>CM036915.1:5122702-10122702 GCA_020800305.1 Porphyrio hochstetteri | reverse complement strand
CTGGGGGGTTCTGTTGATTGGGGGCTGTCTGACAGTCAGTTGGTGGTAAAGGATTGCATTTTTCATTGCTTGGTTTTATTTGTTTTATTGGAGGGGTGAGGGGTGGGGGTATTGTGTCCTCTTTCATTTATGAAACTTTTCTTTATCTTCTCACACTTCTGTCTTTCTGATTCTCTTCCTTATTTGGCTGTGGGGAATGGTTGAGTGTGTGTCTGGGGTTTAGCTGCATTACAGAGGTTAATCCTCAACAATAGGTCATAAATTTATCCTTTTCCTTCTGTTCTCCTCTGTGTCAATATTATGGATGATGTTTTTTGGAGGGGTTGGGAATGGGAGCTAAAAAGTGCCTATAATGCCACTGATTAGTCATTTTGGTGTATGACATAGGTATTACTACATTATTTGCACACCGGCTAGATTTTTAATAAATTCCTATATTGTGCAATCTATTGTAAATGTAGAATGTATTTTATTATGAAAAATTGATTTAGAGACTTAATGTTCTACGCATAAAATTGCATTCCCCAGAAAATAGGGAAACTGTAGTAGTCTGAATTCCAAACAGTCTTCTGTGAGAAGCCATGAGTCATAGAATCATGGAATGGTTTAGATTGGAAGGGACTTTAAAGGTACCTACTTCCAACCCCCCTGCCATGGGCAGGAACACCTTCCATTAGCTCAGTTTGCCCAAAGCCTCATCCAACTTGGCCTTGAACCCTGTCAGGGATCCAGGGGCATCCACAGCTTCTCTGGGTAGCTGTACCAAGGCCTCAGAGCCCTCAGAGGGTTTTTCTTCCTCATAGCTTATCTAAACCTGCCATCTTTCAGTTTAAAACTGTTCACCCTCGTGTGCTATCACTCTATGCCCTTGTAAACAGCCCCTCTCCATCTTTCCTGTAGGCCCTTCAGGTACTGGAAGGCTGCAATAACATCTCCCTGGAGTCTTCTCCAGGGAGGTGGAGGATTTGCTTTCTGGGCAGCAAGCACGCACTGCCAGCTCACGTTGATCTTTACATCAGTCAATGCTCCCAAGTCCTTCTCCTCAGGGCTGCTTTTAATCCATCCTTGAGTTTGAAGGGACGCAGGTTTTGATCAGTGTTAATGTGGATTTTCTAGGGAGCCCCAGTAAAAAAAGAACACTAGAATATTTTTTCTATTCAGCAGGAGACTCATGTGTTTATAAAATTAGATTCTTCGGGTACGTTATAAGATAATGTTAACCCATTCTCCTTAAACATTTAGGTGAAAATCTGTGATATGCAGATGCGTGGTACTCCAAGAGATTTGCTACCTGGTGACCCCATCTGTAGTCCGGTTGCCGCAGTGCTGGCGGAAGCCACTATCCAACTCATTCGTATCCTTCATCGCACAGACCGTTGGACACACTGCATCAATAAAAAAATGATGGAAAGACTGAATAAAATCAAAACATGCCTTAAAGAAGCAGGCCAAAAGCTAAAGAAAAGTCGCTCAGTTCAAAGTCGAGAAGAGAATGAGGTGAGAGAGGAGAAAGAAAACAAAGAGGAGGAGAAAAGCAAACACGGTAGACATGGTCTTGCTGACCTTTCAGAACTCCAGTTGAAGATGCTCTGTGTAGAAGTGTGGCCTGTTCTAGCAGTGATTGGTGGAGTTGATGCTGGTCTTAGAGTTGGAGGCCGATGTGTACACAAGCAAACTGGACGTCATGCCACCTTGCTTGGAGTAGTGAAGGAAGGCAGTACATCTGCCAAGGTCCAGTGGGACGAAGCAGAGATTACTATCAGGTATGCTCATTTCTTAAACCTTTCACAATCTAGTGGTGTTTTGTGCTTTGAAATCTTCAGAAGTAACATAAATTTTGCTTTAGAGTCATGCTGATCAATTAAAGATTAGGCTTGAAAATTTGGCTTTTAAAAGCAAATATTATGAGTTAAATTTTTATGCTATCTAGTAATAAAATGCCTTGTATATTAAAAATAAATTTGATAGTTTTGAATTGATGAGCATCATGAGTTTTCCTAGATTTGAAACAAGGAGCAGTACTTGGTTTAGTTTTGGTTTATACTAGCTAACTTAAAACATTATTGCTCTCTTAATTTACTACTGCTTCTGGTTATGATCAGTGATTTTTAGTGGGGCTTAGTGCATACTTTTGTTGTAAATGGTGAATCTGGTTCTGAAGAGAGACCTGATTTGGTTTATCAGAGTTGAGAACATGTGTCTTTTGCTGCACTGTCATTCCCTTCTTAGGGGACTGGAAATTGCTCTGTGGGGCTTGAGGAGTGGTTAAGGTCAGGAGGTGGGAAGATTCTCTCTTCTTAATGGTGGGTTGATGATACTCAAATTAATGCTGTCTTGAAGTAGCATTTGTTCCTTCTGTGACCCGCCTTAGAGAACTGAAGGAATGCCCTATTAGATGTTAACACTTCGGAGTGTTCTGCAGATGGTGGGGAGAATTGGGGAGGAGGCCGGAAGGAGATACTCCTTTTTCCACTTACCTTGGAGACGTGCCTTCAGAGGGAAGGAAGGAAACTCCGCAATAAAGCTAGTGGCTTCTGTGGGTGCTTTGGTGCTCTCAATGGACTGGCCTGTGTGTTTGTCTGGAAAAGATTTGATTTGCCAGACTTACCTCAAACCCCTCCTGGCTGTAGCTGAACCATAATCTTCCAGAGAAATTGTGCAGGAATTTTTTTTTTGCCACCAGTTAGAGTTACATTCTGAAACAGAGACGGTCAGGCTGCTGCTTAGCACTGCTGCAGCAGTATGCCTATTTTGTCTTTATGCAAAGGCTGTTGTGGCTTTAACTAAACACACTGAGTGGAGGTGATTGTCAAATTTAGTTCCAGATATGAATTCTTTCAAGTATGCTCATGTGACAGTACAGAGTTAAAGTAACTGTGCTCTTAAAATAATTTGAAATATTATTTGAGTGAAATGATACAGCGCTTGAATGGAAGCAAGCCCTTGGTAATGCATTAATCAAGTTCAGAATGGACTTTCTTAATTAAAACCAGGCTATAGCTTGCTTTCATTTTTAGGTCGTTTACTTTGTAAGATGGGAAAACATTTTGGGATAACAAAAGGAAGATTGAGAAGTCTTTTATCTACTGGATATATGGAGATACAGGCTGGAGAATTTTTGCCCTGTTCAGGGTGAAAATTAGTCAAGTTTAAGAGTCCTAAATATTACAGAAAGTTATCACTGAATATAGATGGACAGATAGACATTTATTACGTGTGTCTTTGGGGTTTTCTGACCTGTGTTTTTACAAAGTCACTGTCCTCTCTAGGTTATCTGTCCTGACATAACCAGAAACAGAATTATCATAAGGTATTAGTAGTGTGCTCTTTGTGGTGAAGAGTTGAACAGGAATGTGAGGCCAATCAAAACTTTTTCTTAATCTGAAGGTGGTTTAGGAGTGTTTTCTTTCTAAGCTTTTATACCTATTCACAAATTCAACTCAGGTATGATGATAAAATTTGGCCTAAGGTAGTTTTTCTTAGTAGAAGTCTGTTACGTATTTCTAAATTATATAGGAGAAACCTCTGTCAGCACAGGATCGATAGCTTCTATGATGCTTCTGGGATTTAATGCTGCTTTTTGAAAGCCTGTGCATGCTTTGTTGCCTTTGCTCTGATACCATATCTCCCCATTTTCCGATCACAACCTCATTTTCCCCATTTGCATTTAATTTTTAGAATTGGATTGTTTATTTTATTAAAAATATTTCACATCTTACTTTGCCTACATTATTTCCTGTACTTTCCTCCTGTCTCTCCCTCACTTGCTTTTTCCTGTGTCATTCTGATCTTTATTAAAGCTTCCCAACTTTTTGGTCGCCTAGTGATACTCCGTTGTATAATCTGGAACCCTGTGAACCGCTGCCTTTTGATGTTGCAAGATTTCGAGGGCTGACAGCTACTGTGTTGCTGGACCTTACCTATCTGACTGGCATTCATGAAGATACGGGAAAGCAAAGCACCAAGAGACATGAGAAAAAACACAGACATGAATCTGAAGATAAAGGGGAAATGGAGCAGAAAACAGAGGGTGATGTTGCATCAGATACACGATTAGGACAAAGTGCTGATGATAACAAAGGACACGGTGCTACAAGCTCTAAGTCAGAAAATGAAATTGCTTCCTTTTCTTTAGAGTCATCAACATTAGGTATGGAATCCCAACACCAACCTCCTGAAGGAAGAAAAAAGAATCACGACCATGCTACAAGAAGTCATGATATAGTGCAGTCAGAAATCAGAGCAGTACAGCTATCTTATCTTTATCTTGGTGCTATGAAGTCACTTAGCGTTCTTCTTAGTTGTAGTAAATATGCTGAACTACTTTTAATACCAAAAGTCCTGGCAGAAAATGGTCACAACTCGGATTGTGCGAGTTCTCCAGTGGTTCATGAAGATGTTGAAATGCGTGCTGCCTTGCAGTTCCTGATGCGGCACATGGTGAAACGGGCAGTCATGCGTTCTCCGATTAAAAGAGCTCTAGGACTGGCAGATTTGGAACGAGCCCAGGCCATGATCTACAAATTAGTGGTTCATGGGCTGCTGGAGGATCAGTTTGGTGGCCGTCTTAAACAAGGTACTTTTTAAAAATTACAGAAGTACAGCGCTGAAGTATTTTTCTATTTCTATTAAAATTAATCATAACAATGCTAATACAAATAACTTAATCTTGTCGTTTTGTAGTGTTTATAGTTGGGAGGAATCTTAATTGGACAGAGAAGTTTTACAAAGATGTTTTACTGTTTTGTAGATGTAATGTGAACTTTTTTGCTGTTTCCCCAATTCTTTCTTTTATATAAAAAGGGGAAGGTATATCAGTCAGAAATAGAAGAGTTTCTGTTTTGTCTATAAATCTTTTTTAAAATGAGCAGTTTGTATATACTTGTCAGAAGGACTTGCATGTGACGTAGATATCCTAAAATTCACATTGTTAAGTGTGATTGTATGTGGTCACGTTAACCGATGATGTTGAACAGAGTGTAAGTAACCTGTGTTTCTGTCAGTGACAATCTCTAAATTAGTTAGGGGGGTTGGAGTTTTGTTTTCTGAGGTTTTTTCCTGAGCCCTTTGGCACTGCACGAAGAGAAGCTGAAGAGAAAACATGTATCGTTCCTTTTCTTCTTAAATGTATATGCATTACAGTCTGCATCTTCAGGGAAACCATTTCAGTCAGTTTAAACAAAGAAAGAAATTATCTAAAATATCAAAACTAATTACTGCATTGTGTGGTTCTTTACTGTCTTAAGGATGACTTCTAAACCAACCAACCAAAAACCCCATTTGGAAATCTGTTACTTAAAAATAGCTTTATAGTTAATTTGGTCTATTTCCCTATCTGAGTCTTCATTCCCTTTTGCCTAAGAGAATAATCCTAGCTGTTACAACTACAATTCTAAATCCAAGTATCATAAGATCTTCTCTTATCATCTGGAAAGACATGTTCACTGTTTATCTTGTGTATGACAAGGTAAACTCCTGCTGTATGACAATGTTGTCATTTCTGATTTCTTTAGATGAGGCCGTGAGTTGTTGGCAGAATTATTTGCATGGGGTGTTTTTCTACGTGTCCCTTTCATTAGGGGAAATCTTAAATAATGATAGTTCTTTTTCATAGTTTAGCCACAGCTACTATTTTGCTCTACACAATTATTTTAACATTCCTGTAAAGTCCTTTTTTTTTCTGTTGCAGAAATAGATCAGCAAGTAGAAGAAGGTGATCAGTCTCAGCAAGCCCAAACACCAGTTACAACCAGCCCTTCAGCTTCTAGCACAACATCTTTCATGAGCAGTTCTCTGGAGGATACTACCACTGCTACTACTCCAGTAACTGATACTGAAACAGTTCCAGCTTCGGAATCACCTGGAGTTATGCCTCTCAGTCTTCTTAGGTGAAATAACTTTATTTTCAGCACATAGGATTTTGTGGGTGTAGGGAGCCACTTGTGTGGTTTATATGCAATGTATGTCTTTAGCTGTCTGAGCCTTTGAAATGTTTATGATTGTATTTGCTGTCAAGAACTGCTTCTGCAGAGGACAACATTTAATTTGTTACTTTGCCTTACTAGAAAGAAAAAGCTGTTACGCTTTTCATATGGGCTGTATATATGTGTAGCATCTGAATTCTTCAGGAGAGGAGAAAAAACGTTCCTTCTATTGTCCTTCAGTTCTCACGTTTGCTTGGTAGAATTTAAATTATGAACATATTTCTAACTAATAGTTGTTGATTTTCCAACTAGAATAGATCTTAGTTCGAAGGTAACATCCTGCCAGCTAAGACCAACCTTGTTTCATCCTAACCCGAAACACTGAAATGGAAGTAAAATAAAACCACTGAGATAACACTGCGATGTAGGAGGAAATATGCTTTACATTGAAGAGAGTCTTGTTCTAAGTGTATTCGTTCTGTTGGTGTATCTAGCCTCTGTTCTTAGAGGTTTTGCAGATATTATTTGACAAAGGCCAGGACAATGTCCTGTTACCAAGGCAGTGAAAGTAAAATGCTCACTTGATTTATTAGTTAGGCTGAAATCTAAACAATTTGGGGAAATAGTGCATACTTTGAATTTCCTTTTCCAGGCAAATGTGGTAGGAATGAGCCGTTCTGACAGGCTTTTTTTTTTCCTCCCTGCCCCAATGTACGTATTGTGCTTTACTTTTAAAAAAACTCAATTACTGTACAGTGTGACTTTCCAGGTGTGCTCTAATTTGATGTTTCTTCTTGTATCAGACTTTTTTTAGCATAGATCCTAATAATATAAATACAAATTATTCTTTTTTCAAGGCAAATGTTCTCCAGTTATCCAACTACGACTGTACTTCCAGCACGACGTGCTCAGACTCCTCCAATATCTTCTTTACCAACATCTCCTTCAGATGAAGTTGGAAGGAGACAAAGTTTGACTTCTCCTGATTCCCAGTCTGCAAGGCCTGCCAATCGTACAGGTAAACTTGTAGAAAATATAGATAGAAATGTGTGTGGACAAGTCAGTGGACAAGTTAGTAGATTCATAGAAGTTCAGTGTAGATTTTTAAGACATCGAAAACCAGCAGAATTTATTTTTGATGCAATCTAACAGGCAAAGCATTGTTGAAAACCTTTTAATGACTATCTTAAGACAAAAAGCTGTAGGCATCTAGCTGTAGACTTTATCAAGCAAATTAAATTAGCTTTTAAAAGCTGTAGAATAGATTGCAAACTACACCCAGAAAACGAGAGTGTACTGAAATTTGGGCTTGTTTCCTTAGTTGGATGCCCCTGTTCAGTGCAAAAAGAAGGAATGGTGTATTTTATGATACATACACCAATTCATCCTGTTTAATGAAATAAAGGGCTGTCCAATGGCTCCTCCTGCTGCTGTCTGGAATCACGTGAAGATAATGGGAGGCTTCTGTCCATAGACGTTTTATTACTGCCTGCACTGTACTACTCAAACCAGAAACTTGCTCTATTTCCAGCATACATACAGAATGGAATAGCTAGGAGGCTGAGCAAATAATCTCATGAATCTTGAGCTTCTAAAGAGCACAAATGAGTACTATGATGCAAATAATACTAACAATATAAGTTCATATTTATGTGGTTTGTATTAAATGAATAGAAGAGGCTGAGTTGACATATGTTCTCCAGATTTCATACTCAGTGCTCAGAAACAAAGTCCTGATACAGCTTTTATTCTTGCTCTTATATATCCATGCTCTTATTTGGGTCTTACAGCTGTTTTCATTTGCTGCATAGCAGCTTGTCTGAATGTGTGATTCTGTCTGCTCAGTTTCACAGGTTTTTTTCTTCCTTTTTTTTTTTTTAATGAGATGACTTGCTTCTAGTCCTGATGCCTTTGTTGATCAGATCTCACTTTTATGGCAAATGATAAGGAAGGAAGGTTTTTTGAGGGGCAGTAACTGACCGTTTCAGAGTCCCTTGAAGGGCTCTTTGCACAGAAATAGAGCCATCCTCTGGAGAGGGATTTTCTAGATATGTCCCCAACTTTGATTGAGGTCTTGGGAATCTTGATGATGAAGATAACTACCTAAACGTAGATCAAATAGATAATTTGATATGGTTTTAAATAGAAATAAATTCTTTGAAATATTTTAAAATAAATAGTTCTTTGGCTGTCATCAGTATACTGCTTGATTAAACAGAAGCTTGCATAAGATGTACCAATTACCAGTAAGAAAGAATTCCATCTGATTTCATTACAGAAAGTATCTTAGTTTGTGGGAAGTAGTAGAGAGGAACGTCATTAAGGGCAATTATTCCTTCATTTGAAGCTAATGCATCAACTAAATACTAGTAAACTAACACTAAAGAATAAATTGTGTCTTACATTTAATGTTTTCTGTCTTTTAAGCTTTGTCTGATCCAAGCAGCCGACTTTCAACATCCCCTCCTCCTCCTGCCATTGCTGTTCCATTGTTAGAAATGGGGTTCTCCCTCAGGCAGATTGCAAAAGCTATGGAAGCTACAGGTAATCTGTAACTGTAGTATTGGTTCTGAAAAACTAAAAAATAACTGAAAGAATAGGTAAATATGAAACACTTTTTCCAATGGAGTACTTTAATTTTAAGTTATCTAACAGTTAATTACTTTTTTCCACCATCAGTGATACAAGAGAATTCTAAAGTAGGGTTTACCTGCTTTCAGGTGCTAGAGGAGAGGCAGATGCACAGAATATCACAGTGCTGGCCATGTGGATGATAGAGCACCCTGGAAACGAAGATGACGAAGAGCCCCAGTCAGAAGGGACTGCAGATTCACGACATGGGACAATAGTCTCTGGAAGTGGTGGAAAATCTGGTGATCATTGTTATTTGCAGTCACCAGGTGATATCCCTTCTGCTGATGCCACTGAAATGGAGGAAGGCTTTAGTGAAAGGTAAAATGCAGTTTTCTTGTAATTGCTTGTAATCTGTTGCTGAAACTGACAATCTTCATTGTTGCTGACAAAACCTTACACTGCAATTCACTTTGGAATCTCACTCTCTCATGAGTAAAAGCAAAGATGCAATTCAGTTTGGTGCACATGGTGCATTTATATTCCAGTACTGTTTGTGCACAGAACTGGGGAAGAATGTAACCCAACATCCTTCCTGAAATAAATATTTTAAAAACAAACAAAACAAAACAAACAAACAATAACAAAACAAACAACCAAACAACAACAAAAAACCCCCAAAACCTACAAACAACACCCTTCCTCCCCCCCCAGAAAAAAAGAGGGGGGGAGAATAAAAAAAAAAAAGAGGGCACATAGCTTACATTTTACCTAAAAGACCTAGTAATAAAGGAAAATGTCATTGGCCTTTTTTGTTTCTTCAG
The DNA here is from genome assembly GCA_020800305.1 of Porphyrio hochstetteri. NCBI lineage: Eukaryota > Metazoa > Chordata > Aves > Gruiformes > Rallidae > Porphyrio > Porphyrio hochstetteri. The sequence goes on along the minus strand of CM036915.1, from coordinate 10,113,383 downwards.
TGTATTCATCAACTGGTATTTTTCTACATTTTTCTTCTTAAATTAATTCCTAGATTGTCCAGAGAGGATGAAACTTTTTATTAGGGAGGATGACAATTACAAGGTGTATTTTGAGAACACTTTGTTCAGATTCCTTTATCCTTTTGAAAAACACGTTTTTAAGTTTCCTCAGTTACTGTGTCCCAGGTAAACTGTCATTTCACCAAGAACTCCAATTTCAGTTTGGAGCAATAAACTAAGCAAAAGGCATTACTAAATGACTTAAATCCATGTTTTGTGAAAGATTTTGAGCAAAAGGGGGAATGGTTGAGGCAGAAACAGCAGAAATGTTGATTTTATTTATTTTGAAAAGGAGGAGAAACCTAGTTCATGCTGTAGTTTACATTGACAGCATAAAATGAATACTCTTCAAAATTTTAGCAATACTTAGGTAGTAATGGGTGCTGACGTTGCTGCATCTAATTTGTTTGAGGTAAATCTCACTGTCAAAAAGACAGTAAATATGTGCTGCAGTGGAACTGAAAATCTGGAATTCCAAATTCCCTTTTTTTTCCCTCCATGAAAGAGAGGAAAAAAAATGCAAATAAATATGATTGTAGTATTTTTCCTTTTTTACTGTATCTGTCTGTTTAAAACTTGGTTTGATTTACCTGTAAATTACAAATTCTTATAGCCCTGATAATATGGATCATGTGGATAACACAGCTTCTGCGAGTGGTCCTCCGTCTAGAAGTCGCTCAGCCGTAACAAGAAGACACAAGTTTGATTTAGCTGCCCGAACATTGCTAGCACGTGCTGGTAAGTATGCTGAAAGAGTTCCAAGGTCTTTGCTTCTCCAGTAAATGAAGAGGAGGGAGTATTGGTACATAGAATGGAAGTTACAAAACACATGTAAATTTAAGTGGTTTATGTGATCATAAGTAATTATGTTTACCGGAAGAGTTGAAAACAGAGCAAAAGGAAATTGAATGTACAGTCACCTTTATTATGTGCAAAATAAAACTAGTAATTTTTTTTTCTTTTTTTCTCTTTTTTTTTAAAACTTGAGCGGGATTATACCGCTCTGTTCAGGCACACAGGAATCAGAGTCGAAGAGAAGGCATATCTTTGCAGCAAGATCCAGGGGCCCTTTATGATTTCAACTTGGATGAGGAGCTGGAAATTGACCTGGATGACGAAGCAATGGAAGCTATGTTTGGGCAAGACCTGGCTAGTGATAATGATATTCTGGGAATGTGGATCCCAGAGGTATTGGATTGGCCTACCTGGGTGTGTGTGACTGCAGCGGGGGCTGCTTTAACTTACTGCTTTTTGCATGTTCATATTTTTAAATTTAAAGTAACATTGATATGCTTACAGCCTGTTTGAAAACACCTTACTAAACACCAACAATGCTTAAAGTGTTCTTGTAGTCTGTAGCTTCACTGTTAGATTAAGAACAGTGCTTTCTTCTGTTTCTTGCTCTGTGCTTCTACACATACATAGGGACTTTTTTATCTCCTTCCTCTGAAAGGTGGGAACAGAACTAGTTTAGCTGTTGTTATATCCCTTAGAAATCTAAGGGTTCCACATTGCTTAGCTGTGTGGGATAACACAGAGTTGTAAATGTTGCTGTTGTTATAGTAGCAATAATAATGATATGATCTGTAGGAACATAATTTGCTCTTAAATCTGTTTTTCTTAATTTAGTCATGTCATGTACTTCATTCTCTGGGATGTATAGGGTGACAGTCTTCAATAAATTGTTGTATAGCCCACTAAAAATAGGTGGAACCGTAATATAACAGCATCATCTTTGTTAATCTTAGGTTATCCATGTCAAATTAGATAAGCAACCCACAAGACTAAGCTCTTATCTCCTGATCACAGTGTTACCTGACTGATAGGAAGCTAGGTTCAAGTATGTGTATTGAATTTTTAAGAGAGCTTGTTCCACTGGAACATTACAGTGAAATTACTGTGAAATGTAATTATGGGAAAATGAACTTATATTCAGAAAAATCTTCACAATCTATTGATGCAAATAATAATTACTGTTGCTCAGTAAACGTGAAGTCTGATTGTCTGGGGAAAAAAAAAGGATTGATTGTTCTTTGTTGGAACTAGTCTTTTTTGATTCTGAGAAGGAGATAAGAACAGCATTGAATGCAAACAGGCAGAACTACACATGAAAAGTTACGTTGTCGAGAATTTTGAATCACAGTCAGATCTGAAGTGAAATGGGAAAATCTCATGCTCTGAAACTTTGACTTCTGAATGTCTTTCCTGAGTCGAGGTGGTCTGTTCTTCATTATGTCATAAATTATGTCTTTCCGCTTTGCTTTTGTGCAAGTTTAGCGTGTGAATATCACTCTGTGTGCATAACAGTAATGGGCAGAAACATCCACTAAGAATATTGGCCTATTTTTATCTAACATGAAGATAGTAATTCTGTACAAATAATATGTCAAAATCTTACTGTGCAGCATGTTTGTGAATCTGAAGACCGAGAAGAAATAGTGGTGTGTGAACTGTGTGAGTCCAGTGTTGTCAGCTTCAATCAACACATGAAAAGAAACCACCCAGGCTGCGGTCGTAGTGCAAATCGCCAGGGCTATCGTAGCAATGGTTCTTATGTGGATGGATGGTTTGGTGGTGAATGTGGAAGTGGAAATCCTTACTATTTATTGTGCGGCATCTGCAGAGAGAAGTACTTAGCCCTGAAGAGTAAATCCAAAACGTCAACTTCTGAAAGGTACAGAAGTGCAAGTGGTGGAATATTCTCTGTGATGAAAGGAAACAACTTAAAAATCTTTTCTAGAATCAGCATTTTAAGAAATCAAAATCCCTAGTAGAATTTGTCTTTATTTTAACTGAGGCTTAAAATCATTCTCTGCATTCAATAAATGCATATTTAGGAAAAAAACTTGTATTGATATTTCTGGGTTTTTAGATGAAAAACAAGGAATTATTTCTTGGGATGTTGCCTACTCTTGTTGACTTTTGAAAACATCCTTTTTCAATTTTGTCTGACAATTCAAGTGGTTTCTATGATCCTTTTTCTCATTAGTGCTGCAGAATGCTTCCCCACTCGACAGACAATTTCAGAAGCTTTATTATTTATCTCTGTTACTAGACATTTCCAGACATCATACATACGTTGACCTAACAGAAAAGTTACTGTCTTTGTTTTTTCATACAGGTACAAAGGCCAGGCTCCTGATTTAATAGGGAAACAAGACAGTGTCTACGAAGGTATGTTTTTAAGTTGCTGAAGATCTTAAATACTTCACATTTGCCTGCTGTTTGATTTTTCTCTAAAGCTACTTGCATGCAAATAAACCAGTCATTAAACTGTACATGAAGGTAGGCTTTAAAATATTCTTCAGACTAGATGTAGTATCTCAGTAATTTTTTGGTTCAAATGGGAAAAAAATCAGTGTTATTTTTTCCCGTGTCAGTGATCTAAGTAGCTGAAATGGCAAATACTTAACTTGGGTGATAAAGTATTGTGGGTGTGTCTCATATCCAGGACTGCACAGAGCTTTATGTTCAAATACATTTCTTCGGCTGCGTATGTAGAAGTTAATTAGCAATTAGGTAGATTCTCAAAAGTCTGCTACCTGTGTGTGTCCTGAGATGGCTTTTGCTTTAAGCAGATTATTTGTAGTGATTGTAGAAAACCTTTTTCAGATCATTCTCTGATTCCAGGCCTTGCTGTAGCTTGTGTGGTCACAGCCATATGATTTACTACATTTGTCTGTCTAAGAGTAAATAAGTGCTCCAGAACGTAACAGCAAGTTCATCTTCCAATAAATAAAAGGTGTTCAGATTCTACTGTGCGGGGAGTGAGACAGAACTGGAGGGATCAGTAATTATAAGTTGACATCTGTGTAATTGGTTGGGGAGAATGGCAAGAGCGTGATTTCCTTTTTCAGATTTACTGTGTTGTGTTTCTATGTCTATTGGAAGATGAGGCCTTAAGTCTACTATGTTGCAGATTACAGTCCACGTTTTATGCCCTGTAATTTTTTTTAATTAATTGAAATTATTTAGTATTTTAGCTTTTGTAACCAGGTCTAATTATATTTCTCCACCTCTAGAAGACTGGGATATGTTAGATGTAGATGAAGATGAAAAGCTGACTGGAGAAGAGGAGTTTGAATTACTGGCTGGGCCTCTTGGCTTAAATGATCGACGTATCGTACCTGAACCTGTACAGTTCCCTGACAGTGACCCTTTGGGTGCTTCAGTTGCGATGGTGACAGCCACCAACAGTATGGAAGAAACATTGATGCAAATAGGTAAATTTGAAATTATTTTCATTGAAGGAACAAGTACCTCCCCTTTGGTGTGGTTTTATAGGGGCAATGCAGAAATATTTTGACAGTCTTTCCTGCCTCCACCATGAGGAAGTGAAGATGGGATTCTTAACTCCTTTCATTATGGGGGGAGTTAGGGGAAGGCGTGTGTGGCACATATATTAGCAGAAGGCTTTGTTTTACTAATTAAAACTGTAACCTTAGTCCTGCAGTGGTTGCCATTAGCACGTTTTGCAGAACTCAGAGGGACCATGAGTTGAAGCTGGGGCTTACTGACCAGCCTGTTGAAACGCGAGATCAGTATGTAAGCTTGTAGGCCCCATTACTGGAAAAGAGCAACAGAGGAAGTAACGTTAACTGGATTATTGTCCATCTGTCTTTGAAAATAAAGAGTAAATAAACTGTGGAGTGTATTTCAGGACCGTATGTTGAAAAATTTGCAAACTTAGGCCAAATTTGATTCTCTACTTATTTTACTACATGATATTGTTTTGTTTTTCTTTAAACACTTAACACAAATCATTGTTATTTCCAAGGCTGTCACGGCTCTATAGAAAAAAGCTCTTCTGGCAGGATAACCTTAGGAGAACAAGCAGCTGCCTTGGTAAATCCACATGACCGTGTTATGGCTCTGAGGAGAGTGACAGCTGCCGCCCAAGTCCTCCTTGCAAGAACTATGGTTATGAGAGCGCTCTCACTTCTGTCTGTCAGGTTTGTGGCAGTTTGTGGCATTGGCAACACTTCCACTTTTTCATTTGGAACCAGTTCTCAAGTTATGTTTGTTAGGGATATGCAGTTTTAAGCTATTTGGGAAAGTGATTCTCATTTTATGTACTTAAATCATACTATTAAGAGAAAAATATTCTGTTGATTTTACTCTCATTTTGAACCCTACCTTCAACCTTCACTAAAGAAAATTCTATGGCTTTTTTATGGAAAGTACACTCCAATACTATCAGCCCTTCTGAACATAACGATGCTGTGTTCATCAGTGAGGTTTTGTTCAAGGCAAGTATTGGAACTTAGAGGTAAACATAAGAGGAAAGAAGGTGAAGTGAAAGTGTTGATGGAATATGAAGATTTAAAAACTGGCTTTGTGCTAGATACTTGTGCAACTACAACTTCATCGCAGACATCTGGCATGTTCATGTGCATATTATCATAGTGTAACTTTAAACTTGAATTATCCCTATAACTTTGTTTATGGGTGATTCCAGGTGACATTGTGTGTTTTTAGCCAGGCCAGGTCTGTAAAGTCTCTTTGTCTTCAGCTTAAAAGAAAAGCATTGGAGGGGCTGCAGCTTCATTTCTTTTTCTCCCCTTCCCCTTGCATGGTAACAAATGTCCAGCTATGTCCAACACAGGCAGTGTTCACTTGATGGTTTGGGAATAGTTTTATCCAACTGCAACTTTCTTTTAAAATGTTCAAACAAAACTAAGAGCATTTACATTAATTTTTGACAGTGGTTCCAGTTGTAGCCTGGCGGCTGGTCTTGAATCCTTGGGATTAACAGATATCAGAACCTTGGTCCGTTTAATGTGCCTCGCTGCAGCAGGGAGGGCAGGCCTCTCCACAAGTCCATCCACTGTGTCAACTTCAACGGAGCGATCCAGGGGAATCCACAGCAAAACAAACAAGCCTATATCTTGTCTTGCCTATCTGAGTACAGCAGTAGGCTGTTTGGCATCAAACACTCCTAGTGCTGCGAAACTGCTGGTACAGTTATGCACACAGGTAGGACTGTTATTTCAGAATAAATATTTATATTAAATACTTACACATGATACAAAGTCTGCCACTTTGTAGGTACTGATAACTTGTCTTCTGAACTATGATGGGACTGCCCCTCAGGTTGAGGATCTCCTTAGAGTTCTTGTTTGTGACTTTGCACAAGGGTATGTTTTATTGTTGATAAAAATCAAGTAACTTTACTTTTTTTGCCAAGTACTCCTTTCAAGTGGAGAAGAATGGATGTGCCTTTTGCATCGATAGTTTTGTCTGGTAAAGTTTTGTGTTGAATTAAGTCAACTCTGTGTTGAGCACAGATTGTTTATATTAGAATGAGCTAGGGAGCCTGCTTTGGCAGGGGGGTTGGACCCGATGATCTCTCAAGGTCCCTTCCAACCCCTACAATTCTGTGATTCTGTGATCTGTAGCTGTAGCATGCAGCAGGATTTCATATGTGCAGGGAAAGTTCTAAGCAATCAGAGTAATTGTTTTGCTCTTCTGAGTTTGAAATATAATTGTGGATTATCCCAATCCAATGAGCGTTGGATGGGATAATGGATTTTATTATGTTATTGCTTTTTATCCTGCCACCAGGTGTGTAACTATGAAAAGTTCTATAATCTCATTTCTTGTTGGTATTTTTTGGTTGCTTGATACTTCTTTCTTCTTTTCTTTTTTTTTTTCCTTTTTCTCTCTCATTCCTGGATTTGAGTAGTTTTTCCATTAAGACCAAGTATTCGACAGGGCAGAAGACTGAAAGTTCATACTGTACATAATCTTCACCTGTTAAAATAAAAGTGATTTGGAGCTGAAAATTTCTGGAAAAAAGTTGAAAATCTTTAAAGCTCTGTATGATTCATTCAACTAAAGCTGTTTTCCAAAATTGATCTTTCTGTTTGTTCTGGTTATTTATTGTCTGTCTTTATTTTTTAGAATTTGATTTCTGCAGCAACTGGTGTAAACTTGACAACAGTTGATGATCCAATTCAGCGAAAATTTTTACCAAGTTTTTTAAGAGGAATTGCAGAAGAAAACAAACTTGTCACATCTCCGAATTTTGTGGTTACTCAAGCACTTGTAGCATTGTTGGCAGACAAAGGGGCCAAACTGAGGCCAAATTATGATAAAGCAGAAATTGAAAAGAAAGGTATGATACAGCTTTATTTTAAAATAGAAATTATGAGTTCTTCAATTCCTCGTTTAAGGAGACATGTCCTAGAATAATGTATAAAAAATATACTAATGTACAAAATGTACAAAACTTGATTTAGTCAAAGTGATCTTACAGTTCAATACGCAAATCTTACTTAGAAATATGATCCTATTACATATCTGCGTCTTTTCCCACTTCAAAAAAAAAAAACCCTGAACGTGTGTGTCTGCAAAGCCATATAGCCAAGACTTTCAGCTTCAGTGCTGCCACGTAATGAAATTAAGGGGAATAACAGATGACAGCATTCTTTCTCTGATGCAGAGACTTGTGCTGCCCCTGCTGTGAGAGGTCAGGGAGCCAGAGCAGCTGCTCTGCCTCAACACCGGGCTGTTGGAGGAGAGGACGTAGCAGTGGCAGCAGCGTTTTTGTCAGAGGAGGCATTTTCCTGTTAGGAAAGCACTTGTGCTTTGAACAACTACTTATTTTTCCTATGGTGGGAATCAGACTATTTGTAATCCTGTTCTTAAGGGGGTTTTGTGAAATTTTAAAGGGCGTTAAGTTTCTCTTATAGTGGGTTTTTTTTAAATAGTTAACGTGATTGCAACATTCTTATGTTTGTTAATCTCTTTCTTCTGGAAATTATGGCTAATGCTGTGTTCATTTATGTAATTCTGTTTGGTACTCATCTAGGCATCATCTCATTGTTTTGTTTAAGCAGGTTTAATTGCCCATTTGTATGCCCATCCTTCCTATGATCCTTCTGCTGTAGGCCCTCTGGAGCTGGCTAATGCACTAGCAGCTTGCTGCCTCTCGTCAAGGTTATCTTCACAGCATAGGCAGTGGGCTGCTCAGCAGCTGGTGCGAACTCTTGCAGCACACGATCGGGATAATCAAACTATTCCTCAGACCCTCGCTGATATGGGGGGAGACTTACGAAAATGTTCCTTCATAAAATTAGAGGCTCATCAGAACAGGGTAAGCATGATTTCTCACAAAATTGCACAAATTTTAATACTCTCTTTTGTAGAATGCAGAAAAAGTAAAATACTATTATTTTACAAATATGCCAACCAAAATGATTTCCCACAAGAAGTAGATTTTTAGTGCTAAAGTACGTTATGGCTTGAGGGTACCTCTGATGCAAAAAAATGCATAACTACTTTGAAGCTTCAGTTAAGGGGACATGAAAGTGTTCTTACAGCACGTGAAGTCAGCAGAATCACCTTATATCTTTTCTTAGACTAGACCTTAATTTGCAGTGAGTTTTTTTGTGATAGTAGTAAATATCTTTGTCCAGTATTCTGTGCAATAGTGGCCTGTGGAGCTTGGTTCTGAACAAAGTGTAACATTCTTACAAAGCATGCCTAATTACAGTACAGGTGCTATAAAAGTAAATTTTTTTAGTTTGTACTGTGAGTTTCAATAATGTCGCTACGCTCTGTCCCATCAGGTAACATTTGCTTAATATTAGTGAACAAAGATACCTAAGCTTCAGATTTAAGTTCCAGTTTTGCCATGATTGCTTTGGTATTTGTAGGTCATGACATGCGTTTGGTGCAATAAAAAGGGACTTCTGGCAACTAGTGGAAATGACGGCACCATTAGAGTATGGAATGTTACAAAGAAGCAGTATTCTTTGCAACAAACATGTGTGCTCAACAAGCTGTAAGTTGATCCTTTATAACAGTCAGATACTCAATTTAAGCAGTATTTGTGCAAACTAATGGAAAGAGGCAGCCCTGCAGTATCTCCTGCACAGATTGTTGGGTTTTTTTTCTTTCCTCTGGGATTGTTGCTGTGATTATGAAATCCAAAGTAAATTAAATAGCTTAAAACTTTAAACAATTTAAATACCAAGCTGATGAGAGTCATTATAAAGAGGTCATATTAAAGCTGTTTAAGAATATTCTTAATTAATTCAAATGAGAAATGGGTAAAAAAAACCTGTAAGGGAATGTCATATGAAAAAAGGCTCCTTGGAGCCTTCCCTTCTCCAGGCTGAACAGGGCCAACTCTCTCAGACTGCTCCAGAGGTGCTCCATCTCTCTGATCATCTTTGTGGCCTCCTCTGGACTCACTCCAATAGCTCCATGTCCTCCTTATGTTGTTGGGGAGCCCAGAGCAGAGCTAGGGGGGTAGAATTCCCTCCCTCGACCTGCTGTCACACTGGTTTTGATGCAGCCCAGGATGTAGTTGACTTTCTGGGCTGCAGACACGCATTGCCGGCTCACGTCGAGCTTTTCATCAATCAACAGTCTTCTCTTTCTGCAAACAATACTTCTTGTTTTTCTGAGTTTGGAGGAACATTATTTAAATGCCACTAGATTACTGTTCCCTGATACAGTATTACTGCCTGTTACGCTGTTTATACTATTGCTACCTGTGTTATGTTAGGAAGTTAATGCTGTTTAGAACAGTTGGGACACCCATTACCTGCTGTATTTATGACAAAGATGTTAAATTTGAGGTACAAATAGGTAAAGCTCATTAACCTTATTTTTCTATTTGAAACCTAATGTCAAATTTCTTACTGTGGAAATAACTGGTATTGCATTCTGTAATTTGAAGTGGCCTTAAATATAACTGCCAGCACAAAAAATTATCTTAGCCTGCAGTGTTAGTCAGGAGTATTCTAGATTTTAATTCAGCTATTTCATTAACTTTGTGCTTTCCTGTCTGCTTAAAGGAAATGCCCTTTTCTAATTACCTTATTTTATTCTACTTCAGCGAAGGCGATTCTGAAGAAAGTCTGGGATCGCCTAGTGACCTTAGTTTGTCTCTTGTCTGTTGGAGCATCAGTGGCAAGTATCTGGCTGGAGCTACGGAAAAGATGGTGAACATATGGCAAGTCAATGGTATGCACTTAGGTGCCTGTGATGCTTTATGATGCATTTCTAAATAAGCTGCTAAGTTATTGAATTTTTTTTTACCCAATTATTTAACATCTTTACCCTCATTTGTGTTGACTAATCCAACATTAATACCTTTAGAACTCCTGTTAGATGACGACTGAATCACTTTGTTGTTTGTAATCTCTGAAACTTCATTATCTTGGTTTGTGCTTATGATAATCTCCAGTTACTCTGCCCATGCTAATAGGCAGTCCACAGAAAAAGTAGAAATCTACTGAGTACTGAAGAATTTTGCTTCCTTTCTTAATAAATCTATGTGACGTGACTGGTAACTGAGATTTGTTAGCTAAATTTTGTCTCTGTGTAGACTAGTGGACCATTGCTTCATAGGCTTGTAAATGACAAGAATTTGTAGTATGGGCTTGCTCTAAATAGGATCTTGATATTTTTCCATGGAAAGTATTTTTGTTGTCATCTTTTCTTTATGAAAATGAAGTATTTTTAAAAGATTTTCTGGCCTTCTAGGAGGAAAAGGATTATTGGATCTTCAGCCTCACTGGGTATCTGCTCTAGCTTGGGCAGAAGAAGGGCCAGCTTCAGCATGGACAGGAGATGCTCCAGAATTACTGCTAATTGGTCGTATGGATGGATCTCTTGGTCTTATTGAAGTTGTAGATATTTCAACCATGCACCGGCTAGAACTGGAACACTGCTACAGAAAGGATGGTAGGTAACTGTAATGGTATTTAAGGAGAAATTAAACACACACATACCCTCCTACCTTTTTTTTTCTTCTTTTATTTTTTTAATAAAGCAAGTGTAATATCTCAATGTTTTAGTAATGTTCATGGGATATAATGTCTGGTACTTCACCTCCAAGCATCATCCTCTTGTGTTTAAGAGGATGTTCAGGAGAAGAGTGTGGGATCTCCACCTGCACCCTGGTTACCCTGCAGCAGAGGCAAACAATTTGTAGCAACCTAGTCAAATCCAGACATTCTTTGCCATCATATAAAATGAGTATAGATTCCCTGCAGTGTGTGCTTTGTCTATACAGAGCGTGTGGTCAGTGTCATCTGAATTAAGGAATTACTGCCATTTTTCTTTCGTACTTCCAATCCAGGGGTACATCAAGTAGCAAATCATTGTGCAGTTTTGTGCATTGCTTCTGTAGGAAATGTGCAGATTTTTTGGCAGAATCAAGTGAGGGAATATCTATGTGCTAAGAAAGGCTCCAGTTCTCAGTGCTTTCCACAGGAGCATCCCTGTTTCAGATATATGTATAGGATTCAGTCTACTTGTTTTCCCTAGCATAGCTCTTTTCACCATGTCAGGAGTATAAATTAAAATGTTTTAATAAAAAGAAGAAGAATGAAAAAACTATTAGAAAATAAATCTCAGCAGCTGTTAATACACAGAATTTTTAACTTTACCATGCAAATTCAAGAAAAGTGTCAGACCTGAAGTATGTTAAGTAAACTGTGTTGTGGGGGAACTTCATATGCACTTCATATTTTAGACGTTGGACTGCAAAACCGTCTTTGTCAGGAGCCAAGTTCAGTTGACATTTTCCTGTTGTTTGTTTACTTAGTTTCTGTCACATGCCTTGCCTGGTTCAGTGAAGACAGACCATTTGCAGTTGGCTATTCAGATGGAAAGTTGCTAATGGGAACAAAGGAACCACTTGAAAAAGGAGGAATCATTCTTGTTGATGCACATAAGGTAGAGTTAGTCTTTTTAAAGTTCGAGTATAGTTTTTATAGGTAAATATCTGTTTAAACTATTTTCTCTATTTGAAACCTGTTTATCTAGTCAAGTGCAGATTATTTTAAGAACACTTACCTGTTTCTAGTACACGTATTAAACACTATATTATAAAGGAACAGTCTACCAAATAAAGTTAAAATTATTTTTTGACCTTTTTGCTAAAAGGGTGTGAAGTGTGTGTTCATACACTTCACAGAAGTCTATTAAGGACACAACTGTGCATGTCTGCATTTAAAAGATTGTAGTTCTATTTTCTAATAGTACTCATAATTACATTCTAATTTTTATGTCAGGTGTTTCTGTCAAGCTTAAGTTCTTGTGCAGAGCAAAAGATGTTTTTCTAAATATGCAGCCCCATTCTTTGCTTGGCTAGTATGCAGTAATAAGCCATTAGTAGGCCATAAGTGATTTGTTGGGCTTAGAGGAGAATTCCTCAAGCGTAGGTGTAGTAAAAGCAGCTTGAGTGCTTCCGGGAACTGGTCATGGTATTTGAAGCACAGTAGTCACAGATGTGAACCTGCTGTGACAGTACAACTATATTTGCCCTTTACACTATGGGCTGTTTTCCTTTGCTACCTCTGCAGACTGAAAGCTACATCTGGTCCATTGTCTAGTGTGTTTATGAACAATGTACCATTAAGGTAATTCATACTACAATTTCTTCATATAAAAAAAAGAAGGAAGGAAAAACTGTCTACTTCAGCATGGGAGGATCAGGAAGGGTGTGCAATGAGAAAATAATTCTTCTTCCCCCCTCCCCCCACCCCGTGCTTTCCCTTAGCTTGTTTCAGGATCCTAGGATTTTTTCTGAATTTGGTAGTTCTGAGAAATATCATTATGTTTTCATAATTGCAACCCACTGTCTTTGTAATTATATATTTGAGAATAAATTGTTATTTGTTATTAATAATTTAACATTACATCAGCTCTGAGAGTTGAATTTTCTTTGTTCTTACTGTGTTAGTTCATAATGACTTTTAATTTTTTAAAATCCCATAGGATATGATTGTTAGCATGAAGTGGGATCCAACTGGTAAACTTCTCCTAACATGTGCCAAAGAAGAAACAGTGAAACTCTGGGGATATATGGGAGGATGTTGGAGACACATGCATTCGCTGTCCCACCCAGCTCTTGTGAACGGCATTGCGTGGTGTGCTCTTCCAGGAAAAGGACCCAAGTTGCAGCTGTTACTTGCTACGTATGTAATTTTAAAATTGTTTTTGTAGCTCTTTTGCAGGTCTTCTCTACCAGTCTTTATTCCAAATAAATAAAAGTGTTGTCGTAGGTTTTTTTTCTTAATAACATTAAATCAGTAACCCAGTTGTCATGAGATCCATAAGGCTTCAGAATTCAAATGGAAAGAGTGGCTCTGGTCATTTTACCAGCTATTTTCTCATTTTTCTATGAGACCTGTGTATGGTGGTCCCGCTTGAACTTTTTGTTTGTTTGTTTCATCCAAATATTTTTTTCTAAGAATATAGTGTTAAATAAAAATAGAAAAGCTACAAGGTATGGAGAATAAGAAAAAAAAAGTATTTATTGGGAACATGCCTTTCTACTTTAGATGAATTGACACAATATAGTTTTATAGGAAGGCAGTGAAGACGACAGATATTGTAAGTTAATACCAGATCAGTGATATATTGTTAGTTAATTACTTTTCTTTGTTTTTTTCTGATTTATCCTGACTTCCTTTAGAGGATGCCACAATGGTTTGGTATGTGTCTGGACTGTTCCCCAGGACATAGTAATCGCATTGCAGTCTAGCTCGACTTGCTCAGAAGGATGGTGGGACCTGGAAACAAGTGCCAAGGTAAAACGACTAAACTTGATATTTAAGAAAATCACTTTGCTCATTCCAGAACAGCGGGAAGAGAAGCGTATGAGCAAGTTATCAAATCTCAGCATTTCCTGAGAGAAGACATTGGCTAAAAAACATTTATATTGTATTTTTATGTGCAGCATTTTCAGAATGGGAAATGAAAAATAGGAAGTTTGAAATAATTTTATTTGTCAAAAGATGATATTTTGATCTGTTTTCAATTTCTAAGGTTGATAGATTTATAGTAAAATTTAAGATAAGAATTTTGAAATTTTCTAGATAAAAGCAAGTCAAGATTAAATTCACCCACATAAATAGTAATGTGTTTTTCGAAGGTAATGGCATTTTGTAAAAAGATAATGTGCCAAAGATATTTGCGAAATGTGTTCAGAGTATTTAATATTCTGTGGAAATGGCCCCATCCCTATGGGCGATCAGTATTTATTGCAGAGTACAGAAGCTGTTAAGCTATTCCGTTTTCTGTAAATAGCTCACAGTGTTCCATAACTATAAAATAATTTACAGGATGGATACAGAAAAGCAGTAGAAGTCAAGTGTGTATTTCAGCTGAGAGGACATATTACTCCTGTTCGGACTGTTGCATTCAGTCCTGATGGACTGGCATTAGTATCTGGAGGACTTGGTGGACTCATGAATATTTGGTCTTTACGGGTAAGATCATCTTTGATGTGGCGTGATTCTTTTCTTAGTATGAGTATCTAAAACGGCCAAGGCATCAGACTAGGGTTTTTTTCCTCCCCAGTATGTTAAAAACTTTAGAGAAGCTGTGCTATAAAATGATGGTATAAAATTATAAATAACAAAATATAGATTGAAGCTGTACTTAACAGTGAAGTGACTTATATTTTATGGTTTTACTATTGATTCATGCCATAGACTTTGTCATAGTTAGGCTTCGCTGAACTGGCCGCACTCCCTTTAAACCTGGAAACAATGTTCTCTTGGTTTGAGAACTTTTCCAGGAGTCAGGTAATGTAGATTATTAAACACTTCTAAATCTCTAGTTACGTTATTTCCCTAGTAAGATAAAAATGGTAATTTTCTTTTTCTTTCAGTGTAAATATTTCAGTTTTTAAATAGCTGTTGAACATGGGAGAATATCATCCCTTGGAATGTGATTGTATGCATTTAAACAGAAGAGTAGGTGTATATACACACTGACCCAAACCCCTTTTTACCTTAGGATGGTTCAGTACTACAGAGTGTTGTGATAGGTTCTGGAGCCATTCAGACTGCAGTGTGGATACCTGAAGTTGGAGTAGCCGCTTGCTCAAACAGATCAAAGGTGACGCCATGTGTTAATGTTCTTTCAAATTTTTTACTAAAAGAAAATGCCAGAAGACATTCTGTTAGACAGAAATAGGTTTTCAAGACACATTGTTTTGGCTTTCAGTTATCACCTGTCCCTAAAAAGACTGGGTTTTAAAAAAAATAATATTCCATGTTTAATTTAGAGGAGGGTGGCAAGTTGGAATCCTTGTGAGCCAGTGGTTAGAAAGGATGCTGCAGACCAGTTAGATTATCTATTTAATGGCAGCAGCCATCAATGGACAACAAAACCAGGCAAAAGACATTTTATTATTTTTTTCCTTTATGCAGCATGAAAAAATGTTTCATTTCCCACAGCAATTTCTTCAGTGAGCTGAATAATCCTGCTTTATGAATTTTTAATTTCTGATGTGTCTTGTGACTGCCGTTAAACAGGATGTGTTGGTAGTGAACTGTACATCAGAGTGGATTTCTTCCAATCACGTCCTTGCAACATGTAGGACTGCACTGAAACAGCAGGGAGTTCTGGGATTAAATATGGCTCCTTGCATGCGAGCTTTCTTGGAACGTTTGCCAATAATGCTTCAGGAGCAGTATGCTTATGAAAAGGTAAGAGGAGCTAATGTGAACATTTAAAAATTAAGTCTGATGTGAGGTCACTGTTTGAATCTCAGCTGGTCTCAGTGTTTCACCACAGAGAGCCCAGAAGACTTTCTTGCATGCTCTTTGCCGATGCCTTTCAGTATTCTCAGAGCTAAAAAGACTTTAAGTCTTCTACAAAACTCTCCTGATTTAAGAATATTTAAAATATTAGAAAAACGTTGATTAAGGATGGAGGAAAGTATTTTTGTACAGGACTAAGTTTGAAGGACTCCTGTTTGTGAGTCAATTGATATATATTTCTAACTTTGTATGTTCAATTTCTCTCTCCCACTCTCTGCACCTTCAGCCCCATGTTGTTTGTGGAGACCAGCTTGTTCATAGTCCTTATATGCAGTGCTTGGCATCGCTCGCTGTAGGCCTTCACCTAGACCAGCTCTTGTGCAATCCCCCGGTACCACCTCATCACCAGCACTGCCTCCCTGATCCATCAGCCTGGAATCCCACAGAATGGGCCTGGCTGGAGTGTTTCTCTACCACCATAAAAGCTGCTGAAGCCCTGGCTAAGGGAGCACGGTTCCCAGAATCCTTCACTGTTCCAGACCTGGAGCCTGTTCCAGAGGATGAACTTACTCTCCTAATGGTAAAACATGCCATATTTCCCCAACAGCAAAACATGTTGTCGAGCGAACGGTACGATGCAATTAACATCTCTGAGCTGTAAAGATTTAGCTCCATTAACGTAAGCATCAGCAATAAGTGGAAGTTTATTTTTTAATTAACTGTCTAGAATATCCTGTAAAGTCCGCTCCCTGTACATGTAGCCACAAGTGCAAGTCAGTTGTGTGTTAAAAAATAAACCCCAAACTGTGACAGTAACTCTGGCATGCGATAGAAGCAAGAACTGTAGAGGTATTTTTAGAGTAACATTTTGAACGCATTTCTACATCAAATTCTTTTTCTAGTGTCAGATGTCTTTATGACTTGTTGAGATATGTAAGGCAAAATAGAAATTTTGATTAAGAATTTTTGTATTGGCAAGAGTTTAACATTTTAAGCCAGTGTTTGCAGTTAAAACTTTGAAAAGCCCAAATCATCAGTAAATACGAAAAGATTACTTCATGAATTTTGTTGGATTTTCTTCTTGCATTCTGATAGCAAGTTACAGATAACAATTTCACTGCTAGATGGGTATAGTAAGGAAACAAACGTGGCCCATGGGTGAAGAGAGTACTTGAGTCTACGCAGTCATTCTTACTGCCGTACCGTTTAGAGTAATTTGAATGTCAGTATTGTTCTTACATAAAAAGGAAAATATGTATTACATAACAGCAAAATAACGTGCATCTCTTGAACTGAATGTAGTAACTGTGACCTTTGTTGTGTAGGATAACAGTAAATGGATCAATGGAATGGATGAACAGATAATGTCTTGGGCTACGTCAAGGCCAGAGGTTAGTAAAATCGATGTGGCTTTCCTTGTTTGGGGTTTTGGATTACTGGTTGTATATATTGTAGGCTACTGAAAATATTCTTGTTGTAAAGCATTCTTTCATGCTATTCCATAGGATTGGCACTTGGGAGGCAAATGTGATGTGTATCTCTGGGGAGCAGGAAGACACGGACAGTTAGCAGAAGCTGGTAGAAATGTCATGATACCAGTAGCAGCACCTTCGTTCTCTCAGGCTCAGCAGGTGATCATTTATAAACAGTCACATATTTCTATTTTTAATGATGTTAGCCTGTATTGTTTGTACAGTTGTTCCAAATTACTCTCTAAATGCCATTTCAATCTGTTTGCATTTACCATGAAGTACCCCCAAAACGTGTTTTCACTGAAGAGGAAGTCTTTAATTATTTGAAAAATGCAGACCAAGAAGCCACTGAAATCTGACAAAATCAAATTGTTTGCTGTGAGCATGATTTGAAAACATCTGCAGAGCTTTAACATAATATGTGTGCCAATTTAAAAAATTTTTTTTCTGAAACAATATTCAGTATGGACACGTCAAAACTAAATCTTGAGTAGAAGTATATTGTGATTCTCTCAGTGCAAGAATGTTTGTCAGAACTAGTAGCACATTTCAGTGAAGTACTTTTTACTGTGATGGGTTTGGGTAATGAAACGCCGTTAACCATGGGTTGAGTGAAGTCACAGAGGGAATGGGGTTGTCACAGAGGTATTTTTGTTGAGTCTGTTGTATTGAGAAAATCACAAAGAAAAACAGCTCAAGAAGATTGCACACTGCAATGCAGGTATTACAGCATTGCTGCACCTAGCACAACAATTATTAAAACTCCTTTGTGTCTTTCCAAACTAGGTTGTTTGTGGTCAGAATTGTACTTTTGTCATTCAAGCTAATGGCACAGTTTTGGCTTGTGGAGAAGGGAGCTATGGGCGACTGGGACAAGGAAATTCTGATGATCTTCATGTGTTAACAGTCATTTCAGCACTGCAAGGTAAAGTCGTTGGGTTTGAAATGAGGTGGTTGATAAAGTGCAAATGAGACTTCGGTAGTAATATAATAATTTGTCAATGCTATTTTTGCAGATTCACACTTTAAAATATTGTAGTCTTTAATTAAAAAATCGAAAAAATAAAATAGATTGCTTTTTCTGTGTAAGATTTAAGTAGTAACACATTGAAATTCCTTAATTTTAAGAACACTTCAGGGAAAAGCGGCTGTTCAAGATAGGAGCATTTCATTTCAGAACTCTTGGCAGGCCAGGAGCATTGGCTGTGCAGTAAAAGACAAAGATTTTGTTTAAAATAAAAATAGATAAATTGTTTAAAGTTTGTTTTTGTCATTTTTCTTTATCAGGCTTTGTTGTAACACAGTTGGTGACATCTTGTGGATCCGATGGACATTCCATGGCATTAACAGAAAGCGGGGAAGTCTTCAGCTGGGGAGATGGAGATTATGGCAAACTGGGACACGGAAACAGCGACAGACAGCGCAGACCTAGGCAAATAGAAGCTCTGCAAGGAGAAGAAGTGGTGCAGGTTCCAAAATATTTTTTGTCCCCTACAAACTGCAGGTGTGCTAACCTAGTGCTAGGAACCAGAACCATTGCCAGTTTTGACAGTCTGAGGGAACTTATTACTTCTCTGAGCATTACAAACCAAGTGACAGTTCTGGGTTGAAGGGTGTTAATATCACAGAGCTCATTATTGCTGTGCGATGTTAACGGACAGTTGCTACCAGAGAGAACTGAAAATTAGGAAGAGCTTGTAAGACGGGGATGATCAAAAGATCGTCACAAGACAGGCATGATCTAGAAGTTTCCCTTTGTCCTTGCCTTTGTCTTTGACAAAACTAGTCACCAAGACCACCTCTTCAGCATGCATTATAACAATGCACAAAAACTTATTTGGCTTTGGCTGGAGGTTGCTTTGAAAAGAGCATATAATTTAGGGAGGAAAAGATATTACATATTTACCTGTAATAGATAATATAATCCTCCCCCTCCCGCCCCCCAATTTAAAATTATGTAAAAATTACGTTTATTTTGCTTCCAGATGTCATGTGGCTTCAAACACTCAGCTGTGGTGACAGCAGATGGCAAACTTTTTACATTTGGAAATGGTGACTATGGTCGACTAGGTCTTGGAAATACATCCAATAAGAAACTTCCAGAAAGAGTGACAGCGCTGGAAGGATACCAGATAGGACAGGCACGGTTTATCTAAAGCTAGCAATGTATCTCTTTTTAATGGTGGTATTTTCAACAAATTTAAGTGTTCTAGGGTGGGCTTTTTGCGGGGCGGGAGGGGGAGGTCAGGGTTGGTTTCTTTTAACCTTGGCTTTTATTTTTATTTTTGGAATTATTCCTTTCCTGACTTTTTAAATCCTCTTTCTGAAAAACTTCTCCTATTTTTAAAGGTAGTTGGGGTGTTTGAGTTAGTAATAAGTAGGGAAAAACTGTGCTAATAACATATTTCTCTCAACCAGGTGGCCTGTGGACTCAATCATACTGTAGCTGTATCAACAGATGGCTCGATGGTTTGGGCTTTTGGAGATGGAGATTATGGTAAACTTGGTTTGGGAAATTCCACTGCAAAATCCTCGCCACAGGTTAGAATTCTTAGAGAAATTATTCTTTGCATAAATTTTCAGTGTTGTTAAACATGTTACACAGTGTTTAGAGTGTAATTTGCAGAAGTTAAAATAGTAATTCCATCCATTACGCTGTTCTGATACAATCTAGCGTAAAGGATTCTGATGATACGGTGTGTGGAGCCTGATACTTTAAAGGATTTAATGTAAATAATGGTAGCATTAATTAGATGAGTTGTCATGTGTGCATTTGGGAATTATGAAAATTCTTTTTGGAAGCAGGAATTGCAGATTACATTCGTGCTTGCTTTCTGTTTATCTCCTTGTAATACTGTAGCTCTTTTTCCTTTCTTTTACACCTAGAAAGTGGATATTCTTTGTGGAATTGGAATAAAAAAAGTTGCCTGTGGAACCCAGTTCTCTGTCGCACTGACGAAAGATGGTCATGTGTATACTTTTGGACAAGGTAGGACAATCTGGTACTTGGACCTTTCCATCTATAGGTTTGTGTGAATTGCAAGTGAAAAGGAAGACTATTGAGACATTTGTAAGACTGACCTAATGCTACATTTTAGATTTGTGCTGACCTTATCTGAATTTTTTAATTTAACCATAGCAGTTTTAACATAGGCCTAAAATTGAGAAGTGCTTCTGTCTAGTTTGATCTCAGGATATCCTTTCAGTTTACTAATTTACTTTTTGAACAGTGTTTTCCTAAAACTTCATGGAATGTCACGTATACACAAACATTAGGTTACTTAAAAGCTTACTTTGTCTAATAAAGCGTATGCCTACATAAGGGCTTTAACAATCTGGACAGGAGAATTTCCAAGGGTGCCAAATTAAATGTGTTCCAACTTCTCAAGTCAGTCTGTTCATACATATTATAAAGCCATACACTGAGATCTAGAAGTTTTGTTTAAATAGAATATCAATGTGGTTTCAGACTTAAAGCACAAATAACAGCTTTAGCAATATTACCGAGCGCTGTAGTGAGCGCTGTAGCAAGCACTGTTTTGTAGGAAACGTACACTGGATTTCTCTAACCAGTGCACTTCTGGCCCAGTTCCAAGAGTATATAGAATTCATTTTGTCCCTCCCTGACTTCTGCCTGCAAGTAAAAGGAACTTTTGAACGTTCTTTAAATATATAGATGTGTGTTTGCAATTTTAGATCGCCTGATAGGTTTGCCAGAAGGTCGAGCCCGAAATCACAACAGACCCCAACAAGTTCCTGTACTGTCAGGAGTCTTCATTGAAGACATAGCTGTAGGAGCAGAGCATACGCTAGCTTTATCATCTACAGGGGATGTATACGCTTGGGGTAGCAACTCCGAAGGGCAGGTACGTACTATTCCCAGTTCATTTCTAACCTTTGCAAGGCTATAATTGTACTTATAGGTGTGGTGGGAATATCTGTACTGTTGTGGCAAATGAAGTTTTAATGTTTCTTTCCTCATTCCCTCCCCGCCGTCCCCCAGCCATAACAACATTCTAGGTGTTTCCATTCTTTTTTGTTCCCCTCTGATCTTATATGATAGTAGTTTGGGAAAGCACTGGCAACATTCTAACCAAGTTATTCTAATCACAACATTTTTTTTAAAATAACAAATTTTTATCTAATTTTTGAGCTGTCATCAACTTTTTCAACATCCTAACATTTGTGATTGATGTCTGTCAGGCTTGTGAACTCTGCAGATGCTTTTCATAAATGAGAATTGAAAGTTTTATAGAGAGTAATTTTTTTAAGTCAGGGGAAAAAAAGGAAATAATGAATTCTCTGTTTTCTTTGGGACCCTAATTTTATCCCTGCTTCTGAAAGTCCATTTTCATTCCTCACCCCATGTATCGACTCAACCTTTTGAAAGGACTTCAGCTTTTTGAGAATTTTGCACACTACAAATGTAAGAAAGAGCCTCTGGATTTATTGGCTGTTGGTGTTTCAAGACGTTTGGGCAAAGTTTCCCCTCTGGTATTTCAGGATTGAGTTTTTGAGAAGGGCTGTTGAGCAAGTTGTTGAGAATAATTTCTGAGAGGAACCTGAAAGAACAAAGTTTTTTGGGTTTTGTTTTGAGGGTTTTGTGCTTTTGTCTAATAATGCCTTTGTGTTTCTGGAAGAGAAAAAGTTGTTAGGGTAAAAAATGGAGAGAAACTAAAAGGTAAATGCTAGCATAATGTTATATATATGGTAAATATATACACCATTTATCCCATTGTAAACTGTAGATTAATACCATTTCTTTACCATTAGCTCTGAATTTTTGTTTGGAGAGTTTTAGAAGTATCATCACAGTTGTTGATTCTTCTTTGTCCCTGCTACATCTGTTATAAATTGTCAGCTTGGACTGGGCCATACCAACCATGTCAGAGAGCCAACCCTTGTAACAGTCCTGCAAGGAAAGAATGTTCGACAGATTTCAGCAGGACGTTGCCACAGTGCTGCCTGGACAGCTCCGCCTGTTCCACCAAGAGCTCCAGGTAAAGAACTGAGATTGTTTGTACAGTCAGTTGATTTAGGCCTTGTGTTTCCCGGGGTGCGTGAGCAACAAGAACTTCCTTCTCTGGAGTTATTCAAGACCTTCCTGGACACAATGCTGTGCAACGTGCTGTAGGTGATTCTGCTTTAGAAGAGTGTTGGACTAGATGATCTCCAGACGTCCCTTCCAATCCTTCGTGTTTTGTGAATCCACAAACATTTGAGACAAAATTTGTTTTGTTTTATAACTGTGCAGGTTTTCAAATTATCTCTGTCTTTTCATTTTGCCATACATTGAGGAGGTGTAAATAAGGGGGGAAAAAAACAAGTTCAGTGCTGTCAACTCCAGTAGGCAGCTAAGCACCGCATAAACTACCGCAAAGAAAATTAACTCCAGTCAACCAAAAGCAGTACAGCGGCCATGTATGAAATAATGGTGGTGTTTTTTCTTTTTCTGTGGTAGGTGTTTCAGTGCCTTTACAGCTTGGTTTACCCGATGCCATCCCACCACAGTATGGGGCACTGAAAGAAGTGAGCGTTCATACAGTAAGAGCAAGGCTTAGACTGTTGTACCATTTTTCTGACCTCATGTACTCTTCGTGGAGATTACTTAACCTCAGTCCCAATAACCAGGTAAAATGCCATTGGAGGAGGGGAGGAAAAAAAAAAGCCAGCTTAGCTATGTCATGTTATGCAATGTTGCTAGAGTGTTTTTGACCAGATCAAAACAGATCTTAGTCATAAGTTCTATATGGTTTTTGATAAAAATTAAAAAAGTATAAATCCAGATGAAACCAAACCTCATTAAAGTATTGTTATACATAGTCCCATATGTTAACTTGACATGTCAGTGTTTCGGTTTCCAAATGCTTACGAACCTCAAAGCTAAAACCGAAACGTGCTTGCCTGTCTGTTTCATGAAATATCGAAGTGCTGGTGATTATTACAGAAGTTTTTAATCTGTAAAGAATGGAATTAAAAGCCTTTATTAATTTTTTTTTCTCATACCATTTTATTGCAGAACAGCACATCTCATTACAATGCTGGTACATGGGGAATAGTTCAAGGACAGCTGAGGCCCTTGCTAGCACCACGCGTATACACGCTCCCCATGGTACGCTCTATAGGAAAAACTATGGTTCAGGGGAAAAACTATGGGCCGCAGATTACTGTGAAGAGGATATCAACCAGGTCAGTATTGTTTTCCATGGGCATCATATTAGACACGTAACTGATATTCTCACATTTTTCCATAACTTTTGCAATATTGAGCGCTCTCTGTACGTGTTTGTTCATCCAGTGACTTCTGCAGCCTTTACATGTTTATGAGTTACATTGTACAGCCGTGTCTTTCTTTTGTTTTGTTTTTTGTTTTGAAAGAGGTCGGAAATGCAAGCCCATTTTTGTACAGATAGCAAGACAAGTGGTAAAGCTGAATGCATCAGACCTTCGCTTACCTTCCCGTGCCTGGAAAGTGAAACTGGTTGGAGAAGGAGCCGATGATGCAGGTGGAGTGTTTGATGACACCATTACAGAAATGTGTCAGGTATGAAAAGTCTTATCAGTTCAAAATGCCTGAGTAGAGGTTTTTGTTCTCTCTGATGCCTCTTAGCATTTTCCACGTTTTCTTTTTGGAGCTTAGCAGATACTTGTTCTTCTGTTCTGAGCCACAACAGTAGAGCTGCTTACTTAAGGATGTCTCTGAGGGTAAAGAATCTCCCTAGATTGTGGCAAGGAGAGGCCACGCTATAATTGGGACCTTTGAAACGCTGAGGTGGCTCGTTATAGGGGCATTTTGCAGCCTCCCATTCTGCGCAGCCGCTGCTTTCTGTAAGGTACAGCATATCGCATGGTGGTACATTCCCTGGGTACAACACAGAAGTAGCTCAGGCAGGTTTCTCTCATGTGTGTCGCCTCTCAGGTTCAGTGCTTGAACAGAGATCGGTAGCAGAAAGGGCACGTCGTTACCTGTCTGGACCCAGGATATTGTGCTATTGTCAGCATAGCTGCTGTCTCTTCAGATTCACCTGGAAACTGAAGGCCTCAGACTGCCAGGACTAAGAGAAAGCCAGTCAACGCTAATGTGTACCACTTAGTTTTAAAGGTGTATGTCAGCCCTGTGACAGAATCATGATTGTAGCCAGGAGGACGATTTGAGACAACGCTGGCTGGAGATATCTGGTGGTTTCTTAATCTTCCCAGAGCTTTGAAAAGCAAAGAATGAAGATTAGTGAGGATAATTAGTGTATCTGCTTAGTCTGGGACAGGGCAACAGCTATGGATAGTGCTGGAGCTGGCACTGAAGTTAGAGGTAGGGTAGAGGATGGAAGAAGCCAGAGAGCTCTGTTTATTTAATGGGATTGCTAAAGCCTTTAAGACTAGAGTAGGGGTTGGTTCAGATGAGGACCTGAAGCATAATTTTTGGATTCTGTCCTAGACAGGTTACACTAAATATGAGGTGTGATGAGGATTCAGAACAGAACCCATTGAAAACTTTGCTTTGTTTTTGATTCTTGAAAGAGGTGCTCCAGTAGGGTGCATAGCTTACAGGTTCAGATGGTTTCTGAAACAGGTACTGGGAATGTATCACAGAGCTGTCTCACAGAAAAATAACCATTCTGTAATGGATGTAAGGGCAGGTGTTGAAATAAACATGTTTTTATTATTAGAAATCATCCCTACAGTGTTTACTTTCCTTTAAATCCTTCACATTAATTTGTAAGAAGTAATCAGCACTATAATGGAATATTCTGTTTTATAATGCTACGATGTCATATTTCTGTAATAGGCTTGTTATCACTGTATCTAAGAAATAGATGCTTAAGATATCTTAAGAAATAGATATAATATAAAAGAAAACTTTTTTCTTGTTGATTTTCAAGGAACTGGAAACTGGAATAGTAGACCTGCTTATTCCTTCCCCAAATGCTACAGCTGAAGTAGGCTACAATAGAGATAGGTAAGTCGTCCCAGATTTGTTTTTCTCGCAGTTGATAGCAGGTAAAAATTAAAATCTTCCATTAATTGTTTTATACCAAGTTATGATATGTCTTATAGTTCTAGTGTATTTCTTCCTTCCAGTTGCCATGTTACTGTATAGTGGAGGAGAGAGCAGGGTTTTTATGTGAACTTCCTGGATTTCTGACGGTAGAATTGGGAGTAACATCAACAGTACCAGCCTTTGTGGTCAGGATTAGTTCTGCCTGTCTCAGCCTCCATTATTTTAACAGCCAAAGATAACAATAATCATCTTATTTGGATGCTCCTTGTTGATAATTGTGTTGACAGTTACTGCACTGTGCTTCAAATTGTTCAAATGAAGTAGCGTGCAAAGGATACTAGAGTATTTTCACGGAGTCTTTGTTCTTTCAGGTTTCTCTTTAACCCGTCGGCATGCTTAGATGAACATCTGATGCAGTTTAAGTTCTTGGGTATTCTCATGGGCGTAGCTATTCGTACAAAAAAGCCATTAGATCTTCATTTGGCTCCAATGGTCTGGAAGCAACTTTGTTGTATCCCACTCATCTTGGAGGATTTGGAGGAGGTAGATCTGCTCTATGTGCAGACCCTCAACAGCATTCTTCACATTGAAGACAGTGGGATTACTGAAGAAAATTTCCATGAGGTAAGATAGGAAAAGTTGGGAGCTTTTAGGTTTATTCTGAAAGCAGTTACTTGACTAGATTGACCTTAACTTCAGTATTTGTATAAATCAGTGGGATAACAAGCACTTTGTACGTCTTTGGAATAGTTTGTGATCTCATAATAGTTCTAGGTGACCGATAATAAAAGTAAACTTGGGTCACTGGAGTGACTTAGGCTGACCATGCTTTTCTTGTTTGGTATTACAGATGATTCCTTTAGATTCTTTTGTTGGCCAGAGCGCTGATGGTAAAATGGTTCCCATAATCCCTGGAGGGAACAGTATCCCACTTACCTTTTCAAACAGGAAAGAATATGTGGAGAGGGCAATTGAGTACAGACTCCATGAAATGGACCGTCAGGTAAGAATCTCACTGTGACCCTATCCCCATTGTTAATGGGATCAGTGGGTTTGCTTTGTGCAAGTTTCCATCGCTATTTATTAGGGAATAAGAAAAGCTTAGCTCTCTGCATCTCGCCTGGCGCTCTGTGGCTCCCCCCACCCCGTAACTGTTGTGAGTTTTTGTTTTGAATTAGTGCTGTTTTGCTTAGCAATTGTTCTGTTGACAAAGGGCATTAGAAATCAGAACCTGTCTTTCATTAGAGTAGCCCCGCTGCAACTGTCAGCCCCACTTGAGAAAATAACCTACAATTGTGCGTGCTGTGCACGTTATAGCAACTCGCATGCTGGATAAAGTAGGTATTATTGGCTAATGGTTATTTAGCTTAAAGCTGTTTCTGTGCTTTAGCACAGAAACTACGAATATCTCACGGTAAATTTTGAGAGGGGTTAATTACCTATTTGCACACTTCTGCGTAGTGAAGCTTGTGAAAGCAGAGTAGCAATTACGTGCTAGGAAAATTCTTTTCCTGTTTTTTCAAGATCCAGAGGTATGCATGATGTTACCTGCATTAGAAAAGTAACGTTCACTTCAGAGGTACCAAATGCAAAGTCGTCTAGAACAAGTATGGACTTGTTACAAGTGGGACTTTGTTCCAGCCCAGATGTGCAAGAGATACACGGGTTTAGATCTGTGGCACATAAGCGTTGGAGGTTTTTTTGTTTAGCCGGCACTGTTTGTGCTGCTAACTTGTACTTTTTTTAAGGTCTTCTGTTTTGTATCGAAACATGTTCTTTATTATGCAATTATAATGGAAAATACCTGTGGTATTCTCCGGGATTTCGAGAGAGGATATGGCCCTTGCAGGGGACATGTGTGGGAGGTTCTATAATGTGGCGGATGTTCTGTAATTCTTTGCACTGGGACGGTGCAGTGAGTGGCCGAGGTAAGACAACTGCACTTCAGATGTCTTTTCTTTGGGCAATAGGTCGCCGCTGTAAGAGAAGGAATGTCTTGGATTGTTCCAGTTCCTTTGTTGTCTCTTCTGACTGCCAAGCAGTTGGAGCAAATGGTCTGCGGAATGCCAGAAATATCAGTTGAAGTTCTGAAGAAAGTTGTGCGATACAGAGAAGTCGATGAGCAGCATCAGCTAGTACAGTGGTTCTGGCATACCCTTGAAGAGTTTTCAAATGAGGAGAGAGTCCTTTTCATGAGATTTGTGTCAGGAAGATCTCGGTTGCCGGCCAACACAGCTGATATCTCTCAGAGATTCCAAATAATGAAGGTTGATAGGGTAAGATGCCAATTCTGGTTTTCGGTGGGTTATTGGGGTTTTTTTTCATTCCTGTTTAGGATAGCCTGTCCTTTGGCAATAGGAGATGGGTCTCCCAAATTGTAAATTTAGAAAGAAAGTATGGGATGGGATATGCTGCAAGCTATTCAAATAGAACATTTTAATTGGGCAGAGGTGCAGACACTGCATGAATTACATCTTAACTGGCTTGCTGCATTTACTATAGTTACGCGATTGGAGATTGAGACAAGTTCTTGCACAAGAAACAAACTTTCTTGTATTGCCATTCGTCCACATTTTCTGTTCCCATCCCTTTTTTTCATTTGATAGTTTTCACTTGTTTTTATCAAGTTTTAAATCTCTCTAAGTGGCAACATTTGGTGACTAGAGAATTCTGTACACCATAGAACCACCTAAATGAGTTTACCGTCCACTGCTTTATGTACAGGATGCATTAATTTGGCATTCCTTTTGGGTTTTGTGCAGGGAAAGCACATTCTCTGTGAACTGCATTAATTGAAACCTTGGCAAAATCTGAATTAACAGCTGCTTGACTGCCAGCTCAGTTTGGGTGTCTCTGAACTTGCCACATGTTAAGGCATGCTACAGTACATAGCTTGACTGTTGCTTGGTATCTTCCAGTGGGACCTGAAGTAGCGCACTGAATTATTTATGGAGGAGCTAGAGCAGCGGTTTTGCACATACATGAATGTGTTTGAGATAGAATGTGAAAATGCTGAATGCTAGAGGCAAGGAAGGGAGGGAGCGATGACATAGGGTATGTTGCATTTTCTGCTTCATTCACAACTTAACGGTGTCCCACCTTTTATCCGTTTCCACAGCCTTACGACAGCTTGCCTACCTCACAGACTTGTTTCTTTCAACTGAGGCTCCCACCTTACTCCAGTCAACTAATCATGGCAGAGCGTTTGCGCTATGCAATCAATAATTGCAGGTCTATAGATATGGACAATTACATGCTCTCACGGAACGTGGACAATGCAGAGGGCTCCGACACAGATTATTAACATTCTGTGAACACAATCATCTTCCTTTTGCTACAGGTAGCGCCCTAAGTCCGATTCATTGTTGACATACCTTTACAGTAACCATAGATGTTTTAGGAGCATAAACCCAGATGTTAATAGACAGTGGCCACGTTTTAGTTACTCTAAATGTAACAAACAAAACAAATAGATGTTTTTATTTTTTTGTGATTGTAAAAAAGAGAAAAGGAAAAAAGCAAACAAAAAAAGTATGATCGGTAAGTTTTTTCTCCTTTTTTGGTCACTTTTGATAAGTTTGCATGGAGACATTTTGGTGCATTTTTGTTGGGAATAGTACATTTGTAAGCCCCCCCAGTGAACATGAAGAGTTGTACATTGTGTATAATTGTTCATTAGCAAGGACAGTTTTACATGAATATTCACATATTTATTTTGTTTTAATTTGAATTGCCTGTGCAGGGTTCCTTATGCAGAGAAAAATAAAGCAAATTCAAGAATTGGTTGCTTGTCTGCATTTGTGAACTGTGATTGGTTTGCTCAGTCTTTGTGCTTTTTATGTTTTGTCTCAGGAAATTGTAGTCTTACAGTGTTTAGAGAGGATGTAACATTTGAAGCATCTTAAAATGTTTATCTTTAACATCTGTTTTGTAGTACTGAGCTCTTAATTCTTAATGTCTCCAAGGTACTGGCTTTTTCGGATATACTGCTATTTATTCCTCATACTGAAATACAAGTTAACTTGGTTCCTTCTTGATTTTTATGTAAACATTTTTCTCCTCCAAAGTAGTAGTTGTGGACAGTAATTACATTGCAGCCACCCTGACTCAGAAACCTTTAAATCTGTCGTTAAGTTTAATTTAGGGGAAAAAAAAAATCCTTTCCAATCTACGAATCACTGTAGCCAATTCCTGATCAGAGTACAAAAAGTTTCAGTGCAAGTGATGACTGGGTAGTAGTCGAGGCAATGGATTTTATATACCTTCTTAGTTTATGCCTTTGATTTTAGTAAATGTTGTGTGTTTGGTCTGATTTTTTTGCACCTGTACCTGCGCTGTGATCAGCAGGGTTTGGCTTAGACAGTAACAGTCACATTCAGATAGGAATGTACCGTACAAAGAAATTCTTGTTCTGTGTCTTAGAGACACTGGGCAACTGCCTGTTCTTCAGTTCTTCCCTATCACAAACATGGTTTCTGTCAAACCATGAACACCGCTTGGTGTTCAGGAGCAGGATTGAACTGGGCTGAGGAAGCGGGTGGAGTCTGTCCGTCCCCAGGTGAGTTGCTGTTGCTCTGCCCGGATTTCTCCCCTTCATTCTCACAGAACTCCTTGGTGGCCGTGCTGTGGGGGCTGAGGGCTAGCGAGGACATGGATTACCTTCATCTCACCTGGGACACGAGTGGCCCGTCTGAGTCTGGAGGAAAGGGTCGAACTTCCGTGTGTTTCCCTCATGTGATTCGTGTACGTTAGCAGGGGTCAACAGGTAGAACTTTGCAGTTGTCCAAGGCTGAACTGATGTGTCACTGCCAGCTAATAGCGGTCACAGGGCCAACTTGGTAAGATGTACAAAATCTGGGGTTTATCTGGTGAAGGTCCTATCGACATCAGCTCTTATCCTACCTCCCAGACACGGCACTGCACTAGCCACTGGAAGGAGAATTCACTCTATCCTAGCTGAACCCAGGACCCGTGCTTGCACACTACATGTGTTGCCAGGGAAAGCTTAGCCATTGTACTCCCAAATTTATAACGGGATTGACAAGCGAGAAAGGGTAGGATCAGTCTGGCGCCACACTGATCAGCAACACAAGGGTTTGCAAACCGGGCACAGGCTGGGGCCAGGGCCAGGCCGAGAACCGCCTGCGCCTTCACATGACGGTAGCACCGTGAGCACGCACACACCTGTCAGAGCCGACCGCGCGGCGCCGGGCCTCGGGGCGCACGCCCCACGCTTCCTTTTCAGTCACGTGTCCTGCGCGCAGCGCTTGTGATCCCAGGTGCAAGTCGCGCGCGTTTTAGTCAGGGAGTGGCGCGCGCCGACTGTCACTCCAGCCTCCTGTACGGGAGAGTGCGGTGGGCAGGACCCGTATGTGAGGCGTGCCCCTTGAGGGGAGAGTGCGGTGGGAAGCACGCCATGCAAAGCACAGCGCTTCATGTGTGCGCAGCACACTAAAGTAAGTGTTCAGTGGGAGTGCAGCATGCGGTACTTTTACCCTCTGTGTGAAACTCTCTGGGGTTAGCCGCAAGTTTACAGTGAGGTTTGATTTTACATTTAGGGTCTATTTTCTTTCTAGGTGCCAGTTTAAACTTTGGGCAGGTGTAGGTCCAGGCCATTTTCACTCAGCTGCGCATATGCTGTGCAGCTGCCTGCAGCACTGTCCTAACCTGGAGTGTCATGAGCGCTTTGGGCAGATTTCCCAGAGAGGTTGTATCATGACAGCTTTTTCTCACCTTGTTGCAGCTCCTGTTGAATGACATGAGGGCGTCTCGCATCACCCTTCATGGGCAGGTACTGTTAGTCAAACATAAGCTCTCCTCTTCCCGAGGATCATTTTGAGTTTCATAGAGCCGTGTCAACCTTCGGTTCTGCCTTTCGTACACGATTTCGTAGGAACCCTTGCCATTAAACTCGCTGTTAACCCCTTCCTATTAAAACAGGACCTAATAATCCCGTGGTTCATAATGTGTACCAAGATATTCTGGTAATATAAATAAGAAGCCTCTCTCATCGTATTACACACGGAGGCCTTCTGGCTGTACTGGGATTGTCATCTGCATTCAGGACAAGGAAAACCATCCGTAAAGCATCAAGAGTTGCCATGTAGCTTATCTGCGGACAGGAAATGTACGTTGCAAGGGGTGCAGCCACTGTGTAGCAATCCTATGATTCCCCATGCCACCCTCATGGGTACATGGCTACCTACAAACAGCATAGTTGAAGAGGCATCAGGGCCAGGTGCTCTATGCCAGCTACCAGCGCTGCCTAGCTTCTGCATAACCTTTTGGGTATGTCATACCAAGTTGTGAAGAAAAAAAGACAAGTAAATTGTAGGGTAAAGATAAAGTATAAAAGGCTTTGCTGGTAAAAGCTTTGGTCTTATAAATGGCTTTAACTGCTTTGGGTTTTTTTTTGTTTGCATCTTTTAAAATTTTTTTTTATTACCTTTTTCTTGTGCCAGCAGTTGAGCACGGCATCAGTCTGACTGAAGGATCTGTGTGATTCAGGACCTTTCACTTGCATGTAGCAGAACAGCATGCAGCCCTGCAGTTTCCCCTGACTGTAGCTGTTTGTTTTCTACTTTGCATGGGGAAATGGGTATCTGTATAGGTCTGTACTGTCTGGTATTTAGCATTTAAACCTAAGGCTTGTAACTCACCGTCTCTTCCTGTAGAGTACTTACGTAAACTGATATTGCTTCATATAGTGTTTTAATTGTAAGAAAACCCCCAAAAACCAAACAAACAAACCACTCGGTGCATCTGGTCAAAGTAGCTTCTGCAGAGGGCAAAGCTGCGGTTTGCACATTTGTTATAACACTGCCCCATTAGCTGCAAATGTTTATGGTTGAGGAAGCAAGGGTTGTCGGGTACTCTGCTTTTGCCAGAAAAATCTTACAGAGCACTGTTAGCGCCTGTAGCAGATGGAATGACCGTACGGATATATCCTTTACCAGGAATGTGTTAATAACACCCATTTGTCTCAAATTTGCCTACCCGTCCAAGGACCTGAGCCATCCGCTCAGGCTTTCTGCTCTTTCCCGTTACATTGGGAGTTTCAAAAGCCAGGGAACCCATTCGGAGCCTCGTGGCTCAAGATGAGGAGGATGTTTACCAGTCTTGTTGTGATTCATTTTAACTGTGTTCTAACTTGATACTTACCTGCAGTAATTACTAAGGTGAACTCTGCCCAACAAACTTAAGGCAGCTCATCAAACTGCTGTTAAAATCTGTCAACATTCCATTGAATTTATTGATCTCTGTCAAATTTTACCTCATTCAAACATATTGCTGCTTCCCAGCATGGTAACATTCCGCTCGTCCGCAATAAGAGGGTATTAAAATTGCGCTTTTCAGCCTAAATGAGGTTTAACGTTTTGTGACAGCAACGTGGGATTTTCCTGTTTCGATGGACAACTGAAAACAAACAGGGTTTCCCTTACAACTGTCCTGATGGAGACACAGGCCTTTTCCCAGCACAGCTTTTACAACGTGTATCTGCCATGTGTTTTGACTTAAACTGGGATCGCAGCGAGGTAGCCATGCGTGGGTAGCAGTGCTACCCGGCACAAGAGGGAAAGTCAAGTAAAATACCCACACTGGCAGTTTATACATTTTGCTGTGCTTAAAGCTGAACTGATTTTCTTGATGCTTTTTCAAGCGTTGATTTTTTTTCTGGCTTACTGTCTGGAATCATGTTAGCGCTCCTCTCTGCACTCACCCTTACAGAGGGACGTTTTTCCCTCACGCTCTCTAGACCGGTTTGGGTTATGTTCCGACAGAAATCCACGTGGAGCGTTTGCAGTGATTCCCCGTAGAGGGTGACTGCTTCTAGCGTCTGGTCGGTGATGCGCACGCAATTTTCCAGTTTGAGGGTCTTGAGATTTGGGCACTTCTTGAGAAGCACAGAGATGCAATCATCTGTGACGTGGCCACATCCAGAGAGGGTCAGCGATAACAGGTTTGGACATCTGAACACACGATTGTTATAGGCGAGGAGGGGAAAAAATAAAATTAGACCTTGGAGAAGCTACTACTGCCAAGATTAAATATGACAGTTAATTACAAAAATATTTCCTCTTCCATTTGGAAGCTTGTGAAAGCATGGCTAGGTGGGGCATACATAGACCTTAATCCTCAGCTTTACGAATTGCAAAACTCTCAGCCTTTGCTTTCTCTGTTGGTGCATCATCTCTAGCTCAGTTGGTGTGTGGATACTTATTTGATCTGTGGCTCTATTGTTCTTTAAGGACCTGCACAGTGCTGCCCTTCTCCAAGTGCAATGACTGACGACCCTCTAGAGACAAGATTCAAGTCACAATGCATTTGATTTGGTAAAAACTGAGTGAAGAGGTGGCTGTGTAGACATGCTGAGTGTGGGCAAGTAAGGCAAGCCTGCTCTTGATTTTATAAAGATTCACGAGTGTCTTTCAGCTCCTCGATGATCTGAGTAGGTGCCAGCTCCTACCGGAGTGTTGATGTCTGAACCCCACACAAGTCTTAAACCTGCCTTGAAGTTACCGAAACAGGGAACAACTCTACTGTTAAGATGCTGACAGAGCAATTTGGAAGGAGCTTTTTTGGTTGCTTGGGCAGCTCTGGGAAACTACAGGAAAGGCCCATTCCAAGTTGGTGTTGATGACTTATACCAACCCTCCTTGTGCAGAAACTGCAGCGGACCTGTTATTCCTAACTAACTGCTGCACATTTTCAGGGACCCTTCTGCCCTGACCTGCAAAGCCTTTTGTGCTGTGCTTGGTTTCTGGCTTATGCCCCTCTCCAGGCAGCAGCGGGTCAGCTATCCATCTCCTTAAGTAAATGTAGCTTAATGTTTCTCTGTTAGCACAGCACCTCTTTGGGCGCTGCTGTTGCAGGGAAAAGCGACTACAGCAATGCTGTTCGCCTAGTGCTGCCTTCGCACAGCACTGTCAGCCTGCCTGCATCCCGCAGGAACCCCAAGGTGCCTGTAAGCACTTCCACGTAAGCTTGCACTTACAGCCTGCCTCGGGGCTTTACGTTGGCAGTGGCAGTGGGGGCTGACAAGGGCCTCTGCCAATGCTGCCACAATGGTTTTCGGTCCTTAAAAACTGGTACATATTACATTCCTTTTATTCTCCGCCCCCTCAACCCTCCCTCTGCTGCTTTACTTCACCTTCTAAACAGAGGTAACAGGACTGAAATCATATTGGCTGCACAATTATATTTTTTTTCAACTCTGTTCCTTTAAACTTACAGTTAGAGAAACGTGTTTTAAAGCAGGCAAGGTCAAGAAATGCTCTGACCTGCCATCTCTTGTGCCTTTGTCCACAAAACAAAAGTACTCTGGGAGGAATTCCAATGTGTTGCTCTGAAAAAACAGGACCTCGCTTTAAAGGCTAAAATGGATGCAGTGGGAGGGACAAGGCATCACTACAAACTCACCTTTTCAAGTGTTTGGTTTAACTTCTGGAAACGAATCCATCAAAGCTGGAAAGGGATTTGCTGGGTTTTTTTATGGACTTTGACAGTCTTACTCCTCTGGCTTTGCTTTGAATTCTGTCTAGCGACCCGTTTGGGTTTATGGATTCTGGGGGAAGGGTACCTAAACTATTTCTGTAGAGCTGTGCTCTCTGCCTCATTTGTGAGGTCAAAATGGAAATTGTTAAGTGCAGCTTCATGGGACGCATCCTGGTGCCAAAAGAAAGATATACTTCCTCCTACCCCCTTGTTTCTAGGCACAGACATGCTTCTAATTGATACTTTGCTATATTTAATTCAGATTTTTTTTTATCCACTGTCCTCAGTTACTTCAGAAATTGTTTGCTCACAACTTCACGCTCACATTTGAACCTGCAGTTCAGTTCTTGTTTTGAGATTAGCCTGTTGCTGTTGTCGGCTTTTAAAAATTGTTTCTTCCAAAGAGACCTTTTAGCCTTCCACGTTGTAGCACAAAGCTGAGGGCTGGCTGCCATGTGCAATGTGAGGACAGCTGCTGACACGCCCTGTTTGGCTCTAATCTTAGGTCCACAGCTGTCCCCCATCTTACCGCAACGCGAGGGGTGGGTTCTACACCGTTTGCTCCTCCTACCATAATTTTTTTTTTCTTTTTCTTGGAGCTGCTTTTAATGGCAAAGCTGTTATCGGAAACAGCGTGTGTCCAGAGCTGCTTTTGCTACAGGGATTTCTTGACTGTAGTTTAGAAAAAGATTAAGAGTTAAATTTTGCCATAAAAATATTCTACTCATTAGAATGAAAAAAAAATAGTGTTTAGTAAGATGTTTGCTGAACTTCACTTTGTTTTGACATATAGTAAGGACTTGAAATCTTGTCTAGGTACCCTCCTCTAGGTACTCCCCAGGCCAATGCAATTTTGTAGGCAGGGTTGCACTTTTCTATATTAATTACTCATTCGTTTTTTAAAGGGGTGGAGAAGTAGGCTCAAGTCAAGTCAACATGAAGCATGCGCTATTGACGCTATAAAACCAACTTTTAGTACTGTATTAAAACAGCAAAGTCAAAGCGCTCCTGTGCTCGCTGCAAACAGCTCTGAGTTCTCTCATTTTGAGGCAATTAACGTTTACATTAGATGTAGAGTTTCACACCCAAAGAACGTACCTGTTGCAAACTTCTAGTAAAAAACCACTGACAGTGTTTTCGTGCCTGTTACAGAAGTCTTTCTGGAAAGTGCTTTTCATCCAGTCCTCAACGTTACACACCTTGACTCTCTCTGAATACCAGCAGATGGATAAGTACTTTAAAGCAGGTCCCAGGAGAAAATTATCCTTCTTCAGTTCCGCTGGAGAATGAAAGTTCAACAAAGACCATAGCAACGGATCCTGAAACACTTCTTGCAACTTGTGACATGTTTTTGCTAAACTTTTCCTACTGTTTTTGTCCAGAAAAGAAAACAGATGCAAAAGGCATTCCCGATTCAGCTGGGTTATATGCATAGCTCGTCAGAATGTGTTGGTAAGAAGAGTGTCTTCTGCTCCTCTGGTATAATGGCAGTGCTGGAGGAGGTTCAGAATAACCGGAAAGCTGTTGCACATATATGGTTATGGAATGGTGTTTATTTTTGGCAAACAACTGATGCAGAAGCTAAGAACGGGGAAGGGGAAAAAAAAAAAAAAACCCCAACCCTGTACATGCCTGAAACTGCTCTGTTTCAACAAGGGAATGGAATGAGCGTGCAGCACTTGACTGTCACAAAATGCTTCCTTAAAAGGCGTTCCTTTCCTTTTAGGCACTTGCTCCTGAAGCTTAGCAATGTTAATGAATGGAGGGGGTGGGGGCCAGGGGCCGTAGCAACAGCTGCAAGGAGTAGTTTCACCAGCCTTCAGCTTTCCGAGCAAAACTTTCTGTACAGTACAGCTGGTTTAGACTAGCTTACTTCGTTCAGTTTTCTGAAGTTGAACGCTCGCGTTGGGTGGACTATTAACACTGAATAATGAACAGCTCGTAAAAGGAGTTTAAAAATCATCCCCCACCTCCATTTACATGCCTCAGACTTATGGGCGCTTTCCTGCTTTTCCTCCTTTTCTGAGGAGAGTAATGAGCTGCGTGAGGACATGCACAGCAAGTCTGTGTTTCACTGCCTGTTGGCATGTGCTTCTTGTAAATATGTTCTCCTAGCTTGAGTTTTGTTTACAAGAGTTTTCTTGTGTTCTGTTGCCACGGTAAGAGAACTAACCTTACAGCAGTTTTTGGGGGTAAAAGGATATATACAGTTTTCTGGGGGATCAGAGTAAAGGAAGAAACTCTAGTGCAAAGTCTCCCCTAGAAATAAAACAAGGCTACAGCAAACGGCAGGTTAAAATAACAAGCGACAAGGAGCGGCCTGGAACTCTCATGCTTGTATAATAAAACTCCTTGTGCTTAAGGAGCCTTATACCCACCTGATATAGTAAAATAATACATTCAAGTAATTTAGTAGATAGTAGATCCCAGCACGGAGTGGTGAGGTGCCTTGCACATTTTCGTAGCGGGGAGATTTTAGGCACCTTTGCATCTGATTGGGGTTTCTTTCAATTTAGCACAGGGTTGAGTGGGACCGAAGGGTCACCTTGAAACTGAACTCTGAAAAGCAACATTTGAAATTTGTCTGCAGGCTGCACAATTATTTTGGCCGCTTATCTGTGCTTGAGGAATGTGTATGCTTACACACAGCAACTCAAAAATATTGTAGTTCTGCATCTTTTCTTGATTCTGTAGTTAGTAATTTTCTATTACGTACAGTAAGCTGTGCTTAACGCTTGCCAGTCTTCTTGGTTTCCTATCCTTCATCCTTCAATATTTTCCTTGATTTCTGCTCCTCACCCCCGCTCCAAAACAGGCTGTGGACAGCGGCATTGGTGTTTCATGTAGTCACAAAAGGGAGAAGAAGGGTAGATGTTTTCACGTACCAAGTAAGCCAGTCACTGGAAAACTGTAGCTTAAATGGTACACCGGAAGTGGGGTTTTTTTGTTCATTCTTACACAACTGTTTGTCAACCTCTGCTCTGTCCCTTGGTCCTTTTCAGAGCTTACCTTCTGTTTTTGTTCAGCTATAATCCGTTGAGACCGCTCAGAGTTGTAATAAAACACAGGCAAGGTATTTATAACTGAAAGCCAACACACGAGCAAATCTGAATGACATTTTCCTAGGGTGGACTCTTTAATGGCGCAGAGGATCCACATCACCATCTGGCAAAATAATTAGCAGCTGGTGGGTTACAGGACCCTTTAAAATTGAGCGGCAATTCCTCTGTGGGTTTAGATGCTCAGTTTTCATAGATACACAGTGGGAACACTTCCCTTTGCTTTATTTCGTTTTCCCCCGCAACAACTGAAAATACTCTGGCGTCCGTGTTCAAAGCATTGAAACCAACAATATTCTGCAAGCCTGTAGAAGGACAAGAGGAGCTTAATTTTCTAAGGAAAGGAGACACTTTAATGGCACATTTTCCATAAACACGCTGTGTGAATGAAATATAGTTCACATTCAACCTGGAAACACTCCAGAAACACACAAGATGAGCACAGTCAGTAATCCTCGCTGAAAATTACACACTAAATTTTAATGGTAAACAATTACAACTATGGCACTACAGTACTTGAGGCTATCCTAAAGCACACTGGAATCAATTTTCAAGGTGCTCATTACCTCATCAGTAAGACACAGACACATCAGTAATGAAATATTCTTGGGGCATCTCAAGAACACCATGTGGTAGCTTTCCATTGATTTAACAAATTCCTTATAAATGGCCTCCTGCTTTTGATACAAGCCCATGGTCCCTGCCTGTCTGAACATGTGCTGACATCTATTACCACCTGAAAAGCACCTTCTCACTCTATAATGAGAGAGAAGGAGCTCTGCTTGTAAGTGCCTTAGAGTTTCGCATAATGCTGCGCTTAATAGCACGCTAAAGCAGAAGTATTTTGAGAGCTGGACATTTTGCAGTTTGTTCTATGTATATCTTGTCTCCAGTTGTATATATGGCTAAAAATCGCTAAAAGAATGACCTTTGATCAGACAAATTTTGGTGAAAAATATGCAAGTCTTTTAACTGTAGAGAGCAGTTGTGGCTTGCAGAGCTGTCACAAGCAAGAAAAAAAGTTCTTGCTAGTTAATGTGTACTATCATCATCAGTAAGTAGAAAAGAAACATTTGGCTTAAATGAAATGAGATATCCCGCTCCAACACCCCACCCTCCCCCCTTCCAAGCTAGTAGATAAATATAGGATATACAAGTAAGGTTAAAAATGTAATATTAGGTCAGGTGCAGTATATGTTACTAGTTCGGTGCTCAGTTACTTTTTTTTTTTGGGACACCACACTGAAGAGAATACAGTCGATAATCAAAGTTCTCCACCAGGAAGAGAAATACTTGTGTTGCCACAACAAACTGTTCATCCTGTCCATCTGGGTTTGCCGGGAGAGGGTTAAATTAGGAAAGGATTTACAATGTATTTGTTCCAGCAGCGCATATGGCCCAGTCCTTAGAACCGCCTGCTGCGAGAGCAAGACTGGCCGGATTGCACTGTGTTCCCGTGGCTGTGTCTCAAATGGACTGTGCTGGATACCATGGCCCGAGACCTTAATGTTACACAGCAAACATTACTGAAAGCAAACACTGAAGAGAGAACCTCACGCTGACCCAAAAAATTAACTGCAGAAGTAGAAGCTTCTTAAAATAAGTGAATGTCGCTGAAGATTACAAATTTACGTTTTTAAATATACAGAAAGGCACATTTACATCACTGGTTTGCGAGAATGCTGCATGCACCTGCCTACTGTTAAGTTAAGCTGCTTCTGCTGCATAGCTACTTGTGTATTTTAAGCTTTGCGGTCTCAAAATTCAAATTCTAAAGCCATCCAAACCAAGTAGCATGCAGACAAAACGCAATTATAGCTGGAATCTCCTAAACTCCTCACCTGTGAGCAGTAAAGCTGCCCTTCAGAATAATAACACGGTCAGATCCTTTGCTTGCCCTGCCCCAGTAAGTCTGTCCAGTACCTTTTTCTGCCTGTATAAATAGCAACAGCTACCTATTCCGCTGAGAAGAAAGGCTCTCCCTACAAGAAACAGAGAAATGGTAGCTGACAAACTATCTGCACTTTAAAGCAACAAACAGTCCTATTTCTGTAAAAGTAGACATTGTTATATGTGCCACTTAACTTATGAAAAAATAACCATGGTATGTTGTAACTAGCGTATAGTTTACATATCCATAGACCATCGCCGATGCTGAACGCTTTCTGCGGTTTTCTATTAAGCCGATTGATTTCTCTCCCTGTTTTAAGATGCTCTGAAAAAACTATGCAGAGGACATATTTAAAAACCACTAGTTTTACTAGTAGGTGTACAGCTAGCAGGTACCCCACAGCAAGGAAATCGATGCCTGCTCTGGGTCCACCAGGTTGAACTACGGTAAAATCTGTAGTGGAATTTTTACCATGTCCACAATGACTTTCAGAAGCATTAATTAAAAAGGGTAATCACACTTTACTTGACTTATCACAACTAAAAGGCTCCGTTGGATTGTGTGACTCTACATTATGTAAATTCTACTCTTGCTAACCACGCTTTTGAGATTTTAAGGGTGTCCATTTCCATACTGGGCACGCAGGGGCTAGCTATCAAGGATGGGCTGGGAGAACTGTAGCATTTGTCAACCTTCAAATTTTTTCGGGACTCCTGGTTTTTACAATATTGCCTTTCCTGTCCACCTTTTTTTCTATGTTATTAGCTTAATTCCACCTTCGAGATCAGCTGGACAGCTAAAATTAAATATTTCTTTTTTAACAGAAGTCTTTGTTACATAATCAAGCTTTAGAAATGCTATCACACCTCCAGTGTTCATCTAGAGACTGTAAATACAGACCTCACGCTGGGCCAATGCATAAATACTACAGCTACTCAGCCTGCTCTGGTCACCGAGCAGTCTTGGCTGATGAACCCCCATTACACATGGGGGTAAA
Source organism: Porphyrio hochstetteri (assembly GCA_020800305.1). Taxonomy (NCBI): domain Eukaryota; kingdom Metazoa; phylum Chordata; class Aves; order Gruiformes; family Rallidae; genus Porphyrio; species Porphyrio hochstetteri. The sequence continues at coordinate 10,072,892 of CM036915.1, read as the reverse complement.
ACTGGTAAAAATGATCGTTGTGCAAAGCGTCTGGAACACCATCAGCTTCCTTTTGGTTTGAAGTGAACTGCAGGCATTTACTAGACAGAAGCTATACTTAGCCTAAGATGACAGACCCCAAACTCTGTGTCTCTGCTCCCCATTGCCAGCACCAGAAGTCTCCGAGTCTTCAAGAGAGTAAGTATTTATGATCAAATTTCTGGATGATGGTCTGAAACACAAGATGTCTAAGGCAGTTCACGTTTGGTTAAAAAACCCCATCGCTCTCAACACACTTTAGACGTGTGCGTTTTAAGGTTTTTTGTTTGTTTGTTTTAAATTTGAAGGCCAGGAAAGCAGAGCATATGCGAGAAATACTCGAATTAAACTGCAGTGTAGATAAAACTGAACCAACTGTTTTATTTACAACGATTCCTGAAATAAGTCAGCAGCCTGAATACACACCAATATAGCAGCAGTTACCTGGTCTATTTTATGATGCCATTTCTCCTCTCTTCTGCAGGCAAAGAACGATTGCTCAGAGGTCACTGTATACTGTCTTGCACGAGGGAAAATAGTACGTGCCAGCAACTCCTTGATATAAAGAGACTGAATCATACCTACGTAACAGCTATGAGAACAGAATCAAGTTGTATTACTCTTCATAATCAGAAGCACATTTATCTCACTTGTAAGGACAGAAAGCTTCTCTGATGTAAATGTGCCTTTAGAAAGTGAGAACTGAAAACATTAATATAAAAAAGTCAATTAACTAAGTATTTAATGAAACTATATATATAAAAACTGAGTTATCACAACTAAAGCAGCAAATCAAAGTCTGCTGAGGTTTTCTGGTATAACTAAAAATAAAAGTTAGTTTGTGTCCGAGTTCAGGAAGTCAAATGCTACCATTGACACAATAAAACTAAAACCCACAAGAGGAAATTGAAAAGTGCACAATGAAATTAATAGTCTTGGATCAAGTATTTATGGAGAAATGGAAATGCTTTGTCCGGTGGACTTTAAGTGAGAATTAAAAGGAGGTATTAAAGTTTATCTGATCCAGATTTGGCTTGCCGTTCCACGTAGAAGAGGATGTAGGCCTTGGCCTTTACCACAGTCTCCTCGTCGGTCAAAGTTACAGTACTGTCGTTGAAATGGAACCAACGGCCTTCGTGAGCTGCGTATGCGGTGTAATGTCCGGAGCCAACGCTGTCAGCAGGGGAGGGGAGGCAGGGAAGGAAAGGACAGTCAGGAGACAGCCCACCTCATTTTCTGATGCATCTTACACTGTGGCTAAGAGACTTCCAGGAGAGGAAGAAAGGAAATGAGCCCTCCGCGACATCTGATAAATGCTTCCCTTCTTACTCTGCGGGGCTCCAAGTTCTTCCAGCCAAAGCTTTACATTAAGTAAACTAATCACATACTGAGGATGAGTTAAAAGGGTTTTTTAATATGAACTTACTAGCAGCCCAGCTTTTTTGTGCAATGCTTGCATGCTTACCTCCATAAATATCAAATCATAAATAGTCAAGCATTAGCTATCAAAATTGTACTTCCCCCTTTATGTCTAGAAAAACTCACAGTCTAAATACAAGCACTCACTGAAAAAATCCCAGAACCCCAAGATGAAACTTCTCCAAGTTCATCTTAAAGAGATCCACATCTCGGGTGTCCTAGTTCTTCAACATAACACACCAGAACCACGCACCCATAAATTTTCATTACTCTGCTACTGCAAGCTAAAAAAAAAAAAAACCTCCTTTTGCTTGCCTATGTGTTCTAACACATGCACAGCATTTCCAACCACCTCATTCCATTCTAATTGTGAGCATCAGATGTGCTGTGGTGCTAAAAGGGCTGCCTTGAATAGACAAATCTTTCTTCAGAAGCCTCCAGACAGCTCCTCAAAAGAAATCAGAAAGAGGGGCTTTCTGGACTGAACATCTGTTTTATATCTTTGAATTAAACTCTGGTATAAGCAAGGTTTTGAGTAAGAGGGTTTAATTTCTTTAAGAACACTCCTTTCACAGCTCACACCCATACAGCAATTGCCTAAAGCACAATAATGCCACGCTCCTAGGATGAAAAGATGTCTTGTCCCTATAACAATTACTGTCCAGGGCTGAGGCAAAAAGCCAAAAAACCACACCCACACCCCACACCCCCCCCCCCCAAAATCCAACTGGTTATCAATTAACAGCTGGGGCTTCTAGAGGTCATCAATTAGCAGTTTGGGTTACTAGAGGTCAACTTGACCCAAAATTCTGCTCCTGGGGTTACTAGAGGTCATCAATTAGCAGTTGGGGTTACTAGAGGGCAAATTGACACCAAATTCAGCTCATGGGGTTACTAGAGGTCATCAATTAGAATATGGGGTTACTATAGGTCAAATTGATCCAAAATTCTGCTCACGGGTTAGTTGAGGTCATCAACGAGCAGTTGGGTGAATGCTTGCCAGACTTGTGGCATGCCTATTAGCATTCAGTTTAAAGTTCACTCCTGTAGAAGGCAAGATCAGTACAACCTTAAGTCTATGCCCAGCTGTTTCAAAGGTTTAAACATTTGCCTGTCAAAGTGAATAAAAGCAAAAAAAAAAAAATTCTGCTTTCTACTAAGAATTCCAAAATGAAGCGTTACCTTCTGGAAGGCCCCTTGCCTTACACTGCTGGTTTAGAGCTTTCCACTCCTAGAGAAACTACACTCTTTTTGTTCTGTCTCATTTCTGCTCATTATCCCCCAAGACTGCCAGTGGGCACTCACAGAAGTAACTGTATAGATCCATCTCAAGTTTTTTCTGCTTAATTCTAAGTAAGTTTATAAACTCCTGCTGATTTCCACCAGTAGAAATACATTCAACTAGGGATAGAAAAGCCTTCCTTGACTCCTCATGTGCTCCAGTCTCTGCCAGTAAGTAGGCTTAGTCCATGTACTCACCCTGAACCATGATGCACGACAACAGCCGCAAGGTCATAGAGGCAGCTTTCTGGGCCACTGTTCTCAGGCTGCGGTCAAAAAGACAGTAAAAGATTCAGATCTCAATGGCATCTACTATAAATAGCAATAAAGATCTATGTTGAGCAATACATTTCTGCAGGAAGTGATCCCTGAGCCATCATACCTCTAACAAGTAGCATTTCATGTCTAGGCCTCGTAAGGGAAACTCAACATAGGTATCGACCTTGTTTCGCAGATACGCTGTCCAGTGAAATCGTTTCAAGTGTAAGCACAGCACCTACAGCATTAAATAAAAAAAAAATTAAAACCAGGATGCATTCAACAAAGAGATTGAACTTGGTGCAACATATCTGCAATAGCCCATGGGAAGGTTAGGTGTTGGTCTACTAAAGGTGGAGTCATTATTGCCTTTGACGTTCTGTCATGCTGCTTTCATGCTTATACAAACCTTTGGTAATTTCTGAATCCAAAATTTTTTGGTGGACTTCTGTTTCTTTTTGCATTTGTGACACATATACAGCTCTGTCTCATCAAGTTCTTCCAGGTCTGTAAAACTGCGAAGACAATCTGAAAAAAAAAACAAACCAAAAACCCCAACAATATACAGAAAACAAAACACCCATAAAAAGAAACCTCGTTCAAGATTGTGTCAAGTGATTTTTTTTAACATCAAATACAAATGCAGCACTACAGAGGTGTGTTAAACTGCTGCAGTCATTCTAGTTACTACAGACAGCAAAAAGCTGTGTAGTAACATGTTTTAATACGTTGCAACATGCAGCATTCCCTCTCTTTACACCACAGCTCTAAGTGGTTCAAGAGAGAAAAAAGCAGTCACGAAATCTCCAGCTTTCAAACAAGATTCTGCCCACCATTCAGCACTGCTGTTTTCAAAAGAACCTACGTGACTCTCTAACAAAGAATATTCTATTTCTAAAGGCAGTTGGGTTTTAGGTACCAAATGAACAGAGAAAATAACGAGGGTTTAGTATTTCATGATCTGCAGTAAGTACAGTCACAAATCTGTACAATCAACATCCTTTAAAAGGTCACTAACAGCATTATAGCCCAACTTCACAGGCAAGAGCTGTCCTTGCTATGTGCAATGGGACATACTTCTGCATACAGTGCCGCAGCAAATGCTGAGCAGCAGCAATGCAGATGAGTGCTGATCACAAAGACTGGAATATATCAGAAATACTCCGACTGCAAAGAAAAAACCCTGCCGAAATCCTCCTTGAAATTTAGAGGACCTGAAACACTTCTCAGCTCGTTTTCCATATCAGTATGTCAATGCACAGTAACTAGGGTAAAACCTGCACGGAAGATTATTTTGGCACCTTTTTCTACCACCAAATCTAATAAAATGAGATGGCATACATGGCACCGAGCCACACCCTACGAAAAAGCCTGGTTCCTCTGAAATGAATACTCTGACGAGTATATATTCTTACTCCTGGTAATGATTTCATTATCCAAGCACTCTTACCTCGTAGTGTGCACATTGGTCCATTTTCTTGATTTTTAGTACGTTTATTTCTGAACTGACTCGGAATATCTAGCGAAAGGTCTAGAAAACCAAAGATTAAAATAAAAATTTAGGGCTGAATAAAACAATGCCCGATCTTTTAAGCCTAAAATTCTGGTTCAGTCATGTGACACCTTATCAAGCTTCATGTGTTTTTTTTTCTGCCTTCAGTCTCCCACTGTTTTGAAAGCAAGAAGCATCTTACCTAGGAATGGGTCAAACTTCCTCGATTCAGTCCCGCATATTAGGCAGTTAACTTCATTTTGAAGAATCCCTCCAAAAATTGCTGTGACAACAGTAGACGCTCCATTTCTAGATAAACCACATCAGAGACGTCAACTCAGTCACACTGTCTGAGCTGCATTTTGGGTACCTGTTACACGTCTCCTGCTTACAACTCATCCCTACTAGGCAAGGGTGGTTTTATCCATGTGTACCATGCATGACCGAGTTCATCCACCTGGCATTACTTTCACCCAATTTGTACACTGTAATAAGCGTTTAGCTGCTATACTACTTGTACCCAAAAGAAAGTGTGAACCATGTACGCTCTAAGCAGATGCTCAAGACTTCAGCGTTGAAAGTATTCTCTGCTTGACTGCACTGCTATAGAGGACACCTGATGCTCACAGGGGTGCAGTATTTTAACCCTCTAATTAAGGTTGTTCCTGAAAGAAAAATTCTTCCCTCTTAGGTAGGTCTAGCCTGGTTTTGTTTTCATTCCATACCCTTTGTTACGAGTAATTTTGACTTCTTAAAACATATTTCTGCACTTCACTTCCAAAGACGGCGTTACAATATGTAAATCACATGCTGCATCATCGTTCTCTGTGCTTTCATTGGTTTCTTAATCTTTTTAGCAGATTATGCAAGAGACTTCTCATAATCCATTAAAAAAACTCCAAACACATTGTCTTCAAGTTTTACTATTATTCACCTTCTAAATTTGCTAGTTTGTGCTTGCACACCTGACACTGCAAGCCTGCAGAAACCTGCATTCCTTATCTGCACTCCAGTTCATTTGTAATCTGCTTCTTGTTGAGCAGAACGAACCGGCTACTGACATGACGCGAGCGGTGCTCAAGAAGAGGGCGTTCACAGCGCACTTATCACTTTACTATAGGCATTTAAATGTATGTGACCTTAATTTGCCCTTGACAGAAGGCACCTTACTCCATCTCACCATGCATCTGAACAGCCATTCTCAAGACAAATTTAAAGTACTTATGTGAGCAAAACTAAAATTCTCCTTGTGTTAGGACATTCAAAATGTTGACAAAACAGAATTGGTGGTTTTTAAAATAAGCTTCAATTCTAACAACATTTCAGAATTCTTCTGTGATAAGCAAAGCAACAAAAACATTGTAGAGATCAGAGTCTGAACTCTCGACTTTCCCTATTCGAGTGTCTGTATCTCAGATCTGCTTACTGTGTCCTAACCAGTATAGTAAGGGAAAACTCACTCAACTCTTATGTAGGGAATCCAAGGACTTAGGGACCAAATGTGCAGGCTGAGCTGACTTAACATTCCTTCCTGAAGCAAATTAAAATGTTTTCTCTCTGTGATAGTTTCAATCTGAGAGAAAACACACCTGGGACAGAATTCAGAAACAACAGTATTTTGAGAAGTACAGAATGAAGAGTAAAACACATGGATTACCTGCTTGAAAACACATAAAAATCATGATTACCGGGAGAGTAAAAAAACCCAAGAGCTTTATCTGTGTCAAGTGATATGCAAATATAGCAAGGTCATCTGCAGGAAAAGTAACTTCCAAATGTAATTGTATTGCTCACTAATCCAGGAGGTCTGCTGGAAAATTAAATCTACAAGCTTTTTTTGTTACTGTATTGTTCAGACTGTCTGTCACACTAAGACAATGAGATTGTCTGAATAAAGAATTCTCTATGGGTATAGAATAGAAAATACAGAAGTTCTTTTTTTGCTGAAAGACTGACGAATTAAAATGTGTTTACAACTTAGAACCTGTATGCTTGCTCACATCTATGAAAAATACTGAACCTTTCAAGAGGAAGCACATCCTACTGGATGCTAATCCTTTGTACGCTACAGCTTTGTAATTACAGAGACAATAAAGAGAACTTAAACACGGAACCATAAATTTGACATTTCAGATCCACAACACAGAGACCCATAAAAAGGCATTATAGTTTTGAAGAAATTAAAAAACACTTCTTACATGCAACACTTGCTGCTTGCAGACAGACTAGAATTTTCTTGCAAAATCACTGAACGGGAAACTCCATTGAAGCCCCCCTGGAGTTCCAGGTGTAGATGGTCCAAAAGGTAACGCATGAACTCATGGGCATCCTGTTGCTGGTATCCCCTTAAGAGAAAAGGAAACAATAGCAAAAACAAACAAACAAAAAATAAGCAAATACACAGGTTGCTTTCCTGCAGACACACAGAGAGCACCAGGATCGCCTGAAAGAACCTATGCTTGTTTAAGAATACCGAGCAGACTTTACAAACACATACACATTTTGTACCAAGAGTTTTCCAGGTAGCCGTTGGAAACGTACAGCTACATCCAGACAAACTAAGTCATTCTGGTCCTTCACAGCTCTTTCTCTCTCCATACATCTCTTTGAGGAATGGTAAATATTTAACAATATACATTCAAGGTAGGAAGAGATCTTCGAAAGCAACAGGCAGCAGCAAGTCGTAACATTTGCTCATGTATTTTGTAAATGTTTATTGGCCTCACAAACTCGGTCTGTATTTCTATCATCCTAACTATAGTAGCAGTGACTTCCCCTCACTCATGCTCCCCCCCTTTTTTTTTTGGTTAATGACTATAGTTGATCAACAATTCTCCTCCCAAAGCCAGCAATTTAAACTTTGGGTTTGTTTTCCATGTGCATCTTTCAGCAAAAATATGAACTCTGAAATAATGAGGGTGAAAGAGAGATGTCTTTCCTTTTCTAGGATGGTATCTATTTAGCCATGCTCAGAATCGCACACCTCCTCTGCATAACCCAGACACCATTTTTTTGTGAGAGGGAGGTAATGGTGCGGTATCTCTTGAGCATCTGGATTTGACAGGATAGGGCTCCAGTCTCAGATGTGTCATGCCATCAGCAGAAATTCTGCTCAAAGACTCACCGTTATTTTTTCCACCACTAACTACCCTAAGCAAAAGGAAAGGAGAAGCCATCAGGGTAAAACACGCCTTTAAATTGATTTAAGCTAAATCATACATCGAATTTAACAAACAAGTGCTCTATTCATTTGCTGCAAGATGTATACTGAGATGAAGTTGGAAAGTGTACCATAGAATCACAGACAGGTCTGGGTTGAAAGGGACCCCAAGGATCATAGTTCCAACCCCCATGCCACAGGCAGGGCCACCAACCTCCAGGCCTGGATCTAGACAAGGTTGCCCAGGGCCCCATCCAACCTGGCCTTGAAGACCTCCAGGGACTGGGCACCCACCACCTCTCTGGGCAGCCTGCTCCTGCACCTCAGCACTCTCTATAGAGAGTGAAACAGTGAAAGCTTTCAGCAACACTGACAGAATTACATGCGAGTCTTTCTAGGCCTGGTTGTAAGAATCCCTACATGGTAGACTTGGCTTTCCCACTTCCTCTTGTCCATTCTTTTAAGTTGCTTGATCATACTTCCCCTGTCCCTTTTCCTCCTCCCTAGTGAGCAAAAATATCAGCAGTAACCATCATATAGGAATGTCTGGGAAAGACTAACAGATGCTTTTTATGCTACTGCTCAAGGGAGGGAGAATGTCTGTAGGACTTGTAGAACAGACTCGGTGCAAGGGAAATATGCAATGTGACACTGAGGTGCATAGTGAAAAACAAAGGTATGTCCTACCAAAGCATTGCTAGGAGGTATCAAAATCAAAATGAAATAAAGCCTTTAGTTGAGTTCTCTTCCAAACTAGCAGCTTTAAAAGAAACCACCAATTTTCTATGTAAATCCAACAGCACCCTGGGTAACATCAGCAGCACTACCTACCTTTTACAAGAGAAAAACTGGCACACAGAAACACTGCTGTGCTTCAACATTCAACAGGCTCAAGTCCTGTACAGCCAAAACCAGATCTTATTCTTGCAAAATTATCACAGGTTACTGTGAAACAAGATAGTAAAACAGATCTCCAAAGCTGCTGTTAACTGTGCATACTGTAGGATAATCTTGAGGTTGCTAACACAGGATTTCCCTGGTTTACTGAATACTGATATCTTCAATTTAACAAACGTATAGGCAATCATAACAAATAGCTGAAGATTAAGTCTGTGGCAAGTTTTTCCTTCAGATACCTTTTCAACATTAGATTCCTCATAAAAGAGTTCTGAAGCATATGGCATTCTTTCTCAGCAACACATTTGATGAAGTAACATTTAGGATCATTCCACTTTGTTGGTTGTGCTCCTGGTGCATATGCTTATACTTGCATACAAATGTGTTACCGATAGATGAAAGGCTCTTTGCGGATCTTAAAAAGCTGAGTATATATAGAGATCTTTAAAAGATGGTGACAATATGGACAGTGCACTGTTTAAAATAAACTATGATCTAAAAGCCCATCAGTAAAAAGCATAGCTTCTCTGGTAGACAGCTTGTGTAAAAACTGATCTCCATCTTCCTGAAGCAATTCAATTCAAGCCCACCTCTGATATTCCTTTTCCTATCTGCAACAAGATAGGATATAAACAGGAACAGTTATTAGGAAAACAGAGTATACCACTTAAACAGCAGTAGATCAGCAAAGTAAGACATCTTGCAACTCAGCACGAGACTACAGAACTATCTCAGCATGCAGGAGAATGACATAAGCATTCCACCTTTGTCCAAGTCAAGGAGCAGGACTTCCACAGCAGCATTAATGCTTGGAGGCACTCCACCTGTGCCTACAGTAACTATAAATTATACGCTCAGTATGCAATACTAGACAAAGGGCCATTCAGTACATCAGCTGCAGTTTTTCATACAATCTTCTGTAAGAACAGCAGCACTGGATGTCCTTGGAGGCAGGTGGGATGTACCCTCGACAACTGAAGTATCTCTGGGCTAACAATTAACCCAGGTTTTAAACCACATTTCCTCCCTCTACCCCATCACTTCAGGCTTCATAAACACGAGCCAAAGTGGCTGCTTTGCTGTTAACATGCTATCAGCTCCAGCTTTCTTTTACACTTATGTCCATCCACCTTCTCCCAGTCTCCCAAGCAGCACACAAGGTAGAACTAGAATTGTAGCATCACTTGCTTTTACAAGGTACAATTAAGCACTGAAGAAATTCAGATTTTCTCCCTGGATCATATGGGCGCAGGGATCTACTGAGCAGCTGACTATTCTCCATGTGATTTAATAAATTCACTTATCAATTAATCACAGACATACTCCTACCTAACCAGGCATGAAAATAGGATGGGGACAACCCCAACAAACAGCACTTTTAAAAGCTATGATAGAACCCACAGTGCTGAAAATCTGCTTGAGGAACTGTAATAAACTGGTTTCTTGCTTACTCTAACAAGAATTAGAGCAAAGACTCTAATAGGGAAGCTATTAAGACTCTAATACGTCAAGGATATGATGGACGATGTTCATTTGCCTATAACGTTTTGGTCGCTGCTTGCAACTACTGGTATTAAACTTCCTTGATTCTCATAAGCCAAGTGAAACAGATTTGGCAGTGTGTAGAACAAATAGGTCTGTGTAATTCAGGTTACTCGTTGAGCAGATGTGTTCACAGCATCTTTTCAGCACTGCTGGAGATGTAACAGAGAACAGAACATCTTTACTACCTGAGAACGTGGAACAACTTACCTTCATCACAATATATCCTAACAGGTTTCAGTGCTCCTCTGAAAGAGGTTCAGGAGCCAGGACAGGGAGACCTTGGAGAGGAACGATACTTCGATTTACTTGGGTAACCTTCTTTTCCCTTTCTTTTTATTGACTTCTTTTGAAAGTAGGGGCACAAAACGCCTAATATGCACGAGATTTTTTTTTCTCACAGTCATTATTTTATGGCCAGCTGGTGACCACACTATTTTGAGAGAATCAAGGAAGTTTCAGCCAGTATGTTTTTTAATTTAGGCCTGTAGGTGCTGTACCTTTTTTAATCTGACTTTATGACTTTCTTACTGCAGCCAACCTTGGGCTCTGTCACCACGTGCTTGGCACTTACCCATCAGTCATTATTTTGATTCTTCTGCCCTCTGGAGCACTGGTTCAAAGATACAACTACTACTATTTTAGTTTTTGAGATGTCTGTCCTGTCCAACACTGCTACGTGTAGCATGGGGTAGATGGGCAGGGAAAAAAAACAACATAAAGCACTACCAATGAACACAAAACTGTCAGTGAAAGCGAAGATCCTTTTCAAAGCATTTTTGTGGGTATGTGGGAAGGCTGCATAGAGTGCATCCTACAGATTCAGCAAATTCTAGGGTGGGACACCAGCAATACAAGGTTGCAATCAGGAATATTGTTGTCAGTCTACAAAACTTACCTAAAGTTTGGCATGATTTTCCAAACAACGTAAAATAAAGACTCTGGACTAAATGCAGTTTGACTTCCTTGCCATAAAGCACAGAGTGTCTTTCTGAATTCTTCCACCAACGAACTGGAAAGATAGTAAAAGCTGGTGATTAATATGTGTTTATGTTATAACCCTTACAGGCTTACTAGCTGAACTGTACAAATATGAGACATTACTTTGCTTAAGATTAGAAAGAGTTGGTAAAACATCCTTTCTGGTACTTCAAAACTTTTATGTGCAAAATCCAACCCGTAATACTGGAGACACACAAATTAGGAAAATTACGTTTCAGATGTTGATGACTCACCTGGAAATCTATCCACCTTTTGCAGTTTTACTGTAGACTCTGCTAATCTAATTCCTTTAACACCTGCTCAAACAAGCTACAGATTACAAATCGCTTATCCTGATTTTTTTAAATTATTTTTTAAAAATATGTTCACTTGCAGACACAGCCCCATGACTGTATTTTAGCTGCAGTTAAGTAACATAATGCTCAGAGTACATGTAACAAGCACTTCCTAACCTTACTTTATATGCAGTTACACTCCAGTGCTTTCTGATGTATCTGACTGCTTCCCCCTGCAGCACCAGACCTACACACGCAAACTGTGAGCAATAAAGGTTTCTTTTTTGTATAGCCAACTGTTTTTCTATGACTCTGTCCTCCCATAAATCATTTTTCTATGATTCTGCAGCACTGAAAGCAGACAGTGGCCATACTATCAAAGCATTTGCTGTTTTCTGTAAAGTTCAGTGGTAACATGCAGCTTACACATTGTTATCCCCCTGGCTTCTGGTATGGTAAGTCCGCCTGCCTGCTGTCTTCCCATTCCTCAGCTCCACAGCAGGCAACTCTTTGAAGTAACAGCAAAACTGTTGAATGTTACTATGGAAAAAGGAACAAAGACAATACTGTACATTTTGGAGCCTGCTCTTTGAAATGCATAAAGGCAACTTCGTGCAGTGACAGAGGATGCCAATCACCAACAGCTGAAGGTACAAGAAACACTGTAGCTAACACTCACCTGTTCTAAAGCGCTGAGCAAACCTGCAAATATAATAATCATACCAACTACTTGAAATAATTACATTTTGGCTCTGTTTTGACTAAGACATACCATGACAGATGGAGGTATCAGAAGGCACTCCCTAACAAACCAGAGTGCGTATGCTGAGGAGGTTAACTCCATGTCTACCACCACCTATCAATCCTAACCTCTGGTACCACAGTCCCAGTAGTGGAACACACACGTGCCCCAACTCCTGCCAGACACCCTTGAATGACAGAAAAGAAAACGGGACATCGATTAGTCCTGCTACAGCTCCACTCAGTCACCCAGTGACATAGGCAAATTCAGTAATGCCAAATGACAATTACAGAGCAGCAGTGTTCTTGGCAATGAAATGAGGACTAACACCTCAGCCCTGCAGAAACCATTCTCCTACCCCATTGCAGAAGACCCCATCGCTCAAAACGCTTTCTCTGCTTTCACAGTGACCGTAAGCATCAGCGTGTTTTAACATCCTTGGTAATGAAAGGGAGTGTCCTTTTCTGCTGAGGTATCCTCTGGAATACTGCATCACAGCAAGTCCCTCATACAGCAAAGCACAATTTCATGGTACCTGCATGACTGCATTCCTACAAATCCTGGTAGACTTTTGCACAGTGGTAACTTCCCAAATTCCCTTGCCTAATGCTATAGTGTACAACCACTCCCTCAGAGGCATGACATAAGCTTCAGAGGTACCTGAGCGACTGAAGGATTGCATTCATGAAACATGTATTCCCCAGGTTCCGAAGGCCTGTGGCACAAAGGGCAGTGGTGCTTCCCTGAAAACAAGAATGGTTGAAGTAAACAAAGGGTAATCACTGCTCCCCCACTTTCTTCCCACAAAGCTTTTACTGTTATGATCAGCATAGATGTAAACAACATCAAAAGACATTGTTTGAAAGTGCAGTTTCAGAGCCAAAGCAACCACCTCACCAGCTCAAACTGCCTGGAAGCTCCACCTTGACATGAAACCTTATTCCTATCAATAGAAAACTGTAACACACCTTTTCCTGTGCAAATAAATCTAGAATATGACACCACAGAGATATTCACAGGTTTTTACTGCAACGTCTTTGTGTGGATATGCATTAAATATTCACACTCCAGCAATAACTAAAGACAGATTATAGCGTTTCTTTGGCAAAGTAACAATCAAGTTAAAATGTACAAGGAATGTGCATGTGTTGAATGAAGAGAAGCAAAATATACACTATTTACAGTCTAGGAATTTCAAGAAGTTAGAGCAATGTTACTCATAGATGAGCTTGCTTTCTGCCAAATTATCTTCCAGGTGGGCTGGAAGGGGAAGGAAGAGAAATGCGGACAGTGTTGCATTTATGATTTCTAGAATCCACAACACTTGGACACATTCCAGTGTCTACAAAGTATCACAATGAAAGTTTATGAAATTTTTGGGGATTCCTCACTGTTCTAAGAAAATTTAGAAGCAAATGATAGGATGCTAATCCTATCAAAGCGTTTCAATAAAACTTTTTCTCCTCCCCAAATCTACCACAAACAACTATGTGACCCTTCAGCTACCTAGCATGGACTGAACCATCCTCTCCTGGGTGCTACTCTGCAGATGCGAAGTTAAAATAGCAGGAAGATGAAAGTGAAAAAGCTTTCAGAATAGCCTACACTTCCTTTTGAAACTAAGTTTTACTACACTTTTCTTAAAATTTGTGAAGAGTTTTTACTGTTTACCTAACACTCTGATCCCCTAGGAAAAAAAAACAAAAAACAACCAACCAACAGTGCACCTGCTTCTTGGCCTACTGCACTGAAAAAAAGGGGGGTGGGTGGGAATAAAAAGACATAAATCCCCTTGTCTGCTCAAAAAAGATCTTATGGCTAGCCCTGTTTGAATCCAAATAGGTACTACCTCCTTCCGGTTTCGCCAACCCCAACCAACTAAAACTGCCCTGAAGCTCCATCTTGACATGAAACTCATCTTCACAGGAAAGCTCCAAGTTTAGATTAACAGAAATGCAGCAGAGTACTGAACATTCTTTCCTGAGAAGAGGCTCTTCTAGATGAGTGCTCAGGAGATGAGAAAGACAAAGTGCACCAAGCAGATTTTGGGGAACTGACAACTAAGTATTTCAAGCCTAGGCCAACTATAAGCCTCAACAGATTTAAAACAACCCTTAAAACAACTTCCTGTACTGGATCCACTGTACTTACATTTACTTTTAATAACTTGCTGTTCAGAGATGAGTTTTCCAATAGTTTTCTTTTCCTATGTCTGTCTGACGTAAAGGCAGAACTGTTGAAAAGTAATTAAAAGAGGTTAGTTATTATAAAAACAAAATAGTGTGAAATAGGCAACAGATAATCATCCTAATGTTTAACACATCCATAACATCTGCCATCACTTGTCAGTGAGAGAGTGATGGGCTTCCCAACTGCAACATAAGCTTTTACTCTTTAAACAGACTGCATCTCCCTCAAACTACAGATGCACATCCTATTTATAATATTAATGTCCGAGTTAATTGCATTGTTACGCATGCTACACTGTGAGCCCTGAACACTGGCCTTATTAGCATGCTACTTTTCATCTAAAACATCAACCTTTTTCCTTTATCGAAGTAATACTTATCACAGAATTTTCCATAAAATCTTTCAGTCAGAAGAATCATTGAAGACTTCAGAATGACAACTTCAAAAAGAGATGAGGATGCAATAAAGCTACTGAAATCAAAAGTATCTCAAGTGCTAGCACTTACATACTATAGCTGACTTACTAACATAAAAATACACAGATTATGATTTTTATATGATAGTAATAGTTACGAGAACAATTATTCTTTTCGATTTCATTGGAAACTGCTAACTCTACCAGTTTATAGCTTCTCTCTAATCAAATACCAAACTCATAACTTGTTCCACATTTTATGCTGGTTTTGTGGGTTTGGGGTTTTTCCCCCCACCCATTAAAAAGCCCTCCAAACATTCAAAAGCTGTTACTGCACACAAGGGAAGCCTCCACAGTATCATTTACCTGCCAAAGAGCCAGATGTCCTGGACATTTCTGAATTATTACTGCATGCTTTTTAGCATGCTAAAACACCTCTCATACCTGAGAAGCCCAACAGAAAAGAGAACGGAAACTATGCAAGCAATATTACTGACAAAGTGACACACTTAACTCGGGAAGGATCCAGAGATTCCCAAAATCACAGCTATTACTTACAAATCCTATTTAAACTCTGGGGCACTCAAATATATTTGGCAGCACTGTACGCACATATACTTCTACTTAGCATAAGATTTCCAGGCAAACTGTGAAAAGATCATTTGCTATCCAGCACTGGCCACAGCATCTGCATCACACAGACTGTAATACCCACTTTTCAGTGGAACAGTGCCAGATAAAAGTAGAGGAAACACATGCTTCTTCCATACAATTCCAAGTTCATAAGCCTTCTTAATATTTTTGTTTGGAAATAAAACTATGCAATTAATAAGAAGACTACTTCCACCTGTGTTTTTGCTTCAACTACTCGGCTCCAGAAACTTATTCTGGCTTTGACCAAACTGACTGTTCTGGAAATTCTCTCCCATTTATACAGAAAAAGACAGTAACTATTGGCTAGGTGGCAAGACAGTTAATTGACATGTGAATTCCTGCATCACTACACGCTGCTTCAACAAGATTCACTGTATAAGAAACAGAACATTCGAGATCAACCGAATCCATTCCGTCTGACCTCTGCTCCTCAGTGACAAAAAGGATATCTGAACATCCACAATGTGTCACTCACAGTGGGATTAAAAAAACCCAAACAAATCTATTAAGTACCTACCTATATACATACAAACAGGAATACCACTTAAATGATGCAATACTACAAGTCCACACAAAGCCATCTGGATATAAAGAAACCACTTACTTTTCCAAGTTCTGTAGGTGCTCTCTGACCTTCTGTACCATGCCCAGCTTGGTATCATTGACTACAAAATCATCGCAGCGGTAACTACAAGAAAAACATTCATCAGAACATGCAGAGGCTTTCAATGAAGTACTCCAAAAGAGTCATGACAAGGCTGCGTGCAGGAACGTTTCAGTGGAAGATTATGTGGGGAAGAGAGGAGCACAACACCTACATACTGATCTTGGTTCCCTCTGAAATCTACAGATTAGCAACAGAAGGTAGAGACACTGTCTTATTAATATGTTTTTTCTTCTACCTCAGTTCATTATTAGAAATGAGAAGCATGATGTACTGCTTGTCCCAGTGCAGAATTCCAGTTCAACAAAAATTCATACAGTGTAATCAAAAGCAGCATTAGTAGGTAATCCATAGAAGATTTATCACAAAACATCAACGGGTATCAGGTAAACAGAATACAAATCTTTTATTAATGCATAGCAAAACCAAACATATTTTAATACTCTGAAGTTATCATTAAAACCTGAGGCGCTGAACAAATACACACACAATGTAAACATTTCTGCTACGAAAAAAAGACGAGGGAAAATGAACTAACAAATTACCCGATTCATCCCAAGTCATACCAGAAGACTCTGGGAACTCTTGTGCTTTAAACACAACTATCACTCAATCTTTCATATGGCTTTTACATAGAGAGAAACTCTAAAATTTTTATAGTTTTTTTGCGTTAGTATTTTGACCTTCTTCAAGTTAAGTGTGCAAAAGTACATAACTTAGCTGAAAAAGAGGAGGCGATCCCCCCACCGCCTCAAAGCAAATACAAAATGACGCAAAACCAAAATGGCCTCTCAGCAGAAGCAAGGGTTACAAAAATCTACCATTCTGTAATGTTCTACAAAGACTTCACATTTCTGAGAAGCAAAGATGTTAATTATAATTTAATATTCAAACCGTGGGCTTGTAACACATCATACAATGCACTATGGTAAAGCTGTAGACCATTTGTAAAAGGGTAGAAGGAAAGTCTTTCAGGGAACACTGAACAAACCCCCACACCTTTATTTCACTCCTTTCCTGAGGATGCGTAAATCCAAAGTGTACACGTCAATCTGAAGAAATGAAAGAAGAGAGCAGCAAAGAAAACTGTCACAAGGAGAACACTGCTGCAAGATTGCATTACTTCTGCTGCTTTGCTGTATTTTAAATCCCTTAAAACCAAGAAAGAGAAATGCTGCAGCCAGTAAGGAAGCCCAGCACAGCAGAACCAAATTCTGTGCAGCCTCCTGGAGTCTCTCTCAAAGGAGACAGTCAGCAGAGTGGCAGCCTTACTGCTGCGCACAGGAGCTGCAGGTGACATTTCACAGTACTCCTGCAGGATTATCCAAGAGCTAGTTCAAGAACTAGATGGCCCATGTTCTGGCATAAGAAACAGTAAGGTAAGAAAGAAGTTTTAACACTGTTTGCACCAGCTCTTTTGAGAGCGCTGTGACAGAACAGGAGCAGAGACTTGTCACCAGATCCCTTCCTCTACGTCCTCCCAACGAAGGTAACTCGGCTCTGAGCAGTATTTGTTAACCCTGTGCTTATTGAGAAGCATCAAATTGCAGCTTCAAACTCTGGCAAACAACTGAATGCTTCCCATGAAGAAAACTAACTTGCTTTGGATACGTTTAATATCAGAACCACAGCTACTCCTCTCTTTTCCCTGTGGCACAGGACTGACTCAAATGAGAAATACATCATCCTCATCTCAGGTTACTCCTCAGCTGGAGCAGATCCATGACTTCAGGCACAACAGGAATTTACAACATTCCCTGTTGCATAAATCTGCCATGTAGTTCAAAGGCAACAGTACTGTTACTGTTAATTCAAACACTGAATCCCTGAAGAGACTACAGAGCAGAGAAAGTAAAAGCCCTTGCCACCAAAAGGAGTCTCTACAATCAATCTGTCCAGTATCTCTCTTGATTTTTGCCTCTGAGAAACTAAGGCAGCTCTCAAGATTTCCAAACACTGAACACAGCAGTTATGGACACTTACGCAGGATGTAGAAATTGTAAGATAGTTATTGTCACTAATAGAATCTTTTTGTTTGGTTGGCTTTGTAAAAGACTGCCACAGATCTAGTTAGTTTGGGGGAAGGAAAAATCTGCAAAAGTGCTCATTTTTCAGCCATGTTTTAAGTAGTCCTATTCAGCTTTATCAGCCACAATACAATTAGCACACAACCTAAAATTACCTAATGAAACGTTCCTGAAATTGCCACTCTCACAGGACACCACACCTCAAGGACAACCATTGGAGAAAACTCCCCAGACCAGCTTTGGTAAGAGGTAAACATGGTGCAACTGGTACAGTCCAACTCCTCCTTAATACCCAGCTGGTCCACACCCTCAGGTATATCAGCGTAATTATGTTGCTGCCCTAGTTGTGTAGCTACTAACATCTATAAATGGGGAGTGAAAGCAAATGCAAGCTCCCTGAAAGCCTCTAAGCTTACTGATTGTTGAAAGACGATTTAATACTTGTTCTTATAACCTAAAGATCACATTAACCTGATTTTTAGTCCCACCTCACACAGTTGTTACATCTTTAGCTAATTCTGCAAGTTAGCACTTTCTCTGAGATGGAGGGATAAACCCAAATACATCATAAAATATCAGAATCCTTGCACCTATGGGAAAGTAATTTTAAGATTCCCTTACAACAACATACGCTTCTTTTATTTACCTTTTTAATGGACAGGGGTTTTTAAAGCACCTCCCTTGCAACACCAAGGATTCAGCACTACTACTAGACCTTAACAGCACTTCGGATCAACTTCGACTAAACAAAGTAAACAGCACAGGAAACAGTTCATGCTTACAACGTGCTAAGATCCCACACCTTAAAGGTAAACTGCTGACCAATTACTACCCATATGTGATGCTGATATTCAAAACAAGTATTTATGTGTGATCCTCAGGATTACCACAAATTAACAATGCTCCTTCTTGCATACAGCAGTTCTACAATATGCTTTCAGCAATAATTGCACAGACTGCATTCTATACCTCGGGAAGGGTCCCTTTTATGGATTAGCACAATATTTTCTTCTCTATGCAATTTTTAGCACCGCTGCTACTTCCAAGGCCTCGTATTTTCTAGCCTCCCTTGCCACCAAAAAGGCAGCAAGCCAGTGAATATATGCACTCCTCTGGGGATCACTTATGCTCAGTGTTGATCACTTCAGTAATTTACAGAACTTCATGCCATGTTTAAAAGCCCCGATTAGATTTGAGGAATTTCAGGACAAGAAAAATTAAGAAAATCCCAATTTCCTTAGATGTGCTAACATCTTACATCAGTTCTTAATTTACTCAAGTTTTCCTGTCTTGATAAAAGGCTTTTTACCTTCTTAAATTTCTGTAGAATGCAAAATAATGGTCCTAAGTAATTTCATTTTTGGAAGCTCATGTACTAGCACAGTAAGTCTGTTTTTTAAATAGAAGCACTGTCACAAACAGAAAGCCTGAAAAGATTTTAAGTCCCTGGCACTTAGACCCATGTACCATGGAGCTGGAGTGGGAACAACACCTTAGCACAACCACGTCCCTTTGACAGATAACAAGGAGGCTAGTGGGTCATAAATCTGACCTGCAAGTTTTCTCTGGGCAAATACATAAACAGGGCAGGTTTTCTTCCTCTGTGCACTAGCACAGAGGAAAAAAATTTACAAGACTCCTCTTTCAGGAAATTTATTTCTGAAAGTAGGCTTCTTACACATATCATTTTACTTGTGCACAAACACTAACACAGCAGGAGAAAGCATCTTACCATAGCTTAAAGAGACAAAAAAAAGATGTGTACTACTTGTAAACTCTTGGTGCTTAGTACTTTAAAACTAACTGAAAGGCTGATTACCTCCAAAAAGTAGAATTCAGGCGCCTGTTTTTCCTCAGTGCTTAGGGGTCTCAAATGTAACTCAGTCTGAAAATTTAGTCCTGCATCTACTGTCTTAAAAGCAACCACAGAGTTGAGATATTTACTCTCAAGTAAATGATTAACAGTCTCTCAACTTTTCCACTGTGAAGACTGCCTACGAAGAGAAGAAAGATCAAAACCCTCTGGAAAACAAATCCCCAGTTGCCCAATACTTAATGATACCTCAAGCATGCCTGTCTTTTAAAAAACATTACCAAATTCATAAATACAATAAAAACCTCATCTAAGGTTAAAAAATAAAAATGAACTACCATCCCACCAGAACTAAAACATTTTCCTTTCAAAGCTGCATTCAAAGCTTGTGATCACGTGAAAAAAAAAACATATACACCTAAACCTCCATGCTGAAATACAATTACAGGAGACAGCTTGATCTGGTTTTGGTTTACAGCAAGACTGCCCATGAATAAGAAACAAAATTCAATAAAGCATGGTAGCATCAACAGTATTTCTTCTCCTGGGACTGACAAGAATACCTAAAGCAAATGCTGGGTGGTGCTCTCATGATTGCATGGAAGCTTATGACATGGCCAAAGAAAAGCAAAAGATTAAATATCTTCTGCTTATTAGAAAGGAGCCCATACAAGCCTGCTACTGTCATGCAAACACAGTACATTGGGATCCACAGCATAAAAACAGAACAAGAACACTATACTCAACTCTGTGCAATAAACAAAACGGTAAATAAAAATATAGAAGCCAGCCCCGCATCAAAGCATCTCTATTATTTTTACAGTAGAATTAGAATTCAATTAATTCTTAGTATGGCATTTTCCTGACTTTTGAGTTTTTGAGGTTGCTCGCATTGCTATCATCTGAGTCTTTAAATAGAAGTTCACTTAACAGAAACATCCTTGCATAAACATAGTTTCTTCAGGGTAGATGTGAATCCAGTAGACAGTGCTAACAAATACCAATTCAAAATCCAACCTCCACAGTAACTGGTTATGAACTCACACTCACAAAACTATTTGTTTTAACTGGCAATCATGACTTGACAGCATCCCCTACAGTACCGTCTGAAATAAAGGGGCAGAAGTGGTCTGTATGCTTTCTGATTCATCTTTGCATATCTAAGCTCATTTCCAATGAAAAAACTGGGTGCAGTAACAAATCCAAGTGTCTTTTCCCTGATTATCAGGTGGGGAAAAACTCAAATATCCTAAATGAAAGCTAAAATGCACTGCTTTTGAAACTTGTTCAGCTTCACATTAGCACATGAGAGTTATAACTTGCTAGTAAATTATATGCAACAAAACCCCTCGAGGCAAAGCTCTCTACAATTAGTTCCAGTTCATCCATAGATGACTCAGCCTTCTACTTTGATTACAGCAGAAAATACATAGCATGCTGAACTGCTTCCTACCACAAATATGCTGCGAAACACCAGAGAGCTTCCTCAAGTGTGTGCCTACCTGCTCCTCACAAGGATAGATTGTTTCAGTAATAGATCCCATAGCCCTCAGTTGGGCTGTCATCACTTCAAAATGCCTGTATGGGGTTTGGGATAAGGTCGGCAGGGTGCTCTGACTTGCTAGTGTAATTCATCAAGCCTCAGCAAGTTGGGCATACTATGTGTCATAGTAAATAAGAGACAGAATCAAGACTTCACACTGTTAAGGTTCTTCCACACATTACTACCTTCAGAGTGACTAGAAGACAGGCCATACTTCAAACAAAAGAAAACCCTACAATGTTGAACTCCGTTGTTAATGGTGTGTATCAAGAAAGTGGAATTAGCTTCCCACAGATCTGTGCATATGAATCACTTGGAGAAATTTTACGTTTTCTAATGTTTGCACAAGCACCAGATAAAAATCTGGCCATTTAAAGAAAAACTCAAGGGAAGTAAAATCCCTGCACATCACGAAGCTACTCAAACCTTTCTTCTAGGCTTAACAAATACATATAGCTTTTGTCACTGCTGCGTGTACCAGTTGAATAATTTAATTGCTTTGAACAAAGTTTCTACAGGTGAGAGAACTTTTACTTAAAGGGGATAAAAAGAGTTACTGTATAAGTACTCTTCAGAAGACTGGATGCCCAAAAATCAGGAAACAGTTTTTTTTTTCCCTGATGAATTACACATAAGACACACAAATATTTGACCAAAATACCCACCAACAGAGCTAAATACTCAGTAATTTTACAAGACCATAACATGGACTTCCCTGAAATCTGCATTGTTCAAATCCCACACTGTCATACTGCACAAGTAACAAAATACATGGGAAACTACAAAGCTACCAGGAAACAGGGAAGCAGTGGTCAACAGTTTTGTGTAGGGGTGAAGAGGATGGAAGACACTTAACACAGAAAAAGCACTGCTTTCAATGGACTTCCAGTCTTTTCTCTTTGAGGAACAGCACATTATTCAACCTCCCCTAAACAGTGCTCTTATCTGACTCTAAGAAATAAGAGAGAATAAATCGGCCCAGGCCATTCTTCTGTTAGAAGAATCACTTCTGTGATTCTGCTACTTAATCTTGCCAGAGAGTTCATACTGCGTCCCAACAGGATCCATCACTTCCTCAAACTCATACAGGTTGCACCAAACCTCCAAAAGAAAGAATCCTTTCTTTCAGAGTGAGGAAGAATTTAACATTGGAAATAACTCCAAACAAAACACACCCCCTCCTTCAAGTTCATATCTCTTAGGCTGGAACTATAGTGTATTAATTTACTTTTTCAATATTATGACAATTAAAGGCTACGTGAAACCCTCACTAATTTGGAATGAGGAACTTTGGAAAGCTGCTAAACAACAGCTTTTGCAATTAGGTTCTCAGCATACCTCAAAGCAAACAGAACCAACTCCAAACCACATAAACAGCATTTATTTCAAAGGCTTTCTTCTAAGTAATTTGAAATGTGGGAGTTTAGCAGCAACCAATGCTCTACGACACGTCCTGGGTTTTCCTAGAATGGAGTGAATTTTCCTTCCAGTAGCTAGTGCAGAGCCATGTTTGGGAGTTAGGATGAGAGCAATGTCGATAGCACACTGACCCTTTCAGTTGTTGCCAAGCAGTCAAGGACTTCTCAGCTTTTCATGCTGCCCTGCTAAGCAGAAGGCGGGGGCACCCAGGAAGCTGGGAGGGGACACAGCCAGGAGAGGTGAACCAAACTGGGGATGTTTAGCCTGGAGAAGAGGAGGCTGAGGGGAGACCTTATCACTGCCTACAGCTACCTGAAGGGAGGTTGTAGAGAGGTGGGAGATGGTCTCTTCAGCCAAGTAACAGGAGCCAGACCAAGGGGAAATGGAACAAAGCTGCACTAGGGCAGGGTCAGATCAGATGTTTGGGAAAAATTTTTCACTGAAAGAGTTGTTGGGGCCTGGAACAGGCTGCCCAGGGAGGGGGTTGAGTCACCATCCCTGAATGTGTTTTAAAAAAGGGGCAAATGAGGTATTTAGGGATATGGTTTAGCTTAGGATGGGAATTGTTGGACTTGATGATCTTAAAGGTCTTTTCCAACCTTGTAATTCTGTGATTCTGTGAAACTAACCAAAGAGGGTATTCCATAGCAATGACATCATACTCAGCATAAAGGAGGCTGGTCAGGAGGAGCACACAGCTCCAGGCGGTCTGGCTTTGGGATGGGTCTGTATGGTCTGAGTTGTGCGGTTTGGAGGAAAAACTGCATTATGTATCACTGGTTTTGTGTATTTTGCTATGAAGTCCTGTTGTTGTCATTTATCCCTCCCTTCGCTGTCCCAGTGAACTATCCTTGTCCTAATCCACCAAGTTTGCCTTTGTCTTCTCATTTTTTTCCTCCCTCCCTCATGCCCCCCACTGGGGTGGGGGCAAGCAAGGCCTGCAGTGCTCAGCTGCCAGCTGGGGGCTAAACCACAACAACAGACAAAAGCAGAGGGTTATTTCCTAACAGTTCTTAAACAGCCAGATCTGGAAATCAAGAGAAAAATATTTGTAATCTAATGTGGCACAAGTATTCCAAAATGTTCACCTTCTAGTATGTAAAAAGTTGTCAAATTGTAGCAGTTAAACCCTTACCAGTATGTACTGTAACTACTGCAATCCATACACACAGTATGCTGAACTTTCTCTTGTTTCTCTGTTTTCTTATGATTGGTCATAGGAATCTGTGCATCTTCGTAATGCTTTTTTGCATGGCCATTCACGTATCTAAAAATAAATGAAAACCAAGAGCATTGTACTTTTAAAACATTTACACCAACATTCATTGAAAATAAGAAGAAAAAAGGCCGCTTAATAATCACCCAATATTTATACAATCATTAAAACAGGCACTTCACCTGTATGAAAACAGTAGGGGATTTTTTACCTCTTTATTCTCACATTTTCCAAATTAATCTCTCCATCTGCTTCACAGCAACCACAAACTCACATCCTTGTACCAAACCCCAAGATCTGGACCCTGAACAGACTAACGCACCTTCACAACTGATAATTAGCTCCCTTTTTCCATACCTGTAATGATATTAGTTCTCCATGTTGCTTTCCCAGATACTTTTCTTAAAGCTCTACTTTTCCTCAACCCAGAACTCATAGTGTCTGTGAGTACTTTAAGAGTGTACTTGACCCTCATATGAAAGGATATCCATTTTAAACTTTCCTGTTCTGCAGCATGATTTAATATTAGAGCATTCTACGTTATATGAAGTTACGGAATTTGAAATGCTCTAGGGCTTGGGGTCACATAACTGAAAAAGAAATCTAAAATCCTACAGCTCTCTTGCTGACACAATGAACACTTTCAGGTTCAAAACTTGAGATCTAGAAAATTTATCATCTTCAATTAAAAAAGGGGTCATTACAAACGCAAGCACCCTAAATATCAGTGGACTATCATTAACACTTAGAAATGCATGGCCATACCTCAGGTGAATTCCCCCTCCCCCATTTCTTGCTTGAACTCAGAAATGCTAACCCATAGGAACTTCATGGTCCAAATAAGGTCTTTGTATTCTACAACTGTTCTCACATGCAGGTGTAAACATTTCTGCTAACACAGCTGTGCTAGTTAAGGCACTGAAGCCACAGGGTTACCAACATCGCTGTGCTGGCAGAATCCTGCAGCAATTATGTCATAACCTGAACGAGACAATTGTGCTTACAGGAGTTGATTTTCTGCCTGACAGTGCAAATGACAGGTTTACAAAGCTGTGCTCCCACCTGAAATGCTCTGTTGCTATAACACGGTCTGTAACTTTCCTAATGTCTCTAACCTGACAAACGTTTTCAAGCAAAGATCTGAATAGTTCTATTTCTCTTCCTTTAATTTCAAACATTTTATGAACAGAAGGATACGCTGTGTGCTTTCATGATAAAAGTGCTCCTGTTATAAGGTATATTACATTATTCTATTAGATTATATTCCATTCTAAAGATGGGAACATACCTAAATACCTGACTCAATGTCTATTAGCTGCACACAAAAAAGGTCAGGTGGAGATAGCAATATTTTTTTTTAAGAATTGGTAACAAGTAGAATATTCCCAACTATTTATTTCATACCATCATGAAGTTGTCCCCCTCTCTTAGTTTTCCCCAAAATTATAAAATAAATAAATAAAAAGATTTAAAAGGGGTTGTGCTGAAAACTCTGAATAAGAGACACTATTAAAATTGTGGCACTTACTGCTATCCAAAGCTAAGAAAAAAACACTGAAGTTTATTGAAACTATTTAAAAAAACAAAGTCACTGTTTGATACTTGTCCAGAATAAATGCACATCAGCACAGATGCTCCCCTACAGATGAAAACACATTCACATCTCAGATTCTTTGTCAACACTAACTGCATTCTCATTAATATGTGCATCTCAAATACTTATGCAGCAGCAGATTTTCCATAATTATCCAGATGTTTAAGTAACAGCACTGACCGTGTCATTCCTCTACACATTATTTTGGTGTACTTCAACTAATAGAGACAAAAATCAGGTACACTGTGAAGGAATTCTGATGGTAGCCAGTCTTTGCATGTTTTTTTGTCCCAAAACTGCACTACATTTAAGGTATATTCTAAGCTGGACAGTTGCCATTTTTCACAAAATATGCTGTGCCAATTTTGGATTTGTGGCTTTCCAAGATTTCTTATTGGTTTAATCTTACTACAATAGAAATATCTCTTACAGAACAGAGCTTTCCAATTATCCACTGAATGAGCAGTTCTCCAGGCACTCTGAGCTGAGCAGTCACATTCACTGTACACTTTTCTTCCGGAGGGGGAAGCTATAATTCTAAGGTATAATCTCTGGACTCTCATAAAGTAACAAACTTGTTCAGTATAAGCATGCAATGTTAAATGAGATCATAAAAGTTTTATATCAGGGAAATACAAAGCATTCATGAAAATTATGATTTAACTGCCTGAGAGTTGAGCAACAAAGGAAAAAGATAAAGGTCTGATTCAAAGATTTTCATGCTAACATGGTACGTACCTTCCACAATGGACACTTGAGCACGTCAGACAGACCCACGGACTTTTATTTGACCGGCACACTGTAACAGACATTAAAAAAAAGCAAGCATCATCAAGTGAATTGGCTGGTACTACAGTGGCATGACACATCCTGAGCCCTAGGAACTCTGCTGACTCTGCCTCAGCAGCAGTTATATAAAAAAGCCAGTCATGTTCATTAGCCTATATTAGGGACTGCACTAAGAGACTATAAAATCTATTGACACTTATGCACATTAGTCACCTTCTGGCTTGGTTTTTAGCACACATTTACCTGTTACTTTCCATAAAACTTTTTGTTTGTTTGTTTGAATTCCATCCATGTGAGATCTACTTGATTTTGCAATACAATACAGAAATGAGAGAAGCACAAGTAGCAAAAACTTTGGTAAAGTTTAAAACCCTTTTATTGTTTATAAGGCAATCCACCAAACACAGGAAAAAAAAGCCACAGCACTTCTGTTTCATAACACTAGTTGTACAAGAAGCTATTTTAAAGAAGATATTGCAAGAAAGCCAGGCAATCTGATAAGAAGCACACAGAATAAATTACTGTGCAATACATGATAATACACATGATTTATACAGTACATAATTCCTATGCTGCAGCGCTGGTAAAGGCTTTATCCATGAAGATTATACCCTTTGAGTCACGCACAAGAAACTGAAAGGTTAAAAGGTAACACAATGCTGTGCTTTGTGATTGACACAAGACACAATATGGTATTTAATTTTTTTAGCTGTCATCTTGGTCTAGAAAAATTAAATCAACATGGATGTTTAAGCTAAATGGCTTACAGGGGAAAAAACCAGCAGAGTAGAAAATGATGAAACACCACCGCAGGGTGAAGACACACAGAAATGAGGTATTTCAACTCCTACCCCAAGCCAGTAGTGAAGTCTGCAAATTTAGATTGGAAACGGTATCTCAATAAGTAACCCATGTGGGCAGAACACAATAACAGGCAAGCAGAACAAAATTCCCATTAGTCAAGGAATAGCATGTGCAACTTTTGGAACTACAACTAAATCACCATTGAACCCTCAAATTGAGACAAATTCCAATTTGGATCATGCCGCTGATGGACGAATGCAACAATATGCAATGCTTAGACTGGAATACAGTAAAATTGTTAACAATTATCCATTACCACATACCCAACTAATACGATGAGAAAAGAAAAATGGAATGTTAACTCCAGTTCTGCAAAGGCAGAAAATACAAAAGGGCATGATAACACCTAATTTTCCTACGCACTATAAATAACTGCTTCCTGGATCAGCAAGTTGAAAAGAATCACAGAGAAAAAGTAAGAAACCAGAAACACAACAGGCTACGAGGCCCCGAGGAAGAAGGGAAAAAGAAAAGAGGATTGAATCCTAGCATACATGTAAATTATTTATATTGTTACTTGTTGTGGAAAAGCTTGAGAACAGCCTTCCCTGCCTGGAGTCATAACTCAGAGAAAAGAACTGCAGAAACTAAAGCATGAACAGAGGCTGCTTCAGAGCATCATCACCTGAGCGAGACAATTCAGGACTTCTGGCAAACTCAAAAATACGTTCACCCAGCTACAAACCATGGTACATATCAAACTACTAAAATCAAAAACTACCAGAGAAAACAAGGCTAACAGAAGCAAAAAAGTTTCTTCATCAAATTAAATGCTAATTATAGAAATAGGGGTTAATTTTTCAATGGGACAGAAGTGACTAGCTTAGCTGCTTAGAAAACCTAATATACTTTTCCACCATTTGTTTTCACATTTTTTATTTAAATCAGACAGAAAAATATAAACTAGCTAAGACCACTTCTTAAAAGAACTGTTTTCTGGATTTTAATTCATTATTACAAGTAGTTGTTTATTTCAATTCACAGGCCCAATCCAAGGAATGTTCCATAGAAAAAAGCACATTCCACAGAAATATTCTTATTTGAACTAACTATTTCAATCTCTTCAGTAAAGACTGCAGATTAGTTTTCTTCAACTTCTGCAATTATTATTTTATTCAATAAACATGTTTTCTCACATGTTTTTGCTTTCTGGTTATGGTTTTCCAAAACCAAGTTTTCCTATTTCTAAAATCGATTGGTTCCCACAACTGGGATGGTAATCTTGCAATAGATTACAGCCAGGTAGAGCTGTTTGGGCTTACATTCCGAGTTAGAAAAGCTGAAGTTTATCTAACCAACATGTGGCACTAACAAACAGAAGAGAAAAGACAGACCTTAAATAGCCATCATAAGTTAAAAATGGGCTACGTGGACCACCAACCTAACCTGATACAATTTTATTTTCTTGAACTGCACAAAACGAAAGGTAAAAAATTTACAAGAGAAGCCAAAACCATTCATGCACAGGTTAAGTGTACCCTACACTTTCCTTGCCAGGAACAAGGACCAGTTTTCCTTACATTAAAATCCCAGCAGAAATCTCCCACTTTGAATTAAGATTTTTCATTTCACCATGGGTTCATCTGTGGATCGATTAGGATCTCAACCAGCAGGTCAAAGCATTACAATACCAACTATTATTCTTACTTTCTACCATGTACCGGACAATCATAATTACAGTCACATGTTTTACTGCTTGCTTGTCCAGTGTTGAAACTATACTGAAGTAGTGCTCACTCTGCAGAGTTCACACCAGGTTTAAGTGTTCTGCACAAAGCCAGCAAACAAGCCCAAGAACTCTGCACAATGCCAAAAAAGTAGTGTTCATATCAGAGAATAGGAAAAGATGTCTCATTTGTTTGCTTTAACTTTTAGGAAGAACTTTGCTCCAGTTGCATCACATTAGAAACGTGTAGTTTATTTTCTGCACAAACATCTCCTCCCACAAAGAACTCAAATAAAATGAAGTGACTCCCACTAAGATTAAACACAGAAGCCAGAATTAAATTTGTGACCTACAGTTGCTCTGTTCTGAGAGCATTACACAACTGATGTTTTGGAAGGTTGATTAGATTGCATTCTGTATTTGTCTAAGACTGGCTCAGTATGTACCTACAATAAAGCCTGGCCCTATATGTATTCCTCCATTCAGATCCTGAAATGGTTATTGTCTGTTACTTACTATTAACAATAAATTAGATTAGGCTAGGAACTTCAGGCAGGACTCTTAACAAGACAAGCACCGTAGAATGCACAGTAGAAGTGCAGACACTGCCCTGAGCTGCTTATAGTATAAATTAAAGGTAGACAGTTCAGCTTCATCTGTGAAGAAGTGCATGCTACTCCTTTCAGATGTGGTACTGACATGAAGGCACTAGGTTTAAAAGTAAACCAGAAACAAGAGAGACAATTTTCAGGTCAGACAGTTACACAGAACCCTAAGGAAAGACTCTCAAACCCATCTGTACAGCTACATATGTCTTCCCTCAATAACCAGTACAGATTTGGGGCTTGGGGTTTTTTAGTGCTATTTAAAAAAAGAGGAGGGGAGGTGCACTACATCCGCACTCCCACTTTGGAATGAAGTTATGTTCAACAGACATCTTAACAACATGAGAAAAAAAAAACAAAAACAAAAACAACCCACAAACTCTTATCTGTTTCTTACACCTTATTTAGGGGTATATAAGCTAAGGAACATTGGCTAATTTCTCAGCCTGAACTGAAGTGGCTACTGCAGCAGTTACCAACTGTCTCATTTTGCTGTATTTTTAGAATAGCTTCAAGTGGTTAGGCAAAGATGATACCAACATGTCAAAAGAAAAAGGAAAGCAACTCAGCACTTCAGTCAACACTGTGGCATTGCAAAGTCATTCGCCATTTTACATCAGTATCAGCTTGTTCAGAAGCTCAGAACAACTATTTTTCATCATGTAATAGAAAGGGGAAATACTGTATTTCACAGAACAGTTTCTCTAACTGGAATCTGAACACTTGGTAAACAGCCCAGAAAGTCCCCGTAAATGCACAGGGGTGTTAATGCATCCCCAAGAGAGCAAATGATCAAACACCACTACACACAAACTCATACATAACTACAGGAACATTCAGAGATGTCCCTCTCCCTCCAGCTTCCACTTTCTGTAAATCATCCTGAAAAATAGCGTTCATCATGTTATACCAAGTAGAATGAGTAAGATAGACCTAATCTGTTCAGCACTCTCATCACAGGGCCCCCACCTCATCTTACCCTCACATTCACTTGAATATGTACTTCTGAATCCTGACTACTTATTTTCTTATTGAAAACTGACTCCAAGTGCAGTCTTCAGAAACATGAGCCCTCCTGGCAAACACTGTATTCCTTACAGAAGAAAGCTGCAGCTTTGCACCATAGGAAAGCTACAACTGTATAAAAGCATACAAGTAACCTGTGTAACTAATACTGTTGCTTAAATAGCACACTATAATACAGAAAAAGAAAAAATACAGGCAAAAGAAAAAAAAGAAGCACGAAAAGGAGGAAACAAACAGGAAGCAGTTTATGTAAGGCAGCCAAGTTAAGAAACCTGCAAGACAGTGTCCACCAGTGATCTGACAGTAGCACAGCCACTTGATCAATGCAAACCCGCGACTTCACCAGTCACAGGACCACAGGTGACCCGAGGCTATTAGTGACCAGAGAACTGTGCCTACATCTGAGTTCTAAAATAGTCCTTTATTACATCACTAAAGAAAATGCCACAAAGTATCAGCGGACTACGCGCAATACTTTGATCCTTCTGTTGAGAGCACATCAGATGGACGTAAGATTAAGGTCACTGTCACTAAACTATTTCCAATAGTCTCCACAGCCTTTATCAAAGCACCCAGACTTTGTTCTCAAAAGGATCTGTACCAACACTAGTATCTTACTTCTATAATTATACGGTTAAGCTACAATAATATAGAGAAACACCTCTGGAACTTTTTGCAGTTTGGTTTCTGTTGTCACAGTAGGTCAGCTATACTGGTATAAGCTTAACTGAAAAAGGCCACTGTTACTCAACACAACATCTGCACAACAAGGAACAATATTTACATAGTTGTGGCTGCACTGGTATACTGACACTGTGCTGAGCAAACATAAGTACTTGGTCATGAACACAGATATACACTACCTGTGTACAGCTGTATGTATGTAAGCATGTGTACACACACACACACACACGTATCTCAAAAAGAAGAAGATAAAAAAAGAAGCAAGAATACTAAGAATTCTAGAGAAATAGACTTAGTTTTCCTTTCCATACCTTTAACTTCATTTTGCCTAACAATCCTCCAGTGCCTTGTTCAATTAAGGTTTGGTAGCAGGGCAACGTTAACTTGTTTTACTCCTAAAAGAATATGAAAAATGGCGTGAAAAAGGACTGAACAGTCTTCAAAAAGAAGTAGCTAACTGCATACCAAGATGTGAAACTCCTGAGTTGTGAAACACATTCCTTCTGTCTGTGACATCAGGCCAAAGGAATCAGACTAAGATTTGCCTCCTCCAAAGTGAAGGTGAGAAAATGAAGAATGAGAGTATAATAATTTACTATAAGAATTTTATCAGCATAGATCAGAACTATACTTACTAGCCCTAACACCTTGGTCCTTTGTTTCATTTTACTTGCAGGCAAGGATAAGTCATCCTGAAACTCAGCACTCGACACAAAACTTTGAAGGTGACTTGCTAAAACGGCTCTGAATTAAACACCTGAAACTTCCCATATGCAATATACTAGCAGTACCAGGCATCTGAGAGTGTTATCTATGAAAGCCAGTATTTTAAGTAGGGAATTGCTGAAGTTATTAGGCTATGAGAAATAGCAGCATGTTAGATGCTGTCCCTCCACCAGGCTTCATGTGCTGGGGTTGGCAAAAAGGCTCTGCCCACCACTGGAATCTACAGCTGTGGAACTCCCCCTCTATGCAGGCAAGACATCTTTTCAAAGACTGAATAAATCAGCTGCAGAGTTTTCTCTGCACAATACCCGTTCATTCAAGATGTGACTGCCTCAGGTTTAATGCATACAGCTCCCACCCTCACAAGGCCTTCCTACTCCTAAATGACAAGGGAGGACCAAGACAGCACTTTCCATGAACAAGTCGTTATCCAGGTGAACAGAAAGACAAAGCAAGGGAGTTTTTACATATTTTATTATATACCAAACCTGTCATTTACGGCTTTTCCCTAGGCTGCAGTCTCTGCAGCAATGAATATTGATGCATTCTGTATTTGAAGTCCTCCAGGTGAAACATTCAGTCACTAGAATTCAGACTGGAACTACGATTTTTCCACTTACAGTGAAGCGTCCAACATTACAGAGCCAGAAACCTGGCCCATAAACTTGGTTATATACTAGTGTACAAAACAAAACAGCTTCTCAATGCAAAATTTAGAAATCTTAACACAGAACATCAGTCAAGACCACAGACCATCTGGATTATGAGCAGAATTAGACACAGGCACTGAAAAAGAAGCCTAAAAAATACAGGTGTCCTCCAGTCAGTCAGTATTTTTACAAGCAGCATGTACAAACTTGTAACAGGCAGTGCTAAGTTACTTAGCACATATGTATTAACAAAACCAATCCTGTTCCCAGTTTTTGACTTCACATTGTTTTACGTATTTAAAAAGGCAACTGATACAAGCATACATGCAAGATTTGCTATCTGACCCTACTGTCTGTTCATATTCATATGAAAACAAAACTACTGAAAAGAGTAGCTCAACTAAACATGCTGCTAAAATGGTAAGACAGAACTGGCATTAACATACAGAAAAGCACACTAAATCCAAGCAGAACACTAAGATTATTTTATAACCTGTGAGTAAGCTCCAGAACTTAAACACCAAGCTAAACATCTATGGTTGTTGATTGGGTTATTTTTTGTTTGGGGTTGGATTCTTTGTTTGTGTGTGGTTTTGGGTTGTTGGGGGTTTTTTGGGGGGGTTGTGGGTTTTTTGGAGGGTGGGGGCAGAGTGGGTGAGAACTGGTGGTGATGATGGTATGTTTAAAATGTATATACATATGGTAAAAGTACCTGTTCTACATTCTAAGAATTTAAGGCTAGTCAATTCCAGATGAGTGACTAAGGAAAACCAGGTGACTGAAAAAGGATGTCAATGTTACAAGACTGTTTTTTTAACCTTTGAGTAGACTAAAGCCCCATTCTAGACAGAGAATACAAGAAAGAGGAACATTATAGGCTCAGAAAACTAGACATGTTCTACATTTTACTTACAAGCCACTTTTACTGTTGAGGTTTTATAGACTATTCCCATTTGTTTTCAAACTTCATTTCACATAAAGCTCTTATTTCTAGCCTACCATCAGCCACATCACAGTAAGTTCATAAATGGACTGAACTTCTAAACGGTTTGATACTAGAAAAATTAATATTCTATTTAACAATATATAAGTTTTATTTGTTATAAATCTGTATTGCCTACTTTAGAAAAACAGCATTCTAGTCAAAATGAAACCAGACTGAAGGGGAAATGGTGTTTAATGATACTATTTACATGTTTTGGTTTAAAATCAGCTACCACACTCATACCAGAAGATAACGTTAAATTTCAGTTAAATTTAAATCAAAGCAAGAGAATTTACAAGGAAGCAAATTTCCTGGTAAACATTACTAACAATACAAAAAAGTTAACCACTCTTTCAGTGTTTTCATACCCTTACACCAAACAGATGCCCAATGAAGAGAAATCTCAACAATACCAAGTCTTAGTGTGACTCAAATCACATTCAAATGTAAAAGAATAAGAAAGGCAAAGAAAAAAATGAAAGAAAAAAATGAAAGAAAAAAAGAAAATGAACCCTCCTTCATTTTACAGCTATGGAAAAAACCCCAGTTATTTCTTCTGCTATAATCTTTCAGCCAAAACCAGAAAGATCAAGTTCTTACTGGGAAAACAAGTCATTTTGTGATAGTGAACTTATGAAATCAACTAATATTTGTGCTCACGTATAACTGTGCATGTAATTTCCTCCTCTTTGTGACCAAATAAAAGGATTACTCAGTCTCATATAAGAAATTTCACAGTGGGTTGCAGTGAATCATTCTATTACAATAATCACATCTAATACAGACATGCTACAGAACAACCGAGTACAAACATAAAACATGGGTAGGTGAACACATAGAGTAAATAGGTCATTGAAATCCCCAAAACATTCCTAACTTTGCATGATGTTTGTCAAAAACCAGTATGATTAGCTTCATCCACATGTAATTCACCTCCTCAGTCAGGCACAATCACAATGGCTTACAGTTCAGTATTTTTATTACACAATCAGATTTCCACATTGGAAAACTGGTTAGCTAATAAATGCATGCTTTTTTTAGTCTGTCTATATTCTTAGTTGAAAACCACACAGGTAGGTATGGAAAAATTCTTTGTAACAGTGTAAATAGCCATGTCAGTTCCTGAGGAAGTGGTTAAATGAAATAGGGGGTAGAGAAACAAAAGAAGGTGAAAAACAAATAAAAAAAAAAAAAAAGGATGGTGTGGAAATGGTGGGGGGAAGGTGCAAAACCAACATTAGATCAGCTATAGCAGCAATATATAAAGACACATAGAGCATACTGTGCTGCTGCTTTTTTTTTGCTTTGGTAAAGAAACAAAGCCACTTATTACTACCATTCACACATACAGATGCTCAGCTCTCAGGCTAGAGTAGCACCAGATTTTTCGTAACTAAGTCTTTCTACGTTTCAACTCAAACTTCAGGTCAAGAAATGTCACAGGTTGATCTTCCTGCATATACCACATAAATCACATTCTACCTGAAAGCAACAGTGAGAAAACATGAAGACAGAAAGATGGACAGAAAAAGTAACACATCAGTAGCAAGCTTATTTAACTGAACAACAGTGTCCAAAAGCATTTTTTTAAAAATGCATGCCTCTGTTTCTTCTTTACATTCTAAAAATAATTTCTAATGCTTTGGCTACTTTGATTACTCTTTAGTGTCCAAATTTAAATACATACATATATACACATGTATACTCATCATTTAAAAATTAAATGGTTTCTAGCCCATATCGATATTGTTCCTCATTATACTAACAGTATGCCAAGAAAATTATCCAGTCTTTATGTTAGAGCAAGACAGACAAATGCCCATTTTCAGAAAAGCACAGCAAAGCCAACAGTGTAAAGTAATTTTTGAACCCTTAAAGAGTCTTCTTGCAATCAATCACAGGTCAAATTATTCAAGCTGGAAATAGGAGGGCAAAGAGGAAAAAAGCAGCAAGAAAGCTTCTTCCTTCCTTTGTATAATCTAGTAATAATTTGCTTATCTGTAGTCCCCAATATTTCACTCCTGTTTTCCCAATACAATGGAAAGGCCGTATTACCTGAAAACAAAACGAGAAATAAAATGCTCAGCGGACAAAAACATTACCAAATGAAAAACTTAGGAACTAAAGGTTTAAAACCAAAACAAACCAGCCAAACACCTTTTAAAAAGGACCATGGCTATCTGGAGAGAATGCACCTGTATTTTGACAAAGACAGGCAGATGCTCGCATTCACAAGGAATCCTAAATGTACATTACCTTGAAAAAAATCAGTGTCTACCTGCATAGTATCAAGAAGGACCTCCAATCCCCACTCCCAAGCTTGATAGTACCAGATTGCTTTTTAAAAATTTAAAAAGCTGTATGCTTGCAAAACTGAGGGGTTAACTTCCAGAAGAATCACCTTACTTTTGAAGGTTGCCTGTGGGTATTGTGTTTAGATTCAAATGGGTAATAAAATCTGACAAAGAAATTTCATAACTACAATTACTGTAGTTTCATAACTACAGAATCTGTAATTCTGTGATTACAAGATGCAAAATTGCACACTATATTCCAAGGGGTAAGAGGAGGGAACCCAACCACCAAAGCACTGCTTTGACATACCAGTTAAGATGGCTGAATGCTAAGAGTATTCACCACCTCAAATACAATTTAAAGCATTCTCTTATAATCAAGGAAATGAATCCTCAAGGACACAAAATCTTACCCTGCTCCAGTAATGAGGACACCGTAAAGCAATGAGTATTTCATGAGACACTATCTACTCTACAATAAAAAGTTGCCTCCGACAATCTCAAAATAAAAACCAGAGAAGCCTTAACTAGTTTTCAGATGTAAACTTCCAATTAAGTTGCACTTTCTAACTTCCATGGATTATTTCAATTAATGAATTTTAACCACTTTTGACCTAGGTACCAAATGTTTGTTAAAACAGAAAGCAAAGCACGGACAGGTTGCTAAATGACATGTGAGTGGCACTGATCAGATGAGAAATTGCTCAAAGCTTAATTTCATTCCAAACATTGGGTCCAAAACTTGCACTCTATGAACCTCAGGCACAGACAATACAGAGAAGGTAAAGTCTCACTCTGGAAGCCTTAGCATCTTGCAATGATCAGAAAAACAAAGTAAGAATAAGGCACTGATCTTGTTCAGCACCTGCACACCTTGAATGGCTTGGGAAAGGCAGGTAAAAATTATTATCCTGCTTACATTCAATCCATCTGTAATGAGATTAGCAATAATCTCTGGATAAATCAAGAGTCTGCCATGTACACGCTTCCACAATACCTCAGCCTATCCTGTCTCCTTACCATATGGTAGACTTTGAAGAGCCATTTCAAAACATTTTTTTTTTGTTTTTAAACATACTTCAGAGCAGTCAGTAGTACAATCTGTCCTTCAATATCATCATAAAGAGTAGATCTAGTTTCAAAACAAAGGCAATGTAAGTGCCTAACTACTTCTTTCCTCCGAAGCAGTCTCTTTCCTCAGCTGTTGTTTATGATTTAGGAAAGGTTGATTTTGTTGACAATTTCTGAGAAGAAAAATCTAGAAAATATTAATCACCATCAATTTAAGTTTGACTTATAAAAAATACCAAGTACTTGAAAACAGACTGCCCTTCTTTGTAATTAAAAGGAAAATTAGTTCTAGTTTATAAGACCAAAATGGAGATTTTTACCTCACCTTCATAAACATGCATTTTCTAATAGAATCAGTTCCAAACACTATGCTCTATCACACAGGCAAAAATAACTACTGCCCCCATAGTTAACTCATAACAAGAGTAACCCAATTCAAATGGGAACTCTCCAGCTTCTGTGAGTTCTCTCTCTCTCCACCTGTATTCAAGTAAAAATGGAAGGATAGAAGAGATGAGGACATCCACTAATAAAAAGGAAAAAGCAGAAGGAAAGACAAATACTCATGGAGATGAAAAAGAAACACTAATGAGGTGCTGAGATGAAAAGGAAAGCCAAGATAGTTAAAGTCTATGTACCTGAGGCTTTACAGTATGTTTGTTTTGGAGCTGACTGCAACAGTCCAAGGCCAAAGAACAGTGTGTGGCAAGATACTGTTACCTACCCCAATTAAAAGAGAACGATTTAACTGATAAAAACAAAAACTGACTGGAGGTGGAGGAATGACAAAAAACCATCTAAAGCAGTCTGACTCAATATGGTCATGTTCTTGAAGGTTCTCCTATTCAGCCCAAAACATGTGCTCTCACATACAAATAAAGCATTCAGGAATATCCAGGGTTATTCTGATTTTACATAGTAATTTAGCAAATTACTTCAAACACAGAAGAAAAAAAAAAAAAAACATTCACTAAGCCTCAAACAGCTTCCTGCTAGCTCTCCTCTGCACTCTTTATCATCCCAGCATCATTTGCAAATGCCACAATCTATGTTCCTGACCAACTGTGAAATTACTGCTCTTCAACAGAAGTCAGAATACCAGAAGCAGATGCCAGACAATATATTTAGCTTTCACAGGAAATACCAATCTACAGCCTGAATTGCTTTTCAGTATCTAACAAAATTTCCTTATTTAAGAAGAAAAATGCATTCAACTGACAGTGAT
The DNA here is from genome assembly GCA_020800305.1 of Porphyrio hochstetteri. Taxonomy (NCBI): domain Eukaryota; kingdom Metazoa; phylum Chordata; class Aves; order Gruiformes; family Rallidae; genus Porphyrio; species Porphyrio hochstetteri. The sequence continues at coordinate 10,034,686 of CM036915.1, read as the reverse complement.
TTGAAAAGTGACTATTTTAAGCATAACTCAGAAATAAAATTCCCCTTTAAAAACAAAACAAAACCACAACCACCAAACCTCCGTTTCAGTAGGTACAATTGTATCTGTCTGCAGTTCTGCTAAATAGCAAGCTTCACTTTCTACACTGAACAATCAATGAGCCCAATGGAAACAAATCCTCAAACACGTAGGAAAAAGCTGGAAAAATTCTGCAGACTTGCACAGGTGTGCCCAGAAGACTGCAATCTCACTTTGGTAAGGCATGGCTCCCTGTGGTTTCACAGGTCCATGAAATGTCGTTGAGAAATACATCTGAGCTGTTCCAGACTACTTTTCATAATTACATGATTTGCACAACAGTGCTGAAGGAGTGGCACATCATACAAATTCAGCTGATTCAGTCTGTGACAACACCTCCAGCTACCGTGCATCCAACTTCAGCACACAGGTCAGAAATTGAAGTGCTGGGAAAGACTGCGCTCTCATTGGAATTCGCAGCCATCTGCATGCAGTAGTTCATGTGACACCACTAAAAGCAATTTGCAGTTTCCGTACAATTTCTACTTTATATGTTCATCTCCTCTCCTCTTAAATGCCCAATTACAACAACAACCAACTGACTCTGGACCTCCAAAAAGGCTTTCTGTCTTCTCTTCAGATAGTCTCACAGCTCCTCAAAGCACATGTGTGCTGCTTTCTGCATTGTTTACTGTACAGAGCATGCTTGACCAGTTTAAATAGTCAGGGGAAAGCATGACATTTTCTCAACAGAAGTGCTTAAACTCTCAGACTTCCAAACTACACAAGAGTAATGTCACAGATGTTTTAGATACACTTAAAAATTAATATGCACCATTACTCTTTAATTTGGAACAAAGCCATTCATAATTGGGTGAACACATTTGTCAATACACCCTCCTAGAGCTTTTTTAAGACTCCTCCTTCACCGCAAGACCTCTGTAACAAATGTGTCAAGTAGCTACAAGAGGAACTGCTTTAGTCCAGAAGAGCAACCAAGGCTGGTGCACATGCTCCTCTAATAAATCCCCTAACTTCAGTGAAGCTAACTTCCAAATGTCAGCATCAAATGCAACATCTCCTTCGTTGTACAATGTCACTACATTCAGTATCAAACAACAATATTCAAAAGTGCCTTCCAATTACCTTGTGAAGTTATTGTTGCAATCAGGAGTTTTGTGGAGAGGCATAGAAAAGGTACTTAACCAATACATGTCACTCACTGTGACAATTCCAGCTCCTCAAATCACAGAAATGCAAGATAATGATAAAAATAGCTACTGGCAGCCTGAACTAAGAACTCGCTCTCCGACCTATTCTGCAATGTTTTGCTATCACTGGCAGGTCACATGGCTGCCAGAAAGCTTCCTATATCAGTATCTTCACTTACTCTCCTTTTCTGCAAAGGTCAACAGCAACTCGGAACAGGACTGACAAGTTCTGAGTCATTTTAAGACAATGTGCTTGATGAGATATGCCTTATTATTACAGACTGCAGAAAATTACCTCCTAATTTTTTTTCTCTAACTGAGGTGACACCAACAAAAAGAACCAAGCTCACAGAATCTTAGAAAACAGCAACAAAAGCAATAGAAAATACATTAAATTTTTATGTGTATACATAGCATTTTCTGCTTAATTTGACATTACCAAACTGCAGCAAAACCAGCAAACAAGAAATGGTATTTACCATGAACTGACAGAAACTAGTACTGATCTTTAAAAAACTTATCTCACTCAAATGAGCACAATCAAGAAAGAGACAATTTTATATATCATTAGGGAGTTAATATAACCATAATCACATACTACCAGCTGGAACTGAAAAGGGAAGCATTACATTTTACTATTCCAGTAGGAATGCGAGATTCATCTTTTTAAAAAAAAATATTTGCTTTAAATTAACAAGAGCATACTGTTTGTTAATCAGAATGTTTTAAATTCAGTGTACCTACCTTTTTCTCTAGACACTTGTTAAGAATTCAGCGATTACCTATGTCAGTCCTGTGTGACTTACCATCTTAACTTTCTTAAAAAGCACAGCAAACACAGACACTCCCCTAGACACAGTGTCATTATCAATCTACTCCGTTCCCCAAAGCGTCCAGCACATTCTTCCTGCATGGGCTGACCACCCAGCAGTTGGTTCTCCCTGCAAGTGCTGGTTTGGGAGAAACATCTCCCAGACAACAAAAAATTGTTCTAATTGTTTAACTTCTTTCTTGGGAAGCGGCATGCCTAACAGGATCCTGTAGCTGTAAACAGGCTAATTTTTGAAGCAGGAAAGTTACAGTAATGTCCAAATATGTGTTTTTAGTTTTGGCAAGTTTATCTTTTTAAAGTTCTCTGAAGGGTGGTTCCCTACTGCCATATGGATCTGGTTAACAGCTCTGTTCACCCATGATACTCCGAAGATAACAGATGGACCTACAGAGTTTGATATCATTATTTTGGTTTTTTTCAGTAAAGAAACATCCTAATGTTTCAGACAACAGATTTTCCTGTCTTGTACTCCTCCTTTCCTTTAAGAACTCTCCACATTATTCCACTGTAAAGCATACTCCCTCTAAAATCAAAAGCATTACAGAGTAAAATAACTGGTTTTGCCAAAGGAAGCAGCAGCACTACCACACCTTGGCTCCAGGAAACTGCAGTCAGGGAAGAACTGAAGTAAGCAGCAGCCTTCCCACACAAAAGCACCGATGCTGCGAGACAGAGGACAAAAAACTTTCCTTTAAAAAGAAGAATCACTTTAAAATATATCCAGCATTTCGGCGATCCCTGATTCCTTAATGCGGCTTCCTCATCAGTGCCATGGGCTGCTCTACGTGCGGCCTACTTCCTAGGCCTACTTTCTACGTTAAACATACCTCCTTGCGTCTGCTTTTATACTGAGCATAACTAAACACGTTACAGTTACAGCAAATAAAAACGTGTACCAAAAATGGCAGCAATCACCAGAGGTTATCTGTGTAGAAGTGTGCAATGATCCATTAGAAAGTTAAAACACTTCAGGCATAGCACCTTTAAAAAGGAAAGCCCCTGAACAAAAAAGATCACACCAGGACAGTACTGAAGACAGGATGCATTTCAAAGACGGTAATTTGCATTATTAAATCAGCTAAGTACAAAAAAACCCACGACCTCTACGTTCCTACAGACCCACAGAGGAGAGTAAGTGAGAGTAACTCCCAGACACCCCCCCACACACACCTTCAGCGAGCTGCTTGCTCCGTGGATTCAAGGGTGGGCCCACGTTCCCTTCAGCCTCATCGGTCCAATTAAAACTACACTCTCTCAAGTCCTTTCAAATATGTCTATTAAAAAAGGTAATCTCAGACTGATTTAAAGAACACACTGACCCTGCAGCAGACCCCCGGCTCCTCTCCGCGCCAGCCCCTCTCCGCCCCAGCCCCCGCAGTCAGGGTTCCCCGATGCAAGGCTAAACACGCAGCTCCTGCGGCAGACAAAAGGAGGCAGGAGCCGCGATCTCGCATTCCTCCGGGCCCAGCGGGGCTGGGGGCGGTGGCCCCCGGCGGAGACAAAGTCTGGTGCCCGCCTCGGCCCAGCCAACCGCGCTCCCGCATCGCACAAAGCTGCGCAGTGAAGGTCGGAGCAAAAGTAGGGGCTGCCTCCACCCCCGATACGGCATGTAGCGGCCGCTCCACGGGGAGCATAAGGGGTGGAATAAGCAGCGCCGTGGCGTTCCCTCCTCCTCCAGACCTCCCAAACCCGCCGGACGGTCTCCGGCGGGGCGGCTGGCCGCGGCAGCCTCCCTCCCCTCTCTACAACCCCCAACCCGTGGCCCCAAGCCCTCCGCGGGGCGTCCTCTCGTCGAGGGGCTGCGGCACTCCGCGAGGTCCGCGCCGGCCGCGGGAAACAAAGGCGAGGCCGGCGGCGGCGAGAGGCGCTCGCCCGCCGCTCAAGGGCCGCGGGGCGGCTGGGCCACCTCAGGCCGTGAGGGCCGGCGCAGCCTAGGCCGCGCCGGGCGCACTCACCGCTGCAGCACCAGGAGGAAGGCGAGCCCTGCGGAAACTTGGCCGAATCGGGTGCGATGCAGACGCTGGAGCCGAGATGCGGACACTCCATGGCGGACGAGGCGGCGGGCGGCTCCTCGCGGCGCTACAGCAACGGCGCCCAGCGAACAACAGCCATCTTAGGGCCAACCTCGCGATCCGCGTGCCGGGCTTTGCGGGCAGCCGCCCTCCCGTCCGCGCCCAGCGACTCCCTCACCCCGCCTCCCGCCGGGCTTTCCGAGAAGCCAGCCTTCCGTCCTGAGCTCCGCCGGCCGGGCTTTCTGCGCTGCCGCCACCGTTTCCCGTCCGGGCGAGGCGGAGCGGCGCCTCGCTGTGCCTGGCGGACTGCCGCGGGCTGCTCTCGCACGCGTCGGAGGGGCCCGCGCGCCGCGCCTCGCGGTCCCCGAGCGCGAGCTGCGGTGCCCAGGGCTGCTCGCAACAGGCGTGTCGTGTCGTGTCGTCCCGTCCCCGTCCCCACCCGGGCAGCACCGACGGCAGCGAGGGTGCCCCTGCACCGCGCTCGCAAAAACCTCTGCGCGCACCAAGGGAGACCGCGTGAGGCTTGTACGTGGGGGGCAGCCTGTTCTCCAAGGCGCACAGCCGATGGCGGATGTCTTCCAACGCTCCGTCTTTAACTTCTCCCTTCAGCCGACAGGAAGCCGTAGTAATCTTGTGCCTCTGCTGATTGTTTGCCAGTATCTTTGCCTCATGCTTTTCAAGAGCTACTTGGCCTCAACTCGAGCATGTTACTGAACTTCCCACTTCATGACGGTAAACTTTAACTGGCCGTAAAAAGTACCGATGTTGCGTTACAGCTTTTCCAGGCGACGCGGAACAACGTTACGGTTGTGGCTCGGCAATCTGCATGTGCTAGATCAATGCAAACGTTCTTTTCAGAAGTTCGCCACTGTAACACCCAAAGAATTATTTTTTTTATCTAAGGAACTGTGAACTACTTCTACATTTTAAGAGTTTCACCTTTTATCATAACTACTGTGAGAAACACAGTCTGGCTGTTCTTTTTTGCCTATCGTGGGACCTGTAGGTAGACACGAAAAGCATCTATCTTGCTGTATTTTACATAGCACAGCACTGTTTCAAAGATTACTTATATGGTCTGTTTGGATTTTCCAAGGAGATGCTTTAAATACTCTTATCAAAGATGTCTTGGTGGTCACACCCCCTTTGCTCTACCGAGGGTGGAAATTCAGAGCATGAAATACCCAGTTTTTCCACAGCATCAGAAACTACTTTGACTACGCTCGGTGTAATTAGTTTCTATTTCTAGCTGTGTAGTTCGAAGCTGCATTAGTTCACAGATACCAAACTGTGAATTAAATGGCTGCAGATGTTACCTTGACATAAAACCGTGGAGCTTCCTCCCATGTTCCCTGTCCTTCAAAACTGTCACATTTGATCAATCAGGTAAGTAATGTTCCCAGCATATATCTGGCAGGTTCTACAGAGAGCATGCATTTGTACAGTCTTCTATCAAGTACTGTATAAATAGAGCAAAAATTAATTGTGAGGGCTTGCAGCACAAATTTTATATAATCTAAGAATTACATGTAGAAGTTTAAAGAGCAAATAGGTAGTCATGCTAAGCGTGTTTATTTTTAGCCAGAGGGTCCTTTAGTTTCTTCTCCACCTTCTGCCACAATTTATAACATTAAATTATAGCAGCAGTTTGACTGCAGTTGCTTTCTTCTAACCAATGCATAAGTTATCTTGTCATGCCCCACCCATCCTTACACACAAGCAGTGAGAAAGAAACGGCAGTCGGATCTGCCCTTCTCATTTTTCTCTCCATAGCAGTGTCACTTGGCTTTCTCTGAGTAGTATTTTGCAACCAGAGTTTAACCAAAGCAGTCAGTTCTTACCTTACTGTATGGATTATGTTAGCAGTATACGTAGTCTTTCAGAAGGAAGAACTAGTTAAGAAGGATTAAAGATAGTAAAATAAACATGTTTAAATACTTCTAATTATCTACTTTAATTTCAGCTCTCCTGTTCATGACTTAACAGTTGCTGTATTATACCTGGAGAAGAGAACAGATTTCTTTCCTAAGTAAACAAACCCAGGGTCTGTCTCAAAAGAACGGCCGTTGAATGGAGTTGAACGGCCGCCAGTATGAGCTATTGTATCTCCACTAAAGGCAGTGGATTGAAGTAGGCAGAGCTACAATGCATTTTATTACAACAGGTTTTATACACACAGCCATGTTGGAATAATACCTTCTGGCAAGATACTAACACATCTAGGTAGGAGGGAACAGCCAATAGGACATGGACATCTTGCCTCCCCAAACAAACAGAGCAACAGTTGGAATGGGATAGCAGATGGGAATAAGCATTACTATTTTGGGCAGCTGGTGGGGAATGGAGTGTTAGTAGTATCTTTAAGATGAAAAGGCATGATCCATTGCAGCAAAGCTAATGAACATAGTAGACTACAGAAGAAAGGCACCCTCAAGAATGCCTAGACCTATAAAGCGTATGTACTGCCTTCTCTTTTTAGAGAAGAGTTCCTCGTTTTAGTCCAGAAGGCTGCAAACTTGCAGGCTTATCAAAGAACAGATATGAACTCAGTTTAACTAAGAGGCCTTTGACCATGGTCTGTTATCCATATTTTGAGATGCAACTCTTTAACTTGCAGTATTCTGCACACAGAGCAATGTCCTTTCTCCCCTGCTGTGGAGTTATTAAGATTCATGAAATAAAAGAACAAAAGGTGCTGGAATGGCTGGAGATTGGGAGGGACTGCTTAACTCTGCTAAGCACAGCACAGCCTAGAATGACAGACACTGGTTTTCACTTCTCTAACTACTAAATAAAAAGGTGTCAGCTTACCAAGATGGACCCTTCATCTTCCATCCCTGATGTTCCATGTTTAGGAGCCAAAATCAATCACACTGTGTCACCTTGTTCCTTTGCAAGGCAATAATGAAGTTTTATTCCTCCTTTCACTTGTGGGTTGGCAGCCATTCAGCCATTCAGGTTGTAGAGAGATAGGTGATGGTCTCTTCAGCCAGGTGACAGGTGATAGGACAAGGGGGAATGGCATGAAGCTGTGCCAGGGCAGGTTTAGACTGGACATTAGAAAAAAATTTTTTACTGAAAGAGTTGTTGGGGCCTGGAACAGGCTGCCCAGGGAGGTGGTTGAGTCACCTTCCCTGGATGTGTTCAAAAAAAGGGTAGATGAGGTACTTAGGGATATGGTTTAGTTTAGGATGAGAATGGTTGGACTTTATGATCTTCAAAGGTCTTTTCCAACCTTGTGATTCTGTGAAACTCTTTAAAACAGTGTAATCTTGCCCAAATATTTGAACGTTTCTTCATTTTAGTTGCCATGCCCACAGCAAATGCGGTAGCCTTTAAATTTTTTATCTCTGCTTGCCAAGAGAAATACTTAAGTAAGGATTATTCTATCAGTTAGGGAGTCTTGATGTACAGCAGTTATCACATATGTGAGGAAGGACAATTTAGAAGAGCAGTAAGTATATTTCTAATGCAGCCTCTACAAATGAAAAATTAATGATCAGTAATGCAACTCTGAGCACTTGGATCTCAAAAGCACTACAGGGGTAGTTTTAAGTGGCTTGCAGTGTGGCATGCATGTTGAATGCAGAGGAAAACTGGAGCAGAAGCTCTAGGTATAATCTTCCTTTTCAGTTTGCTTTTTCAGTTGTATTTCTTGTGTACAAATCACTTGATTTGCAACTGCAACCCATCTCTTGCTCCCATCCTCCTTTGATCGGAGTAATTGAGATGATACCTAAGGTATGATACAATGCTGATAGCAAGAGAGACTACACAGAAGCCCACCACAAGGAAATTAATTCTTTTGTCAATGTAGATGCACCCTTTATGCAGACAACTGGCATGGAATATATCAACCGAATGCATCAGAATATAGGTAAGCTCTAATTCACAGTTTCAGCTTAATAAAACCTTTACTAAAGGCAGGTCTAGTAGCTCTGTGAGTTACATGCCATCTCTGCAGCAGACAGAAGCTTAGCCTCATGCATCTGTGTATGAAAGTGAGGTCGCTGCAGCACATTAAATACCACAAGCACATTTCCGGCAGCATGCTGTCTCGTTAACAAATCTATTTCCATTTCCTGTACATCCTCTGAAAATAAAGGTCACAAGCTTTTTCAGTGTTTAATCATAAGACCACAAGTAACTCCCTTAGAAGGTTCAAGATTCTTCTCTAAAGGGCAGGCTGCCCAAGATGAAGGACAGAGATTTATAACTAGGAAAATGCCCAGAGCAAGCCTCTGTGATAGTGCTGGGAACGTTAAGATTAAAGCCTGCAAAGAGGTGTAACGTCCTTCGAAGCGTGACTACAACACTCTTGTAGACATACCTCGAGGGGGCGATATGACACAAAGTATTGCGCAAAGGTACCACCAGACAGTGCCAAAGGACAGCAGCAGTGTTCTTTATTCCACTCTCCTGGCATCATCACCATGTGAAATGACCTGAACTTCTATTTTCGTAGGATTAATGGTTCTCTACAGTGCTAAGGAGGGATCCCTTATTTCTTAACGAGCTGCTTCTCGAGGGGAGTAACATTGACTAGCAGTACAACTGTATTAGGCTGATACAGATTTCACCTGAACAGAAGATTACTTTTTCAAAAAGTCTAATTCAGTTATGTACCTGAGGTCTACAGAGCCTAAAACACAGAGAAAAGACAGAAACTTGTCAAAGAAATTTCATGGTTTCAATAGAATCCATGTGGGCTGGATTGTGTACAAACATGCACCCACACATATCTATGGTGGGGTTTTTTTCTGTGTGTAGTTCTCTCTCTGTATGTGTGTGCATATATATGTTTCTCTAGAAGGATGTTCCTTCACACAATCAGAACTACGGGTCTGATTCCCCAGATGGCATACACTGGAGTTGTTCTATTAATGTGAGTTCAGACTAGCTGAGAAGCTGCCTTTGTGTGTTCCTTTCAAATGAAATCAACAGGTTGTTTCACTCCCCTTTAAGCCCCTGAGTCAGAGCGGCCCAAAGATGCAATTTGTTAATGTGCTACCATTAGAAACATGTCCTGTTCCAGAGTCTGTGTTTGCCCAAAGACACGGAGCATTTTCTAGGCCTTGACAACAACTTGGCATTTCATGAAATCTGTCGTAACCAATTTATTTTCCTATTGCTGAGCATGCCTGCAAAATCCAGTTCTTAAAAGTGCACATTTTGGAAAGGGTACTTTGAGGTGATGCAGTCCTCGAGACTGGATACTCCTCTGCAGGAACTGAATAGTTCCTTAGTATTAAAAGGTCCCCAAATTAATCTTGTCTATTGCAACACGGTGCTGCGAGTAGTGCGACAGATAAGCAAAGAGCTGCAGTCTTTTAACTAAAATTCCCATTTTCAAACAAAGTAACAGATCTTCTAGTGCTTTGATTTGAGAGCCTATGCTAACTTTACGTCATTTTTCCAAGGATTTCAGAAGCATCTCATTGAACAAAGGCAATGGTTTGACTCTGATTCAAACTTTACCTTGACTGCACTATCACAACTTTGTCACAGTGCAAGGATAAATAAAGGTAAATGTGACTATTTTCTGAGGTGGCTTTTTTGAACAAACTAACGGAGATGTGAAAAATAAATGACACAAATAAACAGAATTTTAAAAAATTCTCCACGTTATTTTCTAAGGTGTTATTTGTACAGACAAAATGTTATCTTTAATTCATGCTTTAAACAAATGCCTGAAACTTCTCATATGTCTGGCAGCTTTCAACACCAACTTCATCAATTGTTATACTGTCCTCCAGAGTCTGTTCAATAATGCAAGTGCATCAGGGTGACATCCAGCAGTATTATTTCATGTAACTGGCATTTGGCTTTTATTGTAATCAGCTACATCAATTTTATATTATATTGTTCCCAAATGCAGTCTTGAAAATATAATAATGATTCTGTATTTGTGCTTAAGCTACTTTTAAGATCAGCAGGCTTTATGTCATCCTATGAAGACAGGCTGAGAGAGTTGGGCTTGTTCAGCCTGGAGAAGAGAAGGCTGTGGAGAGACCTAATTGCGGCCTGCCAGTACTTAAAGGAGTCCTCAGGAAAGTGGGAGAGGGACTCTTGATCACGGAGTATAGCAATAGGACAAGAAGGAATGGCTTCAAACTGCAAGAGGGTGGGTTTAGGTTAGATGTTAGGAAGAAATTCTTTACTATGAGGGTAGGGAGGTACTGGAACAGGTTGCCCAGAGAGGTTGTGGAAGCTCCATCCCTGGGTGTTTAAGTCCAGGTTGGATGAGGCTTTGGGCAATTTGATATAGTGGAGGGGGTTGGAACTAGATGATCTTTGAATTCCCTTCCAACCAAAACCATTCTATGATTCTATCTTAATAAACCCAGAACATTTTATAGCTAACATAACTAATTTCTGTTCATCACAACTGAATGAGGTTTACTAATTTTTGGTAAACTGCAAGTATATTTGGGGAAAAAAAAGCTAAAAAAAATAGGCAGCTCAGTCTACATACAATGTCAGAGCATGGCGAACAACTCCAAAGCATCCAGTTGAAAGAAAGCCTAGTGCTACCTATTTGCCTAGAAAATGTGATAGCTGGAACCAGCCTATCCACCAGTCTGTTCGATCAAGGAAGGGGAAAGTGTTCAAAAGCACTTGTGTGCAGAACCCAAAACTCTCTAGAAATATTTCTTATGTCATGTGGGGCAAAACCATAGACTTTTCTAAGTCACAAATGCTGCATGTTTAAATGACATGCAGGTTTCGAATTCCACTACCCTGATTAGCTTGTTAACAAATCTAAGGAAAATAGACAATAATCCAGTCACAAAAATTAAAAGAATTACTCTGATGATCATCTGGGAGGACTGGGAAGAGAGTGAGATGGTACAGAATGATACTATTTAAAACTCAGGCATCAGAATATGAAATCTGGTTGCCTGTGAAAAGACCATGTAAAGAAAACACTGTAAAAGAAGTGTTTAAATTAAATTCTAAAGTCCCATCCCAAACACACAAAACAGTATGATGGGAAGGTCCCAGGATGAACTGGGTGAACTAATATGCCTTTTTTCACCTCTAACATCTGTTATTTCCATGTAGAATATTGCTACAGTAGAAGTATCATATGTGCCTGTGAATTGTAACAATATATAAACACTCTTTTCCCTCTACATTAAACAAGACTGTCGGTAGCCAAAATACTCTACGAGCTATTTTTGGTTCTTTGTTTCCTGTAAGCTACAAAAGCATCTCACCTGTCTTTCTGCTGCATGTACTTGCTTCTAGTTTTGTACAAACTATTTTGTACTATACTGTGCACACATTAGATCTTGGTTCTACTTTACTGACCGCAAAGAACTGCAAGTATTATTACAAAAGGAGCCAGTGTCTCAGAGCATTCTCATTCTGAAGTGTTTTGACTCCAAAGTATCCCCCAGGAAAAACTTGCCATTGTACACAAAGACAGTATATATGCTTCACTGCTAACTGAGTTGAATGAGACTTGTGTTAGCTCAAAAATGGCAGCATTTTACTCTGTCTGGAGACCAGGTCATTGCCAGGGAAATAGGAATTTTCCTGCCATGCCGCTAGGATTATATGATTTGTTATTACGTTATTCCTCAGCCTTAGCTATTCACAATGTTGAGCAGCAATCTGGATTGTGAAAAAGGAGACCATTGGTTCAGATTTCCTTTCTTCTCTCCACTTAACATCTGCTAATTCAATGACTGAACAAGACTGTCTGACCTTTTTCTGCTCCAGCTGCAACTTGAAACTGAGATGGTAAAATCTCAGTAAGAGGGAGCTATTCAGCTTTTTCTGTGAAATAAGAAGCCACTGGGATGCCTTATTAGCAGTACTAGATTTTCAAAGATGTCTTGCTAAGCTCCAAACACCAAACTGATTTACTCATTACAGGAAAAGGGGTCTGCCAATGGCCATTCAGGGCCACAATCAAAGACCCCCTATGAACTGCTGACACAGAGAGCCCTCAATTTTCAAGAACAGAGATGTAGATGAGTTTTCTGGGATTCTGACTTGCTTCACACTAAAGGTCAACACTGAAATACGGTTTTAGTCATGTAAGTGCATGGTCATGCATACACGTATATTTATATACTTAAATACATGGCCAAATACTTACAAGTATTTAAATACAGGACATTTTGTAGATGAAAGTTAGTACATAGTGTGTCCACAATTCACATTCAAGAAAACTATTAGAAGACCTTTTACAGAATGTTAAATTTGCAATGCCTGTTACTTCTTTCACTCATTCTAACTGAGGCAACTGTTTAAAAATATCTACATATCTTCATTGCTACTTCCCTACCTGCTGGACTCTAGAATTTAACCAGATTGATTTCTGTAATGCCTGTGTGGCCAGGAATTTATGGTGCACCATGAATAATTCATTGGTGCTCCCTCAGGAAGTGCTTTATAACTCATCCAGAGTCACATAAATGCAACTATCCCCAACTCCCTGTGACACTGAGCCATGGCTGCATGTTCACACGCATACCTGTACATTCTGAGATTTGTGTGTCTAACAGAATCTAAGATGACACAGAACTTCAGTTAAACCCTTCATTACTATGATTCCCTTTTGTTAAAAGTGTGCTTTAATAGCAGCAACCAGAGTAGATGTTCCAGTCAGTAAATGAGTCAGCTTGGTAAGACCTGCTGCATTTTGGGGCCCCTCCTCACCCCATCACTAATTACTTAAAGATAATTAAGCAGCAGCTGCCTAACTACACTCTGAAGCCTTCACTGATTCACATATCCCGACGTCATCATTCTGTATTTCATTTGAAGCACTTCCCATGGTCAAACATACAAGCAGTGTAAAATGGGCTACAACTAGATGCCTCATCACCATCTATCTCTACTTATATTAGCACAGTTTTGTAAAGTAGCCATCAGCTGGAAAAATGATGCGTTAGTAGAAGATCACTTTGAATGTTCCATCATGTCCTAAAAATTACCAAAACCTAAGCAATTTGAGACTTCACTGCTGTGCAGTCTCTATCCTACACATGATATTTAAAGTAGGTAGAGACTGCCAGGCCTGCATTTAGAGCACAATGAGATTCTACTCTTGTAAATGTGACTAAGTATCTGAGTCCAAGAAATTATTCAAGTTGTGTGGCGTGTAATTCAGTTTAAAAAAAGGACTTTTAATTCAGGGCACCCTGTTCTTCTTTTGTCTCACTTAATGCCACTTCATGCAAGTCCAAAGGAAAACAGTAGGCTCAACATCTTTCAGGTACATAAGGGCCAAAACTTTAAAGTACAGGTTAACCAAGACATCCTTGCAGGGTGTAAGATGATTTTGTTTTGATGGGTAAATGTAACAGCTATAGTAGATGAAAAGGCTGATCTAGATAGCCAGAGCATTTAGGTACTCATAACCATGGCGTGTAATTATGAATCTTGTTCCCAGATTCAGGGCTTATGCTTTACACCATTGCTATCTCTATTTCTGTGTGATACTCAAGCATCTCATTACAGTCTTTCTTTTCTTTCCTTCAGGAAACAGAGGTTAACAAGCCTGACTTCTCGTTACAGCTTCTCATCCACTTAGACAACACTGCTCTTGGCCTTTCCTAAGAAAAAAGGCTGCAATGGAGCCACTCCAGCCACGAAGGAAAGAAAAAATCCCCTGAAAACAGCAACTTCAGTTGCTGGGCTGCTGATCAGTCTGACTCCAAACTTTGCCATACCCATCCTGTCTCCTTCTTCCTGAGCACCATCCACAGCCACAACCAGACTGGTTGTCTAAGGCTGTGGCACAGGCATTTCTGCTGCCATCCAAACTGCTATTCCAGGCCGATATTTTGCTAATGTCTAGAGTGAGCCCTGGCTGTTAACTACAGAAAGAGAACCGCAACTTTGGGGGTTGGACTTGATGATCTCTTGAGGTCCCTTCTAACCCCTGCAATTCTGTGGTTCTGTAACTGGTACGTCACCTTTTCACGTGGGGAAAATGAGCAGATATTGTTGATAGCACTGTAAGAGCATTAGCCATGTGAAACCACAGTGCATCAATGTACAAGGAAGGTAAGACTTAGGACTACCTGCAGACTTGACTTCTCCCTGCATTGTGTACATTTTGTTTGTGTTGTTGGCACATGCTGCTTATAACGTTTGCAAATTACCCTCAGGGAGACCTACAAACCTTTCAGAGTTTTAGCAGTTTGAAGTTATATTTACTTAGATGGCTGCAAGTCATCAGAGATTGTGAAGATGCATCACTGAGAGCTGAAATTCAGGGATGAAAATAAAAGTGAAATTAAAAATCCATCTGGACATACCACCATCTGGACAGAATTCTGCAGCTAATTTGGAAATCTCTTCATGCACTGCCTGTCAGTGAAGAAGTCATTCCCATTCCCAGCAGCACCTCCGTAAGCAATGGTCTGCAGCAGTTCATGGTTCTGTAATGAGAGAGGCTATTCAGGACAATCTTCAGTGCTGGGTTATGCTGGTCCCTATTTACCCTATTTGCTGTGACAATGTGGTTATTGCTATGTACAAAATACCACATTGCAGCTCTGGACACAAAACTGCTGCAGTAAACAAGCTGGTGGGAGAACTCCAGCAGCCCCATGTTCTTAGGGCATGAAAAATCCTCTTGTAGGGAGGTTTCATACCAGTAGCTGCACCAACACACCCATTTTTCATGCCTTCATGCAAAGAACTGGCCCCCATTTCCCTCTCCTGCTTCCCCCACCCCCAACTCCCTGGCTTCTGTAATCATGATTAAGAGATTTACCTTTCTGGAAAACTACAACACTTCTTTCACACTGGCTTTTAAAGCCAACATATGACTGGCAAAGTGTTTACCAGCAAGACAAACCAAGCAAGCTTTTCATGTCTCCAAAGCTAGTCATGCATGGAGCATGACTTGCCTTGAATTTCTTCACAAGCAAAGCTTGCTCTGCAAGGCCATCATGAGGCAGCTATTTTAATCATCCTGTAGTTGCTTAAGCATAGGTTCTCCTGTTGTTTTAGAATAGTCCTAACACAGAACACCAAGCCATAAATACATCTGGAGCTGAGGCTGAAGAAGAGTTAATACTCATCTTTCCAGTTTTATTTTAAAATGTACCTTCAGATCTCTTGATGTGTAGCAGACATCAATGAGTCACTCCAGACAGCTTAAAGATATTTTGGAAAAAGCTGTAAAGTCACTTTTGGGGGTTGTTTTTATTTTTTTTTTCTTTTTCTTTTTTCCCAGTCACAAGCAGTCTTGGCATAGTTACTTGGGTTTGCCACACAGACACTCCAAGGGAAATGAAAAGACTTCTGGTCTGACTCTAGCAGCCACCCTGTGTTGGTGAAGCTAGTGGAGTGGTGACAGAGTGCCTTTGCATTCACCCTATGTGCAGCAGCGTCAACTGCAGCAAACCTCTGCTTAGGACAAGGAGCGCAATTGCACCAATGGATGGAGGAAACAGAGCAGTAAGGTCATTTTTCCAAACTTCCCCAGTTCACACTGCTTTATGGGTCTGTCTGGCTGTAGTGTGGAAAGTATGCAGCATCTACAGATATTTACAGAGTTGTAGAGACAGAAATTAAGCAGAATTTAGCCAGTCAGAAACTGAAATCCAGCATGGGGACTCCTGGTATCCTGTCCAGATCACTCCCACCCTGCCAGTTTAGAACCTAGATGAGGCCAGAACTGAAGATGTAAGGATCTGAATGCCTCTGTGTTCCCTATAGCAAGACTTTTGTCTGGCTGCTCCTTCAGTGTCTCACATTTAAGCTCTTGAGCCAAGCCACCACACCATTGACCATGTGTGGTAAATGAAGCAGACAGAGCAGAGGCCAGCAACAAAAATGATCCTGTTACTCTGAGGACTATTTCTGGCAGGATTCAAGGAGTTTGAAGCAATGAGGAGAAAGCTGTGTTCCATCTTTAGCAGAATGCCTCACTTTGCTGTGCTCTGCTTCTTGACTTGTTTGCTTGAGCCTTTTTTAAACCATGCTTTTGGACTTTCCAGTGCCTGCAGACAGGACAAATATAGTGACTACAAGTGTATACCTACTATTTAGTTATATAAAGCCCACCTGAGAGTGGTTTGCTGGAAACTTTTGATGGAAATTTTTTCTGGTCTGTTGCCACCTTGCAGGGATCCTTTCTCATCACCCCCTACGCAAGCAAATCCTCAACATACTTTAAATGAGTACAGAGAAACCCTGTTAGTCACAGCAATGACCACAGAAGAGGTTTTGCCTTTGAGACTCTTTTATTATTCCGTACAGCTTTACTAGGTAACCTTCCATAACATAGAATAAAGTTTGTGCTTTTCATGTGGTGGCAGAGGTCAGCATCCTGGCAGGTGACAAAGAAATTTGTTGGAGTCTATTTTAGATACCAGTTCTGGTTGCACATCATTCACGTGGTCATTCTCTGCCATTCCCCCATTCAATTAGGCCCTCAGCTCCCCTCTAATGATGGGGAAAGATCTGAGTCCCTGATAAAGTGGAACCTGCGACAGGTTGGTAAATCAATGGTTGTAATGAAAAAGTGAAGTATCTTTCTCTAGAGGGGTAATGCCATTATTCCAATAAGCCCAAGAGATGAAGAGAGCTGATATTTAATGCTTCTCCTATATTTGCTTTACAAACCCCATTTTAATATGCTTCAGAACACAATCACAGTGACATATTCCCAACTTGATGCCCTGTCATTATTGCTCAGTCAGTATCACAACGTAGCATCTCAGAAGAGAGAATGAGAGCCAATGACCAAAATGAGATGCTTCTGCTTTACAGAAGGGTCTGCAAATTTATACATCTCCACACATCAGGCTGGAAAAGCAGAGAAGTACTCTTGAGTGAGCTCCCCTCCCTTCTCCCTCCAGCCATGAGTTGCATAATGTAAAAAGAACATCTCTGCTTTTTTCCAAAAAAAGGAAACAAAATGGTCATGCCCAGCACTCCTCCAACAATGTTCATACTATTTTCTGGAAATTCTGCAAAGAATCTGGTATCCTACTGAGATGTGCTGGAAGCAGGGAAGTGCAGCCTGGAGAACACACTGATGCAGTAAATGAAGACATGGCACCCCAGCATGTGAGTCACCAACAGTTGGCATTTTAAGGACCGGGTCAAGCTCATTAAAGGAGCTTGTTGAATTAATGGCAGAGAAGAAGGAAAGCACAGTGCTGATTCCTTGGCCATGTCTTCAAAGCCCAGGATCCACGCACCAAGTTTCATTTGCTGCATTTGGTTTAAGCTGACCAGTTCTATCCTCAGCGCTCACCATCTACACCTAGGCCTTCAAGAAATCTCTCATCTTTCTGTTCCCTTTGCCAAACCCTAAAAGGGCAAACATTGCAGCATTGCAGGGATGTAGCACAATATTAAAACCCGTATTTCAATAGTAATGACTCAGGCTTAATGGCCCATCCGCAGAGCTTTTTTTCCTCCTGACAGCTCCCTCCACCCCTGCAGTTCACAGTTCCTAGAAGGCTGAATGGGTTTAGGAACCAACAGTGTATTCAAAAAGGAGTAATTTGACTACAAAAGGCTAGAGAGGCTATTATAATCCCAAATACTGGTTACTGAAGATGGATAGACAGCAGTTTTTGACAGTCTTTGGGAAACTTTCCACAGCCCCACTACAGAATGATGAATCTAGGACCAGCATCAGCTCCTCCCCTGAATGGCCACTGTGAATCCCGTCACATATGAGGTGATCCTCATGTCCTAGAGGTTATACAGACTAAGCCATGCCCTTGCAGAGCTCACAGGAAACACAGCCAATCCTGCACATACACTGCATTACAAAGCATTCTATTTACCTCATTCCTGTGACTGAGAAGCTCTGTTAAGTCATATAATCTGTTAGCACCAAAAAGGTTAATCTTTAGCCTTGCCTACACTCAGCTTGTTATTCATTGCATATATTCCCTACATGCAACTAAGTAGGTTCTTGACAGGTCTTATTCTCAGAAACCGAATGTTAACACCTAGAAATTAACTGGCAGTATATTTGGACTTTTGACTCACATGCATGCCAAGACTAGAATTATTTCTAACTGGTTATAGTTACAGCCACTGTAAATACAACATTGAGGCTGTTTCTTTTATGGGTGCTGCTTAACTTATTCTAAGCATCACAGTTCAGCCTACTGTTTAAACACAAGTTGAGTTTTCTTAGCAGCTGGAACCTGAGGCTAAGATGCTTTGCATCCATCTTTTACTGTAATGGGTTAAATTCAACCCAGCAATACAAGAGAAATTAATCCTTCTAAAAAGGTACACTGATAAAAACAGTATATGCACTCAGAGGCGGTTTTAGTTCTGTGCCTGATGTGATCTTACATGCTCCTCCAAATCTGTCTGAGAGCTGACTTGGGGAAGAGAGGCTCTAAATCTGAATGCTAGTTTGAAAAAAGAAGTTGGGGAAATTGATTTCAGTTTCTGTGTGGCCACACATTTTAGTGCCTGGCCTTAACACACAGGAAATGCAGGACTGCTGCTCTGCTCAGTCTGTCAGTTCCCAGCCCATTTAGCACATACTTCAGAACATGCAAGAACCCTGGAATTTTACTTCACTGGCCTATTCTGCTGGAGTAGAATTTTTTTCCATAGGGGCATAATATTTTTGGGAGGGCACATGGAAAATCACTAACATCTAGGGAATTTCAGAGAGAATGAATATAGTTTAGAGGGTAGTGCATTGGATTTATGAATTCTTGCTGTAACTCTGTGGCTTGTAACAACCAGTGATCAGTATCTTGGTTTTGTGCATCATCCCCAGTACGAAGGGTTTTTTAAGAAGTAGTTCTTAACTCCCAGACTTCCTAATGTAATGAAAATGAGGCAAGAACAAAAAAAAAAAACACAGCAAAAATATCAACCATTATGAATTGTGCCTCAAGATGCACATTCAGTGCCTTTGCCAAGAAAGAGAAGGTTATCTACTGCCCCTAGTTTATCTGACAATGCCACTTCACTCCAAAGTCTGATCTCTGCCAATAAGGAATTAATACACATTTTTTATTTGCTAACTACATAGTAACGATTTTATATCTTGATGTATCCCTTAAAAAAATGGATATGTCCATCTCCTCCTAGTTGTTTCATGACATATTTATCATATAGTCTCATTCTGAAATACCCAAAACATTAACAAGTTGTTTTTTAAGGACTCCTTCTCACACACAGGTTTTCTGGGATCTCTTCATCCTTGTCTAGTGATTCCTAAGGTGCAAGCCCTAGTTGTACAGCCAAGACTAAATACTGATTTCCAGGGATGAAATTACAACTATCCCTAGTTCCCAATTTGCAAATGCCTTTTGAAGAGTCACCTGATGCCAGGGAGACCTAGGTTTTGCAACAGAGCAACACATCTGCTGTTTCTGCAGACTAAATGGTTTGTCACTTGAAAACAAACACAAGACTCAAAATTAATTTCTGGGACTTCTACTGTAATTCCTTTTTGTCCCCTCTGGAATGTTTCTGGTTTCATTTTTAAGTACGAGTCTCACCGAACTGCATACAGGCATACACGTGCCTGTGCAACACTGAGCCATGGGATTCAAGTCATAATAGTGGAACAGTAGGAACTTAAGCCCAGAAGGCAGAAACCAGACCTATGATCTAATCGGAATAATCAGTGGATTTCCAAGATACCTATTTCATGGCTGGTCCCGTGTCTCCAGTTTGTTCCTGCCTGGCTGGTTTTGCCACCCCAATCAAGACCAGAATTCAGCTCCTGAAGTCAAGATACATAGATCCAGGGCTTTAGGTTAGTGTCTCTTGAACTTAATGGACCACAAGCCCCTCCAGCTCTCTTAGATACACTCATGTGGCCAAATATGAATGAGTTTCAGGCCTTTGCACTAGGAAGGCAGGCAGATCTGGGACAGCCATATGCGATGAGTGACAGTATGCAGTCCAGCATTTCCATCTGTTATGGAATCACAGAATCATAGAACCGTTTGGATTGGAAGGGACCAACTAGATCATCTAGTTCCAACTGGAACATGGGCAGTGACACTTTCCATTCAACCAGGTTGCTCAAAGCCCAATCCAGTCTGTCCTTGAATAATGATAAGAACAGTAATAAATAACAATATTTCATCTACCAACTCTGCTGCTCTCCTTCCTTCCCTCCCTCACTTGTTAGTAACCCTCAGTGTGCTACTCTGTACATCAAGGCTGCTCATTAAGAGGTGATTCAGCTGTTGTCAGTGTTGCCATAAAAAAAGAACTTGGCTATCAACAAATTGCATCTGCCAATCTTGCATCATCCAACCCTGTGACTGCAGCCAACTGGTGCAAGACAGTCCTGTGGTTTTCATCCATTTCTGTAGACAACGTTACAAGAAGGCATTCCTAGCACTAAGGTTTGGCTGTGAAAGTCAGACAGGCAACACCTAGTAGGGCTAACCATTGTGGATAGCTGGAATAGTGGATTCCCCGTCCCTGGAAGTGTTCAAGGCCAGGTTGGATGGGGCCCTGGGCAACCTAGTGTAGATCCAGGCCTGAGGTTGGTGGCCCTGTCTGTGGCAGGGGGGTTGGAGCTCTGTGATCCTTGGGGTCCCTTCCAACTCATACCATTCTATGATTCTATGATTCTCAGCTTCACCGGTTTGTCAAACAACTAACTGGAAGTATGTGTTCTTTCAGTAGGGTAGGTATGATACAAGCAAAGATACTGAACAATTTCCTGCATCGCATAGTAATTTAGAAATGCAGTTGTGAGAGACTGAAAGGCCTGAAAGGAGGATCATGTCAAGGAAACAAGCAACTTACCTCAGACAAAAATACCCCTCAAAAAATCACGTAACCTGGAAATGGATGGTTTATCAACAGCGAACTTTCTAGGGAAGCCAGCAAAGAAAAGGCAACAACAAATACCAAAGCTCTGAACAACCTGTTTGATGAGACCCCAAGAGGATGGACTTAACGGCAGCGTGCACTGCCATTTCAAACACAGTCAACAAAGATATACACTCCAGCATAGCTCAAACATGAAAACAGGACTCAGTCTTGGGTCACTGATGCAAACTGCCTGACACCCAAGACTCCTCAAGCATTGTTAGGGCCTCTGAGACAACTAGACGACAACTGCCTGGCAACGCTGTGTCCCTGGTCTCCAAAATTCCTCAGACGGTCCCAGGGTTAGACCTTTTGCTCACATGCAGTAGGTTATCAGTAAACTAGCATGGGTTTCTATAATCTGTGCCACAGCCAGCTGCAACAGAGCCTTGCACCTACCCCGTCTCCCTGGGTCTCACTGCCAGCAGTCACCCTAATACCCAGCAGCCTCACGACCCTGGGGGAGCAGATGGGTGAGACCCCAAGAGATGGCACTATGACTCAGACTGATTTTAGTTATTGCAGATATCGAGAAAATTTCTTATTTTGGATCCAACTGACCTTCTTGATTGCTTCCTGTTTTCAGTATGCATGGTGCTCCATAAAGAGTCTGTTTGTTATGGCCAGTTATCCATATGCTTGCTAAAATGTTTTATAAAAAAAGGACCCATGCAGTATCAGCATCTCTGATGCAGTTCACATCAAAGCCTTCTTTTCCATTTTATTTCAGCTTCATCTTTGAAGCTAAACACACCAGTAAGAAGGAGTGAGTCAAATTATCACCAAATTTGCAAGTGAAAACACCAAATGTACCCTCGTTGGTAGGGTATGGGGAGGTACAAAGGACGGGGAGTATCAAATATTTAATAGTGTCTCTTTTGCTTATTGACTGATCAGCACCCAGGCTAACCAGCTTGCATCAAAATAAACAAAGAAACTTTCCCATTAACTTTGCAGAGAGCTTGAACAGGCACTGAAAGTTAACTCTCGTTAATTAACCTGCTCGGCAACTCAGGTGTTGACACTCCCTGAAGAACACCTTAAAGCCCACGTTCCCAATCTGATTTCCTGCTACAACAGATGACTCTTTGTTTGGTTCCTGCATAGCTGGGATGATACAATCCTTTCCCAAGCTCTAGCATGGGAAACACTTTTGGAATTAATTTGCAAAAAAAAAATCCACAAGGTATAACACGGTATATACAGTAATAGCTGGTTCAATATTTATTCCATGGGAAAAACACAATAGAGCAAAGCACAGTGAAGACAGGAAAAAACCCAAACGAAATGTTGTTTGAGCATATGCTGAGTGATGCTGTGTCAGCAAGGCCAAAGCAATCATAAAGATACAGGGATACTAATTTCTGGCATTCTGGAATTGCAGGAAGTGTGTCAGCTTCATTTCCTTTTTCCAAAATTCTTGAGTCCACCACTGTGAAATGTGTCTGTCTGACCACGGCAGAGTTTGATTTAGCAAATAAATTTGGCAACTGGCATGTCAGGAATACGGCTATTCCTGGTAGCCTTGAACCTCAACTGCAGACCTAATTTTTTCCATTCAGTTTGGAAAAAGGGCTATTCTGGCTCGTTTATAATATGAACAGTTTTCAGAAAAAGACCTGCAGAACCTGCTTCAAATAGCGTATAGTCACTACAGGTCTATTGATTTATTGCAAATGGTGACAGCATCACTTGCTACCTACATTTTTCATTTCTTTTTCCTGTATCTTGTTCTCATACCTACTGTGATCACACTGAAGGACATTGACATGATGAAGTATTCATGGAATAACAAATACAAACCAGAGTATTTATGAATCTAAAAATTAAGGACAAATTAGAAAACATGAGGCAACAGGAAGTAGTTTCCCAATATGGGAAACTCTGTGTGGAGTGTTAGGAGGGGGATGAAATGAAAAAATGGGGATGGGCTGATTTTGTCAGAGAAGCAGTGGGAAACCCACAGGTCTTTGATTTTGTAATCAGATTAGCAGGACTCACCCTTTGCTGGTGAACCACAGAACATGTGCAGGTCATCTAAGTTTGCACAGCTCTTTTCAGAACAAGGATATTTACACAGGAAGATGTTTACCCCATGTCCATCCACTTGCAATACTTGACCTGAGTGTCCACTGCAACTGCTACCATACCAAAACCACAAACATAAGCAAGGAGCTGCTCTTTCATCATACATAAGCCTGAGCACTGCAGAAAGCAGCAGTAATAATCTCGGCTGGTGGTCATAGCAGTCTCAGTGTACATGATTCCAGCAGACCTCATGCAAGTATCTCCTGAAGGACAGGACACATTCAGTTGTATGATGGGAAAAAAAAAAAAAAAAGAGTAAATTTTCCAACTAAATTAGTATTTTGCTAATCTAAGTTACTCAGGAGGATGGTCTGTAGTGATATTGCTTCATATGCCCTGATGCACAAGAGAAACACATAGCTCTTGAACAGATATAATAGAAGGCTGACTTGGTTATGACACTGCCCAGATCTAATAATCTATTTCCATTCACATGTTCCCTTTTCTAATTTTCCTTACCTACAGGCCATTTACCCTACCACTGTCTAATTTCTACAGCAGTACACCCTGGGAAGTAATGAATGTCCTGCTTTTTTGTTGCCTTTTTTTTTTTTTTCTCTCATCCCAGTTCTACACACAAAGGTTGAGAGGAAAAATTGGCACAGGACAATGTGACTGAAAGTAACTGTGCTAATAGAAGTGCATATTCTACCTTTTGAAATATACCTCAATAGAGGGAATTTAAATTTTTTTAAGTTTTAAAATGTTTTTAAAGCTGTTCTGTTTGTACGTTGTGAGACTGTGGTAGTATTTAATGCTTCATTGAGTTTGTCGTGTTGAGGCGCCAGAGAAGCCAAAGTTTTGGTGTAATTTGAAAAAAATCAGCCTGTACTGCAAACTCTTGATTAGCTAGATCACAGTTGAATGGTATATATTTTGGTACCATTGCTACATTGCTGTTGTAGCATGAGCCACCCAAGCTCTACCACCTTCTCAGCTGAGAACAGCAGAAGTGAAAGTTTTGCAATGAACTGCTCTAGAGAAAAAAAACACCAACCAAAACTAAAAGGTAGAAAAAACAAGGAACAGAAATAATGGGGCTGCTAAGCAGATTTATATTCAGGCCAGATAGCACTCTGCACTTGATCCTGCTTTGAAAAAGGATTCATGATTCATGATTTTATCAGGTGGAGATAAAATGGGAAAACACAACTAGGAAAAACAGGACATGGAATTATAGTACAGGGTAATTGCCCTTCTGCACTTCCAGTCAACAGGGAATCTCACAGCAATACCAAGTCTCCTCTGAAGCCCATGGTCCTGCTGGGTATTTTGTTTCCTTCAGCATTATCCACATAGTGGATAATGCTCTCTCTGTACAGTGCATACTGCACTGTAAACATGTATTTTATATGGCAAACACACACATTTGTGGAAGATGTTTTTCAGCACAGTAAGTTGCCTTAAACTTGTCCTATGCCCCTTCCAGGATGACTATAACATGTTACTACTGCCTTGACAAACACTTCTGAAGTTAGGAGACAGTGCAAATTAACAATTGATAAACCCACACCACAAAATTTCAATCTGACCTTTCACACTGGGATCCAAATCTACTACTTCTTATGAGCCCCACCAATCTGTGAGATACTGCCTTGGACTGATGTTGACATGAGAACCAACTGCTTGCAACTTCATATTTCTTCAAGATAAAATAAAATGGCAAGACCTGTGTGGTTTGTGCAGAATGCAGGCAGGTAACTGTCAGGGAGTAGGTTTTTTTTTTTTTCTTTTCCTGTGGCTTGTGTTTTGCAAGCCAAGAGCTTTCTATCCAGCTAGCCTTGAAAGCATAAGCATGACCTGGAGTTCCTCCCAAGGATGTGAAGCCAAACCATAGCAAAAACTTGGGAGAGAGAGGTGTCGAATGTGAAAGCGCAAAAAAGAGCTGAGGGGCATTCTAAGAATCAGAGCATACTGCAGTGTGAACATTTCAAGAACACTGGCAGAAAAAAGGAAGGAAGGAGATATGAAAACATAGCTTCACAGATAGCTCAGTCCACACCCTCCTACACAACAGTCTTTATGTAGAGGAGGTAATTTTCAACTGTAACTGATACCAGCCTTAGCAGCTTGTCAGACAGGTTGCCAGTTATGTGAAGGCTTCTATATAAACTTACAGAATTATGTTTCCAAACTTCCGGCATGTGAGGGAAGGTCCTGCACACAGCAACAACTGAGTGGTGGTAGCTCAGGTGCTTCAACACACTCAGCATACCACTCTGTACCAACAGGGCAGACAGCATCCCTCTTTTTTCAAAAACAGCACTTTGAAAGCCAAGTTAAAAACATTTTCAGGATAGCTCATGTCTTCTCCCTCTGGATTACATCTGGCTAAAACAAAACAAGCAGAATTACAATCTAGATTTACAAAACACGAAGGAGAAGTACAAGAGAGGAACTCTACTCAACAACAGCTGCTTTCTAAAAGGGTACGAGACTTTAATTACTCACTGCTGCTCTCTGCAGCCTGCATCTACCTAGCTTGGGAGGGTACAGACTGAATCTAGCCTGTTTGGGATCTAGACAGAAGTGAGCCACGCTCCAGTCAACTTTCCCTTTATCAGCCTCATAAATAATGGTAAGAAAAATGAGCAAGTCCCATAACACTGACCAATTAAACAGCAGTTGATGAAGATGCTGAAAATAAATTTTGACCAATCAAAACTAATACATGTTACAAAGCTGTCACTGAGATGAGTAAGCAGTTCAAAACAGTTATAAGTAATAATGCATTCAACTAAAGCCATCAGTCTCTCCAATCCCATCTTCTGCTCCTTGGCTATCGATGGTGCGCTCAGTTGAAGAGGCTATTCTCCAATCGCCGTCAGAAGAGAACATTAACTTCTATCCTGTGCTCCTCTTTACCTCTCTCCATACATGTGCTGAACATAACATTAGACTCTGGAGCTGTTTCTTCATGAATTTTCACTCCTCCCTGCTTCATGTGCTCTCCTGATCCCAAGAACTTTCAGCCAAAAAAAAAAAAAAAAAAAATCCTTCCTGACAAGTTGGGTGGTTTTTGTGGCAAGTGTTCATGATGCCTCTGAGTTATTAAGTCCCACACACAGCCTCACTTCTCTTCCCCTCCCTCCAGTCCTCACAGTGGACCATTATGCTAAATCACACTGATCCAAAAATGGGAGTTGAGGGAGACACTCTGAAATAGGCTAGAAAATCTCTACTGTGGTATGGCCCATAAGAGAACAGCTTTTTTTAAGCATTTGTGTGTCTGCTAAATAATTTCTGGAGTTCCACATTTAAATTCCCTAAGTGCTGGAGTCTGCCCTGTGAGGAGCTCACTAAAACTGAGGTAATGAAGAATACGATCAGTTTTCTGAGGGTGTTGTGACCTAGAGGCAGGTCTGATTACATCATTTGTTTGGGGTTGAGTCTCAGGAGCTTTATTAAAAGCAGTCCTAGAAGGAAGGAGAGAAACAAGGGGAACGAAGGGCAATAACTCATTAGCAGAAGCTCTGTATATGTGCATTCTACTATTTGCCACATATCTCTTCAAGGGAGTTTCTTCGGAGTAGAAAGGAACCTGTGAACTGTGGGAGTATTATAAGCCTTTCCTTGAGATGTCAGCCAAGAGCTTCAGAATAGTCACAGTCACTATTGTGCTTATTTTCTTCCTAAAGATACAACTCTCACTGCAAGCGCCGTTGAATGGTAAAGTCTTTCAGCTTTCTATTTTATTGCCACTTGTAATTTAGGACAGCTAATTTATGCATCTCTTAATCATTACTATTTCAATAGCATGTTCAAAGTTGTATATTGTTGCAGTCTGCAGTTGTTTGGCATTAGTATCCTTATTTCAATTTCTCATAACAGGTATTCTGATATATACAGGAAAACTAAATTTTTCCTCTGATTTAGTTTGCATTACAAATTTCTTGCATGCTCGGGATGCCTTGCTCTGTGATCCTTTTGTTTCTCATAGAATGAAGCATAGACTGGCCCTTCTCAGAGTTAGTGGAAGCATCACACCTTTCCCCCTGCCCCGTTTACTTTTAAGCCAGAGGAAAATAAGGCATTCCCTGTGAAGCGCTCCATAAAGTACATCTCATTCTCTTATATTTAAAGAAGGCCACCCTCTTTTTAGGAGTTAGTGTTCATCTATTCAAGCTGTATATAACCAATTTTCATCCATTCAAGTGAATTATTATCCACCTAGTGTGATTATAGATTATAGAATATGAGGGAGAATCATTGTAAAGGATTGTATGTGAGGACTTACTCAGCATGTATGTTCAATGGACAAAAATGCTGAGGGCTCAAGCACGATCCACAGCAGTCAGCTTCATACAGAACTCCACAAAGACAAGCATTTTACTATGTATTTCACGTGAGTTATGTAATAGGTGGCATTCATACTTAAAAGGTCACCTTTTTATTTTGGGCATATGTCCTCTGAAAAAATGGCTACATTCTCTAGCAGAATCTCCCACCTGAAAAGCAGAGGTCCCTAGAGCATGGTGCTTTCCAGAATAACAGACTAAAGTATGGTGCTTTCCGGGTACTTTTTCTGACAACACAGGAGGTTTGGAAGTGAGAGGACATGCTGAAAAGATACCTATTGTGATACATCCTGAAGGGACTGCTAAAGATTTCCTATTTTAGAATTAGATACCCAGTACCATGAAATGGAAAGAGCTACAGCATCTGCCTGTCTCTGACATACTCCCAAATCAGAGACACAACTAACATAGATTATCACTACTAAAACCATTCCCACTTTCCCAGCTACATTGGAAACATACTTGTTCCCTGAATACTGATCTGTGAAACAGATACACTGGCCCTGGGAACTTTTCTGCCACACGTGGACATGTAAAGATGTCACTCATCAGCACTCACCCCTACATGAACAAAGATGAGTGCTCTAAGGTACAGAACTGTTGATAGTTCCTTTCTAGATGTGAATCAGACACTCTCAACTCCTCCAACTTTGGGAGACTGTGTGACAATCAGCCTCATCCTCACCTCAGTATCAAGCAGAATAAGGGTAACAGCAACCTTGTGCACAGTCTAACGGTGGCAGTAAATCACTTTCACAGCTCTATGTGTTCATTTAGACAAAATCAAAAAGAATCAGCCTGATGAATGATCATCTATTCATCTCCTGATATCAGTGAGATGAAATAAGCATTACATGTGCATCAGCCCTATCCACACTAGCTGCTATTATTGTGTTCATCAGTAAAGTCATAAAGGTAGTGATCATCAAAATGCTCACAGGCTAAGGAAAATTTCACTTGGCAATAAACAGCCAAAATATCAAAAATATTTAAAACACACTGTTCTAAGGCTTATAAAAATCATAGTTTTGACACTCTGTCCACATTTTAATAGGCAGTAAGAGCATGAGCAGAGAGTGGCTATTGTAGCTAAACCAGTATTTCTAGAAACCTTGCTCAGATGAGGATGTGGCAATTTCTAAAACCTGTTGACAGTCAGATGCTGTCTTCATGCAAGTTTTACCTACAGAATGCACTGACCAATGGACACAAGCACCCCCAGAAAAGCTCGATAAGAGATCATCCCCTACAGAGAGAAGGGGAGAGGAGAATGAGGTTTCTCATCTTGAAATCTAAGACAGCGCATTAATTCTTCTGTGCGAAGAACCTGGGGACTTCAGCCAGAATGATTACACAGACCCTGTTCTGAAAATTCCAGCATAAAAGCACAAGGCACACTGGTCCTAACGAGAGAGCTTAGTGTACCCAGCACACAGCAATACAAAAGGGCTAAGTGCAGCTGTTTCACACATCCCTACAAATGATTCCCAAACATTTCACACAACATTCTTTGGAGAAAAGCTGCATCTGACCATGCTTCAGAGTACAAGAAATGCAGACAAGAATGATGTACTAAGACATGTGCACGTAAAGATAAATATTTGCGTGCATGCCTGCACGCACACACAGGCACAGTGAGTGTTTGGAAGACTCGTAATTCAGGACTGTTTTCTAAGCAGAAATGAAATTAAATTTGTGGAGCATAAAGATCTGCATTAGCCTGATAACCAAAACTGTTCAGATCTGTCAGGACAAGCACCTGTAATTAGACAGCAAGCTGCATGTCTCTTAAGCTGGTTTCAGGACAAAAAGATTTAAAAAGAGCATTTGATAAGTCATTCCCAGAGACAAGCAAAGACACTGTTGCAAGTTCAGATCATTAAGCAATGGAAAAATATTGACTGTTTTAACACTCAATGTCCCAGGATTCTGAGTTACATACGTTTTTGTATCATACTCCCTTTTTTCAAAGTCCATCTGTTTCTATCTGTTTCAGCTGGCAAATCCCAGAGCTCCTGTACAGAAACAACTGTCCATAATTTCTCAGCAACTGGCAATCCACTAATGTTTTTCAAACTCCTCAACTAGGTGTGAGAGGGGTTCATTAAAGCTACATCCCATTAATATTCCTTAGTTTCCTAACTAGAAAAAAACCCAGGGATGTACCTACCTACAGAGTCTGTGGCTATTCCACACACACAGAGAATAAAGGTCTGACACAGCTTTCACTCCAGGATTTAAGTGACCACAAGAAAGTCAAGCCCTATGGGCAGGATCACAGGCATAATCATAGTTATAATTTGGGTGAGATGGGTCCATAATCTTTGAAAGCATGTTTTGCTCAACATCTGGGGCTAGAAAGACACATAAAAGTATTGCAAAATTCAGTACATGGGTTTAAGTGTCATTTTCTTTACAGAGTATGATCAGTTTCAAATATTCACGGTAATATCTCATTTGTCTTTAAACAGGGTCAAGATGGTCTTACATTGGTAAGTACTAACTAATTCGTACATATGAAGTTGTGGCTTTGCTCTGTATTTTAAGGACAAT
This sequence comes from Porphyrio hochstetteri, assembly GCA_020800305.1. Taxonomy (NCBI): domain Eukaryota; kingdom Metazoa; phylum Chordata; class Aves; order Gruiformes; family Rallidae; genus Porphyrio; species Porphyrio hochstetteri. Next base: position 10,004,868 of record CM036915.1, on the reverse strand, counting down.
ATGCTAAATGTATTCTGGTGAGAACCTACTGGGCCCAGCCCACTGCCTTGAAATCTGTTGTGCATCAACCAGGTTTTGTATCTGGGTGACTGAGGGTCAGTTCTTGGGTTCTAAATTGCCTTGCAGAATGACAGGAACTTCAGCAGACTAAGACTGGCCCTAAAACTTCAGAGGTTCCCCAAAGCCCTCTGTCTTCCTTCCAGTCACAGACCAGGAGCATATTTAAGCTTAGTTCTGCAAAGAGCATACCTCTTCCTACTTATGTGGGTCTTCATTTTTAAGTAGACACGGAGCTCAGCAAGATACCTGTCTTGTGTTACCAGAGACTCAGCTCCCTGAAAATCCTGGCACTGGCAATGTAAAATAAATCATATTCGGGAAAGCAGTGTCATTTTGCACACTAGTCCTTTAACTCAGCTACTAAACCAGAAGGATTTGATAGCTGCTCAGGATGAAGAATTATCTAGAGATTTTCTTTTAATTGATCAAATCCACTGTTACTTTCTCGTTCAGAGTAGTGTTACATATGCCCACAAAGAAGTAGGCAGTACTGAGAATCTCAGAAAAAAAATGCTTGCTCTTAAGCCTTTGGTGCTGCTCCAAGATAGCACAAAGAACCTCTGAGATTGAATTTGCTGCTATTAACTACTCCCTTTGGCTGTGCTCCAGTTTGACTTACTTGCTTCCCATAAGCAAAAAGAAAACTCTCAGCTGCATGTCTATAGGTATTAACCTATCTACCAGTATGCATACACATGCTCTACTCCACACTCACTTTAGGAAAAAAAAAGATTGAACACAGTTTGAATAACAATGGCCTGGGTTTTCCACCTTGACAGCAGCGCTCAGAGAAACCTAACCCTGCTGGGTAGTAAGGAAAACAAGACTTCTCGTGCTACCACCAAAATAGAAGTTTTGTCCTCCTTCCCAGGGTAATGCTTGTTTCAATCAGTTACTTCTCCCTTTCTGAGAATTTGGATACCAATGTTTATTTCACTGCATGATTATTCTCAGTGCCCAACTTGATCAATTCCCATTAAGCACTTCCACACTGCAGTTTGATTTCTAACATGTACTGGAGGATGAGGAAGGCTGATAAAACAGATTCTTACTTTTTTCCTTCCGTTGCTTATTTTCAAATATATCTAAAAAAACATAAAAGCAGCTTCAAAAAATTGAAGTGACAACTGAACTTGTACAGAATAGTTCTTTTCATACACCTGAAAAAAAGCAGAGGTAGAATATCAGTCTGCACAGAGAAAAATGGTGATTAGAGAGACTGCAGTCAGCCAGAAAAGAGCCCCTCCTACTGATTCTGGTTCCTTACTGCAGCCTACACCTTCTACCTTTATCCTTGCAACACTTTGCTATGCCTCCCACTAGAGTTAAGTACACAGGAAGTGAAAGGAAGTCAAGCCATTATAATCGCAGTGCAGAGTGATGCCAAGATGGGGGTCAGGGTACAAGGTTAAGGGTGGAGGAGAAATCCGGGTGCTGAATGTCAATGACAGTTCTATTTGTTCAGAATGGCAACATGTAAAATCAAGAGTTGATATACCACTAGCAGCTCAGGGCATGGTGGCAAAGGAAGGTGACACTGCACGTGATCAGGCCTTATCTTTCCAGTGCAAGCTTTCCAAAGAAATGATCATTTGACTTGGCTATAATGGAACCTACTAAATTAGGCAGAAAAAAAAAAAATATATGTATATATATAAATGCTAAACTGCTTCTCCCTCTATTTGCTTCTCCCTTAGCCAAACTGCAGCAACACTATTTGATCGTCCTGATTTCACCACTCGTATATAGCCCAAGAAAAAGCACCTGGAAGAAACAGCACAGGCTAATGAGCTGGGTCATGAGCCCTCAGCTCCCTCTGACACAAGCTTTCTTTGTGTCCTCTGATGAGCTGCTTCACCTTCTGTAAAATGGACAAAGTAGATGAAGCGTATCAAGAGAAAAGCATTTTCAGTTAAAGAACTAAAAGAATTGTTCCAGTGCCCCATAACTCAGGGTACCATGTGAATGCAGCTTTTGGCAATGTTGCTGTGTGGCTGGAAGCTGCAGGCCTGAAGTCCTCTGCCCCCAGAAAGTGAATTGGTAGAATTGGAGAGGCAGGCTTTAATTCTTTGGATTCTGGCTTTCTGCTTCTGTATGTATGAAAGCTGGAATGAAATCAAAGAATCAGAATCACTCCCTTAGAATGCACAAGCAGCTACTAACTTTACAGCCAAGTTTAAAGGAATAGTGCCAAGGGAATTATTAACATGCTTTAGCATGTGAGGAGACCACCTCACACTACACAAGGTAGACATGAGAACTGTTGTAACAGACATCAGGTTAATTGAACTTGGAAACTCTGTAGCTTTACTCTTGCCAACTATTCTACTTCACTTTGGTACCGTGAGGAACCTGTGCTAAGACCCCTGCACTCACCCTTAGGAAATGCCAACTTTAGTGAACATACTAGAACTAGTCAAAAATTTCTCATACAGCACTTGAATGAATGGAGAAGCAGAGACAACTACAGCCCTCAGCAATCTCACAAGCTTCCCTATGGACACACATGTGGATGATACACACATACTAGCTGTGTACAAACAGAATGGTATGACTGAGCTCTGGGTGAAATGGAAACCATATGGTCATGCTACTGTGGCAGGGAGCCTGGACCCTCCACCTTTGCTACTAACAGCCCTGGGCTAACAGCAGCTATAGTTTCCAGCTGGCTGAAATCAAGGCATTGCTCTGCCTGGCTGCAAAAATAGCAAAGACTTCTGCTGTGTTACTCACCCAATGCATTTCATTGCATTATTTTACTTCACATGAAGAGAACCTGGGTACCCTGTGAGATGCTCATGCAGCATGAATATTAATTGTTCAGCAGAACAAAAGACAGTTGGTAACACTAGTGTCTCGTAGGCCTGTTTTCTTCTTTTTTTTAAGTCACCTAATGTCCTCCCCACATCCCAAGAGCAGACATCATTGTTGTTCCTAAAGGAACATCTGTCCTGCGTCATCCAGCAGTGGGGCTCGCTAAAGGCTTAGGCATGGAAAGCTAGAAGCTGTCAAAGCAGATGATACAATGGATGGCTGCAACCATGGTGCTGAGTGTATTCCGTTCAGCTCACTGTGCAGCTGGGCAGCAAGACTACCCGAAGAATTATTACTACTTTATTTACAGACATCTGAATTTATCTGAACATGCTGGCACAGATAAAGGAAAATCTGGTTCACAATCAACCATTAATTTTCAACAGAGCTGGCTGAGAAATGCCTTCCAGCTGCGTGGTTTATCTATCATGGAAATCTCAATTTCACATATGCAAACCCAAGCTGCAAGTGAGCTCAACTCTTTGAGACAGATGAGGAAGACCATGTGGCAGAATTTCTAGAAAAACTGGTTTTGTACCAAAAAAGGGGGTTGGTTTGATTTGGCTGGGTTTTTTTTTTTTAATTGACCAGGAGTGAGAAACAAGAAAAAACTGTTGTAGCTTAAAAAGCCTGTGAGGGGAGTTGCAGGTTTATGTCAAGGAAAGGATAACCGATAGTAAAGATGAAAGGTACATGCAATAACTACAATTCTTTATTAAAAAGACAAAAATCTCCCTTCTGACCTGCTGATGTTAGTGTGGAAGTACCCATAGTCTGCTGCCATTTCTTAAGAGCATTCCACTCATCCAAACATAGCACTGAAAAAAGTGAGCGGTTCTTCATTACATGGTTTCCACTGGCTGGAACTAGATTTCTATTTAATGTCTCCATTAAAAATTACCCATTTAATTATCAAGTCTCCAAACTTATATGATATGTAATATATTAAAGTGTTCTTGCAAACTTGCTATGTTATCGGGGCACGGAAACCCCAAACCTTTTAAAATTACTGAAGTCCTTTTACAATAAAGGCTTCTCACCCATTTCTTCTGACATGACTATAAGTCTTAGCTCCCTGGAAAGTGTTAAATTTTAGCAATGTTGTCTTGCACATAAAGTTTCAACCTCAAGAAACATATTGTTTCCTGATATACCCTGATATATATATTTTCCTAGGAAATATTCTTGAATATACATATCCCGTAGTATGGAATTTATGCTTTTCTGGATGGATCTGTTATTTGCTAAAAATATGCAGAGGACAGTATGCATTTTCTATAATGTTGGCATAACATCTTTTAAAAAGAATTTCTATAACTTTAAGGTAGTACCATGAAGACCTAAGCAGAGATAAATGAATGCAATAAACGTGATAAATGAACTGGAGTCAAAGATCTAAGTTACAACAACATCAAGGCCTATTTACACTGAAAATCAGCTCTGATTGAGTCTGAGTATCCACACATGTACTAATCTATGTCTTGAATAACCTTAAAGAGCTTTAGCAAGGAAGTCTGTCTTTGGTCACTGGAATACAACTTGCCAGTTCTGTCACATACACTATGTTTAAGTCAGATTCACCGCCACTATCCATATCCTGGAAAACTGGGTTTCATATTAAACAAAAAAAATTAAATAAGGCAAGCCTCTAATAATACTCTCCTGACTGCTAGTTTTGCTTCAGGAAAGATCTGAACTTGCTTTGCCATTGATGACCTGATCTAACATCAGATTCTGGCATTCACAATTCATAGAAGATGTTAACATACTGGAAAGACTTCAAAGAAGCCACAAGGAACATTACAGGGTTGGAAAAGAAGCCGTCTAATCTATGACTCAAGGAACTCTATATTTAAGAGAAGAGAGAAACTATGTCTTCTCTAAGTACTTCAATGGGGAACAAAAGTTTGCTAACAGTAGGCCCTTCAATTTCTACACAAAGGATTAAAACTAATCACTATCTAAGTGAAGTCAAAGCTAGACAAACTCACAGTGAAAAGCAAGCTGCCAAGGAAAGTAATAATCCATTGGGCACTAATGAAGGATATTTTACCTGGAATGCTTAAAGGAAGAGTAGATGTTTTTTCCCTTCTGAAGGATATGGCCTCATTGACATAGAAATTAATCCACAGAGATCCAATTGCCTGTGTTACACAGATCAGGCTGGGTGATCCCAAAAGACTTTCCTGCCTTAGAAAGAACCACAATGAATTTTCTGAGTCAAGAAGAAATGCAAGTTGCCAGTACCTCCAAATGGTCTCAGCTTACAGCTTGTGAACAGCTGCTAGCTACTAATGTGTAATTAAATCTAAAGCATAATTAAAATCTCTTGATGCTATCTATTCTTTGTAGATTCTACCCAGGGCAAAAGACTGTGATGAAGGAAAGTTTCAGTGGAATTTGAACAAGTCATTGCAGGTCAAATTATCATAACACCATCCATTTTTTCAAGTTAGCTTTTCACTGTGGGTTATGCAGTATTGTTAGATAGAGCCAGCCAGTTTGTACAATAAGGAAAAGCTAGTAAGGGTCAGGCTTTCGGTGTACAGAAAAGTATGGAAACTTTCCTTTGCTGATGTGAAGTCACTTTCCAGCACCTCTTTAGAAAGCTGGAACAGCTGCATTACTGTGCCTATGCCTGATACTTCCACAGGGAGAAGTAATTCATGTCAGTAAGTAATCCAAATACTGTCAACAAATCCAAACTCTACTTGTCACCCTGTGGACTGTGAAAAGGAGCAATACCATCACAAGAGGGTCAGAGGCACTGTGGCTGGCTGTGGTGCTGCTGCCTACAAGCCTGACCTGGTGAGCTACCAAGCCTGCAGCTCTCCAGCAGTGTAATATCAACATCAGTTGAGGGGCAGTAAAATGTCTACGTGTGAGATTTTTGTTGATATTTGGCCCTTTTCTATCTAACAGCACGCTGGAAAGATGAAAATAAGGGTTTTTTTTAAAAAAGGGTATTAATCCAGAAAAGGCTTCCAAATTTGGGGTAAAGGCTAAGACAGGGGAGTTTTTATATTCATTGCATGGTTAAGGTTTGAGAAACATGTCTCCTTCTTCATTTACACAGGTACTGATGGAGAAAAGGCCTGGCCAAAGAAATACCCATTTTGTGGAGGAGTACTCCAATCACCAATAGATTTCCACAAAGAGATTCTTCAGTATGATTCTAATCTCCTGCCTTTAGAATTCATAGGCTATAATGTGCCCTCCACTGACCAGTTTACATTGACCAATAATGGTCATTCAGGTAAGGGTTTGTGAAGGAGAGAGTTGCTGAAGCTTGTGATTATTTTATTTCATGGGTGAACTACTTTGATTATAAGATGAAGTTAAGCTGCGATGATGAAGCCTTCACATCAGCATACGTATGTCCAGAGGACAGGCTGGGGAAACTTCAGAAGGTACCAAGTAGAAAAGGATTCGCAGTGAGCCAATTGACAGTGTTTTTTAAATAAACTCTAGGCATGACAGAATTAATTCCTTGGCTTTTCTCATTACTTTGTTTGGAGTGCTCCCGACCAGAAACAAGGTTCATCATCCTGCTAAGAAGAGATGAACTCATAAAATATTGGTGCAATAGGTCTCTTACATTTCAGTCTAATCAAAGCAGCTCAGCTGAATTACATGGTGGGGTGGGAGGAGAAAGCTAAGAGCACCATTCTGTTCCTTCGACTTAAGATAGAAACCTCTTTACTGTAAGATAAGACAGATAAACAAATAAACAAAAAGAAATAATTAGAAATAGTATACAAGCATGCCCTCCACTACAGTACAAAATCAAAGTATGGAAAATCAGAGAAGATGCAGTGTCATAAAGGTGCATAAGCATCAAAAGAACCTGCGTTATAAAACTGTGTCTGCTCTTCTCTGGCATGTTTGGTTAAAAGTTGCCCAACATGCACACACCTCTTTTTTTCCTCACACTTTTAGTGGGTTAAACCTGCTCTGTAGAACATAAGCCTTTTCTTCAGTAACGGTCAGACTCCTTAGGGCATGGTTCCTGGTTTTCCTCTTGATCAATTTCTCCATCAAAACCAGGGTGCTTTAGATTAGGAATGGCTGTCCTGTCCTTGCGAACCTTGTTTTCTTAGGAGCCTTTCTTGGTCCTGAGTGAAAGATTGTGCTGTCACAGTTAAATGTATTAGGTTGATGTAAGTGACAGGCAACAGGCAAAGAAGGAAACACTGCCACTGAGGACTTTGCAGTGCCACAAAGCAAGTGGAGACAAAAGAAAAACACCAAGAACCTATCCCTCACATAACACAAGTGAAGACAAATTCCTTGAAGAGCCTACATCACTAACATTGTCAGATGTTGCTCCTGAAACAAAAAGTTCAACTCCTTCCTAATGAAAGCCAAGACAAAAATAATTCCTCCCCTCCACAAAAACAGGAATTCACTTCTAAAGTCAATGCTGTCCTAGAAATCAGGGAACATGTGCCCCACTCTAGAAACCACACCATCTGCTGCTGTCTCCTCTTATGGCTAGAGAGGAAATCACTAGGATGCTTAGTACTGTCGTATCAGTCATTCCTATATGTAATTAATGAGCTTCACCAGCCAGCTAATCCAGACACAATTACTTGCTTCGGCTAGACTGGAAACAGTAGAGTTCAAAAAAAGCCTTTTAGCACTAGCATAAAAATACATGGGTTTGCAGCTGTTCCTTCATTAAGGTTTTTAGCCTTGATTCCCCTGGAAAACATGTCTGGGACACTCCAGAAACAAGGTATATTCACAGTGGAAAACAATAAATTGCAAAGAAATCAACCTGTTCTTTACATAAACTACTAACTTTATGAAATATCAAACCTCTAAAGTGAGCAACTCTGTTTCTGCTAAGTTGAGAATTACTACTGTGATTTTTACACACCGAAAAAAATAATCCAGCCTTGTCTTCTACACTGGAGAGCATTAGTGAGCAGAAGGGAGGGTGGTGCATACAAAGGTCTCCCTCCAGGATGTCAAGAAAGCAAATGCTAGTTCTTATGGCTTGCGATTAATCATGCTGTTTGACATCAATGCTCTGGGTTTTGGTGGAAGCTGGGAGAGTGGGATAATTACTTGGTTTTGTCATATGCTCCTAAAAGAAGAGACAGAGGTGTTCAACATAGCAATAATTTTAAAATCCCATGAGAAATATTAGTTTATTAAGCCATTTTCAACCATTACAAGGGGATTGAAAGTAGGCACTGATGCCCAAGTTTTGCAATTGTCACACAATCAGCAATCATCTCTTCAAGAAGAGTGAGGTAGTATTGCACTCTTCAGGAGCAACAATTCTCACATTCACTTCCTTTAGTTTTAGAAAACAGAAAAAGAGTGTTCTCCTGAATTGCCTACAAAGGGTTAAAGACAATTAAGCGTTTATCTCCTACCACAGACTGAGGTGGATTTGCGTTAAGAATCTGCTTTGTTCATTCTCCATACATTATATACTTATACATGGTATTTTTATTTGCCCTGTGCCTGAAAGCTGTGGTATCATTTGTTCCCATCTGGTTTTGGTCTGCTTTCAGTGAAAATGTACCTGTCACCTGCTATGTACATCAGAAACCTCCCATTTGAATACACTGCATCTCAACTTCACCTACACTGGGGAAACAGAAACAAGTCAGAAGGCTCAGAGCACACAGTCAGTGGGAAGCATTTTGCAGCAGAGGTAAGTCAAGCTCATGTCAGGGAAAGAAACAAAGAAGGTTGGGCAGGTCCCATTGTTTGAAAGTGGGATCTTTATCTTGGGTGTATGACTGTAAAAGGCTGCAAGGTTCTGATCCAAGTATTTATGATCTGGGTATATACTAAAAAAATGCATTATGCCCCACAAAAAGGATGGACTCGGATGTACTTTCACCAATGTGCTACAAGTCAGGGAGTTAGAATTTAGGTTCTAAACTCAGGGCTGCACTGGGTCACTTAAGTAATTTCAAGCAAATTGCTAGATACTTGACACCTTGGTTCTTTGTAAACCAGGTCTATCTTTTAGCTGTACAATGCTGCTTCTCTACCTACCTTTACTCACCTTCCTCTGTCCAGTGAAGAACTGTATGTTATCTTTTCTAATCCTAAATTATGGATTTGGGAATAGATTTTGAAAAGCAGTACCAATCAGACATTTACCCCAAAGTGACTGAAAGAGATCTGAGTCAGAATAATTTGCTTGAATAACAGCACTTCAGGAATCCATTTCTTCTCCAGTTACATTTAACACTGGGTTTTGCATTCTAAATATTAGAGAGTCCCAAGAGTGCTAAGATGTTACTTTTTCAGAAAAATTTACTAGTACTATAGTTGAGATAGAGTGATCAATCCTCTTTCCCCCTCCCATTATGTAGAAGGGGTGTGTGTGGGTAACTGCTGCAGCAGGGCTGGGAACGGGAGTTCCACGACCTTTCACTTTTCTCTAAAAAGATCCCACCACTACACCCAGAAATCACTGAAGGATCCCACTCTATTGTCTTAAGCTGAGGTGGCTGCACTGGTCTTTTAGCTGTGAAACAGAAATGTGAGCATGCCCTGGATGTTACCATAACACAGTATTCCCTTCTTTGTAGCTGCATATTGTACATTATAATTCTGAGAAATATCCAGATATAACAGCGGCAATGGACAAAGCTGATGGGCTGGCGGTGTTGGCTATTCTTCTTGAGGTAAGATGCAGGACCTTTTTGGTTTAGAATATGCTTTCAAACAATACACCATCAGAAACCTCTAATGTACAAAATTACCTAGATTATTTAATGATGTTGAGGTTGAGTAAAGGTTCTTCTTTTCCTCTTTCCCCAAGAAAGGGCTAGATCCCAGCTGCATATACATAAACAGGAACAACTTCTAACAACAGAGGAATTCTGAATGTCCTCATGTTTTTCAGTAAAGTAACTTCAGCTATTTTAAATCCATTTTTCCATTCATTTGCAAACTAAGGATTGGCAGAGTTTATCAAACAACAGGCAATGGTGAATTTCAATCTCAGCGACTCAAACTGCCTCTTGCAGCATGAAGCAGTTTTAACACAGCAGAGAGGCACAGGCAGACACATATATGTAATTAGCATTTGACCACAATCTTCAGGTCACAAACTTCCCAGATTCTTTGAATCACAGATTACAGTAAACAAGTAAATTCAGTGCCCTTTTTAAGATGACCGAAGAACAGCTTTTCCAATTTTTCCCTCTAAAGCCCCACATACAAGCAATCAAAGATAATAATGATCTGGAAAAATAAAAAGATTTTTTTTTTTCTGAGGACTAAAACTCCTCTATAAGGCTGATTTTGAAACGAAAAGATTTTCTGCAGCATAAAACCCCATAAAACCACCCAAGTTTTCCATCAAAAAAGTAAAATATTGGCAGACAAAGCTCTAATTCTCATTAATGTTATGCAAGCTCACTTCCTAGCAGCTCTAAGAATGACAATAATTTTGTGTTTAATTTCAGTTAATTTGGAAGTTGCAGCTGTGAAAAGCATCAGAGGGAATAATAGTGGGATTCTGATTATTTCTAAGCAATGGTGTTTAAAAATCAAGTAAGGAAACAACGGAGATTAGGTCTTTGAAAAACTTTCAGAGAGCTGGTGGCTGTTACAGTTAATGTAAAGATACCAGTTTACTTTGCCTGGTTGTCAGAGGAGTTGTTAAGCACCGACTCCAAAGAATTCATAAAAAAGGCACTGATTATTAGACTGAAAAGCTGCTGACAGAAGTTGAAATCTACAGTCTTGTTTGACAGCTGAGTTATGGGAAATATGTGGGAAATACATGGCCTTGGATGAGAAACCAGTAGATGATCTGAGAAGCCAGTCAGCTGAGAACAGAGAAGCCTGTCAGTTGAGAACTTACGCCTGCGATGTTCTCAGAGGAAATGGTTTCTCTTCATTCACACAGCATGCTGGACAGGCAAGGTCATAAGGTCTTTCACATGCACACACAAGGTATAACCAGCAGTAGTTTAGATAGGATTCCGACAAAGCAGTTCTAATACCTCTGGACTGAGTAAGAGCATTACTGGGATTCTGAGGATACTGTTAATATTTTGAGGTACTTATGCCATTGTAGTGTACCAGTATTTGGACAGTGGAGGCACCTGCCTTATGCCAGAGGCCATCAAATACCGCTTTCTGCTGTGAGCAGAAGCCAAGGTTCATATTTGGACTGTGGCGATTTGTACAGTTGCTAACAGTCTGCTCATTACAGATTGGATCCTTCAACCCATCCTACCAGAAGATCTTCAGGCACTTCCGGAACGTGAAATACAAGGGTGAGTGGCTGTAAGACTGCATTGGATTGAGAATGGCAAAGAGTATCAGATGTTACCCTGATTAGAATTGAACCAGCTGAAGAAAAGCATGACAAAAGCTGAAGAACCAGCGCAACAATGTGTGCTCACAGCCCAGAAGGCCAACTGTATCCTGGGCTACATCAGAAGAAGAGTGGCCAGCAGGTCAAGGGAAGTGATTCTGTCTCTCTGCTCTTGTGAGACTCCCACTTTGAGTACTGTGCCCATTCTGGAGTCCCCATCATAAGGACATGGAACTGTTAGAACAGGTCCAGAGGAGGGCCATGAAGATGATTACACGGCTGAAGCACCTCTCCTATGAAGACAGGCTGAGAGAGTTGGGTTGTTCAGCCTGGAGGAGAGAAGGCTCTGGGGGAGATCTAACAGTGGCCTTCCAGTCCCTGAAGGGGGCCTACCAGAAAGCTGGGGTGGGGGACTTTTTAGAAGGGCATGTAGTGATAAGACAAGGGGGAACAGTTTACAATTGGAAGGGGGTAGATTTATATTGGTTATTAGGAAGAAATTTTTCACTGCAAGGGTGGTGAGGCCCTAGAACAGGTTGCCCAGGGAGGTGGTGGATGCCCCCTCCCTGGAGGTGTTCAAGGTCAGATTGGATGGGGCCTTGAGCAGCCTGGTCTAGTGAGAGGTGTCCCTGCCCATGGCAGGGGGGTTGGAACTTGGTGATCTCTAAGGTCCCTTCCAACCCAAACCATTCCATGATTCTATGAAGAAAAGAGTCCAGAAATGCTAGGCAAACCTGTCACAAGCTGTGAAAGACTTAAAAATGCAGTGCAGTCCTGTGAAGAGTGCATGGCTAGCATGCACCATGTGTTTCTGACAGGGCCTTAGTTCTCGCACATGGTGGTTTTTGGTTTATATGGCCACAGTTTATCTTACAGGATTCTATTTTGTATCTAAAACAAGATTTGTATGTAGGAAACCTAAAAAGCTGTAATCCTTATTAAGCTGGGAGCATCTCTGTTAAAACATATTTTTCTTTTCCCGTTAATATGACTGTAAAGCCTCCCACTTACTGAAAAGCAAATTCACTTCACTGATGTAGTGGATGTACTATCTGTGTAGTAATGACGTGGCATTTAACATGAATCCCCTATTTTAGATCAGATGGTCCAAGTCCCTGGTTTCAACATTCAAGAACTGCTTCCTGAAAGACTGGATGAGTATTATCGCTATGAAGGATCCCTGACAACTCCTCCTTGCTACCCCAGCGTTCTCTGGACAGTTTTCCGACACCCCGTTAAAATTTCACAAGAGCAGGCAAGTTTAAATACAACATGTTTCCCTGATTCGGGCGTGCCAAAGAACAGTAAGCACATATTGTCTCTTCCTGGATTTCTCTTGCATTTCTGTAAAACTGAAAGATGACCAATGCCAAAATCCTTTAAGTGAGCAGCACTGACCTGACATAAATCGGTATCTTATTGTGTTCGTAGTTAACCTGTTTCCAGTTGACCAGAGTAAATAAAGGATGAACAACTGAATAGCCATTGGTACAGTATCAGCTTGAAAAAAGAGTCAAGTGAGATTTATTTCCATTTTCACTATGCACTTACTCCCTGCTTTGAGTCTTTCCACGAGTCACTTCCAGATCATTTTTATTCAGGCTTCATGCCTGAACCCTATTCACTGAGTCTTTTACTGCAAATTTGATCCTGACTGACTTTGGTATGATAGGCTGGGTAGATGTTCAGCTTCTAAAAAGTATGAGATGTGTCATTTGTCAATCTTGAATCCCATGGCATTTCTCTAATTTGTGTTTTTTGTGCTCATCTAATCAACTTCTTTATTCTTAGGTGACCACTTACGTAGACTAGAAACTCCCAATCACTATCTTCTGATTCACCTAATTACAGACAGGGGAAAATGTTATTATCAAAATCTCTTAACTTTGTCTACTCTGACAGGATCTACTTTACCAAAGTGAAAAATTCAAGTAGCTTTTAGTACTGCTCAGGAGTTAGACTGTGCTGGAGAGAACATGCTGCAAAGGGCCACAATATTTCCTCTCATCCAGTTTTCCTGGCAAAAAATTATGATACAGGATTAATTTTATCAGAATGTAAACAAAATACAAGTATGGGTTGGCAAGGTCACACTGTTTACACACTAGTCTTTATTTGGGTTCACAGGCCATGCAAGACTTTACCATATTCTCTTCCTTTGACTATCCCGTCACTAAGTGTGTGTGTGTTTTAAATCATACACTGGGAGTGCTATTTCTGTATTCTGGGAGCTAAACAGGGTGCTTGCCTTTATAGTTACTGGCACTGGAAACAGCCATGTACTGCACAGAGAGTGATGACCCAGAACCCCTGGAGATGGTTGATAACTTCCGAAATGTTCAAGAATTTCATGAAAGACGAGTTTTTATCTCCTTCCATGAAGGTAAGTTGTAGGAAAGCTTCTGTGCCAAGAAACGGTGCACACTGATTTGTGTAAACTTGGAACACTGGAGTGGCAGTCCTGTTGCACTGTACCACTACAAAAATAGAGCAATCTCATTTTCCTGAAGTTCACTTTGCTCCCTTTTCTTCTTTTACTGCATTGTTGCATGGGCAACTGTATGAAAGTAAGGTGTTCAGAGAGTATATAAGGGCTTTTTCCACAATGGGTGGAAAATCAGGCAAGCCCTGCAACACTTCTGATCAGAGGAACAGAGAGCCAAGAAGGAAGGCATGTTTAGCTTTGTCTTGCTTAGCAGAAATACTTGCTGTCACTACCAACACTAAATGGTTTTCTACAACCGAGCTGTTTCAGTCAGCGTTAGGTGTTTGAGCAGGCCTTGTCTCACCAATGACATTTGCTTGTTCTCAGTGGTATCAGGATTGGTTTTATTCACACTTTTAAAAGGGAATCAGAACTTTGCATTTCAGGGAGACTGCTTTCCAGAAATTACGTAGAATCAAAATAGGTCATCGAGGAATCCAAACCTGACAATTCCAGGTAATTCAGAACACTGTATTATCCAGTGTTACAAATGAAAAAAAAAAATTGCCATCTTATGACAAAGAACTGATTTCAAAGGTTAATTATAGAGCATTACACAATGACAATGTATGGGGGGGGTTGAATAAAAATCTGCATCTGTGGTGAGAAGCTTAGCTTTGCCCCACAGTAAGGCATTTAAGTGTACTGTTTGTGCAAAATGTATTGTTCCAATTGCTGTGCTATCTGGAGAACAAATACTACTAAGCAGCTGTGAAGCTGGCACAGACACTGAAGAGAGATTAATCTAGGCAAGCCAGTAACCTACTCGAAATGGTGAGTAGAAGATTTTTAAAAGAAAAAGAAGACCACAAAAAATTCTGGCCAAGCAGTAAATTTCTGAATTAATAAAACGTGTGAGCACATTATTTCAACTTCACCTGCTAGCTTCTCCACTGCTTAGATGAAAGAATGGCACCACCACAGGAGTTGTCTATATTGGGAAATTTCACACAATAGGTGCTGCATGGAGCAGGTCTCCTTGCAGGCCTACTGCAGTAGCTGCCCTCCCCATACCCCTCTGCAGACACCCCTTTCATAATACACTTTTTTTAATATAAAGCTATAAAGGAGAAAAGTGGAAATTAGCAATAGATCAACCAAGACACATCCCAGACAAAATTATTCTCTGAAATCAAAGATGATTTAGATTTGTCACCAAAAGCTGGATAGTCTGTCAGATTAGCTTATTTGAAGCAGATCTCCATCTTTGAGATAAAACCCAGAGACAATTTCAGAAGTCATTCTGTGGTTAGGGACCATTTCAGTTCTCATGGAAACACTTCAAAATCTTTCTAAGGTTTCCCATAACAGGGACATAATTCTACCATTAGGTTTCTTTTAAGTGCTTTCTCTGGAATCACTGCATGCAACTCAGTAATTATTTAAATAAGTATGTTGATGCTACTGTCCCTGCTACTTAGCCACAATTCTCTCATTGAGATCTAATGATTTAGATCTTAATTTCTCACTATTTTTAGTGAGCAGTTCCAAGCTGACTGATTATATGGCTCGAACCTCAAGCCATAACATCCTATCCTCCAGCTCCACATTAAATGTCTACATTTCAAAGTCTCCAGGGCTCCAGCAACAAAGGCATCTCCTTAATTGCCGTGTCTCCTGAATTTTATTTTATTAACTGTTCTATCTGCAGTTAATGCAGTGAATCATCCAGAGAAGCCTTATGGTCCAGGAATGTAAAGAAAAGCAGGCTACGGTACTAAAGGCAACACAGTTTTCAGTGCAGTTCAGGGATCCAAACTACCTCACATTCTCATTTCTGTACACTTAGCAGAAAGCTACTGATGAGAAAAAACAACTGTTTTAACTTGCAGCACAGAAGCGGGGGCAGTGATTTAAGAAGAAATAGGATACTTCCCAATTTTGAGGTGCAGAGAAACAGCATAACATAACCTTTGGCTTAATGTATGATCAAGAAGCTGAAGATGTTATACCCAATGAAGTCATCACTATATGACTTTTTACTTTTACTGAGCATCTTGAAAGGTGCTCAGATTTTAGCAGACTCTCCTGCCTGTTCAGAGATTCCAGTTTGCAAATAAGGGCTTAGAAAAGTGACTTTCCCCAAAAATAGTAGTTTTCATCTTCCATCCTCATCCTGGAAGCTAGGAATGCATTATCCAGATAACTCCAAAACACTCCCAAGCCGCTTGAGACTCCAGTGCAAAACACTATAAGCACCCACGCTAGTTCTTTCCAGTCAGGTAGCTGAAGCATTTTTCTGCTTTCATTGTCGTTTCTCCATCTGCCTCCTTGCTTATTTGCTGCCCACCTTTCCCATTACTAGCAGCAGATAGCTAAATATCTAAACTAGCTTAGTTCAGTTTTATCTTTCTTCTATTTAAAGTCATCATTTCTGCTCTGCACTTACAGCTGACAGAGGTTGCTCTGATCAATTGTCTCTTTTCTCACGTTAATTTCTTTATAGTTTGGGGCTCGGTTTCAAAGTGTGAGTAACACAAAATACCGAGTACTGTTGTCTACCAAAATTTTGCACCAGTTTGTACCAACTCAGATGTTAATAAAAAATAAGACTTTAGGCTTTCTGCAAGATCAGGAATACCTTTCTGCTATACATGATGCAGTGTCTCTGCAATCTCAGCAGTAAACAATAACCTTAATCTCACTGCTCCTGAGTCAAGAATAAGTAACGGAACAACCTCCCTATCAATTTATCAGCTAAGATTTCTTTGTAACCTGTTGGTAGCAACTGGGCATCTTGTTTCTTGACTGTAGTATCACTACATTAGACAAAAGTTATTTCTGTGACTATATGCGTCTCACAGGGCATACACAACTCACGCTTGGGACTTTGCTGGTTCTATTCCTTGATTGCCTTTATGTAGTATACAATGAGTATACAATGTCATAATAGTCTATTCTATCTTCCTGTCTCTTATCAAATCCCTATGCTGCCACATGCAGAGTATAATGGTAATAGAACAATGCCTCAATTTAACCTCATTTTAAAATTAGTACTACGCTAGTAGTTCCCTTGTTGCTAGATTCTAAGAAAATCGCCAGTTTACCAAAGCATCAACAATCCTTAACAGCTCCATGATTAACATACAAACTGCTATTAGTTGTACAAACAGTATTTTGAGTAAACTGAAAATGGGTAAAAAAAGGCAAAGAACTAGAGTATGCCAGTCCTTTATCTGCTTTGTGGACTGACCAACCAGAAATACTCCCTCTACCCCATGGCATCTGACCAGGAAAAGGGTCAAAACTTTCTTCCCAAACTTCCAATCCCAAACATTCACTGCCAACTAGAGAACTAGATGGGTTCAGAAGAGCTATTTCAGTACTCCAAATCTCAGCTCAAATCAGATTATGTACAATGATTTTAAACAGCAGAACCAGGATTTGCAATACAGCTGCCAAGTTTCTGAGACTAGGCTTCCTCTGCAGGGTCTTAAATCCATGCACAATTTACTACAGCAACACTACTGCTACTTACTGAAGTAACAGAAATTCTGTAGTGAGCTCCATTATGTTTAAGACCGGTTCACCACAGAATCTTGGAGATCCAGTTTTCACTTGTTCTACCCTCTCATTTCATTAAGATTCAGTACCTGGTGGACTTGGCAGGGGTAGCTTGCTGATTGCTAACCACATCAAAGAAGCCAGTGATTTTCTGAGCCAGATTGGTCAGTCAGAAATGCAATCTTCCTGTCTTAAGCTGATCTTTCAGCACCTGACTACCATCTCTCTCTAAATCACACTCAATACTGAGAAGATAGAGAGTTACAATCAATGATCCCAGTAACTGAAAATCAGATGCTGTGTTTTACATCTAGGAATCTCTAAACACTTCACAGAGTATAAGCATTATTCTTTCCATCTAGGAGGGGAAATTTGACCCAGATGTGACTTTCTTAAAATTGTTGCAGTGAACCAGTGCCAAATCCAAGAATGACATTTAGCTGTCCCTCTGCTAAGCCACATTATTTGGTTCCTATGCAGAGATGGCACCATCAATAAAAGGATTTTCAATGTATCTTTAAAGTTGGCATGACTTACCAGAGTTGAATTGTACAGGTCATTGCCCATCCTGCTGTTCTCACCCAAGAACTGGTCTCCATGGCTATGAAAGGCTTTGCTCACATGCTACTTTAATAGAAATCCCATTCCATCTAAGTATAGTTAATTACAAAAGCTCATTGACTCTATCAGTGAACCACAGAAAAATGCTGTACCCATTTCAAAAAAGGTATTCATTGGCCCTGTAATCTCACATTCTGCCTACTATGGCCACAAAGGCTTCTTCACAGGTGCAGCTCCTCACCTCAAAAAAAAAAACAAACCAACCAACCAACCAACCAGAAAAACCAACCAACCAAAAAAAAACCCCAAAACAACCCACCAACAAAAACCCACAAAAAGGTTCCTGACAGAGCACAATTAAAGTGCACCTGGTTGCTTGCTGCAAGTGCCCGGCCTGATGCAGCCAGCTGTACCACAGGTAGGAACGGAGCACACTTATTAGAAAGGGGAGACCATACACAGAATCACAGCTCGGGCCAGGCAACCACAGAGATTTGTGAAATAAATCCTGTTGTACATACCCTAGGTCCCTACTAAAGCAGGTTTTCAGAGCAATTTTTCTGCCTTTTCAGTGACAAGACTGAGGGCTGCCATCTTCACCTAAGCACAAAAGCCACAAGTTGGGCCATTGAGGGTATTTTGTATTAAAAAATGCAAATGACTGAAAAGTTTGGTCATCCACATTTGGATACCAATAATTAGAAACTGAATTCATGCACACTATTAATAAGTACTAATTTCAAAATGTCTCTAGTCTTAAAGGATTATGCAGCAAATCTCAATCATGTATTGTATTGTAATGTATTTTCCCTGTCAGCAATCTATTCTAACAAAATCAGCTTCGCATAAATGTAGCTGAAATTTACAACATTCAAACCTTCAACTGCCCACAAGCTAAATGTGTCTAGTTTTGATTATGCACCGTGATGATTCTTGCAAACTAGATTTTGCAAGAATGTCTTCTTATCAAACAGAAATGCCCCCTAAACGTCCTCTTCAAACCACAAGCTCTTTTTCTACAATTATATATTTGGTGTCATATTTTCTTGTCCATTTGATACACCTTTATTATAACAAAACTCATCTTTTTTAAAATACAGTTTTTCTTCCAACTCCATGGACTGCAAGCTTCTTTAATTCAGTGGGACTTAAAATGAATAAAGCTTCTAATAGTTAAATGGGATAAGGTTAAACTCCAGGTTTTATATTTCTGTCTTCTCAACAGCTGATTTAATAAAAGAAAATATTTAGATAGAATACATGACACCTGTCAAATACACTCTGAAAAGGTCCCAATGTTGCTTAGAGAGAAGCAGTTTGATAAAAATATAAAAACCAATGTGTAAATTAATTACAAAAATGCAGTTAAGAAAAGAGTGCTCACCTTCAGGATCTTTGGGAGGGCCAAAATAAAAATATTTTCATTGCCAAAAATATGTATGAAGTTCATTATCAAAGACAGCATTATAATGATAATTCTTAACATCTCAGTGCGAATGTGAGATCAGTTATACACAACAATAGCCTGAATTCATTCTTACCTTCTTAGATACCTTTAGGCAATGTTCTCAGCAGCAAAGCATATCTCTTTTCAGATGCCCATGTTCAGTGGTGTCCTTCTGCCTTGAAAAAGCCAAAGGCATCAGCTTTAACATCCTTGGGTTTAGTCCTTCAGTTCTGCTTATGCTCTTCTATGCATTATAGCATTGAAACTCCATGAGTGAAGTCACATTGGTTTTGTGACTTCAGCAGGTGTCTAAATACACAGCATTGAGAACTGTGGATTCCCTTGTGGGATCAGGACCTTCCAGTACACATCTATGGAAAGTTATCCCTTCCATAACTGCAAAGAGGCATGAGCAGGCTGAAGGAAAGTTGCAGATGCACAGTGCAAATGTTGTAACTAACCATCTCCTCTCGATTAAAGAAAAGTAACTCGTTTGTACACTTTCTCTCTTTTCCTAGGATTTGTTGTTTCTGTTGTGATAGTTTGTGTTCTGGGAGTTCTCATCATTCTTGCAGTAGCCTTCTGGCTACTGAAGAGGAAAAGGTAAGATGTCTGGCTGCCACATCACAGGAAAAGTTGAACCAAATTTTTCTTCTGACAAAGGTTGTGTCCCCAAAACCATGCACATCTTTTAAAGCAGTAATGTTTGGTCTTTTATAAGGTATGACCTCCTCCTACAAGCTTGGATTTGTTTTTATCATTGTAGACATCATTTCTCCTGTATCATATACTCTGAAGTCATTCTATTTTATTGCTAGGAGAGTCTGTTCATATTGCTGAGATGTTGCAATCTTTGTGCCACAAAGGCCAACATTCTGCCATCATAGGAACGTTTGTTTTTTGTGAAAAGCAACCCTATAAGGTTGGTTTTCTACAAAATAATTACTGCAACAGTTGTCACGTGAACCCTGAAAAGATACAAGGACAGAAAATACTGAATTATATGCAAGTACCCAGGAGAAGACAAACCCACTTTCCACTCTTGGTACTGATTGCTCCCACAAGCAGTTAGGAACTGAAACTCCCTTTCCAGACTAAGTGGGACAAGCAGGCTGGGTCATTAACAAAATTTTTCTGCTTCTCAATTGCCATTTGTTCTTTTTTGTGCTGTTTTTGCTAGCATTGCTGCTCCTGATTGCTTTTTTAATCCTTTCTGTTTTTCCTAGAACAATAAGTGAAACAAGAAGGGAATGAAGTTTTAGGAAAAAACCTCTCCCAAAGGTCACATAACTTAAGGGGAAGATCTCTTGACAGTACATATTTCATTAGGCCAGACTGTTTGCAACCAAAGCCAAATTCTGGGAAAAAGGCTTACAGTCTGATCCCTTTGCAAACTTTCCTACAGCCTGATCCCTTTGTGGTCAGCACTGGCTCTGCCACACAGATTTGTTCTCCAGAAATATCTGTAACAGTAAATTTCTGTGATGTCTGCACTAGTACAGAGGAAAATAATCTCATGCATGCATAATGGACCATTTTGAGTAACCAATAGTGGGTTTCCTTCATTGGAATTACAATTATTTAATACATTTCTTTTGTCTTAGCTGCAAAGAGGGAGGCAAAGACAACAGAGGTGTCATCTACAAACCAGGCACGTACAAGGAGGAAGACATCTCCAAACTTTGATGCTTTGCTCTGTCACAAAAGCTCCTTTTCGTTCATAGCACTGATATATTTTGCATTGGTGGAACATGTCTTTTGTTCTTGGCTAATGACAAGCTTCTACAGCATTCTACAAACACACCAGCCAAAGGGCTTTCTGTAGCCCTTGTTTTCCAGGGAGATATGGTCAGTGAATGCTTCTGAGCTAAATTCCTCACCACATCATTTTCATGTCTGTGTCTTTTAATAGATTTTACAGTTAATCCTAAACTCCAGTTTTATGGCTTGTTTAGCACAGATATTCAAATCTGAAGACACTCAATAAACCAGAAGCACCTTCCCCTACTAAATCAATGTATTTGTTTTAGCATCATGAATAAAAACAAAATAAAGGGCAATCTGAGATCAGAATTTGAACTACGTTATTCAGTGGGTACGGTTTTCAAAATCACAGCAAAGGATGCCAGTACATTCACCAGTGGCTTTGTAACAGTAATACCAGAGGAAGAGACAAGTGTAATTGCAATGAGGGCCACATGGACTGTTTAAAGTGAAGTAAAGGGGGTTAAACACAGGAACTTGACGCTGAAAAAGCACGACCGCTAGAGGAATAGCCAACGTGTGGTTATTACACAGCCTCACAAACGTGTTAGGCAGGTCAGCCTCTGCCAGACACTGGAATTAGAGAAGCATCTTGTCTTATTATCCTACTCTTATTTATAGTGTGTGTGTGAATGATGTGGAGATAATGGAGTTTCTGCTGCTTTTAAGCATTCTTGTGATTTAATCATAAAATCTTGATTGATTTTATGGTAGGTATTCCAACTGCAATTATACAGTAGATGGTTTCATTGG
The DNA here is from genome assembly GCA_020800305.1 of Porphyrio hochstetteri. Classification (NCBI taxonomy): domain Eukaryota; kingdom Metazoa; phylum Chordata; class Aves; order Gruiformes; family Rallidae; genus Porphyrio; species Porphyrio hochstetteri. The sequence continues at coordinate 9,983,175 of CM036915.1, read as the reverse complement.
ATTAGTTCTCTAAATTTAGTAATTTATTAGAAAGTAATCAAAATAATAATCTTTTCAAATATCATCATCTACATAGATTATGCATTAATGAAAGCAAGAAGCATAAACAGAAGTCTGTTTCCACTGAAAACAGAAAGAAATGTTATTGACTTCAGGAAGAATAGGGTTTAGCCAGCGTAGCCCCAGATGTATATAGAGTTCCTATGAATATGTCATCTAAAATGAGGGTCTGAAATGCTTTACTGCAGGAAAAGGTAGGAAGTGATTACAGGCAGGAAGTGATTAAGCGCAGGCTTATACCTAAAATAATTTCAGGTCTGAACACTGATAAACTACTGGGGAAATTCCAATCTGAACTTTACACTTAGATCCATTTTTACATTCAGTAGCACCATCACCACATTTGTGACTTAGAAGAAATAAATTGTTACTCCGTGTGTTTTCTCCGTTAAAGATGGCAAATGCATACTTACGTTTTAGATTCTTGTCCTTCCATTCCCAAGAGAACTGTGTGATGTCAGAAGCAAGCTTTTGAGTGAAAGGAGAACTAACTTATTAATACTTAGCGTACGGGAAATTTAGGGCTGTAGCCTTGCAACTAAGTGCATTGCATCTGCCAACATTTTTCTCTCACATAAACAAGCACATCACAATTACCTTGTTGAAATGCTTTAAACTACATTAAAAGCAGAATTTGTGTGCTATGGGGAACATTACTTACTCTTTGAATACAAGTGTTGAAGGACAAGAATAGATAATAAACTTTTAGGACGTTTCTCCGGTTTCTCTTATTTCTTCTAGAAGAATAGTTTATGTAGTATTTTAATCTTCCACTCAGCTGATTAGAAGCATCGATCAACAACTCTTCTGCACACAACATCCTTGGCATCTGTAAGAAGCAGCACAAAAACTTCAGCCAAGTACTATATTGTTACTGTGAGGAAAAGTCTCACATTGCTAGGAAAGAAAACCTATTACACACTAGGCCAAACACATGTCCTTCAGAACTACTTCTTAAGCAAAAGAACAAACTGAAGAGGGATTCACAGTAATCATATTCCTGCTACTCCCACCCATAACATTCTAATTGCATGGAGCTCTATGAAATACATGCTGCCTTTGAAAACATAAGAACATGGGAAATTTTATTTTTCCTTGATCCTGTATTACTAGTTTGCACTGCCAGTGGTCCATGAGATAAAAAAATCTAAGCCCATCTTTTCTGGGCTCTTCAATAGGCTTACTAAATTAATGTAGCTGAAGTATCCCATTTTTTAAATACTTTCCAGGCCATTTCTTTAGTCATTCTTATATACACAACACTTCAGATGTTCAGAAAGAACATATATGATCAGACAGACAAATGTAGTTAATATGCTACCATAATAAATTAAATCAAGTTACAAAATCACAATTCACACCCTTTTAAATGGAATGACCCATTTTTGAGGCTCCAATAGCAGAAATGAAGAGCAAATAACTTCAGCCAGAAAAGAAGTGAGTTAGATGCCTCAAAGGGGTGTAGAGCTCTCCTTCCATTTCCCTGTGACAAAAGAAAACACATTCCTTTGTGTTACAATGTACCTATAGAGTTACAATATAATATCAGGTCCAAACTCACAAGTATTCACTTTCCATAAGCAAATAGGAGTATCCATACAGAGGTGCTCTCCCAACTGCCTTACTTCCTGGTTTAGTCAAGATTATTTCCCCTCTTGGGAAGAGGTTATCAAAACAGCAGCTAACAGGTTTTCTTTTCTTTTTTTTTTTTTCTTCAGAAAGAACTTTCTTCAGGACATCATCATAGTTTATGTAACAAAGCGTGATGTCAACTCGGTACAACTTTGTCTCTTACAGGGTCTTCTGTTGGGGTTTTCTCGTCTTAATTAAATTACTTGGCCCCCAGACTCTGTCAACATTCTAGCCTAGAACTGCAACCCACTTACTGCATAGCCCTAAGCAACTCACACACTCACTACTTTTTCTGAAACGTACAAAGTTGTTCTATACCTAACCTGATTCTGATTCCAGGGAAGTGAAATGGCACCATCTAGCGACTTAAAGATGAAAAAATCAAGTAGGGAAAGTTGTCGCTGCTTTTACTTCCTCATTGCCACCATACCTTCACCTCTGGAGACAACGCCAAAAGGAAACGCAAAAATAAATATATATGCTGGAACACTTACTGTGGAAAAAGGAATTGAAAGTCAGTGTTACTACTCAGGGAATGCTTTTCTACCAAACTAGGTACCCACAGTCTTTAGTACATTAAAATGGTTTTGGAGACACATACTATATAAATGTCATAGTCACGTACTACTAACCCAACTATCTTTTTCAGCAATGGCAACAACAGTTTATTAAGGAGTTTCCTATCTATCAATTTATAACGCACATACCTGTCATCATTTATGAAAAAAACTTGAGTAACTTTGGATGCATCTAAGTTTCACTGATAAAATCAAGTAAGACAGTGGCCCCTTCACTTCAATTAATAACACCGCATTATATTTACATAGGCACCATTATCCCATGTGCACAGGTTCAACGATTTACATTTCCAGCAGATTCCCTAAAAGCTGCTAACACAAAACATTCCTGAGCTATTTTTACAGAACCAAACTTTACCTGCTTCTGCACAGATTTTATAAAATCTTCTTGGAATTCATCCACTAGAATAATACAGACAAAATCAGAACCCCTGCTACTTTTTACATTCTTTTTCCTCCGCACTTTCCTGAAAGGAATGTGTGAGGGGAAAAAGCACTGGTCATGTTTTTCTCAACATGAAGTCGTATGCCCTCTGGAGGACTATCAAGGAGGCTTTCCCTTTAGGAATTACAAAAAGTGAAAGAATGAAGGAGGTTGTGCGGTGTAGATTCTATACTCTTCAGACATTTTTCATCAACGTTTCCTGTTGAGTTCTCTGCTTTTTGTGTGTATACAAAGAACAGTTTCTTGCTTTGCTAGAAAAGTTAAATCTCTAGCACTCAAAAAATCCCCACTAAAACCCATAATTCTAAACTTTGAGGATGTCCAACCCTAAAAAGTGGGACAGGTTGAAATTCAAGCATCAGAGAATTACCTTATTTCACATGCTGAAAGACAGAAAATACTTTGTGAAGAACATTACAGTGATTTGTAGTTCTGCTGGCTTCTTGCTTACTCGTCACTCTATGTCAGGGACATAGATAAATAAGGTTGACTCTTTATTCTAAAAGGGTCAAAAGCAGCATTAACAAGAGCAGCTGACAGGAGAGCCAGCACCTCTCCATACTCCTGCAATCCTCACCAAGAACAAGTCAAAAAACCTCATCAGCAAAATCGCAGAAGAGCAAGTTACTGCAAGCTACTACAGGTATGGATCATATTCCAAGAATGTATGGATAAAATCCCTCCTGGGTAGAACAAGCACTGGGTCAAAGAACTTTGGTTTTATCCACCAACATAGGCAGCTAGCCCAGATCAAATTATTTCTCTATTTCTATGAACCACTCAGGCTGGAGTTACCATTTTAGCTTCAGAACAGCACAGAAACATGTATTTGAACAGACTGCCCTTCCTCCTTCAAAACTGATTTCAGTTCAAGCTGAAATTTCTACCTGCAAGAACAGTTTTCAGCTGGCACGCAGTAAAAATGGGACTCTCTTAATATGTCATTTGAGAACACCTGTGGAGCTCACTTTAGCTTTTACAAAAACCTGTAGGATTTTCAAAATGGTTTATTTGCAAATATGTAGGGGTATTGTTTGTAAAAATTAACTGTCATTTACTTGAACCATCATGGAGAGGAAGTCCACAGCCTACCACTTGAAATAATGCTGCCACCAGCTACAGACACAGTCACAGGATTAAAACAGCAAATGTTTCTGGCCATAAAAAGCAGTAAAATAAGGAAAAGACGTATCAGAGTATCTTCTGATTCCAACATCTTGTATGAATACCCTGAAGGAAAAGGCAAGCAAATAATTCAATGAGAATACATGAACAAATATGCCTCTTTGGGACTAGCTGTTACTGTACTTTGCCTTTAAGTCAGCTGCACTAAACTTTTGATAAGCTAATGTTCACTCACTGAATTAACTGCACAATTAGAGATACATGAAAGTGCTCCCTAAAATTAAAAGGAAAAAAAGATAGCTTCTACTACTTAAAGACTAATTATAAGGGACTTCACTAACACTTACATTTCAGGGCCCTGCATGTCTCAAAAAAAAAAAAGCAGCAGAAAATTTCATAGGCAAACTTGCACTCTAACCCTTGCTTTTGATGTCGGTGAACATCAGCTTGCAGGGGAGGCTGCGCTCGCGTACTGAAAACCACCATTCTAGATCGAGAATGAATTGCCATGGGGCCTTTCCAGAGGCACTTAAGCAAACATCTGGCATCTCTTGTAAAAAAACCCAAAGAGCACGGACCTGTAAATCTTGAATTAGTGAAACTAGTGAGCATGGCAGTATATTATCAGGGCATGGAGGTCTCTGGTGACCATCTGAAAGTCAGGAGCACAGAGCAATCTTCTTAATAGATGGTGTCCTTTATAATACTCTAACTACGGTAAATGTCCAAAACTTTGTGCATGCATCTGTGTTGACCATCTCAGCCACTTCTACAGCTGAATCATTAATTATTAATGTCATCCAATAATTAAAATAGTTATCATAACACAGTCTTCATCTTGGTCACACAGGAAACGCTTAGGGCACTCTGTCTGACTTAATACTTCTCGGCATGCTAACATGTCTCCACATAAGATATGCACGTGTGTCTGTCAAAAAGTTGTCTAGAGTCCAGTGGAATCAGGTATCTAAGTCATTAGTATGGACACACACAAATTAATCAAAATCAGTGTTGGCCACCTTTTCCCTGAAGAAAGAAGACTTTGGAAAGATTTTTGGAAGATACATCAAAGCTTTCAATTGTTATTTCAAAATAAAAATTAAATCTTCTCTTGGCTTTACATCAGAAATCAATCTCTTGATAGATAGATGGCAAAAGCAATCTCACTGTCATTGTGCACGTATTACCCAAATTATAAGAAGATAACTACAAAGGACTTTTATTGAGCTATTAAAGATTTACATTTCTGTCATGAAATGGCAATTACAGAGTAAGGCAAATATCACAGAATGTGTGCAATTCCGGGTCAGTGAAGGAAGTTGTTGCTTCTGCACTCAACCATGCTCACTCATCTGAGGTTTTATTTAACAGTCACAAGATAACCTATCATGATATTGAAGGGTATCCCACAAGACTGCAACCCACTTCACAGAAAACTTACCTGACTCCATTAACTCTGTGTTCTCATTTAGATGGAACTTAAATAAAGGAAAACAAACAATTTTAAAGATCAACTAAAACATTTCATTCTATATCCTTAAGCAAAACACAGTTAAAAAGTTTATTACAATTTAATCAAGTCTGTTGGGGGTAAATTGGAATAGTTCCTGAAGCAACACAGAGAACACCACTCCAAAGATGAGCACATCTTTTCCATACTGATGCTTAATGGCCACCACCAATTTGCACAGCAACAAACCACACACAGGAAGCCGCATGGAGACTAGCAAGATGAACGACAGCCTTGAATCAGAAGGGGAGGAAAATTCCAAAGGACTGTTATTCATATAGCATACTCCACTACCATCTGAAATTTCTAATAAGGATCTCGACGAGGCAAACAAATTGCTTAGAGAGTTGCAGAGTAAACACCACAAAAGAAACGCAGTCTAAAGAAGAGTGCATCTCCTATGACATGAAACATTTTTTTTTTAATTTTAAGAAAAATTAAACTAGCACTTTCCTCTCTGATGCGGACAGGGTAGTTAAAACAATTCTACCCTGTCACACAAACTACATACAGCCAATTAAGGAAGGCCTAACCTAGTTACACCGTACAAGGAAATACAGAAAAGCAGGACCAGCTTCTAAAAATGCTTTTAGTACTAGAAGCCTGTTTCCTACCACAGCTGTGGTTCTTAGAATACCTGCTAAATATCAACAGTAACTTCGAATGAATGAGAATGTGTATGTGCAGTGGAGGGCCTGCCAATGTATCGGAGATGGAAGACACCCATGCTGGCAAGCACAGGGCCGCATGCTGTGGGGGCTCAACGCCAGGCCTTGCCCAGCTGGGAGACAGCTCTGCGGAGTGTGCCAGCCCTCCAGGGCAGCTGGCACTGGAAGACGCTGTGCACCCTTGCACCAGGATTATAGTTACCAACATCGCAATGAAGCACTGGGAGCGTCTCCACCAAGGCCCCAGGTGTAACCCAACTTCAGTCACCGCCACAGATCCCTCTTTTTTTACCCCCAAGCACTACAGCACGGGAGCCAGGTGTCGATGCGGCACAGCCCGTACCTGGCACCCCCAGCGCTTTAAGGGCAACGGGAGCAGCTGCTGAGCATCCCCATGGGGAGCCTGGGCAAAGGTCCCCGGCGGCTGTCCGGACCTGGGAGGCCGTGCCCCAGGACGGCCGTATTTTGGCAGGGCAGATGTGCCCAGAACCACCCTAAGCGGCCGGCAATCCTCGCTGGTATTCCCGGCCGCTGGAAGTAGGGTACTTCGAGGGGGCCGCCCCACAACAGGTCTGAAAAGAGGAGAGCGCGGCGCGGGTAACCCGCCGCCATCTGAGAGAAGCGCGCTGCCCGCGAGGCGGATCAGGCTGGGCGAGACCGAGACCGAGACCGCGGCAGGGCGCCCCCTGCCGCCGCACCCACCCGGCTAGCAGCGAGACAGCGCGCGACTGCAGAGCGCTGGCCCGTGGGCCAGGAGACCCTTTCCGGGGAAGGCGGCTCCAGCCACACCGGGGCGCCGTGAGGTAGTTGATGACCGACGCCCGGCGCCGCTGACACCTGCTGCGACACCGCTTTGCAGTAAGCCGCATGGTGCCAGAACGGCGAACGTACAGCAACATCCCCGCCCGCGCTGCCAAGGCTGGGGCGCCTGAACCCCGCACGCTGCGACGCGTTCTCCCCTCTGCGCCCAAAGGAGGTGCGGATGCCTCCTCTGCCAGCATCCCCAAAGGCGGGAGGTTCCCCGCCACACGTGTGTACGGCCGCCCGCCGCGACCAAGCTGCCGCCGCGGCCGCCTCAGCCCCCTCAGAGCTGCGAGGCAGCGCGCGCAGACGTCCTGAGGCGCCGCTCCCCTCAGGAGAGTCTCACCCCACCTACTCGGGGAGACGTGAGGCGGGGGAGGAAAGAGCTTCAGGTGCTTCAGTTCCACCTTGAGCTTCACCGGGTTTTTCCTCCCTTCCCTGGGAACAGAGAAAGTCTCTGCAAGAGTAACGTACCTGGAAATGGTAAATACAACATGGCACCCAAAGCACAGTTGAGTTATTCAATGCTATTTTTCAAGGCCTACCTCTCTCCCCTCCGGGATAAAGAGGTGCTTCAAGTAGACTTACTAGTGCTGTTATGGAAAATGCCTTACAAACACTATTTGCGACACATGTAGTTGCCCATTTCCCCATATTTTATTGGTTCAGAGTATAAACGTGAGTTGTACAGAGTCATTAGATTTTGGGTGAGGAAGAGCAGAAGCAGATTACGCAAGCATTGGACAAATTCATGGATAGAACGTGCTCAGGCTTCGTGGAAAAATTCTGTCCATCTAGAATACATACCAGAGCTAGTTAGCAGCTAGGTTACCTAGAAAGAAAAAAAAAAAAAAAAAAGGTAAAAAAAAAGTAACACTAAGAATTTTCAAACAGCCTTAAAAATGAAATCTAACATCCAACTTTTATTTTAAAGCATTACTGACATAGTAATTTGCACTACAGTTGCAGTTAATCAGGCAAGTACAGACTGCACTTGTCTTGAAAGATGACCACACCAGTGGTCCAACAAGGGTGTATGTGGATGAAACAGTGATGAAAATGTCACAAATGGGGAATATAAAGCAGCTGAGAAAGTTGCCAGCTGGGCAATTCTGGAGCATGCCATTTTCTGTCCAAACATGTTTACAGTAGCATGTTTATGCTGTTCTGCAGAGGTGTTAAACTAAATCAGAAAGGTAAAGTGAATACAATGGTAACATTTCCTCCCCCCTCACTTCCCCCCACCCCCCCCAAAAAAAAAAAAGCCACCAACACTTTGAAACAAGTCCATCGGTCTGAGAGACCACGGCCTAACACAAGGCCTTGGGATACCAGTCACAGCTGTGTACCATGGACACTCCCTTGGAGGGAGCAGAAAAAGGCACAACTGCTTAAAGTCACCTTAATCATCTACTCAATGAAGGTACTTCATCTTTAATAGGGTGAAATTCTCAACCCTGTGTGCACAGCTACAGAATTCTTGTTCACTTTGAAGTCAGTAAAATGTATTCGGTGTTGGAGTTCAAGTTGCACACACTTTCTACACATTTACTGAACATGCCTCAGATAAGGAAAAAGCTCAAAATTCACTTATTTCCCACACTGAAGGAACAATATGTACTGAGTATGTTCTCAGAGGAATTCATGTAATATTTGTTCACACCACAATTTAGTGCTGATGTGCTCTGCTGCAGACAGCAAAAAAGTTTTTCAAGAAACTACAAAACATTCTAGAGCACGAAGTCTTACAGTTTACATTCTGTTTCACACCCTTTCTTTAAACCTATAGCAAGGCAAGAATAACATGCAACATAAAAACTTCACTTATTTATTTCTGCAAGATTAGAATATTTCTAAAGGAAACCAATTTTGAAATCTCACATAATATTGATAATTGGCATAGTTTAACCACTAGTCAATCAAGTTGGAAAACAATTCATTTAGGAAAAGACAATTTAACAAATAAAAAAACCTGGATACATTCTAGATGTACATATGAACAACTTGCCTTTGGTCTAAAAGGTCACCACTATTTATATAATAATTGCTAGACCACAACCAAAAACAGATCCAGGAACTGTAACAAATCCCTGTTCTTATACAGCGTAAGTATGCCTACTATTTCCATTTAACCAAATGGAGCATGCAAATATATTTAAAATATTATTGGGATGCAGATGCACAACACTAACTTCTTTATGACTGCTGAGCATCTAGACCCAGATCAAGGGGATCTGCCACACAGTGTTTAAAAAACTGGTCCCAAAGCAGCAGAAGCAGCCTGGGAAAAAAAAACACAAACAAAACCAACCAAACCAACCAACAACCAAGAAGCCAACCACTCAACAAAACAAACCAAAGCCAGCAAATAGTAAGGTGTAACAAGAATGTAGTTCTAGCTTTCTGACGCTTAAGGTCAAGAAACAATACATCTTGTCAGCTAAATTCAGCTAATTAGGTGAACGCCTAAAATGCACAAATGCCTTTTCCCACTTGGGTGTCTCAACCATTAACCATTCGTTCCTTCAGTCTGCTAATTTTCATACCATTGGTATATTGTGAGTTACCACCAAACCACAGTAATTTGAAAGTCAAGAACTATTTCTAATAAAATAACCAACAAATATTTCAGTCAAATCCTTCAATATGCAGTGTTGAAGGAAGCTGGAAAAGCATATTTGCTAAATTAATTCATTGCATTTGTGCCTCAGGTTACCAAAGAGTCATACCTTTCCCAGAACACAGATTTTCAAAACAACTTTGAGTAGATAATTCTTAATCAAATTGGAGATTGTGTCTCATGTTACCTTTATTACCACTGCTCAGAAGTTACTTCAGAAGGGTATGTATTTCATACAAAATACTCCAAATACTTTTTGTTATGTAACTTTTATTTGAGACACACATTATTGTAAAAAAGTTCACATGGAATAATAAAACCATTGGAGCGTGAAGGTTTTTTTAGGGGTTGGGCTTGGGCTTTTTGTCTATACACATCAGTACACATTGATTAGTTTTACAAGTTAACCACATGACAAAGTTCACTTTTATCTGCAGGAGCTCTTCACATTACACTTTTACACCAGAGATAAAATGTGCTTAAACACACACAGTAGAACACTTCTATTTCAAAATTAAGCACTTTCTCAAGGACTATACCTTTTATTCTGAATTTAGTAGCTATATAGCATTAAAATAACTGTAATTGAAGTTTTATTTGCAAAAATGTTCGTAAGGCCATAGGAATGCACTGAAATACTTATATTCACCAGAAACAAGAAAAAAAATAAATGGAAATCCTGCTTTTGTAGAGGAAAGAAATACAAGTTTTATTTATAAGGGTGGGAATGGCATAAGCAGTTCACTTATGGAAGAAGTGCCAGAAGGAGAGGAGACCTATTATAACCTACAGACCAATCCTTTAAAAGTTTAACATAGCAAAATTTCAGTTACATTGATAACCAAATAACAGATGCATTTTCACAAATAACACATATGCATTCTACATATTATTCATGTACTTTCAAATCATTATCCATTCACAATATTTTAATGAGATATGTATATTCAAGACTCCTTTATTCACTTGTGAAAAGGATCCACTTAAGTCAAGTTGACTTCAGTGGACTAGTATGGGAAAGGTACTTACAATGGGAAACACTTTCTATAAAGAAGGTCTGAAAATTAGTATTTTTAGACCATTCCCCAAATAGAAACATGAGCTGCATGAAGTTTCACAAGTAGTTTAAGCTTTAGCAATAATAGAACTTCCGGACAGTAAATCAAATATTCTACCCTCAATAAAAGCTTTTCTTGTCTACATCTTGCTGAGACTGAAAGCTAAAACTGCAAAGCACCAGATCAGTTTTGGTTTTGTTTGGCTATTTTTTTTTTAACCAATTTAGAAAAAATATTGGCCAAGGTACATTGCACAGACATGGGCCTGTGGGAAAGATTTCATAAAACTCATGAGCAGCATTTTTGTTTTATCAAAATCCATCAAAAAACATCTGCCTATCCTGGAAGGTTAATGGTAATTTCTGGAACAAATGAGAAATGCATTTGCTGCTTAATGAGTAATAGTTACGTGACTTTCATTCTAACGGGCTTTAGAATACTAACCAGTTGACTGAGGTATAGTTGAGTCCTTCAAAATTTAGATTATATAGTTTTGAGTAAAGTAGCAACTGAGACTGCACATAACAATCACAGTGACATCAGAAAAGTCTGTAGTACCCAGCACCTGATGCATAGGCAGAACATACCATTTAGCTCCACCCTAAAGGAAAATATAGCTAAAAAGATTCCCAGTAAAACATACAGCTGATTTGCACGCTAAGATACAGCACATTTTTCCATGTCTGACAAGGCAGACTGTACACTGAACAAGGTCTATACTGACCAGAAGTTAGCACACCAATAAAGTGCAGCCACTCAGCCATTTAATACTGCTGGAGAAGAGGGTTGGGGGCAAAACAACAAAGAAAGAGAGAGAAATCTGCATTTTACCTTATCCATAAGACCACATGAAATTAGAATTCTTCAGTTTCAGCATGGGACAACAAAATTGCATTAAATTCTTCTACGAACAGAAAAAGATGAACTTTACATGAACATTAAGCAAAGTGAAATATTTACTGCGTTATTTCATCATGCATAAAGTGAATTTCCTATGGTCTTACCTCACATTTATGTACAGTTTAGCACAGCTAAATGTAAGAAAATAGCAAGTTTTTTTCTCTCCCAATCCCGCCTCCCCACCCCCCGCCCCCCCAGAGCTGATACCCCAATTCGCTGCTGCTTCAAGAAGCACTTCATAGACTCTACTACTAACAGGCTCTTTCAAAGGGAAGTTCATGGAGACTAATATTAAACGAACATTTAACCACACAGCCACACGGCAAAGACAGGAAAAACAATATAGAGCATTCTGTAAACGGTGCCAAACACAGAACATGTCAGTTTTGGTTTGCAGACAACCCCTGAGATAAAAATCAAAGTATTACGACACCAAATAGGACAGAGGTAAATTACTGAAAATCAACAACATTCGTAATTGGTGTCACAACACTTTCTGTATAGAAGCACTTTTTAAAACCATACAGAATACATAACTGCTGTAGCCTGTCCGAGAAAAACATTATGGGTAGACAGAGCAGTTAGGGTTGCTTTGCTTCTTCACTAAACCTTGTTGCCATGAAGATTTTTCTGTTTTAGTGCAGCAACAGCGGTTTACGAGATTCACCATCTAGTTACAAGAACTATTTCTATTAATTACACATGGGGACAGGTTGACAAGCACTTAAAACTTTATGGAGCCAGCTACTAATGTTAAACCTTTCAAAAAAATCAAGAAGTCCTTATATCTAATGCTATTGGCCCATTCGCTTTGAAAATATTTACAACAAACCCAGAGGTGGCAAATTCAGTACCTGTCACCACAAAATGAAGCCCTTCTCTGTGGTAACAGCCAACCACACTGTGTACGACTCTAGACAGTGTTGTGAAGCAAAAGCAAGCACATCAGACGTTAACTTTGACAATGACAGAATGCACCTATCCCCTAATAACTAACAAGCTGGACACAAACTTGTAGTTAAAGCTTACAATGGTCCAAGTTTGGCACATCAACAGAATAAAAGCACCTGTTTTAATTGCTCATCGAGGAAATTTTTCAGAAGACAATAGAAAAGTACTAGAACAAAGACTAGGTTATACAATGCTCAGTTGAGTAAAAAAGGCAACTACGTTTCAACTCTGCTTCTAACAGTCTAGGTCACTGTACCAGTTTTAGACAAAAAAATAACTGCTCAAGCAGAACAAAGAGGGCTTCCCACATTCAGCATTAACCGCATAACTGACAGTACATCATAGCCCCAATGTGACCATTTCCTTAGCGCCAGAAGTTGATAAACTTTAGTAACTGCACAGGAAGCTAGTTTCTGGACATGTCTGTTGTCTAGGGATGATGCTTACAGACATTAATGAACTATCCTTAGAATTACAACAGAAATGTAAGTCACCTTTAGAAGCAGTCATTCCTGATCAAATTAATCCACAAAGAGGTTACTCAAAACTCATGCACTCAGCTTCCACAAGCCACTTAAGTGATAGTGATGAGGCAAACTTGTGACGAAGACTTCAACTCCAGAGTGTGCTTCCTCATCAGAAACAAAAACCGGTGCAGACAGTTTGAGCTAACAAAGGGAAGTGAAGTGAGGAAAGATACCGCGTTTATTCACATAACTGAAAGGTGCATCTGTGAATTAGACAGTGGCTGGCAATTCAGAACACATCTTCGCTAAGTCTGGTAAAGAAAGAAAAGCAACATACCACATTCGGAATAGAAGCCATAGCTTCTGCATGAACAGATTTGTGCATCCAAGAGACAAAACCCATACAAATCATTAAATGCCAATTGTTACAGTAATTCTCATTACTAGAGCGTCAACATCCATACTGCAGTCACAGCCACAAATATACGGCATAGAAAATAATGGAAGTGAGAATTTTTCCCCTGCCTCTTCTGCTTGAAAATAAATTTGTTTAAAAAGAGAAGAAAAACCTGCACAAATCTGTTTAGAATCTTACTTACAACTCAAACTGTGCAAATACAAATGTAAGATTGTGCTGTAACAGGCAGTAAGAGGCCAATACAGATGTGCAAAGTTAAAAGAAACATAGCAGCTTTTGCAACAGGCAATAAACCAGAAAGTAAAAAAGGAAAACAAGTTAACTCTTGCATTTGTGTCTCCACTTCATAGCTTCCATATCTGAGAAAGAAGAGCCTGACAGGTCAATAGGCTTAGTGAGCAAAATCCACTTGGTATTTTGTGTATCGCAGTCTACGTTCAATGGAGCTCTCAGCAGCAGCTTGGTGGTATTATTTCTGAGGCTTTGTGACCCTGTGCTTTCAAAGAAGCAGAAAAGGTTCTAAGTGTGCTGCAGTCTATCATTAGAAGTTCATCAAAGTAGCGTGCATCGAAAGAAGCTGCTCTTCTTAGATCGATTTTCTGTTATTTTTACTGGCCCACCTGCCCCTGATGAACTGTTGTCATTCTGAAAGAGAAAAAGTGTCATCATCATAAACTGCAGGAAAACCCCTAAGTCTAGCTTTCCTAGTTTCCCTCCCACTTACCCTGCCCCGTCCCGCGCCCTCCCCCCGACTTAACTTGAGCTCCTCAATTATCCAGACTCTGGTAATCACTCAATAAAACTGTCTTTTTTAAAAAGAAACATCTATCCAACAATGCATATCTCAAGTGTTAGCTGGTGGAGTGACTATGTAATCTGACATTCAATAAAGCAAGGATTACACTGTTACGTTTAGAAAGAACACATCAGTTTCATGCTACCCAATGTTAATCTTAATGAAAAATAAAGAACAATTACACACTGATGTGTGGCAAAGTATTGTTTGCTCAAATATCTATCATATGCCATAAGCCACAGGAGTTTTTTGATAGGGCTACTACTCAGTCAATTACTACAGCAGTCATTTCATTTTAATCTATCTAGTTTGTATGACAACTGGAAATACAAACCATTTTTCTGTTGAGCTTTGTCATAATGTCCCGTGCAAGTGTGAAAAATGCCTGGTGAGGAACAGAAATTAAAATAAAATAGAAAAATGAAAATAAAAAGAAAAGAAAGAGTTAGTTACAATACACATTAAACCCACCATACAGTAGCCAGACACATTAACAACACAGTATTCTGTAGGCACTCTATGTGCAATAGCTGTTTACTTCAAATTGCAGTAAGCATGCTTAGTCTTTAATCTTTGAAGCAAGTGAACAGACTTCCCCATCACATACTAATACTCACACACACCACGCCACGCCCCTACCCTGACTGCCCTGTGCATCGTTTGAAATCCACAGAGAGGTCTGAGGATGGCATGTCTAAGAAATTACATTAAGGGTAACTTGCTTTTTGTCTTCCAAAAGTTTTGCTCCTGGGCTATCCGTAATGCTATTTGTGTTTCCAACAATCCTAATTTAAAGTTAATAAATAAATAATAATTTAAAAGGAACTCCTGCAAAAACCAGCAACTTGGACTTCAATGTATAAAGAAGCAAAGAAACTTCTGTAGCAGAAAAATTCTGCAATTCTCCAGAAGCAGAGAGAAACAAGATTTATGGCTATCCAGCAATCCAAAGAGTTCCAGAATGTAGAAAACTGCAAACATTTCCCCTCTATTGTGTTTGGAATGTATGAAAAGACAGACTCTCATTTAATGCAAATAATTAAAAACAAATAAATCACTTATCACAAGAATATCATAATTGCATCATTTCCATAAGTTAAGCATTTGGAGAAAAGACAACTAAACCATTACTTGCCAAATGCCTATACCAGTCACACTTTGTTAACGTAGCAATTACAAAAATAATTCAGATAGTCAAGTCATTTGCAGTAAGTACAAACTAATGTTACAGAAACATAGAGTATCCTGAGTTGGAAGGCACCCATAGGGATAATTATGTCCAACTCCTGGCTCCACACCAGACCAGACAAGTCAGAGCAGGTGACTGGGTGCATCATCCAGATGCTTCTTAACTCAGTCGAGCTCAGTGCTGTGACGACGTCCCTGGGGAGCCTGTTCAGTGCTTGACCACCCCCTCAGTAAAGAACCTCTTCCTAATACCCAGCCTAAACCTCCCTTGTCACAGCTTCATACCGTTCCCTCTGGTTCTATCACTGGTCACCAAAGAGAAGAGATTGGCGTCTGCCCCTTTGCTCCTCCTCATCAGGAAGCAATAGATCCCCTCAGTTCAAGGGGGACAGGGATCTACTCGTTGTTCCACTCCCTTAATCATTTTAGTGGCCCTGCGCTGGACTAGCACAAGGGCCACTAAAAGGATTAAGGGAGTGGAACATCTTCCTTACAAGGACAGGCTGAGGGAGCTGAGTCTTTAGCCTGGAGGAGACTGAGGGGTGACCTCATCAATGTCTATGAACATGTAAAAGGTGAGTATCAGGAGGATGGAGCCAACCTCTTCTCAGTGATGTCCAATGATAGCACATGGGGCAATGGGTGCAAGCTGGAGCACAGGAGGTTCCATGTGAACATAAGAAAAAAAAAAAAAAAAAAAAAAACCAACTTATGCACTTCTGAGGGTAACAGTGCACTGGAACACACTGCCCAGAGAGGTTGTGGAGTCTCCTTCTCTGGAGACATTCAAAATCTGCCTGGAAATGTTCTTGTGTTATTTAGTCTGGGTGATCCTGCTCTGGCAGGGGGGTTGGACTAGCTGATCTTTCGAGGTCCATTCCAACCCCGAACATACTGTGATTCCATGACCACAATGAGATCTCCCCCTCAGCCTCCTTCTCTCCAGACTGAACAAACCAAGGGACTTCAGCCTCTCCTTGTAAGACTTCTCCGCTCCAGACCCTTCACCATCCTCATTGCCCTCCTCTGGATGCTCTCCAAAAGTTTTGCATCCCTCTTGTACTGTGGCACTCATTTATAAACATTTAATGATCAAGAGGAGTTACAGTAAAATTGCAGGTCATGTCATGAAAGAGCAAGTAAACTATCTGGAGGAATCAATGAGAAAGGCAGGTACTTTTTATTAGGATACTATTGCTCTCCATCATTGGTATTAGCTCCTGATGTTCACACCTCCCTTGTCAGCTGGAAGAACTATAATGACACTGAAAATCAGATCAGGCACTATTCCAGATGCAGCATTGTGCACATAAGTCCATTCTAACTATAATGTGTAGCAGTCATCCTGCAATCAGAAGAAAAACCACTTGGCTGGCACAGCATCAGTCATGTTATTTTGAAGTAGCAATCTCTTCAGTTTCTAGTTAATTTGTTAGCTGCATGATCTGAATTAAGTCCATGTTTGGAGGACTTTTAAAAGAAGGTATCCCATCAATACACATGGAAAAGCTTTTGGATTATTAGGTACAGGAACAACATTTAAGATAAGTCTGCCTTATCTGAATGAAACTTAATCTAACTGCCTTTTGATGCCATATTATTTTCTTGTCCACACTCTTCATAGAATTAAGATTCTCCCCCACCCTCCCTGAGGTGACATGAGTGATTCACGGTAAAAGAGATTTGAACCACTCTTCCTTCCGGTTCTATTTCCTTATGCTCTCATAAATAGGGATCTTGTGTTTTTATCACAAAGTTTATTTGCAGGAAAAGATTGCAACTCCATAGCTGGAGTATTGCAAGATGACTTCTTCCTGTAACGTCAACTTATGGACAGTCTATGCTCATGTTCCAGCTTAACATACAAATCTTCAGTCTCATCTGTGCAACACGTATTTACTAGTAACCTGAAGGGTCCTTAACACCCTAGCAGGTTATTCTGAAAGTAAAGATTCTTGAATCCAGTTTCCTGCATGAAGCATTGATCTAAAATGACACTTTTCGTTGTTTCAGTTGGGACAGAATTAAATTTTATAATTAGCAGCTGGTACAGTGCAGTGTTTTAAGATTTTTGAATGAGAATAACATAGATAACATGCATGCTTTAGCTGTTGTGAAGCTGCTGAGGACTTTCAGCTTCTCATGGTGGCCTGCCAAAAATAAGTTAAGGGGTGCTCAAACTGGGAGGGGCCACAGCAGGGACAGGCAGCCCAGACTGGCCAAAGGGATATTGACATAGGGTGTCATTCTCAGGCTGGGGAGTTGGGTAGGAGGCGCACGTCTCAGGAACTAGCTGAGTTATGAGTGACTGTGCTGTACAACCATGCTATGCATCACACACACAAGCATTCATACACACACCCCCCCCCCTTAGTATCTTATTAAACTGTTTTTGTCTCAACCCATGAGTTTTAACTTTTTCTTTTCAATTCTGTTCCCCATTCCGGGGGGTGGGGAGAGTGAGTGAACAGCTGCGTGATGGTTTTAGCTGCCTACCATGTTAAAACCACACCACCACCTATCCCCTGTCCAAGAGCGCTTGCAATTTAAGTAGCGAGGCACAGAACTGTTTGCACAAGGTCCTGCTGGGAACTGTTTGCTACAGTAATAATAAACCACACAGTTAACACCCATTTATAAAGCAATTATAGATATTAGCAAAAACCAAGAAAATACTGGATTTTACAGTAGCCCCTTGTATTTAACAAGACTGGTGACCCAGGAGCACAGGTGGGACTTCAGATCCCAGATCAGGTCACAAAGCCCAACAGATAATGAAACATGCCTCCATAGTTGTAGTTCAAGAAACACACTTAAGTGTAACACTCATCTCTTACCTCTTCGACATTTATGCTGGATTTTGCACTTGTCTCCAAAAATTTTATTCCATAATCAATTGCTAACTGGAAGAGAGGTTAAAGTTTTTCAATGTTTTTTATGTTCCTTGGTAAAAGGAATGTTTCACATAAGTTCATAACAGATGTTGTATGCTGCAGCAAGCTTTAAAAACCAAACCAGCTTTCATTTCCACTTTTCTCTTGCAGAAACATTAAAGTTACTGGACAACTAGACATAATATTAGAACAGGGCATATGTTCATGTAAATTCAAAACAAAAAAAAAGATTAATTGCTCAGGAATAAACTCATTTAGTACCTAAAAGAACATCAAGATCAAATCTTCACTGATATGAACTGTAACTACATACAATCATCTCATAAACGGTGTTCCCAGCAACTACACTACCTTAGCTGTGTACCTGATAGATTATATAGTTTTCATACTTGCTTGTCAGCTCTGCACAACAACTAATTACTAAGCTTTAATAGCAGCACTTACAACAAGAGTAAGTAACGAAACGACCATGATGAACTGAGCACAACATGATCCAACTATACAGAAAGCTTTATATTGAGATTTAGAATACTTCATGCTACAGCAAAGGTCAACATTCTTCACAGGATCTTTCCCTCAAGACAAGAGTATAATTTAGTTTATTAAAATCTAAAGCCAAGTGCTATTTAAAAAAACAAAAATCCCAAACCTGGCATCCTATAATTTACAATAGTTTCTGAAACAACAGGCCCATTATCTCTCACACGCCTAAAACATACCAAATACCCAGCAGCCAAAATCCTAAAAAAAAAGCAGGCTTCTAAAACAGGTAAGTCACCAAAGCTTACCTTCTCCCCCTTTTCTTTTGAGACTTGTCTTTTTTCATTCATATCACATTTGTTACCCAGGATCATTCTTTCTACATCTGAAGAGGCATGCTGACAGAAGAAAAAGTAATCTCTCAGAAACCAAGTACATAATTATTTAAAAGAAACTTACTTATGTGTCAAACAACCACAAATGAATATTTATTTTTAAAACGGTTATCTAATCCCAAGGCATTACTGAGAAAGAGACTGGCTTCTGAAACAGGCAACTTAATATTTCAGTATTAAAATGGGCTGGAATAAATACTCCTAGATTAAATATGCCTTAATATCATTACAAATCAAATACCATACCATGTGCACATGCACAGGCATTTGGCTGTTCTGCAAGTGTAACAGTACATGCTTTATTTCCAAGTGATGCAGGGACACCCAAGGTATTTGGTTGGAGAACACTAAGTGATACATTTCTATCTTTTATAACAGATTACTAATAAATGACTTCTAAAGTAATCACTGTATCAGCAAGTGCACTTCAAAAAGAGAACTTTTCTAGCCCAGGTACTGTTGGGTCAAACCAGTTGCTAATACAGGAATTTTGCTTAAGAGCCAAAGAACAATACTAGAGAAAAGCCCATGGATTTTGTGTTTCATGAAAAAAACAAAAACCAAACAAAAACCACAGTAAGATTCTGTTACCTAACTGCGGCTTCACTAAAATTAAGGTTTCTCCTCTAACTTCATAATGACTTAACCCTACTTGACAGCATGTCCCATTAAATGACTGACAATAACTTAGCAGATAGGCTGCTTACCCAAAACCAAATGCAATGATCAAAAACCACACAACACAGTAACAACTGCAATTCAACAGAACAGTCATTATCTTGATGAATATTTACTTCATTACTAATTGCCCCAGGAAAATAATGAGATGGAGTAACAAGTACTTTCCAAAGTACCTACCTCCTCTATGTTTCTTATCCAGTTTTTTATGTTGTCAAAAGACTTTTCATTTGTGATGTCATACACCAGCATAATTCCCTAAATAAAATTAAGAAAATCTAGTTACATGAGCTAGCACTATTGGCTGACTTTTGACATATACTGTTGTTTTCATTATACTTGCAAGAAACTCAACGGATGACTTATGTATCTACAATACTTTCTCAAAGCATTACCATCGTTAAGAACGTACCCAAAATATTACTATTTAACATCATTACCAGTCAAACACACCACCTAATGAAGTTATAAATTATTAGACAGGACAAGTTTCAAAATTCTACTAGAAAAGCAACCAGAACTCTATTGTCAGAGCCATGTCTAGAAACGGGAACCTTAAGCAGCCAAAGATGACAAACCTCTGAGATCTGATCTGCTGAGGCCATGTGTTGGTTTTGGCTGGAGTAGAGTTAATTTTCTTCACAGCAGCTAGTATGGAGCTGTGTTCTGGATTTGTGCTGAAAACAATGTTGGTGACACGGGTATTTTTTTTACTGCTAAGTAGCACTCACACTGAGTCAAGGCCTTTTCTGGTCCTCACCCCAGCTCACCAGTGAGTGGGCTAGTGGTGCACAAAAGTTTGGGAGGTCACACAGCCGGGACAGCTGACCCTAACTGACCAAAGGGACACTCCATACCATATGACACCACGTTCAGCATATAAAGCTGGGGGAAGAAGGTGGGACATGCAGAGTGATGCCAGTTGTCTTCCTGAGTCACCATTATGCATGACAGATCCCAGATTTCCTAGAGATGGCTGAATACCTGCCTTCCCAATGGGAAATGGGATGTTAATTTCCTGGCTGGGTTTACTTGCCTGCACAGCTGTTGCTTTACCTATTAAACTGTCTTTATATCAACCCATGAGTTTTCTCACTTCTACTCTTCCAATTCTCTCCCCCATCCCACTTTGGGGGAAGCAAGCAAGTGACTGCATGGTGCTTAGTTGCTGAGTGGGGTTAAACCACAACAGGCCAGTGGATACATCCAGCAAAGCTGACATCAGGTGCTCTCCCAGAAGCTTTAGCTCTTTCAGACAGTTATGCACGCACTCAAGTGTGGGCTCTCAAAAATTTGCGAAGTATGGGAAACCATACAATAGCTCCATTAAGGACAAATTGCCAAATTCACCTCCATTCCTTACTGCCTTTCCAACTGTTCCTTGTAGAACAAGGAGAAGTCCTTGCTTGTGGACTGGGAGGTGGAGAGACCACCACACCACTGTCAAAACCATTCTAAGCACCAGAGCCACAACCATTACTATTTCTCTCCATCTGCATTCTATAATAGTGGAGTTATTTAGACCCACAGCCAACCTATGAAACCGTTCATGAGCAATGGATCCATCCATGAAAAGCAGTAAGAACATGTAGCAGCAGCACGGCTAGTAATCAGCAAGTTTAAATGAACAGTGTCCCAACATAAGCATATCTCAAATCACAGAACTGAGAACCATTAGAAGCAGTTAAGAGCCTGCACTCTTTGTGGTACAAGTCAGTTGTTTGACTTCATGTCATTATTAATGGAGGAGAAAGTAACAGTAGTTTTTGTAGGTGATTGTATTTCTAGCCACATGTTGAATTCTCTACTGGCTGCAGGAAAAGTAATTCAGTGAAAATATACCTGTAACATTAAAATCACTCATTAACTATTTTTCAAACATTTCAAATGCTTATGGGGTTGACTGTATAAAAAAACTTGTCTGATCAATCAGCTCCTTATTACAATCTGCAGAAATTTAAATAATATTAAACAAGACAATAGGGCTTGAAGTTTCATCACAAAAAAGGACTAAAAATGAAACACTACCACAACAAAGGAAAAAAAAAGCCTAACCAAGCCACAAACTTTATTTACACATCTCAAGCCACTATTGTCCAATCCTCCAGTTGAAGACATTCAGGATACAAGCTGAAGAACAGCAAACCAGTTACACTAGTTGTGCCTAATTTTTTCTCTGTTTTAAAGTGAGAACACTCACCATGGCTCCTCTGTAGTAGGCTGTTGTGATTGTGCGGAACCTCTCCTGGCCCGCTGTATCCCTAAAATTCAATGAAAACAAGTATTTGTTTGAGGTGATCTTTACACTCTTCTGTAGTCAGAGATGTCGTTTTGAACAGTGTAACAGTATACTCATTAAGAAAAAAATTCCATTTAGAAGCTGTTTGCACAGGTTTCTTCAGCCCTCAACACGTTCTTCACTCCCAAGCTAATCTACTTACATCCATGGTTATAGCAGCACCATAAATATGGCACAAAAACATCTAAATTTGCATGCAAGCAATACAACTCAGCACTACACAGCATCCCCTAGAATACTTTAAAAAGGCAGCTCTGATTCATCTGAGTTCTGCACTACACAAAAAGTAAAACACGTAGCAGTGAAATATTTTAGGACTGTGCATTTTCACATACAGTTCGCTATTAAAGTCAGCCGCTACACCTCAGTGCGCTGATATTTTATCCTGGATGACTTAAAAGCAGTATGTCTGTGAGTGAAGAAGACCAAAGTGCTTGGCTCCTAGTCACACTTAGGGGGAGCTGAATCCCAAAGGCATGACAAAAAAAAAAAACCAAACCAACAACCACTTTTTGACTTGCATGACACACAGAAAAATCGTACCAACCACTTCTGGCACTTGACTTTCTTAGTCACAGGAATTCTGTCTTGCATGCAAGCATCACGCCTATCTTTTCTAGGCCTTAAGAAATCAGCAAGAGCTCTGCATTCACTAGCAGGATTTAAAGAGTTTCATGTGTAATGATGCCACTCCTCCTGCTGCTATCAGGAGGCTCAGTCCCTACTAACCCACCAGGCAAGGAACAGCAGCATTATCACTTACCTCCGCCTCCGTGAGTACAACTGGATATCAAACTACCAGAGGAGATTACACTTGATTAGGTCACAGTCTAGTTTACAACTAGGGAGTTAGTGTTTCTCTTCCACACGCAGTAGCTAAAAGCACATTTAAGAGGACAGCTTTTGATAAAATGGGAAGTTGCTGTAATGTTTGCATGTGAACAGGCTATTTTCTGTGCTGCTGAAGCAGAACCACTCCAAGAGCAAGCTAGAAGAAAGCATTCATCTTATGGACAGTCACTGAATAAAAGGTATGAAAATTCTGGTACACCCAGGCTCAAAAAGCTATGAAGCATTCCTGCTCAAAAATTAATTTAATACTCTCTGAACACTTAAATTACTTTGGAATACTTACCATATTTGCAGCTTGATTTTCTTTCCATCTAATTCTATTGTTCTGATCTTAAAGTCAATTCCTGCCAGAGAAAGAGAGACTCTAAGTTTAACAATAAATTAAAAGGAAGCGTCCAGTTTCCTTTTGACAGTCTGGTAAGAACAAGCTTAGGCAAAAGAACTGTCATTTCTTCCATACACTAGGAAGTACTGAGGATGCACAAAGATTTTTCAGCCCCATCCAACACGCCAAGGATACATTATTCTGCACAATGAAAACAGGCCAAGCTCAGACTCACTACTAGAGTTAACCAAGATTAGGAGGGGAAGATTTAATCTCAAAATTCTTCTATTTTACACCAATAAGGTCACTAATTGGAATGTATATTTTTACCAACTTCTGACTAGCCCCTGCAGTTCCAGTCAATTCCCTGGAATCTCTGTTGGCTCCATGGAAAAATACATACAATGACCCTTTAGTTCCTTTTCAAAATTGGCATCTACTTCTGAAAACTGATGTTCAATGCAATCTAACTAAGTATCAAAGTAAAAGGTAAAGCATCATAGGAGATAAAAGCTATGCAGATAGTTACTGAGGGTGGCTGAAGTAGACCACGCATGGGACTTTTGCCAGAACACCAGTTCAGAAGTAACTGAGATTTTCAAGGAAGCTCCAAAAGGAAAACACTTGTCTCCTTTGTCCTCCTTATGCTTCCATATCAAACTCATCAGTTCCAAGACTGATTCTGAAGACAGATATTAAGCCATAGGTGAAAAGAGAAATAATTTAAAAATCACAAGTGCTTAATAAGGTCTTTTTAACCTTGAGAGGGATCAAATATATCTTTGAATCAGTCAAGACTGCCAAGCAGATTAGCCTTTACCCTTGCCTTTTTAAACTTTCCCGCCTCTAGACCTCTACTGTAACATAGCTTAAATTGAGACTGC
Organism: Porphyrio hochstetteri; assembly: GCA_020800305.1. Lineage (NCBI taxonomy): Eukaryota > Metazoa > Chordata > Aves > Gruiformes > Rallidae > Porphyrio > Porphyrio hochstetteri. The sequence continues at coordinate 9,959,151 of CM036915.1, read as the reverse complement.
TGAAGTCCCACTACCCGACTGCTAGATTTTGAAATCCCAGAAGATCCACCCCCATACACTCTCCAATTAGTCTGTTTGGAAACTAATGGCCCATTCTTTCTTCCCTTAATCTTGATAAACTTGATAAACTTACAGGCTGCCCAGGGAGGTGGTTGGGTCACCTTCCCTGGATGTGTTCAAAAAAAGGGTAGATGAGGTACTTAGGGATATGGTTTAGTTTAGGATGCAAATGGTTGGACTTGATGATCTTCAGAGGTCTTTTCCAACCTGGTGATTCTGTGATATTTAGTCACTGTTTGTAAAACTCTGTGTGTGTGTGTGATTTTATTTATTTAATTTCTTCTTTCCTCAGATGTAATTTAAGTGAGAATTATCAAGAGTATCTTAATTGGGAAAATGCTGTTTCTAGCTTTAAGATTTCATCCATCACTTAAACAGGAAGCTATGGGATTTTTTAATATACTACAGTAGCATCTGAATATTAAATATGGACATTCATTAACTGACTTTCTTCTCACATGCACTATTAATATTTTAATATACTGAAAACACCAAGTTTCAACCACTTAATCTTGATGTGCTACAGATACATAGTTTAGCCCTTTAGTAAGGATACAAATTATGAGCAGAAGTATCACATCAGCACTTTTAACAGCATATGAAATTAATTGCAGTAATTTAAAATGCTATGACTACTGCTACAATTGCAATTTCCCAAGACTCACTAGTAGATTTACAGGCAAAACAGATACTTTCATTAATCTGCATTCTTCTAAAAATGTCGTAAGAATTATACATACAAAACTCCTTGTATGTAACAGAAGTTTGACCAAGTGTTTCCATTTTACATTTGGTAAGATTTTGTCTCTCCCCTGCTGCAGAGTTTTCTCCTAACTAGATGCAACACCTGCTGAAAGCACAGGTAATTGTATTCGGGTCTGAAAACAAATGACCTTTGCTCTGAATAGATTTTCTTTTGGCCTCAAAGGTTATAAAGCAGAACTACAGATTTTTCTGGAAAGGGTATTTTATCATGGAAAACAGCAAATTAAATCAGTTTTAAAAGCTCCTTTGTGTCTAGTCCCAAATTGGAGTTAAGTGTAACAAGGACTTGGAAAACAGCTCAGAGGCCACTCTGGGTTAAAGATAGCTCTGTATGTACCATCAGCTCCTGAAGCTAAAATACATCAACACCAACAGCAAGAAAAGACTCCTGATGGGACCATCTTCTGAGTAAGCAAGCTCACGCTGCAGGTAGATACCAATGTGAAGCAATCCATGCCTGGCACAGACTGGTTTCTAGTGGTTAGCCATGTCACTCACAGCAACAAAAATAATTTATACAACCATTCCTTTAATCACTTCTAAAATTGAGGATCTGCACACAATCCTCTTGAAACTTAAGATTTCTTGTAAGAAGTGCACTAAAGTTCTCAAATAAAGATGAATTTCAAAGCTGTAAGAAGAATACAGAGGGGAAGGCCTTAAATAACTCTGTTATCATACAAAGAAGTTTAAACAAATGCAACTGCAACTTTTTGGAGGCTAAAACAAACTAGAAACTGGTGTTTCTTTTGTTCTTTCACTTCAGTAACAGGAAGTGGTGAACTGCAAACTTCGTAGCAAGCCTGGTGACATGTGCTACCACTTCCTGCCAAGTACACTTGCACAGCTAAGCACAGGCAACGTTTTGGTTACAGCTAAATTTAAACTAGCCAAGTAAAACACTCCAATGACTCTAGCATTTCAAAGGCAATTAGGGACAGAATGTTTCCTTTATCAATGAATTCTTATTGCACACAGTCACGCACTGGGATATATAAATGTTTGAAAATATACTTGGGTCTAATAAAAAACAGCCATTCACAAACTAAAAAGTTTCACTGCAAACAATGCTTCACTGCTTTCACAGTTTTAAAGTGCAATGTGAAATGCTGTTCTCTCCAGTAAGGAGAAAAAGCACTGAAACATCTGGGTGTCCCTCTAAAGTTAGCTTTGACACACTTTTAGAAAACACAGACACAGATTAATTCTTAGAATGCAAAGGCTAACAATTCTTTTAACTGCTAAGGCTGAGCTGCCACACCAGAGTCTGACACACTGGCATCCACCTAGCAAGTCAGTACAAAATAGACAGGGATACAAGAACATCTGTGCAGCAATGACAAGGATGAGGTCCACCTTGAGACCCAAACTGTGCATTGGTTCAGACTGCAGTTGCTTGCATTTCCCTCACAGCAAGGGGTAAAAGTAGCCAAGGGCTTATTGTTTTTTCAAAATCCTTTTCAGATCCTTGCTAACTATAGGCCAGGAATGCATCCTCTCTCCTCACTTAAACCAAGGGCGTTTTCTCCCACAGCTCCCAACAAACCTCTCAAACACATTGAGCAGGGAAATCCTGCCAAGAAGGCCAATGGCATCTTGGCTTGTATCAAAAACAGTGTGGCCAGTAGGTCTAGGGAGGTGATTGTGCCCCTGTACTGGGCATTGGTGAGTGCTGTGTCCAGTTCTGGGTTCCTCACCATAAGAAGGACATGGAGGTCCTGGAGCGAGTCCAGAGAAGGGCAACCAGGCTGGTGAAGGGGCTGGAGGGCAAATCTTATGAGGAGTGGCTGAGGGAGTTGGGGCTGTTTAGCCTCGAGAAGAGGAGGCTGAAGGGAGACCTTGTCACCGCCTACAACTACCTGAAGGGAGGTTATAGAGAGATAAGTGATGGTCTCTTCAGCCAGGTGACAGGTGATAGGACAAGGGGGAATGGCATGACGCTGTGCCAGGGCAGGTTTAGATTGGATGTTAGGAAAAAATTTTTTACTGAAATAGTTGTCAGGGCCTGGAACAGGCTGCCCAGGGAGGGGGTTGAGTCACCTTCCCTGGATGTGTTCAAAAAAAGGGTAGATAAGGTACTTAGGGATATGGTTTAGTTTAGGGTGTGAATGGTTGGACTTGATGATCTTAAAGGTCTTTTCCAACCTTGTGATTCTGTGATCCTGCACACCATGAAAAAGTCTCGTCAGTGCCAGATAAGGACAAAAAAACCCCAAGAGCTGCATGCTACTATATTTACCTTGTATTGCTATGCAAAGCCACTAAAATTCGTCATCTACGGTACATCATTGCCCAACACCATGTAACCCAGTATCAGAGGCCAGGGAGACTGGCCTCACCTAGGCCTCGTTTGGTTTAAGTCAAGAAGTCATCATCCCAAACACTGAAAGCTCTTCTGCTGCTACTTCTTCCACCACTCCACTCCCTAGTTACATGTTGCTTCTTACTGCAGCCAACCAGCAGATTTTACCCATAATTAAGCTGGAAAGCAATCATTTTCGAGAGACATTGGGAAGCATTCCAAAGAACTGCACTGCAATACTAAATATACAGGGTTGCCGAGCACTACATACTGAGAGGCTCCTTTTCCAGCTTTAGCACCTTTATGAACCTTAACAAAACTACTCTGCCACAATTCTTTGTGGAATGTAAGGACAAACAGCAGAGATGCCAAAACAGTTCATTTTGCTACTTTAGTTTTAAGAACAGTAGCTTACACTCAAGGCATCACTGCTAGTCTTTTGCTCTCCTCTTATCCATGATTTTAACCCTATAGTCCTCAGAGCTCAGTTTCTGAGGGCTACAGAATAGAATCAGTTCCAGCTAGGCCTCCCACTACCACTTTCCCTACAGCATACCACTGTTTGGACTTACGCATTGTCTTGTTTCTTCTTTCAAACAAAACTGCTGCTGCAGAAAATGCTACAGTACAAAGAAACCAAACCAAAGTGTTCCATCTGAAGCAAGTGAACTGTTACAACAGTACCAGCATAGAACAGGACCAGCAAATACTTCCTGAAGGTAAAGGTTTCTCTGATCTTCAGTCTGCTTAGCAAGAAGGTACTGAAAGGGCCATGTTCTTGAATAACACAAGTGGTGTAAGACAGAAAAGAAGCACATACAAATGAATGTGTAAGTAAATAAATAAGCACTTCATAGCCACTGCCAAGCAAATACTAGAATTCTTAGTATTTACCTGTATTACACAGTTAACCGGTATTTTGAGTTAATTTTTCATGTGGCTCAACATTAGTTTGCAGCTTAGCTGGACCTCATGTGAAAAAGCTGTATGATCAGGTAACAATTCCCACTGATTTTAATTTAAACTGATTTAATACATTTTCCATTTCACTAAGCTCACAGACTGAAATGTTTAATAACATTTCTGGTGCAGCTGTAGCAAGAAATCAGCCAGGAAGTCAAGCCCTTTCAGGACACAAATAAATGTCAATCTCAGATAGCATATACTAGCCTCTATATTTACCACAGTAGAGTATTTCTCCATCTCTGGCAAAGCAATATTTTATTTAAAAAATAAAGATAGTACTCAATGTACTAGCAGTTTAAATGGTTAAGTTGGTTTGGGTTTGGGTTTTTTTTTAACTAGACAAGTCGAGGGATTTTTAAAAAATGAAAACCCCCAAAAGTCAGCAAGACAGCTGTGAAAAAATTAATACCAATTTGCTTGCTTAGGAAGAGTCTCATTAGACCCATCTATCAAAGAATGTAAAAAATGCACCACAGTATCAGATGTTATTTATCAAACTAAAAATTAAGAGATCTGTTTTGCATGGCCTGCACACAGTAAAAGCCCCATCCTCTTTAAGAAGTTACCGTCCTACTTCTCCAAATCTCTTTTAAGTGAGAATGGAAGAAGTCAAATTAAATGGAAATAAAAAGACTTCTCCAAGAATTTTTTTTTCCAATAAGGTTCCCTGAAAAACAGAAACTCTGTGGCACTTATCACCACTGGACATATATCATGATAAAAAGGAGTTCATTACAAGACAGGGAAAGGAGTCTGGGTACAAAGTCTCGTTACCCTTCCAAGCAATATGGTATCAGAACAACTGGAACTTAGGCATCAACTTCCAAGCCAGGCTTGCTCCAAGTTCACAGCTTTGGTCCTTCCTATCCTACTGTGTTCATATGGGGGAGGTTCGTTCTTTTTTTTTTTTCCCAGTGGGCAAAGCTGGAGAGAAAGAGAGAATTTTGAAACTTCTCCACTGCAAGGCACGATACGCAAGAGTCTTCAAGATACACAAAATGAAAGGAAAACATTTTCCTGCAGTCACTCAGAGCTAAGGCTGAATGAAAAACAACTCAGAAATGGATTTGTAACTTCCCTTCAAAACATGACTGAAAATCCATATGCTTCACCTTCAAATTGCTGAATTCTGGGAGAAAATTACTTGGAAAATACTTCTCCCCATGGGCTTTGCTTCTTGTAAACAGCAAATGACTAAGTTGCATAGATGAACATCATAACTAATAAGCAGTAGTACTTCTACAGCACAGCTGCAACAGCTGGTATCGTTCTGCTGATTCTCCGAAGGATGCAGGTATCACGAATGATCACACACATGAGCTTTGTGTGGAGATCCATGAACAGAGCTGAAGAGTTGCAACACCTTCCATGAAGATTCCAAGCACAGACAGATGTGAAGGACAACTTCTTCCAGGAACTTGTTTTTTTCCACATGCATCCAACAGCTGAGGAACATGAATTTGCTCCCCACAACCTTACCCATGGATTTCTATTTTTTGGTTCCTCTCAGCAGTAGGTATCACAGGGCTTGGATTCAATACATATGTTAAAATGGGGTTTTTAGGCGAGTATTTTCTTGTGCTACATCTATGTACTGTCTCAATCTATAAAGATAGATAAGTGAAGGCTCAGAAGTGTCCTTTATTAGATGTTTCTTGAAGGATTTCAGTAAAAGAAAGAAATGACCAAGTAGGAAACAAGATCAGCATTAAGGCAGGGTGGGGAGCACTTGCAACACACCAGTGTGTCATACAGCCTCATGCAAAAGAACAAAGTCTAATAATTTTGAACTTGAACATTTGGTTTTAGTTCCTAGTAACATCTGCAAGGCATTTTCAAATGATCTAAGCAGTGTCTTGTATCACTATGTAAATTAAAGACACAGTAGTCCTTTACCGCAACCATTCAAAAATACAGCTAATTAACACAAAGCAACACACCAGGGCGAAGGTCAAAATTTTGTTTTGACCTTTACAACAAAAAGTTGTAAGATAAAATTATTTTGGAATTATGCACTACTGCAAACAGTTCTATTCATCCATTCACAACTTAAAGGGACAAAGCTGTATTCTATTCCTCCTTCTGTGGCCTGTAAGAAACCACAAAACACTACTAAATTCAAAGTAGGCTGCATTTAGTAGTAGGCTCCTTCAGGTTAACTGACTTTTCTTCACCTTACTATTCACCCATACAAAGAATCTAATACCACTGTCCTACAGAATGATACACAGAGCAGCGACTTGCACCTTGAAAGACATTAATACTGTAAAGTTCTTATAGCTTAAACACACTATGTTGGCAAAAATCAATATATACAAATGGCTAAAATAGGCAAGGCAATAAAGAATGTGGGTGGTGTGTGTGTGTGTGTAACATAAGGCCATTTCCTGCTCATAAGACCTTGAAACTTACTACCAAGATCAGATCGATGTTCATAATGCTAAGCAAACTGCTGCTTCCTTCAGCACGTCTCCTCATCTATGGTAGGTACAATCACTGTGAGCTCCCCCTCTACACATAAGCTACGGAATTCCTATTTAGAACGGAACAAGGGATTGAGAACACAGCTTACAATCATCAGAAGCTGACCAATCTATACTTTGAAACATTCAGGTTTTTTGACAGCTCAATAACCTACAGCACAATCAGATTATCACACCAAAATTTGAACCTCTTCAGCCACTTGCTTGTTACAGCGCTCCTTTAAGTTGTGCCACCACAACAGTGCACTGCAGCACTTCAGAGTTAGCAGCAGATCTTGCAGAAGTAAAATTCTCTTTTCAGCACTTTGAATTCAGAATTTACAGATTGCTTTGAACAGCCTTTGAACTGCATAATTTTAAAACAGCAAAATTACTCAATCTGAATGTAAGACTAAAAACCACTATGACAGTAGAAACTTTAATTACTGCTTGACACGAGTCAAAATATCCACTGATTCAACAGCCAAACTTTAAAAGGGCTAGCTCCCTGCAGAATGTCTTTCAGGGTTTGCAACCTAGGTGCTACATCTCTATGAAAGTACACAGAAACTAACTTGTGTCCACCTCTCCTTCTATTTTGAATATTAAATAAGCTACACTGGGTAGTAACTCAGTTTCATCTAAACCAATTTTGAAATATATTATAATTCCACAACTGATACAGGCAGAAAAGTTGGTTTATTTTAAGGATTGTTTATAGAGTCACTGTCTCTAGGAGGAATGCACTAACTTTGCTGCTTAACATATTCCTTTCAAACCAGCACGTAACTGAAGATCAGCACACATTAAAATCGGCTAACAGACTTGAGTTGCGGCTACAGTCTGACAGATAGCTGAAACTAGGGTAGGTGCTGCCACTGAGGAGTCACGACCAAATCCTTTTCTCTTTTGATCAGCTTATTTACATCTGTGTGAGTTTCATAATTTAGTTTACCATCATCTCCAGTGACAGCTGATGGCGTAACATGCAGTCACAGTTCTCCCCTCTGAGTAGCAGACCACAGACTCCACTGAACCAATCATTAATTTAAGACCCCAGTTAATACAGACCAAAAGGAAGTCCACAAGTAGCTTGCAAGCAGCTCCAGCATAGGACCTATACCAGGATGTCACCTGACTAGCTGCAGCTCCATGCTAGTACAGGAATTGCTCTGTATTTCACACTCCAACTATGGCTAGATATGGAACACAAATGGCTGCAGCAGTCTCCCAGGGACCTAGCCCCATATTCACTTAACCTCTAATGCAGCAATGGGAGATTTGTGCAGCTGACATCTATTCCTCTTCCCCTTAGGCCTGTGGGATACATGCACCACATGGCTTTCTACTACACAAGAAAAAAACCACAACTACTTTGCCACATATTTTAATGGGTAAGAACACCAGATTTCCCCATTTAGAAGGTGGCTGAGAAATACAAGTATCTGATTATTCTTTCAGAAGCCCAGTGCTTAATATGACATGACACATAATTCGTTCTCATCAAAATCATCATTTAAAAAACAGGCCAAAAGCCAAACCAGGAGGTTTTTAAACCTCCTGAAGTTACTGAAGTTACTTTTAAAGATGACACTCTCAATAGACTTTCGAGACAATTTTTTAAGCCCCTCTTTTTACATGGTGGTAAGCATGGGCGGGGGGGGTTGTTTGTTTGTTTGGGAAGCAAAGGACTTTTTGGAAAGACTTTTACTACCTACATTACAGGGAAAAACACCTAACTTACTAGTGAAGGCCACACTTGTCTTTCTGGCACATAAGAGTTTTCCAACATTATGCAAGTTTCTTTTAATGGCAGCCTTCATCTTGCTTTCTGGCATTGCATGTTCTAAGTACTCCTCTCCAGCCACTTCTCCTAAGCCAGAGAATTCTCCTAGCCAGCTTACTGACTGGCTCCTACTCTGACTTACTGAATCTTCCTTCCATGCTTGGGTTGACACGGATACCTTACTTCAACTTAAATCCCACCAGAAGTCACACCATACAGACAAGATGTTTTGTTTCAGGAAAGGAAAGGTATTTCTCAGGCCGATGAAAGAAAGGAAGGATTGATGGGGGTAGCAGTATGTGTGTTCACTGGCTGGCAGCCACTTCAGCTTTTCCCAATCTCTTAAATGCAACCTGTCCTTCCAGAGTTCCAGACTTGGTGCCATACTCATATTAGTGAACAGTCTGCCTTATGTGTTCTTAGGCGTTGCCATACATGTAAGAGGATGCTAACATTCAGCATCAGGTTTTTTATTCTGGTGGCCACAGTAACACTAATACAGATCATCTTAAACCTGGTCAACTGTTGGTTCTCCTTAGCAGAAGTATTCTGAAGTACTACATGTTTCAGTTGACTCTAAAACTACATACATTCTAATCAAAAGTGTCATATCTTAAATGTAAGAGGAAAGCTTACTATAAACCACAAGATTAAACTGATATTACATGCAATTATTGATCAAAAGCCCTTTAAAAGGCAGTAAATTGCAACCCACTGCAACTCCCTGGCGGGACAGGAAGTTGCAGATTCAAGTTTTGAGTTGAAATCCTCTGGATCAACTCTGTTTGTACAGGAGTCTTACACGGTGTGACTCCAGCGAAGTTACTGCTATTGGTAGTCCATCCACATTAGAAAAAGATCAGATCCATTTTACACACATACAGTTGGCTTGATGGACTGGGCACTTAAAACTACCATAACATCTCACTAAAGATAAAATCCTTTGAATTAGAAACATGTACTTTTTAATCACAGAACATAAAATAAAGAATCACCAAATACACCGTGTGTATTATGAATTTCAGTTAAATTCTGAAGTCAGTTCAGGATGCAAGAATGCCCTATAGCAGAAGGACCAGAAAAACCCTCCGAAAAAACAAATTAAAAATTCCCAAACAAGAGCTATGTGACTATCAATGTGTTTATTCCTAGATTCATCCAAAATTAGTCTGTGTTTTTAACTTTGCATTCATACCAAGCCACAAAAGCACCTCTAAGCTGCCTTCCTGCCATGCAAATAACCAGATAACATACAACAAAGATAGACCTCCATCTGCCAATTAGAAATAGACATGAAACAGTTAGACATCTGTCACACTGCTTCAGAGTAACATGCAGCAGTGAGGCACAACAGTGTTTTTAGTAAAAGCCAAACAAGTTCACTTATGTTGTTGGCCTGTTGCATAATACAGTAGGGCAACACAATTGCATCAGCAGCTGAAAAGAAATCACAGTCTAAGACGTCTTTTGTTACCAGCTAGGTGTCAGTATCAAGTTTAAGGTCACAAGGGACACAAAATGTTAATGATTTAAAGCTACGATGCCTCAACATCAGGATAACATCTAGCTGACCACCCTTCACATACCTTAAAAACAGAAACATACTTCCAGTTTTATAGTTACTTCCATAATGCTGTCTGACCCTACTCTCACATAAACACTTGACCTCCTTCTCACGCTGTACTGAAGAGATATCTGAGTCCCAGATCCCACAAGCCTTGCCCATGCACTTCCATCCTGCAGATATGAATCATGGTGATACCTGAGACACATAAACCAGTCTCAGTCACTTTGAAGTCTTACAATTCATTTATTATCACAACCATTAATAAAGTACACCTGACAATGCCTTCCTGACTCTTCCCTCCCTTTGCTCACCTAACCATTATTGCGTGTTTTCTCCTACAGCTCCTACCATCCAGAGGAGCCCAAAAGAAATTGATTAAGTGAGGACAGGGAATACTGAACCTTAATAGGAGGGTGTGAAAAACCCCAAAAAACAAGAATCAATCTTTTCCCTGTCATACCAGTAGCCATGAGGAAGAAGAGCAGAAACATTCAGTGAGGCATAATTTTACTTCAGTACACTAAAATAATTTCCATTACACATTACAGACATGGAAATTTCACTGCAAAAGGGAAGTAGATAATTTTGCTTGTCAAAGGATTTTCATCAAAGTGTTCAAAGGTCAGCATACACGTGCTTGATTACTGGACTACTCTCCTATTTTGCAAGATGTAGGCTAAGGAAAAGTTACTTCTGTAAAAATCAAAAGATGTTTCAACTCTCAGATGCACTACTATCTTGTGTGGGTAGCTTCCTGCCAAATGCTGATATCATCGTGGATTTAAAAAAAATAAATATGACAAATTTTGTTTCAGAATGAGCAGGCCTTTGTACTAAGTCCGAAATGCTATCAGCTAAAAGATACGACTCTGCTCTCATAGAAACTAGTTTAAACAAAAAGCTGAAAGGAATGCAAAGAATAAACCTTATTATTTGGAATGATAAACCGAATCCAGTTCTACCGGACAGCACTACTCGAACAGCAAGTTAAGATACTTAGGCACTGCTGCTAAATTAATGCTCCTTATCCTTGCACACCACCATGAAACTACTAACAAAATGCACAAGATACTCCAAGATAAGTTTTGCTTTAGGAGCTGTTGAAATATGAATATGAACTGACTCAACTGCATTTTACTTTCCATGTAGAACTGAGCAAAAGCAGAACTTTCCACTCAGGAAGCAACAACATAACCTTACGTAACACATTCTGGTTGTACAGAAGTTTTATCCTATGTTAAGAGTGAAATGCTGATCCTCACTTAGGAACCACAGCAGTATTATGACTTGTCAACCCTTTTAGAAGTTTCCCAAATAGAGTTACAGAGCCCTGTATAAAAAAAATGTAAAGTTGCTGAAGGCCAAGGACCTGCCTTCACCTAAAGTTCCTGAACAAAGAATCCGTATTTTCACAGATTGAGAACACAGAGAAAGACTGCAGGTTCAGCTAACTTCGCCATCCATTATGAGAATTGAAGGTACTCGTTATGCCAGGAAGTCATGACAAAAAAGGATTCTTGTGCCAGAGTTGCCCGAAAAAAGGGTAAAAAAGGTCTGATAGATAGACATGCACTGCACTTTTATCCTACTTATGCAACAGGACACCAGGCTGGAAGACCTTACTGCCTGGATCAGTACAGCCATCATTACAGCAAGACCAAAGTCGTAAGGAGAAAAGTTAGGGGGCCATCTGCAAACTTCCAAACAAACTACAAGGATGTAGTCTTGCAGGCATGTTTTACATGACAGCGGAAGAGAGGGGAATCTGCAAAGTATGACACAAATACATCACACAAGATGTCAAAATAATTACAATTCATTATTGACTCATTTCTATAACATGAACACTGAGGCTAAGTAAAACAAATATTCTATAATAAAGCAGTATTTCCATATCCCCCTCCTACATGTTTTCTTCCCCTTTTGGAAAGTGTTTCCATTGCTCTTGTAACTGAAGTGTTGTGGTTTAACCTCAGTTAAAGTACTAAGCAACAATAGGAGGGGAAAATTGTAAAAAGGTATTTGGTATTTAGACACAATGCAGGCCCTTTCATCATGGCAACAAAGTCTGCTTTAATTGCGGGATGGAGAACCTAAGAAAAAAAGTTGAAACAATTGAAAACTGAATCCAATGTAGGCAAGAAAAGCCGCTAAATGACTCACCTCACTCACAAATAGCATTTACATATATAAGATTAAACAACAAAATCTGACGTCAGGACATCTCAAGCATATGCTTTCTGAGACTTCTACAGTTAAACCAACTCTGATCTTGTTAGCAGACAGACCGACCAGAGGAAGAGAACTAGGGCACCACAAAGGGCTGATAATATTGAGCATGCTAAGGCAAACCATTGTGAAGTGAAAACACATTGTAACAGTAAGTACGATTCGGCACCACATTGCAGAATCCACTTTTGGAGGACATGCAAACAAAACAGCCTGGCAGCTTATACTTCAGGAAGACTCCGTGTACTCAATTAGGAATGCCAATCTGAAGACCTTAAAACTTAATTGGGAAGGGACTGTGCTTGGGAAAAGCACTGTATCCATGTATCTCTCTCCTCACCATGGTTGGCTATGCTTTATTAGTCAAGGAAAAAAAGAATAAATCCAAAGAGTTGGAAGTGAAATGCTCCTAAGCTCATCAGATAGATGCATTAATTACAATGGTAAAACAGGACTAGTATGGAGCAGCCAGCATGCATTCACAGACAGAGTGAGAGCACATCTTAAAGAACAAGCAGATCAGATTTACATGACTGACCTAGAAGTAGCGCAAGCAATACATCAGGAGTACCAGGAAGAAAAAAACCCAAGTATTTTTATTTAAGCATACATCAGCACTTTATGAATAGTTTCACTATTTCCTGTGTTGTCAACTCTCCTGTAGGTAGGTCCTTTACTAAAAGATAAAAGAGACTTCAAGAAACATATTATAGGTAGGAAAATGTAACTGTGAAATTGCAAATACTACCTATGGAATTAGAAGTATGCCTCAACTATTAGTAAGTTTCTTTGAGTTGAATACTGTTGAAAATAAGACCCTTGTGTAAGCAAATATAAATCAAGGAAATGACCACTATGTTTACTGAATACCGTAAGAAAAAAGAGCATCACATTCACAATCCTCAAGACTTCAAAGTGAATCAGCGAGAAAACGATACACTAAAGGGTAAGCAGTTCAAGAAACATAAAGAAAATGGTTGGAAGACAGGGGGACCCATTTCTGTTAATGATCTCAAAGTATAAAAAGGTATTTTATATTTACCAGAGCACTGATGTAGGCTTTTTTTTTTTAAAAAAAAAGCTACACAGCACTTCTTCACGTTTGTTAAGCCTTTTATTCTACCAGAGATACAGTAAAATACCTTTTTAGGTAAAATGCTCCTTGGCCTTCATTAGCTGATGTTACTGATACAGCATCTTGAAAGAAGAATTTTAATTCTTAAAAAATATTTTTGAAGACAGAAAAATCTATTCTTAAAGGATTATAAATGTCAGCCATACCTCATATAGTCAATCACATCTGCCTAAATAAAAAATTTGTTTGTTCCCTGTGCACCAAGCGCAGTAAAATGTCTGAAGAGGATACTGCATTTGGGTAACATAAAACGTTATTCTACCTCATCTTTAGATCCATTTTGTTCCAATAAGTCTAGTCATTCTCTTAGTGTTACTTTTCAAGGCCAGCATTAGTTCCACCCTCCTAAATACCAGTTATCTCCATTGCAGTTTACCCCTTCATCCTGTTAACAGAGTACTTCGTTTGATTTTAAAAGCGACCTCAACTCCCAGTAGCTGATCCTATGTCTCAAGTCTTGTCAAACTGACATTTCAATTCAGCAATATCTCCACGAAGAACTTGAAAATTTTGTTTATGTTTAGTTCAGCAGAAAATATTTTGAGTGAAAAGCCTTTCAGAAATACAAGCCACAGGAGCCTGATTTGATACACCACAGCTCACTGAAGGTTAGTTGAGCTTTAGAAATCCCCTTTCATGACCAAATTTATAACCAACTTGTGTCAAGGAGGTTCCTCTATCTCATCGCTAACGAGCTTCTGATTCTAGGACCAAGGAGCTTAAACAGAACTACTCCAAAATCACAAAAATGGGAGCTACGTGGAGAAGAGTTGAGAAGAGAGTTAAACTATCTGCCAAGAGCCGTTTGGTCACTGTCGCTACACAGCTCCGCAAGAGCCACAGTTAGCCTACGCAGTCCAAGCCCTCTTTCACTTTCCGAAAAGCTACGTCTAAACATAAGCTGACCGGTAACAGACGAGCAAGAAAAACTGACAGAAAGATCACCCTGTAGCTCGAGCAGTGCCACGATCAGGATCTGGGGTACAGTGCGGTACATGGCACTGCTCAACAGCCCCACGGAAACCACTTCCACTGTCAGCAGAAACAACAGGCGAGCGGCCCAAAGGCTGCGCACAGCCGAGGCCGAGCCAACTGTTGCTGTCGCCGGGACCGCCCAGAGGACCAGCTCGCATCCTGCGGGTCACGGCAGAGGCCGCGCCACCGGCCGCCCTCCGGCCCTTCGCACCGGCGACCAGCTCTTCCGCCGCGCGGCCTGCCCGCACCGGGGCCCCCGCCGGACCCCCGCCGCCTCCAAGGGGAGGGCGGAAGCCTAGCTCCCGAATGCGGGCAAGCTGGGCCCCCGCTCCCAGCGCGGTGGCCAGGACACGGCGGGGGTGCCCCGGCGCTTCCTCCCCACACGGGGCCCGTAACGGCGCGGGGCTCCCGCCCACTCCCGCTCAGCGGCCACGCACAGGCCGCCGAGCACGGCCCCAACCCAGGGCGGCGAAGACGGGCGGCGCCCACTCATCCGTCCCTCCCTTTCTCCCTCCCGGCAGCTCCTCTGCCGGCGGGAGGGCCCCGGCCAGGACCCCTCTCGCCCCCCGGGATAGCGGCGACAACCGGCCCCGGCCCCTCACCGATGGTGGAGATGAAGGTGGTGTTGAAGGCGTCCTCGCTGAAGCGAAAGAGCAGGCAGGTCTTGCCCACGCCCGAGTCCCCGATCAGCAGGAGCTTAAACAGATAGTCGTAAGTCTTCGCCATCTTCCCTCGGCCTCTGGCTCGCCGCCGCAGCAGGAGGGGACAACTGCGGGAGGGAGGGAAGGGAGGCAGGCAGGGAGAGAGCGAAGCGCCGCCCCGGCCGGCGCCCACTTACGGGCGGCGGCACCGCCGCGCGTCACGGCGCGCCGGAAGCGCTCCCGCCCGACGGGACTTGTAGTCAGCGGGCGCTGGGGCCCGACACCCGGGCGGCAGTTTCGTCCGTGTCGCCGGCTGGAGTGGCCGCGGGGAGCGGCACGCGGGCGGAGCCCCGCGCCTGCCTCCCCCTTCCCGGCGGTGCCGGAGGGGCCGGCAGACGACGCGAGGCCCCGTGGAGCCGAGCTCTCTGCTGGACGCTTCTCCGCGCGATGCCGTGTGAACACGCGTTTCATCTTCGAGCCCGAGTGCTAATAGCCTGTGTGCGCTAATTAACGGCCAGGCCACTAGGCCCGAGACCTCGCCGCCTTGGTGCTCAAGGGGCAGCAGACGCGTAGGGTTTCTAAAGGGAAACGCAGCCTGACTTCAATGACACCTGGAGAATTGCTGCCACTGAGCAGTCAGATGGCCTCATTCTACATGGGATGGAGCCAAATCACCTTTGGAAGCTCGGCAGATTTGTAGATAGTCCCACACTTACCCGCTGAAGCGACACAAGGAGTAATGGCATAGTACTGCACGTTGCCAATAAGTGAGTCCATGCCTGGTGTCAAATGTTCGAACGTTGCTTTGGGAGTGTCAAGTAAGGAAGAAACTTGTTCACACAACAGAAAAATTATTCTCACAGCCTCAAGTAGCACTAAAAACACGGGGATTCTAGAACAACACGTGGCTATTCTAGAGCACCTCATTAAAAACTTTCTTTTTCAAATGATAATTATGCCTTGGTGTGAGGCAGCCTCATTATGTATTCATTATGCTGGGTTCCCCACGGGATGTCACAAGGCGCTAGAAAAATAAATAACGTTATTGAAACACTTTAAAATGACAGCAAAGAGCCACTGCTTTAATTTAATTTTAAAATTGTAGCCTTTAGACAAGCTATAAACAGAAATCTCTAGCACTGTAAATCACTATAACAGTTCTTGCTTCCTTCTTAGGAAAACAAAGGAAGAAGAGCCTTTTTTTTCCCCAGATCATTCATTAAAGGATTGTCATCCTGCAAGGTGTGTGCCACCACCTTCCTCTGAGCTCCCTCCAGGCTCTCCCTCACCGCGCCTGCCCTATGCAGGAACGTCCCTCTGGCACCCACTGATCCGGGCACCGCTCCTGCTAGTCACCCAGTAGGGCATCCTTCTCAACAGCGACCTGGAGTAATGCAGGAGTTAGGTGCAGCCTCTGTGAAGAACTTCTCCTTAGCTGCAAGTGTTTCAAGCACCCTCCAGATCGGACTGGGGGTGCAAATGTGATACCACCGCCTAACAGCAATCCAGAGATACCTGCTCCTAAGCGTCTCCCACCTGCAGCCCACAACTGTACAAGATCCCTTCTCACTTTTTTTTTTTTAATGTTAATTTGGCAAATATATCTGCTGACTTTGTACAGAATCAGACAAAATTAGTTTAGAGCATGAAAACTCAGTCATAAATGGTTAGCCTCCACATTCCAAGCATGCAAAAAATGCTTTTTTTTAAAATTTTTTTTAAAAAACATTAACTTACAACGTGATGGGGTGAAATAGGGCTAACCTAGTCTAATGCCTGGCTACTGCTGCATTTGTGCAAAGTATTCTGAGGAATCACTCCAAACAAATATCTTCAGCCACTATAAACCTCGAAAAAGCAAAAGCTCTTCTGCTCCTAGTTATTAATTGTTCCAAATCTTCCTTGTTAAGGGACTTAGTCTGGTGGTGTTCCTGGGCAGTAAATGTTTGTGATCACAAACAGTGTTAAGATGAAATCTAATTTTTGAAACATTTCCCTGTATTTGTATTTTTGGAGACATGAGTTGGTATGTACTGTAATTACAGCCACACAATCATATTTCAGCACTGAAGAGAGTAATTTGGGGGTTAATGCTCACTCTTGAGCTTTATGGAACAACTAGGCTTCCATATGTCTCTGGAGGAATATGTTTGTGATTGCCATCTGTTACTCAAGAGTAGTTTTATAGAAAAATAATGCAAATTACTTCCCTCTTTAATTACACTGGTGCTTTGCGATACTGTGCTCTGTTCTGATTTGGAAAAGTGCCAGTTCACCAGATTCAAGGCACAGATGTTTACTTCACTGTGAACTTTAAAAACAAGACATAAAAATTAGGAGTTACATTTTCTGATTTTCTCAAATATGGAAAAACTATAATTGTGTATTTGCATATTTTGCAACGTTAGTCAAACTCTGATGAGCACTACCCAAGCTGGCAAGGCTCAATAACTGAGCTGCTATGATACCTGTTCCACGGAAGCCCAGTGTTACTGCACTAAACAGGAAAAGGCAACATTTCTTTTACATTCCATTATAGTCAAATAGATCAACTGGAATTAAACTTCATTTTTTTCTGACGTGGGAGAACCACTGGGGGGAGAACACTGAACATGTAGGAAACAGAAAGAGTTTGATACTATGCTTTACCTTTTGACACTACATAAAAGCAGATAGCACTGTAGCAGCGTGATGCTCATTTGCACATTTCAAAAAAGCAGAATTTTGAAACCCTTTACAAGCCCTACGTGACTGCCCTAACAGTTGTGCCTGAATACCTCTGTTGAAGCTCATCCAATAAACAGACGTGTCCCCAACGAGATACAGCAGAACTCCGTTAGTTACTGAGGTGTATGTAAAGCGCGTCTGCTAAAGCACTCAGTTTAAGAAAGGCACTACTATCAAAAGCAAAAAGTAATTACTCCTCCTATTCAGATGCAATAAATTCATCCACCTTTGCGTACACATTAAAAAAACCCAACAAAACAATCAGGAGATACCTGTGACTAGTTAACAAACATCTACATTTTTAAGAAAAAACCCAGACTATATTGCTACTTCGTTCCCACTCTCATTTTTACTTTCTCAAACGATAGACATGACTACTTCCAGATTTCAAAAATCCTGGTTTTCCCTCAGTTCAAAGGTGAGACTGGTTAAGTGAAAGGGGAACTGTGTCAAAATCTGTCTTTAATGAAGCTCTTCTGTTCAAGGCATACAAAATTGTAGGGAATTCTACATCTTAAGTGTTTAAGTAGAAAGTTTAAAAAAAACCTAATAAGAGTTTTAAATGTGATGGTAGAACCAGGATCCTGTTATTCTGGCACTAACTGTAATACACAGGTCCAAGTCCTACAAAAGATAATCTTATGAGGCAGTCTTGCCCTGAATGCTACCTAACTGCAAATCATTAACATGAGCTTTGCTCCTTAGCTTTTGGACTCTGCTTGCTAATATGATAATCTTTTGATGTATATCTTTAATAACTCTGGTTTTGGCAGACACCTCTCCAATTTATTAGTTTGATGACCATCACGTGAGACTCCTTTAAAAAAATGCCCCTTATTCCCAGGTTCCACTTAATATGTCTTTTGCTGCAGGTAGACATTTTTCTGCTCGTTCTAAACTTCATCTTACTGCATTTCCTATGTTGCTATGCCCTGCTATAAAGTCCTAGTTTTAAGAAGATCAGTGCATAGGTTTAATTTTCTCGCCTTTACAAAGATCAGTACTCTCCTTTACTCTAGTGATCTAAATATACAGGTTTTCCATATTTATATGCTGCAGAACGTTGTGTAGAAGACATTAAAGCAAGCCATTATTGGGGTAAAAAAACTAACCAAAAACTTAAAGTATATAAAATTCAATTCCAGAAAGCAAAAGCACTGTAAGATTCTGATCGGTAAGCTACATCGATTTCAAGTTTGCTATTACAGTAGTGATAAAAATGGACCTTCTTCAAGTTCCAGTGCTAAACTATTCACATGAGCTTGTCCTGTGTGGAGCCAGGAGTTGGACTCAGTGATCCTTATTGGTCCCTTCCAACTCAGGACATTCCATCACTCTATGATTCTGTCTCAGCATAAGCATATTTAAACCAAATGTCTACATGGCATTGTGAATGAATGGCTTACATCATTCATTTAGAATAAAATTATAATACTCAACTCTGCAGCACAGGCAAAACCACAGGCAGACTGCATTCCAGACCAAACACACCACTTCAAGTGAACCTACTCACTTGAGGTGAGCTGAGTGCAGCTTAGAGCTGGTTAGTGCATGGAAATCTAACTGGTCTTAATGACAGTTCTACAGAGATACCTATCCCCATCTACAGGCATAATTAGGGTGAATTTTGGTGGGGTTTGTTTTTTTTTTTTTAATCATCCAATACTCACTTCCTCAGTGACCACAGTCAGTTTAAACAAGATTTTGTAGAAAATCCCCCAAAAAGCCTGTATTCTGGCAACATCTGATAGCACATCCAATGGACCTACCCAAACACAGCTGCAGAAGGCCATGAATGGAACAGAACAGAGTAGCACTGTGTTTCAGTGGGTGCTCTGCTGCTACCTTCCTCATCGTGGGGAGGGCTTGCTGACTGTACCACAGCGATGCATGCCATCACAGACACAGATTCAGGCTGTAAATAGCAAGACACTGCCACATGTAACGCAGAAAAAAACCCGAACCAAACTGTATTCTGTTGTTTTTACACATCTCCAGAGTAGCTTTTGGAATTTTTCTGTTGTCATTCTAGCTGACAGGTAATGTTTCCTGTTCTCTTCTCTAAAATGAGATCAGTCTTTGTTTGCTGGGAAAAGGCTGGAAAGGGGAAGTAATTTCTTTAGACTTGAATCTGTTTCTCTGCAGGCCATGCCACTGCCATGTTTCTGTCTTCTGAAGAGTATACTTCAAAAATAGCTTCAATCCTAAGATTGAAGGTAATGCATTAGAATTGACTCATGCAGCAGGTCACTGAACTACAAGCAGTTACGAAAGGAAATGAATCTCCAAGTAAAACCAAAATAGAGAACCAAACAGAGTAATGTATCCAAAACACATCCTGTTTTCGGATCATCCTGTGTGGTGCTCCTTCCACAGAAAACATTTTTTAATGTAAACTGTGACTCCAAAGTCTTCCTCGAGCACCAGAGGCTTCTTGCAGGAAAGACGTGTATGAAGCAAGGAGGAAGAAGTGAAGGAAGGCAGCACTTTAGGAATTCAGGTTTTGTTGCTGCTGTTTTATACATTGTGAAGGTTATTTTCTTAAAGAAAAACGAAATTCTCCTTCTGATTCTGAAGCAACAGCCTGAGTAGATTCTCCCCCTTCCCTTCTGCTTGCAGATATATAACATACATTTGAAAAAGACTGGTTGTAGGAACAGCTAAGACTCAACAACTGACTATGCTGGTAACTGGTTTATGTTTCTAGCTTCACAAGACAGCCCGCAGAGGAAAGTATGAGTCAGAGCCTTTTATATGAAATTCCCCATGATATAACAAGAAAGAACTTCCAAAATACCTCTGTGTCATCACCACTCCAGCCCATGAGGAAAAAAAATGCTAACACAGCATTACAATGTTACAGGGCAATGGCTGTGATGGGGAGAAGATGAAAACCGATATAGTGGCACGGACCAATATAATGGTCTGTTCTTGCAGAATAAAGTAGGGTTTTGGGGTAGGAAGAAAGTATCTTGAACGTTATGTACAGAGCCAGCACTAGAGGGGACATCCCAGTGTTGAGAACACTGTTGTCAGAAAGATGTGTGTCTATAAAACTTACATCTTCACTTCTGCTCGTGGCAAACTTTAAACATAATTTTTGCCAAATGTATCGGTTCTCTCTTCAAAACGGATGTGGCTCAGCCTGCAGCCGGGGGTGTGTGTTGGAAGATTGTGCGTACTAACCCATTCCTGAAAGGTCTATTTCTGCCACTTACAGGATTTACAGTGAATTGCACTTCTCAATTGTTCCAGGCTTGATTAAATGACACCCAGGAGCTTTTACAGATTGTATTTGGGATTATTTGTATTGATCTACAGAAAAAAAACTAAACCCCACTCAACCTCTTACTAAAACACTAATGCAAAACGGGTTTTTCCATTCCCACTACCTGCAACATGTTTATTTCGCAGTTTCTTTAAATAAGTTTAATCAACAAACGATCACTAACAGAAACGTTTCTGCCTTTTCTCTTCCTGACCGGACCGGAGAGCTGCCGAGGAGCGTGCGCAGAGACACCACGTCTCGCGACGTGTCGTTTAACGTGAAACGACGCCGAGCGACAATTCGGTCGTCACATGGTACAAAAGCAGGTGGGCCTCCGGGATCCATTTAGCCCCGGAAAACACCAGCGCCACGCACGATCACCCTGTGAGAGGGAAACGGGCCCTTCTTTCGAAGGGAGAGCCGCAGCGCGGGTGGGTGAGGGCGCCGCCCTGCCGGGCGCACCGTACCGGCGCGTTACCGAGCGCTCGCGCTGAACTCCTCCGCGCGGCGGTAACGGCCGTGCGCGCCCTCCCGCCGCGCTAATTCCCCCGTCAGTTAAAGGGACGCAAACCCAGCCACGTGCAGGGAAATGACGCGATAGCGTTTCTGCAAAAACGGCAAACAACGTCGGCGAGAGGACGGCACTCCCACCCCACACCACCGCCCTCCCCCTCCGCGGCCGACCGGCGGGACCCACCCCCTGGAACACACCATAGATGCGGGGCCGCCAGGCGCCTAGAGCGGCTTGAGCTTGGCGCCCGCCGGAAACGCGCGGGGAAGGGGCGGGCTGGAGTTGGCAGCACGGGGCTGCGACGCGCAGCGCGGCTCCGCGGCAGACATGCCTGTGAGTTGCTTACTGCCGCCGGCCGTGCCTTTCCGCGGGGCAGATGCCGGGGCAGCGGCCGAGGGGCTGACCTCGGGCCTCGTCGGGACGGGACGCGCGCGGGCTCACTGCTTTACAGGAGCCACGCGGTGCCTCGCGCCGCGGCCCTCGGGGCAGGGGAGGGGAGCGGAGCGGCCGCGCCCGGCTCCGGCCGCCACCCTCCCCCGAGGGACCCGGGCGAGCTGCCAGCGGAGCGGGGAGCGCCCGCGGCCGCACGGCCTCCTCGCCGCCCCCGCCTCACTGGCAAACGTCGCTACCCCCCGGGCGGTTGCAGTAGGCCCGAGGGCTCTGGCTGCCCCCCAACCCTCGGCGCTGCCGGTTCCAACGCTGCGGCCGCTTGGCCTCCAGTCTGCCCAAGCGCCGTTTGACGCGCAGTGCCTTCTTCCTCTCGTCCCACCCAGCTGGCTAAAGATCTAGTGCATCCCTCCTTAGAGGATGAGAAGAGAAAGCACAAAAAGAAACGCCTTGTGCAGAGCCCAAACTCCTACTTTATGGATGTAAAATGTCCAGGTAAAGGTTTAAAACGTTTCTATCTTACACAAGGAATAAAACTTAATTTTGTATGTGGTTCATGTTCTTAAAAGGTGATTTTTGGGGTTTTTTTTTTACATTTTACGGATTTTTAATCTAAAAGTGTTTTTTCTGCTCTCTAGAGGAAGAGAAAAAACTATCCCACTGTTGGGGTTTCTGTAACAATAAAAATGTTTTCAACCTTTTTCAAAAGTTAGTAACAAGCTTTTTAGTTTATTTTCTGGAGGTGTGGCATGAAATTTTTTGGGTGGTGTGGTTTTTGTTGGGTTTTTTTTACCCGTTATGAAATCCTGGCAAGGATTCACGTGTAAGGAAGTGGATGCTTTAAAGCATCAGTGGCACAAGTTTGTAACAGAAAAAGAGGAGAACAATATTGTCTTCTAAGTTGGATGATTGTGGAAAAACAACCGTAAAGACTGTTTACAACGATATACACATTCACACTGGGATTTTACATAGAAAGTAAAATGCATACGACTGCCTCTTTAGCACATCATGTTAAGTAAGCTGACACCTAGCTTACATATACACGGGTTATATTTAAGGTGTTGCCTGTGTCTGCTTTTCAGAGATTTCATTACTTTGGCTCAGAAGCACCTGTATAACCAGTTTCTCTTTTATAAATTAAAATACGGGATTTTCTAGCACAATTACAGGAGTATGCCCTACCAGAGAACAGCTTCTTTGATCAGCACAGCTACATCTACATCAAGGCGCAGAAACTGTCAAGTGGTAACTTATCTCCTAGAAACTACTGCACTCTAAGAAGACTATAGGAGTAAGAAAAAGCATGGACTTACAATAGCGATCATCCTGACTAGAAGTGGGGAATTGTGGCTGCTTTTCAGGTTTTCTTATTATCTTATTCTTTCTCTAGTAGCTTAGATTCTAAGAAGCTCTGAGGCATTGTTTTCCATCTAAAAGTGAGGTAAATCCATTAGAACTCTTTGAAAAGTTAAATGTGGTTACGTGTAGAAAAAAAAATACATGGTTGAAGGCTAAGTCACTGGTTTTTATTTTCTTTTCAAAATTCGTTCAAACCGGTGTACATGCATGCATATAGGAAGGTACGGTTAATGTAAACCTAGGTCCATTAGCTGTCTTCATTATTGTTAGACTAATTGGTTATTGAGTCTGAGGGATATATACAGCAAAGCAGGAAAGCCTCAGTAATGACTTAGTCCTAAGTAAGCACAAGGCACTGAAAATACCAGATGGCCTTACACATTATTTCAGCGTTGTTTGAAGTTGCTACCTTGTGACTGAAATGGATTAGGCTCATTTCCCTGAAAAATCCACAAAACTAAAAACCTCTCAACATGGAATTTCACATTCATGGAAGGAGAACAACATTTTCTATGGTTAAATTTTAGCTGCTAGCAGTTTTTTGCAAAGATTTCTGCAGTTACTATTTGTGATTAAAAACTGAAATCTATTTACTCTGTTCCCTCTACCAACCAGTTTTCATGTCAGAGCTTTCTGAGGATATTCCTCATAGCATATATTGCACCGTATCTTTCTGGTCCACACATATGTTGAAAATCGGATCTGTGTCCACATTTATCTGTCTTATTTTCTATATCCACATCTAGATTAAATTCTTTATAAGTTTTCTCTCTCCAAAAATTCCTCTTGGCTAATTAAAAGTACATTTCAGGAAAAAGAATCAGAGCAGCGAAAATCCCTTTGACTAAGCCATGATCCTTTCTTATGTTGGAGAATTTAGAAGCTGTAGATCACATATTAGTGATGCTTCTTCTGCATCTGAAATTAGTGAAGTTATTCTGTCCAAGTCTTGTTAAGTGTAACTTGTAGAACCTGACCAACCACGTGCCTTATGGGTACCAATTATTAAACAGAAAGCAAACACAGATTTGAACAGCAGTGTTTATATTCACAGCTGCCAGACTTTGTCAACAGCAGTGTTCTATTATTACAAGTTAACTATTTCTCTAGCTAGATGGGTTATTCTTTTCAGCAGAGAGGGGTAGTCTAGAACTCATCTTTTTTGCAAGAGCAGGCAAATTAGGGATTGTCAGCCATCAGGCTGTGTTAATTTTCATATGGGGAGTCATAATAGTTTCAATTAATGAACTTGCTTTCATATGCATCTTAGAAAAACAAGTACTTCAGACTACAGTAAGAGTGGTTGGCATTGTTTAATTTGGTGTGCTGTGTAGTGAAATACAGATTTTTAAAATTTTATTTTTTTTACAAGATTATTTAGAGTACCTTATTCAATTACACATAAAGTCATGCTGGAAACACCCAATAGCAAGTTTAACAATGCTGTTTTCCAGGCTGCTACAAGATCACCACTGTATTCAGCCATGCTCAGACTGTAGTTCTGTGTGTAGGGTGCTCAACTGTCCTGTGTCAGCCTACTGGGGGGAAAGCCAGGCTGACAGAAGGTAAGGAGCAATGTTTATCAGCCTAAATATTCCACTTATATCAATACATTTACATATTTATAGCCTGCAAATATTTTAGCTTTGATTTTGAAAACTGTTACTGGAACGCTTATTTTGCAAATTACATGGAGTCAGCTGGTAAATTAGGCCATTGCTAACAGGCCCTGACGTGCAGTTTTCTTCAGTTTCTTATTTTTCCATAGCTATACAGGTAGGCTAGGCAGCTAAGCAGCTACATTGTCATTGAGCACTCTTGATCTTAGGTGCTTTGACTTGCCTTCCTTTAGCCAATCTGTAATACATACTGATTATTTAATTCTGAGGTAAGTGCAGCACATTAAAAAGCACTGTTCAAGCCCTTTTGCCAGGCTGAAGGGATTCTCTGCCACTGCTAGTTAGTGGTGGCTTGCCTGTTAGCTTTTCAACAGTAGCACTGTGAAGGCTGTTCCCTGGCTCATGTTACCTAATGAAAATTTGTCATGTAGAAATTAGAAAGGAACAAATAACCACTGATGATTATATACAGGTAACTGGTGTGGCATCACTATCTTGAAATGCAACCCAGTGTCTGGGTTAAAAAAAAATGAAAGAACAAATCAAGATTATATTAATGTTTTGTTTAAAGGACAAAAAGTAAGTATATATGGAAATTAGTACTGCTTACATTATGTAGTTTATATGAGGACACAGTACCTTAATTAATAAGGCTGTTGAGCAGTTAAAAAGGTATCAACACTCCTAGCAGCTGTTTCAGTATGGGCTTTGTGTCACTAAGGGATAGAATAGCAGACTGAAATTTTAAAAGGCATCTGGAAGAAAAGAACAGTACACCTTAGCTTTATTTTAAGATGAATTATACAACAGCCCTGTTGTACTGGTTGAGTTTGAGTCTTCTCTAAGTGCTAAATCTTTACCTCTTGCAGTACATTAAATTTAAATTTATTGCATGAGTTTTCCTACTGAAGCTAGGTTGGCAATTTTCTAAGGCAGCCTGACAATTTAAGGACTATTCACCTCTATACTCATTCTGATTTCTTTACAGGCTGTTCATTTAGAAGAAAGCAGCACTGAACACCAGCATGTGGTTTTGGATCTGTGTTCCCGAAAGCCTTAACAGTTTAAAAATGCCTGTTAATACAACAATGTAATTACGAGTGATTTTATAAAATTTACATCCTACTGGTGACTAATGAGCTGGAATCTCTTTCAATAAATGAAGTGCTTTTCCTGCAAGCTTGCAGACGACTTCTATTTTTGTAATTCTAGACTTTAATTGTGTGGTGTCACTTAACATAAAAACCTTGGTCTAGCTGTATCCTTCCCCTTCTTAATCAAGTACAGCAGTTTAATACTGCTCTGAGACTACATTTTGTATACTTGGTTACTGCATCTACTTGTAACTGCAAGGACTGCAAAGGGTAGATAAGATTCATAATGGCTTGTTTGCTTTCAGCATTGCTTTAGTTCCTCTATGGTGGGGAATAACATGAGAAATAAAAATGCAAAGTTACTTACAGCTGTTTCTCTGGAGTAGGTGGGTTCTCCCTCACTCTCATCTGCTCTAAAAACTGTAATCTTGTATTCTGTAACTGAGATTTCTAGACACAAACACAAAAAAGGCCAGTCTTTTGCAGAACACTGAAAGCAATAGGAATAGAGAAGGCATGTAGTATACAAGCAACAGTAAGCCAGCAGACTAGGCTAACAGTGGCAAACGGTATCCGCTCATTAAAAAAAAAAAGAGTACAGCAAGACCATACATCTTTTCAGTATTAAATACCAACATTAAATAATTACCTTTTCATGATGAGGAAACAGTTTTTCAATTAGTTTTTAAAAGCTGTCCCTAATACATGGCTGTTAAAAAGTGTATTATATTTAACCATGAGAACCCATTTAAACATTATTAGGTGTATCTTGTTTATTAAATTATATCTCAAGTTATGTATCAACATCTGTAAGCATGAGGTGTCTTGATGAGATGCTGCAGGGGAGGTGCCTGCAATTACCAGCTAGAAGCTTTCCCTAGGCCCAACAGAGTAAACACCAGCCAGGCTCAGGGCTGGACCCACCACTGGCCAAGGCTGAGCCAATCATCAGCAAGTCACAGCACCTCTGGCAATCATATATAAGAGGGGGAAAAAAACCCTGCAAGCAGCTGCTTTTTGCCACCAGAGAAGGGAGTGAGAAGATGTAAGAAACTCTGCAGACACCCAAGGTCACTGAAGAAGGGGGGAGGAGGCGCTGCAGGTGCCAGGGAGAAAGATTCCCCTGCAGCCTGTGGAGAACACACCTCCAGTACTGCAATGGAACTGTCAAACAGTATCACAGACTTCAGTGCAAGAGTAGATAACTTACTGTTTATTACCTAACCAAAGTTTGTTCACAAAGGTTGTCCCTGTTGTCTTTATCTCGAGAATATTGAATCAGCAGAGACAACTCATTATTAATGAATAAAAAAGTAAAGTTTTGGTGACTGAGCCAGAAAACCGAAGCCTTATCTGCCTCTTGTCTCTTTAGGTGTAAGCTTTTACTAGTTTAAGGCACAAGAATGATTATTATCAGCCCTACCAGGTTCAGTAAAAAATGTAGGTAAAACACTTGACACCACAAAATACTATCTGGTTTGTTAGTCTTCGGTAATAAACGTTATCATAGGTATACTGGCAACAGAGATGACAGCATGGAGCTTCATCACCAGGCAGGTAACAACTATGAAGATAATACTAAAAGCACTAAATTGGGAAAGAGGCACATAAGGCTATCTTCTGCTAGCTGTTACCTAAGACATCTTGCTTCTTACATTCAGAGAAGCAGAGCTGCTGAACAGCACAGTTAAGTATTCGAACCTTTCCTAAGGGGTACTTCATTTTTTTTCTCAGCCTGGAAATACTGTCTGTTGGGTGGGGGTAAATATTTAGGATTATGGAGATCTTCCTTGCCATTATGGAATATATAAAATTAACATATTCACATGTTATTGTATTCCTATGGTAAGACCCAAAATGACAAAATGCTTCTCTGGAACTCTGAACACCACTCTTGTTCTCCCTTTTACATTAACTCCCTGAGGCAGGTCTCCAAATGGAAGAAAGGGATGGTTTAAAAAACCAGCAACTTCTCAAAGCCTGGGAGAACTCTACTACTGGCTTCAAGAATTCCTTATCTCAGGAATATCTACATTGCAGAATACAGGGTCATTTCTGGCTACGGAAGTTAGCACGTGCATCTTTCAAATCCAACGAGACAGTTTGACAGCTCACCCTGTTGTGCTATATGGGTATATTCGACTGTGGAAATTATACTCTTATTTAATAGTAAACTAGTTTCACACTCTGTGTGCAATAAAAATGGAAGAGAAGACATCTAAATAACAAAAATATTTTTTATGTACATTGCTCTGGCTCTATTCTTTTCCAATTCTTAATGATCCACAACTCTGACAAAGCATAATTCTGGTAAAAATCTTCCTTCTGGAGGTAGCTTAAAGATTTGGGGTTTTTTGGGTTTTTCTTACTTTTTAAGCAAATAAGGACAGTGCTATGTGAAAAAACAAAAACTAACAATAAAACCATTTTTCTTTAAAAAGTAATACTGAACAGTTTTGGCAGACTGGAACTGTAGGAATAACAACTTGTGTCTCTGTGTGCGCAAATCAAGATGGGAACTTTTCCAGAAGTTCAACATTTAAGGTAAATAATTCATTGACCTTCTCAGTGCAAGCAAACAATGCTAGTTTTTCACCTCTTGGCCAAGTGCTTGGCCGGATGAGAAAAAAACCTGCTAACGCAATAATTTACACAGGTACTAGAGGAAGTAAAATTTGACTGTGACATTATGTTTTTCTGTAAGTTAGGAACTTCCCTGAGAGATGAATTCCAGTTACACATAAGTTTAGCACCACTCAGAGGTTTAAGTTTTGCTTTTCCCTCACGTATTCTTAGTGAACTTGGAGTCCAATTATACCGTTCTCCATTTGTTTTTCATGTTTCAGTACAGTGAGTTCACTTACACTTACCTCCTTTAATCTACATATTGTATCCATTTCTCTTTATCAAATTCCCTTGCAATCTTTAAGGCAGTGCTGTTGAGTGAAACTGATTGCATATTACAGATAATAGTAACAATTACGCCTCTAGGTGGTGCCACCAGCCCACTACCCATAGCTTCAGAGTCCAGCTCTTCGGGAAGAATGAGGAGGACGCTACTTGCTCCCACTGCACCACCCGTATGAGATGCATAGTGTCTCTGCTGTCTGCAACATCCATACTGTTGTTTTTTCTCTACTACAGCCCAAGCCATTGCATATTTACCATCCCTGTCCCACGATACTTCCGATTTTGGCACAGGGGTCCACATCATTGCAACAGTGTCTGGCTTGAGGTACCCAGGAAGAAGTTTCCCATCAGTGCTTTTAAATTGGCCGGCTTGATAACTGTATAACAAGGCGTTTCCAAATTTCAGAAGGTCTCCTACTGATGACAGAAAGCCACCACCAGCCCACTTGTAAGAGTTGTCCACATACGGTGCATTGACCAGCCGTCCCTTTTTGTTGTAAACATAACACCTAGAATTCAGGAAAATTCAACTTGTCATTCTCAGATACAATGCTAATTTAAACTGCCCCACCTTAAAAGAGCAAAGTGGGCATGTATTTGTTTGTTCTCATGACACTTGAGAATTTTTTTTTAAATACCTTTCTCTTAAATACATTTATTGCGGAAAAATCGATAAGAAATGGAGACGGGGAAACAAAAATTAGGGGGACGCCTTCAGCTAGAAGCTTAGTTTCAATACAAGTATTAATGCCTTTACTTTAGGATATACTAAGAGTAAAGGCAATATACAAAGAAGAGATGTGACAGAAATCTATAGATCAGCCAGCACAGGATTTTTCTTTAATCTCTGTACTGGATTTAAGTGTTTTAAGAAAGATGAATCTTACAACTACCTTACGATTATCTGACGCTGAGCTGAAATTTCACCTAAGTCTTAGGTAAATGCTCCAAGACAGTAGTTTCCATGTATGATTGATTTCCCCCCCCATCCCAACACAGTTGTTGTATTACAACAACTGAATATTCTAGAACTACGAGTAGACCTGAGAAGCACCAAAGAGTCTTGAAAAAATTGCTATCCTTAAAATACACCTTAGAAACTATCAACCAGAATTGCACTCTGAACTCTCCAGGAATGACAGGACCCAACACCGCCATCAAGGGAGAAAACTACCAACTGATGTTGCAGCAGGTTTTCCTAACCTTAGTTCTGGACAAGGTTACCAAGTTTATTCCAAACAAGGAAGAGCTTAATGTCATCAAAATATACTCTCACAAAGGGGAAGCCATCACTGTTTACACGAATAACTGAAATCCCATACTGTTTGAAACTGAACAAGGCTTTGAAAGAAACAGCCCAGTCATGACTGGATTCATTTCATACAACATACAGAACAGAATAACTATATAATCTGATGAATTTCAACCTCTGGCCTTTAGACCACAAGAGGCCCCTGTACTACTTGGGGAGTTGTGAGAAGGAACAAAACTCTTATCAGAATTATAAGAGCCATTAATACTGAAAACTGGGAGGTTGAAGCAAAGGAAGAGACACGAATAGTCTCATCAGTTCTGCCAGTGACTTGATTAGCTTGGTGTCCCTATAGTCAGCTTTTCAGATCACAATAAAATGTTTTACAAAGACGATTAAATGCTTGACTTACTCTCCTAAAAGATCTAGAACATGAATTTTTAAACATTTTCCTGTTAGTGAAATATAGTATAACCAACCCATTAAACAAACCACAATGTGTCCCTATGTTCCAGTTTGAAGCATCAGCTATTTGTGGAAGCAAAACCACCACACTGGCATTTCAGTTTTTCTTAACATAAAAAGACCCCCCCAAAAAAGCACCTGTCCCAATTCTTTCATCCCTACCATGTTTCAGTTTACAAAAAGGTTAATATACACGCATGTATGTAAAAGAACTTGACTCTGCATGCTTCACGAATTAGGAGAACATCACTAGCATCCAGATCTACAGCCAGAAGAGCATCTGAAAACTTTCAAGGAAAATAAATACCAGCAGAAAGCATCTTGGAATACAGCAGTAAAGCTATCCTTGAAACATCACAAACTGTGACACATTAAATATACACCCATAGATAAGTACTATCAACTTTGGATTCAACACGTTCATCAGCATTTTCATTCTTTGAAAGCATTTTAGAAGCCAAATTTCTAAAAAGTTGGAATATAATTTTTATGAGACTGTGATTCAGTTAGAATTTTTCTCCAGAACTATTCGATTTCAGAGGTAATTTCAGAGCCCAGACAGGTAAGTCAGTAAGATGAGAAAGACAAGGAATCCTATCCTTATCCACAATATTGGAGTGGATTATCCCGTTACATAAATTGCTTTGGGATTTTTGGTGTGAGGGATTGTTGGGGTTTTAAGTTAATAAAAATAAATAATTTCTTATAACATGTTCTGTGTTAAACAATTTTAACTCCAGTTAAAACTGATACTACAAATTCATTTATGAAAACCGTGTGTCACTGTGAGACTATTACAATTTCATGGAACTCTTAAAAAGTCAGTTTATTAAGCAAACCAAGTTAACTATATATTCTAATATAACCTCCTAGCTATGTCTATTTTCTCTATTTATACTTACTTGCTTATTTGTATCCAAAATAAATGCAAACTTCAGTCACACCTGCCATTCCTTCCCATATATACTCTTATAACAGGAAACATTGATTTCCTATTCTGTATTTTTTACATTGCTATTTCCAGAACCAATACCATAATCCACTTAAATATATAAATAAATAAAATTAAATCCACACATTAATTCAGTTGGCTTAATGCAAACAGAAAGGGCAACAATTGGGGGGGTTTCATCCTTGTTTACCTTGCTCTGTTATATATCATTGCTTCATTGTCATCTAGCACAGTTGACAGCATATCCAAATCACGAAACATTTTTAGCATATAATCTGTAAATTTTTGTCCTGAAACTCTCTCCACAACAGCGCTTAAGAGAGTAAAGCCATATGTTGAATACAAGAACTGACTACCTTGAAGAAACACAGTGAGAAAGGGGAGGGGAAGTTAGCTGCATGATGCTTAAATGAAATCTGAAAGATAAAGTAATCACACACACAAATAAAAGTGTATATACAACAATGAACAATCAATTAAGACACACTCCCCCACCCCCATTTTAATGTGACGTGAATCACAAGCTCATGATACTGGGCCCCAGCCATTCCTGTAAATCACCATAGATGTTGCTAAGTGCAGGTGACTCCAAGAGCAGGACTAAATAGTTTTCAGGGTTCTGCATGTGCAGCCAGGTTTGATGCCAAGATGCAAAGACTGACATTTAACATCCTTCCTCGAAAAGTGACCATACCACTGCTAACAAGGATGTCTGGATTTGGAAAGCTGAAGCAAACCATAAAATTGCCTCTTACAAGATGCTCACCTGCTGTGACTTGTGTGTCTACACCCTAGATATGCAGACAAGGGTAGCACTCGCTCAAGGTTTTCAAAGGTCTTCATCACTTAATAGAGTGTTCCTAGTTCTAGTTTTATAGTTCTAGCATATCCTGAAAGATTATATGAACCCTAACATGCGTATTATTTAAGACAGTATCATTCATTTACACAGCAAGGCTTCATTTTTTTAAATCCCATTCTTACACTAATACCTTTTATGAAACATCTACTATCAAGCAACTGCCAAACTGCCTACAGTCAAGGCAGATCTCTTACTTGAAAATGGTTCCTAGAACTTTCCAAGATGGCATGTGGTTAACTTCTCCCCCCTCCTACCTCTCTCCCTTTAAGAGCACATTATTCGCTGTTTATGAGCAGTGAATTATCATTTGCCTGTTAACCTAACTCACTTGAATTTACACGTGAAGTTCCTCAAAGTCCTCTCTAGAATTAACTTAAATAATTCCAACAATAACTAACCTCAACAATTCTGTGATGCTATGGTCTTTCTATAGGATTTTTTAGCTCTGGTTTAGTACCTCATTAAATTTTTCTTTTGCTCAGAGGCCAGAGCATGAATACAACAAATTGGTATCTGGTTACAAAATACTTTGTAAGTAAGTGTAACTTTGGTAACAAGCTTATAATCTACTTTAGTATTATACCAATTCAGCAATTGGTATGTTTCACAGAACATACTGAATTACTTAGAGCTCCTGGGAGAAAAGTCTTACTTCTACCAGTGGTCCCACTTTCTCTTCTCTCCTGCATTATCTGGGGCTCTCTATCACTCTTTGAGACCTGGCTACATCGCACTGAGAACCTACAGGACCTCGGTGCAGGTACCCCATTCCAACCTATCTGCCTAAGTCAGCAGACTGGCAAAGATACAAGACTGTTGCCTAAATTCAAACTGATTAAATCCTGTTTAGTTCAGTCTTCAAAAGTTACATCCATTTAAAGACAATTAGATGGTTTGTGCAGAACAGCCCAAATACTATCTTCACCCCATGTAAAACAATCCAAAAGAAAAAAAAAAAAACAAAACCCTCAAACAGATAAGAACACTTTGGCCTAAATGAACAGAAACTCACCTGGTTTAAAGAATAAAGGGTCATTTTTAAATATTTTCAGTGATTCAATCACACTTTCAAACTTTTCCTTCAAATAATATTCTTCTTGCTCAAATTCCTTGTCTCTCCTGCCAGGTTTTGAGTTTTGGCTTTTTACCTCACCTTCCTGTCCTTTCCTTGGCTTGACAGAATCAGTCTTTTCAATCCCTTTGCCTTCTTTTTCTTTTTGTTCTTTATCCTGATAGGGTTTTGTTAGCTTAAATGCTCTGTTTGCCTTTTCCTTTTCTTCCTTTACTTTCGTAATATCTTTTTCATAGTGACGAATCCCACTCAAGTGTGAAACCAGCAGTCTTGTTGTAATAGTGACCTAAGTAGAAAAGACAGTATTTACCTCTGAGGTCTCTTTGTTGAAGATATGATGCACGCTAAGTCACCAGAAAAGCAAAATTCAGTATGACAAGGAACAAAGATGTAAGACCTTTTAAATATAATGTATTGAGCCAACTGACAATATATACATATAAATGCACACACTACACGCTTGATCTAAAAGCAAAGATCCAAATTCTCAGTGTTGCTTGTTCAAGCAGCAAACACTACATGCCTAAAAGATTTTTGGTGTTTTACTAGGCCCAGATACAGGCACATGTACATACATGGCTGTGCAATGACAGGAATGGAAATCCAAGAGACTGTTACCAATAAGCAATTACATACCTTTTCACCCTCGTAGACTTTTTCTGGAAATTCAGGGACATATTTCTGCACTGGAGCATCTAGATCCAGTTTCCCCTCTTCCCACAATTTAGCAACAGCCATCATTGTGAGGCACTTGCTAATACTAGCAATTCGCATGATGGTCTCCGGCTTGCACACTACACGATTCTCTACATCAGCATAACCCAAACCTTTAAGAAAATAAAAACACCAGTAAATATTTTGCACAGAGACATGCTGGATTAATTATTTGCAATGGATTAGCTGGCTCTTTAAAAAGTTTTTCCTCTAACTTAACTGGAACATAAAGCATTTGACTGTAAAATAACTGACCAACAGTCACAAATACCCCTTTTATTGTTCTGAATTAATGGTTTAAACAGTAAAGGGTCTTATTTTTATCGATACAGAAACTGAGAAAGAAAAATCAATCACAAGCTCATAGCAATTACCTAGATTGTAAAACTCCACACAGTGGTGTTACGCACTATGTTTCAACATCACTCCACATAAATTCATTATAACACAGCTTAATAGTCTCCATACCAGTGTTTCCTTAAGTAATCAACCCACAAATCTGGTAGCAAGAACTGGAATTAATAAAGGCATTATCAAGCTTCAATATTAGTCCTCAGTCTGAGCTAGATTTGAAAAAACTCTAAGTGGTGATACAGAACAAAAACAATTGCAATGCAGTCATCACATATTTGCAGTTTTCAGTACAAGCAGCAAGCTCTACAAGCAATGCAGGTCTGTCTACATATCCTGGTTTCGGCTAGGATAGAGTTAATTTCTTTCTAGCAGCAGATGGAATGCCAGTGTTTGGGAGTTAGGATGAGAGCAGTGCTGATAACATACTGATGTTTCTAGTTGTTGCCAAGCAATTGAGGACTTTTCAGTTGTTCATATTTCCCTGCTAAGGAGAAGGGAGGGGACACAGCCAGGACAGGTGACCCAAACTGGCCAAAAGGGGTATTCCATGCCAATTACGTCATGCTCAGCATAAAAGGGGGGGCTGGTGGAGGGGAGGAGCAGGCAGCTCCAGGACGTGCGGTTTTTGGGGACGATCCGGTTTCGGGCCGGCTCTGAGCTGTACAGTCCGAGTTGTGCAGTTCAGTGAGAAACTGCATTGTGTATCACCAGCTTCATTTATTTTACTATAAAGTCCTGATATTATTATTATTATATCTAACTTTCTGCTATCCCAGTAAACTATCCGTATCCCAATCCGCAAGGCTTTGGTTTCTTGGGTTTTCTTCTCCCTCCCTTTCCCCTTCCCTCAATTCCCCACCCCCAAGCATGGTGCTCGGCTCTCAGGTGGGGCGAAACCATGACAGTCCTTTACACAATATAAAGCTGTAGACTAATAATTAAACAGATGACATATCGGTTGCCCAAGACCCTTTCTTTCACGTAAAGTTGCTACTCAAGTGCTTGCATGGTGCCTGTGAACACAGATGATGTACTCCTCTGTGAAAGTACCTTCCCAATCTCAAATCACTCCCATCAGTTTCGCAAGAAAGCAGGTTTAGTAGCGTGGTCATAGAATACATGCAACTTACACATGTTCTTATTCCTCCCCCCTTCAAAAAAATGAAGAAGGGAGGAAGACAGCAAAATCAGCCAAAAGCCTGCTAAAGCAATGTTACCCACCTCCCAGCCACTTACACAAGGCAGCGTTCTTCTTCTCTGTATCTGTATGCAGCAGGGTATAGAAAGCACTGCCATGGCTTATGCTCCCACATGTAGCTGTCTTGCTACTGGATCTAGCAGTCCTGGTGATTAACCACAACCCTGGCACTAGTTCCCTCAGGCATTTTTCTGCAAGGAAGGATTCTGCAGAAGTCTTATAAAACCTGCTTTCATTGCTAAGTAGTTTGAGCTCAGAAAAAGCTATGTGATTTGTAAAAGTCTGTGCTTAAATTTCTAGCACAATCTTTTTTTTATTAGGCCACATTACAAAAGGTACCAGAAACTCGCCAACTCACTTCTGTCGTGACAAAAGAGAAATGAAAACATATAATCAAGTTTTTGCATTACCTTTTTATATGTAACAACAGACTGTCAGAAGAAAGTTTTTTACAAAAAATTATTTTTCTGTAATGTATTAATAAAATCTGTTGCCATTTACTACTACTGCTTAAGTTGTCCAAAAAACCCAAGACACATTATGAAAATGTTTCTGAAAACAGACATGCAGTTTGGTCGGGTTTTTTTAATAA
Source organism: Porphyrio hochstetteri (assembly GCA_020800305.1). NCBI lineage: Eukaryota > Metazoa > Chordata > Aves > Gruiformes > Rallidae > Porphyrio > Porphyrio hochstetteri. Next base: position 9,922,924 of record CM036915.1, on the reverse strand, counting down.
ACACCAAATGAGCAGCACTAACAGGCTACTTACTAAACTGCATAACCAGAAAAATCACTTGCAGTGCCTGGAAGGATGACAGCTGTTAAATCTCAGTATCTTTCCAGGAAAAATCTATACCTCAGCCCACAAATGAGAGACAGATCACCAAACATGAGCTGTTACTACTTTTAACTATTATGCAAGTTCCTGTGGGGAGAACAGTTCTTTTTCTCCTAGATACAATTCTACCAGACCACTGCACAGCTGTATGCCTTAAGTATTGAGCTGACAAATTAATGGAATAACAGCTCTGAAACATAACTGTTGAGATATAAAAGGGACCTCAAGTTGGAGCACACAAAGTTCCACACCAATACGTGGAAGAACTTTTTCACGGTGAGGGTGACAGAGCCCTGGGACAGGCTGCCCAGGGGTGTGTGGAGTCTCCTTCTCTGGAGATATTCAAGACCCATCTGGATGACGACCTGTGTGACCTGTCCTAGGGACCCTGCTTTGGCAAGGGGGTTGGACTCGATGATCTCCTGAGGTCCCTTCCAACCCCTATGATTCTGTGATACTAGCACATTCAAGTCCTCAATAAATTCTCAGTTCCTGGAAGTCACTGAAGTTTACCTAGGGACATGTCACTTCATACTAGGCACCTGTTTCTGGCTGCTGGCCAGATATAGGACATCAAGTGGATGACATCCCAGCCCAATTACAGTGTCTAAATTGTTAATTTAAAAAATATTCATCGCTTCTCAACAGCATGCACAACTACTACTCCCGTATACTAACCTTCAGACCACACTTCCTTTCCATCTACAGAAACTCCAACTAGTATACCTGGGATTCCTGCTTCATCCTGTCAAAAAAAGAGGACAGAAGACATTTACAGCTAAGGAACATCTCCCAAACTCTAAAAATGTAAAAGCAATCCTATAATTTCACCTCCATATTGCTGTCACACAACAGTTGAAATTTTGTTAAATACTAGTTGGGCTGAACTGGTGTAAACTGTTTTCAAAAGCCAGGCATTTTAATCCAGCAACTGGGAAAAATATATCCAACAAGAGAGTAATTTAATGAAGTAATTTATTTAATAATTTAACTAAATTAGCCACCAGGACACACCAAAATAACCCCAAACCTGAATGGAAACAAAGCATTACAGAGTTAATATGCAACACAAACCGCATCGCCTGTTAGCAAACAGAACGCCAACGGAGCTGCAGTTAGATCTTCCAAGTAACTACAGCGTGCTTTGCAAACAACCCCCTTGCCCCTCTCTCCTTCCTACAGTCTTGAAGGCTTGCCTTCCCTTTCCTCAGATCCCATACCGTGCCACGTACCAGCTCCCCACAGCAAGCTCTGCCTGGCCCAAGCTGCCCACGCACTGAGAGCCTTCGCCGACACTACACGAAGAAGGACAACAACGGAATATTCCGCAAGACAGCTACCGTAACTGTCAGCGATTCACCTGCGACCGCTGAGCGGGAACGCAACGAGTAACGGCAGGAGCTGCGGGCAGAGGCCGCCAGAGCCTGCGGGGGCCAGGACGGGGCGGCCGGGCGGCATTGGCTCCTCAGCGGAGGGCCGGCTTGCGAGCCCAGCCAGCCTTCGCCCTCCTCCTCTTCCTCTGCCAGGTACGGCGGGAACCCCCAGAAAATGCTCCCCGCACACAGCGCTTGGCGGAATCTCTTGCAGCGCCCGCGATGCCCACGGGAACGTGATACGGGCTCCCCCACCCACCCTACCCCCGGAGGCGAGGATTGGGTCGCACCGGAAGCCGGGTGAGACCCCCGGCTCCCCTCCGGCCCCTCTGGCCCAGCACCTTAATCCTTCGCAGCAGATCCCTGCTCCTCTCGATGGCCGCGCCGAAGCCCCGAGGGGTCGGCAGCGGATTCGCCTCCGCCTCCTGCCCGCCGTCAGCCTCGCAGGCCACCGGCATCTGTACCTTCACCCCCAGCGCCAGCCCTAGCGCTAGCCCCCAGCCCCAGGGCCGCGCCCCAGCACCTCCGACCCCTCGCCAGGGCGCTGACAACCGCCCATAACCCGCCGCCCGCCGCAGGGCCCGCGCCAGGCCGTACATGGCTGCGCCGCGCCCCCCTACCCCCGCCACTTGGTGCCCTAGGCAGCTCCAGCCGCTCCTGAGCGCTCGCTCAGCCGAGCTCCGAGCGCATCGAGCTAACGGCGTCTCACGGCGTGGCGGCGCGTCCCGGAGCCGCTCGGGCCTAGCGGAGCTCTGGCAAGGACGGGCAAGGGATGTCAGGCCGCACAGGCTGCGCTCCCCGGCGCCCCGCAGGGCCGCTCACTGGGGGCGGCGGGTCCTTCGCGGTACACCGGGCTCGGGAGGCTGCCGCGCTGCCGGGCACCGAGCGGAAAAGCGGCGGCGAGGACACCGCAACCCGCTGTTCCGCAGGCTGGAATAGCTGCAGGTTAAAACGTGATTTGCTAGAGCCCTGCCGGTGGCACAGCAAGCGTTTGCTCCCAGGGGTAATTTTTCTGTGAGGTTGCTCGCTTACAGACGGATGCCCACCAATTGATGGCTCAAAGCCTTCCAAGTAGCTCTCTCCTGTGATCTGAACGTTGACTGAGAAACAAGCTAAAGACTGAAGAATGACTAAAGTGAGAATACTACTCAAGGCGGCAGAAGGAAAGAAGGGCTTTTAGTGCATCAGCAGATTCAGACTGACAGGTAGGCAGCATGTAGCTAGATCTAAGTTCCACCTAAGGGTATGCCAAATAACCAGGACCCTTGTGAGCTTTCCCAGGCAGATCAGGCTGTGGCTTTGGGATCCTCACATCAGCCTTTTGGGACAATTCAAGAGATTGTATGTGCCTAACACAAAGGCAAAGCCAGAGCACCTCAAAGCTGTCAGTGGAATTACTACTACACATGTCTAACTAGAGCATCAAAATACCTTCATGGGCATGAAGATACTCTGTCATCCCCTTCCTATGTGTCATTGCTGTGAAATTACCAATTGCAATGATGCTAAAGCAGGTGATGTCAAGTCCAAAGAAAGTAAAAAAAAAAGCCCTCATTAACAGCCCATTTCAGTCTTTTCTTAAGCACTCTTACTGCTCTGCTTCTGGATTTCAGACTACCTAGGTCCAATAGTCCATGCACAACAGGAGAGGACAGGGAGGGATGAGTTTATGTGAACAAAACACTTCATCATCTGAGATGAATGAAAATTCTCGAGGCAAAAGGAGCAGAGCCCTTCATTTACTATGGCGAACGCAATGGCCTCCAAACAGTCGAGAAACGTTCATAGTAGCCTTTCTTTTTAACTGTTCAAAGTCAGTCCTTCCATGGAAATGCCTTAGACCGGACTGTTCTAAGGACCTCAAGCCCTGCAAATCACAAATATATTGAAAGGGAAGTATAATTACTTAGCAATGCAGAAAGTTCCTTACGCAGAAAGCCCATGCTGTCCAGTTTGATGGATTATTGCCATTTCTTTCTTGGAGATTTTCTGAGGCATTTAGACAAATGACTGAAAACCCCACCTATACATGTTGAAGGATTCTTGAACAGCTAACAGCCTTGAACAACAGCAACTCCATAAATGTTAGAGATATTGACAGAGAATACATCAGCTTAAAATAAAACAAAAAGGGGGAAAAAATGAGCCACACTTGTAAGAAAAAATGGTGTGTGTGTGGGGAGCAGTCTTTTTAGAACTCTGTACACACTCTGCTAGGAGAAAAGTTTTAGATACCTAGGGAGTTCATGTCCAAAGATCACAAAACCTTTGGGATTTGGCAGGAAGTCAGGCTGCAGAGCTTCCATGCACAAAGTCAAACGCAGAGCAGATGCCACACTTTTCACTGCAGCCATTTATTTCACATTAGTATTTTCTCAATAAAACTCCGTTGCTTACCACAGTACAACTTCATACACAACTGGTACAAGATACTGTATTTCTAACTCCCACTGTGTTAAACTGTCTCTGGAAGCATTTTGTAGCAGGATTCTCTGCATTCTTACATTAACCTGCTCAGCAGCAGCTCTTTGGCATCAAACTTTTGAATGGCCCTAAGCCAGAAACGGATCTTGCCATTTTTCTCAGATTGACTTGATGAAGAGCTTTGTTAGATCCAGTAACACAAGATGGCCTACTGTTGTATCTTTCCCTAAACTGCTGGTTTTGTTGACTTTGAGTTGAAACATCAGGTATGCAAGGTTTTGAGAATTTTTTACTCCCACTGATGGCAACAGAAAATGAGGACAGCGAGCACCAGGCTAATTCAGTTCTGAATTAAAACAAACAAAACCCCAAACAAACAACAACAAAAACCCAAACCAAATCCCACAATTCAGAAGTTTTTTCTTCTGTCACTGTCCATCAGTGCTTAGAAGCACAGGCACAGGCACTCAGCTGTAATCCATCTTCCTTGCATAACACAGCCACAAAAGTGTGTCTGGAGATCTCTCTGGCACGGTGGAAAAACTCCACGTGGTTTAACACTAAACCAGCTGACTTTTCCTCTGCTCTGCCTCCTTACCAAGTTGTACTTAGCAGATTTGAAGAGCCTGTGCAAAGAGGTGTGCCTTATTTGGATGTTAAAGAATGGTGCAACATAATGGGTCTCTTGGCAAAGCAGAGCTGTACTCACTCAGCTCAATGCAGGCCAGCTTGAGAGTCTCACCATCAAGAATCCTTTAAGGTTTTACAGCCTTGAGGATGACAAACACCAAAGACTCAGTAACAGGAGACCTCAAAAGAACGTGTTAATGTATCTTCCTAGTCATCCTGCTCTCGCAGCGCACACTGTGGTGTACACTGCCTTTTCCCTAATACCGTGTGAGCTAGGGAAACACAAAGTGGGCAGCAGCTTTTATACTGTTCTGCAGTGGTGCAGCCCACCATCAAAAGGTTTAAGATGCTCATTCTCCTGCGGGTGGTCAGCAGAAGGTGGAAACATAAAGTATTTGCAAATTGTGAGGCTTGATCAGTATTTCCTAAAATGTGACACCTTAAAAAAAAAAATTCCACAGGCATTTTGAGAACAACTTTATCACTTTTGTCAGTCCTCCTCCATTTCTGCAAGTGCTTTTGTGGACCCTGATGTCTCAGAAATGTTTAACAGATGTTACTCTGGCTGTTCCTAGTTGTAGGTCTGGACTTTGATCCCAGTATTTTCACTAGGGTGATAGATCTCATTTGCTTTTGTGGCTCGCTGATGTGGCAAAATTCTACAGTGACATGCTCCTAAATACAACATTTCCTGTGAAACAGAAAAGGTGGGTAATGTTTTTAACAAACATCTATGGTTGGAACAGTAGGAAACAAGCAATGCCTATTAGTATTCCCCTGATAATTTCTGAAATCATGAGCCCAGCTCTGCTCCTCCATCCAATTAAATACCACTAACAACTGCCACAGATCCAAACTGAAGCTTGCAGGCTGAGTTTGTAGGAAGGAACTTTAAAAACTTTAGGAAGTAGCACTATAAAGAAAGGCCTTTGCTTGCTTTGTTTGGATTTTTTGTGAAGCAACAAAATGTTCCATTAATCTAATGGATCACAATAATTCCAAGTGAATTCCCAAAGTTAAAGATGTTAACTTTTTAAAAAGACTTCTGGATCTAAAAGTCTTGAATCTAATGGAAAAGAATTAACAGATGAAGGCTAAAATTGTCAAAAAGTACTATAATTTATATTTGTTCTGGATAAAAATGAAGAAAAACAAGAAAGCAACAATTTTAAAATGTTATCTATGTTTGTATACATAGATATAGGGGAACCTGATGTTGATGGAAAATGCAGAAGTAAAGTGATGACGATCCCCTTGATCACACCTGATGTTCCTACTCTCAGCATAGGAAAGATTAAAAAACCCAAATTCCTTATGAACTTGAAAAGAAGACAGATAAAGGGAGCGTTACATGTTGAGAGATTTCACACTCTGCTTTCTTTCTCTTTTGAGCACCACTTTCACTCCTTTGAGAGCTAAGAGTGTTTTTAGTACCCTCTGGTTTGAGGCATTCGTACAGTAGATGGCAGCAAGAAACCTTACCTCTTTTCCAGTTGTTGGCAACAGGGGGTGCCTCCGCTGCAGCCTCTTGGTTGTCACAGTTTTACTGAACTCAGTTGTTCTGACAGATTCCTCACCCACGTACATTTCTTGTTTGGTCTTCGCCAGTATAGCAGTTCTCAGAGTATTATTATTATTTTCTTATCAAATAAGGTAATTCTGGAATGATTACAGTTTTCAGACTGCAGTAATGGTGCTAACGCTACCAATGTGCACTGGCATGGTTCTGTGCTGCAACAGCTAGACCCAGACAAAAATCAGGCATCCCTTCTCCAAAAGGTACATAAATAGGGGCATACTCAACAGCTTTAAGATTAAAATCTTCCCTGAGTTGTTTTGGTTTTCTGAAGTCAGGGTTGGGTGAATTCCCCAACAGTTTAGCTGAGAAACATTAATCAGGAACAAATCTTTAAGCTCCTGACATATCTGGACCAGGAGAAAGAGTAGCATTAAAAACAGTGGGTCTTTAGACACTGAGGTCAATATGTTTAGCATCAGCTCTGTTTGAACTATTATTCAGATAGTAGTTAATCTTAACTTCTTGAGGAGTGTAGTCCAACGTGGTGTACTTTTTCTACACTACACAGGAGCACTGATCCTTCTGTGGTCACACCAGCAGCACAGTCATGTCATTGTCCATGTCCCCATCACAAGTTAACAGACAGGGTAGCATGGGTGGTCCTCAAGCTCAAGTAGGAGCCCAGCAGGGCTGGCCATGCCCTCCAAGCAGCAACTCCTGCCCAGAGACTTGTGCAGCACCACAGGCTGGTGACTTTGTATTTCCCCTCCCCCCCAATACACACACCATAAAAAGAACATAATTACCCTTCATTTACTCCGTTTTCTTGTGTACTCAGGCTGTGTCACCTGGGGATCATTTACTTTCAATTACATAGAATATGAAAGATTTTATAGTGCTGCATTGTTACTGCCTTAGTTTTATGAGTTGCACACAGTCTGACAAAGTTCCTAGAAACAACAGAATGGGAGTTTGGGAAAATATTTTGCATGTTGGGGAAAGGAATGCTGAAAAGAGAATGCTGTGGTTACAGACCAGCCAAAGGGTGGATACATTTCTTTTTCTTCTTTGCAAAAATACTGGTTTTGAAACTCCAGCTTCTTAGTGGTGATTTCCTCATACTTTTAATTCAGGGGCTACTTTAAGCCTCCTGGGACTTAGAGGAAAAATAATTGTTGCCAGCTGAAAGTAAGTAACGAAGGAACATTTGTGAAATATCAGTGTCAATAAAGAAAAAAAAAAGAAACCACACCAAATTATTCCCTGGTTCTTCATGAAGTTACTGTCTAGGCAACAATCTCTTCTGGTAGACAACGGAGCACAGAAAGGACGGAACATTTTTGCCTGAGAATGGCTTCACATTTATCATTAGTATTCATTTGCTGCACCTAACCTTTTTACCTGCTCCAGCTTTTCTCCCCACTCGGTGGGTAGAGGTGCAGTATGCCATGGGAAAGGATGGCTTGCATAAGCTCTAGTCACACACAGCAACAGGCAGGAGAGAGGAGCAGCGCCTTTGACCGTTCCAAGTGTATTTTTTCAGACTGATGCATGTTGCTTCAAAACCAAGTAACCACTCACAATCATGGAAAGTGTCAAACACCTAAAGATTAAACATATTAACCATAAAGTATCATTCTGAAGCTCATATGCCCAAAGATACAACTATAAAGTGCGGGCACTTAAGAAAGCTGGGGCTTGCTCTGGGAAGAGCTCCTTGTGATTTGGTGGTAACTCTCTACTTTGCACCCTTTTCCCCAAAATACAAACCTCAACAAAATGAACAAGTCTCAGATAACTACGCCTGGCAGTGAGAACTCTGACCGCCTCCCACTGACTTACTTGGGAGAGCAGCAGACCACGCAACTGCATTTTGTCAGGGCCAAGTGCCACCTCAACAGCAGGTGTCTAAGGGTCGGGAAGGAAAACCACAGCCACGTTTCCTTTGACAGTTACAGCAGCAGGAGAAAAAAAGTGCTTCCAGATTTTGAATGTGGATCTTCAGGCATATCCCTGCGTGAAGGATAAAGTCTCGATTTGCATTTACTGTCTTTGTCTGCCCTTCTAGATAGAAGACTCTAGATCCTTCTCAGTATCTATTCCAGCATTTTTTTTTTCTCCAATCCATTCAACATGATTTAAAGCTCCAGCAGTGTTTTTACTTATGATTGTTGTCATACACAAACGCTTCCCCGCGGTTCACACCAAATACCCATCCAGCTCTATGTGCACACTGGTTGCCAGCCCATTTTCCACGCATTCACTGCTATGACTATCCACTCTAGTGTGGTTTCACCTACCTGTGCTGCGATTACACCCTCATTTTGCTCTGCAGACATATTCTGTGCCACTAAAAATGCTCTTCGTGAGAACCAGGCACAGATAGCTTGAGAAACTGCACAGGCTAGTAAAAAACAGGAAAAGGCCTCTTATCAAATTAGTAACATCTCGGACATTTGGGTGGAGGCATTTGGCACTGGGCTTGCGTATTCTTATGGGAGCGACTCCACGCATACCACAAGCACCTTTGCTTCACATTATTGTTCCCAAGTTGAGGCATGTTTCAAAAGAGCCTCTCTAAAGATGTAGAAGCTCACAAAGGGGTTTTAATCTACTCTCTTTCCATACATGTAAAGTAAGAATAAAACAAGTTAATGGCATTTACACAGGTTTGTGCTGTAATACATAGCTATTCCTTTTGAACCTTTGCATGCAGAGCTATGGCAAACAACTAAGAAAATTTAGAAAACTTCACTACTGAGGGAAGGCTACTGCGTGGGAAGACTGACTTCTGCAGTAAGCACTAAGCGTGGGACAGACTGCCCCTCCTGCCACTCAGAATAACCCATCAACTGCCTGAGTGAAAATTATCATAATTTACTTCTTTGACCTTGAAACAAACCATTTCCATGTTTTAGATGCTATATTTACTTTGGGGTGTATAGCAGGTACACACGCACACACGCACTTAACTGACAGTTAACCTTACTCGGTAGAACAGGTTAACCACCTGCATACTCATCTTAATGTCTGCCACTCAGCTTGGATTCTTTTCATCCCTTCAGCTCCAATAAAAACAGTCTCATGGTGTGAAGGTAAGCACGGAATCCACGCACGCATCAGGAGAAAATGAAGCTCAAGGTGCAGTGATGCCCGAGGGGAAGCTGTGCTCTACTTAATGGAAGAGGACATTTTTTCCAAGTGGTGTAATGAAAGCTAACAAGTTCCTACTCGACTTGGTGCCTGTCAAATTTAAAGAGCAGGTGTGCATAAGAAGCATTTGTTACATGGACAGCTGGTGCTCTTGTAAATTCTCAAGCAGGAAAACAAAATGGAAACAAAGACAAATCCTTGCATTGTCTGAGAAATGTATCTACAACCGAAGCAAAGTGACACATTTCATTTTGCTGTTCGCACTGCAGTAGAGCAAGATGTTCGTTGTTGTGTCAAAGGCAAAACAGACAGGGGGAAAAGAAGAACTGGGAAAACACATTTCAGAGCTTTCTGGTATTACTGCAGTTTAAATAGGCATTCTGCAATCTCCCACCTTTACCTACAGTATGGAGGTGTCCTACTAGGATTGAAAAAGACTGCTCAGCACCTTTGAACATCAGTCTCTTCCTTTTAGAAAATGAAATAGAGTATTGAAATTGTCACTGGGGACAGTCGTTTGTTTTTCAAACCTACATACTAAATGTCACAGCCACTAAAGGCCAAGCATCTTGGATGCAAGAGAGACCTTCCCATTGTGCAACGACTCTATAAAGCTTGATTCTACAACACTGAGACTTTGTTCTAATAGAACTGTTTGCTTGACTAAAGCTTAATCAAACAGGCAGGCCTTAGATGTATACACTCTACGTATGTGTATGGCCAAAGTTGTATATGCCACTTGTGTGGTTTGATAAAAGTACTTAGCTAACATGACAAAACCCCATATGCAAATCTGCACTCAATTTAAACTTGGATTTTATTGATTTTCCTTAATTAAATCCAAACTGTTAATAGCAAGTGATTCAGAAAAATAATGGATCCCAAGTAAGCACTTCCTACCAGGTCTTTTGTGAGCTGTAGTTTTCTTAATGCTAGCAGCAGTGATGGGAAAGCAGGAGGAAGAGTTAATAACTTATTTGCTCAAAAGGCAATGATACCTGCTTGTCCTCCACAGGCACATATAGGCCTGTGTGCCTTTTATTTCAGTTTACAACAGTGTCTCAGCACAGAGCACTTCCCATGGACTGACAACCAGTTTGGGTCCCTTGGGCTGTCCCTTGTATCCACAATCCTTCCCACTTGGTTGTTAATCTCCCAAGGAATGCCCTGCACTCAAGACAAGGCTTCTTCATGTGCATGTAATAAAAGCACATACACATTTGCTATGTTTGGTAACTGCTGAAAAGCAGCAAAAAAACTGGTGGGTTTGTCTCTTCCCCCACCCCCCACCCCCCTCCCACCTTGTCATCATTTCCTGGCTGAGATCAAGTCCTCGGATAGAGAAATTTAACCCAGATTCTGCCAGTGGTGAGAACCACTGAGTGAAATTATTTTTATTGATTTTTTAAAGCAGGAAAAGCTCTTGCATATTGTACTTCAAATTCAGATGAAGGGTGACAGAGAATTTGCTGCTCCCTGAGCCATGCCAGCCATCTTCCGCTGTAGCAGAGGGATGTGGCAGCTGCAGAACACAAGCAGAGGCAACAGGCGCAGGACAAGGCATAGCCACACGGTAGCATTTCAAGGCAGGGATTCAGCCTTTGTATGTCACCCTCATGCTGCCCTTCTGACTAGCCTTCAGCTCCTGTGTGCAGCTTTAAATTACATCATCCCTTTAGCCTATTTTCTAGTCTATGTGTGTACAGCAGATACAGAAGTAGTACAGCGCTCCTGATTAAATGGCAAGAAGTCTGGCAGGCTCCTCCTTGCTGGCTACAGAAAACCATAATCCAGGAAATATTTTGAAGCATTTTCCCAGGTTATTTCTCCAACTAGTATTCTTGACAAGAGAAACATGTGAACTATTGGTGAATCTGCAAAGAAAGGCTCTATTTTTAAATGGGAATCTTACACAGATCCCCACATTAATATCAATACTAACATGTCCTAAGCAAGGTAAAACAACTTACCAGAGCTTTGCAGTTTCACCTTCCTGATTATTCTTTCACAAACTCTACCATAGAGACACCAGACCTGCATCATTTTTCTCAGTGGCACGGACAACTATCGCTAGGTGTTGGGCCTTCACAGGTTTTATCCAAAGAAACACTGTTTGTGATTCACTGATGTAGCTTAAGAGACAATTAATTAATACAGCTTTAATATAAGGAGACTTTGCGTGTTTTGAGAATAGAAAGTATTTGCATGTTTTGGAAACAAAGACAAATTCTTCACCAAGTAGCTCAGGTTGATACATCATGGGGATTTCAAGAGGTCTAGAATAAGCTTACTTCCTGGCTCTCAAACTCTGCTTTGCTCAAGCAACTTCTTGTATTTATTATTATGATAGGTATTTTGGTTTTAGTTTCTTGTGTGGTAATTCAATGTTCTTTGTGGTGGTGTAAACACAGCACTATAACTTGCAAGGATTGGAGGAAAAATAAAATAAGACATCATGTAGAAACAGGTAAAAATCATTAAAACAAAAGAGTATCATTTCAGATTACAAAAGAATTTGTAAGGATAATGAAAAGGGGGGAATGATTTAGTAATGTAGCTTGAGACAATTAATTAATATAGCTTTAATATAAGGACAATTTGTGTGTTTTGTGAATAGGAAGTATTTGCATGTTTTGAGAATAGAAAGTATGTGTGTGTTTTGGATTTTAGGAAAATATGGCAGTAGCCATTTGAGCTGTTTTGTTAGAGCAGCTACAAAATTTAACCCTAACAGTGGAACAGCAGTGAAGGTAAAGTGAAGATAGAGAAGTAATAACTAATGAGACCAATGACCGATTAACAGACAGAGTATATCTTGTTTTCAGCTGAAAAGAGTTGCCTAGCTAGTTTGTGCAGGAATGTGTTTTTGAGACTATGGAGAAAACTGTAAAGAGCATGCACTGAGAGAGAGGAAGATGTCCAGCCTTCATCCCTGAAGACCAACAGAAGACCCTCTGTGTGTCACTGACTATGCTCTATCAGGGAGGAGTTAATGTAAATGACTCCCTGGAAATAATTTGCATAACACTGCCTCTTCTTAGAAATGATAATGAATATGTATCGTTTATCTGTATAAATATGAGCAATTTTGCTTTAAACGGCACACACATTCGGAGGAGCGAGCGACCCCTGTGTGCCCAGCGCTGCCATAAGGAACGCCTGCTTCATAGCCACCGAGAGTAGTGAGTTTTGATTCCAGCTTTTCAAGGCTTCATTTGCCGTGAGCTCTGCCTGAGACAGATCACATGGACACTTCCTTCACATTTCTGTTTCTCAGGGCAGAAAATGAAAAGAATCAATGAAAGCAATAATCCCAAGAAACAGCTCATGGTCGTGCCCTGGAATACAAGGCAATCAAAATACTTTGCAGGTCCACAGCCCCACACATTTTACCCCTTTATACCCATAATCAATGTATGCTTGCTGCACATAAATGAGAGCAATGCTGTCACAACCATGCATGCCAGTACGTTATGACATTCAGTAGTGTCAGTTACAGCTAGGTCTGCAGGAGGGGTTTTTTGGCAGGTATGTTGGCTCTATTATTTTTTTGCTGCTGTTATGAAAAAGATGCTGCTTAATGTTCATCCAACCATTTCTCAAACCAGCAAAGAGATAGGAAGAAACCAGTGCTGAGGTACCCTTAAAGGGCATGATATTAAAATCCAAAATACTGCATAATGCACTTTGACTTCAGCACATTATGAGTAAAGAAATCATAAATGGGAAGGAATTTTTTTAACGTGTCTGTAAGGCTTCTATCTGCCTCTGTTTCCCGTTGTTTCTGTTGCCATATAAATTAACTGGGGTATCTGAATTGCTTGCTAAGCTGTCATCACGGGGGGTATCCTGCATTTATGCAATTCTCAGTAACAGCTTACAAACTGACAAGGCTATGACTTACAAAAAACTAAATAGGTTTGGAACTGAACTCAATTATACAAACTCATACAGATTTTCTATACCTTGGAAAGAACACAACACACAGTGAAGTTACACAGCTTCCCTCTAAAATGAACTATTCCTGCGTGCCTTTTCAAAAATCCCCATGAAGATATAAAGCATTATCCTTATTTTCTCTACTGCTTTGACCATTTTGCTGTCATTCCCACTTAATCTGTCACTGTTGCACCTGTTTTTTTATTAAAAAACTCAGAAATTTAAGAAAAAAAATCCCACACCAAAAAGAACATGGGAGGAAAAAAATACTCTATTTTCCCAAGTGCTGAGCCATGTGAAGAGTATTTCCCTCCTCCTTGATTTTAAATGTTTTGGTTGGCTCATCACTTCCTTCCTTTTGCTGCCGCTAACAGACGTTACAACAGCCACAAACAGCCCAGTGTAACAGGTATTCCTACAATATTGACAGCATAACCAAGATTGCCAACTCAATCCGGATTGTGAGCAGCAGAAATTGGTTCATACACATAATACCCACCCTCCAGAGTCACATTTCTCACATGGGTGTTAGAGCTCTGAGAGGCAGCGCTCCACAGGTGTGGGCTACTCCTTCAGCCTTGTTTCTTAAAGAAAAGGGACTTGGAGGTCATCCTTATCTGTCTCTTCCCATTCAACACCTCTCAAACTGACTGACCAGTTTCAACCACATCGAACTCTAAAAGGAATACTACATTTCTGCAAGTTTTGTGAATACAAGGAACCATTGTAATAGAAAAAGCATGCCTGTGAGCATGGAAGGAAAGGCACACCCTGCAGCATGCTTTGCATATTGTTAGATATCAGCAAAATCCCATGAGGGACCAAGAGGCAACTGTAACATCTCTGTATCTGGAAAAAAAAAAATCATTGCAAGCTTAGAACCACCGATGAGAGGTGAATCTGCAAGAAGGCAGGTCTCACCCGTTCTGGTGCTCTCAGAACCACTCATTTCATTGAGAGAGACCAACTCACTAAACAACCATGACAATTACATAGCATTGCTGCACAATAATGGTATACTTCAAACTGCCAAATGTGGTTTTGCATGGAAGAAAAGGGTGAGTAGCTCACCAAACCATGATGTTCATCTTGAGGAATGCTGAGCGATGCAGGGTTCTGTCATTTTGTCAGAATTAACGTTTTCAGTAAAGTAGCTGCAAGAGGGGAAGAATTCCTGTTGGTTTGGAATGGGGGTAAATCAGAGCCCGATTTGTTTTTACATGCCAATGCTTTCTACCTTCCGCGAGTTCTGTCTGATGAGGCACTGACTGCAAAGAATCCATAAGGGGTAATGGCTTATGATATACAGTAGAAAGAGATTTCCCTGCTCCAGCAAATACATCCATCTGCCTGTTTTTGTGTCTGTTACTGGTCAGCAAAAACAGCCACTTGGTGTGATTCATCATTATGTTCTCTGCTCCCTTCAGGTCTCATTGAAACTGGACAGCTTTTATGTACCCATCATGAAGCTTCATGGATTCATCTGCAACAATGCATTTTGGGGAAGTCTATTCTACAGATTTTTTTTTTTTGCCTCTTCAGATTAATCCTTATCTCCTTGCTTGCACATGCTTGCCCTATTACTGGTGACACAATCTCATGAAGAGACATTAAAACCACAGCTGCCTCCCTACACTCACACACAGTAAGAGGTGAATTCAGAGTCCCCAAACCACAAAGCAGTTTGTGGTCTCCTGGAGAGCAAGTGATTTTAAGCAGCAAACAAAGTATCTGACCTCACTTAGACATTGTGTAGGAGCCAATCACAGACCATGGAATCATAAAAGCAATCCAGTGGAGCAGGCAACACACTCAGCTGCCAAAGACTCATGGCCAAGTGCCAGGAATGTCTCTGCTGGGCTCCCAGCACAGCCTACAACTCTCTGGGTGGCCTCAGGTCCTACCCTACAAACTACTACCCAGTACAGCACTTCCTACGAGAAGCAGCCCTACTTACTCCAGCAGCACCACTCAAAGCCATGAGTAGATGTAGGCTTGAACTATTAGAACCCAATTACCTGATAGTTCATCTGTGTGCTAAGGAAGAAGAAAGAGATTAGTGTAACTTACCTCTGCACAGTTGTTCCTTGGAGTTTTAGACTGTCAGCCTCCAGTGTTTAAGGTGCCGTAGGAACCTCATAACATGTATTTTGCTTCCCAAAAACATTTAAGGGGAAGTGTGAAGCCAGGGATCTCATCCTTTCCATTCAGGATGACTTAGCAGCAGCTAATGAACCATGCCAAAGCTTGAAACGTTACTAAATTCTCCCCTTTATAACACAATCAAAATTGCCAGACTCACACCAGTAAGTATATCTTCCTGCTCCCACTTAAACTGAAATTATGTATTACCTTACCCTTTCACCACTACACCAGCTGCTGGGAAACTCATTTGTTTTCAGTTGCTTGCTAAGTGTCTGCTAATGGAGATTCGTTGATGATCTGGAAGGTTATCGACCCCTGTCTCCTACCAAGCTCCTTGCTTGCTAAGTGGACGGACAGCATCAACTTTCACCAACATACTATAGAAAAAGGAATGAGATTAATGTTTGAAGTTCTGAAGTTGCTCATTGTCATACCTCGCCATTCAAATATATCTATCTTACACATGGAGAAATTAGCAACCAGTCGTGAAAAGTTGGGTGAAACGATCTCACTTGGCACATCATTTTGGAAGGTTTATCGCTGTATCGAAGTAAATGAACACATATTAACAGGTGAGACATACGTATACAGGGTAGTGCTTCCAGGAGCATGGCCTTCTGGGCTCAGTTCCTGCAGAAGTCTATGGGAGTTCTGCAGTGATCTTACTGAAAACCATTTTGGTGAACAATGAATAATTTCAGAAGGCTCTATTCATCTGTTGGGGGAGAGGTGCATTGTGCAGCCAGAAAATACAATCAAGCAGTGGGGAGGGGTTCCCACATTATGGCCCCCAGAAAGTCCCTTTTGGCAGCTCCAGAGAGATATGCACCAGTCCAAGCCACTGCCCTTCACTGCATTTTTATCCATCAGCCTGGCAGCGCAGAAGAGACTGAAAGCCAAGGTGTTTCCCACTGCATCCCAATGAGAGACACGGCACACGTGCCTATTCCATGCAGCGAAACGCTGAAGACCAACGTGATGAAAAACAAATCACAGGAGAACAAAATTTAAAAAATGTCCTAAAATGTGCATTTTATTCCATATCATTATACAATGTTTACATACAGGCATACTTTTAAAACTGCTCAAAGAAAGTGTGAAAAAAAAGTGAGGCAAATATCGGTTTATAAATTCTTCCCCCTCCCCCAAATCCACACAAATAAGATACATTTTAAACCAATCTTTTTCAAATTTTTGTTTTCTCCTGAATTTATTGAATCATTCATTTCAACATGAAAAATACAATCGAATGAATACTCAAGGTGAAATGCTGACCTACACTTCTGTATTGAGTTGCAAGAACACAATTTAAAACCTCCAGAAGCCTTCACTTCTCTCTGCTGTTTACATACCTTTGTTTCATTGTGTTAAAAGGCACAGGAAGTCCACATCCTCACAGATCAATAAAATTCTGATAAAAATAAATTACTGTGCTGGACAACTCCTGACTTGTCTGACATCAAACAAAAGACTCCAGTAGAACCTTTTGTTCAAAGTAGCACCATTTCCACCTGATCTCTCTTGAATATGAATCACTCTTCTTGTGAAAAATTGTAGTTGGCACTTGAGGTGGGACGCTTTTTGCCACAGCCAGGGTTCTTCAAACGACTAAGTATACTGAACTGCTGCTGAACTCTCTACAAAGTGTAGGTAACATTTTTGTTGGGAAATGGCACATTTAAACCATAATGTATTATACTTTAACCCGCATATGGCTTGCCCAGTTTGGTGTTTCCCTGACCCCTGCCTGATAATTTAGCAGATGTTCTTGTGACTGTAGTGAAACTAAAATAAAGACATGTTTATGGGGTTTCACGGCAAGCAGGTGTAAAAATAATAAAACAAATAAATGTGGTTGCTGCTAAGAAGGTTTTCACATGTTGTTTAACTCCAGTAAAGTTTGATCCAGCATCTGATGCATGCTAAGGTTTTCTTCTTTGGCATGCGCCACTTTCTCTGTTGTGGGATTAGAAAATTAAAACATGAATAGCAGTTCTTTGGAGGCATTGATTCTCAGAACATGAAGGCATGCAATCATCATTTCTACCGGAGGGTTTAGAAAGTTAAGAAATGTGCATGCTCATAAATACTGATGTGTCCAGACAACATAACTCCAGGGAATTCCAAACTACTAAAACAAACAGCAAGTAACACAAGTTTAGAACTGTTTACTGTGGCTTTTTAAAAAAATGGACTGCCAACAGAGATGCAATTCTTGCATGTTCCTGAAGCTCTTTGCTTACAGGAAGGAGGGACAGTGAATGGCTTGCATTTTTTCTTTGTTTTGGTTGGTGGTTTTTGTTTGGTTTTTTTCGGGGGGGGGGGGGGGGGAAGCAGGTGTTGGGTTTTTTTTTTTTTAAGTAGGGCAATAAAGAAGATAAGGTCTTTGCAGATCCATAGTTCAAAGTCAGAACTTGCAAAATAATTAAAACTAATCTCTTTTCTTCAGTGAACTGGCCTTTAAGAAAATTGTTTCTTCTAGAAAAAATAAAATTGAAGGTACTAGCATTATGTTGCATGCACACTTTTATAGGACACTCATTTAACACACTTATTTGATATAAGAAATGAGCACAATGTTCTAGAGCTGCATCCTACCAGAATCCAGTAAGAGTAACTTCATACTAATGCAAGCATACCTTTAAACTGACTGGGTATTTTCAGATGGAGCTTCCATTCCTAGGCTGGGGGATTTTTTAAATTTTGGGGGTTTTTTTGGGTTGGTTGTTTCGTTAAGTCAAATACAAGCCCAATTCATATGAATGCAAAATTATTGCATTAAAGTCTCCAGCTAACAAAACAGCTGTACGCATCCTCTGTTTTGAAATACAGAAATATGAATCCTGGTGAACATTTTTTCTCTTGACCATGTTCTAGTAAAAATCTCAGGGCCAATTCATGTCAGGTAAACTGAGCATCTCTCTAGACGGCAGGCTGTTACTTTTTGGATACTGTTAGCTAAACACTGTAGCTGTTTACTGAAGTAGAAAGGAGCAACTGCACAACCTAAGAGCTCACTGCTCCTCCTTAGTAAGTGTCCATACAGGTAAAGTCTCATTCAGAAGCAATTTTCTTGTTTGTCCAACAGAAACTGAGAATTTCATGTTAATTTACCACTGGATCAACAGCCTGAAAAAACCCAAATTTCTAGATTTCTTGCTTATTTCTACATTTACTGATTCATTCTTAAGGAAATTTGGAAGAAGCAGTTTTTAAAGAAGTGAACAATATAGTCACACTAAAGTTTAATCCTCATTCAATGCCAGCTTTAGTTCATTATTTAGGCGACTGTTTTGCTCAAGTTGCTGGTAGAGTTGGTCTGTACAGGCAGCAAGCAGGTTAGAAGGGAAAAAAAGAGGCAGAATGAAGACAGATTAGACAGAGAAAACAGTAAAGTAAGAGTTAATAAAGAAACTGGTCACACCACAGACAATTCAGTAACATACAGAGAAACGTTTTACCTTTGTTTCTAGAACTCAAGTAACTAAATATCTACTCCAAGGAACAGCTATTATAACCTATGAAGAACTGGTTAAGATTCCTGTTGGGAACAGCTGTGAGATAGGTTAAGCGGGAATAGAAATGGAAGAACTGCAGCTATATCCCTGTAAGAACCAAGTCCTGCTTTCACCTTTGTGTACAGCATCTAGAAGATTCATTTTCTGAGTGCCATTTTTCTTTCCAAACTAATGTGCAGTGGAACCTCATCCGTCAGTGGAAGGAAAGCAACTGCATCACAACCAGGGTAAGTAAGGGCAGGAGAGATTATAGAATGGTTTGGGTTAGAAGGGACCTTAAAGCCCATCTAGTCCACCCCCTGCAGCGGGCAGGGACACCCTCCACTAGCCCAGGTTGCCCAAAGCCCCATCCAATCTGGCCTTGAACACTGCCAGGGAGGGGGCAGCCACAGCTTTTAGATTAAACCCATTACCCCTTCTCCTATCACTACACTCCCTGATAAAGAGCTTCTCTCCATCTTTCCTGTAGGCCCCTTCAGGTACTGGAAGGCTGCAATAACGTCTGCCTGGAGCCTTCCCTTCTCCAGGCTGAAGAAGCCCAACTCTCTCAGTCTGCCTTCACAGGAGAGCTGTTCCAGCCCTTGGATCACCCTCATGCATCCTCTGGACTCACTCCAACAGCTCCATGTCCTCCTTATGTTGGGGAGCCCAGAGCTGGACACAGTAATGCAGGGGGAAGTCTCACTAGAGCAGAGCTGGGGGGCAGAATCCCCTCCCTCAACCTGCTGGTTGCGCCATTTTTGATGCAGCCCAGGATACAGTTGGCTTTCTGGGCTGCAAGCAAGCACTGCTGGCTCATGGTGAGCTTTACATCAATCAACACTCCCAAGTCGTCCTCCTCAGGGCTGCTCTCAAACCCTTCTCTAACCCAGCCTGTAGTTGTGTTTGAGATTGCTCTGACCCATGCGCAGGACAGGACCTTGCCCTTGGCCTTGTTAAACTTCAAGCTGTTTCTATGGGCAAACCTCTCAAGGTCCCTCTGGATGGCATCCCTTCCCTCCAGTGCATCAAACACACCTTGGCACACCTTGGCCAAACGCAGCTTGGCATTGTCAGCAAACTTGCTGAGGGTGCACTCAATGCTGGTAGCCAACTACCTCTAGGTCTGACTCAGCCCATGCTCTCTTCCTGAGGAATCTGACAGACAAACCAGCATTTTTGGTAGGGAAACATACTTCTGTTACTGGTATCAACACACCTGAATACCTTTAAATTGTCTGGTTGTACTTCTTCAGAAAACAAACCCAAGCAATTCAGTGAAAACAAAATGGCAATGTGAAAACCCGTGTTGCTCCAACAGAGCAAGTAGAGAGGACAGTTCACATTTGTGGTCAGAGAAGCACTGCAATGATATTGTGATGGTCCATTGAGTGAGTTGTTCTCCTGAGTGAAAAAACATTCCACGATGGGCTTTGGAATGTCGTGTTTTCTCAAACTGTCCATATTCTTAATAGTCTAGATTCAAACTGCACTCCTGACTTCTTGATCCTAGATTATCCCTCTGCAGGAAATGGCTGTTTCTGATTCTTTTCCACAAGCTTCCTAACACCTCCCACAGAAATCCTCTTCCCCTGCAGGCTGTGGACACACCAATGGCAAAGCTGTGCAGCGAGCTGGTCTGTAGGACGTACTTGTGCAGGAAGCAGCAAGCACCTCCTCACAGCTTCCTCCTTAGTCCAAACTCCAACAGCCAGCTCAGTAAAACCAGGCCACGTTTCAGAGCTCTGAGTCTGGACTGCTAACGACTAGGTCTTGCCTGTTTTATCAGGAAAACTTCACATATACATGGGGAAAACAAACATTGAAACTTCCAAGTGACTACAATTTCTCTGTTTGGCAAAGTGTTATTTAGTTGCTAGTCAAAGATTACAGTATCATTTGAACTACCAATTTGAGGCTTACCTTCATCACAGAAAACTCCTCTTTAATTAAGACAGTATTACAGGATTTCTCAACATCTAAAATGAGACTAAACCCCCAGGTAAAGCATGGAAAGCATTTACTGGGCATACAGTCAGCCCTTGATTACCCACAGGCAGTCTGTCTAGGTTGCGATTTACCACAGCAGTAGAGCCAAAGGCTGGCTCTGTAGGCAGACACCTTGGGTGAAGCAGGGAGTTCAAGCTCTGGTGCGGACCCCACTGAGGCTCAGCCTCAGCCCAGAAGTGAGCCCGGAACCCAGGCAAACGAGACATCAGAGCCAGTCTTGCACTCCTGACAATAAGCTTCATGTACATGTGGCCAGACCTTGCTGGATGTACAACGTAATGCGAGTAGTAAGTTACTGAACTTTATTATCTGGACTATCTGGCTGCTGATACACACCCTATACTTGGGCTTCTCCCCACAGCCACTATCATTAGGACATATGTCATGGGATAAAAAGCCGGGATGAGACAAAGTAATTTGAGGACGGCAAGGGAGAGGAAGGCAATGCACCCACCAGCAAGACTTATCTGGAAAACAGGTTTTGGGGAGGGGAGGAAACCTAGCCAAGACTGCACTGCTGAATAATCTTGAACAAGAAAGCCACATTTGCATTATTCTACAAGCTAAAAACTAAGACTAATAAAAACCACTAATAATGCAATAAACTGTTTAGTTGCAAACAGCAGTACAAAAAACCCCACCACAACAAGGAGTCAGTATTTAATGCTTCATCCTTAACTAGGTGCTGCCAGATCAGCTGAAAGACAATGTCTGTGTTTTCAAACATGAGAATCCCTATGTTCCACTTCGCACCAGAATTACAGCATTATTAGCGTGACAATGAGTTTTCAGCAGCCTGCCAGTCTAACTCGCGAGTCGGAGCTATGCACAAGAGTGGAAAGCTACCGAAACCTCCCGGCTGAACTTCCTATCCTATCACACCACTCAAGAGTTATTAAAAAAATTATAAAATGTTAGCAAGCAATGTTGCAAGACACATGAATGATTTTGGGGGGGGGGGGGGGGTAGTGGTGAAAAAAAGTTTTTGAAATTGCCCCTTTAAATCCATCTCAAATATTTAAATGAATGAACAAGCACATTTATATAAAGACAGGAAGTCTTCAGCATCAAACTAGGAGAAAATTTCAGACTTGAAAAAGGAAAAATCTGGTTTCAAAGAATTAACTGCTCTCAGCCATGCTCCCACGACCAAACGACCCCAAGGAAGTATCATCCTTGTTATTGTTAGGCCAAAATCTACAACTGAAACAATTCCCATTGCATCTAAATCATAACGGGTTAGTTTTGACCTCAAAGTACCAAGAGTAACATTCTCATCCCAAAGACTGCTATCACTGGCTTTGCATTATCAATGATCAGGCAAGTGTTTGCAAAGTAAAAAAATAGAAACATAAAATTTTAAATCCCTAGTAGCAAAAAAACCCATTTTTTATTAATAACAGTAGTAGTTATTTAAATAAATAAAAGGCAAGGGAATAGCAAAAGGGATACAGCTGGGATGTTTATTTTACATTGAGAGATGTAGATTTTCTGTACAGCAGAGCACAAAAAGAATATGTTCTGAGACAGGTGCTAGAGGAATAGAGTCAACTAAGCTAGAAGACAGGACAGTGAACCCATGAAACATCCAAAGCTTGGAAAGATGTTTTATCCAACCCGATGAAGATGTCTTTGGAGAAGTGAAGCAAAGAAAATTATCTGCATAAAAAAAAGAGAGTGAGATAAGATAGAAAATAAAAAGGTGCAGTAAAGACGTCCAAAAAGAGCAGCAACAGCACAGCAGAGCCTAGCATGCCAAGATGACTTCTAGAGAAACTGCACACCATGCTGGGACTGGAATGCTCCAGTAATATACTCATGTAGAGTACATAATAACATCTGTTTTTCATTTAGAAATATCCTAACTTGAAGAAATACTGTAATATCCATACAAAGAGGAAAAAGAAATCCATTTGCTTGATAAGCCACTAAGCAAAAGCATATGGGGTAAGGGGGAGGTGAATTGAAACAAACAAACAAACAAAAAAAATCAAAGCATACAAAGCAGACATTAGACCCTTACTAACAAGTTGGTAGAGACAGGGAAGGAAATACTGACTAGATACAGAGATTTAAAAAAAAAAAGCAAAGAAAAAAACATTTAAAATATGGTGCATGCAAAATGCTTCTCAAGCTTTGAGCAAAGCTTATGCCTTGCTGAAAGCATTCCAGCTTCCAAAAAGAAATTCCGGGACTAAGCATCAGACCTCAAAGGACTTGAGAGCCACAACTTGTCCTCTCTCTCATGTCAAATGTTTAGGGTTCATGCAAGTGAAAGCTATGAGCATGGGAAGGTGGATTTAGCACAGTTGACCTCTGTTCAGAGTTTTAGGCTGATGGAAGAAGAGTCAGTTTCCATCCAACACTGCACAGACTAGTCACACCTTACAATTGATCACTCTCCTGCTTCCCTGCCACCTAAACACACTCTTCATTTTTCTTCTTACAACTAAAATTGACACAATTACATTTTTGGTATATGCAAATTAAACTAATACCCTCCACAAAATATGCAGAAGCAATCTGCAATTGCTACAATCTACATCACTTTCCTGGGTTTTAGTGACAAAGCATTTAAAATAAATTTCCATACTTGTAATTTAGTGATAACACCTGAAATTTTTAGAGCAGTTAAGGTAAGTCTGGTAAACACTTGTCATAGCAAATTGAACCAAAGAAAAACTTTGACAGCAAAAGAATACATTCCAAATGCAACCCGGGCAATTTTCTTTGGTAAACCTAACACAATGGGCCTGGTAGACAATACTTGAACAGAGCTGAACTGGAAGGATAAGTGCAGAGCTACAAATAAACAGTGACCACAAGATGCAAGGGTTGCAGATACAGGATGAAGGAGTAAACACGAGCTTATTAAGCAGCTTACAAAATCACCATGAGTATTTACCAGGCTAGGCACAACACTCACCCACACTCTGCCACGGTAAAGAAATTGTTCATGGTATTTTGTACACCTAGTCTCACTAAAGGAAAGCATCTCCCACTATAGAGGGAGTATAATTTCACAAGGCCGGAACTGCGCAATCAATGAGGGCAGGGAAGCAGGTGCAGGCGCAAGCTGGGAAGACATTTACATGGAAGTCATATCATTGAGAGCGTGGTCCAGCTCCTCACTGATGGCTTTGTACTTCAGTTTCTGAGCATATAGCTCATCTAACATTCCATCAAGGGAAGGCAGAGGTGTGCAAGGAAATGGAGCGTGATCACGGGATGGAAGGTGAAGATGGTGGTATGGGATACCATCCAGAAGCCAAGGGGAAAGGGGAAGAGCACACAGAAAGAGGTGTTGCAACAGACAAAACAAAAATTACAAAATTAGAGAAGAATACAGATATATATATATATATTAAAAAAAAAAAAAAATCAACAGTGAATAGTTTGATGCAACAAGTTCATTAATTGCACTGCCAGTGGGGGAACCTGTGATACAGATAAAACAAAAGAAAGTGTACAAGGGAAGTAAAATCCATGTTTCACGGCCCTAGACTTTTGTTGTAATGCAAATTAGGGGAGCACACAGGAGGTAGGGAGAAAAGACCCAAAAACGGGGCTCAAGGAGGATGCTCCCATTTATTTTCTACCACTTTTGTTTTTTAAACCACTCTGGTTTGTGTGATGTCAAACACCGTTTCTTACAGCTATTTTTGTTCCTTCTAAACACTTACATTTCTTCCCCGCTCCCTTCCCGAGTCAGCCATCATACATTTCCGCAGCTCCCTAGATATTTCATACCTTTTATGCAGAAGTCAGCCTACCATGCCAAGCAATCAAAAAATCCTAGGCCTCGTGTAATGCATCTAAGTAGCAAACGCTGTATAACATTGAACTACAAAGCATTACCCAATTATTTTCTCTGGAAGGAGAAAGCACATTTTACCGTTCTACTGCAGTTCTGAAAAGAGTTAACAAAACCTTAAAAACAAGCTCCCTCAAGTTAAACACACTGTCCTATTTATGTATACAATCCATTAGCCTTACTGAAAAACAGCAACTGGTCTCTTGTCACAAAATGCCTGCTCTGACCCACACTTATGGTAGTAATAGATCAGGTTAGCTTGCTACACTCCTAATTATTATGAATATTAACACAGCTTTTCATCAGCTTTTTAGTAAGGTAGTAATAGAACTTATAACCTAATAATTTACCCTACACATTTATATACCTCCACATAAAAGAGTATAAAGCAAAAAAATGAAAGGAGTCTTTAGAACACGAGAGAAAAAGGAACAGGCAAGAGCAAAACACTGTTCACCTGAAGCATTTGGAGTTATCAATACATTTCAACCAGAAAACATTTTGCCTACTTTACTCTTTAGGCAGACCCATTTATATAAGCAGGACAAATTAGGTGAGTAGAATTGGGTACTGGGATAAAGACAAGAAAAAACCCCACAGGAAAAAAATAATAATAATAAAAAAAAAAATCTGTATTTCTATACTACGTGAGAAAAACAAAACCCCATACCTTCTAGGTCATCAATGCTCTTCTCCAGCTTGGTTACTGACCTCTCAGCAAATTCAGCACGTGTCTCAGCCTAAAGTCAAGACAAATACAGACTACTTTAAGAAATACACACACACAGAGCACTTACAAAGAGAGGAGCAACAACTCAGATGAGGAAAAAATAATGAGGCGGCAAATATTAAGGTGAGACTAGTTTTTAGGCCACACATTCAAAAGTAAACTGTCTCCAAAATACACATTCATCCTTAAAGCAACAAAGTAGTGCTTATATTAAAAGAATCAAATTGCATTGGGAGATTTGTTGTAAAGAACAGCTCTAATTTTACCTCCTTCAGTTTGTCAGTCAGGACTTTAATCTCCTCTTCGTATTTGTCTTCTTTCTGAGAGTACTGTAATTAGAGAGAAGATCCCTGATATTAGATCAGGTATTCTAAATACAGCAAAAATACCACATTCGAGACTATCTTCTAGTAGATCAACTGTATACAAGAAGTTTTTATATATATATACACACACATGTACAACTAAATTAATTCCACTTACCAGACTGTAGCAATATACAGTTTATTACACGAGCCAAACTTCCCCCGAGTTCTATTCCAGTGCTATATGGTAGAACTTAGTACTACAGTTTTGAAGAGGAGTGGCGTTTGGAGAAGTGTAACACTAGCACACAAGCGCCATTTTGAGGGACACTGTACAAGTAACATTCAATCCTGTCAGGCTACTTATCAGAACATGTGGTCAAATAATATTAACCTATTTGGAACTAGAAGAAATGCTAGGTTCTGAGAAGTGCCAAACGTGAATTGAGTAGCAAGCCCAAAGGCTTCTACTGACAGTGACCTTGCTGAAATGCCACGAAGTCATCAGCATTAAAAGAAAACCCCACAGGCCAATCCGGATGACAATGTAAGGGACACGTTCTCACAGAAGTCTCTAGCCTACCTTCTCAGCCTGAGCCTCCAGCGACTTCAGGTTGTTGGTCACAGTTTTCAACTCCTCTTCAAGCTCAGCACATTTGCTGTTATTTCGGAAGGAAGGCAGGAAAGGGGCGGATGGAAGATTCAGTCAAGCAAAAGAAACAGGATAAAATAGGGGGAAAAGATGGAGAAAAAATGAAAATAATTACAGAGCAAAAGAACAGCCTCAAAAGCAGCTGAATCCATCACAGACTGAAAGCAACTCTTTATGATGCCAAATTCCATTTCAAGTGTACGTTAGGACAACAACCAGACAGAAATTATCTATGGCCCTTGGCTCACACAGAAATATTTACGTAGCCTTTACACGTGAGACAGTTCAGCTTCTTTTTGGCTGCACAAGAGATCAGTTTTAGAGGTAAAAATGAATAAACAAAAAAGAGACCAAAGAAAATCACCAAAGCAAGATGCAAAGAGAGTAAAAAGCACAGTGAGGACTTGTTACTACTGAGTGAGCTAACCAACTATGAAAGCCGAAAGACTTGGGTTGCAGTTAACCTAGAAACTGTTCATTAGTATCAGTACCTTATCCTCTGCAGCCATTAATGCTTTCAAGGTTTGATCCATTATTCTTAACTGTTCTTCCAGCTGTCGGACTTGGCTGTTAGTGAACACATGAAATGCACAAAAGCCATTCACAAAATCAGTGGGCAGGTACAGCATGCAGTGACAAAACACACACACACGAACACATCTACTTTGGCGCTGACCATTTATTTCAACCATTAGGGTAAATGAGCAAAACATAGCTTTGAGCTGAACACACAGTGTACTGCCAATGTTTCATGCTGTTACAGCTGTCTTGTAGCACCTCACACACACACCTCGGGGCAGTTCAACATGTACCTTTCTGATAGTTCAGCACGTTCCTCAGCCCGCTCCAGGTCACTCTCAATGATCACAAGTTTACGAGCCACCTACAAGAAAAGGTGAATGACAACTGGGAATATTACATTGCTGCAGCACACAGACATCACCCATTTCTAGAACATACAAAGCAGGGAGTTGGGCCTCCTTCCATCTTTTTGGTCAACGCACAAGTTTTGATTATGCGACACCCTCATAATTCATTTGAGTCTTTGTTATTGGATATTTTTCACAACCTCTCACATTCACCAAAAGGCAACTTAAAATTATTTTTCTCCCAACCATTTTAGTGCAGAGATCTGAGCACACGTGCCTTGACACCTCATCTCCTGAGGTATCCAGGTGCCCAAGAAAGAAAGAAAGAAAGAAAAGGAATTACAGGCATAGCCTAAGGGGCTTTAGAAAGAGATGACCCGCACTCAGGAACTAACCTCTTCATATTTGCGGTCAGCCTCTTCAGCAATGTGCTTGGCCTCCTTAAGCTGGATCTCTTGGATTTCCATCTTCTCTTCATCCTTCTGGGCTCTATTTTCAATCACTTTCATTCCTCTGAGAGACGTGAAAAAAATAGGAAATGCAAGATTCAGGGTTTGCCAATTTATCTCTAGCTCTATTAGTACTGGACTACAGCTTTCAGACAGGTGTATTAAGGTGAATGAAGCATGTCAGATGCTCAGTTCTTCACACCGTACATCTAGCCCCATGCATTCATTCAAAGGAAAGAAGCATGTCTTCGGAAGAAATAAAATCTGATTTGTTTCTCTCACCACAGTGCAGCTATACTATCTTTTTTTTGGTTTAAATTGAAGGAAATTTGATCTTTAATATAAAGTTAAACAAATGGTCTTGCTTCTAAAGACCTAGTAAGATGACTTAAGACATCTGTACTTTTATACTCATTGTGGAACAACCCAACCCCTGTGGGACTGACAGGCGTTATGTTTATGAGCCGAACAGATTCCCAAGAGGTTTGCCATGTCAGAGCCCTAGAGCACTGGAGCCCTGTTTGCTCTGCATAAGCAAAAATTAACTCCTTCATAACAGGAAACCTTGTGTACTGCTCCTTCTGTGCATGTTTGACCCAAAATCTCTTAACTATTGCATAATGCACCAAGAATGTCAGGTGCTATTCTTTTAGACAGGGTGCATCATAGGAATACATATGCAGAATACATAGTATTATCTTCCAAGGAAAGGCTCTATCATAAATATAAAATAAAATTTGTAGAAGTAAGAGAGATGATCTTCCAAAGCCACAAATCTTGAATTGCTGATTTACAGTAAGTACTTCAGGAAACGCCAGCCTAAATTGGAAGGAATCAGATCACTCTCGCTCTCTTTTGCTCACCTTTGTGTACTAACCTCACCAACAGGAGAGCCAAAGCCCCTTCCAGCACTCTGCTTTTCTCCAGGTGAGAATTTGTTTTTCCTTTTTTTTTTTTCTACCCACAATGAAACCAAGAATCACCTTCAGGAGTTGTCATTCAAATCGAGCAGTCTGGGTTAGGTCAAGAAGTTTTCCCAGGATGCAGTGTGATCCATCAAAAGCCCTACCTCACTTAAATCTTATCTTTACCACTGACACACAAAAGAATAATTCAAGCCTACACATTTTGGACATCCCTACAGACAAGCTGTAACTGAAGACCATGTAGGTAAAGGAAGACTGGATTGCACAGGTTCAGAGGCATAGGAGTGGCTTAATTTATTTCCCTAACCCACACCCTGGCAATTATCATCTTTGTCATAAGGCTACTGATCCATTCAGGAGTGGCTCCACCCACCTTTCACTCTCATCTGCAGCCTTCTCAGCCTCCTCCAGCTTCTGCAGAGCAGTAGCCAAGCGCTCCTGAGCCCGATCCAACTCTTCCTCAACCAGCTGGATGCGTCTGTTCAGAGAAGCTACTTCGCTCTCAGCCTAAGCACAGGAAGAACAGAAAGGAATTCTTAGTAAGTCACACATTCCCTCTTGTAACATATTATCCCACGTACCTGCTAGTACCTTTTAACAGTATTTCAGTAATTTCTCACTTCATCCACTAAAAAGTCCGTACACAAAGATGTACGTGCCCTCAATGAATTGTGAGGTTATTGCTTAAAGAAGAAAAAGGTGATTAGCACTTCCTTTTAATGAAGCACATTAACAACTGTGCACTGTGTACTGAAAAGAACTGCACTGAAAGAATTACACATCATTACAAGTATTTTCTGTTATTGTATGATGTTCCCTCCCTCCTCCTCCCACCTTTTTAAAAATCAAATCAAACTAATGACCCAATTATTCTATGTTATCCCAAATCCTTTCTGATCTTTTGCCATTTTGGTAAAAATTGTCCCAGTACTTCCTTGAGTTCCATAAGAAAGGTTCAGTGTAAACATGCAAAAATACACCCAGATCAGCATTTGCAAAGAGACAGCTGACACAGAGAGAGCATGAGAACATTTAAGAAATGCCCGAATAACCACAAGTTTTGTTTACAGGCAAGCTATGCAAGAGCTGACAAAGAAGGCATCAGCTAAGGCTCAGAAGGGCCCTGGTACAGGCAACAACTGCTTCAAACGTCTATTTACCCATGCCCCCCCATATTGCCATCCTCAATCTCCCCCCAGATTTGCGCCTCTTACATTACCTGTTCACTTAATCTCCTGCTCAACACTTGCAGTTCATCTCTTATCATTATAAACTTATACTTCTGACATTCTCAAACCTATACTTGCCTAAGATACAGAGTAATTTCTGTAACAGCCTTCACATAGTAACGTCCTTAAACTTTATTTCTCTCAAAAGAATACTAAGTACAAAATATACATAAAAAGGTCATTATCTAAAAAGTTAATTACTTGCACAAATATCAATTACTCTTAGTTATCACTGAAAGTGATCTTGCTATATATGAAGAAGTACACAATTTCCTATGATGTCTAGTTGGGGGCGGGGTGGGGTAACCAACCCTCTATCACAAGTAGATACCAAAAGTATCAGTAACTAAAAATTCAGGGAACTGTTATTTGTTGCTTTTACTAACCAGAAATAGCTGGATACAGTTGGCCAGAGCTACAATTTTGTTGTATATAACTCAAGTAAAAATAACTTACACACCAGACAGGTCAAAGGCTGTTTTACTCAACATTAACATTTCCCCACTTGAAGGGCTGGAGGCAACGCATAAACAGGGAAGCAAGTATATAGCTGAACATTAATGATTATTGGCATGTAGAGTCAGGAGAAGAGTGGCTTCAGTCTTTGAAAACTGCATTAACCCAAATATAAAATATTTAACTATCCCACCAAGCAGTAGGTCTTCAAACCTGTATTTGCAGACTTCCAGCTTTCAACAGTAAGAACCCGAACATTCTGATTTAAGAAAGAAAACAACTTTTCATAAATATCACCCTTGGGTAAGTTGTAACGCTACAAGTTAATAATTATCATGACAAGACTCCTTATCGTCATAAGAGCATATGAAATGCTTAGAAAACACAGTGTGACTAAAGTTCAAGTTTTTACTTCCTGTTCCAGTACCTCAACACGGGTTTACCAACCGGCCTTATAAGGCCCAAGTTATTCTTCTGCAGAGCAGGACTTCTCTCCTTATATGGTAAGGAAGGGAAAAACCCCAGTGACATTAAGGGGCACTCCCACTGCTAACAGGCAAACATAACCTTCAGTGGTTTTCCGATAGCACTTACACACCACATACTTTTACAATGAGTGAGGACATGGATAAGTTGCCATTGGGTGTTTATTACCGTTTTAAGAGAGACTCTTTTTCAGAAGAAGGAAGAAAAATGCATTCTGACCATGCAATTGCCAACAGCCCCTTGAGATGCACACACTCAAAACAAAAGAGATTCTTTAAGGCAATGGCTGCTAGTCAGTCTCAAAACTTTTCACAATCTGGTTTAACAATCAAAAGCTGCAAGCTGTCATATGTTTTGGCTGCAGCTTTAGCTTTTTCATTGTTTGCATATCTGTACCTTGTACAGGAAGGAGGAAAAAAACCCACCCCCAACCCTATCTGGTCACGTGCTATACATGTAAGGCACTAAACCAAGGGAAGGGTTAGATTCACACCTCAGCTCGCATGCACACCTCCTCAAGCATGTAGAAATACAGTTGTGACAAAAAAAATCTCTATGTATTATAGAAGAGGTGCAGGTCTACGTGACCCTGTGAGTTCAGTTTTCTCCCTTTATTCACCCCAGCACTGACTTCTCCAAACAAAAACATAAATACCAAGCAAATATACTCTGAATCAACTCCAGGGAAGAAACAAACTTTAACTTTTAGAAACCTCAGCAATGTGGCTGAGCTCTAATGGCAAAACTTTACCAGCAAGCTGTAATCTCTCATCCAACAGTATTCCTTCTGCCACAAAAGGTATCAACAAAGCTTCCCATTTTAACAGGAATCCCTTAATATGTTGTTTAGAACTATACAAGTTACAGAGAGTAGGAAAACTAGCATCCTTTGCACCAAAAAACTTAGAAAACAAGTACAGGTTGCGGGTTTGGGATTTTTTTTTTTTTGAAAGACACAAACCCTTATGAAACCATTTAATGACTTTGGCATGATCCCTTGCTTTAAAAAAAAAAAGGGCATGTACTAGTTAAGTGTAAGGAGCCATACTGTGTTCCTCGGGAAGATCACCTGCAAGCAATCAGAAGGCTCTTGCAGAAAGTCCCATAATACGAGAAAACACAATAATCACTTTTTTTTTTTGCCTTGGAATGAATTACATTAATAAGAGTTTCGTTCTTTTGGGTCACTTTTATGCAACCACTGAAGACACTAAAATCACTTCGAAGGACACTTTATATTTTGTTGCTGTAAACATCAAGTTACAGCTTCCAGAATTCCCCAAGATCAACACAAGGCTGACACCAGCCCTATTGGGGTTTTTATTGCTGTGACTGCCACCCATAACAGCTCTCTGCTAGTGAGTCTGCACTGCTCACACCTGATCTCGTCTCTTCCTAAAACTGCCTACAGTTCCTTTTCAAAACTAGGGGTTTTGACAAGCTAAACATATTACAGATGTATACGTTAAGGGAAGGATGATCACATTGTTGTGGTGTCCGCAGGTACAATACCTAGTGAGATGTGGCCATCTCGGGCTCACACCGAAGTATATAACCTCCTAACAGCCAGCACACTGACTTCTTGCAGTTGAATTCATTTGGACGGGATAGGCAAACAACTCTTGACACTTGCATGGACAAAAATCCAAGTTTTGCTTAGAACCTAACACAAAGCACCCAATCTCAACCATCTTGCCCAAGTTTAACCTCATTCCAACTCAGCGTTTTGCTGCTGGCCAGCAGACCCAGCGCGGTCTGCTTACACACCACGGCTCCGCCTGCCCTACTGAGCCGGAGAGCACGGCAGTCCAGGTCGCGCACCACAGCGACCCACTCCTCACCTGCAGCCCCGGGCCTGCTCCCCGGGAACAGTGGCCTCCGCCCACAGTGCGGCAAGGGAGGCGGCGCAGCCGCCGGCAGGTAACCATTTTGTCGGAGACGGCCGGCGAAGGGAGCTGCCGCCTGAAACCCCCGGCCGAGGAGCAACGAGCGTCAACCACGCCCCGAGACCCACGACTGGCGCCCCCGCCCGCTCCCACCAGGCCGCGGCCCCCGAGCCGAGCCGGCGGCCCTACCTCCTCCCGTAGGGCACGCTCCTGATCCACCTCCCGCTGCAGCCTGCCCGCCCGCTCCTCGGCGGCATCCGCCTGCTCCTGCAGGCTGCGGATCTTCCTCCGCACGGCCTCCAGCGAGCTCATCGCCGCCATACCCTCGCCTCACCAGACCTGCACCGCCTCCCTCCACCCTCCCCAGCCCCGGAAGTCCCCCCGCGCCGTAACGCACCGCGCACCGGGGCGGGGCTGCCAGCACCCAGCTGGGAGCGGCACGGCGCACTGCTGGGGCGTGCACGGAGGACGGCCTAGAGGCCGCGATGAAAGGCCGGCCCCAGCCGGGAGAGGGCTCTGCGGCGGGACCGGACCGGGCCGGGCCGGGCCGGGCCGTGGAGAGCGAGGGGGCGGCGGCCGTCCCCAGGTGGAGGTTCTGGTCCGGCAGCGCCCCCTTGCGGCGCAGCGCGCGGACTGGTACGAGCCACCCGGAGGCCGAGGCCCGCATTCCCCCGCTGAACCGCTCCAGTGCGAGAGTAATAAAATGACACTGACCATCCCGCCTCCGCCAGCTGCTACTGCATCTGGCCGAGCTCCTGAGGCACGGGGACGGGAGGGGAGAGGGAGCTACGGCTGCCCCTCCCAGGTGAGGTGGCTCCGGGGCTCAGGGCAAGTGCCCGTCCTTTGTGGGGTGAGTAACACCAGCGAGGAAAGGCTTCCTCATCCCCCTGTGCAAGGCGAGTCCACCCCAGGGCACCGGCACTCCCTCCTCTGCCCCTGCCTTCTTCCTAAGGCTTGGAACTACCCAAACTAGTAGGGCAAATACAGGGTCAACTGCAATGCCCCGAAGATACTCCGCATCACCAAAAAAGAAAGACATCCTAAAATGTTGGACGTATTCCATGCATACCATTAAGTACAGCATTTACCTTGATGAAAACAAGCCAGACACTTGCCTACCCTTCCGCCTGAGGGATGACTGCAAATAAAATTGCCCTCAACTAGCTTCCAAACACTGTTTTCCAGCAAAGGGAAACAGCATTTGGCTTGGTTAGGAAGAGCTTTCATTTCAAAAAGGGAATCTCGTAGCATTTCTCCTGCCTTCATCCTAGGCAAGCTATTTCCAAATACCCTGCATACTTTTCCTTATAAGGAATATCTCCCCTGAATCTATATGTGGTTCCTTTGAACAATTTAAACAAATGTCCTGCTAGGAAGCTGCCTCTGATCTATGCAGCCATACACAGAAGACAACAGACATCTGATCCACATTATATACAGAATGCCTCTCTCCTGTTCCTATACTGGGTTATGTTTGACAAGTTCTTGAGTTTGCTTTCAAAACCATGTAACTTAAACTAAGTTAAAACTTTTAAAAACCTTTGTTCATTTTAAAAGTAAAATAAGAAAAAAGCATGTCATCTTTCATGAAAAGTGGGTTGTGTTTTTTTCTTTTTTTTAACATTTCCTCTTCTAAAAGTATCCTTCTTCCCCTGAAACACTTTGCTTGCTTTGTCTGTGGCAACTCCTCTTTTTCTTATGGCTTTGAGGTTAACGTTTAAATCTGAGTTATAGGAAAAGGACAGGGATCACTTTGGAAACACTGTGTTTTTGCTAAATCCTATAATTCAGACCTGAGATTTACTCAGAGAAAACTGGATTTTACAGCAGCAGACATAGAGATCTGGACCTTAACTGCAGAGGCAATGAACTCACATGGCTCCATGCATGCAATACATTAAATGCATGTCAGGGGCAGACAGGTGGGTGGGATGAGGGCCTGGGAGAGACACAAGCTCTTGCACTATTACCATATAAAGTGCTGAGCTATTTATATCTCCCAGCTTGCTCCCAAGATCCCTGTCCTCTAACTGCAAATCTAGCAAGTATCATCTTCCGGACAATTTTTTCTCACACAAGACTGAACTTTCCTTTTACAAGTGAAACAGATCCAGTAATTACCAGGGAATGAAAAATCTAGGTGAGGATTATTTATCTCAGGGGTCAGTATATAGCAACAGTTCTAATACATGCATGCCTAGTTCTTGAAGACAGAACTAGCAGCTCTTGCTCTTCTAGATCTCCCTCTCCATGATCTACTTGCTATTAACTGATTGCACCTGAGCCTGAGCTCAAGCACAAATGGCCTGAGTCATTTTCCCCATCACCTGAATGGACAATCCACCTTTTCTTTACTTCCATATCTAGAGCAATGATTACACATGAAAAGCATGTGTCGAGTGAGCAGAAACCCAATTAAATGCCTCTGATAGCATGCAGACCTCATGCAAGGAGGTGGTGCTGTGTTTTCCACCTCCCTGTCCAGGAGATGCCTGGACCCTGCCCTCAGCAAAGCTTTGGAGCACTGTTTGGTAGGAGTCCTGGCTGTCCTGTGCAGAGGGAGTGTGCGGTCTCTGGACTGGGGTGGTGGTGAAAGGGGTGGGGATAACTTACATCTGTGGCCTTTTTGTCAGCCAGTTCCAACTTTTCCTGTGCATCTTTAAGGGACTCGGAGTATTTGTCCAGCTCATCCTCAGTGCCCTTCAGCTTCTTTTGTAGAGCCACCAGCTCGTCCTCCAGCTGTGATACGGGTGGAAAGTGGTGGAGAGGGGAGGGCGGGCAGGAAAAGGTGCAGCAGGCAACGTGATCGTGCAAAGGGAGAAGTGCGAGTGCAGAAGAGACAGAAAAGGACAGACGGAGAGAGAGAAAGAGAGAGAAGGAGAGACAGTTAGATTCTCTTTGCTTGCGGCAAGGGCACGATACCTTGGCAGCATTCTCCTCTGCGGCGAGGAGGCTATCCTCAGACTTGTGTAGCTCTTCCAGCACTTGGTCCCTTGTATCCTCCGTCACATGCAATTGCTTTTCCAATTGCACAATGTCATCCTCTAACTAGGTGCACAAGAGGAAATACAAGGCACAGATATGTTTCTCCCTGGGCTTAGAAAAGTGGGAAATTAATTCTTAAATCCCCCTCTCTTCCCCCTCTGGATGTCCCAGAAACATGCAACCAATATGCCCCCTTCCCCCCGCCCCAGAAGAATAAAGCCCCAGGTGTAAAGGAGGAGAGTTGGAGAAGACTAAGAAAGTGGGACACAGTGGGGAGGGCATGGCAATACAGCTGGAATTGGACAAGTCTGCCAGATGGATGGTACTGCAGGGGGCAAACATAGTTTGAAGTGTCTTTTGCCAAATCTCCCAGCTGTGGCCCTATGACAAAGGCAGAGAGAACATGACGCTGTCCCAGGGCGTCACTCCCTCCTCAGCTGGGGTGCTGGGGCCCGGGGAAACTACTTCCTCCCAGGCTCCCGGAAAACTCCAGCCAAGGCCTGCCAGGGTGAAGCTATGCCTTAGAAAAAGCTCAACCACTTCTGCTGGAGGTGATAGTAGTGGTAAAACAATAAGGTACATTGAAAGAAAAGAGAGAGAGAGAGAGAGAGAGTGAGTCTGGAAAAACTTGTGCCCCGGCGCTGGCCGCGCCCGGGCTCTCGGTGCAGACCTGCTTGCTTCTCTCCTCCGCCGCTTTCTTGTCTGCTTCGGCTTGCTCGGCTCTGTCCAAGGCGTTCTCCTTGTCCAATTTCAGCATCTGCATCTTCTTCTTGATGGCATCCATGGCGGCGGCGGGCTAGGGCGCGTCCCCGCGCGAATTGCACCCGAAAGCAAAACTTTAAAAGCTGCGGGACAGCCCCGAGTCCAAGACCCAGCCGCAGCCCCCAAGGGAGCGGCGCGGAGCGGAGCGGTGCGGAGCTGCCGAGCGGCGGGGCTAATCCGTGCTGGACGGGGCGCCGGCGAAGTGCAAGCGGCGGGCAAGGAGCGCCTCACAGATATGTACTTTCCCAGGGGGCTGACTGCATTCCTCAAGACATCCAATACTTTTTTGGAAAGGGTTTGTGGGGCTTTTTTTTTCCCCTCCTCCGTTCGTCCCTAACCCTTTCCCTCTTTCACTCCTCCCCGGCTTTTTTCGGAGGCTCAGCGATCCCATTCGCTGCTGCCTGCCATTTGACCGTAGATATGACTATATATGGGATGCGATGGGCGAGGTAAGGCGGGGGAGTAATTTGTTCCCATTTCTAAATAGGCAGGACGGGATGTTTCCATGCAACTCCTGGGAGGAGGGAGGGAAAAAAAAAAAAGCAGCAGCAAGTGGGAGCGCGGGGAGCACGGCCGCGCAGTCTGCTCGGGGCGGGCAAGGTGTCCGGCTGACGCCAGCCCCGTTCTGGAGCCGTCCCCATCCGCGGAAATCAATCCGTTTCAGAGCCGGAGGATCGCGGAGCCGGTCACGCCAGGCGGCAGGGGAAGACGCAGGACCGGGAGGGAGGGAAGTGGCAGTAAGGGGTTAACTGCATATACGTATGGAATGAACGTGTTTTACAGACCTTCCCCTCCACTGCCGGGGGCACCTCTACGACACAGTCAGGCTGCGGCAAGTGCGGGCGGCGGGGGGCCGAGCCAGCTGGGCCCACACAGCGCCGAGCACCGAGACCAGACTTGGCCGGGAGGGCAGGGCTTCCGCCGGGACCCACACCGAGGGGGAAGGGGCTGACATCGACCCAGACCCCCGGGGCAAGTGACCGTGGGGCCACAGGAAAGCTCTTCCCTCCTGCCCAGGCAGTGCCGCGGCAGAGCAGAGATGCCGGCGCCTGCTTCCCAGGTCTACCGTCCCGTGCTGCAGTACATCGCTGGGACTTCCTAGCTCTGCGGGGAAACGTGCCTCATTGCTTCACACGTAAGGGGCACAAACACTGAACTGAAAAGGCAGAGCAGAATTACAAGGCCCCTTAAGAGAGACAGCGGCGGGTCGGCCGCCCTCCTGGGGATGGTAACTGAGAGGGATGGAGACCAGGCTAACTGGGATAGCTGGAGTGGCAGCTTGCACTGTCCGCCTGCAGTGCCAACGGGGCAGGCAGTAGAGAGACAATTAACAAAATAACATATAATTAAGTGGAGACCTATTTTCACTTCTGGTGGGTCTCTCACAGTTTCATCAGCACAGTGAGCAAGACACAACACGCTCTGTCCCCACAACGCACACTCCCTTGTACAATGCAGAAAGTACAGAGAAGTGCAGGAAACCCACAGGATTTGGGTTGCACAAAGAGAAAATTAAGCAGCCTCTTTGTCTGGCCTCAGTACTTGAAGCAGAAAATTCCTCCCTGGTGCTGTCACTGGATCAGCCAAACTGATGCTACTTTGCAGCAGGAGGGAATGTCCTACAGCTTCTGGCCTGCTATACTTACTTGCTAGGGCAACAAGGGCTGGATTTGCAAAGCACATCTTGGAGGTCAGCTCCTGGAGAGCTTAAACTAGCTGCAACACGAAGCTTCAGCTCTCCAAGCCAGCAAAGGCTCCTGATCAGGATTCAGACCAACAGTTATTTCCCCTACTCTTGAGAAAGGCTGTTCTCTGAACTCAGCTGTGAACTACACGAAGTTTGGAGAGGCTCACAACTAGGTGCAGGGAGTCTTGTGCATTGCTACTAGCATGTAGAGAAGACCATTGGCAAAATAAAGGCTTTCCTTATGCCTAATTAAAGAAAAGATTTCTCACTGCATTCCTTTCTCCCAGTACTGGTTTAATAACCAAGCTCCTATAATAATAAAATAATAGTAAAATAGTAAAAATTACCAAATAAAATGTTTCTAGAAGGTGAAATTCTCTTTTATATACAATACTGTGCATTCATCCCTTTCTGTCAGTGTCAAAACCCACTATTTAAACCCATCAAAATATAAACAGCATTGCACTATCACAGAGTATTTAAAAACACCAGAGTTATTTAAAGACTGCAGATTTAGTCACAGCCAACTCCAAAGCATAGTTTTTATCTTTACGCTTACTCTGCTTTTACAATACAGCCAATTAGAACAGATTAGAGCCTTTCTGAGGTAAGTACAGTGAATGTATAAAAGCCATCTAGTTACATATTGTTCAACAACCTGACTGCACTATGAAATGTATCAGCATGTTTCATTCCTAGTTTAGGAGAATTTACTCCTGAAACAAAATACATCCTTAAAAAGTATAGAGCATCATGGCTGGGAATTCACTGAGGTAGCTCTCTGAGCTTGGGGAAAGTAAATGTGTTGCGAAATTAAACAAACAGTATCCTGTCTGGCTAATTTGGGAGGGGTTGCTGATAGGCTCTTAAAGAATTTCTGTGTAGTGCTATTTTTCCTGAAAGAATGTTAGCCAGGACACAAGACGCTCTGGGATATGTGAGAAACTATGAGATAAGGGGAGAAGGAAAGGAACACAAAGGGTTGTGGTTTTGGGTTTTTTTAAATACTCGGAGGATGCAATCACCTCCACAGGAAACCAGAATCCTGAGGTTCCATTTACATGAAAGTGTCCAATTATTAGACTTTGTTTACATCAAGATGACCCTGTAACCAGTAACCAGGGGGTTGAACTGGCTGATGGTGACTTTTTTTTTCCTTGCAGAGAGAATAGGAAAAGCATACATGGGTAAACACGCTGGCTATACCTTTCATTAACAATTTAAATTGTTTGGAAATTTCTATTCCAGCTGGCTGAGAAAGACAGGCCTGGAAATCAAATAACCTGTATAAGATCTCCCTCTTCAACTGATACGTGAAGAAAGACTGTATACAGATTATTTCTGCACACTGTGAAAAGGCTGCAGCACAAACTTTGCTTTTGTCATATATATAATATCAATACTGTGACGTTACTTGTTAACTTTTTCTGGTTTTCACCACAGCAGCTATCCCATCTCTCTCACTGACAAATGGTGCAGGAACTCCCTTGGCAGCAGTTCTACTTCAGGCTGACAATATGGTAT
The DNA here is from genome assembly GCA_020800305.1 of Porphyrio hochstetteri. NCBI lineage: Eukaryota > Metazoa > Chordata > Aves > Gruiformes > Rallidae > Porphyrio > Porphyrio hochstetteri. Next base: position 9,883,372 of record CM036915.1, on the reverse strand, counting down.
CTTTTCCCAGGGCAAGGCTGGAACCCATTTATATCACGGTGTTTCTGTCATGTCATATATCCCTTGACATAGGCAGAAATTTTTCTTGCGAAGGACCTGCATGGATTGGGCTAGTCAAAGGGAGTTTGCACTGTTGATTCGAACAGAAAAAAAGAGTAGGTGGATATATTCATTCAGAAAAACTTCAAACATAACCTTGGAGTAACTCTTTTTTTTTTTTTTTAAAAGGAATATGCAGGAAATGACACCTAACTTTATACTACAACTGGTTCTGCCAGTTCTGTGAAAACTTGCCTCTTAAAAGATGATTAAGGATTCAAATTAGGTCAGTCAGAGTGAATTCACAGGCTTGCATGTGTCATTTGAAGAGTGGAGTATTCCCTTATAGGGAGGCAAATATCATCAAAATATAGCTATATTGACTTGAAAAACAAATAACACACTAGATACTGATGAAATTAGGCAGGTTTCACCACTACAGGTAGTGTACTTTATCCTGTAATGATCTCTCCAAGCTCTGCACCTAAGGGAGCCAGCTGACAGACAACATTCCTAAGACAAGCATATAAATGGCCAAACTTCCCCCACGGGAACTGGTCATACATGCTCCAGCCATAAGGCAAGAGAAGGCCCTAAAATAGAAGGTAAGAATCCTGATGGTCAGTTCTCTGCACAGATCAGTAGGCCGCAAATGAGTACAGAAATACCCCTGAACATGCCAGTCATGCTTAATAAATACACGCTGCAGCTGTGTAAAAGGGTTTCTGTAACATTTCTAAAGTAACTATGAAGAAAATTTTAGCTTTTATAATTAAGAACTATGGGATGACTTGATGGAAACTAAAGCTTTACATTGTTCTAAAATTAATAATTTTCCTCTTAAGAACTACTATGTTTCTGTCCAGTTTGTCATTCAAGACATTTGTGAACTCCTTAAGGGTAGAAGTATTTATAGTACTGCCTTCTGCACCTGCCCTGATCTATAACCCAAGGGTCTACACAGATACCACACCAAATACTAAGAAGCTCATGACCTAACTCATGACCTAAGATCTTAAAATAGCTCTGAGATTTTTTTTTTGCAAGACTCCTTTCACCCTAATTATACTACTGTTACTTTGCTATTTTTCAGCCGAGCAAACATGTCCCCCAAGGTTTTGTACCGTGTTTCCTTTTTAAATCAGATTTGCTTTAGCTGGTAGTTACAAATACTAATGTAATTCTCTGAAAAAACGAAACCAAGTAATGGAAAGGCCAAGAAAACAAACCAACATCGCTTTCGGTAAGATGTATTCCCACATCCTTCTTTTTATAGCTTCAGAGAGTTCTAGGCCAAAAAAGATAAATAGATAATTTAAAACTGTTTACTTGAATTTATACACTGTAGGATTTATGTTCTACTCAGTAAAGTCTTTTAATTGATTTGACTCCAGTAATCTGGTGTTTAAAAGAACTGCCTTGCAAAAACCCACCCAGTCCACTTTGATTTAAAGCATGCTATCATAAAAGAGAAAAGAATGCTGAATAGAACAAGTACCAGAAAAGGGCAAGTAATATGTAATCTGGGGGAAAGAAAAAAAAGCACTAAAATCAACTGTACCCAAAAAGAATTGTGAACCAACAAATCCAAAAGGAACTGACTCTCTCCTGATCAAAGAGTCCAGTCGTAACCTTACATTGGTGCAGAAATGGCATTCATTTTAGGAATATCCTCTGATTTACACTATGCCAAAGCGTATCAGCTCCATTCTACTGAATGCAGGGTGAGAAAAAAGTTGTAGAAAGAGCCACTGTCCTTGACAACAGCAAGACCTATACCCTCAGAAGACAAAGTTCCACCCTTGTTAAAGCAGTTCATTTGCCAATGCTTTGCGCTATATATATGGAAATACACTCCCACTGTAACATCTACCGCCACATTCAGTGAAGTACAGCTTTGCAGTTTGGTCAGGAATTTTTTTCTTTATTATTTTTCCTGGCAGAACAAAGAACAGTTATCATTATGTATCTTTACAGATTTAAGTTACTTATCTTACTGTTACAGCAACATGCAATGACTGTAAACAGTGGAACAGAGCAGGAATGTAAAACTGGAGACAAGAAACCTAATGCTATTTCCGATGTCCACTCCTTCCTTCACACAACAGCAGAGAGATGGCTGTAGAGACGTATCAGGGCAGTCAGCTATTTCCCTTCTCTTGGCTGCAACTGAGAAAACGGAAAGTGTTTTAGGAATGTCCTGAAATCATATAGCAGAGTTCATAGTAGGGAATGCACACCAGTAGTAACACCTGCAGCACAGAAAGCTAAAAAGAAAAAGCTGCTCCAGTGAGTGAATCAACAGAACCTCCTGGGCTGTAGATGTGAGCGCTCCTCTCCAATCAGGAATTAGTTTTTGTCTTGTGGAGGTTCTCAATCATCACACAAAGCGGCATCAATCTGAATTTGGATAGGAGGTAGGAAAATACATCCACATTCATGCAGCCTAAATTCAGCACACCTGCCTATGACTGATGGCCTAGGAAACCAGGGGAAGGTATTCAGAGATAAAGAGAACCAAGACACTTGCCAAGACGAAATACCAACGTGGGGGATTCTCTGCTGTGTGACTTCAGCTCTAGGAAAAGCAAGTTTTCTTTCAGCAAATGAAGTATGATTACACTTGATTTTCAGCAATTACTCCGTTTCAGTCAAGCTGTGCGTATAGCTCAAGAAAGTGAGTAAATGAACTGTCAAAACACATCACATAAGCCTACAAGGTAAAGAGGTTGCTTCTGGAAAACAGTAATCTTGCTTATCTGATTTGAATATTCACCTTTCTGGTGAGAAGATCTGGAGAACATAACTGACTGTGCCTTTAAATAGCATAAAATTTGTCAACAGCTAACCCTACCAGATATGGCTGAAGTTTTCTTACTGCCATCAAGACAACTATCAAGGAACAAAACTTTTTAGAAAGGGGAGAGGAGAGGAATTTTCTACTGAAACCTAGAGAAGTTTTCTTTTTTTTCCCTCTGATCTGTTCCAAGTCTTTTTTCTGGGAGGAGAGAAAGGGAAGAAAGATGCATTCAGCCTTAGCCTATAAACAAGCATTTATCATATAGCAGAAACAAATAATACTTTAATCCCCTTCACTTCAGGCCTTCTATTTGTACAGCCTCCAACTTGCTGCCACAGCAAGAGAACTGTGAAAGTGTTTAGTCTCAGTTAAGGAAATAAGAGCGTAACCCAGGTGCTAACTCTCTGCTTCAGACAGCTATCTCCCTGTATCTCACAACCTTAACTTGTTCTTTTCTACCCTCCCTGACAGCAAACAAGTACTTTGTATCTTTATGCTGAGACCTTAGAGCTGGCAAACCCACATGTTATTAACATGACAGATGAGATTCTGCAATAGTGAACACAGTAAATCCAATCCACTGGAATAACAAATACATACTAACCTGTCCTGTCATTAGTTCCTTATCCTTTTTCTTTGCAACTCTGACACATTTCACTAATTACTTGGCACTTAATGCTTTTCTAGTTAAAGAACTTACTTGATGTTCCTATTAATCTTCATGCTATCTTTGCTATGGAAAGCTGTTTGGACAGAATTCACATGTCTGTGTAATTCACATTTACACACTCTTTCCTGCCCCAATGAAATAGAAAAAACAGAAAGTCCCTGGTAATTTTCCTGGAGTTAATCCTGATTTTAATGTACTTCTCTCAAACCTCAGAAGACATACTTTTACACCCCAATGTACAAAATCAAATTGCCAGATGCAAAGGTTGTATCTGAAATAACAAGTTGTCAAATTCCATGAAGAATACAATTTTTCTTCAGAGACAAATGATCTTCAAGGTAAAATTATCTGACATACCATAGTACCAAAAGGAATGGCTTTCCATTTCCTTGGGAAAGCTACACAAGAACGTTGGTTACAAGAATGCCATGTGATTGCCATACCACATCCCCTGGGTAACCTCTGCATGTGGTTTGCAAAGGTACTGCAATAGTTAAGACAGTAGATCACAGCATGTGTATCTCAGCGTACATAAGTCAGTTTCAAGCATTAAGATCATTGCAGATCATTAGAGCTCACAGTTCCTTTACATTCTTTAAGTAAAATGATCTCTGTATTTAAAATTTCCAGATCATTTTTACTGTGAAACATATTGTTTTGAAATCCATCTAGAACCTGGAGTCACACCTCTCCCAGCTTTAACAACAGTTAGCAAAACAGCAGCTTGCAGGTGCCAACAATAAAACAGTTTGAAGCGGTAATCCTCTGCATGTCAATGTGCTTAACATCCATCTCAACCATTCCATGGTCTGCATGAATTGTTAATCAAGTAGAATTGAAAACTGGCACTCAAATGGCATAGCTGCTCCAGCTGGACAACAGGCTAGGAGCCAGCCAGGAGCTAAAGTTACACTAGAAGCTATTTTAACATTCATTTGTCTACAGGGACAAGCAGCTTAGCAATCAATTGAAGTTTTACTGTAGCCCTCTGCCAGAGTGACTCTTGAAAGTTTGTGGCTGAAGTTAACATTTTAAAAAGAATCAACTGCACGCTTTTCCAGTGCAGCCAACAGTGAGCTTAATCAGAGGCTGAATTCCCTAGTGGCCTTTTTGCAAAAGCTTTACTTTGCTGATTACAATTTCACGTCAGCTCTTTTATGAGAAGGGGTGATTATTTCTAACAGAGGCTGTATGACTTTATGGTCTACTTCTGACACCACCATATCAAATGCAAAACCTGATGATGCTGAAGGCTGCTCACAGCTTTTCTTCTTGAGCATGCAGCTCCAGATTAAAGGCTTCAAAAATACAACTGCTGAGCACTTGTGAGATTTAGATATTCTTGACTTTTGCACCCAGTCTATAGAGCTGAGTAGGACTGCACATTCTGACTCATTTTATCACCAGTGGAATGAGATTCTGCATGACAACCTTCTAAAAACCTTGTTGAAAACTCACAACTGCTACCAAGTCTAAGCTGTGTAACACAGAGGCAGATTTTGGGCCCCAAACAAGTTGCCAGTTCAACTTCTGTGTGGGCAGCTTTTAGTTTTTGCTATTGCCCCGGAATGGTTTTCAAGGCAAGGTCTGGCCACTGTTTCTTATCTACTCCTGCTTTTATTAATAAAACTGGTAATGCTCAGCAGATATGTAACATGTACACACTGATGTGAAGTAAACACTAAGGAAAAGGGTCAGTTTTTAAAAGCTATACTAATATATTTGAATTTGAGCATATGTTGTATTTTAAGACCTATTCGTTTGCTGAAATAAATCCAGAGGTTGGGGTTCATGCTGAGCACCTTAACTTGCAGTAGAAAAGCAATCCACTGTGCTTTTGTCAGGGCTGTTGCACAAACAGAATTGTTTCACATGTTATTTTCCTAGCAAAAGCAGAGCATTAATTTATAATTTTGCTGTTCTGCACAACTGCTCTGTAATTGGTAAAGTATATCACAGACATCACACGAGCCCTTCTTGTTCACACTAAGTACCTTCCAGTTTACTTTGCTATAAAGCAAGATATAGATGCTTGTTTCTATAATACTCCAGGGCATAAATCTGTTCCTTGTACTCAAGACAATGACATATTTAAAGTTGACTGGTATTGTTACTGTTTATTTTTCCCTTCCCACAGCATCACTTATTACCATGTTCGCTTTGCAGATCCTTTGGGCACGTATGTATCATATAATGAGCACCTTGTAAAAATCCCCAAGCAAATGTTACACAAGCTAGTGTCAGAACTGAAACTTTAGCTATATTACTACACAAAGGTATATGGGCTAATTAGCACTTATAGCACTGCCAGGACCAAACTCTGCTGTTGTCTCTAATTAAAAAGGGTAACTGCAGGACCTCCTCTGTTCTGCAAAGTACTACCTCAGATGGACATATAGGAAAAATGCCTAGTCCTGGCTGTTGAGTACTCTTCAAGCCAGGAAGATAATCCACTCCTGCACCATATGTTACAAATAAAAATAATAAAAGATAACTTGGTCTGAAATGTTATGTAGGGGATTGTCCTGGGTTCAGCTAGGATAGAGTGAATTTTCCTTCCAGTAGCTAGTGCAGAGCCATGTTTGGGAGTTAGGATGAGAGCAATGTCGATAGCACACTGACCCTTTCAGTTGTTGCCAAGCAGTCAAGGACTTCTCAGCTTTTCATGCTGCCCTGCTAAGCAGAAGGTGGGGGGGTACCCAAGGAAGCTGGGAGGGGACACAGCCAGGAGAGTGACCCAAACTATCCAAAGGGGGTATTCCATACCAATGATGTCATGCCCAACATAAAGGGGGGCTGGCGGGGTAGGAGCACACAGTCCCAGGGCGTGTGGTTTGGGGATGGTCTGGCTTTGGGATGGCTCTGAGCTGTACAGTCCGAGTTGTTTGGTTTGGTGAGAAACTGCATTGTGTATCGCCAGTTTTTTATATTTTGCTATAAAGCCCTGTTTTGTTGTTTCTCTCTCCCTGTGCTGTCCCAGTAAACTATCCTTATCCCAGCCCACGAGGTTTGCTTTTGGATTTCCTTCTTTTGTTTTCCTTCTCCCATAATTTTTTCTCCTGTGAGGGGGAAGTGAGTGGCTGTGTGGTGCTCAGCTGCTAGCTGGGGCAAGAGCATGACAGGGATATTTCATTTTAGTGAAAAATATATTTTAAAACAAAATCAGTGAGATTCTTTGCCTCCAAACTGAAGAGAGTTAGTTCTCAGTGTTATGCTCAGAGTAGGAGCTTGGTGTTGAGAATAAGCTCTTTATATTTCTTTTTACTGTTTTTGAACGTTGTATGACTAATTTGTACTCCTCCCTGCATGCAGTTTATTTTGTTTAACAATTGGTTTTCAAAGCATGAAGACAAACTCAAAAATTCTGACAAAATGGTTTATGGAGAATGTTGTGGGGTTTTCTTCCTAAATTAATAATTTATGCAATAAATGACAATGCCACGTTTCATAAGAGGTTTGAATCATGTTCTTTAAATTTAAATATGGTAAACTAAGAATAAATGTAATTGTTTTGATGGATCAGAATCTAAAAACCCTGCATAATTTTCTTAACTGAAAGAGAAGTTTTATAAAAGCTCAGGTAATGTTGCAGAGATCAGAAGGAAGAAAGGAAGCCTATTCTAAGTCAGAGCTTGTCAGTGATTGGCAGTTTGTACCTTTGCCAGGTCACTTACTTGTTTTGTGCCCTTCCTTCTGTGTCTGTTAAATTGTGGAAAAGTTTGAAACTGGTTAAGAAATTGCTATTTGTGAAGCACTGTGTACTCAAAGAAAGTACTTCACTATCTTCCACGACGTGGCTTGTTATCAAAGATGTATCCTAATTATTTCTAGCAATCTATACAGCACATTTTAGCATATCAATGGGAGAGGGAGAAAATTTTACTAAAAAATTAAAAGATCAACATGAAGTATCATTTAAATAGCTGGAACTAGAAACCATATGGGATCACACCAGTTCCCTTAACAGAGTCTTTGAGGTAATACAGCTGGTGACAAGACGCTTAGACTACCATGCCAGACACCAGTCAGCTTCAACCACAGACTATCTGAGCAATCTCTGACAAAGCAAACATACTCTGTGTTTCAGTAAAACAGGGATTACAGCCCTGCTCTACCTCTTTTATGATTCAAATATGAACACTCATCCCTCACTGCTTTTGTTTTCTCAGATCTTAGGGCAACAGAATCCCATTTTGTACCACAGAGAGCATACAAGTAATAAGTAATGCTGTAAGTTCACAGGCAAAGTATGAAGCAAAACGCAGTCCCAGCACAGTGGGTTTTTTTACCTCATGGCACGTTTTTTGTTTGAACTAAAAAAAATGTCAGCATTTATGTTACTCAGTACTGGAATTCAGCATAGAACCCACACTGCTTATTTTTAAAGCAAAACTAGACCCTGAAGCTGAAAAGAAAAATGAACAAGTCACCGAGTGAGTTTCCCTGCCAGCTGAGCATTTTGCAGCTTGCAAAATCCTGAGGGAACCTTCCATTCAGGGGTTCATATAGTACGAAAAATTCCTAATTTTCTTAATCTACAATTTTCTTTCTACATTAAGAATGTTTTTTCTTAAGGTTCCAAACATTCTCCCTCTTCTAAGTTCCCTTATTAAGTCATTAAGTATTTGCTATGTAGAAACTAAATTTCTCTTTCCCAGACTAGCAGAAATTTGGCGGTAGAAACATGGCTACAAAGGCACTGGGACTAGATCAGTTTCTGCTGCTGCTGTCTTCACAATAGGTCATTTACTCAAGAAATAGTTCAAAGTCTATCTGTTGGAAGACAGTTATGATGACTGGGGAAAGATGATGACTTTCAGGACATTAGGGGGTGCTTAACTTATATTATACATGGGCATAGAAAGCAGTCACTGTAGACAGAATATCTAACCATGATACAATTTTCCAGAAGTCCCCAAAGAAACCTTCAACTGCCACCAAAAGTCAACAGGCATAACCAGTTACAGGCTTTTGCAGATACCTAATTGAATGAAAGAGAAAACCAAGGAAGAATAAGCCTACAAATATACATTTATTTGGCCCCATCATAGGCTGTGATAAAGTGCAAAAACAACACTACAAAATAGGTTTGCTGAAGAGGGGCAGGATTGGGGCAAGGTAGAAGGCAGAGTCCTGTGAGCCTGCTAGCTCCCTAAATATTTCCTCTGATACCAGTGGTATGTTAGGAATCTCTACCTTCAAAAACACTAAGTCTTTTGCCTACTTAAAAGTGGCCAAATGGATTAAATTCAAACTTAAAGAAAAAAATAAAACCAACCAAACCCAACCTGGACTGCATCTTTTAAATGCCAAGTTTCTGCCTAGAACAAATTTTTGTGGTTGCATATTAATCCCCTAATAACAGCATAAGAATGTTGACAGCTGTAATAATTATTCTTAGTGGTCCTTTACTTCCACAAAGTTGCTAACATCTTGTATTTAATTATCCATGCCTAATTATAATGCCCAAATGAAAAAGTAATTAAATAAATACCAAGTCCATTAATTTTCAAGAAAAAGACTCAGTATCTGCCTGGAATGCCAACGTGGGTGACGTGTGTCCATGGACCCCTAACCTCTTTATCAGTATATCTGCTCCCAGTGGAAAAGGGGCCTCACTCATCTATTTATGCCTTTGAAAATCTGCACACAACCCAATTCAGCATCCTGCATTTACAGGTGTTGACTACATCTCCACAGAAGCTTGTGGTATATGAATTCACCAAAAATACTGCTGAAAATAACAGCTCAGCAAAATAAAGGACTCCAAGATGCTGCAAGTTTTGATTTGAAATACCCAGTGTAAGTCAATTTTAACCTGTAGCTAGTGGAGCTGGATGACGTTTGATTATCAGCTGGAACTTGTCCAATGTTGCTGGCAGTTCCCTTGAGAATATCCAATTCAGAGTTTTTAGATGAGGTTTCCATCACTAGAACTGCTTTGACATATGCAACTTCACTACTACGTTGCTATTTAACTACACTGGCCGGTAAAACAAGGTATTTCTTTACTTATGTGTGGCTTAAGGCTGGAAGCAGGAAAATGAACGTATGGTGTTAAAGCTATCATGCAAGCAAGTTTAATAGAACAACATGGAGGGCCTGGAGTCTTTTGTTCTTCACTGTTAGCTAGTTTCAAAGCACACCCAAAGGAGATGGGGACGCAGAGCTGGTAGGGATGAACTGCATCAGGCTCCGTTAATCACGGGGACCGGAATTGCCTGGTTTCAGACCGAGTTCATAAGAGAAAACAGGAGCAGGATGACGGGGATCCACCAAAGGCAGATTTCAACTGGCAGCTATCTGGGATGTTAATGGATAGTATGACCAAACCAAATTACACAGCTTCCATCAGAAACCCAATAATGGTAAGTTAATTTTTTTTTTCTGAATACAATCTATAGATGAGGCAGTGAGGGTTAAAGATTCAATACCTTAGATGTTATAAATCCAAATCATAGAGTACAATAGAATACACACTATTTAACTTGTCTTTGTTAACACAGAGCATCAGGGTAAAACAAAGCCAAACAAAAAATTAAGCAGCCCTTGGTGGAATATGTAACTAAGCTTTTTACAGAGGACTTTACTACAGGGTAGTGCAGTTGAAATCTGAAAGGTCTGCAGGAACAGAAACATTACTACACAGTAAAACTGTTTTCTTCCTGTTTTCCATTGTTATTTTAATACCACCAATATTCTACATTATCATGAAAGAACTTTACTCCCACCCACCCTGGAAAATTTTAAATCTATGTTTTTTGGGCCTGATTTGATTAAATTTTATTTTGAAACTGTTTTACACAACAAAAAAATTTCTAGAACAGAGCTTCCGTTGACAAACAGGCCAATGGTTATGTGTTCCAGTCTGACCATGAAGGGAGAAATCATATTAAAACAGAATTTTAGAAAACATTAAAAAATTAGGAAGCTCATCATCAGAGAATATTGATTCTCAAAACATATGAAATTATTCTAACTCATAATCCTAAATTCAGAATGATTAAAAGCCTTTAGATTCAGCTACTTCAACAATGCATTCTCAGAAACTGTTAGGCAGTTCCCAGGTTAGTGTTATCTCCTATAATTTAACTGTGTAGAAATGAGAAAAGTGGACAGATAACATCAGGCAAACTCTTTACTTTTCAGGGAGATGTAATGTACTTTGGAAAAAATATTCTGAGTTTTGCCTATTAATAACAGAGAATAATTGCCTATTGGGGCTAATTGTTGACAGTTCTGCTAAAATCTCTATTCATTGGGCTGATGAAGTTAGAAAGGTTAACACTCAAGTGGAAAAGAAAATAATTATAAAGTTAAAACGCTATTTGAAAGTGAAACAGGTACCTTCACCAGTATTAGTGGCTTCAGTTCTGGTGTGCAAAGTTGAGGCAGTGACTGGTGAAAGAACTAGAGGAAGGCTTCTCTTTGAAAAAGAGCACTGGTGAAAGGAACGTAAGTGTTTATTTTAGAAAGGAGACTAATAATAATTAGGCTACATAAAAATAATTAGTGGTGCAGGGAAAAAGACAGGCAGGAATTTCTTTTGGGCTGCTTTCATGTTGAAAGAAAAATGAGACATTCAAGAAAAGAGCTGAAAGACAGAAATTTTAAAAATGGATTAAAAGAACACATGGATAAAACATGATTAACCCATGAAACTTATTGCTGCCTAATACTTAAACAGATCAAATTAGGGCCAGTTATGAGATCACCAGAAATTCAAACACCATGGAAATTCTGCACAACACAAGTTTTTTAGCCCTCCATGCCACCTCTTTCCCCCCTCCAAAGAAACAAAATCAAACCAAAAGATACAAGCAGAACATAGAGCCCCATGCTTTGGGGAGGAAAAAATGGTAATTAAAGAGAAATCTAAAACATAGCTGTTTATGTCAGGACTGTACTTTACACATTTTGGGTATTCTCTTTGAACTGTATAGTCTCTGGCTATACAGGCAGACTTCTGGACTACACTCTTCTGAACTAGCATGGCAAGTTTAGCTTATGCCTTTCTTCTGTGTGTATTTTGCTTTTCTGTCTCCCTATCTATTAGAGACACAGTCAAAGCTTCCTGTGTTTATGGAACGTCTGCGAAAACCACTAGCTTTTTTGGGTGGGGAAAACTGACCGCAAGTGCTGAATGTTCAGAGGTTGTCTCAAAATTCATCTGATGATTGAAAACAGGCTTTGGGAACAGAACCCTTTCTCCCTCCTTTCCCCAAAATCAGTGTGCTGATTTAAATGCATGCATTTTTTAAAAGGAAAATGTGTTGGTTTGTTTTGGGTTTTTTTAATAAAGGAGAAATAGAGGAATTTTTTTTTTCCTAGTAGCAGGAATTTAGGATTGTGACAGCTTTGAACTTTGTACATTCTCTTTCATTTGTGTTTGGATCTCAGTTGAGCATCTTCTCCCATTGTGAGAAGAAGCATTTGTGCATGCAAATGCAAATAATCTTCAGCATTTTCTGTGGAGAAGGAGAAATAGCAAGCAAAAACCCAAACATCTTCCCACTCTGCCCAAAATGTTAACTCTCTCATCAGATTTTGAAAAAGAACCACCACACCAGTTTGCATCTGTCCCTTTCTTAATACTCTCTGACCAGAGAAGTGACAATGGCATGAAGTCTGGAATGGCACTTGCTAGACCACGGTCCAACATCCTCAGCAAAATAGAGGTGCACCAGTGCTGCAGTGATTCCTACTGAGCAGATATGTCCTTGAAACCAGAGCAAGTTTCATTATAGCAATCTCTAGTGAGGCAATGCTGTTAACCTCACTGTAGAACTGAGGAGCTGAGGTGCATAAAAGCAAAACCACCTACCTACTGTAGAAATTATTTCTGAGCAAAGGGACTTATACTACATCTTCTAAATATGAAAATAGTGATACAGGTGCTGGAACACCTCTTCCTGGCAGTTCTATTCACTCCTCACCTTGCTTTCATCACCACTTTATTTAGCTGAAGACTCCAGACAGATATAAAAAAAATAACGTATTGCTGAAAAATTCAACCATTCATTTTTCCTTTGTAATTTTTTTTGATGTAGTGGGAAAAAGACAAAAAAAAAGTAGTAATTTTTCTTTATAAAAAGCTCAGCACAGAACTGCTGTAGGAAAAATTCTGATGAGACCATGAGTCCAGTAGCTTTCTTTCCTCATGACAGTTGATTGCATAGCAAATCTCAATTAGATGCTGCCCACTGTATTTCTTTCTCCTTGCAATGAAGATGTGTATTGGACTCTATGAAGAGCTGTAGGGAACAGTGCTACGAATGAAATTGATAGGGACAAACACGCTCTCTCTCCTCTTTCTCAGAGAGACCTGTTCATCCAAAAGACAACTAGAGTTGGCACTTGCTTTAGCAATTCATGGGTTGCATGATTTAACTCAGGAAGTGAAGAACATGTTCAACTGAAACTGTAGAAGAATTTTAAGTAGGAAGAATATAGTTCCTCATGCTGGACTTCAACTACAATACAGGAGTTATCCCCACTTGCAAAAAGTAGTAGGTAGCTTATACTAGAAGAGGTACTGATTGTGACATGCAACAGAAGTGTCTTAGAACTTTCAGGAATGACATGCAAAGGAAGACAGACATGGGACATTCAGCTCCACATTTGCTGTTGGCTCCATTTTCCAACCATTGCTATTACTGTCTTTATTTCTATAAAACCAGAAAAACATTAACAGTGTTGGAGCTAAATCAACAAAGCACACAAAATCAGCAGTAGTAAAAACTCCGGAGACAAAGCCATCTAGTTAAATTGCTCAAAACCAGAAAATGGCTTTAGCACAGTACCTCTTCCCCTCCAGGGAAGAGTAAAGTACTTTGCGTAGGGCTCTTCTGCTAGGATGGTCTGATATGCCCTTTAACAGTCTTGCAAAAAAGATTTGCAGAAGCCGAAAGTATCATTTGTTAGAAGCTAGGTTGAAAGCAACTTTGATTATAAAGAGTGGAAGGGGGGGAAAATATAAAATAAAATGAATCCTTCTGGTTTTCAAGTACTGCTTTTTAAAAAATCAGGTTTATTAAACTCCAGACTTTGCTCTCTTAACAGACTGCCAGTGGTGCCATTCACTAACCAAGGGTCTTTTGGAGCAGCTGGTTTCCTTTAATACATGCATATAGAAAGAAATTGGTGTTATTCACTCCCTTTTCCACTCTGACTAGTCTTTAAGCTATTCTCAAGTGCCTTGGCCAACTTAATTAGTCCAGCGAGGCCAAGCTCATTTCTCTGGCACCAACATTTAACATCTTTGGTCAGCAGATAGATATTTAGGGGTAGGTTTTATATGACCTAATCTTGAAATAATGAGAGGGGGAAATTTAAGAAAGATAGTCAGAACGAAAGACAGTCGGAAGGGGAAGGAAAGAAGGACAGCCTGTGGAGATCGTGCCATCCATCCATTTGAAATGCAAATAGATTGCAGAGTGACATGCTCCCATGCTTCACACTTTCACCCCTGCAAGGTGGGAGCTAACGTGACAACTGACAGCTTATTCCTGTCAGTTGGACTGTGCTTTCTGTAATAACAAACTGCAGAGTGGTAGTTTGGAGATATGGAGAGAGACAACAGTTATGGAACAGTATTCCTGGTCTATGGCATGCCAGTAGATGCAATGCTGTTTGTTTTTCCCAATACAGTAATTCTTCAATTATATAAGCTACCAATTTACTACATGAATTTATTTCCCAGTTATAATTATGTGAATGGATGAGACAGAACACACCTTGAAGATCACCAATACTCTGCAATGGCCATGCTATTTTACATGGAATATTTTACATGTTCACATTCTGTGGTGATGGGCAGCAGCTTAGGCCTCTAATAACTTAATCTTTTTTAACACCTACCAGCCTAATGTTTATGCTTCTGGAAAGCATAAAGAAAGAATAATAGAATATCTTTACACTGATAGACCTTCATGATGGGAACATGGATTAAAAGAAGAAGAGATTATTCTTCTGGAACAATCATCAAAGGTAAAATGAAAGAAACACTAACGAGCAAGGGCTAGGAAACCAACAACACGATATATTTGAGGTGATAAATTTTTGGGAGACCTTGTTCAGTTAGATTATTGCCAAAGAAAAACTGTCTAGCAAAGAAAATGATTCATAAGTAGATTATCTCATGGTAAATTCCTGTTGAAACCAGTTGTGTAACACAATTAGCAATGAAAAGACAAGAATGATCCGCCCACCTATGAACTACACTCGTTCCACTGAATTTGTCTTCCAAACATGAAACTGTTCCCTTTTGGCTGTTCTGAGGGTGATACTATGTTTTCAAGTAGTGCAATGAAATTCTTGAAATATCAACAGGATTTTGTGTTGTACAGCTTATTAGTAACTGATGGCTCGAGAAACCCAAGATGCAAAATTGTGAAGCCACAATATACTAAAGACCTAACCAGAACATTTCATCAAATGTTCAAGAGCAAAATTCTGTTCTGGCATTCAGAGATTTTTATACTATGCTGTTGTTGTTCTTAATCAAAACATTCAGTGGTCAGAATTAATTCAGAAGACTTCTCATACAAGTATAGTACAGAGCAAGTACAATCAGAAGTTTGTTGCTTTGCCATTGACTGCAGTTGCCTGTTAGCGGGAGATGTAATAGGTAGGTAAAGCAGAAGGAAGACAGACAAATGAGACAATGGAGAAGTTTACTAGTAATCTGAAAGCACTCAGAGACCTTCAGGCATAGAGGTCTCCGTAAAAAACAACTGGGTATTACAGTCAAAGCAGAAACTACAAAAATATGTGTATTTTAAATCCTGCTAAAATTGTCAGAAGGTTTTACCCCTAGTGTCTTTTGTATAGAGTGTGTTATCAAAATGTAAGCCAGTTCATATCTTGGAAGTGGAAACATTTGCATTGTCCTGGATCACACCAGCTAATAAACTGTGTTTCTCACCACAGGTAATACACCCGTAAGAGTGCAACCTTCTGGTGGCCATATTGCATCATGCTGTGTGGGTGCATCCTTTGCATTGGACAGGCTGAACTTAACGAAAGAGAGAACATGAAGTTTCACACCCAGCTGACAGCACAAAGCGAACAGTGCCAGAGCTGTGCCCCAGAAGAATCTCGTGTTTCTACCACACTGATTTCCCTCAAGCCGAGCCCTCATTTTGATACTGCTTTTTAACACCAGTAGGTTGAGCAAAGGGACTTTTAATCACATGAATGTAGTAGTTAGTTAGTTAATGCAGGCTTTGGGACAGACAGCAAACTGTAAGGGAAGTCACTGTTCCCCTAAACATTGTGATCCAGACAGCCATAAATGAAGTCTTCCATGAGCAAGAACAGGGAGAGGAAGACTTGGGGCAAAATGCTTAACTTCCCCCTAAATTTAAGATTATAGGAGAAATTACTTGAAGATAGCACAGCACATGCCAATTCTCTATGAATCAGGTCTCTTAAATCAAAATGCTGTAAAACATCATCTCCTGTAGAAAAGTCACAGCTAGATAAGTAAGATATATCTTGCTGAAGGCTCTTTCTAGCTTAGAATTCTCTAGCAATCCCAGCACTTGATGCAGTGATCCTATGAATTTCCCACAGCAGGCAGTGGGAATGAGAAACATTCTTTTCAAGGGTAACCCCAGCAGTGGACCCCTCCTGCAGGCTGCTAAAAACAATCCCTTAATCCCCTCCACTCAGTGCTGACCTAAAGGAGCAGGAGGATCAAAACACAACCTCTGAAATGACCTTAGCTCACTCAGTAACACCTCACCAAGGGTCAGAGATGTCAAACAGCTCCCTTTGGGCCTTTGCTGTTCTCGAAGGAATGTGCTCTTTATTAGATAAACAAGAAAACTCCTCTAAGAAGCGTGTAACATGTGAGGAGTCCTGGTCATCTCCCTTATGAGCTCTGCATGCGAAGCGGAAGGCAAAAATTACACGTATACATTCAATTTACCAAGGCTACTTTTTTTTTTTTTTTCAATGCTTACTGTTTAAATTTCAATCTCCAAATAATTTCTGTAATTTCTCATTTTTGCAAAATGTAGCAGAAGACACCAGAGTAATAACTGCACCAATCCAGAGTTGAAAAAATAAAACATTTCAAGACTGCAGCTGACTGCTTAGCTGTACTGTTCTCCATCTTTTAAGCCTTCAAGACATGGAATAAGGCCTAGAAGATATGTGCACAGGCTCAAGACCACAGAGAGCAAAGCAGATTTCATCCTGTTCCTTCATACACAGGGTCAGAAGAGAGGAAGAGAATTTAAGCAGTCTTACAAATATAATTAAAATGGCTCTGACAGAAACCTCTGTTCAACTTCATTGTCTTAAAACTAAACAAAATTGATTCACTTTTAGGAAAACTACAAAGTAGCTTCTTAATTAATTATCCCAGTAATTATGTGTCTCTAAATTCAGTGACAGTAATAGAGGTACATGAATGTGGTAGCAAAACCCCCTCAAACGCTTTACTTACTCACTCTGAGGTATTTAAATTAACGTAAAAGCCAGACTCAACAGATGCTACTTTCTGCCTTCAGTCATCCTGACTCACAACAAACAGAAGAAATAAAAATGCAGATCTTTCTCAGCAGCTCCCACATGCCAGACCTTTCTGATATCCATGTAAGTCCAAACCCAGCTGTCTTATTCACTCACTCACTGTATTCTAAAGTGTTGAAGGGCCTCAGAAATTATTAGGCTGTTTCTTGGGATGTCTTATTTGATGCCCTGAAAAGACATTGCCTCTCTGGCCAGGAGAAAGCCACTGGGCTACACTGCCATGATTCCTATGCCATCAGTTCCCACATTTGAGCTAGCTTGGTAGTACTGTTGTCATAGCAGCACCAAGCTAGCTCAAGATCACAGCTTACGTTTTTAGACAAGTTCTTAAATGGATTTTACAGCCTATTTTCCCTTAGCTATACTAGCCCCAGTGGTAAAATAGCCTGTTTAAGGACAGAGGTATTAAACCTTCAGTCAGTGTCTTCCATTCTACTTATATTTTCTGCTCTAGTCTAGTCTGTGAAAGGAAATTTTTCCAAGAAAGCCATTTTCTAGACATGTACTTTTAAAAACATTAAAAGCAGAGATGGAGATGCAGAAACTTGCTTAAAGCAGCTGAGAAGGAACTGCTGGGATCCTCAGAGTGGCTGGGAAACGTGGGTTTGGGATGAAAAGAAACATGTCAAGAACTAGCTGGCTACTTCGAACTTTCACACCATAAATCATTATGCTCCTTAATGGCCAGACAGATTTCACATGTAGAAAGAAACTGAATACAGTAGGATGTAGCAGACAAGATACAGCTTAGGCAAGGGCACACTGTGTCAGGAATCCTTGTGTACTCTAGTAGCTGTGCAAAGGAAAAATTGGCATAAGGCCCAGCATCCCTGTAAATCAATACAGCTGTTTATTTAAACCAAATGGCTGGCAAAGATATCAAGCTTTGATTATTCTAGCTATTTCCAAAAGGAAATTAAAAACATTTCAGCAGATGACAGCAAACCCATGTAAGAACAAAAGAATTCTTTTCAACTAATTTTTTATTCATTATAGGGTGTGCTTTCAGTTCACAGCTTGCAAACCCAATAATAGACAGTACCCATTACCAGCAGAACTGATTGTCATAAAACCCAACAACCAACCAGACATATTCCTCCCAAAGTGTTTCTGACAGCACAGAGTTCCTAAATATATTTGTAGCCAATGGGTTTAAGCTTCTTGATAACATGTGGGAATCAAATCCTTAGATTTAACTGCAGAGTGTGTTCAAGACTGGCATGAACATTTATTGCTGCAGTGTCCATAATCCACTGGGTGAGAAGCCAGACTTGTCATGACTGTGGCCCAAGGTTCTGTCTGCATACAAGGGTAACTGCAGCAAGAACACTAATTTTCTCCAATGTGATATCTTGCTCTAATCTATTTTTTTCCCTTTGTGGCCATGGCAGCAGATACTTTTTAATAACAGATATTTATGTGAGAAAAACCAAGAGGAGGAGAAATCGCATCTTTAAGTTCCCCTCCCACCCCACCCTGGATCACCCTGGTGGTGGCTTTTTTTTTTGTTTTTTTTTTTTAAAGAGCTTGCTTTTCATTGTACAAGTGCTCCCTTTCTATTTATTTTCAAAGTTGTTATAATTTTTTTAATAACCTCCTGAGAGATGGAAACAGATACTCTTAAAAAAAGTTATGACCTTTGACATTTTTAAGCTATGCTGTCACACTTCATTGGAAAGAATTTAAGATGACAGGGCAAGATAAATTTGACAACTTCAAGTGAGCACTGGGAATACGAGACTAAAGTCTCTTCTTTTTACACTGAGTAATAAAGTTATTTGTGGGTCAGACACACAGTTGGTGCAAGAGGATAACACAGACATCACTTTGTCCCACTGTCCATAAAATAACATGAAACTCTCCACGATCACTCATAATTAGGTGCTAGGGGATTTCTGGTTTGAGCAGCACTGAACGATGAAGAGTGAGAAAGTGGGATATTGAGCAAGTGTAAATTATTCTTTAGCCTGTATTTTGTCATAGCTGTTGCAGCAGTCAAAGATTCCAACATCTTAATATATTAAAAAAAATAAAAATCTGTAATTCCTGACACAGGAAGATTTGCCTACAAATAAGGTAGCAGCACTGAGGTATTTTCACAAGAGACCTTCTGAACCAAAAGCAGAAAATTAAGAACTGCTATTATAGCAAGGGCCAATAATCTGCTCTATAGAGAAAGGATTCCTTTCACACAGTGCTAACCCACTTGATTAAGAAGCATGAGGACATCTTGCTATTCTTAAGTGTGGTTTTCCAAAGAGAAAAAACACCTGTGTGACTGAAGTTTGCAGATTGCTAAAAGATATCAGAAGAAAAGCTCTTTGTCATTGTGTTGTGGAAATTTGTAGGACATTAACAGCCAAGAGGCAATGTTAGGACATTAAGCCTTGTGTAGTTCTGTCCTTCACTCCTGGACTTTCACATATTGCTGGAGCGTCTTGGACACAGTGATGATCCTAAAATTGGTCCTTCACTTCTCAGCAGAAGATACCTACACCTTTGATACAACTCAGAGACTCATGGTGAGAGGTGCTAGCGAAGCAGTATTTTGTTCTGCTTTTTTCTCTAGTACTGTAATGTTATTGGTAGAAATTTTGGACAATCAGCATTAACATTTTTCTTTGGTATTTTAAACCTTATTATACCCACAGTAATCTAAGAGAGAAGGAGCACTGAAGATATTCCCATAGGCAAGGCTGCTCCAACTGGCAATTCTCTCAAACTGGTCTCCTTCCCCTGCAGGAGCTCCTACATCCGTGCTGCCAGGCACATGCCCTATAGCACCTGTACATTGCTAAGAACATTGAACCATCAACTACTACCTCACTAGGCTGTAATTGAGGTCTGAAATCCATCATTAAATGATCGTTCTGACCTACATAACACAGAATTGGCAAATATATACACTCTGCACCACAAACAATCTTTCGTTACATCTTGCCTTCTCCTCTAACTAATGCTTCAGTCAAAGATGAATCCTTTTCTGTTTCAAGAAAAGATGATGGAACAGGAAATAAGGCCAATATTGCTTCAGGCCCTACCAGAGATTGGACTCAAAATCACAGCGCATACTTAAGTAAAGCCAAAACTATATCAACAAACAAGAAGTGATTAGAGCATGAAGTGATTAAGAACAGAGATTCAGACTTAGATTTCAGATACCACAGCATCAATCTGGAAATGAGTGAGATTACTCTTTACTTAGCTCAAAATAATAGTAATGCTAATCCATATAAACCTTGTCAAGCTTCCTGGTAGAGAATGCAATACCTTTCCTGCCCAATACAGTAATGCACAATTAAGTACAATAATGCCTAATTATGTCTTCTATTAGAGACAGGAAAGAAGACTACACCTCTTCTGGGGTAGAAGTTATGTCCTGAATAACCTGACTGCTGCTTTCAGAAGTCTACTCCCTCAGGAAAAATGTGCTTGTTCTCATCTTTGGTGGGGCTGTCGCAATATTCTTAACCCTGTAATCAACGATGAAGTACAGACATAACCTTACTGCTGGTCTGAAGATAGGACTTCATGATACTGTGTGTATGACAAAGCACATGCAAAAATCTGCTTCTCCATATTCCAAGAAGTACTTCCAATCAATAGGAACAGAAATGCTATACATTTTATGAGGAATTTTGAGTGAACTTGGCCAGTAAAACTCTGAGTAGGTCCTCACATTTAACTTTTTCAACTCCTTTCCTGATGCTGATTTTCAGAGCACACATGACACCTACCATGGAAGGGTCACTGTACAGCTCAGGGAAAGATGACATCACTCCAACCACTTCAGTCTCTGAAGTTCAAAGCTCAGGATCGGACTGGCATGGTCAAAACCATACCGTAACTGCATATCAATAGCATAAGGGTATATTTCTGTGTTTAGACAGTGTCGTGGGACACATGGAAGGGAATGTGTTACCGCCCATCATCACATCAAAGCAAGCACAAGACAGGAGAGAAAGAGGCCTGAACATTTTAATATACACATTCTTTAAGTAAGGGACCACAGGAGATTTTAGTCTGACTCTTCAGAAATCCAGTTCTAAAAGTAGCATGAGCATATCCATCTTGCTGCACATGTGTCACTCTCAAATTTCCCTTGGTATTCATGCTGACTGAGGATATGCTATGATCCCTGCAAAACACCCTGTAAGGGCTCCTACAATAAGAATAGCAAAGAAGACTCTTAGTTCAATTCACACGTTTTCAGTGGAAACAAGCTCATTCTTACATTCACTGGACAGCTAAATTCAAGGACCGTAGCCCAGACCAAAAGGATGCTATCTTGAACTGTACAAAATCCTGCAGGGTTTGGCAAGCTCACTGTTCCCATTTCTATCACAGCTCTGTATGCTTTCTCAGTTTTTTTATCACTTCAAAGATGAATGCCAACAGTTACAATGTGAAACTCAGAAGTCAACAAACACGGGAATTTGGAGGCATGGGCTGTGCACACTATGCAAATTGCCATTTTCATAAGAAACATCAAGAAGGGGCCCTGCCTCATTTCCCAGGAAAAACAGGACAGCATTTTCAAAATCAACAGTGGAAATTTGGTTTTCACCAGCACTTTTTCATGTACTATGGGACATGTGGAAGACTTGTAATGGGGTACATGTTGTTCATCTTGTTGCTCTGCCTTCAGGAAATTCCACCAGTGTTGAATGGCACACTGCTTTGGGAGGAGGAGGGAGGAGGAAGAGAGAAAAAAAAAATGAACAGAAGAACAGGAGCCGGCTTAGCAAAATATTGTTTCTGGATTCTACCCGAATAGGTGCATTAGAACCGCACAACTTGCAGAGTAGAAGTACTGGAGACGTGTGCATCTGTATACACAGAAAGTAGTATGGGAACTGTACAGAAATTATAAAGATTGATTTGAAAAAATGGAAAAACATCTCATGTCACATTTATGTAATACACAAAATAGCAGCATCTGACATTACCATTTATGAAGAAGGTTGTTTAGTGTCCTAAACTTCCAGAACAAAGAGCTAGGTGGATCAACTGATCATAATTATGAAAACACATTTACTTATTAGCTTATGAGACCACTAAGTCTCAACAGGAAGATTTTCAAAGCTGAAGTTCTTCCACTGGCAACTGTGCTTTCTTTTTTTATATTTCCTGTAGCTGAAAAAAGAAAGCAGACTTCTCTAGCCCAAGTCACTTTTATCTCAATTGCCATGTACTAGTGTGTTAGGGCAATGTTTCTTGCAAAAAAACAGTGGGGTTTTTTGTTAATTGTTGTGTTTTTTAAAAAAGCACATTTGATTAAAAAAAAATCAAAACATCACTGATTATAATCTACTATCCCCTTATCTCCTGTCCAACCCCTTTTACACAGGGCTACTTCCTAGGCTATTTATGTGTAGTTCTCTTCATAAGCCCAGTAAAACGAAAAGGATCATGTTGAGCTAATGATCAACTAAGACTGATGCTTATCACTCTCTAACTGTTGATCAATTATCAATACAAATGGTTGCATGGTTGCCCCACCAGTAAAAACGGGGTTCCAGTTTTGTCAGATCCCGCCCCATTGCTGAACTTATTTTGCAAGAATGAAGCAGTTCTCTGGCAGAGCAACATGGCTCTGAAAATATTTTGGATCTCAAAGAAACCAATGCAGAAATACATTGTGACTTCTATTACCCTTTGATAGGTGTTGTATTGAGGTCTGTAAATTTATTTTGGTGCTCTGGGATCCAGGCTATAACATTTGCTGGCAGTTCTTACCTTCTTCCAACATCATCACCTCTCTTTCTAGTTGAAATCTTCTGCTTTTTCACTAATGCCTCTAACTCAGCCTTCACACACAAATACACTATGAACATGTACTTGCAGGTGAAAAAGTCAAAGAGAAAAAACAGAATTGTTTGCATTTGTTGGCAGTATCTACCATCACACTGCTTCAGACTAACTAACCCAGGCAGCCAAAAGAGTAAAAGCCAAATGCCTCGATATGGAGCTGTAAATGCAACCCTAACTAGTTTGAAAGGAAAGGACACAAGCAGCTTAGCCACATGCGTATAGTCATCTTCTTATTCACAGATAAAGTAATTGGATTTTTTTTTTTGGCTGAACATCCACCTGGACAGTGTTAGAGAGCAATAAAGATACACATAGCAGCAAGAGGCAAGGAGAATTACAAGATTCAGTCGCATACATCAATAAATTTTAGAATTTGCAGACACAGCAGCGATTTGGGTGATGTGATGAAAGCTTTTTTCCTACCACTTGATAATCATTCCAAGTACTTTTGGTAGTTGCAGGTCTAAACTACAATGTCAACATAGAGAAAAGATCCCTTCATGTAATGACTGTCTCTCCCACTGTTCTGGCTGGATATCATACTACCATCTTTCCAGTCTTTGCAAAATTTCACGGAGTGTCCATTTGCTAACCAGAAGGCTGGACAGCCTAAGCAACCAAGTTATATGGTACATATGCACACCACAGAACTCCACCTGGAGCGTGGAATGTCTTTTGTGAGAAGCACTGAGAGCTGTCACCAACACACAAATATAGTCTAGGTTTTAAGAAACACTGTGTAGTGTTAAACACATTTTCTTTTGTCTGCAAGTCTATCACCTCCAGATATGAAACGCAAGGAGGATTTAATTCCTGGAGACTGAAACCCCTACAAACTGCAAGCATCTCTCTACTCACAAAGTAGGCTATTGGAACTACATGTGCAGATTTTCATCAAGAGCTTCCATCAAGTGCTTGAAGTTTTAGTTCCCTCTGAGGACAATATGTATGTGGCAAGGAACAAAATACTCCTTAGGTGGCCCAAACACTGCCAAAGAGTGACAAAGTGTGTGTGTGTTGGGGGAACTGTCCTAGGAGACAAAAAGGAGGAACACAATTATCAGTCAACTGAAATCTGCTGAGTTGCAGACAAGTGGCTTTCAATTACAGCAAAGTAGGGCTTTTTAAGAAATTACACCCAGGTTCCTTTCTGTCAACAACATTTTGATGTTTGTAAAAATATGCATGCCACATCTCAAGCAGCTGAGACTGATTTTTCACTTAAAAACTTCATATATGCACAGCTGCACAAAAGGCCTTCTATTTCAGAGCTATTAAACAACTGAATTTCTTTTTATGCTGCCTCTTAATCAACAGCCAGTCCTTATTGTAAGCAATTACCTGTAAAGAAGTGCTTTGTGTAATGCAACCTGCTAAAGTTATCAAATTGCTTTTGCCCTGGTAATATTGATCATTCCAGGAAGTGGACTCAATTTCTTAGGGAACTGCTAGCCATCAAGAGGGACCTGGACAAACTTAAGAAACGGGTCCATGTGAACCTCATGAGGTTCAACAAGGCCAAGTGCAAGGTCCTGCACAGGGGTCAGGGCAACCCCCAGCATTAATACAGGCTAGGGAATGAAGGGATTGAGCAACCTGACCTAGTCGAAGATGTTCATTGCAGAAGGGGGATGGACCAGATGATGTTCAAAAGTCCCTTCCAACCCAGCTGTTCTACTAGTCTATGCTGAAACATGGAGCTTAAAATGTTGTGGTAGCAGACTTACTATGAATTAAAGGAAGCAAGCACCTGGCAGGTTCTCCACTGAGGTGGTATCCAAGTTATCTTGAGAAAAACTAGAGGGAAGACACATTGGGGAAAAACAGGTATAAGTCTACTGTGTCCTCCTTTCCTTGGGCACATACACCTTGTTTTGAGAGTTAGGAGGCCACTCTGTTCGATAGGCCTTTTGTTTCTGACAGTCATGTGGGCTGGCCCTCTGCATATTTAACGAGTCTCTCAAGCTAAATACACGAGCTACCCCAACCTGAATTGAGGAGCTAACACTTTCTGGTAAGGCAACAGCTGACTAACAATGTTTTGTGGGTTAGGCACAGACAGAGACCTACACCACAGGCTCACTGACAAGTTTCATTTGTCAAATTTTTGAGTTTACTGCTGGTAAATCCACATAAAAAGTACATGCAGAGGAAAATCTCTGCCAAGTTGCTGTCAATTTGGGTAAAACCAGAGCCCTTGTAATAAAACCTGTAGTGAGAGCAGGCAATGCATGTTCCAGTCTGAAAGCCCAGTGAATTTTCTCTTTCATCCTTTCTGCCCAGTCATACCACAGGCATTTATTTTAACAAGTAGCTTGAGACACATTTAAAACACTTATTTGCCTCAATCAAAAAGTTTGGGATCGAGGCTTCTCATTTAATGCTGGGCAATGAGTCACTGTGCCTTATACGTTTGACCTGTTGAGGCAATATTTACTAGAGATCTGTAACTAGTAACACTAAATAAATACACAGATCAATTATAAGAGATGTTTGCTCTGCAAATGCAGGGAGGGGTCTCAGGTTTCCAGTAATTCTCCTTCAGCCAGTTCTACGTGCTCGCCAAGTCTTTATATTAAGAGCTCCAGGGATTCCACACATCCAGGCCCTTACAACAGGAAGATGGGTTAGTAATGAGACCAAAGGGAAGCAGAAGCCATTGTTCCAACATGCTTCTCTGCTTGAGGTTAACATTAATCCTAAAGATTTGGTATTAATTCGATCCTGTTTTTAAACAGTATGGCTTTCAGCTAACTCAGAGGTCACAGCATGCTAGTGATTCCCC
Organism: Porphyrio hochstetteri; assembly: GCA_020800305.1. Taxonomy (NCBI): domain Eukaryota; kingdom Metazoa; phylum Chordata; class Aves; order Gruiformes; family Rallidae; genus Porphyrio; species Porphyrio hochstetteri. The sequence goes on along the minus strand of CM036915.1, from coordinate 9,857,722 downwards.
TCCAGAAAGCTCTTCTACAGTCTGCCTGCAGATGAGTTAACAAATTAGTTAATTGACAGGCAGTGTTGTGATGTCCTCCAATGCTTTTTCTGTATTACTGGAGAACTCCAAGTCTAGGAAGGGGACACTGTACATGCATCATCTGGAAGTTGCTCTCCTCTAATGGTCTGCTACATCTCCAGCCTGATGAGTTTAATTTTAAACACAACTGTATTCAGGGGTTTAATCAATTGCCTATTTGTCATAGGCTCTGTTAGAGCAACACAACAGGGATCCAGCCCTAGAAGCAGTCACGCTTTTCACTCTCTGGGAAGATCTCCAGATGCCAGGGTTGTAGATAACAGTAGTAAGCTTTTGATAACTGAGGGAAAAATCCTTGTCTATCTGTGCTTACAGAAAGCCAGGACCAACCTGAAATACTTTGCTTTGGTAGTCCAAATATGTTTGCACAATGCCTATTTACATTACACCTGGCGCATACCAATACAATGCTACTTTCATTATCACTAAATACATTACCAAGCTTGAAAGAATGTAGCTGTTAGAAATCAAGTGCTCCTCTCTGGAGAGCAATAATTTTTCCTCTGCAAAGAACCTGTACTTTTTTAAACCTCAAAAGCAGGGTCAGCCTGAACCAAGATAGGAAAAAGGAGATGTGCAACACAAACCCACTACAATTAAGCATTAGCAAACACCATTCACACAGGCCCATGAACTGGAAAGCTGACATTCATTTTACTTGCCAACTCAGCTTCTTTGCTTGCTTTGGCAAAACCTAAAACTCATCTGCCAAATCTCCTGTAAGGTCTATCCCCATCCATACATCATCTATTTCCTTATAATGAGCTTACAAAATAAGAAGAATGTCTCAGTATTTCAAAGGAAAGTATTATTTCAATGCAAGTAATTAATGAAAATACAGGTTCTAGATAAAAAATTCCTAAGTTATGAATGCAATCTGTTTTGTAATCAGTGTCTCTCCATTAACCAGTTGTCTGTTTGCTTGGTCCTCAATATATTGTAAAGGTTTGTTATCCAAATTTCTTTGATATCCTAGGATAACAGTCAGTGATGGGTTTTTAATAAATAGTTATTTGTGAAGAAGTCAGAAAGCTGACTTAATTCCTGAGTCTTTCTGTACATGGCTAAAGACATAGTATGATATGGCATCTATTGTATCTGGCACTGAACTGGGCTGCTGCAGATCTAGACTCCATGCTTACAGACTGCATCACATCAGTTTTTTTGACTATGAAATTAGCTCAATTTACTGCTGTTTGCTATAGCTCCTAGAGACAGACCCTCTCTACTCACTGCTCCTACACACCTGATTAAAGGGTTCTCTCCTTTGTAACTGATTCCTCTCCAGGTAACTGTAAAGCAAGTAATACATGTCTAGATTATGGACTTACTATTCACACGCACCCTTCCCTTCTATATCATTACCACAACAGATTTGTTTAATTTAAAAAACCCAGATAATACAAAACATAGAAATTATCTGTCTGAACCTAAGCTATATGCATCCAATATAAGTGATGACAGATATATAGAAAAGAATTAATTGCATGAGACTATGGGGTTATTGCTGATCCTCCTAAATCATGAGTTAAACACTCCCAAAGAGGTGAATATTCTAATATCCTAATTTCTACAACTTCATAGAAATAATAAATTGATGTTGAGTTTCTTTACAGATTCTAAATTTATATGACACTTCCAAGCTTTTGCCAAGCATAGTAATTTAAACAAACAAACTTACCCTAACCCTGCCAAATCCGAGATTCTTACGCACTCTAAACTACTTTAGAAGCCAATTCTTGAATTACTCCAGCTGTAATGCATGACCCATGCTGAAACGGAGCAAGCTGGAAAACCTGGTACAATCAAGGGAAACGGTCTATATTTCAACTGTGCTTGTTATTGTTTACAAGTCACAACAGACTATGAATCTCTCAATACGGGTTTATTACATACTGAAGAAATAGGAGTTTTGCCCTGCCATTTCCTCTGACTGTGAATGGAACCTAGACACAAAATTGGCATCCCAGAAACAAGAAGCCTGTACATTTCAGTGTCAGAGTGGGGACCTCAAACATTCACAGCATGGAAGTACCTATTCCAACAACTCAACTTATTTCCTGTGCAGTAATTGTTTGGGTGTTTTTGGTCATGGGAATTCTGCTGTTTGTCATCTCAGCCGTGAAGGATTTTAAACAGAGCAACCAACTGAATGAGCTCAGAAATACAGGATGCTTTATTACAAATAGCTGCTCTTATTTCTCTCAGAAACAAGAAGTTTGTCTGTGAACACTGCAGGTAAAAACACCAGTGTTTAAAAGTGCTTTGACAGATATGATGGAAATGCTTTGGTTTGTTGTATTTATTGTTTTCATTTGTTACTCAATTTTTATTTCATATCTTTAGTATAAGGGCCTACAAGTTTCCATCTGTTTGCTCACTCTTCACCAAGGTCACAGAATCAAACAGTGTGGTTAGACTTCAAAAGCAATAAAGCAGCATTGACTTTATTTCCTCTGAACATGTCTGGCAATACATGGAGCACTTTCAATTTCCTCTGAGAACTCTTGCAATTTTGCTACTCTGAACAAAACACAGTTTGCCTTACTCCTGCCCAACACAGACAAGAAATCAAATAGCGCAGAGATGATGTGCCACAAGGACAGAAAGCAACATACTTAAACACTTCATCAACTGAAATCACAGCAGTGATCATGAGTACATTGTTTGCTTAAGGATTGTCACTGTCTGCAATTAATAAATGCCAAAAAGCCCATATCAAGTTCCTCTTGCTTCTAATTTGCTTCTAGGCATTGAAATTTTCTGAAACTTTTGAAGAGAGGGAAGCTCCCAAAAAGTGACTTACAGCCAGGAAGATGAATCTCATTGATCCCTTCTCCTGTTCACCATTTCAGAGAGCTTCTTCATGTGGCACTGCTCTGAAAGACATGAAGTACCTGTATCACACTGTCTCTTACATTCAGCTAATGTTGCCAGGACTCTGTGGAGGCCTCTCCTCTCACAGACTTTCGTGCTTTTCTGGAACAGGCAGTTATAAGAAATGATTCCTCACCCTTTCCCTTGCCCCATCAGCATGAGAACCAACTCTTATAGGTATTTACAAAAACGTTGTGTTGCCTCTGCATGATACTTCAATGCAGAGTCGCTGTGAATCACATGTTATAGTAAAAAATTCTGTCAAAATCCAATGCTAGCAGCAAACTAAAGAGCATTACACTAAATTCATCTGGATGAAGTGTTGACAATAACGATGATAAGATGACGAAGGTGATCAGAAGGCTGGAGAACCTCTCCTATGAAGGCAGGCTGAGAGAGTTGGGCTTGTTCAGCCTGGAGAAGAGAAAGCTCCAGGGAGACCTTGTTGTAGCCTTCTAGTACCTGAGGGGAGCCTACACGAAAGATGGAGAAGGGCTCTTTATTCAGGAGTTTAGGAGAGAACAAAGGATAATAGCCTTAAATTGAAGGAGGGTAGATCTAGGCTAGATATTAGGAAAAAATTCTTCCCTGTGAGGGTGGTGAGGCCTTGGCACAGGCTGCCCAGCGAAGCTGTGGCTGCCCCCTCCCTGGCAGTGTTCAAAGCCAGGTTGGTGGAGAGCGTTCCTGCCCAGGGCATGGGGATTAGACTAGATGATCGTTCAGGTCCCTTCTATCCCAAACCAGTCAGTGATTCTATAAGTAGAGGGTCAGAAACATATGAAAAAAAGAAATGTATGGTCACTTCAGCTACCTGTCAGCAGATGCAGGTATACAATATCAATTTACCACTCAGCAGTCTTTGAGACATGCTTCTTAGAACATCACACTTGTCTTCTAACTGCTCTGTAAATATGTTTTCCTATTTTGTAATGCTCTGACCTCAAAATCATGAGCTACTCTGCAGCACAAATTGCTCTCCAAGTTACTCAATTCTGTTCAGGTTTTCTTATTACAACAGCAGTTCCGGAACCAAAAAATGTCAAAACATATAGAAGACTTACTTCTAGAAAAGGAAGTTATTACATCAGAATGACAAAAATTTCCTATTGCACTAATGGACACAAAGCTGATCTGTTGCTGAACACCACGGATACATTAAACACAACATGCCTTGAAAAAAAAATCCTGTTTTCAAAATGGGAAAAAAAAAGGGCGGGGAGGGGACGGACAGAATTTAAAACCTATCATGACATGTAAACTTCTGCTGCTTCTTCAGAGAAAAGGAAAAAATGGAGAGCTTTGTCCAAACTACCTCTGTGTTTTCAGCCTTTTAAACTTTGCTAATGCAAGAGCTGTATGAAGTCATAATTCCTTCTGGGAACATGTGCCTGCTTCACGTTGACACTAGCAAGTATAAATAGCTGTGAACTGTATCAATAGCTATTTTCAGAGTAGATAGACTACCATTAATTCATGAGAGCAAGAAAGGGAGGCAGCAAAATTAGCCCAAACGAAATATGAGAAATCCTTCATGTAAGAAAGGCTGCACAATGTCTTGCAAGGAAAAAGCTAACCCCTGCAACTTCTTCTGGGAAGTAAGATCAACGTTTCTGTCTGGAACCCAAGCTCTTCAACATCACCAGCTCTTTACATCACAGTGACCAGAGAAAGAAAAATGCTGTCAATGTTTTGATGGCATCCTTGCAGCTTGCCTTTGCTGAAATATAGAGAAAATAAACTACCTTCCTATCCACATTCTACACTTTTGCCCTCAAGAGCTGGCATATATTTGTGTGTATATATATACATATATAAAATTTTTTTTTTCCCTAGTCCTGCTTGATGTGTTACTGAAACAAGCTTTCCCAGGTAGACGTTCAGTAGTAATTAGTACAACGACTGGACATTCAAGAGAAGGCTTCAAGCTCCTTCTTCACATTTCCCCTGCCTCCTGTTTTCTTTTAGACTAGCAATGCCTGATTATGGCTCTCTAGCTCATAGTCAGAACGTGGGAGCACAAATAAGTAAAAGGTCCTGAAAGATAAAAGCTAACTGAATGCATCTGACTTGAGATTTTAGATATGGTTTCTGAAGAGTTACTTTTTCATAATTATATTCCAATATTTGATGCACAGTGATGTCTACATGTGCCAGTTCAGAAATCAAAATCCCACATTACGGTTGGTGCCGCCTCTGCATACAAGTAACTCTCTGCTCCAAATACTGTTTTAGCTACAAATGAAAGAATCAAGCAGACCTTCAGTGAAACTAGCACACAAACACTAGCATTCTTACACCATTTCTCACTTCTGTTTTGCTATCAGTAAGTGCTGCAGCAGAAACAAGACTGAAGGAGGTAATTAAGAAGGCAAATTCAAAGGGGCAAGTATGCCCAACATACTGCTGCTTCTGAAGCTTCAGGAAAGTAGTTTAGTGCAACTGATGTTAGCCCAACAGGCTGATGTTCATTGCTGTGTTCTGTCTCCACTTGCTTTATTGGCAAGGGCAACAGATTGGAGGTGGCAGGGAGCCAAGAACAAATTCCCAATACTAAAACCAGTTTTCCATCAGTTTCAGTAGCCCTGAGAGCAGCCTGATGGTGCTAATTCCCCAAGGGCTATCATCACAGATGTAGTTAGAATGGAGCTACTGTCTACCTCTCACATTTCTTCCCAGACAGCAATTGTGTCAAGGCATAGTGCCAACTGTGCAAACTCTACATCCACTAAGTATCTCTGGCACGTGGTAAGTTTGTGCTTTTTGACGTTTTCAAAACATACATCCAGAGAAGAGATGTAGTTGAATGTGGTCTGTGTGTGTTTTGTGCTGACAAATATTTGACCTAAGGAATTCAAACTTGCTTACCTATTTATGTTAAGAAATTTCCTATATTTTCTATGGATGCTTCTATTTTTGTATCCATTTTTCCACATTCTGCTTTACTCCAAGGTTGAACACTGAAAACTGCTCTGTAGTTCTCTGTGTATTCCAGGGGCATGCCCTTTAATCTGCAGAAGCAACAAACGATGCACTGCATTTTCTCTAAGGCCATCTTCAGAAAGCTGGAACAATTACAGAGCTATTCATTCAGCCTGGAGTTGTACATTTACCACTATGCATAGGTTCTACCACATACATGCAAAATTAATTAACTGCATGAGAACTAAAAACAGATCTAGAATACATTCCATGCAGTTTCTAGGCAGAAAAAAGATATAGTAATTATGAAGTTTTCTGCATCTTACCAGTAAACCTAAGAGAAGGTCAGAGAACACTTGAAAGTTTCTATCAGGAATGACTTTTTCTGTGCATCTGTATCTATGTTCTGCTTCAGCAGTATCACTGTAAATGAACTCCCCAAAATATGAGTACGGATCGGGGTGGGGTGGGGTGGTGAGGTGGGCAGGGAGGAAGAAAAAACAAATTTAAAAACCAAAAACCCCATGAAACCAAACCAGCAGCGTAACAGGAAAAAAAACCCCACCCTGGTAGCTTCTTTCATCAGTACTTTCAGTGATACTGTGGAAAATCCACATCTTGTAACATCATCCACCATCAGCCTAAAAAAGTATACCCAAACAAGCTAACAAGATAACATAGGGGCTATGCAATTTAGACTTTTCAAACTTCTCGAGGAACCATTTGACAGCAAAATGTTACAAATGTCATTGCCACTGATCTTCTGCTCTTTTGTGTTTGTCACTGCAGTAAACGGGAACTCCCAGCGCGTTTCTGGAGACTGATGCTCCGCCTGGAACAAAGCAGGCTAACTGCTTTAACTCCTTAACTCAGATGGTGAGAAAACAGTGGCACTTGTGCACTCAAAAAAAAAAAAAAAAGAAAAAAATAAGAGGAAACAGGAGTGAACTGGGAATATCTGGAGAACTGTGATGGTCCAGAGAAAACTGTTAAGAAAAAAACCAGTCAGATTTCTAAGATGTACCCACAATGAAGACCCAGGAATAAAAAAATGACACAAGACACCAAAAATTATTATTCTGGTACCATTTACAGACAATCTTACAGGACATTGTCTTTACTCAAGTGAAAAAATACTGCTTCCCTGTGTTTTCTTTCCCATTATTGACTACTGTTTACATACTCCAGAGGTCAATGTCTTGATGCTGTTTATGTAATAAATTACATGTGGTTTCCCTCTGATGACCCACACGATACAGATTAAGAAAGGTATGCCACACTTCAGAGATATACAGAAACAATAAAAAAAACCCCTTAAGACTCAAACCTGACCACGAGGCTGGAAGTCACTCCACATTATCCCTCTGGTTACATGCTATCTTAACCTACTTAACTGTACCATGGGTTCCTTTCACAGAAGTAAAGGGAAAGCAGAATAGCATCTGTCATTATCTGGCTGAACTTACAGTTTAGTCCCTGAAATGAGAAGCTTTATTCTATTCTAGTCAGTAATATGGAATATATTCTATTCTAATACACTACACAGAATATTCTATTCTCTACCATATTCTACAGAAACAGTCTAGTGAAACTATCAGCTCTGTTCCCTTGTGGCTGCACAGCTGAGCTCAGGGAACCATCTCTTACTTCCATATTCAGCCATAACTTTACAAGATTTACCAAGGAGGCCATTGAAAAAGTTCACTAGCCAGGGCAGGAAAAATAAAAATCTTAACTAGAAACCATTTCCTATGCCTTTCCTCAGGGTCTACTTCCAGACCTATTCAAATCTAAAACAAGCCAATTCAAAGGGCAGAACAACAAATTCCCTCCTCTTCCCTTCCTGCCTAGGGACATGGGAGGAAAGGGCAACACCCTTCTCCTGATAACCTCGGTCCCAGCTTCCCCTCTGGGCTCAGTGCAGATCAGCCAGGCCATCAGCAGGAATGGTAACTTGCCAGAACACCTTTAACGTGGCTGTAATGTGAGACACAGAGCACATCAACTATTGGCTGTAAAGCCACTGGCTCAAGTCCTGAGCAGGAAAATGAAGGAGCCAAGAATACCTAGGATTTTTTGCTTAATGATTCAGTTATCTAGACACAGTATCCTTACAAGCAAAGCATTCTGGACAGCAGAGAAAGAGAAAGACTAATACTCTTATTTCCTTAAAACAAAAATAAAGATGTTTCCTCTAGAAAAAAGAACATTCTTGCTTCAAACTGAAACTTTTTTTTTTTTAATTAATTTTCATGGTCAAGCTATAGCTTTGAACAAAAAACATAATCCAGAGTAAAGGCTAGATCAAAATAGTGATTACCCAGGACAGAAAGAGCCTGTGAGGTATCAGTAGCAATCCATAAAACAGCTCAATCAATTCATTATGTATATACCATAACAATACTTTCCAATTCTAACTCAAGGATGAAAGAGCATTTTTAAAATTTTGACTCATCAATTTGAAAATACTCAAAGAAAACACAGGCATCTTACAAACTGGTTGGGATATTTTTGGGGGGATTTTTTTGTGGTTTTTGTTTTGTTTTGGGTTTTTTTGTTTGTTTGCTTGTGTGTTTTCTAAATCAACTTCACCAGACTAAACAGGAAACCTCTGGAATTTAGGAGACCTGCTTTGCTGACCCCAGTTTCAAATGGCTAGCATTCCCAATGCTTTGTTTACATTTTATATAAAAATAATGCATTTGAGAAGAAATTGAAGCTCCACCTGAAGGAAAAAAATGGAGTGAGAGAACTGTTTAGATAGGATGAAAGAGTTAATTTATTGTGTTGCATAACCCCGAAGAAATTCCACTATCATTACTCTCTTAATTTACCAATATAACTCAAAATATGATCCAAAATAAACCATGAATAACCAAGCAAAAAGTATTCCAAGCAAAATACTCTGAAAACAGCTCAAGTTCTTACAGCCAAAGTATAAAGGTGTCTCTGGAATCTGAGGTTTAATTTATGAGCTTATTACCATCATATGAATTATTGCATACACCCCCTGAAAAGAGGTTAGACCTGTTACACCCCCAGTGATAGGATTTATTAGGATAGCAGATTAGTAACCATTCAAATAGAGACTTGTCATGAACTATGCACAAACTGAAGCAGCTAATTTAACACTGACACACCTTAAGAAAAATCTGTTCTGTGATTCACAGATGAACCATGATGCAACCCTGACTGCTCTGTTCCCAATTTGTAATGACAGTCTCAGATATACTGCATAAAAACACAGTCAAGTATCCTGCTCCACTGTTACTTTTTCAATTCACCATGCTTTATAATGTCAGTCTTACAACAGCCTCAGGGCCCAAAAGGCTCTTAGAGATGATGCTCTGTGGTTAAGTTTACTAGGATTTACATGAATTTTGTCTTGTCTATCTCAGGAAGTCAACTGGAATAGATATTTGAAGAGAGCAGTACCCTACACAGACATTAAAATAACTCAATCATCCCAGGATTTGAAGGACAGAAAGAATGTCAGTCCAAGAAAGATCTAGAGGAGGCTAACCAAGCATGAAGAATTGGCAGCAAGGGGACTAAAATTTCTTTGCTGTGTAGTTTCACCCAAGAGCTTTCACTTAAGATTCTTTTCCCCAGGAAATCAGAACACAGATACCTTACCTCCTCTCAGTGTTCAGCAATTCAAGTTGCTTCCAAAAGCCTCCTCACTTATTTTTCTCAACTTCTACAATACAGTACTGATGTAGGTTGAATTCAACCTTCCTCTTAGCATTTAAATTCTCTTTGATGCAGAGCATGTCCTTCTGATTATATTTGAAAGACATATTGTAATTTCTCTAAGCACTGTAACTGCATTTTTATTCATCCATTTATTTATTAGAGTTTCAATCTATGCATGGAGTAATTGAACTAGTTAACAGAGTAAACAAAAGTACATGGCTGTCAGGTTTTAAAGGCACCGTGGTGCTCAGCTTGTTTATTATTTTAATAAATTGTTAACAACTTGTCTTCCACCTATAAGCTAAATCAAGGCTCTGAAAATAAGCATTTAGGAAATTTGGATCCATTTTAAGTCCATCTCTGCCCACGTCTTACTTTTCAGATGTATTACAGATGATAGGTATGATTCTAAGTTCCCCTCTTTCCCTAATGAGAGACCTCTGAAGCTGGAGCAGCACACATGCAGCAGCCAGGTGTCACCACACTGAGAAGAGACACCACCACAACTCATGACTTACTGCAGAGACACATCCTTTTAACCTGCCCTCTCTTAGTAGGGTGGTTCAATTCCTAGTCAGGCAACAGTGCTGCCTATCATGGTATTATTTCTCCCATCAGTAAGGCCTGCCTCCAGCTGGTCAGCTTACACCAATGTTACCCACTCACCTTTCCTTGTGATGTTTGTTCTCTGCCATTACTTAGAGAAGTAATGCACACTCCCCATAGACTCCCCATATTCCCCATAGAGGAAAACAGATCCTAAATCACTGCTCCCTGATGGCAAATTTTGAAGATCTTGCATACCACAGAACAGTGAGCTGTGCACAACACCAAATCTCAGCAACTGACAATGGAGAAAAAAGGACATGTCATTATCATTTCTTTGAATTTGAGGTATGTCAGAACTCAAAGAAATGGCCTCTTTTCCTAAAAGAATAAATGAAGTAACTTGCCTAGCAGCAGATAGCAATTCTATGCTGCCCTTCTACAAAAACACTCCCAAGCTCACAAGCAGACATGGACACAGGTCGAATGCACCCCACTCTACTAACTTATTATTGTTTTGCTTGGGACAATACACTGAGAGGGATATTATGGGGCTAAGCCAACACACAGCCAACAATCTGCTGTTACTGGGAGTATATACTTAGAGCTATCATTCAGATCCTCACCTCCCAGCACAAGGGAAAAGTGACCATTCAAATGGCCACTTACTAAGCAGAGTAGTATGAAGTGTACAACAAGAAGGATTGTGTTCCCTGATGCCACAGTTTTGGGTTATTGTTGGTGTTTTGGGCTTTGCTTTTTATAAACAAACAGCAACAGCAAGAGCAAGGGAAGAGCTACAACCAGGCACAGGCTCTCTGAATAGAGCTCATATCTGTGACCATAAGTATAGCGGAAACTGATGGGTGGGATGGGACAGCTTTCTGTTCAGGCCAGATATTTGCTTTTTAATTAACCATTTGTTAAGAAAGCTATTCTCTACTCAGACTCCACACACCTTCAATCAGTAACAAAATCTTTCCCTTGCCTTTAGCAAACTGACCTTAACCTTATATGGAATTTATACAGCTCACAAAGAATGCAGTAAACTTCTTGCCCCTTCTCTGAGGCAGTTATTCTTTAAGTGCTCAGAAGAATGATGCTAGAGATCCTTTAAGAAATGCAGGAATTTCAAGCTCAAGCTACAGCCTAGTTTGTAACTAAGAAGAGAAAATTCAGTTCTACTGTCTAGGAATTTTTCCAAAAGTGTAATTCTTACAGTGGTAAATAAAACATGCTTTGAAATACTAAAAGGACACAATGATTTTAACCAGGGGTCCAGTACAATGAAGTTTAAATGTTAGCACTACAAATAAGATGATCTGGAACATCACTGGGTTAATGTGTTTCTGAGACACAATCTGTAGGCTTCCTACACAGCCTGATGCAGCACATGGCTTTTACATGATGAATCTTGCAGCAGCAGTATCACAGGGCTGCTCACTCCAGCTACTTCCCCAGGAAATCACTGACCATAAGATTAATTTTTGCTAACAAATGGGATCATCAGCAGACTAGACTTTCAGGGTTCACCTTTAGCACTGGTGGGGGCTATGAAGAGAACAGGCAATTTAAGTGCAGGAGCTGGCTGCAGGCTGGTTGGACCCAGCAGGAGGATTTGGCAGGGCTAAGTACTGTCTCTTGCCAGTAAAGGGGGTCTCCTTTCATGGGTCTTTGCAACAAGACCTGTGACAGTCCAATTCTATGAGCACACAATGAAAAAAAGTTAAGGTAGCCAACTTGTACTCAGACATTAAAATAAGAGTTTTCACTATAAAAAGCTCAACCAAAACACTTCCTGTCCCCCCCATTCCATCAGAGGTAGCTTTTGCAACAAGGTGGCCTTTGAGAGCTGGACTCATCAATACATTCATACAGAGAACTTATCCAAACAACTTCCGCCTCATCTTCAATGATAGAAGCAAGGTGTTTGATAAGCAAGCCTGAGTTAAACTAAATACTAAACTAAGGGCATCTCACAGGAGAGCTTCTTCGGACTATATAGTCATAAGCAAACATAGAGGTACAAAAACTCAAACTGTGGCTGCTAGATTAAAACTTCTCTATCAAAATAGGATGAAGCTGGAGGTAAAACACCCTGTGAAACTTTGTCCAAGAGCAAGAAATGACTGCCTTGAATGAATCTGTGAAAGGATAGGTGTGATTCATCTGTAGATATAAAATTCTAAAAATGAAAGGAGACATACGATAAGTCTTCATTAACTTTTGGGAAAAATATCTGCCTAAACCCACCCCTTTTCAGCCCTTTCTCACCATTAGTCTTTCCAACTGAGAAATCTCCTTTGCCTGCCTATGAGACACTGCCCTGCATTTCACCACCTTGCAGTGATTGGTATGCAGCAACATGCAGTGTACTTGGCAGGCATGTAGGAGAGTGAGGTCATTTTACTGAAGAGGTTGGACACAATTACTTCAGATGTGGCATCCTCTATAACTCCTATTTGTTTTGGAGACAAGAGAAGAAACTTCACTTCTTGGTGTAACTGTTTGCTCTCCAGGTAGAGATCTGCTAGGAAAAAGCTACTCCAGCAGTGGATGGAAGGAGTAAAGTTTAGCATTTTTGGCATGCAGACCAGGTCTTTGGTTCTGTTTGCCTCCTGTGAAACAGGCATGTATGCTTTTATTGCTCTGGCTTATACTCACAGGGCCACTCATACAGGAAAGGAAAGTAGAAGCTTGACAGAATTTGATTTCAAGGCCCTCCCAAAACAAACACTTTGTAAAGAACAAGACCCAGTGTAGAAAGGTACTTACTATTCAATCAGGAATGGTTTTTCTCTCCCCACGTCACATTCCAATATAAGCGACAGCACCTTGAGCAAGAGGGAACAATGCAGACTAGTAGATCCTAATCAGTCTGAATCATTTGGACAGAGTTCAGTAACATAGGGGGTGCAGAAATGCTCTCCTGTGAGCTCTGTGTAACATTAAATTTTAAGACCATCATTCACAAAAGCTCCAAAGCAGTGAAACAATTTAAACTCGAACACCAGCAGCAGGCAGAGCTCCAGAATACTGGATGACACAAGATGGAAGCAAGCAAATAAAGGAGGAAAAAAAAGTCACCTATATTTAGCGGACTGGATCAAAAAATAAAAGTTGAGTCTTGCAAAGATAATGACATTATCCCTCAAAAGATACTATAATTGCACACGTTTTCAGACTTTTAAATGATCATACATAAAGATAAGGAGGGGAGGGCACTTCTGGTCAGAGGTCAGTTCCCATGCACGTTTCTTCGATCAGAGGTCTGAGTTGTTCAGGCAATCTGATCTCACCAAGGAAGCTTGCAATCTTCTTCTTCAGGACTATGCTGCAAAGCAGAGGATGTGAAACTGAAGTTCCCATTTTCCTAGCTCTCTGCAGGACTAAGAACATCCATCCACAAACAGAGGAAACTTTGTCTGGCTGGGGAGAAGGGAACACAGCAAGCCTCCAGCTTCTTAGACACCACAGCTCTAACATCACTGGCAGAACACCATCACAATAATATAAATGTTTTCTTTTTGCAGTCCTAGAGTTGCAGTTTTGAATTTCCTAGTACATTCAGAATCTCTGCATTAGAGAGGTGCTAGTACCACCACTGTTAACCCAAGTAAAATCATGAGACAGCTACCCACCCTGAAACTTGCTTCACCCAGCAAAATTACCCCTCATCTCCTCCTTACAAAAGGCCTGTTCCAAGACCTACTGAAATCTGCCAGAGCCTTTGCTGTGGCTTTGAAGGTTTCTTCAATATTTTGAAGCTTTCCAAGAAACCTATATTAGAAATTTCTTAACAGAAATGGAAGCTGAGAGTAAGCTTCAAAATTCAAATCCAATTTTTAGAGAACAAAAACCCTCCAAAAAACAAACTTGGGCATTTGCCTTGGGTCTGTTTGGGTCAGAATATGTTTGGCAAAGGAGAAAAGGCATGAAGAAAGGTGGTTTGTGCTTTGCTGAGATTCAAGGTTGGTTTAAGTGCACTCCCCATTTCAGCACTTCTCCATTTCCCCAGGGTGACAGTTCTGGGAAAAAAAACAAACCCAAACTACCCCCCTCCCCCCAATACCAGATGTGTTTCCACTGAAAAACACATAGTGAAAATATATTTTCTACCCACAAGGCTGCAGTGCAAACTGCAGCTCTAAATCCAAATCAGAGACACTGTTTATTTGGCACAACGTCATGGCTGTGGTTATTTAATTTTTTCATACAACTTCATTTTATTTGGAGTATGACATTTGGCAAATCATGTAATTTTAGTGGTATGAATACCTTAATGGCGAGAAGGCATTAGATCAATACTGGAACTGCTCTCCATAAACCAGCCCTTACAAATGGAAAGGGCATGTTTCAAATACAGTTAACATTCTTTACTAAAACCTTGCAAGGTCAGCAGTATGTGTTTTCCGCCATTAAAACTCCTACCTTCCTACAGCTTTGATACAGTAACAAAGGAAAGCTGAAAGAGAACGGAAGGTGGGGTTTTTCTCTTCTAGGCTTTCTCTTTCAGTAACCTATGTATCTTCTGCCTTCAGAAAGCCACTCCTTTTTTCCTCTTGTTACTAATTGCAATAATTAGACACCTGCCTCTGCAGGAGTCTGCAAAATTAATTGACTATTCCTCCCTCAACTACATCAACACCTGTTAAGAGGGTGGAGAATTTCTGGTAGTCATAGCTAGCCTGTTACAGCTTGTTACATTCTGGTACAGGGACCACAATCAACAAGCAACGAGTTTGTGAGAATTTCCACTACGGTACAAACCCTGCATGGTTCACTCCCAAAGTATGCTTATACTCTGGAAGTCTGAGAACAGTTCAAGTCAGAACCCCTCTGACATTTGCAGTGAGCGTGCAAGAAACTGCTCTGTCCTAGAAGTAATAAAAGGAGCTACAGAGCAGGGAAAGAAGTCCTCCCCACCGCAATTCCAAGCAGAGACTGGAATTGCTCTGCTTGTGCACTGGGTAAGCCAAGATTTGCGACAAAAAAAAAAAAAAAAAAAGCAATAAATATCTCATTTTCACATGGTAAAACTGGGCAGCAGTAAACAGCTCTGCATCTGAGAAACAATCTCACATTTTCCTTTTATTCTTACCTTCTTTGTTTTGCCAGTTCAGAGTCTGCTGTGCTCTTTCCTTAAGAGCCTGCATTTGCTCTACTGGGAGTAACAAACATTCAGCTGTCTGAAAAGCGTAGCTTTTGCCTCTTGCAGCAGCCTCCTATCATAACTTAACACATTAAGCAGTGTGCTGCTGTTTCTTCATGCTCTTTATCCTGTTAAATTACATAAAAAATAAAGTCATGTATGGAATTCCTTCATAATGGTCTTAATTAATCTTGTGCCCAGTTGGTAGAGAAGGGATCTACCTAAATGTGGGCCTGGGCTTAGGAAAAAAATTCTATCATGTGCTAAGTAAGTCACCTTTGCCCTAGCAATCCATAAAAGTGTTAACAGTGTCTCCCACCACACTCAAAAATCCCACTATAGCATTTTCTAAATTAGAAACCTACCCTGCTCCTGTCAGGCTGACACATTTGGGCCGTTTGGCCAAAACCAGCCCTGCTCAACAGCAGCCATTTTAACTTCACAGCCCCCCGAGATGCACACTGGGACGACTTTATTCCATTTCTTCACAGAGGCACCCTAAGTGCTGGGGATGGAGAATACTGAGGGCTGCCAGCTTGAAGAGCACTCTCAAGAGCTGGAAACCATAGAGGAGGCAGCACCATTGCCTCAGGACCTCACCAGACGCTTGCACCTCGGCGCCAACAGATCGTAGCGCAGCACTGAGGCGATACAGAGAGAGGCTGTAGCTGATGCGGAGGGACACCAGGGAGTGAGGTTGAGGGATTTCGTGCGCGCGCGCGCGCGCGGAGTAATCTCTTGCGGTACGGCTCCCCTTTTCCACGGCGGTTTCTGCCCCGCCGACCCCCCCAAAGGGAGGGAAAAACGCTGAATCCAGTCAGGCAGAGATGCAAAAGGCAGAGAAAAGCTTGGCCCAGCAACGACTGTTTTTCACCTTACAAGAGGGCAAAAAGTCTGGGAGGGAAAGTGGCGTCAAATGTCTTCTGATTAAAGCTGGAAAAGACGTTAGAGGAAGGTAACTATGCTGCCAAATTCTCCTTCCTCACACCTACAGAAATAACGGGGCATTTGACTGAAGAGCCCCAGAAGACTGACTGCACCGTGCCTGTGGGCAGTCAGGCCTTGTCTGCCCTGCCTCACAGCCTAGCCGGACCCTACCAGAGGTGGTACTGGACATATGTGCACACCTTGGGTTATGTGAGCTGAGAGTAAACGCTCAGGCATTTATGTGCCTGTCTGCATAGTGGGGGATGCAATGACTTTTAAACAGGAAGACCTCTGTGCCAAAATCCATGAGGGAAAGGGCCGTGAATGTGCCGCTTTGCTCAGCACCATGTGTTATATTCTATACTATCAACAACAAAATCTTTCTCATGCATATAGATAAATTGGACTGTTGTGCTTATGGAGCTCAGTGGCACAGGGAGATTATGAAAAGGCCTCACAGGCTTTGACTGCACTCCAGAGACTCTTGCCACAGCAATTTGAAACATTTTTAGCCCCATCCAAGTGCCTTGCCTTCATGACAGCACTGGCATCCCCCACAGCATGGACAGCAGAAGAGAGATGTCCTAGCACTTAAGTGTCTCTAGTAAGTAATCCAGCTTAGTTTACCACAAAAATGAAAGTCGACAGAGACACCACCCTGTGCAAGGGAAGGGATCAAGCACAGCCTGTTCCTTTCTGACAGCTCCATTATGAGGGCAGTAAGCTTTGGCAGATGGGCAAAGTGGACAGCAAGAATAATCCTGGTTTACCAGGCTTTGGTGAGCTGTATCCTTACCTTGCTTTAAATAAGTTGATGCTTGTCTGTCCAAGTCTCCAGTCGGGTAAAAGCCCAGAACCCAGCTCACCTAGAGTCACCTCTGAGACATTTACCCCCAGGGAAATAACAGCTGAGGTAAGACTTTGAATACCAGGCATAGAAATCTCATTATTTGTTTCTCACAGCATTCTGGCTGAGAAACTGGTTGCCACTGGCCTGGACAGGTGGACTCTCAGCTGGGTTAAAAACTGGCTGGATGGCCATGCCCAAAGGGTGGTGGTAAATGGAACAAAATCCAGCTGGAGGCCGGTCACGGGTGGCGTCCCCCAGGGCTCAGTCCTGGGTCCAGTCTTGTTCAACATCTTTATCAATGATCTCAATGAAGGGATTGAATGCTCCCTCAGTAAGTTTGCAGATGACACTAAACTAGGAGGAGGTTTTGATCTGCCTGAGGGTAGGGAGGCTCTTCAGAGGGATCTGAACAGACTGGACCGATGGGCTGAGACTAATGGGATGGAGTTTAACAAGGCCAAGTGTAGAGTGCTGCACATGGGATGTAACTACTATGTAAAAATAGCAATGTACTCACATATTTCTCAAGTGAGACAAGTAAATATATCTAACTAGACAAGGGCCTATCAGCTTTCCACATTCTCTTAGTAGCCTCAAAAGCAGCACCACACAATGTGTTCATCCTTGCTCCACGTCCACCACAGACCAATGCTACGGGTACTTCTTTTCCATCACCATAGCATTGCTGCTGAGACCCTCTGATCCAAAGTTTGCATGTCAGCTGCGTTTTTAGAAAGCCTTGGATAGCCTCCTGTCTCACAGAAGGATAAAGGGAGATTCAGCGAGACGCTGGACAACCTCTGGGGAGGATCCCAGGTTATATATACAGCAGAGATAACAGAGCAGGTGCCACCAGATGGCACTCAAGAATGGGAGCAGCACTCCTGGCCTCAACGGAGCTGCAGCCCCGCGGGCTGTGTGATGCACTGTGAAGTACTGCACGCAGGCTCTAATGAGCCCAGTATGTTTTTAGACTGAACTCATGTAAAGTAAAAAGTAAGTGCTTTCAGTGTTTCACATCTGTCATCAGAGATCTAATTCCCGTCGCCAGTTGAGGAATTCTGGGCATGCATGTGACTATAAATAGCCTCTTTCTGGATTTAGATTGCTGCATTCTGACATGCAGAACCATTTCTTGTCTTTGGCTGTTGTTTTTTTTTTTCTTTTAATTTTCTTGTCTCTTCCTTGGGTCCTGGCAGCTCGATTAAGATGATGCACCTTGAATGTTTACAGGTTAAGAGCTCTCTTTTACAGGGAAGCTTTGGTCTCTAGCCCACTACTCCTTAATAAGACCACTGAAGTAGGTTACTACTATTGGTCTTAGGAAGTGAGTCAATCATCTCTTATAGCTTGATTTTAATTAACAACAATAGATAGGCTCTTTCCACTGATTTTTTACTGTTGAAGTCTAGGAAATGCTTGGAAGGAAAAAACAGGTTCTGCCTGTTTATACTGTTGAGATTAAAGCCTCCAGCTCCACCAGCTAACCTTCTACTTGAGGAGCTAAAGACTTCAGTTGATGTGGAGGATAAAGTTACATCTTAGACTTTAAGCAAGGAAGGGAGTCTTGTTACTCCATAATTCATTAAGTTAGACTCTCAGTTTACTGCCAAGAACTTTCTTCTATGATTTATACCTTGACTCTAGGGAAATAAGAGGGTTTTTTCCCCTTAATTTTTACACCATGATTGGGCTGAATATATCCAATGTTCTTATGCTCTGGAGTTTTCAGAGTGCCCGAGTCATACTTTTTGCCACTGTTTCTTTGGTCTAATATGGGCAGGTAAGAAAGAAGTCTGTCAATGCCAAAAGCATTTTCCAGAACTCTCCCTGTAAGGCTTCAGACAGAATGTAAAAGTCTGGGCTAAATTCCAACGCACTGAATCTGCAGAGGTTTCATAAGCTAACTGGAAGAATTAAACAACATTTCTGCAGCTTCAAGTGTATCCATAGCACCATGGGACTGACTGTGGCATGCAACTGAAGCTCTTTGAAAAGATTAAATGCAATTTCTATTATAAATACAGTTGTACAGTAGTTAATAGCTTAGCATTTAAACTGTGTCTGCTGAAAGCTTGGTATAGGAGTTAACATAAGCACATTTTTTTCATTTGGTCTCAAAAAATGGTTTAAATTGGTAATACCATCTCAAAGTATTTTAATGTGGGTCTTTTGTTTGTTTGGTAACCCATTAAAGTAGGACCTAATTAGAAGGCTGACATTTGCACCCTGATTTTACTAATCTGTCCCTTCCTGAGAAAGCCAAAGAAGTGAGCTCTCCTGACACGCATGCACACAAACCCGCAGCAGCTCTGGCTTCCAGCCCACTGTGATTTGTGCCTGCACAAAAATAATTATTATCAGTTTCCAAAGATTTCACATGCCACTCGCTAAAGTCTTCACTACTTGGGTTTAATTATCACAGCTCCAGTTGAGATATACTTGGTGGATTTTCATCCAAACTCTGCAGCTGTCCTGATTGAGGGAATAGTTGTTCAAAAAAAGGGACTACAGATGGATCTTTAAGCATTTAGCCAAAATGTCACTTATGGCAAATGGTAGCTTGACTGGAAGTTGGAGTAGAGAGGAGGGGTCAAACATTTGATTCAGAAACTGACTCTCCTGGGTGTAAATTTGAAATAAGCTCATTTTTTCCTAAGGTAGAAAGAGAAACCCAGGTCTTTGAGGACGTTTGCTTGAGGGGAAGTTTTGCTCTTGTTTTTATTTTATTTCCTTTCTGATCACCAGTTAAATCCCTTAATCACAAGGGGCAAGTCTTGATTCTGATCTCACAAGCCATTTCATGCCAGGATGACTTCACAGACTTCAGCTGAATAATTCCAATTATGCTTGAGTATATGACTTTAGAATTAGGCCCAGGGTGTCCTTTACTTCAGACTTCTCTGGGATCCTGAAGATTCAGGGGTTTTGTAATTTACACGGACATGGACAGAAGCTGGAGCATCACTGGAGATCAGTCCTACTTCAAAACAATTGCTATGTTGGAAAAAGAGTTTACAAACAGCTGTGGTTCATTCCACCCATGTGTTCTCCCCTCTGTGAATGCTAAAAGGATGCCTGCCTACTTTAAAGCTGCTGTTGGCTGCATACATAATTCAGTGTTTATTTTAACACAAGTGAAATGCCTACCACAAATGGCAACTCACACACTCATCAAAGCAAGGAAATAGCAAACATGCACACATAAGGGAACAACATCCTTTGATGGAATTCAGTCTTAACAAGACAGCCAAGAGTTGCACAGCTTCATCTTTAGGATACCAGTGTGAGTGATAGGTCTTGGCAGGCAGCTTCTGAAGTGAGGCAGAAGCACCAGACTGAGCTCACAGCTCAGATATGATTTCATAGCCATAGTTGGGATTTCTCACTGGGTCGAGATTCTGGCTGCTCTCTCAAGCTGAATAAGGAAGTGTGAGTGAACACTGTCTCACACTGCCCTTCTCACATTGGAAGTATTTTAAATCTGAAATTGAAATTTGAAATAGACAATCAATCGTGGGACATATCAAAACTGTAGCAAAATACTGTGATGGAAATTTTCATTTTGACCCCTTTCTTTCTCTCACTGTGTAAAATTACTTTTTTGAAAGTATTTTTCCATAGTAGTCTGAGTGGAAAAGCTGTAAATATCAGAGCAAGTTAGATTGGTTAGTTAGTTAGCAAGTTAGTCTTGTGTGGACTGCATGCCTCGGTTGTCTGACCACATCTTCTGGTTGCATCTAAAAGTTACCTAGATTGTGTGCCTCAAGCTGTCGTGGTTTTGCCTCAGCTGAGCCGGGCACCATGCAGCCACTTGTTCTTTAAGGGCAGGGGGGTGGATGGGGAATTGAGAGAAGGGGAAAGGGAGGGAGAAGAAAACCCAAGAAACCAAAACCTCGCAGATTGGGATACGGATAGTTTACTGGGATAGCAGAAAGTTAGATATAATAATAATAATATCAGGACTTTATAGTAAAATATAGGAAGCTGGTGATACACAATGCAGTTTCTCACTGAACTGCACAACTCGGACTGCACAGCTCAGAGCCAGCCCGAAACCGGATCGTCCCCAAAAACCGCACATCCTGGAGCTGCCTGCTCCTCCCCTCCACCAGCCCCCCCTTTTATGCTGAGCATGACGTAATTGGCATGGAATACCCCTTTTGGCCAGTTTGAGTCACCTGTCCTCGCTGTGTCCCCTCCCTTCTCCTTAGCAGGGAAATATGAACAACTGAAAAGTCCTCAATTGCTTGGCAACAACTAGAAACATCAGTATGTTATCAGCACTGCTCTCATCCTAACTCCCAAACACTGGCATTCCATCTGCTGCTAGAAAGAAATTAACTCTATCCTAGCCGAAACCAGGACACAAGGCCACCCAACAATACAAACAAAAGCACAGGAAGCAAAGATCAAATCTACAATCCTGATCTAAATTAAAATGCTAATCAAGGAACATGTTATGTCCCACTGGCAATGAGTGATGCGGACAGCACTGTGCCATTCTTCTGATAAATGTTTGTGGAGAAACCTTCAATACCGTTAAATGTCAATGATACCTTGTCCATATCAGTAATTTCTCCTACATACACACAGACTGACTTTTCCTTTGTTCTTAAACACCATTTCAAGTTTCTTACTTGCTAGAGTATCTTTAAATCACATTTAGCTTTCCTGTGGCACCTGAAGCTTGTAATACCACACCATAAATGCACTGTGCTGCCCATTGTCTGTAGAGTTGAGAAACTGTTTACTTTCCAGTCTTTTTTATGAACAGTCTCTACGTTGTTAGTCAACTTGGTCAATCTCTATTTTCCACTGGTCTGTAAAGTAGAAGGGGAAATAAAATATGCTAAATTGATACTAAAATACCATGACATATTTTACTGATTTACTAGGGAATAAACAAAGAACAGATCTTGCCTTTTATAGATGCAAGCTTCTCTGTGCCAGGGTAGTATAATCTGCCTTTGCCAAAGTTTCATTACACAGAGCGTTTGTGGGCCTTTGGAATAACAACCTCAGTTAACTTCCGTCAAAAAAATAAATCTGTAATTAAGTATCTCACCAGAAGATTTTCTCCATCATGGGCAGGCTGTTCAGATCATTTTCTCTTTGAGTTGGTTCCTGACACTGTCATAAGGGAATCAACTGCAATATATTACCTATGAATACAGATGTTCTGCCTCCTCCCAAGAGAATGCCTGAATGTTGCAACAGTCAGGATCCACAGCACTAAGGAATGGGAAAAGAGGGATCATCTGCACGCACTTACCCTTTAAGGTAGGAAGCTACAAATGCAATGGTTTAGTCTTTTCAGCATTATTACTGGGCATCCTAATGCCGTGTACTTAGGTAAACTTCACACAGGGCATGCCTCGAGTACGTCAGAATGCCATAACCCCCTGTTTATTACTGCAATAATTCCTGGGAACATTAAAAAAAAAGGGGGGAGGGGGAATAACTGATTCAATGAACTTTCAGGTAAAGATACACAACAAGGAACAGATTATTGCTGCTGTACATAGCCACTTGGAATTGAGAGGGCTTTTTCTCCATTTGGCAAACACTTCTGCTCCCTTTTATCACTACTCTGTTTCAGATGCAGATATAACTGAGGCTGTGGTTTAAATTCTACTATCCAATTTCCCAAGCACAACACAGGCATTGCCAAAAACTTCAGTTTTACAGAGTTTTCCAAGACAGGCAGAGAATTTTTGGGCAACCTGAGTATTTCTTTTTCTTCATATGCCTCTTTCCCAGCTCCCTATAGAGTCATTTGGTGGCTACTACCAGCAACTGAAGAGAACTGAGGCTTGGCTCTTCAAGAAGCAAGTGGCAGAGCAAGCAGGATCTGGCAGACAGCAAGATAATATAAATTTTGGAGTGCTGTTTTCTGGCCACTGGAATGAGCTAGGGAATGGAGCTTTAATAAAAAGCCACTGGTCTGGAGCTATTTTAAAGCTGCCTTGGCAGCTCACCTGGCAACAGCCATATATATATGACTTATTATTGCAAAACATGTTATCCTACTGTGCACCAATTGTACCCACAAAATTATGGCGATAAATATCACTGATGGGTTTCTAATGCCGAGACAAGAGTGCAACTGGACAGCTAGCTGTGGCAGTTTATAAGGAAAGACAATCTGTGTCTATATGCTATTTGAGCCATTGAAAAAAAGAATATATGATTTATAGAATTCCAAGATATTCCTGAATCTAGAAGAATTTAATTCTCTGAACTATGGGTTTAAGATCTATAGGCCCCTATAGACCCCATTACTTAAAATGAGAATCCTGGCTGCATTGCTAGTAAAGGTGAACAGTAGCTTTTAACACATACTTAACTTTCCACATCAGTCACATGATTTCACCCAACCTTGTACTTGCTGATTGTAGGAATTTTACCCACTGAGGAGTTGCCTTCTGCCTTTGTTCACATCAATTCCAGTGGAGTTTAAGGATGTTGGATTCCCTCACCGGACGTAAGCGAAACATTACAGAAACTTGTATAGCAACAGGCTGTGGGGCAGATTGGATAATTAAGTAGCCCTAAGCTCTGGTCTATGAACATGAACAAGGAAAAAGATGTTTTTGCAGATTATTTGACATTTTTTGCAGCATAACATGGTGTTGCTGAGCTCATGGTTTATATTTACATGCCTGTTCCTGAGATCAAACATCCCTACTCACCCAGGAATAGCCACTGACTTCTGATGCTGGAAACTGTTTTAGGTCCCTGCACTATTGGAACCAGCCATCATCTTGAAGCAATGTCTCCCACAGCTGAACTGACTGCTTTAAATGCAGTGCTGTTGATCATATCATTTAACTGTAACCTTGCAACGTCAAAGCAGTTGCTAACCAGAAAGCTGGAGTCCCAACCTGGCAAATAACAATGCATGAGAAGGAGGTGATAAGGCTGGAAGAAGGTGGTGATAAGCTTAACTGGTATTAGTGTCAGAGTAAAACAGCTGCTCAGGCAGGAAGAAAATCTCTGTAGCTTGCAATACGTTTCTGAAAGCTATGAGCTCTGCTGAGAGAGAGGTACGTTTAGTCAATGCACGAGGGCCTGAGGTTTGGATGTTGAGCTGTACTACAAGTTTGCACGTATTCTCTGCTGCTAAAACTCCTGCTGCCTGTCAAAAAGTGGGAGTTGCCAGATTTGGCCAGTGGCCCTGCACTTTCTCTCTGAACCCTACTAACAACATGGGGGCTTAAACAGATTTCATCCTTCTAGTTTCCTTTTCTCTTTCAAGAGCAGGTACTAAAGGATTGGTTGATTACACTGGTTGACTGTATTGCCAAAAATCTTATCCCAAAATAGCCATTATTCCATTTTGGCACATTTGCACTCCTGTACTCCCCCAGATAACTAATATTGGTTTGAGGAGCTGGGGAAAGAAAGAAAGAAAAAAACATCTGGCTATTTGCATTCAAAACTAGACATTCCTAACTTATGTTGTGCAGGCAGGAAATTTTCCTTGCTCTGGAAAGCTCTCAGCTTTGCATCTGAAAATTAAAAGCAGGGAACTGAGATTGTCATGGTTTTTGCTTGTTCGTAATGAGCTATATAGATCCCCTAGTCCTGGCAATCAGTTGCAGGTTAGGTAGCCACTGTCCACAGTAACACATTTGAAGCACTTGACACCAGCAAGCGCCAGACAAAGTGCATTGCTGAGCTGTGGATGATAAGCCTATCTCCAGCAGCATTAACTGCTGTAACATACCCAACACATTCCCATACCAATTAACATCTTAACTGCATACACATTGCCTAAAGGATCTAGGGAATTTGACAAGGGATTAGTTTAGATAACTCAGTGTTATTTTTATCATGATCTTACCAGTGTTGTATCTTCTCTCTATAAAGATAGGCTTAACAGGGTTGTCTGGTAGGGAGCAAGCTTCAGTTTGTTAAGGTCGCCTCCAGGTTAAATTTTAAAATCTTGGCAACTGGGATTAGGGACACTCCTGAGTAATACTAATACAATAATCTGTTGCCTCACACTGACCTGTACTCATCCCGTATGCTGTAGAAATGCTTCCAGTGTATTTGCCTAGACAGAATGACACTGAGTTGGGATGTCCTTTTCTATCCTAGTTACCTGCAGATATCTGTAGAGATAAAAATGAAAGCACAAAGTGAAGGTTGCTTTGAACTCCTTCAGAAAATATGGACAAACATAAAGGCAGGTTGTCTGTCCAGCATGGTCCACTGGGATTCCTCTTCTGCAGGAGAGCTGGCTGGTGTTATTCTAAGTTAGATTCAAATTCACATCCCCAAAAAGCTATCTAGGAACTAGACCAGTGTAAGACCAAAGCGTCTCTCTATCTTCAGTGCATTTAATCTTGCCATCTATCTCAAGGAGGTTTATGTGCAGTTATCCCATATTACAGATGGAGTAGAAAGTATAGAAGCTAAAAGACTTGATTAAGGTCGTAAAGGAAGTCCATGGGAGGATGAAGTATTGAACTGGCTGACATCATCCCATGGGTGAGATGCCATCTCCAGTGTGGCACTGGAGGTTTGCCTTTATCACTACAGCAGTGTCTGAAAGGAGACAAGAAGGGTCCCTGCTGACAGTGAATGCATGCAGGTGAACACATAAAGGGAACAGAATTGTATGGGTAGGTTTGCATCTTTGATCAGTTTGTTGATGGTACTGTGATAAGGTGTTGGCAGAGAAAAAGCAGATCTCCAGGAAACTGAAAAAGAATGAAGCTCCTCTCCCTGCCATGGAGGGCTCTGAAAACCCTTGGGATGAAAAATGTTGGTTCAAGCTGTAGTATGTCTACTGATTACAAATAATAGCTGATGCTTTTTCAATGTTTTATTAACACTTTGCGTAGTAGAACTGCTGTGCTAGAAGTGATACTTCTGACATGCTGAAACTTGAAGTGCTCTATGCAGAGTAGCACACCACACCACTGTTGCTTATGGGAGGAAATGTGGTGAGAATTAAGAAACGAATCAGAACTTTATGGATTTTCCAAAATATGGAAATATTAAAAAAACATAACACAATAAGCTTTTCATGCTTCAAGGCAAGGACTGGGAATTTTCTCAGAACGCAATAGACTCTTTCAAATTTACTGTTGTACTTTCAGAAGTGCTACCCTACGACGCCTCTAGGACAAGGTATAGCATTATCCCTCAGTCAGAGGTGCCACCCCTTTGTGTCTTGCAAAAATGGAAGAGTAGCCAAGTCTTAGGTGTGACAGGCACTCTGCATTTATCCTCTTCCCCTTCAAAGCTTGTAGGCATGTCAGAGTCTCCTGGGAGAGCTGCATGGGGCTGTGGAGCATCCTAGAGCATTTCTATCAGTAGGAGTGCGGACCAGACTGCTCACATCTCTGTCACCAGCTGCCTTCAGTCTGGGAAATGAGTGTTTGAAATGGAAGACTCCTGCACTGGTGTACCAAGTTACTGGAAATTTCCCAACCCTGCTGGCATTTCTATGTAAAGCAGCATAGCCTGGTTTCATACCTATTGAAAACCCAAGGCAATCTTACAAATGCCTGTTCTGTTGAAGTGGCAGGTTAAAACCCCTATGTGGCCACAAAACTGAACATTGCTATGAGATCACAGGATATCATAACAGAATTCTTTTTTTCTACAACCAGCCTTTCCTTATGCCTGAAGAGATCACTCTGTGCAGTTTTTGTTTAGTTTAAAGAAAACCAAACCAACCTAATGAGAAAGCCCAGCCCTTCAAACAGTGCATTTATAGACCCTTTGGTCTTTAAGGGTGCATAAACTTCTTGGAAAGCTACTCCCTAGCATCAGACTACATATCTAATCTTGGAAGCAGATGGCATTCAAAACTGCTCTGGGATAGCCAAAGAAAGTTATTAGCCTTTTCAACTGCATGGTTCCTACCAGGGCCAAAACTCTTTAGGTGTAACACTGAAGCTACCAGTGCTGCCTTGTAGTTTTAAATCAGCCAAGGAAACCCCTGTTGCAGGTTAGCAGTGCAGATGGGAACAATGTTAAATTGCTCTTCTCCTCCTTCCTTGTCAATCACAGATGACAGAACAGAACCCACCCCAAAAGAAGGGAGTCAAACATGCTTACTTACAAAGTTTAGCTCATGGAGAAATCACAAAAAGATTTCTTTGAAATAGGTGGAATTGGCTGCTGCCTGAGTTGTGACACCAGTGTGCATCTGAGAAGACACCAAGCTTGACTGAGGTGTGCAGTTCCAGAGGACTGAGAAGGGTTCACATCCTAATGGGGGCGTAGTCCCAGACAAGGACTCCTTTCCTGGCACTGTACCCAGGAGCAAGAGAATTCATCAGGACAACACTATTTTTATCTACTTAGAAAAAAACAGCTGGGGTCCCTGGGGAACAGGGATACAGCAGCCAATAAATAGCAAATAGCTACTAGAAATGTGGCTGGTATGAATATGACGGTCTGCTTCCTAGCATACACTGTAATTTCCTTGGGGATTTGGTGAATGCAATTAGTTGCTAAAAATTTTTCCTCAAAACCATTCAACATTACATACTGCTGCTCCAGGTCTTTCCCTATGACAAGCTGCTCTTGTTGAGTGACTCCCTCATTTCTTTACACACCAAGTTTACCTGGAAAGGAAGTCTAAAAACTCAAATCAATGATGGAAAACATTACGACACTTAAGAAGAGTTTAGTTGCACAAATTCCAAAGTATCTCAGATACTTTGGGGCTCACATAAATCAGAGATTACTATACACTACTGTCATTTGGAGCAGCCCCTAAAAACATTATGTATACAAGCAATTATGTTACAGGCAAAGTCAAAGCTGAAAACTGAGAGAACATGCTTATTGCCTGTGTGGGAGAGCAGTGCACAAAGACTGACTTCAGTTGTTTCAAAAGTCTTTTTCAAAACAGTCATCAGCTCTTTAAAGCTGTTTGGCAACTCTGAAGATTGAAAGCAGAGCTTTCTAATGCACACTTAGCAGCAGTATGGAAATGGTGTCAGGATGCACAATCCTTCTCTACACCCAGACAGAGACTATGGAGAGAAGTGGCCAAATACGGTACTGCTTTAGCATCCCAAATGCCTTCATAGATACACGTGTCTGAGTAACAAGAAGTCTTCATCACCACACATTAGAACTGGGTTGTAACAGAGAACTTTTTGATGCTGCATTTTTACTGTAAAAACCACCCCCAACCCCCTCCTTCTTTTGAAATTAAGATAGTGCCTTACACTAACAGCTGTAGGAGGCTCCTTCAGCACTTGGGCCTCTGCCAGAGGATCCGTCTATTGGCACACATGAAGGAGCAAGACTACATACCTGCTTTTGGAAGAGTTTCACAGCTTGTGCAGAGCTCCCTGGTGCTGCGAGATGGCAATTGCTGGCAGTGAAGTTAGCAGTTAAAGGCCATTTGGAGTGGTCAGTGCTTCACTGTGGGCACAGCAGCTGAGTTAAGTAAGGACAGAGGAAGCGTATTGTGTAGGATTGCAGTCCTAAGGATTCTGAAAATGGAGAACAGAGTTAAGAAGTTCAGTTTTGTGTACCAAGTGAATCGCTGCCTACCTTACCACAGCAATGATTTGTACCTCAAAGATGATTTATCCTGACAAGAAGCAATACATAGACTTGACGTTACCTTCCTCTATTTGCAGAGATGGATTTCTCACAGCAACATAGCATAGACATACTTAAATTAGTCCTAAATGAGTGACTGGACACCAGAAGCAATCATACAAAAAATGAAAATATTTCCAAGGAAGATCTTCCCTTTTCTTCATTACAACTAATGCTGCAGGCTACCACAGCTGAGAAATTTTCTGTATTTTATTTTCTCTTCATGAAGAGAGCAGTTGATTCTGAGACAAACACAGCAAGAATAAGAAAAACTGCAACGGTTTAGTTTTAATTTGGGGTGGGGGGAATGGGAAGAGGCTGTCTATCGCCTCACTTTCTGTGTTTGCCTCTGCACAATACTGTTCTGGATAGATTTTATTTAGCAAACAGTTTAAACAGAGATGTCTGCAACAATTTGCAAACCAAGAAATGATTTTGTTGACCATTCCTACAATGCAGTTCAGTGTTTTGTGCTAAAATACTGAACTGCATTGTACTAAAACACAAGACCTACTTACCTTAGACTCCTGAAGAAGGCAGATTGTCTAATTTAAAACAAACAATAAAACAAACCTTTTCCCAGGTTACAGGGAAGTTTTCCAGGGGTATATGACATAATTTAGTTTCCTGTGTCCTCAGGCCTGGTGCTACTAGTTTTACTTCTTGTACTTCTGAGGATTTTAGAGGTGTGGGAGGAACTATTTCCACAAGATGGGGACAGGAATGGTGCTTAGCTGGGCTGCTGTTAAATCTGAGTAAGTGTTGTGCTGGATCTGAATTGTGGCCTATTTCAAGGTATGTTTAAAGAAGGTGATGTTCACTGGCTGATATAAACTGATGTATTTACTTCATGTAAATATCTTAAAAGGGATATAAATAGGAAGCAAAATAAGTTAGAAGATAATCTAGCAAGAGGCAAAATTCACATTGAAGTTTATATATATTTTTAAATTATTATGCCATCATTTTTATTTAAGGACCATTTAGAAGTTATGCCGAATTAACTCTTTGCCCAAGTTAATCCTAAATATCTCTTTCTACTGAGAAAAACAAATGCCATTATCTACACTCAGTGAGAAATGGAGAGAAAATTGCCAAGAGTTTCAGCTCTCAGGCTTGAGGGCTATAGATCATTAATGGAAGTTTTGCACAATGAAATGTGAAAGTACAATTTCTGTATAGTGGTAGTCACAACAAGTAAGGGGAGGGGGGGAAGCTTGGTATGTTCAGGCAGGCCCATAAATTCTACCCAGCTCTTTGTTCTTTTGTTTCCCAACATTTGTTGAATTCTTCCCACTTTCCATGGTTTATTTAAGAACTCTTTGCAGATGTTTTAGATTTCTTCTAATCAGAGTTAAGCACTACTTACATTGGTTTTTAAAAAAATAATGTATAATATATAATTTTGTATTAAGCTCCATTTTCCATGGTTTGCATACCTCTGTGCCTTTGTTCTCATATGTTACCCATTATAAAAATGGGCTTGTTAACCAGAATATTATTCCACAAATATTTTCAAGCTTTGATCATTCTGTCTGTCTACTGACATTTCATCTATCTCTGTACTACAAGGATGCTGTGTGGAGTTGTGGTCACTAGTATATTTGCAGTTTCACACTTCGCCTAAAGAAAAACTGTGATACTGTTCAACAATGCTTGCTGAAGAAGTTAACAGTAGTTGTGGTGTGGGATCAGGTGATGGAGCACAAGCAGCAGCTTTTGTAAGCATAGGAGGAGCTGACATTGCAAGACACAAATGGGAGAAATTACTTTCTGGAGAAGAACACCCTTACTGCTTTCTACTGCATAGCTCTACAGCTGGACAGTGCAAACAGCGGCTGTGGCTGTGAGGTAGCTATGCAGGAGCATCATAGGTCTCTTCACTCCCTGTCTAGGATGAAGGCCCTGTCTTTGTGCTCTGCTATAGCCCAAACCCTGCTTTGAAGAGTCTGCATGTTTCAGACAAACTTTGTGCCAGAGAGGTGACAACAAATCAAGAGAGCTTTGAGAGGAGGCAAGAAGCCTGGAGCAATGTTAACAATGCTCTTTCCGTTTGCGTGACTGAGCTGTTCCGTGACCAGCACAAAAATACCCCAGAAATACACCGTGTGGTGATGAAGTTTTCCTACTTTCTCCCTTCCTCCTTCCCTCTCACCTACTCTGAAGCAAAGCCAAGTTAAGTGGTTCCAAGGACCAGTATGTCAAAAACACAAGTTATGACTGAGAGAGAGCTTTTCTATTCTGTTCAGTCCAGAGGCAAGGAACAAATGGAAAATGAAAAAGCAGTGCTTAACCCAAAGTCACTTCCTGAAGCAATCACTTTCTCATCATCTGACCTCTCTTCTCTGGGCACAGAGAGTGTGAACAGATGAACGTGAGCAGGAAATGCTTTCCAGTCAAAACAGTCCCTCAGTGTTCAAGTGCAAAGACAGAAGTGGGTCATTCACACAGGCATACCGTAGCTGTCAGCACGAGAAGGCAAAGCTGAATGAAGAGGAACTGTATAGAAGAGCTTGGAGAGAGCCTGTAAGCTCACAGGTGCCACCAAAGCAAGTGGAGAGAGAGCCTGAAATTGCACAGCACAATATATTTGGGTTTCTACAGTGGCAGTGCTTTTCTGCTGTCAGTCTGTCACAGCATTTGCCCAGTGGGTGTGAGGCTTCTTTAAATCCAGGAATGTATTTCCTGGTTAAATGGTGCAATCCAAGTGGAGAACAAAGCCATTGAATTATCCTTTATGGTCTGCTACACAATCCAGAGAAAGAAGATAACTCTTCTGACCCTCAAAAGAAAGGACACGTATACAGCACATACAGAGAGTATACAGCACTGGCAAGAGAATCGGCAGTACTGTTTTGCATGACATTTCATCCATACTGCACTCCAGGGTGCAACATGCATATAGAGCAAGTGGCTGCATAAGAGAAGTTTGCCTGACACATTCTGGAGGCAAACAAGACCAAGAAAATATTGACAGCGATTTTTCTCCATTTAGTACAGGCCTATAGATTAAGAAAGGTACTAAGCTTCTAGCAAAGCCACCTGGACTCCCTCTCAGCTATTTCTCTCCATGGTTCCTGGAAGCAGCTGTTTTAAGTGATGTTTACAGAGGGGGAGTCGCTGCTGACTCATCCAAACATTAGACCTCCTGCAAACTTTTAAGAGGTCTCTGCTTGTAGCAGGCATAGTTTTCCAGACCTTGTTAAATGTTATTCTGGGCACTGGTCTATACCCTTGAGAAATTCCTTACTGAGCAGATTATAAGGGTAGCCAGTGACCCAATAACCTGCATTTTCCTGGGGTGATGCAATGACCATTTCACACTCAGGAAGTGCAGTGGGCTAAGCAGAACATGAAATGAGCTACTGAAATCCCCAAGTCAGCGCTTTGTTTCCATGCCATCGAGGGTAAGATTTCAAAGTGCAGAAGGGTCCTTTAAGTTCTCTCTTTTATGAGGTCAGGCTAAATGCTTCCCTTTAATATATGAAGAGAGGGTGATCTTTGCCAGAGTCCACACTAGGCTTGCTCTTGTTTTGATTTCTGCTTTGGTTGAGAACTCTGCGTAACAGGGAACGCAGCTTTCAACACCAGTGCAGGCTTTGCTGGAAAGTGGCCTCTGCGGGAAACAGCAGACTGCAGAAGCATCAAAGCAATTTAGCAGCAGCAGAGAGACTCTCTGCTGCAACCACACTCTGCAGGCTTTGTCACTCATATGCCCTTCCTTTCTAACCAGTCCTCATCTGCCCGACTATATTTGATTTTGGGCAGTGAATAACCTGAATGAAGGAACAAGAGAAAAAAGCTCTGAAGAGATGGCCAGGCTGTAAGATAATGATTTCAATAAAAACTTGATTGTGAGGCAGTGAAAGGCAGGTTATAAACACCCAGGATTGTGTGAGAGGAGTCATGTAAGCTATTATATACCCTCATTTCCATCTTCTTGATTTAATCAGCTACAGTTGAGTTCACATGTAAAAACAACTCCCAGCACAGTCTACAGGGATCTCCAGGAAAACATTGGAAAGTATATAAAAACTTGTAGATTGGATGAAAGCGCTGGAAAATATTCTCTGTTGGTAGTACTTGCAATAGCAGAGAAATTAACGGGGTGCACCAATACATTTGTTTATGGGTTGGTGTAGTGATTTAACCCAAGCTGGCAACTAAGCACCACACAGCTGCTTTTTCCTCCCCCAGTAGGGTGGGGGAGAGAAGAGTAAACGTGAGAAAACTCATGGTTTGAGATAAAGACAGTTTAACAAGTAAAGCAAAAGCTGCACTCACAAGCAAAGCAAAACCAGGAATTCCTTCACCACTTCCCTTCAGCAGGCATCTCCAGGAAAGAAGGGCTTAGTCACATGTAACAGTTACTTGGGAATACAGACACCATTAACTCCGAATGTCCCATCCCTTCTTTCTTCTGCCCCCAGCTTTATATGCTGAGTGTGACATCATATGGTATGGAATGTCCACCGGGGTCAGCTATCCCAGCTGTGTCCCCTCCCAGCATCTTGTGCACACCCAGCCCACATGTCGGTAGTGCAGGGTGAGCAGCGGAACAGGCCTTGACTCTGACTCTGTGTGAGCACTGCTCAGCAGTAACAAAAACATCCCTGCGTCACCAACACTACCTTCAGCACCAATCCACAACACAGCCCCATACTAGCTACTGTGTAGAAAATGACTTCTATGCCAGCCAAAACCAGCACAGTTGGCTTGACTGCAGACACAAGCAGGGACCTAGGAATCTGAAATCTGTACTAAAGAGAGGGTTTTTAAGATACAGTAGCCAGGAGAAGTGGCTTAGACACTAACTCCAGCCATGTAGAGCCATAGTTATATCTGATCTTACAGTATGTTGCGTAAGTTGCATACTTAAGAATCACGTCGTGGTGAAATACAGTCTTACTGGAGAAAGCACAGCATTGTGCTGGAACACAGGTCCCAGGAAGCTCAGATCAGCTTCCACAGACTGTAGTAATCGGGGCAATTGTTTAGACGGTTCAGGCTGAGCAACCGGTAACCCTAGCACTGGGTTCCCTTCAGATATTTCAGGAACACTTTCTAAGGGACAGAGACAGAAGTGTCCTGAGGCCAAAGCCTTCCTGTGAATGTATAAGCCACATTTCTCATTCTTGATGTCAGAAGTGGGCTAATTTCTACTCCCTTCTAGCCACAATTACATACTAGTCCAGAATTCCCTTCCTGCCTTAACTAATTCAGAACCAGTGGGTATCAATTCCTCTTATATCAACAGTGGTGTGAATTTAAATAGCTCCCTATGTCTGAAATCTACACTTGCCTTCTTGCTCTTTTTATGCAGAGGAGCCATACCTGCTCTTGGGCTCTTAAGCTGAAACAAAACGCTTCTCTGTCCGGCTCCCAGGACGAACTCTCCTTTTGATTTCAGAATTTCTGATGTTTGAAACGCTGTGCTTTGGCAGCTCAAGACTTCCAGTCACAGAAGAGTTTCTGTAGTGGAAAAATGTCATCAGGGCATTCAGAAATGGCACCTAGAATTAGTTCTGCAGGAACTAACTTCTTTACAGAGGTCCCTGGGGCTCTATGGGAGCAGTTAGGCTGAAGAGCTGCCAAGTGGGCTTTGAGCAAACAGATGCCTTTTTCTCTAAAAATCCAAATGAAACAACAGGAACTCACTGCTAATGGAAGGGGCTGGACATGAGACTGGGCAAATACTGCTAATGCAGTAGAATTTTCCAGGGGTCATATAACACATGTAGAAACAAAGCTGTAACAGGATGCAAGATTTCTCCTTAGGGCTGTGACATTAAGAATAGTCTGTTCTCAGTCCAGAGAGAAAAAAAGAATCAGAGGAATTTGATCCCAAGTAGTGAACCAAAAAATGCCAGGCATTTTATGGATGTCTGTGTTTATTACAGGGGCCAGCCAGGGATGAGTTATTTGTCTTTGAGCTATACAGCTGTTAAAGTTTTAAGAAATGAAGTCATGGGTTTCAATATGCCCTGGTTATAGGATGTATTTTTCTTTGAACTCTGAAGGTGGCCTGGACTCTCAGAGATGCATGGATGTCTCAAAAGCCACCCCTTACTTCTCTGCAAGATCAAGTGGGACCAAAGAAACATCTGAGTTTACCTAATTTTAAACATGATGTTGTAATTCATCATCAATAGTGTCACTCCAGGTCTGATTTACTGTTTCAGCACTGCCATTTTTACTGGCAGGAAGCAAGTACAGCTAGTATAATCCATGCTTGGAAGCAAATACCTGACACAAGCCTCAAATGGTTGGCTTTCTGTCTCAATTTATGCATTTTTAGAGTTTAGAAGGTAACCCAGCTCTTATTTTTTACAGGAAAATCCAAGTATAGCCCCCACCCCCATAATCCTTACCTTTTTCCCTTTTGCAACACCATTAGATGCAGCAGTATATTTTGTTGTGTCTCTGAAAAGGTGGGAAGCTGTTATCTCATGTTTCGCCCTCTTGCTTACAGGTTTGACTTTTGTTTTACTCCCACTCAGGATTTATACTTTGCTGTAGTTGGCCAGCCCCATTTCCAGTACCCATTCACACATATCCAAAGCTGTGCGGGCATTTCAATTCCACTGCAATAATGTGACCCACCAGACTTAGAGAGAGCTCTCTGCAAATTCAAAAGCAACTTCCAAACCTGTGCTGGCCTTACAGTCCCAGAAAAGTATAGGCAACTCTCTGTTCTGTACTAGTTCTCCCTCCACTCAAAGCCAATTGGTACATTTGGAACCATCCAGCATGTTAAGCAGGCAGGAAGAAGGGCACGAAGCCTCGAAATAAAAGGGAATACCTGTTATCTTCATTGGTGGGCATTATGAATCCACATGGGGACCAAACAGTGTCAGCTCTGCTGCTATAAATACTTTTGAAAAATGACAAGAGGTTGAAGGGGTTTTTTTGTTTTGGTTTAGTTTTTTTTAAGGTTCCCTTAAAACAGGGAAGATGATCTGAATAGGCTCTAACCTCTTCTGAGATAGGTGCACTGGCAGCCTGTTTTGTTTTACACAGTATTTAGACATGGAGATGAGGCAGCTGGACCACCTCTCCTATGATGACAGGCTGAGAGAGTTGGGCTTCTTCAGCCTGGAGAAGAGAAGGTTCCAGGGAGACCTTGTTGCAGCCTTCCAGTACCTGAGGGGGCCTACAGGAAAAATGGAAAGTTATAGCAAGAGGACAAGGGATAATGGCGTGAAGCTGAAGGAGGATAGATTTAAATTGGATATTAGGAAGAAATTCTTCCCTGTGAGGGTGGTGAGGCCCTGGCGACAGGTTTCCCAGAGAAGCTGTGGCTGCCCCCTCCCTGGCAGTGTTCAAGGCCAGGTAGGATGGGGCTTTGGGCAATGTGGTCTAGTGGAGGGTGTCTCTGATCATGGCAGGGGGGGTTGGAACTACGTGATCATTCAGGTCCCTTCCAACACAAACCATTCTATGATTCTGTGAAAGTTACACTGGCACACAAACATTTAGCTAAAATCACTACTGATTTCACAAAACAAAAGTTCAGTCTATGCTTGAAGAATCTATTCAATTAGTTTCCTAACACTCCTCTGTTTGAAGTCATAGCACAGCTATTCCTATAATGTCTGCAGTGCTTGAACCCACTGATTTTCAAGTCTCTTTCAAGAGAAGGTAATTATTCATATTTGCTGACCATACATATGAGGGGACAAAATCAGTTCCTGTATTGTAGTTTCATGCCTTTAGGGACTGAGTGTGCTGCACTAGTAAGAGCTGGAGGTGATACTGCTCCTGATTTTGATAATAAATCCTCAAGGTACGACCCATTTTCTCCACAGGTCAACATGACTGTGACTAAACCTGAACACACTGAAGTATACTGACCTTCAAGGAAAAAAGCCAACCATGAGCAGAAGAAAGAAGGCAAAACTAGATGCTGGCAAAACCAATAACAAAAAGAGAAAAGAAAGAAACATTCAGCTGAAGTCTCCAATGATTTCATGAGACAAAAGCAGGCCTGAAGAATGTACCCATTTTTTTTTTCTAACATGCCTCCAGCTTAGGTCATAATTCAGAAATTCCACCAGTATCTCTATTGCTTTAACACCCTAAATCTCAAATAACAATAAATAGCAATATTAAAATTGTTAGTAATGCAATGTGCTTCACCCCTCACTAAAAGATAAAAAAATTGTCATAAGCATAAGTATTTAATATGCACTTGAGCTACTAGAGGTTTCACACTGATGTTTCCATGCATGCTGGGTTAGTTTTTTGTTAAAATTTATTTTAAATTAATGAACAATTTACACAGAAAAAGTAGAACTAAACATAGTCCCCAGACTAAATCTCAAGAAATGGTGCTGGCACTTTAGAAATATGGTGTTATTTCAACTCATTTATCATAAAACAATGCAAACAAAAGATTAATATTTAGAAGAGACAAAATACTCATGCTTTTATAGCTGAAGGCAAAGGCTAAGTAATTGCAGACAGACCAGAATCATTACTGTGGTGTTTGTAATGTCTGATTCTCACTTAGCTGCAGACGACTAAAGGCATCTCTGAGGTTCAAACAGGTTCTGTGGCTAAAAGTGTCACACTAAAGCCTTCGATGCCTCAGGATTTTCATCATGTTTTGCAGGAAGCTTTGGTAAAGCAGGAAGCTGATTTAAATAAGCTGCAAGAGCATTGTCCGAAGTATTAAAGCTGTCACTTCTCTTGTAGGAAAAGACAAGAGAAAAATGCTGTGTTAAGTCCTTATTTACAGGAAGAGAACCAAGGCTGGTGCCTTAACAGAAGTGGTTACAACATAAGCCAAAGCTAAGGCACTGAGCAGAGATTCTTGCAGATTAAATTCAACTCTGGAAGACAGGATATTTGTCTAAAGCATTGGCAGTGAAGGATGGTTGTTTTTGGCACTAAAAGCAATTGCTTTTTAAGTCCTTCTGCTATAAAGTTACTGAAAAAGAATGCATTCAATTTCTTGGGAACTGACAGAGTGCAGAAACTTCATACAAAAAATCATGTAGACCAGTTTGTAACTAAATGGGAATTTAAATATTAACCTTTTCCTGGATAGGACTACCAGTGGTCTGTCTAGCTCTTGGATCACAGGAACTTGACTGGCTGTTACATTCAGTGCAACCTGCTCTTTGGATTTGAACAAACTATCCCTCTTGCTGCAACATAATTTTGCCATCTGTAAAATAATAGTGACACATTTGTAGCACTTTATGATCCACAAATAAGAAATGGTCTCTAAGAGCGGAGTATTCTTATTAATACTTGAAACCCACTATAGTGATCTTGGGATGAGTGTGATGGAGAAGGTAACTCTCACTAGTAACATGCAGAAAAGCATACGTCTCTCCGAGTGAAATACTGTCATTTGAGAAATCTCTTAGGCATAGGCTTAATCCCTTTTAGATCAAGTTGAGGTAGGCATATTGCTGACGAAGGTTTTTGAGGTTTTTTCTTGATACTGTAAATATATGCTACAGTATTTGGTGAACTGAGCATAAATACCTTTCCTGTTTCAGAAGCAAGACTGATAAAACTATTTTCTGGCAGTACATCCCTAATAAAATGCAATGCATTTACTGTCAAACCGGAAAACGTACTTATAGTACACCCACTGCCCCAGAATCTGACCACTCTTTAATTTAATTTAACCAGGTCAAGAGTTCAGTGACTTATGTTCAGGTAAATATTTTAATCAATAACTTAGAATATACAATGCACTTTGAATGCAAAAACTATAATGCTGGAAGAAACCTCTACATTAACCTTTTTACTTGGTCAATTGCACCATACAAAATACAAACAGCCACAAAGACGACTGATTTTGAACTGTACTCAGAGAAGATGTAGCGTAGTACAGGCAATTTTTCTACCCAAAAGGATTATCCTAACAGCCTAGAAACTATTAAATATTAATCTGTGTGAGATTGAAAATTCCAACCAGTATTATTAAGCAAGCACTTTAGGAGCAAGAACTCTATTAAGAAAATACCCAGTAACATTTTCTCACCGTCCTAATGCAGTATCTTTTCCACAGACTTCAAAATGCTTCTGAGACTGCTAAATTCACATTTGATTTGGTACCATGACTGAACTTTCATCTTTGAAAGTTCTGAACTTCTGAGTCAAACATTTTATGTATATCTTTAATAAAGACATTTTCACTTTGTAGCAATACCAGTTATGGCTAAACATGCCAGAAGAAACCCTTTTCAGGGGGGATAAACCCTCACAATGGACATTTTAGGATACTAAGTAGTCAACAGCACACAGAATACCAGAAAGATGCAGTCATGCCAGAAATAGCCCTTGCTAGTAGAAACATAAAACTAGTCATAATGCAGCTGATCAGCAGCAAGGTTTCTGGGGTGGTTTCGTATACGGAATTGGGAGCAGCTTAACTATATGTACACACACAGCGTTATATTTGACATGAAAAACTGTTGAATGAAATCACAGAATCGTAGGGGTTGGAAGGGACCTCAAGAGCTCATTGGGCCCAACCCCCTGCCAAAGCGGGGTCCCTGGGACAGGTCACACAGGTTGGCGTCCAAATGGTTCTTGAATATCTCCAGAGAAGGAGACTCCACAACGCCCCTGGGCAGCCTATTCCAGTGCTCTGTCACCCTCACAGTGAGAAAGTTCTTCCCCATGTTGGTGCGGAACTTCCTGTGTTCCAACTTGAAGCCATTGCCCCTTGTTCTGTCTCCACAGACAACTGAGAAGAGGCTGGCCACTTCCCCGTGTCCCACTGGATATTGTAACATGCAAAGGCAAAACTAGCCTTCTTCCCCCAAAACAAAGAACCACCAAG
Organism: Porphyrio hochstetteri; assembly: GCA_020800305.1. Lineage (NCBI taxonomy): Eukaryota > Metazoa > Chordata > Aves > Gruiformes > Rallidae > Porphyrio > Porphyrio hochstetteri. The sequence continues at coordinate 9,818,281 of CM036915.1, read as the reverse complement.
CATCCAACACCCTTGAGTAACTGGTGTTTGACTTTTGTATATATTAATGTGTGGTTAAAATTAATTTTAAGTATATTGAATGGTCACTGATTTAAATCACAAAGTAAACATTCCATTTTGTCTATGCAACAGAGTTTTAAATATAACATTCTCCTCTGTCGTCTGGAAATTCCGCCTTTTCCCAGCCTTGTAGATAGATAGAACTTCTGCCTTATTTTGCTTACGGAGCAAAATGATCTTTTGCATGACAACCTGTGCAACGCTATTCACAAATACCTACATGCAGACAATAAAGGAATTCCTTCAAGGGTTTATTATTGGTGAAGACGTAAAATATACTATTTATTTTTCTGGCCAGATTAATACTATATATAATGGTATGGCAGCATGCCTACAAACTCCTTGTGCCTTTCTTGAGGTTAAAACTTTAACAGGAAAGCAAGACATTAAAGTGAGAGTTCAACCCCTTAGAAACGCCAGCATACAATTACAAGTCGGTCTTGACAGAAGGTGCTTCCACTGCCACAAAATGTACCAAATTGAGAGAAAACAGAAGTCTCTACTACTTATTTTTTAAAAGTTAAAAACATGGCAACATGGCACTTCTTTGTATGTCAATAAATGACAGGAGAGGATCTTCAGGCAAATTGAATCATGTCAGATATAAATATACATATAAAGCCCATATATGTATGCATGTCACGGGTATATAGCATTTCCAGAGTTTAGGACACAGGATTGCTTCAGGCTGCCTGTTGAATTGGGCCACGTCCAGTTTAGGCCGATTCTTTTGTCATTAAGTTTCTCTAAAACACTGCAGCACAGAATTCTTCTGCAGTATCTGATTTATGCAGTAGCTAGGCAGATTACAAAGTTTTGCGCAATATTTACCACGCCTTTGGGAGACCTCTCTGTAGCTCACATGCAGCAGGCTGAGAAAAGCAATACAGAGTTCAGCACTGTTGAGTTGGTTGACTCTACCTAGAAAGTATCAGATCCAGGGGCCTAATGAGGTACCAGGCAGTTGATGTAGAGGATACTCTGCCAGAATGATTGAAACTACCAGTTACCGAAGAAATGAATGCTGCTTGTGTTGTGCCTCAGCACTAGGTCCTTCTGCCCAGTGCTGACCAACACAGTGTGAGTTGAAAGTAGGGATTTTGCCTCCTGTACTGAAGTACGCCGCTGTGGCTTTACCCAGCGCTGTGTGTGTGCACTTAGGACAATCATTCAAGGGTCTCTGCATTGCTCTCCACTGAAAGATGCACTGTGGCCAAAGACAGAGTTCATGCTTTAAAGGGAGAGTAGCTCATGAGCCAGATCTGGTCTGGGTATTTCTACCTCTAAACTAATTTATCAGACTTCATTGCAGGTACTATGGTCAAGCAAACCAGTAATTTCTAACAGACCTGTAGCTCACATGACCAGTTTCTGCATTTGGCATCATAAACTCCGTGCCACAGAAATGCATTGTTCCATTAATCCAAACAACCAGAATATGTTTAACATATACTATTATGAATACAGAAAAGCAGGCTTCAGGAATCATTACTGTTATGGGCAGGTAACACTCTCTGTTAATTGTGATCATTTACATGAGGACAAAACTTTTACAGTATAAGGCACCAAAAAAAAAAAAAAAAAAGAAAAGAAAAAGGAAAAGGAAAAAAAGTCCCAGATCAGAGATTAAAAGAAAATAAGGAAGATAAATGTAGTGATGCCATAGGCCTGGGGTGAATATCTTATCATTTTGGACTGATTAAAAGATAGGCTCATAAACTAATCACATTTATGTTGATGGGATTTCTAGATTATATATGAACCCCTTCATTAGGAATTAAATAATGAAGATAGAGAAAATCAAAGGGAAAGGAACAGATAAAACAAGAGTCTAGCCTTCAATTTTTTGTTTTAAAACTTGAGTTACGTTGAGGCTTCTGATGTAGAAAAGTTTAGACAAATGATAAAATGTTCAAACCATTTTTTGAATAGTTGGGGAAACAACACTAGACTGTTTGTACACAAACAACTTTGAGGCATTTTGCTTTTAATTTGCATACAGTTCTTTAAAGTGAGTTCCACATAAAGAAGGGTGAGATACAACAGAGCTTTTACCATTTCACTAGTTAACAAAGTAAACATCTGTCTGTCTTAACTAGTTTCCACCCCTTACTCCAACTTGTCACTTCCTGCTGCAAGCCTCGATGCCAAATAAATGCATGGACTAGTTCCAAACTCCACAGATGCTCACATGTGGACTTCAGTGGTACTGCAAATTTTAACAGCAAAAAAAAATTGAAATAGAAAGACTTTAGATTAATTTGTATTGTCTTAATGTTTTCCAAATGAAGACCCAAAATTCAGAGTAAAAAAAAAAAAACCCAACTTCAGCTGGTTCAGTTCTGCTACTCATCTGACTGTGGCTCTCTGCGGAGCACATAGCTAAGGACAAAAAAACCAATACTGTCTGTCAAATAAGATGGTCTCAAAGCAGCTATCCTAAAATGCACTTCCCAAACAAATATATCTGGAACACAATTTGAGCATGCTATTTCCTTCTACATACTGACAAAATTTTCTAGCTCTACAATTTCCATACATAGTTGCATTTGATGAGGCTTTTGGCTTCTTTCCAACTGTCAAATACCAATGCTGATTGAAATATATTACAACAGTATTATACCTATAATAAAATACTGGCACGGTGCTAAGGACAGCATCATCTTTCCTCATGCTTAATGAGACCAAATAATAGGTTAAACAGATTGAAATGGAAGCAGTAACAAATCTGTTTTGCAGATCTTTCCAAAAGAGATGGGAATGCGAGGTTATCCAGGTAAAAAAAAACCAAAAGAGCCATGAGCTGCAAGAAGCTGAACCTCTCAAAAGTAGCAGAAAATCCCTATCAATAGAGCCATTTTTATTTAGGCCTTACAGCAATAAACACCAAGTTAGCCTTCTGCCTAAAAATTTACAGGAAACCTTTTTTTGGGTGTAGGAATTCTTAACATCAAGATTCTGTGACACTGCTCACTGTGACTTGAGTGAAAAAAATTAAATCAATTGTTCTGAAGTGGAAAACTACAGAACTGGGAATTGCACGTCTCTCATCATAAGGATTTGCATATGCACACAAGCCTACACATTACAGCATCTGTTGATACCAGTGATTCCATTTGGAATTTGCCATTTTTTCTCCTCTCATGATCGTGGATTCTCCATCAACTCTGCTGAGTCTGAAACACTTCAGTACCAGAGAAGAGACTAACAATAAAAATCTTTGTACACTTTAATATTTATTAATTCTCTAGTAAATTTAGCTATATATTTAACACTAGTGTGACAAAATTCCTGATAACTGTATCTCATGCAGGTAACTTAAAAGAGTAGCACTATCTAAACTGGTTAAACTAACACTGGGGGGGGACGACACAGACTTTTGGGTCTACAAGACAAGTATTTCTGCAACAATGACAACTAGGTGGGTATGTGTATACTGTAACAGGCTCAGTTGAATGTACTTGGCAGTCATCTAAATGACAGCGCAGCCTGCAGAAGGACTGGAGTGGCAACATCCTTTGACCTAAACAGACCTGACATTATTGTTTAAGAGAGCTTGAGTGGAGTTGGCAACATGTTGGAAAATGCTGTTAAGAGAGATGGTGTTTCTGTTGTTTATTCAAATAGTTTAGCTTTTGCTAGTTAAAGTTGCTGTGATTTGTGTTTGTTCTTTGACAGGGCAGAATGTGTTACTCATTCCACTCATACTACTATTGTTTAGGTCACAACAGAGATATTGAGCGCATACCATACCTTTCTGCAGCTGAAGACTAAGACTGCTGCTAGATTGCTGCTATTCCTTCTCTATGATTCCTTGGTGAGTGCGTTTTCATTTCACCAACTATGAAAACAAACTCCCTAGAGTCCAGATTTTAAAAAATACATCCGAGGAAAGGTCTACTTGTAAATATTCTATTCTCCCACAATACCCACAGGTTTAAAAAAAAAAAAATTATGAAAAGAATACCAAGAGTTGTGATAGTCTTTTGTTGTACTGGGCATTTCTCTTTTAAAAATAACATACATTCTAACAGAAATCCCACAGTACAAACTGGATAACTTCAATTAAAAACCAAAATGCAAACTATTCAGTCCAATGTTAGAGCACGTGTATGTGTGTATAATTCTGTAAAAGTAGTCACACATTAGAGGTATATAATTAAAACAGCATTTTCCTTCATGAACCTGCTATTATTGAGGCAGTGACAAGGTTTCTATTTCTTTGTTTTCTGAGCTCTTTAAAGAATGGCTATCGCCACATCTTGTAAACCTAAATACAGTACAAGCAGAAGCTTGTTGGTATCTGGTAAGGAGTAATACTACTAGTGCAAACAGGTGCAGAGATGACTCCTCCAGTTTTGGGGTGAACCAGCTATGTTACACTCAAAGAGAACAGGCATTTTCAAACCCACACTCATGCGTGTTTCTCCACACGAGCATACGTCCTTCTCCATCTTGGTGGCCTTTTTACATGTGTAGTTAGGGGAGAACCACCAGCTCACGTGATACTTATCATATGAAAGATTTCTTGACTGTTTTCTTATTAATATCATAAATTTTTTATAAGTCAAGGAACGATAAATACCTCAAGCATCAGGAAAGTGACAATAATACTGACTTAGTATCATTAGTAAAAAGTGAAACATTCTCTCCTGAGATATAAGTCAAGGAAGGAACAGGAATGATGAACCTAACACTGTACCATTATTTGATCATAATGCACCTCAGCTGACCAGATGAGAAAGAACAAGTGTTTATTGCCCTCTGCTCATCCAAAGCTATGACAGGCAGTTTATTTAGATAAGTGCTTGGCATACCAGAATGTTGTCAGAGCAGTTCTCACTGTACTGTCCCCCTTTAGCTTATTTCTTTAAAAGAAAAGGGAAAAAAGTAATAAAAGAACAAAAAAATAAAGAACAGAAACTTTCAGCAGGTTAACCCTCATCTTCCCTCAGCTCTGTGGGTAGAAATTTGTATTGCTGTTGGCGGATCTGAGCCAGTTTTTTCCTTGCCTCTTCCAGCTCTCTCTCTTTCTTCAGCATTTCTTCTTGGGCTGCAATGATCTGGAAAACAGAAGCATGAATTATGAGAGCAAGGAATACTGTTTGTGAAACACGATTTCTTTCTCTATGACACCAGTTGCAACTAGTCCTTGAAAGCATTCTTTACTGAAGCTTCAAATTTCAATGACATTGGCAGGAATTGCTCAAAATTTTCCAGCTTCCAGGATTATGCCATCAGGAATAGCTATCATATACCCACTTGGTTCTTAAAGAAAACTAAAAAATCCCCAAAATATTAAAAAACAATCTACCAGCAGAGTTTTACTATACATCCACGATGGATTTTATAGCACTGTGCTCCCCCAATATTAATCATCAGTTCTTACGTCTCACTTTCTATTTCTTTGATGAATTAGATACAAAACTAGTGTTCCATTAAGATTTAGGAATATTTAAACAAAATAAACCAAACCAAAATAAAATGTATTGGACAATGATAACTATTGGAATAAATACTCAATGAAGAAGTGTAGACAACTTACAGTATATCACTTTGCTGTTATGTCAGTGGTTACCTAACAGTGAGGCATCAAGTAATTTATCATAGATTTCTACATAGATCTATCCAGCCTGCAGTGCTGGACATTTTAACACCATGCTGTATTTCTGTGATAGTTTTTCTCTGCTTTAGTTGTTTGGTGATTGTACCAACCTGAGCAATACCACCCACAAACTTCGTTTTGACCACAACATCATCATCCTCTGCTTTCCCAAATGCTGCTTTTTGGGCTGCCCTGACGAGATTGTCTGATGCTCGCTTCACAGCATTTCCTGCAGCCTTTGAAAAACAATAAAGATATTTAGTAATAACAAAAATACATAAATAACATGGATTCACCCGAGCATCAACACTAAAACATCTTTGCTTGACTACACAGGAAAGGTATGTTTTGTTTTTCCCAGTGAAAAGCAAATTAATCTTTCAAAAGTAATGGTACAGAGAGGAACACAATTCCTTTATTTAAGAAGCTGGAAGTTGGGGAAGTCACAAACAAGTCTTTTTCCTTACAGTTGGAAATTAAACAGTGGATGAAACTGCAAATTATGCTATGCACAACACCAATTTTTTTTTTTTGAAGAACAGGAAATGAAAACTAGCATATAAAGAAACATTTAAAGGCAATTAAGTTTTTAAATGAATGGACTTTTATCAGGGCAAATTAGCCACTTACACAGCTGTGATTATCTCACATTTACACTTTTATTTCCTTAAAAATTCTCAGCTTTCAAAAGATCAAGTCAAACATTTGTGATACATCTTTTGTTGCTGAAATTCAGCAGTGTCAGCAATTGTGCATCAAAAGAAAAAGGGAACTAAGCTATCCATATTCTAACATTCACACAGCTATCTTTGCTTTACTGTACTACATGCTGGCAGCAGAGTTTCCACACTGTGTGTTCAGTAACGATCACGTACACAGGCTCCTGTTTAATGGATACAGAGGAGGATATCAGAGGTGTGGCCTCGGAATCTCCTACTGTGATCCCCATGAAGATGAATGGAAGAAGAGTCCTTGTCACAAAGAAAATAACAAACATCTCTTCTACTAAAGCTAAAAGATGGAGCCTAAGAGCTGGTGTAAGTGGTGGAAAGCTAGCTCTGGGAAAGAATGGTCCATGGTTTAATGGGTACTGTGCATAGAAGCGTAAATGACTTTGTTGGTATACTGCTGGCAGTTCTGGGCTGAAATGGATTTGGCGCTAAGAGGGGTCACAGGTCACTCAGTCTGAGAGATTGACTGGGGGAGCACCACTGAAAGCTGTTTCCACAAGCAAGAGGATCCTAGATCACCTGTTACCATGGATAAGTCTCCACTGCACAGTGAATGCTATGGAGAGATATCTTCCTCAATTGTGAAGAATTTATCTGAGATACCAGAAGCAACATGTTATCAACACTCCTGCAGCAGCATAGCCTGGTGACATGAATTTATCACTCCTGCGCAGTATTACTTTGTACCAGGTACCCGCAAGAGCAACTGAATACTTCATGAAGAGAAAAATGTGAATGGTTAAATCTTAGCAGAACCCCTACACTGGAAAGGTGCCTATCCTGTAAATGAAAATTTAGACCTGTGTGCTACAGAATTGGATTTGCATGTAATTTGGCTATTTGTACTGTGTGGATTTAAAGCAGCAGGAACAGGTTGGGACAAACATAGGTACAGTTGTCCTACCTTAATCTATTGCCCAAGAAGTGTTCATTCTACTCAAAGTTTACATGGGGTTGAGGAGGATTGGATAAATTAAGAGGAGAAAACCATGGAAGGTCACTAAAAGTACAGAATCTACATCTGGCTTGGGAAGTTCCCAAGTTGAAAACGCTCGGAATCTAAGAACATAATAGACAATAGTATCACACATACCCTGTTCTTAAGTGCTTTGCTCAGCATTTCCTAGTGGCCACTGCTGGAATCAGGATATAGATTGGACTTAATGAACTTTTGATCTGATACCATAAGGCTGTTCTTGTATTACACCCTAAACTCTAGTATCTAACAGCAAACCAGTCAACACCACCAATAAACATTAATGCTTTGACAATGTGCAGAAAAAGGGTAAGTGCCTGCAATGTTGTGACAAGCAGTGAGAGAGAACAGGAGTAGAATTCTCTGTCCCAGGGCTCACATTGTCCTCAGGCATCACGTATGCTAAGGACACTGTTCCCACACAGGCCACTGGCCAAGACAACCTGCTCTTATGTGCTGGAGATACACCAGCACTAGGAGGGCAAGCCACATGGACCACCTCTGAACCTGCCCCCTACCTCTCCCCAGTCCTAATCCATATTTCCAGCTTCATATTCCTTTCAACTTAACTCTCTTCCCACCTGAAATGACACAAAGAAAAATAATTTGAAATTTACTCTGCTCAGTCTGGAGCTAGTTCCAAAGATATGGAAACATTTCCTTTTGTTTCATGAAGTTTTGGAACAGACTACAGCAGCGCATTCCAAGTTAGTACTCATGGGAAACACAGTTCAAGTATTTTCTCCCAAAGCTTGCAGTTGTTTGTGGGGTAGGAAAGAGAAAACTAATCCACTCAGACTCCTGAACCTAATCTATTCATTAAAGCTATGTGAAAACAGTTGTGCTGTTTTCAGCACAAGCCAGTTTCAGCACAAGCCAGTTGCAAAGCCTCAGTTTTGTCAAATCCACCAGTAAAAATATTGGGTAGACATCAACTCACTGTTTTTGCTATGATAAAGGACACTATTTCCAAGTGAAAAGTGCTTTTCCCCTCATTATTAATTTGGGAATTAATTTATTTTGAGATAACATAATTCATAGATTCACAGAACAGTAGGGGTTGGAAGGGACTTCTAGACATCATCTAACCCCACACCCCTGCTAAAGTAGGATCACCTAGAACATGTTACACAGGATCATGTCCAGGCATAGATCATAGAATCATAGATCTTGAGTATCTCTGGAGAAGCAGACTCCACAACCTCTCTGGGCAGCCTCTTCCAGTGCTCTGTCACCCTCAGAGTGAAGAAGTTTTTTCTCATGTTCAGACAGAACTTTCTGTGTTCCAGTTTGTGCCTGTTATCCCTTGCCCTGTCACTGGGCAGCAATGAAAAGAGTCTAGCTCCTTCTTCTAGTCATCTTCCCTTTAGATATTTATAAGCATTGATGAGATCCCCTCTCGGTCTTCTCGAGGCTAAATAGATCCAGTTGTCTCAGCCTTTCCTCCTACGAGAGATGTCCAGGCCCCTAAACATCCGTGTAGCACTTCGCTGGACTCTGTCCAGTAGTTCCCTATCTTTCTCAAACTGGGGAGCCCTGAACTGAACACCATGTTCCAGATGTGGCCTCACCAGGGCAGAGTAAAGGGGGAGGATAACCTCCTTCAACCTGCCAGACACACTCTTCTTCTTAATGCACCCAAGGGTATCAATGGCCTTCTTGGCCATGAGGACGCACTGCTGGCTCTGGTGGACACAACTTGTTGTCCACCAGGACTCCCAGGTCCTTCTCCTCAAAGCTACCTCCTAGCAGGTCAACCCCTAACCTGTACTTGTGCCTGGGGTTACTCCTCACTAGGTGCAGGACCATAGTCTCACCCTTGTTGATCTTCATTTGGCTCCTCCCTGACTACTTCTCTAGTGTGTCAGGATCTCAGGGAATGGCCGTGCAGCCTCCTGCTGTTTCATCCACTCCTCCCAGTTTTGCTAACAGTATGCTCCGTCCCCTTATCCAGGTGGCTCTTCAGTAAGACTGGATCAAGCACTGAACTTTGGGGGCACAACTCTGTTTAGTGTGTTTACCTGTCTGCAAGCTTACTGAGAGTCTAACTAAAGGCAGAATTGTTGCAGAGAAACCAACTACACTCAGTTGCTATAAAAATGCACCTAGTATTCAGCTCATGTATTCTTGTGGCTTATTGTGGCTATGAATCTATTAATATTGCGCCTAAACAACGGCTTGGCACAGACCAGTCAACATTTACATCTCTCAGGATCTTTTAAAAATGAAGAATACAACAAGCAGTAAACTATGGCTACTGCTGAATAATATCAAATGCACAATCACTTCATCCTTGATGAAGGAAAGGACCCCAGAATCCCACAAGAAGAAAAATTGAACAGAATTCTGAAAATTCAAAAAACGATTCAAAAAACTTGCATTTAAATAGCATTTAGTATTTAACCAGCATTTAAATAGCACTATTATGGGTTTTCAGTAATTAAGAACACAAGTACCTGTAGCCTCCTCATGGCTTCAGAGTCATGATCAGCCTTCACTTTGCAAGCCACAAGCAACTGTGCTGTAGAAGCTGCCACTTGTTTGGCAGATGAGATGAGTTTCTCCTCACTAGCGTGGCCTTGTACTGAGGCATTAGCTGCTTCACAGAGATTGCTGGTTGCAGCTGCCACCATTCGGGCCTTGGAGACAGTAAAAAAAAGTCACTGTGTATTCTCACAGGGTATTATTTCTCCAGAGAAAGTGCTAGTTTTCCTTAAGAGAAGTAGCTACTCACAGCGGAAATAAGTCCCTGAGACCACTGTCCATCATCAGCTGCATTTGCAGGGATTGCTCCAACCTGAAAAAACAGTTCAGAGATAGTTTACAATGATACAGAAAAAGCTATCACTTGGACTCAGATTTAGACAAACAGGAATCCACAGCACACACAAGAGCAGAAAGTCCAACTGGAAATTACTTGTCAGAGTAAGTGTGCTTCCAGCACACATCTGCAGGCTCATATAGTGTCCAGCTTGCTTTGCTGCTTGAATTGCCCCATCCTTGGAACATACATAGAAGTCCCAGAGTAATGATTGTTGCAGTCAAGACTTTGGCCTCAGCAACAGCTGAAGCAGTAGTTCCTAATCTGCTGGCCTTTAAAATAACTCTTTCTGTCTCCACAACACACTTGGATTTATGTAACTCCTGAATCTCTTCTACTTCTGGCACTACAGAAAGGTACAAAACAGAAAACTCCACAGGAAAAGTCCCCTCACTGCCTTTGTGCTTAATAATGGTATTTGAGGAAAGCAGCCCATTTTTCTTCATGGCTCACCCACCGGAGTGTGGTCGGCATCAGCAGTAACAGCAATGACCAGGAGATCCTTTCCTTCCCACATCAGATTAAAGGAATGAAACAAAGTTCTACAGCTGGTTGCCGATCCCCACCCTCAGCTGCTTGGGTTTGAGAGCTTTTGGGAGAGAAGCTGTAATATGTGAAACGTAAACATGGTCCAGAAAGTTACTGTATTCTTAAAGAAATGGAAACGTGTTTGTGCATAACGAGGATCACAGGGATTGGAATCAAATCTTTATGTGCGGCATCAACATAAGCAGAAAATGGGCTCTCACAGCTATGGTGACACTTTTATATAACTGAGAAATCAATTCAAAAGACTACAATAGGTGCCAGAGTTCTTTAGATCTCAAGGTCTTCCCTAATCAGCCCCATAAAATGTATTTTAAGTAGACCATGCGGGCAGTTAGTGCTGTCTGAACTTTGCATGCATGTGCACATGTGAGTGAGTAAATAGAGGGGTGGTGTGGAAGGGGATAGATTAGATCCAACTTCCCAGACTTCATCTATACTGCAGAAATGGAAAGAGTCACCTAAAATAAAATTAATTCTTATTTAAATTTCACTTAAAACTTCTTTATCAAACTCTTCAACTACAATATTGCACCAATTTGCTTTCTAAGATACATTCACAGTATTTACCAAGCAATGTCAGAAATTTAACTGGGGCAAGAACACGCTTGGTTTGTGCTCATCTGTGCAATTGGGTAAAAATCTCCCACTGCCTCTATCAAATAAAAAGATCCGTGAGGAATCTAAACCAATATTCAGTATCATTTACTGTTCAGTGCTGAAGTGATGGATATGGAGCAGATCAGATTTGTCCTTCCTGCCTTGCCAGCCATGCTTTTCTGGGCAAAGTCCATACCACATGCCTCAGGTTTCTTAAAAAACCAAAACATTTTTCCCAATATCAATAACAAAATCTTTCCATGGAGCATGGTGGAACCATTCACTATGGGCAAAAGTATGGTCAATCATTTTAGATGCCGGCTTCCTGACCTGGAGATACAGGCTACCACAGCAGTCAGAAGATATCCTATAGTGACAATTACGTAAGCACTCATAATTATTAAAGAAAGAAAAGAAGGAAAATGGGTTAGAGCTTCCTTATTTCAAAAGTATCTTAACAGCTTTATTTGTTTGTGAGAAGTATCGCAACAAAAGCATGTGTCACAAACAATTCTGAAGTTTGATGTTTCATTAAATTTGGATTCTGGTTGGGATTAATTTCTTCCCTCCAGGACCACAGTATTATTTGCAGATCCTCCAAGCAGGCAAGAAACTATCAGTAAGAGCCACTTGCTGCAAAAATTCCCTATCTTTCAGCAAGTTACTGTAGAAGAGTGACAGATAAAGCAAACTGGCTAATTTCAGTAAAGCAGGCCAAACAGATCTGCTGACGTGGCACTATATTTGACAGGTGCACTTCTGTTAGAACAGCAAGCTACAGCTTTCCTCAGACAGATTGAAGTGGTTTGAAAAATTATCTGAGCTTAGATGGAATAGGATGCAAGTACTGTTAGCCTCAATCTGAAAGAGCCAAATAGAAATGTGTCTGTGGGAGCACAGAAGCCAAAACCACCTGAGGGAGATTCAGAGCTAGTACCAGGACAGAAATACATTCTGTATTAACTTTACAGTAGTGGTGGTGAGTAATGTGAAGCAAGCTGTACGTCATAATGAAACTAAGTAAGAACAGGTCTTATCACATAAAAGCAGAAAGGATTATGATCTAAGCAAAGCAGGTAAATAAAAATTCTCATTTCTGGATTATCAGATTTCAATTAGTATTAATAATACCTTATTTTATGCACTATTGATAAGCTACAGCTCATGGTGGGTCTTTTCAAACACTTTCATCACTACTGTTCTGAAACAAGTGCTCTGTGCTCCTGCTGGAACTAAAAGCACAAGCTCCTCAGGAATCCTAGCTGATGTAGATAGTACAGCACTTATGTGACTGGATCCATGACACAGTCTCCTCAGAATAAAGAATTAGATTAAATTATAAACCATATCTATATAACAACTATGATGCTATAACAAATTATTATCACAGGCAACATACCTATTTGATGTTCAGATTTCAAGTTTCAAAGTATATTGAGTGGGAAAAAAAACAGTGGTGGATATGAAATTAATTACAAAGACCTCAATCCTGACCAGACCAAAACGATGACACACTATAAGCACTCTTTCCATTGGTTCCAACCATAATTACAAGCACGTCCACTTAAATGTACTGAATTTGCATGTAGGCCTGTGTCCCCATTGAATCAGACAACAAAACACTGAGGGCACAATCAATGAGGCCCTTTGCTATTCTGGTCCAGAGTGATATTATATGCTGTGACATTTGGGTTTGGATCCCCAAGCTGTCTTGTGGGACTATGTATGACTAGCATGAATCACTCATCTTCATGAAATGAAAAAAACCCCCACGAACACAAAAACTGCACAGCTGAAACATCTGAAGGGCCAAACACTTGATTACACTTGTGAGGTTGAAATAAACATAATTGTAGGGGTGGGGATTTAAACAGAACCAGGCCTGGGCCATGTATTGTGAAGAGCACTAAGATTTACAATTTCATTAGTCATTCCCAAGCTCATTTCCTACTGTTGTAATAGAGAACAGTTAAGAGACTAGATTCAGTTTCGGCGCTTCCCCCCACCACTGTTGCTACTTGTCCTGTTTACCCACCTTTCCCTGTGCCACCAGTTCTCTCTGGGCTGCTGAAGCTGACTTCACAAGGGCACTGGTAGCAGCTGCAATGGATTTAGCTGCTTCCAGGATCTGTTCTTCAAAATCCAGAGTCTCATCTGCTTGCTATAACCAAGAAAGGACAATGTCACACATTATTCACCTGAAAGCAGTTGGATTTTCAAGACTGAGGACATATACAAAGTGAGACAGAAGATTTTGGAATGCATCAGTAAATTCAATAAGACCCACAAGAATTTTCTGCTGTGGAGTTTCAGGTGGACTAAAGCTGTGAGTCAGCATAAGGGAATCTGACTAATAAGTTGCCCTTGTGGCTGCTCACGCGTGAAACTTAGTTTTGCACAAGATACTCAAAGAATTACCGTGGGCTTTCTAATACACTGTCTCCACGAGGGCTACTCAAAACTACATTCAGAAAAGTGCAGGTCTGCAAAGACATTCTTGTTTTTCCATATCAAGGTTATCTTTGTAGCAGTCTAATATCGGCTTCCAGGATTGCTAAACTAGGCAGAGCATTTTCTAAATACTTAAAAAAGACTTAAAGCATTAAACTAGAACAGTGAAAAATGCAGATTGTCTCCTTCACCTGTACTAAGAAATGTAACATAGACAGCAAGCAAGTGCATAGATTTAACAGCCTTTGGTACAAGCTGTCATTTCTCAGACAGCAGTGTTGTGAAGTGGTCCGGTTTAGTCATCTTGGAGATATGAAGCTCCACAGGTCTGTCTGGAACACTTCAGTCATCCAAATGTGTCTTTCAACAAGCATGTGCAAACAGAGATCAGCTCTTCCAAATGAGGTCTCTTGCTATTTAAAATGTCAAGCTTCCCTGACTTTCTAGTCACTGAAACAAATACTTAACACATTTATTCTTTTAAGCCCACTTCTTAGCTTCTCAGCAGTTAACAAAATAGAGACAAATGGTTATTATTATTATTTTAAACAGAACCAGGCCTGAACCATGTATTCTGATTGTTTTTTATACAAAATAAATGAATAGAATGTATTTTGCTTGTGATCAAAGCACAAACCTACCAGAATCCAATGCAGTATGACCAGCAGGGCTAGTGGATACTAATACCAGAATAGACCATCTTGTGAGATGAGGCTTTTGAACTACAAGTTTCTTTCAACTTGTGTAACAACAGCATTCTTTTGTCAAATAACTAACTTAAGGAACACCAGCTAAGTGGCCTTTGATTTAGGAAACTGGGCACTTCACTTGCAAGTCTAAGCGCATCCATCTAAATTTAAGTCAGGTTTAATTCTTCTGTTACCACAATCTAATGAAATAATAATTATAAAATAATAGAAGATAATTATGCATAATTACAAATCATTCTAAAATAGCCCATCAAGCAGTGTTCAGACCTACAGCACTTCACATAACTGCCACATAACAAACACAGAGTCCAGGATATGAAACCATAGCATCCACAGGCACCAGAAAAATCAAATGATCTGAAAATAAAAACTGATGTGTAGATGAAGCTGTTTGTTTCTCTTATCCCTTCGGAAAAGCCACCTAATTCAAGAAAAGTATTTGTCTTGCCTTGCTGTGGGGCTAATCCCATCAACTGAAGCATCTGTCTTTGTAATAAGAGTGTAAGAAATTGCTTTGTGAAGCGAACAAGTCATGTTACACACAAATTTTCGGCAATGCTTGTAATGTAACATTGCGACCATTATTACACTGAAGTGGTAATCATCGAATTTATGCAACAGGCCTGAAGTCTTATTTATAAAACTCTTACTTCAATCACAGTGTCACAAAGCCAAACTGACTAAACTGAATTCAGATTTCTTTTCATTATTAAAAGAGATACTTCATTGACTCTGATTGAGCCTTAAACCAAAATGATCAGCAAAAGTACTGCTGTGTGATAGTCAGTTTAACAGACTGTTGTGCTTTTATTGTTGTCCAAGGATCCCTGTTATTGAGAGTTTCTAAAGTTTCATTTCCACATAACAAAATATATTATCTGAATTATTCTTCATATGTCAGTGTTGTCAGGAATTCAAACCTAAGCAAGGAAGCGTTTCACTATTGCTTATTTATTATAAAAGAGGCATCACTCTTTTGTCAAGTTCAATAAACTGCCCATGGTCATACTGTGATCTATCAGGCTGCTCAGATTTGCAAAAAAACCGTCACCAAAAAGAGGCTGAAGAAAAGTTGCCGTTTGACTCAGCGTAGTGAGCGGACTAAATATTTCACGTATGTGCCAAGCAAGACTGATTACTGTCAAAGGGAGTGCAGAGAAATCAAATCTTGCATTACTGACAGTGCTATTGGCTGATGGTTGGATTAAGTTCCACTGTGGAGCACAGGCAAAGCTCATCAGGAAAACAGCTTAACAGGTGAAACATCTAAAGGCTGGACACCCACATTCAAAATGGGGAAGTAGGCACAATACTCAGTCAGCACTGTGGGTATGTTTAGCTGTCTGTACTCTCCAAAGAGCATTCCTTAGCCCTAAGGACATATAGCAGTCCAAGACTGAATGCAGCAAAACGCCCTACAAGAGAAATAAGTCTCCTACCCATTCCCATTATTAAATAACGTGTCCTGAAACATTTGAAGTTCATGCTTATCAAGCGTATCCTCACGACGTGTGTCAGTTCACAGCCTCCATGAGCAAAGTTAGGAGCAATGACATGAAAAATTCAGTTTAGACTTTAATTACTTGAGGGAGCTACTTGGGTGTCTTCAGAAAACCACATCTCTCAGAAAAAGTGGCTAGCTTCTCATTCCTCAAGTAGCCCCATGGAGATCAACATCTCTTTTTTCACAAGCTTCAACTAATAAGCTGTTGTTGACTATGTATGGGTATAACTGGACTGAAAAATGAAGTCAAACCAAAGTTATTAGGCTAGCTACAAAGTCTTAGTTGAACCATTAAAAAAAATAATTTGAGGTGGTTTTGCACCGTGTTTTAAGCTGTTTTTTATAGAATCTCCGTTATTAGGGGTAGCATAAATAAGGTCAGGGTTAATAGAAGAATAAATGAGCTCTCAATCTCATTGCTACATAGCAGAAAAAAATGATGAGTCAAACCATTGTATTGTGAAGAAGCTCTCATCTTCTATTTCATAAAGAGAAAGCCAATCTGCATAAATTACGGCACTGAGCCATGGAAAACACAATAGCCATCTCAGTGAAAGTCAGTTCTTGGCACAGTTGCTGCTCACTCTCACAAATGGACCTACACAATGCAAAGATCCCTTCAAGACCAACTCTACTGATAAAGGAGTCCTTCATGTATGTATTTTAAATCAGATTAGATTAGTTTAGATTAGGAGCCTGCAGGAAGTCTTCTAAACCTGCCTGTGTGTGAATGTACTCCTTCATATTGCCTTCTACTATGTTAAAACCCCCGGAGACAGGGCAGGACACTGTAGGAATATGTTTGATATATAGTTGGATTAAATAACAACCTAATATATCAAACATATCACACAGAGTCCTGCAGAAAAAGGCATCCAGGTTTGATTCATCTTGGGGAAAAAAAACCCAAACTAGAAAAAAGGACAAACTGCTGAAAGCTAACAGCAGGGAACTCTTACTGACTAATAAAGACACTTGTGTTGGAAGGCATGAGCCTTGTAGAAGCATGAAGAGCATAACGACAGAATTGGGTAGGTACAGCAATGGTCTCTGCTGTTGTACTGCATCTACTGCGCTTTATTCCTTAAAAGCGTTCTTTTTCCAGTATTCATGAAACATGCAGTTTTTCTCAGACAAGGTGTTTGTCTCCTTCAAAAAATTACTTGGGGGTGTGTATGTGTGTCCTTTTACAGCCATTGGCATATTTGCATAACAGGAAGAATATGTGTCTGCATTGCAAGACACTTGACCATCCAAAAATGGGAAACGGAAAAAAAGAGTCCACACTCAGGAAAAACAGGATTTAAAGGAAATATGACAGCCAAAACCTGCTTAATAAACAATAAAGATCTCACTGCTTCACAGATCATTTCCCACCTTGAAGACAGAACGCGTTTGGTGTTATGGGGAGGAGTAAAAGCACCTTTGTAGGAGAATCCTCAAAGTGCTTGCAAGCCATAAGCTCAGAAGACAAATAGATATCAACTGGGTATCAATGGGGCAGTGGACTAGCAGACTAAGTATTTTAGGAGCATGTTCACAAGTAGCGAAACAACTGGAATTTACAGTTAACAGAATATACATCATGCAATAAAACAGGAGCAGCAGTTGGCAAGTCTGTGTCATTAGACGCTGTTCTCTGGGATAAGATGATTTCCAGTAGCTGAAAACAGTGACATCTGATGTTATTTGCCTTAGTCTAAGACATCAACGGTGTACGATAGGTGCCAAAACATGAAATCAAGAAAAGAAGAATTTTAAAATTCAAAAAGTATCAAAAAAATTAAGATAGTAGGATAAATGAGAAAAAACCCTACCGTAAACTATTGATTCTTCTCATTAGAGAATGTAATAGACAAACTGGACCTAAACCAAATGACTCCTACTCCCTGTCCCAGTAATAGAAGCTTACCCAAAAATAGAGAATCAGCCACCAATTAATGGATTTCCTGGGGGTAGATTATTCTAAAATTACCAATTAAAGAGTTTTCTGCAAGTTCACTCGCTGGTGATTACCAATATCCAAAGCAGGATATTGGTCTGGCTGGACCAGCGATCTATCCCACTGTACGATAGCTACTATTCCTGTATTTCACAGACTCAGCATAAGAAAAATCAATTGTATCATCCTCCTTACCTAGTCTAGGCATTCACGCTACAACACTATACATGTTGTAAAAGATGAGCAGATGAGCATCAGAAAGAGAAAGACTCTTCAAAGCTGAAAATCCTACTCAGGAAGAATTGAAGCTACAAGGCCTCAGCAGAGAAAGTGGCATTTGAGCCACTCTGTGGTCTTCTGAGTACCTTTGATGTGCATTACAACACATGGATTAACCCCCTAAAAAGGGATGTAAAGGCTGTTTAAATCCTAATTTAAACTAACAGTTGGATATGTATTTTAGTTTCTGAAAATGACAAATAAACAGGCCAATAAATCACAGGCAGACCAAATACTCAAATTAACATGTTAAATGAGGAGCAGGTGTGAGATCCGTATTCACTGGGAAATTACAATGACCCTGGAGTGGCTTAGATGTTGGAAGAAAACTGCTCCACGGTTACTAGGCAACACACATACACTATTGTGCAGTGAGTGTATAGAAAAGGTGATGGAGGACTCTTCCTCTCCTCCGACTCGGCCTGTGTCCCCCACTCCGTAGAATCTCATTATAAAGGACCATTTTTCTTTATAAACAAAATGGATGTACTTGTTAAAAAATGCAGGACAAAGAGCATTTCTTTTTCATGAGCTAATTTATTCCCATCACTAAGTAGAAGAAGTGGGAGGGGTGGGAAGTCCTCAGAGTGAAGCTACCAAGAACTATTTCATCTGATGTTCCTGAATGACAAAATACCACCCTGCACCGAAAACAATCATCCAACATCAAATGTTTCTGAGGGCTTCTTTTCAGAAAGACTTCTCATTAGCTGTACTTAGAAAACAGTTTTGCAAGTATAAAGCAGCATAAGAAGGGAATAGATACATAGTCCTTTCCTGAATTACATGGATAAAGCTGTGTAAAATTTTCCTTTTACAGAAATTAAATTCTAGGCATCAAGGTAATTCCTTCTAAAACCTATCTGTTATTCCACACCAGGCAAATGGTAGTTTTTGTGAGCTACAGTAGTCTTCTGAGCAATGCACACAACCGCACGTAACAGCAGTTTCAAATATTCCCTCTGTACCATGCATGAAAATATCTGCCCTGCTTTTATATAATATATTCAGACATATGTTTGAAATGACCTGGCAACATGCAATACTTCTTGCTTTCACAGTGAACTGTAATTAATTTTATTTTCCTTCAGGAAAATTAAATAGAATTGGTCATACCACATATCTGATTTGATACCAAAGCTGCTACTCTTTTAGCATGGCATAAAATGCTAGGTTTTTAATCTTAGAAAATCCTGAAGGTCTCTTGCAGTCTGCTGAATGCCTTCTGTGTTGCTGCTGCTTTCTCCTGGTATACTACACACATTCAGATGAGAACAAAGGGTCTTCAAAGGAAAGCAAGTGAGAATGACTTTTCACATTAGTAAAATGTGTTTTGAAACATAAAATTAAAGAATCAACAGTAAGGATACCGTAACTCTTAAAAAACATTGCTAACATTTGGCTTTTCTTAATTTGTTTGCTCACAGCTGGTGCTTGCCTCACTCCCTGAAAGGCTTCTTTTTACCCTTTCTTCAGGAGTAAGTCCTGCACTGTCTAGAGGCACTGAAACTAATGCAAGGTTTGATTGTTTATACCATTATTGTGGAGAGTAACAAAGTATACACCAATATATGGGCTATATGCATCTTCTGCTTTATTAACTTCAAAGAAACAATGGGGATATACACTCACCTTTGGCTTGGCTCTTGGTTTCAGCTGCTCTAACTTCTTTGCTGCAGCCTCAATGGATGCTGCAGCTCCTAGTAGCTCTGTCTCCGCAATGACTGTTGGGTCTTCCGGATCCACCCACTCTGTCCCTGAAATTAATGGAGACAAAGACAATAACTTCAGTGCCACTGTGAGCTGCCATTCAAACCGGGTGATTTACAATCTCACTTCAAGTGTCAAATAAGGAATGCACATCACAGAAAGCTGATTTTAGAAACCATAATGGTCCAAAACCACTGTAATTTATGCCACTGAGAGCAAAATGTAAATCAGAGAGAAGCAAACTTATTTAGCAGGACTATTCTGTTATGAAAGTAACATAATTAAGAACTGTGGAAGCAAAGCAACTTCAAAAAAGGAATACTGCCCATACTGGGAACAAAACTAGTCGTCACTCCACTTGAATCAGAACTCTTTACCAAGATGGTTTGTAACTTGACCAAGTTGCAAGTCTGACAGAATGGTAAAGATGACATGTTATAGAAAATAGATAATCATCCACAGCATGCTTTCCAGAGTCACCTTTTTAGCAGCAGTTAGAGATGAAGCTAGTATTGATAGAAGAAAGCATGCTCTTGGCAATGACTTTGTAACAGGGCCCCATGCAACCTGGCCTTGAACAACTCCAGGGACAGGGCATCCACCACCTCTCTGGGCAGCCTGTTCCTGCACCTCACCACTCTCTCTGTAGATAACTTCCCCCTAATACGTAATCTAACCCTTCCCTTCTTTAGCTTTAATCCATCACTCTCCTGTTTCTCTGCTCCCTTCAGGTACTGGAAGGCTGCAATGAGGTCTCCCCGCAGCCTTCCCTTCTCTAGGCTGAACAAGCCCAGCCCCCTCAGCCCCTCTTTGTAGTGGAGGTGCTCCAGCCCTCTGATCATCTTTGTGGCCTCCTCTGAGCCCTCTCCAACAGTTCTACATCTTTCTTGTATTAGGGCCCCAGATCTGGACATGGTATTCCGGATGGGGCCTCACAAGGGCAGAGAAGAGAGGGGCAATCACCTCCCTGTTCCTCCGTGAGTCCAGGATATCATTTGCCTTGCGAGCTGCAAGAGCACACTGCTGGCTCATGTTAAGTTTCTCATCCACCAGAACCCGCAGGTCCTTCTCAGCAGGGCTACTCTCAAGGAGCTCTCCTCCCAGTCTGTATATATATTATATATAACATATCTGAAGGTCAACTTCTTTTTAGGGAAGAGGGTGGTGAGGATATGAGTTTTTTGCATTTCTCTTGTCACAAAGAAATTTTGTAAGTCCTCAATATGAATACTTCACTGGAGGTGACCTCATTTTTTTGGAAGTTCTCAGTGCATTACTATTTCAAATTTCACAAGATGACAAGAATCAGAGAGCATTCATGTTCTGGATTGAGGGAAGCAATGAAATAGTCAAAAGGAAAATCAGATGGAGAGATAAAAGGAAACCAGGAGGAAAACTTCTAAGTTCACTACTAAGGGCAAGGGCAGAAAGGGGCATTACACATGGAAACAGGAAAGCATGGGGAGTAGTGTACACCAGCCAAAGGAAGACTAAGCTAGAATGAAAAAAAACCAAATAAACCAGAAAACATTGGGGGGAAAAAAAAATCTATTAAGCCCTTGTTAAACATATTTAAATAGGATCAGAAAGTCTGGGTGAACGTAGTATAAAGATATCAACTGAAACATTAATTGTTATTAAGGAAGAGTGACTGGGGAAAAGAATACTGGCACTTTGGACCAGGAACAGGGTAACCCCTGTCCGATTAATCAAACATCAAAACAAACAACTTTGAATGCTTATGGATCAACACTGCACCAGCTAAAGAATGAGGCAGTTTCTACTCTGGATGACCAAAACACAGGGAAACACAAAATGACCAGCTGCTATTTAGGATTGCTGTGAGAAAGCTGAAGCACATGGCCCTGTAATCCTGGGGAGCTGTATTCCATGCTGCTTATCCCTATCTACTACAGATACGTGCATTTTATATCAAATATCAAACATTAAAAAAGGTGATTTCTCAGCTCAGATGGTATAACAAGATGAATGAATTCTATATTAAACCCAAATTTTGGCAGTAAGCCCAGAAAAAATATTATACAGGTATCACTTATAAAACATTCAAAACCAAACTTGCAAAACGTAGCAGTTCCTCTTCAAAAAAGGCATTTCACAAAGGTAAAAACATTACCATGTAAAATTGCTTAGGAGACAGAATTTTATCACATACCTATAAAGGAAAATTAGGAATGAAAATTGGGAATGCTTAAAAAAATTTTGCTTTCCCCAAAAAAGCTTCTACAGGGAATAGAAAAAATAAATTCCCTACTGGCAGCAAGTGACAAAAGAAATAAAAAGCTAATTTTTATTTTAATGAATATGAATTAAAATGCAGAAAGTACTGGAAATCAATACGTTTTTTCCAAAGACGAGGACAGTGAAAAGATTTTTTTAAAAGCATTTAGGGAAAAAAAATAATAACTGCTTGACTTGTTAGCAAATGAAAACAGAAACTCCAAAATGTAAGAAAGAGTGCAGAAAAGGCTCAAGAATTATAAATGTACCTGTACAGGAAAAAAACATCATGTAGATGACCGTTACACGAAACAGAGTAACTATATTAAGACGCAGGGGAAAATAAAAAGCTCTATAAGAAAATAATATGGAATTTCCATAATTGAAAAGATGTTTAGTCCGGATTCTTTTCCAAGGAGCGTGTACTGATTAAAGCAGGAAATAGTTGAGGAAAACCTGCAGTGAATATTAGACAGAATATCAGAAAAAGGAATACAGCATTCTTCAGCCTAGCACAGGAAAAAGGACTGAACAAATATGAATTTATTAGAAGCCAAGGGGGCAGATTTTTCTCTTTTAAAGTTATTACAATGATTTATTAAAAATATTTAACTGTAGCCTTCTGTTACCTATGAGATTAGAATGCTCATATGCCTTTCTGCTGACAGAAGATTTCTTTAGACTAAAGTTCCCATTAAATATGATAAGAGATGTGCTCCATTTTGACTGAACAAAGACGAGTATAAGGGAAGGAAACAACCATCCAATTACAATTCATCTGGCAGTTCAAGAGGAGCGATACTGTATTTTGTTATGTGCTACTGTGGCTCTTGAGTGCTCGACTTGAGGGCTCCATCTTGAAAGGTTTACAGATGGTCGGTGACCCATGGTAGCAGGTGGGAGAAAGTTAAGTAGACAGGTTTACCAACACTGTGAACGAGCGATTACCAGCAGAGAAATTAAAAGAATTGACATAAGTGGCAGCAAAACACCTAGAATGTACTGAAAGCAGTTTTGTTAGTTTTTGGTTTAAACTGCAAAAATAACAAGTCATTGTCTCTGGAGAAAAACCATGCTGTGTTCGTAGCCTGGCTGCCCCACTCACCTTTCATTGCTTCTGCTGATTGGATGAGCTCTGTAACAGCACCAGCAACCCGCTTGGACAAGGAGGCCAACTGATGCTTTAGTTCTGGAGTTGGTTTTTGAAGGATCTAGAGAAAAAGATAAAATGTAATAATGCATATTAGTAAGGACTGCAGAGAATGCTGGAACATTCCCCAGTCACACTAGCGAATAATTTATTTTATACAGCAATTGACTGAGAAAACTTGAGTCCAGTGAAACACAACTGCCAATGAATCAGGAGCAGCAAAGGCTCACACTGCATCATCTGATGCATACTAGGAAAGTGGCACTGCCTTGCATTTCTGCAGGAACCAGCAATATCTTCTGGACGTTCTCAGCATCAAAACTAGAACAGAATTCTCCAAAACAGGGGCGTGAGTATGAGTATGTGGGAGGAATATGCAGCTTTAGCACTTCCTTCGCAGATGTTATAGTCTTGATACTTGCTTACTCTTTCTGAACTGCTGTATTTTCTGTCATTAACAGCTGGTTGGCCACTATTTCAAAGAAATAGAATTAGAGAGTTCTGCAAGCTAGTGCTAGTTGATCTTGGAAAAACACAGCAGCGGTGAACACCATGGAAATGCCAATCCTGAGAATGACCCTTAAATGGAAGGGAAAGATGGAAACGTCTGAACTGAATTTGCATCAAATATTAAACTGTGCTTCTTCAAATGGAAAGCAGTCAGACACAGTATAGGCCACAGTATAGAAGGGACATAGAAGTGCTGCTGGAGAGGGCACAGAGAAAGGCAACTAGGTTGATTAGGGGTCTGGAGAACAGGTCATATGAGGAGAGGCTGAGGGAGCTGGGATTGTTCCGCTTGAGGAAGAGAAGGCTGAGGGAAGACCTTATTGCTCTCTACAGCTACCTGAAAGGAGGTTGTAGTGAGGCAGATGTTGGCCCCTTCTCCCTAATAACTAGTGACAGAACAAGAAGTAACAGGTTCAAATTGCATAAGGGAGGTTCTGATTGGATATTGGGAAAAATCTCTTCACCAGAAGAGTGGTGAGGCATTAGAACAGGCTGCCCAGGGAGACTGTGGAGTGGCCATCCCTGGGGCTATTAAAAAACTGCATAGATGTGGCACTTTGAGAGATGGTTTAGAGGTTATGGTGGCATAGGGCTGATGGTTGGACTTGATGATCTTGACGGTCTTTTCCAACCTTGATGATTCTATGATTCTAAAAATGTGACTTTACTTATGTTATGTGTATTTCAACAAGTCAATGTCAATTTTTAGACATACTGTATTCTCAGCAGTAAAGATGACTTGGATTTGCTAATCTATAGTTAGTGACCGCAAATTTCAGTTTCAGAGACTTTATTATGTCAGCTTAAAAGAAATCTCTGGATATCCAGGAAGCTGGCTCCTGATTTTAAGTCATCTCTAGAAACTTCAATATCTCACAAACGTTAGTTCAAACACACGTTATTGCTTCCTTCAATCGCAGCACAACAACAATGTATTATGTGATAATTACGCATGGTCGAGAAAAGCCAGCTGACAGCAGGATTCATGAGCTTGCATTTGAGCAGTGAAGTTTTATGCAGAGCTTTGGTGGTGTCATGTCTGGTGTGAGTTGAAGAGCTCTTTGTGAGGCAGCGTTGGCTTGGGGTTGTGGGATCAGAGTGAATAGGTGCCTCTCATTTTCCTGGAATTAGGACTCCAAAAGGTATGTAAAAGTGTTTTCATAAAGATTACATAACCTATTTGGTCTGGGAGAAAGGAGAGTGTCTAATGTGTCTAATCCTTATAGTAGGCTTAAAAGAATACTGAAGCGTCTTACTTTTTGTCAGAGGCCATTTTTATTTATTTGTCAGAGGCCATTCTTAGGTCAGGACCCATACTGCCTTCAGATCTGAGTCAGAATTCAGTCCCATTTAAGTACTTCTGGTCTTCCTTCTGTCTGGCAGTTTGAGCTAAAGGACTGTAGCTTGCTTTTCCTGAATAACAGAACCATTCATAATCGTGTGACAAACTGATAAAAATGTGTCACTAGCAGCCACTATAGAAAGAGGTCAGAGAGATTATTCTCCTTGGGAGGGATCCAGTATATGCATGCAGACTGCTACTTACCAGGAGAACATGTTCTAGGAGTTCCAAGTATCCCAGGGTACATTCTGTTCCGAAGCGTAGGGCTCTCTCTCGAACTTCTTCACTCACATCTGGGTGATACGATGCTTGCTGAGAAGGCAAAACAACATTAGTACCCCAAAACTGCTCCCACAAGAGGCAGTCAGCACAAAGAAGATAGGGAAAAGAGAAGGGAAGAGATTTTTCATAACACGCAAATGACATTTGAGCTTGAGGGCCAGTTGTTTCTCTTGTAAAGGTGCAAGGAAACTGTGCTCGAAAAGCAGAGCGCTGCAGTTCTGAGACTGGCAACGGGAACACTTTTAGCACTACATCCTCCTGTCCGGGTGCTCACACGCAGTCTTTCTTAGTGTCCTTCCTTAGTTGTTATCAACAGTAGTACTACTTTGTTCCGCCAGTTGAAAAGAAATAGTGAAACCCTTGAAGAACCATCTGAAAATATGTGAGGAATTACGATTTCTTCTAATGAAAATATATCACTTGGAAAACATCTCAGGGCTGGAATGGGATCTTGGGTTTGTGTATATACTGTTCTACAATGAAAAGGTTATGCTATTGTAGCTCTTCTGTTTTACTAATTTTAAAAAATACCCAAAAATCTAAGTGTAGTTTTGCCACCCAGAAATAGCCACTTGCATGTTACAGGTTAGAAATATGCTAGACCCATTCTTTTATTGTAGGCATGTACAGGGAATGAAAGTGGAAATGGCCAGCTGGTTTACAGACCAAAGCACTGACCTGGCCCCAGAAGACTTTGGGCCAGTCAGAGGTCAACCACCCAACCCAGTGTGTGGGTCAAATGTAGGTGTCTCACTTTTCCATTAAGCAAGAGAAAGATAACAGTGTGATCCTTGTAGAAAGCTTTGCAAATGGCAGACGAAAAGTGCTATGGAAGTGCCAGCATATTGCTATTCTACACAAGACAGACAAAAAGCCCCCCAACCAATCAACCCACAGGCCCACAAAAAGTGTTAGCTGCTTTTCTGTTATCTGATAATATGCTGTAAGTAAAAGCTTATTAATAGCTTTAGCTCAATGTAGGGATTAAACACAGCAATAGGCAGTGCTGGAACCATCTGTTTAAGTACAGAGAAGCTGTTGCAGAGTCAGTTCTTTGACTTCTTAAGGATTTCTGCTAAGTATAATGCCTGACATCTGACATAAGCCTAATTTGACCATTTAATTTTCAATAAAAAGTGAAAACTGCAGCCTCTTGAAGCCATGTGCTCTCTAAAATAATCACAGAGCCATGGAATGCTTTGGGTTGGAAGGGAACTCAAAGATCATCTAATTCCAAACCCCCTGCCATAGGCAGAGACACCTTCGCTAGACCAGGTTGCCCAAAGCCCCATCTAACCTGGCCTTAAACACCTCCAGGGATGGGGCTTCCACAACCTATCTAGGCACCCTGTTCCAGTGCCTCACCACCCTCTGAGTAAAGAATGTCTTCCTAACATCTAACCTAAACCTCCCTCTTTCAGCTTAAAGGTATTGCCCCTTGTCCTGTCACTACACTATCTGGTGAACAGTCCCTTGCCCACTTTCCTGTAGGACCCCTTTAAATTTTGGCAGGCCGCAATTATCTCATCCCACAGCCTTCTTTTCTCCAGATGGAACAAGCCCAACTCTTGCAGCCTGTCTTCACAGGAGAGGTGCTCCAGCCCCTTGATCATGTTCGTGGCTCTCCTCTGGACTCGCGCCAACAGATCTACATCTTTCCTGTACTGGGGACCCCAGAGCTGGACACAGTACTCCAGGTGGGGTCTCACGAGAGCAGGGCAGAGGGGCAGAATCACCTCCCTCAACCTGCTGGCCACACTGTTCTTGATGCAGCCCAGGACATATTCAGCCTTCTGAGCTGCCAGTGCACACTGTTGGCTCATGTTGAGCTTGTCATCGATCAGCACCCCTAAGTCCTTCTCTTCAGGGCTGCTCTCAATCCATTCTCCCCCCAGCCTGCAGCTGTGCTCGGGATTGTGCTGACCCACAGGCAGGACCTTGCACTTAGGCCCATCTCTCCAGCCTGTCAAATATTGAGGTAACATTTTTATTGAACTTAAGTGCTAGTGGTTGACAAGTGAAACTTGCTATAAGTCTTAAAAATTACCATTCCTTCTCGCAGAATAGCTCCTTCCACCCCTGCAGTTTCCAATCTTCCATTGTGACGGATCTCTAGGCTCTCGTATTTTGAGCCCTTCTGGCTACCCTCATCCCCGGCAAACAACATTGTCAGCTGAGATTGGAGCTGGTCTATGCGCTCCCTCTGCCGGCAAGTTCAAGATCGGCAGAGCACGAAAACGGCTGTCATAGAACGTGTAAGGTTGGAAGGGGCTTTTAGAGGTCATCTAGTCCACCCCCCACACCGCAGTAAGCAGGGACATCTTCACTAGATCACGTTGCTAAGAGCGACATCAAGCCTGACCTTGAATACCTCCAGGGATGGGGTCTCCACCACGTCTCTGGGCAACCTGCGCCAGTGACCTGCCACCCTCATATTGGAGACTTTTTTTCTAATGTCCAACATAAATCTCCCCTTTTCTACTTTAAACCATCACCCCTCGTCCTATTGCTCCATGCCCTTGTGAACAGTTCTTTTCCGGCTTTCTTATAGACACCTTTCAGGGACTGAAAGGCCTGGAGCCTTCTCTTCTCCAAGGTGAACAAGCCCAACTCTCTCAGTCCACCTCTCTTAGCCACCTCCATGTCTTCATTTTGTCAAGAAATATTTTCCCAGTAATGGCTGTTGATTTTAGGAAAGCTAAACAAGATCAAACGAGACCTCACTCCTTGTCAGTGTATCATTACAGGAAAGTAAAATGATTCCTAGCCCGCTTCCTTCCATCACTTCTTTTGTTGTGAAGGTAATTCCCTGGGAGATCAGAAGTGCTTTTGCAGCATTCCAGACCTCTGTTGTTCAGTTTGCAGGAAGTTTCATCCCACCAGTTGCTTGCAGTGCATGTACTCCAAAGCCATTAAATTATTTTCCCATGCAAATTAGAGCAGCTTTTTTTGTTGACCTTCTGAGTTTGTGAAGTGAAGAGGACAGAATCAAAATTTGAAGCAGCCAAAGAGGTCAACAAATGTCAGACACTACAAACCCATAGAAAACTAAGCCAAAATAAAAAGTTTCATTCAATGGTTTTGTATAAATCCAGTTCTAAGGTATATTAGAACTTGTACTTTTGTGTAAGGATCATTTTAAAAACAAAAATTAACTCTTCCACCTTGGTGGTAATAGGCTGAAATTCATTTGGGACTGATGTAGGCAGTTAGGAATTGACCAAATACTGAAAATCAGACACCTCACATTATTTTCCTGTCATCTTCCACACATGTAAATACACGCACATGTAAATAAATATAATTTACAAGCAAAGGCACTTCTGTGTTACTACCAAAGACCAAAAGGAATGAGATCTTTATAATTCCATTGTTTTTATTTATGCCTAGATCTGTTTTATCATTGGAGGACAGCCAACTAATAGCTATTTAAATGCCATATGCTTTCTCACCGGTTTTGCGGGTCAGTTTTTGAAAGTTATTTAGGTCAAGCAAGTGTGGGAAACAGGGTACCAGTATTTTTAGTGTAAAGGCAAAAAGACATTCTTGAATAGCACAGAAAAAACTGAGCAAACCAACAAGTTTGGTTAGGGGATGAAAGGGCTAAAAAGAGAGTAAAAATAGACCCGTGTGATTCCTTCTGCCACTCCTTTCACTGTTCCTAGAAATTCTGAAATAGTATTTTTGACTGTAGAATTATTTTTATATTATAGTAGCACAGATTGTTTCCCTTATAATTCAATAAGAGACTGAAAACTAGTATATTTCACATCAAAGAAAACTTGTAATTTTCACAAAAAGGAAACAGTCAACATTAATGCTGCACAGAACATCCTTTCTGAGAAAGATGCTCCCTTGAGACGATGATAACTCATTTTCTCATCTGAAAAGCAAAGCATTAATACAAAGGAACAGAAACTCTAATATTCAAGGGATTCAGGGGCACACACAAAAAGACAGCAACAACAGAAAAAAAAAAATCAGTCTTAGCAAGGAAGTGAATCTTTACCTTACAAGCTGTTAGCATGTCAGCTACCGCTTTGCGGCTCAGATTCGCTGTTGCAATCACATCCTCCTGTCTGCATGAGTTCCCAGCTGCAACAGCTTTGGCAGTTGCCATGGTGATTCCTTTCGTCATTCGGATTGATTCTTCAGGTGATGATGTCTTTTCTGGAACCTCCCTTGACTGAAACACCTAAAAGTGAAAGGAGAAGGAAAGGCCAATACATGTCAAGTCAAAGCAGAACACAACTGTGAGGAAGAGACAACATCTGAAAGCAGGCTTCAGACATCAGGAAATTAGAAATGCATTCTGACTACTCCAATGTCATTCTTGCTTGTCATAAGCCTGGTCTTGATAAGCCTGCATACCTACAGACTGCAGAGAGAAACAAACGGATGAGGGAAGCATACAGGAAAAGACTAAGCCATTCATCTCATCTGCCATTTAAAGTACCTGGATAACAGTCCATTACAAAGAGCCGTTCAAATTGTTATAGGACCAAAAAAATTACAGTTGTGAAAATTATATTCTTTTTCATCCTGCCACTTAGGCCAGACTATTCACATGAGGAGATCTGTCCCCAGCAAAGCCTGGGCTCTACCAAGACCTTGTTGATAGCACAGAGCAGAACAGACTGAGAACGTCACTAAAATATTCGTGCCTCTTAAAAAAGTGGAGGTGGAGCATTGTCTCCTATGCTGTACTTAGTCTCCCTTAGAAACCTAAAGATATAATATTGCCAGGTGAACCGTGTGAAAGCAGTTCCAATTATCCGACAGCAGGCACTACCGTCACGAACAGCAGAACACACGAACTGCGGTAAGATGCAGGTAATAAGAGCAGAGAAACATTACTGTTATCTTTTTCCTTTTCCCTAGCTTGAGTCTGTATTTGCTGTCCATTCTTTTACTGTGCAAGGACAAGTCAGAGTGCAGAATTAACCGGGAGAGGTTTCTGGACTACAGACATTGCAGTCTGAGCAGGTTAGCGGTTACAGAACGTAACTGTCTGGCCAAAAATGAGTCTCACTTATCCCACGCTCCAGGTTCATCAGTTTTTAACTTTCTCTTTCCAGAAATTGAAGCAATGCTAAAAAATGAAGTTAAATACATTAAGGACATCCCTGAATGTTGCTCAGATTCAGTCCCTGGATTTCAAAGCCAAACTTGACACATTGTCTTGAGCATGTATGTGCCATTCTCGGTTCCTCTTGCCCCTCTCCTAGTACTTCACTTCTCCCCACCAAAAGAGGTGACTCGAGCACCACCACAGACCCATTCCTTAGCAATGCTGAAAAAGGAAAAGGAGGAACATTTTAAAGAGATACTGAGCAAATTGTGAAAGCAGATGTGATAACGCACAATCCTTCAATGACAGGTCAGAATTATGGGAAGGGATGTAACTTAACGAGGCCCTCGTGAGGATACATGACAGTAATGTGCGTAAGATACTGTACAGAGCATTCCTGATTAGGTACTGAATCAGGAGGTTTTTACCACTGCAAGTACCCTATGAATTGCCAACAGCTATATACAGATTTTAAAAAAAATAATTAAATATGTATGAGTTTTTTCTTTGTGACAACAGCATTGCTCAGACAATGAAGATATGATATGGAAAACACTTGACAAGGCAAAACTGGGCCAGTGCTAATCCACAGGATAGACAACAAAGTATTTCCTGCCGAAGGCTGGAGGCTGTATTTTTGTATCTTAAAGAGGAAGGAAAAAACTGCCATCATCTAGCACCTCATTTGGGAGAGAAGTCCGTGCTATTGTTAATTCCTGCTCAGACAGACTATCAGATAGCAGGCTATGTATTGGTGGTAGTATAATTTCATAATAAAGGAAATACAGAAACAGGACTAAACTGTGGGCGCAATATGACTATG
This sequence comes from Porphyrio hochstetteri, assembly GCA_020800305.1. Classification (NCBI taxonomy): domain Eukaryota; kingdom Metazoa; phylum Chordata; class Aves; order Gruiformes; family Rallidae; genus Porphyrio; species Porphyrio hochstetteri. Next base: position 9,786,930 of record CM036915.1, on the reverse strand, counting down.
ATGCTGAGCAGACATTCCCAAAACCAGGATGAAAAAAGTCAAGAGCACTGCAGTCAGAAAAGAGTATCTGTAGTGGCACCCTAACATCTAAAGAAAGACAGACACAGTTGCTTCCCGATTTGTACATGGTGGTAGCATCTCAAATGTCAGAGCAGGGACCCTTAACCTCTGAAAGCAGACAGGCTGAAGCAACTTCGTAATTGTTCTTCCAGAAATGGTTTGCAACAGATAGAGAGAACCCAACTGCATGCAGCACACTGCAAAGCAGTAAAGCATAGCTTGAGAAGAACTGCCTGAGCGTAAGAGCATCCTTTCAAAAACCACATATGGCTAATTTGTTCTGTACCGTGAGTTCCTGTTTGATGTACTCAATTGTGGCCTCCAGTGCTCTTGTCCCTCGAGTAGCTTCATCTTCTACCGCTTTAACAGTCTTCAAAAGCGATGTGACATTTGTTACCATCACCTGAAAAGAGAAGTGAAGACAAAACTATGTGATTTGTTCCTCCCATTTTTCAGACACGGCAAGGTAGAAAGCATGGCAAATAAAGCTAGGCAGCAGTATTACTTCTGATAGGGCCTAAGAGGCTTCATGAACCGTACTTGTGAGACTAAATATCAAGTCTCCTGTTGGCCAGTTTGCAAAAGTTCCCTGTAAGACTCATGAATACAGCGCAACAAAGTGCAGAGGGACACCATCTTAAGTGCAAGTGTTCTGGCAAAAATTTTAGCAAAAATTAAAAATCCACAACTTTTCCAGGGCAGGTCTCTTACACAGATTATATTCTTGTCTTTCATTCCCTTGTGTCTTACGCTGCAAGCTGAAAGAGACATGAATCCAGACACAGCATTTCTTTTTGAAATTTACCCAGCACATTATCCGCAATCAGATAAACCCCCAGGTAAGTGAGCAGCTAAATACCAGCCTCAAGTCCAAGTGCTGAAATAGAATCAGCGTTACTGTTCCCATTACAAAGTCAGGAAGCTGAATAAACTAATTGTCACTGTAACACTACACCTTTCCTATACCCCAGTGCGTTGAGATACAATGACAAAAAGATGACACAGAAAGGCCAGCTTCCTGACAATTATGACTTAAAACACTGAGAGCTCATCACAGCAGAAGGAGCCAAGAAGCCAATTCTTCCACTAGATGGGTCATTTTCAAGTAGTGCCTCAATAGTATACTGTTAACTTGTGCTCTGAAAGGAAGAGGCACACAGGTCTCTCAAGTAAACAACAGACATCAGAGCGAGAAGAGCTCCCAGAGAAGCAAGAAGGTATTATGACACTCTCATAATGTGAAAGCAGGAGTAATACTTTCCACATCTGGAAATTGTAGACACAAAGCCACAAGACAGTATTACTTCTGCTTTCACATTATAACATCATAATACATCTCAGGTGGAGGGAAGACAAAGGTGAGAGATACCACAGGTATGTTGTAATCTCTGTGCATTTCGAGCTTTGATAACTACATACTTCCAGGAAAGATGTAAGAGGGTGGGGTCAGAAATGCACAATATCCTACTGTAGAGTTATCGGAGGGTTTTTCCCCTCCCCACATTCCCCAAGCTGCAAGGTCTAAATAAGAAGGCTGCATGCTTAACCTCAGCATATGCCACTGTTTAGAATGTAGCATTTTACACTGAACAAATTTTAGTCTATAACATTATTAAAGGACAACCTGGCCTCATATACAGGCTCGAAAAAGCAAAGACTTCAGAAAGACTACAGTTCTTTCATCAAAACCACAGAAGTCATCTGACAGTCTACAAAAACCGACAGCTTCATGGAAGCACAGTAGCATCATCTTATTTTTCTCTTATCATCCCAGCATGATAGAAACAAAGGAAGAGATGAGATTTCAGGCAATAAGAAACTGCTGAAATCCAAGCTTCGCATGTCTATCAAGCATGATTACACAGATACTTTTAAATAAACATGTACGAATAAGGTTTTACCTTGGCAGCACCTTTCAGCTGGTACATGGATGGGTCATCTGCTGGTTTGCTAGCGGCTCCTTTGGTAGCACCAATGAGATCAGAAAGGGCCTTTGCCACATCCTTGATAGCATTGATCAGGACAACCTACAGGAATAAGAAATAGCTATAAACCTCAGGCAAGAATGGTAGCCTGGATGAGAATGTGATTTTTCAAACAAGGAAAAAACCCCATAAATGCACTGCCAGTACACAAGCAGTGCCACTTTCCCTCTGCTCCATAAGCCTTGTAATAGTCTAGAAAAGGAAAAGCTATACCGGTGTTTCATCTGACCGGTCAGAATCTATAAACACAACCATTTCCCATAAAGAAACTGCAAAGCCAATCGCAGATAGATTTTCCATGCCTCCAGCTTCCCTAAAAGGAGGCTTGCTTTTGTCAATGTTCTTCGCTGCTTGGGAAGAAGCAGGATGAAAGCAACAAACCAGATTGATTATAAGCTCTCGGTCTAATGCCACAGTTATTAACGAATCCTGAAATCACTGGCTGAAAGATCGAACGTACTCGCTATGGATAGGTGTTAGAGGGAGATGTTCTTTCAGTGAAAAGGAAGCTGAATCTTTGCAAGAAAATATACATAATTAAATGCTGAAGAACTCGGTTAGCATTAGAGTCAGGAAATGTCAAATCTGGAGATATTGTTATCTAAAGCCAAGCTCAAAGACAGAAGTCCGAGACAAAATGCTGACACTATGACTGGCCATGAGCCAGCAGTGTGCCCTGGTGGCTGAGACCCAATGAGATCCTGGGGTGCATCAAAAGGAGTGTGGCCAGCAGGTCAAGGAGGTGATCCTCCCCCTCTGCTCTGCTCTGGTCAGGCCCCATGTGGAATATTGTATCCAGTTCTGGGCTCCCTGGTATGAAAGAGACAGGGATCTCCTGGAGAGAGTCCAGAGAAGGGCTATGAAGATGATTCAAGGAGTGGAGCATCTCCCCTGTGGGGAAAGGCTGAAAGAACTGGGGCTGTTCAGCCTTGAGAAAAGAAGGTTAAGAGGGGATCTTATTAATGTTTATAAATATCTCAAGCGTGGGACACAGGGGGAATTGGCCAGCCTCTTTTCAATGGTCTGTGGAGACAGGACAAGGGGCAATGGCTGCAAATTGGAGCACAGGAAGTTCCGCACCAACATGTGGAAGAACTCTTACACAGTGAGGGTGACAGAGCCCTGGGACAGGCTGCCCAGGGGGGTGTGGAGTCTCATCTCTGGAGATATTCAAGACCCGTCTGGATGCCAACCTGTGCAACCTGTCCTAGGGAGCTGCTTTGGCAGGGGGTTGGACTCAATGATCTCGAGGTCCCTTCCAACCCCTACGATTCTGTGATAACAAGATTATTAATTCTTTTAGGGTATGATAGGAATAAGTATCTCCTCTTAATCCCCCCCACACACTCCCCCTGCCTCTTTCCACTAGTAGAAAAGCAGATGTTTTAAGAATTTTGCCAGAATTCAGAAGAGTTGATTTTAAGGAAAACCTTGAAACATGCATGTAAAATGAAGGGGGAACAAAAAAAAAGGCATGGAATAACCATTTCTCACTAACTGCATTTCTGTAGCATTAGAAATAATATGCAAAAAGCCTCATTCCTTCAGCGTTTGTAGTTACTGTAAGTTATAAAGAAGTGAAGCCTCTGTTTTTCCTGAAAAAATTATTTAGCTTTCAGTAGCTCCAAAGTTCTTTGACCACAGAAATAAGAACCCGAGACGTAGTGCAGACTGCTGTGATCCTCTGTCATCCAGCTGCCTACACTGCACAACATCTTGTGTAACAACATCTGAAACTCCATCGCACTGGGCAAAGTAAGTGTTGCTGCTACTGAAAAATGTTGCGACAGTATGGTGCAGTAAAGCTATTAGAAACACTCCATTCGGACAGGAGGCACCTGCAATGTCAAACCGGCAATATAAAACCATTCAAAATAAATAATTACTTGTGCACAACAGTAGCTTTTATTCTAAGTACTACATTCTTGGCTTTTATATGTAGAGAAAAGCAAGGTGTGATAAATGTTTTGCAAATGTTTCAATTTTATGGAAATTCCTCTGCTTAAAACGAAAAAAGCACACCCAGCACTATTTGCTATCTCAGCAGTTTAGTCCATCATACGGGGCAAGCAAAACAGAGCAGCATCCATTTAAGAGCATGATGCAAACGAGCTGGCTCTTTCAAACCGATTTGGTACCACCACAAGCACGTCTGTAATATGCTTGCCAACCTCCATTTCACTGAGGTCCAAACAACTAACTGAAGAAATGTTTGAGATCATCCTCATCAAAGGCTGAAGTGAAACGAGAAACAAGTCAGAGCTAGAGAAAACAAAAAAGCTCATTAGCCTACATGAGTAACACATAGCACATGACCTAGCTGTAAGCGGGGTGTTTTTAAAGTCACACAAGCTGTTTTTCTAAACATCTAAAAGGGATGAGTCCATGAGACCATCTACAACTTAGTAAACACGAGGCAAACGCTTTGTTAAAGTATCCCAGGTGGAAAACAGCTATGAAATAAAAGCAAAAGTGTTATACAAAGGCCTGTCCAGCTCGACTGAACACTTTAACCCCTCGACTGCATTCTAAAAAAAGAACGATGTCCCAGTAAACCCAGAAAAGTCCCATAAGAGATGAACCCTACCACGTCGCTTAAAAGTGGAAGCACCACGAAGTCTTACGAGTTGAAAACTGTCTCTGGTCTCTTTAAGAGTATGAGAAAAACCTTGAAACATCTCACCTGTGTTTCAGGATCATCGGATCCCAAGCTAGCCGCTCCCAGTTTTACTACCTCAGCAAGCTGAGTGATGGTGTTAGCTGACGACTGAGCTGCTTGGGCCAGTTTGTCCTGACTGGAGGCTGCGCCAGAAACCAGCAATTTTGTATCTTCCACTAAAGCCTTTGCTGTTTTCAGGATATTTTCCCTGTAGCAAGAAAAAAAAAAAGAAAAAAGAAAAAGAAAAAAAAGAGAGGAAACAGGGAAGGAAGTGGAAAAAGAGAAGAGGAAAAAACCCCATGCTTTTCAATGTTATGGTGACCAACAGCTACATAAAAGAGCTGATGTAAGCCATTGTGCCAGTGGCCGCTCACAATGCTATACTGCACACCAGGTTTCAAGTAAGAAAAAAAAAAAGACACCAAAGCAAATCCAAAATCCCAAGGCTAGTAAACCAGGAGCATTATATTTTGCAGTAGATGCGTGGCAGTTTTTAAAAATGACCCCATCTTGAAAAGAAATGAGGTAGGGCAGTAGCAGAAGAGAGCATTGCATTTTAACACTGAAAAAAATTTGTCTGTGCTGTGAGGAAAAAACCAGCTGTTGAACTGCCCTCTTGAACAGCTTATTGTAAGGAATCTAAAGTAACGATTCGTAAGGAAAGCAGTAGGAAGAACTGCAGAAGGAACAGAGGACATGAGCGAGCCCAGCTCCCCTGCGTCCATATACATGTTTGGTCATGTCAAGACAACAAATCTCGAGCAACATTTGGGTAAAAGAAGAAACCATTTTGAGTATGCATGTCACAAATGTGTGAAGTGAACTGAGAACTCGAACCACATTTCTGTAAATTGTCAACCTGGAAAGTAACAAGACCTGTATGAAAATCCCTGACTTTCAGTCTGCAGCATGGCAGCAACTTGCACACCATCACATCTTTCCTCTTGCTTGAGCAAGCGGCAAGGCGGGAAAGAAAGGCTAGCCATGCATTTGTGCAGGCCAGCTAGGCTGCGAAGTGGTGTGTCTTGGCTGCGAAGACTGGGTTTTACTGCAAAGGAAGTAGCAGTCAGATGCTGCAAATTTCTTAATGTGGCAAAAACCTCCGTGGGATTACTGTGTTGCAGATGCTACCCAAAGAAAAAATGGATATATCTCCACCAAAGGTGAAAATGCGTGGCATAAGCCATGCCATTTCTATCACTACCATCCACAACAATGTAAGCGTGATTTAGCAAAACAGCCAGCCAGACAGTCAAGAGCAGCTGTTAGGAGAAAGTTTACAGAAGATTCCTATTCCATGTCACAGGCAACTAATTTCTGCTACCGGAAGAACAACACACAGTAGTCTACACAATGAGATAGCTTGAATAAAACCCCCCCAAAATAGCCAGAGTAGCTAATTAGTACTAGACAGCTGTGGCCTTCTGTTGGAAGTGCTCTCATTAAGTGTTCCCAGCTTTGTAAAATTCTTCCCTCACAGAAATAACCAAAGGAAAGTATCGATATCCCAATTTTCCTATTTCTGCTCTCACACCACCGCTTCATTCAATTTCATAGAAGGGAATCTAGAGAGGTAAAAATTTATTTCCACATGTGGGTTGCTTCTGCCAGTTCCGCCCATTCCCCCCTGTGCACATGCTCTTCCATCTTCTTCAGTTAGACTGACCTGTGGTCCGCAAACGATTCATTGTTCTCAGCGTTAAGGGTTCCAGCAGTAGCAAACATGATAGTGGTGTCTAGATCCGCAATTATCCCAGACACAGCAGTAGCTGCTGTAATACAGGCTTGTGTGCCTTTGTTTCCTGCTTGAAGGGCAGATAAAACTAAGGAGACCTGGAACAACATAAAGCAACAAGGCAGTCATAGAGAGAAAGCCTTATTAAGGGACGTCGAGTTAAGCAAGCTCACTATCACGACCACAACCAATAAAGGAAATTTATCCGTCAGTGCCATTTTGCAAACTGTCAGAAACCTCTCCTTCCCCTTGCCCTTATTCGCTCTCTGTGCGGTCACGATTGCAGCAACAAAAGATCCTGTGAAATTACAGGTGAGTTCAGCCAGGAAGGTCACTTTTCAGACCGAATGAAGTAATCTGTTAATCGCACAGGGAAAAGCATCAGATAAAACATCCCTGAAAGACGTGCAGAGGTAACCTAGGGGACTTGCCCCAGAATAAACATTGAAGCCAAGAGGTGCAGCTTTTTCCCTGACACACGCAGATAAACACTGTCTGCAAGGACTCCGGTAGTCCTGTAGAGTGCACAGATATAAACATCAGAGAAATAGAACGTATAGGCTCCCTGAATTCAGATACAAAGTATTATTACATTTATCAAAAGTCCTAGAAATACAAGGTACAGCTTTGTATCTAGTGACAGTTTGGATTACTAAAAAAAGCTAAAGATCTCAGTTTCATCTAATTAACACTGTCTGCAAAGCCCCTCAGCTAGGATGCTGTTCCCATGCCACACTATCATCCTGAATTCTGCTTTTGCAAGAAAGGAGCCATATCTGGGAATACATTTTGGCTTCTAACAGTGCAGTCCTTCCTGAGGTTCCCTTCAGATTCACAGTCATCCCCACATAGGTTGTCCATGCAATTCATTGATAGCCTCCTTCTAAGCTTTAAATCTTCTTACAAGGAATTGTCTGCTGCTGCCTGAATTTGGAATAGCTGACACTCCCTAAGCAGGAGACAGTGGAAAGCGCGTACAGTTGAAGGTGCGCTTAGACAGGCTGAGCAAGGGATTTTTGGTGAAACATCAAGGTAGATGACGTTTGGCTGTCAATGTTCATGCCCAACAAAAGGCCGGACCGTTTCCACTTCTGTTTGAAGTGGATGTTTGAAAAGACCAACAAATCCCTGACAGACTTGTAAGCGTGTTAGCTTAGCCCCATCTTAAGAGGGGAGGACATCACCACATGACATCATGTGTTGCAAACCGACCTCGTCTCAGTAAGCATGGCCACCCATGTGGACCTAAGTATTTCTAACGGAGAGCCTCATATGGCCAAACACCATCTCACATCTTAGGGATTAGTTCTGGATCAGTTTCTCCCTGGTATAGGAGACTGAAGTTTTATTATGAGCCATGAGCATAGGCTAATATAGCACATGAACTGCAGCAAAGCCTTCAAAGAAAAGTTAAGAAGTTAATGTATTTAATCATTGTGGTTTTGCATGGCTGGGTTCTGGTGGAGGAGGGCGGGGCTGCTGGGGATGCTCCTGCAAGATGCAGCTAGAAGCTTTCCCTAGACCAAGCCAATCAGCGACAGTCACAGCACCTCTGGGAATCACATTTAAGAGGAAAAGAAACTACAAGCAGGCACTTTTTGCCACCAGAGAAGGGAGTGAGAAGATATAAGAAACTCTGCAGACACCAAGGTCGGTGAAGAAGGAGGGGAGGAGGCGCTGCAGGTACTGGAGAGAAAGATTCCCCTGCAGCACATGGAAAAGATCATGGTGGAGCAGACTGTCCCCCTGCAGCCCATGGAAAATGATGGGGAGCAGAGATCCCACCTGCAGCTTGTGGAGAGGCCTCACGCTGCAGTAGGTGGAGACATATGGAAGACGATGTGACCTGCGTTGGCACAAGCTCTTGGTAGGACCTGCAGCCTGGGGGTGGCGGAGGAGAGAGAGACACAGAGATACAGAGAGAGAGACTGACGGAGGGAGGCAGAGAGAGAGATATCTCCACACGGGAGCAGGTTTACTGAGGGGAGGATGTGACTTGTGACTCTGCGGGGAACAAGGTTGGAGCAGTCTAGGCAGACATAGAGACATTCTATGATTCTATGACTGCGCTCCATAGCAGTGACCCACGCCAGGGCAGTTGGTGAAGAGTTGAAGCCCTGTGGGAAAGGACTCATGTCGGAGAAGTTTGTGGAAGACTGTCTTCCCATAGGTGGGACCCTATGCTAGAGCAAGGGAGTAGTGCGAGGAATGCCCCCCATGAAAGAAAACAACTTGAGGAACTGACCAAAATCCCCATTCCCCCCACCCCACCCCGTGCCACCCTGGGAGGGGAGAGAAGAGAGAGGCATCATGAATAAAGTTAAGTCAGTGAAGAAGAGAAGGGTGGAGGTAGGTGTTTTAAGATCTGGTTTTACTTCTCATTATCCTACTGTGGTTTCACTCTGTGTGTATGCTGTGTAATAAATCAGATGCTTTTTTTTTCCTTTTTATTCCATGTTGAGTCCATTTTGCCTGTGTTGTTAATTGCTGAACGATCTCTCCCTGTCCTTATTTCGACTCCCAAGCCTCTCAATATATATATTCTCCCCATCCAGTTGAAAAGGGGAGTGCGAGTGCCTTTGGTGGGTGTCTGGCCTCCAGCCAGGGTCAAACCACCACTGTCATCTGACAGGATGAGAAGTTTAAAAAGAAATTAAATTCCTGAACTGAACAATTTGACCTGCTTACTTCTTGGGGAAATTTGGCAAACAAACACTGTGGGACAACACAGAAGGACATCTTACCTTTTCTGTGACAGCTCGAGCACATTCTATTAACTCCCTTTTGGTGTAGCTGTCCGTAGGGCAGATCTGAAGAGCTCCAGCTTTTTGCACAAGAAAGATACAGCCGTGGCCAAGTTCTTGCACACGAGTCCTGATCTGGAACCCTATCTTGATGGTAAAAGAGGTAAAAGGAAAAAAGCAGCAAGAGCAAAGTGAATGAATGTCATGCTGGTACATCATGTCAACACAACTGGAAACACTCCAACGAATATTTATTACCGACACGCTGCCCACGGCTATACTCCCTGCAGAGATCCAAAAAAACCAACAGATGCGGTGCCATCTACTCAGTTAAGCACAAGCCTATGAAAGGCCTACCGATGAAGCAGGAGCACTAGCGCAACAGACCTTGGCAAAAAGAAGGTGTAAGGAGCGTACACGAGTCAAGGGTCTGTAACTCAAGCACCTGCAACTTCACTGCATCTGAGTAATGGAACTTCATCTCCCAGAACCGTGCCATCAGCGTGAGCTGCATTCAGGGTATGCAGCATGGGTAAAAAGTTCACATATACACCTGTCACAAAGTATATGACTCTGCTCAGTTTTGAGTCTTGCACAGCGTGTCATCTTTCCAGGGTAACCGCATGCACGCGAAGCACTGAAACTTGGAAAATCGTGCTGTCACCGCTTCGATTTATTAATAATCCTCCAGCATAAGCGGCGCGGTCCATTTAGAAACCTGCATTGGTTTTAGGACCTGTATGTATTTAGGCATATAGGTGCATCCTGGGATTAATAAGTAAGCAGGAATCACAGCCATTAGTATCACAAATGGAATCGTTTCAACCTCAGGCAGAAAGTAGCGTGCAGAAATGGTAATTCAACGTATCAAATGTCCCTATTCCTCTTTTAGCCCAGGGGACATAAGACCACATGGGGAACCTGTTTCTCCTGCATCGTGTTCTGACTCTGAGGTATGAGAGATATTTCATCAGCAAAAGATACCTGTGCTCCTACCGGCTGCCTGTATCTCACTTTCAGGATGGGAAGTTACAAGTGCGATCGCTTACAAGCAAGATAAAAAAGGACCTATGTATTTGTCATTGATCAAAACACAAGAGGCTGAAAGAAACCCGTATAGCAAATAATTAAGCTTTCCTTGTATTTGTGAGCTGTCTGTAAGCGAACGTTCCAAGTAGTTTAGGACGTTCCATCCCGATCTATGCAACCAACTGCCATTAACACAAGCTGTTTCCTTCTGAAGCCAGAAGGAGGTTTGGAGAAAATTTTGTGTTCTTTGACAGGGTAATACTTCTGACCAGGCTCACGGCATAAAAAGCCACACTTACAAAACTTCACATCTTTTGCATAACCTTAAAGTCTCGTTAAAAATACCTGCCAATTATTAGCATTCCTAGGAGAAAAGTCATTCCCTAGACAATGCACGTGTATTGAGAGCAACGAGAGGGCTGCAGACAAACTGTCATGAAGCTGTTTTTAAGTTCAGAAGGTTCAATGAAAACATTTTGTAGTAAATTCTCATCCCTACCATTACAAAAAACCCGTGCACACGAGCAGGGGTAAGCCTGAGCTGCGTTATCAAAACTACGTACTCCATAGTACTACACGGAGCTCTGTCCTGACCTGAATGGCCACTGAATAGACAGTATATTTGGAGGAGAAAAATGGTGACATCAAGGACAAAAATACATGTGTCTCCACAAATCGTAAGAAGGAAGCCGCACTTAGGACACACATGAAAATAACTGTTGATATTCTGAGATTTCACAGTGAAAAGACACAATTTTGCAATGCTCGCGGCTTTGCTTCCATACAACAAAACTGAACTCAATAACGCTTTTGTCTGGCTGCCTACAGTTTGGGCCTTAAAGCCTAGTTTTAGCAAAAATAGAACTAGATCGTAAAACAGACAGATCTGTATAGCCAAAGCACATGTATACTGTCGATGCGGTTCCCATCCCTGTTTTGGCTGAGCAATAGAAGGCCAAATGAAATTCTTCTGGCAACAGATGTGCTGTTCCGTCCCATGTTTGGAGTGCCAGCAGGTCAGAGGCAGCACATCTGTTTGCCTATCAGACAAAGCACACGCATAATAGCCGGTGCTTGCGTAGAAAAGCGGGTAATGAAGCGAAGGCAGCAGGAATGTATTTTTCGCCTTCGTTTTAGACTCATCAGAAGACATTCGAAAGACATCACCCAACAGTTCGAACCCCACGATCCATCCGATTGTACAAGGGACATATCGCGTTTGGCAACGGCCACAAGCATGTCACCGCAACCGAGGGAGGCGAATTCCCTTTGTCTCTTTCCTCCGCATTTATCATATACTCTACATAGAAGAACACCCACGCCAACGCCACCATGTACAGAGAATAAAGAGGTCTAAAAGCTGCAGACCTCTTCTGGTTCTGCTGTAGCTGCAGCCATTCGGCCCTGGAGAGCCAAATGCCCATAGTCATTGGTTATTTGCGATGCAAGTCCTCCCAACTCTTCCGGGTTAGTAACCGACTTAGTCATCTGAAAAAAGAACACAGGTAAGAGAAAAACAACAGGCATGAGAATAATTTGTTAAGACACTCCAGCTTGGAAGCACGCTAATTATTGGTTCATCTACATCGATCAAATGGGGTAAACAGCTCGCTGTGTAAGGGACCTGTACTCCAGCAAGAAGTTCATGAGGAAACTCAAACATGCTTTATTAGCATCACAGTAGGCGGGCACCAGCAAAACACAGGGAGTAATAAAAGAGCAGCAATTAGAGCCAGTAAATCGCTATTTGCCACAGCGAGCGATGGGACAGGGATGCAGTTACTTGGACCGGGCAGGAAAAGGGGTTTCATGTGTCACAACCACCTCATTTGGTCAAAGGTGAGCCAGCTAGCTGGGCTGAGCAGAAACAGGTAGGACCACAAAGAATACGTCAGTAGAATGCCACTATAAAGAACCAAATCTCTCTTTAGAAAAACCCTAGATTTTAAAAGAAATATTTCTGCCATCTCCAACTTGGGTCAGCAAAAGGCACGGAATTCCAGCCTTGAAGCAAAACTAGTTTTAGACAAAGATATGCCGTTTGCCAGTACGCTGCACTGTCGCAGATAGCAGAACCATCAAAATGTCTCAGCTACAGGAGCAATCACTTAGTAAAAGAATCATAGCAAAGAATTTCATAAAAAAAAAATCCCAGCAGTTCCTTCGCCTCTCTTAAAAAAACCAGCAAGCAACAGAAGTATTCTTCAAAAGGCAAACACATTATGGTAAGCATTACTGCAAAACACAAGTCTCGATATGGTGAGCCTCCTTTTTCCTTTTGCGCAACCCTGGTGAACAACCGCACCGCAAGAAAAGACCATTTTAGGAGGTCAAGCTTCATTCATTCATCAGTACTATAGGGGTCCAAATACATTGACACGATTTCACAGCATAAAGGAAACAGTAAATGCGAAAAGATAACCTTAGCTCATCAATATATGTAAGGTAGTATTTCAGTATAATTAAACAGGCCAAGGGCAAAGTTTGTAGGTAAAACCATTTCCTTTTATTTGTGGTAGAAAATGATCCAAGTGAAAATATTTTGCAAGGAAGAGCCACAAGGCAATCCAGCCCTCCCACTGTAGAGGGCCAGAGCTGTGACGACACCGCTGAGATTCAAAAGGGAAACTAACAAAACCATGGTTTCCTTTGTTCCATTACCCCAAGAGAGAAGGTTATCGAAAATGTGCTTTCTCAAGTTTGAAAATACCGTGAAAATGATTCCACATCAGTTTTGCAGGCAGAAGAGTTTGTACTCTGTTCTAACTAAACATCTTACCATTTCCTGCGCTGTTACAGCAACGGCTTTAGAATATTTCACTACAGTTGTCTGATAATCAACAAATGATCCCTTGGGATCCGGAGGCGTCCCTTCATCCAGCTGAAGGGAAAACACAGCAGAAATAATATGGTCATTAGCAATGATGTACTTTACGGGAAATAACAAAATGATATCAGTATTATATACTTCTTCATGTAATCTCCCAGCTCTCAGAAAAACCACAAGTAAAGACCATGCACCAGGATATGTGGAGAAGCTCAGTAGACACCACAGCCCATGTTATGAGCACAGAAGACGCAGAGAATCAAAAAGGCTGAGGTTTTGAGTGCAAGGTGAACTTCTCACATAAGGTCAACGTACCCATCGTTCTCAGCTAACATAGAAAGGAAGGCACAAATCCCCACAATGGGGCACAGCTTTCAAGCGCAAAACAGAAAGGGGATGTAGATTTTGAGGCTCACCTTGGTCATCGCCTCTGCTATTGAGTCCACCATACCTCCAACCATGCCTACTTCGCTCGCAGCTTCGTTTAAGGTAACCATGATATCATCTACCGCCTCTTTCATCAGCTGAGCGGCCTCGGCGATCGCATCGTGAGTATGGGACGCCTGAAAAAACAAGAATGCAGAGTTCACTGCAAAAGATTCTGTGCAGAAATACGCATGCAAATTAAATAAAAGTTTCCAGTGACAGAAAATTTAGGTGTGATAACTTCAGGCCAAAGTTTAAATAAATGAGATAGAGCCAAATGAAGCATGAAACGCAGTATTATTAGGCGAGATGCGAAATGGTATTTTGGTTTATTACACAGTGAGTGTGTAGCGTGCAACACTTTTACAGTATATAGCTATCCTATAATATAGTATAATTTTTATTTAATATATTTTTATATCAACTAGTTTTTATTTAATCTATTAGCTTTTTAAATAATATTATATATACTATAATATGCTATATATTATATTTACTATATATACTATTTATCATATTTAATATGTAGTGAGTATGTAATATATAATATATAATAGTAGATAAATGATAATAATATATGGATATATAACTATAATAATATAGATATACTATATGTACACTATAATATACTATCTATTTATATAATTTGGTATAGCCATATGTGTGTGTATATATATATATCGTATTATACTTGGTATACCAAGTTACATATATACATAGTATAATATACTTGGTTTAACAAAGTGCCTCATCCGGAAATGTAGCAATCTCTAGAGGCTTTCATTGTAACTTTTAACACAGTTTTAGCCAAGAGGTGGTACTCGTACTCTTGGTATTGGCATGCACTTTGCAGACAGTGAGTTTATCACCAGCACTGTACAAGAACCTGTGGATCTGTTCCTTTAATAAGCTGCACTACTCATTAGTCGAGCTGTGATGTTCTCACTGAAGGTGACCAAGCTCTTCAACTGTGTCTGCCGAAGTTTGTGGAACGCAACTAGGCTGAAGGTGTACCACGTTATTGGTACATCTGTAAGCACAATACTTCAGTATACTGAACACAACCAGACTTACAACAATGATTTGGGCATCACTCCAAATTCCTTTCATGCAACACGCTCTGATGCGAGACGTCAGGAGAGGTGTCAACAGCATATTCACTGCTGATGTATCCTTGGTCCATGTAGGAGGGAGGTGCTCTTTATTCTGCCCCACACCAGGCCCCCTCCCCCACCCACCCTTTCCCTCGCCCATCTCCAGCAATCCCCTACTTACACACAGCAACCCTACCTTAGGGTTTCCTCCCCCTTCTTTGGCAGCGTACAGCATCTGTAATGCAGATTCTGCTAGTGTCTTGCTCTGGTCCAACACGGTCATCTGTTGCTGATGATCTAGTGCTTTTGATGCCACTCCAACTGCAGCTAAAACCAAGGGTTCGAAGTAACTCGCCAGCTGCGTTACCTAAAACCCAGAATAACCATAGGATGTGATTAACCTTGTTCCTCAAGCACAACCAAGAGGAGTCCTATTCCCTGCTGGGTCACAGGCTAGCTTAAGCAACACCCTATCCTACTGCTTCGGCACTGTGCAGCACTTAGTTTCTATTGCATGCCTGTGACTCTCTCCCTCAAATTCCCTTCAAATTCTGGGACGTGTCTCCTCCCTTAGAGGCACATGGCCCACTGACATCACATTAAAGCATTTCTGAAGCTATTGTGGGAGCCGCGCACTCTCCCCTGTGCCACGGAAAAAACTTCTCACCCTTCCTTGTGGGCTGCAGATAACAAGTGGGACCATGCTAGACTTGGACCGTTCTGTTCACCTCCGGGACTCAGTGTGTTCACACCTTTTCCCTTCCCTAAGCTCTCAAATCCTCTTGATCAGATTCCAGTGCAGATTTCAATGGTTCTCAGCTGTGTAAGACGCTGGACTGGGCAGAAGTGCTAACGTTACCTCTGGACGTGATTCATTGCTCCTGCTGCACAAACGCTTCCCTAAGACAGCCGTGTGGCCCAAACCTGGAGTGCTTCTTGCTCCTAAAAAAGGAGACTAGCAGTTAAGTGCTAGTCTGTGACCCTGTGGCTGGTATAGGCCTTAACAAATAGGTGTGATACAAAGACGGCTTAACCAAGCAAGCAGTGTTTGTCATATCTAAAGATACTGTTCTCTTAGCAGCTTCTGCTGCTTTAATTTAGTCTGCAGAAATTCATCGAGTCCTTCTCCTGTTTCCTCACCTTCTGATCTGATGTATGCTTGGTCTGAGGAAGCATCTGCTTTTGGTTATACCTGTGTTCTACTAAAAGCAGCAAATACCTTTAAATGAATGAGTCTTTTTATAGTCTACCTGTCACGTGACATCATCTACACAACTACAACAGCTCTTCATTCCTGTCTGAAATCCATCAGACTCTCCACGTACAGCTTTTACTGTGTGCAGAAGCACTGTACACCTTTGGGCCAATTACTCCACAGAACGTGCACAAACAGCCCGCCATGTTGCCTCACGGTATACCTAAAGCTTCAGAACTTCAAGCGTGCCTTCATTTGCAGACCCTATAAATAGCTTTTAAAAGAATAAACAGAAGCGAGAGAACTACCAGGACTTCGTGTGTGAAAAAAGATGCTGAAACACTGGCTCCATCTAAATGACTATAACATTTTTTTGAACCGGTAACATTTTAAGATTTATTCCAAATTTTCCTATTTCATTTCTCAGAGCGTTGAAGCAAAAAACCCAACCCCAAATAAAACCCACACGCCGAGAAATTCAACAGCAGCAATGATTTTGCAAATGTATTCTTTTTAACTGAGACACAGTAAACACTCCGAACGGCAGCTTCTGCATTTAGCAGGAAAAGCAGCCTCAAATGAAATCCTGCTGACTTTGGTCAACTTTTACCTAACTGGCAGGAGGGAGAATGTCACCTCTATCTTCACAATCCTGATTTGTTGTGTGCCTCCGAGGGCTAGGTGAACTGAGAAGCAAAACTGCAAGTAACAGATGTTATGATTTCTTTTTTTATGGTTCTCTAAAGCTAAAAGGAGTTACTTTGGTATGACTCTGCAAGAGCTCTCGCAGGAACAAAGTGATTCCTTCTGGATAATAAATGCACTCGCACAGGAAACGTCTCTTCACCTTCTCTCGAGAATGTATGTTAGGATAAGGAATTACTAGCTGAGAAACTACCATAATCTTGTATAAAAACAGTAAATAAATGGCTAAATATTGGTACATGCATAGTAATGTTTAATTTTTGGACTGACATCTAATAATCACAAGTTCTACCAATACTTACACTCCACGTAACCACCATGTAACCAGTTACATGATGCTTCTCCCTCCCAACCCTTAAATATTTGCAGCGTAGGCTGCAACTCAGGGGCATTCAACATCATCAGTTTTTTCTGCCTTATAAAGCTAATGCTGCCTCTATGATCACTGGAGACAGAGCACCTCGCTCATAAGGTGGAAAGCGGGCACTTCGCACTCCTTCAAAACCACGGCCTAAGCCTCCCTCTCCTCAGGCTACAGAAGCAAGCTGGCCTCCACAGGCCAGGATTAACCTCTGTGCAAGTCCCACAGCCTTCGCTCCTCACTTCGTCATGAGATGGTTAGGAAACAGAGTAGCATGATTCAAAACAAAGATGTCAGATCAGTGTAAGAGCTAACAAATGCGGGCCAGGCTTCAGCAACTGGCCTCGTTCTGCTGTACACATCTACTGGAACTATAGGTCTGTGACCTGCCACACAAGCTTGGATTGCAATGGGCTGCAGGTCCTGCAGATGCCTTTAATGCAGCACAAGACCCAGATCCGCCTTCCTGTATGTACTGCTGCTGGCTGTGGCGGCCAGAGATTGGGATGCATAGAGCACTGTGTTACGCCCTTCCATCTTTGCTTTTTCCTACCCTTTCTTCCTTCGTCCATTCTCTAAGAACCCACACCTCATGGCAAAGCTCAGTAACGGTATCATTCTGATGGCTCAAAAAGCTAACAAGTCACAGTCTTCCCTAATATCCAGCTGCCTGAGATTTCTAATGCATTCCGAGTGGTAGGATGGTACCTTGTGCCCAAGCTGAGCGGCCTCTCCCCGAGCTGCAGTAGCTATGGGATCGATGAGGTGGCCGATTTCCTGGACGACCGATGTCAGCTGCTCCTGTAGAGCCTAATATAAACAGAAGCTGTCAGTTACTACCACAGCTCTTCTTTCATCAAGTTCTACCTACCAAAACATTTACTCTCAGACCAATGCACATACTCAGAACACTGCTCAAATAATCCACTGCAGTAGGATGCAGAAATCCACCCTGCTGGTTTTCTTCCCATACTTGCTTGTTTCTCTCCTTTACTCTGTCTCAACAAGAACCCTGAGATAGGCCTACTGCTCTTTAGATTTATACTGCAAGTCTGGGTAGCAGGAGGGGAATATGGCTCCCTCCGACTCCAGCGAACAGTAGCTAACTCAGGAGCAGCTGCCTTCTCTCACTGCTGTGTAGCACCTGCCCCCTGGCCCCGCCTGCAAAACTATTCTCACCCTGCCAAAGATTTGGTATTACTGCACCCATTGGAAAACAGGAGATCCAACTGCAATATGAAGAAATGTTGCTTGAAACAGGCAATGCGGTAAAAACCTTTGCTGTAGACTGTCAAGCCAGCAGGATAAATTCATCCATAAGGGAAGACAAAGGAAAAATATGAGATCTGAGGGACAGATGTGGACTAACCTCCTGAATACTGTCTGCGGGGCGGGAACCTAAGACAAATTTATTACTGGGCTTATTGAGACATAAATACTGGCTTTTAATTCAGAGCTGCTTACTGTCCTGCCAGCCACTCTGATTTACCTTGTTCTCATCAAAACCAAGAGAAAATAAATGCTCTCTTTGGGCTTTGCTGTAATCCTGTACTGTCTTATAAATAACTGCCATTTTCAGTAACATTTATTTCAGTTCCACGTGCTGTCCAAGATAACTTCATTATGGATATAGAAAATAATTCTACCTGTGACATAGTTCCTTTCATAGCTTCTTCTGTAAAGTTTCGTTTTGTCTGAGACATTTCTAGTATGCAGCGTTACAGTCTGAAGAACCCACTACTGGCAAAGCACCAACAGAAACACTGATTCAGTCACATCAGCACAGGAAATCAGAGTAATGCGTGATGGGTAGTTCAGAGTAACTACTTTCACCGCTACTTTTGGCCACTGATTTGCGTATCTGGTATCTCTTCCAAATCACTTGGCCAGCAAGTGATTTTGCCTGGAAAGATTCCGATAAGAACATTTCTCCCTTCACCGGCAGATTGTGCTGAATGCTGGGCTCCGAATCTCCAAACAGAAAGAACAGCCATGGAATGAGACTGCTCAGGGTTACTCTGCCCATTCCTGGGCTCGCTCTCTCACCTCAACTGAGATGTCATCCCGTGTGGCCAGACTCTGACTGACTGCTGCGAGAGAGGCCTGCTCAATATCTCTGATGCATCTGTTGATTCCATCAATGGAGAAATCGCATTCTCGCTGGCCTGGGGCCTTGTCCCTGAAAGACAGACATAGTAAGCTCAGCATGCTGCACAGAAGGCAGACACTTCCATGAATGCACACTACTGTACTTCACTGCCTGACAATACGGAAAGCATCTGGGAGGAGAGCAAAAAGGATCATGAAACTGTAAATGCTCCTTCATTCACTGTTTTCATACAGTTTTGATTTAATAATTAAGAGGCTAAATATAGAACTGCACTTCAAACTTTCAATAGGAAAGAGAGAGACAGGTTTAGTGGGGAAAAAAAAAGGACTATTCCATTCTTTCTAGAACATTACTGCAATAAACCAAGAATGCTATAGTAAAAAGTAGGGAACAAAGGTAATTTCTACACTATCTCACCCACCTTTAAAAAAAACTGGTTTTGACATACTACATGTTGGTATGCACTGTGGATGGAGGTAATTAGCTACACTATTTTATTCTACGGCATGCTCTATTACATTTGCTTTTAACTCAATGGAGGTGGAACTGGGGAAGGAGAACAGACTACAGACAACCACCTTGTGCTGCAGAGTGCTACAACCGTCCGTTAGGATTAAACAGCCAGCATAACTGGGGTGATAGTTTGCATTGCAGAATAACTTCCATTTGTTACAAAACACCGCCCTGCTAACAGTCATACGGTATTATTTTTTAAGTACAGCCACTCAATTATTATAGCTTACATGGAGACTCAAAACAGTTACTGCCAGAGACTTACCTGATAGAGGTGATAAGACTCTTAATAGAATCCGAGACAGTATGGGAATGCCCAGCTAGTATGGACCACGTAGGAGGGTCTTTTGGATTGATAGCCAGGGAACGAGCTGTTTTGATCAATAAAGATGAGCTCTCCAGCATCGTTTTAGCAGAAACTAGAATCGGTTCCTGCGCTCGCGATCCCTGTTGTCAGAAAGGTGTGATGATATAAAGAACATTTAAATAATTGAGTTTGTCCACGCTTTCTGGTACGAAAAGTCTGTGTAGTTAGCGGCATTACAATAGCATCATCATTTCTCATATCATTCTCTTATATTCACAGTTGTTAGACACGCACATCGTATTAAAACCATGCAAGTCTGACTCTCTTCTCTGTAACACGCTGAAGAAACGTTAAGTTTTGAAAAGTGTCATCCAGCGAAAAAAACAGGAGAAAAGAATGACACTTGTCTAACTGTACGCTATGAAGATGATACTGTGTCTTGGTTTCACCTAGGATAGAGTTAATTTTTGCCAGCAGCCGGCTGGCTAAACTACACTGCTTTGATAAAAAACTTTGTCACAAAACTTGCAAGATGCAACCAAGCACGCTCTTTTCCTAGAAATGAGTTTGACTACATCGCTCCAGTTGAGTCATCATCTCCATATCTATTGTATCACCAGCTAAATCTGGTAAACCCAAGTACTGAAGGCCAGGAATGGAGGCTGCCAAAAGCAGGAAGGAGTATCTGCAGAGTCACTGACAATACATGACCCCTACTCTGAAGATTTTATGAGGCGTCAAGCAGTTATTTTATTATTCCCTGCTCCGCTCCCCCAAAAGACTATAATTCATTACTTTAAATACTATTGTTCTGTTGTAGTTACAGGCATCGAGGATGAAGAACTCCAGAAAAAATACAGCAGGCCAACAGTTATTCTTCCCACAAAAACTGCTGCTTCTCATCACGACCGCATCATTTATGGAATGGAAAAGCGCCTGCGACATCCCATCGATCCCTTCCAGAACTAATTAGGTACCGTTTCTTAAAGCCGCTCGACAGAAAAATGCATATTAACTTTGTCACGTGGAAGAACCCAGCTAACGCCATGTGCGATTCACCTGGTCCGTATCGCTGCACTAACAAGGAGCCTCACCATGCTTACTGTAGTAGCCTAGCTAGTTTTATCCTACCAGTGCAAAACTTGGGGTCAAAGGCTACCTGAAAGACAGCAGAATGTCCTATGAACACCCAGGAACAGAAAGACATTTCAAGGTCAGGTCTGTTGACTAGCTTCCTCTCTTCCGACACAGGATTAATTCAATGCTTTTAATGTCTGGAGGGTGGAAATGCATCATCCTGCCTTACCTCGCTGCTGATTTGTGCTGGTATGCTGACGAATTCTGGATTTGATGCAAACGCTGTCAGGTTTTCCACAGCCTCTATCAAAGGTGCAGTAGCAATTCTGCACTTGTTGCGGTTCTCTTCGGAGAAATCACCGTCCAGGGCCTGGAAATTAAATCATGATTGAGTTTTGTCTGAACAGGTTTCTTTGCAAAACTGAATGAAGTTTGTTTCCTGCCGCACTGCAGGAAGGTAAAAGACTACCGTTAATGGGAAGTTCTTACACAGCAGGAACATAAACAGCTTATGTTTGTTTCCCAATATTACTTGCTTCTTTATTTTTCTCTTATCAATATGGTAGAGCTGTCAGAAATACCCCCTTGAACCTCTGGATAATTCAGCAATGTAACACCATTAAAAACCTTCAAATTTGGTTGTCGGCAAATTTTTCCCATGGTTCAAGCTCATGAAGTACATCGACACAGATGTGTCTCTCACTCAATAGGCCAGCTGCCTCTCCTAACACTCATATTGCCCGACCCTTTCCATCTTGATTACAGCACACTTATACCACTGAATGTGTCTTTGGATTCAAGTCTTCAAAAATTTAAGTAACAATTTCTTAAATCGTATACATCACAGATGGTAAGAAGATATTTCTAGCTGTTCTTATCCTGTCTCAATAGGAAAAAACCCCAAACCAACCCCCCGACAAAAACCCCGAAACAAACCAGAAAGGAAGAAGGAAGAACAGTAAAGCAGCATTTGTACCTTGATAGTCTTAACTAAGTTAGCAGTGCTGTTTGCAACTTCCTTGGCAGACTGCACAAAGTGTCTCTTGGCCACGGGATTTGCTGTCTTCGATGAAGCTATGCGACAAGCGTTGCACAAAGCAGAAGTATGTTTGGCCACAATCGTGGCAGCTGATAACACCTGCAAAAAGAGATGGCACAAAACAAGCGTGCCGTCAAAGGAGCACGACCATTACTCTAGTCTACCTCTGCAAAGGCGCGCTTCAAAGACATGCAACGCTTCCAAACCAAAACTCCTTCGCTTGGTCACAAATAAAGCAAAGACACATCTCATAACCGCGATGGCCTTGCTGCAATCCTCTGGAATCACCTGCGATGGGCTGCTTGCTGGATCTACCAAGTTCTGGCAAGCCATCTGGATTGCTTGATTTGCTCTGGCAAATTGAATTGGGTCAACAAGACCTTGCTGACCAGCCTGACTGTTTGGATCTGAGATGCCAACCAGGTAAGCTGCCTAGAAATGAGGAAAGGAAAAAAAAAAACAATCATCAGAATAAATGCTAAATCTCTTTTGGTTCTTTGATAAACTTGCCCTGTGTCTTAGCATGCGGTGCCCAGAAAGCACACCGTTAAGTATCTTTTTTCTTTTTCAAGAAATCTCAAAAAACCTCTAAAAAATGACAGAAATTACCCTTAGGAAATTTATTAAGTCAAAACAAACCTCTTTGCTGTTTAAGCGGCTGGTATCCCTGCAAACATGATTTTTCGCTTGCGTTGCTACAGGAAAGAATTTTAATAGTCACAACCATCAGCGAAGCATTTACTGCAGTAGTCACAGATGGAGCTGATAAGGGGTTTTGTCCATTTTGTCCGAGTAGAAAACTAATTCACGGCAAGTGTACTCCTGCTCACTGTAGGACCCACTGAGTCTGTAGCTACTGGTCCTGCATCTCAAGATGTCTGGTTGCTGACCCTACTCTTTCTCAATTAAATAAGAACTTCATGCCTCTCGACAACGAGGAATTGCCTGAACTGTTAGAATCGTATTTGATCCTTTCTTGATGAATTTCCGTTATGCAAACGATTATCTGCCATGTTGATAACATGCCCATAAGGCAGCACAGGGTTAGATGCAGAGAAAGTTAAGGCCTTACTGAGACATCAGATATTGGAGGAAATCAAGAAGCGTTTTCCAGATGTGGAACACAATCCCCCACTGCCAAATCCTTTGCTGAGGGGGCTGTGTCAGCTCTCTAAAATTCAGCTCGTTTATCACTTAAACACCATCACAGTGACCAGTTACAGACTGTTTTGCTGCATTAGCTTCAGAAACAGGCTGTCTATTATTTAAAATGTCTGAAATTAGTAGGCCTCCTTTGTGATTTTTTACAAACTAGATTGAACTTGTTAATTTTAACTGCAGCTCTTCACTCTTACCATGAAACAATTCAAAACTTAAGCTGCAAACATGAATTCTGTATGCTGCAGCTTTGACATTAGCTTTATCCTCAGGAAAGTTTCCTTCTTGATGTCGTTGCCTTCCTTATAAAATACATGTGCTACTGCACTCTGCTGCTTCTGCAACGTACAGCAGCTTATGCACAATTTCTGTAGATCTACACAGAGTGCGTCAGTATGACCTCTAATTCCTACTAATGCCTTTGTCCACAAGAAAGCCAATCTCAGATTTACATACCCACAAAACCTTTAAAACAAAGCTTACCTGAGCTGCTGCCTCTGTGAGGCCACACAGAGCCTTGGATGCAACTCCAACGCACTCTCCAAAGACTAAAAGATCCCCGGTTTTTGCATTCTGGGAAATACCCGCCATTGATTCTCCGAGAACCTCAGAAATTAAAAGACAAAGTTACCTTCCCTATGTGCTTCCCTACCACTGAAAGGCAAAAGTGATTCCTGCCCTTGAGCCAGTTCCGGCTCACAAACCTTTGACTTAGCTTCCAGATATATTCACTCCTTAACGACTTTGCTGAATCGAGCATGGTTCTCTGTATGTCATACGGGATAAGGCATGCAGATCAATACTGGATTGACAGTGCTGAAAATAAACGCTATTACAGCTCAAATTACTACAACGATACAGAATTAACCCTCGTTAATTTTACTATCGTCCCGTAGTCATCGCAGCTAGCCTGGCAATAGGTACATTTCATGGATCGCAGAACACAATGACCTATCCCGCTGCTGCTGTTGACACACCTGGGATGTTCTTTGCCCCCCAACACACTAAAACTCAACGGAAATGAAAATGCATCTAGTCTGCTGGAACCACCACAATGTCAGAATACACATCAATTCCCACAGTGTCTCCCACTGGATTCAGTTTATTTCCCTTTAAAATTCAAAATAAGATCTGCCTGCAATAGAGCTTTAGACATGAGATGACACGCCTATCTGTTAGGTGTTTTCTTTTTAAGAAGGAAGGATCTGAGAAAACTTCAACACATCAAATACCGAGGGCACCAAAATCAAAGCTTTGAAGGAACACATAAAGCATGCTATATTCAAAAATAACTGGAGATTTCACACAGATTCTCTGATGTGCCAGAATATCTGGAGCACTCAGACACTTCTCTGTTTTGTGCAGAACCATACAATGATATTTCACTGCCAAGCCTCCCATTTATGCTTTGGGCCGTTCTAACGCAGCCATGGTCAAAATATACTGTGAAAGCATGGCTTGCTGTCTAATGTACAGGAGAGAAAGGGAGAGAAGGGGAAACTTTAACAGCATTGGCTATCTGTCTATTACAAATTTCTTACCGAAGTCGTCTGGTTTCTACACAACCAAAACCTGAAATTGCGTTTAAGACGCCCATCTCAGGCTGGGTTTTATCAAGAAATCAGAATGTATTGTAGCTACAAACACTGTGCTGTTTCTAACATGTTTGATAGGCACATGTAAACTACTGATAATCAAAATGCACTCTGCAATTGGTGCAGGGGTGAGAAAAAGAAATTACCTTTGAGTTTTCCATTACGCCTTCGATACAATCAAAATATGAGAGATCACTCACAGGTTCATTGGGGTTATCCAGCATTCCCTTAACTGTCTGAAATAATAAAATATGCTTTGATTACTCACGGAGTCTGAAATAATGACCCAAGAACACACAGAACATCACAAATATCCTGCTTACACCTGTGTCGTCTTTCAACTTTGTCACCAGCAAGCATGCAACACTACATGCTCGCTGAGGGCTTGCATGCAGACAAATGTGCTACACGTTAAATGTTACCCTACGTAACATGAACTGCAGTAACTACATGTTTCTGGACCGCGACTCTCGTGGAAGTATAGGCTCAGGTGGTTTACCTTGTCTTTGTGAGAAATGATTTATAGCGAATGATGCTTGGCTGACAGGAATAATCTGCTTTTCTGTCAGTTGTCAGTCTAAGGCATGCTTCTGCTACTATCTGGAATTTCATGAACAGTATTACAGGAGCGATAAGGAAAAACAGCTACTGTTTCTTCAGTACTGCCTAGAAACAAAGAGCTACTAAACTAACTGCGTCTTAATCACCTGCCTGGCCTCTTACTATTGTCAACACATTCCACAAACATAGCTCCCCTCTGCCAGAGAACTACACAATGGGTCAGCTATTGCTTTTTAAAAGCTATAGCCTAAATTAAAGACTTACAGCAACTAGACTGTAGTAAGACGCTGCGAGAAAGGAGCAATATTTAGAAAACAGTTCCCAGTTGCCTTGTCTCTTTCTCAGTTCTCACAGGCATCACAGCGACTCTCCATTCTTGTGCTCTGTCTTGAGACAACAACTTAGACAGCAAACAATGTTCCTGCTGTATTTGCACGACTATGGAGACAGAAGCCCTTGGAACGCAAGGAAACAGCACAGCAGAATACAAGCCAGCACAACTTCCTGCTGACATGTATTTGCTATTGCTAGAACACTTCTGGTAATCCTTTGAGCTAAAATTCTGGGCAAGTTTAGCTATCTCATCAGAGATCGTATGGCAAGGTCCTCTCTAAACAAACACAGTTTTCCAGGGCATCTGAAGAAACCTACAAAGCATATGAGTAGTCTATCAAATCCAAGCTCAGATGCACTCTTACAGAAACTATTTTTTTTTCATGCTTTTAGAGGGGTCTTGAGGAGACTAGGAATAGTAGGCAATGAATTTGGGAAATGAAGAGGAGACGTGAGAGTTTAATTGCTATAAAAGAGAAACTTAAGATTACCAACGATGCTGTACCCAACATGTGATACATTTCTCAGGTCACTTAGATGCTGGTCCAGTTTCAGGACCATGTGGTTTTGCATCGGTTTCTCTTTTCTCAGAAACTGATCTAATTTCACATACCCAGGTTTTTCTTGCTAACTGTCCCTCTCAGGCAACTGTTTCCTGAAGTTCAAGATGCCACAGATCTCCCTTCTGCCCTTCTCATGCTCTGCTCACAATCCATACAGCTCACACTATTGACATAGAACCCTTTGTGATGACCTCTTTAGGCAGTTCTACCCTACATTTCTCCCCTATGTTGTTTTCTGTGCCTCATTAGTTGGAAATTCTGACCTTTTGCACCCCTGCTGTTTTGTGGATCTCTCCATGTTCAGGAAATCCTGAGAAGTGGCGCTTCCTTCCCCCTGCTTGCTCCATTCCTACGCATTCTGCAGTGATTTCAGGCAGCCATTATGTTACTGCCCGATTTCCACTTTTCCTATTATTCGACTTGCTGCCAACTCTCTTTAACCTAAGCTCGAGAAGCTAAGAATTCAGAAGGGCAAAGCAGCTCCTAGGAAAACTATCCTTATCTTGGGATCACTGCATACTGGCATATTGCAGAAGTCCTGCAATCATCTTTGCATCCTTTTGAATCCAAGGGGTAGAAATAAAAAGCCTGAAGGTGCTTTCTCTTTCTTACACCGGCCAGTCAACTCTCCGCCTTCTGACCTTGACAGCAAACATGTATTTAGCTTGTCTAAAAAGCCGCTATTTCCTACTGTTGCATGCAGCTGTCTCTGTGATCAGTGTACAGCCTTAGGTTTAGCTCTCTCAACTGACCTGATACCTGCTGTTTAGCTGGCTAAACGTTTCACTCTGGAATCGGAACATACCGTGCCAAGCCTGTATTGACATATGTCATATTGGTTTGGCTGTTACAAAGCAGATACAAGACATCAAAAATCTATGCTAAGAAACAGCAGGGAGAGACAGGGTAAAAGATGATAAATGTCATCCCGAAGTGAGATGTCAGTAACAACATTCTATAAGCAGAGAAATCTACATACTGTGTCTCCCTCTGGTGCACTGCTGGTTGTGGTAATGTGCATCTTGTCACAATTCCTCCTTTTTTCACAGTAAGTATAAACAGTAAGGACTTAACTGTACCTTTTGAGGGGCAGAGGAGATGAGATGGGGACAGGGCAGCAAATTTCATTCCAGCTAAAACTACAAGATGTTCACAGAGGTTCCATGCTTACCTCACATGCAATTAAAACCCCTGCCACAGATACCAAGTGAGAAGACAGTAACGGCAACTAATTGGGCAAAAGAAACAAACATTTGGGGCCCGTCTTTATTCATAAACACTTTTGAAATCCAGTAATACCTCCAGTTCTCTGAGTGCATTATCGCATTCCTTCTGCCCGGGAGCTTGCTGGGTGCACAGTGTGATGAGCTGGTTTATACTCTCAGTCACAGCTCTAGGGAGATTAGAAGGAGAAAAGGTATTCTTTGATGTTCAACTATTCCTCTTATTAAAACATTTGTTTCATTAACCGCACGCTGCATAGAGATTTAAACCTTTTATGTTCTAACTTCTTTCTTTTCAGTGTTTGGAGATTAACCATGTGCTAACCTGTTCAGCTAGAAACCTCTTCTTTAACAAGCTTCATAGGAGCAAAAATATTATCACTAAAGCATTTGTTAGTTATCCACACCTGAAAATGCATCCCTTCGGTGAGACCAACTGAGAAGGTTAGTCTAGAAGAAACAGAAACTTCAGCTCTCAGCAACAAGCGCATCGACTGTCTGTGGGAAGGTTTTGGCTGCAGCGGTGGCCTCACTGAGAAGAGGCCATGCTGTGCCCCATGCTTGGCACAGCTGGCTGCAGATGGCTCCGACAGACCCGCTGCAGGACACAGCCGAGCCCAGCAGCAGAGCTGGTGGTACCCCTGAGAAAACATCTTTAGGGCGGTGCAAAACACCAATCACATGGCAGTGGGCCAAGATCAATGTGCTACACTAGTACGGTGCCATAGCTCAGAGGTATTTAATATCAGACCCACGATAAACAGAATAATTTCTCAGCTATCACCCTAGAAGTCTGAAAAGACAGGAACAAGTGGCTGGTATATCAAAAAATGTTTGAATGTAAAGTTATATTCTATACTCTTTGCTAGCAAAATCTTCTGTCTTGTCTGATGTCCTGTATTACACACACACACATAATCCTGCCGTATATTTCTATAGTCTGTTATCAAGCTGCTTTATCCCCTCTAACTAATCAGTGATATTCTCTCAGTCCACATGCATCGGCTCACTTAGGTTTAGATCCACAGGAAACAAGATATTTTTGCATTACATTTCTACATGAGTTCACAGTTCTGGTGCTCTAGAACACAGGCTGAATCTGACACAAAATATAATCAATATTTGTGTTTCCCATGAATGCTGTGATATTGACCTACATTCATTACACCTACATTGATTTTAGACTAATGTTTAACCACTCAGGAACATGGCTGTCACCAATTTGCAAAAATTTAGCTTGTATTGTGACATTACAATGGAATGCAAGTTTATGTTGTTTCTCGTGGCAGTTTCAAAAATGAGTGAAATCGGAGTGCATGGAGAATATGCTTTCCTCTGGCCTTGAAAACTCTGCATGGCATTTGGACTTCTCTTCAAGGAAAGTGACAGTTGATAACATGATTGAGAACACTGATAACATCATTACCTAGCTGGATGGTATCATACTGTTAAAAAAGGAAACAGGATGTGGTTATCACACATACAGCAAGTCTTATGTTTAATTCCAGGGCAAGATGAATGGAAACTAGCAAACGCGTGTCTTCCGATGAGAATCCTGCCCTATTTGGTAGCTTTGGTGTCCTTGAAAAGCCATTTTTACCAACTTCCTCTGCCTTGTAGGACTGTTGTGTCTATGTCCCAAGTCCTATCTGCCATACTGTATTATACACATGTAGTCCACTATATATTCATGTAGTCTATTATGAAATGTTTGTGTTTTCTTTAATTAATCATTTATATTCTCACAGTTGATATGTGTGTGTCTATACACATTTTACAATTGTTATCTATTGCTGAGAAGCAACACGCATGCCTTCACCAGTAACATCAATACAAACGATGGATTCTCTACCTCCCTAACAGTGACTTTTGTGCATGTCATTGCGTACAGACATATGAATAGATGGCAAAAATGGAAGCTTCTCTGTTCAGTTCCAGAGAAACTTTATGCAAAAATATCTTGTCCACTGCTGACTTAAGAAAGAGACAGTGGATGTTGACTCAAAGAATATCAGGGATTACAAGACAAAACGCACAACTTGGTAAGAGACTAGAATGGCCAAGCTTTGTGCAGGATGCAATGTGGTCTCGTGAACGTCCTTACAAGCCACCGGGTACCTGTACCCGGGAACACATCCAATTTACAAACGTTATTGTTAAAACTAATTGGAAGCAGTAGAACTGGGAAGGTGGCCACTCAAACACTAGCCCCAGAGAGGAAGACAACTGCCAGGAGACTCTAAAAGGCACCTTTGTTTCCATCAAATACAGCATCTACATTCCTACAGGGAACTGAGCCGCTGTTGCAGTCCTGTCAGACTGACAGAGGAAGAAAAGAAAAACGCCTCCGCAAGGAGGACAAAGCTACTGGGAACACTGGAGTGTTTAATACAGCTGGGACGAATGGGGAACAAAGGAAATAAAGTACAGGATTAATCACAATACTGCAGAGCATAGGAAAATGAGAAGATAAGCCATCTTATAAACAAGAGGCAAAGGAAGCTCTGCCTCTTGTTTTCATTTTCATAAGGAAAAAGTAAAAATACTTGACCAGGACCATATCATAATGGGCAAAGAGAAAAGAGTGCTGGCAAGCTTCTTGCATGCAACCGTGGGGCATTTGAGAAGGGAAATACTACAAGGCTTCCTTAGTGTCTTAAACACGAGGTGGGAATCAACACAATTTACTTTTCATGGTTATCTGATGTCTACATAATGTTTTATGCATGTAGACATACGTGCTTACGCTGACAGCATTGACAAACCAGAGTATCTAAAGGCTACATGGCTCATCTTCCTTATTTTTCAAGGGGGTGTGTGTGTGCATGCTGTTGTCATTAGGATTTGTTTTGGTTTTGTTTTTATTGTATGCTTCTGCAGAAGGAATACCAGCCTGGTGAAAACTAAGAACCAGCAGGGCTTCGCTGGGGATACTAACTTCCTCTACGCCTCAAACAGGAATGCTCCAAGCCTAAAGCAGAAATCCATACTGATCTCGTGTTGGGGCAGTAACAAAACCTCACGCAACTCCTTTATTTTTAAGCTGCGTGCTTCTGATTGTCTACAATGTTCCTAAAAGCTATGTATTTCCAAGGAGACATGATGGATGTCGGAATATGTTCTTTTTTAAACAAACATGATAAAGTAGCATAACTTCTTTAACAAGTCCTTTAGTAAAGAAGTGTATTTTTTCCCCCCCAAATATAGTTATTGCTCTTAGAAAAGGATGATTCCAAGGTCCGGGACAAACATCAACTACACTACCCTCAATGAAGTAACGGTCTTAACTTACTTCCTCTCTAGGCAAATGTTGGTGGGTGTAAACATTTTGGAAGACCATATTCTAAGTCAAATTCACATGACCTCAGACATTTATCTAGATTTCACGATCACATTTCTAGCTGTTATGTCCTTCAGCAGTCCCCTTCCAGTTTGATATGTGAACGTTCCATTTACAAACTTAGAAATAAAAATAATAAATTAATTTTTGAAAAGGACTTGACAAAGTAAATGAGAGGTGACTGTCCTGCCCAACACCAAATCGCAGTGTTATTTTTCATGTAAACACTGAGCGCTTTGATTGAGAAACAGGGTCCATGAGATGAAAATTCAGGTCACAGAATCCTTAAAGTTAAGAGTATTTTCAACCAAATAAATGTAGCATTTAAGCCTTTCAATTGTTCTTGAGCATACATACTGTTAGAGACAGGTAGCCAGCCCCAACGTGATTTTAAAGCGTATTTTATTTAAGAACATAATTCAACATTTTCTTTGTTGGGGATCAAGAGACTTACTGTTACCTACCTACTTGTCCAAATACAGATGGTAAGAAAAACAGCAGGTAAAACACATTAGTCCCTTTCAAAACCTAGGTGAGCTCTTAAACCGCTCATTTTTGTTTCCACCGAAGTTAGTAACTTATGCTGGTTAAAGAACTAATGCAAAATAAGCAGCTTTCCTCTAACCTTTCTTTTAAATAGAACTGCAGGTTCTGACCACTCAGTTAACTTTCAAGAGCAGAGGAAAATATAAGCGTGTTTTAAATACCACAGAGAAAAGCAATTGTCTTATGAAAACCTAAAGCGAGCAACACATCCTTACCTTGCTGCTGCTGCTAAAAGGTTCTTGGCATTAGGAGCTCCGGGATCCACAGACAGAGACTTTGCAGCCAGTAGCAGCTTGCTGGAAGCCATAGAGATGCTCTTGAGGTTACCTATTACTTGAATCTGGTCCTCTTTAGTCTGGAAAGCCACAGCAGCATTAACAGTTATTGCAGAATTTTCAATTAAGAGAGTGTGCTAAATTGTTTATCCACACAAACCCCCTGGCATGCAAGGGACCACAGTCCAGAGAAGGACATGGACCAAAGCCTCTGTTCACTGGACAGGTGCCTCTAGATTCACTTAGATAACGCAGAAACAAACCCATATAGCGAGTGGCTTCGTTTCTAACAATGAGGGTAGTCACGAATGAGCAACGGAGAAACTTTACCACTTGTTGAACAATGCTTTTGTTATCTAGACTCTCACACGTCTCTGCCTGGCACAACTGATCCACATTATTGGGACAGCGTACACGCTCTGTATTCTACCATCCTCTGTGTAACCCGCAGGCTCTCTAGCATCTAACTTGGATTACTCACACAGAAAGATCCCACCAGAAAAGTCCTCTATCACAAGAAAATACATTTCTGTAAGCCTACTTTGATAAACATCCTGACTTGGATTATTTATTACTTATTTTGAGCCATTGCTTGAAGAGGAAAACCTGCATATATGTGCAATTATAGGGAAGTACTGCATCATCACAGCCAACATTTGTGACTAGAACCGTATGTCAATGTATTTCTGAAAGTCTGTTCAGGATTTTATATAAAGAGGTACTGTTCAGTGATGTGACAACTTTTTACTCTATATTTACATTCTGCTTCCTCCCTACTCCAACGTTTTACTGGGCATCCAAAACGCCAGGCATTGTTTCTGTTCAAGCCAAATAATGAGATGCAGACAGAAGGCACTGAAATATTTTGGCACTGATCTTTCGAAAGATGACCCATTGCTAAGACGCTTAGCATCCCCTGGTGTCAGCGGGGTAACCAAATCTGCTAGGGCCACAAGGTCACAAGTAGATGGAATTCTCTTTTCAAGTAGCCACCTGCAGTATCATTTCTACCTTTGCCTTCACTGAATTGCCTCAAATATAATCTTCTAAAAGTCAGTAAGGCCCATGGCTAAAAAAAGTAGCCAAGTACCTAACTCCTAGTCGGTTTCAGAGATATTCAGTGCCTAACTCGCTTTGTCAATCAGAATCCAGAATCATTAAGTTTGTATAAAGAAAAATCAGCAGCTACTGTCTCTCTACTCAGCTCTATCTACAAACCATCTGCTCTAGAGACACTTCATAAATGACTTTTCAAGGCCTAGCGTGTTCTATACTTTCTGACTGGTTTTCTCTTGCCCATCATTTCTTAGGCTTGCAAGTTCCTGTTAACTAGGGCAAAACAGTCTGCAGATCATTTTTTCTTCAAGTTATAGTAGTTCTCTTGATACACGTGCTAATGTTTTTTATGCTACATCATCTCCAAATGCCTATTAGTGTAATTCTGTAACACAGTACAATAAAATGAAGGGGATTATCTCCTACTTCAAATGAGCACCTAGACTACTAGGAATACACTAGGTAATACGAGACAACACTCCTCGTTGTTACTGAGACAACTGGAATAGAACTCTGACAGATTTTAAATTGCTAAACACAAGTCCAAGAGCTTGTTGTCAGATCCATGGCGTTTTAGCCAGTCACCTTCAAATGCTCTCTCCACTCTGTAGCAGATCCACAGCAGCACCCGCTACAGAGTAATATAAAATCTGACTTAAAATGTATCTTTTCCTCCCTCTACTTAAACTGTTTCAAAATTATTAGAGAAAATACACCAAATTTTGAACCAGATTCACATAAATTATGCTTCACGATAGTTCTCCCAAATGGGAGGCAACCCTTTCCATAAGCTTTGAGAGATTCAGCACGCTTGTCCGCTTTCAGATATAGGGCTCAAATTAGTTAACAGTCCAAACTAGACAGAGGAGTATGAAGACTTCTGACTAGTATTTCTGACTACTGGGCACAAGAAGAAATACCGGTATGCCAAGTAAACCAGAAATACTGAGTTGACTTCATGCCAGACAACCATTTACAGATGACTGCTGCATAACAAACATCACCTGTCATGTTTGGATAGGATCACACTAGCACACTGTACTGTAATAGTAGATAATGAAGATACTGCACTGGAAGATACTGTACCCAAGATAAACCTTGCTCCCAAATAGCAAGACTTAAAAAGCTTACTTGTGCTTGGCCAGCCATTTCAATACCAGCATCGAGAAATTCATCAAAATCATCACTGAATTTCCCAGAGGCTGCAGCCAGTTCCCCACTTTGGCCCCGTGTAGCATGGACGACTTCTCCTGCTGACTGATTCAGGTCTGCTGCTGCCTGGTTCAGTTCACTCTGAGCTTCTTGAAATGACTTGGAACTTGGAGGCAGCTGTAAGAGACCGAATGCCATATTTTATTGTCTGTCATGTCACGCTAGTCCTTCGTGACTGCTAAGTTCACTGCAATTCCAGAACACTAATACAATACAGTTCTGAGCTTCCACACAAGCTAGAAAACGATACTGCAGCTTGTAATTCAGATTTTGCATGCAGAATAGTCCAACTATCAATCAAATCTATACAATGACCTTAGTCCCACTGTTTCTTTCAAGTACTGGCCAACTATGTAAGCCTTTTGAGAGACAAAGATTATGATAGCTATTTTACGGATCAACTACAAAATTCAGACAGATGAAGTCAAAGGGAAAAGTTGGAGAATTCTGGTCTCCAACTCATCATCTGTTTTGATAAACAAGACTTCCGGAATACAGCTCAAGTATTGGCAACTCTTCACAATGACTCTAAACTCCTGACCTTGTTTTACCAAAAGGCATTGCACAAACATATCGATACACAATTCCTCCTCAGATGGATTATAATTTCCTTGTTTTCATATTATTCAAAATCTTAAGTCACAGTTGGCATTTAAAAACAGAAAATGTGAACTACAGTGGTCATTTATGACAGCAACTTGAACATTACTTTCAAAAGTCACAGATACATTGCACCTTTCACGGAAACTAGAAAAGGAGCATTTCAGCTCAAGTAGCAGCTACTTAAAAAGTTGCATCAACTCAAAACTTATGAACTATACTTAGAAGACATTTACCAAATAATAGGTTGACACATGGATAACCCAGATTTCGACTCTCTGAAATGTATTTCAATGTTAAAAGACATCTTACTGAATCAACAAGGAGCTTCTTGCTAGATTCCCCGATACTCTTCAAGGCCACATCCACATCCTTTTGTCCAGGCAGACAATTCACACAGTTATTCAATGAGTGAGACACTGCTTTTGCCACCTGCAACAGGTAAGTAAACACATCCGCACTGACAAAGGCTTAAGTGGTCAATTATCCAATAGGAGGCACATTCTATAGCCAGCAGTTCCTGCATTCTGACTCTAACAATTTGAAGTTCGTGACTTTGTGGGTTTGCTCACCTGCAGTCTAGTAGCAGTCATCATTTATGCTCACCCATTTGATGGGATAGCGTGGACAAGGCAGATCTGCTTCTGGCACCTGGGATAAAGGCTGAAACACTACAGATACGGGAATGCTAATACTAGTCACAGAAATCCTTTGCATGCTACCTTTTTCAGACAAAGTCCTGATTGAAAAAAAAATTACCCTTGATAAAACATTATTTAAAACACAGGCCAGCTACAGAACTCCTTAAATTGGTAAAAAGGAACCTTTTACTCCTTAAGGTCTTCACAAGCACTGGCCATCTGTGTAGAATTAATGGTTTTACTTTTTGAATGTAACTCGAATACAGATCCCTCATTTGACAACAATGACTAACCAGTGATTTCACTTCTGCAGCCAGACAGCCTGCTTAAATACATTGTGGGTAAAGGCTGTTTATTTTTCTAGAAGATGACATGCTTCGCACTACCTGCATAGTTTAACGTAGGCATGACATTACTGTGAGAGCTGCTGGAAGGAACAGAAAGCTGACATTCCTTGCAGTCTTATTTTCTGTTCTGATCCCTCTCATCATTTTAATGCTGCATTCCAAATACTTTCAGTGGGTGTTTGATAATTCATGTAGGGGCTCGAGCTGCAACTTACCTGGGCTAGTCTCTGCTGACTATCTGCATCCCCCGGGGCAGCCAGGGCCTGCTTCGCCTCCTGAATAAGCATAGCAGAGCCTTCCATGACATCCCTTGCTGAATCCAACATCGCGTGTGCTGCCACAGGGTCGGCAGTAGATGCTGCAACCCCTCTTGCTGCTTGAGCCAAAGTCTTCAAAGCCTGCGCAGTTTCTCTGGCAGCAACTCCTAAATTCAGATTTTCAATTCTGTTAGCACACTTAAAGACAATCTTTGTATTCTGTGACAGAGGAATTTGCAGGTAACCACCACTGCAAATTAACAATGCAAATGTAGTTTAAAATAACATCTTCAAACATGAACACATTTGAAATATAGTACACTACTGGCCTAGAGAAATGCCTGTAGTGAAGCTGTAAATATTATACCCCAAACACCGTGTTCTGGGCTCAGCTCTACGTTAGTGACTAAAGCTTAGTGAACCATTGGAAAAGAAGAAAATCCAAAGTCTGGAAATAAGCAAAACCTCATACTCTGAGCCATGGTGGGGAGGGATTGTCTGCAGGAATGGTATATAGGACTTCTGAGCCGCAGCATCCCTGCTGCTTCTGAAAAATGCAAATTTAAATTTTTTTTTGAAAATAAACACAGCAACAGCTTAAGCTCAAGCAATTAAAAAAATGTAGAGAACATTAGGAATGATACAACTTGATATAACCCAAGATCACCCTGAGTACAAGCACATGAGAATAAAGAAGTCACAACACCATAAAATTAGTTTCTGTGGTGTCTCACCAACATTATAGGACACTCCAGCGCTAAGCCATATCACTGTATGAAAATGCTAAGGCATATCGCTGTCCCATTCTTTTTTTGAAATTTATCTTGTCCCTTAGAGAAAACCAATATGGATACCATGGGGATCAGTGACAAGCTGCATTCCTCAGGGGTAAATATTGGGACCAGCACTGTTTAACATCTTTGTCAGTGATGTGGACAGTGGGATTGAGTCCACCCTTAGAAAGTTTACTGATGACACCAAGCTGTGTTGTGCAGTCGACACTTGCGGGGCAAGTGATGCTGTACAGAGACACACTGACAGGCTCGAGAGGTGAAAAGAGAAAAGCAAGTGCATTATACACCAAAGTAAAGCCAAGCTAGGCAGAGAAATAGTACTGCTTATGTTGCAGTTACAACCTTTCCATTTGACAAAACATAACGAGCCTTCTGCATTCTTAACTTAAAAGAAATTTCAGAAAATATACCTGCATGTTCTTGTTTCCTCTATTTAGAGCTGCAATAAGCATTTTCTAAGTTTGACTGAATTTATCACAGTACCAGAAAATAAAAAGGTCTGATTGTTTGCTTTCAGTTTGGTGCTGCTTTCATCCTCTACAATGACTTTCAGTACTAAGTGAAAAGAAACTCTGACAGTCGCAGACAAGAGGGAATTATTAAATAGCAAATGTAAGCTGTAAAGAATTTTTACCACTGAGAAACATCAGAGTATCATAAGACCTGAAAACTCAGGCTTGCTTTAACACCAACAGCTTTTTTCATAACAAGACAGTATGAGATATAAAATGGCAATATGAGCACTAAAAAGGAACTCTGCTTTGCAGGACTTCAAATCGAACAGCTCTTCCGACTTGATGTTAAAGGAGCTACTAGATTTGATTACTTGCTATCAGCTGTAAATATCTGTATTTCTTCACCACATACCCAGCATCAACTTCTACATAACTACGTGATAGAAACACCAACAATGTTAATGCAAATCCATCTGCTTCAAATCAAAACACCTGTAGGTTATATACCCCTGACGCAATCATATCCAATGAAGTGGTAACTGCCATCATGCGTTTCATCGGTAAATATCTAAAAAACCCTACATGAGCATTTCCATCAATAGATTTCATTTCTTACAGAAGTAGACAGAACATTTTACCATCAAAGAGCAAACCTCTCACCAACCCTGCAAGAAGCTTTTCTCTTATTTAGGCAGGTTTGGTTTTTTCCAAAAATACAGGCACAAACCCAAATTGCAGAATCTGTGTGCCCACACTCGATGTTGGCTTTAACTCAATCTATGCAAATACGATCAACAAGCGAGAGACGCTAATTGCATTATACATGTAAACTGGTAACATCTAGTAAGGATGCAGTTTTAAATGTCACCAAGCTATCCTTAGTACGTCTGCATCCTGTGCTTCAAAAAAATACCCAAAGACCCTTTTCACCTTCTGAAAGGACATCGCAATATTTCCAGCGGTGCTGACCTTTACACTGCATTACCTTTTAGTTCTGTCCTTTGCCTAATGTCAGTGGCATATACTTACAAAAACAACAGGTGTCTATTCTGATTATATACACACACAGCAGATGGCAATACTGTTCTATTATGAAGCATATTATTCACACTAGCAATTCCTAGTAACTTGCTAAAATTTACTATTGACATTAAAAAAAAAGGTAGTAATTCTTGATTTAAGTAGTTTCTGAAAAGAAAACCTTCTATCGAGTATTTCACAGAAAGCAGGACTTTTGTAGAGAATTAATGAGGAAAACACTACCTGTGTAGTGCTCATTGCCTTGAGCGGCACAAGTTAACAACTGGGCCATGGATGAACCGACTGCTTTGGATGTACTTCCCAGGTCTTGAGCACATTTCTCGAGCTGTGAAAAATTAAAGTAAAAATTTGCAAACCCAACTAAACCAAATTTTTTAAGAACAGTACTAAAAAATTGTCCTTTTTCCACAAAACCTTTTACCTCAACAACCAAATGAACATGCAGTTTCTTTGAAACCTGACTAGTATGTTTTCCCTGTCCAGGGCGAAATAAACAAACATATTAGGCAATATGAACAGCAAAACTGTTTTATAATTTACAATGGAAATCAATACCTTTATCTGAGTAGATGGAAGGTTTTGCCAAATAAAGCTTTCCACTTTCTAAGCCTATTGGGTATTAGAACTATCAAGTTCTTATCTATGGCAGTACTGAAAAGAAATACTTTTTTGACAAGAAAACACAGAAACATTTCTGCTACTAAATTAATTTGTGCAATAGAGGAAGAGGCTCTACATTCCTCTGAGTAATTCTGCTACAAAACATGCTTCTGGTATAGTAGGAATATTAATTCTTTTTAAGAGAACTAATATACAGTCCTATCAGCGTCATCATCATTATCATTATCCAAAACCTCATGACTTGTTTTGCCTCTAGTACTTAGAATTTTTAACAGCTAACTTTGTTTCTTTTTAAATGAAGAACATCCTTCCTCAATTACAGTTTCTCCTGGGAGAGGTTTTAACTGGCCGTCCACAGCTGCCATCTTCGCATCTTGCAGTTCATTTTTGAGTGTCTGGACTGTATTCAAAGCAGAATCAATTTCCATCGGGCCACATGCTTCATGAGCCTATTCAGAAATCAGATTGATATTGCTGTTAGCAGCTGTAAGCCACTACTGGATACAGTAAATGCTTCAGACAATCTCCCCCTCCCATGTTGCCACTACCATGACTTTAGAGGTCATTGCAGGCACTAAGTATTACGCGTCATGGATTTGAAGCTCCTGCACAATATTCTTACCTTGTGAACAGAATAACAGGCTGTTAAGTGCTAGCAGGGCAATGAGATGTACTCGACTTGTGTACATATACCTTCAGACTAGGCAGTCCAGGCACTGAGAAAACAACTGCTGCAGTCTGGACTTGACTTTTGACAAAGAGCCTAACTGCGCATCGTGACTAAAGTCACACTGAAACCTGATGTGTCAGACCCAAATTATCAGTACTGGAGCTGGAAATTTAACTGTTAGCTCAGTTGTAGCTGCCTATATGCTACAATCCCTGTTTTGGGCCTCAGTGTACACAGAAAAGTAGACATTGCACTGATGATTTTTTTTTTTTTAACCCATACATAGTTTCTAAATCTGTCCATGAAACACAGATAGCCTCTGCTTCCCTAATTTTGAGAGATGATCTCTCCACTTCACAATTTGAACACTGGCCAGAGCAGTGCTGCATCTAGGTTCTCCCCAGTTTGGCAGATGCATGAGATAGGCTCCCCTTGGCTCACTCTCCTTCACAAATAACAGCAACTCAGTGCTTTGCTGTGCTTCTCTGGGTATACTCTCCTCCTCTCTTTCTGGTGTGGAAACAGTAGCACAAGCTTTTCAGTTTTGTTGCCACTTCTCTCTCCCCTACTATGACATTGAAAGCAAAGGCACATGGGGGTCTGAACAAACTGTGAAAAAACCCAACACTGAGAAGCGAACCCTGCCCAAGCATAAGCCATTCCCTCGTGGAAGACACAGGGCGCCCAGCAGGATTGAGCCCATGACCACCATCTCAGCCATCTTGCTGTAGCTGCATAAAACTAGTATTACCTACCTTCTGTGAAGCGGTTCGTAGCTCAGCTAAGCTGGTAGCAAGATTCTTTGCACACTGACTTAGCTGCATTGCTGCTGCTTGATCAGTCACAGTGGGGACTGCAGCCTTGGCGGATGCCACCATTTTACTTCCAGGCTGTTCAAAGAAAAGCAGTGAGCACATTTGCTTTAAAGAAGGCTTAGGATTCAATAAACAAACTGCTTCCTCCATTCACGCTCTCAGGAGGTTTCTAGATTTGCTGTAATGACCACTTCATGCGCTCTACTGCTCCTTAATCATGCACCTTCTAGACCCCAGCATTTTATTTGTGCTGCACCCTGCCATAATTCCACATTGTGGTGTCCTCTGCAGCTGAACTCATTGGGCTTTACTAGTGAAACGATTCCTTCATTGCTACCAATGTCTGTTAGGCCTCTAAGTTCTCATATAGATGACTTAAAAAGACTTAAACAAGCGGTTTTGCCATTCAGCACCCATGTGCTATGAGCAGGTCCAGGTAGCACAGATGGCAAATTTGTCTCAATGTTTCTAAATATTCAACTCTGCCAAAATTCTATAAATTGAAAGCTCAAAAAAACTTGAGAAAAAGTTATGTCAAAAAAATTACTCTTCACAGGATTTGCTGTAAATACAATTGAAATATTTTCCCAGTTCTCACTGTCACCACGGTAGAATCATAGAGCCACAAGGGAGACTCATCATTTTAATGACTCCAGATGGATTTATACAGCAAAATGCTCAGAGTGAAAGCAGTGTTTGCAATACCTCTGCCTATATAGGACCATAAAGAAGGTGCTAACAGCAACCAATGAAATGATTCATTTCCATTCTACATTTAAGGCAGGACTAACTGATGTCAAGGAATGATCATGCCATTACAGAGAAAATTGCTTTCTTCTGTTTGTTTCTCATAATGTTGATGCTAAACCAAATCGTTTCCTATCAACATTTAATAGTTTCTCTATTTTTAAAGATATTTTGAAAGAAGCATGGTGTCAAATTATGCATTTCGTTCAAAACCATTTACTCATGCAGGCTAGTATCTAAAAAATGGTAATATTCCTTTTTGTTAGTGAAGAATTCTGGAGCTTGCTGCTACAGTGCTACCTCCACTAACAAAGGTTACAAAAGCATCTGACTTATTCAGATCTCTGCTTAGAAAGATGGTGAATTCCCTCCACTTTCTTCTTTAACTTCTTTCCCAGAAGGCAAGTACTACAGAAATAAATGTTTCTTCTCAATATATTTCTGTTTTCTTGTTAATTTTATCCTCAATTTTGGCAGTTTTCATTCTCCACAGATTCAACATACCTCAGCCATCTCAACTGAGAAACTAAATTCTCCTTAGCTGTGCCTTACAGTCAGGGATGAACTTCTGCCATGGCTCTTAACAGTTTGCACCTCATTTACCACAAATAAAAGCATACAGCACTAAATACTGTTTGCTCTGATGGATTCTACTACAGCAATTGATTCACTTCACCTGAAGGAAGTTCTGGCTGGAATTTATTAGAGCAAGCTGAGCACTGAGGTCTTCTGCCTGAGCTTGACTTCCTCTTACACCTTGCACCAACTGAGGAATGTGGTCTGCAACATTCTATAATAAACAAAGGGAAAAGCTTTTAGCATATAAACCTCCAAACCCTCTGACAATAAAGCAATCCCTCTCCCCACCCCCCTTAAAGACAACTGTAGTATTCACAGGTACAATACTCATGTATTCACAGAATTTGTTTAGGATTCCATGGAACTGATTTAATTTGAGACAGGATTTTTCAGAGACATTCTACTTTTATTTGAGAAATCTTTATTCAAGCTACT
Organism: Porphyrio hochstetteri; assembly: GCA_020800305.1. Lineage (NCBI taxonomy): Eukaryota > Metazoa > Chordata > Aves > Gruiformes > Rallidae > Porphyrio > Porphyrio hochstetteri. The sequence continues at coordinate 9,745,200 of CM036915.1, read as the reverse complement.
CATGAGTTGATGATTGTACAATACAATCTAAGACTTATTCCAAAGTTATGAATTACTTCCTCTGCATATTCCAACACTAGTAGAGATAACAGATTTTTCAAGACCATGTCTTGCTTTCAGAAAAACATTGTCTTTTACACACAACCACCTGAACCCACTTTTCCTTGACACTAAAAATACAAAGTTTATACTATGGCTGGAGCATTCTGAAGTTTTATTGCTAAAACTTTATTCCTGGACTGCCCCAAGTCATTTCACAATAAAACTTACTTCAGCATAGCAATACTAATATTGCTTTTTCCCCCCACAAAAAGTAGGTATCAGATCTTCTCTGCTATCTAATAAAACATCATCAATGTAAAACCAGAATGAACTGTAAAGGATACAGTGAATCAGTTTGTCTTTTTTTTTTTTTTTAAAAAAATTCATACTGAAATAGAAGCTACCTGCAACAGAATCATGGAACATTAGGGGTTGGAAGGGACCTCTGGACATCACCTAATCCCACACCCTTGCTCAAGTGGGATCACCTAGAGTATGTTGCACAGGATCATGTCCAGGCATAGATCTTGAGTATCTCTGGAGAAGCAGACTCCACAACCTCTCTGGGCAGCCTCTTCCAGTGCTCTGTCACCCTCAGAGTAAAGAGAGTTTTTTCATGTTCAAACAGAACTTTCTGTGTTTCAGTTTGTGCCTGTTATAGGACACCAATGAAAAAAGTCTAGCTCCTTCTTCTAGTCATCTTCCCTTTAGATATTTATGAGCATTGATGAGATCCCCTCTCGGTCTTCTCGAGGCTAAATAGATCCAGTTGTCTCAGCCTTTCCTCCTACGAGAGATGTCCAGGCCCCTAAACATCCGTGTAGCCCTCCGCTGGACTCTGTCCAGTAGTTCCCTATCTTTCTCAAACTGGGGAGCCCTGAATTGAACACCATGTTCCAGATGTGGCCTCACCAGGGCAGAGTAAAGGGGGAGGATAACCTCCTTCAACCTGCCAGACATGCTCTTCTTAATGCACCCCAGGGCATCACTGGCCTTCTTGGCCATGAGGGCGCACTGCTGGCTTGTGGGGACACCGGGACACCAAGGTCTTCTCCACAGGCTGCTTCCCCAGTCAGTCAGCCCCTAACCTGTACTTGTGCCTGGGGTTATTCCTCAATAAGTGCAGAACCCTACCTTTGCCTTTGTTGAATTTAATTTGCTTCCTCTTCACCCAATTCTCTAGTCTGTCAAGGTCTCACTCGATGGCACTGCAGTCTTCTGGTGTACCAGCCACTCCTCCCAGTTTAGTATCATCAACAAATTTGCTGATGGTACACTCTGTCCCTCATCCAGGTCACTGATGAATACGTTGAATAAGACCAGACCTAGTACTGACCTCTAGACCACACCACTGGCTATAGGCCTCCAACCAGACTCTACATAACTTGTCACAACCCTCTGGGCTCTACTGTTCAGCCACAACCTTGAGAAGTACTTCAGCTACCTTAGTTCATTCCGACATGTCTTAGAAATACCACAATGACAGGAAATGATCACTGAACATTAACGTGGCTTTTAGTGATGCCTTCTTTAACGGTTTTGTTCTCTTTCCCCACAACTGCTTCTTCCATCCAGAAGAAAACCCTTTTGCATTCTATCATCTTTTTCCATTTTTAGATGAAATGTGTTTAGAAACCCTGAAGCAACATTAATCAGAGCCAGAAATTAAGCTGCCAAATATAGCTTAAACACAAAAGAAAAGACCTTCTCACCAGACTCTTTTGTCTAACTTGGAACTACAAAAATGTGCTTCACTTCAGGCATACCCTGAAATCTGTCGTCTTGGCAGCTTTAACGTCAAGCTAGGAACCACGTTAACCCCATACTAAGATCTACAACAACTTTTTTACTTTTTTTTAAAACATTTTTTGACTTACATTTTACATTTAAGGCCACAGTTGTTTGTAGGCTGGCCATCAGTATAGCAGGATCAGTGTTTTTAGTTATATAACAATTGTAACCGGTACATTAAATTTGTATTTCACTCCACTATAGTATCAATCACTACTGCTACTCCATCCTTCACTGTGCAAAATTCAAAGGTAACCTTTGCTTCATAGCAGACCTCAGTCCCATTTCACAGTGTGTATCACTCAACAGCCTGTTTTGATGATCACAGCTACTCACCTGTGGAAGAGCAGACTCATGCTGGATGCACGGCAAGGACTTCTTGCCAGTGTATAAATTTCTGAGCAACCAGAAGCCTCAGCATGCTGCTTCCAGCACAGCTCTACACATACAGATCTGCTGACTGATTTGCAGCAAAACTTTTACTTAAAGCACTTGCTTCAGGTGAACTGGTTGTTACTCAAAAGATACAATGCTGCAGTACATATACCTATGATCCTTTCTGCTCAGGCGTTTGCAGGAGTGCTTGTAACAATCACATGGCTCAGCAGCTCAGTTTTTCAAACCTCTCTGCACAGGAACACATGGGAACTACAGATAAGAGAATAAATGAGGGTTCTCCAGAACCCATGCAAATGACTCCATCTGGTACTGGTGGGTTGGGTTTTTTTTGTTTGTTGGTTGGTCGTTTTTTATTTTTATTAAATATCCTTTTGAGGTTGCAACAGCACTATTAACAAAGGCAACTTCTACTTCCCCCTAAAGCAAAGGTCAAGAGTTATTTGTCAGTGTGTTGTGATATGTTTACCTTACAGCTCTGCACAAGTTGCTGGTGGGCTGCTGTGTTCTTATTGGAGACAGCTGCATTCTGAGAAGCTGCAATAGTCTGAGTAGCAGCAGCTGCAGCTTGTTTAGCTGCAATCTTTGGAAAAAAGAAACAAGAGTTAAAGCAGTGATAAAAGTCTGAGTACTTCAGAGGATGAACTACATATTACAGTTAACTTTGACAATAGCAACTTTGACAGATTAATACATTTCACCCCTTGATAAATTTGATTTGCCTTAAAGATGAAAATGAGATGAACACTGTTACCCACCTGTAACTTGCCAATGAAAAGGTGGAACTAAAAGGATTTTAAGCTCTTACTCTTTCACAGCTTAGTTTGCAATATGACCAAAAGAAGTCAGACCAGAAATGGTCTAATCAATTAGCTCCTTACTAAGAAGGACAGAGAAAGCTGCCAAAGTGCATACAGTGCTTCACACTGCTACATTAACACCTCTGACTGAAGACCTAAGGGAGCCAACCTCTACTGAGATTGCTCTATGACAAAGCAAAGATACTAAAATAAAGCAGAGGTACAAAATATTGGTATTACTCGCTCTAAAAGTGCTGAGAATGCCTTCTCCAAATATCTAGGAATCTACCCGTCCGTATTGTAAAATTTAAAATTCAGCACTTTATCCAAGGCATTCTAACATGCTGTACAATACTTTTAACTAGCACACTAAATACAACCGAGCATGAAGTTCATTCTCACCTCTACACATTTTACTCCTTTGTAAGGCAGTACATATTATAACAGCTAAAAGTCCTTTCTATAAAGTTTTCCTGCATGCAGTTTAACAACTGAGACATCAGCCTTGATGTCCTGAACAGCTCCTGATTTTTGGTTCTAGCCAAATACAGTACTTTCAATGCATTTCTGCAAAATGGCTACCTACTTAGTTCTTCCTTGTTTGTCTAATCTCACTGCACTCGAATCAGGCTACTGTAAAATCACAGTTGGAAGCCAGGAATTACAGAAAGCTTATTTTTTAAATCTGCTTTTTCTACATTTTAGCTGAGAATGGGAAGATCATATCTTGCCTACAACACAAACTTTGGAGATATTTTACTGTTAGTACACAATAAATTGCCTTTCTCCCCCTTGGCTATGCTACCAGGTATGGTGTAACTGTTCACTTTTGTTTCTGTTTCTTTGATTCTCTGAATCATTTACCAGTTTAATTTGCTATGGTGCTATTTGACATATCTTTGTATGGAAACATGTGAAACTCTGGCAGACATACTATTAAAACCACCAAAAATGTGGGTAAATGACAGATCATACAGATAATTTAAAACACTATTAGAGTAGTTTCAGCTCAGCTGTCTGAAATCTCAGCTGATCAAATGCCTTGTGAGTCAGTTTCTCACACCACTTTACTACAGCAGTGACTCAAGTTGCTCAATTTTCTGAGGACTGTGGTGTGGTATACTAGTACATCTAATTCCAAGCCTTGTACTCTGGAACCGAGTTTACAGTGCTCTCATTCTATGCTTAGCACTTTTCCTGAAATATATGCATTTCTACTTGCTTGAAATTATCTACAGGTAATCATCATTAAAATGAAGTAAACAGAAAATTCAGCATCATCTAGTTTTGAACCTCTAATCTGTTGACAATTTTCTTCTTGATGGCATTCTGTGCAGCAGCATTCGTAGCAACACGCAGTCCCTCTGCTGCTTCTCTCAGACGCTGCTGTTGATCCTCATTTTCAGGATTGGCTGCAGCTCCCTGCCCAAAATTTCAAAGTAAAAAACATAACCCTCAGTAAGAGTTCCCGGAGAAAGTGTAGATCAATATCAAGACTTTAGTTCCAGACAGTCTACTACATCTGCCTTTATTTTCCTTATATTATCTTAACCAAAATTAGAGCACCACTAAAAGATCACAAGACTTTGAGGCAGAAAATAAATTGCTAGTGCAAGGCTATTACTGTGTGTGGTAAATACTTCAACAAGGGAGGGGGTTGAACATTTGCTGTAATACACTACTTCAGGTGCTTGGGAAAAGTGCCTTTGCAAACTGCTTCCATTATGACCTGCGATAACACTGAAATGAATGTAGGTTTTGAAAAAAAGCCCAAACAAACCCAAACAGTTTTTAAAAATCCTAGTTCAACATGCCTATCAGCAACTGTGATCCAAACCCTGACCATCTGAAGTCTGAGAAAGTACTGGTAAGTCAAGGATACGCTCTGCAGCCAGGGATATGGGCCTTCTATAGCCCTAGCAGAATGGCTGGTCCTGATCTATAAACATCATTAAAGTGCAGGATCCCGGAAACAATTCAAAGAACATATTCCTCCCAAGTGGATTTAAATAGGTCTCTAGCACAGAAAGGAAATAAAAGGTTAAATATTTGCCTCTGGGAAGGAGTGAGAGCAGTAACACAGGCAGGACTACTCAGGCACAGAAAACTTCCTAAGACAGAAGCAGAGTTGCTTTGCTAATAATTTTTTAAGAGATATGTATAAGAAATTGCTATGGGTTTGTCTTTTCATTTGTATCAGTAGACTGATACAAGACTTTTGATCACAGTGGCTGTGGCTGGTGGCAGCTAGGCTAGCCAGCTTGAGTCGTGACCAGCCTGTGTACAGGCAAGCAAAGCAGTGCAAGAAGAGCTTTTAAAACAAAACAAACAAACCCAAGTAACTAATAAATTGTTTCTTCTCAACATGATTAGGGTATGTCATTAAATGCAGAATAGTTAGAGGAGAAGAGAAACCATCTCTACTATGAAGTCATATCCTGTCTTTCATATCCCAGATACCATCTCTTCTTTGTGTACAGCCATACAATTCTAAGTTGACAATTAGTTCTTTTCCCTGGTACCTTTGCAGCTTCAACCATGCGGGCTGTAGAATCTGCCAAGAGCTTTGCAGCTGCCAGAAGCTTCTTAGAGTTGTCCATGTCGATTTCTGCTTCAGCATCTGACCTCATGGCATTGACAAGATCAGAAGTGGCTTGAGCCAGCACCCTGGCCTGACGTACCATTTCACCTGTGGAGTGCAATTCTATTTTTACTTTCCTTCTCTCTCCATTTCAGTTTTGGTTTCAAGTCATCTCAACAAGATGAGAATAAAGTTACATTTGCCAAAATACTCTTTTGACTTGAAATTTATACACAAACAAAATTTTCATTTGGAAACTTCATAAACAAAATCTGAGACGGCAACATAAATTAAGGAAATGGCTACAGTAAGGTTTAAGAATAACCAGTTCTTTGCGTTCTAGTTAGAAAGAAAAAATAATAAATGCTTTAAGTTAATTTTGAATATTCAAGAAAACTCCTAGTGCAGTGAAGATGAATAATTTTGCTTTCAAATTATAGCCAAGATTTCACTCTTTTATTAAAAATCACCCATATTTCACCCAGTCTTCTTTTGGAAAGGTTCTGCTGGGGAATTATTATGTCATATAACCTACATTAAGAACTCTGTCACAAGACACATCACCAATTTGGTAATTTAAGATACTAGATGCACATTCTAGTCGCAGTGAAGCAGAGAGATGAAAGAGTAATGCTTCTGAAGTGGTTACATACCCATTCCTAGAGCAAACTGAACTCCCTCATACTAGACTTGAGCCCATAAAGCCTTTGGCTTTCTATGGATTATCAAATGAAGTAAGATGTATTTGGGTCTAAGGTCTCAATTCTTTTTAAATGCTCTATAAGAATCATGGGAAAGAAATCCAAAGCAGCATTTTTCTCATGTGCAAAGGTGATTTCTGGGTTTCAGAATTAAAAGCCTTCCTACCAGGCTCCTCTGGTCAGCCACAGGCAAAAAAAAAAAATAATAATTTCAACCTGTTATCAACTATTTCCTAGTATGCAATTTAGCCATTATTGGTTAAAAAAACTAATTGCAAACTCAGCACTCAGTCTAAATATTCTACCTGGGAAAAAACCCTTTAAATGCCCTGTCATACAGTATCAAGCCAATCAATTTAACAGAAATAATGTGATTGGGCAGTGATAAGCAGTCACAAGACAGAGTCTCTTCACTGTTAAAATTGCAACTGCAAAAGTACAACAGTAATTTGGAAACAGAGTAGAATCTGAATGCCTTCTAACTAAAAACTAAATGTTATGCAACAAGATCCTTGACTGTGAATAGAAAATAAATGCTATCCAAGATCAACTCTTCTACTGCATTCTTCTGCACAGAAGCTGAATCATGAGTGACAGCTAAACATAAAACTTGACATGCTTTCCTGTGTACATCTACAGTAATTAAATTCCTTAGGATAGCTACAGAGCATTAAAAACTGACTTCTTCTACAGCTTCCAATTAGAATATTAAAATGGTTTAGCAAACACTCCTCTGCATCTTTTAAAAATTTTATTCACTCATATTTCTCAGACAGAAATAGGGTCAAAATACATAGAGAATTTCACTAATTGCTTCCTTACACATGTTCCTCCAGAAGAGTGCTGCACTGCTGAATTGACAGATCCTTAAAAAACATATATCTGACACTTTTACCTCTTAAACATAACCACCAAGACAACTCTACAATAAAAGGTCATATTTTTCAGATCAACTATAACATGAATATAACTCTGGCTGAAATATTTTCTCTCCTGGCCTTATCTTCACATAGCACAAAAGATCAAAACTATACTGTTCACCATAGTAGCTTTTAAAAACTTTGTAAAATTTTCATGATGTGTTTTGGTTTCAAGCTAATACCGCCCCTTCACATTGAGCAAGCAGTCACAAGCACACTGCCCTCATGACAGTTGCATCTCAACAGATGTTGCTACTTAATAACTTTCATACCTACTGTAATTTCATGATTCCAAGTAATTTACTGCTTTACTAAAAATTCATGCTGGACAGCTAAGTGTAAGGTATCTGAAGTTTTGGGTGGTTCTAGAAACTGCACGTTTTAGAAACATCACAGAAAAAAGCAGAGCTAAGTTTCTCCCAGCCTTACCACAAACCCTATGTGTAATAAAAATCTATCACTGGAAAATATTCCCCAAGGTACCTGACTTCATATTTGGAGATGAGAAATTGCTATGCCTTTCTGTCACGTGAAGCAGTGGTAGAAAACAGACAAAACACTACAGTGATCATTTAGCATTGTATTAGTTGTTTTCACAGAACATACATTCTATGTAGTGCACAGCTATGTGCATTTTGCTGGTGTCATGTTCTGGGTTCAGTGACTGCCTGTCATGACAGCACTAGCTTTGAAGCACACCACACTGCAGAGATTTTATTTTTTTTTTACTTCCACTATTGGAAACGTGCAGGTGTCTGACACACAGAAAGCTACCGCTTGTTCAAGGAACTTACCAGCATCTCCCATTGAACTGAAAATACTCTCTGTGACACACATGATGGTGTCTGTAGCCTGGTCATAGCGTCCGATGGGCTCTCCCCTGCTTGCAAACTGACGGACATGCTGCAAGAGGTCATTCAGAGCCTGGCTGACAATGCTGGCAGCTGCGCTAACCTGCTTCAGTAACTCCGTGTCATCTGTGGCAGCCTGGCAGGCCCTCACGCAGTTCTCCACTGAACGGTCCACAAGTTTCCCTGCCTCAATCAGCTGTTCCTGACACACTGGAGAGCTGATGGTGGGACTCACAACCTGCATGGGAAAGGACACATAGCATTGAGAAAAGGCTTATTTGCAAATTCATTAACTGCAAGTGAAACATTTTAATCTTTAATGTACCTATTTGCCCTAGACAGAAAAGCCTGAAAGTAAGTATTTAATAGGTGGCTTCAGACATCTAACTGAAGAATCTGGGCTCTGCATATAATTAATCTCAATGTAGACTCTGAGAATGAAGGTCTTCACCCTGTTTTGTGCTTCTTCAACAGCTACTGAACTGATAAAACACTGGACACCTGTTCTGGAGGACAGGCATGGGTCAAACTCCTCCAGAATAGCTACGTCCACTGGCAGACTCCCATATCCTGGAAGTCTAAATAAAACAAAACCTTAATTGGAATCAGTCTTGTAAATAAAAGGCTGGTATAGCAAGGATTTGTTTAAATAGAAGTAGTGCTTGGCACAAGGCAAACAACATTCTATTTCTGAGAACACATGACATGCAACAACACCTGTAATCTACAGATTAGAAACAACTCTCCCACATTTTCTTCAGACTTATCTGGACAGCTTTCACAGTGGGAAAACTGTGCATATCTTATAAGGAAAACAGGATACTACTGGGTGTCTTATGTTATACTGAAGAAATTCAAAGGCAGTAAGAACATCAAGTTCAAATAACGAAAGGTCATCCGTGTGTATTACAAAAAGCCCTTGCAGCTGGAGAAATAAAGTAGAAAATATTATAACTTTAATACATAATATTGGCTATTATAATCCTTCTAAATGTTTCGCAATAGTTGTATACCCATTTCTCTGCAAAAAGTGAGTTTGCAGACTTCAAAAGCAGCATCCAAGTAGGAAATGCAAACTGTTTATGTTGAAAAAATATGATTACTTATTTATTTTTTAGACCAGAAAAGGCTGCAGAAGTCTTCTGCTCCAATTGCAGAACTCAGAATTTAAGGTTTGATCTCAAGTCCTTTGTAATTTTCTCAGACTGAAAAAATCAGTACTTGGCCAAAAGCAACAGATCTATTACAACTGGGCTACCATAAATTAGTGCAAATATATTTACAATCAATGATCACCAACCTGCATTTTAAATTATTTACCGTAGATGAGGTCTTGTGGAGGGTGTTCCTGCCCATGGCAAGAACTACATTATCTTTAAGGTTCCTTCCAACCCAAACCATTCCAGGATTCTGTGAGCTGAACCCATCTTAATTCTAGGCTTTACTACAAAACTTACATAGTGCCCCAGGCACGCTGTTCTTGAACTAATATTTTTTTCTTTCATCAATATTAGTAGTAAATCAAATGGGCTCTGTTTTCCGTGGAACCTCCTCTGAAAGTTATATAGCAACACCTCACATCCCCTAGGCTCCTGATTGCCACTGTTACGGGTGACAATTTATTACCCAACAACTTTGATATTGCGTAAATCCAGAGCTATGATATTAACACAGTATATTGCCAGAGACTATTGCAAATGCACAGGAACATACAGTCAAAACGATACCTCACCACCTCACAAACACTGCTATGGCCTCACCTTCGCACAAGCCACCAGCTGAGAAGTAGAGAGCGCACACTGTGTAGCAGCAGCAATGACCCTGTTCTGCAGGACTGTATCCTCAGCAACCTGTGCTACGTTCTTGGCCTTCAGCACTAACATAGCAGCCGCATTTGCAACAGCTTTGGCCAGGCTCATCAGAACATCCTGGTGAAATAAAGGGAAAACACAGTCTTATGAACAAAAAAAGGAGGATATACTTGGCTTATATTAAGATCAAGTCTCATGATGGCAAGAAGTTCTCCTGTATCAAAACTTAAACATTTTCTTTCATGTAAAGCAGCAAGCATGGCTATCAATCAGAAACCTAAACAGCTTTCTGTTCCCAGCACAACCATTTCCCTACATTATCAAGTTACTGGACTGAGCAAGTATGGACTGTCAAATTTTGAATTGGCTGAGAGTCCATAAGAGTAAGTCGACCTCCCAAACTGCAGTGTGCTTATCTTCACTACCTGAGAATACACTATTAGTACAAAACCAACTGGAGTTCACCACTCAAGATGTGACAAATATCAGCAATAATGATGCCAACCTCAAGGAGGAGCAAACTACTGAAGACAGACAGTGCTTGAATCAATACCAAATTCAAGTACTTAACTGTGTTTAACAGTAAGGAAAACTGCCACTGTTTTTGGAAAGGGTGTTTTCAATCAGAGTATTTCCTGGTCCATGATGTAAATATAGTCTAGAAATTACTGCTCCAAAATACAAGTCAAAACAGGTCTTAACTCCAGAACATCTTTCCCACATACAAAAATGTTTGGTTAACTCTGAAACTGAAAAATTGAAACACACTTGTATGTTAATTCCTGCAGTGAAAAAGGTCAGAAAATGTCTTCCAGTTTCCCCACTTCAAATTTACATTCTGCAAACTTCTTTTTCTTTTAGTGGGATGGAGTTTTCTTAATATCTGTACTGCTAAAATGGCCTGGCCTTCCCATAAACATATACTACAGATACACATGTATAATTTTAACTTCACAGCAGAAAGAAATCCTTGGATTTCAAAAGTTCAAAATGCTAGGGGTTTGTTTGGGTTTGTTTTTTTGTGACGTATGAAGGTACCTCTTACCCACCTTCTTTGACACTCTATAGCACTTTATAGCACTTATCAGAATGTTTAGGCTCTTTATCTTACCTGATAGAGGGCTGCAATACATACTCAAATAGGAAAACAAATGAGAACTGAGCTGAAATTCAGGGACAGATTTACCAGTGGATCAAGTGTTTAAAATGCCCTGTAAGTTACATTAGCAGACATCTTATATACAGGGCGCTCCAGAGGTCTATCTGTTGCTATAAATGACTGCCCCTTTGCTCTGGTGCAAACCTGTTTTAGCACTGAGTGAAAAAATCCAGACACATATTTGACAGAGCATTTCAGAACAATTGTTTTAGAAAGTGTTTGCTATTAGCCATTCAAGTTATACAGGCATAATGATTTGATAGTTGATACTAATAATCTTAAATAAATTACATCTGTAATACAATAATTTTCTCCTACTCCGTTTACCAAAAGGTTGTGTGAGCTTTTGGGTTACATACTATACATACAGACACTGCAATCACTTACATGAAAACCCCTATATTTAATGAAAAGAAATACTTGCTCTTTATTAACATTCATTCTTCATAAACGCATGGCACAGGAAGTCGTTAGCTTGCAAAGACAGAGATACACAAGGCATGGCAAGGATTGAAGCAGTGGGTGTGCATGTGCAAATTTTAATGCCCCAGCTCCCACAAAGTCCCTATGGCATTCAGAACAACTGATTAAGACTACGGACGTCCCCCTGGAAAACTCAATTAAAATCTTGCATCTTACACAGCGTACTTAGTGGAGATAGGCAGAGTATTTTAAAATAAGCCATTTGCTGTTCCTTATTTTATGCATCTGACTTCGCACTATGTGATACAGCTTGCACTGCACGGCACCTGAAAGAAACTGGGAGCTGCAGTGACACAATGGCAAGAATTGTTGCCATCGACAGGTCACAGGGTATCTCAAATCAGCACACCTCGGGACTTCCATACCCAATTTTCTATCTGTAAAGATGGAATGACAGTTCCACATCCTATAGGTTTAATTATAATAGATAATTCTATGCAACACTGAGGTACTGACAGTCACCATGAAGGAAAGTGGGTGATGGCTGTAGTAGTCAAGGTAGAAAGCAGGGTGGAATTTGAAAAGCAATTCGAAAACAAGTCTGAATAGTATGCAAATAGCATGGGCCATACACTTTAAACACTGAAGGAAGTACAGTGTAAAAAGCTCTCCACGAAGCAATAAAGCATCTGTATGATGCACAGCATGAAGTAAGAATTCCTATGGAATCAGCACTCTGTGATTGTGTAATTAAAACCGTCATAATGGATTAACCTCCATTAGCTTTGAGAAACTTGAAATTTAGCATTTCTTAACTGCATTCTGGAAATCCTGGTTTTATGCAGTGGCCTACTTATTAGCAAGCTGCACAGTTCTTACATTGACAAGCAAGCCTCTCTTTACCTGGAACCTTTCATCTGTTTCATTCTCTCCAATTTGCCTCAGTAACTCCCCGCTTGCCTGCCCAATGCTTCCAGCTGCAGTCAGAACTGTCTGTCGAGGCTGAAAAAAATATAATGGTGAAATACGTAAATTCAAAGACAATGCACTTTACTTGGATTTTAGATTTCCTCAAGGAACTTCTGTATTAGCATGCAATCAATGTGGCTAGAAAAAATATTATACCACAGGAATGCGCTGGAAAAATCTTTACATTTCCACATGCACAACTGCAGATCTGTATTTCAGGGGGTTCAAGTGAAGTGCTCCCACAGAACGTGTAAAGCGTTTTGAAGACCTTCAGTAGGCATTGCTGAAAGTTATTTCAGGATAATTAGGGATGCAAAAACCAACATGCCAACTGATTTGAAATATCAGGAGATTACATCTTCTTCAAAACATAAATAACTGAAGAGATGAGATCTAAGGCAAACTGGCTGCAGACTCCAACTCATAAAAAACTGATCAAAATAGTCTATTCTGATCTATACTACTTTCAGTTCTGGAAAACTACAACAGAGGGATCAACTTATTTTTCATGTCAACCTAGACAAAGATAGTTAAGAAAAAAATCCCAAATAAGTATCTCTCCTTCCTATTCAATTGAGTTTGTACTGTTGAAAAGGTTTTTTTCTAAAAGAGAATACAGTACGCAGAAAAATTAGCTATTTATTACACAAATGAAGTAACCTTTGCACTTTACGCAAAACTTTCAATATCAAGGTGCAAGACTTCAAGTCATAAAGACAAATGAAGGAATAATAGTGAAAAGAACTGCTTGCACAGGGGACATTATGTGGCACTGAGCAGGTGAGGCTTAGAAGCTAACACGTCTCAAAGAAGCCAAAGTCACACACTTCAAAGGAGGAACATGAGAAGCTTCCATCTACTCACCTCTCCTGAAGTAGGTTGCACAGCCTTCAGCAAGTCTGAGACAGCACTGGCCAAAGTTCGAGCAGCTTTCAGGAGGTCTTCTCCACTTCCAACTTCATCATCCATGAGAGCAGCAAGCAGTTTCACTCCTTTAGACATCTCAGTAAGGTTGGAAGAGATGGTTGTAATTGCACATCCCACAGCAGTGTAATCAGTGTCAACTGGATCCCCTGCAGAGCAAATATCTTGTGTGATCAGTATGCTTTGGTGGTTAAACTGGAAAAAAGCAGCTACCACAGGCTACACTCTCGTGAGATACAAAAGAGATATTTCAAGATACCTAAGCAGCATCCAGTAAGTCATTTAATTGTCAATTAAAAAAATACTGTTATAATCTTTTCAATTTCTACATTTCTTCTGCTACAAGAATTTACCTTCTAATAGAATTTCTCTTCATTCCATGCAATTTGCTAAGCAGCCCACAGTTTCAGTTTTCAACATTAAAAGAATACTGACCCCTTTAAGCTGCTCACAGCTCCTTCAACTTGTAACTTACTGAAGGAAAACACGCTGTCAACACACACACCTCTCAACTGCCAGAGAACACATTTTTGTAGTAACCTCGCAAACAACCTAAGCTACATTTAATCTTCATCAACGGTCATACCTTTAGCATAAGAGATAAATTGAAGATACAGAAATTGTGTTGGGAGGGGCAGAAAGCCTACTCAATGCACTTAGCTGTTGGGGAATTTTGAAGAAAAAATTTTCTCCAGCTGCTCTGTATTCAGGCCCTGTTACCTGAATTAGGCTGATAAATTTCCCTTCAAAAATTACCTGCTGTAAGGTTAACAACAGATGCAGTTCCTGCAGTGATAGCATCAACCTGAGAGTGTATTTCATGTTTCGATTCATCAACTTTGTTTTGAACCCATACTCTAGACGCCTAAAGAGCAATAACAAAAGGAAAGAATTAAGGAGTGCAATGAAGTTCTGTAAGAGGAGTCACTAGGTAAATCTCTTGTTCCTTCATGAACCTTTGAAAGTGAAACAGAGAACCACCACTAAATCCTTAAAGTGAAATATGAAAGCAAGCATTTTCTTTTTCTGAATCATTTGCTACAGAATTGCTAACACATTTCAACAGCTGCCGTTTTAAGGCAAATACCATAAATATTGCACCCATGAAGGCCAGCCACTTTTGACTGACGCCCCCCCCAAGCAACAGCCATTTGATCTGTCTTCCTCCTCTAACTTAAATCAGGAATGACAGAATCATATTGTTTCTTATCTTTCAAGTATCCAGGCAGCAGTGACTCCCACCACAAATACTGCCTATAATTTGCATTTAATTGTATATACCCACAAGAAACAAAAAGGATTCCAGGCATGGTTATGCAAGGAATCCAGGCATGGTTATGCAAGGAAGTCTGCTTTATCTAATCTCAGAACACTGATTTGAATGAGGTGGAACCCTTAAAGGGAGCACAAAATTTTTATCTCATTTTAAAAGCTTTAGGAATACCACTTGAGAACAAGGGACAATGGCTAACCTGATCTGTAAACACCCCAAAGCAGTAAGATACATCTCTGAGCTATTAGAAAAACTCACCATATCCTGCCCTAGAGGTGGTAGGTTATCAACTTCACTGAGGTCAGCTTGTGCTTGTTGAACAGCATGCATGCTAGTATTGATAGTCCCCATCAAGGCCTGCTGAGCTGAGGTCTGAAAAGCAAAACAAGGAAATGGCTGTATGTTATGTTCCCAACAGCACTTCAAGCAGATGCTACATATGCCTAAAGAGACAAGTCACAGCAATCCAACAACCACAGCAGGCCATTTTGGCTAGCTAGTTCTTCCCTGGTACAAACTCTCCAACACTGCTCTCACAGAGTCTTGATTCTGCCCATGCCATTTTATACTACTCTCTACTTGCACACATCTAGAAAAAGCTGAACTTTCTCAGACCAAACAATGCCCAGATACACACAGAGCTACCAAGCTGTCTTACCTACTTGCATTCTAGGAACATGAAAACTGAATTTGCTTCTAGGATCTCATTATTTCCTGAAACAGCCTACCAATGTAATCAAGGAATATTATAAATCTTAATTGCCATCAATACATAGAAAGTAACAGAAAATGCAAGTGTTTCAGGCAGAGCAGGATGTCTATTTGCACTGGGTGTCCAGGGGAAGATTTTGGCTGCAGCCGTGCCCTTGGTGAGCAGAGGCCCATGGCTACCTCACGCTTGGCACAACTAGCTGCAGATGGATCCAACAGACCCACTGCAGGACACAGCAGAGCCCAGCAGCAGAGCTGGTGGCACCTCTGGGAGAACATTATTAAGAAGGGGTAAAACATCACACAGGACTGAAGGGGAAAAAGTTTAAGAAAAAATGCTGGAACACAAATGTCTGAGATGTATAGGGAGGTGATCCAGGTAGCAAAGCAGATTCCCCAGCAGCCTGCAGGAGAGACCGTGGTGCAACAGGTATTTTTCTGCAGCCTGTGGAGAGGGCCCTGCAGCCCACAGAGGGCCCCACACTGCAGCAGGTGGGTTTTTCTCTGAAGCTACAGCCCATGGAGGACCCACACTGGAGCAGGCTCTCCTGACAGGAGATGCAGCTCATAGGGAACCCACACTGGAGGAAGTTTATCATGCAAGACTTGCAGCCCATAGAAAGGGCTCAGGTGGGCCTTTTAAAATCTCATTTTCTCCCCAGGGATGCTCAAAACTTATGTTCAGCAGGACAGCCAGGAAGCCACCTTGATATCCTCCTGCTTTTAGTAATATGCATACCTTGTTGTGTCTGGCTACTTGAAGCATAAAAAAATTTTCAAATGCAAAAAAAGAGTTTCAAATACAAAACAAGTAGATTCTCACAAGTGGGGGCATATGTCCTCTGTGCATCTGACCAATTGTGACTTGTTGCTGAGGAGAAGGCATGATGCCAATGTTGAAAGTCTCTGGGCCACTGGACCCTGAACGCATAACAGCTGGCAGCGCCACAGAGCCATGCTCCACCTTCCCCGTTCGGTTGAACTGCTGCTGCAAGATGGTAGATCTAAAGAAAAGAACAAAAAATAAAGAGAACAGAAAAAATCCAACACAAAATTAGTTCGCTCCTGCAAATCAAGTCCTGACAGATGTTCCTCCTCTAAGGTTTTAAACTGCATTTCATGACATTTGGAGTAGCTGGAAAACTTTACAGTCTTTCTTTCCAAACATTTTCTAACATGCTAGAAAAAACTGACTGCATGCTTTTGGCAGATCAAATGCAAATACCACTAATGAGCAGGCACCAATGAAAGAACACAATATATGATCATGGTAATATGTGGTACAACAGTTTTAACATGCAGTGAACTAGAATAAGATTCATGGCACAGCTGCTTTGTTTCAGTTGTATCGTAGGCCGATCAATAGAAAATAGAAATGTGAACCCTGTGGATATGCCCTTTGCAAGCAACCCCTAGATTTAGGATAAAAACTAACACTCTTTCTTCCTGCTTTATACACACATTCAGACACTGTACTTGCTAATAATCTGTCAGCCTATCAGGTAACGGGCTAGGAGACCGAATACTTGCAAGAATAGTAAAGTTACTGTCTTCCATCGTCATGAACAACTTGGCTGGATATATTGCTCAAATTTAAATATGACTCAAGCTTTAACACCAGAAATCTGCTGGGGAAAAAGTAATTTCAATTGTGAAAATCTTGCATTCACCTATAAGAAGTTTTGGGCTTCTCTGTACAACACTTAAATAACAGTATATTCTAGAAGTGATTTGAAAAGGGCAATACCAAAAGAACGTACATCTGAACACGTGTGATATGCCAAAAATTGACGTTTCACCTAAGGTCACATAAAACACCTAACAACTCTGTCTCCTATAAACTGTATGTTTAACAATAAATCAAATAGACTTTGCATATGTGTGCTGCTGACACTGCCATCCTCAGAGTTCCAAGCGGAGACCCAAGGGGCTCATTACAGCTTATAACATCATGGACCTATTTCTATTCCCTCATTGTAAAGAAAGATTTAATATTCCTTTTCAAGAGTATGACTAGCTCTACAGTTCTGCTATCCAGTTACTCTCCCATCAGAACCATAGCCTGACCTCCTAGTACCCAAACCTTATCTTTACCCACACCACATATCTGACCGGTTTTTGTCTAAAGAGGTTTGATGCAATAGGACAGCCCTGTTCATGACACAGGTACAACTAAACTGACAGGAATACAACTTACTACAAGCCATGAACCTAGCAGACAAAACCAACTAAAACCTTTTTGATTTCAGGTGCTTGCATGCCATTTTCAGCTCTGCATCATTACTCAACTGCCCAGGCCCAGCATTTTACTTAACTGCAGCCTGAGCTCCTTTCTTTGTTCAAGGGTCAGGTTACCACAAACTGGTACCACTGCTGGCTGCCTTAACCAATAATTTTGTGCTATTCAATCCTGGAATGAAGCTAGGAGCCTGATGCATTGCCTGGACATACTACTTACTTTTGTCGAAATATCCTGCAGAAAATCATTCTTTAATAGTAATAACTGTACTATTTCATTTGAAAGAAGCTGCCACAGCTAAAAAGTGTCACACTTCAATGAAGAACTTTTTCTCCTGTTGTGTACACTTACTTCTTAGGTGAAACAGATTCTTCCAACATGGTTGACTCCTCATCACCTTCAAGCCCAAATCTATCTTTACTTTGTTTCTGGAGGGGAAAAGGAAAAAGCCATAAAACAAGTTAAACAACATGTCTTGCTTTTTGCTTTCTCTCCACCGTTTCCTTGCCATTTATCAGAGACCTAGTCATATCATCTGTGGAGTCTGGCCCAGTGCTGAACACCATGGTTTTTGGCAGCATGTGACAATACAAACTCCACTTTAGAAGAGTTGCCCTTCAGCATCCAACACACCAGCTTCTAATCCCTAGCAGGTTAAGCACAAAGGAAAAAAGCATATTGGGGCCTTTTTGAACAAAGGCATAAAGAAAGTGTTGTGATACTGTTTTTTCTTGCAGGAAAAACAAAGTGTTCTGAGGTCTGACTGATATGCAACAGCAAATTCCAGCAGATACAGGACACGTACCATCCCCTTGCCCATTCTCTTCTAAGTCAGGAATATCAGACTAACTCAGGCAACCAGAACTCCAAGTCATATTTAGCATCCTGAAATGTTACTGTATGGTGTTACCTACCACTAGGAAATGCATATTCATAGGAAGGATCATAAATTTAATACTGTATTGAAGTTGCTTTACCAGAGTTACTTCAAAATTCTGGACAGTCTGCACATCTGACTTTTTGAGAGAGTTTTTTGTGGTGGTGTAAGGGAGGTAAAAACACGTAAGGGGAGTAAGTCTAAACCACCAGAAACCACGGGAAACTAACTTAAGTCAGAAAATTCAAATCTTGTAAAAACAGTCTATTTCTACTTGTGACCTAGTGCAAAGAAACCATCCTGCTTTCCACCTTGGTGAGAGATTTGTAGTCTGAATATATATGTATATAAACAAACATCCATTCTGACCTTTGGTACATTTAACAGGAACCCCTCACAGGCATCCATATACGTACCACACTCAACTTTCTCCAAAGAAGTCCTTAATATTATAGTTTGAGGTTATGAATTAACTGAAGCTGCCTATTTCTACTCAAGGTTGTGCCTTGCTTCCATACTAACGTGAAGTAAAAAAAAAAAAATCTAGATTAAAAAATGGTAAAAGTTACTTAAATGCAGGGTTCCCATGACTAAAATTGCAGGGTGAGAGCAGTTGGGAGTTGTGGAGTGCTGCATCATTAATACTTTAGCAGAAAAAAAAAAAATGCACCAGCAATACACACCAGATCTAATACACTGGAACAGTTCAAAACACATCAAGAATTAACAATATGCAACTGAGAACAATTAATCATACTCTGAGGCATGTATCACATAGATAACTTGGGCTTGACAACTGGAAACCACATGCTTCTCAAACATCATGAATACTGTGGATGTTCACTACTTACCCTGCTCCTAATTAATTAATTTTAAAACTGGCTGTATCAGCAGATTGTAAAGAGGAAATCAAAGGATTGGTAATACAAATATACACATCTGTATTGTATGGACAGAAAGGCTGCTTTTCTTTGGTGTTAGAGAGCAAAGATACTTTTGAAGTTTAAGAGCTAGAATCGAGGCTTAAACTATCTACAGAAACCTGCAGTTTATTTAACATTTATTAAATTTGAGGCCAACAGCCTCAAAGAATAAGGTGTGTACTATGATGACTTCTGGCAATCCTCCTCAATCTCTGATGTTGTAATGCTTGATTGTATGTCTTACGCTGTTTGCATGACCAACGGCAATAACTTCTCCTGCTTAGCTTCCTGTCATTTCTTCACTATTAAAATCTATTACAGCAAATAATGATGTCATTTGGTTCAACCTTAACACAGTGAAAGTTTGTCAGGGAGCAATCAGTGCTTTTCGAAACATCTCAATTTTTTACACAACATGCTTAAAGCAGGACAACTTAGATCTACACTGGTTGGCAAAACTAGTATTTTCTTCTCTGCTGTTTATTTACTTGTGAATATTCTGAATGGTGGAGACACATATCAGCCTCTCCTCTCTTACCAGGCACACTCCCTAAAACCAAGTTTCAAGACAGCCTGCCTCTTCACAGACATTTTATTCCTCTCCCTGCAAAGCTGAGATTAAATTGTTTGCTTAAGCATTCACAATATTTTCATACATCTCTAATTCTTTTCTATTTTTTTTTTAGGTTTTACAAAAAACCTCTCAGCTTTGATGCATTAAATAAAAGAGCTTCTGGGCAACTACTGTGTAGTTCTTAATGTACTTTTAAATGCTGCTTCCATGGGATCATTTCTTCCCACCTGATTTAGCATTCCATTCCATAGCTTAAAATCCACAGTTGAAGCTTTGGATTCTTCTCTGGATGTACGCTCACACTCAGCAGCTCACCCTTCCAGACAGAAAACCACAGCACAAGCGTGCGGTACTGAGCCTGACCCAGACTACTGCTATAGTTAACAGTCTTGGTATTTTCCAGAAGCACTCACTTCAGTTAAACAACATGAACTTATATTACTTAAAGGTAGAAAATAAGTAACATAAAAACATAAGATACAACACTGACTCCATCAGAGAAAGACTGCAGCTTGCACACATCTGAATTTTTGCACTGTTGTACGGTGAATTTTTCTACTTTTTTTACTACATGTCATCTTAATAACATACCTTCTTTAGGATGATATCAATATAACCTGCAATTAATTGAGAGATCTGTTCTCCTTCAGTAGTCTGTACTGAATAATAGCTTTCCTGATATTCACCAAAATCCTGAAGGAAAAAAAGAGGGAAAAAAAAAGCCTCTTCAAAAATGGAAAGTAAAAAAATAAGTGGTATCAATTATGAATAAGAATTCAAATCCTAAAATTGTTTGTATAGACATTTTATTACCTCAAACAGTACATATAACTGCTCCAAGATTCTAAAGGGAGGAAAGGGGAAGAATGCTTTTTACTGCAGCTTAACCACATATATTTCATAAATCACAGTACCACAGGACCAAGAGTTACTTAGTCTGACAGAGTAAGTCACTGAAGGATGGAGAAAAGCCTTCAGAATTTTATTCTACAGTATAGTCATCCATGCAATGGAAAATAAGATGCACATGATTAAAGTAAATATAATTTTCCAGCCACTGCCTCTTGCTGTACCACTTTAAGCAACCTTTTTGTTTCATTTCAAAATGCTCTTGCTGCAGTGGTCTCTTAATGGACCAAATAATTAACCAAACTTCACAATCATAAAGTTCTTTAAATCCACAATTATCAAATGTATTAATGAACTATCTAGCTTTCTTT
Organism: Porphyrio hochstetteri; assembly: GCA_020800305.1. NCBI lineage: Eukaryota > Metazoa > Chordata > Aves > Gruiformes > Rallidae > Porphyrio > Porphyrio hochstetteri. The sequence continues at coordinate 9,724,015 of CM036915.1, read as the reverse complement.
ACATTCGTATCTTACAAGTCAAAGTGCATTATAAATGCAAGCACCATAAGAGTTTAAGCAGGTGTGAATGATGATGCTTGCTTAACTGTTTGAGTGGTTAGGTACAGAGCAGATTTAAACCATTTTCTGAGTAGATTTAAACAGTACTTTTGGGGAACTGGTCCATCTACAAACATCATATTAAGGATTAACCCTAGACACCAATATGGGCCAGTTCATTAGTTTAGGACTCAGTGACTATATGTAACACTAGAAAATCACAGATAGAATGAGATACATTGAAGAAACTGTTCTGAGTATAAATCCATCTTCCTGTCTCTTTGCAACATAGATCCTTCTTCCTGTAAATATATACCAAGAGATTACCAGAGTGAAGCTTTTAGGTGAGGCAGCCCATCGTTTCACAGTTGTCAGTGGCCATTCCTGCAACACTTCCTTGGTCTTCTCATCCACACGCATCACTGAGTCTTTGGTGACACCCAGTAAACGAGGAACTAACTTGTTTTTGCCTTTCATTTTTTCCTATAAAAAGGTGTGAGAGGTTGTTTTGCATTCAGATGGAGCTTGCCATAGGAGAAAGGAAAAATACGATGGAATATACTGAGACAAAGGGAAGAAACTGGCATGTAGATGAGGACAATCTAAAACTGCGGTGTGTCACAGACAGTTATTTACAAGCAATCCATTGATAAGAAAAAACTCTAGTCTTCACTACGCAGTTCAAAGACACTCCCTCTTCACCTTCCCCTAGATAACAGAAGTATTGTAGGGATTTTGATAAGAAATCTCTGGAAGTTCCTTTAAAAACAATATGGTGGCAGTCCTAGACACAAGACTTGCTCTGTAAAACTGTTTTAGAGAAGCTGAATGGCAAACTATCTTCAAGACGACCGAGATGTTAGGCTGTCCTCACCATTTCTCTATAAAATTTCTGGAGAGGTAAAGGAAAGGAAGCCCTACTGGGGCTGACAAGTAGGCCAGATCACCCATATTGTGTACCATATTTTGGATATGAGATCTTTGTTATTTTCAACCCATAAGAACATCCTAATTCATGCCAATATCAAAGGCAGGCAGGCTCCATCTGCATGCTGCCAGGTGATGTCTGCATTTTAGATGGTGGTTCTGCCTCTTTAGTTTTCCAAGGTTGCAGAGCATAGGCTCAAGCTAACAATTTGCTACATAAAATCCATCATAAAATTGAAATGAATCCACATGTCCCATTCTCCTGAGCTTGTGTAGGCTGCAAAGAATCAACTTGTGTTTAGATAGTGTGTCATCCGAAAGACCTGTTAAAAGACCAATTATTCCTTCCAACAAAAGTTTCATGACATGCCTACTTGATTTAGTTACCATTTGCTTTAAGCTATGACAAAAGAAAACAAGATATTAGTTAAAAAAACAAAGATATTTTTACCTTTTACCATACAAGTCAGCTACAGTATGTTAATAAGTCACCACTGAATTTGCAGCTTACTCTAAACGTGCATGTTTGTTTTAATATTTTAGTTAATGAAAAATGCACACCATAACTTTGGTGTAGTTTCTAACAGACAACAGCTTCATTAGAGATTTCAAACTCCTTTATCCGTTAATGGTGCCTAACGACATTTTCCCTTAAAGGAAGCAAGGCAACAAGGTAATTCTTTCAGAGTAACATATTAACAGTATTATCCTCCCTACATTTTTCAATCACACTTTGACCTTCTATCTGCTTCACTACAATTTGTCAATAACTAAGAAAGTGAGAAAAGGCAACCTATCGATATCAAGCTACCTACAAAGAATCTGTACTGTAACTGTGGGAACCAAAGAATGAAAATGCTTGCCGAAGTACAGCCTCCTTTCCATTTTATGTCAGTGGCTACTGAATACTCAGGCACTAATGCTTCACTCCCATTTTCACCACAGAACATCTGTTTCTGGGTATGAAATTCTTTCAATAGCCTGAAGACCGTGACCTGTTTTACTAGAAGGATTAAGAGAAATTAATCATTCGGCTGATGAAGTTGTTCTTCAAATGCACTTTTTCAGCACACAATTCATATTATTAAACTTCTGAACAGGTAACAACTTAAAATTTCTTTGTGAATGTTTTTGTGAAGACAGTACTTTGTTATTAATCAAAAGAAAAAAGAAGAAAGGTTAATTTAAAGAAATTAAATCATGAGAGACTCAACTTACTTTCTAGAAGCGGTATGACAAGGCTCTAAACAGAAATTATAATTCTGTTCCATGTAGTAATTTAGATATTTTTCCAAATGCTGCTTTCAGACAGAAGGTTGAAATAACATCTTTGACCTTTACTTAGTGCAGAATCTGAGGTAATAACCAACCATACAATATGGTCACAGTAAGATCTACATTACCTTAACAAGAAAAAATGACACTCCGTAGGTCCGCAGGGAGCGGGCTAGCTTCACATACTTCACTTTGGCTTCTATTTCAGTCATCTCACCACAGTTTTTGTGCTCCTGTAATGAGACTTCAGATTCAGTTGGGCAGAAACGATGCTTTGTGGAAACAAACCAAAAAGGGCATAGCTTTTATCTGTTTAAGGATGCTTACTTAATAATCACAACAATCAGAACATTTAAGAAATACTGACTAGCAACGCTAGCAAGGCTATATCCCATCATTCTTCACATCAGAGAACATAAACAATCTGTGCAAATGGAACACTCCTCTTTCACCATCATCCATTCTATCTGTGCCTCAGATCACACATATTTAAATCACTTCCAGAACAGTTTAAAATTCCAGGTATTGCTGCTGTGTGACACCATTAGGTTTCCTACAATTAACACCACCTTACTCTGAGTGTTAAAATAGAAGTCCCAGCATCCATATTTTTTTCCAGGATTATTCCTATTTTGATTCATGAAAGTCTCATGCCTTGTAACTAACCATTTTTCATCTCCTGTAGGTATTTCCAGTGGGATTTTCCTGACAGTTGCAGTTATCCACAATTTTCTTCCATCATATGAAAAGAAATCAACAGATGAGGAAGAAGCAATGATTGTTCACAATAGCTCATCCTAAAATACTCTTCTAGATGTGTCTTGTAACTTCATTTCTATTTATTATTCAAAGAGTTTACTCATTAGAAAACTTTATTACCTTTAAGTAACGACAACTACTAGTATTACCTATTCAAACTTCATCTCAGCATCTGCTCCTCTACCCCAGGATATCTGCTGAAAATCCTAAGTCTCTTGCTATTCAAATCCTGTTTGTAGGATTCCCTATCACACTCCATCTTCCCCTCACATTCTGAACTCGTGGTTGCCACTTCTTTCATGCTGACTGATGGCAGCAGCGGGAGCAGCAACATAGGAAACACTCTCCTACTCCATTTTAAGTTACCTCCTTGACAATTTTCCACAGAGAAGCACTGGGAAGACTAACCGCAACTCCAAAAATCCTTTTGCACTTCAAGGATGTAAACTGATCATATCTGTTTCAAGTGCAGTGCAGAATACAGCCAGAATCCCAAAAGAGCAAGGTGCCCAAAGTAGTCATTGCAGACAGAATACTCGGCAAAAATCCCCAGTCAAGCTCAAGAATTTCACAACTCAAGGAAACAGCTCATTTCCCCCCACAAAAAGACAGCTTGCTGCTTCTACCTTGCCATCATATCTTTGCTGAACACCTATACCCTCCTGATGAATTTCTCATCCACGTACTCAAGCAAATAACTACTCACAGATATATTTGACATGGGCAAAAATCACATGCTATAAATAGCATTATACTGATATACAGAAGTGCATTAATTTTTTTTTCCTAAACAGCAACGTCACTGCCACCAGCTAAAAGTATATATATAAAAGCATTAGACATCCTCATCTGCAAGGAATCTCCTGGTAGAACAGACTTTACTGAGATAGAGAATTCCTAGACTAGAAATATAACCAACATTGGAAAATATGTGGCCTGTTCCTTTGCTTCAACCTGTCTCCCAAGCTGCTATCACAGATCACTGGTATGCCCTTCCAGAAACCGGCTGACTTGATTTCCAACTGTTTTCCACTGATTTTTTTCAACTTAGATGTTGTCAACTTATTGACTTAGTGTCAATCTTGTATTCAAGTAGACACAGATATTTAGTGCATCTACAGAACTGCTGATACCACTTCCAGTGGTATCAGTATATTTTATAATCAACTGCTTCAAGTCTTTTACAGCTGTATAATTCCCAGACACATTATTAAACTCCAGCATTAGCTAGCAGATCTCCATATTACTTGAAGCTCATACCTAATAATAGAGACATGAAATTAAGACTGGGTTTCCTAAATGTGCTTCTGTTTTGATACAAATACACATCTCTACATTTCAATGCAACTGAGAAAAATTTCTTCGGAATAATGAATATTCACTCAATCCCCTTCAACAAAAGTACAATGAATAATCACCAATGAAGAAAAAAGGATCAGTACAATAAATCCACTGAAGAAAGAAAAGTCAGATTCTTTGCATTTGAATTTGATAGTTACGTAATTCAAGGGCATACAGAATGTACACCTGTGAAAGCTTGCACTTTTCTTATAAAGGATATGAAACTACAGTAGGTTCTTCAGCCGCAAAATTACCTGAAATATTCTCTTTTCAGCCCCTCTTTGCTTGGTATATTCTTTGGGCAGGAATTCTTTTAGGCTAGGAAAAAACCAAAACAATTCCATTGTTAATGGTGGCTTCTTGAGGAGGGATGTCAACCATTTTCTTTTATTGGCACTAAGTCCCCCGAGCTTCCTAAAATGGGCATCAAATACCTACGCGATTTAAAAAAAAACCCTGGCTAAGTAGGGTGAGAGGAAGAGGATACCTTGCATAATTAAAACACTTAAGTTAGATCCCCATGTAATACCTCCTTACATTTTGAAAAGTCATCAAAATTAACCGCTGGGACTGTTCCCATTCTTAAACTATATGATGTCTCTCAGCAGCTCAGAAGGGTTCACATCTAAATTCAAAAACACTCACTGTAATCTGGGGGGAAGAAAGGTGCATCAAAGCTTGAGCCAGCTTTGTGTCTGATTTCAGACACAATTCCTTTCCAGTAGCATTTTGATTTACTGACAGCTGGGACCAAGTTCTTATTTTGTCTTCCAAGAAGTGCTAGAACACTAATATTTTACTGAAAAACTGCAAAACTGTTTAAGTGTACACTTACTATCAGTCACTATCTGAAAAACAACGTCATAAACAACCAGTTCTAATTTCTGTAGCACTCAGAGAACTAAATGTCTCAGAATACATAGTAAACTAAAGAAGTTCAGCCTCCATAATAGTTTAGTCTAAAAGAATCTTTAAATGCTTTACTCTGAAACAACTAGTGGTTTTGTACAGAATTTCATAGGGTCGAACCACTTCCAAGAGAAATGAAAAAACCATTTCCCCCCCTCCAACCTGAGTTAAACTCAGTTTACCCAGTTTAGTTTTGGAAATGAATTTATATAGAAAAATATTGTTATCAATGCACTTCCAGTTCTCATCTTTTATAAACTAGAGTTAATTTCTCAGCTATTCTTACGCAGGCTAACTATGAAGACCATTACATTTTAAAATGTCTACTTACTTTGTTAACTAACATACATTTTAAGATGAAGATTATGAGCAAGCATTATTCAGAGCTTCTTAAGCAACAAGAGTTAAGAAGGCAACTTTGCTCTTTTGTCCACTAAACACCACCTGGGATACAACTGCACTTGTAGCTGGCAGTTAGATTGGATGCTTTTTCCTTGTATCACATTCCTCTATTTTTTTTTTTCAATTAATAGACAAGCAATCATCTCAACCAAAAGGGTGAAATGCTAGTTGCAAACAGATCAAAATTATTTTAATGCTACCTATAATCAAGAATGAAGTTAACCAAAACCACCTGGAATATGGTATCTTTTAGCTTTTCTTAATATCTTTAATTACATATAACTACAATGGTCTATGTACCAAGTTAAACAATGTAATAGCAAGCAGTGTTTATTAACCTTGATTTACTGCTAATTTATTACTACAGTTATTTAAAAAATTACACATGAGTACCAACAAACTAAAAAACATGTTGTTTTTCAGTAGCATATACATATATGCAATGTTCTTGAAAGAGACAGCTTAAGACAGTAAAACAGACTAGATGAAAGAATTGAGCTTACTGCTCACCAAGCATCCTTGGAAATAAAAAGCAGGAGGTGATAGTTCCAGCTGCTACTTTTTTTTTTTGCATATGGACACTATGAGTTCTCTCAGCAAATTTAAACACAGTATACCTCCATAGGTGCAATGCAAAACTCCAATTGTATAAGGAAAGGCTTGAAAAGTATTTGCAATTTGGTAGTTTAAGAGCTTTCACAATTTACTATGGCATGAACTTCAAGGAAATTCCAACAAACACCACCAAAGCGTTAACAAGATGCAGGCAGTAATCTTCATCTGTGCCAAGAATCATTTATCAGCAACAAAAAAGGATACAAAAGATCTCTCAAGATAAACATATTGCAGACATGGCAAACTAAACTAAGACAATCGACAAATCCAAGAGGAAGATTGTTGTGTAACTTATTCTATGGAATAAGAACCAGTACACTGAAGCTAATCCACTGGGTCCCCCTAACTTTTAGGCACATCAGTAGCTCTACTAAGAAAGGTTCGCGGGCCAACCAGTAGCAGGCAAACAGTACAAGGAAAAGCTAATTATTAATTAGAACTAAAGAATGTTTGTCCACATGGCTTGCTTGCGCAACCTGACTGCTACTTCAGGAAAATCTTTCAAAAGCCATGTGTTTCAAACAGCCAGTGTTGTAGTATTGCATGTTCCAAAGCAAACCATCATTTAAAAATGACTCCCTGAGATGTAAACCCCAGACTCAGGCTTACAAAGCAAGTACGAGAGTCAGCATTGAGCACTCGGCCAGTGGAACAGGACAGAAACCAAATATGCACCTGTTGTTTTCTTCTGTCCTATTAAGGTATCGACAAAGCTCACACGTAGGTAAGCCTTTATCACATAATCACAGAATCGCAGGGGTTGGAAGGGACCTCGAGAGATCATCGGGTCCAACTCCCCTGCCAAAACAGGCTTCCTAGCACATACTGCACAGATAGGCGTCCAGATGAGTCTTGAATATCTCCAGATACGCACAGTAAATAGTTCTCTTTCACGTTCTTACATTCCTCTCCTCAGACTCTGGCCCTCAGTTAATTCTACCGCAGGCAAACCAATCAGAAAAATCAAAACTGGTTGAAAAAGAGGGACAATTAAGTTTCAGTCAAACTAAACTTGCCCTGCTGATAGCAGTAAAGTATCACAGTAACAGGTAAAAGATATGTCACCTGTAAGCTAGATTCCTGACCATATCTGAAACAAACAGCAGAATTTTAGATCTCCATTCATACAATGCTGTAAGAGGGTAAACTTGAACGACTCATTAACATCACTAAAAAGTGTGGAAAATTCAACTTCTACACACAACAGTGTTAACTTTATTCAAATGACAAAGTGCCTTTCATGTACTTTCCTAGTAAATCAAGCATCTGAGCCATATACTCTTGTACTTAATTCACATGTGGCGCTACTAAACACAGGTAGAAGTAGGCTTCTAGGGAATTCCAGATCTCACATTTTACCAGGCGGCTGGGGAATCCAGCTGTGTAAACTCACACCCTGTGCTGCCTAATAAAACACTGCCAAAAGTCCCCTCAAAAGTTGGGGCAGCTGTTTTGTGCAATAAAGGCTCTTTTTTCACAGTAAGATTACTACAGAAAACATACTAAATCTGATTACCTCTGCTTAGAGTACTAATGTGCATTTAGTCTGTGACAATTCAACATTAGTTACACTTCAGATCACCCAAATTTACAAGTTAGTAATGTTTACTCTAAAAATCCAGGTTTGTGTTTGTGTTCTACATGAGGTCCAAACTGGATCTGTGCTTGAAAGCCTCCAAACTCACAGGCCTTCTCAAAGGAGACAGGATGGGAACCATTCAGAATGTCATCACGAGCCTATAGGAGATAAGGAAAAACATGTCAGGGACATTCAAAATAACTATTACATCTCTGAAATTCCTCGCACCCAAACATCCAGCACCACGTGGTCTGACTGTCTTTATTATTCCATTTTGGACATGCTTATGATGAATTAACTAAGCAAAGGGCTAGCTAGATTATTTTTTGGTGAATATCCAACAGAAACCATCATTGTAACAACTGTCATCAAAAAGAAGACTTGACACCCATTTCCTATATGAAATCCAACACAGGTGTATACACTTGTGTGTATGGACACCCACACACATAAATGTGTGTGTATACACAAGTATGTAAAACCTTTTCTCTTATCACCATGTAATTGCACAGAAAATGATCTACATAACTAGCAGGTAAAAATTAGATTACTATTCTAGAAATGGCAACAGGAGAAAAGATGCATTTCCTAGCTCTGGCAACAGAAGGCACCCATAGAAAAAACAATAGTGATGAAGCAGTAGAACAACTCAGTGTGACAGTCTCCTAAAAAACTGGAGAAGTGTAATGCAATCTTACAAGTAATTTTTTGTATTTAAGTAATTAAAGTAATTGAGTATTTTTTGTCTGAATTTTAAAATGTAATTTAGAGCAACCCCATCTGAATCAGCTGAAAGTATAACAATGGAACACTTTGTTAAGCCTCAATGTTTTGTTGCTTTTTTTTGTTTGGGTTTTGGGGTTGGGGGTTTTTTTTACATTTTAAAGAAATTAACAGAGTTTAAAAATCTACTTTTTCAGACTGCATTACAGGCAACTGCACTGGAGCCTTCAGTTGAGTAGTAAGCTGTGCATAGAACTCCTAGCTTTGCTAAGGTATCTATAGTACCTCTATCAGCTTGGGAAACCTGCCTAGCCAGACTCAGAGCATGTCCCATGATAGGGTCCATTTTTGAACAAGAAGCTTGCCTGGCCTATGTGCTGTCTGGGTTGTGAACTGGAAAGGGAAGGCAGAAAAAGATGTCTCACTGATCAGGCAGAAAAGAGATGAGAATTAGAACCCTGGTTGCAAGATGGACCTGAGATTCCATATTACAGAGAAGGCATCAGGTATAGAAGAGAATGGAGCAAAGAACTAAACCCAACAACTTTAAAGACTGAAGAAATTAATGAATTTTCAGGAAACCAGAATAAGGATGCGAATAAATGTCAGTAGATTTTTGGTAAGGTGTCCATTATTGGGTTGAAAGTATTTGATTAAAAAGAATCAGCAAAACCTCTATACTAGAACACGTTCTTGAAGGAACAGACAAAAAGGTAACATCAAAGCACACGCACAACTAGCATTCTAGAAGATGAAGTATTCACCAACAATTTTTTTCTAATTAACCTACACAGATTTCTTCAGAGAAAGTAGAAGCCATACTGTACCTGAACATAAAGCAAGTTAAGCTGAACAGGATCTCTCGAATCTACATTCTGGTCTGAATAAAAAAATTTTCGTCTCAAAAGTAGAGTTTCATTTTCATCGACTCCTTGTTCTCTGAACGTTCGGCTGTGATCCAGCCAGTTCACTGGAAAGGAATCAGACAGGCACTCTGGTGAAGGTGCAGGTGTTGCCAGTGTTAAAAGGTGTGGAAGTCATGGGATAATTGGTATTTCCACTACGGGAGGAAACTCTACATACAACGCTGCTTTCATTCCTGTTTCTAGTCGTAAGTGTTGAAGGCTGCTACAAATGAGAACTGAAGAACAGCACTGCCAGGAAACAAGAACTTACTACAGCATAAACCACTATAAATTAATATTGTTGACAAAACAACTATATTAACATTTTAATGCTAAATTTAGATCTTTGTGTCTTCATTGTTAAATTACTGAAAAGTTTACCATGTTTTCCCCCTAAAACAAATTTTTCTGTTCAGTTTTCTTATCCCTGAACATTATTTTAAAGTATCTTTCTGCCAGTCAATCTTAGTGCCTTAAGATAAACTAAAACTAATGGTTCTCATGACTTTACACACATAAAAAGCAAAATACCTTTTTAATTCTTTGGCAAATCCATTTAAACTGTAATTTTACACCTTCCAAGACAAAAAATTACCTTTTAATGTCTTTCAGAAGGCATCAGTAGTTAGACATCCAGTTTTATTAAAGGGGAGAAAATAGTCATTATAGAAATGGCCCTTCACACTTAAGTTAGAAGTCCCCTACCACAACATTAAAAAAAACACTTCAAAAGACATGTTAACTCTCATAGCTAGAGGCAACTACTTGTCCATTTACCTAATGTAAAAAATACCCAGTAGTAGATGACATGATACATAAAAAGATGCAAAATACAGGTAGGGATCAACTGAGACACTGAAAAAAATCTCCAAATACATCCCCATATGTTCTTTTGCACCACCCTGTGGGAATGTATTAATGGAGTTATTCTGGAATGCACTACTCACAGTCATCATCCGTATGAAGCTTTGCCTTCAGTTTTTCCATTTTTCTTTCATCACGCAACAAAGTCCTGTCTTTCTTCAGTGTTCCAGTACTCTCCTCTTTCTTTTCTTCAATGCTTTCCTGGATTAAGGAATATTCCTCGTAATTTGTTATTCCTGAAATTAGAAATAAATCCAATGTTTGCAACAAAATCTAATACATTTTAGGATGGATTAAATACTGTTTTCCATGTATTAGAACACCAATGGTTAATTTCAAGTATACCAAAAATATTCCAGATGAAATGCTAAAACAGTGTACAGGTAAGGCATTCTCAAGAATAATGTACAACTTCCACACTCAAGATCTCTCTCCTGTATCGCCAATATACCTTTCAAATACGTAATTTCTTCATTATATGCTACATTTGCCACTTTCTGAAAGTTCTGGGGGTTTTTTGTAACTACCATGAGAAGCTGCCAGTTTAAAAACAGGATGGAATTTGAAGTAGTAAATTCCACAATGGAGGCACACCATAGTAAATTTCCTTTCATGGATGTCTACAATTGCTTCCTGAGAACTGAGTAATTTCAGCTTGCCCATGATGTGTACAAGTGTGGCAAAGCAGACTGAAGAATGCAAACTGTGTGAAATAAATGGGTGTTTACAGTGTGTTTGATTTGTAAAACTCAAATCTTCCTATGAATTTGACATGAAACTGGAAAAAAAAAAAGTAGTTCCTAGCATTTAGCATATGTGCTAGCTAAGTTGCTCTCATTTCTCTATTCCACTGTTTCCCACACACACTGGTAGAGCATGTTTCTGTTATACAGAAAAGCAAATTAAATGCTCACCTACACAACCACATCCATGAAAATGAGTCAAATTAATTTTTTGAGGTAAATCAGTTACAGCACATTAGAACTCAGCATGGAAATACTCAAAATTTAAATGGATTAGTTTAAATTTAGCTTAATTCACTTTCCAAGTAAATTAATCTAAATCAAATCAAGGCCACTAATTCTAAATTGGAATTAAGTAAGGTTTTAAGATTATTTAAACTAATCCACATTGGATGCATGTTTATAGTTAAATATGAATTAGTTTCCTAAAATGTCTCTATTTAGATAAATACAAAGACAGACTATAACCAAGATGACACATTTTTGACCAGCTGCTCTGGATGGCTTCCATATGTTGTTTCACAAATGACATGGTGCTGTGATCAACTCTCAACCATAACAACACACAAGCCCTGGGTTTTGGTATATTTCAAGGTTAATAGTATTTATCTTTTATCCCAGTGAAATAAAATAGAAATTTAGTCCTAATTACCACATAGCAGGAAAACATATGTAAAAGGTAACATAATCAAACAAAAATCCTAACTGTACTGTAAGGTATCTTTCTGCCTTCAAACTTTGCTTGGCTAAGCTGATCTCCTCCTATGACAAGATAACCCATTAAAGTGGATGAGGGGGAGGCTGTGGGTGTTGGTAATCTGGACTTCAGTAAAGCCTTTGACACAGTTTCCCACGGTGTTCTCCTGGAGAAACTGGCTGCTCATGGCTGGGATGGGCATACTCTTCACTGTGTAAAAAAGCTGGCTGGGCAGCCAGGCCCAAAGAGCTGTAGTAAATGGAGTTAAATCCAGTCAGCAGGCACTCACAAGCACTGTTCCCCAGACCTCACTACTGGGACCAGTTTTCCTTAATGCCTGATCTGGATGAGGGAATCAAGGGTACCCTCAGTAAGTTTCCAAATAATACCACTTTGCACGGGTCTGGAGTTTATATGCTTGAGGGTAGGAAGGCTCTACAGAACATTCTGTCCAGGGTAGATCAACGGGACAAGGCCAACTGTATTATGTTCAACATGAATCAGTGGGAGGTCCTGCACTTGGGTCACAACAACCCCAGCCAATGCTACAGGCCTGGGGAAGAGTGTCTGGAAAGCTGCCTGGCAGAGAAGGACCTGGGGGTGCTGGTCAGCAACTGGCTGAATACAAGCTGACAGTTTGCCCAAAGGCCAAGGCAGCCAACAGCATCCTGGCTGGTGTGAGAAACAGTGTGGTCAAGTGATTGTGCCCCTGTACTCAGCACTTGTGAGGCTGCACCTTGAATATTGCATTTCATTTTGAGCCCTTCGCTACAAGACAGACATTGAAGTGCTGGAGCATGTCCAAGCAAGAGCAACAAAGCTGGTGAAGGATCTGGAGAGCAAGTCTTATAAGTGGTGGCTGAGGAAACAGTGCTTTAGTCCGGAGAAAAGAAGGCTTAAGGGGAGACCATATCACACTCTACCACTACCTGAGAGGTTGTAACAAGATAGGTGTGGTCTCTCCTCCCAGGGAAGCAGTGATAGGACAAAAGGAAATGGTTTCTAGTTGTGCCAGAGGAGGTTCAGATTGGACATGAAGCAAATTTTATTCACCAAAAGGTTTGTAGCAGGCTGCCCAGGGAAGCGGTTGAGTTACCTTTCCTGGAGGTATTTAAAATGCACACATAGATGTGGTACTCAGGGACACGGCTTAGTGGTGGACTTGGCAGTGCTAGCTTAATGATTTCCCTTGATGTTCTTAAAGGTCTTTTCCAATTTAAATGATTCTATGAAACACTAAGTACTGAAGTTTAAGGACATAGTTCACTACTGACTTGCATAAAACCTGGCCAACAGATTTCAAAAAAGTGTTTGGTACATATAAATGTTTGGATAAATGTTAACTGTTAACAAATACCAGCCAATTTCTAGATAATCAAGACAGAAATATTGCAGAAAGCCAAGTTTTTAAGCATGCAGGTCTCAATCTTACCTATCCTGCTGCAGATGGTGACCAGCAATTCACCAACTGTTTTGGAATCATCCACCATAACTGTTTTCACTGAACCATCCAACATACGTATTTTCTGAGGTCTTTGTTTCTTTTTGTACTCCAATACATCCTAGGAAGTAAACAATACTGTTTGTAAAAGCTTTTGGAAGCTACCACAAGCCAACCCACTAACTTAAATACCTAAACCCAGGGTTGCCTCCCCACACCCCAAGCTGGATTTTTCCTTTGTCATAGTATAGGCAAACTTATTCAAGTAACAAACTTGAGACGTGACTACTTTTAGTCCTGCCAATGTAATTTTTCAAGAACTTGTCTTAGCTGGCAAGATAAATATCTAGGCAGGACAGGACAGAGCAGAAACCCTTTGCATTGCAAAAACTAGTTTGGCAATTAAAAAGGATAGCTATGCCTTTTGGCTGTAAGCAGGCTGGCCATAATGGAAACAAATATGTCCTCAACATCTTTAATGTACAAGAAGCCTGCATTATAATGCAAGGTCACCTCAAATATAAAGATTATAAAACTTACCTTTTATCTTTCCGTTAATCATTCTACAAAGATACTATCGGCCACAGTAGCTCACAGCCACAACCAGATGCAGGAAAAAACTAACTAGGGAGGTACAACAAGGAAGAGAAATGGGCCAATTTCAGGAACAGACTGAAGACTCTCCTACACCTCCAAATGCTATACATTTTTCCTGATATTTGGGAAACAAGTCTTCCTAAAAAAGCATCAATGAAGAAGTAACAGACTTGCACCATACCCCATTTCTCAGCATGTAATAATCCAGTGTTCTTCCAGCCTCCAGCCATATACCTTTGCGAGGATCTTCATCTGATAAGAACAATCCATAGTCAGAGGCTGGAGAATAGAAGAAATAGAGAATCATTGAAAAAAATCAAACATAAAAAGACAACATGGTTTCACTCAATGGTTATGCGTCCATTACTTCCCTTCCAATCTCAATCAAATTGAATAGAAATTTTTTCTGTGCTTCAGAAAATAGTTAACTCAGCAGCTGATAGCAGGGTAGATCAGGCTTTATACAAGATGCACAAAAACTTCACTAAGCAAGAACAAGTCATATATACTGTGCAATTCGTATTATGTTTATAATTCATTCTCTTCAAGGCAAACCTTTTAAAACTCTTTCAGGTCCTGCTTTGGAATGGACTAACCAGAAGTACAAACTGTTTGGGATTAACCAGAATATAGTATTTCAAACAGTAGTTCTGTATTAAAAAAGCTTCTCTTCACCCTTTCACGTACTGAGTTTATATCAGGTTTCGGCATTTAAAAAATACAAGGCTTCTGATTTTATATCCATAGTCTCAGGGAAAAACTTGGATCTATTGCAGGCTAAACATGTGTCCGTTGATTCTCTTAGAATCACAGGTAAATGAACCTGTGCTTATAAACAGGTTGTGACCTTTAGAAGGATACAAAAAGCCTTTCACAGAGCACAGAATTATGAAGCACACAGATTGCTCAGATATTAACTTCTGGGGGATGCACCCTAACAATAAAATAGTAGTAGCTGTGTAGCTTCCATGTTAACATCACAGCCTCATTTTTGCCAGTGTCCTGGTTTCAGCTACAATGGAGTTAATTTTTTTTTAGCAGTGGATGGAATGCCATGTTTGGGTGTTAGCATGAGAATAGTGCTGATAGCACCCTGATGTTTCTGGTTGTTGCCAGGCAATCAAGGACCTTTCTCAGTTCTTCATACTTCCTTACTAATGAGAAAGGAGGGGACGCAGCCAGGACAGGTGACCCGAATTGGCCAAAGAGGATATTCCATGCCAGTTACGTCATGCTCAGTATAAAGGGGGACTGGGGGGAAGAGGAGGAGACAACGCCAGGACATGCAGTTTCTGGGGACGGTCGGGTTGTCCGGGACGGGCTGTAAGCTGTGCGGCCTGAGTTGTGTGGTTTGGTGAGAAATTGCATTCTGTATCACCAGTTTCATAGATTTTGTGCTTTAAACTCCTGTTATTGTTATATCTAGTTTTCTGTTATTGTTTAGTAAACTATCCTTATCCCAACCTGCGTGGTTCTGGTTTCTAGGTTGTGGTTTCTTTTCCTCCTTTCTTCCTTCCCTTTTCCCCCTCCCCCAACTTTCCTTCCCCTTCCTTTTAAAAGTACAAGCGACTGTGTGGGGTGCGGCCCTCAGCTGGGGCAAAACCACGACAGCCAGCATGCAAGTTTGTTGGAGAAGTGAAAAGTGCATGGTTGAGGGTCATAATGCAGGACAATTACAAGTTCTGTTGTACAGGAACTAGTAAGATTTGCACCACAGTGACTCCTGAACTAATAGGCAAACACACATTTTAACAGCTATAAAGAGGGGGAAAGGATATGTTATTTCTGTTGTCCACTCAACTTCATAAAGTTGAAGTTCATAATTGCACTGCAATCACATATAAAGGAAAAGCCCTACTGTATAATCTGAGAAGAGTTCCTAGGCTTTTCTATGAGTTTCATGATATTCAGGGATATTTATTACTCAACTTTGGAATTCAACAGCTGTTCAAGAATCACTACCTTGAGATTGAGAGATCAATGTGGTAAAAATGCACAGCCTGTATGTGAAAATTGAAGTTCTGTCTGAATTTTTGGACAACTTTGACTACATTTAAACCAGAGTTTTTGTCCAAATGAAGATCTATCTCACTGTCGATATTCATCTAATTTGCTCAATATGTACAGGGTCAGTTACATTTGATTATGATGTAGCAGCACTGTGAAGATGGTTTGCACAATATGATGATACTTTTACTTATTTAGCCAGTTCCAAATATTTTTCTTTGCACATTCTGGAGATGTCCAGCTATTCTTTTGTAACTTGTGTTGTGCCTTCCTTTGCTGAGGCTCAAAATAAGTCTGTCCAAATTTTCCTAGAAAGCATTGCTTTAAAAAGATGGTCTCGAAGCAGGGGAAATAATCATCTTTCTAGCAAGCAAATTTAAGAAGTCAAACTACCACAAAAAAAGCACTCTCTGTAGAAAAACCTCTCAGGACAGAAGGAAGAAAAAATAAAGAAAGAATAAATGAAAGATAAATGTAGGAAACAGCAGAGTGTAAAAAACCCCACAGGGTCTGTGCGTGTTCAATTCAGGCAATGAATTGACTAAGGACAAATACAGGAACTCACCTTGCCCTGTTTGCGCCTCTGGCACCCGTTCGCGAATAACTCTGCAGGCATCATACACTGCAGTGGATGGCTCAAACTGCATTGTCTTCACTACATTGCATTGACGGACACAGATCTTCAAGGAAAGAGCTACCATGGTGTCAAGTCACTTGCAAGTTCCTCCTAAAGTATCTGAAATAGCAGCAATGACATTATTGCTTAGAGCTTTCCATTTAAATGCTTTAATACACTGTTTTCTAAAAAAAGAAATTATTTCAGTAGAACAATATGTAATAAAATGCAGTTTTATATGAAGTCTTACTAGCTAGAAACTATCCCAAACAGGTATTTTTCTCAGTATATTGGAAATTATTTTCTAAAAACTTGTGTAGATGTACTTAGAGGTTGATACCTCATCTGAACAAAGTCAAAAAGGTGCACAGGAGAGCAATACACTTAAGTGGTATATTGCCAACATATTTACAACTGATAGAAAATTATTTTTCTCTCATCACATCTGTTTATTAGAACATTTGGGTTAGCAAATAATTAACGGCTTAGAGTAACTACTTAAAAAAACCCAGGATTTTTCTTAGCACATAACTTCTCCTTTCTGAAGATTATAAAGCCTGCCATACCACACTGTGGGTTTTTTAAGGCTCCATGTATATTTGCTAGATGTTTTTATTCTGTTGCACAGCTATCCATAGCTTCAAGAAGGAGCTTTTTTTGTTTCAGTTGTATTTCAGAAACTTTGCATTTGTCTACAGAAACAGGAAACTACAGATGCTTTTTGGTTTGTTTAATTTTGCAGATAGTCTGGGTTTTGTCTCAAGTGTCTTCCCTTGCTGTCATAACACTCCCAACCACTCTTCCATCATTACACTTTCCACAGCCATCTCCAAGAACTCTTCACAACTAAAGTCCATTCAGCATAAACACAGAATCTACTAGAATCCCCCAACCCTTTCTGCATAACTTCATGTATGTGTATTTTAAAGAGAAGTATGTAAGATTCTATGGACTACCGCCACTGATGGTAATTTGAGTAGGAGAAATTCCAGTAGGTAAAAATTTAAGCCTCAGTTGTGGTTCTTTTTAGAGCCTAGGTACTAGTACTCTTTGGAAAAATCATTCTAAGGAATAGGAAGGAGCCACCATTTACATTTCACCAACATACTGAGCTCAGCAATTACAGACCTTCTCCGAGATTCAGATGGCAGGTAAACTAGTTCTCTACCAATAACATTTAGGAGGAGCTTTGGTTCCAAGATGTCATCATTCCACACATTTTTGTGACAGTCCATCCATCTGCCTATCGAGCAAATGACCCTACTTCAGACTTTTACCACTTCCAAGTCTACTCACTACCAGTCTGAAATGCTAAATAGAAGACTATCTGAAAAAGAAAAAAAAAATGCAAATAATTGAAAAAGCCATAAAAGAAGCACCAATACACACACCTCAATTGTCTCCCTATCTATCAGTGTCTGATAAGTCGTCTGCATTTTGAACCAATCATTGTAGACAGAGTTCTGATAAATGAAGAATCTTTCCCACCTAACAAATACTAGCTTCTAAAACCCATCCCAAAAGGTTTTTACTTTTCAGAAATAATGGTCCAGTTCATCAGCAACACAAAATAAATGCAAGAAAAAAAAAATCTCAGCACTATTTCCATAGATTCACCATAACTGGGTTCAGTTTAGCACCTGATCATTTATACATAAGCAAACCTTGGACATTACAAAAATAAAAATATCATATCCCAAGAAATCACATATTGGAGCAGTTTTTCACCATCCAGAATAGTGACATGAATAAAAATTATGTCCACATGTCCTTACGTGCATGGTCAAAAAAAAAAGTGGCACACTAAACAGCTGGTAAAGAGACAGATCAGCTTGGAAAACAGTCTGACCAAGTTGCTTGGAAAGCAGTTCTAACCCACAGGTGGATCTGAAACCTTAAATGTGAGCTGCCAGTGTGGTAAGGGTGAGCCAGAACTCCTGCTCCTCCCTCTGCCAGTTCACTGTGTCAGAGGAAGGCTGTTACAATGCAGCCCTGTGAACTGTTTCTCCAGTTTTCTAACCTCACAAAACCAGGAAATAATACAAAGTGGCACCAGTGACGAAGTTATAGAAAAAGTCTCTTCTCCTCTTACTTGTCTATTGCACTCAAAGGTAAGACCTGCAAGCTGCATCCAACACAACTTCAGACTTCTGATTATCTTGCCTTAAAAGGCAAAATGGGTACTTACGTTTTCCTGTCAAGTCTCCCATTAAGAAGCTGCAGTATTAATTTTTGGTACTGTCCTAGTTTTGGCTACAATAGAATTAATTTTTAGTAGAAGCTACAACAGAACACAGCCAGGACAAATGACCCACACTAGCCAAAGAGGTATTCCATACCACATGACATCATGCTCAGCAAAAAAGGCTGCTAGCTGCAGAAGGACAGGGTGGCTCTGGAACTGTCTGAGCATGTGGTCATTAGGTGAGCAGATCAAATTGCCTATCACCCACAAGTACTGTTGTTATTTTCCTCTCCCTTTGCCATCCCAGCAAAATATCTTTATCCCAATCCACAAGTTTTGCCTTTGTCTTCCAATTCTCCTCCCTGTCCCACTGGGAGGGAAAGAGTGATGGAGCAACCAGCTGCCGGGTGCTCAGCTGCTGGCTGGGGCTAAGACATGACAGGTATAAATGGCTTTGGTTCAAGGGAAACAGACATTCAGAAAAAAACACCTAAGCACATTCAAGAATCATAAAAAAAAAACCAAACTTGAATAGAAGCATTAAAAGATGTCTTCTCTCTTCCGCCAACACATAGAGGAGTAATACAGAGGACTGCATCTGCGTTCTCTGACATTAAGGCAAAGTGAGTGGAGTAGAGATGCACAGGCACATTGTGGCACTTTCTGAAAGATGGAACTAAATTTCTTCTATGGCAGAGAAGAGGATCCACCTAAAAACCTCCATCTGCAATGAAATCATGTACTGCTTTCTGCGATAGAATACTAGACAAATGACTGAACAGTCAAAAATTAGCTGCTGAATGTAAAGTTTCATGCAATGCAAATCCTGTATTACTAGCACTGACGGCAGCAGTTCTCATGTAACTTACGGTGATGTAGTATTATGCTTCCTGTGTATAGCTAAATCTTTTTATGTTTCAGAAAATAACATGGCATGAAAACAGACAGTTATTTGCAAACAGAAAAATCTACTTACTCTTTAGTTAACCCTTTTATACGTAACAATCAAAACCTGAATTTAAAGAAGGTCACTAACTTAAACCTAGGAACATCCAGACTCAATCCAGTGTCAACCCTCCCTTTATGAATGGAGGAAAAGGGAAAAAGAAAAACCAAATGGTGAAGACTGATTAAGAAACTTAAATCAGAAAAAAAAATTTAAATATTCTGGTAACATTTTTGTGATTTTGCAATTTGTACTGCTCTTTTCACTAGGTTAGCACAAATTTAGCAAGCCAGAGCATTCAGATACAACTTGATCTCACCTGTGAGATCCAAGAGTCAGAACTTTAAAACAGTTTAGCCAGTACATCACTGTGTCACACACTTGACAAATTGAAAAAATAAGTAGAGGTGCTGCTTCTTAAAATTTAAAGGAAAAAAGTATTTTAACGTACATTAAGTAGTTTCTTAACTTGTTGATATTTTCACTTGGTGACTGCGCAGAGAAACCACCAAAATGTGTGTCAGAAGGAAGTTCAATAGACAGTCTAACACAGTCCCCTTGCACTGCGAAATGACACATCCCTATGATGCTCCTGCCAAACACTCACTTAATCTATTCTGATGAAGCTCCATTGAAACAGAGTCTACAACATCCACAGGGAAGCTGCTCCATTTTTGTTTTTCTTTTTACTACTTCTACACTGAGTGGCTTCCCCCTAGGTTTTCAATCGAGGGCTTCCACTCTGCCAAAGAACCTTTTTTCCCTGCCCTATGTAAACAGACATGGCAAATTGATCCAATTTTACAAGTTGGGAACCTGTTACTGTGTCCTCCCAAAGCCCCTCCCCTTTTTTTCCAGTGTTAAATACAACTCCTTAAAAAGGAAGGACATACGTGCATCAGTGGTCTAGCCTCCTTCAAATCAGTGCTCTTTGTTTCAGAGACACCAAAGGATGCTTTATTCAAAAAACAGCATATGAGTTATCAGCTTCCTCCAACACTGTGTTCTCAAACTTCAGAGAAAGATTTTCATCTGCCTCCTCCACATTACCCTCCAGCTCTAAAACTCGCCATGTGGATTTCAGGGATAAGTGGGACAGGCAGTTCCTTATCCCGGGTAACTGCCAAAATAAGACAGCTGTTTTTTCTCATAATAGCTAAGAAAAAGGGCTGAGATCACAGAGGAAAAACAAGGGAAAAAAATATCTTCTGTTTTCTCTTTACTATATATTCATTCACACCATGTTTAAGTATTTATCTGTGCAGGTAATAGACTCTCTCTGCTCCCCAGTATCACTCAACCTCTGGAATGGCTCCTTGAAATAAGGAGGATTTTGGGGAGAATGGTTTGTCTGGCACTAATTCTAATGCTCTGCAAGTAACGAAGTAGGTAACTTTTAAATCAAACTGTGACTGATGTGTGCTTGCAAGATTGGAGCCTGAAGTAGTGTTACGTATCTGACAGGTCTGGGACAGAGCAGCAGCTCTGAGCTCTTTAAGAAAAACCCTCAGGTCATTAGTGATACAACTTGGGGCTTACAAATACGCATCGGAGACTATACATCATGGCCTCAAGTCGAGCCATCAGAGTGGTTCACACTTTTTAAACACATAAACCCTAAAATATTATCATGTGCTGAAAAGTAAGACATAAAAATGAGGCAAAATTAAGGTTCTTTACAGCAAAGTAACCACAAGCTGGAGGAATCTAACTGCAGTGCAGCAATGCCATAACCACAGCAGCAAACAGCTCCCCTTCAGCTCCAGAAGTTAACAGTCCCTCTCACAGCTGCTAGTGTTTCTGTTTGCATCATCACATCTCAAACAATTCTGACTTTTTTGGGGGGGTGTTGGCTATTTCATTTTTGAAGAATCTTTGTCTTTTTGATAGAAATGGGTTATGGAGTGATTATACACAGAACATTCAAACAGCAGTACTCTCTGCCAGAGGAGCTGGAGCAACAAGTAGTAAAGAATGGCCACTGTCCCAGTTAGGTCTCCATAGACTCTGGCCATTGTATCTCTGAAGGATTAAGTTTGCAGCAGGTTCCTGCACTTCCATTTGCACAGCCATCCTTCAATTCTCAGCTGAAGTTTACTGTAGCCTTCCCAAAAGCTCTCTGCATAGACATGTCCTTACAAAAGCTACAGCTAGAATGCTGTTACCATAAAATTGCAATAGGTGTGGGGTTTAGAAGGAGATACATGCTCAATGAGCAGTTGAACTTTTTCTCTTTAATAGCTTCTCGTCATTAAAAGAAATTTTCAGAAATTCTAGGGGCCAATATTTACAACATTACATATCTCCATCTCTGGTAAGCTAGGTATTTTCAGAGAAACAGTTTAAACATTAAACATAAAAACATTCTTTGCTACAATAATAATAACTATTTATAGTTCTGAACATTCTTTCATTTCAAGTTGCTTTTTTTTCCTGGTGTCATTTTAGAGGAGCAAAACAGAACTACCAAATACCTAGCAGGACTCCCAGTGCTGGGTAACACTCATTTTGTCAAGTCAAGTGTTTGTCACTATACCCTTCCCTTTGTCAGCATTAACAATAATTTCTACATTCATTTCTACAAAAGTAAAAAGCTTTTGCATGGATTTACTCTCCAATTTCCTTCTTCTATAAAGCTTGGCTTTCTCCTGTTGAGCAATTTCCATAAAACTATGAAGTGAAAAGGAAAATCTACTTTTCAGATACACATTCAAGAGTTTTTCCCGGCCCCATGTACTGCTCACCAGAAGCACAGCACTCTCTACTACACGGCACAGCCAACCTAGGTAGCGTTTGAACCGAGGCAATTCCAGCACACAACAGCTGCTGAAGTAGCTATACTACAGCGTAAAAATCACTGAATAATAAAACCAGGAAACAGCATCTGGAACTTTAAATCAGTGAAAGTTAACCCTGCAGTTCAATAATGACAAACCAGTGGTGTAACGGGATGAAGGAGAACCCAAGCGTAAGTACGAATAAATGCTGCGTGGTTACTGGTGCTCTTCTACTCAGATCCCCTACTGCAACCCCCCTACTGCAACTATAAATTACACGAAACCAAACCTGCGGGACAAGCAAAATATTTCTTCCAAGTTCCTTTCAGATCCTCTGTATTTCCACTCTCCCAATATAAGACTAGCACAAACAGTACCTTCCTCCTCCTAAACTTCTTGAACACAGAAAAAGCAGCACACCAAATATTGGCACACTCAGAGAAACACTCAGGTCATTTTCACTTGTCCAAATAGTTTGCATGAAAGCTACTAACAAGTAGTTTACAATAAATACACCATCTAATTCTAACTACCAAATTACATTCAATGCTACAAGGCCTGGATGACCCATTCTGATGCTTTAAAAACATCGCTGTAGCTGCTGCGTCAGTCTACCTACCAATTAATGGAGCATCAACACACAGTGAAAACAATATAGATTTCCTAGAAGTGTCAACTGTGGTTTCTTACAATACTGTAACTAACTTACAATACTCTAAGTAACCACAGTAGTACTAAAATAGTCTAAATAGGTGGTGTTTAACAGCGATGAAGCTGGTAAACATCCCCTGGAAAAAATTTTCTAGAGCAAATTAAGTTTTAATATATCAACATTTGCTTGGACAAAATTTTATTGCAGTCACTCCAGAAGTCAAGGGCAGCCTGTTCTATTTGTTCCATCTTTCAGAGACGTACCTCACTGGGTTTTGTTCAGAAGTATACTTGTCCAGCAGGCCCCTCACCATGCACTGCAAAGAGTACTGCTCAGGATCCTGGCTGTAAGCTTCTGCTCTAGTAGAAAAATTCTCCGTCTTTCTGAGGATGAGAAGAATCTACAAGAAACCAAATGCCACCATCAAGGCATCTGAGGATCCTTTGGTTGCTAGCCAACTTCTCCGCTGCTACAACAAATGGCTTTCCTAACCAGCTCCTTCAAAAGCCTTCTATAACAGCATATAATAATGAGTTGTCTGCCATTTTTTGGTCTGTGTTAAAGCATTAAGATGGATGACACCCATATTGATCAAGTTCAGACTTGCCCTAGTTCAAAAGCTTGTATGATTCTTGTCAGGCTCAAAGTAAGTGCTGAATTAGCGAGGGATCTAACTCTGTACTACTAAAAAAGTTTACAGGTCAAACCAGTACTATGGACAGGAATGTCAGGTAATGTATAGAATGTCTGTCCCATATCATCTTGCTCAGGTTGACTAGCACAGTTAAAACAACTGCAGAAATTCCACAAAAGATTCCCCAAGAAACTAAATCCTATCCAAAAGGCCAGCTCTACTAGACCAGGAAGGTGGCACTGATGTTACAATTATCTCATTCGCTACTGTACAAGAGATAGACTATGCAATGGGAAAGCAGAGTTATCCTGAAAAGCATTTTACAAGGACTCTCAAGAGACATGTAACCCAGGGTAAAAAGCTGTGTGTCTAAGTATCAATGAGGACAGGAGTTTGCATCACACAATTCCAACAAGAATCAACTAATATCAAGCTAAAAGCATACAATAAAAAAGCAGAAGAACAGCTTACAAGATGCATGGGAGAAATGAGATTTAGAGGGGTTATCAGTTAGTCTGACCTCCCTGATCTTTCACACCCACCAGGCTTAATCTGCACCATTCCTACCCTAATGTCTGTATTGTCTTACAGCTGATGAGGCCATAACATTATCCATGCATTATGGATCAGAGAATGCAAAATCTCAGCTATTATCTCTGCTTAATACTATGAGGATATGAATGCTATGAGGGCCTTTTGAACTGCATGAAATTCAACAGGGACAAGTGCAAGGTCAGAGTAATCCCAAGCACAACTACAAGCTGGGCAGATTGAAAGCAGCCATGAGGAGCATATGGCGGTGCTGGTGGATGAGAAACTCAACAGGACCTGGCCACGCATGCCTGCAGCACAGAAAGCCAACTGAATCCTGAGCTGCATCAAGGTTAGCATGACAGCAGGTCAAGCAAGGTGATTCTGCCCCTCTATTCTCTTAAGACCCCATACTCCAGTACTGCATCCAGTTCTGGGGTCCCCAGGACAAGAAAGAGATGTTGGAGCCAATCCAGAGGAGGCCACAAAGATGATCAGAAGGCTGTCCAGTGGGACAAAAGTTCTTTTTGATACTCCCATCACCTCATGCTGGCACAGGATACCAACAAAACAGGACACACCACATTTTCTGCTGTTCATAGTTGAACATCTAATTCAGTTACAACAAACCAAATAGTTGTTTAGCAGACTGATGCCTGGTAAGACCTCCTTAAGCAAATGGCACTAAAAATACAAACCCAGCTGTACTGATAGCCACATAGCATATTTCAAAAGCAATGAAAGCAAATGAAATCATCGTCCTTCAAAATCAAGGATTATGGAACCACAAGGCATTTATGGATTATGGAATAATCAGGCAGGTGATTCCTCAGGCACAGAAGATAACACCAAGCATTTCACTACAAACTCAACAGCACTTAAATTAGTTGGTCTTAGCTGTTATGGACATCTTATGTGCTTATCATCTAAAAGTACACACTGCTTCTTCCCAAGGAAGATTTCCCTCTCTTTAGTGTTTCATTGCTGTCAATTTTTAACTCATTTATACCACAATGCTCTCAAAAAAATTTAAGGGGTGCTATTAATATGCTTCCTTCAAACACTAGGCTGAAACAGGAAACAGGACAAGGGGCAATGGTTTCGAGTTGGAGCACAGGAAGTTCTGCACCAATATGTGGAAGAATTTTGTCACAGGGAGGGTGACAGTGCATTGGAATAGGCTGCCCAGGAGGGTTGTGAAGTCTCCTTCTCTGGAGGTATTCAAGACCTGTCTGGATGCCCATCTGTGCGATCTGTCCTAAGTAACCTGCTTTGGCAGGCGGGTTGGACCCGATGATCTCTTCAGGTCCCTTCCAACCCCTACAATTCTGTGATTCTGTGATTCTCCACCAGAACATATAGCAGCTGAACCACTGTATGTCTGAAACATATATCTGTATGTCATAGCAAAGCCTTCATCAACTCCTTGACCAACAAGACACTGAAGATGTCATCACTCGTCAGCTGCTGTGCCACTCCCCTGAGAACAGTATAAAGAAGTGCCCAAGGAACAACTACCACACTTGTAAGCACAGGACATTAGTTCCAGTCAAGTAAGTTTATTTCAATCTCTAATTAGCTCAAAAGACAAGAGCTATAAACCAACAGATTAAAAGTTGATGTTCTACATTGTCAATGAGTACAAAGACACCAACTTAGGGGACTCTAAAAGTAGCCTGACAACCTCAGGTACTGCATGCTGTCTAGGGCAGCTAGTCAGAACTCAAACCTTGAATAAGCAAAAAAGTACAATCCTTCCTTCCATCAGCTATCATACAAAGGAACTTAATACTGTACAGCACAAAACATTGTGTATTCTCTGTTTGCATATACGCAAGGATAATTAATATGCAATACCTCTTATATGCCCCCCTCGCCCAAGAAAAGCCCTGTTCGGCCACAATGCCTGTATATACACACCACACATCCTGATAAGCAAGTTTACAGTTAAAACTTCATGAATCTCCAAAAAATTCACAGCATAGAATTCTGAATCTTAAAAATCAAGACACTTGAAAAAACTAAGTAAAAAGGTCAATGAGGGCAAGCTTTCAAAAGGTATTGTAAAAGTAGGCTTCAATCATTAGTAATCAGGATGTTTTCAGTAATCATTAGTAATCACGGTGTTTTCAGTTCACATTATAATTGTACATGGACAGCATCTATTTTGCAAAGAACTCAGCAAGGATGCACCCTCGAGCAGAACTATCTGAGACACAAAGGTGAACCCAACCAGTGCAAAATCTCTTGAGCTGTAGGAAAGCTAGTATTTTCTTATTTACTCCTCATTTCAATAAGGAGTACCTGGCTACTTCTAAGTTCACTGAATTTGGCATATGAGGAACAGCTGAAGGAACTGGGATTGTTTAGACTGGGGATGAGCATGCTGAGGGGAGACATGATTTTCCTCTCTATCTACCTGAAAGGAGGTTGTAGTGAGGTGGGGTTGGTCCCTTCTCCAAAGTAAGAAGCGATAGCACAAGAGGAAATGTTCTCAAGTTGTGTCAGGGGAGGTTTAGATGGGACATTAGGAAAAATTTCTTCACTTAGAGTGGTCAGGTGTTGGAACAGGCTACCCAGAGAGATGGTGGAGTCACCATCCCTGGAGGTGTTCAAAAAGCATGTAGATGTGGTACTTCAGGACACGGTGTAGTTGACATGGTTATATTGGACGGATGGTTGGACTTGATGATCTTGGAGGTCTTTAACCTTAAAGATAATGAAATAAATGCTACACAGAGCAGTTACTCTTGATTTCGATGTAGATGATGTAGAAATGGTCCAAGTGTGTCTTGCTAGCTTATGGAGCTTCCCAATCACTGCTTTGAGAACAAAGTGTTAAATTGGAAATGACCTTACTTGCCTTCAGTTATAAATAGCAGCATGAAAAAAGGGGATTCCCCTGCTGCCAACCTTCATTCATAGTTTTCTTTTTCAGTTCAAACCATGTCTTGGAGTGCACTTTGACTTTCATCCCTCAACAGACTGCAACAAAGTTGGTTGTATTGCAAAAATTATGTACCCGAAGTCATGAGCAGGTAAAGTTGTGTATTGTACATATTAACACACAAGAGTGAAAAGAAGATTTGTGATATCTGAAATGATTTGCAGCTGGCTACTCATGATGTGGAGCTGCAGATTATGCCAAGAATTTTTGAAGTCTTGTTTGAGGAGAAAGACACCATAGGGATGTAGGGTCTAAAGGGTTCAGAATTACCAGTCTGGGGGTGGGGGATGAGTAGCATGTGGGGGAATTACAGTTACTGGTGGATGGAAGTGTTGTAAGAAAGGCATTATGTCTGCAGGAAACAGCGTTTGCTAGTCCTACTAGTTAGACAGTAGCTCAGTTTCTTCTTTAGAATCATAGAATGGTCTGAGTTGGAAGGGACCACAAGGATCACAGAGCTCCAACCCCCCTGCCACAGGCAGGGCCACCAACCTCAGGCCTGGATCTACACTAGGTTGCCCAGGGCCCCATCCAACCTGGCCTTGAACACTTCCAGGGACGGGGCATCCACCACCTCTCTGGGCAGCCTGTTCCAGCACCTCACCACTCTTTCTGTAAAAAACTTCCCCTTAATATCTAATCTAAACCTTCCTTCCTTTAGTTTTAATCCATTCCCCCTTGTCCTGTCATTGTCTATCCTTGTAAAAAGTTGGATCCCCTCCTGCTTATAAGCTCCCTTCAGGTACTAGAAGGCTGCAATGAGGTCCCCCCGCAGCCTTCTCTTCTCCAGACTGAACAAACCCAGGTCCCTCAGCCTCTCTTCGTAGGGCAGGTGCTCCAGCCCTCTAATCATCTTCATGGCCCTCCTCTGAACCCTCTCCAACAGTTCCACATCCTTCTTGTATTGGGGGCCCCAGATCTGGACACAGGACTCCAGATGGGGCCTCATGAGGGCAGAGTAGAGAGGGACAATCACCTCCCTGTCCCTGCTGGCCACCCCTCTTCTAATGGAGCCCAGGATACCATTGGCCTTGCGAGCTGCAAGAGCACACTGCTGGCTCATGTTAAGTTTCTCATCCACCAGAATCCCCAAGTCCTTCTCAGCGGGGCTGCTCTCAGGAAGCTCTTCTCCCAGTCTGTATCTATGGCTGGGATTCTTCCTGCCCAAGTGCAACACCTGACACTTGGCAGTGTTGAACCTCATTAGGTTCACCCGGGCCCATCTCTCCAGCCTGTCAAGATCCCTCTGGATGGCTTCCTTTCCTTCTAGGGTGTCAACCACACCACTCAGCTTGGTGTCATCCGCAAACTTGCTGAGGGTGCACTCAATTCCATCATCGATGTCATTGATAAAGATGTTAAAGAGAACCGGTCCCAAGACAGACCCCTGGGGGACCCCGCTTGTCACCGGCCTCCACCTGGACATAGACCCATTGACCACCACCCTTTGGCTATGGTCTGTTAACCAGTTTCTTATCCACTGGATGGTCCACCCATCAAATCCACATCTTTCCAATTTAGAGATAAGGATGTGATGGGGGACTGTGTCAAAGGCCTTGCACAAGTTCAGGTAGATGACATCGGTTGCCTTCCCTTTATCTACTGATGCTGTCACTCCATCATAGAAGGTCACCAGATTGGTAAGGCATGACCTTCCCTTGGTGAAGCCGTGCTGGCTGTCCCGGATCACATGCTCTTCCCTCATGTGCTCCAACACGTCATCCAGGAGGATCTGTTCCATGATCTTCCCAGGCACAGAGGTGAGGCTCACCGGCCTGTAATTCCCTGGGTCTTCCTTGCTCCCTTTCTTATAAATGGGAGTGACGTGACCTTTTTTCCAGTCCCCAGGGACCTCTCCTGACAGCCACGACTTTTCGAATATGATGGAGAGCGGCTCAGCAACCACATCAGCAGCTCCTTCAGGACCCTGGGATGCATGTCATCCGGCCCCATAGACTTGTAGACATTCAGTCTCATGAGGCGGTCACGGACTTGCTCTGCTTACAGTGTGGGGGAAATTGCTCCCCCAGTTCCCACCTGGAGTTCTAGGGATGCAAGGTTCTGGGATTTGAGAATTATAAGAATCCTGGCTACCAGAGAAGACAGAGGCAAAGAACTCATTCAGTACCTCAGCCTTCTCCTCATCAGTTGCAGCCAATTCTCCTTTCTCATTTACCAAGGGGGGTACGTTCTCTTTGGCCTGTCTCTTCTGGCCAATGTACCTGTAAAATCCCTTCTTGTTGTTTTTAACATCCCTCGCCAAGTTCAGTTCCATCTGCGCCTTGGCTTTCCTGATCCCATCTCTGCAAGACCGAACAGCATCCCTGTATTCATCCCAGGCTACACACCCTTGCTTCCGGAGCTTGTGTTTGCCTTTCTTTTCCCTCAGTTTGACCAGCAGGTCCTTGCTTAGTCATGCTGGCCTCCTGCCCCTCCTGCCCACTTTCTTATTCAGAGAGACAGAGAGCCCTTGAGCTCTCAGAAAGGCATCCTTAAAGAGTAGCCAGCTGTCCTCAACATTTCTCTCTCTAAGGACCACCTCCCAGGAGATCTTGGCCAACAAGTCCTTAAACAGCCTAAAGTTTGCTCTCCCAAAGTTCAGTATCCTGATCCCACTCTTCTCCAGGCCCACATCCCTTGAGATCGCAAACTCAACTAGAGCATGGTCACTGCAGCCCAGCCTGTCTCCAACCTTAACACCTTTAATGATCTCCCCAACATTGGTGAGCACCAGGTCCAGCAATGCATCGCCTCTGGTCGGTCTATCCACTATTTGAACCAGAAAGTTGTCATCTACAGACTCCAGGAGTCTCCTGGACCTCTTGCAGCTCGTAGTGTGGTTTTCCCAGCAGATGTCTGGGTGGTTAAAGTCCCCCATCAGGACAAGTGCCTGTGACCACGATGCCTCCTGCAGCTGAAGGAGGAAAGCCTCATCAGTAGTCTCACTTTGATCAGGTGGCCTGTAGTAGACCCCTATCACCAACTGCTCTTTATTAGCCCCATCCCTAATTCTGACCCACAGGCTTTCAACCTGCTCCTGGCCACTTCTCAGAGAGAGCTCCTCACAGTCTATCCACTTTTTAACATAGAGGGCAACTCCACCATCCTTCCTTCCTAGCCTATCTGTTCTAAAAAGGCGATACCCTTCTACAGGGGTATTCCAGCTGTGGGAATCATCCCACCATGTTTCCGTGATTGCAACTAGATCATAATTTTCCAGTGACATCACGGTTTCCAATTCCTCCTGCTTATTACCCCTGCTGCGTGCGTTCGTGTAAAGACACTTCAGCTGGGCTTTCTGACTCAATACCTTTTTTGAGGAGCCCTCCCTCAAACCTCTGGGAGGAATCTGAAGTTTTCCCCCACTGCCTCCTAGAAGGTTCCGGAAGAGGGGTCAGCAATACTACCTCCTCTGAGGAGTCCCCAGAAGTTCCTATGGGACACTTTAGAGGTATTTCCCTACAGTCTTGTAGAATTTCAGCATCCCCAAGCCCTTCTCTATCTTGTTGAATTTCACGCTCTTCACCCTTCGAATCTAGTATAAAGCTACAGGCTACTTGCTCTACCCTAGCAAGGCTCACTATATCCCCTCCCCCCTTCCTAACTAGTTTAAAGCCCTGTCAATGAGGCCTGCCAGCTCTTGAGCTAGGATTCTTGTCCCTCTTGGAGACAGATGGCACCCATCTGCTGCTATCAGGCCAGGTGCTGAGTAAACGGCCCCGTGATTGAAAAACCCAAAGTTCATAAGGCTGCACCAGCCCCTCAGCCAACTATTCAACACCTCCATTTTCCAGGCCCACTTCGTGTTCTCTGCTGCCCCACATGGGATAGAAGAAAACACCACTTGCATTCCCCCTCCCTCAATCAGCCTCCCTAAACCCCTGAAGTCTCTTTTAATACTTCTCAGGCTTCTTTGAGAGATTTCATCACTGCCTGCCTGAACAATAAGTAATGGATAGTAATCAGAGGGACGAACCGGATCCGGAAGTTTTCTAGTTATGTCCTTAATCCGTGCCCCTGGGAAGTTTAATTAAGAGTTGTTTACAGGACAGCCATCTTATTAGCAATTCTACTGGTTTCCCTTCATGTCAAAAGGCATATTTGCAAGTGAAGTTTCTTGAATATTAGCTTCATGAGTAGGAGCTTCCAACATGGCAAAGACAGAACTCTGAAGAGGTTTTTCTGGCTTTTTTCCAAGTAAGGACACTGCAGGATAAAGCTGAAAACAGGGAAGATGGTTTCAATAGAAATCAGAAATGCCTCAATACCCTTTTGCTAGGTTCCCCTCCATATAAAGTGCTTCCATTGTAGAGACAAGTCCCTTGGAGTCCTTGGGAGGATGGTACTAAATTGCACAGACTACAGAAGTGTAATTAAAGTAGTATCTGAGATACAGAAGACATTTGTGTTTGATGGGGTTTTCTTTGGGTCTGGTGGGGTTGGTTTTTTTGTTTGTTTCAGGGTTTTTGTTGCTGTTCTTGGGGAAGTTGCTTTATTTTTGTAAACCTAAAAGAATTGCTTGTAAGGTTCATCTATGTCTGTCACAAGAGCTGCAACTTGCTTACAGTGAGATAGGCACTACTTCAAAGATATCTTCCGATTTCTGGTCATTTAAGAGCACATAGATAAATTATAGAAGAATAGTTCATTTTCTGTGAAGGACTGAAGCTGATACAGAATTGATTTTTCAAAGCAGTAGATTTGAGTGTTTGAAACATTTCACCCACAGATTCTAGATCACACTAACAGTACTCATCAGTTGAGCTATGAAGGGGCCTGAGAAATCCACACAGTTCTGTATATTCACACTATTTTCAACTGCTGAAATGTACTGTTTTGAAGGACAATTCTGAAGTTCTTATGTCTAGGTTCACAGCCTTTGAGCACACTCATATCAATAATTTTCTTCCACCAAGTTATTTCAAAACCACCACTCAGTTCTGACCTAGGCCAGCCATTCTTGGTAACTATCCCAAAGTAAGATGCATTAAGTCAGAGTTGGCAATATAGTCATTAAATGACACAGTTAGGATATGGGTTCACATACTATGGTTTAAATATTACTCTGAATTTCCTCACTTTACTCCAAGTGACATGCATAGGCAGAGTTTAGAATACATGGAGATTTGTACAGTAATAACTGTGAACCATTCAAAAGACGACAACAGAATCTTTTTCTTCAGGTGCAGAAACAA
Source organism: Porphyrio hochstetteri (assembly GCA_020800305.1). Lineage (NCBI taxonomy): Eukaryota > Metazoa > Chordata > Aves > Gruiformes > Rallidae > Porphyrio > Porphyrio hochstetteri. Next base: position 9,691,709 of record CM036915.1, on the reverse strand, counting down.
CATGGTTACATTCCAGATAGAAGTGTCACGATAAACCATAATAGGATTTTTTTTGTTGTTGCTGTTACTTTCCTCCCACCTTCCTGCACATCACCTGATGCCACCCTAGAACTTTTTGATCCTTTTCTTTAATGAGAACAGTAGTCAGAAGTTACTACATACCCTCCTTGGAGAACACGAAGGCAACTAATAGTCTGCTTGAGTCTCTTGCAAGCTTTATAAACAACCTTCTTGATTCATTATGGAAGTTGAACTACTGAATAAAATAAATTTCACTTCATTACTGAAATTGCTGAAATAGATCCATATTGATCATTCTGACCAGTATCATCATCCAGAATAAGATGGGGTAGACAAAGTCTTCAGAAACAGCTTCGCCTTGGTGAAGCTTAAATAAAATTATTTGTCAGTCTTGTGATGAGAATGTGTTACATGGAATAGTTCTCCGCTCCTAGTGATTCCATCTGAAACGTGCAATAAAGATTTCCCAGTTGGAAATTTCAGATTTACCAACGATTCTAAACAAAGTCTGAAAATATCTCCTTCTCAGACCACATTCTTAAAAGGGGACCCTTCCCTCCCCCAAAAATATCCCCACACAAAAACCCGAGATTACAGTAACTTATTCAGAGGACCTGAAAAGCAAGAGCTGAACATCTCTTCTCCCCTTCATTATGTTACAATTCAAGTTTATTATTTCCCAGGTTCAGTGGAGAGTTCAGTGTTCATTTTTGCACTCAACATCACAAAGCCAATTTTTTCTTTTTTATGTCCTATCTAGGGTGTTCCCAGCTTTTGCTCTTGTGCCAAAGGTTTTGTTTTCACTGCTGACTTCCACAGCGAGTTTCATGCGTTTCCAAAAAATAAAACCATGAAAAACAAGACAGAAAATGGAGGACAGCTGTGCCAGGACTTTCATTCTTTCCATCACTGTGTAAAACCTCTTACAGCTCAAAGTAGCTACAGAATCATGGAATTCTGTTTGTCATGAGGTAGGCATGACTTGCCACCCAGCAAACGGGCCTTGTCTGGTACCAGCACTTCTGAGAAACAGATGACTGTTCACAAGGTCCCGATGTCATATAATAAATTTTCTGATTATTTTCTTTTACATGTTAAAATGAGTTTTGAAAACAATTCCTGTCTTGAAGGAACAAGAAACCAAACAGAATCCTTAAACTGCTCTTAGCGTTGTGAAAATTCAACAGTTATAAACTAGAGTATCCTAACTTCATACTATAAAAACACAAGGACAGGTGCCTTACTAAATAGAAAACCATTCCATTCTTATCTGATTTCACCAAGGTTGTCATCTTCTGCACACAGTGCAAAGCACGTTATTTCTATAGCTGTAACCAAGCACAGCATACACAGGCAAAAAGTTAGACACATACTCAAAGATCTGTTAACTATTTTGGTTTCTATTACCACCCGAAAAGGAACAAATAAACCACACCTGTAGAAACACATAACATGTTCACAAACTATTAAAGAATTCTGCTATATATTTTAAAATGTTTGTGTTGGTAAAAAAGGTATTAAATTTACTGATATGATAAATAACATATTTAATGATTGTGGTGGTTCAGCCCCAACCAGTGGCTGAGCACCCCACACCACTCGCTCACTCCCAAAGGAGGAAGAGACAGAGCCTCTGTGGGTTGGGATAAGGATAGTTTACTGACAAAATCACTGCAAAAGGAGAACAGTAACAGCCCACAGTGAATTTCACTTACACCCAGTGGTAACAGAGTACCTGACTGACCTGACAATGAGAGAGTATCTCACAATACAAGGACAGACCACGCTCGGACTGCCCTGGAGGCACCCAGGCATGCCCCTCCCCAACCAGCCCCTTTTATCACGAAGTGATGTCAAGGTGGTATGGAAAACAGCCTGGGCTAATGCAGCTCACCTGGGCTAATTGCTTGGGGAGGTTAACTCTGGCCTGGCCAGAACCAGGACAATGATATATCAAGTCTTAATTTCAGAAATACAACTTGGCTTTGATGAACTACTACTTTTTAAGTGCTAGCACACTAATGTTACATAAATACAGCCTATTTGTGTGTGCATGCACAATACAAGTACATACACGCACCCCAAAAACTCACCTTGGCTTGTAAGCATCGCACATCATTAAGAAAGTTACCAATTAAAAAAAGGCTGGAGAGAATACACAATTCCCTAATATGTTGTCCAGTGCAATAAGTACACTCAAGGTCAAAGCCCTCCTCGCACTCTTCCTCCCTCCACAATCATCACTGACTCCAAGACCAACTAGTTTAGCTGTAAATTTAAGACCTCAACAAGCATTTAAAATAAAACATCCTTATAGTTAGTGCAGGCTCAGCATCCTGCACCAACTCCAGTTGCAACAGAACAGTCATTAGATTGCTCAGATTGAATGATGTATTTATAATTTGATTAATAATGCAATACTTAAAGATTAAGTAATTCTATCAATGACAGCAGAACAAGGAAACATTCATTGGAAAAAACTGAAATAAAACTTCAGCATAAACCCTAATATTAGTGGTATTACCTCACTGTTTTCTTGGAGAGGCACAGCACTACTATCACAGGTAATGAATGAAATGCCAGAAATCACCTATTTTTACAAGATACTTATCTAAACATTTAGAATTAAGCACTATTTACCTACATGCCTGAATAATGCACAGCATTCAACCAGCATTACACAATTCAGGCCTACACTAGAATTGTCATGCATAAACATGAGTAATTGACCTACTTTTCCAAGCCTTCCAAATCCCACTTCTAGTATTGTTTCGTTATAGGGAATAGTCCTTCTATGCTGGTGTAATTTATTTGCTTGAGCAACTCCAATCCTTTTTCTCCAAGATGTACCTTATTGTAATAACTAGCCAAAACAGGATTGAGATGTTTTCTCATATAACACTTCTCTCTCTGCTACAACCTAACCCCACACCACTATTTCTCAACACAATCTATGTTTTACTTTAAGATGTTAAATAGACTTCTTCACAGTTCCCAGTTCTATTTACATCCTATTGTCTTGGTATAAAACATACATTTCATTCAAAATGGAAGAAAAAGGCACCAAAATACTGAAATTAAATACTGAAACTCACCAAGCAAGCCAGATATTAAGAACAGGTCTCTATCCAACTTTGACAGGTATCTCAGTTTTATTTCAGTTTCCTATTTCTTATGTGCTATGTCACAACTATTCTTCACCAGAGTACCAGTGGAAAGCGTGCTACAGCAGTTGCTTTAAGTGCAACTCCCATAACTGACACTACTAACAAAACCTGAAGGTAACACCCCGCTTAGCCTTCAGGACACTGTTCAGAGAAAGAGACTCGGGTATTGCCATGAATTTTTCTACATCACACTGTTTCTCACCCATTCTTTGTCAGACACAGTACAGGTCTTCAAAAACATCGTGTTTCACTGGCATTTACCTAACTCTTGATTAAATATGTGAAACTAAGTTTAAATTTCTTATGAGTTTCTCACATTCAAGACCATGTTACATTTTGTTGACTCTTAATAATCTTAACACTGGCAACTTAGCAAAGTTGAGAGGGAAATTTCAGAGAGATGTTAGCTATACACTGCTATTTTATTGAAAGTAACAAGTTAAATATTACTTTTCATTCACCCTTATTAAGTTAGAAAGCTTTGCAACCAATTATTTCTTCTCCCTAAACAATTATGTCAATAGGAAGTTGTAATTTCTTGTTTCAGCCACATATAAACAAGTGAAAGATGTCTCAGACTAAGTTAGTTTAACAACAAACTTACTTCCTGTATTGTCACTTTAGCAAGTTCTTCCAGGGCCAATAGGGCAATTCAGAAAGCAGCTTTGATGATTTTCATTTTCATCTTTTGTCTATGTGTTTCCAGAGCTGAAATTGCACACATCAGCACCTCCTTGTACTTAAAATCTCCACAAAGCTTTTTTCCAGAACTTTAGTCCAGAGAAGTATGTGTAATTAAAAAGCTTTGCATCTTGGGATGATGATTTTCAATATTCAACACATGTAGTACATGGAAACCCCCATGATCCAGTGATTGAGAATTGGTACTTAAAACCAGCTCGCTATTGGTGGCAAGAATCTAACAGAGACTACTGTTACTGCACCACAGAAAACAGTGACTAGTTAAACCATCCCGCCACACGCCACTACCAAAATCAAACTGAACAAAACTTCACAATGAAGGCTTGCTGGTTCTGGCTGGGACAGCGTTAATTTTATTCATAGTAGCTGTGTTTTGGATTCATGCCTAAAATAGTGTTGGTAAGACATTCTCTTGTTATTGTTGAGCAGTGCTTACGCAGAGTCAAGGCCTTTTCTGCTTCTCACCCCACCACCAAGTAGGCTGGGGGTGCACAGGACATTAGGAGGGGACACAGCCAAGACAGCAGGCTCCAACTGATGAAAGAGACGCTCCACATCATATGACACCGTGCTTAGCATATAGGGGACTGTGGGAAGACGGAAGGCAAGGGACATTGAGTGATGGCATTTGCCTTCCTCAGTAACTGTTATGCATGGAGTTCTCCTTTCCTGGAGATTGCCAGACACCTGCCTGCCAATGGGAAATGGTGAATTAAGTCCTTGTCTGGCTTTGCTTTCACATGCGGCTTCTGCTTTACCTATTAAACTGTCTTCATCTCAACCCATGAGTTTTCTTGCTTCTACCCTTTCGATTCTCTCTCCCATCGCACCAGAGGAAAGCGAGTGAAGAGCTGTGGGGGTGCTTTGCTGCTGTCTATGGTAACACTAAAAAACTATTGCAGCCAAAACCTAATTCTGATCTGATTGGCCTACATGACTAACTGTTGCAGCAAAAATTCTGGGCTGACACACAATATATATTTTTGCAAATAAGTCGACAAGCATTTCATGCACCATGGTATCAGTATTGCTTAAAAAAAAATTGTTCACCTATCACCACCATTAAAATAACACAAATGGTCAACCATACCAAAATGAATGTGACCTCATTTTCTTCAATTTCTCAAAAGGAAACAGCATATCGTGATGAGCCAATCTCCAAGTTAAACATGTTTTTAGTTCAGATTTTTTTTTTTAAGAACTCATGTTTTATCATATGGACTAGAACATGGAAGTGCATTTTCCTATAATAATATTTTAGAATGTTTTCTACTTATGAAACAGTCAACAGAAAAATTCAGCATACAGACTGTTGTTTCTGTGTCTTGTGTCGGTTTTCTGTTTTGTTTTTGGGGGTTTTTTTATAAATAGGTTTTACTTTGGCTCTGGTTTACAAACTGGTATGGCTTTTAACTAAATTAAGTTAAAATTTTCTTATGTAACTGCTAGCTCAAGAGCAACAGCGCAAGTAGCTTTTCAACTTCATTCAATATTGACAAGATAGCCACCCTACCAAAGCTGTATAAGGGCAAGCTTTCTTTAACATGAAGTTTTTTGTGTCTTGATGTCTGAACTACATAATGCAGAAAACCCAGTGAATCATGGCAGACTGGTAAAAAGCAGCTTCCCTGGCCATTTTTGTGTCAATAAATTCAAGTAAACTCATGTCACTGATTCTCAAAAAGTTTTCTAAAGAATGAGATTTCCACTGTCACGTAACACTTGAAGTCAACTGAAACAATCTTTTAAAAAATTTAGCTTTTGCTTTCTTTACAGTCTATGCATGAAAAGGGCTCATAGTATTCCTCACTCTTCATATTTTTCACTAGTAGCTGTTCCACTAATGACTAGGGATACTTTCTGCTGCTACTTGGATATTCTTCCATTGATCCAAGATCCCTTGTGAAGAAGCCACTGAATTTCTCAAGTACAAGTTTATTTTCCTACCTACCATTCACTTACATGTACAAGAGCCAGCAGCATTGACATATTGCCAACAGAAAGGAGAAAAATCTTTATGGACTAGAAGAGATTCATTCCTGAATCGGGCCAGTATGAATGAACTGAAAACATTTCCCTGAGGGCATTTCCTTTCACATTCCTATAAAGCACCTGTTTTTTGTCCTATTAGTGAGTTACCAATCCAGTTCAATCAGTTGTATAGCCAGATATAATTAGTCTAATTACAAGAAGAGATAATACTTCTTAAAAAATTTCTGAAGTCAAAAGCTAAATAAGATCTTTAGGCATATGATTTGATACCACAATTGACAGCAGTGATCTGACACCAGCATAAGTGAAGCGAAGAAAACAGAGCCATTGCAAAAAAGAACTTAATGCATGGTTAATTATGAAAAAGACAATAGCTAAAAGGTTTTTACTGGAATCTTTGATAGGAAAACTCTATAAATATTTAGGCCCAACTGTATAACAACAAGAACAAAGTTATGTCGCTAACAATCATGCCTTCTCTTAAGATTCGCACCTGTAATGAAATGCATACCCTAAATAACTATCTACCCTTTAGTCATTTGTACTTCATTTAACCTTGTCCCTAGACATATCTGATATAAACTGACATGCTGCTTTAATTATAGGCTGCTTTGAAAGTTCACTAAAGACATTTTTCAAACATGGAGAATAGCAGGACAAAATTCCATTAGCGACCTTTTAATATTACAAGCATCATTTCCAGATGAGCAGTCAAAGCCAGAGACACATTTAGAACAGTAATATGTACAAGGTCACAATAACTAACAGATCAAGAATCTGGAGCAAGTTTTGATACAACTTTGCCCAATGCGAGGCTTACCGCTTTGTTGTGTAATGCTTTCAGAGAGAATGTCACAGAAATAGTAACCTATCTGTGAAGTTTCTCTAGCAATAATTTTTCCTTGTTCCTTTTGCCACTTCTTATATGTATTAAGATGAAACTGAGTTAAGTCATCTTCTCAGCTATTTGTTCTCATACCAATGAAAGGCACGGCTCTTTTTCCTAAGGCTTAGAGAACTCATTTATTAAATGATCATATTCTCCACTCTCCCTAGAAGCCATTTCAAAACAGTCAATGACTGGAATGGAAAGGTTAGTTTCCTGGCTGTTAATTGCAGTGTTTACTTGGAGTGTCAGTATTCATGCATCACATTTATTTTTCAGCTTGACTTCTCTATTCACAAACAGACACGACTTGATACATCATGCACGCTCTAAATAAAATATTACACTAGCATATACAGGCAGCAGATAAAAGTTTCACTAGTGTTTAATTCATTCCATTATACACATAACAGAAAATTAAACAGAATCTTACCTCAAAATTTAACTTCATTTAAGATAAAGTAAGCTTGTCCAAGTACTGCTTAACATGTGGAATTTTTCTGGTAACCAGGTCTGTAACACAAGACATAAACAAGTTACCTTCTTACCCCATGTCCATTAATTTATATTTTTTAAATACCTTCTGCCAACACAGAAGGAAGTAACTCTGGAAGTTCTAAGTTTCCTTTTCTCTTTGGGAGTTGGAACTTGCATTGCCAAAAAGAATAGATTTAAGTAAATAGGATTCAATACAGGTTTCCGATTACCACACTTAAAAGCTCATAAGAAATAAACTCTGAGTTTATACAGCTAAATACCTCTAAATTGTCTAGTCACTTAAACTTGCAGCACAAGTCTGACTGTAAGCATAAATTAAAGTCACACTGACCTTTCAAAGATGTGTATTGTGCATTAACTGTGCTTTTCTATGGTTTACCATCTCTGTATGGAGTAACTTAGAACACAGCTCTGCACAAGCCTCTCTGGGCAATATCCTTTCACAGTGAACCAAGACTATGATTATAGAAAAACAAAAATAGAATAGTTCTGGTTTGCATTTAAAACATGACAGAAACTGTTTCAAGGTTGTGGTTGTTTTGCAAAGGTGGTCTTTGTTGTTTGGGTTGTTTCAGGTTTGTTGGGTTTTTTTACTCTGTTTTCTTTATTCCCTCTGGGATTTTTAGGATCATGTGTTAGTTTTTACTCTCAACTAAAGCTAATATAGCATACTCATTTAATACTCATGAGGATGGGCACATCAGCTTCAATGCCAAAATACATTTCAATTTACCAGCTCCCACCCCAACCATGCTACAAAATAACCACCACCTTCTCTGCAACTACTTAAAAAATTACAAATTAATCAGTTCTCTGGGCACAGTAATGTGTCAGGGCAAATAGAAGATGGACAAGGTGTTGCTGCTAGCAAAGGCCTGTGTACATTCCATGTGTGCAGACTGTAGTTCTAGGAGGCTTTTATCCCACTTAGTTCTCTTGGAACACACTTTTACCACAACCAAAAAATACAGATTAAGTTCTGATCCTTATAAGGTATCTAAGTTTAGAACTAGTTTACATATCGATTTAGAAAGACCAGGAAGTTAAAGAATACAGTTACACATGTATACAGCTACATAACAAGGAATGTCTCTTAGCCAAGGAAAAACCACAGAAAAAAAAAAAAAAGAAAAAAGAGTTCTTGCAATTTTTAACCAACATTGGCAAAAACATTTCTCATAATACTAAATTCATCATAGGATCTTCTTGTCTAGGTCAGTTAGAGAAATGATTTTTTTTTCTTTCAGTGGACTTTCAAGCAACATCGTCTCTGTCTGCACCACTATTCACCACAGGTGAGGAGATCTACTGCAGTTTGAGTAAATGCAGTCTACAATAGGACAATTATTTCAGCATCCACCAGGATCACTTGTATTAAAACTGGCAACGTAATAGTCTGCTACTTTGAAATTTAGACCCCTAAGCCATGCTGCTCATCCAACTTTTCAATGCATACCACATCTCCAATAATGTACAAAAAATGTACATTTAATAAAAAGGTGTGCCAGCAGTCTGCTCGCTCATGGATTTTCTGCTAAAATTTAAGGTCAGGATAAGAGCAAATTCAGTGCACAGGATACCAGCAATATTTAATACATTCCCTTAGAAGGTTATATCATCATATATATATAAGGGATTCCTCTGTAATACAAGTACTGTTCATACTGCCCATGAGTTGCCAGCCACTCTTCTTCCTCACAGCTACTGTTTACTTCTCCACACCTGCTGATGTCTGAAATTTATAAAATTTGTTTCAGTCCTATTTGTATATTTCAGCCACCTGCAACACAGATACCTTTCTTCATTATCAGTCCTTTGTTTACCAAGACAGCAGAAGCCCTTTCAAATTTCCAAGTTCAGAAAGCACCAAGTACTAGCTGGAAGCATCTTCACCACTACTCGGAGCCTTCATCAATTAAGGCTGACACTTAGTACATTGGTATCAATGTTTGAGGAACCTATATCTAGGGGACTACAAAACTTGTTGTAGCAGAGAATGAAGTGACCGTTCCCAAGACTGCTTCCTTCTAATTATACCTGTTCATTTACCATTGCTGTGATTTAAATTGTTGGGAAACTGCTTTGAAATCTGCTCTTCCCAGATGTAGTTTATAAAAAAACCAAAAAGGCCCTTTCTCAAGCTAAAAACCAAATATGGTGAACTAGAGATTTATTTTCCTGTGGTTATCAGAAGGGTCTATCTACTCACTTAAGGGTTAATCAGAAACATGACAAGGAAGGAAGAATATGAAGGAACTGCTCTCTCAACATTTTACATCAGGGGAAACAACAATGCATTTTCACATACTACCAGAGTAACCTAATGAGTAAAATACCACATTTCAAAATTACAACTTCATTTACAATAATGGACTTTCAGTAATCTGAATATTTAACAGTAGAAAAATCACTATATCTTGCGAAGTCTGAGAAAAATAAAAATGTTTGTACTATTACATTTTAAGCGTAGCTTGAATAAATGTAGCCATGGAAAGAGTGTTCATTTTTCAAGCAGGCTGCAATTACTGCTGAAGTAGCCTTCTATTTTTTTACTTACCAATTGGAGATAAAGGCAGATGAAAAACTATTAATCACTGTTTATTTATTCTATTGTACTCACTCCTGGAATGTAGTCAGAAACGGAACTCGAATGCCCAAAAGCACAGTCAGCAAACCAGCTGCCCTGAACCCTGGATTTGTCCACAGCATGAGCCTACTTACTAACATTCTTAGCCTATGGTAGGGTGGGGGCACAATAAATGCAAAAAGCACCTAATTCTGGAAGTTCACAGAAAATTCAACAGGGTTTTCTGAATATGTGGAGTACTTCAGCACAATCCCACTCCCTTTTTTTCTTGGCTAAAGATACCTTTCTATGAAACATTTTTGGTCCAAGTGCTAGCAATATTATTTATAGAACAGGAAAATGGAACAAAGCAAACCACTGAAGTAGGATCTGAGGTAAACTATAGTTTTGCCCCTTACAGATAACACAGATTAGGACCATTTGGATTACAGGCTCTCAGACTACAAGCATAAATTCCAGTATCCTCTTATACCACATTTTTTTGATGTGCAGAATATTTCTGCCTATGTATTCCCTTTAGGTTTATGTGAGTATCCCCATAGTGTGTGGTTGGGTTTGTTTTATGGGTTGGTTTCCTGTTTGGTTTTTGTTTGGTTTTTTTTTTTTTATGTGGGGGTAGGGGTGTCCCTCAGTTTGTTGGTTTATTCTCTTACTGCTTTTAGCCAAACACTGCTGTAAAAATCAAAAGCAAATCAGAATACACAGTCCACTACACAAAACATGGATTCCTATCCTTTAATCCTGTTTGCATTCATCACAATATTATTTTATCAGCCCTGTTAAACTAATCTATCAGTAACTAAATATTCTGAGCTATAACAGGGGAGTATTTCTTTCTCCCTTTCCCCCTCCAGGACATTTAGAAGTTTTGTTGTATGGTCTGTGCTTCAAAGCTTTATGTTCCTTGCATTTTTAAGGTATGACAGACTGTGTTAAGTGTTTAATATTGCAGAATTGGCAAAGGAATTGCTTTTAGTCAACTCTACGACAAACAGGTAGCCTGGAGGGTGAAGCCAGAGGCATCTTCATTGAGTGAAGTCAACATACTGACCCATACAGATTGATACCTGTATTCTAATATAAGAAATTATAATAGCACAGAGAAGATTGATTCAAAGTGTGCTAGTACAAACATGATTTAAGTAGGAAACGTGACTATATCACAGGAATAATTAGTAAAACCTAAATCTGTTGTAATACAAAGTTGCTTTTTGATGTAATGCTTGATATGATTTCTCCCTTTACAGACAAGGATTTTCACTACTCAATATAAAAACCACACACACAAACACTAAAGAAGAACTATTGAAAAGTTTGCTCTTCAATGAAGACCACAATCTAGACCTTGATTTCCCATTCCTATTTGTGTAAAAACGTTGTGTTACCTTCTGCTGAAATATGTAGAGTTCATGCAAAAACATAAGGCCTACTAATAGCAAGATTATAAAATGCTAAGAAAAAAATTATTACAAACTTAAGTCAGTTAGAATTTTAACTATTTGGAAGCACCAAGTAACATTCTTTAAAGGTTCTGTTTCAAGACTAACGTGGTATTAAGCTCAATAGCACCGGGACGTATCTTAAGAGAAATACATAGTCGAAAAAAGATACTACTGAAAATCTACTTGAACATTACAGTAACAGTAAGGACGTCTGAACATTTACTGGAAACAGCCACAAGCCTGACTAAAACTGCACTGACCCACAACTTACCAAATTGACATTAAAAACCAACAGTAACATTTGTGTAGCAGATGAATATAGGATTTCACCATCAAAGATTTTACCACATTAAATACCCTTGTAACCAACCACCGTATTTTTGCAGGTAATTTCTGAGAATAGATATGCTACATCCTCCTAAAGCATGGCATAGCACACATAGAATCAGATGGATTAAGCAACATGCTTAGTGAGTTATGTACCTCAGGTAAACCCACTGGCTAATTGCATTTATGCCTGGGCTTTTTGTTCTTGAGGGCAGACCAGCTCAACTAGGGAACACAGTACCAATCGTCAGGCATCAGGGGTATGCAGCAGGGCATTCTGAGACCAAGCACGTGGGTATATGCACTCCATGCCAGGACAAGTGCATGAAAAGCCCACCACAGAAACACAACCACATAAAGACAGTGATGCCATCCTATATCCTGTGACCCAGGATATAGGACAAGAGTCTAACAGACACCTAACAGAAATTGTAGCCTGAGGCTACTTGGAGAAGCTCTCATTTAAAAAAAAAAAAAACATTCCAAGTGATTTGTATTAGGTTTTAAACTAGGTAATAAATCAATATCCCAAGCCATTATGATAAAACAAGTATTTTATATAAACCTATGTCTAAGATATTAGAACTATGCTGCCTATGAAATGTTGAACAATCATGCCACAATCATGACTACACTGGATCAATGAGGAAAAGTTATTAAATTACAAGACTAAAGCCTTCTTTATGTCATCATCCATGTTTCAACAACTGATTTGTAAGTTTTAGGTACTGCATTACCTTGAAACCAGCAAGCTTTTCTAGCTGCAGAGGGTAAAAAGTAAACTGCGCACAGACCCAGAAATTTTGCCTTTAGTTTTATCACACCTAACTTGCTCAACACCACAGAACACACACATGCTTTGCTAGTACACTTACTATTTGCTAAGGATAAAAGCAGGCTAGAAAGTGAAAAAGATCCATAAGCACCTTAGAACTCAAAATGCCTGCTGCAGGTAAATGTATTTTTAATAGTATGAATTGAAACACATTGTTTACCTTTTAATACAAAATTCAGTTTTAATTAACCTTTTCTTTCCCATAAAGTATTGCAGAAGACAGTCATTATAGGAAATCAAATTCCTAAAGCAGAACAAACCAATGTGTGACATCACTTCTCACCCTTCCTCCCCACCTGACATATAGTGATCTATCATTTATACTTTAGGTTTGAGAAACTGCAATACAAACTGCCCCGCTCTCCCTAGTAACACGCCACTCAGGTTGTTTCCACCCCAAACCATCCAACAATTCTGGGTCTTTTTGCCTGACGTCTGTGACTTCAAGCACATTAACTGTTCAAAATGAACAAGCAAACTATTTTTTAATTATTACCATCAGCAACATATAACACAATCTACTGCTGTGTCAGATACTTCATAAATGATCCAAAACCACCTACTGGAACACTGCATTCAGCAGCTAGGCAAATTTGTCTATGCCCCAGGGGGAACTAGACGTTCAAATGCAAATCTTCCCTTACACTTGAAATACTATTCCTCAAAATCTGTTAAACTTAAGAAAGTGGTGCTTCAGTGTGAGATGAAGCATTCAAGCTAGACTTCCTTCCTTTATGCATTCAGAGACGGTGGTAGCACAGCCCCGTACTGGTTTGCCAAAACTCAGCTCTTAAGGATCTTTTACTGCTTCTCTCTATCAGATCTTAATCACTGCTTTGCAGCTTCTACTTGTCAATCTTTACAGCAGCCTGTACATATGGGATGACAGTTTTGAGGAGATCTGAAAAGGCACAACAGGCTAATTCTGTACCACAAGAGCGAAGTATGGCATGAACTTCTTCACAAGGCTGCCTGTTTGTATGCAGCAGAAAGTAGTACACCTTGTGATCATCAACTACACTCTGCTGTATTTTTCAAGTTTTGTAAATTTGAAATCACTTACTTTACAAGGCTGAGCCTACCCGCTGTGATTTATTGAAATGTCTTCCCATGTTACCACGAATTTGAGGATTTCACCAAGCAACTACTACATTTCCTCCTGTTTTGGGCTCTTCAAGAGCAAGTAGATAGTTTTCCATAAAGGAGCACTTATTAATCAAGCTTTATTATGACCTTCAGTTCCCTCTCTAGGTAAATCAGAAAAAAGGTTCTAGTTTTGCTGTCAAAAGAAGACAATATCTTTTTTTATGTGAGTTGTTACTCCTTTTAAGGTAGCCAAAGAAGGTTTACAAAAAATTAAATGGTAACATTTCAAATTTTTAAAATTATTATTCTTACTACTAATACAGCAAATATTCACATTCAGTCATGCTTGTTAAGTTCTTTGAAACATGTCTGCCCGGAACAGTATGTCATCCTGGCATCGAACTGCAATGCCTTTCCTTTGATTACAGAAAGTAAGTTTGACTGATTGACCGGATTAATCTCAAGTACAAGGCAGTCAAGCTTTACTGCCCCAAGAAACAATGCACTAAAAAGGTGCCACGTGTCAAACCCACCTGTTTTTCTGTCATGATGTGACTGACACTCAGTCTCCAGGTAACACTACAGAAAGCATCCAAGTATCAACCACCATTAAGTATGCCAGTCTGCAAAGAGTAGCTACAATCGCCATCAATGGTTCTTCATTTATTATAACATCCCTCATTCTAGATTTGAGCATAGAATAAAGTCTTTTAAAAGCAGAGCCGAAGACATAATTTTCCATCATTCCATACATCTTAATTGAAAATGACAGGTAAGGAACTGAAATAACAGGTCTTCAAAAAGAGAACATGACACTTTGTTCATCACTGTAATTTCTGACTTTGTATAATTTGCAGTCTGCACTTAAGTTATCCTTTACTTCTAACCAGATAACCTGTAAGTGGTTTCACAGGAAAACACTTTAAACCCCATTTTCACCAAACATTCCCTCACACCTCCCCCCCAGTCATCCTAGGCTTACAGTTGGATCAAAGAGGATTTTACAAGATAAGGCAATTTATAAAAAATCTCAAGTCTTAAGCAATTAAAATGACTGCCTGTTACAGTTGCTGCCATTTCTAGGTTTCTTCTCAAAAAGTTGAAGAACAATAAGAACATTTAAAATAGCTTGACTACATAGTAGACAGTAGTTTTTAACCCCATATAAAATAAAACTATCACCAGATTGAGACTTTACACTAAAACCCCTCCAGGAAAGGCAACAAAGGTGGCTGGTTCCAAGGACTGACAGTTAACCTGAAACAAAAAGGTCTACTGCATTGCCAATATTAATTTAAATATGCCACTTTGAGAGAAATTCCAAGGTTGCAATCAGATTATGAAGTTGGCTGTGATGTGAATGCTTCCATCTTGGATGATGATATGAACACCACATACAATCTTGGCTAAATGCCTGGAAAGAAAAAGTCACTAACAATTCAAGTATTAGTTTTAGGAGTTCCGATTTCACATCCAGGGTCAGCTCAGAAGCTGAATCTGAATAAGCAATCAAGTGATACAAGTACTCTAGCAATGGATGGGTAAAAGAAAAAAAAACCTCAACAAAACCACACACAAGGTCTTTGTTGGCACAACTTCTTCACAGTAAGTTACCAAGACAGGACACCTGCCATTCTAATCGTGTTATTCTCAAAGTGTCTATATTTAGACTAAAATTTGCCAACTAAAGTAGTCCCAACAGAGCTATGGTCCACTTACGCTGTAGCAGACAAAGCAGACAATTTACCTCTTTGGCATGACTTAAAGGAAATGTGTCAACTTCCTAAATATATTCCTCAAAAGCTGGGCTGCTCTTTATTTGCATCCAAAGGGTTAGTATAGTAATGGTTCAGGGAATTCAGACACTGTGTGTTCAAAATCCAACTCTGATAGAAATAAAACTTGGGTTTTCATCGTTATATTATCCTCACTGTTTTATTAGACTGAAGAGATTCTTTTTCAAGAGGAATGTTTTGTATGATTTCCTTATCTAGAGACCAAGTTATTAAATACTTAACTTAGTAACACATTAACTATCCTGACAGTAAGAAACATAATGAATCACAAATATATTAAAAATCCAAAGTTCATATTTGCATATAAATTTATTTTTGGAACAGGAAATTATTTTGAACTCAAACTACAATGATCCAAAAATCACCAAAACAAAAAAACTTAAATTATACCCAATCTTTTTGTTAGTATGCAAAAAAACTTCGATATATCATCTTGTCCAGGTCTGTGAGCATTACAGAAAGTCTCCAAACAAATGGCACAATCCCTAGATCTCCTCAGAAAAAAAAACTGGGTATCAAAGAAAATGTAACTATACTGAGATGTGGAGAGGAAGTGATTCTGGGACAACTCTACATAAGTACATATATACGCATTTATGTTATTACTTCAGACACGAAAACATACACGTCCTTCATACAGAGCTTATAACGGCTTCAGCTAGGTGGTCTTTGCACTACACTTCATCACATAAGGACAGCTCCACCAGCATTTTCAACACAGTCAAGTCTAGAAGTATCCAACAGAAGGAAGTCTATTACATCTGCGGTGAACCCCAGCTTGAAAACCTAATCAACTGTTCAGGAAAGACAGACCTCTAGAACTCTATCCTCAAGGCCCAAAGATAACATGGAGGATACCCAGTGCCCCATTCCTGGAGGAAGTTCAACCTTTACAGTAACTCACCAAAAGGTGTACCTACTGTTTCCCATATTTAAAACAGAAGCTTTAAGTTAGCTTCACCAATAATTTTAACTTCTTATCCTGAAAAGCTGATATTATAAAGCAGGGAGTTAGAGGTTTCACTGTATTTTGTGTTATATGCACTTTTAGAAAGCTCCAATCTCTATTCATGATTTAGATATTTCCAGAAGTCAGTAACAACTTGAGTTCCATCTCCTCAGAATAATGTATTCATGAATATTTTGTGCCTAGGAAGTTCCACAGTAAAAATTCCACGAACATCATGCTAGCTAAAAATTGTTAAAACTGTGTGCATTTCTGAATAGTCAGGAGTACAGAGACATATGCCGCCAAGTACACAAGCACTGAAGGAGGAAAGAATGTGTAGTCATAGTATTGGATTTTGAAGTTCTGTAGAAAATTTCTGTCAAGATATACCAAACTGCTAACAAATACCACAGAGGTGCCCAAATTCAATATCTTTTAACGTCCAAATTTCACATCACTTTGGAACTGGAAGCGCTAGTATTTCAGCAAGTCTTCACACTTATTTCTGCTACACAAATCATGCAGGCATTCCCTATCTCAGTATTACATATCTTCTCCCCCTACACATATGCCTAACTGTCCTGGTTTTGGCTAGGATGGAGTTAATTTCTTTTCTAATAGTGGATAGAATGTGGTGTTTGGGAGGTGCTCGGCTGGGCTCTCAGCTGGGGCAAAACCACAACACTAACCACATACAGAAACAAAGCTCAAACTTTCACCCCAAGGACATAATTTTCTTCAGTTTACTCTAGCAGGATGCAAACAGAAACATTATGTACTTGAAAACAAATCTGTTTTAGTTTGCTACCACCTCAATAGTCAGCAATGAGAAAAAGTAAACCCAAAACTGTTTTCTACAAACAGCAACTGATAAATCGACAGTGTGCACGCCTTAAATAGCTGTCAGAAGTCCCAAGGGCAATCATAGGCAGCCACCTGGGGCCTATGAACATCCTTCACCAGTGGAGACTGTCACTCCAGTCAAGCTCTTAAGACTGTAGAAGCTGAGATCAAAACCAGCTAGCGTTAAATAGAACCCAGAGCCAACGTGGTTCACTAGAACTGAAGCACTTCCCAACCCAGACACTATCCTCCTAGCTCTAAGTGAGCCCATGTCATCAGCAACTGTTCCAGATTTCTCCAGAAGAAACATGCTGCTGCAGAGCAGATTACCAGTAATAAGTAGTTTAGTGAGAATTTCCAAGACTACTTTTCCATTTTCTTGTATGCATGAAGTGCTTCTTCCCAGCACAAGGACCTGGTATCAAGCTTTCTACATGGTGTTTCAGCCTTCGCAATAGAATTTTTAAATTACTTTCAATGCACTTCCCTCTCCAAATAACAACTATTTATGCAGGTAAGGATGTTGCATCAAATGGATTAAGGAGCTGAGCAGCTATCTCCTGCATTAACAATTCGTTTGCTTGTAAGAGGTACAAGGCTTTTGATATGACTAAGGGGAAGAATTCAAATGGCAGCTTTAATCACTACTACTTACTCAACTTCCTCAGTGACAGAGAATTCACCTGTTCTACAGAGCGCACACTTAACTCTTGTACACTACACTGGATACAAGTAAAGCAATTATCTCTGCCTTGTCTTGGACAACATTAACATTCCAGAAAAAAAACCAAAACCAGCACACATTTAACTGTGCAGTTGCCAAATCCATTCTGATTAAGATATACTTTCAATTTCATAAGTTCTTCCCACAGACATAAATCTTTCAGTCCCAAGTACTTCCTGTCATTTTAATTGCTTCACTTCAAGTCCCCCAAGAACAAAAATTATGCTCTGTAATGTTCACAGACAGGTTGAACAGCACTCATTGTGTCCCAGGGGAGAACACTGTCTGGAATGGCTATTTACATGGGGGAAGGAGAAACAATGCTGAAGACACATAAGACATATATGCTGTTTATACTCTACTGAAATCAAACACAAAACAAGCTCAACCTCCTCCTCACTCCCCTTCCCACAATAAAAGGCAGAGAGATACCTTCTCTTGACAGGACTAAGCTTTGCAAGCACTGTGTGTGTAGACTGAAGCAGTTTTCAGTTGTGCACAAGAACATGAATTAACCCTTTTCAAGATTCTTTTGCTACTTATGCTCTGTGGTCTAAGACCATGGTTTTTTTAATAAACCTAACCAATATTCATTCAGTAGACTAAGCAGCTAGTGAAGCTTGAGGAAGTGACCTCGACATGTGCCGGGGAGGCTTAGATTGAATATTAAGAAAAGGTTTTCCTCAGTAAAAGGTTTGTGAAGCATTGGAGCAGGATGCCCTTCAGAGCGGTCGAGCCACCATCCCAGGAGGTATTTCAAGAGCTGTGCAGACGTGGTGCTTAGTTTAGAGGTGAACTGGCATCAGGTTAACAGTTAGACTTGATGATCTTAAAGGTAGTTTCCAACCTAAACAGTGCTATGTTTCTGTACTGAAATGGTCTCGAACAGATCAGGCCTCCAATTGCATACACATGTTCTCTAACCCCAAATACCATCCATTTTGATCCCTTCCCATACTGGAGCTACTTCAATTTCAAATCTCCACCTCACTATGGTTCACCTTTCAAGTTAGCTCTCTTAAGTTTCCTCCACCAGCCTGGTCTTCATAATCTTTCTGTCAAAGAACTTAAACCAGGTCACCCTGAGCCATTTTTGCCTTGATTCTCAAACAAGCTGCTTAAACACTGAGAAAAATCTAAAGTGCTCAGTCTTAGTCACTTAGAGCATCTGTTCATGATTGCAGACCTGCAACACTACTGCTGCAGATACAGACAATGCCCTTTCTCTGCCCTTGAGAAGCAGTTAGCATGGTTGCCACTGTACAGATGCAGGGTGTCTTGTTTTAAAGGCCAAAACAAACGAGCTACCAACACCATCCCCTCCCACCACATTTTAGCAACAAATTGAATGATTTACAGAAGAGTGGATTGACTTCTAACAGTTCCAGTAATAGGCCCTAGGAAGATACATTTGCACTGCTTTTCCATTCCTTAGACTGGAGTCAAAGCCAGAAAAACTCAAGTAAATCAAGCTACTGTCCTATACGGCCTTATTGAAACAGGTCACTGTGACACCAGTCTGCACACAACTACGACTTTAGAATGGAAGAATAATGCAAAACATTACATCCTTAGCTCCAGTATGCATACAGCATTTCAGCATTTTCAAACTATAATAGAGTTGATATCCATAGTTAATTCCAAAGGTGGTTTTTTTGGTTCCCTGTCTGCCCAAGGGTACAATTCTACTGCAGTCAGAAAGCACATCTGAAGTGTTTATTGCTTCCAGATTTTGGAAGAAGTTACTATTATAACTCAGCTGGGTTGTCTTAACAGCTCTGATAAAGTCTCCCTGGTTTTCATCCCTCCGTCTCACTTCAGAATAAATACAATTCCTGTATATTAATTGTCTAAGTACACAAAGCTCATATTCAAGTTTTCCGTAGAAAAATCCCAGTAACAAGGAAGTTGACCATAAAGCAAAACTTACATTGCAGGCTGCCTGAAACACATGCAAGGTATTTGGGAACTTAAGTTGCTGCATATCCTGCCTAAACTTTTTGCCATTCTCTGCCAAAATTCTGAAGCACTAAATTCAAAATTCAAACTATAACCGAACTTGATAAACTTCACCTGTGCCCAATTCTGCACTTAGTGGTTTTAATGGACCAAGATAACACACAGGTGATAACCGACCACTGTCCTAGATACATGAATTACATAACAAGACCAACACCTAACACAGGGCTACTCAAGTTAATGATAAATGAAGTTCACGTTAACATTCAGACCTGAAAGTCTGGCAGTTTAACTGCCCAGCTACCAGCTTGACCCCAGCGATCAAGAACAGACATTAGTTGCCCATGCAGTTTTTGCTCTCAGAAGTCACAGACCTTAAAATTAAAATACAAGGGTCTACTAAGAATACAACTGATTGCTGAATGCAATTATTAAAATACCTGCTTAGGAACACTAATTTTACTGACAGTCCACAGGAAAGCAAGAACCAACATTAAGCAAATGATTACCAAAGAGCTATGCATAAGCCATTTGGATGAACAGAGGAAGCGAGCATACCCCATGAAGCTGGTGACATAGAGCAACTGTATTTTGGTAGGTAGCATTTAACAGGTCAATGGGCTAAGTGATACTGCCAGAATTTAACTTCCATCTTTATTGCTGTTTCTAAATCTGCATCTCACTTATTAAATGAATTTCATAATTAAAACCTTTAAGCACTCCTCATTATGCCTTGAAGTGATAGAATCCCCTTAGGTCATAGTATACTTTAGAAGCAAAGCTCCCAATGTAGCTGGAAATTGAGCAACCCAACTCAGGGATACAGTGTATACAAACTGAAAAGTTCGTAACAATTTTGAGCTATTACAGAGCCCTACATTAGACAGTAATCATCTGCCAGGTAAACCACAATTAACAGGGCAACATTTAAACACCATGCAATCTTTTTTAGCTTGCACCTTGAAATCAGGCACTTCAAAGTCACATAAGTGTTTCTAGAAATTAACCACCTTTTAATCAATTTAATCCAAGAATAAGACAACTGTAAAATACCCTTCAACACCAAATTTTAGTTCAAAATACTTCAGAACTGTTTTCTGAAGAGACTTTCACTGCAGCTGCTCTCATGAATGATTAACACTCAGGTCTCCTACAACTATGTGTTACTGGCTCATTGGACAGCCCTTAGCTCTATGAACAGATGGACAACAGGCTTTTGAAGCTATTCTAGCCAAGAACATACAAGCCAAATCCTTTTTCTGGACCAGTGCTGGGGAATAACCACACTTCTGGTTGACATGTTTTCTTACCACCTGGCATGTTGCCCTGAACTTTCAACTACCAAGCATTTAGGAGGGGGAATTTTTTTCTTGGTGAGAAAGCATCAGGGGACACACAAACCTGAGGGCAGGGAAGATGACAAATGGAGCCTTACCCTTAGAAGTACTATTCTAGAATTGAACATAAAATAAAACGCAGTATGACCTTATTGTGGCTCAAAGAAATACACACATAGATAGAGGAGCCAAGTTTTATCAATGATAAATAACCACTTCCAGGATGTCCAACTCTTCTGAAACATTTTTGAATTGCTGGAGGTGTGTGCATGTGCGATTGTCTGTCTCAAGGAGAAGACCAAAGACACAGTACCTTAAGTCTGAACAAAACTCTAAAATTGCCTGCAACTTCCCTAGTGTGACTGAGAACACACTGTCCTATTCTGGCACTGAGTTCTATCTCCTTATGTCTTTGCAGCTGCATAAAACTCTGGGAATATGTAGAACAGTTTCCTCTGATTACAGAAGTCCCCAGGGATACAGATCCAAAACAAAAAAATATGAGCAGCAGAACAGATTTCTCACAGCAACCAGATAGCTGGGCAAGCCAGTAAAAAGTTCTATCATGGATAGTCTGCATTTCTGAGCTTTCATGTCTTCTATCCAAAGGACACATGCCTGGTGACTGAATTACTTTAATTAAGCTACAATACTGAAATTCTAGTCACAGCCAAAGCAGTAAAAAGATGGAAGAAAAACTACCAAAGTGAAGGTTTTGCTTTTTCTTCAATATTTTTTCCCTAGCCATACAAGCATCATGTGCGTAATCTTTATAATCCTCTTTGTGATACAGGCAGCAGAAAGGACATTTAAAAAAATGAAAGTTACAAGTATTACTGACATACGAAAAATATGAGTTAAGAAAATTCCCCTGTACAAAGCACGTATAAGGCTGCTGCACAACTGCTGCACACCAGATAGGATGCCATTTACAACAAAATCCAGGTAACATAAAACATATAACTGATAGCTACATCTGCAGGGAAATGCATCTGAAGAACTTTCTGCTTTTACAGTTGTGGTTCAGTGGAACTTACAGATCACTTGCTACTGGAATGCCTCACACAAATCAGGCTTCAGGGTACAAAGACACATCTAGCCATGCTCACCAGCCCAGCCAGTAGAATTCTGAGATAATGAAAGAGATCCTAAGAATTTCAGAGATAGAGGGAAGTGACACCTGCAATACATTGAGCAGCGAAGAGGACCAGCATAAGCCACCTCATGACCTTGGCAATTTCAGTGTTTTTCATTACAAGGAAGCCAAATATACCCTCATGGAAACACAGCCATTTTCTTCAACGTCATGAGTTGGATTATTCTCCCTGAGCCTTCTATGCTGCCTCTCTCCTCGAAGCCCTGGTTCCCAGAAATTTTCCTCTTCAAGTTGCCAAGGAGGTTTTTTTTCCCTTTTCATTTACATTTCCAGCAACAACTCCTCCAGAATGATTTTTGAATTCCACCCACCAGGCTCTCCTTTTAAAAAAAAAAACCTAAGGACATTTTCCAAGGCCTACCTCTCACTCTCCACAGGGATTTACAAGCACTTCCATCTTTGCCACTGGTCCTAGACATAAGCAGTTGTTTGTCATGCGATCTATTTTTGCTATTTCATGAATGCAGTCATACCTCTGAGGACTACAATTGGTAAGTTGTCAGCCCTTAAAATTGTGAGAGAGATGCCCTAGCCCTAAACTACCATTTGAAGAAGACAGCATATTTGCAAGCAAGCAATACTATCTATTGTAAAATAAGGCTGAGCACTGAAAGTGAGGGACAGCAGCAAAAGAACTTACTTTTTAATATGCTATGCATGCTTTGTTAGCATATTTTCAGATTCACTAAGCAGGTAATTTGACAGCTACGTTGTCTAAAGCCACAGTTTAACCACTTCTGACTCCAGCATGGTTTGATGTGCCCAGTTGCAGACTAAGCATCATGTGTTTCAGGTCAGGGAAAGTCAGTCATTCTTAAGTAGCCCTCAGTGCATTTAAGAAGTCTTGTGTTTGTGCTTGTCTTACCACTACACTGAGCCATTATTTCAGATAGCTTGAAATGCCACAAGCTAGCTTCTACATAAACTCTCCCTCCAGTGTTAAAAAGAAAATATAACTTCTCTACACTCTATGAGGCTTTTATGCTTAATCATCAAGTCTTGGATCACGCAGCACTATTGTTCTACACTTCTTAAGATTCAATTACGTATTGCAGAGATGGGTCTGTTACACAAGTCATCTCAGACCACAACAACAGACTCTCATGGGCTTTGTATGAAAAGCAGAAATAGAAGAGGGCAGTTCTGGACAGGTAGAAAGGTTGGACTTACCTACTGCCTTTTTGAACATAATTGTTTTGGGTCATATCTTGTAGTTCTTTCCTTTAATTGCTCACAAAACCACAGAGGCAATTATGGGTGTTGACCATCAAGACAAGTCACCTCTGAAAACACACACGTGATTTGGACTGCTAATTCTCAGCATCAGAACTCATTTTGAAACCTTTCCAATAATTGCTGAATGAACTGGGGCTGTTCAGCCTTGAGAAAAAGACAACTAAGAGGGGATCTTATTAATGTCGATAAAGATCTTAAGTGTGGGACACAGGGGGAAATAGCCAACCTCTTTTCAATAGTCTGTGGGGATAGGACATGGGGCAATGGCTTCAAATAGGAACACAGGAAGTTCCGCACCAACATGCAGAAGAACTTCTTCCCAGTGAGGGTGACAGAGCACTGGGACAGGCTGCCCAGGGTTGTGGAGTCTCCTTCTCTGGAGATATTCAAGACCCATCTGGACACCTCTCTGTTCATCTGTCCTAGGGAACCTGCTTTGGCAGGGGGGTTGGACTCTATCTCTTGAGGTCCCTTTCAACTCCTATGATTCTGTGGTTCTTCCACATACACTCTGCCACGCAGTGCTTTACCTCACCACATCTTTCAGTCCCATATGCCCAGGGTAAGTTTCTCACAAGGCTTCCCATCAGCTTGCTTGATCCAGCAGCTTTGGAAGAGCCTACAGAAATGGAATTCCCAAAATGAACAGGAGAAAGGTGAACATCTATACTTTTAGCGCTATTATCCAAGACACCACTTTTGGGGGCATACTTTCTTATCATTTAAGTGATAGCCTACCCATGCAGAGGGAAAATTAGAACAGAATCAAAACCAGAACAGCAGACACATAGCTGTTAGTATGATCAAAAGGCAGACAAACACTAAAAAACAATGAAATTCCACCTCATTTATATGCAAAGGGTTTTGGGAAAGGTGTAAGCTCTTGAAAACCACAGGAGCGTACAAGTGACAAATCAAAACTTACCAATTCTTTCCCAGCATTCTCAAAGAGAAAAGACAGCCCTTTCAAATGACTAGTAAGCAAAACAATCAAACAATATGGCTCTGTATCATGTTCTCCATACAGTGAGATTTCCAAAGCTGACACCTATTTATTGCTGCTAAGTGCCAGTAAAATCTAGTTTTTAAAATGTTCTCAGCAACTTTAGGCAGTTTATCAGCATCATTTCTAGCCTGATAAATAATTTTGACTGTAAATAGCTTTATTCCAAATTATTTCTTAATGTAGTGGAAACCCCTACACAACTTACACATGCCATAAGAGGAAGCTGACATCCTATGGCCCTTGTATTTGCTGTCTCACAGGGACTACATCATTAATCATACTGCCCCACTATTTCTTATAAATATCTAACTTTACTAAACCTGTCTAGAAAAAATGCTTGACATCCAGGTCCATTTTGAGGATGTTGGTTTGCAACCAACATACAGGAGTGCATCTGCAATGCAGAAAAAACCAATGAATGTCACGTTTGCTGTACAACCATTGTATCTCTCCTTAATACATGTAACATGGCCAGAGTCAGGAGAACCCTAGATGAAAAATGACATGGTTTAAAATCCAAACACAAACCAACTGTCTAAGGTAATTTTCTTAACTCTGAAATATAACACCAGTTCAACTGTAGAAAGACAACAGTTAATGCTTCAGTAAAGAGCGGAGGCCAAACACTAGTGTTCCCTTCATACCTGTGTTTATGTACAATAAAGTGCATGAAATGCAATCAAGACCACTCAGGCTTTCTTAAGAGATTACTTCCTCCCATTCCACATTTCTTGTCACTAGACAGACTTGTACTGCTTAATTAGCACGTAACACTTTATGCAATAATTATACAGAAATTGACACTCACCCTGCATTTCCCCATTAACATTCAACCAACTCATCCGACTATGAAACTTCAATACAATTTCAGCCATTTCTGTCATCACGTGAATTTTTTAATCCTATGTGTCTAGCAGCATTACACGACAAATGTGTCAGCCAACTACAACTACTTCAACTCTGACACCTTATTACTTCAGCATTTGCATAACCCCTGCAAAGCAAACATTACCATTTAGCCTGAATTCATCTGCTTCACATTGATTATACCAATACCTATGCACCTAACACTATCTCAGGAGAGCATGCAAGTACATTAAAATAAAATTATACTACAACATGAAAAAAACTGTTTACTTGGTGTAGCTACAAAAATATCCAAGGCATCCTTATTTAAAAAAATTGCTTTCTGAATGCTGGACTTCTGGATTATGTTGTAAGGATATATTAAGCTGCTGCACTACAGTTCCATCTCAGATTACACTACTATTTAAATCTGAAAAGCAAAGCATGTGTCCATGAGAACTGTTAAGGGTAAACATGCAAGTCCTATGATAAAGTTCTTGTGGACTAGGCTAAGCCATATAGATACATAAAATGTAGGCATTACACAGGAAGACTGGGACATCTTGTTTGTCAACACTTCTCAGCTCTCAAAGGGTACCTGAACAAATTCCTCAGTTTAAGATGGGAATAGATTAATTGCTCTCCCTATTAGTGAAGAAAGCCTTTCCAAACCAGGTCGAGATAGAAATAGGGACACCAAATTCTCACATACTCCCAGACTACAGCTTAGCCCTGTGGTTTCCAACCCTTCAACCTTCAAAGGAAAATAACCTATGCAAACCACAGAGGATCGGAAATGAGTATTCCTTTTGCACGCCTAAGCTAAGAAATCTTTCACAGCCTAACACAGCTTCTCGAGATCAAGATTGGTTCAGCTGCCTCCATTCTCTGGATGTGAAGAGGCATTACAGTGCCCTTTCCAAACCAAAACATACAGCCTTTCCAAGGACCAGGGTAATGATCATGTAACCTGAAGGCCAAAGGGTAAAAAAATTGCAAACTGAAAAGATACTGAAAACAGTTTGGTTGCAGTTCCTCCTTCTGTAGAGTGCTTTTGAAAAGACTATCTGTGGCATCCACATTTGGTGATAAGAAGCTTAATAACAGTAGCTCAACCACAGGAGGCTGAACAACTGGATAACCACAACTTGTGGCTACCAGGAACAACTGCAAGCCAATCTACCAGAGCTACAGTTTTTGTTGCCCTATCACCAGACTCCCTGTCAAGTTCTTTAAAAGTCACTGATTTCTGACTCATGCTCAGAGCTCAGATTCTTGGTTGAACCAAGTTAACTTTGAAGCAATGTGAAGAAATACAGCCCCTCACTCTTGCAGCTAAATGAGTAACAGCAACTTTAAGCAAATCCTAGCTGTGTTTAGTTCCCAGTAGAAAAGCTAACCAAAACCATTCATGGACACCTTAAATTACTACCAACTCTAAATAACAAGCCAAGTACTCTGAGCATAGAAAAGTGCTTCCACAATTTCAAAGTGGAAAGGGGAAAAAATACTTCAAGTAACAAAGAATTACAGAGTTGTCATAGTTAGAAATACTTGACATTTACAAAGTTGTACCCTCAGAATCCTTTCTGTAGCAAGCTTGGCCAAGTCAGGCTATTCAGGCAGTTAAAGAAAAAGCTGACAGCACACAGGTGATAAACAAGATAAGTATGCTACACACAGAGGCAGTAGTGGACATAGAAGGCAACAGCCAGGATCACAATAGTTGCATAGACACCTGTAGCATCAACAGAATGAAGCATGAAATCATCTCTGACACCTCTGCATCTCATTCCACTTAACTCCATCTCAAACAAACTTCTTCAAATAGGATCCAAGTTTCATCTTCAACAGCTAAAACAACTTGGCATCAGAGCAACAATGGCAGTGAAAACACAGGGCTTGTTTTCTCTACATAAACGGGGACCTGGCTGTACTTCATATTAAAATCAACAGAAGAACATGGTAATGAAATCAAGCCTTAGATGCAGCCTGACAGTGACAAACGCACACGGACTAGTTTCCAGATAACTTCCCTTAACCACCTTCAGATCCCCACAAAATTTTGAGAAACTCTAAGTGAGCAATTAAAAATTAAGCCTTTCACTCAATGTATACAAAATCCACAAAGTTACCAAATCTAGTCTTCACCAGATAGATAAATCTCTGAGTACTTCTAACACAGAAGAAAGGCTGCAGGCACTTATTTCTTCCTACTTTTCCACATGTAGCTCAACCAGTAACAGCCATGCATTGCTGTGGTACCTTCAGTCCAACAGACCTTTACAGGCAGCTTCATACCCTATACATCACCACTTTGATTACCTTGACAGTAGCACAAGTGTAACGAACCTCAAGTTTTACCAACATTAGGAGAAGTGCTATTCAGTGGAATTTAGTTACAAAGTTTTTCCACAACCAATGCAAAACTCCATTTTCCCAAGTGGTATATATTGGTTTTCCACAGCTCTAAGATGCCTCTGCTTTTTTCCCCATTTACTTCCCTGACTACCTCTACATGAGTCTCACCCTGCTGCCACCACTGACATGAAGTTTTTAGCTGTCTGACCAACTTGACTATAAGCCAAAGACAGCAGCAGCGTGATTTGAAGCAGTTCACAGAAAAAAATAATCACCCAGTACCCTTGCCCATACTCCCATCTCCTATAGAATTCACAAACAATTTTCATTTGAATTAACTTGCTCGCTCCAATCTCTTGCTGGAACTCTGTAGAGCTTTCATCCTATCCCATGGCTGGTGGTGTGTGCTAACAGCCGTGCAATAAAACCACTGAAAAATGGTGCATTCTATATGAAACAAGGAAAGACGTGGGACCACTGGAAAGTTACAGTGCTCGATAACCCAGAGAACTTGAAGTGCAATGGGAGACCAAGGGGTTAGCAGGACTGGGCAGGAGATGCAGTAGGCCTTTTACCTGCTTCTCATAAATCCCCTGTTTGGGCAATGACCAGTCTCACAAATTTTCAGAAGCTAAAAGTAACAACTCATTAAGCACCAAATTGGATGGAATTGAATAAAAATCAGCCTAAAAGCAGTAGTAGCAACATGAGTTTTAGCAAAGAAAGCACTTTTAAAGGTCCTAGCTGTAACACACTCAAGACATACAAGCAACAACTGGTGAGGAAGTTACGCTGCTGGGTAAAGTGTTCATCTGCTGCTTATCAATAGTTTTCTTCAACTCACAGACTTAGCCTGTAAGGAGTAAAAATCCAAGAGGTCTATCTCGTGCTAGATCATTAAGTCATTGCTGCTATACACTCTGTAATCAGTTGTCTAAACCCACTAAGAATCAACAGTGGCATTACAGCTCAAGGAATTTACAGGTCAACTCAAGTGGCATACTTTGAATACCAGTAGTGTTCCCTGGTGCACTGTGCTACAGTTTACATTAGCTTCAGTACCAGCCTAGAGCAGCATGCCAGGTCTTCAACATTTTGATACTCCAAAGAGTTACAAGTTATTTACATATGTAAGATGAGGCACATGAAACATTTTATAGTTAGGAACTTCTGTGTTCTGTACAGAAGGATACTTCCCAGAGAAAGTTAGTTTACAGTAGTGATATTTGCATCTCCCCAAACTGTAACTCAACAGGCTTCATTACTGATTCCTCCACAGACTGCAAGAAAGTCATATATCGTTCTACGATGTCTACTTTTCCCTAATAAACCGATGGGTTTTTATTCTTCTTGTCACTTAAGAGTTCCTCTCCTCAGTTTCCAAACAGAAAGGGAGGAATTTTGTTTCAGGTATTCTGGCAAGAATGGTGATAGCATCACAGAAAAAGGTAAACAGGACACCAATGTACATTCCAGTCATGAATGCAGCTTCTGAAACTAGCCCCTCACATCCACACATGCAATTCAACTTCAGTATGGTATTTTACATGCCTACTCAAAATGAGAGATATCTAATTATTTAGTCAAAGCAAAATAATTAGAAAAGACTCGCACAACACCTGCACACATAATTGTCCAACAGGAAACTTAGTTTTGTAGAACTGTTTGTGTTAATTGTACACTGGATTTTTCAGGTGGTGGTATCTTTAAATGCTCGGCTGGCAATAAGATTAACAAGTATACAAAACCATCGACTTCTCAGTTTACACCTAGCTTCTTCACAAAAACCTTAAAAAAAAAGTATATACTAGTTTGCTTAGCCAGCCAAGAAATGCATTCTTTGATGATCAACAACGTCTGTGGCTACAACTGCAGACTGTTCTAGGTTTAACGTCTTCTACAAGTTGCCCGAGATCTTGTAAGGATCTGAACACAGAAGCTGATTATAAAGTTCCCAGCCATGAAAAAGAACACTGGCAGAAATATGGAAAAAAATCCTAAGCTGCAGATCCAGTGTCCAGAGATTTTACCCTCTTCAGCTGACTGCCTCACATGCAAAGCAACAAGTCACTGATCTTGCAAAAGGATAAGGAGCAGCCTAGTTCTTGGATGGCAGTCGAATTTGCAGTTGAGAAAGGGGGGTAACATGGCTTCTGCTACAGAGCTCTTTTATACAAGTTGAAGTTTGTTCTAAAAGGGAATACGCGTAAGGCACTCATTCCCTGAAAATCTCTGAAGTCCTGAGTACTTAACTCCACTAATGGCTCCTTTATCTTACATAATTTCACACAAAAACATTGAACACTCCCAAGTCAAGAAAACACAACTTTAACTCTGTTCCCTTCTCTTATCAAAGTAAGATCTTCCTTTAAAGGACCCCTGATGAAAGGGCTCTACAAATCATAGATGCATGTGAGTAATTCCATTCAACCATTTCAAATATCACAGCCTTCTGAATACTGGAAGCTGTTCTAAGTTTCCTCCTGTTAGCCGCATTTCTAGTTCCTGTAACACCTCAAATTCCAGGAAAACAACTATGTCGTTACAGAAAGATATGCAGTGATGTTATAAACCCAAATCTTCCATTACATAGTATGTATAATAATTTGGTTCTATAGTTCCAGCTTACTTGGTGACTCAGTAGTTCATGCATTTAACTGAAAGCAGATTAGACGTACATACATTTTTAATATTCCTGAAGTGGTAGATTAATTTAAGGTGCAGTTAGAGTTACACTTTAAAATAATTTGTCAATTGCAAAAATAAAGTCTAATACAGAAGTTAGCTATCTTGGAATCAAGAAGATATCGTACCTTTGGATTGTATTATTTCATTGCCATTAAAATGTTTAACCTTTCCTTCTGTCTCCCTTTAACCATAAACAACATGTTGTTCACATATTTAACCTTGTCAAAGCAGCTGTTTTGAGCCCAGTATTTCTTTATATATTTTCAAAAGATAACTAACTTCTTACATATTTATGAAAATAACAGCTTCTGGCACACCCTGAAATTAACCTGCCAGAACTGCTTATCTATTTGACATATGGAAAGCATTAACAAGGAAAAACAATTTAGTAGAACAGAACATTAAAGCTGAAGTCCTCTCACAGTGTAAGTAAAATAAACATTTCCCTAACTCAGAAAATGGTTTTTCTCTATAAGCTAGATTGCAGAGTTATAAACGTTTCTAGGAGAAAATATAAATCTAAACCACCTCAACTGCTCTCCACTTAAAGCAGAAACCAGTCAGTCATTTAATGAACCATTACTAAACCCATCAACAGTTTAAACACAACTTACATGCCTAGAAAGCTATCAGAATAAGCAGCCAAGTCATGCCACAGAAAATGTTATTGGAAGCTCTTCCCCTACAGGGGAAAAAAAGAAGCAAAGAGGAAGGAATGCAGAAAGCCCTCAGCTCAAAAAAACCCATGCTACCACCCAAAATAACCCCAACCACCACAACAAACCAAGCAAGAAATATTCTTTACTGTTGCCGCCTTGGGAATTAAAGGCTGTCTGGAACTGAACTCAAAAGCTCTACTGGAACAGGCGTTACAGAGATTTTGGTGAGAACAAAGGCAGAGACTGGTATACAAGCAGAATGCTAAAGCTATATTAGGATACATAAGAAAGTATCTAAGTCTTCCAGCTACTCTAGAACAGCAACACAAAAAACTAATCGCACATTTGCAAACTGCCCTCACCTCTGTAGCACTGAAGTAAGAGCTCTTAACATTCTAAAGAAGCAACTGAGCTACTGTCTGAGTAGTAGGACTAGCAAACGCTGTTTCCTGCAGACATAACGCCTTTCTTACAACACTTCTATCCACCAGTAACTGTAATTCCCCCACATGCTACTCATCCCCCACCCCCAGACTGGTAATTCTGAACCCTTTAGACCCTACATCCCTATGGTGTCTTTCTCCTCAAACAAGACTTCAAAAATTCTTGGCATAATCTGCAGCTCCACATCATGAGTAGCCAGCTGCAAATCATTTCAGATATCACAAATCTTCTTTTCACTCTTGTGTGTTAATATGTACAATACACAACTTTACCTGCTCATGACTTCGGGTACATAATTTTTGCAATACAACCAACTTTGTTGCAGTCTGTTGAGGGATGAAAGTCAAAGTGCACTCCAAGACATGGTTTGAACTGAAAAAGAAAACTATGAATGAAGGTTGGCAGCAGGGGAATCCCCTTTTTTCATGCTGCTATTTATAACTGAAGGCAAGTAAGGTCATTTCCAATTTAACACTTTGTTCTCAAAGCAGTGATTGGGAAGCTCCATAAGCTAGCAAGACACACTTGGACCATTTCTACATCATCTACATCGAAATCAAGAGTAACTGCTCTGTGTAGCATTTATTTCATTATCTTTAAGGTTAAAGACCTCCAAGATCATCAAGTCCAACCATCCGTCCAATATAACCATGTCAACTACACCGTGTCCTGAAGTACCACATCTACATGCTTTTTGAACACCTCCAGGGATGGTGACTCCACCATCTCTCTGGGTAGCCTGTTCCAACACCTGACCACTCTAAGTGAAGAAATTTTTCCTAATGTCCCATCTAAACCTCCCCTGACACAACTTGAGAACATTTCCTCTTGTGCTATCGCTTCTTACTTTGGAGAAGGGACCAACCCCACCTCACTACAACCTCCTTTCAGGTAGATAGAGAGGAAAATCATGTCTCCCCTCAGCATGCTCATCCCCAGTCTAAACAATCCCAGTTCCTTCAGCTGTTCCTCATATGCCAAATTCAGTGAACTTAGAAGTAGCCAGGTACTCCTTATTGAAATGAGGAGTAAATAAGAAAATACTAGCTTTCCTACAGCTCAAGAGATTTTGCACTGGTTGGGTTCACCTGAAAACTTGGTTTGGCTGCAAGTCTGTTTTATTAAACAGACATGAATCTTTGGAAACAACTTCTTTCAAAAGAAATCTCCAGCTTCTAGCTCAACCCAGAAACAGGATGTAAGATGAAATACATCTTTATTTTTGTTGTGAGGAACAAATATCAAAACACACAGTGGATCAAGACTTCTGTCCTCTTGTCACGTAGAAGCTGTTCTAACACTGTAACACTAGTTGCAATTGAAAATTTTGAACATAAAAATGCTTTTTATTTTGAAGGCTGAGGAGTGAAATCAGTTTGCCAGGTACACTGCAAGTCAACTAGGTCTTCTGTCAATACTCTGCCCAAGTATTTTCCTGCCCCAAAATACCTCAAGAAGCAAGGTAATGCATTCAAGTCTATTTATGCCACTAATTTCTGGAAAAAATGAATGTTGGTCAGCAGTGAAGCTAATGACATCAGGAAGCTGCTTTGAATATGTTTCTGCACACAAAAGACTGTAAATCAATTTGTTGCACTGTTGGAAGGGTCACAAAGTCTTCACAGCCACAATAATAAGAAGAGTTCTGCATTCTCTTTGATCACCTGAGGCAAGAAACAGCTGCTGGAACTATGTTTACCAGAATGCTTAATGCAGAACACTTCGCAAAATTCTGTTCTTCAAAGTTGGCACCTGTGGTGGTTTAGCCCAGGCTGGAGGCCGGATGCCCACCAAAATCAGTCTATTGCTCCCCTTCTTAGTTGGTCAGCAGAGAAAATATATATCAAGAGGCTTGGGATAAGGGCAAGGAGAGATCATTTTATCAGCAATGATACCGGCAAAACGGACTCAACACAGAGTGAATCAAGAAACTATTCTAATTTACTGCACTACACTAAAAAGAACAGTGAAAACTGGAGTCAGGAGCACAACCAAATCTTAAAACAAATGCAACCAGATCTTAAAAACACGTTCCCCCCACCACTCCCTTCTTAGCAGACTTTAGTCAGGGTTTATTTGCTCCCTTCTTCCCTCCCATTCGCAGTACAGGGAGGGCAGAGACTGGGGAAAATGGGGTTCCTCAGTAGCACCTTCCCCCCACCCCTCCATTCTAAGCAGACTTCCCTTTAGCCATGATTTTACTCCCTTCTTCCCTCCCTGCTCGCAGTATGGGGGGGGGGGGGGGGGGGGGGGGGGGCGAGGTGGGGGCAGGGACTAGGGAAAAAAAAAATGGGGTTCTGGGTTACTTCTTCATGAGCTGTTTCCTTTTCCAGATCTTAAAACACCTCTACCTCTCCCCCCTCACTCCCTTCTTAGCAGACTTCACTCTAGTCATGATCTCACTCCCTTCCTCCCCCCGATCACAGCACAGGGGGGCAGGGACTGGGAGATGGGGCTTCAGTCAGTTCCCTTCAAGTTGGTTTCCTTCTCCACCAGGGAGGGGGCATTCATTCCATACACCCTCCCCCTGCTGCACCGTGGGGCCCTAGCCACGGGAGACAGTCCTCCACGAACTTTCTCCAACGTCAGTCTCTTCCCCCAGGGCTTTTTCTCTTCATCAGCTGCTCCGCCTGGATCACTGCTATGGAGGGCAGCAATAAATCACAATGTCTCTCAGTCCCAGTCCTCCATGGGCTCACCAGCACCCCCTAGCAAACCTGTTTGGGGCAAAACTCTCTCTTGCTCATCTCTGTCGCTCTGATTCTCTTCACAGGCTGCAAGTGCTGGCAGGGGCTTATTCCAACGTAGGGTCACAGCATCTTCTCTATGTCTCCACCTGCTCCATTCAGCGTGGAGCCCCTCCATGGGCTACAGGTGGGGTCTCGGCCTTTTCCATGGGGTTGGTTTCTCCACAGGCTGCAGGGGCATCTTTCTCTCTGGCACCTGGGGTGCCTCCTCCCCCGTCCTCCCCAGCCTTGGTGTCTGCACAGCTCGTTACATCTCTTCACTCCCTTCTCCGGTGGCAAAATGCAGCTGCTTCCAGGTTGTTTTCTCCTATATGTGATCCTCAGAGGTGCTATGACTATCTCTCATTGGCTTGGCCCAGGTCAACAATGATTCTGGCCTTGAATTGTTTATACTTTGGAGCTGCAGAGAATTCCAGCAGCTCCTTGCAGCAGCCATTTTCTGCTCCCCTGTTCTTTTCCAGCACCCAACCACACAAAACTGGAACAGCACTAAAAGTTCCACACCTTCTGATAAGCAGGCAGCACAAACTGGTACCAACAGCAAACCATAACTTTTGTTGAAAAGAAGCAAAATAACTTCCAGAGGAACAAAAAGCATGAAATTTAGGGCTCAGTCTTAGGTCCAGTCTTGTTCAACATCTTTATCAATGATCTCGATGAAGGGATTGAATGCTCCCTCACTAAGTTTGCAGATGACACTAAACTAGGAGGAAGTGTTGATCTGCCTGAGAGTAGGGAGGCTCTTCAGAGGGATCTGAACAGACTGGACCCATGAGCTGAAACCAATTGGATGGAGTTTAACAAGGCCAAGTGTAGAGTGCTGCACATGGGATGTAACAACCCCATGCAGCGCTACAGGCTTGGGGGGGTACTGGCTGGAGAGCTGTCAGGCAGAGAAGGACCTGGGGGTGTTGGTTGACTCCAGGCTGAATATGAGTCAGCAGTGTGCCCAGGCGGCCAAGAAGGCCAATGGCATCTTGGCTTGTATCAAAACCAGTGTGGCCAGTAGGTCTAGGGAAGTGATTGTGCCCCTGTACTCGCCATTGGTGAGGCCACACCTTGAGTGCTGTGTCCAGTTCTGGGCTCCTCACCATAAGAAGGACATGGAGGTCCTGGAGCACATCCAGAGAAGGGCAACCAGGCTGGGGAAGGGGCTGGAGGGCAAATCCTATGAGGAGTGCCTGAGGGAGCTGGGGCTGTTTAGTCTGGAGAAGAGGAGGCTGAGGGGAAACCTTATCACTGCCTACACTGACCTGACAGGAGGCTGTAGAGAGGTGGATGATGGTCTCTTCAGCCAGGTGACAGGTGATAGGACAAGGGGAAATGGCACAAAGCTGCACCAGGGCAGAGTCTTTTCCAACCTTGTGATTCTGTGATTCTATACTAAGTGTTGATAAAATGCATTTTAAAACATAGCTCAAGAAGTAGGATGCAGATTAAAGGACTATGAAGATTTACACAGCATCCTGTTGTGTGGATTTAACACATTCAAAGTCTTTCAAAACCTGTATTTAAGAAGATAAAGTCACAGCCTTTCATGTAGTGTGTCTGCAGTTTCACTGTACTTCCTACATGCACAAGGTCTTATGTCGACAGCTAGTTTATATTCCTCACTAGTTTACAAACAACTATTGCATGCCTAAACCCCACCCCTTGATGTGATAACCTGACAGCAGTGTTTTTGTAAAATTCAATACATGTCAATCCATGAATAAGACTCCCACAGAATAGGGTGAACAGAAAGGAAAGTGGTATTAACAACAACTCTTCTGTATGAATGGTGCACCTCTGATGCTGGAATAACTTGGCAACAAGATTCTCTTACAATTATTTGCAGTAAGATAATTGTTTTCAAAAACATTCAACACAAAACAAGGGTTGTCCTCAGTGTTAGCACCAAGCAACTGGAATAGATATTCCCTGGAATGTTGATTACACTTGAAGTAGCATCTATCAATCAACCCGATCTCCAAAGGTGGTCTGAAAGCTACCTGGTTTGGGGGGCTGTTTTGGGTGAGGGGTGTGTGTCAGGGGTTTTTTTTCTCTTTTTTAATAATAATGCAACAATTTGAATACATTTGGCTTCCTGGAAAAGTGTCTACTTTTGCAAATTAACAAAATACTTTAGAAGCTATTAACACTAATATACAAAATCTACTCTGAGTTTCTTAAATATCATCAGAATACAGCAATTCAGATCTGTTATTTACATCACGCTCAGTGGGTATATCAAAGATTAATGGAGAATGGGATGTGAAAGAAGGGATAGAGCAATGCAAGTTCAATAAAGCTTCAAACTCAAACTGTAGGTCAAAATATGCCTACAAAGTCCCTATTTCAAATTAAATTTCAAATTCAAACCTGACATTTGGGCTAAGGAACTCAATTTGCTACGCCACACAAAGTTACTTCCCCTTTCCCCATCAAGGTCTCTGCCTTCACCTTGGACAGAGCAATTACATGCGTGTAACGCTTCTGAGGAGAGTAAAATCCTGATTACTCAGCCAATGCTGTATACGCAACACAAGGAAAAAAACTGTTCCCTCTAGGTTCTCAACTTCAAATGTGCTGTTCGTGGCTCAAGTTGACAACTTCTATTGGGGCATGCATAACCACATCAATATTGTTCATACGGCTACCCAGCTCTGATCCCCAAAAGTGCCGGAGCCCACAGATTGATTAGATGCTGTGTGAAGAGAATTTAAGTATCAGATGACAGGAGAACTTGGCTTGAACTATCAAACCCACTTTTCTCTAAGACAGAACGCAGAAACCAAAAATGGATGCCAGCAATTCTTTGATACAGGGTGTGATAAATCACTCTACGTAAGAAAATTTTGCAAAATTAGTTCCAGATATCAATTCACATCTAGATGCTTTGGCAACTTAAGCACAAAGACTGATCCGTGTCTTACGCTATATCTTACAAGTCTTGATTTACAGTAACCATGTTAAAGCATTCAAAATCAGTATCATGTACTCCTGAACCTATTTATCCCTAACAAGTCAAACAAATCCTCTTAACATTAGATTATTTCCATTCTTCAAAATAAATTAATAAACAGTTCTTTCTGATTATCAACGCTGATTAGGTGGATTTATTTTGATGTCCATGTTGAAGTATCATAGGCAGACAACTGCTAAAGCCATAGGCTGTATTTGTGCTCATTCAGACAGATTCAAAACATCGCGTATGTACTTACTTTTCACACACACTGCCTCAGAGCCATTACTCATGTACACGGATTTTCATATCCTTCAGAAGCCTTGACTTGTGCCTCCAAGTGTAACGGGTTCTGTAGCAGATACCAAGTATATGCAACACAAAGCACAACTTCACCAACTCTTTAATAACTTGAAGTGTTTTTAATAATCTTTAAATGTGGTAACTGGCACACAGCAAGGTTATTCTTTCAGTGCTTTATAGAGGCAGCCCAAACCACTATTTATAAAAAAAATTCAGAGTCATTTATAAAGGATAATTCATCTCTATAAACCTCCTAAAAAATATATTCAAAAGTCCTTTCTTCACTTGAACACAGACAATTACAAAACAGTTGTATATTTATGTTTTAAGTTGCATAGTTTCCTACATTAACTTAGAAAAGTGCTTCTTCAGGCAGGCACAACCTAGATGTAATCCAGGGCCCTACAAAGTCAAATATATTTTCTTTAATTTTCAAAATCATGGAGACCTAAACAATGACTACTTCAATTTTACATTTCCTGCTTATATCACTGTTAACACCACCTTCAAAAACACTAAGCACAAAGGCAGTTGCACAGATATCTCAGTGGGACAAGAATTTGAAACAGCATCTCAGATGATGCAACCACCTGGTTCAGTGTGAGAAGGTAACAACAATAACGCACACTTCATATAGATCTAAGTGTGCAAGCCTCTTCCTACCTACTTTTCTTAATGTTGGACTAAAATTTCTACGTATTTGGAAATAAAACAGCAGACACTAAAGTAGGACAAGAGCATGCATGGGACAAGGAGAGCACATGTGGGGAAACAAGATTTTTTTTCCCCCTCCATGATTCAAGGATTTCAAAGTTGAGTAACTGGAAAGTTCCTTTTCTCCACTACCTATAAGCAATCCCTTTTGTTTATATATAATTTTCTCCCAAATACTCCAGAAACACTGATCCTCTCATCAGTTGCAGGAGACAACTGTTACAAGACTTGCCTCCAAAAAAGTCAAGAACAAACATTTTAAAACCTCTGGCTTCCAATATAAACAAACAGAAATTAATGTCTATTATATTTTAAGCTGCAGCACCTTGTAAACTTTTCCAGAGAATCTCCTATCAATTTAAAACATCAGCTTGTTTCTCCCAGCTCAAAAAAAAAATTAAAAAAAAAAAAAAAATCACTCTTCTAAAGTAAATACTTGTTTCAAATGCTTTAATTAGTTATTCATCCCACTAAGAAGACGCAGCACTGTATCATTCATTTGCATTACAACACCTAGAGCAAGGAACCTGAAGCACACTCAGTCTGTATCCCTTTGAGTGGAGACAGTAGCCACTAGCCACTGTGTATTGGACAGATAATTTAAAGCTTTGCATAACAGACGAGTCACCTTTACAGATAATTTTAGAGTGCCATACCGATTCATATATTCCATCACAAAAGACATGGGATACTTTTCGCCTGTGTGCCAAAAAGTCCTTTCAAAGTAGGCATGTCTGAATATGTCGTCACAAGCACCGTAACCTCTACTTTGCAGCTCATGCGGCTATCTGCAGCCATCCTCCTCCCAGACTTAATGAGTTCACACCTTGTTGATGGTATCTTTGATCCCTTACTTTGTTTCTTAAATAAACAAACAAGCCTTCAATGGAAACAAAAGGAAGCTGGAAATAATACATTTTCAGTCTTCAAAGTTCTGCTCTAAATCCACTCTTGCACTATAAGGCAAGACTTTTGTCTTCCATAGGATGCTGAAGTTGTTTTGCTGAATACAGATTCCTTGTTACAATTTGAATTTTTCAACTATAGGACTTCCACCAAGAGACTGCATGCCACCTAGGTTTCATTGCTCCCAAGACATCCATTACCAAACCATAATATGCCAAACAATAAACCAGGTACACTTGTTTACATTCTTCACCAAGCCTTATAACTTGGTCAGCTGGGTTTCTTTTCTGCAAATACTTAAATTTGGCCCCCTTTTCCATCA
This sequence comes from Porphyrio hochstetteri, assembly GCA_020800305.1. Classification (NCBI taxonomy): domain Eukaryota; kingdom Metazoa; phylum Chordata; class Aves; order Gruiformes; family Rallidae; genus Porphyrio; species Porphyrio hochstetteri. The sequence goes on along the minus strand of CM036915.1, from coordinate 9,652,226 downwards.
GCTGCATTCTGGAGAAGCTGGTGTCATGCAGACATTGCGTAATTCTAAACAACAAGGAACACTGAAGAGAAGCTAAAGCTAGCCTCTGTCCTAGCTGCTGCAGCTCCTGGACTATCATATGTGCAGTTGGTTCACTAGTTAATGGCCACTGATACACTCACACTGATGAAAATGTAAGACTGTCAACCAACACTGTTAAAAGATTGCCTTCCACTAGCTATTAACAAGGCAGTCATACTCCTTCGGCAAGTTTGACTACACAAAGACTACATTTTCATTAGCTTGTTACTTATAAAGAGGCCTTTTCCTATTGCTTAGTTGATTACTCCCTGAATGGAACACCTTCCTTACGTGGAAAGGCTGAGGGAGCTGCGTCTCTTTAGCTTGGAGGAAACTGAGGGGTGACCTCATTAATGTTTATAAATATGGAAAGGGCAAGAGTCAGGAGGATGGAGCCAGGCTCTTCTCAGTGATGGCCAGCGACAGGACAAGGGACAGCGGGTGCAAGCTGGAGTACACAAAGTTCCATGTGAATGTAAGGAGAAGCTTTTTCACAGTGAGAGTGACAGAGTCCTGGGACAGGCTGCCCAGAGGGGTTGTGGAGTCTCCTTCTCTGGAGACATTCAAACCCACCTGGACGCATTCCTGTGTGATTTAGTCTAGGTGATCCTGCTCTGGCAGGGCGGTCGGACTAGGTCATGTTTTGAGGTCCCTTCCAACTCCTAACGTTCTTTGATTCTGTGAATGTTGTCAGAAGAAAGCCTCTCTAGAGCTAAGCTACATGAAGATATTTAAGTATGATTTGCTTAAATTTCAAATGGCAAATTCCCAACAAGCACTACTATTTCAAACCTCTATAGATTGACCAGCAAGAAACAAAACAACTGGCTTCTATTAAACACTAAGGGCTCAATAAGATAAACTTCACTTGCACCTGTCTCCATATGCCATGGGAGAATCAGGTCCCATAGAACACATGTACAGAAAAATGTCCCAAATCAAAGTAAGATAAACTGGAGACTCCTCTTACAGAAAACTTAAGGAAAAAAAACCAAATCTATTGAACACATTGGAAATAAGCATTGGTACCAAATACTCATAGTTGTTCTAGAAAGTCTGTTTCTATAAAGAGATGGCTGCTCTCTCTGATACGGTAGTACAAAGACTGTTTAACACTAGAGTAATACAGGTTTTGTTTAAATAAAGGTACAACTTAAGCAAGAAGTTTCAAACGAGTACATAGAATCATAGAATGCCTTGGGGGGGAAGTGACCTCAAAGATCATCTAGTTCCGACCCCCGCCATCCCCACAATTAGACAATACCACACTAATGAAAATTTTTCATCTTTACAAAGCTGTAACTAGTTTTAAAGGGGTTTTTTAATATTATTATTCTTTTACTTTGTCTTCATTCTACATTTTTTCCCTTAATTTTTAAGAAGGGCACTGTAAATAACTTTCAAAAAGCAGCTCTATATCTTCTCTTTTTACCACAAGAAGTGTTATCTGCAATCCCACCCTGCCTTTACATCATCTTCAGGGGCTGACGTTGTACTTCATTCCTTACAACTCACATGACTGCTACAGAAAGCTGAGCTGTACATTAAGAGATACACTTACTGGGTGAGGACCAAAACAGTTCTAGTGCCTGATAGCAGATGTTTAGCAGGTACTTGAAGTTTAAGGGAAGATGCCTTAGGCAGGACAAGAACTACACTGTGCTGACAGTTAAGCAAATTGAACAAGAATTGCTGTGCCTTCTGAGAAGTCCAAGACAAAAAAAGCTCAAACAAAACTCCAATCACTTACGAATGCTTGTTCCTAAAAGTTTAACTGGTATGACCTAAACCACAACTCAAAAGTATACTCGTAAGAACTTGCATGCTGACACAACACACGTGGGTCACATCACTCAATACCATAATTTCAAGTACTATAATGTGAGACAGGTGAGTACAACGAATTCCAACCAGGGAAATGCACAAACAGTTTGGGACCCTCTATTCCTGTAATCTTGCTCAAATCAGCTCTGACCCTGAAGACTCTTACATATTATGTCAGATACACAGATGCCATGAAATCTTGCTTTTGCTTCAAAAATTACATGAGTCAGCTGATTTCTTACTACCAGTTCAAGCTCCTTGTCAGACACGTTGAGGTAAAAGCAACACTCCAATCAGATCTCACAAAAAGCTGGCAAAAGACTTTTACATTATGAATATGACTTAAATATGGGTTTACACCTATCATGATCAACCCCACTAAGTAGATACTGTGCTTTGAGATATTAGTTAATGATAACACGAAGCCATCACAATTAGCAAGACATTTAAAAACTAAGGACTGAGAACATGAGGACAAATCTACATTTTATTCAATACTGGTTTCAGGTCACAAGATAGTCAATAAAGTACTTTACTAAGAAAAAAAAAGTCTTCAGAAGCCTCTTTTAAGGTTTCTTAAAAGCAAAAGAGACAAAACTACATACCATTGAAGAAGCACTTGTTTTCCTGCTGCAGTAAAAATGGCTGAAAAAACATGGAAAACAATATGGGATTACTTTGTCAGCAAATACTGCTGGAAGACGCATAGAAAACAGCCAAAAATTTGAAGAAACAAGTATTAGAACAAATTATGCAGTGTGGGAGGTTTGCTATACTGTTGGCTGAAAGTACAGATACTTCTAACATGTCTCAGCTTACTGTATATACTAGATTGTTTCAGTGATGAAATATACTGACTTCTTTGCAAGTCACTACAGGAAAGATGTGCTGGAGAAGACTCCACATACTTTCAACGGTATATTTTTTTTTTTATTAGAAGCAACATTTTATGGAAAAAACTCCACAATGTAATTACTAACAGAATGGCCTCTTTAACTGAAATTAAGAAGGAAAAAGAAAAAAAAAGACACACCTATATAAAGGCTGGAGACAGAATTTCATGTGTGGTTCTTTCACTGCATCATTCCTAAGTAAGCTGTGGCAGCAAAGCTTAAGCCGGAAGGGCACAAAGTGCTACAGGATGCCACTGATATGGTTAATTTTCTAAAACCAAGATTTTAAAGTAGAAGAATCACAATATCTTGTAAAGAGATAGGGAGTGACCGTGAAAGTCATACCATGAAAACCCACACTGAGATTAGCTGGTTATCTTGTGGCAAAGCGCTTGAAAGAGCTGGCAAAGTTAAGGATGGATTATGCACTTTTTACCACAAAGACAACAGTTAAAAATTTGCTGAACTTGTCTGCAATGACAAGTGGCTGAACGTAGCACGCTACCTAGCAGATACTAAAAAAAACACACCACCAAAAAAGCCAAGCCACACATAAGGTGTCCCTTCAGAGTGAAGTAGGATCTCTACAGAGAGTGTTCTCAAAACCGATCTTTGTAAACGCTTCCATTCTTAGGTGATTTTGTTGCTGAAGATTTGTTGCTGTGGTGGTTCAGCTCCAAACAGTGGAGAAAGGGAGAGAGCCTCTGTGGGTTGGGGTACAGACAGTTTACTGACAAAAGCATGGTAAAAGTAGAACAGTAACAGCCAATTACACCCACACCCAGTGATAACACAGAGTACTCGACACCCCAGCTGTACACAGACCACCCTGGAAGCACACAGGAGCACCCTTCCCCAACTAACCCCTTGTATGGGGAAGTGATGGCAGGTGGTGGGGAAACAGCCTGGGCTAACTCAGCACACCTGTGCTGTCTGCTTGGGGAGGTTAACTCTGGCCCAGCCAGAACCAGGACAGTCACTTCTAAAACCTCTCAAAATGTACACTTAAGAGACTTGGAAACACAATTTCCTAACCTGCTTGAAGAACTTGCAAAAGAAAAGTTTTAGGGGGTTTTGTTCAAAATAGAAGAATGCAACACCTTCCAAGACCAATTGCCATCAGGGAAAACAAGAAATTAATAGATTAATTCCAAGAAAAGCCTGTGCATAATTAGCCTATGGGAGTGGAAGAATATCATAATTTAGTAAACATAACCAACAAAAGGAACCAACATTTCTTCCTTTTGGATCTCTGTATGTTTACAAGGTGTCTTTTTTCAGCTATGACAGCCATTAAACCCAACCATTTGCATAAAAACTTACAAGCAGACATTTGAATAGCTGTATCAAAGTGTTAAACCAAGATTCTTAGGTATTAGTGAAGCATATTCAATCACATAGCTCTTACTAAGGGTTTAATGAGAGCAAAACTATTTTTTAAAATCAGATACGTCAGACTTTCTTAATTTCTATCTTTTCCTGTATGTTTTATAATGAACACAATATGAATACAGTAGCATACATGTATAATTTATAAATATTGGTTTTGGGGGACGCATGCTCACATATTTTACAAATAAAGGTACAAGACAAAAAAACTCTTGGGAAACCACTGCCTTAAATGACTAGGTAGGGTTGTAATACTACTCCTTTTAACTGGTTGCAGTCTTTGTTTAGCTGTGCTAAATGATCTCCAACAGCTGCTGCAGAAGTAGCTCATCTTAAGCACCTATGCTACAATCAAGGTACTTTTCTGCCTCACCTCTTTGACCCAAAACTTGACCATTCTCTTGAAGTGTTCTTACAAACTCAGCCACAGTTCCAACAGGACATTTTTAATAATCTCTTTTTTTTGCCTAGGCTCTCCAAATATTTTAACTTTTTTATTGTGATATTCCTTACAGAAAAGCAAAATAATGGTGAAACTTGAATCCCATGGTTTTATATTTCATATATCTTGCTTTTTGTTAGGCAGAAAGTATTGAAAATTGGCTAGCACCTTGATCATCATATCTATTAATACAAAAATGCTGCTGAAAGCCTTTGTTTTCAAGAAGTATGCAGGAGGTATAGAACTAGAGTTTTACAAGTACTGTTCAAGAAATTGCCTGCAAACAAATAGCACTTCCCTAACTCTTCCCATAGAGCAACTTCACTCATTAAATATTTGCATTAAAATTCAGACAGCCAACTGTTGGGATGGACGGCCTGTACTCCTAACCAGGAAACAGCAAAAAAGCTGTAAGGACAGCAGGAGTCCCACTTCCTCCTTCACCTCAAAAATACTACCAAGCAATTGACATGCTTGGGCTTTTTAACTGTACTGTGTCACTAAGCAGTCACCTACTAAACATAACACTTCCTCAAGATCATCAAGCTTCAAACAATTATTTTCCATGGTATTAGAAGGCTTTGTGTTGATGTTGGATGGTTTGCTCTTGACTGCTACAATGGGATTTTTCTAGACTGGACCATTTCTTTCAGGAACAGACACATCGCAGTGGCTAAGCATCCTCCTGTAAGAGGTAAGTATCTGCATGTTCTGGAATGAGGTGGCAATTTTTAACAACATATGAGGCAGTATACAAAAGGCAAGGAGAAAGACTGAATGGTCTTAGGTCCTTTAACTACCCACAGCTAGTGCAATGGATGCAGGTAGCACTACCAACAGTCTACCTTCCTGCTCCTGAGAAAAGTTCATTTTGTTTAGCCCAGCCTTTACTTTCCTGGTTCTCTAAGCAGAAAGACCTAAACACGGCTCATCCAGACAGCACCTGTGAACCCATTTAAACCACCCCCTTACATACCCACATCCTCTACACACAATAGCCTCGGACAAAGCCATTAGACCCACTGCAACCCCCCTTCTCTCCATGTCTGGGTTTATTCTGTACTTAATCCATAGTCTGGTCTGTCCACTCTCACCAGTCAAAGTTTAGTTAACTACCCTTTCTTCAGAGGTTGCAGCCTTATATAGATTGTTGTGCTTTTCCTCATTAATATCTACTTCTCATTAGTATCACAGTGCAGCTGAACAAGCAATGCAGCTACAATTAGGCTGATCTGGACCTTACTCAACTGCAAACACCACCACTGAATATTTTTTTCAGTTACCAAATAAACAAGTATTTTTCCGGGTTGGTACATACTATGAGATCTTGGGCTCTCGCTTCTGGTCTGCATCTCCTCAGCTGCTTCATACAGCATTTCCTAAGAGTACTTAAACATCACAACAGAGTGATATCATTTCCAACAGACTTTGCTTTTTTAAACCGAAGTTGGACATTTATCTCTTCCTCCCTGTAACAGTGCCTTTGTGATACCCAGACCAAGGAGATATGACACCGGTTCCTTCTCCTTGACCCTGCATTCCTGCTGTGAAGTAGTGGCTCACACTTGATCCTTTCCTCAGAAAGTTGAGATATCTTCTTGCGAACAGGAGATGTTTGCTTATGCTGCAACAAAAATGAATCTAAAAGTCTATTAGTCAAAAACCCAAAAATTACAGGGAAGAAATATAAAGCTTGCAAACTACAAGGACCTCTGGTGTTCCAGTTTGGTTTCCCAACCTCATTTACTCTTATATTCATTTGTAGTCCCCCTGCTATAATTTGACTCTGTCCTGGTATTTCAACATTTTCACTGTCTCTAAGCATTATGTACTTTATTCCTACACCACCACAGCCTTGTCACAGGCAGTACCATTAGACCACCATAGGTCTTTTCTTCAACAGGGATTATAATCTGTTACGTATGCATAACCTGCCTTTGCTGCTTCCATTCTCTCTGCCAAGTGCCACTTCACATAGCATTTGGCACATTTAAATTTAAAAAGTTAAAAGGTACTTGTAATAAATGTCCTAAAGGTTTATGTTTCCTCCCATACAAATTTGAAGCTGACTTTTACTATCAGTTTTTGAAATTGTTTTATGCTCACATATTTGTCATCTATACCTGAACTTTATATCTCACACTGCAAAAAGATCACAGCTTTCCCACTGGTACAGACCTCCACTGTAAACAAACCAAAGTATAAGCTAGACTTGAGGGACCTGAAACAAAGAGTTATTTATCATATTGCAGGTATCAACTCCCAAGGAAGGCTAGAGATGATGACATGAAAATAAACCAGAAAACGCAGTAAGAAAAACATTACACAACCCTGAAGACAGTCCTGTTGTTTAAGAGGCTCTCACATGACCACGTCAAACACTTTAGCAAAACTCTAAACTCTTTGATACACTATATCTCTCTACCAAATGTGAATTGTTTTTCAACTTGAAAAACTAAACAGGTGATGTAGTACCACTGATTCCTTGTCACCTCAACTGTAGAGGACAGGAACAGTTGGACTCAATGATCTTAAAGGTCTTTCCGACCTAGTCATTCGGTGATTCTGTGTTACTTGCTGTGATTTAAAGTATGGAGAGCCTCTTGCTTATTTCTGAGTTACATGTCTCAATAAGAAATCTCAACTTTACAAAAGCTGCCAGAGAAAGACAAAGCATTCATTTACAAATTCACTTCTTCACACATTCTCCCTGCTGCCCAAACACAGAAAGATGAGCTACCTAGTGAGAATGCAAGGAAGGCAGTTTGAAGTGCCAGCCTGACCCGTCTTGGCAGAAATTCAAGCGGCTGCTGCCAAGTAAAGGGACAACTAAGAAGTCAGAACTGTAGTACTGTAAAGATATTTTAAGGCAAGACTTATTGCTGTATGGCCACTCTCACCTTGTGAAGTTAGTCACTGCATTTTCTAGCTTTATGAAGATACTTGAGTAAAAAGGTGCTAGAGCTTTGAGAAGTGAGGGGGTGGATCTCTGGGGATGGAAGCCCAGCTTGCAACTGGAAGTGGAAAATATCAAAATGTTATCACAATTGCTTCAAGTATGCAAGTTAATTCCAATTCAATGCCAAGATAAGCATGTGTGCACACAACACACACACAGAGGGAAACAGTTCTTTGATACTACTGTGAAATGGATTTTCAGCAGCATTAGCAAGGACAGAAACCGTGAAAATTCAGTGCTCAAAGGGAGAAGTCTGGCATCAACACTAACCACAGGCTCCTCACAACCTCCTCATCTCCAAGCATGCCAATCTTACTCAAAAGGTGTGACTTTACCTCACCTACCTAGGCCACAGTTCTCTAAACATTGATCAGATCCAGGATTTCAGCACCCTGTGTATTAACTTTGCACTTATGTACCTAAATAGCTTGGGCTACCTTCAAGGAAACCTAACATTCTTTTTGAAGATGACTGGATTGTTTAATTATAGCAATAAAAATAAGGGATAAAAAAGCTTAATACACAATATGGTATCCATAATTACAACAATCTCATCCACGGAGTTGCAAAAGGCTAGGTTACTGTGCTTAACATAGCCTCTGGAACTTGGAAGCCAAGCTACTCTGAAAAAAATAAAACACTTCGGCTTTTTCATTTGCACCTTCCCTGCCCCCAAAAGTTCAACTCCATTTAATTTATGGACTTACAACCATGTGTAGTCAAAAGTAAAACCCCAGAAGCCAACATGTGCATTCCCCAGGACTACCTGAATTCACAATTTCCAGCTATATACCACTAACATTTGTCCCAAATAACACACTGACATCCAAAAGCAAGCAAATAGCATGCAAGATGCTGCCTATTAAGACAGCCTCCCCCCATTCGCAAGAACACCCAACCACCCCGTTTGCTGTTCTCAGTTTGCATCAGCATTCTGTTGTCTGCAGAAAGACACATAAGCAGACTTGCCAAACCTTTTAAAGATTAAAGAACAGGGAATAATTAAAAAAAAAAGAATTTTTGAAAGCTGTAGACAGTGGTCTGTAAACACATTCACACTTTCTTAATTATGACCTGGTGCAAAGGCAGCATCTGGATAAGAACTTCATAGCAAGTAACTCTGCTTATAAAAAAAAATAAAATTGAATGCCTACAGATTCGGCAGTTTACTGAAGTCTGTGACATTCAGGTAGGACTAGATGTTGAGAATTACTTCAATACTAAAATTATGGATCAGTGATGCTTCAGCAAACGGTATTGCTGACGTTTCATCAGCATACAACACTGATATCCCAACAGCTATCTGACATTACAATGCCATAATAAGGAATGGAGGCGATATCTATACTACTGTCAAGCTGTGGTGACTCAGTCCGGGCATTTGGAAGCTGCCCAGACCTTGCATTTGCACATATTTAATTGATAAATATTATATAAGTAAACATATAAAGTGACACAATGCAATTATTAAAATGCTTCAGAACATCCTTGCTGTGCAGAGTCAAATCTTTGTAGAAACACCAAACAAGAGAAGGTTTTCACAGCAAAAATGTTAGTCATCAAAGAATATGCAGTTCAAACTCTGCCACAGCCAGACAGTTCTTTCAAGCGCACTCCTGCCTCTCCAAAATAAAAGACTTCAATCTACTGTAGTGGTGTTCTGTAACAATCAGTTATAACTATAGATGCATTTCCTAATATAATTAGAATTCAGTGATTACATTAGCTGGCAAACAATGAAAGAAGCCCAAGTAAAACTGTACAACAAACCAAGCCCAGAGTAAAATTACTTAATCCTTAGCAGTTTGAATGCGTGTTCATTTTTCTCCACATTATCTACTCCTAAGCCATCTATCACACACACCAAAAAACCTCTCACCCTCTCAGGCACTAGTGCAGTGCAATGGCAACATTTCAAAACAACTTAAATTAGGCTGGACTACATTCCATTACATGATATCATGCAACAGATGTTACTCTAAGAACACACAGGACAATTAGTCAGAGTAAAGTGCTAGAATTTAAATGTTAAAATGAATGGGTATTCTCTATAAAATTGCTATATTCTTTAACGAGTTTTATGCTGAGATTCAAAATTTAAACATTGCCCAGGTTTGTCACAGTTGACCCAGAGACTTTGATTTGCAACCAGAAAAAAGAACCAGTCTTATTTTTGACCCAGAGACTTCAATTTGCAATCAAAAACATGTAGTCTTATTTTAGTTAAGCTCAACAGCTTTGCCACCAACAGGTAAGCTAGATGAAAATTCAACTTGACCCTTCAGTTGTGCAGTGACCAGCAAGTTAAATGAGTCATTATGAAACTCCCATGAAATGCACTTCCCAGAGGCAAGAGCTTCTCTCTCCTCCTCCTCCCTCCTTATCCCCTCTCCACACCTACCCCCTTCCCCTCATGGTAGCCTTCAATCTCAAGGCACCACCATGTTTTGAAAATTAACACAGAAAAGATAGTTCAGCCAACTTAATTCATGGTTAACTTAGCTAACAGCTGTACTTTTGGAAGAACAGCTGACCAGTATTTCAAACAGATATGAAAGCTTTTCATATACTACAGTTTTGAAGGTATTTATAACTAACACTGGCAGCTTGCAGTCATGCTTGCAACACACTCCCATACACATGAGTAAATGATGGCTTACATAAGCGAGAGCAATGTCAGAAACATGTTGCTTGTTTGCTTTTAAATCCATAGCTATTGGGTTTTCTTGATGATGCAGAACTCCTGATGCATTTAAATAAGATACTTTCGAATTCAGAACTGGCTTTCTGGTTTGAAACTTAATAAGGCTCAAACTTGGCTCTAAACCACAGGCCTGCAGAATAAAGTTTTAGAAGATTTGGAAGGAAGTCGCCAACAGTTTAATCTGACAGAGTTTTTCCAATTGATCATTACTCCCACAACCTTTCTAAATAGACACTGCAGCAACATTTTAAACACACAAAAAGTAGAGCGTAAACAATTTGAACTGGCTGGTCAGCAGAACAAAGCCCTACAGAAGGTGAGCACAAAAGCAGCAGAAACCCCAGTTCACAGAAAGGTGTCCCCATGCAGTGCCCAGGCAGTGGCACTGTGTCACCTGAAGGCAAGGCTACTGCAGCCAACAGCCACCTGCTAAGATGGCATGGAAAAAGAGAGGTGCCAGAACATGCAGGGGGAATCCCAATCCACAGCATGGACAAGCCCTCCACAAACACACACCACTGCACCACACCAAGGGAGGTTCTGTGTTTTGGCACGAAGCCCTCCTGCACCGGAGCAGCTACCTCAGATCTGCTAGCCGCTTGCAGGCTCCCAGGTCGGCCCAAGGAATTGGGAGGCCACGGAGCAGCGTGGCTCTCCTGCCCGCCCATCTTCATCTGCACTATGCCAGGCCTGATGCGTCCTTCACACCCCTCTGGGGTGGCCCTATGAGACCAGCCTGCAACCCACTTCCAGCCCTAGGCATCCCACGGGAAGAGGCAGACATAAGCACAGATAGGTATATACACACGCAGCAAGACCACCCTTGCGAGGTCGTCGCTTCGCAACGCGTTGCAAAAAGGGTTTTTCTCCATCGCGGTCGCCAGCAGCGCCCAACGGCGAACAGCCCCGTTCCTCGAGCGTACCTATCCACCGAACCGGCCACGCCAAGCTCCCCGGCAGGCTGCGAGGAGCCGGCCACTCCCACGCCTGCCTCCGAAGGAACCGCAGTTTCCCACCCACCCCGACGTGGCTCCCGACGAAAGGAAGAGCCGGCGCCCCTCTCCTCTTCCCGGGGCTGAGCCCCCGCGACGGTGGAGCCCCTGCAGGGCCGCGGCAACCCGGCTCCCCGCACGGCACTGGGCACGGCACTGGGCTGTCCTCCCTGGAACCAGCAACTTGTTGGGCGGGCGAGGCTGCGCCGGACAGAGCGCAGCTCCCGCCGCGGGACCAGCGACCGGGAGCTGCCGCCTGCCTGGGGGCAACACGGCGTCTACACGCCAAACACAGCAGCAGCCGCGGCGCCGCAGGCACGGAACGGCGCGGCGCTCCCGCCGCTCAGCCCTGCGCGGAGCCTTCCCCCTCTCGCGGCTCAGAACGGACAGACACTCCATGCAACGTGCAACGGCAGGGCAGAACGAGAGGGTCTTCGAGGGCTCCTACCAGGAAAGGCGTTACTGGAGCATTGCAATGCGCCTAAGCCCCGCCGCTCGCTCGCTTCCTTCCCCCCCGTTCGCCTGCTGCCCGCTCCCGCCTGCTCCTCCGCCGCCGCCTGCAGCTGCCGCCGCTGCGGACTCCAAGCGCAGACCCCCACCGGGGAGGGCAGGAAGCGCGTCATCACTCCGAGACCGCTCCACCGCCCTTCTCCTCCCCCGGCCCGCTCTACCGCCGCCCGGCCCACGGGGCGGGAAGCCCACTCACCCCCGCCTTCCACCCCCACCTCCCAAGCGACCTGCGGTCCCCGCCGGTCCGACCCTCTCCTCCGCTAAGCGCGGAAACCGGCGGGAGGACAACCCTACCTCCCGGGGGTCTTCCCGGGCCGAGGACCTAGGGCCCTTCTTACCTGGGTGTGAGGGAGCGGCACCTCCGCCGGCCACGGCCCTCGCCGCGGCAGCCTCCCTCTCGCTCCGCCCGCCTAGTACCGCAGTTACCTGGAAGACGGCGGCTCCTCAGCGCGGAGGAGGAAGAGTATTACGGCGGCCAGGGGAACCCAGTATTTTTTACCGCGAGAAAGAAACTAAAGCCGCAGGGCCCAGCGAGCTCTGGACGACGGGCGGGCCGCATGCGCCCCCACCCCCCGGGAGGCCGCCGCTGCGGAGGCGCGAAGCTCCTGCCCGCTCCCTGAGGCGGCACGCGCCCGGCCTCGCGCTTCCCGCCGCTGCAGAACGCCGAAGCCTTGCGCGCGCGCGTGGAGCAAGCCTTGTCTCGCGGCGGGCACCTGTGCCCACGCGCTGTCAGGGCGGCTCGCCTCAGGCCGGGGAGGGGGCTCAGGCAGGCCTGGGGGCGCAGGGACGGCCTCGGAGTAACCCAGCCGCTGAGCTGCACGGGGACGCGGTGAGCGCGGCCGCACTGCCCGCGCGGCCCGTTGCACTCAGCAAGAAACCGGCTCGGGGCTTCCCCGCGCAGCTTGTGTGTCTCCGCAGTCCCGCTGCTGCTGCAGCCGCCGAGGTGGCTCCCCGCGGGCCCTAGAGGCCAGCACGAGGAGAGAGGCAGTTACGCTAACTCCAGCCCCGCATGTTAATTAGTCTCATATGTACCGAGGCTTCTGTCCTTAAACCTCAACAACTGCAAGTTACGCAGTGAAAGCCTGACCTAGTTGAAGTACAGCCATTAGTCAGTATTTTCACTTGCAACCCCATCAAAGAGCCGCATCGCTCCGCCGGTGGTTTTGCCTTCGAGGGTAATTCTGCTCTGACACATTAACCCGAAGGCACGGAGCCGGAGCAGACTGTGCTGACGCAGGCCAGCGTAGCGACACATGTACCAACGCCCTCCTCGGTGGGCATGCTTAGGCCAGTCTGTGGTTACCATAACTAACCAGGTTGTTTTACGCACCGCACAGCGGAGTTACAGCACTGCAATGGGAAGGTCCCCAGCAACCACAATGAGCTGTGTCAGCTGCAGCCAAGGAACAAGGAGCGCCCGCCCTATTCCCTCAAGCAGACACTGCGCAGGGTTTGCTTTGAAACCTGCAGCTACTTGACAATGTACCTGAGACACTGTTATTACATTTGTTACTAAAGCTATGCTATCATGTCTTGTTATTAAAAGATGTGATAACTAAAGTATTTCTTGTGGTTTAGAGGTAGTTTTGCAGGTGTAAGTTACCTGTGAAAAGCCATAACTTGTTAACATTTTGCATAGAGCAGCTTTTTTTTTTTCTTTTTTTTTTTTCTTCTCATCCCCATCCTTTTACTCACCTTAATGATAAACTTCCAACAATGCAGCTTTCCCTATTTGGTGTACAGCTTAAACTTTCCTCTTACAAAACACGTAATGATCACTTCACTCATCTCCTTCCACAGCATTATCCTATTTTCTGGCTGTGATACTGCTTCAAAAGAAACTTCCTCTACTCCATGACTGTACTTCATTGCATTGGCTTTTTCTGCCTTATAAGTTTCACTTTTAAACCTTTTCCTAGCCTGTGTGCTCTCATATAGTAACATGCAAGGCCACAATTGCTGTTTCTATTGCTCGTTATTTCTGTGTTGTCCCGTTTCCTCTCAGTTCACAGGAAGGCTGTTTAAACCTCTGTACTGCATTGCCTTCCAAACAGCAATCTTAGAAGTCTCTTCTATTGTGATGGCAGCAAAAAACCCCATCCCAAAAAACTAAATTTTACCACGATATGAAGTATGATGGTGAGGCCAGCTCCTCTGAGACGTTTCTGTGTCTTGCTAACTCCAAATATATCGTGTGTCTGAACACATTTACCATCTTTCTTTGTACACAGCTAGTGACCTGTTTTGGGGCACACACCTGCTCTTCTTTGCTCTGTTTGCATCATCCAAATACAAGGGGGTCTGGGCATACACCTGGGTTCTACGGTAACAATTCATGATAATTTACATAATTTACAACAGTAAATGAGGCATCCTGTCAATCTCGTTTGAGGCTCCAGCTTTTGTGGCTTCAGTAATGAGAAATACCTGTGTTTTTGCTGCAGCAGAGTGGATATAGAGAACAGAAGTATAACTTCCCAGTTCCTTTACATTATTTCAACTAAGCAACATTTGCAGATAGGTGCATTCCCTTGAAAGAGAGTTACAGTGTAGATGAACCAGAAAGCACTGACAACACACTTGCATAATCCAGAACTGCTTTAACAGTTCTGCAAATGTTTCGGCCACTCATTTCTTTTCAGTCAGCCACTGGTTTCCTGGAGTATTCTTAAACTGATTTTACCAAGCAGTGCTGCAAAGTTTGAGATGTTAGTATCCTTGTGGCAAAACAATGCCTTGAAATTAAATCAGACTCCAGTTACCAGCTGTGACAAACCATTGCAATTGAGGGGTGATATAGCATTAAAAAAAAAAAAAAAGAGTAGCATGGTATTTCTAGGCTTTATTTGCATTCAGCGAACATTTTAAAATTAAGGCATCCTATCAGACATCTGATTTCACTTCTGAGCTCACATTTTCACTCCATCCCAGCCATACTAACCCTTTCCCTTTACATCTTCTAATTACTAAATCCCAGAACTTTCAGGGTGAGCGTTCTTTGTCAGAGAAAGAACTACAACAACCTCATGTGCTTCTACAGAGTGAAATGGGACTGGAGTGTGAACATCAGGGATGTTCTCTAGTGATTTGCCAGGTGGGACAGTAAGGTTGATGACTTTTTTTCAGCTCAGGAGGCAGATGTTAAGTAACCCCTCAAAACAGAGGCATGAAACATCTACATAAACCAACCATGAATGATATCTTACTTGTTCATATTTATCTGTTAATCCTGGTGTAGAAATTATTTTAGGACTTTAGAACTTAAAATAGCCAGTGGATGACAGCAATACTGGCATATTTACTGACATTTTTGGTGAAACACAATTTAGTCAAGTGTGTGTGCAGAGGTCTTCAATGAAGTGCGCTATAAATAGTTTTCTCATGTTTGTCATTTCAAAGACATTTTAAGCCACTCTCTCAGAAGAGGTCCATTAAAATGCAGCATAAATCATACCCGAGCATGCAAACTAGATTCTCTCTCTCTGTGTGACCAGAATAATTGAATAACTACATCAGAAGGGTTTGAAAAACAAATTTAAGCAACATAGCTATAAAAATGGCAACCGTGAGTCAAACCTATCTTTGTTGAGTAATGTTAGTCAAAAGTCAGATCTGTCATTGTTACTTCAGCATTACCAGGCAATATTGTTATAACAGTTCTAAGTGCCTTAATAGCCCATAATTGCCCTGGTCAACCTCACCTGGGGCCTCCACCCACACCCTTTCCCATGAGCCCTGAGCTCCATATAAGTTCAGCCCTGGCCCTTCAATTCTTGGTTAAGGTTGGTGTTTCTTTTGGGGTTTTTTGGTGGAGGGAGAAGAGTTGGATGGGTTAAGTGTTTATGTGTGGATTTGGTTTTTAATTTCACTTGGAATTTTTTTTTTTTTTTTTTTGCTGTGGTTGCTTTCTTCCAGTATCATACTGATCAGCAGAGTCAGTTCCTGGTGGTCTTGTGGATGTGCTTTATTGCTGTGAGTTTCTCTAATGGTCTGGGTTACTGGTTGAACCTGTTATTTCAATGCCTGTTGTTTTGTTCTCTTTGGGTGCTGTATGATGGCTTCTGATCTGTGCTTTTGTATGTGTCTGTTGTCCCCACCCCCTTCCCATTTTTCATCCTGTAGGAAGGAATTAGTTCTTGCTGCTCCCTGGCAGATAGAGGCTGAGGTACAAAGCAGGGTCTTCAAATTGTTGTGATATTTATGTGTTCCTTATTGCCCTAGTAGTTTTGCTATGTTGGTGTTTAAAGAGTTGTAACTTTGAATTATAAAATATGGACTAACAGCTTTTTCCTTGCTAGTGTAAATGCTATAAGGAGAAGCAAATTAAATGAGACAGATAGGAAGTGTAAGATGTCACTGGCTAGCATCAAGTACTCTTGTTTCTATGCATCAGTAGCCTAAGCTGTTGTCTGTAACTTTAAACTACTGTAGTAAAGTTTAAAAGAGATGTGAATGAGAAGAAAATGCTATCAGAGATATTCAGGGTGTTCTTCATAACATGTGGGGTGTAGTAAATTGTGCATTCATGGAAGTGTAGGACTGAGAGCAAACCAAGCAACCAACTTCTTGCGCAAGGGCATGGGGTGTAGGCCCTCAAGGCCTGCTGTGTGCGTAATCTTTGAGGTCATCGGGTCAGGAGAATTTGCAGCATGTCTGTGATCTGTTTCTGGTGCTCTGGGAAGTCTTGTTGAGCACCAATTAGATCATGATTCTGACTTAATATTCATTAGAATAATAATTTTATAGTACAAAGAATAATTTTGGGTTTTTTCTACTTGATGAACACCAACTTAGGATTTCCTGAGGAGCTGATCGATTTCCTTGGGACACCTGTGATCTCTTCTAGATCACTATGGCTCTATGCCTTTCATATTCTGGTGTAGCCCTCTGTATTTGTTTTATAGCTTTCACTTGTGGATCTAGTTACCCCTCTACATAATTTCTGCTATTCTAATACTCACCTGACTCTTGATTGGTATTTTCTTATGGGCTTTTTCTTTGTACTTTGAACCACTCTTACCTAATTGAATTTCTTTACGTGGGGATCCTTTTCCAGTTTCTCCCAGTGACCCTGGTTTCTTGAGATGCTTTTTCAGGAGTACTTACATGTTTTTTATATGTTAAAGGTTACCTCTGCTAGTACGAAGACTGGACAAACAATGTCTCTCTTCATCCTGTAGTGCCTGGTATTGTGGGCAGTTCCAGGGCTTCACTAAGACCACTTGAGCATCTCTGCTACCTGGGGTCACATTGCTGCCATCTGACTTGAACAGAGATGCCACCTTCCTTGGGCAAACACCTCAAGACCTCTCTGAGCTGAGGCAGTGGCAGTGAAAGGCTCTTGTGCTACAGGTGGAGAACATGTAGCGGAAGGGGGGTTCTTCACTGTTCATCAGTGCAGGAGTTGATCTTACAAACTCATTTTTAGCTCTGTAGCTACACTGTAGTCTAAAATACAATTTCTCTTTGTATTACTCTTGTGTGGTAGCTGTTATATCTGCAATATCTGCAGAAAATCAATCATCCAATTCTAAACAAGGTAAGCTTACAGGGTTTGCCTTTTTGGCATGGAGTACTCAAGACTTAGACTACAGAAAACAAGGAGATGTTTTGGTACCTAATCTTAAAGGGAGCAGCAGTTGGTTTGAAGCCTTCAAAGAGGAGGAAGGATAGAATTATAATTCAGATTTGGTTCCCATAGAGAATTTCTGTCCCTATAAAGTTAATGCAACACAGATTTGGCAATGTGGGAGGTCAGGAGATTAGAACAAGAGTAGCATCCCTTTCAGTTGTAGCCCACATAGTACTCGGAGTGGGAAGGTCATAAATTGGTCACATAGTCAATCAGCCTGGCTGCCCTGGAGTATGGTTTTTGTATTGTCAGAAGAATTCTAACAGTAGTGTCTACTGTAAAGCTGTCCTGCAGAAGGCAACCTCAGTTGTGTTTTGATTACGTTCCCCTGTGGCTTCTGAAAAACTTCTTGTGACATGCATGTTTGCAGCTGAACTATTTTCTAGTCTGATGAATGCTTCCAGGTTTTCAAAACTGATGTGGGAAGAATCAGGAAGTGAATGTGTGGACTGTTGTCCACAAACCCACCATGTGTCTAGCAAAGTGATAATTCTCAATATGGACACTAAGTGACATGGAGTCTTTAGATTCCAGATGCTCCTAAGTGTATATATATATGCACACTTTTCCCAGTTGTTCTTAAAAGCACCTACTAAACTAGCATTTAATTTTAAGTGTTTGGCCCTCTATTTTTTTATTATCCCAAACCAGATCGTAGTTTGCTGCCTCAAATACACATGTAAATATTGTATTGAAAATAGGGCATGGTCTTGTAAGCTGCTTGGGTATTTTACAGAGTGATTCAAATCAGATGTGACTTGTATGGTGTTGTGTTGAATTTTTGCGTTGTCTGAAATTCATATCATGCAGCCATAATGGTGTTTTTTCTATTGCCTGTATTTTAAGGATGCTGATAAAGACCTGGAGCAATGCCAGATATTTTAGGAAATGCATTGCTGTTTCCCTGGCTTCCCAGATGTTACAGTACATCAAGCTTGTTGCTGGAATAAAGAGCCTTTTATACTGTAGTTCTTTAACTATAGTGTTTCAGTGTTATAGAAAAATCTTCACTTTTAAAGTGGAAGATGTTGTTAGCACCTTGTCTTCAAAAAAATCATTTAGATAACAAGCACTATAATGTATGTAATTCTGCTTCCTTTTTCTTTTACAATCTCCTTCAATGACTGGCAGAAGCTGTGCCTCATTTTATCATGTAGTTTTATTTTTCAGAATTACTGATTATTAGGATTTGTAACAGCGAAGGTCCTTGATGCTATGGAAGTATGAAATACAGACTTGGACATCTTTAAATGGATCCAGCAGATGCATTGTCTGAGTCTGTGCAGTACCAAAGGGGAGAGCTATAGCTGACACAGGATTCTCTTCTGCTGGAGGCTTGCCAAAGAAAAATTGGCAGCAGTCACACTATTCTTTATTGCAAGTCTCCTCTAGTGTGTGCGTTTAATAAAGCAGTAACATTTGGGCCCACAGGGTAAACTTCGTGTGTACAAACAGTATAATTCTTCAAAATCAATATTGATTTGCCAACTTTTCACTCAAGCATCCCAGAGTATCAGCTCTGGGGCCATGTGCTACTTCAGCTCCACTAACCCAAAGTAGTGCTGAAGTATTAGATGAGCTTTGTTCCTTCCTGTGCCTCCCATTCAACTGCAGTTTTGTCTTTATGGGTGCACAGGGATTTCCATGGCATGGCCCCAGGCTCCTGCAGGCAGCCAGCGCCACTGTGATTATCGATCTCCGAAGGAGAGTCAAGGAGTGAAGTCACAGGCCAAAGGAGCTGTGTCTTGGGATGATTACTGATGAGGTAAGGTGAGTGGCAGGGCAGAGCACAGGAAGACAGCAGTCAACTTAGCTGATGGGAAGCAGCCTACATTCATTCCTTCCTTGGTCTGTTTCTCTTGCCTGTTTCTTTCCCTTATCCTTGTACCTTACTTGATGTGTAGCAATTTGAATGCTTGCTGTAAGCTGGTGTAATTGGAGCATGGAGCTGTGAGCACAGGCAGGTGGGTCTGTATGTTCTGCCAAGATTTGTGATTCTGGCTTTATTCACAACAAGAGGGAAGACCTGTGGAGTGCTTTTGCCATACCAGGTTGATGGCCTTCTAAAAGATTGTGAGAATCTGGTTGGATTTCTTCCTAGATACTGGAAGATCTTCCTAGATCCTGTTTTTCTTGGATGTTGCTTGTTTTTTTAGTGTGTGAACCAAATTTTGAGGGGCCTCCCAAACAGGGGAAGTGGGTAAGTTCTATTTGTAACTTTTTAAGCACTATATGTACATGGAAATACAGGTTCTTCGGTGGTGGGAATATGCTAGTGCATTTGTTCAACTGGATCTTACTATATTGCTGACAAATGTGTACCTCGTGCTTGAGAAAAGCATGTGGAAGGTAAGGGAAGTTATTCCTCATTGCTGGTGCCCACACTTGGAATTGACTGAGGAGCTTGATGAGATGGAATTTTGTTCCATACATACAGGGATGGAATTTTGCTCCACAAGCTAAGTGGCTGCAGAGGGCTAGACAACTGGTAGCTGGGGGTGGGGTGTGGCAGGGGACACAAAATGAGGGCTGTAGGTTCTTGGTAGTAGGCTACAATAATACCAAGTCAGTTTATCCAACTCTATCCACGTGAGTGAAGGATGCAATATTATCAAAACCTGGAGAAGTAGATCAGCTTGTTTGAAGACTGGGAAGAAAAGAGCCATTCCTGACATGAAGTGGAATAAAAATATACATGAATGATAGCTTTTAGCATAATGTATCTTAAGGGTAAATGTGCAAGTGGACTCTCAGTGCTGAGCAAGCAACCTCTGCCTGTGTGTCTTCGTGTATATCTTGATGGCCTGCATTTAACTTCTTAAATGATGCATAGGTCTTGGATATTTTTTTTTGCAGATGCCTTTTGTAGATATTTGTGTTAGTGTAGTTATTTCTGCTTCCTCCTCTAATCAGAACACATCTTGCTGTTTGTGCATACCCAAAAGGTTTTTAAGACTGATGTTCTCATCCAAGTAATCATTTCTGATTATCAAATTCATACATAATCAGCTCTTCACCCATGGGAATAGTAAATTACATCTTTGCTCAGAAAAATGAAAAATTCACACTTCCTATGAAGTCACCGATAGCACATCATTACTCTAAAAATTGAAGTTACATGGAATAATTTTATAAAAAGCAGATCAGTGTCTCCTTTGTTTCCTGTGTATCCTTATCTTGGGCAGCTTCAAAAGTAAGCTGCCTTTTCTGTGACTTCACTGTTATCTCCCCTTGATGTATTAAGCCAACAATGATTTAACAGCCTTTTTAATGATAACAGCAGCTATTAATGAGAACGGTACTACTTTGGGCATGCCTGAGGTCTAGAGGGAACGTTAATGTGAGAGCCCTCGCTCTGTTAATGTAATACTCAGCTCTGAAGCAGCTTAGTACTTTCCGGGAGGTTTTCTGGACAATCAGGTTTGGCCTTGCTTGAGGGGGTGGGTAACCAGCTCTGGCCGGCATTACTTCTCCCACCCTCTCCGTTTCAGACCCGTTTCTGTGGGCAAGCCCCGGTGCCGAGCCCGTGCTGCACATCAACCCCCTCCTTGCGACCGCAGTCCCCGAGAGGGACGGTTTCAGCCCCTTTTCTGCTGGCTGTCGTGCAGATGAGCGGGGCGCCCTGGGGCAGTGACTGTGCGCGGGCGCAGCTCCGTGCTTCACAACAGGGCTGAACGTTCTCCAGTCTTTTCCGTTTTAAAGATCTCCGGACAGAAGAGTCTATTAAATCTACTAATTGTAATCGCGACTTGTGGATTTGGCAGTTTTCCCTTACTCCCTGACCGGCTTCACTGCTTCTGCCGAGCCACCCCTTCCTTTCCGGAGCTTGACCCAGCACTTGGCAAGGCCGGGCCCGAGGCAGCGTGTTCCAGCTCCGGTAACAGACCGGGGATTTCTTTCCACAGATGTAATGCCTTCTGCGAACCCGTTTGTTCTTCGATATTTATCACCTCAAGGGCAAAATTCACTGTTTCAGGGCAGCCTTGGATTCCTTCCAGAACGGGTTAGCCTTCACTGTAATATACACTTTCCCTCCCCCTCTTGCGGGGGTGGGGGGCGAAGCACAACAAAAGCATCAGCTCTACTACTTCTGTATGGATAAATCCCTGATGCTTTCCTTGCTGGAATGCATCGCATATAAACAGAACTATGATGCATTTTGTGGCCAGTTGCTAAGGACAAATGTATCCCCCGGCAGGGGAGTAGTACAGGGCTTTAATATCACTGCAGCTGTGTGCTCAGGGAATGTGCTGTGAGATTTTTCATGTATAGAAAACCTCTCTTAATTACAAGGCATGCGCTTAGGCTCTGCTGTAGCACACAGCCTAATGGGAACTCAGTGTGAACTCAAGGCCTTCTGTTGTGCATATCTAGCTGCAGTATTTGTATTTTAAGTGCCCTTGAAAAAACTTCATCATTCAGATAAATCACAGAACAAGTATATTCCTTTGAGCAGAGCATGTGTCTGAGAGTGAGCATGCATGCCTGCTGAATTTATCTACCAGAGAAACAATCAGTAGCAGTGGCCTTGGCAATTTGGGCAAGGGTCACTTTTAAACTTAATGCCGTAGATTTCACTAACAAGGAAAATCCAGACAAGGGGCAACTGGCATGTACTGTGTATGAAGATGCACATAATTCTGTACTGCAACCTTGCATGTGAGATTATTGATAGATAAATAACTTCTGGTGGGGTGAAGGTATATACATAGGTAAAATCATAGGCAGAGTTGGGGTTGGGTTTCCTGTTACTGTTGAATAAGGTTAACCTCTTGGTGCCTGGCAGGGCTAGATCTAGGCCCAAGCAAGGGAGGCAACAGTAAGGGTGGCAGAAGGGGCCTGGCAGAGCCCTCAAAGCCAGAGTGGCACCTGCTGGCAGGAGAGGGATGAGAGGGTGAAACAGCAACCACTTCTGGAAAAAGGGCATGTGAGCCTTTTCTGGATCATCTTCACTTCTCTGTGGCAGAAAAAGCCAGCTCTGGGTGTAATCTGGGCAATTCATCCTCAGGGCAGCAACATGTAGCTTGCCTGTGCTGATGAGAAGCCTTGAGTGAGCTTTGGCTGGCGTGTGTTTGCAATGCCTCCCAAATAGAATGTGTGCAGTTATTCATTAGCCAATTGACATAAATCAACCTTCAGACAAAACTGTTTTCTGAATGGTGGCAGACACTTATGGATTTTTAGACAGATGAAAGACTTAGACCTATGTGAAATGAAATACAAAAGACTAGCAGAAAAACTCAGGTGTTCCAGCAGAGCAGCAAGCTGTGGACGCTTCAGAGATCTGAAGATGGAGGTGGCAAGAATGAAGAAACACAGGAGAATTGTTCCAGATGGCCAAGTTGCAGAGAAGGCTCTTGTGTTATTGTGAGGCTTTGTGAAGGGACTGACAAGCAGCCAATTTTAAATGGGTGGAGGAAGCAAGGGATAGAGACAGTCTATGAATAATAACTCATTAATAAGTGTTGCTCTTGCTTTTCCACAATTCTATCCAGAAAGAACCATAATAACGTCTCCAATTGTTGCTGAGCCCAATGAACAAGTTCCTCCAGTGGCACATAGCCAAAAGTTTCTGTCTTCCGGGCTCTGAGATGGAATAATTTTGCCTTGTTCAGAAGTGTGATCTCTTCTGTGATCACTAAACTGGCGAGAGATCTAAATTTCTGTGTATGAGTCCAGACTGCACAGTGTTCCAGATATCTAAATACAACAGAGGCTTATTTGCACTATTTTAGGTGCAGCCATTTTCTATGCAAGGCATACTGATGGATTTGGCAGGACTGTTGCTATATCAGGGCAAAAATAAGTTCTCCTTCACTATTGCACTTGGAGGAATGATGCTGAATGCCGTGTGTTGTGGTGCTTCAGTATCTGGGATAAGTCACCAGTGCAATTAAATGTGTAGCTAATTGTCTGTGTGTTACAATGCTGAAAAAAGAAATCCCTTGTTAAACACTACTTCTGTATTTTCAGTAGCTATTGTCACCTTTAGATCCCTCTTCTGGTTGTCATGATTTTCACCACTCTATAGTGTTGCTAATTCTTTTTCTATACCCAAATTCAGCAGTTAGCATCAGGATTGGATGTCTTGGCAGTAGCGTCATAGTTGGAATTGTGAATGTGGCAGTAATGAAAACTAAAATCTGTTAGATCTATGGTGGCATCCTTTTTCATGGAGCAGAAAACCAGTTCAGCAGGTGAGGGCCAGTTTTCTAAAGATACGTGTCACCTAGAAAGGTCAGTAGACCCTTGTTGTGATTTTTGAAAATCAGCACAAGTCCTGCTCATCAGTGGAAAAATCTCTCCTTTACAGATTCATCAGGCACAGCCTGCAGTTGATGGCACAAGTCCTGCTGAAGTCTGCGGGGAGGGATCAGGCCTTACTACAGCTTGCTCAGGAGCACTGGCATCATTGCTTTCTTAAGAGGGGGAGAGTATGCAGTAAAGTGATGAGGCAGAGGCCTGTTTTGCAGTGAAGCAGGGCACTTGAAGGTGTTTCTGAGTTAAGGCTGTAAGATATGATTGTGTTGGATACTCTCTTTGCAAGTATTTAGGGAATCTTAAAAATGGCTGAGTGCTGAAGTAGTAACTAGTGCATTACAGGGTTAATAGTTCTGTTTTACCAGGTATTCAGAGAGCTGGGGACCACAACCTGCATGATGAGATGTGCTAGGCTACTGCAGTCACAGCTATTGGGATCACTTTATAGTCAGACCATTGCAGCATTACAGCAAGCAGTACAGTACTAGACAGTACTATTAAATGGAACCATTCTGCCTTAAGGATGGTTTCAGCAGTCCTTCAATAATATGTAACAGTGCTGAACTAGAGATATCATAGGGATTAGAAATATAGTTTGTCCAGAAATGCTTTGTATCCTTTTGAGGTTTCATTTAGTTTTATCCTAATATGAGTATACCCAAAAAGCTCTATTTTTACTTAGTGTTACTTCATACTCATAAAATGGAAATGGTTAAGTAATTTTAACCACCTAGGGAGAAAAATATCTCTCCTGCAGCAGCAGAACAGTCTCTACAGTGTGCTTTCCACTGTCTGTGCCAGCCTTTGCCCCCAAAGGTTGGCATGCAAGCTTTGCAGATATCTCAATACTTTCCCTAGCAAACATGACTTTAGTTTCTTGTGTATTGTGTGTGTTTGGGGGTAGGGAGCAAGTAGAAAGGAAAAAACCCCAGATATTTTCCTTAGGCCCCTTGTTGGAAGTAATGTTTCCCTAAAACTGAGAGACTTGTTACTTGCCCTGACTGAACGTTTTTGTCAGTCTGCTGCAGCCCAAGAGTAATGGATGTGGGGAAAGCATTTGTAACTGCACTTGATTTACAAGTTTAGGGGCCTGGAATCCATTTTGTAAACACTTTGATACTGTAGTTATCCTCCATGCTCCTGTTAACATAATGTAGTTTTGTGCTCTTCTGTTGTATGGACTGGTTAGATGCAGGGAGCTGAACAGGGAAAGGAGGGGTGGGGGGAAGGCTGTGCAGTGTGGCTTTACAGCTATGATGTAGAGCCATCTGTGCTGAAGTGGTTGGTGGTGACCACAGGTCTCTGTGCCCTAACTAACAGAGCAAAAGGGATATCTGCCCTTGGCCTGTGAGGTGGTAAAAGGGACATCCCTGAAATCCTGTGAATTGGATGTGGCTGAGCACCATCCTTTCATATCTTTGCAATAGTGAGTGATGTCCTTTTTGTGAGGCAGATACTGGTCTTGGTGGGTTTGCCAGAAATAAAAAGTTGGTATTTGTTCTACCAGCATACATAACTGCAGGAGTAAGCTGATGGCCATGTCTCCTCATAGAACCCAAGATCTAAGTACTTGAGCATGTTAGCTGTAAGGAGGAGCAGTTTTCTGGTGTGAAGATCTACAATATGAAATCATCTTCCACATGATCCTTATCCCTGTTTTCCTCTTTCTTTATGCATTGCACTTTAAGGCAGGAAAACTTGCATTTGCTCAGTTAAAAGCCCTCTGGAGCTGAGACTGCAGTCTGCTGAAAGCTAACAGGAGTAACCAGGCCCTTACATGATCATGCTGCCCAGCAGTGCAACAGCACAGGGGAAATGATTCCGAAGTATTGAAGGTAGGTAGCGTGCCCTCAATAGAGCAATCTTAAATGGTATACAGCTTCATTCCCCATCCTACAGACCCAGGATGCATGTCAGGCCTCCTGTGTGATTCACTTTTTGGTTATCTGAGAAAGCAAACAAAAAAAAACAAAAACCAGAGTTAAGCCCTAAGTCAGAGTTCAAGCTCAACCCAGATGGAAAAAATGCTGCTTCTAGTGAAACAAGAGGAAATGAAGAACAAATGAAAATGCAGTAGTGACTTGGAGTGCTTGAATAAAAACAGGATGGTACTTCAACATGTGAAGGACTAGTGTTAGTGGGGAAGTTGGATTCAAAGATGCCTTCCTGTTGCATTGCCATAGAAGTAGTGGGAGCTTAAATGACATGTATGAATTTTTTTAGTCTTGATCAACAGAAAAATTTGTGGTTTGACCCAAAAGTTTAATTTTAACTCAATTTTGATGCTCTATGTTAGTAAGTCATTTTCTCACTGCAACTTAAAGGAAAAAAAAAAAACCCCAACCTTCTAACACTTGGTATTGTAGTGGTAAACCAAAAGGCTTAGACAAGTATTGCCCCTTTCAATCTCTCCTCAGGTCACCAGAGTGCATGCATGCATGCCAACACAGGGGGTCTCAAAGGTTACACTGCTCATACCAAGGGCCCCAAGGCCTAGGTGCTAAGGATTTTCTATCTTTCCATACTTCCTGGTCAATATCTGGAGTGGGTACTAGTTTGTGTGGGACACTTTGGTCTCTCTTCATTAAGTACTAATGCTCACATTACACTGCTCAGAGATGGAGGAAGCTATGTGAAGTGCATCTCTGCCTAGAACTTAGGGGAAGGGTTTGGAGATGGCTCTGGCTGTTTGACTAGCTGTCAAACATGGTGTGTGACTGCATCTAGTGTATGTTTTGCTGTAGTTTTTAATTAACTGCACTCTGAAGGGGCTAAATTCAGGAAAATGTGGAACTGTCTAGGTAGACAGTACAGACTGTAAAATCATCTGAACTAGAAGCACAAGTGATGTAATTTAGATACTGCTGAAAGTCTCATTTAAAGACCCTCTATTGAATGTCCACATCACTAAATACACCTGCAACTGTCACTACATGCTTGCTGCCTTAGTTGTTTTCAAGGAGGCAAACTGCAATGAGCCCTTTTTGTTGAGCTATATGGCTTAAATCTTATTAAAGCAGAGCAGAAATCAGAGTGCAGTTCGGTACCAAAGCCTCACTGCCAGCTGGGTTGTCCCACTGCAGTGATGAGGTCCAGCACTGTAGCACCAGTACAGCCCAGCCCATCACAAGGTGCTTGTCAGCTATATGTGACTGGAGAGGTACAACAGCTGTGAGTGCTGGGAAAACAGCTATCAACTGGCTACAATCTGAAATGCAAATGATATTAGACAAGGGGAGGAGGGGAAGGAAAGGGAGACCATGGCATTAGGTTTTCTGCGTGTTAGTGACTGTGGAGGAAGTCAGTTATGACTTCATAGTCTTGCAAGGAAATTTCTACTGCCTCAGTAAACCTGGCCACGGGGCAAAAGTGCCTACCAGTCTCAACATAAAACCCATTTCTGGATCCTGAATGGGTTTTGTGGATGTTTCATGTGTGCACAGGCACTGCTGCTGCCCAGCAATTCAACAGGAGAATAGCAAGTCTTTTCCTACCTGATGCTCATGTATGGCCCTTCTAACAGGTGAGCTGTATTTATCACCAGTTCTGGGATTTAATATAATGTGTTTGGGGAGAAAAACCCCAAATAACCCCCCAAAAAAAATCCAATTAAGAAAGATGCTTTTTGTGTATACTTAGTAGTTGGAGCTATGTCAGTGAGCAGCTGAATTTGTGGAGGTTTTAAGACCAGGATGCAGACTAGATTCTGCTACCCATAGCCCAGCTCATACACCTCAAGTAAGGCTGTAGGTTTCAGTGTGCCTCCCCAAGAGGGCAGAGTCATTACTTAGGTGAGCACAGCCAGCTCTGAGCCTTTCCAATAACATGATTCATTCCCTCACCTACCCCGAACTCGAACTGTGCTTGTCACTACGTTATGATTATCTGCATTTTACACTGATCTGACAAAATGTGTTAAAGTTGACATGTATCAATGCTTTTGAGGCAATTAAGCCCTATTATTCAAGGATTGAGTTACAGGTCAGTGAATGCAAAACCATGGAAATGATGCACCATCTATTTTTGCCTCCCTCCCTTCTAAATGATGCTTTCAAGATTAAGCAGTGAGATTTTTCCATCTCACCTTTTTGGGAGGCTTTTGATGGATTGGTTGCTTTACAATTTCATTTCCTATCTATTGGTTTTAAAAAAGATCCTGTGGTAGTTTGGCTTACATTGTGCATATTGTTAAAATCAGGAGGTTAAAATCCCTAGGAACACACAGGTGTGGCTGTGGGCCTATATCAATATAGGGACTCAAACTCCTTAAATGTCTGCTGTTTCACTTACAATGTGTGTAAACATTGAGTATGGTTTATATTAAATTCCCTTCTGTCTTACTGTTTTTCCTGTTTTTTTCTGCTATCCTGCAGAAGAATTTAAGAACCTGAAAGAAAAAATAATTCCCTCCTTTCTTTCACTCTGAATTTGCAAAAATTGAAACCAACAGCTGTTCCAGAGCCAAAAAGAAATGTGTGTAGCAGGTGGTTCCATGTATGTATGTCTAATTGCAACCTAACTTTCTGCTAGCTACTTGCCCAATAGTGAGGAATTTGATCATGGTTCAGGCGAAGAAGGGGAACAAAGAATGGGGAAGTAGTTTTGGCCTGGGAGATGAACATGTTTATAGAGGAGAGTAATGAGTGTAGGAGCAGTGAGTTATGACAATGACATTTATCTGCAGATGGGCTGAAATAACTGCCCTGTGTGTATAGCATTGAAGGGTGAACACTGGTAGGAAGGGGAAGAATTGTGGGAGGTTCAGGGAAAACATTGGTGTAAGGACAGATGAACCTGGACTGGCAGTGAATAAATTTAGCCTGGAAGGATCACAGCAGTGACTGGGACATAGAACAGCTTGCCTCTGGGAGAAGCTGAGCTGAAATCTGACTTCCTTTCATGATGCAGCAGGTTAAAATGATGGGGAATCAAATAATGCCACGTTTGCAATAGAGATGTTTCTCCTGAGGTATCACAATGCTAACATTGTGGTCCTTTAGGCAAAGATTTGCACAACCTTTATATAGTTTGTTGCTGCTTCAACATACTTCATTTAGTACATGCAAAAACCTTAAACTGTCCCTCCCAGGCCCATAGCAATACAAGGGTATGTCATTATGCACCCCCAACACTGTTCCACATTAACACAAATCAGATGGATGTATGTCACAGGGAGAAGCAACTCTTCTCTGAGGAAGGAGGTAATAAAGAAGAAGCAAAGAAGAATAGGAAGGTGCCTCAAGTCTGCGGAACCAGCTGCCTGAGTTCGTTAGCAAGACAAAAGCTAAAGCTCACCTACAGGATGGCTTGTGGGGGTGGCCTGGCGAGGCACCCCAGCATGTCAGCACATGGTTGTTCAGTTTAAACCGGCAGGCGGTGCTATCCCTGGAAGATAGATAAGCCAGGGACTGGAACTGTACAGCATGTGTCTTGGTGGAATGGAGGCTCCCAGCGCTGCCTGTGCACCCCAGCGCCGTTTGCTTGCCTTTATTTGTTTAAATTGCTAAATTTGGTTAAAATCCTGTTTGGGACCGAGTCATTTATAACAACTGTCATACAGTTCCCTGGTACTGGTGCAATACTTGAAAAAGGAAAAAAAACCCAAAACAAACCACAAAAAACCTGCCAGCCTGTAATGACTTCTGAGTTTGCTTTAGGAAACTGATGTGTGTGGTCACTGCAGTTGCCTATGATTCTAAGCAGAGGAGTTCCTTTCCTAGGGGAGGGCAAGTTGTTGACAAGTGAAGTGGGACAGTTGTCAATAACTTTTGGTCTGAAACAGCTGATGTTTGGATGGGCAATGGGCGTTACATATTTGGGGGCTCAAGCTCCCCTGGTCTTCACTGCCACTTTAGTTGCTGTTGAATGCCATTGCTTGATTGTGTTAGGAAAGCTGCTGAGCAGCAAATCACTGAGTATCACATTTTAATTAGTTCAGCTGAAGTTGGGAAGAACAACTGATCTTATCACAGTAAATAGCAAATAAGAGCAAAGCAGGGAGTGAGGGTGCTGCTGCTATGTAGCTCCAGACTGGGAGTACTGGAAGCCAGAGTCCTGCACTCATTAGTGCCTGGGCCATTTGCTGGCCTGCAGTTTGCCATTGAATTGGGCTTAATTAAAAGCAGCAGGAGCAAGCTGATGGCTTCCTGATCCTGGCCCTACAATCTGAAGAGTGCTGATGAGGCAAAATGCTGCTTGGGCATAGAAATGACAAGCAATCTCTGTCCTGGAGGCCAGAGATGGGATTTTTCTCTGTGGAAGTGGAGTAGTAGCTCTTGGATGTGTTTTGCCAAAAAAAGGATACTTGGAGGGGCTGACCCCTTCCCTCCTTGTATTTACATGGCTGATTATTTGCCTATACATGGATGAGGGACAGAACAAGACTGCTGCCCAGGAAGCTTTTATTTTTTTTTTCAGGTGGGAGGAAAATGCAGGATGTGCTGGTTTCACACTCAGCTCTGAGGATGGTGCTGCTGATAGTGAAGGAAATGCAGTTTCCCATGGCTGTGACCTCCAAAAGGTATTCCCTGATAATTTTTTTGTTCTCAATAAGCTGCCCATGAAGTGCCTTGTAAGACCCGTGCTAGAAGAAGCTTTTTCCAGAGCTTTCACTGTATTTGTTATGTTAATTGGGGTTAAGTGGCAAAAGATACTTGGAAGTGCTAGAAAAGAGAAGCGTTTTTTACCTTACATGTGAAAAAATGTGCAAGTGTCCCACCAGGTGCAGTATTGGTTCCTGCCATGCTTTTGTGTGGTGCAAAGGCCTGAGTGAAACGAGCTACAAGCACATCGCAGCTGGTTTGCTCCGAAGCCGCTGTGGCGGAGGGAGGCCCCAGCATACAAGTGCCATGTGTTCCGCATTGCCGGCTGCAGCGGGCGGCTGCCGGCCCCTGGGGCAGGGGTGAGGGAAGGAGGCTGAACCTCAGTTCAAATGTCACGCTTGCTGAGGGAGTGAAAGAGGATGAGATAGCTAAACAAAGGGTTTAATTTTGTCCTCCTCACCATGTAACATTTTTCAGAAGTGCCAGAGAATCTGTTGGGTCATGTAAGCCTATTTCTGAATCTCCCAGGGGGAATGTGTGTGCAACACCAGTCACTTCAAGTTGCCTTTCTTTACACAGTAATATTTGGCTGTATGTTTAAACTTGTTGTGTTTGGGAGCACTACTTGAAGTGTCTGTTTTCTCAGGCCCATGGATTCCCTGACTTGGAAGGCATTTTGTCAAAGAGAATTCTTGCCTTTCTCACACTCTTAGCACTTTCTGCTGTGAGCCAGTGGTGGTGGTCAAGCATTTAACCTAGTTTGCTATGCTTTTTTTGGTTGTAAACCATTAATGGCAGATATTTAATGCTGGGGTCATGGACAGGTGCAATCCATAAAATCCCTTGAAGCTGATCCTATATCCCAGGGTATAATTAGAGTATCTGGTTCTTTTAGGTTTCTTTTAAATGAAGTTTCAGATAATCAATTTCCTCCTGATAACGAAACTGCCACTGTCTTCTTTCTTTTTGTTCCCCAAGACCCAAACCAGTATTTCCACAAACTCCTGAGACTTTTCTCAAAGTTGCCTGAAGAATGCAGAATCTTGGAATCAGGGTTTTCTTAATTTCATTAATGGAATTTTCCCCCCCACTGGTATTCCAAATGAATTTTGTTCTCCAAATATTTTTTGGGCATAAGGAGCTCTAAGGTAAGGGGGGTAATTACAGATCATTTGCATGGAGATTTGCAGGCCCCTGCTCCATTCCTGAAATGGAAAGTAAAAATGTGGCACACTTCCTCATTTCAGGGAATAGTTCTACAGAAACACCACGACTTAGTGGACAGAAAACTCTTAGAAAGACCCATGATTTCAGCAACTAAAATGAAATTTTAGCAAGAGCTGTCCTCAACACTTCTGTGTACACAGGGACAGAGTCTGAGGATGAAGGGTTTAGCTTTGAAATTTGGTTCAAATGTTGTGCTTCAGTGTACTAAAAGCAACATCTGTTTCTTCATTAGGTGCTGCTGTTCAGTGATAGCACTCTGAAGATAGGCCTCTATCTTGATGGGTAGGATGTGTAGCCATGAGAGTTATACCTTGAATACCACATGGCTATGCATCCTACCCATCAAGATAGAGGCCTATCCTATCAGGGTGCCACCTTCATGTGGAAGAAGTGTTGAGTAAGAGGACACTCCTCTTATTCATGAGTGTTCTGTTTAATATTCAACCTGGCAATCTTAACTTGTTGCAAAGCAGGGATATTTCCAAGTCAAGTCTTCGAGTCTAGGTGAAAGCTCATATGAACAACTAGTGTATGATTTGGAGAGGAGGAAGTCAGTTGAAGGCCACTGTTACGTGCTTCTCACATCCCTGCAGCTCCCACAGCAGAATTCCCCACCTAGAATTGGAGAGTGGGTCCCTCCTACCTCCTGTTGCAGTGCCTGCCTGGGAACATGACTGGGCTCAGGCCAAGGGAGGAACACCCGGAGAGCCTCTGCATGTGGCTCCTTGGAGCTACATTAGTCAGGGGCTCTCACAGCCTGTGGTATGATGGTGTGGCCTGCAGGCAACTGCATTTGCTATTGAGGATGAACCTAGAAACTCTTCCTTCAGTGACACCTCAGTCTTTGTAGCTCATGGCATGGGAAATACAGGGAAGAAATCTCTGCCAATGCACCTGTTTTAAAAGTCTTAAACACTTTGAATCGAAATCTAGCCTGTTGTGACAAGGTGCATTATCTGTTTGGAAATGTCCTTGGCTTGCTGCCTTCTCCAGCCTCACGAGCTTTGTTTGTACTAGCAGGTTGCTGCTTCAACACAGCAACGTCATATGGTGCATTTAAGCTTTAAACATGCTGTACTTGTGGGATATGCAGCAGCCACCTAGGAAGCCTTGAGAACATGTATTTCAGGGGCATTAGAGAGCTACTCCTTCCTCCCTTTGCAGTTTAAGGTTGTTCCTGATCTACATTCTTTGTTGAAGGACTCTTGTGTCTGGAAGGGGGAGAAAGGTTATTAATAACTGCATGTTTAATGAAATCTCACAGTATGTACTTTGCAACACACATCAACCCTGCCACGCTTCTGGAACTCAAAAGCTCTTTTTGTAGGTTTCTGCATGAATACTGGAGTGTGATATGGCACAGTTGTAGAGGAAACATTTATTGTTGCTATTCATGTAGGTCATGGGCCATGGCATGTGGTGTCTAACTTGACAGTGTTAGCCTTGTGTCTCAAATGAAGCTGATAAGCAGAAAAATCCTAGGAGTTACTCTTCCAAAGAATAACTACTGACATTGTGAAGCCTGCTTGAGGTGGTAGTAGCAGTCTATTATTAATTTTCTGTCTAATAAAATCTCTTTTGGAAGAATAAGACAAAATGTATAAAATGACAAAACAGGCATGTGGATCTATAACTATACTCAAATTTGACTCTGAGATGGATGTGAATGTATTTTGTCAATGGCTGAGATGTTCTTGGTCTGGACAAGTATTACTGTGAACTGGGGAACTAAATCAATTTTCCTCTGTCCTTCTCTGACATTCTCTTGACAGCAGTGATACTTGCTGAATTTAAGTTTTGTGGAAACTTGTTTGCTTTACAAAATCTTACGATATATTTAAGCTTTCATATTTAAATTTCCTTAAAGCACAAAAAGGATAGAGATAAAGGCTTTTCATACTGTTATTCACCTTACAGGTGCCAATATAACCTTTGTCGAGTGTTCCCCGTGTCCTAATCCAGATCTTGGGAAACTTTTAGGTCCAGGGGCTTCGAAAGAGCGGGACGGTGCTAGGAATCAGACCACACACCAATGTGGCTAAAAGCAGTCAGTCCGTTCTACAGAGCAGCGTGATTCTATACTCTCCAGCAAGCTTAACAAAGCATGGCTGGGAACCGCGGGGAGAAGAAATTAAAAACAGTGAAAGCGATAGAGTGGACACCTGCGCAAGGCCTGTATCTTATCTTGTCTCAGAGGAATGTTTCAGAATTAGGAACCTTCTATTCACAGCCCACACTCCTTAACCCTTTATCTGACTTTGCTGCTAGCTCCACATTCCTTTAAAGTGGTATTTCATTCGGGCTGTTTTGTTCGCAGGGATGGAGAGTGGGAATATGTGGCTGTTCTCACAGAGCCATCCCTCCACACCTTTATATGCAACGAATTCATTTAAGATACATGAGAATTGCCTTGAAACTAGATTAAAGCAAGCTTTGGGACCAAAGTGCAAAAAGGCTTTTGTATCAAGGATGGCAAAGCAGAGATAGTTGCAGGAAGTGCTTTGATGTTCCTGCTTCTGTTTCCAAGCAGGAGATCTGAAATGAGAACCTGTTTATAGATGAGGGAGGGCTGAGGCCTTTGGGTTTGTCTAGTTGGAGAAAAGGAGGCTGAGAGGCAATCTCCTCAGAGGAAGTTGCTGAGATCTTTGCCCTGTTATCTGGGGTAGGACATGTAGGAACGGTTCAAAGCTGCAGTGAAGGGAGGTTTAGGCTGGACACAGGAAGCATTTCTTTATGAAGAGGGTGGTCAAGCAGTGGGACAGGCTTCCTATAGAGGTGGTCAATGCCCCAAGGCTGTCAGTGTTTGCATTTGAATAATGCCCTTGACAGGCTTGAGCCTTTGGCCAGGCAGCTGGACCAGATTACTTCTCTCCTCCATGTCAAATTTCTGTTTCTGGAAATCATGAGATGTTTATATCTTACAGACCTAGCATGGTGGGGTCAGGCTGTTTGCCCAAATAAAAAGTCAATCTTCCACAATAGAAGTATCCTGAACACATTTATCTGGGGCAGTTCTGGGTCTGGTTTCCCAGTCTGCCACAGTTTAAAGAAACCCTGAGTCTGCAATATGAAGTTCTAAGTCCAGGGAAATGTCATAGGAAATTTTAGGTTCGATCCTGTTCAGGCCTATAAAACCCATGTGGAATATCTACTAACAACATTCTATAGCAGTCCCTTGGATGTGTGTTCCTTCTGTCTTGCTGCAAGCTTTACTCCCCTACTTTCATGTTCAAGTGCAATACTGTACCAGCATTTTCAAGTCCTTTTCACAATTATTTGTTTGATTTCAAATACCTGTCTGTCTCTCCCAGTCCTGCTATGACAAATACACCAGGCAGTCATTTAAGTTGAAGCTGTGAAGGCTCTGTTTGTAAAATAAGCTGTACCCTAAATCCTACCAGACAGAACAGAGAACATGTTTCACACTTGCTTTCAGGGCTGCTAGTTCATTGCAGCATTGCTTCAGTGCTGCTCTTTAATGTAAGCTGCTCCAACCAAGCCACTTGTGCTCACTAGTTGTAGCTACTGATGTAAAACTGTCATTGCTAGAAGAGCCATCGTGTTCTCCAGAATGTATTGTCTCTCCTGGCAATACACCATCATCTGTTCCTCACTGCTCATCAGTGACTTGGGTGTTCCTGGGTCTGCCAGCCTGAATGTATGGCCAACCTACAGGCCTCTGCTATTGCCATGGCTTCAAGAATGTAAATTAAGAGCACTTGCAGAGTAATCTCTGGAATGTACAGCTTTGCTTAAGAGGAAATTCAGTTTCCATTCTTTATGTCTGTGCCCACAAAACCTGGCTGATAGCTTGTGGCTGGCCTGACAGCAACAAAACTGTGAAATTGTCTTAATGATCAGACATCCTTCAATCATATGGATAACATTAATTCCCTGGGTAAAGATCAGACACTTTCCTGTCACCCTTAAGAATGGTGCCCACACAGGCAGAGGGGCATTGGCAGTCTCCTTTCTTGTCCCTCAGTCCTTTTCCCTTTTGAACTTTAAGATTTATTAACGGAGAGTCACTGACAGGGCAGCAATTTGCAAAGCCTTGACTGAATAATGCACTCCTAAGTTGGAGCAGTACAACAGAGCTCCAAGTCCCCCCTTTCTTCAGGAGCAATGAAAACAAGCAGAGTCATTCTACCTGTCATATTTCTTTCAGTTAAATTTCCTCCTTCTCTGTTTTTGTTATTTCTCCAGTTGGTTCCAGTTGTCTTTAGGATCCTTTTGTCAGCTTACCCAAACTGCACAAGCTAATGGGGTGTCTGTTAAGCCCTCTGGTGCTAGGAAATCTGCTCTGTTCTGCTGTCACTGCTTACCAGGTTATCTGTGTGCAGAAGCTTGCTTTGCAGGTAATTGGCTGAACTGAACAGGGGAGCCCATTTCAATCCAAGCTTGAACAGCATGGATAATGGATTACCTGTTGTGTGATACATTTCATGATCCTGATAGCCTTTAAGATAGTTTTCTGGTTTCATTCTTTCCAACAGTGTTACAAGTCTGCTTGAGGAAGTGTGCTGTTTAATGTCTTTATCAATGATACTGGCAGCGGGATTGAGCACACCCTCAGCAAGTTTGACACCAAGCTGAGTGGTGAGGTCAATGTGCTGGAGAGATGGGATGCCAGCCAGAGAGACTTGGACAGGCTGGAGAAGTGGGTTCAAGTGAACCTCATCAGGTTGAACAAAGCCAAGTGCAGGGTCCTGCACCTGGGTTGGAACAACCCTTGTTATTCTTACAGGTTAGGAGATGATGTGCTTGAAAGCAGCCCTGTGGACAAGGACTTGGGAGTACTTATGGATGAAAAGCTGGATGTGAGCCACCAATGTGTATCTGCAGCCCAGAAGGCCAACTGCATCACAAGAAGTGTGGCCAGCAATCAAGAGGTGGTTCTGCCCCTCTGCTCTGGTGAGACCTCATCTGGAATACTGTGTCCAGCTTTGGAGCCCTCAATGCAAAAAGGACATGAACCTGTTGGAGTGTGTCTAGAGGAGTGTCACAAAAAAGATCCAAAGGCTGGAGCACTTCTCCTATGAAGATAGGCTGAGAGAGTTGGGGTTCTTCAGCTTGAAGAGAAGGCTCTTTGGGGGCCTTATAGCTGCCTTTCAATACCTGAAAGGTGCCTGTAACAAAGCTGTGGAAGAACGGTTCATGAGGGTATGTAGCAGTAGGATGAGGGGTGATGGCTTTGAACTAGAGAAGTGGAGATTTAGATTGGCTATTAGGAGAAAGTTCCTCAATATGAGGGTAGCAGATCACTGGAACAGGTTCCCCAGAGAGGCAGTGGAGGCCCTGTCACTGGAGGTATTCAAGGTCAGTCTTGATGGGGCTCTGAGCAGCCTGATGTAGTGAAGATGTCCCTGCTTACTGCAGGGGGGCTGGAGTAGATGACCTTTAAAGGTCCCTTCCAGCCTAGTGCATTCTATGATTCTAACTTGCTCTATGCCAGGAATGTGCTGTGTTGTTTGTTAGTGATGGTTATAGAACCTCAACTTCCAAGATAAAATAGCATGTTATTTCTTGTGCCTCACAAGTAGGAAAAAGTCGAGGCAAAACCTTTCTGATGGATGTACAGACTTACTGTTGATCAGTGAACTAGATGTATTTTAAGGGAGATGTTGAGTGGTTTTTTTATCATTCAAGGTAAAATCCATACTAAACACTCATACACTAGCAGCAATGTAATCAAGCAAGATGATTGGGTAGGAAATAAGGCAGGGTGAATGTTTATAGACTGTTGTACTTGAGAGAATGGAATAAAATGTTTCCTATATGATGCCATTTAAGCATCTAAGGTGATGAGTGGTTTCAGAAAGCATCTTAGCAACTACTGGTAGGTTGCTTGAACACAGGAAGTGCAAGAAAGACTTAATTCCCATTTAATTAGAGCTGTTATCTCTTTTTCTCTAGGAGGGTTTCTTTACACAGCTAAGCATGGGAGTTGCTGTTAGTGGAAGTTAGAATCTGCCTTCATGTGACAGCAAATGGACTACTGCAGCAGCTCATCTACTCCTAGGCATGAAACTGTTGCAGGGAAAAATCCTCTTTTAACTGATTAAAGCTCCAGATTGTCCAAGGCCAATAAGATTCAGATGCTCTTTATGGAAAAGTCATGGTGCTTTATCTGAAGAAAGATGTTACAAGCTGTGCCCTGCATTATGGGGTTCCTGCATGGAGGGAAAAGAAATTTTAAAGCATGCAGTGAAAATAAAATCTCAAAGCAGGCAGGAAAAAAAAAATGAATTGTCATGTAGGCAAAAAAATGAAAACATCTTTACAGATGTCAAATGGGCGTGAAATACACTTACCCAATTGAAGTCAGTATTTCTATTGTAGACAGGGAAAGGCTTTTAAAGCCAAATGTGGTTAGGTCCCTGTGTAGTCCTATACTGCCAGCTGAGATTTTTTGCTAAATTCTGTAGCAGAGGAATTGGGGACAGTATAACCTTGGATATTGCATGGTAAATGTCAGCTTCTCACAGGACCATGTAATATGCTGGAAAGAACAAATTCTTTAGTTGGTACCTTCAGTTCGTGCTGCTGTGGCAA
Source organism: Porphyrio hochstetteri (assembly GCA_020800305.1). Taxonomy (NCBI): domain Eukaryota; kingdom Metazoa; phylum Chordata; class Aves; order Gruiformes; family Rallidae; genus Porphyrio; species Porphyrio hochstetteri. The sequence goes on along the minus strand of CM036915.1, from coordinate 9,614,236 downwards.
AAGGTACTTGAGATATTTAGCATGAAGTCTTGAAGTGCCCTGCTGTGCTCTTGCTGCCAAGAAGCACTCAAGCATCTGTTCTTGCATTTGTTCATTTATAGGAGCATGAAGGCTGCTTGTAAAATTATGCAGAAATTTGCCTTTGCTGATGAGGTAAACTATAAGCTACTATCTCTCAAAATGAGAGAAGATAAAGTTTTCAGGTTAGGTTTGCTGAACTTCTATGAATACTCTGTTTTATTGTACAAGCAATGCAAAATTACTTCATTTAGGCCAGAAGTGGTGAGTAGACTGCTAATCTTTGGCCTTGGTCAAAATGACAGGAATGAGTCCATGTGCTGTAAATTTGCTTGTGATCGCAATAGCTAATTGATACTCTTGTTGAGGGTCTCTTCAAGAAACTACAGCTGAATTGCTGCTGCTTTCTTTAGGAAAATAAACTGAACAGGGTTATTGATTTTTTTTCACAGAAGCCAGTGGAAAATTTGCATATATTTTAGGTAGTACAATGTACTGAACTATTTCTATTGCTTTAGGAATGGCAAGCTGTTTTGTGCTGTATCATCCATGCTTATCTTCTGTACCTCCCCCTTACACAGCAGGGCCAAAAGTTTTTCTTTATCTTCTGGTTCCTCTTGGCAAGACAAGCAGGATTCCACCTCCTTTGCTGCACATTGTTTAAAGGTTCTCTGCTCCTGACAACCTCCTGTCTCTGCTCATTATAAGCCTCTGACTCGGGTGAAAGGTTGCACTGTGAGGCCCTCGAACGGGTCAGTGCTGTTGATCAAGACGTGGAAAACAGTTCTGGATTTGCATAATTATTCCAGGTAGAGATGTCCTTTACTGTAATAGCTGCACTGCAGAGGCCCTGGAGTGGCGCAGGACAAGGTTGCTCTCCCTTTACTGAAAGGCACTTGGGTGTATACGTGCTGTGTCCCCACGCTCAGGAGCTCACAGAACTACCACTCTTTTATTGATAATCGGGCCGCTGCTATCGTTTGCAGGACAATGAAGTAATTGCCAAACTAACCGGAAAGTAACGGCTGAGCTAAAACCTTCGATCAGCTCGGCTGCAAAGCTGTTGCATCTGGGGACCTGGCCGGCCAGGCAGTGGCCGCTCCCGCCGGGAACCGGCGCGGCCGACAGGTGGTGCCCGGGGCTCGCGGCCCGGCTCCCGCGGCCAGCCGGGGGGCGATGGCCGGGCGTTGGCGGAGCCCGGTCGCTACGCCGAGAGAGGCCGAAGCGGAGGTAGAGAAGTAAGATCAATGCCACACTAGAAGGAAACACCCCGGCCTCGTCCCGTCCCGTGCGGCTCGGGTAGGAGATTTCCTGTTGTGCAGAGCTTCTCCAGCCCCTGGCCAGGTCCCAGGCTTTCAACCTGTTCCGGGCGCAGGGCTCGCAATAACGCCTTGCAACAAATTATATCCCTTCCGCTTTAAAAGAGGTTTATTGCGGACACATTTTTACTAGCAACAGGAAACCTTGTTGGCAGTGCACTTTAATTATTCTCTGGCTCTAATCAAGGAAAGAGAAACTGTTCTGAACACAGGAAGCTAAATAGCTAATCATACATTTGAGAGCCTATTTCCACGGGGGATGTACAAGTACTTCAGTGCTGCTGAACTCCCAGCGCATCAGCAGCGTGTTAAATGGCTCTTAAGTGCAGGCTTTATTAGGAAGGGGAAGATACATACCACCCAATGTTAGGCACCCGCTTTCACTTTGCAGTCACCTGAGGGACAGAGGTGGCTGAGATTGGGGGACTCTGAATCACCCTCTGGACAAACTCTACCTCTTCATAACTGTGAAACCTGAAGAAACGAAGCAGAAATTAAGTACCCAAAACAGGGTAGTTGCTGTATTTCACCACTGCCTGATGCTAGCTGTGGGCTTAGTATACCCTAAAGCTAATTGCCATGCTTGCTGTGTGTAAACTGCTTCTGTGAGCTGCTATTGGAGGTAACAAGGTTCCCACTAAATAGCTCAATTTTCTTCATTTTCTTCATTTTTAGAGTAAAATCTTTCTTTAGTATTAAAAGCAGAGGTGTATGTATTGGAACGAAGCTCACTAATTCTTTGGAAATTGCATGGCATGTAATGCATGATGTATAGTACTGGTCTGAATGGGTAACAGCTATGTGGCACACATCCTGCCTCCCAAAGGAGAGCATCCCTGTGTCTCCAACAGCTCCTCTTACTATGCTGCTGAAAAGTCTCATTAGCTGGGGAAAGCACAAACCCCTTCTCAAAGTCTCTAAATTAGATTGGTGATGACTTAAACTACAGTCAGGGCAACCAAGTCCATTTAAGTAAACTGCCAAAGCACTGACAATTGAAATGTTATATGGAGGCTTGGAGTACCCTGAACTGTTGGACAAAGCAGATAGAAAGAATTTTTTCTCATTTGAAGTACTGGAGGATTATTATGAAAGCCAAGCTTAAATGGTTTAAAACAAGCAGGAGGCAAGGCTCAGACCCAGAATGTGTGTGTTCCCAGTTAAATCTTTCAGCAGGTTCAAAGTGTTCCCTGCCCCTGTAACCCACTTGGTTTGTTTTCTCTGAGCACATCCAGTCTATTTCAAGCACTCAGTAAACATGAACTTTAGCTCTTCAGGGGAAAGGGGGGGGGGGGTGTGTGGTTGGGGAGGAAAGACAGAAAATTATTTGTCTACTACCACTGTTACAGGCATACAGCTTCAGCTGAGCTTTTAGCCAACCTCTTTTGGCAGGCCTTCCTGGCTTAGCAGTTAAGATTCCTATTTGCAGCTTGCAGAATTATATTAGAAAGTTTGCAGAGGTCCTTTTGAGTTCTGCTTCATTGCAGAACTGTGGCCATAAAGTTCATGGATCCCACCTGGCTCTGTGCAGCATCTGTTAAGTATCACATATGCCTGTGGTTTTGACATACTCCGTTTCAAGGTGATTTGCCAAAGCATTTTTCTGCCTTGTCTTTCTCTGTACTGGATCTGCATTTCTGCTGTTGCTTGGTATCAGTGATAGGACACTAAGTCAGGGCTCGGTTGTCTCATGTTCTGTGTGGATAATGAGAAGGGGGCGCACGTCCAGAGGCAGAAAAGCAGCAAAGTTCTTTTCAAACGAGCTTGAAAAACCACAATTCCCACTTTCTACTGATGGAAACCTGCCAAGATCTCCAGAAGCAACGCACCGAGACAAATCTGCTTTTGTCCTGGGTTAGTTAATCCCGAAACACCTCGGGACGCCCCTGTAGAGGTACTAACAAAAAATAACCCCAAAACAAGCCAAAACCAACACAACACTGGCAGCAGGGCAAGGACGGGGGGCCGCTTGCTGTACGGGTGGCTCTAGGGTAGCGTTTGACCACCCTTGCGAGGGCAACCCCGTCCCTCCGCGCTCGCAGGCAGGTGCCAAGCGCCGGGCAGCTGCTGCTCCGCGAGGGCGTTGGGCCCTAACCAGAAAGCGCTTTCCCGTGGGAAGCTTGTTTTTGCAAGGTCCCCCTCCTACTGCTCTGGACACGTCCCGAGTGCGCAGCGCGGTACCCCTCCTCTTCCTCCTCTCCGCCTCAGAGCGGGCGGCGGGAGGCGCGGCCGTAGCCTGGCCGCCCCCTCGCTCCGCCGGCGGTGCGGGTGGGAGGCGCCCGGCGCCGCTAGAAAAGAGCCGGCTCGGGGCGGGGGGGGTCTGTCTGCAGCCGCCGAGCGTGTCCGTGGATGGTTATCAGCGAGAGAGGGCTGCTGGAAAAAAGCAAGTGGTTTCTTGCACTTGACAAGGTACGTCAGCTGCTGAGAGAAATACGGCGCGGTTTATCAGAGGGGCACCTGTGTCCCTGGTAGTGGCTTGATACTGCTTAATCTTTTGAGTGGTTTAGCTCTGTTCTTGTGGTGCAATCCATTCGACTTTGCTAAAGATAGTGTGCTGGCAGAGGCTGTTTTGAACCCGTGGATTGAATGGGCTTGTACCAGTCCTGCCTTGAATAGCATCCTCTGTGCCTTGTAGTGTGCCCAGGAAGGTTGGTTGTGTACTTCTGCATCTCTGTGTGTCTGTCTGCAGGTGGATTTCTACTTTGAGCTTTTCCCTTTTGAGGACCTCCTGCCCAGCTACAGCGATGTGGTTCTTGGAAAAGATCAGAGCATCGCATGAAAATGGAAACCTCCCTAGCTCCTCCTTTCTGGGACTGCCACCTGGCCAAAATCTGCCTGAAAAAACTCGTCTGGGGGCTGCTGCTTTTCCTAATGTGCTCACCCCTGATAGAATCCCTGAATTCTGCATTCCCCCCAGGCTGACAAGCTCTGGTCCTGTCAAGGGCACTGCCTCCCACCAGGACAACCGTTCAGAGGATGCAGATCTTAATTCTTCTGACTACAACCCGAGCTCTTTTTTGCCACATCTCATTCAGGTGGAAAGTGCTGAAGAGATTCCAGCCTTGGAGGAAGAAAGCACCAACTCAGATCCACAGTCCCAAGCAGCACTCTCCCTGCCTCACTTTCCTAGAGCCCCCACTTCCTATGGCTTCTGCACTTTGCTGGAAAGTCCCCACACCAGGAGAAAGGAGTCCATCTTCCACGGTGACCCACGTGGTGCTCTGCCCAGCCTGATGCTGTCTCGATCCAGAGCGAACACATTCAGTGACAAAGGAAGCATATCTAATCCCATTGCTATCAGCTTTGCTTCTGTGAGGCTGCCTCCAAAGCATCTCTCCCTGCAAAGACAAGGTGCCTGTGACAGTGATACTGCCTCTTCCAGCGATTCCTCTCCTTTCAGTTCCCCACTTCTCAGCAGGTCACCTCCCAGATCCTGCTCCCTGGTCAAAACACAAAGTCAGGAGGGGTTGCTCTGTCGAGCGCTGAAAGCCAAGAACAAATCCAGCATGGCCAGAAATAATTCTCTCTCTACAGAGGAGAGCAGCTCCACTGATAACAGCCCCAGTGCCATCAGGAGGGCCTCCGAGGGGCTGCTTGCCACACAAGGCTTCAGCGTGTCCTGTTCTCCCATCTTTCCCCTGGATCTGACCCATGGCCAGGAAAGGCTAGTGGGAGAGAGCATGGTGGTAATGGACAAGGGAGGCATGTTGAGGCTCTCGTCTGAATACTGCTCAGAAAATGAAAGGCTGCGGGTTCGCCTGATCAGTGCAGAGGGTTTGTACGATGACTCTGTAGAGCCTAAAAACATAAACTGCTGTATCACCTTCTCCCTGGTGCCAGGGAAAACACAGAAGCAGAGAAGCACTGTTATAAAGAGAAGCAGAAATCCCATCTTCAATGAGGACTTCTTTTTTGATGGCATTGCAGAAGAGGAGCTTTACAGCCTCTCTATAAGGATGAAAGCAATGAATAAAGGGTGCAGCATGAAACGGGATTACACCTTAGGAGAACGGGAGTTGTCTTTAATGACTATGTTGTCAGTATAATAACAATAATGCAGACTAATGTTGTCATCCTGAAGTTTTCTACTAAATAAAGTTTTGGGTTGATTTTCTTTTATTTTTTTTAAAATAATACTTCAAAGCACTGTGTTTCTTGGTATTACTCATACTGTGGTGCCTTATTCTGCTGCTTAACGCCTCAAACTCTGTGAGGTATCTGCTAGTTAATTAAGAAGTGGCCATGGAGCAGAACTTCAGCCTGTAGTGTAGGAGAGGAGGGCAGAAGGGCTAGTTTGCCTTTAGGATAAAGGATTAGGCAGTTACCCAGAGTTGTTTATGGCTTTCAGGGTGTGGTAGTGTTGTTTTTCACTCACTCTGGTCCCTGAGCAGGTACACAGCATTTGCACAGTGTAGGCACTGAACTGTATTGCACCTCCCAGGTACTGCATCAGTTAGATCATTTTGACAGCACTCATTTTTACAAAAAATTAATGAGCCCTGTCTTTGGGGAAGAGGAGATAGGCTGATTCCCCAAAATTACATCTTTCTCCTACAGTGGGAGTGGAGGATTTGGACTCCTAAAGCAGGTGTAAGCTTGTGTTGAGGACAAGATCATCTTGTGAGCGGCAGCTAAAAGCCAGTGCAGGCGAAGCTTGCTTTCTCTCTGCAAACCTGTACTGGCAACCCTTACCAGTGAGGTGGCGGAATCACTAGGGAGAGGGCAATTGCTGTAGCAGGTACCTTTCCTTTCCGTGGCTGATTTCGCAGCTGTCAGAATGAAGTTGCTAGGTAGTTGTGTTTTGGTCAGGAATGTATCCTGGAGTTATAACCCTCAGCAGCTCAGCTATCGCATCCTTTCTGAGGCAGATAGGATAAGGTATCAATATGGCAAGGGCAAAGGATAGTTTGAGATTTCTGGGTTGAATTCCTGCTTCAGCTAATGACTTGCTGCATATCTTGTTTGAGTCATTGTGATAAAACCAGGATAATGTTTCTCTGTCCTATACCATCAAAGGGTCAGTGGCTGAGGCACTTTTAACACTATGAGAAACACAAAGGTGTAGTGTTCCTGCATGCCTGAGGCCACCTCTTGCTCCCCTTATTACCATTATTTTATTTTTCTACTGATGCAGACTGGGGGGCTAGGTAAAATGAATAAACTCGTGGAAACTGCAGCTGTGCAACAGGGAGGTGGCAGAAACTTCATCTTGCAAGTCCAGGCCTGTTGCTGCCTCCCTTGATTAAGTTGCAGGCCTCATTATGTTAAAGGTAGATAAGGCTTAATGGAGGAGCAATCCACACAGGCGTGGGGCGCAGAAAAGGAAGGTTTTCTTCTGTGTTCCCTGTGAGGCTGTAGAAACAGGGCCTTGCTTGTGCTAAATCTATGGCCTAAAAGCTCTTTCAACAAGATTTCTAGCACATCCTCCCCCTGCCCTATTAACTGCCTGCAAATCACGGGAAGTTCTGGTATTTTCTGGCCACTGAATAATTTAATTCCATTTCAGACTTAAGTACCCAGGAAGGATTTTTTCCCCTTTTGATAGCAGAGAAAGCCCAAAGGATGTTAACTGCAGCCACGAGTGCTCGGAAATGTCCACTGCTAATCCTTGATCCAGCTCACGTGAGATGCTTCTAAAAACAGAATCTTTGTACAAAGAGCAACCTGCACAGGAGAAAGGCTGGGTATATTCCCAGAAGCTGATTAAAATAAAATTGAATAATAATCCCTTTGTGCTAAAGGAAAGAATGAAATGTACTAACACACTGCACAGCTGGAGGTGATGCACTGACTCTTCTATCCTTGAATCTGGACAAACTGACTCTAAGGGAGAACTGAAAGGAATTGGGGAGAAGTGAAGCTAAATAATGTGACTTCAAGGGAGAAGCAGTAATGCTAAAAAAATACACCTATTTAATTGGTTATTGCTAAAGGAAGGCAGAGGCTCACACTTCAGGCTCATCACTCCTCCCCTATCACATTTCTAGTTCTTGGGACTTCACAGAAATGGCCACAGGGAGAAGGTGGCTGAGATAATATGGAAGGCGAACAGCTACATGTGTCAGAGGATCATGTACAGTCACACTATAGTGTGTGATATCTCTCTGCCCTGTGATACCTGCTGTGCCAGTGCTGTACTACAGGGACACAGAATGACTGAATGGTTGAGGTGGGAAGGGAAGGGACCTCTGTTTTGCTTAACTCCTGCTGAAAGCAGAGTCAGCTCCAGCAGGTTGCTCGGGACTACATCCAGTGTCATTTAGAGTGTCTCCAAGGGTGGAGACTCCACAACCTGCTTGGGAACCCTACTCCAGTGTTTTATCCCCCTAATAGTAAAAGGGTTTATCTTTCTGCATTAAGTGGAATTTCCTGATCACTTTGTGTTTGTTGCCTATTGTTCTGTCACTGGCTACCTCTGAGAAGACCCTGGCTCCATCCTCTTAATTACCTCCCATCAGACATTCACGCACATCAATCAGACCTTCCCTGAACCTTCTCTTCTGCAGGCTAATGGGCATAGTTACTGGCATAAAAGAGAAGTGCTTGTAAAATCTCATCCTTCATCAGGCGTGGAAAGAGTTAAGTCCTAGGAGCAAGTCCTCCCTTCCTGTTTTAGGAAGGTAAGTTTCCAGCTGGCTTATCTAGGCAGGTATTTAAAGAGGTAAAGGCCTGCATCTTTGTTTTGCTGGAAGAAAACTGAGCTGGTTTTAAAGCTCTTTAAACAATTGCTTTTTTTTAGAGACAGTTTCCTTACAGAAGCCTGATGATGGGCCTGCTTGCTAGAGGGTGACCTGCTCCTTCAGCTGAAAGCAGCAGCAGACCTACAGACCTGATTCAAAGGGAGAGTTTAAGTTTAGGAAGGACAGCTGGCCTTTCTCCTGTGTTTCTCTGGTAAATAATCCAACTTCAGGGTTTTTGGTGATAATTTTCTTCCTAATAAAAGATCTTTGAATTAAGTACCTATTTGCCTCTCTGGTCAGACTCAGGACCAAGTATGATTAATGCTAAATGGAAAACAGTTTTAGTGCTGTCCCTCCCATCTGCTGTTTTACTGTGTCTTTTTCTATTTTGGGGTATTTTGAGTTGGTCCTCGGACTGTTGTTCTTATTAGCAATGGAAAGACTTAATACACCTCAGTTTGCTGAATGTTAGAGGTCATAGGCCTTGTTTTTTGTGCTCTGAGAGGTCAATTAAGCTGTGAGTGGTGAACTCCTACAGTGCTGCCTATGCTGCAGCTGCTTTCCGAAAGCGTCAGCCTTATTGGAGCTCTTACGTAAAGCACCTGCATAAGCAAACAAGAAGGCAACTGGATACTTCAGCCTGGAAAAACTCATGATGCCTCAATGCTTATATGAGAGTCAACAGCAAGGAGAAAATCCACCTCCTGGTGTTAGCTACTCAGGGTTGAGAAATACTCTCCTCAAATTTTCTGAGCTTCAAAAGTATCATGAGGCAATGGTAGCACAGAGGATTCTCTCAGGCAAAACTCCTGTTTTGGGCTAGTCTGATCAGCTGTGCTTCATGGTGCTCACTGGTTGGAGGATCACCTCTTAATTTATTTTTTAAAATAACCCCCTGACAATTGTTTGAGGAAAAGAAGTTCTTTCTGCCAAGATCCTGGACTTGTGTTTTGCTAAGCAAATATTATTTGTTTCTGCTGCACTGGAAGAATGACTTGTGCTGGCCTTTTCAGACCAAATAATTTTAAACATGCCTTTTCAATTCTGGACAAATGTTACTGTCTAGCAAGTCTTATATTTTTCTTTCCAGAAATCACCCAAGTAATACTCAAACACAGTTTGTAATGCAACGTACTGAAGTACTGTAGGGTAAATTGCAATTCCTATAACTGGGCTACTTTTCAGGTAAAGCTCAGGAATAATACCAAGGGAAACAAATATCTATGACCTAAAAAGCCTGACAGATGTGTAGACTGGGGATTAGGCAGCACAGTGAGTGCAGTATCAAATTCCATTTATTGCGCCACTTGTTCTATGCTGCTCCCATTTCCTCTGGTGGGTCTGGAAAGGCCCTGCTGGAAACAGCACCAACGCTGCCTCCGAGTGCCTCCTCTGAGGGGGCTCTTTGCAGAGGCTGGTATCTCTATTCCTGCAGCTTGGCTTCTGAGTCAGCTGTACTGACAGTGGTGAAAGACTTGAGCATATGATGAGGCACAACGGGCAAAGATTCTTACAGTTTTTATGCTATTAATTGCGGTGGGTTAACTTTTAGTTTCCTCAGAGAACTGAGGAAAGAACTAGATGAATGCTTAAATCTGCAAAAAGCCTTGCTTTGGGTTGCCAAGCTCCTTCCTCCAGGCTGGGGAATGGATTGGTTAGCACAAGGACCTCTCTGCAGGACTGCTGGGGAGAGCATGCTACAGGGCATGTGCTTGCTAGGCCGTTCCCATGCTCTTCAGTGATGGCTGCCTGCTTCAGAGATGGGCAGTTGTCCTATATCTAGGTTAGAGATGTTCTAGCTTGCATAGGTGGCTTGCATAGGTGGCATGATATTTGGCCAAGGTAGGAAAGGCGATGAGTCACATCTACTGATAGCTTTTTGCAGCAGGATGTTTGATTAAAACAAACAGTAGCCTTATGCTCACAAAATGAATGGCATAATTAGACGGTATCTGTTTTCTATTACTGTGTGCTCTGTTAAAAAAAAAAGTGCAGGAAAGATTAATCTACATATTTAAATGAGATAGCATTTCAGTGCAGACTTAATGATGATGACTGTCCCTGAAAAGTACTCTAATTATTAATAGTGCCTGAGAAGAAAAGACTAAAATTGGGTTGAACAATGTGTCTTCATAGGGGAGGTAACATGAAATTTAATGTTGCAGAGACTGTGAACTAACATACTTTGAGCCAAGGTGATAGATACCAAACACAGGTGTGGGAGAGGGCAGAGCTGTAGATGCCCAGAAGCAGACTTCAGCCTGATGGGCTGTGTCATGCTGCCTGCAGAGGGGAAAGGGGCTGCGTTCTTGCCTATTGGCTCGCTGTGCCTCCACCAGGATTGGTAAATCATGGGTTTTATGCTGCTGGTTCTTTGCATTTAGGGGATCCTTATGAGAAGAAAGGAGCTGCCAGGTCTCTTTTGCTCCTGTCAGGGACAGAAATGGCTACAGTTGCAGGTTGCTGTAATTGGGGTGAGTTATTTGGAAGTGAGCATGGTCCCAGAGATGAGAGGAAGGGCCCAACAAACAGGAGTGAAACGAATTAACAGCCTCTTTTGCCTAGATATCATCACAGGTGACCAGACAGTTCTGTCTTCCAATTTTGTTATTCCTTCTGCAGGTACATTTCTATTTCTGGCTATAATTATTCTAGTGCTGCAAAACTATCCAGAGTGGTACAGTGAGAACCTGACCTTGTCAAGCATTGCATGTACTAGACAGGAAAGCACTGAACAAGCGCTGAACAAGATTTTCCGGATTACTTCCTTTCTGTTAAATCCTAATGACTTTTCTCATCCTTTTTGGTACAAATCAGGAAGCTTTTGAAGGAGAACAAGGTGAGAGAGGAAGTTGGCTGCAAAACCTTACAGGTGCTTCTTTTTAGTGAGATGGCTGGTCAAGGCTTGGGGTCTTCATTGTGTTGCTGTGTTGAAGAGCCACATGTGGGGAAGGAAGTCATAGCCTGTGTGTTCTAATTGTTGCTGTGAAGTGTAGATCACACAAGTTTATTTTTCCAGTGCTTGCACCCCAACGTTGATTTCATATGGCTGTCTCACAATGTTCCTCAGTTGCCTGTAAGGAAAAGCTCTTCCCTTGACATCATAGGTGAGAAAGACACTGATATATTAGAGATGTTAATGTTGTCATGTGCAGAGGAAAAGGATGAGATGAGGTAGTTTAGAATGCCGCCGCATGAATTCTCATGATAGTTTCTGTCATCCCTTTATGAAAGTGCACATTTCAAGAAGCTGAAACCATTTAGCTTCAATCTTGGCTGGTTTTGCTGTTTGTTTTTGGTGTGGGTGTTTTTGAGTTTTGTTTTCCATGTGGTTGGGTTTGGCTTGGGGTTGTTTTATTTTTGTGGCCAGATCATCCTGTGCTAGCCAGTTTAGCTGTTTAGCAAGAAACCTGAACATACACAGGTAAATTTAATAGCAACAACAGACAGTGTCTTGAAATGCCAGAGCCAGCTTAGGTTTGTCTGAGGTTTCTCTGATTGTGATTGCCCATAAGCACATGTCACTTGACCCCTTCTGGCAGCCCAGTGCCCGTAGCAGAGCTGTACCTGCCAGAATCCCCTTCTGCTGGTGTCCCAACCATTAAATTTCACAGAAGGAGCTGGGCACTGTGCACAGCTGCTTCTGCAGTGCTGGATGCCAGAGCTACAGCTGAGCTGGGGGCTCCAGTACCGCTCTTGCGTGCACTTTAACACCAAAGCTTTCTCATGCTGTTAAAGATCGGTTGAGCACAACCTGCTGCCCAGACTGCAGGGACTGCTGTGCTGAAGCTGAGATGAAACCCTGGAGTTGAAGGTGGGGGAATCACCTAATGAAGGTTGTTAAAGGCAAATAGCTGATGATGAGTGCTGGCAAAAGCAGTGTTGCCAATGATGAAATTACTTTGACACCCCTAATTAGCTTGCCTAAAGTGTCAAAGCCAATTCAAGCTAATAGTTCAGCTGCATAGTCTTGGATCAGTTGGGGGGAGTTGTGTGGAGAGGAGTGGAGGAAGGAGAGTCAAGACTCCACAGGTGAATTTGAATGGAGAAGGTAAGTTGTCTCAGATCATAGCTGAGGCTTTTCAGAGATGCCATCTAAGCTTGGTTAGCCCAGCTCTGTACTTCATGTTCATGGCATTGCATTTGGAAACAGCTAAACAGGCTTTGAGTTGGTCCATTGTGGGGAGCAGGGAAGGGAGAGACCTGAACAGGCAGAAAGCACAAATCAACAATGTGTGTGGTGATATACCCTGCCCCTCAGTGGGCTGTAGCCTCAAATACACTTGGCCAGTGCCAAGTGGTCTCTTGGCTTATTGCTGTGAGTAGGGAGAACTGCCTTTATCTGAGTAGCAGCTCAGCAGTGCAGGATCACCTCATTCAAGTGAGTGGTCCTCCAGACTCACATCCCTTGGCCACTCTGAGGGCGTAGGCCTGGTAGAAGTGAATGCCACCTCCAGCAGGGACTGCGTCTTTCTGAGGGGCTCAGAAGGTGCCACCTGTGAGATGTGTGTCCTGATTTTTCCCAAATGCAAGACCTGGCTAACCTTCTTCTCAAAACAAGGTTAGAGTGAAATATAATCTAGCTTCAAGGTGCATTTACAGGGCTCTGATATGCTGCAAGTTTGTCTAGTGGTTGTGTCTGTCCTGTTTGTGTCTGTGAAAGGATGTGACTTCCTGAACTCATGTGAATTGTGTAACTGACTTTTTGAAATTCATTTTCTGTGACAGTGCAAGTCAAAGTCTGGCTAAGGTCAGAAACATTGTTAGTAAACAGCATTAATTTATGAGAAGCTGCATGCAGTGTGATTACTGAGAAAGGGGTGTATACACACCACAACTTAAATTGTGCTTCCCAATTACCAAGCTTCCAGGTAAACAGCTCTTTTGTCTCCCCTTGTCCTGAGGCAAGAGTCATCTTGTACCTATGAATAGCTGTGGAGCAATAGCTGACCTTGTTGTCAACTAAGACAACAAAGTACTTGGCACATCCATGGGTAAGTGTTGTCTGCCACGTGTGCTACATTGGTGCTGGGTTGGTAACGGAGGCATTATCAAATGGAACGTTGTCAAGGAGAGTATCCAGTAGGTGCAACTGGCTCCAGAAACGTCCCTTCAGATGAGGTGATTGTCCCTGTGCCCTGGCAGAGGAAGCAAGGCACCTGAAAAAACATTTTGCATTTTTATTTTTAAGAAAAAACTTACAATTTTTTGCTCAGAAAAGTACCTAAACTATTCCAGAGCCTTGTTTATTAACCCAGCTTGCAGCTCGAGGCTTTGCTGGGGTATGTACTTCATCCAGAGGAATCCGAAACAAAACCATTAGTATGAAAAAGTTGGTAAAATAGAGAGCTATTCCTAATGCACTGGGAGCATTGGACATTATCCCAGTATGCATAACACTTAAGCACAAATCTAATTGAACAGTGAGTTTCCTAATGTGAAAAATGCTGGGAAATGTTGCATTTGCAAATTGAAATGGGTTGTCATATTTTTTTATGCTGACTTGTGAAGTGGAGGACTTGGGCTGCCTCATCAGAAATCCTTTGTAGAGAATTTAGGATAGCACATAAATTAAGAGGGAGTACTGTTAGTATAGTTTTGCTGTTGGTTGTGTTATGGCAAAATCCCTCTCAAATAAGGGTTAAAATGTGACTGAAGGAAATAAAGCTCAACCAACAGGCTTCAACAGTGCTGATTCATACTGGGGCACAAATTGCCACATCAAGGCAAACAGGTAAGCTGGGGAAAATCACAGAATCACAAGGTTGGAAAAGACCTTTGTAGATCATAAAGTCCAACCATTCTCATCTGAAACTAAACCATATCCCTAAGTACCTCATCTACCCTTTTTTTGAACACATCCAGGGAAGGTGACTCAACCTCCTCCCTGGGCAGCCTGTTCCAGGCCCTGACAACCCTTTCAGTAAAAAAATTTTTTCCTAATGTCCTATCTAAACCTGCCCTGGCACAGCTTCATGGCATTCCCCCTTGTCCTGTCGCCTGTCACCTGGCTGAAGAGACCATCACTTATCTCTCTACAACCTCCCTTCAGGTAGTTGTAGGTGGTGATAAGGTCTCCCCTCAGCCTCCTCTTCTCTAAGCTAAACAGCCCCAGCTCCCTCAGCCGCTCCTCAGAGGATTTGCCCTCCAGCCCCTTCACCAGCCTGGTTGCCCTTCTCTGGACTCGCTCCAGGACCTCCATGTCCTTCTTGTGGTGAGGAGCCCAGAACTGGACACAGTACTCAAGGTGTGGCCTCACCAATGCTGAGTACAGGGGCACAATCACCTCCCTAGACCTACTGGCCACACTGTTTTTGATACAAGCCAAGATGGCATTGGCCTTCTTGGCCGCCTGGCCACACTGCTGACTCATATTCAGCCTGGAGTCAACCAACACCCCCAGGTCCTTCTCTGCCTGACAGCTCTCCAGCCAGTACCCCCCAAGCCTGTAGCGCTGCATGGGGTTGTTATGTCCCATGTGCAGCACTCTACACTTGGCCTTGTTAAACTCCATCCCATTGGTCTCAGCCCATCGGTCCAGTCTGTTCAGATCCCTCTGAAGAGCCTCCCTACCCTCAGGCAGATCAACACTTCCTCCTAGTTTAGTGTCATCTGCAAACTTAGTGAGGGAGCATTCAATCCCTTCGTCGAGATCATTGATAAAGATGTTGAACAAGACTGGACCCAGGACTGAGCCCTGGGGGACGCCACTCGTGACCGGCCTCCAGCTGGATTTTGTTCCATTCACCACCACCCTCTGGGCTCGGCCATCCAGCCAGTTTTTAACCCAGCTGAGGGTCCACCTGTCCAGGCCAGTGGCAGCCAGTTTCTCAGTCAGAATGCTGTGAGAAACTGTGTCAAAGGCTTTACCAAAGTCCAGGTAGATCACATCCACAGCCTTCCCCTCGTCCATTAAGCGGGTCACCTTGTCATAGAAGGTGATCAGGTTGGTTTGACAGGATCTACCTTTTGTAAACCCATGTTGACTAGGCCTGATCCCCTGGCCATCATGCATGTGCTGCATGATAGCTCCCAAGATGACCCTCTCCATGATCTTCCCTGGGACTGAGGTCAGACTGACAGGCCTGTAGTTCCCCGGATCCTCCTTCCGACCCTTCTTGTATATGGGTGTAACATCTGCCAGCCTCCAGTCGACTGGAACTTCCCCAGTCTGCCAGGATTGCTGATAGATGATGGAAAGGGGTTTGGCAAGCACATCTGACAGCTCCCTCAGTACCCTTGGGTGAATCCCATCTGGCCCCATTGACTTGTAGGTATCTAACTGGCCAAGCAGGTCGCTAATCATTTCCTCCTGAACCATGGGAACTTTGTTATTCTTCCCCTCCCTGTGAGCCAGTTCCGGAGGATGAGTACTCAGGGAATATCCTTCTTTACTGTTAAAGACTGAGGCAAAGAAGGAATTAAGGACCTCAGCCTTGTCCTCATCCCTTGTCACTAATGTGCCATCAGCATCCAGTAAGGGCTGGAGGTTCTCCTTGACCCTCCTTTTACTGTTAATATACCTATAGAAGGACTTTTTATTATCTTTTACAGAACTGGCCAGCCTGAGTTCGAGATCAGCTTTAGCCCTTCTGACTTTCTCCCTACATGATCTCACTAAATTCCTGTAATCATCCCAAGACACCTGCCCCTTCTTCCAAAGCTCATATTTTTCCTTCTTTTCCTGTATATCAGCCTGAATCTCTCTACTCAGCCAGGCTGGCTTCCTAGCTCGCCAACCTCTCTTCTGACCGACTGGGACAGCCTGTTCTTGTGCTGCCAAGATTACCTTCTTGAGGAGCAACCAACCCTCTTGGGCTCCTTTGCCCTCAAGGGCTGCCTCCCATGGAATCTTATCGAGCAGCTTTCTGAACAGTCCAAAGTCAGCCCTACGGAAGTCTAAGGTGGTTGTTCTGCTGTCTCCCTTCCTTACTTCTCCCAGTACTAAGAATTCTATAAGCTCATGATCACTATGCCCCAGGCGTCCTCCAACCTTCACATCCCCCACCAGGTCTTCTCTATTGACAAACAACAAGTCCAGCAGGGCACCTTCCCTTGTGGGTTCATTTACCAGCTGGGTCAGGAAGTTGTATTCCAAACCCTCCAGGAACCTGCTAGACTGCTTCTTCCCTGCTGTGTTGTACCTCCAGGAGACATCTGGTAAGTTGAAGTCCCCAATAAGGATGAGGGCTGGTGATCGCGAGACTTCACTCAGTTGTTTAAAAAACAACTCATCAGCTTCCTCCTCCTGGTCAGGTGGTCTATAGCAGACTCCCATCACTATATCTCGCTGATTTTGTTCTCCTCTGATTTTCACCCAGAGACACTCGACCCTGTCTTCATCATACTCCAGCTCTAGGCTGTCAATGCATTCTCTGACATACAGGGCTACCCCACCTCCTCTCCTACCCAGCCTGTCACGTCTGTATAGTAGTGAACAAACCTTTTCAGAGGCTACAAAATTAAAATACCTGAAACCTGTGAGCTTTGACTTCCTTCAGCCCTAGGCCCATGTCAGTTGCTGGGTAAGTTAAGATAAAAACAAGTACTTGCCAGTAAGCAGTTGTCCCAGACAAAAGGACCCGTACATTTTAATTTTCTTCACCAATGGAAAACAGGAATCTGCCAGACATGCAATGTGTATTCTATTATGTACTGTTGTGAATAAGGTGCCTCGGTTGAGTCTGTAAAATCCATAGTTAAACAGGGGAAGGAGGTGAAGAATTCAACCTGAGGAAGAATTTGAGCCTTCATCACCGAGACCCCCGACGACCACCACCATGGGACAATGCGCAGACGCAACTGGGAGGAGTTTATGGAAATCATCTCTTAAACTCATCTTAATATGAAGCGGAACAGGTGATGAATATGTAACCTAGTGATTTCGGACAGGGATATGGTGTAAAAAGGCTGCAGGCTCTGACCAAAGGTGTGCCTACTTTTTGGGTCACCCACTCTTGCAAGAACGTATAACAAATTACTGCTTCACTAACGTATCTACCTTGAGTCCTTTATTTAGGACCTTTGTCATTTCTAACACTAAGACTTGTCCTAAATCTTTCTGATGGAATGAAATGGGCACATCTAGTAAATGTAAATGAAGAGTTATGTGAAGCATCTGGTATATTTCTGTATCTTTCTAGAAATGCATGTGGCTTCCTTTATAGCCATCTGCATTAAAGATATGTTAGTTAGGAATGAATGAGTTCAGGTTGCCTCAGGGATGGGACTGGATGGAAGTTACAGGACAGCAGACACATCCAGCTGGCAGGAATGAGTCAGTCTTGGAAGTCACTACATGAAAGATGAGGCTTTAATGTCAAATAGTTGACAGGTGCCGAACACTTTATAATTGCAGGAATATGAAGGGAAATGAAGGGATATTTAGTCTGTGGGAGCTTTTTCAAGGTCAAAATGCAGCATACTCTCAGGAAGAAAAACTGAAAAACAAAATGTGGGACTAGGAATATCAGTACGGAGCTAATCTGCTCCTCTTATTTATATTTCCATTCAGTGTTCATGCTGTGAACAAATACTGTTTGAAGACTGTGTACTGCTTAGAGTTCACTTTTTCTTGATAAGAACTTTTTCCCCCCCTGCCCCCCAAAGAAAACCAGTCCTTGTTGTGGCATTGGCCCATGATGTTTTGTCAACTTCAGAATCATAGAATAGCTGAGGTGGCAGGGATCCACAGATCAACTAGTCTGACCCCTTGCTCAAAGCAGGGTCAGCCACAAACGGTTGCTCAGGACCATGTCGAGTTGGATTTTGAGTATCTTAAAAGGATGGAGGACCTACACCCTCTCTAGGCAAACTGTCCTAGTGCTTAACCACCCTCAGAGTAAAAAAGAGGTGTTTCTTTTCTCCTCTTCCCCCTCTTGTGTTCTCTTATATTCAAATGGAATTTTCTGTGCTTCGGTCTGTGCTCATTTCCTCTCGTCTGTTCTGGTAGCATTGAGAGGAGGCTGGCTCCCTCTTCTTTGCTTCCTCAAATCACACTTCCCTTTTTCCTTTAATTCAGTCAAACTTTTCAAATACAGGAGGTGACTTTCCTGGATGTGTTTTGTTTATATATTTTGCTAATAGCAGAAATGTAATGTAAGATGTCATGCCCATCTTGTCTGTGTGAAAGTACTACAACTACCTGTGGCCTGATCCTGTTTAGGTTACATGCAAAGGCAATGTGAGAAGAATGCCCTAAGTGCCAAGTTGAAAACTTTTAACACCCATGCGAGATGTTAAGTCATCAGTGTAAAATGCAAGTGTTGGAAAACTAAGTGAGACTTGAAACCTGAAAAGGTGAAAGCTTTACCCACTTGTAAGAATTATTGCAATATTAAAACACCCCCTTCCCTTGTTCACCCACCATGCAGAACTTGATGTTTACAACTGAAATCCAAAGTAAGGAAGGCATGACCCATCAGAGTAGCACAAGGCAGCTAACAGTCCTCTTTTAATTGCAAACTGGTGTCTTCCAACAACGGGGAACTAAAAAGTCTACAGGAAAAAAGTACACAAATGGAGCACAGCAGAGAGGTGAATCAGACTGCCTACTAAACACTAACAAAAATAACTGCTGGTGTTTGCCTTCTGTATGGACAGGCCAGCAAAGATCTTCAGCTGTTTGAACTGTGGGTTGCAGAGAGTTAAAATATTCAAATCTGTAAGCACAGGTTTCTCCAGTGATTAGCTGAAATGGGTAATAAAAATAAATGACGTTGAGAAGCTCCAAGACTCAATCCATCTGTATTGCTGGTGTGGGGCAGGGTGGGATATAAGTTGCTCTAAGTTGTGAACTCCTGATAGGCATAAATATTTAGTTTGTGCGATGCCAAATACTGATAGATACACTATTAGTTTCCTACGGGGGAAAGAAAAAGTCTCTGTGCCTAGAGAGTAAAGGTGATGTGCAGAATTTGAATCAAATTTTCTTAGGAACTAATATGCTTGCAGCTAGTAGGGACAAAATACCTTAATGAGAAAAATCTTAAGCCAGTACCCAAAATAATGGACAGTGTAGTATATTTCTCACTAGATACTCAAACACTCTTCAATATCTATGGGGAAACTAAGGTCCTGATCATCAAGATGTGTGCCTAGAAAGATTTGGACTTTTTTAGGCTTTTGTGTCTAAGCTTAAAATACTAAATGTCTGAAAACTACCAGTGATAATTGGCACCCATATGATCTGCAGCTGGTCAGCCGTTGCCTTCTTGGGGTGATTTGCTTAGTATTGATAATCACTTAAACTGAACTCATGGAAGTAAGTAACAGTTCATCTGGTTCTTGAATTAAGTTTTACTACTCAGGTTACTAGACAATACATTTGTGCTGGGCTTTAGTTGCCTCTGACAGTGGTGAGTGGGAGTTCCACTTTCTATAGTTGCCTTGTTTTACATGTAACCAAGATGCGAGCTGCTCAGGTGGAGAGCCTCAGGCAGCTGTAACTGCAAATGCCGCCACAGCAAATGTGGATACTTTACAAGCTTTTTATCTTTTTTTAATGACTTTGTGGGGTTTAACCACACTGTGTTCCCCTTTGGGGCACGACTGGGACAGGTACAACACCAGTATGAGGAATGTAACCCTTTTGACAAGCTGTAGGAGGGGATGTTCCCTGCCTCAGACACACGAGTGATGTTCTATTTAGCATAATAGATATACAAAACTAGACACCCCTGAGACTTATTTCTCACACATACAAGCTAAATTACTTGGTAGCTTTCCTAACAGTGAAGGAAAATGGACTGATACATTGCTTAATGGAAATCTTCCCTACATGTTTTTTGATCTGCTAAATAAGATACTGTTATTTATGGCCTTTCCTCTTGAGCTGCAAATGAGGCTTAGAGGGGAAACAGGACAGGAAATTAAAGACAGAAACAGTCCAAGAAAACACATTTTGTTCTCATTCGCAAGGTTTCCCACAAGAATCTTAATAGAAGGTGGATTATCCTGTCTCTGTCTAATCTTTGAGCCCAGCTAGGGGAAATCAAGCTGCAGTTTCAGGAGGGAACTGCTCCAGAGTGGTGTTTCTGTAGATGGCAGAGGAGCCATGCAACTGTCAATAAGCAACAGTTCACCCTGATGCTGGGGAAAGGAAGCCCAAACAGAAAACACTGTTGACAAATTGGTAGTTATTTAAAGGGTACATTTTGTAATGGTATAGCTGTGTTGCAGTGCAGTCTTGCCTAAGGTGTTACTAGCTGATACCTTGCTCTTTTATCAGCTCTTGCTGTTTCAAAGGTAAATCCCCCTAAGACTTCATCTCAGACTTTTAGCACATCACCTCCCTATTTTTTCCTGACTCCACTTTCTCAGAAATTGTTGTCTTTTTCCATATCCCTCTTTTTCCAACAGTAAACTCTCCCTTTCTCCCCGGTGTGCCCTCTGTGTTGAAAAAAAATTTTCTGGTAAGAACAGAGCTGATTGCCTGTTTTCCTTTGCCATTCTCCACATCCATCTCCCCGCCCTCTCCTAATGCTTTCTGCCTCTTTACAAGGGCTTTATTTACCTTTGGCAATGTCGTCTTTGCTCCAGAACTACCATGTTCTAGATAATGTATTTTTCCACTTGGACTACTAAAACTAGGTCATTTCCAGTTGTGATATGAAACTGATGTCATGCATTGTAAGTGGTACAACTTAGTACTAAGACCACTTATCTCTTGTTTCCAGTAGGCAGTTTTGTTCAAAGAATGGACTGGTAATACCTGAGCACCTGGAATAAACGTGAAAGTGTGAGCTTCAATGCAGAGCATTGTTGCTACAGGACAAGGGCAACATTGGTATGTAGCCCAGTTACTTAACTCTTTTCCTGGAAGTGTCATACTTCTTACA
This sequence comes from Porphyrio hochstetteri, assembly GCA_020800305.1. Classification (NCBI taxonomy): domain Eukaryota; kingdom Metazoa; phylum Chordata; class Aves; order Gruiformes; family Rallidae; genus Porphyrio; species Porphyrio hochstetteri. The sequence continues at coordinate 9,593,380 of CM036915.1, read as the reverse complement.
TTGGGGACAACCTCCAAAGTCAAGTCATTATTCTCTTTACTAATGATAGGACTGATGTGGACACAAACTGAAAAAGTAATGCTTCATCATGCAGGCTGCTTCAAGCTATTATTTTTTTTACCTATCTCTGTTACATACAGACCCCAAATAAAATACAAAGCCTTACTGATGTAGAAGGGATGATTGCCTTTGGTGCCAATGTTAACCTCCCTCCATGGGCTCTCTAGCCTGGCCTGGGAAGGCTACAGCCCAGAACATCTGGTTTTTTTCCCCTCCTGAGCTGCTTGATGCCAGAGCAGGCAGCCTGCTACTGTCATAGGCACATGTCTACTTTGCCAATGCCTTCAGCTAGCTTTGGCTCTATTAAATATTTCCTGATCCAGTACTTGAGAATTAATCTTTTATGTTAGAGCTTTTTTTGTATTTTACTTGTAAAGATAAAAGCAATGGAACCTTTGACCTCCAGCATCTCCAAGTCTGGCATCTCTCCTGCTTAAAGTATACTGATGAAAATAATTTGACAAGGTTGAAGGCTTGCCGCTTTGATAAATTACCAGTGCACAGCATGGGATTCAGCCATGGTCCATTTCTCTGCTTATTACACTTAAAATAACAAGATTTTTTTGACTGCATATGCTGCAGGAATAAGGGTTCAAAGGATGAAAAGACTTGCAGCATGTGATAAAAGCAGTTAATGTGGGATACATTAAATAATTAACCCATGTTTTATCTGCACTTAGAAAACATTGTTATATAAATAGAATATAATGAGTTTCAAAGGATATAAAAATGCTGATTTATATAAAGAATGGCATTTTTTTGTTTCAATATAAATTGACTGGAACTGACTGTGCTTTGAAAGATTGATGGGGATAAATGCCATTTTCCCCAAATCTCTCTTCCTTATTTTCTTTATTCCACTATAGCAGAGAATAAATCATTTTCTTTGTAATCATGGCTAGGGTTTTTTCTGATTCTAGTTATTGAATTTAATTTGCAGTAAGACCTTGAGAAGCAACTTAGAAAATAGTTTTCTCTTGATTTTGAGCTCTTCTGTAGCTAGAACCTGTTAAATAGGTCAGTATGTTTTGTATTTTATTTGAGGCTTCTGTAATTAGGTTCTTGTCTGCCAGATGCAAGAACAGAAAAGTGGGTGGTTGTTTTGGGTTTTTTTGTTTTTTCATTGATTTTCTTCAGCACTTTCCTTATTTAATTTTTTTTTCAAGGTAATTCCAAAGGCATGATGCAGAGTTACAGCAGTTTAAAAGGGAATTCTAATGTCTAAAGTCTAAAAGTTTAATGTCTTTTTGAAGAGTGCAAAGCAATTTAAATAGATCAACATATGTTGTAATTTCAGGCATGTGATACAGCAAAGTCTGAAGAGAAGCTTTTGCCCAGGATACATCAGAAAATTCTTTTTACCATGCTCTCAAATATACTTCTTTTTTTTTTTAAGAAGGCAGAACTGAATAATAGTGGCAGTAAGAACTATATTCCCATATGAGATGGGACAGCAAGTTTACCCCTTTCTCTGTGCTTTCCATCAGTCCCTTTTCCTCTTTTACTGTACAGCCTTCTCCATCTGTCTCATTGTGCCCTCCTCTTCATCTCTCTTTCATTATGTGAGGGCTATCTGAGGTGGTTGGACACTTCAAGTGTAGGCTATATGCAGAAAAAGAGTAAGCTGAAGTTGACATTTATCTGTGCAGACTTAGAGTGGACACATTTGGCTGAGTAATCTGAAATGTTTTATAGATTGAGACATAAGAGGAAGGGAAAGTAGTATATCTGTGCCATAGGTCTCAGAAGAAAATGTAGGTATAATAGCAGCAACAACAGAAATCTGGGTCTACTGAAGGGAGGCATAGGCCTTGAAACAAAACATGAAATATCCCCAAGTAAATTACTTGGGAACAGTTTTGTAAAACAGCTAATGAGAAAAAGAACATTTTCTCATGGATGCATCATAAGAAAAGCTGGGGATCAACCCCAGTTTAATTCATGTTTAATGACTTTGGGTTCTGCAAAGCTACAGAGTTGTTGTATAAACTCCTCACATGGCCCCAGTGACTGATTTTTGAAAATGTGGTGACAATTTTCCACTTTCTAAAGAGTGGGTAGCATCCTGCAGCTTGGCTTGTTAGTGGCACTTACACATTTAGTAGTGGTAGGTGCTGGGAGACTTGTTAGCCACATAAACGTGGTTAAACTAACACAGGCCTGTGCTCCCAGAAATTCTGTAAACTAGAAAAGAAGGGGTGATAAAAAGATGAAAATAGAAGGAAAAAAGATCCAATACATTACGAACAGCTTTAGTCCTACAGGTTTCTTCTACACCATGTCTTCTTCAAACCCACACAAATATAAACAAAATCCACTGACTGAGTAGAGCTCACTGAGGTATATGAAGCGGAAAACATTTAGTTAGGAAACTAATGATATTAAAGTACATCTTAAAACACAATTATTGACCTCCTAATTTAATGAAGCATTGCACCTTATTGAAACAAGCAGTCTGTGCAACAGAGAAGTGTAAGAAATAAAAAGAGGCCTCCTACCTTCCATTAATTTAAAATGGTTCTAGGGAAGAGAAAACAAAGAAACAAAACCTCAGAGGAGAGGGAAGGGAGAGAGGGGGCGGAAAGCAGGGCCATACTGAAGTCAAGCTAAGGTTCCAGATGAGGAAAGGTGGTGGAGGTGCTGATTCACAATGTGCCTTCACCAAATCTTTTTTTCCTCATCTCCAACCTGTCTCCTCCAGTTTCTCAGCCTCTCTATATTGATAGCCTTAAATGCTTTGCATAATAACAGTTGATAAATGTAACAGAATTTTACTCTCTAAGTATGAATGGGACGCAGACAGCCAGGCTCTGTATCCCTACTCAGTGTGTATGGAAGCAGATTCATAATTGCTGCTGAATAAGACCAGGCACCAGTGCATTGTCATGATTAATTCAACAAAGCTTCCTTAGAAATGACATCACAAAGGATAGCTAGTGGCATGTAGTTTCACTCTTTTAAGTTTATATTAGATGTTACCTTTAAGGAAGAACAAAGGAATGAAAGCCTGTTTTTCTGTCAGTCTGATATAAAATGAGAGGCTGCATTTGCCTGACTTTTCCCACAGTGGTGCTCAGGTGTGTCAGTTGCTCAAAGCGGCTTTGGCCTGCAAAGGAGAGGGTAACAGCTACCCCCCTGCAAGATCAGGGATTGAAGATGAGTATGAATGCCTATTTTATTCATGAGTCCACAGAGGTTACATCGTGACCTAGCCAGACTGCCAGCACCACCTGGCTTACTTGGGATGTTTTGGAATTAACTGTTGCATGATGACTGCGATGCCATATCCTGCCTCCATGTGTACCCTGGTCAAATGTTTTGAAGAACACTTTGCAACTGTAACTATGTGCCTGTCAGCCACTTGAGTCCCTGAACTGCTGGTGTTTCTTGGTGCTGCTTTGACTTACCAAACAGGTTCTTGAGGGAAGGTTGGCGAAACACTCTGGTTCAGCAGCTCCGCAGTTAACATACTTCCCAGACTGCATCAACACTGTCAGACCATTGGACCTGCCACATAAACAAATGAACTTGATATAAAACTGCTTTTAACCTGCCATGTAATGTTTTTGTGGGGGAAATTGCCGAATCCTCATTTCACATAAACAGATATATGAGTCATTACAGTTGAGTATGTTTATTGTACATGGCAGTTCTTTTCAAAACACACATGTTTAAACAGATGGCTTGTGTTGACTATTAATGCAGTTCCTGCAATTAAGTTCAGTCTGAACGAAATAGACAGAGACTGACATTCTATTGACATCAAAGCTGGTGTATTGCATCTTCTCCCTATGAATGTTCAAATTCAGAACTGCTACTACAGCCTTACTGAAATGTCAACTGTGATAAGACACGATGTAATTGAAGAGAAGAGATAAGGTACCTGGCTTCTTGCTAATTTACTTTTTGACTTGGATTTACTATTTGCATATTCATGCTGTTAAGTTTTAATGGTAAAAATCAATGTTTGAGCAAATTATTTTAAATAACCATAGCAGGAGGGTGTTACTTGGCTCTCTGTTTCTATAGATATGGTGGGCTCAAAGCACAGGCAAGTTAACTTCCCCCATCCAGGGAACCCAGATGCGCGTTGATGCTGTGCCCTGCTCACTGTACTGCCTGCTGAAGCAGTTGCATGGATTAGAAGTGCTGCTGTCAGGTTATGGTCCTGCAGGCAAGGCAGCTGTGCCAGAAAATAGAAATGGCCATGTACCTGGTGAAACCCAAAGCTTTTCTAGGGCATCACAATAGCAAATGAGGAAGGAGCGTGAGAGCAGCTCAGGTGACACAGCCCAGACTACAGACCTGAGGCCGCTTTGGGGCTTCCTGACCTACAACCCATTTTGTTGTGTTTAACAGCACCTGACAGATTTTTCCTCTATGTGTTGCAGAGCTCTTGGAATTGATGCAGACATTCATTCCTGTAGCAGTGTTTCATATCTCAGCTGTGTGTTATGTGAAGTGTTTCCCCCTCTTTTGAACTTGCCACTAGCTTCATTTGATGACATGCAGGACTTGCATGGGAAGAAACAGTGCACAGTTGTTCTCTATTTGCTGTCTTTGTGTTACCTGTAAGCCTATTCTGTCATCTGATCTGTTTTGCAGCCTGAGTAGTTCTATGCTATTTCTGGTACGGAAGAAGTTTTGTACCTGTCTTGATCACTTTTTCCTCTATTATCTCATCAGTATTTAACTTACCTGTCTTAGTCATTTAAACATGAATTTCTCTAGCAGGTAAAGTGTTGGCCCTGAAGCTGGAGTCTCATGGCTGTGTTTCAGTACAGTCTACAGCCCCCTGAGACCCATTTAGGAGATGTCCATTGTAGCTCCTGGAGTGACATAAAGTATCAGGGACAGTTAGACTTAGTGAAGGAGAGCAGCTGTTTAAAACAGCTTAACAAGCATGTCATGTCTATTAGATACAGCTTACCTTTTCCTCCTCCTTTTGTACTCTCCTAAATCAAATTTCATCTTCTGCTGCTTCTATTATATTCTTCTCTTAAATTTAGCAGTCCAAAAACCCCCATCACAACAGGCCTTTCACATATGTCTTTGGATAGAGAAGTTTTCAAATGTCTTTTTGTTATTCAGTAGTAACTTTCTAAACATGCATACACAGGAGTAGCTTTGTTTCAGCACAAAGATGTGTAGTAGTTACGCTACTTTGGTATCTGCTCTAGCAGGCCCTGTGACACACATTCTTGGAAGGCCTCCAAGTGTCATTGCATGATGCTGGACAAGGCTGGGGTTGAAGCAGAACAAGGTCCCTTTTATTTCCAAGTCTGGCACATCTTCAGCATTACAAGGCTGGCACTGCACAGCAGTGAAACACTGCCTCCATGCTGAAATACCACTGCCTGTTGGAGAAGAGAGCTCATTTTCAGTCACAGTAATGAAATACCCAGACAGTCATATTCCACAATCTAATGAAGCCTGAACAAGAGGAGACACTTGATACCTACAACTAATCATCCCTCTTTGAGTGGTCATTGCTGGAATTGAAAAAACCACAGAATTTCTGGGAAAGCCCTAGGAAAGCTCTTTCAGGAACAACAAGCAGTGCTTGCGTGTTTTCCAATTTATTTTTTGTGTAGTGTTAACAGAATTTGCACAACAGGAGTAAAAGGGACAACCATATCTCCCATTGCATAAACTCTGTGAGCTTTCATTTCAATGTATATACTGCAGTAAATAGAAACTTTACAGGGTTGTTATTCCAGCACTCCAGAACAGTGTTCTGTTAAAAAAAGAAAAGCAACCCAAACCCACCCCCCAATAAAAAGACCCAACCCCCAAAAGTACCATAACCATACATACACACAAAAATCCCAAACAAAGAAAACCCCAACAACACACACCCACAGAGCCCACCCGAACCCAAATACAACATCCCCCCCCTTTCAGAAAGCCAGTGAAATAGCTCAGTAGAGGTTACAGCTAGCATTTTAGCTGACAGTGAGCTCTGGGAACTAAGTCTTAGACCCAAAGGGAGAAAAAGCCTGGATGCTTTTCCAGTAAGAGGTAACTACAGCAACCACCAGGTATGGCTATTAGCTCTCTGCAGAAAGAGAGAAGTAAACTTAAGTCATGCTGCAGCTTGATTAAATATTTGTGAAGCTGATTTAATGTCCTTTCACCAAGTGAGTGTATAATGCTTTAAACAGCTGTGTAAAAATAACCTACAGAACCAGATTTTTTTTGATAACTTGAAAAATGGCTCCAGAGCAGTACAGGTAGAGCACAGACACCAGAAACATTAGGGAGCTGATTACAATTGTAGCTTGTAACCTTGGGTATTCATGTTACTTGATATGAGAGCTGAATTTCAGTCATTTGTAACTTTGTCAAATTATAAGTGTCTGGCATCATGTTTTCTAGCCTGAATGTTGACCTCAGGCTGCGTTTTAGTGAGAAACATTGATCAAAAGGCACAGCCTTCTCTAAGGATTTGGTTTAGGAATGAGATCTTGGGTTTTAATGTGTGTCCCAAAAAGCCTGGAAAAATTATTTAAATACTGTATTAGCATGGCTCTTGCAGCAGGGATAGACCTCTTGGTGTTCTTCCACAAGCTAGAAAGCTTTGATGAATTACCATTTGCATGTGCTCCATGCAGGCTTAGATCTTAGTTGGTAAAATCTTGATATGTCTTGTTTTGTGCACACTTGCTAAAATTCACTTTTCATGTATCTGATGAGGCTGTGTGTGTATGAACTCTTAAGAGTAATTAAGCCTGACTCTGCTCATGAGTACTAGTGTAGACGTTCCCTATCAAAGCTGCTCTGGCCCAGCACAGAGCTTGTCTTTTTAATGTTTACATTGATCCTCCTGCTAGATAGAATTTAATGGAGGTGTGAGAAGAAGGAGGAGGGAAGGCGAAAGGGAGGGAGGATTCAGAGAGCTGTCAGGACATGATGGCTCTCTGCAGGAGTTGGTAATGGCTCTGGTAAGATGATGGGGGCTGGGGGGAACTGGAAGCAGGTAGCTAAGGAGTCAGTAGGAAAACAACTTGAAGAACTGGTGCTTTGAGAAGGCAAGAGAAGAGGAACAAGAGAGTGAAACTAGGAGAAGAGGCAAAGTGACAGAGATTTGAGGTACCACAGCTGCACTGGTCAGGGTAAGGAAATGAACAGCAGCAGCAGTTTCTCAAGCAGCAAAACAAGTTTACGGGTTTTGAGGATTAAATATCCTGTGTCAATATATATATCCCAGGATATTTAATATATGTATTATAATATATATATAAAAATATAAATATGTGTTTTCTGAAAGTTCAGTTCTAAACCAAGCTATTTCAAAAGAATAATATTAACCATAGCTTGATTCCTACCATAGCAGGAAGCATCCAGATCTTTCCTGGAGCAGAAGTTTCCCAAGTTATCTCTGAAAGATGTTGGGAGAGGAAAAAGGTTGGTCAAATTTGGGGGTATGCAGCCTGGATAAAATCACTTAGAGATAATCTGATGAACAGTGTTTGAAAGCAATGAATGCCTGCAGGTCACACACATTCATTTAAGGATTCTCAAATCCAAGTTATGGAAGAAAGTGAAGGAAAAATGATTAGATTTTGGTGGCCAGTATTTTTTAATTTTACCCTCTGCAATGTTAAACAAATGATAAAGTTTTGCCGATGCCTTGTCTTCAACTTCCATTTCCTCGTCCATGAAAAGGTAAAACTAATTTACTGAGAGATTATAGAGTAGTTGGCACATGTTGATTTAGGCAGTGATTCAGCTTCTGTCTGACATTAAAAATCCATCTCTACTTCCTTTGTATTCCTTGTGAATAAATGCAAAAAACTTTCCAGAGCCACACAGCTAAGTTACGGAGCCTTGCATGTAAAGCAAATGAGCGCTGCTCTTAAAAAAGTTATCTTCTGCTTTAAAACATCATGCTCTCAGTCAAACCTCGTGCCTGCTGAGCATTGGTAGGATTCTTGGTCTGTGCTTCCATGTCCTGTGCTGCTAGGTATGAGGATGGGGTGTCATCAGGTGTTTGTTTTGCTTGTGGTTTTTTTTTCCTTTCCCCCCAACATTTGCTACAATAGAACAGATTTTGTTTTCCCTACCTAGCATCAATCTGTCTGCATGTAACAGGGCACCAACTGGTTTTGGGTTTTTTTCTTTGCTTGTATGCAGAGTGTGAACTGTCATTCAGAGAAGACGTCTTGTCAGGCATCCTCTGTGTGGGTGTTTTTGGCATTCTGGAGGTGCCCTCCTCCTTCTTTATGTATTTGGCTTTGGCAATTCTGAGTGTGTACACAGAGATGCTGCAAGCAGGATATACACACCTTCAAGGTACAAAGCAGTTACTGGTTGTCTTATGCACATATTTGATACATGGGACTGGCAAGTTCCCAGGCTAAGGAGAGCTGGCAGTGGGGGTGCGCAGGGACCATGGGCCTCCCTTGTTCCTTGGGACAGGCTTACCCTCAGAGGTGCTGACTTGCTATTCTTGATCCTGTTTTTTCTTTAGGGCTTATGCTTTTCCAGGAAGTGACCTTCCCCATCTCAACAGTGTTGGCTCTGCTTGTGACTTTTGTCTGTCTGATTTTGTCCAGCAATAGCAGACATACTGCCTCATAGCTCTTTCTCACAATTCAGCAATTTTTTCAGAAGCCTGAGCGCGCATTATGGTGTGCTGTGCAAAAAGGAGCCAAGAGGAGGAGAGTAACAGTGGAGGCACTGCCATGGAGACTGCATTTCCATGGTTGTGTCCTGAGCAAGTTGGTCTGGGAAGTGTGGCACACCACTCTGCCACTGTGCTAGCACAGAGCTAAGGGCCCGTAGCTTGGGTTAGGTATGACTGCACAAATAACATTTTGGACCATCATTAGTGATGGCCAAAGTTTCTCAATTGTCTAACAGTGAGATAGGCCCTAAAAAAACCTGGTACTGGACAGTTTCTGTTCATATTAGCAAAAGAGTTATTTCTAGGAAAATGCACATCCAGCATTCTTGATGCAGCACAGAACAAAAAGTTTCCCTAAGCACTGCAAGCTTAGGGACAAACCTGAGCTCACAGCAAAGGAAAGACAATCAGAGGATGTGACAAGCCTGATAGGTATTGATGAGTATTTAAGAAGAGCCTATGCCAAGTATTTCAAACTCTAGTTTTATGTTGTAAAAACTGGTAAGTCTTGTGGAGTTGTTTGGGGTTTGTTTTGTTTTGTGTGGGGTTTTTTTGTTTGTTTGTTTGTGGCTTGCTCTGTTTTTTTAATGCTAAGTATGTCAGCACTGAAATCCTTTGAATTAAAATGCTATGCTTGAAGTGATGGGAGTTAAAGTAATATCATCCATCACATAATCTGAATGGTGACCATGAAATGAGAACAGATGTGAGACTGAGAAACTCAAACTGCCTGGACATATTGAGTAAATGCCATTCTGGGACACGGGGCACAATAACTGCTTTATTCTTCTGGTAGCCAGAGACCTGGAGCATGAGAAGTCAGTGCTGACATACTCCTGACCAGTGTGTAAGAGCCATAATAATAAATGAGTAGTTGTGATTTGCAGTAGAGACCTTCATATACTCAAATATCAACCTTTAATGAGGAAAGGACAGATTCACTACAGTAATACATAATGGCAGACAAATGAGAAGGCTTGTCAAAAGGAAATTTAATTTCTGCTCTTTGCAGAGAGCATTTAAAGATCTATCTATAAACTGAACTATGTGAAATGGTCAGGATCATACAATTCTCAGTGCTCAGCTGACGGCTGGACAGCAGATTGCTTGGAATTACCATGTTCCGTTTTCTGTCATGCCTCACGGCTATTCTGTGCCTAGGTTCTGGCCAAAACCAGTTAGACAGCACACACACTTGTGCTCATCCTTCTATATTGAAAAATGTAAATCTGTCTTACTTTTACTTCACTTAGTCTTGCCACTTAAAAATCTTACTCACTGGTTACTCTAAACACAGCCTCTTTTTAAAGGAACTCATTCTGTTCATAGTAATTGCACATTTCTTACCAATTGCCAGTGAAGTACAGTTCCTGCCAAGCTTCGGGGTAAGAGGAACATCATAAATTGCATTTATGTGATGAATTACATCACGTTGCTATGCTCTTGAACCACTCATGAAATATTCCCTTTCTTTCATAGAAGTCTTTGATCTGCTTCCTGGGGATAAAAACACAAACCATACCGTTTTTAGTCTTTCTTTGTCACAGAGCAAGACTTTTTAATTATTAATTCAAGTTCATTAAAAAGCATGGCAATTTATCTGGTATTTCCAGGGACACTTATGGCTGTAAAAATTGCAATTGATTACCAGGTGCAAAACACAGACACAATCAATAGAGGAAAAATACATAGCTAACGAGAAACTCATCTTCAGAAACACCAAACATGTAAAGATTTGGCATTGGGTTGTTAGGCACTCCCATTTTTGCTCATGGGAGTAAAATAGGCCCTGTCCTATTATATAGCTTGTCCAGAGCCTCACTGCTATATAACAGGACAGGACTTCAACCAGGGTCATACCCTGCCAGCACTGGCATTGCTAGCTCTTCTCTTCTATTACATTTGTGATAGCTATGAAGAAAAGCTGTACCCCTACCACGCTTCAGTTTGCTAGCCAAGTTCTTCTATTCTTCTCCTGTAAGATATGCTCACCTGTCCTCTGATCATGCTAGTGGATTCTTTCTAATTCATCTTTCTTCACAAGGGGTGATATACTAAGAGGTCTTTTTTTTTTTGAAAGTCCTAACTTGTGCTTCACAGGGCTATTAAATATGAAGGCCCAATTTAGTTCTGTGTGCTCTTTCCTATTTTATTATTTTAAACGAGAAAGGTAAATATTAGCATCGCAGAAACACATCACATAGGCTCAACTACTGTAAACTTGAAATGAACAATATTATAATCAAACCAAAATGACAGTTAAGATTAGATCATGTGCTACCAATTATATCGGCTTAGTTCACCAGTTTATGAAGTCATAAAGCTAGTACAGTGTGTAATCAAACTGTGTGCCCAACAAAGAGAAGGACTGATATTTGTTAATTTTGCATCAGGCATTTGAAAGAGGAGTTGTTTCCTTTTGGTAAAGGCCTATCTGTGATAGAGGTCTTTAGCAACCTGGTGCTTGCCAGTGCCAGGGTTCACTGAACAAAGGACATTGCCTGGAGGAGATGATAAAGCCCATTTAGCTAGTCTTAAGGAACTAGAGAGATCTAAGCAGGCCCATTGCAGTTTTCTGCTTTGACGCTTCCGCCTGAAAACTTCATTGCAGTTGCAGAACCATTGTTTACCCTCCTTGGCTATCACTTGCCTTTACCTGTATGAGGAAAAAGCTTGCCAAGGGTTTTGCAACAAGGTTAGTTTCTGAACCAGCCTTCGGACTAGCAACAGTAGGTCAATATGGCCTACTTTCAGACAGCTCTTTTATTTATCACCATTTAAACACCAGGATTATGATCTGGGGTTTGCTTTTCAGCTATTTATGGAGTTTCTCTACAAACCGGTACTGTCTGATCTTCTGCACTGGCTGACAGTCAAGTCAGCTATGTACTTTGGACACAAACTGTGTGAACCAGTCCCCTTCAAGTGGGAAATCTTTAAACTGAAGTCCTGCTCAGAGCCGATCTTCATCACTCTATGCTAAAGAAGAAAATCTCATAAAGAATCTATATATTTTTTTGTTATCTACTGAGAATCATACAACTAGATTTTTAAAAAGAATTTTCATCTGAGGACATATAACGAAGTATGTGCCAAATGTATTTTTCAAGATAATTCTTCTGCATTCACTTAAGTTTTCCAGTTTCTGTGTAATCTGAACACCCATTTTCTTTTATAAAAAAATAATTCTAAAATGTTGAAAGTATATATTTTCTAAGTTGCCATCTCTTGTTTTCACAGTACATAAATGGGTCGTATTTTGGAGTTTGGCTTATTTTAGATCCTAGTCTAACCCTGTGTGGTTATATATTCTTAGTGCTTCTTAAATACGCAATAAGATTAAGTGTTTTTCAAAGTATTTTGTAAGTGAAAAAATGTGTGCTATGCAGCTTAATAGCATTAACTAGGAAAGATAAAAACAGGAAAAAAATATTTTTCCAGTTGCAGCCTGAAAAACTCATTTCTGATTGAGCTGACTGATGTCATTATTAGTTATAATATGCTTTTATCCTTTCCTGACTACACCGATTCCCAGAAAAATTGTAAGTGGTGCTTCTGCACACAGTTTAACTCCCTAGTAAATATACCCATCTGCTCAGTGTTTTCCTTCCTGCATAACTTTTACCTCAGTGGCAAAAGCAGCTGACTGAGGGCATTAGGCAAGAAAGACGTCTGTTCCTACAGATTGTCTTGTTATAATGAAATCGGAAATCGGGTGATGTTAGTTCTATCAAACAATACCTATGTTGACAAATGCCAGCTGTAGTTCAAGGATTTGGGTGACAGGAAGCGTCAGCACCGACTACCTTAAGTACCTAGGTGCCAAGGAACATTTTTGTTTACTTCTATAAAGCTCTACCTTGGAGAGGGTTTCAAATGTAAATATCTTTTCTCAAAATTGTCTATTCTCTAAGTAAATAAAATCTCATGTGGTTTGGGGCCGAATTGTATCATGGGAATGGTTTTGACTCCACTGATTTCAAATATTTTTCTTCTTCTGAAGTAGCATCCTCTTCAGATTTGGCTGTTTTAGTGACAGAGGTATACATAGAATGTTCATATGAAGTTTAGGATGGTGGAAGGATCTTTCTAAACGCTGTTAAAGGCTGAGGGTGGGTTCCCTTTCATGACAGTGGCAAATAGCACAAGTAGGATGCTAGCAAAATTTAGCTCACATGGTTACATATACTCAATGGCTCTGTACTTTGTCCATAAAAATCTCAAGCTCACAGTTTTACCTGTGGGAATTTTCTTATGGCAGCTATCAGTTTCACAGGTCATTGCAGGTCAGACAATTTCATCACCATAGACATGGTTTGCATGCTACTCTCGGGCTATTATCCTAAAATGCTGAATAGAGAGCCTGGTCTGCTCGTTCCTGTAACAGCAAGTATTTGGTGTGCCCATATCATGTCTCTTCTCATAATGTGAAAATAGACAAACTACAGAGAATGTATGTCAATGTGTTTATGTGTTCTCAGATGCCTTGATACTCTTTGGAGAGGACTGTTTCACCAGTGAGTTTCCCAGCTCACATGTTGCATTTTGCTTGGAGGCTGCGCGTCTCCACACTGACTCCAGCTTCCCTATGAGAGAGCACAAGCCATTGTTCATGAGATCAGGAGATAGTTGCCACCTTTGCCAGTCCTTGGTTTTGAAAGTGAGGACTGGCTGTTCTATTGTCACTAAATGCTTCCCATTTAATGGGGAATACAATTTTGAAACAAATGGGTGTCTCCTGTAAACCCAGGGTAGATCTTATCATGCTGTGCATTTTTGAGAACAAGAAATGTAAAGGAAAAAAAATATTGAAATGACAAAGACTGTCTGCTTCTCAGAATTGCAGGAGAAATATTTAATGTTGGGACAAAGCGTGTATCTAATTAGGACAGAATTCAGTGTTATAGAAAGGTGAATGAGTTGAATAAGGGCAGCATGGGCAGGCAGGCTAAAAGATGTGCTAGAGATTGCTATTTAGAGGTTTCAGCTGTGGAAAAACAATTTATTTTGGTATTATAAAACATTTTTATTATAATATTTTATTGTTCTATTGCTATTTTACAGTATAATAATAATTATATTATTATTAAATATTTTCAAACTGAAATTAAAACAGACAAATGTTTAACCACTGCTAGGTTTTTGCAGTGGAATTCGGATGGATTCCTGTGCCAACGCAGTTAACTCATTTCTGTGACTAGCATTTGGCATAGTGTGTAAGGTAACAGGGCTTTCGATATGTGTCTGTATTTCACGACTGCTACTTGGAATTTTTAAATTGCATAAACAAAGAAATTTGTTGTTCAAATGTCTGATTTGGACATACTCCTGCAGCACAGCATGGGAGTCCTTAATTCACTTAGATGTTTAATATTTAACAGAGTGCTGCTTTGTTATAGTAACAACAGGAAAAAAGTACGTATCCTATGGTTCATTGCTGTCAAAATTAAAGATGTAGAACCATGGTAAGCAAAGGCTCTCATCTGCCAAGAACAACCTTTCACCTAAAAAAAAAACCCACTCACCTGTAGAAGGTAGTTGCTATGCTATTATTTTTATTAGGTATTATTAAATAGCTTTTACTTCCTTCTGATAAGGGACAGCTTACACTACACACAATGGCTTAAAATACAATTTGTATCCACAAGCTGCAGTCTTTCCAAGTCACGTATGTCAACTGTTCAGGGGGTTAATGTTTCATGAGAAAAGCAAGCTTATGAAATGAGGCTAAATCTATAAATAGCTTTATTACTGAAAGCTGGTGTTTAGGGTTGTGGAATATGCTGAAAATGGAGGGTTTATGTTTCCTAATATTTTCTACAAATAGTTAACAAATTAGGTAGTCTAGGGCAGGTTGCCCTCACTTCTTCCTAAGCAGGTTGCAAGAGCTGTGAGGGCAATTCCCCTTTTACCTAAGAAGTCAGAAAGACTAGAATACAGCTAGAAAAACTCAACAAAGGATATAGTCAAAAAATCAACTTGAATTGGATGCTGTGAAAGAATTTGATTCTTTGGTGGTTTTTTCTCTCTCTTTGTATGGAAACCTTTTTATTCCTATTGTAATGAAGGACAAGGAAAAGGAAGTGGCACTAAGTTGTAGGAGAGCTGTGGCAAAGAAGCAGCCCCTCTGCTGAGAAGGACAAAGGTAAGGAACAGAGCAGTAGAGATGGTTTCCCTGAGATTTCTCTGGCCAGGGTGATGTAGTTTGATGTTGGAGGAACTTAATAAAGAGGAAAGATGAGAGCTGGCTCTTCCCCACACAAGAGGACTAACTCCAGCATTTAATGGAGGAGAGCAGAGGCTGTTGTGTCCGTGGTCTTTTTGGGACCTCTGAGGCAGAGATGCTGTCACTTGGCACACTGTTGTTTCTCATGGTAACCACAAGGATCAGTGATGAGCTCCCAGATTAGTGCTCAGATATTTGATCATTAGATTCTGTAGAGATAGGACATCAATCTGCCTAGACTACGCTGTCATCTAATCCTTCCTGACTGACAAAAGTAGCCATTACTGATGTTGGTCATACTGTCCATCTTTGGCTTATCTGCAGGTTTCATAAGTACCTAGGTTGTTCTGGAACTTTAGCTCTCCCTGTTATTAAATATTAACTAGAGTGGACATGAACAGCATTCCATGAGGAACACTGTTGTTATGAAAAACTATCATTTATGTGATGGATATTTTTTCCATCTTCAAAATTTCTGTTTGACCACAATCTGTTAAAATTGCCTCTTTATCCACTCCTATGTATTCTTGTCCTCTCTATTTTAATGCAATGATTTTAAAACAATGGAAATGTTTTGAAAGTGTAAGCAAACTTTAAATATTTCTAAAATAGTCATTTGCCACTGGGCACTGCATCAAATGCATTGCTTATATTGACCTTGATTAGCTCTACTAAATTCTTCTGGTCTGTGGAGCTACTTATCCAAAGGAAGACAGAAACTGGTATGACGTAATCTACTGTTGATAAATTTATATTGCAAATTATTCTATTGTGGGGAATCTGGCTTAATTTCTTTGGATACCTACACCACATCCTCAGCCTAGAGTTTCTTCCCTGCCTCCCATCCACTCATATCCTGAGCTGGGGCTATGTTCTAACCTAGGGCCTGCATGGCTTGTAGTGCTGGAGGTGAACAACACACCCAAGTAGGACTGAGTTTGCATTTTCATTCGATGTGGAAGAAGTAGTGCTGTTAACTACTGTTTGGAGGGGTCCTCCTCAACTTTATTCCTCACTAAACCAAACAGATGAGTTACATAGGAGGAGCAATTTGAGGCTAAACCATAGGCAGGGGTGCTCAGCCGGCCAGGCTCTGGTCTGTTGCCGGGTATCATCTCCCTTGACAGAGGTAAGATCAGGTACTATTCCTCCTGCCAGAGCTTGCCCTCCGTGCAATCTGGGTACCATGGAGTGCAATTTGACATAATCTGTGTGAGATATTCCTTAGAGCTGTTGTCAATTCTACAGGCATCGTATCCACTTACATCACTATTACCCTGGCATTTTGGTACTAGTTCTGAGATTTGCATTTGAACTGACAGCATAATTAAAAATCACTGCTGTGGGACTTACGGTTATTTTTGTTCTGACTCTTTCAATATTCTGTCATGGAGATCATCAGGAAGAGCTTGTGTCTGGGCTCCTCAAAAGCTGCTGTGATTCCTGCTTCTCAGCACTTGTTGCCTTAGGTGCTCTGTCATTCTGTTGCACAGCCCTATCTTGACTAAAACTGAAGTGTGGCTTTCTTTTAGAGTTTCACCCATACATACATTGCCTGTAGTCTCCTCCATACCTGGTTGCCCACTTCTTCAGTCCATGTCCTCATTTTAACTAGTCAGGTTTTTGATGATTTATCTATTCCAGTTCAGTTTATAAAGTCTGATGGTTCTTGTATAGTGAAACGTTCATTAACTTTGTTGACCCCAGGGAGAGGAAACAGTGTTCCTATTTCAGTCACATTCTGCTGGCATGTGGTTTGGTCACACTGCAGCTACACATCCCTGGGTGAGGTCATCAAACTGAGGAGAGGTGAACGCAGTTAACATGTGCAGCAGTAGGAGAAAGACAAAACAAAGCCGGTTTGGTTTATGTGGCACATGCCAACCCCATGGCTTGGAAATGAAGTTTTTTGCTCTTCTTGACCATTCCTGACTTTTACAGCAGAACTATCTTACAAAGAATAGTGGAATGGCCCCTGTCTTCAAATTCTTGGAGTTGCTACAGTTTTCATGGTCTGTCTTTACCCTTACAAATTGGCTTATTATATGGCCTCAGCAGTCAGGGGAAAAAAAAGTTAATTCTAGCTTCTACTTGGTTTAATTACATGTCTCTAGGTGTCAAAAAGAGGCAAGTTTCAGCAGCTGACATCAGGACTTTCTGAAGATTTCTGGCATTTAAAAAAATCCAATTTTCATGTGGAATCAAGTGATTTTATTAACACGTACACCTGCAAAACAAGATCATATCATATCTCTGTCACAAATTAAAACTGTTGTGTCATTACACACACATTTTTAATCCTGTGATCTTTCACTGAATGATGCTCTTGTGCTCTATGGAAAAATGAAAGGTGGTGACAGCTTAATAACTCTGACACTCTAGTCCTGCTTTCTGATTTGGCCTAGTTATATTACAGCATTGAAAAACCTTGGATTTAGCATGATCTGAGTGTTAAATTTGACATCTACAACAATTTTATGAACTATCACTATTAAAGTTGACAATTGAAATGAAGTCAACATTTCACTAAAGCAGTATCAATATGTAAAGGAATCTGCTCTTTGGGTGGTGGCAGTGCAGGACCATTGCATTGCTTGTGGGGAAAAAAAATTGCAGTTCTTGTCCACAATCCTTCTATCTGAATGTCAGAAGAAGACAAAGAATGCCAAGGTGTAGAGGAGTTAAGGCCCAATATAGGAGTAAAAGCTGAGGCAGACTTTTGCTCTTCAAGTCAAGATTGAGCTGCTCAGTATCCCCTACCAGTTGAGAAGAACAAAAAAATAGAGACAAGGGCAGATACTATGTGTTTGAGCTCGGGTACAGTATACGAATATATTGTATGTTGAGACCTAACCTTTAAGTGCCTGGAGACTACTGAAAACTTGCCATTTACATTCACATACATGCACACTTTGTATGTGAGAAGCCTAGTATAATGAATATCCAGATTATTCGTATAAAACAACAAAGTTGGAATGGTAAGTATATTTATTGGCAATGGATACTTAAATATGATGACCTCTGAAATTAGATGTTTTAAAATTGCAAATCAAAGGTTTAATCTCATGTGAGTTGATGGTCTCAGCAGTGAAGTGGAAATATAAATAAAGACTGTGTTCTTTAACAAGAGATTATAGTAACCCTCAGGCTGTCTTTGCAGTCCTGATGAGATGTGTGGAAAGGTACATCTCCAAACCAAGCAATGTACCTGCTCCTGAGCATGCCCTTGCAGTACAGTGATGTACTTGCAGTACAGCCTTGCAAGATCTGGAGAACTCATGACAGGCTGGGGACAAGTCTGTGTAAGTCTGAATAACTGAATAATTCTCCATCCCTTGAAGCATGCGGCATATTTGCAAGAGGAACCCTGGGTCAGCTTCATTATAAAGGACAAAGGAGAAGAAGAACATAATTGCATTAAGAAGCATGGATTTGGAATAATGGAAGTAGCATAAAAATAAACGTGTAAAATACACTTTTAGTACTAATAGTAGTATAATTTATTATAAGATTCCTGCTGGGTTGCACTCATGCCTTAACCTATTGAAATGGCTGACATGACAGGTTGCTACAATCTCTATTGAGGTTGATATTTTCTGCAGGCTTTTAACTGTGTCTTTCTTGTTTTTACTGTCAAAGATTCAACCACCGGGAGCAACTAATATGGAAACCTTCTTTTTCTTTGAACAGAAATCTCTTTTGTTCCTAACCCTCCCTATCCCTCTTGCTTGACTGTTTGTTCCTTCCTATTAGAACTAGATCATCACATAGAAATATGGGAGTATCAGGCCATATCATTCCCCTTTTCATGTAGAATGACCTAATAATTTATCACATTGGGTAACTAGCACATTTTGTTATTGTTGGCTCTTGCTTGCAGAATTTGAAGAAATTTTGGTGAAATTGTGCTCATTTACAAAATGAAAAATATCAGATCAGTCTTCTTGAAATGTCAATAAATCTCTTCTGTCTCCAAAACCAGACAAGCTTTACAGCAAACAGCCCCCTTTTAGGAGTGTCACGATGGTTAGGCTCAATATGTTTTCATGAACAAGACATCGTCGACTACATTTTCAAAATTTTGGAGGACATTTCAACAAACAGATACCTGAGCCCAAATTTCTACTTGATTAATTAATATAATAAAGGAATAGGGTTAAAGAAGTTATCTTCATTGTTATATACCTGGATACAATCAATGTATCATATTAAAAATAGTTTTGATGAATTGAATTGTGGAAGAAGCAAAATCTTCCAGTAGTCTCTTTGATTTTACAATCTAGCAGTCAGACTAGCAAATGGTATTACCACCTCTGACTTTTTGCTAGTGCTCTAAATGTTTAATACCTGTTCTTTCCTTATGGTAACTATGTTAAGTACTTACACTGTTAACTACTTATATATCATTACTCTTTTCCAGTTCACTTTGTGCAGGAAAATCCTTCCTTTAGAAAATTCACTAAACCTGACTCCTTGCTAAGTCTGTACAGGCATCATGTCAGCACAGTCCTATGGTACAAAGAGAAAACTCTCCCCAGGAAAAGGTGGGTCCTTGCAGCCTGGGACAGAGGGAAATTACCTGTTACTATGCCTAATTACATGTGGTGACTAATGGTGCTTAAGGAAGTGGAATTCAGGACTGTGTAACTGAGACACATCTCCACATCTGATTTTTAGAGTTCACAATTAGTATCTAACTAGTGAAATGAATTATGGTTGGAATGAAGTGAAGTTTGAAGTGGATATAAGAAGTTCTACAATGAAAGTGGCCAAGCACTGGAACAGGTAGCTAAGAGGCACTGTGCAAGCTGTGACCCTAGAATTTTTTCAAATTGACAAGGCCCGAAGAAACCTTATTTAACTTTGAAGTGAAATCCTACACTGGGCAGTGTAGCAGGCTAAATGTTTCCAGAGATCCTGTCCAACCTATAATCATTCTGTGATTTTAAGTTTCTTTTGAATGGGTGAAGTGAAATGGTGAGGTTTACTTGACAGGTTTCTCTTGGGATGCAGAGGAATATCTATAAACTTTTCTTGTGACACTAATTTAATTGTCGCTATCAAAAAATTGTAGCAATAATTTAATTTCTGTTGATTGCCATGATGAGGCAATTAAAAAAAAGCCTTTAAAAAGCCTTTTAGAACAGAATGAAAAATCTAAAGAATTTGATGTATTTCTGTTGCAAATGAAAACGTTTTTTTAGATAGTGCCTAATTCTAGTTCTTTTGGAGTCTCCTACTGGAAGATCCTTTTCCAACTGTTGTAATTTGGAAGGAACTCTGAGGTAAGCATCCAGGTAGCTTTACTGTGAGAGTCATTTTGTGTTGGGATGATGGACAACTCTCAAAGTCTTCTGCAGGCCTACAGAAAATATGAAGGTAAGAACATATTTTCCTGATAGGGCACAGAATGAATTGCTTCTCTACAAGAATACATTGCCTGCCACAGGAATGTGCTGCAAGTCCCACCCTACCATTGTTCTCAATAATTTATCGTGTCTGGAAGTTCTAAGCCAGGGCTTGCCACTTGCCGTGGGTTTTATTAAAGGTTGTTTTGTTTTGGGTATCCCCCCCACCTTGGGCTTTATAAAACAGTATTGGTCAGAGCAGAGTAAAACAATTAGGGTGTTGTAGCGGGCCTACACAGTTTTAGGTTAAGTTAATAGGAAGCGCTTTAAACTTATATGCTCGTTATTCATGTTAACTGTATACTGCACATAGATTTTTGTGTGATGTCTGATTGATACTGTGGAGCAAAGTATGAAAAAGAATTTCCAAAATCTGACATTTGCAAACATTACAGATGATGAAATAAGCACAGAAAGCAAATGTTACAAGATGGACAGTGCAAGGTTTTTCAGTCCAAGGTAGAGACTCCCACAAGGCAATCATTTCAGACTGTGATTCGGTTTATGAAAACTTGAGATCCCTTGAACTGTTGTGGTTTTAGGTATTTCCCAAGTGTATCTGTGCCACCTCTGATAATATTGGTACTATACCTGTCAAGTACATGCCATCTGGGTATGTGTCATCCTTACTTTATAAAAAAGGTATTTCTCATTAACTCTTCAGACAGGACATTATAGACACTTTTATGTTTCCCAAAAGCCTTTTCTGAAGTCTTGCAAATGCTGCAAAGTTCCACTCCATTACAATTCAGGAACATATAAGAAAGGGCTTTGTTTTGGTCTTTTCCTTTAGATGGGATTTTCTGGTTTTTTTTTTTTTTTTTGGGGGGGGGGTGTGTTGTTGGGGTTTTTTGGGGGATAGTGTGAGATGAATAAAAGTTACACATTGCTGCTTTGATCCTAATTGAGGTATTTTTTGTTTTACACTTTTTGGTAAACATAAAGAGGTCTGAGCCACAAATCCATGAGAATATGTGACAAACAGAATGCTAGAAACAATTCTGAACACGGTGACTTTGTATATTGTACCCATATTGATTCTAACAGAGTCAATATAATTTTAGGCTTATAGAAGAGACAAAAGAATTGCACATGGTGGGGTTTTTTTGTTCCATAATGTACATGCATTGCCATGAGACATAAATATTGCTAAGAAGAACCATCTGAAGATAATAGCTCTTTGGAATAATACCTCCTGTTTAACATTAATTTTGGGAGCAGATAGCCCATCGTTACTCAGACTCCTCTCCCCCTCCTTGAGTTTTTCCTATGATTTAAGAGGTGGTTTTGGTAAGTGACCTCCTGGCTGACTGCAGTTGCAAATAAGGTAACCTATACTAATCCTTTCAGCCTCCACTAAGATTTTGAAAATTGTAGGGCATCTTATAACTAGTATTGTAAAAGGTAGCTGACCAGAAACATTTTGTATTTCCTGGTCCTTAGATTTTATCTTATTTTAGTTTTTTAACTAGAAGCAACATTGTGTAGTTTAGCAATGTCTGGAGTAAGGGTGAGTTCTGTGTGAGGAAAGAAACTCTGAAGAAACTTACTTTTGATTTCTTCCTTTTTTTTCTTTCAGTTCATAGTAGATTTGGAATTATTTTTTATTGTATTATTTAAGGACTAACCTCTACATTTGGGAATTCAGTAACCCTGTTAGAAACTATGCAACATCCTACTGTTCTTAATTATTTCAATTAAAATTTTGGCTGATAATAAGAGATTTTGCTATCTTCAGTATCAGTCAGTACTTTTCCAGAAAAGCCACTCAGAAAATTTATCTTGGACAATTCTATCACTTAGGACTGAGTATTTTTTGCTGGAGGACTGTTCCAACATCCAAGTGCATGTGCAATCACTAAATTTTTAGCAAGCAAAATGTCTTGGCTTAGGACTAATAGATATTCAAATATGCTTTCATAATTAATTGTCCTGGTTTCAGCTATGATGGAGTTAATTATTTTTAGCAGTGGATGGAATGCCATGTTTGGGTGTTAGGATGAGAACAGTGCTGATAGCACCCTGATGTTTATGGTTGTTGCCGGGCAATCAAGGACCTTTCTCAGTTCTTCATACTTCCTTACTAACGAGAAAGGAGGGGACGCAGCCAGGACAGGTGACCCGAATTGGCCAAAGAGGATATTCCATGCCAGTTACGTCATGCTCAGTATAAAGGGGGACTGGGGGGAAGAGGAGGAGACAACGCCAGGACGGGCAGTTTCTGGGTTCGGGGA
Source organism: Porphyrio hochstetteri (assembly GCA_020800305.1). NCBI lineage: Eukaryota > Metazoa > Chordata > Aves > Gruiformes > Rallidae > Porphyrio > Porphyrio hochstetteri. The sequence goes on along the minus strand of CM036915.1, from coordinate 9,570,823 downwards.
CGGCTCTAAGCTGTGCGGCCTGGGTTCTGTGGTTTGGTGAGAAACTGCATTGTGTATCACCAGTTTCATCTATTTTGTACTTTAAACTTCTGTTATTGTTATATCTAGTTTTCTGTTATTGTTTAGTAAACTATCCTTATCCCAACCTGCGTGGTTCTGGTTTCTAGGTTGTGGTTTCTTTCCCTCCTTTCTTCCTTCCTTTTTCCCCCTCCCCCAACTTTCCCTCCCCCTTCCTTTTAAAAGTACAAGCGACTGTGTGGGGTGCGGCCCTCGGCCGGGGCAAAACCACGACAGTCATTTTGGCGCCCAACGTGGGGCACGAACGGTTGGGATAACGGTAGATCTGACCCTAACTATCGCAATTAAGATAAGCACTGTTGTTTAAGCAATCTCTGGTCACGATGATGCGGTATTTATTCACAAGGCTGTGGCAGCAAAACCACCGCATGCTGTATACAATCCTGGCAGGATTCTTTACTCTCTCAGGTCTGCGGCTCCCATATTTGTTCCCATACTTCATTATAGTGTATTTTATGATATCGGTCTATGATACAATAATATCGATGACCATGAGCTTAATCTGGTACTTGTATGAGGTTTTGCTGTCCTGTCCATTCTTTGGACAGGGAGGGGTTAATAACAGCACTGCTTTCTTTTCCTTTGGGCTAAATACAACAGCTCTTATGGCAGTTTTTGAAAATCTTCAATATCTCTGGGATATTCAAACTAGCATTTTGCTATTGGTAGTTTTGGTGCAGATGGTTCAGTTTTTGTTATATATCAAGCATAGGTTTATGAATACCACTGAAGAGCTTTCTCCGAGACAGAATAATCACGAGTGGCAGGGCATGTGGCAAAGTATGGGCAAGTACCTAGGTACTTTCTCACGCCCGATGGTTTGGAACTTCACTCCTGAACAGCTACAAGACCCCGATCAAGTGACTGCATACCTAAAGAAAAATTGCTGTAGGTTTCCCAGAGACGGACACCTTACTGCACTGTGCTGGGCTCTGGCCACTATTTATCAAACACTGCTTGATAGCAGGCAGCACTGTCAGCACTGTCAGGGAGAAGGGAAAGGAAACAGACTGGCAGATACTATAGCTGCTGCAACCACTGGGGCTGACACTGCAGCTACTGCAACCCCTGTGACCGACACTGCAGCTACTGTAATCTCTACAGCAGACACTGCAGATGATCAGAAAAACCAACCCACACCAGTGTCTGTTGCTCCCGTACAAAAGAGGAAATGCACAAAGAAATCTGTTTGCATAGTGACGGATGATGATGATGATCAACCGGGACCATCCCGAGGATATCAGGATGAGGCAGAACCAGAGATTGTTACCCGATCCCTGACTTTGAGTGAGCTGCGTGAGGTTCGAAAAGATTTCACCCGCCACCCAAGTGAGCACATTATCACTTGGTTGCTCCGATGTTGGGATCACGGGGCCAATAGTTTGGAGTTAGAAGGCAGAGAGGCCAAGCAGTTGGGATCCCTAGCTAGAGAAGGAGGAATTGACAAAGCAATTGGGAGGAGGCCGGAAATCCTCAGCCTCTGGAGGCGACTACTGTCAAGTGTGCAGGAAAGATATCCCATAAAGGAATATATTACATGTCAGACACCCAAGTGTAACAGCATAGAGACAGCTATCCAGCACCTGAGAGAATTAGCTGTACGGGAGATAGTTTATTATGATCTGGACAATTCACGGCTTCCCGCTGATCCCGATGAAGTCCTATGCACTCCAGATATGTGGCGTAAGGTTGTACGAAGTGCACCGTCAGGGTACACCAATTCACTGGCAGCAATTGACTGGAATGATATGGATCCACCAACCGTAAATGAGGTGGCCTGCCGACTCAGGAAATACCAAGACAATGTTTCCCTCTCCGTCATTGCAGCAGTAGAGAAACTGGTTCAACGACTTGACAACAATGTGTCCAACTCCCAACCTGTATGGAGCAATGTTGCAGCTACTGGGAGAAAGCGTCCATCGTTCCAAGAGGGAGAATACACACCACGACGTACATTGTGGTTTTACCTGCTTGATCATGGAGAGGACATGAGGAAATGGGATATGCAGCCCACCTCAGCCCTTCGAGCACGAGTAAATGAGCTGCGGGGTAAAACATTCGCACAACGAGATTCTGCCAGGAAGAAGGCTGCACCAGTTTCTACTGGGCAGTTCCCTAGACCAACTGGAAGGCCTACCTATATGTCTGATGTGTCTGATCCTCTTGAAGGGACCTCTAAGTCCTTTATGCAACCAGTGGAAAACAAATATGATCAGCAGCAATAGAGGGGCCCTGCCTCCAGCCAGGTGGAGGAGAGGGATAATCGGGTTTATTGGACTGTGTGGATCCGATGGCCTGGCATGTCAGATCCACAAGAGTACAAAGCTCTGGTGGATACTGGTGCCCAGTGTACTCTAATGCCATCGAATCATGAAGGGGTAGAACCCGTTTGTATTTCTGGAGTGACAGGGGGATCCCAACAACTAACTGTGCTAGAGGCTGAGGTGAGCCTAACTGGGAAGGACTGGGAAAAACACCCCATTGTGACTGGTCCAGAAGCTCCGTGCATTTTAGGTATAGATTATCTACGTAGAGGGTATTTTAAAGACCCAAAAGGGTACCGATGGGCTTTTGGAATAGCTGCTTTGGAAACAGAAGGAATTGAACAACTGTGTGCCTTGCCTGGACTCTCGGAGGATTCTGCTGTTGTGGGGTTGTTGAAGGGTGAAGAACAGCAAGTGCCAGTTGCTACAACGACGGTGCACAGACGACAATACCGTACTAACCGAGATTCCCTGATTCCCATCCATAAGCTGATTCGTCAACTGGAGGATCAGGGAGTGATCAGCCGAACCCACTCACCCTTTAATAGTCCCATATGGCCAGTGAGGAAGTCCAATGGAGAGTGGAGGCTGACAGTAGATTATCGTGGCCTAAATGAAGTCACTCCAGGTATGAGTGCTGCTGTGCCAGACATGTTAGAGCTCCAGTATGAATTGGAATTGAAGGCAGCCAAGTGGTACGCCACAATTGACATTGCGAATGCTTTCTTCTCGATCCCACTGGCGCCAGAGTGCAGGCCACAGTTTGCTTTCACCTGGAGAGGCATCCAATACACGTGGAATCGTCTGCCCCAGGGGTGGAAACATAGCCCCACCATCTGCCATGGACTAATCCAGAATACACTGGAAAAGGGTGAAGCACCAGAGCACCTGCAGTATATTGATGACATCATTGTATGGGGCAACACAGCAGAGGAAGTTTTTGAAAAAGGAAACAGGGTAATTAAAATCCTTTTAGAAGCCGGTTTTGCTATAAAACGAAGTAAAGTCAAGGGGCCTATGCGAGAAATCCAGTTTTTAGGAATAAAATGGCAGGATGGGCGTCGTCAGATCCCAATGGACATTATTAATAAAATAGCAGCTATGTCTCCACCAAACAACAAAAAGGAAACACAAGCTTTCTTAGGTGTTATAGGTTTTTGGCGAATGCATGTCCCAAACTACAGTCTCATTGTGAGCCCACTCTACCATGTAACTCGAAAGAAGAATGATTTCCAATGGGGCCCTGAGCAACAGCAAGCCTTTGAGCAGATCAAACGCGAGATAGTCCATGCAGTGGCCCTTGGGCCTGTCCGAACAGGGACAGATATTAAAAATGTGCTCTACACTGCAGCTGGGGAGAACGGCCCGACCTGGAGTCTCTGGCAGAAAGCACAAGGGGAGACTCGAGGTCGACCGCTGGGGTTTTGGAGTCGGGCCTACAAAGGATCTGAGGCCAATTATACTCCAACAGAAAAGGAAATACTGGCCGCCTATGAAGGGGTTCGAGCCGCCTCAGAAGTGATTGGAACTGAAGCCCAGCTCCTCCTGGCACCCCGACTGCCGGTGCTGGGCTGGATGTTCAAAGGGAAGGTTCCTTCTACACACCATGCCACTGATGCTACGTGGAGCAAGTGGGTTGCACTAATTACACAGCGGGCTCGAATAGGAAACCCCAATCGCCCAGGAATCGTGGAGGTGATCACAGACTGGCCAGAAGGCAAAGATTTTGGGATGTCACCAGAGGATGAGGAGGTAACACGCGCTGAAGAAGCCCCACCCTACAACGAGCTGCCAGAGAATGAGAAGCGATATGCCCTGTTCACTGATGGGTCTTGTCGCATTGTGGGTAAGCATCGGAGATGGAAAGCTGCTGTATGGAGCCCTATAAGAAGAGTAGCAGAAGCCACTGAAGGAAAAGGTGAATCAAGCCAGTTCGCTGAGGTGAAGGCCATCCAGTTAGCCCTGGACATTGCTGAGAGAGAAAAGTGGCCAATGCTCTACCTTTATACTGATTCATGGATGGTGGCGAATGCCCTGTGGGGGTGGTTGCAGCAGTGGAAAAAGAACAACTGGCAGCGTAGAGGCAAACCTATATGGGCTGGTGACTTATGGCAAGATATCTCTGCTCGGTTAGAGAAACTTGTTGTAAAGGTACGTCATGTCGACGCCCATGTACCTAAGAGTCGGGCCATGGAGGAACATGAAAACAACCATCAGGTAGATAAGGCTGCTAGGATTAAAGTGGCTCAGGTAGATCTAGACTGGCAACGTAAGGGTGAATTATTCATGGCTCGATGGGCTCATGATACCTCGGGTCATCAAGGGAGAGATGCAACATATAGATGGGCTCGGGATCGAGGGGTGGACTTGACCATGGACGCCATCGCACAAGTTGTCCACGAATGTGAGACATGTGCTGCAATCAAGCAAGCTAAGCGGTTAAAGCCCCTTTGGTATGGAGGACGGTGGATGAAATACAAATATGGGGAGGCTTGGCAGATTGATTACATCACCCTCCCACAAACCCGCCATGGCAAACGTTATGTGCTTACAATGGTGGAGGCAACTACCGGCTGGCTAGAAACATATCCCGTACCCCATGCCACTGCTCGAAATACAATTCTGGGCCTTGAAAGGCAAGTCCTCTGGCGACATGGTACTCCAGAAAGAATCGAGTCAGACAATGGGACTCACTTCCGAAACACTCTTATAGACACCTGGGCCAAAGAGCATGGCATTGAGTGGGTGTACCACATTCCTTATCATGCACCGGCCTCTGGGAAAATTGAACGATATAATGGACTTTTAAAAACTACACTGAAAACAATGTGTGGTGGGACATTCAAGCACTGGGATACACATTTGGCCAAAGCCACGTGGTTAGTTAACTCTAGGGGATCTACCAATCGGGCTGGCCCTGCCCAGTCAAAATTTCCACGTACTGTAGAAGGAGACAGAGTCCCAGTAGTGCATATGAAGAGTGTATTGGGAAAGAGAGTTTGGGTCATCCCTGCTTCAGGCAAAGGTAAACCCATGTCTGGAATTGTTTTTGCTCAAGGACCTGGCTGTACTTGGTGGGTAATGCAGAGGGATGGAGAAGTTCGATGCGTACCTCAAGGGGATTTGATTTTGGGTGAGAATAGCCAATATAATTAATAAAGTAGAAATTATAATAATTGCCAAATAACCCATTATTGTATATTCATTATTGTTATGATTGCTGTATGTTGTACCATAGCATTATAGCCGGAGTCATACAAGTTAATGAAGAATGAGTGCCATGATGATGGAACTAAAGCCTGGCCTCTCAAGAACTTTTTTTCTTTTTTCCCTTTGAAAATAAACTCTGACCCACAGACTATGAGCATGGACCATGCCAGGTGTATCAGTCAAGAGCCTGAGATGCAGCATGCAACGAGCCAATGGAACATACAATTATCCAGAGAAACTGTTACGACAAATGGAGCCTGAAAATCATGGACTAAATGAACTCAACAACTTCAGAGGGATGATTCACAGACTGAGGGAATAAGATCTGTATGCACGTATGTGTGCATACATGTGTACATACATATATGGGTGTGTGAAACCCGAAACTGGTTGTACCCAAAGAAAATTGTTGGATCTGGTCATGACGTAAATGGTATGGAATAAGGGGTGGATAATGTCCTGGTTTCAGCTATGATGGAGTTAATTATTTTTAGCAGTGGATGGAATGCCATGTTTGGGTGTTAGGATGAGAACAGTGCTGATAGCACCCTGATGTTTATGGTTGTTGCCGGGCAATCAAGGACCTTTCTCAGTTCTTCATACTTCCTTACTAACGAGAAAGGAGGGGACGCAGCCAGGACAGGTGACCCGAATTGGCCAAAGAGGATATTCCATGCCAGTTACGTCATGCTCAGTATAAAGGGGGACTGGGGGGAAGAGGAGGAGACAACGCCAGGACGGGCAGTTTCTGGGTTCGGGGACGGCTCTAAGCTGTGCGGCCTGGGTTCTGTGGTTTGGTGAGAAACTGCATTGTGTATCACCAGTTTCATCTATTTTGTACTTTAAACTTCTGTTATTGTTATATCTAGTTTTCTGTTATTGTTTAGTAAACTATCCTTATCCCAACCTGCGTGGTTCTGGTTTCTAGGTTGTGGTTTCTTTTCCTCCTTTCTTCCTTCCCTTTTCCCCCTCCCCCAACTTTCCCTCCCCCTTCCTTTTAAAAGTACAAGCGACTGTGTGGGGTGCGGCCCTCGGCCGGGGCAAAACCACGACATTAATAAATGCAAGTTCTTATCAATTGAATGAAATTACACTTACAATTTAAAAGCAAATGTGTTTGGTCCAGACCAGACAGTTATTGCTTCCTTCCCCACTCAAAGGCAACATATTCATTAAAACAAGTGCACGTTTATTTCAACCAATTTTCTTAGACAGCTAGTGGCTTTTTCATCTCCACAGCACATCACTGAAGAAAAAAGCTAAGACTCTCAGAAATACTATCAAATAAAATACTCATGAAAAATTAAGTTATATTCTTCTTATGATAGAATTTAGCTGTTTTTTGAAGATTCCCCAGCTCAGGATAAAAGATAGCTATGTAATTTATTCTTCAGTTCTCATGCATGTGTTCCATACTGATCAGATAGACTAAGCCTCTTAGAAATTTTATGCAGAAAGGCAAATTCTAATTAATAAATCTCAGATGTGGATGAGGTGGAGTAGGTAAAGGAAATGATTCTTCAGGCTCCCTTGAAAACCACCTGTCATGATCAGATTGTCTATGGATCTATCCTCATTTGTGAATACAGCATTACTGCTTACCAGGTGGTATCTACACGATGTTTTTTGTAATTACATAAAAGCTATGAGAAGCTTTGGGTGTAGGCTTTTAACAAAGAAAAGTCAATGGGAATGCCATTGTTTTAACCTAAATTTCTCTGAAAACTTGTTCACACTAGCCGTCGAGGATGATATTATGCAAGGTCTGTCTCCGCGGATAATAGGAGAGGCTGCACAGTTATTTAGAAAGAGATGTGGCATTTTTATAGGGGAAAAAAAAGAATCATGTCAAAATTTAAGCAACGTATCTGGCTTAAAAACTGGGGTTTTTTTTCCAGATAACTGAAGTTATTTTTATTAATAAAGATCAACTTTGTCCCTTTGTAAAATGGCTGTGTTCCATCACAGGCAGTGAGGGCACAGTGAAACAAGCTTTTTTCAGATGTGAATTCTTCAAAGCTCTCCACTGAGAACTGAGAGTCTCCAGCTGTCACAGGGGAAAAGGGAAGCAGAGTGCTGCGTGTTTGCATCTTCTTAGTGCTTCAGATGTCTTAACATACCCTGATTTATTGGGTTACTTATTGCTAACATAATTGGCATAAGTGTTGCAGGAATGTCTAAGAATGATGTCACTACTTAGCAGTTTTCTAACTGCTAAGTAATAGCAGTTGTTCTAACTATTTTGCTATTATAATTCTTGTAATTTGGGTGTTTATTTTAGTATTTGACAGAATTGATGAGACACCTTTTGTTTTCCCTTATTTTCTGCAAATGCATTCAGCATTAATGAAGTCTCCTGTGGACTATTTAGAAACAAGCCTAAAAACAGTGAAAAATGAAGCTACTATAAACATATTAAATCAAAAAGTAAATACAGTTACAACGAATATCAAATCCTATTATTTCCACAGAATATGTAACTTTTCTTTAGAAAAGGCAATATGGCAAAACTGTCAATGCTGATCTCTTCAACCTATTACATGCAAAATATACTTAAATATACTCCTGAGTCTGAAAAATAAAAAATTGCAGCAAGGGAAATTCTCGGTAGCTAAAAGGAGTAAAACACCCCTCAATAATCAGAGTGGATAAGGAACAGGTTGCTCAGAGAGTCTGTGGCAGAGCTGTTTTTGGATATTTTCAAAACTTGTCCAAACGTGGCTCTTGGCAACCTGATCTAACTCATCACAAAGTCCTCTCATCTTTGTAAGCTTTGTGATGAGAATTGATACCACATTATGTGGCTGATTTCCCAGCTGCTAATAGGCATATACACTGTTTAGTGAGGTGCAGTGGATAAAATTTACCATCTGTTCGCTTGCCCACAGTCAGATGGTAGGAGCTGGAAATTTTGTAATATTAACACAGTAAAACAGGAGAAGAAAGCTTGGTTATTGAGCTATCAATCTGTGTACCCACCTCAGATTAGTATTAGGATTGATGTGTCTATTATTTACTTATGCATGCAAAATTGTGTAACAGGCAACATTAAACAAGTATTTGTTGTTGCAACGTGTATTTCTATTCATAAACCTGAACCTTTAACTGATACTTTCAATTAAGATTTCCTGGGGTTTTTAGGCTTAATTTTTTGTAAAGGTTTTCCGAAAGGTTTGAGCAAATCTTGCCACATAATATCAAACCACAAGGATAAGTGTTACACTGTTGTGTTTATGTTTTGTTCCCTCCTCCCCGCCCAATTATTAAGCAGTGATGGAATGCTCAAATCCTCTTATTTAATGATGTGTTACACTAATACAAAAGGAGTCTCTGTACATCACCCAGAAAGTGTTGGGTTTTTTGACTTTCAGCTGAGTGAAACTACTGATTCCACTTGTATTTATCAAAGAAGTCATCTCTATTCAATGTTGATATTTAGAAAAAATGGGTAGAATGCACATGTGTATCCCTAAGCCAGATGGACCTTATCTGTGTATTCTATGAATGGTAAGCAAATAGCACAATTTTTGTTTGTCCTGTGTCTGTTTTTTCAGGTGTAGAACTCATAGTCATATGAGGTTTTTGTGGGGTTGTTCCTTTCTTGCCTGCCCTGTTTAGGACTGCTTACCTTTTTCATTGAGAAACAAGGAATGATACCAACCAAGGGAGAGGACCTGTGTTAATGTAATTTTTAAGTGGCATCCTATGTGCAAGCAAGGCTTAGGAAGACCTCCAAAGGATTGTTTGGTAATAAAGATGCAAAAATCACTATCTTCACTTTCAGGTAATATCTCAGTACTTAATGTAACCACACGTGTGGTTGATGAAATGCCTATTAAAACTTCTGCCTTCATAGTTTTTCCATTCCTAATTCCATTATCTTTTTCTTTTATTTTTTAAAGCCTAGGTAGGTTTTACTGAAACAGGATATGTGTCACAGATGTGGCTTGCTTGGCTTCTTTTCCAGTTGAAACCACATTATTTCAGAGGTTTTTTTTATCCACTATGTAATATATTTATTTTAGGAAAGCATGTGTAAAGAGCAGTAGAAATTTCATTTACTGAAATGTATGCTACAACAAGTAGATTTTAAAAATTCACATAGTTCTTCAAATTCTTTAGGTAGACACCTTAATCCACTCGGAAATTATTTAACTACATAGCAGCAGTTTTCTTCTATTTTTCAACACACTTTATGGTTGTGATTAATTTTTCTTTCTTGCTGTACAGAAATCATTTTGACCCTTATGAAAAGTGAAGTAGAAAATGGATATATCATCCTGACTATATTATATAATTGTTACAAAGAACATTTACTGTCATTGATTTGCAGTATTGTTCTTATGTTTACATACCCTGAGAGCATGAGTTGCCACTGATTTGCCAGTACGTTTGCTCAAACATTAGTTATTGGGCTGTGGTTCATACATACAAAAGCATAGTAGGCTAAAGTCTTTTAAAACTTTATTAAAAAAAAAATCACAAATGAAAGCTTGTTACCTATCAGGATGGCAGCTAGAGCTCTACTTACCATTTTCCTGTCATGTTTTCTTGCATTGCCACTTCCCTATGACTGGAATGGTTTTGAACAGCCAACACTGCAGAAAAAGAAGTAAAAAAAAAACCAAGAAAATTGCCATTTTCTATACTTTCTTTAGTTTACCTAATTATCAATTTGTCTTCCTGTCTGCTGCTAAACAGACCATAAAATGAGAATTCAGTAACTTTTTGGCTACAACTATCTCCTCTACTTGAAACATTAGGATATGCAGAAATCAGGACTGTTAAGGCATTATGGAAAACAAATAGTATTAACAAGTTACTCAAGGTTAAAACAAAGTCAGGAATGAATTTGGTTTTGGAAAACAAGAAAATATGGCATGAAATATGGCTTGTTTGATAAAATTAAGTCATTCAAGTATTGTGGAAACACTTCTGCAAGTTAATTTTTTCTAGGAGTCAGTGAAACATTGTATCATCACAGAAAGAAACAAATGTTCCAGTGTTAATTTTTATCTGTGACAAACATCACTGCTAAAACACCACCCAGGCTATGTACTGGATACAGTTAGGTATGTAGAGACCTTGGCTGTAGAGAGAGACACAATTCCAGTGGTCTTTGGGGGCTGACAGTTCTTACTGCAGATGAGAAATAAAGATGTTTAGGTTAATAATTTTGGGTTTCAGCTCTGACTTTAAATGGTAAGAAATTTTCAGAATAGCTGGTCTCTTCTCACTACATTGTTCCCATTTACTGGGAACATTTATTAGTTGGCAATAACCAGCAACTGTCTTTCAGGAAACAACCTGGCATTATTCGGTGGTACGCTGAATGCTGCAGTCAAACAAGAGTTATATGGGTTGGTTCATGGCTTCACAATTCCCTTCTTAAATCTTTTCCTTAGTCTATTTGTGATCTTGTAACACCTTTCACAAAATTCCACGATATATCTGTATGCTGTTTAAAGCAGTATTTGTTTCACTCTGTTAACAGTCTGACCATGTTCATGTGGACTTGATGTATTTTAATATATTTTTGAGGTTGGATCCTATTGCTAGTATTTCCTTTCTCTGGAACGCATTTTTATGTGTCACTTGTAAGCTTAAATGTGCTGTCCTTCCACAAATAATGGAACTCCTATGAATTCAGAACAACTTTCCACTACTGGCTTGAGATTTGTCCCTGAGATTTAAAACCTTGTTCCAGTATTGACATGGCTACCTGCAGACATCTCTGTGCTCTCATAGACTTTAGTGCTATTCTAAAAGATCCGGGGTTTACAATCAATGTTCTTACTTGTGTTGTCTGTGAGTTTTCATGCAATTTGAAGGGCGAGTTTAACAGAAATGATGGTTTTCCTATGAACCGTAGCACAAACCAGGTCCTGTTCAATCCCAGCTGAACCAGCGCCAGCTGGTGTTCTATCTCGGAGTATGCCTTCAGCGTCTGCATATATCCTAAACAAAGAGGCGAAGAGGAGCGATGGCACTATCGCGCTGGAGCCTGGCGGTCGCGTACACAAGCTATTAGGTTATACCTCAGATGTAGAGGCAGCGTTCGGCGGGAAACGCCTGAGGGACACCAGGCCGGGCGCCTTCCACGCCCTGCCCCCCGTCAAGCCCCCTTTACTTTCCCGGGGCAGGTGAGGCGGCGAGATCGGGGTGTGGTGGCACAGACTGGCAGACAGCCGCGCTTAGCCCACGGCTGTCGCTTCGCTCCCGAGGAGCCGAGGGAACCCTGACTAAAGGGCTCCACCCACGGCACCGCCGGCAACTCCTGCCGCCGCCGCCACGCAGCCGTTCCCCCCCGCATTCCTGAGGCACCACCAGCCTTCTCAGAGCTGGGCCTCCCCCATCCCCGCCCCTGACTCGGCAAACGCGCCCGTGGGTCGGTTCGTGCTCGGGGACCGCCGCGGAGCAGCTCCAAGCCCTCCCGCGGCTCGGTACAGCGCGGCACAACCCAGGCCCCTCGTACCCTACGCGGACCCGACGCGAAGAGCCGGTCAGCCCCGCCCGGCCGTGTCAGGCGCTTGCCCGCGCTCCGCCCCGTCACCTGACCGCCGGAGATGCGCCGGGCGCTGGTTTACGCCGTCGCCCCCTCCTCTCTTCTCCCCTCCCCTGTCGGTGGGCTGCGCTTGGCGTGCGGAGGGGCCCGCCTCCGCCATGGTGCTGGAGTCGGTGGTGGCAGATCTGCTGAACCGCTTCCTGGGCGACTATGTGGAGAACCTGAACAAGTCTCAGCTGAAGCTGGGCATATGGGGGGGTAAGGAAGCCCCTTCCTTCTCCCGTCCTGCCTCCGCAGCGCTGCGGGGCCGCCGCTGTCACCGGGGGCGGGCGCATTCTCGCGGAGGGGGAGCGGGTCTCTTTGGCTGCGGTTCCCCGTGAGGGGTTGGCAGGCTGAGGGACGACGTTCCCTCTGAGAGGCGGTCCGTCTGTGGGTTTGCGGCCCCCTGTGAGGAGCGGGCGAACTGCGAAACTGCGGCCCTCCGTGGGGGACGGCGGGCCAGTCTGGCCGCGGACCTACCCCCCTTTCCCGCCACGAGGGGCGGTCAGTCAGTCAGTGGCCTCGGAACCCGTCTCGCCCCGTGATGCACTGTCGGTAGCTCTCTGTCTGGCCTGCGATCCCCTCTTCCTTCCTCCCACTCTCCTCATGAAGACGATCGGTCGATCGGGTCGATCTGTGGGGCTGCGGCTGCCCGCGGTGGCGGCGCCCTCCCGTGGCGGGTTCGCGCCGGCGGAGGCTCCGGCTGTGAGCTCTCTTCGTGGAGGGTGCTGGAGGGAGGTGCAGGGCAGCAAGTTGTGGGGGAAGAAAGAGCAAAGTTATGGGCTCCTTCCATACGAAGCGAGGGCCTGGGTGCCCGTACCTCGGCAGCTTCCTAGCTGTGCCAGTTACTTGAGAGGCAAGGAGTGGGCGCACGTCGCTGGCCTCGTAGTCCTCTGAGCCAGGAAACTGTTGGCAAAGATTTTGACACCCCCCACCTTTTTCTCTCCTTTTAAAAAAAAATTTTAAAACTCTTCTCTAGCGTATGCTGGGTGGAAGTATGAGTGTGCTGTTGGGTTTGCAGTGTGGTGGAGTGTTGGCTGGTTCATGCATTATGGCCCCAGAAGGAGGGGAGGGCTGCTTTGGGAGCTATGCCTTTCACCTGCTAATTTAATGGTGTAAATTATGTATATTTAACAGACATCATAGCAATTTCAGTTTGCTACCCTATGGCATGAAAACAGTTGAAGTACTGTCTAGAGGAAGTTGTCTGTTTATATGCTCTCCATACACAAGGGATGACTTTTCATGTCCTCTTAATTTTGCTCTTGCTATAGTATTAAGCTTTTTAACACATCATTCACAACAAGATAAATAATAAGAAACATTTCCTATGGTTATAGGTGTATTTAATGGAGTAGAAACACAGAGATGTCTTAAATTGGTGGTATTTATGTAATTTCTTCCCTCGTGAGATTTTTGTCTCAATAAGCAAAGTTTAATGACTTATACAAATCAGATATTTTTGGTGGTGTTTTGTAACTAGAGTACGGTTTTCAGATTTTTACCCATGTGTACATGGGAAGGTTGTAGTTGTATTTCTTCTGCTAACTTACATAATAATTTAAGTCATTGTTCTGTACTTCTCTTTTTTTTTCTAAATAGGTAATGTGGCATTGGACAATTTACAGATAAAGGAGAATGCATTAGTAAGTATTCTAATATTTTAAAAATTGTTTTTATACATCTAAAGATTAAGTCACAGGAGAAAATACTACTTACTGTAGTCTAATGTGACACAGTATGCTTTCTTTACTGGTTATTGGAAGTAAGTCCTTGGTTAACTGTTTCTAGTTTTTGTTGGAAGAGAAGTGAAAGAAGCTATAGTTGAAAAGTATGCTTTTTCAGAAGAGGAAAATAACTTTTGCTAAGTTAATGATAGGGTTTTTGGAAGAAGTTTCCCACTGTCCTATGCATACGTGCATATCCAACCTGTCCTGATACTTGAGCTTGAAATGATAAAACTTTTATTTAATAAGATATTGGTGTATTTCTGTTATCATTTTGGTCATCTGGTACAACTTAAAGGATTTAATCTGCTGTGACTGCACCTGTATAATCATGTATGCTGGATCAATGGGCTGAGGCCCAACTGTATGAAATTCAACAAAACTTAGCACCAGGTCCTGCACTTGGGTCACAACAACCCCAGCCAATGCTACAGGCCTGAGGAAGAGTGGCTGGAAAGCTGCCCGGCAGAGGAGAACCTGGGAGTGCTTGTCAGCAACTGGCTGAATATGAGCCAGCAATTTTCCTGGTGGCTGAGAAGGCCAACAGCATCCTGGCTGGTATAAGACATAGTGTGTCCAGCAGGACCAGGGCAGTGATCGTGCCCCTGTACTCAGTACTGGGGATGATGTGCCTTGTGCTGTGTTCAGTTTTGGGCCTCCTGCTACAAGACAGACATTGAGGTGCTGGAGCATGTCCAAGGAAGCACAACTGTCCTGGTTCTGGCCAGGCCAGAGTTAACCTCCCCAAGCAGACAGCACAGGTGAGCTGAGTTAGCCCAGGCTGTTTCTGCACCATCTGACATCACTCCCCCATAAGAGGGGCTGGTGAGGTAGGGGTACTCCTGGGTGCCTCCAGGGCAGTCTGAGTGCAGTACTCTGTGTCATCTTTGGGTTTGAGTGTAATTTGCCATGGGCTGTTATTGTTCCACTTTCACAGTGCTTTTGTCAGTAAACTGTCCTTATCCCAACCCACGGGAGGCTCTCTCTGTTTCTTATCTGGAAGTAAGCGAGCGGCATGTGGTGCTCAGCCACTGGTTGGGGCTGAATAACCACAGCAACAGAGCTGGTGAAGGGTCTGGAGAGCAAGTCTTATGAGGAGTGACTAAGGAAACTGGGGTTGTTTAGCCTAGAGAAAAAGGCTGAGGGGAGACCTTATTGCACTCTACAACTACCCGAGAGGAGGTTGTAGCGAGGTGGTGGTTAGTCTCCCAGATAACAAGTGATAGGACAAGAGGAAATGGCTTCCAGTTGTGCCAAGGGAGGTTCAGATTGGATGTAAGGAAAATTTTCTTCACCAAAAGGTTTGTGAAGCTTTGGAACAGGCTGCCCAGGGAAGTGGTTGAGTCACCATCCCTGGAGGTATTTAAAAGATGTGTAGATGTGGTGCTTAGGGACATGGCTTAGTGGAGGACTTTGCAGTGTTAATGGCTGGCCTTGATGATCTTACAAGCCTTTTCCAACCAAAATGATTCTATGATCCTAGTCTGTTTTATGATTATACTTCTCTTAAGTCATAGGGTTTTTTTCCTCTCTTTTATGTCCACAGGGTAGATGTTTGTATGTTTCTGAATTATTTATTACATCTAATGGATTTGCATAGGTCTATGTGTATTTTTTTTTTCTCAGTTTTGGTTAAATAAATGGATTTTCAAGGCCTGACATGTCTAAATTGTTTGATCTAATTTAAGTTTTCTGAAAGACAGTGGTGTGGGGAGGAAGGGAGAAAAAGTTTATCCTTCTACTTCAGTTTATGGGATTGAAGGTTGTATTTATGAGTTTGTGTAAATTGATGCTTATTGAAACTGTCAGGCATTAAGACGTGTGCGTTCTGAAAGGAAATATGGTTATTCAAATTCTGTATTCTGTTCCTTTTAAAATAAGAGTGGTAGAAGGAAAGAAAACCAAGAAGTAAGTACCCATGTTCTTGTCTGGGAAAAAAGCCTTGGCTGATTTTTATGTTCTTTAATTGAGATAAATACCTGTACTCATGAGAGGCTCTTACTGTTATCTTTAGTGTGCTTCAAACTTACACTGGGGAGAACTGTTACTCTTTGGTGAACTGAAAATTTGTTGGATTTCTGTAGGACTTAATAATTATTTTTTCTCTATTATTCTGAAGTTTCTTATTTAGCTGAACCATTTCATCAGTTCCTGATAATCTTCTTGTACTTCAAAATTCTTGATACAAATATCATTGTAATCTGGTAGTTGAAGGCAGGAAGAAAGCATTATCTACTTTGCACATATCTTTCCTGCATATGAAAGGTTGATAACAGATCAAACTATTTTAAGTGAGTCTATTCTCTCTTCATCTTGTGATGTATTTCAGTGAAAAATAAAAATTGAGGAGAAAGCTTACTGATCAGGTTTTCAACAGCAAGGTTGATAATACTTTTAGCATTTTGGACTTACAGAAATGCATAATCTGCTCCTGTCTGGATTATTTTTGTTTTCCTCTTAAGGTTTTCAATTAGAAAATATACTAGCTTTTAATTTCTGTGTATAGATAAAGAAGTCTCAAATGTAAGAAAGGAAAGCCCTAAGTGAAAGGGAGATGAGCAAACAGTTACTTTCAGTGTTACAATTGGCAAGTCAAATTTTTTCCTTATTTATAGTAAAAGAGTATTTAATGAAAATGGAAGTTTATTAGCCTGCAGTAAAAATTTAAGATATGGCTCTTGCAAAGTCAAGTTAAGAGGTTTTGTTTAAGATTCCTGGAATAAAATTGTACAAAATTGTTTTACAAATGGCGTCTTAGGCACCTTGAAAATTTGCTGACATGAAGTGCTGAAGTGTCATTATGTGGAATATGTACAAAATTTTCTTTTGAGGTTCTTGTTTTGTGTAACTTCAGCTATAAAAATACCGAAGTATAATGAGGCATTGCAATTAATGATCCTCTTTTACCTTGTTGGAAAGTTGTAGTAGTGATAATTCAGTATTTCCAATGGATTTCTTCAGCTTTATCCTATTTTTCTATTGTAAAGCAAAATGATTGATACCAAACTATGACCGTAAGCTCTTCAGCAACCTGTTACATGTTTCTCTGCTGTTACATTAAAAAAACCTTCACTCTGAGCTTCTTCAGTTGTGAATTTGTATCTACTATCCAGATGGTCACAGCTCTTTAAATCTTCAAAGCTCTCATTGGCTGTTTCTTCTCAGTTACAGGCTTGAAGGATCAGTAAAGCACCATTTTTCATGTCAAAACTCAGTGCTCCCATGGTTTTTAGTTTATGCTAATCTCTTGTCTTCACTGAACTACTTTAAAACATCTCTGGTTTTTACCTTTTCCTTAATTTCTGCCCCTCCCGCTACTTAATCTTCTGAAAACTATTTTTTTAAGGTCAAGCCTCTAACCTTTCAGTAGGCCAACATTATTTAGTCCCCCTTAAAATTCAACTGTGGATCATAAATGCAGTATTAAATGGGGTGATTTGTTTGCTGGTATGTGCTTTTACATGACTGCTACTGGATTTATCAAGAGCACGGGGATCTTTGCTCTCACAATTCATTTTGTCTCAACTGCTTCTTATGCCTGTTGTTACTACTAAAACCAGCGTTTACAGATCAAACTATTTTAAGTGAGTCTATTCTCTCTTCATCTTGTGATGTATTTCAGTGAAAATTAAAAATTGAGGAGAAAGCTTCCAGTTAAGCTTATAGACCAGATTTTCAACATGCAGCAGCCTGCAGGAAGAAATGTTTGGGAGATACTGAAGAGCAATTGTCACCTGGAAGAATTTAAAGCAGAAGGAAAAGTTTCTAGGACTATGTAGTTATAACCAGAAAAGGGTTAAAATATTTCATAGCTTTTGATTTTAGTAGTTTCTCTGAGGTGCTGAAAAAGAGAAAGCCATGGAAATATTGTCACAAGTTTAGTCACTTAAAGTTGGTTTATGTTAGGCTCATAATTGCAGCTCTGAATGCTTTTTAAAATCTGGAAGTCTGGCAGAGATGTTAATTTGGGTATTAATTTTATTTTTTTGGAGCAGCCATGTTAAATGTTTTTAAGTTGGTGGAAAAGTGGTGGTGAAGGTTGTTTTCTGGCATGTGGGAAGAGACAAGTGGTTAATATTAGACTCGTTTGGGATTCTTTTTTTTTTTTTTTTTTAGAATCTTTGAGATGAAGACTTCAGGTCTTGGAAATGTGGTGTAATTGAAAAGAATACTGAAGGGCAAAGCAGTTCCAGAATCTTGATGTTTTAACTTATTTTTCATTCTTTACTTTTTATTTAATTTCTCCTACTTCCTCTTTAGTTGATTTCTCTTTTTAGATTCTTAATATTCCTGTGATTATACCCTGATTTTTCTGTACATTATATAGGAGAGATACTTTGTGAAATTTTAATTGATGGTAATAATTGTTTACTTGTCTCATCTTACTCATTTTTATGAGCCTATCTTGTTCTTGATATTTGGCAGGCATTTTGCAAAGAACTTGTCAGTATTTGTAGTGAGACTTTTTAGATGTTTATAAAGACTAAGTGCTTGTATCAAAAATGAAAGACTTACATGGCAAATTAAGAAAAAAATATAAGAATATTGTATACAGATAAATTTTACTTTTTAGTAACCTTTGGAGCAAGGGATTATCATACTTGCAGGAGAGAATTGCATAAAATTCAATGAAAATGCTTTGTTTCAAGGCTTTCTACAAGCCTAGTCATATTTGTGGATTCCTGAGTTCATGTGAGTATTGCTAAATAACTACATCTCTGCCATATAGAGAACTGTTTCTGTCATGGAACTTTAGTTCTGGGAAAATAGTTTGAACAGAAGTAAGGATAAGCTGGTTTATACAGCAAAATTATCTTTAAAATGGATCTGTTAATACTTTTTTATTATTTTACAGAGTGAACTGGATATACCTTTTAGAATAAAAGTTGGTCAGATAGGTAAGTGTTTCAATGTAAGTAAGTCATGAAATGTAAATTTTAGTACAGGCCTTAAGTTCTGCGTTTCTTTTATTGAGCTTTCATAAGAGATCTCTGCAATTCTACTTGTTGCTGAAACTAGTATAGTAGTTGAGTGTGACTGCCCTGGACAAATCATAAAATGTTATCTGGCAAACCCTGTTTGTGTAAGTTTACAGGCTGGTATGAGAAACATGTCTGAGAGGTTCTTCCCAGATGCACTGGTGACCAAGGGAGCTGTTTAGTACAGGCAGAATGTGTGTGGCTGTTTAAAGGACAGATCAGGAATATGAAGAATTTAAGATTCCTGAAACTGGCAAACATGCTAAGGGTTTAGGAACTCTTAGATATGTTTTTTTTTTTTAAAATCCTTTCTCTTCTAGTCAGCATTGCTTTTTCATATGAAACTCTTGTTGGAGATGATTGTGTTGTATTTCTTGTTCTGCTTCCCTTGGAAAGTCATGTTCATCTCAGTTATTATCTCAGGTTTTGATCTGATTCTAACTTAAATCTATGGCTTATATGTTCTCTGCGTGTATTTTATTGGTTCAAGGGCTTTAAAATGTTTAGGATCATATGATTTGTCCTTCCTTTCCAAGGTGTTTAGGGCATCGTGATACAGGTCTAATGCTCTTTGGTGCCTGAGGTGGCGTTTGGACTAAGCACATCATGGACTTTTGTTTTGATGTAATTCTGCTTTGTTTAGATAAACTCACTCTGAAGATTCCTTGGAAGAATCTCTATGGAGAGGCAGTTGTTGCAACTCTAGAAGGCTTGTATCTTCTAATAGTTCCTGGATCAAGTATGTAAACTCTTCTACTATACATCTAATGGAAGATAAAGATATTGAAGGGTACCATGTAATTGAATATGTAATAGCAAGTAGTTTATGTAAGCTCCTACTTTTACATTCTGTTCCTTCAGGGAAGTTTCTAGACAAATGGTGGCAAGTTAGTGGAAGAAGGGTGGGGAAAAAACAGCACTTGTTGCTTTTTAGGGAAATCCTTGGTTGTATCCATTCTAAGTTCAAGTCAGTCACCAAGTTTCCACTGTAGTGTGCTTATCCTGAATGCACTCTCCAGGCATACTTGAGATCTTTTGGCTGTTGCATAATAAAGTTAATTTGCTTCTAACTGGCAACAATCAAAACTAGCAATTCTTTTGGTCTGTTTTTAGGGAGAGGGATCAGACAACTTGATTGTTTTTTTCTGAAGTCAGGAGCTCTGGTATATTAAGAAAACTTGTGAGTTTCTAGACCATCAAATATATATGTAGTAGAACTTACAAACCTGCACTATATTGCACAGACCACATTTAAGGGTCTGAACTTCCTGGAAGGACTCTCCTGTGAAGTAATACTTCAATGTTGTGATCTTTTTGTGTCTTACTGTGTAAAAATAACAATTTCAGAGGCTGGATGCAATTAAACCTAGCATAAACCTTCAGCAATTAAACCTAGCATAGCTTTTATCTTGAACAAGGTGTTTTCAACTTAATGTTGAATGGGTGTGTACTGCTTGATTATACATTTATATAACTTGAAATTTAGGATTAAAACTGTTCCTATGTGGTTTACAGGCATTAAATATGATGCAGAGAAGGAAGAAAAATACTTGCAGGATAATAAACAAAAGGAACTGGCAAGAATTGAGGAAGCCTTGCAGAAAGCGGCAGAAAAAGGTACTGAGTTAATAGTACACATCTCCATTGGAATTTGAAGACAGACTGTACTATGGAAGAAAATTTCTCTTTTGTGGTTGACTTAATTTGTTTTGTTCAAGTATAATCTTCCTATAGTTCTTTGAAAAGTGTTTTTCCTCTAAAGCTTGAAAGAAATGTTCCTTGTTTTGTTTACTTTTTTTGAGTCAGCTCCCATTGGAAATGGGAATTTGATAATCTGGTATGTCTTTTTTTTTTCTTCTTAAAGCTCTAGGGTAACAGGACCAAAGATAGAAACTGTGTTGCCTTTAGGCTACTGCTGTTGTTGCTTTAGAGCTTCAGTAATGGATATTAAATAACATGTTTTAGGGGTACATGTGGCAGAGTTTTCTTTGCTTAAAGGGAACTTGAAGGAGAGTGGTAAGATTTTGTAAATTTTCACTTCAACACTAACGCTTTCGTTTGTTTCTCTTGTCCTTGTATGCTGTACTGCTATCCTGACTGGTTTGAGAAGGGAGCAGGAAATAATTCATGATGCAAGAAAGCAACTGAACATGAACACTGGAAACTTTTCCTAAACTTTTGATCTAGGTTATAAATTAAATTTCAATTTTTAAATACAGGTTTAAATAATTGATCATTTCAGTCCAGTTAACCTGATTGGTGGTCTTTGGTTTTGTTTGGTTGGGTTTTTATAGCAAAAAATGTCTTTAATGAAATTATTGTATAAATTAGGCTTGCATGGATAAAAATCAAGCTTAGAACCAATGACAGGTAACTACACGCAGTAGAGGAAAAAGGTATTACTGTAGTTTTGCCTGAAGTGACATCTGTTTGTCGGGGATAGCATAATGGTTCTTAAGATGCAAGTCGTTTGCCTTGGAGAAGATGCTGGAGATGAAAGGATGCATAGAACGCTTGGAAAAAGATACCTTGATTGTCGTCTCTTCACTTACTGAATTTTCCAGTCATGGGGGACTCTGCTGCCATTCCTGAATTGCTACTTTGAGATGTACATTTGCACTTTTGCTGTAAACAGTAACCTGGCAGTCTGCTTACAGCAATGAAAGAGACCTTCTCTTATTTGTTGTCTGTAATATGCCAGAAACTGTATGAGAGCTAAGACAGCTTCAAGGAATTACTTTTGCAGCCGTTACTTAACACTGGGACAAAATAATGTTTGTACACATTTAACCTTGGTTGTATAGAACTTGGACACTGCCAAACAGTAGTGTTTCAGCTGTTATTCTTTGCATTATTAGCAATGGGATGATGAAATAATACATCAAGAAGAATTTAACCTAATAGGCACTGCTTGAGGAATCACAATTATTGAACTTGATATAGTTAAGAGTGAGTCTGTGCACTTGCGACAGTCTTCTTTTTTGAAAGAAACTTGCTACATTCAGCATTTCTAGGGCTTTTGAAGAAATCCTATAGAAATATCTCAGTAGCTCAACTCATCTATAAGAACTATAATTAGATTTAGTCATGTTTTGCAGTTTTAAGCTTTCAGCTATGTGAAGGAAAAGTTAGGGTAACATTGAAATTGATTTATTTTTAACTGTAGTTATCCTCTGTCATACTGAGCATGATCCTTATGGGTCCCTTCCAAACTGAGATATTCTATGATCATATGTCAGAGGTAGCTGTTTGTATTTCTGGTCTTGTACTAGAACTTTGTACCCAGGAGGAGTGTTGTAGTTCTTGCGTAAACAGATCCTTTGCTTTTGCTAGATACGCAAGTCTTGGAGCCAAGTTGCTCTATAAACTTGTGAAGTTCAGTTCTTTCTGTGGGCTTTTAAGAACACACAATAACTGGTGAAAATCCAGGCAATATGAGGGTCCATGAATTCTCAGCTGCATTTACTTTTCTGATGAGTACTCACCTTAATATGTTTAGAACCTTCATTCAGTACTTGGATTTATTTAAGAGCCTTTTAGCACGAACTGTCCTGGCAATATTTTCTTTAGACTTTTTGCTGAAATCTTGAGCAAAATGGTCATGCCACTGTCTGGTTACAGTAGTGTGATGGGGACATGACGTTAATCTCTGCTGACATAATAAGGTGACAAAAGATTGTATTCTAAGCTATTAAAATCTTGTCAGCATCAAAACTGGTATATGGAGACCGAAGTGTAAAGTGAAAATTGCATAACTTGCTCATGTAGATCATCTTTAAAACACAATATTCTGAAGTGACTCTGGCTGTTGAATATTGTGATGGAAATACTATAGTCATATGAGTTTTATAAAGCTAACCTTAAATTAGGAGCTGACTTCTTTTAAACAAAATGATGTTTTTGGTTATTTGCTGCCATGTGGATCAAGGCACTCATTCACGTGATTCCTTGTATGGGTTGGAGAGTCTGATTTACAAGGACACAAAGCCTGGTGGGTATGCATGATTCTGTTTTGCACATGCATGATGAGTATGCAGCTTACATTTTTATACATGCTCCACCCCTTCTCCTCCACCCTCACCCCAAGCAGTAAAATGTGGGAATGAGAAAACAATACTTCTAAGCATCCATATATCGATGGTTATAGAAATAAGATTTTAGTGACTGTAAACTTACAATGATTAGCCTTGTCTTAATCGAGTGGCTGCTCCAGTCAGAAGATTTCCATCAGCAATGTTGAGCTCAAGAATGTTATAAAATGCTGA
This sequence comes from Porphyrio hochstetteri, assembly GCA_020800305.1. Lineage (NCBI taxonomy): Eukaryota > Metazoa > Chordata > Aves > Gruiformes > Rallidae > Porphyrio > Porphyrio hochstetteri. Next base: position 9,547,756 of record CM036915.1, on the reverse strand, counting down.
CAAGGTTCTACTATAAACACTATCTTTAGGTGTTTTTTGAGAGCAGAGAATAGTTACTCAAAGTGTCTGGGCTTAAAGATACTGGAAGTTCAGGCTGTCTTGAAACTGTGGATGTGCAAAATGAGCCATAGCAGATTGAAGGCATCTAGCATGCTTTTCCCTGGTTCTGTTTATTTGGATTGCTCTCAAGTTAGGCAAGGAAACGGTTTCCACTGAAATTCAGTGGAACTGTTATTATGTTGTACCTTCTGTATTTTTTATCTTCTTGAAACAGATTTTCAGAAATCTATTCTTAGCCAGAACTACTTGGTGGGTTTTTATCTGTGTACAGGTTTAGAATAAACTTAAAATCATATGTTTAGTTTCTCTATAATAATGGATATGGGTAACTGAGAAAATCACGTTGCCTTAGTTTTGTCATATATGAGAGTGAAAGCCTGAGAACTACAGATTTGATAGGAAGTGAAGCTTTCATTTTGAGAATATAATTTTTAGGGGATTACTTGTACTGTACTTGAACTATCGAAAAGAAAGCATTTTTTCTATTTGGCATAGTTTCTCCTTTTTTGTTATTGGTTGGGTGATTGCCTTACCTGCAAGTTGAGATCTTGGCAGGCGCTTTTTCCTCCATTGTTTGAACAGGCATGCAAATTACATAAAAACAAAGTTATTCCCTGGAGTTATATGCACTTGCTTCCTTCTTGGTTTAGTGGGTTACACCCTTCTCATGCAACAACCTTTTAAACTTAAGCACAGGCAGCCCAATTACTCAGTGCCAGAAATGGAAGGAAACAGTGCGACTCACCAAACTGGTTTTCTGTAGACATATGGAAAAATGTGAGCCTTAATTTAGTTCTTGATTGTGATTGTGTGGCTCATAATTCGTGTGTAAACAATAGAATCTAACTTCATATAAAGCTTTTAGAGGGTCGTCATCTTGTATACCTTTTTGGCAGTTACTGGTATCATTCTTTCAGATCACTTTCATGCCATACTGCTGATGAACGTGGGAATTGTATTGAAAAGTTGCTCTTTGGGTGTCCACATACATTGGAAATATCTTGACTTGGAAGTTTATGCCCTTGCATAGTGAAAGCCTGTTCTGGATATAGACTTCCATGGTGTTAATCATTCCACACCACCCTCCCCCCCCCCCGCCCCCCGATGTGTTTGTTGCTAACTGTTCAGTTATGACAACTATGCCTGTGCCTGAGGTCATTAAATAAAAACCAAGCACTTGGATTACAGGAAAGCTTATTCACCAGGGTTTCTAATAAGCACTCATGGCTCTGTTTTTAGCTCTCTTTTGAACATAAGTGATCTGCAATTATGTTATGCAATACGCTCCTGAAGAAGTCTGGATATATGTTTTCTGAGAACCCTGGTGATTATTTGTAATTGATCGAACTCTTGAGGTGTTACTTAGGGAGTATATGAAAGTTGAATTAAATGCCTTGACCTTATGATTGGCAAGACTGCCCATTCAGTAGAAATTTGTGTACTTAATATTAAGTTTTTACTGGCTGCCTAGTTGACTAAGAAAAAAATGAACTTAGGTATATGTAAATTATGAAAAATAAGGCTGTGTTCTATGAGAAGTAGCTGCCTGCTTCCTTAAGAGATCTGCAATTTTTTAAAGAGCTTTTAATGAGTCATTACTCAGGCATTCTGCTTTAAGACAAGCTAAACTTTCTTCCATCTTTTCTTATGTTTTCTTGCATTTCTGCTTTACTAACTTGAATTTTATCCCTTTCCCAAAATATTGCTTGCACTGGAAAAGGACGTAAACGTAAAAAATATAAAAAGCATTTTAAGAGACCCTTTAAAGGTCACGATCACTCAAAAGGTGGGTAGAAGTTCTGACTTAACCCTTAAGACTTTTGTTTTTTCTTTGTTTTCTTCTTAAATTAGCTTTTCATATAGGAATACATCCAGACACCTTTGTTTTCCCCTCCTGTTTGAAAGAGGACATTGATTGGAGAGAGTTCTCTTTTGCTATTTACACATTCTCTGAATCCAGTAAGACTGAAGAAAGTCCTTGTTTCTCTCTACCTAGAAAGCTGTGTCTGTTTCTTCAACTTGACTTACCTGTAACATTTCCAACAGAAATGTCGACGTTTGCTAGGCTGATGAGTGGCACTTCACTGTGACTGCTGAGAAAACTGTGTGTGGAAGAGAGCTATTCTTGTAATTTCTGTAATAGTCCAGTAACAGCTATGTGAAGTAAATCTGAAACTACGCTGATTTCTTTGTAAACAGCAGTAAAGTGTCTTTTTCATTACCATTTAGCTTCTGTTCTAAATAGCATAGTGTTATGACTGATATTTTGGCAGCAATGAACCTGGTACTTTTCCCCAGGAGGGTAGTCGTTGCCCAGAAGCACCTATCCATGCAGGTCTTCCCTATTAGCATGTGAATAACAATGTCTTGCCATAACCTATGTGGTAGTGGTGTTATGTATTTGACCTTGAAGGAACCCGCAACATAGACTTGCAATTGGAGTGAAAACTTTGTCAGGACCCTAGATAAGCTTTGAAACGTATCAATTTTTTTTTGCTGCTGGTAGCTGCATCTGCTGGAAAAATGTCAGTGGGTTACCTGCGTGCACTTGAAGGTTGTGAAGCTGCAGTGAGCATTTCTGCCCCTTTCTTGATTTCCTTTATCAGTATTGTATTGAATTCTGTTAACAGGGAGTGGGAGCTGTGAAGATATGATTAGTAGGAGGAAATTAGTTTCATGTATAAGTGGTGTAATGTTGTTAATTCTTTTGAGTTCCTGACTTTTTTCCTTCAAATACAACGCTTTCTTTACTAATATAGTCTTATAGCATGTTTAATAGTGAAGTCTTTCAGTTTTTAAAGGAATCTGTTGAACCTCTTTTGGACTTAGAAAAAAAAATTCTGATTTTAATAGCAAGACTTACAATGATAGATGCATATGTGGTATTCGGCATGCATTGCATATTAAAGGTAAAGTAAGCTGAGATGTCAAACTTGGAGTGTAGCCCTAAACTAACTTAAAACCTGTAGACCTGCTTTCCCTTACTTGGATAACCACAACTGTTTCTTCAGATTGAGCCATCTGTAGTATTACCAGCAAAAATATTCAGGGTTGATTAGTGGCATCTACAGGGATGGCTGCTTTGAATGGTGGATACTGAAAAAGACATGGTAGCCTGTAAAGACAGCTAGAGAAGTAGCTCATCTATCTGTGTTTTAGATAAAATGTTAAAGCGCTCAGCCTGAGAGAATTGTTTTAGCATTATGTCATTAAATGATGAGTGATTTTAAAATATTGCCCCCCACCTTGGCAAGTGTACATTTGTCTTGGCTGGAATGCTCAAGTTGTGTGTCTGTACAGCTTCAGCTACCCTATCTTGTTCAACATATTGTCAGCTATTGCGACTTTGCATAGCAAAGTCTGATAGGAACCCAGCTTAAATGGCCACAGTCTAAGTCCAGTATGGAAGAAATGGAATATTCAGAGCAACAGTTCATTTTCACTTATGGTGTGCCAGATTTTAACTTCCTCTGACAGTGTTGTATGAAAGGCTAATGGACTGGTCTCTTGCTGTGCAAGTATCATCTTCACCTGGTTATTTCAGTGCATTTTGTACTAAATTGCACACCTATTTGCTTATTGAAAACCTTAATTAATTGCTGTGGAATACTTATGGGATCACTTTTTTCTTTGGAAGGAATGGGGAGAACTACATTAAACAAGAACTTGCTGTAAGCAAAACCATTCTGTCAGAAACTTAGACAGAAATTGTCTTATGGTTTTGTGGCGCACACAGAGTGAACATCACATCTTCAGAATAGGGATGTACAGAGAAGGAAAATGCAAATAAGTAATCTAAATAACCTAAAATGTCAAGGTTAACATTAGAGTAAATATTAAATTTATATTAGTGTAGCTGTCGGTGTGGTTGAACTCAAGATACAACTACAGCACTGAATGCTGACTTTTTTTTAAATTGTTTTAGACAAACCAAAGGAGGAGAAGAAAGATACTTTCTTAGAAAAGCTTGCAACTCAAATTATAAAAAATGTGCAAGTCAAAATCACAGGCATTCACGTTAAATATGAAGATGATGTAAGTATCAATAATGTATTCTGTTAATTTTAAATGGGACTCCAGAGCAGTTGTTATTGCCTAGTCCATAGAGAGAAACTGTTATCTGCTACCTTGAGAAAAGTGGCTGTGGTTTCTTCTGCACCTCTTCAAATAAAATATCCAAACTATAACTGAAAGGCAGAAATATTTTGGAAATGAGAAGTAATACTCTCCCTTTTGCCTTATCCAGTGGTGCCTTGCTCACTAAATGTGGATAGTGGCTGTTCATCATATGTTAATTTGTGCAGCTATGTCCTGGGTAAAGTCCAAGATGGTGGGAACTGGTGGGGTTAGAGGTGATTGGAAGGCAAATAGTTGAGCACTTAACTGATAAATGCAAATGATGATATGAACCAAACTGGTGTTACTCCAGCCTGCTGCTATTTTTTGTTTAGGATAAATGATAAAGCAATTTGTGATGAAATAATCAAATGTAAAAGAAAAACATTGCATATAGAGTATTTCTCAAACCTCTCTGGGGAGTATTTTCAGAGACACTAAATTTATAGAGGTGCGGGGAATGGAAGGTATAAAATGATAGAGCTGACTGAGGTGTGGTGTTCTGTAGTTCTTTGTTGTTTCCTCTGTGAAGATTTTAGAAGCCAGAAGGAGATTTTCAGCTTGATTTGACATCCTAAATCATTACAGTCATATTAGTTTTGGCCCAGCTTAAGGAGCTTCCAAGAATGCTTCAGATAGAATTATTAAGCAAAGGAAGATCCTCAAAACAGCTCAAGATTTCAATCAACTTTAAATGAGAATCTCTGTCTGCAGCAAGAGAAATAAGTAGCTGTTATTTTTTTCTCTTTTTGTAGATCACAGATCCACAGTGTCCAATTTCCTTGGGAGTGACATTGGGCGAGCTTAGCTTACTGGTAATGTGTGTGTGCATGCATGTTTTTCTGTTTTCAGTTCACTTGTCTTTGGAGTAACAGAAAGGGAAAGTATGATTTAGGATGATATACTGAAACTATATATACAGCTGGAGGGGGCAGATCATCTTCTATTTATGCAAGTAGTGCTTGAAGTTTGTGCAATGAGATGGGAAGACTGTTGAAGAATATCAGACTATCTGATAATAGCATTTTTTTCTTACAATCCAGTTAACCTTAAAGCAGAATATGTTTACTTTAAGGCAGGTTATTTCCAGGCTTAAGAAATAAATTAGGGCAAACCTTACATCATAACGATAAAGAACTTGGTGTTTTGCTGTGCCTTTTGAATAATGGGTGGAGAAAATTTCAGCTAAGGATTTTCTGGGTAGGAGAAGGAGTTGAAGTCCAAATAAACTGAAAAATTTTATGTTGGATTTTGACTTCTGTGTATGCAGCCTAGAGAAATGAGCTTCAGTAATCAGATAGCACCAAAATTATGCATCCTGTGCTTGAAAGTATAGGATAAAACTGCAAATGTGTCAAGATGCATGGAATGACTTGTATTACTTTGAACTTTTAGACAACAAATGAGAACTGGACTCCTTCTATTCTGAATGAAGCTGCAAAAATTATATACAAGGTAATGTGTAGTTTGTATGGTTTGTGCTTTTTTTCCTATACAAGTGAAAAGAGCAACTGATCTGGAGAGAAATAATCTGGGGTTCTCAAATTGGATGGCTTGCTTTGTGAATATGTGAATTTTCTGGTTTTCCTTAATTTTTGTGTGTGTTTAAACAGAATTAGAGCACAAATAACAGGCTTTATATAAGGCATAACTTTCACCTCCATGGTTTAAATTATTTCCCTTAAATGTAAACACTGATTCCCTTGTTAAATGTATTACACAGCAAATCTGCATGGTAACTGTGATAGCAAATAGTTCATTAAATTGCCATTTCCTACTCTAGTTTGTATACCTAGTGTAATTTGGATTCTGGTAACTAAGCAGTGTCTCTCTTCTCCCTGTCCCCCAATGCCATGCTAAAAGTAGCATGCAGAGATCTAAGAAATTGTAGGAACAATATAGGAAGGATTGAATAATCCTGGTTTCTTTATTAGGCCACATGTGTTAAATCTAAACCTGGGCAAGGGTCCAACATGTGCATGAACTTGCATGAAGGACTTGCTTTTTAGCAATTAATTTTTCACTTCAAAACCAGTACTATAAGATGAAATATCTCAGTGTTAATGGTGGATTTGCTGTCTAGTCTGCTTTCTTTTTCTGCTTTCACAAATGGAAACCTAAGTTCACAAGTGAGTTGAATATTGAGTATGGAATCTGTTGAATGTGTTTGTTTTTTTTCCCTGTGCAGCTTTTGTGCCTGGACAGCCTCAGTGCTTATTGGAACATACACAGCAAAATGTATTATCATGGCTCCCGGGAACAAATACTGGTAATTTGGAAGAAAGTGCATTAAACACTACTATGTTCTAGAGCTGTTGAAAACTGCACCATATTAGTTTCTGCCCCACTTTTTGTACTTGTGGTCAACCATGTTCTGATATGATCATATGTTAATCCATTGCACCATTGATAGGTAATATTTTTTGTGAACTTCATATGTTATTAACCCCTGTAGGCTTTAGCAATGGTCAGAAACTATGTCTGTAAAATAACATTCTGTTGGCATATGCTGTTTACCAAATATTGGGGCTCTGTGAGCTATTACATAGCTACTGTTATGAGAAAGGCAAAGGTGAGATATTAAATAAGCATAGAATAAATGAAAACTCAGATTCTTAGATTTTTATCAAAACAGGAACTTACATCACATTATCTGATTACCTAAACTGCATGGCTGAAATGAACCAATTGAGTGAAGCCAGAAAGAATGACATATTAAAACAAAACGTTTCTTTTTTTTTGCTTTGTAATAAACTGAAACTTGGGTAGGTAGTTCTGCACTGTCAGACATAAAAAAAAAAATACTTTATTTGTGCTTTGAGTGTCTGTTACATAGGTGAATAGTGGAATACTGCATCTTGGATATTGTAAGTGTGTGAAGTGCTTGTTTTGCTTTCATTTCATTGCTGTCTTGTCCTCCAAGTCTTATGCTCCCAGAAGAGGAACTCGAAACTTTGACAGTGTGTATAGGGCAGTTATATAGACATAAGTTGTGGTTGAGGGTACACATCCTCTTTCTGTATGACAGCTCAGGACTTCTGAGTTGCAAAATGACTGTTAGTGTTAAGAAGTTTATTTCAGAAGTCCACTTGTGTCGTTAAAAGAGCTCTTCTCTAAGTTATGAGAAAGTTACTCTAGTGAGCATTTGGGTAGTACATTACCAACTATTTTAGGTTCTGAAAGTAAACTTTAGAAAGGATTGGGAAAACAGTGCTTTTCAAGGAGACTTCTAATTGTAGCCGATGCAGCTGCAAGTGAAGATGCTGGGGTGGTTTTGTTGACCTTAAGTTTTATGTATCAGGAAGTACTACTTTATTTTGCCTTCTGACTGTAAAATGGAGTTGCCTGTTTCCAAAGCCTGGTGCATGTCTTGCATGTAAACTTTTCTTTGATTGCTGAGACAAAGGAATTCCAGTGTAGCAAATAGTATCCAATATTCTCACTGCCTGCTAACGTAAAGCGTCTCACCTCTAGCAGTTTTCCCAGTTCTGGAAATCCTGAGCAATTTTGGCACCGTGTACTAGTATCACTTTGCATACTGGCATCATCTCCATTATTTGGATTTTTTGCTTCCTTTGAATGCTTGATGACTGCATTTAGTTTAAATTTCAGTTGTGATTACTTGTCTTTGTGTTCTTGTGTCTAAAAGAGGAAGAGAGGGAGAGTGGGAATAAGGTCAGAACACATTGAGAAGATTTGAAGGGAGTTCTTAATGGGTATAAAATTAATTGTATAAATCTTCTCTTCCACTTGTTGAGTTGTCTCTGCTTCAGAATTTTAAAACCAATACAGGAACTGAACAAATAGTAAATAGCATGCCGTGTGTCATAACGTTATCAGTGTTAAACATCTGAATGCCTGTACATAGATTTTAGAGTAGCTTGTTTCCTAGAAAGCTACATCTTCCAGACAGGCTGTTTTGGTCTTCGTTTTTAGCAACATTATTGGGAAACCCCATTTATCATAGTAGCTAATTGGTCTGCATTGTAGTTAGAATAAGATGTCATCTCTAGCAATCTGTTACCTCCATTTGACAGTCTTCGTATTTAAATAATGTAAGTATATGGCTGGATGTGAGATTAGCTGTTTTATACTTAATCTCTTGAAATATAAAGATCTTATTAATATAGATCAGCGTACAGGAAATAGGTTGAAATGAAAATATTTTTAATGAGAGAGTGAACCTTTTGGAAAATACAAGCTAACTTTAAAATAAGGAACTGTGGAAAGGATTAGGTTGAAGAAATTTGTAGTAACAAAATATTTTCCTTAGAAAAACAACTGTTAATATGTGTAGTTTTTATAAAAATACAATGGGAACAAGCACTTCATCTGTCTTTATGTAGTAGTTAATATGTATATCTTACTAAAAGCAGGCCTCTAGCTTTAACTGTGCCATTCTAATTCTGAAACTAAATAAAATGCTTGGGCACGAATATAGTGTTCTCGATAAATTGCTGAAGAACTGCAGTGCAAGACAGAGTTCGCTTTTGATTGAAGACTTGGTTCTAGTGTGATATCTTAGGCCTCCTGGGCTCTTCTGTTATTTTCATGACTTTGTTCTGTTTGTAGTTCCTCTTGTACAAGCAGAATACCAGGAGGCTGAAGTGGCCTCCTTATGTGGTAAAAATGAGGAAGGGTAGAATGGGAATATATATTCCTGATACCTTCAAGGAGTTTAACAACAAATGCTTGATCTACAATGCTATGTGCTTGAGTGTACACAAGCTACATGTTTCTAAACTGATGCATGTAGGTGTTCTTGCAAGATTCAGACAGAGGTTGAATAAAAACTGTACTAACAGAACACTTTATAAGAGAAACTTTGAATTCTTTTTAGTCTGGTCTATTTAGACCCTTCACTTTTGAGTGCTTGTGCTATATTATCTTTTCCATTTATGGGAAGGAGGGCCTTACAAAATACATGTAAACTTAAGTTGGTCTACTCAAAGCTTAGAAACTGTGAACAAGGAATGTTCTTTAGCAATTGCTAGACAGTTTCGTATTCCTTTACAGGATCAGCTGAAAAAAGGAATTCCATGTAGTGGTAACCAGCCTGAAGGCTACCAGTACAGTAAGTAAGCCAGGAATGAGTGAATATAAGCTGTTCTGAGCCTGACCTGATCATGAAGGCATATTCATACTAACTTTATTTTACAAGAGCCTAAAGATAATCAAATGCATGAGAGCCTGTATCCTTTTTGACTGCTGCTGGGATCTCTCAATTTTTGTTGGGAATTGTTTCCTGATTCTGTGCTTCTTAAGCATATACGTTACAGTACAATGTGATTGGTATATCAGGCAGCAGGAATAAGTTCTTTTAAGATCACTTCTCATACTTTGTATTAATTAATCTCAATTTTTAAAATTAATCTCAAATTTAAAATTAATCTCAAATATAAATTTTTAAAATATTTCAGTTTTTAGACCAATATCAGCCTCTGCAAGACTGTATATCAACCCCTATGCAGAAGTAGAACTAAAAACTCCTAAGATTGACTGTAATGTAGAAGTACAGAGAATTGTCATTGAATTCACCAAGCCCCAGGTAAGTTGGCTTGGTATGCATTATCACCTATTTCAGAGTTTGTGATGAACTGTAGGGTGTGTCTGTTGGAAGACATTCTTTGGGAATTTTCTGTTCATATGCATGTAGACTGTCTAATCTGCTCAGCAGTAACTGTGGGAAAAGTGTAGGACCATTTTCCCTTTGCCTAATAGTCACTTCCTTGTGCTGGATCCCAACACCTTGTTATCTGCAGACCCTCAGATCTGCAGTCAACCTTTCCAACAGCATTCCTTTCACATAGAGAATGTGTAGCCTTATTTTCTGAAACTGTTATTCCAACATTATAATGGCAGAGATGCCAAGATACAAGCTAGGGTGGGAATACTGGCTTTAGCTATCATTTAGATAGTTCCCCAGCAATGTTAGTGGTTTGATCTATTTAGTAATTTACATTTAGCTTGCTAAATAGCTTTTTAGCTCTTATTGATGTCAGAGTGTAATCTGAGTTAGGAACAGTACTGATAAGGTGAACTAATGCAAAGCCAGTTCTAAAAATGGGAAAGCTGTGTATTAACAAATGAAGAGAAAGTTTGAGAGAACCTGAGCATGCCATCAGAAATGCAAATTGCTTTTGTTCTTTAAGGAAACCAGAAGTTTAGGCCATGGTGTCCTTTCAGAACAATGGGTGTAGTCGGTCCACTTTTATGTTCTAATGAAAAGGTATAGGCTGAATTTTCTGTAGAGCTTGGGGAGTACTGAAGACCACGGTATATGAGTACTTGAAGCACGGTGTCCAAAAAAATCTGAACCTCTGCTAAAAACCGTAGTTTTCTGTGTTTAGTACCTCAGTATGATAGACCTTCTGGAGTCCATAGACTACATGGTTCGCAACGCACCTTACAGAAGATTTAGGCCAGATGTATCTCTCCATAAAAATGCCAGATTATGGTAAGCTCTCTATGTTTCTGCATTCTCTGGGAGATGCTGGAGTCTTCTCCAGTCTCTGTATTATCCTTTGTGGTTAAAAGTAGCTTTAAAACTAGATCACATATGTCATTATGACTTCAGAGTTTTGCTTAGCCAAGTAGAAAAGGCTTCTAGAAGAGAACATGTGAAAGAACAAAGTGATGGGAATCTCGTATGCAAACCTAACCCTAGTCCCCAAAATGTCTGAACAAAATGCCAGTGTACACTCTAGAGATTAGAATATAATTTTAGAAAGACTGAATAGGAGAAAAAAAAAAAGGCAAATGTCTTAAAAGGGAAACATGTATGTCAACCAGAATTGTTAAAGTTTAGAGCTGATACACATTTTTGTGGCTTTTTCTCAGTGCTAACTGTTGGTGATTATCAAAGTGCTTCACTGTACTTAGTGCTGTTAGAGTCCAATTTTTCAAACATGCAGAAGTCAATAGAGGATGCAGATCTATAGATCTTTCGCTGTTAAATGTAAGCCCTCAGTCCATTTTTCAGAAGTGCTTATTAAAATGTTAATGGTTTCAACATCAGAGTTCTTCAAATGACAAGTGGTAAAGAAAGTGTTGGCATATTAATAAACTACCTCTGCAACTCTTAAGTTGTAATGCACAAATGACATGGGAAGTTGCTCATGAGTGTGGAATTATTATAGGTGGAAGTACGCTGGTAACAGTGTGCTTGAAGTTCACATCAGAAGACATACTCAAATGTGGTCATGGAGTAACATAAAAAAGCATAGACAGATTCTGAAGACTTACAAAAATATGTACAAGAACAAGCTGACACAGAGTAAACTGTCAGAAGAAACACAGAGGCAAATTCAGGTGAGCATTTTCTCTCTGGAGAAGGTATGCTTTGGTCCCTTTTAAGTAATTCCTTAAATACACTAGACAGTGATCAAGGGTGGTGGTAGTAGAAGAGCACAAGAGTTCTGTGGAAACATCACTTAAATCTAATAAATTTAATAAGCCCTTTTTGTTTGTGGATTAATGAACTTGAGTGCATTTAATGAGTGCAAGATGAATCTACTAAAAAAAAAAAAAGAAGTAGACTGCCTAACATCAGGTTTCATCATCTTGTGAACTTCTTGGCTGGCAGGGAGGTGGGTGGGTATAGAAAGAGCAGGTCTGGAAGACATTGAAGTGTAAGTACGAAGGAGTTTGTAGAGAATTTGTAGTGGTGACCCTTTCCTAAATGTGTTTGAGGCAAGGGATTTCATTGCACATTTTTACAGGACCTAGAAAGAAAGCTTGATGTCTTCAATATCATCTTGGCAAGACAACAAGCACAAGTTGAGGTAAGAAATAATTTTTGTTCAATAATAATGTAACACCTCAAATAAGGCATTTTTGTCATTATAGTATCTTGAAAAATGTTTGTGCTAATGACTGTGATAGGGTAGGGAGGTGGGAAGGCAAGTTGCCTATCCTTCCAGGACCAAGAGTAAACATATTTCCAAACAGGAAACCAGTTCCAAAGATCTACCAGTGTCTGTGCACAGTGTTAACTGCCACCTGCTTGGTACCATTCAGATAATTGTCTGAGGGTGCTCATATATCGATTCTTTTCTCCCTTTGATATCTGTTATTTTAAGACTGGTTCTGCAGCTGTTCAGGATTAAACACGTACGGCTGTTCTCATCCTAACTACACCTTTAGTTATTCTCTCTTTAGGGGATAACCAGTCTAATCGGAAGACAACTCTGAGAGAATTGTTAGAACATAGATGAAATCTCTAGTTGCATTTTAATTTCAAAATAATTTGTGACACCACAAGGACTTGCATATTATAATGCTATGGAAAGTGTTGTGTCTGCAGTTTAATATTAAAACCACCAAGCACACTGGGGGCAAGCTAAGAGCAGTTGCCTTGAGAAGCATGCTACTCATAGCTATTTACCTAACATGAAAATTGGTCTCTGTGGTTGGTTGCATCATGCAATTACTGTTCACACCAATATAGCCTTAGCATTTGTCTATACATCCGGATTATATATAAAATGAAAAATAGTAATGGTTTTTCTTAATTTTGATATTTGTGACCAGACCTTGATTTTTCAAGTGGAAACCTGAGTACAAATAAAAAGTTCTAAATATGTGTAATAGTACAGGATTAGTCTTCAGGTTGTTGTTATATTTAAAGGAAGTAATTGCTGCTTGTGTCCTCTGAAATTCTGCCTTTCCTTCAGGCTCATGTGTTTTTATAGTCTAAATCCTAGTGAAATGTGCTGGAGAAAGGCTGTCCAAAATAAAAGCAGTACATACTTATTTTCACACAAGTGCGTGCACACACACATGCTCCTCACCCAATCCTCATTTTGCTTATGCCTGGTGGGTCAAAGCACTCTTAATCCCTTGTGAGGTGGTGTTGCTGTCTATCAGTTAAATGTCAGTTCAACAGCTATATATATATAGCAGTGCTCTCTCTCTCTATATGCATTATTTACAGAAAAAGAAAATACATAGTAGTTTAATTAATTAAAGTTTTTCATATCTGGTTCTTAGACAATAAGATCAGGACAAAAGCTGCTGAAGAAGAAAACCACTGAAGGAGAAAAGAGAAGTGGAGGATGGTTTGGTGGATTCTGGGGTAAAAGAGAAACTAGGAAAAAGGAAGATGAAGAATCACCTGTTCCTGAAAGTAAGCGTACACTGTAATGCACTAACTTTTCTACTAACTTGATGTTTTTATATGCATTAAGAAAGTTATAGTGTGTTTTGTGTACTATTGTGTGGAAGGAGAGACTGTGGCATAAACAGTGCAATGTAGTATTGATCTGTCTTCCAGTATTGCTTACTGTTAATGGATATTGAACTGACAAATAAGGCATACTTCTAAAATAGCCGCGAGCATTTCAGAACCTTGGTAAGGAAGAGGGTATTGAGCTTATAGCTGTAGCTTAAGAGGCAGTCATCAGAATATTCTGGTGTATTCTGGTGACTTATTGCCTGGCGCAGATATTTGTTCTAACAGTACTCCTCAAAGCTGTTTTAGTCGTTGGGCATTATGGGTACTCTTGTAATATGAGTTATATTGATTTCTGTGCTACTTAAGTAATGCCATGTATGAAGATTGCCTCTGTGTAAATTATTTTACAGTATGGAACATAGTCCAATATGGAGAATTCAAAAAAATGTGTCAGCAGAACTTAAGTGCAGTAAAAACAAAAGGGAGGAAAACTGCTTACTGTTATTAATTAAAGTGCAAGCTTTTGTGGGTTTTTGTTTTTTAGCCATTGATGAATTAATGACGCCAGAAGAAAAAGCGAAGCTTTTTACTGCTATTGGATATAGTGACAGCTCCCATCATCTTTCCTTACCAAAGCAGGTAAGCAGTTTCTTATGGGGATGATTATAAAAAACTCCCAAACCCAACCAAGGAAAAATCCCCTTTCTGATCCATGTTAACATTAAGATAAGCAGTTAAATGTGTGTCAGTGCAAATCAAATCTACGTTGACTGTACATGTTAAAAAGAAAACTCCGAAAAAACATTGACTGGCTAATGGTTTCTTTGGTAGTGGTCTGCCCTGTGCACAACCCTAGTCTGGAGTGATTTAGATGTAATAGAAACTGGATGATAGATACCTACTGGCAAATTGGAAGAGAACCAGAAAAACTAGCTGTTGTAGTGAAAACTAAATTAGTCTGCATGGTTTGTTTTTTTTAAACTCTAAGTTGGCTTGATTCTGTCATTTGAATAGTTATTGTTTATACAAAGGTGAACATTAGCATGCTACTGTACCCTGTCTGACCCAATGTTTGTAGTTTATGTTTCTGTTTGAAGGATCATGGTATGTTTCTATTAAAATGTTTCTCCTAATCCTAACAATTACTATTAGAACATGGCAGTTGGGGTATTTTTCCTACTACACAAAGGAAAGAATGAAACTAAAAGAAACCCCAGAACATTTTTATAATATTTTTTGGCTTGCTGAGCAAAAGAATAAATTATAAACTTTACAGGTATAGTGTTCTTGAGAGGGCTTATAGAAAGAAAGCAAGAAAATAGCTAAGAAAATGTGAAATCACAGAATCACACAGTTGGAAAAGACCTTTGAAGATCATCAAGTCCAACCATTCTCATCCTAAACTAAACCATATCCCTAAGTACCTCATCTACCCTTTTTTTGAACACAGGGTAGATGAGGTACTTAGGTTTTTCTCAGTATACTTATTTCTGTGAGCACTGCTATTGTTTTCAATGTTAACATGGCTGGTGGTTCTGCTTTAAGTTGCTCATTGCTTATGGAAGCACTTTTTACATTAAGACTGTTTCCTTCAAGGAGGCTGTTGTCTCTCCCAGAAAGCCTCCCCACACTCCAACCCAACAGTCCAACTTTGCAATGTTGTATGTTTTTGTTAAAATTATTATAAGCTTGCATGTGCCTCACACAGTGAAGTTCAGGATTGAGTAGCAAAATGGAGGCCTGTGTGCTGTTGTATGAACATGTGTTCTTGTTAAATTGGTAAGAGCAGAGTAGCAGCAAGTGTCTGTTACCAAGGAAGAAGGGAGGCAGCCCAAACAGTGCCCACTGCTGGTGCTCCCCCTCCCTCTTTTTGTTTCATGCTTTCCTTGCTTGCCTGTGTAGAACTACTTTCGTTTTCGATTTTGCGAAAATTGATGTAAAGATACTTTCATTTCTCTTAGTACCCTGAAAAAAGGCTTCACATTCGTATAAGCAGTATTTGGTGGTTCCTAAGTTGCTGATTGACACAACCATAAAACAATGTATGTGTCAGGAAGTCAGAACCCTTTCTTGATGAGGTTGGGAGATGACGGTCAGTGGCAAGAACAACAAAGGCATATATGCAATGTCACCTAAAATGTAATTATTTGATGATATTATGATGATTATTTTTGTTGATTGTGCTAGCTCTCTACTGAGTGTAGTTTAGCTGCACTTGCTTTCATGTTTAAAAACAAATAAAAAAATGCTTCCCTGAATCCTGAAAAGAGATACAAACTGTACCTGCAGTGCATTTCTTGAAATACCCTGCTTTATGTTAAGAAAATGGCTGATAAAGGTTTAAAGAAACAAATACTTCACTTCCTACAGGGGGATGTCTATCTTTCCTTAGTCAACTGGAATAGCTTTAAACACTGCATTTCATTAGATTAGTTGAAATTAGGAGTATTGAAAAATTATTCATATCAAGATGACTAATTGCAATTTTCTCTGTCCTTTTCACTAGTATGTTGCCCATGTTGTGACTTTGAAGCTGTTAAGCACTTCTCTTACAATTAAGGAAGACAGGAATGTGGCAGAAACTCTTAAAGTACAGATAATTGATTTGAGTACCAAAATATCGCAGCGCCCGGGAGCACAAGCCATTAAGTAATTGGATTATTATTTTGTTTCTGTAGAGACGTCATCTCTCCTCCCTTCTCACCTCTTCCCCCCCATCTTTTCTTATATAGTGCATTACCTTATATATTGACTTTTAAATTTATGGGTTCTGCAATTGCACTCTATTGAAAAGTTAGTGTCACATGATTAGTGAATAATGTAGCATGGAATGAAGAAAGGAATACTGTTCCTTAGGCTTCATAAACAATGCTAATAAGCATGAGCTGGAAGTCCACCTTGCAGATAGCAGAAAGTTTAAAAAGAAAAAACAAACAACTATTGTGTTGCTATGAACAACGTGCCTTGTGATTACTAATGCAGTTTATTAATGTAACAATTTCTTAACCTGTGATGGTAGTCACATTTGGCTTTATCATTATTGTCTTGCTTGTCTTTCCTAGATGGACTTGTGTTCTGTATTCTAATGAAATATATTTAACTATTCATCATCTTTAGGGTTGAAGCAAAGCTTGAAAACTGGTACGTGACAGGCCTGAAACAAGAAAACATTGTACCATCTCTTGTGGCTTCCATAGGGGATAGCAAATCTTCCCTCCTTAAGATAGAGTTTAATGTTAACCCAGAGGATAGTACTGCTGACCAGAGTCTTAGTATTGAATCACAGCCTGTGGAAATAAAATATGATGCTGTGAGTAATAGCCAAAGCTCTTCTCTCTCTTTCTGATCTTACTTTTTTTTTTACTGAGTGACTTCTGTGTATATTGATAATTCTTGTCTGTTTATTTTGTTTTTTTTGAAAAGAGAACAATAAATGCAATGGTAGAATTCTTTCAGACAAGCAAGGGAATGGATCTTGAAAGATTAACATCAGCCACATTAATGAAGCTGGAAGAAATCAAGGAAAGAACTGCTACAGGTAGGATAGTAATAACTCTCACTCGAGATGAACCCTTGAATATCTTAAAATGTTTCACTGTGATTTTCTAAACACTTTGCTTATGTTTTGATTGCTGACCAAATAGTATGATGGAGTTTTTCTCTTTGAGGGTTAGTGGATGTTTTGTGGGAGGATCTTTGACTTAATAGACTGTTATGTAACATTGTTATTCAAGGTGCATTATCCATTTCAGATGGATAACATCTCTTTATATGTTGACTGGCACAACTGGTAAATAGCATTTAAATTTTAATGTCTCTTTTTATTTAAGGATTAGTTCATATTATTGAAATGCGGAAAGTCCTCGACTTGAAGATTAATCTGAAACCTTCCTACCTTGTGGTTCCACAGACAGGTTTCTACCATGAAAAATCAGATTTACTGATTTTGGACTTCGGTACATTTCAGGTACAAGTTCTTACAAGCACAGAAGAAAATACTGTTTTCTTTTAACATAGCAGTCATCTGAAACCTTCTTGTTATCAGAAGGAGAAGATTTGTGTGCATGTGTTTTCACTTACTGTATTTCTTACCGAATAAATTGGGGTTCAGAGCTGTTAAGTTGTTTTTGACATACTTGCACTAGCAAATGTTTTCCTTCTGTAACTGTAATTTAACATATCTGACTACTTCAACAAAAAGCATGCAATTTTTTCTTAAAAAAAAAAAAAAATAGACCTTTATGAATAAAAGAGAATAGAATTTTTCTTTTGGAGTTTGCAAGTTGATTCCCTTGCAGTAATTTAACTTGACTTAGTTGACTGATTATTTTGGTTGTGCTCCAAAAGTAAACTTATAAAATAAGAAAAATTATTTTTCTGTAACTTGAATTAAGCGGATTGATAGAAGCAATTAAAAAAAAAATCTATTCTTGAAAGTGTGAAATGTCTGAAGATCTCTAATGGTCCAAATGTCAGTCATAAACTCCGATGAATCATCTTTTGCTTTACCTTCACTAGAATTAATAACATGTATGCAATTTGGAGACTCAACTTGATCTTTTCCTTTATGTGTTTAGCTGAACAGCATAAATAAAGGCAGTAGTCAAGCTTCTAACTTTTCATCTTTAGAGGAGATTATGGATAAAGCTTATGACAAGTTTGAAGTGGAAATAAAAAATGTGCAGCTTCTTTTTGGAAGAACAGGTAACAAAAAACCATAATTGCTGTTTACTCAAAAGACTGATGAAGCCTACCTACCTGAAAAAAATATGTTTTTCGTAAAAGAACAAAGGCGAACCAAAACCAATAATTAACTTAAAGATAGATTGTAATACACATCTGCTATTGAATTGTAGGGAAAAAAATGTTTAGTTTCTCTTCTAATAGCTGTTTGCTTTTGATTTGGAGTTGTGTATTTACTTTGATGCCAGGAAAAAACATAAGTCCATAGAACTAATACGTATTCCATCATGTGCAGGAAAATGAAGCTAAAATTTGTTTTAATATTTCATTTGGTTTCAAGTTTGTGCAGTCAACAATGTGAGGTGGTTGTTTTATATTTATCTATCCATGTATCTTGTTATTTTTTTAGGGTTCTCTATTAAGATGTATCTTTTAGTGTAGACTTCGGCATGCTGCTGCTAAGACAATACAGTACTAAGAACTATTGAGAATAAGTGTAAAAGCTCTTTAATACATTCCTCATGTTGTTCTAAGTTTCTCTAGTTTCTGAGTTGGTTCTTTCTCTTTTTGTAGTTATGTCGGTTGATTACTTCAATGGTATCTTTAAATAAAGCACTTGGCAAGTGGTGGTGTTTCATCTATATTTACTGAACATTTGCAGGTGAAGACTGGAAAAAGGCTCGTTTTCAACATCCATCAACTTTGCACATATTACAGCCTATGGATATTCACGTACAGTTGGCAAAATCAATGGTGGAAAGAGATACCAGGATGGCAAGGTAGTATGTTAATGTTGAAAGGACTTCTTTTTAATTACTGTGTACTTACAGAAAAGACAAGTATTTTCTGTAAAGGTTTAGTTACACTTGATAATTTGAAGGTATTAAGAAGTAAATGGATATTACTACTTGCATGAAACCATTTTTGTCTTATAGTTCCCTGGTCACCTTCACTGGTTACTAACTATACTATTTAAATTGAGTTCAAGACTTGTTTTTAATGCAGAATCACTAGCTTTACTGTGGTGTGATCTTTATGAATAAGTATAGGTATTGGTAAGATTTAAATAAAAAATTGGTATGATCTTTTTTTTGTCTTGGAGTTGAATCAGATTTATTTTTATATATATGTTTTAAAGGTTTAAAGTATCAGGAGGACTTCCTTTGGTGCATGTCAGACTCTCTGATCAGAAAATCAAGGCAGTTTTTGACCTGATTGATAGCATTCCATGGCCTCAGAAATCATCTGTGTCAGTTCCAAGCACAAAGGTAAGCTGACTGTAACTAAGAAAACTGAAATTGCAAACATGACATAACTAAAGTGATCACTGCAAGTGTGAATTCCTGCTAATGTCTGTGGTCTCTTTCTCTAAGTAAGACATCTGTTACTAAGCTGAGTTAGGCAAAGTGTCTTCATTGTGACTTACAATCAGAACATTTAGACAAGGCTTGCTTAGGTTTTGTCATTATTCTGCCAGTTTCCATAGAAGTATTGGCAAAACTGACCTTTCTAAGTAATATGGGGGAGGCAAGGTGAAACATGCAATGTCGATAGTAAGTATGACTAAATATACCAAGTTCTAAAAAACTTAAAGTAATGTTACTTTCATAATTTTTTTCTTTTTTCTCTCCCTCTAGGTACTGGCTATTCCCAAAATTCCTGTTGTTGCTAAAGGGTTACTTCAAACACCCCAGTTGTTAGCAGAAATAGTGTCAGGTAAGAAGCTACAGATATCACTTTGTAAAAGTAGAAAACCAGAAGTTACCAAATAGCTACTATTTTCAGGCTACTGTTGATCTTAAAACATCTTATAAGGACAGTAGAGATGAGTATGATTTATTGTCTCTAACTTCAAGTGTGTAAGAAGACTTGATTAAGATGCTGATGTTACCTTAGAATAATAAACTTGCTGTTTTGAAAAAACCAAAAATCTGGTGCTGCCACTTCTGGACACATACTTTGGGACCTGCACACAAAAAGGGCGAATAACATGTGTCAAGGATGTGTATACTTGCATTAACAGGGATTGTGTGGAAATAGGAGCATTTATTTTGTGGCTGTTCTGGAGAAGAAGTTCTCTATAGTGGAACCTGGGAAACTTGTTTCCTGGACCTTAATTTATAACTGGCTTTCCTTTGATGTGTTCTTGAATGTCTAATGATACAGCTAAACTCTAGTGCTTTCCTTAATAGTGCTTTAATTTTCTTCACTTTTCATCTAGTGGGAATGAAAGCAGTATAGATCTAAGTAGTAGTATAATTTAGTTATGTTTAAACTACTCATACAGTTTAAACTCACAGTGGGATGGGAGAGAGGGACTAGAATATTTATCCTCGCTTCTGGAAAAAGCTTTTTAAGAAGGAAGTCTCTTCTCTTCTGTAGACTCTGAAGAAGAATATTTTGATGTTGAGGACAGTTCTGAAGCAACTGACAGGTCACTCATTAAAGGAGAAGAAATAAGAAATAAGGAGCCTGCTGAAGAGGAACTGACAGATCTTCAGTTGAAGTTTGAAATTAAAGAGGTATGTATCTTTAATTCTATTTTAACCTTCAATATAAAGAATATTAAAAAAAATTTAAAAATTCCCTTATTCTCTTAGCAATGATCCCCAGACTTAGTTGATGCAAAAATATAGCCACCAAACAAAAAATAGACACACATTTCTAGGTATGAGTTATTTATGGTATCTATATGAATGTGGTATTTTTAAGATATGGTGTATGTATATGAATAGCACGCATTAACACCCCCTTACTGTGGTATTTTTGATTGGGTATAATACCAATGCCAAGTCTTAATTTGGGAGTGGGTTTTGGGAAACTGGCACTGGAAGAACAAAGCAAATACCCAGATAGGTCACTTGCAAAAAGCACATCCTAAAATTGTTCTGTGATATTTATATCTTACCATCAGTCAATCATTTTTAAAATCTTTAAATCTGTATAGAAGTAATACTTCCAGTAAAGCAGGTGTGGCATTAATTTTGTGCTTGCTTTCACTGCTGGTTTGAATGGTGAGTATATGACATGTGAGGAGATGGTGTAACTGTGTTGCTTGTTTGTCCAGGTTTTAGTAGAACTCACCAGGCAAGAAAAGAAAATTGAGGAAACGGTACTTGTATTTGATGTCATGCATCTTGGGACAGAAGCTACTGTCAAAACCTATAATTTAGCAGCTGTATCTTATTTAAAGAAAATAAGCTTGGATTACTATGAAATTGGAGGTAATAAGCAATGGACGTATACTAGTGTGTGTGTGTAAATACATAGATTTAATCTGAAACTGTGGCTCTTCTGTCTCTTGTGCTTACTGAAGTTCAGATGTTCTGATTTTCTGGTTATGCTACTTAATATTCAACTGGCCATCGGCAGTGCTTGTCCCATTGCTAGAGATGAAGCTCTGGACTCCCACCATAATGCTTATTGGATAAATAGCCAGTTTAGTGCTTAATCTTGGGATTGAGAAGAAATACAGACTTGCCATTTTGGATTTAACAAAGAGAAACCAGTGATTCATATTTGATGATGCAATGTATTTTAACTAACATGTTGAAAACAAATCCTTACCTTCAAGGCATAAACTATTTGCAATAGAAATTTCTCTGACTTGTGCATTTCATGTGGTATGTTGCAGGTAAAAAAGCACCCATTCATCTAATTAGTTCCTCAGATAAATCTGGCTTAGACCTTCTGAAGGTGGACTATATCAAGGTATACATAAATCTTTAAAAATTTATTTATAAAGCACTTCAGTGTATTGCCAGGTCTTAAACTACTGTTCAGAATTAGCAGGTTGTTTTGTATCTTCTGAAGAGCACAGTGACTGGTTGATATGAATATTAACCTTCATGTGAATTGTTATTTTTAGGCTGACAGAAATGGGCCACACTTTCAGGCAAATTTTGACAACACTGAACAGATGATTCAAGTGAGTTCTTGCAGGCTTTACTACTTAGTTTCTTTTGCTTTGCTTGTTTGCTTGCTTTGGGAGGAGTCAATAAGGGGTTTTTGGCTTTCCTGTTTCTCCCCTGGCCTTGCAGCAGGGACTTCTAAAATGTTAAAATGTATTTGGAAGGCTTTATAGGCATAGTGCTGATGTTGAGAGATCTCAGCTTTCTGTACATCATCAGGTGTTGCCTTGCAACTTTTCAATTGGACTTCTGTATCGGGAAGAACTGCATTTCTGCTCTTTTTCAAAATTAGAGCCCAATCCAGCGGATAAGCTTTACAAACCTACCCGAGGCACTTACTCTTTGGGCTCCCTTAGTGGAATTGCTGAGGAATACCTTGACACAAAGTATTTGCACGGCAGCCACCTGACACTTAGCTTTGATGTAGTACTGTGTTATTGCAGGAGTGTTCAAGAACAAGTCTGTCTCCTGTCAGAGCATGTTTCTTGAAGATTGAATCCTGTTTTAGGTTGACTACTCCAAGTGTGTCTCTTAGTCATCTAATTAAGTTTATTTAATGGTTCTAAATTTTTGTATCACTTGGCTTTTGTACTGAGGACGTTATAGGAGAACAGTTACAGCTGTTGGGTGGCTTTTAGGTTTTCTTCTTTCCTAAGCTTACCATAGAAAGCTTTTTCTTCCTGTAGGATCTGTTGCTGATAACACATACAGCTTTTCTCTTTCTAAAAACTTGCTATATTCCATCGGGTGCTCTTGAATCCAACTCATACATCTAAGTAAAGTTTGTGTCATACGGAGTCTCATCTTTTCAACAGGTAACATTTTCCTCATTGAACCTTCTATTGCATACAGAGGCCCTTATGTCTGCTGTCAGTTTTCTAACAGCTGTTAGTCCGTCAGGCAGTGAAATGGGTAGAGAGGCACCACTTAAAGGTGGAAAGCAGGAAGACGACACTCGATTGCGGAAAGGTACAGTTGTGTTGTCACAGTGTTGGTTATGAATGTGTTGCATGCTGGCAAAACAATCAAATTGGAGAAACCTCTTTAGATTTGTAGAAGGGGGTGAAGATCAAAACTCATGTGACTGTGGCTTGCCTGGCTGGAGGCCTAATTCGAAAACCCCCAAAACAACAAAACAGTTACGTTCTTGAGTGGATTTTTCAGGCAAGCTTTCTGTTCATGTCTTTCATTGCCATTTTACAAGTAGATGTGAATTTGAGTAAATGAGTTCTGTGATTTTTTTGGGGACTCAAATAGCAGCACAATCTTACTGTTTGTGCTAAAATGGGAATAGCATCCACCCTCAGCAAGTGCCGATGATACAAAGCTGGGAGGGGTGGCTGACACTCAGGAACACTGCGCTGCCATCCAGTGAGGCCTGGACAGGCTGGAGAGCTGGGCAGGGAGAAACCAGATGAGGTTTAATAAAAGCAAGTGTAAAGTCTTGCACCTGGGGAGGAATAACAGTCTGTATCAGTACAGGCTGGGGGATGACCTGCTGCAGAGGAGCTCTGAGGAGAAGGACCTGGGGGTCCTCGTTGATGACAGGTTGGCTATGAGCCAGCAGTGTGCCCTGGTGGCTAAGAGGGCCAATGGGATCCTGGGATGCATCAGGAAGAGTGTGGCCAGCAGGTCGAAGGAGGTGATCCTCCCCCTCTACTCTGCCCTGGTCAGGCCCCACCTGGAGTATTGTGTCCAGTTCTGGGCTCCCTGGTATAAAAAGGACAGGGATCTCCTGGAGAGAGTCCAGAGAAGGGCTACAGAGATGATTAAGGGCCTGGAACAGCTCCCGTATGAGGAAAGGCTGAGTGAGCTGGGGCTGTTCAGCCTGGAGAAAAGAAGACTGAGGGGGGACCTAATTAATGTTTATAAATATCTTAAGTATGGGATGCAGGGGGAATTGGCCAACCCCTTTTCAGTCATCTGTGGAGATAGGACAAGGGGCAATGGCTGTAAACTGGAGCACAGGAAGTTCCACACCAACATGTGGAAGAACTTTTACCCAGTGAGGGTGACAGAGCCCTGGGACAGGCTGCCCAGGGGGGTGGTGGAGTCTCCTTCTCTGGAGATATTCAAGACTTGTCTGGACGCCTATCTGTGCAATATGAGTTAGGGAGCTGCTTTGGCAGGGGGGTTGGACCCGATGATCTCTTGAGGTCCCTTCCAACCCCTACAATTCTGTGATTCTGTGAAAGCAGATAACATAAAGTACTATTTATTGATCTAGGTAATTGAAATATACTGTTAGAGAAGTAGTTGACTCATTTGCCTGCCTAATGAAAATTTTACTGTTTCAGTGCCACTGAAACAAAACAATACATTCATAGTAAAGTAGGCTCAGAGCAGAGCAGCTGCACTGTCTTTCTTACTACGTGAGAATCTCAAGCATCAGGTGAACTGGAAATGAGTTGTCCAGTGAGGACTGTTCAGAATTGCTTGTGATTTTTAAATGGGCTGTGCTTGAATCTGCAGGCTAAAAAGAAACTGCTGCTGTGCATAAGTTTAACCAAGGCCATAAATATTTGAGTTCTTGGATAAGCACTTTGCTACTCCTGGTTAGTGAAGGTGCAGTGAGGTCTGAGGGCTTCTGGTCTTCCCCCCATGGATAGTTTTTGACAGTGGTGTGTGACTTCACCTTATTCACCCCAGCCAAACTGTGTGTTCGCTGCCTGATATAGGCTTCTAAGGTTTGCCATTTCTTAGAATGTTTAAGAGTTCAAGAGAAAACTTCGGACGTTGGGATCTTGAAATAGGAAATATTAGATAACGTGGTAGGTTCACAGTAGTGGGGTTTTTTCAGGTTATTGAGTTAATGCTAAAAATAAGTAGACTGTGCAATTTATTTCCTCTTAAACCAACTAACTTTAATTTAACAAAAGTAAAATTGTTCCAATAGAAAGCTGTTACTAGATGGGAGTAATATCAGGCATAGAATTGCAAGCAAAAAAAAAAGTTTACTTCAAAGGATGACTTGTTGCTCTGAGATGGGATGTTACAGACTTAACTATGATAGTGGTGATGAAAGAAGCTATAAGAAACAAAATCTGAATGCCAAACAGACCCCCTAGGCCAAAACAGCTCTCAAACAACCTCAGGACTTTAAGGGAAACTATGAATCATATGTACTTTGAAAACGCCACCCTTCTTTTTCTCTCATGTCTAGTGGGTAGATCTTCCAAGGATAAGGATGTCTTTGACTTGAAGCTTTTTGCCAAGCTGGATACCTTCTGTTTAAATATTTGCGATGAAAAAAAGAACATAGCAGAGATCAAGATACAAGGTATTAAATTCTTTGTTAGTGGTGACTAATCTAGTAGTTGAGTTTCAAAGCAACTGCTAATAATTGGGCTAAAAGATACCTAAGGTGTAAGTTTTCAGCATCAGACTTTTTCTTTTTTTAAAGTTGTTATTTGTACAAACGTGGCTTGTGGTATTATTTTCAAAGTCTGTCTTCTAGTCTGTCGTTATGTTTTGGCCTCTAGCTAGAAAAACCTGATAGATTTTTCTTCAGGTAATTATGTTCATGTATTGAAGAAGTTGGAAAGTGTGTGACTTTTTCTGTTGTACTAAACTAGTAATATTTTCCTGGCATACCTGAATTATTTAGGATTAAAAAAAAAAATACAACTGTTGCCTTCGGTTTTGAACTCTTAAGGGTTTTTGGGTCCTTGTTTGGTTTTTCTTTTTTATTCTTTCTTTACCCTTAGAGAGCTATCAATAGTTCTCTGAAGGGGGGCTGAAGTTTCTATTCCAAGTTCGCTTACAGCTGCCATTTTAATACTTGCACAAACTGTCTCTTAGCACAAATATTTAAGAGTGCATGGCTTGGTCCCATTGCTAGATCTTGTGATGTATTCACGTGACATTTTGTATGCAAAAGTATATTTCGATACAGTATAATAGCTTCTTTTTTAAAAAATGAGTAAATGAATTCAGCTGCTTGATTATTAAAAGTTGTGTTATTTCTTGAATATTTTTCTGTGAATAACTCATTTCTTGCCAGAGATGATTGATATTGAGAAAGTATCTGTATTAGAAATTTTTCTGTTATGTTTTATTCAAAGCTGTGGTATGGTCACATAGTCAGAGTTTAATACCAGGCAGCATAGTGTGTGGATTTGGGTTTGAAGCCTAGGCAAGATACTTCTCTGTATGATAAAATGTAAGTAGTCTCAATTTCTGGAACTTAAAATACTTTTTAATTTTTTTATTCTGAAGAAATTATGGCAGTTGGGGTATTACTTCTAAATATTCTGATTTGGATACAAGGAGACTATAATGCCTTGGATCAAATAGAGCTCCTCAATTTACAGTCTTTTCAGCAAGGGATGTGGTAACTGACACTTCATTTGGAAGCAGAGGAGAGGAGGGAGTGTGTTTAGGTATTTTATTGGCGGGTTTTTGAAAAATTTTTATAGAATATAGCAAGCTATTAACAATTTTTTGTTGCAATGTATAACTTCCGTAAGCTTTCTCGCCTCCCCTACAGGTGTTGATTGTCCCCACCCTAAAAACGAGTGTTACTTCTGTTGTACAGTACCACTGTTTCTCTCTTAATACTTTACAGGTCTTGACTCATCACTGCTCCTTCAACCAAGTCACACTGCATTCTTTGCCCGACTTAAAGACATAGTTGTCACAGATGTTGATTCAAGGACCCTTCATAAACAAGTACACAATTACAAGATTTTAAGTTTTACTTAATTATTGGTTTTGTGTGTATACAAGTGAAGTGTAGCACATATTCTTATGTGACTCTATTAAAATATTTGATTTGTCATAAATGCCTATTTCCAAATAAGATAAATGTAAAACATAGTTTTCCTATTGGAAGAGTGGATGTCCAAAAGGATTAAAAAAAGGTAATAAATAAAATAGTTTGGGCATCTGAGAGGTTTACGATATATTTAGTAATTCTTTGTTTCAAGTGCCTTTCATAGCAGCTGCTGATGGATGGGTGGTACTGTTTCTCTCTCTCTAGGCTGTGTCTATAGTAGGAGATGAAGTTTTCAGTTTCAATCTGACATTAGATCCATATGCTACTGAGGGAGAAGCCTACGCTGACATGTCAAAAGTGGATGGTACTGTATCTTTGAAAGTAGGCTGCATTCAAATAGTGTACCTTCACAAATTTGTCATGTCTCTTCTGGTAAGTCTTTTTTTCCACTGTATGTTTCTACTGCTTTCTTAAATTGGTCGTCTTTTGATGTGTCCTCAGTACAAGTGGTAACTTAAGTTTCTGAAAGAGAAAAGATTTATTTTTTTTGTATGTACTATTAAAAATCTTTAACTGGTTTAAATTTGCAGTTTCAAAAAGAAGAACACAGCAAGTGAGTCACTTCCTACCCTCTGCTTTGTAAATGCAGAAAAGCTTTGTGTTATTAAAGTGTTTCAGAGGTGTTGTGTTCACTGCATCCTCTACATACTGGGAATAGCCTGAGTTCATTGTAAATATCTGAGCTAACATTTGAGGCAAAAGTTTCTGTGAGGCTAGATGCTATGTGGATGGCAAATTAATTATTGTAAATACCTGTACCTTTTGTCAGGTATTACCTGGGGGCAAAGAGGGGCTCTAAAATTATGTGTGTCCTCAAAAGCTAATGCAGTAAAAGAATCTTGTAGCTAATGAAGGACAGAAAAAGAGATGGGTTTTAAAATGAATGGTTTGTACTAAGTAATATGTTTTTGCCCCTCCATTGGAGGTCATGATGGAAAGCACTCACTAGTCTTTCCTCAGGGGGAGTTAAACATACTGTGTAGCATACCTGGTGGTTGGTTGTGGTTGATGATGCAAAATGAGTGTAAAAAAATACCCACAAAACCCAAACAGAAAAACCTCCACCAAAACAAACAACCAACAAAAAATGCCAAACCAACCAAACAACCCCCTTCCCCAAAACTCAGACCTCTTCACAGACTTTTCTTCTTTCTTTTCAACTGCTTATTGTAGACCTTCTTGAACAACTTTCAGACGGCTAAGGAAGCACTGAGCACTGCTACAGTCCAAGCTGCAGAAAAGGCTGCTACCAGTGTAAAAGACCTTGCTCAAAGGAGTTTTCGACTTGCAATGGACATTCACTTGAAAGCACCAGTTATAGTCATTCCTCAGTCCTCAGTTTCCCCCAATGCTATAGTTATAGATCTTGGCTTGATTAAGGTTCAGAACCAATTTAGCTTGGTGTCTCCAGAAGGCAGTTTGCTCCCTCCAGTCATTGACAAAGTGGATGTACAGCTGACAAAGCTGAAACTGTCTAGGTAAAGTGCACTTTACTAAGTAATTCCTTAACTAGTCGGTAATATTAATGCTCTGTAGCTTAGGGATCTACTTGTTGGTGACTGTCAAATATTTGGTCTTGAAATACTGACCTGTTATCATGACAAATAAATTAGCAGTAAAATGAAGTACTGTTCTGCTCAGGAACAGTTTGTTTAAGTCTAAGTCTAAAGTGATATTAACGTTGAGATTTTAAGATGTTACTTTCAAAATGCAACAAATGAATTGAATTATAATTTCCTTACTATGTGTGTTGTTGTTTGGTTTTGTTCCCCCCTCTTTCTTTGAAGGACCAGTATGGAGACAAGTCTGTCGCATTCAGACATTCAGATACTTCACCCTATTAATTTAAGCCTGTCTGTGAAACGAAATCTATCTGCAGCTTGGTTTCACAAATTGCCAGTACTGGAGATCACAGGGTATCTGGATACGATGAATGTAAGTCTTGAAAGGTGGTGTTGAGAAGCTTGTGATACTACTTTGTAACTTCCTGTCTCCATTGGATGACCTCAAGATAGTTGTTTTTTGTGGCAATTTGTATACTTGTGAAAGAAAATAACAGATACATCTTGGATGAAACTGGAGTTAAAATATGTAGTAGCATGTCATTTACAGGAGACTATTGCAGCCTTTGTCATTGCTTTTAATATATTTATTGTTACAGCTTCAGAAGTTCCAACCTTCTTTAATCTCCTAATCCTTTAACAATAAACTGTTAAATTGCCTTGTCCTTCGTGCTGCTGACAAAATGAGCACTCCTCTTGCCAGGCACTGTTGTTCTGCTTTGTTAGCTAACAGTAAGTTTAAAGAAAAATGTGTTTTTTCCTCAGAGCTGTCATCTGTATTTTTACAGGTTGTGTTAACTCAAGAGGATTTGAATGTCTTTCTCAAAGTGTTGACGGAAAACCTTGGTGAAGCAGAAGGAGAACAAACTCACATGAAAGTAGTACTGCACCAGGAAGGTCAGGGATGGAATTTGTCATGAATATTAAGTGTGTTAGCTTTTGGGAATAATGAAAAGTCTTTTATTATGCAAGCGTAGATCTGAGAGAATGATGTGTAATAAAATCTTCTCTTTACTTTTACAAGGACAGCGTTCATACTTTAATACTTAAAAGTGGAAAGATTATCACAAAATTTGGTAATTATGTTAGCTAAATTGCCACAGAGCTAACAAGGTATTGAGATGGCAGAGGAATCTTATTGCCAGAACATGTTTCTGTTTTCTTTGCCTGTTCTGAAGGTAAAGGCTCTGCTTATGGAAACATTGGTACTGTATCTTAGGTACAAGCTATCTGAAAGAATGACTTACACGGCTGTGTTACTTGAGCTAAAGGAATGATGGCAATTTCAACAGTTAACCAATTTATTGAATGCTTCAGGTAAAACCCAAGAAATGGAGAAATCTGTCTTGATGCAGGATAAGAGTGTTCCGGAAGGAATGCTGTCTGAAAAAAGCAAAATAACATTAAACAAAGATATAATCAACATGCTACTCAATTTTGAAATCAAAGAGGTATGTATTTATCGGTAAAAATAATTTTTCTTGGATCCAGTACTCAAACTGATTTCTTGGAAGTAGTGAGCTCTTTCCATTTTAAAAAACAGTTTTAACTGTTTAAAAATTGTAGTACATACCAATACAAAAAAACCTAACCAAAAAAGCTCTCTGGAACCCCGGCTCTTCAGCTGTTTCTTTAGGTGTTTTCTGTCCACAATGCATGCCACCAGTACCTTTTGGCAGCTTCTAACTTTGAGATTTTCTGTTGTTGCTCTGAAGACTACTTTTATTTTTAATGGTGGGACTGAGGCACCTTACTGGCTGGACTGTGGTACTCGATCTGGTCATACTTAACATATCTGAGAAACAATTCTGTCTTGTTTAATGTGGCTTTACACGTCACATGGAAATGTTTCCTAATGTAGTATCCACATTGTCTGTGGACTCTCTGTTGTCTGATTAATGATAAAATGTTAATTTGTTGATGTACAAGGAGTATGCCACAACCAGGCAGAGAAAGTGTGTAATTCCTTGTGTGAGAAATTATTAGGTTGAGGTGCAATATTTGGTTCCCAAAAATGGAAGATAACTGTCTCGCAAAATAATTGCGCTCAAATTATTCATTCACAATTACATCTAGTTCTCTACTTTAGTTTTCAGCTATGTTTAGAAAGAAAAGGTTTTCTTCTCTTATTTCAACTTTCAAATCGGAGTAATGCTTAAAATACTCTATAAATGAAGTATTTTAATGTTGAAACATTCGTGTCCTTTATTATTTGCATAGTATTAGATAGTCACAGTTTGATTCATGTTGCTGTCTCTTCTCATTTGCCCTTCCTTCCAGACCAGTATAGTTTTAGTAACACTTTTTTCCATATTAAAACTCTGTATGTAACGTTTTGTAGTGTTTGCAAAACTAAAGCATAGCTTGACAGGGTGAAAATACACTGCTAGGCCAACAAAATTAAATTCTAGCCAAATCAAGAGACTTGAGATTTTTCTTTTGTTAATGAAGCATTTCAGATGTGATTGGTTACTTTAGCAAACTGATGATGCAGGTCCTTTTTGTAAAAAAAGGTGAAATGTGTAGATTAATACTACTTTTGGAGCTTGCTGAGGCTATATAATGCCCAGTTATAACTGCATGCCATGATACCTGGGCGGCTTTACTGAAATAGTGAACTTATTTCCCTTTTAATATTAAAGGTTGTGATAACCTTGATGAAGCAGGTTCAGAAGGAGAGATATCCATTGCATACTCTAACTGTGCTACAGCTTGGAACTGAAACCAAAATTAGAAATCATGAATTGACTGCAGCAGCTTATCTGAAAAAAATTACTATGAAATGCATTGAAATAAATGGTAAGTCTTACAAAAAAATGGTGTGTGGTCATCCAGTGTGTGCAGTCAACATTTGTAGCAGAAGTCTAGCATGTTTAGAAATAAGAATTAGGGGGAGTGAGGACAGGAGGTTACATGCCAAATTTGCTTGACACTGTCCTGTGTAGTTTAGATGTAATTATATTTGTTTTGCCTGATACCAAGTTCTACTCCTGTTGCAAGAGTTAGCTTGAGTTATTTAACTGGCCTACTTTGGGTAGGAATGGTGGTTCCTGTGAAGTATTCTATCTGTTCAGAACATTTTGATGAGTTCCTTGAGCCTGTGCTTTATGAGTAGTTGTGGCAGCACTGGAAATACTTGATTAATCAGGTAACCATTCCAAGTGGAACAACTGGAATAACCTAATATTCAAACTAGAAACATATGGGTTTGAATATTGCAACCTAACAGTAGGAATGCCAAATGAATTTCAGGAATGCGAATAGCTTTCCAATTTTGAATCATCCTTCAGGACCAAGTTAAGTTAACTTGGACTAGTTTAATTAAAAAAGTGGATAGAGCATTTCACAAGGTAACACTTAATCTGCAGCTTCTCAGTGAAAAGAGATGTTTACCTTCACTCTTCCAGCAGGAATAGTATATAATTATTATGTGCCATAGGTGGAGCAAAGATTTTGTTTAGAAAAGCTTTACAGTTTTTTGTTTCTTTATTTGCAGACTCAAAAGGAGATCCTCTTTGCATTATTAACTCTTCAAGTGAGACAGATGAACATCTTCTGAAAATGGCATACATTAAGGTTTTGATATCTTTTAACTAAGATTATATAGGCAATAAAAGAAGGCTTCCATACACACTAGCCTGTTAGGGTTTTTTTCCCTTTTTTTAAACCTGCAGGATCTGTATCTAAAACTTACCTAGGTCTTCTCCTAAATACTACTTTTCAACTTAATGCTTGCATTATAAATCAACACAATTAGTGAAATCACTGGTGAAACCAAGTATTTCTATGTGTTCCTCTGTGAATAATACCAGTTAGTACTGTCTTTGAAACTTAATAGGTGAAATTAGTCTTTGCCTAGGTAAGTGAATGGGGGCCTTTCTACAGGTGATAAAACTATCATTTGAGGAGTTTTGTTGATTGCTAGAGCTTTTGAGCATTTCCTTAAAAACAAAAAGTGCCCTTCAAAATGGCATGAATATTTGGGAATCTGATAGGTTTTAGAACTAGTGGGCTACTCATATATATCTATAATCGCATAACTTCTAGAGAGAAAAGCAAATTAATTTGTTTTGTCAGTGTACTAAGCATAAACTGATATGGTTTAAATAGATCCTAGGTAAGATGAAATTTTGTAACTGGAGAGTTGAACTTTCACAAAATGTGTTAAAAAAATGCCATTGAGCAGAGCATTGTGAGTACCCCCCTCTGATTGCCTCAGTTGAATGCTTTATTTAGAGAACTTGCTTCATCACTTCCCTTGTTTTCTTTTGCAGTGGGAATAATACTTGTGTGTGTGGTAAACTGAGATAATTTAGTTAATTCAATAGTGACTGTGTGCTTGGACATTTTTTTCTTCCTTTAGGCTGATCCTGATGGACCAGATTTTGCTACTACTTACAGAAGCACCAAGCAAAACGTCAATGTGAGTATTGGATGTATTCAATTTATTTTTAAGCTTCTGAAATAGTAATGGTTGTGTGAACTTCTTAGTTGCCTGCTTTTCCTCTTTTTGTTGAAGGAAAAAAAAAACCCAAAACCCCAACCAACAAACCTCACCAAAACCTAACCCCCTGACTCTGTCATTAAAGCTTACTGCTTTATATTTAAGTACTACAAAGAGAAATCCAGGAGGAAAAAGATTGTGGATGATTTTTTTTTTAATTTTATGAAAGTATTTAGTGTATTAATTAACTAAAACTGTATAGTTTTAGCCAAATAAAATTTGTAAGGGCATATTTTTAATGACATCTCTGAGGTCTGTAAGTGTGTTTTATTTCTGGAGCGTTACTGGTAGCAGCATGTGAAAAAAGGCCTTGTGTTTTGAGCTTGAAAGTTTGTAACAGAGAAACTGAGATGTGAGGTGATGTGTCAGACATGCTTTCTCAGAGGTCTTGTGTTCAATCAGTCCTTTTTTTACTTCTGAAAGCAACTATCCTTTGTCTAGTTTTCCCTGGCATCAGTGAAATCTAAAGTGAGCAGGTCACATTTTAAAAAGCTCAGTTGTTTCCTTTTAAGTAGTAGTGGTGGGTAGAGCTTGTTTCTTTATAGGGATATATGGAATTTGAAGTGCTTGGACTACTTCAGAGTCAGGAAACCTGACATCTCTTACTCTTATCAGTAAAACCACTGTTTACCAAGCGTTGGGTATGCTAGGAAATATCAACTTGGTGATGCTAGGTTTCACTAAGTAATATAAGCTAGAGTAGTTGCTACTCTCATACTTTGTTCTGATGGCAAATTTTGAATCTTGTTCTGTTGTATCATACTTACTAAAATATCTCTAGACGTTGTTCTGAAGATATCAACCAAAGTGCTCAGTATCTGAGCTGTCATGCAATAAAGTACTATTAAATAACAATGTCACTTTGTTTGCTTGCCCTCCCTTTAGGTCATCTTTTCACGTTTGGATATAGTACTTCACACAGAGGCTTTGC
This sequence comes from Porphyrio hochstetteri, assembly GCA_020800305.1. NCBI lineage: Eukaryota > Metazoa > Chordata > Aves > Gruiformes > Rallidae > Porphyrio > Porphyrio hochstetteri. The sequence continues at coordinate 9,514,037 of CM036915.1, read as the reverse complement.
TTTCCATCATGAGTTTTCTCACATTCAGTGTTCCATCGGGTGGTCTTCGCGGTACTGACAAAGCATCAGACCACAAGTCTCAAATAAAACAAGAAAAAGGAAATGCTCTTAGACCAGGTACTACAAGATTAGGAAGGCTCTAGTTTGATACTTAACAGCATCTAGCTTTTGGTTTCAATGCCAGTATTGCAGTATGTTTAATGGAAAAACAAGGCATGCACAATTGTGTGTGGGAAGAAACTACTTTTTTTTAAAAAAAAGCTAGATTTTTTGCTGTTGCTTAATTTTACAAATTCTTCTTGCATAATTTAACTTTTTCCTAGGAAGTGGTCTGACTTTTTATAATAAATGTTGAATAAAAGATGTTGTGAACAGTACCAAAGCCTTTGAGCAACCTGGCCTCATGGAAGGTGTCCTTTCCATAGCAGGGGGATTGGAAGTAGATGATTCCTATTCATCAGTGTCAGAACTTCTGTTGTTTTTGAATCTGGAGGCTCTTAAGAGTGCTTACATTGCTGAAAAGAAACATTCGTGAGCTCTGGGGAAGCAAGAAGTTCTGAACTGAAAGATGTATTGCTTTTTTTAATAACTGGTATCTGTAATGTTGAAATAGTATGTGGTTTTTGTATGGAAGCTCATTCAGACTGGTTTTTTCGGGTCCTGTGTGGTTGATTCTTGTGTTTATGTTGTTTGGGAAATTAAATTTCTAATCCTAAATCTATTGGGATTGAGTTTCCAGTAGCTGGCTGTTACACTTGGTGTTCTGCAGGCACCTTGAATTCTGCTGCAGAAACTTTTTTAACCTACTTTGCCTGAATTAACCATGCTACTCTATACAGAAAGGAACATCTCTCGTGTAAGAGAGAGTTCCAAATAACGAAATGTACACTATATTCAGCATACTGCTGTGTGAAAGCTAGATATTAATGAGGAGAAAAAGCATCATATTGATTGCTGTTTGCCTGTGTTAGTTGGTTAGTTGTTAATTTTTGTGACAGAAGAAAACTATGTTAATAAAGACTTCTTTCGTATCTTGATTAACAATCGGCAGTAACTTTCAGGGAATAACTGCAGGTTGCTTTTTGAATAGTTCATACATACGCAAACCAAATAATCTAACTTGTGTTTTCAGAAACTGATTTATGACATTCTTGTGTGTCTCTTGTTTCCTCTCCAGTGTCTGGTAATGCAGACCAGAGTGATATCTGTGAATTAAAACTCACGGCAAAACTAAATGCATTCGGTATTACAGTGTGTGATCAGACCTGTAGAATTGCAGACATTAGAATACAAGGTAAGCATGTTTTGTGTAAATATTAAATTAGTTGGTGCTAGCAAGGAACATGTTATTCCCCTCCATTTATTCCCTTCTGAAAGGCTCGTGTGTGCACTGTGTATCTTTTGAATATATTTTGATTACTTGACATGACAGTAGTTAAGTGTTGTAATAGCAAAAATATCTCTTTTGGCATCTTCAGTGCGAGGGGAGAAAATGTTTTACTCAGAAAAAGGAGACAGCTAATTTCTAGGTGGAGTAAAATTTAAAAAAAAAAAAAAGCTGTTACCATATTATAAATAACATAAGCTTCCATGTTTTTAATAACTAGATCCTAATAGTGCTATTTGGAGTCTTCACTCTAGTCCAGAATCAATTGATTTTGGCAAATTTATCATGTTTTGCAGGGTGGCGACTTCTGTCTTGGGCTTAGCACTGATTATTGTGTAGAAGAATGTTGGATTCTAAGCTATTCTTTTTATGCTTCTTTTTTTTTAATGCTGCTTTTAAAATGTTTATTTAATAAATGCACTGCAGTAAATTGCTATCTCCTGCTGTTTGTCTCAAACTAGGAATGGATGCGTCTGTAGTTATGAAAACTAAAAAGATTAAAGTGTTCTCCAGACTTGAGGACATCGTAATTACAAATGTTGATCCAAAAACAATCCATAAAAAGGTGATGTGTTCTGTAGATTGTAAATAAACAAAAAGATGTAGCTTTTAAGTTAATGACAAGACTGTAGTTGATTTGCTGTGTTTATATAATACTAAGCACGATGTATTATCAAATATTAAACAAAATTTAATTGGGTCTTTTCCTTTATCTCAGGGAAGCAAAACATGCTTTCATTCACTGTTTAATGTTTTAATCATGTTTGCTTTGATGTGCTTAACTGAGTAGCATGGGTTAAATTTGAAATGGACTATAGATAACTAAGTAAGAGGAGGCATACCATAGAATCCCTGATTCAGTTTCCTTTTGTGCCTAGCACGTATGCATCCAGGTATTGCTGATAAGTTGCAGTTGATCTGTGTGGAAATATTTCTTATTTGATAAGTAATAATTCTAGCAATTACTATTGCTGGGAGGTTTTAACTATATGGACTTAATTTTCTAGGCTGTCTCCATAATGGGAGATGAAGTGTTTAGATTTCACATGTCGCTTTATCCAGATGCTACTGCAGGAGAAGCCTATGCTGATATGTCAAGGGTGGATGGTAAAATGTCTTTGAAAGTGGGCTGCATCCAAATAATTTACCTACATAAGTTCTTTATGTCTCTCTTGGTAAGACATTACTTTCAGTTCTTCTCTTGACATTAAAACTGTTTAAAAAAACCCCCAAACATAAGCAGGTCCTTGTGATCTGTACCTTGCGGTGAGCTGATGCACAAGCATATAGGAGTATGTTGCTGAAGTGTCATTTAAGTTGCACTGCTTCATAGAAGAATGGCTCATATGGTGAAAGATGACAAAACAGATAACAAATTTGACAGCTTTAACAATATCCTAAAAACTAAATAGGTAAGCAGTGTCTTGGCTTGTACATGATTTTAACCTTTTTCTTTTCTGAAACTTGCCTGGTTGAATCCCAAGACTTGTGTTTTTACCACAGCTGTACCATGTTTAAGTTTACATTTTGCTTGCCTTTTGTGGCGGGGCTTATTTGCTCTAATCTTTTTCACTACCTATCAATAGCACTTCCTAAACAATTTCCAAACGGCACAAGAAGCCCTGACTGCAGTCACTGTCCAGGCAGCAGAAATGGCTGCTTCCAGCATGAAAGACTTTGCCAAAAAGAGCTTCCGCCTCTTAATGGATGTCAACCTGAAAGCTCCAGTTATAGTTGTTCCTGAATCTTCAACTTCATGTAATGCTTTGATAGCTGATCTTGGCTTAATCAGAGTTCAGAATACATTCAAGCTGGTATCTTCAGATGAATCTTCTCTTCCTCCAGTCATCGATAACATGGATGTACAGCTAACTGATTTGAAATTATCAAGGTATGCATGGAGTTTTCTTATGACTTAAGTGTTTGTAAAGAAAATGAGTCTTTGTTCTGTATGCAGCCTCATTCTATTATTTAAATACCATAGGCAATGAAAGCATACAAAAACGAAATACACACGCAAGTTGAGGAATGCTAATAGACGCTCATGTCCACAATCTCTAACTCAGTTACTGTTCTATCATTCCTTGTTTTTCCAAGAAATTTTTATCTTAAGCACATACCTGGGTATAACTGCATGTAAGCACACATTGTTCATTTAAAATTAATTATAGCCATAGTTTTGCTAGATTAGTATGATATTATTTGTGATTCTGTGACTACTGATTTTTTTTTTCCTGCTGCTTCCACTGTCTTTTGTAGGTGCATTATATCCACAGATTCTCAACCAGATTCTGAAATTTTGCATCCTGTGAGTTTGACTTTACTGGTCCAGAGAAATTTAGCAGCAACTTGGTATCATAAAACCCCAACAATTGGTATCAAAGGAGACCTAAAACCAATGCAGGTAATATCAGAGCTGCATCATATTTTTAGCTGGCGAATGAACAGTCTTAACAAGACTAGAAAGTATGTATCACACAGTGTTAGTTGTGGTGGTAACTCCTATTTGTAACAAGTAATCGAGGATATCTTAGGAAAAATGGGCTAATCATTTTGGCCAGGATCATTTTCACTAGACAGTTTGGCGGAAGCTGCATGTTGTTTCCTCAATGTTTGCATACTATTGACAAAGATAGGGTTCTGTGGTGGGAAGAAATACTGTCACCAAAAGAAGCTGTGCATTTATCACTTACAGATTGCACTCAGTGAAGAAGATCTAACTGTTGTCATGAAAATTTTACTTGAAAACCTTGGAGGGGCTTCTTCCCAGCCGAGTACTGTGCAAGAGAACACTGAAGAGATGCAGATCATTAAAAAAGGCAAAGTTCCAACTGAATCTAGTATCTCGGAGGGTATGTTAAATTCAAAAGCTGAATATACTTAGGCAGAGGGCTATTTGCAGATTCAAACATCATACTTATATGAAGCACTTCAACGTGTGTAAATAGATTTGTAATTGTTACCTATGTATTGCCATTGCACATGCCAAGCTGTACATGTGAATGAATGAATATACACACATACGTGGAGTCTGAGCTGTTGATGCTCAAAAGGTTTTGTAGTGTGGTTTTTTTGCAGTTCATCTTTTATAGGCTAGTATTCTTCAGTCTGTCAGTGACTCCTGTAAGGTGCAGGTAGTTTAAAATCAGAAAAGCCAAACCAACTACCCCAGAATGTTAATGTACAACTATACAACTGAGGGTATTATTAGCATTCAAATAGTGTGTGAATGCAAACAGTGTATGTCTCTGGATGAAATACTTTGCCAAAATATCTTTTGTCCAAAACTCAACATAGTGAATGTCAAAAAACCACCATTCAACCAATAGCTGAATTGGTGCTGTATGAGAAGAAGCTGGAAAGAGCAGCATTGAGTCCTTGAGAAGTCTTGGTACTTCCTGTAGCTCTTCATTAAAACAGATGAAGAACTGCTGTAAATTCATGACAGGTTTTTTTTAAAGCTTCTTAAACCCCTCTATGCTAGGTAATTTTAGTATGCATTGACTAGAACAAAGTGATATTGAGTAAATAAGAGTACAAATTGTTCCAAGTAGTTTTCTAGACATAGAGATTTTCCTATGACTTTCTGATCTTAATTTTAAACCAAAACAAACATATAAAGCCTGGCATAAAACCAACCCCAAACCTGGAAAGCCACCCCCAAGCCCAGTGTTCTAAAGAAATGTAAGAATATTTTCTTTTCACTGACAGGTCCTCTTGCTTTTGGACAAAAACCCATTTCTACTGTTCAGTCTTCTGCGGAATGTTACACAACGCTGAAATTTGACTTCAGTTTTGAGTCACTTGCAGTAACTCTCTACAATAGTGATGTGCATCAGGTTTGTGACAAAGCTTTTCACATACTGAAGGGGTGAGGAAATCAGGCTTCTCACATGGACAAAACTGAGGATATTAAAACAAAAAGTTTCATTGGTTGTGTTGACTTTGTAATGCCTTGTGGAGCTTATGCAAATTATCCTGGGACTTTGAGGTTTTATGGGCAGAGCATGTCCTTAATTTGAAGCACATAAGTACAGTTCTAAAAATCACATTAGAAAACCTCGAACCAAACAAACCTACCGCTTGATTCGGTCATTCAACGCTTGATTCCAGGTATCCAAAGTAACAATCCAAACTTGAAAAGCAGGAATTGCTAGCCTAGAAGATGGTAGTTGTATGCATGGAACCTATACAGTTAGTAAGCAGATCCAAACTTTATATGGGCCATGCTTTCTTCTTACATATTCCTGTGAGCAATGTGAGCATCCTTCCTGTGCTGAAAACAGAAGAAAAAGATGTGCAGTGTTGCCTTGTTTTTATGACTTATTGTGCTTTGGCCAGATGTGAAGGTACTTGTTTTGTAAGTCCTGTTTTACAGTGAACTTGTGATATCTGTGCATTTAGAATAACTGTAATGCAGGAATTTGTGGTGCTTCTTGCATGAGACGTGTATAGTTTTAAAAAACTTCTTATGCAGGTGTCACAGGAATTGACACAGTGTAATGGGGTTTTATTTTAATTTCTTCTTTTTGTCTTTTCTGCTTATTGCTGAGGTCTTGGCTGTAAATGAGTTAGTGTGATAGGAGTGAAGGGATCCTTTGATAGCAGGTTCAGAGTTCAGATGGATTATCCTTCATTCACGCATTCTGAACAACTGCTAGAAATGCAGTGAATAAACTATTACAACCCAAATTGCTTTTTCTGTGTTCTCAGTGAGTTTCTTGGACTAATTTGTATGCTTGGAGGATGACAGCAACAGGCTATAATCAGATCCTTCTATTCATGAATCAAAATACATGTGGCTAGCAGCAAGGGAAATGTGCCAATTACTTTGTTCTGTGATAACTAGCCCTACTCTTTCTCATTGTGTAGAAGGCTCTGCGTTCACTGCATAGTGACAAATTACGTCTCGGTGAACTTCGACTGCATCTCATGGCATCATCGGGGAAGATGTTTTCAGATGGTTCAATGCATATTAATGTTAAACTCAAGGCATGTACCCTGGATGATCTCAGAGAAGGAATTCAGAATGTGACTGCAAGGTAGGTTTGAGTGCATCTGAAATGAAAAAATTCCATGCAACTCGAGGAAGGCTGTTTCCTTGTTCTATAGTTTGCTTCACCTGGGATTGATAAAATTTAGTAGTGCTGCCCACTGTTGCCTGTCATACTAAAGCAATGAATGATGTAATTTTAACACCATTAAGCAAGTCTTTCATTTTATGTGTTGATTACTCAGGATATCTAAAACAAAACAAAAAATGCTTGGAAGGCATGAGTATTACAGTAAACTGTAGAGAAGCTGAGTAGAGAGCAAGCAGCCTCAGCTAGAGAGTTCTGTGCACTGAAACTTCAGTCTGATTGTTGCATGCTACATATTTACTTCCAAAACTGTAGCAAGCAAATTTTAAATAGAAATTGCTTTTCTGTTAGAGAAGTCTGTACCCTCTTATTTCTGGAGGAAATACTGCTCGTCTTTTAATTTTTATTGGTAACTGGCACGACTTATGCAACCTTGTTATTCTAGATGTGTTATGAAATATTTCTTATTAAACTTGTTTTCCAGAATGATAGACAAGAAAGAGGACACAAGTGACAGTTCTATGATAGATATAAGCTACAAACAGAATGAAAATGAGACTGAAGTCATTGCTGTCCTTGACAAGCTGTACGTATGTGCCAGTATGGAGTTTTTGTTGGCAGTAGCAGATTTTTTCATTGACTCAATGCCGGCATCCTCTACCGAAAGATCTGCACAGTTCCAATTAAAACATGTGGCTCCTGGGAAACCCAAGCCAGAAACAGGTCTGTAAAGCAAATTTCTACCTCCACTGCCTTTTTACAGACTTCATATTGAAAATAAATAATCCAAAAGTTGTCAACATTGTATTTTGGTAAAAGACTTAAGAATTTAGTTGATTGTTTGCAGAGTGTAAAGTTGCCACTGATACAATGGATTGTGGTACGCTGTAGTAGTTTTAAAACTGCTGTGTTAAGTAATGGAGTTGTATTCTCCAGCAGAGCTAAATATTGAAAATCACTTGTGCTAAAGAGGATTTTTACCCATGTCATGTTGCAAAGGAAGCATCCTAAGAGTAAAAGGTGCTTTGTAGATAGGTAGCGAACAGGTAAAGAGAACAACATACTTTTTAAAGGTGAGTAGCAGAGAAAGTCTTTTGCAAGTTGTGTGTTTTGAAACTGTAGGTTTGTCCTGGTTTCAGCTATGATGGAGTTAAACTTTTTTTTAGCAGTGAATGGAATGCCATGTTTGGGTGTTAGCATGAGAATAGTGCTGATAGCACCCTGATGTCTCCGATTTGTTGCCGGGCAATCAAGTACCTTTCTCAGCTCTGCATACTTCCTTACTAGTGAGAAAGGAGGGGACGAAGCCAGGACAGGTGACTCGAATTGGCCAAAGAGCATATTCCATGCCAGTTACGTCATGCTCAGTTTAAGGGGGGAAGAGGGGGAGACAACGCCAGGACGTGCGGTTTCTGGGGCGGTCGGGTTGTCCGGGACGGGCTCTAAGCTGTGCGGCCTGAGTTGTGTGGTTTGGTGAGAAATTGCATTGTGTATCACCAGTTTCATATATTTTGTGCTTTAAACTTCTGTTATTGTTATATCTAGCTTTCTGTTATTGTTTAGTAAACTATCCTTATCCCAACCTGCGTGGTTCTGGTTTCTAGGTTGTGGTTTCTTTTCCTCCTTTCTTCCTTCCCTTTTCCCCCTCCCCCAACTCTCCTTCCCCCTTCCTTTTAAAAGTACAAGCGACTGTGTGGGGTGCGGCCCTCGGCCGGGGCAAAACCACGACAGTTATTTTGGCGCCCAACGTGGGGCACGAACGGTTGGGATAACGGTAGATCTGACCCTAACTATCGCAATTAAGATAAGCACTGTTGTTTAAGCAATCTCTGGTCACGATGTTGTGGTATTTATTTACAAGGCTGTGGCAGCAAAACCACCGCATGCTGTATACAATCCTGGCAGGATTCTTTACTCTCTCAGGTCTGTGGCTCCCGTATTTGTTCCCATACTTCATTATAGTGTATTTTATGATATCGGTCTATGATACAATAATATCGATGATCATGAGCTTAAGCTGGTACCTGTATGAGGTTTTGCTGTCCTGTCCATTCTTTGGACAGGGAGGGGTTAATAACAGCAGCCGGTATGGTGGGGGCACTGCTTTCTTTTCCTTTGGGCTAAATACAACAGCTCTTAGGGCAGTTTTTGAAAATCTTCAATATCTCTGGGATATTCAAACTAGCATTTTGCTATTGGTAGGTTTGGTGCAGATGGTTCAGTTTTTGTTATATATCAAGCATAGGTTTATGAATACCACTGAAGAGCTTTCTCCGAGACAGAATAATCACGAGTGGCAGGGCATGTGGCAAAGTATGGGCGAGTACCTAGGTACTTTCTCACGCCCGATGGTTTGGAATTTCACTCCTGAACAGCTACAAGACCCCGATCAAGTGACTGCATACCTAAGGAAAAATTGCTGTAGGTTTCCCAGAGATGGACACCTTACTGCACTGTGCTGGGCTCTGGCCACTATTTATCAAACACTGCTTGATAGCAGGCAGCACTGTCAGCACTGTCAGCACTGTCAGGGAGAAGGGAAAGGAAACAGACTGGCAGATACTATAGCTGCTGCAACCACTGGGGCTGACACTGCAGCTACTGCAACCCCTGTGACCGACACTGCAGCTACTGTAATCTCTACAGCAGACACTGCAGATGATCCGAAAAACCAACCCACGCCAGTGTCTGTTGCTCCCGTACAAAAGAGGAAAGGCACAAAGAAATCAGTTCGCATAGTGACGGATAAGGATGATGATCAACCGGGATCATCTCAAGGATATCAGGATGAGGCAGAACCAGAGATTGTTACCCGATCCCTGACTCTGAGTGAGCTGCGTGAGGTTCGAAAAGATTTCACTCGCCACCCAAGTGAGCACATTATCACTTGGTTGCTCCGATGCTGGGATCACGGGGCCAGTAGTTTGGAATTAGAAGGCAGAGAGGCCAAGCAGTTGGGATCCCTAGCTAGAGAAGGAGGAATTGACAAAGCAATTGGGAGGAGGCCGGAAATCCTCAGCCTCTGGAGGCGACTACTGTCAAGTGTGAAGGAAAGATATCCCATAAAGGAATATATTACATGCCAGACACCTAAGTGTAACAGCATAGAGACATCTGTCCAGCACCTGAGAGAATTAGCTGTACGGGAGATAATTTATTATGATCTGGACAATTCACGGCTTCCCTCTGATCCCGATGAAGTCCTATGCACTCCAGATATGTGGCGTAAGGTTGTACGAAGTGCACCAGCAGGGTATACCAATTCACTGGCAGCAATTGACTGGGATGATACGAATCCGCCAACCGTAAATGAGGTGGCCTGCCGACTCCGGAAATACCAAGACAATGTTTCCCTCTCCGTCATTGCAGCAGTAGAGAAACTGGTTCAACGACTTGACAACAATGTGTCCAACTCCCAACCCGTATGGAGCAATGTTGCAGCTACTGGGAGAAAGCGTCCATCGTTCCAAGAGGGAGAATACACACCACGACGTACATTGTGGTTTTACCTGCTTGATCATGGAGAGGACATGAGGAAATGGGATATGCAGCCCACCTCAGCCCTTCGAGCACGAGTAAATGAGCTGCGGGGTAAAACATTCCCACAACGAGATTTTGCCAGGAAGAAGGCTGCACCAGTTTCTACTGGGCAGTTCCCTAGACCAACTGGAAGGCCTACCTATATGTCTGATGTGCCTGATCCTTTTGAAGGGACCTCTAAGTCCTTTATGCAACCAGTGGAAAACAAATATGATCAGCAGCAATAGAGGGGCCCTGCCTCCAGCCAGGTGGAGGAGAGGGATAATCGGGTTTATTGGACTGTGTGGATCCGATGGCCTGGCACATCAGACCCACAAGAGTACAAAGCTCTGGTGGATACTGGTGCCCAGTGTACTCTAATGCCATCGAATCATGAAGGGGTAGAACCTGTTTGTATTTCTGGAGTGACAGGGGGATCCCAACAACTAACTGTGCTAGAGGCTGAGGTGAGCCTAACTGGGAATGACTGGGAAAAACACCCCATTGTGACTGGTCCAGAAGCTCCGTGCATTTTAGGTATAGATTATCTACGTAGAGGGTATTTTAAAGACCCAAAAGGGTACCGATGGGCTTTTGGAATAGCTGCTTTGGAAACAGAAGGAATTGAACAATTGTGTGCCTTGCCTGGACTCTCGGAGGATTCTGCTGTTGTGGGGTTGTTGAAGGGTGAAGAACAGCAAGTGCCAGTTGCTACGATGACGGTGCACAGACGACAATACCGTACTAACCGAGATTCCCTGATTCCCATCCATAAGCTGATTCGTCAACTGGAGGATCAGGGAGTGATCAGCCGAACCCACTCACCCTTTAATAGTCCCATATGGCCAGTGAGGAAGTCCAATGGAGAGTGGAGGCTGACAGTAGATTATCGTGGCCTAAATGAAGTCACTCCAGGTATGAGTGCTGCTGTGCCAGACATGTTAGAGCTCCAGTATGAATTGGAATCGAAGGCAGCCAAGTGGTACGCCACAATCGACATTGCGAATGCTTTCTTCTCGATCCCACTGGCGCCAGAGTGCAGGCCACAGTTTGCTTTCACTTGGAGAGGCATCCAATACACGTGGAATCGTCTGCCCCAGGGGTGGAAACATAGCCCCACCATCTGCCATGGACTAATCCAGAATACACTGGAAAAGGGTGAAGCACCAGAGCACCTGCAGTATATTGATGACATCATTGTATGGGGCAACACAGCAGAGGAAGTTTTTGAAAAAGGAAACAGGGTAATTAAAATCCTTTTAGAAGCCGGTTTTGCTATAAAACAAAGTAAAGTCAAGGGGCCTACGCGAGAAATCCAGTTTTTAGGAATAAAATGGCAGGATGGGCGTCGTCACATCCCAACGGACATTATTAATAAAATAGCAGCTATGTCTCCACCAAGCAACAAAAAGGAAACACAAGCTTTCTTAGGTGTTATAGGTTTTTGGCGACTGCATGTCCCAAACTACAGTCTCATTGTGAGCCCACTCTACCATGTAACTCGAAAGAAGAATGATTTCCAATGGGGCCCTGAGCAACAGCAAGCCTTTGAGCAGATCAAACGCGAGATAGTCCATGCAGTGGCCCTTGGGCCTGTCCGAACAGGGACAGATATTAAAAATGTGCTCTACACTGCAGCTGGGGAGAACGGCCCGACCTGGAGTCTCTGGCAGAAAGCACAAGGGGAGACTCGAGGTCGACCGCTGGGGTTTTGGAGTCGGGCCTACAAAGGATCTGAGGCCAATTATACTCCAACAGAAAAGGAAATACTGGCCGCCTATGAAGGGGTTCGAGCCGCCTCAGAAGTGATTGGAACTGAAGCCCAGCTCCTCCTGGCACCCCGACTGCCGGTGCTGGGCTGGATGTTCAAAGGGAAGGTTCCTTCTACACACCATGCCACTGATGCTACGTGGAGCAAGTGGGTTGCACTAATTACACAGCGGGCTCGAATAGGAAACCCCAATCGCCCAGGAATCTTGGAGGTGATCACAGACTGGCCAGAAGGCAAAGATTTTGGGATGTCACCAGAGGATGAGGAGGTAACACGCGCTGAAGAAGCCCCACCCTACAACGAACTGCCAGAGAATGAGAAGCGATATGCCCTGTTCACTGATGGGTCTTGTCGCATTGTGGGTAAGCATCGGAGATGGAAAGCCGCTGTATGGAATCCTATAAGAAGAGTAGCAGAAGCCACTGAAGGAAAAGGTGAATCAAGCCAGTTCGCTGAGGTGAAGGCCATCCAGTTAGCCCTGGACATTGCTGAGAGAGAAAAGTGGCCAAGGCTCTACCTTTATACTGATTCATGGATGGTGGCGAATGCCCTGTGGGGGTGGTTGCAGCAGTGGAAAAAGAACAGCTGGCAGCGTAGAGGCAAACCTATATGGGCTGGTGACTTATGGCAAGATATCTCTGCTCGGTTAGAGAAACTTGTTGTAAAGGTACGTCATGTTGACGCCCATGTACCTAAGAGTCGGGCCATGGAGGAACATGAAAACAACCATCAGGTAGATAAGGCTGCTAGGATTAAAGTGGCTCAGGTAGATCTAGACTGGCAACGTAAGGGTGAATTATTCATGGCTCGATGGGCTCATGATACCTCGGGTCATCAAGGGAGAGATGCAACATATAGATGGGCTCGGGATCGAGGGGTGGACTTGACCATGGACGCCATCGCACAAGTTGTCCACGAATGTGAGACATGTGCTGCAATCAAGCAAGCTAAGCGGTTAAAGCCCCTTTGGTATGGAGGACGGTGGATGAAATATAAATATGGGGAGGCTTGGCAGATTGATTACATCACCCTCCCACAAACCCGCCATGGCAAACGTTATGTGCTTACAATGGTGGAGGCAACTACCGGCTGGCTAGAAACATATCCCGTACCCCATGCCACTGCTCGAAATACAATTCTGGGCCTTGAAAGGCAAGTCCTCTGGCGACATGGTACTCCAGAAAGAATCGAGTCAGACAATGGGACTCATTTCCGAAACACTCTTATAGACACCTGGGCCAAAGAGCATGGCATTGAGTGGGTGTACCACATTCCTTATCATGCACCGGCCTCTGGGAAAATTGAACGATATAATGGACTTTTAAAAACTACACTGAAAGCAATGTGTGGTGGGACATTCAAGCATTGGGATACACATTTGGCCCAAGCCACGTGGTTAGTTAACTCTAGGGGATCTACCAATCGGGCTGGCCCTGCCCAGTCAAAATTTCCACGTACTGTAGAGGGAGACAGAGTGCCAGTAGTGCATATGAAGAGTGTATTGGGAAAGAGAGTTTGGGTCATTCCTGCTTCAGGCAAAGGTAAACCCATGTCTGGAATTGTTTTTGCTCAAGGACCTGGCTGTACTTGGTGGGTAATGCAGAGGGATGGAGAAGTTCGATGTGTACCTCAAGGGGATTTAATTTTGGGTGAGAATAGCCAATATAATTAATGAAGTAGAAATTGTAATAATTGCCAAATAACCCATTATTGTATATTTCATTATTGTTATGATTGCTGTATGTTGTACCATAGCATTATAGCTGGAGTCATACAAGTTAATGAAGAAGGAGTGCCATGATGATGGAACTAAAGCCTGGACTCTCAAGAACTTTTTTCTCCCTTTGAAAATAAACTCTGACCCACAGACTATGAGCATGGACCATGCCAGGTGTATCAGTCAAGAGCCTGAGATGCAGCATGCAACGAGCCAATGGAACATACAACTATCCTGAGAAACTGTTACGACAAATGGAACCTGAAAATCATGAACTAAATGAACTCAACAACTTCAGAGGGATGATTCACAGACTGAGGGAATAAGATCTGTATGCACGTATGTGTGCATACATGTGTACATACATATATGGGTGTGTGAAACACGAAACTGGTTGTACCCAAAGAAAATTGTTGGATCTGGTCATGACGTAAATGGTATGGAATAAGGGGTGGATAATGTCCTGGTTTCAGCTATGATGGAGTTAAACTTTTTTTTAGCAGTGAATGGAATGCCATGTTTGGGTGTTAGCATGAGAATAGTGCTGATAGCACCCTGATGTCTCCGATTTGTTGCCGGGCAATCAAGTACCTTTCTCAGCTCTGCATACTTCCTTACTAGTGAGAAAGGAGGGGACGAAGCCAGGACAGGTGACTCGAATTGGCCAAAGAGCATATTCCATGCCAGTTACGTCATGCTCAGTTTAAGGGGGGAAGAGGGGGAGACAACGCCAGGACGTGCGGTTTCTGGGGCGGTCGGGTTGTCCGGGACGGGCTCTAAGCTGTGCGGCCTGAGTTGTGTGGTTTGGTGAGAAATTGCATTGTGTATCACCAGTTTCATATATTTTGTGCTTTAAACTTCTGTTATTGTTATATCTAGCTTTCTGTTATTGTTTAGTAAACTATCCTTATCCCAACCTGCGTGGTTCTGGTTTCTAGGTTGTGGTTTCTTTTCCTCCTTTCTTCCTTCCCTTTTCCCCCTCCCCCAACTCTCCTTCCCCCTTCCTTTTAAAAGTACAAGCGACTGTGTGGGGTGCGGCCCTCGGCCGGGGCAAAACCACGACAAGGTTATTTCAGTTTAGTTATGGAAAACTAACTTTTTGATGAACACCTTTCTTGCCCTTGCCTTATCATGATTTACCTTCAGTTTTCAACTTCTGAGTTGGTTGGTTTTTTTTGTTGTGTGTGGGTTTTGTTTTTTTTTTATTAAGTGATTGCTAGGCTTGCCTGAGTTGTGGTCAGACCTAATTTGTGGGTCATGTTGTCTAGCTGGTTCCCAACAGTCCTCCTGTTCTTTTGGGGAACTAGTCAGAGTGCTAGGAATGAGCTTTGTTTTATGAATTGTCCCAGTGATGTCAGCAGTTCACTTCCTCTCCTCTTCACCGGACTCGTGCATATCTCCCAACAGGGAAGAGGGAGAGCTGGTACACATGCCAGAAAAATGGCACTTGCAGGGTCTACTCAGCTCTACCCGAAGGCGTTTCTAGCTGCAGACCATGATTTGTAGCTTTCTTTGCATTCCCTGTTGTGTGGCACCTGTTCCACTGTGTAGGTGTGATATTCTGACACTTTCGGCAAGTTTTATGTACAGTTGACCCATTACTGGGTCCTAATTGCAGGAGGCTCATAAACCATACACTGCCTTTTGTTAAGAACCGAAGTGACCTGATCCATCAGTAGGCTTTAATTTTAGGTTTAGGTATTATGTACATAATAATGCTTTCAAACCTTTTATATTCGAGGATATATATATTTTTTTTTTTTATAACTTATTTTTGCAGAAGTACCTGTACGGCCAAATATGACAGTAAAAGCTGTGATCATGGATCCAGAAATTGTATTTGTTGCTAATTTGGTCAGTGCTGATGCCCCCGCCTTAAAAGTTTCCTTCCAGTGTGACTTTTCTCTGATATCTGGAAAGGATGCACAAAGGATGACTGCTCAAGTGACGGGCTTTAAAGTGTTGGCCTGCGCCTTTCTTAAAGAGAAACAAGACAAGAGTGTTACTACGGTAAGAAAACTTGGTTTTCATAAAGAAATAAGTCATGAGATCTGCTGGCAGGTATGTCTTTTAGTTGGCATATCCATAGCAATCAGAAAATTCAGTTTTCGTCTCGTTTTTATGAAGATAGGAAGGACTGTGCCTCTGTAGTAGGCCTTTTAAAGGTGAATCTTTTATCAGGAGGTGTGCAGGACTTCATTGCATAGAGCTGTCTAAAATCCACATAGTGCATTTGTGAATAAAATTACAAGTTTCTTAGGGAAGAAACTCTAGGAGGGGCTTTGAAAGACTAAAAATATCTCTCTGCCTCTCTGTTTACTGCCTGTCAGTTTACTTGTTGCAGCGGAGTATGCTGATCAACATGCTGTCTGGAGCTTGATCTACTCATTCCTGGCAGGGAACATGGGGATACAAAGGTGGCTTGTGTTCATCTCGTACCTGGTATCTTTACCTATGCATTTAGTTTGCTTAAGGATTCAGGGGGATTTGACTATACCATTAAGTCTATCTGCGTGTTGGGTTTTTGTTTTGTCAGGTTTTTAAGCCGTAAGTCAGAAGCTTTTATTTCACTAACTTTTAACCTTTCAGTACAAAATGCCTCCTGTGCAAATTTGGATGTTGGACCGAAGCACAGTAATGCTAGGGAAAGCATGCTGTTCCTCTGAAACGTGTTGTTTCCCTTTTTAATCCCCCTTTGGCCTATGGGATTAAAAAGCACAAGACTACTTGAAAAGGTTGGATTGAAGGGAGTTGCCTTAATAATCAAATCCTATTTTTCACTCAGGTGTTACAGCCATGTTCTTTAGTCATGGAAAGTATGATGCATGTATCAGGGTTACAAACTGTGGCAGTAACAATAGAAGCACTTACTATAAAGGTAAGATTATTAAAAATGTCTTTGTGTTTCTCAAACTGTAGCTTTTTCTTTTAAATTGATGTATTGCTATGGAAACTGTCCACTTGACCCATTAGTTTAATTCCAGAAATAGGCGTTTATCCTTTTTAGAACTGCTCTCTGTTAGAAGAAATCATTACATGTTCCTTGTTTTGTCAGTCTCTTGGCAAAAAAGGATTAATTTCAATACTTTGGACACTAGGGTTACCAGTTTCTTCTTCCAAATCCATGGAACACATTTCCCCTGCCGCCACCACCACTATTTTTCTTTCCAGAGGTAGTTAGCGGCATGCAAACATTAGGCTGTTGATATCATTTCCAGAATGATATGATATGAAACACTTGGATCTTTTTAGATAAATTAATAATTGAGTCTATAGCAAAGGACTGAATTGGAAGCAATAGTACGTTGTTCCTAAAGCATAAAGCTTTTGACAGGTGTACTCTACTGCTGATAGAAATGGTGATGCACATAACTCTGCAAGCATGCTGTTCTGAACACTTTTGAGTATTTGCTATTTCCATTTATCATACAGTTTTTATGTTAATCAGGTTTAAAACTTTTTGAGTTATAAAGGACTTCTTTTCCCCCTTTTTTCAAGATCTCTCCAATAATTCTGAATACAGTGATGACGATTATGGCTGCCATAAAACCCAAAGCAACGGAGGAGGATTCTAGAGGAGCAACTGAATTTTCTGAGAATTTGTGGCAAGTTAAACCTATAGATGAGTGCAACGCTTGGTTTCTTGGTGTTGATGTAGCCACAGAAGCAACAGAAACTTTTAAGGACCGTGAACATACTCTGAAACAGGAGAAATTTGATGTTGTAGTGAAGTCACTTCAGGTGACCTTGGAATGTGGTCTGGGACATCGTACTGTCCCTTTGTTACTAGTAGAGTCTACATTTGCAGGTGTCCTTAAAAACTGGTCCTCGCTGATGGAAGTCACCGCTGATACGTCTCTGGAGGTATGTATGCTCAGACTAATTGTTGTTTCATAGCACAATGAAGTACTTGTGGCATTTGATTTTGATGCCAAAGTAATTCTCTCAAGCAGTGTAGGAGAGGATAGAGACTGCATTGTATTAAATGAAGGTGTTAAAAAGATAGTTATCAGGCTGTTGGGTCACTCTAAAGGCAAGCTGGTAGTCAGTCTTGTAAAATGGTTGTCACTTCACAAAAGATGTATGCACTTCTGTATATTTAATTTCTGAAGCCATTAAGTATCCCAAAATGTTGAAAGGAAAATGGATTGTTTTCTTCTTATTGTTTTTATTTTTAAATGGTACTGGAGGGAACTCAGTCTTTCATTTTTAAATACCATATTGAATTTTGATTCTCTCTTTAGATTCATTATTACAATGAAACCTATGCAGTGTGGGAGCCACTTATTGAAAGAATTGAAGGAGGAAAGAAGCAATGGAGTTTAAAGCTGGAAGTATGTAAAGATACTCAGAACTATGTGAAATAGTTGGAATAGCTATTTTTGTGACAAAACATTGACCTTATGAATGTGTTGCTTTGGGGTGGTATTGCAATTTCCTTTGGGGAAAATATCAGATTTCAGATACCTTAAAGCTTTCTAAATCATGTTAAATGTCCAGTGCATGAGCAAAATGTGTGTAACCACAAGACCCAGAGAAGAATGAAAACAACTCTGTTGCCTTCAATGATAGCATAAAATTTTTATGTTTGTGTAAGGTGACTGAGATTCACAAAGTAAAGTAGGTTTTCCTTTTCTTGGTGAAATTGACAAGTGTAGGTCAAGGTTTTTTCCTGTTTCAATGTAGGAGAAGGGTAGTTCTGAACAAACAGATTACTAAAGAATATTTTGTTTCAGATGAAGACCAACCCTGTCCAAGAAAGAAGTTTGATGCCTGGGGATGATTTCATTGTTCTTCCTGAGCCACAAACTGCAGTTAACATCTCCTCAAGGGATACAATGAATATAACAATATCCAAATGTTGTCTTGCTGTTTTCAATAATTTAGCCAAGGTAGTCCCAACAGGCAGAAGGTGCTGAATTATGTGGTTCTGTGGGAAGTTCAGTTTTTGGGGGTGTTTTGTTTAGTTGTATTTTTACTGGGGTCTTTTCTGGTTGGTTTTTTTTTTGAAGACCTTTGTGGTGATGGTCACAAGCCAATGACTATTCTGCAGCCATGACCAATATTATCGAGCAGAACTGGGGAGTTTTACTCTGATTAGTCCTCTCAGTTAATAAAAAGGTGGTGCTAGCTTTTGAAATAAGCAATTTCTGTGTTAAAGAACAAATATGCTTATGCAGGATGGAAGGAGCAGGACTATTTATTTTTTAATTCTAAATGAGCAACAGTTCTCTTAAGTTAATACTTATACTGTAAGTCTATATTGGCAATGAGCTACTGTAGCTTTTGTGCAATCAAACAAATGTTTGTAACCAAAAATTGTTGTTGAATATGAAGTATGTCCACAGTGAATGTGCTTGGGACTTCTGTGTCCCAGATACTATTTTTTTCTTACAACCCAAGAACTGTAAAAAAAAATTGCAAAGGAACATGAATGATCATTATAGTATCAACATTTGTTGCAAATCACAGAATAACGATGGAAACTTCTGCAAGTAACCTTGACTTCCTGAAATACTACTTCCCCAAAATGCTGCTTTACAAAGCATGCACATAGCTTTTTTTGTTTTTCCTTTAAAACTGTGACTCCAAGGACCTGTCTTTTAAAGCCTATATATATATGTTATTGTGGCTACTTATGTATGACTTATATATGTTGTTAATTGCAGGCATTTTCAGAAGCAACTGCATCTACATTTGACTATTCCTTTAAAGAAATGGCGCCTTTCATAGTGAAAAATGCCCTAGGTGTTCCTCTCAAAGTGCTTCCTAGCTCAAATTTTCGGATAACTGGTTCAGCTGACAAAAAAAACATGAACAATATAGAAATTGGTCAGAACATGGAATTGGAATATGCTGTTTTTGAAGCACCCCAACGAGGAAAGTTGTCTGCGTTGTACCGACAAGAAAGTTCTGTCTTCTCTTTAAATTTAGGTATTATGCTAGGGAATACTGTGCATTATGATGTGTTGAGAACAGGAAAATGGGAGAGTCAACATGGTTCAGTTCCATGTGATCAAAATTGAAGTATGCTGTGTTGAAACAACTTTTGAATACTGATGGCAATTAAAAAAAAAAAAAAGAAAATTAACCAGCTACTGATCTTCTTAAGATGTGAAATTCCTTCCCTTCCATTTTCCAGAGAGTGAAAAGTATGTAATTCCGCTCCCCGCCCCCCCCTGCCATTTGCAAGAAGTGGAAGACGCTGTAGCAGAGTAGCAGAGTCACTGGGGACATAGGCCTGTAGGTTTCAACTCCAGTTAAACAGGATCTTCATTTCTTATATCACAGAATCACAGAATCGTAGGGGTTGGAAGGGACCTCGAGAGATCATGGGGTCCAACCCCCCTGCCAAAGCAGTTCCCCAGCTCATATTGCACAGATAGGCGTCCAGACGAGTCTTGAATATCTCCAGAGAAGGAGACTCCACCACCTCCCTGGGCAGCCTGTCCCAGGGCTCTGTCACCCTCACTGTGTAAAAGTTCTTCCGCATGTTGGTGCAGAACTTCCTGTGCTCCAGTTTACAGCCATTGCCCCCTGTCCTATCTCCACAGATGACTGAAAAGGGGTTGGCCAATTCCCCCTGCATCCCATACTTAAGATATTTATAAACATTAATTAGGTCCCCCCTCAGTCTTCTTTTCTCCAGGCTGAACAGCCCCAGCTCACTCAGCCTTTCCTCATACGGGAGCTGTTCCAGGCCCTTAATCATCTTCGTAGCCCTTCTCTGGACTCTCTCCAGGAGATCCCTGTCTTTTTTATACCAGGGAGCCCAGAACTGGACACAATACTCCAGGTGGGGCCTGACCAGGGCAGAGTAGAGGGGGAGGATCACCTCCTTAGACCTGCTGGCCACACTCTTCCTGATGCAATCCGCACTGCCATGCAGCTTTCGGTGGTTACCCAGTTACTTGAGAGCAGTTAGGATTTTTCTGTGTTTTCACTTTGCCAGAAAACCCTCCCAAGAGAATAAGGTATCATTAGTACTAATGCACAGTCTTTGAGGGGTTTTCCGTTCCATCCCATCTGAAGGTACTTAGCCATGACACAAAATTCACGTTCTGTGTTGCATTGTTAACTCAGTCAACAACAACAAATACCTTTGTTGGTTGGTGTATTTAATATGCTGTTTATATGTCATGATCTAAAGTTATGGTCTTAGAGTATTCTGACCTTAAAAGTTTTCCTTCAGTGGTGCTCAAAAGCCATTTCAAGGTGGGTTTCTGAGGGAGTGTTTTGATCCTTGTTATTTTAGAGAAGCTAAATTATTGTGGAAAGAGCAAATGGCCATGTGATTTGTTTTGCCTAATTAAGATTTCCGTGTATTTTTATGGATTAGAACTTCAAGGATATAAAGAAGTGGTGAATGTTCCTGTGGCCAAACCAGGTCGACGACTGTACAACATACAAAACCTTGTTGATCGTTCACACTCAGTCATCGTACAGATAGATGCTACAGAAGGAAATAAGGTTATTACTGTCCGATCTCCTCTGCAGGTAAAAAAATCCAACTGAACAAACCAAAAGCCTGAAAGTGCTTATCTCTGAGTGTCTTTTCTTCCTTAATGCACTTTTTTGAGATCATGCTTTTCTAAAAAGTTACTTAGGGGCAAATTATTAAATATTTTACATTGTTACATGAATTGTTATCTGTATCTATGTGTCTTCCTGATAAATGAAAAACTTAGTTTTTACCTTTGGCTTTCTAATATCCTCAACATTGAACTTGGGATATGTACTTTTAATGTGACTTGGCATTTGAAACATGCTTTTCAATTCACAGACCTTGAGTAGCATAGTTTTCTTATACATGCTTGCATATTGTTCTGCAGATATTTTTACTAAGGTGTGTAGAAGTCTGTTTTCTAGGGGAGTTCAAATCTGCTAATATTAGTTTTCTTTGTTGCTCTCCATACTTTTTCCTTTAGAAATTTGTACCATAGAAATATAATGAAAATTCTGTGTTTTGATCCTAGATAAAGAACCATTTCTCAATCCCATTTGTAATCTATAAACTGGATAGAGACTCCAAGGCACTGGAGCCAATTGGCATATCCAAGCCAGAAGAGGAATTTCATGTTCCTTTACATTCATACAGGTATGGTTTTTCTGTTCTGTAGGGCTAATCTTTGAGTGATGCACAAATTCAGCATTCATGTAGAAGCTGAAAGAATGCACTGGAAACTCCTAACTGGGCTAGAAATCAAAAATGCTACCTTCAGTAGGTAATTAGTGTGCTGGAAAAGCCCTTCAGAATATTAGCAATTACTTCAGAAGGGGTGAAGTCAGCTATCAAATCAAAGCTATCCTGTGCTGTTACCTGTGTTCTTCCCATAGGTGTCATCTATATGTTCGACCAACAGGAATGTTAGAGGGTCAGTTTCAGGAGTCCACGACTTACATTGCTTGGAGAGAAGAGCTTCATAGAAGCAATGAAGTGAAGTGCTTGTTACAGTGCCCAGCCATCGAGACAAATTTCTTGCCTCTAATAATCAGCTCAACAGCTGTACCTGATGACCTAAATTTTATTTCCACTCCTGGGGATGAGTGGGATCCAGCCTACATTATCCACTTTTACCCTACGCTGACTGTGAGGAATCTTTTACCATATTCCCTGAGATATTTACTTGAGGTACCTCAAGAAATTTTATGGTTTTATTTGTAAATGCTTTACTTAGTTTTAACTAAGACTGTCATAGAATTGGAGGTTAATGTAGAGTGGGATATACTGAATGTTGGCTCTTTTATTTTCTGTGGTAAATAGTGAGTCAGCTGCTGGATTGATTCAGGAAATTTTTGCAACTGTGTTTGGTTTTTTTTGAGCTGGATGTATCTGGCCAGTTTGCCTTACTCGTATCTATTCATCCTGTACTGAAGCAGTTGTTCTCCTTTACAGTCTTCTGAGATCCTGTTAGTGTTTTGCTGGCTATTTTTTGTTTCAAAGGGAAAAGACATAAGAAAAAGCATCTGAAATTTCTGGAGTTTTTCTTCTATGTAGAAATCACAACTCCCCTCCAGTCTCACACTGATTCTTTACTGAGGGCTATTGTGAGGTCTCCCTTGCACAAATTAGAAAATTGTGTTGTGGGATGCTGCACAGACTGTTTTCCTCTTTCAGTAGTTTTAGTACCTCATATTTCTAATGAAAGCTGAGTGATTTAGTAAACATGAGGATTTGTTATTTATTATCCTAGATAGTTCTGTTTTGTCCTAGTCTCGTAACTGGCTGTGGCATTCATTTAGATCTTCCTTTCAGTCCTGTCCAACATCCTAATGGCACTATTTCCTGCTTTCCTTAACTTCACTGTACTTCAGTACTCTAAGTCACAGAATGTAGGACAGTGTGCCGTTGCCTTGGTTAAGAGTTTCAAAGTAGCTAGAAACTGGTAACTTGAATCTATTTTTGAAGTTAGCGCACCTGTAGATGGATATGTGCTTATTGTCTTCACATCCCTTGACTGGCCTGGCTACTGTTCAGTTCTGTCAACTATACTGTTTCTCAGTGAAAATTAGGAAAGTTGCTGTTGTAGGATGGCAGTGCCAGAGGAAATCTGTGGTACCAAAAAGTATGGCACAGCTGCTGGTTTTTCTGCCTTGGGTGTTCTGTACTGTGAGAGGCCCTGGCTGCACGTGTGCACCAGTCCAATTCAGTGTTGTACCTAGCATTGTAAGTATGCGAATAAGAACTCATTGCCAAAACCCATTGGAAATCATGGAGGAGGGAGGGAACAGTGGCACAAGATACGTTGGAAGTAGTTGGCTTTCCTGAAACCCAGAATAAAGCAGTCTTTACTGTCCTGCAAGAAACCTGCAAGTGATTTCCAGTTCTGCACAGGATCAGCCTCAAATGGAAAGTGATCGGAGTTTGGTACATGTGGTACTGAGATACCTGAAATGTGCATCATGCAGGAGAAGAATAAAATGCTGGTTTTTGAATACCTAAATTTTGGATGTTAAGAACTTGATTTGCCCCATTTTAATTTTCCAATAGGGAACAGCAGAAGCCCGTGAATTGTCAGAAGGGAGTGCTGCAGATGTTTTTCATTCAAGAATCAATGGAGAAATAATGGAGCTTGTGTTGATCAAGTATCAAGGCAAGGACTGGAATGGTCATCTTAAAATTTGTGATGGGATGCCTGAATTTTTTTCTGTGTGTTTCACGTCCCATTCTGCACCAGTAATGACAGTGGATGTTTACATACATACGAGGCGAGCTGGAAGCCATATGATCTTCTCTGTGTTCAGTCCTTATTGGATAATCAACAAGACTTCCCGTGTTCTCCAGTATCGAGCTGAAGACACTCATGTGAAGCATCCAGCAGACTACAGAGACATAGTTTTGTTCTCCTTTAAAAAGAAAAATATTTTTAGTAAAAATAAGGTATGCTTATTTTAGACAGAGGTTGTGGTGTTTAAAAATCCTGTTCTGATGGGGGGAAACACACATGTATTTTGTCTAAGGATTTTTTTTTTTTTGGTAGTATTTAAATCCTATAGGCTTTTATTTGGCTGCTGCTTTCTTTTTGTTATTTACACTTTTTGGACTAAGTAAAAGTGAAAGCAGGTGGACAAAAAGTCTGTTGCAACTTTTTTCCAAAGCTTGCACTGCATCCCATTGGCTGGCTTCCAACATGGCCAGTAGCTGGCAGATAGTATAGAGGCCCTGAAAACTCAATGGGTACCCTACCACAAAACTGTTGCCTTGGAGAAAGGAAATTAATGTAGATGTATAAATTGAGAGTGTGGACTCCCTTTGAAGTGGAAAGGAAGGTTCTTCTGAATACATTGAAAAAAGAGGAATCAGTGTTGTATTTTTCTGAACTTGGTAATTTAATGTTTAAAATACACAATGCAAATATTCTGTCATATTTTAACCTATTCTTTTGGTTTGATACCATCAAATGAAGTGTACTATAGTAGAGGATTTTTTTCTGAAATGGCCCTTCCTTTTAAATATCTTTTTTTCACTCAACATTACTTGAAACAATGGTTGAAGAAAAAGGTTTCTGTTCTTTTGATTATTTCCTTCCTCCCCTCCTCTTCAAGTTTGTGAAGCACTACAGAATCTTAGCACTTTTTCCCATCTGTGCGCTGTCATAACCATAAAAGTCAATGAGAACTTCTATCTTGTTACATTTTACTGTAGCATCTTTCCCAGAAGTCAGGCACAGACTAATGAATCAGAATATGAATAGTGATACTACTTGGTTAAGCTTGTTTTAACTTACGGAAGCTTTTAAAAGCATTTAGGTGTCATCTTTATGGTGCTACATGTGATACAACACTCGGTAGTGCATGAACTATTACATGAAAATGAAATTATTGAATTACTTGCCATGTTGTTCTTCTTTGTGTCTAGATCCAGTTATGCATTTCAACTAGCACTTGGTCCAGTAGCTTTTCCCTTGATACTGTAGGAAGCTATGGATGTGTCAGGTGTTCAGCTAATAACATGGACTACCTGGTAAGACAGGCTTCTGTGTTTTGTGGAGCTCTCTTGGGGTTCTTGACGTCTTTTTCTCCTTAATGCCTTTCACCACTTAGACCGCTTTTAAATCATGGAAATACTTAGTATCTAGGATAATAATTTTTATGCTCTAGCTATTCAGGTCTGCACCTGGCAACAAGTAGTTTCTCCAACAGAAGTTTTGGTGTAATTCATGAACATGGTTTCTGTAACAAACGTGTAGTACTAGGCAGTTTGAGAGTTCACATTTGTTATTTTCATGGCGGAGGTAAGTTTGCATTCAAAATCTGTAATTCTGTGCAAGTCTTTAGATCTTCACTGAACAGCCTTGTCTGAAGTCTACCTTTCCCTAGTGAAGCACAATCAAGAATATACTTTACAATAATGTGCAGATAGATGGGAAGTTGTGTTTCCATATACTCTTGAACTCATCTCTGGTGATACAATCTTTTTAGGTTGTCTTGATTACTCTAGAAAGATTCCTGTTGGATTTTCCCCGTGCTATGGCTAAAACTGTCTTTTTACCATCGTATTAATTGTGTCGCATTGTTTGCTGATTTCACTGCATGCTGTTTGGTTGTTTTATTATAGGTGTTCAGAACACAAATGTTGTGCTCTGGCCTCTGTTAATTACAGTGTTGGCTTTACTTCTATTCCATGCTGACTTTTCTCTTAAGCTTGTTGTTGATTGCTCAAATTGTACTATTCAACAGGTTGGAGTCAGCATCAAAATGAGCAGTTTTAACCTCACCAGGATAGTTACTTTCACTCCATTCTACACAATAGCAAACAAATCGTCTCTGGAACTAGAAGTTGGAGAGATTGGTCCTAATGGCTCCTTTCCAACTAATAAATGGAATTATGTCTCGAGTTCAGAGGTAAAGTTTCAGTGTTTTTCCTTTGGGAGATATGGTATATAAGCTACTAGTCTCTAGCTGTCACTTAAGGAAAAAGGAGTTCTCCTACAGAAGCTCTTTCCCTGATGGTGTGACATGGATACTTCACATCTCAGGACAACTTGAAAAGCTTGAGTTGCAAATGTTGGTAAATTAATCAAGTCCTTCAGTTTAGGTATTTTCTGTATGTAGGCGAGATGTTCATTGGTAGATGCTGGGGTAAGAACTAAGGTGTTTGTAGTTTTAGTCATAAAGGACTGTTTGCTTTACTGCTGACTTTCTGTATTGAACATATATAGACTGTTAAAGTCATGTATATTTCTTTTGCAGTGTCTTCCATTTTGGCCTGAAAACTCCTCTGGAGAACTTTGTGTAAGAGTGGTTGGCTATGAAAATTCATCCAAGCCATTCCTTTTTAAAACCCAGGACAATGGTACTTTGCTGAGGCTGGAAGAATTGGTAAGACAGACTCTGTGTGGTCTGTTCTTGTTGTTCTTATTCACTTTAGCCATGTTTTTGAACTTAGTAAAGATTGACTGCCTAAGATTTTCAAGAATGAAACCTTGTGCCTTAAGGTGTTGGTGCATTGCATTTTGGTTCTGTTTCATAAAAAAGGTTGAACTGAGTTTCCAATGTTATTAATGTTTTTATAGCTGTGTGGTCAAATGGATTCAGTTTTGACAAGCTTATGAAAACCTGAACAGCACTATCACTATGGAATTAAAAATGGTACACTGCACATCTATCACCTCTTGCTCTGCAAAGAGTATTGCCTAGATGCCTTCAGTTGATTTAAATAGCTATCCTAAAATAGGATGTATCTCTCGTTTTCTTGAATAACTAATACATGTTGGAGGGACACAGTTCATGGTTGAAATGGTTTAGGATTCAACTAGTAGAATTTTAATTATTTCAGAACTCACCCTAGCATGGAATTAGGGAATGTGTATGTAAATGTAGCATGTTCAGACAAGTCTTTGGAGGTAACGCTTATCGTATTAATACAAGTGCCTGTGAGGATAATCTAGCTCTCCGGGTTGGCCAAAACAGGTGGAAAAATAGTTTTGGAACAAGATATCATCAGTGATCTGGTGATGCACTTAATTAGAATAGTGAGGTTTTTTCTTCACTGTTCTAAGATAGTAGATGGCTCAGCTTTGCAAGAGAATCCTTTCAGGGCTCGTATGTAGTGAGGTTTTGACTACTACTGTGTGGAGAGCAAAACATAATTTCAGACTTCCTACCATAGCCAGACTGTCAGATTTCCTCCCAGACAAGCATTTGAGAAAACTATCTGAAGAGACTATCTGAAAGAGAGAGCATGACATAGTTCCTTTTATAAGCAAATGAGAAAAAATTATATAGTACATATGGTGGAAATATCTTCCAAATACATTGGAGGAAAGCAGCATCTTGAAATCCATCAGAAGAAAGACTTAACGATGATTTCTTTAGAGGTTTACTCAACCAAACTTTTCTACTCAGTGATAAGTTTAATACGTTATTGCTGTATTTGTCATAACTTTAAAATCTTGACAAAGTTTGTTTAGAGTAGCCTTTCAGACTTCTCAGGAGTATGCAGGAAACTGCAGGCTTAAATGTAACTTTGTTTTATAACAAAGTGGAGGGAATGCTTGCTTATACTTTTAACTAAATTTAGCCAGATAAAATAATTGCTCAAAAAGTTATAAATTGAATACAGGTTTTCAAGTAAGTTAAACCAACAAATAGTTTGTGGATGCTACTGATGTTTGTCTTAAGCCAGTGACCAATGTGTTTGAGTTTACTGTTACTAGACAACATGAAGCATGCTTCCTTTTTTCATTTGTAAGAAGCCAGTGAAAGACAGACCTAAAAAATAACAACTTAGCCCATTCTAACTTGAAATTATGTGTAGAACAAATACTGAACGCTCTGTTAACTTTCTTTCCAGAATGGGGGCTTACTGGTAGATGTGAATGTGTCTGAGCATTCTACTGTCATAAGTTTCTCGGATTACCATGAGGGAGCAGCTCCAGCTCTTATTGTTAACCACACTTCATGGGACTCTCTCCGATATAAACAGAGGTATTTGAAAGAAGCGATTTCCCCATTGGTTCTTTAACCAGGGAGGATCCTTTTTGAAGAAAGTCATTCTCATTTACCATTATGGTACCTTGATAAATAAAAATTTTTAAAAAGTGCACCTTTTCTTAGTCATAGTCTTTTAATTGTCTACTTTTCAGCAGTCTTAGTAGTTTGAGAAACTTGAGAGAATAAAGTGGGAGTGTAGATTTTGGCTCAGCAAGAGTGTAGCTACCAAGAGCTGGAGTGGATAGCCTCAGCCCAGGAGGCTGGAGGAGTGGAGTATACAGCACTGTGATCTGCTTGCACCACTTCAATCAGGGGTCTTAACCAGTGAATGCTGTCCCTTAACTACTTTTCTTTTAACCTGCAGTGGATTACAAGAGGAAATGGAGTTGAAACCAAAGGAAGTCTGCCTGTTCGCATGGACAGATCCAACTAAAGCAAGAAAGTTGACTTGGGGCTACTCACAGAATTTTGGTGAACACGATCTACTTAAGGTAAATTTTAGAAGGGGAGAAGTAAATGTTGAACCAGTCTAGGACCCTATAATAAGATCAAAATTATCAGGGAGAAATCTTCTTCTGTAACTTTACATCTGTCTTGTCCTATAAGGACTTTTGAGCCTACTCTCAAGTAGCAAGATTTTAGATGCCTAGATTAATCTAATTAGAGGATTGGAGATAAACTCCAACCTTTGTTTTTTCCATGGTTTTCTTGGATGTGAAAGAAGGGTGAAGTGGGTGGGCTGTGGACATATCTAAATAGTACAGAGGATGAATAATTTGCTGATTTTTCCAGTAGTGCTGCATTCAGATGGAGAAAAACCCCTGACTGTTGTGACTCTCGGTTCCTATGGCAAATGTTTGCATGGAGCTGAAAATTCTGAGATTCAAAGAGCTATTTCAGTGTTTGTAGCTCATACAGTGTTAAAATAGCAGAATGTGTGAAGTGGGGGCAAAACAACAGTGATCACAATGAAAATGAATGAGGGCAAGTGGGAAGCAAACTAGAAGCAGAGATATGTCTGGGTAAGTCCCAACTTATTTACGGTGTTGGGATATAAGATGCCACCAAATCCATATGATGCAGTCAACTGGAGCAACAAGAACAATTTTTGAGTTCTACTTTGTATGTGTGCCAGTAAACTTGCTTATAAACATATGGCAACATCATAGATTTACTCCTGTAATGCGCTTACATAATTATTATTATTTTTTAAATCTGATACAGGATGAATGTGGCCAATTTCCTTACAATGCAAATACGCAAATACACTGGGTGTCTTTCCTGGATGGACGCCAACGAGTGCTACTTTTCACAGATGATGTGGCATTAGTTTCTAAGGCACGACAAGCAGAGGAGCTGGAGCAACCTGATCAAGAAATAAACTTGTCAATCCATAGTCTTGGACTTTCTCTTGTTAACAATGAAAATAAAAAAGAAATCTCTTATATAGGAATCACAAGGTACTGGACATGGAAGCCTGAATATTCCTTTGAATAATCCAGCGCAGATGGCATACTATAATTTTAGCAATACAGTTGTGTTGAAGGAGACATCTTTCAAAATTAATATAAGTGAAGACTCTTAAAGTAAAATTAAGTTCTGCCATTGCTCTTGTGCAATTTGAATAAATAGGATTTAACTGCTTCTTTCTTAGCTTCTATTAAAAAAGTAAACAACAGGTTTTTTGAGCCTGAAAACCTAGGATAGTATCTTTTTACATGGTTTGCATATATAAGAAAGGCTTAACTACTTTTACTTTAACCTTGTTATTTGTCTTGCAGTTCGGGTGTTGTTTGGGAACAGAAACCGAAGCATAAATGGAAACCCTTTAATCAAAAGCAAATAAACCTGTTGGAACAAGCCTATCAAAAGTATCTCTCTAAGAGTGATTTCCAAGCTCCAGGTTGGCATAAACTCGACAGCAATACTGAGGTATGTTTTGAGGTTTCAGTGTTTAAATGATTGTGGAACATGGGCAGCAGTTGACACTGACTTGTGTTTGCTAAGTAAGGGGAGATGCTTGAAGAGAAGCACGAGCAAAAAGCAAGCTTTGCTGGAAATCATGTTGCGCTTGATACTGTGGAATATTTTTGTATTTAGGGAATACTGAGCTATTTTCCTGACTAGTATTGTGAAATAAGAATTTCAAAGGCTTTTGCTTTTGTGATAGAAATGATTGCTTGGTATCTGCATAACAGCTACGAAGCTGTTTTCTCATTGCTATAACTCAAATTCATTGGAGAAAACTTGGTTTTAGCTTCTTAGTAAGCTGTAGTTCTGGTGATTTGATGCAGGTTTTATTTGCTAGTCTGTTTACTTGTAACATAACATTTCGTAATTTCTGTAGTTAAACCTTATGCTAGCTCTGCTTTCTCGTATTTCCAGGTGAATTTTAGTAAGGTTCCTATGCAAATGCGTCTTCCAGTCAGATGCAGCATCCGACGCAACTTCTTATCAGGAATTCAGGTTGAATTCAAACAGTCACCTCACCAAAGAAGCTTACGGGCTCAGTTGTATTGGCTGCAGGTACCGTCTTTCATCATGATCTGTAAAATAAATAGAAACGTTAAGGCTTTTATTTTATTCATTCATATGAAGAAGTATCTCCAAATCTTCCATATCTGGTGCTCTGCTCACTACATCAGGGTAGCAGACATGCTATGAAAGCTCCGTTGATACAGAATGCCATACCAGGATCTTGCAAGCAGTATAGGAGAAATTCCACAAAATTGTGGGTTATTACAAAGCAGGGATCTATGATGACAGGTTTGTTGTAAAGAGAGGTGTGTGTGTGTGTGTGGGTGTTTCAAAGCAAACAAAACACTCAACAGTTTCCAAGATTTGTTTACCATAGTTTGTATGTATGTCATGAACATATTATTCTAGAGAATGTATGTAGAGGTTCAGATGTCTTCCGTATAAAAACCCTAATAAATCTCCATGCAAGCTTAACAGTGAATTAATCTGCAACACTTGCACCTGATTAGCATACTGCAGTCAGTACTAATAGCGTTGCTAACTTACCTGATAGAATGCTTGAGCAGGTACTAGTGAGAAGTGCTTAGCAGCAGAAGAAAATAATGGTGAGAAGTCATCACATCTTCTCCATTTGGTGCATTTTAAAGTCCCCTGGGGAGGGCACTCACTGAGGACCCTGTTGTTGCTTTTTCTGACAAGCTGGTAGGGAAGAGCTCTCTTCCCTTTCATCTTTTGCTTTTTGTTTTAATTTTTGCCTGAAGGTAGTTATTGCACTTACAGCTGCAGACCCTCTAAATGAATCTTTGTGGGTGCAAACTTGCATAAGCAGGTTTCCAAAATAATATCAGAGAAATTTTCTTCCTCTTGTTTCCTTCTCCAGTATAAGAATGACCTTGAACATAATCTGTAAACAGTTTCTCAAACCTTTTAAAGTGCAAATGGTCTTTGGCTATTATGTCATTAAAATATTCATGTAATTATGCAATTATTTTTCAGGTTGATAATCAATTACCAGGATCGATGTTTCCTGTTGTATTTCACCCTGTACTCCCTCCTAAGTCAATTGCTTTGGATTCAGGTAAGAGAAAGCCTTTGTCACTATCAGATTAGTCAGCCTTGAAATAAGTAACCTGGCAATTTATTTTTTACATATGCCTGGTTTTTTTTCTATTTAGAACCAAAGCCTTTCATTGACATCAGTATCATCACTAGATTCAACGAATACAGCACAGTACTGCAATTCAAGTGAGTTTACCAGTGTGTTGTAATACAATGTGAAAGATGTAATGCATTTTAGAACTGGACCTTGTTTTATGTTTCACATTCTCCTGTCCAAACAACTCATGACTTGGGAGTGAGTTTAACATCTCCAGTGAAAAGCCAACATGTAAAAGAAACTTACGTTTAGGAAGTAAGGACTGATCACATGAAGGGACTGTTGTGCAAATTCTTTAGTGGTCAGAATTGTTTCCCTCTTGTACTACACTGTCAGTTGCTTGCCTGCCTCTTTGCTCTCCAGTGCTGTGTTTATTTGGTGCTCTGACAGCACACAGCTCATACAGTCTCTAATGTCAGCCCAATACTGTGTGTTCTGTTGTGAAATGTATATTCTTTAGTTATGTCTGTCTCTTGAGTTTTTCGTAGAAGGGAGATATAAATGTTACAGTGATGGCTTTGTATGTATCTGTACCCAACTAGTGCAGAAATAATATTTGAGGATGGTGTATTTTAAGAAAATACTTACTAATATGACTTTTGGAGAAAGGCAGTTGAATGAGAAGAAAAAATAAGCTGTTTAGGTGATGCTGTCCATGGAGCACATGGAGTCATAATGTCAATATGCCAAGATTGACGTTTGATATTTTTAGGTAAATTTTGAAAGTGCTAAGATATGAATAATCTCCAGTTAAAGCATAGCTTTGTGAGGCTGGTAAGCCCTTCTAGCTATAAATACACAGTTGGTGTTGTAGATTGTAAGTCTTAATATGCAACATTGCATTAAAAACTTCAATTACATAATGTAAGTATGTAATATTTCAGTTAAACTGAAAATATAACCTGTTTATTTTTCCCATTTTAGATATTTCATGGTTCTTATCCAGGAAATGGCACTGAAAATTGACCAAGGATTTTTAGGAGCACTTAGTGAACTTTTCACTCCATCTACAGACCCAGAAGCTGAGAGACAACGGGTAACATATGCAACTGATTTTTGACAGAACAGCATTTGTAGTGACAGTGTTGTGATTTTCTGAGTATTTCAGTTTGAATGAATGAATAAATGAAGAGACTTGGTAAGGTGATTTTCAGTGGATCCTTAGGAGTTCTGTTAAACAACGTATGTGAGAATCACAAACTGACAAATTTGAGTGACTGATACTTGGGTATATGTAACTTTTCCACTTTTTGAATCTTTCCTCAACTGATGGCACATTTTTTTTTCAACTGTTGCTACAAAGTGTCTTAAGGGTGGTAGATGAAGTAAGGTTAGGGTTTATAGACTGGGCCTCATAGGTCTGCTAGTCTACAGTGCCCTTGTCTTTAGAGAGTGGAAGGAGCAGATTTACATGGCTCTGAATTGGCTTAGGTTACATTTGGCTCCAGTGTGCGGAAATACAAAAATGCGAAGAACCTCAGGAAATTAGTAATTTTACTAATATTTCTAAATTAATTTAGAAGTGATAACTTAAGTGACTGAGAAATTTGAAGGAATATCAAGTGATACAGCATAAATGGAAAAGTCACCCAGAAATTGTTATGGTTTGTGTCATTTATTTTGTTGGATGGTTGGTTGGTTGTTTTCTATGTGGGGATTTTTTTGTTTGTTAGATTTTTTTTCCATTTTTAAAAATTCTGGTTTAAAGAAAAGAATTCATATTGTTATATTCTGGTATAGAGAAATGATGAGTCTGTTTCTAGTTTTGGAGGTGTTTGCTATTTAATTAATGGTTTCGTTACATGTGGTTATGATTGTTTTTCTGTTTATTGATATGTATGTTTATGCTTAGGTAGAACAGTGTTAATTATGCGGCCTATATTTAATAATTCTGGCTTATGTGTTGATGAGATAAACATCTCTTCTATTTTGTCTTTTTGTATTTTTTAACAAAACCAGTCTAAACTAATTCAGCAAGATGTAGATGCGCTTAACACTGAGCTAATGGAGTCTTCTTTAACAGACCTGTCAATGCTGAGCTTCTTTGAGCATTTCCATATTTCTCCAATTAAGGTATGTAATTGGTTAATAAACCACTTGATATTTATGGTCTTTTAATTCCTTATAGTGAATACATCCTGAGGTCAACCTTCTGGGTAATTGAGATCTTGACGCCATCTTCCTAATGTTCTGTAGAATTTAACATTTTGTTGGAAAACTTTTTTGCTTATGACTACAGACACTTAACCACTGATAAGTAAGGAGTCAATGAGTGTAATAATGAAGAAAGCCAGATAAAATGCTAGCCTGAAGGTATCCAAGTAATGTATGATGAATTGTAACAGAAAAACTGTTATGGTGATGAACAAGAGAAAAGGAAACTTCTTTTCAAGCGTCCAATGCAAAATTAAGTGTGCTGTTGACACTAAACAGTCCCATTTTACAATGTCAACAACAGTTCTCTAAAGTTCATGCATTTCCCCAAAAGAGTAACTGTGCAAAAATATCCACAAGTTAAGCAAATTGGAAATCCTAAAATTGAACTTGTGCTAGGAATTAAGATCCACCTGCTTAACAAGTTACTTCTCATTGTTTATACAGAAACTTGTGGATGTGAGCATAATAGAAGTTAAACTTGTAGTGTAATTTGACACTTGTCTGTATGGAAATATAAATAAATACATACCTTATCAAATACTACTATTATGAGTTCTAGAATGGTTGTTGAACTTGTACATTTCCCTGCCCCAATGAATAAAAATACACTTACCAGTGTTTCACCACTGGTTTGTTTGCACATGTACCATGCAACCTGTCTGGTGTGTGTCTCTTGTCTTCATTTGTCTTGTTTTACTAATTCTTTCTTGACAGTTGCATTTGAGTCTTTCTCTGGCTTCTGGTGGTGAAGAAATGATAGCCATCCATTCTCTGAACTTGCTGTTGAAAAGTATTGGAGCTACTCTAACAGATGTGGATGATCTCATCTTCAAGTAAGCTAATAAATTTTTTTTTAGTTTCATATCCTAAAAAAATATTTTTAAATAAAGCTACTGTACATTTAATAATTAGTTCCACGGTTACACTTTGACTAGTATAAATGTACACAGCCTTTGGGAAAAGGGAGGAATGGCAGGAAGGTGGGGGTTTGGGCTCTTTAAGAGAATAGGGCATCAGCATTATCTGAAGGAAAAAAGGAGAACTAATTAGGAGGAGGATGAGTATCTGTAACATGTGGTTACATGTCTTTCAGACTTGCTTTCTTTGAAATTAAATATCAGTTCTACAAGAGAGACCAACTGATGAAGAGAGTTGTTAGACATTATAGTGAACAGGTAAGCTTATTTATTCATGGCTTTGTGTAAAACTTTGAGGATCCTGGAGAAGACAAAAAATAGGGAAGGAAAGGTGAATGCCTCTAAAAGCTACTAATTTTTTTACTTCGTGGTACTGACATAGGAAGCTGGTGTGGCACATCAAAAAAAAATTAAATACAAATCCGTCCTGAAAGTGTGTTTAAGAAATTTAGGCGATTGCTTCTGTTGGCTTTAGTTAGATTTTTCTTTGCCAAGGTACTGTAATAGTTATCCATCCATACACTGTGCCTTTTGTCTAAGCCTGTCTTCATTCTGCTTAGTTGAGTGTTGTAGTACTTAGGTCAAATTTTTTGGTTCGCTCCTGCCTTGGGTTCTAATGTGAAGCTATATGTAACAGCTGGTAACACTGCTCTTGTTTTTGCTTTTCTCCCCCCTCATTGTTTAGCTCCTGAAACAGATGTATGTTCTCGTACTTGGGTTAGATGTTCTTGGAAATCCATTTGGCTTAATCAGAGGCTTGTCTGAGGGAGTTGAAGCATTCTTCTATGAACCGTTCCAGGTATGACTTCCTGATTCTTCAACTGCTTGTATTAGTAGAGTTCTGTTGGAAAAGGTTTGGCTGCTATTACAATGGATAAAGAACATCACCGTATTTTGCACCATGAACAATTAAGCAAGTAGTAAATATTTTGCTTTGTTTTAACATATTCAAAGGGACTTCCTTTCATCAGTGTAAAGGAATCATCAGTTTTTCTTGAAAGGGACATAAATTTTGGTTTTTTTCTGCTATTCATATTAAGCTTCGGTTTTTTTAGGGTGCTGTTCAGGGACCTGAAGAATTTGCTGAAGGCTTTGTAATTGGTGTTAAGAGTCTTCTTGGGCACACAGTGGGTATGTATCACTTCGTTGCTGCTTCGATAAACTAGGTTAGCTCATGGATTTAATTTGGATTTTCTTTTTCTTTTTTTCTAGGGAAAGTTACAATTAAAAGTATCTATTTGGTAATTTTTTTGACTAGTGTCTAAGTTTATTGAATACTCTTGCCAGTATTTGTGATACAGATCATTCATACCTAACTTTCTTGCAGCTAAGCAAATACCTGTTTTGTAGATTGAGCAAACTGAGAAACATTGCATTTACAGCTGAATTTGTAACATCATGTGGACAATTAAGGAAAATAATTCCAGTGGTCCTAAAATGCCTGGAGGAGCCCGAGAAGTGATCTTAGGAGAGGCTACTGTTACAGCTACCTTAGATTCTTACTTAGCTATATGTTAGAATAATTTGAGAAAACATGATTCCATCCAATATGCTCTATGACATGTACTGAACTGATTTAAGAGTTATTTTCTGCTGTATTTGTTGATTTCAGGCTGGGTTCTGGAGTATTCTCATGGACAACATGTGGCAGTCAAGCTCTGTAAATTTGTAACATCTAAATTGAATATCAAGGGAAATTGCTATGAACTTTCCGGCTGCTTGTGTGTTGTCTGCTGTTAAATTGTGAAAGATCAGTAACTTTTGCTTTCTGCCATG
Source organism: Porphyrio hochstetteri (assembly GCA_020800305.1). Classification (NCBI taxonomy): domain Eukaryota; kingdom Metazoa; phylum Chordata; class Aves; order Gruiformes; family Rallidae; genus Porphyrio; species Porphyrio hochstetteri. The sequence goes on along the minus strand of CM036915.1, from coordinate 9,477,642 downwards.
TTCCATCAGGTGGTGCAGCAGGGGTGGTGTCTAGGATCACTGGTTCTGTTGGAAAAGGCTTGGCTGCTATTACAATGGATAAAGAATTTCAGCAGAAACGGAGAGAGGAAATGGGTCGGCAGCCAAAAGACTTTGGTGACAGCCTGGCGAAAGGAGGAAAAGGCTTGTTACGGGTATGAATTTGAAGTTGAGAGTATAATGCGTTCCTGAGTGATTTAGTCTAGGTGATCCTACTCTGTCGGGGGGTTGGACTAGGTGATCTCTTGAGGTCCCTTCTAACTTTCAACGTTCTGTGATTCTGTCAATGTGCCAATCCTTTATCTATGCTTAAAAAATGCAGGCAAGCAAGTTTGATAATGTCGTTTTTACCAATTAGTGGACTTAAACAGAAGAGACAACAAGCAGTTGTCTTGTAGGAGTCTTGGTATAATGTACCAGCTTTAATGTTTGAGGTCGTGTTTTTGGCCAGCTTGAGAAATTGAAGGTAGGGTATCAGAAAGGAAAAGTGTTGGAAGTAACACCAATTTCTACTGTGGTTTATATATAAACAATTACTCATGTTCAACAGACGTGTAATCTACTTAACGTAACTGTGCCCTTATTTTGCCTTTTAGCCAATTCAATCGTTAAGTCAGTTGGCTGTGAACTAGGAGCGCTCTGTGCATGTGCTGCATAGTAGAAATGCCTTTCTAGGCTAGGTTTTCTTGACTGAAAAGAATGTGCACATAAAGCAGGTAGAATGTGTATAAGTGTAAGTACCTGCGTGGGGCTGGAGGGATTTTTCTGAACTACAAGCTGCGCAACCCCTGTATTTTTTATAATTGAAATCAGCAGCCTTTTCTGGCTGCTGAAAAGAGCACATCTATTTGTAATTAAAATGAGACAAACTCCATGTAAACAACTTCTGAGCTGTAGTATCTGAATGCAAATTAAGTCTTCTAACAAATCTACACTTCACTGTCCATTCAAAATAAGAAGTCAACTTATTTCTCTGTAATCATAAGTAATAAACACCACAGAATTTTTTGCCATACTGTTTGCTGAAAATTGGGAAGTTACCTTAGTGGATTTTTGTTCTTCTGCTGTAATATCACTAAGCTAACATTAATCTTTGTTTTAGGGTGTTGTTGGAGGTGTGACGGGCATAATCACTAAACCTGTGGAAGGTAAGTCCTAAGACTCCGCTGCTTAAATGTTTTCCTAATACTTTGCAATGTACGTGGTAATCTTTAGAAATTGTGGTGATGCTAAGGTGTAATATGACTATATTTCTAAATTAAATGTGACCTTATATGATGATTTACTCAAATTTATACCTGTTATTGGTTTGCGACCTTTTCAGCCTTTGAGTGAGTTGAGGAACAGTTGCCTTTGATTTTGATGTGTTGTGTTAGGCCGGCTGTAGAACTCAATGTATTGTTTGAAGCCAGAATAGAGATACTTTAAAAAAAAAAAAAGCACCAATTGAAATATTTTGGGGACTTTAACGGTTGGAGAAATCTTAAAAAAACAATTTTTTTTTTATGCTTGGGACCAGTTTGGTGTTTTTTTTGTGAAGGTAGTCACTTTGTCAGCATACTAGATGATGAAAAAATTCAGTATTAGGTGTTTCTTATTAAAATTCCTTTCAATGGGATTTAAGCATTGGGAGTTGTTACTTTGTTGTGTTTTGTGGGTTATTGGTTTTATACTTTGAGATGTAGTCCTTCTCTTATTGGTGGATGAACACACAGACCTACTGAACACCATCTTGGCTCTTTCACGGATATCACCAGAAACATCAACTTTTGAGATAATAAGCGAGCAGCGTGCGGCTTTTAAGGAAAACTTTTTTGGAAGTGGAGCATATCTAATCAATTACTGCCTGCTCTTTCCACTACGAAACAGTTTTAGTGCAGCCTCAAGCAGTAATGGTTTAATTCTGTGGTTACTGTCTTCAGGTAGGTCACAAAAACTCTTTTTCTGTTCCTTTTCTTTTAAAGGGGCTAAAAAAGAAGGTGCAGCTGGATTCTTTAAAGGAATTGGGAAGGGGCTTGTAGGAGTGGTAGCTCGCCCTACAGGTGGTATCGTGGATATGGCAAGCAGTACCTTCCAGGGAATTCAAAGGTAAAATGGCAAGAGGAAGTGTTGAAGTATTCTCTCTACGTTGGATACAAGGTGGTAAAGTGGCTCAGTGGTGACAAATAAATATTGGTGATAAATACAACATGCACTAGGATATACCAGGTTGAGAGACAGACGGTTGCCTGTAATGAATGTTTCCTCTGATGGTTTCTGGAAATTGCTGCTTCAGACTATGTCTCAGTGTTGTATTTTAGGTAGATGATGACTAGTCCATTTTCTTTTTTTCACTCTCTCCTCTCATCAGAAAGCATTAAAAGATCATGTGTGAATTTTGTTTTGAGGTAGGTTTCTGTACTGCTGAATACGAATATTTAAGTGCAATTTAAACTTACTGTAATAAAATAGACCTCTGAAATTTTGGGAAAAAGACTTGCTGGTTTTAAACGCCATTAGCAGTGCACATCAGGGTCTGCTTGTGTTTTATGGGGACCTTTGGGAAGTGTGCTGTTAAACATGAGAACCTATAGTAAATTAGGCATGGTTGGGAGTAAACTTGAAGTTGTTCTGGAGCTGTCTCATTGGCCGATGCTACTTTTGGATTTATTACTAGCAGTGTGTCTTTTCTATTTACATTTGTGGGTGCTCAGGAAGGTTAAGTGGGACGTGTGGCAAGACAAACAGAGACTTTTAAAAGATCTATGGGTGAAACTCAGAACTGTAGTAATCTTACCAAAATACTGTTCCACACTATGGCAGGGTGGCAGAATCCACTGAAGAAGTATCTAATCTCCGTCCTCCACGCTTCATCCGAGAAGATGGCATCATCCGGCCCTACGACAGGGTGGAAGCTGAGGGTTATGATTTATTTGAGGTATGAATTACACTGGAAATGCAGTTTAAATTCTCAAGCCTACAATATTCCATAAAGGACTACATTACAAAAAAGTTGCCAGGGATTTCTGGTGGTTACCTGTAGTAGTAATTTGCCCCAGCCTGTTTTAGAAGGCAAGCCTGTACAGCAGAGAAGACCCAGAGCTTGTGGTAAGCTGAAAGCGACAGGCAAACTGCAGTGTGACTGTTAAATGACTCTGCATGTTATGTTCTGTAGTTGCTCATCTCATGTTCTGAAAGGAGGTAGAAGGATTAAGAATTAGTAGGAATAAGATTTGAATATGTGGAAGCAAGAAAATAACATTAGAACTGAGTACCAAAGTTTTGCTTAATAACAAAGCTGAGGAGAGTTTACCAAGTAAGCAACTTTTAAATAGACAGAATAGAGCTTGAATTGCTTGTCACATGCAACTACTGAAATTCCTTTTTTTGTGTGTGTATAATCAGCAGTGGAAAACGCTGCATGAATTATCAACTCCTTACAGCGTGTTATAACTACAGGTGTCTTTGAGACTTTTAGCCTGCTTCTACATCTGGATATAGCTAATATAACGAATGAATAACAGATTTTTTGGAAGTCCTAGATAACTAGGATCCAGTTAATTTGCATTTCAGCCTTCACATTCCTAAAACTTAATTTAAAACACTTACTTTGTTACCACTACATTAGAGTGAAATAGCTGTCTACATGAACACTTTTAAGACCAGAACTAGAGTATTGGCTATTTCCTTCTAAATATTCATTTAAACTTAATTTCATGTTCTATTTCTAATGTTTCTCTTCTTTCTCTTTCTCTCCTGGCACACGCAGCAAGAGTTGGAATAACGGAGTAAACATTTTCCTTATTTCTTCTCTATTTCTGTCATGGTCTTTTATCTGCCTTAAGTAGTTAGGTTAAGGGCACAATTGCATTTAACGTGTCCTTTTGTTCATGTCTTTTCCTGTGTAGCAGTTGAGTAAAACAATGCTTCATGTTATCCAGGCTAAAACCCAAACTTACTTGAGTAACCATCTTTGATAAGATTAGATAAGTAAGATAAGAGAGACAGGGAGGGTAGTTTCCTGTATATTTGTTTTTCTAAAGATGCTTAGCTCCTTATGAATGACAGCTATAGAAGGCACTATGAAAAACAAAGTCATGGCGGGGTTTGTTAATTATTGGTGTTTTCTTAAAGTGAAGACAGTGGGTGAAGGGAGAAAGCAACATTTTGATACTTGTTCAAAATTTGAAATAGTGCTATTGAATGGAATTTTCTTCTGTGAAAATGCTTACGATTTCATGATACAGAAATACTGATTCCATGTAAATGCTAAGAAAACTTGTATTTCTGATTTCATATTGTGTTGTAGGCCAGTCATTTATGCATCTGCTGGAATACTATCACTTCAAGTTACTTCTACTTCTTTATGACATTTTATCAATCAAAGAATATAGCTAGCTCCATTGACTCTGGTTTCATTCACAGTATCTTCTGGGGCTTTGCTATTTAACATACATACATGTAAACTTTCAGCTGTTAAAATTCACAGATATATAAGGAAAAATTCTAAATTAATTTGTCAGAAATTTAATTTCTAATACAACATTTTGTAAATTAACAAGCCAAGCTTAACAAGCTGTTTTCAGAGCAAGTTGCCTGTCGTACATGAAAAGAATGTGGAGCAGAGACATCTCTCTGCTGTTAATGTGTTTCTATAGTTCAGTGGTCAATATTCAGCTTACAAAATTTAAAATACTTTCTAAAAAACCTAGTAAACTTTTATTTTACTAAGTGAAATGAAGTAATTTGTTATATACTAAGCAAACCAAATTTCTTCATTTCATATTTTTTGCAGTATGTTTTTTCTGTTTCTGAGAAAGGAAAATAATACGATTCACACAAAGCTGGATGACATCATGCAATTTCTGCACATTGAGTATTTGTGTTTTTTCTTAGATCTAGATGTTGTCGGTTGGCACTATGTACTAATCATGAATGAATCCTCTGTAAGTCACTAAATACAGTCAGAAGTCAGTTAATTGAGTACAGGATTTTTGTTTCTGCGTTGAAGGGCTTCTTGTTTGTTTAACCCGTTTTGGTTATTATGCTTGAGGTTAGTGGTGGGAAGATTTTGTTTTCTACTATAAACTGTAAGCAGCCTTTACAGGATGTAGGACATTGAACAAGGAAGATGAGTCAGTTTTGCAGACATTTGCAAATAACTCAACTTGCAGATATTAGTGCTGTTTATTTTTTGATCCAGTTTTGACCCGTTACCAGTAGTTTAACTAGAATCCCAAACCTCTAATCAATTTTAACTAATTTTAATAGGTATGTCCCTTAAAATGAATATAGGCTTACAAGGCTGAAGCATTTTGAGGTTACCTTGAAGAAATGGATGCCTCAATACTATCCAGTGATTGGGAAAAAAATTTCAATTAAATACTCACTGGTATGTGAAATACAGACATTGACAAACCTTGGAGCTCAGCTGAGGAGACGCATATATGCAGGTTTTGAGACAAGGTACTCTTTTCCACTTTTTTTTTGTGGAGAACATAGCCAGTAGCCTGTGTAGATCAGTTCACTTGTGTGAACTTGTTTATGCAGTGCATTTTTTTGGAAGTGCTGGGTCTGATGTATTTGGGCTGCACACGGACAGGCTCAGTCAAGTCAAAACCTGGAAAGTCAGATTTGACATATTGCAGGTGATGTCTGTAGCTCATGCAATGAGGCTTAGTACAGAATGAGTTTGGTTGAACATAAATGCACTGCATGTATAGCTGGAGAAATCATAGACCAAATCAGGCAAACCAGGAGAATTCTTTTCTAAGGAATAAGTTGTCATGAGTTTCAACCTTTGTATGAGTGTTTATAGTTGATGGGATTTACTATCACTGATAATGAATGCCTTTGGCTTTGTTAGTACTTCCATATGCAGGTATTGCTGCCTGCTCGGGTGAGGAGGTGGTCTTCTAACCCCAGCACTTAACGTTTGACTTGATGCAGCTCATATATTATTCAGTCTCTGTGGCTGTTACTTTGTTTCATTTCCTGGTTAAAGCATGGAGCTTTATAAAGAATGCAAACCACTTCATGAATAATTGAGACATGGTGGTGAGACAGAATACTACACTAGGCTTCGAGCAACTGCAGATTCTATTTCTGGTCACTGTTCTGCTTTGTAAATTTGCACTGGTTCTTTCATTTTCATGTAAAATAAGAATGAGTTGAAGTTCTTTGAAGTGCTCCAGTATTCTCAGAAAAATAAAAGCTGTTGACAAAGATGCCTGCATTTTAAGAGCGTGCAGATCACGGAGTAATTTGCATCAAGTGCAACCCTTTTTTTACATAATGCCACCACTGTGCTGGCGTCTATCGGGTGTATTGCGAGTAGCTCTGAGAAATATTGCATCTCTTGGGCACAGAGCTCAGCAGGAACTCTGGCGTTAGTAACACACTGCATGTAAAAAGCTAAAAATACTGTTGGGATTGTTTCTGAAGTGATGAGAAACAGGCTCTCTCTCCAAAGCTTTGAGTTGAAATAGAGGAACATGTTTGTGAATAAATCTGTTTTTAAATGTGTCATGTCTCAGTTCTGCATAGCCCACAAAAGGGTTTGGAATATGGGCTTCACCTTTGGAATAGCACTCTTAAATGGTACTGGAGTTGGTATTTCTTTAGTTTTTACTTGTTTTTAAAATAGCTATGATGCGAGTATAAAATGTGAGATCATATTTTGATTTTAGTCCTATGCTGCCATCTCTCTTCTGATGTTTGGAAGAGACTTTGAGATAAGCAGGCTTTCTGGCATTTTTCTTTCTTTCATGTATGTTTTATAGTTTTAGAAATTCTGAAGATGGTCAGAAAGTGGTAATTTTTATAGAGGATGTGGACCCTATATTTTGGTTGTTGGAAAATGCTGAATTAAAACATTTTTTCAAAATGTCATATCGCTAGGGAGCAAACACTGTGCTGTTGATTTTAAACTCTTGAATATTAATCCACTTTTTGAGCTTAAAGGATTTTGGGGGATTTTTTGCAATGTATGATGACGCTTTAAGATGTTTGAACTTCTAAATATATGAAAATAAAATGCAAATAAAAATAAATGTTGAAGACTGTCTTAATTGATACTGATGTAATCTGAGTGAACAGAAGATCATTCCATTTTGGTTACTTAAGCTCTGTAGAGTTCTTAGTCTGTATGGTTGGTTGTAGACAGATAAATGTAGCATCAAGTTTAGCTTCTGTTGCCATCTTAACAGTCTTATAGATCCAGCTATGGAAATACAGACGGAAATGTATCTTTACGCTGAATAGCTAAAAACATACTGAATTATTAGTCCTCTCTCCTTAATTTGCTCTCAACAATTTGTCAGAAACAACTTGAGAAAAATGGATTGAGACTGTGAAATGATCTTTCACGCTGTTCATGGGAGTTGATGGAATACTGTAAACCTGGTGATATGCTCTAGAAAATGTGCTTCAGTTCAAAAGCATGTACAGAATAGAAAATCTGAAAAATATGTAATAAAAATAATCAAGAACTGGGAAAAAAGTAGTAAGCAATTTCGAAGTTTATTTCAAAACTTCTTAAAATCTCTATATTCATAGTCTTATCACCTGAACTGTATTTGTCTAATAGAAACATGATGAATAACTTGATCTACACTTTCATATAGCTTCTATTTTGGGTGTTGAATAGGTATGTCCATTCTACACTTCAGGAGTCTAACCTTGAGCTGTGCTGAGTATTTCTAATGTGATAGCTAATTTCTAAGGGTCTGGGTCGTGTGCTGCTGCCTTTAAAGGTACCAAGCACGATTTTCACTCATGATTCAAGTCTGCAGCATGGGGTGTAGTGGAAGGAATATTACTAAAGAATAATTAGCACAGAAACAATCTGATGTTGCAGTGTCAGTGTTCCACCTTTTGAGTGGAACAGGTCAGACCTTTGAGTGACTCAGCTTCATGAGTGAGAACACAGAGAGGCAGTCCTTTAAAGAACCAATTCAATGAGGTAACTTTTAAAAAGCCTTCTGAATTGAAAAACACAACTTTGAATTTTCTTTTTACAGCCCCAAATTTATTTTCTATTTCTGTTTCAGAAACTGCACATCAGAAAACTGGAAAACGAGAGCTACCAATACCACTGTGCACTTCAAAGACGGAGAAGAGCAAACCTTGTCGTTACCAATAGGTATGAAGTTTTGAGGAATTTCTAAGGCCTTGTCTTGGTTTCAACTTGGGGATTAGACATTTGTCTGACCGAACTGATTGCTGTTCTCTGCATTTGCACTTTCCTTAGCTATTTTTATTTTTGATTTTTTCTTTCTTTTTTTTTTAATCCACATAGAAAACACCTTCTCAAACAAATGCCTTTTCATTATGTTTTGCTTTTCTGGCAGAGTTCTAGTCCAAGGGAGAGCTTGAGTATTAACTCTTTTTCTTCTGAACAGGAGAGTGATATACGTAAAAGAAGTGGAGATCTTAGGCCATTTAACAACAGAGTGGGACTACTTATTTGAAGACTTTATGTGCTGTCCCTCCTTTGAAGCAAATATTTTAAAATTTACTGTTTTGGTAAGAAAAGCAAGTGAACTTCTTTTTTACTCACTAAATGTCCTAACAGGTTCTTAATTTAATTGTGGTTCTGACTATGGACTATGAGACAGGATTTACTTAAGATTTCTTGCAAATATGAATTGGGTTGGACATAGGCCATACTGAAATTTAATCTGAAGTTGACACTTAAGGTGGTTACATGTAAGTTTCTGTATTCTTGTTTTCTCAGTTACCTGAAGTACGTTTTTGTTCCCCTTTGCAACAGGATCAAAGGATATTCCAAAGGAAAGACAGTAGAGGTCATGAATGTGTCAAGACAGTTCAGCTTCCAGATGAAACTACAGCAAGGGTATATTCTATTTTTCCTTTCATCTTCTCTCCTTATGATATTGTGAAACAGGTTTTGAAACTCAGCATGTAAAAAAGATGGTAATGTTCAGTGACCTGTTGTAGAGCAGGCTGCTGTGCCTGAGGACAGTTTACCATACTTTCATGTTGAAAAATGACTTGAACCAGGAGAAAAATGAGGCAGGATAGTCCAAAGAGTTCAAGAGAGCATATGCAACAATAATTTAAGGTTGAAGTTGTATAGTTGCATGTTTTGTGTACATATATAAAAAACTCATTACAGGAAAACAATTCAAATACCTAAAGCACTAGGTTCAAATACCTAAAGCACGAGGTTAAGTTCATTATAGTCATTAAGATTCAATAATGCTTCAGAATTCTGCTCTCCCTTTGTTATTTCAAGATCACCGGACTAACCCACTAAGCATACCTTATGTTGAAAGGCTTACTTAGATTCCTCCCCCTCCCATTTTCACCACACCTGTTTTTCTACCATCTATCTCAAAACGTTTGTTCATATGAATGCTGGAGAGGCTGATTTATTTTTGGGAGTTTTGTTCTGTGCGTGGTTGGGTCTCATAGCTAAGTTACATAAGCTGAACTAACAGTTTTGTATAAATTCCAAGGGTCTTCAACAATAGAAAGCATTACCTAGGAAATCATGTGTCTTACTGTAGTTTTGTATCTGATGAGAGAGGAGGAGTTATCGCTGATACCAAAAGTGAAACCAATTACATCCATAGCATCTTGGAAGCACACTTGAAATTATAGCTCCAATAAATGGCAAGTCAGCAGCTGGAATCAAAATAGGGACAAAATTGCTTCTATTAACTTTGATCCGACCTTCTAAAAGATTGGGTAAGATTGGGAAGGAAAAAAGCTTGCTATCCTTTTAAAGTGCTTTATTTTAATGTGCTGGAAGAGCACGTATTATTTCTTTACAGTCTACAGAAAAAAGTTTAAAGTTTTTCTTACAGCATGTCTTCCAAATCACAGTTTTGGTTAACTAACTGAAATCCTTTTAGTTTGTCTGTATCTTAGTGTCACAACCAAAGCTGGAACATTGTACAAAACACGCAGGCCACACTAGAAGGATACAGCTTTGTGTTTAATTCTGCTTTTTTCTGTTGTTGCCTGACTGCATGTTCTTTTACCTAGGGTTCGTGCTGGTATGCATGCACTGAAAATAAGTGTTTTCTGTTCTGAACTACAACACTACCCATTTGCCTTCCGTTGATTTCTGTTTCTTGAGTTTTAGTATTACTCTTTGCTTTGCCTCTCCTTTCTCTGCATAGATTTGACTTGTCAAACTACAACAATTTGATAGGGAGGCACAAAAAACTATGCTTTGCAAATGGAACTTCTGTGAAGACTTCTGTGGTGCCTTTTGTATGTGCATGAAATGGATGTCTTTTAAGGTCAGGTTAGGGTTATCTGTAGCTACCTTGTTCTTTCTGTCTCCCCTAAAAAACAAACAAGGGGGTTAGGTTTGTCTTCTAGTCCTCTGAATTTTTTCCCAGCCTCTGAGTTATTAGACATGCATAAGGGTGTGAAATACTTCAAGATGTGTATTATTTGTCCATCTAACTTATTTTTTGTTGTAATATTCATTACTGTATAAATGCTTTCTACTTTATTGAAACAAGGGATAAAAATGCCCATTTGAAACACTTGAGCTTTCACTACATGCTGGAATTACTCTGGTAAAATCAGAATGACCAACTAAGCTACACCAGTATTTTATCCTTCGTTTTTTTTTTTTCCATAGGCATTAAGGTATATCACACTGACATAAATTTGCTCATACTAGAGATGTAGCACTATGTCATATTATGTGTACACATTTCATGCATAATGTGCAATATGTTTAATGTTAGACAGTTGAGATGTGGCTTTTTTTGGGTTTTTTTTAAACAATTCAATTGTTTGAGGTCAGGAATTAAATAAAAATGTCTGGTTTAGATGCACTGCTGTATTCAATTAATTTTCCAACTATGGAATTAATGTGGGGTTCTCTTTTAATTTATCCTTTTGTGGATTTCACCATACTATCCATTTTGAGAGTGCTTTTCATTGTAAATGTGTTCAGAAGAGCCTGCTCTCACTTTATATCTTCATTATTATGGATGATTCTCTTCTATTTCCAGGTAATGATGATGCAAAGCTCTTGGTTGTTTGGCTTGAACATAGTCCTCTTCTTGAGGCTCTTCACCTGAGACTGAGTCTAGTAGTTACAAGCTCTCAATGCTTTTCTATGTATTTTAGAAGAGAAAAAGGTTCTTCATTTGATCTGATATTAAGTTTTCCTCAAAAGACCTTACTCTTAAGGCACTTAAAATTTCACTGAAAATATTGCGTAGCAACAGGAACAGAGGATATGAAGAGTTCACACACGCTGATTACAGGATCTAGGATGTTGCTCTACTTGATGAGTGTATTTAAGACACCTTTAGTCACATAATCCTGAAAATTCAGTGAAGGCAGGAGGAGTGCATCCTTACATTTGTGTTAGTAAACGTTACTTAGGCAAAATGACTGTTTAAATGCTAACAGTTGTTTTATGGTGTATGGGAGTTAATTGTACAAGATCTCGTTCCCAGTTGTATAGGCTGACTGGAGAAAAGTGTAATGCTGCATCTGTAAAGGTCCTGAATTTGAAAGCCCTTGAAAGTATTGGAAACTTTATTTGCTTATCTGTTTAAAACTAGATCACTTGTTTTGGGGTGCTGCCTGAGAAGGATTTATCTAGTTAAGTACGAGTAACATAATGTTGCTACTTGAAAAATTGGGATTGGATTGACAAGATCACTGAAGGTTTTTCTGGATAGAATATTATGCCTGTGAATCAGAAGCTATGCATCAAACTTGAAGGCTCATAAACTAGCTAGGGCATATGCACGTTTTAATGTTTGTTGAATTAGCTATTTTCTGTAGCATCTTACATAAGAACACTGCAGATTGCATGCTTTAATTTACTTTTTTTAAACTGTGTTGCTTTACAGAGGACTTGTTATGCCATTCAGGAAGCCCAGGTGAAAAGAAAGCAACAAAAGTTGGTGAAGCAAGCATCACTGCAGTTAAAGAAACCACAAATGCTACCTTGATAACAACAGGATTTGTCGAGTTTGACCTTTGGTATGCAATTTTATCCCTAAAACTGATTAGAAGCAACATAAAAACATTGTGCAGGAAGTAAAGATAAAATCTGATGCCTTCCTTCAAAACTTAACAGCCATAACCACTTTATTTTAAGAAGCCACACCTCGTTCTAAAGCTATAGGTTTCGTTTTTCTAAAACATGCATTTAAGTTTAAAAATGACAACTCTTGCAAAAAATTTTTTCCTACTCTGAAATTTTTTTCCCTGCTCTTTTTTATGTCAGGAGTTCCTGTAAATGGATTCTAAAATCAAGTGGCTACCTAATTTGCACTCAAGTTTATGGTTTACAGACAGGTTGTAGTAGTTGATGATCTAGTATTTGATGATCTAGCATTGTGCAAAATAAAGAACTTGCGTTACTGATTGAACCTAATGAAAAGCTCTTTCTATTTTAGGTGATATTCTCTTTAAATTAAGAAAGAAGTGTACACAATTTAGCTGCTATAACTTCATCCCTATCTTTTTAGTATTAGCAAATACTGCACTGAAGCAATATAGAAATGACTGTGTATGACAAAAGGGGCTATTGTTGTCTAATGCTTGCTTTGAAATGTTGTCATTTATACCATAAATGAAAACCTGCACTTTAAAAGCCAAAAATATTCACCTGTCATGTGCATGTAAGTGGTTTTGGTTGTAATTCTGTAGTGATGTCAAAAGCTTAAATCATAGAAATTAGCTTTCCGTATTTCAGTATATAGTTGCTCCACTGGAAGAGTGCCACCTCATTAAGCTAAAAGTCACTTCTGATATAGTATTTTTGTTGCAGTTTCTCTTCCTGAAGACTGTTAGTGTTCCAATTAGAAAGATATTTAAACACATTTAAAGTATCTGCCTAGTTCTTAATGGTATGAGTAATCCCACAAACGTCATTCGGACAAGTTCCATTCTTAACTCTAGGCACATACATCAGTAATTGTCTGGGTCACAGATTATACAAGCACACAAATTTTAGTTCAGTGATTAATAAATGAAGAGCTCTTGCTGTCAGTCTTTGACTCTTGAGTAATATATAAAGCATCCTTGCAAATACATACTTGTAAAAATTTGCTCTTTCCAACTTCACCTGGAACAAATTATTTCTGTTTTTTTATTTAATTTTCTACTAGGCAATAGCTATAGATATGAAGTCAAGGAATAAAAATGGCAATATTTTTACTTAGATTTATTCAGTAAGTGGAGCAACTGTGAGAACTAGGCCTGGATTTTTAAACTCCCTTTATACTTAAGGACTGGTGGATTCTATAAATGTACTCAACCTGTACCAATGGTCTTGCCAAAATTAGAAAGCTTAAGATATTTCAAAGTAAGCTGCCAAACACAGAACTTTGAGAACATCTGCAGACATGATTTTATTGCTATTTTATGCTCATGGGTATTAATCTGCTTTGCTGTGATGGAATCAGTGATACAACCTTAAGTTCTGTGATATCTGTTTTCTAGACAGATCTGCTCAAGCATTAACTATGTTACCTGTTGAGGTTCAATGTATTTCAAGCCTGTGTTTAAAAAAAAATAAATTTTTATATGCAGTTATTTGTGCTATGACTTTTTAAATGTTGTTGTTGCTTCTAAAATATGTTGTATGCCGTTGGTATGTCATATGTCACTGGCACCGTTTGAGTGCTAGCATACTGAAGAAGAGCTTTCTACAGCCTAGGTTCCCTCAGCTTGGTGTCTGGCATATAAGGGGTAGTTGTATTCATGGTTGAAAATCGATTTCACTTCAGTGTACTCTCAGTGCAGGTTTAGATGGTGTCGTGTGCCTTTTCTGAGGTGGAGAATTGGAGGTCAAAACAGTTCTGAAGACACATTTCTGACTCGGTCTTCTGGTCAATTCAGTTCTGTAGCTCCTTATTCTTATTTGTAAACTTTCTGGCTTGAGTTGTAAAAGACAGATATTTTATTTTCTCACTATATATGTAAAATTATAGAATCTTGGACTGGTTTGAGTTAGAAGGGACCTCAAACATCATCTAGTTCCAACCCCCCTGCCAGGGGCAGCGAAAACGCGATGAAGTAGCTTCCTATGTGAAATAGTTTGAAGAAGCAGTAGGTTTGCATAAAACAATTTTTTATTTTGAAATGCATGCCTTTGCAGTTTGGGTTGCTAGCTGAATGTGAACTTGTAGATGGCACTAAAACTTCCAGCTGAAGAAGTAATGATTGTCTTTCTTTACCACTTGGATCAAGCCCTCAAGAGGACATGGTAGAGATCACTTGCTGAGGAGTTCCTTTTCTTGCTTAAGTGAAGATAGGTGTTCAGGATTAATGGGTTTCCAGTGCTTACCCTGTGCTTTTCCTCACGTGTTCCATGCCCTTTTGCAAGCAGTTCTTGGGTCTTTTGCTCTTGATTGCTATCCAGACTTTTATATTGCTGCATTCTCTCCCACTGCAGGTTTTGTGGCTGTACCTAAGCTTTGCTCTCTGATTTTGGCGACTTTCTTTTCCTCTTTCCATTTCTGCCCTTTCCCTTAAGCTGGTGAATTTTTTTGAAGTGCTGTCTGAGGGAATTAAGGGACAAGGAGGAGATCTGTTGAGAACTTTCTAGACCATCCCTAGAATGAGTGCCCAGAAGTTTTTGTGGTCAAAAAAGCAAAATTTTTTACTGAATATATATAATTTGAAAAGTGCTAACTGGTTTGTGAAACTGTTTGAAACTAGCTAGCGTCTGTTTGATAAAAAAATTTTTTCAACAGCTTATAAAGTCACACTGATTCAAACCTGAGTGTGAAGACTTAATTTGAAATAGATGCCAGGGGACTGACTGCTTCAAGAGAAATCTTAATGTAAGAAAGAAGTGGAGGGATTTGAGACTCAACGTATACAACGTCAGGAAAATCAGAGCTTTAGCCTTTCTATTAAAATTTCCAGGACAAAGGTATGCTTTTGAGGAGGGCAGTTATCAGTTAAACATATGATGCCACACAGAACATAAAGGGCAGATTGGAGGGGGAAAAAATAATTAGGCATCTAGATGTAAAATAAAATTTGTACCAAGTATATAAATGTTGTTCAGTTTACTTAATGATCCTATTGCCATTCCCTTCCTTGGATTATGGATCTCACTAGCAGAATCACTAAGTAACAGTGATGCAAATGCATAGATCTCCAGACTTTAACTTTATTATGTCTGTGCTGCAATTTGCTCTCGTTTTAGAGTTTCCAAGATGTTTGTCAGTAACTGAGCTGCTAGCTTAATCTAGTCACCTGACTTGTCTGAAGGAGAAAAGCTTAAATATGAAAGGAGGAATAACTATAAAAAGGAAAGAATTGATTTATCAAGTTTTAAATTCACATATTCCTTTTGATTCAGTTCATTGTATCCTCAACCCTCCTACAGGTCAGCAAGTAAACTACTTCTTTGGAATTATTTTATAGTACGTGTTACTTGTTTTAGGGTGAGAATGTTTGTTGCCAGTCCTGGTATAGTCTTTAGATTGCATTGGAGCTAGGTGTGAGGAAGGTGGGAGGAACTCTGTAATATTGGCATGGGAGGTCAGGAGTGAAAGGAAGTGGATGCAGGACAGTGCTAAATCTGTGAAATGGCTATTTCCTTAGAGGTAAAAAAAGGCAAAAATCTAGTTTGTTATACTGAAGTTCTGTTATAAATACCTTTTACATCAGTATCCGGAAAAAATGCCACATCGAGATGTAAAGACAAATTGTGCTACTGGAAAACTGTTGAATTTTAACAAGGAAAGGAAATTTCTGTTTAGATTTCAGTCAGGGAGGCAAGGAGCCTTTCCCAGATGCTTCCTGGAGCCAGCAGATGGAATACTGAAAATCCTTGTTATTGGTAATATGGCAACACTCAAACTCCAGTGCTCATCTTGTGTGTGTGCCCACATTGACTCTGCAGCTCTATCAAAGGTAAGCATGGGAAGATTATATCGTTCTGAAAAATACTTGTCCAAAACAGAGGTTTAAAAAAATAGAGAAGCTGCTTATGCCCTGTATAATGTAGCACACTTCTAGGGCTGTGAGACATTCCCCATCAAGTATGTCATAAATTCTGCTTGTACATATCAAAGCTTTATTAGTAAATCACTGAGCTGCACAGGTCCTAGTCTCTGCTCTGGCAAATGTGGCCCTGAATCTCCCCTTGACTTGGGTGATGTATGAGGACTGTATTGTGCTTATAAAGCTTTCTCTTGTGTTTATTGTTGTCTTTGCCCCTGGCTGTGCTTTCTACTTCCCTGCTGGAAAGAAATTTGCTGCTGGCATTTAAAAAGCAATGACATTGGGCTAAGATGCTCTTAAGGAGTCCAAAAAGACTTCTGCAGCTGATCCCATAGGATTGTTGTTGATTAATTAGCAGTAAAAGCAGCACAGGAAGTATCTTGAAGTCAGTAACTTGTACATAAGCAACCCGTCTTTAGACCTCATCCTGTCTTGAAAGGTATATAATCAAATAACAAGAGAAAATAAAAGTTTAGTATAGTGACATTCTGACAAAAACTATTGGGGAGCAATTGTACTCTTGTCTTGAAATTAGAACAGTTTCCATAGGCTTGTTACAGGGACAGTCCTGGGGAAACTTTTCTTCTAAACTGAAATCCCAGTTAGCTATTTTCCTTTATGGTTAAGACATTCTTCATGCTTTAACAGAGCATGCCAACCTTATGTAATTAATTACTGATGCTGATAAGCATCAAAAGAGTAGTATACATTCTCTAATTTTGTGTGGAATTTTAGAAATAAACCAGAGCATATTCCTTAAATCAACTTTGAGTTAATTGCCAAGATTTTTAAAATTTGACTCATTTTGGTACAGCAGAAACCTATGTGTGAAATCTGATAAATGAACACGTGTCTAGGTTACAGATGATGAAATGCTACTGTGAAGTGTTGTTTCAGTAACTACCCACAAGGTGGGGGAATGAATCTTTCTATTTTACTGCTGTTGTCTTACAGCTTTCGTGCCCCCTCCTCCTGCCTGAACACTGTGCTGCTAAAATCATCTAGTTGGTACGGTCAATGCAAAGCATAGAGCTATAAATCAGAGGCTGCCAGAAGCTTTAAAAACTGTAGATCAAGCCTGGAGTTCTAGAAATGCTGAAAAAGTATACTGCATGTTATGTCTTACTTGTGTGTAGTGTTACAGGAATTGATGTAGATTTCTATGTGTACAAATTTCTTCAGAGGGTAATGTTTGAGTAGAAGCCTTTCCCTGTGGTTTTTACTCAAGTGCTTGTTCTGCTAATGCGACTGTGGAATTGCAGACATTGACCAGAAGATGGCTGTGTAACAGACAGTGCCATGTAAGGTATGTCCTGTTTTTCTTCTGTGTATCTAGTAAATTCAGAGAGATCTAAGGCAGCACAAAAAGCCCTTGCAGAACTGTTTCAGAGGATTGCATACTACTACTTTGTAATGTATAGCTAAAGTTAATAAAAATTTAACTTTTCTATACAGGAGACACTTCATGATAGATACTAATACCTATTTCAAATAGCACTTAAAAACCACCACTAGTGACCATAGAAAACATGAACAAATAAATGCTGTTCTGTATTGGGGTCGTGACTGCTCCTTCCTACTTTAGATTGAGTTGCTGAAGAGAACTCCTCTTCACTTACCTTCTATAGTTCAGCTGTAGGAGCTGTTCTTATGCTTGTAAGATTCCAGGACTGTGCAGAGTATCATGTATGTTCTTTGGCAGCGTGGAAGAATTGAAGATGGATTAGTCCATTTGCTCTTTCTGTGTCTGTGTTGTTGGAGGCAAGTGGTCTTTTCTTTGTCTGCCTTTACAATCCCTTCCAATTCCTACTTTCTAAAGATTCTCTTGCCACTACTGTGGAAAGAAATAACTAAACTGGGAAGTAGGTAAGGCTAACCAAATATTTAAAAGTTATAATTTGGGCTATCTTTTTAATGGGAAAAAAAATGTAGTGGGAGCAAAACCTTACTGGGAGTGCATATGGGAGAAAAGACAGTCATCATTTGAACATTTTAAACCAGGTTATTTCTAGTAGTATCAGGCATAGGGTACTCTCTGTTCTAGCTTCTGAGGGTTGCTCAGTTACTCCTGCCATCCCTCACAGTTTCTTAACCCTGTAACATCTTGGCCTTGCATGCAGGTGCTGAGAACTGAGGAAAAGAAAGGGAAGAGAGGTGCTTACTTACTGCCAGCACTTGCAACAAGATTGTTGCCTTACTCCTGTTCTCATCTCTGCCTAGGTAATCTCACCCTATCTAGAAGACAAGACTTCATGTCCCAGCTAGTATATCCAGAGTTGCCAGCAAGTAACAAATGGATTCCCAATTTGGCCATTTTATTCTTGGAATTCTGGTAGACAGTGTGTCCTAGCCTTCTTCAGGGGAAACTTCATGGCTTCCATTGTTGTGAGGGGCAAACTGAGCTGGCTGTAATAGCAGTGGCACCCTTTACATATGCCAGATAACAGATTCTGGACAGCCTCTCCTTTCTAGGAATTTCTGTCACCTGACTAATCTAGAGATATTTGAAGGATTTAGGAGCTAGAACAAGGGAAGAATAGGGAATAAAATATGGAATTGGATATGCCAGGAAACTTGAGAATCATGTTCTGACTCTAATACTTGCTCCTTGTGATCTGTAGTCACAAGGTTTAAAACCCTAATGTAACTTAGCTGTCATGGCATTTCTATTTGAATTGTAAGAAGTTATTCAGAAGTTTTCTTAGACTGAGAAGCCACTAATTTTTGTCATAGGTAAGAGTACATGGAGGGTGGTATCTTCAGGTTTCCTCTGTACATGTGTTGTAACATGTTCTGCCTCCGACAGTTGTTTCTTTTCCATTTGCACATTTGTAGCTGGAAACAAATTGTATCAGTACACAGGACACACGTTCTTGATGTTGCAGGTTATGTGTTTCAAGTCTTCACAATTCTATGAACATGCCTTTGTGAACGTGGAAGTATTTACAGGGCTACTAATATGATTTGATTTGGGGATTTTTTGTGAGTACAGAACTTTATTTCCAGAGCTAATCATCTATTCTCTTGTATTGCACTTCTACATGGAGGCATATGTAGGAGCATTCCCTGATTTCAGGACATAAGCAAACTTCTAGACCTGGAAAATACATAACTGAGAACATGTTTTGGGCCATGTTTGCAAATAATAAGCAGCTATAGATGACTTTTGTGCTTTAGCTGTTCTTCAGCTTTTCTTGACCTGTAGGAAAAGTGTGTGGTGTTTGTTCAGATACAAACTGCTTGTAAATTCAAATGAGTGGTGCAATTTAGTGTTGGGAAGAAACCAAAGTTGCCTCAATATGTTTGAGATCCAACAAACAATGGAAGGGTGGGAAATATAGATATTAAATATTACTCTATGGCTACATATTAAGATACCAGCACATAAATACAATCAACAAAATTATCTGCAGTTTAATAAAAACCTATTTAACTTTCTCTACATACAATTTCTTTTCTGCCATGTCAGCAGTTAGTTGATTACATAGAAAGGGGAAAGGAGGGGTGTAAATGTTCCCTTTGGATGATGGTGAGCTGTTAGGTGGGCTCAGCTTCATCCAGTGTTTTCCACAGTGTTTCCATTTTTGTGTCACTGAAGAATTGAGTACTAGAAAAGAAATTTAAAAACATTCCAACTGGAAGCTGAAATACTCTGGGTTTGAAGAGTTACGGTGTTGTCTGATACCAAAGTATTCCTGTTTGGGTGGCATCTTATATTTCCATGTGCTGAGGTCTGTGACCTGTTTCTGGGGCAGGTGAATATTGCTTACATTGGCAGAGTGGAGTCAACAGAATGCCCCAAAACCCAGAGGCAAGAAGCAAAGAAAGGAGCATGGCACTCTAGGGGCTGTTGGCAGGCAGGTAGTTGGTTGATCCACTGACAGATACCCAAGTGTGACATTCTTAAAGGCCAATGCCACGTGGGCAACGAGTAGGCAGTTAAATCTTCAAATCCTTCCAATGAAGTTAGTCCAACAAATGCAAGTGTGCAATAAATTTGGCATGATTTAGGTTCCAGTCACCTGTGTTACCTAAAGAAGATAAATTGAAATATGTTTCATCCGGCAAAACTTCTATCAAAGGTGTGAGCATACCTACATATTTGGGACCAGGGCAGCTATCCAGTATTACCCAAAGATAATAGTGCTTTTGAAGGAGTTTTGGGAAGAAGGACCTCTTTACATTTCAAGCTTATGAGTATACAAGGAAAATAGTGTGAGAGCATAGTGTCTGAACTGGAGCCACCTGAATTTGTAGCGGTTCAGTTGAGAGACTAATTGTGCTTTTTCATTGAAACCTGAAATAGATGCAGTTCATGAGATACAAAGCAATACAGGGCAGAATAATAGCATTGCTCTTTAAGCGCAGACAAATGTTTCTACTGTCAGTATTTCTTAAGAAAACCTGCTTCTTTTTAAGTATCCGGGTGGAGATCACAGCATAAGAGAATGCATGCATAATATATTATTGAAATGCTCCACCAGGCCTATTCTATTACAGGTGATAAGGGCTTGGAAATAGTCTTCTGGGAGAATGCATTTCCATTTGGGAAAAACCTTTATAATTAAGATGATGGTAAACCTACAAACCCTGCTTTTTTACCATTCACTCTTGGTGGGGGGAGAGGAGGGGGGTTCCCCCTTCCCTTCCTCTCCCCCCCAATATAGTATTGCATTTCTTCAGTAAAGTCACAGCTGGTGTTGTAAGTGTGGATCATAAGGAAAATCACTTATATGCTGAAAACTTTAAATCTTAAAGGATCATTTGTGTGAGTGACGAAGGTGCTGTATGCTAGTGAGTACTGTTTTTATAATCAATATACTGATACTGTTAGAATATGAAATTAAGAGCATTTATCTTATACAGTCTTATCAGCTTGTATGAGCTAAATGACATACAAGATGAATTAGCTGATATCTCCAAAGGAGTGCTGACAAAAAGAGGCTGTTATGGAGCATCAAAACCTCTTCCCACTTGGAACATGGTGAATGCTGTGGAGGCAGCGGGCTTCTGCAACAAAATGTACAGACGTGATGGTCACTTAAAGGTGTTTAGGCACTTCATAGGCAAAAATGCAGCCACTGATCAAAATAATTTAAAATGTCCTTTCACAACCAGTTCACTGAGAAGCTTGCTTTTCAAGAGAGAGTTTGGCATTGTTGTGCAGTTTTTAATCCTTTCCCATACTTCTAGTGTGTCTTGCAGCAGAGGTCCTATGTGTCGCTTAAAGCTTCACCCTTAAATACCTTGGTTTCTCATTTGGCAAATAGGATTGCAGTGGTTTTGTACCTGGCTTTTATTTGATGTTCAAAATTGTCAAGTAACCAAATGTAATTATGCAGGTATGGTTAACTGCAGTTAAATCTGTGTTCGAGTGATTCTGTGCATTGACAGTGCAAGTATGTCAGTGACAAAGCATGATAGGTGTTGGTCAGTCCTTTGATGTTTCACAATATCAGGAAATTTTAATCCAGGTACACACATTGTGGTGGTTTGACCCTGGCTGGAGGCCAGACACCCACCAAAGCTGCTCTATCACTCCCCCTTTTCAGATGGACAGGGGTCAAGGTAAGGACAGGAAGAGATCATTCCTCAATCAGCATCACGCAGCTGCTTGTGTGGTTGGTTCCTTTTTTTCCTAAATGTGATTCCCAGAGGCATGATGACAGTCATTGATTGGCTTGGCCTTGGTCAACAGCTTCTCTGGCCTTGAGTCGACTGGTGTTTACTGTGTCAGGCCTACAGAAGGTTTCTAGCTGCTTCTTGCAGAAGCCACCCCTGCAGCCCCCCTTATTGCTTAAAACCTAAGAATGTTTTCCAAAATTGAGTGAAGGCATTGAGAACATGCAAATTAACTCCATTGGCTTGTTAGCCTTCCAAATAATGTCAAAAAAGTTTAGGAAGGAGTTCTTGTTAAATTTCCATAAATGGAATGTTTTGTTAATGGGGGGAAGCAGATCAATTAAAAGCACAAATGCATTGTCACATACTGACTGGAAAGAGGATTGCTCAGATTCAGTTAAAAACTGAGATCACAACAAGAGACTTCTCTCTCTCTCTTCTCCCCTGGGCCACCACAGGAACATGGTGGCTAGAGCACCAGTCTCCTGTGTTCCATATGCTGATGAAACGTTTTTCTCTTTTCTGTTGTTTTCTTGAAACCTTCAAAACATAGTGGGTTTGTCCTAACGGGTGATGAGGAAAAAAGTACTAGTGGACCAGGAAATCGGATTTTCTCATAGCTGTGTATCTAAAATGGATTCGACTTGGTCCTGTTATTTTTTCCTATTAATCCTTAGGAAAAAAGTGTCTGGTGAGTACATCAGTCTTCTCGTGATACTGTAGAATGGAGAACACCAGACAATGCTGACTTCTCTTCAAGATATCAGTATTCTAGAGAGGCTGCAGCTATATTTCTCCCATGTGGGTGTTTAAGCATTTGAATTGGCCATCTGTGGGGACAGCAAACTGCTTAAACCTTGTTTTTTTTCTTTGTGAGATATTTCTATAACAGCCTGAGAGTTACATCAGAGTTCTAACATGCAGGACAAGTTCAAATGGCTAGCCATTCCTTTCTACAAAAGATATAATGCTTATCTAGAGAACTTTCCTAAGAACTTCACGATTGTTCAGAGAAGTGATGAATATTTTCAGATTATATTCAAATTCAGAAGTATTTGCTTTGTGCATTCTGAAGTCTACATTGAGTTAGTTGTTATTGCAGAGCTACGATCGTAAGTAAATTCCTCAAAGATTTTCCACTGGGCTTAAAAAGCCTTAAACTTTTAAAAAGAAAACTTAGCCAATCTGTGTGGGTTTTACTTGTTTCTCTCCAAAACAAGTGTTTCAGTGCTGAGCCAGTGAGCGCAGGTTATAATACCTCTAATCTGATTGTACTTGCTGAAATTCACGTTCTTAGGCACTTATTTCTTATATGCTATGAGAAAATTTGCTTTTGCTCTGATTAGACATAGATTTCCCAAGACTCTTATTTCTACTTGGTGATGAAGCTTCGCTTTTGTCTTGTAGGGTTTCTATAGGTACGTGCTCATTAGTGAGTAGTCATGAAGTTTAAAGGCTCAGTAGCTTGCACAGCTGCTGGTTGACTCAAGTTCAAAAGTTTCATGAAAAGACCCTCAATTACAAACCTTTCTGCTTTTGACAGTTCAGTATCTATCTCAATTTTCTCTCTCTTTCCAAAGAGACAATGATTTAAGATTCACTCTAAACATAAGGTAAATGATCGATGGTAGCTGACAGTTGCCATTGTTTGTTTGTCCAAACAGGTTAAATGTGCAGCAAAGTCTGAACAATTAGTCCTGGGTTTGGTTCTCCTTCAGGCTGAAGCTAATTTTGTATACAGTGTTTATTTTTCTTGTTGACCACATAGAAAGGTGTTTTTCAGTGATTTAGGATCTAGGAAGTATCAACACTGGCAGTTCTAAGAAGTTGTGATATGAAGTTCTAACTACCTTGCAAGAAATAAAAACTTTCTTGCCCTAAAGAAGCATGTGGACAGACTGATTCTATTAGTGATACCTTATAAAAATTACTTTTAAAAGTTTTCCTTGGTTTGGCGTTCAATCCCCACGTGCGAGATCCTTATATTCTATTTGTAGGCTACCCTAGGCCACAGTGTCTTGGCCGTGGCTCATTTGAGGAGATCCAGAAACACTGAGAAAGCACACAGTTGTCTTTCCTTCTGCTCTATCTTTATTTAAAATTTAAGTACCATAGCGAAGCAACTGCTGAGTAGTTATTTTTGCTGTAGTGATTCTGATGAGATGACACGTTCCTTAGAATGTAAATTCCATGTATGTGAAGGAAGCAACTATACAGAGGAACAAACACAGAAGTAGTTTTACTTCAATTTTTGAGACCATGTGTTTTCTAAAGATTACTAAAACCCAAGCTTCTAAGTCTATAGAACTAAGTAAGAGGTTTCTGCCAATACCTGGAAGTTTCCAATTCTAATCTGAAAAGGATGTTCATCTTTTTTCTTTCCTTTTCCTGCCTGGCAATTAGATCAAGTTCATTGGCACCAGCATAATAGGGCAGTTTGTTGTTGTTTTTTTCCTGAAACATGCCTACACATGCCAACAATCAACTCCCACCCAAACCAAAGCAAGAAACCCCACCAATTTCCTAGCCTGAAGCAGTAAGCGATGGAGAACAACTGTGTTTAACACTCGTCTGTTCCTTGTCATGGAAAACATTGTTTACAGACTCTGCTGAAAAATGGAGACTATTCCTTAAGGTTGTTTTCAATGGCTACCATTTCAGCTGCTTTTCTTTCATTCCTATCTTGTTTGTCTGCCATTACACACATTATTTCTCTGCTGGCAGACAGTCTGAAAAGATGCAGTAGGACTTCTACTGGCATTGTCGTGACACAGCCTGCAGACTTTGGTTAAAGGCTTGTATTGCTGTTATAACCTGTCATTTCTTGCACTATTCTCTAAACATCTCATCGAAATCCTAAAGATTTCTGTGTCTATGAGAGGCTGTTAACACACAGATGCATGGATGTACAGTTTTGGCCTGCCAGTCAAAATGAATGTTTTGAAAGTTAAGATTGCCCTCCTCTTCAAGTGACTTGTATCAGTTGTTTGAACATGTGGGCTCAAGTCCCACTGGCTAAATCCAGTGACTGGTTTTTAGACCATAGGAAGACAGAGTCTCAGGAGGTAAGAGACTGTATGCTGCAGCTTTGAAGGGCATAGCTGGCATTTGTATAGTGCCCAGAGCTGGTAGCGATACAATGCATGCAAAGATGGTGAAGTCTGCATAGTTTCATAGAACTGACAAGGTAAATGTAATGGCATAGTTGTTCAAAGATAGAAGTTAGGAAGTGCCCTGGAGTCCATGGGCCAGAAAGTCTACAAAACCCAGCTATCAGAATTGACAAGTCTTTGGAGAAGGCCTGTGTTGCATTTGTCATCAGTAATGCTCTACTGACCTGGGGAAAGGCTGCCAGCCTTACCTGGAGTTGTACTGATTCGATGATAGGTCCCTTCAGGGGTGGAACAGAGCACTGCTATGTGATGCTTGTGGTATTTCAAGTGTGTGGGTGAATACGTTGGTTAAACCAGTGAATGGTCTTGGAACACGTGAAAAAGGCCCAACAAAAGGGTTTTGTGTGCATATGTCTGGGATGTTTCTGTACTTACCTGTAA
This sequence comes from Porphyrio hochstetteri, assembly GCA_020800305.1. NCBI lineage: Eukaryota > Metazoa > Chordata > Aves > Gruiformes > Rallidae > Porphyrio > Porphyrio hochstetteri. The sequence continues at coordinate 9,452,491 of CM036915.1, read as the reverse complement.
AAAAAAAAAAAAAAAAAAATTCAGTTTGATCAAGCCCATGTAGTTTGTGACCTTTTCTGAAGAGCACCTGTTTTGTGACAAGTATCCACTTTAAAATGGGCAAAACCTTTTCTTGTCATTATGTCCTCATTAGTGAGGATTTGAGTAAGGGTGTTTAAAGAACAGATCTATAATGTTATTGCCCACATTCTGGTTAGGGAAATACTGGGTTGAAGGAGAGTTTTCCTGCTTTCTTGCAGTATTAACTAATTTTCTCAATACTACCTGTCGGTGACACTGCCACCTGCTGCGTTTTTAAATTAAGATTCAGTAAATACTTGCATTTTAATTCTAGAGAATGAATTCCTGGAAGCTCTCTAGGACTGCTGAATTATTGGTGTACTCTATCTATTTTACACAGCTGTTCTGCATTTCTTTTCTTGGCAAATACAAAGTGGACCATATTTAAATGTTCCTCTTTTTGACCCTGAGGCCTATTTTATTACTGCTTGTTAGCCTGGCAAATAATTTCTGCAGTTTGTTGTCTAGTAGTAATGTCAGAGAGAGGGATGCCCAGTAGCTTTTAAGCTGAAGAACACAACTAAGCTTCCTCTATATGTTGGATTTTATTGAAGAGGCTGTTGGTTTTGGTTTGGGTTTGTATTTTTAGTTTTGTTTTTAAGTTAAGCATTAATCCTCCTCCCCCCCCAATGAATTTATGTTGAAATTATGTGGAAAAAACATTTTAAATTGGCTTTCTGGAGTTTCTCTGGAGAAGGTGGCTAATAGAGCCTCTTCAGATCAAATCATACTTAATTTGTCCTTCCTTGTGTTACACAGAAATATAGTTTCATCCAAGCTCACTTGCTGAAAACTTTGAGATGCTGTGTGTGTTACAAAAAGGCCTTTAGAGGAGATTGGTTCATTGGTTTGTATTGAGTTTGCTACAGTAAAATCCCTTCTCCTCTGTTACTCTGTGAGTATGGTGCAGTTGGCTGATAATCTGAATTTAGGCAAAGCACTACAAAGCTGATTTAAGAAATACTTGTGGTCATTTAATGTGAGCTGATGTTAAATACAGGTCCACATCTGGGTTGAGTATAAACAGCAAGAGTGGAAGCTGTCCTAGTGAGTGGGTGTTCTGTGTAGGACGATCTGTCTGTAGAAAATACCTTCCAGACTGGATCCTGCGTTATCCTTGGGAGAGAGGAGTGAGCAATGAAGTGCCATTTACAAGTATAAAGGAATTAAGTTCTCATTTTGGATTGGGGTTTTTTGAATGCTCATGTTTATTTCATGAACTCCAATTAGTAGACTGTAACAATTTGATCTCTATGAAATGAATAGTTAATTTTATAGTAAACTTGTGAAAGCAGGACTACATACTCACTGGGCTCATGAATTTGAGCTCCTGAAAACCATAAAGAATTTCCCAATTCCACAAGAATGGCGCTTAAACCATTAGGAGCACTGCACTGGTTTGGAGACTTCATTACGTAAAATAGAGGTGAACTTTAAAATTCCTTTTCTATGTGAATCATTGGTCCGTTTCTGGTGATCAAGATATACTGATAGTTCAAGAAAAAGAAATGAGAAATCTTTTTAGGAAGACAACAAGTCCTGCATATATACCAAGCACAGAGCTGTGCAGCAGCACCAGGTTAGGTAAGAATATACATTCATCACTCACTGTACAAATTATTACAAGTCACATCAGAAAATATTACTGAAGTGTTAAGTTAAACAGTAAAGTGAACGTAAAAAATGAATTTCATAAAACACTTTTTAATCTGTGTCAGGACTTTAGAATTTTCTGCTATATTGCAGCTGAGAAAAACAAATGGTCAGAGTTTTCACTGGTTTTGAGCACCTCCAAACTCCCTGTATATGAGACATTAAAATGCCAGGTTCCACATTTGTGATGTGTTGGGCTTCCACCCAGTACATTTACAGCTTGATGTGAAAAATAGTCTTGGGTATGGATAAAAGTGAAAAGAGGTACTCCAGCTGCAATGCAGTTTCTGGAACAATCTCATCAGTTCTGTGCCCGTGTGCTCAGTGGCTGACTGAGCTTGAGCATCTCTTCATTCCTGAAAACCCTTGAAGACTGTGGAACTAAATGCAGAGGCCTTTTTTTCATCACACTTTTCCCTGGTGTTTGAGCTACCATAAGCCAATCCAAGTCTGAGATCTGAAACTGCATTACTAGTGGTGTAGAGAGGTGAGTCGTAAGTCAACACAGAGCATCTAAACTGGATTCTGCTTGTGGTGCTATAGTTGAGGCTGCCTAGACCCTGAATGTCAGGATTCACAGCAGCTGTAGTGTCAGTAGCAGATCAGTATGAGTTGGGTCAGCATTTGCTTTGTACTTTAATTATGAAGGATCCTCTTTCAGCCTCTTACAAGCTGCTTTTGCTACACACTACTTCTTCTTTCTATTCATGGGCTTTGCCACTTCTTTACTTCCTATTGTTCTCTGTGGACACTGTTTTATTCTCAGCTTCACTGGTATCCACTAGCTATTTTGCTGTTTTCTGAGGCAGTAATACACTATGAAAACCTCCCAGTAACATTGCAGTAAAGTTTGAATGGAGAGGAGATACCTGGCAATTACCAAATGTGCCAGGCGCTGCTCTGTGAAGGGCTGTGTGAGGTAACACTGTGATTGCTTCAGGAAGTAATCGTCCTGCTGCTGATGCTAGCTGAGTGTTTTCCCATGTTATTCATTTGGCTGTGGCAGCACTGCTGTTTATGCAGCTATTCTTGTGAGCAAGTCAGTAGATGATAAAAAGAAAGAAATGTTTTTTAACTGGGGTTGGTTTTCTTATCCAGTTCACAGTCTGGTCTCACAGACAGTTTTATTGGCACAATAAAATGGGCAGTCAGGTCAGAAGCAAGTGGCCAGTTGGAACCCCTTAAATTGTTAAGGCTATGAAGGTGCTATCTGGAAGTGTACCTGGAGCACGAGCAGTTTAAGAGTTTTGGTTTGGGAACAAAGGTACCCCGGTTATATGAGGAACCGTTTTCCTTATCAGCCATGATTAGGAATGCAAGAACTGTATATATTCTTTGTAATACCAGATTTGCTCTGGTTCTCTCCTAGTAGGAACAGACTGTAAGATTTCTTTCCTTCCCCTCCCTCCCTCCCCAATTAATTAAAGCAATAAGATAGGGAAAACAGGCAAAAAATTATGTCTGACTAGATATTTAAGTTTCCAATGAATGGAAAGCATTTTAGTAGATACCAACACACTGGGGAACCCAAACTGTGAGGTTTCTACCCACAAAAAAAAAAAAAAATTGCATTTTGCAGTGTGAAAATTTGCAGTATGTTACACCTTTTGTGGCAAAAAAAAACCCCCAAACTTTTGCCCCTGCAGACCGATGCCTTCCTGTGCGAGGTGAGATGAATTTGCATTCATGTAAATAAGACGGGCAGAGCTTGCCATGATTTGTTGGGGACTTTTTGACATAAGCTTGCTGTAAATATCATATTCCACAGCACTGACAGTTCAAGTAAGTTCAAAGTCGCTGTAATCTAAAGCTGAAGAGCACCACTGCTAAATGGAACTAGTCTGTAGGGTAAGGCAAATGACTGAATGGACGAGAGTAAGATGACAGTAGGGTAAAGACTAATCAGCTGCAGTCACAACACAGCCAATTGCCTGTCCAACACACAATTTCTTGCAGGAAACTTACTCTAGATGATTTTTAGGAATGGTTTGTGCACTCTGCCATGGGAACTGGCAAGAGATATGTCTGATTTCTGATTAAAACAAAAATGCGTGTTTGAAATACATATTTCAAGTAGATTGGTAGGATGACAGTGGAAGCAATATGATTTTTATTTGTGGTAGTCTATTACTTAACTCAGATTCCAGCTTTTTGAGAAGTTCTTTGTGTATGCAGAGTTGATGTGTGTGAAGAACGTGTTCTGCAGTCTTATGATCCCAATGACTGTTAGCTCTGCTGACTTGCAGTGTGGTCATATCTGCCACAACTCATGTTTGGCTACCTACTGAAAAAGCAAGAGTGAAGTTTTTGTGTTGAGTGGCAAATCAAACTCAGGTGGCAGTAGCAGTTACTGTCGTCAGTTGTCCTCTCTGATCCTTTTCTGCTTGTCACCATGCACAGCAAAAAGGCTGCTGAAAGGCTGCTTCTACCTTCTCTGTTTAAAAACCTATTAATGAAATAACTTTTTTAGTAAAATGTCAGATGCTAAGTGTCTGTTACTTACAAGAGCTGTTTTCTGCTGTCCTGGTTGTGCTGTAGTTGAGATGCCAGTGAGAAAGCAAACAAACTGAATGCTATGTGTTTTCTGAGCCAAGTGGGGAGATGGTGGTGAGCACTCCTTTACCAAATGAGAATTGATTTTGTTACTGTTGCTGTGACAGGAGCCTGTGGCAGAGGTACTGTTTCAGTCACCCCACCTTAATCCAGCCCCAGTGGAAGCCGTTACCCCACAGGGATACTAAATGGTATGGATTTGTCATGATGACTAGAGACAGTTACAAACAAGAACAAGGAACAACCATACGGATAGACTCATTTCACAGCTAACAGCTTGTAAATTAGGCAGTGCAGAGCTCTATGCAAAGCTTCTTGGAGAGGAGGACACTTATAAGAATAACCTTATAAAGACAGGTATTAAAAATGTGAGAGCAAATATGTTACTGTGGCCGAGAGCTGGTAATCTGTTTATGGTCTTACAGGGAATAAATGATACCATTTTATGTACCAGGCAACACCAAGAATAAATCTTAACTAGCCACATAGTGGCTTAGCGTCTTATCAGTGTGCATGCGTGTGCTCTCAATTACTGCTAATAGGAGCTACATCAAAAATCAAGAAAGCCTAGAAAAAGTAGTTGTCCTGGTGGCTTAGTGCTCACACACAAGGTAATCTTTTTAAACCTAATTTGGAACCTAAACTCAATTCTATTTCTCTGCATGTATATGAAGGAAACATGCTTGTGTACAGAGAGGTCAGTGGAAAGAAGTGACATGTCCTTGCCTTCCCACTCCACATAGCTTTACAAAATGTTCCCTTTTCTGAAAAGAATTGGGATGTAGAACACAAAGGGAAGGCTGCTTTGTGCAGATCTGAGGTACCTGTTGTGGGGCTTTCCCTCAGATGGGGACTGAAGCAGAATTTAGTCTCTTTGTGTTGCTGATGAGCAAGACAAATTAGCAGTGCTGTCAGACATTTCATTTATATCGTTGCTTTTGTTTACTGATGCCTCGGAAAGCTGGAATCAAAACTCAATAGCCTTGGTGGCTATTATGCAGGTATCCTGTATTGCAGCGCTGGGCACTCAGGGGATCGCTCCTCAGAATGTGTGCCCCTGTTGTAGCCAAATTTCTCATATTTATACAGATTAACTATACATATTCATTATAATTCCTAAGAAAAGGCAGAGTTATGCTAATTATTTCTAAGAAGTCATTTACATTAACTCCTTCCAGATAGAGCATGCTCAGTGACACTCAGGGGGTCTTCTGGTGGTCTTCATGGATGAAGGCTGAACATCTTTCTCGCTCTCAGCGCATGCTCTTTACGTTTCTCCTCCATGCTTATCTGGGCTCCCAACACCTGCACCGACTAGTTAGTGCTTCACTGAAAACAAGATATATACTCTGTCTCCTAATTGGTCGTTAGTCTTATTATTTATGACTTCTCTATCTCCTGCTTCCTCTAGTTTCAAGGCTGTTGCACTGTTATGGCTGAGTTTTGTAGCCGCTTTCGTGAAACTGCTTATGTGATGACTGCTAAAATTCAAAACGAATCTATTCCTAAAAACACACAAATTCTTACTTCTTTATCTTCAAGGCTGTTACCGTTGCATTGTTATGGTTAAGTTTTGCAGGTGCTCTCACAAGTAGCCTACACAGTTACAGCTTTCTCCTAAACTAATCTATTCTTAAAACCATGAAAATTCTTATATTAAAGTTATATTAATTGTCTCTCGAGCTACACCTATATCAATCTATTAAGCATGATTACATTTCACTGAATCATTACAAATAAGGTCTTCCATCCCTACTGCCTTGAGCAAAGGGATGCAATCGTTATGGACTGCATGCACTATCAGCGGGTACAAATAGGGATGCTATGGCCCCACATCTTCTTTTTACATGAAATTCTTCTGTTCAATGAATTATTATGACCACCCAGTTGATGTTTGAAGACTAAGATACATTAACTGAAGTCATTAATATTGACTACTAATACAGTGTTTTTCAGATGTCACTTGAAAGACATCTCTTACTTTGATTGCACAACTGGAGGGAGAAAAATTGTTTCTGGGGGTGGACTGGGGAAGAGAGCACTGTGTCTCAGAGCCTGAATTTCCCGAGTTGTGCCAGTCTTACAAGCAAAGCAGCAAAGTTCCTGAGGAACTGTGCTGGCCTGATAAGGATATTGAAGTGGATGTGACTGTCCATGAGGGATGTTACAATTCATACACAGATGAACCAGTGATTCAATTAAACTAAAAGCCAAAGTACAAGGTGATACTGCTTGCTGCTTTCTCATGCACATTAAAATTACCCCGCGCTTGGAAATTGCATGCCACAATAGAGAACGTCATAGGAAATTCTTATCCTTAGCTGTTTTGAATTGAGATGTGCTTTTTTTCTAAACTGTCGGAGTTGCTCCTTACTATTTCCTGCCATATGGCAGGCAGCTGCAAGGATGCATTTGCTGCAGTAATACGGCTGATCCAGGAGGTGTTGCTAGGAGCCCTGGGGAGGGCTCTCTTTTCCTACTGACAGAAACACTGTCCCAAGTAGAAGTTGCTCTGTGTGTGTGTGTGTCAGGAAAGCACCTGGAGCGGGTGTATTTGCCTGGTATGCTGAAGTAGCAAGAAACGAGGTGGCCTGAGCCTGTGAGCTCTGAAGTGTTTGTAAGGTATGCCACATGTTGTCACTGTTGTAGTTGCAAAAGATATGAATGAAAATTAACCGAGAGCGCAATTTTTAAGAAGTCCTCAAACATCCCTGCTCCCAGGGAAGGTCAGTGGTCCAGAATAGCAATTTAGAGCTGAGATGAGTAACCTCTCAATATTGTTCCTCTTTTTTGTTATGCTTAATTTAAATAAAGAAAACCTTGATTACAGGAATCTCTTCACAGGCCAACGACCTGTAGGGTGTTTTATTATGAAAAGATCTCGGACTGAGATCTAAAACACAATCTGATACATGAATATTGTTACCATCTAGTGATGTTTTGGATCTGGGGGTTTTATTAAAACAGCAATTCTCTACAGAAATCTGTATTAATATTTTAAAAGGGAATGAAAATATATAGTCAGATCTCCGAACTGAAGCAGCTTCAGTCCATGCTTGACCAATTATTTTTATAGTTCTATTAATTACAGTTCTCAAAAGCTTTAATTTGGCTTGGACTCTTGGACTCAACTTGCTGAACAAGAGTTATCATTGGTTTGTCTCCAGAAATATAGTTTGCAAGTGGAAATACAGCATATATGAGGAGTTTTGAAACTTAATTTCTCATCTCACCTTTTGTCTCCTTGTGTGGAATACCCAGAATCCTTTTGGTTATTGTATGATGGCAGTGTATTAAATTGCACAGGACAGGGAAATGGCTTATCCAAGTTTTATGCTTCATGATTGAGAAACTTTGGTAAAAATACTCCCTGTGACTTCAGTCACTATTTTGTAATCACTGCAGCTTTCTCTCAGATATATTCTGATTTTCAGGTGCAATAAATTAAACATCGGCTATGCTGTTTTTAAGAAAAGCTGTAAATCTGTATTAAATAATGCCTACAGCAAATTTATTTGCCTTTGGCTTAGCCTGTAGCTTGAAGGCTGTCCAAAATTTGCTGCTACTCTAGGAGCATGGTTTCCAAGGATTTGACCATGTTAATGCTAAAACATTCATAGACACTGTGTTTGGGCTGCTTATAAACTTTAGTTGTCTGTGAATATCCCAAACCTGGAATTTGCCTGTTAATGCTGAAATTGATTTCCAAATCAATGAAGCTGCACACTTACTATGAGGGATGCACAGCCTGTGCACAGCCAGTGTGTTGTTTGCATGGTTATTTCTGACTTGGAATATTTTGTCTACCTCTATGTCAGCTGACTGGCATAAATAATCTCAGTGAGAGTTTCTTATTTGGAAAGCTCAACCAAAACTCCACTCCTTTACCCCAGAAACCCCCAAACCAACACTAGTTTTCTAACCTGGGCTATTGTGTTGGATTCTGCTATGTTGAGTCATATGACATCCACCTTTTAATCACTGTAACTGAGGAATTCTTCCACTGAGCTGTGTTGTGCACTATTTTAGCAGTGGTTGCTAAGTGAGACACTGAGGTGACATTTCTTCTTAACTTGGGCATATTCTGTTTATATCAAAAATCTCGTCACAACAACTTGGACTCTTTTGTCTAAAATGTGGGTTATTTTCACAAATGGGTATAACGATAGTTGTTAGTTTGGGTGAGACTTGGCAGCTGCAGGTTTCCTTAGAGCAAAGTCCCTAGTAATGCTGGCTATTTTTCCAGTAGAGCATGATCTTCATTAATGCAAGGTCATTGCCATTTCCTCTTTAATTTCTCCCACTGCATCCCTCAGCAGTTCAACTCAAATAAATAAACTGAATTAAATGATCTTTCCTTTTCAGCTGCACTTAATGTGCTATGATGCTACATGACTTTAAAAGTGCCATTTCTAAGTGATGGCTGCAACAATAGGGAATCTTGATGCAAGGTCATCTCTGCATACATTTCTTTTAGAAGCCCCTGTCCTGGAGACTATTCCCTTAAAGCATACTGACCAAGGGCTTCTTTCCAGTGAAGCTGGCCTACAGGCTCTGAGACTGGGGAGGTAGGACTGCATAGTGACTGATGGCCTAGGGATGGGCTTCGGGCAGAAGAGGCAGCTGTGAAAAGGTGTAGGCTCTCAGCAGGCGGATTTGGACAGATAGTGAAGAGCGAAGTATGATTTTTATCTTCTTGTTCCTACTGAATTGGACCAGCTGTATCTGTTGTAACCCACTGGCCTTGGAAACAAACTGCACTGATGACAGAAGTGGCGTTAGGTAGATTAGCCACCCTTGGAAATGAGACTCCTTAAATACCTGAGTTACAAATAAGGTATCTTCTTGGTAGAAAAAGTTGGGTCACTTCCTGGGTCAGTGCAGTCCAAGCAAGTGGAAGGTCATCAGTGTAGCAGTGACACAAAAAATTTCTGCTTTAGAAATTCAACAATAACTTAAAATGCACCTCTGTTGAAGTTAAAAAGTGCAAGGCATGACATAGTGATCACACATGTGAATGTGCAAGGTGCCTGAACTACTATAATCACCTGTGTAGTGTATTGAAACACTGTCCCAGCTTGTTTTGAGGAATAACATACAAAAGCAGGCTTGTTTTAATAATACTAGTAATAGCATTCTAAAGCCAAAAAAAAATCACAATATCCAGATTTTAAAATAGTAGCATGCAGGAGGGGCAGTGCATCTGGTTGCTGTCTCTCTCCAAGTTAATACCAAGTTACCTCTCAAGCTTTCTTTTCCATTTGCCATTTTGGTCTGATGCAGGACATGCTCTACCTCTCCAGTTGATCAGAGTGTGAAGAGTGATTAACCCAGGAATTGTAGATGCTTGAGCCGTCAGCTGTCACTCAGCCTCCTTAATGCTTTGGCATACCACTTAAGCAAGAGGGTGGGCTGAACCAGGCTTCTGTAGCATCCCACCTGGCAGAGGCTTTACTGCTGAAGACCAGCTCACCAGGTTGCAGCCCATCCAAAATACCAAGACAGGTCTGAAGTCTCTCCTGCATTTTTCCTGCAGTGGACTACTTATCAATGAAGTGGGCATAAACAGTGGATGAACAAACTGCTCACAGAGCTACACAGATTTCCCAGGGTGAAAAGATGCATTCTTCTCAAGACACTATCAAACATTTGTGTAAGTTGGGCAGAAGCAATAATTCATCCAGAAAATATTTTTGTTTCATAGCATAAATTCTGTACTCAATTCTGAAGCCTGAAACAAACTGACAGAGGTCAAAGAAATACCTGCACCAGAGGTTGCAACTATTTCAAACTTTTTGTCTAAATCATTCAAAAAAGAAAGAAGTCCTGGTAAAAATGGGAGGTGAGAGTCAGTATGGGAACTGATCTTACTCAGAAATGACAAAATAACTGGCTGTTGATTCTCCCATGTAAGCTGGAAATGGAGGCAGCATTCCACATAGCATATTTTGTGCTAACAGGACATTTGGTTAAACCAGAAAATGTATTTAGGACTCTGTTTTCTTTTGAATTACTATTGCAAGTTAAACTAGTTGAACAACTTTTGTGTGAGACTCATGTAACTTTAATGCCCTGTTCAGGCATTGTTTACTTGACAGGCTTGTAACAGCTACACTGCTTGAGCTCCTAGAAGACGAAATTTGTTTCATACCTTGAGGGTGCAAAGTCCCAGGGCAGCAGATGGCCCTATGATTATTATTTCCAACCTGTCTTACCTGACCATTCCTTCCCTGTATGAACAGCTGTTTCATTCACTTCAGTGCAGCCCAGCCCGATCGGCTATTTTTCTTCTGCCCTTTTTTTTGCACATACCATAAATCTCTTCTTTCCTTTGACCTGGCCTGCAGTTCCATCCACCTGTGCATGCCTTAAGCAATGTCAAGCTCTTGCCAGGTCCACTTCCTTTTTTTTTAGATAAATTCTTTTGAAACTAAACTTTTTGTGCAGCAGTGCTAAATAGATAGAAGTGGTCCATTCGCTTCTTGGTGTGCTCAGGGACTATGGAGTTGGTCAGCTGGCTCTGGTTATTGGGCTCAGCCTGTTGATTGAGAGGTATCAGGCTACTGGAGTTAACCAGTGAGTGGGCAAATATTCTGCAAGTTGCAGATTTTCAGCCATGTGTTGCACTTCATATAAACCAGTGGAGTTAATCTCATCTCTAATATTGCAAAGGTGAATGTTCAAATTGGAAAATGTCAAAATTAAGATGTTCTCATGCAACCTCAGTTAGGCCTTCTTATGTGCAGATACACTTATGAGGTGATTTTTAATTTTGTAATTGCATACCTTTTCTGCAGGACCTCATTTCTTTCATTTTGCAGGATACTCAGTAGTCAGTGAATGAGCAGTTTTTCCAGTGTTTCATTTTATCCTTATTGCACAGGCTGTGGCTCATGTCCTATTTACTGTGCAATACTCCCACTGTGCTGAATATGGAAATACTGATTTCCGTAAGGACACTCATCATTCACATTTAAGATTTTATTTTTGGAATGCCACTTGTAGACAAGGTAGAAGCATTCCTTCCAGTTTACGAATGGACAGCTGGGGCAGATGAAAGTCTGAGATGTACTCTGCTGAATGAGGACATTTCTAGAATCTCAGTACCAGCTTTGTGTGGCGACAGCTCTTGTAGTGATTAACAGTGCTCCGATTATGCAATCAAATGACTCAAGCTGGACCCCCATAAATGAAGATTAAAAAGAAACCATAGAGTTTCTGTGTTATACAATTTGCAGAGCATTATGGATTCTGGAGGAGAAGAGCCAGCAGCAGAATTTAGATTAGAAAATGCAATGTGAAGTCTGTTCTTTGGCTTATGATACCTTTCTCCTCAAGCTTTCCCCATTCCTTCAGAAAGGAAGACAGGGCAAGGGGACACTGCAGGTGCCAGCTTTCATCCTCCAGGTATTCAGTATCTTTCCTGGGCACTGTCTTTCCACTCCCTTGAGTGAGACAGGGCTCCTGTGGTAAAATTTAGAGACTATCAGGTGATGTGCACACTTGCTGAACTTGCACAAGCATTCGAATTTTCATCATTTCTTGACTTCAAGCATTTTATTTGGTGGACCTGATGCTCTTTTGATCTCATTTTTGGGTTTAGTGGATACTTCCCTATCTTCCCATGTTATCACCTCCTTCACTTGGTAAAAAGAATCATGCCACGGTATAACAGAGAACGACTTGTAGCACAGTAAATTCCAGTTGTTGTTGTGACTCCGTGCCTATTACATGGAATTTTTACCCTCTAAATCAGATGCCTCAATTCAGAACCAAGTGCTTGGCTTTATCCACTTTGAAACACTGATAGCAGTTCTTTTTGGGTAATGTGAAATGCAAATAAGGATATATTTGGTACAAACTAATTCCTAATAGGACCTGAAGGGCTGTAAGCTTATTTGTCTTAAAGCTGAGTGAAGTCCCACCTAAACATCAAACTATATTCTAGCACATGTTCTACACAAAATAATGAGTAAATTATGTTTTAATAAAGCATCACCAGACGCATTTTGTTATGTGATTATCTTTTTTTAAAGTAGAAATAGTGTTTTACTAGATCTAATTCTCTATCACAAGTAAAAATATGTATTACTGACATAGGAATATTACATGCAGTTTGAAGATCTAAAAGATAGTAGCTTTAAAAGGAAAAAATGTTCCTGAAGATGTCTCTGTAGACCAGCCACCTTAGCCTAATAGATAGTTCTAAGTATATTCTACCTGCATATCTGCTTCTCTTTGAAGGCAGAAAGATTTATCAGGAATGTAAACCAGCTGTAAAACTGAAGAGCTTTATGCAAATTTATTTGGGATATAACTGTGAGTTGTTTATTAATTTCTCTGGAGAAACAGCCCACCTCTCACAAAGTAAACTGGTGAAGAAAAGATGAATTTCCCTTTAGGTTCTAAGCAAAAGGTCTGGAAATCATTCAGTACCTGTGAATCTCTGGAAGATACCTAGTGAAGAAGAGGATTAACTACATGTGTGCATGACAGTAGGAACAAATTTGCTTATTTTTGCTAAGGGTGTTAATTGCTGCTTCAAAGATATTTCACAAGAGTGGTAGACATATTTTAGTAATAGTTAGGTTACATGGTATATTGTTTCCCTCTTTCGGAAGTTATATTGATAGAACTAAAAGTCTGTTACAACAGTTGCCAGTAATGACCTTGGTTTAATTTCCTAATAGTGATATGCTTGTCTTACATATGCAAGAACCTGTAAGTTCTTACAGATGGCTTAAATGTGAAAGGCATCTGTTTTAGACCTGTAGATGCAAGAGAACATCTTGTCTCTTGAGCTCTGCTACTTTCTCTAGTAAGACAAAGGTACCTTTCTTTACCATTACACTGCAGAATCATAAATGGAGAACTCTTAATACCTAGCCATCATTTATAACAATATTTTTAAAAAAAAGTTTTAAAAATAACTGATTAAGGAAAAGTGAAGTAAATTTTAAGTGTTTCTACTGCGTGTACAAAGTTGTGTTTTCAAGCTCAGCTTTTGAAATGCAAGTGCCTGTCACTTAATTCAACAGACATTTTTAACATGCTCGTTTGAAACAATTAGAAATGGTTTTTAAACATAAATACAGATTTATTTCTTTTTCCTAGGAAGGACAAGAAGGCCAAAAAAGCCATATTTTAGCAGCACCCTCCCTGAACTTGGTGTCATGGTGTCATGTCATCATACATTTTTTACTTGTAGAATTAACTTATGAAAATATTGTCAAACCACTGAAAATGAGAATAAGAGCAATGTTTATACTCCTTCTCTTACTCAGCAAGCAGTACTAGTTAATTTCCACATTAAATTTCACCGAGCTCATAGTTCATTTTCTTTTTTAGGACTGTGGGGCAAAAGTTACTTTTGTTTTTCTCAGGAAGTTGAAGTGTCAGGATGTCAAGTTCTGAGGGCTTGATCTCTTCCTAGCGTATTCATTCAGTGTGGATAGCTTAGATTTTGAGGTAACTATCTTTAGGCCACTACAGAACTTGAGTATTTCTTAGCATTAAGAATATTCCTTAATACTAGCCATTAACATTCCTGAAGCTAGCCATTTAAACAGATAGCAGGGCCATTTATTTAGTAAAACTTAGTATAACTTCTTAGGTATTTCTAATAACCAAATACAGACCAAGTGTTTGTTTCATTTGAAAGCTGGTGGCAAAGCATATGTATGTGCATAACTTGTGTGATATACCTCAGATACTGAGTCTTGCTTCTTCCAGTGTTGTCTGTAAATACTGAGAGAAGGAAAAAATATTCTTCACAAGATTTATTAATTTTTTTTGTGAACAGCTGCAACTTCTTTAGTAACATTTGAAAAAAAGAGGGAGTGATACTGCTCATTCTGTGTTTTAGCTGGTGGAAATGCAGAATGTAGACAACATGGGCAGGGCATTTGTTAAGTATCTTAGAAGATAGTGGTCTTGCATTTGTTGGGACTTTTCAGAGCTGAAACAAAGGTCTGGTCTCGGGGAACAAAGCAGATAATAGAAGTTTGTTGATATCTGAATGCCCAGATGAAGTACAGAGCTGATGATGTGGAAAGAAATGAAATGATATGTATTTGCTAAATCACTTTTACAAACAGAATGTATTGAGACACCCTGCAGTTCTTCAGTGGAGCTGTATCACCGGGCTTGAACGGGTGCCTCTGAATGAAACACACCGTGACTTCTTGTGCCTAGTTTTGAAAGCTGAGGGTTGGTTCAAGTCTCTGTGGCACTTGTGGTCACTTCCTAAGCTGCTGGAAGTTGTAACAAAAATGTGCAGGAACGGCTGTTTTTGGGGAAGAGTTGGAGGTTACTTGCTCCTCTTTATTTCACAGTGAAATACAGGTGTTTCACTGTGAAGAGTAGGTAGCGATCTAAATCCAACCAGGAGGAGTGCTTCTCATCTATTTTACTCTCTACACTGCTCTTACTCATTTGTAGACCCCTGTGTATAAGATGAAAGTCATTCCGCCTTTCGTTTCCCTTGGGTTTTTTGGCAGGCATGTGCTCCCTCTTCTCCCTCTTTCAATTCATTCTTTTAAATTGGGAGTTTAAGGGTGTGCAGTTAAGTTGCAGTCGTATTTGTAAAGGAGGTTGTTAATGCAGAGAGAGGATGTCTAGCAAGAAATTCCTAGTATAGAGAGAACAACTAGAAGTTTCAGCATGGCTGTGTGAACGTTATCAGAAGTAGAGTTCCTCTTCAGAACACCATGTGTGCCGTGGAGCAACCCTACCGTCTTGATATCATCTGTTCCATAAGAAAACACTAGGAAATCTCTCTTGTAGCCCTTTATACACTGGGGCGGAGGGAGCAGGAGGGATCCACATACCTTGTGAAGAGTATCTGAGGAGTCTGTCATGTGTTCTTCATGTAGGAAAAGAACTGGAATGGTTTCACAGTGTGAAAAAGTGATTATCCTAAATAAAATCACATTCTTCATAAGATCAGATTCATGGGCAGAACAGACAAAGTGGGGTTTCTCATTTAGTGAGCTAAATTACCAATCAGATATTTGTATCTCCCCAAGGAGGAAAGCCTACCCTTTATCATTGACATAATCACTTCATACAGCTTTATTTCATAAACTGTACTGTTACAGGACAGAATTTAGGATAAAGAGAAACTCGTAATTAGGGTTTACATGTGGACTTCTCTCTTGAGATGCTGAAGGATTGCACCTAGGTCTGTTGCAGCTCAGCTGATCTGATGCTTCTCATCTTGACTTTCAAGAAATTAACTGCTCTCCTAGGCTTTTGCTATTTGTTAAAAGTATCATGAACTATTTGGAGCTAATGCATAATCATACCAATGTATTTTAGAGGTCTGCCATGATAAACTCTGAGCCAACTTTTTCCTTTCAAGGTGCAGCTAAAAACCACAAGAGACTGAGTTAATAGCAAAATGTTGAGTTGTTTGTTTTAGTGGTTTAAATTTGCAGTGTGAATTGAAACTCCGTTGTATTGCATCTGTACTGTATGAATAAGCAGGTGTAAGATTGCGTGGTAAGAATGAAGAAGCAAAACTTCAACTTATGGTGTAAAATGCTAATCAATATAAATTGGAAGGCAACTAATAAAACCAGGACACCAAACTCTTAAAATCAGGGTTGTGAAATATTAAAAATAATTGATATTCATGGAAAAATGCCTGATCTGAGGTTTTTGAGAGAAAGATTTTCCTTCTGAATCAAAGGCCAGAGCACTTGCACTTTTAAATGTCAGTTCTGGCACTGTTGTACCATTTGAAGCTTTCATTAAGTAGTGGTAATGGATGTTAGGAAGATCTCCCTCTCTCCAAGTTAGTACTTGTTGCAGGAGCAAAGTTAAAGAGGAAAGGTACTAAATAATAAAGCTACTTCTTAAACTTAGACCTAGAGTTTTGTTGCCTTGAACAAACGCATTTATAGAGATAATCTGCATGTGTTGTTATCACAGGGTGGAGGTTATAGAAAATGATAGGAGATGTAACACGTCTGTTTAAGACCTGGTATCTTAGTAATCCTAAACCAATATTTATTCTTGTGTACGCTATTAAAACCAGAAATAAATTTGTCTTCTGTAGAAATCTGTGTGACAGCCCATATGTCAACTGCCTTCAGTTGTCTTGTTTTCTCAAAGAATTTCTCAAATAACAAAAAAAACCAGTTTAAAAATATTGTACAGAAATTTGCTGGATCTGAATTGAACTGATATCCAACCTTGCCTTCTCCTACTTGCAGTAAAGCTTGTTCATAGCTCTGTCTTGACTGCATCTGTAGAACGAGTTACTATTTCTCGAGAAGCTGTGCTGGCTGGTTAGATAGCCCAGTCACCCTGTTATGATGTATGTGAAATGAAACTGTTGACAACAGTTACAAAACACACAAAATGTTTCCTATCCAAGATTATTCTTCTAGATCCAGTTCTCTCCAATTAGCTCTGGCTGTCTTCTTTCGTTGTCTGATCATACAAAGGCACACAGAACATCAGAGGTTGATAAACTGTGATAACAGTTGCATAATGATTTCCATTGAATAACTTTTGCCATAAAAATAAGTGTTCGTTATTGCTTTTGGGATATTTGAGTTTCTGATTCTTCTTGGCTCATTTTACTTTACTTGAGCTAGTTTTTGGAGAGGATTTTTTCCCTTTGGGCACGATGATAAACCATTTGAGACTCAAATGTGCAGGGAAAATACAATTGATTACGCAATATTTTGCTGTTCAACTGGATGCATGTCACTCTTGTGACTGCAGGACAAGACAGCTTTGACTTTCTTATCGAGTTACTGAACTAGATTAGAAGTTTTTTCTAATACAAACCATATAGTTCTGAAAAAAATCTGTGTGGCTGTAATACCCGTGAGCTCTGTGAGTTCAAATGTCATCCTGCTCTAGCTGTATAGCACGAGGATGTTGTGAAAGAGACTTGACTGCAGGGGATTGGTGCCCAGTGTGTGCCTTGACTCTGGAAAGGGCTTTGCAGAACGTTATCTCTTACATTGCACCCAGGCCCATCAAACAAAAAATGCCAAATTTCATCCTGATTTTCTGTTATTGGGTATTGACATACTGACATAGATTAGAACATGCATAACCCAAACTCTTAAGGGTTGAAGTTGGTGTTGTGTCTGTTCCTAGCAAGTCAATGAAGGCAGTAGGTTTCTTTTGCTCTATTTCTTCCCAACTGAAATGTACCACTTCGCTTTGTAAAGCCCTGTGTATAATCCTGCCTTTTTGTGACTCAACTACTGCACCCATGTGCTGAAGGGACTTGCAGATGGAAGCTTGAGGAACTATTTTTCTTGGTGTTTGCATTAAACATTGGGCTCTGGTTTTCTGGGGGGTGTGTGGTGTTTGGGTTTTTTGTGTGTTTTCTAAAATATCTTGACTCTTTTAAAAGCTGAGCACATTTTATTTGTGCAGGGGTTTGGCTGGAGTTTACACACGTGGGTTTTTTTAGCTTAGTTCTTACTTGCTTTCAATACATAGGAAGCAGCTTATCTACCAGTAGCCATATAGCATCTTGTATTTCAGAGACTTTAACAGACTCTGTGGGCTGTACAGTAAAGTTTCTGCCAGCTTCTGGAATGAACAATGCTGTTCATGTTGCTTCCTTTTATAGTCTTGTTTCTGTGTATCAGCTTGATACTACAGAAACTTTCATGTTGCCAGACATAGTGAAGATTATTGCACTGCCAAAATCCCTAATTCCAGACATATGTTTTCTTCACAGTATACTTAAAAATTACCCTTTCTTTCCAGTGTTTCTGATAGTCATCCAAGGCCCAAGTTCCAAAAGTATGAATGCCTTCCCTTTGTCAGTCTCCTTAACGTAGCGTATCAAACCTACACCAAAAAGTGCTTTTTGGTTGATGAATTATTAAGCTTTCTCAATTTTTATGAGCATCTATTGGGATTGTGCTAGTGGAGTAAGCAAATAAACTGTGTTCACCTGTAGTTTGCACTGACAGCAGTTCTGGGAGCAATAGAACAATGGATTTTGTGCTGAAAATAGGAAAAAGGAGCAGCAAAGACTGGCTGACGCTGCTAGGCTTCTTGGAAGTTTAAATAAAACTAGTAAGCTTATTTGCAAAGGCGACTCCCCTTCCTTGACAGGAAGAAAGTATCAAGCATATTTACAAAAGCTCTGTCTTTTTCTGACAAAATGTACCAACTTTTGAAATTTTATCCAAAATGCCAGTGTAATTGCCATCTGCTCTTATTTTGTTTGCCTTTTCCATCTGGGCACCAACATATCTCTGTATAAACATAACCCACCTACTAACTCATCAGTCCTATAGCCTGCCTCGTAAATTGTCGCACTTACATGATGATATAACCTGTCATCAGCTTGATCAAGAGTGGATTGTGACCCTGCGAAATTCCTGACTGAGGCTAAAGGACATGCTGGGTAGGCATTGCATAGGAGTGAGGCAGAAGTACGTCCCTCTAGGAAGGATGCAGTGGACAGTTTGAAGAAAGGGACTTGCATATCCAAAGCTGTCTCTGTGCCTGCCTTGGCCCATTGTGATAATCCTGACTAGCATCTGCTACAGGAAGGATAAATATACAGAGGAGATGGGTGTCTTTAGCACATTGTGTTTCTAATGCTGACTTGTTGTTAGAGTTCTGAGAAGCCATGGGGTGTGAACTCTGTTTTGAGCTTTTCAAGTTTGTTGGCTTTTCCCCTTTCTTATTTAAAGGAGGTTCATCTGAGCTATTTGGTTTCTTATTTTGATTTTTTAAATGCTAAATTGATTTGGACACCAAAATCAGCTGTGTCTATTGGATGAATACCTACTTGAGTAAATTACGTCCTGATTAAAGAAATTTCTCCTCTCTCTTTTCCTTCTGATGTGAATTGAGGTGCAGTTCTTCTGCATGCTACTAAATGCCTGGCACCTACCCGTTTACCATGAGGACGAGGGAACGGATTCCTCCAGAATCAAATTAATGACACCAGGTTACTTCCATGTGCAAAATACTGTATCAGTAATTGGTGCAGCAATATACCTCACCCCCAGTGCTAATCTTGCATCGATTCCCTTAGTTTCCTACTATTTGTCTTTACAGAAGGGTCCCAGTGAGTCCCTTCTTCCAGTTCAATCTGGTCATATTTGTCCTGTGATTGAATAAGGGACAGGGTAGCCAAAAGACTGGGCTAGTGCATCCAGAATCATTAATTCAGTCAGTCAAACAAATGGGAGGCGAGAGAGGAAGAAACGGTGACCAATTGGTCACATGGTGGGGGATCTGCCCTGAAGCATGGAACATGCTGAGTTCAGCCCCTAAGCTGGATGGTCACAAATGCCATAATGATTTCTTAGCATGGCCCTGGCTGTGGTAGCTCATGCCAGCCTGCTGAGCAAGCTTGGCCAGGCTTCTTCAGATTCACAGATAAGATTTATTCCTGAAGCCTGACCTACATGAGTGTGTATCTAAATGTGTGAAAGCTGCGATTTGATGGCAAGCAATGAAAGGTCATAGAAAAAGCAGGCAATGCATTTAAATCAAAATGATGAAGCTGGGTAATTTCATTAGCAACAGTTGTATTTACTGGAAGTCACAGATGGTGCAGTTTAGCTTATGGCCAATTTGTTAAGACAAAATAAGTATAAAGAAAGAAATATTCCAAGTGAGAGGTGGTTAAAAATTAAATAGGCACCAGATGGCTCAAGATTGTCCTTCATACAAATTTGGTGAAAGAAGACATAAACAATCCAAAAGCGCTTCTGAATGGGACACTTAGAGGCTGGCTAGACCTTTATCAGAGCTGGGCTTAAAAGCAGAGCAATTCAGCTTCCCCTGCATTGTAACATCTGACATCCCGGCAAAACGTTCTGCGTGAACTTCCAACTCATTTTCTAACTGGTTAAACTGAGCAGCAAGGTAATGGCACAATCCGGAAAGATGGTAATCTTCAGCTGCTGTTAAAGTAACCTCAGCTTTTATTTTAAATAAGGAGAAAACTTTGACTGCTCAATGTAAATTTCTACATCTAGATGTGTGCATGTCAATACACAAAGCCTTTATGCTCAGAGAAATGGCATTCTTGTACATCTTGATTGCTTTCGAGAACTGTTAGCGATTGTTACGCATCATTGATGGTAAACCAAGGTTCCAGCCCTAGACTGTATTCCAGGTAATGCAAGTTTCTTTCCTAGGCTGCATCACTGACAATTGTCTCACTCTGGAAAAACTTGCTTGCCACATCTACAGACTTGACCTAGACATTAGCACCTGTGGTGTCTTTTTGGGGCCAGAGGCTACTGAAATTTTTTTCATAGCACCTAGAACTGCTAGAACTGGTTATTAGCACTGATGCCCTTGAATTCTCTTGCAAAGCAATTGATGGTATTGATTGACCGTGTATCTACTTGGATTTTATTAGATATATATATAGATATAGATATATATATGCCTGGAATCTGTTTGCTGCTTGTGTGCATAACATACTCTTTCTTACACAGTAGATGTTGGGGGATTTATAGTGTGTTGTCCACTTTAAAGTACCCCCCTGTGAATACCAGTAAATTTAAAAGTTTTAAAAAAAGAGAGAGTAAAAACATTATTAATGATTCCACAGAAAAGGGGTCAGCATACTGTTACTAAAATGTACTCCTTGGTTTTGTATGGAGCACTTAATATAGGTGATATCAGAGACACAGCAGAAATCTCTTTAAAGCAAGCTGCATGTATGGAGCTGGTTTCCCGGGGGGTGGGGGGGTGGGGAGAAAAAAAAAATAGAGAAGCGAAGGAGAACAGCCTTGAATGAGAGAGGCAGCTGGAGACTCTGTTGACTAATTAATGAGCAACATACACTTAAGAGCTTTTGCTCATCCCGCACTAGCTTTGCACATTTTCTACTGCATGTTACATTCTCTGGGTATGAAAGCTCTGCAAGTGGTGCCTGCTTGCAGGGAAAAGGCTATACTTGAAAAGATGGCTGTTCCTACTGAAGGGAAATGAAAACATTTACAAATGTCCTGGAAAAGCCTGGAAGAGTCCAGATGGGGAACATGATTTGAAGAATTTTACCATCAAATGATTTTTTTTTTTTAAATCTGAATCATGCAGGAATAATTTTCTGACAGGCCAAGGTAACAGTAATGCACAGGCACCAGCCACAGCCTTGCCAGGGATATACTTCCTGTCATAAGGAAGACTTTGTCTCAGCTGCCAGAGTTACACCTATGAATGGGAAGGTTATTCACAATCGTGGCTTCGTGTTGGAATAGACCATCCAAGTTAGGGTAATAATGATTTTTAAATTTGTCTTTCAAGGCAAAAATGCAAAAAATATTTTACTGACCTTGACTAGAAATAGCACCGACTCTGTATTGTATGTAACTACAGTGCTTTCTGTGTGGAAAGGGAGGGGGGAAGGGCAGAAAGGCAGGATAAGAGGAAATCAGCCTCTTTAAAGTGTGTACTCCGAAGCCTTTGTATTCAGCTACTGCCTTTCAGTTATTGCTGCCCTTTGCAAAACATTTAAAGCTCAGTGCCCAGGCAGGGAGTGTTTTGCTTCACCTTCTGAGATGCTGTCACCTTCTGCCTGAAGTTATGCCTGCTCTGAAGTTATGAGCAGTTCATGTTACCAGGTCGTACTGGCGCACTCTTGCTAATGTATACTCCTGTGAATCCTGCCTGTATCTCAGGAAGGCTAAAGGATAAGAGCTTTTGAAAAAACATCTGGGTCCAAATTCCAGAGACACCTTATTTTCCAGAGTCACACAGAGATTTGTGAAACCACCCAAAGGCAAGCTTGGCATGACTTCTCAGGGTTATGCCACCATTTCTGCACAGTAGAAGAGGATGTTTCTTTTCCTCTCTGGAGGTTTCTGCATTTCAGGAGTGCAACATGATTTGATTTTTTCTGTTGTTCTTTTCTCCAGTTAATCCTTTTGTAAAGTGAGAGGGTCAAAATCATAGTGACAGACTCTACAGAACTGTGTGGAGATGTGTAAGCTGGTAGATACTACAGCAAGTACACTTGTATATGCAGCAGCTAGGAACTGTCAGCCAGCCATAGAAATTGACATATCACACTTAGTATGTTAAGAGCAATTTACATCTTCTAAGGACCATACTATATAAACACTAATTAATGCCTAATTAACTTATCTATATGTATTAGCCAATTAATCTCAAATTAGTTTATTTGCAGATTCTTTCACATTGGGAACTAATTTAGGTGAGGCTTAAACCTCTTGGGACTAGTTCTGATCTCTCAAAGAGGTGTAAGTTGAGAGGATGTATAAATCCGTTCTAATGTAGTGATAGGGATACACCAGTGAAAAACTGCTCCAAGGAGTATATAAATAAGGCTCCTTGTGAGTTCAGGGAGACTCGTTACACTATGGTGACAGGCAACATTAAAACACTCCAAATTAATTAGCCAACGTCAATAGGATTTGATTAGAGAGTTTCATTATTTTTCAAATTGATTTCTTTGCGGGGTGCATGTTACTTGTAGAGTATTTGCAGGACTGTAAAAATGTGGTTACCAAGCCTGAGCTGGCAAACTCACTGCTAATGTGTCTGTAGAGCTCTGGGTGATGAAGAGAGTGAAGAAGAATAACGCTTACAGTTTTTAACATGGAAACTATCTCCTCTCTTGCCACTCATCGTGGCTGAGAATCCCCTTCAGATGGGTACTTTTGACACACATTTGGCCTAATGATCCAGGATCTTAAGCTCACGTATCCTGTACAATGATCAAAGATAAAAATATGTCCAGTTTTCAGGGGAGGCAAAGGTGCTCTATGTTCTACAGTTATCTTATCCTGTATCCTGTCTCTGGACTACTGCCTGCATAAGCATGAGGGATAGGAGCTCATTTCCTCAGCATTTGAAGACTGTAACTGGTTTGACATCTTCAGTGATGTCCATTTCCAGTATTGTCCTTTATTGTTCAGAAGCAAATCCTTCAAAGTGATGGCACTTGTAAGGCAGCCTGGCTTTGCCCAGAGACAATGGGATATCTCTTCACTCTGGAGAAGGAAGAAGCCTAAGAGTAGAAGCAAAAGAGAGTAGGGTAGTTCAGCTTTAGCTCCCAAGGATTTCCAGGAGCATAATTCTTCATGCCTTGCCTGTGTAGATCCCTAGATATAAGATGGAAAAATAAAGTCTGAGCCTGGGCAAAACTCTCATGTTACCAAACTGCTGTGCAGTTTAACTTGCTATGCCATTAGAGGAGAAAAGTTGGTTAGTTCTTCAAAAGTTATAAAGGGCCTTATATTTCTTTTACTGAATTAGTTAAATCCATTGAAGCAGCTGGACTAAGACTGCAGGAAGTAGACTGCCAAATGCTGACACTGGTCATGAAACTGATATTTTATTTAGATGTCCTTGCAGCAAAGACCTATCTGACATCATGTTTATAGCCCGCGTGCAATAGAAATATAAGAAATCATATATGTTTTGGTAGGTAGTGTTCAGACTCAGTTGTAATAATTCACAGTGTTGCTTCAGGGCTTCCATGTTGCTTTGGGCATAAAGCTGTATTATAAATTACAGCACACAAAGCTGAGTTTGACCTACCAGTTGATGCATAATAAACTGACTTAATTCTGAATATTAACTACATATTGTGGCCTAGAGGTTTTTTCCTCTCTAAGTGTAGTACTGAATTATACAGGACACTTTTTCTCTTGGGTGAAACCTAAATATAAATACATTCCCAGTCTCAATACCACACAGAAAGGTACCAGTGGAAGAATATTTTCATCCTAAATATTTCTTGTGGCAGCAGAAAATAATTTCTGAATATTGCCAAGTACAGGAAGTAATTATCGAGACTTTTCAAAAAGTAAGCAGCAGGAGCTGATGAGTATCTGAAGGATTTGTGGAGTCGTCGTTGTGAGTAGAGAAATAGAAATACTCTGATTGCAGTGGGATGTTATTCCTTAATGTTTCCAGACCTGCCTTACGAGTGTGTGTGTGTGTGTTAATGGATCCTGGCTCTGGTCTAAAATTTTGCCTTAGGCTGAAGTGTATGATAAGCAATTCCAGCTCTGGTGAAGATGTCTAAAATAAAAAGATATGGTCAAACCATCATGAATTTAAATTCTACTCGCGAAGTTTTTGCTATGGATCAATAATGTACATTACTGCAATCTGCTGTATACTTGCCCCTCTCTAGGTCTTAGTCAGCACTTGGCTTTTCCTATTTTTGGGGTTTGGTTTTTTGTTTCTTTTAAATTTGTTTAGTGTTGTGGTTTAGAAACAGATGCACTGTGCCTCTCTGCCAGCAGGAGACGCAAACTGAGCTCTGAACTTGGGTAACTATGAGGGTCTATCTCATTTTACAGGATGGTCCCTAGGGAAAGCTACGACCTCTTCCCATGCCCAAATCTACCAAGTGACAGAATCTTCCCGAGGTATCTTCTTTAAGCCATCATCTTCAAGCCCAGACCAAAGATCACAGTGTTGTGGTGGTATAAAATTCTCCAAAATACTGGGTGGAAGGTTAAAGAATTTCAGTGCATATTTTTCCTGTGGCAGCTCAAAAGTCAAGAAGAGGAGGAGGCAACTTTTACCTCTTCTACCATCCTACCTTGGGGGAAAAGGGAATGGAGAGGAGGAATGTGGAGTTGGTAAATTCCAGATCTCCAAGTCCTGCCCTCTAGGAATGTCTGTACCTATGGTATCAGTCTGGATAGGCAATGATCAGCTTTAACAAGTTCATCAGATGCAGTCTGGCCATCATTTCTTTGCAGGGATGCTAGTGGTTACTAATATCACTGAGTTTTTGTTTATCCTTGCCTGAAGCACTTCAGGTGGAATGTAGTTGATGCATTTTCCTACTGAATGCTAAAATGCATTTGAAAAGTTGTGATTCAAGAGTACTTTAAATACCGAGTCATCAGAAAATTGCTTTTAAGGGAGGAAAAAAACCCCAAACCCTCACTTCAAAATATTCTAAAAATGGACTTGAATCATCTTTTAACTACTTAGATGCCTGCCCCTTCCTCACCCCCCATTTCTCTCTCTACGATTTCTTACAATATTGTGTCCTGGAATTAAAACCTGTTGTGATATTATCTCATTTTCAGTAGAATGCTGGCAGAAGCAGACAACAAACAGCAGTAACCCCCATCATTTTGAGATACATACTTCATCCATCATAAATATTTAAATTTCAATCATTAATCAAAACAGCTGCATACTTCCTTCAAGTGATCAGCCACTAATAGCTTAAGAACTCTGATTTATTAAAAAAAAACCAACTCCTCAACAACTGGTTTTCCCAGATTTCTCCCAACCTAGCCCTCCTTTCTGTTTTGCAGAAGGGGAGGATCACAGGATAGCCCTGTTTCCTAATGATTCTCCAACTAGCAGCCAAGTTAACTTGACAGTTGGAACTTCTTTGTAGGGATTGCTCCTGTTTGCAGCTGCCTTTTGGAGGCTGTTTCTAGGTTTTCAACTAGGTATTTGATTGTAAGGAATGATGCTAGGTTTTTTGCCAGTCAAGGAAGACTATGAAATTTTTTGTTCTGTACATATAACCATGAGAAGCTAAAAAATAGATTGTAGCCAAAGTTTAAAAAAATTCCAAGCCCAACAGCAAACCACCAGACTTCATCTTTTACTCATAGACTTCTTGTGGTTTAACCCCAGCCAACAATTAAGCACCACTCACTCAGTTCCTGCCTCCGTGAGGTGGGGGAGAGACTTGGAAGTCTAAAAGTGGAAAAACTCCATGGGTTGAGATAAAGCAAGTTCAAGAGGTAAAGCAAAAGCCATGCACAAGCAAAGCAAACTGAGAACTGAATTCACCGCTATTCCTCTGCAGGGAGGTGTTCTGCCATCTCCAGGAAAGCAGGGCTCCGTTGTGTGTAACAGTCAGTTGGGAAGACAAATAGCATTAACTTAAAATGTCCTCCCCCTCTTCCTTCTTCCCCCAGCTTTCTATGCTGAGTTATGGTGGCATATGGTATGGGATATCCCTTTTGGTCAGTTGGGGTCAACTATCCCAGCTCGTTTTCCTCTTGACTGCTGCGCACCCCCAGCTCACTCACTGGTAGCATGGTGTGAGAAGCAGCAAAGCCCTTGACTCTGTGTAATTGCTGCTCAGCAGTAACAAAACCACCCCGTGTTACCAAAGCTGATTCCAGCACAAATCCAAAGCACAGTCCCATACTAGCTACTGTGAAGAAAATCAACTCTATCCCAACCAAAACCAGCACAAGACTGGAAACTGAGGATCTCTTTAAAAAAACCCCAAAACTCGGCCCTGTGGGAATACTTTAAACTTGGTGCAGTTAGTCTGCAAGAATGAAAGGTTATTGGCTTTGCTTTAAACTCCAGTTTGCAGTCACTGTTATTTTAAACCTGAAGCTTATGCCTGGCAAATTTTGAGTGAAGCTTGGCAGCTCCAGCAGCATAAAACTGTAAGTGAAGAGTTCTTGTCTTGGCTGTTTCTTGCCTGGCAGGGTAGAGTGTTGGTTTGTTCTTTTATTTATTACATATTGGCAATTGCATTTATAAGAAAATAACAGCTGATATTTATGTGATATCTGAATATATGTAGCTTGTTACAGTCAGATTTCATCTGTTTGTGCATTTAAAAATGTATGTGTGAGGCATCTGATGCTGTGACTTTCTCTACTCTGAGTGCATTGGAATAGTGTTGAGATTATTTGATGATATTCTGGATGGTGAAGAGACATAGAAACCATCCTAGTGTTACAGGTCCTCTTTTAGCTGATACCATGAGTCCTTATTTTTGTGCTGTTCAAATCCACAGCCTAAATTCAGTCCCAAGATTCATGCAATATTCTTTAGTTTTCAGACATGTGATGGAGTTAGTGAGGTATAAAGCGAACAAATGCCTTATGTGACCCCTTTTCTTTTGCTGCTTCTCCTCCTAGAGAGGAACTTGATAAATTACTGACACTAAGCAAGTCTGTACAAATAAAGACACCTTGATGTTTGCAGAGCAGTGAGGGTTTTTTTTTTTCCCTGTAGTTGTCTTTTCTCCATGTCATGAACATTGTGGACCTCCTACTTCCCTCACCACCGTCTGTGTATACCCCTGTCTGCTCTCCATGTGCTGTTCCCAGGCACATTATATTGCTAGAGCTTCTGGACTGCTCAGTCCTGTGTGAGACAAATGCAATATGGGTACTGTTTTGGGAGATATATGGGGTTGGTGCCACCAGCTAGTACTATGGCTTGCAGATATTTTCAAGTAATGACCTATTAAACAGATAGAAGAGGTAAATTACTGCCGCTTACCCCCTTTTTGGTTATTTTCCTTGGAAGTATTTTTGGAATAAATAACTACAACATTTTTCTGAAACTCGGGACTGAGGGGACATAGTTGGTTCCACAGACAAACACTACCTAGCTCAGCTAAATAAAGCTATGTGGCTGTTAGGAAAGAAATTTGGCACTACTGTCCCATGCTGAGTTATTGATGTGCCAGAACATCTTTGTAAACCATCCATCTTTGGAGGCTATTGCGTTCTGCCATCCTTTCTTTCTATGGATGACAGAACAGAGGCAAAAAACAACACCTGACACTAGGTAGGCATTTCTTGTTCTTTTGTATTGAAGGAGTCACAGTGGTTGGTTCGGTTTTCTCTTTCAATAATTCTGATCTTTGTTTTGGGCTCTTTTTGGCATGTTGTGTTATTTGAATTGTATTTGAGTCTATGTACATACAGGTCTATGACAGGCTTAAGTAGTGCAAGATGATAGCCCTATTGCAACTCACCTTATTTGGCCTGGTTAACTGAATTTTAAGCATTTGAGGAATAAATGCTACGGTAGGTAGTTGGAGGTGAGGAGGCTAGCTGATCACTTCATTTTTGGATTTCTAGTGTTGTGAACCATTTCAGGTTTGTGGACATTTTCCTCATGCATGCTATCCTCACTCCCTTTTCCCCATGATCTATCTTTCTGGCAACTAGGTTGTAGACAGTTTTTGCTGTAAGTGACCCGTAATTGGATTATGTTCCCAGAGATAAACCGCAAGCACTGTATCCCTGTTTTTACTGTCTGGTTTGGCCACATGTGATGGTAGCTTCTCCAGTCACTCCAAGTGGTCTAGATCTGAAGTGAGGAGAATGACGAGATGCCCTCTACAACTTTTGAGGTACCCCTTGATCAAATTCCTGAAGCTTTCATTTCTTCCTGGCAGTTTTGGCAAGTTTGGTTGGTATTTTTCTTGGCTGTTCCATTGCTGATGCTCTATTACATCAAGCTCTACTTTGTCTGATTCTTACACAGGCACAAAAAGAATTGTCCCAAATTCTGCTCAGATTGATAAAGGCTGTGATGTCAAGGGCAGCATACCTTTGCAATACTAGTTGAGAGTAATCCTCCTCCTGTTTTTTACATGTTGCTTCCTCAATGGTCCTGCATTTCTGCTGACCAGATTTTATTTCAGCCAGATCAGTTCCTTGACTGGATGGGTGAAATGCCTGTGTTGGCACAAGTAAAGAAAGAAGAGCAAGCCTTATGAGGAGTTTGGGGGAAATGTAAGCAAATACTATCGCTAGGGAGAGCTGGTACCAAGGTCTATCTATTGTGAACTGTGCCCTAAAGATCTGTTATCTTGTAGTGGCTTTGGCCCTGCTCAAGAGTCATCTGCCTGGTTCCCGGATGTGGAGTCAACAAGCAGCAAGTGCTTCTTAAGATGCTATTCTCCAGTGTCATTCAGCTGATTTTCTCTTTACATGATGGTTCCGTAAGAGGATTGTGTGTGCCTCCATGCTGCTCTCACACATGAGTGTGAAAGAAGTCCACTCAGGGAGGATGGGAACAAATCAGAAGGAGAATCCGCTATGAAGGAAGAGTGCTAATTCATTGTCCCTGCTTCCCCTAGACAAAAGCACACCAGAGTTAGGAAACATGTATGGCATATGTCTGTAAAATGCTCTTGCTGCCTCTCAAACAGAAATTCTGTAATCTTCAAAAACTTGGCAAAGTATAGAGATATATCTGTATGTCTATATCCATGTGGCCTGAAATAGAGAATCAGGCATTGATTCAAGCAAAATTGCACCCTTCCCAAAAAGGTAGCAGTAGGTGTTAGCTCTTCATTCCTTAAGTCCTCAGCTTGCTAGGTGACACAGGCCTGTTCTTAGGAATTTGAGGACTGTAAAAAGGAATAGTTGGCTCTTCATGTAAAAGCTTTTTCATCTTTATTGGTGCAACCTTGAAGTGAAATGTAGTTATATTGTATTGAACTGGCATGTTGTCTTAAGCCCCTGGGGAGCTGTTGAGGGCACAGTCTACCAGTACTGGTGTAAAACAGCCTTAGCTTCTCTATCCCCTGTGAATAGTAACTGCCTACATGGGGAAACCATTACACTGGTGTTCTTTATATGGATCTGATGATGGTGAAAGTGTGAACAAATTCAGAAACTGAATAAAGGAGAATCTGGCATTGGAAGGAAATCAACGGAGCTTGATACACCTATTTCTGGAACTAAAATGTAAGAGGGGAGTAGCAAAGCTCAAAGCAAGGTGTTCTGAAAGAGGGAAAGATTCATCCAATTCTTTCCTGATCAACAAAATCTCATTCTTTTCTTGCAGAAGGATCTGCACACAAATGACCTAAGATTTGCAAAATGCCAATTAGTGCCCTTCACTTTGGTAGAGGGGCTGCTCGAATAGAAGCCCTGGGTGACTGTTACAGCAGGATAAAAAAACTAGCTGCAGTACTTTAAAAAAAGACAAACATAAAACCTCAAAACCAAAACAAAAACCAATCAAAAAAAGAACCTCGTGACTTTTTTTGCCTCATGAGTTGTTGCAAAATCCTGTAATAGTCAAGTTGGTGATTTACTTGCTGCCTCATGTTGCCTATATAGTAAAATATTTATAACGTATATAAAATACTGACTGTGTGTCAAGTGGCACTACAGTTTCCACAACTGTCGACTTCAGTAATTGTCCAATGGGTCTCATTTTTCGTCTGGTGGTTGGTGTGGGGAACAAGCAAATTCCTTCTGCAGTGTAGGATGTAATTTTATACTCCATGCTGCTCTTGGTCTATAGCTTGATACTTTATTTGCATCAGCATGTAGACCTTTGTAATATGGTAGCCATTGGGGGGTGGGGGGAGGACAGCTCAGGTATGTACCCAACCAGTGCAGTTCTAGGTAGCACTGTATGCTGAGACTGATAGAGAACGGTCCAAGAGCTCTCCATGCACCAGAAGGCAGGTAACTGAGATTTCACATAGTTACAAGTTTAACATTTCTTCAGTTAAAATTACTTTAGCAGAGCTTCTTAGGTAGCTGGTAAATTCTCCAGCTACCAACTCCCAGTGGTGATGAGCCTGCCAGTTCTCATCTATCCTGGTAAGAGACATAGTGCTCCAAATCAACATTCAGCATTGAAGTTTCATCTCTTACAAGGATCATGTCTCTCAACCTCCTCCTGCTTGTCTGATGGTGCTGTGGCACATATACTCAGTGGTTGAAGAAGAGCAGATGCCTATTCTGCCAGCTGGAGGCCAACTCTGAATTTAAGGTGATAGAAAATACTACAGGGGAACGCAGTGTTGACCAAACGGTGAGAATGATTATTATGTCCAGGCTTCTGTTCAGTCTGGTTGACAGCTGAACGTGGGACAGAGCTTGTACTAGCGGAATTGTTGACTAATTCTCACCATGCCATCAGCAGAGAGATTTCTATGTATTTTTAATTATGTCTCTCAGCTGTTTTGCATGCAGCTGCTGACACACTGCTTTGGAAAAGGCCACGGGCACTAACAAGGAAAGATGTGCTACACAGAAGTGGCTTGGCTTGTTGCAACATAATCAGGATCTAGAGTTAGATTATGGATGTGCTTCGAAGTACTCCGGCATTCTCCAGTGAGACACTCTGTACTGTGTCAGGGATGTCTTCTGCTTTCTGCAAGACAGGCAAAGCATTACTTTTGTTCAGATCTCTAGGTGAGCTGTTGGGATAGTTACAGAGCTTAGAAATGCACGTTAAGTTGAATTTGCTTTCTAAGCACCATGGATAAGCAGCTCAGTGAATGAGTTTTCACTGTGGTTAAACAATATTTGGAGGAAAAAAGATGCTGTGAAAACAGCAGACGTGCCGTTAAATCTGATCTACTAATGGACTCTGTCTCACAGATTCATCAAGACATTCAATGTGAGGGGAAAAAGACATCAAAACCAGAACTTGCATATTTATTTCACGATATTATCCTTTTATGCATAACAGGTTTCTCAGAAGGAATGTTTGTGATAAGAATGTCAATGTTACTTTTAAAAAACACTTTCTGATTTGGGAAACTAGCCTGTCTACATAGAGGAAAAATTTATCTCATGGGTGATCTCCCTGGCTTTTCCTAAATGGGGAACTGGTATTTCCAAACATTATGAATACAGACTGAGTAAGGAATTCAAGGCTATGAAAGATATTAGATGCATTACATGCCTAATTAAAAAACAGCAGTGACAAATTCTGAAAGGAAAATTGGATCATAACAATGAGACATTCCTTGTATGAGGGAAAGAAATTACCTTTTCATTTTAGGTGCACAGCTTGGCTTCAGACCTGTAAGCCAAACTGCTGAAATACAAATTTAGATTCACAGACATTGACAGAGATGGCAGATTTTCACATCTGGAAAACTGCGTAACAACAACAATTCAGATCCTGTAGAAGGATGAAAATCGTGCTTTCACTTCTGATGCATGGCATGAACTCTAGATGAGCATATACAAATTTCAGTTTGTATGAATCAACTATTCAAAAAAAGAAAAAAGGAAATAATAGCTTGAAAGCTTTGAGGAATTGCCTTTTGTTGAGGTCTAAAGGAATTCCTGACAGAATCACCGGGGTTGGAAGGGACCTCGAGAGATCCTCGGGTCCAACCCCCCTGCCAAAGCAGCTCCCCAGCTCATATTGCACAGATAGGCGTCCAGACGAGTCTTGAATATCTCCAGAGAAGGAGACTCCACCACCTCCCTGGGCAGCCTGTCCCAGGGCTCTGTCACCCTCACTGTGTAAAAGTTCTTCCCCATGTTGGTGCGGAACTTCCTGTGCTCTAACTTGCAGCCATTGCCCCTTGTCTGGTCCCCACAGACACTGAAAAGGGGTTGGCCATTTCCCCCTGCATCCCATACTTAAGATATTTATAAACATTAATTAGGTCCCCCCTCAGTCTTCTTTTCTCCAGGCTGAACAGCCCCAGCTCACTCAGCCTTTCCTCATAGGGGAGATGCTCCAGGCCCTTAATTATCTTCGTAGCCCTTCTCTGGACTCTCTCCAGGAGATCCCTGTCTTTTTTATACCAGGGAGCCCAGAACATCAGACGTGTCTAAGTTTATTTTTTTTCCCCTGTGCTGCTTGCAATGTACATCATCTATAGTGGCATAAGTGCTAAAGCACCATCTGACTGAATGCTAATGTTTTTGAGCTATCAAGCAGTAGATTATCCGATTTGTTGTATACACTGCACATGTGCACCTGTTAATTTGAAATGCTGATGCACTGGAGAGTATCTAGGCTGCCCAAGGAGTCAGCTCTGACCCATTTCTTTGATATATGACTTGTTCTATCTTTGATATTAGCCAAGTTGTTTCCTATTCACTTTGGCTTGAGCAATAATAGCTTAAGGCCTGAGCACTACCTGCAACTTCCACTCCATTGTGAGAATCCGTATATCACACAAACCCAAAATGCAGAGAATAAATAGACTTCAAAGGGAAAAGTAAGATAGGAGAAGCATCTTTTCCCCACTCCTTCGAGGTTAGAACAAAAAGCGATCTTCTAAAGATGAGCTCACAAAAAATGTCAGACTTTGTATATTTAAAATAGAAAAATATGACATTTTTCCCAGATTAAAACATGTTAATGGGGAAAAATTGCAGCCATAATAAATATTGTATGAAAAGCTGCCAAGTAACAAAGCCTTGACAAACTCAGGAGAACAAGGAACTTCAGTTGATGCTGCCACTTAATTTTGTATTATGTTCTATCTACTCTTTCTGTATATGCAGAACTCTTCAATGTCAGTAGGGGCTTGGCATAAAGGCAGATTACCTTAGACATCACATTGATATATGTCTTCCAGAACAGTATGTGGCCCCATGGTGCTGCTGTTATAAGATACTGCAGTCTTTGTGATATCTCATGTGAGAACTATAGCAAAGGGTGATCCCTATGCACATCTTGAAATTTTTTTTTTTTAATGGCTGGCAGACCAAAAAGACTGGAAAAAATGCCCTGGAATTTACTGTTAATAATGATTGATCTTTAAAGAAGTACCTTAAAATATGTATCAATTTTGAAATAAAAAGGTGTTAACTATGAAATAAGCAATGTTATTGTGAGTCTTCCATAATAGAGTTGCTGATGGTGTGCCCTCACAGCTTAGCAGCTCAAACATTGGTGTTGGTCACCCAGATGTTTCAGCAAGATAAATGCTTCTTTTTTTTTCTCCTCAAGTTCCTTGGTGAGGCTATAGGTTTCTCAGTCACTCTTGAGGCCATGCTTTCCCTCTTTCCAGAGATTTCTGGCTTGAAAATTGCATCATATTAATTTGTGCAACTCTTATACCTAAGTAAGTTCAGCAGCTCGCCGTACAGGAGGCTGTACAAGTTTGTGGAAAAGAAATCCTTGCAAGGGTGTTTAAACACTCAGAAGCTGCTCTAGCTCAGGAAAGCCCTGACCTGCAGACAGCTGGGGATGCAGTTGCAGTAAGAGTACTTTAAAAAGCATCAGAGTTCTGTTCTGCATTTGTACTGTCCCCTAGGGACTTGCTTTTGGTCGCTGTTAAAAGCATGATGCTGTGTGATATGGGTCTTTGGACTAGGTGCCACTGCCTCACAATCACTTTTGCTATGATGGCAAGAAGCAATGCTGTTAATCAAAATAAATGTAAGGTTACTCTTCCTATTTTGTGCCTTTTTTGTATAGAAACATACTGTGGTGTTTTCTCCTCAGTCCTGATTACATTTATAGGAATTGCAATATTTTGCTTGCAAGCTCTAAGATAGGGGTGAGGCTTCAGAAGTTTTTTTTCCCTTTGGTAATTTGCCTTTTGCTTTGTCCAGTAAAAGAGCCATTCTGGTGTTGTACTCTAACCATAAAAGCTAGCTAAAAATGTCTATTTTCAAAGCAGTGAACTACAAAATACAGTAATACACTGATTAGAAATTAATAAAGATACGTAGGTTTGATATGAAGGCATAAAGAAAATGGTGAACAAAGCAATAAGTGTTTTAGGGTAGTACAGTAAAATAAAGAAATTTAACTTTAGACATATAAAAAGTCAGTGAAATTTTAGTTTTCTTTAAATAAGGTAGGGTAGTATTTGAAAGGCAGAAGACAAGTAGTGTAAAGACTTTATTCTTCCCAGAAATGTGTTTCTATAACTCTTCCTAAAGCATGTGTAATTGCTGTATTCTGTATACCTGTTTCTAGAAAAACTAACTGTTGTCCCAATATTCGGTAAGTGCTGGTAGCTGCAGTGGTCTGAGCTGTCCACTGTTTTCTTCTGCACAGTGAACATGGAATATACATGTAAGAATTCACTGTCCTTCTGAATTAAATATGCAATGGCCTGCTCAGGGAAATGCAAAGCTATCCTAATAGTCATAAAACCCAAACGATCCAGATTCACCCCAGAATGACTAATTGTAACAGTACTGTTCCTGCATGTGAGGGGATTAGTGAAGTTCTGCTAGGTTTATCCACAAAGCTGGATGAATCTCCAGTGATGCTGTCCACTGCCTTTCTAGAAAGCGATTGGTCTTGCTGTCTGATTCTTATTTCTTGAGTGTACTGACCCATACCCTTCTCAAAATACTCTGTCAAAAACCCTGTGCAGGCCCCAGAGCTGAATTTCAAAGTCAGTCCTTAAACAGCCACCTCTACAACAAGGAAAATGGCACTAATCCCTGTGTATGACAGATCAATTGTGTTGTCTTAATAGTAATTTCTGTAAGCAGGGATTCAGCCTTGCAATAGAAATGATGTGTAAGATTCACAGGCCTGTACTTAGTGAGCTTTACTTGCATCCTCTTGGCATGCAAAGTGGCAAAGAACGCACTGTAACAGGGAGAATTTACAAAAGAGTTGGAGACTGAAATACATATAGCTTTCTGTTCTGTATTGCATTCTGCATAGTTCAGCTTGTTACCAAAACACAGAAACATTAAAAAGCGATGTATTATGGCCACAAAGATAACATGGGGAGGAGGAAAAGAGAGAGGGAGAGAGAGAGAAAAATTAAGCAGCACAGGCAAGGGAGCAAAGCCTTTTGATACTGTATTTTCAGACTCAAACTTAGATTAATGAGGACTGAGCTTCTTAGATTGCTTTGGAGTACACACATGATCTTCAACTGAAAGGAAAAGGACACTTTCAATGTAACCTTCACTCTCCAGTTCTGAACAAGCTGCTTGCTAATAATGTAGAAAACTTCAAACCGTCTCTAAATATTAGAGCATCAAGCCAGACAAAGAAAGAATGACTTATTAAGGTGTTAGCACAATATGAGTGACCTTCTTGATGTGACATTTGTTTGGCATAAGAAACACCTCCAGCAGATGTTTAGTAGTTAAAACTACTTGAGAAGACTTTTCTGTGGAAGGAAGCTGCTAGATCATTTAAATAATATGCAACAGCCTCTCTGCCCACAAAGGTAGCAGCAAAGTGATTTCTATGATATACATGTATAAGAAAAAGGAGGTGCTACTTTCAGTCAGAAGCAAAGATGCAGAGATCTTCCCTACTAGCTCCCTACTTCCTTTATGGTCTTGGGGAAATATATTCTCCTCTGTACTTCACCTCTCCCACCTGGAAATTGGTGGGATGTTTCGAGTTTGCGTGGTGGTGTTTTTTAACATCATGTTGATTTTAAAATTTATCTGTTGTCTCTGAAATGCTTTGATTATCCCACTGTGAAATAGGGCCAGTCACACTGTTTTAGGACAAAACCCAGCCTGTCCTTGCCTGAAGGGCATTCTGGCCCAAAGTGTTATTTTCTTTCCTATGTCAGGAGGATGACACAGCATAACCTTTGTTTTAGCAGACAGAAACTTGCCAAGGGATGTAGTTTACAGCTGTGTGAGAAATGCTCTCATCCCGCAGTAGATGCCAGGCTGCTAGTGACTGGGGAAACAGAGGAATGGTTTTCACTTTCACCTGAAAATCCTTTGTGCACCTGAGAAACCCTTTCTGATTAGCGTGTCTTTGAACTTGATAGATTTCTGTGAAAGCTTGTGTGGTTTTCACCACTCCATTGCATTTGAATTTCCTAGAACGGATCAGGAATTTATTTAGTCTAGGTGTCCTGTACTTTGTCAGACTTTCAAAAAGGCAGATGGGAAGGGAGAGAATGGGTACAGCTCAAATCGGTTTAGTTTGCCTTTCATGAACAGCTCTCTGGAGTCTGGCATCTCACAAGTTTTGCCAGTATCCTTGGGGCTATGCTGTTGCCTGATATATTTGCATATGAAAGAATTGCAGTACTGTAGTAACACAGGAGATTTTTCCTCTCTGGCAGAAGAAAGAGCAGAACGCTGTTGATAAAATTCCATGTACGGTATCTATGGTACTTTCTTCAGTTGAGTTCCATGTGCAGAGACTGTATCACCAAGGTAAGTACCAATTCTGCTATAACTGACTTGGTATTTTTCCAGTGCTGGTATGATTTAACTTTTCCAAGTGTGTTTATAGGGAGATCTGCTCTGACAGACTTGACTTTCCTAGATTTTACATTATAGGCTCTTGAGAAGGGGAAGCACTGCTCCTTCAATGAATAAATATTTTCAGGAGAAAGTTTGAAGTGATGGATCCCATTCTTTTTTTAAAATGGTGAGCGGTCAAATGGCTTCAAAATAGGAGCAGACATGAGAGTTTCTTTCTCCATGTACAAAAGTGAAATGAAAACTAGTGGCACACAAAACAATGCTGCTTGTGCTGCCATGAGAAATGTACCTGCTTCACTGGAAGTTCAGGCACATTTAACCTTTTAAAAAGCTCGCTCAGGAAAAGGGTTAATGGCTGTTAGGAGATATGTAGAAACAATTTGTCTTTGCCTTTTTGTCTTGAGAAGAATGGGATAAAGCACGAGGGAAATCTCAGAGAAAGCGAGATCGAGAATGACACGAGTGACAAATCAGTCTCTCCAAACCAGAGCAGGAAATTCATTTGCAAACATTCATTCTCATATTGAGAATTCAGTCCCACGTTGCCAACGATTAATTATTGACATTTTTGATGGGGTCCTTGAATACCTCTTACTGAAGCTGTGAAAAGATTGCGTCTCCGTGTGAAATTGGGAACTGTCAGGATTTGAAAGAGCCGTGAACTGTATGGCTTCATAGCTTGGTTACCTGCCTCTAGGACAGCAAGAAACTCATGCTGTCATCAGCATTCTACATCTGGATAACTCCACTAAAGAACATAAAATAATTTCAGCTGGAAAGCTTTAAATAGTGTGGGTAGTACAGTAATATATATAATACAAGCTTTATTTGCCAAATTGGATGTTACCTATTCCCAGAGAAAGGAACCCTTGTTTAGGTACGGTCACTTGGCAACGAGCTAATATCAAGTAAAGAGTTAATATCAAGATATCTTGCAAATCCCTGTTAACATAGAGCAGGTGTCATGTGAAACAGAAGGCTGAGGTGTGCCTGTCTTGCACATCCTCTCCTTCTTGGCGTACCCCTATGGCAGAATTTGCTCCTTTACCCTCGTGATTTCCAAGAGGGCTTTTTGCCCACAAACCTCTTTGCCAATTGATAGCTTAACAGCTGGCTCTTGAAGTAGCTGGTGTCTCTTTTGTAAGTCCAAACATTACCTGTATCAAAATGCCTTGTTTGTGAGAACCATCAGAAATGTCAAAGACCCTATCCTGACTGGTGATCTTTTCTATTTGAAGATGAGGTGGTTCTTGCTTAAATCCCTTGGCCTGTTAACTGGAAGAGGATTCCAGAGCCTTACAAACTTGAGCCTGCTGGCCACACCAGCTTAACCTGGAGCTCCAGTTACAGTTGAAAATAAAGACAGGATTGGGGAAGGAGTGGGACAGGTGAAATGCTACACCTGTACTGTTGAAACTGAAAACCATAGAATCAATACGTGACAAACGTTGTTAGCAATATTGCACTCTGTACTCAGTTCACAGGACAAATACCTTGACAGATCCGTTCTTGACACAGAGGACTGCATCTGAATCAAGTCTCAGACTCCCAGATACTTCCCAGCACTTGCACTCATCTTGTGTTAGGTGTCCCTAGTTTCATTCGTGGTGCACTTACTCTTTCTGTTTAATTACAAATTTTCCCAAAGCACTTTGTGGGGTGGAGTCATCATTCTTACAGCTTCCCTGTGGAAAATATTAGAATATTGTTATTTTGCTAACAAAAATCTGAGGGACAGGGACAGGAGAGTGATGAAAGAAACCTGTGGCAGAGGCAGAAACAGATTGTAGTTTGTGAAACGAGTGGTGTTGGATGAGTAAAAAATCTGTCTCCAGCAGTAACACTCAGACTGCCTTAGCAATGTGTGTAACTGTCTATTAGCGAAGTTGTTATCTATTTGCCCATGGCTGAAAGCTATGCTAAGCCAGGTCTGAAAATACCTTATTATTTAAGTTTTGCTAAGTTCTTGGACATCACCCTTGAGAAATCAGCTGTAAAACCTAACTGTAAGCCAAAAAGAAAATTCCTCTCTTCTAACTGTTTTGAAGAAATATATTTCTAACATGAAGTCTTCTTATCAGACTTTTGTTTACCATTGTCAAAAGAGTCATGTGTATTTGCATTTCAGTTGTCTGCAGATTAAACACCTCCATTTTTTCAGTTCCATGTATGGTGTGGATTTTCCAAGCCTTCTGCTTGTTCTTAGTGTTCACCACTCATAAAGCACTCCATCATGGCTTCCTACTTCTTTCTGAAGTGAAAAAATCCAGTCCAATAAGGGAAACTAGATTTCTGAATTACCTATGTGGAATAAAAATTATTTTCCCAATTAATTTTCTGTATAATGTATTTTGTATCTTAGGGTTTCTTATTTTTTGTTTGGGATCGTGTCTGTCTTCAGCTGTCTGAAATGATGTTGTGCAGAGCATTACATGTCACGATGTGACATGGAGCACGAGATATTGGTACAGTACAGATTATTCCTTCCAGTGTAGAGAATTGTCATTTAATTGCATTTGGATCTTATGTTTGACAGTGTCAATTGCTCGCCAGGCTTCCACCTTAAGGACTTCATACTCTCTCTGTCGTGATTAACCTAAATAACTTCCTGTAATCTCTGTATTTTGTAATTCCACAGCTCCATTCACTTTTGACGTAACAGAGGCAATCTAGGTAGGAGCAGAATACTTGGAACACACTGGAAACCACATTAGGAAATAAGTGATCAAGTTAGTGGTTTTCAGCTGTATATGGAGGAGGAGATCCATTTCTGTAATAGGAATTTAAGGTTAAACCTAGGATATAAGGTTTCACTGCCCAAATGTCACTACTGAGATGCAGCTTGAAAAGCAGTTGGGGCTGTAATGGCAGCTTTTCTGTACTTCATGTATGATGATTTTATAGAACAGAATTTTAAAGCACTCATTCAGAGTGTCATGTAGGTAGACATTACTGCATAAGAATTGTGTGTTGCTTTCTCAGGGCATTATGAGGGAACTGTGTTATTGTTTTATTTCTAAATTATGGTGCCGCTTCTCTCATTTCCTGCTTTTCTCTTGTTCTTTTGAGACTTTTTTTCAGCTCATAAATGGTCTGTGGTGTATTTAAATTGATGCAAGTGAAGGAGTTGGATTTGTGAGAGCTATTTCAAACTCTTTAGCTTTGTATTTGAAGTTCAGGACAACTGTTTAAGAACATATTCCTACTATCAAAGTGGCAAAGAATCCAAGCTAAGAAAGACCTTATCTGGCTCCCAGTGAAGTTGAGAAGTGCGTGTGCATTTTTCAGTCAGAGTTAAATCAGGTGCTCGGTCCTTGGCTGGAAGTCAGTGGTTATTTGTAAGATAGAGAAATAAGTTTTTAAAAAAATCTTCAAATAAAATAAAGGAAATACTTTGGTGACATCTTCATTCAAAGTCTTTCTACCTAAGCGTTAGGTCACGTAGCTAATGACAGCCTGTGAGGGCATGTCTTTGGTCTTCTCTCCCTCTGCTTCTACTTCTCCAGATCATCTCCCCGCAGCTCCCTCCACCCTCCCACCAGTTGCTTTTCTCAGGACCTTGCAGGGAAATACTGTGGTCTAAAAAGCTTGAGTGAGTTGTGAAAAGCTTTTTATTACCTGCCAGAAGTCACTTCTCTTTGCACCTCTTGCATGCTCCTCTGGTTATTTTTACTTGCAGAGTGTTTTTCCCCCATTCTTCAGCTGCCGGGCAAGATGGCGTTCATTTGGCTTCAGTTCTGACAAAAGATAAATGAGCTTTGGGCCCTCAGTGATTCACTCTGGCTGCCAGGGGGTTCCAAAATAGCAAACTATTTTTCATAACTGCAATGTGATATGAAGTGAGTTGCAGCAGGTGCTCTAACATTTACTACAGCCGTCTGTGGAGTGGGGAATTCATTAAGTTTCCTCATTTGTCCAAAAAAAGTCACCTTCCTGAGTGGCTGGCGTTCTCTCTTTTGCCAGCTGAAGGTGTGCTCTTCTGAAGCTAGAAAAGGAGTAGGGTTTTCGGTTGTGTAGTACACATGGAAATGGTGCTGTGTGGTTGATTCTTCACAAGATGAACAAATTATTCTCATCTGGTAGATCCAGGTACTTTTCCATTTGGTGAAATTAGTTTTGCTGTTTCTCTCGGGGATGTGGACAGCATGGATCCATGATTTCTTGGCCTGTATCTAATCTGTAGCTGCATTGCAATGTCTTTTGCACTTAGAGATTTGCTGCAAGTAGGGAGTTTAGTTGTAGTTTGGGGCAAAAGGTCAAAACTTAAGCAATGGACGAAGTGCTCTTGGTAGAAAGCTTCCTTTCCCAGCCGCTCTGTGAAGAAATCAAGGAAACCAGAGAAAACGATGCTTCAATGTGTTCTGACAACTTTTCTGTAAGGTCCTGTAACAATATGTATTTTCCGGTAGAAACTGAGAATACATCTCAAAGGTATCAAAGTGTCTCAGAGCCATGCAAATTTCTGGGTAAGCCCGTGGAGGAAGTTGGGAGAAGGGGCTTGTTGCTGACACCAAGATCAGGAAATGGCAGGTGGCTTTTGGTGGTGCCTGCTGCTGGCACTTGCCCTAGGAGTGGGCCTGCTCGTCAGCATGCTGCCAGCAGCACAGCCACAGGGAGGGAAGCAGGGGATGCCCCAGCTGTGGTTTGAGCCACCACCTCTCCTTCCTCAGAGGAACAGGAATTGAGCTAGTGACTGCTGAAGGGGTCACACTGAGAAAATGGAGACACATGGGAGGTCGTGCCATCAAGACTTTTGATGGAAGCTGCTCCACAGCCCTGAATACACTGCTGGGAAAGAAGCCATCGAGCTGAACAAAAACAGGGTCTAGGGCCTTTCTACCTCACCTCCCATAGGTGTAACGTGGGATGCTAATAGTGATGTAATGAAGGATGTCTTAAAGGCCAGACAGATCTTGCACAGGTCCCTACCTAAGATCTCAGTGACATAAATAGGATACCATGTAACCAGTCAGGTCCTGCAGAATCAGCTCTTGAAGAATTTATGCCCATATAATTGCTCAGACATGGAAAATGTAATAAATATTTATGTTCTTCTCAAGGAACAGCTTCCAAAGAAGAAATGTGCAGATAAATTTAAACTTATGCATATTTTAATCCATAAAATATAGATTTTTCTTAAAGTGCTGGAGTATTTAAAGCTTATACATAGCCAAGTATTCTACACAAATGTTTTCATACTGAGTAAGATTTATATGGCCATATATTGTACCTAGAGGTCCAACACAGCATCATGTTTACAAGCATGTCTTAACCAAAACACATCTTTCTTCCCTGAAATATGTAGGACCCAGATAAACAAATGGTGTTGGGGACTTAGAGGCCTTTCTTATGTGGCAAAAGCCAGCAGCATTATTGATTCTCCTATCTCTGCTGCCTGTTGGGAAGTCAGTGATCCCAAGGACTTGCTAAAACTCACGTCACGAAACCTGAATATAATGTATCCCTTCTCATGCAGTGGCACGTGCAATGGATGGTCACACCTCATCCTGTGGGCTGAGTTACCAGAGCATGCTTTGTTTTTCCTGCAGCATTTGTAGTATGATTTTTCACTGCAAAATTTAGTCTCAATGGTTTTCTGCTGTGGAGGAGCAGTGTAGAAAAGAAGAGGCTACAGACTAACTGTTAGGGAAACTGAATGTTGTCCAAGCTACTTGTAATATTTGTTGTCATCCTCTGCCTCTGACGGAGGTAGGAAATGTTACAGATTCATCGTTCTTGCCCTTTCAAAGAACAGCAGTACAGTCAACCCTATTAAATCCCCAAAAGCTAAAAGCAAAGCCAGGAGACAAGGCTTGATTTCCCTGTTTTGATTAATATAAAATTAATCTTAAAAGCTTGCTGGAAAGGCATGCAGGGGAAGACTAAGGTCTCCAGGCTTCTATCGCACAATATGAAGTTAAAGCAAAAAGGGCATTAGAAAAAAAGTGGCGTGCTCCCCCTCAAACTCAGAAGGCAGAACTTCTCCTTTGGTAGATGAGAGAGAGGGGGAGAATAATAAAAATAACCCTGGGTTTCATACTTGTCAGTTTATCCCCGTACTCTGTGAATCTGTAGCTGGGTATCTGGTACATGATCAAGACCAACTTCCAAACAGGGCAGGGATTCAGGGTTCCTCGAGTCAGGAAGGAATGTTGGCTTCTGTGGAAATGCTGTTCTGAACTAATTTCTGAAAGAACGTAATGGTGAGCCCATCTTTGACTCAGAATTCTCACACTAACTGCTCTTCAGGTTTCCCCAATGTACTTTTTGTATCTAATACAAAGCGTAGGAACACAGATTTCACACAGTATCAGCAAGTGTTTTGACAGATTAGATCTGGCAAACTCTTTCTGCATTGATTTGCAATGTTAATCAGAACGACAACAACAACAACAAAAATGCCCAAACTTTAGTTTATGAGATTAAGCAGCAAGCTGGAATTCCAGTGCAATTCCAGTGCAGTGGTTAATGCTTAGAGCGGTGTTGGAAGGAGAGGGCATTTCTCTAAATCCTACTAAACTCCCCATCGGTAATTCCTTTTGAGATCTGATTCAACTGTGTCAGCTGGGCAGGTGGGGCATTGTGGGATATTCTTTTTTAGAAGAATTTGTGCCTGGCAGTTTTGCTTGTTACCTTCCAGTTTCTTGGTCTGTATAAGTGGGTACATTAGAAAAGCTGGTAACATTTTATACTATACCACACACAGAAAACATTTATAAAAGAATACTAAGCTTTTAAACCATTTGTTCATTTGGATATTAATGAGAACTAGCACTAGAGACGCCCAGGTGCTTTTTCTTTGACCCATATATACTTAATATTAAGTGCTTTACTTGCATTCTCTTCTGGGGTTTTTGTGGGGGGTTTTTGTTGTTGTTTTGTTTTTTGGTTGTGGGTTTTTTGTTGGGGTTTTTTTAATATTAGACATATTTGATGCAAGCTAAAAAACCCAACCCTGAGTTAAGCTGTGGGTTTTGCATTGACAAGTGCAGGCATCCTTAGGAGGCTAGAAACATTTATTTATTCTCTAGTCACTACTCCTAAACAATGTCAAGCTGCTGATTTTCAGGACAAGCCAAACAGAAAAGTTATGCCTACAGATCACTGAAATTGGGATGGTTTTGTTGCAATTTTTCTTCAGAAATTTAACATAAGGAACATAGCAAACATTAAAAAAATTAGTCTCGGTGGAAACCTTGCAGGGGCAACTTGATTGCCTCGTCAGCTCTAATAATGAAAGTGCTGTAATCTCACCTCTTATTTATGTAGTTGCTTTTCAAGAGGGAAAGAAATAAAAGGCCTTTCTTATCTTTCTTTTCTAAATCCCTTTAATGGAGATGTTTTTCCTTTGGGTTGTTTGACATTGACAGTTAAACTCAAGGTTTAAATTTGATTAAATATATCACATCCCTGTTTGCAAGATGAGATGCAGGATATTGTTTCTGTCATTTGCTTTGGATGATTTATGCAAGTATATTTAACAATACAGAATGGATTTAAATTGCCAATATTAGAAAAGAGCTA
The DNA here is from genome assembly GCA_020800305.1 of Porphyrio hochstetteri. Classification (NCBI taxonomy): domain Eukaryota; kingdom Metazoa; phylum Chordata; class Aves; order Gruiformes; family Rallidae; genus Porphyrio; species Porphyrio hochstetteri. The sequence goes on along the minus strand of CM036915.1, from coordinate 9,408,083 downwards.
TTTGAGAGCAACCTGTAGAACAAAAAGCGTTATAAAATTTGGCAATTTCAGATTCTTATTCTCTTTTCATGTATCTGAAAGTTGTAAGAAAACCAATATGACCCTTAATGGTAATAATTTTTTAAGTATTATGCTTGTAACACCTTTTTTACAATTCAGTATTGTTTGATATTTTAAGGTTTATATGATGTTTTTTTAAGCTGCTCTTGAACAAGTATTGTTGTGTTTGAGTGGTTGCTGTAGCTGAATTCCCACCAGTGAGCTTAAAGTGTTCAGATGTCTCCTCTTACTATGCAATGTCTAACTTAAGTCCAAATCTGCTCAGCTCCTAGCTTTTAGGAGTAAAATCACCAGAGTGGTGATTACCTTGAAAACTTGATGGAAAATGTATGATAAGCTTTGTTTTTGTTTCATTCAGATCAATTTATTTGAAAGGTGACGTTGATGATGAATGATAAGCTTAAAGCAGCACCACTACACTGGCAGTCTAAGATTGTGGTGCACATATGAGACACAAGGATACAAACTGTGTGAATGAGTTATTTCAGGAAATAAGGGTATTGTGAAATAATAAATTAATTCTAGGTTTAAGACAACAGTAGTTTTCCAGCTGCGTGTCTCAGCTGTTATCATTCTTGTGTCCTTATCAGGAATCTGCTGAACTGCTGCAGTCCCTAAAAGGCTGCCTGGCAAAGGCACTGAGACACTTTCCTCCTCACTTCCTTCCTACTTCTAGTATCTCGTTCTTGCTGGAGAGGGACCCCTACTCTGACCCTCCTCCAGACAAGGCAGTGGATAAATCATTTGTCTCCTTCCTTGGTTTTCTTTTTGCATGAAATGGGTACCTTCCATTCCAGGATTTAATCCTTCATATATGTGCATAAGAAAAAGTCGTTGAAAGGTTGTGTGACAATTTTGATGGCTTAGCATCCCTGATCCCATTGTACTTTGCATGCCCATTACCACAGAGAAATCTCAGAGGGGCCTTAGAGACTATCTTTGTCTTATCTTCTCACTGGTGGGGGGTCCAGACAGATGGATTGCTGTGAAAGCAGTCTTCTCTAAGGATCGAGCGTTCGGCTAGCAACATTTTCTAATATTTAGCTAAATTCCAAGGTGGATCTGATGCAGTGGTACAGAACCCAGATGCTGTTTTAGAAAGTCAGTTGTTCGCCATTGTAAGCCTGTCCGCAACAGTGGCCTCTGCTTTCTACCTACCCCTCTGCCTATAACTTTCTGAGAAACATATATCACAGTCCTATTCATTATTTGAAAGTAAGAGACACATCATTCGCTGCACCCAGTTGTGTTCTTAGATTGGAAACAATGCCACCTGCAGCTCTAAACACCCTCCTTTCTCATTATAACAACATCCTTAAAACCCAGTCATTTTAGGTGCTATCACAAGATGATATTCTGGAGATGCCTGCTGTAGTTAATGTTGCATCAGCAGTTTTATTTTCAAGACATTTTTCTCAGGCCTATAACCAGGCAATAAAAACTTACACTAGGCCGTCACTTTTATATAGGAAAATTTTGAACTGCTGGTGAAATTGGATGTTCAAGGAACTCTCACAATCATTGCTAAGCTTCCTGACAATAGGAAAGTCTTATATTAATTGTTTGAAATATAAGTTAATGTTGAGACTTGAGGGTTGTAAATTTTAAGCAATGCCCTGCCATGCTGGTAATCTAACCAGAACAGAGTGGTGGTCAGATTTTCTGAGTTGACTTTTGCTTCCCAAAAAGAGAGATGTGCTAGAAGGCACAGAAAGAAATCATGAAGAGGGACAAAGCAGATCTGTGAGAGGTAGTCTTGGCTTAATTTCCGTGACTCACATTGGAAAAGGATGCAAATCAAACCTAAACTGATTAGTTTGGTTCCCCTCTGTTTTGAATCTAACAGTAAAAAAACAAGTTGCTAATGACATTTAACTCAAATGAGAAAGGTGTTTGAGCAAGTAAAAAGGCCATTACAAATAATTTAACTCCTTCAATGAGCTTTGCAGTGGTATTCCTTTAGTTACAACCATAGCAGGCAAGCCTGACATCTGCAAGTGTCTATTTGCTGCATATGCAGACACCCAAGAGTTGCAGGTGTGCTTTGGTCCACCTGCTTTTCAGAGCTAAGGCTCAAACTCCCTCTCTTCTGGATACTCTGACATCCCTGGTCATTAGATTTTGCTTACTAATATGTATTTTCTGACAACCCTAGATTGAGCTGCCTTCAGATCATCTAAAATGTTGTTCTGAGCAATTGCATAGTAACTGCTCTGTAACTCATTGCTCACCTAATTAGCACATTCAGGAACAGAGGAAAGGACTCCTGCAAAATATGGACTACTAAATCCCTATTTTTTTTCATTAGTTCCATGAAAACATCTACATTTCTGGACACAAGAGTGTAGTGCTCCATTGCACACACACTTTTTGCAAGACAGTTGGGAATATTCAACAAAGCAGGAGAACACGGTCTGTTATATGGGACCCTCCTTAGTCATTAACACCCTTGTCTCTGGCTCTTTGCTGCAATGAATTCTTTTGGAGGGGATGTCCTGAAGCTTGAGCCAAAATGTTGGGGAGCAGCAGGTCTAATCTTAGTCTTACTAAGGAAGTGCTTTTCCATTGGCTGTCCTGCAATTTTGAGGAGCACACCTTTAGTTAGAAACTGCTATCACCTACATAAATTGAAGATACTTCTGCTCACAGCATCCAGAGCCATTTCTGTAGGGCAGCAAGGGGCTATGCATTCTCAGAGAAAGCCTTTTACCATGAAAGTTCCTGCACAGAAGTCTCTGATGTGATACCTCAGGAAGAAAGCTGTCTTTTCTGCCTCATCAATCTGCATTGTCTAACTTGGTACACCCAGACCTGAGTTCTTAACATTTTCCAAAAAGGGAATGAAAGGATGAGGCCACCTTTTGTTCTGTCAGCTCCACTTTGTAAAGGGCAACAAGATGACAAACCAATTAGCTTTGGAAATACATTCAAAACATTTGGAACCTGCTTATATGTTGATACACATATCTCCATTATATCTCCTGCATTAGTGCAGTGTCAGAGAACAAGAGTTGGTCCCTACTGTAGGTTTTGAATAAGCTTTGGGTGTTACAAAAAGCTTTTATGCTAGGCATTTTACTTGTTCACAATAGAAATGTGGCTTCCACAGAGGTAAAAAGCATCTTTGGCTAGCAGAATGTTCCTATTCAAATGGAAGTGCTGTTTCTTAAGAATAGAGTGTGTGGCAAAACTAATATCACTTTCTGGCTTTATATTAAAGCCATCTCCAGAGCACAAGCACATCCTAATACGAATATGCATTCTGAACTTGCTTTCTCTGTGCATCTTAGTAAGAAATGAGACAGATGTGTTGCAGAGAGAGATATAATGCCATCCTTCAGTCCTCAGCCAGAGCAGCTGTACTTAACCTCCAATATGAGGCAACTTAGAGAGTCCAGTGAATTAGAGATCACCGTGGGTGAAAGAGAAATTGCTTTAATATCATGATGGGTCTCTCTGTTCTCAACACATGACTTACTAAAATATGAAACTGAAAGACTGCTGCAAAGTGGTTTCCAGCCATGTAATATTCTGTCTTGGAATTCTAACATTTTGCCTGTTAGAATTTTATTTTCCTCTCCTATAGCAGCTGATGGCTCACAGCTTCACCCTTGGGCAGCACCCAGAATGCTGGGGTACTAGTGATAATCCCTTATGTGTCTGAGTAAACCACTGTCAGGATTGGGCTTATCCCATTGCTACTGGATGGGTTATTTTGATCTCTTGTCTGACATAAGTCAGACCACAGGAAAGGGCCTTGTGAAAGTTTCGCAAGGATCTGGGTCCTGTTCTATTGTTCCACCAATGACCTACTATGTGGAAATCCAGACACCAGAGATGTCTGTGGTCTCTGTTTATCTTCTCATTCTTTCTAGGTAGTGCCCCTGTCAAAAACCACCATGTGTGTGCATTACACTGGGAAAATGGTAAGTGTAAAATTACTGTTCCATATGAAAAAGGTTTGTTTCCACCCAGTTATTAAGCAGTTGTGAGTATTCAGTTGTTCTGTTGCCAGGTGCCAGGATAATGTGGTCCCCATATTATGAAAAATGAACTTGAGTGTGGAGACCTTTTGGAGAGCTCTTTTGGCTTCTTCTGGAGTTTTCTTTACCTGGGGCCTGTAGCAGTTCTTTTGCCAATACTGTGGCTTGCATAGATGAACGAGCACACACGTAGACATAAATGGATTCGGGTCAATGATCTGGGAAAATTTATTAGGAACAAAGGCTGTTAATAATCCTCTGAATCAAGGAAGAAACAAACCATGGTAGGAGTTTGCAGCTATGGGTACTGACTTGTGTCTTGGCTTTCAGGTGTTTTAAGGGAGCCTCCTATTCAAAAGCTGCTGAAGCCGAAAATCCTGCTCTTTATGTATAGATAGGCTGGGTCTAGCCACATGTCTACTGATGCTTGTCTGGTCTCCAGTGACTTCTAAAAGTTGAAATGTAAAGGGTTTGCAAATTATTTAAAAGGAAACCATCTTCATCCTTGCATACTTCTCAGTATTTGACAAAACAGAGGAAACTTTGAGATTTGCTATCTCAGTGCTCAATCCCATGTTGTTATCATAGTACATTGACTTCTGAAGTCCTTTCCAGCACCATCTAGAACCTTGGTAGTTTTTGAAATATTGGTTCTGAAATACTCTCCCTTAAGCTCAAAGCTACCCTACTAATAAAACTCAAAGTGATGTAAAGTGGCATATAACATGTCAAACAAATGCACAGTGTAATTTATTTTTTATGTCTCCCTTTTCTTCCTTTGTTTTTCCTAGCTTGTCTTTCTTTGAGGCTCTCTATTCCCAAGAAAAAAATTTTTGCCATCACCTTATACTATAGGAAATACAAAAAATATTTTCATGTTAGCTGTACCTGGAGCTGATTAGTTAAGCTCAGTAGGAAGTAAGCTAGAAAATGTAGGCTGTATGCATGTGTGTGTGATTATGCTGCTCTGCTTTCAGATGGACTCGCACTCTCTGTCCTTGTCTCTCTGCCTTCCTCCCCTTCTCAGTGAGTGTTAGAATATGTGAGCAGAAATCTCTAAATTCAAGTGAAGGTGCTAGTACAAAGTATGCTGTGATCAAGAAGGCTCCAAGTAGAACACTCGGCTCTAATGGTGTTTTGCTCTTACTTTAAGCTATCTTTTTAAGGGAAAAATGGCAAATATCTGTTCGGTTAAAAACATGCTTTCTTCTTCAACAAATACTTCTCACAGTTCAGGAGTCACTTCCCTGCTTTATTTCCCGAGCCTTCTTTCAGATCGGCTTATAGTAAGTTGGACTGCAAACCATGAGATGTGTGGTTTTGTCAGATAACCTGAAGGGGTCTGGAAGAAGGTCTTCTGCCGTGATAGGGTCTGGCGGAAATGGCTGGATGCATCATGTGAGGGCGTGCTTTGTTTTCTGCCTCTCTTCAAACTGTGCTGTGCAAGCTGCTTTGAGAAACAGGGATGAAGCAGGATGATTTGTCTGCTCCAGTATAGCAAACCCTGCGTCTCCACACAGAAATGTTACATCTGTTTGTTTTTTCCTTTCTAAAAATCCACAGCGTGGTGATGCTGACTGGCCTTGAACAGTTCCCCGGTGCAGTGCCCTTGCAAATGAAACATCAGGGAGGCCCACATTCTTGCCTATATAATTTTTTGCATGCATTTCACTTGACACTGTGGTCCTTAAGCTTGCATTAAAGAATCTTCCATAAGAGCCTGGGCTTTGCAGAGGATTTGACCTTCTGAAACGATCTCCTTTTTGGTTCATGCACGAAATGTTTTTGCTGTGCAAACGCTGCCCTCGTTTCTACCTGTGCCACCCTGTGACTTTCCCAGAGGTTGTGCAGGTGTAAGTAGCGTCAGAATGTGAAGCCCACGAGGCTGCACAGCTGGCACAGGAACGTGAGCTTAGCAGTGCTGGCAGTGCCTCTTTGCTCTGCCGCGCTGAGGGGCTAATGCAAGCCTCTGACTGCGTGGGGATTCAGGTCCCCAATCAGTTCCTCAGATGCTCTAATACAGGATTGTGCAGTAGTGACACATGAACCCAAGGATATAGATAACTCCCTCAGACTCATCTTGGATCCACAGCACTGTAATGATGAAAGGCAGCTGAAATCCTAACGTAAGCAGAGATGAGACTGAAAATCCACACAGAGATGATCTGTTGAGTAAGAAGGTGCCATCTTCACAGTGTCACATCTCAAGAGTAGAAGTGCACATTAAATATCTCAAAAGCTACAGAAAAACAACACCTGGATATGTAACAGACAGGCTTATCCTGGGATGACAGCATTGTGGATACAGAATCATTTTTGGTCTATCTCCATGATGTTTTCTTTTAGCACTCTCCTGTAGCTTTCCTGGTAATCTGGGCAAATCTGTAAGAAGGCCCTCATTTGGTTTTAATGGAGTTTTTCCTCCCAAATGCAGAAAGTTCTAATATTTTTCATTTGGCTTTTACAGGTGATTTAAATTTAATTCTTTTGCAGTAAAGATAAATTTTTACAGCCAGGCACAATGCAATAATTTCTGAACTCTTTCTGGTCAGTTTTTTTCTCTGGCATATTACTTTGAGATGGCCCTATCATGCCCTGGTATGGATCTCATTAGCTGGTAGCTACTTCTGGTGTAAGATGGCAGATAGAGAAGGTGTTAGAGAGTCCTAATGACTAGGCAGCCCAAGCCAGGCTGTGGTTGACAGTGATTGACAGGTTGAATCAAGTCTGGATATTTTATTCTTCCAAAGTAAAAATAAAACAAAAAGGGTTGAAGGCCTTCTCAGGGGAAAAAAATGTTCTATGCTAGAGGTTTCTCTCTTTCCCCCTCCTTCTATTTTCTCATCTCTCCTTGTTCATACTCTCACAACAGTGAGCAGCAACAAAGGAGTAGTTTCTGGATGTTCCCCTGGTCTGGGAGGCTTCTCTCTTATGTTTGCTTGACTTTTCACAAAATGTGCATTTTTTCCAAATGCTTGTTTCTTGAATTCAGGTAGTTTGCTACAATGATTTTCTGTAAATGGAAACATACTGCTTCCCATCTTGCATCTCTATGAAAAGGAGGGAGAGGAGTCCTGGACCTGCTTATCTTTCCTAAAGGTAAAGACAAGAAGCAGCTATGTGCATTTGCTGCTTTCTCTTGTTTCAGCTCCAAGGCTCAGCTGTGCACCTGAACAGCTGGTAGAGACAGAAGAAGCAGGAGGGATGCCCATCCACCACTAATCAGTGCCTTAGATGCAGATGTTTGATGTTGTGGCTCTGTGTCTTTCTACCATTGCTCTGTTTCTAGAGATTTGATAAATGAATGTAAGGTATTGCTCACAAGCTATACAAGCCTGCCAGTATATTGAATTTTCTGGATTTTTCCAGGTCTTTAGAAGCAGGAACCACAAATGAAACTTCTAAGAGATGGGTAAGGGCCTTTCAGTGCATTCAGCAGTTCAATTGGAGAGCCAGCTGCTATTAGTGGGAGCAGCTAGGCCCTCAGTGGTTTGGTAAATGAGGGCCATTACTTAAGGTAAGCTAGAAGTATAGCTAGGAGCAATCCTGAGGGAAAGTCTTTAAAAGAAATCACCAAGGTTTTCCTTGAAGTTGGAGGAAAGTGTGTCTTTAATGGTTTGCTAATAAGCACTATGTTCAAACAGCCATCTCTCTTCCCTTCATCTCTTGCACGACCACTGGTAATGGTCTGGTTTGTGGTAAGGGCTTACTTCTCCCCACAGGTTCCACCAGAAACCTGTGCTGTAGAGTGAAGGCTCTTCACAGAATGTGCAGGGTGTTCTCCAAGAGGTAGAAAAATTCCTGTCCCATACCTCTGAATGTTGGTATCGACCAATCTGGATTCTCAGATAAACAAATGTGATCATGAGCCTGTGTGGAGCACTAGGGGCAAGGGCTTCTGACTACTGCCTCTCCCTTTGGAAACTGTATATTCTTTCCAGACAACTGGAAAACAGGCTCAGTGGCCTGGGTGTAAGGAGGCAAAAGGCAAAGCTGGGGAGCGGTCTCAGTCAGGCTGTTCATCTGGATGACAGTTGCCTGTTTTGTGTGGTTTGAGATGAAGCATGGTCTGTAACCTCCATGTCCTCCCTGTTCCCATTTAATTGGATCTCTGGGTCTTACGGTGCTGTACATGTGGGAGAGGCATGAGAAGGATACTTACTGGGAACTGGATATGTGGCACATTTGATGGTGCTGCTCAGCAGAGCTTCCTTGAACACAGAATGAACCTTTGTACTTGCTGAAGAGGGTTTAAGCATATGAGTGGTCCCAGCTCTGTTAGGACAGTAATACCCACCAGTCTGACTTAAAGCATTAACTTAAATACTTTGCTAGGTTAGGACTGCCCACCATGGAAGTTGCAACTTTTTTGAAGGGACTAACACTGTGCTGTGAAGTCTTTGTGCAAATATTTTGTTAAAAGACATTTTAGGAATCCCCCAAAAACGTCAGAGTAAGAGAGCAGCTGTCTACAAACTTGGTGCTGGGGAGGAAACAAAACAGGATCAGATCAATACAGCCTAGGTTTGTTTCCTCCTGCCCATGTTTTATCTAAGATTATCAAAGCCAACAGCAATGATACCTCTTCAGTTACTATCATTAGGCAAAGACTAGCGGATATGTTCCAGCTGTTTGGCCTCAGATTTCACCGTCTCTGCTGGAATACAGCAGTGATCTAAAGCCCTCAGACAAGACAGAAGGGCTTCTCAGCTCTCTAAGACAAGTTGGCACAAAATAAAGGATTGTGGACCTCCTCACTGAGAAAATAGTAGCCAAAACTACTGAGTGGCTGCTACAAGATGGAGTGGGAAGGTAATGAAATGCAGCCGGAGGTATCTGTAGCATAGCATATAAATTGACTTAAAACAGGGGGGAAGGATTGAAGGACTTTCCCAGAGTGAATGATTTTGTAGATTATTGATTTGGGCAGCAGTTTATTTAAACATTAAAACTCTGAATGAAGCAAGTTACCCTGAAGAAAAATGTGTCAGGTATAGAACTTGTTACAGCTAACTGGTTAGCCTCTGAGGACTTTGTAAACTGTCCAGATATATTTATTATAGAAAATATTTTCTTGAGGAAAAAATAGTCTGTTTCCCCCTCCAGAGTATACTGGGGTATTTTCTGATGTGAATTCTTGAATTCTGTGGTCTGTTATCATTACAGTTACCGGATGACTGTGCTCAAGAATTTTTAACAACCTCTCTCTGTTTCCCAGGGAAAGAGAATAAAAAAAACCTCCAAAGAAAAATTACTGCAGCAGTAAATAGCAACAGTTGTATCATTACCCATCCAGATAGATTATTATTATACTTTGTGCTATCTGTGTGGAGTGCCCCACAGCGATATCGCAGCACTTAGAAGGACCTGTCATTCAGCAATGGAAGGGGGCTTTAGGACAAGGAATGACAGAGTGTATTCCTGCGTTCCTCATGGCTCCTAGAAATATGTGGGTAATAAATCCCTCAGACATCTAGGTTACTGCCAAACAAGATTGGTGAAATACAAGTCAGGCAGTTAGTAGTGGGAGAGGCTATGGACAACACTGATGTTATACTTGGTAAGGACCAAATCTTCAGTCCTTTGCAGAGCAAAAGAAAGGAATGAAGGAGAAGAAAGAGAATCAGGCAGTCTCTACCCTGATGTCTCGTCAAGGGTAAGGCAGGCTTGTGCATACCCTACAGAGGGTTTCAGAGCCTATGTGGGTGCTCTGCTGCTGTTAGGAGCGTTGATTTTAGCTCCCATCTATGCAGTCCCTGTTCTGACACTGACTGGCCGAGCTGACTCCTGGAAAATGTGATACAGCTTGAAGTAGCCTCTGTGTGTGTGTGTGCATGTAGGAGGGGGAAGGTTTGGCTGGGCAATTTTGAATACCAAAATCAGATTAGTGAAACCTATAATCCTGAAATATCGCTATTATTTTCTTGGCTATATGAGCTTTGAGGAGCCTAATGCACCCATGTAGGCAGCTGTAACTTGCACTAAATGGTCTCCCAGGTTTTGCAGTTTAGGCTCAAGTAATTCTTCACGTCCATTTCTATGACTTCCCTACAGTTCTTTTCTCCTCCTTTCTTTGTGTTCACCTCCACCTCCCAAGTTCCATCTTAACAGAGTTTTTTGTATTTGTCAAACACAAACACAGTCGCTTCCAGCTGCTAGTGAACAGGACCATTACTGCCTGCTAAGAACCATCTCCTGGCAGCCTCACAACCTGCATGTCCTGTGGTGAGCGTGCGATGCCTCCAGTACAGCCCAGCTCTGTACAACTCCACTCCAAGAAGCAGATCTTACTTGAAATGGGATGGCTGTTTTCACCCAAAAATTGGCTCTCAAGCTCTAGAAAAGTGTTTTAAACGACATCTTTTTAAATCACCTCTCTGCCTTCCCTCTCATAAATGTTTATCCAGTGCTTTCCAGGTGCTTTTTCAGGATATTCAGCATCAGCTTTCAAAGCCAGGGTACTGGCATTCAATGTCGTGCTGTTTGAAGGTAAAAAGTTAAGATTTGTGTCCTGAACAGGAAGGACATATTTATTTGTGTGTAATGCTTCTTTCCTGATAGAAGTCAAATATTCCAATAGCTGCTGCTGGTCCTATCTCCTTGGTACTTCTTGCAGATAGGACTCTGCCATGCACATCTAGAACACAAGACAGTCTGTCCAGTAGGGTGTTTACTGGTAGCAGCCTTTCACAACAGTAGAATCCTTGTTTACACTGTTTCCAAACGTTTCACCTGTATGCTTTGTCTCGGGATTTAAAAGGCCTACAGAATGAGTAATGGTCAGCACTTCACTGCACAGAGGGAATAGGAACAACAAATGGGTTATTAGCACTGCAACACCTGCGGTTTGTGTGAGTTGAGTGGACAAAAAATGTGCGGTTACCATACAGATTAGAAGTGCTTGATACTAAAGCTCATTATTTTGGAGCTATAGTTAGTTTGGGTTAGTTAACTCCCAGGAAATGCTCTTAATGGGGTGTCTGCTGTGCAGGTTGTGTGCTTCCTTTCCACTAGTCAGCAGGAACACACACACACACACCTCAAACTGCACCGTTTCAGATTTCAGAGGATTACATTTCTTTGTTGTGTGTTTGTGTAAGTGGGTACGAGGTCTGGGTGTGTATTGCTGTTGGCATAGCAGCTCAAGTCTTCAGCTGCACGAGTATGTAACTTGCCACCTTAAACCAGGCTTAAAGATGCCCATCATTGCTAAATAAATGTAATACAGTAAATACTGCATCAGTAATTTCTGTCTGTCCCTGAAGCAGCTACTGTAAATCCAACAGACCTGGCACTGAGGTTAATTTCAAAGTAAGAAACTTAAGCAAGGGGCATGTTACTATCCTCTCTGTGGCACGTACCAAGGGCCAAATCTGCACAGTAAAGTTATTACAGGCTTTCTGGTCCTTGATCAGTTTGAACAGTTTGGGTTGGTTGGTTGGTTTTGTAAGGTAGGCTTGATTCATTTGTCTCTCTTGTGGTGCTAGAAAGCATAAACTTTTGTACCAACCACTCTCCTTCTACTTTATCACAATAGTGTGCTTACATTTAACTGTATTCTGCTTTATCTTGGGAAATAACACTTCTCTGAGAAGGCAGAGAAGAGGGAACACCAAAGAAGTGCTACTAAAACATCTCTGTCGAGTATTCCACCTTAAATTTCTGGTAGATTCGCTACTGCAATTCCACATCCCCAGAGGTTTTGTTGTTTAAATATTTAAACAATAAAAATTACTAAAGCTCCAAGAATGATGCTTCATGATATTCAGTGACCTGAAGAGAAGCTGTATCAGCCCTCAAGAAGGTAAAGAAAATACTTGCATGTAGAAGGTGAAGAAATATAGTCTTACTAAGGCTCTGTAAGTGAAATCACCCTTAAAATTCTCTCATGCTAGGATATGTTATCTGACAGGCCAGTTCTGGAAAATGCCTGTTGTCTTTACTAATTAAGATACATTTTTGACAGGATGGATATCTCTTAATCTAAACAAGTTGTACACAAGATAATAATTTAATTTTTCCAAACAAAGCTAACTATGCTGTGCAAAAAAAGACCTGTCACAGGAAAATGTCAGCATAGCAGAGGAACTGGAAGTCAGTTGGAATACATTTTGAGGCAGACATCTCAAAACTGGCTTGTATGCCTAGCTGACTATGTGTACTAAGCCTCAGCCCAGGAGAATATAGTCTGAACATTTTTGCACATAGCAGAAGTCATTGATGCTGTTTTCTTCATGTGAGAGGAATGTGGAATGTGGTAATTTCCTAAGATAAAGGACTTAATATTGTACTCTCTTGCAGCTAGAGCTCTTTGCATTTTCAGTTTAAACAAAGAAAAGGAAAATTAAAGTAGGAAACATCCTGTGTATTTTAAAATGTACATTTCAGTGGCAGAGTGGATTCATTGGGCATTTATGGGACATGCTACTTGCAATGAATGATTTGAAATCATATATTGGCTTTATTGAAGACAAAACTGGCTCTGTTGTGGAGATGGGCACTGCTGGGTGATCCCTTGTGCGCAGGGCTGTCCCCATGTCTGCTCACACCCTGACATACCTTTTTTGGGGCTGACCCCTTTATAGACTTAGAACAAAGGCTTAATGGTGTATTGCAAAGCAGCCTCCGTTTATTCCTAGTATGTTATCGGACCTGTCGACTGTAATCACGCTCAGAGAACATGATGTGAATGGGAAGGAACAGCAGGGAAAGGTGGGCAGGGGCTGGGGGTCCTCCACTTTGAATTTGTGTATAAAGCAAATTTTATGCCTCCTCTTATAGAGAAATTCCTGAGAAAAGCCACAGTGTGCTCTGCCACCTGCGGGGGGAGGGGGGGAGCACCAGTGCTTAAGGTGATTGAAAAGATGCTGTCCCTTCCACAGTTTTGCTGCTGGTTAGCACAGTACAGCCTTGATAGGCAGGTCGCTCCCTAAGCAGTGTTGGGGCTTTTGATGAATTAATTAATTTTTGTTTAAAATAAACCACTACAAAAGAGCAAATACTTCTGCCTTGGGTTCAAAAGTGGTACAGCAGTTAGACCCTAAAATGATGAGAACTAGTAGCACTCATTTTGTTGGTGTTATGATAAGCCAAACCGTGCATGGCAAACAGCTCACCCTGGTAGTGCTCTAGCACTCCATGCATTAAACCCTGCAGATAAGCTGCCAGAGGACGCTTTGTGTTTCTGCTGTTCTTTGGAAATCGCTATTTCAGCCATCCTGTTTTGAAGCCTAAGGAAAAGGATTTGCGCTGTAAGAACATTTTTCTATTGAAAAATAATGGCAGACCGAGTCATGTAATATCATAATGCAAGTTTGTCATATAATAAATTTCAAAATTTTACATTTTCAATCAACGCCTTGCTATAAATTTGAAACCTAATTATTCACGTCTGCTGTTAAGCACAAAAGTGAGGTCTGGCAGTCTTTGGTAAGGGGGAGGAGAAACCTTGAAGGGGTTCTATCATTCCTCTGCTTCAATGTCCAGGGAATTTGAATCCTTGAGGCAAGACCTAGATCATAACCTAGTCTTGTCTGTGCTTGGTTTTGAGAGTCCCCTAGCACAGGCAGCCCAGTGCCCCTGTGCCCCTGGTAACAGTTGCCCCAGGACTGTTTGGTTAGGTGCAATTCAGATTCAGGCCCATATGTAACGAGAATCCCAGATGGCTTTGTGCAGCTGGGTTTATGCTTTTTTTTTTTTTTTCTGTGTTTTCAGTGAAGCTGAAATCTTTCCAGTTACACCTGGTTTTTTAACCCTTCCTTCATCAAAAAAGTAGCCAGATGGTGATTCGCATTTCTCAGGGGAACAAAAGCAGAGAAGGTTAACCCTGGAGCTGCACAGTTCATCCTGTGCATCCCTACTCTGTGCAATGCACATTTCTGGGAATCTAAACCAGCTGCAGACAGGCGTTTCTTAAAGTTTGTGGTTTACTAACTCAGGCTTCAACTAAGTAGACTTTCTAAAGTAGAACAACTGGTGTCGTCACTGTTCACGGCTTGGTCCCACATGAACCCGTGCTACTTTGCACAATAAAACCTGTCATATGTTTAATTCTAAAGAAAGGGTTTGTCTGAAAGGATGGTGTGAATCTCTTTGAAATAGACACGTATTATGTTTTTAGGTGTGGAAGTGGAAAAGCACCCCTTTCTATATTACCGATCTGTTACGCTAAATACCCTGCGTGTGGTCTGTGCCACATCCACAGCAACATGCAGCTGTGCAAATGGACACGTTAGTTGGCTTTTGTCAGGTTGCATCAGTCAAAACAAATGCTGCCTTCTGTTCCTCGGCTGCTTTGCCCACGCCTGTGCCCTCCTGGTTTCTTTGCTCAGTGGAATCCCGTTTTTGCTCTCATTCTGGCTGCTACAAATGGTTAGGAGTGGGAGTCAGCAGAAACAGTTTGATTTTCATTCCGATGAAGGATGGCAGCAGGCAGAGCATAGCAGCCAGGCTTTCCAACCCTCCACTGGGGCACAATGGGGTTTTCAGTAAGCTGGGAAAGTGGGAGTACTCTTAGGAAGATCTTGGTTTTAATTGGTTTCTCTCCCACAAACCAAACCAGATCTGATCTGTAAGGAAAGAACAGTAGGAGTTAGGTGGAGGAGGCAGTAAGGGAATGGGGCCCTGCTGGTTCTGGGAGAAGAGGGCCCATGCCTTTGGCCAGGACCCATGTTATTGTGGGGTGAAGGTGATGAGAAGGCAGGAACCTTTGTGGGCACCTTTCCACCCTGCAGTTTCACTGCTTTGGATGGGTTCCCACCTGTCTCATGGAATGACCTGAACCTTCTCTCTCTTAATTCCACAACATATATTAAGAAACTCTGTCAGGCTGCAGACTTTGGTGTTTCCTTTCAAGCTATCAATGAAAGGCAGTTGGAAGCAATGCGAGGAGTAAGGTTTTGTTGGACAGTAAAGTTCAAGCTGCTGCCTCATAGTTCTGTGGATACATCCAGGCAGTGCAAGTTCTTTCCTAGCCATGGGGTAAAGGTGGGGGCAAGGCTGTTAACAGGGATTTGGTTGTGGCTGGTTCTACAAGAACCCTGTGCCTAAAACAGCTGGGCCTTTGTGTGGTTTCAAACTGCTCTTAGCTGCTCTAGTGAAAAAGCTGGAGACATGGAAGGAACTCTAAAGTGATCAGCAACCCCTCAGTGTTGAACTCCTGTACTTCTCGTAACTTGGCATTACCTGGTCTTGCACCTTTGCAAGTAAGTGTACCAAAATCCATAGATTTTACAAGAGCAGTGCTAGTGTGGCAATGAGAACTTTGAAAATCAGGTCGGGAAGCAAGTAGTTTCAGGCTCCAGTTTTGGCTTGCCTATTTAAGAGTAGGATCTGCAGAGAAATGGAGCTACTCCTGGTGCATTTAGTCCAGTTACATACACTGGGTTGCATGGCAGTAGTGGACAGCGTGAATATGAATGAGAGCGTTACAGGAATTGTTTTAGTGCTGCTTTCTGCTTTTCTAGTTTGCTTAGTTCCTCAGTTTTGCAGTTCAACAAATGACCAATTTATATGGGCTTTTTTTTTCTTCCCATTTTCTTTTCTCAGGCTGTTTAATTTTTGCATAGACGCCTTTATTTCCCCACTTCCATTTGAAATCCCCCAATGTCATGGTTGACTACCTAAGTAAAACACTCTTCCCCTTTGGGATCTCGTAGCCTCTTGATTCAAATTTTCGTTCTTATGAAAAACCTTTAAAAACATGGTCGTTGAAAGATCAGGGATAATCAAGTAAAGTGACGAAAGAGTCCCCTAAGAGAAACCACACTTCAATTTGTAAAATATTCCCTGCAGATGTCTTAGAAAATGTTCCCTCTTCTCCTGCAATTCCCACTAGCAGTATGACATGCTTTGCATCGTAGATATGTTTGCTAAGTGCCAGGCATAAGGGCTCCTCAGAAACACCTTTCTCATTTGCGTTCTGTGGAGTTTAACCTCTGGGATTTCTTCTGGGGCCGTCCACAGGCCGAGGCAAGGATGGATACAGACCTGGCTGCTGTGCTGTGCTGTGGTAAGCAATCATGCTGAGTCCTTTTTTCTAAGCAGCTACTGCAGAAATATTGGGTAAATCTTTGGCAAGTAGGTAGGGAGGTACTTGCTTTGGGCTTTTTAACCTGGATGCAGGATTGTGCCTCACCTGTGCAAGGAAGGGTGTGCCCAGGATGTCCTCACAGGGACAGGCTTTGGGTTTGGATGCACAAGTGCACCCAAGTGCCTGGCACTCTGCTTATATACACAACAAATGGTTTGAGAGCAGCAGAAAGGATACGGTGGCCTGAAATCTAAAGCTTCTGCAAATCAATTATTAATTGGAGTTTGATAAATTTCCAACCTGAGATATTTAGCAAGTCAAAAGCAAAATGTGTTCTGCAGTCCTGCACCAGGCTCTCTGAACTTGGGTAATTTGGTGAAGAAAACTGTTTCAGGGAGGAGGTGCCCTTTATCCAGTCTATGAATTTAGCTCAAGACCTAGTTTTGGTGTTAGAGAGTCACTCTAAATTTGGTTCTGGCTTGTCTTCCCCAACAAAAAGACCTGTTCTGACAAAAACATGGTATGACAAACTGTAGGACTGACTTCAGCCCTAAAAGCTGCCAAAATAATTCTTTGCTCTGGACCTTCTCATATCAAAATGGCATGGGGCAGTGCACTGAGAAGGAAGGCCATGTTGGCTGGATTAAGTTCATTCTTTATTTTGATATTTAATTTGCTTTAACTGCTTGATGGAAATTTTCCCTACCAGCTGTGGCATAATTACCTATCAGGGTGTAAATCAGATGTTTATAAACCAGTAATGCTGCTCTCTCTCTCCTCTCCCCCAGTGCGACTAGATCCTGGTAGATGTTGAGGGTTTGGTTGTTGTTTTGTGAGGATTTTTTTCCAAATGACTCGAGGGCCAATAGTCATGACTGCTGTCATGTAAAACACCATCTGCGAGTCTGGCTTGGCTGTGCTGTTCCAGAATGCACAATGCATGAGCAATAGTTCAGATTGTGGTTATGTGTTCCTCTTTCATGATGCTGTATGTACAAGACAGATTTCCTTAAGGACTTTTATAAAAGCAATGTCCTGAATAAACAGAGCCAAAGCTATCAGTTTAACAAGATTTGAGGTAAATACTTTACATACTTACTTAAAGATCATTAGCTGGTGAAAATCCCCATAGTGCAGTTTGTTAGCAAGCAAATGACACCTGAGTGAATATGTGATTCAAACCAAATTAATATATTTTATTGAGGATAGTTGTAAGATGGAGTGAATAAACTTTAAAAGTCACACTAGCCCTGGCAATTTCATGAGAAATGTTTTCAAGACTACCTAAAGTTGTGCAAAGCAATGCTTTAAAATCTAAGGGTTGGATTTCTGCAGATGTTGAACTCCTGCAACTTCCACAGGCCTCTGTCACTCTCAGTTAATGGTTTGGAGGCTCCTGTTGACCCCAGTGCAAGCTAACCTAACAGCTATTTATTTCATCTCCTGTGGAATAAAACAGAGAGAATTACAGTAAACCTTAGTGTCATTCAGTCCTGATGAGAACAAGAGGTATCTTGCAGGAAGGGGTCCTGCAGGATTAAATGAAAAATGCTTGAAACAAAAGTTACATAAACCCCCTCCTGAAACTCTGTATTCCTGATGTTTGAGAGCAGGGTCCCTTCTGTCCTTGTGGTGGTAGATATAGGCAGAAAATAGCCAGCACCAATGCAAATGTTTGTTTCCCAAGAGACGTATCCAGTAATGTAACAGAAAGACTTAGATTTTGTCTTTATGGCTGAAGACTACTGTGAAGAAACAGAGGAGGTAACGGAAGCTCAGCTTGGTCTTCCCCTACCCATCTCCCCCATTAAAACTATTATCTATTAGTGCCTATTATCTAATTGTGCCTATCTAATATCTGACCTGTGTTTGTTTATATTTATGCCTGTCTATTTTCTGCTTAATGTTTTATCTATCCCCATCTATTATGTCGATGTGCACAAGATATGCCCAAGTGTACATTAGCCCGTAGTAGCAACCTCTCTTCCAGGAATGTGACTCACGTCCCTCTTGTAGCTGAGGCTGGCTTATGGCTGAAGGCCAG
Source organism: Porphyrio hochstetteri (assembly GCA_020800305.1). Taxonomy (NCBI): domain Eukaryota; kingdom Metazoa; phylum Chordata; class Aves; order Gruiformes; family Rallidae; genus Porphyrio; species Porphyrio hochstetteri. Next base: position 9,389,965 of record CM036915.1, on the reverse strand, counting down.
TGTGTAGGATTTTTGCCTGTTTGGGAACGACAGTGGGAATTTGAGCTGCATTGATCAAGCAACTTGAAATGGCCTGCACAGTCTGAGTAAGTGCTATTCATCAAGTGTATGTAACAGTAGAAGGATATGTGTTCCCTGCTGGAGATTAACTGGGGAGAGCAGCTAATATGAGGTAAGAACAGTGTTATGCTTTTCCTCTGCCTTTTTTACCACCATCTGTGATCTCAGTCATATGATGGAGAACTACTGAAGCCTCCTTTTGCAGGCCTCCATCCATGAAGCCTCTTGCACTTACCTGCATGCACAGGTTGGCTTTGCCTTTTTTCTCAGTTTGACTGGATCACAGATCAGCAGAACCTTGTGCTTTAGGAATACCTTACCTGTCAGGACTGGTCACAGTTACTCCTCTCTCTCATTCTGGGTGGAAGTCCATTATGGCAAGTGTTTTGAGAAGAGTTGTGTCTTTCTTATCTGGGTTTGGTGAGAACCTTCTCTAGTCTGGTGTTCTTCCTCCCTCCTTTCTTGTCTTAGAAAGGGGCCGTAGCGAGATGAAATTCCTTGCAGGCAACCCTAACCTGTGCTCTGAGGGCTGTAGCATTGGGTTTCTGCTTAGAATCTTAGTGTCCTAGCTATAGCTACGTATATACTAACAATATGTATGTTTCTGCAAAAAACAGAGAGAGAGGGTATTAGTCTATCTAAGTCCAGCTCAACTCCATGAACGAGGTACTAATTTTTATTTGTGGCCTTGGATATATGTAGGTGCATAACTAATTTTAGCTCACCACAAATGAAATAGAAGGTTTTATTTATAGATATGTGTACAACATGTTCATCCTTATGGAATCTCTGAATTGTTCCTCAGCAAGACTGACAGCTGACAGCTCCGACCAGCTTGACAAGGTGCTTTTGCATAGATTTCCCAATATTTAAGACTCTCTACCTTTTTGCATAGATGAAAATACTAGATAATCAGGGTGTAAGTAATTTACCAACAAGAAAACCACTACTGCAATTAGTCTATTAGAGGTTATCCTGGTCTAAAGCAGTTCATCCTGTCAGTACTGAAAAGGCTAGTCACATACGATGCCTGGGATTTGACCCTTTAGAGGTTTCAGGAAGCTCCTGACTCAATCCTCCACTTCATCTCCAAAGCACAATTGGGTGAGTGAATGGGAACAAGGATGCACAGGTAAATCTGTTGCATAAACACATGGAGAGCATTTTGAGAACATGACAGTATGAAAAATGAACTTGCTGCATCTGAACTCCTCAGATACGGTACCATGTATAGTAAGCTGTTTTATCCTCCATGTCTGTTGCTTGCAGACAAGGATTCTCCTCCCAGATTCCAGCATAAGTCAGCTTGCCATGATGCTGGCATCAGAAGGAGAAAAAAGCAAGTGCAGCTTGGGGAGAGGATCACTGCCAGCCAATGCCAACAAAACTCACTTCAGAGCTTTTCTTTGTGTGTTATGAAGGCCAGCAAACTAGAGTGTAAATAAGCGGCCTGATTTCCAGTGTGTCCTACCTGTGCTATTTGCCTAGAAGTCAGTATAGTGGCAGATGTGACTGCAGCAGTTGAGGCAGTCAGTGCCAAACCACCACTGCTGTCTCTGCTCAAAGGTGCAGCTCCCATTGTGCCAGGTGGCACGGTGAAATGTTTGTCTCTGCCCCAGTCCTCCCTGCTCACACCTGACTTCTTAGCAAGATCCCCCGCTTTGGATTGAATGGCAATCAAATGCTTCCCTGCCCTTAACCCAGACAGTTTCAGATGCTCGGTTTCCACACACGGCTGTCCTGATGAAAATAAGAAACTGGAGATCTGTAGCACTAGGGTGGGAACAGGCAGGCAGAAGCAAGGGGAAGACAAGGCTGTGGTGAATTTTGGCTCCCATCACTGCCATTAAAGGAGAGGTTTGTCTAAGTGGAAGATTTCAACTGACTGGAGTTAGGTTATGGGCTTCAGCTGCCCTTTGGATAAGACAGCGATCTAGAGTGGGGAAAGGGGAGTGCAACACAACAGGGGTGCCAGTGTCAGCTAAAAACCATGACACCTTGTGTCTTGGAGTCCTTCATGGGAAGCAAGAGCTTTTGGTTAACCAGCCTCCTTTCTCTGCCAGTGAGCACTAAGCACGTTGTTGGAAAATTTTGTCCCACAGTGTTTTGCTGGGACAGTGCCCAACTGTCCAAAAACAAGGGGTCAGGCCTGGGAGCAGCACCTGAGAAAGGGTTTGTTCTGTGCAGTTGTACAGCATCCTTATGTTCTGATTTAAAAAAAGACAAAAAAGGGCCAAAAAGTGGCGCAGGCAGCTGGCAGCTGTGCAGTGTGGCAGGTGGGGGGCCTTGAGACAACTGTTTTGTTCATTTGCAGCGGTAACTGCCCCGTGAAGTGAACCTTCAGAGGGGAAGGGACAGCTACAGCCAGCCATTCCGGTCATGCCATGCCGGTCGGTTTGGATTCGCCGTCTCACTACCTACTGAAAACAGAAACAATAGGAAAAACACATTCTGCATGGCAGCACTAGTGTACGTCTCTTGGCAAACAACTACAATGAGCCTAGCCTGAATTTTAAAGTACAACTGTTAATTACATGCCATTGTGCTAAACATTGATGAATTTCTCTGTGGCAGGAAATATGTGCACATTTCTTCTAGGCATTAAAGCCTTTTCTCTTTGGTGGTGGTAATTAAAAAACAAGGACAATATGACTGGCAGAACGGAGTGTTTTTTCTTTTTCTAAGAAGACATAATTTATAAATTAAAAGCACTACGTCTCAGCCAAGAACAAGCAGGAGGGTGGTCTTCTGAACTATGGCATGAATGTCGTCAAGGAAAATGAAAGATAAAAGATGAAAAGCCTTTCTTTTCCAGCCAGAGTGAGCATTTTGCTGGTATATTCAAATCACACAGAGATGAGTTTATAGCCCTTCCTCAGTCACAAGGACAACTGGTCAAGAAAAGACTAGCTTCCTGAAACCAGCCTTCAAAGGAACATGCTCATGTCACTAATGCTTCAGAAGATGAACAGAGGGAGCACCCCAATGCCAGAAGTGCCTGTGTTTGTCTGAGAAGGCCTTGCAAAATCAAACAAAAAGGAGGTGATGTGAAGGACCTTCTATCAAGTAGCAGTAAGCAAACAAGTTCTTACAGATATACTTTTACTGTACAAATAAGTAAAAATCCAAAATGACATCTAAGGGGCACTACCTACTATCACTGTAGATGTGGCTCGTATGTGCACCATGCATAGTATTTCCTACAATAAGCATCCAAAGTGGTGTGCCCTTTCACCATTGATTTAAGGCTCTGTATGTTTCTTTTACCACTAAATGGAAGAGTTCAGCCCTCCCATCTTCCCCTTTCACCTCCCTTCCTTGTTCTAATGTTTGTGAGAAGCCAGTCTGAGGAAATTTAAGCCATAAAGAATAAAGGAAGGTTTCAGCCGATCCAAGCCCTGACTTCCACTACTGAGCAGCCATTTCAAGGGAGCATGAGTGAGCAGAAGGAGAGCAGATCCATCTCTTTCAGGTGTAATCTGAACTTGGATCAATTTAAATAAATCATGCATTAATGTATTCTTAAACAGAGCCGGATTCAGTTAGCTACTTTCCATGTTGTTGAGGTGCAGACCCTAAACTGCTTGTGCTTAATGGTCCTAGAAGGGTTGGATTCTTGTTGTTTTCATTAGTTTTTGAGTTGAGCTGTCTGTGTTGGACTCCTAGTTGCTCTGAAATAAGTTTCACAGGGGTGGCTTGAAACCCTGACTGCGAGTCTACAGCTTTGTGTTTTGTTCCCAATCCCTACAAGAGGAGGTTGCAGCTTTGCAGGGCTTGTTGCTAATTAAGCGGATGGTTTAGGTGCTTCAGCTCTGTTGGGCCGTGGAGGATGGATCTGTACAGTTAACTCTATCCAGTCGTTGGTTTGTTCTCTTTCTGATGACACTATGTTATTCTACCTTGTGCATGTCGGTAGTTTAACAGCCTTTCATCTGCAAGTTAATTAAGGGTAGGGCTGACTCAGGTTTATTAAATTAAACCCAAAGCAAACCCGGTATTTTGTTTTCAGAACTATGTCCCTAAACTTTAAAAACGTCAGTGAAAAACTAGGGGCTTTCTAAGACCTTTCCCCTCCCCACACTTTTTTGTTCTCTTTCCCTGTACTCTGTCCCTTGTTTCAAGGTGTTGGGTTTTGGTTTGGCTTTGGGTTTTTTTTTCCTCTAGGGACAAAATGGGATGGAAAAGTACAGAGAGGTGGGAAATAAAACATCTTTTTCAACTCTCCCTACGCAAGTACCTGTCTTTCAATCGGTGCAGGTTAGAACTAGCTGCAAGTGCATCTCTGTGGCCCCAGTATGCCTGCACTGTGTGAGCACCTCTGCCCTCTTCTTGATATTTTTAGCCCTGCTTTTCTTTGGTACATCTCTGCTCTTCCTCTGCATTAGAGGACAATGTACCTGCCTGTGTTGTTCGCCTGTTTTCACTGCCCTTTCCTGACCCCTGGCATTTTTCTTAGAGGCAGTAGGATGAATTTTACCAGTGTTCAAGCTGCAGGCACGACACTGCTGTAAGTCTCCGATGACACTGGGTATCACAAGAACTGCTGAGAGCTCTGCTAGTGCTTGTGAGAGGCCTGATTATGCAGTAGGTGTCTGGCTTTGTGTCCGTATGCGGTGTTACTAAGGGGGAGCTGAGCGGGAGATGAGTTAATCTCAGCTCTTGGGCCATTAGAACAGCCAGCACCTGGATGGCAGCATGTATTGCCTGGGGCCATCCTCCCACTTGGCATCTCCAGCCTGACGTGGCCTCTACTAATCCTTTTTGGGTCGAGTGTGTGTTGCCCCAATACAGAGAAAAAGAAGCATCGTCTGTCTTTGTCTGCCACTCCTGTTAGAAGCTTTCTGCTAATGGCAGCTAAGGCAGCAGTGGTGTTCATGTTGTAGTTATCCTCAGACAGGGAAACTGCGTGGGAGCTCATCTAAGTGCTGAGTACTGGTGAATTTGTTGGTGGGTGACAGATGAAAACCAGCAGCTAGTGCTTGTGTTCTGTCATCTTCCATAGGGACCGCGGCTGGCAGGATCTGTCTGACTCCTCAGTTTCAATCTCTGGAGGAGCGAGAAGACAGGGTAGGGGGACAACCAGAGCTCACTGTTCTATTTTTTTGTTTGTTTGTTTGGGTTTTTTTAAGTATTACTGGTTTCTGAAACTTCCGGAGATGTCTCGATTAAATACAGAAACAGTGTCACAGTTCCTACAGCTGTCAGAATAAAGATGAGAATGGGATGCTGATTATGAGGGAAGTCGTGGTTTTCACTAGTAAAATACCTCCCCAAAGTGATGGGTTTTTTGGTAGTTATTGAGGTGCTCACAGTGTGCACAGACTTAGAGTACTGAGGACTTTTTGATGTTGCGTTTTTTTGCTTTGGCCTGATCAGCTCACAGTGGAAGTGAAGTAGGTGGGGCTTTTGCTTCTGATTTGTCTGATTAAAAATGTTTTGAAAGGGAAGGTAGGTGCTGGGTCAGTCTGCTCTCTGGATCACTCCTCCTCCAACAGAGTGGAAGAACTGACCTCAGCGCAGGTGGAAAGCATCATTCCTGGTAAATTGAATACGAGAGGCAAAGGGAAACCTGACAGAGAATCTTAAAACCTCTGATGTTGTACTGGATATTTAGACTAGGCATTGTTTGATCTCAGGTTCTTAAACATCAACAGTATTGTGTAAGATTGTGAGAGACAGATGACTGAGAGGTGCATGGCGTGATGCAATGCAGCTGAATGGCTGAGCAGCCTGAAGCTTCAGCATCTGGGACGAGAAAATCACTCTGTCAGTAATGCTCAGAATTCCATGGAGATTTTCTGCAAACTTTAGAGATAACAAGTTTTGGTCGTTTTGGCCACAATCAGAACTCAAAGCCATCAGACCTGCCAGGAATTTTGCACTGAGGTGCAGGTCTGGCTTTTTCCAGGACAAGAGGCTACAAACACTTCTGGATGCAGTTTGTTTGCTTGTTTTTAAATCTGACAGTAAAGTCAGAATAGTTAAAGCAGGAAGTGTTCTCTCCAGGACCAAGTCCACAATTGCAAAGAAAACAAATAGAAAACATCACACATAAGTTTTCATGCACCTTGTGGATTTCTATTACTCTGGGGAGGCTCTAGCATCTTTCAGGGGCTGCTTTTCTGAAAAGTTGAATTTTGCTGTGAGGAAAAAGGTGGCTCTTCCCCAGCAGCTGTGTTATTTGGGCTTTTCATTTTAGTTTCTGCTGTTCCATGAGCTGACTGTTTCTCTTAGGGTGCTTTAATGGAAAGTTTAAGCTAACAGCAGTGACCTTGTTATGAGAATACCTAGCAGACGTTCAATATGCCAGCAGGACTAGCCTAGTAAAGTTAATGGCTTGAAAATTCAATTTCTAATGTTACTTTGATTTTTCTTTTTTAAAAGAGAATTTCTCTTTGCAGTAAATTGATGTTTAAATAGTGCAGCTCATTCTCCCAGCAGAAGTATTAGAAAGCAATGTTGTTTGTATATCCTCCTCATCTGGCTGTTAGGGTAACTGTCTGGCACAAGGCAAAAAGGGAAAACAGAAAAGGAGACAATCAGGCACTTTAAATTCAGCTACAGGGGTTGAACAGTCTCTTTCTTATTTCTTTTTCCTAGGCCTAACTCCCATTGTAGATCTTCTGTATATGTGTCTGATAAACCATCATGTGACTTCAGTTTGACTGGTACCGAGCTAACACTGAACTGTGGTTTGTGTTTTTCACAGATACGTGAGACTATGTGTAAGGAGAAGCCACCAAGGATTTAGTTAGCTAGGTTGCTCCACTGGAAGAGCACGTTGACAGTAGAAAACTGGGAAAATGCAATGTAGTATCTGAGTGTATTCAGAGGTTCAAGGTCCTGGTATGAGCCTTCTGTGTAATTCAAGCAATGCTTCTTAACGCCAGTTCCTTATCTACAGAGGAGGTCTTTTGCTGTCCGTTTTTCCCTAGTTAATGGCTTATTTAAAAAAAAATAATTTCTGGGGCTGAAAGCCCCAGCAGGCTCCACCTGCCATCCTGGCACAACCCACTGGAGCAGCAGCATGTCAAACTAAGTAACGCTTTTATAGCTACTGTTCAGCAAACTTCTTTTCATAGCCAGCCCGTGACTCTGCGAATGGGGCAGCAGACAAGGGGTTATGTGAACTTGCGCATGTTGGAGCACAAACATGTCATAGCCAATTTTAATCCTTAAGCCTGCTTTTGTTTCGAAGGTTCTTGTTTGCTCCAGGTATCTAAATTTAGCCATATTTTTGTCAGCTAGAACTTATGTTACAGAAAAGAATGCTAGCAAATCTCAGCAATGTCACACTTTATTAGTCATGCAGGCACGTAAAAGCAAGGTTAGAAGCACAAAATTCTGGAGATTTGTGGTGGCAGTTGTTTAAAAATGCCACACTGAGCTTTTTAGGATTTACCTTCTGAAAATGGACCAAGTGAGAGCATTAAATTTCATGAACAATGCAGCTTTCTTAAGTTGGGAAAAAGGAATATTTAAATCCTGAAGAACAACTTCCCTGGACATGTATGCTCCTCTATCTTTGCAACATTCACGAGTCCATCACATTCTCTTCCAGGTTCAAAGGCAGAAAATAGTATTTGCTGACAACCTGCTTTTCTCTTTGGGAGTGGCTGCGGGCTGCTTGGGTGCTGCAGATAAGCTCGAGGGGCTCACGGCATCCCCTTCTAAACACTCTTTTTCCTTTCTGCACCTGCAGTGCGGGCTGGCTGGCTCAGTCTTGCCTTGCTGAAGGGTGAGAGGTCAGGAGCTGTGCCTCACCACACCTCTCCAAAGGTGTTAAGTGTGAGGTTGGGCCATTCCCACTGTCAGGATGTCTTGTCTGAGCAAGCAGTATCTAAAAATGTACCTTGCATCTGTTGATGTGTGTTTGCTGCAGTGTTCCATGCAAAAGAGAGAAGCTCCTCACACAATGACACTAGTTTGGTTTTGAACACAGCTCTATGGAATGGACAGGGAGAAGTAAACCCCAAAGTATCTCCCAGGGTTTACACACTGGACTTTTCCTGATTCATTACCTTTCATTTCTTTTTGTGACAATCAACTACTTGAAAACTTGGCAAGAGGATGTCTTTTAAAAATTATTTCTTAGTAAAAACATGCACAGAAATTCCCGTTCCATACCAAAAAAAGCTGAAACATTTTAACATAATATGGAAATGGCATCCTTGTTGTGATAGTACCACTCTGTAGAAGTACTCCTGAGCATCCTGCTGTTCGGTCCAGTTTCCAGGCAGCCCTTGTGTTCTGTCATGCTTGGCTTGGGAGGAGAGCAGTCACAAGCACCCAAGTGTCAGTCTGTTGGCATAAGGCTTCCAGCATGGGTGCCTCAGAACATCCCAACCTGCCTCATTTCACAGACGCAATGACTTTCTAGCTGTTTTACCATTCTGCAAAGGGAATGGCTGACCAGTTATCTAAAAAGCTATTCCATAACCAGTTGAGCTATCCAAGATCAGAAGGAACCAGCTTTGGGAGCTGGGCTTGTGAGCAGGAGGTTCAAAGCAATCCCTTGGCAGTCATCGCAGAAGGGAAGGCCAGAGAACAGAGAGTCTGGCTGACTGCAGGGGAGAGCCGGCGTGCCAACCGGGGAGCAGGCAGGGAGGCCCAACATAGCTCTTTGGAGAAGGAATGACATACATGGCCAAGAAATAAATCGTGTGTGGAAAGGTTATGCTGAGAACTTGTTAGTTGTGGACCTCTTATAACTGCATCTAACCAAAGGTCTCTGTGGAGAACTTCTAGGTGAATCCCCATTTGTCCATACTGACAGTGTTCCAGAAATGTTTCAGAGGAAGTGAAGTACATAACTGAGTATCGTGACATAGGTGTAATTCTCAACTGAGCAGTCTGTCATCGGAGCATGTGGCAGTCAGGTGGAGCAGTGGGTTTACACCGCTGAGAACTTCAACAGTTCTCAAAGACGTTCAAGGCATTGTTGTCTTCATTAGACTGGCAGTTACAAGGCTGTGTCAAAACAAATACCCAGATTCTTCTAAAATAGAAAATATTAGAAATATTTCAGGCCTCAACACTTGATGTCTTTTGTCAGTAACAGTATTTTGTTTGGCATCTCATTGTGGGGGCTTTGAGGCTGGTTTTTTTCCTTCTAAACTTTGTTGGCTTTAACAGCATCTTTGTTTCTGTAGACTAAAAAATGAGGATTCTTTTATATGAGAGCTTTTTCAGAGCACCTGGACAAGTGTATAGAAGTTGTCTTGGCTCCAAATCGTATTATACATTACTAATATTACTGAGATCTGTTCTGCTTTTCTCTGGACAGGGAAGATACTATGTAGCTCTAATTTGTACAAATAGCTAGCTATCTGCATCACTGCAGTGCCTTGGCCCCAGAATGGCATCTCTAATTGGAATAATCCATTTTAGATTGCTGTTGAATAATGGGTGGGGGATTACCCACCTTTTATCAGCAGAACAGTACATTCACCATGGTGATTTGTTTGTTTGTTTGTTTCATCTCACAAAGTATCTAGTTTCAAGCTCATAAAGTGACTACCAAAATTTTTGGTGATAGAGAGCACACAGCATTAAAAAAGATAAAAGGCTTCAGAAATAGGGGTCTCTGGAGGTCTGGGTACAGGCCGTACTCAGAAAATAAAATAAACCCTACACAGGGTGTAAATACAGAATGCTCACCTGGAAAGAAAGGGCATTTTGAAGGTAGTGTTGTTAAATTGGATTTGAGCCAAAGTCAAAAATATCAAGAAATTAAATTACACTATTTCAACTTTTTTAGCTACAGAGCTACAGCTTTCAGGAACTGCAAACGCAAACCATAAACATCAACAAATTACACTTAATATGGCTCCTGGAGCAGATTTCTGAAGGCAGCACAATGTGAAGTTGTGGGTAATTGAAGCCTCGAGGCATTCTTGTCCCTTGATCTTTACCTGGTTACAGAACCTCATCTTCCGATGCCAAATCCCATTAGGATACCCCAAAATGACAGATGGCTCTGCCTAACTGCCAGTCGGCACAGATGTGATCCCTGGTTTTGGATAAACAGTAGGATTCTTTTTTGTATGTAGTAACCTAAATTTTTCTGGCCAGAGTGTAGCTGCTCCGTGACAATAAGGGCTGTGCTATATAAATCAAGAGCAGTGTGTGTGTGTGTGTGTGTGTGTGTATGGTACATGCACGTCGGTAAAATTTCTGTGAAGCAGAATTGCAGACCTGGGAACGCAGTGCTAACAGAAGACAAGGCGTGAATTTTAAACCACTCACTTTTCTAGCCTAACTCCTCCCATGGAGCATTCAACCTACCAAGTTCTGCTTTAGTTAAGCTGAAATGAGGGTGTCTGCATGAGAGGTGATGGTGTGACACAATCAGCTTAAACACACCAGCATAACAGAGGATCATTTCCTCTATAGACTAGCCCGCAGGCTAATTTAAAAATATGTACATATTATTCAGATAGCTATTGGCAAATGTTTTATTAAACATCATAAGTATAAATGCATTCTCACAAAATGACTCAAATAGACCATTTAGCCTTACTATTATACAGTTGGTAAACAATAAATATTAATAGAAAGCAATAATTTCCACGGGATATGGTACCTCTCTGTTAGATGTATTCTTTGTGACTTTTATTACTGCTATTAGTGACTTCTCTAGATGTGAGTAGCGGAACTGTATAGTCTGGAAGAATCACAGCACAGAGAGAAGGGCTTTTTTGGCAAGAAAAAGCAGTTCCTGCATGTGTGGGTACAGGAGTGGTTCGTGTGGTTTATGTACTTCGACTCCCCTTTCTTACGTAGGTTTTCAATGGTTACTCTGGATCAGTCCTTGTATGCCAGAGCATTTGCTCATTGAAGGCATAATTCGCCACATCTGAGTCCCTGCGTACAACTTCATGGTATGCATTCCCAAAATTGCCGGTGAACCTGGCATACATGGGCTTTCAGTCCTGAGGCTGAGACGCCTCCATTCACCTGTTAGAAGTGCAGAGCCACCTTAACCCCTTGCTCCAGCTTCTCTGTTTGTCTCCACCTAAACAACGAGAAATCAAAGAAGTCAGACTAGCTGCTTGCTCTGAAAGTGAAGATGCTGTGATGCAATTCCCAGGAGCATTTTATGCCTGTGTTCAGTTCCTCAGATGGCAGTTGTTGCACCTCTAGTGTTTGGTGGAAATCTACTTGAATATTATTTTAAAATAGCCCCAAACCCTTTCATTGTGCTCTCAACGTGCTGAGAGCAGCAGTATGCCTGCCTCACAAACTGCCTGCGTGGCTGCGGGTGCTGCCTGGGGACATTCGCTCTGAGCCGTAGAACTTGTTCCAGTACCACAGCAAAGCTAAGCTGTAAGGGCAGAGACAAAAAGACCACAGATCTAGTCAGGATGCTCTGGAAACTGATAAAAAAATTATGCCTGGAAGAATTCTGTGAGGTGTTTTGTAATTCTGTAGCCATTACTCAGAGAAATGAATTTTAAGGTTTCCACCAATAGAGTGGACACCAACTAATTCATAAAAGGTTTGTAATCCCACCTTAGAATAATTTGCAACACTTGTGTTGGCATTCAGGTAAAACAGATGAACTTTAGATTTACTAAGAAAATCAAGCGTGGACTTCCCTCACATTTGAAAAGGAAGAAAGTAGGGCAGCATTAGTAGCTGATGGCCAGCCAAAATTGTATTGGTCAGTTCTGCTGAGGAATGGTTTGGACTGAATCCTGCTCCTGTCTGAGGCAGAGAGAAGATTTGATCATTGAATCTTGAATTTGGTCTCTGCAAAGAATCATAAAACAAATAATAAAAAAATAGAAAGCATCTTTCAGAAACTGTTAAAAATTCAGTACATTGCTGACAGCGTTTCAATTGTTGAGTTAGTAAATTCTGGATATCCCCTTTCTGTCTGCCCAACCAAGCACAAGTATGATTTGCTCTGGAGAAAGCAGACTCGATGCAAATGTTGGACTCATAGGATACACTGCCCAGGCCAGGAGATGTACATACATCCCAGCTCCAGCACAAGGTGCTTTCTGGAGTCTTAGCATCCACATTGTGTAACTCTGTCTATAAATTCTACTGCATTTTCTTCTTGAAACACTTCCTGGGTCATCTTGACAAGTTACTCTGTTAGAGCAGCTATAGAAGTATTTGTGTCTGGGAATGGAAACTGCGTCTGTTCTCGGCATGGTCTGAGTCAGCCCTTTGTCGGGTGTTTGAGTGTCAGGCTCCTGTGCAAGGCTGTGCATGTCTTGAGCTGCCAGTTGGGATGGGTCTCTCCAGCACCTGCACAACAGGGAAGGCCACAGCAAATAGAGGGCAGGTGGGGTCGACCAGGTTTTATGGTGGGGAGGTGAGCCAGGCAGTTCCCGTGTCTGTGCTGCGCATGGGGAGGGGGGATTTGGTCTCAGCTGCTGTATGTGTGAGCCTCTTCAGCCTTTGGTAGGCTCTCACAGACAAGTGGTACTTCTCCAGCTGAAGAATGTAAGGGGATTTCATCTGCCCTGTGATGGCTTTGGTGTGCCCTGTGGAGTTGGTGGGGATGAAGTTATGTCAGCTGCAGCAGAGGGAAGAACAGGCAAAGTTTGGTCATCCAAAGCTGAGTTATATGGAGGTGCAGAGGGCTTACGACCAGGCTGAGGAAAAAGATGGCAATACCCATTGCACTCAACCCCCCTCACTGCGACCTAGGACAAGAAACTCCTTCATGGTTTTGTGGTTAGTTCTGCTAGACTCAGCTGTCTCAGCTAGCTGTAGGATTGGTCTCAGCTCAGATGATGAAGGGAAAGCACTCACAATTTGCCCGTGCTCGCATTGGCACTGTGCTCCTCCTGTATTGATCCGGCTGCTCTCTTGGGGCTGGGAAGGACCGGGCTGGGTGGGACAGCCTCTGGGAAACACAGGTCCTGTGGGGCGAGTGCATCCCACCAGTCGCTGGAGGGCACCTGCTCTAACACTTGAGCATCCAGAGAGATGCCCTGTGGGAAGGGGATGTGACACAAAACCGCGATTTGCTTTTTCTCCAGTAGAAACATCTGATTTGTAAGAATTCCCTTCCTCCTTTTCAGGGTTATATCTTTACTGTGAGAAACACCCGCTTAGCAGAATGGCTGGTATTTACATCTCTCCTAATTTTTTAGCAACGTCTTGCTTTGACATATTCAGCTAAATGAACAGGGGGAAACTTACATTTGTTTACTTGTTCTTTTGGAGATAAAACACCTCTGTGCCTCAGCCTTTGAAATACTGTGAATGATGGATTTTGAAAGTGAATTTAGAAAATATTCTGAATTAAATATTTATGTTTAAGCTTTTACAAGGCAATCTGAATAAGCCTTTTGGGTTTTTCCACAGCAGACTTAATTGTGCTTAGCCATACATGAGAGTTTGATTCCCTGGCTACAAAAGCCTTTGGTTGTTGTTCAGGGGAAAGCTCAGGCCCTTCGCAGTCTCAGTGCTAAGGTGCTGGCTTGGGATGCAGTAGAGAGGGTTTTGCCCATGAATGACACTCCTGAAGCGTTGCAGTGTGAGTTGAGATAGTGAAAGCCTACATGGCTGCAGTCCCTGGTGAATCAGAACAGGCTGAATGCACAATGCTCTCACCAGATACCCTGTGCAGTTAGAAAACCAGCAGGTTGTGGTATTGACTGGTGTGGCAGAGAAATGCCTCTATGCTGGCAGGCTGAGTGTAGAGGAAGGTAATAAATAGGTGCAGGAGACTGGGGGAAAGGCCAGAAGACAGCACGCTCTACAGAAGGAGTGCAGGATGCAGAGGGGAACTGCACATCCATACTGACCAGAGGAGAGAAATCTCTGCAGTTTTGGACTTCTCTGCTTGTCCTCAGAGAATAGAAGGACATGCTGGCTTTCAGGAACAAGGATAAGAAATCAGGGATCAGAGGCTAAAGCTCTGCATTCTGCTGGGAGCAAGCAAGACTCCACTAGATGTCCTTCATGTCCACATAAATGACACTGTCAGATTTCTCTTAAAGGTGTCTGCAGGAGGTGAGGGAAGACACCTGAACGGTGGATCTATGAGCACTTCCTTTCTGCATGAAGGCAATTCATGCAGGGTAGCGAGTAGCTTGGTCAAAAACGTGACCTCTGTCCCTAGAGAAGTGTTGCTCTTGGTTACAACTTCTCTTCAGATTGCTGAAAGCAAAAGCCTTTGAGGAGCTGGTTGCATACTACAGTTTTGTTTGTATGTTCTAGATGGATGCTCCTTCCTTTTTGTATTACAGACTTGAGTTTAGGATACAGTATTTTTTATGTTGACTGTAGCCACTAGGAAAATGGTGTGGGCATGAGGAGTTTCCCAGAGACGATCGGATGGCAAGCTAGGCTTCACTAAGGCTGTGCAGAAAAGAAGGAAGGAGTTCAAGTTCCTAGTTTTAATGAGGAAGATGGCACCTCTGTCACTGAAGTAGATGGTTACTAGTACTATTAATAGCTCTTAATAATATTTCCTTTGGGACATAATGAGGTGGGCACATTGTGCAGACAGCTTGGGATCTCTAGCTGTATTCCCAGACTGGGGAAAGTGTTACTGAACAGAATCTTGTATGTGGAGTTGCATGAAGCTGATGACGCATGCGTACTGAATCAGAGAATATTCGACCTTTTATATCAGTCCACTAGACAGGGTAGGGTGAGGATGGTGATGGGTATGCTGGTGGTGTCCATTAATGTCCTGGATAGTGCTAGTGAGGAGATCGCTTGTGGCGCACAGTTCACAGACGGTGTACCGATGCACTCATACTCAGAGCATGAACCACGGGAACTGGAACCAGCAGTGCAGAGTGGAGGTATCTCTTGGAAGGCAGAAAGCAGCGCTGGTGAGCTGCTGCCCCGTGCTGTGCTGGTGCACGTTCAGCCTGCTTTCTGGGCAGTTTCGCTCTAGGTCTGACAGGAGAACTGAGCTTGGAAAGGGAAGGGCAGGGATGGGAAGGAAAGAGAACAAAGAGAAAAGAAAGTGGAAATTGCTGAGGAATTGATTCTCCGGCAATGCCTGCTCAGTAGACTGTTAATTCTGTCAGGTGTTTGGTTTCCAAAGGTTAGCCGGGTCTTTTAGTGATGCCGTGCCATTTCTAACTACTCTGTGATCTTAGCAGTGTTATTGGGTTACTGTGCAACTTAGATGTTCCCGTGCAGCGTGTTATGTTCCAAGATGGTATCAATAAGCACAGCTTTCAAAAGCTGAATGTTCTCTTATGATCAATATTGACAAAATAAACGTGAGCTTGCACAGAGCACATCTACATCCTGTGGCAAACTGGGAGGTCACCAACTGTCTGGAGAAAAGCTACATCCAACGCTGAAGGAACAGGACTGGGGGTGCCTAGTATCTGTGTTTGAATATCTGCCTACTATGTCATGCTCAGTTAAATTGCTTTTCATTATGTTTGTGTGGAAAGTATTAAAAGAACAATGCAAAGCTTCTTGATTTCTGATGTTTAATGCTGAAGGAATCTGGGCATATGCTTTTACAGTTTCTCACTTGGCTGATTTCTGTCTTTTTTCGAATGGGGAAGGATGAAGAATTGTAGCAGCCTACATGCCTTCACAACGTGCATAGACGCTGTTTGAAGCGCAAGGGCAAAATTAGTATTACTGATGCCACGGCAAGGGTGTGTGATGAATTATACCTCATAAGAAAGCACTTTATATACACTGGATTTTGAGTACTTTTATACTTTGTGCCTCTTGGTATTTAAAAATGACTGATTAATCTGACATTATCTGGGCAAACTGCGACTGCCTGCTCCTCTGTTATGTTACAGGAACGATATCTCAACCTAATGGGATGTACGGCAAGTTGCGAAGCTACTGTGGCTGTGTTCCGCGGAACAAAGTCAAGAAATAAAGACAGAGGCTTCGGGATGGTTTAAAACAGAGGCTTGGGGAAGAGAAGGGTCTCAGTAAAGGTAGGTTAAAGAAGATTGAAGGATAGTTATGGCAAAACAGGAATTCAGACAGATGTGGCAATTTGTTTTCCAATATAACCATAAAACGGCACTTAAAATGCCTCATTTGTATTCTGTGTCAATGTAATAGATGTAAATCTTTCTGGGAGTTGCTAAATATACGTTTCAGTTGGCAAGTACAAAAAGCATATGATCAATGGGAGAAACTTGCAGGGATGTTTTGTTGTTAGGACAGCATGACTGAACTTTGTGGGACTGGATCACTCAAATGAGCCCTCCATTTTGGGCCATTCGTTCTGCCTCCCTTTTTGACATTTTGTCACTTGCCGGCACTTAAACATTTCTTTTCAGCTCATAAATCATCGGAACGGCCTAGTGACATGCCAGCTTTTGACACTCATTTGCTTATTGCAGAGAGGTCCCATCCATCTCACACATATATGTTGCCTCTGTAAATAAGGCCGCCTGCTAACTGCTGTGAATGATCTGCGTTAGGAAAGGTGTCGCTCCTTGTGAATATGGATATTGCTGCAAATGAAGCCACTATTTGTCAGGATTAGGGGAACCAAAAGGGTAAGATAAATTGCAGTTAAAAAAGGACTCATCTGCAAAGATGCAACAGATACTATATTCAACAGAGTTATTGAGGTTTCGGCCTTTCTGAGCAATCACCCTGTAAAAACAGTGTGTAGCAATACCAGCGAGCCTCACAGTGCCTTGCCAAGTCTACTTGTGGTTCAGCTTGAAATTCAATTTCTATGTACATTCCAGAAATTTTAAGAAAAAGTGCCATCGGTGAGGCTTGGAGTGTTTCCGATGAATGATTTCCAACCTCCGGTTCTGAAGGGGAGCTTTCTCAATCTATTTGTAGTATGTTTCTCATTTAGGGGTTAACCAGTTCTCTTCCCTGGGAAGATTCTGTTCTTTTCATCTGTCCCTCTTTTCCACTGCAGCATTATGTAAGTAGTGGGAAAGTCTCACCGATGGTCAGTGAAGTATATTAGCTGTATATTAGGAACAAGAGCCTTATCTTGCCTGCTACAAGAGCCTTATCATGTCCTCTGTAGTCAAGGCAGGAAACTGGTTTACTGAGTCCAGCGTTCCATTCCAAACAAAAATACTGACTTCTGAACTGTAAGATTTCCAAATCCTGCTTTTTCTAGGAAGTGGAAAGTCGGCGTTCTAGGAATAGTTTCATGTTGCTAAAACGAAGTTGGCATCTGGAGAAGTATTGGCACAAAATATGTTTTTCTAGGTTCTCCTCGGGTATTCGTCATTACAGTATTTAGCAATACTGCCTTACCCAGAAATAAGCACCATCTTCCTCTTATTTGGATGTATGTTTCTCTCTGTCACGCTAGTCCGCACCATTCTTGTTTAACTGAACAGTCTTTACAACAGATTTCATACCTTATTGGCTACAGTACACAGAGGTTAATTTTCCCCTCTGAAGTTGTCTGCCTAGCGGGGAGGCTCGGGCTCCCGTAATTTGCAACCTGTCAGAGAACTTAGTTCAGTGGGCATTTCCTTAGAAGACCAGGGCAGAAAGAATCTGTTCATCTGTTAGTAGCTGTAGTTGTCCTGTTCTCTCACACTCGTTTGCTACACTGTGTCCATTGGCCTTTGAAGTCTCACTTGAAAAGACTACTACTCTGAAATCTAAACAGACACCTATTCTGAGAAAGTTCAGCTCCAGGGCGCACAAAGTAGTTGTCAAAACTATCCTGCAAGGCCCTTTGGCAGGGAGGGTGTTTGCATCCTCTGTGACTTGGTCAGGCTGCTCCCTGTTTACACTACTTACTTCAGAAGGCTGGGTGAGGTGCTGAAGGCTGCGATGAGTTTAGTATCACAGAGATCTGCGCTGGTGCAGTCGCAATCCAAAGCCTGCCTTGTTTTCCATATGCAGTCTAGCCGTGGGAGTGTCCGTTTTCACTCCTTCACATCCCATTTGGCTTGGTAGCTGCCAGATGCAACACGCCAGTATATTAGGTAATAGCTGGGGTTTAGTGCCTTTTTCTTAGAACTTTGCTACGTGTTGAGAAGATGCATACGGCAGCTCTTTGCTAGTGTTTCTCTTCCCTATTCCCTCCCTATTTCCTGTTGTACCATAATGTATTCTGAAAGCCCAACATTCATCTTCCAGAGCACTCAGTTTAAAGAGCTGCTTTGAGGTACTCCATCTCTGAGAAGTGGCATGTGTATTTGTTTTCTTTGCATATCTGGAGAAGTCTGTATTTCTTGGATCTGTTTTCTCTATCTGGGGGAGTGCGTGTGTGTAAACTGCTTTGCTTTGCAGCGGTTGCACACAGAGAGTACTGCTCAGGCACACAGACTCCAGCTGCTCTGTATGGCTGGGAGGCAGTGAAACAGCAAGCTGGTCATCTGCCCAGAAGACCAGGGTGGAAGTAGTCTACTCCAGCAGAGTTCAAGCCCATATGCGATGCACCAGTCTGTGATCTCTTCTTATCTGCCTCTTGTTTTCTTGTACACTAGTCGTTGCTTCCTCTGATTCAATACTCTCAAAATACCTAACTCTCTTGTTTTCACATCTTCTCCTTTCTATATTGACTCTGTTTGCCAAGAGACTATTGTTTCCCCCATTGCCCATGGGACAGCTGGTCGTTGTGGCAGTCAGTGGAATGCCTCACAGTGAAATCCTGCATCACCTATTGCTCACCTTGTGTCTTGTCAAACCATGCCATCAAGGGGATTTTTTGTACCGACTGATTTGCTAAAGGTTTAAAAGTTAACTAATCTGCCAAGAACAGTGTCAGCAGGAAAAGGATATTGCAAAACCTAGAAAATAAGTCAACAATACAGCTATCTTCTGAAAAACCAACATTAAATCAAACCTTACAGAGCTCCTTGTTTACTCCCTCTCTGACTTCTGAGTTTATTGACCAACTAGCCTTCCTGCAATTATTTGTTGTGAGAGGTTTACAGCTTTTTGCCACTTAATAGCACAACTAAAGGAGTTAATTCCTCAGTGGTAGTGGCAGGTGGAGTTGTGGCCACAGGCTTAGAATTGGGTCTTCAGGGAGGTATCTGTAGGTGGCTATGTCTCTGGTATCTCAGAAGATTGGCTTTGAAGAATTACAGTTGATTCCTTCTAAGAACAACTTTCTTAGAATTTCACTCTGAGCAGAACGTATCCTGTTTTACTTGAACGCCTTTTCCAGACACCTTGCTAAAAATCTCTGGACAGATTTCCACTGTCTGGAGTGGGTGTAAGTCTGTTTTGCAGTTTTAATAACAAAGAGGAAGAGAGAAATAACACAGAAATGGGAGATGGATGTTTGTGGCAGTGCAGTTAGACGCCAGTGCTACAGACCCCATTCCTGGGGGTTTTTGGATGACGGCAGACAGGCTGACGTTCTCTAGGTGAGCCTGTTCATTCAGTTTAGAAAATCTGTGGCAGATAGCCACTATTCTTGCTGTAGATATATGCAATTTCAAGCACTGCGGGCTGCTTGGTATGCAAAAATTACGCATAGACCTTGGATTCTATATGTTAAGTAGGAACTAGGGGTTTGTCCAGCATTGCAGACACTGACTGAATTGTACGCATTTTATGAACTCTACTGAGAACTGCAAACCACCTGCATTTCCTCTGTTTTCTAAGTTTACTTCCCAGTCTGAAGAGCTCTCTATCAAGGCTGAAGACACTGTAAGTATAAAGGACTTGACTACAAAGATTTCAGGGAATGAGTCTCTGAAACTTCCAAACTTTCCACACACCCCCACACTCCAAGCTTTCTTTGTATCTCAATCTCTCATCCAGCATGCAATGCACAGTGTAGATGACAGCATCTCAGACTAGACTTCTGAGGATGCTCTCCACTTCCCCACAGTCTCCTTGCCTAGCATTTCACTGTGATGATTTGGCCTCTGCCTGGCCAGCCTGAGATGTCCTCAGAATGACCATGAAGCACCTAGTCATGGCTCTTGGCCCTTCCTTCCTTGCCTGACTTGCTGCCCACCTTTCCTTCATCCCAGTATGCCAAAGTACTTTATGCGGGCAGGGGCATCAGAATTCGGTCAGAATTTAGGGGGCGATATTGCAGTCTTGCAGTGTCCGTTGGGTCTTTATATTGCCAGCTTATCTTTGCACTGACAAGAAGTGTGTGAAATTCCAGGAGGTCATCTGGAACAATACATGATGGTGGCTTCGCGTGGTATCTTTCCAGCCTTGCTACCATGAAAAGCTATGAGAACATGAGAACCAAGTACTGTGCTCGGAGCCTTTCCAGACTTAAGCAGGAGAGGAACCCAAGGGTACAAGCACCAAGGCACAGGGCAATTCCACTGCCAAAGGATGAGGAAACTCTAGCTTTTAGCCAAAGCTGCCTCAGTTTTCAGACACTCTTAGCAGCCCATGTTGTTACCCACAGCAATGTCTTTGAGGTGGTATTTGTGCTAGTGTTAGTGCAGGGCCCGTTGGGGGCTACAAAGAGAGAGCTCAATAAGAAAGAAAACTCAGACAGCTTGGAGGAAAAAAGTGAAGAGGGCATTTTACTTTTGTATAGAAATCTCTGGGAAGTAAATGCAGTAGCATGCTCTGTCCCTGTGTCTTTCAGTGATGAGTATTAGCCCAAAGCAAACTTAGCAGAGAAATCACATGTTGTTAGTATTTTCATATTTTTACTATTCCTGGAATGACTGAAGGCTCAGGCAACAAGAGGGAAGGAATAGTGATGCATTCTGCTTTTTCTCTGGCTAGATATTCCTCGGCAAACTTAAAAATATTGACCAGGCAATTTTAGAGCAGATACTGCTCCAAACAGATGCCTTATTATAACGTTCTAACAATTATTCTAATTCTGATTCAAGTGACATTTAAATATGCTTAATCCTGAATTTTTATGCATTATTTTGCATATCACAAAAAAATACAAGCAAATGTACTGTAAACTGCAGATTTTATGTCTTTAACTCTCGAGCCATGTAGTAATTTGTTTTGCTTTCACCACAAAGCTCCATTGGTTTGGTTTATATCACTTTTTTGCGAGCTGCTTTTCAAGCATATTCTTAATCTCAAACTGTATTTGCTGTAAAAACAAAAATGCTCCTGAGAAGCAGTATTAAAATGTGTTTCTTGGTGTTATATGTTTTCCATCTTCAAGAAACACACTGTTAATCTCAGGGAAATGTTAATCTTCGGGTGTGCACAAACAGCAAATCTTTTTTTCTAATTTCATACTTAAAGATAATAGGCTGATTCACACTGGAAGCAGTGAAGCCTGAAAGGGAAAGAGGTTTAAATTTACAGCAAAGCAGTCTATTTTGTGTTTTGTCTTGCTTTAAAAAAAAGATTCATGGCTATTTACATGTAATTGTGCACACAGAATAGGTCGTTTATGTAGTTATATATCTTTTTCCCTGATTAGAGCTTTTGTTTGTTATCCGAATCTTAAACCGAAAACAAGGTTTATAAAAATTAGAATGGGAAGGCTCAAGACAGTCTGTTTCAAAATGAAGCAAACTGTCAGGAATCTATGAATATAAATAGTTTTTAGCAAAAACATGTTATCAAGGAGTTCTCTCAACTATATTTGGCATTTTTGGAGCAAGAGTGCTGGTGCTTTATTAAAGAACAGCTCTGAAAAGGGAGAGCTGGTGGAGCTTCAGCCTGGAGTGTCCTTGAAACGAATCTGGGAAATGGGGAAGGTGTGCTCGTGCTACTATGGCTATAGCCAAAAAAGTCCATTATCCTTTAAATGTTTTTGGAGCACACATCAACCAAAAAGCTGTAAATAATCTACAGGAATGCTGAACTGTCACAAAATTATTTATGATGAAAGCGAAGGTTATAAAATATTCATCTTTTTTTTTTATTCATGTGAGATGGTAAAATTAAACAAGGTGAGCAGCACACCTATTTTCTGTGTCTCCTACTTTGTCTCTTACTGCCTAATAATGATGGGGAAGAGGCGGACTGGGAGCATTCCTGTTATAGTTCTGAGCAGAATTTGGTATTGTTGCAGGCTTCCAACTCTCTCTCCAGTTTGTACTTAAGCTGATAACTTGGCCTACAAAGCGTGTGTTCCCCCAGCCACACAGATTAGCACAGGCAGAGTTACAGGCTCATCCTTATGACGGGAGAGCTGTATTTTGAGGTGGGAGCTCATTACTTTCCCTGCGGTCCCGTGCTGCTCTTGTGTTGCCGAACTTTGGTCAGAGTGAAATGCGGGATCAGACTCCAGGGTGATAAGTAATGCACATCACTGCCAAAATATAGTGGCACTGTGGAGGCTTTGGGTTACAGGGAGAATTGTTAAAAGTTTATTCAGCAATGAAGCAGCTGCTGCTCTCAGGAGGGTTTCTCCCCTGCTGCCATTTTGGGCCTGATGACCTTACATTTTAGCCCCGTTCTGCTTCAGCAATATGCTTTCTGCTGCTGTGGGTGCTCATCACATCTGGGTGTGAGCTGAGAGCAGCATAATGCATTCACTGGTTTTCGGGGCAGTAGTTCCCTCAAGAAAATGAGCTTGCAGACATCTAGATGGGCACCTGTCCTTCTTATCTCTGATCCTCAAAGAGGTGTCGAATTCACAAAAGAGCTCCATACTGCGTGTACTGTAAATTACATTCACAGTGACCAAGCTGTGGACGTCAGGAAAGAAAGTATGGCTGGAAAGACACTCGGGGTGGAGGTTTGGATAAAGCCCACAGTGCTCTAACAGCTTTTCTCTTCAACTAACTCCAACATGGGGAAAAAAGACCCACAAAGGAACGCTCGCTTGAGCAGATTCCTGCGTCTCATTCCTTCCTGTGATTCTGTGATTCTGTGATTCCTGTGCCATTTTGCCCAGATCCTCAAATATATTCAAATGGGAAGAGGGGAAAGAGCAGGGAGAAGGTGTAGAAAGAGGAATAGCACCATCCAGTCCCTGAGATGTGGTATACTTGCCAAAAAAAGGGATACCACCCACTTTCAGGATGAGGATCAGGCTGCTGCAAGCGTTTATTCAACTGCCAGTGCTGCATTCAGTTCTCTGGATGCCATTCCTGAAATCATCTCCCAGGCCCCAGCTGTAAACATAGTTACTAAATGCATACCTCATAAAAGCACTTCTAAATGCAAATGGCCTGGTTTTCTTTTGTGTACATAAAGCCATTTGGGCGTGCACGTGGGTGTGCATCATATTCAATTTGTCTATGATTGATAGACTGTCTTCCAGACCAGAGGGATAAAAAGAAAAGTGGAAGTCAAAGCCTCTGATTTTTATTTCAGTGGTAGCCAGCCACATACATCTGTGTGCAGAATTTGGCACTCGGCAAATCTAACTTTTGCCAAACCAACAAGAGTAATTGGTGTAACAAGGCTCTCGTGAAAGGAAAACACACATGAACTAAGTATTTCACATCTCTATAGTGGAAGTTATTTTTAGGGTTAATTTGGGTTATGCGCTTATATTGTTTGTGATTAATATAGGGTCTTTACTATGCAAATAGTGCCTGTAAGGAGCAGAAACCAGCTGCTTTAGTCAGGAGGTCTTAATGGCCAATGGCCTGGCTGTGGTAGGTGCACCATACGCATGTGTGATATTTTCCAACACCAGACCCCTTAGCGTACACTCCCAAGCACATCACTTTTGTGATAGGTTGCAGGTGGTGAGGAGAGACAAGTTTGAATGCTATACACATGCTTATTAGACACTGTTGATTTTTTCTATATTTTTTTCCCTTCATGTCCATATTGTATGTACTTCTGTCACCAAGAGATGCACTTAGTAGCCAGTGTGGAAAATATATTAATTGGAGCTGGTTATGCAGCATCAGGAGGAAATTGCTTTATTTAAAATGCTTCTTGGACTTAACCAAGGTGGTTAAAGTCCTAACTGGGCATTTCAAACTACAATAACAAAATCACCATTTCTGGAGCGGTATTAACTAACTTCATCATTAGTTTTATACGTTGCAGATTATTTTGATTTGCTTCCTGGTATTTGTATCTGTAGGCTGTCCTGAGATCGAACTTCCATTCCTTTCTCTGCAGGCAGAATGGTGGGAATTTACACAGGAAAGAAAACTAAGATTCATGTAAGTCAAAGATATCAACTATTGTGTGTCTCATGGTAAAATCTGGAGGATCAGATACGCTCCTTTTGTGTTCAAGTGAACTAGCAGGCTGCAGCATTTCGGGTATGTGTGAGAATTTTATGCTGGCCTGAGGAAGCAGTTGCATTACTGACTCACCACTCCTTTTGAGAGAAAGATCGGTGAAAAGGGAAGGGGGAACAGAATTTAAGGCTCTCACGAATATTGCAGAACTATTTTTTTTGCATAGGTCATTAGCGCATTGGGTGCATAACTTCCCACAAGCATAGGTGAAAAACTAAAGTGGATTTGCTTTCACATAAAGCTTCTGTCACTTTCTAGGCTGGGAGAAGGGAAAATTGCCTGTTTTCCCTTCCCCCAGATGAAAGGGCATTTGACACCGAGGCTACAACTCCACAAGACCTGGCAGAGATCTTTGAAACAAGGATTCAAGTAGTGCATTTTTTGGTGGGATTCGTGTGAAAACCACAAGTTTTACAGTTCAAGCTGGTGCCTCTTTAAAGCAATATTTTTTGTCAAAAAGAGAGAATCCCTTTGATGAAAATGCAATTGGTTCCTGAGGACTGTTTCAACAGACTTACCAAAATCTCTCAAAGTTGATTTGAGGCCGAGAAGTATTGCCTGCCACGTACTCTGTGTTCATCGGGCTTGCTTCCTCCTCGGCACTGGTCTGGCTTGGAATCTCTGTGAAACCAAACTGGTGGCAAAATTGTTATAGAAAGAAGGACAAGGAAAAACAGAAAAGAGAGAAATCTCATCCTTCTTTGAAAGAAGCCTACTCTTGTGAGCTTTAGAGCTCAGTTTTTAAATTTCAAATCATGTAATTACAACCTGACCTCTTGGATGCTCGTGAAACCTCAGCCTGATTACACTGAGCTTCCTGTGCCAGTGAGGGAAGACGCATCACTCACGCGCTGCCCACACTTTGATGCCTTTACAGGTACCTTATAGAAACACAACAAGCGGGTTCCTAAAACTACTTAAAAACAATTTCTGAACAAAAATGAAAGAGCATCTCTGAAGATGCAAAACAGGATGCCCAGCTACTTTGTCTAGAATAAAGCAGCAAATGTGAGTTACACTGAAGCTACAGGTGCTTTTAAATAATGACATCAGCTCTGAGAACAGAACCAGATTCTTGGTCTGGTCACCCCCTAAAAGACCAAATGGTTCGTGCTTGACAGTGTCAGGTGCCGTCCTTGTCTTATTATTCTTTTGTAAAAGTACATAACCCGTATTATGTCTCTGCATCAATATTCCCTAGATAATGGCCATCTGTGCTTTAAAGGCTTTATAGGTAAACTACAGCTATTTAATATTTTCTTTTTTAGTCAACCAGTCTTTTCATGAAGGAGACCACAGTGATCTAGCCATACAGCCTAGCACTGCTTTGTCTGTTATGTGATTGTTATGTTTCCATTTATATCACAGTCTTCTCTGTACTATTCAGATCCAGAAAAAGAAAAAAACCCTACTGCAGAGTTAGATTTTCTGTTTGTAGAAATGCATTTGATAGCAGGGGGAGGGGGTGTTTTCATAAAGTTCAATTTTTTAATAAAACCCAATTTCCTTTTCACTTCTCAGCCACACTATGACAAAGGAATTGCAGCAGGCATCTTTCATGGAGAGAACATAATTGCAAAGCTTGCTGGCATCCTGCTCGCTCAGTCTCTCCAGCACTGACAGCTGGGTGAGGGGTTGCTGTTAGAGGAAAGGCCATAGGCAGCTGCAGCTAGAGGTATCCACAGCAAAGGAAGCGGCAACAAACTGTGCAGGATCCTGGTTTGGTGGTCTGTGTCAATGCTCTTTGTCTGGTACCATGCCATGTCCCCTGTCCTACTGAGCTAGGTGCTACCCAAGCACAGTCTGAACTCTTAATTCCCAAATGGCTCTTGCAACCCAGCCAAGAGGGAAACAGGTTCCTCATTTGGTGGTTTTGGTCTGGCCATCCCTATCATTGGAACAGGCTGCCCAGGGAAGTGGTTGAGTCACCATCCCTGCAGGTATTCAAAGAACATTGTGGATATGGCGTTTAGGAACATGGTTTAGTGGTGGACATGGCAGTGCCATGTGATAATGATAATCAAGTGATTATTCTTGATAATCATAGAGTCCTGGAATGGTTTGGGTTGGAAGGGGCCTAGTCACCTAGTTCTACCCCCGCCATGGGCAGGAACACCTTCCACTAACCCAGGTTGCCCAAAGTCCCATCCAACCTGACCTTGAACACTGTCAGGGATCCAGGGACATCCACAGCTTTTTTGGGCAGTCTGCTGCCCTCATAAAGGTCTTAGAGGTCTTTTCCAGCCCAGCTGACTCTGTGGTTCGGTCACCATGTAAAAGGTATGGGGTCATACTAGCCATTCTCCAATGTCACTGTGTTACAGAGCAAACCTCCCCGAGGACAGGACTTGTGTCTAGGACTTGAGTCTACCTCTGTGCTGCAGCAGGGAAGGGACGGAAGGCCTCTGCAGCACATCAGGGCTGACCATGGCCAAACTTTTGTGTTTTCTGAGCCAGCGAGATGCTTCAGACTGCCTCTGGTTCGCAACAGGACCCTGCACTTCCAACTGCTGCCCACAGTTCTTCATTCTGGGCTTGTAAGAAGGAGAAAACAGTGAAATGAATGGTTGGCTCTCTCTCTTCCTTTAACTTTTGCTTCCCAAAGCGCTCCTTATCACATTCTGCTCAATAGGGCATGGCCTGACCCTGCAGTGAGATGCGCTGCTGTGATACTGCAGACTTGGAGCACGTGAAGGTCTGCATGACTTTAGTTTTCTTAGCCAATGTGCAATTTCAAGAAAAGGGCACCCTGCCATGGATGTTGTACCTTTGTCACTGAGACTTAGAACGTGTGTTGAAGCAGAGAAAGTACTGAGGTTTAAATAGAAAGATTCTTGGTAATGTGCAATAGCCTGCTGGATATCTGCTGGGTTTTACCTGCCTTCTGGATCTGAACTAGCATCAATTTCAATACTTCTTCCCAAAATGCACTTTTTGTTCAATTAAAAGATCTCAGGTGTTCCTTCCAGAGAGTCTCACACAGGGTGGCCCTGACCAGATAGGGAACACTTTCCTCCAGCCACATTCATACAGATCTCAAATCTGAATTTCTTAATTTAATGGCTTTATTTCTGACTTATGACATGAAACATGGTGGTTACTATGCCAGTGTCATGTCTGTAGCTGCCCTTCCCAAATCTTGTTGATAAAGTCTGCTAGCCCAGAACAAATTACCATCGCTGTTTTGAACTCACCTGAAGACAAGGCATCCCACTGAGCACTGCGTAATAGCAGATAGCAGCTGCTGCGGGCTTCTTGGTACTGTTTTCCCCTGTTTGGTAACCTTTGATTGCTGCTGTCAGCTGTGCAAGGCTTACAAAACCTGATTTCTAGCTTCGGCTGTGTGTGTGTATCTCTCGTTATTGTCTGTATGCTTAGGTAATCACTCCTGTTGACAGAGAATTTCCCTTGTTCTTCCAGGCCAGAGACCCTCTAGTCATTAACATTAATTTGAACAGTTTAAGAATGGTAACAGGAAAAGCAGAAAACACCATTTGCTTTCTTTAAATGAACCCCCTGCTTATCTCTCTTACGTATTATGAATAAATTTATGCTGTCTGTGAGCTCTAACCGCCTGGATGTTTCATAATTCTTCAGATTGCATCCTTGGCAACAATTCTGATTTGCAGCCTGTCGTTAGTTATATTGTCCAAGCATCTGAGATCAGGTGTTGAGAAGTTGATGGAGCTGACACAATTCTCCTGCCACTGCTCCAGTAGATGCCTTTTGACAAATCAGTAGGAGAAACTCCTTTTTTCAAATGGATTATTCTCTTAATCTTCAATAATATGGATGTTGATATGTTTCAGCAAGGTCCTGACTCATGTGGGTTGTTTTTAACCCAGCATTACATCAGAAGTGTTACCGAATCAGATGGGATGTTTTCTTCTGTTCTTCGTCTCATTTTTTCCCTTTTAATCGGATCTTTGCCTAAATGACACTTCACAGAAACAATTCAATCTAAACCCTTGCTTCAGGTTAACATGTTTGCTTTCCTATGTCAAGCTGTCCCAGTTTCAAAAAGCTATGAACTCCTAAAAGCAATTTAGCACCATCGTACCAGTGACAGATTTAACTCTGGACAAATCCATGCTGAATTCGTTAATCTGTCAGATGGACTTTTCAGCGCACAGCCTGCTCATTTCTTACCGGTTCAAATAAACACAGCTGCTGCAGTGGTATTTGCTCCTGGTTTATGCATCAAGCTTTACCTTCCCATTTGTGTGTCCGTACCCTTAATCTTCTGAAAATATTTTCTGAATGAGTCTTCCTGTGTTTAATTTGTGGCTGCTTTTCACATGCAACCGGTGTTTTCCTGCAATGTTCCAGTGTCCAGAAGAGTCCTGGCTGTAGATCAAGGACCCATGGCTAGGAAGAGGCAGCAAAACCCAGCAGTGAGATGAGCACAGGGTTAGCTTAAAAGAAACGGAAGGCGGTACCAGACCCAGCTGGTTCCTCTTGCCTCCAAACATCCACCAGCATGTTAGCACATACACAGAGCTGAGAGCAGATGAACTCTGTCCAGTTTGGCAGCTGACTGAGCAGAAGCAAAACGGTTCCGCTGTCTGTGTCCATAACAAGTAGAGTGTCGTAACTGCAGCGCAAATCCACAGCAGCCTGTCCTGAAGAAGACCTTAGCAAAAGCCCAAACAGTTAATGCTTCCTCTTCATTCAGCTGAGGGTGTCTCTGGTGGGGCTGCCGGTCTGAAGGATGATTGCTTTGGGTGACTTTTATTTCATTCTCAACATCTGCCCAGCAGAAACCGGATTGATCCATGCAACTCAGAAGCTGCTGAAAAGCTCTCACGTGAAAATAGCTCCTCTTTCTTCATGGTGTGACCTGAATTTGAACTAGACACCTGAAGGCAGAAGGCTGTATTTGGGTAACATCTCCAGGCAGATGCTCAGGAAGTTCTTCACCCTTTTCAGTTTTCAATGAAGCCTCTTCGTTTGGGATATGCAAATTGAGTTCAGATAAGTTCAAAAATAAGATTCCTGTTCTTCTTCACCTCATCCATCAACTTACATCATTGACTTGTCCCTCTGGCTAAAGGTGGGTCTGTCGTACTCCCAGAAAACCACTGCTAGACTGGGCTGCACAAATTGCATGTGGAGTGTTCAAATTTAAGGAGGCAGAATTTAAATTTAGAGATGCAGATTGCAGCAAGGAGGTTGCTGCAGCCCTTCGCAGCAGAGTGACATTTGTTCACTGGAGGCATCAGTGTGTTCATTACAACATCTTTGCAGTTCATCCGGTGAAGCTGAAAGTAAATGCAATACTTACGAGTGAGAATTCCAAGAAAAACGTATTTTTGCAGCTAGGACTGGAACTTACAGGGACATCAGACGAGGTCTGATTATCCATTTTCTTTCCCATCATTCAGAAGGTATGTCTTTTAAAAATAATAAGCAAGAGGCATATTGGGCTATTACACTAGTGAGGTAGTTTGGATTCCAACCATTGGTTTAAGTGTATGCCACCTGCCAGCAATTTAAAGGGGAACTAGTGGTTGTTTTTAGTGTAAGACACAAACTCCGGCAAATAAATCCAATATGAATAGCTTGTCTCCTCCCACCAATTCCCTCAAAGCAATTGGATGTTTTGAGACAAGTATCGAATTGTTATCAAAATGTCTCAATCTCTCAGCTCAGACTTTGACGTGTTCTACAAGGAGTTTATTTCTTTAGCCAGAAATATGGCATTGAGGATTCCACTCAGTAACTTCCCACTCAAGTTATAGATTTTCTGTCAGAAAAAATAAAATCATGCTTGTATACAGCTACGATTAAAACATATGGCTCTGCTTTGGCATCTGTTCTTTTTTTCTATTTAAAGACTTGGAAGTGTATAATAAAAGGGGTAGTTCTGTGACTGTAGTTTTTGTTAGGGATTTTACACTGATATTACTATAGGTCTTTACAATTTGGTCTCTGAACCATAGCTTCTCGCAGGAGCTGTAATACCTGAATTAAAGTGTGTTTGATTAAACTAATAAAAGACTGGACCTGGAAAAGGTATTAAACTTAGTTGTAGAATTACAACCTAATTAAGCTGAAGATTTGCATAGCCACAGATCCAGTTGGAAATCGCTTTTTTCCTTTCAAGCTTTCTAAATTGGGGATAAATAGTGATACAGTTGTAGTAGAGTGAAAAAGAAGTACCATCCTCAGTAGCTACCTAGACTAAATTTGGAGAGCAGAAAACGTCTCTGAAATTTGCATGTAACTTTTCCTTCTAAGCCATACACTTTACATCTCTGTAAAGTGTGTATCAGTTTTAAAATAAATTTGTTTTCCATTTTGATGCCATTTTTCCTTTTCATGTTCCAGCTTCTGAGTTATCAGATTGAGTGTTACAGTGTTATGGACACAAATATGGAAACAATCTTGGTTGTTTGGCAGTACCTTCACACTCACTGATCAGACACCAAGTGCCATCTGATTACTTTGACAAATCACGGCAAAGAATACAGTTTACAGTTGGATTATCAGGATCCACAGAGCAAAGTATGTGCTAACATTCATCACATTCAAAGATTAATGCATTTGAGGAAATCATGATCTTCACATTGATCATCTTTGAACCAAAGTAGGCTGAATTTAGTGAATAAGTTACTCATGAATTATTTGTTCAGCTCTAGAAACAATGATGAATCTTTTAAAAGTAACAGTGAATTTTTTGATGAATAGAAAGCCTTGAAAGCATCTGGCTTGGATGTATCTGTATATGCACATTTGATTGGAGTCTTTTTTCACTAGCAGGCTAATGAGAGAAATAAAACTTCTACTGCCAAGAGAGAAATCCTCCCATTGAAGATGTTTGGAATAGGCACAGCGATCCCCTACACGTCCCCACATGCTCTTAGCAGGCTGGGTAGAGAGCTGGCTCATGGTTCCACTGCAAGCCAAGAAAGCAAATTCTGTCAGACAAGTTTCTGGTGCATCTAGCTTCTCTTGGCACATCAGAACAACGACAATGATGATAAACCCACCAACGGAAGTGATGGAAGTGTTATCATTAGCCTCTTTTCAGTTACCGTAGTGATCTACTTTCCATTCATGGGAGTCAGTGATCCAGGAGGCCTTTGAAACAACTGCTTTGTGGCTATTAAACACCACAAAAAGAGACAAAAGATCTCATGCTTTGGGGCCTCAGGTAGTACAGTTCATGGAAAAATTGCCAAGATAGAATTCTGCACAGATGACAAGAGTGACTATAGGACTGCTTTCCCAGGGCACCAGTCACTGTGTACTGGGACCTAGAGAAATGAACCAGGGAGACAGCTCCTGTGGGGAAATTCTGACCTCCATCTTCCACTCCTTCACACTAGTGTGTAGTACACATTGCATCCCTGTGGTTAGGTCATAGAATCTTGGAACCATTTGGGTTGGAAGGGACTTTAAAGATCATATAGTCCAATCTGATTTTTTTTTTTAATTTTATCTTTTTTTTCTTGGACCAATTCAGAAGAGTCATTCCTGGATGAGTTGGAGATATTGCATACATCATAATGCCAGGTTTCTAAATACTTTAGTGGGAGTTTCAGTGTCTTTGTTCCTTATTTTCTCTGTGGGGAAGCTGAGGCATTGAGATATGACAAAGCCTAGCAGAAGCTGAGGAAACAAAACACAAAAACCACTCCCCATCTCCCAATCCTCGTCCTGGCTCTCATCCCATCAGACCCTTGACAACCTACATTGTTTAGACCAAATGACCACAGTCATCTTTTTCAGAAGCTTTCTTTTACTTAACCTTCATAATGTTCTCTTTTTCTTCCTTTCAGCCTTCTTTCATGCACATTTTAAAATCCATTTGTATATTACTCCAGTTGTTCATTACAGCTGATTTGAGGAAAGTTTACATTAAATGACAATATATCTATCTGCGTTTCATATTGGAAGATAGTATGTAGTGGTGGGATTTTTTTATGACAGCACAGTTTTGGCCCTCAGGTTCCTAAATCAGCAATGTCACTTTAGGGCTTTTAATTTGTGTATTCTGAGTGTTCCAACCTGACGTATTTTGAGCATAAGACATACAATGAGAGATCGATCTAAAAATGTAGATTCATTGCTGTGACTCAGAGAAACAGAATTACCATATCATAAGTTCTTGGTAATCTGTCTTTCCTAGGGCACCTACAGTTTTTACCATCTGCTCATATCAACTTCTTCCTTTTGGCCAACTTGAGTAGTCAGCTCCTTGAAACAGCGATTTTCATTATATTAATGATTAAAGGTTATTCGATGGGTGGAGACATGGGCAACAAACATAGCAAAAGTCTTTCCTTTTCAAAAGCTTTTCAATTTTTAGCTGCTTGTTATTGCAAAGCCTTCTTCCCTTAGTGCCCTTTGTGGATGCAGAAGCTTGCTCTCTTGCTACTCCTCAAGCAAAATCGCTTTTTCTCTACTAGTTTTGAAAGCTATTCAAGATGCTGCTTTGTGTCTTTTCTACTTCTTTGGAGAGAAGTTGGAAGAATGTTTAGCTGGATGTGGATCAAGAACTTAATCAGTCCCACTACTTCTTTTTTCCTTGTAGATGTACATTTTGTTTCCATCTTTTGAGAAATACTATTGCTTTAAAGCTAAAGATCTGAATTACTCTCACCGTGCTGAATGCATCAATATTTTAGACACTTTAAAAGACAGTTAGTTTTATTAGCTTTGACCTGCCTTCAGAGCAAAGCAATTTTGACCATGGGTATTTTTTAAGGTGGCCCTGGTGACTGGGGAGGAATCAAAGTTAGATGCTGGAAGTGGGTGGGAGTTGTGGGACAAAAGGTCATAAAGCAGCTAAAGGAGAAGAATGAAAAGGGAGGATCATGGTGGGAATTGCTCCATATTACTTTCCAGGGAAAAGTTACATCTATCTGGAAGCTGTCTCACGAAAGTGTCAGGGAAAGAGTAGAAGAGAAGTAAAAGTAGGCATTCAAAGGTCCAGGTAAAACTCACAGCTTGAGGCCTGGAGATGACGATACTGTTCACACTCCCAAAAGTAAAACCTTAGCAGGAAGGTGGAAGGAACACAAAAAGCCTGGGGAAAGAGCTGGAAGTGTGTGTTGTTTAGACTGCTTCTGTAGTTTAAACCTTGCAAGCGTAGGATTTGGCTTTGGATAGTGAGACACAGCTGGAGGAGAAGGGGAGGAAGGTAAAAAAATGCCAGAAATGCTGTCTCTTAATATCTTGGTCAGTTGTGGATCTTTAGAGGTCTTGATAGAATATTTGTGAAATGCTAAATGTGAAAATTTGTTTAAATGATAAAATCTCTCCATGCCCACTTCAACTTTGTTGTCCTAACTGTGGCCCTATGAGCTGCTTTGGGTCCTATACCGCTCTTGCTTTTAGTCAAAGTGAAACCTTCTGCACATGGTACCCTACAGAGCAGAGAACTATTCTTAGGATTTTGTTGACATTTGAAGAATAATGGGTTTAGTGATGTCTGAACAAACATAAAGCTGTTACTCCCTCAAACTACTTTGTTCACAGTGGATGTAATAAATCTAGTTTGCCCTTTTTTATCCATATTAGATTCCAATTCAGATATTGAAATGTACTCCCACAGCTCATATCATTATGTGAGCATGCTGGTGAGCAAGCTTTCCTAGGAAGAATCGTTGCGGAAAGAGAATTTTAGATTCATTTCTAAGTACATATGGGAACCAACTGTTGGATTTCCATGAAGAGTCATGTCAGAAGTGCAAACCAGATATTGTGTCACAAAAGCAAACTCTATCATTTACCTGAGAGCTGGAAATCGAGGTAAATGTATTAAGCAGGGAATTCCTGTTATTAACGCTTCATAATTCATATCCTAACTTTTTATTCCCTAAAATAGTATGAAAGTTGTTTTAAGAATGAAGAAACTGACAGAAATATCCAGCAGCTTGTGGTTATTTTGCTACAAGGGGCCAATTCCATCGCATTAGTTTCTTAGTTCCAAATTCTCTGTTTAGACAGCTACCACATAGGCTCTTTCTCAGGAAAAAAAGTTATCAAGAAAAAAGAGTAATGTTCCAGCAGGGCATTTCTTTTGTCTCTTTTCTTATGAAGAGGGAAACTACTCTCACTTGAATCAAATCATCAAATTTGGCCTCGAGTTAGTATTCTTTTCTCTCTGTGCTTTTTCCCCTGCAATTGGCAGATGTGTGAGTGAAGGGCTAATACGCTGACCCACAGATGATGGTGGGTAGAAACAGCTGTTTTAATACACTTTGAAAAATCTTTTGCCTGTGTGAATAGCACGTTTTGCAGAACTAATGTAGAGGTTAATAATCTGCAGGCTTTCATGTCTCACACTGCAAGCTTTAACAGCCTATTAACAATCCCTAAAACTCCTTTATTCATTAAGGCACAAATTCCCTTCTCCATGTGCACACTGAATCCTGGATGGTGTGTTGAATGGTACACAGCAAGTTGCGATGGGCAGAGGAAAGTGCTTAGGCAGACTCTGCCACTGTGACCCTCAGCACTGACATGTTACAGGTTCACTACATGCATTTGACCACGGAAGGAATAGTTCCTGGCTGGGGAACCTGCTGCACAGACACACAGTGGGGCCTTGTCCTATAAGGGTCATCAAGGAGTAAAAGGCAACTTTCTATTGAGCAGATAGAACAAAAGGATCTGACATGCTTTATAGCCATCTGAATATGAGCCGTCAGCGTAGCCAGGGAGGCCAACAGCATCCTGGCTTCTATCAGAAATAGTGTATCCAGCAGGATCAGGGCAGTGATCGTGCCCCTGTACTCAGCACTGGAGGGTGCGCCTCATGTGTTGTGTTCAGTTTTGGGCCTCTCGCAGCAAGACAGACATTGAGGTGCTGGAGCATGTCCAAGGAAGAGCAACAGGGCTGGTGAAGGGTCTGGAGAGCAAGTCTTATGAGGAGTGGTTGAGGAAACTAGGGTTGTTTAGCCTAGCTCTTCTAGGAGAGACCTTATTGCACCCTACAACTGCCTGAGAGGAGGTTGTAGTGAGGTGGTAGTTAGTCTCTTCTCCCAAGTAACAAGTGATAGGGCAAGAGGAAATGGCTTCCAGTTGTGAAAAGGGAGGTTCAGATTAGACATGAGGAAAATTTTCTTCATCAAAATGTTTGTGAAGCATTGGAGTGGTTGAGTCACCATCCCTGGAGGTATTTAAAAGATGAGTAGATGTGGTGCTTAGGGACATGGTTTAGTTGTGGACTTGGCAGTGCTGGGTTAGTGGTTGGACTCAGGTATTTTCCAACCTGAACAAATTCTACCAGGCACAACGATGACATTGGGCTTCAGTGCCCAATTCATACTTAAAGATGGATATTGCAATGATCTTGTACTTAAAGAAGAAATCAATTGACCTATTTGTTACAGCGCTAGGGACAACATCTGGGGTAGAAAGAAATGGAAAAGACTAAAGGAGGATGTTAAGCCTGACAGCTCAGTCCTATTTCTCAGGTGTTGGACTCCTCCTAGGTGATCTTTATTTGAGCTATTTTGGAACTTGCAAGTTTCCTGGCATATGCTTCTGATTTCTACCTCATGTTCCCCCTTCAGATATAAAAATGTTCCATGTTGAATTTTTCCCAGTGTTGACTCTGGGGAGGTGCTCACATGTTAGCCTGGTAAGCTTTATGCCATTCTGTTTGAAAAGCTGTTCTGATGCTTGTAATTTTAGGTATTTTCCTTTAGAGATTGTTTACCTCTTCTCCCTCTGTCTGATACAAGGGGATATTTACCTAGGTCCTGAGAATTCCCTGGGAGAACCAAGAAAGGAAAGTTAGAGGGACAGAAATCTCATTTACAGCACTGAAGAGAAACAGAAAGTCCCTTGGCCCTTCCCTCCTGTGCAGCAGGAGCTCTGGTTCAGTTGGTTTGTGTGCTCTTTCAGCTGCTGGGAAGGGTACGAATGAATCATGAGCTCAAGATCAGCCGATTTTTATCCCACACCTCTCCCCTTTGTCCTGTGGCAAGTCACAAGCATCTCCTTGGTTTGCAGAGAAACTTGTGATCCTTCTGTGGAGAGTGTGTTGCTTTTATTTCCCTAAGGATCACAACTGTGGCCTTTACGTTGCTTTTGGGTGCATGAAATGCTTCAAGCGTTCAAGCCCAAGTCATCTCAGATAATGGAACTCAGATATTGAAAAGGAATGAAAAACCCAAATTATGCAAATCCACTGCACCAAGTAATTCACAATTCCCGTTCCCAGAGCCCCATTGGCAATTGCAGTTTTCCTGTGTGTATGGGAGGAGGAACAGATTTAATTAGGGGAGGCTGCCATTCTAAAAGTATCTCTGTTTGTAGAAGGCAGGCAGCTGGATCCAAGACGTGAGGAACTGCCAGAGGACCTGGGGGGTCTTATGTACCTCAGTTTCCCATCTGTAAAATAATGATCAAGTTTTACTAAAGAAGTTAACATTGACCTGATTTATCTGCTGCTAAGAGAGTTCTACAACAACTAGGTACTTATGTATTTGATTGCTCTGTAGGTGGAACTAAACCAAGTGATATTTCATACCATTTAACAACTGGGTTTGGGTGCCTCAGAAATGTTTTTATCATCATGAAAACTACTTGAAAGGCTAATCTCCCGTTTTAAAATACCAGCAAATACAAGTGTTCTACATATCTTAATTTAAAAGGGACAATTTCTTTCCTACTTCATCCTAAAGAATAAGGGAAATGGTCTATAGAATCATTTTGGTTGGAAAAGACCTTTGAGATCAAGGCCAACCATTAACACAGTGCTGCCAAGTCCACTATTAAACTGTGTCCCTAGGCCCAGCATCTAGATGTCTCTTAAATACCTCCAAAGATGGTGACTAAACCACTTGTTGAGCTTGTCTAAGAGGCCTAGCAGGTCGCTAACCATTTCCCCTTGGATTATGGTTGTTTCATTCTGCTCCCTGTTCCTGTCTTCCAGCTCAGGGAGCTGGGTACCTGAAGAACAACTGGTCTTACTATTAAATGGGGCAAAGAAGGCAGGAAGTACTTTATCCTTTTCCTTAGCCTTTGTGATTATGCTTGCCTGACATCCAATAAAGGACGAAGATTCTCCTTAGCCCTCCTTTTGTTGCTAATGTATTTATTGAAACATTTTTGATTGTCTTTCATGGGAGTAGCCAGTTTAACTTCTAGCTGGGCTTTGGTCCTTCTAATTTTTGTCCCTGCAAAACCTCATGACATCCTTGTACTCCTTCTCCTAGCTGCACAATAGCTTCCAGCTCTTCATGTTTGTTGCCCACGCTGCATGCATTGGTGTCAATGCACTTCAGCTGGGCCATTGGTCCTGCCACTTGTTTGGAGGTGAGAAGTGCTAATTCCTACCTGGCCGTTTTCCGGGCTTCTGTGGTTTCTAAGCCATCAATAACTCTTAGGTCTTTGCTGTGCCATGGCTCTCCATCCACTACCTCCACTAAGAGAGCAGAACAAAGACCCTGCTAGCACACTGTCCCTCAAACATTGGCATGCCACCCCCAAGCTTACCTCTAGTGAGATAAAGCCCCATGAA
The DNA here is from genome assembly GCA_020800305.1 of Porphyrio hochstetteri. Classification (NCBI taxonomy): domain Eukaryota; kingdom Metazoa; phylum Chordata; class Aves; order Gruiformes; family Rallidae; genus Porphyrio; species Porphyrio hochstetteri. The sequence continues at coordinate 9,352,399 of CM036915.1, read as the reverse complement.
ATCAATTCCCTCTGTTTTACATAATCAAATGAGGAAAGGGGATCTTTAGCTCAGGCAGCAGTTAACTGACAGTGGCATCACTGTGGACCAGGCAGCCCAGAGAGATGTTGTGCTCCTCTGAAGGGGAGAGGGGTGTCAGTGAGGAAAGAGAGATATTTTGTGGACATGCAGCATGGATGTGCCTTTGTAGAGAAGACAAAAGAGATACAGGGGAGATGGCTCTCTGGGACAGGAACACCCAAAGGGCAAGCTTTCGGGTGCCCTGAGTGAGCAGGGACATGCAATGGGAAGACTAGCAAATGGGCATTGGGGCGCTTAAAATTTTGTGTCACCCCCCAACCTTACACCACGTTCCCTAAATTTATTACCTGTTCATATCTGTATGACATATCCCAAATCAGACACCTTTTGCAGGAGAAAGGAGGTAGTTTTCGGGCTCCACATATGCAGGAAAGACTTCATGGTATCACTGCAATGCGCAAGTGTGCAGACAAATTTAGAAGGAGCAGGAAACCTTCTGTTCCCCGTGAGATGCCTCTGCACAGCACTGCGGCACCTCTGCAGCTCCTGAAGTGCGCAGCCCAGACCCAGTTAATGTGTCATGAGTTTCCAGGACAGGAGAGAAGCTGCAGCACTCTGCAGGACACAGTCAGCTGCCATCCCTGCTTTGTCACCTACTTCAGGAAGAGGCAATATTCCTCTGCCCATATCCCGTGTTAACGAAACAGCTTCATCTGCGCATTTCTACCGGGAAACGTACGACAAACGTATTCTCAGCAAGTTACACCAGTGAGGTAAGTATACTGAAGAACTAGATCCTATATCATACTGGCCCAATAAATTTTACCAAAGATATGTACCCATATGTGGTTACATCTGCAGCGTGCTCCCTTACGCCAAATGACCAAACCATTTTCCGATACCCCTGCTAGCAGAAGAGGGTTTTTTCCCAGTTATGCCATCCTATTCTTATGTTCATCCCTGCTTCTAAGAAAAATGACTCTAGGATCTTTTTTCAAAACCTTCAAGAGTTGATGTGCTACAAACAATGGTGGAAAGAACCTAAATGCTGCCTAAAACTGCCTCTCAGCAAAGGGTAAGAGCAATATACACTTGCAAATGTTCAAACCTTGTTTAGAATGCAAGATAACTACAACAAGGAAAACCATTATTAGAAGGGCTGCTTCCAAAGTGATCCAATGAACTGGGCTCTGCGGGAATGGTGGCGTTACCTGCTGGAGTCACCTGTGGTTTATACTGAAAAAGGTTTCTGAGAAAAGGCATACTTGGTACTTTCCTACACTAGGAAAAATAATCATGACCTGGATTTCCAGGTACTGACTTTCATAGCAGGAGTGCATTATCTGCAATTGAAAGATGGCCCTTTTTCCATCGGAGCAAAACATAATGAGTCTATTATGTGCTGTTACAGAGGTGTGGGAATCGGGGAGGAGACTGTCATGAGCACCATTCTCTTCTGTGCAAATGTGAAAGGCACACAACCTGTTAGCATGTTCCTAAATACATCACTTCAGATTCAGACAGAATGTTATCTCAGTAGACACAAATTTCAGTCTCCAGTGATGGTGGCAGCACCATTGTACTACTTTCTATACAGTATTTTCTTAGTTTGCTATAACTTTATCTAGTGGCACTACAAAACAAAAGTAAAAGTGTCCAACTTGAAATCCAAGGAGATGATAGTTTCACTCAGCTAAAGACTGTCAGATATGAAGGCAAATCTGTGACCAGTGTCATGCAGTACATTAAAAAATAAAGGTCTCAATTGTCTTGATCTTTATTTTAGTTTTGTAATTGAGAAGAAAGAATCAATTCAAATAAAATCCTTCATGCTTCATGTTGAATAGTGAATTATTCTAGTACTATATTAATCTGTTGTTGCAGAACAGCTCAAAGTGAACAGTCTGTATTTAAATCTACCTAGGAAATAGCTAGGAAATAAAAAATAAAAAGAGGGGGTTTTACACAGGTGGGACAATCGGTATTCGATTCCTTCCATTCTCGTTGCCTTAGAAATATTTGTGTGGATCAGTTCTTCTGGGAGGATGTGTGAGAGTGGGGTAGGAGGATAGTGAGAGATCTGGAAATGCAGAAGCTTAGGCAAGCATGGCAGTGAGAGCAGGCAAAGCTCTAGGTCAGTGGCTGGCAGATGGCTTATGAGCTGAGGAGGCTGCCGGCAGATGGTATTGACAGTGTGGACAAGACAAAGATTTTGGCTACAGAAAGGGAGTTTTGGAAAGACACTAGAAGTCCATCTTTCCTGATAAGAACACTGTCCAATTTGGATGCGCATCACATCTTGTTTTATCTTGGTTTTTCTTTTTCACTGAAGAAAAGGTAGAGCGGCTTTGCTGGTGTAGGAAAGAAAAAGTGACTGAAGCAGAGAATGTGAGGTCTGTTATTTGGTCTAGCTCCCAAATTCTGACCATTCAATAACAACAAAAACCCCTTACTATGTGTAATTGGCACGTAATTATTTGTGATTACTAGTCTGATTCCTCTGCTTCTCTCACTGTTACTGAACTAATTACGCCTCTTATGCAACATTAGCAAATTAAATCATTCCAATTATCCGCATTTATTTCCTTGTGCTTTCTCTAGTGCCACAGTTCTGTCTCATCACCCCGTGTGACAGGGCCTGTCACGCTTTCATTTGCAACCTACTTTCTTCTTAGGCAATTAGTGGGTGCTCGGGCTGGGCCCGGCTGTGAGCCAGGTTCTGAGCCAAGCAAGTGCCGGAAAGGGCTGCCCCTGCACCTGGAACTCAGTGAGCCATGGGCAAGGAAGTAACAGCAACGTGTGATGTACAAAACTAGGTGTGTGCCCATGAATTCACATGGCTCAAAGGCAGAAAGCTTGTAACTCTCAAAGAGGTTTAAAGAAAGAAGGAATCACTTCAGCCAATTTAGGTACCAGCTTAAAAAGTCATTTTAGACACTCACAAAAGACCGAGTAGCAGCACACAATTACTACCCAGTTTGGTGGCTGTTCACTTTAGGGTGCCAAGACACAAAGGGCAGGAAAGTCTCATAAAAACTGACAGCACTGTAGGAGAGTGCACAGTCTGTTATGGAAATGTTTGTCAACGGTGAAACTCTGCATCAGAAATTTAGAAGCACAGCATACCTTTTCCTTGGGTATGGGAAGGTACCATCACAGCTGATGCTCTGCTGGATGGGAGGTAGCTCTCAATCAGGCACCTAACAGCCCTTAATTGCCCCACATCCTGCCTGGGACCATTTAAGCTCAGTCTACGGTTGTTGCTTCTGGCTTGGACTCTATTGCAGGTGGGTCTTTTTCCAGCTCAGCTATGTTTGTGGCCAGCCACAGACCCTTACCAGTCTGGATCCCTTGGAGAGAAGATAGTCCTCACTGTGCGCTGATGCTGGCACAAGAATGTGGCTTGAAGCCTAAAGCTGAGATCTGGGTCTCAACTTCTACAACACTTAGCTGAACTTTTGAAAGGGATGGTACAAGAAAGGTTTGGAATTCAAGTGCATCCAGCCCTTGCTTCCTCAAAACCGGGACTTTCACTCTCAATGCAGGTCTAGAGATGCACCCTGTTCTGAGGCTCACCAAGCAGCAAGGGAGCTCAATTCTCCTGGTATGGTATGAACAGATAGGATGCCTGTCGAAGACCTTTGCTTATTGCCCAGGAATAATTTCCACTCTCTTCTATTCCTCTTCCTGGAAGAGGCATTACCATAGCTATGATGAACCTCTTCATGGCTTGTAAAATACAAAATAAATGTCTGCTTTTAGCCCTTCTATGAAGGAAGGTCCAAATCTATTAAGAAAGGAAACAAACCCCTCAGTGACTAATGACCAGCCCTTTTCACCTCTTTTCACTCCTGCACAAGAGGGAGTCACTCAGACAAGCCCAAGACATGCAGATACGGTCCATGCTTGTCAGCTCCCTGCTGACATTAGTGTTTCTTGGTGTTTAGGCCCTGTTTTGTACTCAGAATATTCTATGTCTGCAACAGCATATGTGAACGTTGTAACATAACAGAGGAACTGCAAAGCAGAGGCCTCCCTGGGGCCTGACACTCTGCTCTCTACCGAATGGCTATCAGCGCTGGGCAAGGCGTCTCTGCTGGTGGCTGTGGGCTGGCTGTGGGAACCGCTGCCTGCAGCTGCTCCCCAGGGCTGCTACGGCTCACCGGGATGAAGGCTGTGCAGTGCAGCTGGGGGCTTGGGTACCACAGCTGATACAAAAAGGAACATGGTACTTCTGGGTGCAACTTCTGTCTTTCCATTTGCTGTATTTAATACCTAATCACAATTAACGTCTCTCTATTTCAATAACTGACTGTAAAGCAGTTTCTCTCTATGCCATCACAGATGATGTGCAATTGCCTTTTTAGGTGCATGAGTTGTAAGGTGCACTGTATTTCTCCTATTTTATCGCCTGCTGTCACAACCTCTTTTTTACTATAATACCTATTTTACTGATTTTCAGAAAAAACATTTTTAAACAGCAATCCAACAAAATACACCTTTTTGACATTTAACATTAGGAAAAGAGCATGGTAAATGCCCATTAGTAGGCACAAGAGGAGATATAAGATGGAATTACAAAATGACATTTCCACAAGAGCCCAGTGAGCACTGGGAGAGAAGTTGGTATTCTTTGCATAAGCCTTAAAAGGCTGGAAGGGAATACCAAGTAAATGGCTGGCCAAGCCTGAGCATTAAAGAGCAAAGCAGGGACCTGACAAGCATGGACCGTATCTGCATGTCTTGGGCTTGTCTGAGTGACTTCCCTATATGCAGGAGTGAAAAGAGGTGAAAAGGGCTGGTCATCAGTCACTGAGGGGTTTGTTCCCTTTCTTAATAGATTAGGACCTTCCTTCATAGAAGGGCTAGAAGCAGACATTTAACTACTTCAGCTGTAAGATATTTTCTTGAGAAACAGTATCCGTGCTTAATGTGTGCCAACAGGGTCTAATCCAGACTTCTTAGGACAGTGCTTGACAGCGCATCCCATGGTGCTGAGCTATTGTGGGAAGACTGTATTGTAGAAAGTCCCTGAATCCTGCAAGCCTTTGTCTTCAGAAAACCTGAACGTGCACTGCATCAGCACACACTGCAAGGATGTGGTGTTTGCCATCATCCCCTGTCTGCCACTATAGTACAGCGGGGTTTGGTTCTGCAGTCCAGCCCCACAAGTTGAAATGAGGAGTAACTTAAATCACACTTGTCCACCAGAAATGGTAAAAACACTCCCTATTTTTTGTTGCAGTCACAGGTAATGACTAGGATGGATGAATAATCTTGCAAGGATTTTTTCTGGAGTTGGACACATACAGGTGCATGAGCATGTAGGCTCATGAATAAGTGAGGAGTTTCCATGAGCCACATTAAGTAGCTCTGCAGCCAGCTGAGGAACTTCCTGGTTGCCTGGCCTTCCTCCTAGGAGAATGTACATGATACCAAGGAGTTATACGTATGACCCTATTTCTAAACTTGTTGCTTTCTGTCCTAGGTAGCAACTGTGAAATTTAGAAAGTCTTGAGGAACACTTGGAGGGCTCCTATTGAGTGGTATAGACTTTTAATTTGATCTTAAAAGATTTCTGTTAATTCTGGCAAGTTGACAGTTTAAAAACAAGCTTTTAATTACTTAATTGTTAGCTGGTGATGGAGTTTTATGTGGCAATAGTCTGCATAAACAGGTGAATTTCAGTCAGTGCTTACTAGCTCTATTGTACAAGGTGAGTGATGCATTCTTAATTCCATAAACTAGCCTCATAGTGAGCATGTCAGTGTTAGAGGAGCTGTTAGTTCTGCATTTCAAATCTACCTACTTAGAGAAGCATCCTGGCAGTCGTAAAATGTGCCCTGCCAGTGGTTCTGTGAGGATTCAGTACTCTGCTTTTGAAAAAGTAAAGTTTTGAAGTTCCATACTTGTTAAATTTGCTGGCATCTTCTTGACAAGATATTCTTGGTGTTAACTGTACTTCTCAGGTACTGCAATTCTGGGAGCATGATTACCATGTTTAGTGTGATTCTGCCATCCATTATCACCAACACCACCTACTTTTGCAGAGCTGTAGCAGTGGGCGTGATGCTATCTGGTTCACATTATTGGCCTACAATTCTGTACACAGGAAGAAAATGAACTTCAGGCTTGCAATACTGTGGATATACATTTTAATTCAGTGTTAGGAATAGTATCCATACCACTAATTCGGGATTTTTTTTTACAATGGGAAACTGCTTCTACCCAGGGGAGCGCAGACCTTTCTTCCCACAGCACGTGTGGCTGCAGCAGGGCGTGGGTGTTTGGTCTGCAGGTAATACTGTTCACAGTGTGCCAAAACATCTTCACCTGGTCAAGATACTGTAGAAGTTCTTGCTGTGCAGACCTGTGTGTCACAGACAGCTTAATTGCTGTGACCCTACTGAATCCTCTTTTCCAGTTCAAGGTGAGATGAACCCAAATACACGTGTCTCTGACTGACATAAGGGGAAAGAGCAGATGCTATCCAAGTGCAAGAGCTTACTTTGTCATCTGAATGGGATAGGTTACAGAAAAGTTGTTGGTAGAGCTTCTCGGGCATAAAACAATATTCATCATACAATGTTACCATATGCACCAGAGATGATGGCAAATTCTAACTGGTGCTAAAAGATGCGAGTATTTGCTATACTTTGTACACAGTGATGATAAGTTGTGACAGGGACCGATGACTCCCTTAATGATAGCAGTCATCTGCTATAGAAAGACGTAGTATTTCTGCAGGATGGCTCGTAAATTTAATGTAGGCTAAAATGCTGCTAGACTTGCTTTAGTTGCTCCTTTCTGGTCAAGCATGGTCCTGCACTGTTTTGTCTATATGCTGGAATGAGTGATAACCAGCCTCAGGTCACATCTGATCTTCTATTAATCAGTCAGTATTTATTTTCAGTTCAACTCTGAGCAGGCATTGTCAAAGCCATGTAAGGTACTAGAGTGTCTGCATGGTGGGGTTCATTTTGCTCAAGGATTAATACATTGGTATACTTGGATTCTTCACCTCCTTGTAACCTTTGCTGCTTTTAGAAGGGATGAGGAAGAAGCTCCTGTCTCTCAGCTACACTTTGTTCCTCAGTTCCTCACAGCTCATTCAGCTTTCATCGTTCTTCCTCTAGAATCCCAGGGTGACTTTTCGTCCCCTTTGTCTCAGTTCATTATCTCTGCTCAACAGCACTTTGCAGCCTTCCTCTTTCACAGCCAGCCCAGCTGCCCTTGGTGGCAGTGGTCCTTTCCTTGGCCCGAAGGCAGAACACCATGTCTACGCTGTCCCCGCTGGGCTAAGTTTCCCTTAACGAGGCCAGTTATTCTGTCACAGGTCCATATGTAATAACTATTGCAGAGAGGAATTTAAGTTACAGGCCAACTTTAATTCCCTTACAGCTGACCCCAAAGAAGCATGAGCTTAAAGAACCTTGGCTGCGTTTTGAGCTGTGTAACTTTTATGTATTGCTGGGCAGGTTATTTATACACTTGAAGCTTATATTTGAGTTCAAAGAACCTTCTTTCCTTCACTGTGACCAAAGAGCAGTAAGAAGAACGGGGTCCTGTAATTTGACACTTGATCCCTTTTAGGGGAGAGGCTGTTACTCTGTGCAGGGACCGATGTGTTTGCTGACTTTTCATTGTGCTGGTGCGGGCAGAACATAATATAAAGTGAGTGCTGGTTTCCTTTGACCTAGTAGAAGATGAGGATAAGATGTCTGTGATGACTTAATTAGATCTGTCATCTGTCCTTAATTCTATTAAGCATGGGACTTGAGATGGCTGGTTGGAAACAGTAATTTTGGTTGAGCTTTCTTACACTGTCAGGTTTGGTATGGCAAGAATCCTTTTTACCTTTATTCCTGTGGAGAACACAACTTGAAGCTGCTTTGAGATTCCATGATACTGATGGCTGATATTCAGCCATACAGAAACAAGGCACCAGCATCTTTGGAAAACTCTTTTGGGTGAGGTTGGACATGCTCAGCTTACGGATAGAGCAGATAAAGTGCTGTAAAAATGGAGCAAAATGGAAGACAGTATTAGCAATAGCAGGTGTGTGCTGCCCAACTGACCTGCTGCAGGGAGATTGTTTCCGTAACTTTTGTCTTGTGATTGTCTTCAGGCCAGGCTGGCTGTAGGACAATGACAGACCAGCTGTTACTCGAAGGGAAATCTCACAAAGCTTGGCTGGAGGAATGTGACCTTTTCTTCTCAAATGTTAACATCATTTTGTGTTTCGTTACTTCAGACATTGATTGCAAAAACAGGCTTGACATGAGCTTACAGGTTGATACTCTTCTCAACTCCACCTTAGAAGTTCAGGGGCCATCCGATGGCCTGTTAGAAAAAGTCTCTGCACAATAGCTATAGCTCCAGTGTTTGAAACAAAGCTAAGCATAATAGTCATGGGTAGGGTTAGCTTTGCCTACAGAGCACAGGTTGCCTCAAGTTGACCAACTTTGTCTTCGATATGGTTTTCTTCAAGCACTTACAGCATGAGGAAAACCATTCCTGCTGAAACTTCCGTGGGGCCCCTGGAAGGCCCGTCAGCAGATTATCCACCTTAATGCCTCCTCCAGAGCCCCTGTCACATTCTGTACTTCTCTCCAAAACCCAGACAGTGCCACTAAGGCTCTCCTGTTGTATTCTATTCCTTTATTCAACCTGCACAGAAACCTTGGAGTGAGTCAGCTGCCCCAGGCACATACATACCGTTCTGATTGCGGCAGCCTGTTCAGACAGTTGCCTCTCTGCAGCTGAGAGGACGAGCAGTCCTGCTCTTGGGGCTGGCACAGCACCTGCCCTCCCCTTCAGGCGGGGTTCAGCTTGCCTTTGCATAAAGGATGAGGAGGCCGTCAAGACACTCCTGTAGCGCCTTGCCCTGGCCTGTAGGTTTTGACCAATCTTGTCTCCTATCTCTCCTATCTCTGTTATCTCAAATCCTGTCGTATGTTCTCAGCGTAGCAACCAGACATAGGGAACTTCTGGAGAGAAGAGGGAGGAAAGAGACTGGTGGTGGTAATGAGAGCTTCTAGTGTGCCTTTCTTCTTCCTCTGTGCCAGGGTTGTCTGAAAGCTCAGTGGGAAATGCTGTTTTCATAATGGGCTTTCGTAGCTTCTATTTGTGTAACACTTGAATGTGCAAATGCAATGGCTGAAAATATGACTGCGAATGATGTTAAGCATTTAATGGTATATTCATGTTCTGGGGAGACGCTGCAAGAAATGGGCAAGTGCTAGGCAAGTGAGAATCAGTGTACAGAACAGATGGGAAAAGCTGAAGGATGATTTTATTAGTTATACAAGATACTGCATGGCAATTAATGGGATTGTGTAGGGTACATCAAATGCATTTATTTTGTAAACAAACCTTGTTCAGGAGATGTGTTTCTGGTGGTGATTTGATATGCTATTGGTGTTCCCAGTGGGAAGCTGGGAGATGTTTCTATTGTATCAGCCTTGTAGTCAGACTAGATAACAGAAGCTTCTAGTGCTGTTTGTATGTTCCCAATTATACTGGCATAACCTCATGTGCCATAACAAGCTTAAAAAGTCAGACACTTTCAAAAGTTTCTAAAACCTAAGATCCTGGGCAAAGATGCAAGTTTTCTGGGTTTCATCATGTAGTTATTTTTTCTTAGGGGGAGAAAGGTGCTTTCCAGAACTCCTTATTTTCACTTTGGCTATTTGAATGGCAAAGACCAGCAGTAAAGCATATTTTGTAAATCGATTTCTTTACTCAGCTCTTATAAGAGAGAAATATATCAGTGTGAATGGGAGCCTGTGTTTTTTATCACAAATGCTTTTTAAACTTCAATTTTTTTCAATAGGTTCTACTTCAGAGACAAGACTTACTTAAACTGTATGTTGATTTTAACTAATGTATTTGGAATCCCAAAAATAGGAGTAGTGTCATAAGCTAGGCATTTAACTAGGTAACTCTTAGAAAAACAATCTACTGATTCAGTAGATATTTAGTGCCTTTGCAACCAGTTAAAAGAAAGAGAGAATTTCAGTCCTCATTGCAAAATTAGTGCACACCATGTAAAATGTAATAAAGTTCTACTTGGGATTCGAAAAAGCTTTTCAAATTAATTCGCAGATGGACTTGAGTTAATGGTTGCTTTTGCAGTGGTGCTGGTACGTGAATTTTCTAGGAAGAGAATAAAATTAATATCTTATGAAACAGCAAGTTCCAGGTATCAAAATGGCTCTATTTTTCAAGTGCAAGTCTGTCATACCAGCCACAAGAAGTAAAGCTAATCCATTTTGTCAATTCAAATTGCAATACGAGAGGTCTATTTTCAAGTAATGGCAAATAAGCAAAATGAGACCACTGCGAAAGCCTGTGAAATGAATTGGTGTGTGCTGCAGCAGCATCTCAAACAAAACTGAATTTTGCAAAGCTTTAATTACTAGTTAACCAGATTCAAGATGGATCTGTATCTAAGCTAAACAATAGATACAGAAGAGCATTATGCGGAACATAACATGCCTCTAACCATTGTTTGTTCCACTTGATTTGAAGTTCCACATAACAAGATGCCATTTGGACTGGAGATTTACTGCATGCCTTACCTTTAGCAGCTATGCAGAAATTTTTTAATCATTTATAGTCATTACTCCAACTAGAAGATAACTACTCCTAAGCTTTATTTTTTTCTAGAAATCTTTTTTGATGTATAGTTCATCATTGTAGGCTGGAGTATAAACTCACTGTTTTTGGTAGCTGGAATTGAATAACTGAAGTCACTTACTTTGAGTAACACTTACATGCATTATTTATCTCTAATGAATTCAGACACAGCTTAAGCTGTGTGTATGTGCACATACATACATGTTTTGTAAGTATCTTACCTTCCATGTCATTTTAAGTTATGTTGGGCAGTTACTGGGTAGTAAGTGCATCCAAAGCAATTGTAACTTCTTTGGGATGAGGACTTGAGAGTTCATTTTCAGTGTGACTTCTGCAGTGCTCAGGTAGAGGACTGTGCTTGAACATGTGGAAAGGAATATCCCTTTGCTATATGGGATATTGGTACTGCCGGGTGTGTGGAACAGCCTGGATGTTTGTATGCTATGTGCAGGAGAAGAGGTAAGGCCCGCTGGTCAAGCCTTCTGACATCCCTTCAACAAGGAGCTCCCAGCTGTGGTGCTGCAAAGGCACTTTTCCTTCTAGCTGCCAGATGAATACTGGAGTGTTTCACCTGTTGTAGCAGTCAGAGGTACGCCTAGGTTGATAGTGGAGGGGCTCATTGCATATGTGATCTCTTGCTTATGAAGGTAACCCAAGGCTGTTTTAGGGGGAGACATGGCATAGAAATTCTCACATCTGGAGAGAGCACCCTTGTCACTCAACTTGCTTGCAACACATAACTCTGGCAGGGTCCAAGTACTGTGTAGGGAACAGACTGTAGTGAATGTGAATGAGAAAGAGCAGTTCTCCACAGCTGATGGGATCTCGGGTCAGCATCGTGCAAGCTATTCCTGCCAATTCCCAGATGCAGTGAGTTAATAAAATAGAAACTGAATTAAATCACAGGCTGGGTATCTTGTCCTATCCTCTGTGTGTCCAGAACAAAGTAGTTTGCTCAGTGTAGGTATTGCACAGGTTACAACATGGCACCCAAATTTTTCTGCTAGTAAATAGTGTACTGAACTAATTCCATGTGAAGTTCTACAGGATGCTTTATTTTTAATTAACTTCTGAGAAATATGGGTTGTGTTTGTATCCCTGTGCAAGCACTTGTGGCAACATAATCGCAGGTAGGAAAGAGCGCCGTTGTGTTCTGCAGTCAGTGGGTGTTTATTTGTGGAACAAATGGCACTTACAGTTCATCAGAACATAAATTTGCAATCCACATTTGAAATTCTTTCATCCGTCCTTGCAAATAGAAATTGCCCTCTCCAGAATGACTCACACGAATTTCTGAGAAAACTTCCAGAGAAAATGGGTGCTAAGGCACATTTTTCAAGAAAGAAGGAAAACTGCTTCAAAACAATTCCCCGTGATGTCACGGAGGAGCTGGAGCAATGCTGCTTCGATTCATCGTCCAAACCTCTTCCAGCCCTTCTTTCCTTGCTGCCTCAATTCGCAGAGAACTAGCAGCTGCAGACGTGATTGTGCGGGAAGTGACACATCAGGGGAGACAGACAACCAGAGAGAGGGATTAGAAAAATTCAGTAGTGAGTCTTTCAGCCCTGGACAGGGATGCAAGACGCCTACCAGGGAACTGTGAAGCTCCTGTGGCTGTGGAGCAGGCTAGAAAGGACCCTGGTACAGTAATAAGGAAACAAGTGTGCTACTGGGGTGTGTTAAAGGTGTAAGCTGCCACAAATCATTGTGGCAGCTTACTTTCTTCCTTGCTCTCCACATTTGTGTGTGTCCTGTGTTGTTGCATCTTAGGTCTGTGATCAGTAACAGTGGAATAAATATTCTTTTCTTATTAACTTGAACTATTGCACACATTTCAGCAAGTTGTCTGTTACTTTTTGTTCTGATACTGCTAGTGGGGCAGAATGAGTGAAGAAATGGCAAAATGCCTGTAGTTTTGTGCTTGTTTTAGCTTTTGAGCCCTGGTGCTCTTTGTCTAGTCCTAATGAGGATGGGTTGGGGCAGCCTATCAGCAATAGTAACGCAAACCAGGGATCAGGAGCTTAAACTTCTCTCTACTCAAGTAGGAGTGCTGAGCCATAAAAAGGGGTTACTTTTATAACAGCATGGAAATAAAACAGGTTGTTTAATTGAAAGTAATCCATAAACACTTACTATGTATAAATCCAGGAATAACTGGGATGTTAAAAGAAAGATCAAAGAGTGATTTTTACATTCACTGTTGGCTTCATTATAGAAATGCATGATTCATTACACTTTTGAGTGTCATGTGTATCTACTGAATCTGCAAATTAAGCAGACATCAATACAAAAAAGATGTATTTTATTGACATAAGGTAACAAGTTGTGCTAAATTTGGAATATGAACTAAAAAACCCCTCACACTTACATCTGCTGAAAACATATCTGTGTTACCCTCTGTACTGCTGAGGTGCATGTAAAACTACTCGGACAAATGTGTAATAGGGGTCCTTGCTTTAAGTGCCTCACCTGCTCAGGTTCAAGGGTAAGGAGAGGCAGCTCTTATTCAGCAGGTGGGACCTGCATGGAAGGTAAGTCCGATCAGTCCAATTCTCTCAACACTTGTGATGTGCCGGTACTTACGTTGCCTGAAAGCAAGTTGTGTCAAGCCAGGCTGCAACCGCTGTGTGGTGAGAGACTACATAGCAGTGTCACTTTAAGGTCCTGACTAAGATTTATTAACTCAGAATAGGGAACAGACATGATTGTTTTCACTACCATAACAGTCTGGGAAAAAGGGATTAAAACAAAATCTGCCACTTGTTTCATACTTTATGCCTTGGCAAATGCTATTGGGGAAGGTCAGTGGATGCCCACCCATCAATATAAGAAGGTGATAAATATGTCAGATCGTGCTTGGTGTGTATTTCCTTTGTAAACACTTTGAGTTGATGTATGTATGTTTGTTTTTAAATTAGTTGCATTGAAACATACAGTTTCTCTCCCTTAGTTGCTTTGTCTTGAGAAATATATGTGTAGAGTACTATGATACGATGTCTCTATGGATGCACAACCTGAAGTGTATCAGCATGAAGGAAATAGCAGAAGGGAAGATCATCCTGCTCGTATTCAGAGCAATTTTGGCAGGCTCTAAAGGCATAGCTGTGTCCAGTTGCATTAACCTAAAGAAAAAGCAGTGTCCTTAAGGTGACTGGGGGACTTTTGGAGTGGCAAGGGCTTGTTTTGGAGAAGTGCAGTTGAGGCAGACATAGACCCCTCCTCTAGGGCAGTGCTGTGGGCACTGGGGATGCAGACCCAGACCCTGGGCTTTAGCCCTCTGTGCCACTTTGAGCTGCTGCTGGGTATTTGCAGTTACTGGCTTCAGTTTCCTGGCGGACGGTATGCCAGTACTGGATTTACTAGCACAGATGTATTCCTCATCACATCGTGCTCCTAACATGGTCCTTACGCTGTATACAGGTCCTCTGGAGATAACCACAGTGCCTACTTGCCAGTGTGAATCTGTGGCAGCTCACTGCTGGGCTACAGTCTTGTTGTTTGACCTAAGGAGGGCAAAGGCAGCACCAGATGGGCCCTTCTGACTGGTACAGCCAGAGTTTTGATGAGGTGAAAAGTAATATCTTTGCTAGCAGCTGGTGATGAAGTGGTCTTGAAGGAAATGTTAGCTCTGGGTATAGCTCAATCCAGGAGGGAGAACAATGGTGTTTTGGAAGCAACTTATGTGGGTAGCCTCCTGCACCGACAGAGAGGTAGCTTATCCTTTACTGGATAAGTTAACATGTTTGTGGGAAACTTAAACAGCGCAGTGGAAAACAGGAGTGTCACAAGTGACCCGAGACAAGACACCATAGACTGTGTTTCAAAGATACACAGTATTTAATTACTGTGCTGATATCAACATAATCACAGTATCCATCCAGTCCCTGCAGAAAACAGTTCTGGTTTGAAGTGTGTTCAGGGGTGTGGGTCAGGATGCAGTCCATGTGTGTTCAAGTTTGCTTAACAATATGATTTTTGAGGTGTGACTAAGTAACACTAAATATTCATGTAATGTCTCTTGCCTGGGAAATTCATGTAACTGTGGAAAATTAAAGCAGATAACTGCTTTGACTGATCAAAAGCCCAGAAATGTCTAAAGCTGTGCATGCGTTGCTGTAAGTTGTTGCAAGGTATGTGGGTTTATTGATGAATTTTTACCTTGAAAGGCAGATCAGGCTGGTTGCTGGGGTATCTTACTGCACTGGGTGACAGAGTGCTTGAATGGGCACAGACACATAAAATGCAGAGGGAAAGCAGGGTGTGCATTACAGTGTATCATCAGCTATTTGGCAGTACTTGCCCAAGTGTGCCTTCTTACCCTGCGGAAACCCTGATGTAACAGGTTCTGGGGGTGAGCCTGAACAAATTACGTTCTCCAGTTACATGGAAAGGCCCACATGCTCTAAGTTCACACCCCAGTTTGCTTTGCAATACCTCATTTGCATACCAAGTCCTGATTTCTGGTGTTTGTAAAAGAAATACTTTGAATTCCAGAGGGAAACGCGTTATGAAGATATCCTGTAACCTTGGGACGATGTTTTTAGAAGATCTTTCATAAGAATTAACAACTATCTAACTTTGGGGACTCATCAGTCTGATAAATGTGCTGAAAAGTGCCCATAACATCATGGCATAGGCATGCTAAAATATGTTTTCATTTTTAATCTACTGTCACTTTCCCTGTTGCTGTCAGACCCTTCTCTCCCCTCCCCATGGATAGGAGCTTTGGTGTGATTGCACGTAATAAAAATCCTTTGGGGAGAGAGGAAAACATTTTTCTCTTGTGAAGGGATTTTCTCTTTTAATGCTGACCTTTCTGCTTGTGCCCTGAGAGATTGCAGGAGGGTACCCCAAGTGTAACATCTCCAGCAGCAAGCAAGTGTTCAGGCTGGTTATTGTCACTTGCTAACTTCAGTTGAGGAACCTGACTACTGAGGCAAGGCCTTGTCACGGTGTGGGTGCAAAAGTCAGTAAAAGATTTTTTTACAGATTAACAATTTTTTTCAACTTATTCCAAGCCCACTCTGCTGTGTTAGTTTTGTGATTGAAATAAGCTGTGTCGTCAGCATGGATTTAAAGAACACATTTAGCTTTGTTCTTTGCTATCGTGATGCACAATAGAACCTTCAGGACTTCCAGGGCTTGTATCATCTCTGGAAAAGGGTTATTTCCTATAGAAAAGCCCATGCATGAGTTTGCTCTCTCTTTATTACTGGTAATATGTAACAATCACACTGTGTGAACAAAAATTGTAAGAATCTTTCATTCCGTTGAGGAAATTGCCAGCCACTCAGGATGTGGTGATTTGGTTTTCTTTATTTGAGCAGCCTTTACGTTATGGATAACTGTAACATCAATTAGCAGTTCTGTTAGGCAAAGAGGACTTTATGCACAGCACATTCAGACACAAACCCAGTATTTTTCCAATCCCTTTAGGGAAAACGCTGATCTGACAGTGTAGCCATTGGCAGTCAAGATGTAACTAGTGTTATGCTCCAGGACTTGATTTGTTCTTCCTTTTCAGTACCCTCTAAAATTTTCTTTCTGTGTCAGACATCTTTTTGTCCCCAATTCTCAAAATATTTGTGCCTCTGAAGCAAAACAGGCAACGTTAATAACAGCACAGAATTTAAAGGTGTTCTTAGCAAGTGGAAACAGATAATCTGAAGTATAGAGAATTCCAAAGCAGCAAAGCCACCATGTGCTGACCTTTGAGCAGAGAAGGTGCTGTCGACCCAAGCACCTGAAGCACCTGATGGGATAACTGAGCATCTGACTCAGACCCCTGATACTCTGTGGCCATCCACGTTAGTGATGCTGGAGAGTGCAATCGGTGCTGTGTATCTGGTGGATCTTTGGGCTGGCAGGATGACAACTGCAACAGACTGTCAATATCATGTGCTCGGCTTTACTTTTTCCCCTTAGGGTATTGCATGTTAAGCTCAGCTGGTAAAACCCAGCACATCTATACTTGATCTCCATTTGTCCTGATAACTGCATGTGCTCAGTAGTGTGCTGTTGGACTACTGCTCACTAGCTGGTTTACTCCCTTTACTGCAAATACTGCAGCAGCAAGGAATGGATGCTTTGTTCTAGTAGTTAGAAATAGTTTGAGAGAAGGCAGATTATTTTACATTTATTTTATGTTATTTTATTTTACGTTACTTCATTTCTTCTTGGCTCCTTGCCGGTACCATGCCTATAGACATCACTGGGCTGAATTACTGATTTCTCATATATAATTTTGGGGGAGATTTCTCCCTGAAGGGAAAGGATTGCTCCATACTTACCAGAGAGGGCAGCGGTGCTTGTTCTTCCCTATCTGTATTTGCCATGTGTCCATCTTGAATTATTTTAATCGTACTTTGTTTCTGTTTAGCAGCTGCATGCCAAATTGAATCTTCATCTTTCAGTCCCTTTTTGTTAGTCCCCTCACTTCTCATAAAGCCCCCCACATAGCGTGATGTATTTCTGAGTTTTAATGCTCTCTTTTGTACAAGTGCACTGCGTCATTCTGTGCTACATTAACTTCCTGTCCTGGCAACCTTCTCCTTACAGTACAGTCTGAGGTGAGGTGGGTTTTTATCTGCCGCTACTGTGCACTGACCAACTGATTCTAGACTGGTCTTTTTCTTTATTCCTTTCAGTCCAAGTGCAACCCTTCTATTGGGCTTAATTGATAACCAGGTGTTTCATTGTTCATCTGCTTGGAACCCATATCTGGCAGCTGTCTTTGAAGTCAGTGATATTACATGAGAACATGCAGAATATCTAACTGTTGCTTGTCTTTTAACAACAGTAGTCTTTTTCTACTTCTTCCTATAGCTATTGTTAGGTTTGCTGTGGAGTTTTGACCTGTGTAACTAAAATAGTGTTTCCTACTTTTTCAACTGTGGGATAAAGTATCTTAGCTTAAAAAACACATCAGATTTGTCCCTCTAACATGGACAAGGTACTTGGAGGGTCAGAGACTCCTACGCTTACTGTGTGGCTTACAAATGCTCATGAGAATGTGTTTTCATTAATATTCATGGAATGCTCTCATTCTGCAAACGTTTGTGTGAACGATATTTGTCAGAATCTACTTATTCTACCTAAGCTTCCAATAGAAGTTGAACATCCTAGGCCAGCACTTCTTTCGAGGCTGTAACAGGTTACTCATTTCATCAAGCAGGCTGTTTGCAACACTTTGTGTTTAACTGCATGTCAGCCATAGGAAATCACGGATAAGCTACAAGATTGGTTTCTCTATGGGAATTCATGTCGGCTTGTACACAACTTCTTTAGCTAACTCTATTACTGTGTGGTTATTATCAAGTAGATATATGTGGTGCTGACAGCTCCTGACAGGAGAATGCTTTATTACATAAAAGTTTGCAATGAAAAAACCTGAACATTACAACATGACAGTCTTTTATGCCCAGAAAGATACATATTGGACAAGGATCCACATAATTAATATTAATTATAATAACGTGTGACAATCGAGAAAGAATAACAGGAGATTCTGCTCATGAGTCAGGACCTCAATAGAACAGAAGAAATGGAGCCAGCCAGAGATGGATGATGGAAGAACACTGGCACTGAATAATTCATGAGAGCACACAGTATATAGTGTGTGAGGGCTGGAGCCTTTTAAAGGCTTATGAATAGACCACAAACGTCACACAATTCAGGTAAGTAAGGGAGGACAAGGATAGAGAATCAACATATGACACGGCATGAAACTGTTAGAGTTAAAAGGTCATACTTTCCATGTGAAATGTGAATGATCTGGAACAAAACCTGCAAGACATATGTAATATGTAACTTTGAAGGAAACAAAAGCAAATATGACCCTCTTAACCATGTTGCTAATTTAAAGGCTTGTTAGCTGCATGTTTTTGGCATTTTAAAAAATAAACTATGATTAAACATGAGCTAGTGGAGGGTATCCCTGCCCATGGCAGTTGAGTTGGAACTAGAGGAGCTTTAAGGTCCCTTCCAACCCAAACCAGTTTGTGATTCCATGACTAGAAAAGATGTCTTGTGCTGAATGAGGATTCCACTACAGATGTGAATGAGTGTATTTCTGGAGAATACATATTTCTGTTCAGAGACTGTTCAACTTGAAAGAAAAATATTAATGTTAAGGCTTACCAACAGGATTTAATTGTGAACCTTGAATTCTGCTAGCTTCTTGGAAGTCAATTAACTTTGATCATCAGCCTTGCCAGTGATTGGCCAGGTCCATGCTCCCTTCTTGGGTTGTGAAGTTGTATAACTGGCATTTACAAGGGTCTGATGGATGTCTCTGGGTAGTCCCTTTAATTTGCTCAAACAGGAAAAATCAAATATTTACTGCAATACATAAGCAGGAAATCAGAGAGGTTTGGGCTATTGTTTTATCTATGCAGCTATTAGACTGCCAGTTTTCTCCTGTCCAGTGAAGCTGTTGATTTTATTCTTACAAAGGTAGAAAGTAAGAAAAATCTTAGGTTAAGAGTGGGAAAGGTTAAACGCATAGACTCTGGGCTGGAGAGCATGTCCCTGCAGTGGTGTGGAACAGCAGCCTTCAGGTTTGCAATCCAGCCAGAGATGGCAGCTCATCTCAGATGGTCGGAGTGGGGCTGCACCGGGTAGGCAGCCCTGACACTGCTTCCATCTCTCTTCAGTGTGGATACCTGTGTGAGTAACAGGCCTTTGAAGCCTCGTTTCTTTGAGATCATTGCAGGACAGTTACTTGCCAATGCAGTTGTTCAAGGGTATCTGGTTCGGTGACAAAAGCCAATAACATATGAACCTGTTCTGGGAAATAGTAAGAGCATGTGGCCTCTGGGGAGTGATGCAGCTCGGACTTCGAGAGCGAGGTAATGTTGTTCTGACAGAGTTGGGGAATTTTTTTGGTACTGACTTGGTATTCTGCTGCAGCTTTTCCTGGTGTAATCAACAAGAGTTTTCACAAAGTCTGAAATTTACTGATGCTGTTATGATATGTTCTCTGTCAGATACTTGGATTGTAAAGTGAGTTTATTTTACACTGCCCTCCCTTTCTCATTTCTGATGTGACAGATTTGTGTTAATGTATATAGTTGCACAGTAGAGGTTGTCACAGGAAGTGAGACATTCTGGCAGATGAGTAAAGGGCATTTAGGAACTATCAGTGTTGGGAGTGGTGTGGGAAATCATTTGGAAGCTGGGTATGAGCATGCTGTTTCTGCTTGCAGCACTGAAGGATCAAACAATATAGTTTCAACTTCCAATTCAACTGAAATGCAAGGATAGCTCGTGCTGCGTTACTATTGTTTTGACTGTCAACCAAGAAAGTTGTGTGGCATGGGTTCTGATACAATTAATATTATCTTGATTTATCTGGTGACAAGAATTAAGGGTAAAATTTTTTCGGTCCCCTCATCTGGAGCTGTAGCTAAGTGGGAGCACTGGCCTGTTCGCCTGCTGTAACACCTAGAAACAATACAAGATGTTCCTTTTAGCAGGAGAGCTTATTTTTGCTGTAAGAGTGAAAATCAACATTACAATTAACATAGAGTTACTTTACATGTGTACTGCACAAGCTTGGATATAGTGGCAAAATGGTTTAGGAGCTGGTTTGTTTTTCAGCAAGCTTTTGTATTTGAACAGAGTTTAGAACAAGTAGTAGATAACTGCATCAATCAACTTTACAATTAACATAGAGTTACTTTACATGTGTACTGCACAAGCTTGGATATAGTGGCAAAATGGTTTAGGAGCTGGTTTGTTTTTCAGCAAGCTTTTGTATTTGAACAGAGTTTAGAACAAGTAGTAGATAACTGCATCACATTCAGTGTTTTGCTGGCGTCTTTTCCACCAAGGAGCTGAAACTTCAAAGTATACAGAAATAGCACATCTAGAAGACAGGGAATCAGTTCCTGTCTAGGGAGTTGGGAAGGCATCCATAATTATGGCAAGGTGATCGCTGAAGACACTTACTTGCAGATGTGATTGTAAGAGCAGATGGGAAAAAGCACTTAGCTGAACAAAATCTGTTACTGTAACTGAAGTCTGTTTCAGGAGCATGCATTAATCCTAGCTTTAGGTGGAGTTAAGCTTTTGAATAACCAATAGGAGCTGGCTGGCAAGACGGTCTCTTAACACGTGTATATGCTAATGTAAATGTCATAATGCAAATTTAAGCACTGAAGAACATTATGTGGATTTGGGAAAATCCCTAAAATTTTAATTCCATAAGCAAAATATTATTTTGGCAGCACATGACAGAAATAATCCTGCTCCCAGATGTTTCATTACTATTGCAGTTGAGACTAGTTGCATGGTCTTCCTCAAGACAGCTCTAAAACAACACAAAAGCTTCTTGGTATATGAAGCAACTGAATTGTACAATGGAACAAAGAACCATGTCTGAACTCTTAACATTGCATGGTCTTCTGAGGAAACTATGTCAGAGGATAGAGTGGAAGAAAACTCTTGAAACTAAAGAAGGGAGAGGTAGCCTTCTATAGCTTTTATATGGATGCCATGATATGCTGTATGCCTGAGTTGTCAGGCTCCGTACTGACAACTGACTTGGTCACTCAGTAGCTGATATGGAGAAATCTGAATATTCAGATTGTTTCCAGAGCCTTAAGACTTCTGCATCCTTCTCCAAGGAAGAAAAGTGAAAAATAATATTACTGCACTTTGTTATATGCCTGTTTTGTCAGCGAGTTCAAATGTAGTTGAATTTTTTTACTCAAAAAAACCCCTGGATCACAATGGAAATTGCTAGGTGCTGAAAAAAATGTACAGAAATACTTGGGAATGTGTTGATGTTGTATGGAGAGACGTGGGTATTATCTGTTACCCTTTCTATAAGAACTGTGGGAAAACCTCAGGTAGAGAAGCACTTCTATCTTTAAAGTAATAGTTAGATTTCAGTGTTTACATTTATTGACCTATGTTTCGGTGACATAAATTGAACCACGTGGTAAGTGTTCATTACTGTTTAAAGTGATTCTTTCCTGTTGCTTTAGTTGTTAGAAACTGAGTTGTGTAGGTTGTATAAATCTAAAGCTGTGTGAAGCCGAGCCGCTTTCCATTATCTATCAGTCCTCCTTGCTGACTGGTGAGGTCCCAGAAGACTGGAGGCTTGCCAATGTGACTCCCATTTACAAGAAAGGTTGTAAGGAGGATCCGGGGAACTACAGGCCTGTTAGCCTGACCTCGGTTCCAGGGAAGGTTATGGAACAGATAGTCTTGAGGGAGATCATGCGGTATGTGCGGGATGGCCGGGGGATCAGGCCTAGCCAGCATGGGTTCATGAAGGGCAGGTCCTGTTTGACCAACCTGATCTCCTTCTATGATCTAGTGACCCATCTGCTGGATGAGGGAAAGGCTGTTGATGTGGTCTACCTAGACTTCAGCAAAGCCTTTGACACTGTCTCCCACAGTATTCTCCTGCAGAAGCTGGCAGCCCGTGGCTTGGATGGGTACACCCTCGGCTGGGTAAGGAGCTGGCTGGAGGGCCGGGCTCAGAGAGTGGTAGTAAATGGAGTTAAATCCAGCTGGCGACCGGTCACGAGTGGTGTTCCCCAGGGGTCGGTGCTGGGGCCTGTCCTCTTCAATATCTTTATTGATGACCTAGATGAGGGCATTGAGTGCACCCTCAGTAAGTTTGCAGATGACACTAAATTGGCTGGGAGTGTGGATCTGCCTGGGGGTAGCGAGGCCCTACAGAGGGATCTGGACAGGCTGGAGAGCTGGGCTGAAAGCCAATGGCATGAGGTTCAACAAGAGCAAATGCCGAGTCCTGCACTTTGGCCACAACAACCCCAGGCAGCGCTATAGGCTTGGGGCGGAGTGGCTGGAGGACTGTGTGGAGGAAATGGACCTGGGGGTACTGATTGATGCACGGCTGAACATGAGCCGACAGTGTGCGCCGGTGGCCAAGAAGGCCAACGGCATCCTGGCTTGCATCAAAAATAGTGTTACTAGTAGGAGCAGGGAGGTAATTGTCCCCCTGTACTCAGCACTTGTGAGGCCGCATCTCGAGTACTGTGTTCAGTTTTGGGCCCCTCACTACAGGAAAGACATTGAGGCTCTGGAACGCGTTCAGAGGAGGGCTACTAAGCTGGTGAGGGGTCTGGAACACAGGCCTTACGAGGAGCGTCTGAGGAAGCTGGGATTGTTCAGCCTGGAGAAGAGGAGGCTTAGGGGAGACCTTATAGCTCTCTATAACTTCCTGAAGGGAGGTTGTAGTGAGCTGGGGGTCGGCCTCTTCTCCCGTGTAGGCAGTGACAGAACTAGAGGGAATGGTAGCAAGCTGCGCCAGGGGAGATTCAGGCTCGACATTAGGAAGCACTACTTCTCAGAAAGGGTAGTCAGGCACTGGAATGCACTGCCCAGGGAGGTGGTGGAGTCACCAACCCTGGGGGTGTTCAAGGAAAGACTGGATGTTGTATTGAGGGATATGGTTTAGTGGGAGCTAGTAGTAATAGGTGAATGGTTGGACTGGATGATCTTCTAGGTCTTTTCCAACCTTGATAATTCTGTAATTCTGTGATTCTGTGAAGAGAACCTTACCCTCTTTCTGTCTCGAACATGTAGGAAATACCTTTTTGTCTCTTTCTTCTGTAGTAAAAGCTGTGCCTGTTCCCTCAGGGTCCTTCAGAGGTGGTTTTGCACATCCACCACTACGGCAGCAGACCCCCACTGTCCTCAGGTGTGGGCACAGAAGAAAAGTGGCCTTGGTAGGCAGTCCTAGTAAGTAAAGAAAAGCTGTGCTGTGGCATGCCATCCCATGCCAGATCACGCCTGCACACAGCTTGGTTTTGTGGAGATGTGCAGCCAGTTTGACTTCTCTTCCAAAGTAATTGGTAATTAATTAATTACCGAGTACTTTGCAAAAGAAATTTAAACAACGAAGTGCCAGCTAAACTGGGTATTTCTTAAAAGCTCTAATTGTAAATTGTCGGGGAATCGGTTGCCCTGAGCCTCTTGGCGCGGCTGCTGGGGAGGCCCCGGGTCCGGCAGCCCCGCCGGCCGCCTCAGCGCCTCCTGGCAGCGCTGTCTCGTGCCAGACTGCTTCCCGCTTCCCGCCTCCGGGCGGCGAGCGGCGCCCGCCCGGGAATACGGCCTGGCGGCTGTCTTCTCCTCCAGCTAGTACGAGTTCGGCCCTTGAGCCTTACCGGGGACTGCTAGGGTCGAGTAGGACCAGCTTCGAGTTTTCCGGAGGAAGGCATCAGGTCCCCCGGGAGGAGGGCGGGCCGGCGGGCGGCCCCGGGCCGGGCTGACCGCCCCTGTGAGGAGAGGCCTCCTGCTGAGGGAACAGCTCAAAACTGGCCCTTTAGCCGAGCCCCTCGACTCCCTGACAGGACTGAATATTCAGCACCTCTTCTGGTACTTTGACTCTTAAATGGTAGCTTGATTATTTCAATGACGCAGGAGTCCATTGCCATCCTGAAAACTACT
Source organism: Porphyrio hochstetteri (assembly GCA_020800305.1). Classification (NCBI taxonomy): domain Eukaryota; kingdom Metazoa; phylum Chordata; class Aves; order Gruiformes; family Rallidae; genus Porphyrio; species Porphyrio hochstetteri. The sequence goes on along the minus strand of CM036915.1, from coordinate 9,328,309 downwards.
GCTTTTCCGTGGTAATTGATGTAACTGTAGAGTCTGAGAGGCTTCTTGACGTGTACTGCTCAGAACTACGTGGCTTTTCGTATTTGATTGTCGTTGTTCTGTGGTTTCAGTAAGGTCCCATTTAACAGCCTCATGACAAAAATGGCCCTTGCCCCTGGAAAGTGGCAACGTTTATCAAAGGGACAGATGCATGCACATGTGGTGGTGTCACCAACCATCACCTGGACAGTGAACATAAATGAGAGGCTCCAAACGAGTCTTGCTTACAGCTCTCTTAAGCTGCTTGCATTCCTATAAACTATGTTTTACAGTAAATACACTGTTCCTTTTTCCAGCTGCAGGGTAAATCCTATCTGCAAGTCCAAAAGGGGATTTTTCTGTTTCAAGAATCATCTTAAAGATGGAAGTTCTCACTGTGGACCTTCTTCTGTGAGCAGATTTCTTCTGGACTGCTGAAGACTTGTATATGGTGAGCAGAGTTGTTACAAAATATGAAACAACAGGGTATGGCAATAAAGCTACAGACTAGAAATAAGGACGTATTAGAACTTTTTTTTTTTTTATAAATACTATTCTATATAGTATATGTTTTCTGGTTTCTGTTTTAGTGGCATTTAAATATTGCAAGTGCTTAAAAATTATTCCATTACCCACTGGGTTGGGGAGAATGACAGGAGAACGTGTTCACACTGTTGTTTAATGGTACAAAGCCTAGCAAGTTCACTCTCACTTGCACCTTTCCTCCTTATTCCTTCCACTGTAGAGTTACTCTTATTTTTTTAATGTGTCTTTCATATTGTACTGCCTTGTACGAAAACTTTGTTTGGCTACCTACTTGAATAGGGGAGTGAGGGGAATGAGGAGGATGTATCATATCCCCCCTCCCCATCTCAGTGTAGCAGTGGAGTGTACTTAAATATGTTTTGGATTTTTTTTGGAGGGCTGAGGTTGTAGTTTAGTGTGCTACAACTTTGTGGGGTTAGAGGCTTGAGTAGTACAATTTAATGAGTGTTCTGGCAGTACTGTTGCTTCTAGTGTCCTTGGCTATTATGAGTATAGAGAATATCTGATATCTAGGACATCAGAGAACTTACATGGAATGTTAGAACATCCACCAGTAATAAAATAAAAATACTATTGATGTTTGGTCATACAGTGGTGATGATAAAGGAGGGCTGAATATAAGGAGTTTAGAGTGAGGATGGATCTATTCCAAACACTTTTTACACTCTTAGGAAAATTTAAGGAAATAGCATGTTGAGAACTTTAAATTTGATTATGAAAAAAAAAAAATCAAATCAGAGTGCCTGGCTGAAATCTCTTTGACTGGAGCAGTAATATTCCTTTCTGCTAAGCAGTTAGATCAGTTTTATTTTAGACAGAAGCTAAAAAAAAAAATCTAGATTTTTTTATTTACTTTTTTTTTAACATTAAGAAACATGGCTTGAATTTAGTGACATCCTGTAAGGGACTTCTGCCCATGTTGTTGTGCTAAATGAAGGAAGAGGGGAAATGTTCTGTTTTCATTCTTCTCCATATGATCCCAGAGTATTTAGTAAGCACTTGCCTTACCTACTTCCAACCTAACATACCCGAGCTATGTAAACAGTGCTTAAACTCTGTAGATAAACCCCTCTTTAATTATGGAAAGACACTAGTCTCTTCTCAGAATGGGAAACTAACTCAAGCTGTAAGCCTCACTTTTGACCTATGACAATACTTCACACTTCTGTAGAGCTTTCCTTAAGAGGATTTCCACATGCCTCACAATCATTAACAAATTTAACTTGCCAGCTGTCTTGTGAGGTAGGTGAGTACAGTGTTAGTATGCTGCTTCTACAAATGGGGAAACTGAGAGGCATGATTTCAGCTTTATTGCCTGAAAAAGCACTTTGCAGAATATACAGAGGACATGCTTGTCTGGAGGAGGTTACAGCATAAAGACAGACATAAATGGATACAAGAGAACAAAAGAGGTTGGGGCAAATGAAGAGGAGAAAGGCTGCAAGACTAGGTGGTCACTTTGGTAGTGATATGCAAATCTTAGTGCCATGGATGTGGATTTTTTTTGTAAGACTTAAAATCTCTCAGTGATGTCACATTTGTAGTATTAAAAATCAGGGACAGGTTTGGGAAGCGTCATGGATGCAGGTAAAATGGTGCTAAGCAGCATATAGTTCAGATTGGTGGGAAGAAAACAGATAAGAAGCGGTTTATCTATCAGAAAACAAAATGTAAAGGTTTGCATGCTAATACTTGAGTAAGACTTGGCCGACTCGGAGTCCTTAGGCTTAAGTATGGGAGAAGGCAGAAGTCTTTATCTTCTGCTAGCATACTGCTAGCTGCTTTGTCAGGCCAGCCTAGAGGGCTTGCCCAAAAAGTTCAGGCCAGCAGTTCACTGGAGAGTAGAAGCAACCAGATATGATACTTCTACTTCAAGCTACTTTTCTCACCTTTTCTGAGTAATCAGCCTTGGGTGATAGACACTTATAGATGATTCTGAGGAAAATGAAGTGTTCTTTCTGTGGCATGTTAAAATCTGTGGGTGTTTCTGTAGTAACTTTGAAAATCCAAACCTATTTCCCAGCGTGACAAACTCACTTAGACTTCGTTGTGAGCCTCCTGCTATTTGTGATTGTGTATAATAGTTAAGGAGTAATCTGTAAACATGTAGTCATGGTGGCTGCAAAGCCCAGAAAGGTTACTAAGGAGGTTCTGAAGAGTTACCAAAACCCCCTTAGATTTAAAAAAGCATGGACGGATCCATTGAAATTCCCATGAGCATTGGAGGCTGCATAACTCCTGCTTTCTGGATGTAGAAGTGTACCACTATTAATTTTGGTTACATAAAGTATTGTGACATTTTGGATGATAACTATCTAAAGTATTTGCTTTGCTGCTGCTAATGCTTTTGTAAGATGCATTAGGTCTTGCATTAGCAGTTGTCTCCTGTTTTGGTACCAGCAGGTACAACTGCAACCTATATGCAGCAGCTAAACAGCATTTCTCCTCTTACACTCCAGCAGTGGGCCCTTGCCTCTAGGATTTTTGTTCTTACCTAGTTAAATGCACAGCATCTTCTATTAGAAGATAGAAGGCCTTCAAGACTGGAGAGAGGGAAGTGGCTTCAAAGTACATTACTCAAGGCTCTAGAAATGGCTATTACTGTGTTTTATTTTCAACTGTAATATATTTCTGGATATAAAAATAAACAAATTGGTAGGCCTGCATCCATAGGATCAGTTTTGTAAAGTTGCATGCAGGGAAGGGGAAAATACAGCTTGACTACTGTGTGCTGGAAACTATTGTCTATGTTTTGTTTAATATTTGTCACTAGCACCACTTAATGTCAAATGCTTGTTCAGCTTATGATTTAAAGTCATACAATGCAATGCATAATTGTAAGTAGGAGACATTTGTGCATCTGGTATTTAAATAGAGTACGTGTACTTTGCATTCCAGAGCTTCCCTAAACACTGCTGTTAGAATTGTCATTTTAAAAATATGTTTTGTCCTGCTTTTAGAGCACATTTAATCTTTTCCCCATTAATCTGCTTTCCCTAAACCTTTCCCTAATTCTTCTGAAGGATCCCCCACCTGCTGTGCAGGCTACACAACACAGTGAATCTAATCATGTCTGGAATTATCATTTTTATCAGTTTAATCCATATTTTTCTGTTATTTGTTTTCCAAAGACTTAGACATTTTATGCACTGTGGTGCATAATGGAGCAATTGTGGGGGCTAGCGTCTCTTCAAAAAAGTGGTGACAATACAGTTAAAATAATCAATTTAGATTATTTTCTGGAATGCAGCATTAGTGTTCCATGGATGTTAAGCCTGATCCTTAAATTTATGGAATATATTTTAAACTTCAAATTGTAGATGAGCTGAGAAATGTCCCTCTGTGTTAGAGCAACTTGTACATTCTTGCTTGTATGCTCAGCATCCTGAATTCGATGACATACTTGTTTCATATGGAAGTCTTGTATTCATATTTTCTGGAAAGTTTTCATGAAATGACTTACAGCTAAGACAGCAAGTGTTGTCTTTATGCTATGATTGGCTATCATTAAGTACAGCTTCAAACATTCGAGAACACCAGCTTAATTCAAGCAGGCTTTTTTGTGAAACTCATCTGAATTTACAGCAGTCGGAAGATGAGAATTTGATTTGGTGTTTTATTCTCTTACCCTTATTACCTGTGCAGCTTAGAGTCATTTATCAGATGCTGGTACTGGCAAGGTCTTACTCTAACAGAAAGTAACTGCTAGCAATAGCCTGTACTAATTTGGCAGGGGATGTTTTGCCATTGATGAGGTGATTTTAGGAGCAAGCTAGATGACTTAATCTAGATGCCACAAATTAATAGCTATGGAGATGCCATACTGGCTTTCAGATTTCATCCTTTCCTTTGTATATATCAGAGCTGCTTCAGTCAGAGCTTTTTTTCACTTTTTCTCTCCTGCTCCTGCCTTTCACTTCTTGTTTTGCTGTGAGGCTCCGGGATGCTTGGCAACAGCTAGCTGCTTATCTACATGAAGGTCTAGTACTGCTACATTGGTAAGGTTGTTCTGTAAAAATGTAATTTAGCAGAATTCTTGCATAAACTATCGGACTATAAAACATTTGCAGAGGGCTATGGTTTGTACTATTTTCATTCAACACAGGACATTAGGGCTCTAGCCACATTACATTATCCATTTGAATAACTTTTTCAATTTAAAGCTCTCTGACCATGAGCACTAAATTAATACTAGATTCTCTCTCTGCCTAGTGGGAACACTAAATAGATAAATAAAAATCATTGCATGATAATTGTAGGTGCTGTGGGCTGAAAGCCAAACCAGGCCAATTCAGCCTTTGAGCCCTGTCTGTCTGTCTGCTTTTCTTCTTCCTTGCCCGTCATAATAGGGTATTCAATTATAATCTTTTCTCTGCGTGCACAGTGGAGGTTTGCATACAGTGGCCCAGAGGCATTATTAATCTCAGTGCATTCGGAGAGAATGAAAAGACTAAAGGTTTGGGGGAGGAGGGGGGAAATCTTCCCTCCCCGCCCCCCCCCCCCCCCCCCCCCCCCCCCCGTAGTTTTATTCACCACTTTGGGTCTTTGTCAAAAATGTACTTTTCTTTCTCCCTGCCCCCACTCTGTGGAACATAAGCTGGAAATGACTCCAGAAGTTAAAGGACAATGGAAGCATTAGCACAAGGATTATGGATCTTCATGTGCAAGACGGGGGTTGGGGAAAGAAGGGAGAGGCCTGCTATTGGCAGAATGGAAATTTAAAATATGTGCCCAGATCAGTGCTTACCACGACATATGAAAAAAACCATAGTGCAATATCTATTCACAAGAAGTTTTTCAGGCCACTGAAAAGAGTATATAAGGGTTGTTTCTATAACTTGCAAAGAAATAATTGAGTTGCAAGTGTAAGGGTCTAATGTTATTTTTCTTAAAAACTTTTCTTGTATTTTGTTTTTTTTTCAGTGGAAGAATTGTCTTCCAGTAGCCCATAAATTTCTGTAACTGATTAAAATGAAAGTTCTGGGTAGGTTCTATGAGTGATAGGTGCTGTGAATGATTCTTGACTGTCTTTTTTTTTCCTGAGCACTTCTGTGTAGTACTCCCATGGGAACTTTAGGGTTTGGAGAAACTGAATGTCATGGCTGCTGTTGAAAGGCTTTTGATTGAAATTAGCTGGGTATATAGCTCCACAATTGAACATGATTTTCAGGGCATTTTTCTGCAAAATTAGTAGCTTGAATCAGTCATGAAACATGATAAAGTAATTAGCAAAGTCATCTAAGTCATAATTTTTTTGATGGAGGTTAACCTGTCATAATTTTTAGTGGTCCAAATTATCAAATCAATAAATGTTGTGCCTTCCTGTGAAGACACTAGATTTTGGTCCTTTAACTTTGGTAGACAAGCTGATTTGAAACATTGCAAGTTAAGCAAGCATTATTGCGTCCTCTGCTTCAATCAAGTTGGTTCACCCTATCTGTAGCTACACAAAATGACTTAGATCTTTACCTGGTGTTACCACACAGGTTGAACAGATGCCCTTCGGTAAATGTAGTCTTTAAAACAAAATTAGGTGTTACTTTGTTTCTGGTGTACTAGATCCTTTCCAAATGGTTAGGCCCTAAAATACTGTTTGGAAAGGTTCTCAAAATCACAGTCTTGCCTGGGCATCGAAGTAGAAATTTTAGGGGAAAAAACAAACAACGCCAAAGTATAGTTATGTTGCCCAACTTTATTGTCAGCGTTGTTTATGAAATCTGCCTTTCTTACATGCTACTGGCCTAATTAAACACTATCAGAAATTATTTTAGTGACATATAAACAAATGGTCCTCCCTTCCCCTGCTCACCCTGTCTTTTTGATACAACTGCTGCAATGACTACTAAAAAGGAAAGAGAAAAACAGTCTAAACAGAACTTAAAAGAAAACAACCACCACCAAACAACAACCCCCCAAACAAACCAAGCCATCAAACTTGTAGAATTCCTTAGTGGAAGACTTCACGCCTGCCTACTAGTAAACTGGTATTTTAAGGAATCTGATTTAACCTGGATAATGCTTTAACAGTGTCTTCCAGCATAAAAGCTTTAACATTTCACATCAGGACCTTGATTTACTTACCATCTGCTCAGAGGTCTGTCATCAACAGAGATGATTTCTAGCTCCCTTCAGATAACTGGCGTTTGGCAGAGTTCTGCTAAACAGTCTATAACCTTGAAGACAAGGAGTATATGATAACTCATGCATATCAGTTAACCTTTGCATGGCTTAATAGTCTCTTTTCCTAAGTAAAACTGCCAAGTACTTCAGTTTGGTCCTAGTTGTTCCCGATTTTCCTTTTTCATCCTTTAAGTCAGAAAAAGCCAATGAGACCTTGGAGACAGTGAAGAAATTATCTTTTGCGTGTTTTTTTATTCACCATTAGTGTATTTTCTATCAGAAGAGCTTGTCTGGAGTTTAATGTATTTGTGGGAAGAAAAAAAAAGGCAAAAAAGCTATTTTTCGCTCTGTTATTCCAGTTGAGAAAACTATTAGGATCAGTTTGTCAAAAGTCAAGCAGTCAAGCCAACTGACCTCAATTTTAGCTCTAATAGTAAGTTTGACATTTCAGGAGGCTAATAATACATTTCTTAGGCTGTTGAGTTAATAACAGAGTTAATCATCAAGTTTAAAGAGCAGAAAAATATTTCTGTAGCGGAATCAGCATGCTTAAGAGTTGCATAGGCTTATGTTTAGATGTTAAGACAAACTTATTAGAATTTGATTCACACCTAAGCCTGTAAAGAGTAGTTAGGCCAGAGTTGCTTTTAGACCGAATGGCTAAAAACTTTGTAAAGTAAAAGGCTTTCTGTTAATTCAACAATTACAGAATTTAGTAATGGAAACTTAATTATTCAAAATAACAGCAGTGTTTGAAGTAGTACAGATTCTGCTAATACTGTCATTTGGCAGTGTGGCCGATAGTGATGTCTCTACCAATACATTGGATCAGTTACAGGACATATGGCAAGCTTCTTTCTGTATGTTTTATTTTTATTTTTATTCTTTGTTAAGAACCCTTTTTTTTCCTACATGGCCTTTTCAACTGTTTAGGGGAGTTGATTTCTAGGATAAGCTGGCTAGTTTATCTCTTCTGACAACTGGAAAGAATGAGTAGTCCAGTTGGTCCAAAATCAGCTGGAAAGAGGAGCTTGTGTTGTGGCAAGAACCCTATAGTCCTTCTAGTTAAAATCTGACTCTAGATTTTTTATGGGAACAGTTTTGATTTGCTCACTGTTCCCTTTTGTAGCAATAAAAAGAAATGTAGGTCTGGGCAAAGAATTTAACTCGGATGAGTTTGATACCTACTCTTCTACCTGATCTTTTAAACAAATTTCAACCCGCAGTGGTCAAACCCCTCAGCCACTGGAGGAAAAATTACTAGAACTTTTTTGTGTACTTAGAGGATTCTTTTTCAGCAAGACTTCCTTGTAACTTTTTTAGCCTCGTCTCATTAAAATTGTCAAAAATAGGTCAACTTTACTTCCTCCTGTCAAAAGAAGCATCAAGCAGTTGTAGAAGACTGCAGTGTGAACCACAATTAGGAACAGGGCAATATATACCAGTAGGCGTGCTGCATCCAGAGCAAGGCACTGTGGTTGAGGGCTTGCATCCAATATGATTTTTCAGGGGGAGGTGAATGTACAATTTGAGATGAAAAAAGAGTAAAATTACTGGAATCCTCGCAAGCTTGCCTTGCTTCATTCTTAACAAGATTTTTTTTTTTTCCCTGGAATGTCTGGTTGGCTTATGGCTTTTTTAGTATACTGTTGAGAAAGCAAATCAGAACGGAGGGTAAATTTGAGGAAAAGGCTGCATGCATACCCCTTCCAGGTTTGCATACTATGATGGAAGCAAGTTTCTGTGTTTGCTTTGTTGTCCCCATTTTTCTTTATACTTCCAGCTAGTTAACAAGGAATTTTGCACTACTCTGAATTTAACATCCCACCATACTGGTAACTTCTCACTGCAGTGAGAGCCAAATTGGCACGGTGAAGATCTGCTGGCAAGTTCCTTCTTCCTTTACCACACATTTTACCAGTTCCATATTCTTTGTTGATAGTAAGTGGACCCGGTCAGGTGTGTTCAGTGTTTCAAGCAATCGGCTACATCCCAGTGCTTGATGAATGGGTAGACACCTAGCTGGTTTTGAACTCAGAAAAATGGACTGGGGCTTACATGACTTTACTTGGACAGGTAATAGAAGAAAAGCATAAATAATAAAAAAATCCATCTAGGTTCATGATACGTGATTTTCAAAGGGAACGCGAGATATCTCTCCTACACAGAGGGCTAGTAGATCCACAGGGACTTGTCAAAATGTCTTAATCATGTTTGCTTCATGGCTTTTACCTGGAGAACAATAATGGAAGAGGGTGACTGTGAGGCTTGCTAATGTGAAGCTAAGTATGCATATGGAAAAGTAGGGTGAAGGGATTAAAAACAAATTTGCTGAAGACACAAACTAGCTTTGCATGTTAGCGGCTTCCAATAAACATATGTCAAAAGAAAGAGCTTAGTCTAAATAGGACTGCCATTACTGTTTTTCACATGCAGAATGCAGAGGTAATTAGTTTCAAATTATATAACAATGCCAATCTGCTTTTAGGCCTTGGGAGGCCAGTCAAGAATTAAACCACAAACTATCCTTGAGTCTTTATTTCTAAAGCAGCTGAGTTGCAAAAGGAGATGTTTAATACTTAATTTGTCAAAAATGTTCTGCAGTAAACTCTTGTATGGCTTGGATATCAATTTTAATGGCATTATGCTCCATGTGCTTTGTTTTCTCCATTTAAGATGAAAAACCAAATTGCTTAACTCTGAATGAATGGTGTCCAGGTGCAGCAACACCTTTCCATATTCCTTTTTGAATTCCTGACTACGCACTAGGACTGCAATTGATTTAAAATAAGGCTTGGCACAAAACACCATAATTTGGCTCTAAAAGAGCCAAAATTAGCTTAGCCACAATTAGCCTATGAATGTTTCTATACTGCTAGCGATTGACAGGAATCCCAGCAACTTCATACTTACAAATAGATAGGATTTATCCATTAATGAGTTGCTATGCTTACTGGTAGACCTGTTAAAATAAAAAAAGCCACTCTGCAAATGCATTGTTCTAGAAACCCTTAAGCCTGTTGATTAGTGCACAGGCAGTATTCACAAGCATCTGTTTGTATTGTCAACCACTGTCATCTCTGCATCTGCACATGTTCATTTCTGGATAGATATGAGAACAGGTTAGGACATCTTTGTACAAGAAGTCACTTTTTGCTGTGCGTGAGATGAATTTATGTGCCTCAAAGTGTCTAGTGACAGAGGTCAACAGCGTATGCTTTTTCTGCTTGTACGATATTTAATCTAAATATTTATCAAAAAGCTAACAAGATTATATGCCTCTGCAGAAATTGTAGTTTTCTGTTCTGGCTCTATTGTAGAATGCATCACGAATGTATTTTGACAAAGTTTGGCATGTTCTTGGTATGATTTCAGATTTAACATCTGTGTGGCACTGACCTACAGTGAGTGAGCTTGAATACTTAATTCTGAAAATCTACCTAAATTTGGAAGAAGACAGAAAGAAAATGGGATATAACATGGTCAAGCCTGTTTTCCTTTGAGTAGTAGTAGTAGTTCATTGGTATTAGAATCATGTTTTTTGTAATGTGTTATCAGCTAAATTGCTGTTCTTATTCCCCTCCACTCATCACTGTGTGAATCTTCAGACAATCTCTCAATCTTACTTTGACCTTCTGCAAGGTATCCCTTCTGTGTTTCCAAGTATCATCTACACAGATACCTTAAATTGCTCTGGCAGTCTTCAGAGCAAGTAATATGTAACACTGAAATGTCTGCAAATGTAAACCTCTTCTGGTGTCCTGTTTAAAATAGAAAAACTCCCTTCTCTTAAGGAGTTAAGGCATCTAGGTGGAAGGCTGGACTAGTTGCCATATTGTCAGCTCCTCTGAACTGGTGAAAAAGTACCGCTGAAGAGATTATTTTCTGCAAATGGCTGAAAGGAAGATTTCCTTCCTTTCTCTCAGCCATTTGGACAGAAACTAGTTTCTGCTTGTTGATCCTCTTCTGGCCTGTGATTTCTTTTAAGTCATTCATGGATGGCATAAATTAGAGCAACATAAAGGAGCTAAAATGAGTTAGAGCAACCTGTCTCAGAAGAAAGGATCTATAACCAGGTATGTGACTCCACTTCTGTTTCTATGGTGTGTGGAGCTCTGGCATAGGAGGAGGGTCTTCCCTGTACTCTTACATTGTTCTAATAATTTTAGGTGCCAGAGATACAGCAGCATAATTATTTCTTCAGCACTTGATACTCTTTTGATATACTTTTTGTATCTGATTTTCTAAATAGCTAGTCTTCTTATTACATACATGTCTTGGGTATGTTTCCCTGATTTACTTTCTCATTTAAGACTCTAATGATCTCTGGAGCTGCCAGTAGTATTAGATGATTTTGTTAAACATTTGGAAACTGTCCCAGTTTCTGCCTCACCTTCAGAGGAGGTGATCTTCTGTTTCAAGTTCTCCATTGATCTTCTCTCCTTTAAAACTTCTCCAAATAGCAGAGTGAGAGCAGACTGAAAGCGTAAATCAGGCTTATAGAAAATGTATTCTGGTACCCTTGCTAAAAGTAGGTAAGTAGAAGGTAATACAGTCTGGTTGTGAACTACCAGCTAAATGAAAGAGACTAGATCTTCTGCCATCCTGTCTGTTACTCTGGATCCAAAATATCACAGCTTTGCTCACAGCATGGTTTCTGTCTGGAGGTTTACTCTTGGAGCAAGCATGTTTACTGAACTTGTGTTAATTGAACTTGGTATGTTTCTTTACTAAATAGATATTATTCTTTCCCACTAATTCTTGCAGATCATAATCTTTTGCAAAATTTTTTAACTTTTGGGAAGCCATTTTTGTATAACAAGTATTTAATTTATTTTTTAATATTACACAAACTTGGAGAAAACCATCCTAAGAAAGTGGATTAACTTCTGCAGTATACTTTTTTGACTCAGAAGTGGTTCAATCTTTTTCTGACTATTTTGAATATTTTGATGGTTTTCCATGTTTCATATATTCCCAGTGTGATCAAAATCTAGTGAGAATAGCTAGTACCATCCTACCAAAAATCTACTCTTAACAACATTTTGCATTAGATGTTTATACTATGGTGGAGAATGCAAGCCATGTCTTTCTCTCCAGAGGAAGATGAGGTAAGGAATGTCTCCACTGCTGCTGGCTAAAATTTCAGTGCAAATCTCTGGGTGCCTAAGGGATGATGGGAGAAAAGATTTCAAATAAAGTTGATTTCTTGATCAAACTTGATTTCAATGAAAGTGTCTTTTTAAAAAAAAGAGTATGTAATTGACCTGCCTTTGTTCAGCCTAATGTGATTGAGAGGAGAATTAAATAATAACCGACAGAGACATCACTTTTTTAAGCATACAGAAACAGCTACTGTCAAATATGCAAACACAAAAAGCCTCAGACTGCTCTTTAATTTCAGCTGAGATGAATTACATCAAGAGTTCTGTAGCAATTCTTAATCTGTTTCAAAGAATGTTTTCAGTATAACAAAAATACACCTTCTTACTACAAATCTGAATGTCAGGAGTGGCTGGGAACAAGTCTGACTAGAATAACAAATTGTCACTAGCCAACTTTCTAGTGGGTGTCAGTGGGCACCAAGCCTATTATGCTGCAGGAAATTTTCACTGTAAATGTGTTAAGAGGCCCTTTGAGTCTTCCTGGCTTGCTGAGTCTCCCTTGCTACACACACTAGTGTGCTATACTTTACAAAAAGAACCCTGTTGCACAGAACTAAAGAGCTAAAAAAATAAAATACAGACTAAAGATCAAGAAAACAAATTTTGAGGTAGATGTCTTGCTGCAATCTTCTGTTGCTTTATCAAGTATTGAAAAACATTGAAAAAATTAGAATTATTTAGAAGGCATGCAGGCAGGAGAGTTTTGTTGATAAACAAGGAACTAGACTCAGAAATAAGTTTTGGGAAACGGCCTGGCATTCTGAAGGCATGAAGCTGCAAAGAGGAACCAGTGCTGGAAAAAGCCTGTGGTATACTTGGAAAGGCTAACTAGTGATCACAGGTTCAGTTCAGCTGAAAACAAGTCTGAGTTCTGGTCTGCTAATCCAACAGCACTCTAAATCATAATTTTGATGAATGTTCTTGATACAGCTAATATGTAGATCCAATATAGGCATTTCTGCTGCCTATATAGGCTAATATAGGCTGCTGGGGTTAGGCAAGTGCTTCGGGAGACATGACGTGAGTTGACAGTGGAAGAATGTAAATGCCAGCAGCACAGTGACGGACCTGGGGATGTTGTTCCATGTGATAGTAGGGAAAATTCTGTGGATTGCCCTGAGGACTCCTCGGTGGAGCCACTATTGCCCATCCCCTGTCGGAAATCTCGCTATGATCTGTTGAGGATACCTGCACCTGCTGCCCCACTAAAATGCCTTTGTACAAATGCACGTAGCATGGGAAAGAAGCAGGAAGAATTAGAGATCTTTGTGCTGTCGCAGGGCCACGATCTCATTGTGATCACAGAGACGTGGTGGGACAGCCTGGATGACTGGCACGCTGTCATGGATGGCTATGTGCTTTTCAGGAAAGACAGGCTAGGGAGGCGAGGTGGAGTTGCTCTTTATGTTAGAGAGCAGCTAGAATGTATTGAGCTCACCTGGGGAAAGATGAACCATCAGTCAGGTGCTTGTGGGTAAGAATCAAGGGTCACGCTAGCATGAGTGACACTGTTGTGGGTGTGTAGTATAGGCCCCCTGATCAAGAGGAGCGGGCTGGTAGTGCTTTCTATAAGCAGCTAGAAGTAGCCTCGAGATCCGAGGCGCTGGTCCTTACGGGTTACTTCAATTACCCAGATATTTGCTGGGCAAGCAATACGGCCAGTCGTATGCAGTCCAGACAATTTCTGCAGTATGTTGAGGACAATTTCCTGCTACAGATGGTGCAGAAGCCCACAAGGGGAGGGCGGGTGCTGGACCTTGTTCTTACTAACAAGGACAGGCTCATTAGGGAGGTGAAGGTCGGGGGCAGCTTAGGACAGCGACCACAAAATGATAGAGTTCAAGATCCTGAGTGGAAGAAGCAAGCCAAAAAGCAGGATAGCTACCCTGAATTTTGGAACAGCTAACTTTGATTTCCTCTGCAACCTATTAGGAGCCATCCCGTGGGCTACGCTGTTAGAAGGCAAGGGAGCCTGTGAGAGCTGGCTAGCATTTAAACAGCACTTCTTCCAAGCACAGGAACGGTGCATCCCTCTGAGCAAGAAATCAGGAAAGAGAGGCAGAAGACCTGCCTGGATGAGCAGGGAGCTAATGAGTAAACTCAAAGGGAAGCAGAAGGTTTATGAACTGTGGAAACAGGGTCTGAGCACCTGGGAGGAATATAGGGATGTTGTCAGGGCCTGTAGGGACACAACTAGGAAGGCTAAAGCCCGCTTGGAAATGAAGCTAGCAAGGGACATAAAGGATAATAAAAAGAGTTTTTTCAGATATGTGAATAGTAAGAGGATGACCAGGGATAATGTAGGTCCCTTGCTGAATGAGGCGGGTGTCCTGGTAACGGGTGATGATGAGAAGGTGGAATTACTGAATGCCGCCTTTGCTGCCAAAGGCCCCTCGGGACCCGCAGATCCTGGATGAAAGTAGGAGTGTTTGGGGAATGAAGGGCTTCCCTCTAGTTGAGGTGGGGGTGGTCCAGGAACGTCTCAGAGGGATTAATGCACACAAATCCATGGGCCTGGATGGGATGCATCCACGTGCGCTGAGGGAGCTGGCGGAAGTGATTGCAGAGCCGCTTGCTATCATCTTCGACAGGTCTTGGAGAACAGAAGTGCCTGAGGATTGGAGGATAGCCAGTGTCACTCCCGTCTTTAAAAAGGGCAAGAAGGAGGATCCTAGCAACTATGAGGCCAGTCAGCCTCACTTCTGTCCCTGGAAAGGTTATGGAACAGCTTGTTCTGGATGCCATCACCAAGCAACTGGAAGAGAAGAAGGTCATGAGGAGTAGTCAGAATGGATTCACCAAGGGAAGATCGTGCTCAACCAATCTCATAGCCTTCTATGATCTCATCACCGGCTGGGTGGATGGAGGGAGAGCAGTGAATGTCATCTACCTTGACTTCAGCAAGGCTTTCAATACTGTCTCCCATGACATCCTGATAGCAAAGCTGAGAGATCATGGGATAGATGAGTGGACAGTGAGGTGGGTTGAGAACTGGCTGTCGGACTGGGCTCAGGGGTTGTGAACAGTGGAGCAGAATCTGACTGGAGACCTGTGACTAGCGGTGTTCCCCAGGGCTCAGTGTTGGGTCCAGTCCTGTTTAATATCTTCATTGACGACCTTCATGAGGGAATAGCATCCACCCTCAGCAAGTGCTGATGATACAAAGCTGGGAGGGGTGGCTGACACGCAGGAACACTGTGCTGCCATCCAGCGAGGCCTGGACAGGCTGGAAAGCTGGGCAGGGAGAAACCTAATGAAATTCAACAAAAGCAAGTGTAGAGTCTTGCACCTGGGGAGGAATAACCGTCTGTATCAGTACAGGCTGGGGGATGACCTACTGGAGAAGAGCTCTGTGGAGGAGGACCTGGGGGTCCTGGTTGATGACAGGTTGGCTATGAGCCAGCAGTGTGCCCTGGTGGCTAGGAGGGCCAATGGGATCCTGGGATGCATCAGGAAGAGTGTGGCCAGCAGGTCTAAGGAGGTGATCCTCCCCCTCTACTCTGCCCTGGTCAGGCCCCACCTGGAGTATTGTGTCCAGTTCTGGGCTCCCTGGTATAAAAAAGACAGGGACCTCCTGGAGAGAGTCCAGAGCAGGCTATGGAGGTGATTAAGGGCCTGGAACATCTCCCCTATGAGGAAAGGCTGAGTGAGCTGGGACTGTTCAGTCTAGGGAAAAGAAGACTAAGGGGGGACCTAATTAATGTTTATAAATATCTTAAGTATGGGATGCAGGGGGAATTGGCCAACCCCTTTTCAGTGGTCTGTGGGGACAGGACAAGGGGCAATGGCTGCAAATTGGAGCACAGGAAGTTCTGCACCAACATGGGGAAGAACTTTTTCACAGTGAGGGTGACAGAGCCCTGGGACAGGCTGCCCAGGGAGGTGGTGGAGTCTCCTCCTCTGGAGATATTCAAGACTCATTTGGATGCCTATCTGTGCAATATGAGCTAGGGAGCTGCTTTGGCAGGGAAGTTGGACCCGATGATCTCTCGAGGTCCCTTCCAACCCCTACAATTCTGTGATTCTGTGATTTCTTCATTTGCCTTACAACCGGAAGAATTTATGTCTTGTTGTGTATAACAGAATGAATAATAATGCCAAATAGGTTCATAGCCAGAAGATGCTAAAATCCTGTCTAGGACAATAAATATTTTTTCTAGATTGATTAGATAGAAACAGCTTGACTTGAGCAGTACTTAGTTTGTAGCAGTAAATGGAGCATTAGCTGGATTATCAGAGTAAATGTGAATGGTGGTTTAGGTCTGTAAAAGGGGTGGAATGAGCCTCCTGCTATATTAAGTACAATTGAGTATTTATCTTGGTAAGCAATAGAGAGGCTAGAAAATAATCAAAATCCTGCAGTGTGAAGAGAGAATAGCAAGCAATCAAAAACATGGCTAATAAAATGCAGAAATCAGCCCTTCAAATGAAATAGCCTACCATAAAATCAATTTTAACACCATCAGCTGCCAGAAAGTGGTGTGGGGTGTTTTGGGTTTTTTTGTTTCTCCAGCTTCAATGTTAAAAAGATAAACCCCATTCATACTGGGAGATGTAGAGTGGCGGGTCTTAAAAGCTGCTATATGTTGCTTCATGCAGCTTTCATGCAATGCTGGGAAAAGAAAGGATGTGATCTATATGATATAGTAAAGACTTTCTGTAAGGATTTAACTAGTTAGTTCTGATTAAACATGCCAGCTAAAAGGCAGTGACCATGATTTGTGCCATAAGTAAACAGAACAATTTTGTAATCAATACATTGACTTTCTTGCAACGGATGGAAAGGCTTTACAATCAGCACAATATGTTGAAATCATCCCTTTCTCACAAAAAACAGAGCAGCAGGCTGTGCCTGTTGGAGACTGTACAGAGTGCAAGCCAGTCAATAAAGAATTACAGTAACCTAATCCTGAAGAAAGACAAAAGTGTGAATATCCTTTTCAAAGGCTTCCTGAAATGGAAATGAATGTGAGACTTGCATCAGAGTTTGACAAAGGGGCTACCTTTCCCATTTTCAAATGCAGGCAAAAGAATCTTATTCTTCACTTAGATCTTCCTGGGTTACTTCACATCTCCAGTGCTCGCTATCTGAACACAAATGGAGCCTTGAAAGGGAGAACTTAGAATCTGTGAACATGGAGCTGCTTGCATGCTTCTACAGATATCAGAAAACAGATAAAATGCAATTATGCATACTCTTGAATTCTGTATCAACTCCTTAAGGTGCTGCTTCCACTAAGAGCAAATTCAACTATCCAAACAATTTGTGGTGACATCTTAAAGAGACGAGGATGGGTCTGCTTCAGAGGGGAGAAGGCAACTACAGACTTCATGTAATATAAGCAGTAGGTGTTAGAAATCCAGTTTAGAGTGTCATTGAACCTGCTTTGGCAGGGGGGTTGGACCTGATGATCTCTCGAGGTCCTTTCCAACCCCTACAATTCTGTGATTTCAAGCACTGACTTTTATATAAGATGTATGTATTCCTGGGATTTGTGTTTTCCTCAGCTTTACCTTATATCCTAAAAAACTTGAAGTAGAGGTACAAGGACACTCTTTCAAGCTCAACTTTCTAATTTGTAATTGGTGCTCCCTAAGTTTTGATTAATTGTCTGGGGAGGAGGGGAGAGGGGCACTTCCTATGTCTTCCTTGTAGACTTTTTTGAGAGGAAGTAAGGGAGAGCAGTATCTCTGACTTTTAATGAGAATAGTGCTCCTTTTCAAAGCCTTCTGCTTAGAGAAACAATGATGGCTGCAGGGATCAAAAGAGTGGGAAAAGGGTGCAGCTGAGATTACGCTAGATCTGACACACAAACTGTATCGTGAAAATAAGACAACTGTTGAAACTTGAAGGCTAAACCAGAAATAGGAGATGGGGAATAAAGCTGAGAAGAAGTATTTTAGAAGAAGGAAATGTGTTAAAGATAACTGAAGAATGAAGAGAACCAGAGAGAAACGGAGTGATAAAAGAAATAATAAGAAATAAAGGTTAAATCAGAGAGACCAAATGTATGTAGAGTGAAGTTAGTTTTCTTGAAAACTGAAGTAATGAAACTTCACTGAAATAGGGAAGAAGCATAAAGATTATCTAAAAAATAATCTTTAAATCCACAAATTAATCACTTTTTTGCTAACATTTTTACTGCACTATTCTGGTTTGTGTTTGCTTATATAGTTGTATGTCTTTATAGGACTGGTTATGAAACTACCATCTTGAAATAGAAGCTGAAAGAGCACTGGTGTAACATACAGACTGGTAAAACTATTTACAATTGGTAAAACTATTAAACCAAAGCAAAAACTTCCTTGAAGTTTGAAGACTATGTGGCACATAAGGCAAGAATTACACATTGCATGACAGTGTTTGGGGTTTTTTTTTGTATGAGGTAGTGATCTCATGGAAAAAATATTATGTTATTGTACAATCAAAGACAACGGTACCTTCTTACCTTCTCATGAGAGAGTAGGGACAAAGTGATAACTTTTTATTCTGGTGTTTCTTCATGGGGCTTTTTGGTTTGTTGGCTTGTTTTGTTTTTTCAAGCTGTTGTTATAGTTTGCCTTGCTTGGTCTTTTGCTCCGGTTTGGTTTTTCTTGTGTTACTGCCCTAATTTTGTTATGAAAATCTGGTATGGCATTTCATTACAACTTAACATTCGTATTTGACCTCAAGGTAAGCATTTGCTAAAATCACTTTGGATAAAATGAAATTTGGAGACTCCTTTTAAAATTCATACTGGAAGAGCTGCTGTAAATAAGTGTTTGTTTGTAGCATTAGCAAACCAGATGCTGAACTACTGAAGGCTCTGTAAAGAACACTGGCTATAAATTGTCATTGAAATTTATTATTTTTCTGAAAACCAGTTTATCTGCCTCAGTTTGCTCAGAGTACGTTAAGCAACACCAAGCAGCATGATTTCAATTATATGGGTACGTGTACAGTCATGTTACTGTGGTGTAATAAGCAAGTAAATCTAAAAAACCCACCCCCTTATCTAAGTTTATGTTGATATAAAATCTGTGTCGAGATCATTTCTAAAATATTTAAGATATATTTAAGAAGGCTGATGTTTAAGAAAATCTGAAGCTTTAAAACAAAAAGATCAATGAAAAATATTAATGAAAATATTTTTAGTCAAGGTTTTCTGGGATTGTTTTTTGTAGGCTTGAATTTGGCAGTCTGTATTCATTGGTATAATGACCGGGAAGGATTTCTTAGAAGTACTGTAACTTTCCTTTAAGGATTTTCTTGTCTCTATGGTATGAAAATTATCTGGAACATAATTTTGCAGCAGGGAATGGAAGATGAAGCTATGATAACACAAATAGGTAGAACAAATAAAATTCTTGTTATGGGTGCTCCTTAAAAAACTGAACTGAGTGTATCATGGCTTGATCTAAAGTCAATTATTAGGTGAAGAGTCTGATAAGTTTTCCAGTCTGTGAAAGTAATGATTTGGAAATCTTTTTGCAGAAGGAAAAAGAAATGTTAATGCCTTAGAGTAAGCATGCAAGAAGTTTGTCTTTTTCTAAAACTCTTTGAAGAATGTCTTAGATGAGGTGCTGTGATGTTTGTACTCAAGTTTTGGAAAATATGGAAAGCCTTAGTTCTTGCAGTGTATCTCTTAGCTAGACTTATTAAAATAATTCTATTTTGGATCATAATTTTACCTCTTTTTAGAGCCAAAGGCATTTGTGTCCAAGTTTTCCCACTGAAGGACAGGATGAACTGTCCAAATTATGCATTGTGCAGAGCTTTATCTGTTTGTCTTATTTATCTGTGGTTTCTGAAAGAAAGGGAATTGCAGTTAAGAATAAATCAGAGGAAAACTGTCATGATCTCTGTTAGAGTATATTACATTAGTTTCCTTAAAACACTCCTGAAGTTCAAGTCTGGTGCAGGAAAATGTCTTTTTTACATTTAAAGGATTGTTTGATTCTCTAAGTATGGGGCCCCTCCAACTCAGTATATTCTATGATTTGAAGTACATAGTGCCTTTGCGTTCATTAAATCAATGTCCATTAATTTCAGCTGAGAGTGCTTCCTTCCTTGAAGGTCCCCACCTTTCTTTCTGCAACTGGACTGAATGCTCAGTTGAGGATAGCACACAACTTCTGCTTCCCTTACACTCTCTATTGTAGCAAGATAATTGTGCATGAATGTTGCAAGAGAATTGTGCGTGAATCTAGCAAGAGGGCTGGGTGGTATTTCTTCTCCATTCAGTCAGGATTTAAATAAAAAGATGAACAGGAAAACCTGAAGTCTGGATCAAGTAATCTGTATCTGCCCTAGACAGAGCATGCTGTGAGTGACTGCTCGAAAAATACTGGTTCAAGTCAAGCTACCAATCCAAACAGAGATTTTTCCATATGAAAATGCGTTAAACGAGCTAACAAGCTTTGGAGAGGTAATAGGCTCATATCCATAATACTTAGCTTCAGAGTTGCCTGCTGTGTATGTCTAGCAAATGTTTTTACAGTAGAATATATTAAGGAAACTGAAATCTTCCTGTGAGTAACTTGAAGACAAATCATAAATTTTCAGTTTTAATATTGCTGTCATAGCTATGAAAATCAGGTATCTTTAGGACATACACATTCAATATGTCCTGCAAGTTATTTGGCAAAATGCAGATTCATTCCAGCCAATCTGCTAAACCCAGTTGTGGCATACAAGCTCAGGTGAGACGATGCCAATGTACTATCATATAAAAATTAAAAATAGTCCATGTAAAATGATCAGCTCTTCAATGCAAATGGCTTCCCATAGTGGCAATCTTCGTGTAGAATTTCCAGAGACAAAAGCAAGGGGAGGGGTGATATAGAAACTTTATGGTACACTGGCTGAAAAGTGACATCATTTGAAACAAAATTTTTCTTGTCATCTCTGGTTGAATGATTATTTTCTAGAGATCAGTATGGGTTTGTAACGTTATTCAACCACTGAGGAGATGATGATGATCTTGTGCTAAGCTAGTATTTATAAATCGTAATGAACAGGACTGCAAAGTCACATTTTATCTTTTTGGAATATCGGTCAGACATTTTTACCATCTGGTGGTGTTTGCTAATTTGTAGGTTGGTAACATAACTATTACAGGAATAGCATTGCACAAAAATGCAAATAGGGCCATAATGAAAAGGTAAAACTCTCAGGGAAAGTTTAATAAAGGTGAGATCTTGGTGACAGTATCTAGCCAAGAAGCAAGTCTCCAATACAGAATAATAATAAACAAAAAAGCCTGAGGAATGCGGCTGAAGGGGAGGGGAGAGTGGAATAGGTCAGGTGTGTATGTGCAGCAAAATAACACGTTGCAACCGTGTTTCATGACTGACAGTTGCCCAGCTCACAGCCATAGACTGATCCTTTCTCCCAGCTTTGAAGTCTGTGGAAGTTTTAAGTTGGTAAGATGGGAGCTGTGGCAAGGCCTTTGTATTTCTGTCTTTTCACCTAGAGTTTGAGGTTGAAACCATTGTGAAACACTGCCACGGCTGATGTATTTATATGAATCCGGGTGAAGAGAATGAATTGTGTCTTGGCCTTGGGAGAAACGCCCTCGTGTCAGTGGTTCCTTCCAGAACTTTTAGCTTTGCCTTGGTAGCTTTCTTTTATAGACAAGGTAAACTGTTCCTTTGTGCATGGTTTTCGGGTATATCAGTGCACCTAGTTTCTAAGAAGTTAAGCCTTTCAATTCTGTATTAGTTCAGAGAATGGGAAAAGAGGTGCAGTCTCTCTCTCCCACTGTTTCTCTTGTACCTTCCCCAGTTTTGATTTCAAGTTTTCACCAAGACTTACAGTACTTGTGAGAATGTGTAGCAGCTGAGCTTTTCTCATCAAGCATCTACTGGGGCCAGAATTCAGTCAGATGAGAAACATCAATGGCCAAATCAGATGCACCAAACTCTCATTAAACTTCTTTTCCTCCAGGCCTGAGAACCCTGCTTACATTTGCCTAAATACAGCTATGACATAGCCTACCTTCTTATTTTGACAAGAAACTTAAAACAAGCTTTAATTAAAAGACTATTTGATTTTCTTAGAGTGCCTGCGATATTAATATTCTTTGTCTGACATTTCAAATACTTTTCTCATTGTAATTTCCTAAAAAGAAAGAGGTTTAAAGCATCAAAGAGCATAAATTATATCTTGTCTTATAGTATAAACTTTGAGGTGTGAAAGTTCTCCCAGATGTACCTTTTAAAAATCTTTTGTATGGGAAAAAGTAGCATTGATACATATCCTGAGTCAGATAAAAATGCTGAATATTATACATTTCAGCTCAATGGTTTTGATTATCACTGGTAAATATTTGGATTATTTCTAAGGGTCATGTGGCTTGCATTCTCAAAAGAATTATTACAGGGATTGTTTTCCAGTACAACTGTGTAAAATTAAGATACAATACACATTGAGGGAAAAAAAAGTGACTGCTGAAAAGTTGCTTCTGGTGAACCAGGCATTCAGATGGTGTAATTTCAGCAAGTAACAGCTAGTGTCAGTAGTAGAAACAAAACTTTTTTGCAATGAGGACTTGCTGCGACGGAGAGACGGGACACAGCTTGATGCAAGCAAAAGTCAATTTATTGTATAAAATCATTCCTTTAAATAGGGTCAGAAGATGGCGTGCTTTAAACAGATTGGTCCTTTCGTACAGACACTGCTTGCAGCCTGCATCTGACTGGTCAGCAGTCTACCTGTCACTCCAGTGACTTTATCTAATCATGCTAATACAACTTCTAAAACCTCGCCAGTCAGCAGGCATACCTTTCCTTTCAGGACAAGATTCTTAAGGCCTCTTCTGGCGCCTGTCGCAGCAGGGGGCCTACAGCGATGTTGCCACCTCTGTTTAGTTTTCCCCATTGTTTATGGCCCAAAGGCTCCATCGCCATCCATTAACCCAGCAGTGCCCAAGGCCCTGCCCCCCAAGCCCCTTGCCACAAGGACTTTTTTTAGGAGCTGTGTGGAGCACAGCCTGTCGCTCCTCTGCCTGTCGGTGGCAAATCTGCTGTGTCATTCAACTCCAAACCAAATGCAATAGTTTAGATACCAATTGCAAGTAAACTACAATCACAGGGACAGAGATGGAAGCATTTACTGGATTGAGATTGTATATAATTTATGAGGAAGTAGACTAGAAATGTTAAGCTTTTTTAGCAGCTTCACAACATTTCATTTAAAACTAAAGCTAAGCAATTAAACCAATTCAAGGACACATCCATTAGACTTGAGCAAAATTTCTTCCATTTACCATGGGCCTCTTAAAATGCCTTGAACTATGATCAACGCTGGTTAGATGGGTAATGTTAGGAGAATGACTTGCATCTGAACCTGGGGAGTTTCTCTGCTCTCCAGAACTTGCCTCTGAAGGTTCTTAGCTGGGGTCAATGCACAGTGGGGCTATCAACACGTTCCTCTTGGTACCTCAGCTTCCCCTGCATATACTGCAGCTGATGTTGTGAAGTGCTGAGAGAAACAGTGGCTCCTGGCTCCCATTAAATTTAAACTGCAGCAGAAGCTGGGAATCCAGAAGGATGTGTAGGCTGTTGCCCATCGTAGAGATGCAAGTTCTTAATTAGCTTCTATAAAGGCACTGGCTTCCTACTCATAGTTTCTGCTTAAGAGTTCAGCAAGAGGTGTTAGCTTCAGGCACTCAAAGGTGCCATGGTGCCAATTAGCAAACTTGTTTCTGTGAAAGCAGGGGCTGCCACTGAGCTGTGGTGGGCATGGGAACTGCAGCCTCATGCTGCCTGCCACAGGATGGACTTTTTTTGGCGTTTAGGGCCTGGGAAGAAAAAGTTAAACTGTGACATTCAAGCCAAATTGTAACTGATTATTGCAACCCTTTGTGGATGTTCTGGGTGTCCTTCCCCCTCAAGGGCAAGTATAGGTGGCAGTAATATTTGCACCTTAGTTTATGCCACTTTAAGCAAGTTCTCTACTTAAGTCCATTGTTCACTGCTTTTGTAATTGGAAACAGCTTGTAGTTATGTATCTTACAGAGCAGTATATAGGTTAGACTGGTACCATTCCCTTTCCCTCTTGTTCTACAGACAGCAGAGAGAGCTTCAACAACAGAAGTTGGAAGTATATCTGCTTTATGCTCCCTGGTGTAAAAGATGTGAACCTCAGATAAAGGAGGAATTAGAGGTGTCCTAAGACTTCTGTGAGAGCTCTAACTGCTGAGCTGTTAGATTAATAAAGTGTTCTTCCTACTGGTATTTATGAAAGACATGTGTACCCTCTGTTTTATGGTAGAAAAAACCTCAGTATTGGAAGTTCAGAGAGTAGGGGCAGCTATCTCCCTGCAGTGAAGATTGCTCACCTGACGTCTGCAGCCTTAAGACATCTCTGTTACTCTGTGTGAACCTCATCTCCTTCTAATCCTCCTTCTGCATTGTAGAGAAACCCTGGGCACCTAACTGGGCACTGGGGATTGTTTTAAGCCTCATTTGACTGAGTTAGATGTTGTGAAGCTCAGTGTTGCTGTGCAGAAGCCTTTTTGTGGATGCTGTTCCACGGTCTCATGAGTGCTTTTGAAAAGACTTAATTTTTTTCCTAAGCCTGATTTTCAAAGGTGGTAAAGGATCCTCTACTGAATAGGGACTTGAACTTCATGATCTACAGATATTCAGCACTATCCAAAAAAAATTCTCAGGTTTTGCTCCAATGTTACAATTCATAGTATTATTATGTGATATTCTATCTTAATATGACCTCTGCGACGAGTCTTTTATTCTCATCTTTCCATTTCATACATTGTACCAATGCCTTTTAGAAAAATCCAGATAAGCTAGTAGATTCTGTGATTCTGTGAAAAGCCTTTATTCTGAATAAATGAGAGATCTCTGTAATTTGTAAGAAAACTCCATGCTCAAATGGTCCTTTGAGACACAAGAGCTTCAGGATGTCTGTTGTTGTTTCTAGACTTGCATAAACCAGGGTGATATTTAAGAACATGTGTAGTCCTCCTTGGTTGAAAATCTTACTGAGGGTATCAAACCTCATTGTATCTTTATCCCAACATCATACCACCATTAAGATGTGTAACGTAGCCCATATTAAGTTGATACAGGTCATTAACTACAGTATATTTTTCCTAAGTTGTGTTAGAAAAGCTGAGATGGATGTAAATAAGATGTTTCCAACTACTTTGATCTATGAAAAGTGATAAAAATAAAAACTGAAGAAAATAGCAATATGAGTGGTTTATTATGATTACCAGAACCTAGGAACTGGCATTGAGGTTTTTATTTATTGATTTTTCGGTAAATTCATTTCTCCCTTTATGAAGATTAAAACCTGCTATTTTTCCCCATAGAGTTCTTTGGAAGCTTAGTACAGAATGCAGTTCCATCTGCCTCTTCTGGCTGCTTTAATGGTGCATTGAAACTTTAAACAGGAGATGATTTTTCATTTCTGGGAATGCTCAACAGATGAAGATGGGGCTGTTATCCTAGCTTGTATTCATTTTATCACATCATATAAAAGCCCGCCCCCCCCCCCCCGCAAAAGCAACTGAATCCCTTGTATGGAGATACAATGTGAGAAAGCTGCATTTTTAGCCTGTGCAGCATAATTAAACCCACTAATGAGTTAAAGCATAAGTATAGAATCAAATAACATAGGCTTTATGCTCAGTATTGAAGTGTCCATCAATCTATATGCCTTGTAGCCTTATACTTTGTTAGAATCTTTTCAAGTCCAAGTGAGATTCAAAA
This sequence comes from Porphyrio hochstetteri, assembly GCA_020800305.1. NCBI lineage: Eukaryota > Metazoa > Chordata > Aves > Gruiformes > Rallidae > Porphyrio > Porphyrio hochstetteri. The sequence continues at coordinate 9,302,741 of CM036915.1, read as the reverse complement.
GTGCACCTGAAAGTCTATTGCTGGAGCATCTAAGTGCACAAGAGGTACCTCTGAAATGCTGAAGGTTGTTATACCACAGCCATAGAGTAATATCCTGACTTAGCAATTTTACTTTGTCATTCTGATCACTTCAGAAGCAGAAAACTTGACAAACAGCAACTCAGATACAGCTCCACCTTCCTAGTACAAGTCCTCACTGCAACTTCAGCTGGGCAAGCTTCAATTCACAAGTTCCTGCTCCTCAACATCTTCAGCTTGATAAATCCATATACAGCACAGAAGTCATTCTGGCTGGGCTGTTCTTAAGATCTAAAAGCACCTCCTTAGCTTAATGCAAAAGACACTGACCTGACAACAGCCAGCTTCCAATAAGGTCCTGCTGTTGTTCACAACTTGTTAGACAGCCTAGACTTGCTTCTCTGACTTGCTGTGTAAGTGTGGGTATCTGGATTTAAAACTGCATACGTGGGAAGCCTGAGGTTTGAGAAGTCTCTTCAAGAGGAACCCACCTCTCTATTCCCTTTCCCTTTCCTCCATTTTCACATGATCTCAAGGGTGGGGAACGTTCAGGACAGAATGCAAATCTCAGTGTTTATTTATGTTTGAATACAACCGTAAAATCTCAGCGTGTACAAACTGCTGGGACCAACTTCATGTGCTCCCTACTGGGTTTGCATTATGTCATGTCTGACTACTGTGTGTTCTGGGCATGAATTTTGCTGTTAATGATTATCAAGATCCTTCCGATTTTGACAGACTGGGCAGAACATGGTCTGCAGCAGGAATTTTCAAAGTATGATCATGGAATGACATACTTTGGATTTGCCTCTTAGGATTGATTGGCCTGCAATTAACTTTGCCAAATGAATTGCGGTGGATGAATTAATTTTGGCTTGTACTCAATAGCCTACCAAAAGCTGCAGTGGGTAGAAGCCCTTTCCCAGCTACCCAGAGATTGTGTGAGGGCCTGTGTTTCAGGGACTGGAGCAGTCAGTTGCTCAGAGCCTGCAGGTTTAAAGCTTGTATGTTCCCAATTCCAAAGGAATCCCCCACCCCCATCCCACTAATCTGCAAAGCAGGGAGATGGGGAAAAATCTGTTCTGAAGATATACTGATGCTGGGAATGTGCTAACCCTTCATTTCTGCAGGTGTAGGGGGGAAAAAACAGTACTTTCTGACACGTAGGTTTGGAGTGGTGTGATTCCTAGCCTGTTGCTGATTTGTCCTTCTCTGAGTAAAAAGTGTGTATGGGGAGGGGTCCTGCTTCTGCTGCACAAGCCTGCCAGCGTGAGGGTGATGGGGGAGCAGCGATCTTTTTCTTCCTGATGAAGCTGTAGAGGTGTACACAAGTTATACCATCCAAAAATTGCTCTTTCTGGAATTAAAACAGGAAGACAGATAATGCAGAGTGTGCAGATTTTTCATTTTTGTCTTTTTTAGGAGTCTAGAAGCATGGCACTGGGTCTGTAATTGGAAGAATTGTGAGAAACACTCTTGTAAATGATCTAATGTAAATGCACATCTTTGAATGATGCTGGTAGTATTGTGGTCCCATTTAGTAATTTACAAGGCTTCTTGGGGAACTGCAGAAATTTACTAATTAGCTTCATCTTTTCAATGTGCGGAGAACATATTGCTATTAATGGGTTTCATAGTGCTTTCTGAACTGCACTGCAATCTGATCTTTTCTTTTTAGAGAGCCAATTGCTTTAACTACTTTCTCCACTATTTAGAGATTTTGTTTTTCAGAATGTTCATCAATAGCTGTTACTCTGGTTAGACAGTGACAAAATTCCTAGTCTTGCTTGGCTGAGCTGGCATAGCAGTATATGAACTGCTTGCATTGGCAACCTGCTGGGATAAAGAAAGTAGCAGTGACCAAGCAGTGAAGTATCACAGATTCTCCAGAGGCAGTGGCACTAAAATTGAAAGCATTAAGCGCAATCTTGCTTCAATATAAAATAGCTGTACACTAACCCATTCTATTTCCTGGGAATAATAATGCTGCTGCCTCAGTTTAGAATGAAATTAAAGAAAACAGTTTCTCTGTAACCAAACACGTGTCTCTGGCAGGGATGAGTCAGGACTGAAGTCTTGAAACGACAGGAAAGGTTCCATGCAGGAGCCTCTGTCCCTTTGCCTGTTACCAGGGAGGATTCATAGGCCACAGACATAACAGGTTAGGCAGACAACTTGTTGCTGAGTAAATCATGAACAGCTGACACCTATTCTGCATCTTGGAAGGCTTGCATGCTGTTTGGACGATAGACCAACAGTAGCATGCTTTAAACTATTTTCCTAAAAATAATTTTTTTCCATAATTTTAACCAATTTGGGGTAAACCACTTATTTGAGTACCAAATTCACTCTGTTCCTACTTTTGTATAGATAAAGCACACTATTCTGTCAGCTACAACTTCCCTCCAACAGCAAGAAAACCTTGGGTCAGATTCATTGAGAGGGGTAACAGATAGTTTTCAGGTATTGCATACTAATGAATAGCTGGCTCTCATTCATTATTTATCTATCCCAGAAATTTAATGAATAGCTTGAAAGCTAATTATTGAATTTCTCTATTTGGGGAGAACGCTGCTTCAGAAAGTACAGATCACTGAATACCACAGACAAGTTTCTGTGTGTATTTGCTTAAACATAAAAATAAAATTACTTGAACCACACGTGTCCTCGTTCCTTTTTCTTTTTTCCTTTAATGGCTCACACCATTTTTAGCACTTCAGAAGGTGGGCACACTGCGAGTTCAAGACAGCTGCAAACCAAGGACCATCTGGGGAAGCTTCAGAATATATATATGACTTCATAGTATCACACATCACCTTGACACATCTGGGAAATAATTGGGAATTCTGAAAAGGTGACTGGCATCATGGTTAAATGGCTCCTGATATGATTGACTTCTCAATACACTGGTACAGCTGCTGGACTTTGACAGTTCTGAAGAGGTTCTCCAAATTCTTTCAGCCGTAGGTCAAGTCCTACTTTTTGAAACTCTGAGCATAGAGATTTGAATAGCTGCAGCCGTTCTTATTGGGGGTTTGTGGCTCAGGTAAGTAGGCAGCTCTTTTAAACTGGTACATTGTTTCTAACAGCAGAAACAGAGCAAAGCAAAAGGGAAAGAGGAGGGAGAGAAAAGGTTGTTAGTAGGGTGGAAGGGCCATGATGAACAGGTCTGTCATCCCTGAGGCTTGCCATTTCCCTGGTCTTAAGTTCCTCAGAAGCTCAAGCAGGTTGCTGCATCTGTCTCAGTCTGCCTGATGAGAACAGAGGGATATTATTTAACTATTTGTGGTCCTTTTGATCTCTTGCTTCCCCATACTGGCAAAACAAGTACTGTAACTTGGCTTAAGCTTCTTCACAGCTAATATTAAAAGCATTAAAGGTTTCCACATATGTTTCCAGCAAGAGGCTTGTTTTGAACCATTGCGCTGTTTCTTCTGTGTTCTTCATGGTCTAGAAACTAACCCTCCAAGTGCATACAGTGAGCCGTCTGTGTTATACCGTATTCCAGGATGAGCAGAAAGATCCTACAGAGGATTGGTTTTGTTGTGGCTTCTTCTAGCTCTCCTCTTGGTAATTTCATAGATGCTTTCAGGGGAGCAGAAGTGGTATCAAAAAAGGCAGCTCAGTTTTTCAGTCACGAAGTAGTTCTGTTGCAAAATATTTTGGGGGGATAAGGGGCAAGATGAAGTGCAACTGTGACTGTCTTGGTACCACTGATTTTCTTGAATTTGAGTCAGAATTTTTAAAATGGAAGTATTTAAAAAGAAAAAAAGTAACAGACTCTGTATTTCAATTTAAGCTTTTGTACTTCTGAGAAGGAAGCTTCAGTAATTTAAGAACATGGTGGTTTAATAGTCCATTTTCAAATCAAGATTATTAAAAAACATATTCCTGGCATTGAGATATGTATGACGTAAAGTATGTGATTAGTTTTGCTCTCCATTAGCTGTATGCTTTCCCAAGCCTTACTTTGCAAAAAACCTTAAACTTTTAATAGTATAAATAGGTCTAACTCCATTGATACTGAGTTTTTTGCCTTTTTTTTGATGCTTTGCTTGCCCATAAAGTCTGAGGCACACATTCTATTACTTGTTCATAGCCCAAAGGGGCACACAGATGTCATTACCTGATACAGAACATATTGAGCAAGCGTATGATTGTCCTATGTCTGTGTGTACAGTCTAGACAGTACACAATTTTGCTTACAAAAGTGTTGGAGAAGCATATGCAAGCACGGTCATTTAAACAATGTTTTATTCTCTCTGAATATTAAAAATAATTATGGCCTTTTAAAACAAAAAACCCCATGTTTTTGGGAATTTTATATGATCAGTTTTGAATCTATCCTCCCCACACCCCCCTGCCCCCCCTGTCCCACCCAGTCCAATTCCTTTTGCATCTCAGCGAAAAGGAATTGGAGACTTGGACTCTTAAAATTTTTTTTTTTTTAAATCTCTTAGCCACAAACCAAAGTTCTGCAAAAACCTTACTGTGGTAATCAGTACATTCATCTGGGGAAAAAATAGAGCTGAGCTATTTATTTATCTTTAATTATAAGTGGTTAAACAAGGAGAATAGACTTACAGTTCCTACTGAACTTAAAAAGACTCTGATTTGTGCCAGCGAAAAATTAATTAGTAAGGAATTTTTAATTCCAGCATCCTAGGCCAAGAATCTATTTCCTTGATAAAGATGTCCCCATGGAATAGTTATGAGACCAGATTAGAAGGAAAGTAAACTTTATATCAGAGGAAGCTTGTACTTTGAGCACCAATGCAAAGAGCATGCCTAAAATAATATTTTTTGGTGTTGGAACATAAGCTCACAGCTGACCAGACAGGGACCTAGCATGCCAAATGAAAACACGAGATCCCTGAAAGACTATGAGGTGGAAAATTATTAAGGGCTTTTAAATCCAAGTTAAGAAATTACTCTTCTGCATTTTTTTTGTGAACCCAAAATGATAGAATAGCCAATATAATCTATTTTGGCAGGTTATCATATGTGAGTTCTTCCCTCTTGTTTACTTAAATCAGAGGGGCAAAAAGCACTGGTAATAAAAGCCATGTTAATTGTTTCTTTTTCTTTAAACTTCTTCCACTAGTTTTGTTAGATTTTGGCATTTTTTGAGGTGTAGATAGAGAGTGGGAAAGACTTAAAATTTCACGGTAAAAACAAGAGTCAGCGGTAGGTATTAAAAAATTAAGATTTGTGTGTGTGAGAGAAATAGAAATCTTTTGGCTCTCAATATCTAAATGTATCAATTTCAAACACTTCCCCTCAAACAAATTTTGCATCAGTAGGGGGAAATAAGAGAATTTAAAGCTACTATTTTTTATTAGTTCAGTTTTACAATCAATCAAAAAATAAGTAGACTTGCTACATTGTTTTTGCATGTCTGTATTGATTTATGAAAAGTCACAAACATTAGTAAGGAACTGGAAAGTCAACGACTTCTTATTCCTTTGAAAATTGTTTACTGATCTTGCTGTTCCTTACAGTAGTTGAACATCACCATACAGATCTTATAAAACTGTAGGTCTCAGTGAAGGGGAGGCACAGCAGTATTTCATGTATATCTGTACAGGGAAAATATCAGTGCATTATAAAGATAATAGATAATTTGAGGAAGAGTACAATCGTATTAGTGTAAAGCTAGTGCTGTAGATGTTAAATTATTTACTTAATCTATTTAAATTGGAGGCAAATGATTGCCATCATGCTAAGGTGAGAAGAAGCATACTGTTGCCAGTGATCAATTTGAGTTGATTACTTTGAGTGCCTAATGGCAGGCCTGCAGAGATGAAACAAGGTGGAAGCTGCAAAAAGAAACTGGGAGAAGTCCTGTGGTCACTTCATTAATGTATCGGTATTCATGAAGGATGTAGAAAAAATAATTCTGTTACATAGAAGTTGATTTTCATGGCAGCTATTTACCAACTAGGATTTTACCTTCATAGATTTTTTTTACAAATTTAAAGTAGTTTTGCCCAAGTCACTGCTTTATGTTGTTTTCAAATAGTAGCTGTGTTTTCTGTAACAGAAACAAGGATTGTCTGGGTGACTTATGAAAGAATACCAGGTGTTATGGAAGATAGTGAAGATAACAAAATGTATGCTGTGTTTCTTTCCGCAAGTGATGAACTCAAATGCAAGAGAACTCTAAGAATCTATGGAGTATGGCAGGTTTTAGTTTTGCTTTAAACTTCAAAATAACAGTGTGTGTTATGAAGTTTCCTAGTTAGAAGTTACAAACCTAAACTAAAACAAACTTTGTATAGCAAAGAGCCTCCTATTTTGACTGTGAAACCCTGTAATGTAATTCTTTCCCTAAATGAGAGAATATAGCATGTCTAAGTACATTTGTGAGGGTATTTTACATAGACTCATTTTGCTTTTAAATAATAGTTTTCCTTTAAAGAAAAGTGAAAAATATTTCAAGAAGACAAGAAATGCCTTACTGATCTCAGTTCCTAATGCAGTCATGGGCTTGGAAAGATTCAGAAGTAGAGGGCCAGGACCTTGCAGTGCTATTTCCCATGTTCTTTGAATAAGAAGGACAAGATGCTAGGATTTTTGGATGTGTAATTTGCATAATTCAAGATATCAAAAACCCACCCTTGAAATTATTTTGTTTATTTAGGTTGGGTGCCTATTTTGTGTGTGCTTTTTTCCCCCAGCTTTATCTTTGACCTCTAGCAGGTAAAAGTTTAGAAAAGTATTCTGTAACAGGCTCACTATTTTATTGTTTGTAGGTTGGTTAGATTCTCTTGATAGTTTGAGAGCCTGAAGTTGTGCTTTTTTTGTTCTGTATTATGGCTCAGAGCATTGCCATGAGCATCTGTTGGTCATTGAGATTTATCCTATGAGGGGAGTGCAGCCATAGCCATGGAACAAAAAGGCTATTCTGCCAAAATGACTTGAGAAATTAGTTTGCCAGTGGTCTAAGTCCTTGTCTTGAGAGGGCTTCTTATGGCCTAATGTAGATATAGGCCTCACAGTGTTTGTGCTAGTCATGTGCCTGTGTGTGAAAGCCATTTTTAATCTTATAGTAAGACTTGACTCTTTCATGTTGATATCTAAATGGCTTGGAGGATACTTGAGTCTGCTAGATCGAGACATTCCGAGAGCACTTCCTGATGCTATTACTGAGTAGCCTACTTTACATTACATGTGTACTTCTGTAGTACCTGCAGTTGGGGAAGAATCACCATGTTGATTGTACCAGAGAGTTGTTGGTACCTTTACCATATCCCAAATGGAGTGGTTGTTTTGGCTAGAAAATCCATAGTTGGGTCACTTGAATAAATTCTATTTTGTGTTTGATTTATTCAACTGAAGAAGTGGAAAATATGCAAGACCTTGATGTTCCTTTTAAATGTGCTCAGAAGTTTGTTTTTTTTAAAAGAAAAATAGCATTTTACTTTCAAGCATAGCTAAACATTTTCAACAACTTAAAATCAAGGTGCAAAATGTATCTTTTCATTTCAGGTCTAATTAAATGTTTTGGTTGATTAAAAGGTACTTTTACCATCTTATTTTTCATCACAGGAAAAAAGATGAAAAAATTGCAAAACTTATTTTGGATTTTGGTGCTTTATAGACTATGATGAAAGATCCAAAACCCGCCATTTTTTATGCTATTAGAACTGTTCAGCTGTGAAAGTTCAGTAGTGCTGCCCTCTTTCATTCTCTAAACACAGGGAAAATTTGATATTTTCCTTCTTATTGTTACCCCACTGGAATATATTCACTGTTGATAATCCTCTTCCAGAGATTCTTTTCTCAGCATAATACTTGAAGCTTCATGTTCATCCTTCTAGTCTGTATAAAATATACAAAATTTTGGACTTACTGTTATAAAAGACAGAGGCTGTTGTGTTCTGTCTTGGAACGTTAAGTTCTCAAAGTTTAAAAAGTTAAGGCAGACAGAAGAATATATGTATTCTGTAATGCTGGATGTGCCCGCTGAGCCTTGCATAGAGGAGATGGCTTTCTATTTTCCCTTGAAATAAAAACATTTTACTAAACACAGTGTTTAAGTAAATCAAATGCAGTTTCAGATTATGTAAAACCCGACTAATGGTTTTAAATTAAAATTTGCAGCTTTCACTTCTGTCTTTCTGGCATAATTCAGTTTTAATGCTCATCTAAGCTGTAATGTGTCTGCTGTGTATTTTGAGCTTGAATAAATGGATGGCTAGTGCAACTTTTCGGTACGTGTTTGATGAAGATGGGTTTTGTATTCCCTACCTCACTAGAAGGGAAAATGCTGTGGCCTGGACAAAAAGGAGGCAAATCAGGTGGTGTACAGGCACGGCTCCTTACTGCTGCAGTGGGATACCGGAGAAAGCTTCCCACCACCTGTTCAGTTTTCTTGGATGGATGGGTTGTGGTGGAGTGGGAAAAGGCAGATAGTTCCTATCACAACTTCCCCACCTTTCAGAAGGTACAATGTTGGAAATTGTGAGTTAATTGTGAAGTGCGCTACTATTTAGCATCGTGACTGTGAAAAGGAAAGTGTGGCAGTGTGAGCTGGTGCGAGTACTTCACCGTGAGTAGGTGTTAGCGTGGGTGTGCTGTTCACAGACCTCAGGTAGGGGGTTTTTTTTGTCATCTTTCCAGACTTAGGAGGAATTAATCGCAAAGAATACTACTTGGCCATGTTTTAGACCCCTGCAAATATGCATTTTCATGTTTCAGATTAACTCTGTGCGTGCATTAGACAGGTTTTAGAAATTAATTGCATGTTAATACATGGTAATACAAGATGACTCGTAGCTTTCCTATTCAGGATGGTTTGGAACTACAAACTGCAGTCTGATAAGCTTTTCCTTGGTTAGTGCAAACTTCTTTAATGATTAAAGTGAGCTTTCCAAATACATTTGAAAACTCCAATAATTTAGGATCTTGCAAGTGAGCCAGATAACAGAATGGTTCTTTCAGGTAAGGTATTTCAAAAGGGGTTACTGATGGAATCCACTGGGAGAATGACAGGCATGTCTGAAGGCAGGTGCACCATCATCATCTAGACAATAGTCACATTCTTTTCTTAAGGAGAACCTATTTTTTCTCCTTGCTTTAAGCTGCTTTTAACCTACTACTTCTAGAGAAACAATTTTTTTTTTGTACAGACAGTATGAATTATCAGTCTGATATAAAAGTTGAATTCTATAGTAAAGGTGGTATTTGAGGGAACAGCTATTGAGTTACAAACAGTTACAAAGGTACTGAAGCAATAGGTGATGAAAGAAACAATGACCCCCACTTTGGACCAGGAGGGATCCAAGATTTCAGAAATGGGTCTCATTTACTGACCTCTGAAAGAGCTTCCACTTTCTTGAGATGAAAAATGTACTCTGGATCAGATTTTTCTTTTCCCTGCTTTCCTTCAGCTCTCCAGAGAATATGGGCACACTGAATTGCTTTCTAATTCGATTAGCTTCCCTTTGTGAGAAGAAGAGGTTGCTTGCAAGTGTATGGAATGTGAGAAAGGTGTTCATCTTGCTAAAGGAAAATATTCAGTAAGTTCTTTTAACCATCTGCAAGAAAACAGCAGCAAAGACAGCGTGCTGAGAAAGACAGATATCTCTGGGCCTTTTGCCTTAATTCATTCACAAAAAAGTATTGAATTCTTAAGAATTGGCCTGTGCTATTCCTACTTAGTCTTTGCATTGGGGATGCTGATTGTGGACATAGTGCTGTACAGATAAGCACAAAGGGTTACTTCTTATGTTGTATGCTTCTCCACTTTGGTTTCTTTCAGGAGTGGAAAATCTGGTAACAAATGCATCCAAATGGCAGGAGAGGAAAGTGGAAATAGGGGCTTAACAAACAATGAAAAGCAGCTCATAGTTTACACTGAGGTTGCAGCAGGAAGAAGGAGATTCCATTGAGGCTCTGCTGTGCTAACTAGTTAATGATTGCTCCTCAGTCTTCAAAACAAACAAAATTATATCTGTGAGTGAAAATTCTAGATGAACTGTATGATAATCTTTCTACTTAGCTTAGAGATAAAGGTTGTGGGAAAAGGTCCACTGAAAATGCGTCCAGCCACAGTACAACCAGCACAGTTGTCTTATTTGTCTCCTGTGATTTCTAGTTTTGTTTTCATCTAGAATAAGATGAAATTAATAAGATATGATAGTAATATTTAATTTAATTACTGCCAAATATCAACTTCAGTAATTAGTTCAGGTTCCATATGTGTAGTTTAATAGTCTGCCTGTTTTTGCTGAAGTTTAATGGGATGATTAACTTTGAGAAAGTTGCTTTCAGGTATTACAGAATCACAGAATCACAGAATTGTAGGGGTTGGAAGGGACCTCGAGAGATCATCGGGTCCAACCCCCCTGCCAAAGCAGGCTCCCTAGCTCATATTGCTCAGATAGGCGTCCAGGCGGGTCTTGAATATCTCCAGTGAAGGAGACTCCACCACCTCCCTGGGCAGCCTATTCCAGTGCTCAGTCACCCTCACTGTGAAAAAGTTCTTCCGCATGTTGGTGCGGAACTTCCTATGCTCCAACTTGCAGCCATTGCCCCTTGTCCTATCCCCACAGACCACTGAAAAGGGGCTGGCTGATTCCCCCTGCATCCCCTGCTTCAGATAATTATAAACTTTGATTAGGTCCCCCCTTAGTCTTCTCTTCTCAAGGCTGAACAGTCCCAGCTTACTCAGCCTTTCCTCATAGGGGAGATGCTCTAGGCCCTTAATCATCTTCGTAGCCCTTCTTTGGACTCTTTCCAGGAGATCCCTGTCCTTTTTATACCAAGGAGCCCAGAACTGGACACAATACTCCAGGTGGGGCCTGACCAGGGCAGAGTAGAGAGGGAGGATCACCTCCTTTGACCTGCTGGCTACACTCCTCCTGATGCATCCCAGGATCCCATTGGCTCTCTTGGCCACCGAGGCACACTGCTGGCTCATGGCCAACCTGTCATCTACCAGGACCCCCAGGTCCTTCTCCACTGAGCTCTTTTCCAGCAGGTCATCCCCCAGCCTGTACTGATACAAACAGTTGTTCCTTCCCAGGTGCAAGACTTTACACTTGCTTTTGTTGAACTTCATCTGGTTTCTCACTGCCCAGCTCTCCAGCCTGTCCAGGTCTCTCTGGATGGCAGCGCAGTGCTCCTGCGTGTCAGCCACTCCTCCCAGCTTTGTATCATCGGCGTACTTGCTGAGGGTGGATGCTATTCCCTCATCAAGATCGTCAATGAAGATATTAAACAGGACTGGACCCAACACTGAGCCCTGGGGAACACCGCTGGTAACAGGCCTCCAGTCAGATTCTACTCCACGAATCACAACCCTCTGGGTTCGGTCCGACAGCCAATTCTCAACCCACCTCACTGTCCACTCATCTATCCCATGCTTTCTCAGCTTTGCTATCAGGATGTCATGGGAGACAGTATCAAAGGCCTTGCTGAAGTCAAGGTAGATGACATCCACTGCTCTCCCTCCATCTACCCAGCCTGTCATGAGATCGTAGAAGGCTATGAGGTTGGTCGAGCACGATTTCCCCTTAGTGAATCCATGCTGACTACTCCTCATGACCTTCTTCTCTTCCAATTGCTTGGAGATGGCATCCAGAACAAGCTGTTCCATTACCTTTCCAGGGGCAGAGGTGAGGCTGACTGGCCTATAGTTACTAGGTTCCTCCTTCTTGCCCTTTTTAAAGACTGGAGTGACATTGGCTATCCTCCAGTCTTCAGGCACTTCTCCTGTCCTCCAAGACCTGTCGAAGATGATAGAGAGCGGCTCAGCAATCACCTCCGCCAGCTCCCTCAGCACACGTGGATGTAACCCATCTGGGCCCATGGATTTGTGTGCATTAATCCCTTTGAGCCGCTCCTGGACCTCCCCTACTTGAACCAGAGGGAAATTCTTCATTTCCCAATCAGTCCTACTCTCATCCAGTGTCTGTGGGTCCCGGGGGGCCTTTGAAGTGAAGACCGAAGCAAAGGCGGCATTCAATATCTCCACTTTCTCAGCATCCCCCGTAACCAGGACACCCTCCTTATTCAGCAAGGGACCTACATTATCCCTGGACATCCTCTTACTGTTCACGTGTCTAAAAAACCCCTTTTTATTATCCTTTATGTCCCTTGCCAGCTTAATTTCCAAGAGGGCTTTAGCCTTCCTAGTTGCATCCCTACAGGCCCTGACCACATTCCTGTATTCTTCCCAGGTGCTCAGACCCTTTTTCCACGATTCATAGATCTTCTGCTTCTCTTTGAGTTTGCTGAATAGCTCCCTGTTCATCCATGCAGGTCTTCTGCCTCTCTTTCCCCATTTCCTCCTCAAAGGGATGCATCGTTCCTGTGCTTGGAAGAAGTGCTGTTTGAATGCTAGCCAGCTCTCGCAGGCTCCCATTCCTTCAAACAGCATAGCCCACGGGATAGCCCCCATTAAGTGGCGGAGGAGATCAAAGTTAGCTCTACCAAAATTCAGGGTAGCTATCCTACTTTTTGGCTTGCTTCTTCCACCCAGGATCATGAACTGAACCATTTCATGGTCGCTTTGCCCTAAGCTGCCCCTGACCTTCACTTCCCTAACAAGTCCATCCTTGTTAGTGAAAACAAGGTCCAGCAGCCGCCCTCCCCTTGTGGGCTTCTGCACCATCTGTAGCAGGAAATTGTCTTCAACACACTGCAGAAATTGTCTGGACTGCATACGACTGGCCGTATTGCTTGCCCAGCAAATATCTGGGTAGTTGAAGTCCCCCATAAGGATCAGTGCCCGGGAACTTGAGGCTACTTCTAACTGTTTATGGAATGCGTTATCTACCTGCTCCTCTTGATCAGGGGGCCTATAGCACACTCCCACAACAATGTCCCCCATACCGGTTTGCCCCTTGATTTTAACCCACAAGCACTCGACAGAAGGTTCATCCTTCCCCAGGTGGAGCTCAACACATTCTAGGTGCTCTCTCACATAAAGAGCAACTCCTCCACCTCGCTTCCCTAGCCTGTCTTTCCTAAAAAGCACATAGCCATCCATGACAGTGTGCCAGTCGTCCAGGTTGTCCCACCACGTCTCTGTGATTGCGATGAGATCATGGCCCTGCGACCGCACAAAGATCTCTAGTTCTTCTTGTTTGTTCCCCATGCTACGTGCATTTGTGTAAAGACAGTTCAGTGGTGAAGCAGATGTAGGTATCCTCAACGGCCCACAGCGAGATTTCTGACAGGGGACTGGCAAAAGTGGCTCCACGGAGGAGTACTCAGGGCAGTCCACAGAATTTTCCCTACTCTCACGTGGAAAAACGTCCCCAAGCCCACGACTGTGCTTTTGGTATTTACCTCTTCCCACCGTCAACTCCCGTTGTGTCTCCCGAAGCCTAACCCTGGCAGCCGCCTTAATATCCCCTTCCCCCTTCCTAACTAGTTTAAAGCACGATCGATGAGCCCTGCTATCTCCTGGGCGAGGATCCGCTTTCCTTTATAGGACAGGTGAGCCCCATTAGCAGTACTCATGCCAGGAGCAGAGTACACCATCCCTTGGTTAAAGAATCCAAAGTTCTTGCGCCGGCACCAGCCTTTTAACCACACATTCAACTCGTGGGTTATCCTGTCCTGCTCTGAGCCCCTCCTCCCACAAGTGGGGTTAACACATACAGGCTGTATGTGTTTCAAGTGAAAGCAGTTTCTTGTCCTACTGTAAAATTTAATTACAGTTTTGTAAACCATTAAAAGATATGCCATAGAACATAGTTAGGAAGAATAGATGCATATGATTAAAACTGTTCTTTTGAGATTGGTCTATATGCATGAGTACATCAGAATTGTACAAGCTGACTCTACTGAAGACTGTGGAGATGTTCAAGCTACTTGCCTGACACCAAAATTTGCTCTTCAGAATGTCCGCAGCCTTTTGATTTTTCTTTTCCTGCAAAGACATCAGAACTACAGACAGGGGAATGTGTCCAATGGAAGCAAATGTGTGTCAGCCCTGGCAACTTGTTGTTCAGGAGGAGGAGCTGCACTGGAAGAATGTCACTGGGGGAATGTCACAAGGGAACACCTAAGATAGGAAATGCCACCTGCACCTTAATATCTTGCTAGTACTTTTTGTGTGATATTACCCAAGCTTTGCCCTCACGATCATTCAGCTCTGCAGCAGTATGTTCTCCACAACTGCTAGGTTGGAGCTAACAAAGCTTCCTAGGAAGGTTTGTTGGTCCCCTTTGACCTGTGTGCAGTGTGGCCAGAGATGCTGTAGCCCAGACCTACGGAAGGGAATGGGGACTAGTATATACTTCCGGTGCCTGGAGTGTACTTGGGCATTCTTTTCAAAGTGGAATAGTTCAACAGCTGTATTAGTTATGTGGGCAGATGACCATTATTGACTACCTCAAATTCAAATTATGCTTGCATATTAATGGACCATGAACACAAAATGATATACTATTCTCTTGTGAACTCTGATTTTTCTTATGTGTCGTCTGTGCTCCTTTGTGTCTGTCCTGCACAACAGCGTGCTTTCTCTGTTGTGTGATGGTTGGGTTGTGTGCACTGTAACTTTTCTGCCACTTACTCCATCACTCTCTAGGTGTTTTGAAAAGGTATCCGTATGATCTTAACATCTTATCTACTCCAGAATTGCACACAACTTGTGTTATTTATTTTTTAAATTAAATTTTTTATATTTATCAATTTCATTGTCTACATTAAGTCAACAAAATCAGCAGGAAATATTTGGTGATACTTGTCCCTTTTTGTTCTGTTCCTGTTACTTCTGGTAGGATCTGTTGCGGGTCACATCTGTGACAATTTCTAAAGCCCTTTTTAATCTAGCCAAACATTTCTCCTGAAGTTCCTCAGCATACCTGTCTTCACTGCTAATGCCATCTTGCTTCTTTAAACAAGTTTAGTGATCAGAGTTAATGAAGCATTTTTATATGGTTTGGAGGGTAGAAATACAAGACCAAAGAGTGAAGAAGACCTTTTCTGTGTCCAGGAAATGTCTCAGTAGAGCAGCTTCATAGAGGGAGCTTGATGAAAGTCATGATGATTTTTCTCCATTATATAAAGCTCAAGTGAACTGTCACCCTCTTCTTTTTCTCATGGTGCTTTCAGTTTTTTGGGGCACCCTTTCTTTTTGCAAAAGAGGAAAGGTGCTTTGTCTCTTTGCATAAGTGTTACAAAATCTCTTAGACTGTTGCCTCTACAAACACGCTACAAGTGTGTCCTGCTTTAGCTGGTTCTTACTGCAAGTGACTTCTGAGAGAGATCTTGTTCAATTATATAAAGCTACTTTTTTTCTTCTCCATAGATTCAGAAGTTCCTAGGTACTTGGGTTTCCTTCTCTGTGATTCCTCCACAATTTCTTTTTTAAAAAATGAAGCTCTACTGTATGTTCTCCTACTGTGGCCTCTTGCGTTTCCCTCTCTTCTAAGAAAGTTAATTGAAAAAGTGTTTAGTTTTAGAAAATGGGGACAATTATACACTAAATTACAATTGCCTAGCTAGGTAGGTGTACTGAATCTCAGCAGCCTTTAATAGATCAAAGGAGAAGAGAAAACCCACCCCATACTCTGATAATTTGAAGTATCTGCAATATGAAAAACAATCCTGCAGAACACTTGTGTGAATAATCCTTACTGTGGCAAGTAGTCTGATTGTTCCCAGCGCTGGTGAAAGGCAGTGGTCTGGCAGCTTTGAGGAATGAAGTCCTTTTTTTATTAGCCGGGCAAGTTTCCCAACACACACTGCCCGGTCAGCCTGCTTAAACCCTGATTTGAAGAGGGAGGGATAAGCTTTCTCTCAGGATAACAGGCAGTTCAGTTTCCACAGCTCACATAATTCTTGCTTCTATTTGGACGCTGCCAATTAGTGAAAAGCAAAGGGAGAGAGTTTGCAGGAAATTGCATCTCTAACCCACCAAACTTGCATCAGAGGACCTTCTCGCTAGCCTCTGCAGATTCTGGCCAGACTGTGCCAAAAGACCCTGAACCTGCCTGTGCCAGCATGTGTTACACTCCGCCTCAAGATAAGGTGCTGCAAGCAAACTGTGCCTCTCCCATTTTCACTCGCTCCCCCTCCAAGTCTGCTGTCTAGGAACAGCTTCTGTCAGGCTTGAGATGGCTTCACTTGTCACTCGTGAAAAACATTGTAGCCTTTTGCATCTATACTTCAAGGCTTCCAGGCCTGCTGTAACTGAATACTTGTCAGGAATAAGCACTGTCTTATTCAGTGGGCAAGGTCCAAAAGTCCAGCTCAGACCTCAGATTTATTTGCACTCTGAAAATAAATGCTGAATATTACTGTTCTTCTGCAGTCTCTGTCCATCCTTCTCAGGTGTAGGCAGCCAAGAGACAATCAGAAATACTGTGGGTCATGTTTTCTTTGTGGGTTTTTTTATTTGATTTTTCAGGCATGGGTACTTGGAACTCCAGGACTTCCAAATGAACTGATCCAAGACTCTACCCTTCCACTAAAAGAAGCATCAGCAGTGCAAGATGTAATCCAATTTGTGTGCAAGTTCCTGGGGCAAATAGGACTCATGGTATGTTTCACAACTGTTTGTGAACAGCCGCCATTTGTGACAGAGCGGTGCAATACTTGTAATTATACTGCAGAGAGTGGAATCATCCAGGGTTTGCCTACAAGCTTCATGAGGTACCAGCAGTGTTGGAAGCCATAGCAGCAATCCTGGTCGGCAGAAGGTGCATATCAGCTGCTTGCAGATGACTCAGTACCATTTGGAAAAAGCTTGTACTGCTATTGGTACAAATATTGTTGTCTACTCAGTCAGGCCATGCTCCCAGTCAGAACAGTCTAAGCAGACAGCACCTTCTCTGCAGGAGGCAGAAGGGCAGTGGGTAGCATGGCCTCTGTTATACAAGAGGGATGTGTTCTTTAGTGCAGTTTGTAGCAGCTGTTACTTTACTTTAAAATCAGGTAACCAACAGGGAGTTGACCATTACTGAGCCTGTGAATGGCACAAGAGTACTTGCATAAGTCAGGCCAGATCTGGAGGTTTTCTGGCGCCTTGCTGGTCACCTTCTGCCCCAGCTCAAAGCGTACCTCATTGAAAGAGAGGTGTTGTCCGAAATGTTGCCTTCTCTGGCTGCACAGCTGCTAAATGTGTGGGTCTTGAGACACTTAATACAGCTGGCGTCTTCTGATGCAGCTTCAGCAGAAACAGTCATGGAGGAAAAGACGGCCCTGTTTAGAAGCTCTTCGCACCAGTGCTGGGGCTAGAGATGGGAGGGCTTCGTGGGCCCGGTGACCTTGTTGGACGGGCTCCGCAAACGCGTGGAGCCGTGGGCGCCAGCCCAGACGGAGGGGAGGTCGGGCTGCCTTCCCGCCCGCCCCGGGCAAGCGGCAGCACTCTCTCTCCCCTCGGCCCCGCTCGGGAGCTGCCGGCGCTCCGTGAGGCGCCCGCCCGGCTCGGCCCGCAGTCGTCCCGCGCCGCGGCGGCCGGACGGGGCCCGCGCCCTGGGGCCGCGCCGGAGGGCGGCGATGCCGGGCGCGGGGCGCGCGGCTGGCGGGGGGTGCGGGGGCGGGGGGGTGTGCAGCTCTCGCTAGCGCTGCTTGTGGTCACAGCCAGGCAAGCTCACATCCCATCTGGATCACGCTCGCTCTCTCCCTTCTGCTTTCCTACCATAGAGTTGCGCTGGAAACAGAAGATAGAGGGAGTGTAGGAGCTCGCCATCTCCAAGCGATCTACATTGGGAAAAACATGGAGTCCGCTCCGGCAGCCCCCGATCCAGCAGCCAGTGAGCCGGGCAGCAGCGTCTCCGAGGCGGCCGCCGGCGCCAGGGACACCCCGGTGAACCTGGAGCCTGCCCGGAAAAGCGATGCGCCGGCTCCCGTCCGCAGGCAGAGCTACTCCAGCAGCAGCAGCAGAGGTAGGGAGACTTGGGGAAGGGGGAGGGGGCCGGGGGAGTGGGATGGGGGGGGTGGGTGGGAATAGGAAGAGGGGGGTAAGAGAGAAGGGGGAAATGCAGCAATTTAATCCTCCGGTTTATCGCTCGTGCTTGTTGAAGCCGCGCACGCAAACAAGCCACGCTTCTACCCCCTGCAAAACCTTGCAAACTTTTATAGCTTCTTTTAATTGCTGCAGGAGGAGGGACAAATGCAATGAAAATACCGAGCGGTGTTTGGTGCTTTCCTATCTCTCTCCTTTATTGCCTGTGGTATCCGGATGGGTACCGTGCCCCTGAAATTACATAATTTTATAAATATATAAAGCAACAGCGGGAGTATTGGGATTCAAGGGAACAAACTTTTAAAGCTGCAGTGTCCTTCCTCCCCCCCCCTTCTCCCCCCGTCTGTCTCCTTTTGACAGTTTCTCAACTGGTGTGCTGTGGCTTGTTGTGAATGGGGGATCTGTGATTAAACAGGAGATTTGCGGTTTGCGGGTGACTTATTCACTCCCTTGCGCGCTGTTTTCCCTTAATTCATTGAAGTGTATCTTAAAAATTATTTCCTCGCGGAGGGGATCATCTCGTAGCTGCTGTTGTTTCTTGAAGGCGCGCAACTTTGCAGAGGGTCTCTCCGTTCCCGTGGATTCTCCTTCGCTCCCCCCGGCCTCCGAATGAGCCGCTGCAAACAAACAAACGAGCCCCCCTTTTCTGTCGCTATCTGCCAAGCCTTCTCCGGCCTCGGATTGCGTTTCTCAGTCCCGCGGGTCAGCTCCGAAGGCGCTCGGGGCGGTTGAAGTTTGGCGTCGGCTCGGTGGTGCCCGAGCCGCCCGGGAGGCGGGAATCGAGCCCCGGCGGCGGGAGGGCTGCGCGCTGCCGGGCGCCGCGGAGCGGAGCGGGCAGGACGCGCTCGCCCCTGCCGCCGCCGCGGGCATGGTGAGGGGCGCTGGCTTCAAACACCGCCGGAGTTTGCCGAGACGTGCGAGAGGGAGGAGGCTGCCGCTTTAATTACTTGTAAATAATTCATGAAGCGTTGCTCCTACAAGAGGGGGTAGCGCGCTAGAGAGGCTTCGCTCGGTAAAATCGCTCGGTGATGGGTAAAAAATTAATTAAATAACGCTGTGTAATAATACACACTGCTGTCGAAAGAAACGACGGGCGGAGGAAAGTACGTGCCCGGCGGGAGCGGCAGCCCCCTCGGCGGCAGGGGCAGGGGCCGGGGCCGGGGCGGCGATGCCCGGCCACCGCCGGCGGTGGAGAAGACCGTCTCTCCTCGGACGGAGGGATTTTCGGTTGTAGGTTGGAATATGGCTGATCATGTGTTGGCTTGTGTTTTACAGTATTTTTCCCCTTTTGGCCACACCCCCCCTTCCCAGGCAGCTTCCCACTCAGGGAATCCGCGTACAGTAAAAGCCATCGAGATGACACACGCCGAAACATTTAATTAGAGGCGATTTGCGAGCAGGGAGCGCGCAGTTAGGCGGATGCCGAGGCGAGGAGGAGCGGGCTTGGCCGGAGGAGGCCGGGTGGCCACGGGCGTGTGTGCAGGGAGCTTTTGGCTGCGCGGGGTATATTTAGAGCTTGCGAGAGTGGATTTGGAATGCAAGCGCCTTACGTAACGAGGTTAATCAGAAACACTGGAGAAAATTTCCTTAATTTGTCGGGGAGTTTTCTGGATGTTTGCGGAGCGGCCGTAGTTCGCGGGTGTTACACAACGCCTCTCCCGGCCCAGGGCTCCGGCGGCGCGGGCAGATGGTGCTGCCGGCGAGCGGGGCCGGCGGCGGGGAGCCGGCTCCGGCGGGCTTGGGGAGGGGGCAACTTTGGGATCCCGTGAATTATGTAACGCTCGGATGCCGTTTCCGTATGGATGCAAGGAGGGGGGGCGGGGGGCTGGGAAGAGCGGGCGGCTGCGGTGGTGAGGGTGTTCTATTCGCGGTCCCGAATTGTTTAGGCTTTGGTACTGCTAACCCGCTGACCCACATGTCCCTCCTCCCCCGGGATTAAATAGGGAAGGGGGAAGGGGGCAGGCACACGCTGACACTCACACAGGCTCACACTCGCCACACGCAAGCAGGCACTGGGTTATGTAACAGTCTGAATGAAAAAACGAAGGTCAGTGATGGAGGCATCCGTGTGCAACACAATAGCGAATGCTCTTGGATACTGTGGCTCTGCGGTCTTTAAAGTGAAATAAAGCTCACGGCAGCAATCGGGCTGTGGTTTTGAAGGGCTCGGGAAGGGAGACGGGCAAGGGAGAGTGGCAGGCATTAAAAAAAAATGAAAAAAGAAATGTTTGGGTTTTTTCGGATGATGTAATGGAGCTGGCAGAAAATGCAAGTCTGCTCCTAGAGTGCAAACAGTAAGACAACTGGAGCTGGCATTCAGCGCTAATGTTGTATAAATTAGCGTATTGGAAATAAATTGACCCACACACTACAGGCCAGCTGATAACGCCTTTCTAAAAGGTAAAGCCTGAAGATACAGAACCATGCAGGAAAAGAAGACAACGTGAACATTTTGGCCTCCTTGAAATCAGGACTTGGTGGATTAGGTGTTAGGCATCCCTGTAGACATGTAGCTTTTGTTTTTAAAGCCAATGAAAGAGAATTTATTTCTTACCCTTTTTTTTATTTGGGTTTTTTTTTTTTTTTTTTTGTATGGTCCTTTATTTCGCATGGCTACAGCGTGACCTTAATGTGTGACCAGTATAGTTGAAATTATTTTTTGAATGGATACTTTATAAGCTCGTGTGTTCAGCTCTGTTACTGTGTTCAAAAATTTACCTGTTTGGCTTGTGGTTCAGCAACATGATATAAATTGGCAAATTGGGACTCCCGTGCGACCTGTATGGAGGACTGAAACACATGAAATACATGGATACGCCGATATACGTAAACATGTGCACACTTCTCTAACTGTAGGCTCCTTGTTGTTTGACTTAGCAAACCCTTTAGAGCTCTAGGTATATTTGTTTCATATTTTTGCAGCTACACCTGCTGCAAAGCCACTTTGATGCTTCAGAATTTGTAGTAACCAGTTTACTTGAGGGATGAAGAAAATAAAATTGAAGAAAGGGTCGTTGATGAAGAAACCAAGGGAGTTTCTGTGAAATAAATTAAGTGAAGCTTTAGCTATTATAATGCAAGCCCTTCCGAATACCCTATGCCTTCATATGCAAACATGTTTGGAACACCGGATCCTTACGTAACTTGATTTTTATTTTGTTAAGCTTATGCTGTTCGTGTCACTCTGTAGAATGCTTAACTGCAAACAGAAATGCAGGGGTTATGAAAAGCACCTTTCAGATGGAGAATTGTTACCTGATATGTTTAGTGTAAAGCCTGGTTTCCCCTTCATGGGGGGAACAATATACATTAAGATTTTCCTATGAGCAGTCACTGTCCAGCAGGTTGGATTTCAGTCCGTGTCTGTTCTGCCACAAGGGTTTGTGGTTTGCCATGGTTAGTCAGAGGAATGCTTCACTCACCAGCTCTGGCCCTGGACCGACACTCTGAAGTGCCATTCATTTCACTTAGCTGCCTTTGGCATCTGTGGAGTTCTCCCCATGCTGCAGTCTAAGGTTTAATGTTCTACTAGTCCCCTTAGAAATAGTTTTAATTGAATAAACTGTATTTTAATAGAGAACTATTGTCTCATTAAAAATGAAAAGTATATAAAGAGCTTTTCAATTTCATAAAAATGCTCTGCTTTTTTTGGAACTGAGCTCTTGGTCTCAGTGGTAAGTCAATTGAGAGAATGTCTTGCTGAAAAAAAATTTAAAGGTATCTCTTACATCACTGGAAGATGCTGTGCATAAACCTTTTTGTGATGCTTTGTATTTAGTAGTAGAAAGCTGCAGCTATGTAGGTACTTCTTGTTTTCTTGGAGTTGAGTTACCAAGTACTGCTATTTTCCAGAAGCCTTTAGAATTTATTATCATGTCATCTATTCAGCCTGTTCCTTTCTGTACTGGTAGACTAGGTGGAGGGGGAAGGCTTTCTTTTTGTGTTTTACTTTAATTTGGGTGATGCTCCACAAGTAGGGACGTGACATAATTAATAGTGATATCAGTAGGTTTGTGGGGTTCTTTTCTTTAAAAAAAATAAAAATCCTTTATTGCTAGATTTTCTCTGTTTCTGGATTTAGACAGTTCCTCAGAGAATGGGTACTTGTGGTACCAAACTTGCTGTGTTGTTTTCAGGAAGACTCTTTGAATTTTAGAAATTTGGATGTTTCTTGTAGATTCTTTGGGTTGCCTTTGTCATCGTTGAGGGCTATTCTGCATACACCACCGATTTATTCCTATTTTGGTAAATGATATGTGCTATGAATCCTTTAAAGGACAACACTGTTTAAAATGTTTGAAGCATAGGAGCAATAATAGCAGCAGTATGTTGTTCTCTTAGGAACAATGCAGTTCTCTTATTTCAATAAACCGTAACCTATTCTCTTCTTTTATTTGCCTCAGAAACATCTCAGGAGCTCATAAACCAGTATGTAAATACTGTTATCATTCAACCAAATGCTGTAATTTTACTAAATAAAGAACATGTTTTGTAATGGAGATTAATGGGCTGTGTGACAATTTCAGTTTGGGGTATAACACTACTGTGTTTGAATGGAAAGGGCAATTCCAGCTTTGGGAGGTTGTCCGATTATTTTATTTTTTTTTTCTTCTAGTATTTGAGTATTTGTTTACTAAGCTACAAAAATGTGTGGGGAAATCTGGAATGACTTCAGTTGATCTCAGTGGATTCAGTCTGAGAGCTATCCCAGTGAAAAAGAGTGGGAAGAACCCAACCTAGTTTTCAATTACTGTGATATCTGTATCACATTTGAAGTTACATCGTGAACAGGTGATCCATTTTCTGCTGAAATATTTTAAGAGTGTGTTTTCAGTGACATACAGTTGAAGGAACAGGTGTTTAGTTAGCTAAACTAAACAAGAATTAAAATTGGGGGTATATCTAAATGCATTGTTTACAGATCCCGTGCTTCCTTGCTTCTAAACGTGAAGCAAAGGGGTTGTAGTGGGGGCAGCAGTAGCTGGTGTTGGACAGTTATTCAAGGCAGGAACAGGGAAAGGGCCCGAATAGTTCACAGGGAGCTGTCAAAGCTGAACAATATACTCGACTTAGGGCCTTCCCTTTCTGTACAGTAAGGCAATTGTCACCTCCTCAGCTGTCTGTCCCTCCTAGACCTTTTAGCTATAGGCACGTGTACCATCAAAGGTGTCCTGGTATCTCAATTCCTTGTGGTAGGGGTGCAGAATCAGTGGTTGCTTCTCAAGGGGAGCTGAATTTTTTCTCTGTCACGGTATGTGTACACCTGAACCTGAGCTTGCCAGGCAGATTCTGTAGTTTTCTGAATTTCTGTAGTTTTGCTAGAAGAGGAAGTTCCTACAGGTAGGGTGTTGTAGAACCTTTTGGATGAGCAGAAGCTTCCACACTTCATACGCAGATTTCTGCTGTCCTGTTTTTCTGGAAATATATTTTATAGAGCTCTTAGTTTTAAGATTATATATACCCATGGCTGGCAGATGATCCATTCCTCCTTACCTGCACAGATATGTAGAGGAGGGTCCTGCAGAGTAGGGTCTGAATCCTCTGCCATCACTAGATCCGTGTTACACTGTTCATGTCATAAACAGATCAAACTTCATTTTAAGGATTGTTAACTTGTTTGACCCCGCTGTTCTGACAGGAGGGTCTTCTACAGCTTTTGCTGTTCTGATGATTAGAAAGCCTCTTCTCACTTCTAACTGCATTCACAATCAGTTAGTTTGCTTCTTTAAATGTTGTTTATAAAGTTGCCTTGGATTGAAAGTGGAGAAGAGGCTGGTATTGTATTTTGTGATAGATGAACCAACATACTGAGCTCTGTTCTCTGACTCATGGTTTAGCACTTCAGCATATCTGTTCTAGATGGTCTGTGCTGATAGAAACACTAGAATAGCTCAGGCTGTATGTCACGGGGAGTTAATTGTCTAATTTCTTGAATGCAAAGGTGGTGAATTATTCTTCATAGTCTTATCTAAAGTCTCATCTAGGTGTGTTTCATTCTCGGCGACAACTGAATGTATTAGGGTGTGTACATCTATGAAGAAATTGTAGGGCTTATTCTACCGCAGTTTAATCTTACAGTTTAGCCTCATTGCACCGTTCATTTGGAAGGACCCCCAGGTGTTTTAAACACCATTGGGAACCATTTTGCTTATTACTGAAATCCAGCCACTTCTTGTGTGGAATCTGACAGCTGCTTAATGGTGCTCAGCCATGCTAAGCAGATCAGAACAGAAAGTGAAGAATACCATACCTGATTGAAACACTCAGAGGGATTTTAGGTAGAGATAATATAATTATCTGCATTGGAATTGGGTCGAACAGCTCCATTCCTCTAGAAAATTACTAGATATTTTCAGTGGCAGTGTATGGTCAAGAAATTGGCTTGAAATTTTATCCTGAAAATTATACCCCCAGTGGTGAGATAATCAAGGATCCTGCTGCTTACCCTATTGTGATCACTGGTTGTGCTATGATCAATATTTTCTTCGGGTATTTGTAGATGTATTAATTGTTTGGTCCCACACTGGTATGTGAAATCTTACAAACCGGGATGGGGGCACAACCAGGATGTTGCAGGTCTTGCTTTCTAAAGCAGATTCCTGTACAGTTTCACTCTCTAAATAAGCACTTGCACTGCTCTATGTGAGATGTGCTCATATTAGCAGAGGTTTTTGAATTGGTTGTAGGAGATATGTCGACACTAAACAAGTAGAGGATGGGGGAGGTGAGTGTCACAGTCTTTTCTTTTAAGGATATGGGGGGGGAGTATGGGGGAGACACATAGTGCTCTTCAATTTCACTTCCCATATAATATAGCAAAACAGAATACAAACAGATCTGTAAAGGAACAATAGTTACAATTCATGATCACCTGAATGTACATAAATGTTCCAATAATCATGACCAACTGCAGTCTTTCATTTGTAATTTAATCTAATAATTTCCATGCACTTCTAAAGGAACACACTATGAAGCTGGCAACTTCTGAGAAATTGCTGTGCTGTTACAAACAGCATTTGAGCTGGCATTATAACAGCATGATAGATAGTGAGATGGAGAACAAAGTTAGCGGTTGAAACTGAGCTGAGAGAAATTGCTAGCAGAATGTGAGAAAGCAGAGTTGGATTATGATAACCTCCCTTGTAGAATCAAATTAAACCTTTTTAAAGGTTTTATTGATTTTTAGTTTGTAGTTGTACTATGTATTTACCTCACATGGGTACATGAGATTAATGAGGCAGGTATAGTGATCACGGAGTGAAAAACTGCAGTGCTGCTATTCTTTTTAAATGTTTCATTTTCTACAGACTGTGGGATATTTACAGCATTAATTGACAATATGTCTGTGTGCTTTAGTTCTGCAACTGTTCAAATGCATTGAAAGTGTTTAATATACAGCAGCGATGGAAATGGAAACTCCTGAACTCCTAGAAGGAGGTCAAACAGAGCCCCTTCCACCTTCTTTTTATTACTTGTATAAAAATCTTTAAAAAGGGCCCGCTCATCCAAAGAGGTGGTTTGTGTGAAGAATGGGCTGCAGCTGGCTTTGAATATATGGCTGAAAAAATACAAAATGAAAAAAAAATCAAAATACAGAGGTAGACCATTTGGCATAAGCGCTATGAAGTATACATCCAATGGCACTGCCAACTCCTCACATATGAGAGGAATTTTTTTCCATAGTTATGTAGAAGTGTATGGCATACACTTCTGAAATACATATATATGCAAAACTGTAGACACCATGGGGAAGGCTTAAATTATGTATTAGTAGAGCTTGACTTGACTGTTTTGGCACTGAAGCAAGGTCTGTTAGATACAGTCAAGGATGTAACCAAGGCCAAGGCTTATGAAATACAGATTATAGGTTTTATTTTCTTCCTGTCGTGGAACTGTGAGAATACTTTAAAGTAGGATTTCCCTTCATAGTTTCCCTTCAAAGGTAGAGAGGCGGGGAAAAAAAAAAAGCACCTTTTTCTGAACTGATAGATGACTTTGCCAAAGTCTGTACCAAATGTAAATTAGTTGGAGGGCTGTGCTGCGTTACATCTGTTAACTAAGGGCAGAAAGGTAAGTTTCAAACTATTCCTTTGAAAGAAGTCTTAGTTTGATAAGACAGGCTAAAATACAGCTTTTGTTGTTATTGTACTTGAAGTAAAAAACTGTCAGCATAAAGTATATTCTAAATCCTGTGTATATTAAAAATAAAATAAAACCAATCTCAAAGGAAACTAGGGCATATCAAAAACCTCTTCTCTCTGTGTCATACTTCATTTGGGTAATCTTCAAGTGAAGTTTTGTTAATCATTTGTGTTGTCATTATGGAAGTTAGTCATAACAACTGCCTGTGTCATTAGAGAGGCCTTTTAAAAATTCTAATGAAATGTATGCTGAATTCTTAACATCTGATGTCGAGTCATTGTGTTTCTGAGATAATACAGGTAAAAGTTAAGTCTCTTAGGAAAAGCCACTCCTTCCAGGGTTGACACTTTGTGGACTAATGGATGAAGAAATAAGTAGTGGCATTGTACTTCCAGTCTCTAAGCATCTGTCAATGGCCAGACAGTCTTTAGGAGTCTTTAAGTAATGATTTAAGAAAATGACTGTTAAGTCATTTCTACAGGTTTACTATCACTATTCAACACTCATGGCATTTGTAAGGGTATATTGTTTTCTGCTAAAATCAGGTGTTATCTTATAAACTGAAATAATCTGATTTTCATGAACATGAATTTGCAAGAGGTCAGATTGAGGTCGATCATATGTTAGCAACATGAAAGCTACCCTTGGCAATTGGAAGAGTTCTGCTCTGCTGGCAGAAGGCTTGATCCTGTGTCAGCTTCTATGTGTGTTCAATGCTAAGCGTCATGGATGATTCTGTTGATGTCAGTGTTACTGCTTACCTGTATAAAGCTAGGGGTGTAGGTGTAGAAAAGATCGAGGGAGAGCTAGTAGTAATCAAGAACTCCACTGTGAAATTGTTTAAGGAAAATACAAAACTAATACCAGTGAAAATAAGTTTGGAAGAAAGGATGAATTAACTATTGATTTCAGGGTAAGTAGGGCTGGGTGAGGAGTTGTAATTATTTTGGCAGATATATTGTTACCCTGCTATAATTTTGCTTGCAGGATCACACCATGGCTGTGTTGCTAGAGAAGGATTTATATCCTTACTTTAAGAACAGCTGTTCGGAGATGAGCAAGAATTTTCTCCTGTACAGAACCTGAGTTGCACTTGTCTGTTGCTGTATATGGAATGTGCTTGCTAAGATTACAAGTTTAATTTTGTGATTGCTGAAATCCTAGCTCTGTTTTTGTAACAATGAAAAAGTCTTTTCTGTTTCCTGTTGGAGAGCAGGGAGGGAAAAGGGAACAAATTGTAGGGAGTTCTCTGCAGAAAATCTAGAGCTGACTGGTGAGGTGACCTCGCTTATTGGTATTTACCTCTCTAGATTTTGGTTAGTTGTCAAAATCTGCTTGTTGTTGTTTGTTTTCTAGGTAAATTACACTATTCTGCTTCAGCTCTTTTTTAGAGATTCCTGGCTCTAGTTCATAGGGAAGTTGCAGTGGTCCATTTTAAATTTTTTTTTTTAAGCAATAATAGTCTGGTGAAACAACCACACCAGGTCAGCAGTGTCCTGGGGATGCTCTAGTGTGGCTCGTGACCAGCAGTGTAACATCCAAGGCTATGTGAAAAAACAGGGGGAAAAAATGGTTTTGTTTTTAAAGGGAAGCAAAATCTTTCCAAAATTCTTGTTAGCCATTAGGTTTCCACAGCAGCACTTGCATCTCTTAGAAACAGGTTCAAGGAGTTCTGTCACTAAAATTGTCTGTTTTGTTTTTCCAAAGAACACTCCCCCATGCAGTGTTCACCTTAGAGGGAACGAGGACAAAAGATTCTGGACGAAGCCAGGGTCAACAGAGCCACTAGGTTTATAGATAGCCATGAGCATCCATTTAGCAGCCTGTATTTAGTCCCAGTGCTGGGCTGCTCCATTCTAGCCATGTGCTGAAATGGCTGACTGGTGTTCCCAAGTCCACCTTCCTGTTGTTTTCAGCCCAGTTTAGAGACCGTAGAAATGGCTTGTCACAGATCTCTGCAATTGGCAAGTCTCCTCTGAATTTCTTCCCCGTATCCTTTCTTTTCTTTTCCACAGCAGAGGTTCAAAGCAGGATGTCTTTAGGGATTTGAGAGCAAATGAGCGCAAGTGGCTAGGTGGGGACTTGTGCCAATATTCTGAAAATATTTTGTTGCATTGCTTTTCTCTGCACACAGCAGAACGCACACTGGAAGCAAACGCAGCTCTGGAAAGGCAGCAATAGAAAATGTAACAACAAACCCAGAAAGGAAGTAAATGAAGCCAAAGGGGGAGCAGGGTAGTTTTGGGTAATGAACAGTAAAAGACAGACATGGCTCTTAAGGAAAAAATGTTATGAAAGGGCACAAAGGAAAGATGACTGATTTGGAGAATGGTCTGAAAAAAACCCACACCTACCAACAAAATCACACCCCCCCCCCTTAAATAAAAATTAAAACTACCCAAGATCCAACCCATTCCCACCCCACCTCCCAAAAAAACCCCAAAATAATAAAATTAGGAAAGCACTGGAGTAGTGGGGGAAGCTGCAGTGTCTGTTGAGAGGAGGAGAATTTACTGCCTTCTTGCCTCTGGACAATTCATATATTAATATTCTATGATCTTGCCTTTACTATGGAATGCAATAAAATGTATTTTAGTGCGTGGTAGGGTCTCAAACAGTTGCCTCTCACAGATTTGCTTCAGCACCCTATTGTTTCCAATGAGCTCTGACTAAATGCTTTTGCCATAGATGTTGTGCTAATGTGTTATATGAATTATTTGTCTTATCTCAGTGCTGTGAAATTAGAAGCCCTTTCCCACAGCGTGTTAAGCAGATTAAAATGAAAGCCTGTTTTTATGGTCCAGGAACAGTGCAAATATTAAAAAAAAAAAACGAAAAAAGGTAAGATGGGGGAAAAAAAGTTGTGATCTAACAGTGGGATGCTCTGAGGAGGCTTTATGAAGCAAATGCATTTTGTAACCTAGATGGTGAGATAAGTACCAAGCTCCCTTTGGTAAGGTTTATATTGTATTCCCTGGTATCTCAAATCAAGGGGAAGATTTTGGGATTGGTAGTTTGTACTAAGATACCTGTTGTTGTTACTGTTGTTTTCTTTTTGGAATTAACTTTCTAGGGAGCTGTGTAGTTCCTTCTTCAAAACCTTATCAGTGACTAAAGACCTCTATTTACTTTCTGGCAGATAGTCCTGGGACAGTTCTTGGGGTATTTTGAAAAGTATTAAACATCATGTTAGAGACTACTAACAACTCTTTTTTAGATTGCAAGAGAAATTTCTTTAAAAAGTAATCAAATGATGGCGTTGCAGAGGCACATGTGAAATTCAGGATCCGTGTTTCTCTGTCTCTGGAATTCCTGTCTTGTGTATCACTCCCTCCTCCCTTACGGGGGGAATATACTTTAGTTACAGCAGGATTTTATTTCTACTGACTTACTCTAATCTTATTGTCATAATGTTCCAAGACACTTTATATGATAACTGATCTTCTACCCATGTGGTATTTGTCACATATGAAGTCTAAAGCTCTAGTGAAATCACTGGGGGCACAACACATATTAAGATAAAAACTGGTTTTGGGCAATAGCTTAATTAAGACTTAACATATTATTGTAATATGTATTTGGGAGGGGACAGAGTAATTGTGTGATGTCAGAGTGAGTATTGCGTTTTTTCTGGACTCAGTTCCTATTTCTGTAGCTTTCTAATGAAATTCTCTTCTTTCCCTGCATGGCAATAGTACGATGGTGTATTACTACATCAGTAACACTGCCCCTTGGGGCCTCTTAGATCATCATCTGGGTTGAGAAGTCATGGAATGCTTATGGACTGCACTGTATGGAGAGTTAGGCTGAGATGCATTGAGTTTCAAATCATGATAGAAAAAGGCAGGATTTGCAAGAGAGTTGACCCATTATTTCCCTGTCGGTGGAGTAAGTTAGCAGCACCAGGCCACTGAAGTGTCACTGAAGGTACCTCAAGGTGTGACTATTTAGGCGCTTAATTCCTACAGAAGGAAGAGGAAGGCAGAAGTCCAGCATTTTCCCCTCTATCAGTGTCAGAGGAGGAGGAGGCAGCTGTGCCTAAAAGGTTTTCCTTCTTACTCTCCGACATCTGCTCTCCATGTCCTTTCATAAGACTAGCTCTGTGCCACCACGTGTCCCCGGGATACCCGTGTGTGTTATTGGCACAGGAAATTAAAAATCCCCACTCTGTCACTGATACGACAGGCTAAACTGCTGGTGTGGATGCAGCCATGCCAGCAGAGAAGGAACATTTATCGGTTTATTGGGGGCTTGGGGGAAGTGTGTAGCTTTTTTCTTTCTTTTTTTTTTTCTGTCAAGCTCTAGCTTGTCATGCCTGAGTTAGTGAGAGCTGGGGACAGGGGTGATGTTCTTTTGTCATAGCTGTGTTAGCAGAGGCTCTGCTGTGTAGATAGTGCTTAATAATCTTCAGGGGATTGTAGGGATCTCTCTGGTTAGCCCCTAAGTGGCAATTACACCACTACTGCTCAGCAGAGTTACATGGTTTAATTTATATCAAAGACTTCAGAGCAGCTTGCAAACTGTATGCTACAGTTCTGTAGTCTTCAACAGAAAGATTTTGCCATGTGTTATCTATTAAAATTCTATAAGAAATAGATAAATGGCAGTGGGGGAGAGAGGTATTCCTTTGGTATAAATTCTTACCTGTTGTGGGCATTTTTCTTTAGCATATCTTGACCAGACTAGCACAGAGAGATTTGGTTTTAGTCTGTATAATTTAGTGTCTGATTATTGCAACCACATGTAAGTGTAAATGTATGCAGTTGAACTTTTTGTGTAATGCTGACATTATATTTCTTCAGAAAAGTAAGTATTTCTACAATACTGTTTTCCAATGTCATGTTTTCTCTGTGAACATGTTGGTTTTGGTTTGCATTTATTTTTCGTATTTTTTCAATGTGCTTTGTTTTAAGCAAATACCTGTAGCTGCTGGATGTTACTGAGAGATAGACATAAACAATAGGGAAGAATTAAGGTATCTTAAAATCAAGGCATTCAACAATTTTAATTCTTGTAAAAAAGGTAACTTAAACTGGAAACATACTTTAGATTTAAATTGTGTTATGAAGCTGTTCTGCATCACTTCTACCATCCTTTATAAGGACTGACCAGTCTACAACTTTTTTGTCATCTCAGGTAGCAGTTCTTACTATGGCCGTTGAGTTATCTCTCTTGCAGGAGAGCAGAAACACAAACTCCTTCGATTCCTTAGTAGCAGTGTTTCATGTGGTTTAGTCTACCTAATCAAATCTGTACTTAGAAATTGAAAGGAATGCTTGGGATTTAAAACTCCCTTTCTCTAGAACTACCGTCTCTTTTGGACACAGAGAAAAACACCTTTTTCCCTTCCACACCCCAGTTGCCAAGTTGAGTTGGTTTATGTGTGAGGTGACACTGCCTGACGTGCTATGGCCAGGAGCAGGTATTAGCAGAATGAGTATCTCGTGGCTCAGCAGCACTAGGGGATGAAAGGGCGTTGGGAGGGCTCTGGTTTGATGCTACTGCAGGTTCTGAGCATGAAATGCAAGTGTTCACTCTGCTGAAGTTGACACCAACCTTCAGAGACTGTTTAATGTGAACTGGAATTTCAGATCCAGGATTGAAAAACAGCATGTTATGTAACTTTAGGTTGCTAATACGAGGCTCTATTACAGAGAAGGATTAAGGACAAGTGTTATCCAAAAGCACTTTCTGGAACTGGAGATATCCAAAATATTTAGTCACCCTTTCAGCTTTTTATTAACAGTTATCTCACTGAGGTAGGTAATAGTTAAAATTGGTAAGAAAGGCTGGTTGGTAGTTTGAGGTTGTGTTGAAGTGAACTTTCCAGCAAGGCAGGGGTGGGTCACTGCCATTGCTTTTAGCCAAAGAAAAAAGGCTGATACCTTTCATATATAAGGTTCATATGTTCAGGGAGCACTGGAGAAACCTGTGTTTGACAGATTTTGGAGTAAAAAGGAGTTTGAATACAACCAGTTGAAATATTCTGACAAACTAGTAAAATTCAGAAACATACTAGCAGAAGGAAGAGAACTAACAGAAATGATTGATCCCTTATGGATCTTATCTTGTTTGGGGAAAATCTGGCAGATATGTTATCAGTATGGTTAGAATGACACAGCCTGGATGCAACATCACGTGTGCATGTTCGGTGAGAAGGGAGAAATATCCTCTAACATTAGAAGAGGGATGGATTTGCTTGCAGCAATTGATGCAGATGGGTTCTCTGTCAGAGACCTAATGCTGAGATTGTCCTGGGAGAACCAAGCTAGAACTCTTCCCTCAGAGTATGAGAAATGGTAAAAATGTTAAAATAAATCAAAAGCATTTCTTCTGCCTCCTTCCTGGTTCTGAACTTAAAGACATTTGGAATAGCGATTTTGGCAGCTGTTTGTACACCCTTCAGAAGCTGGAGAAGAGATGGGATCCCAACTGTTGGTAGACTGTGGACTTACATCAAAACCCAAAGCCAGCAATTAACATAACTGTATGTGGTGCACCACATATTTCAAACACCATGAAGTTCAGCAGTGGGTTTGAATTAGAGCTTCTCTTTCAGAAACCAGCCCAAATAGGAACAGAAAAAATCCCAACAAAAATAAAAATAATCTTGGTATGAAGACATCTCATTAAGACACCACTCAAACCCTCTTTAATATGCAGGGACTGTCTGTTAATTCCCATCACTGTTATGTCAGTTGATTTTCAGCTACTGGATACATCATGATTTGGTCAGTCATACTGAAGCTCTTTTTATGCTCAGCTATTAAAAAATGGTTTCAGTTTCTGTTGACTTTAATTTTTTCATCTTTCCTGAGATCACGAATGTCCTGAATTACATTCCCCATTTTAGGAGTAGAAATATCTCTTGCAATTCTATTTCCTTACCTCCTCAATATATACGTGTTGGCCTTTTGAAGTAGGTTGCACTGCTTCCCAAGAGACTAGGGAAGCTTCTGCTCTGTTTTCTTTTTGAATCTCGCTAATGCAAGTGTTACCAAGATATTATGTGTTAAATCTGCAGTGAAGCAACATTGATTTCTTTCATTCTTTTCTGTGTGGTAGAAGGAAGCTGCAGAGGTTCTACTCCCAGCATTTATCGCACCCAAATGGGCATGGGAGTCACTTTTCGAACTCAGGAATTATTTCTAAAAATACTCTTATATTTATTCAAACTAGTCACTTGTCTAAGCTTTCATTTCCAAGCTAAACAGGTTTCTAAAGAGAGTGCTTTCTGATGTGAAGACAGTGGGAGCTGCTGGGTATTAAAATTGAAGAGAAAGATTTCTATTCATAGAGGTAAGGTGCATCTTCAGAGGAAAAAAAAAGCATCTGCTTAATTGATAGTGACACATGTGCTGTATTTGCTTTCAGTGAACACTTGTGAAAATTCATCTCCCCTTACGGGTCTGTGCAATTTTGAAACCGGCCCCTTTGAAGATAAGCTTTTTTATAAATGGGATCGGTAAGATTTTCTAAATTTGAGGTTGAGTGCCAGTTAGAAAGATGGAGGTGCTGAGCTAGAATTATATGGTGCAATTAACCAGCCTGTAAAACATTCTGAGTGTGAAGGTTTCATTCAAAGCATTTAACAAGAAGCTTTATCAAGGAATTCCATAATAGCAAAGGCAGGCTTTAGATAACAACAAATGCAGGGGATGTGGTGCCCCATTAGCAGAGATCGTCTCCCAGGCTGTTTTTTTTAATTGACAAAATTATAACAAATGATGAACTGCTGGTATCAACATGTTGTAATGACCAATTAATGGAAACAAGGAGATGATTTTGTTTCAGAAAATTGATGTGGTGAACAACTGGAGCAGATGCAGGTATGCTCATAAATTGCTAAATTGATGCACTGAAGCACTGCTTCTGAAAGATAAACAGCTGTGAAAGAGTTCGAGGAAGTCTTGATTTTTGTCTCTGTAAGATAAGTACTGACAATCACACTAATAAAAATAATGTTCCAGTAAATTATTATTTTAGTGGCTTGTATGCTTTGTGTGTTGGAATTTAATGGAATTGAGGTCTCCTTCCACTGAGAATTAATAAGCTGTGTTTCACTTGTGCCTTGGGTTGGAGTCACTTTGGTTAGTATTCTGCTTTTTCTCCTCTGTGCTGCTTGCGCTGCAGCCTTCTCAGTCCCTCGCCTGTAGGTATTTCTCACTTATTTATTCCCTATATATTTTATTCCTCATTTATAGCCAAGTGTTTTTCAGGGTGAGTAAACTTTGTGATAACTTAATGAAATTTAGCTCTGCTCATCACTGTCCTAACAACCTTCCTTCTGGCTAGACAAAATTAAGCTCCAGTCTCTTTGAAGAGCCTTCAGATTTGCGTACAGATTTGACGAGTAAGTTTAGCTGATTGCTGAAAACAAGCTACGACTGTGGCTTGGCAGAAGGCACTCCCAATTCAAAAAAATGAAGAGACAGTGTCTAGTGTTGGCTGGGAGAAGAGCCCCTGTAACACCTAGTACTTTGGTAAAGGGAGCTGCTGGCCCAGCCATGCTTAGAGAGGTACCATGATCAGAGCTTGGCATTATTTTTTTTCTCTTTTTGCCATGAGGCTGATTGCCAATGCTTTTGCTTTGCTTTTCTTCTCTCTGTTAGACTCAGCCTTAGGGAAAGAAATGTTTTTTTTGTGAAATACTCTGAAACTTAATTGCTTAGGTTAGTTGAGAGCAAACCACAAAGCCCTGCAGATGTAGTTTACACGTATGCCCTTGATTCACTGGAAGTGGCAATAATATGCAGAGGCTTAAATGGCTCTCAGTGTTTCCTACATAACCCTTCACTTTCAGATCAATTTATTTAGAGCTTGTAAAATTAAAGGTAGTACCAGGGCTTTTTGTTTGCTCTTGACTCAGTGTTGCTGGGTATGCAGGCAGCATTGTATGGTGTGAAATAGTCGTGTCATGCAAATAACAGTCTTACCAAACAAGCAAAATCAAATTTGTGGGCTCCTTAATGTGAAAAGAACAAAAATGAGTTGCTGACAGAACAGTGCTGCTGCTGTTGTCATTGATACACCACACAAACAAAACTAGGACTTTGTAATGTACAGAAAAGGGGTCTTTTTTTGAGAGAGAGAATTCTTTGGCTGTTAATGACTTGCTTTGAACTATATGGGAATAGCTGTATTTTAAAAAAACCAAACAAATCAAATGTAGGCTCTGTTTTTTCCCCTGACCAGCTAACATACAGAACCTTGAGGAACTGGTACCTTCTATGGCAGATAAGGTTGGCAGTTTCTAACCTAAGGTCTGAAGGGTTACTCTCTCCAGGAGTGATTAGTGCTCTTCAGTTTAGATTTGACAAGAAAGAGAGGCTATATTCTCATACCTACATCAGATTTCCCCTTGATCCTTGCATGGAGGGTATGTGTGTGCCAATGACACTAAAGAGTTCTGACAGAAATATGGAAAAATCTCAGTGGTATCCTGCATAGATCTTGTCTCTGGAAACATCAGTCCTGAAGGAGAAGTGGAAAGTGCTCTTTGGATTGAGGAAAGGAGTATGAAATAATATTTGTGTGATTAATGGGCCAAGTAAGAAAATGCATAGTATGAACTGGGAAAGACTAGAAGATGGGAGAAACCTGTTCTGAGAGGCTTCGATGCCTGGAAACCAGATGAGGGACAGGTTTTGAGATGGCTTCAGGCATTTAATGCTGAGAATAGTTACTTTAAGCCATGGTAGAACAATACACATGCTGACTCTGACCTGCACTATTTTGTGTTGCAAATCCAACAGCATAAAGTGTGATGGTGGAAGATATTTACCTATTTTGCTCACAAAGTCTAACTCTGCAGCTGTTCTGATCCTCAGCTATCCTGTACTGACCGTGAAGCTCCAGCCATTTTCCTTGTGAATAGGCAAGTAAAGTCTGTGTTATCTCTTTTCATCTGGTTTCCCTTTCTTAGCTGTCTGAAAAGCATTAGAAGGGAAGGGGCACGTCTCCAAGCTTGATAAGTGTTACTGTATTTCACTTTCCACAGTGATAGCTACCATAGGGTGTTCTGATACTACTTGTCTTCAGGTATGCAATATCGATACCTCTTACTCATCCAAAGTACAGAACATGGAGTAATCATCTTGTGTAGGATTAATCTAATAGTACGTAGATGTTTGTGCAGTAGTTATGTATATCTAAGGTCTTCAAAATTCCCCTTGTTGTATAACATAAACAAGTGGGCACTTTTAGGTGATAATGTAGGAGGGTAGCTCTTCTGAAGATTGATGTTGAAATTAAGTCAGGGAGTCATGCCAAGTGTACCTGTTTCTCTCCTTTGAACCACAGAAGTTCTGTACAGCAAGCCCAGTGTGTTAGGGTACAGCAAATTCACATCTCAACACCATGGGTGTTTAAAGCTACAGGTGGGGAAGGAATTTGTCTCACCTGCATGGTTTATAGGTAAGAATTAGAGGTGGGTATGTTTGTTTAGGGTGTACTTCCCTCGCTAAAACTTGTAGGTCAGAGATAAATTGAGACCAAATGATCTCTCTATGTTTTCCTTCCAGACAAGATTTTAAAAATTAATTGTTGTGAGGCTGGGTATTGGATCTTTGTGTATTTAAATGGCATAATTCTCAAATTGCTGAACATGGCTGTCAACCTAGTGAAGCTGAACAGGTTTTTACTGAGAGAGATGCTGCCCTGTGTACTTGTCAATGCAGGAACAGTCCTCCCTTTCTAATGACTGTTGCATCTTTTACAGACTTAATTCAGCAATCAGAAAAATCATACTCATAACTAATGATGAGCAAAAAATGTATAGTCAAAATGGTATGTTTGGGAATAGGTGTCTATTTCAGATCTAATGCAATTATTGTTAGAAACCAAGACTTTTTCAACCCCCTTTTATTTCAAGCACTATATAGTATTCTTCACCTTCAAGTAATTTATGTCTGCCACTGCTTGGGAAATACTTCAAATTGAATGCAGTGGAAAGACACTTCCAGATCTATATATGCAATATCACTTAATTTTTTATGGCTGACTCTAGGGCCTAAATATGTTTTCATGTGCGCTTATGAAGCTGTGGTCAGAATCTATGCATTGCAGAACTCTGGCCCTTCACAGCCCTGTAGTGTATTTTAAAAACTTCACAAACAAACAGACACTAAAAAGCCCCAGCCCCATGCTTAGGAATCCTCATGAAATTGTTATAGGCCATACTAAATTTTAATAGCTGAGAAACTTTCTTTAATTTAGGTAATTTGAAATTTCACATTTTATTCGCCCAGATTCCCCCTCAGACTTCCTCATTTTAACTTCTTCCTGACTCTTCAAAGAATCAATAATTTTTCTGCAGAAACATTCATGGATCAATAGACTTTGAAGATTAGCAGGTCATGACCAGGTACAAAATGTATGTTGTAAAACCCAGGCTCTTGTATTTGGTTGAATCCCTCCTCAAAAACATGAGAGAAGGGGTGGCTTTGAACAACAGACCTCTTTGAATGGATTAATTCCTTATGTATTTCAAAGGTTTAAGAATAAACCAAAGAAACTGCAAATGTGGAATTAATTTTCAGTGACTTGAGAATTCAGCTAGCTGACAAATAGTTTTCTTAGATAAGTCAGGATGCTGAGGATGAAAGCAAGACAGTGAAAGAACCTGGAGAGGAGTGCTCTATATCGGGTATAGTTTTTTGTTTTCCTGCCTTCCCACCTTCTACTGTGAATGGAATTGCACAGAAGTAGCTGCCTTATTACTTTGCCTTATCAGTCACGTTTTCCTGGTTTTCAGAGCTTTGTTTTCTGTGCAAGACTGGACACTAACAACTATAACCTCAAATGAAGATAAATAGGGCTAATTTGTGTCTGTTAAGATGGCTAAATTAATCTTTAACTCTCCAGGATTCAGCTACAGCCACTGAAATAGTCTGTCTAGACTTTTTAGAGAAGCTTAACCAAATCCAAGTAGCTTTTGAAGCTCTCTAATAATTGTATTCCAGTGCTGTATTACTTCACCTGCTTGAATGTGAAAATGGTGAGGTTTAAAAAGGGAGGAAGGTTTGAAGTGGCAGGTGAATTAACAGTATGAACACAGATAAATTCCCAGTTCTGTTTGTTTCTTGTCAATAAACTAATCATAGGATGTTTCCTTTTCCTTTTTTACTCACTCTTACCCTCAAGGTTCTCAACTGCATGTTCCCTTTCATTCTCAGTCTTTTACAGGGATTTCAATTTTAGATATGGTTTCCCTCCCACCACCATTTTCTTAACCCATCAGTTTTGGTCATGTTTGACAGAAGGACAGATGCTTCAAAGATAATGGCATATCCGCAAGTTTTGTGAGAACAGGCGAACAGAAGAGGCTTAATTGCATGCAATTAAAGGAAAGTACTTGTTATTAGACACTAGAGAATCCATATAGAAGAGTGAATTTGAACATGATTCCTCTGCAGAAAAAAAATGCCGGTGGAGTTTGTAATTGATAATGAGCATCAGACCACTGTGAGATCTTATTTTAATAGTGCCAAGCTCCTTGCTACGTATGCACCAGGCTGCATTTCTGATGGAGGCTCAGTAACATTAGTGGTAAACCTGGTTCTTCACCCCCTGGCTTACTAATGTAAAGTACATTTACTTCTTTCATTCCTGCAGCTAGAGAGGCCGTGGACCTGCAACAACCACGAGTCCGTATGTGCATTCCAATTAGTAAATTACCTGACCAGGCATGACCCACAGTACTGCTGGGAACTGGAAGGAAATCTTCCCCAGGGCAATATTATCTGCTTTGTGATATTTTTTTATCTGTCTTTTTTTTTTTGTCTTTTTTTTTTCCCTGGGATACTGCTGCTTTTTATTTTTATGCTGTGATACAACATGGAAACCTGTCTTTGGATCAGCATATTCAAAGAAATTTGTATTTTGGGGGCTTGTTTTATGGATTTAATCTGTTGTGAAAATGGTTTTGTTCTATTGCATTGTTATCAAAGACATTTTGTGGGCTTTCCCTCATGCCTATCTTTAGCGAAAAGAGATTTGTCTATGTAGTTGCAAGGTGCACATTGAATTTTTAGGGCCATTGACAGTTTAATTCACGAATGATCTAATTAGGGATCCAGAGAACTGGATTCAACGTATCCTTAAGTATTGGCTGTCCTGAGAGATGCTCTGGCAGATGGTTAGTTCAAAGTGAGTTTACCTTGGGCTCAGTTTCTTTAGACTGACAGCTTTTTTTACTCAATTAAATGAGACAACTGTCAAAAGAACAGACTCTGAGTTGATGCAAATAACTCTGCAGCACAGATAAAGCTTAAATGTGTTCCTTGAGTCAGCTGAAACTGTCAGGTGCTTTGAGTAACTGGTTCAGCCAGCCAGAAAGGCACACTGGCAAGTAGAAGAAAAGGTTGGGAGGTGCCTAAAAATAAAACAACTCCCAGGTTTTTGTTACCTTTTTTCATTGATTTTACTTTTTGTCACATACTGGTATGTCAGGTTGGGAACTGGTCTTTGCTTTCACTTTTGCATTCATTTAAGTAAGGAATTCTCGCTATGTTTTAATTATCCTCAGAAGTTTTTTTGT
Organism: Porphyrio hochstetteri; assembly: GCA_020800305.1. Lineage (NCBI taxonomy): Eukaryota > Metazoa > Chordata > Aves > Gruiformes > Rallidae > Porphyrio > Porphyrio hochstetteri. Next base: position 9,263,106 of record CM036915.1, on the reverse strand, counting down.
TGTTAATGTGCCCAAAGTCTTTAGGCTATGAAAGCATGAAAATAATGAGCTATTATGATGGAGCTGTCAGGCAGTCCCCAAACTAACTGTCCTTTGCTCTGAGATTTCAGCTGTTTGCAAATAAATTAATATGTGTTTTTCCTTGCAATTTGTAAATCCATCTGTGATGCTTATAGCTAAAATGCAGAGTGTGCTCTTCACCCTCTCTTGCCCCCCAAGAAGAACTAAAGTTAGCTTTTCCTAGTGCTTACCTCACTGAGCAAGCAAGACCCTGCCTTTCTGTTCTCTCTTCAGTCCCCACAGCTTTGGTTTCCTCATGAATTACTTGATCTCTCTGGGGTAATGAGGAGGTCCTGCTGATGTTACACTGCCATTTGGATGGCATCTTCTCTGCACCAAGCTTCATCTAAGGTAAACTGGAACTGAAACTGGTGAAAGTAGACAGAATATTCCCATGGGTGAAGCCGAAGCTGCTTGTCTTCTGCTAACGAGTTGCGGGCATCTTAAAAACCTGGATGTAACTGTGGAATAAGAGCAGCAGACACTGAAGGAAAAAAGCCAAGACCTGGGGTGCCTGTGAAGAAGTCTTTGTGGGTACCTGCTGGTGCACTTTGAAGTGCAGAGTGCTCAAATGAAAACTTGTTAGGACTTTAATATATTTTTAATTGAGAAAAGGGTGTGTGAGTGTGTGGAATTTACCTTCTCAATACACTAGAAATTTCCCTATTCAAGAAGAAGTCTGGGACAGGGCAGAGGGGCGTTCATCTCAAAAAGCAGATTAACTGCTCTTATCAAACCACACAGCTCTTAGAATACCTTTTGTTTGCCCTCAAACATGGACTTGTGGAAGACTTGTATCTTTCTGTAGCCGAAGACAATTAGAATTGTTAACGAACCTTAGTGATGGTAAATTCTTACAAAGTGAGCAAAAAACCCCTTGTGAGAACCAGGTTCAACTCAGTGTCTATTGCAAAGACAGAGGCCTCAGTTAGTTACTATAATTGTCTGGGAGAAGCATTCTATCCGTACGATAGTAGGCTTTCACTGGCAACTTCCGCTGGTTGGCCGATGGAGTGGTTTAATTTCTGTTCCTCAAATGTATTGGAAACATGAAGTTTTCCAGTCCTACCTGTGAAAATTCTGTGATTACTTGGGTGTGAACCTGGGAATCAGAAAGTCAGTGTTTGACTTTGGGCTCATACTTCTTGCCTGCTCTGTCCCAGCTTCCTGAGCAACTGCTTCCAGTCATAATTATATATAACTCTGTTTTTCCTACTGCTGTCAGAGTGCAAGCTGTAGAGTGTACAGAACCATGCTCACGTAAAATAGATGTAACCAGCTCAACGCTAAGGAGGTATGTATTTAAAATTTCTTCCTCCCTCTTTAGGATGGGCATTTTCATGACTTTGGTTGTTTGCTTGGCATATCAGGTTGATTGTGAAAGCAGTGTTGTGGTCTCAAGTAAAAAAGCCCAATGACTTGTGTAGGGGATTTCCATTCAAAAAACACATATATGTCACTTGATACATTTTCATGAACTTGAAAGCCTTTAAATTTAGTGGCATTAGGCTCTAATTTCAGCCTCAATGAAAATGCTGACTATAATGGAAGTTAAAGGGAAGTGATGAGAACATCAAAGGCCTTGTTATGTCTATTAGGAAACAAGATACAGAGCTGTCTACAAGCCTAGAGGGAAAAGGGAATGATGGAGGCAGGAGTAAGTGGAAAGATGGGTGTGGCTTGTGGGCGTAATCAACAGGCACTGAATATATGAGAAGGTATGGATGTATGGGCTGATACCATCTTGTAGGTGGGCATTGCTTCTGATGGCAAGCTTGTGTACAAAGGCGAACAGCTAGCTACTATTGCTTATTTTTTCTGGTTGAAAGATCATTGTGTAGTTCACTTGTTAATGGGGAAATTGTTGACTAATACTGCAACCAGGGGAGAAGAGTTTAAAGCCAGTGCATTTATCTGGCACGGTTATTTTAAAGGAGTGCGGCAAAGGAGTGACTCTGATAATACAAGTATATAGCCCTTCCAAGCAGACATTGGCAGAAGAGATTCACAGGTATCGTCACCTGAACGTTAACTTATGGATTGAAGAAATGGAACAGTACTTGGTCAAACCTATTTCTGAGGTCTTTGATCTGTTGTTAGCACTGAAGAGTCACTTTTGTATATTTTTGAAGGGGAGAACGAGTGAAAGCAAAAATAAAGCAAGTGAGAGCAAAAATAAAGCAAGCACTGTGTCATTCATTGCTGATCTTAACTTTTGAATTTTCATAGTACTCTGTAGTACTGTGTAGCTGGATTTGTGTCAGACAAGTTTTGAACCTGTAGGATTGGTTTGGTCAAAGCTGCGCCATCCACCAACTGCTGAAAAGCTTTGTCCAGCTGCTTTTATCTCTAGGGAAGAGATCTACAGATTGAAGAGGCTACAGCGCCTACAGCTTTAGCTGCTCATCAGTCTGGCTATTATGCAAGTTTATTACACTTTATTTATAGAAGTTATGCCTTTTGGCAACTGATGGAGCTCTCAAATTTCCTTCTGGAGTTTCCTCACAAAGAAAGAAAAAAATTACGTTTGTTGTGCAATGTGTAAGCACTGAATCTACTGGTGTGGCAGGGGTTGGCCCTGGCCAGTCCTGCACTGACTCGATGACCTGGGCATGCTCTGTTGGATCCCTTTTGGTGTTGGGCTGTCCAGCACTCCAGTCTGAGCTACTTTCTTGCCGGGCTTGCAGAATGTCTAGAAATCCTGAGAAGTTTTGTAAATCCTGCTTTTCAGTCCCAACAAGATTTGCAGTTGGAAGAAAGCAAACACATTGTTTTCATAACCGAAATGGTAAATGCCAGTTTACCAGTGTATCAGTATATGCTTTTTTTTGTTTAATTCTATAAACCTACTGTTTTTTTCTTCACCATTTCCCGTTCTTTCAGTTCACATCCTATTGCTGTCTGCTCTACTTTACTTATGAACAGAATTTTTTTGAGTTTCGAGAGACATCCTAATGTGCTTGTCTTTTAAATGTATTAAAACATCTGCGGATGTCGCTTCAGTATGTGTTTTCGTCATGTCACAATCAGATTTTTAGCTTGCAGTGTTTCAGGATGTTTGCTTTAAAGGCTTCTCCTTTGGAATGGAATAATCTACAAAAAGCTTTGACACATTCTGTCCCTAATCTGTGAACTGGCAGATAAATTGTCATCAGGAGGTAATCCAGTAGTAGTTGATGATACGATCTTTCTCTGCAGTGTCCTCATTCATTTCAGTTTAAAAACAAATTTCTGTTTAGAAAAGTTCAAACTGTTCTAGCGATGTCAGAAGTCTGGTTTTACTCAACAAAGTGGGAGCATTTCCGAGTGAAACCTGACGGTATTTCCTAGACAGAAATCAGTGTGTCCTCTGGGTGTTGGCCCTGTAAGGAGGTGGCACAACTATGCCAGCAGAACAGGGGAGTAATCTGTGGTGGCACAGATATCTCCTCACCTAAACGAAGCTCTTGAGCTGTGCAACATTAAAAGAAAAGAAAAAAAGCAACTTTCACATTTTAAATTTTTTTCAAATTTTAAAAAGTCTTTTGAATTTATTAGAATGGTTTATGTAAAGGCCTTAAAACAAGGCTAATCAGGCTTGCAGAGGCTTTTCTAGAAATACTTTGGTTGTGAGTTACTTGTGTTTATTGCTGTTACTTTTCATGTCTGTTTTCAGATGTTAGTTGTTTGAACTGTGTTATAGTTATCTGGCATTTTGTGCTTATTCACCAGTTTCAGCTAAAGGTAACTCAGTGACTTGTTTGTGATAAACGATAAAAGAAGGAAAACAGATTCACAGATTCATGTTGGCTGATAGGCATAGGGAAGTGCTAATTGCAGGTGCTAAAACAGTTTCATAGGAGTGTTGGTAATATGCTGTATTCTCATTATAAGGCTCCCTGATATGATTTCATCATGGTACAAGCACCTGCACCTTGGGTCCTTGCTGCATTAAACCCCGGAGCTGTCTGTATTGCCAGTGCCTGCTGTCTGAATGCATGCGGAGGAGCAGGGAGCCAGCTTCCTCACTGAGCAGCTGTGCTTTCCTCAGGATTTCGTTCTTGAGCTCACGATTCTGACGACTGTTAGCACCAGGTTTCTGTAGCAGGCAGGCTGGGGCCCTGATGTGAGAGTGACCTGTCTTGTTATTTCTGTTTGAGAAGGAAACCAAAAAGGGCCCTGTGTCTTTAAATTTCTATTATTTCACATGGTCTGCCTGGCGATAGACCTCTGTCCTAAACCTGCAGAGTTAAATTTACCCAGAATGACAACTGTATACTCAGGGTTTAGTTACATAACAGCAGTTGCTGCGTTTCACATTGCACTAATCCAAACACAGTGATAAAGCAGGCCATGAAAAAGCTGGCTGGTTTTGGTATGTAACATAGGCAGGAGGATAAAGGGCTTTTTAATTTTCTTTTTTTCTTCACATTGCTGAAACTATTCTCTGACTTAGGTAATAAGCCATTGGTGACTTATTTAGTGCTTTAACTGATGTGCTGGCAGATAACGTTGTTTGTTGAACAACTTTCTAGGTTATAAAGGTGGGTGAGAAGATGGTTGGTTGTAACACACATACACCACTGTGTGCGTTTAGATAATAGCGTTAAGGCTGGCATGTTGTAAGGTGCTACGGTGATTAAACACTGCTCAACTTTCATGTACTGTTCTGAAACTGCTCTTACCCCAGCTCCCCAGCAGCTCTTCCCAGCAGTACCCGGAGGAGAATCCTTGTGCTAGTGTAAAGCAATTACCTCTGCATGCTCACAGGTCCACAGTGGTCAGATCATCTATCACGTATCCTATCATTAAAGTGTTACAGCTCAGCTTTTGAGCCCTGCTGAGAGCATACCCAAATGCACCATTGAGTTACCTTTCTGAGTATAGGCATTCAGCTCCTTGTGGGAGTGTTTGGAGACCTTTGTTAAATAATAAAGATGTTTCTTCAACTTCTCCTGTGTTTAATCAAAATACAAACTCTCCAAGGAGGTGAGGAAAGGCAATGGGGAGGAAGGCAGAGGATGTTGAAGATTTGGCTTCTTGCAAGACCTTGGAGTAGGGAGACAGCTTGTCCCAGACCGTTAATTTCTTTGAAACTTCCCGTCATTTGTGAGCCCATGTGCTTCTGCTTCTTCCTTTTTTCTCTTTTGAAACCTCTGAAGTGGTTATGGTTGTTGTGCATTCTATGCTTGCATTGTGCTTGCCACTCTATAAATAAAAGGGAAGACCCTCCATGCCACATGAAGGGCCTGAAGGTTGGGTCTTTGTACCTTAGATGATCCCTGGAGGGGATTCTATCTTTTTGCTGGCAAAATGCCTGTGGTCTGCAGAGAAGCCTGGCAAAGAGCCATTAAAACCTCTCACACTCCATTGCACAGAACGCTGTTGGGCTAAGGTAGCAATGGAAGGCTGCAGTGTGCTAAAGGGACCTGAGCACAGCAGTGAGGGGGGCCCAGGGCAGAATTGCAATAGCCCCCGAGGGAATGACTGTCAGGAAACTATGCTGTAATCCTTAGGGACTTAGTTTCGGGTGTTGAGGAGAAGCCCTATGAGTCTAAAAGGAAGCGCATAAAACCAAGTTGTTGAAAGAATGGAGGTTACTGTAAACCTTGCAGGGTGTTGCTGTGTTAGTGTTGAAGCTCTTCAAACGCATTCAGAAACGTTGTTGAATATTGCTGATAGTCAGATTCCACTTCAAAAAATAAAGTTGCAACATGGGATTCAAATGCATATTCAGAACAGTATCTCTTTATTGGTAAATGCCATCTGCATGTTCTTCTGACCCATGCCATTTATTTGGGTTTTCTTAACTGTAGTCTTCCCACTAATTTCTGTGCACAGAACCATTAAGATTAGTTAAATAGCTATATGCTGGCCTTGGAAAGAGTATGCTGAAATTATTTGCGTGAATACATAACCTTTGATCTCTCACACATCTGTCTCTAACTGTAGAGCTTTCACTGCTCGGTCAAGAATCCAGAAAAATATAAAAATAATTTTCTTAAGCCAAATCGGTGCTGCAGTCTGCAGTATAGGAAATTGGGGCTTTAATAGATGTCCAAGAGCAAAATGGCTTCTTTCTGCCTCAAGCAAAGCTTACAGGAGCTAATAAGGAGCCATAGCTAGATGATATTTGAGTGTTCAGAGATGGGGCTCGCTGCTGCAGCATGATCTGAAAACTCCAGCATAATGGATTAAAATTTTTGTCTCATATTTTTCATTTTGGACAGACAGAGCTCCATTTGTGACTGTTCCCTGATATTTGTCTTTTTGAGAGCTAATGGCCTTATTTTCTCTTTTCAATGAACGCATGTACTGTTCATCCCAATTAGAATGAGGAGATATAAAACACTTGATTATTTTTTTTCCCCCTTTCTATTCAGCTCTCCTGTGTTTCATAATTTGTGTTCCATTTCTTGGACACTCTTAAATGAAGACCCATTTTGGTTACTACTTTCAGGATGAGAACACTCAAGAGAGTGTGACGGTGAAAAATAATGACAAGGGAAAACATGATTCCTGCCTCTTTTGCACACATTGGAAAAAGCTCTTTGGTAGTGGTATATAACTGCTTCCTAGTTTCATTTCTGTATAGTTAATTCCAAGTTCTCAAAAAGCAGAAATAGCTGTGCTAATGTGAGTCACTTCCTTTTAAAAATTAAATCAGAGATAGTACGACTGGGGCTTTGGAGTCCAAACCTGACCTTTAAAATGTTGGTAACTGTGGAGTCGATGCATTGGATTTGATCCTTAAGGGTCCCTTCTAACTCAGTATAGTCTGTGATTCTGGGATTATATACTTTTGCTTTAAAAATAAAACCAAAAAAGCGACAAGGGGGAGGGCCTGGTAGTGACCTCTTTGAGAGTTAAATCAAACTGCTTAATGAAGACAGCCCATTTTCAGACACATTGTGTCCATCTTTATACATTAAACAGCTCTGGTCAGTGCCTTAGTCTATTGAGCTGCATTGCCATGTAATTTAGATCTCAAAGGGAAAATGGGCAGTGCCTTTTATAGCTAGCTCATCTTTGGCTTTTTGAAACTCTTTCCATCCCCTTAAACGCTTTTAATTTGTCAGTAGGAACAATCTTCAATGTGCCCTAAGCTCTGGTTTGAGAACAGTGTCACAAAGTTGCTGTGGCTGGGTTTTCCTTTACCCCTATGGCCTAGGCAAGCAAAGCAGTGAAAGACTTTCCGGGCTCTTTCACAGCTACTGGTGACGTTTTTTCTTTAAACAAGGTAACTGTTTTCTCCTCCTCCTTATGAAAAGACAGAATGTGAAGCTGCTTGTCTGTCAGCTGCACCAACCAACATTCGTAAGAGATTTTAATCCAATAAGGCCTGTCACTGGTGTTTTCCTGGAATTTCATGGGTGTCTGAATGCAAATGTACTCTCCCCCCCACTTTTTTTTTTTTCCGTGTTTGAAGGTTAGTTTTCTTTAGGGTATCACTTCCTTCCTGCCAATCTGATAAAACTAACTTAATTAAAAAATGTTACCATTAGATCATACAGTTCTCTTTATTAGTTTAGTCCATCGGGCTCCTTTTCCACTGGGAAATTATTTACTTCAGAACTTGTGAGAGTACCCTTGGCTGGCTTTGTTTAATGGAGCTGCTTTAAGGCTTTCCATCAGATTAACGTTTTTCAGGTCTTTTCTTGCAGGTATGCTGTTACTCAGAGATAACTGCTCAGATTGGCGGCATTTGGTGCAGAGCCGTGCTCTGATTGGAGGTGTTTATGGCAAAGGATGCACAATGTTTTGTTTTGCATGGGATTGTTATTTACCCCTTTTCTCTTTTCCTTTTCTTTCCCTCTTCACCCTTGCTCCCCCCTGATTTTTTCCTTCCAAGTGAACAAGTGGCCTTTTGCTGTATGGACTGTTGGAAGTGCTTATGGTTTTTTTGCTTTACTTGGCACGAGAAATTATGTGACTATCCTTTGTTTTTCTCAGTAGCAGTTTTAAGCAATAACACTGACAGTTTGTTTAGTTGGAAGTCTTGTCTGCAGGCTTTTATTTATACTTCCTATTCCTTGTATTGTATTGCAGAGGAGCCGTCCTGTAGTGGGTGCGGGAGGAACCTTAATGTCATGTGTCTCATAATCTACAGGTATAGGATAGAGGAATAGAGCAGAGTGCAAATTCTGTGCTCTGAACCAAACTGTGGCATGACCTAACATAAGTGACTTCACCTCCATTCTCATACTGCGTTTTCCATCCTGCACCTGACGTTCCTTGAGTGTATTTTCGTGCCGTGTGTTTCTGTAAAGCCTAGCGTGACCCTTCACAGCTGTACCGACCAAAGTGCTGCTCTGGTGCAACTAAGAGATGGCAGTGAAACTCCTGTTACGCATCTGTTCGATACACTTAATTCTTTCAGCAGAGACATGTTTTTCTCTTTGCTCTCTATCAGTGCATCTAATCTAGAATTCAAGTATTTGTTTTTAACTAATGACTCTTAAACCCCTGATGCAGACTGGATAAACCTACTCTAACAAATCAGCCTATAGAAGCAATTAGCAACCAGCTATTGAGTGCTGTCACGGTACATGGCAGCTTCACAGTCTTAGCTAACGTGGTGGACACTAGGAACAAACTGCAGAACTGAAGGCACTGCAGGACACAACTGTGCTCGATGCTTATTTCTAACCTGTTCTGTAATGATCTTTTGAGGGGATTGAGATGGGACTGATGTTTCCAAACATCTGCCTTCTGAAGTATTTGATCTGATTACCTACGTGCCTGTATAAGTCTGCACAAGAATTGATGCATTTTTTTGGGCCAATCTCTGAATGTTGAATCTGCCCTTGGGGCCAAATCCTCTTCTCAGACTAGCAAGCCTTCAGAGGCAAAAGCAGTCTTTGTGGCCCTCATCTTGCCTGGTTTTTTTTCATGGGAAATGACTGCTGTAGCTTAGGCCATGCTTAATGCTAACATGCAGGCGGCATTATTTTTCAAAATGCTCCCTCCCTCATAATTAAAATTCATGAGCAGTTCCCCAGAGAGCCACCTGAGGTAACAGAGTCTTTTCAGTACACCATTAATATACAGGAACACTGAATACAGGCATTTGGCTGTGTTCACTCTTCCTCACTCTTCCCTGGCTGGTCGCCTGTATGTGTTGTGGAACAACAAAACTGAAATCTGGACAATTTATATTTCAGCAGTGATGGGATATTCTCTCTTTCTCTGTCACTTCACATTAAGGACCTGCCACTAATAAAACTAATTAATAACTCTTGGCTCCACACAGAACACTTGGACTCCCTAGTGCTGGCGCTGTGCCACTGTAGCTTTTGAAAGAAGTGCTTCATCTTAGTCAGGGACAGGATGAATATTTCTCCACAGTTCTAATTGGACTAAGTACCTCAGTATTTCAAAGACAGCAGATTAGCAGGCTGTAGATATTCTAGGTAGGATCTCCTTCCTGTAGCCTCTGAGACAGTAAGCTGGGAGGGACCATAGCGCGTCCTGTTTCCGTGCTGTGACAGGAGCAGGATGAGGTGGAGTACTGCTCTAAAGAGGTAGTAGTAGTCCATGTTACAAGGCTTCGCCCTGCACAGAGAGGCCCTGGGGATGGTGCATGTTACCCCTGAAAAAGCAGAATGTGTAGGTAGCATAGTTCCTCGCACAAGAGGACGATGGCATGCCTTTGGCTGTTCTCATATTGTTTGATTAAATGATAGAAACTGTGCTGACCAAATGACAGTCTTGCTGAAAAGCTTCATCTCTATGGGAGGCTTTGTTGGCATTGTGATGCCACTTGTGGGTGTATTTTGGGTTTTTTCTTCTCGCTACTGACATAACTGTGCCAGCAAAATTATGTAGTATAAGCTGGGTTGTGTTACATAAAAATATTGTTCTGCCTTCTACTCTTGCCACTCTCTTTTCCTTTAGAAATATTATTTGCTTGCACACTCTGGCTTGGAGACCCTTTCTACTGATCTATTTCTGATCGAGTCATGAAAGTGGGCCTTGGAGGCCCTGCTGATCTGGGGTGGTGCAGTAGATGTGTTTGTTCATGAACAGATCGTTATAAACAAGAATGTTCTGTGTGATACCTGCATGGGGCTCCCCGTGTGCATGGGTTCCTGCCCAGGCAGATGCAGTTCTTTCTTGACACCACCTTTCATACATGCTTCATTAGGAAGGCTCAGTACAGCGAGGAGTATGTTTGAATGTGAAATTGGACAGAGGATTTATATCAAAGTACGTTTAATGAAAAACATTAAGGGGAATGTGTGTAAAGAAAAAAATTGCCAACAGCAAGCCCTTTTGGAACAAAAAGGCATCTAACCACCATTTTCTTCACTTTCCGAAGGTGCCTCCAGATAACCAGTGATTATTTTTTAGGCTGTTATTTTTCAAGTGCTTGAGGAAGGGAGAAGCTTCAAGCTTATTAAAACAACTGAGCAGATTCATAGCTGGAAATATCAAGCATTGATTTTAATCTCTCAGTGTATCAAGCAAATGAGCATGTTTTCTTCCATCCCATCCACCAGTTTACTGTCAATGTAAGACACTACTCTTTTATTACTATTAATTTGTTATGGCTGTGAGTGCTGCTTTACTGACAAAGGTGGATTCTCTGGCAGAACTCGTTATGCAAGTTAAATGAAGCTGGAGGGGTCTGCAAATGCTGGATCAGAGGTGGAGAAGTATGGCAGTAGTGAGAGCACCCGCAAGTCTCGGTGCTTCATAAGTCTAAGGCTTTCATAACTTTGTGTGTGTGTGTGTGTGTGTTTGTGTGCACACATGTGGTGTGCTAATATTCAAGAAAGTGCTTGACAGATGTTTTTTCTGAGATCCCAGTGCCTTCTCAGTGCTTGCAGAGCCTTGGCAGTCATGGCAGTGGTGCTGCAGCAATTAATATGCATCAGGTGCTAGAAAAGGATGGAGTGCTTATGTTTAACTGTAGTAATGTCTGTTACTGGGAGGAATATATTGTCAGAGGAATATATTATCAGATATATATGGAGTTGTTGCTTTTTCAGTTCCCTATCCTGTTCATTATGGAGATGGTAAAAGACATGAAGTGAGTCCAAATCTTTTATGATGATGTAAATTTGCCCCCTGGTCTTGTCGCCAAGTAAACTTAAGTGTCAGTATTAAATTAATGAAAAGCAGCCCCTTGCTCTGCAGGTCCTGGAGAGGCTGTAAAATCCATGTTGCCCTGTCACATGGAAGGAAGAGTCTCTAACTCCCAGCTATATGCTTTTCCTAGTCCCATTCTTCCAACAGTTCTCCTTGACATTACACTTTAATCCTTTCCAGCAGAACAGCCAGTTGGCAGCCTTGTGGTCTCAGAAAATATCATAGTTGTCTCTTCCTTCCCAGCATTAAGAAGGGGGAAGGTTGGCTGGAATTATAACTGGTAACTTCAGTTCCCTCATTACTGAAAAACCTTTCAACTACTGCCATCTCTTTCAATTTTTGTCTGGATGTCAAGAATAAGAGCACAGCTGAGCAGAAGCGTGTTTCTCTCCAGCTAAGTTGCCCTGAGTTGTTTTCAGTTACTTAATTGTGAAGTCAGAGGTGACGTGCAAGTGTAGGATCTGTGAGACCTGACCCTCTGCCCGTCCTGGGATCTGCTGTTCTATCTGTATGTGCAACTGGATGCCCACCTTTGTGTCTCTCTGGATGATTTTTGGTAATAAAAGGGCTGCATTGGTTTTTTTTTGAACAACAGTGGCCTTCACAGAAATGGTTAAGCTAGAGTTGTCTTTCCCACCGGTGATTTGCTGTAATCAGATCTGTGATTTCTAGGCAAAGCACCCAAATAGTTTTCTTTCTTAGCCCAAACGCTTTTTTTCAAAGCAGTGGTTTGTTTGGTTTTTTTCAAACCAACAAAACACCCAATCGAACAAAAATCAAATGAAAAAGTTGTAATCCACAGGAGTGTGCTGTTGAAGGAAAATCAGATGCTGGTTTACTAAATTATCACTGCCACCCATCACTACGTAGCAGAGGAAGGCAGGGGAATGCTGTTGGTGACCAGTGGAGTAGGACAGCTGTCTGGGGGTGATTGTGCTTGAGAATTAGAAGAGCGCATCAAAGGAACGATGGGCATTTAAGCAGCACCCGAGGAAGCTTGGTTATGTAGATTACAGGAATGAGAAATTAGACTTCAGTATGCAAAGCTATTGTTGGATTTGAGCTTTGCAGAGAGTTTATCCTTGTAATGAGGGGGCTTTGTTTCAAGGTATTGAACTACCATGCAGTTTCCCCAGCTGTTGAGGTGCTTTATTCCAGGGCTCTATATTCTCTCTACAACTGCATTTTGTTGTAATCATTTTCATTTAGAAGTGGCACTTTGTCAGAATCTAGGATGTGAATGGCTGCTTGCTTGGGGTTTTTGTTTCTTTCCCAATATTTGTGTGAGTTCTTTTTAAGGAAATTATGATGTGGGTGCAGCTTCAGAAGTGCCTTGATGCACTCAGCTTTAATCCATAACAAAATGAAGACCAGGTTTCACCACACAGTTAAATTCCTGAGTATGTAGGGAACACAGTGCTATGTATTGCTATAATTTTTGGAGACTGATATAAGGGAATCAGAAGTCTGGAAGTATGATTTATTTTTTCTTAAATGGCACTGCAGAGAGATGATAATGTGATTCTTGTTTGTGGTTACTAGTTCAGTCTTTGGAACATCTCTAAAAATGCCATCTCTATACAAAAACAACTGGTATATGTCAAGTCCAAACAGGATTGAGTCCCAATTGCTGCACTGTAGTACACAGGTTCTCTCAGCTTACCTTTCCCTCCCACTATGGGCAATAGTGGCTCCCATTGTCCTTTGTATCCAGGAGGAGGTGGTGTGGGCTGCTTAGGCAGCATGCTTGGAGGAATGCTTTCCACAGGTTCAAACCCCTTTGCTAGGGGAATAGGGAAAAGAGAATTGGTTTGTTTATAGCAGCACAGTGAATCCTTTTTTACACAAAGGGTCCTTGAAAAGGAATGTGAAAATTGAGGAGGATGTTTCAGTGAGTCGGAAGCTGAAATGGAAAAGAAAATTGAAATACTACTTAGTGCTCCAATTTGGCATACAGCGGATATTCTAAAATACCTTGTTGGTTTTGTTATTGTTGTAGCTTTATTTTGGAAGTTCAGAAAAAATAATAATTTAGAGCCTAGTCACTCTAAGTATGTCTGTTTAAGAGCTTACTTCTTCAAAGAGTTGATTTATTTGCCTGGGTTTGGGTATCTTTAAAGCGTTGCTCAATGCTGAGCTTATTTGCCCTTTAAATACCAACTTGTATCTAATTCATTTTTTTGGCTGTTCACCCTCAAAAGAAATAGCAGCACAGACTTTGATTCCTGTACATCTATATTATCTATAAGAATCACTCAGCTTTTGCTTCATTGTAAGATTCTTTCATCAAAACTCAAAATAGTTCTTGGTTCTGTTACTTCTAATCATATGAATATACAGGGCTATCTGTATTGACTGAACCAGTTGAGCAGAATAAGTTCTAAATCAAGAAGGGAGGCTTTTACAAAGTCTTTACCTTGGGGATCATCTCTACTGTGTTGGGTTCATGCCATACCCTTTACTGATAAAATACATGATTTATTTATAACAATGAATGAGTACTAGATACAACCTGGTTATTTGCAGTGGGAGGTCATGCTATGTTATGTTTTTGAGAATACAGAAATTAGCAAGATCTCCTGAAAGTGGTGAGGTTTTGTACTTGCCAAAAAGTTCTAGCATTTCCTTTGCATTTTCCATTGATATATATCAGCACTGGAAATTTCCCCAGTGTTTTAAGATCTGGACAACCTCTCAGTCTCTCTGTGATATCTAGGTGATCTTCTACACAGTGGAGAAGGCTCCAGGAAAACCATATTCCAGTATCTAAAGGGGCCTACAAGAAAGCTGAAGAGGGGCTGTTTACTAGGGCATGGAGATCCAGGATGAGGGGGAATGGTTTTAAACTGAAAGATGATAGATCTAGATTCACTATTAGGCAGAAATTCTTCCCTGTGAGGGTGGGGAGACCCTGGTACACATTGCCCAGAGAAACTGTTGCTGCCCCCTCACTGGCATTGTTCAAGGCCAGGCTGGATGGAGCTTTGGGCAACTTGGGCTAGTGGATGGTGTCCCTGCCCATGGTGGGGATGGAACTAGGTGAGCTTAAGTCCCCTTCCAACCCAAACCAGTCTATGATTCTATGCAGACAAAACCATGTGTGATATACCTGGTGGAGATAGAGAGTTGCAGCAGTCCTCAGCCATTGGGTTTGTCAGAGCCTAAGAGTTTAAACACTAGTACAGTCTGGCTTTGTGCTTTCTTACACAAGGAAATTAAATAAGGATTTATGATTTAGGATTTATTCCCAAAAGTGTTTCATACAAATGTAGCATGGGAATAATCTGTTGATTGACTCTCTTGGGGGTGATGAATATTTAGTATAATGTATGTCTGGAAACAGAGTAAGTTCCAGCCTGTTCATCTTAATGATGAACAAGACGTGGATGAGGCTGGCAGGTATATAGCTGGGTTTGAAAACAGGAATTTCAGAAGAGAAGCTATGCAAAAGCAAAACTGCAGTGGTTATAGAAAGTAGTCTGGCTAATTACTTCTGCATGGTATCTACCAGGTTAGTGTTAATGACGAGTGTGCAGAATTGTTTCTGTGCTCATTCTTGCAACACTGAGAACAGCGCAGAAAGGTAAAAGGTAATGTATGATACATGTATGAACAAATACAAAGCCTGTGTGTGAAACCTGCATCGTGATTTTTATCTTAAACTACATTTCAAGTGTTCATAATAATTCTCCTGATAGTGAAGAGAACTTTAATCTAAAAGCAGTGGCAGATCTTGTGCTACTTCCTTGACTGAAAACTAGTAGTGCAAGTGTATTGCTTAGCTGGCAAAGTCCTGCACCCGCTGATGACCAGATGCTGGGAAGAGGATAAGTACATTTATGCTCCAAATATATTTGTCACTGAAAATCTTGCAAAATGGCTTCTTACCATTCGCTTATAAAGAATTATTTTCAGAAATCCTCTCACCTCAAATGCTCTTATTTTTCAAATACTTTACGAAAGAGCACAAGAATCTGCTGCTCCTGCAGGGTGGTTAGCAAAATAATTTCCTGGTATATTGTGTACTATATTTTTTACAGTACTGTGATACACCTTTTGTTTAGAGCATGTGGATACCCAGGAAAAGGATGTCTGTCTATAGACCCAAGTCCTTAATGCTCAGTTTCATGGTCAGAAATTTGGAGTAACTTCATGTGCTTCCTTTTATAGGTTTTTGCCCTATCCTTCCTTTTTTTTTTTTTTCTTGTAGGGGAAAAATATTCAAATGTCTGCAGTACGTATTGATATTATAAGATCCTACTGAGGCTACGTGGTCTCTTGTGTAAAGCTTAAAATCCTAATTTACAGTTTGCTACAATATGCTAATGTGTTTGTGCTTCTTTCAGACAGGTTTATATCTAAATACCTCACAGCAGTGCTGTAATCGTATTGATGAGATCCAGAATGTGTTAGGGAACTTCCTTTCCCCCGCCCCCCTCTTTTGTTTAAAGACATAAGTTGGTCGCAGAGCACCATGCCTGACTGCAAAAGGTATATGTCAGAGGACAGGGGTGTCTGTGAGTATTTGGCATTTTCAGAAATGGTTTTGGCCAGTGACTATGTTATGCAAGTGGCTAATCTTTATTTTTTTACTTACTGATTCGTGCAGTTGTTTAAATAAACTGGAATTTATGCTACAGTCTCAAATTCTGATGCACTCAGTCTAGGGGTGAGGATTTATATTAATCAAAAAAGTTTCCCAGCTTTTCAGTCAGCATGGAGTAATGTTCAGCTTTGTGTAGACTTTTTGAAGTTATCCCTTGCATAAGGACTTTTAAAATTCAAACCTGCAGTTACTTTGCTGTGGCATTTTTATGCTTAATTTTTTTAAGCATCCGGTATTTAGCACTTAAGACTGCTTCATTTCCAGCTTTGCAGGCAAGTTCATAAAATGTTTTTGCATGTGTTGAGGCTTTTGGCTGATTTGTTGTCTAGACTTTTAGAATCTTTTCTAGTGGAAACATTACGTCAGTCTGTTTTATTACCTTGAAGCTATCTATATATGCAGAGGCACTTAAGATAAGACTTAAGTCCATTCTGTAACTCTTCCTTCCCTCCATCTATTATGTAAAAGGCATAAATGTAATGTACTTAAATTCTCGTGTTTGCCATATTGTCAGGACATACATGGTCACTGTAGTTGTGGCCACTCCAAAGTATGAAATTGCATCAGAATAACCTATGCTGCTGTTACTGCACACTGGTCCAGTCTGACAGGCACATTTGGATACTCATACCTATTTTCCATGAAGACTTTCCATCAAACTGGGATGACCTCTTTTCAACTTGCCTCTTTCCCCCAGTGTGGAGTGGATGACTAAAGGAACACCTTAACCAGGTAAAAGATACTTCTGCTACTGTTTGTTGAGCAGACAGTGTTTTGCAGGCTCATTTTGTAACTGAGAAAAAACAAAGGAAGGAGGCACTGGGGAAGGAGAGGAAGACTCTCTACTGGCCATTCAAGGTTTACTCTCAGTGGAAAAGGATATTTCCAAGTGCATTATTTTCCTGTGATTCCACCCCCCACATAATCCCTAACAACAGAGCTATCCAGAAGAGAATGTAAATGATTACAGTGTGCCACAGCATTTAGGCAGTGGTGTGTGTGGTTATCTGGAGTTTCACGTGAAGTGAAGAATGAGAAAAGGTCTGTCTTGGGGCCACTACTGACAAATGCTGTGTGCTTCACAGTAACAGCAGTGTGCGTGTCTGAGTTTACCTTGGCAATAATTTTTCTCTACTTCAGCTAGAAGCTCTTTGAGTGCAATCCTAGAACCAGTTTGGCAGTGTTTACATGAGTGACACAACTTGGCTGAAGCAGCTTTCCTCTCCCACCTGCCTCTCTAGTATCGTTGTTACCTCTTATCAGTCCTTCCAAACCCATCTGTCTTGGAAGTTGCGTGTTTTACAGTATATACTGCCTCCTCACCTATGTCAACCTAAGCTTAAAAGACAGCTGATCTTTTTTAAGTGTCATCTTGGAAACCTTCTTTTTCTGCAGTAAACTTATGTATGTAAAAGAATATTGAGGGAAGATACTGGTGCATTTTCATATGCTTGGCATAACAATGGGATATCTTCTTAAAGTAACCGAAAGAAACTGGAGGAGGTTCTGTCGTTTGACACCAGTCGGTCGGCATTTTGAGGGTAACATCTGTGCAGGCACTGTGGGTGCTGTGATTTCTTAATTGCATAGTACAGGGAGTCTGAATTTGGCTGACGCTTTAAGCAGCTCCAGGGACTCTAGAGCAGCAGCAGCAGCGTGTTAGAGCCTGGCTGGAACTATGCTGTGCCTGCTCCTGTGGGACCAGCTGTATGAGGAAGTGGCCCCCTGTGCTGTATGGCGATGACAGCAGGCACGGTCTCTTGCATGGTAGTGCAAGTGCGTTCTGTGTAGCTTCCTATTGAACAGCCTTGTTTGGTGCACTGAGGCTTCATGCTCTGTCCCTTTGGCAGTTTTCTCCTTTCCGTAAGGACAGCAGGATGAACGTTCCAAGCTGGTATAACTTAAGCTAGATAGGGATTATCTTGCTATGAAGCAAGTTAATTGTTTACTTCAAAGATATTTTTGGGCCAAGTTCTTTAGGATCTTCGCATTCACTGAAAGAGATCGTATGTCTTTCCTAGAAGACACTTCCAGAGCATATAGAGTATTTCTGTCATATCCAGGAGCTTTAAACATTTCCTTTTACGTTTTTCATGTTTAATATGTGGCTATTAATGTGAAAACATGGTATTTCAGAGTTTGGGGACAAGTTTTTAACACAGATCTCTTACATGGTACATTTCCTTCTGCAGAGATGATGATTTGTTTTTTAAATTAAAAACAATCCCCATGAACTCTAAACTTTATATAACATCTAAGAACACATTTGTCTCTTCATGCAGTGTAAGTGAGAATGTATATGCCTATATAAATACATACTGGCACATGCTTTTTGCCTTCAAAATGCCTTGTGGGCCACAACTGAACAGACTGCTCAGTTACTATGCTTGGGTTACTTATTTAATACTTACAATTGGAAATATTTTGTATGTGTTGGTTTGTGGCAAAAAAAAAATGCTGTCAAAAATTAAAACTGGCAGTTTATATTTCTGAAGGGGAATTACTCACTGGATGAAACAAGCATTTCTCCAAAGAATGGTCATTTTCTCCTATGCTACAGACAGCGGACATCAAATGGGAAATACCTTTATCTGCAGTATCTTGGTATAAGAAAGCATAATTCTGGACTAGCAGAGAATTAAATTTTTTTTTTTAATGTGGAAGTGCAATTAATGGGCATCATGTAGGCATGAGGTGAGCTGTCCCGCTTGGAATTGGGTACATTACATAGTCCCTTGCAGTTTCTCCAATTTGGTACTGAAGGAATGTTTTAGTAATGTAAATAAATAACTTTCTCCAGTATTCCTGAACATCCCATGAGCTTCTTAAGCAATGGAGGTTCTTGATCTGAAAATAGCCTCTCTGATAAGCTTTCATACATATATTAAGGCAGACCAGCTTCTGTCACAGGTCACCTAACTTGCTAATTACTCAGAATTCAGATCAGGTATTTGCAGTGAAATTAGCAATGCAGAAAGAGCGGTTCTGAAGGTGTTTTCTGCTAGAAAGAAACAGGCAGAATCTGGAATAATCTTTAGAAATGTAAAAGCATTCTTATTCCCATGGATTTAGTTGCTCTAGGGAATATAGGAAAAGGGTGAATAATAGTAATAACAACAACAAATAAAGTTGAAGTAGTATGCTTGGAGATGGCCTGAAGTTATGGCCTCAGGGTTATGTGGAAGGTCTCTCCTTCCAAAGGCTACAAAAGGGAAGCGATAGATTACATCTCTCCATTTGGTGGAAGCAGAAAGATCAAAGATGGTGCATGGAGTGTACACATGGACACAGAAGAAATTAGCAAAAGCTCGGAAAAGGGGAGGAATAAAAGGGTTATGATCCTGGTGAGATTTAACAGAGAATCTGTTCTTGAGATTATTTAGGCTGTTTAGTTGAATATCTGGGAGAAGAGAGAAAAAACATTGATGGGTATTGATCTGCTTTCTGTCATTTGGATGATGACTGTCATTTCGTGCTGTTCCTTTGTGCTGGTTGGTTCGGTGTCCCAGACTGATCAGCTCATAGCTAATTTCAAACTGCATCTACAGCATTGACAACATGTTTATTCTGATGTGATCATTTCTTGTGCAGAAGAAAAGGTTGTGAATTTTGTTTCTTTCCAGCTGGAAGATGTTTCCAGGCATTTGTAGGGAACAATGCAGATGCTGTCATCTTCTCATCTTCTCCCCACAGTACCTCAGCAAGGCAAAACCCTGTTTGGTAGATTTTAAGCCAAGACAGAGTGATATGATGTGGAGGGAGAAAGAGTGTACTTCAGAAAGATAACTTACTCCCTTGCAAGTGTGTTGTCCTTATCATAGTGGTGGTATGTAATTTGAAACTCGTTAGGACTGCATCTTCAGCACCTACTTGGGCATAGGTGTCATACCATATGTATCAGATGATAGCTTTTACTCTTTGAGTATACCTTTCTCCTGAAAGCCTTCTGTGTCTACAAGAAGTAATTATGCTTTGGAGGAGAAGGCAAGAGTGGATAAACAATTTAGCTGGTTTGCTGGAGCTCTGCTATGTGCAGTGACAAAGATCTGTTGCTCTGGTGTTCTTCATGTGATGCTGCCTCCTTGTCTTGATAAGATGCCAGTAGTCATATTTTTCTCAATAGCTGTTCTTATATAACAAGGGTTGAGATGCACTTAGTTACTGGCACCTCAGAGATGAAGCTTGACTGGACAAAGGAACAGCGTTGGAGGCTGAACTCTGAAATCCTTTATGCTAAGACTGTAGAATGGTGAGAGCTCTTGGTGTTTTGAATTGAAATAGCAGACAAGAGCTTTTGGAAATGCTGGAGAAGGAGAAATGTTTCAGAAAAAAGGTAAGGAACAAAAAGCCTTGTCTCCCTCCAAAACGCAATGAAAATCTGCTTAACTCTGTGCACAGCTTTATGCGTTAGACCTTGTTTCTTTGGAAATACACCTTCGGGTCACCTGTGCAGCTGCTCAGAATCTGAAAGGGTGGTGGCCCAGCAAGAGGAGAGGAAACAAAGTGAGCACTGAAACTGTTCATCACTGGGGCTTGTTAATGATTCTTCTGGGTAGTTGCGATAATGAGCAGTTGAAAAGTACTTTATGTACCCTAAATAAATCGCTTCCAAATCTCGTAATTGCCACAGTTCTGGCTTTCAGTAGACCTGGTAATGAATTTTTGAATGGTGTCCACATGTTGAGCCTGTTACTGTACTTGACTTCCTTCCCATTTAGAGTGCTCTCATCAAGGAATGGATGTTATTATCTGGATTGAATACATTTATCCAAAATTTGGAACAGTCATGGTGATGAGATTGCAGTAACTCTGCAACTGGTTTTTGTTCCACCACCCCCTCTCGCCCCCCCAGTAAGGCCACTGTTTCCTAATTCTGCTACATTACTGATAGGAGGGTTTAACAGTTGGAATTGATGTTCTTAGAGGTCCCATCCAACCTTAAAGATGCTATGATTCTATGATTTCAGATAGCACTGCCTGGAGAACCCAGCTTATTCATTGCAAGAATGAAAAGATACAGCATCCTCTTAAAGGATGCTTTGATACACAGACCAAGATAGGTGCCTTCGTGTCTTGGAAACGTAGACACCACTGAGATGTTTCAAATGCCAGAAAATGCCTTTGGTTCAGATGGGCATGATGAAGCTAAATGTCCCTTAAAGGTTTGTGGCATGTGCCTGCAATCAGAATTTAACACAGTTTTCTCGCCTTCTGCTGACAAAATAAAAAGGAGAAGAAAGTGGCAGATTTTTTTTTTTTTTTGAAAGAGAGAAGTAGAGGAATCTGGAGAGACTTTACCTCCCTTACATGAGCTCTTCCTATATGTATAATTTAACATGGCACCTTATATATAATTTAACGTGTGAAATAAACATAACATTTGAATTTCACAACTGGAACTCTTCTACTTACAGAAGTGGATTTTTTCCCATCTGTTTCTAATTTAAAACTGCAGTTTCCTAAATGAAATGAGCATATATCGTGATGTACAAACATTGAATCCTAAGAGCGAAGATCGCGTGACACTTTGCACCCTTCCTAGGACAGTGAGCTGAACTGCCATACAAGGTATATGTTGAATTGGTGTCAGTGTCGTGACTGATAAATCACTTTCGTCCTGCAACAGAGCCTTATTTATAAATAGCTCTTTAATAGAATGCCCTAAGTTTGCAATGATGCTTTTCAAACCCCTGAGAATACTGCCTCCTGCCTCAAAGAGCTTATGGTCTAAAATAGATAACCAGGAAGAAAGGATCAAAGAAGAGAAGCGCAAAGGAGAGAAGCAGTGGGTAGGGGGAAGGGAGGTGGGCATAAATCTCAGGAGAGCAGGTCCTGTTTTTACATTCTTGGGTTGGCTCCTCATTTTAGAAAGAATTTTGTTTGCTGTCATTATAATTAAAATCAGATAACGCTTTGGAGCAGAGCTCACTGAACACTCACTGGTCTTGAGTTTTGTAGAGGAAGAGAAGGGTGTTCTTTTGTGTGAGGAGAAGAAAGGCTGTCTTAGACATTAGGAGTAGCCTGAACATGCTGCTTACAAGGGGATTTTGCAATAGGTGAACAACTAGTGTCAATAAGCTTCGCTTCATTGATTTTTGATTCATTCCAGCTGAGGATATAACCCAGTGGGAGCAGTTAGAAGAAAGTAATAGACCTAGAGGGGAAAAGGACATTTTTTTACTGATGTTAAGCCTTTCACCTTGCAATCTGAATTGTACCTTTGCTCCCAAGCGAGTGCTTTGGCATATCATGCACAATAGAAGTAACTTACTGTGCCGGCGCTCCTGAAGAAACACACTGAGGGTTATTCGCATTGCTTCTTCCCTGCCCTCTGACATGCAGGTGTTTGACAGAGACTGCAAAAATGGGATGCAAAGACCACATTTATTTAAGGTTTCTTAGCGTAGAGGAAAAAATAGCCCAAAACAACAAAATTGATTTAATTTGGTGCTCTTGCAATGAACCAGGCATGCTGTGCTTTTTCTGTTTGGGCTTGTTTTTTTTTTTTCATTCTGCAGAAAGTTTTTCTTATATTGTTTGCTCATCAAAGTCTTTGAAATAAAAAATCTGAGAGTCACTAAGCATTAATCTGTGACTTGCCATGATATTTATGAGCCACCTCTATAAGCATTCACTTGCTCTCTTTTATTTTGACTAGAGCCTTAGCTTTGGTATCTCACTAAGAGAGCTGGTAACCGTTTTTACTTGTCGTCATCCTGAATCTGCTCTTGGTGGAATACCAGCAGTGATGCAGGAAAATGAATACAGTACTCCAAGGAAGAAAGAACATCTAGAAGCTGAAAGCTGGGTAGAACTGATGGACCAGCAGAAGGGGTTTAGGTGACTAAATGCTAACAAATGTAAGAGGTTTGGAACAGAACAAGTCCTGATCTCCCTGTTCTCACTCCGTTTTCAAATAGCCTTAATGGAAAATCAATAAAGTAGTGATGTGTAGAGCTAAAAAGAGTTATGTTTCTGTTACTAATTTTGACCCTTCTCCTCTTCCTTCTGTTTGTGTGCGTGGAAGGAAAGATACAAAATACAGTAAAACTTTGAAGCCATTGTAGACTTCTGGAATGGTTTGAGTGGGAAGGGGCCTCAAAGATCACCTAGTTCCAACCCCCTGCCATGGGCAGGGACACCCTCCACTAGCCCAGGTTGCCCAAAGCCCTATCCAGCCTGTCCTTGAACACTGCAAGGGAGGGGCAGCCCGTGCCAGGGTCTCACCACCCTTCCTGTAAAAAGATAAAAAAATAAAAATTAATCATTATTTATGAGGAAGGACACTGCTTCTGTATCTGTGTACTGTGCCTATATGTCTGAGATATGACGAGGTAACTGGAAAAGCTATAATTCTATTTCTAAAAGCAGAGTTTTACAGGGCCAAGCCTGACATGCAAACTCGGCATATGTTTCTGGTTTTGGAGTTGTAACCTCTGTCTTCTATTTGAGTTTAAGTATTTAGCCTTCCTGGAGAGTGTGTAGACTTTTACTTGTTAGTTTTGACAGTGTGTTCTGTGTTTTAAATGTGCAAACATGGAGAGTTAATTCCAGGTTTGAATTTGCTATCCTCTCCCAAATTAGTTATCACCTGGAAATATTAAACCATGATATGACAGAGAAAGTGGAAACTAAGTTTGCAGAAGAGGTTAGGTGATTTATTATTTAACATGATTTTCTCGCTTACATTAGCATCCTGTCCCCAGTGCACTCTAGGAGATGGTACTGTAGCTAGTAGGGTAACCAAATTTCTGGTACAGTGTGGTAAACTGGAGTGGGATTTCTTTTTAAAATTAATTATTTCAATAGAGAATCTTCTCTTAAATGTGAATAGATCTCCAGGTTAGAAAGTAACAGGAGGAACAGAAAATTCCAAGTCATACTTCTGGCCAGTTTATATGCCCACTTCAGGCAAACAAATATAATATGATTTTACATCAGTTAATTTTGGGAGTGCAAATCTAAAGGGTTTGTAATAATATTTATTTTTATTACATTGCTGTTCAGTTCTCAATAAATAGGTCACAGCCTGAAGCTGAACAGCTCAAATAAGAGGTTCCCCCCATACACTTTGTTTCCTAGCTGTCTAATAGGGAAGGTGCTTACAACCTGTTCAAAAGACTTCATTTGTGTCTCTGCCAGTGACCTCTGCCAGTGTGTACCTCTTTAAGTCAGGGAGAAGAATAATGTTCTTGTGAACTGAAATCTTGGCAATCAACTGGACTGTTGGTTGCAGGTAACAGGGGGGTGATGGGAATTGGGGGAAGTCTATTACTTTCAGGTGGTCACCTGTGGAAGATGATGCCACAAGCTGTTGCTGCTGAGAATGGATGTGAGTTTAGGATCTGACAGTATAGTGGTGCTGACTTGTTCCATATCCATTGGAAATGGAAGGCAAATGGAAACTCCGAGATAGAGAATTGGAGCTTTTTAGTTTGTGGCAATTATTTTTAGAGCAGTAATGTCATTGCCATTCAGCTGGTCTCGTAAAATGGTCAGAATTTATTAATGACCTACAGTCTGTTTATGGAAACTTTACAGACACTGGAGTTAAGGAAACTTTCAGTCTGTATGCCATCAGTGATGCTTAGAAAACCTTTCCAGTGCATGGAAAAATTTGCCAGTCAAAAAGAAGGTCTCTGTCAAATCCGGCATCCTGGTACTACTCCTAAGATACTTCAAACCAGTAGAAACTTAAGTATAACCAGTGACTGTGTTTCCTTTAAAACAGTGCTAGGCTCATCTCATAGCTTAAAAATATCTGTTGTGGAAGTGTGGGATTTGTATGCCACGGTCTGAAGCGTAAAAAGTCTCTGTCCCTGTTCTCTTCAGTGCAAGGAATTTCAGTATAAAAGTGGTGCTCAAAATGCTTGATCCTGTACTTGCTTGTTATTGGGAAAGATGATTAAGATGGTTTTAGTTCCCATCTGTTAAGCAGACAGGTCTCTCAGATCGGTATTGTGTCCAGGCTGTGGAAATGGTGCACACCAGTGAAATATCGTGCTTTATTAAAGAGTAGTGAATTCAGAAATATGAAGTATTACTATCATCACTCTACAGTGGTCAAGTTCTTGACTGTGCCACAATAAAACCATTCTATTTCTCTTTTTCTCTTCATAATGTCCTGGGTTTGTTTTGTTGCACAGCTATACTTACATTCTTTTTTTTAAACTTGAAGTTAGTGAAACATCTTGCTGATGCTTTTCCATTAACCTTGCTTGGATGAAGATAACAGTGGTATAGCATAATATTTTTTTTTATTGATTCCCTCCTTTCCCTCCCTGAATTGTGAAGCCAATGCAGAGAGGAGTGAATAGCTGTTTTTAAAATACCTGTTATGATTAAAAACTGTGGATAAAAGACACTGACAATTTTTCTCTTATTCTGCTCTCTCAGTTGTCAGCTGTTATTGAAGCAATTTAACCTCCAGCTGGGAGGGTGGGCAAGTAGCACCCTCTTGGATCGCTCTGCAGTGTGGGCCATCAAAACAGGGTTGTGGACGGCTTTATGCAGTGCCTCATATTAGCCAGTTTTCCAAAAGCAGGTTGACCTTTGCTGTATAATGTTTTCTGTCAAGTAGGAGATCAGACCTGTGGCGATTGCTTGTGCTGGAATTTTCTCCAAGTGTGGGATTAAATTTTCGGTTGCAATGGTGATACCAGCTATTATGCTGGTCGGTGTGCCCTGTGTTCCCCCTCCTGCTTTTTTGATTCAGCCAGGGTTGCCTGTAAACATGTCTGTAGAAATCCTTGCTGCAACTTGTAGTGGGAGGGCAAGAAAGGGGAGCCCTGAGCATCTTGGCCTGGAAGCAGCGTCCCTGTGGAGCTCGGCCTGTGCTGGTGTAGCCAGCAGGAGCATCTCCTCCGCCTCTTCTAGGGGCAGCTCTGCATGCTGGGGCTTTTGCCGCGGGCTGGACTAGCAGAGACAGGTGGGATGTGGGCCCCAATCCCAGCCCTGCAATCAGCCCTTGCTCTACTGCCTTGCAACTGAACAAAAGAGTGGCTAAAATGTGTGCTGACTTACAAGATTCAAAGTGATACATTTGTCTGCTGGGCCTTCTTCGAGCTGTGGAGGGAAAAATAGAACAAGCTTAGTTTTTCCATAATTTCCCCCCTGTAGCCCAAAGGAGACTACACAGCAGAGATGTCTTCTCTAATCTTCTCTTCCTACCCTGCATTATTTTCCTTCCCTCCTCCTTTCCTTCTGTCTCACAGCTCCCCTCCCCACATGCATGCATGCAGACTTCTGACAGCACACCAGTTTTATTCTCAAGCTCTCTTTTTAGCCCACATGGGTGTCTAGTCAGTGCCTTAGCCCCGGCTAATACATGGGAGTTTGAATAAATGTATAACAGCAGGTAGCAAGTGACTGTTGACAGGGTGACATATTGACTTAATATCTTGTGTTATGCGATATGAAGGATGTGCCTTTTGGTGTGTGTTTTCATTTTAATTTTTTGGTGTGTTTCTTAGGCAGACACTTGTAGGCAGCTCTGAGTAATTGTCTGAAATCATTAACGTGTTTATTAAATAAGGAAGCAGAGTGCATTATCTAACAAATCAATTATGTAAATGCACAAAAAGCATAAGAGATTCATCTTTAACTGTTGCTGAACTGCATCCACTTTCCTAAATTATAGATGAAAGTGGTTTTTTTGTTACTGTGTCTGTGTGGTGTTAGGCTCTGCTTTGCACTGTCGGAGCTTAAAAGTAACAGCAATTAATTGGTGCTATTGTGCAAGAAGTGGGCATTCCTGATGCACACTAATGAACGCCAGTGTGCATACATTCTTTCTATACAGGGAAACAGATGGTCTGTAGTGAAGAACAGAAGTAATCTCAATTGGAGGGTCTGGATGACAAGATAAACTGACAGCGAAGCCCTAGCAATTTATTCTTTCATCTAGACGCTGGGAAAAAATCTCCCGGAAAATCTGTTAATCTCTAGTGCTTTTAGCAGTATGTTTTCTTTCTGGTGACTTCTGATCAAATGAGGCTGTGCCTCTACAGGTTTACCAATCCTCAACTTCCAGAGGAGGGGAAAATAGAGCTCATTGCTCACTGTGTGTGTGGAAAATTCACCCCTTTCAATTACTGCTGTATAAATGGTGTGTGTAGGGGACCATGTGGTAATAACAGCACAAACTATACTGCTCTGTTTTCACCCACTGCATTTTCAGTCATGCTCAAGTGGAAAGAGAATACTCTTCTGTGATTCAGGCAACTGTGATTTATCCACTGCTCTGAAGCATATTGCACAGGAAGACTTACATCTTATGTAAGGCGTGGGTACGTGTGCGCGAATCACAGAAGAGGTTATGGATGTGCTTTGTGAGTAAGTGAAACTCACGGAAGCAATGTCATTCTTCCGTATAAGCTGCATGTATGGTTTCAAGCTTCTGGTGGGAGCTGGGACCTTTCCAGAGGTTGTCACTGTACTGTTATTTGCCTACCATGTCAGCTTCTATGTGTCTTCCACAGAGGTGTGCAAATGTCCACCACAGGGGATGCACAATTCTCCTATATTGTTGATTTTGCAGAGGATCATAACTGCTCAAACTGTCTACAGCACAGCTGCCCCGAGAACACTCTGTAGCTTCATCCCTACTGGAATGCTGGCACAAATAGTTCAGCTCCTTATTGCCATTGGTTTTTTTTCTTGCCTGGGCTTGAGTTTGGTTTGTTCAAGTGGCTAACTTCTGTTGGCTTGACAGATCATATCCTATCACCAGAACCTGAGGTTGCCTTCAAGGAATGGAGTCAAGGAACTTTTTCTTTCTCCCTCTCCTTTGGTACTCATGTCCCCTCAAACTGTCAGGTAGCCTGAAGAAGAAAGGCTTTGCAGCCTTACCTCTCTTTTGACAGACTGTGCACTACAGTGACAGAGTCATTACACCATGTAATACAGGAGTTAACTTGTCATAAAATCAGCAACTATACAGAGCTTAATATGAAGAGCGCATGCTGTGTTCCTGTGTTCTGACCACGTTAGATGGAGACAGCTATCACAGTGCAATTCAGCTTGCAAGTGTGGTCACATATGTCTGAACTGGCTATTTGCTGTCATCTGAAGACTTTCTGGAGTGTGCGTCGCTGTGATGATAGAAATGCAGAGGTGTAGCAATTTAGCTGGAGACACTACAGTATGTTATTGTACCTGGAAGTAGGATCGGTTTAGTTTCTGATTAAATTTTCATTTGTGAAAACCTTGCTTAAAGACAATGCCTTCCCAGTAATTCTTGGTGTTAAAGCAATAGGGCATTAGGTAATGTCATGTTTATTAATTTTCAAAATTAGATCAATCATAACAGAGCTAACAGGTATGTCTGGTTCAGCTGAAAGATGAAGATGGAAGAGCTAGCAGATATCACCAAGGAGCTAAGAGATGCCAGGAGAGATGACAAATGTGGCTGGATGAGTTGAAGGGGGATTGGAAAAATGCAGTTCCAGTCATTGCCTCAGGGAAGAAATAGTAAACCTTGTAGACACTGAAAGTAAGGTCTCAGGTGAGCGGAAATGGATGGGTTTGTTCCGTGCCACTGTCTCTGACTCTTGCTTGCAGTGTCTGCCTCCTCCTCTTTATGTGAAGTTACCATAAGGGAATGAATGTTGAGATAGCTGGGATTTGGAATTTTAGTCATGTTTCGGCTAAAAGGCCAGCTGGAAAATACTGTGCTTGTGCTGATTCTTTCTGCCCTTAGCAGTGTCCATGCTTTGGTACTTGTGGAGAGAGAGAGACTTGAGAATCTTAAGCCTTCAGTGTTAAAGATCTTCATCCTGCAATGAGTCACTTAGGAACAGATTCCCATACCTGGGCAGTGGGAATCAACTTGAGGTTGAGAGTGGGTGATCCCAGGCCAGCTCTCTGCTATTCCAGAGACTTGGGGAAAGCAGATACCTCAGTTTGATTTGGTTCTTTGCTGTCAAGCAGGAAGAGCACTCTGTCATAATGCAAGGAGGAATCTGTTGGGGTTTGCAAAGTACTCGTGTGGCTCTGGTAGTAGAGCCAGGGAACTGTTAGACACAGAAGGCACCCTAGATCGTTAGAGTATATATTGGCAAGACAACAACATCACCGCATGAAATGCAGTGTTTTGAATGCATTCAGGTATGAACTATAATCCTTATTAACTACATCCCCTTATTTGAGAGATGTATTTGTCCAGAACATGGCATTGCTCCAGAAGCTGCTGCACTCAGTTTTTTAAGTGGAGATTGCACAATACCCTTTTTTGCTATTTTCAGAATCTTTAAAAGCTCATTGGTCTATAATAAAAAGAGGAATGGGAACACGTCATACTGCAGTTAGTGAAGTATTCCATCCTTTTACAAGTACTTGGTTTTCCAACCTAGAATGAGAGTTAGGTTCCTGAGTGGTGTGAGCTCCTTTCAAAAAGAAGAGCTCACAGAGCTTTTTCAAGTAATGAAGAATGCACTTTGTACGCTAAATCCTGCACAGGTATGGCACTTCTGCAAAAGTTGATTCAGTAAGTCTGCACAACACCCCCTCGTTGATACTATAAATACATCTTTGTGATGAATCTCAAAATGTGATGAAAATATTTTGATATTGTGTTTTTAACTTCTGATACATCTCTTGGCTTTAAAGATAAAAGGACTCACTCCTAGAATTTATGCTCCTCTGATGTGATTAAAACCAGATAGGTGTACTTTAAATAGAATATGTTCTGTATGATGGTAGGTATGGTTTAGTGTTTTTGAGCAGGAGGTTTCTTGCGGTGGAAAAACAGCTTTTCTTGATGAGTTGCTTGTCACTGTTTTCAGCAGCAGCACCTCCTTTCATCTATTATTCATTTTGGAATACTTAATAGTATGGTTTGGGGGTGGGCTGGTACCAGACACCAGTAGACTATAACCCCTGCAAAAATAGAGATCCACAGGGCTCTGAGGGATAGAGTGGAAATCGGTACAAATGCATCTTTGCTTTTTTAAAATTAATTCCCCTACCCAGAAAAGAGCCACAATGGGACGTGCTGTAAACCCTGTCCAGTAGCCCTCTGTTACGTGCCTGATCGAGCAGAGAGAAGGGTGAGTTTCTGTGCACCTTATGCCCACGTAAGGTATGATGTGAACTGAGACCCCTGTCCTTTAGTGAAAGGAGCAGATCTGTGCCCGCTGTCTGATAGTAAATGGATCATGGAGCAGTATCCAGGAAGACTGCATCCACTGTTTTTCTCCAGCCTGTTAACACAAACTGGGGTGTTTGGGGAAGGTCTGCGCTTTTTTCCCCGCGGTTTGCTGTGAGGTCTGTAGGGCTGCAGTTTGGTGTGCATGTAATGACTGTGAAGTCCTATGTGACCGTGGATTTGTTGCAGTCGCTATGTGCATATAGATGGATGTATTTATAGAAGAATCTCTGTGAATGTGAGAAATAAGCCTTTGAAGTGTCAAGCCAAATATTCTGGGGGGAAAAAAAGAAGATTTCTTGTCTACATCAGAAGCTTGCAGTTCATATAGACTTGTCTTGTTTTACCCAAAATATCTCCCCACAGGTTAGGAGAGCTGAAAACAATAATAATAATAATAATGGGGAATGTAGGGGGAGGGAGTGTGTGTGTATGAAGAGGGAAATAGCAAATACCTCTGAAATGTTTTTGTTCCTCCTTACTTAGGGCTTGCTTCTTTCCAGTAGCTTTTTTTCTTGCTTTATTTCCCGTTCTGTCATGGAGCTGCCAGAGAGAGAGCGCTGTTTTGCTTTCCCTTCGGCCAGAGCCCTGCAGGTGTCCTACCGGCGAGGAGCAAGTGATGAAGGACAGCTTCCAGTGTTCTCTAAGCAGCAGGCTGGAACCCCCCCGCCCCCAAGCTCTGTGATGTGATGCTAAGTCAGGGTGATGGGAGGTATAAGATGGATGCATGCCTCTCAGCTCCCAGCATGGCTGCCACCACAAAACTAGCCCGAGCCTGACACGAAGCTTTTTCTTTGTTTGTTGCTTCCCTTTGGGAAAGAAAAGGCATAGAGATACTCCAGAGCTACAAAAGGAGGGGTCCGCTAGCCTTTCGTTAAGCTGCAACTGTGATATTATAAGAGTAGGCTCAGTGACTTTCAGGTAGGAATTAAAGCCAAGGAATGCTACCGTAAGGAGGCTTTTTGCAAAGCAAAATAAAATACAGATGTTTTTCTGAATTAACTCTTCAGTTATGGCAGTGTGTGTGTGTGCTATGTCCATTCCAAAATGGGGAAAGCCGTAGTTTTTACTGTGAGAACTCTTTCAGGTTGCAGTTTCAGGCTGGTAGGTTTCTTTGCACATCCTGCCACTGGGACATCTCAAAATCAAAAATCAACCAAAGAAGTTGGTGCTTTCAATGAGAAATCCTTGCCCTCTGTTAACAGGTTTGAGAAGTGACTCTCTGCTTCCTTTGCTGCATCTTTATGGTTTGAATACAATATATCCTTGTCCCAATTGAAACATCTAAGTTTTGCCCTAAAAGAAAGAAATCCTAAGAGGACCTTGTACAGCGTCTGTATAACCTTCAAAAACATACACTGCAAATAGTTTGTGGTGCTAAGGACGAGAATTCTTACTCTCTTGCTTGTAGGTCATTGCTTATGTAGTGCTTGTTATTTCAGATATTATAGGCAACCTTTCTATTCCTTGTTCTTTTTAATGTAATGTGTGGTACTGAAGCTGAAGGAAGCCAAAAAGGCAAGAGGACTGGCTTAGAAGTGGGACACAAGATATTCTGGTTTTAAAATACCATACACTTTGTAGTATTAAGTCTTTTCATGCTATGATGAAAGGTTGTGTGCTAACAGCATGCTCTGTTAGGAGGTCATTTCAGTCCTGAGCTACTAAATCCTTCCAAACAGGGTGATTTTAAGCAAGGTTTGTGAAACCTAGCCAAGCTATCTGTTGTGCTCTGTATTTTAGATCTGCTTTTTGGTATTGTACGTTAGTAGGATCTGAGTGATTGTTTCAGTTTTCTTCTGGGCAGTGTTGGTAGAATAACATTTGCATTAAGATTTTTCTTTAGTGTCCTGGAGACTTAAAAAAATCAAATCAAATCTTACTGTTAAAGTAGCAATAGGTTGCTAACTGCCAGTATGCGAATTGAGTAATTTTAGAGATTCAAATTAAGCAAGCAAGAGTGTGGAATTAAGATGATGTTAAAATACAGCTTCAAATAGCCGTGAGTATCAATGATTGCAGATGCTTCATCTTTCCATGGAACTGTCTTGGTTGGACTGGGCCTGCACCTTGGCATTTGAATTGACTTGCGCTGCTGTAGGTAAATGTTAACATGCAGCAAACACTGCAGGCAGATGAGCTGGCTGCCAACAGAAGGGCATTTTTCAAATGTATCACTGTAGTGTTGAATGAGAAGTGGAGAATATGGTTTCTTTGAGAGATTTAAAATATTAAAGAAGCCAGCAGCAATAAATGAAAGTGTGCCCATTGGTTAACAGCATTTGGCTATGTATCAAGACGGTTTCTGGAAGTAAAACTTGTAACACATAAATTACTGCATACTGAATTCCTGCAATGTGTTAAGGATTCTTTTTAATTACAGGATGTTAAGGCTTCAGAAATAAAATTTTTCAGAGTTAATCATGGAGTAAAATAACTCCATATTTAGCTGAGCTTCAACTTCATTAAAACTGTTCAAACGCCTGATGGAGCCCTAATAAGTTTTGTTCAAAGATAGGACATCTTTGAAATTTTCTGCAAATCTCACACTATTATCTTTGATACTCCCTAATTGGATTTAGTGATATCTGTTCATGTTGTCTACTGGACTGCAGCCGTGATAAGGTGTTGTAAATATATAAATGTATCCCATTGTCCTGAAATAAGCAAGTCCAGGCACTGCGAGGGCTATTTCCACAGTAGTCTTCAAGCCCTTCGGGCAATGTTTTATCACAAAGCGAGTACAAAATAGATATTTTGCCTTATATAAATACAAAACCTCTTTGGGGAGCAGAAGATGGGGGGCAGAGAGGGGGGAATTGAATAAGCAAGATTCTGACAGCATCAAATCATTAAGGAGGGCACCGCTTCCTAAATTATTTACAGCATGTGCCATGTGCTTGTCTGTTTCAGAATTGTTAATACTGAATGTGGTGTTTGTTCTGTACAAATACTTTTTGCTCTCTTTCTTTGAGATTTCCTTTTTGTGGTGTAATTTAATTACTGGTGCTGTTCACTCTCTGGAGCTGCACGGATTTATTTGTTTGTTTATTTTACTCCGGCAAAGGAAACTCACAAAGTGATTTCTTACAGAGCATCATCTCCCGAGAAGGTGTGGATGCTGTGGAGCTGACGGAGCAGCACAGGGGCTCGGTGATCATTGTCACGACCCGAGACCCCCCGCGCTGGGGAAGGCGGCAGCTTTCCTGCCCGGCCCTCGCCACTCCGGGCGGGGCAGAGGGGCCGTGCTCGGGCCCGCCCTCCTCCGCGGGAGCTGTTACTTTCAGGACCATCAGCTCCTCATCCCCTTTTTGGTGTCCCTTAAAGCGGCTTCCTCAGCAAATACCGAAGTAGCGTTTTGCCCTCTGCTGGGAAACCGGGTTTGACAAACAAGCGATGTGAGCCTCTGTGACAAACATTCTGTTTAAAGAAACCGAGCGAGGCTGAACGAAAACTTCCCCGGCTTGTAGTTTCTGGGCTTCATTCTCTCAGATGTTGTAGCAACACCAGAAGTTTCTGTTCTCTTCAAGTATGAGATTATTAATTCCCCCCCCCCAATGGTATCCTTTTTATGTCAGTGTTCCCATCAGGAATCATCTGTGGCTATTAGGCTGGGATGAAGTCCTTTGCTCCAGTCCCTTCTAGTCGTAGGAGCACACTGAGCTACTGAGTCCTACCCTGCCCCTGTTTTTATGGGTCTGACATACAGAGTGAAAAATCAAACACACAAAAAGTGGAAACGGCCTGGTTTCCTCTTCTGATTTGAAAGAAGGCAAAATACTTTTTGCATCTCTAATCTCATTTCAGCTAACGTTGTTGGAAGGCTAATAAAAGCAGTCATGTTTTTACTTTGTTCTTAAATTCAGTTAAGAAGAGAATTTTTTCACTGGTGTCTTGAGATGAGCCCCTACTTACCTGCTGTTACGGATGTGACCAGTGTTCCTTCATCTTTATCGTGTTACAAATGGCAGTGACTCTTTCACTGCAAGGTTATTTGTGTTGTGTTTTCATGATGCTTTTTATGATGTTTAGCTGGCCAAATACCTTCCTGCACAACACTGGCAATGATAAAGCCAAGTTTTCTGAAATAATGCATTTATTGTCTTAAAAATATCATTATAGTAGATAAACTTCATGCCTTTTCAGTGAAAACCTTTGTTATGCTCAACTTTCAGCTACACAAGTGAGAAAACATAAAAGGCAAAATATTAATAAGATGAGGAAACACAGTACAGCTTCTATCCCTTGTACCCAAGATTCTCCATTTTACCATCAGTATCACTATTTTATTGAACTTACTCTGAACAGAGAACCTGATTAACAAACAGCATCAACACAAAGTCCTTGTGCTGTATTCACAGAAACATAATATATTACTGTATTTTTGGGAGTGAATTTTATTGCTGCCCCTGAAGCAGCTTCACAAGACTTCTCAGACTCTTTGAGTCCGCTTTGATGTAGGGATATTTTTAATTGTGGTTTGAGAGCCCTTCTGTGTTGAGGTGAATTTCATCCTTGGGAGTATTTAGCTGGAAAATGAAAGAGACTGTGCTCTGTGGCTGACATCTGGCAAGGATTGTAGGATTATTTGAGTGAAAATTCTGGTTCGTATAGGGAAAAAAGTGCATATATGTACCGCAGAGGACAGCGTTATTGACGATGTTTAGACATCTATCTTCTATTCAAATACCTAGCATGTGTTAGAAGCTTTATCGGTGTTACTTAGTAGTCGTTAGGTACTGTGGAGAGCCTTCTTTTTACTCTCTTCACATTTGATACTCCACAAAACAGACATTTCAGTCACTGCAACTGAACTGAATTAGCTTTTGTTTCCTATGACGTCTTATTTTATCTGCAGCTCTGCCCCAAGGAGATAAGTGATTATTTTACTGTATTTTTCTGAAGGAGCTTCTTTGCTTTAAGAGAAACAGCTCAGGAGCAGGAGACAAAGAGTAGACCCACATTATTTCCTTGACAGCCTGTGAAAATGCCAAATATATGTTTTGATTTTCTGCCCAGCTGGAAAGTTTAGTTTTAAAATCCTTGAATTCCTATTATTCACTTTGATAATTTTAATTCCTAAAGCTTGGTGATTTTAAAAAAACCCACAACACACACAAAGGCTGATTTAGAACCTGTATGAAACTGCCTTTCAGGAGGATTATCATCATGCTCTGTGTTGCACACAGGTTGTGTACTTGTGGGGTTAAGTTACATCGTCTTTATGTAACACCCCCCACCCCATGTAGCCAGTTTATTTTTGTAGTTGTTTTTGTTCAAGTGTATTGCTGTGTTTTTCTGTGTATTATTAAATGAAACATTGTTTAAAATTAAGGAGTTTCTAAGGCTCATGGTGAAGGGGTTTGGGTTTTTAATCACTCCTCTGCGTTGTGCTTTTCTAGTTGCTTTTATACAGTGTCCTCCTTGAATGGAATTGGCTTGTTTGAAATGGCTGGATGTTTGCAAATGGATGCATGCATACACATGTGCACAGCCCTGCCATAAGATTTGCTGAATGTGTTTGTGGAGATGTTCTCAATAGAGAAGAAGGAGGGGAGAAAATTAATTGATGGCGTACAGAGGCATTTCCCTAAGCTTTATAGAGTTCTCATGTATGGGAAGGACTGTTCTGTGGCTATGGCGCCTGTGGTGAAGCTGATGGACGCTGTTCCTGGCTGTGTCACAGACCTCGTGCAGTCATGGACAAGTCATTTGGTGTCCCAGTGTCTCCGTCGTCACGATCATCGGGTTCCCGAAAGTCCTTCAATAGCACTGCAGGAGTGTGGACCTGTGGCTGTGGCATGAACAAAGGCAACGAGCTTATTGCACTAACGGCATGTTAGTCAGGGTTCTTATATTCTGTAAATCAACACTCTTAATCACACTTCTACATGTTAGTAAGGTCTGAAGGAGAAGTAATAACTGTATGGGATTAGTTATACTTTGGGGAGTTTTACCATTTAAGATTTTTTTTTCATAACTAAGCTGTAAGCATTTTTGTGTTACTGTGTTTTTTTGAATCTTGAGGACAACACCAATGTCATTCTTGGCTATTATAAGGGTACTGCAATGCATTACACAAAGTGTCTTTATTTGTATCACTTTTTTCTTTGCATCAGACAAGTCCCATCCCCTGTTATCCTTAGTATTTCTCTGTCGCATCAGTGGTGTGTACTCAGCTTCACTTGTTTGATAATTTGAGCTATCTTTCTTTGTCATTTTCCAAAGTAAATTGTTGGGTAATAGTGATACTAAATCTACTCAGTCATGAGATTCAGAGCAGTTCTTTCTGCATAGAGCTATATCGCAGGCATTACTGAGCACAGATCTGAGACTGAAGAATCACAGTAGCTGGGAAACTAGCTCATAGATTAAAATTGCTGTTCAAAGACGCACGTGTGCACACACTGCCCTCCCCCCCCCACTCCCAAAATGGGTGCTTTATGTACTACTGTACATTTACTGAATTAGTGACCTGTTTTCTCCTGATTTCTCACTTTTATCAGTGGATGATGTCAACACAGCAGTTCCACACACAAATGTCTCCCACCTACATAACTTATCCGAGAATACAGGAAAGAATTAAGCAAGGGTAAACATCATCTGCACATCCGTAGGGCAGAGGAAGGAATTGTGGTAAGTGGGAGAGAACTACTTGAGTGTTGAGGGGCAGAGGGAGAGAGAGAGAGAGAGAGAGAGAAGGTAGCCAGCTTCCCCAGCTACTTTTCGCGAGTTAGTCAACAACTGTTGTCTTGATAAATAGCTCACGCTGAAACTGTCCTAGCAACAGCTATGTTTAACACTGCCTTCTGGTGCGGATTATGGAGAGCAGTGCAGGAAGAGTAATATTCAGGTTGTCCTTTTACATAAACGAGCTGGGAAAGGGACTAATAAGGTACTGGTTTAAAAAAAATAAAATTGCCTTACTGTGTGAAGGCAGGGATTGTACATAACATGCAAATTAGCATGTGAGCAGGAAATGGCTTTACAAAAGTATAGGTAATGTAGAAGAAAAGTGATCGGTGAAGGTAGAAATGGAGAGGAGATGAGAAGTGGCAATAGAGAACAAGGGAAAGTTAGGAAAATATATGAAGTGGAACCAAGATAAATTCTGTCTTTCAGAGTTAAAGATGACAGAAATTACAGCAGCTATTCATCTCTCTACCTTAGCTGAATGCAGAGGAGTGTAAAAGTTAAGGTCCCATTAAAGAGCAGGTCAGCAGTGTGACTTCATCGTTGTGTGCTCCAGCTGGAATACAAGGGCTTGAAAAAGGGGACGAGATGAACTGAAGGTTCAGAAACAGAAACTTCATTTTTCGGAACAGAAAATCCTCCTTTTCCTTCTTTTTAGAAAGACATTATGATGATTCAGCATGAAATGCAGGCAGTAACGTGCACTGCTTTGAAATGGATTTGTTTTACTTAGGGATTTAAAACAGTTGCTGCATCAAAGGTGGGTAGCCCCAAAATTTAGGCTGTCTCCATCCAGCTGAAAATTATGTAATTGAATCAGATCTCTGCCCTATTTTGTGTCTCTTTTATCTGATGATGCCTTGTTTTGGCTGTTGTGAAGGAAAGTAAGAAAACCTACAAACCCAACCAGGGACTCATGTGGCTGTATGTGATTTTATTTTTTTTTTTTTTTTCCCCCTCATCTCAGCTGAAGACTGGCTTCTGCTGTGAGGTGCTCATGTTTCTTCCACATTTACTGAATTCTGTGCAACATAATATTCTCGTTAGCTGTATGAATCTCACAGCCTTTAAAAAAACCTGCAGTGCTGCTGATTTTGTGTGTTTGGATCTCCATTCTTTGGCTGTCTTCTAACATTCATTCATGTGGTGACCACCACCTTAAGTTGGTCCCTGGGATGGTGTGCAACTGTATTAAATATGTGTAACATAAAAGCATAAGAGATAAAGGCAAAATTGGAAAAAAACAAAGACCTTTTTTTTAATATACAAAATTTCTAATGCATGTTATGTTGCAGATTTCTTACTAATAATAGTTTGTTCCTGCCATAATGTCACAGATACGTTAATTCCAGTATTTCCAGTTCAGAGAAAACCCCCCAGCAGCCCTTTGTTCAAGGATCTGAGGTAGGTAAACGGAATTCTCATCACAGGTAAATGGAATTCCCATTTCCCCAGTATATTAGAGTTCTTCGCAGCATTGCTGTCTTTCTAGCTGACACAAACACTCAGTCTATGGCAGTTTCCAGCTCTGCTGGGAAGTTGTGGGTTTGCAAGTACAAACCTTTCCATCGGCTATCAGAAACCAGCCTCTGATTAATTGAGATAGATAGAAGCCAGTGCTACACGTGCACCTCTCCTGGGCCTGTTCTCCATGGGAGTACCAAATGAAGTCTTGGTTCTTGTATGTGATTTCTCAGTCACAAAACTATTTAGAAGATGCTTTGTTTAAATTTTGGTACTTGAAAACTCTCAGTGAAAACTGCCAGTGATTTAAAGCATTAAAATGTTGCTCTGGAATTTTCACTTTGATATTTCTATTTGATCTATTCCAAGGAAACTAACTCTAAATATCCTGATGCCAAAGGATATCTCCCTACTTGATGTTGATATTCCATACTAGTTGCATTCTTTTTTTTTTTTTTTTTTTCAGTTTGTTGTCCAGTAGTTCCTTATAATGCCCCAGAAGGTGGTGTACCAGTACCCTAGCCCCTGAGAGCTGTCACTGAACTACAAGCAGGTTTAGAATGTCACATTTTGGTGTTAATGAAACTGGTTTTTTCCTGGCAGTGTTTTAGGTACTCATTTTTTTTTTCTTTCTTTCTTGTGCTGAGCTGAAACTGGAATTCAAATAAACTTCAAATATTGGACTGATAAGTAAAATTGGGGGAGGAGCTTATAGCTCTTCTCTGTGGAGTGGGAGTTCAAGAGGAAAACACGAGAACTCATAGTAAGACAAGTCACTTCCTCTGATTTACAAATATTAGAAGGGTTTGCTGTGAAATACCGAAGAGTAGCAGTGAATCAGTTGAGCTTTTGTCCAGGGTTTCAGTGGTCTGGCTAGCTAAAATAATAGAAATGGTGAGGTACCGGATTGTTCTGCAACTATACGAAAACTTCAGCATGCCTCGAGATTGGTAGGGGAATAAAAAGAGGTTAAATCTTTGGTGAGAATCATTAATGGAAATTGAGCAAACAGCTCTATTGCCAAGAGGGGAAAATTGTTTCGTATGAGTGATGATGTGTATCCTAATAAAAGACATCTTTTCACACCCACCAGGAATAAGACGTATTCTGTACTTTTATATCCCATCTTGGTTTGAGTAGGATGAATGTCTTTTTTAAGAAGAAAAATGTTTCCTTAGGAAAGAGAGCAGGAAAGACATTTTTCCACATGCAGAAGAAATTCATGAATCATTTCCATCAGGGTACGTATAGAAGCAGAGGAGCAAGTTTCCCATAAGAGAAAGAACAACTGATATTTTTCAGTTGACCTTCAGCATGCTCTGACTAGCTTGTGACAAAGAAGTTACTTTTAATGAGAGGGAAAAATAAAAATTAGGGCCCCTTCATCAGCTGGAATGTTAAATATATAAAAATATTTTCTGCTGAGCTTTAAAAAGAAACAATTAAAATTGCTATTGGAGACAACAGATCCAAGAGAAGTGACAAACAGGTGCCCACGTTATGCTACCTTTCCTCTGTAGTCTTGAGTGGGAGGAATATTGTTTCTAGATGGAAGGTGTGTGTGTTCAGGTGAAGAAGTTCAGCTGAGAGAGGTTCAGCATGAAGCTGATTCACACAGGCAAAATCCCGTTTTGAAAGAGGGGTAAATGTGGAGGAACTTGGGGATGCAAAGTATTTGAGGAGGGTCTTGAAGTGGGTGCCAATTGCCTTTTCATATCCCCTTTTTCTTTCCCAGCATACTTTCTTCTTTCCCTCCTCCCGTCTTAGAACCTGTATTCCCAGACTATCTACTCTCCAAACTCCAACCTATTCACCTGTTTAGAAGCAGGAGAGAAGCTGTTGTGGCTGGAGCAGTTGCTGGCAGCTGCTCTTGGCAGCAGTCTACTCTGCCTGTGCCTTGAGGCAGCTCTGGGCGTAGACACTTGAACACAAGTTTGGGTCTCTTCCTGCGCTGCCAAGCTGCATGTGAAATGAAGCGGCTTTGAAAAGAACAGTAGGTACCCACACCTTGGAGCTGGACAAGAATATCATCTCTTTTGAAATGTAGTAGTGTTTTGTATGAAGTCAGGTTCCCATTTTCCAGTTGGAAACTGCTGGCTAATTGGTTTTGAGCTTCTTACCTTCTAATCAAGTATTATCAGAAGAAATAAATTACTACTTGTACCATCTATTTCACAAAGTGACGTTTGTCGCTTTTCCTGTCCCTGATTTCAGAAAAGACCCAACTGATCGTACCTGAGAGAGAATACAAGAGGAGAGGGAATGGAGAGGGGGACCTGGCCAAAGAGTTAAGCAGAACAGTTTTTATGGATTTCAGAATTGGAAGACATACAAGTTGAGAGATGTGGGGGAAAAGTTGTGATGAAGTACACCAGCTCTCCCAGGGGACTAAACGAGGAAGCACTTACTTGTCCTACAGCTGGAGACTTACTGGCATTGTTATCTAACATCTGCACTGCCAGAAGGATAAAACCTGGCGAAGGGAGGGTCTCCAGCTACAGCAAATAATTGAATAGAGTCAGTTTCTGCAAGGGGGGAAGGCCTGAGAGGACACTGTTCTGAGCTGTCACTAGCTAGAGACTGGTTTTACGGGCTCATCAATAAGATTAGGAATTTCCCTAGGTAAATGAAGGCTCAGTCAACAGTTACTGTGATCTGGGGTAAGCAGAAGCCTGGGAACAAAATGCAATGATGCTCTTGTTTCCTTTCTTTGGAAACTGCTTGGCAGCTGAGTGGGAGAGACAGCCAGGGACCGCTGAGGGAACGGAAAATCCGTGCTTCGTTCTAACCCCTTCGTTCACTCCGGAACTTGCCCAGCTACTGCTGACTGATTTAGGTGCCTTAAAAGAGGTTTCTGTCCAAAGCCTTTCTGAGCTGAGCTCACACAGTGTGTCTGCACACTGCAGGTTAAAGCGCTGCTTGCCAAACCTGGAGTTTTTATGAGAAGCCTTTTCAGCTTCCCCATTTATGGCATAGTCAGCAGGAACTTTTATGCAGGATTTTCCTTGGGTTCATGTGAAGGTTTTAGAGGGTTCATTTTTGGTTTAATGAACTGTAATGCCTTTGAGTAGTGATACTTACCCAATATTTTATTATAAGAAGCAGGTTTACTTCATCCTGCAACAAATGGTCCAATAAACTCTCTTTTTCTTATGACTGGTGTCCCAAGGAATACATTAGTCTTTGATGCTGAAATACTTTGACATCAGACTGGGTGATGAGTTGCTATGGTTTCCAGGGCAGTGTTAGTGCTAGAAAAAGATCGCTTCCTTGAAATGTGTACACATGCAGTCCTGGGCTCCTATATATTTCATGACCAGAACTTGGGAAGTAGTCTTCCGCATCAGTGGCTTCATCACAGGGCACAGGGAGAACTTGAAGGAAAATGTGCGACTGGGTTCCTGTTCCTTAATAGCCATTTTATTTGATCTGATTAGAATTTTGTGTGTGGGGCCTTTTGGTGGAAAGACAGAAAGCTTATGCCTAGCGCACTCTGCATACACAGGGGGGATTTCTGAGGTGGGTGGAGTTGGAGTGGGATGTGAAAGAGACTCTTAATGCAAGCCCCTTGCTTAACTTGAAATAAATGTTTCAAACTGCAAAAAGTGGCATGATTTTATCAGGTGCCGATAACAACCTTAAAGCATATGGGCTATATATACTTTCCCTGAAGAAGCAGCAATGCAACCGACATTTTTAGAATATAAAGTAATTTTTAATAACCAAAAATGGTATGTTAGCCACCTTGCTTTACTTATCATTTAAGCACCTGTATCTGAAAACAGAGCCCTAACCTGTTTTCCCTTGAGTCCTTTAGTGTTCAAGTAAGAAATAGGTAACTGCTGGATGTTTAAAACAATGCATTATTTCTCAATGTATTGTAGAAATGTGAATTCCTCTGAGTTTTATTTAGTGCATATCATTCTTGAAAATATACTGTATCTTCTCTGTGGATATTGCAATGCGTCTCTGAAAGAATGTTTTCTTTAACTCTTAATGAGCACCACCTTGGTTTGTAATGAACAAACCCTCTTCTCTATGGGCAATCTGTTTCTGGTAAAACAGGTACAGTTACCACGATTGATTCTAGTCCACTGATAATTTAGTTTCTTCCTCAGCATTTAGAGCTGTGCTTGCTTTCTCCCTAGAGCACACATACCTTTCCCTCTTTCCCCAGATGAAATGATGTAATTGTTCACAAAGTGCTTTACAAGATTCAGAAATGGGTCCCAAGTGAGTAGATAACCTGCCAGCCCTGGGCCTGGGATTCTCCTGCATGTCAGAGGCTTTTGTGGAGGCTGAGAGATTATTAGGATTTGGTGGGTCCACAGCAAGTGTGAGGGGTCCCATAAGCCCCTTATCTTCCTTGTATTACTCGGTCCTCCTTCTTTCACATTTTTTTCAGTCTACCTAGTAACATTTGACTTTTCACAAAAAAGGTATCTGTCATTTTGGAGGTAATTATTTGGTTCTTAATGAGAATACTGATGTGTATGGTGAAGGGAAACCGCTTGCAAATGAGTAGCCTTCATCTAGGAATCCGGTGTTCTCACCAAAGTGTCCAAGGGAGGAAATGGTGCCAGAAGACGTGGAACTCTGATTTCCAACTTGGAACAGCTGTATGTACACTGAGGCTTTTCTCTTCACATGTGATCTATCTAACAAGCTCATGGCACATATGTATATTTGCCCATGAATTATAAGGAATGTTTTGGAAGTCTCTAGGGAATCGAGTTAATCAATTTGATTCATTGCAGTACTTATTAGCTATGATGGCTGAGCCTCAGAAGGTTTGCCATTTTCTTTGGGTA
Organism: Porphyrio hochstetteri; assembly: GCA_020800305.1. Taxonomy (NCBI): domain Eukaryota; kingdom Metazoa; phylum Chordata; class Aves; order Gruiformes; family Rallidae; genus Porphyrio; species Porphyrio hochstetteri. Next base: position 9,220,253 of record CM036915.1, on the reverse strand, counting down.
AAGTTCACTATATTCTAAGCCAAAATTGCTGAAATTAATATCTTAACTTTTTTTACCCAAAGAAACTCTCAGGCCTCTCTAATGGTTTCAAATTGAGTGAGAACACCTCTCTTCCCCCCTCCCCCCCCCCCTTTTTTTTTTTCCCTTTAATCTCTCAGCTGAAGTGCACAGTGTGCACATCCACACACTGTGTGAGGGGAAATCTGAATTAAGGTCTGGGTCCTGCCCAAATCTTGGGAGGCCATTTAGGAAATCTTTTTTTATTTTGTCTACTCACCAACTGCTACTTAACAGCTTGTAAAGATCCTTTGAAAGTCTATTACTTTATGCATTAGAGATTTGCTTGCTTCCACCCTCCCCCTTCTGGGATTCTGTGAGGCTTTTTTCTTGTATGCTGTGCCAACAGCAGATTTTGCCGGAGTATTCTTTTTCTCATTAACATCAATTGAAGTGAGACGTCAGAAATCCAGGACCATTTGCAATGACAGGACAGTGCCAGTGCTCTTACTTTTATAACCCATAGGAATAAAACTATGCAAAGCATCGTTTCATTATTCACATTATGATAGCCTGCATAAATTACAAATCATAAGCTAGGGAAAAAAATCATTATGTTCTTTGTCAAATATCCAAAGTTTAAATGTAGAGAGGAAATATGAGGAAGAATGAAAAAAAGCCAACCCCAAAATAATATCACCAGTAGATTTTGGAGGTATCTCTTCTCATTTGTTAGTTTGAGCACCGTACCATGTTAACCTACTTAGGTAAGTGAGGATGAATGCCAAATTGTCTGTTTCTTTGCTGGTTTAGAGCAGGTGTGTACCGAAACTCATGTGCTTTTCCCCCTCCTCTTCCCTTCCTTTTAAAGGTGAAATGTTGGAGGCACAGAGCGGCCATCAGATCCTTCATACAGCCTTCCTTTGGTAATGCATGAGGTGAAATCCACCTAGATCCTACTAAATAGAGCAAAATGCCCAGCACACACTTTGCAGTGTCAGGACCTTTGTGCCTGTTGTAAAGAGGACGTTCTTTTTCTTGAACTGAGCAAGACCTCGCTTGTACAATGGATCTTAAAAGTCTATTTCTTTAGGGAGAAATAATTCAGCAAGTGTCTGTTGCTTAGTATTAAAGCTCACTTCACTTTTGGGTTTATTTCACTGTATTTAGTTTTTACATGAAGATCTCTGAAGAGAGTAAATGCAAGCAAGCACACAGTGATTATTGTGAACAGTGGTCTTCTTTTTATTAGGCATATTTTGGATTAATTAGTGAGGTAAAATCAGTTGAATTGAGTGGAGGGGAAGCCATGTTGTCACTTACATTAAGAGTAACCGTGCCCTTTTTTGTTGGATTCTGCAGACTGTGGCCTACGGGTGCAGAATAACCCGTGTTTCCCCACGGGGACACTGCCAGAGCCGCCTCTGCAGAGTTCAAAGCCGTTCTGTTTTTCTGCACCTTCATGTTTGAATCTATCACTCGTGTTGGGATACAGCAATAGCTGAGGGGTACGGCAGCAGGCTGTGCCCTTCGAAACACCTAAAGAATGTGCTGATTAGACAGATGATAAATACATTTCCTGGGAAAACGTCTTGAGTCTTCACCTTTTCAAACTACAAAAATGGTCAGACACTTCTTTGGAAAGGAAAATAGTAAGAAAAGAAAAAAAGAGCTATCAGGCTTTAGGCATTCCCTCAGATCACGTATTAAAGCTGCATGTGTCTCTTGCAAATAAGCCTTTTGGTTTAGGGAAAGCTTTTGGAAGTGGACGGCGATGCTGTCATTATCAAGTAAGATATTTAGGAAAATTAATGATGTTAAAGTAATAACTGAAGTTCGACACTAGTTGTTCAATGGAAATCGATAGAACTTACTGACTTTGAGACTTAGTGAAAAACAAAACAAAAATCCCCAACCCACAAAAAAGGCAAACCTGTAGGAATATCAGGGATTTACAAACCATGACAATCTCTGATCTGACTGGGGAACAAGAGGCTTGCTTTTATTTTGCTTTTTGGGTCGTGAGAAAGAAGGCCGGGGTTTGAAATGAGAGCTAAGCAGGGCAGATAGCCTGAGATGCATTCATTCAAAGGTGGGATTTTACATGTTACGTGTGTCTCCTTACTGTTCCTAGGAAGAAATAAAATTTAAAATATAGCAGGAAGAGGGTTATTTGTTGGGTTAATAGAAGGGATCAGACAGTGATTGGGGAGTGAGGCTGGGGGTGGTGGACCTCAGAAAAATAACCCTTTCTATCAAATTTGTTAAGATCTAAAGGTGCTTGATGGTGCTTCTTTTCTAGATCAGTGATACATACCACACTTACAAAGTGGCATTTCAGGGTGGTTGCAAGGCCAATTCAGCATGTTTAAGGGAAAAGGATGTCATCCCTCCCTGCATGCAAATGATTCAGGGTTGCACTGTTCATAGATCCCTTTCTTTGTAACCCAGCTTTCTGGGACACAGGTTTCCAATGTGTCTGGAGCCAAGAGTCAATGAATGTGATAGGAATTGGAATGCACTACTTAATACCCTGTGCCTATTTGTTTGTGCTTGTGCAGAATCAGCCAAGGTAGTTTTTAGGAAGTGTGCAGGTTGTTTAGAAGTGTCAACAAATCTCTTCAAAAGGGAGGAAAATAAGATCTTTAACAGTCACTTCGCATAGTTCTGCCTAGATTGAAGTAAAGTTCAGCATTAAAGATTAAAACAAAGCCAAAACATAACCAAAGGCAGTCTTACTGTAACTCTAAATGTCATACATCCCTTACAGAAAGTATCTCTCAGATTAATTATGGAACCCCTGGATTTTAAGAAATCAGTTATGGAGGCAGGAGGGATGGCCCTCCAGGGAGAAAGCTAAAGATGTTTTATGCCAGCAATAAGAAATTGTTAGGGAAACTAATTGCTATGAAAGACTTGGGGGGGAAAAAACCCAAAACAACCCCCCCCCAAAAAAACCCTGCAGAGAGGTCATCAGCTTGCAGTAAAGGGGGGAAAATGCAAAGATGATTTGAATTCTATTTAAAGAATCAGTGGAAGAATAGAGGGGGATTAGTACACTCCTGTCTAAAATGGATGGGCAATTTCAAAGATTTTATTTAATCAGTACCCTTTGCACTTACCCTGTAACTCCTTCAGAGGTTTGCTGCCTACAAGTGAACCTTTCCAAGCTCACACTGCAGGCATGTTTCAAACAAAATATATTGTGTTCTTTTTTATGTCTTTGAATCTAAATCTTTTTGTGCTATAAAATGTTGTAAACTTCTTTATTTATCACAAGGTGTGCCTGAGTGATTTTTTAAAAATTTTGTTGTGATTTGAGTTGTTTGCTTTGAGTGGGGCTTTTTCCCCCTGTAACACAGCAGGAGTGCCTTGTTGCCTATGTCTGATTTCTAAACAAGAGCAGGGCTAGGTTACATTTTGCCTGGCCCGTGCTGTTTCTGCTGTCCAGCCTGAGCAGCCCAGCTGGCCTTTACTGTTTCAGGTACCACAGTTTTGGGGGTCCATGAAATATAAAACAGTTGTCAAACTGCGGTGAGGTACAATCACCATGGGAAGCTACTGCCTCTGAGATATATTCTAATATAAATAGAAGTTAAAGTCTGTGAAGTGCTGTGCATTAAAGTTAGAAATGTTAGAATAGGTGCACCTCTGTACTTTGCGTTCTTGTTAAGGTATTGTTTCTTACTTGCATAATCATAAGGATTTTTAAAATACTGTCTCTGACCTTATTCAGTTCCTCTAAAATCCAGAAAAATATTGGACCTTCCCATTTTTAAGAATACACAAGCACATGACAGAATGGCTTTTGCAGACTTACGCTGACTTACACTTAGGCCACCAGCAGGATTCAGGCCTGTGGTATGGCCAGCTGCTGCCTGGGTTGTGGAGGAAGTTTAGTAGGCTTTTGCTGCTGGGGAACCAGCAATAGCAGGAGGAAACACAGCGAGTTACCTTTTGGTAAAAGAAGCATTGCTTTATCAGGTAGATGTTATCTCATTAGATGCAACAGAAGGAGCATTATTTCCAGTCTGTCTGCTTCCATCCTGGACCATTTCTGCAATCAGGATATTGCTCCAGCCTTGCCCTGTTTCTAGAATGTCTCTTCTTTACCCTCCTGCACTCATCTAACTGTGGGGCTTCCTTCTGCTCCTCCATGCTGCAAGGGTACATGCTGTGAGAGGGCAAGAGGAGTCACCTCCTCGTTCTCACTTCTGCTGTGCCACTGCAGTACTTTGAAGAGCGGAGGGGAGGAGGTGTCAGTTTTTCTATAGTTTTAGGATGGTGCTGCATCAATTCCAGAGAGCCGACCCATTCAGTGCCAGGGGTGATGCTAGAACTGTGAGGGCATGTAAAGCGTTAGCTTCTCTTCTGGTTTTGAGGTACTTAACATTTTGGTCAATTTATGTGAACTTCCATCAGACTGTGAGAGAGGGTTACCTATACCCCTTGCCTAAAGGTCACACTTTACCCCACCTCCCTCCCTCATTTTTTTCCAGCAGCAGAGATCTGAGCTGCTGAAATGGGATCGCAGACACAGTTTAAGCTATAAATGTAGCTGCTTGCTTTGTCCGTAATGCGTGCCTGATTCCCTGTTACCCTTGGCAGCATGTCAGGCCATCTTCTGTTCTCACTGCTTGTATGGTATTGTTAGGCACTTTTCTCTGCCTACACCTGTTTCTTCTTTTTTGTTCTTTCTTCCCTTTTAATACTAACTAGGTTCCACAAGAACTCCATCTACTTGCGTGACCAACCAGGTGGAGAAATGCGTGGTAAGCCAGAAAGAAACAGAAAAAAATAGTATTTATTGGGTGGGTAGGGGGGTGTCTTGGCATTTATCTTATGGGACTAATGGTTGTGAACATACAGAGTAAATGACACTGGGGAAAATAGAGGAAGAGATGTGGGGAACCAGGGCTGTCTAATGGCTTTGGTGCCAGAGGGGAGTGCACAGCCTGAGGCAGGCCTGACTTGCTTTTGAGGAAGACAGTTGAGGTCTCTGAGAGAAGTGTGAAACAGAAGATCTCTGCTTTTGTGCCCTTTACAGGGGGCTGCTGTGGCTTGCTTCAGCTTCACAGTTAGCTGGGTTCAGGAGTGTGCACCATCCTGGGGGAAAGGCTGTGGAAGAGACCTGAAGGCCTTGCCAACTTGTTACAGGGTTTGACATCAAGACTTTTTTCAGTGTCTGTAATCTGGTAGTGGACAGGTGGTTCAGCCTAAAACTCAAGTCCCTGGCTGAAGTAGTGGGCTTCATCAAAAATAGCTTGCTAGGAGTCAAGGATATTTGGATTTTACAGATTTGCTTTTTTGTTGCGCCAGATTTCATGCTGACGTGGGAATAACATGTTCTTGTTTAGCAAGAATGCTTGATTTCATAGTTCTGTATTGGTCATATGTTCGTATCTCAGCCTCTCAGTTTAAGCCAACCTGTTGTATTTTGAAATTTAATCTATCTGATAGGAGAAAAAGCAGAAATGCAATATTTGGGTATCTGTTTACTAAAAGCATTTCAGATTCCCGCTTCTCAACTGACTGGTGTGAGTCAGCTCACTATGTTTGCTAAGAAGCAGCCTCTATTTGCAAATCTATGGCTGTCAGCATGTCCTTCCTTTATTCCAGGTTTCAACCAATATCACTGCCTGTTTCTTTTAACAGTATGTTGTGCAGCAGGTTGTCTTGGGTAACGGTCAGAAAGTACTGCTCCATGATGATGCTCAAATGCGTAAGCATCGTAAGCAAGGGTGGTCCAAGAGCATGGGGATTTGAGATGCACTGCAGTCAAGGGAACGTGGTTGGGGTCATGCATTTAAAGTATAATATAGATTGGTCACCGAATGGTGGAGATGGACGGAAGTTCAGGGACTCTTGGCCTTGTTTCCCTGCTGCTCTGGTATAAAACATGGCGTGCCCAGCATGGAGCCTCAGAAGCACAGGGTGTATTTCTCTCACTCCTCAGGTGCTGCATATGGCTGAAGGCAATTTACGGAGTCTGTGGGACAGTAGTTTGATACAGCCTGGCAACTTCTGGCTGTGCTCTGTTCCTGTTGTGTGGCCTGCTTCTGCAGTCTGTGACCCCTCGGAAGCCCTACCCTACTGCAGCAGTATGCATCCTTTCAGAAAAGAGAAGACAGTCGAGAGGTCTAGATATTTAATTATTGTGAAACATCGCTGTGCGAAGCCATAAGCAATGGTTTCATCAACATTTTGCACATAACCTGGTTTAAGGCTCTCAAATTGGTTTCTGCAGCGCTTAGGATAAAAGGCCGGAAGAACTTTTTTCAGCAAAGGTTCCTCAGCTTGATGTGTGGGGTTGACTGGAAAAAGAACAGAATTTTGTATTTGAAATGGATGATAGGAGGGGGGAAAAAAAAAAGGAGCAAGGTCTCACAAACCTCTGTGCTGCAAAGAGAAATAAGGCATGGGGTGATCGACAGATTTACGTATCCAGATAAAATCTTCCACTTTTCTAAAGCAGAACTTTCTCTTTATGCAGTGTTAGTTTCAGAGTTTCCAGCTCCTGCTGCGCCTAATGGCAGGTATGTTTCCAGCTACTTCCTTTTCATGTCTGAAAGTGGGCTCATTCTCAGGTCTTCTCATTGTTATCTGGTAGCTATTCCCTTTTACTAATTTCCCCAAACGAGTTGTGGCCCAGTCCGAGGACTACAGGATTCGTTAGAGTGAGGCATAATAAGAATGTCCTTGGTGTTCGAACAGGAAGAAAATATCCCAAAGGCTGCCAGAGATAAAGATCACCCACTGAAAGGATAAAAATGAACAATGCTTCTTGCGGGGAAGCTAAAAATACACCACTTGGTTCTCTCACACAGAGTTTAATTATTGAAATAACAACTGGATCGTACAGTACCAGCATTATTTCTGTCTCAAGAAAATAGGAAGTCTTGCAAGTTCCGACAGAATGCATGTCAGGGAAAGCATGGTTTCAAGTCAAAACTGCACCTGGTGCGCTGGGGTCGGCAGTGGTTTATGTGCGTCAAGGTAGGAGGCTGGAATTTGCAAGATCCCTTTTCAATACTTAACTCTTGATCGGACTTCTTGAATAGCTCTGGATTAGTGCTTGATCTCTTCATGCCTGTTTTCTGTTGGTAGTTTTTTTAGAACCACAAAGGTGGAATGGAAACAGCCATGCTCTTCCACTCAAGAAAGCGGGCTATATGTGGGTTGGTTGCTGTTATTTCAAGTTCTGTGTGTCAATAAGACATAGAAAACAAAGTTGAGTACAAGTGAAGTTTGCCATTGATCTGGGTGATCACGGTTGCCTTTAGACAGATTATTTACTATGTGAACCTGTGCTTAAGTCTCTTGTCGAGTGGTAGTTCTACATTAAGAATTAAATTTTCTTTTCTCGATTGTAACATGAATATGTATGCAGAGTATATGTACACATAGGTAGAGATGACAGCTACGGGATGGATCCTACAAACTATAGTCCAACTTTTAAGCCCCCGTAAAGAGGCAGTGTTCTGCAGATTTCACTGTGTATAAACACACACGATTTCCTGTTGTGCCCACATTTCTGAGTCCTGCTTCAGATGGTAGTGCTGGGGGAGAAAGAAGAAAATCGGCAGCTTTTACAGCTGCAGTAGTGCAACTAATTGTTCCTGCTAGGTAAGGATGCATCCCTCTTACTGGCTCTCTGATGATGGCTTTTTGTTTCTAGCTACAAGCAAATCTAATTTGCAAATGAAAAATTTCATTGTAACAGAAGTTGCCTGCAAGGGAATTAAAGGAGGCATATTCAAAAGAATTCAGCAGAACATAAAATTGCTGCTTAAAGAATGGATTTATGATCCCAATTCACAACTAAAATAACAATTGCTTTTAAGTGGTGCCTATTACTTTTAAAAGGTTAGCTATTCCAACAATGGAATTTTAAGGGAGTAAGGCAGCTTGTGAGCAAAACGTGTGGTAGGTAATTGGCAAAGCTCACTTAATATTTTTTGTTTGCTATCCAAGAGCTATTCACGATGCCACTGTAACAGTATGTTGTTGGTACAACAGAGCTGACAGTTTTCTGAGATGAAAAGGAAGAGAATGGAATTAATCACACAAACTTCATCATCCAGTCTGGCATAACTGAAAGTGAGTTCTGCTATACTTGAACTATTTTAAATAACTTCATGTTTTATTAATGCCAGTGTTTCTGTTAACCTCTTCTGCGCGTTCTGTCCAGAATCCTGCTGTGACTTTTTGTCCTTTGAAAGGCTGCCCCTTGGGTGTGGGCAGCCTCTGGACGCACCAGCTGCGGTGTACAGTGCAGCACAGTGCTGCAGCAGCCCTCACACTCTGCCGCCTGTGCATGTCAGGCAGCATACGTGGTGTCATGCGAAGGGTGGAAATGGGTGAGTGCCAGTGCAGGAAGTTCCAGGCTGGCGTGGCGATATTAGAGCTGCCCCTTCTGGGGTGGCCCTCCTCCCTGGCATACAGCATGGAAAATGGCCAGCTTTTTAGTGTTACCTTACAGTAGCTAGAATATTTGGGTTTCTTTTTTTCTTTTCTTTTTTCTTTTCTTTGCCCACAAAATACGGCTACTAAGAGAAATAGAAAACCATCACTGCTTTGTGCTGCGGTGCCTACTTTAATCATTAGCTCCAGACACTGTTACATACAGAGGAGCCAGATTATTCATGTGCTGAGAAACATTTATCATCTTTTAAAAAAGTATATTTTAGAAATTTCCAAAATTTAAGGTAATTGTGACTACATAAAAACAAGCTTGTGGTTGTGAGCTTGAAGACACTAGCAGGGTCCTTGTTCAGAAGAGACAAAATAAGGTTCAGTGCATTTTTCTCCAAGCCTGCTTAGCAGCCAAGTCTTCTGATCCTGTCTGCTTTGTTTGACATTATGCAGAAGGTGCCTAGCAGACATCATGAGAGTCCTGTGTCCCATGGGAGGGGAGAAAAGAGACTACAAGGGGTCACATTTCTTTCAGATCTTAACCCAGTCATTTGTTACAGTTTTGCACTATTTTTTGCCTCTTCCCTTATCTCCACAGAGGCCACATTTTATGTCTGTTGTCAGCATATTTCCTTGGGTAAGAAAGGGTGCCCTCTTCCATTTTTAATTTAGTTGGCTATAATTTGATCTGCATGTTCCAGAGTTTGGCAATATTTTCATATGTTGACCTCTTTTAGAGAGAAAACAAAGGGTTCACAGAAAGCTAGCATTGCTAGCTTGCAAGGAAACTGCCATAGCTCAAATCTTTTACATATTTAATGTCAAGCTATGGATGTCTTTGTGCAGATGACACAAAATACTGGTCTTGCGTTAGCTAGTAAATCATACTTTCCTTGAAGGATCACTTTGATTTCTATTGCCGTCTTTCCACTGAACTTGCGAAGTGTATCCACTGTGATGTAACCTTGGTATCTTGGACATTTGCCCTGAGCCTATTATGAATTTATATTTCCATCTGGAGCTTGGATTTCCAATGTGAGACTGTGAAGGCTCTGTGCAGCAGTGTAATTGGGCAGGAGTCCTGTAGGTACACCATCAAAAAAGCAGAGGCACCATGAAAACATGTAGTCTTAGCTCCTGCAATCTGATGTAGACCTGTTGACAACAAGCAGCTTTTCACAACTGTGGATTTCTCTGTTCTTTCAGGTTTTGACATTATTTTGTGTCTCGGGAATATAAATTATATGCAGAAAGAGGAGGAAACAGGTGTTTGAAATACTCTGTCGGGCAAGTCAAATGTGTAAAACACTCTGAAATCATTCAGCTGCTGCACTTTAAAGCAGATGCATATGTGTTCCTCTACGTACGAGGTGTAATCTATGATAAATGTATGATTTTGTCTGTGATTGCCATGTGCAAAATTTTATCGTTGTTTTGAGAAGTTTGTCATTTCAGTTCACCTTTAACAGGTTAGGGAAAGCTCATTTTGGAAAGGATACAGGTTTACATGAAGTTTTAGTTAAAAGTCCTGTCCCTTTTTTCAGATAGCCTATTTCTTTAAAGAGGAGAGCATGGAGTTGTGACAAATTGGTCTCGGCCAGGGACTGTACTTCAATTTACATCCCATACATGTAGCCTGATGCCTGGTTGGCACTTTCCTAAAGCTATCAGTAGGAAGAGATGTGGGAGCACCTCTTGAAAAATCCTGATTTTACAAGGGCTGTGTTCTAGGTTGACATCTGAGCTTACTTAACGTGAAATTGCACTAGCAGGGGCCTGAGAGACTACGGCAAGTAAAGCATAGTTGAATTGCATGCGCTTATGATTAGCACTCTGGCACTGCATTCTAAGACCTGTTTTCATTTAAAAAAAAAAAAAAAAAGAAAGAAAGAAAAATCCCCATTCTTTATTCCCAGATTAAGTTTCATAGACTGTGGCTTGATTTTTGGCAATGACTTCATGGTCTGTATGTGGTCTAAGGGAACTCGCTTTCAAGAAACCAGGAAAGATATTTTACCTGACCTTAAGCAAACTAGTCTCACGTGCTGTAGGTGTGATTACATTCTGAGGTGGTGCAGGAAGCATTTAAAAAAAAATAGCTGGGAAAACCTGACTGATTTTCAGGATGCTGAAATCTCTTTGGCACACTCCTTTGCTGAAAAGCTGAATCTGGCTTTCTCTCTCCCCTTCCCTTTGAGCTGCACTTCTCCAAAAAGTAATTGCTCCTAGTGCTGCTGTCGCTTTAGTTTATTTCTTGACTGTCTTTTTATTCATCTATCTTATTATAGTGCTGTAAGTATGACTAGACAATTTGCTTCTTCATGTGATGTGGAAATGTTTTATCTTTGCTTTATAAACACTGACAGTGCTTTCTAGCACAGCGATTGCCAGCTGGGCTATTTTTTCAGACTCTTGGAGGCAGTGAAGTTTTGAAACAAAAGTTTTCTTTTTTCCTAGGCTCTGAACTTTCAGATTACAAATCGCTTTCTACATGCTAATAAGCTTAGATAAGCAGAGTACATGTTAACACTGTTGTACAGATGGGGGATCCGAGATACGGGAACATTAAGAAACTTGCTTGAGGAAGTCTGTGGGAGCTGACCTTATTCTGAGAGAGACCCACGCACCATCCTTTTTCTTGTCAGATTCTTTCTTTTTACTTACTGAAGTCCCTCCCTCCACAAAGTCGTTGGCACATAAAAAGATCTTTCAGATTCTATGTATCTATATTTACCTACAGCTATCATAATTTATTACACGGTATTCCTTGTGGGACTGCAGTCGTCAGTCAATCGCAGAGTGTTTTCTAGTTTCAGAGAGCGAGCGCTGCTTTGGTTATCTGGCAACTGCATTTCGGAGGCAACCGCACCAGGAAGCGAGTTCTGCAAAAAGTACAGCGAGTGTGTGGCAGGGAGCTGACTTGCATAAAGAAAGTGTTCCTTCACCTCAAGTACCCTGCAGGTCCTCAGCCTGACTACACCGAGCTGCACACTCTGTCCTCATCTTTAAATACGAACCTCCGGTGTCATTTGGTGCGGTGCAGAAACTGGTGGTGTTCCTCTCCCACAGGAGTGCATGTATGGAGTTAAACCATATAGGGAACTAGACATTTACTATTACCATGGCAACTTCAGATGATGATTTATTAAGCCATATTTTCTTCCACATTCAAGACTATGCATTTTTGTTGGTCTGAGCTCTCCAGAGACTGTTTCTTGCCACTCCCTAGCGTGTCCTTTTCTCCTATCCAATTCTTCCCTTCTCCTTGCTGAAATTGCAGAGTAACAGAAACGTGTTTGTAGCAACCCTTGTGTCAGGCAAAGAAGGATTGATACAGTTACTGGTTTATTAATAAATACACTACTGCTGGTTACCACCTTGGACTGGGACGCAATTCCGATGCTCCTTAGCATTTAGGAGCAAAGGCAGTATCGGGGAGAGAGCATCACAAGTGCTAATAGGGCACGAGATGCAGCAGGAAGAGAGGGGGAGGCCTTTTGGACTGGCTAGGCTCTGTCCTTTTCCTGATCTCATACTTACCCTCTTGCTTTCATTCCGCTGTGATGGTCCCTTCCTGCTCTCAACTCTGTGACTGTTTTTTCCATAGTCCCCCCCCAGCCGCTGATCCTGTGCGGTTACAGCCACGGTGGTGTTGGAGCTCATCTGAACTCATCCCCTTTGGAGACTGCGACCCGTCCTTTTGAAGCAGCTTGGTGGGACTTAGTGAGCTCAGCTAAATCTGCCCATTTTACCATCGTGACTGTATTTGCAAAGCTATGTCCTCAGTGACTTCTGTGGTCAGAATTACATTTGCCAGCCCTTTTGTGCAACTGCATTGGAGCAAGGACAGCGACAACCCCTGTCAATTCTGCACCCCAGCATATTGCAACTGTTCATCTGGTACTTTGCATCATGGGCAAACTGGCTTTGTTCAGCCTTTGGAATTCCAGCTAGATATAGCCCTGGGTAAAATCTCCAGATGCAAATACAGGGGACTTAATAAATTACCAATTTTCAGGCTGTGTGGACACAGTTTTGAAAATCTTGAGGACGATGGTAACCAGGCCCAAGCAAACGACAAGTGGAACAGTTACCAAATACAGGACTGTGAAATGAATACTCAGAGCAGAAAAGAGCGCTCTCAGAAATCTGGTATCTATCTTATCATGTGCAGCAATCTCTAACAATATTAACCTGCACGGAAACATAACTTATTTCAAGTTTTGGTGTCCATGGGTGTGTTTTTTATATAGTTTCCTTCTCTGAAGTACAGGAATGTCCTCTGGATTCTTCAGTAATACACTTGTGATATGATGCATCTTGATGTGTAAACTAGTTGTGCCCTCCCAGTTTGTGCTGGTTACTTGCCTTTTCTCGGTAAGATTCACTCACGTACTGCAGTTTCATTATCATTTGGCTGTATTTATGGTAGTCTTTTTTTTACTTGACTAAATTGTTCATTATGGACTTCCTAATGTGATAAGTACCTAATTATATGTGTGTTTATTTCAGTATTGATTGTGTAAGTGTATAAATAGCTAATGCATAGCTTTGTTCTCAACTAACATAACTGCACCAGTAGGAGAGAATACTGTGTGGGTACTTCCTGGGACTACTTTCCAGTCAGTTAAACTTGTCTTATGGGAGCAGGGCACACAGCCCTTCTCTGGGAGACCTTTCTGCCTGTTTTTTTCGCCTGGGAAATCTACAATAAGGCAGGGATAATTTCCTGACTTGGTTTCTAAGTATATTATAAAAGTAATAGGACATTGATACTAGCTGTAAAAGCATTAATGAACAGCACAGAACCCACTTGTAAGCACATTGCTCAAAGCCTTGCTTGTGTTCCTCATTATAATGGCATAAGGAGATCTGCACATGGGCGGTTTCTTGAAGTGTCCATGGCATTTACAGCAACACAGAGTGGCTTTAGGCATGAAGGACTGTCTGAAGTACAATGCTACTTCATTTTTGATAGCGTAACTTTTCCTTGTACAAGTATTACTAGAACTTACACACTTGTATTTTTTAAATGGAAGACGTGGGTGTGGAGGAGGAAGTTACCATATTTGCAAAGCCTCAACTGTATGATACAAAAAGGTATATATGCGGAACACCATATCAATTTCACCACCACCACCCTCTTCTCCCCCAGAATAATTTAAAAAATCATTCTTCTGCCATGCTGGACAGTTTGTAGGAAATATTTTCCAATTCCAGCTAAAAGCCGCTACTTGCTATTGTATGTTCCTGCAGCTCTCTGCCACCCAGGTCTATTGTTTGACCTGGGCTGTTTTTGAAAACCAAGCTAAAATAATCCATCTTTCAACGCTCATTGACAAAAGACAGTAATAGATCTCTCAGCCAGAACTCATTAATTTGCCTGTGTCTCTTGAACTTTCACACACAACTCCAATTCGCAAGTGTATTTGCTGTTACAGTTACCACACAGAAATCAGGCGCTGTCAAACAGCTGAAATCCAGTCAGAGACTAAAATTCCTGTTGTTAGGAAAGTCGGCACAGTGATGATATGAAAAATCACTTTGCCCAACTTGCCAGCTGCTAGAGGGATGCTTCCTATTACCCAGTGCCTGTCGGGCACAAGAGAGATATGATTCTAGCACCTATTATACATCAATGTGTGTGTCGGATGGAAAAAAATCTGCTAAAAGCACGTAGGAAGAGACGGAGCAGGGAAAGAGACGATCCATGTGCTGCCTCTGCCTTTTAAAATCTTGTTCTGCTTGACAATTTGAATGAACTGCCCAGGCGACAGAGTGTCTTTAGCAATAATAAAGGGAAGTAAGAAAAAAATCTTTATTAATAAGAGCAAAAGAATAAGGAAAAGCAGACCCACATACCCCCAACTGGCTGGGAGCTGTGGAGAATCCCTGGCTGGCTTTTGCAGCTGGGAAGCTGCTGTCCCACCACGATTATCATGTCAGAGCAGTCACTGGGAATTGCTGCTGCGAATTCAGAGATGCCTGGGGAGAATTCAGCTAGCCAGGGAGGGAAAAACCAAAACCAAACCAACAAAAAAAATCCACAAACAAAAAAACACACACACCAAAAAAAAATCCCAACAAAAAAGCAAACCCAAAACAAAACCAGTCCTATAAACAGATTGTTAAAACTGGGGGCAGATAGCCAACACACACAAAAGACTGTATTTTGCACTGCTTGCATCTCTAGTGCATTTCAGAAGAAATGGGAAGAGACCTGTATCTGATCTAACTTTGGCTTAACACCAGCCAGAAGCTTTTGTGCTGTGTCAAGTCCACAGATTTTTCTTTACACCTTTGGGGCTTCCATGTGATTTGCTGGAGCTGAAACTATTGCTGTAAGCAATACCTCTGAGCACCATGCCACCAGATGCTGAACGAATAATCTAAATTTTAGAAAGATGTACTGCTTCAGCAGTATTTCCCTGAAAGTGGAAAAATATTGAAAGGATGGAGTGTAATCCAGGAAATCCACTACCAAACCAGGAAGCCTGTATCCATGCAGGCAGAGCTCCATGCCTCCTGCTGTAGGGATCTGCCTTTGGAAGTGGACTGGATTTTTCTGCTAGCAAGTCCATTTTTCCTGTGTTCCACATGATGTTTGCAGCAGGTAATATATACAGGCTAACTCTCATGATACCTATACTTTTCCTTTAGTGGCCTAACAGCTTAACAGTTCAAAGCTACCCATTTAAGTGAGGATGAAAAGAATAGCTCAGAGATGGAACAAATTTGCTTTACGTTGGTGATGTAATGTGGGACTAGCAAACAAATCACAGAATCACATACTGGTGCCTGTCTCAGTCCTGTTCCCACACACAGCGCACATTTCCTTTTTTGTGATGTGACTCACCAGGCCATTCCAAGGAATGACACCCTTGGGGATGCTCAGAGTTGTCATGACCTGGAGAAGGAGATGTGTTGGGGAGCAGAGAAGTCTTTACTTACTTCCAGATAGAGCGCCCAAGCATTAAGTGAGTTGGCATGTATTGTTAGTAATGGCCAGTATCTCCAACCTCTTATATCTACTTGCATTGCAGGGATGCTTTTAAATCAGGCAGATAAGAGGATATGCAAAGCTGAGAATTTTCCCGGTGATTGGAGGGGACAAGGGTTCTACCCCAAACTTTTATATTTTTTCCAGTGAGCATCGGTTATTTTTTCCAAGAACTAAGATCAAACTCGGTCATATTAGGATGAGAGCAATTCATACAAGATAGGAAGGGATTATTATAACAAAAGAGAATTATTAATAGGAGAATAATTTACATCAAGGAGATAGTGGGAGTAAAGTGAATTTTGATGTTTTGAAGGTTGATTGGGTGGGTGGGTGTGTTGACAATAACAAGACAATCATGTCGTCTTTGGGAACTTACTAACAGGCTTCAAGGATTTCAAATAAGATCTATGAGTTCTGTGCAAAGTACTCTTTTTCAACAGTAGTAGCATGGTATAGCTTTTTTACTGTTTTTAAAGTTCTATGCTGATCTTTCAGATCCTGCTGTCACCAGAGTGTTTTCTTTAAAATAAAATTTTCCTTTCCACATTTCTAGAATTAAGCATTACAGTTCAGTTTTATCTGTATATCTTCAATAGCTTCTAGAGACCTTCCAGATAATGTTCCAAATTTCCACAAAACATTTCCCTCTTGCAGAGGCTTGTTGTAGGACAAAGTCTTTGGTGTGTGTGATGATGCTTTCCAGCATGTAAACATACAAATGCAGACAGGCTCCATCTTTTTTTTTGGTCCAAGTATATCTTAAAATGTATTTTTAGCCTAGAGAGATTAAATTAAATGGATGCTGTGCCACTCAAATAGATGGTTTGATGTCTAGCACTTTGGGGTTGGCTGGATGTTCATAAAGTTAGTGACTTGAAAAGATGAAGAAATACTCTCAAGGGTACCTGGAGAGCATGTCTCTGGGGAAAAAATATAGCAATGGGTCACTTAAAAAGGAGGTAGCAGGGCCAGAGCTGGAAGAAGGAACAGGAAGTGAGAAATCTTGGGTCCAAAGGTCCTTCCTCCAAAACTTCCCCCCGGTTATGCAATGATACATTGTGCTGCAGGCACTGAGGGAGCAATGGTCTCCCTGTAGCGTTAGTCTGTGCAGCGCCTGTTCTAGGTCATTGAACTGAAAGCACTCTTTGCTCTCCTCTGTCACCACGTCCAGGTTTGTACCAGCTGACTTGCGGATCTTTTAGAAGCTGGGTAAGGTGCAGACAGGGCAGTCATAGCAGGGAGAAGAAAATAAAGTTCTTGCAATGTTAAATCCAAACTGATTAAATTAAATCCTAGAGAGCTTCTCCATCTGAATTGTGTATTAAACTACTGCGTACTTGTTCCTAAACATCAAAAGGAAAAAAAGGCAATTAAAGGTGTTGATGACTCTTTCTTGGCAGTTTTCTCTGTTTGCAAATTGCCACTCTCTAGGCACTTTTGTAGAGTATTAAAAAAAAAATAATTTGTTTTCTATTTGCACACCAGTTTGGCTTTTAGGTGATTTCAGTGCCTAATTTAGCAGTGACTAAGCATGACTTTGAAGAGAGGGAAGCCTTTTTGACGTGCGTTGCCTTTGCTCTGTTTCAGTGCACTGTATCACAGCACAGAGGCTGAGGCGGCATAAAACCAGATCAGCTTCACCGTGGTGGGAATTCAGATGTAGAGAGCTGTTCCTTTGCTGTCCCTTCCGAGAACCCCTGGGGCTCAGAGAATCTGGTGGCTGAGGTGTGGAAGAAGTAGACAGGTGCCCATGGGCTGGTAACAATTGTATCTATTACTTCAGGAGGTTTCCTAGTATAAACCTTCTTCATAGTAATTATCCACGTCTCCCTATTTTTGTTCTTAGGCGATGGTTTAAAATAAAAAGCTGTATTCCCTAGCTTCTTATACAGTATGCCTCTGTCTGATTTTTTTTTTTCTCAGCATGTAGTAAAAGGAAGCAGATGATGATTTTCTAGAACGAGAAAGGAAGGACCTTTATTCAGATTCACTCTTCTGTTGTATCTCATGCTTTGACTGCATCAGAAATGATTTATCTTTTTCATATGTCTAGGTGCTATAACCCGTGCTGTATCTCTGTCCAAGGCTTCCTTGTTGATTAGGCCACCTGGAGAGCTGTCATGTCATACAATAGTTTTGTTTTTCAGCGTTATTACTTCTATATTATGTTGCTGTTGGTTACATAGTTATGGTTGCAGGTCTTTCTGGGTACTACCCTGAAAGATATTAAAGATCAAGCCTGAGGGCACCTTTCTAAAGCTGTGTATTGTGAACATGCAGGTATTAATCCATAGTTATTTTTGCAAAGATGTTAAAACACGCTAGCTCAGCCCAGTGACTGTTGTGACTGGGGAAACCTCACAGGATGTCTCAGCTCCGGGAGCTGTCACAAGCTCCCCAGTTCTGGACTGGTGATCTGCCCGGGAAGCTCTTGCTGTTTGGAGCACCTGCAGAGAGGTAACAGGATAATCGTGTGAGTGTCCATGTTACTGGGCTGATTTCCTGCTGTCGGTAGCAGATTTTACAAAATGTTCTTTGGTGTAATGGCCCCTATGAGAATAAATAGAGCAGTTATGCTTTCAAAAGCTCAAATAAATAACTCCTGGCACTCACAGAACACTAGTCCTCCATTTGGGAAATACCACTTGATGACAGAGTTGATGAAAGGTCTTCAGACATCAAACACATCAACTATATATAAAAAAAAGCGTGCTATATATGGTCATTACTGTCTTTGGGAAGACATTCCTTCTGTTGTTCTCCTTTGCTTATTTTAGTCACCCGTTTCATACCTCCTCTTCAACACTTGACCCTTCAAGATAACCAATCTGTGGTGATGATCTGTATTTTCTTCAGAAAACTTGGAATCAAAAAGACTTTTACAACAGCGCTAGGAATTCCTGTACTACTTCACATTGGCACACCTTCACCTTTACATCATGGATGTGATTCCTGGGTTTGAGCCCTTCCAAACTTAAAACTCTTTTGCAGCTCTGGTTTATAACAGAGTTCTTGATACAGTCACAGTGGGGGGTTCAATGCACATTTTTTCACTGGGGTTTAATTAGAAGTTCCTTCTTGCTTCCTCCTGTGAATTCTGCTTCGGTTGCAGCAGCCTGTGCACTAAATGCAGCTCTGGCTAACGGCCAGGCACACGTCTGGGGAGAATCAGTGCGAGCTGGTAGGGGCTTTCAGCAAGGAGCGGGACTAGTTTCAACACTATTCAACATTTCTGTCCATTACTTGGAAGAATCTATCTGAATCACTGATGCTTTATTTCCAGGTAGCACAAAGAATGGCAGAATGCAAGATGAAAAAGTAGTAGACACTTTGCATGGAAAGCTCAGAGTTGCTTTGCCTATTTAAGCAGAGGGCCTGTATAAATCAACTCGCCTGAGAAAAATAAATGTTTTGGTGCAAGAAGACTGCCACCCAAAGCAGAGATGGCCCTCTCAGGTAAGAGCTGACCACGAGCTTCTAGTGGAAGAGAACCATGATGCAATAGTTGTGTAAATGCAAATGAGAGATGGGAGAGAAGTTTTGCCTGCTTATATGCCTGTGTATCTTGGCAAGATGATACTAGAATAATTCCCGCCATTCGAAGACCCACAGTTTAGGAGGGACACGGAGATATTGATGCCTCGGAAAGCCGGAATCAAAACTCAATAGCCTTGGTGACTATTAAGCAGGTATCCTGTATTGCAGTGCTGGGCACACATTCGGAGGAGCGATCCGAATTAGGTAAGAGAATATTTGGAGTAGGGGAAAAGAGTTGGTCTTCAACTGCTTGGAGCATCGTCTCTTAAATTTATCAATGAGAAGACAGAGTGTCTGTAGGATAACGGTGTTTAAGAGTCTTCAGAGAAAGACAATACTTGGTGCTGAACTTAAATCCAATGGAGAGAGGTAAAATGGGAAACAGTGGTTGGAATGCCAGAGCAGATGAATTTAAATTGGAGAGCAGGTAAAAATGCTCAATACTGAATGTCGTTAAACATTAGAATGAATTACTAGGATGAACAGCTGCTGTACCGTTTCCCAAAGTCTTCAGATCCAGCTTGGATGGTTTTCTGAAAGACAAGTTTTAATCAAACACTATTTATGGGGCTCAGAGCAGGGGTTAATGATGTAAAATGCAATGACCTACGATTCACACATCTTAGGATATGCAAGAATAGAACATCCCACTCGTCTTTTTTTGACTTGAAATTCTATGAATTGATGGATGTCTGCTGGTGATACAGCTTGAATGACTCTTTGTACTTTGCCCTAATTCTACAAGTCTTTGTACAATTTTTTCTTGTTACAATCTTAAGAATACCTTACATATTATTCTTGAATCTGTTGGCTACTATTAGCAACTCATGTGAATCCAGCCATTGGTGTTGCAAGAATTACTTGGGAAATGATTTCATGTTCTCATGCTGGATTTTGATAAGGTGGAAGTAATTTTGACTTTTAACTCTACAGTCTTGGAGACAAATGTTATGAGTTATTCAACTTTTTTTCATGAGAAAATTACATGAAGACTCGGTGGTCAGAAAATATGGCTTGGGGCTTGCATGTTCAACAGCACAAAATCCAGTACTAGTCGCTCTTGACATCTTTGAAGATCAGATATTTGCTGCTAAAAATTCTGGCACGGTGATCATCCATCTGAACTCAGGTTTGTTGTGGTCCCACAATTTTCTGTTTTGTGTTTAATGCCACCAGCTATTTCTCTTCTGTTGCAGAATATGAAATATTAGATCCAGTGACTATTTTTTATTCCCTACATTTGTGGGAAACAAGAACAGCTTGTGAGTGTCTTCACAGAATTTCATGTGTGTGAAGTAGTATTTTTCTTTTGTGGTTTTTAATGCAGTATAACTTATTACTGGCATATACTTAACACTAAGCACACATGTAATTACTACACCATTTCATAGGCTTTGAATAATACTCTGCTGAGTTGATACATCCTGGTACACTGCAAAATAGGGAGCCTAATGATTAGACGTTGCTCTGTTTATACAGCACCCATGATATTGGATGCTGATCATGGTTGGGGCTTGGAAACACATACATGTGATGATGGCTTTTGCATTGTATCTAGTGGTGGTCCCTAGCGAATATATCCAGCTGTGGTCCCTAGCGAATATATCCAGCAGTGGTCCCTAGCTAATATCACTGGAGTATTTTGCAAAGAGCCAAAAGGAAATTCACTCTCTTAATTTGGAAATGTATTTACTGTTCCGAATAGAAATTCTTTTGACAGTATACCATTGTCCCCAAATAATTAACCATTCTAGCATGATTTATTTTTGAGTAATGAATTGATATAGTTGGTCATGTGTGCTGTGTTTTGGTTTATGTCTTGTGTAAGTGAATGGGAAACTGAAATTAAACTCTTGTTTAAACAGTGTGAGTTTTTGATCAGTGACAAGTGCTAAGAAATGAGAGAGGACTGAGTGAAGGAAGGGAAAAGCTGAAAGATAGTCTAACTCTGCTAACGTTATAGTCTGCACCCCTAAACATCTTCTGGAAGCCAGGAAGTCTTTCCCTATAGTACAGAATAAGGAGTGTGTTAAGTCCAGTGATGTTGACTTTATTCATTTCAGTTCTGGTACAGGCTGTGCAGTAATGCTAAGGATTTCTTGTGTTTCTGTATTTGAATCTGTGAAATCTTTCAAAAGATGCATGATGAACGAGTTACACATACCGGTGTTCATTGGGAAAGGAATTGTCACTTCACCGATGTCTTAGAATCATGCAATAGTAGCACCATGTGAAGGCTTTTGTTTCTGCGGACTTATGCTCTGGTATTTGCCTTGTCAGTGTGACAATTCCTTGCTCTGAAGTTGGGAAATACAAATATAAATACAACACAGAATTTATCTTGATGTTACATGGTGACAGCAATTCTCACTGATAAATTGCAGAAAGAATATTGGAGGTTGGGGACTGGGGTCTCTTGATCTTTCACACTAGCTGGTGGAACTTTCCTGCTCCTCTAAACTTTATTTTAGAATAGCTGATTAAATATATGCACCTGAAAAAAAAAAACCAAAAGATTGAGCTCCACATAAAAATACCCGGTTTGTTATTTGATTCACCTATGAGCAAAAAAATAGCTTGTTTTTCCGGCAGCCTTTCATGGTTATGAAAACTTAAAGTCTTTCCATTCCCTCCTTGTTTCTTCTGATTTCACTTATGCATGCTTCCATTCATATTTATTATGATATTCTTGCAGTGATTTTGGGTAGCTTGGAAATATTTTATCAACTGTCAGAATACATCTGTCTGATACTGTCTTGGGAAATGTGACAGATAAACTATGTCTTCACAGACCTCTGAAGGCCAGCACACTGGCACTGCTCAGAGGGACAGAGTGGGTATTTGACTAGGATGTGGTAGCACCATGAAGCACCTCGTAGCAAGCCAGATCCTTGGACCCATGCAGATGGCAGCAGGGAAGTGCCTGGTCAAAGTACACGATCTTCCTCTCGCAGGTGCTTCATCAGTGTTGGAAGAGAGGGAAGAGCTCTGAAAAGGAGTGCTGTGTGGGGAGGTGGTGGGAGCTGATCCACACCTTGCCTGGGTGGAGCAGCTGATTTACAGTCAGGTCGTGTCAGGAGTCATGGGTGATTTCTGCATAACTAATCTGCCTGAAGGTAATAATTTCAGGGTACTTGGAGTGGCAACAAGGATTTCCCATCTTTCAAAATGTAAATTGTGGTCCCCCAGGGTCCTCAAAGGAGAGGAAAAGGCATCTTCAGGAGTGTGTTGGTTCTCAGCAGGTGCTTTGTCTGTGGGGACTAGTACTGGCCTGTCTTTAAAGCAGACAGCCTTTTCCACCACTGGCCATGGTAGTGCAGGAAAAGCCATGTGGGTAGAAACAAGTAGAGATCTTTTTCTGCTCTTAACCAGTGAATCAGGTATATGATCTTCTGGAAATTACAAAGATGGTATTAAAGAGTGTGCATGGCTTTTTTTTTAAAAAAAAAAAAGTCAGATGCTATTTCTGAGCTCCAAGGGCTGACAGCTGTTCTAGTTTTGCTTGGGGACGTTTTCACAATGTGGATTAATCAATGTTATGAACTGGGTCCATGGGGTTTTGGGAATGTAATTGGTTTCAGATGACACTTTGCTAGTCAATCTGTGAAACAGCCGAATGTTGACACAGCTGAACAATTCCAGCTGTTTCCACTCACCCCTTCTTCCCTCCCTGGATGCACCAGCCTCTTCCCTCTCTCTTGTCTCCCTTTCTTATTGTGACTTTGTAAAAGAAATTTGTGATCTTGGTTTCTGTCACTTGTCTCTGCTTGCTTTTACTTCTTCCCAGCATGCTTTAAAGTTTTTAGTATGGTTTGAGTGCCATTCCCAATTTGTGGCAATAAAGAAGAAGGTGGATGCAGTGCAAAGCAGTGTGTATCCCTGATTGGTGCGTTTTCTTATTATTACCAGGCTATTTATTCTGTAAAAATATCCTGTCCTACAGACTCTGATCTGGCAGTGGGCACTAGGAGGTTTTGTGGATGACTTGTGGGGAAGGACACTTGGAAGGCATAAATACAGTACCTTGAGGTACAGGGGTCTCTAATGCGACTAGCAGCAAACCACTTCTCCTTGCCTCAGAGGCCCTGTTTGTACAACAGGATAAAACTTCTCATGTTTTCTAGCTTTTCTCATCTTTTCCTCATGCCCAAGAGATTCTGGATTCTGACTCGCTGTTCAAACCGGTATTAAAATCTGTTCGTTGACTGAGAACTGTCAGGATTCTTCTTTCCGTAATTTTAGGAAATTGAGAAGCCCCGGACTTCAGCAAAGGACTGTAGCTTTCTCTTTTCTGCTTAATTATTGAAGACGAGTTCTTCCAAAGCTAAATGTAGACAGCTACTGGGCCTGAAGCAAAGGCGTGAATGCACTTGCAGTCATGCATGGGACTGCAGGTATAGCCCAGTGGTAAACTGGATCTTGTGTTTCACACAAATGTTATGTGGGGTAATTTGGGACTGAGGCTAATCCTTAGACTCATTCAGAAACAAAATTACAATGTTTCTTTAAACTGAGCAGTTACCAGGTGCATAGAGGACGTGTTTGCTATTCACTCTAGTGTTCTCTTCGTCCTTCAAACAACTTGTAGAGGTTTTCTGTAGCACAGTCTTTGACAAATCTTTCTTTGTATCCCTAGTTCTCTTTTGTTACAATGAGCCACCAAAGGGACTCGGTTCTTGGAAATACAGGGGGCACGCACACAACTCTTACGGTGTGGAAAGCCTGTCTTTGCTGTTAGGTGGTTGAACTCATACAATCCCAGAGTTTACAGTAAATCCAGATTTTCCCAGTACATTTTTTGTCTCCTGCTAGAAATTTTGTGTAGGTAGAGAAGAAGGAATTTGGCTGTTGCCTAGGGCTGCAGACCTGCGTATGTTGCACCAGCAGTTAAAAACCAGAAAGCTAAATTAACTATTGCAGTGTTATGGTCTCTGACCTGCAGTAAAGAAAGCAGGTTTGTCAGTAGATCCTGCTCTGCAAGTACCTGCTATGAGTGTGTATATATATATATATATATATATGTATATATATATAAAGCCTTCTCTTTCTACAGTAGAGTATCCCTGCATTATCCATTTTCATTGCTTTCTCCATCTCTTCCCACTAACTTCTTTGGTCATCGAAGCTGAGATACCCTTAAGCTCCTCCAGTTTTCAGAAAAGGGGGAGATTTCTGAAAAGTTCCTAATAATCTGTCTGCTTCCATGTTTAGTGTTTAGTAATCCCAAATCAGTGGCTACTTCAGAAATGTAGGTAGAGCCATCACTCTCAAAGTAGGAGAGGCAGCTTTGTACTCTGTAGTTGTTTGCGTCGCTCATGCCCCGCCCACTGAGTTGCCAACAGAGGTGTGGCTCTGAGGAAGGAGCAGCACCCTGCTCTGTGGATACAGAGTCACGGTGTGTAACCCTCGGATCTGGGCCTGGCTTGCAAAATGCTTCTCCCAGGACTGTGTTTTTCTGCGTGTCTTTCCATATCAGCCTGGTTCTGAGCAGGGACCCCAGGGACTGTTGCAGAAGTAACCGGGTAGAAGGCACTAGTAATATATTTTGCTAGTGCTCGTTTGTGGCTCCCAGAAGTGCAGGAGTGACACTGACAGTACAGCACTGTCTAATCACGCATTCACATGCCTGATACCTGTGTTCATCAAAGCCTTTGTTTCAATTTCTTCCCTTTATTTTTCCCTTTTTTTGCCAAAGCAGAGGCTGGAGGGAGTAATGCACTAATATAATCCTCATGTCTTGGTTCTTTTTGATACCTGTGCAACGTTACTATTCGAAAATAAGTGAGAAAGAGGCCCTGTGTGCTAAGGCAGCTGCTTTGTGCTTTCAGCAGCCTTCATTCAGTCCTTGTTTCTGCTTTCTGGAAAAAGCATGGTAGCAACCTGAATATATTTGATGTTGTGTTGCAGAAGTTTCTGCCAGGTGCTGCTGTCCTCAGAAGCAGATGTGGGCTTAGGGTACTAATTGTCCTGACCAGCCTCACCTGGGGCCTTCACCTACGCCTCTGCCTAGCTCTTCTGGAGCTCAGGGCTGGGGTACATCCACCCGCCCCCTGCTTCCTTTTCTCTTAGAATGCAGTCACATACACCACCTTAACAACAGCCCTTCCTCAGACTGTGATAAGAAGAGATAACAGGACAGGAAGAAAGTTTCCATCCTCGATTATCTCGTCCTGCGCTGGTAAGTTGTTGACATTGTGGTGTGCTGTGCTGTTAAACTTCTGACTCATTGGAAATGCAGCTTGTGTCAAACTCCTATATTCTGTTGCTTGCTATGCTTTGGGGCAGTTTTTTTGTAGTAGCTCTTCCTCCAAAGAGGAAAGCTGAAAAGGCAGATCTGAGGAGCAGATAGAAGAGGAAGTGCCATTCCAGCTGTTGTGCAATAAAAAGAGAAAGAACTAGTTTAGAGGGTAGGAACCTTGGGTGGCAGGTCAGAGTGGGATTTGGAAGGTATGCTGAAAACAGGAATCTGCTCTGCTGCTGTGAGTTGGCTGATTTTCTTTCAACCCACTTAGTCCATACCTAGCTCATGCTATTAGGAAGGGTAATTTGGAGACCTTCATGGGCGCATTGACAAACACTGCAAATTAAAACTTTTCCAGAAATATCAGAATTCTGTGTTGAAGCAGGATAAAAACTGGCAGTTTTGATCTCAAACTTAACAGTTCAGATTTTTAACACTTGTAACCATACTCTACTCTGGCAGCAAAGACTGAGAAAAACAATCATCAGAAAAAAATCTTTGCATCACTGAAGTTACCATTGATAGAGATGAAATCAAGGTCAAGATACCACAATGTGTGGGAGGAAGCTGGGTGAGAATTAGCAACTTCATCTAAGACTTTATATCTCAGCTCGCTTCCAAGTTGTCTTTCTTCCTCTGTTTCTTAGTGACTGTGAAAGAGCCATGAGAAATTGTATCATATATATAATTTTCCCCCATTATATGAGATCTCAGGATCTTTTTGAAGATGAGTTCAAATAGATTCAAGCTGATTCAGGAGAGGGACCGTTTAAGATTTCTTTACTTTTTCACATGCTCTGGAAGGGAGTGAGAGACTGCTCCTGGGGGAGGCTCCAGGCAGGCTGTATCAGACATTGTTTCGTGAAGGAAGTTCAGGCATGGTCAAGCCCCGATTATTTTGTGTGAAAAAGTTGTGGGCAACTTGAAGGCACGTTGTCACCTCCCTTCTTTTCTCTCCCCTCCCACCTCCACTTTCTGGCATGTTCTTTCACATCCTTAGAAATCCATAAACATGCCTTCAGTATTTGTAAGATACAAACTCCACTGGCTCTTGAGGCTGGGTTTATATTTAGCACGTAGGTAGTTTGTCTGCTAAGTCCTGATCTTGTTCCTCACAGACCTCTCTGTTGTCAATTGATCTCCCTTCTGGCTCCCATATATTCCTGGGTCAGGTGAGATAAATATGGACTGTCGTTTCCTTGGTGCCCACATGCAGACCTCCACTGTTCAGGAAGTCAGGCTCTGTGACCCGATCCCCAGAACAAAGTTTGGGGCTGCTCCCTGTTTTGTTGTTAACTGCTCTGCCACAGAGTCATCCCTTAGGGAGCGTGCTGCTTGTTAGAGGGCAGGGTCTTATAAAGGTGAGATGGTCGTTTCAACTTTAGAAGTAGAGTGTCATGTTTCCGAGTCTCCCCCTTGCCTGTACAGCATTCTGAGCTTGTTTTTAGCCAGTTCTGCTGTGACTTTGCTTTTCTTTGTTTCTTTCCTCAGCCTAGCCTAGCCTTTTGCCACAGTTGTTTTCTTTAAATAAAGCACTCGAGTAATGCTAACATCCCAGATAGGTGCCACATCTGGTAAATTCAACCTCTTTTTGTCTCAAAGGACAATTTTTCTTAGTGCTTATTGCTAAAAGATGATGCAGATCACCTGGATTCTTCTGCTGCAGTTCTCAAAGAGATCCAGGAGTATCAGCTCAGAGCTGGCATTCTTGGGCCCTAATGCAGTTGCAGCAGAGAACTGGACACCAGTGCGAGCACCCAGAGCAGAACACTACGTACAGGATGGACTGGGTTGTACAGTTTGATTCAATACCATCTTGCTCTGTCACACTAAGCGTTTGTATTCTCACTCTGACATTCACGGATACTTCTTGAAGATGCTAATGAAAGCACTTGAGAAGGGATAAATTAAAATCTTTAGCAGTATTATCCCAGAGAAGATAAAACATGTTTTCTTATGCTTGTAATGTGTTGTGGTGACTTCTCTGGGCTGTGGGTATAAAGGAGTAATTAAAGGAACTCAGCAGGAAGGAGAACCCTCCAAATAAACAGAGTTTATTTTCTTGTTGCTCTGTGTGCTTTGTAACCTGGTAGGATCCAACAGTGCACCATTTGGATGACAGTACATTTTAATTTTTGGTGAGTTGACTGGTCACAACTCCCTGGATCAGGGGGCTTGGCACAGTCATGGGCACCAAAGGTGCAGCACGGAGGGAGCTGCAAGCCACAAATTGGACTGGAGTTTGTCCTGGTACCCAGAGCGAGGGTCAGGAGTGGGTCTTACTAGGAATGCTTTCAAGTGAGACTCAATAACTCCAGCAAGACCCCAGCCAACACACCAGGAGAGCATTCAATGTGTGTGCTTGGGAAGCAGGATGAGAGTAGTTGGTGTCCATTAGCTCAGATGTTTCTGAGTTGTTAGGCAGGTAAGTAGCTTTTTGAGCACCCTTTTCAAAGGCTGATGCGGCTTTTTTTGTTTGTTTATTGCATAACTCCAATAGAAAGGAATTCCTAAGGCATGAATGCTAAAGAGGAAGGAAAGAATAAGTGGTGCCAGTTAAATTTTCATGTATTTATGCCTTATTATGGCCTGACAGTCAGAAATAATATTCTGTTCCTTTTATCCTGATTTTCTCTTTTGACTGTGTATTAAAAAACCACCAGCAGTAACAAAGTGTAAAAGATTGAATTAAATCCTAGTTAGAATGACTTCACCTTAAATAGTGGAATATCTTAGATCTCTTTCTTTTCCTTTTTTCTTTCTCTCTGTCTAGTCTACAGAGACTTGGCAGTCTCAGATACCCTTGGGTGTTCAAAGGTAGATCAGTCTGCGGCAGGGCTGCCTTTGATGTTTTCACCTACAAAAATGTCACATCACAACCTGCTCTGTTATTTCACATTGAATGTGAAAGATTCACTAAAAGGTTAATTTCAAGTCTTGTTGAATTTTATACCATTAAAGTCGATGCCTTTTCACCCATGCACCTAGAATGGTTTCAGAAGGATGAGAGAGGGCTGGTTCTAAGGTTCTGCTGCGGCTACACAAGCGCCCGATAACCGTGCGCAATAGGGTGCTTGTGGATGTGTAACCCCTCTGTACAGCAACGTTTCACCCTCCGGTCCCTACAGAGAAAGAAAATCAGGAATTGCTATTGATACTTGAAGGAGCCCTACATCTACCCTCAATACCTTTGTCCGTTTGTGCGTGAGGCCCTAATTTGGTCTGTGTTCAGTCTTGTTGAAGAAAAATCTAAAGGGAAAGAAGCACTTCTATATAAATCTTTTGTGGGAGATTTTCCAAGGGTAAGGATAACTCTGGGTATCTGTGTAGATTTCTGGGGTTTAGGATTCCTTTCTGTAATGAGTTGTAGAGAGATTACAAATACCTGGGTAAAATATTTAGGAAATGCTGTTTTTCTTGGTTCTTCCCCCCGCCCCTCAAAACTTTGGTTTTGAAGAAATGCTGTATGCTTGCAGTAAGCAGGGCATTTAATTTCTTTGTGGATATAATAGGCTTCACTGGGGAAGGCTAAATGGACTGGATTTCAAACACTGTTTTGAAAGAGAAATAGGCTGTTCTAAATGATTCTTCAAGATGGAAAAGAATACTTGTCTGTCGGTCATCACACAAATAGTTTATTTGAAAGATTTCTGAATGGACAAGCGTTGATACAGGTTAGATTTAAAATTTTACTTTAAAAACCCCATCTATTGACAAATAATCCTATTTTCTGCTGCTAGCACGATGAAATCTTCACTTGACAAGGGCACTTATGAAGGAAGGTGGCTTCCCCCCACCCCTCTCCTAGCAAAACTCAGACATGTCATTTAATTGGTTACTGGGATCAATCCCCCGCTCCCTCCAACCCCTCCCCAAATCATTTTTCCAAGCGAGCAGTGAGAAGCCAGGTAACTAACTCACTCTGGTGTCATCGGGTTCGTGGCGTAGCGGACGCTGGGATTACATGCTTTGTCAAGCTGTGTTCTTAAGGATGTGCCACATTTCCTACTGTTCTAACACGGAAGTGTCTCTGGCACCAGGCAGCTCTGCTTTTCTCTGCATACCCTAATTGTGTGTGAACTGAGGGTGCAGCTGGAGAGCACTTCATATCTAATTGGTGTGTGAAAATGGAGGGCAGAAAAAACAATTAGGAAGTCATGGTCAGCTTCAAGAAGGGCTGTAATTGAGGCAGAACTGAAATTAAGGGTTGGATCGCTACCGAGCTGGAGTGAGAAGGATGGATGGATGGAAGAAAGCTATAAAGCAGAGCAGTTTAGGCTCCAAAGTTGCACTTTTTCCTGTGACTTCTGAGTCTCTTGAATCCTCCAGAGGAGCAGGGATGTAGAACCCAAGTGCCTTAAGCATACCTGATGTGGAGCTTAGCTTCCCAAGCTGTTTGGCATTTTAAAAAAACAATGTCTGTGGGTTACTGTGGCTAAATTCAGTGTGTTACACGATGCCTCTGGTTTTGGTCACCCCCTCTTAATTAGAGTCTACTGATAGCACTGGAACAAGGACTAACTGCTCCACCCACTGCCTCGTTTTGTCTCCACTTAGCAGCAGATAAAAAAGTAGAGGTACTAGGCATGATGCTCTTGAGTGTTACTTTAAATCCATCTAGTCCAGAGCTTGAAGTACTTCAGCAAAGGGGTTCATTTGACTGTTCAAACCATAACTGTTGCTGTGTAGACTAAGCGATAATGGTATGGCCATTTAAAAATCCTTTGTTGCCACTTCTGATATTTGGGTGTGGGTTTTCTAAGGATGTACTAAAATGTGTATCGTAGCAGCTCATTTCCATTTTACTGTTTGGCTGAAGGGTAACAAACCCTGGCGAGTTCTGACTCTTAAAAGATGGTGGTCTGATTGGCACTGTCCTCTGACTTGGAGGATTTTTGCTCACACAAAGCAGCTCGCTCTTGTGTGAGAGACAGAAAGCCTGAAGCATGTAAGGAGAAGAAACCACATCAGAAACAGCTGGTGGGCTAATACCCACCGTCTAAAGTGTTTGGTGATCCTTTCCTGGTGCTGTCAGCTTTATCCTGCCTTGTTCCAGTGAGAATGCTATTTGTCCCATGCACCCATCTTGATGTCCCCCTCCACATGTGCACATGCACCCCTATTTCTGTGAAGCTCAAGGGCCATTTCTGTGGCTGCAAGGGCAGGAGGAGAGGGGCTGCCACCTACTCTTTCACCTTTTTGCTGCTTGCCGTTCAGTGAACAGCATCAACTGCGGTGTAGCAAGCCAAGGCACGCTTTTGAACGTTGGCTTTTGCTGAGGCCTGGCTGCTCTGGCCTCGCCTCCTCTTCCTTCTTCCTCCCGCTCTGGCCTGAGAACAGTACATTACAAATATCACTAGGTGGCATAGCCACCCTGGTGTACTACCCAGGTTAAACCACATTTGTAGCAACTGAGGGTTTGATTATAGTTTGCAATAATTCCTGACTGAAAGACACCATGTCCCGGTCTTTTATAGCGTGCTCCTAGCACTTAATCACTGGGCTCAGCTGTGAGGCAGAGAGATGCCGGCGCTCCGGTGTAAGCAAGCTAGAGCTGTCCTGAGAAACCTGGCCTGCTCTTGGGGCAGCACAGGGAACATCCTGAAGGTATTGCCTGCTTGAGGGAAAAAAACTTTGAAACAGCATTTCCAAAGCTGCTTGAAAAGTTCTTTTACCAGACATGCACCTTAACCTTCCTGTCAAGTTACTGAGCTCCTGTGAAGTTCTGTTTCAGCCTTTGGAATTTATTCTAGGAAATCCAGAATAAAGTCCTAACTACAAAGCACTTGATAGTGGGTGCTTACATTTTAAAGCACATGCTTAAGTGTTTTCACTAGAGAAATGACAAATAGTGATACAAATCTTGTGCTGAAAGCTGAGGATCAGTTAAGGGTGTTGTTGAGCTGGGACTTCTCTTGGTAGTTTTTTATGAAAGTAGTTGGGGAACTCCATTTAAAAGGTATATGATGGTTTCTGTATTCATTTCGTATTTAGTAGAAATCTAAGTGTAGGATCGACTGTATGAGAGGTACCTGGATCTAAGTCAAGCTACTTGGAGGGTTGTTTTTTTTTTTTTTAAATTAGAATGTATTTAGTCCTGAGGACTCAGAAAATTCTCAGCAATTGGTGAGTGTCCGTCTGGTTTCACTTCTCTAAACTAACGTGAGCTTCCAGGCAGTGATTTTGTCCATTGTGATTTTTAATTTGAGTTATAAGGATGTAAGTAAGAGTGGAATGTGGGTTTGAATTTACAACAGTAGGCTATGATCTGGAAATTTATGATTTAAAAGAACAACCGTTACCTGCTCAAGTATGTTCTATATGGGTTGTATTCATACTCAGCTGCTGCAATTGAGCATTTTCACGTGAAGTGAAATTTAGTTATTTAAAAGATTGCTGCTGTCTGAAGTAGAAGCCTAGCTTTGCTTTTTATTTGTAAGGGAAGATGATGTGAGAGAGTATGGTGGTGATATTATTATTACTATTACTATTAATGTAGTTTGAAATCCTTTCTGGCCACCTATCAAAAGCAAAATTAAAGTCTCTTCCAGGATCCTTCATCAAAATACTCCTAGAGAGCCAGAATAATAGTCTGGTAAAATTAGACCTCAGAGCTGTGAATTAAACCTAGGAGATTTGGGATGTCTTGCTTATAATAGGAAATGAAGATTTTTATTTTTTTTCTAGTGGCTCACCATTGTTAGAATATTTTATAAATATTATTTCCACTGTAAATAAAAAAGTTCTTAATTGTAACAGGAACAATTAGGTTGAGTCAGTGGACAACAGTGGTGATGCTAGAGTAGATTTTGGGAGCCTAACATATACATCCCCTTAGAATGTACCGTTTTTCACATGGACATCACATGGAAGAATTTAAGGAGGACACATCTGCATTTGCGTTAAAAATGCAGATGAAATCGCCAGGTTATTTTTTTCTTCCATGCCCATTGAAAATTGGAAGAGTTGCAGTCCCCGAGATGCTCACTCTATAAAGTGTTCTTGGAAGAAGTTGTTGAGAAACAGACTCAGAAGAATATAGTTTCTGGATCTTACTAGACAGCCGAAAGTTAAGCCCTCTTTGCATTAATCCTGCTGGATAGAGAAGTGTTTGCATTAGAAATGCTGGTTTCATCTTGACAGGGAATGTGATGTGAAGACAGGCAGCACCAAGCCCAGCCAGACATCCTCTCTTTCGTTGGTGCAGCATGGAGGAGGTGAGGACAGCGCTGAGGGCAAGCTTGCCGAGGGCAAGTGGAGAGGTCAGGTTTAGGTACACCATCTGTTCCTGCTTTGTGCATTAAAATCTTCTGTGTAGCACATAGCAAACCCCAGCTATGAGGAGTTCTTAGAGTGGAAAATTTGCATGGGTGGTGCCAGGAATTGTTCTCACTTGGGATGCAGCACAAGCATCACACAAGCAACTTCATAAATTCAGTGTTGGTACCTGTGCTGAATTCAGTTGTTCTTGCTTTGAGTTCCCTGAGGTTTAAGTTCAGTGTCGTGGTTTTGCCCCAGCCGGGGGCCGCACCCCACACAGTCGCTTGTACTTTTAAAAGGAAGGGGGAAGGAAAGTTGGGGGAAGGGGAAAAGGGAAGGAAGAAAGGAGGAAAATAAACCACAACCTAGAAACCAGAACCACGCAGGTTGGGATAAGGATAGTTTACTAAACAATAACAGAAAACTAGATATAACAATAACAGAAGTTTAAAGCACAAAATAGATGAAACTGGTGATACACAATGCAATTTCTCACCAAACCACACAACTCAGGCCACACAGCTTACAGCCCGTCCCGGACACCCCAACCGTCCCCAGAAACTGCACGTCCTGGCGTTGTCTCCCCCTCTTCCCCCCAGTCCCCCTTATACTGAGCATGACGTAACTGGCATGGAATATCCTCTTTGGCCAATTCGAGTCACCTGTCCTGGCTGCGTCCCCTCCTTTCTCACTAGTAAGGAAGTATGCAGAGCTGAGAAAGGTCCTTGATTGCCCCCAACAAATCGGTAACATCAGGGTGCTATCAGCACTATTCTCATGCTAACACCCAAACCTGGCATTCCATCCACTGCTAAAAAAAAAATTTAACTCCATCATAGCTGAAACCAGGACATTATCCACCCCTTATTCCATACCATTTACGTCATGACCAGATACAACAATTTTCTTTGGGTACAACCAGTTTCGGGTTTCACACACCCATATATGTATGTACACATGTATGCACACATACGTGCATACAGATCTTATTCCCTCAGTCTGTGAATCATCCCTCTGAAGTTGTTGAGTTCATTTAGTCCATGATTTTCAGGCTCCATTTGTCGTAACAGTTTCTCAGGATAATTGTATGTTCCATTGGCTCGTTGCATGCTGCATCTCAGGCTCTTGACTGATACACCTGGCATGGTCCATGCTCATAGTCTGTGGGTCAGAGTTTATTTTCAAAGGGAGAAAAAAGTTCTTGAGAGGCCAGGCTTTAGTTCCATCATCATGGCACTCATTCTTCATTAACTTGTATGACTCCGGCTATAATGCTATGGTACAACATACAGCAATCATAACAATAATGAATATACAATAATGGGTTATTTGGCAATTATTACAATTTCTACTTTATTAATTATATTGGCTATTCTCACCCAAAATCAAATCCCCTTGAGGTACACATCGAACTTCTCCATCCCTCTGCATTACTCACCAAGTACAGCCAGGTCCTTGAGCAAAAACAATTCCAGACATGGGTTTACCTTTGCCTGAAGCAGGGATGACCCAAACTCTCTTTCCCAATACACTCTTCATATGCACTACTGGCACTCTGTCTCCCTCTACAGTACGCGGAAATTTTGACTGGGCAGGGCCAGCCCGATTGGTAGATCCCCTAGAGTTAACTAACCAAGTGGCTTTGGCCAAATGTGTATCCCAATGCTTGAATGTCCCACCACACATTGCTTTCAGTGTAGTTTTTAAAAGTCCATTATATCGTTCAATTTTCCCAGAGGCCGGTGCATGATAAGGAATGTGGTACACCCACTCAATGCCATGCTCTTTGGCCCAGGTGTCTATAAGAGTGTTTCGGAAATGAGTCCCATTGTCTGACTCGATTCTTTCTGGAGTACCATGTCGCCAGAGGACTTGCCTTTCAAGGCCCAGAATTGTATTTCAAGCAGTGGCATGGGGTACGGGATATGTTTCTAGCCAGCCGGTAGTTGCCTCCACCATTGTAAGCACATAACGTTTGCCATGGCGGGTTTGTGGGAGGGTGATGTAATCAATCTGCCAAGCCTCCCCATATTTGTATTTCATCCACCGTCCTCCATACCAAAGGGGCTTTAACCGCTTAGCTTGCTTGATTGCAGCACATGTCTCACATTCGTGGACAACTTGTGCGATGGCGTCCATGGTCAAGTCCACCCCTCGATCCCGAGCCCATCTATATGTTGCATCTCTCCCTTGATGACCCGAGGTATCATGAGCCCATCGAGCTATGAATAATTCACCCTTATGTTGCCAGTCTAGATCTACCTGAGCCACTTTAATCCTAGCAGCCTTATCTACCTGATGGTTGTGTTCATGTTCCTCCATGGCCCGACTCTTAGGTACATGGGCGTCGACATGACGTACCTTTACAACAAGTTTCTCTAACCGAGCAGAGATATCTTGCCATAAGTCACCAGCCCATATAGGTTTGCCTCTACGCTGCCAGTTGTTCTTTTTCCACTGCTGCAACCACCCCCACAGGGCATTCGCCACCATCCATGAATCAGTATAAAGGTAGAGCATTGGCCACTTTTCCCTCTCAGCAATGTCCAGGGCTAACTGGATGGCCTTCACCTCAGCGAACTGGCTTGATTCACCTTTTCCTTCAGTGGCTTCTGCTACTCTTCTTATAGGATTCCATGCAGCAGCTTTCCATCTCCGATGCTTACCCACAATGCGACAAGACCCATCAGTGAACAGGGCATATCGCTTCTCATTCTCTGGCAGTTCGTTGTAGGGTGGGGCTTCTTCAGCGCGTGTTACCTCCTCATCCTCTGGTGACATCCCAAAATCTTTGCCTTCTGGCCAGTCTGTGATCACCTCCACGATTCCTGGGCGATTGGGGTTTCCTATTCGAGCCTGCTGTGTAATTAGTGCAACCCACTTGCTCCACGTAGCATCAGTGGCATGGTGTGTAGAAGGAACTTTCCCTTTGAACATCCAGCCCAGCACCGGCAGTCGGGGTGCCAGGAGGAGCTGGGCTTCAGTTCCAATCACTTCTGAGGCGGCTCGAACCCCTTCATAGGCGGCCAGTATTTCCTTTTCTGTTGGAGTATAATTGGCCTCAGATCCTTTGTAGGCCCGACTCCAAAACCCCAGCGGTCGACCTCGAGTCTCCCCTTGTGCTTTCTGCCAGAGACTTCAGGTCGGGCCGTTCTCCCCAGCTGCAGTGTAGAGCACATTTTTAATATCTGTCCCTGTTCGGACAGGCCCAAGGGCCACTGCATGGACTATCTCGCGTTTGATCTGCTCAAAGGCTTGCTGTTGCTCAGGGCCCCATTGGAAATCATTCTTCTTTCGAGTTACATGGTAGAGTGGGCTCACAATGAGACTGTAGTTTGGGACATGCATTCGCCAAAAACCTATAACACCTAAGAAAGCTTGTGTTTCCTTTTTGTTGCTTGGTGG
Source organism: Porphyrio hochstetteri (assembly GCA_020800305.1). Taxonomy (NCBI): domain Eukaryota; kingdom Metazoa; phylum Chordata; class Aves; order Gruiformes; family Rallidae; genus Porphyrio; species Porphyrio hochstetteri. The sequence goes on along the minus strand of CM036915.1, from coordinate 9,184,395 downwards.
AGACATAGCTGCTATTTTATTAATAATGTCCATTGGGATCTGACGACGCCCATCCTGCCATTTTATTCCTAAAAACTGGATTTCTTGCGCAGGCCCCTTGACTTTACTTCGTTTTATAGCAAAACCGGCTTCTAAAAGGATTTTAATTACCCTGTTTCCTTTTTCAAAAACTTCCTCTGCTGTGTTGCCCCATACAATGATGTCATCAATATACTGCAGGTGCTCTGGTGCTTCACCCTTTTCCAGTGTATTCTGGATTAGTCCATGGCAGATGGTGGGGCTATGTTTCCACCCCTGGGGCAGACGATTCCACGTGTATTGGATGCCTCTCCAAGTGAAAGCAAACTGTGGCCTGCACTCTGGCGCCAGTGGGATCGAGAAGAAAGCATTCGCAATGTCGATTGTGGTGTACCACTTGGCTGCCTTCGATTCCAATTCATACTGGAGCTCTAACATGTCTGGCACAGCAGCACTCATACCTGGAGTGACTTCATTTAGGCCACGATAATCTACTGTCAGCCTCCACTCTCCATTGGACTTCCTCACTGGCCATATGGGACTATTAAAGGGTGAGTGGGTTCGGCTGATCACTCCCTGATCCTCCAGTTGACGAATCAGCTTATGGATGGGAATCAGGGAATCTCGGTTAGTACAGTATTGTCGTCTGTGCACCGTCGTCGTAGCAACTGGCACTTGCTGTTCTTCACCCTTCAACAACCCCACAACAGCAGAATCCTCCGAGAGTCCAGGCAAGGCACACAGTTGTTCAATTTCTTCTGTTTCCAAAGCAGCTATTCCAAAAGCCCATCGGTACCCTTTTGGGTCTTTAAAATACCCTCTACGTAGATAATCTATACCTAAAATGCACGGAGCTTCTGGACCAGTCACAATGGGGTGTTTTTCCCAGTCCTTCCCAGTTAGGCTCACCTCAGCCTCTAGCACAGTTAGTTGTTGGGATCCCCCTGTCACTCCAGAAATACAAACAGGTTCTACCCCTTCATGATTCGATGGCATTAGAGTACACTGGGCACCAGTATCCACCAGAGCTTTGTACTCTTGTGGGTCTGACATGCCAGGCCATTGGATCCACACAGTCCAATAAACCCGATTATCCCTCTCCTCCACCTGGCTGGAGGCAGGGCCCCTCTATTGCTGCTGATCATATTTGTTTTCCACTGGTTGCATAAAGGACTTAGAGGTCCCTTCAAAAGGATCAGGCACATCAGACATATAGGTAGGCCTTCCAGTTGGTCTAGGGAACTGCCCAGTAGAAACTGGTGCAGCCTTCTTCCTGGCAGAATCTCGTTGTGCGAATGTTTTACCCCACAGCTCATTTACTCGTGCTCAAAGGGCTGAGGTGGGCTGCATATCCCATTTCCTCATGTCCTCTCCATGATCAAGCAGGTAAAACCACAATGTACGTCGTGGTGTGTATTCTCCCTCTTGGAACGATGGACGCTTTCTCCCAGTAGCTGCAACATTGCTCCATACGGGTTGGGAGTTGGACACATTGTTGTCAAGTCGTTGAACCAGTTTCTCTACTGCTGCAATGACGGAGAGGGAAACATTGTCTTGGTATTTCCGGAGTCGGCAGGCCACCTCATTTACGGTTGGCGGAGCCATATCATTCCAGTCAATTGCTGCCAGTGAATTGGTATACCCTGCTGGTGCACTTCGTACAACCTTACGCCACATATCTGGAGTGCATAGGACTTCATCGGGATCAGCGGGAAGCCGTGAATTGTCCAGATCATAATAAATTATCTCCCGTACAGCTAATTCTCTCAGGTGCTGGACAGCTGTCTCTATGCTGTTACACTTGGGTGTCTGGCATGTAATATATTCCTTTATGGGATATCTTTCCTGCACACTTGACAGTAGTCGCCTCCAGAGGCTGAGGATTTCCGGCGTCCTCCCAATTGCTTTGTCAATTCCTCCTTCTCTAGCTAGGGATCCCAACTGCTTGGCCTCTCTGCCTTCTAATTCCAAACTACTGGCCCCGTGATCCCAACATCGCAGCAACCAAGTGATAATGTGCTCACTTGGGTGGCGAGTGAAATCTTTTCGAACCTCACGCAGCTCACTCAGAGTCAGGGATCGGGTAACAATCTCTGGTTCTGCCTCATCCTGATATCCTTGAGATGATCCCGGTTGATCATCATCCTTATCCGTCACTATGCAAACTGATTTCTTTGTGCCTTTCCTCTTTTGTACGGGAGCAACAGACACTGGTGTGGATTGGTTTTTCGGATCATCTGCAGTGTCTGCTGTAGAGATTACAGTAGCTGCAGTGTCGGTCACAGGGGTTGCAGTAGCTGCAGTGTCAGCCCCAGTGGTTGCAGCAGCTATAGTATCTGCCAGTCTGTTTCCTTTCCCTTCTCCCTGACAGTGCTGACAGTGCTGACAGTGCTGCCTGCTATCAAGCAGTGTTTGATAAATAGTGGCCAGAGCCCAGCACAGTGCAGTAAGGTGTCCATCTCTGGGAAACCTACAGCAATTTTTCCTTAGGTATGCAGTCACTTGATCGGGGTCTTGTAACTGTTCAGGAGTGAAGTTCCAAACCATCGGGCGTGAGAAAGTACCTAGGTACTTGCCCATACTTTGCCACATGCCCTGCCACTCGTGATTATTCTGTCTCCGAGAAAGCTCTTCAGTGGTATTCATAAACCTATGCTTGATATATAACAAAAACTGAACCATCTGCACCAAACCTACCAATAGCAAAATGCTAGTTTGAAAATCCCAGAGATATTGAAGATTTTCAAAAACTGTCATAAGAGCTGTTGTATTTAGCCCAAAAGAAAAGAAAGCAGTGCCCCCACCATACTGGCTGCTGTTATTAACCCCTCCCTGTCCAAAGAATGGACAGGACAGCAAAACCTCGTACAAGTACCAGCTTAAGCTCATGATCATCGATATTATTGTATCATAGACCGATATCATAAAATACACTATAATGAAGTATGGGAACAAATACGGGAGCCGCAGACCTGAGAGAGTAAAGAATCCTGCCAGGATTGTATACAGCATGCGGTGGTTTTGCTGCCACAGCCTTGTAAATAAATACCACAACATCGTGACCAGAGATTGCTTAAACAACAGTGCTTATCTTAATTGCGATAGTTAGGGTCAGATCTACCGTTATCCCAACCGTTCGTGCCCCACGTTGGGCGCCAAAATAACTGTCGTGGTTTTGCCCCAGCCGGGGGCCGCACCCCACACAGTCGCTTGTACTTTTAAAAGGAAGGGGGAAGGAAAGTTGGGGGAAGGGGAAAAGGGAAGGAAGAAAGGAGGAAAATAAACCACAACCTAGAAACCAGAACCACGCAGGTTGGGATAAGGATAGTTTACTAAACAATAACAGAAAACTAGATATAACAATAACAGAAGTTTAAAGCACAAAATAGATGAAACTGGTGATACACAATGCAATTTCTCACCAAACCACACAACTCAGGCCACACAGCTTACAGCCCGTCCCGGACACCCCAACCGTCCCCAGAAACTGCACGTCCTGGCGTTGTCTCCCCCTCTTCCCCCCAGTCCCCCTTATACTGAGCATGACGTAACTGGCATGGAATATCCTCTTTGGCCAATTCGAGTCACCTGTCCTGGCTGCGTCCCCTCCTTTCTCACTAGTAAGGAAGTATGCAGAGCTGAGAAAGGTCCTTGATTGCCTGGCAACAAATCGGAAAACATCAGGGTGCTATCAGCACTATTCTCATGCTAACACCCAAACATGGCATTCCATCCACTGCTAAAAAAAAAATTTAACTCCATCATAGCTGAAACCAGGACAGTTCAGCTATATCTGATTCAGATGGGAAGGACACCAACTAACTGTCAGAGCAATCACCTCTTCATGTATCCTTCCAGATCCTACTTTTGTAAAAAGTTTTGAACCACTGAGTGAGGACTTCTGAAGTCCTATAGCTTCGAGTCATAAAGTAGATTTTACCTTTACTTTTTTCTTTGCTTTTGTGTGGGTATCACTACTATATCTTGGCCTGCCAGAATCAGTTCTCTTGAACTGTTGTGCAGTCCCTATAAAAATACCAGTCTTGAGCAAAAACAGTAGAATTTGAACCAGTTACAATTGGATGGGGTGATACTGCAGATTGACATCATAGTAGGTGACAAAGAGAATCTGAAGCTACTCTATTCTAAACTATTGCTGTGAAAGCAATTTTGAAATAATCACTTTACACATCACCTCTTTCATTCAAGGCAAGTACCTTGAATGTCCCCTAGTTGGCTACCTGTCTTCCTGGGTACTCTGACAAGTCCTGCCTACTTCTGGCCTGCAAAACAACTTGAAATATTGAATTTCTGAGATGATGTTGTGCGGTTTCCTGAGCTGAAAAATACTGTGTGTTTATGTGGAGTATTGTGGACCTGTAACTGGAGGCTTCTGATAGAAAACAGACTTAATCTGTACGGATCTCAACTTTGTCCTGCTAGAGAGCTGAGGAAGATGAGGAGAAAATGTAGCACTTTGACAGACTTTTTGCTTTGGGTGTGCTGCTTTACCTTGTTCATCAGCCAGGATGTTGGGCCACTCATCCCACATCTTTTACCTGTGCTGTGTCAGCTAGATAACAGGGTATGCTCACATCAGTGAAGTTCCTCTGCCAGTCGTCAGCAGGAAACCCCATGACCGTGGGTAGCCAGATGCAAATTACAGTCATGTTGAAATGAAGATAGAGGTTGATGCAGAAGGTCAGTATGTGATTGCTGACACCCAAAAAGCTGTTCTAGCTTGCACTTTCCCAACTTGAGCTGATAATTATATGTATAATCTCTAAAAGCTCTTAGATCTTACGAAATGTGTTTCTTATGCTTGGATTTTGTTAGTTACTTGGTTTCTACTCCACATCTTGGATGAAATGTGGGATGTGACTTCACAATTATAAGAGATAATCTGCTCAAGACCAAACAAAATAAAATGGCCAAAAACTGAACGAGCATCAGTGGCCACTTAGTGTCCTAGATATCAAAGTTGCTCAACACTGATGGTGGAAATCACAACAGAAATAGAGAGACTTCCTTAATGCTGGTGGTTCCAAAACTGTGCAAGTGAATGTGGGTGCATCCATGTGGTCTTTTCAAGGTGAAGCCCTTCTGTAGGATACCTTTAAAACTATTCAGGCAAAATCCCCCTTAATAGGAAACAGGACCCTAGGACACTGAAAAGAGAAGCTTTCTCAGGAGAATTTCTCCAGGTTGACCATAGATAGCATGCAGCAGGATGTGCATGGGAAGAAAAGCTGTTGCAAGAACTGTAATAAGTTTCTAGCACCCATTATGGAGCTATCATTATGTCTTGCCAGCCTGAGAAATACCCAAGTCCACATGGTCTTCTGTCAGAAAAACAAGTTCTGGGAAATAGATGCTTTGAGACTCTTGCCAACACCTTTATTCCCCCTTTACAAAGCATAGCAAAGCTTTGAAGCTTCTGTTGTACATAGCATGCTTGGGTTTTGTCAGAAACAATCTGAAAATGGCCAACTCTACCCAGAAACCTAACAATAAAGGAACACTTGGAAGCATTTTAGAAAATTTTTGTTATACTGTAGATTGGTTTCATACTATAAAATTAGTTCAAAATGGCAGCAGGACTCTTAGTGACAACAGTGTTACAGTGTAAACGCTGGATCATGATTTTACAACCTCTTTGGTGTAGTCCACATGAAAAATCATTGTTAGGCACAGTAGGCTAGTGGGGATTTCTGCATCAAAGTGGTTAATCAGTTAAAAGCAAGAGAATTTGGGGTTTACTTCATTTGTTAATCAGCTGCTAGTTTTGTTCAATCATGTCCTTTATCTTTGTTAGAAAAGGAGGATGACATTACAGATGTGTGGAACTGAAAGGGAAAGATTGTTATGCTTGCCAGTGTCTTTTGAAGAAATCGTTAAAATCCTGTGCAGAAAAACAATGAAGATGGACAGATGAGAGTCAAATGTGGTGACATCATTGATGGTGATGCAGGATTCAGTGAAATCAGAGAAGTAATTGTTTTGCAGGGAAGCTAGCCAAACAGAAGGAGTGTTTATACTGGAAGAGGTCAGCTTCCTTGGGTTTTTTTATCATTCCATCTGTGTTATAGTAGCAGAAGGGCATGGTGTGAAAGAGAGGGTGAGCCAGATCTGAGACTGAATCATCTCTGACTTTTCTGGTCTTGCATTACAGTGACTCAGTGATATCAGTAAAAGTTAAGAAAAGATAGGAAAGGCAGATCTGAGATCAAAAAAGACATTTAGAGCTGCTACAGCGTCTACTCATTTGATCTGTCACCATGACAAAATTATCATTGCACATGAGAGTAAGGTGCAAACAAAACCCAAAGAACCTTTGTTCATCTCTTAAAAGCATACAAAAACCCAAAACCTACCAAATAAAAAAAAACCCCAAACAACAACAAACCCACAAACAAAACTAAAGAACTGCTCTCCTCCCACCCCCCAACCATAAAATCCCTAGAACAAAAAAACCCAGCCCACAAACTGGAACTATAGTTTGTCTGTGGTGGAGAGGTTGCTGTGTTGGCCACACAGCATGAGGGAAATGCTGTGAGTAGGAAACACTTTCCAGCTGTTCTAGCACTTCTGGCTCCTACAGACTGCCTGAATATGTGGGTCATTTCTGCAGTCTTAACATTATGATAGTTGGTCAGCAGACTATGGTTTCTATCTGTGACGTGCACAGACACCAATGTGAATTCCAGTGTCTTCTCAGAGCCTGACATAGCAAAAGACTTGCTGTAGAAATCGTTTCTAAATGTCAAAACAGTCTCTCTTGATCTGACTGTTCCACAGACACAGTGTGGTGGAAGTTTGGCTGATGGAGTGAATGACCAGCTGGCTAGTGTGGCTGATTCCTTGCTGGGGTTGTGCTCCAGTGCTTGCTGGTTGTGGCTGTTGGGTGTTGTGGTGAGTATGTGCTTCATGGGCTGCTGCCAAGATGTTACCAACAATCCAAGGTGAAAAATAGAGTTGCTGTGTCTAAAGGCATTTTTGCTTTCCATTGGTAGGTAAGTTTGTCCATGCTCAGCTTTTAATTAAAAGTTCTGTTGTAATGGAGATGGAAAGGTGTAGAAGTACCAAGCTAAACAATCTCCTTAAAGTAAATAAGTCTTTCCCTGCCAGAAGAGGAGTAGGGGGATTTACAGGCTGAACAGAGGTGGTTCTGAAGAAATCCTTAAAAGCCTGTGCAGAAAAACAATGAAGATGGACAGATGAGAGTCAAATGTGGTGACAGCATTGATGGTGATGCAGGGTTCAGTGAAATCAGCTCACAGCTTAACAAATTTACTCTTGTGTTTGGGCCCTTAATGGGATGTTTCTTACAGAGGCTATTGGGTTACCTTGCCTGAGCGGTTTCTTGTCCCTGACAGCATAGCAAGTAGCCTGTCTTAGGCAACCTCACAGAGGAATCACAGAATCACAGAATTGTAGGGGTTGGAAGGGACCTCGAGAGATCATCGGGTCCAACCCCCCTGCCAAAGCAGCTCCCTAGCTCATATTGCACAGATAGGCGTCCAGACAAGTCTTGAATATCTCCAGAGAAGGAGACTCCACCACCTCCCTGGGCAGCCTGTCCCAGGGCTCTGTCACCCTCACTGTGAAAAAGTTCTTCCCCATGTTGGTGCGGAACTTCCTGTGCTGCAATTTACAGCCATTGCCCCTTGTCCTGTCTCCACAGACCACTGAAAAGGGGTTGGCCAATTCCCCCTGCATCCCATACTTAAGATATTTATAAACATTAATTAGGTCCCCCCTCAGTCTTCTTTTCTCCAGGCTGAACAGCCCCAGCTCACTCAGCCTCTCCTCATACGGGAGATGTTCCAGGCCCTTAATCATCTTTGTAGCCCTTCTCTGGACTCTCTCCAGGAGATCCCTGTCTTTTTTATACCAGGGAGCCCAGAACTGGACACAATACTCCAGGTGGGGCCTGACCAGGGCAGAGTAGAGGGGGAGGATCAATCCCATTTCGATGCTTACCTCATTGACTGCGTTGCATCTGGCCTAAACTCAGAGCTACAACAGAAGCAGGCCTTGGAGTGATCCATGAGTAAAGAACCCCTCAAAAAGCTGAAAGAAATGCGAGTAAGATTTGTGAGACGCCAAGTCCTCATAAAACTTGTAGCCCTGGTTTTCATCACTGCTCAAAGCATTCGCTTTCCTGCTTAGAAATGGGTATGCTAAGTGAGCTCTCCTCGGCACTGCCAAACAACCGCTACTGTTAGCTTCTCCATGCACTTTCTAGAGCCTAGATCCTCTAGCAGTATAGAAGCTGCTGTAGGCCTGCTTGTCTGCAGTACTGCTTTACAGCCCATAAGGATTTGGGACTGGTTGTATTTGTATCCTGAGTCCTAGTTTGAATCTTAGCTTTGGTGTGAGACTTGAGGTTTAGCATCTGGCTATGAATCAATATTTTATGAATATTTGCTATTGCAGGGAGTCAGACAAAAGCCTCCATGTAGAGAACAACCAGGACTTTCACGTTAAAAACCTAGGGTTGGGATCATTCATTTTTTATCCCCACCCCTCCTCCCAGCCTCCTGATAGCCCCCATGACCATCTAGTTGTCACTCACTGCTCCCTGTGTCTGTTGGTTTCTCAGCGTTGAAACAGCTTCCATGTGATGTGAATGATATTTTCAAGTCCTGTGTTTAAGTTCTTGTGAAAGCAATGTGCAGAGAATTGGCAAGCTCTGGGAAACAAAATGGCATGCTTTATTTTGTCACTGGAAGTATGTTCAATCTGCTATTTGATTCTCTGTAGCATTTTGATTAAGAGCTCCAGTGAAGTTATGTGAAAAGTGAAAATCCTCTTTATTCTTTCTCTCCAAGAAAATGAGACACACAACATTGTCAAAATATTTGCCTAATCTTGCAGATTTGGATACTTGTTGTAGTTCTTCTGACAGACCAAAACAATGGTCATTAAATGAGAAGCAGATGCAGTAAGTATGCAAGCAAGCTTACTTGGATAGACTGAGGGGGAAGGGGGGGAAGCTGCCAACACTACTCACTAAGCACTAGAGAATAAAGAAAAATAAAATCTTTCTTTGCCACTGTAGCCCATATATAAATTTTCCTTTAGTAATGTAGGCCTTGTACTTTTCTGCATTGATGTTTTCTTGTGTTGTGGTGCAGTATTGACTTAAAATCCGGATGCTCCTTTTGGTTTACTTCCTTGCCAGGAGAGAAAAATGCCAAAGAAAGGCTCTAGCTTGTTGGGTTTTGTGTGGTTAGTAGGTTTGCTTTGAGGTGGGGTTTTTGTTGGGTGGTTTGTTTTCTTTCTTTTCTGGTTTCAGTCACTGCAGCACTGTTGTTTTAGGATGAAAGGACACTGTCCAGGAAGAATCTGGTTATACTAAGTTTCCTTCACAGTTCTCTAAGATTGAGAAAACAGAAAGGGCTCAAACCAAAACCCCAAGCCTGACCTTGGGAACTGTTAGATTTTGTGTCAAGATGTGGAGGATGTTTCTTGAGCAGGTAGCTAGTAAAGGTCTGTTTTGTGGTTGCAGGCCTGCCATGTGGACTCATCAGGATGTTGGTCCAAAATTTACTTCAAATTATGGATAGAATTAGAGCTTTCCAGCTTTACTATTGCTCCAGAAGTTTATTCAAACCATAAAAATTAAAGACCTGGCTTTAAGGAACAGAACAGGATCTTCCCTCAGTGATCTGTGTGTATTCAAGCTGATCTACGTGATTGGTGTTAGTATTTGTGTTTTATTATGTGTCCTTAAATTACCCATAAATTACAGGTATTGGTCAGTGTGTGGTAATTCGTGATCCTTGAGTTAAAATGCAAAACCAAACATTGACACTATAGTTGTGTAGCACTTGGCAATTCAAATTCAGTGTCTCCCAGCTCCTTGCTGGGATTGGCTCTCCAAATCCTTGCATCTCTTCCAGAACTGTGTGTGAACACGTGCATGCATGCACCCATATGCATCTACAAATGGTTTTCAGCTAGAACATAAAGAAACTGCTGGGCTTGGCATACATGGAGAAGTAAGGTAAGGACAGGGATATCAACATCAATGTATTGCTTAGAAAAAGAAACTGAATAGTCTGCCTCTAAGCAAAGGTAGAGTAGCAGTGCAGTATATTGTCTTACAAAATTACTCCTTTCCAGAGGTGTGATAGCTGCAAATCAACCAGATGGACTTGGTTTGCAAAAACCTGCTCTGGGCCAGAAGTCTCCCAGTTCTACACCAGTCCATCAGTGTGCAGCAACTCGATCTGAAGGCAGCAAAATCTGTCTGCAAAGACCAAGCACCACTTCTGCGAGAGTTGTATGGTTTTTGCTGTATGCCCAATGGGCTCAGGACTCTAGTCCGTGCACACCTATGGCGCGACTTTCTTCGTGGGTTTACATCACACTGACTGAGGCTTGAATTTATTTGTGTACCATGAATTGTCACTAGACCTCACTTCTAGGGCTTGGAAAATGTTCTTCCAGTTGTCTTACACTGTACCCCTGTTGTATGCCACAGTCCTGCTCTCCTGCCTTAGAAAAGGAGTGAGAGAGCGGGGAAGTACAGCTGCCTGTAGGAAAGGTATCCTGTTAGGCAGTGTCACTGGTTGCATTTTGTTTTCTCAGACTTCGGGGGAAGGAGCAAGGCATTGCGTTGCTAGGTCCTCATTGCAGACAGTGCTGTAATAGGGAGTGATTTTCTCAGTGGTGTTTTGCCTTGATTTCCAGGGTGTAGAGTTCTTTAGGAGTATGTGATATTGTTGTGAGGTTTGGGAGACACCGAGCACATCTAGTGTCACACGTTGGGTAGTGCCAGGCCTTAGATACAGAATGACTGAGATTGTCTGCCGTTTTATTTGACTCCTGGGTGTTGCTCCAGTATTTGCTTGAGCTTCTTTTCTGTTGCCTGGGTTTCCTAGTTTATAAAGGGTTATGCAGAATTGGTGAGAGCATTTTAGAGTTCGTTGTCTGGATTCTACAGTTAGAGATACATATTTCCCTAACTACTTCTTTAATTAATGATCCTTCTTGAATATGAGACCCTTAGTGCCTGAGAACCTGTGTGGTACCTGAAACAGTCTGTTTTATGTCTCTCTTTGGAAAAAAAAAAGAGGGGTGGGGAGCGGAAACTCCATCAGGTAAAGAGAAAAACTTGGTAGCAACTAGTCAGATAATAATTCTCTTCCTGTAGTTCTGTGTCAGTGCAGAAGTGATTCTTCTGGACAAAGCTGAAAACCAGTTGAATCAACCCAATACCCATGTTTAAACATCTGGAAAAAATATTTGCAATTCTTGAGAGAAATACAAAAATGTTGATCGTTAACTGTGGTTAGAGAGACTTTATTCACACATGTACAGCTCCACTGTGAATAGATGATACTTCCCTGCACCCAGCCTGGATCTCTCTTAGGGTTTGCATGTGTCTTTCACTCTGGGACTGTTCCTGCTGACTAGCTGGGCTGGAAAGTACGAGATGTTCAGAAATGAAGTTCTGCCTGCGAGTGACCTCGCTCTACCTCATTTATGGCCTTTTAATGTGACAGAATGCCTCTCACCCTTCTGCTGCCTGAAATGCATCACAGGTTTATTTTAGGCAGCACCCTTGAAGTCACAGACACGTATCTCTCAGACTTGAGGGATGCTGAGTCTCTGATGAAGGAGCTGTGGTCCACTGTAGGGACCTCATAAAGGCCTTTAAACCCAGGTTGGATGAAACAGTGACCTTTGGAGAAGGTCACCTTCATTTGATGGGAATGGAGTTAGGCTAGTTTTCACCTACCAAGGGTATAGTATTATATGTCTTTATTTTACGTAATGCCTCTTATTTGCATATGAATGGTTCTTGGGCATGGTGACACATTTTAATGCTTTCAAAACATAGGGAGAAAGGATTGAAGCACCAAAAGTGATCTGAATCTCACTCTCAGCTTTTGAGAATTTTGATTGCATATCCCAAGTCATCTGCTGCTTACTGGTGTAAGTGCCTAAACTTGAACTCCTGACTTTACTCCTTGTGGAGGGGTAACTTGTAAGAGGAGCTTTTGACATAGCTGGGAGTAGAAGCCTTATCCCATCAAATGAGGGCTATAACCACTAAGAGCCTTCCCATCCACAATCTTCTGATTAACTTCAAGCTCAGGTTTAAAGCCAGTCATGAGTTAATAGAAAAGATAAGAGCAGTAAGTGCTTCTCAGATGCTCAAAATATTTTTTTCAGATTGTAGTTTCTCCGTACCAGCTTCAGCTAGCTTATAAAAGGACTGTAGCAAAGCAAACTGACTTGTATTAATTTTTTTAATCAGTGAAATTAAGCTGAGGGCCAACTGGAAGACTTTGGTTCTACTGGAATAACGTCTCTGATTAGCTTGGGGCTAAATTACTAATTCCAGTGAGGGATTTTGAATTTTTCATTGGACTTAATGCGCAAAGCCCTTAAATATTCTGTCATATTTAGTAATCTGAAATACCAGGACCTGGTGAATCTCTGTCTAAAGGCTAAACCCCACAAAAATAATGTTAAAAGTTTCTGTGTTAATATTCCAAACTAAACAGATGTTGCCTTGAAGTTTTCTGAATCACTACTGAGCAATAGTATAATATTTTAATGTTTTTAGTGCAGTGAGTTCTTCATTGTGAAGATTTCAGTGCAGTTTGGCACACACAAACTTGGAGCATTGGCACCAATTAAATCTTAACAAAATCTTTAACATTTTCTGAATATTATAGTCTAATGATGGCAACTTGGTGAGATACACATCTAAGCAGCAAGCATGATCTAGCATCTACTGAAATGAATATAAATTGAGTTCTAGCTGTTGATTAGTAATCTATACAGCTGTTAGCATGAACTCTGTAAAATCTAGGGCTTTCCAATTCAGTAGGGGGAAAAAAATGGACAATTTCAACAATGATGGAGGCGTTGTTTGTGAGCCAAATTAAATGCCTGATGATAATTGCGATAACTTACAAAGAATGATGTTATTTACAAAAGCTCATTTTTGCATGGAATCTGACGTCTTCTCCCATGAGCTTGCTTATAATTCATATTCCACTTTAATGTGCCTGCAAAATGTGCTTTCTTTCTGTATATGTATTATTTTTAGGATGTTATGTTTCCTTGGTGCATACACAATGAGCCTGAAATCCTGTAGGAATGTGTTTAATTTGAAAGTTTTATCCTCTGGGCCTGGTTAATTCAAATACGAGGCTCAGAACAGTGCTGCAGTGCCGGCAAGAATGCAGGGACAGCAAGCCCTCCGCACAAAGGCAGCGGAGAGCCCGTGCGGCTGCGATGCCTGGGCTGAAAGGTGCCAATACCCTGACAATCCTCCTTCTGAAGCTGTTCTGCTTGCTTCTTTCCTCTGTCAGTCCTGTGCACTAATGAAACAAACGTTTTGCCAGCTTTGCTTTCCTTTAGATCCTTAGCATCGTTTCTAGAGATCTCCTAATTAGAGCTTTCCCAGATATTCTTTTGTCCGGTGGCACAGTACGTAGCAGTGAGCTGCTTGACTTCATTGTTGGTGATGCAATGCCTAGACAGGATTTGAAGAGGGTTTGTTGGTGTCTTTTCAAGCTGGAAAAAATTGAACTGTGGCCAGTGTTAACCCCCACCCTGTTTCTTTGGAAGATGGAAAGAATACACTTGCCGAGTCCGTCCCGCTCTGAGAGCGGTGAACTAGTTTGCGTCTGTAGGAATGTGAGAGCCGAGGAATTCCAGTGTGCAGCCTGCTGGAAAGCGCTGCTGGCTCATGGGCAGCAGAGGGGAACGGGCCTTGCGACGAGGACTGTGGGGAGAGAAATGAAAGGCATTTTTTTATAATACCCTGGGCAGCGTACGCAGGATGTTATGTCTGGCTTGGACTGGGCTGACGTGGTGCCTCAGATTTTTTTCTCATAATGCTGGAAAAATAGATAGAAGGGAAATACAGAGATAGAAATGGAACAAAATTAAAATGAAAACTAGCTTTATATTTCACAGTGAATAATTTGCAGCATCTTTCCTCAAAGAAATGGGCCTGCCACTAGAGATAGGGAGCAAGCAGCATCACATTTTCTGCAGATTTAATCCACTTGAACATCCAAATTATTGTAGTCCCATTCCGTGGCTTGGGAAAAGGTATGGTGGTGGGCATCTGTGTGGTGGATTTGGGAGGTCCTTCCAAGCAGCCCAGATAAAGGTGAATTCCAGGTGTGCGTTATGAAAAGAGCAGAGAGATGAGCAAACTCTTGGCTTGTCATTGGCCAAGGAATATCTCTCGGCTCATATATACTGAGGCAGGAAGGAGAAGTACTACTTCCTTCCTTAAAAAGGGATGTACATTTACTGGAAAGCCCAGTTTCCTTTTCCCCAGGTACTTCAGAAGGGTGGCACGGGCTCTTACTGCTTGCCCATAGCCACTCGTGGGTAATTAGGGTTTAGACTTGCTTCCTTTCCAGGTGGGAGATGTGGTGAGATTTTTCTCTGGTCTCCTCATGCTAGAGCTGTCTTCAATTCAAGTCAGCACTCAGACTGGTACCTTTCTTGGAATAAGTCTGTCTTCCTTGGCTTTCATTTTGACCTAATGTAAGAAGGATTTCCTTTCCATTTGAACAGGTATATACAGGCTCCACGTGGTTCTTGCCCCCTGTGGAATTCACCAGTCACACCCCAAGACGTAGCCTCTCTCTTTAGAAACAAATGTCTTTAAAAGCAGAGTGTGTGTATGTGGGGGAAACCCCATTCCGTGCTACATACCTGATCAGCAACTGTGGGCTGTCAACTGCCTCATTTATTTCAGTGTATTAATAATGCAAGTCCCCAAGGCTGATTATTGTCTCTGGAGTCTGCTATGTGCAAGTGCTTTTCTATTCCAATGGATTCAGTAATCAAAGCCCCACTGGCAGGGCCAGTGTTGAGCAGCCTCTGGCGTAGAAAAGATAAGCCATGCTTGCTATCCCTCCCCGCTCCCCTTCCCTGCCCCCCCGCCTTTATTTAGGCTGAGCCTTAAATTGCCCAGGAATTCTTGTGTCCCTACTCCTGACGTTCATATAGAGTCCAGATAACAAATGAAGGCTTTCTTTCATCATTTTAAATATTAAGAGATAGAAGAGAATGAAACAGTCGTGCCATTATATCTGCATCTTGATTAAAAGGGAAGTGCTTTGCCTGAAGAAAGACTGGACAAAACATTCATTGGAGTTCATAGCGTTCTTCAGCTTTCAGCAGTCGCAGGGAAAGAGTTACTCCCCCTGCTTCCCTATGAGGGTACACTGGGATTTCTAGCTCAAATTTATTTTGCTGAGACTTTGGAGTCAAGTTTTTATATATAGTTTTTGATGTAGGACCTAATTAGGCCCTGCACATCTTAATACTTTTTGCTACATCTGCATTAAGGATGGCATTGCATATATTTGCATACAATTTACATTTAAAAGTCAGCCATGCTGTGTGCAATAATCATTTTAACCAAGTACCATTGACAGTCAATATTGTGAATAAGCATACAAAATACTTGGGGTTTATGGGAATAAGCTCATGAAAAAGTACAGGTGCAGACAGCCCTCTTTCTCTAGCAGTCTTGAGAAATTTGGATTTCTTTTTTTAGCATCATGTGTTGGGATATTTCCCACCAATGGGTGAGCAAGAGGAGCTTAAAGATCAGACCTCCTGCTTGAACAAGAACCTACATGTGCAAGACTCTGTCAAACCATTCTAATGCTCATTAAAACTTACTCCAGAGTTTGAGCGTATGTACTCTGTGCTGAGAGCCCTTGTCAGGCAGGATGCTCAGATGTGGCATTGGCTTTTGGGACTTCAGCTTAGACCCTTTCTGAATTTCAGTAGTAATTAAACACCTGATCTCTGGAAGGCCTGAGGTTCAGACCTGCAAGAGATGGTTGGTTTATTTACTTATTTTCATGTCTTACTAACAGTCACTGGCGGGAAATCCTGAGGTCTTTTCGGCATTTTCCTGTGGAAGAGTTTGGGGTTGTTCAATTTTTCATCTACCTGAAATCCGAAGAGTCATCTACACGTGGCAGGAAGTCAGCAAAAACCCAAAGCGAGTTAGACCTTGCAGGGCAAAGACTCTGTGTGTGTTGACAGGCCGAGAATTCAGTCCCAGGGATGCAGATTTACACCTTCAATAGTCAGGTTAAAGAACATGCCCCCAGAAATGCCCATGTTTTACTTGGCAAAACTCTTGTTGGGCCTTTGTTTTTTGGGGTTTTTTTTGGTTGGTTAGCTTGTTTGTCAGGTTTTTTTGCTTAGGGGACTGACATTTCTAATTTCATAATTATGATTATGTTAAAACCTTTTCAGACTTTCTTAAAGCATGAAAAGAGCTTGGAGTCAGCTGGTGATTAGGCTAGTGAAGATCAGATGCTCTTTTTGGGTAGACTTCAGATCTGAATCTCTGAGGGGGAAACCAGGAGTCTGACTTTCGTGCTACAGATGAGTTGCACAAACCAGCAGAGTCAAATGTTAATTTATGTCTCAGCAGTTAAGTGGTAGGAAAAATCAAGATGGATGAATATAATCTTCAACGATCTCTCACTTGCAGGAAAATAATTTTACTTCTTTGCATTTACTTATCTGACTGTAGACATCACAGGCACCTGAGGTTTGGTGAGTTGAATAATTAAGGATCAGATTTTGCAATATTGAAGTTAACTGGAGTTTTTCCATTGTCTTGGTCAGCTGCCTGTGAGCCATGTATTCCTCTGTTAGGTCAGGAACAGCATGAATCCCCCCTTCTGCAGAATTCCCAGGTGAATGGAAAGGGGTTCTAAGTCATGCCACCTCTCGAACTTTGTATCACTGGTTTCTTTAGGCTGCTTCCACTACAAACTCAGCACAATTGAACTCGCCTGAGAAGCTGTTCCTCTAGCAGCGTCCAGTCAGTGGAGCCAGCACAGCCCCATGCCTGCCAGCTGATGCGGCCTCATCAACTGGAGTTGCTGACACTGGGTTAACCACTACAGTACTGGTACAGGGGGTGAGGATTGCCATGTTTCCCAAGTAGGTGAATTGACTACAGGCCTGTCTGTAAAGTGCCTTATAAAATCAAACACATTTTGTGTCAATAATCACAACCTAGGTAAAACTACTTGGCGTTGTCAATGATGTAAATGTTTACATCTCAGTGAGCATGTACAAGTAAAGACTTGTGGCAAGGCAAACACTTCAGAAATACTCAAGTCAAGGATTTTGGCCTGTTTCAAACTTGGATTCCTTCCTGTTCCCTCCTCTGCACTGCGTGTGAGTTGCTCTGCAGACAACAGCACACGCACAGGTACACAATACCTGCTTTGCCTTTACAAGTCTAGGACAGCACACAGCTGTGAGCCCTAATGCAGCTCCTGGATCTCTAATCTTCTTTTGTGGCTGTGGGAAAACTTGCCTGAAAATAGCTGGGTTTGCTCCTGAAAAAAATAAAGTGACTGCATTGTGTTTAATTTAATTCTATATTAACTTTGTGCTTCCTGACATTCACAGGGTTTTTTTTTATAATGTCATCTGGTCCAAAGCAATCAAAGAGCTTTTTCCATAGGGGCCCTTTTCAGACAAAAGGCTTTCAGAGAAGCTTCTCTGTAAATGCATTCTACACCATGTGAAGTCTGTAAAAATAAGTTCTGAAAATTATTTTCATATCTGCTTAGTAAAATATAAGCTTAGTTTCAAAACCCATGAACTCTGAAGTGTCCCCTCCTTAGAGAGCACTCTTCTGAGGTAACGTTTCTGCTTTTATATTTACAGACAGACATTCTAATTATCTGGATGATGATAATGAATGTGTTGCTTATAACCTATTATGTGAGGGTTGAAAAAGCTGGAGGGTGATTGTAGATCATGCTCTTGTCTTAAATGATGAGAAACTAAAACATAACAGAAGAATGCTGAAAATAGAACATAAAAAATTAATGTTTTACTAATGAAAATCTTCCAGATGAAGCACAAAAAGGAGAGGGAAAAGGAAGAACTCCCACAGTAAACAAGTGGTACTAAAACTAGTGAGATCTGAAAACAACTCAGAACTCTCTATGTATAATTGATGATTAGAATTTATTTTGATTGTGCTGTGCTCTTTTCTTTGTATTACCAAAACTTCACTGCACTGTAAGATTTCTCAGCAAGGAAATAAGTGGCTTTTGGGTTTCTTTATTTCAGTTCATATAAATGCAGAATTGTGGTTTTTATCACCTGGAGAGGTTGTCTTAACTGTTGGGGAACATGAGTTGGCTACAGCTGTTAGTATCAGCTCTAAATAGTTAGTTACACTAGCATTTAAATCATAGTCTTTCAAGATCAGATTTAGCAACTCCCTCACATCAGTGTTGTATGCAAACACTGTTTCAGACTGTTAGCAGACTGGCAGGTGGGGTGTATGAATTGATACTTCCTTCACATTTTTAGTGCTGCAGTGTGACCGGGAGGATTAGGAGTATCAACTTCAGACTCTGGTCTTTAAGAGCTAGTAGTGAATCCCAGGAGAGGATGGGGGTTGAAGACTTCAACATTTTCTCCGTTTCCTGGCAGACAACATTAAGATGTTTTCAAGTCTTTCTATGGAAAGACAGAATACACGGCAGAGAAGGGGAGATCCCTTCCAACCTCAGCTATCAAGAGATTCTGTGGCCATGAGGATGTTCAGAGGATTGAAGCACTGGCCCATGAGGAGCAGTCGAGTGAGCTGGGTATGTTTGGCTGGCTCAGGAGAATGCAAGGTTATAGGAGAGAGTGGGAGCTCATTGTGTCCTTATGGAGGGCTGTAGAGAACCATGGCAAATGTTCCTCAGGTGTGTATGGCCAAAGGGCAGTAGGTAGCAGTGGACACTTGGAGCAAGGGTGGTTCCTGCTGGGTATGGGAGCACTCAGATTTCCCAGAGCGGGTATTGGGTCTCCATCCCTAGACTTTCAAATGCTGTGGCTGTGGCCCTGAGCAACCTTGGGATTTAATCCAGTTTTTACTGGCCTAGAACGAAATACGATTTTCTTCTTGTAACTATGTAAATTACACGTAACGCTTTTCAATGTCATGTCTCTTGTGTTCCTACTGCGATGACTGGGCTTCATTTGGATTTATCACTAAACAGCCTTTGGCACTTAATAGCAAAGGAATGTTGTTGTTGTAGAACATGTGCTCCCAAATGTTGGAAATATGGTGGCATATGTTCTTTTAGAGCACATTTTAAAGATGGCTATTAGCTTTTAAAAGACAGTAGTTTGGAACTGTGCAATATTATGTGCAAAATCTCATCAGTCCTTTTATGAGTTTCATGCACAATATATAGGTAATTTGGAAGTAACTTCATAATTGTGTTGCTTGCATTTAGACAGAGGACTATGTTATCCAAAACAGTTATGCTGACCTTTGGGCAATTAACATATGGCTTGTCAGATAGGTGGTTACAAATCTTTAGCATACCGTTTCTAATGCAGCCTCATGCGCACTGAACACTGGGTGAAAATGAAATTTGTAGTGTATTCAGTCTATCTATCCAGCATGAAGATCTTTGAGAGCTGCACATAAACATGTCTGTGGCGGGAACTGCGAGGCAGTGTATATAGTGTCACTGTAATGGACAGTTAGAGAAAGCTCTACAATTCTTTGCACTTAAATGCGTGTTCTGAAACGATAGAACCGGGCGAAGCTGGAAACTCATAAAATACTTGCCATCCTGCCTGCTGTAAGTCAGGCAGTGTTTTGAGAGGCAGTTGAAATAGGGAGGTTTTACATAGCTGCATTCTACTTTTAGCTGTTTAATGCTCAAAATTGCTCCGTGTTTAGTTATGTAGATTTGGGTTCAAAACCGCATCATTCCAAAATTTAATATCAAAAGGAAATGAATTACAAAATTGAGCTCAGGCAATGAGAGCATTGGCAGTTTATTGCATCTGTTGGTCACTCAGGTAAGGCCTCAAAACATTTATTTGGTTCGTAGCACACTGCAGTTGCATACAGAGATGTGAAAAAAAGTTTCAAGGGAGATGAGCTAGCAGTTTGATGTTCATGTCTTGATTAATCAGCTTGCTTTTCTTTCTTCTCATTTTGACTGTGCAGATTAATAAACTATCAAACTCTTCATCGTGGTCTGGCCTGGTATAGCTGTGTCTTTCCAAGCCTGTCAGCAAATATATCAAAGTACAAAGTCATACTGACAAAGGGTGTTGGTGGCCAGGTTTCCAGGAGTCTGACTGTACCTACAGGAAAGGTACATGTCCCCTTGCTCCAAAGGATCTTTGGTTTTCCTTCTGAATTATGCACCTTAACAGCACAAAAGACGTTTCTACCATTCCTTTTGTTTTTGTTTAATGAAGAGGATTTGTTACCTAGTTCTGCCCTGGCAGAACACTAGGAGAATCAAGACAGAAAAAGATGCATTGGATCTTACAAATCGAGATGAATTTCTGTTCATCATGTCTTGGTATTCTACATTTAGTCTTATAGCTCTTGCATAGGCTTTCAGCTTTGAAAGAGGCCTTGTAACCATTTTAACATGATTTTGTATTTGTTATCTAAAAAAAGAGAGAAACTGTGGCGAAGGACATGGGCTTAGCCGCTACAGTCATGCGTTCCAGTACGTGTGCTGTAGTAACAGACAGTACTAAGGCTGTATTTTTTACATAGCTCATCAGGAAGCTGTGGACTAAGAAGCAATACTTACTGCATATAGTGTTGTTCAGAATTCAACAGTACCAAGCTTTCAGTTAAACTGTGGTTTTCGCCCATGTTTTTGCTCTGTGTGTCAGTTTTATTAAGATCACTTTGGAGCTGGCTTGAAAGAACTCTGATCCTTGCACCTTGCATTGGCCTTGGGGCCTTTTCCAAGCAAATGTCCCGCCTGATGCTTGTGAAGACATTCGCAGGTAGCCAGGATTATGCAGACATACGAGTAGCCTTGAGGAGAGGAGAAAAGGTCACAAGCTTACTCTACAAAACAGGAAGAGAAAAAAATAAAACACAACTTTTATTCTGCTTTTTAAAATAGTAGAAATTCTTCTTTGCCTTCATATTTTTCTTTGGTAGTAGATGTTATAGCTTCCATGTTGAACAGCAGATTAGTATTTTCTCTGTCAAGAAACTGCTGATCTGAGTGCAAGTGTAACAGGCAGCTCCTGTAATGGAAGGAAATTTCCAAAGTAGAGAAGAAAAGGTGGTGTTTGTGTGTGTTATGAAATGAGTGTCTGCGATACACATGTAAGGGCTGAAGAGTTTCCACGTTTTGTCCCATGACACCTGCAAAGCAGGATCCTGCAGGTCAGGGATTTTATGGAGTCCTGGGGCATGGACGTACATTAAGGATTCAGTGACCTGTGTCCATTTAGGAAAGTCAGCACACAGACCTCCTTGTTGGCGTAGACAGAACACTGTACAAATTGCCCAAAGACAGAGCACGGTACAAGCAAGTAAACCTTGGGCAGTAAGGGAAAATAGGGAAGGGAAATTCTGGTCAGAAGGAAGAAAAGATTATTGTCTTATTTCCCCTGTTAATCATAGTGTGTTTCCCTCCTCTGAGTTAGTGTGGTCACTGATCCATCCCTTTGTCACTGGCAGCACCATTTTAGAAAAAGATACAAAGACCCTACCTAGCTAAACAGTTCATCTCACCCTGCTGACAGGGGGTATTAATCATCTATACAAAGTCCAAGAGTTTTTCCTCAACTCTTGGCCTTTCTGATGGCTTATGACAATGAATTCTGCCAGCTGTCATCTGTGTTTGGCTGGATCTCCACACACTCTTCCCTATGTGAAAGGATATGCAGGTATATATATCCCTTACCTTTCATAAACTGCTGGTGTTTCATATGCATTTCTTTTCATAAGTCAGGTGTCCAGATTTCTTAAGCATACATGAAGGTCCCTACAGTGAAGTTTCAGAACACAATCATTATGAATCTGGGGATTTGTTCCTGCTGTGCAAGCAGAAACAGCCCTTTGTAAACTTCTGAGTGACAAACCTCGCCTCTCCTGCCATCCCTCAAGCCATGCTGTGTGCAGAATGCCGGAGTCTTTTCATTCTGGTCAGCCTTTCTTTGGGAGTCTGCATCTGGACTTCAACAATGGGGCTGGCTGTAGCTGGAGGCCAGAATTGGTGAGGCCTGTCTCTTTAGTTTGGAGAAAGTCCTCCTTACTGATGTAATTTTTTTTTTTTTTTTTTTTTTGTACTTGACAGCACCTTCTTAAAAATGTCTCCTGCACAAAATTAGAAGCTAAGAGGAGTGGTGTTATATGCCAAGGGAGCAGGGGATGAAGGACGCAGAAATCCAGGCATCTGCTAGTAGCTCTGTGACCAGATTGTTACGTGACTTTGTGAAAGGCTTATAACCTGTCTCTGTCTCCCTTTCTGCTACTGGAAAATGTGTAAATAATACTTTTCTCACCATGGCTTCGGTGGCTTTATTGAGGTTTAATTAGTAGATGCCCACAAAGCATGAAAAATACCCAACCCTTGCTGTGTTTTTCAGTTAGATGCAGTGATGTGCTTGGTGATGCCAGAAGCCCATCAGCTCACCCTTGTAAGAATGGTTGGCTTTGGCTGCTGCTGTTAGGTGCTTCCTTCAGGTCACGAATTCATGAACACTCACAGCTGAATTTCTTGCGTTGAATATTGTGAAAGATTTAAATAAACTGCTTATCTTAAGATGTCTGTATATCTCAGAAGATTAATGGTTAATCCAGGATCTAGCAGAGGCCGTCTCTCTTCTTCCATCCAGTAATATCCTTTGTCAAAGTTAACTGGAATTTTCTTCCAAAAGGACAACCGATCAGATGCCAACTTCCCTGGAACAAATCCTTACGCTGTTGGTTTGTTGGTGTGTGTGTGCAGCTAAGGTAACTGTGATCTCTTATGCAGTGAATCAGGTTTGTTCACTAAACTTCCATTTTGAGAATGCTGTTTGGGGGAGCTTGTTAGATACCTGTCATCCTCCTTGGTCTATGAAGATGTCTTTGGGTCATAGACATCACCTCTGGAGGTTTTGGCTGCTTGTGTCTAGTTTCTATCTTGACAGCCGCGCAGAAGGGAGGCAGGCGCTGTTGGTGGCCGTGGTTAAGAAGTGCAGGAGGAGGAGCATTGAATTCTGCCTCTGTGTCAGGTAGAACTGTGCCTTTTCCTGACCCTTCACTGTTGTTGAACATTACTTTTTGTCTCAAAGCGTAATACCCTCTGCTCTTTACCTTTCCTATCATACCACTTTCTGTCTCTGATTTGGGAGCAAAATTTCAGGAGTTTAGATCCCTGCAAGTATTCAGGGTCCACAGTTGCCACCTAAATGAAGTAGAGGAAGGACTTACATAAATAATTAAGATGGATGTTTACAAAATGTTTCCAAGTGTCTCCTCTTGGCTCCACTTATGGAAAGCGTTGGGTGTACATCGAGGTATGCCTCTTTCCCTTGCTGCTACAGCTGCTTTTGGGGAGGGGCATATTTCTTGAATGAGTGAATAAAATAAAAAGGAGGGTTGGTCAAATGCTCTGGAGTGTTTTTCCAATAGAAAAGTCAAGAAAGACACAAATTAATACAGTGGAGAAACCTATGTCACTGGTAACAAAGGTGGGCCGCCTGAGGAGAGACCAGTGTGATGACCACTGCTAACTGGTAGCTACCTACCTGTGATGTGTATGAGACTGTTTCTGCTTTCCATATTCAAAGGAGAAGGACAACTGGCATTGCTGGTATTACCCAGGTGCTAATGGGTAGAAGTTGTGTCTCTCTGTGGCAGCCACTATATAGGATTTCTCGATACTCAAAAATGTAAGAAGGGCTATACTAGGTCAAATTGAGCCCAGTATCCTGTCTCAAACAGTAACCATATGTCTAAGCCATTTAATATCAAATCAGACATAGTCATTTTAAATTCAGTAGGAGCATTCTGAGGAAATGGAAACTTCCTTCCTCTTTATGAAGCCATTCTTCTAATTCCTTCAGCGTTCATTCTTTTAGCACATTCAGAGGCTCTCTGATGTTCAAGATTAAATTAACAGGATTCCCCCTGCTGTTTCTATTGAATTCAGTTAATATAATGAGTTTATTGTTAAATTAAACAAAATAAAGCCTGCTATGTGGCAGAAATACCACTGAGATCCCATAATTTTTGCCTAATAACTAGTCTGTACTATGGGCTTATGATTCAAATGGTGGAGAGTAGTATGCATCTGTCAAAATTGTTAAATACTTTTGATGAAAACTTTTGTTTGGACACATAATCAGGCATAAAAGCAATGAGCCTGTGACACAGAAGCCAGTAATTTTATCTCTAGTACAGTAAATTAATTTCCATATGGCTTCTTGACCTGTGTATACTTAAAAATTCTGAAGGTGTTCCCGTGACTTGGATAACGTGTGTTGTCTTAGCTGTTGCTAAACCCAAATAAATACCTCTGAAGAGCTACGGCTTAGACTGCTGGCTCAGTGACAGGGTTCGCCCTGATGTTCGGGGCAAGGTGGACAGCTCTGGGCTGGGCTGGGCCGTGTCTTCTGGCACCACCAACTGCTGCCGTCCCTACTTGCTCAGCATCTGTGTTTTATGTTCTCCTCTGCACCACTGCAGTTCTCTCCTATCATAAGGAAGTTTGATCTTTTAAATTAGATCATTTTGTTCTACCATCTGCTACTTCTCTGCCCATAACGCTGGTTATCCATAACCTCTCTTAGGGCTTTCGTTTTGTGTGAGCGCATCTCCTTTTGTGGCCAAACACAAGAGTGAGCTACAACTGCAGTGTTTGTGTATTCCCGTGTTAATTCAAGTATCAGAGCCCTGAGGTCCTAGGATTGTGTCCATCAGTGACTGCAGGATTTGCAGTGAGTGAAAGTCACTACAGAGCATTATACATGGTTGTTTCCTAATTTAATTTTACACACTCTTGTTCTTTCCCCCCCTGCTGTTTTCTGTGATGTGTCTGTTAGAACTGAAAAGATTTTTAGCCTTGAGGCTTGTCCAGGCCTGGAAAAATGCAAAATTTAATTTTACTGTTTGTTTTACTTGGTTCTGATCTCAAAATGAGACAGGACTACTTGTGGGTTTGTAGACTTGTTTACATTTTGAGAGGGTTGCAGGGCTTGGATAGTGGTCCATCGCTAATTGAAATCCCATTAAATGTCATGCCTGCTTTTGATGAATTTAAACTGTTGTTTGCGTGGTAACTTAACTCTGAGACGTGGGGCTTTGACACTTAATAAATGCTTTCAAGGCGTGTGCCTATGTGGATCAAACCTGAGATGATTGCATAAGCCCTATGAAATGAAACTGCTGAGTTACTGCTAATGCTTGCTCCTAGATGAGAGCTTATTTAACATTTGGAAACTAATGTGTAGCTAATGTCATTACCATTATTTCAGGCTTTATTTCTATAAAATATTTAAAAAAAAACAAACCCACCACACCAAAACACTACTTCTGGAAAGTGATTTTTCTTTCCTGTAAAAGACCTCTGCAGGTTAAATATGTTTTACAGTTTTCCATCAGTCAAGTGGCACAAACTATCAAATGCTAATACTAGAAGGTTGCTGTTCCAGCTGCTAAATCATTTGAAATATTAAACGTGATGCAGGAAGTTGCTTTTTCAGTCTCTTAAGTGTTTCTAAAGGTTTGATAGATTATTTTTTTAAAAGTTCTTACCTCTTTTGCCCTGCCCAGAAATCCATCTGCAGCTCAGCTGCTCACAAGAGTCTTTGCAATCGAGGCCTGTTTAGATTTTGCTCGTGAAACCAAGCGTGAAATCTGTGGCCACAAGCCAATCTATGTCCCATAAGGCTGATACTGCTGAAGCCTTCTCAGAAGCTGGAAGAAAATGAGAGAGGAGGACAAGTCTGTATATTTATAAAAGCATTTTTGCTTGAGCAGGGATTATTTGCAGGTCATCCCCAAGTGATGCAAATCTTCCTCTAAGGTTTGGCTCTTTTCTTGAGAGATTCAGTGCTGCTGAGAGTGAAGAACGTGTAAAGTCAGGAGACCAGGGCTTGCTTCTGTTGCTGACTTGGTCACTGATATGCTGGGTGGCCATGGGTGAACCACCTTACATTCCTTTGTCTCAGAACACAGGTCTCACTGGGATAGTATTTTGTAATCTGACGATGTGAAGATTGCTTATTGGAAGAAGTAACTACAAGCGTTATGGTGATTTAGAGTGTAAGGTTAAAATCGCACATGCTTGACAAATCACAGCAACCCATAGAAATTCATTATGGGGCATCCTCAGAGGTGTTTGGACTCCATTTGAAACACAAATGTTTTGCCTGTAAAGACATAAATTCTTAAAGGCAGGCATTTTTTCCCCTTAGGCTTGTACCATGACAAGTTCAAAAGCAGCCTTGGCGTTTTACCATTAAGAAGATCTTCCTGTGCAGGCCTCCAAGTGAGAGGCTTCTGAGTCCGCTTATTAGCAGGATTGGTAGTGTGGAGAATTCAACACTCTCTTAGTGCTGAGAGATTCAATTCTTTTCTATTTTTCTCAAAAACT
Source organism: Porphyrio hochstetteri (assembly GCA_020800305.1). Classification (NCBI taxonomy): domain Eukaryota; kingdom Metazoa; phylum Chordata; class Aves; order Gruiformes; family Rallidae; genus Porphyrio; species Porphyrio hochstetteri. The sequence continues at coordinate 9,157,963 of CM036915.1, read as the reverse complement.
TTCTCACCAGACCAAGTCTATCAAACAGCCCTGCCAAATTCCTTGCTATTGCCATGGAAATAGTACTGTTTTGTCGCTTGAAAACAGCATATTCCATTATGTGTGGTGTGACGATACAAGCTCTTACATAGCAAACCACAGCACGGTCTCAGAACGCGTGGAAGCTTTGAATAGGCAATGTTTCACAAGAGGTCTTGGAGCATGGAGGCCTGCCCACTGATGTGCTAAGAAGACTTATAGGTCTGCACAAGCAGCTACTTCCGTGTCTTGGTGAAGTTTTGGTCCTTGAAAGAAACCTCCTTGTCCCCATGTGGTTGGTCAGAAGTGATCAACAGCCCCATAGCTCTGTTTTCTCTTTGAGAAGAAATGTCAGGTCCTTTCATTTCTTCCAGGATTTAGGGTGTTTTATGCTTCTCCGCCCCGCCCTTGGTCCTTATTCATGCCATATTCAAGCCGCCTTCCTCTGCCCTTGACAGGAACTGCTCTCTGTGGTTCCTTTTACTGTGGAATTAGGAAAAGAGGCAAAGACATTTGTGCTTTGTTAGGCTTTGAAGGCTAGGGTGGGTGAATGCCACTGCTATAGCTGTAGTTTTCTCTTTCCATTTTCTGTGTGGGTTTTGCATGTTTGCTTTTCTTCCTGTTTAGAGGGAAAAAATAGTAGGTGGAGCAGCATCAGCAGGTGAAATACTTATTTGAGAGAGAAAACAGCCTCAGTAAATGGAAAGAGAAGTAGGTACTTCACTGAGTACTGCGTGGACTCTTCTCTGCACAGCATTCCCTGATAAGAGGCCGTTAGCTCAAATGAGGGTAGACAGACGAGAGCTCCTGACAAACATCAGATAGGGCTGAAAATACCGCTTTGAGTTAGAGACAGTAATACAGTTGGAGGTGTGACAACCCACACAGATCAGTGTGAGCAACTGTGCTGGGGAAAGTGTTGGTTTTATCTACTCTTAAATAAGACAACATGTCTAGCTCTAAGACAGGAGGAAAAATGAAGTTGGTATGAGGAGCAGAGGGCACGAAGAAGAAAATTCTGCTCCAAGGTCACTCTTTACCACAGGGATAGGAGATTGAAGAGAACCTTCTTGCTGCTTTTGATGGCTAAGGGCTGCTGCAATCCTGGCAAGTCTCTCAGGAATGGTTCAGGAAGATCTGCTGCCATACCTGAGGCAGACACTCATTTATCTGAGACGCTGTGCTCCGACTGCTAACAACCAGCTCAAATTGGCTTATTTTTTCACATTTGTCACAGAGCCAGCCGCATTGTCTCAGCTGTGCCTCTCAGAACAGGGAAGTGCAGACCCAGAAGAAGTTTTGGAGTCATTATTCTTATGCATTTATTCCTCCCTTATCTCATCTTTTCCCCCCGCCACCCCCCCTTCAACTATGTTTATAACCCTCCTTTCCTTTGTTACCTTGAGATCTTGGAATTTTTCCAATCTTTTCTCTGCAGGTAGATGCTCTGTCCTGACAGCACCTTGTTATAATATCCACTGATTAAAAAGCTGAAATTACCGAGCTCTTGTGTACTCTAAATCCCGCTGGAGGATCTGCCCTTGTTAAAGTCTAATACCTTTACGGCACCAAAGAGGGCTCTCGCTGGACTTGGAGGGGCAAATGAGGTAAAATGGCTGATGAATCATTCCCTGTTGGGGTGGTGATGTTTGAGTTCTAAAGTCTTATGAGCTCCTAACCCACTTCTCACAAAGGGATTTCTGTCAGGGCCTCCACAAGGAAAATTTCTTTCAGGAATGTCGATGAACCCCTGCTTGAGCTGTGTGGCAATAATATCAGTAAGGAGCAAGACTGCTGCTGTGATCTGATACCTTCCCCTGCCAAGTGCTGTGGCAGGGTCTCCTAGGTCTGGGATTGATATGTTAGCTGGCTGCTGGTTTGTACCAGGAGCATGCTTTTGTCGCTGAAAGGCCACATACCCAGCACATGATACTACCAGGTGGGATGGTTATAGGTGTTTGCGCATCACTTCATGGTGGGTACAGGTGTGCTCAAAGACATCTTCACGTTGGGTGACTTGTCCCAGGTCACCCAGCAGGCCACTGACAAAGCCAGAAAAACTATAGAAATCTTCCTGGGCCCCTGACCAAGTGTTTCTGGGCACGGTGCAAAGATTAGGATATGCTCAGTCTCCTTTCGAGTTCATTTCCCAGGGATCAGCAAGTAGCACTCACAAAAGGTTAATAGATACCATTATTTCAAACTAGATAGCATTTAGAAGATGTAATTCCTCTTGTGGTGCTACAGGTAGGAGTGGATTGGCTTTTCATCTCCTCAGTTGCTTGTTAGGATTTAGCTCGTCTCTATCTGTGTTGCTGAATCTTTTCATCTGTGAATACTGTCCTTTTGAGACTTGCAGTGTCCAGTGATTTCTTCAGTGGTTCTCATTGATGCTATTTGGCTTGTTTCAACTGTGGGAAAACTCACCATGTTGTTGTCCTTAAGATCATTGTTGAGCAATCTGTAGCACATGTCTGTATTCGTAATATTGATAATCATTTGCTAAGGAAGAATTTTAAATGCAACATCTATGTGACTTTGAGCTCTGGTTATTCTTGCAGCCCCCAAATAAGTAGGGTCAGCTGCCTTGCTGCTTGGGTTGAAGGCATTTTCCAGGTTGTGCTTTCTCCTTTACCCCTTCCAATAAATTTGTGTGTCTGCTCCCTGGGGATGAGAGCAAAGCCACTGCATTGCTGCAGGAACCCTTGAAAAATATACATAAGAGAAAAAATTAGATTGCTGGTGTTCACAGCAGACAAAAATCCTCCACTTTTGGACAAGATTTGCTTGGTTTCTGAGAATGAAAGAGGTGCAGTTTCCCTGCCACAGTTTTTATCCATTGCTCTGAAGTGATGGGGCATGTTTGGGGCTTGGTGGTAAAAGAGAAAGTTCCTACTCACCTCTGTGCCTGTATTCAGAAATTTCTGAGCTCTTCTGGCAAGTAACATTTCTTATGCTGTAATAGCTGGTGAGGTAGTGGTAGAACTGACAGAGTATCACACTGGTCATGTTTGCAGACAGCAGCTGTACAGCTGGAGAAGTTGCTAGAATGAAGCAACTGAACTAAATTGTGAATAGAAGCAAACATATTAATGTGCCATTTGCCATGGAAGACTTATGCTGCATGTAGTACTTGGTTACCGGTGCTGCAACTCAAACGTCACTCGGTCATACAGTCAAGCCCCAGCTCTGACAGTATGTTGAACAGTCTTTAGAAAGCTGTGAGATAATGACAGCTGATAACAGAAGTTCCTCTTGTGGAAAGCACTGTAAATGTAGGTACCCAGAGCTCGAGATTTATTGGCCAATTGACTCTACCTATAGAGGAAAAATAGTAAGAGATTCTGTGGTGTTTCTTCCATCACAGTTGTGCCTCAGCAGCACTGATGTCTTTCAAATGTTCAAGGACTCTTCTGTCCTGGAAAGCACCTAACAATTTTCTTTTACAGTTCCTGGTGGCTATTTCAATTTCTCGGTCTCGAATTCTAGTAAGCAAACCCTTTCTACTTTGTACAGATACACTTAGACCAGCCAGAAATGAAATGTGCCGTTGTTGACAAGTAAAGATTAGGTAATCTGGACGTACGCACATGCGTACACAAAACTGGTAACACAAAACTGGTAACAAATGCTTATGTTGGAAAAGGAAGAAAACTTTGAAATTAATTTTTTTTCAGTAAAGCGAAATTCTTTGAGAGACTATATTTTAAACAATCTTCCCTTCTAAATAAGGTGATCCCGAAAGCTGATAATTTTCTGAATGAGCGTGAATTAGTAAGGATCTCATTCTGGAGTTATTCCCACTCCGAAGTACACGCTTGGCAGTCTAATTTGTGTTTCACTTCCTTCGCTATCTTTATAACTTATTGCTAGAATGTTGCACCGGTGGAAAGTCACTCGTTTACTGGCTGTTAGCAATTAAATTATTAGCCAGCCAGAATGTGCAATGAACATATTATGGCGTGAAAGCAATCGTGAACAGAAACGATGAAACATGCCGTACTACCACGGCAATAAAGGGACCTGTTGCATCACATAAGTAAAGGAAAGTTGACTTAATGTGAATGAACGATGATTTGGAGAGTATGGGGGAGAATGTGTGCTTCTGAGCTTTGTTTTTACATGTAAGAGAAGGTCTGACAGTAGCGTTTGCAGAGCCACTGTGAGCGAACTGCGGTAGTATCTGGTGGAGGCAGCCCTCCTTCGCTTACCTTTGGGCTCCTGCTGTCTGCTGGGCAAACCAAAAGCATCTCTGTTGGGTCCTGGCGAAGGGAAGTCCACAGCCTGGGTTTGGACCAGGCCTCCAGACTTTACTGTCTCTCATAGCACCTTGCAGAGAACATCCACTGCTCATCACAGCCCTAATTATTGGTGAGGATTTGTACTAGGTGCTGGGGAGATTACTTGTCTAAATCCATTTGAAATATCAATTTAAGCCCACTTACAGTAAAATCTGATTTTGTTGTTGTACGGGTTAGGATTTCTGGTGAAGGGAATCAGTTTGTTTTAAGATTCAGTGAGAAGGAATGACAGAGATTAGGAAGATGTAAAATGGTCATGATGTGGAAATGTGGAACAGGTCTGCGCAGCCAGCAGTGCAGGCAAATACTACGTGTGAGCAGTATGCACGTGTGGTGTGGAGCAAAATGCCATGGAAACAGAACTTTGGGAATTCCTTGCCAATTGACTCATTTCCAAACTCTTTATAATGCTGTTACAGCTTCTGTTCAAGCTCACTTTATGAGGGATTGGTTGAGAAAACCATGATTGCTACAAATCTGTAGTCGTTCTGCATATTGTAGGCCTCTGAATGGAGGTGACAGAACCATGACCCTTGCATTAGCTGCAGTCCAGCAGGACATGGCATCTTTGTCAAATGTTGCTGCTTCTTGTGATGCTTTGGAGTAGAGGTGGTCAACTGACGGTTGCAGAACATAACCAAAACCCAGGGCTCAAAACAAGGTGGATGCATCCTGGGGTGAAGAGTTTCTTCAGACCAAACTCCCATTCACCATGAAAGCTGTGACTTTACATATCCTTTTGTCAGTGGCTGACGTTCATAATCTTTTGATCGCTTTGGCTGTGGTGGCGTCAGATAGCTTCTTAGAATTGATCTTGACTCTTTCAGACTTTCTTGTGGGATGTCTGCACTGACCAGGTGGCTGAAACCCTAAAAACTGAAAGAATGGCAGCCAGGCTCACTGTATCAGTAGTGTAGAAGGATCCCTGAGATTCAGTCACAGTTTGCTTGAATGATGGAGTACCACTTACTTCTCCCACTTTTTTCTTGTGTGATGGGATGTACAGGGTTCCCATCCTTATGGAGAACTACTTTCTTTGATAGGACATGCAGCCTGTGAAAGTTGCAATGTTACATTCATCATGTTGCAAAGACCTTTAAAAATCAGCTCTTGTGCAAACTAAGAACTACCAAATAAAAGGAGTTACCTCTAATGTATCTGCTGATACAGGCTGAAAGAGTGCGCTTGGTGGAACAGTGTTGCTATTTTCTTAAACATGTAAAATCCGGAGGAACATCTTGAAGCCCTGTAGTCTAGTCATCTGACACAGAAGATGCTGAAGGCCTTTGGAAGTCTGGTTGTAAATAGGGTTATTTACCCTCTCCTACCTCGGAGGATAGAGTGCTTTTCAGAGCCTTTGAGGATGTCTTATCTTAAATGGATACGGAATTGTTTCATTAAATATTGTGAAACCATGTAACAGTCAATGTGATGTAAGGAATGTGACCTTGAACTGCCTTTGAGGATGTCAAGTTCTCTGGAAGAAGCTTTTCCTTTTCCCTCTACTATTAAATATAATCTGTGTAGTAGAGCTGTGCTGTAGCATTGTTCGTGTTGACATCCCAGCCCATGGATGGTTCAAGTCCATGCTTTCACCAAACACCTGGGAAATGGGCATTCACTGGAGAAAGTAAATGCAGTGAAGGCTTTTCTTGCCCTTCTCTTGCAGAAAATAGATTGACCCAAACAGCATGTGAGACCCTGTTTTGTGGCCAGGCTGTCGGCGGGAACAGTGGCAGAAGGAGAACTAAAAATTCTTAACGGCCTTTGCTGGGAAGCCTTTTGGGAAGATTTTTTTAGTTGTTATGTGCTCATCATTCAGAAGCTATGTGACTGAGTTATCAATTGTCATCTTTGTTGGGTTTAGTGGGACTAATCATTAAAGGGGTTTTTTAGCAATATCCTACAAAATGTGAGTTTCAAAAGTGCTTGGATGCATTGGTTCTAAAGAAGGTGTGGGATTGGTTTGGCTTCAGCTGTGAAGAGAAAGGACTGCTTTGCAGTGTAAGAACTATTGGGGATTTAAAGAAATACTCTTAGCATGCAGCCAGCACAGCTGGGCTGTGTTTGGCCTTTGCTTTCTTCAGCTGCGTTTGGTTTCTTGCATGTGCATGGGTATCAAAGGTCTGCTCTGCAGAGAAACTTGCACTAAAAGTTTTCTTAACCTCACCCAACCAGGTGTGTAGACATCCAAAGCTTTCATAGTAACACTTTTTCTCCTCTGAAATTGGGTTTGGATCCAAAGCTTGCAATTTTTCTGTAGAAACCAAACAGATCTCACTTGCTTGGCCATGCACCGTGTTGGAAGGACTTCCAAGGTGAACCCTAACAGTTGTTAGATAGCCAGTGGTAACAGGGGATTTGGGTACAGATTGGGAGTTCTTCGTGTTACTGATCTGTAAATTACTACAGCTGGATGTGTTTTTATTATTGGTACATGAAACAGCTATAGAAAGGCAAAACCTTCTGCTGGCTTACGCTGCAGGATCTTGATTTCCAATACATTTCTTTGTTGTGATTTTATATATAAATATATCAGAAGAAAGAAGTAAGAGAGATCACAGAAACCTGTAGTTGTCCAATTGTAACTAAATAGTTTGAATGAGTTGTTTACTATAACTTTTATCTTTCAAAACTACATCAGTTTAGTGAACCCTCTTAAGTCTGTTGCACATTTGGTATGTGTAGTGTGGTGTATACTATCTACTGAACTCTGAATATTGTTTGTTTCATATTTTCAACCTTCATCTCCTAAATCCAAACTGTAACCCACTGTCCCTTTTTATAAACATAAACAATGCAGCGGTTCCATTGTGGTTTACATATACTAAATCTTGACATAACTAGAATATGGTTAAATGGCTTGACATTCAAATAAAGAATGTAACTGAGCTTCTAGAAGCCAGCAATTTCTGCTGTCTTTTCAGATCTTGGAAAGCTTTGATGCTTTATGGTCCAGTAAATTCAGATGAGCCTTTTCCAAGTTACCAGTGGTAGAAGCGAAACAAAAAAATATGACAATTCTGTATACCTTCCTTTCAACCTAATCGGTCTTTTATGACACAATACATTCAGTATAGTAAGCAAGCCAAGGAAATACTGAACTCCTAATGCAAAAAATAGGGGAATTTTCTCAGTCTCCCATTAACATCATGTAGGTTTTTTTTAAATCCATGATTTGTAAGTATGTGGGTGATGCTCTGAGAGTGACATAGAATATCCAGTTAAGGACTTGTAAGATTTTCTCCAGATACTTCCTACCTTATGGGTTATCATCTCTAATCATCTTTGTGTGTTTAACTTACAGGGGAGCCAGTTTACCATCCTTGAATTTTTTTTTTTTTTATTGCCAGGATTAGGAAATACATCCATGTGAAACACTGAATTTCAGTCAGTCCCAAGAGATGTGGGTATTTGTATATGCTGGGCTGTTAGTCCTTCAGCTTCTTCAGATCCAGTGCTGTATAAACATACAGCTAGCCTCAACTAGCATTGAAGCACTGTAGGAAGAACCTCTGTTCTCACACTGTGCTGCCCAGGCTGGTGCACCTGCTGGTCTGAGGACTGTTTTAATGTCTTTAAGTCAGTTTTAATGCTGTTTTATTCAGAGCTGAGGATGAGGATAACCTGTTCCTTGAGGCTGAGGCTTAAGGGACTCCTTTATTTCCCAAGACGTTTGTGTCAATGGTGTCTTAACGATACCTTGACACACTCTTCTCGTGCACTGTTTTCAAACTTTTTTCGTGATGTTCAGAGCAAAAGGTGGATCTTGCTGCTAGTTTGGAGCAATTGTGCACTTCAACCCTGATCTGCCATTGCAGACGCTATTGTGGAGGAGCAGCCGAGTCTCCTGACCTTCTCTGCACTTCAAGATTGATTTTTGAGGTACCTGCTGAACGGAGAGCTTCAAAATGTATTTCAATTGAAACTTGATTTAGATGATTGTTCACAGTGCCTTTAAAAATCAGCTTTGACCTTGATACAAAAGGGTGACAGAAATGGGAAGAATCTCTTAGACTGTTTCTAACAGTGGGAATGTTTTAGCACACCCAAGCCTGATTTATGTCAATGGCTGACATTGGGGGGATCCCCAGGAAGTTTCTATAATATGAAAGAACATAAGCTGCATAGATTTTTATGGAGATGAAAAAAAAAGGGGGGGCATATAACCCCTGCCTTGTCAATATTAATTTTAAAAAAAAAATGTCCTAGGATTCTCAGTCCATGTGAGGGGCCACAGAACTGGCTGGAAGGAATCGGGATGGGTAATACACCTGGAGCAGCGCTGGAAAGGAAGATACAGGGCATCATAGCATCCACCTGTGCTAGTGGTCTGTAGAGCTACTGTATGTCATGGGCTTTTGAATTCATTTTTTTTTTTTCAGATAATCCATGGGCTTCAGAACTGAAAATATCCTGATTATGAGCAACAAAGCTAGTTTAGATCAGATGCAGAGGTTTCTGAAGTGGATTTCTTTCTCTTTATGCAGAACATTTGGTAATTAAAAGGCTTATTTTCCAACTGAAAGGAACTGTGGTTACTAATCAGACTTGATAATTATGTGATATCATGTAAAATATTATTTTCAAATAGCATTAAATAACCAAGGTATGACAGTAGTAAGTTGTCCTTGAGTGGCTTCCTAAGCAACTACTTGTGTTTCCTCTGTTGGAGACAAGCATGGTTTGAAGACGCTTAGTGCTGTTGCTGTGTGGTGAGACCATGTCTCTTTCCTGTCAAAGCATGTGTGATCACTTGTACTTGAATCCCATTGTAATCTGAATATTTAGTGGGAATGTGGAGTCATTAGCAAGCTGATTCTTTTCTAAGTTAACATTTGGGGATTAAAGTGTTTCTTAACATCTTAATTTATATCTATTTGATGTTAGGACATTTGCAACATGTTAAATGTACCATGCTAATTTTTTTCCACTTTCCCCCTTTGGTTACTCATGGGTAGGTGGTCGATGTGACTGGAAATACAGCTTGGGATTGCTCTAGCTACGTATTGGATCATATGCACTTAATTCAAGAAAGTATAAACGAGCGTGTGGCTCCAAGTGGCCAGGAGCTGCTGGGCCTGGCTTCCCATGTCCTCCTGCCAGTGCTGTGCTAGTGCAAGTCCCAGCAGATGCGAGGGCAGCAGGAGAGGTGGCCGGCAGCTCCCAACGGCTTCCCCGTTGCAACAGTCACCCCCCGTGCTCCCCTCCCCAGTTAATCCAGCCATGTGCCTGCATGCTCAGCAAGGGGGATTACTTTAAGTCTGCATATTTTCATCTCTCCTGGGCCCAGGTCAATTTACTGGCTGGGCACAGTGAGCCAGAAGCAGATTGGTGTGGTACGGAAGCAGGCAGCTGAACTTTCATAAAAGGCAAGGCATAAATCTGAGATGTTACCGTGTTTACAGGTTCTCCTGCTGGTAAATCAGAGGAAGCCAAGGCAAAATAAACAGATGATTTTTCTTTTTTCCCTTCTGTGTGGCAAGGTGATTATATTTAAGAGAAATATAGGAATTTCCATCGTTGCAGTGATACCATATGAGAACCCGCTTAGCACTGAATAGTGACAGCAAATGCTGAAGTGGAAAAAATATTTTCATCCATCTGCACTAATCTTCTTTTATTCCAAGATTTAGTGGGGCAGGGGGAAGGGGGGGATGAGGGAGAGGAATCAGAAAAATCTTAAAAGCTTGGCTTAAGCTTTTAGCTTTGCCAGCTCATTCCCCAGTCAACGAAGAAAGTGCCAGGCTTCTGCATTTGTGGCAGGGATATTGAGATTTTATTAATTTCAACAGTGATGCCTACAGACTTTATTACCAAAATAAGCAACAAAATAAAGATTTTGAAATATAAACAGAGGAAGGAAAAAGTCATAGCTGAACAGAATTTACTATTTTTTTTTAAAAAGACTGGAATGCACAGTGTACAACTGGAAAAAGCATAAATTTGTAACTTGCTGGTGACAAACTGTAAGAGTAACGTGGTTATTTCTGTCTTGTTATGCCATCAAATCTGTGATCGCCCATGCTATCCTGAACTGCACAGATCTCTCTGCCTTCGGAACCCTGCCAAACTGATAACAAACACAGAAGGATTTAAATGCCGTGACTTACTGTCTTTGCTTTTACCATGTTAGATGTCACATTTTCAAGGACTTTTTTGGAGAGTAAAACCTAGAGCATTGTACTCTTTATTTGGCATTGAATCAGATCTGAAAGTCGCACGCTTGCTCGCTCGGTAAGGCCGTCCTTGCAGCCATGAGGAAGCGCGACAGCTCAGGGCAGTGCGTGCAGATCTTCTCTCGGAGCTGTGACTCCCTGTTCAGAATCTTCAGCCAAGAAGTAAAAGCAAAAAAATAGGATCCTTGGAGAATCTGTTGATACTTAAGAAGGATCGTGTTGCTGTGATATATAATGCATAGATAACAAAATTGCCGGAAAAGAAAAAACCTTGAGAATGGGCAACTTGGCAGAAGTCAGCCTCTCTTCTCCCTCAGGGTGGGTCAGCTAAAAACATTGCTGTGTTTTTCTACTTAAAGGAAGGCCCAGGCAAAGAACCAGAGGTAGGACAACAGGAACAAAAACATCCTTTTGAATTAATCTTCAGCAAAATAAGCCACCATGCCATAAAATATATTTTAAATGTTGTTTTAGTTTGGATTTTTTCCTCTTTCCACATCTCTGCTCCTTTATTAATGTTAGCTGTGGGGGATTTTTCTGCATTCCATTCTCTGTCGCATGTATTTCACTGGGTATCTCTGCCTCCTCTTTCCTTCTGGGGAGGAACACAGAAAGATGTACCTTGAAATTCAGCTTTGAGGCTCCCAAGGTCCTTTTTGTTCGAACAACGGGTAGAGTTTTTTTCATCCCCACTAACTAAGAAGTGAAATAATGGCTCAGATTTAATGGAACAAAATAGCACAGTAGAAACATTGGTGTGACACATTTAGACAGAGATAATAAAGCAGCGAGGCAGCTGCAGATGGGTTTTTTAGTGATTTGTTTTTCAAAAAGTCAAGGAGTTGCTAAACAGGACTTCTGTATTTTCCCACCTGTAGTCAGTGTTTCAGCTTGAGGATTCTGGCATCTGAAGCCACCTCAGATTGTGCTTGTAGACTTGAGAGGTAGTATTGGCAAAATCTGTTACTTTGTGTTACTCAGTTCAGCTGCAACCTTTAAGTAACATAAGATCATTCTTTTCATCAACATCATTAATGTAATGTGGCTTAACCTGGGCAGCTTTGATACAAGGCAGAATAATTTAGAATAGGTTATGTACTAATGAAGTGATCTGGTCTTGGCGCTTTCTGAACTCCCAGGAACATGAGACTTTGTGCGATGACAACCCCATTAGAAAAGGGAAACTTGTATGTGGCAGTGCCTGTTGGCAAAGCAGAGTCCTGGGACCGGATTGGGTTTACTGCACTGGCTCCTGGTTTGTGAGCTGGCATTGTGCCACTATTAAGATACCCACAGTTTCAGGGCATGAAGAAAATATCTTTTCCGGTTCTGTGTGTTTTGTTGGAAACATTTCTCACTTTCATGCAATAATACCTGCTGGTTAATTTGCCTTGGCTTTAAAGGTGTCACTATTTAAAGTGTTGTTATCATGGTGATCCACAGGTGATGGGCCACACTTTCCAACTGTGTTATTTTCATATTTCTTGGTGCAGTAAAAATCCTGTCGGACATAGGACATAGAATTGCCTTGTGTTTCCCTTCAACTCGCTGCTTAGTCAATCAACTGGTCCTACCTGACTTGTTTTCTAAGAAAATAGAAATAACATGTTTTCCTTTGAACGTTTGAAGCTGCAGTTGTTGTGTTTATTGTTGCTTCTCCCTGAAGAGGAATGCAAATAAAATTGTCTTGAAATCCGGTTGTGAGGTACCTGTAGTCCACCACTAAGAGGTGGATCACTCACTGCACCTAAGTGCAGCAGGGGAATATTGAGCAAGGCATTTAGGATCTTTTTGATTCCTACACTTTCAGAATAGGCATAGATTGCTTGGAGAAGGGCTCTGGACTCCTCATTGTTAGAAGCTAACACAGGCTTCTAACAGTCAGGTGTCTTTCTGAAGCGTACAGGTATAGTGGATCCTAGCTTTGGGCTGGATGCAGATTACATGACCTCTTGAGAGCCCTTCCAGTCCTATTTGTCCAATTCTACATCAGCAAGTAAAGACTTTTGCCCTTTTTTTCTTTATTTTTCCCTGTGAGACTATTGGCTCCTTGGGACAAGGGTGCTGACTTTTCTGCTTGTTTTTGTTGCCCAGAGAAGTGGGGGTGCCATCCTGAGAAGGCTAAGATGCCCCTGCAGTGCAAATAACACCTACAGTAGACATTCATTTAGTCATTTAGAGACTAGATCTTACTGTCACTTCAAACATTGCTGATGTCATCACCCCAGCCTACCATCACTGCCTACCCTCCTTTGGGTGCCTCTCAGAGTTTTTGGAGCAAAAATACTGTCATACATTCAGGGCTTCAAAATCTGGCTGTGCAGTAGTAAATGCAATTGCATTTGGCAGAAATTGTGTTCAGGACAGAAACAGAAGGAGACATTTTGGTTTTGTTTTGTGGTTTTGGTTTGCTTGTTGTTTGTCTTCTATTCCAAACCTACAGCAGGTGAAATAATTATTTGGGGAGGGGTGTGTGTGTGATATCAGCCAGGGAAAACAATCTTGCTAGTGATTGCCAAGTTGTCTTTGATTAAATCACTGTTTCCAGTATTTGCTAGCTTTTTCTAAAAGCTTTGTGAACATCTATTCTGATTTCTTTGGATTCTAATCTGAGTCTTTGTGCTTTTGGGACAAATAGTCTGAAGGTTGATGTTTTGCCAAAATGAACACTAGAGCACTTCCAAAACGAATTAAAATGAGAACTAACGAAAGCCACTTTGCTTCTGAATGAGGAGTCTTTCAAAGAATTTAATGAACTTTAATACATAGTAATTTTCACTTTAGTTCATTTGATTTAACTTGAGTTGAATGAGGCTGCACAGGCAAGCACCAAGTCACATTGATTTTATGTGGGACTTGAGCTCATTAAAAAAAAAAAGTACTTGCAAAACTGCTAAGGGTGCGTTTGAAAATGTTGACTGCTCTTGTCCTTGGCTTAAGAAGTACTTCAAAAATATCATATTTAGCTTTCAGAGCACCTTTGATAGTTAAGAGGAATTTAACAAATCTACTTCTATTTTAAGATTTTCTTTTCCATCATTATGGGGCACGTCACGGTCACTCAGAAGCTGATGATGCCACCGGCTTGGAATTCAGCTCCAAAAGCTGTATCCTCCGCATATCAAAGGAAGTTATCCTCAAGCGAGGAACATAATTAAGTTACTGGAAGAAAGATTGTAAGAAAGCATTAGTACAACGTTTTTCCTTGTGCTTGTAAAAATTAGCTGGGTTCGGGTTTGTTTATTTACACCATTGATGGAGATACATCTCCATATCTATGTGTAGCTGTCCCATCTGCTTTATATTTGTGTGGTTTGTAGGCATATGGGAAAACTTTTTCACCCTCCTATTACTGTTACAATTGGCTTAGTGTTTCTAATAGTCTTTGTGTGAATTGTGTGTGAACTACAGTGGAAATTCACAGAGCTACAACTGCTGCATGAGAGAGTTAAGGAGGAAACAAGGAAGAAGTAGGTGTTCCAGCAAATGAAGTTTGTGGTAGTGTGTGTAATAAGACAGGAAATAGAGTTAGCTAACAGTTGGCCATGGATAATTAACAATCAGTCCTGCACATGGCTGGAAGGACATGCTGTTAATTACTTTTTTTTTTTTTCCAAGGTACAGAGCATCTGCTTTCTTTGTTTAGTTTTAATAGTCAGTGGTTGACAGAACACCTTCTGGGTTGTTTGTTTTGATCCCTGAGATACTCAGCAAAGTCGTTTCTAGTCTAATAAACCATGTATCTGGACGCAGTGACATGAGGATTATTGGTAGGTTGTTACTCTTTCTAGTGTTGTTTTCTATGGCAACCACAAAAGGTTGGGAGGTACCTTGAGAGGTCATCTTAGCCATTTCTGTGCCAGAAGATGGGACCTTTATCTGGAAAGCATTCCTGACTGACAGACATGTACCCACCTGAGCTCCAAAGACGGACATTCTGTAATTGCTCGGGTATTTCTGAAGTCTGATCTAAATCTGCTTTGTTGCAGTTTAAGTTCAATATAAGTGTTATACTCAGGAGTTGGGGAGACAAATGTGATGACTCCTCTATATACAAAGCTTCCAGTTGTTTGGAGACTCTGTTCAGTCTTCCGGTATGTAGACTATAAATTTAATAGATCTTTCAATGTTTCCTTACATCCATATTACCCACTCCTCTGAGCTCTTTCCAGCCAAGCAGCATCTTTCTTTCAGATGCTTAGAGGCATCAGACTCTCCCCAAAGAGTTCCTCCCTAGTCCTTTACCCACGTTTCGTGCAGTTGCTTACACCACCCAAGCTGAGTATTTTGCTTGTTGAGTTCCTGCTTGTTTTGTATCCCTCTCCAATTTCAGATCACTTGAATTTTCATCATGACTCATGCTGCTTGGGACACCCTCCCACCTTTAGACTGTTTGCAGACAAAGTATTTTCCTTATTGTGAAATACTGCTATTATATACTGCTAGCAAGTGGCTGCTCCCTGAAACCACGCCAACAGAAGACTTGGTCCAGCTGGCAAAAGCACAGCCTCCCAGCAGGCCAACATTTCTTTCTTCCCCAGAGAACTGTTGCCCTCCTAATATGTTGAGGCTTAGAGAGTTCGAATCTGATCCTTCTGACCTTTCCACGGGTTTAGCTGTATATATTTGTTAGTGGTCTAACTGGAACTGGTGAAGGCTCTTCTTTGCTTAAATACACCTATAAACTAGTATATAGGACTGGTGCTTAATTCATGTGCAAGGGGCTGTATGTCTGGTTTTGGTATATCTGCAGTTTTTTCTGCTGATAATGTTGGGATGGATCAGTTGTATAGATCTGTGCAGGGCTTGGCTAGGTTAAGTCACCTGACCTTAGAGTGTCTCCCCAAAATAAAATAAGGCTTGGCAGCCCATTTTGCCCCTTCTCTTGAACAGATGTTTCAGTCTTCCATAGTGAGAGCCCTGACCCATAACTGTCCCATCTATCACTGCACTTGCTACATTACTAGCAGTCCTTAGGGTAACCCACGTGTGTGTGCCTTCTCAAGACTCACGTTCCTCTGCTCTTGTTTTTCCCTTCTCCTGCATGGTACCCTAGATGTCATATTTGGAAAACAGAAAATTTTGTTTCCTTGACAGTGTAGGGAAATTATCTTTAGGAAATCACATTCAATACACTCTTGGAGCAGAGAAATCTTTCACAGATGATTACTCATTAAAACAATTTAGCATTTAGTCTTAATATTCACTTCATCATCTGTATATGAAAGAACTGAAACATACAGGATGTGTGTTAGCTTGAAGCACTCCTTTTGGGGAGTTGGGCTCTTGACATCAATGTGAATTGAGATGGTCCCCTTAACACAAAGGTGAAAAACATCAAATGGGCTTTAATACAGTGCCTTCCCTATGTGCTCCTTTGTCACTCGTAAGCTTTTATTGTGTAGCATTTGCACTTGTAAATGCCACGTTGCTACATGAATATGAGTCTTCATACTTTTAATTTGTAAGCAAATGTCTCTTCTTGATAATGCCAGGAGAAATGTTTAGAGACAGCTCCTTTACCACTATAAGCACGCTCCCTGCCAGTGGAGTTCTTCCTCAATGGGACTGCAATGAGCTCAGACAAGCAAAGAGTGTGTGGGACTAGGTACTCTATAAGGCATCGCTGAGAAGAGGAGGGATAAGATTTAGGCATCTTCAGTTAACACTGGACTGATGAGGTGGCAAAAAGCAAGTAACCATAATCTGGTACCATGCTTCGTGACAGAGATGGAGTTGTAAGCAAAATACCTGAGGTTGGTCTATGATTGCCACCAGTTGGGAGACAAAAAGAAAAAAGAAAGTCTTCAAAACCAAACAACCAAAAAAACTTCAAAACCTTGAGCTCGAGTATTCATTTAGACACTCTTAAAAGCAGATTAAAATAACTTTGTGACGTGACTGAGAGATTAGACAAAGTTGTTATCTGGGAAAAGCATGTTTAATAGATGTTAAATGAGACAGTAAAGTAACTGAAAACACTCCTCTTAAATTTTATTTCTTAATTTAAAATAATGATAGAAATTGCTTACATATAAACTATAAGAAAATCTATTGGAATCATCAAATAATGAAAAATGTAAATACAATCAAGAAACTAATAATGCCAGGACTTTACCAGTGGCTTAAGATGGATTGGGTTTGCAATATTTACTATTTTTAGAGCCTGTAGAGTAGCACTCATTTGCCTGAGTACTTCAGTTACAGCAAACCCCCATAGGTTCGGGGCCTTTTTATGCTAGGGTTTTTTTCAAATTATAGTAAAATAGCAGGTATGATTCGTAAGTGGAGTTGTTGGAATTACAGCTGTAATTTATAGATGAGGCTTGTGAATATGAGAATGGGCAGAGTCTCAACTCTATTATTGTAATTAGTCTTCAGAAGTGAGCCCTGGGATGCTGCGTAGCCCAAATCAGTGCTTTTTGCCTGTCTTGCTTTCTTCTCTTTCTGGTGACTGAAAGAGGCACAGGTGAAGCAAGGTACAGTATACTGTGTAGACTTAGCATATAGCATATATCCAGACTGTTACAAAACCAAACTACACATGAGGTCCAACCGCTGGCCTCCCTCTGTCTGGCAGACAGACATGGGTGGTAGGGCACAGCACATCTGACTTGATTACTGGCAGCCTGTCATTGTACCAAAACGTGTGTCCATCTTTTTCTTGAAGGGCAATGATATATTTTGGAAAAAATTGTGTTTGAAACTGGCAGCTGACAGTTCCTACGTTGAAGAACCAATTAGCACACAGCAGCTGATGGGTTTTCCCATAGCTGTATATAGGTTGCTGACCATGGATGTTTGGATTGTGATGGTATGACAGAGGGATCCTGAATGTTATCAAACTTTGGATGGGGTTAACAGTACAACGAAGAATAAAACCCACACATTCTAATGTAGTAATTCTGTTAGTAATTAGATGGGAATTAAGTTGTGAAACTGTTACTAAAAATTTGTAGAAATACCTGCCAGCTCTGGTGGCGTCACGTATGGGGAATCAGGCCTCCAGTAGTGCACAGAACAATTTGTGATCTGCATATATAAAATCTCAGTCTCAATTTAGTAACTTCCCTTACTCGATTTAGTAAGCTCCCTCGCAGTACCACAAACCAGTTGAGCGTTTTCTCAATGCCTTTTTGGCTATGACAGCCGTGAAAAATGCAGACTCTAAAATCAGAGAGGGTTTTCTTCTTGCTCAGAGGAAAGGCTGCTGCCTTCAGCCTGCACAAAGTTAAACTGGGAGTGGAAATGCAAGAGGAAAAAAATCTATGGGGCAATTTAATGGTAAGTGCTGACTTGGAGCAGCATCAACATTATCACTTAGAGCTGAAGGATGGTCTCCAGAAAATCTTCCATCCTGCTGTTACAAATTCACTGTAATGAACAGCAAACAAAAGGTTGCAAAGGATGGTTGTGACTGATTGCTGACAAAGTTGCAATGTACTGCAGCTGGCAAGGCTCCTGCTGGCAAAAGACATAATATGTATTGCCACAGGTCATATAATGGTAAATGAACACTTACTGCCTCTGTGGCAAGCGGATTGATTGCTGTGTCCACCTCTGAACAGGTCTGGCTTTGTTTTACAAGTAAATGTATTTGTCCCTGCTGTGTTGAAGTCAGAAGATGAGTTTAAATACAGAGAGCTCAAGGCAAAGATGATAGTGATGTGCACAGGAGCTACTTTCAGCTCTTACAAAATTACCTGTCGTGCATTTATATATATATAAAAATAAATAACTGCGTCTGAATGTACATTATTTTTGTCTTCAAGTGTGGTTTTACTTTTCACAACTAGAATGTTATTCTAAGATAAAGGCAACATTTGATTGCCGGGCACTGACTTCACACCATAACCCATGGTCTGATAAAAAGGTCTCTGTTGGTAAATGCCACTTAGCATTCTTTATACATTTTAGCTTTCTATAGACAGTTGAGAAAATTACAAGTGCAGGAAAGCCCACTTTAAAAGATTTTCAGTTTGGAGCCTGAGGAGCAGGTCTTAACTGAAATGCCACATCCGTTGCCTAAAATAAGAATTGGAGTACTGCCACAAGGAACATTCTCTGCCATGCAACCGGGCAGGAAGGGCCCCATGGCATGAGAAGGGATGGCCAGCAAGGCTTCTGGGCTGTGGGAGAGACGGGTGTGCCTAAATCAGCACAAGCTCTGCTACCTCACAGTCTCATTTTGGGGTTTCCCATTTGAAATAATAATCACTCACTGGGCCAAATATGTGTGGCAGTTGCTCTCCAGCTTTAGATTCAATATTAGGAAAAATTTCTTCTCTGAAAGGGTTGTCAACCATGGGATCAGGCTGGCCCGGGATGTGGTTGAGTCGCCATTGCTGGAGGGACTCTAAAGATGTATAGATGTGGTGCTGAGAGATGCGGCTTAGTGGTGGTTTTGGCAGTGCTGGGTTAATGGTTGGCCTTGATGAAGTTAAATATCTTTTCTAAACTAAATGATTTTATGAATCTAAGTTACTGCTTTTGCAAAATTCTTAATTCATCTTTCTTCCAGTACAGAACGGAAAGTATTTTCAACTCTTTGGGAAATGCAGTTTTTGTTTTCCTGCCAGCCACAACTGTAACTTCTGGCAAGAGTCAGTTTGGACTCCAGTCAGCACCACGATCAGGGAAAACAGAGAAGTGGCCTGAAGCTAGTTCTGCCACCCACCTCCAGAGCTGTGTCAAGCATGCTGGGACCTAAGCCCTGTGTGTGTTGTGCATGTGCTCCCCTTAATTATGTCTGACAGGGCGCTGAGAGATAGCATGTTTTGATGGAAAAGATTTTCTTAGGACACTCATATACATTTTTTTTTTTTCCCCCAGTTGAAGGCATTCATACATATTCTTCACGTGTTTCTTCATATGCATATATACAAATACCTAGTAAATATCCTGCAAATCCAACATACTTGCAGAGGTTGTTTGCAGTGAGAGATTTTTGCTTTCTCAGGACCATGCATCATGTTCTCACATGTTAACGTGGAGGTTATCTGCCTTGCACAAGTATTGCATGGACTCAGGCAAAAATAGCCTAGCACTGAATTACCAGGGGTGTATAAGCAGCTGATGCCCTCGCAGTGTCACTGCAAAGTAGTCTTTCTTCAGAAACTCTGTCTGCCAAGTCATTTTTAAATTGTGTTAGGTAAGAACCATGAGCTATATGCAAGTATCTTACATTTAATTGCTTTAAGAAATACTTATAATGTGGAACAACTCCTGCAAAATCTGTCTTGTAGGAAATTGCTAGTAAACGACATGAGGGAGTGGAGATTTGAACAGACCAAGGCAACCTTTAGAACAAAACCAAAGCAAAACACATGCCTGCCTGGATCTGTGTCAGTGGGAGGCTGCTGTGACCCTACAGCAGTTAATTTATTTAGTGTGTTGCTGCTGGTATGCTAATTAGATATGTCTTGACCCCAGAGACAATCAGTTCCAAGTTTCAAAACTCTTTTTTAATATTTTTTTCTAAGAAAAAGAATGAAGGCAGATGAAAATTTCTTAAGAGTTTAGAGTCCTGGGCTGCCTGTGTGTTTCTCTGTGCTTTTGGCTTTTGCAGGCACTACAAAGCTCCTTTTTCTTTTTTATGCAAAACACTGCGGTAGCACTAGGTCAACCTCAAAAGCACAAAATGAACAGAACTGTTCTAAATAACAAGGTTTTCAGTGCTTAAAAGGAATTACGAGCTGCATGTTCTAAAGGGACCCTTCAGAGAGGTGGAAGAAGAGGGGGGATGGAGCCCACTGACTTTTCCAGCAGGTAGGGTAATAGGTTAGGCTGATGAAGCCCCAGACTGATTGCTGGTGTAAGCATGACATTCGGGCTGGGGGCAGGTACCTGCTGTGATTTGCAACAAGAGCATGTTTATTCAAAGAGCAGGATACTTGTGTATGTATATAACAGACTTGATTTAACAGGCTTGTTTACTAGTTATGAATAGTCAGCTGTTGGTGTGCATGGAACAGGTAGGGAAGTAAATTATTCAGAGAAATTGTGAAAATCTGTGAGATCCATCCTTAGCAATTCAGTTTCCAGAGACCAAATAATTAGCTCTGTGCTCAGAAATAATCTCAAGTTAAAAAGTCACTGCCAAGTGTGTTTTACATAGCTTCTCTCTCCTTGGCAAAACCTTACGTGGTCTGTCCAAACACCAAAGAGCAAAATGCTTTGGACTTGTTACTTCTTTTCAGCAAATAATTCTCTTATATCTGGGTCATTTTGGGTTTATTTTTTTGATGTGCTACTGTTGAGCTTTCTGCTTCTCCTTCTGCATCGCACTTAGAAAACTGTCAGGCAAACATCACTCTAGTACGAGACTGGATGTTTTTTTGTGTGAGTACTCTAAACTAGAATGACTTTTGAACTACCCCAGGCTGGTGTTGGTAGAACTGGTTTTCTTTAAGGATGTCAAACTGTGGTTGTTGGCAATGATAAACCCTTCTGACCGGTTCAGACCACGACAGGCAGCGTACCTTCCTGTGGACTTCGAATGCAGATGCAGGCAGAATTTGCTTTTGTTCTTGCATGCTGAAAATTTCCAGTTTGGATCTGTGAGTTCCTGTTTCAGGCCTGTAGGTGTTCTGCTTTGTGTTTGTCATGGAAGACACTAATCCACAGTTGTGCTTTGCTGTGTAATGCCGTGGTGTAAACGTGGAGCAATGTGAAGTGTTGTGGCTTTTTGCCCCAGTGTCTCCCCTATCTGCTTTCTGAACCTTAAAACATACTAGCAGCCATTGTTTGCCCTGCCTGTTGGAGGCAAGCGTGAGGCAAAAATGAAGCCAACTATGACTGCAGTAGTAGTAATTACCTAGATGCTTGTTTAACCATGCAGCAAGTAATGAAGTCAGGGACGGTAATGTCACATCAACTACATCACCTCATTTTCTTCTCTTGCAGACACAGGGAGGTTAAAAATAATGAGCCTGTCTGCCTCTCCCCATACCCCTGAGCACACTGAATCACAAGCACCTTCTTTCTAAAACAAATTTATTTCTTGCTGCCTCCTTCCCAACAAAGACTTGCTGGTGATGAATACCAGGCTTCGCAGCATATTTGTCAAAGTGGTGCACCTGTGAGGGTTCCAGCACAAGATAAATTTTGGCAGGCCAAGGGAGTAGAGGGATGTACTAGGCGAGGAATAAATCTTTGTGTGTTATGCCAGACTGCGAATGAGCGTTCTCCTCCCAAGAATCGCCCCTCTGACAAGTTATGATAAATTACACTCTTTGTTGACACCTTCATCGTGTTATTTATGGCTCATTAATTGAACCGAAAAGGAGACTTGTAGCACAGCAGGGGCATTGTACAATGCTTTTCCAGTAGGCTGGAACTCAAACCAAAGAACAAAAAAGGGGAAGAAAAAGGTAAAGTAATGCACATATGTGGTACACTTCACAGAATAGAGCTAGATGCTGTGAGACACCAGTCCACAACTGTAGCAAGTGCTCTGTGTCCTCTTGGAAGCCTTCATTTGGTCCTCCTGTATGTCCCAGTGTCTTGTTCTTTCATCTTTAATTGTTGTACCTCTGCTGTTCTGTATGCTGCTGAAGTGCGGGACTGTCAGTCCCATACGAAGGCAAGTGTCCAGCCTGTCGTTCTGGACTTGACCATCCCTCACATCCCTAACAGCACAGACCCTGGTGCTCGGAGGGAGATTCTGACATGACAGTGGGCGAAAAGGAATGATGCTGATGTGACACTGAAGAGCTCTAGCATTTCTGTACCATCACAAAATGCTGCTCCTTTTGGGCAATAGATGCCTCATTCAGAGATGCTTTTGACCAAACATCCTCTGTGGCAGTATGGGCGGGCATTTTCTCTGAGTAGTGTAAACAGGAAAGGGAGAGGTACAGGATCTGAGCGGGTGGCTGTCTACACTTGTTATGCAAGAGCAGTCCGCAGGAAACGTAGCTGAAAGTCATTGTGGGGGGTGATAAAAGAAAGAACAGAACCTTCAGCGGATGAATACTGAGGCAGATGAGCTAGCTTCTATGAAGAGTTGTAGACTTCCCTTTTAAGACATAGTTTATTACAACAATTTCTGATGTTAAACAGCTCAGCACCAAATCTACCACTCTTCATAGAAGCTAGCTCATACTGACTCCGGGGAGCATTTATTGTGCATATTTTGAGACAGGAGTACCTTCAAAGCCTGCCTAAGAATGGATTGCTTTCCTGTCAAAGGGTTCCAAGATACCAGTTCAGCTCTTTGCAGGAGAATGCCGTTTTGAAGTCTCATGTTTCCATTAGCAGTAGAAGCAGGCACTGGCCGTTTGGGCTCCTCTCTTCCGAAGGAGTTGCGGCCCTTCTGAAGTGGGAAGCTTGGGAGTTTCTTAAATCGGTCAGACAGGTCCCTTGGTAGTATAGTCTGGAAGAGGGAGTAGTTGGGGCTGGGTGACAAGATCTGAGATTTGCTTCAGTGTAGCTGCTTAGTCAGCTCTGTGGGCACAATCAAACTTCTCCATCTTCGGGGCTTTGGTGTGTCTCCCAGGTGTGAAATAAAGTTTTACTTTTTCCTTAGCGACAGATTGAGGATGTGGTTCTGCAGGGACAGGATTTAATTAGGTAACACTGACCATGAAAATGAATTCCTCTTCTGACAGCTTTCCCTCCCCCTGGGTGAAACAGAGGTGTCCCAGGGTCTAGGGGCAACCCCTCCTGCACGCCATTCTGCCAGCAGGGAAGGAAGGTGCTGTGTTTTGCCCAGCTCTTGGGAGCTGCTACATGGTTCCCATGCGTTCAGTTCCCTCCCCACCGCTGCTCCTCGGAAGCCTGGTTATGTCCCTGAATTGAAACCTGGGAAACTATGCTCGCAGTCTCCAGGTCTTCTTTTAACTGCTGTACTCGGTGTGCAGCCTGGAGCCAGACTGCCTAACACAAACTGCCTTCCTGCGCTCTGCCCGAACCTACAGGCCCTGTAACCAGGCACAGCAGGTGTGCCGTGGACACTGTGACTTTGGAGCTAGTGTGGAAACACGATAGCAGCGTGTAGTGGCGTGCGAGACCCGCCTCACTACGCAGCTCCCTTTGCTCCCTGTGCAGCCTCCTCTTCTCCACGGCTGTGCAGCTCCCTGTGCCGGTAACGAGAACAGCATCCACCTTTCCCCCTCACGTTTGCTTTCCCTCTCCCGTTTATGCGTGATGTAATGAAAGAGTTAGTGCGCTGCGGCAGCGGCGGGACGGGGGCCTTGCTCTCCCGTCCCTTCCCGGGGCGTTTTCGCCGGCGGGCACCGCGCCGGCTCGGCCCTGCACCCTCTGCCTCGGGCCAGGCGCACGGACAGCGCGCGCTCGCTCGCAGCGCGGCTGGAGCCTGCGCCAGGACCGCACCGGCACGCGAGCTGCCCTTCCCGCCATCGAGAGCGGCCGGCCAATCAGAGGCGCCGCCATCGCCCCGGCCGCCCGCCTGAAGGGGTGCCGAGACGGGGCCCGGAGTGCCTCCAGTCAGCGAGCGGCTCGCCTCAGCTCGGCTCGCCCTGCCCTGCTCCCCTGCGGTGGCCGCCTCTGTGCGGGCGGGGCTTGTCTGTTGCCCGCGCCACGTTGTGTTGTGCGTGGAGCTTCTTCAGCTTCGCCCCGCCAGCAGCAGCGCGGCTGGGAAGCGGTGCGGCAGTGGCGCAGTTTCTCTGAGCGGCTAATTCCCATCTGCAGATCTGCCTGGTAATGGATCCTGGCGTTTCCTTTCCCTGTAGGTTTTTTAATTCCTTTCTATTCGGGTTTAATAAAAGCAATATAATTGAGATTGTAATCCGTAATCAAGTTGAGCTTCTAGGGTTTTTTTTCCATTCTGATCTAGTGAGCAGGGCCGTTAAAACAAGGAACAATCAGACCCACAATGTAAGGTCTCTTGCTCTTTTTTGAATGGCAGGCTGACTGCATGATCAGTGGCAACAATCCTTGTTGGTTACTTTTCTGTGCCTAATTCCTGAGTTAGGAAAATTAGGGCCACCAGTAAGGATGTGTGATAGCCAGGATAGCGCCAGGACCAAGAGGGTTTTGGTTTATCTGTTGACCAATTCCCCCAGTCCTTCCCCCACCCTGCTCCCAAAATCACTCTGCAACAAGGCAAAACCCTGAGCAAAAACTTGCACGAACCAATCTGCTTGAGTCTCCCACCCTCTACAGTAGTAGTTCCATGCTGGGCAGATTTAATGGTTAAATATCAAAGAATATCTTCTTTTTGAGCTTAAATGCAACCTAGAAGGCCAGTAAACTGTTTAGTCTAGGATATGTCCAGTGCTGGAAAGTATCCTACCGCCTTCTTGCTGTATATTCCTTTTTCTCATCTTCACACCCAAACCTGTGTTGCCAGAATGTTAGTAGCTATTTCTGGAGCCAGGAAGTAGAACCTCACAGGTTGAATGTGAGCAAGGAGAAGGAAGCCACATAGGTAGGAAAAGTCTGAGAAAAATTAAGTAGGAAAAAAGTTTGCTGCAGGCAACTTTCAGCTGTCAGTTTTGAAACTAGCATCCCGTTCTACTAGGGCAAACCACCTCCAGCACAGCATCCTGCTTCCCCATTGCTGTCCTTTGTTTTGGAACTTGGTGCTTAGCAGGGTGTCTTTTCTTATTTTGTAATTGTGGCCTTCCTGTAGCATTTTCTTCCCAGATAGCCAGCTTTCTTTTTCATTTACAAGGATATGTGATTTTTTTTTTATAGTGCTAAACAAATTAAGCTTTACAAGATTTTTCAAAGTATTAACTGATACATCTTTTCCACTTATTAATTTTTGGTTAAAAAATATTTGTAATAGCGTGGGCTACATTATTAGCAAAAGAAACAGATCCATGAATGAGACACTGACTGAAATAGCCTTGAGGGGCTGTTGCTTCCTCATCACTCGTTCAGTCTTCCCTAGCTGTCAGTTTTTTAGGAATTTGACTAAGTACACTTAACAAATTTTGCTGGCTTGCTGGCAGCAACTATTGGTATGCATTTGCAACAAGCCCTGGTTACCTGTATGTGATGAGGAGCTGTAGTGAAATAATGGGCATAATCCGAAAATACTTTCTTCTTGTTTGTCATGAATTCAGTCTTTCGCTGCCTTAAGAGAGTTATAAAATTTCCTTTCCTTTTTTTTTTTTTAAATTGATCATATTGTTAGGACATTGGAATTGATACTTTGCATATTTGCATGTGCCCATCACTTCATTTGCAGATGTTGATACAAAGGCTTAACCCGAAGACAGCACCATCTCTTGGGCTTCAAATACTGTAACCATGTGAGTAGGCTTCCCTGAACTGATTCTCTCAAATGAGACCATGAGCTGTGAACTGAAGGTAACTCAGGAAAAAGAGTTTACAGAATTTACATAGCCTAACACACCTTTAATTCCTGGGCTGCTTATAAATAAATGAGGCAGTGCTTTTTTCTACAGGCTTACGCAGCTATGGCCGTGTTTCTCTGTCTGACGCAAGTAGAAACAGTGTAATGCGTAGTAATGAATATACCAGAAAGAAGAGTAGTTCTGGTGTTTGTGACCAATTTGCAGTTAAGGTTTGAAATAAAAACATTGATTTTATCCACCAAAAATTCTTTGGTGGAGGGGGTAGCATTTGAAAAATTGTGTCATCCTTGATAACAAATAGGAGCAGGCAGAATCAGCAACTCCAGTCAGCTCACGGGAGGTAAGTGCCACCTGCACCAAAAAATGTTGGCTTCAATCTCCAGCTTCCTGCACTTCTGTTCTCTGTGGATTGCAAAGCTACAGGAGGAGGGAAAAACAACTTCCAAGTCAGTCTTACATAATACTTTGTTTAGCAAGGGTTATACTAATCATGTCAATACTGAGCCTCTAGTTTTTGGTAATTACATTGAAAATGCCCAGTTTGTACATAGTAATTCCAACTATAATTACCATGAAATTATATAACTACAAATTACCCTGTCATGTGGATGGCCTAAATAAGCATGTACAGTACCTGCTCTGTGATAACAAATTAGAATTACATGGTTGGTTAACTAGCAGTAATATGAGATTTTTGAAGTGGCCAACCAAGCTGGCTAGTTATGCGGGGAGAAAGTGAAATCGTTTAGATTTTCAAATAATAGATTATTTCTTTCCTGATACTCCCTTACTGGAAAAAAAAAAATTCTGACTCGGGGTTTGCTTTTAAGGGACATTTATATTTTATCAAATTGTTTGCTTAATCATGACCAGTTGTTGTGTTTGTTTGCCTGGGTGCCTGCTACTGATTGTGGGACATCACCTGTTTGATTCTGGTTTTTTAATGATTTTTTTTTTTTTTAACTGAATGTGTGAATGCTCTTTTTATCAAAGAGCATTTTGTTCATTTGCAGCAAAAAAAGTTAATGGAGAAAAAAAGAGCTAGAGATTATATACCAGTACAACCTTTTCCTTTCATCAGTTCTTTTATTTGAAGAAGGGAAAAAGCACATCTGAAAGTCTCATTCATCACAAAACAAGTCATTCACTGTGTCAGAATCTGCTTTCAAAACATCCGTACTGTAACTCTTACAGACAAAATGGAAATAATATTGATCTTTCTCACTTAATCTTTAACATGACGTCGTGGGGAAGAAAGGTACACCAAAAAACCCAGCAATGGTACTGCTGGGTTATTTGAAAGCCTAGCTCGTCCAGGGCTGCAGCATCTCAAAAGACAACCTAACTATCAAAGTGTACTCATGCTTTATGTATGGAGGAAGACTAGTGTTGCTAACAGTCTTCCTTTATCATGAGGGGAAAGGTACATCCTTGACAAATACAAACCTGGTGAATATCTAGTTTTATACTCCAGGAGTGGTGGTGTACTTTTTGTAGTGATGCAGAAACAAAGGCACCACTGGAAACGAGCTCTGCATCGCGGTGGCCAAGGCATGGAGGAGGAAGTGAGAAAACAAAACATCCTGATTAGTGTGGAACTCTCCCGTGGGAAAAGCAAGGGTGGAAACTAGGGGGAAAAGCTAGATCCTCGGGTTTGGTTTTCACTAGGTGTGGATGGTGTTGCCATTAAAGCCCACGCGGTGGCAGCATGCAGAAGTTGTAGTCACAGCCAGACCGTTTGTCTTCAAGCTGCGTTTAGGGGTTACTCGCCGGCGGTGGAGGTGGAGGGGGGAGAAGAAATAAATGAATTCTTGCAATCAGGACATGTTGAGTATGGATTTTATCGTCTGCCTCGACCAGTTTTTGAAACTGGTGTGTGAGAAGACTTAATCCATCCATTTGTTTCGGTTTTACTTTGTTGTTTTTAATCTCGAGCATATGGTAATCAGCCTTTGGAAAAGACTGTCACTTAGGACCTAAAATTCTTTTATTGAAGCTTCGAACTTCCTCCTTTTCTAGTTATAATTGAATCTTCATACAAAGGTCCTGGCAACCATTCTTATAAACTGCAGGAGTCACCACAGAGAAATATGTAATTGAGAATAAAATGTTTGTTACTTTTCACCTGAAGCCATAGTACTTGCAAATGTGGAGATTTCTCCAGTTGAGGTTTAATAAAAGCAAGTGTAAAGTCTTGCACCTGGGGAGGATTAACCGTCTGTATCAGTACAGGCTGGGGGATGACCTGCTGGAGAAGAGCTCTGTGGAGAAGGACCTGGGGGTCCTGGTTGATGACAGGTTGGCTATGAGCCAGCAGTGTGCCCTGGTGGCTAAGAGGGCCAATGGGATCCTGGGATGCATCAGGAAGAGTGTGGCCAGCAGGTCGAAGGAGGTGATCCTCCCCCTCTACTCTGCCCTGGTCAGGCCCCACCTGGAGTATTGTGTCCAGTTCTGGGCTCCCTGGTATAAAAAGGACAGGGATCTCCTGGAGAGAGTCCAGAGAAGGGCTATGGAGATGATTAAGGGCCTGGAACATCTCCCGTATGAGGAAAGGCTGAGTGAGCTGGGGCTGTTCAGCCTGGAGAAAAGAAGACTGAGGGGGGACCTAATTAATGTTTATAATTAAGTATGGGATGCAGGGGGAATTGGCCAACCCCTTTTCAGTGGTCTGTGGAGATAGGACAAGGGGCAATGGCTGTAAACTGGAGCACAGGAAGTTCTGCACCAACATGGGGAAGAACTTTTACCCAGTGAGGGTGACAGAGCACTGGAATAGGCTGCCCAGGGAGGTGGTGGAGTCTCCTTCTCTGGAGATATTCAAGACTTGTCTGGACGCCTATCTGTGCAATATGAGCTAGGGAGCTGCTTTGGCAGGGGGGTTGGACCCGATGATCTCTCGAGGTCCCTTCCAACCCCTACAATTCTGTGATTCTGTGATTCTGTGACTGTAATTTTCATGCCTGGATTTGTGGTTGCTTTGGTCTACCCCTAAATAAATTAGATAGCCACCTATGTAAAAAGTAAAATTCCGCCCAGAGAGGTGGTGGATGCCCCGTCCCTGGAGGTGTTCAAGGCCAGGTTGGGGCCCTGGGCAACCTTGCGTAGATCCAGGCTGGAGGTTGGTGGCTCTACCTGTGGCCAACTCTATGATCCTTGGGGTCCCTTCCAACCCAGACCATTCTGTGATTCTGTGAAACTCTCAAAGAGGTTTACAACCTCAGCTCGTTCTTATCTCAGGTTTTCTTCTATGTTCCCAGCAGAATCTTTTGCTTACCTAGCATCCTCTCTTCTGAGTGACACATATTTGTAGAAGCAAGTAGTTCCAGCTAGTTTGCCTTGTTTATGTGCAATTGCAAGTCCAAATAAATACCTTCAATTCACAATAATTTATTTCTAACAGCCTCATTTGCTAGTCAGTAGCAGTGACAGATGAAAAATAGTAGTAACAGGGTTAACCAGTATCCCCACAGTGAACCCTAGACTGATCTTTGGAAATTATCATCTTTGCTGTCCAAATCCAGAGTCTGGTAGATGTTCTTTTCAGTTAGTGTTTCAGTTGCTCATGCACTGTTCTTTGTGTTTCAAGCACACATGAATTGTGCTGTGTGCAAACATGTATCTCTGTTTACAAAAAGCAACACAGAGATTCTTAGCCTCTAAATGATTCAGGGAGGATTTGTTTGGTTGCTGTTGGTGTTTCTTGTTTATTGTCTACTTTCTGCTTTCCTCATAGCTCAGTCCACCATGTCTTTTTTGTCTGTCATTGAATTAAGTACTGTGCAAAGTGGTGGGAGGTCTTCAGAGAGTCATGCTGGGAATATATTTTAAACAAATATCCTTTAAGGTGGGAATAAGCATGATGATCGGGTATATTCCAAATTGCGTAGGGACTCTCGCTAGCATGCAGTGTTTATGAGTATGAATAATTATAATAAAGTTTTCCATTCTCAAATTCTACTTTTTCTCTTTTTTGTGTCATCTCTAAAGAATCCATCTTTCAGAAGGTGATGACTTGGAACTTACTGGCAGAGCAGTTTCTCATGACTGCTGTTTGGTAATTGGAACATCTCAGCTTCTGTGAGAGTTTGTGGTAATTTTGGTTACAGAGAATGAAGTTAGTTCAACATGAGACTTTTTTTTAGCTGGCTAGGTTCTTAAACTCTAAATAAGGCTAAGAATAGAATTTAGGTAGTTTCAAAGTAAAAAAAAAAAGCATAGTTATTTAGATTACTTAAGATATAAGAAAAATATTTGCAAACAGTGAGTTTTATTGCAGAGAACTTGTTTGATGACATGAGCTGTTAAGAGATGTTCTAAAAAGGTAATTGATTAATGGGTTCTTAATCTGGAAGATGGTAGGAATTTTTCACCACTTGTCAGATTGTTTTGAATGTTTTCTAGAAAAAAATCTGTTAATTCACATATCTGCTGTGTGACATGTTTATCTAAAAGGCACAAGAACTTTTCTTGTACAAAACCAGTTGCTCTTACAAGTGGAAGATTTTTGTACATATCTCTGTTCACTTAATGTCTTTTTAGGATACGTGCTCTTAGTCATATTTGCTCAAACTCAAAGACTTTGCTATTAGTCCTCTTGAACTCAAGAAAAGTCCTTCTGAGACGACAAAGTTACTTGTTTAAGGCTACAAGGTTCTGTGTGATCATCTTCTAAAGAAGGTTTTTGAATTCTGTTCAAATTCATATTCAGTGAATATGCAATTAATAGTCTAGTATCTTGTATTTATTTGCTATCCTGAAACTTTACCCATACAGGTTTTTTAAAAGCTTGTTATATTGTGGGGCTGTGTAAATAACTGTACAAAACATCCCTGATGTCATAATCCCAAAGTAAGCTGAGAACATAAAATTTCTTTCCACTGATGCAGGACTTTCCTGTTCAAGATGTATTCAGTGTGGTCTAGTAGTTCTTTCCATAATTTAAGTGCATCAGCAAGTCCATTAACACAAATAATTTTATTCTTCTTTCACTTAGTATCTTCTTATTTGAGCCTAATATCAGCAAAGCTAGAAAGTTGCCTCGTCCGTTTGAAACTTAGTGAATTGCGATAATGAAATCATAGCTGAGAAATGAACAGGGAACCTAGTAAGTGAGAACAGAAATAGAAATAACAATACTTAGAACACTTCCAATTGGTGCGTATCAGAGGACTGATTCTGTTGAGATTCCTGTGGAATGAGGTGGTTTGTCTGATTGGATTATTTATGTTCCTTGACAGTTTTGCTCTGTAGACTGTGCCAGAACCATGAATCACTCATTTTCATGCTGGAGAAGATAATTATAAACAGCAAGCAGCTGGCATTCTTTATTCACTTTGCAAATCGGTACAGATTCTGATAGGACTCTTGAAAACATCTTTAAAAGCCAGCAAAATGCATGTAACTGTCACAAGAAGAGTAACCAGAATCTGGATACTTACCTTGTTTCTACAGCACTGATACTGTTCACATTCCTCTTCTAGACCAACACCGTATTTGTTCTAATAGTTAAATTTTTTGGGTTGGTGTGACTTTATCACTTTGCTATCCCACTATGTTTTCAAAAGCAGGTGAAAGAGTTAAGAATGTCTACAAATTTCAGTCTTCTGTTGTTGCCTTAGTGTAGTATATCTGTGGTGTGAAGGCAGCCAAGACTGGGTTCTAGCTTTGGTCGATAATCAGTAATGTTTTTCCTGGCTGAGAAGCTTTAAACGTGCACTCAAGGGTTCGTGCTCAGTATACAACCTTGCTGTTTCAGAACTCACTAATGATTTGGATATATTCAAGGGTTTTATTGAGATTCTTCTCAGTAAGACATGAGGATTCATAGAAGATTCATCCGTTGAATTTCTTGAAATTATTTTGAATTATTAGTTTCTTATGGTATGGCTTCACTGTGAATTTGTCTGCATTCTTATTTGGGTTCTTTTCTAATCCCTGTTTTTTCCATGCAGATGATTCTTTCCGCTGCTTGCTGCTTGCGACCATGTCTAACTACAGCTATCAGTACCCTGAGTTAGTCTGCTGGTCTGAGTTAGAGAAGAAATGTCATTTTTATTCTGACAAGTAACTAGGCCACTTTTCAAAGAACATGCAGCCTGTCCTATACATACGTTGCCTAAGCTAGTGGGAAAGAGTCAGAATGGTTTCAGCTTACAGTAACGCTATGAGATATACTTCTGGAAGTCATAGCATGACAAAAGGCTTGGCAGCTCCTGTAGAAAGACACACACGGGAACCTGAGGGAGTTTTCTGAGGTGATGGCTATACCAAATCAAAGGTAGCTTTGTGCTTAGGGAAAGACGCTAATCACCTGAGCTAAGTCTATAATGAAAATATACTTTAGAGAAGCTGGAAACTGAATGGCTGCCTACTGATGAAAACAAGATTGTACACATTTAAAGCTTCACTGTACTTCAGTAATTCACTATGTATCACAAGATGTTTCATTTAAAAACTGGGACAGTGGGTTTTTCCTCTTTAAAGTCTGTGTTAGGGAAGACATAATTATTAATGCTTCAGAAAATTATTTATCAAATGTTCTGAAATGTATGTTAACTTAGTGATGAATCAGAAAAATATCTGAAGTTCATGATTTATTCTGCAGACTTAGAATCAGCTTATGGTCTTACTTGAAGGAGAATTCTCTGTTGGTTTCATGTTTTAAGGTAGTTTTAGAATAACTAAGGAATTGTCACTGTTTCAAGGAATGCTAATGAGTCTTTTAGAGTTCAGATAAGTCAACCAAACAGTTGCCTTTAGGGCCCTCTCTTGTCTTGGCAAGTGTGCAGGATGAGGTTTTTAAGAATGTGGTATTTTGAAGTGTCATCTCAAGGAATCATGCGCTTCAGAAGAACTCTAACTTATTAATCTAAAGTTAAGCAGCTGATATGATTCCTCAATGAAATATTTTATTAGTGGAGATTTTAAAGAGAACTTATAATTGGCTGAAATGTATGTTGTCAACATCTTTAACCAGTAATGTAAGCATTTTAAGTTGATTTCCCATAGGGATGCCTGAAGAAAAACACAGCTTGGTATGGAGAGGCATGTAACACTTCAAATGTACGACATGAATGGAGGCAGCTAGGGAATGAGCATTGCTTCTAGTGGGATCCCTTTGAGGCTTGTCATTCAGCTTTATGATTAGAACAAAACTATAGTGTTATAGCTGACAGTTTTGCATTCATGTTGATTACTCCTGAAGAGCAAAGGATGCTTGTAACTTATGAGCTTAGAATTTACAAGTTGATTTTGTTGCATTTATTGGAAGATTCTCAGGAATTTTAAGGATTACAGCTGTAGAATTTAGGCTGTAAAAAGAATTAGCCTGTAATAGTATATATTGATTATAGTTGATTTTTAATGCATCATAAAACATTTTATCGAAGTTGATACATAAATTGAACATCTTATACTACTTAGGCAGTAGTACAAAGAGTTCTTTAAAACATTCACATTAAGGCAGTAACTTGGGCAAATTCGCCAGATTTCTGATTTCTCTTTTCCAGTAGGTGTTCAAGCGTATGGGTTGGTGGAGCAGCCAAGATCCTAGAGAGATGTCTGTTCCCATTTTAGAGATTCCATGAAAATATTGCAAACACCCGTGCTTCTGGTACTTGCGTTAGGCTATATGTAGAATTTTGTATGTATAGTCTCTCAAACAGGAGGAATAGGTTTGTTTTGTGCAACATGTTTCTGATTCTA
The DNA here is from genome assembly GCA_020800305.1 of Porphyrio hochstetteri. Taxonomy (NCBI): domain Eukaryota; kingdom Metazoa; phylum Chordata; class Aves; order Gruiformes; family Rallidae; genus Porphyrio; species Porphyrio hochstetteri. The sequence continues at coordinate 9,124,471 of CM036915.1, read as the reverse complement.
TCATACCTATGTAATAGGGACACTGACCATCTGAAGATTCTTGCCTTGCTGATGGTCTCTTGTCAGTCAGTAGCCAGTTGAGCTTGTCTTCCCGAGCTCTCCAGAAACAAGTTTTTTTCAAGGGAAAGTGACTATGTTTCATGTTCATATAAGCTGTTAAAAAGCAGAAGCCACAGGATGTGAAGTTTTGGATTTGGTTCCTCCTGTTAACCAGGTTATGGTATCGTATGCATCAGTATTTGCATGTGATTAAGGAATGTCTTTTTTTTTTATGGTTCACCTGCCTCAGAATTGCGAAGTGAGCCAACTAATCACCAGTGCTGATCTTCGTGACCTGTTTGTGATCAACCCATGATTTTCTCCTTAATAAAAGAAGAAATAGCAAGAGGTTACTTCTGTTAAATTGATTGTATATCTATAAGTTCTTTTTATTTCTATCTTGAGCTCTGCATTTGAAAGGTTCTGCATTGCAGTTTGGACTCTTTTGATCTTTTTAAGCTGTGATGAGAAGCAGATTGTATGAGAAGCTTAGGGCAAAAAACCAGCATAAACTTCATGTTGGGATCGTAAATTAAGTCAGGTGAATTTATTAGATTCATGCATTTGCTTGATCTGGCGAATCAGAGTATGATAACAAATGCAAGTTTACGGTTTTTACAGGTAGCAGAAGATTGGTACCAAAACAAATGGACAACACTAGTAGTTGTATGGCTACTTTATATGGTATGCTGCAATAATGCACTGGTAGGCTAGCTGCCTGCAGTGCATGGAGACTTTTCATGTCGAATAGCTAGTCTTACGCCATTTCAAGGTGAGATTTCCTTTCCTACATAGGAAATACTGCCAATTCTGTGATAAACAAAAAGGATCCAATTCAGTGAACAACCACCTTTATCCTTCTTTTCCTTTCTTTCCTTTTTTTTTTTAAATTTTATTCCTTAATAGCCCACCTGTGACATATAAAAAAACCCATTGCTTGCTTTTGGGTTACACCAACTATTCAGTAATAGTTGTGATGGTACGTAATTTGTCAACCTACAGATTTTATATATTCTGTTCTGGAAAGGGATTGCTGTGATGAAAATAAAATTGAGTGCTGGAAACTGTTTGGACAATATTTGAACAACATAAACATTAGCAGATAAAGGAGTACATTCATAAACTAAACGTGTAAGTGATTTTCTGTCTTGCTGTTGATTGGTGCTAAGGGCATACAATCCAGAGAAGCTTTGTACATGTCAATCTGAAATTGTTTGGGAAAAGTAGGCTTGTTGTCTAGTCCAGGAGGTGACTATGAATGGGATTGTGCTGGCACATACCACTGGGCCATTCTCTGTATAGAGAAAATCCTCTAGTGTTCCTAATGCTTATCGATTGCAGTTACTTCACAGTATCTCAGGGTGAGACATGCTGCATTCTGTTAGTGATGTAAGCTCAAGTGACAAGTCAAAATAAAAGACTTGTCCAAATTACTTTAAGACAATAAACATGATGGCTTCTCATTGACAGCATGTTAAATATTAATTTCTCAAACTGTGAGTTTTAAAGGCTTTGACATCTGTCAAGATTCTGACTATTTAAATACAATCTTCAAAAAAATCTTCTTACAGAGCGAAAGAGCAAATGTGCACTTGTATGACAAGCAAATAAGACTCTGTAGTCTGTATTTAAAAAAAATATTTAAAAATCTAACTCTCAATGTATTCCCCAGACATAGTGTGGGCTATTATTGGAAAATATGTAGCTAGCTCAAAGCTTGTTAATCGCTTTTCATTCATGCTAGGCAAATGCTTCTAAAGGTACTGTCCTAGCCAATAATAATACCAGTGAAATGAGAAAGGAATTGATGTTGTTGCTTGTAGAGTTCCTGAATGCTGTATTTGCTATGAAAACTAGAGCTTGTATAAAAACAAAAGGAAAGAAATAGCAGCACTCTACAGATAACCATTCTGAGAGGGAGGAAAGTATATTTTCGAAGATCTCCTGATACTAAAACCCTTTTACTGCTGTTGAGAAAAATCTCTCTGACAGAGGATTTAGCTTCTGCTAATCCTTAAGGGACTTGTTTTGACAGAGTCTTTATAGGAGATTTTCTCAGTAACTTCTGATTTGTTATAAAAGAGCAATTACTGATTTGTCCTCAAGCACCTTTTTGATGCATGTTTGTTAATGAAGTTCTTGTACATACAGGAATGAGAAAGAAAAGCCAGTCAGAATTGTTTATTGTGAGAAACCAAGAAGATTTTGATTTTTCTGGATCTCTAGTTCTTTTTCTAGCCCACAGGGTACTTAAAGTCTGGATTTCATTTAGTGTGTTACATGGCCTGTTCAGCAGTTTGTGTAAACAGATTGTGGTTTCTCTTTACAGTGGATTGTGAATTTCGTTGTGCTTTCTAGGCAAGAGGACATTTGCTTATGTTCGGAGTAATGCCCACTATTAAATTTCAATCCATTTTCTAGTAATTTGCACAGGTAACAAGAAAGTCCTGGCTTTACAGTGGTTGTGCTAGGTAAGGGGCATAAACCAGCTTTCTTGAACTATGTGTCACTTGTTCCTTTTTTATGAAGAACCCAAATATCCAATTATATATCCCTTTTCAAAATTGAAGATAGAACTGAGAAGTCACATAGAACAGCTTACGTTTGTCAGTTTTCCCAGGTCTTATCTTATAGTACATGTGCACAGCCACAGAGCCTTACTTAGTTTACAGAATAATCTAGGAAAATAGGGCTGCATTAACAATATTACTTGGGCCTAATAAAAAAGTGCCATGTTATTTTGGTAAAAAGATCTTGGATCACATTCACATGATTTCCCATCATTCTTCTGCCAACCACCGTTGTCCCTGATCTAGAGGAACTGTCTATGTAGTTGACACCGGAGGTAATTCATCTGTTGGGTTTGTTTCAGAAAGCAAGTATGGCTGTTAAACAGTATTAATAATTTTTTTTGTTTCTAATCTGAATAAACCCAAAAATTATAGAGTATACTGGAGTGATAGAAACCCATAATGTTTCAAAGGCAAGTCAGGTCTCTAAACCTCTTTATTTGAGTTGTTTTAAAATAGTTTCCTTAATTCTAATGAATATACTTAATCTAAAGCAACACAGTTTGTGCTTGCTGCACAGACTGTGCAAACCATTTCTGTGGTGCAAATCACACTACCTTCTATCTAACACGTTGTGTAATGTTTGTATCCTGGAGTATAGTGTAATTTTTGCCATAATAGTAGAATCATACAATCATTAAGGTTGGAAAAGACCTCCAAGATCATCTAGTACAATAGTCCCCCTACCACTATATTACTTACTAAAGAGTGTTGAGACACGCTGAAGAAGCGCATACCTCTCTCCACTTAAGATCTTCTAAAAATTTAGGAAAAAAAACCCAAAAGAGTTTGCGGGCAGTTCAAAATGACTGATATTAAATAGCCCAAATCCTCCTCATAACTTGGATTTGCCAGTGACCCAACAGATGGTCATCATAACAGATACCATGCTATTTGAATTTCAGGTCTGAAGAGCAAATAGTTCTGCTCCTTTTGGTAAAGAACATGGGTTAAATCTGCAACAAAATCCAGTACTTTATTTATAAGAAAGGGTCATTTCAGTGACAGTAGCAGTCTAAGGCTAAAGAACCAATAAAGGAACTGTTCTGCCCTTTGTTACCATTATTTTTTTCCTGCCCTGACATTCTGCTTTTGGAGAAATAGTAGTTGCTGTTACTTAGAGCAACAAATACTATGAGCAACAGCTTGCAGAGCTCATTCTGATAAAGTTGTCAAGAAATCTCTTGAGGAAAACAGATTCTGGTAAAATACCAGGTATTTCTCACTTCTGGCAGTTCTGGAAACATTCTGAAAAAAGCTGTTCCTGAACTAGTATGGGAAATTACTGTGGTGGAGCCGGAACACAGATATGCAAATACCTACTTTTGCATAAAAAGTAAAAAGGTTACTTTGAAGAAAAACTGGCATTTCAGAATCTTCAGGAAAGATTCTTTAGTTCTTATGAGGAAGTTAAGAAGGTCAAGGGAAGGGGGGGAAGTAGCCTCTATTCTTCTGTATAAAAACTACTTTCACACAAAGGTCTATCAAAGTGCCCACGAGTGGATTTAGTGGAAAAGAGCTAGTACCTGCACACTAACTTTATAGAGAGGTGAGGTGATAAGAGCTTCCCTGGTCTGTTAGCTGTGCTTTTTCTAGATCTACCATTTTTATAAAAGCAACCACTGAATGGAAAAGATGAGAAGAAATGCATAGCCTGGCCTTCCTGGATGAGGTCTATGATTTTAGGAATAAAGCAGGGCCCCATTGCCACAAGGTGTGGACTATACTGTCTCTCAGCTCCACTTAATAAGTATTAGAATGAAATGTAAGAAAAGCTGCAGATGTGTTATCAGCTATTTCTGGAAAATAAGCCATTGTCCAGCTTAGCCGTGGTAACTTCTAGTGATACTAATTAATCTTTACCCATTTGTTTTAATTTTACCCTAAAATCACATATAGCTGTCTAATATTTTAAGGAAGGGAGAGGCAAAGAGAACAAAGCCTACCTTTTTCTGGTTATATTGGTAAAATGTGAAATCATGTTTTTAAATATGGGAAAAAATGTGGAAATTTTTGAGGGAAAAGTGTCTGATATATTATGGCTTCTACAAACAGAGCTATGTTGAGAATGCCAGCGAGCTGTCTGCAGCATCAGAGCTGGAATATTTCTATTCCTTGTGTGGTCAAGATTGACTAACAGGGAACACTGTATATGCGTGTAATTCAGAGTTGTAATTGATGATCGTGACAGACTCGCTGCAGTAAACAATGGAATATATTTTGCTCTGCGTTGCTCCAAATTATGTGGCTCTTAGTAGTCTTGGAGGCTAACTTACCCTTAAGTGCTCGTTTCTTGTACTCCTGATTCTACTCCTCAAACTCATTTTGCTATACTAACACTGGACATTAGAATAGATAACAAACCTATGCTAGTTTTAGTTTGTGATATGTGCTTTACTGCTTTTACAGTAGCCCAAAATCTACCCAAAATCATTCACGTTCAGAGCCCTTGATACTGTGTATAGTTCTTTCATTATAAATTTATAGTACAGTTGTTCTGAAAATATTACAGAATCTGATTTCCCCTTCTGGTACCGATTGCCACCTCTGCATCATTATTACAGATTTCTTTTTCAATAATAAAAGCCAAATCAGATCAGGCATGTATTGGCCCACAGAGGCTTAACAATTTCTTGATAGTCCAGTCACCCATGATGAACAGCCACAGAGACTTTGCCTTCATACTGGCTAAAAGTTTGTAGCAACACAGGTTTCAGACTTTTCAATTACATTTTTAGTTAATTTTCCGTCTGTATTTGAGACAGAAATTCTTTTGTAGATATGCCCAATGCTTGGTGAAACTATTAGAGTCTAACTGTAAATTATTTTATTGTATAGTTCTGTCCTGAGAGTGAAACCTGGCTTCCTGACTCCACAGGTTGGTCTGCACTACCTATTTGTCCTTCTGAAGGTAAAGGAAGGGATCCTCAGGAGTTGAGGGAAAAGTATAGAATTGCTTTATCTTCTGGCAGTGGCAGTCACCTCCCAGCTGTCTGCTCCCTCGTTCCTCTCCTGGTGCTGGACTTCTTTGGTGCCTAATTATAGTCAGACATTAGAATCTGAGCTGTATAAAGAACTGGATGAGAAAAAGAAACCTTAATTAGAGGTTAATTTCATAGATCCATCTTTAAACATAGTGGGAGAAAAATGTTGTGTATCATAATTTCAATCTAGACCTAAAAGTAATTTGACCAGCAATGGCCTAAGCACAAAGATTTATGCAGGTGGTTGACACACGCTTCAGCTTCTGTTACAAGCAGGACAACTCTGTGTTCATCAAGTGGGTACATGTAAGTAGCAGGAAGCTCTGAAGATTGCTAAAACCAAAGACTTTAAACTGTCAGAGGTTTCATTAGCCTAAAAAGAAAACTGGAGTTTTGGTACAATAGAAATCTTCAAAATACTGAAATTCTCTACTAAAGAGAATTTAGTAGCTTCTCTTTGAAGAATTCCTTTGGTAAAGTGAAGCTTGGTGTTTCTACAACTAGTTTTCTGTTCGCTGCATTGCCATGTAAGATCCTATTACCAAAATATGAGTTATTTCTGAGCCATCTCTTAAAATGGTTTTCAGGGGATGTGCAGTGTCTTCATTTTTGAACATAATGTACGGTATTGGACTCACACACATCGTGTTTGGTCTTCATACTACCTACAGTTGTGAAGATCACGCCTGCTGATGAACGACTGGAAGACATCCTTGAAGGCAGGTTTTTACAGTGTGCTCTGTGGAGCTTTCAAACTCCATTAGAAAATGATAAAGAAGCCAAGAAATGTGAAGTTTGTATCTATAGATTCTGCTTTAAGATGTTCTTGTCTCTCAAATAGGTGGACCAGTGGCAGGTGATGTCATATTTTTTTTTTTAGAGCAAGGGAAAGAACAGTATTTTGGGCACTGCAAAAATAATGGACCCTTAATTTCATAGTTACTCACACCCCTCAGAATACAATCTATTAATCTAGGGTTTATGATAGTGCACTTGAAGGAACGTGACGTGAAACATAAAAGATAAACCTAAGAATCAAGAGAGACCAGATTTGTAGGTTGAAAGGGTTAATGTATAAATTGAGATTTTTTTTAAATAGCATACAAAAATAATGTTTGGAGGAAGAATTTATCTCTCTCAAATATAGAAATGACCCCAAATCTTATTAACGACATAAAAGACTGTCTTCGACATTAAACTCTGACAGATGATAGGGAGTAAGTTTGGTTCTCACTAAGCTAGTAGTAGATTGTTTTGGTTTGGTTTGTTGTCTCTTTGTCGTGTTGATATGGTTGATAGTAGTTAGGGACACCTGTACACATGGTTGTGTGTGTTGGTAAAAAATTCCTCAAGCAAAATAGGTTGTATAATTAACTTATGTCTGCACAAAAGTTAGATGGTATTTTTTTTTGGGAAAAAAATAATTCTCTTTCCCATGCAGCATCTAGTAACGTAAAGCTGAGATGCTAAACATGACTTGCCTGCAAAAAATTAAGGTACATATTTCACACCAAGTATAAAGAAAAATGCTGAGACCGTTCTTAGTTTATCCATTGCTGAGGTGGAAGAGAGATGATTAACTTGCTTCAGTATGAAATTATTGTGCTCTCCTATTAGGAAGTTATTTCTTATACTGGAAAAGATGCCCTTGCCCAGAAATGAGAGCTATCAGAGTTCATTAGAAAAAATGCAGGTATTTGGGATGATACTGGTTTAGTCTCAAAACCTGCTTAGACATCTTCAGTGTTAAACAACTTGCTGTAACAGGGGGAAGACTTGTGTTCTTAATGCTTGATACAAAAGAAGTTTCTACTGATAGTATCTATTATTCATCTATTCCAGTGAGGGATCGATGAATAAAAAAATGAAGGGTTGTTTTCAATGGCTGGTTTAGTTCGTATCTCACTATTCAATATTGAGTCTATGTGCTGGATGTTACTTTATGCATCAGTTCATGTGTCAAAATACATGAGAATTAGACAGAATTTTTAATAAGTCAAAGGATTCCTTCAAACAGTCCTCTGTTTTCAAAATGGAGCTTCCTATGCCCTACTCATTCATAAATTCCCCCCCTCTGACTAGAGCAAAGCAAGAAAAAAAATTACTTCTGCTATCTTTGCAATGATTGCCTATCAATTGATAAAGATGAACTTTTGAAATTCCTGCTTTCAGGTAATATTCCTTTTTATATGTATGTATATGCTTCTGCAAACTTACTGTTTACAACGTTGAAGGACCATGATGTGCTCAGGTGTTCAGTCTTTGGACAGAACCACTGTAGGATACCAGTTTGTTGTGAAAGCATCTGTTTTTATTCATTTAAGAATAAAGATTTGATTGTTTTGAGAGGGCTTCAATTATCCAGTCATAAGGTATAAAAAGAATGTTTCAACGACTTGTGAATTAAATGAATAATAGGAGGAACATGACTTAGCTAGTTATTCTGTGCAGTTCATAGCTTCTATTGGAAATGACAAAGTCTGTCCTTAATCTCTAACGGAACAGACTGCTAGTTCATCTTGTAGATGTAAGGTTACATGAGATCAAGGCAAAAGCACTGCAGACAAACTGTGAAGCTACATTTGTTTAGAAATCATTTCTTACTTTATGAGCAGTTACTTTCCAGTTCAATGAGTCAGTCCATAAACTATTAATTACACAGGAAAAGCTGATAATATTGGACAGAGGTTGTAATTGGGCTCTATTGGGCAGTAATGGAGTTAAGGGGAGAGTCATCGATGACAGAAAAGACTGTAGGTCTTGCAAAATATTCTTGGGGTTTTTTGTTTTTTGGGGGGGTTTTTTACCTTGTTTTGCCTAAGAATTGTATCTAGGTGAAAAAAGAGGTGGAGGACTTGAAAAACATCTTTGTGAGGTGTTGTTGATAAATGGTATTGTGCATAGTTTGGATGGCTGTGCTCTCTTAAAGAAAGTAGTGTTCATAAAGCATTTAATATATCATGTAGATCCAGCCTTCAAGTACTACGGACTTTGTATTGTGAAGTGAATAATAGCTACAGCTTGCTAGGGCAGCAGTTCAATGCAGGTCATGTATTTAGAGCACATTGCACTTGAGAGCTGAACTCAAAAGCTTAGCAGCAGACTTCCTGAAATCTGCTTGAGTGGCCTTGAACAATATTGAATCAAAACTCAGACTTCTTAGTTTCAAAAAACTTTTTTACCCTGGAAGATCTCTATGAGTTCAAAAATAGAGTGCAGCCAAAATCATCGTACTATTTATTGATTTGCCCGATATCCCAAATTATTCCATCCCTACAAGTTACTGCTCCTGGGACCATCATTGGAAGAATAGACAACATTGCAACAACTAAGGTATTGTACCTGGGAAAGTCAATCAAAACATACAACTACACACGAATATTTACTTCTATAGGTAAATTATTATCATTTCTACCGTGGAACAGTAGAGGTTTCAGGAACTGTGCCTGTAGTACTTGGTGCAGTTGTTTTATTTTTGAAGTATCATTTTATGGCAGTGTCCCAGCCATTCTAGCTTTGTTTTGGCTAATATAACTTGAACTGCTTCTACAGAGTTAGTTTGACAGGAAATGTCTAGTCTTGTATTTTTTTATTATCATTTCAAGATTGAAATGAGTGTCTACATGCTTATCATTTCCCTTGTCTAATCACATAATTACCTTGGTCTAATTTTGAAGGTGGCCAAATGTAGTGGGAGAAAAGAAAATTTCAGAGTGCATATTATTAGTTGTTACTATGTTAACTAAAATACATAGTCTTTGCTCATGGATTTTTATGTGTGTACAATGGTATATGATGGGCTGGATGGAATGTTTTCTAGCTTGTTAAAAAAGCCTTTGTTTACATATCTGTAGTTCTTTCATCCAAGGAATACAGTCTGACCCAATTTCAGGTGAAGATCTTAAAAAACATATTGATTAGCTATGCCTTGCAATATCTTTTTAACCTCATTTGTGTACATTAGAGAAATGCTACACAACACAGTGCTATGTGGTGGAAATTTGCATGTATGCATTTGGACTTTTCAGATAAAGACTATTCCTGTTTTAATAAATATTTTTCGTTTCAGTTTAAAGCATGCTATGAGCACTGCTGATCTGAATGCATTCTTTCCAAACCTGCATGTTTCTGGAGTGGGTCTGCATAACTCATCTTTGAAATAATTAAATAGCAGCAATGCCACTGGGGATGCTTTGCTTGAATAATCCAGGCAGTAATGACTGGGCTTGAGAGGAAGAAAGATTATGCATGAGGCTTGCATAGTAGATAATTTCTTCATGTTCATATGGTGCAATGAATTGAACAGCCCAAAAGCAAAGAAATTTTACAGAAACTTGTTATAATTTTTGTGTTTTCACCAATGGTTGATTATAATTGTTAGCAAGTCACCTGCTGAGAATCAAACCAAATGAGAGTTTGCTACTATTGTCTCTTTCAGAGCAAAGTTCTTATCCTGCATTTGGTTCTGTCTACACAAATTGCCAAAATACTTCTCAGCCCCACAGTCTGAGATAAACTGCAGTGTGTAGTCTTGATGCTTTTAAAACGTGCTATTCCAAAAGGCTGAATTTTATGAAATAGTAATAAAATGTGGCCTACTTAAATTTAAGGCATATCTCATTTTTTCTTTAAGCAAACACCTTCTTTCAGGATGATGTGTGATGAATATAAAATTGTTACAAAGCTCAAATACAACTTTAGCCTTTCTTTTACTTTTGTCATCTTACCAGCAACGGCTGAGGGAATACCGCCTGTTGTACTGGTTGACCCAATAGTCAGCAGGGTTAATACAGTTGCAGAACATAAGTTTGTCATATGGATAGTAACAAGTACAAGTATCTATCTTAAAATTAGCTGACTTTGTTAAACAGAAGCTTTGTAGTCCATCGATAGAGAACATTGAATACTATTCATTAAGTAAAATTTAACTTGGTAGGGTTATTTCATTTTGAAAATTAGTCACAGCAGCACATGCAGCATACTGTTACACTGTTTGGCTCCTGAGGATGACAATGTAAAGTAGATGCCAAAGGATATCTCATTATTGTGAAGCAGTGGGCTGCTGATTCTGGGCTGCCTGGCTTTTTCACTGCAAGCAATAAGGAGATGAGCCATCAGAAGTCTTACTCAGTTGTAATGTGAAGTGATTAAATATTCCCTGCTCGTTGTTAGTTTCCTGGCTAAATAAGTATGCTGGGCTCATTTCGTATTTCTTCTCAACTAGCTGTACATCTATTTCCACCTTCCTGAAACCTTTTTACAGGTCCAGGGACAAATAAATCACTTTTAGTATATTCCCAGGACAGTCTCAACTAAAAAAAGGATATCAACATGAAGGACAATTGCAGTGTTGAGCTGTCATCCAGTCCCCACAGGTACCATGAAAAATTACAGCCAATAAAATAACATTTTTCAAAATGTGACACTACTCTTAAATTTATCTTCTGCGATAAATGGGTTCTAGAGAGAATTTCTGTCCACTTGAGTACAAACTATTCTTCAAGCACTCAAGAATAGATTATAGATTAATTGTATTACTAATTTGTAATAGAGTAAATGTTTTGCTTCAGCAGTCACTTTCAGGAACTCAGACAGTAATTTTCTCTGCTTTGTTATCATCCTTAAGATATTTTTCATAATAAAAGAAAAATAAGAAAAAAGTTCAGGATTGAACTAAAGCTGTCCAAAGCCAGAAAATCTGGTGTTAAAAAAGAAATAGGCATCTTAATTCAGCCTGTTATTTTTTGGTGAATAGTCAGTGTATGCAAATCTCCCATTGTCTTAAATGTTCCTTAGAGAGGACAACAGCACATAAAAAACTTACTGTCATCATGATGACCTTATGATGAAGAGATAAGTTCTTCTTTATCCCAAGTTTCTAGAACTTGAGCATCATATTAAGGTAGATTTAGTATGAATTTTTGGTGATGTTGCTTAAAGCTGGTTCAAAACAAATGCAAGCAAAGTGTGTACCTACAGAATTTGAATGCAATTGGTTTTTATACATTATGTATGTGTATCCCCTGAGAAGGCAAAGAAAGAGCATCTTGAAATTAAAGAATTTTCTATTCTCATATGGAGAGGTGAAAACACTGTTCTATAAGGATGTACTATATAAATAAATTGATGGCAACAGGGGAGAGTTTGTCCTACTATATGTTTTGGTTAATGGTTTTAAATAGACAGACTGTCAATCGTTTATATCTTTGTATTTTAGACATAGGTGTGATCTTATGCATAAACCTGCTAAAGATTTTCTTGAAGAGGTTTTTGGAAAGAAAATGACAGTGGTACAGCCCTTCTTGTCCACCATTGTTTACTGTGGCTGTTATTAACAGAGTTGGTTACTGTACCTCTAAATATGTTACTTTGCCAGTCTTACTGCTACACAAATGCCCAATTCTTAATACCAGAAATGGATAGAGATCAGCTGAAAGAAAATTCTGGATTCTTACTGTGCATCTTAAGGTCTTCATGTAAAGGAATAGCTTGCTCTGTATCCCATACAATATGTCTGATTTAAGAGGAAACGCATTGGTGCCACTGGTGTGCTACAAAGTTCTTAACTAAGCTGCTGTATTTTAGATATGTCAGTCATAACTACTAAATACATACTGATAGCAGCAACCTCTTATAACTAAACTCTCCTTCATTGATGAGAGACTCTTTGAATTTCTCACTTACTGGTTTGTGTGGAGTGTTATTTCTTCACACAATGTAACTTAAATAGGCAAACACGGGAGTTTGCATTTTAACAAGTCTCGGGTGATTTTGAAGGCAGACTAATAGCACTGAAGCAAGTCATCACAATGTGGTGAAATATAGAACTGTAAGAAGTGCAGAAAAATAATAAAGCTATTGTTCATTTTGCTTGATAGAAAGAAGTGAAAAAGATATCCCAATGGTTAGTCATTGCCAGGACCTTGTTGTATGTTAGTGTATCGTTTCAAACCCGCTCTCGTAAGTATGAGAATGATTTCTTTGAAATTACTTTACCATCAGCTTATTTTTAAGTGGTACCCATCCTACTTCAGCTTTTAAGTGCAAGTTTGTTTTACTATAAATGTCATCACAGTTCAGCCTATTGTACTACATAAAATTGTTAGTTGGACTGGGTCACTTGTTTTCTGTTTCCCAAGCTGTATTCACAGGGACTCATCTGTTTTCTATTTGGCTGAGCTGCTGTATATTTTTATGCTGAAATGATGCCACTGTTTCTAGTAGAAATGAATAGTGACAGTACAAAGCAAGTACAATGCAACATGTCAATACCAAGACCTAGTAAAGTGCTTGTCAGAATTGATAGTCATGCTAATTTCCTTGTCTTTGAAAATATAGTAGAATGTTGACCAAGATGTGGTACAGATGCAAGATGAGACTGGAACACAATTCTAGTAAAGGTCCAAGGTTTTACCCTGGCACCCAGTTTGCTGAGTAGAGATGATTTCAGTTTAACATGAAGTTACCATGTGTGCAGGATTTAGAAGGAATGCTAGTCTTCTGTTCACACCTGTGGTGGATTAATGTTGCAGTATGAGCAAAGTATCATCTCAGCATTTTTAGTGGAGAAACCAGTAACAGACATAAACTGATCGAAAGTCATGTGGCCTTCAGCAGATGCTTTATAGGTATATACCTCAGCTGGAAGAAAAATCAGATTTGCTTTAGTTTTTTGCATTAAAAATCTCTTTAAATACATTTGTAAGAGGTTGTGATCATGCTCAGGGACACTTACTACAGGTAAGCTGATGTGTCTGGTTACATTTGTGTGCCAGAACCCTCAGTTCCCAGTCAAAGTGCAACCTAATTAAAACCAAAAGCAAGTTTATTGGTGTAGAGTTCATCCGTTGCCTTCAGTAGGTGAAAAACAGGACAGAAATGAATGCTTGTTGAGGATTCTGCAGTTAAATGTATCTGGATGAAAACCAAATCATGCTGTGCATTTCTTGTAATGCCATAAACAATTTGAATATAATGTTATCACCACTTGTTTCAGGCATTGTTCTGGAGGACTCTCATTAAGGAATAAGAGACACGTTGATTTTACAAGGCAAGTGTACTAAGTGGATAAACTGTAAGGGAACCCAGGTTATTGTTAAGTAGAATACATAGCTTAGAAGCTTTGGAAATTCTTTCATGAAAATTGCTCCTGTTGAATGACTGAGTGCAAGTGTGTTGGGACATATGGCTGAAGGCTCTTTAAAATGGCTTCAAGGTATGCTGCAGCCAGGCTTCACAGGAGAAGAGCATGCCAGCAGTACTGTAATACTTATTTCAATTGTTGCGCTTTTTTTTTTTCCTTCCCCATGAAAAACCTCGTCGCTCTTTTAACAATGGACCTTCTCAACAATGGGTTTGGTTGTTACTGTATTGGAAATACACAGCAAGGGAAAGCAAAAGAAATACCACCAAGGAATAGTAGTGACTGTCCTTGTACCTGTACACTGAGTACAAATCATTCAACTCCAGTGAGAAGTGCTATCAATTTCTGCAAGCTGGGAAACAAGACAACCTGACTTATAGTGTATTAGTTCAAGTAGGCTGCTATGGCAAGCCCAAATACAGTTCGGTCACTGCAAGGTTTGAGGAACCACAGTGACTGGTGATTTATTTTTTTCTTCCCTCTGCTTCTGAGTGTTTACAAAATTAAACAAAATGGTTAAGTAATTAGGTAACTAAGACACATACTTGTCCCTTTATTAAATCATAAATATCATAGTAAATTTCATTACAGAAGCAGATACTGCCTCTCAATATAATGCATTTGGTAACCTGTTACTCTTTCCCAATACAGTGAGTGTCATGGAAAAACTCACTAAAATAATGCTGAGTGATCTTTGTGAACTGACACATTCTACTTTATATGTTTATCTTGGTAAGATGTTCATCCATAGCACAGATTTATCTAAAATTTATAGCCATGCATATATTGTAGTGATGAGGTTATTGGAATTGAGTATTTTGAATAACTGAAAAATTTTGTAAAAACCCAGGTTTTTAATTCCCGTTTTCTATTGGGGGGAAATGTGGAATAAATAAAAAAAGCCATTTGGGTTTGTTTTCCTATGACTTTTTGATACAAATATATATGCATGTGTTAAACACAGTTTCTGTGCCTGTGCAATAACCAATGGCTCTGGGGAGCTGCTCTTTATCTACTCAGACAACATGAAAGGAGAAAGAGGAGTTCATAAAGCACTGTTATTTTCCTTTGATACAACTTGCTCCAGGGAGCAGAGAGGAATGTGAAAAACAGGTGTCTCACAGATTTCACCAGGCATTCTCATTATATTCTTTTGGCTCAACAGATGAATTCCAGATATCTGTAAAGCTGAACTCTGTTCGGCTGTGATCTGACTCAAAAAGACCATTGCACTGAATATGACAATATTCTGTGCAGAATGAGTCTGAATGTAAAATTATGTGAAAACATTTAGAAATACTGTTTTTCTTCTTGTGTTGGAAGGGTTAAATATCCCAGTCTTGAGTAGTTTTTTATTTGTTTGTTATATGTGTAACATACTCTTAATGAGGGAAGAAAAATAGCTGTAATATATAGAGGGAACTATTGTGATAGTAGTTTGATTTTTAGGTTTGTACTTTGTAGAAGTAATCTCGTGCAGGTTTTTCATGCATGATATTGAGGGGATGAGGGTAGTGGAGAAGATGGACAGCTTTATAGGAAATTTGAGGCTTTCTCTGGGAATTTATTTTAATATGGACCTTAGAGTTCCTTAAATGGAGTTCCTTCAATCTTTTTATTATACCATCGAGTAAACTGAATCTATACAAAGCATATAATCCACATACAGCACAGGGAGAAAGAGATGGGTAGAAAGAAATCACATGGGGAAATGTCAGTTCATTGTCAGGCCATCAGTAAAATGGGTGTTTTCATTCTGGTTTGAATTGAAAATACCTGTTTTGTTCCTTGGGTATGAGACCAAAATTTGTATCTCCAGTCCAAACTGAGAAATATATAGTACAATCTTTCTTCTCTTTGTTGTGCTTTGGTACAAGTATGGAATGCATAAAGGTCTTGCAAGCATCTTGTTTCAGCACAGGTAGAGTTGTTATCTTGGCCAACCAGTATGTAAAAATTAATCATGTACACAACCCCTGTGAATATCGTAAGTCACAGAGCATGGAGTCTGCTTTGAGCAGTTCTCTTCCAATAAAATAGTGGGGTTCCTTGAGGGCTGCAGTTTCGAGCACAGTAGATCGCTTGTTGTCAGCGTGCTGCTGAGGAGTGGGGGGAATCTGGTTTACACTTCCAGTCAGACCTGATGCAACAGTTGTTCCCCATTTCCTTATGCATGCCCTTTCCTGGAGGGGATATAAGCACACACTGAAGATCTGTAAGGAACAGCTGCACTTAACAAAAATTACTGTGTGAAACACCAGTGTCCAGCAGCATGCTACTGAATAACATGCTACTGCATGCAATGGAAAAAACAGCAAATCAGTGCTGTCAGAACCCCATATAGCCATCTTTAGTATTTGATTTTGTCCACCTTTGTCACAATAATATATTTTTTATTTTACCGTTCGAAAGAATTTGTCAGATTGTACTTCTGGTTAGTCTGATGTTTCATGTCAAAAGTTACCTCTCCCCACATCACTAATTTTATGTTACTAATTTAATGATTAAACATCTATTTAATTATATTGTTATATGTTCCATGAATTACTTTTGGGAGAAAGTGTTTGTGGGTGTGAGAAGTATGTGGGTGCTTCCATGTGTGAGGTCAAGATTGCTACTGAGATTACTTACATCTATTGCATATGGATGTCATGCATGCAAAGTTGAAATGTGGGGGTGTGTGACAGTTAAAAATCTGTCTGCTTTCAGAGGCTGATAGCTGCACTCAGCAAAACCCTCTGGTTTCTAGTTCTCTAGGCAGTTTGGAAATTGCATCTGTGCTTAGTTTTCCATGGGTTTATTTCTTTATTTGGGACTCAGATTAACTTCAAAATTCTGACGTACCTTGACAGCCATAGTTTTGTTCATGTAATACTCAAAGCTTTGCATGATTTCTGTAAATCAGCTCAAAGTCATTAAAAGCTCTACTCGAGTTCATTCAAATTGGTGAATATCTGTGACTTCAGCTTTGTGATGATGCATACAAGCAAGAAAAGTAGTATAGTTACAGATGCCATAAAATATCACTCAATTCCACTTTTGAGTTAATTTAATTTAATTGCCATTCTACATTTGTGACACAACTTTGTCCTGTACATAGTGTACTTGATTCTCATCAGGACTTCATAGAAGGGGAGCTTTGAAGCTTACCATTAAAGAACCAGAGTCCGACAGATTGATTCACATAGAAAACACACATTCATCTCATGAAACTGAAATACTGCAGAGGCAACGCAGATCATAGCACACTGCCACCAAGACACCAGCGCAACACTAACAGTGAAGGAAATGAATGGTTAGTGGCCTTAAATGTCTTACCAGAATCCCTTTTCTTCTGCTAGTTACTTCAAACTTGATTAGAATTTTATTTTTATTCTTTATTACTGAGCACCTGGTATAAGTTTTACAGGGAAATTGTTGTAGTTGGTTGTAACACAGTCAATTAGACTTGTAGTCTTGTATAGAGTGTGGAAGTGTCTCATTTTATGTTGTGTGACTTTGCTTTATGGAAACCAAAGAAAATTAAGTGAAAAGGTTGGAGTTGTGCTGTGTTTTAAGATTACTGATTCTACACTGAAAGTGCCTTGACAACTCTAGGTGTCAGACCTGTAGTAAGTTCTGAGCGTGGCTGAAAGCACCTGACCTTTAGAGCTGAAGCTAATGACCAGGTTGTGGTACAGTGACCTTTTGGTGTAAAATGGGTCACAGTTGTTCATTCTGGATGATAACGATTTGGGTTTTTTCTTCGTCTCCATGTTTGTTGTTTTGGGTTTGAGGGGGGTTTCAAATGGCACGAGTATTTTCTGGGAATTGCTTTTGCTCTGAATTTCAGTTACTGTGCTATTAATGTGAAAAAGTCTGAAAACATTCATGTTTTAAATGCGCTTGCTGCCAAGATGGTTGCAGACCTTTGTATCTGCCCTCGTTGCAAATATATGGAAATAAATACTTGGCTTAATCATCAGCAGTTATTGTAACAAATGAGCCCCAGTTGTTGTCTGATTCTTACACTTTTTCTCACATGTAAGCTCAAATGAAGGGCAGGTTGATTTTACCATCAGATATGTCATCTGTTCAGATTATCATTCGCTTTTGCGGTTTTGAGGTTTTAGCCTTCTCTACTGTTTTCTGGATTTTGTTGTACTTTGGATTTTTAAACCCACAGATTATTCAGTACTCATCAACCCTTATTACTGTGTCACAACACCCTGCTCCACCTTCCTTTCTGATCCAAGGAAAATACATTTTTTTTTTGTTTTTTTGTGCTGGTGGTTAGTATCAGGCTTATAGCTAAACAAATGTACTAAGAAAAATAACAAATAGGAGGTAACCAATTTTAAAAAATGCTTTTTCATGCTTTATGGAATGAATAATGACCATATCTATAAGAAAGCCAGAGTTGATACAACACAGAGTTGCAAACCTGACCGTGTGTAGTATGGCTGGAGGAAGAGAGTTTGTTTTCCTTTGGGACATTTGATACAAACCTCTGTAACCTAAGGACACCTCGGTCCAGGTCACTGGCTGCAGGGAATGTTTGAGTCTGCTGCTGCCAAGCGAAAGTGGCAAGGGCCTCACCTGTGTGAGGTGTGAGCAGGTGGATGACCTCCTCTGCTTAGTTGCCAATCTTGAGGATGAGCTCGAAAGGCTGAAAGCCATTCGGGGAAGGGAGCTCAGCCTTGTTGTGGAGCTTAGGGAGGAGATAGATAGACTACGGACCATCAGAGAATGCGAGCGGGAGATAGACTGGTGGAGCAACTCTCTGCGAGAAAGGCGCAGAGATTGCACTTCCCAGACTAAGGGAGTATTGGGAGAAATGGCCCCTCTCTCTCACCATAGTCCAGCAGGGAGAGACAGCTTGAGAGGAGAGGAGGAATGGCAGCAGGTCTCAGCCCGGCGTTGCAGGCGACCCCCATCCCGACCTACCTCGGTTCCCCTAGTCCCTCTCTGTAACAGGTATGAAGCCCTGAAACCAGAGGGAGACGTGAGTGATGATGACATGGGAGCGCTGCCGTCAAGCTTGCCCAAGGTAAGGCAGACGGCTCCACGTTTGAAGACTGCTTCCTCCAGGAAAGAAAGGAGGGTGATAGTTGTGGGCGACTCTCTTCTGAGAGTGTCGTGGTTTTGCCCCAGCCAAGGGCCGCACCCCACACAGTCGCTTGTACTTTTAAAAGGAAGGGGGAGGGAAGGTTGGGGGAAGGGGAAAAGGGAAGGAAGAAAGGAGGAAAAGAAACCACAATCTAGAAACCAGAACCACGCAGGTTGGGATAAGGATAGTTTACTAAACAATAACAGAAAACTAGATATAACAATAACATAAGTTTAAAGCACAAAATAGATGAAACTGGTGATACACAATGCAATTTCTCACCAAACCACACAACTCAGGCCGCACAGCTTAGAGCCCGTCCCGGACAACCCGACCGCCCCAGAAACTGCACGTCCTGGCGTTGTCTCCCCCTCTTCCCCCCAGTCCCCCCTTATACCGAACATGACGTAACTGGTATGGAATATCCTCTTTGGCCAATTCGGATCACCTGTCCTGGCTGCGTCCCCTCCTTTCTCACTAGTAAGGAAGTATGCAGAGCTGAGAAAGGTCCTTGATTGCCCGGCAACAAATCGGAAAACATCAGGGTGCTATCAGCACTATTCTCATGCTAACACCCAAACATGGCATTCCATCCACTGCTAAAAAAAAAGTTTAACTCCATCATAGCTGAAACCAGGACATTATCCACCCCTTATTCCATACCATTTACGTCATGACCAGATCCAACAATTTTCTTTGGGTACAACCAGTTTCGTGTTTCACACACCCATATATGTATGTACACATGTATGCACACATATGTGCATACAGATCTTATTCCCTCAGTCTGTGAATCATCCCTCTGAAGTTGTTGAGTTCATTTAGTCCATGATTTCCAGGCTCCATTTGTCGTAACAGTTTCTCAGGATAGTTGTATGTTCCATTGGCTCGTTGCACGCTGCATCTCAGGCTCTTGACTGATACACCTGGCATGGTCCATGCTCATAGTCTGTGGGTCAGAGTTTATTTTCAACGGGAGCAAAAAGTTCTTGAGAGGCCAGGCTTTAGTTCCATCATCATGGCACTCATTCTTCATTAACTTGTATGACTCCGGCTATAATGCTATGGTACAACATACAGCAATCATAACAATAATGAATATACAATAATGGATTATTTGGCAATTATTATAATTTCTACTTTATTAATTATATTGGCTATTCTCACCCAAAATCAAATCCCCTTGAGGTACACATCGAACTTCTCCATCCCTCTGCATTACCCACCAAGTACAGCCAGGTCCTTGAGCAAAAACAATTCCAGACATGGGTTTACCTTTGCCTGAAGCAGGAATGACCCAAACTCTCTTTCCCAATACACTCTTCATATGCACTACTGGCACTCTGTCTCCCTCTACAGTACGTGGAAATTTTGACTGGGCAGGGCCAGCCCGATTGGTAGATCCCCTAGAGTTAACTAACCACGTGGCTTGGGCCAAATGTGTATCCCAATGCTTGAATGTCCCACCACACATTGCTTTCAGTGTAGTTTTTAAAAGTCCATTATATCGTTCAATTTTCCCAGAGGCCGGTGCATGATAAGGAATGTGGTACACCCACTCAATGCCATGCTCTTTGGCCCAGGTGTCTATAAGAGTGTTTCGGAAATGAGTCCCATTGTCTGACTCGATTCTTTCTGGAGTACCATGTCGCCAGAGGACTTGCCTTTCAAGGCCCAGAATTGTATTTCAAGCAGTGGCATGGGGTACGGGATATGTTTCTAGCCAGCCGGTAGTTGCCTCCACCATTGTAAGCACATAACGTTTGCCATGGCGGGTTTGTGGGAGGGTGATGTAATCAATCTGCCAAGCCTCCCCATATTTATATTTCATCCACCGTCCTCCATACCAAAGGGGCTTTAACCGCTTAACTTGCTTGATTGCAGCACATGTCTCACATTCGTGGACAACTTGTGCGATGGCGTCCATGGTCAAGTCCACCCCTCGATCCCGAGCCCATCTATATGTTGCATCTCTCCCTTGATGACCCGAGGTATCATGAGCCCATCGAGCCATGAATAATTCACCCTTACGTTGCCAGTCTAGATCTACCTGAGCCACTTTAATCCTAGCAGCCTTATCTACCTGATGGTTGTTTTCATGTTCCTCCATGGCCCGACTCTTAGGTACATGGGCGTCGACATGACGTACCTTTACAACAAGTTTCTCTAACCGAGCAGAGATATCTTGCCATAAGTCATCAGCCCATATAGGTTTGCCTCTACGCTGCCAGTTGTTCTTTTTCCACTGCTGCAACCACCCCCACAGGGCATTCGCCACCATCCATGAATCAGTACAAAGGTAGAGCATTGGCCACTTTTCTCTCTCAGCAATGTCCAGGGCTAACTGGATGGCCTTCACCTCAGCGAACTGGCTTGATTCACCTTTTCCTTCAGTGGCTTCTGCTACTCTTCTTATAGGATTCCATACAGCGGCTTTCCATCTCCGATGCTTACCCACAATGCGACAAGACCCATCAGTGAACAGGGCATATCGCTTCTCATTCTCTGGCAGTTCGTTGTAGGGTGGGGCTTCTTCAGCGCGTGTTACCTCCTCATCCTCTGGTGACATCCCAAAATCTTTGCCTTCTGGCCAGTCTGTGATCACCTCCACAATTCCTGGGCGATTGGGGTTTCCTATTCGAGCCCGCTGTGTAATTAGTGCAACCCACTCGCTCCACGTAGCATCAGTGGCATGGTGTGTAGAAGGAACCTTCCCTTTGAACATCCAGCCCAGCACCGGCAGTCGGGGTGCCAGGAGGAGCTGGGCTTCAGTTCCAATCACTTCTGAGGCGGCTCGAACCCCTTCGTAGGCGGCCAGTACTTCCTTTTCTGTTGGAGTATAATTGGCCTCAGATCCTTTGTAGGCCCGACTCCAAAACCCCAGCGGTCGACCTCGAGTCTCCCCTTGTGCTTTCTGCCAGAGACTCCAGGTCGGGCCGTTCTCCCCAGCTGCAGTGTAGAGCACATTTTTAATATCTGTCCCTGTCCAGACAGGCCCAAGGGCCACTGCATGGACTATCTCGCGTTTGATCTGCTCAAAGGCTTGCTGTTGCTCAGGGCCCCATTGGAAATCATTCTTCTTTCGAGTTACATGGTAGAGTGGGCTCACAATGAGACTGTAGTTTGGGACATGCAGTCGCCAAAAACCTATAACACCTAAGAAAGCTTGTGTTTCCTTTTTGTTGCTTGGTGGAGACATAGCTGCTATTTTATTAATAATGTCCATTGGGATGTGACGACGCCCATCCTGCCATTTTATTCCTAAAAACTGGATTTCTCGCGTAGGCCCCTTGACTTTACTTCGTTTTATAGCAAAACCGGCTTCTAAAAGGATTTTAATTACCCTGTTTCCTTTTTCAAAAACTTCCTCTGCTGTGTTGCCCCATACAATGATGTCATCAATATACTGCAGGTGCTCTGGTGCTTCACCCTTTTCCAGTGTATTCTGGATTAGTCCATGGCAGATGGTGGGGCTATGTTTCCACCCCTGGGGCAGACGATTCCACGTGTATTGGATGCCTCTCCAAGTGAAAGCAAACTGTGGCCTGCACTCTGGCGCCAGTGGGATCGAGAAGAAAGCATTCGCAATGTCGATTGTGGCGTACCACTTGGCTGCCTTCGATTCCAATTCATACTGGAGCTCTAACATGTCTGGCACAGCAGCACTCATACCTGGAGTGACTTCATTTAGGCCACGATAATCTACTGTCAGCCTCCACTCTCCATTGGACTTCCTCACTGGCCATATGGGACTATTAAAGGGTGAGTGGGTTCGGCTGATCACTCCCTGATCCTCCAGTTGACGAATCAGCTTATGGATGGGAATCAGGGAATCTCGGTTAGTACGGTATTGTCGTCTGTGCACCGTTGTCGTAGCAACTGGCACTTGCTGTTCTTCACCCTTCAACAACCCCACAACAGCAGAATCCTCCGAGAGTCCAGGCAAGGCACACAATTGTTCAATTTCTTCTGTTTCCAAAGCAGCTATTCCAAAAGCCCATCGGTACCCTTTTGGGTCTTTAAAATACCCTCTGCGTAGATAATCTATACCTAAAATGCACGGAGCTTCTGGACCAGTCACAATGGGGTGTTTTTCCCAGTCCTTCCCAGTTAGGCTCACCTCAGCCTCTAGCACAGTTAGTTGTTGGGATCCCCCTGTCACTCCAGAAATACAAACAGGTTCTACCCCTTCATGATTCGATGGCATTAGAGTACACTGGGCACCAGTATCCACCAGAGCTTTGTACTCTTGTGGGTCTGACGTGCCAGGCCATTGGATCCACACAGTCCAATAAACCCGATTGTCCCTCTCCTCCACCTGGCTGGAGGCAGGGCCCCTCTATTGCTGCTGATCATATTTGTTTTCCACTGGTTGCATAAAGGACTTAGAGGTCCCTTCAAAAGGATCAGGCACATCAGACATATAGGTAGGCCTTCCAGTTGGTCTAGGGAACTGCCCAGTAGAAACTGGTGCAGCCTTCTTCCTGGCAGAATCTCGTTGTGCGAATGTTTTACCCCGCAGCTCATTTACTCGTGCTCGAAGGGCTGAGGTGGGCTGCATATCCCATTTCCTCATGTCCTCTCCATGATCAAGCAGGTAAAACCACAATGTACGTCGTGGTGTGTATTCTCCCTCTTGGAACGATGGACGCTTTCTCCCAGTAGCTGCAACATTGCTCCATACGGGTTGGGAGTTGTACACATTGTTGTCAAGTCGTTGAACCAGTTTCTCTACTGCTGCAATGACGGAGAGGGAAACATTGTCTTGGTATTTCCGGAGTCGGCAGGCCACCTCATTTACGGTTGGCGGATTCGTATCATTCCAGTCAATTGCTGCCAGTGAATTGGTATACCCTGCTGGTGCACTTCGTACAACCTTACGCCACATATCTGGAGTGCATAGGACTTCATCGGGATCAGAGGGAAGCCGTGAATTGTCCAGATCATAATAAATTATCTCCCGTACAGCTAATTCTCTCAGGTGCTGGACAGCTGTCTCTATGCTGTTACACTTGGGTGTCTGGCATGTAATATATTCCTTTATGGGATATCTTTCCTGCACACTTGACAGTAGTCGCCTCCAGAGGCTGAGGATTTCCGGCCTCCTCCCAATTGCTTTGTCAATTCCTCCTTCTCTAGCTAGGGATCCCAACTGCTTGGCCTCTCTGCCTTCTAATTCCAAACTACTGGCCCCGTGATCCCAACATCGGAGCAACCAAGTGATAATGTGCTCACTTGGGTGGCGGGTGAAATCTTTTCGAACCTCACGCAGCTCACTCAGAGTCAGGGATCGGGTAACAATCTCTGGTTCTGCCTCATCCTGATATCCTCGAGATGATCCCGGTTGATCATCATCCTTATCCGTCACTATACGAACTGATTTCTTTGTGCCTTTCCTCTTTTGTACGGGAGCAACAGACACTGGTGTGGATTGGTTTTTCAGATCATCTGCAGTGTCTGCTGTAGAGATTACAGTAGCTGCAGTGTCGGTCACAGGGGTTGCAGTAGCTGCAGTGTCAGCCCCAGTGGTTGCAGCAGCTATAGTATCTGCCAGTCTGTTTCCTTTCCCTGACAGTGCTGACAGTGCTGCCTGCTATCAAGCAGTGTTTGATAAATAGTGGCCAGAGCCCAGCACAGTGCAGTAAGGTGTCCATCTCTGGGAAACCTACAGCAATTTTTCCTTAGGTATGCAGTCACTTGATCGGGGTCTTGTAGCTGTTCAGGAGTGAAATTCCAAACCATCGGGCGTGAGAAAGTACCTAGGTACTCGCCCATACTTTGCCACATGCCCTGCCACTCGTGATTATTCTGTCTCCGAGAAAGCTCTTCAGTGGTATTCATAAACCTATGCTTGATATATAACAAAAACTGAACCATCTGCACCAAACCTACCAATAGCAAAATGCTAGTTTGAATATCCCAGAGATATTGAAGATTTTCAAAAACTGCCCTAAGGGCTGTTGTATTTAGCCCAAAGGAAAAGAAAGCAGTGCCCCCACCATACCGGCTGCTGTTATTAACCCCTCCCTGTCCAAAGAATGGACAGGACAGCAAAACCTCATACAGGTACCAGCTTAAGCTCATGATCATCGATATTATTGTATCATAGACCGATATCATAAAATACACTATAATGAAGTATGGGAACAAATACGGGAGCCACAGACCTGAGAGAGTAAAGAATCCTGCCAGGATTGTATACAGCATGCGGTGGTTTTGCTGCCACA
This sequence comes from Porphyrio hochstetteri, assembly GCA_020800305.1. Taxonomy (NCBI): domain Eukaryota; kingdom Metazoa; phylum Chordata; class Aves; order Gruiformes; family Rallidae; genus Porphyrio; species Porphyrio hochstetteri. The sequence continues at coordinate 9,099,419 of CM036915.1, read as the reverse complement.
GCCTTGTAAATAAATACCACAACATCGTGACCAGAGATTGCTTAAACAACAGTGCTTATCTTAATTGCGATAGTTAGGGTCAGATCTACCGTTATCCCAACCGTTCGTGCCCCACGTTGGGCGCCAAAATAACTGTCGTGGTTTTGCCCCCAGCCGGGGGCCGCACCCCACACAGTCGCTTGTACTTTTAAAAGGAAGGGGGAGGGAAGGTTGGGGGAAGGGGAAAAGGGAAGGAAGAAAGGAGGAAAAGAAACCACAACCTAGAAACCAGAACCACGCAGGTTGGGATAAGGATAGTTTACTAAACAATAACAGAAAACTAGATATAACAATAACATAAGTTTAAAGCACAAAATAGATGAAACTGGTGATACACAATGCAATTTCTCACCAAACCACACAACTCAGGCCGCACAGCTTAGAGCCCGTCCCGGACAACCCGACCGCCCCAGAAACTGCACGTCCTGGCGTTGTCTCCCCCTCTTCCCCCCAGTCCCCCCTTATACCGAACATGACGTAACTGGTATGGAATATCCTCTTTGGCCAATTCGGATCACCTGTCCTGGCTGCGTCCCCTCCTTTCTCACTAGTAGAGCTGAGAAAGGTCCTTGATTGCCCGGCAACAAATCGGAAAACATCAGGGTGCTATCAGCACTATTCTCATGCTAACACCCAAACATGGCATTCCATCCACTGCTAAAAAAAAAGTTTAACTCCATCATAGCTGAAACCAGGACAGAGAGGAACAGAGGGCCCAATATGTCGGCCTGACCCTACCCATAGGGAGGTGTGTTGCCTTCCCGGGGCACGGATCAGGGATATTTCTAGAAAACTCCTCAGCCTTATCCGCCCCTCCGATTACTACCCTTTATTGGTAGTTCAGACTGGCAGTGATGGGTTTGCTGATAGAAGACTGAGGATTATAAAAAATGATTTTAGGAGGCTGGGGAAGTTAGTCGATGGAGCGGGCATACAAGTTGTGTTTGCCAGTATTCCTTTGGTGGCAGGGGCAAACACTGAGATAAGCAGAAAAGGCCATCTTATAAATGCATGGCTGAGAGGCTGGTGCAAATACAAAAATTTTGGATTCTTTGATCACGGGGCGGTCTACTCGGCACCTGGCCTGAGGACAGCTGATGGGAATTGCCTGTCTCCGAAAGGGAAACGGATACTTGCCCAGGAGCTGGCAGGACTTGTAGAAAGGGCTTTAAACTAGATAGGAAGGGGGAAGGGGATAAAGCCAGGTCTGCTAGAGATCGGCCTGGGGAAGTGGTATTGGGATTAGGAGAGAGGCAAGGGGCTCAGCTGAGGTGCGTCTACACTAACGCACGCAGCATGGGCAACAAGCAAGAAGAGTTGGAAGCCATAATGCGGCAGGCAAACTATGACCTGGTTGCCATAACAGAAACATGGTGGGATTGCTCCCATGACTGGAGTGCTGCAATGGATGGCTACAAACTCTTCAGGAGAGACAGGCAAGGAAGGAGGGGTGGTGGTGTGGCTCTATACCTTAGGGAATCCTTTTCTGCCACTGAGATTGTGACTAGGGATGATAACATTGAATCCCTATGGGTAAAGATCAGAGGAAGGGCTGACAAGGCAGACATCCTGGTGGGCGTCTGTTATAGACCGCCAAACCAGGATGAAGAGACAGATGAGGTGTTCTACAAGCAGCTGGCACGAGCTGCACGGTCATCAGCCCTTGTGCTCATGGGGGACTTCAACTTCCCTGACATATGCTGGGAGTACAGCACAGCACAGAAGAAGCAGTCTAGGAGGTTTTTGGAGTGCACAGAGGATGCATTCCTGATGCAGCTGGTCAGAGAGCCCACAAGAGGAACTGCCCCGCTAGACCTGCTGTTCGTGAACAGGGAAGGTCTGGTAGGAGATGTGAAGGTTGGGGGCTGCCTTGGACAGAGTGACCATGAAATGATACATTTCTCAATTCATGGTGGAGCTTGGAGGGGGAATAGTAAAACTGCTACCTTGGACTTTCAGAGGGCAGACTTTGATTTGTTCAAGAGACTGGTAGGGGGAGTCCCTTGGCATTCAGTCTTAGCGAACAAAGGGGTACAAGAGAGCTGGTTGCTCTTCAAGAAGGAAGTCTTAAGGGCGCAGGAGCAGGCGGTCCCCCTGAGCCGCAAAATGAGCCGGCGGGGAAGAAGACCAGCGTGGATGAATAGGGAGTTACTCTTGAGGCTCCGTGAGAAAAAGAGAATCTACCGCCTGTGGAAGGAGGGACGGGTAACTGAGAATGAATTCAAGGAAGTTGTCAGGATGTGTAGAGGTGAAATCAGAAAGGCAAAAGCCCAGCTTGAATTTAACCTGGCCGCTGGGGTGAAAAAGAATAATAAACTCTTTTATAAGTACATTAACAGTAAGAGGAGGACAAAGGAGAATATCCACTCTTTACTGGATGAGGCTGGGAATGTGATCACTGAGGATAAGGAAAAGGCGGAGGTTCTGAATGCCTTCTTTACGTCTGTCTTTAAAGGTCAAACAGATCCTCAGGGTACCCCTCTCTCTGACCTGGTAGTCTCAGCTGGGGAGCATGCTAACTCCCCTGTGATTCTGGAAGAAACAGTCAGAGACTTCCTACTCCAACTGGACTGCCACAAGTCCATGGGGCCGGATGAGATCCACCCGAGAGTGCTGAGGGAACTGGCAGAGGTGGTAGCCGAGCCGCTTTCCATTATCTATCAGTCCTCCTTGCTGACTGGTGAGGTCCCAGAAGACTGGAGGCTTGCCAATGTGACTCCCATTTACAAGAAAGGTTGTAAGGAGGATCCGGGGAACTACAGGCCTGTTAGCCTGACCTCGGTTCCAGGGAAGGTTATGGAACAGATAGTCTTGAGGGAGATCATGCGGTATGTGCGGGATGGCCGGGGGATCAGGCCTAGCCAGCATGGGTTCATGAAGGACAGGTCCTGTTTGACCAACCTGATCTCCTTCTATGATCTAGTGACCCATCTGCTGGATGAGGGAAAGGCTGTTGATGTGGTCTACCTAGACTTCAGCAAAGCCTTTGACACTGTCTCCCACAGTATTCTCCTGCAGAAGCTGGCAGCCCGTGGCTTGGATGGGTACACCCTCGGCTGGGTAAGGAGCTGGCTGGAGGGCCGGGCTCAGAGAGTGGTAGTAAATGGAGTTAAATCCAGCTGGCGACCGGTCACGAGTGGTGTTCCCCAGGGGTCGGTGCTGGGGCCTGTCCTCTTCAATATCTTTATTGATGACCTAGATGAGGGCATTGAGTGCACCCTCAGTAAGTTTGCAGATGACACTAAATTGGCTGGGAGTGTGGATCTGCCTGGGGGTAGCGAGGCCCTACAGAGGGACCTGGACAGGCTGGAGAGCTGGGCTGAAGCCAATGGCATGAGGTTCAACAAGAGCAAATGCCGAGTCCTGCACTTTGGCCACAACAACCCCAGGCAGCGCTATAGGCTTGGGGCGGAGTGGCTGGAGGACTGTGTGGAGGAAATGGACCTGGGGGTACTGATTGATGCACGGCTGAACATGAGCCGACAGTGTGCGCCGGTGGCCAAGAAGGCCAACGGCATCCTGGCTTGCATCAAAAATAGTGTTACTAGTAGGAGCAGGGAGGTAATTGTCCCCCTGTACTCAGCACTTGTGAGGCCGCATCTCGAGTACTGTGTTCAGTTTTGGGCCCCTCACTACAGGAAAGACATTGAGGCTCTGGAACGCGTTCAGAGGAGGGCTACTAAGCTGGTGAGGGGTCTGGAACACAGGCCTTACGAGGAGCGTCTGAGGAAGCTGGGATTGTTCAGCCTGGAGAAGAGGAGGCTTAGGGGAGACCTTATAGCTCTCTATAACTTCCTGAAGGGAGGTTGTAGTGAGCTGGGGGTCGGCCTCTTCTCCCGTGTAGGCAGTGACAGAACTAGAGGGAATGGTAGCAAGCTGCGCCAGGGGAGATTCAGGCTCGACATTAGGAAGCACTACTTCTCAGAAAGGGTAGTCAGGCACTGGAATGCACTGCCCAGGGAAGTGGTGGAGTCACCAACCCTGGGGGTGTTCAAGGAAAGACTGGATGTTGTATTGAGGGATATGGTTTAGTGGGAGCTAGTAGTAATAGGTGAATGGTTGGACTGGATGATCTTCTAGGTCTTTTCCAACCTTGATAATTCTGTGATTCTGTGATTCTGTAACACATGACACCAGACTTAGGTTATTCTATGATTTTACAATGGAATAGATAACCACATATTTTCAAATTGAATCTGGGGGGTTTTGCAAGTTGCTCATAGAAACATAGCTATACAAACAAGGCAGTATCTCTCTACCTTTCTGCTGAAAGAAAGATAAAATCCTATTTCATGTGATAAGAGCTGTGTTTATGCTCCTAGATCATCACATTCTGTCCTGCATCCCTGCTTTTCTTTTACCTTGCTGACTAATAATTTTTAATGACTGCTTCTTCATAGATGTTCATACCAGTTTATTGTATCACAGGAGAATCTGAAAACTTTCCTAAAATGAGAACTTTTGAAATTCAAGCAAACACCCACAGCATTTTTTCCTCCAGTTTTCTGTGTTTCTTTCAACTTATCAAATTCTTCAGTCAAGTAGCAGAATGATCCAAGTAGCTGGTTCTAGTGTGCATGTAGCAGATTGTGATTCTGAAACCAGTTTTTTGATGGCTTGTGGCACTTGAGGAGGAGTAAGAGAAATACCTCTTATAATGCATGTATATTGTATCCTGCGAATCTCCGTCATGACAGAAATGAGGCTAATGTGAGAGCTGTAAAGGTATGGAGCAGGCAGTGGCAGGGATTCATTTCGTGGATCTTTAGGTACCAGCATTGAAAACATTTACTACTTACATAGATTTTTTTTTTTTTTTTTTCTTTTTTTAGTCAGCAGAAACAGGTAGGTGCTTACAGACCATAACTCTTTTCATCCACTGGCAGACATGTCAAATAAGCCAGTATATCATATTCTAGAAGCCCTCTTGTAACTGCAGCTAGATCAGATTAAGCCTTGAAGCTTAATGAATGAAGTTTAAGCAATGAAAGCATTGTAAATTTCCAAGTTTTGTTTGTCTGTGTTTACTTCAGCAAAACAGTTCTGCAAAATGTTAGAACTTTGTTCTGTAGCAAAACTGGAAGCTCCCTTACAGTGTTGGTATTGGCACATTATAAATGCCTATGGCAGAGATTACTGATGTGTGTTAAGGATTGTTTGCTGGTATAGTTTTGCCACCAAACCCCTCTGGGATAAACCCCATTTACAACAAAAAAGTGCTTTTGATGATGCAGCTTCTGTCAGTTCCCTGAGTACCGTAAGTTACAGAAGTGAAAACACAGTGTTATAACTGCCTCTGTGCTACAGTTTTTGCTGGTATAGTACCGTTGCAAAATGAAAAGGGGGAAAAAAAAAAGTCACACCTCTAGTCAGCAGTGCTATATGGGCAAAAGTTTCTCAAGTAGGCATGGACTCATTCGGGAATAAGTGTAATAGAAATCTCACAGTATTAGTCATTCTTCAGCTCTTTCAACCTAAATTGAATAACATGAAGGTAACAATGTATTTCCACTACTCATGGTCTAAATCTGGCTGGAACACACAGTGAGCTTTGGTCAAATCAAAACATATATCTTTTTCCTTGTTTCCAAATTAATCTACAGCACAGCTAGCTGTGATTTCTCCAGCCCTCTTGCAAGCCTCTCTCAGTTTAAATGTGTGTCTTCCTGCTATCCTTAAAAGGAAATCAGAGGGTTGCACATGAACTGTGTAACCCCTGAACATTTGCTTGTTATGTACGTGCATTTATGGCACACAGAGCACTAATGACCCTTTCAATATTGCTTTGGTAGTGCACAGCTCAGGTAACTTGTGGGTGGCAGTTTTTTATGATAGAGCCCCATAACAATTATATCTGTGGGAGTTTTGTGGTTGTGGGAAGAGAAGTATTGGAAGGGATGAATGTTCTAAAGCCGTTATAATCAATCAATATGTTTTTCTTCCTTTATCTGTTCTGTAATCATTGCAAACTGATTCACAAAGGAGCACAACTCAGACAGAAAAAATGACCCATCTAGATTTTCTGAAGTGCTTAGGATCGCTGAGGTGGCACAGACACCATCTTGGTTATGTTTTCAACAGTACATAAGTAGATCGTGTTAAAGGGCTTCTTTCCAAAAATGTGGCCTTTTACTTGAAGCTGAGAATTATGGCATTTAAAGTCATTCCAGTCGGAAAGCAAATACTGATGTAAAAGATACTTCTGATGTTGACAAAATGTAGCTTTTGACCAAAAATATCTACTGGGTTGTTTTAGCTGAGTTCTCACTGCCCACACATGAGTACACAGTATAAATAGTGTTCTGCTGTTTTCTGAGCCTGCCTGGTTCCTGCAGTTGCATTTAAATGCTGTCTGGTCAGCTTTAAACCACAAACAGTTCAGGGCAATAGTAACTTTACGGTGTGTACAGTATACTACTGTATACTTCATGAGAGACAATCATGCTTTCTAATAGTTGTCAGTCATAGCTACGTGGGAATTTCTACTGCAGCAGAAACAAGATTTAAATAAACATGTTTTAACATGTGAAATTAATAACATGTAAGTACAGCTAAATTTAAAATGAGTTTTTGAGGGTTCTTGCTTTTACACATTATGACATGATGCAGATGCAGCTCATTGGTTTTAGCAGCGTTCCAGAGTTCTGCAATCAGTTGAACAGTCCTGCCGAACAACACTAAACTCTTCAGATTTGTTTGTGTAGCATGACACTCTTGGAGTCCAGGGCAAGGAACCCTTCTTTTTTTCCCCCAGTACTTTTCAGCTATCTGATGCCAATAGCATTGTGCTAGAAATCTGGTAGAAATAGTTAAACTTTCACAAAGACGTTTCTCAAAAAAATGTTTATCTGACCTTATAGTTATCAGTTTCATTATGACACTTGGTCTGTGGTTTTAGGGTCTCATACCAAAAAACAAGTGAAGGAGCTTTGCATTTTTTCCTGTATTTAAATTGAGTTGCTGGAATATCTGTTATCACACTTAGAAATTCCCTCACGGGCCAAAAAAAGCAAAAGGGGAAAAAAAATGAAACAGCAGTAGATAAATTATAAATTAATATTCCTTGCAATTAATTTACACAACGAACATTTCAACTCAATTTTAAGTATTCCTTTGGTCTTACCAAAAGGTTACTAAACCAAAAGATAGGCATTCCTTTAGTAAAATGAAAGAAATGCCTATCTTTTGGTTTAGTAACCTGACTAGAGTTGGAAGTACCTTTGTGCTCATGCCTGTTTATGTGTATTTTGGCTTTTCAGTGGAAGTGTTGCAGAGTGTAAACCCTAAACCTCTCACTTCATCTTCAGTGCAGTTTACATAAAGGAGGTGATGCTGATATTCTAATCACCAGTTGCTTAGGATATAATGGAGATTAAATGGTGACAACATGCAGAAGTTCAGAAAATTTGGAAGGCTCGTGCAGGAATTAGGAATGCTACTGTTTTCTCTGGATCCAGTTGTGTGTAAATGTTATGCTAACAGTTTGAAGGTGCATTCTGATATTCCCATCAGACTAGTTCTGCCTAAAATACTTTGAAGCTGTGTTACTGAAGGTAAGCACAAAGTCAGTTTGTTGTGTTTCAGAACACTCTTAGGGCTCATGGTAATCCTTACAATACCACCAGGAGGTTTTGTGAGGTAATGATTTAACATTAGAAGAAAACAACAGTCTCAATTAACAATTTACTTCTTTCCACTCATACAGTCAGTAGAAAAGTAAGATTTAAGCCCTCCAGCTTTCCAAAACATACTCCACCTTTGGCTTCCCTCCCCCCAACTATTCAGTCTAACAGAAAGAAATTCACCTGCATTCTCCCTCAAGCAGTAACAAATTCAGTAGTAATTGGATTGTTTACTGTGCCTTTAAAAATTTCCTAATGTTTAGAAAAAGGGTTTTGCTTCTCAGTTGTAATTTTGCTTCCATTTAATGTATTCTGGGTTTATTATTTATATATCAAGACCAAGCTTGTAGTGCAGCAAGTGTTGCAGGCATACAGAAAAGGGAGCTTCTGTTTTATAGAAATCATTATTAAATATACTAGGCAGCTTGGAAGAGACAATAACTTTGTCCCAACCTGAGGGAAGGGAAGTATCAGGAAATACTTGCTGAATGGTGATACCTCTGTGATGGTTGTATTGATGTTCGTATGTTTTACCCATTGAATCATACATGAAAAATACCTATCCTCTCCATACTCCCTAAATTATAGTCTGTTTTCAAGTTTGTTATTGTGTATTGAATGGCAGCTGAATCATGCATGTACAGGAAAAACCAATCTTCTGGGTGGTGGGTTTGGGTTTTTGGTTAGGTGTTGGTTTGGTTTAGGTTTGTTGGGTTTTTCTGTTTGGGGATTTTTTTTTTTTAATTTCTTTTTTTGTACTAATATCAGTTGACCCTGGGTTTCTTGTAATAATGGTAATTCTCATGTTAGTGAAAGTTTCCCATCCTTTTTGAGACATATGTGGTACTTGGGTTTTTTGTTTTCTTTATGAAGGTAAAAGTGTTGAAGACATGCTTACCGTTTCTTGAACAGATGTGTATCCTAGCAAATGACAATAAGCTCACAACAGAGAAAAAATGTTAATAAGCTGAAATTTTAGTGCTATTAGTGTTATTTAATTCCAGTTTTAGAGCCAAATTGGGGGTAACTGAATTTTGGCAGCTTGGCAGTACTTGTCTGTTTCCGGTTAAAAACAATTACAAGGAGTTCAGTTGTATGTTCTGTTTTTATTTCTACTGCTGTGTAAAAACCAAATAATGCAATTTTTCTCAGATGTTCTGATCAGTAAATAAGCACACAATTACACTGGAAGTAATTTATCTTACGATTTTTCCAGTATTTCTTGATGGTAGCAAACAAATCAGGAAACAGAGAGGTATCTGAAAATGAATAAGTGAGCCATCCTATTTTAATTTTGAAAGTCCTAATTTTTTTAATTTCTTTTTAGAGCTGAATGAAGTCTTTTTATCTTACCAATACGTTTCTCAATCTGTTTGTCACAGAGAAAAATGATAGCTGACGTTTCTTTTCAAAGAAAGCGATATTACAACGGCTGTGAGTAGGATCTGTTGACTAAGGATGAACTAAATGATCTAGACCATAAGTTCAGGGCGCACTCTAGTCTGGCTAGAAACATTTTTTTTAATTGTGGGGATGACAATCAAAGAATCTGATTTAAGGTAGAACTCAAAGGTCGCATTGTGTAGAGACTAGTCTCAAGTATCAGTTTCTATTAGGCTTTGGTCCCATGTAAAGCTTTTGATGATCCTTGTATAATTCTGGAACGCTTCTTAAGGGCAACTTAAACACCCATGACTGTAAAAAACCTAGAATTCTTAATGTATTTTGGGTTTTGAAGCTTCATATTTACTTTTTCAGATTTTTTTCTTGTAACAAGGTAAGAATATAGTAGGTACTCAGTATATGCTAAGGCTGCAGAAAAATTTCCGGAGTGTACCTATTTTTCCCAACTGAAACTAACAATGCCGACCTTCTCTTTCATATAATAGTAGCCAATATCTAAAGGTAGTATGGGAATTGATGAGTTTTTCCTCTGACAGAGAGGAAACGTAAATGCTTTTCACCTGTCTCATATTCTTTAAACTGCCAGCAGCTCTTAAAGTCTATTCTGCATTTAAGGCAGAAGCGAAGCGATAAATAAACTGCTGGCTATTTTTATTATGCATATCACATATATGTGAGCAGATGCATTTTGTTTCTCTCTCTCTCTGCATAGTTTTGGCTTGTGATCCTAAATTGCTTTTCAAATACACCAGCAGTATGTTGTTAGGTTTCTTTTAGTACTATAGTATAGCACTAGGAAGCAAACTTCCTGTGTAAAATGGAGAAATGAGTAAACTCCATTAAAGCTTGAAAAGAGGCTTTAGAGTGCCATAGGCACAAATTGGCAATATTTCCGTTCACAATCTGCAAAGATTAAGATCAGTAATGAATCACTTCACATTTGGTAAGCTTCTTTCTGTCTCTTATTTTTGGGTACTAATCCTTTTTTTATAAATTTTGGTTGGGTGGGTTCAGGGGTTTGGGGAGGAGAAATTTGTTTTGGAAGATACCATAAAGCTATTTCTCTTTGGACTCGGGAAATGAACAAGATAGATGTAAACTTAAAAACAACACCTCTCCCTCCCTCTTTTAAGAATCTTAGAATATTATAATTACGATACAGATTGGATAGCTTTCTGAAGTAGGCCATCTTGCATACTACAGTTTCTTCTTAGATGATGGATTGCATGATTTTTTTGTGTTTGTTCACTGCCTGGCACTATGGAAACAAATACTAATAAGTTGAAAACAATTTATAAATGGAGCAGTGTCACACATTTAAGAAAGTGTCTGAAAGGGAGGAAAGACAACCTGCTTTTAATTCAGTACACTAAAGTATCTTCTAAAATGTCTGTCTTGGTGCTGTACAGTAGCCCACTCTGAAGAGGGAGTCTGTCATGGTTAACCCTGCCAGAACTGTGGGCTGCTGACAAGGAGAACATGTTGCAGTGGCAACTCTGCCATCTAGCAAGAATAAAATATGCTCACTTTCTGTCCTCACGGTTGGCTTTATGCCTGTGTCTTGGACAGCTTTTCTAAATCTGTGGAGAATTCTTGTTGCTTACTCAGAATTTCTGATGAAAATCTGTGACTGGTTCCAGTGGAGTAAGTAGATTGTGGAAGCGATCAAGGGTTTTTTCGAGTTGTTCATAAAGCTATCAAGAAGTCCCTAAAATTCTGAAGCAGTCTAGTGTTAGATTGACTATGAGATCCAGCCCTAGGCAATATGCTTCCAAACATACTCTTTCTGTACGCTATCCAGGACACACTGAGAACGAGGAAAGCTACTTCCATCCCACTTGTTCTTAAGGGTTTTGGCTCTAGAACTACTTATTAACTTATTAGTTAAAGTGTAACTGCAGGATTCTGCACTGTGTGTGTGTGAAAGCCTGGGTTTCATTCTTGAGGTTTTAATATAAATTGAAAGCTCTTTCATAAATTCAAAGATATATTCCAGACTTTTCAAACTGAAAGATTCTTGGATTTGACCTACATGGGGTTTTTTAGTAACTGTTTTTTAACTAGGTTTCTTAGAAACATTTTGTAATCTTACACCTAGAAAAATTAATCTTCTAGTGGGATAATTGATCAAACTTTATTTTTTATCACAACTGAAAATCCTAATTCAATATATTCAGGATCAAATATGCTTTACTTTTGTGCTCTTTACTTTCACTTGCTGAGATTAATTAGCCAGCGTGTGGGGATGTAGAAAGGCCATTGCAGTTGTAGCCTCTGCACAGCTTTGTTGTTGTGGGGTGGGTTTTTTTAGCTCATTTGTATTTTTATCTTATAAATTTAAGATTTTGAGATGGCTTTTAAGGTCAATTAAGCAATAAGTGCCCTTCCACCTTCAGCTTTTAAAACTGAGTGCATGACTACTTCATCGAATTCGGGCTGTTCAGTGGGGCTGTTCATAATTGCTTTGCATAAATGGTTGAGGCCGGGTAGCCCTGATCTTGTAGTAATGAACCTTTAGGCTTTGGGGTTTCTAGCCTGAGCTTGGTTCTGTTTGCATTTCTGCTAGCATGACTCCAGTGAAAAAAGCAGAACTGTATGGGAATCAAACCAACCTCTCCTCTCCCCACTAGCTTTCATCTCAACTACCTCTAATCTATATTATTAATAGAAGTCAGTATTATTATTTTTATAATGGATGAATGACTTGGTTGTACTAAAGCACTGTGGGCTGAAAAAATCCACATCCAAAATCTAATTAAATATTTTGTGTCTGATTCTGATTGTAGTTACATGATGTGAATCTGACTCCATGGAGATGTGTTAACTTTTTCTGGTTTTATGAGGACAGAGACTGGGGCCCATTGTTTGAGAGAGTGGAAGGATGGTTATAGAGAACCTGTACTGCCAGTTTCATGGGTGCCAGTACTTGCTAAGCCACGGGTATGTTGTCATGCATTGAGGAGTCTCTAAATTGCTTTTCCATTATAAGACACAAATGATGATACAGTAAAATCTGAGAGAACTGCAGGTTGTAATGAAATAATCTGTCATGAATGCTGTTTGATCTGTGGATCAAAAGCATTGTAAGGGTTAAGTGACTTATGTTCAAATGAAGAGTAATGCCTATGCTTGCAGTCTGATGTGAGGAAAAGATGATACTGGGGTGTTTTAAAAGTTACCAGCTCCGAGCTGGGAAAGTATCAACCAGTGTTCAATAAATTACACCTTTCTCAGTGGGGAGTAGGAGTAAGGGTAAGAGGAAAAATCCTACTCCATGTTAACTTTCCCTTTGGTGCTGATGTTGAATGAGATTTAGTATCAAGAGTTGTTAAAGACGGAAGCCAGGGGCTTTTTTGGTTTGTTTTTTTTTTTACTTCAATATAATGCAACAAAAAAGCCTGGATTAGAATGTGTAGCTGGTTCATGGCTTAGAAAACCTTCGTGCTCATTGTGACCAGGTCAGAACTGTTAAGAGTTAAGGAACCAGAGCGCTCACTCATCTAGGTTTTAACTTGCACCACTCTAGCTGGAATTTTGCAAAATTTACCCTCCTAATACAAATCTAGAGAGAATTCCTTCCCTAGATTTCCTCTTGAGAGCTTGGGGGGTGTGGGAAACTAAACACATCTCCAAGTAGTCTTGATGTCACAGTCAGTATTCTGCTGTTATTTCTGTTGGTAAGGCACTACTTGAATTGCACCATTTGGTATATTCAGCATCTGCTTTGTAAGTGTTGAGGCATCAGGATAATTATGGATTTGTGTATGGTGATAAATTCTGCCTCTTCAGATTTGTATGTGAATTAAGGGGCAGACAGGAGTTTATACTTTCTGTAAGAATTGTATCAATGTCTTTAAGAGTAAGTAAGCAATACAAAGTAATAAGAAAAGAAAGGGATCAATATAGTATTTATGGAATTCCAGGAAAAAACTACTAATTTGCTAAATTATGTTTAGTGAAAAGAAGTCTTAAAAATGTATCGGAGTAACTATTTATTCTTTTTCTACCAAATAAAGCAATAGGATTTGTGCCATTGCATTTCCACACTGATTATTTGTATTTCAGTAATCCAGCTATGATAACATCTGTTATAAAAATAATTCTAACAGTGTCTTCACTAGATCTTATTTACTAAGATTTTTTTTTACACATGTGATTTTGAGAGTTTGTTGTGGTTTGGTTTTTTTTTAAATTGTAGTCATAGGTGTAAGTTTCAAGTTTAATGTTTTCTGCACATTATTATGGGAATAGAGTAACCAGTAGCTGTTACATATAGCTAGATGGGCTTTCTTTTGATCTTGCTTTGGTTTACGTGGAAGAGATAGCCTAGTTACTTTTTGACATACTAGTGTGGTGTGCAAAGGTATGTGTAAAGAAATACGGACTGAAGTTTGCAGGAAAAGCCTTCTCTTTGTCGACATTTGGACAGTGTCTTGTCATCTGATAGTCAAGTATTTAAACGCAGAAAAAGGGTGGGTCTGTCTCTCTCTGAAGGTCACCAGCTCTAGCAATGTGAATGGATAGTTCTGACCATGATCTGCATATCACCTGGACACAGAATGGATTTTTTTTTTTATGAGTTCATTATCTAGGTGCCAGAGCCATTCAAGTTCAAGGCCCAGCTTCAATGAGATCAGGGATTTGAACTGTGTGAACTGGGGGAACCCTGGCCAACAGGCAACTGGCTGTTCTGCATTAGAGCCTCTCTCAGGCTGCCTCAGTGCAGCCCTTCCACTTTCTGTAAATAATTAATCACCGGACCAGGGTCTTTTAGACACCAGTCTTGAACCTTATGCCTTGAGCCATTCAGTTTCTTTTCCTAAAGGTGTGTTTCAATTTGTGTGTTTAATCAGTCACCATTTCATTGAAGTCGCAGTACTTGTTTTATATGCCTTTCTGAAAATCTTAGCTCCTGTACATTAGTAGGCTGGGGTAATATTGTTGTTCTGCTTATGCTGGAGTCCCTTTAGTGCTTTTCTTAATCAGAGTCCAAGCTCTGTGGTACTGCTAAGTGCAATATGGGCTATTTGTAACGAGATGCTTATGTTTGCTTTTTACAAATTGCTGGATGCCAGAGTTTCTCATTGCAATTTCAGTAGAGAGATGATAAGCAGGAAGCTGTATATAAGAAAATTAGAAGTTCATCAGATAGTTTACCAGAAATGCAGGCTCCAAGAAGACTGTAATATGTTAATGCATTTTGTCAAATGGTGGGAAACCAAATATGGTCATTTGATAATACACACAAGCTTTTTTTTTCTCTGTGTGTTCTTTTACAGTGCTGAAGAGAAGCTGACATGTTTTTCATTGTCCGTGTTAACGTATCACTGGTATAAATTATTGCAAAGGCAGGATGCTGGTGGTTGTTACTTGTGTTAACAGAACCCCCTCCTTTGTTTGGTAGGCAGACGGGGTTTCCCGAATACTTGTTTGAATTCTCAACCAAGTTAATCTGGCTTCTGTAAAAATGGCTTGATACTCATTGCACACACTTGGATTTTGACAGCTTCTTCAGCTCATCACTCTCTCACCAAATGCCATGGAAAGGCATGATACAGACAACTAAGAGAAGGAATAGAATTAAGAAAACAAGGAGATGTTATTTTGTGCTTATCTCAGTCTGCATGCATCATCATAAGGGAACTGCAGTAAAGAGTGTAACCAGCAGTGGAATAAAACAGTTGCTTTCACTGTAGCTTTAAGTATGACTTTAAAGTAAAGTCACTTATGTTTTACTGCTGAATAAATTATTATTTATCAGATTATTATTATTACTTTGGAAGGCTAAATGTAAGACTCTCTAATTCCATTGCTTCCTGAAGCTTGCCATCCTTTGAGGTGTTCAGAATTAAATTAAGAATGAAGTGTCTCCTCAGCTGGGGCATCTGTACCCAGCAGAGAGTACAAGCTGACAAGGAGACCTTATAGAATGGTATAGAAGCACAGAAGACGAAATCAGTGATTTAAGAAAATACCTCTGTGCCAGGACATTCTGTAAATTTCTCTGGAGAAATGCTACAACCCTTTAAGAAAGTTGACCTCATTTGCATGTTTTGATTAGATTGCTGTCAGGCTTCTGACTTCCTATAAAGAAGAGAAAAAAAGTTTTCTGAATAAGTCTCAGGAACTTCTTGTCAGAATACAATCCTTATAAATAATTTAAAAACTGAAGCGTAAGATTTTTGTGTACTGTGTCTAGGCCTCTATGGGAAACATGTCCAGAATATGTTGTATCATAAGGAGAAATGTTCACCTATATTTTATACTCCAGTTTAATTGAAGCATTGTTGATATCCAAAGTAAATTCTTTAAGTATTTATTAGTTAACTAAGTCACTGGTATTATAACAGCTGGAAAAGTATTTCTTTGAAGGACTCTGAATGAAAACGTAACAGGGGCATATTTCATAGAGATACAAAACTGTATGACAGCTGCACAACTATGCAACATACACCCATATACTGGAGAATCTTTAAAAGTGGGAGCAAAGAAAGAAAAAGATCTTATGTCCCCAAGCAAGGAGAAGTCTGCAGGTAAAAAACAAACTGTGAAACTTCTAATATACTTAGGTACAACATAATGATCTACATATCAGAATTTAGCCACTGTGAAGACTGCAGTGTTCACTGCCTTTTAATAGGTGATGTGATTCTCTTGAATAAGGACTAGTACTCAAAACTATACTGTCTCCACTGCAGCAGCTTTTCTTCTGGGTGTTTTTATTCATAATGTTAGTGTTGCCATCACAGCACTGATAATAAATAATGCTCTTAAGAGACACGTAAGCAATTGTAGCAATGGAAGTCAGATCAGTACCCTAACCACACTGTAGTATCTAGGAAGAAATGGGAAGTTAAACAGCTCTCACCGTGCTTGCATTTGTGCATGCTAACTAGAAATATGTAACAGTCAACATCTCTCCAGATAAAACCATGGAACCGTAAGTAGAATGCAGGAGGAGTGGATGTAAAGAGAGAAGACTGTATGGCTATTATGTCTAATATCTAATTCATTTTCTTGCTTTCAGACTGTTTGCATGTTGGGTTTAACACAGGCATGCAGCTGATACTGCTACTAGCTACTGCTACATATTGCTTAAGTAATCCAGTTGATGCTTCATACAGCTATTAAAATGGGCATACTATCAACTAATTTTTCATTCAAATGTTATACCTGCTTTCAAAAATAGTATTGAAATGTGGCCTTTATAGTCACAGCAAATTAGGTTTAGTCAATATTGACTTAGGTGCATTTTTTGATCTTTATGGGATTTTATTTGCTACATTTGCATTTTCTAAAATGCAGCATTGAGACACTATGATAAATACAAACTCTCAGGGTGTTAGTTAAATGTAATAGCAGGAAAGGGAATATTAATTAGGAGAGGCGAAATTAGTCGGATTCATGTTTCCTGCTTTATATTGAAAGATAACCAAGATTCTTGGTCGCTAGCTGTACTATGTTGAGCCTTTTATACAGAAATACAGAAAAAAAAAATTTACTAATTTTAGTGATATGTCTCTCTTAAACTGTAAGTATTTACTCATTTGTTTTGTCAAGAAACAGGGCTACATGGAATAATAGGTCATGTTCTAATATTCTTACTTGCCGTGGTACTATCACTCATCTGAAGCTACTGGGCGATGAGAACAGTGCTTGGTTTGTAGCTGAGGTTGATGTATTGCAGGTAAAGCTTTATCACTTGTTAGTTAGTCAGTTGGCATCTTCCATCCGAGCAGCAGTGATCGTGGCTGCATCTGACTTTACTGAAATCGGTACAAACAGGAAGGGATTTTTTCAATGTTTTCCTTGCTTTAATTTAAAAAATTTCATTCATATGTCTTCAGCTCTTCATTAAGGTATAACTTCAGAGCTAAGCTTAAAAGAGTGATTTTTCTCTATTCAGAAATTCTAGTCGTTGTTTCTTCGAAAACTCTTGAGTACAAAGATCTACCAAATTGATACAGTAATTGACTTCTTGCCATTTCTGTAAAAATGAAGCTAAATTGTTTGTAAAACTGTGTGGAGTTTAGATGATTCATTTTGCACAGTTCTTAATTTTTCATTAGTGGAAAATGCCACTTGAAGATATCCTATTAACATGGACAGTCTTGTGTATTCGCCTCTGGTCACTTGCATTATTTTGGTTAGGGAAGATGAATCTATAATAACATATGATGGGTTACGGATGGCAATTTCCTTTTCTTGAGTGCCTTAAAAACAGAGAAAGAAAGAAAGCAGAAAATTTAGATTTCTGACAGCTTTGGCTTTTCTAAGAAAACGGGAAGTATTCCAAGCCAGTATTTCACTAACCCAAATGCACATTAAAGATGCATGGGATGTACATGAGGCTATTTAGAGATGAGTCACAAAGCTCATAGCTGAAATAGTTATGTAAGTGCAGGTAAATGAATTATGCTCCTTTCCACTCTCAGTATTAGAAGGTGCTATGGTTTATTTTGGCCTTCTCCCATAAAAAGGTAGATATCATGTGGAATTATTTTGTCTTCTACTTCCTAAGTATGTAGAAAGATAACCAGAAAGAGTATTACACAGGGTTTTGGCTTTGTTGTGGGTGGGTTTTTGTGGGAGGTGGGTGGATTTGTATTTGGTTTTGGTTGGGTGGTTGTTTTTTTAATGGTATGGTTTGCATTTACTTAAAAGCTGTAATACTGGATGTTAGATTGTGCTAACAAATAGCTGGTCATTTACAACTGAAGATCCTGTTGCTTACTTTCTGAATGAGGTATCTGAGTTGTCATCAATGTAACACTAAGAAATTAAGTAATTCATGTGATGGCAGGTGTTCCCTTGTCTGCTGGAGGTACCTCTGAATCTCATGAGCTAGACAGTCTCACTTGCATGTTAGGCTGTATATTATGTTGAAGTAAGAAGCTCGATGAAATCAAAATTTAAGCCGTATCTTGGTTTTAATAGCCAGGAAAAAGTATTTTCTCCCGAAGCCATTGGGAGTCCTCAAGTAGTATCCTCCTGTTCCCACTTGTCCACAGAATACAGACACAGACAAAAGCTCACAGAGAAGCACAAATGGCAGTGGGAGAGGGGAGCTGCTGATCAGTTTTACTACCTTTTGTAATTAGAGCTTGCTCTAAACCTCACGTTTTCCTCAAAAGTTGGAAGATTTGACTACTTAGTCTCATCTCAGTTTTACCACTGTGAAAGCAGCAATGAGGGAAGTGCAACGCATCCTGTGTCTTGTCTGTACTAAGAACAAATGGTGCCAGGGTGTTCTAGAGCTGCAGAACACATTGCTAATGACTCAGACCAGCTTTTAAGAGAGTTATATCCTATATTGGCCTTTTCCAGTTTGAGATAGAACTGTCTAGGCCATGCATTCAGTCATGCATGCTGTACGTTCAGAGCTACAGTCTCAGTTCACTGTCAGTTGGAAAGAAATATCAAATCACCAAAAAAAGAGTCTTACTACAGTGAGTTAGGCTATAGTTGTACATAGCATCTTTTTCACTCCAGGAGATTCAGGGGACAGAGGTTGAATTTCTGCCCTGGCATGGTTTTGATGGCATGCAGAAAGGTGTTTTGAAGCATCAGGTCAGGGATACCTTTAAAACAGTACCTACTGCTTGGAGCAAAGAAGTGGTAAATTTCCAGCAGTGCACATCGCTGTGTACAGAAGTAAATTACATTGGTCTGCTCTGGAATGGACAAAGAGAGAATCATTAAATGATATAATGATAAAGGCAGGGGGTTTTTTATTATTTATTTTGCTGCCATTAAAACAATGACAAACCAGTTGCCTCGTTTTTCTACTAAGCTCAGAGATAATGCTTCCATTAAGCCAAATAAACCCAATATTGTGCAGGTCAAGAGGAAATGGAATACCAGGAATTTTATAAAGGTAGCACACAATGGTTCCAACAGCTATGGGCTGTTCTGTTCTTTTGTAACTTTAAAGCTGAATTGCACCACTGGAAGTCTTTATCTGTCTTCACTCCTTATGCCCTCTCATACAGCAAGTGTCTGCTGTAGTAAACAAGGAAGGACATCCTGAAAGATTTTCTGCCTCTTTCTTTTTTTATCAACAGAAGTGTTTGTTGTAGTAGAGTGGGTTTTTGGTTTCTTTTTTTTATCAGCTGTCAGTGAATGGTTCTTGAAATGTTAATGGCTGGGGGAAGATGCTGACATGTGGCAACAAGCGCTCATATTCTGCTGGGGGTATTGACTTGTATGCATCTATTGGTCACCTGTTCCTCTCAAATGCCCTACCTTGTAGAGAAATGTTGGCCAGGGATTTTAGAAATCTCACCTATTTGTGCATGCAGTGGGCCCAGTTGCACGAAGGAGCAATTCTAGATTCTTTTCATAAGATTTCTACGGGAAGTTATCATCATTTCCAGTCAGCCAAGTATAAAAGTAAACTATAAGAAACAAACACAAGACTTTTAAACAGGTTGAGAATAAGGACATTTAAGGTCAGTCTGTTTCACATCTTTATGCCATTAGTCTTTAGAGACATCTGTAATTCAGACAGTCCTAATATCCTTTGTGTTTTTTAGTTTTACATTTTGGCATCATACTCAGAGCAATTTTCCAGAACATTTAAAGAGAGGAAAATAAGACGTTTGGAAACAGTATTACTTGCTGAACTCCAAGCTCCATTTTCTTTGAGAAATGTTTAAGCAGTTAAAATTGTTTCCAATTTTAATGGCCTGATTCAGTTTTAGAACAAGCCAGTGAGACTTTCTTCTTCTTGCAATTTATACAGCGTTCAGAACTTCAACACCCATCAGTTAAGCGGAAGCCTCTGACTTCTGTTGTTCATTATGTATGTTGCAGGGTATGTCAGCAGATGATTGTTAGAAATTAAAAAAAAAAAATCTTCTGGTTTCCTTTCATTCACTTCACATGGCTTTAAATGAGAGCACTTCTATCCTCAGAACCTGAGAAATTTCAGAAATTGACATGTATGTAATATGGAAGGTTTTTGTAGGTTGCTTTGTTGGTTTTTTTTTTCCCAAAAGCAGGGATCTCCTGCTATATAATGAAAGTTTATTCCGTCTATTTATCTAAGCTATTGGTTCTATTATGGTTTTTTTTGGGGGGAATGTCATTTATGCCACTGTGTTTTTAATAAAAAAAGTTTAATGGTTGGACTTTATGATCTTAAAGGTCTTTTCCAACCTTGTGATTCTGTGATTAATTTGAATTTCTCCTTAAAATGCAGAAAGTAAAAGCAGCTGCATTTCTAAAGAACTATCCTGTTCTCCAGCAACTCTCTGAAGGCTGTTCATTCATTAGATTGCACTCCTAAAGGCCTATCAAGTAGTGAGATTTTCACACAAATTCTTTTCAGTGTGAATTTAACAAATTAAAGCTTTCACTGAAAGGTTAGTGTGATGATTTTTTTCTGTAGCCTAAGCAATTATGAGTGTGCCTGAAATTCAAGAAGGCTGAGTGTGCAAGATGTAGCTTTATACAGGCTCTACCGTGTCCTGACCCTCTCATGAATTCTTCCCTCTGCCTCTTTGAACACAGTGTGTGCTGTGGGCAGGCATGTCAGTTTAGTCAGCAATGGGCTGCAGCCTCACTGTGAAAGGAGAATGACAAAAGATCTCATCCTAAAGGTACCGTGAGCTGCAGGTCTGTCCTGGTCCCATTCATAGCTCTCAAAGCTGAATAAAAGTTTTAGCTTAGTTTCCTGACCCTCTCTGCTACTTGCAGAAGAGCACAAGGAATGTCTTCCGAGCTCCAGGTGTGCGTTTGTTGAGCTCTACCATTAACCTTATTATCATTTTACCTCTCCAGACTGAGCAGTACAATGGAAGCATTCCAGCTTTAAAAGCCTTCAAATTCACTAACACTACAGAAAAGCCTGTGTGCTAATATTCAAAGGCTGATATTCTTCCTAGAGAGGCTAAAAGCTCACTGGTAGTTACGGTGGCCACAGTCTTTGGAAAGACTTGCAATCCTGCTGGAGAGTCCAAGGTATTCAGGATAGAGAGTCCAACCCATCAGGCAGATCATTGCACTGATCTTCTTTTCTGACAGCTGCATTCTTATATAACTTCACATATTTAGTGATCTGATGCATTTTGAAAAATTTTCAGTATACCACATGGAAAGGTCAATTTACCTGTTAGCAGAGGCAGCTCCATCTCAATTAAGTTTTAGATACTGTAAACTTCTTTAATTGATAACATTCATATTTCATGGTAACTATCTAAGCATCGAAAGAAACACCGGAGAAAGCAGGTTTCTTTGCCAAACGTAAATACAGAGATGGTGTATACACAGTATGTCAGAAGAAAAAGTCACAATTGTACATGAATATTTCTTCATCTAAAAAGTCTGACTTCTAGCCATGAAGAGTTAACATTCATGAGGAATGTGTGGAAACCTTACATAACTCGTTCAGTCTCATCTCATGGGTGTTTCTCTGTACACTCTGCCAGAACTAATTTCACGGTTTTAAAACAACTCGTGGTACAAAAAGAATACGTAATGAGTTGCCGTGAGATATGATTGTTTCCCATTTGAGAGATAGAGAGACCTGTAGCTTTCCAGGACTTATTAAGAATCATTTCTCAATTAAGCATGGGATGTATAGATTAACAAAGGCTGTGTGGTTCCTCTTGAATACATCAGGGTTTGGCTGTGGAAAGCATACCTATTGCAAGAATTTGAGATACCCCCTTTTCTTCCCCAGCATCTTTTCCTCTGCTAGTTTATAAATTCAAAGAGACTGTAAGCTTGTGTAGACAAAAACACTGACCTGGCATGGTCTGTCTTATCCTGCATTCTGAGTCCCTGTCATATCTTAGAGTTTGAGAACAGACAAAGCTTTCTGGTGCTGTCAAAAAAGTCATCTTTGAGAAAGGAAGCAGCATCCAAACTGTCAAGGCCAATACTCGCTCCCTCTCAGCCAGGGACATTTCACTACTAAAGCCTGCATAGCAATAAACTACTTATTTGAGTTATCAAAAGCCATAGTCTACATGAAATGCTAGCAAAAGCAGAGTCCCAGGAACGAAAATTGGTTGGAATGGGGTGGTGAAAAGGAATCTGTTTCTTTTAAGATGAAATATCTATGGATATATGTTAGGTTCCCTCATTGTGGGAGAGCCAGAAAATAGTGTTATACACCAACAATGTTACATGAAATGGGCAATGTTTTAGAAACCATGCCTAGGGTACAAGCCAACAGTTTGTGGCACATTTCGTCTTAGTTGGAAAAACAGCTTTTTGGCAAATGCAGAGAGGTTGCATTTGTTTGCTGTTGCAGAGACAGTAACACTGTCCGCTGATGCGGACCATAACAAAACTCTTCCCATCTCTGCATTTTAAGCTGATTTGAAGCAGAGATAAAGTTTGGTGTGATAGCCCTAGCAAGGCCTTCTATCACTTTGAGGCAGGAAGTCAAAGGGGAAGTAACTGGCCAATATTTGCCCAGATCTTTCCAAGCCATAGAGTGAGATTCTTTTCGAGTATCGGCCACTTCAGCTCAGATGAGTTAGTGCAAGCTTAGATGCTAAGAGAAATTTATGAGAATCTCTGGACATCTAAAACACTTCAGTAAAACAGCTGGGATTACTAGTAAAATTTCACTGCCACAAAAACGTGATTTACAACAGAAACATGAATGGATTGAGAGGGATCTCCTCGAACACAGTACGTGATGTTACTGTGCAGCTGGTAGACTATTGTTTCAGTCAGTAGTCTTGAATCAAAAATTCAGTGCGATGACTCACTCTTTTCCACATTTTCATGTGCTGTAAAGAGGGAAGCAAGGCAAAGATTTCTTGGTCTATCCTCTTACTTACCCTGCTGTTGTCTAGCTGCAGTCATTATGGATATCTCTCTTGTGGCTTGACCAGAGAGGAGGGGTCGCTGGGATGGTGCACAAATGCATTGCTCCTGTACCGCCAGGTACCTATTTTAGGCACAGGGTGAGGATTAAGTTGTGAGGGTTATACTGATTTGTTTGCTAGGCAGAACTGGTGACCTGGCATGGTTAATTCAGGTTAACCTATAAGGTTCTCAGAACTCCAAGAACAAATGTCCGTGCTTCTTATCCCAAATGCACTAGTGATGAAGGAAATTTTACTTCAGTAAAAATCACTTATGTCCCAACAGGGAATCATACTTTTTATAAGAAAATTGTTCTTTCATTTGCAAAACTGTCATTTTTCATGTGGGGAAGAACCAGATGATGTGAGGCACAAACACGCATTGATTCTCTTTTTAGAAAACCAGTGAGAATAGGGATGCAAATTAGTTCACTGTACAGATCTAATTAATCAGTCTCTCTTCTCTCTTCTTTATTCCAGTTACCTTGAATTAGAAGTCATGTTATCCTTTGGGCTCCAACTGACTTAATGTTTTTAGAAAACTGCCTGCTACTAATCTGACAAGGAAGTCAGAAAGGGTCAATACTCTTTGTATTGTAGTTACTCTGAAACAATGACTGATTTTAGTTAGGATGATATTCTGGGGCTATTTTTCTTCTCATATTTCAAAGCACAGCTGAAAATAAAGTGAGTGTGCCCTGAGATACTAACTATAACACATGTTGAAGAAATGTTCTATAAAGATAAACGAAACAGTTCCTCAGCATTATCTGTAGTTAGAATGAAGATTTGATTATGATTTTCGACCCATCCAAGATGTGGAGATGTCTGAGCCTGAGGATTTTTTTTTTGATGGTCTATTTTGCAGGGAAGGGACAAGAAGGATTGTGGTAGAGTAAGCAGAAAATTATTCAGCAGTTCCTTGTTATGTTGATTAAGAAAGCAGACTTAGGCTCTGAACTGTTATTTCAGTCACATCTTCATTTAATTTATGTCAGTATTTTGTAAATAATTAGCATGACATTTTAAGTTGACTCGTTTCCCAAAATAGCTGGAATACAGTAATAAACTGCACTGCGGTCAAAAGAAATATCTATAATACCATGTCCTGTTTTGAAATGATTTTTCACTTACCAGTCAAGCTGAATATTAGTGCTTCTAGGTAGGAGGTTATTAACTGTATTTGCTCTTTGAAGAGAAAAGAGCTCCTCATAAAGGTGACTTCGACAGCAAAGAAACAATTCACAGCGGTAGCCAATTTCCTCGGGGAACAATTCCATGATTGCCCAGTCCAGTGTAGATTTACTCTTCTACCCATTCAGAGTCAGGAGCAGGGAAGCGCAGGAGGCCATTGAGATGGGAACAGGGGAAAATTTCAAATGCTGTGGAGACTTTTAACTGTATCGATGCCAACAGCAGCTTTTCAGGACAGATCTGCTAGAAAACCATGGAGCTGAACAGGCTCTAACCCTTAGCTCTTCAGCAAATCACTCAAGAAAGCTCTTGAAGTTCTACAAAATCTTTTTCAGGATTTTTCCTTCAGGAAGGGAATAGTGGACATTAGCTATTCAGTCCTCCTCTAGAACCGACGCATTTTCTCCCGTGCCTGCTTATGTGGGAGCTGTTTGTGCTGATGACCTCATGCATTTCTCTGAGTGGAAACCTTCTTAGTATAGCAGAGCCATTGCTTAATGTTTGGAATGGCTGAGCCACCGGGGAAAAAGCATTAAAAGATCACTCTACACTCAGTGACGTGGCTCTAAGATTTAAAAGATTGCGGTAACCTACAGGCAGAAGTGGAAAAGCACACATTTATTAATTTTGCTCATTTGCTAAACTTCTGAGAAACTTAAGCAATGCAGCCAAGTTGACCTTGCCTAATTTTTTGTTTTATCTTCAAACCGATAAAGCCCAAAGAAGGATGCATACTGTAGCATTTAACAGGTGTGCAATTCATGCTTAGCTGTAGTGAAGATTTGAGCACAAGGCGAGATATTTTTATTTTTGGAGCTAAGGTCTTTGCTTGATTACTGTGGTGCAACATTCTGGAAAAGCTGGGAATGATTGCTCTACATGGCCAGCTTTTATGTGTTCAGATTAACTCAGAGGAACAGTTATTATTCTGGATACTGTAGGGTCACAGATGCTTTTAAGTGGCACCGAAGGGTCACCACTAGACTTTGAATAAAACCCCAGGCTCCCAGATTTTTTCTTCCGCATTTTTATTCATATACTAGAATTTCTAGCTTCAAATGTGACTTACGGCTGCAGTCCACAAAAAGAGGACTGATCAGCTAAATTTAGCCCAGTGAAGAGAACAGTGAAGATGTCATTGTGTCCTTCCCCCCATTGTGCCCTTTTTCCTTTTCTAAGTCGTGAGAAATATTACCATCGCCTCTAGCTTTTCTTGACCAATTAAAGAATAAATTTTAATTTTAATAACCCTCTCAAGCTTTAACATTTAAGGAAATACTGGTCACAAAATGTGTATTATTTTCTAATGCTGACAGGGAAAAGTAATTTCTCATTCTCTTTTTCTTCTCCTCTTTTTCACTTTGGGATGCCAGTCTTGCAAATCAATATTTCATTTTGAAGGAGCCATGTTTGATGCCAGTTCTACTTATTTGCTTTGCAGTCACTGCAGTAATGCTTTGTAGCTCTGTCAGTATGTAAATTAAACCAAGCATAGATAGCTTTGTGTTGCTTAATGTTCAGCTGATAAAAATTAATGTGGTGTGAAATGAGCATTTTATCTGACTGCAGATACAGTGCTGGAGTTAATTAGACTGGCAGAGCAAAATGTTATTAAACATACAGGCCCCTGATCATCAAGAGCTGGGTGAACCTCAAAAATGTGGGTTTGGGTGGGCAGTGTAATGTAAATTGACTGAGGCAGGCTCAAAGCAAACATACTGAGAATGGTGCACTACTTCGGCAAGAAGACATGACAGACTGAGCAGTAGTGCTGATGAATGCATGCCTTGGGTGCACAGTGTAAGGTACAAGGCAAGCCAAATGCTTCCAGCACACTTGGGAAGTGCATTAATCAGCATTAACACATGATCTACAGTGTCTTATTGTCATTAAACATCGCAGCTTCTTAAGTTCAGAATTTGGTGACAGTTAAATGATCAGTAAGCCAAATCAAATAAAGCGGCAAAACATTTAATTCAGCATAAGTTATTTCAGTAAAAGTATTTTCATACAGTCAGTTCTCTTGGCAGATGCCTTGCAGCACTGGTGTAGTACATTGCTATTTTCTGTAATTAAAAGGAAAAAGCACTAGCAATGATACCTTTTATTCTATAAACTAAATATATCCTATAAATATTTACTTACTACTCTGTCTGAATGTGGACCCTACTTTCATATTCCCTGTTCTCTGTTTATGCAGCTGGATAAATTTATGAAGAGAATCAGATATATTACAGTGTTGACATGAAAAGCTATATCGGACACAACCAAATATGCCTCTTTACATTGATGCTGTGGATAGGTGAGCTTGAGACTAGCATCCGACTTCCTTGGTATTACTGCCTAGGCAAGGTGCAGTGAGTCTAATGGTTCTAGCCAGCAAAACACACAACAGTCTACGTGTTTTGGACCACGATGGTTGTTAACATAGAATTGAAGACTTTAGGCTGTGTTGCTTATATTCAGAAATGGGAAGCTTAAGTCATGTTTAAACATACAAGCCAACGCCTAGAATTTCATGTGTCTCTGTGGATGCTTAGGCAGTCAGGTAGTCAGGACTCTGTAGAGGCAGAACAGAAGATCACCTGAGAGAAGCTCTTGTTGAAGAGTTTTCCAAAAGGGCCAGCTGGCACTGGGAGCTCATGTGCAGAGGCCGTTGCTGGGCAGTGAATGCTCAGAGCATGCTTTTCTGGCTCGTTGTGAACCCTAGAATACTGCTGAACAACCTCTGTTTTACTTCCTAGCAACCTTGCTCTTAAATAACCTCTCTTGGTAATCCTAGGAGTCTAACATATTTTTACCTAGGACTTTGTCCTCACAGTACTCTGATAAATAGTATTTCTGTAGACCTGATATTTTCTGTAGTCCAGGTGATCCATTTTGTGTACTTTACCTGTTTATCTTGTACTTTGCTTTTGACAGTACTGCCTAAGCTTATGTTCCAGAACTCAGCTTTAAAAGAATGGGCTCCTTTTGTTTTCCAGTTATTACTTCATTTGTCTTATGCTGCTCTGATATCCAAATAGGCCTCCAAGTTGGTGGTTCTGTTTACCTCTCAGCCCTGTCAGGTTGCAAATTGCTTTCCTGGGGCCTGCAAACTTATGACAGTATAGTGTAATGCCACATCATTGTTGTGGTTGTCTGCAGCAGGTAAGATGGGTGAACACTTCTTGTGAGTGTTTTTGGAAGAGCCCCTTACACTTTTGCATTACCTAATACTAGTCACTATGGAAAAAAAAAACCAGCAAACTTCCACAAAATCTATAGTCCACTAGAAGGCTAGAAAGTCTGTGTTTTAATATTTGGAACCATCACGCCTTTGAAACGTGGGTTCCTTCTTCTTTTTGCCTCTGTGCACTCGCCTCCCAGCTCTGGGGAGGTGTTCAACTCAGCGGGTTACATAACTGTGACTTGACACCGCAGCCAAGTTACCAGTAGCTCTGGAGTTCAGTTTACTGAACTGTAGCAAAGTGTGAATTCTCCTTAGTGTGCTTGGCAGTGGTGCTGACTGCAGGAAGGAGCATACTTGGAGGATAAATGGTTGACTTGCGTTAGAGAGCAGCTGTATTTAATGCACTAAGCTGTCGGTTACTGACTTCATGCTGTTTTGAGTATTGGTAAACGTGCTTAGCAGAGCACAGAACCTGATCAGTGAAATTAATAGCTCTGTTTTGCCAATCTGCATTTAGGCCTTGCCACATTAACTTGGTGTTACTGTGCTCAGTATTCACCTCATGGAAGCAGCAGTCTCTTCCAGCAGTGAAGTAGTCAGCAGCGTGTGGCAGCATAGCGACTGGATTGCAGGCTGAGGTTTGGGTTTTTTTTTTACTTGCTCTTCCAAAGCCTTAAAGCCAAAGTTGTTTAGTTCAACCTCATTCAACTCAATTGCTCTGAATGGAAGCGACTTGTACAGGCAGGACTGTGGCACGTGTGTGTGTGCATGGGTAAATCTGAAGTAAATATTAATAGTGGTTTATTTTAATAGATATTTCATGGGTACTTAGTATTTGCTAATATTTGAAAAGCTTGTTTTGAAAATAAAGGCTGTGGCTGGTATCAGAAAAGATTACGCCAGTTTTCATAGGTATCCCTAGAAAAGACCCTTAATTTTATAGTTCCTTGCCTATCTAGAACATTGACATATTTTTCTGTACAATGCATATGTGAAAACTGCGTTTTTAGAAATCTAGTCCACCTAAATATTAGGCCTCATTAACTTTATCAAGCCAGTCTCAATAGAAAACATTTCCGTTTACAAGAAAAATCTCTTAGAAGAAAAAATCGTCAGATAATAGGAAAGGCAGGTAGATCTGTGTTTGAATAGCTTAGTGTTTCTTTAACTGTCAGTCCTAACCCTGAGGGTCACGGGAGGTTCAGAAGAAACCATGAAGTTTCTGCTAGCACAGGGTTCAGCTACCTACATTTCCTTTCCAGCAGTGGCTTGGCTCTTGATAACCTGATAAACATAGCCTGGGTAGCTTGCTCTTGCTCCTGCAGTGTCAGTCACCACAAGCAACCAACAAGGAAGTTGCTCTGTGGTCCATGTGGAAATGTATACAGCAAGTCATTTCAGGTGGGCACAGACCGAGGGGCCCAAAAAGGGATGTGTTTACAAAAGACATAAGGCTGTGTCTGAAAATTCTCCAACCCATTGCCTGCATTCTCTATGGATTTGACTATATCCAGAAGCAAAATACAGTAAACAGGAAGAGCACAAGTAAAGGCTTTTCTCCTTGTAATCCAGCTCCCCCCTGCCCCATCGTATATGCATTGGATTTAGAGATGGGGTAGGCAACAGTACTTCACAGCAGTGCAAAACCAAGTATGTATGTGAATTTACATCTCCGTATTAGTGTGAGTGATTATTTGTGTATCTAACAATTGCATGTGAAAATTTTGGTGAATTCTGTAAAAATACAGTGAATGACATCCAGAAAGTCAGACCAGGTCAGAGCAGGTTTCTAGTGAAAGATGGCTTAGGAAATTTGTGTGACAGCTCTAACTTGAGCCAGTTACAAACTCTTCCCACTATTTCAGCCAAAAAGCTTGGATTGTTCAATTTTGCCTGGAATTTCCAGTTTGTGTAAAGCTATTTTCCAATAGTTATTTCCTATTGGGAATATCCCAATTTGCTAAAGCATTTTGTATAATCAGAGGTACCCCTTTGTGCAGAGAGGCAGTTTCCAGTCAAGACTTTACAGCCAGATCCTGACTCACTAGCTACGGCTATCAAGCAAGATTTAGAACAGAACTGGAACTTTCATATTCCCAATCAGTAGATATGGGCTCGGTATGTCCTGTGTGTCTTTAATTGGAGCTGGTTTACTTAGAAGAAACAATTAATGATTAAAAAAATTGGGAAACATATGCTCTAATTCTGCCTTAACAAGGAGTGATCTGATGGGGTCCTAATGTTGCAAGCCGCAAAATATACTTTTAATTTCACCTGGGGATAAGGCTGCTTAGAACACCAAGGAAACACCGGAAGTTGCGGGATAAGGTACAGATTCTGAAAAAATTGATTCAATGAAGATAAGACCATGAGTATTTGGGTGCTGATCTGAGACTGCATCTGCAAGCCAAAACTATAAAAACCTAAAAGCATGAGCTTTATGATCGGATTTCCAGTACCACCTTTGTTGATTCACACTAGGATGTTATAAACAAGCTTTAGTAGGGCCTTCTTTTGTGCTCCAGCCTGAAGCCTGGTCAAACTCCAGAAATGCAAGGACTGGCAGCATGAGGGGTCCAGTTTCTGTAAAATGGCTGTGGTGTTTTTTCGGCTGGTTGTCACCCTCAATTGAAGGTACAGCTTAGAGTTTACATGGAAAGAATCCAAATTATTTTTCATTGAGGCAGACTTGTAATCATTTCTCTATGTTCCAGAGGATTACTAGCTGTGAGAATGGGTGGCTTTTAGCAGTCCCAAAACCATGATGTATATGTCTGTAACTATATCGGATCTGTAGGTATCTCAAAAGCTTGGTAGTCTGCAGTGCTTTCTTAGGAGTGAGGTGATTTCTTGAGAAATGACAGCAAACAGGAGAAACTTCCCTTGCTTGGTTTGCTCCAGTGAAATACAGGATTTACCTGAGGCTTGGAATGTTTAAAACTGTGCAGCAGTTTGGTGCAGAGATCCATCAGTCCTGACTGATCTAACCAGAAGCTGTGTGTTTTCATCAGCATGACCTTACAAACCAGCTAACTGGATGACCTCAGAAACAGATTATCAGTCTGACTGCAGCTATTTCTTTTACAACTGAGCTTGCATTTCTGCAGGCTTCTGCGCTATCAAAGTGTTCAGGCAAAAGGATGCTGTGAAGGTTTTTTTTATGCGCCATGCTCCAATTGAGTCCATTTTATATCTCTTATCAAAGCAATAGATAGGGTCATCTCAGATGGTATTGAGAATTTAAAGACACTAATAGGTAGAATAAGCTTGTTCACAAGTTGATGATGTACTTTGAGTGGCTTCTTTAGGAAATGTCTGCCATCATTTCAAGGGTAGCTGAGGTTCTGTTTTGTCCATTTTGGAAGAAATTTTTTCTTCCCTCATCCCCACATGAATTGCCCAGTTCAGTCTGCTCAACAGTCTGTAGATTAACTGTGTCCATCAGTAAGTTTAAAAATTTGCAGCCTGGGTTGGGGTTTTGTTGGGATTTTGTGATTGTTGTTGAGGGATTTTGTTTGTTTAAATGTCCGTTCTGTGGACCTTTTTATTTTCACCGTTTGTGATAGCAGCTAAATTTACTATTTGTTTCTCACAATGGCTAAAGACAATCATGAAGCTGTGCCTCGTGGACTGTTTTCTAGGCAAGAAATGTGTCTTGACATTTTTGAAGCTTATATACCCCATCAGGTGAGCTTTTATGATCCCCTTTTCTCACTCTGAAGTGAGACATTTATAATAAATTAAGCTAAAATATACTGTGCTACTGGATGACATGACTGATGTGGTTGGTATGACAGGTAATCGCTCCATTGAGATCTTGAAGATGGCTTTTAAATTAATGAAACTGCCACGGTATGAAGGTTGTAGCCTGCGTATTCTGTGGAACTACCTGGTATATCATACATCGTCCCAGCTTCTTTCGCCTCTCAGTCGGGTAGCAAGATTTGGAAATTGTGTACACTGTACATTTCTTAGGAATTCTGTAGGGTGGAGTTCCATGTCAGAAGCATTGGAGTACAATTTCCATCTCTGATAGCTAATTCCAATATCAGTTCTAGAAAACAGCAAGATGCCTAATGCGTGCCCGCAGCTAGGAGAGTGCGTACTACCAGCTTAGCTTAGCTGTTGGAATGAAGTTTGTTATAGCCAGTTATATCCTTTGCAGCTAATAAAAGACAAAGAGATGGAGCAACTTTTGTTTGTGTTGGGAAAGTACCTTTTCTGGTTGCATTTTGAAAAGGCTTTCCAGGAGAAAAATACAAACAAGCCAACCCTCCCCAAAACAAAAACATGGAGCATAACCCTGTCCCTTCTAGAAACTTTGAGGCATACTTAAGTTAACAAGTTGCTATTAGCTAAGCTGTAAAATAGATTTTAAAAAAAATCTGTGAGAAATCTGAATTGATCTATGGATTACATGTGTTCCCACAAAATGCATGGCTTGATAATTGTTTTGTACTGAAGGAACAAACTCCTGTGATATCCATCAATATAACTTTGCAGTGCAGTATGCATGTTTGTGTTAGGCACCCCTTGCTGGAGGCGGTGCTTGAGCTCTGTGTCATTAGAGTCTCCACAGCAGAAGCTTGTATTGACTCTTGGATTAAATTTAAGTCACTTTCTATTTCTAAGCTCAAATTCGAGAACGTGTAAGAGTGATGTGACACTCCAGGTGTCCTTTTGTTAGATTGTGTTAAACTGTTCCTGTTTTAATACTTTCAAAGACATTTTAATAGAATGTAAGTATTGCAAGATAAAGATTTGTGGTGTACTT
Organism: Porphyrio hochstetteri; assembly: GCA_020800305.1. Classification (NCBI taxonomy): domain Eukaryota; kingdom Metazoa; phylum Chordata; class Aves; order Gruiformes; family Rallidae; genus Porphyrio; species Porphyrio hochstetteri. Next base: position 9,067,388 of record CM036915.1, on the reverse strand, counting down.
GTGCATTTTATGCATGTGAGACTGAGGTTGGAGTTCTGCTGCTCCAAACTATTTTGAAAGAATACCCAGAGAGATGAGCCTCCTGACTGTGCACCCTGCTTGTTTTCCCTTTAATTCTAGGGAAGTGTCTGTCTGCCCAGCAAAGGAAAGTCGTGTTTACAAAAGGATTTTTAACCCTTGACAGCTTGAGTAGCAATGGGCAGTTTCCATTTTACACAGATTTTACTGGACAGGGGTTTTGGATTTTGCTGACTACTACGTGTTTTCTAGAGTGGTTTAAAGCCACTGCTTTATATGATGTTCATTGTGGATTCCAAGTTTTAGCCTCTAGCTGAAATGAGGAGCATTTATTAAATAAATATGTTCGAACTTGCAATAAGCTTTATTTGGGGACTGAAGCTTATTGACATTAGTGAACTCAGAAAAAGAATGAGGTCAGATGAGCTACAACTGTAATTTATTGGGGGTTTATTATATTAAAACTCTGTTCAAGCTAAGCTTTTTTTAATTACTTATTGAAACTGAGCCAATTTATCATTAATTCAGGTAAATCAGGATGTAATTTTTAAAATCCGCATTCCAGTGCGAAAGAATTGAATTCAGCAAAGGCACAAGAATTAGTTATAAAATTAAATTTCATTTTTCATGTCTGTGTTGCCACAGTGAATGAGGTTTGAAAGGGTAGGGAGTAGCGCTCAATTCACTGAAGTGTGACAATTCTTCCGTGTCAGTGATTTCAAGCCTAAAGGGGATGACATCCCGTAAGCACATTCATCCATTTGTGTTTATTAAATTAAAGCCTACGTGAATTTGCAACAACAGACTGTTCATTAACAGGAAAAGAGACTATTGCTTTCCTCTTGGGACTGTTTTGGCTTTGATCCATTGATCCATTCTTGCATTGACATAAATATTAGGGGGTTGTTTGTTTTCTTTTCTTCCCGTGAAAGATGCAACAATAAACAGCAGAAAATGATTTTGTGCTGGTCACATTCATATCTTCCATATAATGTAACTAGCAAAATTAGTTAGAAAGCATAATAAAATAAATAGCACACAGTGCACTACCCTGAGGGGAGAAAAGAATCCACTACAATTTTGCAATAGTTTGCTTTACATACAGGTGTTGGGGAGAGGGAAAAAGAATAAAACCTAACAAGGCAATGTTATGTGACATACTGTTTAACACGCGTGTTTCAACAGCGCTCAAGGATTTCTAGGCAAAAGCAGTATCTTTACTGTGCAGTGCAGTGCACTGAACAGAGACATGAAAATAACCGCTGTACCTCCAAGGGTTGAAGCTAATGTCAGACAAATGGAGGGAATAAATCCAAGTTGCAATGTTTTCAAGTTCCCTCCTCCCTCTTTTAGCATGTTTCAAATAATTGGGAAATAGCAAGTCATTAACTGTCTCTGTACTGTGGGGCAGAGGCTTACAGGAAATGGGTTACAGTCTTTCTGACCCGTTGATGAAATTCCTGAGAAAGGATAGAAAGGAGAAGAAGATGTTCGGATGTTCCTGTAAGAAACTACAAACAATTATGGAGAACAGGATAATAGGTATAGGGGCCCCAAAGACTGGGTACTTGAGTTCAGCAGAGAATGTGATATGGGTGAAAGATGATGGTACAACTTGAGGGATACAGAAATGATGGCTCTCATTCCTCAGGGTCAAAATGAGGTCTGACTGTAGAAGAGGGAGGACAGAAAGCAAAGAATATAAATTTGAGGATATAAAATTTGTAGTAAGAATAAAACAATGAATCCAAAAAAAGAGAAGGCTGAAGCAATCATGCATGGGGGGGGTGGTTTAGGGTGTTGGAACTATCACCTGGAACTGCCTCATGCTGAAGAGCGGGTGTGGTATTCTGCATGTGATGGTCAGATAGAAATCAGACTTTTGCAAAGTTGTAGAATGGATACAGCATGGAAATAGGCTGATTATTGAAATTGAAGCAGCAGAAAACGAGTGTGTGGGATTATATGACGGTATAGCCAGCGATGAGTCAGAGAAGGTGGCAGAGCTAACAGAAAACACATGAAAAAGAGGGTAGGAGGGTGCATCAAGTTATAGAAAACGTAGTTTGGTCAAGTTAATGGGGCTTCCTGGCTGTGGTTAATATTAGAGGGACCTTCGGGGTAGTTCAATGTAAATTGGAAAAAAAATCCCAGAAAACACCATAAGCCCATCAAATGAAACTAGCATATCTAAAATGGGTCATTAAAAAAATTTAAAGATCAGGGTAATTAGGTATAACTTTGAGAATTCAGTCTGGGTGAACTGAAGAGAATATTCCCAAACTAAGTATTATACCTGTCTTTTTCTAGCTTCTCTTTTCATAAGTACAAGTATGTTTCAATTTTAAATCTCAGGTTTTGTACCTTCTAGTTAAAACCCCAAATTAGCTAAGAAGTGTGCTGGAGAAGAAGGGTCTGAAGTATAGTTAGGTTTGTCAGATTATGCCTACCCATCCTTTCTTGGATTTGGCAGTTAAAGTATTGAAGCAGTTTGAAAAACATCACATTGCTATTAAAAAAAAAAAAAAAGAAGAAGAAAATAAACACAGAAAACTGTATTGGTCTGAAATGCCTCTTAATTATAACTGTTATTTATGCTGCTCAAATATAGCCATCCCCAAATGTGAACTTGGGAGCCCGAAAGCTGTAACAACTGTAGTTTTATGTCTTTCATACTATTTTTGTTAAGTTTTCTGGACTTTCTCCTTTTTCTGTAAGAAGGGGGTCACAGACAGAGCTCACTGTATGCCAGGATTCAACCTCAGATGGACACAAGCTCTAGACGACTCTCTAGAGGTCACCATGTCTCTTCATTGGTTGGAGAGGCAGCTACAGTTGACTGATGCAGGCTTGAAATGGCTGACAGGGCCTGTAGAGTGGGGTCCCTGTGCCACCCCTGAGCTATGCAGGGATAGAAGGAAATGTTTTGATCTGAGTACCTGCGTTAGGTGCCTGTGTGTGTGGGGAGACTGCATGTATAAATCTGGGCAATGTTGTATGAGTGAAAGCCTATTTATTCTGGCAGTACTGTGTTTGTGCAGCCTTCTTTGCTACTGACTGCTAGAGCCCAGTTAGGTCAGCAGGCTCTGCAGTAAGCAAGAGGACAGCACAGAGCCTCCATCCAGAGTTGTGCAAGCTGTTGTTTGAGAGGGAAGTTCATATACTGACACCTGGGAATTTTCAAGGGAGGAAATGATTTGTAGCAAGTTTTTAAACCTAAACAGAAAAAAAAAAATAGCAAAAGCCTTGCTCATGGCTCTCAAGGATGAGCTGATAGCCTCCTAAGAAAATTATATCACTTAACCTATTACAGAGAAATTCTGTCAGGTAATAAAAGGGAGGCCTTCAATGTACAGAGGCTGTGCCCAAAACAGGAAGGTAATGGCAGTCACAAGAACCAGTGGCTGGTCTCAGATTTGAAATTTTGAAGTCTTGACCTTCACCTGCCACCCTTTTTCTGAACCAGGCTTGCCGAGTTACTTGTCCTGAGTTTTGTAACATGTTTGCACTGGGTAGGGAACAGCTGAATCACCTGCACTGGGCATAGGCTATAATGCTGGGTGTTAAACCCTATAGTTACTGAGGCTTCAGGCTCCTCCGTAATTGCGTTTCTTTTTTCTTAATTATAAATGTTAATGCCACTTTATGTCATGCTTATTTACAAACTATAGTTAAGAATACCTTTCTTCATGGATATTTTTCTGACTCACTGAATTTGCATGATTGGCAATGACTTTATTTTTGCAACCTATACATCAAATAAAATAAACGTGATGATTTTGCAATAGATTTTATTACTAACTCACAAAGAAGTGTCCGAAGTATTTTAATTGTAAAGATTAGGCTTTTTTTAATAACTTCCTTAGACTTGGATAATATGTGGAGAGTTTAGGCTCTCAGAGGTAAGGAAGCTATCATGTCACTGTCCTTACTGGCTTTCTTCAAAGTGTTGAAGAGGTTGGTTCAGCTGTTAAAGGGCCTTTTTGTAAAATGGGATTGTGCTTCACATTTCAGACCTCCCTTAAAGCTTCAGAAAGACTTGGATATGGCATTTTTAATTTACGTGTATTTATAATGCAGTTTCATGTGAAAAGAGGAGAACTGTGTGGGTTAAAGACAGAAGCATGGATTCTTCAGGTATTTAAGGACACACAACAAGGAACTCGGGTACAACTGAGTCTTAGGAATTGTGATCTCTGAGAAAAGGAAAGCAGATATGTTTTTAGAGGTCAGAAAAGCTTTTTGGGGACCCTCTGAACCTGGTGCCCTACTGTAGCTTTTGATGTAGGCCAGGTGTGAATGTTTATTCTCTGGGAAAGAACCGACACACTAAAATGGGGAAGAGAGGAAGAAGAATGTGCCAGGAAAATGCTGTTTCGATTTATCATCTTTTTTCCTTTCTTTCCAAGACGGGCTGAGGCTTTGCAGTTACCCCTTAGAAACAATAACATGCAACCTGGAAAAAATAAGGTTCATTCTAAATGTGTTTGTGTTGGTGTTAGATAGCTGACTGTTCTTATCCCGGTGCCTATAGTAAGGCACACTTCTAGCCAGTCAAACCATGAAAACAAAATTGATGCTGTGTCAGCATCTTGGCTGCAAATAACACTCAAAACAGATTATAGGACATGCTAGGAATACAAAATAAGGTTAGAAATAATGCTTCAGCTGTGAGTTCTTCAGGCTGTGGAAATAATAGAGCATAATTTAGTAGAAGAGGAACTAGGGAGTCAGCACACGCAGGAAAAAAATGAAAGTAGCAAGAAAAATGAAAGGAAATGGAAATAGATGTAGGGGAAGTTTGGCAAGTCTGTCACTGGTAAATTATTGCGCTGACTGTATAGAAGGACCAGAAGGGATTTAAAGAAGAGCTAGAAACAGTTCTCAAAGAAAGAGGGCAGTGACTGATGTCTGAGACCTGCACTCAGAAGTCCTGAAGAAGATACAAAAATACAGGTAGAAAGTGGGTATTTTTGTTAGCAACTTACAGATGTGCCCAGAACAGTGCAAGTGCAACAAAGTATTTACAAGCTGTCCCTCCCTTTTGTGGGTGCTTGGAGAGAGGCCTGCAGTCACTCATGAAATCATATATTCTTTTTCAGTAAAGGTCTCTTATCAGTCTTTGGCTATCGTTACACATAAAAATACTTAGTATTGCTCAACATTAGCTTTGAATGCTTATTTAATTAATCTGTGCTTGTTTTTTAATTTATTTGATACATTAAAAGTACTGTCTTCAATGTGACCTCCTCAGTACTGTGGGAGGCTCTATAGTAAACTTGAAGAGCACTGAATATGCTGTAGAAGTGCTGACTTCCCAGACATCATGGACCTCATTTTTACACATGAGGTGAGATTTGAACCCATTGATTCAGACAACCTTTCGTATCAGAAAGGTGCTGTAAAAGTATGCAGCACAGCGTGGGGACTGGGGACAACTCACCATTCCCAGTTGTGGTTTTCTGTGGCTATTCTTTCTGCACTCCTTTGTGCAGTGTGCAAATGTCTTCTTGTGAACTAGAAAGCAGAAAGCTCAGTGAGGTGGATAAACACATATTTGACTTTTTGCAACATGTTGAAATGCCATAATGAAGAATGAAGCTGAAAATATGGAGTGGAACAGAAACTAACCACTGCTTTGAAAAACTCTTACTGGAAGTCTGGGTGTTTAGTGTCTTTCTTCACCATCATATCACTTCTACTATGTATTTCACCCCAACCAAAACAACTATCCCAGCATCTTTCTTCAATTTAGAGCAGTGTGGGGGCATGAATTTTTAACAACATGGTATCGCTTCTTATTAAAGCAAACATAAGTTGAACTGCTTTCTTAAGAAGCTTTAAACACGACGCACTGTATCCAAAGCCCCACCCTTTCTTCATTACAGGTTTCCTCCCTGAGGAGCGTTTAGCACCTTAGTTCTACTCCTACCACTAGTGAAATGGAGAAGACAACAAATCAAGAGATGTAAACTCAGTCTTCAAACAATGCGACCTTTCGGCAGCCATCCTGTTAAGTTTAGCATACCTAAAAGCAGTAAGGAACATGGTGGGAACACTGACATTTCTGAATAGGTTCAGTCTGAGAGGAGCAGAGTCTTGCAGTCTATTAAACAATGTGTCACAATACTCAAGCCTAGATATCACAAAGGGAGGGATTAATGTACACACATCCACACAGGAACCTTTGATGCTTTCAAATGGCCCTCGTCATCTGAAAACCAGTCAGCAGGTATTGCCTACATATTTCACAGCAGTCTACCTATCTGGGCATTTCAGTACGACAGTAGGGAAGCCTTTTGAAATGATAGTGAGACATCTTAGTCTAGCTTGCATTCACATCTATGGTTGGGGGTTTGTTTATGTGGGTATATATGTATACATGTACATATGTCTTACAGACACTGAGCTATTCAAGCCAAAGGTAGGTAATTTAGGATCTAATTTTGAACTTTACATCACAATAATGTGGTGGAAATCTCTGTAGTAGTTTGTATTATAATAATAATACTCTCTAGCTATAACTGCACAATAGAAAGAGGAACTGATACATTCCTAGGTAGTAAGAATGACAAATCTAAAACAATGTTTATAAAATACCCAAAAAATCTGGTTGTGTATCTGCTCCCCATTTTTTTTCCTTTTGAAAGAAGATTGATTAATTTTTTTGGATGCAAATGATTTTGGAGTAGAAAAATATTTAAAACTTGGAGTGTCTATTCAGTATCTCTCACTAACGTGAGGAAGAATATTCTAATTCTGTTTGATTTTTACCTTTAGGGTTTTGTAGAGAGTAAGAACTAGAGAATGCATGAGCCTAAGGTAAACACTAACCAAAATATCATTGAAAAATAGTTGGACTTTTAAACTTAGTCTTGCAGTCATTCTAACTAGGGGTAAAATGAAAAACTGAGGTACAGCTAATGTCATCCTTGTTCTTGCCCATTAAGAAACGTTCACCCCTCTTGCTGCAGCAGTGGCGCAGAAAGCTTAAAGTATGCCTGCCCAAATTAAGTTCATTATTATTCTTTTGTGCTCTTCCCTGAGCATTAGATTAATTCAAATATGAAGGAATAAGACAACGCCCATTAAAATCAGTAAGGTTCTCCTCACGTGCAAGGTAAACATGCATTGGTCCTTAAATGAGGTTTGACATTGATCCAAATCCATCTATGTAATGATTAAATGACAATTTCACTAGACTGTTTAATTGGCATGTAGCTGGGCAAATTTTAAATGCACACAGCAAGAGAAATCTTTCTTGATCCCCTTTCCTGATGGCTTTGATCCTACGGTAGAAGAGACCCTGTTGGTGTCTTTGCATGTAACCTATCATGAATACTACACAAGCTGTCATCCCATGGTTCTGCTAGTTCACTGTACCACCACAACTCCAGTAGCAAAATACAAAGTTTTTAGCATAAAACGTAAGTCATTAAAGTGAAGTATATGGATACAATTGTAAAATATCTAGGTTTAAAGAGCATCAAGTAGAAAAATAGGAGATAGAATAGAAATAAGAAAAGGAACAAGCGTTACAAACAGTGATGTGGGCAAATACAATGTGATTGGAAGTCAAGAGGGGGTTCACTTCAGAGACTGAGCGACAGCAGAGCCATGTTGAATGAATGACTCTCCCTATATGCAGTATAAGTAAATGAATTAATAATAGAGGGAAAGTCTTTTAAAAATATGTTTCAGGTGATAGCTTTAAGTGAGTTTGATCTCTTTTAGCCAGTGAAGTCTGGTCTCTAATTAGGTTTCTATTCTTACAGTGATGGATATGAAGTACTTTCTGAATCTATTTGACCTTCTCAGCCTGGGGAGCAAAATTATTTCCATACTGCTTAATTTCACAGGAGTTTTGCGTTTGTTGCCAAAGAGAACTCTCACAAACAGGGAAGAAAGTTTAACTGGTTGAGAGACCTGCTTAACTCAGTGCACTAGGCGCGGGCTTTATTACTTGTTTGCCTGTGGAGTTCTTCTCCACCCTTGTACATCTGTTTCGGTATGCATGTTATCTCTTTGAATTGGGCTTGGTGGTTACTCACAGGGAGCCTTTGCACTTGCATCTATCTTCAGCATTTCTTAATTTCTTTTGGAAATACTCTATTCTCTCACCTTATTAATGTTAAAACAAAAAAAAAAAAGAACGAACGAACGAAGGATTTTATTGCTAAAGGCAGCAGAATAGTGAACTTCTTGGTGGAGTACTGTGTCTTCCCCTGCGAGTGAAAGCTAAATTAGTTCTGAGGTGCTTTCACTCAGTGGAAGCATAATGAGAGACACCAGCCACCTCTTCATTAATAACATGCCAGTCACACTGGGAGCGGTATACAAAGCCTGCTGGGAGAGCAGTACCACCATCAGAAGCAGGTAGGAAGGAAAAAAATAGGCTTAAGAGAAAGGAAATGCAGGTGGGGATTGGGGCTCTAATGTTACAGGGTGTAAAGTTATTTCTGTCTGATGAGCAAGAGTGACTCAGCCTGGCTGGAAGGGTGAGGTCTGTGCTAATTTACAAATTGCTACTGTCATAATATAACAACAGGAGTACTTCTACTGCTCAGGAAGAGTTGGCAACAGTGTAGGGTAAAATTACAAAGTAATTTTTTTTCTGAAGGCCTGTTTATTTTTGTTACGTGTTCATGGTTTATTATCTTATTTCCTTAACAAAACTGGGATGGTTCTGAGTTAGCAGCCCAGTTCCAGAGGTATATGTGTGACGCTGTTCTATTTGTCAAACATGGGCTGCTGAGCGAGATCTCTGTTTTTGTGGGATTCCCATAGTATTTCTCCTACCTTACTGTCCCGACTTCATTCTTACATTGGACTCTTCTTAAGGGTTAAGTTTTGCATAGCAGCCAGGTGTAAGAACACAGATGGCGGGTTCCTGCACTTTCTTCTTTCCACCAGTGGAAACCAGACAGGCAGCAGAGTTATAATCTCATAGCCACAACTGTTAACATCAGTATTTAGGCTTGTATGTTAAACTCTGAGGAACTGTGGGCATGGCTAAAGTAACCCTGATGTTCTGCTGAATTACAGAAAAAAAAACAGAAGAAGACAATGTGCTCCTGCTGGTACAGGGGCAAGGATAGACTTCATGTTCTGTTGGTCTCAAAGCACCTGTTGGTACCAGCTGGCAGGAAGTTTCTTGGCTATTTAACCAGAGTTCTTGCTCCTTTGCATGGGGAGCTAGCTCTAGTTTTGTATTTGATTACTCTAGTTTCTGGGTTTATTTGTTTCCATAGAAAATTGTCTGCATTAGATCTTTGAGTAAGCTGGACCAGCTTTTACAGATGCAGACTGTGCCACAGACGATTACCTTTCGCTTTGGTTTGCCCACGCCTTTCCACTGATATTTCTGAATCTGTGTCATCAGTTTTCAAACTCTCTGATTGGTCCTAAAATTTTTGTATTTCTAGGTTAGTCGTCCAGTGTTACATACGTAGGTAGAAAAAAATGGGTAAATTCAGGAGAGAAATGTTCTTCACATTCTGTGGTCCAGAAGTTCAGCTAAAACTCTGGTTTTGTGCAAAATGAGGCACATAAAAATGGCTGCTGTTGCCTCTGTAGATGTGGACTGTTTGTTACAGAGGGTATTTTTCTAAACCATTATTTGAGTCTCTGAAGCTTTAAATACTTAAAAGACAAAAGGCTGAAACCACAACTTAATAAAATGTCTGCACATTTGGTTAGGCATGGCTGTGTACTTCAAGAGCCAGGTAGTGACAATTTTAATCGGCAAAACAGCATCTTGAATGTAATTCTCTGAAGTCATTAGACCATGTCTAGCAGAGAGAGAAGAAATAGCCCTGGTTTAAAATACTTCAATGTTTTCTTTTTTTGAGACTTAATCTTGGGTCAGCTCCTACAGAAATTGCAGAGACTAAGGAATGAAGTAGGTTTATTATTATAAACAGCAGAAGCATCAGATAAAATGACATTCATTAGATTCATTTAGCTCCTGCTGTCTGAGGAAATAAATGCTGGCAAGTACATGTACGCATTAAAGGATCTGTGTTGCCTGTCTGCTCAGGCAACCCCTGATGTAAGTCAGTAGGGATTTGTCTGGGGTGTCTTTAGTGTATGGGAGCAAGTCCCATGAATGGGCAAGTAGCTGACATAATTCTGCATTATTTCTATTTTTAAAAAATCTTCATAAAATCGTAATCCTAATAAAATAGTGCCCTCTTTTTGGGTGGGGTTTTTTTGTGCACAATCCTTAGCCCTACTGTAGTCAAAAGAAGTTTGAGTATGAAGATTCAGGCATGTAAATAGATGCTTTATTAAAGCTCTAACTCTTTCAGTCAAGTCTCCAAATTATGCCAATCTCACGTTACTTTTGGTGCAGTCTTCAGTACTTGATAAAATGCTTCCAAATGGTGGAAGTACTGGTATATATTTTATGACTTCTGCATTAGCTTCTAATGACTTAAGAACACATTAGAGACACAAATTGCATATTACAGCACAGTGTCCTCAGCTGTCACCTCAACGTACTATCATCCATCTTAAATACTTAGGAGTATGAGGCTGGAGTTTCTCCTGTGCAGAAATTCAAAACAAGTAAAACTAGAATTCATCATTGCCTTTGGCTTATAAATCAGGAACAGTAAACACACGGTATTGCAGTGGCTACTACTAAGAAGTTGATCACTAACTGCAGGCTGGAGAGTCTGTAGAGTTCAAAGTCTTGAATGGAAGCCTTATGAAAATATTGCTCAAAGTACCTTGTTGAAATCTCTGGCCTTTTAATTAAGATCAACCATCCACATGACCCTACAGATTTTTTTTGTAATAGAATCTATTCCTCCCTGCTCCCTCCACTACACTACCCCTCTCTACTACATCTCCCCCCCAAAAAAAAAAGTTATGAAAGCTTCTTATGATTTGATAGGATCTATATCAGCCATCTGTAGCCACTACTGTGACCATTGATTTTTAAAAATTATGAATATTTGGCCAAAGAAAAGTTTTTTTTGATTGAGAGCTCTGGCAGATGAACTGCAGCAGTTTCACCAGAATGGTTCAAGATATTACCGCCTCCTGCTATTCACTCTCCAGGCCAAACTCACAGACCATAATTGGTGGTAGTTGGTTTTCTTGCATATAGAGAGCAGCGTTGTATAGTGCGTGCGATGTTGAGGCAGACAGCATTAGGATAGCCTAATTAATGGCAGTTCCTACCATTTAATATTTTCTCTGTAGCATAGGCAACATAAGTATCTGTGAGCAGATTGAACACCTAATAAAGGTGACCACAGGTTAGACTTCTGTAATCCAGTAACATGATGGGCAAGTTTCATGATTATATGGTTAAAGGAACAAAGTAATGTGTTGTTTATTATGTGTAAATCAGATTAATGGTAACAAGTTGTCTTAGTTATGTAGAAATTACAGGCATGGGGAAAGGAAAAGCACAACAAATTACAGTATGTCTTTGCATTCATACTTGCATTTCATCAAAGCATTGTAGTGTTGATAGAGAAGAAAAACAGACAGGAAGGAGCAGGAAAAGTAGGTTTAGGTTATACTTCCAGCATGACTACCTTATATAGTGTTTATGACACTTTAGGAAAGAACTTGTCTTTGTGTGATCTTCATCATTTTTCACAATGAATACTGATAAAATTTCTATGCAGAGAGTTTCTATCATTTCATATGCTCTAGAGATAAGAAAAAGCCTGGTTTTTTCTTGGTGAAGAAAGAAGCTGAACACATCAACATACTGTGACGCTGCAGACTTGATCAAACAAAAGGAGTAGGTGCCATGCCAGACAACTTCCAGGCAGGCAGAATGGTTTTGAGAGCTGAACATACACATGACCTTACCTGTACTGGAGGAGGCTGCATTGAGTGACACTGGAAATCTACATGTTTTAACATTGTAAATATAATAGAAAGTGTAAATATACTACAGAGTATTTAATAGAGCACAAGGAGGAAATTAACTAACTAATAGTGTTAGGCCTGGTAGATTTACTTGTCATGATAAAATTTGAGCATCCGAGAGTTCAGGTACCTTATTGGAATACTGCCTTGTTCAGAGTGCAGAAGGTGTCATTGTCTCAGTACAGCCCGCGACGGTGGCATGCAAATTCACACCCCTCCCAGTTACTGTGCTTACCTCAGCTTATAAAGCTGGCAAAGCATAAAGGATGCTGCTATGGTGTGTCAAGGTGTAAAACTAAAGCTGTTGTTAAACCAGAAGAAGTTATGTTAATTTAACGCCATTAAAATATATGTAATGGGAAGTAGGGGACTGCATTGGATGGCTTAAAAGATAAACAGGTAGCAAAAGGACTGATTCAGAAATTTCTGAAAAGCTGGACCCAGGCCCAAATTTTAGTTATCTAGACAGCTTTACGGAGCAGCTATTGAGGAAGCAACTGTTTTTCCAAAGGAAAGGTAAATATTTTGTGTGTGCCTTGTACATAAAGGGGTAGCAGTGATCACAAACCAGCTGTGCCAGCTGCTCAGCGGGGTAAACCTAGTTAATGATTGCTTTCCTGTGCCAAGGCAACTATCAACAATCAATATAAATCTGCTAGTTACAGACATGGTCTTTTTATACTTATCAGAACACTGTCTTGAATGCTAAAATATTATGTGGATATAACCGTATAACATGATCCCTATCTCAGCATCCCAGCAGGAGGAAATTGTACAGGAAGAAAGGGAGGGACCATTCAGAGTTACTGAATGCCAGAGAAGTGAGATGTATGATGTCAGGCTTCTTGGACTTTATATAGGTCTGTTTACTCAATGACTCCACCTTGATTTAAAGTAGCACGAACTTGCTACATTTATTACCATTGGCAATAAGGCATTCTCTAACAGAAAGTAAAACTCCAAGTACGCCTGTGCTCCATGTTTGTGGAAAAGTGTTTCCAAATTGCCCTTTTCAGCTGAAAGGCTGTGTGCAGTATGGTTTTACCTGCCATCCTCTGTCAGCTTTCAGATGGCGATAGGTGGTTAGGAAGCTGATTCACTTCGATGGCTCTTTTTACAGAGTGTGCTATAAGAGCTTGCTTTGTTTGCAGTCCTCACTACTGTCGTTTACAAGGTCAGGACTGATGTTTTGGTTGTTTTCCCAGAAGTGTTCTACTGACCCATTTTGCCTTAATCCCCTGATGTCACTGAAATAAACTGGGGAGGGGGAGATTTCAGAACTAGAAACAATTTCCTCTGCTGTTGTGCTCTGCTGCAAATTAATTTGATACTATTATGTAAGCGTAATCATCTACTCTAATCACATCACAAGATTGGGAACAGACAGAAATAACAGAAGGGAACATTCTGGATAGCGAAAGGGAGTCAGTGGACTAGGCTGTTGGTCAGGACCTGAGCTGGAAGGCTTCTGAGATTCAGTGTTACCATTACTCATTTGTGCCAGGGGTCTCTTGTCACACTGTGGCAGACATTGCAGCTGCCCACAAGTTGGAGCCTTGTGCTCGCTACACTCTACTAATAGTACTAATGAGTTTTATGTTTCTGTTTTGGGTGGAAAGCTGCAAAGTGCTGAATTTTCTAGTGAAAGCTGGTAGAAAAAAGACCAGCCTTGTTTGATCTTGTGTTTTGCGTATTTATCTGCATTTGTAAGAATTGAATATGAGATCTCATGCTACACTCTGTATCCCAGTGGCCGTCCTTCTCAGAGAGTAAACAAATTTATAAATATGAGTCAATAGGCATATGGGCCTATACTCTCTCTAAGAAGTCTCTGATTAATGTCACTGTCGGGAGCTTACTGGCAGATGTTTCATTAAATCTTTTCTGAGTGCAGTTAGCTCCTTCCTCTGAAATGTAACCTCCGCATCTTTCATTCAAGCGGAGATCAGAGAAAATACAGCTTTTTTCCTTGCTGTTGAGTTTGACATGTATAAGTTTTTCTTGTGCCAGGGATACTCAGCTGTGTGTAATGTTTCTCTTTTGCTGCTAATACAGAATCATCCAGCGTGAATTGCTCGGGCAGCTTTTGGCGAACTTTTAGAGGGAGCTTTGTGTGTATAAAGTGCACAGACTTGGAACGCCACTTTGGTGGTTGTTTCTTTTTGGTTTAGATGTAACAAGAGTTCATGTTGTGTAAACACGATGCAATCTGCATTCCAGCTTGGCCTCAAAATGAGTGAACACAGATGTTCTCTGCAGCGTGCATTGACCTCCTTAGCATTATTTCCTCTGGAAAAGTAAATGGAAGGGGGAGGGGGTTACAAAACACAACAACACGTTTGAAGGCCTGATGGAACCTAGTCTGAGCTATGAGGCCTTTGCTTTGATTCCTGATATTGATTAATACTGTAACATCACATCAACTACCCCACTGGCTTATCTGGTTTTTTGACCCTCATGTGCTATCATTCCCATCTCCCACAGCCTGTTGAAAATGAAGCCCCTGAATACCCATGGAGTTTCTCAGATGCTTAAGAGCATAAGCTGGCTCTGGGACTGTATTCCAAACCTTTCTACGTCTGACCTCTTTGTTAGAGTTGAGTGAACACCATTTACTTTGCCAAGTCATTGTGGCAGAGTTAAAACATTCTGGAGTCACTTGACCGTATATTCTACTTTTTTGCTTCATGTGATTTTTTTAACTTTTAATTTAATTTTATTTTACTTTTTAGGATTGGTAATATGCAGATAGCACACAGGAACAGAAAACACAGGTGCTTAGAGTTAGATGAGATTTTATTGGTATTTTTGAGAGTCAGAGCTGTGTATTAGAGTAGAAAGACTGTCTGTTGCATTAAACAGTGTAACATGTCGTGGGGTGTGTACGTAAAGAGTTATAAACGTAACTGCTGCCCAATTTAATGCCCAAAAAATCATTACTGCCTAATGGTGGCCTAATTTCTTTCAGAGAGGAATTGGTGATGGAAAAGCAATATCATTTGGGAGATTTAACCATGAACTGACATTGCAAACACCTGCTATTAAATCTATAAGAAAAGAGCTTTGTGGAAGAGGCAGAGCATGGCAAGGAGAAGACTCCAGATGACCTTACTACCATAGGTACTCAAATGATGCAGGCTTTCCTTGCACGTGCAAGAACATGATATTTGAGTGAGATGTTGAAAACAGATGTGCTTGATCAACAAAGGAAAAGAATCCTTGTGAATTGGTAGCTTGTCAAGTCCAAATAGCATTAGCAAACGTCGGCTACTTTGTGGGTAGCCTTCAAAATAGGAGCAGGGAAGGCTGAAGGAACGTAGTGGAGCTAGCTTGAAAATACAGCTGTTGGGGAAAATAGATATATCTTTTCAAAGAATATCAATTGCTATGCAACAAGGTTCTTCATTTACTAGATTTCAGCTTTACAGTGAGGGATATTACCATTTCAAAGGCCCGAGTAAGCTTCTGGCTAGTGGAACCACCAGCATTATTTCATTACAGTCTGTTTGCTGAAATTGAGCTTCCTGCCATGGTTTTGACTTTTACTCTGCATAAGTATAAAAGTCTTTATTTCTGGCATGCAGTCTAACAAAGCAATTACTGCTATTTACCTCTGTTCACTCAAAGAGAATAATTTCACAGAGGCTGTGCTGCATTTGACAAAGCCTAACAGTATTGTTACTGCAGCTTTTAATGATTTCTCAGGTTCCGGTTTACATCCAGGAACAGGAATGGCTTTCCCAGACCAAACTGTATACCTTGTCAGAGTGAGAGCTTTGCATTTGAAAAGGACAGTCAGAGTTCTTGCACAAGATCAGTTTTTATTATACATACCTGTGAAGCTATTTTTTTCCATCCTAACCTTTCTTCTCAGACAGTGTTTCACTTTCAGATCTGTGTTTTGACTGGATGATCAGTGAATACTCAGGAATAAATTACACCTACCTGCAGAAAAACATATCTAATGTCAGTGCAGTGTAACTGAGGGCAAAACCACTGAAAGAAGGCAGTCACGTGGGAGTCCTGGGCTTGAAAATAACTGTTTTCTCTTTACCCAAATGTGAAAATCTCATACACTAATGAACAGAACATGCTGTACAGCTTATACATATACCAATTGTGGAAATTTATTTTTAAATGAGTGCTTTAAAGTGGCATGGGGAAATACTCCTGCAGGTTATAGTCATTGCAGATACAGTCTCGTGGCTAACTTTAAAAATACATGATGAGCAAAGGATCACTTGAGATGAGGCAACCAAAGAGACAACACAGAGTATGCAAGCCAAGAATTACATCACAGCAGGATTTCTCTTGAATATCTAAGCACATACAATGCCAAGTAGATTAGTACAAGTCCTGCAGGATGATTCGGTAGGCAGTCTGTCTGTCAAATTAAGCCTGTGTGGGAGAAATGGGCCAAACCTTGACTTCCTGTGTTTATGCTGAGGTGTTTAATTTCTTCACTCATTCTGCCTCTTGGGGGGGCACTGTTCCTGGTAGCTAGTGTTAACCTTTCACTCATTGTAAAGGCTTTGAGAAATGGAATAACCAGGCTTCTCCCAGAACCATTACATAGCGGAAGAGAACAGTGAAATAGACTATTCAAATGAAGTGACTGCTTGTGTTATTTGGAAATGCACAGAGCTTTAAAATTATTTTGTACAGGAAGTGGGTTTGGGTTTTTGATTGGGTTCTTTCTTTGGAGTCAGTTCTTTTTCCAGCAAATCCCTGAAATGCTTTCACACTTCATATTCTCATCCATGTTAGATAAGTGAATGAGAAGTTGGTGAAGTGGAAGTTACAAGACACAATTAACGAGCCATAGTCCCAGACTTAGCTCTAGTGGGTTTCCTGTTTGTTATGAACATGAAGGGTGAGAGGATATGGAGTGTATTTTATAAGCAGGCTAAGCCTGCTTGAGACTCACTCCCAAATTGTTAAAGAATCTCCAGGTGAGACAAGTACCACACCACCCAAAGCCATAATTTGCCTAGGTAAATGATTACACTTGAGGAGGTTGGCTGTCCTCTGAATATAGGAGATCATGCACCCTCTACATTCCCTTTACAACTGGCTCTGGTGTGTATTAAAATGGGCTCTGTCTTGTCCAGCGGTTAAATTTCAGTTGTAGAAGTCTCTAATCCAGCTGGTGAATATCATTGTTAACTCAATACAATATTTCTTCCTAAAAGAACCAAAGATCTTCAGCCATCAGCTATATCCCCCAGTGTTCCTTTTTAACTGCAAATGTACCCCATAACCCCTCAGGGATTAAGTAACCACATACGTGGCTATACTCTGTGAGACTGGATCCTGAGTGTGCAATGGCAATGGTTTACTAATTTACTTTTTCTCCTGCAAAGGTCAAGTTGTTTTAAATCACAAGTGAATTAGTGAAAGTCAAAGCCTATTCCTAACTAGGAAAAAAGGAGGATTTGCTGCAAAGATGATTCTGTAGGAATAGTTCACTTAGGTCTACTTTGTATGTTACAGAGGCTGGGGATAAAATTCTTTTTCTCCTGTCCAGAGAAACCTTGATGTGTCTTGATTGTTTATAGCTCACACTGATTTGCTTCTGCAAATGGAGTGGCTGAAAACCTGATGACATTAAGCAGCTCTGTTCTTTAATTCTAGCAATGCTACTTAGAAGTCACTGAAGCCGAAGTCAGGTCTGAAAGCATCTCCAAAAGCAAATGAGCCAATTATAGCAGGATCCAAAGAAAATCACCTGAAATTGGAAATGCACAAGAAGGGTTTAGTTGTCTGCAGGTAGCATGCTGGGCAAAAAAAGGCATTAATGGGCGGTCAGTTGTTCTCAGGGCAACTGCACCATGGGCTTTGGCTTGCCTGTCTGTGGCCCTTGGAGATCTAGCATGTGTGAGTATTTTTAATAGTTATGCAACTGCCCTTATCTGCCATGAGTATCTTTTAGACAGAGAAACCTAGTTAGAAGGTGCAGTGTCAATTACTTATTGCTAATCTCATTTAACTTTCTCTGGAATATTCACCAATTAGTGTTGTTCTGCCTTCCTGCATGTCTTTCTCCCTTGCCAATTTTCAAGTAGTTATGTCACAAGATTGCCCATGAAATGTAAATCTGCATAGGCTGCTCTGTCTTGCAATGTCATTTGTATGTGTTCAGAACTCTTTTTCCAAACAGGGAGAAATGTTTCAGCTACAGTAACCAAGCCTGAATTTTCACAGGGCTTTGAGCCTGCACTGCCCATGACAGTGTTACGCAGTATTTACAAGTTCATGCATAGGAGTGGGGTCTTCAGAGGGAAGTTTTCAGTGTGGGCTCTTGTCTGTCTTGCACTGAGCATAGCAGTGTGCTTGGAGAAGAGAGATGCAGAACGGTCTCAAGAAAATACATAAATCTTTTGAGCTTTGATAGTCTTGCACTGAGCTGGAAAGAGCACCTTATGCGGTTTCTTTGGTTTTGTGTCCCCTGAACAACTTCAGGACAACTTTAGTAAACTGAAATTCTGAGAAACGTAAGACTGTTTGCTGGGCAGAAAGTATGTGAAATGTAGTTCAGTGGTTAAAAAGCCCCACAAACCTTACAAGTTAAATATGATTGCAAAGCAGCTTTATACAAGGGGTAATGCCATTATCAGTAATCAAGGTAACAGGCTTCCTCCACTTTGGATAACTAATAACAAAGCAGAGGGAGCTGGGGTTGGCCTATGCTTAGGTTGCTTAACACTTTAAATTTTATAGGCTGGTTTGTGATTTTTGTTTTTCCCCTCTTTAGACTAATACCTCCATTGTTTGGAGAATGCCTTTGAAAGTAAGCAGGGCAAAAACTCATGTAAAGAAATGTATCATCTATATTCTGTTCAGTGTTATTTGAGTTAAAATGTTAAGATCACTGTCTCACGTTTTTATTTTGTGCTGTGCAGGAAGGAGTTGGTAGTCTGGTTATTTAGCAAATGAGTGAAAGAAGAATTGGGTTCTAGCTGCCATCAGCATTTAGTATGTGCTGAAATTTGCAGAAAAAATGCCAGGGAGCTGCCATACTATCTGGAAAGTTCCAGATATGTGGTTCTTGGGAAAGAAACAGAAATGCGCTCTGAAACAGGAAGAGAAAAAAGGTTAACATGCCTACAGATTTCCCACCTCTGATTTCTAGGCTTAGGTTTTTTTATTCTTGAGGTTCCTTCATACCCTTAGCATAAATTTAGCCTATATTTACCCAACTCTATGAGCCACATCATAAACATTTCTTTTACCTTGAATCAGAAGATAAATATCTTTGGAAGCTGAGAAAGGATAAGATTTGGAAATGAATGGTTCCTGGTCTCCCTGCTGGAGATAACAGCATCCTACAAGAACTTCCCACTTGTTGGGCTCTTGTAATGTCACAGGGCAGCTCAGCAGCTGTAGCCTCAAAAAGCATGAACTGATTGGGGTGCATGTGGTACCCCCACATGCACCCCAGAATGTTCTTAAGTGTTTAAGAGTGTTTCCACCAAGGAATAATTTTTTGCAAATCAGCTGGCCCATCTCATATGGTGGAATCAGCGGAGTCAGTGTCATTCTATTCTTAAAGGCTAGCCAATTAATTGAGGAAGAAATTATATATATACACACCCCAAATGATCTGATAACTCTCTTTTTCTTATGCAGATGGTGACTATTGTTGGGTTTTGGCTATTGCCAAATGTTATATTTTCAAATATTTTTCAAATTCTTAAACTGAGATTATTACTAATCTCATTTAACATTCTCTGGAACATTCACCAATTAGTATTGTTCTGTCTTCCTGCATGTCTTGCTCCTTTGACAATTTTAGAGTAGTTGTATCACAAGATTGCCAATTACATATAATAATATATATTCCATATATTTCAAATTGTCCAACTGGAATTGATACCTGTGCATTATGATGGAGGGTGCTTTTTGGTAGTTGTGGTTAACATATATAGGAAACGCCAATAGCACGTTGTGTCTGTTGGTGGCTATTGCCCCTTCAGGTACTCTTGTTACATTCATAAAAGCAGTAGCTGAAAGCAGGCAAAATATTCTTTATTTGGCTTTGTCAGTCACAGCAAAATCTTTCAGTGTCAGGCCTCTAGCCATGTAAGAGGGCTCCATTTAGCCACAGAGGCAGAAAATTCCTCAATACTTAGGCTGACTGCAGAGTACACAGCTGCTTAAGCAGGCACCGCGTTGAGTTATCCAGGGCAGAAGTGTGCTGCAAAATGGTAATGTAACTGCTCAACTTTTAATAAAGAAAACTTTCAGTATCATTAGTTGCATGCTGTGAATGCACAGCTTGGGTAGGCATAACAGGGCGTGCTTGCTCAACATTCAAAGCTGACCTAAAGTTCATTTACAAGACAGCAAGTTTTGCCATTTTCTAATGTTTCCAAGTGTTAGCTGTTTACTATGTTTGCTCTTAATTATTTGCTCAATTATAAAAAGAGGAAGGCATTAGGAATGACAGGTCATTAATGAGATGATTCTGTGCTTCATTTCACTGCTGTCTGTGTTACTTCCTTGTAAGATAAACCAGCAAAAAGAAAAAACGCTGACAAGCGTGGCAATTTCCTATGACAAAATCACTACAGCTGCAGTCAGTATTTTTGAAGAAGATAGAGGAGGTGATACTTCAAAGAATAATTACTCTCTAATTTCATACCTCCATTTTCAGCTGCCTGGTGGTGCAGGCTGCAATAGAAGCTTAAACTGCCTTCAAGTTTAGTTTTTAGTATTATCTGAGGAGTGCAGCCATCAATTCAAATGATTCAGTGGCTATATTAAATATTATCACATTGAAAATAATAGGAATAGGAAAATATTGAATGCCTCAGGGTGATGCGGCTTTTGTGTTATTAAATATTGATTGAGAATGTGCGTTTAGTTTAAGATAGGGTTTCAAAAGGAACAAAAAAGGATTGAGATTTTTATGCAGGCCTACCCACATTTCAGCATGTTCCATGTTCACTCATTTTCCACGGAGGTATCATTCCGCTTTCCCAAGTTCTTATCCAGATGTCTTAATTGATACGGGAAGAAATCCTGACATTCTTTGCTCTCTGCAAACTGTAACCATGCCTAGATAAAATTTCTTGATGTGGGACCGAAGTGTGTTACGTAAAGTTCAGGGTTTGCCTTTCAATAAGGGCTTATTCTTGCTTTGAAAATAATACTTTCTTGGTTAATCAGAAGGAAATTAGTGATAAACGTGTAGATTGCCTTTTGGGTTTTCCTCTGCCCTTCTGTTTTCTACAGAGGAGTAATGTGTTTGTCCAGACAATGCATGCTGCTGACCACACAGTGTAGTCGCCAGCTTTCTGTGAAGCTGTTGTATCCCATACAGTGTAAACCAACACCTTCAGGCCCTATCTTTCTGAAATAAAGCAATTGTTCAAATATTAAAAAACATGTTTCCTCCCATGGCACATTCTAGGGAGGAAGCCTTCGAGACTGCCGTCCTTAGATTGGCCCTTATTTGGGAATAATGCCCTCCAAATGTTAATTATCTGAGAGTCTCAGAAGTTATCCTCTCATTTTCTATACTTCCTTCATGTATCTGCAAGGTGCCTTGCTAATTAGTTCTTAATGGTCATGAAAAATGAGAGGATAACTTCATGCCGTGCTACAAAAATTCAGTCAAAAGTAATTTACATTGTTATGTATGTTTATCCATACACCTGCATCTAAGAGGGGAGCATGTCTGCTTTTATACCTGCATGCACTATGTGTGGCTAGAATGAGTCCGAAAGATGGAGGAGAAAAGATAAGATGTCTGCAGATGCCTGCCTTTGAGGGCAGACTTCAGACAGGCTTATTTCTGGATCTTTTTATTCCTTCAGGTTAGTTGTAGAGTCCGCTTTTTATACATTCTCACTGCCAGATTTTCTTGTGAAATCATTGCCTGAGTCAACATCTCAGCTTAGTAGAAATGGGTTTTGCCTCTGTAGAGAAACAACTAGCCTTCATCCAAGGGGAAACACTGTCTTTTGGTGATTGCTTGTTTTCTGCAGCTAGGCAAAAACTCAGGCTTGTTTGTAAGTCATTAGAAATATCACAGCAATGTGTGCCCAGTTGCCCAAGAATGTAGGTGAGCCCCAAGCAGGAGTCTGCTACGGAATGAAGGTATGTTGAGAATTTAATTTGCTGGCTACAATAATATCCCACATTTATTAAATGAAATATGAAATACAGATGGTAGTCATCACAAAGACGTATGGCCAAGTTTGACTGCTAAAGTGGGTGCAGCACACTGATTTATATCAGAGATTAATTTCACTCCTAAAAGGAAGAGACTTGGGGAAAGAAAAAGAGTGTACCACACAGCACTGTTGGAATAAAAGAAAACCAATGTACCATTCAGGATGACTGATGACAAAATAATTCAAATATCTAAATATTTTTTTCTGATTTCTTTCTAAGACAGAGTTAAACTGCTATGTAAAAAGTAGCTACCAAAACTAAAATAGCAGCTCAAGAAAGACTGGCAAGAATTAGCAATCAAATCATTGTACATGTGAAAGTTATTACAGCTAAAATAAAAAAAAAATTTAGATCAGGGTTAATTATAAGATGATGCAGTAGTATAATTAGTATTCTTCCTATGGAGGATTATGGGTCCTTCTAAATGCCCTTTTTGATTGCCTTCTTCCCTTTTTTAATTTCCTCCTTGTCCTTTTTGATTATCTACCCCATGACCCTCAGGGCTCCTAAATGTAATACAATTGAAATAACATTTTTGTTAGAGGTGTTTTTTTATATAGGCTATTAACCTCTTGCTTACCGAGCACTCCAAAATTCTTTTCTGTGGGAGCTCCACTGAACGCGGAGGGACTCTAGTATCCCCAGAGTCTTTATATAGTGCAGCTTTTTGCCTGTCCTGAAGCAGTCTCTAAGGATCTGTCAGGAACAGATCTGCATGAGAATGAGCAGAGAAAGCAAAGAGAACTTCATTGCCCAGTATTTTTCAACTCTGCAAGATAAAATCTAGTGGATCTTTGATATTTCCAAGGCTGCTTCAGTAGTCTAACTGTGACCATTAGAGTTTAATATAAAAGACTGTAGTAAATTATTATTTAATAAGATTTCATTATTATTATTATTATTATTATTATTATTATTATTATTACCACCACCTTTAAGAGCAGTATGCTGAGGTTTTTTACAGAGTATTCATTAGAATCCTTAAGAGGACAGCAGACTTTAGACTGGTTTGGATCCCATGAGAAACAAAGATTATTTCCTTTTTATTCATTCTCCAAGTGGACTAATAAATTGTATTTCACAGCACAACAGACATACCTATTTTATATGTTTCTTTTAGGGCTAAAATTTTTTTATATGTTTGCTCTTGGGAAGGAGCATTGTTTGCACCTGGGCAATCAGAACTTGTTAAATTCCTGAGATGCCTTTTAATTAATGTTATAGTCTTCAGTGTATAGTGTAAAACCAAGATGTAAGGGCACCTCAAACTACAGAGTGCTAGCTGTTAATTAAACTAAGTACATCTTCTTTCTTGTTTTCACATATTGTCCTTTACAAAAGTGTTGCAAAGCGACATCCATCTCCAGTTTATAAATTCATGTCCATTTCAGGAGATATTGTTTAAGATGCTACCCATTGTCTATTTTTCCAAGCTCGAATAAACTCATGTTACGTTTCAGGCATGCAAGGGAATGAGATCTTGTTTTTACTTGGCCAATAGCTGATCATAACCTTTCTGTGCAAACCTGAATGCACAAACAGGGAAAGAACAATGTGCTCTGTGTTCTCTTCTTTGTAACAAATTCCCCTGTTTTTAACAAATAGACTCCGATATGCATAATTGCTTGTCTGCATTTGGGGTTTACATGAGACCTGCTGAATGGAGGAAATCAAGGTTCCAATCTTCTCAGACAACATCCCTTCCTCTATGTAGCCTATTGAACAAAAGCATCATGTCTGTATCTTTGGCTTCAGTCTCTTTGCGTGGCTAAAAAGATAACACTTAATGATATTCAGCTTTCTCTTTAGGGTGATAAGTGTTTTAATTCTTAACGGAAGGGTCCTTGTTTTTCACTCTGCCAGTTATACAAGTGAACTAAATTGTGCTAGTTCTCAATGCATGCCAAAAGGGGTATTGCAGCAGATTAAATGTTGAGACTCTTTATAATAGAGACTATATTAAAACTTCAACCAGAACATTTTGATGCAGTCATTGCATAAAGGCAGGTTCTGTTGTGTTTCTATGCAGATGTTTTGCCAGATTAACCTAAGTGGTCACACAGGTGGCGTTTCGGAGCAGCGGTGCTGATAGGGTGGCATTAAAGCAGATTCATTAGCATTGATAGAGAACATAGTGAATCAGGTAGAACTTTTAAGAAGAGAGAGCTTTCTACTTTGTGCTAGCTTGCGTCAAATATCGGTCCCAATTTTCCTTATCTATTGTCATTTTAAAAAGTGAGACTAAAAAGGAATTAGAAGTGAAAACACAGTAAAGTAACGATAAATCAAGTCTGATTGCTTTATCGCATTGTGCAGTGCTTGCTTTCACTGAGCAAGTATGAATGCTAGCACGGATAGGGGTGTACAGCAGGACACGGGTACCGGGAGCTGAGCTATATGATGAAAGTGCCAACTGATTCTTTGTATCCTGAAGTAGGGCTGCTGTTCCGCTGCATGTGTTTCAGTGATACGGAGGTCTGTATGCTTTTTGTACAGAGCAGATACCAGGAAAGCCCTGTGTTATTCGAAGTAAGGGTGGGGCCAAGAGAGGACAAATTAAAATCCTGTTGAAAAGCACCAATTGTTTATGTGTTCAGAGAGCTGAATGCAAGAATACGTTGTCACTCCCTACTTTATTCCAGTTTGAAGGAGTTCATATCAGCTCATTTGAAAAAGAAAAGCTAGCAACAAACAGCTCTTTAAAATTTTCTGTACAGAAGTAGTATTAGGTGAGGTCTTGTGTTGAATGGTTTTGAAAAAGCAATCCTAAGCAAAGATAGCGAAAGACCCACACAGTTATTTTTCTGCAAGCAGAAAGCTACTGATGATATTTTAGAACAACTGTCAGAAGTTAAAATTAATACTTTTTGGAATGCAAGTATTAGTGTTTCTTTTGATATTTGATATGTTTTTTGGAGAAAGAGATTGCTTGCATTTGCTTTTTTTTTTATAAGCCTGGACCTGGCGTGCCAATAGAATATTTGTGTCTCATTGCTCTGAGAATGACACACACATTTGGTACAAGTTATTGGATGCCACACTTAAAACTTTCTTGGGTGTCTATACTCATTTGGAAGAGTTTTAAAATGAAAAGACATGCCTTTCAGGCTGTCAAACCTGGAAGCCTAGGTAGGAAGCCTGCTGGGAAGTTTTCCAGTGCTATATCTCAGCAGAGAGCTGGGGAGGACTGAAAATTAGTAGCTTGGCAATGGCAGTGGTAGACTATAAAACCTCTCTTGGCACTTTTCGGTCAGAGATAATTGAACTGTAAAGTTCTGGATTGGTGTTTACCTAAAGTCTCAGTTCAGTTCCATCGCTCATCCTATCCTTTTCCTAGTTAAATCTCAGAATGCCATGGTATGTTTGGTCAGTTTGCATTATGGTTTTGAAACCAAAATAAAGAAAATTATCAAACTGCGTGTTCCAGGAATACACTGGCAACTTGCTTTTGAGATGAAACAGCTGTGCGTGCAGAGCTTGCAACTTGTCTTTCTTGGGACCAGGACACTCTTGCCTTGCCTTACTGGATTCTCTTCTTGATTCCAAAATAAGTGATTTCCATTTCTCTCTTGCCTATTTATGAAAAACACCTACAGTAAAAGAGCAAGAAAAGGGAAATATGGGAAAAAAAGCATTTGAATTATGCATTTTTATTAGCACAAATAGGGAAATCATGGGTATTCCTATCATTTCAAGACTTTCTTCTTTTTCTTGTCTGTTAACCAGAACTCAAGGTTTTATTTTCTCATAGGACTGTGAATAGATAGAGGCTCTCTTGGTCTCAAATACAGCTACATGTTATCGTGTAAATCTGACAGAATTAAAGGTTAGGTCTTGACTATGCATATGCTGTTCTTGCTAGCTAAGGCTGAGTGTGGAAAGGGAGTAAGAGTGGGAGGCTGCACTCCAGCCAGTCATCTTCTGTGGCTGAATTTTTAGAATTGGCAAGTGAGATAACTGGTTCAAGACTCGGATGGGACCGTTGGGTGGTGTGGGTGATTGGGGAGATAATTTGAAAATACATGTGTAAGGCATCCACCTGAACTGTCTGCAAGGCCATTCCACAAGCTGGTTCTGCCTTTCTGCACAGTGTGCTAAGGTGCGACACCCCATATGTCAGCTGATGTCTGGCCGGCCTCTGGTTCAGTAAGAAATGGGCTTTTGGCAGTTCTTTGAGAAGATGCTTACAGAGAAAAATAATAAAACTTTTTTTTCTTTTTTTTTTTTTTTTTTAAAAGTTTGGGAGTTTGTTTAGTGTTCTGATTTTGATTTTTGCTTGGTTTGTGGGGTTTCTGTGTTTGTTAAGGGTTTTTTTACTGAAACACTTAAACCCCCATGTGCTGGACTTTAAAGAGTTGTGAAAAAGCTATGGTGATTGGCCTATATTCAGTAAAATCTGTACTTTCATTTTCCAGTATGCTGGTATAACTCTTTCTTCTTTCTAGTTTGTTGTTAGATTAGAAACATGTAGTGGAGCTTTATGAGGCTTGAGGACTATTAGGAGGGAACACATTAGATAGTCGTTTGTCTTCTAAGATGTTCAAAAGAAAGATCAGCATTTTACAAGAAAACAAGCCCTTCCTTGTGGCTTATCATCAGTAATCTGTGCAGAGGGTGGCATGAATTTAGGGCGAGGTAGGCCCAGGGTTTCCTTGTGACCAGTACTGCCTGTTTCCCAGGGGTTATGCAGGAGAGGAGCTGAGTTACAGCTTGGGAGGAAGATGAGGATTGAGGCCTTCAAAAGGCTAAGTCAGCTGCTCATTGTGCATCTAAAAGGAAGGATTTAATGTATGCCAGGATTGAAAATGAATACCAAGAGTTCCTTCTGGCAGGGACACTGCAGAATGTGTGTTTTTGAAAAGACAAGCTGGGGGGGAAGTGGGGTTTCCTGTTGTTGGTACCTTTCTTCATGGTTCACTCTCAGAATTTGAGAGGCAGTTCGATTCCAGCGTGCTTTGTTTGACCAACACAGGCAGATAATGTTACTGATACGTGAGCTGTTTGCAGCCTTGTCAAAGCAAAAAGTCTCAATCACTGTGTTTGAGGGTGTACTTGTCACCTACACTATGGTTAGGACCCAGAAGTTGTTAACTTGAGATGAAATGGGGAAAAAATATTTTATGAAAGACAGTTTTCCCCAAATTGAAACTCTCAAAAGATAAGGAACACTGCTTAAAACAGAAACCACAAAAGCTGGGAAATTACAAATTACAGATATTAGTCATTCTTTACTGGCAAGAGAAAGCCATAAAAAACCCCACATGTTCAAATATGGTGTGGCAAATACAGTGACTTTTCTTAATAGAGGATGCAGTAGTGCTAGGGTCTGTTCATCTCAAAAATGTATATGATGAGCAGGCAGCAGGGGACTGCCATTTTGAGAAGGCGTTGGCATGCTCGAAGTTCTTTGATTGCTTTGATAATCACAGAATCACAAGATTGGAAAAGACCTTTATTTATTTATTTATTTATTTATCATCGAGTCCAACCGTTCCCGTCCTATGCTGAACCATATCCCTAAGTACCTCATCTACCCTTTTTTAAAACACATTCAGGGATGGTGACTCAACCCCCTCCCTGGGCAGCCTGTTTCAGTGAAAAATTTTTTCCTAACATCTGATCTGAACCTGCCCTGGTGCACCTTAGTGCCATTTCCCCTTGTCCTGTCTCCTGTCACCTGGCTAAAGAGACCATCGCCCACCCCTCTACAACCTCGCTTCAGGTAATTGTAGGCAGTGATAAGGTCAACTTGCTAGAGTTGCTGTCCTCCTTTCAATTTGCTCTGGCTAGACCCTGGGTATGAGAAGTGGTCTGTCTTTGTGACATTCAAATATTCCAGACCATAATTGGCAACACTGTTACCTGTAAGAAAATCTTGGGCAAACCCCAAAAGTCTATCCAGTTTAAGAGAAGAAGATTGACTTACACTCTGGATATAGCGAGGGAACCAGGCCTCTGAATGAGGTTAAGTTCCTGAATTGTTTAAACAATTTTTTTTAAAAAATCATTAAAAACTTTGATAAGCAGAATGATCTCTTCTCAGTCTACGGAAGCATTCCAGACAGAAAGAAGGGTAGGAGGCTGCTAGATGAATCTCTTAGCAAGCTGATTTTTCAGAGATTTTTTTGTGCACCAAAGAACATGAAAGCCATGTTTAAAAATTTAAAGCCTTGATATATTCCGGTTCTGTGGAGCAGCAGAAGGAAGAAGCTTTTTACAGTGCTATAATTCCCTATCCAGCAGCTCTTTAAATTAAGATGTTTATGACAGCTGTTTGTACTTAATGGAATGTGCATAGACTTGGTCATTAATTATTGCTTTTTCTCCCGGGTTATTATTTGTATTCTGTGGGTCAGGTGGTTAAGATCCTGCTGTTTTCAGTGCTGTAAATGCACTTTAACTTCCAAAAAAAGAAGTAGTAACCTTTCCCCCTCCCTATTTGTCTTTCCAGTGGCTGCGAATTTTGTAGGAAAAATATTCAATAACAGTGAGTTATGGAGGGTTTTTTGTAATGCAGTCATTTAACAGCTTTGAGTTGGCAGTGATCCCATCCACCTTAATCCTCTTCACAGTTTGCAAGCAGTCAGCTGAGAGCAAGAGTGCATTAGGACTTAAATAGACTAGTGTTTGAACTATGGCATCTGCGTTTGGCTTCCAGAACTGGTCTTAAGTGCCTAGTAAAACCCTACAGCTTTGGTTTCACTAATTGGAGACTCCCTTCCACTGATTTGTGGAAAACATTGGCCAACATGTTCTTTCAGCTCAGTAAATATTTGTACAGCTCATGTATGATTTTTAGTAATGAATACTACTCATTTTCAGTGCCTCCAAAAGCGGCTCTTTTCACATATTAACAGATTCCTTGTCTGACCCCTGCTGAGCATGGCAATTCAGGTTAGGAAAAGGTAAATTTAAATCTTGTTGGGTATTGAGGGTTATTTTCCGAACTCTGCTTTTGCTGTGTAATCATCTGTCATCATATTTACCAGGAGTCAGAGTGGAAATGGAAAATGAAAAAAAAAAAAGATCCAAAGATAACAAAAAACCCCAAACAAAGAACAAACAACAAACGAACAGACAAAAGCAAAAAAAAACCCAGTGAATAGCATTTGCTGATTTAAACCAACTGACCAATACAGTCACTGAGTATCTCTCATATAACTGACTGTTGTGCTGTGATGGTATTAGTTAGGAACCTATCAGGATAGATTTTTATGTACTTTCTGGGATGTGTTAACACCTTTCAAATGTAATCCTACTTATCCCTACCCATAGAGTCCCTGTGAGGCAATATTACCCCTGTAACAGAGATTGAATGGGTGGTTCAGAGACACATTTAAAACCCTTGCCTTAGAGGTACTGACAGAATTGCCCACTGTATGGGAAAATACATACCCAGCTATTCACACATACACATTTAGCTGTATATGCAAATACCTGTTTTCTGTGTGCACAAATGAAAGTGGGCACATAAGTATTGAATTAATTTATAGAAACATCACAGGAGGCATTTGGAGAATTTCTCTGGTGTTTTTAATTTGCTGTTACTGGATTCTTACTTTCAAAATTCCCCCAAATTACGTTTTTCATCCTTCAGTTCTCTCCTATATCCTTTCCTTATGTTTTGATTCACATGCTATTGCGGTTGCCTTTATGCCATGCTACTGATGTTACAGAGTAATGTATTATTTTTATGTGAACTGTCTTAGGCATTAGGTTTCTCATTCGTTAATGTACATGGTTTGGAGAAATAAGAAAACAAGATTATTTTAGCTGTTTCAGGATTGATGGAACACAGGGTGCACATCTTCCTGGGGATACTTGGGTTAACATAAATATTTGGATTACAAATAAATGCTAAATTAAACCTTTCCTGTTTTCTGAATTGTGAGATAGAGCCATAGTAATGTCTCTAAAAAAGTAATTTCTAAGGTAACAGACTCTCACAATTAAGACCATAGAACACAAGAGCTCCTTGCAGATGTTCCATCATTTTTAATGCATACTTTGCTATAGCCCTAATGAGCATGAGTAACTCATTTCTTCTTAGTGGAGCTCATCCTACAGTGTTTTGTTCAGTTCATTACATGTATTAACTAGTAGAGACTCTTGCCCAGAAGTGTTTGTTGTGGGCAGGCTGTATTATCTTGCAAGTGAGCATGATAAACCATGCTGTGTGGCTTAAGACACATGCCAGCTTACATAGTTCTTGCCCAGCAGGTCAAGGGATGGTATTCCATCCCATACTGGTCATGTTAAAGTTAATGGGAGCTTTGTTTGCGTGTGGAGTGTGTGGCCCCACAGAACGTTGGAATGCCTTGACTGTAAAGTCCTCTTTGAAAGCAGTTTAAAGAAAAAAACCTCTCCTATTTGATTAGTTGGCACCAAATTTGATAGCAGGCGAGTTCAAAAGAGGGAGGAATGTTAGATTGGTTGTAGTAAGTATGCATAGTAGTAGCAACTTAAGTCTTTTCAGAAACAAGTATAGAATGGACAGTCAATCATCACCTTTTATCAATTAGTTGATATACAGAGGGAGCATTCACACACCCTACCTGCATGGAATAGTATGCCCCACATGCAAGGTTGTAGGAACTCTAGGCACCTGAGTTAGATGCCTGAAGTTAAAGTAAATTGCAATTCCTTTATTTATGTGCCAAGGAGGTGGCTGTAGCACCTCTGGGTTAGGTGATGTGGATGAGTGGCTGATCTCCATGCTGTGGAGTTCAGACCCAGTCTGGGAATAGGTAGTGCTCAGCTACCCTAGCTGATGACCCAACTGAGACCTGCTAGGGCATCCTCCTGCTGTGAGGATCTGGCTGTAAATTGTCAATTCTGGCTTGATCTCCAGCAAAGGATCACATCTTGGCCAGTCTAACTTCTGTGGCTTAGTTGCTAAATTTGGGGTTTTCTGCAAAGGATCATAAGTCTACCTGCACAGATGATCATCTGTTATTTCAGATTTTTTTTTAAGTGTAAGCTTTCTTCCTTAAATGACATTCTTCCTGTCTTTTATCCTTTTGGAAATAACTCTGTGGGTATCACTGCTGTCCAGGAATGATTGTATAGTTGTGCAGTGTGCAAATACAGTAATAAATGCAATGCAAAAAGTATAATTTTACGCATAAAGAATAATACAAATGTTATTCTGTATCATTTTCAAGAGGAGATTTTGTTGAAATTGACTAGTGAGGCAAAACCTGAGATAAACTCAGGGGTTTAGTGCGTGGAATCCAAGAAACCTTCTGAAGCAGATGTCATTTTCTTTCAGGCTTTTCACCTGTGTACCAAAGAACTCCATTCAGACCTTTTGTTGACTATAGTTGGCAGTTGTCTTAGCCCCTTCAGCAGAGACTGATACCTCATTCACTGCTTCAAATGTAGGGAGTCATTTAAGCACTTCAAATATTTCGATGAGGGTTTTCTTTAAAGCAGTACAACAGCTTGTGAGTTAAGTTTTCTTGCTGAATGAGCCTGAAGAGCTAAGCCCCCTCTCATACCCCCTTTAGATGTAGCTCGTCCTGCTGTGAGATAGAGAGCAGTGGCAGGAGAGACATTTGCCCTGCTCCAGCTTGTTGGATTAAAGAGAACTCTTTGGCATATCAAGTGTTGTTAATGCAGCAACTTTTGCGAGCACTAAATTTACTTATAAAAATGTCTTTTTTAATTGCCCCGGGACAAACCCTTGCATGTCATGCTTTGCCTGGAGAAAGTTTTTATATGGAAATACATTTTTTTTTCTTTATATGATGGTACAGAGGTTGTCTAGAGTTTGTCAAGCCAATTGATCCTCCAGGGAATGTGCTGACTTTCAGTATGTATGGAGGATTTTTAAAGCAGCTGAGCGAAATCCCTTCTCAGATAAGATGTTTTCTGTTTTGTCAGTTAAGTGCATCCTCGAATCGAAATAGCTCAAACATAATCAAATCTCCCTCCCTCAATCCCTGCCTTCTCCTCCCAACCCTATACACAAGCCATCCCCAAAAGTATAATCCTGGTAGTGATGTCATTAGAATTAATTTACAGACCACTGTGCAATTTTCTTGTCTTGAGCTTCAGTTGCTAATGCTGTAAATTTGAGCTGTGTATGTAAAGGAGTCAGGTTATGCCTTTTCCCCCACCCTTGTTTAATTTCCCTAGAGCCCTGAGAATAACTAATGTGGGATTATTTGGATATATCATGGCTTTTTTTTTTTTTTTTTTTTCTGCAACACAGCTTCATAGCGCTTTCAGGAATTCATAAAAGCTCTTGCTGTATTCCTGAGGGAACCATTGTCTTCAGGGAGCAGGAAGTTTAAGGAAAGAATTTCATTGGCTAAATGTGGTTAGAGTTAGTTACAGTTTCTGGTAGGTATTGTGAGATGGTAATATAAAGCACAGAATAGACTGAAAAGTCATTTTTTTTAACCAAATTTCTCTATTTTCCAAAAAGAAAATCTTTTAATTATGTTGATCCTCTAGAGAACACTGTTAATAGTGTTTGTTGGTAGGAGATTGTAATACCTAGAAAGTACGTGAATTTTGTACAGTCCTTGGGGGAATTGATGGCACAGCCAGAATGTGAGTGCAGGGCCCTGCAACCTTAGTGCGTACTGGTGAAATCTTTGCCACATAACTTCAGCCTGGTGGGTCCAACCATGCTGTGCCAATCATATCAAGTCACTGAAGTCACAAAAACAGGTCTCTTCCCACAGGCTTATATATAAGAGACATACAAGACACTGATAGTTTCCATGACTTCAGTGCACAGAGGGGTAAAAATGCTCAAGCCAGACTGAAACGTGCATTGGAAGCAGGATTTTTGCTTGGGGATAATATCTGAAATTAACTCTTTTTTTCTGTCCTAAGTTGCTGTATATATTGAATATGGTAAACACTTATTTGAAGTCCTGTGCTGCATTTCAAGTTTAATATATAATAAAAAAGAAACCTTTCAGATCTGAGAACACAAACGGACAAGACTAACCGAGCCAGGGTGACTGGAGAGCTATGAGCCATTAGGCTGCTTTGCAGATGACATTCCACTATGGGTGAAGCCCATGTGCATTGCTGTAGGAGGGTTTGGAATGGTAGGTGCAACACACAGATTAACTGTCGTGCTATCAACAGGAACATATATTTGCCTATTGACAGAGCGGCCAGAAAACTGGAGTAACAAGTGCAGAGTCCTTTCTAGGTGATTATAGCTGTGTACAGTGACCGTTGCTTCTATGTACAGGAGGGGGTGTGTGTGTATATATATATGCGCACATATATATATATATATATGAGGACACTTCTCAACTAACATGATCGTTTCTCCCTTTCTTTATTCACATCAGGTGTTTTCCTACTTTTGAGTAGAGTTTTTAATGGAAACTCTTGATCTAATGGAAGAGCTTTCCTACTTAATGGAAAGGTGCCCCTAGGGCCAGCATCACGGGAAACATATTGACCTTGTCATACAATTACAGGCATGCCAGAGCCCTAATGTAAGTGGCATATACATTGGGGTGGTATCTGTGCCCTATAATTTAGTAGTTAAATCAAAGAAATGCTTTTCTTACATTAACGATAAAAAGGACCTTTGTGCTGCATAGTAGATATGTCACTTTTGGGACATTGATTCAGCATGTCCTTTTTGACTTATCTGATGGTAAATGCCACCTTTTAGAGTACATTATAAAAAGCAAATAGACTCCATTCTAATTTGGTTTATGGTAATTCAGATATCTCGTGCATTTTTATTATAGAAATTCTAATACATACTTCTGGTCAAGGGGATATTAAAACCATATTCTATTTCTTAAAACATATAAACATATTATGAGCTGTATTTGAATTCTGGAACATAATTAACTCCATAAAGCAATTAACCTTTTCCACTAGTCTCTGAGTACAGGGATCTGATGAGATTTTGACTGTTCACCAACCATCACAGCAGTGCAGGGAACACTCCAAAACAACTGCCATCCTAAACACATAGAAACAAAACCAACAATGGCCTTTAATAAAAAGGAGAAAAGCAAAACTGTGAAAAGTGAGTTTCCAACTAAATTTGGGGTGTAATTGTGCTAGACAAATACAGTTAGATGAAAAACAAAATTCTGTTGTTGAGTGTAGGAGATAACCAGCTTCTGTCTTTAGTAAAAAGCACATACTGCAACGGACTTTTTATTTGAGATCTGTTTCGATTTATTAATTCTAAGTTCTTTAAAAAAAAGTTATCTAGTGGGGATTGACTTTCTGAACATGAACATTTTAAATGAGGAAAGAGTAGGCTGCACTTTTTGATAGACATTGAGGAAGGTCACAGTTTTCCTTTATCGCTTATAACTGGCACTGAAAGTGCAAGGTGAGTGAAACTTAGTAATTTTTATAACTTCTATTGTGCTGTAGTATTAAATAACTTTTTAAAAGAAGCAACAAGTGCAGTGTTCATAAGCTAGCTAAGAGGGAATTAGAAATTTGTCAAACTCCTGTCAAAAATGTAGTTCACATCAGGAGCAACCAGTTTATTAATTTTGCTGGAGTCGACAGACTTTTCTCCAGGGTGTTCTCCCTTTCCTGAAATAAGTTTAGTGATTTAAACTCAACTCTCCAGGGGTCTCAGCGCTGAAGGAGTCAGAAGTGTTGAAGTGCTACTTGTGCTATATTCAAGTCTCAAATTTTGTATGAACTTCTAGCACAAATCCTTCCCTCTCCCTATTTTCCCCTCATTCATTGCAGCTGATGAAGACAACATAATAGAATCTTATTTCTTTTCCTCAGGGGACCACAGCAATGAAAAGTTGAGATTCAACCTCAGTATATTTTGAAATAAAAAAGAAATTACCATGTTAGGAGACTGCTTGAAAAAAAATGTACTTTTTGCAACAATCAGTCTCAAAAGAACACTGAAAGGCAAATGTATGAACACATCGCAGCTACAGTGTTAATACTGTAACCAAAGCACATTATTACATGAACTACTTCTAGAACGGAGGCCCAAATTTCATTTCTAAATTATTCGTGTGTTACAGTGTGAGATGCAGCATTAAAATTCAGGTCCTCAGACATGTTCTACTGCTTATCTTGTGATATCTCAGTCATCTTGATGAAGTCATGAGCTGATGTGAAAGATGCAGTGAGAAAATCCTTGCTTGGAGAGTTTTTGATTTAAGATTGGTGCTCTGAGCCAGGCAACCCAGTTTATAAATACATGAGTTGTAGTTACATAACTACTTAGTTTCTGTTTCTTTGCCTGTAAGCTGTAGATAGCGTTTGGTTTTTGAGGGATGTATAAGCACTGACTTGATGTGAAGTACTGCAAAAAACTAACTCAGTAACACCAAGAAAAATCCAAGAAATACCCCTGGTAGTGTTGACTGCTTTTGTGGGATGCATCTTACCATCCTGGGGGTTGTCTGAATCTAATTGGTTTTGGTTTTTGGTTTGTTGGGATTTTTTTGACTGAATTCCTCACATCTCCACAAACATTGCAAGTCTTCCTATAGTCAGTCACAGAAGTTACTTGGCAAAGTGCAATCACACAGCTTGAATATGAGTTGGAGAAGGAATTGACCAAAAAAAGGGCTTGTAGCTTGCAAGCATATCACCTTGGGTGATATTCCTGTTTGTTCTCAGAAGTTAACCTGGACTTTACTGTGGCTATATTTGGATCAGAGAGCTCCCAGAGTGACTTGTATGTCAGAGCAAATGGGGTTGATAAATCACTTGATGGTGTCCTTCCCCCATGCCATTTCTTCCAGCTCAGCAGAGAAGCTGTATCTGTGTTGTATCGGGGGGGATTGTGCTAGTCAAAATGCCATCTTTCAGCTGAAATGTATAGCAAGTTCCAATTACTTTGTAACTTTCCTATATCTTTTTTCATTCCAATTCTACCACCTGACCAGCTCCCTTCCACTGCCATCAGAGTTGTACATTTCAATAGTGCATAGATACATCTGTTCTTACTAGAAGTGACCATCTTCCCAGAGTTGACCAAGCAGTATTTGTAGTAGGACAGCAGGAACTGCTTAAAAGTATCAGAATGTGATATGGGCAAAACTTAGTAGCAAGGTGCCCTTCTCATTGACTTGGGCATTTTTGTGATACTACTAGTAATCTTTGTCCATTGTCCTCCCTTCACCCAGAAGTTAAAAATCTGTGAAGCTGGAATTTAGTTTTCACATGGATTAAGAGCATGCTTAATGCTCTTACACTGGGTGTCCATGAGGACTTCCATTTGCCAGCAGTTGCCTGCCATATGCAGTCGTCACTGGCTTCAGAGGGCAAAAACAAGTAGAATTTTAATTTGACCATACATAAAAATTACTGTGCTTTGGATCCATGAATAAACTGTAGGTGGTTCTCTCTTTTACTGATGAGTGTATGAATCTAACTTCTCATAGAAAGGTGCTCAGAGAATTGCTATATATACTTCTTAGTTAGGTGCATTTTGTTTATTTGAAAGAACTCGTATGTGAACAGTCTTTTCATGGTTATTCCTGACAACCAGGCAGTTAAGACTGACATTTGAAACAGTAATGAGTTTTTTTTTGATTTTTGAAATGATGGCAGCTTGATGATCTCTTTATTTGAGAGCAGTGAACATATTTGTCTCAGACCAAAAGGAGGGAGAATACTTGGATGTAACTAGCCAACAGGGCATGGCACAGCTTACCTACTAACCAAGTATTTCAGATGCCAGCTTTGATTTAAGCTCTTGGGCGGGCCGGGGGGAGGGAGGTGTATAGATGTAGATGTCCAATACAATTTTGTACTTTTCATTTATTTTTAGACTTTGTTTGAATTCTAAAGAAAGCGGTGCATGCATGCAATCACTTAATGCTGCTTATTCCTGTGAAAGTATCATTCAGAACATGACACTGTATCGCAATAGTGATACAGACAGACCTGGGCAAAGATACATCCAAGGTACATACAGACATCTGTGAGTGATTAATAGTTTTAATTAGAATAGAACATAAGCTACAGAAAGGGCAGCTGGGATAGAAGTGTGTATCTAGTGGAGGAGACTGTTTAATGTATTTGCATTCTGGAAAATTTGGAGTGTTTTAAGTGTCATGTTAATGCTATTAATGCTATTTGAAATAGATTTGCCATATAAAACAGTGTATGGTGCACGATGCTCTGAATGGCTTAATGCTCAATAAGAACATGGGCTCTGTGATCGGTAAATATGTATTACTCATATCGCTGAATGCTGGAGCCTTAAATCTTAAATGATTCATTTTGCAGGCACAAACACTAAAAAGCAGGTAGCCTACCAGCATTCCCTGGTTTCACCAAACTGTGTGGGTCAGTACTGAGGAATTAAGGAAATGTATTTCTTTTTGGGGGAGTATTGATTTCTTGTGTTTTATGAAGTCATACAGCTTCCAGAGTTCTATGATTGTATTCTACTTGCGGACAACTCATGAACAGGTTTTCTTCTGGTCATAGAAATGCTGAATTCCATTGGTTGTCTCCTGCGGTGTCAGTGAGAACATAGAAGATAAATGGATGTATTCTAAAATACAGCAGATTTTATTGAAAGATATTATAGGGTAGAATAAGGAGAAAAATAATCTACAATTACATCTGAAAATGTGTTCTAAGTAGAAACCCGATATTTTCTCTTTCCTGGCATAAGAATACACATCAGATCATTTTAAATCAAAAACCAATGCATTTAACTTTGCAGTATTCTTAAATAATAAATTCCTGTTGCACAAAATGTAAGCAACAAGGGCTGCAGCCACACATTTGATAGTTTTTTAGGTTTGATTTACATATGTGAAAGAGCTTTGGCAGCCTGTGTGAAAACGTTCACATCTTTGTCCTAGCTACCTGAAGGCACAGAATAGGGGCACTGAGGCTTCTTTTATCTCCCAGCTTGAAGGACTGCCTCTGGGTGAGACTTGGTGTAATGAGGACCGCTGCAGCCCCGTGGTTGCTATCTCTGCTAATATCTCAG
Source organism: Porphyrio hochstetteri (assembly GCA_020800305.1). Taxonomy (NCBI): domain Eukaryota; kingdom Metazoa; phylum Chordata; class Aves; order Gruiformes; family Rallidae; genus Porphyrio; species Porphyrio hochstetteri. Next base: position 9,029,353 of record CM036915.1, on the reverse strand, counting down.
CTCCTGGGCCTCTCTCTGAGGATTTCAGGTTTGCTGAGGACAGCTATGTTTCCATGCCCCTGGAGAAATGACTGAAAACGGTTAGCCTCAGTTAACATACAGGAAGATTGCTCCAACCCTCAGTTTTTATTTGTAGTTTGATAACTTTCTTGATTTTATGGAAGTGCCATGAGCTTTTTGAAGCCTGGCTCATGCTTCTGAATGTTGTCAGCAGTCTTGAACAGGGTATTCCAAAAGGGTTGTGTAAGAATGGAGAGTGCCATGTTTAAGTAAAATTTTGCTTTGAAATGACTTCAAAAGTATTCTTGGGATGAGGTACCTGATATGGTAGTTATGGGAGGGCAGCCAAGAAAATGCAATGTTATGCTTCAAAATGGAGAACAAAAGCCATGCTACTACCAGTACAATAGTGTGGGCTGTGGGGTGTCCGGCACACACACACGTGTGTGCACATGCCAAACTTACTGCTTTTACAAATGGTGCATTTGACTCTTTCTGATACCAACAAGCAGGGACTTGGCAAAAATGGTGCTGTTCGTTTAACAGTTCCCATCTGCGGGGATATTTTCTTTATCCAGGAACACACTAAGTAGAAAGAATGTAGAACTGTAGTCAATGAATCAAATAGTGAGGGCCAGCTGTGAGGATTGATTCCCCTCAGGAAACTGCACACATTACAGAGCTTGTTGCCTGTAGATCTACTGCAAGTTAAACGAATTGGTCCCATTAGTGTGTGGACAGGACGGAGCCTTTAGCTGAAGGAGACTGTTCTTTGAATGTCACAGGGAGGAAAAAGCATCGTGCTTACAGTGGTCGAGGCTGCTATACTCGTGGCAATGTTCTTCTCTCACTGATAGAATGGTGACTCGCAGTGAGGCTTGCAGTTTAAGTAAATACACAGTACTAACAAAGTCTGTGGCAGCTTTTAAGAAACATTGGCTTTCCTTACGCTCGGTCGTTTATTTCAAGAACTGTAGGAGCTTGCTTGGGTTTATGCAACCTTACCTTTGGATGGATTCTGTCAATGTAAGTGTTGCTCTGCTTGGTCAGTTGTGTAGCTAATAGTCATTAAAACATTTCTCTGTGAAAACTTCTGCTGTAAATATACTCTCACATACAGTTCTGAACTGTCTTTGACTTTGAATGTGTGAAATATCCATCCGGCATTTGTATGGTATTCAGCCTGTTCTCTGGCCATGTGTTCTGTGGCAACATTTGTCACATAAGAATGTAACAGCTATTTAATGAAGATCCTTCTTTGTGAGGACAATAGAAATGTTAAAGCTCAGAGGGTCAGTGACTTGGTACAAGACTGAGGAGTCATTAAAGGTTTCATCTTTACAAGTAGGAGGTTTTTTGTGATTTTCCCAGATTAATCTCATATCATAGCAAAAAGTGTCAGCACCTTGTGCCAGCAGCCACATATGATACCAGATCCTGGTAACCATTTGTGTACGGGAGATCCACACATGAAAAGGTGACTCTTCAGTCTAGCCTCAAATGAATATTAATGTAGGGTTTCCATGCAGCTAGGAAGAGATTGTTCATAGGAAGAGTTGAAACAGAGAGTTGCCTGTGGTCATATGTCCAGAATTATGCTAGGGGGAAATGGTTTGTTCAATATTAATCACAAGTGAGAAGCTATTATTTTGATTTTGGGCTAACACTAAGTGCATCTGTAAAAACAACAGTATCATTATCTCAGCCTTGAACACAGACACTTGGATCTTAAATTTATTTCTGAATTCTTGCTTTTTTTGGAGCAGTTTTGGTATCAGAGGTTTGAAATCAGTCTGGGGTCTGCTAAGAATTTTTGATTCGGGAAATATCTAGAAAGAACAGGGAATTCTTTTAATTAAATTGTACAGGCTACATAGTTCATGAGAGTGGTGTTTTCTCTCTTACAAACACTGTTACTTTGAAAGAATTACAGTCATTTGTATGCACGTTTTCACAGGTGCTACTATCATTTTAAGGGGTATTGGGCAGTGGAGCCGGTCAACTACTGAAAAGGGAAGTAATAATATGCCTAGATGATGCAGCAAGTAACTCTAGGGATCAGGAAACTAGTCTGAGATGGAAGGGCTAAAATGGTCACCTGTTTCAGAAAATAGGGTCAGAACTTTTTTTTTTAATTCCTTGGGGTTTTAATCTGTTTGTCTCAAATATTCTGCACCTATATTTGACTAGAAAGTAAAATAATCGTGGTATGGAATTATTTTGTATAATTAGTTCTGATATAACCATATAATTCTAGGAGTAAGACAGAAGCAACATCTCAAAAATAAAACTCTTAGTAATTTTTTGGTAGGATTTAGGTGTAAGAAGCAGCTGTGAATCTTATGACAGAAAGGTGGGGCTTTTCAGTACTGAAGCATGTAGGTCCATCTTGATTCCTGGAACTTTGGAATATGCCTGTGGACTTGAGAACAAAAGAATGAAACCCCTTGTTTTGCATGGTAAGCTCTTTCCTTTTCAGTAACAGCTATGAAAAACTGTGAGAATCTGGAATATTATATCAAGGCCAGGTTGGATGGGGCCCTGGGCAACCTAGTGTAGATCCAGGCCTGAGGTTGGTGGCCCTGCCTGTGGCAGGGGGGTTGGAGCTCTATGATCCTTGGGGTCCCTTCCAACTCGTAGCATTCTATGATTCTATGATTAAAATATTATGGTTATCATATTTGAAGTTATTTGGGTTGTTTGTTTCTTTTTTAAAGCTGGTTTTCCTTTTTCATTTTTTCTCTTTTTTTCATAATCATGGAAAGTTTCCTTGTTCTTAAATGCCTAGTGAATGTTGTCCTTGATCCTTGCCACCCTAGCACATAATTTATTTCTCTTTTGAATGTCCATTAACAATTTTTGCAGTTTTTTACTTGGAGCACTTTCAGTAATGTGTGCAGATCATCATTAGCAGCTCTTCTGAGGACATTGTTTTGCAGCATCGTTTTATTTTGTTAAATTCACTGAAGTTGTATTTACACTACTGGTATGTACGTTATTTTTTGTTTGGTCACCAAAAGCAGTGCCCTACAAAGATCACAAAACTCCTTCAAGCCAAAGATCCTTATAGACTTTAATATAATCCATTATTAAAGTTTCTGAAAGAATGAACTGCTTTCTGAATACGCTGAAATCTATTATTCTGCTTTGGTAGGTTCTCTGCAAGTGCCCGAGTGTTACATATAATCTTCTACCTTAATAGCTAGCTTTGTGCAGTGACAGAGTGAAAAAGAAATGGAGTGACAGGATGAAACACTGTGGGATCCAAGCTTGTAATACATTTTCTTTCTGATTTTACACAATACATCAGGCAGGAGGCTTAGAGTTTAAAATTTTAACTTGTTTTTTTTTTTTTCCCAAGACTCCCAATACATCATAGAATGACAAAGTTCCAAAACACACTAGAGCCGTAATGCTGGGTTGAGGGGTGGGTAGAAGAAAATAGACAAATACATATTGATACACACACCCACTTGAGCAAAGCATCATATAACTATACCATCTACATAGACAGACTGTCATTTTAGACTGACCAACATTAATCACCTGATTTTGGCACAAAAAGCAAAGGAAACACAATGGTACTTAACAGAAGTCCTAGAGATTAGTTAGGAGCCTTGCCAGCGATGCATGCGTTGATCCACACAAACTCCCGAGGAAGAGTTTTCTTGGAGGTTTAAGGAAATTGCTCTCAAGAATAACGTCCTTTGATATTTTGCGAAATAATGTATTCTGCCAGACAGGGGACGCTTTACTTATCTTTCTGTACATCAAAGTACGTTTTACCCTTGAAATATGGGAAGTTGACAACTATACAACAGCAGCAGGGATCTGGGTTCACAGAGTAAGCAGCATTTCATTATGCTTCTTTATTTGGATGGGCAACTGTGAGAAATAGCTTATGATGTATAAAATATCTGAGTCTCTTTTTGTACTTGAAGACATTGTTATCTCTATTTGAAGTTGGCTAGTGAAGGTCAGTCAGGCTAACTGCTTGCAAAAGAATATCCTGTCTCTGTTGGTAGATACTCTTTTCAAAGTTCATTGCATCCAGAAAGCTATTTTTGCAAATACCACCCATCATGGCAAATTACATATTGTTAGTGGGAGAGGGAAAGGAAATGGTGTATGAATTATTTTCATTTTAAAAAAATCGATTGTTGTTGCAAAGAGCATTGCATAGCAACAATGAAAAGTCTAAGAAGTTAATTTGTTTAAGATTTGGTGTTGATCAGGAATGTCAAATTGCACTGCTGAAATGATAAATTCTGTGATAACTGTAATACTGAAACTTTCACTCACTGATAACCATGGCAGTGATATATTGTGGTATTTTCATGACATTTCCTTTGCTTTACTTTGAAGTCTAGCTGGTTTAGTCAGGAAGTCTTTCTCTTTTAGCAACACTAAAGTTAGGGCTGTTTCTTCCTCTTTTTTTTTTTTTTCCTCTTGTTAAGTGTGAGTGGAAAACTGGCTCTTTAGGATAGTGCTAATAATGGCAAGTAGGCACATATTACCCCAGTCTTCTCATTTTGAAATTAATACCATTAACATGGGATTTTACATTAAGTAACATTTTGAAAGGAGCCAGTAGATTCTTTGTGCTCCACACATTAAAAATAAATAACTTTTTCTCTTGGTGGTGTATTAGTTTTAGGTTTTATTATATGATGTCTACTCAAATTTACACAAACTGATGGTCCAATCCCAGAAATATTGATAAACGAGAGGACATTGCCTAATTTGGACAAGAAAAATCACTGATGTATGTCAGACTTGCAGAATTAGTTTCTCGAGAGATGCTGTTGATTTCAGAAGATCAACTGATGAGTTGTCTGCGTCAGACATCAAGGATACAGCTTATACAAAAGGCATTCAAACATATATGCAAGTGGGAGTTAGCATGGACCTGAAGAAAGCCAAAGATCTTGTAACTCCCCTTTTTACATTAAGTTGTTTTCAGACTGATTTATTTTGATAATGCGCTCATTTCTAGGAGATTATTGTACTACTTGAATGTTCTGAGTAGCAGAGTCATTGGCTTCCTGCATTAAAACTAAAACTGATCACAGTGATGTAGGAAGGTGTCAGGTATTTAATATTTGTATTTAAAGCATTAGTTACAATGTGTATAACCTAAGTAACTGTTTGGATATGCTGGTACATTTTTTGCTTGGTTTTTCTAGTCACTTAGAGTTACTGGTGTGAAAGGGAAGGTTTCTTAAAAATTTATAACTCATTTTAATATAAGCAAAGATTCCCGATTAGTTCAAATCTAATCCTGCTGAACTCACTGGCACCATTTATCCTTGTTCTACCAGTTTGCAGTTAGTCACTGTAAACCCACAGTTCAAAGCAAAATACTTTGGCTTCACTGCAACTACCAGGGTAATTATGACGAAGATGCAGAAAACCTACCTCGGAGCTGCTGTTTTAAAAGGTTATCTAAACATACCTGCGTAAAACAGCTGAAAGACCCTACCAGATGGTAATCGGTAATTATTATGGAAACATCTGATTGGAAAAACCCACCACTCATCTCATATTAAACAAAAAATAGGTAGAAAAATATAAGCACTAATATTTCCATCGCTGTTTTATGTATCAGGGGCAAGTAGGCCCTCAGTCAGCGAATACAGCTAAGTCTGTTTTGTACTGTGGCAAATCCCATTGTGAAGAGGCTGTGAGTAATCAGAAGTGACAGCATAAGCACTTTCTGTTCAAAGTGATTTTACAGAAAGCATTATTTTCTGAGAGAAGGACACATATGGCTCCCATAATGCTGAAAGAGCACTGATGTATCCACTTATTAGCACTAGTGTTGGGGAGGAGGCTTTGAAAATGGTGTTCAGATTTAAGATTTTTTTTTCTCTGCATTTCCCATTCCCTAAAACATCCTTAAAATTGTAGGAGCTGGCCAGATAGGCAAGGGCGGAGTGGGTACTACTGCCAAGGGAGTGTTAGGACAGTCCGTGATGATGGAAGACTGTCAGGAGCTGTACATGCTGTTCACTGTTCAATCAAGAACTCAAAGAGCAGCAGAAATGCTCTTCCCTGATGGAAGAACAAATGTTCTAACAACAGCTGTAATTTCAGATTCAAAGGGTAAGGCAGACCTTTAGAAAAACCTGGAGAAAAGGGTTTGTTGCACTCATACCAAAGAGTGCACAAGGTATTGTTTGTGCATTTTGACATAGATGCTTCAGATCTCCTGGCTGCTTCTCACTCTGCCCCTCCTCTTGCCCTAAGATATCATTCCTACAATAATGCTCACCTCCTTGACATGCAGCTGTCCTGCCCTATCCACTCACTCTGAGTCAGCTGCTAATGCCTGGACTGGAACGAAAATCCAAGAAAGCTTGCTCTTAAAGAAATAAGAATTTAAAGAATTAATTTGCCCTCTGTAGCAGCTACTTAGGTAATGTAAAGGTTTTACCTTTGTTGTGCTTGTTTTTAGTTTGTCCTTATTGCTTACCCTGGCTCTATGGTTTGAGGCTGCAACCCTAATTCCTAGCATAAGGAACGTGCAGGTTTGGCCAGGACCTTTCCATTTAAGTCTGTGCACACACCTAATGAAGTTCTAGTATTCTGATTTTTGTAAATTACTCACTAGTGCCTCTCATTTACAAAATTACTCAAATGAACTGGCCACAACATCTCTTCCCAAAACCTGGAGCCTTTCTCTCAGCTGTCTGGGGAAAAGAAAGGTTTCAGTGATCACACTTGTAGAACTCAGGGGTAGAAAACCAAAGGCCAATAGCAACAAAATTGCAATTAAAAAAAAAAATCCTCATAGCATTTGTGTCCAACGATAGCTACATATTTGGGGTGGCACTGTGGATTTATGCGTCTACCAAAACCATGAATAGTTTGAAAACCATTGGCTTTGGGAGCTAGCTCAAAATTTGCAAATAAGGTATTTATGTTTTTCTGAATCACTATAACCTACTGTCTTCCTGAGATGTTCCAGAACAAGGAAGCCTGAAAGAAAAACCTCTTTTTTCCATAGTAATTTGGTTTTGGAAGAGATGGATAAAGGAATAGGAGGGTAGCTAAGGAGATTCAAGTCTGTTTGTCGTTCCTGAATAGTAAGCCAAACAATTCCAATCCCAAAATTTCATTACAGGCCTTAATCACAATTGAAATGTTTCAAATGCTTGTGCTGCTTCCTGTAACCTCTTTCTCTTCTCATAAAATTTCCCTCAAGGAAAGTGAAGCTTAAATACTGAGGGGTCTGAGTACAGTGCCAGTTATCTACTAAAGTGGAGACAATATTGGTTGTATTCAAGCATGAATTCCGATGACATTTAACACAGTTAATTTTATCTTCAGTGGTATTATGAATTTTCCCTCATTCTGTTCACTCTGTTGCTTTCTTTAAAATGCCTCTCAAATTTCACTGGCAATTGACCATCGTTGGTGATTGCCACCACATGCCTGTCTAGCATAAAAACATCTTTATTACTTCAGAAAGTGTATATTTAACAGCTTGGAGATATTTGCATCTGGCTTGGAATTATGGCAAGTAATACTCATATTGAGAGAGCTGTTCATTTGGTTTTAATGAGCATAAGCTACAGCTTGCAGTCCAGGAACTACTTGAACTTAGTGATACAGCACATGAATTATTGTACTGCTAAAATCTGTTCTGTCTGAGTAGTTTGATGTTCGCTAGTTAATATGAGTGTGGGAAAATTTTTAACTATGGAAAGTAAGAGGAGGCTTTGATAGCATTGCTGATGCCTTCTGTTTGTACCAGCTTCAGTTTTAAAACAGCAGCGTGTAGATACACATTCCAACAACAAAGATCAAGCAGCAGTATGTGTTGAAACATTTATTGATGATGTGTAAGGAGAAAATATATCATTGCAGTCTGCATCCAAAAAAGGGACATCCTCTCACCTCTAATGTACAAATCATTGCAATTTTTGTTCCTCCTTTGTAGTGTCCCCTGTGTGTCTGAAATAAAATAGTGTAATGATGAAATCTATGTCGAAAGAATTTACTCAGTGATCGCTTTGTTAACATTGGTATCATTTCTTCCCTACAGGTATTTCTGTAACGAAGAAGACTCATACATGTAAGTAGTATCTTTTGATTGGGCCTTCTCTTACAAATTGAATTCATGTTATGTGGTGCTGTAGTGCTCAGGCTATTAGGTGTTGGTCTGGTCTGAGAAAGCTTTGTTTTAAAACTTTTGGTGGGTTTTCCACTTTAGAGTGGCCTTAGTCCTTGCCTGAAATGTCTTCTAAACAAATATACAGTGCATGCATTTGTGTGTGTGTGTGTGCATTCGCATATGTGTTGTCAGAGGACAGAAAAAATAAGTTGTGAAGAAAGGCAGAATTCCTGGTTTTAGTATCTGTACCTTACAGTACCTGACAAGTAACGTCTCCAGGAAATACAGGTGAGGAGAATGGTTATATTTTTATGTGTTTGTTATATATGCAGTACTATTTTAAGAAAAATAAACTATTTAGAAAGTCTTTTGTCCTTTCCTATCCATTAATCTGTAAGGTGAATCATTCTGCACTTATTCTTGAGGAGACCTTGATGAAAATGAGGATGTCATTGTTTTGCTCTCCACCATATAAGCAAGCAGTCCTCATAAACGGCAGCCTTGGAAATGGACATGGATGCGTGCGTTTACTTATGCATACACTTATCCTGAATCTTCTTCAAAGGCATCTTTATTGGGGATCAAGTCTCATCTACTCTGCAGTGATTTAGAAGTGCAATTCTAAAGTCATCTTATGATTTGTAGCTGCAGGAGATACATTGAGATTCTTCAGATACTGTGGAGGTTCAGAAATCGGGTAGTGCAGGAATTGTACTTGCCCAGGATTGGAAGGAGGAGTAGGCTAAAGCTGAGGCTATTAGTGTCATGTAAGCCTGGCAAAAAACCAGGTGGTATTTATAGAGATATATGCATCTAACAGGGTCATGCATTTGAAGTATGTTCACCGCAGCTTCTAGGGTTGAAGTGGTGTCACGCAGTGTCTTAGGTGGATTTCATTCTTATTTCATTCCTGGTTTTAAAATATTAATGTAATAAAATATCTGACTTGAGAATATGAATTCTCACCATCAAAATACATTTGCTTGATTTAAGAATTTCAACTGAGAAGCTGATTTGTGTGAGCTTTGAAGAAAATGTAAAATGTCACAGACTTTTAGAGCATGATGGTCCTCCTCTGCTTAGGTGGGCTTGCTGCCTAATACATTCTTAGGGTCAGATCCACCTTGGCTGAATGCATATGTGGTTTTCATTGGACCTAATGGGAGCTACAGAGAGGCATCTGAGGGCAGAATTTGACCCTTAGATTTTTGGTGAATATTTGAGCTCATGCTGACTAAGATTGATAGTACAGGAGACTGAAGTCCTCTGTATATCCGCAGGCCAGGCATTGTACAGACAACTTCCTTGCACAGCCTTGCCCATGAGCTCAACCCTGGCCTGGAGCGACCACCCTCTCTAGAGGTGGTAAGTAATTCAGTATTTATGCTAGCTCAGTCTTGGGCCTCTCTTGTATAGAGGCTAATGACTGTACATGGTGGTTTGTAATGCTCCACCTGGAATTCAGCTGAAGTCACCCCTTATATTTTATATATAGCAGTGCTGTGTACAGACCTGCTGGAAAAGCCACATCTCCAGTTCCAGTACTAGATACTTTTTGTAGGGAAGATTAGATAGTAACAACAGATCTGAAGAGTGTAGGAAATAGGTTCTTAAGCCGTGCCAGACTGATAAAATGTTCTCAGCACATACATCTCGGTGGATGCTATGTTTGAGGCCTGTGATGAACAAAAAATGTATTCATCAGCTGTGTTAGATGATTAGCTACTGTTCACCATGTATGGCATTTCATGTAGTTAAGACAGAAATTAGGGTCCCAGCATCTTCTGTGTCGAGGACTCTGTGCTAGTCTAAGAGAACCATCAAAAGTAGTTCCCTGACTTGTTAATCAGTTGTCACGCAATTGCTGAAGCATGAACAAGAAAGTCTCTGAATAATGGGAAGATAAGCTTGCCCATTAAGAAAGGATTAAAATAGAAGGAGCAATATGCTGTAATTGGCATGATGAAAATGCAGGCTAAGTTTGCTAACAAATATGTATGAGGCTTCATTCAGTTTTGGTTGAAGTTATTTTAGAATACATTCCTCTTATGACAAATTCTCACACAGCAGGCATGAATATAAAACGCATCTTTGGCATTTCAGCATCATGCACAATAAGGATTTTTTCTCCCTACTGCCTAGAATAATAGTAGTAATAATAATAATGAATAGAAGAAGTGGGCATCAAAATTCAAAGTTTTGGAATGATTTGAGAAGATAATTTTATATAAACACCTACACGCAAAAATTACAACTCAGATAATCTGAGTGGTTCACAACTACAAATGGCGAGGAAGAGAGTCCTTGTGTATCAAGTCAGTCTAGAGCTTGCCTATCACTCTATATCTGTATATATAACATATCCAAAGCAAGTTACACAGAGTAGGATTTCTGTAGAGACATTTCAAAAGCAGTCTCAAAACCTCTCTGTGAAGTGTATATATGTCATCTCTACTACTGTTTAGAAATAAGAAGTTTAGAAATGTTCTTATTCCAAGTTGACAATGTGTGGCATGTGAGGGCGTTGACTGACTGTAAAGTAGCACTCATTTCTAATGACCTTTTGACTTTATTAGTAGAATATAATGCCAGAAAGTTTGACACGTTATGCATTTGAAGCACCAGATTAATCTATACTCAGTCTACATCTTAATGCCCATTTTAATGGTGCAGGTTCTGAAATTGGTTTTATTTAGTTCTTGTCTTGGTTTTATTGTTTGAAATTTTTGGTATGTTTTACCCCCTTTTTGGCATTAGTCAGTGACGGAAGTGTTCTGTCAGCTGAAGTTGAACTACTGTGCTGATGACAGGTGCTTAGGTCATTCCTGAATCAAATGGTAGTTCAGTATTTGTACATGCAATGCAGTGCTGAAGAAATACAGGTCTTTCTTAATGTAACCAGCTAAATAAAGGCTGAGAGATTTTCGCTTTTCTTGGTACAACTAATTTTATCCAAGTATTCTGTTTCATTAGCTGCTTCCCCACATATTCTTTATCAGAGTTTGAGCATCACAAAACCTGCCCTTTTTAAACAAGGATTGTGGTACTCTTCCAAGCAGCACTGAAAGAATAAGTTTTGTTGACCCAAAAGGCGTTTTTCCCCTCAGTAGATTAAACAGGCTTTTGAAGCAAAAATTCATGCCTTCTCACTATCTGTAGAACTATTCTCTCTTGGGTTTACATGGCGATTTGTTAGGTTAACCATTACCTTACATAACCTTTAGTCTAAGTCAGATGGCAGAGCCCAATTTCCATCTTCCACGCAAAGTGAGACTTCTGGTGTTTCTGTACCTTTTTTGCCTCAAGAAAGATATGACTGACCCCTAGATTCTTTTCTGATCATTTAGTTTGCACTAATATTTGTAATACAGCCCTCTTCCTTTCAGGTTTCTTATTCTGAATAGAAAAGTACACAGGGTGCATGGTAACTTTGATGCACAGCTTCAACCTTTTTGCAAATGCAGACAGGTGCTGTTGTATCAACAATAACTAAGGTCAGTAATTCTGGGGAATGGAAAGCTGCAAAGGACCTGGCTTTTTGTGCCTACTGGTTTGTGTTCGTACTCAGTCCTGAAGTGTGTAGTATTTAATTTCTGGCATCTTAAATCTAAATCTTGCCATACCTTGTACAATGAATTTGATGGCCTCTACCAGACCACTTGTGACCCAGAACCATCATACAAATAGTCACCTTATTTTTCTCCAGATCATTTCTATATCCTGGGCACTGACTTTTTAAAATTAATTTATTTACCTACCTTGACTGGTTATCAAAGTAAGAGGTGGATTCCTGTAGATGCACATGGAAGGCTAATATTGTAATGAATTCACAATGCAATGGTACCTTCTTCTCTCGCTATTTGAATTGCAATGAAACACAGTCAGAGGCTTCAAAGGAGATTGATTACATAGCTTGAGATTTTATCTGAGTAGAGATCCACAGACATTCAGTTATTTGCTTACCTGACATTTTTAGAGATAGAAAAAAACATATAGCTTTTGCATAGGGTTTTTTTTTTTCCTTTCACGCAATTTTCTGTTCTTGTCTCAGGAAAGCCATGCAAAGGCGCCTTCCATCCTCTGGTAAGTTGTTCAGCAGCAGAACAGACTGAGCAGCCCCAGCTCCTAGTGACGCATGTTTGTCAGTGCAGAGGCAGGGGACCTTGTGGAGGGGTGCTCTCACCTGGACTAGTTTAACCTGGGGGCCACTTCAAACTAGGGACCTACTCATTGGGTTTAACTTTCCAGTGACAATGAACCTACAGATCACTGTCAGTGCGCAGTGTAGGTGATGACCCTTTGTGATCTGAGTCCAGAGGTGTTTGTCAACTGCCTACTTCATGCAGTTAGATTAAATTATCACAATTTGGAGATGAGAGCCCTTTTCTTTGGGCAGTCATAGTGATGGATAGTCAAGTAACTCAGTTCCTATGCCTGGCCCAGATCACTTTTCAGGGAAATTAAAGTTTAAGACCTACCAGACCCATCTGGTCTCTCATGCCCTTATCATAAGTATTTTCCTTATTGGTAATGGAATGTCTTAGTTGTGCTGTTTTGCCATTATTCTTTCCTAGATCAGTGACTCAAGACAGTGAGACACAAAAGGCTGATGCACAGTGGTGTTCAGCCTCATTCTCCATTCACAGCAATCTGATCAGTTAAGCTGTTGGGAAGTTCAGCTTCATCTCAAGCTTATCTGTATAGAATACTTTGCATTGCTTCCTGAGGTAGAATTTAGGCCAGGGCAGATATACCTCCTTAGTGTCTGGACAGGTTAGGTGTGGACTGTCACATTTCAGCGTGTTACCACTTATTACCTATTCCCTGAATTACTGTAGGTTTTGACACTTGCTGCTTTATTCTGTGTCACTGCCCGGTAATGTGTGAAACTGGCAGAAATAGTGTCTGGCAATTGTGCTGTGTTGATTGCATCCTGGTTGGTAACAACAGCAAGAAAGCCCCTATTAGTGATCTGTGGACTAATTTGGCTCATCCTTCATTATCTGTGTTTTCTTGTAGTGCAAATAGATGTACTTGGGTATCACAATCAGCACTGTATATTGTATATTTTCATAACCCAAGATATATTGAAATTTAACAGAAAATACACTACCAAAGCCCTCTGTAGATTAAGACTCCTTTTATCTCTGAGATATTTATTTCAGACTTGGCACTTCTTTCATGATTTAGCAAAATAGATATTCTAGAGTAATTTTTCTTAAATAGTTATGTCAGTAGGCATCTCTGTATGAATTCCTTAATTTTGGATTAAATATTCCTGAATTACACTGAAATTATCCTTTCAGTTAATTTCTGGCAGAGAAGAAACATTTCCAAAGCTAGGTGCTGATTTTAATGACATGAGCTCCTGCTGGAAAATTAAGTGGGGACTATGTGCTTCTAATTTTGATCACTAAAAGCATTTGCGTGAAGAACTGGCAGCATTGTTGGCAAAAGATGGAAGTAAACCAGTAAACCCATCTCTTCTGCTCTCTGAGGTCCTGCACAGATCACCCCTCCCGAACCCTCCCCTCACTTCCACATCCTGCTCTGTGACTATTCCTATGTTCTCCTCATGCTTGGTGTTGGTCTAGAGAACTATCTTGACTGTGCACTTCAGTGAGACTCACCTTCAGGCTAAGTGGCCAATTCACATATCAAGTCTATGCTGCAGTTGGAAAGTCTGGTTATATCATAGGGAGATCAACTTGACTGTGTACTGCCTGCTATATGTAACAAGACCCCAGAAGTTAGAGTGCAAAGTACAGGTGTTGCAATAGATACCCACTATCCTGGCAAGCCCAAAGCCGTTGACTGGACCCTGCCGTGCTGTGTCTCCACTGCTGCAGCAGCGTGACTTGCCAAAACAGGGTGGTGTTTCCTTTAGGCATAGGCACACTCTTACTACTATCCCGAGCAGAGATCCATTCCTAAGCCATGTCTTTCTTATCTTTGGCTCTAAGCAGCTGCTAAAGAAAGGACATCACTTGTTAAGAACTAAGAGGCTGATTTGGAGCAGGGAGGCAGCTCTTCAGCTTCTCACATCTCCAAATATCCTAGAACAGAGGCTCACCAAAGTTCTCCAAGTATATTAAGGCTTGCAGCGTAATTGAACCCAAGGCCTGGATTTCTCTTTTTCTCTAATTTTATTTGATTTATAGCCACTGCTGAAGATTTCTTCAGTTTTGTAAGTTGTTTTGTTTAATTGCGTTAAAGGGAAAATAACTCTTTTTTTCTTCTGATCTGCTTTATAATTACTTGGTACGTCTGCTGTGCATTGTATCATTTACTTCCCCTCGTGTATTTCCTGTGCCAGTGACAGTCAGTGAATGATAGTTTCCCGCACAAAACAGGAGCCTGCAGAAAACCGATGGTTAACAGGATCTGCTGTTAGCACCAAGGCCTAAAGAGAACAGGTGAAAACTAAACCCTGTCCCCTGAGGCCAATAAAATAGCTGTTTGGTCCCCTGTGTGTAACCTCCTAATAACTTTACTGGGCAGCCTTAAGATCCCTTGGGGGCTTCTCTGCAAGAGCACTCCCTCTCTTTGTTCAGATTGCTTATTAAAAATGATTTTATAATGAAGTTGCCTCAAATAGCAGCTACTTTCCTGCTTGTCCTTGAAGCAGTGTTTGCCCTGCTGAAGAATCTGAAGACAACTATCTAGGGCTTTTCTCTTGTTCAAAACTTTTACAGAACTACTGCTACACTTGTTGGTAGTGGGTTTTTTTCTTTTTTTCCTGTGAGCCAAAGAAAACTTCTTCATCGGCAGCTAGATAGTGTACCGTTACATCCACTTTGAAGCCATCCCTGTAAAAAGTTACACTATGTCAGTGATTTGTTTGTTGCCTGTGAGAGAATGAATGTTGCCATTTTATTGTAGTGACCAAGTTATTGAGTGCCAGAGTAAAACGAAGGCATTGTCAAATAATGGAGAGGGGGGAATATTTCTAAAATCGAAATGTTTCTGGCTGGCTTGGGAGAAGGACTACTCAGAATGACAGTGCTGCATGGGAGTGTGTGACTTGTGACATGGATACACGTGAAAATCTGGATGCTCTGTTTCTTCATGGTGGGTCTATAGCAGTGAAACGCTTTGGCTGTGAGACTTTGGATATATGTGAGAGAGATGGCCCTTTGCCCACGTGGAAGCAGCCGTGGGTAAAGTATCAGCAGAACTTCACAGAACAACTGGTCAGAAGTAAGACAAATCTGGTGGCTCTAATCTTCTATTAGCTACCCAAAAGCTTGGCTTCTCCTGGGCCCCCAGCACTTTGGCATGATTGGAAGGAACATTTCATTTGCGCTAAGACTGATAGAGCAGGCAATTAATTGCACTGCCCTGGAAGTCCTGTGGGGGAACTCTGTCTATTAGCTGTACTTGAAGTTTGTGTCAGGTCTTTTCTCTGGATCTCTTCTGAGTATATGGAGCAGCTTCTGTCTGCATGGGTTTTTTGGCTGTAACCAGTAATTATGGATTTATTTTAGTCAGAGTTTTCTGGCAAACACCTTAAGATAGGTTTTTCTGTGCCTTTATAGCTAAGTAGAATGGAAACCATGGCAAGGTGAAAAAATGCACAGATGAAAATTTAATTTTGGCAAATAAAGACTGATAAGTATTTGCAAAACTCTTAATCATCCAGTATTAGAATCTCTGTATGTGTTTATGTTGGATTATACTTCAGATGCTTCTAAATTATCATTACCTAGCAAATTCAATTAGACAAGGCAGAAGAAAGGAAGCTGTCTTTAATTTTGCAGGTCTTTATTCAGGGGTAACTCCTGATCCTTTCTGTGCCTCTAATACATATTAGTAGAGGTTACAAATTAACCCAGAAGGTGGACCCTTAGCTGGGTTAAAAACTGGCTGGATGGACAGGCCCAAAGGGTGGTGGTGAATGGAACAAAATCCAGCTGGAGGCCAGTCACGAGTGGCGTCCCCCAGGGCTCAGTCCTGGGTCCAGTCTCGTTCAACATGTTTATCAATGATCTCGACAAAGGGATTGAATGCTGCCTCACTAGGTTTGCAGATGACACTAAACTAGGAGGAAGTGTTGATCTGCCTGAGGGTAGGGAGGCTCTTCAGAGGGATCTGAACAGACTGGACCCATGGGCTGAGACCAATGGGATGAAGTTTAACAAGGCCAAGTGTAGAGTGCTGCACATGGGACATAATAACCCCATGCAGCGCTACAGGCTTGGGGGGGACTGGCTGGAGAGCTGTCAGGCAGAGAAGGACCTGGGGGTGTTGGTTGACTCCAGGCTGAATATGAGTCAGCAGTGTGCTCAGGCGGCCAAGAAGGCCAATGGCATCTTGGCTTGTATCAAAAACAGTGTGGCCAGTAGGTCTAGGGAAGTGACTGTGCCCCTGTACTTGGCATTGGTGAGGCCACACCTCGAGTGCTGTGTCCAGTTCTGGGCTCCTCACCACAAGAAGGACATGGAGGTCCTGGAGCAAGTCCAGAGAAGGGCAACCAGGCTGGTGAAGGGGCTAGAGGGCAAATCCTATGAGGAGCGGCTGAGGGAGATGGGGCTGTTTAGCTTGGAGAAGAGGAGGCTGAGGGGAGACCTTATCACCACCTACAACTACCTGAAGGGAGGTTGTAGAGAGGTGGGCAATGGTCTCTTCAGCCAGGTGACAGGTGATAGGACAAGGGGGAATGGCATGAAGCTGGGCCAGGGCAGGTTTAGATTGAACATTAGAAAAAAAATTTTTACTGAAAGAGTAGTTAGGGCCTGGAACAGGCTGCCCAGGGAGGGGGTTGAGTCACCTTCCCTGGATGTGTTTAAAAAAGGGGTAGATGAGGTACTTAGGGATATGTTTTAGCTTAGGATGGGATTGGTTGGAGTTGATGATCTTCAAAGGTCTTTTCCAACCTTGTGATTCTGTGAATAAATTCCAATGCTGCTCAAACTTCATTTCTTTTTCTGGTCTGTCCTGTGGACAAGATGGGCATTCTCTTTCATGTTTAAAAATTATGTGGAGGCCCATGTTTTAGAGAGTGATGGAGTACTGGGAGAGCATTAGGAGGTTTCTGACATTAGACACCTACATTCTGCCAGCGTGGTTGATGGATGCTAAGAGATTGTGAATGTGACTTAAATTTAAACAGTTTGTGGATGTAGGCAGTAAATACATTAGGAATGGTTGCAATCTTCCCTTATACCTGTCTTGCCTTGCAACTCCCCAGCGAGTTTGTTTTTACACTTTTTGTACCCTTCTGTTTCTATCTAGTAATTCCTAAGGCCATTTGTCTGTTGTTAGAAATACTGAATTAAGTCATGAACATTCCTTGTAGAAAGTACTCAACAGAGAAAGTGTAGGACTGATCCTATTGCAGCTGCTTTAAGGATTCCTACTGGCTGAAACATGCTTCGATCGGCCCTTCAAACACATTCTCTTTTGTTTTTTGCAAAGTCTCCTGCCTTTAGCACTCTCACAGCTGTTACATGAAGTTAATGTTTCCAGCTTGAAAACAGCCATCCACAATTTTGGTACTGACATCACTTACAGAAAGAACTGTGTTATGGGCCCGTTACGTGTTACCCTCCATACCCTAAGGTTGGACTTAAATCCAACACTGAGAGCAGTAGTAATTACTCTTGGCAGTCATGAAGTTACAGATTTTTTGCAGCTTTGAGTGGCAAGGGCACCAGAAAACTGACAGATGAGACTTCTCCAAGTCTATCTTTGCATCCTGGATATTTTTCAGTGCAAACAATGTGAAAACAAATAGGAAGTGTGTTACTGCTCATGACTTTCTTCTATAATATGTGAATTACGAGTTCTGACTTGGAATAGTCTGAGTCTAGGCAACTCTAACTACACATGCAGAAAAATAGCAATATGCTGGAAGCCTTCTAGCTACATCCTTTACAATAGTTTCCTAAGAGCTAATTGTAGTTAGTAAACTAGACTTGTGCAAGACTCTGTCAGTTGAAGTCACCTCCGTCTTTGTCCCTGCGAATGGACTGCTACCAAGTATGGCAAAGCTTTGGGTTTGAGTTAGGATTAAAATACGATCTTTTGGCCTGGTGGCCCATTTGTACAAAGACCAAAAGTCGAATTGTTTTCCCAAAGTAGATGGTTTATTCCCATGGACATATTGCTGCTACCTTTTTTTCCACATATAGAGAAGAATCTGTCCATAGAGCTTTCTGCTCACATTCATTTCATTTCATGACGTTGTTTCTTATAACACAATATTGCATTTTTGTTGTAGTAAGGCTGAATTCTAACGATTCTAAAGCAAGCTCAGTCAGATGGACATCTCCAAGGTTGGTATCTGAACCAAAAAAAGCACATTTTATTATCTGAATTTTGAAACCAGGGACTGATTCCATCATTCCCAATAGACTCATTTATTTGACAGTGCATTGCTAGGCTTGCGCAGTCGCCATTCTGAAACAACTATTGAACCTGAAAAGGGCGTTTTAATGTATTTTGAAGGCTAACCTTATTAGGACTGTAAAAATACTGGAAGCTTTTGCAGCCTTTCTCAACATCAACCTGGAGTTATTTAAATGTTCAGCCCAGTCAGGAGCATAGCTTCATGCAGACAACATATAAAGCAGCTCCTTGTGGCAGATCAGGTAGTCACTCTAACTCATACTGAATAGCTTGTTCTTAATTGTATGACCAAATGATAATGACATTAGTAAAGTTGTTTTAAAAAAAGGTTTTGCTGTTTAGGTGGGTTTTTTTCTCTCTAAGTCTCCCAACATGGTGAAGTATAGTAATTAATGCTCACCTGAAAAGGACAAAAATTCTGAAAGGGCAGTGTGGGTCAGATTGAAGAACTGAAATTTGGGGTTGAAAAGTAGGAACAGAAACAGATTCACCCAAAATTCAATATAATCATGATGGATTTTGAGATACAAACTTTTTAAAATCCAACTTATATTTTTATCTCGTCATAACAATTGAAGAGTTGCAAGTTTTGAGATGTGGTGGGGTAAGCAGGCAGGGAGAACAGTACAGACAGCCTTTCAGAAATCTTGCTAGATAGGAGTTATAGTTAAGTAGGAGTACAGGTAATTCTTGGGGTTCATATGGATCAAAAGATGGTGACAGATACTTTGGTTCAAGTTACTGAGTACATAAATGCCATTGGCATTTGTAATTTGCATGAGGAATCTGCTTACCTGAACTATGTTCACATACAAATTGTTTATGGAAAATTGTTCATTAAACAAAAAGACTCAGACAACATGGTATCTGGAGTTATTGTAGTATAGGGGAGTAGTTGGATTTCCTGCTGTATTTTAATAGCTGTGTTTCAATTTAAAACATAAGAAATAAACTGCTTTCATGATATGACAAAGCAATAAATTTTTCTGTAATACCGCAGTGATTTCCTTGCAATCAACTGTTTGTGCACTATAAAACCATAGTTAAAATGTGTGTGATTTGGCATATACAGATGTGCTTGTTAGCACACATTGAAATAAGCATCACAATATTGAAATAGCTTTTTTCTAATCATTTTTGACAGAGAGAGAGAAAAAGGGAAAGTATTAGTAAGCACCAAAATTGCATCCTCCTGTCTGAATACTTTTGGATTCCAGTGTGAATGTTCTTTGCTGCTCTCTCTCTTGCTATTGTAAGACAGTGTCATCATAGAACCTAGTTTTGGTCTTTAAGCCCAATGTAGTCACCTTGTCTTAAATTACTGTACTGTCTGGTTTTGGATTCACTGTTCAATTTATCAAAGGAATAGATCTCACCTAAACAGAAATTACAGCTTCTAGGGATTACAGGTGGGACTTCAGGAAGCTTCCTGTCTTAACCTTACTGCCATTTAAAGTAAAATCCTTGACTTGAATGGAAATAGGATTGATCCTTCAATGAGGATTGTAAAAAATACAAGCAGTAAATTAAACAGGAAGCCTTGACAAAGAGGATGATGACTTGGCTGCAAAAGCTAAGGCTGTTGTGAGACCTTTTTGCTCTCTGTCATAGCTTCCCCTGTATGTATGATTGGGTCTTGTTCAGTGTAAACAGACTATCAGTTGCCAGCTGTAGCAGTGTGACTTGCTGAACAACAGAGTAGACACACCCTCAAAGCAATTTCCTCTCTTTTTTCTTTTTTCTTTTTTCTTTTTTTCTTTTGAGGTGTTTACCACCGACTTCAAAAGCCAGTTCACAACAGCAGTGGTATTGCAGTTTTCTGGAAATTCAAATTAGGGTTTATTTAATCTCTGTGCAACAGGGGTAGGGAAACCTCTGGTTTCAGAAAGCCAGTATATGACCAAAGCCATTTAGTGATTTCCTTTTAGATATAGTCATCAGTTGATAACCATCCTCCCACCAATGTTTGTCTGAAGAGCTGTTTCCTTATCTTTGTTACTGTTACCTAACTGATAGGCAGGTATGATACTTGCTGGCTGCGAAGACAACTTTGACAGATAAGGCGAGTTTCCTGTTTAAACTCAACATTTCTTTCACTCTGACCTGTTTTTCTTTTTCTGTCCCTGTATTGTCAGGTTACTCCAGAGTTAGTGGACTTGAAGTAAAAGTGGAAGTAAAGGGATCATCAAAAAAGATGATTTTACATGCTCTTTGAGCACATAAGAGTACTAAAGGCTGGTTGAAAATAAATGTCCTGTTGAACACAGCTCTTGATATTTCACAAAATATTTTGCTGAAATACTCTTAGGTTTTTTTCTGCAGTTTTTGGGAGGAAGGTAAGAAAACCCCTTGTTAACTCGGAACAGGGTGAGTAGCGTGTCCTTAACATGGCATGGTGGTGACGTGACTTTAAGTGCTGGCCTAGAAACAAGGTGGTTCAGGTATTTCAACCTTAAATTCCCACATCCTGTTAGCATGAATTTACCACCTCACCGTCAGCTGTTTTAAGAGTAAATTTTAGTATGAAGTCGCATCCTTGATGAAGTGGTAATATGTATTCCTCTAGAATAGTTATCTTTGACAAGCAAAATTGTTCCAAAAAATCCCCAGCCATTTCTAACAGGGAACCTTAGAAAAGAGACACAGAGAACCTTGACTTAGGGACAAATGGTTTGCAAACCTATTAATATTCTTTCTGAAACTAATACCTGGCAACCCCACTTTGCCAAGAAAATTCCCCTTATGGCATGTTAATTTGCTGGGTTTTGCTGACATTGAGTGAGAGGTTGCATGATGGTTGCCCTAGGTAGGAATCTATCACTTACCCTGCAAATAGACTGCTTTCCTCACTCTGGGGTTAAATCTGAAGTTAGACTATGGGTCCAGCATAGCAACGGGTGGTATATTCTGACAAGCGCAGAAGTGAGGAGGCTTATGTGTACCTACTTATTTTCTTGGCTCAAGGTCTTGAATTCTCAGCCTTTGAAATCACAAAGCTGTGCATATGAATGTGGTTGGCATTTTACTGTATGTTCTGGATAAACAACAAAAGACTACCTACCTATCTGTTTGTACTGTATTGTGGGTGGGTATAGGCTAGCCAGTAAATCTTAGGTGTTTTGTTGTGTCAGATTTGGCTTGCATATACAAAATGACTTAACGGCACTGGCATAGTCAACCTCCATGATGCTCCTCTCCAAATCAAATTCAGTAGTGCTGTTTTGACAACTACAAGTTCTTTTCAGCAGTTATAATTGAATGATTAAGTTTGTTTGACATGGAGACCCCTCCCACTGGTGGGATTGTTGAGAGACTTTAACATCCACTACAAAAGTTTGTAGTACCTGTATTATTCCATTCTCCCTCTTCCCTCCGTCGCTAATCTCTGCACAAAATCTTTCTCTTAAGCACTTGTGATTAAAGAATGGTTCAATTTCTTGATAGATAAATTACAAACATGCAAATATAATTTGTCCAAATTAAATCAATTACAAAAAATAAAAATCAGTAAGCTAGTTCTGAGTGACATGCCCGAAAATAATCATTCCTTTTATTAGGTTAGTTCCTTGCTGGATAATAAATTCATAAAAAGTTTGTGATTGACTATTTAAGTAGTTTTAGCTCAAGTTAGTATTTTCTGCATTTACCTTCTATTGTTTTCCTGTTTGCAGTCACTGAACGCAGTTAAATGGACAGCCCCTTTGATGGGCTTTGTGTACTTGATACACGTTTGCTTCCAAATAGTTTTGAGGTTACATTTCTATTATGATTGTTGTTATTCTTAGAGCTTTAGAGGGACAGAAGAAAAAAGAAAGGAGAAGCAAAAAGAAAGATGAAAAGATGTAGCTACTATTTATCTAAAAGCTGTGTGCCAATTCAGTATATTTTTACCTGTTAGGTAAGGAGAAAAAAGCAGTTACAGCTGATGCAGGTGGTCAAATTGTGTATAACAGAATGGCAGCAGGAACTAAGTGATCCATTAAAGCTCTTAAACTTCTCTTTCCTTCCAGTGAGATCATAACTACCTACATGCACCAAGCAAAGTATGCCCAGATTACAAGATAGGAGCAAAAGTGCTTACCCTCTTTCAAAAAAACACTTCTAGGATGCTTGCTGTAGGAATCTATATGTAACAGCAACCACTAATTTAAATCTGATGCTGTCCATACTCTGAACGTATCATATTTATAAAAACACCCTTTTTCTTTAACAGCTTCACTTTCTATGTGAAGCCTTTGCTGCTTTAATTGTTGCATTCTTGGTTTTCCTTGTGAGATGTTTTCCCATTAGAGAAAAGAGATGATCAAAGCCAGATGCAGTGACATAAGGAAAGAGAACTAAGTTGTGTAACTCCCACGAATCAGTAGGAAAACTTCCCTTGGCCTTACAGTCAGAATATCCTGTTCATTGCAAAATGGTATGGCTTTTCCTGTATGCCCACTGTGTACAGCATACTGTATTTAGTTGGTCTTTATTATGCAGGTATTAAGCTAAAGAAGGAAAGAAACGGAGATCTTGGCAGACTAATTGCCAAATGGGTAATACAGTTCTCCCAAATCACCCCATCAAAGTAGCTGTCTTTACTTTGTGTTATTAAGTGCAGCACTCTTGTCCTCCTGTGCTTTTACATTAATTTCCAAAAACATCTTCACTCCACATTTTTAAAGAGGTACAAATAATTCTATTAGCTCTTCTATCTGCCCCTTTATTGGTTATTTAATGTAAATGTGAATCCTACACTTCTTGATTTTTAGTTATGTTTTGCAAATTATTTCTGTGTATGTGTGCACTTAGTGTTGAGAAAAGTATTTCCATTTCATTTCTAACCATGTGTTTTCGTGGAAACAAACCATCTATAACACATTGTATTGCTATGAAAACACAACCTTATTAAATGTCAAACAGTTTATGTTTTCGTTGCTGTCATGTTGAAATTGGCACATTCACTGTGTCAGTGTTTTATGGTGAAAGCTTAAAACTGTCAGATTGTCAATGTTCAGGCATGAAAAGGTCTGAAGTCTCACACATGGAGGAGGAGAAATTAGGCTCTTGTCAATTAGCAGGTGGTGGTAATTTAGGCGTGTTTGTTTGAGGCTTGTATTAAGATAATAGGAACTCCTTAGTTTGAGTATCCTCAAATATTTAAGCTGATAAAGAGGTGGCGTCAGTGTTGAAGTCAGTCATGTGTGCTTAGTAAGGGCTGACTGTAAAAACGGGTTGCTGGTGGAGCTTGAAGTGTCTTTGCACATTTAACTTTATCACTCAGCTCATACATTGCAGAAATTGGTTCAAAAAGCAAGGGAGCTGGGAGAGAGTTCCACACGACTGTACACACCCTGTGCTACTGGAGCCAATGGATCTGAGTGATCACGGCAAGGGATTTGATATTGCCCAACCCTTTAGGACTAGTGTCTGCAGGTTCACAGATCCCATTGTAACAGGCTGAAAACTTACATTCAAAGCAGACTGGCTCCTGCAAGAGAGAGCAGGCACTACTGCATAAGCTTACGGCAAAAAAGTCCTGTGTCAGTAAGGCAGGGCGTGGTGAATGAGCTGCAGTTTAGCAGTACATAATCCTTGTTATAGGGAAGCTACACTCACATTGAAGTCTGTTATTGCTCTGCTGATAGGTGTGATGGGCATCAGGCTGTTAAAAGAAAGGATTAAAAAAGCATGCGCTCCATATGGACAAAGACAATGCAAAGGTCATAGTAAAGAGAATTTTATTTTCAGTGACTAAGGTAGGAAATACTTGTAGAAGAAAAACCCTTTTAGCCCTCCCTTCCTCATCAGTTTTACACTTTAAATAAGCCACAATGCTATCATCCTGCTGATCTTGACATTTCCAGTATACGTGGGTTAAAAGGCTGTAAAATCAATTTTGCTTATTTCAAGCTGTGCTATATTTTATAACATAAACTGATGTTGATCATATGGTTTAATTGAATACAACTCTACTTAGAAATGGCTCATTCTTCACGTACCAAAATTCACAGGAGTAATTTGCAGGTTTACATGCAGTTGCATTTATTACCTTGTGACAGTACACAAATAATTAGGGAAAAAATAGCTATCTAGTTTATTATCTCTATAGGGAAAATATACACATATTTTACATGCAAACTGCAACTGTGTTTCCTCTTCTTGTGATTGTAGAAGACAACTTCTCATTGTTGGAAGAAGTTGTAGCACTTGACTCAAGTAGTACAGATGCTCTGAGTTCCTTATGCCAAGTTTGGCTATCACTTGGTCATTTGTCAAACTCTCTCTGAGGGTCATTTGGCCACCCTTGTGCCTATGTGCAGTCGACTGCCCTAGTCGAGCCTCCATGGCATCTATGTAACACCATGGATCTTCCCTTCATAGATCAGATTGCAAACTTGATTCTTCCATAAGCATGACTTACAGATACCTTTCTCAGTTCTGTCCTTATGTGTACCTCCTTGCAGCTCACACTGTAGCTAATAACAGCCATCCACCTGGTGACAAATTCAATGATTCATGAAATCCTAGGCCTCGGGGTGCTTGCTATTTATTGTTACACACAAACACAAAGCAGAGAGTAAATTTATCACTTTCAGGTTTAGGTGAATGAAATGGGTGTTTGATTATCTGAAGGAGATAGGGAATGTTTATAGACATTTGCATAACAGCCTTTTCTCATTTCATCTTACTGCTAGGCACAGTGACTATGCGAGACTGGCTATAATTCTGCTGCAAATGCCAATATTTTCTTTGAGTGTTGACCTGTGTGTATAACCATCATAGGTATCGTACCACATATCGATAAAAGTGTGTCGGTATGAAGCTGTCATTTAATTTTTAAGAAAGGAGGAAAACTCCATAAATGGTGTTGAGCCATAATGTCGTAAACTTTGTGCTGCTTGTACTCTGTATTTGTTCTGTGGTTTTTCATTTTTTTTGCCACATAGCAGAATAATTTTCAGATTTTTCCCCAGAATATGTTTTCTCTCTGTGTTCTCTCTTACACTAACAGTATAACAGAAGGAAATTACAAATTCTTAGCCTCCCCTACAAACCAGAGGAAGGTTTATTGGACATGATAAATACCTGTTTTTATTAATGCTGATACATTCTATTCAAACTTCTCAGTACGTGTTCATAATTTATTCATAGCTGAACTTGGGATAGGCCAAGCGTAAAGACTCTGGTCTGGACCACTAAAGGCATGTCTACTTTACCAAGTCATGCAGATGAAAGGGAGCAGATCTATGCGGCAAAGCACTTGACACAGAGGATCTGACATCCATGCTATGTTTCAGGGTTGGGCTGTTTGTTGACTTCAGAGTAGGCCTACTCCAGTCTCATGAAGCCTGTTGCAGCCAGAGTGAATTATATAACACAATATATAATTCACTCCAGCTGCAATTATATATTGTCTGGGAGTGCATCCTTCAGTTTAGTTTCATCGGAAAGGAATCCTGTTCGTGCACTCTGAGGCCACTCTATGATGCAAACCAAAACATCCTGAAGCCATGGGGATTGCTGCTACTAAAGCACACTTCTGATGTGAACTAAAACACTGTTCGAGGCACACACTAAAAAGCTCCCAATGCAATTTCTGAATTGGACTAGAAACTTTGTAACAAAGTAGTGTTTGCAGTACCAATCTGCCAAACTGCTTGTGGAGTGTCTCCTTGCTTTCTTCTAGCCTTCATGTTCTCTCTGAAGTGGTCCCCATGCTGCTGTCCCTTTCAGTCACATATGAGGGGACTGTCCCTATGCACGCATGCTCTGTAAAGTAAATAGGTTTGCTAAAGGACGTGATTTTCATGAATATGAAATGTTCCTTCATTCCACTGTATAACAACTGCTGAAGGATCATTCTATCAATCTTTTAGCATTGCCCCAATCAGGAGGTAATGGCTGGAAGACGCTCCCCATCCTGTTCTTCAGTTTGCAAAGGAACATCAGATTGATATTCTGTTTTTTCCTTCTCTTTATGTTGTGTAGCATGTCCAGTACAAGAACTTGGAATTTGGTCCAGCATATAAGGAGGTGCTGGAATTCAGTGTTGGTAATATTGCCACAATTAGAACACATTTATTACGGTAGAAGGGAGAGAGGGTGTTGTGTCCCCTGCACATAGAATCATAGAATGGTATGAGTTGGAAGGGACGCCAAGGATCACAGAGCTCCAACCCCCCTGCCACAGACAGGGCCACCAACCTCAGGCCTGGATCTACACTAGGTTGCCCAGGGCCCCATCCAACCTGGCCTTGAACACTTCCAGGGACGGGGCATCCACCACCTCTCTGGGCAGCCTGTTCCAGCACCTCACCACTCTTTCTGTAAAAAACTTCCCCCTAATACCTAATCTAAGCCTTCCTTCCTTCCTTTAGTTTTAATCCATTCCCCCTTGTCCTGTCATTGTCTATCCTTTTTAAAAGTTGAATCCCCTCCTGCTTATAAGCTCCCTTCAGGTACTGGAAGGCTGCAATGAGGTCCCCCCGCAGCCTTCTCTTCTCCAGACTGAACAAGCCCAAATGGTCACTGAAATGCAGCTTTTGATAGTTCTCCGTATTATTTTTCTGTGGGTTTCAGGCCCAAAAGCTACATTGCTCGTTACGGCGTATGTTGCTTTCCTTGCTCACAGCAGTGGAGATCCATGAAGAGGAAAACAATGAGGTGTTCTAGAAAGAGATGTTTTCCACACAGAACCCAGTTCTCTAGCAGGTGTATAGGTGGGAGCTTTTCCTTGCCATTACCTATGTGTGTACAGTCTCTGATTCAGATTGGTTTTGGCAGATTAATCTTCTTGCAGTTAAGCTTTCAGGGCCTTCGATTACCCAGAATCAGCCCTAGTAAATCTAAGTTGGTGTTATTTGTTACAGTGCTGACAAAGTGTTGCTTGGCTAAATAATTTGCAAAAACACTGTCATAATTAGCTCCTACAAGATAACATTTTCTTTCGTGTTTGGATATATGGATTGTCATTTGCTGCCAGGCGCTGTGTAAGGGTATCAGTAGATCCTCGCAGTTGTCTCTTTGATACTTTGAACAGCTTAGCAATCTCTAGTGCCTTCCTCTCCATTTGCAGGTTCATGGTGAGCTATAAAAGCATGTTTCTGCCCTCTGTTTTTGTACTGTTACATAGAAATGGTGCTGCAGAAGCTCCTCAACTTCTAGGAGGACACATTTTCTTCTGATTCACTGGTCTTTATTCTGTGTCAGTGCCAGTTCATTCTCTGCAGTCAGTCAACTTTGTTTCTACACCCCAAAAGTATTTAAATAGTATTAGTCATTAGTTATTTATGTTTAAGTTGTCATAACTATGGTGTTTCTTTTGAATGTTGAAGCTAAACATTGCTGTCCTTTTCTGTCATTACTTTAATAGTTCTGTTTGTTTGCACTGGTAAGTGTTTTCCTCTAAGTCTTCATTCTCGATGGAAAGGGGAAGCTTGAGCAGAGAATGCATCTGGTTTTTTTCCTCAGAATTTCAATATACTATGTTATATTTATCTAGTGTTCATCTTGGTTTGCCACGCTCTTTTGTAGACATGTTGTTATTAATGTGAATGAGAGGGAGTCATGGACAGTGACCACGTTGTGGCTATGTGTAAATGTGGTAGTCTGTGTTTTTGTTTCATTTGCATTTTTAATGTTGTTGGCTTTTTTTTAATTCTCTTTTAAAGAATTTAAAAATTTAAACATCCCTCACACTGGAAATGTAATCATTTGGCTGGAGAGGCCCTAACAATGATGGTTGGTGCAACCAAGAAATTTGTTTTTCAGCCCTTCACTTACACAAGCCAGTACAGACAGACCTTTAATTTGCGTTGCTAGCATAGAGATCTAGCCATATTAACTGCCCTGTTAAGCAGTATTTTTTGTCCACCTGTAATGAAAGGTGTCTGTTTTATATTGCTGCCCATTCATCATTCCTTGGACACCTGCTGCCTCAGTCAGTTACTTCTTAAATCTGAGTTAACCTTCTAATGTGATCCTGCTCTCCTTTCTTCCTTGCTCAAACCTATTATTCCAGAAGCCAAGCTGTCCAACACGAGTGCAGGCACCTGTGAGCACATGGTGTTGGATTTTAACATCTATCACTTCTGCCTGCTGTTCCTTGGAGCTGTGGATTTTCACCACATTTTTATGAACAGAAGAGCAAAGTACCAAAGTTACCTGAACTATTCATTACGTGCTCATGGGTTTGCTTTATGTTTTCTGTTCCTGGCTTAGGACTGCACATTGTTCTCTAATTCATTCTGCAGTCAAGAATGGAACAATTAGGCACAAACTCTCGAGCTCTGGCAGATGATTAATCAAAAAAAAATTAACTTCGGCTGATAATGCTACTCTGTGAATTATGAGCTGGCTGTAACCCAGGGAATACTCCTATTGTCCCTTGCACAGACGGCCCATCCTTTCTTGACTCAAGTACACCAGAAATAGTAAGAATTTTTCATCTAATAGAATTTTAACCATTATGTTATTAAGGTTTTTAACTCCTTTAGTGCAGTGTCTCTGAATCTCTTTCAGCCAACTACCATGTAATCCTCAAGAAAAAAAAATGCAGAATTCCTTTGTGTTTCAGCATAATTTGGCAATTGAAGGGGAAGGTGGTAAATAAAATTTAAAGCATTTAGGTAAACAGATGCATTGCAAAATCTCATGGTTATAATTACAAAGATTTTAATTAAAAGTGCTGGCCACAAAATATTCCTTTGTAGGCTGCTGCCAGCGACTGTGAATCCGTTCCCAACTGCGCTTTGGTATTGACATGTACCCAAGTTTCTCTGAAGTGTGTATTTAGGTTACTTTCACTATGAGTACTCTTTTTTTGTTCTGTTGTCATAGGCCGCTGACCTACGCAGTACAATGGTCCCTAGCCAGCAACGCTGTGCGATGGGGTGGATTTGGTCACAGAGTATTAGCGATTCCTTAAGAACTTGAATGACACTAACAACTGTCTGCTACAAATGTATTTATTTCCGGGGGGAAAGAATCCCGGCTTTGCTTACTAAACACAGCCTTCTTTGCATACCAATAAGCATTTTAAACCACTACTCTGAACTTGGATCTGTCAGCTCAGATCTTTAAAAGGCTTTCTGAATGACAACACAAATCTGTAGTTCTGCTAGCTGGAAAGAAGTATGATTTCCATGATGAGCCTAGACAGTTGTTTTTTTTTTTCCCCTGAAAAACACTGTAATGGAACCCATGCTACATAAAACCCGTTTCTCTGCTGAGGAGGAACATTCCCATGTCTGCTTCTAATAATTACTTAGCTGTACTGCCACCCATATGTGATTTTTCTTCATCCATCAGCAAAGGATTGCTAGAAAAGTGCTCTACCCCCAGTAGAAGGGTGAAAAAGTAGAGACATTACACAGGAGCAAGATGTGTGTGCTTTTCAGCTCTTTACTGAATGATTGCTAATTCCAAGATTGTCATTTTCAAAATAAATCTTTAAAAAGTAAAAATTGTTGATACAGGCAAATGGAAAAATAATCAAGACGTGCATTGAATGTCTGGGGCAATAATAATTAAAGTTGTTGCCACGACTCTCACAGTGTTCTGAAATTTTCATTAACATTTTATTTCTTTCCTGATCAGCACGTGGTGTTTAGGCCATTTTGGGAACAATTGGGTGGTCTTCCAGTACAGGACCATAGCTTAGATAAGTACTTACCATGAACAGGTTCATGTAGGTCCCTCTTAGTGTTTAAATTGACTTTCCAACTCAAACTTCACATTAACAATTCAGAAGATTAATTTAAAGGACTCAATACTGACTCAAAAAAAAAAAAAAGTAGTCAAATTAAGTACAAATATAAAGATATTTTCTACTAACTTGATCAGTCTTGGCATCAGCTTAGTTGTTGTTATCTGTAGCTAAGCTAGGGTAAGTGATGATGGGGTTTTCCAAACCTGACCTCTCATGCACATTTCTCATCACACAGACACAAATCCCATTAAAAAAAACCCCAAAAACTAGTCCGTAAACCACAGTGTCTCAAAGGGGACATACCTGCCAGTAAAGGATCAGTCTGTCCTTTGGGTGCACGTTGGTTGCACAAGTTCATCTGAAAAATTACAGATGCCAAATTCTGAGCAGAATCTGCCCACCTGTGTAATCATACTGAGGCTTGTCCTCATTTCCATCAGAGCAGAGTGCTTCGCAGGTTTTAATATCTCACAGTCTGAACAAGGCAAAACAGCACTCCCACCTATAGCAGGAGGACCAGGGCGTACAGTAAATTAAGTGATACAAATCCTCTTCCAGCTCCCAGCTGTGGCATTGTGTGAACGTGCCCTAAGCCCCCTTTCAGCAAAATCAGTCCAGTCAGCAATACGGACTCTGTTGTGTTGGGGTTTTTTCCATTGTAGATTAGGGAGTGGTTACTTAAACTGCCTCAGAAGCTGTCCTACAAACAGAAATTGGGGGTTGTGTTACTGCTGTGGGCCGCTGATCTGAGGGTAAACATCGATCCATGGCCTCAGAGCTAATCTGCATCCACTGCTTACTACTTGCTGTCCCACCATCCAAGTGGCATGTGAGCTTTTCCTCCTACATGGTTAAGCTGACAAGGGCAAGTGAACTCTGTCAGCTGCCATTGGAAGCAGTTTTCCTCTTTCTTGAAACTTTCTGGTCTAGTGCTGTTTAGTGGTCCAACTCATAGCCAGTTTCAGGCAGCACTGGGTGTTCAGAACGGAACTTCCCCTATCTCCTGGCTATGTGACAGTCCCTGTGCTCTGTAGCCCTCCTCTGAGATGATTTTCCAAGGGTTACATAGACCAGCTGGGTACCGCTTGTTTCCTGAGTGTGCTCCTTAGTTTTCAATTCTGCAGCTGGCAACATTTGTAAATAGGGAAGCTGTTGGCACTCTTAGCTAATTGAAGTTTCTGTGGGACAAAGTAGCCCCTGCTGACACTTCAATGTAACTGCTTTGCTTTCTATTAGCAAGTTTTAATTGTGTAGATATCCACACTCTAACAGATGTACCCCTTTTAGACAGAGTTTTAGTGTAGACTGCTTTAAGGGGGAAGGAGTGCAGTGGATTGATGCTGCTGCTTAACACTTTCTTGTGTTACTGCTAATAATTTTCAGTCAGAAAATGTTTTTCTAATGCACTGCTCATGCTTCACAAGTTCATTTCTTTCTCCCTTGATATAGAACTTAATCAGACACTTACTAGATGTGGTCCCTTCCCCTCTCTCTGTCCTCCTGTGAAATCGAGGCTTGTCCTTAGCAATAGCTGCTTCATGAGATGTTAAAATTAGTTTGGAAAGCCTCTTTTCCATTTCTTCCATATTTGAAAGCCTTTTACATTATTCTTTATATAGTAGAACATAGGAAAATTTATTATTAAGAAAAATATTTTCTATGCAGAAGGTCAGGCCCTGCCAGTGCCAAAAAAAGTGCACTCTCATATTTTGGGGGCATCTTGGGGGGAAAAGTAAGACCATCCTTGGTAATGAAGAAAAAAAAATTGATTATCTGAAACACTCCCCTGCAAAGGAGACCTTTGTCAAGTTATTGATGACTTTCTGAATTGGGATGCTTACCGCTTCATGAAAGTTGGCACCCAAAGCTTTTATCTACTAGGGATACATGCTTCTTTTTGTTAGACTGGTCCATCTTTGCTTGCCCTTGTCCCACCACTTTCCTTGGCGGTAGGCTACGGTGGACCACTGTGACTAATCACTGCAACTAATGGCATTCTGTAATTACTAATGAGGAAACCACTCAAGGAATAGTAAAATAAAGGATAGCAGTTGCAGTATTCTTGGTCAAGGTTGTATCATGGGCTTAGAAAGCTTGTATTATAATAAAACCCAACTAGCATAGGTAACAACAGCAGCAGCCTCACCACAGCACAAGTTTAGTATGTTCTGGCAACCATATTAATAATCCTCCAGTGGCCTTGCCTCTGCACTTTGATTGCTGGTAAATACTGTGCTGCTGTACCGTTACTGCCACTTCCAATCATGTTACCTGAACGTGTGACAATATGCACTAAAGTTTTAGTGAAACAGATCTGAAGACTGTGATTCACCACTGATAAGCAAATTGACCTTCTGACTGAAGAACACACAGAAAAAGTTCATACTGTATTTGTCCATCCAGAAGGGAGAGCTGACAGCAGTATAGAGCCTCAGAAATCTGAGAGTGTCCCATCAATATCCGCTTTGGCAATGCAAAATATGTAGAGGGTAAAGTAATTCTCATTCTTTAAATCCAGGCTTTCTTTATGCCACACCAGGTGGCAAAATAGGCCTGATTGTTTTTACATTTTTTTTTAATTATTTTTTTTAAACCTCCAGCAGTCACCTTTAAGAATCTGACCCTTATTCTTTCTGCTAGGGAGATAATTACTCACTCTCAATTGCTATCCCTAGAACCAGTTAATGAATGCTACATAATAAACAGAAGTAGGGCAGCTGGATGAGAACAATGCACAGGTGAGTAAGAAGACTTCATTTGGTGAGGAGATAATGAGCATGAGAACTTGTGGTTTGTCTAAATACCACCCTTGCCTCCTCTTCAGATAGCTCCCGCATTGTTACAGTTCTTCCTCAATCAGTTTTTCTACTTGTTAAGTGGCAAGAGGAAGGTGGTTACAAAGCAAGAGAGGTTTCCTCAGCAAAGAGAAGTTCAAGCTGCAGAGGAACCTCCTTCTCTCCCAGACCCATCATAAACATGGTTACTTTCTTATGTGCTATTGTTCACCTTCCCACATGAGGCTGATCCTGCCGGCAGAATAATCACTTCTTTGCTGTACCCAGTTTAGTTACCTCTCTGCAAGACTTATCCCTTTCTTCCTTAACAAAACTGTACCAAATCTAATCTTTGGAGATGAAGACAGGATTGATTCTTGATGTATCAGTTTATATGATGTTAGTGCTGAGAGAGAAAGTGACTGTCCAGCCCTACCACTGCTGGTCTTGCCACCTGTATTGAAAAGCTGCATTTTCTAGCCAGGTTGTACTGTGTGCCTCGGAAATATGAGTCTGTCACAATGAAGTTCAATGGCCAGTAAGTACATGCACAGAAAAAGTAAGTTACACGGCTATCCAGTTGATGAATAGTGATGTATAATACAAATAAATATTTCCTTTGGCTGACAGCCTCTTCATAACTGCAGTTTCAGAGATGTGGTGCATCTGTAATTTTTAAGCCAGCACTATGTCATTATGAAATTGATCTTGTGTAAAGTCATGGAGGCAAATGACTCAGTGACAGGAACTATTGATGATGAACGGAGAGCCAGGCAATACGTCCTTTCTATTCTGTGCTTTGTTAACCTGTCTGACACACAGAAAGGAAATGGGGTCTGAAAGTTTCTGGCTTGCTAACCAAAGTATTAATCACTTAGAAATTGCAAAATTTAAGTTAGTAATGTGGTTTCTGATATCCAAATTTGACTTGTTACAGTGACCTGTTTGAGCTGGATCCAAACTCAATTAAGATAGAACTGCAGGAGCTAAACTCTATTGACTTCATTATGATCTGACCACCTGTCTTCCTTAGAATCCTTCTAAAATTTCCACCTTAATCTTTGAAAGGCATGTTTAATACTCAAAATGGCAGAAGTCATAGCCAGAACAGCTTCCAGCTAGAGATGCGGTAGGAACATTATGCGCACCGTTTGCTAATGCAGGCACGTACAGGCCAGCAATAGTTCCAGTACCTCTGCCAGAAAGCTAATGAGAACATATTTGGCCATAAACTTTCCTCTGACTTGGGCAAGGGCATATCTAAATTCCAGTTGTCTCATGTCCACTAGCTGTAAAATGGAAGTATCAAAGCAACAGTGCCAGAATGGCACTGGGTTTGCAGGCAGGAACTGAGACATGATAATTGGAGAAGCCTGCCACGGGCTGTATTTGCATAGGAGGGTGTATATTTTTCTTAAGTAAATGGGCTGGTTGTGTGTGCCAAGAGCTCGCCATGTCTGTGATAGGCCAGTGAGGAAACACAGCTCTGTATGTTCTATTCACAGTGCTTTTGGAAGGGAAAATCTTAACGCAAATTGCTACGTTTTCTATAATAGTCTATGGAAACCTATCGCACCCAAGTGCTCAAAACACAGTGAATCTGTCAAAGGGTGTACCCCCACCATGCTCATGGCTCTTGTTCGTCCAAAAGCAGAAGCCTTTTTTTCTTGCATAGCATCCTTTTGCCATAGGCAAGTGATGGAATTAGGAGTTAATTTTATCGCACTAAAGATCTTGGAAAAGCATGCCTCTTCCCTGATGCTCTCCTGGCTTGTGAGCTATCAGGCCTTGACCTGTGAAGAGTGAGCCAAAATGAGAAATGCTGGTCAAAAATTCCCTGAATGGGAAAACTTGCTCTCCTGCTTTTGGGCTCTAACCCCCTTCCTTCCCAGGCCCTCTGCCAACCTATTTCACGATGGCCTTTAGAACCTGCGTTTCAACTTTAGTGAATCTCCACCAGGAGTCAGCATTGCCAGATTCAATGTTGCAGGACACATAACTGCTCTGTAAAAATCAGAATGTAGTATGCAGTGACGATCTGCTATTAAAGGCCACTTCACAGTATGCCTGGTCTTCTGCAGTGTGTTAACCTGTCTCCCAGGTAGCGCAGGCCTGGAGCCACTTGGAAATTAACGGGTTCCTGGAGTTCTTTCCCAGCTGAAATGTACATCTGGACTGTTTAGCTGGATGCGCTTACTGGTGTTCAAGTACACCTGTACGTTCCTGACCTGCTTTGTCTGTTATCAAAATGGACTAGTCACCTTCCTAAGTGCAGCACTCATAGGCTTCTCAAATTCGGTGTTTCACAGCATCTTGTGATTTCCATGGTGTTCCAGCTGAACTCTTGCTAAGTGGGCTAGAGGTGCTATTTGTATTGTACGTATAAGTGTGTTATATGCTTGCCTGAATATTCATACATCATACTGGCTCTTAAGGTCTGTGTGGACTTAATTGGTTGGAGGTGTTTGAAGAATTATAAACCTTGGATTCATAGGAATTGTTATTATGTTCTTCCCCTCTGTCGGTGTTTGATTTATATATGTGAGAGGCATTCCCAGAGGAATTCAACTAGATTTCTCTTCCAGATTTTTTAATTTAATTGATGATTGTTTACACAAGTGTCCTTGCCAAAGAGAGATGATTTGGCAGTCCTCTGGAATGTAAAGGTTAAGTATATTGATTTCATCTTTTCCCAAAGGAGCTGTTCTTTCTGTGGCAAAGCATCATCATTTTTGCTCTTGTGTCTACAACTTTGTTTACATGGATTTAATTGAATTTTGTCTATACTGTGGTGTAAGTGGAAGATGGCAATTTCATATAGTTCTTCCTTCCTGGAGTCAGATTTTCAGACTCTGAGTTTGTTAATGCGTCCTGAATTCCCTGAGCAGTATTTCTTCAGAGCTTTTGATGTGGTGATAACTGAAACTAGGGAGAATATATTCTGCCATTGCACACACAGTTCATAGGGGTTATTCATAGCAATGGTAGGATCTTATACTCTTGTCTTGATGTGGTTAGTATTATTGTTAGATTAAAAATAAGCATATCTAAATTATTAGCTTTCAAGCAATGTATATATAAACCATGCTTTTTTTAATATAATGCACAAGCTTGTAACACTCTTAGCTTTAAAATCATACATTCCTGGAGTAATGTGAATATAAAACCAGAATTGGTAACTTTGTTTTCAGAAATCATATAAACCATCCAATTAATTTTTTTTCTACTTACGCAATAAGTTTGTTGGGTTTTGGACCTGTAATTTTTGAATGAGCTGTTTGTTGCTACTTGGGAATTACACAGCAATTGGAACACCATGGCTGAAGCGTTCGATCATGTGTTTCAGTGTGATTGGACCTTGATCCGAGCAGCAGGTCTGGAGGAATTGCCGAACTGCTAGATAGCTTGCTGACATCTAAAAACTTCACAGCTCCTTCTGAACTGTACGCTGGCCCTGCCAATAGACTGGAGCCATGTACACCCCAAAGACATGAAGTTTTAATTACTAATGAAGCTAGTGATATGACTCTATCCCTTTTTCCTTCTGGTCACATCTTTTATTGGTTCTTATTTTTCCACTTTCTTTAAATTCATCAATGATTTTTTCTCAGTGATTCTTTTTATGGTCTAGACAAAGTGATCCATTTTGAAGAGCAGAAGAATGACAGCTGTATCCCAGTTCTGCATAGCCATTTATGTCCCTTGTATGAGAGGTTATGTTGGTCTTAGTTAGAAACAAGATGATAAAAAAGCTGGTTCCCATTCCTGGACTTCTAATCATATGCCTGCAGAATCTAGTTCCAATCTGATAGTTCGGAGGCAAAGTAACTCCTACTGTAAAGTGTAATTACAATGGAGATAAACCAGGAGTGAATGTGATCCTCATAAATGTAAATTTTAAAGACCTTCTGCTAATTCTTCTCCTAGCAAAATGCTGCTTCCTGATATCCCTACCCCAACACACGGACTCAGTGTTAACAAATAAGGCTTCTTTTTCAATATTCCACATGCTGCCTTATCATGTCAAAGTAAGAAATAGATTTCCTGTTATTTTGTTTTTCTTTTCCCTCCTTCCTGCAGGACTCTGTTTTTAACTCAGTGATTTCTTTTGATCCATATAGTCCTTTAGGAAATTAATTTCAAATATTTGCTGTTCCAAATACTCTGTGACTCCTAAGAGTATATTGTTGGGTATATATTTGATAGTTAAAAAAGCTAAGACCCAGCAGCCACAGGAATTTATGCCCGTTATGGAAAATACAGCATGATTTCTTTGGTATGGCAATACCAAAAAGTCTGCTGGCATACCCAGCTAAACACTTATAACCATATAAAGGGAATGCCTTTTAGGAATTGGATTAAAACATAGACATAATATTTTCCATCAATTAGACGTTGAGAAACCCCAGACATACAGTGCTGCAAGTGAAATTAGATACCTTGGGAAACCTATTCCAAATGGAAATCTAGTATGTGGGATCCTGATTCAGTCACCACTCCCTCCGTTTTTTACCCGCCCAAAAATATATTTGGATACACTAGTAATGTAAATATAGTAACATTATACCCAGTAAGTATGCACAGATCGAATCATGCCAGCTGCACTAAGTGTAGCCATAGACAACCTACGAAGCTGCCTATATGTGTTTTAAAAACCTGCCGATAATGCAGATTTACCTATTTTCCTGTACTACTGCAGATGAGCAGTACTACTGTTTGGAATTGTATCAGCAACCTGTGTATTATTTATAAATGGAAAATGACAGAGTTTAGGGTGAGCTTTCTGTCACAGTTGTTTTGCGTACGGGACATATAAATAGACTGGGTCATCATTGATGTGCTATGCTTTTGGCACTCCGGTCATTTCTGGCCCAAAGAGAAGCCACAAGAGATAAATACATGAAAGTCCCTACTAGCTTTTTTGTGTGTGGAAATATTTTGTGTTTTGGTTCACTCCCTGCTTAAGCTGCAAGCTAAATGGAGTATTTTTAACGTAATTCTTTACATGCTCCCACAGCTCGGCTCTTTTCAAAGCAGTTTGCCCCCGAGTGTTTTGGGCAGTTTTTTGTAAGGGTAGGAAAACTAGTATAGAATTATCAGTACTGTGTGCCAAAGGCATTTGAGAGCCCTCCTCCAGACTATCCAGGTGAAGAACTGACAACCCAAAGTTTCAGGCCTGTGGTGCAGGTTGTTTCAGATGTAACCTGAAACAAGTGCACGATGAAGTCTTCTGCACATCATACGCAAGAGGAAATGGTTTCTGAACTACATGGACAGCTTGCAGGCTTGGTTTGCAGTATTAGTGGGTACAAAACAGCAGTCCAAGAGGCACCATTTACTTTCTCCTGGCTTAGTGAAGGTGGGAAACAGTTACGAACATTAACATCATTGCCTTTGGCAACTCCAAGTGCAACATTTTGTTTTCCCAATTTCCACATTTAATTGATTCAATTTGAAAGTAATTCTGATTCTTTTTTTTAAGTTTTTAAGCATGATCTGTGGTCTAGTTACATCCAATTCTGCCTTTCCTTTGACTTCTCTGTTTGCAACGACAACTGGTTTCTTCATTTGAATTTAGTTGGCAACTCTATTGATTGATGTTCTTGGTAGAACAGAATCCAGCTGTCTTCACTTAACGGTATTATAATGCAGGACAAACACTTTAGTCTGTGTCATCCCTGTAAACAGTCTGTGGTTCTAAAGCTGCACAAATTCATGAAGAAAATGCCAGTCCATGCTGCTTTCTTGCTAAGCTTACAGCATGAACAAATGATGGCCCTGGGTTTTGGTAGGGTTTTTCACCCTGAATCATTGCAGTAATCCAGTAGGATGATATGCCAGTTATTACTTTAATGAGGTATACATTGAGGTTGCCAAATAAACAGCTTTTGAGGTGTATGCGTGTTATTATTGTGGGAAATGTTTCTACTGGTATATTAGATAATAGGTGCAATTTGAAGAAGGAACATGTAGTGCCTTCAGCTCCACTCCCTGTGCATCCTCTGGGTGTGGGCATATAATATTAAAATGTGTAGCTCAGCACATGTTCAGTTCACCTGGTTGACAAGAAGTTGCAAAGCAGCACAGATTTCCTGTGGCTTTCTGTTTAGTTCAGGTGAACAGACCCAATAGATCGTTTTTCTTAAGTGGGCTTACACACAGGCACACACAACCCCTGCCCCCTCCTTCATGCAAGGCTCATTTTAACACTCTATTTATGGGTAGTACACCTTTGAAACCTTGTAACTATTGGACCTCTTGCATGAAGCTGTTTTTGCAGATGTAGAGAGTAAAGGAAATTAACACCTTTCGGGTGCACATGTGGAAACACCTTTCAGCTATATAAACAGTGGTCTTAGCCAAGGAGTGGAGTGCTTAGTTGGTGTATCCATACACTGATGCACCAGGATTTGAAAGATTGGGTAGAACATTGGAGTTTAATCTGTAAGTTTTGGGTTCTCAGAAGTGAAAGGCTTCTTGCTTTGTGGTCATTTTCTGAGCTTGCACCAGTTCTGTACCACTTCACAGCTGAGTTTCTACTTTCTGTGTCCAGTGGCTGATCCAGAAATTCCTAGGTGGACCTGATTTAATTTAGTCTCTACAATGTAGTTTCCAGCACTTTTGTGTAGCGAGGTCAGCAAGGCAAAGGATCAGTAGAGTTTACAATTGCTTATAACGAGTGAAAACCCACTCTAAATGGGTATTTTTAAAAATCTGTTTAATGAAATGTTCTCAAGCCAGGGAAATGCATATAGAGGAGGAGTGTAACAGCTTGCTCTGTATCACTAAAACCTGCAGTCTTCAAGATAGGATACCAGATACTGCTTTTGTTGAACAGGGATTTTTATCTTCCTATCCAATCACCCCCTATGACCAGGCTTTAAAGTTCTTGTTCCCCTGGTCAGAAAGCTGTTTCAGACACCATACCTGTGGTTTCCCTTGTATTCTGGATCTTTTCACAGAACTTGGTTTCCATAGCAAATGCTTTTCAAAAAAGCTGTGGTTCAATAAAAGCACTCTGTAGTCCTTCATTCTATAAAGGAGTGCTCTCATTAACTCACTGTTGAATACCTCTTACAACCTCGGGTCTATTTGAATTCCACTCCAAATGTTCCATTACAGGCCATCCGACACCTCATGAAACACATTATAAGCTCCATTGCTGAGTTTCTGATCTCAAGTCTTAGTCTTCCAACTATTTTATCGTACTTGTATTTGAACAAAATATGCTAACTGAGACAGCAAATGAGGGTCTATATTTAGCCATGCAGTCTAGAAACCAGGAAAAAGGATCAGGAAATATTTATTGTTCAAAAAAACCACATTTTTCCAAACTTTCTGGAATAATGTGATATGAAGCTTTTGTTTTCTCTGTGCTGCCTCTTTCAATTTTGAAAAGCTTCCTGGTTTGTCAAAACACCACCACTCTTGTTATCAGAACTAGAGAGGGGAAGATGCGCACACCACGCATTTGGGGACACCTTCGTTCCTGTCTAACCTAAATGTGTACCGT
The DNA here is from genome assembly GCA_020800305.1 of Porphyrio hochstetteri. Classification (NCBI taxonomy): domain Eukaryota; kingdom Metazoa; phylum Chordata; class Aves; order Gruiformes; family Rallidae; genus Porphyrio; species Porphyrio hochstetteri. The sequence continues at coordinate 8,988,902 of CM036915.1, read as the reverse complement.
TAGATGGACAACATGGGATTGTCTCACAGATACGGAGGAAAATCCCCATAACCAGTAATCCAAGTTTAGAAATGTGAACTCAGTTAGTGGGAGACCTGAAGAAATTTGGCATTGTCAGTGACAAGCCTGTCCCTCACTTGTGCACGTGCCCTTTGAGTAGCAATCTTGAACTTCACTTCCCTGCAAACTCCATGTCTACAAATACAGCTCTCAAGGAAGGTAGCTGACATGCAGAAGTAGGATACGGCATCCCATCCTGCAGCACATAGGCACAACACTGCCTACTGCTAATGGGAGGCACTTCAACACACCACTCCCGCTAGTCCCCTTCAGCAAACCTCAGGATTGCCATAGAGGAATAACAGTATCCACGCTAGTATTCATCGCTCTTAGTGATAAGGGAAAAAATAATAACTTGGAAGTAAACTAACAGTATCCTTTAGAGAGGCAAGACAATGCTTTCAAATGTCGCCTAGTTATTTGGCTTGATTTTTCGTAATAGTAGTGTGAACACCAAGATACTGCAGTGATGCTGTACCCCTGGCCCTAACTCTTGTAAACCCTCTGCACCCCATCAGTAGTATCACATTGCCTTAGCCAGTCCTTTCCTATTTATTTCATTATCTTCATTCATTTGGAAAATAATTAGGCCTATCTCTAGTGAGATTTTCACCTTATGTAGCAGAGTGAGAAGAGTACAGACATTCAGCTGCTCATGCTACCAGTGTCTTTTAAGTGTGTTTTTATGTCTTTCCTGGATTTTGGATCACATCAGTCATATGTCACATCTCCAGCAACAAGCACATGAAATGTGGCAGAACATGATCTCACAATTTTGGATGACTGTATCCTACTCAGTATCGTGGTACGTGAAATAGCTACAAACTAATGCCAAGCTGGTGCTTTCTTAGGTTGCCCTTCTATTTTCATGAGAAAATTCAAGTGAAAAGGACCTAGATGCCTGGGTGTGTGAAATAACTTGGATCAGCACTGCAGGTAATGAGAACAAGTATTTGAGCCTCTAAAAGGAGGAGAAATACCGGTACAAATGCCTGAAAGTTTTCACTCTAAGTCCTTTACAAACAGTGATTTTTGCCCTTGCTGTATGGCCATAACGCTCACTAAGTATTTGTGATACAACTCTAAAGCTGTATCAGACCTGAGGATTTGGTGTAGCAGTACAAACTGTGTTCTGAATTTTCCTCCTGACAAAGACAGCATCTCTTTCACTTGGGAAAGTGGTAGACCTGCCTACTGTTACCATGCCAACTGAAGCCCTCGTGTGAACCCTAGCTGTTGCCTCTCTCATACAGGTAGACCACTGACCTTGCATGGGTTTGGGGGCCAGATTTGAAATTTAGTTCCCATGTCAGGGAATCTGGGTCTTTTTTATATAGGCTCTAGAAATTTTTCCTTTTGATTTCATCATACAAAAATGTAGTGTATTTCTTCCTTCTTAATACTCCTGAATGTTTTGCAGGCTTAATTTAAACATAATGATTGCTGGAAAACATTAGTTTTCTTACTTGGTTGACAAAACCAATTAAGCATTTATATTGCAATGTCTTGGCATGTTTTCAGTTTGGGATCACTAGACAGCTAAAGAGGAAGGGCTAGAGTTTGTGAAGGCAAAATTAATGCACTCGATTCCCCTTATGAAACTATGCATACTGCTCTTTGCAGAATACCAGCCTTAAATAGAAAAAAGTCTAACAAAGAATAAATGCTGTTGTGTAGCTTTGATTGCTGTATGGCAAGGTTAACATCTATTTAGATGAAGCAAAAGAGAAAGCAAGATTAGGTAGAAAGAAGTGAAACAGCTAAGGTTTTGGACTGGTGTGTCTTTCATAGAATCATTGAATGGTTTGAGTTTGGAAGGAACCTCAAAGCCCATCTAATTCCCATCCCCTGCCATGGACAGGGACACCATCCACTAGCCCAGGTTGCCCAAAGTCCCATCCAACCTGGCCTCAAACCCTGCCAGGGATCCAGGGGCAACCACAGCTTCTCTGGGCAGCCTGTGCCAGGGCCTCACCACCCTCACAGGGAAGAATTTCTTCCTTATTTCTCATCTAAATCTCCCCTCCTTCAGCTTAAAGCCACACCCCCTTGTCCTATCACTACATGCCCTTGCAACCAGTCCCAGTAACAAGGAAACTGGGAATGGTTTCCTCTAACAGGTCAACGCACATCTGAAAGCTTGCTGTGTGTTGGGAGAGTCCATGGGACTCCCCTCAGAGGTTGTTTCAAGGAGATCATGCCTTCTGAACAAAGTGGCTTGCAGCTCTGAGGAACACAAGGCACTCAGTCCCCAGGAGGGGTTACTCCTCCCTTTACCATTCTTCTCACAGATCTTTAGGAATTTCTAGAGGCTAGTTCATATGTGTAATTTCTCTCCTTTTCCCAGGAGACTTCAAGACCTGACTGTGTGCTAAGGTACTGAGGATCCAGAATTACCTCAGTTTTTCCCTCCTTGTATTGCAGAAAAGCGCCCAATTCCAAAATCAAATCATTCCAGCCACTTAGTAGGCTGGCCCTAACAGCAAGGTTTGGGGACCCTTGATGTTGTATTCAGAGCATACTGCACAAAATTACCAGACTGCCTTTACCACAGGCACAGATACATTCCTGACAAGCAACTGCAATCACTTGATAGTTTTTGGAAATATCTCTTCTGTCCCATGCACTGGTGAGTGTTCCTGTAGTATGCTTGACTTTGAGTTAAGAGCTTTCAAGGTTCTGTTAGTGCCAGCTCCTGCTTGCTCCTTGTCTTCTTTTCACTTCAATATTGGATGGAAATACAGCAGATGTATCATAGATACTAAGGAGAGTCAAGAAACTGTCACAGAGAATGCTTATTCTCTCAGAACTGAGGCTCTGAAGGAGTTGTCTAGTGTTTTATGTTGTTTGGAAACATGCTACAGGAAAACATAATCTTTCACTAATCACTTCTTTCAGAATTCCCTTTGATTTTTACCATACATCTCTTCTCTATGATTTTTCAAAATTATTGAGCAGAAAGTTGTGAAGAAAAAATGATGATTATTTTCCTGGTAAAAATAGCGTGAGTCCTCTCCTTTTTTTTCACATAGAGGTAGGTTGCCGTACCTTAGCAGTTTCACATTGGTAGCTCTCCTATTTGATAGCAATTTCTATTCATTTTGTATTGTGTTAACTATCTTTAGCGGTGCTTCAGAAGCTTCTTCCCTCAGCATTTTGGTGCAAATCTCATCAATATCTCTGAACTTCAGTTCTTTACCTCCTTTTTAAGCTTTCATTTCTTCTATTAGACATGATCTAGCTTCCATTCATCTCAGATTTGTTAGAAAATTCTGTCATCTGTTCGTTCAGCACATTGCAGCCATTTAGTCATCTGCACAAGAGCTTGTTTCCATCTGGCTTTACCCCAGCAGTGAGCAGCGTGTCACTTTGAGCAGTGAATTACAGAGGTTCTTATCGCTGCTGTAATTCTGGTGATGCCATAGAGAAGCTTAACAGACCTCAATCTTGTACAGCCTTTTTTGTCCTTCACTGTTTATTGATACACCTATTTCTACTAGTCATTATTTTCTTCAGTTGTTCATTCTTTAGCATGTATCTCATTTTTCACACCGCAGCTCATGCACCTCTCTGTTTCACTTGACCATTGCCCCCCTGTCCCAGGTATTGCAGAACACCAGGCTCTTTCATAGTCCCCAGGAGAGCAGTGCTCCCACATGCTGAATCAGTGCAAGCCCATCGGCATGGGAGCCGACCCCATCGGCTTCTGCAGGACTGCTGTGACATGTACAGGAGGTGAGGTTTGGCCCGCTCTACATATGGTGTAACTTCCTATCATGCAACTCCTTGTAGGTTGTGTAATTGTAATAGGATTGTTGAACAGATATGTAACAGCTCTAACTGAAAAGACAAATCCATTTCAGTTGTTCATGCTAGTGAGCATATAAATGACTCTCTTAAACTAGAAAAAATATTATTTTGGGGAAGCCGTTTCCATTTGGTAAAAAAATGCTCTTTGTCCCTCAGCTAAGAATGAATAGAATGATTAAAAGCAGCAGATAACTTTTGACATTATTGGACACTTAGAACCTGTATTGAAATCTAAGCACCTCAGCTCCTTGCAGATTGTAAAGTACATACTTGCAATACATTTGCTTTAGAGTCAAGAAGCTGCATTTTAATAACTGGGGTTTGCGTTAAAACCTGACTGCAGATGTGCGCTGAAGAACAGCTGCCATGTGCTAGAGGTAACCACCCCAGCTATAGCAGCCTTAAAGTAAAGATTAACAGTGTCTTAAATTAGCCTTGATTCTATTAGAAATGTCCCTCATATTTCATGTTCTGGAAAGGGATATGGGGAAAGAATGTCATAATGTTTCCCTGTTCTTTGACAAGCCTTTCAGTAGCCCTGTCAAAGATCCTTTAAAATTGAATGGAAATAATCAGAAATGATGTGCCTATGTGAAAAATGCTTGGCGGATTCTCTTCTGTAAGATGAGTGTATGCTAATGAGTTTTAAATTATGAGTTTAAAATTATTCTTATCAAGCAAGTGGTATGTAGTAGCTCAGATTAAATTACTAAGATAGAAAATGAGGATGTTTCTAAATCCTTTACCTGTTTTGCTTTCCAAATAGGATAAAAAATGCTGTCTCAAGCTAGATTAATACAAATGCACATTATAAACCCATGTTTTATATGAAGCAATAGATCATTCCCTATAGGTGGTCTGCCCTATATGCTCTGCTTTGTAATCAAATTCATCAGTTTAGAATACTGCTCTTTCCCGCTTTTGAAGTGGAAGGTGATACTATGCAGAAGTTCTCCTCTGAACTTGGTGATTATCAGCAAAACAATGCTCTCAAATAAGTATCTTCATTTGTGAGAATCATCTTCTTATTTTGCTTCTACTAACCCCGAATATCCTTCAACAGTGTCACTTTTATCATGTCTGATAATCAGAATTATGCAAAGGTCTAATCCATATGGATCATGCTCAGGAACTGTATCACTCTGTCACTCTAATTAGGTATGCAGTGTTTTGTTTGTTTGAGGCACAATAGTTGAGATTGTATTGACTTTTGAAAACAGACTGTTAAAGTTTAAGTTAGCCTTAAAGTTGAAGCCTTAAAAGCTTTTCTCCACTAACAGCGTCAGAAGTAATGAGTTTTCTTTGATAATTTTAAGAATGTAATGGTGCCGTGGGGGAGGACATCTGGAGTGAAGGCTGCTAGAGTGACTCTTAAATTTCATTAGAACAGGAGCATTTGATATGTAAAAAACAACGTGCCAGCTACCATCAGTCTACTGAGGTGTGAGAAATGGGAGAAATAATAGTGACCTACTAGTATGCAATCAGAGGGTGTGCTAGACTTGCCAGTATTTCTGTTCTGGAGCTCAGTATTAATCTGAAGGGGAACAGGGGAAAATGCGGTGTGCATAGTATTTAGACCTGTCGGTTAAGTATTATGCTGGAAAGGAGGGAGGCGAGACAGGCTTAGAAGCTCAGGTAAGCTGGGGCTTGAAGATTAATTCTGGAGAGAGGCCCAATGCAGAAATTTAATTGTCTTAGAAAGCATGTGTGGTTCTAAGATTGTGTTTTGCACTGAGACATAGAAAATGTGCCAGATCTTAATTTTTTTTCTCCTAATCGTACAAATAGTCTCCAGTGTGAAACTGTATAAATAATGTATATGCTCACAGGAGCAGGAAATATGCTACTGATCAGACAATGTCAACTTAGATGAATCCTGTCCTGAAAGCTGTACTATAAATGTGAGCAATAAAAGCTCTATTGACATGTGGCACTACTGACTGAAATGTCAATAGTTATAAAAAGAGTATTTCATAACGCAGAATCATTGCTTGGTCTGCTTCACTGGACAGATGCTTTTATTTTCCATGAAAGAAAAATAATTTCCATATTGGTTCTCTGAATGCCAGAACGGCTTATTTGTCCCACTAAGGCTCACATTCTTAATCGTAATCACATTCTTGAAAATAGGGAAAGTTTGCTTGTGGGCCTTGTATAGCATGAGAGGGAGTTCTGATGCTGAGCGTGACCTGAAACAATTTAAACGTTTCCATACTTAACAGTTAGGCTCAGATTCATTTTGTTCAGTCTGGAAGTGGGTACAGGGCAAATTCAATACATGAAGCATCCTCATCCTTAGCTCCATACGTGAGACTGCTTTGCTTGTTCTCAGGCAACTATGCCTTAGCCATAGGTTCCAGAGTTTATAGGCAGTGTGTGGCTGGCTGTAGACTGCAGACTCACATTTCTCCAGTTATTCTTACCGGTTATCCGGTTGTTCATCAACAGATTAGAGCATGTGCCATGAGCAGGGAGGAAATAAAAGAGGCTAGTGCTACTAATGTCCGAGGCACATGGACAGAGGATCCACTGGGGATCATATCATCTTGACTGTTGAACCATTCCTCAGAAGAAGGACAGAAAACCAGTTTCTTCCTGCAGCTCCACCCAACCAGACACATGTGTGAGGTAGACTGAGAGAGATTTCTGTCTCGCTTCTCATCTCAAGCCCTGCTCACAGCTACATTTTCTCCTGCCTTGGCCATCCCTGATCATTCAAAAGAGGACAGAAGAGAAACCCGAGGGTTAAAGAAACAGAACACCACCATTTGATCAATGTCGTTCAAGAAAATACAACTGTTGCTTACCCCTTGTACATAACTGGCTGAAGAAGGCAGTGGTCAGGTCAATCATAAATTTGCTGGGGAAGCAAGGGGGCTTGGGGTATTCTTACTAGTTCTCATTTTTCTTTCCTGTGGGAATGCATGAAACAGGGCAACCCTGTGAGCATTGCCATTCTTCTGCCTATAACTGCATGCACCAAATTTTGGGAACTGGACCTAATACTTTCTGAAACTAAGTTCTTGCCCATAAAACTGACAAAAAAAGTCAAGGTCAAAGGGTTTTTAGACAAGTAAGAACTTTTTCAATACTACTAAGCTATTTTCCAAAAGGGAGCTAAGCGTTTACATAGTTCTGTCTACTCTCCAACAGGCACCTGTACAGCTGGCAGTCGGTATCTTTGCATCCAGGCATTTGTTTTCATTTGTCACCAGCAGGATGTTCGGTTGTTATCTGAGCAGCTTCGCATGGGCTGTTTCTATGCTACTGAAGCTTAAACATCAAGCTGATAAGGACTTTTGAAGATTCCAAAATACGTTGAAGATGTTTTACCACAACCAGCATGATTCTCATAGAGTAGGTTTACAGGCAAAGGTGGCTCTTTGGAGAACCAAAGATTTTTTGCCAAAAAAATCATTAGATGGTGGTGATGATTATCCTTAAGCAAGGGTCCAACAATTGCTTCTTTGAGGATAACCAGTATCTTACTGTTCTCTGTACTACTGACAGTCATCTCAGCAGTAGGTTTTACACCATCCATTAACTTTTCCCTGCCAAATGGGATATACTGAACCATAAACGCCTGCAGTTTTTGGCAAGCAACACTGGCCAAAACCAGCCAGGTAAGATTATGCATGAAAAAGAGAGCTCTACCAGCTTTCAAACAGTTCCTGCTTTTAGGCACCATTCATCTTGGGACATTGTAGAAAGACCTAATGATGTGATCTAAGAAAAATTCAAAACCGTATATACGAGAATCTCCAAGATCAAATGGACTCAGCAGCAGCAGCATGATCAGTAACCCAATACCAGTCACTTCATAACCCCATTTTAGGTGTAGAGAAAAGAGGGATGCTACTAAGTCCAGTTTGATCTATTTCTTGTAACCTTTTCATGGACCCATATGCAGTTGGTGGCAGATGATTAATTGGCCATAATCTCAACTTTCTAATCCTTTTAGTTCCAAAGTGTACTGCTGTTACCTTACATTTTGAAAAGCAGCAAATATAATATCCTTTCAGGGGATTTCAAGGACAGAGGAAATTGGATGACAATCCAGTTGACTAGATCTTTAAAATCTTTTACTGCCAACAGCATACCTAGCTGATAATAATGACTTTGGAGTTACCTTTCATCCAGATGAACCCCAAAACATCTTGTCAACTCGTACTTCATTTCACCAGGTGCAGAGCTGTAGCAGCTGTTTGGCAATGCACAGCAACTCCTTCAACAGTTGTGGATAGCAATGTACTTAATTGGAAGTTGTGGGGTAGTTTATAAAATGCCTTGATTAAGACATATAGCTGCAGGCCCACACTGCACAAAAGCACACCTCCTCAGCAAGAATTTAAGAAGGCGTTTTGTCTGAAGCAAAATGGTATGATTGCAGGGTCAGCATAGTAGCAGTTTTAAATAGATGAAAAAGAGGCAACTTAATGAGGACAACCTCAGTTAGATTCATCTTTCGACAGTGTGCTACTTGGAGGGCTAGAAATAAATGAAGATTAAAATACCACTAAATCGGGGGGGGAGTGGTGTGAATGTGTTAAGTTTTTTCTTTTGTGGGTGTCATGTGGGCCAATTAGAAACCCCTTGAAAGTGTTTGTCAACTGAGTGGACAGAATTATGATTTCTGTTTTAAATATTATGTAGAGCTGCGGTTTTCCTATGCTTTGTTTTGGATATCTTTGGTAAACAAGACTGTTGCAAATGCTGCACCTGCATGGTTTCACCTATGATCGTTGTGTAAGAAGCCAAAAAGGCAGCAGCACAGCTTTCCAGTGCTTGGGACTTGTGTGTTTTAAAATTTTGTTATATCTGTAGCTGTATCCCTAATATGATCTGGGAGCTGAACACTCCACCTGACATTAGGATCTGTGGTTGGGCAGCAGCCAGAGAGGCTTTGCTTTCAGCATCACCCGCATTTTCCCATTTACCAGGTAGATGCTGTCACCTTCCCTGGGCAGGGCTTAAATAGCTCCTCTGAGGAGTTAAATGCTGTCTGACCCAATACAAGACATTTTAAAGAACTAATTTCATTAAAAACATATGAAAACTTCAGGGGCTAAAAACAATTAAGATTATGCATGATCATATAAATGTATACTGACAGTCTAAGGCCTTTTTTTAAGGAAAAACATATGTGGGAAATGTAGCTCTAGGTCATTCTGACAAAGTAAAGAAGCTGTCTGTGCTAAAATTGAAAATATGGAAGCCCTGGATGATTTCTTGAAATGTTTTTATATGGCATTTCTTTTCCAGTAAGTGAAGTTTTCGTGTCCATGGGAGAATGCAGCATGCAGGCATTTACCTGCAAGAGGATTTGCATGTGCTTGTGAACGTGAGTGGCAGTGATAGGGCAGAGGTAAAATGCTGTACCCCATAGTGGTTTGACAGCTTCAGCTTTGTAACAACCTCCTGTGGTTATAGCTCCTTCCAATGGAGGTTATTACATGGCATGCTTTCTTCTTTTAAGAGTATTTTTTTCTCTATGCTATGTAGGAAAGGAAGGTGGTGGCTGCAGACAACATAAACATCCTTCTTTAATTAATTGCTTTTAAACTGCTTCTGTTTGGGGGTGCTTTTGAACAAGTTCTTAGACATAGTTACCTGTTCATCTTGGAAACTGAATTTATTACTTTGCTTGGTAGGTTTGAGAAGAGGAGGAGGAGAGCTTTTCCGTATTCTCTGTCCTGTGCTTAGAATACGCAATTAAGTACCAGTTCCCTGATTACTAGTGCTAACAGCCCGCACAGGTGTTTTCCCTTTCTCTGCTAGCAATGTAACACTTTTTTCTGCCTAGCAGAGGTTGAAAGGTTGCTAGAAACAGTTGTTTCCCTCCAGTTGTTGTGGAGGCTTGTGGTTAGGCTAACAAGTTGAACACCTTTTCTCTCGATACAACTCAGAACAATACCTGATACAGTTATACGAGCTGTTAACGCCTTTAAACCAGCACTCTAACATTTGTAGTTCCTGGATGTTTCACTGTGGTTAGAATTTAAGCTTACACCATGGCAGACCCTTAGTGCTGGTGGCTTCCCTCAGTTGTGGTGGGCCTCAGGAACGGCGCAACAAAGGAAGGCAAGAGTGCAACTGCCTCGACTCTTCTTTATCTGCCCTGATAGGGCAGGAGTGCGTCTTTTCTGAAGAAAAGGTGGCGCAGAAGATGAACGCAGGCTGCGGTCAGGGGCTGCTTTGCAGGCCACTAATTAGACTGGACCTTTACATAGTTTTGACACCTTCAGGAGGTCTTTGAATGCAGAAATCGAGGAATGAATTCTGTGTCACGTGAGGTATAGCTTCTCACTCCTACAAAGAGCATGCAGTCTTGTGGTGGTTTACAGGTATTTTTCAAATGCTTACATAATAAGTGCAACAGAGGACAAGCTGCTGGAAAACGGGGAGTGTTCAAATAAGTCTAATGAAGCCCTGCTGTACAAACCAACATGAGCAATTGCAATACTTTCAGTATTGCAATAGTTTGGTAAACTGGGAGGAAACGGATTTTTGAGTTGCATTTTCACAGTGAGGTCAAACCAAGACAGAAAACTGAAGTGCAAATGATGCGCTTATACAGCCAGAAGTCAGGCAGCAGGTGCCTTTAGATGGGATATCGATAACAAGTAATAGACAATTTTAAGGATGCTCTTCTCACTTAAAATGTTTGATGACCAATCTTCTACAATTTTATGAAGCAACTGTTGTAAGGTGTTTATATGAATGCAAAATCTGTCGCCTCCTTATTATTGAGTCTGTTTAGCGCATCGGATGTCATTCCAGATTACCAGTTGCATTTCAGTTGGGCTGGAAACAAATGCAGATCAGTAATACTGTAATGCTGTGTACCTTAAGGTTAAATGTCTCACAAGACAACTAGGGCTAATGGACTGTGACGTTTTTCAGGCCATAGGTCTGACAGTACTTGCTGTGTCAGAGGGAGATGTTTTCACCGATCTAACTCCACATTACAATATTTTTAAGACATTCTTTTCTCATGTGTGTGCTACAAGATTTCTGCCTGCATCTGAATTCTGCAGCAGCAGCTGGCTGTAAAAGCGTTTTCCAGGTGCTGAAGAGCTCTGAAACAGCACTGTTAGTGGTATTTGATTCAGTCCAGGATGTCCTGTAAGGTTTCTGCTTGGCATGTCGCATCTTTAAAGCATGTCCCGTGGATAAAATGCCATGAACACAAACCCAGCTGGGACCAGATCTACCACTCTAACTTTCCTGAGCTGTATCTCACTATACAGGTGGTGCTATTGGTAGGATTGGCTAGATGTAAGGATGACAAACCCAGACCAAGACTTTATGCCAAAGATATTGGCTAAATTTACACTGCTGCACCAGATTAGCTCTTGGATTTTTTTTTTAAAGTAAGGACCAGTTAAAACAGTATTTTGTATTAATGAGACTTGAATGACTAGACTGATAAATGGTAGTAACACCTGGATAGTTTCTAATCATGTTTAAAATCATACTGTGTTAAGAACTCATTAAAGAAGTAGGTAAGAATTTGCCATTAGGGGCTGTTTAATAACAGATTGTCTCAGCGTACTCATCTTGGGCTTTTTCTAAATGTAGGACTTTGTTTAAGTGCTTAAAATGCTTCCTCTGGCTTCCCTTTATCTATTTTCCCTTGTCTTGTTTTCATTTAATGTTTATACTTCTGATTATTAGGAAATGTTTTCTTCTGTCCCCCACTAAATAGCTTGTAATGCATCAGTTACAAGCATTTTCTGCAGTTTTGTATTTTGTGACAGCCATCGAATAGTGTTAGACAGGAACTGGAAAAAATACTGGGTTTGTTAATGCAATTTTCACCAAAGTGTTGGGTTTTTTATAGGTTGGATTATTTTCTGTGTTCAGTCTCATGCTACCCCTCTTGCAGCATAGATGTGTGTGTATCAATGATGCAAAACTTCATCTCGTAAACTGACAGTACGGTGACAGCTGAGGCTATAGACTATATGAAAATAACTCCAGCAGCGTTATAATGCTTCATGTGTTCCAAGTAAATCCTGAGAGAATATGAACCCCTCACCAGCAAGATTTAACATGTAAATGCTGTTCTGCTTGATCATCAACGACCATGCAGTGTATAGTCGTGTTATGCCAAGACCCAGCGTTGCTACAGCTTTTTTTAAACTAACCCAACACTTACAAATCCTTCGGGGCGGGAAAGAGAAAAAAAAAAAGTGTACTTAGCCGAGGCTCAGGACAAGGAGGGACGCAAGCTGAGGGCGTTTAGGCTCAGCGTATCGGCTATTTCAGAAGCGATGATCCTTATCACCCGCTCAGTTACGCGTGTGGCTACCGGGACCCACACTGCAGCCCGGCCCCTCTGTTCCGCTCGCCTCTAACACAGCCAACCCCGCGTAGCTGCGTGCTCGCTTTCCCAAGCGGGCAGGAACAGCCGCCCTGGGGCGGGGTACGGGGCCGTTCGCCCGCGAACGGCTTTGGCGAGCCCCAAGGGCCGCAGCCGGGACCGCGCGGTGCCTCCCGCGCCCGCCGCCTCCCCAGGGCCGCAGCGGGCCCCCCCGCTGACAGCCGGCTGCTGCGGGCGCGGCGCTCCCGCGGAGCGAAAGGCCCCGGGGCGGGGGCAGGCGGGCGGCGGAGCAGCGCCCGGCGGAGGCGGCGCCGCCGGGCCGGGCTCGCCCCGTGACTGGCTGCCCGTGCCGCCCCTCGACGCCGACAGGGGAGGGCACGGAGCGCGCGGTGTAAACAAGGCGGGGGGCCGGGGCTGGCTTGATGTCAGCGGATCACATGGAGCCTCATATGGGCCGGGGGATGGCGGCGCGACGCGGCTCTCCGCTGGCAGGCGGCGGCGGCTGCTGCTGCTGAGGCGGCGGCGGCGGCGGTGGCGGTGGCGGTGGTTCACGCCGAGGGCCCGGCCCATTCCGCCTCCCCTCCCCGCCTCCCTGCCCGCCGCGCTCCGCTCCCCGCCGCTTCGCCCCTGACAAATGATGTGTTTTGTGCTCGCCGCGATGAAAGGTAGGCGCAGCTCGTGGGAGCCGCCGCGCCGTGGGGAAGGGGAGAAGCCCGGGCCGGCTGGAGTCCCGGCGCTCCGCGGTCTCCCCTCTCCGTGCGCCGGTGCCACCGCTCGGCCCCGGGCGGCCTGCGGGAGCCCCGGCGACAGGGGGGCGGCGTCGCCGATGCCTGCCCCGCGAGCTGCCGCCGGTTCGGGTACCCGGCCGGGCGGCCCCTGCGGCAGGGGGAGGTTTTCAGGAGCTCTCGAAGGGACGGGGCTGCTCGGTCGTTCCCGTGAGCGCCGGGCAGTGCGCGCGACTGCCGCCGCTACGCTGCCGCGGTGTTTGGGGGCAGGCGGCCGTGCCGGGCAGGAGCGGTGACCCCGCGGAGCCGCTGCACTTCACGCTGTCGTATACAAGTGAGAGGGTGAGAGGGAACTTATCTGTCAACTCGGCTTTTCGGAGGGAGAGGTTGTGATTAACGTCGTTGGAGCCGCGTAAAGCGGAGACGAGCTGTCTCATCTCCCTGCAAACCCTCGTAGGAAATCCATACTGCAGAATCTGTCTCCCGCGAAGTGGAAAAGAACGTGCAGCTTCCTGTAGGTAGCTGGCGGGGGTAAAATGCCATTTTAAGAGAGACCTGATAATTTTTAAAAGGCTTTGGAATAAAATAAGAGTCAGAGCTCCTTAGTGCTTTTTTTTTTTTTTTAAACCTGAAGTTTTCTCTGCTTGTCGTCTGAGCCCTTAATGAAGAGCAATGTCAGACTGACGGCAGTCAAACGAAGTTTTTTATGAGAAATCAAAAGTTCAGAGGTATGTTTTCAGTCTTCCCTGTTTCCTAATAAAATGAGGTCCATGGTAGAAGTTTGTACTTCAGCATTTCTAAAGTCATAGCTGTGGGTTGTTTGAGGTTTTTATTAATCCTAAACCCAGTAACCATCTTATTTGAATACATATATTTTTCATGACAATCTGAAGAGTATCACTGCTGACTTTGAATTTAATGCCCCCGATGAAATACTAGATCTGTTCCCTTTACCTACAAATCTATTAAAATATTTTAAAGTTTTTCTTTTTTTTTTTTTTAATAAATAATTACTTGGGAAGAGAAGATTGAATCCTCCATCAGCTATAGACTTTCCTTTTTTCAACTTAGCGAGAGCAGTAGGCAATACACACCAAAAGCAGCGTAGTGTTTGAGGCTTGGTAGTTTTTGATTACTAGGCTTCCTTTTTTTCTTGGAGAGAAGCCTATGTGAATAAAAAGAGAAGCACTATATTCATTAATCATTAGCCACGCTGAATGTATTTGGCAAGAAAATGTAGTTGGTTTGATTCAAATGCTTCCATTGGTAACAAAAGGAAATGCATTTTTTAAGAGCAAACTACATGGATGTTTTAGCAGTCCCTTAGAACTGTATGGGTTTTGAGACAGTTTTTCAGCATATCCCTCACAACAAGCCCGTTAGAACCATGAAATTAAAGAAACATTTGTTTTTAAAAAGAAAAGAAGGAAAATACATAAATTTTAAAAACCTCGGAGAATGTAATTGCCTTGCATGCTTCTGGACAGGGACTTGGGGTTATGTTGTACGGAGCAGGCAGATGATTTTCAGCACGTCAGAAATATTTCTTTTTACCCTCTCAGGAGTTTCATTTAAACCAATTTCCACACTGATGTAACATCTTGGCAGAGCCCAGCTCTTGGGTTTTAAAGTGTAATTCTTAATGGCTTTATTACAAAAATATTTAGGTCTTTGTACCTCTTACGGAATGCCTCTGTGGTACATTTCATTCATGTTTCATACAGTTTAGTTTTCTAGTGCGCTGCAAAACTTGGTTGGTTTCTTTTCATTTCTCTAATTTGTTGGAGAGGGTTTAACTGAAGGAAATGTGTTGTCATTTGTCTGACCTCTGGCTGCTGTGAAATAATAGATCCACAATCCAATATTGTGATTTGAGAGAAGTAGACCAGTAGCATAGGGAATGCGATTTTATGTAAGCTCAAAGGCACAAGGGAAAAATGGAAAACATGCAGATGAATTGAATATTGTGTTTATTCATGGTGCTGTATTTACAGCTTTTTGGGCTTTTAATCTTTTGCAGTTCTGACATTAAAGTGCAGAAAGTTATGATCTGCAGGAGAATGTGGGATGTTACAGATTTATGTATTAGATTTTTCTTTTTTAAATGAAAAAGAGCAGCATTAATTTCTCTTCCATTGCTGGTCAGGTAGTCCAAAGTGATATCACGTGAAATTAATTTGCAACTTATTTTTCATGCAATATAATGTTCTGGCAAATACGCTTTCTTTCATTTTGGGAAGTTCTCAGACTTCCAGATTATATACAGGTTTGAATGAGTGAGGATTTTGGCCAGCTGTTACTACATCAGTAGCTGGGCTAGTGCGGTTAAAGACCTGGAAAACAAACGAGTCCAATGTGGTGGCTGAATGTGTCCTTAAGACAGGCAGTGTAGTAAGAAATGTAACTTTCTGGTTTTGATCTGAGCGTAAAGAGGGGCATTTTCTACCTATTTCTGTGAAAATAGGCAGTGGTTAAAATATCTGAGTTCCTAAGTAAGTATTTTGTAGATTGATGGGCTTTTAAGAATTATTTATCAACTGTTGCAAGTCTGTGTAGAGCATTCGGGAAGCCTTGTGTTCTCAGTTTAGAATATATGCAGGCAAGTTAACCTGTCAGGGTGCCACTTGACGTGCTTCCCAGTAAAAGCTCTCAAAGAAAGCGGGTAATTTTGCCACTTTGTTTATTGGTACAGGTCTTATTCCTGTGCCTTTGCTGTCAGAAGCTCCAAGGTTAACTTGAAGGAGAATAGTACGAAGAGCTATAAATCGGGTGAGCATATTCTTTGTGCTGGAGTAGAAACAGAGATTCAGTTGCAGCATGCAACTGGAGGTGAAACCCGGCACAGAGGCAGCTAGGTTCAGAAGTGTGGTATTGTACCATCTTTTGGTACCTCTCTGTAGTGAGACAGAGGTGAATCAGGCCGGGTGTTGGTGAGAGCTGAAGTACTTATCTTCTGTTATCAGAACCAGACAGAAGGGTTTGGTCTACTGATGAGTTTATAAAGTATGAAAATGAACATAGCAATTGATTTACTATTCTTCCTATTGACACTTCTAAACAGAAATTGGAGGGAAGACAGGTGTAAGCATTCTAGGCTTTTTCTACCACGTGTATTTACTGTTAAGGTAGAATTCAAGCTACTAATTCTCACTCTTCCTGTGTGGACATCAGAGTTGAATTGGTTGCTGTTTTGTGGAGGATAGACCAGAGCATAGAATTGGTTGTAACTTGATTGTGAGGGTAATTGTTTCACTTGGGTAGTTGATCATTGGAAGTGTAACTAGTTTTCCAACTGACCCTGTCTCTGAATGAAAAGTCAGTAATTTAAAATACCTATTTAAGGAAATAGACCCTGTTAATTTGCTTATTGGTGCACATGATTTTTGGATCTTAGTGTATTTCTTCTGCCTACCCAAGCTGCAGGTAAGCAGGATTTCTCTTGCTGCCTGGCTACAGTGCTGAAGGGAGCGTGCTTTACTTGCAGCGACCTCCACGCTCCGGACTTGGCAGAGCCAGGCTGCTCAGGGGCTGGCTGGCCGGGGATTTATGCAGTACTGCTTACTGCGGGTGAGCTTTTCTGAGGCTGTCAAGCCTGACCTTTTGACGTGTTTTTTGTCATGTGTCTTGGCACCAACCTGCCCACATGCTGGTAATTACTCTCTGTTTTTCACCAGTAAACAACTGCCTATGGAGAGATACCTTACTATAGGTTTAAAAAACCCAGTCGCTTCACAAATTGAAGTGTGTTTAAATTTGCCTTCACTGTGGTACTGTTGAAAGTTAAATCCAATTTAGCAAATACTTTGGTACAGAACTTCTGTTGACTGAATATTAACAGAATCTGGCCTCTGGAACTGCCAGCTGAGAGGCCGTTTTCTTGCTGCTTTCATTTCGTACAACTGATCTGAATGACTTACTTGTACCTAAGACATTTGTTGCATCACGTTCACAGGACGAGATTGGTTTGAGGTTTATTGCTGAAGTGTACTTTTCAGACCCTTTGAAAGACTGAAGATTTGCAAGTAAAAAAAGAGGAAATCTGTCTCTGTCTTACTCTGTGATAATCAAAAGCAGTTGCATGCTATGTACACGTTGCAGTTGGGGGACACTCCTTTCAAGTCTGGAGAATCTGTATGTCCTGTTTAAGTCAGCGAAATCTGTGGGTGCTGAACATCTCACTAGATCAAACTGAACTTAGGTTTCAACACTTGCCTAACTGAAATGGTGAGCCTGTTCCAACTGACTGGAAACACAAACTTAAAAATAATTCTTCTAGGATAATTCTGAATAATTGGGGCAAAACTGAAGTGGTCTGTGGACACCATGCAGGGACCTGTCCTTTTCTTTTTTTCTTTTTTTTTTTTTTTTTTTTTTTAATCCCTGAAGGGATGAGGCTGGGTAGTTAGGCATTGCTGGTGTTTGGGGTGTGAGCTCTGTGCAAATATGAGGTGTCGTCACGTTTTATCCAGTGAGCTGGTGCGGGGGTTGAAGGGGAGGTGGCAGCCAGTTCAGCGTAGATGCATGTTAATGGCCTGCAGCTTTGCAGTTTGGGTCTGCAGTGGGGAGGTGAATGTTTGTATTGGCATTCATTGGGTTGGGGAGCAGTGTCTAGAGACCTCTGTCAGGAACTGAGTCCTCTTTGTGTTGAGTACTTCCCCAACATGTATGAAAAAGTGATTTCTTTATTCATTCCCCATTATAGAGAGCCTTGCACGTTTGGTTTTGGGGTTTTTAAGGATGATATAGCACTCAATTTTAACATTAAGAGGTTTTAAATCTTTCTTCCCTCTCAGTATGCTATAGAAACAATTGCTATCGTGTACTAATTACTGTCAGGGTTGTTAGTATTTCATCTTCACTACATAGCAGAATTCTCAATAAGTATATTTGTTTCTAATCTACACGTACTAAATCAAAACTGTCAAATCTTTGTGTCTCTCCTGAGCAGATATATGCAACTTTGACTTTGCAGTTGTCTATCTAGTATTAGAGGAAGTTGAGATGTAGCACATTGCGTTTTTTTTCTTTGCATTCTCATGAGATAAGTTTTAGTAGCATGCAAATAAACTGCATATGACAAGAATTAGTTATTACAGACTGTAATAACTAATGTTTCTCTTGAATCATTTGAGAGTTATTTTTTCTCATTTGCAATGAGAGAAAAAACATTCACCTTTTTTGTATTTCTGTGTGAGCTGTGATAGCTCCGGCAATGAAGCAAGCAGTACTTCTGTCATTTTGTGATTTGCCTTTTCCTTGAGGACTGGTATTTAAGACGTATGCTCATAACTAATGACACAGAAACTGTCTTCTAAACCTGTTCCTTACAGAAAGTATTTTTTCTGTTTCTTTCTTTGTTGTTTTTTGGTTTGGGTTTTTTTTGCAATAAACATTAACAGAGGAGGGGAGGCTTCTGCCCTTGAAGAATAGTTACATTGTGAGAAAAGGGTGATTGATGCTCTGCAGTGCAGACCTCTCTGCTTGTTGAATGAAAAAGCCCGCAGACTGAAAAGTTGAAGCAGAAAGCCTTTTTAGGGGATCTGGTGGTGGACTTTCTTCTTATGCTTCATACTGTTTTAAAGGGAACCTTGCCTGGGGTTAACAAAGTCTTGAGTTTGCCCAGGTTTTTTTTTTTCACTTTTCTCGCTAGAGGCATTTAGGCGAAGAAGTTCTGCAAAATATAGGTTGGCAAGCTTGGTGCAGTCTCAGGCTGCTTCCCAGTTGCCTGCACCTTATGTTGAGAACACCAGGGAGTGACTCAGGGCGGCAGTGAGTCACGGGGTGTCACGCTGTTCCCCTCTTCAGAGCGGGGGTTAGCTGCAACAGGGAGCTTGCTGACAGACTTGGAAAAGTCAGTGTGCTGGGGAGAGTCCCTTGCACTCCACACTGAGATTGTCTGCCTGCACAAGTTCCCACACACGTTCCTGTTTTCATGGAAAAATATAACTAAATACAAGTTGCATCCCTTTTCTTTTTTGGTGTCAGGAAAAGGTGAAGCCTTCATGCTAACAGGAGCAGATGGATATCAAGGAAAATCTGAGTCCAGTTAGGGCATCCCTCTTCCATCCTACCGCCATTTGCTTTCTGCGAGTGCACTGTCTGCCCAGAAGCACAGAGCTGATGCCACTGTTAGCCATGGAGCTTCAGTCTCTGAGATGGCTAGGGCTCCTTGGGCTCTTTCGCTGCAGCCCAGTACGAATCTCTGACATTTAAAGCTCTAAGTGCCAGAGGTCCATTCCAACCCTCCCCTCCCTGCTGCCCAAGACGCCTGGAGGTTCCACAGCAGTGTTGAAGGAGGGTACCCTGTGCCCCTTGCAGTCACACATAGCCTGTTAATTCACTACTGTTTGTGAATGCAGCTGGGTGCAGTTCATGGTCAGCAGCACCCTTCAGTGTACAGCCTGGCTCCACTACACTTAAGCAGGGTCACAGTTTCACTGCATTTTTTGTTTTCCTTCGGATGTGGTAGAGAGTGATGCAGGGCCCATAGCTTGTGGCTCTTTGGTTTGTGCCATTCATTCCAGCCTTTAGGCCTTTTGTCATGCTACATATGTAGCCATCTAGGCTAAAATCAATGTCGAGAGAGGTATAATCATCCCAGCTTTCATTTTAAGAGCATTTATCTCAAAGCTTAATTAAAGCTACTTGGATGTAAATAAGTCTAACCTCTTCACTTCTGAACAATGCAAATAGAATAGTCAGCATACTTACAGGGTATCAGCCATGTAATTATTGTGTAATGCTTGTGTTCTTTGAAATACTGTGCCATTTATTGCCATTGAATCCTGGGACAAGGTGCTTCATAAAACCAACTGCATGACTCTTTATTTATGCACTTTAGAAAAAGTTGATCGTTCTCAAGCAAGGGGGCGGAAAAGTGACACTAAATCTTTATGTAGATAGATGAGCTGGGGCAAAGAGGTTGTCAGTGTGTTCTTTTAAACTGAAGTGACCACAAACTGGAGTTTTGTCTGGCTGACAGAGTACCATGTGTCGTGTTCCTGCGTGCCAGGATTGCTTTTCTCTGGCTCTGGGTGGTGCTCATCAGAGGGCCTGTAGCCAGGCACAGTGTGGTTGGGCCTCCTGCTCCCACCTAGTTTGTAAAGAAGGCTTTCTGCGCTGTCGACTAGTAATAAGGAAAAGGTCCTGTCCCCATTTGCACATGCTGTCTTCTGCAATGTGCTGGTTGTGTAGTATTCTTGAAGTTGTAAAGACTGTTATTCTTGCTTGCAGATACTGAGACCTGATGTATTTGGTTCTGCTGGTACATCAACCTCTCTGCCCTGAGGCAAAGGGGGAGGCATCTGAGGCATTGAGGTCTTCTATATACCAAGTTACATAAGTGAGGTGGAGTGGTATTCTGAACTGCTTTAGTTAAATTACCTTAAAAGGCTGTGTGGTGTACATGTGAAATGCAGTTGAAAGCCTCATTTGTCTCAGCTGACTTTTATTTTGGACAGAGTTATCTTAGTGTTAAATAGTAATTTTAGAATCAGAACAGTGGGAATAGGATTGTATGTAGGGCCTCAGGTTTTCAGTCTCCACTGCAGTTTAAAAGGGGATACGGCTGTGATCAGACATGTGTTTGTGGTACTGCATCTTTACCTCTTTCTCCAAAAAACCAGGAGAGTTGGGATTGATGTAGCAATTTTCTCCCTTCATCCAAGAATCGTGTGCGGCTTAAGACCTCGTACGATTTGCATGATCCAATTAGAAATAAAGTTCTCGTTGTGTGTGGTGCTTCAGGTCACACCTCTTGTGAGACTGCCAGGGGTCTTTGGCATTGATACTGTGCCATGGGTTAAGCTTGCCTAAAATTTACATACACAGGTATTTACCTGGCTCTTAATTGTGAGGAGAGCAGCACACTCTTATCCAGCATCCTCTACTTGGACCTGTGCCTAATGATTGGAAGGGTCGTTTATCATCTCACCCCAAAAAGAGGTTCAGGTCTCTCTGAGCCTCAGGTGCTATTTGCCTGAAGCCCTTAGCCAGGTAGAATGTAGAAAGCCAGTAAAAAGTGATCCCTGGTCATCAGGAAGTTTGGAGCTTCTTTTCTGTACATAGACATTTGCATGCTTTACTTCTGGTGTATATTTGAATGGTATAAATTGCTCTGCTCGTTGACAGGAGCAGCAGTAGCTCCTGTCTTCCTGTGTCAATTATAATGTTCCTCGTAATGGATGCATTTTTCCATTCAGCTAAATTAATTGGCTCATCTTTGTCTGTGTTTGATTTGGCAGAGTAGTTATTGTGGGAAAACACACTTTTTTCTAGTAAATTTATAGTGATTGCTTGAAGCTCAATTTGGGAATTAATAAACCCATCTTTTGCAGAGCAGAAAACTGCTGCTTGTAGATTGCCATCATTTTTCCCCCTCCTTGGACTAGTTCTTTCTAGTTTCTGTAGAAATGTTTGCATGCTGGGCGTGATATTACTAATCAGTTTGGGAGAATATAAATGCAAGTGAAGCTACCACTTGGTACGAGGCCTCATACATCAGCTGGAGCACTCTACGGTTTGGGAGGTGCCTTCGCAGCTATTGCTGCAGGGTCACGCTCTGCTGTGCACAGAGGGGCAGATTGTTAGCGATTGTCTGGAGTAGCTGAGCGTTGTTTTCCTTCAAAAGGATGCTCCCTCCAATTGTTAGCTTGATAGAGATGTATTGTGTTAAGCTTTGGGTAGTTTTTCTTGTACTGTGGGTGCGTTATTGAATTAGAAGAAGTATTTGCTTAAAATATGAGTGCATAAAGATGTTTATAACTGCTGGATAGGTTCTTGTATCAACAGATAATAAAAAAACCCCAGACAGGATAATTAAAGAGCCAGAGATGTTTCATTTGAGAAACCTCATATACATAGGCGCCTCTTAAATGGCTGAGGAAAACAGGCGCAGAGCGTTCCTCCCGCCCCAGATGCTCCCCAGTGATAGCAGGAAGAGCAGCAGTGGTTGGCAGCACCTCTGGCAGCCAGCAGCCTGGAAAGGCACGGGGCTGGAGCAGGGCCTGGGGAGGCAGCTAAATAAAGCACTTGATTTTCCTATTGTTCTTTCCAAGGAGGATCCAAATCCTCTGTCCTGCCTCCTGCAAGGGATGCTTGGTTGGAAACTCTGTGTGAAACCTCTCAGCTACAAGAGCAATATTTCAGCCTTGTGTTTTTCTGGTGGATTATTTTACTGCACGTCACAGAGTCTGTGCTGAGCGCTGAGAACAAATTTTGCTTGCACCTGAAAAGGCCCTGGGAATGTGATGTTTCCAGCATTGCTGTGGCTGGCTCTAGTTAATCAGATTTCTTCAAAATCCACTGTTACGTCCGGGAATAACTTGGCAGTTCCCAGCCAGAAAGATGGAGTGCAGCACCTGGCTGCCTGGCCCGGCTGGTGCTGGAGTGCTCCCTGCTTTGCACACACCTACCTCTTCACATGCACTCTTCGTTACTGAGCTGCTAGATGTCTTTGGAAAAGAGGAATCAATGCCCATGACAAATTTGTTTCATTTTAGATTCTCTTTTCTAGATTTCTAAAAATGACTAAGCTATAATATGGTCTCCTTGCTTTAAAATGTTCAGAGTCTGGCATTTCTCCGGCTGGTACACTGACGATGAAGCTTTAAACTATCTGGATTGGAGAGCGGCATCAGTTGCAGTACTGATTTTGTTGTGGAAACCTAGAGCTCAGTGTGGGGAAATGCTCCCTCCTCGTTTCCACGTTTCCAAAATATTCCAATTTTCTTCTGACGTTTTCCCTCTCAACCACAGTGTTTATGCTTAAAGGAGGGGAAAACAGCCAAACATAAAGGTCACTCTTAAAGCAGAGACCTTTTCAATGGCAAAATCTCACTCCAAAGAACTTCGGATTGATTTAAAAGCCCTCATGAAAGTGCTTTAGAATGGAAACCCTTTTGTATCTCTCCCTGGCAGCTCTAGCTTGTACTGGTGGTAAATTTGCACTTTATGTTACTCCTGCCAGTGTTGATTAGTGTTTTGTCACAGAAGTAACTAACTTTGTAATTTAATCGGTTGCCTGGGTATTGTCAGTCTAAAATTTTACAGATACCCTCTGCAATATAAAAAAAACCCACATACTGCTGTGACTACCTCTGGCTCTGGAAGCCCCTGGACTGAGGAGTGCTGGAAACTGGCCGAGGAGCTGGAGAGGTACCACTATGGGCTCGCCTTGGCTTCACATCATTCCCTGTGCAACTGCATCTCATCACTGTTAGAGTCCAGGCACTGTCCTGAATTATCTAACAGAAACTGAAGAAGTGCATAGTTGACTAGGTAATGATCCTTTATGTTAAATATGTTCAGCTATATTAGCTAATGCTTCTATTAATTTGTAATACTTGAAAAACCCGATCAGATCTTGTTTTTTAACGAAGCTATCATTCCAGATGAGTAGCACAGTTCTTGTGGAAATTTTGAAAACAAGTTATGAAGAAAACTGACTCATAAAGCAACTGCCTCTTGGAATTTGCATGTTTAGAAGGGAAAATGACTGGCAGTTCCTCTTGTAAGCAGGCTAGTTGCAATAAAGTATAAAAGTTCAAGATCAAAGAGATCACTGCTAAGTCTGTGGCATATTTGTACATCAAAGAACAAATACACGACAAAAGGAAATGTATAGAGATACAGTTCAGCCTTGCAGACAGGTCCCCGTGGAATGCTAGAGAGCACTGCTTTCATAATGCGGAAATTATCTCTGGCACATCTTCATTTCTGATTTGGGGAATAGGTGGGATTATGAATTAAAAGCAGTGTCTGAATCGAAGTCAGCCTCGTCGATACACTAGGTAAGAGCATCTGAGCTTATGTGATGTCAACAGTGCTGTTTCTGTGTAGTGTGACTCAAGTGTATAAACATGGGTGAAGTGTATAAACACAGGTGACAGATAGGAAGTACGTATGTAACGCTGCCGTTTCACTGGGCGGGGGAGGATGGGCAAAAGGTACATAAAATGCGTAAATGAAAGCTGAATGTCTACTCTTGGATTGATTTTTTTTTTTTTTTTTTTTTTTTTTTTTTCCCTCCTTCATACCTTCTTATGCCTGTGGTTAAATAGTATGTCGTGTAGCCCAGCGGGCTTGTGGAGTCTCCATTCTTAGAAAGATTCGAGCCTCGACAGGAGGCACACTTCGACTGGGCACAACCCTGCGCTGTAGTTGACCAAGCAATCTCCAGGGGTGCTTTCCAACATCAGCTCTTCCATGATGCTGTGAGAAGAATACTTTTATAGTAGCGGTCTGTTTTTCATTCTGACCCTTGCAAAGACAAGACACAAGCCTGCCAAAAATGTGACCTCCTCCAGCACAGCAAAAGCCCACCAAACCGATTATTTATTTATTTATTTATTTATTTAATGCTGCTTCTTCTTAGTTTTCATAGTGTGGAAGCCCGAATTTGCTGATTTGGGCTTTTCTGTAGCTTGTTGTCATTTTGGTGGTTGCTTTTTGTTTTTTGGGGGTTTTTTTAATCCTTAATTTATCCTTAAATTAATGATAAAGTTTGTGGATTTCTGCCTTAACTAAGGAAAAGTATTCTTTGGTATCTAGAGTACGTGTCTGCTGTCAGAACAGGCAGGGCATGAGAAATTGATCACAGAAAACTGTTGGACTTCTGTGGTGGCATCATGTTGAAGGAAGTGGAGACTGCTATTCATTTGAATGTGTCTGTTTTAATACTAAAATGTAAAGTAGGTCACATCAGTTCTTCAGTTCCGGTCTTTTTCTTCATTTGTATTTCTTTTTTATAAGTGCTGGCAGTTTGTGATGTATAAAAAATGTTAATCATGAAATCCAGACTGAATCCGAATTCTCCAAAGTTCAAGTGTGCTTGGATCAATGGTTTTAATACCATTTTCACCTTTTATGGAGACAGTATTGTCAGCAGACTCTTACTTCCTTTATTTCAGAACTAAAAATAGTTACCGTCTCACGGAATCATTAAAAAAGACAAAGGGTTTCTGTTAAAACCCCTAGGGAAACCTGATTAGCCATACTACTGTATAATTAATTGATGTGCTACTACACTTAGAGTAGTGCATCAGTAAACAGAAGTCAGAATGTAAGAAGCTAAGAAGAACTGCTGGGAATTGTATAAAGACATCAAGACCTCAAAATAACCATTTGTGTGCCTGAGGTGTGGTGGAAGGATAGAAAGCTCTCAGCACAGGGGTTACTGGGAAGGCTCAGGCTTGTGCTTGGCACTTTCTTTTGCTCATGGAACAGCTGAAAACACCTTCAGTATCAACTGGTTGAAATATTCCCTACTATTTTCAGGTTGATGTTCTGGTAGTTCCCTGGGCTATATTCTTGTGTTTTTAGAACAGTGTCAGGACAAGTGTTGTTGAAGTGTTCCTTTCGTTAATGCTTTGCTTTAATTATGTTCATTCTAATAATTAAGTTGTTGCTTGAGATATAAAATGGATCACTGATTTGTGCCATTGTTTGCCTTGTTTGCTTTGAGGCTGAGAAATAATTGTCAGTGAGTAGTCTGTAATTATCGCTTTGGACAAGTCAGAGTAGTCTTTAACATTACTGTAAAGAGCTGCAGTAGTTGTGTATGTAGAGATTTGGGGGAATTGATGAATTGCAAATTAACTATTCTGCTGGAGTTGTGTTTAAAACTTGTATCAAATCCTCTACTGCTAGCCCATTGCAGCAGCATTACCTGGAGAAAGAACTGCATCCTAGGACAGCACCTGTGATGAGTCCCTGTGGCCAAGGAGGAGCTGCTGGCATGAGCTGCTGGCATTTCAGAAACATTAGTTCTTGGTGATTTGAGGTTACAAGGAAAATAGGTTCGTATTTTTCTGTTTAGAGAAAAATATAACATAGCTGATTTTAAGGAGGTGTATTTCTATATCTATTACCTCGCCCTGGTGATGGGGAGAAATGAGCTGTACTTGAAGAGCTTTACTGGCTAAGGGGCTTTACTTGGATCTTGCAACATGCCTGAGTCCTCCTAATAGCATGGCTCCCTTGTGTACACGAGCATTGGAGAGTCGAGGATGCTCAGCATGCTGAAATCAAGCCTTTGCTGAGGAAATTGTTATTATGGGTTGTAAATAGTGTCCTTTGCTCTCAAGTAAATGTGACTGCTGTGTGTGTGCCTTGCTATGAGGAATCAACATCAGACATGTTTGTACTGTGCTGTTAAAGGAAGGCGGAGGTTTCGTCACTCAAGTATGTCAAGTCCCAGCCTGCTAGCTGGCACAGAGTGTGTTTGGGAGAGACAAGAGCTTTACATTTTAGAAAGACCAATCAAATGAATTCAATTTGTATGCCAAATTGAAGGAAGTTTTGAAACAAGAGTTTGTTTTTGAATAATTTTTTAAAATTGCTAACTCTTTAGAGACTGTTTTTTTCCCCTTTAAAATACCTGAACTGTCAAGTTACTAGCTCAGTATTTTCAGAGTGGGTGTATGTGCTTGCTGGGAGAGAGTTGCCAGCAACTTGTAAAAATCAAAATCCCCAAATGAAATCCTTCAATACCTTTATTTTTTTCTGTTCCTCCTTCCCCTCTCCCATGGAATTGAAGTGAAAAATTCCTTAGGGAGGTGACAACAGAAAATAATCTGGGGTCATGCAATTTAACTTCTTTTCTTGGACTGTTGCTGCATTATCAGAGATTTAGTAACTGTGCTAAGTGCAAATTTGGTATTAGCAGTGGGCGGGATCCCTTTATATGTGAACGAATATTCTGCATATGCAACATGCACAGATGTCCGGCTTGTCTCCTTAGGGCCTAAAGATCAAGTTCTAGGAGCATGTCCGACACTGGCGTAAGGCACAGCAGGAGCACTGTGCTTTCTGAAGTATTTCTCAATTTGAATAAGGTTTTGTTAGCCGAGTGTATTTTCATTGGTGGAAGTTTTACAGTTTTTGAGGACTCTTATCTACTTGTAGTGTAAAAGCACCTTAATAATTGAAATTACATAGCATGACTTCAAATGTAATCACCAAATAGAATATGGGAGAAGAATTAAATTTAATTATAATTAATTCCAGTTTTCAGAAAATGCCTTCAAAGTTGTATTAAGCTGGATACCAAAATTGTTATCACTTTGGAAAATGTTCCAAGTCTCCAAACATCTCAGCAGTGTCTGTTTCACAAAGGACTACTTTGATCCAGCTATCTAAGAGATTTATCCAAGGAGACAAAACCCAGATTGATTGCTGCTAATCTGGTGCTTTACAAACAAGATTTTAATTTTTATTCCCTTTACTTGTTTTTCCAAAATTCAGGCATATATACAATGGAATGGTTTCTTCCCGTAAATAATTAAGCCCATTGTAAACAATGTCACTAGAAAGTAGTCTTAAGATGCATTTAGTTTTAAGTACCTACTCATTTTTTCCTTTTGAAAACAATCTCATGTCCCAAGCAGTTTGAGTGCTCATAAATCATCTTAGTAGAATGGGAGATATTATTCCAAAACTGTTCTCTCTTAGGACTTTACATTTCTTCTCAAACCTAGTTTGTTGTCCCCAAGACAATCTCAAGGAACAAGTTGTCCTTTAGCTTGATTCATAGGGAGCAGCTGTAAGGTTAGTGTAGCTGATCCTGTTTGTGTTTCTCTTCCCCTTAATGGAGCTGCTTGTGCCCCTCAAATGTGCAAGTGATTCCTGTCACCGAATGCAGGCAGGCTGAGCTGCTCCTGTGCAATACCTGTCCAATAATGTTGTGGAAGAACTCTTCCCACCTTTAATGTGGACCAGTAAGGAAATTAAATCACTTGGTGAAGCCGTGCTTATTACTGCTGCTCAAAATTACATCCTTTTCATGATGAGATCGGGTATTTGAACAACCTAATCAAAGAGGATTTAGCATGGCCTGGAAGAATAAAAAGTACTCCATCCCCAAAAAAGTTGAGTGCAAATACTGCTGTGTTTTCAGGGAAAATAGCATATAGTAATACAGCACAAGAAGAAACCAGATGGTATTCTTAAAGAGAAAGTACCTGTAGCACCGAAGGAATGAAGAGAAGTGTGTACTTGTTTACCTGTCCGCTAATGTAATCTCAGTAGTTCCAAGTACATTTACCATGTGAATTAAAGAAGCCATCTAAATATTTTAAAGCATTCTTTAAAACTGGTTTTAGTGTTGAAGAGGGTAAATTAATTTGGTTATACAATTTATCAGACACTGCTAAATGTGTTCTGGATGTTGTTAGTTATTGAGTAGCCAACAGTTAGTCTGGCAATTTATTAAATCTCAGGACATGTCATAAATAGTCTAGATGAGAAAAACAGTCTCCAGTTTAGAAGGGGGTCATCCAGTCTGATGCCCGGGACAGATGTCCTGCCACCATCAGAAGTGAGGCTGTGCCAGACAGCCGTGTGCTGTGAGTGTGTTGGTGAAGCTTCACCCTGCCCTCTACAAAAGTCAGCAGAAGCAGGCACTGTGGCAGGGGTTGAAAGGAGCAGAGTGGGCTGGAATCCACCCAAAGCAGTGGGTGCCGGACACATCACCGACTGCTCCTTAAACTCCTGAGCAGCCTGTAACAGCCAGAATTACGCCTTTCACGTCCTTTCCAAACAATCTGATGTTAAGCTGGTACAGGGCTTAAACCTGTCAAAAGTTAGACCTGTAATAGCTGCCTGCTCACAACTGGCCACCTGAGCTGGGGCTCTCTCTGCTGCCATGCAGACGTTACCTCTACCCCCATGTTCCCCAGGCAAGGCCCAGCTAGTGCACCTCCTTCCCATAGACACTGCCAGGGAAGAGCAGCTCCTGACCACCACCTTGGCTGCAGAGCTCCCCTTTTCTCTGCCAGGAAAAGGGGGCTTTGCACTTTGGTGTTTAGATGAAGGTAATGTTCTGCTTACTGGATTCAGGAAGCTATCCATGTTTTCCTTGCGACACAGAAGAGCATCTCAGAATAACATTAGCAAGAGGTAAATCTGTTTAAATTCTCATGTCTCTCTATTCTCATTTCTTTCTTCCTGAGTGCTTTAAACAAATCTTCATCTAGGTTTTTTTAATGAAAACATTTTTTTCTGTAGTGAATCTGTCAGACAAAGTAAACTGACACGTCATATAATGGCTTTGTGGTTTGCAGGTTGTTTTCCTTGTTATAAGTTGATGCAGAAAGTGTATTTTGATGCTGTTACACCGTGATGGATGAAAAAACTGCACTGACTTTTATCCAGGAGAGGGAAGCGAGTTGTTTTCTTTCAGGGGCTGTAGATCAATTGGTGTCTTACAGAAGTAATACCATGAAAGTGGGGGAGAACTCCTCTTTGATACTCCAGTCTTTCTCTTGTAGTTGGTACAATAATGGGCTTTTGAATTAAAGGTTTGTTAAAGTCTGTATCTATTTCAGGGTATTGACAGCTGAAGCAGACTCGCTGAGCCAACACTTATATGTTTATCCAAGCCTGTTAAAATCGGAATTTATGTTGACTGTACTAATGTCTAAGCTTTAATACCACTTTTATATAGAAGGCTGCTATTTGAATTTTCTTTACAATATGCCTTTGAGTTATGATTTGTAACTGGATTCATATAAATAAATGCTTTCAGCGAAATGCTGTTGAACTAATTCCATTTTCAAGTCATTAATTATATTTAGCTCATTGAAAAAAGGAGAGGGGAAGGCATCAACTAACCCTATATAAAAGTGACAGCAGAATTGTTCTGTGAAAAGGCTTTTGGGCCTCTTAAGCTAGGAGGAGTGAGTGGTTTGCTGGGTTGCTGGTTATGTTTGCAATCAAAGAAGTGTTAACAGAAGCTAGATAATGCATTGCTATGCTGCAAAGACAACTCATTTTGAACAGGCATTAATACACTTAACGCTTTTTGCTTTTATCACGTTAAGGTCTTTGGCTTCACAGTGAGATCTGGCTATGCAGTGAGCCTACTCGCTTGTGCATGAAAAAACCACCCTTGTTTTTTGATAGTAAATCCATTAACTCTTGTCAGATTGGTAAATTTTCAAGGTAAATTTCTTCAGATGTATGTTCAAATGAATAATTGGTTTGCTACATTCAGACAACTTAATGTAAGAAAGAGAAGTTACAGCTTTGATTTCTTGTAATATACATATTGTGTGAAGCTTAAGATAAAGTGCTAACCTATCAGCAAAATTAAAATCTAGATGCAACCAAAACACAGTGGATTTTGCTGCAGTCTTTGTGAGCCTCCTCCTTACACTTTATTAATAGGATTCCTTTTTGTCTTTTCAGGAGTTTTAGAGAGAGAATAACAAACCTGAGCATTACCGATTGCGGTTTCCCAAAGACAGATTGGGAAAGAAGTAGTGTATATATTTTTAGACTAAAGTGTGGTACTTCTGCCATTTCCATCTTTATCTTTCCATTTTGCCTGTTCCATTTGGGTGGATGTAGGAACATTCCTGCTTGGAATTCACATTGCCCTGGGATCACACAGGCTGCACGCAGTACTGTCATCTCGCTGAAGTGCTGTGTAATTGCCTGATCCTCTTTTCTTTGCTGTCTGGTTTCACATTTCTTTCATTTCGTTACTTTCATTTCTTTTCCTTCATGTTAACGTTCTTCATCTCTAATTCACTTTCTTGTGTTCTTTCACCCTCTTTTGAAAGCAAACTGCCAGTGCCTTATTTAATCTCTTTATCAGTGTAGCGAGGAGTAACAACACAACTATACATTTTAGGCCCTTTATAGACAACTGTTTCAGATCATCATGAGAGAATGAAAGACAGAGCCCTCTAGGACACCCCTGTGCTTTACCTTTCTAACGCTGCATGCTCAGTTCTTCAAGAGATCTTTGTTCCTTCAGTAACCTTCTGGAATAGTTCCGAGCACACCAGAGGGTCCTGTCAGCTGGAAGAAACCATCTCTCCAGATGAGCTTTAATTGTCTTTCCATCTCCCCAAATTAACGTCTGGTCTCTAAAGCCATGTTCCTTGCTCCCAACCCCCAAACCATTTCTCCTTTATAACCACCTTTAGGCCACCTGTGTCAGGGGCACCAGCAGACACTGATTGGCACACTCGGGAAACCTAATTTGCTCTTGCTTGTTGTTTTACTTGGAGAGAAATTCCGGCTCTTGGATCCCCAGTGTTTGAGGAAAGAGCTGTGGAATTACCATGCCAAGCTGCTGCAGCATCTGAAACTTCTCATTTTGTGTCATGAGCTCCCTAAACACCTACAAACTGTTCTGGTTATCAGCGTGATTTATAACGAATCAACCACAGGCTAGATTTGTAGGAAAAGGTGTCAGTGAAACCTCTGCCTTGCTTGTTGATTGCCTAGTAAATGAGTTCATTAAAATGACCTAGCATGGAGCAAGAAAGGTGTATGGAATTTCTCCTAACAAGTTGTTTTACAAAACACAGCAGTCGTGTATACGAGGTGTACAAAACCAGAATTGCAGTGAAGCGAGAAACAGATGGACAGAGCTGGTTCTTAGATATAATTTAGAAGTATTCCTGGCAGTTTTACTCATGGGTATGGCTTGGCAAGACATTGTGATCCCATGCATCTAACCCATGGCTTATCTAGCTTTTGAAACAAAGGAATGCCCTCACTCAGGTATTGCCTGGGAGTAATACCAGGGAAGGTGTATCCTGCAAAC
The DNA here is from genome assembly GCA_020800305.1 of Porphyrio hochstetteri. Taxonomy (NCBI): domain Eukaryota; kingdom Metazoa; phylum Chordata; class Aves; order Gruiformes; family Rallidae; genus Porphyrio; species Porphyrio hochstetteri. Next base: position 8,957,419 of record CM036915.1, on the reverse strand, counting down.
TACGCCATTCCTTTGTGCTTTCTTGCCCTTCGGACAGCTCTGTCCTTTCTCTCCCTCACAGAACTGCCCTGTGAAATGCGTACACCACCAGGCAGTTCATATTTAGCTGTTGTGTCTCTCATGATTCAAAGCTATATCGGAAGTCAAAGTGTGAATATAGCTTCTCTTTCAATGCTAATTAAAGCTAAGAGGAGCATCTGCTTGTACAGTGATCGCACTATATGGAAATATGTTTCTTTGTCACTAGCTGGTATGTGAAACCCAAGTGAGCGGCTTACAGAAACCTGTCACTGGTTTTTTGTGTGCTTGATCACTGCTTCCCCAGAGCTTCACTGCTAATCAGGCAAATGTTTCAGTTCAAACAGTTCTTTGGCCTCTCTCCCCTTCCTTCCCTATCTCTGCTTCCAAAAGACCTTGGACAAGAGCTTTGCTGTGAACTCTTGAAGCATTTTGCTACCTGAGAGAGTGAGTTAACTGGTTTTCTATTGGCATCTTGCTTTAGATCAGTGTGGTGATTATGGAGCGCTTCTGTCTGTTGTCTTTCACCCACTGAAATGACCAAAGATAAACTAGAGACAGAACAGCTCAAATGTACTTGTTAAAAATCGTATGACTTTATGTCTGTATGCATGCTTGCTCCTTTCTTGTTTTGTACTTTTTTTATTAAATACTTGAGGGTTGGCAATGCTGTGAAGTAGAACGATGAAACATAAATTTTAATTGTGGTAGAAATATTGTCTAGAATCTCATCCTTGTTTTACTTGAAAATAATACTCAATTGTCTTGGCCATGCTGGAACAAAGACAAGACCTAAGGGATGTGTATTTGTTTGGCTGCAACTTTATTAACACATTTGGGATCAGCGCCAAGCAATAAATCACATAGTGTGAGTCACGGTTTCTTCCTTGATCATTCCTACCTCTCTGGGAGAGCTGCTCTCTGCCTTCCCCCTCCCAGCCTGGCACCCTCCTATGGCAGGGCCACCGTGGTGTTTGTGTATATTAGGGCTAGATGGAGGTTGGGGAAAGGGGAGGGTCGTCTCCCCACTGCACCTGATGGCAGGAGCCACCACTGCTGTCACAGCTTTCTCAGAGAACTGCTGCTGGCCTCATGCAATTCACTTTTCCTCACTGGCCATGTGAAAAACCGTGGGAATGTATTTAAGACAGTACAGCCTAGGAGTGGCAAGCCCTGTACCTTCCCACTGCTCTTCCTGGGCAACACCTAATTTCAGAGGATTGCTGGTATCAGATAAGGGGCTAATAATCCTTTGTTTGCATAGGCTCCGTTAAACTGGTCTCCTCAGTTTTGGGAAGACTTTTTAAATTTTAAGGGCAAGGATGAAAATTACAGCCCAGTGTGGTAATGCTTGTTTTTCAACTCCTCTCGCTCGGGCAGGCACACGCGTAAGAGATCTGTCTGCCCTGTTATTCTGGTGATGACTGTAGCTTCTGCCTGGAATAGCTATTTGGCTCTTTTCTGCTGCCTCCACTTGCAATGTGAAGGTGTATTGGTCCAAAACTCCCCATCGTTAAGCTCTCTGAGACAAGTGCAAAATAGCTGCATGGTTCCACCGGGTTAGCATTGTCGCCTTACTGGGAGGATTCAGAGCTGCACTGTCACTAGCAAAATGCTACTTTAGTGTCAATTCCAAAATTGGATAGCCTAATTTAGCAATGGGGTGTCTAGGTTGTAATGGCAAGGAGCACTTCTCCCCACCCTGACATTGTGACAGAGTAACTTCCCTTCTTTTAGTGTGGAGGTGCTAACCTAGGCTTGATGGCACTAAGATGAAGGCAGGCTGGAACTCCACTGAAGCGTAGAGATGGCCAAGTCCCAGATGTAGGACTGTAAAGGAATGAGGAAGCACTGGGCATGTCTTAGCTCTGTATTGTCTAGTCTGGGAGGGAGGAGGCAAGGAGCAGACAGGCGCTCCTCCCTCACTTGGCACTCTGCACACCATGGATTCAACAAATGATTTAGAACAGTACTGGTGTTGATTAGTTGGTAATTAAATCATAGGCTTTTTTTTAAACAAACTTAACAATTTTTGTGCACGCTGATTTGGAATGTCATTAATGTTGCAACAGAGCTTTTGATGGATTAATTGCATCACTTGTAGGCAAATATAAGACAAAGAAAGGTGAAGTTCACCTGAGCTTCCACTGGGGATCTCAAGAATGATAGTTTGTACCTGTTTTCTAAGGATTGTTGTCAGCTGCTCCTACTGCCCAGATATTTGCCTTACAGTGAGACAATAACATCGTTACATTTTGAATGAAGCAAGTGAATTCACTGGTGTGCAGCAGTGGTGACAAATCCATTTTCTAGTATGGGATTGTGGTCTTAAAATCAAAGGCAGAAATTATTACTTAGTTCCTGTAATCGGTAAGCTGCTGTGTTTCAAAGAAAACTGGAAATATTTGGTATGTGGGCTAGGCAGTGACTTAGGACTGAAGTTCAGATGTTGTTTCAGCTCCTGCTCATACAGTCGCTTCTCAGTGGCTCCTGAAAACCATAATTGCTGACTTAGTAAAAACTTTATCTTATTTCTGTCTTTCAGCATTGACTGTTTGAATTGATGCATGTTTGAAAAAGAGATGAGCTTAAAAGGTTTGATGCTTTTAGGCGAAGTGAATCATGATAGTAAGGACTGTAGATCAGTTAAGTCATACCCCATACCATTTAAAGAAAAGGTTGGGGGGAGAGCTAAGATTTGTGGTTTAGTGGCTGCTCACTTTAGTCCTTTGTCACTGCAGGCAGAGCAAGGATTAGTAATGTTCTGTCCTCTGCCTAGTTTCTGGCCATCCTGCTCTGAAAGCTGTGTTCTGTTTGTTTCATACTTGAATTTTGCGCTTAGATATTGTGTATGAAAGCTAGAAAATTAAGTTGTTTGTGGTCTAAGTACAAGCTAGATACTAGGCACTCTATGAACACAGGAAGAATGTATTGTCAACCCCGTGGAACTTACACTTGAAAATATATGTTCATCAACATGGCTTTTGTAGCACTGTCTGCATTCTCCAGCAACTTGTAAACTTACATTTGTGGAAAACAGGGTGTCAAAAGGCAGACTCTTTGTTCCAAGCTTACCAAATGTTTCAGAATTTCTCCAGTAAAATTTTGTCAAGATAATGCTTATAAATTGTGCTGAAAACTGGTAGTGGCATTTCATTCCAAATGAAACTAAATGTAGGAGATGCCCCAAGTTGTATGAGATTCTTACAAGACATTACCAAGAAGTACTCGTTCTTAAAAAATAACTTTGTGGAATTCGGTAAACTTGTTGTTTTGGAATTCTATGCAGATGCTATCTTCGCTTCTGGAACGCCAGACAGAGCCCTCTGACAATCTTTTTATCTATAGGGTTGTCTATAATGTTAATTAGTGAACTCTTTGAAAACCAGCTTCCACAAGTTAATTTATGCATAAAACATCACTGAGGGATGTGTTTTACCTGTTTCACAAGTAGGGGACTGAAGTATAGCTTCGGAGAGTTGGCTTAGGCCACACAAGAAGCCTGTGTCATAGCCAGGAATCAACAGATTCACATTTCTTTGCCTAACCGCAAGACTTCAGAAAATAAAAAGTTGAACAAAAGCAGATGCAACACTGAGGGTTTGAGTCTTGGGTACAATTTACAGGGTGCTTAACTCGCTGCCCATAAAGCTGGAAGGATCTGCTTTGAAAGGCCAGTAATGCTTATGCATTCCTAGCAATTTAATTGCAAGCTGTTGGACTGGCTGCAGAGATTTCAACGTGCCGTGAATTTCATTGGCCGTAGTGCAGATCCAGAGTGCAGGATGTTTGCTTCCTACTGGCACTCTTTTTTTCTTTTTTTTTTTCTGTTTTTAACACACTGACAAACCTTCATAATAATGGTTGTCAAGGGTCAAGGACCTGTTCCCAGAGGACTGAGGAAAGGGAAATTCAGTGTTACCCCTTTCCAGGGCTTCTTAGAATGGTCAGTCTGATGTTTCAAAAATCATGAAGCATGAGCTAAAATCTTGAGTTGGTATTTCAACTTGAAAGCTTTCCTTGGTGGATTCTTGTTTTCATTATGTGATTGTGTTTGCTTTTTGAATATGTGCTCTCTCATCTAGCAAGGATGTAATAAGCTCTTGAGACATATGAAGTTTAGTAAGACCTGAAACACTATTCACCTGTTTACGTGACTTCTGTTCTTGTTGATGTGTCCAAGCACAATACGGTATTTAATGCATCCTCACACACAGGAAAGACTCCATGTTTTACAGGTATAAACTGAATTACAGAGAGGGATGTGCCCAGGTCCATGAAGCTATTTAATCATTTAACTCCTGGCACGGTCATTGAGACCTACACATCTTAAAGAATTTAGATGTGCACGTAACCATGATGGTTACGTGACCTGCCCTGGCTCACACACACAATCCTTGTGACAGCACAGGGACTTCAAGTCCGATCTTCTCGGTCGCATAGTAGCCTGAGAGGAAGAAATGTTTCTTGTATTCCTCTGAAAGGAGGCAGGAAAAATCAGGCTAGGAGGTAAGGACAGGTTTTAACTGTGGGTCAAACAAGGTGTTAGAACAACTTGTTTTTAAAGTCGGGGTGTGTTTTCTATAGCTTGGTGGCTCTATGTGCATAATAATGGCATTTTAAAAAGAAATGCCTTTGAGTATCACTGGTGTGTGTGGTTATACACACCCCCTGGGTGATGCTCCATCCTTTGTCATATAGAAGGTGAGATTCGATTGTGATGTTACCTGCCACCCATACGGTTCTGTAAACTCATCCTTCACCTGACCCCATTATTCTGATGCTGGAAGCAGTGTCGTCTTTCTGTCGTCATCCTATGATACATTATCATGCATTGTATCTCTTACTGTCAGAAATTTTGGGATTTGGGAATATGAGGAAGGAGAATGGGATACAGTCTACCCCTAAATGCTGTACAGCTAAATTAACACATTGGTTGACTATCCTTCTGCAGTGCAATTATTTTTGCCTATACAGAAGACGCCTTCCTGTAAAGTCCTTGTGACATAAGGTTTCTCACTTAAAAATAGGTCATAGCTTTTTAATTGTTCAGGTGTCCACCCATGAGGGAGCTACCGAGAGCTCTTTCAATTCCTTGCAATCGTAAGTAGCAGTTACTCTCATTTATCCTCTAAGGAAATAGTCTACCAAAAATAATACGTTGATTCCTTAGCCCCTCCCTGTCACTAATCACTCCACTCCTGTAGCTGCGCACTGACTGGGCCCCAGCACCAGAGTGTCCAAGTACCTCAGTTGTTAATTTTCAGCTTATAACACTTTGGTGATGTAAGAAAGCATTGTCCTCATTTCAGAGCTGAGGAATTGACACATCAAATTAGTGACTTGCTTAAAGTTTCGCGGCAATACTGGACATAGAAACCAATGACTTATTCATAGACTATTCTGTTTCTTGGAAAACCAACCCCATGTTCTTTGTCCTTCTGCCTGCTACCCTCAGTCTCCTGGTACCGATTTCACAGAGTAACAGTTGAGTACTGTGGGTATTTTAACCTCCCATAAGCTGGCATTGCCAAATAAATGCACCCCTCCCTCATGCAAGCACAAGCAGCATCTCTGCAGTCACATGGGGAATTAAGTCAGGAAACTGATTCAGGGTAAAGTTAATCCTCCAAAGAACAGTTTCAACCTGAGTCGTTCCCTCATTTGGCTGTCATGGTGGAGCTGTACAGGTGCCAGGAGAAGGGGGTAGAGGGAGGGGAGGCCAGCTCCATTCAATGACTGGAGATTTCTGCTGGCTAAAATGCTTGTGGATTTGGGGGGGGGGCATTGAGGCCTGTACTCTGCTGGGCACGTAAACAAAATCAAAAGCCTAGCCGAAATCAGTTCTGGTTTCTTCTTTCTTTCGAGGGCAGATTGCAAGCTTTGAGTGGTCCCCAGGTCTGTCAAGCCTGCCCAAAGCACGGTGTCAGATCATCTGAGAAGTCTGGAGTACAAGGGAAGCTTTGGATGCAGTGACATTTTAAACCTTCTCTGTGTGGCAAGTTTTTCTTGGGTGGCTGCTAGCATAAAAAATGCTTGACTCTGTAAAGGCTTCTTCTCTTGGAACTGAAACTATTTCTGAGGAGTTACAAACACAACCAGAGAAGAGCACTATTACCAGGATAAGTACATTTATAAAGGGAATCACGTAATTTAAGGGTTGCAGCTTCATGCCCCATCTCACCTTATACCACTTTGGCCTACATGGAGCCCACATTGCTTTGCCTTTCTTGCCCTGAGTGGATCTGTAGAAAACAAAATAAATTGGAATTGCGAGTATGTTATTTAGTCTTTAGGTGGAGTATTATCCCCAGGAGCTTTCTGCTATGACTTCCACGTGAGAGTCATACAAATGGGAAGAAGCCCCTGTTTTGCTGATGCCTCTCTCAGAAATGATGTTCAGCTACTTTCCAAATTGCTGTGCTGAGGTGTGCTTCGTTTGAAGGACTGCATCATAGGAGAACCTCTACGTGTGGAATGATGCCCTCATCCTGACTGCATCAGAAGTCCAGAAAACTTTAAGTGGAGAAATCGGCATGCTAATAACTTGGTTGTAGATGCCGAAGGCGGGAAGAAGGGTGCTGGCGCCATTTAAAAGGCGACTGAAAGGAGTTCTTGTACGTAAGAAATTGTTACAGAAGAGAACAAAGTGCTTTTCACCTGAACTGCCCCGTGACCCCCTGAAAATCCTTTTTTGCTGTCTTTGTGGCTGAACCCTGTCTGCCCACTTTTCTGCTTTTTCTTCTTCTGGCTGGAGCTGGAGGCCTCACTGGGAGCGTAAAGGGTGTTGCAGGTGGTCCTCAGGGCCGTGAACTTCAGTTGCAAAAGTGCTGTGGCCTGTATCAGCTGCAGCCACGGTCCCTGTTCCAACCTGACCGTCTCAGAAGCTGCACAAGAAACATGTGTGGGATTGTTGTTGTCTGTTTCTTGTTTGGGCCTTGCTCAAAGGCTGAAGGTTGGGACATAAATCAGTTTGGTTTTCCTCCTCCACTGAATACAGATCATAACATTACAGCACAGGCACTTTGTGTAGTAGGAACCTAACGAAACCCAGATTTTAACATAGTCACTGGTTCCTTTGAAGGAGGCAGTGTTAGCAATTATGATCTAGACTAGACGTTGGTAAGAACTTACCAAATAATTACAGGCTTCCTAAAGTAGTATAGTATGAGTAATTGCAGGTTTAAAAATGTTATTATGAAGAGTAGCTTATACCGAAACTTCATCCTGCTCTTTGAAACCAGAATCTGTAACTCTCATCACGCCACAGCAAACGCTTGTCCTTCTCCACAGAAGAATGTAGACTTGCTTTATTGTATAGCAAATGTTCTGTGGTACATTATTTAAATTAGCATATAATAGAAACCTAATTGCCCACTAGGGCCCAAAGCTTTAGCTGGTGGAGATCAATGTGCTTCTACTGAAGTCAGTGTAGCAATGTTGATTTTCACCCCTTGAGGATCTGGCTCAGCAGCTTGTTTCTATTCCAGGCATTGTTAGAGGAGATAGTGTGTTTAGAATATTAAACCATGGCATTGTCAGAGATAGTCAACTCAATTTCTTTGCAAGTGAAGAGAAATAAAGCGGTAAAACCATTATTTTTATCTGAGGATTTCAATTTACATCGTCGATTATTCATATTGACTGATCTGGTACAACAGGGAAATCATGAGCGTGGGGTCATCTTGTTGTGGTTTTAATTTCCTACGTCTGTAGTTATCTAATCCTCTCAGTGTGAGCAAGCATGATTAGTATTTATTTCTATTCTGTGTGCCAGTGCCCTGGGCCAGGTTCTGTGCTAAATCCAAAGTGACTCTCCTACTTAATTGGCATTAACTTGTGCTGCAGTAATATAAATAAAAACTTCTATTTTCTATGTAAAGCACCCGCGACTCCCTAAACAGATGACTTCTACATGGATGTTCTGCCCTGATGTTAAGGCTTGTGATATATCTGTTTGTGTTTTTTGTTTGGTTTGGAACTTTTTCTAGCAATGTTTTCCAAACAACACTTTGGGAAGCACAGATTTGGAAAGAGTCTGGCTGCTTATTAACCACTGAGACACTACCAGGAGCATCGTTACCACTGGTTAATAAATTGCTACAGTAAGAACAGCTGGTTCGCTCTCTGGAGAGTCGGGTAGCAAAGCGAACAATAATTCTTAACTCTGTCAAATAGTTTTTACAATCACTTGGAATGCTTGCATCGAGGAGCTTATTTTACTTAGGAATGCTCCGTTCAGGAATAGGGAAATTTTAGGGCTGAGCTGAACCACCAGGTTGTCTTTGTGGAGTTTGTTTCCTCTGAAATTTCATTTTTCTCAGAAGACCTCTGGCTGCTCCCCTGCTTATCTCTGCTTCCATTTGGGTAGTCAGAGCCTGCAAGAATTCTTCTGAGAACAGGAATGGGGGAGTTCTGGTTAAATGCTTTGGGTCTTCATCGAGAGTGGTATAGTAATTGACTGTGTGTGTGAGCCTTTGGAAATAGTACAGCATCAAAATGGTACGAATTTGGAGTTGCTGATGTTAATTCTGGTCTGTTTTCTGGTGTATGCAAAGCACAAGCATAGACAGAAACATCAGCAAGAATGATGGGCAAAGCCCATCTCAAAAGGGTTGCAAGATTATGTTCTTCATTCTTGGTAACTTACCGTATCTCTGCTCGGCTCTGGGTGCAAGGTTGTTTTCTTGTCCTGACAAAGTGAGGAAGCTCGGCTCATTAAATGGTTCAGATTGTCATTGGATTAAATTGTTGCAATAATGTAGATGCTGTTTCTGTTATTTCCTCCTAGCTTTTATCAAACCTGCTTTATTTGAGGAAGCACAAATCCAATATATTCATGAGTTGCCAGTGTCTACCTTTTGGCCTTTAGAACCTAGCATTAACCATGTGGAGCAAATTGGGTTTTTTCTTTTAATCTTGCCAATGCATTTAGCAACAGTCAGCTCCATCATTTCACTCTATAACCTCGTATTCGTCCTCCTGTTCTACCCAGTGCATGTGTCCTGCCCGGTTCTGTGGGATATAGGACTGTCTGCTCCATGTTGTACTTACATACTTGTTTGAAAGAGATGTCGGTGTCTTTCTTTGTAATTTTTTGTGGCCATTTTGCAATTTTTATAAACAAAAGTACTAAAGTACTAAAGCATTAGTGTAAATGTTGATGGTAAGTCAGCATATCAAGTTCCTTCATTTTCAGGACTGGGTTTGTCAGCTTCAGTGTGGGAGTTTTTTTACTTAAAAACATGGGGACACGTTGAACGCGTGTTGCCAGAGACTTATGTAATGCGAGTCATCCCACATTGAGGTAAGGAAGCCATCTTAGAGCCAGGCCTGCAAAACCTCCATTGCAACGATCACAGACATTAAAATTTTAGAGTCTTGATGGCCAAATGGCAAAACACCAAATACGACAGCTTTTCTTTTCCCCGAGTGGTAAATCATGTTAGATAATTCATGATGCAAACTGCTGTTATTTCTAAAGCATGTGAGCCTCTGATGGCATAGCAGATTTTCTTACCTCTGTAGGTTAGATGAAAAGCTGAACAACTTTGAGAGCGGCAAAATATGCCAGCAGCTACGTTGCGGTAGATCAGCTGATAGTTCTTTGCTTGTATCATTTTACTCCCCAGTGTGGTCAGAGTGGTACAGCTCTTGTGCATTGTGCTTTTTGCCTTTCTGTTAGGAAGAAGCGGGATGGCAAAGATAATGGGTGAAGGCACTGGAGCATTCATGGCAGTAATTTCTAAGAGTTGGAGATAAATAAGCAGGCAAAGTTGAAGACTTATCTGGGTGGGGATATTAGCATTTTGAATACTCTCTGCACAGATGCAGTTATCACTTAATTGACTTTACCTTAGGGAACACTGGAAAATCACTTTGCAGCCATAAAGGAAAAACTTCTGCACCCAGTCCTTAATGCTCCCTTCTGCTGTACAAGAAACCAGGGCTGTTTTACTGCTGGTGCCACAACTGGGAAAGCGAAAGCCTGCCTCAGGCACACCGCTACGCAAGCTCAGTTGTGACAGTCAGCATTTTGCCCTTCCTTTACACGTATTCTTGTGATTACCTTCATTAGCTTGAATCACAGTTGTCACCTCGCCTCTGTCTTGACAGAAGGAGAGAAAGTCACTGCCAGGCTGAGGGAGAGGGACCTGTGGTCCCCAGAAGGGCAGTGGCTGCTGTAGCTGGTATTGCAGCACAAGGCTCAGCTCATCACTCAAAAGATCGAGTTGTGGGGGTCAGTCTGTGGGTCTGCCCCTTCTGTCACAAAGCTGGGGCCTGCTCAGCTGCCCCTTTTGAGAATTTGTGCCACCAATGGGACTGTAATTGACAGCTCCTCTGAGAGGCTAGTGTGATGTGCAATGTGCCAGGTTATGCCCTGCACATGGGGCTGCTGACAAAGGTTCCGGCTGCCAGGCTGTCCTGCTTGTGCAGTCGGCCCAGCACCAGGGTGGCACAGCTCACTGATCGATGGAGGGGGCAGGGACAGAGCCACCACCTTGTTTTTTTTCCCCTGTCCCATTCTCCATGTCATCTGCAAAGGACCAGCCTACGAACCAGAAGACCAGTTTGTTCATTTTGTTTCTAAACTTGCTTTTTGGCCTTTTGTCAGAAACCAAGAGAGCTGTTTCAAATGGTAAAGGATTTTCATGGAAGACTCGATTGTATAATATTTAGAGAGGCTACAGTCAGAGCTGACATTTGCCACCTTTTGCAAAGAGCGTCCTGGTCTCTTGCCAGCAATATTGTGGTGCTGTGCATCTACAGAGAGAATTCTCACTGAGTCCGTTACTAGTCTGAGATGGGGGTTTGGTGCCTGTGCACCTTTGGTTCTCACCCTGCTGATTTGCTGAAGACAGGCACTGTTGTCAGAGTTGTGCAGATGATATGATTGATGCCCTTAACTTAATGGGGTCTTTTCCTATAGAACAGCTGCTTGGTTTGCTCGTAGTCATTATTTTAAAATTAGCTATCTAAGCGTGTTAGGGTTTTACTGGTATTATTCCTTCAACAGCAATATTGGTTACTCCAGGCATTGTTTAAAAGCTGCTTTTTTGCATTTCTTAAAGAGAGATTTGGCTTTGAGCAAAATCAGTAAGGGGAAAAGAATTAGGAAATCAGACCCTTCCTTTCCCGTTTCCAACCTCAAATAAGTACGTGAAAGGGGTTTAACAACTTTAAATTGGATTTTGGAATGTCAGTGACTCTAATAGCCTTTGTACACAAATAACAACAGCAGAGCTGATTATTGTTTCTGGGCTCCGCGATGCACTTACGTAATTATTAATCTTGGCACTTCTTTATCTCCAGCAGATTAGGAGGCCACTGTCATTTTGAAGACTGCCATTAAGTAGACTTTTAGTGTTTAAATACGTGAAGCTTAACTTTAAGCTTCCTTGATGTATGCAGTGGAGGTATCCTGTGTGCAGACCATTGCAGTAGAGCTGTTGTACTAAGTTTCAATCACGTATCTGCTGCCATGGTCTGACCTCAGACATGGTTTTATGCACAGTGTTTGTTCCTCAGAGTCTGAAGACACTTTAAAAGCTTTTTAAGTGTAAAGCATTAATATATCTGAAACAGCAAGCAAACTTGCTTTATCTACTACCGTTCGGTTGGTTTAATCGCTGAGAGGCAGGAAATTAAATGTTATGAAATGACTAGGCGAAAGAAAGGGGTTAATGAAGGTTGTAGCGCCTAATCTAATTGTGGCAAAGGAAGAGCTTTGCTAGACCTTTCCTTTTCACAAGCTTGTAATTTTCTAAAACATTTTTGTGGGCAGCTACTTTTTTCTTTCATCGTCCTTGTCATGAAATGAAAATGGTTTTCAGATGCTGAGGACAGTGTATGCAGACATCATGACATCATGAGGGTATCAAGAAGCACAGAAACAAAACCAAGTCTGCGGAGATGTCGTGAGCATGGTTGGTGGGGGGACAACACTAACTACGCTGTTTGAAGAACTAGTTGGGGAAAAAAGCATTTTTTCCTGGCAGGAGTGTTTCTGAGGCTGTTTGATAGACTGATGGTGGCTTTATTTTATTGTAAGCCAGAGCCTGTAAAACTTCCTTCTCCTCTGATGTCATCCTGCGTGTTCTCCCTCCTGGTGCAGCTGCTGGGGACAGGTCAGAGCATTTTCCTTTTGCACCCTTCTAGAAAAGAACTCCTGAGAGGGGAGAAAAGTGCGTGCAGGCCTGCAGACGGGCATTGCTGGCTGCCCTCCCACGGCCAGCTGGGCGGGCCCAGCCTGCTTCATAGAGGTGAAGGACCAGCGTGTACTAGAAATGGTGGCAATGGAAAGACACCTTATATTTAAGAAGTAACACTGTGTCTGCTAGAAAGATGCTGGATACAGGCTTCGGAAGAACATCTTTTGTGAGGTTTGAAGGAATCTGGTTGTGGCTTGCTTCTAACAGTCATAAATCGCAGAAGGAGCTGCCGGATTCGTGCTCAGTATTGATGGCCATGTGAATCCAGAAAGGAGGTGTTGGAGGGAGTTAAGAAATGAGTGAGTGCAGCTAAATAAATGGCTTTTTACTTTGTGGAGTTCTGAAGTTGGTTGTGGTTGTTATTGTTCATCTCTTGGATGAATCATCTGAAAATGAAAATTTAAACTAGACATTTAGAGCACACCTTTGTGAGAAACTAATGATTCTGCTTGGCATACAGCATCAAAGGCAGCCTTGTTAATGACATCAAATTCGCGGGCAGCCAAAAAGAAAAAGAAAGTATCTTAAAAATGCAGATGTAGTCACTTCAGAGTGATGGAGTTTCTACTCTGGGTGCAATACTTTTGTTTCCTGCAACTTTTTCTTGTAGAACTAAATTCAGGTCTTGAGTGGTTTGTCATCAGAGGGCAGCTCTCTTGTAGGGAAGGGGCTTCTGCACCAGCCCTGTTTGCCTGGCTTTTTTTCAAAGTCCCATTTCCCAGTGTGCACAGGGACAGAGCCTGCAATTTCTGCAGAGGCCAAACCCCCAATAAAACTTGTGCAGCCTGGCAAAATCGCAGGGCAAAACTGAGTCACTGCAGATGTCTTGGTTGAAGGGACCCTTGCATCAGTGGGTTCCCCTCTGCTTTGCCACCCCTTCTGCATTCCTTCTGTGTTCCTTTTTCCAAACTGACTGCCCTTCACTCAGGGGTATGAGCTATTAGAGTGGAATCTGACTTGGCCAAAGAGTAACTTTAAAGGAAAGGGTGTGCAGTGTGATGGAGAACATGTGGCAGTGATGGGTTGCTAATCAGAGTCAACCTTCCAAGTAGCAGTACGTATCAGGAGTTATTAATGCTTGATCACAAAGCTACATGCACGAGAGTGGAAGGGATGGAATTGCAGCCCTATCCACAGTTAGCTGGTGCTGCAGTTTCATTGACCTAATGTCCCTGTAACGGTTCAGGAGCCTGTCACATTATTAATGCATTTAGTTGAAATTGCTAATAATTTTGACACTATGTGGCAAGTGATTAGCGTTCCCAGGTGTTTGGCTTTTTTAATCTAGTAACTGTAGGTGTCATTTGATTTGTGCTAGCAGATAGCCTAATGAGACCATCAAACTGAAATGTAATTTTGCAAATGGATAGCACAAATGTATGTAGCTTCTTAACAAAATCAAATGGCTGAGGTTTCATATTGTATAAAAGGAAGTCTAAGACTCTCTAAGTACCCTTTTACAGCTGTTCTAAAAAGCTAGTAAAAGATCCTTCCTTAATGAACGCTAGTGTAATTTAGCTAAGAGGTAATTTAGATTTTCACTCTGAAACGCTGCATTATTAAAAGGCTTTCTTTATTAAAATCAAGTCTTTATTAGTTTCTTCCAGAGAATTGGGAACTTGGACAGAAGTACAAATATATTTAAGCTTTTGGGTACATGTTTCTATCTGGTGGGAGGGAGGATAATGCAATTAGTGTTGTCAAGCTAGCTCCAGCAAATAACCCCACACTTCTCCAGAATACATTTCTCCTGCACATTCCCCTTTCTCTTTTCCTCTCCATTAGTACTACAGAATGAAAGACCAACATACAGACATCAGGAGAGAGAATTCCATGTAGGTTTGCTTTTCCCAGTATCCAGGTATTTCCTCCATTTAACAGAGGAGAGAATTGGCTGCTTTTAGCCTTACAGCAGTGTGGTACACATTGTGTCACTGCAGAGCTGTGTCTGTGCCCCTGCTGTTGGTTTTCCTGTTCACAGGCGCCCAAGGTTGGTGGCTTTCTGTAGGAAGAAACTGGGGATGTCAAAACCCAAGTGGTCTCTAGAATGCTGTAGGAGCATACTGTGTGGATTGAAAAAAGCACAAATTTTGCTGCTTACTGAATAAATGCATCAGCAAATCAGAACAGAAAGTCAGTGTTGGCAGTTCTTGTGGTAATAGCTCACACCTATATTGCTTATAAAACTTGTATTTTGAGTAATTTTGTCAAGAGCAATGTTTGGTAGCTGTGTAGTTAAATCTGCAAGCTTCCTTTTTAGAAGTTAAAAAATGAAACTAAGGAAACTCAAGCAACTAGCAGTACTGGTACATAGTTCTGTTGCAACTTTGATCTAAGCGAAGCACCAAAGATGTGTTCTTCTGGAAGTCTGCTCTCATTTTGTGGGTCACAGGACCATGAGCCAAGATTTGGCAGTAAGTACCAGTCACCTAAGATAGCTGTAGATAAAGAACGATTATCCTGATTATGTAGATAGAGACAATGAGACACCAACTGGAATCCCCACTCACATAGTAAATCAGCACTGTTTTCCTGAATTGCTTTATTTAACAATTCCATTTAGCCTAGTCTTCAAATTAATTATATGTTCCAAACTCTGTTCATCATAGCCAGTAGAACTACTGCTAATTTTCAGCCAGAGAAGAGATGAATAAAGTGGTTAAAAGTTTATCCATAATAATCAGGGGTTTAGCTTGTTTTTGCTCCAAAATATTGCAGAAGTCCTAGGTTGTTTGTGCCGAGTCTTTTAATTTTTCCCTCCTAAGAATTAAGAATATTACAATGGTCTGTTAAGAGTTTTCAGCAGTTTTCTATTTGAATATAACATGAAAAATATACAGAGGCCTCACCACAGCAACTTCACAGAAATAGTTTTGTCTGTTTGAAAATCCATGTAGCCTTCTTTCATCAGGTGTGCAAGTGCCTTCATTGAAGCCAGTGCTTCATGTAACAGCAAAGCTTTGGTTCTTTAAATTAAAATTTGTGTAAGTGCAATGTCTTGGCTTCATGTCAAACAATAAACATCAGCGTCAGTGATCCTGGCATGAGAATGTGAGCTCTTGCTGCATTGTTCCCTTTGACGCATCCAAATCGGTAACAGAGGTTGGAAGAACATAGATTTATTCCTAAAAGTCAGTCTTGCAAGCCCCAAAAATGCTTAGGTTGTTCCATAGTATTTATCATGCAACTCCTTTAATACTCTTTGAAGCCAAGTGTTTTAGGCGTTATGGAGTGCTGCACAGACCAAGTGACCTACTAAGAGGGATCCATCTGTGTTCAGGCCCAAAGATCTAGTCTTGGCATTGCAGCATTTCTGCCTTGTGTTTGAGGTGTTGCTCATACTTTGCTTTTAATTAATACTTTGGTGGCCATGTTCATTTCTACTCCACCCATCACACCCACAGACTTCAAAGGATTCATACCAGCATAACAGCATAACCTCAATATTTATTTTATTTTATTACAAGTGTGATTTCCTAAGGAAACAAGGATTGGAGAGGTTGTTTGTGTTTGTCTGGTTTTCTGCCCATCACCCTAGCCCTCTTCATTTCCAAAACCATTTCAGCCAAGCTCAAGATCATCAGCTGTCCCAAAATGTGTTCCTACGCGTTTCATGAAATTTGAAAAACATACCCAGAAAGATACTGCAGTCATACTCCACTGAAGGGGACTGCTCCAGGAGGAGAATCTGCAAAGGAGAGGAAGACAAAAAATATGTCCCACATGCTGGGAAGGCTTTGGCTAGAATTTCTACCTTCCTGGACCCCGGAAAATCTAACCATGAGAGAAACATCTCTGGGTACCAGGCTGCACTGGTTCTTCTGTGGAGCTTCTTGCTACCAGCTGTATCGCTGTACGCTTTGGTGAGCCTGCTCGTGGCCTGGGCACTGTGTATAGAATAAGTAAACCTTTCACACAAGGAGTGGGCAAGTAAATTCCATCAGATCTTGATCAAAACGCTCACTGCATGTTCTAAAAATGCTTCAGACGTCTACCAACCAGCCGTCAACCTTAGGAGCACACAGGGTTTAAGTATTTTAACATCTCTGAGTGGACAGATGGTCACTTAGTGTAGTATATTAATGGCATGGGCAGAGCTGTGCTGCCACTAGCTTTCAGTTTAGTAGAATTGCAGCATTTATAAGCTGCAGGTGTTCAGCAGCAAGTAATTTGCAGCCAGCTCAAATTACTTAGGGTACATGACAGAGCAAATTATTTAGGTAATGAAGCTGAAAATGCAGGAAGATTAGAATATTATATGGTAAAATCATTCCTTGTTAATTCAGTTTGTGATCAGATATTATGTTGCTTTAAATACCACATTACATGCAGTACCCTTGTTTGAGTCAATGAATATGTATGAATATGTCAGTGAATATGTATGCCACCTAATTTAATCAATATACTTACAAACAGCACTACCAGTGATGTCTGGCATGCACTGCATCCCTTTAGAAGCAGGTTAGCCCAATTTGTATAGGTATCATATTTATTTCAAAGCCCTTCTGAATTAGCTGCAAAATTGCTCATGCCCTGTGAAGCAGGGGACGGGACAGGTGAGCCACGTTCAGGGGAAAGACTTTAACCCTTTCTTGCAGTCAGAGAGGGGATAGCTTCTTAAGCAGTGCTCCGAGACCCAGGAGATCCCAGCTGCAGTCCACACCCCACATCCAGCCTCAAGGAAAGTCCTCAGTTGAGCTAGCAATTTTGGTTAGGGTGCTTTACCCAGAAAGCTGGATGCGCAGTGCCAGTAGAGGCTCAAAGAAATAGAGACCAGTCGGGCAGACTAACCAAGTGTGTGCTTCAGCCCATCTTTACTGAGTAAAAAAGAAATGTGTATACCTGGAATTTGGGCTGCCTTGAGGGCTGAAGAGCAGGATCTGTGGGCAACTCCACAGAAATGCTCTTATCTCAGTGGTCCCAGTGTACCCAGGTCATTAGGACCCTGTGAACCACAGGAGAGGAAGGGAGCACTCCTTGCACAGGTTTTCCTTTCCAGAAAATGCTAGCCTTTAAAAAAATCAGAAATAGCAAGTAGGTTCACTCTAACTTTCACCTTCTAGAAGTTAGGCTTGTGATTAAGGTATCATTAAATTCCTTCTCTGGTGAGTGAAGAGGAGGCATCTTCATCTTGCATGTCTTGAGTGAGATGAATCATGCTCCTTCTCCCTCTTTCCTTCTTTCTCCCTCCCTTTCTTTTTTGTTCTCCTTCTTCCTTCTTTCCTCATTGCTCTAGAAACAGACAAGACAATTAGCTTCAGCTAGTTACCCAACCTCCAAGATAGCTCAGCTCAGCGAGGTGAATCTTGCCTAAAAGGCAGGAAGGGGGACCAATTTTTGCTTCAATTGAAGCCCTTCCCAGGATACCAAATCAGAGATTTCACCCCTGTTAAGAACCGGAAAAGACAGCATGATCTCTGTGTGAAAGAGTGGTGTGGTCAACACCCTAGAAGGAAAGGAAGCCATCCAGAGGGATCTTGACAGGCTGGAGAGATGGGCCCGGGTGAACCTAATGAGGTTCAACACTGCCAAGTGTCAGGTGTTGCACTTGGGCCGGAAGAATCCCAGCCATAGATACAGCCTGGGAGAAGAGCTTCTTGAGAGCAGCCCTGCTGAGAAGGACTTGGGGATTCTGGTGGATGAGAAACTTAACATAAGCCAGCAGTGTGCTCTTGCAGCTTGCAAGGCCAATGGTATCCTGGGCTCCATTAGAAGAGGGGTGGCCAGCAGGGACAGGGAGGTGATTGTCCCTCTCTACTCTGCCCTCATGAGGCCCCATCTGGAGTGCTGTGTCCAGATCTGGGGCCCCCAATACAAGAAGGATGTGGAACTGTTGGAGAGGGTTCAGAGGAGGGCCACGAAGATGATTCGAGGGCTGGAGCACCTGCCCTACAAAGAGAGGCTGAGGGACCTGGGCTTGTTCAGTCTGGAGAAGAGAAGGCTGTGGGGGGACCTCATTGCAGCCTTCCAGTACCTGAAGGGAGCTTATAAGCAGGAGGGGATTCAACTTTTTAAAAGGGTAGACAATGACAGGACAAGGGGGAATGGATTAAAACTAAAGGAAGGAAGGTTTAGATTAGATATTAGGGGGAAGTTTTTTACAGAAAGAGTGGTGAGGTGCAGGAACAGGCTGCCCAGAGAGGTAGTGGATGCCCCATCCCTGGAAGTGTTCAAGGCCAGGTTGCATGGGGCCCTGGGCAACCTAGTGTAGATCCAGGCCTGAGGTTGGTGGCCCTGTCTGTGGCAGGGGGGTTGGAGCTCTGTGATCCTTGGGGTCCCTTTCAACTCATACCATTCTATGGGGTAGAAAAAGTGTCTTATAGAATCAAACAGTCAGTTCACTAGAAACAAACACTTTAGTCAGACACACAAAGGGGGAGGGAAGATTTCTGTCTTTGGAAAACTTTGTTGTTTTGAAATACGTTGTCTTGCACTTTGCTTTGTTGAGGCTCAATGTGTTTCTACTTCAGTGACAGAGCTGGTGAGAAAGATGGTACGTGGATCTTTGTCCTGTTGGGTGTCTGCCAGAGGAGCTAGAAAGCAAGAAGGTTGTGATGAGCTTGTACAGAGCATTTCCTTACAAATACAGAATTAGATGTCTTTCCTCCTGTACTGCTCAAATTAGATAAAGCATAAAGCAGCATTTCATGGTGCAGGAGTTAACAAAGAGGGAGAGGCTGTCTAGAGGGGTGGGTTGGGGGAGGGAGCTTGAAAAAGGCATCTAAGCTGAGTGAAACTGCTCCAGGTCTGGGGAAAGGAGTGGAACATGGAGTGGAAGGGGATAAGGCATATTCTACTGTTCCAGGTGCTAATAAAAGATGTTGTTCAGCATGCTCTCTGGTTATCTGGTAGACACATTCACTAGGAATTAGGTGGAGGCAATCCTGTAGTTGAAGCATACCAGAGCTACTCCAGCTGCCAAGTGAAGACACCGGGGATGGAGGAAGAAAGGTTTAGGGGAAAACCACAGGGCATTTTTCCCTGCAATACTTGGGCTAAAGTTCCTGCTCTGTCTGCTTTTGAGCAAATCAAAGAGTCTGCACTCAGTTTCCCTGCTGTAAAATGAAGATCATATGACGTTAGAGCAGAAGGAAGATTACCAGACATTCCAGTGATAGGAATAGCTACACACTAAAGTCATGTAGCTTAGTGGATGCCAAATGCCCTTTCCTGTGGAGATGTTTGCCTCATGTTTGACATCAGTTGGTAGTGATTGCTACCTCTGGCCCTTACTGGTCATATTTCTCTCCCCCTCTCTCTCTCTCTGCATATATATATATATATATGTCTATCTGTCTGTCTGTCTCTTTCTGTAGCATCTTGTTCAATGCTTGTGGTGGGTCTCTGTGCTTGAGCTTGCATTTGTTGTTCTTGGTGGTTGGTTTGGGCTGTTACTCCTATTCATTGCTGCCTTTGGCACAGGCCGCCCTCGGTAGTGTTCTGGAGTGCTGTTATTTCAGGGTGCGAAAGATTCTTAGGCCTTTAATCTGGGAACACAAACTACATCTGTCACCTGGGTATCTGTAGCGGTTCCTAAGCAACCACAAGAGTTTATTTTTTTTTCTGCAATTCATATTTAAGAAATAATTTGCTCATGCATGAACCAGAATCAGCCTGAGCACCACCCCAGGAGACAGAAATTGTAAACTGTAATTTAGGCTAATTCTAGTCTAAAGCATGAATTAGAGTATTTTATATAATCTTGGAAAATATACCATACAAATACATGTAAGCACAGAACAGGTACAATTAATGTGAGCACAGTAGGAAGCTGTAAGTAACTGGGAATGTGAGAAACCAAGTCGGAACATATTCTTGACATGTAAAAATATTTCCCACCTGCCTTGTTTGCATAAGAACAAGGTTTTAGCAAGTACATATTTGCATGTCAAAGTTAAAAGTGGGGAAAATATTTTCACCTTAGTAAGAAAACGCATAATCTCGGTGCAGGCAATTTGCATTTAGTAAGTTTAAAGTATCTAAGTCCTTTCATGCTACATGGAAAGTGTATGAACTTGCGACAGGGATTCCATTTCAATGAGTTGATTTGCAAAGGAAACCACGTGGAGCAGTAATTGATCTGATGTCTTTCCACACATTAATTTGTAAGACAATTGGTTGTGGCAGTCTCAAGTGGTTTATGCTTCCGAGTTTCATCCCAGTGTCCTGTGTCTCAGTGAAATGGTAAGGTGAAGTTTTAAATGCTGCCTGCTTAATTGAAAGCAGGTACCTCGAAGATATCATCAGCATGAAGAAGTCTGGAATTCTAAAAATATGCCTACTTCCTGTGCTCGTACACATGAGGGTCAGCAAGTGCTTCACAGTGGAAGCCCATGAACCTGTGGAGACTCTTCTAACAGTAAAGCACCCTGGAAAATGCATTTGGGACTAATCATTGCACCTTTTGGACTATTAGTTACCTTTCTTTAGGCCGTCACTTTGAAGGCATGTTATGTTCCTTCAGAAGTACTGCAGTGTCCTGTTGCTTAAGAAAGAGGGATTGCGTAGACAGGCTTCATGGGTGATTTACCTAATGTGCTGGAGTTTGGAGATAAACAAGGTCTGATTATACCATACCTATTCAAAATAAGGCAGTACTCAGGCTTGTAAAAGTGAAACGTAAAAACTACATTGCAGTGTAGCTCTCGAGGTGAGCCTTGTCACTGCCCCGTCAAAGGGGCTGGAGAAGGCTGCTCATTCACTGTATCAAAGTAATCCTGTATTGAGAAAGGCACAACCGGGAACATGCAGATCTTGCCAAGGGGATTGCTCCCTGACTGGGAACTGCCCGTAACACAGACTTTGAGTTTCTGTGGATTTCAGTCTGTTGTTCGGGGTGTTGACATAAAGCTGCTCCAAGCTTTGTTCTTAAACATCTGATGCTCTAGCAATAATTAATCTAATGCATTAATGCTTTATTTTTCCCTCTTACTAGTTCCCTTCCTACTCCATTGTGTTTAATGCACTAACTGAAAACTAGTGAAATGAAAGCGGTTTTTGTAGGACTGCAGGGAAGAAGTATTTCTGTTCTTCTGTGTCCTAAACAGACCTTTCAATTCCAGCCGGTTGTTATATTGCTGCAGGGAAGGTCGAAACCACAGAGATCCTTATGAGGGAAGGAGATGCAAGTGGTGTCCTGCTGTATGAAAGTGTTTTGGAAGCTGCTGACACGGAACCGTCAGGAGAACAGCAATGTAGTCCCGTAGCTGCTGGGCAGCGCTTTCCTCGGCAGAGCCTTGGAGCTGCTGTTAGGTTCTTGGGAGCAAATGGCTACTACTCAAGTACTACCCAGCTGCTCCAGTCATTGCATTCAGTGTCATCTGGGGATGATTTTGAAGGAATATTTTAGCACAGTCGGTGCCGTGTTAGAAGTCTTCTGGTCTTCTAGTTTATAGTCGTTCTATAGTTTTGTCCTGATCCTG
Source organism: Porphyrio hochstetteri (assembly GCA_020800305.1). Taxonomy (NCBI): domain Eukaryota; kingdom Metazoa; phylum Chordata; class Aves; order Gruiformes; family Rallidae; genus Porphyrio; species Porphyrio hochstetteri. The sequence goes on along the minus strand of CM036915.1, from coordinate 8,935,767 downwards.
ACCTGTGCTGTTGGGCTGCAGTGAAGCAGAGCACACGGTAGCATTGGAAGATGATTCTTGTTTAATAACAAGCAGTTGGTTAGGGGTTTAATGGCATGCAAAATGCAGTGTTTGTACAAGTGGACTTGTCCTGTTGAAAGCAGTGTGAAGAGCACAGACGATGTTCAGCTAATGCTTTATAAGACAGTATCAGATGCGATTTTATCTGTTGTCACAGTCTGCAGATCCATAAATTGGATGAAAAAAAGCTCTCTGAAAGAGTTGATCATCTCCTGAATGGATTTCAGTTCCTCACAGGGGGTTAACTGCACTTTTGATTGTTGACATGTCACAGTTAGAGACACAGCAAGAGTTGCATTTGTACTCCTGTTCAGACCTAGCCAGTTCAGGGAAGCTAATGTAGCTTGATCCTACCACCCCTGCAGAAGAGGAAGTGCTTTTTTGGGGATGTTTTGGTTATCTACCTAACCTGTCCAGTCCGAGTGTGAGTGAGCACATGCAAGCATGTGTAAAATGTGGATCACTGGTCTGTGATGCTGTAAAGCAGCGCCTCAGCACAGCCCTATCCAAAAAGACTCGCTAGCAGAATGGCTGCAGCCGTGCACCCCAGACGGAGTGAAGGTATTCCTGAGCGTGCAGGAGTCCCTTCTTACACGCCGGTGTTGAGCTGGGAAGGTGCTGTGATTTACAGCCATGTAACATGCAGGGAGTTTTGTCACATGCTGAACTGAACTCAGTACGTCTGTTTCATATGTACAAAGTTCTAAATAAAAAATCAGGGCTTTCATGTCACAGGTGTCTCTGGCATGTTCCTGACTGTGCTGGCTCCTTCGGTTTTTGTAAGTTGACTAGGCTGCTGCTGTGTCTTCCTCATTTGTTCTGTGGTAGCTAACACACAAATACATACTGATAACTCACTATCAGTTCAGGTATGTGAGGTTTGGATTTCTTGTGTAAAATGCAGTTGCTCCTTCCCCTGTTACTTCTCATTCAGATTGACTGGGTGGCATGATGGTCATCCCTCTGGTAAAGGTGTTGTGCTCGCTTTCAGCCAGGGCAAACTTCAAAATTACAGAATCACAGAATTATCAAGGTTGGAAAAGACCTAGAAGATCATCCAGTCCAATCATTCACCTATTACTACTAGCTCCCACTAAACCATATCCCTCAATACAACATCCAGTCTTTCCTTGAACACCCCCAGGGTTGGTGACTCCACCACCTCCCTGGGCAGTGCATTCCAGTGCCTGACTGTGAGACTGTACCTTGTACAGTCTCACAAGAGTAAGACTGGGAGAAACCTTTCTAGTGTCCTCCTAGCTCTTTGGCCAAAATGTGAACTCTCCTATTCTTTTTGGCTTTGAAATGCTGATTCTAGCCTTCTTGTGGGTCCTTAAATACCTTCTCAAATGACCCATTTTAATAACCCAAAAGCCATTATATAACGAGCAGCCAAAATTTAGTCCAAAGCTCTAGGGGACCCTTGCAGTTCAGCAATGAATAGTTAATGCAGTATAATGTTTAGCAGGTTATTAGTTTTCACTGTACAAATGCTGATCAGGGAATGCTTTTATAAGGTGTTTAAAAGAAAATGTAATTAACTGGTTGCGTGCTTCTGTTGCAGCTCAAATTGAAATTATTCCATGCAAGATCTGTGGAGACAAATCATCAGGAATCCATTATGGTGTCATTACATGTGAAGGCTGCAAGGTAAGCTTCTAAAATACAAAGTCTTCAAACAGCATTTAGCCTTTTGATAGTGATTATTTTCCTTCTTTTTTTAAAGAGCAAGCATTGTGCCAAAGAGGGATTGATGGATTCCATTTCAAAGAATATGTACACGATTGGGGATTCTCAAGTACTGGTTTTATCTGGGGTTTAAATAGGGCATTTTTGTCACACACACACACAGGTGTATTTCTGGACAAGCTTCAAAAAATAAATGGTGCAGTTGTGCTATGTGTGCAGCAACCTGCCTCTCTGTGAATAAGCAGAAGCAGTACAGAGAGATGTGCTTCTCACACACCTCAAAGAACCTGCTCTGTCAATTCACTTGAGGGGGGGGGGTGTGGCTTTCATGAATCTCCCTCTCTGTTTTTGCTTTGTAAACTGCTGAGAAGCTGTGTTGAGATATGCACAGAGAGCTCTCTGACTTCTCAGTTTTCTTTTGTAATCTGGTGTTCTGTTTGCTGTGGAAGACGATGTTGCACAAATAACACACGCTGCCAGAGTTAAGCATACTCAGGTCTTCCTGGAAGCATTGCCTATCCTTTGCAACGCAGCCATTGCTGTGTAAGGTTTCAACTTTGGATTTTTTCCTGGATTTGTACCTTTGGTAACTCTAATGAACAAGGCTTCTACTACATGTATTGATATTTTGTTTAGTTTCCCTCTCACAACTGAGAATTAAACCGGACAGCACTAACATTAGGCCAGTGTGCTGTGAAGCTAATCATTCCTTTTCGTCGCTAGCACAGGACTACAGCGCTAGCTTGGGAGTGACACAGTGTGCACCGCTGTGCTCCGGCTTGTTGCTTGCTTCACACACGTGTGTGTTGCAGTCCCATGCTGGTAGGTTTTCCCCTGTTAGCCTACACTTCAGGTGTGAAGAATTTATGACAGTTTTTAGTCTGCTCTCCTGACATGCTTGGTACTACCACCCGTCTTCAAAAAGTAACCTACTCACTTTCACATCATAGAGATTTCTTTTGTGTTCTCATTAACATGTTCGCTCAGTCTCGTGAACATATTGGTAAGAAGGGAGGGAAAACACCCCCTCAAAATTTGAAGAATGTTAGAATGATATGGACAGCACCTTCTGCTCTTTGGAACTGCCACTGCTAAGAGAAACGTGCTGAAGAAGCAATGGTAATAAAAAGTTTGCTTTTTTCAGCTTTATTTGGCTGAGCAGCATTTATCAAATTTCAGCTGTGGGAAGTGGCAGACGTGCAGGGAGAAATCTGCTGCATGACTATCACATCAGAGAGTATCGAGTTGTGTTCAGGGTCTGAGGCCTCTTTAATCCTTAAACAGTCTGTGACCAGCGTACCTGAGAGACTGCCTCAAGATCCATGAGAGGAACATCATTGTCAGCAGACTGAGGCTGGCATAACGCGAGCGCATGTCTGTGCAGAAAGCAGGCCTTTCTCAACATGGCTTGTCACAGAACAGACACGGGCTGCCCAAGGAAAGTTGCCAGCCATATTTGCTTCGTCTCCACATATACCTATGGCCTTGTCTTCTCCCAAGTTCTGTATGTGAGGGACACCCCCACCAAAAGCAGCAGGATGCCTGCACGCAGAAGGAAGCAGCAGAACTTAGCGTACTCATGGTCACGTTAGTAGTATGTAGCTGGCAGGCGCTTAGTGCTGCAGTGGCAAAGAGACACACATACCCAGCGAGCGGTTCTCCACCAGCAGCTGCTTTCCTGGGAATAAACACAACCGAGCGTGATTAGGGCAGGAGTCCTTTGTGTGCCTCCAGCAGTCAGAACAGCAGGTGCTGCTGGCTGCATGTGAGAAACGTGTGTGCAGTTCCTTATGTTTTAGAACAAATAGTTTTCCTTTGAGTGTGTAAGAATTGAGTTCTCTGGGAGCTCTGTGCAGTTCTCCATATGCTTCTGAGAATCAACCACAATGGTGAGCTGGTGGGAGAGGGCAGAGGGGAAGAGAAGCAGGCAGGTCATGCTTGGCATGCTGAAACCTATTTGAACCTTGAGAGCAGAGTGTGAGACAGACAGTGGCATGTTAGGCATGTTCTCCTTCTCTTGGAGTAGCAGAATAAAGTTTTCCAGGCAGACAGTTTCAGGCAGGATTTTAAAGCCAGTGAATACGACTCAGTTACCTAAGTTACTTCCCTTTCAGGAGGGAAATGTCTCCAAAGCTCACTCCTCTGTAATGCCGGAGCCCAGATGACTTGCAAGTAGTGACAGATAGGGAAGTGCCAGTGGGCACAAGTCAGAGAAGAGTTTAAATGATCGTGGCCCTGCTGTAGCAGATGGATTTTGTTTGTGCTACGCTCTTCCACAGTAATGTCAACAAAGTCTCACCCAACAGAACTATTTTGGCTGGTGAAAAAGTTGGCATAGTTTGGCTTCTGCCAAATGAGCCAGGTGTGTATCGGTATGGGTTTTTTCCCAGCTTTTCTGTGGCTGTGATCTCTGCAGGTTTGAGCTTGCTTACATTGCTCTTTGTGTTGTGCTAAACCTTCCTTTGCACAAGGTACTTTGCTCTGAAGACCTAGCTCCCAGTCCTGTGCTCTGATTCCTGGAGCCAATGTCCTGCCCCAACAGACATTCCCAGAGAAGTCAGGGAGGTTTGGCACAGTGCTACAAACCCATCCGTGTGCATCGGATTGCAGGATCAGGGCCTTAGTCATCGGAAGTGAACAGATGTGCTGCTGCCCTCTCAAGCCAGGCCTGTCAAGAATGATCTACAGGCAGCAATACCAGCAGCAGGGGCTGTTTTCAGCTCTTACTGTTTTTCACTCCAGTTTGTTGTGAATTTTAGTGAGAGTAATGTCAAGTGCCTCTGTGTAAATACTAATAACCACCAGAAAAAACATTTCTTTAAAACCTACTTTGCAATCTTAGTATGTATGGTGTATGAAATCACAGAGGAGCTCTTGTCAAGTTGGCTTTTGCTGATCCTGTCTCTCTTCTACAGGTTTGTGACCCTGGCATTTCACATAACTTAAAGTTTCTGACTGGTGTTTGTTGTTACATTGCATTTCACATAACTAGAATTCAAGTTTTGTAATGAACCCCACTAGTGTTTCTTGATAAGTTTTCATTTCTTACCCTGCTGTGATGTCATGTGCTGCTTTTATGAGTTAGTAGTTGTGTTCTGCACAAACATCACTAAGAACTCCCAACCCATCAACGTATGTAGCTGGATTTGAATCTGCCTTTAAAAAATATAACCGAACATCCCTTTCTCCTCCCCTCACCCTGCCCCAGCCCCTGGAAAAAAACCCAAATTTTCAGCCAGGCTGTTCTATACTTGATCTAGAAGAGCTCCTGTGGCTTATTATAAACAGATTTTAAGAGAAGGTTTTTTCCTACCAGACCATTGCTGATATCCACTGTACAACATCCAGTGGGGGAACAGGAAAGATCGGATTAATTATATAAGACTTTTACTCAGAAGCATGGATGAAGAATGACACAGACTGTACCATGACTCAGAAATAAAAGCTTATTCTCTTGTGTAAGAGCAGAAATACTACTGCTGTAGTAGCACTACTGAGAAGACTAGTATCTGTATGGAGCAGCGCCTCAACCGTTAGTTGTGGGAACCCTTTACAACCTTTTGCTCCTGCTGAGAAAGGAGATGGGTTTGTACACACCTGTGTTCTCACAGCTGAGAGCTGAATCCACTTCAGCACTCTCCAGAAATACCTGGATGCTTCCGAAAGGACGTAGCAAATCATTTAGGTTGAAATGGGGTTTCATGGAACATGGAGAACTATGTCTGTTTGCAGATGCAGTTTCTTGCCTTTGCTGTCAGTGGCCTCAGCACCGACCCACAAGTGCATTAGTGTGATCTCTTGGAGTGAGGCAGGTCTCACAGTGCTGTCCAGGGCATTTCTGGGCATCACTGCCCCTGGCAGAGGTTGACAGGTAGGGCCTTTTGTCCCTTGTGCCTGTTAAGGCCTACGATGGTCTTGTTCACTGTAACTACAAGGCACTTCTGTGTTACTTCAGAAAATAACAGCTGGTGTAGTGTCACTTCCCATCTTGAGTTACTTTTGTTCATTCCTTTCACTCCTGGGCTTCACTGGCCAGTTTTTCATTACTCTGTTGAAGGTGCAGTGTGATACTGATGTGGCAAGCAAACCTCACAGTTACGCTTTTGAAGTTTTCCTTTCTGTTTTTGCCTGGCCAATTTCAAGCAAAACATGTTAGAAAAGAGATAAGCCCTGTTGCTGAGGGGTCCACTCAGAAGCCTTGTTGTAACCTCATAAACACCTCATAAACAGTCTCACTCCAGTCTTCATTACCCATGCAAAGCTGAACATCTTTTCTCCGTTTTCAGTGGCACTGTAACTTTGTTATCAAACACTTCATTAACAAAGTTTATTAAACAGTTTTGTCACAGTACTCTCCTCCAATTACAGCTAAAATACAGGCCCAGTGACATAAAAGGGTTAAAAATCCAGTCTGAATGTTCAGCTGTCATTCATTTGACAGTCTGTTTTTCTGATGTTTCTTTAAAGAAAATCTATAATAGTTTGCCTTGGAAAACAGAAACAGAATGACAGCCCCCCCCAACTAATTGTTAATTGCTCAGAATATTGCAAAACTTAATGATACGTGGAAGTCTTTAAGTATTAGCCATAAATCATGGGATTATGAATAAGCCTTTGTTGTCACAGGCTTGCATCCAGTCATTCCAAACCGTCTGCCATTAGGATGCAGCAAGGCAGCTGTCAGCTGTTTTCTTGTAATTAAACAGCCAATGAGCAGCTAATTAAGACATATGTGTATACAGAAGTGGAAGTGGGTATGTTAATGAACTGTAGGAATCAATTCATTAAATGAAAATTTGTCAAAAGACCAAACATGAGATCAGCGTTTCAGCCTGTGCTGCAGCGGAGAGGAGCCTGTGCTGTGCCGAGTGGGACGTCGGGGAGCACAGGCTTAGACACAAGCGTCTGGAGTCCCGAGCTGCCGAGCAGGGAAGTGACTGCAACTATTAATAGACTTTGTAAAAGCTGCTATTTACATTTCAAAGTGCTTTCTTAACAACTTGTTATTCAAACTGACTTGCAGATGAGAAGTTCTTGCGCCCTTTTCTCCCAAAGTTGATTTCTTGGCAGTGTATGAAAACCCGTATATTGTGTTGTATACAAATAGGAGTCTGAAATGCAGAGATGAAGCTATGGCTTGTAATCTGCTCTGCTCTTCTTCTGGCGCTGCGTGAATGCATCTACATAAAAAGGGAGACATGCAAAGCTCAGTGACGCCTCAACAGAATCAGCTGGGTCTTTATGCCGGCAGCAGGCAGAGAGAGGCAGGGCTCTGCCGCTCACACCGATGCTCTCCATCAGGTACCTTGGGTCCGACCCTTGGTGGGAGTGGTGCAGCAAGGTGATGGTTTTTTAGTGCAGGGGTAGTTTCCTTTGTGTGTTTGATCGTGAGGGGCCTGCTCTGCCTGTGGCCCATTAGGCAATCATCTGCATGTGAAGTAATGGTTGTCAACATGCATGCCATTAAGAGATGTGGCCTGGGCTGGTTTGCATAATGCCTGAATGTGTATGTACACGTGCACCATCCATGCATCCACCTTCTCCTTCCTGGTGCGGAATTACAGCCAGCTCTGTGCCTCTGGCAAAAGCAAGGAAACAGAAAAACAGAATATAGCGTCTTGCCTTCCCTTCTGCTCATAAAGGAGGGGAAAAACAACCTATGAGAAATGGTATTTACTTACTGCAGGGTCCTGTAACAGGGGCTTCCCCAGAGGTCTCCTGATAGGAGAGCCCAAGGACCACAAAAAGGCTGGAAATCTCAGAAATAAATGGCAACAATAGAGCAGAACTTTGAGAGTGAAAAACCCTCAGTTTAACTTCACTGTCAGTTCAGTCCCACATCTCAGATACGTGTATTTCTGAGCACTGGACAAGTTTAGACTCATTTCTGAAGTTTGAGGCAAGGTTGTTTTAGAGTTGCGTTGTTTTTGTTATTTTCCTGCTTTAGCTAACTGCTGATGTTTTCAACATGCCCACATAACATTGCAGGGTTTGTTTTTAAAGCATTCTACATCTCTGGGTTGCGAAGTGGGAGTGCTTTTAAAGGCCCCAGGTTCAGGCAGTTCTGCTCTATTGACAGTTTAGCTTCAAGCTGTAACTTAGCTGATATATTGTACGCTAAAGTGTATTGAGCAGCTGTCTCTCTAGGGAAAATCTGGAAAAGCAAAAAGCCCAGTATTTTCTCCATTATAAAACTAAAAATAATCCCCAACTTGACAAGACTATTCTTAAGAAAGAGAAATATGCCAGGCTGGGCATACAGGCTATATATGTCTCAGCCTAAGGAAAACGTAGAGATCTTGGAGGTTATTGGGCCAGGTTCATTTTACATACTGATTCAGCTGACTTTCAGGATCCCAGCAGTGGCAGATTTCATACAGTTCATCCGTGAACTTGTCATTCAGTGCAACTGAATGAGTGTTTTGGAACTGGATTTTAAGGGACTGATAATGTGGAGATCATCTTGATCAGTAAGTGGCTGGTTGATAACTAAACCTGTTTTTCTAGTGAATCACACTGCACTTGGTGTGTACTGGCACTGGTGTGAGAGGCTCCGTGAACTGGGAATTAAGCTCTCTCCTTACCTACACGTTGGTTCCTCCAGAGGGATCAGTCCTGATGTGGAATGATGGAAATTTCTGTGGTATTTCAGGTTTTTCTCAGGGTGTAAAGCACTCAGTCAGAGCTCAGTATGTGCAATACTTTCAGTCTCCATGACCATCATCTCAATACTGACAAACATTTAAAACCAGCTGAAAGTTTACTCATGTAGGAACAAACCCCAGAATAAATAGGTGAGCAACAATGCGCAGGAAAACAGGATTAAAGACAGGTGTCTTCAGTTTCCTCATTGTATTTATACTGCATGCTTCCCCATTAAAGCTTTAATAAAAGGGGCATAATGACAGAGACTGTTTTGTCACGTTTCTGCCTGCATGAAGAACTCTTACTTGCCAGGCAGAAGTCCTTCCTGTTGTTTATTTTACCGAGTGTCTGGACAGAGCGGGCACGTGCCAAGGACTCCAGAACCTGGCCTTCAAATAAATACAAAAACTGGTAAAAATCCAGCTTTAATTAAAAGGCGCCCAGCCTTTCTGAGGAAGTATTTTCTTTGCAGGCTGTTAATTAATCCATTATGTGGCAACATAAAACTAAAATACTGGGCTCGCTGATTTCAAATACCTCTTGAGAATGACTACATCCTCGCCAAGTCTTTATGAAGTAGGTATTACACACACGTTTGGATGGTCTGTGGCAAAAAGATGAACTTCAAAGCAAACAGCTGCCCTAGTGATTAGTGACATGCACCAGTCTGATGGGGAGAACCAAGCTGTAGCTAATGCGTAACCTTCCAGTGCTGACTTTTGGAGATGGGTCTACCGCTTGCCGATGACTCAGAAAAGAGATTAATACATGAAATCTCGTTAAAAATGTGAATCCTGTTCCAAGTTGAACAAAACCTACACTGCCAGCATCAGGCTAACTAAGAAAAAACATTTTGAAAAGTTGTGTGTAGAAGGAACTGCTCAGCATCATGTTCTGTATTTCCGAACGCGCAAGTACATCGGTGAGGCTGAGCATCAGAGTCATCTCCAAAGAGCAGAATGGGGTAGCAGCTGGTGAATCTTCCCCTACTTTGGAGATCTCTGCTGATACAGGAAAGATAGGAAATCAAGGCCTGTAATTAGGTTTATCTCATTTGGAAAGAATTGGTGTACCACATGTAAAAGCAATGAAAAAAGGTGTCATTTCTTTGTCCCATAAGATTTCTCATATGAACTGTTTCCTACTAGTTATTGGGTTTTGTTTGTTTCTAGGAGATAAAAAACCCAAAGGCCTCTTAACTTTCTTTAGTTGACTATACTGCACTTGGATTTCCTTTTCTGTTAGGTAGGCTGCCTTTCGGAGTCCTTATTTGCTCCATCAGCTAACAGCTTCCTGACTTGTACTTGGCAATTCTATTGCAGGGCTTTTTCAGAAGGAGTCAGCAGAGCAATGCTACGTACTCCTGTCCTCGTCAGAAGAACTGTTTGATTGACCGAACTAGTAGAAACCGCTGCCAACACTGTCGATTACAGAAATGCCTTGCTGTGGGGATGTCTCGAGATGGTAAGCTCTGCTAACGCACAGCTCAATTGCAAAAAGGAAAATAATCTTTAGTATTCCATTTCTTCAACAGAAACAGTGTGCAGCTTACAAGTTAATTCTGCATTGAGCCGATAGTTGAGATTGCTGAGTGTTTTTTCTATGTTGCTCTGTATTCACATATATGTAAGTCAGGGCATGTACAAAGTTTTAGATTTTTTTTTTTTTCCTACTCATATATTATAGCTCCTAGTTAAGAGTTCTGCCTCTGGTCAGTTCTTGAAGAGGCAGCTTCTATTCTGTTGTAAACACTTTTCTCTGTGTGTTCATTGCAATTTACGTGATATACTAGAATTGCAAGTAACACCCTGATTGCCGTATTGGTCTGGATCGAAACTGTTTCCACAATACATGGAGAAGTTTGAGAGTGTGTGATGAATAATGGGAGAAATGTGGGGAGAAAAATACGTGGGGTTTGTTCAAAGATGAAATTCTGAAGAAAATGTGTTCCGGTGCTGCTAATATTAAGCTCCACCTTACATCTAGTGCAGTGATGAAACCCTTCTCTCTACAGCTCACGTAACTCAGCTGGAACTGGATTTGCAGCTGATACTTGCACACCTCCCCCACAGATGTGACAAAGCTGTCACCGCTTCCCCAACCAGAAGATCTGACTTTTACTTTGCCCTAGTGACACCAACACTCCATGTGCAGCAAATACATATGCATTACTCTGTGTACATGAGGCCCAGTGAAGGAGATTGTTTTCATGTTACACTTATTGTTGAATTATGTTGTCTTAATTTTTTTATTGGGCATGAAACTGAAAACCTAAAATGGAGATCATGTAATGGCTAGTCCCTCCAACCTGTTTGCTTTCCTCTAGAGAAGTGACAGATGGCAGTCACCTTCCTCGGTGGTGAGGCTTTCACAGCTGATACAGGTCCCAGAAATCCCATATGATGTTCTTAAGAACACCCTGGATGCTGCAAACCAGTTGCTTCTGGCTTATGTTTCATGTTAATATTTCTGAAAGTAGTAATCATTTTGTGGAGAGATATATGCACAAGTACATGTGCACACACACACATATATATAGCTTTAAGGATAATTCACTAGCTGACCGTTTTTGCTTGTCACAGTAAGCCACGCTGAAAGCAAGTTCCGTGGCTCTTCCCATGAGCGATGGTCCCAGCATCGATGAAGCTTACCTTTGATGGTCAGACAGGCCCCACATGTTCATACCCACATCCAGGTTTATTCACACTCTGGTATGACTGCGCAGCCAGTAGGACCGGGACAGGTATTCCAGTGTATTCTGGTATAGCTTCTGCTTTTCTAGGTAGGATTTGAATGCTGTAGAGAGACATCTGTCAACTTTCGTGGATGTGTAAGAGAAACATTCTTCAGAATAGAAATGGGAAGTTAATAAATTGAGCCAAGACAGTGACTTCTAATGGTCCACTTCAGTAGCATGCTAAAACGGGCTTTAGAAGAGTAGCTGCTGCAGCTGTTCCCTGCGACTGATGGCTGTGATTCCTAGGTCTGCCTGTCCTGATTTGCCTTGTGTATTGTGTCCTTCCAGGCAGTAGTTAAAGACCCCAGGCAGTTAAAATGCAGCAGTGGCTTTGTAGTAACATAACATATTGTGTCTCTTTTTCAGCTGTAAAGTTTGGTCGAATGTCAAAAAAGCAGAGGGACAGCCTGTATGCGGAGGTGCAGAAGCATCGAATGCAGCAGCAGCAGCGAGATCATCAACAGCAGCCAGGAGAGGCAGAACCACTAACACCAACATACAATATCACCACCAATGGGTTAACAGAGCTACATGATGACCTCAGTAATTACATTGATGGGCATACCCCTGAAGGTAGCAAAGCAGACTCTGCAGTTAGCAGCTTCTACTTAGACATACAGCCTTCTCCAGATCAGTCGGGTCTTGATATTAATGGAATCAAACCAGAACCAATATGTGACTACACACCAGCATCGGGCTTCTTCCCTTATTGTTCTTTTACAAATGGGGAGACCTCTCCAACTGTGTCCATGGCAGAATTAGGTAATGAGAGAGAAAAGCTTCCATTGTAATTGTCTTAATAGTATCCTTTGGATTAAAGTGACACGTTTAGCCAGGCGATAGCGAGAATGCTGCCTCCGTACAGCTGTGAGCGTGGGTGGGCATTCTTCTGTGATTCGCACAATATCCTGAGTGGTACATGGTGAACACCTCATGGAAAGGGACTAAAGACCCCAGGAGCTTGCGGTTGATCACCTCTAGTAGTGTTGCTTTTGTTTCAGCCCATGCAAGAGAACCCTCTGCATACCAATTAACAAGCTAATCTTCAGTGCTGAGCAAGCAGGCAGAGTGTTACTGTATTTGTGGATTATTTTTGAACTATTTTTTTTTTCATTACCTCAATACTCATTATTTTCTAACAAAAAGTGACAAGGCTGATTTTCTTCTGCTCTCTACCTGTACCTGGGAAACATGAACCCAAAGCACCAGTCTGTAATCTGAGGGCAGTTCTTTTCGCCACTGGTTGAAGAGAATCTGTCCCCAGATACTTCAGAAAATTTTTGAATGCAGCAAGGTTCGATCATTTCCATAAGAACCTTCTAACCGCCACATTAATTAGCATGTTTTGTTTTGAACTCTTCTCTGAACAAGTACAGCAGGGCTGAGTTCCACAACCATGACTTGTCAACATCTGAGACTCGAGTTAGAGCGTGCCGGGTGAACTGGTTATAAGCAAACTGGAACAGGACATTGGAGAAGAGGCTTTAAGATTCTATTACTTACATAAGCAGTCAGGCAGTTAAACAGTGATTCTGCTTGCTTAAGCAACATTTTTGCCAATTATTCCATTATGAAAACCTAAAAATAGTTTGAAAAATCAAGTATTCCAATGTAAATTTTTCCACTTTTTTTAATTAGAGGCAAGTATATGGTACAAAAATTTGCTGGGTTTATCTTAGTTTATGTTCTTTTGAGAAATTCTGCAGAGAGGATGGGACAAGAAGGCTCACTTATTGTCCTTATGTTGCAGAATGCAGTTGACCACCATGTAATTCCTTGTGATAGCCAAAATATTGTGTCTGGCTTGAGTTCAAGTAACTTCAGTTACAGATAAATAAAAAAGATAAGAAAATATTAGGATAAAGTCTGTGCTACTGGCTCTGTCTCAATCAAATGGTTGTTAATATTCATGTGGGAGTTACTAAAGAGCTACGCTGAACCGCCAGACAAAACGAAAGGGCTTTTCCTTCCTAGGCCAGGTGTTGATTTTAGAACACTGGCCTAAAAACACTTTTAACGTTGCTTACCTTTACTTATAGAGTGCTTGCATTGACAGCCTACAGAGCATGATTTGGGGGCCCAGCACTGACATTACCAAACAATGTTTGAAGACTGTTTTGTCTTCCAGACTAAGGTTTCAATTTAGAAAGGTGTGGCTGTTCAATGAAAGTATTTAGGTGTGTGCTGAAACCCAGCCCAGATGTGAGGCCGAGGTTCATGAATAACACGGTACAATTCCACCTCCTGCCTCCAGAAAGGCATGGGAATAACACTGCCAGCTGCTGCTAGTGAGAGCAAATGCTCAAAGTACACACTAGTAACGGAAAAAAACATTTGTTCTGGAACATGTGAAAGCTCCGTGACAACCAAAGTATAAACTACCTTGTGGCGTTCCACAGCATCGATCGCTCAGGTGGCACATACAATTGGGTTTTACCTCAGCTGTACACTAAAGACTTTTCAGGTAGTATCTGACATCAAATTGATGCGTAAGTATCATACTAAACGGACTAGTCCAGCAGTTCACTTCATAGAGTTGGGTTTGGTCACTATCAAGCAAACAAGTTCCACAGAAGGCCCTCGGAAGACACCCATGTTGACAAGAACTGTTCTTGTTCATTTCAAGCCTTTTCAGTGGCCTAACCTGCAGAAGTGCCAACTGCAGAACTGTGAGACAAGGCACCAGGCCTCTACTTGTCATGTACTAAAATAAGAGAATTGACATGTCTAAATGACATTCATGCTTTTGAAGGTGTTCCTAAAGGTTATGGAATCAAGTGTTAGTAACAGCTACAAATCGGCCTTACAGATCTTTTAGCCAAGTATAGATAGCAGCAGAAAATCATTTATTTGGAATTAAAATGTTATATGGAAATTTTAAATTGTTTTTAGTTATCTAAGTGACGACTTTAAGCTGAGGAGAAAAAGCCTTTAGTGTATTATATTAATTATCTGTATTATCTAAGAAGGGTATTTTCCTAATATTTTTTTAATGATAGGGCAATAGAAAAGAACCCCCTCCCTCTTAGGTAGCCTGACATGATAGTGTCCTGCTTGACAGAACACTAGACTTGGTAACTATCCCCATTTCTTTATTAGAAAGCTTCTGTTGTATAAACACAAATGAATTTAGCCTTTGAAGATCACTGCCCCTCTGGCAGTGCTATTACGTTCCCTGTGAACATAACAGTGTCTTGCATGGGGAGAGCTGTACCCACGGACGTTCCTGTACCCTGACTCGAGGGGTCTATCACCTCGCACACTCAGATTGTTTTCTGTGGCTCTACTTAACAGTGTAAACTCTCAGCCCAAGTTTCGAAGCAGACTTTACCTTACTAAAGGCAGCAAGGTTGCCTACGGAATTTGCAGTGGTTTGAATGCTCCAAGATTTCACCAAGTTTGCCTTTATTTTGCAAGCTTCTCACTCTTGTATGTCTGCTCTCACAGCTGCTGCTGTATGAGAAAGCAGTTTGTCCACAGCAGAGGTTTGTTTGCTCCAAATGAGCTCACTGAAACATCTTAGGACATTTAGGAAGGGCTGTGCTTGGTGTTCCTGCATGAAAGTCTTGGATGGGCTCTAGGGGTGGGCAAGCAGGTGTGTGCATACTGAGTGCCCTATTTGGTGCACAGAGCCCGGAGGAGCCCAGCCAGCTGTGGCCAGAACCAGGTTCCCTGCTGGGTTCCTCCCATCTGAGAGCAGTTAGCATTCAATGTGCTTTGCATGAAGTAAAATCCAAGAGATCTGAAATGAAAGCACTTTTTCCTAACAGCTAACCCTCTCCTGCCTCCACCCCCCACCCACACTGTATGTCAGCTTTCTTATGTCAGAAGGTATAGCTTTGCGTTTTTAACGTGTGTCACTTTCTGGTCTTTCTTTTAGAACATCTTGCGCAGAATATTTCCAAGTCGCATATGGAAACTTGCCAGTACTTGAGAGAGGAGTTACAGCAGATAACATGGCAGACTTTTCTGCAGGAAGAAATCGAGAACTATCAGAACAAGGTATGGAACCATGAAACCATGTCAAACCGTAGCATGGTCTTCTCTTTTTTTTGTTGTTTTGTTTAACCCTTGGTACTTCCATAACACACCACAAAATTCACTTCTTTGCTGCTTTCCGTTTAGTAACGGAATGTATGTTCTTGTGTATTTTCAGTAAAATAATACACTAGAATGTAAAGCAACAAAATTAGGTGAGGATATCCTCTGTTATTGTGATTTTTACAGGTACAGGAAAAGCCACACTCCTAAAAATCTATCTGTCAGGGATTGGTAAACAGGGATAAGAAAGCAGGGAAATACTTTCAGTCCTTAATGGCATGTTGCTTTCATTCCTTAATTTGTAATCTTCTGGATCAGCAACAACAACAAAAGTTGTGTAATTCTACCTGTTTCGTTTTGAGCTTGCAAACACAGAACTCACAGATTTCTGTTATAATCCTGATTAGCTCCAGAGTTTTCACTCCACGTTCCAGTTTTACCTATGGAATAGCTGCCATACCGCCAGTGGGTACTGTAAGATTGAACCGATGTTTCTATTTCCAACCTGTCTTCCACCCACAAACTACTACCAAATGGCTACTTTTGGCAAACTGTCTTGGGAAACACTTATTACAGCATACTGTTCTCTGAACATACTTTTCATTGCCACAAAAAATACTTAACCTCTAAGAATATCTTTTTTTCCGCTCGTTAGGTAATTTCTTTCTCAATTATTATCAACATATGAAAAAGTCACTACTTGCATACCACTGCTGCATTGCTAACAAAAGGATCTTCATGTATGTTTCTATGTCTCTTTACAAAGACCAGAGAGTTAGATAATTTACATTCAGTACAAAATACAGAAGTTGCTTGAAAAAAAAAAAGTTATCATGCACTGCTAGTGTAAATTGGTATTTTCTTTTGATGCAGTGAATGTAAGTCCCACAGAAACAACCAGAATCATTGTACTTTAATATTCTTGGTTTTTGAAATAAAACCACGCCAACCTGGATCTTTTCTGACATCACTGACGAAGTCTTACATGTTTGTATTGTCACTTACCCACCTGAGGCTTTGGTTTTAATTCCCCGTGTCTTAGAAGCAGACTACAGCCAGGAGTGCTGGAGAGAATTCACTCGGCTTGTTTGGGTTTTTTCCCCAACTCAGTTTTACTTATGAAAACGGGCTTTCCAAACCTTGGTTACTGATTTCCAATTTCTCTTCTCTCTCCAACAGCAAAGGGAGGTAATGTGGCAGTTATGTGCAGTCAAAATAACAGAAGCTATACAGTACGTAGTGGAATTTGCCAAACGCATTGATGGCTTTATGGAACTGTGTCAAAACGATCAAATTGTGCTTTTAAAAGCAGGTATGTGGGTCAGTTTTAAGGTCTACTTCTATTAGTTGTGACTGAGGAAGGGTACTTGTATACAGCAATTTTACTCGCATACATACATATGTCATACAGCGATCATTTAAAGGAATGCCGGGGAGCAGCCTTACAAGTTGTCTGTGACTGGCTGAAGTACTGTGTCACCTTAGTTCTTCTGGGCAGAACAAGTTTGAATCTACGTATGTGTAATGTTTATTATGGACAGAGGGAGAAGTGATTGTGTAAAGATGGAAGAGCTGGATTCAGATCTTTTTACTTCAGCTTACTAGTAGTAACTAACAAATTTCAAGGTAAAAGTCCAGACTGATCTATGCGAGATCAGTAGTAGAAGTAATGCAGTTTACAAAGTTGTAAACGCTTCACGAACATAAATCTAAATGAGCTGCTTTGACTTCAGAGACTTTATTACTCTCATAAAAAAAATAGCTTATTAACATTAACTAAGTTGCTGTAGCAAACACCTCTGAAGGGGTTTATGGGAATTTTTTAAGTTCTACTAGCAAATCAAACTACATTCTGCTGCACCACAGAAACCTACTACCCTGATCAACTGGTACTGAATGCAGAGCATAGGAAACTTTCAAATTCTCTCTTTGCAACTCAAGTCTCTACTGAAATAGTCAAATATACCTTGTTTCTGTTTTAGGGTCTTTAGAGGTTGTGTTCATCAGAATGTGCCGTGCCTTTGACTCCCAGAACAACACAGTCTACTTTGATGGCAAGTACGCTAGCCCAGAGGTCTTCAAGTCCTTAGGTAAGGAATTGTCAAGTGTTCTATCTTATAAGAAAATACCCTCCAAAATCCCCAAACAAAAAAAAATAATAAAGTAGAAAAGCAACACGAGGTGGGGGGTGATGACAGCTGCTTTCAAAAAATCAGGCTGTAGTATTCAAATACAAGAGTTCCAGTGCTCAAACCACTTACTTTGTAAGCCATCATGCTTGCTCTGAGGCCAAGCTGATCTCGGGTTAAAACACTAACTCTATGGAGTAAAGGACTGATGGTGTTGAAATTCAACTTAGATCAGGGTAGAGCAGTTTGAACACACTTGTTAAGAACAAAAGCTGAGATTTCATATCTAGTGTAATATCTTAAGTATCCTGTTGGAAAAGACAGCAGTTTTTAAGCTGATGCTGGATTACCGCTTTGAAGAGATTAGCATTGTTTTGTGAAATGCAAAGTCCAGTTATTTGCAGGTAAAACACTTTTTAAACCACAGTTTATCATTTACAGGTTTTTTCTCTCTCATTTTTGCTGTTTTAAAATGATGTGTTTCACTGGGTATGTATTTGGGATATAAGCCATTATTGAGGGTAGTGAAAATACAGCAGCAGAGAATTCTGTGCAATTACTGAAGTATCCTTTGCCTTTCTGAAACACCTCAAGGTTCAAGGTCTGAGTGCAAACAATTCAGAGTATGCAGTATCAGATGTGGGTTCCAATGACAAGTAACTTTCATCTGTTACCAACCACATCCAGGGGTTTAGGCAGGGTTGGGGCTGAGATGTGCAGAGGAGAGCCCTCTTCCATCAGGTTGCAATCCTCTTCAAAGGAGGGCTCCACTTTCGTGAACTGCATAACAGTATGTGTAACAGCAGCAGTAACCTGACTTACACCTGTGTGAGCAAGAGAACAGATGAAAGGAGACAGGGTTCCTTTTCTGCTTGAAAAGCTTTCAGACCTTGGCTTTTCCTTTTCCTCCTGCATGTACCTTGTATGCCTCTCTCCCCTCCCTCTTCTGTGTGCTCAGCAGCCTTGAAATCAGCACTTTTCAAGTACATATTTCAAACCTCCAGCCCACAGTGACATGAGAAAGTTCCATTCAGAACAGAAACAAAGCTAAACCAATTTTGCGATTGAAAATAGCTGGGGTTTTAACCGTATTTATCCCAAAAGAACCAAATGTGGAAAAGATACGGAGCGCAAAACCTCTTAAAATACTGGCTGCCAGGGTGTGGGAGCTGAGAACTCCTGGGAATGGGGTAATAAGCTCAAGCAGGAGTGAGGTCTCACTACTGTCACTCCAGAGTCCTTGAGGAGGCCATTCACCTGTGAAGTATTTTACATCCATTTTTCACCTCCATCACAATAAATCAATAACTCTGTAGCTCTGAAGTAGTTTTAAACAATGTGACATAAGCTGTACCTTCTTTTTGGCAGGTTGTGAAGACTTCATTAGTTTTGTGTTTGAATTTGGAAAAAGTTTATGTTCTATGCACCTGACAGAAGATGAGATAGCTTTGTTTTCTGCGTTTGTTTTAATGTCCGCAGGTAAGAGATAAAGGTTTTCTCTAGGTTTATTTGGTAGAGGTTGTTTATATTTTGAAGTCTTTTTAATGATAATGTTAAGATTTTGGGACAGTGTGAAATGTCATCATCTTTTTTCAGTGTCTCCTTGATGAAAATTTTAATAAAACAGATTAAAGCTGTGAATTTAGGAATAAATTTGTATAGCTGGAAATTCTAATCTCAGATGTTGTTTTCCAAATTTTCACCTCATTGAGAACTCCACTTCTTCGCAAAAACTGAAATGCGTGTGGGTAGACTGCTGGGTCAGCCTACGCGAGATGGGCAGAACGTAGTCACTGAATTTCTTTAGTCAGCCCTCAGCGTGTGTGAGCTTGCAGCTCTAACAGTATTATCTTGAGCGCATGATGGAATCCTTTCGATGGAACCTTGGGACTGGGAAGCGGGGCTGCCTCCTGTCATGTGACCCAAAGGTACCGAGGTAGCTCAGGTATCTGTCTCCATCATAAAACTGGGTACACTGAGAATAATGGCGCAGACATACAAGTCACCCCAGGAGTCAGCCTGGGTCTCCATACCCATGACTAAAATAACTTCATAATCTCAAGTAGATACACAGAGTACTCCAGGTTCTGGGAAAGCTTATTAGGTCAGGTGAAACAAGATATCAGTGCAGAAAGTCAGTGCCTGTGTGGCATAATGCCCAAGGAAATAAATGTTCTGCTTTTAGACTGAAACATAGGGGACTCAGGAGTAGTGGTATAAGAATCTGCTACCAACAGACTCTCCAAAATACATCCTCATGCCATTTGCCAGATCAGAAATATGTTAGGCCAGTGTCTTAGTACACAAGCCACAGAAGCCCACAGTTCTGTCACACAGAGGATGTAGCAGCTAATGCTACTTTGCTGCTAGGATGTTTAGGAGCTTTTTTTAAAAAATAGCTAAGTATTTGCTTCTGATTTTTCTGTATGTCACTGCAAATTGTAGCAAGAAGATCCACTCCACCTACTTGGTCATTATGTGATCTCATTTCCTACTAAAAAGTAGCTTCATTTTGTAAATACCTGGCATTATACAGAGCTTCTTAGCAGATGATTAATGAATTTTACTCGGATACACTGCATTCTTCTAATTAAGGGCTTTATAAAAGTAGTTTTAATTGCATGTAATAAATGTACTCCAAAACCTACTACTTTAGAGAATGCATTTCTATGTAAGAGTATATAAGAAGTGGAAGGAAGGAAGGAAAGAAGTTTGCAAATAAGAAAGATGGATGTATAATAGACTTAGAACTTCCCAGTGCACTGCGATTGATATGTGCAATACTAGAGGTGTTAACTCCATTTATATTTAGATCGTTCATGGCTTCAGGAGAAAGTGAAAATCGAAAAGCTCCAACAGAAGATCCAGCTAGCACTTCAGCATGTCCTACAGAAGAACCACCGAGAAGATGGAATTCTAACAAAGGTAAGACTCACATTGTGCCGTGTCACTGTGAAAGTTCTTATGAACTGTAACCTAATTATGGTGCAGAGCTTTTATGCAGTTACTTTGTTATTTATAAACCCATAATTCTTTGCTCAAAATCAAGGTACCTAGCTGAAACTAAAAACTAGAAGGGGTGAAGTGATGATGTGCTAGGGAACAAGGTTGAGAATGGTCTGAAAAGAAGTATTTAATGTTGAGCTTCATGAAAAGCACTGAAGGCGTTTATCGCATTTCTCCTGTGCAACATTTCTGCCACACAGAATACTACTGCAGTTCTACATGTATGCCTCAGTCCTCCTGAAATCTCTTGCCAGCATGACAATTAAGTTGTTAGAACATGCAGTTCCCAAACTAACCTTGGTTTTGAGTCTTCCATGAGAAGTTTCCCATACAGCCTCTTTCTCAGCAAAACATGCTTCCAAATATTGATGCCTAGGGAAGAGAAAAGGGATAGTGCATACTATTATGCTGAGCTAAAGTATCTTCACTTAATTTTTTAAAAATGGAAAAGTGGTGTGATGTTAAAAAAATAAACCTGAAGAACTAGGGAAGGGTAGGCACTTCCTTACAGAGCTAGTTCCTTTAGAACTCTACATAGCCAGAAAGCTTATGCGTAGTTTCACACCACAGAATTACAACACAAAAGCAGGATGGTCCAGCCCAGGCTTTACACATTGGTCTCATTTCAAATCCTAGCTCACCTAACTCTTTTCCCCAGCATGTATTTTGGATACCTTTGTTGGAAGAAAGGTTCTTCCAGGAACTTTGATAAAAATAATTTACTCAGTAAGTTTAGGGAGTCCCCTAGTCATATTTTTGAAGTACAAATTTTTCTGGTCTGTTCCTTTTCCCCTTGTTTGCCATAAATTATAAAAGCCTGACCTACTGCATTGCCAGTTTCCTCCATAATATTCACGGTAGGTTTGGAAGTAGTCAAGACGGCCTTCTTCCAAGAGAATGACTAAATTGCACAAATGAAGATCCAATCACGAAATACTTCTGCATCAATCCAGTGCTTAGCAGGCAACTGAGGAAACCTAATGATAACATTTTCCCAAGAATTTAAAAGATTGTTTCACAAATAGCATTAATCCATTACTTGAGTAGCTTTTTAGTGGATTCCTCATTTATTTATTTTTTAGTCTAACATAACAAGCATACAACACTATGCACCTCTGAAATGACATTGTTAAGACAAACTATTGAAGTAATCTCAAACTGCTTGGGAGAGCTTTGATCCTAAGAGCAAGATTGGGAGGCCTGGTTCCATATATGACCGTATGACTTCTGTTCATTTTTTTACAGTTAATATGCAAAGTGTCTACTTTAAGAGCACTGTGTGGACGACATACAGAAAAGCTTATGGCATTTAAAGCAATATACCCAGACATTGTACGACTTCATTTTCCTCCGCTTTACAAGGAGTTGTTCACTTCAGAATTTGAGCCAGCGATGCAAATCGATGGGTAAACGTATCACCTAAGCACTTCTAGAATGTCTGAAGTACAAACATTAAAACAAAAGAGGAGAAAAAAAAAAGAAAAAAAAAAAAGAAAGAAAACCAAGACACTTTATATGGCCCTGCACAGACCTAGGGAGCCAACACACTGCACATCTCTTGGCGGTCGGGGTCAGGCGAAGGATGGGAAACAATGAAACAAAGTTGAACTTGTTTTTCTCATGCATATGATTTCCATTATGCCTACAAATATGGACCCTTTTTCTGTCTCAACTTCTCAATCCTTGACCTCTGTTTACACAGACTGAGGGTACTAATGTCAGAAGGTTGTTTTCTCTTGTAGTTCACTGCCCAGACTTTTGACAGAACAATCAATTTGTTGATCAGAACAGAGAGTCCACCTAGTAATCAGCGACTGGTGTGCATTGCAGAGATTTCAGCATCAGTTTGCACAACTTGCTCATTGTTTCATGAAGGACAATTTTTTTCAGCTACCACTGTTTGCCAGTAGACAGAACGGCATGAAAAGGGTCCATAGCAATAGCAACAATAGCATTATAATATATTACAGGGTAAATGGGCATGAAGACTATATATAGCAAAAGAGATATTGTTTATATATTGTTTTAATTAATATAAAATGTAGTTACTGGTATAGCTTTTCTTGTTGAATTGATAAGGCACTTTCATTTTGCACCTTTTTCTTTAAATTAAATGCTAGCGTGTTCATTGTTGTGTTGCATGTGCACCAGAAATTCAAGTTTAACTGAAAAAGGTTTGGCAGGTACTGGTACATTGGGAGGTATTTATGCTGCTGTTTTCTGTGTTACTTTTAAAGAGAGGCTGGTCATATCCTGAAATGGTTAGACAGATTTTATTTTTTTTAAGGTGTTGAAAATAATCAGTTTTCTAAATTTAAATCAGCTTTTCAGCCATTAAATTCAAAGGTACTTTCATTTTCAAGTGTTTCAAACCTGGGTATTAAAAATTACATACCTAAATTCAGGTTTAGGTGCTTAAGTCAAAAGCCTCATTTTCCAAGGTGCTGAGTTTCCATGGTCAAAGTTAAACTAAGTGATTGTAGATCATTCACAAACAAGCACCAGCATCCTTGAAAATCTGGCTGTTGAAGAAAGTGCTATCTGCCCACCATAAATCCAGGTTTGAAGGTATTTACTCAAGTCTGTATCTACAGAAAAGTATGTGTGTATAACATGTCTGTGGAAAAGTAATTTTTATTCATAATACTACATACTTTTGTACTCCATATTGTAAACAATGCTTCAAACTTCAAACTCTAGGCTATCAAAATCTATAGGTTTGTCTTTGACTTCAGTGAGATTAGACACTGACCCATGTTGTTCCAGCATCCAGCAGTTCAGTTTCACGTAGCTGAGCAGAGAAGTCCATTGCTCTCCTTATTTAAGATGCACTTTAAAGTTTATCAGATGAGGACAGACTAATGAAATCACACTGTTGCTAGAAAGCTTTGTTTTGTACACTGTATAATGCCTAGAAATCACTAATATCATAAACCTGCATTCTGTAATTCTGAACCGATCCCCGATTTGCCTAAACAACCAATTAGCCCAACCTTGTAGTCTTTTATTGCTACTCATTACCATTCCTGTCAGGAAGAGTACTGTCTCTGAGCAGTAAACCTAGTTCTGAAGGAGGCTGATTAACAACATCACAAAATATACTGTGGCTGTTTGAGACAGAGGTGTGTAACTGGTTTGAATGAGATGAGGACGTACAACTGTAGGCCTATGTGAACAAGTTTCTGAAGAAGTATCTAAGAAAAATCCAGGAACTTTAAAATCAAGGAACGAGACAGAATGTGCTCCACTGCTCTATGTTCTCAGGATAAAGTGTCTCTTACCTATATTACAGTTGTTGAAATGAAACTTCTAGAAGTTAGTAAAAGCACAGTGAAGCCTATTTTAAAAAGGAGAATTAGGTCAGTGGGTTATTACAAGCAAAACAGAGGCTTATTCTAGGATTTAAACACATTTCCTTTAGGGTCAAATTGAGAGAATTAGCTATGCCATGTATTCAAAATTTTGTAGTCTGCCACATCAGGGAAGCTTACAGCCATCACTTATCTCTGTCGTTGGAAAGGAGGGGGAGATGAGCGTCACATGTTTCCCCTTCAAAGCAGTATGTCCCAGTGCATGGGAGTGGAACAACTGCACCTCTGTGAGCACTGGGATGGAGACATGAGAGGGCTTTTGGAAAAGGTCCACAGAGTGTCCCTTTACTGCTCCACCCTGCCTGCTCCCGTAGAGGCATCTCTCAGCCCAGCACATGCTCTCTCCAGTCCCACTGAAACATTTTTCATAGAATCATTGTT
Organism: Porphyrio hochstetteri; assembly: GCA_020800305.1. NCBI lineage: Eukaryota > Metazoa > Chordata > Aves > Gruiformes > Rallidae > Porphyrio > Porphyrio hochstetteri. Next base: position 8,911,708 of record CM036915.1, on the reverse strand, counting down.
TACATTATTGGAGTAACTGGCACGATATGGTACTTTTATTCTAATGTGTGTTTCTATTTTTAAAGCAACCCTTTTAACTAACAAATGTTTTCTGAATGTGACCAGCCTTAGGTGCTAGTCCTGTAAAGATCAACTAAACTTAATTTCAGTGTCAACTAATGAATAATGAAATAAGATCTGCATTTTTTAGAGCGACATACAACTCCTACGTCTGACAGTAAGTAGACTACCAGGCAAAATATTTGGGGATTTTCAGTCACATCCTTTTCCGACCTTTTCCTGATGTATATTAGTACTTTACCAGGGTCCAGCCTCGGGTCCAATGGTTTTGTTTGGTACCTAGTTCAGCATATTTACACTCATAAGTCATTGATGACACAGATTTTTGGAGCATTTACTAATAAAATACATAACCATAGAAAGGTGCCAGATAGGGTCTTTAGCTGAAAGCCCTCTGCATCTGAAAACAGCTTGCGATGTGATTTTCCAGGCCAGAAAGTGCTGGGATTTTTGTCTGTGGGAGCTCCTGTGTACTGGCACCTTGTTGAATCAGGCTGTGCATACACACCCCTAGTAACTCTGCTTTCTTGATTACAGTTAACAGCCACTTGGCAACAAAGCATCATTTTTGTTTTGCTCTTCCTAGATTGGAAAAAAGGGAACCAGCATGGCAGACATACTGCTGAGGCTTCTGTTGCCAAGGAGGCTTTTATGAAAGGGGACACAGGATAAGCTCAGAGCAATGGCCATGTAAGACCTTAATGTAGTAGAGAAAACGCACTGTGCGGAACCTCTGGGACTATGGCCTGGTATCCAATGACCAAGTATTCAATTGAAAAACATATTTGGGGTCAATGGATAATCACATGAGTTTTTTCATAATCTGCCCAGTGCACTACTGACAAAAACACAAGGATAGCCGAAGATAAAGGAATACTACACTGGGTTTGAATGGTCTGTTCCTTAAAGTCTGCAGAGAGATTTATTTCTTTTGGGTGTTATGTCTATCCACAGAGATGTCTTCTGGCTTTTCAGGATAAAGATAACCATACTGTCATTTGAACTACCCTAATATACTTCAACATCTCCAGCATTGTTTGACATTTTTAAAACTACGGGATTAGGTGAAAAGGGAGGCTGTTTTTAAGTTTGGTTGTTCTTTATTAAAGCTTATCTATCTTAGTATGGATACCGAGATCTGTGTGTGTATGTGCACCTGTGTGTGTGAGAGTACATTTGTGTGCACACATGAATATATGTGTGGGTACGTGTGAGTGGCTGCTTCTAGGCTGTTAAGTGTCAATGGAGTAAAGAAAATGTATTCAAAATACTTAAAGTCAAAAATAGAAGGTGGAAAAAAGATTTATTCTATACAAAGCCTTGTCTGGACCACTTTAGAGAGACTTCTATTTTTTTAACCCTTCTATAAATGTTTGATGGCACTTGAAATATTCCTGCAATAAAATGTGATTTGTGTAAACATTAAAAAAAAAAGATTTTGTAATGTGAAACAATGAAAGAAAGTAATGTAATTTTTCTAAAAAACAAAAAAAAACAAACGAACGAACTTTGTATTATTTTCTTGATGGAATTTGTCTATTTGTCTTTGGAAAACTTTTTATTTCATTGAATGTGCCATAGTAGACGTGTGTTTTTCTTTTTCTTTTTTTGTTGTTTTTTACATTTTAGATTAAAGGAATAGCTGTGTTCCGACATTCCAAAATGCAAGATGACATAGCAGTCATTATTAAAAGGTTTGATTAGTAAGCTTCAATCATTGTTGCTTTTTTTGCACATGTTCTTCATTCCTCTACAGTGCAATATGTACATAGAGCACTTGCGGGTGTAACCTTGATCCCTCAGGGAAAAATACATATTTGTACAGGATTCTTCTTTTTTCTTTTTCTTTTTTTTTTCCCTTTTCTCTTTTTTTTTTTTTTTTTTTTGCTAAGGAATGTCGATTGAATCACTTGTCTGTTGTTGAGGGGCAGCCAGATAATAATCCTAAACCACTGTCACAAAACATTAATTGTTTAAATTTTGTGCCCTTTTATTATTTAAAAAAGTAAAATAAAAGTTATTTTCTGACAGTTCTTTGTGCTGATTGGTGAAAAAAAGGGTAAATAGACAAGCACCTTATGATTGACTTAACTGTGAATGACAATCCATCTCGTTATCAACAACAGAGCCCTACCATTTGGGGCTGGGGTTAAGAGTCAGAAACTAATGTGCTCAGGGATCTTCTAAAACTCTTCAACAGGGTGGCCAGTACTACTGGTGGAACAAATTACTTTTTGAAAAATATGCTAGTATTTCCTCCCTTCCCCCTCCCCTCCAGGCACAAGAGAACTGGATTTTTTAATTAATTTTTTTAACTAATGCTCTATGCGTGCCTCATTCTCTTGTTCAGTTTCGCAGTACAGCGGCACTTTGGTCTTTATTTTGTTCAAAACAAAAGTACACCAAACAGTGCAAAGGTTTTGCAATTCTACTTTAGAAATTAATGCTGACTTATTAAATAAATGACTGAAACTAATTTCAGTACCCTCTGGACTTTTTTATAATGATAGTACTATTTTCCCAGATGAATTTCAATGTTTTGCAGTAAAAATTGGGTTTTCAGTACTTAAGTTATTGTCAAAGAAAACAAATTAGTTTATCATAGTACAGTAAGAATGAAAAAGCAATGATTAGGTTTTGGCAATGAAGTCACATAAAAAGGACCACAGACCTGCAGGAATACAAGCACAACATTTCAGACGTTGTCTGTCACAGTTGCATATGCTACATGGTAAAGCAAAAAAATTGACTGGAAAGAAACACTGAGGCTGAAGACATTTTTCTATCTAGTGCATCAAATACAGCCATTCCAAGTGATTACAATGACACCAAAACCCAGCGATGTCTAAGCAGTCTCCAAGTGTCAAGCTGTAGGATTTTGGAAGCCTGTCCCAATTAGCCTTATTTCATGGCTTCACATTCTTTTGAAAATGCCAGCAGAAAGATAAATAAGCAAGTACAAAGGAAATAAACAGGATTTTCAAGGCTTTGGTTAAACTGGGGAGAGAGTGAATTTCTCCATCAAACATGTCTGTCTCCTCGCAAAAAACATCAGTTCTCCAGTATGTTAGGTTACCGAGGGCTTTTTCACTGGGTATGTGGCTACCAGTTGTTTGCTTTAGGTTGCTTATTAAATACAGAAACCTTCCCATTTTAAAAGCCAATGGTCAAGTCTAGCTTGGAATGGCCTTCCAACGCAGACAACAGCTCACCAACTATGGCCCCTTGATCAGTTTGTGTGCTGGCACATCTTCAGTAGAAAAATCCTATTTCTGATTCACAATAAAACCAATGCTTTACATACACGTGTATCAATTAAACGTACTCTTAATTTGTACAATCTATAAAATCTTTTAACTATGTGATGGAGTGGTCTAAACCTTAAAGTATTTCTTTTGGATTGGCATAGACACTTCCCAGTCTGTACTTTATGAACAAAACGGGTTGCACAGTATAAGCTGTGCATATGAACAATGTCTTTTTCTCTCTACACATTCCTAAATCCCCCAATGTAGATGAACTTGAAACAGCATTTACTATCTAATAGCCAAAAATACTTTCTCTTGAGTATTCTGTATATGAAATTCTACCTTTGCAAGCTGATTCAGATTGCACAGAAGAAACATCTTTATTTTCCTTACCTGGAGAAATATAACTATTAGAATTTTTTTTTTGTTGTTAATACTATATTTATTACTTTAAAAGTTTCATCCATAAATATATTTGAATATTAGCCTCCTATTTTCTTTATGCTTAAATATTCCTGTCAGTAAATCATTTGGTGGAAATGAGGGCAAATGCATATGGAAACCAAATAGAACAACAAAAAGGAAAGTTTTTAAATTTAAATGAGTATTTATTTAAAAATCATTGCAGTATGTGCTTTAATCCTAGTACTGTGATAATAGCTTGCTAAATAATGCTAACTCACTGGACTTAAGAGGAAAAATACATCACATTTAGGATAATATACCGTCTATCTTTGGAAATTTATTCAGGTACTAAGAGGAATTTTAACATGAAAATAAAAGCTGTATTCTACCTTTTTCCTATGTAATGTTGCTGTTTATCCTTTTTTCTTTTTTTGCCTTTATCATTGGTAGAATATAGCAATAACTTTATAGCAATAAGTAGGCTATCCAAATAAGAAACAAAACATGATAAAGGCTTCAGATCAATACTCATAGATTCATTTCTTCTGCCACAATATTCACTTGTATGTCTTCCCTCATAATCTCATTATTTCTTCAAGCTGAACTTCACAATCACGTTGTTCAACCTGATGTGTGACATCACACCTTTTTGTTAACACCTGCATGTTTTCAGTGTTACTATGTCCTTTGTATACTTGTTTTCCTATAAATCAGTGTTTCTCAAGCTTTCTGAAAGCACAATCCCTCTGGACTGTGTTTCTTCACAGGGCGCTCTGTGGTTTGGGGGAGGCAGAGTGAACCAGCTGTAATACTGGCAGCATTTCCTAGCTAAAGGAACTGAGCTGCTGCTAGCACTTAGTAACTCCATGGCCACTGCACATGCCTGCAGCCAACAGCCTGCTCTTCCAGCCCCTCCATGCTGGAAGGATTGAGTTGCATCCAGTAAGTGGGACCAGCTCCCTTCCCAGCGCCCTCTACCTGCAGCCAGCACAACCACAAGCTTTGCGCTGGAGAACCGAGCTACCTGTGCCTGATGTAGCGTTTTGATAATAATCTGAGCACTTTGGCAACTTTCAAATGGTTGTGACTTTCAGTTTGAGAAACACTACCCTAAATTACCCACAGTCTTAATGTAGATGCACAGACTTTACAGGAACTTGCAATCTGTAATGCTATCTATACCTAATGCAGAGAATTCATAAGCAATACAGTGAATTTTATTTCACAAAAAGGCAAACGTACTGTACACCTTTCTAAATCCAAAATGTTCCTCATTTCTACATTGATTTAGAAACAAGATACAGAACAGTGGTAAATATTTGAACTATTAGGACATTAACTGGCTGCTTCTTTATATGTAACTGTATTGTCTGCCTGCTCCTTTTCTGGAGATGTGTTTTTGTATTGGATGTTTGGGCCAATGGGAGGCTTCAAGCTACAGTGTATTTTCCCAGATTAAATATATTTAACATATGACAAACCCCAGACAAGGCTTTTTAAAATGTATAAAGAACTGCAGTGTTAGGTGGTTTATTTGCAAACTGTTTTCAATGTTGTCCATTTTTATGGCACCTTTAACAATATTCTTGTTTCCAAAGTACAAAAAAAAAAGGTTAAAAATACTCTAGCCATAACTGAATGTCAAGCAATAAAAACAAATGACTTTTTGTGCATAGATTTAAAAGAAATACAAGTTTTAGACATCTGCATGTAAATGCAATCTCTTGTTTACTGCTTTCTTAAACTTGAGCAACTGATTCCTTATTTTACTACTAATTTAAGGACTTGTAATGGCCTGTAAACATTTTATCTTGCTCTATTCTTTCAACTCTAACTTTGTCTCTGCTTTGGAGTCATAATATTTAATGTTGTTCTGCTCACCTCTATACAGTTAACTTTTTGCTTTCATTCTGTATAGATAAAAGTTATACTATAAACAAGCCTACACAGTGCAAATATTTATCTGTTTATCAAATACCACATTATGCTGTATAATATCTGTTTTACTATATAATCTATTTTAGACATAGCTGTTTAGAACTAGAGTGTGCTATTTTTGTGTTTTTCTGATGTGTGGTGCTAGATAAGTTACTTTTGTGAACAAAAGCAAACAAACCCCTTTTATTCCTAGACAATACCACCTTTGGGTCTTGTTAATTTCACCGAGTATAACTATATATAAATATATATATATTTGTGTATATATATATATATACACCGACATATGCCCAACAAGTACCTGTATCAGAGTACAAGATTTGGGACATGGTTTTCTCTTTAAATGCATAGTGTCATTATATAAATTATTCTATAGTATATTTAATAAGGAGAAAATTACTTCACCGGTACAGATACTTGATATCAAATGTAGAATTTTTTTCTACGTTCTTAACATTATTCATTATTAACATTATTAAAAATGTTCTGTCCAGCTTATTATCCTTTTGGCTACTAAAACAGTCTGCCTGTATTATATCAGAAAAAAAGAAAACCATCTGATCTGCCAGTTTAAAGTAATTATAATATGCTGTCTGTCTGAAAGGGAGGTAGTTATTTGGCTTGTTGGGAGTGTTCTATCCTGTCGTTGCATCTGATATTTATAGATGTTATTCTGCTGGGTGCCTTCCTCCCTCTTCACTTTAAATAGGATCTGTACACACTCAAACTGCGGATGTTACTAGGCCATGCCTACACACTTAACTCCAGTTACTGTAAATAGGAATTTTCTGTAAATCTTCCATGATGGATTGATGGCTAAATTGAGTCCTTGGATATGCTTTATAAACCATGCATACCTATCTAAGGACAGCCATTAGCAACTAAAGTTACTTAAGAAGTGGAATTTGCAATGTTTTGTCAGGTCTGGGGGTTTTGTTTTTATTTTTCATGTATACCTTAATTTACGTAGTCATGTGCCCTTAAAAGAATTCCTGTCCCCTGTTCCTTTCACTCTAGATACTGTTTTCATGTTAATTCTTAAAAACTGATGGATATCAAATATCTAACTAAGGAGGTAATTAACCTTTTAAATATTTATTAGAATTTTTCTGTAATATTACTGAATTTATAAGATCTTTAGCAAAGATTTTTGAGCAATTTATTAAATACAATGTTTCTGTTTACTGCACTTTTTGATAATAGAAGGTAGTGAATTTTAAAGCCATGATTCTTGGCTTCCATGCACTGCTTTTATACCCTCAATCCAAGGAATATATATATATAAATAATTTTTTTTAAACAGCAAACATACTGTTGTCCTAAAAATAAATACAAACTTTACTGCACCATGGGTATATTTTCGTAAGTGGAATGTTTAATTGCAAACACTATCAGGACAATTATAAAAATCTCTTGAAGCTACAATCTTATTTAAATATAAGCCATGACCAATTTTATTTTCCCTTGTTGATTTAAGTCACCTTTTGATATTTTCAAAGAGAAAAGGACTCGCTCGTAAATTTGTTTACTAACCTATACACAATGCTAGGAACACCATTCTCCCTATTGTTTTAATAGTTTGATATATTTATGCAAAACCATTTGGTTAACATATATGCTCCCTGTTTACTCAATGTTCAACATAACAAGACCAGAATAAATACTGATTACAACTATAGATCAGTTTGAAGATTAAGCACATAAGACTTCAAAAACCTCGTTGAGTGATACACTCAAATTCCTGTAAATACACACAAGTTTAAATGCAATTATACTGTACATGTAAATATATGCTGTCTGTTATGTGTACAGTATGTATAAATTCCTTTTCTAGCCACAATAAAATCTAAGCCATCAAGAGGAATAGTAAAGTGGTATTGTACTAAACCTTTGCTAATGATCTTTACCCAATCACCTTTCACTTTCATGGACCTTTCCAACTCACTCTTACGATAGCCTGCTTATATTCAAGTTTGTTATTTTACTCAGTCCCGAAAAAAAGTATTTTGATTCATTTTGTAAATATGACTGTAAAAATAAGAGATTTAATGTTGTCTTTTAAATACTCCAATTTTCATTCTAATATGAATGTTGTTATATTGTACTTAGAAACTGTACCTTTAATATTACATTACCTTTATTAAGTGCATTGAACACATCGATTTTAGATGTGCTTTATGTACTGTTATCCTGTAATAAAACTTCAGCTTCTAATGGAAAAATCTGTCTTCATTATTGTCAGTAGCATGTTGTTTGTTTTCTGAATCATGGATTATTAGGTGTATTCCTGAAGGAGTGCACTGTTAAAGATTACGCTGTGCTTCCAAGCACATGTATCAGAGCTGTTTAGCACATCCATCAAGTAATACTTGGAAGTGGGGAAACAGGACTCCTGAGCCCCTTTCAGGCTCCCCTTTTGGACAACAAGAGCTTTAAACCTCCTCAGAATGAATGTGGATTAATCTAGCTTCCCTTTTCTTTAAGTTGTCCTCTTTGAAATCAGAGTTCACGGCATCAAGTGCGAGAAACATGAAATCTGGTTTAAGACCTTCCCAGTGACTGTGGAAATACCGCTTCAGGCTAGATCAACACAAGGATTTGGGCATCAAAACCGAGTTTTTAATACAATTTAGGCATGACAGTTCAAAGTTGCATGTCCTCTCTGCTGTGCTAAGTTTGGGAGCACAAGAATGTCAGCAGCACACTTGGCCTTAAGACTTCAGGCATGTACAGTTCTACTTCTGCATGCATCCAGAAATGCCTCAGTCTTGATAGGCCTTTAATGGCTCAGTATTTATATGCCTGACCATGATCCAGAAATAGGTAATAGCATTCATCTTTGGTAGTGTGTATGTGGAAACAGCCTCTACCTTCAGATCATGTCTACAAAAAATGTGGAAGCAATCACTTTCTTAGAACTGTAGCACTCAGTAGTGCCATTTTTCTATAGCAGTTCCAGGACTAAAACAGTCTTTGAGACTGATCTGAAAAATCCAGATTCAATTTTCTCATCTTCAGGACATGATTCCTACGCAATCTTCCCACTCAGAGGAGAGTTCCTAACCACCACGATAGAGGTTAGGCAACAAGCATTTGAACACGTATATATATTCAATATAAAACACAGGAATTTTTCTGAAGTGAGAGACAAACCAAGGGCTCCCATGCCCACCTGTAAGGAAAACTGTAGGTTTGGTAGTGGTGGTTTTTGGCCTCCAATTATTTCACAGAATCACCTAATGGCTAAGGGTGGCAGGGTCAGAAGCCAGGCCACTTAGAGCCAGCTGCCCAGAACCATATCCAGACAGCTTCCAAGTATCTTCAAGGGTGGTAATTCCACAACCTCCTTGGGCAACCAGTGCCAGCTCTCAGTCACCCTCACAGTGAAATGGTGTTGCCTGATAGTTGTATCATGGAAATAAAAAGATGACAGGTAGGAAGTAGCACCGTTAAAATAAAACAAGACTGAAGGTTTTAAAGAGATGCAGACTGAAGTAGGGCTTAACCTGCCACATTCACAATGTAAAATTAGTCTTCTAATCATTCAGCTATGTAACTGTTACCATAGCTGGGTTTTGAAGTTTACTCCTTAGAAAGCTATCTCCAGAACTGTGCTCTGGATGGATCCGGTAGGGAGACAGAAACCCTTCCGCTTTTCTGAGATGCACAAACCAAAGGCCGAAATTAAAATCAAATTATGTCCTTAAAACTGATGTGCAAGCAAGCTAGGAAGACTCCTTTGTTGGTGGGTTTGGACATTATACTAAATCATCTCAGTGTTTGTATGTATTTACATTTAGTGTCAGAAGTTTTAGTTACCCTTTTAAGTGCTGTAAACTGATTGCTTCACACCATGGGTCCTCATTTCCTTCATTTCTCTACCTGTAAGGGGGATCACCTTTTCTTTGAACACCACAAGCACATGAGTTTCCATTACCTACACCAACTACTTAAAATAATTACCCGGTTTAAGACATCAGGAAACCTGATTGTAAAAAATAAATAAAATTAATGGCTCTGCCCCTTGTGGGAAGGGAGCCAGGGGAACTGGATGTCCCAGAGTAGAGGGAAGCTGATAAATGCAGCAACTCAACCCTCTCACACGCGGTCCCAACCCTCTCAGGAACGAGCTGCCCGGCAGAGCCCAGCCGAGCCACCTCTGCACACCCAGAGCGGGAACTGCTGCTCGAGGCACCCAGCATCTGGGCAGGGCCACACCTTAGTGAAGAACGTGGAGCCGGAGCGGAGCCCGCAGCACTGAGAAGTCTTAGACACGTTTCATCTCCCGGCGAGGTGGGACGCGGCCGGTAGTCGCCCGGGCCTCAACACACCACCGGCACCCACTGCGGTGCAGCCCAACACAAGATGGCCGCCGCATCCCCTCCGGGAGCTGCTCGGGCCCATGTTTCTATTGGCTGACTCAGAGCACCTGATCCCGCGCGCCAGGCGCTATGCTACGCTGATTGGCCAATGACGTGAGGCAGGCTCACGCGGCAGAGAGGTGAGGAACCGGCAAACATGCTCTTCTGAGGGGTCCTACAAGATGGCCGTCTCGGGGCAGCTGCTGACCTGGTGAGTATGGTTCCCCCTCTCTCCCTACCCTAGCGGGGGCCGTTCGAAGAGCGGGAGCGAGAACGAGCCTCTTCGCTCCGCGCTGCGGCGCTGAGAGGACACCGCGCCGCCCAGCCCGCCGTGCGGCCGGGGCCCGCATGCGCCCGGAGGGAGCGGGGCGGGCCTGGGCTCCCGCCCCAACCTGGCTCCGCTCAGTCGCTGGGGGAGGGCGGGACGGCGCCATCTCTCGTCTTTCTCTCAGCGGGAGGAGGGAGGGGTGAGCGCTCTTCGCCTCAGGATGAGTTAGCCTGTATGTTTAGAAACGAGCAACAATTAAGTAATACACTTCCACGGTATGGATTTGGGGCAGTGACATTGTTCTTGTTTTTAATACGAAAAGCCGTACAAAGAAGTAATTCCGCTTTTTAAACCTTGAGAAGTGAGATGGCTTTGAATTAGTTTGTGAGCTAGACGGCAATAAATCTTTCCTCGAGCCTTGCAAAACAGTTTGGGAAGATTGGCACTGTAGAAACCCTGCACAGGGAAAGTGCGGTATTAAAGAAAAAAAAATACAGAAAGTAAGATCTGTGTAGAAGACAAAATACCCAAAAACTGAAAAACAAGGTTGTTGTATTAGAATTTCAGCGAGTTCAAACGTTTGGTTTTGATTAATGAACATCCCTAAGTGTGTAACTCCATCAGAATTTTGTCATTTCTGGAATTTATACCCTGTATTAAGTTGTTCTTCCACTGTGAAGAACACTTGTATTTTAATATTGAAAACAGGTAGGGAATTAGTGTGTATGTAACCTCTGTAAAGAGAGGAGGTGGAAAGGCTCTATAAATAGCTTTTTTTTTTTTTTTTAAAGGCTTTGAAGGTTTGATTTTTTTGTGTAACATAATGTGCTTGGATTTTTTTTCTTTTATTATCAGGGATATGTCACCAAAAAATGGCAGCGAAGTATTCTTCTCACATGAAATTTATGAAAAATATTCATTGGCTCCAAGCATCTCTGAACTGTGGCAATTATCAAACAGGTATATTCTGTTATGTTACTATTTTCTGCTGTTTGTCATCCTATTCACACATACCCTTACTGATCTGAGGAAAAGCTGCATGTTCACACCACAAAGACTGTTGATGGGACACTGAGGCATAACTACTGTGCTTTAGGTGGGAAGTTCAGCATTTGGAGAAATTAATTGTGGTAAAGGAGAATTACTGTATTTTTATTAACAGACACTGAGAACATGCATTTGAGGGGAATACCGGTCTCTGTAACGTGACTCTGTATGCCCTGTCTTTAGCTAGAGAAGGTTTTTCTGGTTCATCTTTCTTGGAGTAGCATTCCTTAACTGGCAGGGAAGACCAAAGCCCTCTCAGCTTGCTGCAGGGTATACTGGATATTGCTGTAGGATTCTTCCTTGACATGAGGTAGAAAAAGGGCTTCTGGAGTGGACATGACTGCATGCAAGAGTGGGATTGTGTTCAGTTGTGTATGGTAGAAGTGGGTTGTTCATAACCAGAAGAGAGGTTAACAACCAGAAAAAAATTCTTGGAACTCACACAACCGGGTTATGTGGCCATAGTCAAAAGGAACAGAAATGAACTGTGTGGGGACAAATGTAGTAAAACCTGGAGGAAATTTGTCAGTTGTTATATTTGGGCTAAGAGGAAGAAAAAAGGAACCTGTTGAGGCAAGTGTGAAAGTAAAAGCTGCAGGAAAATTGTCAATTTTTGTGTTAGGTTTTCTGATAGATATTTACTAAAATGCATGTTTTCTCACCATAGAAGCAGTGAAGACAGGTTGCTGATAAAATGAAGGCAAAAAACTTAAGCCTTCGGCTCAAATAAAGTATGATGCTGTAAATACAGACAGAAAAGCTCTGTCAGATTATTTAGGTTTGCACCCTGATGAAGACTGTGACAGCACTGCATTCTGAAATGATCTTGATGTGCTGCCATTTCATTCAGTGCTGAATATAGCCAATTTAAGCTGCTTGAATTTCTTGATATTCCTACATTGGCGTATCTGAGTCAGCATCTTGTCGCTGCTGCAGCTTAATTAAATTTGCCAGTTTGTGCCACCAGGATGGACACATTCTCTCATTCAGAGAGACAGCTGTGAAGTATTATTAAGAACTGTGGACGTGATACTGCTGGGTTTGAATAACACTTGAAATGTTTTCTGCTGCTGAAATTTTATCTTAAAAATATGCTTTCTCCAAGATCAGCAGTTAATGTTCATTTTATTAACCTTAAATATATTCTCTCTTAAGAGCAGTTATTAGAGCAGGAGGGCTAAGATGGCCTTCAAATACTGGAGTTGTTTAAAGAACCAGCTTTATAATAGTACTGCTTTGTTGTTGTTCGGGCAGCTACACCTCTTGCCTCTGCCCAGTATTATTTTTGGAAGCTGATTTCATCGTTGTTTAGAAAATTAATTTCTTGAATTCTGTACTAGGTTTAGAAATGTCTTAATTTACAATTAAATAGTTTTAATTTGCCTCTTTTACAATGAAAGAAAGGCTTTTTCTAGTTATATTTCTCCTTTACTATCATGACTTTGACTCCGAAGTTAGACCTTTCTGAGTGTAAACTGCTCCTGAACACAAGTCATCAGTCAACGATGAAATGTTGAGTATCTTTTCATTAAAAATGGGTATTTCTGGAACAAAGAAGCAGAGTTTCATATTTAGCTGGTCACATCCATATTGAGTATACAGACCAATGTAGACACTTCGTTTGCTTCTTTTAAAAAAATCATCTTTAAACCAGTAGCAAACCTGCTGTTGGTAGTAAGGGTTAGTTTGACTTGTCTAGGTAAGGTTTCAAAATAAGAAAATTCCTATGATATAGACTAGGAAGTGGAATAGTACACTATCTCACATGCATTTTGCTGGATTTGGAGTTTAGGCTTGCATTACTGCCTTTATTAATTCTGAAAAATATTGATATTTATGTGAAAAGTGTATGTTCTGTCATTTATTACTTTTCTTTCAGAGAAGCAAAGAAAAATGTGGAGGAGTTGGCAAGCTCTTCAGAAGTCAGACAGACGTGTAGCATTCAGGCTGCAGATCCAGTTGAGATGGAGGCTAAAAGCACAACTGACGATCATCCTTTTCCAGAACCTAGACTCCCCTATCCGTTTACTTCATGTTTGACTGAGAAGGAGCAGAAAACGTACTTATATCTGATGACGAAGTACTCAAAAAAAAGAAACCATTTTCAAGTTAGTGCAGCAAGTCAAAGAGAATTAGGTACATATCTGGTAAGTGTACATATATGTGTCTATGAACATCTCGGAGGGAGTCATACTTTTTTTTGATACAAAGAGTTAAAAACGTAGCAGAAATCTTTTTAGATTCCATTTGTCATAATTCCCTCTTAACATAGTATTATGAATGGTAATACGGGTTTAAAGTATTCAGAATAGCATTTTTAAATATAAATTGAAAGTATATTTGGTTATTTCATTAAAAACAGGTGGGGGTTTCATGGATTTTTTTGGTAGTTTTTTGGGTTTTAGTAGTAGTCTGCACAACTGATGGTAAGTGTAGATCTCTAATAGCTGATGAAACACCCACCTACCCATCCCTCAAAACCCACCGTTTTTAATGAGGGGGAAGTTAAGATTTGACCTTGCTGGGGTTGGTTGTTCTTTTGTTTCATGTTGTGTTTTTTTTAAATTTCGTAATGGCATGTGGCAGTCTTGTATAATGTTAGGAAATGGATACGTTGCGATGTCGTCTTTGACAGGACTCTTTTGATAGGAACTTTTTTCATTGGCACGAGGGGACCTGTGCCTTGAGCTTATATGCTTGTGGTATCACTGGTTACGGGAGTAAAGGCACAAGTTCACACTTGCTGTTCAGTCTCTGCAGTGTTGTTTAAATAGTGAAAAGCTATGTCTCATGTTGGTTGGAAATGTAATTTTAGTTGAATCCTGTGTAATGTAATTAATAAGCAAATGGGTTTGAGCCAGTGCCTTTGGTTTCCCATATTTCCTTGTTAATGCTGATTCCTTTAATTGATCCTGTAACCGTGTCATTCCCAGGTAAATCAGTACCTACTGCAGTGTGGTTACTATAATGTAATTACTTATAAAGTCAGAGCTCAGATTATCTTTGTCACTCTGTCATGTAAGCTTGAACCAGCATTGTGTTTTAACCTTAATTTTTATTAACTGCCAGTGTACGATCAAAGTAAGTTTGCTGTTTCTTGGGGGTGTTGTTTTGTTGGTTTTTAATTTTGTTTAAGGAAAATGGACCTTGGAGAGTTTATTTTTTTTTTTTTACTTAAATGAAACTCTGAACGTATGCAAAGACTTGCCAATGTGAGCAGTGTGTGGAACTTCTGCCCTCCCTCAATACTGTCACCTGTATTACCTGTCTGAAAACTTTGGTGGTTACATACCCAGCCTAGAGGATTCTATTCTGTCTTAAAAAATAGTACTTTACTTTTTTCCCCCCCCCCCAGCAAATGAAAGAAGCAGTAAGCAATGAAATTGCAGAATTTATGAAATTTGCCCAAAATGCCGCAAAAAGCTGCTCCCAAGATTATGATACTATCTCTGAAGGTGCATTGCGTTATACTGAGGTAATTCACAATACGGTGTTTTATTATGTTCTTAAATAATATTTGAGTTGTGATTAAGATATGTAGGCACTGCTCGTGGGATGTTCCCTGGACTTTGTGGATTCCATGTTGGGATGAGATATAAGTCACAATTTCCCTTATGCTGTTCAGCATGGCTTGGCCCACAATTTACTGCAGCCATGACGATACAATGGAAACAAGGTCATTGAATACAATACCATACAAAGATTTAGTCACCAATTAAGTAAATTACATCTTTATATTTGGGAAGATGGAAATTACATTTTAAGGGTGCATTTGCATTAACAAGCTTCTCCTAAACATACACACCATAGGTAGAATGTTAAGGTTCTAAATATACACTACACACACAGAATGTCAAGCTTTTCCTCCACACTGGCATGTTCACTTTAATGAGAGGTTACTGAGGCTTCAGTCATAATCATCTGCAAGTGCATGCTGTGTTAAATATGCACTTTGATTCTAAAATCAAACACGAATGCAACTTCGAACACCGTTCTTGGTTTAAGAGCACATTTCAGGAAAAGAATGACAGAATACAGGTTCATTAAGCTTTCTCATCAGTCAGTTAACTAGTTCGGTAGTTTTCTTCATAGTGTCTTGCTTTAATTGAAATGGCCTACTTCTAAATTTTCAATCTTTTCTCATAACTGCCACATCACTTTCTTTTAGAGAATAAAGTAGAAAAATATATGTGTTTAGCTAAATCCAGGAGGATTGCTTCTGTTTCACCATAACACTTTCTTATGTGCTTTTCTATGCACAAAATAAATTTGTTCTCCTGTTAACATGTGATTTGGGTATACATTAGGACAAAAGTCTTGGGTTTTTTGTAAAAATTTGCTTTATACCTTATACTTGATATAACTTAATAACTTAAGCTTGTGTCCTTTCTTCTAAGTGATCTTGTTTGGTCACAAAATGTGTCTCCAAACTTGAAGTCAAGTTGGTATCCTGAGTTAAAATTGGAGTCACATTCCATTTCAAATGAAACTCGCAGAAACAACTTATTCTACTTACTAAGTAAAGCCTGAATTACTTACTTTTTTTCTGATGCCTGAATTAGATTTTTATTTGAGGGTCCAGAATTGACATGAAAGAAAATTTCAACACATGCAGAGTCTTCCTATGTCTTCACCTTGGTGACTTCTACCTAGGTCTAGTGTAAATTAGATAGTTAGACAAAAAAATACTGGTCCCACTAAAAGCCAAGGTAAATTAACTGAAAAGAAAGTCATTTTGTGGTTTAGCACTTCTCAAACTATACTAATTACCATTTTTTTATGATTAATGTTGAGCCTCTATCCATACACTGTTAGCCTTGAATATGAGGAAGGGTTGAGGAGAATTTAGGATACATTCCAGTTCTGATACCGGTAATTACAAGATTATTATAGAGTTGTACTAGTTTCTCTTTATGTTTTTTAAATAATATCTGAAACTGAGAAAGGTGACAAGTCTGTTAGCGGTAATCTGCTAAATATATCTGCCTACACTACAGAAGGTATGTGTAAATGGAACTTGGAATTTCAGGGATTTTTTCAGTTAAATTCTTATGAAAGATACAAATGCATAAACTATTTTTTTCTCTTTATATGTTAGGAATTATTACGTGCTTGTATTGGACATGTGCAAAAGTATCCTGAGTTTTACATGCTTCAGGAGATAATGAGTATCATGGGAGGAAAGTTTCAAACACAGTTGACCTTTAGGCTGGAAAAAAGTCTTCTTGTAATGGTAATATCTTGCATATAAGTATTGTTTTGGTGATGTTTTCAAATTAATAGAATTATATCGGGATTGTGTTATGCAAGGATTTGGGGTTATAACAAGTATTAATCAGTGCTTGGGTTATAATTTATAATTAAAATTGTTAATGAAAATTTTAATGAAATTATTTTGGTAATAAGGCTGTTAACACCCTTCACTGCAAGTTTGCAATGAAAAGATTACTTTAATAGTATATTTTTAAATACAGTATTAACTTTAGAATGCACCTACATAAATTCTTAATATTTTTTGTTATAAGAAGTGCAGTGTTGAGTCCGCATGATTTCAGATACAGCTACATGCTGATGCTGCTTGATTTCTTCAAGGGTACGGCAAGACATGGTAAAACATATTTCCCTGCCATGACTGTTCAGCTACCCACAGATTATAAAACTGTTACATCTATTATAACTCCAGAGAAAAAGGCTTCTGTTATGCACAATGTAAGTAACCTTTGTATTGTCATTTTTAAGGCATGCTTTGTAGAGAAGCATGTAGGTCCTTTTTATGTAGTAGCTTTTTTATTTTCCCTTGCTAATCTTACACATCCTGTAGCATAGAAATATATATTATACCATTATTTGTTTAGTATTTACTTTAAAGCAATCCCACTGCCCTCTTCAGAGGTTGGGTTATTACCTTTTGAACCTAGCGCGTCTTGAAGGCAGGAGGTCCTTATGTGAAATCTAGATAGAATTGTTTGTTACAGTATTACTCCTTTTAAACTTTGTTTTGTAATTTCCAAGCTGGCCTTTCAGTGTGTGAGTGAGTATACACACATAGGAATGCATGTAGGTGTGAAGGCTTCTGATTTACAAAAGAAATTGTGAGGGTAAGAAGAAATACTTTAGACTGTCTAGTTTTCAATTAGGCTAGCTTACCTTTGACAAACAACATAAACTCCAATGCGGAGATGAATAATTTTTAGATTCCATTTCCTCTTACTGTTAAATATCAGATGTTTCTGTTTGTGTAATTTCACAGAGGAAATCAGTGAGTTTTTCATTCTGTTGAATTTGATTTTTGGTGGCTGCTTATTGCAGATAATTTGTTATACGCTAATTTAAGGAGTTCACATATCAAAATCCAAACTTTTGGAAGAGGCACTGTGATTGCAAAGACACTTTTTCCTAAGAAAGTAGTAGAGGTGATACATGAGAATTATAACCAGAAACATTCTTTTGAGTTGTATATATCTCAGGTGGCAGAAAGAAGAATTTACCTAGATTTTTCTTATCTCTCTCTCTTGGTCCTCACTGCTCCTGGGCTTCTGTTACTGTCTTAATCCTTATTCCCACCTCATAAGCATTCCCAGCCTCTTTCTTCATGGAGACCTGTACTTAAAATGTTAAATAATTTTATAATTTCAGTTCTGAATTTGTATGATTTATGTTTTGATTTTTGTTTTAAGATTCTTTGCATGTAATCTGTACTCAAACAACTGTGCCGTTTTAGCTATATTTACATGTTTAGGTGTCTCTGTTGTGCTATTGCTTGGCTCATGAGAAGTTTAGTAATTAATGTGATCAGGGAATGTTTGATTGGGGGTTTTCTTCTTCTGCAATGCACTCCTGTGTTTCACAGTCATCCATGTTCCTATTCAGCCTAAGTCAAAATAATAGGAATGACCTGAAAGATGCAAGTTAAGAAGATACGTTTTTTCATGCTGCAAGGTGGATGCATAAGATTCAGCCAGAAGCCTTCAGGGGGACTTTTTTGCATTTTCTTTTGATTCTGAAGCCTAGCACTGTCATGGTATTTGGGCTTCTGATGTTATTTGGGCTTGGGGGAGGGGAGAGATAATCTATATTTGTTTGGGTTAGGGGGGTTTCTTTGAATTTAAATATGTCTCTCCATCTTTAAAACCTTTCACAATGTTACTTTTTTCTGTCTAGGATATTAGTTCAGATTGGAATGCAGAAAAACTTGCTTTGAAATACTGTCCTCAAGTTGTTTTAAGTAATCAATCATTATTTACTTTACTGAATAATCATGGACAAAACTACAAGGAACAGTGGGAAATTCCAGTTTGTATTAAGATGATCCCTGTTGCAGGTATAGTATGTTTTTGTTATAAAAATTACATTTTTATCCATGAAGACCTTTATGTATTTTCATCCTTTTCAAGCTTACTAAAGAGCAGGAAATTGGAAAATCCAGTAAAACCAACTGCAGGAAGGTAGAAGGTGCTTTGGTTTAGTTCACGTAATAGAATATTTTAATTTTAGTTTTATTTTAAAAAGCTGAGGTTAATGAAAATCATAGGTAAAAATCTGAGCTTATAATTAAAACTTTTTTGAAGAAGCAGCACTCTAGAATGGAGCAGTAAGAAAACAGTTACTCTTAAATACTTCCGTGTTTTTAATTTAAGGAATCAAAGTAATAAAACTTGACTGACTTAGTTGACACAAAGGGTGAAAATCTGAAATTAATAGCTTTCAGCTGTTACCTCATAAGGAGTCAGTGGCCTTTGTGTTGTAAAGAAAAATGCTTAGTTTAGTCAAAGTTATCATAAAAAAGCAACTTTAAAACTTTACTGCTATAGTTTGTCCTCTTTTCAAGGAGAAAGGCTTATAGCAAGGTCACTTTATTGTTTTCTACGCTGTGTTGCACCTTGTTGCTTAGAACAGTAACAACCTCTAGAGGTATCACTATTAACATGGATTTTGGACATATAACTGTTTTCTATGTGGGGGAAAAACCAGGCTGGTAAATGTCCTTTTGCTTTTCAAAACTAAGCTATGCTTCTTGGAAATAAGAGCTGCATGAAGGTGTTAAAATTTTCAGGTAAACTAATTCCCATAAATTAAAATATAAATTCTGAAGTTTTATGAAAAACAGAAAGCACACATTTTCTGGAATTAAAAGGACCAGTTTACTTTCTAGGATAATGAATAGATAATTAATGTCTATGGAGATCACTTTCCCATTTGCAACAAAAATGTTTCGAATAAACTGATTAACTTATGAGTGCTACACTTCAGTTGTGAAACACTCCACCAGTGGTGTGGATATAGATGATTTTTTTTTTTTTTTTTTCTCCCCTCTCCTTCCCTTTTGGATTTGGGGGGCGTGTTGCTTGGTTTTTATTGCACTTGTGGTTTTGCACAGGTTTTGTAATGGTTGTTGTCTTGGAACGTCTCTGTGTTTCACACAGATTTGTATAGCAGAATTCTGGCTAGTAGTAAATAAGCTATCAAATATCTGCAAATCTTACAAATTTTGCCCTTGCCTATACAAAATTAGATTACTTGATCTGTAAATATATGCCTGACTCCTTTTATATCAGCTTTGTAGTTTGTAAATCTAAGGTTTAAATCGGAAGTTAACACCTGAAGGGCATTCAGAATACGTCAGCAATATATACCAGGTTTTGAAGGGTTTCTCCCCTCCTTCCTTTTCTACCTTCCCAGTAACCCACTGCTTGCATTAATGATTTTTTTTTTAATCCATAGTTGGTTTTTTAAACTCTATTTTTTTCCCCTAAAACACTGATATGTTCACTGTGTGCCTTTGCTTTTGTGTATAATACAGGGCAGAGTACTGGCTCTTATTTTTGGATGGATCTATGAGTTGTTCATATGTAAGTGTGTTTAGGTGTAAAAAAAGAAAAGAAAAAAAGAGGGCAGCAGAGCCTAGACATAGCTAGTGATTAAAAGAAATGTAAACTGCAGCCATTGATTTTTGTACTGAGAGTTTGGGGGGGAGGGGAGATACTCATCAAAGGAAAAAAATTATTTTTGGAAAACAATATATTTGATGATAGAACACTGTACAAGGAATGATGAATCCTAAATTCTTATTTTATTACAACAGCATTTAAAATATTATTGACTGTTAATGTGTGTGTTGTTGCTGCAGGATCCTAATATTTCACACTGTATCTGGATATACTTTTGTTCTCTGTCATTTCCTCTAGTGTGAATGTAGATGGATTTGACAGTAATTGGAAGTTGAAAGATTTGAGATCTACATCATAGAACCATCTTTTTCCTTTCCATTTACTCAATCCCTTTCCATTCTTAAAAAGGCAGCAAACCAGCTAAAGTGGTTTATGTTGATTCACCCCTGCTGAAAAAGGAAATGACTGTAAGAGAGAGGAACCAAATCTTCCATGAAATTCCAATGGACTTCCTAGCAACTAAACCATCTTATGTTTCCATTTCTGATGTATCAATGGACAAACCAGCTGAGGACAATTTGTTTCAGTGGGATGTAAGTAACTTCTTACAAACAAACCCAAATGGTTAAGCTATAGTTTCTAAGTTACTTGTCCGTGATAAAGAAGGAAAATTTAGGTTTCCGGCCAGTAGTTTTTTCTACTGCTCAGTTACAAGCCCTATGTTTTAAAATACCTGTCTAGATCCCTTAAATGCTTGAGTCACATCGGCTTCTTAGCTTTTATATTTACGTCATTAAAATGTATTTCCAACATTTTATTTGTGGAAAAGTTTTATGAACTTTATTTCTTTTTTTAAAGGCCTTTTCATCTCATAAGACTTAAGATACTCCTTGTTAAACACACAAAATATTTTTTCAATTACTGCCCCTCTCTCCCAAGTCACAGCGTGGATAGTGGAACATTTTTCATGTTTTCAATTTGACAGTGTCTCGCATGTGATTAACACATTCTGTTTCTTGGTGTGTTTGATTTAACACTTTTTTTCCTTCTGTGTTAAGATGACTTCTGATACATACCAGCACAGGAAGATTCCTCTTCCAGATGACACAGGAATGGACTTTGGTGATGATGTTACAGAACTGGAAACTTTTGGAGCAACTGTTAAGCACTCAAGAACTTCTAAAATGGAAAGTACTTTTCCTACAGTTAGTAATCCTGCTAAAGTTTTATCACATGGCCTACAAACAGGGAAAAAAAATACCTCCACCATAAACAGCAGAGGTGAAGAAGGGAAAGACACCATTTCTGAGCAAGGAATGCAGCTTCCATCATTAGATGGTATTCTGTGCTTGAGCCCTGAAGAAAATTCATCTCATAAAAGCTTTAATTCAGAGGATGTAGGGCTGAGCAAAGCACAGCATGTCATGACCAGAGAATTACTGGACAGTGAAAAACAAATTATTAGTCTACCCAATGCAGTTAGTTACAAGAAAGTGTCTGATGTTGCACAAAAAACTGAGAATTATACTTGGTTATGCAGTAGTGACACAGACGAAGAGCGTTTGATAATTGATACAGAATGTAAAAACACTGATTGTTGCAAAACATCTGTACCAAACACTGTTTCTAGTACCTCAGCAGAGACTTTCAAATCACCTTCCCCCAACCAGATTTCATCAGCAAGCATGATTACTCACTCAGGTATCATGGAACAGGAAAAAAATACCTCCAGAAAGCCTACAAGAAAGTTGTCCAAAGAATTTGATCCTGTTGGACAGATTTTGAAAATGCAAACTGAACTTCTCAAGTCACCTTCCCAAAAAGCTCACGAGCAGCCAGTGGTGAGCTGTGATGCCCATATGCCTGAGTCTCCAAAACCATTAGTGACCTCAAGCACAGAAACGGTAGCAGCTCCTGCATTAAATCCCAACAGCTCATCCAAAAATACCTGGACTTGGCTTTTTCAGGGAATGCCAAAGAGTAAGTAATTGTGTTCATTGTGTAAAGAGTAAAATTACAGATTTTCATTAAAATTTAACAGGAAACATTTTAAATCCTTCATCTGAAGAACATGCTAATAGTACACCTGTTACATTTATTTAGAGATGTGACCTCTGGTTTGGTTTTGTTTTTAACAGTACCTACTCCGTGAGAATTCCTAGTTTGCACCCATAAGGGAGCTTTTTGGGAGTTGTACGCAGAAGTGATTATGAAATATTTTGCCTTAGGGAAACAAAAAAGTTGCTGTATACTAGGCTTTTACGGAAGGAAAAGGAAATCATATGGTAGTGAAATGCACTTTCTTATTCTCAGAAATATTTGAGTATGCTGGTCTACGAAAATAGTTTGTCAATCAAAATGGAATATTTTACATTTTTGATAGAAGAAAAATATAATCAAATTTGTTGGCAGTTTTCAGCTTAGATAAGGGTTAATTCTCCCAAGGAGCTGGAGGGGCACAGCCAGGGCAGCTGACTCAAACTAGCCAAAGGGTTATTCCATACCATATGACAGCCATGCTCAGTATATAAGGGAGGAGCTGGCCAGGGAGGAGGCATCACTGCTCAGAGATGGGCTGGGCATCAGGTTCCAAGTGGTGAGCAAATTACATTGTGCATCTCCCACTTTGTATTGTTGTGGTTAATTTATTCTCCCTTTCCTGTCCTATTAAACTGTCCTTATCCCAACCCACAAGTTTAACCTTTTTCTTCCAATTCTCCCCACCCCACTGGGAAGGGGAGGAATGAGCAAGTAGCCACCTTGTGCTTAGCTGTTGGCTGGGGCTAAACCATGACAAAATTATGCAAGTGAAACTTGAAAGAAAAGCTTAAATTTGGGTGTCTTAGAACTTAAGACTTCCATTTCATTTGCTGTTTCTTAGCTCCTAGCAATCTGTTCCAGAAGACTAATGAATGTCTCACTACAAGTCACCTGCAAGTTTTCAGGCATTTAGCTGGAAATTTAACCTATACTACACCCCGGGCTTCAACCAACAAGGAGAGTCTTGAAGATGCTAGGGTCCATGAATTTGAGGTTTTTTTCACGTGCCTGAGTTGCTTCTCAGCTCTGTACAGCTGAAGATAGAAGCACTTTATTGTCTTAGGTAAATGGATGGGAATGCAGGTGGGTTTCGTCAGGACAGATACTATTTTTCTGAAATATTCAATTCCAGTGAATCAGTGCTTTTTGGTGGGAGAATGTTTCACTGGTATTCTCTGTCTAGCTGTGCATTTCATCACATAAGAATTAATTACTTAATCTGTAATGGAAACATTTAACACAACTAATTCTGTTTTAGTTAAAATTGTGTTATCACTTCCTACGTTTTTATTGATTTAACTGAATTTTAGCAGTCACTGCAAGACCATGTGGCCTCCCCGAGTTTGAAAGATTGAGCAGCAACTCTTCCTATTTTTCCCCGTAGAAAGGCAGGATGTGGAATCCAGGAAATACATATTTTTTTTTTAACATCTTTTTTAGTAGAGGTAGTGAAAGCAATATTGCTAAGATGCTAAAGTGTGACTGTGGAAGAATAGAAAGCATAGTTCTACAAAGTGAAAGTTCTATAGCAAGCTGATAAACCTCTCTGCATGTCTTTCTTTTACAGGAATCCAGAGCTGAGTTAAATATTTTACTAACAGAAAAATATTTCTGCTTGCTTGGATGATAATACCTCACACAGCATATATTTATTCAAAGATACTGATAAACTCTAAATCTAAGTTCAGTGTATTTATTCATAGTGCTGTAGCAATCCCTATTTATAGTTGTGGTTTTGACACGTAGTTGCACATATCTGCAAGACATGGAACAGGATAAATTTTCAATAAATTAAACAAGTTGGAGTTTGTTTAATATTTCTCTGTGGAATGCAGGGATGTTTGTCAAGCTACCTCAGAGCTGCACTTGGAGACCTAATAAGTGTTTCTTTTCAATATGCTAATATTGAAATTGAAGCAAACTTGATTTGCTTGCTATGGTACCATCTAAACCAGAGTTTTGAGATATTTCAGAAACTGATGGGTGGTGGTTCTCAGGGTCACTAATTACAAACATTTTTTTTGTCTTATGCTGAGTGTGGCTTAAAAACTAGCCTTTGATCACCATTTGAACAAGAATGGAGTCTCATAGCTCTGCTTGTATAAGAACCTTAATTATTAGGATAAAATGTGGGAATACTTTAAAGCATACTCTTTAAAAAAAGTTACAGTGAACATTTCCCAATTATGCATAAAAAATGAGTGACTTCCTGTGCCTAATGTGACTGTTTTCACCCCAAAATCAGAAAACAAACCAGATCCTATTTTAAAAAAAAAATCTATTGCAAGAGAAAAAGAACTAATTAGCTTCATGGTAAAGAATGTGCCAAGTTGTCTTTTTCTGTTTTATTTATTTTCTATAGGAAAGCTGCCAAACAAACTTCAGGTGATTGAGGAAGACCCGTCAGAGTATAAAGCACCTCAGGATGGCAACCTTGTGTATAAGCTGTTCAGTTTGAACGATATGTTGTTACTTGTGCGTTGCAGCGTGCAAAAAGTCAAGTCATTGCCACGATACCATAAAAAGAAAAAGGCCCAGAAGGTACAGATCTTGTTGTTAGCTTTTTCATGTTTTTCATGTTGTTTTGCTTTTTTAAACAGCTGTGCTCAATTGGCATCTCTGTAAATTGATACCAGATTGAGCTCTGCTCAAAAGTTAATACATTAATTAAGGCTTTGGCCCAAGGATTTGGGATGTTCATAATCATAAATACTTTTTAGCAGGATTCATCATACCTCCACCCCCTGTTTACTATTTTGCGTAGTTAAGCAGAGAAGTAGGAGATAGACTAAACAACAGATAGAGTTAAGGATAAAAAGAGACCCTATTAGTTCTGCTTGAAAAGACTATGGTATGCATCTTAGCAAATCATTTGTCATAAGGAATAAGATGTTTTAAATGCACGTGTAATCCAAATACTCTTTGTGACATCAGGAGAAGGAAAGTTGATTCTGGAATCCTCAGTGGTTTATTATTTTGTAAAAAGTCTTCTGAATCATTCAACTGAGTTGATGTGGTCTCTCCCTCCCCGGAGTACCAGAAGGCAGACATTTTCTGAGGTGTTCATGCTTTGTTAAAATGGAAATAGATCCTTGTAACTGATGACTTGCTAAGGGTCCATGCTTACAATCTCACTTTGAAGAAATACCATCTCTTTGACAGGCAACACCAATGCCCAGGAATAGCTGCTTAGTTTGCTCATCAGAAACTGAGCGCACTGTTGTTTTGTATTTTAATTCCTTCTGAAATTTAAACCGTGATTTAGTGTTAACACGTGACGGGTATCCTCTGGTTTCAAACCAGAGTCCTCTGATTTCAAGTGAGACTGATCGGGGCTGGGGGGGCGGGACGGACACAAGGGCGGGACCCCGCCGGTGGGAAGCGATCAGAATAACGTCTTTCCTGCTAAGCGCCTGCAGGGGGCAGTAGAGCACAGGAGTGTGCGCACCAAAACCAGTCCTGCGCGGCAGG
Source organism: Porphyrio hochstetteri (assembly GCA_020800305.1). Classification (NCBI taxonomy): domain Eukaryota; kingdom Metazoa; phylum Chordata; class Aves; order Gruiformes; family Rallidae; genus Porphyrio; species Porphyrio hochstetteri. The sequence continues at coordinate 8,885,982 of CM036915.1, read as the reverse complement.
CAGTATGTTGGGCCCGGGGTTCGTTATCCCTTGTAAAAGCTTGCCTAAGGTTTTGCCCTTTTTTTCGTTTGTGAGCCATCACGCAAATTCTGTGAAATGTCTTTCTTGCTTCAGCAGTAGTGGAAGACTATGATGACTATCAGCTACAAAACATAGTTCAACAGTGGTCAGTTTTTTGGACAACAAACGCTAATTTTTCTTGTATCTTCACTTCTATAGCTTACTCCAATATTCCTGTTGCCAAAACTAGAATACCAAGCTTATTATGGTGTTGAAGCTCTTACAGAAAGTGAAGTATGTCAGTTGTGGACGGAGAGTATGTTGCATTCTGAATGCTTATTTTATATTGGTAAGTTCATGTGTTGATTTTTGCTTTAAAAGGGTGTATGAATATTTGTAGAATAACAGAAAAGAAAAATACTTATTAAAAGTATGTTCCTTATGTCCTGATTTATTTTAACTTTATAATTTTGGGATTCACTTTTACCTTAAATAAGCGCTTTGTCTGAAAATTCTCTTGGATGGTTAAGAAGGATGTTTCGACTTTGTTATTAGATGAATAGCATGTAGTAATCTTCTATTTTCCAACAGCTGCATTTATTTGCCATTCAAAGACATGTATCGGTAATGTGAGTTTAGTTCTCTGAAGCTGGTAATCTTTATGATATAAAGTATCTTTCAGGTTTGGGGGTTTTAGGGCCGGGCTTGTATTTTTTCTTGGTCATATACAACATGAATTATTTTACCACAGGAGTAGTAAAATACTTATTGATTAAATGTGAGCTATGCATATATCTTTTATACATTTTGTGAAGTAATTTCAAATACATTCATTATTACATAGCAAAACCAGAAGACAAACTGGATCAGGTATGCAGCTTGTTGGATACTGATTCCTAGGCCTTTGAGCTTGCAGCGTGGGTGACAAAAATGTAACATTTGACCTTTCTTTGAAAACAGGCAACAGTGTTCCTATTTCTACACTGATAACATCTGGATAGTAAGATACAAGAGAATGAGGCAAAGCAAGCAAGATAGGGCTGAGGCAAGTTCTGTCCTTCAGAAATAAGAGAAATTAAATACTTTGAAAACAGTGTAGGCGTGGCTCACATCTGAGGTACCGGAAGCAATTTTATTGCTTTGCAGAAATGAAATTCCTAACAGGAAGAAGAAAAATACGTAGCATAAGTTTTCTGAAAACTTCTCAGGAGTTCTGAACACTGGATGATCTTTCCTAAACACATTTTCTATTGTCCATATCTGATACATGAAATTTAATTTCCTAATATGTGATATGACTTGAAGCATCCTTGTCAGAGGGGTGGTCTTGAAACTCCTTGTACTGTGTCACACAGCAGATGGAAACTGGCAATAATGTAATAGGATCGATGAATGAGAAGTTGCAAATACTCATTGAGAATGAAGCAGATAACTACAGAGCTCGTGTAAAAGGTGACAGTTGCAGATCACAGAACAGAAAAGAAAAATACAATACAGCAGGAATAAAAAATATGGAAACGTTAGCAGAAAGGTATCTTGCTTATAAAGACCACTTATCCAAAATCACATAATCTAAGCACTCTAGGAATGCAGCGTTTAAAGGCAAGTTTCCCTAGCAAGTGTCCTGTAGAAAATGCCGTATTCATGTTTGTACCGTGACATTTTAAATATCAGGAAAGTTTATATTATTTTAACAACCCTTTTTAATATATGTAGAGCTCTCTGATACCAGTCACCTTGTAATTAATAAGGTTTAAAAGGGAAAATCTCCAGCAAAGTGATTAGTCAAAACGTGTTTTAGAATATCTTTGGTACTTGCTGTAGGGTGAGGATGCTCCCATTGCACAGTAAATTAACGTTCTGCACTGAGGACTGCCTTGTTGTCCTGGTGTAGAAAAAATTATGTGTTTATGGTTGTTATGGCAGCAGTTGCCTAACCTGTCCACTTGTGTGCTGAATTACACTTTCCCTGGTGGTGGCTCACATAGGAATACTATTTTAGAAATGCTGTTTTCTCTTTCATAATTTTTTACATAAAATTTTTTCACCCTATCATAGAAATATTTGCTGTTGGTTTTCCCTTCTCTATCTCTTTGTGAAGTTTTTTTTAATAATGCAAACAATTTTCCACTTCAAATCCTATCTTAACACAGCCAAGCATTATTCTCTTTTTTTTTTTTAAACAAGCAGAACAGTACAGTACACTAAATTGCACTGAAATTTAGCTTCCTGTAGAAAATTTTATCAACATCTTTATTAACATTACCAGAGTCACAAACAGCATGAGGGAACAGTGAAACTGTAGAGAGGGCTAATCTGCTCACAACGTACACAAACTTAGTGAAAGAATGTACGTCTATATAATCTTCTATCAGTTACGTGATGCTTAACATATGGCTTGCGCACAGAAATTTGCAGGCAGCTCATCCAGACAACACCCTTTTTTATAGAGGTGCTCAGGAGTGTAAGAGAAAGCAGGCTTTGTGCTCCAGGAGTTTTTCTGCCATAAACAGCCGTCCACTTCTGATACGGAGGTGCCTTGGTGTTGCCCTTCATAGATACCTTCTAGCTGCAAAAAGGGTGCAGAGTGCTACTTGTGAAACTGTTCAGTGGCCTGACCTCTGACATGCTATCTCTGTGTGCTTGGGAGAAAAAATTGTTGGGGTTGACAAACACTGGTTATTCCAGTGACTTGTTTGTCAGCTCTTAGATGTGCTTCCTCCAAATGCAAACCACGGTGTTCACCATGGGGTTCATGAATTCCTCAGGAAGCACAGGATTACTGTGGGTTGTTGCTGTCCTGCACAGTGAATTAGTCATACTAGCATGTGGGGCAGGCCCCTTCCTACCACTGTTTAAAAAAAAAAAAAGTGTGCTACAAAGACAGAGCATGTCACCAACTTTTGATACGGACAGAATATGTTATCATATTCTATAGGGATTCTTTTGGTTCTCATTGAGAAATAGCGCAAGCTAGCTGTGAAATTCTGCCTTTCATTTTGTATTTCTGAGAAGCAATGAACTACAATTGAACTACAATGTTGCAAGTGTCCTGATTTTTAGTTAGCTCTTTGCAACCAAAAGCTTTGTCCGGAAACTCGGGCAATAATTCTCTGAGGGTGATTTCTGAGATCATGCTAAAATCTGAATTATTTCAAGTGAGATATTGTGTCCAATAATAAGGAATTTTTAAAAATTGAACATAGTATTGCTCTTTTTTAATTTACCCCACAGTATGGGTGTGAAAGTTTAGAACAACTGAAAACTGGTTTTACCAGTATTAATGCAGTGTCTACAACTGGCATTCTTGTTCAGACAGTTCGGAGACTTTGTAGATGTCTTTGTGAAACTTCTAAATTTGAAGTTTTGAGTGTGTAGCAGATCTCGGTGTTAAAGCTTAGGAGTTCCTGGATCTTGGAAAAAAAACCTTAATTCACTGTCTCAACAATCTTGTATTGCCAATTAAGTATGAATGGAAGGTTCTTTGGACTTTGGCCTATGCCCCATAACTGCCTGGCATTATTCTTCAGTATTGTATTGCACTGTGTGACTGAGGGAGGGATCGTATAGCTCAGCACAGTGACTCGGCAGTGCTGCCAGCGCAGGAGATGAGAAAGAAAAGAGAAGTGTAACTATGGCCTCCCGCAGAAATTGCAAGGTGTGATGTCAAGTTGATTTTTTTTGTTTGTGTTCTCAAAGAAGATAGTGATTGTTTGCTCAAAACCAGAGATATTTTTTTCTAAGCAGTAAATAATGAACAGGATAATATTTGCCTTTAAATAAAGATTACTTGAAAAATGGGTTGGAAAGAAGTACTTTCTGTATAGATAACTTACTGAATGTCAAGTGTTTTCAAATACAAGGTATGGTTATATAAATTAGGTATGAGTAGTTAATGGCTTTTTCCAAGCTGTGCTGTCAGTGAGTTTAGAAATGGAGAAGTTTCTGAAATGAGAAAGTCAGAAGGAATGAAGAACACAGATTTTGTTTTTATAATGACTTTGGGTGTCTCTTCCTCTAGTCAGCAATGTAGAATGTTAAACATAGCTGCTTGGTCTTGCACAAAATACTGATATCAAGAAAAGTAACAGTGTACAGTGTTTAAAAGAAATCAGTTGTCCCGGTGCACTTTTTTTTAAAAAAAAAATTAAAATAAGACTTCTGATTTGGTCTTCTTACACAACACATTACTAACTGCTAGTCCTGTTTAGCTTGGAATGTGAAATGCTTTGGTTTAGCAATTTTAACTATGCCATTAAAGCATTTACACTTCCTACGAGAAAAGATTTGTAGTAAGGCAGTAAATTCTACTGAGTAGGTCATATTTTGTTATACTGTTTTCCCCTCATCCTCCTTATGGGAGCTGGAAAAACCTCAGCATGGGAGAGGGAACATGAAGGTAAGGCGCAGTCACTACATTAGTGGCAAGCTGTGCTAGTGATCATTGTTGCTTATCAAATGAAAACATGGACTAAACTGTTTATTTTACAAATGTGGTGGGAATTGAATTGCTGTAGCAATTTGCCGTGAACAAGGCTTAAACTGTAACTTTTAAAGTGAGGGGGAAAAAAAGAAATTGGGAAATATGGTACAGAATACCCAGAAAAATGAAATTACACAACTGGTCACGTAACATATCAAAACAGAAAACCTCAAAAGTAAATTTGTTGTAAAAGATAAAATTTCATCATCTGCTCCATGAAGAAGCATAGGAATAAGGATCAAAAGAACTTGAGAAAACTGATGAGATCAAGGCTATGGCAAAATGAGGTTGCATATCCCAAACATCACCCAAAATGTAAGATCTACTGAAAGCGTTGGCATTCCCTGATTTAGAAAGAGAGCCTACATACTGCTGTCTGTACTTAAAGCAGCTATTTGTTTTCCTTGCTGATATTGTGGAAAATTGTAAATACTTGCACAGTTTTATGCTGTAGGAGAGCAAATTTTTTTTATTCCTTTTAAAATTATTAGGTATGCAAATTATGCTTTTACATTTTTTGTTTTATTTTTAGTGTATTAACTGAATTAATATTTTTTAGGACATATTGATGCTTTTACATCAAAGCTTGTTATGCTAGAAAAGATTTCTCCAGAAATGTTAAGAGAAAAACTTGGACTGATAAAGTGAGTATTTTTATTAGCTATTTGCTGATGAATTTGAACCCTAACAAGCTTTGCAAGTTATTACTCTTGTAACTCTTTTCTTTTTTGCAGGCCAGCAAATTCATTAAACATTCTTCACCACATTTTGAAGAAAGTGTCTGAGTAAGTTCTCCATTCTTGTCCATTGTATTTATTTGCAACATTTCTCAGGTCATCCTTTTTCTTCTGTAGAATGCTTGTCTGATCTTTGACTTCCTTTTTTTCCGACACCTGAAGTATTTTATGGATTCTTTTAGGTCTAGCATAGCATAATGCAGTCTTGTGTAAAAACATGCTTATGGTTACAGGTTTTGTATAGATGATGCAGAGGAATAAAAACTTGATTTTAATGAACCACTTGAGAGGACACTGGACACCTCTGAGCTGATTACAGCTCTCTGCTGTGAAATGTTCATGTTCTTTACAGGCTGACATTTAAATTTGGATTTCTGGTTTTGTTAGTCTTTTTGCTTAGTCTATAGAATTAATACTCTTTGTGTTTCCCTTCTGCTTAGCTTGACTTTTAACAGCATGTGTCTTTCTCTACAAAGTTGCAGTCTTTCTCTTGCTCCTTTCTTTTCTTTGTTTATTTAGATTCTGCAAGCCTTTCAGTCTGCAAGTGTTGTCTTTCTTTTGTGAGAAGCAGGTTTCATGCACTGTGCATGAAGCCACTTAATTCAAATTACAGAGGAGTTTTCCTACACTTCATAATTTCTGTAGCTTTGCGATTTGAGGCTAATACATTTTTTTATATAGGCGGTTGGTTGACATTTATCTGCCTGAAAACCTGCTTGATCCTACATGTATTTAAAGTATGTCTGTTCTTTGTGTCTCTGTATGTGCATCGTGCTTTGTAAGGTGCTGGTTAAAGAATGACAGTTTGCCAAATATGGATGGTTTTCTGTATATGCTTAAATGTTTTGTTGTATATGACAGTCAGTACTTTGATAAATTAGTGCATTATATATTATAAACACAAGAAATATTATGTATTTATCTAAACAGTTTAATTGGTCCTTTTTTGTTCATAGTCTTTTTACAGAACTGCAGTTGGAATTAAATATCTAAAGATGTCTTGCTTTTCCATTAAGAACTTATTAGTTATTCTGATCACTTGAAACAAACAAAAAAATTAAAATATTTTTCATTTAGAACTTTATCATTTCAGTTTACAGGAGGGCTCTTATTTACTAACTCATGCTGCAGGAGATTCATCGGTTGCAATCTACAAGAGTTCTCTTGACAAGACAACAAGAGCATCATATAACTTACATAAAGCTCATTGTGATCTGCCTACTGTACCTGCCACTCTTTCAGTCCCATGGGTGCCACTAGATCCCAGCATCCCTTTGCCCTATCACATGAATCATGGAAGAGTTCCATGCACCTTTCCACCTGCACCCCAGGAAGCCATGTGGAAACAGAAGGTCAGTATCACATTTGATGGCAAAGAAGATTAGCAGTTTTGAAATACTGTATTTCAGTCCCATGGGTATGTAGCTTATATATTTCTCTGTTATCTTTGGAGATCAGAGAGACCCTTTAGGGTTCTGGACCCGCTACCAAGAGTAGTAATGCTTTTTTCCTGAAAAATATTTCAGGTGAGAGTTATCTCACTTCCATACTGCAACCTTTAAAGTGAAAAACATTTTAACTCCTTGTGATGTTAACAGAGAGAAATGGAATATTTGGTAAGATGCCTTCCCTCATCATGATGGGTCTTTTAAATAGATTGCAGGATTCCTGCTGTAGAGGTGTCAGCAGGAGTCTTTACTCCTGTACCGTGGGAGTAAAGATGAGGAGCACAACTGTAGACAGGTAAAATCAGGTGAGGTGAATTCTGCTGTCAGGGTCTATTCCATTACGCCATTATTGCGGTTCTCGGATACACCAAGTCTTGTTGGGTGTTCTTAAAGTACAGGGGTTTTTCCCTGTTTGATAGTAAAATTCTTTAAAAGGGAAGTTTTGCATCTTCAGTGTGAGCCCATAATACTTTTGGAGAGCAAAAAGAATGTAGTGCTTGGCTTAATTAAAAGCTTTGTCATTTATAGGCTTGCAGGACTACTGAAAAAGATACAATCTTCACACTTAGAAGGATTTCCTAATTTTGCCTCTCTGATAGTGCTTCTTGTTGATAAATTTTTCTTCCAAAATTTCTGGAAGGACCTTTAAACCTGGTTTCCTGTTTTTTTCAATCCTACCTTCATCTCCATGTGTACTTTTGTCAAAATCTTTAACTTGTTGGGCTCTTTCAGCAGACAATGACATGTCTTAGAAGCCTAAAATAGTAAATTCTAAGTAGCCAGGTAGAGGGGAGGGATCCAGATTAATGCTTCTGTGAAGACAGCAACGAGCACTCAACTGTAATATGTGATAGAGGAAATCTCATGCAGACAATAGACATTATAGGCAAATCAGCCACACACGAAAGAATTGTCAGAGCCTTTACATAGTAGGTGCTGGATAATCATATGGCAAGACAGGAAACTGAATGACATTACTGCAAGTTTACATAATTTCCTCAGTCTCATGCCACTCTTGAAATCTTTCACATTTGAATTTATTGATTCATGATTTCAGTGGTTAGGGTCTGGATCTGGTCTTGGATCTGTACTTGGTTGTTTGTAAATTTAAAATTAAGCTCATGTAGGGGTAATAGAGGTTCTCTGCAGCAAAATTAAGGTTTCATTTTGGCTACATTTCATTATTACTGAGTACATTAGCTCAGTCGGACAGTTGCCATTGTTCACCTGTCTCTGGTTGCTGTGAACTCCTTTGCTTTTCAGGAAACTGATTGCCATTCATTCAAGTGACTTCCCTGACATAGAGAAACTTAAATTCTTACTGGTATGCTGTTTCCTGGACAGCTAAGCATTAGTAATAGCTTACATGCAATACTGTTTTATGTTATTTTGTCTAGGGGCCTGGGAGAGTACCTTAATTTAGGAAAACACAATTTTTGTATTACAGCCGTAAGTAGAAATTTGTGTGGGATGCTTGCTCCCTTGTACTGAAAAGTAACAACTTTACACAGCATTTATATTCTGCATTTCTTCAGAGTGCAGTTAAATTGACATAAATAAAATGGTTTAGATGTTTGACTGTGATCTTTCCAGATATCATTAGGGTGAGTAAAAATTATTGTAGCCAAAAGTCACTAATATCTGGCTTTTGTTGTTGCTGATTTTAAAACAATAGAATTTAGTATGAGAAGAAAAATTACTTGTCTGCATCTAAAGAAACTTGTGATAGAAATTTTGTGGAATTGTTACAGAAATACAACCTGCTGTAATTCATGCTGGTGAATAAGTGATGCATGTCATGCTTTGGAAATGTCCCAAAGATGTCATTCTCAGCTGTAATATTTTGAACAGGTAGTACGGCACTTTAAGAAAACTAAGCATTATTTTTTACAGCATAGATTTCCTCACTTGTGTGAAAGCCACACGCTGACACTATGCCTAGCTTAGTGGACCATGGGAAGTTTTTCAGGCCCAGTTACATGTTTCAGTCACATTCTGACTTAATATGAGGGCAACATAGAGTTCTGCATCAGTTCCTAGTTACCTCATGCACTTAGGTTTCTGCCAGAAGGCAATCCAGGCACATAGGCAAGAAAGAGACGGGTTTGGTCAGATCCCACTGGTGGCAGGAAGACCAGCTGTGCCTGTTGCCCAGTCCAGTTGCAGCCTCTAAGTCTCTCTGGAATGACAAGAAGGCGGCAGTTCTCTGAAGGTAGTTGTATGTGTTTTTCCTTAATGCAGATTTAAAATTATTAATTCTGGTTGGGTTGTTCGGGGGTTTCTAATTCTCTCCCAATATGTATCTAGGTGGCTGTGGCAAAAGTCCAATCAGACACACCCTATGAGGGAAAGCCAGTAGCTACGGAAACAAAAGGCAATGCAGCGAAGCCTGTTAGAAAAGAAGGTGTGGCTACAAAGAAGCTGAAGAGGAACGACTGCAAACAAAAAATCAGGAAGTGGAAAATGAAGTACAACAAAATGCAACTGAAGTAGGAATAGAGCTGAACCAAGCCATGATAAGTATGGCCTGGGGAAGGACAAGATGAAGCAAAAAATCTGAGGCTTCCTTGCAGCTTCAAAGGAACCAGAACAAGCGGGCAGGGGAAATGGTTCCACAGCTGAAACATTCTATGAACCTTTAATCGTTTCTTACTGCAGTGGACATATTTCATGTGAAAATCTCAAATTCAGTCAGAACAAAATGAGCAACTGTCTGCAGCTGAGGTTAGGGGACAAAAATTTCTTCTGTTGGTCTCATGATTTTTGTAGAAAAACTACAGTTTGAAGCAGTCAGCAGCAGTATCTGATACTACGTAGCTGAAAAGTTATTTTTCTTGTTGTTACCTTAATTCTTCCAGAATCACTACAGATTTTTATTCTGACAAGTTTTAAAATTATGGTGGTGTAATGTGCATAAGGGGAACAATTTGGATTTAGTTATTTAATCCTTTTAATAAACAGTGTCTACCAGTTTTTAAATTATTATACCTTTTCTTTTTAGGATGGTGTAAAAAATGAGATTTGGGGAACAAAAGCTGTGTTTATTTCGCTAGTATGTGCCATAAATTTGCAGTAAAACACTTGAGTATAGCTAAGCAGCTAAAACATGTATTTTTATGCTTCCCCAAAACAATATCAAAAAATGGTTTGGATTCTTGCGTGCCTTCAAAAATTAATATTGCAGTGATGTACTGTATTGCTGAATGGCTGCAGCCTAAATCTTGCACATTGATATGCCATAGACCTTACCTGAGGTATTAAGGTTTGCCTGAAGAAAACAGAAATCCAGCCAGACTATGCTGTACATCATCAGTTTGAAATTTCAAGCCAAACTATCAGAGTGAAGGTAGGAGAAGAGAGGACTTACTGTCTATAAAAGCAGTGTGGTGACATGTGGTTTCCTAGTAAGCATGAGTTGTGTGGAAGAATTAAAGCTGTTTTGAATGTTAGTATATAAACACATTGTATTCTGTGATGTGTTTGTAACTAACAGAATTGCTTGTGAGGGAAGATTTCTGTGCATTACATCTGTTTTATGGTACATACTTTCAGTGTTTCATCAAACAGAATTTCAACAGAAACAATCCTTGAAATTGAGGCTTGAAAATTGTATTTTCTACTGTTGCTTTTGTTTTATGATGTCTGGATTTTTGCCTACATTTTCCTTTAGTAAGAAGTGTGGGGTATTTTTGAAGAATGCATGGATTCTTAAAAACTACAAGAACGAGTCAAATTCCCACTTTTACCTTTTAAACACCGAAACCAACTACATATTTGATCTGATTTTTGTTTGGATGATGTTCTGGAGAGCTGTTTTTATGCATGCTTAAACTAACAAAAATCAAAGGCCTTCAAAGATTTTCTTCCAAGTGTCTTGTTTGGACTAAGGAAGTTACCAAGTACACCCATCTCATAAAGCATTCTGCTCACTGGGGCTTGACATGACACATTTTAATGGCATGAAAGTAAAAATACCTGTTTACTGGGGTATACCTGTTAGAAAATCCTAAAGATGAGGGGTTTTTTTTAAGCAGGTTTAAACAATGTATATTAAAAAACCTTTTCTATAAAGTGTTTTCTGATATTCCCCACAACCGCCACTGATAGTGCATTATGCAGTTTTTGTTTGTTTGTTTTGCCCACTGCTGCTTTTAGCTGCAGTGGTATGCTAATGACAGGCTGAACTGGTGTAGAGCTGTTTGCATATTAGAAGTAGTTCTGATTTGAAATCCTTAAAGCACTTAGTGACCCTTCATAATATGAATATTTTAGCATTGAGTCATTTTTGCCAGATAACTGTGTGGTGATTCAAAGCAGTTCTCAGTTTGTTTATATAAAAGCTTTTGCCAGACTTGTAGGGATTTAGCCTCTCAGTGTTGTTTCATGTGTTGGAAAGGTATGGTCTGTTCATACATTTATATGCTTTAAACTCTTCTGTCTTTCTCTTAGCAGTATACTGTTACACTTCGCTAGTATACTCCTAATGATAGTATAGTAATTATGGTTCTTCTCTAGTTAGAATAGGGAATCTGGAGTTTGTATACAACACTGAGATGGCTTTTTAATTCACTATTGTTTATTTGATTATTTATTTGGGTTAAGTAGGACTGAAGCAATCAGCTCTGAGATGTGTGAGTTGTTTGAAAGACTTTGGTTTTGTTCACATATCGCAGGCAGGAATACCAAAGTATAATCCTTTTATATTTGCATCTCAAATAAAGTTCTGTTTGAATAAGTTTGGTAAGAGGAGAATTGAAAAGGGATAACTGCCCTATTTCAGGCAGTAATGTCTGAATTCAAAACAAGAAAATGTCTCAGCAAAATAATTAGAAAAAATACTCGGGTAAAGCCAGAAAATGTGCTGGGTCTCTGGTTCTAGATACAGACTGCTCCTGAAGTGACAGTTACCTGCAGAGGAGAAAGAAGGAATACAGGCAAGTCTGACTGCTGTGATGCCACCAAAGTAAATTCCTAAATGTAATGCAGATTTTAAAGTTGTGTGAAGCAGAAAACTACAGCTGAAGGAGGGTGATGGGGCCTGGATCTTCCTCTACAGGTAACTGTTGCTCTGCAGCTAGCTAATGCTGATCTTTTCTTTTATGGCCTCAACCTACTAACTCCAGGAAAAAAATACACAGGTCTCACAATCTTGTCCTGTAATTTCTGTTTTCAGCTATATGTTTGGAATGGAGAGTGTGTATGTTTATGTATATGGCTTGTTTTTAAATTTTAATTACTACTTTTTGCCACTCTATATTGTAAGACTTATCTCTTAGCTATGCATTTGGGGTGTGTGGTTAGATGTAACTTACCCGTCTGAAAATACTCCAGTTTTATTTTTCCCTCATTAAGACTTTTTTTTTTCTTTATGTAGAGTTACCTGGTTTTAAAGGGGGAAGTATGTGCTGTCCTGGTTTTCCAGACAGAAGGCTCTGATTCTGCTGGAAAACTGGTCAAACTGATTTCACAGGGAACTCTGTATTCAGTTTTCTCTTGGCTTTTCAGTGCAGATGTTTGTAGTCCAGTGCAAATGGAGCAGCCTGTGCCGCTGCTTGGGATTATTTTATTCTGGGTGCAGGACTTTCTTTGGTAGGTCTTGTGCAATTTTTGTTGCCCCAGTCATTTAGTGTGTACTAAATGCCACAGTACTAAAAACAGAAGAAAGACCATACATAAGTATTTCAGTGATGTATAAGATCACTGATGCTGAATCGGGTTCTCTCCACTCACTGGTGTTTGTTATGAGATTAAATTGATACGTTTGTATTCTCTTCAGGCAGTTTGAAGCTGCTTTTTGGAGCACCAGAGGGGGAATTCTTGCCTGGCGTTTGAGATTCCTGGTTGATGTACATGCAAAACCATGGAACTTTATCAGTTGTTTATATTAGTATGAATAACTGCAATGGGGTTTTGGTTGTGAAATCCAGTTCTTCTCTATTTCTGCAGTAATAAGTGTTTTGAAACTTTATTTGCACTGTGCACTGATACGACACTTATGAACTGCTTTAATTCCTGTATGTGACTGGCCTAACCTCTTCACCTTCTCTGACTGCAAAACCTTTTAGAGATGCAGTAGGCACCATCTATGTAAAATATTACTATGGCTTTTTCTGTCTTCTAATGTAGCATAGCAGCAGGAAGCACAGAGAAATGGGACTAAGTGACCAGACATCCATTCCTGTGTTGGCAGGTGCGAGCTGCCAAGAGCAGGGGACTCTGTCTAACCCCACGCGGTGAAGTTCAGTACCAGACACTGAACCATTTGAAGAGGTGCTTGTTTTGCTTCTGATTTGCTTGCCATGTGTTTTAAGTAGCAGCTTGTCTCCAAAAGAATATAAAAATCAGTTATCGTTGAGTGGTTTGGGTTGGAAGGGACTTTTAAATGCACCTGCCATGCCACTAGCCAGGTTGTCCAAAGCCCCATACAGTCTGCCAGGGAGGGGGCAACCACAGCTTCCCTGGCCACCTTATGTCAGGGCCTCACCACCCTCACAGGGAAGAATTTTTTTCCTTGGATCTAATCTAAATCTCCCCTCCTTCAGCCTAAGGCCATTCCCCCTCATCCCATCCTTACAGTCACTTGTAAACAGCCCCTCTCAGGCTTTCCTGTTGCCCCTTTAGGTACTGGAAGGCTGCAATAAGGTCTCCTCAGAGCCTTCTCTTCTCCAGGCTCAACAAACCCAACTCTCAGCCTGCCTTCAAAGAAGAGGTGCTCCCGCCCTCTGATCATTTTTGTGGCCTCCTCTGGACTCACTCAGGCTCAAGTCTGTTTTATACTGGCGACCCCAGTTGTGTTGCAATCTTTCAGAATGTTTAGTGCTGACCTCCATTTAAGCTGCTTTTAATTCTACTGGTAGAAGGAATTGGAGCATTTTCAGCCTCTTGCCCTGAGTGACTAGATATTTAACTTTCTCAGATGCTCTTCTGAGAAGTTGCCTAAGCTGCTCCTTTCTTAACAAAAATACATCCTTTCATACAAATGCAGATACAGTCCTTCCCAGAAACACTGTCATTGCTTGATATATTTATTTGTGTTAAAGTCTGTGTGCTTTTTTTCAGTTGCTGTTAAAATGTATCTCTCTGCAGATTCTTCAGTTTTGTTTGTGACTTCAAATTCCCTTACTCTATGACAAAATTATATTACAATGTTTTCTAAGATCCTTTGCTGTCTTATATATAAAAAAATAATTTTCTTTCTCAATGCCAGAAAACAACTTTGATGGCCAGGTGACAGTATTTATGCAGAGAGCATTTGAATTGTGCCCTATCTGGCTTGTAGGTTGAAGATTGTCATTGACAGAAAGCTGATCCCAGCCATTCTGAGCCATATGAAGGTCCTCTGTAGACAATCTCAGGGCTGTTTTTACTGTGGTGTGATATCTTGAAGGCAAGCAGCCCAGCTATCTGTAAGACTGAGAAAACACCGTTGTATTCTACCTTGCAGAGGGATTTTTTATTGGGGGCGGGGGGGTTGATGGGGTTTTTTTAATGGAACTGCAACAATACACTTCCAATTTCTGAACTGTTTGTAGAATCATGTAGTATAATGATTATTTAACAGTATCAGTCCTAGTGCAGACTTCAGGGCATTCCTCAGTATTAATACTTATCTCTTGTATGGGGTAGGATGCTTACCCACTTAGCAGGGGGAAAAAGGGAAAAAAACCCAAACAAAGGACATAAAACCAGAACAAAACCAAACAGAACAAAACCAAACAAAAAAACAACCCATAAACCCCACCAAAACCCACCACCACCAAAACAACCAAAAAAACGCAAGAAAGCCCTGTTCTTCCACAAGACATTGTGGTAGTTTTATATGAAGTATAACAGTAGAGGCAATATGGAGGAGACAAGCTTTCTTGTTACTTTTTGGGATTTTAGACTTCAGTAAGTATTAAAAGAACATTGTCACTTAAAGTGAAAAATAGCAACTATGGGATTGGAAGGAGGAGCTATTACAGAAGCCAGTAACATATTCCCTCATTGTTTAAATGGAGTATAGTAGCCACATACTTCTGTTTATTCACAGCATGTTTTTACAAGTGCACGTTTTGTATTTTTGGTTGCCCTGATAGAGGAAAACCATTTGTTTCTGTTTCCAATGGGCAATGTCTTTGTTCAGAAGAGCCAAAAAGAAAAAAATACACCAATAGTGTTCACCAACGCTATATAATCCTTCAGGTGAGCTGAAGGAAGCTGTTCATGTGGCTCTAAATAGATATGTATAACTGCAGACTTTTCCAAAAGATGCATGAATGCATCTCAGTTTCACTAAAATGTACTCAGAGGTACTTGGCTGAACAGTTTTCCACATGTGCATGAGATTCCTCTGTTGTAAGGCAACATGAACAGCTGGGAATGTGCTGTTACCCACCTATGCCTTGAGAATAAGCACATACTTTATTAGTGTCTCTCATTTACTGCCAAATGAATATAATTTGTAAGGAAAGAAAAAGAGCAAGCTCTACCATGCCAGGCATTGTCAGAATTCTTTGCACAGTGGTAATGATCCTGACTCTTCAAAATTTAGAGTTTTTCAATAATTGTGAGTTTTAATGAACCTTTTCATACTTTTGAGTACCTTTTGAGTGTTTCAAGGGTGTTTCAAACCTTTTGATACTCAAGGATATGTGGCTGAGATTATATTTTTTTTAAACCTTCCGTTGAAGCGAGAGCTATAGATCCCTATTCCCCCTCACTGCCTTTTCCAGGGAATTGTGAATTCTCAACACATTGCAGGCTTTTAGGGTCTAATGCCTTCAGAAAAACAGTAAAGTTGAGACTCTCCAAGCTAAGGATACTTGATAATGTTGTGTAAATGCAGTCAGTTGTTTGCTAGCAGAGACGTGTGTGAGAACATGAGAATAGTTATATTTGTATCTTTAGGCAGAAAAGGAGCTAATAAATTCCTCAACCAAACAGCATCAAAGATGATAAAGTGATGGCGCATGAAGACTGATTGTTCCCCATCTATGCAACATGTGCTAAAGGTGCTCTTGGGGACATCATGGTATAACTACTCATTCACTGCACAAATCTAGTCAGAGTTCAGACATTTCCTTCTAAAGATTTATTTTTTTGTGATCTCATGGTAAGCTTCCAGAGTTTATACACAAGTTCATATGCAGGTATCTCTAGATGATCAACTATGGGAAAATGAAAACAGACAAAATTTTAACCAGTCTAGTTCTTTTTCAGACTCATTCTGAAGTAAAAAGTGGCAGACTGTAGATGGGGGTATAGAATCAGTTGTTTGGAACAGTTATTCACAATTAGATTCTACCTCTCTGTTTTTAGGTTAATTCTCTGACTTGAGGATGTCTGTTTACCTGAGAAGTTGACTGTCTTCCCAAATAGATCTAACGAAGTCTTGCCCATGACTCTTAACCTTGCCTCCTCTAAGGTTTGCTGCTACAGTGCATTGCTGCTGTGGTTTTAAAGGAATGACACAGCATAGCTGGTGTCAGATTACCTAGCTCTTCTCATGTCAGTCCTCCCTTCTGGCATATACTTTTAGTGTAGGAAGAACAACATAAGGATTTCTGTAAGTATCCATACTAATAATCAGTGTAGCCAAATTCTCTCTGAGATCAATGCTTCTACTGTATTTTTCAGAATTTTTTTTTTAAATATGTATGAATAAAATGGGAATATTTGCTTAGAATTCAATTTCATCACTGAAAATAACATTTGGAGTAATGATGCAACCTTGAAAATAATTCAGGTCTGTTCATGGCCGTTACCTTAATGCAGACTTCAAAATTTGTTTATCCCATAGTTGAGTGAGCAGCGTGAGTGCCATCCTGTGCTAGGCTTGCTGCAGTTGCTGTTCCACTACATTCAAAAGCTCTACTTATCAGATCTTCATGCAAGCAATTGAAGATGAAAAAAACGGTAAGAATGCAAAAAAAAAAAAATTCCTACTGAAACAAGTAACTTGGTAGTTTGTCTCGTGTGCACTGTGCTGCCTGGCAGACAGAGCACTTGAATAAATATTTTAATGGCCTGATTAAATTTGAGCTTAAAAAAAAGAGGGTGGGAAGTAGCTGTCAGAGCCCCATTGCTCCTTATCCCCTTTGCTGAGCAGGTCATGCAGCATGCTAAAAGCTGCCTTCCCAGTCAAACCCCTTTTATTTCGGAACTGTTTAGTTAAGACATTCAGTGCTGCGGTGGTGCAGTTCTGTTTTGTTGATCAACAGGAGGACAGTAGTCTCGTACAAATCTCTGGGCATTCTTTGGTAATAGCAAGAGTAATAAAAAAGAGGTATAATTACTGCATAGCTGCACACGCTACTTTGAACAGACTTTCTGTTCATTTCCAAATTAACAAGTGCTCCTATCACAGTTGAAATTCTTTGGCCTCTTTGTGGGTAACCTAAGCAGAGAGCAAAGATTGATTAGACTGACTTGTTTAATCCAAAAGCAGCACCTTTAGGTCAAGAAGCCTAGAGAGAATATTGTACTGACACTGTCATCTCTAGAGAAAAAGAAATTTGTGGGTCAATACAGACCTGTTGCTACAGGTTTGGGGTTTGTTTTGTTTATAAGAAGCATTAAATTTGTATGCAGGTGTATGAATAAATAAGTTTGTTTCCTGCCTTCTCCAGGGAAGATAATTCACACACTACTGAATGCATTCTTTTGATAAATAATCTTCCATTTACAGGTTATCTATCAGCCCAAATAGGCAAACTGAGTAGATAAAATAAGTGCACACATTTCTTCGGCTTTTAAGTATCTGTAGCTTCATGCTACTATGTGTCTCTGTATGTGCCAGGCTGTGACTTAAATTTTGTGTTCTAGCCTTCTATACCAGTAGAACCCTCCTGAAGGGTTTCTTTGGTACAGTCTCTTATCTTCACAGGAGGATGACAACCATCGGTCTCTTCATGTCTGCTCTTGTTGATCAGTAAGCTAGGCTTCCACTCCTTTCCTCTGCTGTTTGGAACTCAGTTATTCTATACACTGCAGTGGTGGCTTGTTACCGTTCTAATGGCTTCCTGGATAATAGATAGTAGCATTAGGGAAATAAACCGTACTGTTGAGGACCTGTTTGAAAATCATTCATATTTGTCCTATTGCTAAAATCTTTTGTTTCATCTCCGTAAAGGTTAAAGATCTGTTCCCACTGTGAGTGCTAGCTACTGGCACACAGGACGAAGCAGGGAAGTTATCCAGCTCAAGTTTGCTGAAGGCTTGTTTGAGAGCAAACTTCAAGTATTTGAAAACTTTAAGTATTATGTATAGTTGTTCATGCTAAAACAGTACGCTTTTAATATATTTTTCTGATTCATTAAAGGAGGAGATCTCTGATTTTGGAATTAAAACCTGTGCTTCTGACCTGGAAAAGCAAGTCTTAGCCTGCCTGGCAGAAGGAATCTCTTTTCAACAGCCATTCGCTTTCACTCAGTCAGCTGCTTTTTTTTTTTGAAGTGAAGTTATTTTGCCTTAAATTTTGTCTGTAAACTATTAAGATGCCAGTTAAAAGAGAAAAAAAAGATATTCATTTAGACAGTCACATTTAATCAAGAATTTGTGACATTCCTTTGTGTTGCAAGGCATTATTTCTTCACCAGCTAGTACCTCAGCTGGGCCTAATTAGGTAATCATGTAAGAACTTGCTCAGTGTTTTATATTATTTTATACTAAATCAGACTGTTTTAAAACAATCCACAAGAAAACTCTTCTGCTGTTTCACAGAATCGTTGATTTTAATCAAAATTTTACAGCTGTGTTCTGGATTGCTGCCATCATAGTATGCTGAATTTTGTCAGTGAAGTTTAATCTGTAAGTGATTTTTTTAAAATCCATTTTCATGGGCCATTTCAGGGATGGCATGATGTTAGATAAAAAGGCAGTTTGCAGTTACCAGCCTGCAGATTTGCCATAGGAACCTGCTGTTTAAGAATTTTTAGAGTAAGTTTAGATGCTGCTTAATTAGATTCCTGGAAACTTTCAGAATTATTCCCCAGGGTTCTCAGGGACATATTTAAGGTGTGACAGCCTCCCCTGTATTTTGGCAAAGGCCAGGCGATTAATCCAAACCATGGGGACTGTTTGTGTTCTGAGTCACTAAAGTGGAAAAAGCACATAATGATGGGAGACAATAAGGCAGAACAGACTTAGTTTTACACAAAACCTTTTAACACTATTCCTAGGAAAAATTCCCTGAGGACTTTTGGCTGCTTCCATCTTTTATAGCTGTTTCTGTCCTTCGGCAAGAGAGACCAAACTCTGTAGTGGTTACTCATTTGTGGATGATGTCAGGGACTCCTATATGCTCTGGTAGTATTTCCTGCAGTGTTTTCCAGTGTGGCGGCAGGCTGGGGAATAGCATTGTAGAGCTGGCAGCTGTGATCATTTTAAGCCCTGTGTCATTTAGATGAGTTCAAAATCTCTCAGATGTTGTAATATACACTGGTAGTCTGTTTATGCTAGCAGCATTGTGCTGATACTGCTGGGAAAGCTAAACTCATTGTAGTGGTTTCGAGATGTGTCATATTAACTTGTTAATGTACATAGGACAAGAGACAGCATGGTATCTAGATTCAGATGGAACTGCAACTCTCCAACCCTATGTAGATTAAACGATGCTGGAAGATTTTGGGGGTTGGACCAGATGATCTCTCAAAGTCCCTTCCAACCCTTACGATTCTGTGATATTAATGATAACTTGAGAACAGAAAGTTACTTTCTTTAATGTCTGACTGTGCTTTACAGCCCTTTTTTTGTCTCACATTGCACGATCTTAGGGAAGAAAGAATAGTTGGCTAGCAAGCAGGGCATTAGGCAGTCCCGCAGAGACTGAGGGAATGCCCTGAAACAGTTACACACATAGTGACTGTTTGTTTGTATATCCTGTGTCTGTTTCATTCAGTGTAAAGATGCTGAGTTTGTTCATACCACCAATACCAGTACAAGGGATTTGGCAAGCGTGTTTCATTTCTGTTTATGTATCTAGGCAACCTCTAGGCACACACTAGATGATTACTTCTGATTTAGACTTTAGTTTAGAAATCAAATTGAACTCCAGCCATTCTTAATACTCATGGTGAACATATACCAGAGGAGTTACTTTTCTGTTCTTTGGTACATGTATATCTGAAATTACTCTAGTCAGCATGCGAAACAGAAAGAAAGAAGATGCAGTTGCCTTGACTCATGGGAGAACCAAGCCTACCAGTCCTTTGAAGTTACTGGCCCGTGTTACTTGTGTCAACTAGATGAGAGTAACAAAGGATCTTGCTTCCTTCTGAGCATCTTGGCAGAGCACAGGAGATTCTATGTTGTCTTCTGTCAATAGTGGACAGCCAGCACAATGGGTTGCATCATGATGACTCAAACTTTATGGGTTTTGGTAGTTGGAAGTAACTTTAAGCTGTATGTGTGCCCAAAGACAGCTTGATTTATTATTAGCTTCTGTGAGTAGTTAAAGGGGTTACTTTGTGACTGAGTCCTGTAACTATAGTCTTATCTAATATTTTGCGTTTGTTACTCCCTTGTCTTGTATTGGATCCCAAAGCACCCTAGGCATCTGGCATACAAGCTCCTTGTGCCCAGAGGCTTAAGAGTGAAAGGATCCACAGAGATTAGAGATAGAAGGATGAGCATGATGGTATTATTTACACCAGTGATGAGGAAGATCAGAAAAAAAAATTACAGAGTTCAAACAAAGGCTATGGTCAGACATGCATGGAGGTGGCAGAAGAGGGATACTGAACAACAGACAGAAACTAAATTGCAATTATAGACTTGAAGTAGCTGAAGACATACAGTGATAGAACAGTATCATAATATAAGAGGAGATGTTTGGAAGTTAAATGCAAGATGCAGCCAGCTAGTGCGAGAGAGGTAGATGTTTTACTAGCCATGAAAGGTATTTGCTGTCAGTTTATAATGTAATGTGTGAAGCACTTCAATATTCTGCATGGGGAGTACCTGTAGAACAGCCATGTCTTTGTCAGTTAAAGTGATTGTTAAAATATTGATTTTTAAACAGGTCTACATAAGTTTTCATGTAATACAGACTTTGTATGAGGTGAAGATAAATCAGAAACAATTTGATTGATCTAATTTATTCCTGTATGCTGATGAAGCGATCTGTGTTGTTTAGCATTTTGTTTAGCAGATGCAATACTTACTCTTTACTCTGAAGAATTAACAGTTGAAAGTCAGGACCTTATCAGTGAGAAGGCAACAATCTAAGATCACACAGCAAACCATGGCACTTCAGTCCAGGTGTCCGGTTTCTAACCTGGATGTGCTGTTCACAAGGATACCTACTTCTCTACCCAGACCAAACTACCAAATGCCACCTGCATTACCTATTACAGTGCTTAATTTGTAAAGTACATGTATAACATAACATTAGAGATCTGGCTAACACGTGATCATTCCGGAGAGAAGTCTGCCTCTTTTAAAAGGGATTATTTCAAGTAAATGAAATTGAGTGGAGAATAACATTTGTGCAGGAATGTGCATCTATTATAGGAATGAGATCACTCAAAATAGAATTGATTTGAGGGCTTGGGTTGTTAGGTGGAGCACCTAAGGTGTCTGGCTCACTGGTATTATGTTAGATAGAAGGTGGCATTGGTATTCAATCTGTTTTTCAAAAAAAAACTCCAAACATTGGAATTACAGCTCTGTAAAATTTAGAGGGAATCATTATGGATATTAACAAAAAAAATTGCATTCTCCCTCCCAAAAAAAATCCCCCACCCCAAACCAACAGGAACAAAACAAAAAACACAACCCCAGAAAAACAAGTGAAACAGTTCAGTGTTTAGAGCTTTACATGTCTTCCCTCTTCTATAGCTGTAGACAAACTAACTTGCCAGGTTGTTGTCCTGGGAACCTAGCTACCATAACTTTTAAATTACACTTTACTTTCTCTATAACCTGTGATTACTCTGAAGTGCTAATAATATGTCTACGTGTATTTGTATCGTAGCAGTTCCCAAATTAGACCAAACAATCAAGGTGCAAAAATAACACCCAGAGATGTGCTTGATCCATATGCTAATCTGCATGGAATTTATGTTATCCTCTTGCAACATAACATACTCAGGGGAGCAACGCTACACTGAGATTCAGCCACACCTAAACCAGAAAGTCCTTTGTCCTGCTATATATAATTTTTTTTTTAATTGAAGGAAGAAGTTTAAGTAGGCAATACATATTGACAGAATTGTGACTTTCATAGCTCCAGTGTTTATTCTTTTGATTCTTTGTAGACAGCATCCTGAGAGAGTATGAGCAAGATCTGTGTAGGTGAGGGAGCCAAACAGTCAGAGACAAAAGTGAGAGAAAGGTCTGTTGAGAGCTGGAGCAACCCCATATGTAGCAATGTTTTTATAAAGACAAAGGTTTGGGTTGTAGGAGAACCTTAATTTGAATATTCAAGTGAAGCACTTCAAGCCTCCAGCAATATAACCTAAGAAGATAATGACAAGGAAAATCAAAGGTGTTGCTGAGGTGGAAGCCAATGGTATATTGAATTGAAAGAAAGACGGGGTGGGAAGATGAAATTACTATCGAACAATATTAAGCAGTGAAATGAATTAGCAATGGCGATGTCACTGACTCTGAGAGAAGAGAATACATGGGCCTACAGCATGTCCGTGGAGCATAGGATGAGCCACAGCCACAGTGAGTTCTCAGAAGGGAAGAATGAGAACTTAGCACAAATACATTTGGTTTTCCATCCACAGGACTCTGGGAAGCTCTGGTCACCAGAAGTGAGCTCTGTGATTTCTGTGGTCAGCACGTAGGAAGCCGGAGATCACAAATGGGTAATTGTAGCTGAAGTAGCTGCCAGTTATTTGGAATACAACCTTCTGTGCAGATATTTGAAGAGGGTGTGGGGACTAAGCAATGTGAAAATAAATTGACAACCTTTCTTGGCACTGCCATACTTGCAACATGTTTCTTCTAGTACATCATCTGTCATGCAGGAACAGAGAGACACTGGCTTGTGGTAAGTGCATTCCTTGTCCCAGCCTTTTATCCAGCCTAACACTGACAGTAGTTCCTTCAGTGTAGAGCAGTGGTCATGGACAAGAACCCCTTGTGATAGGTGCTGTTACAGACCCTCCAGCCAAGCTTTGGGTAAATCTTCAGAAATAACCCATGTGACTTACAAGCTTACGTCTCATTTTAAAATAAGTGATTCAGGCGCTTGGCTGCTGTTCTTCATTGAATTCATTTCCTTTCTCTGTTGGGCAGATAACAGAAGTCTTTCCTACTTGCAGAATCTGACTTCAACTCAGTGGTTTTGCAGAATGTTTTCTTAAAGGTATGAAGAGTATATCCTATTTCCATGGTCAGGATCGCCAGGCCTTAGTATCAGGGGATGGTTGGTTATTCTGCCAAAAGTGTTAATGTATTTTCTGCTGTTCATACCACTTAGATTCCCCAGCTGGTACAAGTGCCTTTGATGTCAGTTGACCTACATAAGCGGAGAGCAATTGAGGGAATTCTTAATATGTTTGAATATAATGTTCATATCTTCATCACTCTGAATATGCTCCTTTTTTTTTCCCTACTGTCAGTCTTTTATCTTTTGAAATCACTTCAGCAGTCCCTGAAGCTTGTGGAAGTTCAGCGAGGCTGCAGTCTATTTTAAACTGAGGTGAACGTGTGATTCTGAGATTGAATAATTGATGATTAAGTTGGATGTTAGAGACAACATCTCTGTTCTCTTTCTGAGGCTGTTGGAATTGCTGGAAAGTTTTTTGTGCTGCAGTTGATGTGGCTATAATGATAATAGTTAACTTGATGCCAAAGCTTTTGCAAACTGTTCATGTAATCTAGTTACCCAAAATTAATTGTGGTGTATGACCTAATTCTAACCTTAAGATTAGTAAAAAGAGAACAATTTCCTAAGGGAATCAGGCTGCAGTAGAGGACTACAAGGTAAATGGGCCTTCATCTAAGAGAAAAATGTGTTCATAGCTGAATTCATTCATTCATATGTGACTCAGCAGATTTTATACACAAATGCAATATATATGTTGCATGTTGGAATACATTACATGTGTGCAAACACTTTTTTCAGATGAGTGTGTTGTGGGTTTGCTTCTCTGCATTTGCTTTAAAAATGTTGGACAAGAGGTGGGGGTAAAAAAACTTTCCCTGAGGGATTGTGCATCCATTAGTACATAAATTTGCTGTCTGGCTTCTGCTCAGCTGCTTATTCATACTAATGAATACTGCAGTACAGAATAGCTGTTACTTCTAGGACTATTAAGTATTTTTGATCTGTGAATCACCTTTCCAAGTCACCAATGTTTGGGTTTTTTCCTAAGAAACCTGAAAAGCAAGGGGAAGTTATCTCTCTAACTGGTTGAAGTGGGATACCCGGGAGTAAATTTTTAACGATGGGTTCATTAATGCACAGAGAAGTAATCCCAGTGGCCTTGCCAAAGAAAAAAAAAAGCTATTGTGTCACACTAATGCCATACTGGCACGGATGTTCTCTCACAAATTCTGATCCATGATAATGCCCTTTCTTCTGTCCCATTCATGTGACTTTTGCATATTCAGAAAAGGACTAATAACATTATTTTCATCTTCTGCAATGGCTTATTCACCTATCCACTCTGTGACCTCCATGTTCACAATCTAGTGTAGTGTTTCTTAGTATTTTTCCCTTTTTGTGTCTCTGCTCTTGGTTTCATTCCAGCACATGCTTTGTGTCTCAGCCCATGTTCTTGTCTCTGTCAACCTTGCCTGCCTTTGTCACCACTAGTTTTATGCACCTTGCCAAGCCTAAAACTCTTTTACCCTCTTTGTCTGCCAGAAGACATCTCTGCTTATGCCTACAAAGAACACTTACAGCAGGGGCAAATGTCTTTTTGCAGAATCAAAATGACTCTGTGAGAACATTCTTGATGGAAGGACTACCTAAAGGTATTTACCTGCAGAGGATTTAAAGAAACACACCTAAATTAAGGAATAACTGCATGTATTGGGAATGGGGAATGCTTTTTTTTTCTGAAGTATTGGAGATTGATCACCAGTAAATAGGCCACACTGCTGTGGTGAAACAGCAATCCAAAGTCATACAGCTGAAGATCTTCTTTTGCAAATACTTTTTAACTATACCTTGCTGTTGGTACCAGTGTAACATCTGGGCTTCAGTAATTTATTTTGCACTAGTCAGACTGGCACAAGTATTGATTCCTCCCCCCTCCCCCCCCAACCCCACCCCCCTGCTTCTGGGTGTGGTATGTCTGTTCAGGTTATCTGAGCATGATTCAGTGAGCCTCAGAGCAGACCTTGTGCCTTGGTCTTCTGGTGTTTATGGCTTGTGGAAATGCCATTTAGACTTCTCACCACAGAGACTCCGGGATTTACACACGGAACTCTGAGCACTGATTAACACCGTTGGTGTGAAGCAGGCTTGGCTATTCCTTGCAAGCTGTAGGGACGTCGCTTTGCCGTGTGTGAGCCCAGAGCAGGAGCGTGCAGTTTCTGAGATGGTGGCAGTGAGTGCTCGGCTTGGGGGCTGCAGCACAGGCTGTGCCCCATGAGCCTGGGACTGAGGTGCTCTGCTTTGCTCTGCCCAAGAGCCCGAGCACTGTCATGACAACCTGCAGCACAGGGGAGAGGGATATGGGACTCGCTTTCCTCGGGGCCCTGCTTTCCTCACATCTGAACAGCGGGCAGCCATGAAGCACCATCTGCGGCGCTCTGTGGAGAGTGGGGCTGGGAGCCAGGGTTGAGGCCCGACCCCTCCACCCCAGGGCGCTGCCCCGGGCGCCTACCTCCGCAACCTCAGGAGCCCCCTGGGCAGCCCCTCAGGCCCGGGGCCACGGCCCTGTGGGATATGGCTTACGGAACATGGATGCGGAGGGAAAGACAGCTTCTGCCCTACCCTTGCCCACCCCGTTCCTCTCCCCTTCCTGCAGCCGGAGGCGGGAGCGGCTGAGTGAGTCAGCGAGGAGGGGGGGGTGGGCGGGTGGGGTGTGCCGGGGCAGGGAGGGCCCGTCCAACCCTACAAAACCCCGCCCGGGCCACAGCCGCCCCTAGCCGCCACCAGAGCCGTCGCCCGAGTTGCATTGCCTGCCCCGGCCAGGTGAGCCCTCACCGGACGTCCGGGCCCCTCCAGCGCGGCACGGAGCGGCGGGAGGCGGCCGCCCCGCGGGGTTGGGTTGGGGTTGCGGGTGGGTATGCTGCCGCTGTAGCCTCTTCGACGGGAGCGGAGCGGGCGCTGTGCGGCCGCGGGGCGGTGGCAGGGTGCGGCCGCCGGCCGCCTACACCAGAGCTTTTCTCCCCTTCCCTTGGCATTCCGCGCCCGTTACTTTTTTGTGCTCGGCTTCCCGTTTGAACGGCGGCCTCCAAGGGCGAGGCTGCCCCCGGAGAACTTCGTGTGCCCCGCACCGACACTGGGTGTGGCGGCTGCGCTAGCAAAAGAGGAACCGATCCCAAACTTCCCCAGATACTCTCTGCTTCTCCTCCGTAAGGTACACAAAGGCGCGGCTAGAGAAGCGGTGGTGCTGTAAACCAACTTTTCGGCCCGGAGCCTCGCAGGGATGCGGGCTGGCCGGGCAGCCTCCCCGCCCGTTGAAGGCGGTGTTCAGTCAGCTGTAGCGAAGCCGGAGTTGCTCTGGCAGGGGCGGCGGAGCACTGACCCCGCCCGAGCACCGCGCCGGGCTCGGCCTGAGGCAGCGGCCCCGTCCCGTCCCGGCCAGGGCGTGGCCGCGGCTGCCGGTGCGGATGCAGCTGCTGGTGTGGGCAGAGGAGAAGCTCTTTGTACAGGGAGTGTTCCGGGTAGCCGCGGTAGCCGGTGCTCATCCGCGGTCTGCCGTCGCTCTGACTCACCCGCGGCGTCCCGAGCAGCCCGCTGTGGTTTCTTGGGCACGGCTCTCCCACCCTGCCTCGGCCAGGAGTAGGATTGCTGAGATCTTGCTGCTGCCTTTAGGGTTGTGAGTCAGCAGCTAGGACACCACTTCCTCCCTGAGGAAGGGAGGTAGGGCAAGGGAACGTTGCTGTGGATTTTAATTGGAAGAAAAGTGAAATGATTTCAACGTAAGCCACGCAGAAGTAATTGTGCTCTTACACACGGCAGTTTTAATTGTGCAGTCCCTGATCTACAGATCAAGAGCGAAAGAATCTCTTGGAACCTCTGTGCCCTTGAGTCAGCCATCCCTACTTGCGCCTTCTGTTGGAGCTAGTTGTGATAAGCAGTCCTAGAGTGGGTAGTTTCCTTTAGCTTGTGTATAGAATAATTTGCCTTGAATTCTTTTAAATAAAGAAGTTTTCTTATAAAGTCTCTGAATTTAGAAGAACGAATTCAAACAAGTCCTTAACTTCCTACATGCATAGTATTTTCCTGGAATGGACAGTCTCCTGCATTATGAGCACATCTGTGGAAGAGAATGGTTGAAGCCTTTTTGTGGTAGCATGATTTAATGAGTTTTGATATCGTTTTCTTTAAAGCACTTTTTTTTTTTTCTCTCCGTGTGGTGCCTTTAAATGATCTGCTAAACCTTATCAGGTTTTTGGGCGGATACTGCTTGGCACATTCCTAATTGCAGTTGGCACTGTATATAAATTAAAGATTTTGAGTCCTTGTTTCATTTACACCAGATATTGTGTATCATCCTTGCCCTCCCTCATGTCCTCTGTTGCCAGGCCTTGCCCTAGTTTTTGCAGACCTGACAGAAAGGTGTTCTGAGTGAAGAGTTTCCATTCTCTCATTCTGGGGATGCCACTTCCTTGGCTCAGAATGTCTGGGAACACCCTTTGCTCAGTCTCTGTCTACAAGAGTTCTAAGTGCTTCTTAAAATGCTAGCTCTGCTTATTGAGCAATGTAGTTGTTTGTGCATACCCAACACATTTTTCCATGAATCATATGGGTTTTCTCTGCTGTAATGTATGTGAACTGCCCCTGGGAACTGAGATATGGGGCTGCTTTTACCACACAGTCTTCTGTCGCTAGTTATGGGGATAACATACTGAACGTAGACTAGGCCCAGTGTAATAACAGATTTGCAGTAACAGTGATTACTGTGGAGGTCGAGGTCAAAACAGATGCTATCTCTTAGTAGAATAACATCATGATTCATGATTGTGTAATGTGGATTTGGGAGGAAAACCAGTTGTAGAAACTTGCCTTAAGATATCAAAGTATTAGTTTACAGCTGGAAGGCAAAAATTGGTTCTTCCCAGAATAAGGAAGAACGAGTTAGTGCAAGTCGTCTCTATTTGCATGTTCAAACACACTCAGAGCTTGTCAAAACTGCGTCAGATAAAATCAGAGAACAGTGAGAGTCTGTTCTCAAATTTGAGTGCCTTACAAAGCAGGGTGTGACAAGAGATGCATTTGTTCTCCAGTAAAGATCTTTCTCTACAAAAATTCTTGCAAAAACTCCCTTTTTTTTTTTTTGTTTTGCCAGCTTGCTGCTGATGGGCGGTTAGTTGCTGTAGCATTGTTGTGTGCTGATGATATGAACCTCCCAGTTCCAGCTCTGCATGAGGGTGTGTTAGTTCTATTCCTGGACTCTGTTCAAGTTTTTGTTCCAACAAGTCTGATTCAATGTGGTTTTTAATTCATTTAGAAATGAGTCTCACAAAAAGCTGTTCAGTGATTGTTGTGTGAAAGATTATACTGCAGATGCTTTGCTTTAGTTTTCATTGGGGTTTTTTAGTTCTTTGTGACAAGCAGGACTAAAGGCTTCCAGTTGCTCATCTTTGGTATTGGCTGTAGTGCTAGCAGAGTACAAAGGTCTCGTTGTGTTAGGTACTTTATTAAGAACAAACATTAAGAATTTCATAACTCAGTAATATATCAGCCCTCTAACAAGCACAGTTAATGGTGCCAATTGCAGGTAGCAGCTTATTACAACTTCTGCAGCCTGTCTTTAAAATTTTTGCTCTGAAAAAGATTTATTCTCAAATAAATCGATACATGAATGTGATTTCAATTTTCTGTCTTATTTTTCCTCCTCTGGGATCTTAATTTTTCCTTGAAGTAAAGTTGTTTTAGTTACTTATACCTGGGTTGCTTCAGAAGGTGAAAGGTTTTATTACTATGTTCTAAGTGAGGAAAGGTGTGATTACGGCAGGCTCTCTCAAAAGCCAAGTAATTGTGTTTCTGCATCTTAGTCTCATGATACTTCCTATATCTGCTGAAAGTAAGGATGTCTTAGCTTTTCTCTTGATGTATGGGAAGTTTGCAGGAATTAATACAAGAAATAAGCACGTCTTCTAGAGTTTTAGCCAGATCTCTCATATTAAGAAACATTTTCAAACTTACTGCTGGCTCCCTGAGCTCTTGGTTTCAGATTGATCATTGAGTGGAGTTTGGTTTGTCTGGGAAATTTGCTTGAGTAGCTAGTACAGCTTGCCTGAGCCCCAATACCAGCAGCAGGGAAACCGATGGATGATGGAAAAATCTGAAAACCAGTTGAAAGGACATAGCCAGGGTTGTCTGCACAATAGCTGGGAGGTGGCTTGGAGGACGCTGTATCTGTGAGATGAACTGGGCTGTGGGGGAGGGTGATGGGGGATGACAGTGTGGAAATGAAGGGAGTGGCAGCCTGTGGGACTGAAGAAAGTGCCATTTTGGTTCCAGGCTCCATTATTGGTTAGTGGAATGTTTAGTGGTCTTGAGATGTTGCTGTTGTTTGTCTCCTGCTCTGATCAAGCCAGCTCTTTTCCCTGTTTGATAATGCTCTCTGCAGCTTGATTGTAGGGTTCCTGAGAAACAAGCTTTAGTTTCAAAGGCCAAACCAATGCTTGCTGGTGCCAGCTGACCTGGATGACTAGAGGGTAATGTGGGTAGCAATATCTGTCCTTTTAGTATTTTCAGGAATTTGAGAATAGTTTTGGGAATGCATCAAGCCTCTTAAATACTGCCTCTGTCTTACCACCTCTGGGAAATACTTCCACTTTAGTTCAGAGACCCTTCCAGTAAAACAATAATACAGCTCTGGCAAACTTCCCTGACCAGAAACGAGAGCTGAAAAAAGGAAGGGCATTGTAACATAAGCATTATCCCATCAGTGTTCATTTCTGCAACGTGTATAACCGGTCTCAGGGTTGGTTTTCCCCCAGTTTTTTCTGTATATATGTTAGCAAGCTGTTAGGCAGGTTCTGGCAATGGAGCGATGCTACTCGTTATCTTGCCTCGGTTGTTCTTACTTTTGGAGCTGTCATAATGTTAAAGGGTCCTTATTATCTAGTCTCTGACAATCGTGTTAGTAACCAGCGTTTGCAGCTTGTATTATGACTGTTAGTTCTAGGGAGTCACTACAAAACCATATGGTATTATAGAGGTTTTTGTGGCCTGTGTCCAGATTAAAGATTGAACAGCGTTGGGGGGTTATAAAATGTCTGCATGAATAGAAATAGTTTCTACATGTTCCATGAGTATTTGAGGAATTGGGCATCTAATTTAAATGCTGCTCCTAATTC
This sequence comes from Porphyrio hochstetteri, assembly GCA_020800305.1. Taxonomy (NCBI): domain Eukaryota; kingdom Metazoa; phylum Chordata; class Aves; order Gruiformes; family Rallidae; genus Porphyrio; species Porphyrio hochstetteri. The sequence goes on along the minus strand of CM036915.1, from coordinate 8,855,887 downwards.
ATGCTTTTGGTTTTGAGCTGGACCAGGCTACAATGTTTACACAATTTTCTTGGTACTGAGTTGTAAGTTTAGTTGATTCTGTTTCTAAGGTAGAGATTCTCCAGTTCCTACACAGAAGTATTTAAAATGCAGAATTTTTTTTAAAGAAACGAAGATAAATTTTTATTGTACAGTAGAATGAAGACCTCTCACTGTTGCATTATTAATGGTGGCTTGGAAACTCTGAAATCTGCTTTCTTGCTTGGGATCATGAGGTTGATTGGTCAATCACTTTCAGTGCTGTTGTCTTTCAGGACTATGCACCACACTGATGTAATACTAAACATATTTAAGTCTACTTGTTGGGTTTTTTCTCTTTCTCCAGTATTATCTCTCAAGGCCCTTCCAACCACTACGATTCTGTGATTCTTTCAAGATGTCAACTGTCCATGAAATTTTAAGCAAGCTCAGCCTTGAAGGAGATGTGAGTATTATCTAAACAAGAAAAGTTTGTTTTATTTAAATGCCACACCTGCTTTCATTTACAGAAATCTCTACCAATAATGGTACTGAGCTCTACAGGTTAAGAGATTCGCAGCATCTATTCTACTTAAAATTACATTGACTAAAAACCTAATCAGCAGTGATCAGTTTTAAACCACAGCACAATTACATGAGGTGACTAGATTTAATGACAGTTCTTCTAGCTGACCAGCAGCATGAGTAGTATTCATGTGCTGCTCTGTATGAAAGAGATCACAGGACAAACTGAATGGCTCTGGTCCAAAGGAACAAGTGAGTTAAGGTTGATAGGAGAAGATGGAAATGCATTTGGTTTTGCTGATACCTTCCAAGCTGTCGTATTTTTATTCAACTAAAAGTTGAGAACATTACTTAATGGGAATTAAAATATTTGGGATCTTATTCTTGTAATGGTTGTCACCAAAACCAAACTACCTCTTGAAAAAACCTTTTCTCAAACTTATTTCCTCAGTTTCTGTTCTGAAAAGCATAAAGAATCTTGGTTTTGATTGTGTATTTTCCAGCACATCTGCCCTGTCTTGATAGTCTTATTGAAGTACTGGAAAGCCACACTCTTTGTTTGATTTCTTACGTTGCAACATTAGATGGTAGGGTTGCCACTGTAGAGTCAGAGTATTGTGCCATGAAATTACGGTTCTGTGGTTGTCATTGAAGAGGAAGTGAATCCTATCCATGCGTTATAAACTTGCTTGATTTTTAAATTTCATAGTTGGTAACTCCAGATCTGTGCTCTGTACAAGCAAACTTTTTGCCTATTTTTGTTACTTGTTGCAAAATAAATTATACCATATGATCTTTGTGAAAGAACTGTTGCAAAGAACTGGCAAGCACACTGTAGGTAAGTACAGCAAAGCTGACTTTGTGCTGCAGAAGCAGTCAATTCTTCGGATTTCTTGGTCGCATTTGTTTCAGCAGAGACTTACTTTCGGAACATTTGAGCAATCTATTCTCAAGGGCAGAAGTGTTTCCTCCACAATGCTTGTGAGTAGCTGCAAAAGTCAAATTTGAATACTGTTCCATGCCAGCATTTTCATCAGAGATCCTGCCACAGAATGTAAGAAATACCAGGCAGCTGGTTTGCTCTGTAGATTGATGCTAAATTGGAAGCCAGGATTATCGAGTAGCTAGTTTGCAGAAAGGATTCACCCAGTTGCCATAAGGAGGGATTCAGCAAGTTAACTGCTGTTAAACACAGCACTTCAACCGCACATTTTTCTCCAAAAAAAAAGTTTCTAGCCTTGAGAGTATAGAATGGTTGCAGATGAACAAAGTCCTGTCTTGTGCAGCAAGGAATTTGTGCATTCTGCATCAGTGGTGCAGCAATTGATTTGTTTCAAGATGAAGAAGCTGTCCTGCTTGCTTCAGCCTGGTATTATCTTTTCTTTCTTTTGAGGAAAGGAGGGAGTTGGGCTGAAGTTAATTTATGCTTGCAGTTTCTGCATCTATCCACAGGAGAGTATGGAAAAAATCTGTAAGATCTAGCTATTATGCTTCATGATGTCTTCAATCTTTGCACTGAGAATTGGAAACCTATAATTTAGTCAAGACTTTGTAGGTTACTTGTTGGGTGATGTCAAGTTGCTCAGTTTTCACATGTGACTGCTGATTTTTTTTGAGGACAAGCAGTACTGCAGTGTAGATAGCTTGAAAGGGTCCTGGGATTTCTAGAAGAAATTAGGCGTCTTCAGCTTTCCTTTCGGTGAAATTTGCTTCTCCCTCATGTTGTTATCTTCCCAATAGGATTTAATTCATCAGGCTCAGAGGATGTAAACCAGGTGGAGGACCTCTGAAACATGCTAGATGAAAAAAAAAAATCGATTTATGCTTTGGTCTGGCTGAGACTGCTTGCACAGTTACACAGTAGCTAGACTTTTACTCCTACATCCTCGAAAATTTTGTATTGAACTGAATGGGAAGCCAGCTGGAAGAACTTTCTTGTCTGAAAACGTACATTCCCAGTACTGTGAAACGATAGTGTACCAGAGTGATTTGAGACCATTTAGTCTGGAATTTACATGGCTGCTTTTCATGGGTAGAACAATCACACTAAGATCTGTGTCTACTCCACTGAAGTACTGAAGACGGTGACTCAAGAGGGTGAAGCTTAATCTTTGTGGATTTTAACTTTAAGATGGTCCATTTACTGATAGAGTAGCCAGCAGAAGGTTTCTGTCTTTCCTGGGTATACATACGTTCATGGCACCTCCTGGATCTTCTGACCATCGTCAGGGGATCTGAATCCAATTTGCATACCTCAGGTGGAAGGACGGAGGGAAAGGTGGCTTCCAAATGGCAGATATGCTGTGTATTTTCTTAGTGTATGATATTATCCTGCAGTAAAATACTCTGTCCAAAAGAATTGGAAAACATTTAGAGCTGTGTGAAAGGAGAGGTACCTAACGCAGTGAAGCTTACCAGGTGACTTGCTTCATATCATCCAGCAGTGCTGGTTAATTAGAAGTGCCACGCCATTGTGTACACTAATGGCCTTTGGTTTAGGAATCTTTCAGGCACAGAGATTTCTCTGAGGCTGCATTGCATATCTCCATTTACTGTTTCTGTTAGCAATTTGATCTGCTAACAGGGGAAGGCTGTGTTTTGTGGTGTGGCTGTGGGCCAAACCGGGGCCACTTTGCTGGGTTGAGCTGATGGTAAGAGACAAAAGAAAGAATGGTTCAGATTCTTTGACTTCCCATCTCTGCAATGTAACACAGACTGTCTCAAGAAGGCGTGACGGTTGCTACCAGAAGAATGTGATCGAAATGGTGTGTCCTCTGCAGGATAGAGTCAAATGTCGTCAAAAGAACATGGAGCTTTTTAGTTAACACTTTTTGTCCTTTTAACAGTTTGCAGGTAAAAAGATCCTCCGGGGATATTGAGGTAGCTTAGTCTTGTTTATGAACCTGTCTTTTTGTTGGAGTTAGGGGCTGAAACAAAAATTTCTGAGGATCTTTACCAAGAAAGCTTAATCATTCATTCACTTAGGAAACGGCGGTTTCAGGTGTTAGTGACTACACCTTTCTGCCAGGTCTCTAAACTGAACTCAGCAGACAGGGATTTGTGACTGTTTCTCAGCTATTTATGTAAAAGCCTGTGGTTTAGTTTAACCTGCCCATGGGAGGTGATACAAGCGAAGCTGCTAGCTTACGCTGAAGCAGCTAAGAGTTGAATCTCTCTTCTGGTGACCTTCTGTTTGAAGCTGTAATCCTCAGGAGAGGACAGTAATACATCTAATAAAATCTGGTAACTTTAAGAACGTTGCAACTGTTTACTAACTGAACTCAACTGCAAATCCTCTTATTCTTAGCAGAGGTAATTTGAAATTTCATTTGATTTTGTTAGCCTCGTGCTGCTTAAACCCAGTATCTGCAGACATAGTTTCAAAAGGAGATTGGGAGTAACTTTTGCTTTCTAGAACTGTAGGGTTAAAAAGACTTTTATTTTGGTGTAACCTTTAGAAGTCCATGAGATAGGGCACAAAACTTGTTCTGACTTACTCGTCGCTAATCTTCCATCTCCACATTTACTTTTTTTAATTGTAGCCTGTAATTCAAAGTAAAGTATTAGCTTCAAACCTAAAGTACTTCAGGCTTTCATGGCAGATACTTAGACTTTCTGTGAATTAGCTTACTGTAGGCAATTTCCTTCAGATCTGGCCAGAAAACTCTGGATTTTAGAAGATTGGGGTTTAGCGAGTAAACTTGGAACATGTTAAGTTTTTTTCTGCAGTAATATTTATTATCTAATTGTATATGTTCTTTGCTGTGACTGGGAGGGAGTGGCTTTCTGGACAGAGTTTGATGGCTCCCAGCAGAATTCCATTTTCTTAAGTTATCCAATCGCAGTTCTTATATATATAAATGTGGCTAAATACCAGTTAACCAGGAGGCACATGTTTTATTAACTGCATCAAGGACAGGATTACATGGTTTAACTTTGAGGTTGTTTTTCTTTTTCTTCTAGCATTCTCTCCCACCAAGTGCATATGCCACAGTTAAAGCCTACTCAAATTTCGACGCCGAACGGGATGCTGCAGCCCTGGAAACAGCCATCAGGACCAAAGGTGAGGAATGTGGGCTGTGGCTTTAATTCTATTTGTAAGATAGAATCAAAAAAATAAAAGTACTGTGTCTCAAGACCAGCATTTTAATACGTTTATTCTAGGATACCTGTTGGGTTTCTCAGACCTCGCTGATGAAGTCTTGACCAAGATTTTTAACTTTGTAAACACAGGCTTTGAATATGCTTTTGAAGTTTTTAGCCAAGAGTTGTTGAGGCTGTCACTGAAAATGTCCACTTTTTTCTCTTGATTCATCAGTACTTCAAATTCTACTTTTCTGCCACTGAGAATAAAGTGTCAACTTCTGTGGCAGTGATTTGGGATGAAGCTCTGAATCATGGATTTCTACTGGATTATGGGATTGGACGTTTCTTCTTCCTTTCAGTTCTGTTTTGAACATTTTTCTCCTGAATTTTTAACTAAATGCTCATGTATCTTTATTAATTTGGGGTCAGAAAAAGTCTTGCAAGCAACAGAATCTAGTTTCTAAAATGATGTTGCCGTATCTAGGTGGCAGGGCAGTGTGAAAGTTGTTTGCTTCTCTGAACCAGGCTCTCAGGTGAGCTTCCATCTCCATATATCAGTGCCAGGATCCACTAGGTCCAGTGACTGGTAGGAGACTGTCCGACCAGGAGCAAGAGAGGGATGCAGCTGCATGGAAAAGCCCTGGTATAAGCAGTCAGGACTACAGGGACTATGATCTGCAACTCTGGTCTAATACCTTGGTGGTATTCCCAGGATAGTGATCCTCTGTCCTTGTCCTGCACTGTAACAAGGAAAGGGTGTGCCATGCTTCCTCCAGGCCAGAGAAGCAACAGCTGGGCTTAGCTGGAACTGAAAAGTTTTGCCTACATGTCAGGAGAGGGAGAAATTTAAAAGCCAAGCAGTTTCTCATCAGAAAGAAATGCAGTCTTCCCTCAGTGCCAACAAAACACGTTTGACTTGCTATAAAATGTAAAATATTGCCCCTCTCTGCTTATTGCAGTAAGTTCAGTTCTGATTTTGAATCATTTTATGTTTTATTTTTGTTTTTAAAAAAGTCCTTGCAAGAGAAGAACGAATGCCATGTCTGGCAGAAGATGGCTCTGTGTGTGTGTGTATTTTTGTCTGGAATTAGTAATTTTTTACAGCTTCGATTGTAGGAAAAACCTAAACATGTCAAAGACTATCAGACTTCTCAGGGAAGTACAAATTTGCACGTTTGAACACTCAAGCTGTTAATTAACACAAAATGAAATTGGGATATCCTAGGCAGCACAAAAGCTTTTCCGGGCAGGAAAGCCAGGCACCCGTGTTTGTGCTTTCTTCCAGCACAGATAAGTATAGTTTGCTGGGTTTGGTTTTAAGATACATGGAAGCATTTTGTTAGAGAGATGATTTCAAACTCTTTGAACAAATAATAGGGAAACTTATTCATGGATCTGAATGTTTGTAGGATTGAGCTTATCTCTGCTTATTAGCTTATTGTCCAAGAAGCTTTTTGGGGAAAGTGGCTTTAAAGGGGAGAATCTCTTTATGGTTTTAATAGTGAATTTTCTACTGTAAAGATTCTCTCTAAGGAAATATTCCTGGGGGAAACAAAGAACAAGAGTGTTAGGACCCTTCTTTCAGGTACTATTTCCTTGCACTTGCTTGGTTAAAGGATATTTTCATCTTCTAGTTCAGAAAACTTGTTGAAATGTGAAGTCTAAAATATATGTGGGGGTTTTTTCCATACAAAAGTTCTGAGTCATTGAGGCAATAATTGGTTTTCTACAAACAGTGATAGAAACAGCTTCAAAAAACCACAGACATAAGAAAGCATTTCAGAGCTTTATACAGGGTGAATGACTCCTGGTATCTGAAACCCATGTGTTGTGGTTTAACCCCTGCTGGCAACCAAGCAACATGCAGCTTCTATTATTGTTATTACTACTACTATTATTCTTCTCTACCTTTGTTGTCCTATTAAACTGTCTTTATCTCAAACCACGAGGGTTTGGTGGGGGCTTTTTCTATTCTCTTCCCCATCCCCTTGGAGTGGGGAGGTGTGAGCAAGCAGCTGTTTGGTACTTGGTGGCCAGCTGAGTTTAAACCACAACACTATCATCCATTTTGTTCAGAACAATACTGATACTGTTGTTTTGGCCCATGTAAATTCAAATACAGTGTTGTTTAAGCCAAAGAATTAAAAAATCAAAACTGATCATTTTGGTTATATGTGCCTCTTTTGCTGATTCAGCCATAACACTGCGATCTTACCAACACAATAGGTTGGCTCTTTTAGAAGAAAAGTAGTTATTAAACGTGGTGGTTTTTAAGATCTACTCCCCACCCCCCATCAAATACGTTTCCATCTGCAAGGACTTTGAATGTTTAAAAAAAAGGGTGAGTCATCATGCCTAATTTTGAGTTGCCCATTGATAAGACATGCATTGTTAGAGTCTGCCCAGCCAGAATAAATTTGGAAATGAACTTCTGTTTCATTAGCCTGAAACTTCCATAGTTTTTAGTGAACAGCAGAGAAAAATGTTTGAGCTGCTCTGTTTCGCTCCACCTCAGGAGATGTGAGTCAGCATCCTGTCCGTGCAGCATGATTCCCAAGTGTGAAGTACAAGCACGTATTTTCCATTAAATGCCAGAGCAATGTGTTAACTTCATATTTCCATCCACAAAGTATATGAATAAGAAACATGGAAGCAGTCATTTGTGGGCTTCCAATCCATCACAATTGTGAAAAAAAAAACCATTGAAAATGTCATTTGCCAGTTTTGAATGCCAAGAATGGTTTAAATTTAAAATTATTAAAAAGCTTAAGACATTGGCTTACGCTGTGGCCCTGCAACAGCTGAAAGGCCCAACGCCTGTGTGTCTGTGTGTGGCTGTTCCTGGACTGGGAGAATTTGTTTTCTTTTATAAAATGGGAACACTTTAAATCGTGCAGGACTAGATTATGACTGAAACGTGCAGTCAGCATGTTTTCAAAACAAAATTTGTAACTAAGATGTATGATACTTTCCAGGGCCTTTTGGCTTTTGCAGGCCAAGCTTGTGTGTATAAGAGCACAGATCTAGGTCTGCCTCAGCATGAGCTGAGGATACGAGGCTATCAAGGCCAGTGAGCATAATGACAAAATGTGTTAAAGAGGGAGAAAGGAGTTTTGCATTTGACTCATTATTTAAAGTGCTCTACCTAGGGGCTAAGAGGCCTTTTGCAACATTCACAGTATATGATTAACTTTACAGTGTATGTTGTGGTCCTTTGTTTCAAGTTGCTGTGAGGTTGCTCTGGAATAGGGAAAATAAATGTAGACGGATTCTGGCAGGGATCTGAGTCCTGCTAGTAGCTGCTGTTCCAGTCTCTACTTTCTGGTTTTTAACAAAAAGTCCTCATTTACACTGGTATATGTGTACGAATGAAAGAAGCTATTCATAGTCCTTGTAGTGAATGGAGAGACTGAGGTGAAACTCTGGGCTTGTTCTGACCTCTAGATTAGAGCCGCCTATTGGGTTCAAAACCTGAAATGCAACTCACCAGAAAAAACACCTAGGTGTACATCATCTTTCTGTTGGAGAAGAGTATGTGCTGTATTAAGCATGCAAGATTTAGAAATAGTTTTGACTCTTCTAAGTTTCATCTACTCAGTCTGGCAATAGTCCAAAACAAATGGTTGCACAACAGAGCTGAATAGATGAGCATGACAATAACAGCTGTTCTAGCTGTCTCCTCTGTCCATCCATTTATAAGCTATGCTACCTCGTTTGGGTGACTTTGTTATCTGGATGTCACTTCTGTCTGTGCCGTTCCTCTCCACCTGTGTTTGCATGGCATGTCGAGGCAGCTTTGTTTAACCAATCATGTGCATGAAGTACAAATGGACGTTTCACCTAGGAGCTGACTTCAGTGATGTAGACACAAATGTGCACTGGAGAACTGGGGAAGCGAGTCTCAGATTCTTTCATTTGCATCCTTGTACAAAGCATTCTAAGAAAAAGATTGTAGTTGTGCTACAAAAACATAGTTGTGTTTGCTATCTTAAACTGAGTAAGAAGATTAAATTTGAAATGAGATTTTACTTGAGCAACTACTGTGTCCTCACCCAGGCCTTAGGAAATTTCAGCTACTGTCCATTTGATTATATATACCTGCCATACCTGCTCTGCATCTGTTTCTGACAATCCTTTTGTTTTGTGGCAGTGGAGCTTGTATTTCTAAACATTTTCCTTTTCTCCAGTAATGGAGACTGGCTTCTTGCAAGAGCAGTTTCTGTAAGTTCTCATAGTAACAAAAAAAAGTATTTTGTGTAACTTTAGTGCTTAGCAAAGGGAATATAAATACAACTTGTTTGTTTTTTTCTGTTGACATGAACAAACAAAGGGTAGCTGTCCTTGCACGGAGAGCACTGAGAGACTTGGAGGTTTGCAGGGCATGGTAATTGTATGTCGTTTGGGTTAGAGCCCCTGTCACAGGATACAGAGATGTCAGATGCTCCAGGTTCATCTCAGGAGCCTCCAGTTCAGCCAGGCTCTGGGATGTCTTTTGAGTTGCCTGGGACCAAGCTGTAGATGAGAACTGTGATCAGAGGAAGAACTGTGCTTCTCTGCTAGTCCAAAGAATGCAAGTTCAGGAGAATCCGGTTTGAAAGCAGCAAATGAAATGGGAAAAAAATGAGAGGGAATCTGAAGTGTGAGTTAGTTGCAGTGGGCAGGAACAAGGGGAAAAGTCAGATGATGTTGCCTGCATTGGAAAGAGTAGCAAGTAGCTGTATCTAGGAAATAACATCTGGAAATCCTGCTTCCTGTACAGCATAAAAGCTTTCTCTCTATATGCATTGATGACCCCTACATGCTCTAAAGCGGTGATGTGCATTGGGTTCTGTTGACAGCCAGAGTATCTAGATGCATGGCTTAACTTTTAACTTAAAATAAACCTTATTCATCTCCTTGCATTCAGCTTGCAGTTGTATTTAAGTGCATGGATTTGGAAAACTTCACTTAAAACTAAACCTTGACTGGCATGTCATTTACTTACTCAAAAAATAGGTTAGGAATTTGAGTATCCAAGTCCTCTGGGCATGCTTGTTAAAACTGTGAATCTGTGATTGATCTTTGCTGAATGGTTTCAAAAGTGTAGCACAGTGTCAAAAAGCCTTTCTGTCTTCTGAGCTGCTGACAGAATGACTGGTTTGTTTTCCTGATTTTATGTTTGGAGTGATAGTTAAGTGACTGTGGGTTAAATAAAAAATACAACTGCTTTATTAAGACACCTTAATTGAAAACACTGTACCAAAATGACGGGGCAGGCAGTCTTTAGTAAGTCCAAGTTCGTGTCTGTTTTAAACCCTGTGTTCTTGATGAGGTTTTTGCAGAGTACTGAGTGACCAAACACAAGTACACAAACACACAAGCAAGGCAGAAAATGGAAGTAGCAAAGCTGGCCACAAAGTAGACTTCGTTGAGTTGTACACATGCTGTGTATATAAAGATCTACATCACATAAAAAATCAGGGCCGTAACTGGTTGCCCTAGCTCCAAGGCATACGCGTGACATACACTAGCTGATGAGAGCTGTTGAACTCTGCCCCAGGAAGCACATATGCTATGTTTTGAGTAGCAGAGAATGTATTGATACAAAGAGAACAATAATAAGAAAAGTTTTTTAACTCTTTGTTTTATGTCTTTGTAGGTGTGGATGAGGTCACCATTATCAACATCTTGACAAACCGCAGCAACGAACAGAGGCAGGATATTGCTTTTGCCTATCAGAGGAGAACCAAAAAGGTAGCAACATATGAAGTATTGAAGGGTTGGGGGTTTTTTTGTGGGCAGTTTAGATTTCTCAGGACTTGCATGTTTCACAGCTAACTGGGTGTAAACTGGAGTTAAGTGTTACTTGGTTTATCTTTTCACTGAAATTAAAGTTATCTCTACTTTATCTGCGTAGTCACAGTTTAGGACTGGTGGCACTTCCAGTTTGTTGAGTATGCACAGTTGGGACTGAAATCTGATGGAGATGGTTGTTTCCTAGCACCTCCAGAAATCACAATGGGTGACGTATCAAACAATCACAGGAATCCCTGGAAAAGCCATTGACACAAAATGTTTCAATTTGAAGGATAAGATGATAGGGAGATGCTTTAGGGGATTGATTTTTTTTTTTTTTTTCAACTCAGCGTAAGGAAAGCATTCTGTTTCTGTTCACAGACCTAGCTTAAATGAGAAAAGACTGCAGTCAGTTACGCTACGAGCACTGCAGATGTGAACATGGTGATACAACAAGTTGAACTATCACTAGATATCCTGTCAGAATTACCTTAGGTACTGATCTGCTCATGGAGAGGAATCTGTATAATGTGTGCAGAATTCTGCAGAATGAGCCTCACTATCCTGAAGGCAAGAGCTGCTCTCGTGACTTTTGAAGTTTTGAGAATCTTACTGTAACTTAAATTTTATGCCCACAAAGAAGAAGAAACTTCTATGGAGTTAGGGTTATGATGAATGTATCTCTTTCAGGTTTGCCAGACCCCAAATGGTAGTCCTCCAATAGCTGCCCAGAATCCTCATCTGAAACGTAATGTAAATCTAGAGTTAAATTTTGGAACTTCATCAACTTTCATGCATGGCTGATACAGGCACATGCTGAAGCACGCACAAGTTGGATGCATGCTTGCGTGCACATGTCTCCACCCTGGCAGTCACGACCTGAGGGCAGTGAGAGAATCATGCGTATAAGTGGAGCCTAGTAGTGAAATGTGTCACTTAAAGCTTTGTTAGATATTGTGCATGACCACAAAAATGCATAGTCAAGAAATCTGCAACTTTTTTCATCTAAATATTTTTCTCACACTTCTCTCCTTTCTGCAACCCAAGAGCAAACTGAATTTATCAAGTTTAACAAATGCCAAAGAATAAGAGGGTCTATAGAAACAAAGGAAATTTGCAGTAGAAATGACTCAGTGAAGTAATCAAGTGAATGACAAGAGAGAAGGAAGTGGGATATGAGAAGACATGTAGGTGCATCTTCTAGTGACTATCTTATTTTCTTTGGCAACAGGTTGTGCAGATTTCTTTGGCAGTGTCTCATGCTGTACTAGGCTGCTTATTTTGTGTGTTGCAGGATGTCTGAATAGATCATCATAATTTTTAAAAGTCACAGATCTACCTCTATTTTCACTCCTTTGAGTTGAGCTGCATCTAATGGCAACTACTGCTAACCTTGAGGATCTGTGCAGTGATCCCCCATCACCAGCGTTAATGGAGCTACCAGTGAACACTGGGGGTTGTGTATGTGTCTGGTCAGTCCTAATAGCCACCAATCATCTCTAACTTTGAAAAGAACCAATGCTTACCTGGAACAGTTAGTAAAACCTTTTCTCTTGACTATTTATAGATTACTATCTGTCAGTTACCTGCTTCCCACTTCTCACTGAGTACTCGTAGCCGTGGCAGAGAATAGCCAAGTGGAGACAGTCCTTTCCTGGCAGGGCGGGGGAAGACAACCTTATTTGTTCAGAAGCCTGCTAATATGAGGGCAGGCCCTTGGTTCAGTCTGAGGTGTTTTGTTTTAGTTACATTGGTAAATCATACTGCAGTGATTTTTATTTCCTTCAGCCTTCACACCAAAGCACAAAGATTGCAAAAACTTCATTCAGCTAATTAAAACTCCTGGCATTGTCCTAAAATTTGTTATGAAGACATGCAGTATCTTTGTTGTTTCAGTTGATGTCTGAAGAACCTCTTTTCACAAAAATAAATGATGGAAAATTGTAGCCAAAACTCTGGTGGTGTACTGAAACATTTCTTAGAGTAAAGCAGCTAGATGCCCCAAACACCCATTCACTCTCTTGGCCCGTCCATGCAGTCAGTGCATACAGCGTTAGCATATACAAATGCCCTGGATTCAGTGGGTGACTAGAAATTAACTAAGTGTTTGGCTCTTTATCTCTCTGGCAACAAACTTCTCTGCAATTTTGCTGAGGTGGATTTTTCGTCCCCGTTTTCCACCCACTCCTCAAGCTCCCAAATCATGTAGAAACCAGCAATCAAAATGCAGCAATTCTCTTCTGAATGCCACAGACTTAACTTCAGCTTAGGGAATGCAGTGTTCTGTGTGAGGCTCAGACTTCATCCCAGGGATTTTAACTTTGTAACTACACTACAATGAATCTGATATTGGGATTATTTAAGTTGCATCTTAAACCCATAAAAGAGGACGTGCCTCTGACTTTATTTGCTATAGGTTTGCATGCATCTGGTGAAGTGAACACACTTGTTTCTTTCTCCAGGAGTGACTGAGCAGTAATAATAGTTTGGCTACACACTTCTGATAGTTTCCTTGAAAACAAAGATAATTTTTCTGTGCTCAGGGATGACTTTTTTCTCTTCAGCTGGGTGTTTGGTAACTGGGCTTGTACAGTGGAATAACTGTGCAGTCAATTTCCCGATGTCTCAGCTAGTAAAGGGCTGGATAATAGGAAAAACACAAATAACACGGTGCCACTGGGAAAACTGTGGGAGTATGATGGAGAAGCACTGACTGCAGGGAGTCAAACTCAGATCCATCTGTGCTTATTAGCTCCAACAAAGCGTCAGTGCTTCAAGACGGGAGTAGAGCTGTTCAGATGTGTCTGCACCATGCTTCCCAGCACTTTGTCAGCCACTAGTGGATTTCTTATTTTCAAAGGATGAGAAAAAATTCCTTTGCCCTAATTTCTTTCTTAGGCTTTCACAAAAGAAAAGCTCTTTATGTTCTGTTTCCTTGTCAATTATATAAGAAACACTGTTGCAGGCTTGGAGACTTAAAGCACTACAGGCTAAATTCTCTGGAGATCAGAAGTGAGCTTTAATTTTTTTTCTTCCACCATTCCTCCTTTTTTATAGGAACTTTCTGCAGCGCTCAAGTCTGCTCTGTCAGGTCATTTGGAGGCAGTGATCTTGGGCTTGCTGAAGACACCAGCACAGTATGACGCCTCTGAATTGAAAGCTGCCATGAAGGTAAATGAGCTTTGAAATTCAAGTATGTTAGTCTGATATTGCTGTCTCAGGAATGAGTATGGACCTCATATCCAAGGCCACTGTTTTCAAACATGTCCACTAATTATTATATTTTTTTTTTAGCACTACAATTTAAGAATCCAGCTACAAAGCATCCAAAATGAGATAAATTCTGGAACTAAGTGATTTTAAACCGTTAATAAAATCCTCTCTTTAAGAAAAAAAGAAATTTCATCAGGTCGGGAATAACTGGTATGCTGCTCTGGCTGGTTGCTTCTTTGCTGACTGCTCTTAAGAACAATATACAGGTTCATAGTACAAAAAATATTGAGAGCAGCTGTTAGCTGGAGTCATTATATTATAGCCGTAAACAGTAGTTTCTAGTTACTGGGTCAAATCACTGATCTCGAAAGAACATCCTGTACCAAACCTGCCTTCGTGTAGAACACCAGGAGGAGGGGGATGGAGGGAGCATCAAAAGCAGCCTCCAGAGGAACAGCACAGCAGTGAGTCACTGTATTCAGTCCCCTGCAATCACAGGCAAGTGTGGAACAGATTGCTAGTTTAGAAATATCTGCTCTGCCAGCCCCTGAAACCAGACTTGGAGAGGTGCTCATGCCACTGCATTCACCTTTCTAAGCAAACTAATGTTTGTGAGTTGTGTTTATAATCATCACTACATTTGGAATATTCTTGGCTAGGTTTAGGGGGGTTTTTTATATAATTAAAAAACCCAAATATTAAAATATGTCTGTTGAAATTCAGAGAAAAACAAAAAAACCAATTAATTAATATTTCCACACTATGAAAAAGGAGTTAAAACCCTTGGGTTAAAACCCAAGCAAACAAAAACACCTTCCCAAAAAAAAACCCAAACCCAACACAGTACAGAGATGGTACCTCTTTAATGATGGGCCAAATGCCTTCTTTTTATAATCAGATGCTGCCCTCTTCTGGTATAAGTAGAGGCTAACCATAATTAGTTTGATTTTTGTTTGGTTTATTTTTTGTTTATTTTTGGCTTTTTAATGTTTTACACCTGATAGGTTATATTTAGTATGACCATAGACTTACATAGCTTTTATGCTGTATTTACAGCCCAAAGACCAAGCATTACCTCAGAGTAGCTACAAATGTAGAATATTTTATTGTCTCTGTAGGTCAGCTATTCCCAAATCCCAAGCACCTTGTCTAATGCTCAGAATTTGCCTGAGCTTAAGTTTGACTTGATACATAGAGTATAGTAAGCTATGACATGGGAGTCAAAGTTGGGTGAAGTTATCATTGAGGAGTTAATAGTTTTTCTGGTATGCATTCTTTTGAAATACTTTTAAAATATTTAGAGAATCTTAAATTTTCTCAGTTTCATTTTTCCCCCAGATATCTATTAGAACCACTCTCTGGAAAGCTTTCCTAATTCTCTTAGCTATGAGCCATTTTTATAAAATTGCTTGGGTTTAGTCCTCACTTGTGTTTTTTTCCTTCAATAGAGACACTTTTTCCAAGAAGGTAGTTTTCCACAAATTCAGAACATGCTTAAATCTTTGCTGTCTTGGAGACAAGGCCAAGGCTAATGGTGGTGTCATCCTTGGCTTTGCATTTGTAGTGGAGGAGGGAGGGAGGTGGGAAGAAAAGCAGGGAAGCAAAAGTTGATTGCTGCCCATTTCCATGCTAAGAATCAGAATTTCTTCCTGGGCCTTCAATGGGCAGAAAACAATCACATATGACCTGTGATAAGCTGACCTGGCAGGGAGGCCACTGAGTGCTATGAACACTCACAGCACATGCATGTTGCCCAGAGATAGTACTGCAGGATCTCAAAGCTATCAGACTAGTATTTGGCAACTAAAAATGTTCCATCTGGGGTTTCCTAGACACAGTTAACAAAAGATTCCTCTGAGTGGTTGTGAAACTGTTAGAGTGAAAGGAAGAAGATGTCCATACAATATTTCTAAACCATTCAAGCATGCACGTTCATTTCTAGCACCTAAAAGAATCATGTATGTGTGCAGGGTCTGGGAACTGATGAAGATACACTCATTGAAATCATCTGCTCACGGACAAACCAGGAGCTTTATGAAATTAACAGAGTCTACAGAGAAAGTAAGTTTACTTTCAAAGCTTCAGTGTGCTCTGTTTTTATACTAGGTTATTTGGAGAAGTTCCCTTCAGTGAGAATTTGATTAGAGCTACTTACACAACATGTGCTTTGACTCTCTGGCAGTTGGACATAAGATACTATTTCATGCTGGTGTCCTGGATATCTGTGTGTGTTTATGTAGTTTCATATTGTTGCTTGGTAGCAAACATTTCCTACTCTGAGATTGTGTCTAAATGGGCTTTTTTGGTAAGCTACACACATTCTGTGCATAGTGACAGAATAATGATGGATTAATTTATGGATTAAATTAATTTAATTAAATCCAGATAATTTATGGATTCTAGGATCAATTATGTCATAAGTAGGTGAATCTGAAATCTACTGAAGCATGCTTATAAGTTTATTTGGTAGATCTGTCAGAAAAGACACCAAATAAAATTTTATGAAAGCATCTATTCTGTTTTTCAGAGCTTCTGATGAAGCTATAATTCTTAGCTGATTATAGATAGATACAAGAGTGATCTAAGATCCATCCTCAAAAACCATTACTTTTCCTTTCATATTCCTTGTGGGTTTCTATTGGCCATTCTGGTTAGGTTTTTAGCATTCAGTAGTGTAGCTGTCTAGTACCTGGTGGTTTCCCCGAGCTTCAGAGTTGAGCTTCACCACAATTAGACTGCAATGTAGAAAATTGGTGTGTCCTCATGCATTACAGTTGCCAAGCAATTCTGGTAAGTTGCTGGCTAAGTCAGAAAGCACAAGTAAAACCAGTGTAGTTTGGCTTAATATTCATGAGCAAAGAGAATGGTTTAGATTCTGTAGAATAGATTGCTTGTGAAAAGAGAAACAGATTTTGTAGCATTATAGAGCATTACCACTTGGAAAGCAATTAAAATGTTCAGACACCAGACCAGAATCATACAGTGTTCCTTTGATTTATCATGACCACAAGTGGAGAAGGCTATGCTGTGTTTATCAAACAAGCAAGCTTTTATTACTATCTAAGAACAATCTAGCAGGATATTGAGCTTAAAACAATACTCCTTTCCTTTTAACAGTCCCAGGCTTTCCTGTTATCTTTCCATGGAAGAGTTTGATTGCATGGGAACTCTCCTGCAATGTTGGTTGTGTTGTATGCAAGCGTGTGTTTGCTTTCATGGTCTTCCATGTATGACTTAGGTTGTAGCTGTTTGCTTA
Organism: Porphyrio hochstetteri; assembly: GCA_020800305.1. NCBI lineage: Eukaryota > Metazoa > Chordata > Aves > Gruiformes > Rallidae > Porphyrio > Porphyrio hochstetteri. Next base: position 8,839,035 of record CM036915.1, on the reverse strand, counting down.
TGTGAATAAAACACAATATTTAGCTGCTGTTCTTCTCATAAAGGAGTATTTGTAGGACACCATTTACTTGAAAATAATTTTTTGTTTAATAGTGTACAAGACAGAACTGGAAAAGGACATTGTGTCAGACACATCTGGTGACTTCCGCAAACTAATGGTTGCCCTGGCCAAGGTACTTCTCTTCGTATTTTTCCACTTTTCCTAATGTGCCTGCCCTTTGGTAAATGACTGATGGCTGTCAGTAAAACAAACGGTTTTCTGACTGACTTTTAAATTTCCTTGTATTTTCACTGTCTTTTGGTGAGGAAAAAGAAAATATTCAAATGTGTTTTGACAGAAGTGAAGCATTCATAGCAAAAACTTTGTAGCAAATTCAGATTACAAAAAAAGAGTATGTATACAACAACTGCTTGCTGTCTATTAAACCTCTTCTAAATACTGCTGTCCTTCTTTTAAGGGCAAAAGGTGTGAAGATTCCTCTGTGATTGATTATGAGCTGATTGACCAAGATGCTAGGGTAAGTGCTGGTAATGACCACTAAATGGCCTTTGGGGATATTGGAAGTACAAATGCTATGACTGCAAGAAGTGTTTATGAAGAAGGTGTGTATATCCCAGATTGTCTTGCACAGTACTGTTTGTATGCTACCAGGTACACCCTCACAATTTTGGTACCTTCAGTTACCAGTTTTCACAGACTACTTACTTGCTGGTACCTGTAGAGAAGCTCTCTAGTATTTCATTTGGGCATATTGAGAAAGAGAGCATTTAATAAAAGGAATACATTGTGAAGACAGGTTGCAGCCAAGTAATTATGTAAGATGGAGAGAAGTATCATTGAACTTAGAAGCTGGTGATGCTTGTTATGTCTGTATCTGTCTTATTGCACCTGTATCTGTCAAGAGCAGTTCTGCTTAGATAAACAGCTAATACAGAGTAAAACATGTGGTTAGAAGTACACACAAAGTAATTAGTCTTAGTTTCAGATTAGATCAATCGGTCTGGAGAAGACAAGACCAAGACAGGATCTTCCAGATATCTAAAGGGTGGGTATCTAGAGGATGGGGCCAGACTCTTTTCAGTGGTGCTCAGCACCATGGCAGGGAGCAGAGGGCACAGACTGGAACACAGGAAGTTCAACCTGAATATGGGGGAAAAAATTCTTCACTTTGAGCACTGGCATAGGTTGCACAGAGAGGTTGTAGAGTCTCCTTCTCCAGAGATACTCAAAACCTGCCTGGACACAATCTTGTGCAACATGCCCTAGGTGATCCTCCTTTGGCAGGGAGGTTCGACTAGATGATCTCTAGAGGTCCCTCAAACCCCTACTGTTCTGTGATTTTTGTGACCTTGTCCCTGACAGTCTGCCCAACCATGTGTCTGTTTTCTATTTCTCCCACTGACATAGTTCTAATAGTGCTTGTTTTCCAGTAAGGAAATTGTATACATTTGCAATGGCTTCTTGTGTAACTCCTGATTTTGCTCTTCATTCTAACCCCAGGAGCTCTATGATGCTGGTGTGAAGAGAAAGGGAACTGATGTCCCCAAGTGGATCAACATTATGACCGAAAGAAGTGTCCCCCACCTGCAGAAAGGTACTATTCAGGAGACAGGGGTTTTTTTTTTGGGTTTTTTTTTTTTACTCTAAGAGAGAATTATACCAACGTGGTAATTATTTTGTCCCAGATATTATTGAAGTGAGTGTGAAAAGCACTCATAAAATATAGCAGATCTCATAAATCTTAATTCGTGTCCAAGCTGTTAGGTTTTTTTTCAAAAACACAGTTATTTCTGTGGATCTGTTAATCTCACAGTTCGAATGTGTGTAGAGCTCTTTTTTTACGCAAGTGTAACAACCGTCAATTATGTGGCACACACTGAGAACAGAAATGATACAAATCTAGAAAACGTGGCTGCAGGAGACCTTGGCAAGTCCTGTAGCTTTTCCCTCTGTCCTAAGGTAGCTTAGCTACATCATGTATTTAAAGCTGCCAGTGGAGAATTTCAAAAGCAGCTCTGCTATTGCTGTAAGAGGCACTTGGGAAAGCCGTTCAAAGACTTATTTTCAGTAGAATCACTGTTGTTTCACAAGTTACTTGTACAGGATTAAGGTGATACTTTAACAGGTTATGGAGGTGTTCAAGGAAAAGAAAAAGCCCGTAGCATGGGAGTGTTATCATCAGCTGACAAACTTAGGCCATACTTAAGATTAAGTTCTCACAAGGAACGGGGCAGGTATTTTAAAATTGTATGTCTTTGCCTTGCACTCTCTATGGTTTTGATTTTGGTGGTTACTTTTACCAGTTTTTGGTCTGGTTTTGATTTCACCTGTTTTCTTTCTTATGATAGTGTTTGACAGGTACAAAAGCTACAGCCCATATGATATGTTGGAGAGCATCAAGAAGGAAGTTAAGGGAGATTTGGAGAATGCCTTCTTAAATCTTGGTGAGTTACCCTGAAGTACAGAGTATCTTTAGATAGAATCTTTTCAGTGCTCTTGCAGTGTACCGTGATAAGGATGGGCCCCAACATCCTCTGTGTTGCTGGACAGAATGAAAAATGGAAGTGCTGGCATTGTTGGATTGACTAGTGTGTATTAGGATGTTGCAGGTATTGAGAAGTAGCATATTTTTCCCTTTGCAAAATACAAACCTTGCCTTAGATGAAGATAAAATTGCCTGTGTTTTGTGATCTGTTGTTAGCTCCACTTTTGTTTGATACAGAGGCTTAATTTTTTTTCCCCCCTCAAACAAAAAAGGTTAGAACTATAGCTGAAAACGTAAGTATTCAATATAGACATAGGCTGGAGAGTGAGCAGTGTGAGAGAGGAGAGGACGGGCAGTGGAAGATGCTAGAGGCGAATAATTCAGTGCCAAATCTGCTCTTTTCTCAGAAAAGGGGAGTCAGGGGGTAAGGCCGCTACTGTGGCATGAGATGAGGATGACAAGGATATCACCAGGTTTAAGTGGAAATTCTTTAAGAGGAAAATCCATTTCAGACTAAGGGTGAACTGAGAGCTCTGTAATGCAATGGAGAATAAACTGAGCTCAGCCTTGAAAGGAAGACTTCTCATGGATTAGCATAGAATGAGTGTTTTCAGAAAAGTGGTTGCTTTATAGAAGTGGAAGAAATTCATTCTGTGGTGGGTGTGTGTGTGGAGGAGCACTGGCATTCTGAAATGACACCTAGTGATGGAGGGAAATATTTTCTGGGATTGTGAGCTTTTGTGGTTCAATCACAAGCTTAGCCAACCAACTTCTAAGTAACAAGTCAGGTAAAAATGATTTCTCTCTGTCCCCTTTTGGAGAAACTTTTGCTGAAAACCATATTTGGATTACTTACTTATTGTGTCTTTAAAAATGGCTCCAAGATTCTGTGTTCTGGTATTTAATGTGTGGAAAGGATGTTTAACTAGTCTTATTTCTCTCTTCAGTCCAGTGCATCCAGAACAAGCAGCTGTATTTTGCAGACAGACTGTATGATTCCATGAAGGTAGGGAAGACTCTTCTTTCTTCCTTTTTTTTTTTCTTGCAACTGTTTCATCAAATTTTGATTCCTTAGGCATTTTTATTCATATGATGTGTGACTGGCATGTGAATAAATTATCAATGACTTAGCATTGTTCAACAGCATTCTTTAATGGTTACAAGCCTAGACCATCTATTCAGATGCATCTGGTAAAAGAAAATACAAAGAAGGGTCACATGGTAATGCTCTGTATTAGATCAGTTTATTATAATTAGCAAAGTTAGACACATCTTCTCCAAGACCTGACAGTGGAAAAAGCCATTTATTGTAGTGCCAAAATAAGGCACTAAATTCACCTCTAAAAAAGGATGAAAGAGAAATGCTAAGTGACAGGCATTAGGCAATACCAGGAAGACCTCCTGGTGAACCAGAACTGCCACTTACAGTCTAAGTAGCTAGATTTGTGACTGGAAGTTGGTCAGGCAGAGATGATGAGAAAGGTATGTTCATGCTCAAATTCCTGGATTGTAATTATGACCTTAGTTAGAAGGCTTAATTCACTGTATCTTTTATTGCTACATCCCAGTTGACTTAGTTGGCTGTCTTACCACTAGGTACTGTGGCCTTTACACATTTCAGCTATATCAGATGTTTAATCTGTCTGCTTGTTAGGGCAAGGGAACCCGGGACAAGATTCTGATCAGGATTATGGTCTCCCGCTGTGAGGTTGACATGCTGAAAATTAAGAGTGAATTCAAGAGGAAATACGGAAAATCTCTCTATTATTTCATCCAGGTAACTTTTTTGGCTTTCTTTTTGTGTGAGTTGCATGGACCTTTGCAGCAGCCTTCATTGAATTACTTGTACCATTAGAACTCATGGGAGGTGTTTCAGAGTGAGTTATATATTGTTATCCATGCACTATTGAAAAACCCACCTTTAACTTTACAGCCCACAGCTGACACAACTCCAGGCAGCCACTTGACAGTGCATGTAGGCTTTCTGGAATTGGCTGATGTGTTATGAAGGAAAATTCTGTTCACCTGTCCCTGTCCTCAGACCAAAAGAAAAGAAAAAACAGAATTGCTCTGTGATTGCTGAATAAATAAGGCATCTAAATCACTACTGCCTTTCATTTCCGTGCCCAAGGAGCAGACTTTTTAGCTAAAGTGATTTTTGTCTATTTCTCTGATTAGGCAGGAGCTATAGGTGCTAGGTTTTTATTTAACTTGGGTCCTAGGTGAAGAGCTTGTACATATGTTTAAAAACAAATGTTCTGCTTAGCCTCACAACAGCATATAATATATTCTTCCTTGCATAGATGAAGTTGTGTCAAATCTTTTCCTGAAGATGTCAATTTTAGATTATAAACAAATTTTCAAAATAGTGAAGTTGATGTGTGATTTTATTTTTTTTTTAGTGATTGGTGAGAGGGGACAGAATTAAGTCCTTCACGTTTACTTTGTTGTGCTACCCTTGCTTGGCCTTGCATTTTGTATTGCAAGAATGATAAATAATTAAAATTCACACTTAAGTAAAATTCATTCTAGATAGCGTCCTCCAGGCTGACAAGGCTTCAACAGTGAAACACTGTCTGTCCCAGAGTTTTAGAATATAGTGAATATGCTTTCATATTTTGTGACTGTTTCCTCACATATTTGTTATTTTTCTTCCCTTGCTTTACAGCAAGACACAAAAGGGGATTACCAGAGGGCACTGCTGAACCTGTGTGGTGGAGAGGACTGATAACTGTGATGGAAGAAACACAAATCCAGAGACATGCCTTTATTGCTCTTCATTTTACTGTAATTCTAGAAAGAATTGACTTGCCTAGCTAGCCTTGGCTTGTCTTTGTATCTGCAAGCCCGCTGACGTAGTACGCGCTCGGTGCTATGTGCACTTCTTTAAGCAGCAGTGCTCTGCTTGGCTCTGCCACAGGCCTAACAGCATATAGCCAGAGAAATTAACCTGCCAAAGATGAATGAGGTTACAAGTGCTTGTGAAAGACTCTGCCTCTCTTGTGCGATATTTCTAATAAAACATAAATAAAACCAATGTTTTACTTTAAGACAACGGGTCTCTTTCAGACCTTTATTTTTAAAATTGTGTGAACAATTGATAAGCCTTTGGCATCCATTTTTTGTTGGTTTTTCCTCCCAGGGTTCACTACCTGTGGCTGAAACCTTATCTTCCTCCCGAAGCCTGGCCCGTTTAACGTTTCTGTTTCTCAGCAGAAACTGTTTTCCCCACATAGAAGTGCTACGCGAAGGCCCACCGTTTGTCCCCGCCGCGCGGGTGTTGGGCCCGGCCGGGAAGCCCGGAGGCGCGCAGGCAGCGCTGCTGGCTTCAGTGAGGGAGTTTCCCGCCTTTCTTCTTCCCGCTCTGCCGAGAGCAGCTTTCGGTGCGGCGCCAGTGGCAGCCATTGCCCTGTGTGGCCAGCGGGGGCCAGTGGCGAGGCGGCCTTCACCGCCTGCCTGAGGAGCTACGGTGCGCCCAGGACTGCGTTGGCTGACTGCTGCGCCGCCTCAGTCAGCCTCTGCGCGTTGGGACCGTGCGGGCTCACCTCCAGCTGCGAGGAATTCAGATCGTCCACCGCACAGCGAGGAGCTGTTAATGGGGGTTGCAGGCGTTCGTCTCCCCCCACCCCGCATTTGTGCTTCTGTTGTCCCCGCGTGGTGACAGGTATTTCAGGCTAGTTGGAGCTGCGGTGAAGTAAGCGTGCCCAGTAGAATGCACTTTTCTTGTCTTACTGTAACATTATTTCCTACTACTGCATGAGAGTCATATCAAATGTTAGGAAAAAAGAGTAGAGAGCAAGTTTTTATCTCCAGCTGTGAGCGTGGCACTCGTGTGAAGGCTGAGGGGAGCAACCATCTTGTTGCAAGGGCCAAATCCAGCTGCTCTTTGGGTGTTTGTGTATCCACACACTGCCTAGTACAGAGGCATTGAGTACAACTGTGGTAAATATTACATAATTGCCATAAGAGAAAATAATGTCCAGCCCAAGCTGTTCTTACTCTGGAAATACAAAAGTGCCTGCAAGTATCAGCAGTTCTCTCTGGCATTACCTGTTTTGTAGCCCTGTTTCAAAGGCTGATGCACCCCTCAGAATTTTGAAACTTTGAATCAACTTTTCAGAAAAGACACAAGAAGCACACGGTAGCCTGTTTCATGCTGATATTAAAAAGGTGAGAGATCTTGCTGAAATATCATTGGCTGTACACCACAAGGAATATTTGGTACAAAAACACTGCAGTTGATAAAATATTGGTAACCTAAATGTGCAAATGATAATATTTTTCAGGAGCAGCTCCAATTTAATGCCTGATGGAGCAGTGTCATTCACACCTGTTTACAAAATGCCTCTCTGTCTAGATTTGTACATTTAAGAACTATTGCTGAGGTAGCAAATCACTCTTTGAATCTAATTAGGTAAGTCATCTCTATAAACTTTGCTTGCTCAAATGTGGCCCTATAAAAGAAATCAAACGGCAGGCATTTTTCCAGTCAGTGGAATGAACAACTAGAATTTGATGGCTAGCACACTCTGCCTCACTGCTGCAGGTTGTACAAAATTGCAGGCAGTGTTTCTTTGGGAGTAAGGCAATGTTAAATAAACCGGCATGATTTCAAAGGCCAGGACTATTTTTGCTGATTGTGGACTAGAAAGCAAATTAATCTGTGAGATCTAGAAGCTTTCTAGAATGTAGAGTTTGGTGGTGGTGTTGATTTCTTTTTCTTTCTATTTTTTTTATTACTGGCTTACTGATATTCCACATAGGAACAAATGTGCAAGCTCTGGTGTTGATCCTGATTTGCATTTGATTACAGGCTCACTAATATGCAAGGTAGGTCCCTGTGAATGGAGATGTATTGTAAAAAACAAGCCTCTAGGCCTTGGAAAGTCAGGAATACTTAAAGAATGGTGCTTGGCAGTGTTGCAACATTTTATTAATAATTCCCCACCTGGAAAATAGAACACATAATTTTTTAAAAAAATCAAAACTTTCATTTGCTGATGATACGATCTAGACTGTTACTATATCTAAAATTTATTTCTCATCAGAGGAAAGAAAAAAGTATTTAAATTTTGCTTCTCCACTTCTTTACTGTCCCAATAATGTGGGAAGAAAGGGTCTGATTTCAGTTTTTTTCAGGTCAGATATTGGTTTGGTTAATTATGTTGGCTCTTCGCAGTTCCCATTCCAGTAACACGTGCAACCACAAAAAGTTTTCCTTTGATGTTTTGCGCTTGATTGGCACTGCTCCTTTGACTATTTCAAATTACACAACAAACAACAGTAGTAGGATTCAACTGGCTTTGTACTAGGCTCTTATCAGACCTGCTGTTTAACACAGACATTGGAATCTAGGACTAAAGAAATGTACCGACTAAAACACCTACCAAGAAAGTAGTGATGTTTCTAGCAGGGCTATAGGTGCTTTCCTTAGTGTAGTTTCCAGTCATATGCATAAGGGTGACTTTTACTGTTCCATACATGGAAACAGACTAATGCAGAGTAGGATAAAGTCACTAAATGCTTGCAAATGTGGAATAACTGTCAGGCTTGTGCTAGGCTGTGCTAGTTCCTTGGTGCAATAATCCTTATTTCTGCAGGTTGTAACTCCATTTGCACAGCATTTAAACATCTTACAAAAGCAAGCAGGTTTCTATAGCAGTGCATGGACATAGAGTGATGCAAAATGTTTTACAAGTGAGAAACATGTTTAGAATGTATTAATTAAAAGTAATTCTATTTCTGCCAAAACTTAAGCCAACGTTTACATCCCAGTAAAAGAAAAACTCCTGTGCAAGGTAGAAGCCTTCTTTAAGTGCTTGCTTTCAAAGTAACCTTTTTCATTAATATTAGAAAGGTATGTATCATTTTACTTGTAAAATGAGTAGTGCTTGTTCTCTGAACACTGTGTTTATACTAGTGCATTTATAAAGATTACTCCTCCACTGTATTCTTTTTCTCACTGCAGTGAGGGATGGTGAACTCTTCAGAAGCACCAGAGAACCCAATTTTGGGGGTGAGGGCTGGGGAGGTACAGTGTCTTTATAGCCGGGTCCTTCTAGGGAAAGATAAACGTATATGGTTAATATTTTTGGAACCCGACGTTTCTATATGCAAGGCTCTTTGGGGCATGATGCAAGAAGAAACAAGTAACTTAATATGGAATTGCAACTCGTACGTTACTCGAGCCCGGCTCTTGGTGCACTGTCAGCAACTGCTCACGAGAGGGAGCTCGGAGAAAGCGTCAAGTATTCCTGCAATCAAAACAAAAAATCCTACTATATCTCCCTATGTATTATGAACTTTGGTCTCTCCAAACATTTACATTCTATGACTCTAAGCCTTCTTGTCAAAAATTCAGTTTCATCTTCTAGTATTTTTTCTGTATCAAGAAATTGGCTATGTTCTCTGCAATACTTAACCAAATTTTATAATTGCTCTCTTTTAGGTGTAGGCAACACAAATGATTTCATATATTCTAATCATATTAAGAATTTTCAAAACGGAAATGTTTCTGTAAATACTTTAAGTGGATTAATAATGACAATAACTGTAAAGGAATTTTCTCCCCTTTCTTTAACAGGAAGTGGGTTTGATCTTGAAATTATCAGCTGCTTCCTGATTTAAAACAGGTACTCGTTCTAATTTTCTCTGTAGAAAATAAAATATGTCACTGTCTCTTTTGCTATATTTATATTAGAAGTTTAGAATTTAATTGCTAGCAACTGCACACTCTTTGCATTTTCACTATCTTTTCTTATAATAAAATATATGTGCCATTAAAGTAGCTTTTCTAAAGGAGATCTGTCTATTTATTCATATGTATTAATCTTCCTTTCCTTCTCACTCTCACTGATGTGTTCACTCCAGGGTATGTCTTTAAAATTTTAATACAGAAAGAATTTGTTCACTTATGGGAGGTAACTTTGTTTATGTTCAGCTTATGTATTTTTAGTGTCTTGAGAAAGAAGATATTCAATTAACTTCTTTTTTAGTATGGTTTATTTAAGGTCCTATTTAATGCTTAATAGAAAAAAATCATATCTTGCTATTGGAATGTATATGTGCAGGTATATTAATTGTGGAACAGACTATATTGCTTGTGAATTCCTGGTTGAACAGCTGTTAAGTAATTTGGCCAATATTCTTCTCTCCTCTGCTAACTGTTCTTATCTGGGTGGTTTATACCTGCTTACTTTCAAGTAATTGTTTACTCTTAAGGTGAAAACAAGCTTTATGATTTGTGGAGGCTTTTTCTAAGCATATATAGACTTTATCTGAAAATCTGCTTTTATCACTATTATTGAAAGAATGCTCATTAAATCTATTTTATCACTTCTGTGTAGAAATCAGGGCAAATTATCTTTTCCAAAATTGTAATCTTATGAAATGTTGAATGTATTAAATATTTTGAGATTATGTTCCACAAAAGAGAGAGGTTTATTTAAAGTAGTTTTAGTGCTATTGAATTTTAAAATAAATGCAACAAACAAAAAAAATCTTTCTAAAATCTTTTAGATTTACATAGCACTAAAGGTGGGTAAATATTTTGGAAAACAATTTTTTAAGTTTTTGTAATTAAAACATTAAATTAGTATTTTATAGGTTTTAATTTTAATATTATTTTCTCAGCAGTCCTCTGATTAACTTATTACAAATATAGTAACAATGGTGTACTTAAATACATTAGTAAAGCAACAGTTGGCATTGTGTAATAAATACATTAATAATGGGAGATCTAAATTCTTTCCCACTTCTATTTTTTCCTCCCTAACAAATGGTGTTAGGACCACTTCAGGTATGGTTTAGGTTTTACTGTGATCTCATAGTTCTGAATTTCCTTCCTCTTACAAAAAGGTTTCTTTTTGTAAGTAGGAAAGCAAAGTACAGAGCGCACTATATTGTGGTTCTGGATTGTGACTACATCATAATGCTGTTATTGCAAATGATGGATTACAAGAGGATTTTTTTCTAGTCTCTTGCAAATATGCATATTGCAAATGCACTCAGAATTACAAGGTTTTAATAAGTTTTTATAAACCCTTTATATTAGGGACTTTATTCAGTATATCTCTGGGGTAAATCAAGGTGAGGAAAGGCTGATGCAAGTTACAATTGTATCTAGGACAGTGGCAGACTGGGGTTTTTTTTGACTAATGGAGAAAGTCTTACTAAAGCAATGGCACTTTTTTAAAGTTCTGGTCACACATGCTTTTACATATTTGATGTGGGGAGATGGGACTTTTCCTGTTCCTCTTCCATCTTGGGATAATGAGTTCAACTGTGAGAGAACAGGGTTGGACTGTCAGTTCAAAAACTGCCAGGATATGAGCTGTATCATGTGGAAGAAAATAAAAACTAGTCAGGTGGGAGTTGACTTCCCTCCACCATTTGTTGCCATACACTGAGAGATATGAGAAATGCAGTTATTTCAGAAATAAGCTGTTGTATCTCTAATCATTGATGATGTTAATACAGTGTTTTTAAACAAGTAATTGGAACTGGGTAGGAGCCAAAAGACTTAAAATAATGAACTTCAGTAAGGGAACTGATGTACTAACAAAATATTCAGAGGCTGACCATGTGTGCGTGAGTTGAGCTCTGACTCAGCAGCACAAGACCTAGGAAAAGAAGCTGCAACCTAATTTTCTGTCTCTTGTTTTAGTGAATTGTGTTGCACATATTTTAGATTAGTGTAGGTCATAGCTCACAATTCTAATGTTAGGTGAACAAGCTGCAGAGATGCCTCTCTTGTTTCTGTGTGTAAGAAATGTATTTTTAAAGTGCATGATGTAGGGTAATCAGCACATAATTCATATGTACAGATTGATTTGCTCTGATTAAATATTAGAAAGAAAAGAAGGGAACGATATGTGTAATTCATCAAATGAAACATGTGAGTTGGGAAAGTAATACTGCGATCCCTGATGTGATGTGTCTGTTAAGCTGTAAGAGCTTGCCTGCACTGTCCAAGTAAGTGAAATGCTTGGCTTGAATCATCTATAAATTCAGCTCTGCATCTTCAGTCTTTAATGCAGAATATTAGGCACTCCAGTGTCTTTCAAGATCTAGACCTGTCATTTTTAGTAATGGGAATTAGATGTCCACATACATTTCGGTATGTTGAGCTTCATATTGTATGACTGCTCCCTAATACCAGCTATTTACCAGGTTTTGAAGCGTTGCAGGCCCTTCAACCAAGACCTCATTCAGAGATTCTCTTAAATGAGGATGATACTGGCCCTACAGATGTTCTGGCTGTTCAATCACAGATTTTCTCTGTTGCTTGTCTTAATCTTCATCATCACATATTCTCCTGCCACAAGAAAATCTCATTGTTTTAGAAAAAATCATAACTGAAAGGATTATATGAGTTGTCACCTATATAATTAGATGGTAATTGGTTTGTGAAAATGCTCTTGATTCAGGATTAATGCAGTAGTTAACATGTTTTATAAGTACAGCTGTCGTCTTCTCCCCCTAAACAAGATGCCAGCTAACATTTTCTATATTTTCCCAGTGTAGTGATGAGTGCGTGTTTTAAAACCATCTTATTAAGGTATAGATTCTCTGTCTGGCAGCAGTTTGACTCTGATTAGAAGAAAAGAAACACTCACTGTGTAGTGCAAAATGATCTGATTACAATTCCCTTGTTGTGCTTCATCTATTGTATGACATCATCCAAGCCATTTAGCTTTTCCGTGCCTTAGTTTCCCTTTAAAAATTAGAGATTAATTCTTTTTGAATTAAAAAAATATATTCTTAAGTAATTCCTGCTAGAGTAAAGGTAATCTCTTTAACAGCTGATGAGCTGTTTCATTAACATTTTCGGTTCCCAAGTTCAGTTCTTCAGAACTGGTGAACATTAACGATCGTGTTTCATTTCAAATGCTGACTGGGAAACGTTTTCTGAAGCTTTGATCTAGTTTTCATTGCCTTTGTATCTGAGTTTGTTGTCCCACCTGGGCAAGTACCATATCAGTTGTCTGAGCTGCAGATCTTGGTCGAAACACTGCACTAGAACAATAGTGAATCTCTGAAAACTTGAGACCAGGCATCTGAGATGAGAATGCATAGTTCATTATTCATGGAATAAACAGAACAATTGGTGACTGAGTGAACCCCGTAGACTGAAATATTTGGGCAAAGTTTGTGCTGAGATAGGAGAATTATTCTGTCTGTCCTGCGACGTCTGTCCTGCCAGTGCTCTTTGTCCTGTCTTCAGCCTTTTGGGAGTCTGCTGATCAGTAATCAATGGAAAATAAAATGTGTATAGTTTTTCAAACATTTTCCATTCTGCTTGTCTTTCATACGCATACAGTCTGGGTAACTGGAATTATGTAGGTTTGCAGTGCATTAAAGATGTAGTCTCTTCCCTTCTCTCTTCCTGCTCTTTCTGAAGTCCTTCCTTCTCTCTCTCTTTTTTTTTCCTTTTTTTTTTTTCCCCTCCTCTCCCTTCTCTACAATCTTTTGATTTTCCCCTCTTTAACAAATGAGCAATTAAAACCAGGAAAAGTCTAGAGCCTTTATCTAAAGCTCAGGGAGATTAGCTAAGAATCAGCATGTCCACTTCAGGACATGGTTTAGTAGACGTGGTGTTACGGCACTGATGGTTGCACTTGATGATCTTAGAGGTCTTTTCCAGCTTCAAACATTCAATGATTCCATAAGAAGACTGATACTGATTTTGGTATTTGGGGATCTTAAAAAAGACAGGATGAGGGAAGGAATTTTATTTTCCACGATAAATACTATGCCAGATCATTGGAAATCTGCTCAGCTTTATATTAGTGTATAGATTTGCCATTACATCATTAAGAGGGTCATTAGACTGATTCAAATTCAGTGTCAGATTTTCCAGATGGGCTTTCTTGATATTACTGGTGCTAGTGTATTCACAGTGAATTGCAGGAAGTGTCAAACAACTGTCAAGATAGCTCCTGCTGAAACCTCTGCTTGACTCAACTTGGAATTTATTGTCATTTAGTGAAAATATTGGTGAGAACATAACCTTTTGTAATGTTTAATGCTTTATTGGCTATAAAAGATAAAATATAGAGTAAAGGGAAGTAAAATAGTATTTTGTTAGGCCAGCAGCTAGATTTATGCTTCTACTTACTGATAGAATAATCAGTGGGTCGTAAAGATCAGACCGCCTGCCTCCTATCTCTTCCTTTTTTTTTTATGTGTGTATTCAACAATTCCTTCTTTGTGATAGTTAGGCCCATGGGAGCTTACCAAAACACCAGGCTGCTTTTGTCCAAGGGTATTAAATTAGCTGTTTAGATCAAGAAGAATGTAGTGGATGCTTCTGTTCCAGACATTAAGCAGTTGGGATTGGACTAAATAAACTAGGATGCTTGACGTGCAAATGGAGCACTTGCTCACGAGGGACACTCAGCTGCATTGTGAGCTAATTCAGCACACAAAAACTAGGCATTAAATAAATTGTGCATTAACATTTGGTGGGGAGTATTAAGCAAAGAGATCTCAACTCTTCCATGTAATAGGAGTGATAGTTCATGTTTCACATTGTTTCATGATCTGTCTAGTGTGCTCTTATTCAAATAGATTAATGGTGTAAAAAGCATTTGAAGACTTCTGTGAAAAATGGCGACCCATTGGCATTTTTCATTAGATTGATAATTCCTATGCTGTGATGAAATTGATAAGATCTCAGTCAGTCTTACAGGAAGCAAAGACTGAGCGACACGGTGAGGGAATTCTCTTTGGTAGAGCAGGGTGCTGTGGCAGAGATGTGTGAGGGCAGCATCTTTGTCACAGTGTAGTTGTCCAATAGAGGTACAGAGAATTCCATACTCTGTGAAAATGACAGAAGGGTAAAGATTATAGAAGATTGTTAAAGATCTATTAATTTGGTGCAGCCCCTAAGAAAATGCCAGTATCAGTAATGGCTAGTGTAGACAGTGTTTGGTAGCAGTACTATCCATTTTGTTAATTTTGTGAAGTTTGCAAGAACCAGGAACCTGCTTTTCATCTTGAAACAAGGGATTTTGTTTTGCTTCTCATAACTTTTCCCCTCTTCTATTTTTCTACTTAGTCCCTTTTTTCTACCACTTAGTGGAAAATAAACCAAACAAAACAGAAAACAAACCAATCCCTTTCTTTTTCTCTGAACAAAGTGCCCAGTGTTGTGCAAAACAAAAAACAAAGTGAGCAAACCTGGAATATGTATGTCATTCTTTCCATGTTCTTACATTTCTTGGAATGCAGAAAGAGAATTTTTATTCAAGTTTTATACTCCCACTTACCTGCACTGAAATAATCCCTTTGAGAAATAACAGCTGAAATCCTTGCTGTTGGATGATACTGGTTATGCACCCTTCACTAAATCCTTCATGCTCCAAAGGAAAATCTAGCTGAGCTCTTGGCCACTAGTGTGATCAGTGACACAGATTTGGGATCACACTTGATGTGGGCTGTGAAATGTGACTATTCTTCATGTGCGTAGTTCACAAGACTGGCAGATAAATAGATGAAGAACAACGCACAGTTCTATACTGGCTTTTACCCCAAGAGATTTCAGAGAGCTTCAGTAACTACCATGGAACCTTCCTTTAATGAAGAGGAGTGACAGGTCTCAATTGTTTCAGCACATTTCCATGAGGATTATTTTTTCCTTCATAACATGATTCATTTTTCTGTCTCTGATTGCAAGGTGGGGGGAAGATAGCAGTGTTTGGGGAGCTTTATATCTTTGCAAATCTGCTGGTATCCCCAGGAGACAGAAGTAAAGGATCTTTTCCTCTGTAGCTTCAGGATAACACGCAAGAAGCATGCTCACTGCGGCTGTGCTGTTCTGAAAGGACTTCATCTCTGCAAAACTTCCTTACTTCTGCAGGGGTGATGTGACCTGCTACTGCTCTTAGAGTGAAGTTCATTTGCTCCTGGTGTAGTGAATTGTCTTTGATAGTTCATGCAGACATACACTGCTGAAATTCAGTTGTCAGCATAACAGAACAAAGCACCCTATGTATCATAGTGGAAGAGGGAAAACAGAGGTTCTCCTTATACACGTAGTTTGATGGGACAGGTGACATAAATGTCCATCTATCCCTGTCCCTAATTGCCACCTGTTTGCTTCTAAATAAAATGTATAGTGATTTCTCTCTAATGGTCTTCCTAGGCCAGGTCAATTATGGGTTTGCCTGCAACATTAAGTCCTTGACTTGTGGAGCATATTGACTCTAATCTACTTAAAAACTGAACTGTTTAAATGAAAACTTTGGTCACTGGAAAGAAAAAGAGATCTTAGAACTGAACCAGCCAGTGCTGTTCTGTTTGGCTTTCAGCACCTCCAGTTGCTGCTTAAGGAGCACAAGATCCTTTTTAAAGCCCAGTTCTACTAATTAAATATGACACTTTTATTAAATATGTAAAACCATCCAATTGTCAAGTACATACAATGTACAGCAAGGACAGCTGAGCAGTACTGCTTGGCTGCAGGCAGGGATTTGCAAAGTCTGCAAAAAAAAAAATCCCTCAAGGAATGGTGACAGTCTGCATTGCAATACACCCACTCTTGCAGAAGCGTACTGTACTTTTCATCTTCCTTCATTGTACCTTCATAAAAAGATCATCTGGAGGGGCAGATGTTGGCCTCACACCAATTCTAAATAATGGATGGTACCAGCATTTGTATTCTTCTTTTGTGGAGCCAGTTTACGTGTTGTTTTACTGCTCCTAGAGCCCAAGGAAATATGATTTGGCACCAACTCTGGTTCCATGGCTCTGGTTTGCCTAGCTAAGGAAAAAGCCAGGGCTGTTTCAGATAGGCCATCTGGCTCTCTTGAATGGGCTTATTAGTAATAGTGAAGGTGGGTCTATTAGCTTGGGACAGGAACTCAGAAACAGATGCTTTGTTTGTGTGTAAAATATGGCTTCAAGCCAAAGCACTAATCATGATTGCCTCTGAAGTGGTTCTAATCATCTGTATGAGACTGCATCGGCTCTCGTGTTGTTTGTACAAGCTGGTAGTTTAGAGGTGTTGTGTACAAGATATTTGTAGTCATAATTTCTCCAAACAGGTTAAGGCAAACATTATGAGAATCAGCATATTAATGTGCTGTATTTCAAATTAGAATTATAAACACACTTTCCTCATTGGAGGCCTAATCTGCTAGGAAGAAGCCAGATGTTTTCTGATGACACCATTATTTAGAAGGACCTATCAAACTAAAACAAATTGTTGTTGTTTAACTGGAGGAAAGCCTAGTTTTATGTATCAACCTAGTAAAACAGCTCTGTGCTGAGACTTACTGCGGTAGTTTCTGTTCTTCAGGCAGCAAGCCAAACATGAATCTCAGCAGATTTGCAAGTTCCCCTTCTGGCCTTAGGAAAGCAAAACAAGGTGTGCCTATGTTTCAATAGCCTATGTGAAATAAGTGATAGAAAGAAATGAATGGTCCTGTTTTGGTTTTTTTTTTACCAGATAATTATTCTAAGGCTGAGAAACAGACTAAGTTACATTTTAAGATTTCAGTTAGCATTAAAAAAGGTGAAATAAAGGCAGAAAAATTTCTGGAAAATGGAAAATTTAAAAACATTCTGTTTGTAATTTTTTTTTCCTGATTCTAATTTGGATGCATTTCTGAGAAGGGGGAATTATAAATGGCTGATGCACATGAATGGTTAAAATCAAGGTTTTATTAATAAATTCTTTCATGTATTTTGAAATGGTATTTTGTGTTAAAATGATGATAGTTCCAGGCAGGACAGCTTTATCCATTCTTTCCCCCTGCCCCTCTTTCAGACCTCTGATTCCATATCTGCTTTCTTCACAGAAATTTGACATAAAGGCAACTATCTGAATCTGTATCTTGATCTTCAGTAAATTTCTGCTATTAGTTTCCTAATAGAATACAGTCTCATCTTGTATAGCTTTGCATCAAAGCAGCTTTGCTTTTTTTCTTTCATTAGTCTTTTCCAGATAAGCTGTCAATCTTGCCTTTAATACCAGATTCTAAAGTCATGAAAGTGTATGCTTATAATAATGTTTTTAGATTATCATGAATTTTTTTTGCTAAAGGATCTGAACTTCAGAATATGCTTAAAACTTAAGCCAAAATGTTGTTATGCCAAATAAAGGGTCTTCAATAAATAGATTATCTCATGATCATCGCCCCCTACAGATGAACTAGAATATTCAAGATAGGTGCCACACTTGTATAATTTACATCATACTGTCTGTAGATACATGAACTGATACCTTTGGTTTGGTCTGGTGGACTTGGAGAACTATCAAATGAAAACTACCTTTGTTCAATGCTGTTTGTATGTGTGTGACTTTGAATTGTCAATCTACAAAGTGGGTTATTCGTAATACTGTCAAATACAGACTTAAATTTCGTCTATGCCATCATTTCCTGAATTGATGTTTCCTGAAGCAACTGTATGATAGAGGTTGCCAAGATACTACAGTTATTTGCATGTAGAACAGATATAAACATTGCCTTTGTTTAAAAAAAAAAAAGTGACATTCTGAAAACTCTATTTTAGCTTTAGATATTAACAGACTTTGAGCTATAGCATCTCAGGATGCTAGGAGGCACATAGGAGAAAATAGTTAAGTATGCAGTGGAACAAAATGTGGCATAATCTAGCTGTAACTGTTGTTAATTAAACCTTTTAATTTTTTTTCCTCCTTGATTGTGAAAATGTAAAGGTTGGGTAGGTAAAAGCACTCCTATCATCCTTTTGATAGTATTATAGAACTGAGCATTCTCAGTTCTCTCACTGAGGTTTGGACTTGCAGGAAGGCATGATAGCTCTGAGCAAAGCCTGTATCATCGCTCTTAATGTAGCCCTTTTGTGGCTAGGCACTGCAGCCCCTGATATGTGCAAAAATAACTCATGGTTCAAAAAATACCTCTTTCCCCCCCAGAGTGTAGAAGCTTAATTGGTAGAAATCCCTGCTGGACCTATCACTCTCCTATCTGTAATCTTACTGGGCATGGTTCTTAAAGCATAGAGACAAAGTTGAAAGTTATTTAATTTCTCTCCTGTGTGTCAGAACATCCTGAGTGCACATAAGACCATAAAATAAACAGTTGTTCCTTTTTTAATTAGCCAGTTCCTCATTTTTGCAGCTGCTTTCATTGACAAGTGCATCATCGGTTTCCCTTGATTTTCAGGCTGAGGACAATGATACAAGGGTATCAAAGTGGGGATCTTTTGCATGCATCAAGAGGCAGCTTTCGTGTGCCTGGCATTGTCTAGACTGAGTGCTGTGGTCTGTACAAGGAGTTTTATTAATACCTATGTGGAGTTCTCTATGTATTAGGTGTATTAATGGCTGCAGTGAGTTCTCTGTGTGTTCGGTTCATAAGGAGTTCAATGACATTTATGACTCCATAATGAAATGAGGATGTAAACTATTCCTTTGCTTAGCAATAGCATCCAACAGAAGATACTTAAAAAATTTTAAAAATAATCAAGGCCTTTATTCGGACTGTTTCAAAACTATGCATTCTTAAATAGCATGTGCTCTTTAGTTAGATAGTTGGTTAGGTGGTGTATCTTTTGTTCAGGAGTGAAGAGAATATCAGGAAGTAACTGTGAGGCCAGATTCAATGGTCCTTCCCAGAAAAAAGCTCCCGCTGACTCATGTTCAATAGAGACCACAGAATTTGTCCGAGAAGGAAGTAATTTTACCTTCGTAAGCTGAAAGTGTCTAATTAAGGGTGCAAGTGGGTTTTCTTTGAAGTCAGTTGGGGCTACACATGGAGGGAGCACTTGATCAGCGTAAGTAAAGGTGTCTGGCCGAAAAAAAACTTTTAACAAATGTTGTACTGTGTTATAATAATCTAAGAATCAAACACAGAACAAATGTAGCATTTCAGTTAATGAGTCTATTATGCCATGTTTCCCTAGGAAACTTGTAATTATAATTAATTACCTCAAATCTGCTGCTAATCCATTTGAGCTTAGAAAAGACATGAATTTTAAAAGTTAATTTTCTGCTGCTATATTAACTGTCTTTGAACATTTGAATATTTGAAGTAACATTGCAACTGAATGACTTTGATTTTTACGTATATCTTCAAATTCTCAAGTTCTCCCAATTGCACATTCATCTGCTGTTGAGCAAATGCTTGTAAAAATACTGAGGGAGGGAAGAAATAGGAAAACTGTATTTGCATTAGCTCAAAAATAATGCTTTTGATTATATTTTCAAACTGTATTAAACAGTAATGAAGTTCCTGCTTTTTTTTTAATATACTAAAGGTGCATATGGAAGTGTAAATGGAACTACTTCACCAATTCTTGTACAAGATATTTTTTGGATTGAATTTTAGAACCTCCAGCTGCTGCGTCAGTTTCCTACCCAGCTTCTTGCTTACAGGTCTAGATGAGACAATGGTGTTACGAGCTCTTGACAAGAAAAGGAATATTATAACAAACATGTTACCAAATCCAGGATAGGTGTAAATCTGTGTGATTACAGAGCATATTGCTTTACGTTAGCTCAAAAAATGTCCATTGTGGTGTAACAGCATGACTAATTACTTGACTTGCTTTCATTGAGGAGGGTGGTATTTAGTTTAGGAACTTGGTAGTATTTCAAAGGTATCAGACAATTGACCAATACTAGCAATTACAACCTGTGCAGGAAGAAATCTATTCAGCATTAAAAACATAAGGGAAAGAAATGACTGAGTTCAGCCTTAACAGAGAGTGATCCTAAAACACCTTGTCTATTGTGC
The DNA here is from genome assembly GCA_020800305.1 of Porphyrio hochstetteri. NCBI lineage: Eukaryota > Metazoa > Chordata > Aves > Gruiformes > Rallidae > Porphyrio > Porphyrio hochstetteri. Next base: position 8,818,824 of record CM036915.1, on the reverse strand, counting down.
TATGCTGTGTTGTAGCAAATGTAGTTAGTGTAGCTTTCCAGCAACTTTTTCAAAAGAATCTTTAATGATTAAGAAGCCATCTTTCCATTTTCATAAAGGCTCTGAAAAAAATAATTACTGTTTCTGAAGGTATTCCCTGTGACTTATACTGACTTCAGTGCTACTCAGCAGCTGCATTTTCAAAGAAGAGTTACATTTTATAGTTGATTTTGTTTTGCATCATTTCCTGTAGCTGCTAAACAACTGATTGCCTGAATCACTGCAGTTTGCTCCTGGCCAGAAAGGGTGAAAGAATTGTCCTCTTCCTTGAAAGACTCTTCCATAGAGTTACAACAGTGACACCCGTAGCAGATACCCATAGCAAACCAAGGCAGGTATTGCCAGAGTCAGGACCTACACCCTCCTGCAGTTTCTTCTCTAGCTTAGGTCTTCTGCAGAGGCAGCAGTCCACTGATAAGGGTCTGGGTTATAGAATCAGCATTCTGAAAGTTAACTGTGATAAATGGAAACAAAACTAGTGAAATCTCATTACACCCGTAAACTTTGGTTTGTTTAAATTGATACCAAGAACTGTGTTACTTGCAACTGAGCCTCTAAATATTGCCTGGTTTGTGATAGTGAGCTCCAAGTGTATGACTTGTGGCAATTGGGCAATTTTACCATCTGGCACTACCATCTATTCTTTTCCAAAACGAATGCCAAGTATTTGTGGAGCAAGTGTTATATATATGTGTTCTTTGCTTATCTTTGTCCTGCAAAACAGCCTGGAGAGAAACTTGTGTGTTTTTGTCAAGGAAACACTGCTGAGGTTTTTTTTGTCTGCCATTTAAAATGAGTATTTCAGTACCTAGAAGGTGATAATGCTTATGAAATGAATGGAGTAAGAATAGAGCTTAGACCTTTCCTGGATGACCTAGAAAATATTTTGACATAATTTCATAGGTTTAAAAATCACTTATGATAACTATATGAATTTTAGTTTTGCTGCTCTTGAATGCATTGTAGGATTGCAAAGTAGTACCCTTGTTAGAATTTAATTTCTGCCTTGCCCTCCCACAACTTATAGGAGCCACAGACCATGTACTGCACTTCTAGCAACTGCTATCCTGAAGAAAGGAAATAGATTAGGGAAATCCAGTTTGGGCACCCAGGGGGGAATCTCACTTCAGTCACACCAATTCTGTGGAGCTTCTAAGAGAGAACAGGTTAATTTTAGTACTGTATTAATAGTTAATGTGCCATGTGAGAAATGCCATTCTGAGAAGACATGCAGTGGTGTATAAATAGATGAGGAAAAGCTTGAGGTGGTCAAAGTTTCTTTGCTGTTCTACTGTGGTTTCTCATCATCTTGCATGCATGCATCTGCTAGCCTTTAACTCTTGATGGCAACAGGCAATGGAAAGGTCAAAGAAGAAGCAGTTGTTCTGCTTCTTTGCTTGCTACCTGCCCATATATCAGGCAGCAAAATTCTCATCTTATGTTGATCCTAATATTTGTGGCAATAGTAATAATGCACATGGGAAAGCATAGAAATTTTGTGTCAGGCTGTGAATACCTGTGACTTTTGTTTTGATGGATCTTTGAGTATTTGGTGGTAGTTTTGTTTCTTTTATTCAACTTCTGTTCCATGAGGATCAGTGATTTTTGAGAGACTCTTAGGGTTTTGGTTGGTTTTTGGTTTGGTGGGGTTTTTTGGGGAGAGGGCTGTATTTTTAATACACTCCTTTAGAATTCCTAATACAGATAAATACTTGAAACCCTAAGACCTGGAATGCAGATCAAAAGAAACAACAGCAACAGACAAAAAAACCCAAACCAAAACAAAAAACCCACAACCAAAAAAACCCCAAACCTGTTTTGGGGATTGGCTTGCATGACTCTCTAGCTCTAGCTTTTGAATTGTAGTGTGTGGCTTGTTCTTCAACAGATCCTGTTCTTCACCACAGTAACCTCTGCTTTCATATTCGAAAATATAATCCAAGTTTTCTGCAGTTATATTGTGTCCTTTTATTTTAATCTGTTTATTTTCTTATTGTTAAGGGTAACATCTAACTCTGAAAATTTGGGATTGCCATATATCTGTAAATTGTATACATTAAAATAAAGCTCGTATTCTGTTAGTGTGTTGCAGAGAGATAGTAAGTGACATACTAAAGTAAAATATAGTATATCAAATCCCAAGACTGTTTACTGTGATACTTTTAATTTGGGGGAGTTCCTGAAGGGTGAGCTGGGCATAATTGCTTCAGATTCTCTGTGTGAATTATTTACATCTATTTACGTCTGAAAAATAATTATGTGTGGAGAAAGCACAAGGAAAATGGCTTGCATACCCTCTAGAACTGAAAAAAATCAGGGCAAGCTGACTCATTGTCTTGAAGAGGACTAAGGAAAAGGCTAGGACTAAAACCATAATTGTGGTTATTATCTAGATATTAGCACATTCTTGGTACTTAAAGGCCTTGGGTGTACTAGGAAACAAAGTGTATTTGGCCTCTAGAAGCTGATTTTTTCAACTTTCTGTTAAGTATTTGCAATATCCTCCATAAGAGGTAGTGACAGGTATTAACAACTCACTTGAAACAGTTTTTTCACATGGATTTTCTACCTATCTAGTACCATTTAGCTCAAACACAAAAGCCATTGCCGGTGTGACCTAGCACTGTGATAACATTATATATGCAGTATTTACAGCTGAGCACACCAATACAGTGCAATTTGTGATGTGTTCTAGGTATCAGGAAGTGGTCAATACTCATGAAACCAGTACTTGGACTGCTGAATTTCTAAATCCATGAGAAATGTTGACAGTGTGGGATTGGAAAATCAGATTCCACTTTACCAAATTCCTCTGGAAAATATGTATAAATAAATTCATAAAGAAATTGCTGGAATATGGATTCTGTAGTGTACAGTATGGATATGACTAAGTCTAATCTTTTCTGTGAAGTGTTTAAGTTCTGATGCTACGGATAAATGTTCAGGAAAATTGGTTACATCCACGACCATGCTTTTTAAACCAGGCAAATCACAGGTTAAAAGCTTTACCCTCAGGACTTTGATTTTTAATTGCCAAAACAAATTTTGTCTTTGCCTTTGCTAAGTACTGATCTGTAGCATGCTGTCTCGTGGTACATGATGGGGGATTGTTTTGTTTGTCTTTGGGTGGTTGAGTAGTGTTTCAGATCTAGCTGAGGTAGATGTTGATAATATTCTGTAGATCAAGAAGCAATTACGGCACACGTTATCTTCTGCTGAAGTCAAGAAGATTTTTTTTTAAGAGCTATTCAGTGTGGGTAATGGACGAGAATGAGGACCTTAGGGTCTTTGGGCTGTGTGTGTTGTGGAATGAAATTCTGGGGTTTTTATTCAGGTTTAATAACACCTTGTTTTGCCAGCGTACTCCTGGCTGTTACAGGTGACAGCTTTTTGCATTGAAAATTGCTTTTGTGATGAAATATAGCAAAGTCAAGTGGAAAATTCACTCTGTTATTAGATTAAAAGAAGTGTGCCCATGAAAATGGATTGTATGGCAGGAGAAGAGATTAGCAACTAATTAGCTGGTAATTCTTGTTAGTCAGTAAAAGTGCAGAATGTATACATTGTCTCCATAGCATCATGTATGTCATATACATTTTCTCAATGAAAGGTTAAATTAAATATATTTGTATTAATTGTGATTTTCCTGAGAGCATTTCTGAAAGTAATTTCTCTAATGACTATGTTGACATTGCGATCCGTTAATTCTAGTATTATATTTGTAGGAAGACAGGCATTGTGGTTAGGGATTGACTGTACCAGAGTCTTATCCCTACCAGTGACGTTTCTTCAGTATTTCTAAATAGTAAGTACTACTGGTAGAGTCAGGGCATAACGTGCTTACCAGGATGGGTTATATATTAGTAGATTTGGATTTTTTTTTTTTCTATTGCCAAACTGTAATTTAGGTACAAGACTGCTGGGAAAGTAACCCACCCTGTTTTGCAGACTGGCTACTCCATCATCCTTCATTCTTGTGTGCAGAAAAGTAGTGTTGTATTAAGATATAGACAGAAACAGCATGAATGCCAACGTGAAGTTCTTGTGCCAAGTTGCTGTCCATGGAGTGTCTTTAATGAGGATATTTGGAAATTCCATTATGTATAAAATGCTTTTTTTTTCCCCCAAGAAATAATTTCTTGATTGTGAGTTTATTTCCCCTGCACAAAGTTTTGTGATTTTTTTTTTTTTTTTAGTAGTTACTTGAATCTTTTTCGGCGTTTCCTTATTTTGCTTCACTCCCTGATGTGTTCTTGTGGAAAAAAATCGACTCCAAATGCCTTCTCTGCCTCGGGTGGCCTTGGATATGCAAATCTGTCTTGAATAGCAGAGGAGTTGATAACTCTGGCCTACAGCTCTCACACAAAGGAGACAGATTTGTCTTCTTTACCCCCTGTTTGTCTCCTCAGGAACTCTGTTCTTGGTTGACAATATAAAGCAAAATGAAGAAAAAAATGAAAAGCCTGCTCTAAGCAAAGTAAGAGAAAGGGGAGCAGGGAAAGAAAAAGCACTGCTTGTGTTTCAACCAAATAAATTGCTTACTGCAATTTTTGATAGGTGTCTCTCTTACTGTTTTACTCTCATTAGTGGAAATGAGGAGTAAAGTATTTCTGTCAGATTTCCCACATTTCCCCATTATCATTGGATTTGTCACAATATGTCACTTTGCAGAACAAATGCTTCAGAGGGGCCCTGAACCACTGTTACTGGAAAAGGGTATGGATTGTGTTGCCTACAATAAAGTCGATATGTTAAAGGAAAACACTTCTGTAGATGACTTGGAAGGAAGTGTATCTATTGTAAGCATGTAAGAAGAAAAACACATCTGTCTTGTTTATCAGAGGAGCCTTTTATTAGTCATTTAGAGTTAGTTTGCTATTTAAAGCTTTAATGTTCAATTAGTGGGTTAATCCTTGTAGGTTTTTACCCTTCATTTGTTGGTAATGGAGGTGTTTGTTTATCTTCATTTTCTTAAAGTATGTTTGTTAAAAGAAATTAGTATTAACGCTTTGAGTAGCAATTGAAGATCAAAGCTTTTACACGGTGGTTTGTCACAGAAAGTGCTATAATACACATTTCACAGCAATATAACTAGAAACAATTTGCTAAGCTGGTTACTAACCACTATTGCAGACCTTTTAGGTATCACTGTGTAAGTGCAGTAGCTAGTAAAAACAGTACTACCAGCAGCTGTAAATTACTTTTTTTTTTTTTTTTTAAAATCTGATCAGGTTTACAGTACCAATGAGAACTGTGATACCATAATTAGGAAACTGTGAAATTGAAAAGGACTAGTGCTTGTCTAACACAAAAACCTCTACAAAAGTTCAGCAGAGGGAATTTTTGATGTAGCAGGAGTGTTAACAGCTGCTCTAAATTAGAAGCTGCCTATGGAATCCATAATAAAACAGACAGTGAAGCTTCAAACAGAATTTCCATGACTGAGTATGCCTATGTTCCAGACCCATCTGTTTTTTTGCTTTATAACCTTCACTCTTTCTAATTTCTTTTTTCTGAGTTTGTGATTTAATAAACAATAATGCAATAAAAGAGTTCTCTGGTGTTAATGATGTATATACATTGCTGAACAACAAGGGCTTTTTAAAATTAATTAATAGCTTAGTAGGAAAAGTGAATTAATTGCTGCAGCAGGAGGCCAGTGAGTCTGTAGGAGTTTTGGACTTACCCAGAAAATTGATGAATTGCGAGCAGCAGAAATGAAGTTTCATTATGCTGCCCTACATAGGTGCTTCAGATGTGATTCCAGGGAGTGCCCACTGGACAGAATGTATCTCATTTCATTCCAGTAGCTCTTTTGTATCTGAAAAGCAATTCTCTGGGCTTAAAGAAAAGGTTCAGAGTGAAGTTTCCATTTTGTTATGTGTATTATTTCAGTATTTCTGATTTGTGGTGAGACCTTGTCACCAGGATTTGTTTACTCCATTTTCAAGCACCTTTTGGTGCTTGTTTTGGTGTCTTTCACCAAACTCCTGACAACTCTTTGTCAGAAGTCTTTTGTCTTTGATCCAGGATGGATGTGGCTCAAGTGAAATTTTTATTTTTGTGAAATTTATCCCTAGGGACTGCAAATTTTTTCACTCCCTTTCTGCATATCCAATTGATGTGTACTTGTTCAGCAGTGTCATGTCCATTCCTTATTGATGCATAAATAAGGCCATACTGGACAAATTAATTTTCCATCCAAAGTTACCATTCTGAGAGCCTCAATTCAGCTGATACGATTCCACAACCACTTTTCCACTTGCTGCCTCTTTCTTAGAGTTTCAGAGTATCCTTATATTAAATAATAGAATCAAACAATCCCAAGAACAGGGAAGACAGCCCTGCTGCCAGTGGAAACCAGTTGCTTGGGAGCCTATCTGCACTGAAGTATGGAGTGTGGCAGGAAGAGCCCTCTTCTGTGCCCCATAGTCAGGAGCAGCAGAGCTGTGAAGGGTCATGTGCTGTCACCAAGCAAATGAGGCTCTAAGAAGGATTTATTGAATGCCATGAGGTTTCTTCTTGAAAATTTCTTGAGTCTTTTCAAGAAAAAGACTGCTATTCAAAGGTTTGGTGCTGTGACTTCAGATGTAAGAATGACATTGCTTAGAAAAATTGAGGCAGGCAGACAGGAGCTTTAATTGTCTTCAACATGTATTTCACTTGGGTTTAATAGGATGTGTAGTTTATGTTAGCTGAATGCTAATTTTTTAGATAAACAGTTATTGCTGTATAACAGCTTTGTAATAGATTTGTGAGTATCTAACAGAAATGTGTTACATAACTGTTATTTCTTAATAAATATATTTTAGGTAATCAGTGAGTACTTAATGTGCAATTACTGTCTTATTAAATCTAAATTGAATATATGGTTTAGGAAATTGAGAGCTAGCTTCTCCGATCACATATGTCTGCATGTTTTGCTGCAGATGCTATAAAGCTAAGTTTACCAACAGTGACTTGGCAGGAAATTAATGATTGTAAAAAAACTGCTTCATTTCCCTACTGAAGCTTGCCATGAGTTTCTTGCTCTGTCCTTAGCAACTTGTGCAAATTTGATTAAATGTTCTACGTAGTTCAGATACAAAATAGTGTTACTGTCTTGGTAGAATGGGAAATTCCAGTGTGATGATTAATGTGCACTCTTGGAACAAGGTCAGCGCTTTGCTGGAGTGTTGAAGTCAGGTAATAACTCCTGACAGCTGAGGAGGAAAGTTTGGGGTTGTTATGTGGTGGTGATTGAAAGTTTACTTACATGATTCTTCACACATACCCACCCCCTCACCACTCCCCCCGTTTATTTAAGGCATAATGTTTTAATGGGGAATGCTGTGTACCAAGGAGAGAGATTGAGCAAGATTTGTTTATGGAAATATTCCAGCACAAGGTCATATTCATAGTGTTACTTTAAATTTGTTGTTCTACTGGATGTGTTGTTGAATACAGTGAGTAAAGCCATGAAAATAAAGCTGCAGATGAGTTTGGTTCACAAGCTCTAGAACTTCCCTGAAAAGATTGACTGAAGGTCCCATGCATGAGCTTTCTGTGAGCTGCAAACACTTTGTAAGCCCGTAGATAATAGCCTTTCCATCTTCAAGCTTTAGATAGAGTGGATACCAAGCACCTGGGATGGGTTTGTATCTAACACTGAAAAAAAAGGTTTAATAAAAATGGCTGTTTACTCAAATACCAACCACCTAGAAAAGCAGCTGACTCCTATTCCACAAAGGTGGTTCCTGTTTTCACTTGATACTGACTTACTAAGGACCCATGTGACAGGTTCAGATTGGATGTTAGGAAAAAAATTTATACTGCAAGAGTTGTCAGGGCCTGGAACAGGCTGCCCAGGAAGGTGGTTATTTTTTATATTTAAAAACTTGGACAAGGATGAGTCTACCCCGAGTCTCCTAAGAATTCCATTTATAAACCTGACTGAGATTTTGTGAAGGACTGTTCTGGGCTACAGGGGGAGCCTAAAGGCTCAAGTCAGGAGAGCTGCACTGGCAGTTCATGCTGCACTGTAGTAGGGTGCCTCAGAACATGAGAAGATGGAGTTTTTTAGTGTTCTTATCTTCATCGGGGATGCAAGGACTTAAAATAGCAAATAGATTTGTGGTGAATGGCTAGTGGATCAGTAAAAGTACACTATAAAATAAATGTTCAGTATGCAGTAATGGCTAGAAAGGTAAGGCTGACTTGTTCCAAAACATATGACTTACATTACTTGTCTTTAACTATTGTGCTTATCTTCTTGTTTTGTACCATCTCTCTATTATTTCTGCTTTCATAATTAGGTTGCTGCCTATTCTTATATGTTCAGATTAAAGCTCTCATGTACTGTAGTATCATTCTTGACCTTTTAAATGACCTCTTTTAACAATTTGGCAGTGAATGAGTAAACAGTAATGAGTTTACTATGCTGCTTTTCTTGTGCTCAACTTCATCTGATACAGTGTGGCATAGTCAAGAAGACCAATTATTTTTGAAATCATACTAATTAGTAAAAAGGCCATGCCCTCATGGCTAGTGAGCTGAGTCAGGTATTGTTCCTTATCTCTCTCATCACTCCATGCACTGCCCTCTTGCTAGAGATGCGCGATATGTATCATGAATACTGGGCTAAACATGGTTCTGGTAGAATTACACTGAGGTCATCAGGGTGGCAGCCAAGATGAATGTGTCCTGTTATGTTTCCAAATAACAAAGATATATGAGTAAAATTGAGCAGAGGTAACTCTCTTCTGGAGGACAGTGACAGTGTAAATACATGACTATCACTGCGTAATGACACAGCTATTTAGCTAGCTAGACAAGGTCCACAACTCCTGCAGGAACTAGGTATGTCAGATCCTTGTAATTCAAGAAAAACTCTTGAAAAGATAAAACTGAAAATTTTGAAATGGGTGGTGAACAGAAGTATTTTAATTTGGATGATGTATAGTTGAGATGCTTCATCAGTTTCTAAGCTCTATGGACTTCTTACTGCTTAAGTTATTCCTGCAGGCATCTCTTGTTTAGACCAGGTTAGCATGGTTGTAATAGAAAAAGCGTCTCATTGAAAATTACTTGCTAGTTTTTATCTTCCACTACATGTAGGGGAGTCAACAAGGAGAATTTGAATGGCTGAAATTAGGTAACTGTAACATTTCAAAGGCACAATCTTTCAAATATATTGGAGATAACCCCGCTTAGTTTCTGACACATTTGCAAACAATGAATTAGGCGAATCATGTTTCAAAGGGAGGTTCTGTTTGACCTTTCTGCAGCACTGACTTACATATCCAGCTCATGGTCCTGTTGTACGCCCAGTTTCCTGGGTTTTTTTGAAGGCATTTCCTACACATTTCTGTGTCTTTTACATACCAGTAAAGGCCCCAAAGTGAAGCAGCGAGATCAGTCTTATCCCTTGTTCTAGATTCCTCCTGAGTTGAAGTTCAATGACCTAGAAGTTATATTGCTCACAACCTGTCATCCCTTCGGCTCCAAAAAGTGATTTAAGTTTTGTGATGTATATTATACCTTGATGCAGCAGTCAGGAGATAAAACAGACACGTCGTAGGACATGCTGAAATGTAAATGAACAGGAGTGGTGGTGGGGGATCTAAGTTCTTGCCTCTTTAAATTTTTATTATTTCCCATCCAAGCTTACTGTTTTTGTTTAATCTTGCCATTCCTTTTCTTCTTCATTGTGTGCTCTTGTTCTTAGGGATATGCAAACTTTATTAGTCAGCTCAGCTTTCAAGCTCTGTGCGCTTTTGTGTTTGAGAATTGGGAATCAGGTACTTTTACAGTTAGCCTAAGGGGAGAGTTGGGCAGGAGGAGCCTTTATGAATAATCAGGGTTGACATCTCCAACGTTGTTCCTTCATTATAAATATTGTTAAAGGAGCTGTGACCACTATGGGCTCAAACAGAACAGAGCATGGAGGGGAAGAAAAAGACAGCCTTTGATATCCGCTCTTTACTAGTTATCACTCCACTGATGACACTGGCATTGACAGGTCTCTCAGATTTGGCTGCCTTTTTGGGGGAAAGTTTTTCTTCTATTAGCATAATTATTCTGTCTGTTGAAGGCTGAGTTCATTGTACAAATTATAAAGGCTGGGAACACTAGTTAATCTTAGTGCTTGTAAATTCTCTTAAATGTTATTTACCTAGTGGATGGATAGAGCATTCTGATTGCATCAACTGTTTTTGGCAGCCTTCCTTAACTGTATTTACCAAATACTCCTACCATTAAAAATCACATGCTCTCCATGAGATATATACTCTAAATTGTTTTGCTCCCTCTTGAAAGTATACATTTTTTTCACTAATATGGAAGCATTCAACAGCACTTAAATAGAACCTCACTTTAAACTTTACTCTCCATTTAATTTGTGTAGGAAAACAGTTGCTCAAGCTTGGACTTTTTCAGCAGTTTTCCACTTTTAGGAAACTAAAATGGGTTTTTTGCTATTACAATCAAACTTACTACTGTATCAAATATTCTGAGAGAGAAAATTCTGTTTATTGGGATAAATAGTTGTCCAAAGAATTAGCACAGCTTCATGGGACATGTAGCAAAAATTTTCTGTTCATACGATACTTTGAAGTTTTAATGGGTATAAAAGTTAAAAATACAACTCAGAATGACCTTGCTTTTGGAATACAATACAAAATGTTTGCCAGTATGAGCACTGCAGTTGCTTTATCAGATTCCTTCATTCTGGAACATTCTGGAACATGTGTTTTCCTTCTTTAAATAATGACCAGATGGAATGCTTGCTGTAGTATTTGAAGTGCCCTGGGATCTTGAGCAGAAGAGTTTTCCTGCTCTACTCACAGACCCTCCTCTGGCCTGGATATCTTCCTGGAAAAAGGTCTGGAAAATTACTTCAATAGAGGAACTGAGAATTTTTTCCATGCTCAGCATTGCTGCCAGAGCACGAGTAGAGGAGACAGTGCTGAGAAGGGACCATGTTTTTCAGCTGAGCTGGGGAGAAGGTGAGAGGATATACAGATGAGATGGCCTTGAGCATTTTTTTCATCAGAATACCCTTCCGGGTAGCAATATATGTATCTTTTGGGGGAGGAGGGAGTGGTAAGGAAGCCAAATAAGTCATCAGTCAGTCAATATGACAATTACAGAGTAAATGATGATGAAATAACCTGTTTTGCAGCATGTGGTTTAAAGGCTTGTTGGAATCTATGGATTCACCTCTAAATAGACTCAAAAGGTAACCAAGAGAATCAAGTCTATCATGAGAAAAATTAAATCCTCTTTACAAGGATCTGTTCTTACTCCAAAGAATGTTTTGGCATCTGTTTGGAAAAGAATGTGTGTGCCCTTTACTTGTACACAAGAGACTTTGCTTTGCATCCTGATTTGGTGCTTTCTACATATGGGGAAAATCCGTAGGCCTGGTCACAGGAATGTTATGTTGGGGTGTTATGCACGGCCTGCTTAGGATAAAGTTTGATGGCAACTTTCAGCAGAATTTTTTATCTTCCTTCAAGATTTTTATAGCCATTTTTTCAATTTGCAGCTAAAACTGAACAAAGAATACTGTGTTTAAACTAAATTATAGAAAATCTAGGTTATATATTACAGCAAGAGCATGTGTAACTGTGACAACGTGTGGGAAGAGAATGGGGTATCTAAGTAGGATGGAAAAGAAGAAATGCTGAAGAATGCTTAGAGTAGCCTGGGTAGCAAACTGTTTTCACTTACTGTAACAGATAAGAACCTCTTTCTGTGAGATGGGGAACAGATAAGGCATCTCTGCAAATCTTTCTTATCTGAAAGTAATATCAAATGGCATAGAACCTTCCCTGCAAATCAGCAACAGTTCCATTTCTTTGGTCTTTAACTCTGTTCTTGGAAAGATGGAAGATAGCTTGCTACTTACTCATAGACGCACATACCTGTTCTGGGGTAAGTGGGTAGAGCTTCGTTCAAGTATCGTGCCCCATACCTTCGTGTCAGTTGAGGGTTTGGACCCTAAGCAATAACTAGCACTAATTAGTGTAGCATACAATGATGTGTCATTAAGTGAGTCTGACCATGGAAAGTGCAAAATGAATTATATTTTCTTTCATATAACACTTGGCACTTACTGAAAGTATTTTCCCATAAAGGAAAATGGAATGTCAGTTTGAGCTTTTGTTTTGCATGTAATTGAGATGATGTTAAGAGTGATGAGATTCCATGCACTCTAGTTATAAACTGTGTGTGCTAAGACTGTGTACAAGTTAGACTGGATGAATTTTTTCTCTTATCCTTGTCTTGCAATGTGATATAGAGCCAAACTCACATGACATATTTCTATACTGGCTTTCTGTTAATGAGATTGTAAAATCAAGAGACAATACAATAGGGAACAAACCAAAAGTCAAGTAAACTTGCTAAGTAAGTCTGGAGAATCTGAATGGCTGTGTGAACAAGTAAAATACATATATATACAGACAGATTTCTCCCAGAATGCTGTGCATGCAGTTTCAACACTATTACTCACCTTGTTCATTTCTGAAATACTGTCCAAAATCCACATTACACTTTGAAGTGTTCATTTACAACCCCATGCAGTGCTACAGGCTTGGGGGGGACTGGCTGGAGAGCTGTCAGGCAGAGAAGGACCTGGGGGTGTTGGTTGACTCCAGGCTGAATATGTCAGCAGTGTGCCCAGGCAGCCAAGAAGGCCAATGGCATCTTGGCTTGTATCAAAAACAGTGTGGCCAGTAGGTCTAGGGAGGTGATTGTGCCCCTGTACTTGGCATTGGTGAGGCCACACCTCGAGTGCTGTGTCCAGTTCTGGGCTTCTCACCATAAGAAGGACATGGAGGTCCTGGAGCGAGTCCAGAGAAGGGCAACCAGGCTGGGGAAGGGGCTGGAGGGCAAATACTATGAGGAGCGGCTGAGGGAGCTGGGGCTGTTTAGCTTGTAGAAGAGGAGGCTGAGGGGAGACCTTCTCACCACCTACAACTACCTGAAGGGAGGTTGTAGAGAGATAGATGATGGTCTCTTCAGCCAGGTGACAGGTGATAGGACAAGGGGGAATGGCATGAAGCTGGGCCAGGGCAGGTTTAGATTGGACATTAGAAAAAATTTTTTACTGAAAGATTTGTCAGGGCCTGGAACAGGCTGCCCAGGGAGGGGGTTGAGTCACCTTCCCTGGATGTGTTCAAAAAAGGGTAGATGAGGTACTTAGGTATATGGTTTAGCTTAGGATGAGAATGGTTGGACTTGGTGATCTTCAAAGGTCTTTTCCAACCTTGTGATTCTGTAATTTCCATTTTTCTCCAGCCATTGCCCTGCCAAAAGCAATCTGATGTTCAGTAGCTCTCTTATTTATTTTTAGTGATGTTGGGTTCTCTCTTGAAGATTCATGCAAGAAAACACTTTATTTTACTAATTTGGAGGCATCGAGTACAATCTTAATGCAGAATATGCTGAAGAAAGTTTTATACATGTTTTCATTCCTTTTTTGACTTTTTATGTAAAAGTGCTTTTGAATTGAAGAGTAGCTCCACTTTCGTGATAGTCTGTTGGATGAACTAGTATACATTTGCTTTTAACAAAAATGACTCCATTAAATAAAATTATTTTATGATATTATGGACAATTGTAATACATGCTCTTTCTTCCTTTTAGACGTGTAAAAATCAAAATTGTGGTGTTGTGTACAGAGGAGTAATGAGAATAAAGACAGGTATTTGCTTTTCTTCTAGTAAATCACTGAAGGTAGCGGAACCCAGTTTAGATGTGTTTCTATAGTTCCCAAACTTTTGCTTGAAAAAGAATATAAGCTTGGATAAGAAGCTGGAAGTGGAATTATATTTGATTTGGGCTTTTTGAAATCTTTATAAAGCTGTCTGTTTTTCTGTTTCATGATTCCAAACGTAGCTATTGTACGTTTTTCTTTTGGTGGGGTTGGAGGAGAGATGGCCTAGCAATTCTTTTTGTATTGGGGAACAATTATAGAGATGGGATCTTAAAGAGAGTTTAATAGCTCTTACATAGTTATTTATGTCCTCTATATTCTCAGTTTTGAAGTTACAGACAACCTCCCTGCTGAACTTCACAATTCTTTTCTCTGTACAAGTCTTGACAAGTATTTTTTATTTATGAGACCAAGTATTTGAATGTGTTCATGATCTCTTATTGTCTGAAGATATATGGATAGAAGCTTGGATTTGCTAAAACATAGGTTATTTGGAATTTTAGGTTTTGTTTTGAGCTATTTGGAGCAAGAGTACATGCAAGGAAATGTTCCTTAAAATTTAGGTTTTTAAGTGCTAGGTTGTCTTGTGCTCTTTACAGGGAAAGCCTCTGGTATGATTTATGAAGGGCTTGTGGGTTGGATTTTCACCTATGTTTGCCTGTTCCTTCATTAGCATACTTACACCCATGAATCTTAGGAGACTATTATCCTGTTAAATGCTTAAAGGAGAAATTCTTTCCCATGGTCCTGAATTCTAAAAATACCACTGTTGCTTTATGAACATGGATTTCTGGCTTGCATTTTCTAATGTCAGTATATTATTTGCTGTGCTAAGGGTCTGTAAAAACAGTGCCAAACGTAGGCACTTTGCCTTACTGTCTCGTTGCCTTTCCTGGCTTGAAAAGTTCGCCTTATCCTCATTTGTAAAACAGGGAACTGTGACTAAGGGACTAGTTATATCGTAGTTTGATAAACCTTTGTAAAGCAACGTGCTGTTGCGAGTAATGGCCTCCATTCATTATTAGCCCAGTTGATTTTCATTTACACTTGGCTCTAACAATTAGCTTGAGCAGGTGTGAAGGTGATGGAAGGCCAGGGACGCACAGAGGTCAGCCACTGCTCTGTGTGATAAATTAACCATTATTATCTGCAGTGAAAGTGGCTCTTTACGCTTGTCAGCAGCAAACAAAGGGACAACATATCTCACATAAAGTAGAATCAGGGCCACTGCTGAAAATGTGATGTGTCTGTAATTTTGTCTGCTAAATAAAGGCAAATCCTTTTGAAGTGTCACACCTGTGTGTTTCACTTCAAGGAAGTAAATCTATCCTATTTTAGAGATCAATATATAAAAATGCATGCATATAAATAAATGTATGGATATGGAGTTTCAAAGCTTTGTTAATATATTCTATTCTACATTAGAAACTAACCAGAAAACGTCTTTAAGTATTTGAAATATGGAGATTTTCAGCAGGCTGCAATAAGGAAATTATTTGAGACAACTGACTTTTAAATTAATGTTTTACTACTTTAAGAACACTCTTGATTATGTTGCATCAGCTTTCCTCTAGCATTTACTTCTGTTTATCCTTCAAATGAACTGTAACCTTCCCAAAATCTAAAAACTGACCTCTTCAAAAATGTGTGGAATTTCAGAGAGGATCCTGTATAGTACCTCTCCCAACCCTGCTATTGGATACTGATGGGCTGCAACTTCTGCTTGGACTTGGACTACTGCAAGTCTAGTACTGCTGCTCTACTATTATGAAATATTTATTCAACAGAACTGCCAATATTTCACTAGTCATGATTAAGTTACAAAGGTTCTGCAGGCTTTGGCCTTACGTAGAACTGAGAGAAAGTATACAAATGAGAATGTGGACATTTTTCTTCCCAATAAAAGTAGGGAGGACAATGGACTTGAATGCTTGAATTGTCTGTTCCACACAGTTTCCCCACCTCCTCAATTGCTCTGTGCTTGGAAGGAAAGGTCTTAACCAGATGAATGTCCAAATCTGTTTTCGTTCTTTTGACTACTAAAATAGTCCACTAATTTACAATTTTTAAAGTGTGTGAGCTTCCACCACAAACAGAGTCTTTTACAAATCAATAGGAAAAATACACAGATTTTTTGTTAGTTCAAGTTGCAACCACTTAGTCTTTATAAAGAATTTTCAAAGGATCTCAAGGCTTTGTTTGTGTTAGCTTTGATTTTCTGTGATGGGAGCAAACATTTTCTGTTCAGTTTGGTGGACAAAAGAGTTGTACCATACCACTCATCCTAGCATATGTATTTATTTCTCACAGTGTCTGCCGTTGTTAGCTCAACTGTCAGCCCATAGGCTTGATACCAGTGGGCAATATTATTTTAGTTTGAAGTAGAATTTAATTTGCTATTGAGACTCTTGCTTATGTGTAGAGTGATAGGTTTTCCTGAAAAACCTTTGTTTCCAAACATGGAATTCTTGCACTACTTGTTTGCAGAATACTTTTGTTCCAAGAATTCTACTGACCTAGCAGTCAAACGGCTGCTTGAGATAATAGTTGTCTTTGTCAGAAAGTTAAAAAAACTAGTAACAAATCTTACAGAAACTTGAACTGAAATCAATAAAAGCATACTGGGGCATGAGCAGGAAGTTGTCTCATTAACCTTCCATTGTACTTGTTTGGCAGGAACTTATGAGGCTGCCTATACTGCCTGCTGTTTGTGGTGTGGAATCTGCAGATGCCTTCCCTAATAAGGTAAGGCCTTTCCAGTGGCAATGGTTTCTTTAGTGCTGTGGTTTTACCACATGTGAGATAATTGCCTCTCAGTCTTCACTGGGTGTAGTTATGGATACCTGCATAGCCCTCAAAATGCTGGTGTAACTTCCTCAGAAGCAGTCAGTTGTCCATCTGCCCCCACGTAAAGTTACACTGCTGAATTAAGGGTAGTGCTTTCTCTGTATCAAGCAGAATGCTGTCTATTTAGAGCTTCTGCTTATCAGAGCATGAAGGGGAGGGGTAGAAGGAATGGACATTTGGTTGGTTTTAAGAAAACAGTGTGTTTATAATATAAAAGCAAAGCTCTTGCAACTAACTGGCAGCAGTTTAGCGTTGCATAGAGTCTTCTTAGAAGTATATGTTTAATCGTTTGATTTGTCAAAAGGAGGGGTTGAAACTCATGGGAATAAATATAATACACATGGGCTTAATTACGATGAATGGGTAGGCAAAAACAAAGTATGCAAAGTAGTGCATTTACTCTTCACATATGTGTGTATATAGATATATAAATAGAGTTGGGCAGAAAATGCATTTTTCCTGCCACCCACACTTTCCTTGGTTTTTTTATCAAAATATTTATTTTGATAGAAAAGCATGCACCAACTTCACCATATACAGAAATTGCTTGTCATAGACAAAAATATTTTTTTAAAAATCTTTGAAGTTAAACTCAAAGCAAAGAAAGCTAGTTTTATTCATTAGAAATACATAATACCCTAATTGGGAAGCACATAGAAAGGAACACAAACATTTGCTGCATCTGTATGGTAGAGAAATAAACATGCTTTAGACAGACATATCTCTTGAGTTTTACTTGGTGGCTTATAGCAGCACACATTGAACACACAGGAATCAGTGCAATAAAAACAATGCTTTTCAGTAATTCATCCAAGACTGTGTTGTAAATCACTGTTGGGATGGAAAAATGCTTTTGGGCTTCTGCTCTTACTGAAGGTAGAAAACGTTTGTCCCATTTGTTATGTATCCCATAAAAGGTTGTGTTTGGGTTTTTGTTTGGATTTTTTTTCAACTTGAGTAACTCATGAAGATTAAATAAAAACATAATTTTTTTGTCAGATTTTAATGAACAGCAATGGTGCTTACACAAATTAGGGAAGTTCACAAATAACACTTTCCAGTTGCCTTGGAAATGGAAACAAAAAATGTGATCTGGTAGGAAGTTAGATGTGTTTGCTCCCTTTGGAGGATGTTCAAATAGTGAAAGGTCAATAAAAAACTTGTTAAAATGTACTTCTCTCTCTGATCTGTATTTATATGGACCATTTTTTTTTGGTTAACACACCAGGTTCAATGATTTAAAACAGTCTGCTAAGGCTGAAGATTTATTCTCTTCCCAATATCTTTGCACAGGGAAGCATTAGTTTAGGAAGTTTATGATTTAGAGAAGATATATATGTTGGAATGGGCATGATGCCAAATATAGTCTGCTGCAGATTCATCACAAGCTGAGAATGTAAAGAGGGTACAGATTGCTAATGCTCAGTGATGTGCAAACAAATTTCAGCTCAGGTACTGTTCCTGTAGCTTGATGCCACTTTTAAAGCTCTGTACTCTGGTCCCCTGTCAAAAGATCTGTGGTGTAGTTCGTTGGTTTGGGTCTGGGTTTTTTTCTGTCCTGATGAAGAAAAATGAGAAGTACAAAACCAATTAGGGAGAAAAAAGATTGGGTCAGGTGGGTTTATTTGTTTGCTTTTTTGCTTTTTTTCTCTTCTTTTCCTAACTTGGCGTGCTGAAGTTAATTTTACTAAGTAGGTTTTATTCAATAAAAAATTTGGTAGTAACTGAGTCCAGTTAACATCACAGGCCAAATGTTTCTTTCTAAAACAGTTCCTGACATGATCAGGAATACATTTTCATGGGAAGAATCTTATCTGCACTTAAAGCTGTATATGTGAAGCAGGCAACAGTACATAGAAACACCATATACTTTCCTGGAGGAGGCAGACATTGATAATCATAGAATCATAGAATGGTATGAGTTGGAAGGGACCCCAAGGATCACAGAGCTCCAACCCCCCTGCCACAGGCAGGGCCACCAACCTCAGGCCTGGATCTACACTAGGTTGCCCAGGGCCCCATCCAACCTGGCCTTGAACACTTCCAGGGACGGGGCATCCACCACCTCTCTGGGCAGCCTGTTCCAGCACCTCACCACTCTTTCTGTAAAAAACTTCCCCCTGATATCTAACCTAAACCTTCCTTCCTTTAGTTTTAATCCATTCCCCCTTGTCCTGTCATTGTCTACCCTTTTAAAAAGTTGAATTCCCTCCTGTTTCTCTGCTCCCTTCATGTACTGGAAGGCTGCAATGAGGTCCCCCCACAGCCTTCTCTTCTCCAGGCTGAACAAGCCCAGCTCCCTCAGCCTCTCTTCGTAGGGCAGGTGCTCCAGCCCTCTAATCATCTTTGTGGCCCTCCTCTGAACCCTCTCCAACAGTTCCACATCCTTCTTGTATTGGGGGCCCCGGATCTGGACACAGGACTCCAGATGGGGCCTCACGAGGGCAGAGCAGAGAGGGACAATCACCTCCCTGTCCCTGCTGGCCACCCCTCTTCTAATGGAGCCCAGGATACTATTGGCCTTGCGAGCTGCAAGAGCACACTGCTGGCTCATGTTAAGTTTCTCATCCACCAGAATCCCCAAGTCCTTCTCAGCAGGGCTACTCTCAAGAAGCTCTTCTCCCAGTCTGTATCTATGGCTGGGATTCTTCTGTCCCAAGTGCAACACCTGACACTTGGCAGTGTTGAACCTCATTAGGTTCACCCGGGCCCATCTCTCCAGCCTTTCAAGATCCCTCTGATCCCTCTGTCATTCATCTCAATATTCAGAATCTGTCTTCAAATCTGGGAGCTTCTAGCATGTTCTCTCTAACCAATCAAAATAACAAATTTTGTGTTTTGAGTCACCAAAACCTTTACATACATGCTTGAAATCAGTAAGTGTAAACTTTGTGTATGTTCAAGTCTTATGTTGAAACCCTGCACATACACAATGACAGTCAGTAAAATATCCCCAAATTTTGCCAGAGGCCTCCCAGAGTTGACCAATAGTGTGTGTTTTGTGGTGGGGGTTTTTAATGGTTTTTAATGGTTTTTAATGGGTATCATTTAAGATGACAAAAGTTTGAATTATTATCTATGAACTTTATGTAGTCATTAAAATGTATATATATATAAAGCTATATATACTGTGTACTATTGAGAAGCAAGGTCTATGTGTTCAATGTTAAAAAAAAGTTTCCCTCTCAAACCTTGAATGAGCTAATTATGTAAAGCTCATGTGAAGTAATATTGGTGACTGTTGGCGTTTTCAATACTGGGACAAAAAGATGTCGTGAGTTCTTTTCACAGCACTAGAGAATGAATGTGCAAAAGTAAAAATGCTATAGGTGAAAGCTGTAGCCTCCTCTGAAGCTGGTGCAAGTTCTGCCCTTGTAACTTGTTTTCAAACTTAAACAAATAAAGGAAATGCTAAAGACACTGAGAGTTTTAGCTATTCTGAAACTGTCAAAGAAATGATGTAGCATTTAAGGTGCTTTGAGGAGAGCAAATTTAAACTT
Organism: Porphyrio hochstetteri; assembly: GCA_020800305.1. Taxonomy (NCBI): domain Eukaryota; kingdom Metazoa; phylum Chordata; class Aves; order Gruiformes; family Rallidae; genus Porphyrio; species Porphyrio hochstetteri. Next base: position 8,798,736 of record CM036915.1, on the reverse strand, counting down.
TTCTGAAATGATCAGATTTGGTAATCATCATAAGTGCTGAATTAATAGTTAGGGTTTTTTAATATGGTTTGGGGATTTTACCCTCCTTTTTTCCCCCCTTATGTAAGTTTTGAGGTAGTTAATCATGTCTCCCTTTCAGGAATATATGAAGGCAAATGTGTATCTTTAAGTACATGAACAGCATCTGTTGGTGGTTACCTTCCTCTTTCAGGTCAGCTGCATGCTGAAAGTCCATAGTGGATTGCACCATTGCAGTGAGGTAGAGGAAACCCTCACTTTTCTTTGGGTATCTAAATATTCTAGTACAAGGCCTGGTGCTTTGAAGTTTTTAGCAATTGTTCTTAAAGATGTTCTTTTAAATTGCTTCAATGGTTTTGATTATATATAGCCACTATACATTTATATTTATACACTGAAAATTGTTATATATGCTCTGTGTATGCACTAAGCATAGTTTTACTGATGCTTTTAGGCCAAATTGAGGTTGCAAAGCTGCATCTCTGAAAGCTTATTTTTAAAGTGAGATTTTTTCATTTTTCTCACTTAAGCAAAATTCTATTGCTGCAAAGCAAAAATCCTATTGCTGTAAAGTAATTGTATGAGTGAGTGCCCCTGTTTAAGTGAACAGTTTATGGTTACTATATTAAAGCGAACGTTTCAACTTGGCTAACACAACCACTGAATAAACATATATTGATATTATAGAACAAAATAATATATTAGTGCATTGCTCATTTGTGCTCTGATAGTCACCCTGATACTATTAGTCATGCGGGGAGTGACAAACACAATTACACTCGAGTGCTAATAGAGTGGAAGGGCAAAACTGCCTGACCTCGGCATCCTGGGTCGATTTAAATGTTTGATGTCTCATTGAATTAGTATCACAGTGTGAAAGACAAAGCTCAAACTAATGGAAATGAGCCTGGACATGCAATACTGCTGATTGGGCTGACATAATTAGAATAATATTCTTCACACAGCTAATAACAAGCAGAAGAAATAAATAACCAAGAGATAACTTAATGACTGCATGCTAAAATGCTCCTTTGAATATGCTAAGGTTAGCATTTTCTATTTACTTACAGAGCACTGGGGGATTTTTTTTCTCTGTGTAATCATTAGCTGTGGTGATCAGCTCCATGTTGGTCACTAAGGCCATATGAAACTATGCAGGTTGACCTAACTTTTTCCCCCTTCAACATCATTATTTAACCCCCAGGGCATTGTTACAAATATCTGCCTCTCTAGAAGACCTGACCAATCCCTCACAAAAAGAGAGAAGAAAAAGAAAGAAAGAAAAAAAAAGCTGACACATTATGGATTCATAAATACATAGTCTTGTATCTTTTTATACTCATGCCTTTGAACTCTGAGGCACAGGGTCATGAAGTATAAGTTAGTGTACAGGGCATTTGAAGAATGTTCATTTCTGTGGCATGAAATGGGATTCTGATATGTTTGATACAAAGTACAGGATAATTTTTAGAAAGCTTTCTGCAGTAGCTTATCTTAAACTTTATCTTTGGCAATCTCTTAGGTACTTCCTCAGTACCTAAGTGAGGTACAGAAGTGAGGTGATATAGACACAAATTTAGGAAAGATGTAGGTGAGTCAAGAACATACCAGAAAAACACTTGACATTACTCATAAGTTTCATCTAGACCTCTGTTTCATCAGTTATTCCTGATACCGATATGTGAACCAGAAATCAAATCTAATGATAGCATGTTTGCTTGACCTTAGGTGGAAGAGTTTCTGACATCAGAGGAACTAGTCATGTGTTTAACCATAAGCATTTACCTTCAGGGTTTTGTGGACAGGGACTTTTGTTTCTTAACCAGGACCTACTGAAATCAAAGCCACAGGAATTTGCTGTCTACGTATCAAGGAGTGTGAATCTGAGACCCAGATAAAAAATTCAATGGATTGAGTTAAGAAGTTGTTTTTCCTTTTCTTTCCTACTTACAGAAGTTCACAACTTCAATTTCCAGATTTTTCTTATGTGAATAATTCCTTGGACTAAAACATCAGAAAGTGACAGCTTCCTGGAGAGGCTGAGGATTATTTTCAACTAAAATTAGTGATGTGTCTTTGGAAGGTATCACGAAACAAAATACTTTTACCACATTAAGCTTAACATTAACTTTGTCTTAGAATTTGCTAAGAGATGTCTTTTGAGCCAACTCTTCAAGAGAGCAGATCCTCATGAGGTTTCAGTCAAGTCAGGAAGTTTTGTAGTGTCTTTGAAAGCTGGTGCAGGAGAGTTCCATTTCTTAATGCGGGATCTAGCAGTGAAATTCACTGTACTTCTATGGCCTCGTTCACAGGAGAGTATCACTGCAGGAAGAAATTCCTAATGAGATCTGATTAATTTATATTGTGCTTGTTATCACTAACTAAAACTTCCAGTTTTAAAACTCCTAAGACAATGCACATGGGGTTTTTTATGCCCTGTTGGCCCATAAATTTATATAATGACAAGCCTTCTACCATGAATGCACCGAAGTGGAAAACATAGTCCTAAATAAGTACAATGTCGCATGTTGCAAACTTGCAGGTGGAAGAGTCCCAGCAGAGCATTTTAGCTACGACCAGTGCGAAGCAGTGAAATGCTGTTCATCTGTTATGTTCATAAGCTGACCTACATCTGTTACTTCTTTTCAAATAATAATAATAAAAAGAAGGCCCCGCATTTTCAGCAAATCACATTATTTCACTTCATTAAGGGTTAAGGGGTTTATATCAGTCTATTACCAATTCAGACTGAGGTAGCTCTGCTGAGCCAGCATATGCCACAGTGTCAAGGGCTGGTACAGAGGTGTATCTCTCCTCTGCTCTCAGCACAATTGCCCTCAGTACTGTGAGGTTCTGTTCAAATGAGGGCTTAGGAGCAGGTTTGGTGTTTCTGTTGCAAACCAGCACCATTGCTAAGCAGCGTTGGCTTGCAGGTTGTAAGAAATACATAGCTGAATCCGTGCCCCAGATTTATGATTCTCGGCGTAAGTGACCCAAAATAGTGCCCTCATCCAAAACCCACTGACTTCTGAATGCTGTTGGATCATTTACCTTTGTCAGCTCTTCAGACTCCGTGTAACTGTCCGTGTTGATTTTGTGCTTGCCTGCTCTAGGCTGTTTCTGCATCCTTACAGAAGAAGTCACAGAATCACAGAATCACAGAATTGTAGGGGTTGGAAGGGACCTCAAGAGATCATCGGGTCCAACCCCCCTGCCAAAGCAGGCTCCCTAGCTCATATTGCTCAGATAGGCGTCCAGGCGGGTCTTGAATATCTCCAGTGAAGGAGACTCCACCACCTCCCTGGGCAGCCTATTCCAGTGCTCAGTCACCCTCACTGTGAAAAAGTTCTTCCGCATGTTGGTGCGGAACTTCCTATGCTCCAACTTGCAGCCATTGCCCCTTGTCCTATCCCCACAGACCACTGAAAAGGGGCTGGCTGATTCCCCCTGCATCCCCTGCTTCAGATAATTATAAACTTTGATTAGGTCCCCCCTTAGTCTTCTCTTCTCAAGGCTGAACAGTCCCAGCTTACTCAGCCTTTCCTCATAGGGGAGATGCTCTAGGCCCTTAATCATCCTCGTAGCCCTTCTTTGGACTCTTTCCAGGAGATCCCTGTCCTTTTTATACCAAGGAGCCCAGAACTGGACACAATACTCCAGGTGGGGCCTGACCAGGGCAGAGTAGAGAGGGAGGATCACCTCCTTTGACCTGCTGGCTACACTCCTCCTGATGCATCCCAGGATCCCATTGGCTCTCTTGGCCACCGAGGCACACTGCTGGCTCATGGCCAACCTGTCATCTACCAGGACCCCCAGGTCCTTCTCCACTGAGCTCTTCTCCAGCAGGTCATCCCCCAGCCTGTACTGATACAAACAGTTGTTCCTTCCCAGGTGCAAGACTTTACACTTGCTTTTGTTGAACTTCATCTGGTTTCTCACTGCCCAGCTCTCCAGCCTGTCCAGGTCTCTCTGGATGGCAGCGCAGTGCTCCTGCGTGTCAGCCACTCCTCCCAGCTTTGTATCATCGTCCTGGCTCCCCTTAGTAACAAATTCAGCACCATGTAAAAGGAGCAGGAATAACTCTTTTTCTCCATAACATGGAGAAGACAGAAGCAATAAATATAATGAACTAATTCCTATTCCATCTCATTATGCAGAGACATTACCTGTGGATAGCTCCTAGTTTTCCTCAGTCCTCCTCTTTTACCAAGGATCCTAAACCAGTGAGATTGACAATGGGATGACAGGTTGACTCTTGAGGTTGTTTGAATTTAAAGGTGAGGGATTATTTTCTCTCTGTTAAGCTCCTCTGAATTTATGCCACTACAAGCATTTGAGATAACTTTCTAGAGCTGCTGTGCAAAGTGATTGCTTTCAAATAGGAAACAGAGATAGCAGTGGCCACTAAAATACAAGGTGTATATATACAGGCAGACAGAAGATGCTTTTGTTTTTGCAGGGAGCTTTCTTTAAGCTTTGTGTTTCACTCAGTCTAGATGCATATTTTTTGTAATTTAACTGGAAGTATGAGATGGGAGTCTGAGGCCTGCAAGTACTTACTGCAATATCACTGATATTAACAGTACCTTAAGTGATTCAGGTGGCTAAGCCTAACTCATCCCTGAGTGGTTTCAAAGCTGAACATATTGAATAACTCCCAGCAGTTTCTTAATGTTAAGCAGTGAGGGGAATGTCTTCTGTCATACCTGTGGTTTTCTGCTTTTTCACTGTTCATCATGTTGATGGTATGAATTTTTTGGTGGCAGTACATCTGTAGTATGCCTATGTTCTCAGCTAGTAAAAAGAAAAAGTACCAGCTTTGGAAATACTCTTCAGTTTTGTGCTATGTAAGAATTTTTTATGTAAAGAATAACTGTGGAGTTAGCTAAACCTTTCTTTAGAAGGACTCTTCTAAGAAGTTAGTCTTAATCAGTTGTTAAAACTGCTCTTTGGCACCCACTAGTGTATCATCCAATGCCTTGTATGCTACAGGGTCATTTTTCTATGGACGAAAAAGGATAGAAGATGTTACTACGCATATTTCTATTTTCATGCACAATCAGTCAGCTTTTTCTGTGCTCTAATTTTCTACAACATTCTTCTCCTGTGGTCTTAAAAGATCTGAATCAAGGCTATTGAGGTAAACAGGAATCTTTTCATTGAAGTCTTTTGGACTTCAGTCAGAATGTTCCTAGTAAGCAAATGTGTGTATCAGTTGGTCCATTCTAAAGAAACAACAAAAAAGGGTGTTTTTCAGAAAATCTTGGTGCTCATACACTAGTTAACGCCATGAACTAGGAGGTCTGTTTCCTTCTGAAATTTGTTAGTTGGATATTGTTATATTCTATTCTCTTTTTCTTCGTTTTCCCCTCCAGTGGCCATAGTCTTAATGGTGTCTTCTGACAGTCAGTTCCACAGACTAGGGCTACATATTTTCAAAGCCATAGTTCTCTAAAGAAAGAAGCTTATTTCACTCAATACTATGCATCCATTTTGAACAGCAAACCCAAACATTGTTCAGGACTGGTATCACTGGTGTTATTTACTAATAACATTCAAGCTGGCATTTGAGGTAGCACACTTGGGGTGTTATGCAAAACATTTACAACCTTTCTGGACCACGGAACCATAGCCTTTGCATTTCATTCAGAAAAGACAGAAACGTGAATAATAATTTGAAATATAGTCCTTTGTGTGTTCAACTCTCCTGGTACAAACCCTTCACTAGTAAGGAATGTACTGAAAGTGGTGGTATTCTAGTACTAGTTGAACAAAAACAGCCTTCAGCAATCTGGGCTAATAAGAATGAAGACTACTTCCAAACAAAAAAAGCTCTCAAGATTTTTTTTTGTTATTTTATTTTGTTTTGAGCAAATGTAGAAATATCACATGTAGCTGCAGATTTGATTTGCTTTCATGTCATTTGACAAGCTGATAATTTTTACAAAGATATACTTAAAATGCTGTTTCATGCAAAGTTCACTTTTTTCCTTGTTTAAAAAACACTACATCTTTAATTTGCAAGGCTGTGTATTAATTTTGCTGAGAGCACCGTTTATTTCCTTTTCCTTCTACTTTAAATAAAGTCAGTTGTTGACAACTCTCAGGCGTGTCAAACTCTCACCACTAATAATTGCTTAAGGATCCCTAACTTCTATAAATGTTGGTTCCAGCTAAAAACCCTGTGTGATAGCCCTGTTTGAGGGAAAGGGGGGGAGGAAGGAAAAAAGGGGTGGGGAAAAAAAGGAAAAAAACCTGAGAACTACTTCTGATGAATTTTTGATTTTCCTTCTTAACAAAGAAATGTCTGTGATTCAAAGAAATAGCTTAAAGTGATATTATAAAATAGAATATGGAGTGCACTGTTCTGAATGACTCTTTGCTTTTAATGTGAGGCTGAAAAATTGTCAGTGCCTTTTTTGATTAGATGAGATTTTTTTTTTTTGTTCTTGATCTAAGAATTGAGGAGAAAAACATGCTACTTGCATTTGAATATGGTATGAGCTAGATGTAATGTGTTGAAGATAAAGCAATACCAGTACTGCCTCAAGGCGGCACCTGTATCTGTGGGTCAATGCCATTTCTCTTTAGATCGCTGCTGAGCCCCTCTCTTGGCTGCTGCTTTATTAGGCCTAATTAGGCAGGCTGTCACTTTTATTGGTGATGTAAAAGGAAGATAAGTAGATTACTTGTGTCATCTATCTCTATCCGGACGTGTCTAAAAAGTCTAAAGTGATTGCTGTGGGCCACAAAAATATTTCACAAGAGGGAGAAAAATAAAAAAAACTCAGAAACGTATAAAACCTCTAGAAATGACTTACCTTTGGCACTACTGTGTGTAATTTCAAACCCACAGAGAAAAGAGTTACAGTACATACATAAAGTCCTTTTGTTCAGATGGGGAAGGTTGTCTGTAATGGTTTTTGAGATATCAAAATAAAAAAACCCCAAAACTGTTTACTACTAAAAATTCCAGTAGTGGTTATATATATATATATTTTTTTTTTCTTTTTTTAAAGTTAATCCAAGTTATAATAAGAGTGCAGCATCTGTGGCTGGTGGAGTGGGCTATTTTGATGACAGGCATGTTGACATGTTCCTCTGATAGGCTTACTGGTTAGAGCATTGCTCAGGGCATCTCCACTTAATGCAGCATGTTTATATGTTCAATGATTGTTTATAGGAATAATTAATTATTTTCTAAATAAAGTATCAGTTACTTTCCTAGAGAATTATTGACAACTAATATTATCAACAGCCAGTCAGCACTCACAGCTCTTTAATTTCTGAGACAGTCTGTGCTTTGGAAGATGATATCCCCCAGAATCTTTTTCAACAGAAAGAGCTTATCAGCTGTAGCATTGTGATAGGAAAATGAAACTAGGTCTGTATGGACTCATATGGAAATGAAGTATTATTTTCACTTAAGGGTGTTGGCAGGGTCAGATACTAATCCTCACAAAACTTTAGGCTCCATCATAAAATAAGAAAGGTTTTATATTTTTTTAAAAATTGTAAAGCTACCAAATCTCAACCAGGCACGTGATAAAATGCTTTGTTAGATCTTTCCTTTTAGATCTCTTCAATTACTGGTGCATGCAGTCATGTTGGATACCATACCTCACCCTTCCAAATGTGGCTGATGGGGCATTTTCATCCAGTGGTTGATACAAGGTTACAGGTGGGGAAAACTGAGGCCTGAACTTTGCAAGTGTGAGAGTTATTTGCTGTTACTGTGTCTCCTAGCAGGAAAGGGCAAGGTCTGGTTGACTGTGAGGGATGTTTGATTCTAAAAGCTTCCCTTAATATCTTAAGCCAGTCTCTATAGAGATATTTTTACCATCACATTGTTTTCTGGGTGTGTCCATGTTCTCTAGTCTCTTGCTGACAGTCAAGGCCTTGGTACCACAGCAGACAGAGTAAATCTGAGAGATAAAAAAATTGAGTTCCCAAAATGGTTCTTCATCTTTTTAATGGTTTTGAAATATTTAGGAAAAAAAAAAATAAAATACCAGCTACAATGCAATTTTGTGCTTTCAATATTAACATACCTGATTCCATGATTTCTTCACAGCATCTGAAATTCACTGGCTTTTGGGTCATCCAACTTCTAGATTCCTTGTTTGAAAGATACAGAACAACTGTCTTTGCTTATGGGAAGGGAAGAAAAGCCCTTTGTTTTTTCCTCCTTGCCCAGAAACATGCAAACTCTCTCCATGTCTGTTCTCTTGTGATGTAATACCTATGAATAACTCAGACTGTTATGCACACTTGATCAGAAGAGGACCAGAAGCAAAGATGGCATCCTGATTTCAAAACTACACTGCTGAGAGTATCATAAGAAAGATACTGCTCTGCACTTTTTTAAAAGTTTAAAGGCTTCCCAGGTTGAATAAAGCTCATTAGGAGTGTATTCAGAATATAGTTATGGTTAGGGTTTTGGTTATACAAACAGCTGTCTCAAAATCTTAATGAGAAATAAGGTATGGTGGTACTTTGATAAGAAATACAAAATACCAACTTTTATTATTAATTTTAACTTTTTTTTTTACAAGTGATCTTTCTTTGCATTGGGTGATGCTTGCTTGTTTCATGGATATGTCAGAGTAAAAGACTTTTAGAACATTTTTGTTTCCAATTTGCTTCCCAGTCAGTTAAGGCTTGCATGCTAATATGACCCCAGGTTCACATGATCACATGCTGCTGCAGAAAGTGATCAGTATATATTGATCAGTGGAAGAATAAATCGGTAATGTCTTGCACAAACTTCTTCCTTTTTATGTTTGCATTCTTGCAGGGAACACATGTGAGGGTTTTGGTTGGTTAGTTTGGGTTTTTTGTATTTCATGTGCATTTATCTAGGCAAGATTGAGCCTATAATTATTGCAACATTTAAAATAATAAATGGAGCCCTGTTAGGCTTCTGTAACTCAAAAGCAGTGGACTAGCTAGGTGGATCCAGTTCATTTCAAAAGATATTCCAAATTCAAAGAAATGATTGGCTTCAAAAGACAGCTTGCTTTTCTCTAATCATGTTTGTTCCTTCTCTTCAGTCATGAAACCAATTAGACACCGAGAAGAACAGCCTAAAAGCCATAGTTCAGTCCAGCAAATTCTTACAGAGTTAGCTGAGATCCATTTTAAAGACTTTCTAAATTTTTCAAATAAAATCACCATGGTTATCCTTTTCCAGTTGCTGTGTTTTCTATGAAGCCATAGCCCAACTCTCTGCTGGCCACACTGGGCTTTGGTGGAATAGTTATTGTCTGTATTTACTTCTGATGACTCCATTTTGTCTTTTGATGATAATAATAACTGATGACAGTTGTGTTGGCAATGTGAGGATATTTGTCAGCAGAGCCAAGTGACAGAGATGATTTTGCTGAGTAAGTGCAGATACATAACAGCTTTACTAATGTGGCCTTTGCACTCCTATGTTTATCAGCCAGGTCTAGTTAGGAATTTCTTGCAGTTTCTTACACAGCACTTTGACATATCTTCCACTTTGCAAAGCTGTCTGGGAAAGCCCGGCATGGAATCCAGTGCATAGGTGGACCCACAGTGTAGCAACACTGTGAAGGGCAACATTTAGTCTTAGTTGTATTAATATTTTGTATTGTTTCTATCAAATCTCATTAGCATTAGTTTTTGCTTTTAGAACATAAAAAGCTGCTATTAAAGTGCACAAGTATTATTGTTCTGTATCAATGCCTTCTATATCAAATTAGCGAAGATCATTATTGCAGCAGGTTATGACTTGCTCTGCACTCAAGAGACAGTACACAAGATGCCTTGGAAGCAGCTTTATAAATAGCTTTTCTGTAGCATTCTTTGACTGTATCAAGTCCTTTGGTCTGTCATCTTGCTGTGCTGCAGACTGTGTTGAATGGCATGAGTGACGAGTGTTTGTCAGAGGGTGAAGATTTTATCTGAGTCAGAATAGTCCCAGCTTTCCCTGCTACCTCTCCAGGTTTCTCGTGGGGTGAGAGTATTTCGGTTTTGTGGCTGAAACAATTCACATTTCATTGGAGGTGCTATAAGCTGTTCGTTAAGCACCTTTTAAGGAGAGTTGCTGGATTTTAATGGACATTTAGTAGCTGGCTATCAACAGTCTATGTTCCCTGCCTGGGGACAGCATGCAAGGTTTATTAAATATTAGGTAGCTGTTCATTACTTTATGGAACTATGACAACAGAACATCTGCATATTTAGAAAACAGTAAGTTAATGGTCTTTAGAATAGCTGCTTCAGTTAGGGAAAAGGACTAATGTTTGTCTGGCTAAAGATGCATAAAAATGTGGTGTTGTCTTCGAAGTTTGCTCTTTGATCCTTCTACTTGTGATTGTTGAGATTAACTTACGTTGCTTAATTGAGAGTACAAATGGAAGCACTATCTCTTAGAGAGTGCAGAAAATCAGGCATCTTGGATAAACGCTGGTTTTGAAATGTTGTATGTTCTTTACAGGTTTGTCTGTCAACAGTAATTTCAAACAGTGACATTTATCCCTGTACGCAGCATGCAGAGGCTATTCAATTTCCATTGCAAATATCAAGGAAAAGATGAGGTCTTTGCAAAGAGACTGTACCTTGCTGACAAAAAGTCTGCAGACTTTTCAGAACTTCCTTCACTTCAACCAGAGTTTGAGGTGAGGTGAAATCTCCCGGTATATGGGCTGTTCAACACTGATGAAGCCAATTACATGTTGTCAGTTTTGCGTATTGTATTTGTACCCAATTTTGCTTATATGGGGCAAATCAGAAAAGAACAAACTCAGAGCTCTCTCTGGTACTGATCCTGCCAATCATGCTGAATGAGCAGTCTTGTTTCCATGAGGAGCAGTGTGCAGCAAAATTCCCTCAGTGGTTACCATGGGACACAAGATCTTTTTAAGTGGATCCCTTGTGAAGTATAGCAGGACAGGCAGCAGAATTATTTAGCATTAGACATGATTTTATCTTAAATGTCTAGAGTTCTCAGGGTCCCAAATGTATTACCACTCAGTGATGTTGCAGCTAGTGTTTTAAAAGAGTCCAGGGGGGTGGAACCACAACAAGTTTGTCCCCTATGGGCTGTAAAAGTGTTTTTTCCAGGCTTTAGAGTGTGGAACTAAGGGACCTATTCATATGTTTTTCTAGTTCAGCACTGAAAATACTGACAAAGAGAAACAACATTAGCTGGCAGTAAACTTCCAAACCCAATATGTCTGAAGATTATTATGCATTGGTCCTGAGACATATACTCGGCCAGGTACTGAGCTGAGTGCAAGAATAGAAGGTAAGGTTGGACTGAGGCTGCCTTGAGTCATCTTTCTCTCTGGCACGCCAAGCCAGATCCTGAATGTGACTTTTTTGTGCTGTTGTGGAACAGGATATATAACGTAGCTCACTGATTAAATTGGTAGAATAGACCAGAATACTTATATGGAGACTGAAGAGGTTTTAGGAAGCTGTAGGATTATTTTGTCACAGAAGACACTACTAACTCAAGAATGGCTTGCAAAACAGTGAAGAGCACTTAAACAGACATAAGGAGTGGGTACTGAAGCCAATAAAATTACTGTAACATCAAATTTGATCAGCAGCACTGTATGTACTACTGACAGCAGGTGAGACTGAACAGAAACTGGCCTTTAAATCCAAAGGTTAGGCATGTTAGAGGAAATTTATTTTGATTTGGTTTGTTTTACTTTTAAGATGGTCCTGCTGTCCTGGCTTCAGTACACATTCCCTATAGCTGTTTAAGCATTCTTTTCATCTGTATTGTGTTCTTTTTGTGTTTTAAAACTCATCTCCTTTTTCTTTCCTCCCTTATGAGCTTCTTTTCTTTGTTATTTTCAGATCTCTTTGGCCTTAACATTCTTTGATTTCACCTCTTGTCCTCTTTTTTTTTTTATTACTAGGCATCCCTTCTGTCTCTTTTTCTTCTGTTTCTTTTCTTCTCTTTCTTCTCTGTCTGTCTTTCTCAAATAATAATCTTGCCTTTTCCACACCTTGCCAATGTGCTTGTAGTTCAGTGTTGAGTCTAGGAGGAATACCACCAGACTGCCATCACTACTAAATTATCACTACTACATTACCTGTTCTTCTACCACTGCCAGGGTTTGACCCAGTTTATGCTAGCACATAGGAGAAAGTTGGAGGTGCAGTAAGTTGGATGGTGGGTTTTTTAAATCCTAAACACACAGGTAGAAAGCAAGGTGTGAATCTTCCCTTTTTAAATGTAACTGGACATTCTAAGGAATAATTATGAAAGGTAGGGAATCCTACAGATTTTAATAGTGCTTAGTAGCTTCTTGTCCCTTTTTGAGTTGCTCAGTATCTTTGTTTTGTTTTGTTTTGTTCCTTTCCTCTCCTCTTCCCCATAAGCCCTTCCCTTTGGTATTTAGGGAAAAGAATTTGATACTTGTAAGTCTTACCATTTAAATTTAAAAACCATTCTGATTTACACTTGAATGAACTTGCTTGGGAGGAAAAGTCCTGTTGAAGTCTTATTCTTTAAAATTTGTTCATTAGGTTCCTAATGGAAGAGGAGGAACAGGGAAGAGGAACTTTCTGCAGGTGCTGAAAAAGCGTGATTTTTAACTGAAACGAAATCTTTCCAGGAGATTACAGCCCATTTTATTAATGATGTTCCATTATGACCTCACACTTACTATTATTTGTATTGTGGCATAGCCTAGTCAACTTGAGCAGACTGACTGAAGAGTAACAGAGCTAGGCTCTTGACAGGTACTGTGTGAGAGTCTTGCTTTGAGTAAACGGCAGCAACAGTGGTGGCTGCTCTTACCAATTTAGGTGCAATTCTGTTTAATGAGAAGCTGTATCTCCCTGACTGCAAACTAGTACTATCAAAGCACAGGTCAGGTTTAGGTGGGGCTTTTAGAAAGCAGTTTGGATGTTCTACCTAATGTTATATTGGCAAAGTCACAAGCTGAATTTTCACTTGTTTTGTGGCACTGTAACTCAAGCACAGTTCATTTCTACACTTCCCTCTGGATGATTTTTCTGCTCTATTGTTAGTATTTCTGTTTTCTTGGTTCACCTGAACAGGGAAGATGTCCTCATGTGCCTTGTATGGGTAAAACGACATCTGCTTCTACTGGATTTGCACCTGTGTTTTCTCTGTCATCTTTCTGTTCTCTGTGTCTCAGACCTATTTGCTCACTTCCCCCATAGACACTTCACTCTCTCTGCCAGCAACTTGAATTGTTCTTGACCTATACATCTCCCTTAAAAGGTGTTGCAGCCTTGCACATTCACTGTCCTCTGCATTCAGCTTCATCTGCCTTCCAGACCTTCGGTGTTTCTGGTTCCCTGGCTCCTCATGTCTGTTTCTCTTCTGGCCATATATCTCTGTATCCCTGGCTCTCTGAAGGATTAGGGCTCTTGTGTGTCTTGCTTTGAATAAAGGAAGTGTGAGGACCAAGTCCAGGGCACAAAATACCTGACAGTGAGAAAAGTGGGACTGCATGTGTTCGTCTTACTAACTTAACACTCCACAGCCAGGGTATGAAGATTGAGCACACATTAATTTGAGTGAGTGCTAGATGTGCTAGCAGATTTCCATGGTTTGATAATAGGAAAATTTTCTTTAGAGCTTCTCTACTGGGGAGGTTCAGGTTAGAAATTAGGAGAAATTTCATCTCAGAAAGTGTGGTTAGGCATTGGAAGGGGTTGCCCAGGGAGGTGGTGGAATCACCATCCCTCAGGGTGTTCAAGGAAAGGTTGGACGTAGTACTGAGGGACATGGTTTAGTTAGTAATAAAGTTGGTAGGGGGATGGTTGGACTAAATGATCTTGGACGTCTTTTCCAACCTTTATGATTCTATGATTTTTTTGGCAACTGTGGCTTTTTTTTTAATTTAGCACTTCCATCAACAGGTTGCAAAGCTTGTCAGGGAAAAGAAGTAAGTCTACCCAACTGGCTAGAAAAAACAAGGGAAGGATATTTAATTTCTTTCATTTGCTGCATTTAATGAAGAAACTAGTATATGAGTGTGGTAGGGGAACAGAATAGAGAAGAGGAAGAAAAACCTCTGTGGGGAGCCAGACTTTTCACAAAATGTTTGAAAATTAACTGAGGGGGGAAAGTACACTAGAAACTTGTCAAAAAGGAAGACCTACGATGGTGCAAACTGAAGCAAATTTCTGCTTTTTCAAGTCTCCTTGAACTCAGATTTTTCTCAGCTGTGTGTGAAGTAAGGTTTAGAGCATTTTCTGTTTTTCTGATCCCGCTTTCTACTAAGTTTTCAAGTCTCCAACTTCTCTCTGAGCCTTTACAGTGTTCTTCTCTGGTGGGAACCATCCCTTGGGTTCTTCCCCCACAAACAGCTCTTTGGTTTATAAAGGAAGCATTTTTATTTTGTTTTTGTTGCTGCCATCCAAGACTGACAAATGGGTTTAGTCCCAGACTCTTCCTTCAATTATTAATGAAAAATAGTGTATTACCTGAGGCTAACCCAACATTGCATTCTGTTTCCAAGCCTTTGGCAACCAGCAATCTCCTTGCTGTCTAAAATGCAGAGAAGAAAATCTTTTGCCTGTTCCTTTTTCTTCCTCCTCTGTTTCTGCTTCCCCTCCCTCCCTCCAGAAATACATTACTGTGTGAATTGCAGGATGACTCCAATGAGATTGCTCAGAAAGCATTGTGATAAATAAAAGTGAACATCATGCAGTCTGATTGTCACTTGTTTAGGATTTAAGGTATAGGTTTCTGAACATTACAGAGATTTAGACATGGGTTAATTAAACATTTACATACATGTGTAGGACAATATATTGTATGGTGCAATAATATGCACTTTAATCAGAATCTGTGGGTGTTGTGTGTTTGCTTGTTCCATGTTAATTGGTATCGTGCTGGCTCCTAGCTTAGGTCTTTGGCTAGATGGAACAGAATAGACATGGTGTTTTAAATATTTTAATTAGGACCAGCAGTTCCCGGCTCGCTCATTTCTCATTGGATTGTTTTTCATGCATGAATAAATTAGCTAGCATGGAAGTACTTTGCAGAAAGTAGTTGCCCTCTAGCCATAAAATGAGTCCTGTTCATTAATACTTTAATGAAATTAGCTGTGAGCAAAATATCATTCCTTTTAACTGTGTTCTAATTTCTTAATTTTAATTAGGCACATAATTGTAGTATACTGAAATTATCTTAATGTACAGCAAGAAAAGTTCTATCACCATGGGCCTGTGGCTGAAACTTGAGCATACTTGCAGCATATTTCAGCTTGCAATTTTTCTCTTCAACTTTTCCTTGCTAATCAAAATCATTTCCTCACTTCGTGTTATTGCAACATGATGTCAGGAACCAGCTACTAATGCTTTTGAATACTTGGAAAATTAAAAGAACCTCTGATGCTATGTTTTGTTGTTGGCAACATTAAGTTGACAATGCCAAATTTTGTGGTCCAACATAACCCAGGAGAATTTCTAGGAAGCACAGAATGTAGTTATTTTGACTTTTCCCCCTGAGATATTCCACATTTTGCTAAACTTGAGTTGCTATGTTTACTTTGTAATTTTACAAACTGAGATGTGAAGCAGTAAGGATGCATGAAAGAAAAGAAATTTCAATTTTGGCAGCTATAGCATAAGTCATCTTTAGTTAAATGTTATCATTTAACCAGTATAAATTAGTCTAGGCTGCTTTATAGATGCAGCTTGTTTGTACTTTGGCAGATACTGTTCTGCTGGATGCATTCTTTACTGGAAAGACAGTTGTACTGGGTGAAAACATTGGTTACTGTATATGACAGTAAATTTGACATCAGTATTTTGTTTGAGTGTTCTAATACTGACAGAGAGTTGGGGGTATGAATACTACACCAGATAACTTTTCTTAGGAGAGGTAAACATTTTCAATCCAAATTTATGTGAGTGGGGATTTCAGCCCGTACTAGTTCGCTCAGAACTGCAGAGATCTGGGATAAGAAGCAAGTTAACCTCATGAGTTTTAAAATACTGAACAAAGGGCCCATAAGTATTTAGTCCTGGAGTTTTTTCATCTAAATCCATTGAAAACTATGGTTTGTATCTGTCATATTCTTAATCAAAGAGAAGTTCAATCAGTAGTGACTATACAGATAGGAAATCTAGATTTTTGGCTCAGGTAATTTTAAGATCAAGTAGCTGTATGTTAGCATCTTAAACCTAGTGGGTTTACATAGTGATCTCTTTCTCCTGTATAGTGCTGTATAAACCTGTTCTGCAGGAGCCTGCAGTGTGTCTGTAACACACTTTCCCAGAACACCATAGTGCAGGTGAGCTCCAAGCTAGCCTCCCTTCCCCCACGGAGGGGATGTGCAGTAGTGCTGTTAGCCATTTTACCAGAGTGACGGGGACCTTTGTCCTTGCTGAAATTGAATTTCTAATTGAAATCCTTTTTGGTGGCATATTTCACTGCCTGCTGTAATTGGCACCTGCTCTAAATAATATTGATATTTCTTATTTAAATAATATATTATCGCTAATTGTAATACTTCATTATGCCCACAATTAAGTGAACTGAGGTTAGTTTACAATTAATACTAATACCAGTTGATGTGCAATTTGAATGTAATTTGCTGCTGTTAGCATATTGCCAGTGGAAAGAAGAAAGCTAAGGGATTTCTTGTTTCCAGTGGCAATCTTGTTTTTCTAGACAAACAGTTTTAAATAAAATGTGAGTTATATTCAGATAACCAACAAAGTAATTAAACTAAACATTCTGGTTATATTTCTGATCGATCACTGTCATTCTTCTGTTGGTAAACACACACTCAAACCCTCCCTTTGGAGACCTAATTCCAATTATCATCTATTAAAGATTAGTAAAAGTAATGCAGCACATCTTTAATTGTTTCATGTTATGGGAGACACAAGATAAGTCCAGAAAACTCAGGCTTCACATGCAGCAATTTTCAGTACGAGGCATTTGTTTGAGAATGCCTATAGTCAATTACAGATTGCTCTGGTAGTGGTAACAGAGCTCTAGAACGAAAAAAGGGTGTGAGCTGAAGTTTCAGCTACTGTGGAGCTTCTGCTACCCATAACAAATGCTATAGACTGATTATTCTGAAGAAAGGAATTCCTAAGGTATTCCTTATAATAAAATCTGTTTGGGTGTTAAGTATTCAGTGGCTTACGAGTCACCTGTATCTCAAAATTCATTTGCTGTAGAGGCAAATGACCTAGGCAGATGGACAATGACTGGTTTGGTCTGCTTCACCAGTTAAAATTCTTCAGGTCCTTCCAGCATCTTTAAAATGTGCGTGAGCAGCAAATTCAAAATGCATCATCACTGTGCTCAGTTTGCTGACATGAAACAATCATATTAGAAAAATGACCTATTTATACTTCTTATAGACTCCCCTGTTAAAAGACTTAGAGAAGTTAAATTTAAAATTGGTCCAGTGTTTCATTCATAAGATCAGATTGACACCTTTGAAGCAGAGCTAATGTTAACTTCTGAAACTCAATCTAAAACCAAAATAACAAAAGGGGTAATCCCTAAGGGAATTTGAGTAATGAGAAGCATAAAAGGGTGGAGCAAAAGCCTGTAATAACATGCAAGTGGTCATACAGCTGTAATTGGGGTTCTTTTCTTATTTCTGTGACAATACAGTTACTCTGTGTTTTGAAGTAAGATAGTAGACACCAACATGGTATTCAGCTACCAAAATGGGAATTTAGACAGTGGTACTTAGATTACTTGCACTGGAATTGATTGAGGAGAGAAATACATAAATGAGGCAGGGAGTTCACCCTCTGAAATTCTGATAAGCTACCTGCATTACAAATGCTTTTCTGGTACAATTCAAATGTGTGTATCTGAACAAACGTAGAGTGAGGTGCATTTCCCATGCCCATGGCCTGAATCCAACATCGTAGGACATGAGGAAGGAAGAAAGATGTGTTGAGTGTCCCTTGAAAGTAGGACATGGGGTGGAACTGCCCCAACAGCACATGCCTGTGTCTCAGTGCTTTGTGACCTTAGGCTTTTCTTTCATAGCTGTGGTGCTCAGTCCCCTGTTTCGTTTTGGTTTTGTCTGTTAGTTTACAGAGGATTTATGTTTGGTTTACACAGAGTCTCTTAAAACTTTTAGTTACATTTGTTTTAAATTTTACTTGTTGGTACCTCTTAAAACATGGAATCCAGACCTACAAAAGGCCAGAAATACAAAATGTTGCTTTCTTTGAAAGTTTACACTGCAGTGTTGCTGGTACTAGTGGTCTTGCCACATCATTCTAGTCTAGTGGTGATTTACATTTTTGTTTGTTGGTATGGGGTTTTTTTAAAGAATGCTGTGACTACTGAAATTGCTACTACTCATTTAATATTTATTTTTAGAAAAATGTCATTAGATACCTGGAATGAGGAGAAATGCTGGGAGCTGCGAAAGCCCAGCTTAAAACAGGACCAATTAAAAAAAAATTAAAAAGCCTTCCCCACCATTTTGAACTTAGTCCTAATTTCTGGATCAGTCAGAAGCTACCTGAGATCTACATGTTTCTTTTTCAAGAGGACCAAAATCTAATTTGGGGAAAACTAGATTTCTTTTACCAGGTCAGAAAACAAACCAGAAAATTCAAAACGTCTGGGTAGAAGACATTGTTGGAGTGATTTGGAAAGAGGGGTAGACAAAACATTTTAATAATAAAAAATTCCAACTGAAATAGTTTTCCTTTACTAATGAGACTTCTTAGACAAAGAATTAAGAGATTCTGTGCCAAAAAAACTCCACCCTGCTCTTGTTTCTGTGTATATTTCTAAAGAGCTGTGTGTTATAGGATTTAATTATCACCTATATTGTTAGCATTAAAAATCCTTTTAGGTTCCCTGTTGTTATTCCAAGAATGCCATTTTTGAGTACCAATCGCTCTCTTCAGATTGCATCTGCCTTCAATCAGTGGCACATCTGATTTCATTATAATTATGTTATCATTTAGATGAATCAGTATTTTTCAGTTTCAGTTGATTAGAAAATTACAACTGGAACACAGTATCCATAATAAAAGTACAAACTAGATGGTTAGTAAAAGAATGCTGGAGAACAGTGGGTGTTTAACAGCCTGTCTCTAATTTTAAAGCCTCAAAATTGCTGCTTACTGTTGCTACAACTTAGAAAAATCCTTGATGATTTTAATACAGCATCAGTGTGACAGAAACTTACAGCAGCCTTTTGGAGGGTGCATGCTGTTCATTTAGACAGCTAATGGAAAATTTCCTTTTACAATTGATTTTCCAGTGTGCAGAAATACTACATCTACCAGTGATCCAGCTGCTTTGAAATTCTGTATCTCTTCTCACCAAAAAATATTAAGCTTTCCCTAATGATTTCTGGTGTGGCTAGCAGTTTTGAATGATTGTTTTTTGTCATCAGCTTTGTACACTTTGAGGTGACGTCTTCTTCAGTAAGCCCTGAAATGGAATTGTTTTATAGATACAGAAAAGTGCGTTATGGCGTATAGGCATGGTGGAGCATGGGGCAGAGGATCAAAGGCTTTAATTTTAACTCCTTCTTGCCATTCCTTCTTTAATATTGGCGCTTGTCCTTCCTCTATAAAAGGAAATAGCAAATTAATGTTTATAATAATGTATTGGATGAACTTGTTGGAATGTCTCTGCTGTGAAGAGTTTTTATAAATATGGGGGCAAGGTGTCTGTGCTGCAGATCAGAAGTATTTAATGTATGCAATGAGAATCCAAAATGAATCAAACTGCTGACTGTGCTACTCCATTTGCTTCTTTATCATCTGTGGTCTCAGTTGCCTCCAGTTCCAGAAAAGCTCATGTGGAATTTCTCTTCTTCTCCCTGTTTGTGCATCCTCTTTCAAAATGCTTTCTGCAGTAAGAGTATTTTCTGAAAGAGGAGAGCATCTCCTGCAAGCTTTGAGTTCTCTACAGCACTCTCCCTTATTTCCATCCAAGCTTATAAACAATCCTGTGCTGTTATATATCTGTTATGGAATCTATTTCTAGTGCCAAAGGGCTGACAATGACTCTTTGCATCAAATGCTTGGAAAAGTAGTCTAGCTCATAGATAACTTTCTAGTAACTTAACTCAGTTGAAGCAGATAATGCATGGATCCAGTGCTGAGAAATTAAACAAAACCAAGGAGAATATTTTTCCATTTTGTATTCTTGCCAAAATGCAAAGATGCCACTGGACATCAGGCAAAGATATATGACAACTTTGCATCCTGGTATCTAGCCTTCCTTTTAAATACATTGAATTTAAGGAGGTATTGCTTTTTTAAACAAAAAGCATTTGCTCCTTTAGTAGCTTTTCTACAGGTTAAAATCCTATTGCAGAGTATGAATTAAAAAAAAATAATCCACACAATTCAGGATTGTGGAGAGAAAATTCATGTGAGCTTCCATTGGCCTTGAATGTCCAGCCTTAGAAAATGTAATATAGCAACGTCTGTGTTACCACACTCTGAAGCTTTCGTATGTTTCTCCTGGGGTCACGAGCATACGTAGCTGTTCTGTGGAGCCTGTAAGGATAATTTAAGAAACGACAGTCCCTTCAGCATTTTCCTAGTAAATATTGTCAGACTTCACAAGAGAGATAGTGGCATGAGTGTGCTACCACAATGCCACTGTATTAAAGTACTCATTAAATTTATGCAGATGGTAGTTTCTTCCTGAGGAAGATGTATTGATGTTTACCATTATGAATATGAAATTGTTAATTGTGGATTTTGAAACTTCAGGAGGCATTTTGAGCATGTAATTTATCTTATGACAAAATTTATCCTAATAGAGTTGTGTTGAGCTCTCAGAATGACAAAATCGGCAGGGCAGCCAGGCAGACTGTCCCTGGGGAAAAAGAACTGTTTTGACATCTGTCTGAATAGAGTACTTGTGATGGGTTTTTTTCTGGACTGGTAGCAAAGATGCTTTGTTTGGAGGTGTTCGGGGCATGATGTTGCGAGGTGGTGGCTGTAAGGGGGTCCCGGTTTGTGAAGAACATAAGCTTTATGTTTCTATCTGTTGTTGTTCTTGTTATTTAGAAGTGTAGAGATCCCTGATGCCTGCAATATGCCCACAAATTAGGCTTCTTCAGGTTTCTATCCTGCAGCTCAGCTTTCCTGGGTAAAGTGGGTATATGGTGTGATGTGAGTGCTGTGCTCATGTCCTCCCATCCCCATCAGCAGAAGGAATGGCAGGGTGAGCCTCCTGAGGAAGCACGACCAGCCACCTCTCCTGTAGGGAGGTCAACTATTGTGTCTCTGCTATGAAAGTGTGTTTGTGTGGCTAGTGATAAACTGATCTCTTGGTTGGTGTTTGATTTCAGTTTTGCTTGATCAGTCTCTTGCTGAGGTCAGTCTCCAATCATCTTGATCTGCTTTCCCCGAGTGACTGTTCTTGCCATGATACAATTACGAGGCGCATACAGCAAGACTTGCTTGCTCATGACATAGCCTGAATAAAAATAGGCATGAGGTAATGTAGAAGGGAAGATTAGGCTGATGGGAGAAAAAGTGGAAGGTTGTATTTTGAAAGAGGAAGAGGTGTAGTTAGGGAGAGATCTTGTCTGGAGAAAGACAAATTTTTTTAAGGGGGAAGAATCAGAGGTGAGAGTTCAGATGCAGAACTTCACAAAGGGATGGATGCCCTGCTTTTCAAGCCTCCTATGGATGTTCAAAAGGGGACATAAATGAACAGTTTCAAACACTTGAATGGAATTGACTGTCTTGTATAAAATCAGTGGATGGCTAACTTCATTGCTTCTAAACTTCAACCGAGGAGGAAAGCAAAAATGAAAAACCTAAAGCAATATTAACTAACTCAGATGTTTGCAGATTTTAATTTACTTTTCCACTTCTACTTTAATGGTTACTTCTCTAAGATTGTCTGCAAAAGTTTGGGATCATGAGATTTAGATTGTTAACTTTTAAAAACTTTATATACATTTTAAAATTTCAGCAACAACTTTTAAGAATCGGAAATGTTCTCTATATTTTTTTAAATTTTATCTTACAATATTGGAAGAGAAAAATGTAGCTTCTTGAGTACCCATTGAAAGACGTAACTGTCATTATGACGAAAAACACCAGGTGGTGCTGTTTCACACAGACTTCTGAATTGGTTTTCTGCCGTGCGAGCTGATGTTCAGTTATGGGAAGATACACTTCAGTAGTCATTTTGGCTATGAAGGCTCTGAAACTGAGCTTCAAAGGTTTGCATGCAGCCTTATTCTTTGACTTGACCAAATGTTTGAGGCAAGGCTGCTCTGTGTGAACAGGCACTGCTAATGAACAAGTTCACAGAATAAACGCTGCCTGTATAACCACCAGTATTGTCTGGATAAAACTATAAAGAAAAGGTGAAGTTGAAGCACCTGTACTAGAAAGTCAAAATGCTATCCCACACCCAAATAGACATCTTGAAATGTTTCTCTATTTTAATCCAGAGCTGGGTGACTTACTATGTGAAGCATTTTTTTTGACTGAATTTGTTGAGTGTTTCAAACTTTAATTTATTTTTTTAAGTCCCTAAGAGATCCCTGTATTTCTTATACTCATTGAAGTAAGACCAGACATTTACTGAGGGCTTTTTTCTTTTTGCTTTATGAGACTCCTTTTTTACATAATTCATCTATTTGTTGAAAGAGGAAATTAAGCCAGAATAAATAACACACATGTTTAATAGTGTAGATGACTACGGGAATAAATTCTATAACTCAGACTTTTCCAAAGAGTGTATAAAAATACAGCATTTGGCATAGTATATAGCTTATGAAGTTTAGTAATATCCATGACCATTGAGCTGTCCTAGCTTCTTCACACAATTGACTGAGAAGAATATGCAGTGCATGCTTGTTTCTCCACCTTTCTCATTAAAATTGCTGACAAAAGCCTAGAGATTTGCTACTTCACTGTCAAATCCTGTTCCCTTTTTCAGATGCTGGTTGTTAGCACATGAAGACCCATGTTGTGCTCAGCTGTTCTGAGTAGGTGCAAAAGAGAAGGGTGACAGCGAGGTTCATAGGCTCTCTTCCTTAGAAAGCTAGTCAGAGACTAGGTTCACACTGACTCTGAGAGCACTTTAAAGTTAACATCTCTTTCACAAGGATAGCGTTTTGTGGCAGATCATTCTCTTAATAAGAATCAATTACCTGTTCATTTTTTTTTTTTCTTTGAGAATCCAGTTGCATGGAACAAGTCTCAGGGGAAGTGTAAGATTATGTTTTTAAACCATTAATTTCTTCTGATTATCATACTGCTTTCCTCATGCTAATTGCTAAACCCTATGGGATCTCACTAACATGAGATACAGCCAGGAATAGAAAACAAAATCAGAAGACAGCAGAGGTGGTGATTTTAAACCCCACCCCTAGGCTTGTGGTATAGCACTTAGAAATGGAATGGACCAGTCCATCTCTCTTCCAGCTCAGTATTGTCCCCACAGCACATTGTGAATGTTATTTGTCTCCCATGTTTTATGTCTTTCAGATGATGTAGGGAGTTTCCACACGCTTCCCTAAAGAGATTGTTCCAAAGACTTGTGCAATTTATTGTGAGAGGCTTTGCTGGTGTTCTACTCTAATTTCCTCATTACTGAGATATAATTATCAGTAATACAATTATACATACCAGAAGGGATTTCTATTCGCTCTGTGGTATTTCCACCTTCTTTTAGAATCACAACCATGTTTCTTTGCAACTCTTTTAGCTAATACATGCATTTGTAGTGTTTTCTCTAAATGGCTCAGTATTCTTTAATCAGCCTTTCTTTCCTTTTATGAAAAGAATTAACCATGGTAACATGTGCCTTGTTTTGAATGATAAACTTGCAGCTGGCCAAAACCTTGCCATGGAAAAGTTTTTTTAAAGGTGGTGGTGGAGGGGGGAAATGTTGTCTGAAAATGCTTGCATCTCTTTAAATCATCAAATTTTGATCATTGTTAGGAATGGGAAATCCCCTAATTACTGAAAGGTCAATAGTAAGAATATGTACATACTGCTTCCTTGGAAACGTTTACATCTAAGTTCTCACTGATAGGTGTTATAGATACTTTATTATGCAAGTAAAAATACATAATCAGAAATTATAATTTACTTGCTGCTTTTAGGCTAGTCGTGCTTTGCTATTCCACTTGGTGCTCTGAATCTTTGAGGATATGGATAGCTTTAGGTCCTTAACTTGGATGCTGCAAATGTCTCTTTTGGTCCCCACTCTTCTGCCCCTTCCACAATAGTGTATGTGCTTGTTTTTATTACAAGCTTTTACAGCTCTTTTTACTTTACTAATGAGAAACTTGCTCCTTTCTTTTGTGGAGGTCATCATGTGATTATCCACCAAAAAGCAATTGACAAAACAAAAGTTTCCCTATGACTTAGAGTGCTCTGAGTGGAGGATATTAGTGTAAAGAACTGCAGGCTTGATGTAATGAAAGGGAGAGTATTCCTGCAGGATTTGTTTGTCAGGGAACGAAACTCTCTGTCTGTTGCCAAGAAGCTGTCACACTTGCCTTAATTATGATTAACAACATACACATGTACCTGAGGTTTTTTTCCTCATTGACTTTTGTAGAATGTCCATGTCATTGCTAAATATTATTTCACTGACACCTGCTATTGTAGCTTTTATGATAAGAGCCGGTCTCTGGTGCGTCATCCATCTATGCAGAAAAATTCTTTGCAGTGCCTGCATCTATCGCCAGTTTCAAGTGTCTTTCTCAGCAGATTTCTGTGCTAGGTAGCACCAAACTGTGTTTATGGGTATAGCTCTGGGCGGTTGTGTAGTCTAATGCTCCTCTAGAAGTGAAATTGCTTTGAACAGTGAAGAACGACGTTGTTCATGTTCAAGGTGTTTACCAGTGTATTTAGCGACTGGATCTAACGCTGACCTGAGTAGTTCATAGTCTGCATTGATGCAGTGTTCCGACTTGCAATTAATCCACTTAGTCTGTATTGTAGAGTTTGTTATTCTCCTTTTCTCTGTCTCATTTGTTGTGAGAGGAATATCAATGAGGTATAGCAATTATTTTTAAAGGAAAAATATAGTCTGGTTATTTGCTTACAAGGATGCTTCCATATGCTTACGTACCAGGACCGTGAACAGGTAGATTATTATAGTATCAAAAATGACTGTTGATAGAAGTGTTATAGGATCTTATTTTAGATTTATTTTATATTTAAATGTTACTATACTTTTTAAAAGAAGCCATTAGAAATCATAGAGAAATCAATAGAAACCAGTGACAGTATATTCTAGGAGAAACTATGTATTGAGAAATAAGCCAGGATAACTTAAACCTATACTATATATATATATACACACACGTACATATATATACATGTATGTGTATATATAAATTAATGCTGTCCATACATTTCTAAACTTGTCTCATTTCCACCTTCTCCTTCTGCTCATCTCATTGTGTTGCACAGGTAGAGTTATTGGTCATAGTCCTCCAAAGTTAACCCTGTCTTTTTCTTGTTAATTAGACATTTAAGCTCTAACTGGCAATAGCTAAGACAATCAGTTAGTGAATGAATACAGCATTCATTCACCGTGAATTGGAATGTCACGAACTAATCAACAACTTGTATACCAGAAGCATTCGTGTATTCACATCTGAGTGGCTTTGATACCAAAAGACTACTCTTTTAGGTATTCAAAGATATTCCTAAGGTGCAGAAAAGAGCGTGGCTACCATTTGGACATCTTGCTGGTTTACAGTGAGAAATATGTGTACGGGCACACTTTGATTTATAGTATATATCAAACATTCTCTATGGAAATGAATCTCAGTGCATGAGCAAAATTAGAAATGTTTCACTGAGAGTGTAGAGCCAGGTTCTGGGAAACCTGTTAGCTAATACCTCTGTTGGCAGAGGAGTGGGGATGGGGAGTTTCGCTGAGACTTAAGAAGATACTACATAACCAAATGCCAGGTATTTGGGGAAAAGGGAAAATTTGCAAATAACTATGGAATTACTGGTAATCTGTTCTTTCTTCAGTAGCCTTCACTGCATTTCTGTGTTTTACTCTAAGCGATTTGGAAGCTGGTGTTGCACACTGTTCATCTGTTGCTTGAATTCCCTGGGAGCTAGGAGGGTGTCTATATAGAATATTCTACACTGTTACAGACCACTGCATATACATTCCAGATCAATAGCAAAGTTAAACACAATGCTATGGCATCTTGGCAGTGAGGTACAACTGTAGAAAGATGTGTTGCATGTGTTCCTGCTACTTGGTGCTTGTATTGCTGAACAGCTGAGATGATTTGACCTAGTAATCACTGTCCCTGTTGGTGTGCTATAGGTTTTTCACATCTGAGTAATAATTCTAAGGTATTTTGCCCACTGAAGATATAATCTAACTTGTAGTTGCAAGTTGGAGGGACCAGTGTTGGGTTCATATCCATAAAAATGCCAAGTCTGCTCAGTGCACCTGAAGCTGTGATTGCAGCAAGGCAGGCACAGCTAATTGAGCTTCACTACACAAGCTACAGGTAAGGCCTGGTCTGCAGTCACAGTAAGGACCCCAGGCCCCTTGGGGCTGATACCGGCTGCACTAGAATGTGGGCCAGCTCAACTCAGCATCTCTTTCCTGAGTCACTGACCCACCCTCCTCCTCATTAGCATCTGAGAAGGAAAGGAAACCGGTATCTGCTGGGCTTAAAGTTTAGCAAGCACACTTGGCAAGTGTATTTGGATTCCTTTATTGTAATCAGGAATGTATGCTCTTTCTGTATACAAACAGGGTCCTTGGCACTGAGGTAAATGTTAATTTCTCTCTGCAACATTGCTGTTAAATAAAGGCTTTGTCACAGGTACCGGGTGAAAAATAACTTCCCAAAGTCACAAATTCCTGACATGGCATCTAACCTCTGAGTTGGGAGTTAATGGTGGCTGATCATGAAAAAAGTCTGTTCTTGTGGTTCCTCCTGAGCCTCATAGAAGTTTTCTAGATACTCTGAAGAGCTGGGTTTGAGGTGAATTAGTAGGCTAGAGAGAAGCTGCTTGTGTCAGAGTTATCACCCTACCTGACAGCAGGTGATAACTGTTACTCAACTTAGAGAGCTGAGAATTGGTGGCAGCAAAAAAAAAAAGCAAGCTCTGCTTTATGGGAATGGGCTCATACTGAGTTGTATCTTGCCTTTGCCAATGGATTTTATCTGCACCTTTTAGCACTCGGGCTTCCTCAAAAAGCTGTGGGTGAGTAGCTGAGCAGAAATTAACCTCCCCAGACAGATTTGTAGAAAACTGAAAGCCCTCTGAACACCTCTGTTGGCAGGCTTTGCAAGCTGAATGAAAATGCTGAGCAATGGCTAAAACTTTTGAATATAGCAATGTCCTTTTTTTTTAAAGTAAGTTCACGTGAGTTCAGTGTCAAAAGCAGCCCTGTGGAGCAAGATTATGTTAATTTAAAAACTACCTATTCAGTTTGTCAAGTAATGCTAGTTTGGATAGTATCTGTAGAAACCATACTAGATTGTATATAAGCAGGTAAGGGGAAAGTTAAGTGACTGCATATTGCTGCTGAGACTTTGCTGCAGTCCAAAACAGCTGTATAGACATGCTCAGAATGCAGAGAGGCAATCTTAGTATACTTAAGATGCTCTTTTTAAAATTGACAATGAAGATAATCAATGTAAATCTAACATTGAAAAAATGTCATCAAAACCTTTACTTCTCAATAAAAAGCACAGATTTTTAGGAAGGAGCATAGACTGAATTTTATTATTTAAATAAAAAAAAGCTGTGACACTTCTGTTTAGCTAGCAAAGTAATTCCATAGCCTACCTGCTGTTGGGTTAGGGATGTGAAAATTGGAGATACCATCATGACTGTAGTGTGATTGAAACATGTGTGTTGTTCTACTTTGCAGCCTGAGTGCTACAAGTGAGTTTTCCTTCAACCCTACTAGATTTGTGCTAAGAACAAACTAGAAAAAACTCATCAGTCACAAGTGAACAAAACTCTGTCAACTTTAGCTAAACTTATATTGTACCTATGGCTTTTGTGTAGCATGTTTTTCTGCAGGCTTCTATCTGCTCATTTAACTGCTTCATTCAAAGCTCTTTTTCTTCATTGCTGTGATTACAGTGCTATTACTTATTTCTGCTGGAACACCCCCAAAGTGCTAAAAGCTACCTATGAAGATACAGCTACACCTCTCAAAGAATCTGCAGTCAGCTAGCAAAAACTTCAAGGTAAGCAGAATAATACAGGAGATAAAAGAATGCAACTGTTTGAGAACTATTTGCTCTAAGTAACAATTTATTTGGTGAGCTTAGGCCCTTTCCCCTCTCAGGGTTCACCTGGTTATCTTAAGTTTTCTTTTTTGAGATGTATTTTTCAACTTCAGAATTATTAACAACTTGTTGTTAAAGTTGGGACAAATTCTGAGTAACTGACAGTCCTTCACTCCATGTAGTAACTGTGATTTGCACCCATTTAACATATATACAATCCTTGGAAGTATTAAATTTCATGTAATAACCACTGAAGTAGATGACTAAACTCCAAGCCATTCAATTGCAAATAATTTCAACCATGCTTCTGAAATAGTGCCTCAAGTAACCTTATGTGGTTTTTCAGTAAGAAAGTAACAAGCTGCTACTATTTTATTCAAGTTGGCTTTCTTGAATGAACGCTGTTTGTGGCCTTATCATTGGCATTAGTCCGCATGTCCCTGACCCAAAGCCTTTTCTAAAGCTAATCTTCAGAGAAACCCATGCTACATTTAACTTTGGTATCTCTCCTGTGGGTCTCAAATCTAACCAGACACGGCCAATCTGAATATTTCCTGCATGTTAAACAGACCATTGTAAGCCTTTTCCTCCAGGCTAGATTGTTATAAATGCTGTTTATGATCCTGCTATGACAACTGTGAAGGACATGGCAAAGAATTTATCACAGGATTATTCATCCGCCATCAGAATACCTAATAAGATTCTAAATGACCCAAGATGATAATAAGATCTAGCTTGTAGCAATAAGGTATTAATAAACTGCTTTTTTCAATAAGGAATTGTCCTGGCATCATTACCCTGACATATTTGTTTTCCTTATATTTTGCTGGCAACGTAGCTCTGATGCTTTATACAGCAAATTTATAAAAACCCATGATGTATGAAAAATACACCACATATGAAGTGGAACCCATAGGTTAAAGTCAAGAGCATTCTGTTTGCCTATGCCATAAGATGACTAGACTTTTAAGTCATAGATTCTAATTTTGCCATGCTGTTTGTATTTTAAAATTATATGTAGAATAATACATACCGTAGTGTTGAAAACAAGGCCATAATTCAAATGAAGGGATTTTGTCAAAATCATAAGTACAGGAAGTGCAGCTCAAGTGATTCATGACTGGCACTGGAATCCTGAAGTCATCTTGTGCTGGAATTACACCTGCAGTCCTTATTTTTAATGTCTCAAAGTTTAATATCAATAACTTCTCAGGGAAAAAAAAAAAGAGCTTATATAATAGCATAAAAAGCTGCTCATCTCTGTTGCTGTGAAAATTGCAGATAAAAAAATACAGAAGTGTGCAACTGGTCAGATTAGACAAATAGCCCAGGATAATCCTGAAAATCTGATGTCAACCCAACCTGTTGCTGTGCACAGCTGCCCCTGGAAGGGCCATGCTAGGGAGCTTGCAGCTTTGGTAGCCCCCACTGGCCCCACAGGAAATGCTCTTAATGAGAAGAAAGACCATCTCAGCATGGAGTTTCTGAGGTGAGAGATTGCAGGTATAGGAAAGAACAGACGTGCAAAGCTACTATTTATCCATGAAATCTATGGAGCTGATGATTAATAGCTAAATTACCCCTTGAAAATACAGAGCTGTTACAGCTTGTTTAAATATAAGTTTACACTGGATGATCTCTGACAAGCTGTGTCATATGTGTCCCCCCCTATTCATAGTAAGGGAAAATGTGAAAGAGGTGAATTGGCTTACTCAGAGCTATGACCTGAGATGGTAACAGAAATTGTAATCCCATGTTTCAGTTGGTGGTTCTGACCATCCATCTACATTGTGACCAAGGTAGTTTTCTCTGAAAAGCTGAAGATGGGTGTATATCTCATTATCATTTAAACTTTTGATGAAGGTTTATTCAAGCTGGAGAGAAATGCAAAGTGTGGATTTGAAGGCATAAGAGAGATTTGGATTATTTCAGCTCTTTGCTTTTACTTATGTTCCTAGTTGGAGACTGGGCTGGTTGCATTTACATTCAAATGACTTGATCACTTTGAAAGATTGGTTCATGATAAAGTGTGCAGGCATGAGACACAAAAGACTCAGGTCCCCTTTCCTTTACACACTTCCTTTGCAAACATGGGAAGATTGCTCTGCCTTGCTTCTTTGTCTGCAAGAAAGAAAATAAACATGCTTCCTACTTCATGGAAGGGTTCTGGGCACAACTACCAAATACTGTGGTGGAGAAAGTGTATTACTAGAATGAAAGCTGTGTGAAAACCTAACAATGACAAGGTCTAATCTCTGACCCAGTAGCTGGTGCTGCATGTTTGACTTTTCTTTCTGGTAAAGGAAAAATAATCACTCACAAACCTATTTTCCCATATGGAAAATTCAGATGAGAGGTGTTCCTGAAAGTGCTGAAGGTACAAAGTGAATGTGTGCTGAAGTGTGCAAGTGTGAAATGAAAGGACAGATCTGAACAAATAATTCTGAATGAAAAAGGATTTGAAACACATATTTGATCACGTTTCTTTGTCTTTTTCTCACTTCTGGCCTCTAATATTTCTTTAAGCAGTTACTCACCGAAAGTTTCTTCTTTTTAACAACCCTCTTCATAGAGAATAAGCAGGTCAGTAAAACAGCTTGGGAAATAAGGAAAAAAAGTGTGGGTTGATAGAGCTCATCTTCATCCTGTCTGATGGAATATAATTTGGGTCAATCTGGAATGTTGTTGATAAAATAAACACACTAGGAAGATTAGTCACATCCATTTTTGGTCTTACTTTGCTGCCATCATTTCTTTACCTCAACCGACTTTCTAGTAGGTTTAAACCCACACATCTTTAGAATTTTTCCATGATTTATATAAATTTTTTTAACATTGTAATATGCAAAGATTGGCAAAATTCTAAGGAGAGGTACTTGTGGGAGTTCTGTCAAGCCCTGGAAATAGGAAATGCAAAATTCCCTTTGCTCTCACATCTCTTGTATGTTACTGCAACACAACCTCCACCTCCTGCCAACCTGTTCAGACCTTTTGCAGCCATCACTGTATTTGTATAAAATGTAAGGAACAATTGACAATTGATTGAAGAACAGGAGCATCTGAATTAAGGATGGATGAGGGGAGAGGGTTAAAACCTTTATTGTTGCTTGTCAAGCTGAGAAGAGTGCTGCTTGTCCTGGGGACTGGCTACAGGAAATTCCTTGAGAAAGTAATCTCTTTTCATTTTTCCTGGTATGGATGACTTCCTGCAAAAACTGAGTACTTAACAATAGTACAGTCTCATAAAAATATCTTCCTGGGCTTGGTGCCTGCTAATTGGACTGTGCTTAAGACATGTTTGGAAAGGGGGTATTTTGTGAAATCAGATTGTGTGAGTGTGGGGTGATCCTCAGTTTGCTAGGAAGTAGAAGTAGTTTCTCCTTGCATCTAAGAAATAACATGAAAGGTGCAGAGAGAGAAAAGAAAACGCTGCTTAAGAAAGTGACTAGCTGTGAAGAGTTGGGTTGGACCAGCACCTCACAATGGGCCCATTGTAAGAAACAGCGTCCTGTAAAGCTGCACAAGGAAATAAGAATCACAGCTTCACTTATCTCCTTTCGGGAGATGTGAATGCAGGTGGAAGAAGGCCATTCATATCTAACAGCACAGATGAGCACTGCTGTTCCACAGTGCATTGTACAGGGAGCTGAAGCATCTTTCCCAGTGCTACAGCCTTGGAGCTTAGGGGTTCCTTTACCCAGACCAGCTCAGAGCCGTTCTCTTCAGGCAGATCCAGAAGCCAGTAGGCTGTGCAGGTGATGAGTTGAGAGGGAACAACCCAATTAGAAATATTTGACATGGAGACGGAGATCTGTAAATGTGAGAGGGGCAGGTGTCAGGCTTTAACCCCAGTCAGTAACTAAGCACCCCACAGCTGATTGCTCACTTGCCCTTGGTGGGGTGGGAGAGAGAATTGGAAGGGTAAAAGTGAGAAAAGTCACAGGTTGAGACTAAGACAGTTTAAGAGGTAAAGCAAAAGCTGGGCATGCAAGCAAAGGAAACCACTCACCACCTTTCCTCCACAGGGAGGTGTTCAGCCATCTACAGGAAAGCACAGCTTCATCATGTATAATGGTTACTTGGGAAGACAAATGCCATTAATTCCAAATGTCCCACCCTTCCTCCTTTTTCCCTCAGCTTTATATGCTGGACATGATGGTGTACAGTATGGGATATCCCTTTGGTCAACCCCAGTCTACTTGCTGGTAGGGTGAGAAGCAGTAAAGCCCTTGACTCTGTGTAAGTGCTGCTCAGCAGTAATGAAAAGACACCTGTGTTGCCAACATTGTTTCCAGCACAAATCCAAAGCACAGCCCCATACAAGCTATTATGGAAACAAACCCCTCCATCCCAAGCAAAAGCAGCACAGCAGGTCAAAAAGTAGATTCGCTTGCACTGCCTTGTGTATTTATCTGTCATTGATGCTCTGAAGATACTGTGGGATTTGATGTAAACCACAGTTTTTTACACTGGAATACAAATGTGCCTTGTATTACAGACTGCTGAGACTAGTTCTCTGCAATTGTAAGGGGTCTTCAAATGTCATTCTTAATCTTCTCTAATAATATGTGTCTTGCTGTCAGCAATGACATCACAATAGAGGAGGAAGGTTAAGAAAGGACAGAAGTCATGTTGATTTATTTTTTCCCCATTTGAGGCCTAAAAATAAATTAAGGAGTAATATTTATCGCTGTAGTATTTCAAATCCACTGTACTGCCTCATTCTGAGTATGACTGCTTTCGATGTAGTGTCATATTTAGCTCTAGTAAGTCACAAGCTTACTGAGGGCAGATAGTGGGTACAAATCTGACAGAACGCTAATGAGCTCTCCTGTGATTATCAGTAAGGACTATGACTCATTAAATCTCATTTCCTGAGAAAGTCCACATAGGGAGAAGAAATTATCTGGAATAAAGGCCTGAAAAACTAATTTGATCAGATTTATAGGTGTTCTTGTAGTTGCTACATAATAATCAGTGGAAACAGAGAAACCTTTTAATGAGATCTTTTGAAATAGTTAATGTTTCAGGGAGGGGGTCTGCTTGACTTCCATTTAAGATACAGACAAAACAGCTGCCCTTCTTCTAAGCTAAACAGGCTGATGCAGGTTGTGGGGTTTTTCACTTTCCATTTTAGAGGTGTGATTACAGCTGATACAAAAAATAAATGCTTCTGTGCAATATGACTTTCCACACTAACAAATAAGTGGATGGTGACAAAGAGTTAACATGGTGTCCCAGTGCAGTAAATGGAGACCCATCACTGCCTGACAGATACCTTAGGACAGTTGTTCACATTTGTAACTCATAGAGTGTCATCTGAAGACTTGCACAACTGAACTGACTTGCCTCTGTAACTAGGCTCTTCTTGCTATTAGGAAGGACTTCACACTGGCTGCTACAAGCTCTGGTTTTGAACTGTTTAAATTAGGGATTTAATTGGATTGGGCCAAGCTGACCACTTAGAAACTGAGAGTTTTTTCTGTTATGTTTTAAAATTCCAGCTTTTTCCAGCACTTTCTTTGACTCAATTTGTGAGGAGTTTTCTCTTTTTTTTCCTTCATAAAAAGACAATAATGTTGCCAGTGAAGTTAATGAGGACATGTGTTGGCACTGCAGGATGATATGAGTAATGTATTGATTTTTTAATTATTTTTCCCCTGGTCTTACTGCACAGAAACTGTGTGGGTCATGTGGAACTGATTGCATGCAGCTTGACTGTTGTTCTTGGTTCTTTGCTAGCAACTGAGGTTATAGTGGATTTCAGTTTGAGATGTCTCCATAGTAGGGTATAATGCAGCAGTGTGAGTAATTTATATCCTGGGGTTTTATGGGGTTGGGGCTTTTTGTGGGCTGTTGGGTTTGTTTTGGTTGGGCTTTTTTTTCCTCTTTTTTCTTTTTATTCACCTTTTTTTGTGGGCTTTGTGCATCTATCTGGGGGGATGTGGGGTGGGGGTTTTTGGTTGGCTGGGGGGGTTGATTCTTTGTGGGGGATTTTTTGGGGTTTTTTAATTAAGAATCCCTAAATCTGCTAGAGCAGTAAGAAAGCATTAATTTGGAGAAAACTTTTGTGGGATGGGATCTTTGAAAGATGTAGAACTTCATTAAACATAAAAGCATATTAAGTACTTATGTATTCACCAAGACCCTCCAGATACGCTTTCAGTCAGGACAGGAATATTTCAAAGGATCAGCTTTTGAATGAAGATTACGTGGCATCAAGGAAAGGAAGGACTGCAAAGCTGAACAGCTCTCAGACTCAAGATAATTTGGGGAAGCAGCTCGCTAGATATATAAACTGTGCTAGGCCACATTGTGTGCTCCACATGAAGAGGACTAAATTCTAAAAATTGCAATAGCATATATTAGCTTTCTGATGCATGTGATGGTATGCTTGATCCTCTTGGCATTAAACTATCTGGGAACAAGGAGATGAAAGTCATGTTATTATTAAAATAGCAAACAGAACTGTGTAGTTTAGTTTGATCTCACAAGCTGGGATCAGAAATGAGCCCAAGTTCAACATCTAGGGAATGAGAACACAGGTCCTGAACACCTCAGAGTTTCTTTCAGTGTTTTTATCTGAGCCTTTAGGTATATAAAAATGTTATTTTCTCAACTGAAATCCTGATCTCCTGGTAGGAGAATGAGGAATATTGATTGTTTCATCCAGTTACAGTTTGAAGTACATGGAATAAAAATAAATATAGGACATGCTCGTCATGCTGACGCAGTAGCAACTGTGTGTTTGGACCTGTGTGTTTTGGGCATCAAGGCAAATAAACTTTGCAGCAACAGTTGTTACTTTCCTTGGATCCTACAAGCTAGCCCAGGCTCATCAGCTATAGCAGACCTGACCTGGGCTGTCCAGGTGCATCCTATCTGTTCTGGCAGCGCTGTGAGCCCATCTCAGAGCCTGCAGTGGCTTCAGCTGGGGAGTACCAGCAGGACACCAAGTACTGAGGAAAGGATCTTCTGTTTGGGCATTGTGGAGAACCTGAATTGGCTGTACCTTACCTCCTTTGGAAACAAAGCAATAAGGTTTGCTGGTGAGTTGGATCAGACCCTTTCACCTCCTGATCATTTTTTTTTCATTCAAAAATCCTTTGGAAAAAATTCCAGAGAGTTTAGGTTTTGTTGAACGGGTATTTATCTCCACCATAGTTGTTGCTTGATTCCAACTAGCATATTACCTGGCATCTGTGCCATGTGTTAGGAATTAAATAAAAACCCTAAATGTGTTGCAGTTGGTAACTTGAAAAAAAGTATTTATTAAGGTGAATATATAAGTTAGAAGTTAAGGAAAAGCAGTTGTTTATGTGCTATGAATTGCACTTTTCTGTTTGAGAAATGAAAGTTATTTAGATGTTCTGTGTGCTTGTCAACGGAATTTGCTCCAGGAGTGCTTTATAATGGCGAAGTAAAATCTGTGCTATGTATAATACAAAGATGAGAAAAATGATGAATTCTTACTCTACTGGGTAGCAAAGCCAAAGAAACAAAGGAACTGGAGAAGTGTAAATATTCCTCTGGTAATATAACCTGAAAGAATCTTCTCTGTGTTAGTTGAAGAGAGCTGTTTTCTACCCTATGAAATATTTGGGAACACCACCAGCACCAGCAAGTTTCTTTATCTAGCACATGTGGAAAGTCTGCAACTTTATGTGACAATTTCAATTAAAAATGAGTGAAGGATGGAAAAGTTAGAAGATTATCTTGGGGGTTTCGCTGGTTTGGTGGTGGTGTTGCTTTTTATGTTGGAAATTGAAGCTTAATATCCAAAAGACTAAAATTGTAAAGCAATACAGAGAAATAATGGTGGGTTGTTCAGGAAGGCCTTCAGTGTTAGGCTGCAGCCTGAGTGAGGCTCCCTAAAACCTCTGGTGTCATCTTAGCTATTCTGCCTATGACGTAAAGCCTCTTCTTTAAACTGACCTTCAGTCTACTTTTGGTAAACGTATGTGTCAGTGTTCGGGCCATTGTATTAAATTGTCCCATTGCCCCAGATTTTGTGGCAGTAGGTAAAATTAAAATGAGATGGCAGTTATTCTGGTACTGCCTTCCCTGGCTGAAATGAGTTACAAAGCCATTATAATGTCAATGCACTGTTGTCTGTGAAGATGAAGCTGCGATCATGCCATTGATTTCACATATGCAGTGTACAAACTGACTGATCTTTAAACTTTTAGTGCAATCTGCAACTAAACTAGTATCAAGTGTGGGAGCAGAGTTTTGAATGAAGTGTGTTACCAGCTTTATTTCAGCTGTGCTGCTGGTGAGGAGCAGGTGCTGCTGAGCTGAACGAGGCCACTGGTAGGATTCTACCCAGCTGTTCTCACTCTGTTAGTTAAATTCTTCTAAAGATGATTTGTGTCAAACAGGTAAAAGTTCCTCATGTGTAAAGCCTCAATGTAACTGTTGAAAGAGAAGTGTTGGAATTAATGTTGGGTAATGAACTGTCTTTTCAGGGTAGTTTGTGGAAAAACTGAACCTCTCCAGGTTCATCTAAGCTATCTGGTATCTGCAGAGATGCTCTGACTTGTCAGGGTGGGGAAAATGGTGGGAGCAGTTAGAGCAAGCAGAAGAGAAGGTATCAGGAAGGGGTTAGCTAGGGGGGGCAGTGGAGGTGGGGATTAAATCGCTGAGGTTTGAATTTTGAGACTCCGTGTAAGTGCAGTTCCATGGAGAATTGGGAGATTCCTTTTTTTCTTCTGTGAGTGTATCTTTGGATAGGTATGGGACATTTTGTATAGATACCCTGGGATTGTGGCAAGGAGTGCTATTAGAAGAAGTAAACAGAAATTCCATGTTTGTTCTTAAAATCTATGTTGTAGGCTCATCTCTTTTGGGCTATGTAGGGTATCTTGATTTTTCTGTCTTCCTGATATTGGGCAACAATGTCCAGGAGCCTCAAAGATGTTGCTGGTACTTGGAAGGTAAGAGGGGGAAATGTGTAATATCATATTAGTGAGCAAAAGGTTCTTGTGGGTCTGTTTTCTGTGATGATCCTCTGAAGGCCTCTGTGGGCTTGTTTTGAAGTGTTTGGAAACCACAGTGAAGTGATGAGAGCTATATTAATGCCTAGATAAATTGATTAGTTATGTGACGTGCATAACTCCATTTAATGCACGCATCAAATTGAAACTAGACCCCTTAAGGCTAATTCACTGCCTCCTTAGAAGCCAGTGAAATTCCTTCAGCGTCAAGTAATGTGTTTAGATGTGCTGGCTTTAGCAGGCACTCTTATTTCTGTGTAAAACATAGCATTTTAAGGACTATCTGGAAAAAAGGTGGCCTACAAGAGAACAATCCAAAGTGACAGAAGTACGGACCAATGTCAGCCATGTGGAAGCTTCATATTAGTCAAAGGCTGAAGAACATGTGATGAAGGGGAAGGGGATTTGATATATTAATAATATTCAGTCATAATCAATTTATACACTATCTACAATTTACATAGAGTTAGATAAGCCTGAAATCCATCAGATTAACATGTCAAAAGCATAGGTATTTGTTCTGCCTAATCCTCACTGGTAGTTTAGGTTCTTCAAATGGGATAAATCAGAAGCAATCTAACCACATGAGGTTACTCAATTGCTATCTCAAAACTATTCTGAAGCTAAAAATGGGACATCTTGCACATCAGTCAATCTTTTTTCCACCCTGTCATTGTGCAAGAGGTCTGGCTTTTTGGCAAAGTGGCAATAAGATTAGCAAGGTCTAGTTTTTCAGATCAAAAGCTAGAAATCTGCTTTAGGGCTCTGTTTTCTTTCTAGTAGTCTAATGAGGAGGGACAGGCAATTATTATTATTTATTTCACTAATTAGCTGAATAATCATTCATTGTAAAACTCTTCTGTGTTAGAAATATGTTCCTTGTACACTTTGTTTAACACAGTTTCCTTTTTATCAGACTGAACTGTTGTGCAACATCTTTTATTAGTGGGGCAATAAGGGGCACTTGGGGGAAAAAAAAGAGGGATAATTTTTGATCTGTGAAGATAATGCAACAAGAAGCAAGTCCATAAAAACATCACCTTTCAGTCTCTGAAGACATAATGCTTTATGATAACCATAAAGCATTTTAGTGCAAAATAAATTGCTGTCCTATTCAAATCCTTAAATGTACTACACTGGATGTCACTGAAGACATACAGCTATTTTTTCCAATATTGAGATATATTTTATCATAATTTGTAGTGTAGGTGACAACCTTGCACACATGATTGCCTTTTCTTGCTTAGTTAGCTTGCCAAGGTCAGAGTCCTTTGGCCTTTTATGAATGTAGGACTATTAGGAAATAAACAGGATAACCAAGTAGCATATAAAGAAAACTTGCTTTAAAGATTTCATAGTGTTCTGAGTATGTACTTACCAAAAATGACTTCTTTATAAATGCTTTAACAGATTTTTCTCACTTGTAAAACATAAAGGTGATTTTTGCTCGTGTTCCTTTCTCTCTCTCTTTCTTTTAAATTCATTTTAGCTTAGCTTAGTTTTATTTTTTCTTTTGTAGCTAACTACTGGCGAGTTGGCTTTGGAGCTGCCGCGAGGAGAGCAATGACTGGCAATTAATGGGAAATACTGCAGCTACAGTCAGTCTAGAAGCCTCGAGCCAGGTAAGCACCTCCATTTCCCCATAGTTGAACTCTCCAGATGTCATTTCATATCGTGCTACTGGTGAGGTCCTTGGAATTGGCATTCTCAAGGAGTTTCTGGAACTTCATATTCACTTCTTGCATCATAGCAGTGGAGGAGGGGTTTTATTTTGAAGTATTTTTGTGGTTTTTCTGCTGCTGGTAATGTCAGAGTATGACAGCATGGAAAGGGTAGAGGAAAATGCTAATAATGGTGACTTACCTGGCAACATCATTTAGGAGATACACTCCCACCCCATAAAAGTATTTGCCTCGACTGATTTGTTTAAATTTGATATAAAATACTATAGTTTATTGAATGGAATGAAAAAATAAAGTTGATTAAAGTCTATATGGAACCATAGAAATGTGGTAAGACTTGGGGACATTTATATAAATTCTGTACAAATGAAGAGAAGTGAAGGGAAATAAATTTAAAACGCATTTTTAATGTTTGCCTTTAAAATGAAGGTTTTGAAATGGAAAATCTGTCACAATAAAACTTTACCATCTGTCTTGAGTTTGTTGAGATGAAACTGTGCCTGAAAGGAAAACAGTGATGTTTTTAATGTAACTAAAAATTCAGCTATAATTGTTCACTTGTATGTTTATAGGTGGTGATACTGTATTTAAA
The DNA here is from genome assembly GCA_020800305.1 of Porphyrio hochstetteri. NCBI lineage: Eukaryota > Metazoa > Chordata > Aves > Gruiformes > Rallidae > Porphyrio > Porphyrio hochstetteri. The sequence continues at coordinate 8,759,243 of CM036915.1, read as the reverse complement.
AATGAGGATAGAATTTTTCTGCTTTGGTGTGGAAGATCCTTTGTTCCATAGTTGGTGAAAAAAGGTTGCTAGGATGGTTGTAACATTGCCTGATAGTTTCTGTGAGATAAACTTCTCCAGATAAAGGGTCCAGTTTGAAATTACCAGCTCCTGTGTAACTCTTGGCAGGACAAGAATTTCCATTCTTCCTTTAATTGTAACTTCCAATCAGTCATGTTTGCTTAAAAATAGCTCATAAAGGTTTTTAATTATTTACTACGCTATCAATATGGTAAATGTGGTGCATTTGAAGTAAGGGGTGTTAGCCTGTAACGGATGGGTAAGGGAAGGTTATGAGCAACCTTTTAGCCTTTTGGACTCTCAACCATATATTACAGCATCTATAATGTATAGGTCCCTTATTAAACTATTTAGAAACATTCAATTAATATAACATGATTTTCTTGATGTGTACATCATATGATTGGCAACACATACCATGTAAAAAATAGGTTCCCAGGGAGATGTGGATTTGGGGGCTTTTATTCTCTCTTTTCTTAATGTTTTCCTGGTTGTTGCTCATTGCTCGTTGGCAGTTCATTTTAAGGTTTATAAATAATAAAACCAGCAGCAATAGTAGTGTTTGGCTTTTAGATCAACAGACACATATATTTTAATCTAAATGACAATATTTAGCAACAAAATTGCTTCATTTTAACTTCACTGCATTTCTTAATCTGTGGGAACTATAATTTAAAAATAATGAATGCAACAGGGTGAATATATGGCTTCCATTAATTCCAAATAGTGCTTATTTCCTGCACTTTTTAATTATTTGAATATACTTCTCCATATATTTAACTGGAGTGGAAAAATCATTCAAACCTCAGACCATTTGCGATTACCAGTGTATCTGTAACTTTCCATCCAAGTTACTGAACTTGAGAGTAACAACATTTCATTTTGAGTACCTATTTTTCCTGCATACTAGAAAACACTGCAGAAGTAGAGAAAAATGTTTAGAAAGATGCAGGTTTCATAAACAACAGACGTCACAGAATGCCACTTAATAAATTGCAAGTTCCACTTGGAGATATCACAGAATCACAGAATCACAGAATTGTAGGGGTTGGAAGGGACCTCGAGAGATCATCGGGTCCAACCCCCCTGCCAAAGCAGTCACATGACAGGGCTGACTTAAACCCAAGGACATTAAGTGTGCTAACTGAGGATCTGTGCAGCATCTTGCATCCTTCTGTTGTCTTAAAATGGATTTTTCTCAGAGAAGCAGGGATCCACAGGCTGTGAGGATTTCTTGATCACCCAGAACCATTAGCTTTACTGTCATCATTGCACATCATAAATGCGGGCACAGTAAGAGCTGTAAGGCCAGGTCCTCACATTCTTCAGATTTTTGTTACCTGCTTAGTGGGTCTGGCATGAAATTTTGTCTTCTCATAGAATTTTACTTTCTTTCGATTGTTGAGACTGAACCTAAGTTCCTTCCTTGTTAACATTATCATTTACAAAATTGCATACTGCCATGGACTGGTGACTGAAATCATGTGTCAGTTTATATGGTGAGGCTTACTGATGTTGGAGACAGAAAAAGCACTTAGCAGAAAACATGTAATCTTTCCCAACCTTTCCTGACTCTACTCAAACCCTATTAATAAGTAGCTGCAGGTGACTCAAAGCTACCTATTGTTTGGGTGATAGGACTCCGTGATGTGATGTGCATTTTAGAGTAAACGCTCTGCACACGTCTGCGCTTTCCCTGCCTTACAGTGACTTGAATCTGAGCATGAATACTGGCAGATAGAAAAATAGATGAGTATATTAAGGTTTCCCTTGCTTTTTGGCATTCTTGTGCACTTGTTTAAGTTCAGATAGACCTGAGCCATCATGAAGAATTGGTTCAGGTGTTACAATGTGTTGGATGAAAAGCATTTGTGCAAAGAAACCTTACTGCCCTTGCTGCTTAAAAAGAAAAAAAAAACCAACCAGGGTAGTTGATTCCTATTGATTCTGGTCAGCGGCATTTACAGTACAAACACAGGCTATCCTTAAACTATGAACCTTCAGTAGAAATCAAAATACCAATTAAAGAACTGTTATGGCATCTGTTGCTTTTTCATGAGACCAAAATTAATGACTTTGAGGGCAACCTGATACTGTCTGTGATAGGGCAATATGTATCTCTACTGTGCCATCAGTCTAGTTAGCTTGCTCATGCTTTTGCCTGCCACTGTTGCAGGTGGTGGAGAAAGCAAGCCTGGTGCGACAGTCTTTGTGCTTACACCTTAGGAAGATAGGTGGCATTTTCTCGCTGCAGTACCATCTGAGCAAATTTTGTCAGCATGAGAAGGGTAATGAGAGCTGGGAAAAGAGGAATTACCTTACAGTTACAGGGTATGACTCCTGAAACAAACTCACTACTTTACTGGTGAATTCCTTCATTCACTCCAAAGTTAGTTTCCATAATTTCCTCCAAGGTGCTGTGCACTCTGCTGCCTTTTGCATTTGCACATAAACTCCGACTTTTCTCTCTTCGTGCGTCTTAAGCTGCCACACCAGGTCTTCTTATCTTCGTGCTGACTTCTTTATTCCTATGTTAGTTTCTTGTTCTTGTCAGGTCTTTTCCTCTTGTGTGCCAGATCATTGGTTTGTGTTCATTGAAGTCCCTATGATACAGAATCCCTGTTTTGCAAGGGCACATAGAGTTAATTTCTGAGGAACTTCCCTCCAAGAGAAGTGTGTGTTTGTGATTGAGCTTTCTAATTCCTTGTTAGCTGGTATTTTATTCCAGAACTATGTCTTACTGTCTTACTGTGGTTACAAGTCCATGATTCTTCTCTAAGCATGTGCCAGCTGTTTGTTCCTGACAGTAGTCAGTAAGAGGCTGTGACGATAGTGGATCAAGTACTAAACTCTTTGCTCAGTTTCTGTTTCAGGTACTATGAAAATTTCCCAATTCAGAGTTTAAATAGGCAAATAACCTAAAAAGAAACTGGCACACATAAAGAAACACTTCACAGTGGGGCTGGCTCACCTAGAGGATGTCTGACCAAAATGACCTCCCAGAGAGAGAGAATAAACAGTAATCATGTTTTATCTCTAATAGGCCACGGGTTTTCTTTTTGTGGTCCCCATGCTCCACAATGGGTACTGCAGGATATATGGTGTGTGTCTCTTCTTCTGAGAACCATCAAGCCTTCTAAGGTGATAAGAAGTATGCAGTAGTTCAAATCAATGTGTAGCCATGCTTGAAAAATTCAGCCTGTGTTCAGTTGAATCAGCCAGGAGCCCAAATGATTTACCCAGATTGTCTTAATTGAATACCTAGCAGTCACTCCAGCTGAAGATGTTATACATAAAATTAGAAGCACTGGGATGGTCAGAACCTTGTTTAGGTATAAGAATTGTTCATCTGTATGAATACTCCTTATTTGCTTAGGTTGATTTGGACTGCTAAAAATTGTAGGCCAGTTACTGAGATTTTTGCCTTCTACATCTTCAAAACATTCTAGCCAATTTACAGGCAACTATGCGGTTATTTGCAGGCTCGGTGCCTCAAAGCTGAGGAACTCAATAAATAAGAAATCTATATAACTGTAAATATAGCACCTCTACTTAATCATTTCATTCCCTTCCACCTGCTTCCAAAGAGCAAAGTTTCAGGCAAAAATCCCACATGTCAAGTTTCATCTCTGTTCACATATTTCTGAGTGAATTGCTACTCCCCACTGCCCCTCCCAACAGGAGTTCATAGAAGTGCAGCAAGACCTTATTATTCTGTTTATGATAGAATGGTCTATTCTCATACAATGCAGTCCACAGTAAATCCATCCACAGAATTAATTCTGGGGCTGTGAGAAAGAGATGCAAGTAAAAGCTGTAATGATTTACAGTTTGAAGACACAGCTGATATGAAAATAAACATTGAATCAGTTTCTTCTATATGTCTTAGTGCCATTAGAGTAATGACAGTAGGTGTCATTTTTCACATTTTAATTGGTGTTTTGCTGATTTTATCAGAATTTCTGCTGATCAAAGCAAATTGGCTATTTATTTATTTTGTGGTGATGCTAACTAATCAGTGGAAGTTTAATGTACTGTAATGAATTTTAAATATCCTCCTAGTCATTACAAGTGTGTGAATCTAGACTCTTTCTCGTAACAGCTTAAATAATTAATTACTTGAGTAGCAGGAAAAGGTAACATTTAATATAATAACATTTTCTTTGAAATATTTCAGTGCATGTTTTATAGTACTGTCTCAAATTAGTAAAGGATAATTCTGACCAATGTATCCCCCCCACATGCACACAGCTCACTTAACCCGATCCTGACTGCATTGTTTTAGACTGATGGTAAATACCTTAATTATTAGTTTGTTGCAGTAGCTGGTTGAATGATAATTTTTTATATTATTTATACTTCAGTGACTTTGTTTTAATTGGCTTCTTTTATGTTATTTATTCATACAGATAAATCATACATGTTTTTAAAACGTTAATGATTTAATTTTACATCATAGTACTGTTTCCTACCAATTGTAGCATGCCATGTATTGACCTCAGGAGAATATAAGAACAAAGAAAGTTTTTAAAAAAAAAAAAAGTAATGGACTAACTGAACTGACTGTTGGTTAACTCCATGACAGAGTTCTTCACATGTCCTCTTGTTCAGAAAAGAACTTTAGTATTCATTTAAACTTTTAGGAATAGAGCATGTGCCCTGAATTGGACTGTTAGCCTTTGAGGACATAATGCCAACAAGAATTTGGCATCATTTTGCTTTTAATGTACATCTGTAATCAATCCCTGATATGTTTTTAGAAACTTCATTGTATGCTTCCATGTTTTGCCCTGAAATAGCAGTGGTTCAAATATATTGGTGACCACATGTGAAATGTAAGATTAGTGCCTGGAATTTAACATATTTGTATTTCTGGATGTTAGTTCAGGCAAGACAAACAAAAAAACCCCTCGTTCTTCTCATTGTGCTGATAGTTAGTCCAGCTCTGGACTCAAAGTAGGCATATTTGGGTCCCAGAAGGCTGGTGTTCCTGAAGGGATTTAATGTCATTTAGGTTTAGTATGTATATAAGTTGTTCTAATATGGTAATTTTTTTCAATGCACTTCTTTAGTGCAGTATATAAAATGGCATGAATTAATTCCACCACAGATGATAAAGTTTTCATTCTTCATGCTTTAGGAGAGACTGTGTTTTGTGTGTGTACAAGGACAGCAACATGCAACGTGCAAACAGTCAATAGAAAATAAAGCTATTTTATACTGTAATTCTAAGGGGGAAGCACTGTGAGGTGTCTTTGAGAGAACACAATTTGAATGGTTGTAACATGGGGGAATTGATAGATTTGTGCTGTTCAGTAAAGTATTTTACGTACATTATTCAATGTTCTTCAAAGCTATGTAAATCTTTCTTCTAAATCACAGATCAGGTATAGATCCTGTGCATAGGATGTCCATTTGTCCATTTTAATGTCCATTTGTATAAATTTTATTGCACAAATAAGAGATTTTCACCTTCCTTGTCAGTATCTAAACATGACATTGTAGACTAATTTCAAAGTGCAAAGTGTGAATACTTAAATTTCAGCATCCTTTTGAGGTATTTTATATCTTCTTTTTAAATTTTGGCATCTTAAAAATATGCAGCAGCTGCTTTTTATTTCTGAGGGGATTTTTTTTGCAATGATGTTTTAATTAACAGTAGCATTTTAATAAAAAAATAATAGCCAACCCATTAGTTTATACTATGTCAGTGATTAGATTCTGAACTATGCTTGCTAATTCATCTACTACTGTATATAACAGAAAATAAAGACTCTTTAAAATGAAGAGAAAAATGGCTAGTGTTAGAGTCACTGAAAGCATCCAAACTCATGCAGAATTCATACCTATTGTTGAGGCATTGTTGCGTGTCAACCTCATTGCAGTGTGGTTTAGGTCTAGTTTGAGAAATAAATTTAGTTAGCCTGTAATTAGTCTGGATTTGAATGAAACAACACAATTAGGAATTACAACATAATTAGCAAATTTAGCTGGATGGTTGCTCTGATTCTGGTGACTGGTTGATTCCCCGTGTCTTGCTTAAATGTTTGGCAAGCTTTTACGTGTTACTTGTAAAATTACTACCAGAGCTTGAGTTGGGCAGCCGTTTGGAAATGCCCTGAAATGGCTTTGTTTCAGAAATTGCCATGTATCCGATTGCTGAAAAATGGTGCGTGTATGCTGTGCCTGCACTTGGGCATTCCAAAAGTTATGAATCCCCAGATCATTCATCACTGAAAGGTTTTGGTCTTAATTTAACAAACAAAGCATGGAATCTGTATGGGTTTCTTGTCTTCAAGCTAAACGGTCATCCTGATATGCTGCTGAGAAATATGTGATGATAATGTGCCAGTTTGTATCTGATGGACAAGTGTCTGTCCTGCAGTTGCAAAGATGATGATAGGGAGCCAGTAGAGTTTTTTCCATTATTAAAAAACCCCAAACCAACAGGTGAATAAGCAGAAGGTTTTTTGATTGTTTTTTATGTCCACAATATGTTCAGTTTTACCATTGCTACCACAGCAAAATGGATATAATATTCCCAAAATAATACTAATAAGAAGCTTTCTCAAGGGCGTTATACAAAAAGCCACTTGTAAAGTAAAAGAAAAAACAGTGATGTATTCTGGGTTTATTTGTTGTTCTGTTGCTCCTTGTAATGCATTTAACATGTAAAAAAGATAGAGCTGTGACTTGTGGCATGAGCCTGGTTTTGTAGCAAATGTTTTCCGTACTTATCAGTAGCTATGCTGGAATCTATCTGGTCTGTTGGGGTTTGGTAGCTTGAGGAATGAATGAATATTCATTCCTTTTCCCTGGGTACAAAGTAAAATAACTAGTAATTAGTATAATATTTAATACTCCAATTCAAAATAAATAAATCTTTTGTGAAAAAAATCTAATTATTATAATGTAGCAACTTCTGCGTGTGTAACTGAAATTGGATGTGCTGTTTTGAAAATGCTTTTAAGCCCTCATTTACATGTTTCCAGATCAGTTAATTATTCTCCTTGTATGCATAAAACAGAACTCTGGATTGTACTTGCATATATTATTCATTTTGCTATCTATCTTCTAAGTTTAGCTGATTCTAATATTTTAATTTTACATTATTATTATACCAGTGATATTTGTCTTCTAATACAAAAGTTATTCTTGTCTGCACTTAGTTTTATGATCATTTTTAAATGAAATGGTTTCATGATCGTAAATGTGACTATTATAACTTGAGACTTATATTTCACTTATCATACTAAATTGGTCATGTCTTATGTTTCTGTGAACGCAGTGTCTCAGATGGGGACCTTGGCTTCTGCTGGTGAGGTCATGAGCCAGAGAAAAATGCAACTATTAAAATTAAAGGCAGGAGCCTTGAAACTGGTCACCAGAGTCACAGCTTGGGAGTTGTTATAATAAGGGCTGATCCAAAGCTTGCTGAAATCTGCAGGAGGATTGGTGATCACTTTCAATTAGACCTTTCAAGTTTATCTCAGCTTTAGTTGCTGAATTTAGTATTTCCTTGATATCCATGAGGTCATCATTGCCACAGTCATGAGATCCAGTTCATTCTTCCTGGCCACAAAAGTATAAACAGGGAGATGTTTGATGCCAATGGGCTCTACTGCAGTTGTACTGTTCCCTTCGAGGCTAACTGTGTGAAGTTCAACAAAGCTCAGTACCAGGTCCTGCACCTGGGTCACAACCACCCCGGCTCTTTGATCTGTCATACCAACAGGCAACCACAACAGCAACAGTCAGAGCATGCAGGGTGGGAACACACCTAACTGTTCACTGTAAACAACCAGCTTTCTTCCCAAGAACGTGTTTTCTCCATTATTGTCTGTCAGGCTGAACTTCTGATATCATCATAGAATCATTTTAGTTGGAAAAGACCTCTAAGATCACTAAGTCCAACCATAAAATTAAGTCTTCCAAGTCCCTAAGCCTTCTTCAGCCACGCTGCTGACTCATATTCACCCAGCTGCCAACCAACACGCCCAGGACCTCCTCCACCAGGCAGCTTTCCAGCCACCATTCTGCCAGCCTGTACCGACAGCCAGGCAGTATGAGGAAGGGTGAGGGAGGTAGTGCTCCTGTTAAATTAAAGTTCAAGTTTGAGGTTAAGGATGACATTAAATATAGGTGGGGATTCAGGATGACCTGTGTGTAATAGCACAGCCCACACATTTTTAAGAAAGAGAAATGCATACAGTTGAAAAAAGAAATCAAATGCATGTGCATAGGAGGAGTTAAATATGTTCTGTGTTGGCAGTCTTTATCCCAGTGCTAAACAACCTCTGAAGGTTTGGTTTTATAAGCTTGAAAGATTTCAACAGTACCATTTTTTACTATGTCATGTCTTTCTGATGTGTTATCTCCCCACTCCCCCCACCCCCGCTTCAGTTGTATACTGAGATAACAGAAATACTTAAACCTGCTTCACCCATGGTCTATCTGTAGTCTGCTTGCCATGTTTATATCCACCACACGGGACTCTGCTAACCATGTTAACACTCTAGCTGATGGCAGTAGTAAATTGTCTCTCTCTGCAGCGGGTGAGTGGGAAGCACTGTTGCCAAAGCAGTGTAAAGCCGGGAAGTGATCATGTTGGAGGAATCTTTGATTCCTTGCAAGGGCTGTGAAATGGTGGTACTCTAGTAGTTCCTTCTGCCCACCTCCTGTGAATTGGTGACTCCTTTCTGATGTCTCCAGGCTGTACCTGTCCCATCTCATCGCCTCCTTAGCTCCGTTTACCCATTTCATTCTCTCTATCCTATCCCAAGACTTCCTCATCATCTTTCTCCCACAAGATGAACTCCAGGTACATACTGATCAAGTGGATTAACTGCACGTTCGCAGCATGGTTGTGTTTGCTCTAGCTCTCCTATGGAATGCACTCTGATGTGGATCTTCCTTTTTGTCTGACATTTTTTCATTGTCAAAAATATATTTAACAAAGTTCGCATTGATAGATAGCACCCTTAGAAACAGTCTGTACAGGCCACTCCTCTTCAGAGACGTGTTAGGCTTTGCCAGATGCTGGCAGATCTTACTGTCTTTTGCTCTTGGCTCACGTTTTAAAGGCTGTCACATCAACTGTCATGACTTTGTTTTTAAATGAAATAGTAAACTGAAAAGAACAAGGAGCTAGCATGAAAGATGTGCCAGCCTGCTGTTTTTCATGTGCTGGCCTGGAGTCCTGCCTGCATGCAAGGAGCTAAAGAACTGTGAAAGGCAAAGAGGGGCTTATTCATAACAGTAAATTTGAGAAACCCTTTTTCTCTTCAGTTATGAGATGACAGAATGCCAATTCTCCTGTGGATGGTTTGAAACTCTTTGGTTTTGTTGTATTACCCTGTACATTTTGCTCCAGGTGCTCTGAACTTTGCTATCAGTAGATTATAACCAAACTAAGGGTAATAATGCTTTAGATAGTCCTTGAAACTAAGGAATAGTTTGGACACTATTGTCAGAACAATCTTGTCTTTTATTCTTATTTTGGATCTGTAGGCATTTCCTGATGATTTGTTTCTCTGTTTCACTTTGATCATTCTTAATTTTTTTACATCTGCCTTAAAGTATATTTGTGTAATAAGTGTAAAGATTTTTAAAACTCCCAGAGGCCCTTGGGGCAGGAAGTTGCCTTATCAGTTTTATAAACCTTTGTGCATATTTACAGTGGTACTGAAAGAATTATTGATGGTAATACTATAAACTGTCTCCTAATAAATTTATACAGAAAGGTTGTGCTAGAGAGGCTGAAGAGAGAGGACCAACAAAGACGAACAGGCTTAGAAGGTGATGTTATAAAACCCTTCTACAAAGCACTTTATTGAGTGGAAAGTAAGAGAATTTACTATGCTGCTTCCAGACATGATAGAACTATAGTTAGTGACAAATAAACTGTGACTTTTTACATTTAAGTTCATCCTGTTGTCCTTCAGCTCAACTCTGCCCCTGCCTGTGCTGTTTCAGAGGTATAGTGGTAATTAAAAAGGAGTCATTCAGCTGCGCTTGAGTTCATTACCCCAAGGAAGTGAATAAACACTGTATTGCTGAAGTCAGAAGTAGGTGGACTCTTTCTATTCCTCATTCCTGGTGCCTTGACTGTGGCACCAGGTAATTGTGCTTATCATGACTTAGCCAGCTGTTTGCTAGCAGTTCCCAGAAAATGGAACTCATTTTCAAAACTTCTTCACCAGCTGACCAGATCCATGTTTTGTTCTTCCCCACCGCCCCGCTTTCCCTTTTTCCCCCCCTCTTAAAGGAAATTACAGTCAAGGATTAAGTCAAAAAGAAATCTCTTATTCTGCTGAGATATTTTGAAAGGTATAGACTTTCTCCCTCTGGTGACTCTTGTGGGTTAACCCTGCAAGCAGCTAAAACAACCACAAAGCCATTTGCTCACATCCCCCCTACCCCAGTGGGATGGGGAGAAGAATTGGAAATGGAAAGGAACAAACAAACAAAAACCCCGAAAATGAAACTCATGGGTTGAGATAAAGATCATTTAATAGAACAGAAAGTGAAGACGATGATAATATGCAAAAAAAGGTGATAAACAGCACAATTTCTCACCACCTGAATTTGATGCTCTACAAGACCCCAAGATGCCTCCTGGCCAACCCCACAGTTTTATACAGAATATGACATCATATGGTATCGAATATTCTTTTGGCTGGCTGAATTAGCTGTCCTGGCTGTGTCCCCTACCAGCTTCTTGGGTGCTCTCCACATTCTCCTTTGCAGACCAGTAAGAGAAGCTGATAAGTCCTTGACTGCTTGGCAACAGCTGAAAACATCCGTGTGTTATCAACATTATTCTCATTCTAAATCCAAGCAGCAGTGCTGTACCCACTACTAGGAAGAAGATTAATTCTTTATCCCAGCCAAAACCAGGACAGTAACATACTTATGATATGGTACCAGAAAATATGTTGTTGAGATGAACGTATTATTTCAAAATGCTTCATTTTTATTAAATTTACTATTTGATAGGAAACGCTTCTGTGAAAAACAATCAGATTTTATATGGTCTTATTTTACAACTCTTGCATTGGTCATTTGTATGGCTGCTTTTCACAGATGGATTTATCAGTAAATTTCTGTGTTTAAAAATGTTACCAGGGAAAACTGCATAGCATTTAACATGTGAAGCCCATTGCAATCTCTGTAGATTATCCCCTTCTCTTTGTAGGTAGGGAGGGGAAGATGATTTGGGATGCAAAATTTTTTGAAAGTTTTTACATTCTCTCTGGCCTTTCAGGAAAGATACCCAAAGTAGAAACTCTGCAGTGCAAAGTAACAAGCATTCTTTGGGCTTCCAATATTTCAGAAGGCATTTCTAGAAATAGGAGCTATTTGCCATTTGTACTACGTGTCAAAAGACTGGTGTATCTTACTGCTTTTGCTCCTGGCGTATTTCTTTAGCACTCTTTTTCCTAATAAGTCCAAGGGGGCTTGAGGTATCCATTCCTTTGTTTTGAAGTAGCCGGTTCTTTGAGAAGTCAGTTTGAGGTGGGTGCCTTTACATCTCCAGAGGATTTTGGTAGAACTAAAGCCGCTTTCCTGATATACTTAGGATTGCATATTAAATTAAATTGAAATTCGTGTCCCATTGGAATATGAAACTCTTGGGTCACCTGTGAATGTTTTAAAATCAGTGAAGCCCTATATTTCTGACTTCTGCTTTTATGCACCCAAACCTTTCGCGCCAGGGAATTGCCAATACTATCTGAGTTTGTTCCATAAGAACAGTTCAAGTGCTCAATAATGTAGAGAGCAAGATCCTCTGGGAATAATTTTGCTGTTGGGTATGATTGCAAACCTTTTCCTTCTCCTTCCAAACACCCACTAGTCGGTTAACTGAGATGTACTATTATTGATCTGCAAATGTACCACTGGGCAAGTCACTTGTCATACAAAATGTGTCAAAATTTGCACATCAATTGCAGCAGTTACTTCAAAAATCATCCTTCTCTATGAAAATAAAACAGAAAATCACATGCCACTTAAACACCTCAGCAATAATTCTGTTGCTTCAGGCACCTGAGCTGTAATAACTGTTGGCATTTTCATTCCAAACCTATTTTTTTTGAGAAATTTAAAAGAGCGCTGTCAATTCACACCATTTTGAAACAACTGTAGCATGCATGAATGGGACAGAAAGCTGGCAATTAGGCCAGTCAGCTGACCATTGCTTGCTTTCTGCTTGCACTTGTCATCCTCCTCCTTTTTTCTGCTCTGTTAACATGATTTTGCAAGGTACAGTGGTGTGACTTTTTTCTCAGCTGCATACATAAAATTGTTCCAGAAATCTGCTTTGGCATAAATGTATTATAGCGCACTGCGTTCCCCATTCCGAATCATGATTTTTTTTTTTTTCTTGTGGTCCGGAAAGACATTAGTGATTTATTGAATTAGTGGTATTGAAATTAACTCCTCAGCAATGTGATTCCGAGGATGAGCTCACCCCACTTTGCTGTCTGAAAATTTCTAATTGCGACATCATCTTGCTCCAGTGTAAAAATACCTCTTCTTTTCTTTTTTCCACCCTCTAAAATTTCTTTGGTGTGGCATGTGCAATTTCACTTAGAAGAGAACTTAGTTTAAGTTCTTAGATAAAGCCAGTTGTTATTTCTTGTTCGAAGATACCAAGTGACCTAAAAAATCTTCAAATACTTCTATTTATTTTAGATCAATGTTTTATCAGTGGCATAAAAATACTTTTTTCAGTTGTCATTACAAGGTTTTGCAAGATTTCAGATATTTTTCAGAAGAGTCTATGTTGGCTACTAGGTAGCTGGAATACTAGATAAAGCACAAAAGAGAAGTGAAATACTTTCACAGAAAAATACTGTTGATGTGTGCCTTACATATCAAAAGTAAGGGCCTGGAGTCTAACTGTAATTAGAGTTCACGTTTCCTGAAATGAATGCAGTGGTGGTTTTATTAGAAATCCGGATTCTATTGGAATAACTAATTTACTTCTACAGATGTTGAACCTAAATCAAATGAAAATCAGATGAAAAATCTTTTGAATACAGTGGTGGCCCAATCTATCACCTGATAGAAAAGCTTTACTGATAGTAATGAGTGGGTTATTGCATTTGTGACAACTGAGAGATTTACACTGAGATACTAATATTGAGTTATACCAACAATAAAGGCTGCAGAATGTGGACAGAGGATGCATGCTGAGGGAAGAAGAGAGCTCTTTCAACATAACCTCTGATTCGCTATCCTTTCTTCTTTTAGTCTGGTTTCCTAAGGAAAAAAGGAACTTTTTCATCTGCAAATATGTCATTCTCTCCTCTTCTGTCAGCATATTAATCTTCTCTTGTAAATTTTGAATCTGTGAGTTAGTGACCATCAAATCTGAAGTGCTCAAAGTAAGCATAAAATCCAAACATTGTTAAACAGCAGAGAATCCAGAAAGATGCTCAAATCCTGAGAGATTAATTTTGGCTGAGCTTTGTCGGCTCTACAGCTCCCAGAACTGCTTGCTTAACTCTGTGGCTCCCATCTTCTGAGTTCAGCCAGGGCCTCTGCATCATGGAGCAGCTGCAGGGACAGAACTCTGTCCCTTCCTTTCTTCTTCCCCCACTTCCAGGTTTTCTTTGTTTCCTTTTTTCTCCACAAAAGATGCTAGCAAAGGCCAGCCAGGTATGTGGTCCCCTCTTTCTTTCATGTTTTATGCTCTTAAACTTTGGCAAGGAGACACTTTATTGATGCTTGGAGGCAGTGGCAAGGAAACAGGAGGCCCAAATGCTCGAAGTGGCACACACAGACATAACTGTGAGACTAAATTACCTGTGTGCAGTTGCAGTAATTTCATGGGAAATTGTCCACTAAATTTTCAAAAATTGGGTCTGTACCAAACAATTCACACGGTAAATCTTTTTGCTTTAACCTTAATATATTTAGCCAGCTTAACATTTAGACATTGCTTTCCTTAAGTGAAAAAGTCTTGTCTGTTCATGTAACTGTACAGCCTGCGCTGGTTGAACACACAGCTCTACGTGTCGGCAGGAATTCCCTCAAGTGGGCTTGATTCATGGGATCAGGGACTGACCATGGTGAGGAATCTGAGAGTACAGATTATTGCCATGCTTGCTTCTCACAAAATACTTCCACACAGTAGTTTTCTATCACAGTTCTGTAATGTAATTCATTATTTTCCCAGTTTATTATTTCTACCTTTGGAATGCACTTTCTGAGCTAGATGTTAGTATGTGTGGCTGTCCTGCTGTCTGGGGACAGACAAATTCCCATTTCAGTTTGTCTACACAAGACTACAATCTGAGTGCAACGTATTAAAATACAGATGGTAAATCCAGAAAGGCTCCGTTACTGAGTACATGGAGAGGGACCTCTGCTAGCATTAACTGTATTTATCTCAACAGACTTCCACCACCCAGGAACTCACACACAGGCTCTCTCCTGTTTTCTGGACTGACAGCTTTCACTGACTGATGCAAATTCTGAATTGAATAGTCATGGTTCTTTGCCTCATGATTAATAAAATAATTTATGAAAATGTCTCTCATGACTTGCTGCAGAGTTGCACACTCATATAGCTGGCTCTGAGAACTGGTTGTGTATTGAGAGAGAATTCAAATATCCAGATCCCACACTGGTGAAGGATGAGTTTGTTATGAAAATGATGCCATTACAGTATTTACTGGGAAGGGGGATGATTGCAACTTTGTTCGTAGTGTGCCCCACGCTGGCTGATTAAACCACAAATGAAATGCTGCATTGACAGGACCATAGTGCATGACACGTTGCAAGAATCACTGAGTGAATAATTGTGGGCTCATTTTGTTTTGTTGCTGAACTTTATTAGGAGAGTAAGTTCCAGTTGTGAACCAGGTTCTAGGTTTTGACATTGTCTGTACTCTGAATTATCAGGCCCTGGTGTGTTTGTAAGAATTTGATCTTCTCAACATCTTTCATAAGTCTTTTGGTTGCTTGGCTGACCTTGTTTTTATGTTAGTGGGGTTATTGATGGGAGTAGCCAATGAAATGGGTAGTGAACATGGGAAGTGTTTTCGGAATGAGTTATTAAACTCCTGCCAGAGCTTGCATTTATTATAATTATCACAAAACTGTTTTGTGGCCCCATAAACTTGCATGGTGATTTATAAACTTAGGCTTAAATTTTGCTAATGCTCACTTTTTAACTCGTCTGAAGGAAGATTATACCAATGCTTGCAATGCTTAGGGTGGATTCCTGATGCCAAGCTATTCAGAAGGTGTTTACCTGTACTGGAGTAGTGGCACTGGGCATAAAACCCAACCTAGCTTCCATTTCTAAAGTCGCAGTGAAGTTTACTTGCAGAAATGGTTATGATCTAATCCTGCAGGGTTCCAAATCCTTTTCATGCTTTTTCATACCAGTGGGAAAACAAGGTATTTGTCGTCTTGCACAGTGGATTCTAAAGCATGAAATAAAAAACTGGACCTACAGAAAGTTTCTCTCCTGTTTTCTTAGCATGTTAGCTGGGGGAAATAGCAACAGAACATCTTTACCTTGTAGTGGTAGATGCTACATGTTTCTGTATTATTTTAAACTCTTCCAGCTTGTCCAGCTTCCAGAGTTCATCTAGAACAGCTCTTGGTAGCCTAATTTGATTAGATTAGATTTTGATTAAATTTGACTTATAGTCTGATTTATATATTTTCCCCATTAAATTAGATTTTCTGTTCTTAACTTAAATCCTCAAGTTTACAGATCTGTTTGCTCAAGGCCCTGACCTGTGCTGGAGGTGAAGGAGGCCAAGTGACTGTGCTTATCAGGTGTGCAAGCCGCCTGTGCCCAGCCCAGAGTCTAACTGTAGTGGGGAAGTTGGGTTAAAAGGGAGTGCATGCCTCATTAGTGGCTTTCCTCCCTCCTCGACACACGAGCAGTCCTGGCTTTGGCAAATGTAGTCATCCCAGTTGCTAAGTGTGTTATTTGGCACTGCCTGTCAGCACATTAATGTGTCAACAGACTAAGTGAAAAATAATATTCTAAGAACCAGTTTAGAGCCTGTGTCCTGTCTATACTCAGCAACAAGTGTCTGAGGTCAGGTGGAGTTTTAAATATGCTTCAATCATTCCCAGAGCTGGGTTAAACACTGTATATTCAGACATCAAAATGAGAATCATATACTGCATCCAGATATAAACAGGTAAGGTACTTTCCAATAGAGTAAAAGCAGAGCAGTATACAAGGAGACCATTTTAGATCATAACTTTGAAAAAACTGATTGTAACCAATTTTCCTTTCCTCACAACCTCAGGGGTAGGTATGAGAAGATGTCTCTTTTCTGGATAAGAACAAATGTGAATTCATTATTGATACACTTGGTTTTGCAGATTATTACAGCTTTAGGAGCACAGTACATTGGCTAGATCAGTTTTGACTATGCCATGCCAAAATAATTTGTACCTTCTTAAAAGGATATGGCTTTATTCACTGTTCAAACTCTACTTGGAAAGATTATATATATTTATGAGAGGCTCTGCTTAAATTGTACAAAGGGAATTTTCAGGAAAATAGCTCCATAAATCTTAGGAAATGCAAAACTAACAGACATATGAAGGATTTGTATTTAGAAAAGAATCTCCCAGTGGGTTGCTCTCAGCAGAAAATGAAAAGGTCTTCTTTGCATTCAATTGAACTATTAGTGCATTTTTTGCTGATATAAGCAGTTGTAGAGGTACGGCCACTGTCACAGTCCCAGATCGCAGTGCTGCAAATTAGCAAGGTTTTAACTTTGCTCCAAATATCACGCTAGCTCATTTTCATTATGAAAAGGTGGGGGGATGAGAATGGGACAAAGCACCTATTGGCAAAGCACATTATAATTGTTTAAGTAGGCCCCACAAGTCATGCATTTCAATTATTTGTTCAAAGCTGCCTGCAATTAAGAGTTGCAAACAAGGTTTTTGAATGCAAAGTCAGACAATTAAAATGTTTCATGAGTTCCTTAGAGAGAGGAGTTCTGAATTAGCACTTTGAATACACAAGACCTCTTGTTTTCTAATCTCCTTTTAATCTGTGAAAGAGAGACTAGATGTATATTTTTCCCGATTTTTTCTTTTCTTTAAGCTGGCCTGATCCTAGGGAAGGTTGGATCATCCTGGTCTTTGACTTGTACATTTGAATGTCGTCTTCTCCTTGAGAGATCATCCTTGTTGCCTCATAATGGTCCAGGTGCAAAAAACTTTGCTTATGTCTGGTTTGTTCTTGAAGGGGGGTTGTAAATCACTTTAAGCATCTCTCCTCCCTCCTGTGCACTGACACACACACCCCCCACCCCCCAACCTTCTTCCTTCCCCTTTGAAGAGGCAGAACTATTTTAGCTAGTGATTTGTGGCACTCAGACACTTAGAGTGCAACCCCTGTGCTCAGTAAGCTAACAGACAAGATGTGGGAAGCAGTGATGCATTGGCTTGTTAATGGGAGCTCTGTGGATGTTGGTATTATATCTGTTGGTGGTGATCAGATCACAGCTACTCCCAGGGGAAGGCCTAACTTCCTTCTCTTTAACCATGAAAAACAGACTTAATTTCCCTACTCCTTTCAGGCGAACAGTGCTGCTCAGGGTTGTTTTTTTTCCCTGCAAATGCCATTTCATTTGGAGCTTGCAAACTTGCAGTTTGGGAGTCTGTAAGGCTTCCTCCCGACCCCCCCTGCCTCTTTATACGCTTGGAAGTTGACCGCTTGAAAATGTTTGACAGGCTTTCCCCCTCCACTTCTCTGGTTAGTGTATGTCATGGCATCATCTTTAATGGTAATCTTTTTTGATGCAAAGCAGTGCCAACTGCTGCATAGTCTTAGGTACATTTTGGTTTGTGTATGTAAAGGTGTGAACTTGTATCCATTTTAAAACAGTCAGCTGTATACTGAACAGCAAAAGAAAAATGTCAGGTTAACTATTGACTCTAAGAAAAGCAGGCTACACAGCTTGTGATGTGACACACAAATTCAATTGACATTGAACTTTCTTAGGATTTGCTGGCTTGTTTAAAGTTTTAATCTCTTAGAAAAGAATCATACCAGATTGGAGTGAATTTCAGAGATGTATGCTTATGAGGGGAAGTATTAGCTGGTATGAAACATCTATAGTTTACTTGCATAAATAAAAAATTCTCATATCTTTGAAATAGAACCTATATACGAATCCAAGATCTTATGGTAGAGCACATCAGAAATGAAAAGGGACTCCCTCTCCCCCTATATTGAGAGACTTGACGTGCAAGAAGTGTGTGTATGTGTAAAACCTGCTAGAAAACACTTGATGGTATTAAGCTGGGAGCAAGCTGTCTTTCATCTGTCTGCGTATGAGAGTACCCACCCTCCTTTCCTCAGCAACACTGCTGACAATGGATACCCTGCACCAAGAGTTTCATTTTGAAGCCTAGTAAAAATAGTTATATCTACATCATAAGCGTGGACCACTGGTAAATGACAAACAATAAATCGACACAACGTGTGATTTTTGTGTCACTTAGCAATTTTCAGGGCTCATTCATTTTATTAGCGTTAACACTGCTGCTTGCTTTTCCCCAGAGATGTCAGATGGAGAGGACAGGATGCAGGTCTCCATATCATTCTCTTTTACCTGTGGGGTGAAGAAGTGATGTTGCATGGAAAAATTCAGCAGGAGTGGTAGCTTTAGAAAAGGAACAATACCATCACAGTTTGAGATGATGAGTAAGACGGATGGATATTCATTGATTGGAGTTAGAGACTCAGTTGTGTTGAAACCTTTGCTAATTGTACATCTTATGAAAGGATCATAGGTGGGTGCTGTTATGGCGGGGGTGGGGTGCTTTGTTATGCAGGAAACTAGGCAGGAGCTTGGCAGAAGTTCCTCCTAGCTTCAGCATTTACAAATCTGTGAATACACCTGCTATTCCAAAGAAACTTGGGCAGAAATATTACTAAATTAGTACAGCTCCCATTTCCTCAGTAGGATGTTTCAAGAGATAAGACAGGACGTGCTCCAGTGGCTTGTGCAGAACTACAGCTGATGCTGTCTGAGCTGCTGGGAGGTTTGACTGACCTCTATTAAGTGTCTGTAAACATAATGGTTTGATTCAGAGCATTTAATGAAAAACTTTGTGGTGTTTTGTTTATTTTTTCATTTTCATGGATATGTTGCTTTTAATATTTTTAATCAATATTTTTATCCTTGTTTCAGGAAACAATCTCTAGACCTTTCTGTAAGAAGGCTATAGACACAGTGACTGACCTAAGTTTATATATGAAAGTCCAGGCCAGATTCATATAAAAGGAAGAAGAAGTCTTGAAAAAACATTTGTTGAAAAGTAATGTAATAGAATGAGGGGAACAGGGACTGAACCTGTGGAGCAAGTCTTGTAGTTTACAGATTATGTGGGAAGTGAGATGAGCAGGGAAGAGAGGACCATGGAAAGTCTTTGGAACAGCATACTCATAAAAACTCAGCTTTTCAGCTACAAAATGTCGCAATCTGTGACAAGGGATGATAGCAGGCTGGGGTGGACAGTGTCACCAACGTTTGCTGATTCTTCTCCTGGGAAACTCACAAACATGATCATTGTAAAATTTGTTTGATTAATCTTGAAAGGATCTCCTTGAGAACTTTTATGCTCGCATAAGCTTAAACAAATGTGATTGTACTTGCGAATCTTTAGATCTTAGTATCTCCATGCTTGCGTTAATGTGAAACCTACCCTAAGAGATTTTTTGTAAGAAACTTTATGCTTGTATTGGTATGATCAAACAAACCTGAAAGGACCACCTGGAGCATAACACCTGCCCTCCGAAACTGACCACAAGACGCATCAGCGGACTGAAACAAATCCTAGTTAATGATTGGATCAGAAGATGATGAAATGAATATACATGGAATTGTGTCTGTCGACCATAAAGATGGCTAGATAGCTTGAAAAATATATTACTTTGTTTGTCACTGAGTATAAATATCTGTAGCCCACCTCTCCTCTGCGCGGTGCAGTGAGACTCCGGTCCCTGCTCGCCCAGCGCTGCTCTTCTTTCTCTCTAAATAAATTGCTGCTAACACACTCCCAGCGTGAGTGTCCTTTTTGCCGATAACAGACAGGAAACTTTTAGTAAAAGGTGTTGCTTCAATTTTATTCCTCGTGAGATTGGTGGGACTTTTTATTGTTGAAACAATAAAAGTATTTGGTTTATCATCTGATGGCTGATAATGAAGGCTTCTGTCCTCTTCTGAACTAGACATACTGTTTGTAAATGAGCTGATAGGGTAAAACACAGAAATATCTGTTCTGTGGCTTAGGATTAAGGTGAGACCAATTATTTACTACAATAGATTTTAAAGTTGTCCAAACTGCAGTACCAGTTGGGGAAAAAACTCATTCTCTAATTAAAAAAAAAAAAAATTAATAATAAAGCTTTGAGATTTGGGAGCAGGGGGGATGATTTTTTTTTTCTTCAAAATCAAATAGCAAGATATGATCTTCTGATTGAGAAGCCATCTGTTTGGAAGTGTGAACTGTATGTTGCAGGCTTTTAAGGAAATTAAGGAAAATTTATAAATGTTAATGATTGTTTAAAATTACATTTCCTTTCTTCTCTTTTTGTCAACCCACTACTTGATATCTGAATTTTAAAATTTTGGAAAAAAATGCAGCTACACTATTTTGATCAGCTTTAATATTGAGTATTCATATCAATACTAAAAACAAATGCAAATACCAAGAAGTATTTTCAGACTTGGAGGATATAAAATATAAAGCTGACAGGGATAGAACCGATGTAAGAGAATTCACTTAAACCCGCACAAGCATGCATATATATATATATGTGCATGCTTGTATGTATTCATATGTGTATGTATTATCATGGGACTAATCTGTGGAAGCTAGAAATTGTTACCTGATAGGCTGTAGCATCACAACCATTAGGTTGTGTTTTGCATTGCAGGAGTTGCGAGTACATAGCAAGGTAATTTATAACTCAGCCTTAAGAACTGCAAAGATTGTTCTGCTGCTTAGGGCTCTGGGGTAGCAAAAAGGGACAGAAGGAAGAGCAGGGTTCCAGTGGGGTTGCCAAAAGAGGGTAATGGCTGCTGTCACAGTTACCTATGAGTGTTCCTTTCTTTCAAGTATTGGCTTGTCCTACTACATCAGTGTTGGCTCTGGTGTGGAGCTAGCCTTTCCAGAGTGAACATACAGTGAGACAGGACAGGGAATGTTCCTTATCCTGAGTATATGGCTGTGTTTCTTGTCTAGGTTTGGTTTTGTTGGAGTTTTTTTCTTTCGCTCTCTTTCGCTCTCTCTCTCTCTCGCTCTCTCTCTCTCGCTCTTTCTCTAGCTCTTCTCTCTCTCTTTCTCTCCCCCTCTCTCCTCTCTCCCCCCTCTCTCTCCCCCCTCTCTCTCTCCCCCCTCTCTCTCTCCCCCTCTCTCCTCTCTCCCCCTCTCTCCTCTCTCCCCCTCTCTCTCTCCCCCTCTCTCTCTCCCCCTCTCTCTCTCCCCCTCTCTCTCTCCCCCTCTCTCTCTCCCCCCTCTCTCTCTCCCCCTCTCTCTCTCCCCCTCTCTCTCTCCCCCTCTCTCTCTCCCCCTCTCTCTCTCCCCCTCTCTCTCTCCCCCTCTCTCCTCTCTCCCCCCTCTCTCTCCCCCCTCTCTCTCTCCCCCTCTCTCTCTCCCCCTCTCTCTCTCCCCCTCTCTCTCTCCCCCTCTCTCTCTCCCCCTCTCTCTCTCTCCCCCTCTCTCTCCTCTCTCCCCCTCTCTCTCCTCTCTCCCCCTCTCTCCTCTCTCCCCCTCTCTCCTCTCTCCCCCTCTCTCCTCTCTCCCCCTCTCTCCTCTCTCCCCCTCTCTCCTCTCTCCCCCTCTCTCCTCTCTCCCCCTCTCTCCTCTCTCCCCCTCTCTCCTCTCTCCCCCTCTCTCCTCTCTCCCCCTCTCTCCTCTCTCCCCCTCTCTCCTCTCTCCCCCTCTCTCCTCTCTCCCCCTCTCTCCTCTCCCCCTCTCTCCTCTCTCCCCCTCTCTCCTCTCTCCCCCTCTCTCCCCTCTCCCCTCTCTCCCCTCTCCCCCTCTCTCCCCTCTCCCCCTCTCTCCCCTCTCCCCCTCTCTCCCCTCTCCCCCTCTCTCCCCTCTCCCCCTCTCTCCCCCTCTCTCCTCTCTCCCCCTCTCTCCTCTCTCCCCCTCTCTCTCTCCCCCCTCTCTCCCCTCTCCCCCTCTCTCCCCTCTCCCCCTCTCTCCCCTCTCCCCCTCTCTCCCCTCTCCCCTCTCTCCCCTCTCCCCCTCTCTCCCCCTCTCCCCCCTCTCTCCCTCTCCCCCTCTCTCCCCTCTCCCCCTCTCTCCCCTCTCCCCCTCTCTCCCCCTCTCCCCCTCTCTCCCCTCTCCCCCTCTCTCCCCTCTCCCCCTCTCCCTCTCTCCCCTCTCCCCCTCTCTCCCCCTCTCCCCCTCTCTCCCCTCTCCCCCCTCTCCCCCCCTCTCTCCCCTCTCCCCCTCTCTCCCCTCTCCCCCTCTCTCCCCTCTCCCCCTCTCTCCCCTCTCCCCCCTCTCTCCCCTCTCCCCCTCTCTCCCCTCTCCCCCCTCTCTCCCCTCTCCCCCTCTCTCCCCTCTCCCCCTCTCTCCCCTCTCCCCCTCTCTCCCCTCTCCCCCTCTCTCCCCTCTCCCCCTCTCTCCCTCCCCCTCTCTCCCTCCCTCCCTCTCCCTCCCTCCCTCTCCTTCCCTCCCTCTCCCTCCCTCCCTCTCCCTCTCTCTCTCTCCCTCTCTCTCTCTCCCTCTCTCTCTCCCTGCTTTTTTCTGAATAAACTATGAAGTAGGAAATTTGTGACTGAGTTCTGAGAGGGAATACTTGCAAACACAGCTGGCTGCCGATGAGCTGTGACTAAAAGACCAGGCCCTGCCGACTTGCAGCATGCGCACATTTTTCAAATGCTCTCTTTGTTCAACAGCAATATCAAACCCTAGAGCAGCAAGCTTTGACCCCTTAAATACAGCATCTCATCTTGGGGAGCAATGTCACTGTGGCAAGCAGGAGCTCTTCAGGAGCTGGCAAGGTGCCTTTCCCTAAGTCCAGCATCTTTTCTGGTAGGGGAGGGTAGTATCAGTGAAACACAGGCAACCCTTACTAGAGTTTCAAGCAAAACTGATAGTACTTTTTCAACAGCATGTCAGAAGCAGCTGCAAAAATTAAAAGAATCAGCAAAGGATTTGAATCTCCATATCAAGTTCCTAGCAAAACTTTCATTGGCCTCAAAGTTACTTGGACAGTATCTCTACTGTGCATCTTGTGCCAGGAAGGAAGTTTGTCCATGAAAGAAGACAGTGCTAGCTCCTTCAACTACCCAGGCCAAAGAAATGTCTAAAGGACACCAGCTAATTTTGCAACTGATGTCTTAATAACTTCAACTAAAAAAAGCTAAGTTATAGCATGGACAATAATAGGATTAAGAGCTGTTTTCCAGAACATGGGTGGATCTTAGCAAATGCTGCTTGTATTGTTATTAAGCCCTTCAGTCCCGATCCATCAATAATCTTACCACAGATATTACTTTTGCTAGGCATTTTTGTCTGCCAGAGTTACAAATCTCATGGCCTAAATTTACCTCAGTACAGAGAACTTGGGCAAGCACAGCTCCTCCAGCCTTATCCCAGAGAGGAATGAATTTCAATCAGAAGACAGTTCTGCATGGATGTGGAATGAAAAACTTGATTAGTAGATTAACGGCCACCCTCAGGAGAGTATCTGCAGTTCTCTGCCTGGGTTATAGCAGTTTATATTCTGTGGGTTGCCTTATTAAATTGAACCCCTCCCTTTACGCTGTGCTTCATCTCCTCTGCAGGCTGCACTGTCCAGCTTCTGTGCCGAGTGGCTGGTCCTCTACTAGAGAGTATTACTGCTTCTAGATAGTCGGGCCATAAAAGAAGTCATTTGATCTGTACCCTTGCACCTTTCCAGAGCAATGCAATCTTCACTTCCAATACAGTAATTAGAAGTAATTCTGGTCAGCACCCATAATCACACTTGATTCTTTAGATCTTTGTAACACTGTGCAAACATTAACTAATTAATCTCTCCACAAGAGATGGAAGAGTAGGTGGGAGTTTTAACTGTGTCAGCAAGGGAGTGCTTCTAAGGCACTGCTCTCTGTCAACAGCTTCTGACCTAGCTGGTGCTGTCTGGGTGGCTAATCAGGCAGATTGGTGGTATCCAGAACAGTTAATCACCTGGGACAGCTGCCTGCTTTCCTTACCACCCTTTTGTTGCTCCAGTAAAATGGGATTATTTGAGTATTGTTTTCAAATGTATGGGGCTGTGAATTTCCAGTGTGACAAGAATGACTGTCTCAAAATTCGGAGGCTTTTGTTTGAAAGGCAGTGGGTATAAATCTGGCTTGTTTTCTGCATGCAGCACTCCCTCCCCAGAGGCGCCTGATCTCTCACCTTCAGAGAAGGGGTTCTGCTGAATTTAGAAGCACCAATGCAAACACAGGTACTGCTTATCCAGTGCTACAGAGGGAGCTGAACTGCAAGAGCCCCAAGTTTTCCATTTGTGGACACAGGCATCAGTTAATGCTGGCTGCTCTGCAGGGCTTTCATTTTCTTTTCTTTCAGGACGCAGAACGTGGACTCTGTGGGGCTTTTGTTGTTTCTTCTTGGGTTTTGCTTTACATGTCATTGCGTTCTTAGGAAAGCATCGGCTCCTAGGTAAGCACTGATAGGCTATTGAGAGCTTTCAAAGCTCTGCGAGTGCTGTGAGTTTTTACACTCGAGTGAGCACAGCTTTCCTCACCTTGTAAAAGGGAAGTAGCACATTCAGTGGTGAACTTTGCAAATAACAGGGCCAAATGCTGAGGAGCAGCTGCACCTTCAGCTACCTTTGTCCTGTTAGCAGACCTAGAGGAGAAAACCATGAAAGTCTCACTTATCTGTTTATCTAGCTTGCAGCAGTCTGATGCCTTCTGCCACCTTTCCTGATAATAGTCCCTTTGAAGTTGAGTACAAGTGTGAATTTATGGTTTTGTAAAGACTGGATTCCAGAACAGGTCATAAATTACCTTGTTAGACAAAGGCTTCTGGGGAAACAATATTGCCTTACAATCCCTCACTGTGTCATTATCCTGATGCATTTCTATCATGGCAAATAATTGACCGGAATGATATGCTGGCCAGTTCTCCAGTCAAGCTTTGAAACTGTCTGTGTAAACTCTCTTAGCAAGAAGAGCAAGTTACGGAGCTATAGTAAATTCTCATCATCACTCTTAAAATTAATTTTGAGTTCAGGTGATTGTTAATATTCTGAAGCCAAAGAAAATGAGGATCTTTATTTGCCTGGACTAGCACCTGTTTAATTTGCTGATGTTTCTTTTTGAAAAGAAGAACATTTTCAAATGTCAAATGCATCTTTCGGGCCTTTTCAGGATGTGAGAGTAAAGAACACAATTATGCAGGAGAATGAGTGAATACCTGTCTTAGCCAAGCATGAATGAGCCAGGTCCTGAAGATTAGTTGCATTAGGGAGAGAAGGGGCCTGATCTGCTCCTCAGTAAAGCTTTAAACCAGGTAGCAAAGCATTACACAGTTAAGAGATCTATATTCAAAACTAATGGCTATCCTTGATGCTCCTTTGATTTACTGGACTTCAAAAAGGGTGTTTGCGTTTAGAATGGAAAGCAGATGGGGGTTTTTTGTAACAAGGAGGGACGCTTGAAGTAGTTTATAGTGTATATTTGGGTGTCATTCTGAAGTTTCTCTGGCAAAAAGAGGTTATTGCTTTCCTTGGGAAATATTGGTCTTTTGGAGGACGGACACAGAAGACCAGAAGCATTATCATGATGCCCCTGGGATTTGTAGCCTATCTGCCTCATGCCTCTCTCTGGTCTGTTAGCCAACCTCCTCAGGAAGACCTGGAGCCCTGTGATTTATCGCAGGGGGACTACTGAGCAATCCTGGGGAGGGGAGGCAATATGTAGTCTAATTGCCGCATACAATAAGGAAAATGCTGTCTTGATTTCAAGTTTCCAGGTATACAGTTGGTTTTGAAAGTCCTGTTTAGATGTGTAATTATGATTTTACCTCCTGGCTTTTCACCACAGAATTGCAGTTCCAAACCAGACAGACACCCCTGCCCTTTCAAGCGTTTGAATTGCATACTTGCTATACGGATGTTCCTCATGATCTGAGCTTCCCAGGGCAGTTGTGATTCTACAACAAGTAGTTTGTTAAATATATTTAGATGTACTTGTTTGTACTATAAAGCAAAGTGATTCCTTCCAAAGAATATTAAACATAACCATTTCTTAATCACAGTATTTTTATTTTAGGTTATATTTTTAGCTTATATTCCTATTATCTATAAGTATTTGTAAATATTTCCAGTTATATGTCTAAAGAAATTGATTATGTTCCTGTCTCAGGCCAAAACAGCATTTAGGACCATCTTGCAATTCAGGTGGGGTTTGGGGCTTGCTTTTTTTTTCTGAAGTGCATGTTGCTCTCACACTGTCAGAGCTGAAGAGCAGGCACACTGGAATCCTTTGTTTAGAAAGTGATAAAGATTTTTGTATGAGGATTTTCCAGTGCCTTGTAATGCGGGTTTGTTCTGTTCTCTGTTGAGTCCACAGTGCTGGCAGGAATCTCTTGTCATCTGTAACTAAAAAAGTGGGGGGTGGGGGAGGTGGAAAGGTTGGAAATTCCATTTAGTTCATCCATGATAAAATACCTGCTTAATTTTACTATTCCATTTTTCCTCCCCAATTCTGTTGGCTCATTTTGTAGACGGTAAGGTGACTGGAAATGGTGACTGCAGTAGACTGAAGGCTGCTAGACTCCACTTCCGACTGTCATCTCTATGAGCTGTTACTAAGTAAAAGAAATGTCTGAGCCTGTTCTGGGCAGCCCGTCTCACTGAGGGTTGAAAAGGCACTGCGGCATGAAAGCAAAAGCATATAGACAAGTAACGGAATAATCACTGATACAGACGGACTGGGACATCTGTGGAAACAGTCTATTTGAACCACTAAATTCCTATTGAGTTATTCCTGCTCACTGGGTAATAGGTGCCTGTCCACAAAAAAAGCTTTCAAAGTCTTTCTGAGGCGTGTTGGATTGCTCCTGTGTGCCAACATTTTGCAGAATAAGATATGTCTTGATGTATGACACACAGAAAGAAATTTGAAAATAAGAGATTAGATCAGTTCCATTTTGACAGTTTGCTTTCTGTCCAATCCATGTGGCTTTTGAGGATAATTAGCGGGGCAGATACAGTACAGGTGAGGAGCAAAGGCAATTATAACCTGCGGGTGGTTATTTACAATAAAAGGCAGAATGTGCTATTAAAAGAAACAGAAAAATGTTAGATTGCTAGAAGTTCAACACATCTGAAGAGAGTTGATAGAAAAAGCTTGAACTGATGTTGAGGTGGGACCTAACAAATGGTTCTGTAGTTGTACAGTAAGTATGCCTTAGATGAAGTGGTAACCTTGTTACTTCATTTAAGGCATACTATTCAGAAACAGGGTAGGAGACTTGTCATTGGAACAATTAGAGCAGAGTGACACGATTGAAATTCAAAGATACTAGTAAACTTATATTGAAACATTTGCTTCCTTCAGGGAAGGCTCAAAAGATCCTGAAATGCTGGCCCTGTGGAATCCCTTGCTGTTAGTAGACCTTGAATGCATTTTTTTAATTGTATTTTCTTATTTGTGTGACACTGGTGTTGTAATCCAAGGGGCACAAAGTACAGATCACAAGTAAAGTATTTGATGCATGCATGCAGGTCAGTTCTGAGTCAAAATGACTCCTCTATGTAGAGGCTCTTCAGTGAGAGACAAGGGTGGAAGCTGTTGCTGAGGAGCAGGTAACTGAAATGCAACTGGCCAGCAAGAGGAGTGCACAGTCACTGCTCAGCTCTGCATGGCTTTCAACAGGTTGTCGTCTTCTAGTATGAGAGCGAGTGGTATGGCTGTAAATGAGTTTATTTTTCTTAATGTTCCTCCTGTTATCAAAAGAAAGCCTGCATTCACAAAGCAGGCTGTCCTGTTAGTGTCATTAGTCACACATAAGTAGTAAATCTTGATATGTACTATGTTGGGGGGAAAATGGGGACATACTTCAGTGAAAGACTCTGGGAAATATCTTAAGTTCACCTTAAAAATAAAATGCAGTTGTGCCAAATTGAGACTCAAACTTTGCAAAGTATTGTGATAGCAAAGTGTGATTTATTCTTTTTTAATATTTTAAAAATCTCTTTAATTTTTGTGGCTTATTTCCTAACCACCTTTAAATGGACCGTCTTTTTTACAGTAGATAAACATGGATTCTATTAATTATCAATTTGCATAAGGTTGGGGGTAGGGGGGTCTGATCTGTTACAGCCATCATTTAAAAGTTACCCAGAATTAGTCACTGGGGTTTCTACTCTGTGTGCCACAAGTCCATGGTGCTCTTGCACAAGCACCGACAGGGCAATTACAAGAAGGAAAGGGACAAATAAAAATATTGAGACTGTATATGCCAGGCAATGCAAGAGTTCAGGCTCCTTGAAGTGGGATGTGGCATTGTTGATTAGTTAGAGCAGAAGGAGAATCAGATCTCTGAGAAATATTCTGCTCAGTTAAGGTCAAACCCTAGACAGGCCTGTCTAGAAAGTTGCCCCAGTAACTGTGGCGTACCTCAAGGGAAGGGAGGCAAGCTTAATTGATGTTCAGAAGGCCTTTTAAAGAGTTCATCCAGGGAGCTGTATAGCCCTTCTATGTTGTGCTAGTGTAGACAATCAAAGTTTTACCCTGAAATTATTGTTCATCAAATTTACTATGTGTTAATGACAGGCTTAATTTTTTTCCTAAGTGCTTCTGCGTTGTTTGAGCTTGCAGATCACTGCAGGTACTAAGAAGGTAAAACTGAGGTCAAGTCAAGCATTATTAGTGTTTGACAATATTTTTGCTAGAAAGTTAGGGAAGTTCTAGTATGCCATCCAGATTTTTGTATGATAAATGTTAGTAATAATGAAACTGAACAGCCGAAGCCTTGTAGCCTTGTCAATACATGCCAGACATATATCGTTTGGTTTATTACAGATATAGTCTTTGATCTTCCTTATGTTTGAAGACTTGATTAGGCCTATCTTGTTAAAGACATAGCACATGAAAGCTGGGAATTGGTTCCTGTAATAGCAAAGCTCTTGAGAAAGAGCTCCTCAAATTAGAGAGTAGAAAACACTTCCTAAGGGCTGTGCAAACCTTCCCACACTTGCTGTGAAACGTGTTTGCAGATGTTTCTGTGCCAAAATGGTCTGTCTTCACTGGTCTTTCAGTGGTGCTCAGAATTCTGCATTTGACTTCTGAAGAGTCACTTTCTGAGCCAACCTAAACAAACTGCTCTGTATAACAAGTGATAAGGTGACTGTATGTGCTGAATACTTACCCGGGGGAAGGATGCATGCAGGCTCTACAGGCAAGACCATGAGCCTCAGTAGCTACATTGGAAAATATAGTGGTACATACGTGTCCCTTAAGTCTTTATTAGTGTGTATTATTTGAATTCAAAACTTGTCAGCGTTTGGTCATGGTTATCCGGGTTGGAGAAAGACTGCTGCAGCTCCAAGCATTTCTCCTCTTTAAGCATAAGCTGCTGCTGGAAAAATACAGCAGCAGGAACAGTGATCTTCCTGCCTGCGTCTGGTGCACGTGCAAGAAGCTGTGGGTGAATAGTGAGCAGCAGGCCACATTAAGATAAGGTATTATGCTGTTCCAAACTACTCCATTGATTTAACATTAACTGCATTTCCTTCTTTGGTCCAGGATTTCCAGTGTTAGACAGAAATAGCTTTATGTATAGAATAAGAAATAATTATTAGCCTGAAAATATCATTTATATATCAAAAAAAAGAAGAGCTTGATATTCACGCTTTTGCTCTGTACTCTTCCTGTTGCTTGGTTACCAGATCATACAGAAAACTACATTCCAAAGACAATGCAAGTTAATTACTAGTTATTCCTTGATCAGCAATTAAAACCTCATCTCCAGATTTCCCATGCTTTACATTACATCAGTAGCAGGAGAAAAGAAAAAAATACTTTGTGCTCTCTACCCTGCCAAGAAAGTGGGCTCAAGGTAATGGTCAGCCTTGCCCAGAGCAGTTCTTACAGCACTCTTGGATAAACACTTTCTGACCAGCTGCTTTAGAAGGGCTTGCTTTGGAACTAGCCGAGAGCTTTCCTCCCTCGTTTGTCCTCAAAGTCACGTTTCATGTCAGTGTGTGCTGTGGTGATGGCAATCCTTGTAGAACTAGATGAAATCCTTATTTCAGTCATGATAACTAATAACCTATTTTTTTCCTCAGCAGTAGTATTTTGTGATACTTTTGAATCCATCATTACTTGCTTCTAACAGGTGACCTGCAACTTAACTGAAACGTTCAGGTCAACCCTTCCTTTATTAAAGCAATATATCTATGTTGAGCCAAGTTCTGTGCGTGTAGTCTGGCGCTTGGTCACAGCAATACTGCACGTCGATCAGCTCTTTCGGCAGACGTCCATCTCCCACCCACAGGAGCTGCGCTCTGCTCTCTGAGGGAGGGAGGGCTCACACTCACCCCTTTTCATGTGGTAGTCTAGGCATTGTTCTACAGTCGCAAAGTTGGTCTGACACTGTTGCAGCTTTGATCACTGATAGGTTTATTCAGAATAATATTAAAATGTAATTAGTATGATGCTGTATATTTTGCTGCACATAAATATATGACACTATGTAGGTTTATTTGGTTTAATAACCCAATATGTTCTGCCCACTAGCTTAGGCAAATGTTTTAATTATAAGGAAGCCTTCAAATTTGATCACTGAGATTCAGGTTATATTCTCAATCCTGTTTCTGTCAATCCTGCTTCTTGATTTGTTGGTTTCTCACAACCACAATTCCTGTGAAAGTTATAAATACTAACTTCTTAAGGTTTGATGAATACATTGTTGTCATTATAGATAAGTATTCATTATAGATAAGTATCCATAGATAATCTATATTATGCAACAGACAAAGTGCTAAAGGCCCACATGCATATTCTGGTAGAAGAGGAGTATGAGATGGCATCTATTTCCTGCACATCACAGTTGTCTCTCCCTTGTAATGTATACAGAGGTTATAAAACCTGTGAGAAGAAAAGACAACCATGGAGAATAAATATACAAAGAATATTAAAATAGTCTTCTAATCTATTTGTTATTATAGTGCTCCTTATGTATTCTTAGATATGAACAACATATGGCTTCCCAATAAAACCCTTTTAAGCATCCCCTACAAAAGCCTAAAGGGTTTCTTGAAAATAAAGGAAATCCTGTTCAAAGTTTAGTGGTTTGAAAATTTAGTTTAGACAGAGCAGTTTGTCCTTCACTAAAATTTTAACACATATTTAGCTTACACCCATGTGTCAGTTCAGTTAGTCTGCACCTTTGGATCTTTCGGAATTTTGTTGCAACGTGTGTTCCTTAATTTATGTAATGCGATTTGGAATGTCCAGTTGCTTGTAGGATTTGTGACTGATCATGTGAACTCTTCACGAAGGCCTCTCTGATGCTGTAGTTCTAAGTTTCTTAAGGTACTGTTTTTCTCTCGCCTTGAGAGTAGGAGGCTTGGTTTTCAGAGTACTTTCAGAATGGGTAGTTGCAGCATTGGAACCCTTATGTTAGACAAGGACTGATTTGTTGTGGGCTTTTATTTGTAGCTTTTCATTGAAGGCAATTTGTTTGCCAAGGATAATATGATGGAAAATAACTCTATATTCTGCCAAGTGGCATTTTGCTATGGTAATTCTGTGACTTGTGGGGAATTTCTCTTTTATTTTTAGTATCAGCAGTCAGAGATGTAGTAACATGGAAAGGGAAAGTAGCAAGTTTAATGTTGGGGGCTGGGATAGATGTTTGCCCACAAGAGCACAAATATTTCTTTTTTTTCTAGTCTATTTTTTTCTGTTTAAAATATGGGGTCTTTTTGCATCATTAGTTTTACATCTATTTACAAATAACAAAATCTTAGTTTAAAAAAAGTTTGTGACAATGAAATTTGCATACTACATTGTTCTCTGTAATAAACAGAAATATGAAAGCTCTTGAAGCAAGGCACTGCAATAACTGCCTAATTACAATGGAGGGATGGCCCTCCTAAGCACCCTCCAGCCTAGGTAGGACCCAGATTCCAGAACTTCGCTGACTATTCCTGTAGTAAAGGCATGCAAAGCATTAGGTATGTCATTTCATCAGTTTGGATTGCTAGCCTAGGGTTGTTTAAAAGCAGGTGCTGAGAATAGGTGCATCAGTTAAATGCTCTGTGATGAGGGTGATTTATGATGGGAGGTTTAAGCAAAAACGAAAATTATCGCAAGTCAGATGAACAAAGGGTGGCTGTAATTAAGCGTGTATTAAACACCAGCATTATAGACTCTCCAGCCACTGACTTTTTGTTTGCTGTCTTCTCCTGATACTGTTCTGCACTGGCTAGTGGTATTAAATCCTCACAAAGGGGCATATACTGTGTTCCTAGCTAGCTTTTTCTAATGATCAAGCTGGAATGACCTTTAAAAAGCCAGATAATATTTTATTTACCTTTTTTCTCCCATTTACTGCTAAATGTTAATGAAGGTAAGAGATTCAAATCCTTGCAAATAAAACATTTTAATTGACTTAAGTGTAACCATAACAATAAATTGGCTACTTTACATGGAAAAGCTTTTCAGTATTGTTGAAACACACTTGTACCATCCTTTCATCTGTCTGTAGATTCAGAAATTAGTAGCAAACATTTCCTTTGTTTCCGATGACAGGGGACTTGAGAATACATTGAGGACAGATTTTCTCAAGACTGGTGGCTGGTCAAGTGTTCCTGAGAAACCTCCACTTAAGCCCTTAGTGTGTAGGTTGCAATATTAACCAGCTGCAGGCAGTCATAACAACAAGTACACTAGCCAAGATTTCTACTCCCGTCTTTTCCAGCTACCTGTTAATATGTGTCAAGCTTAAGTTTCATCTATTTTCTAGGAATGTCACTGATTTTGGCCTGGTATTCCAGCTACTCTGAACTTAATTGCATCAGTGCTTTAAGGTAAAATGGGTGTTTTATTGATTATGCAATTACCTATGCTAGGTGTTCAAAGTAGCAACATACTGACTCCAGAAATAAGACCAAATAACTTTGGACCCATTTTAGTTTTGTTTTAGACAAAAGCAAAATATCTGCTGATAAAAGCAGAATTAAGTCCATAACATAAAATAAAACACACTTTTGGGAGCTCACTTTTCAGCTAAGGAAAGGCCAATTAAACTGATGCCTCACGTGCATTAGGGTTGATGTTAAGGTCATTTGCTTCTTTTCAAACTTAAAAAATATATAACAGTTGAACATTGTCTAGGAGCAGCTGAGCCTGCTTTAGTATTGAATACATTAGCTCGTGTACTGCTAGAAGGATCTAAGTTTGCTTTTGTGAAAGTTGAAAGCAGATGTGGCAGTTGGACAGTGATTAAAACTGATGGGAAACTAAGAAGTAATTTTAGTGAATTAAATTACCCTGGTGTCCATTTCTTCCAAAAGTCTTTAAAATTAAAAAATGTCTTCCAAAAGTCTTTAAAATTAAAAAATGTCCATTCCAGCCTTCTTTCCTGTTCTTTCTACTTGTTTTATCTTCCCTTACAGTAACAAAAAAGGAAAAATACAGCAGAGGTAAATAATGGTCGAGCATGTTCTGATGTGGTTTTAAAAAAAGAAATATTTTGCTTAGAAAAAAATATTTTTAACTGGATAATGTTTATTCCATGTTGGGAACCCTAATTCAAAACACCACTGCTTCACTTGGCATCTTCCTGGTGTAAGGTTCTCTTCTTACTGATGACAGGTAAATCGCCCTGTCCTTGTCGTTGAGAGACCATGGAACTAGAGTTCTACCCCACTACGCCTTCCTCTGAGAGTAACCTGCCTTCCGCACACTGTGTTTCAGAGCTCAGTGCAGCAGAGTCCTTTCCTCCTGGGGATTGAACTGCTCTCTAACAGCATCTAGAAAGATGGAAACGTGAAAACTAGGATAAGCAGAATGTCAAAATTTGTGGGCTTTCAGGAATGAAACTGGAACATGGCCTGCAAGTCCATGCATTATAAACTGTTATTGAGTAGATTTTGTGTGTGTGTGTGCGTGTCTTTAAATATTGAGGTCCAAGATTTAAGAGTTTCCAATGAAGCAACTGGTAGACACAGACTTCTCAAGCAAGGCTTGAAATGAGTCATGTGACAGTGATAAGGGACAGTTTTTTACTAATGTTGTAGAGAGTACTGTTGTTAACCAAGAAAAACTATTTTATCCCAACATTGTCTTAGCTAAGGATAGGACTAGTTTGTTCACAGATTATTCTGGCCCTCATGAAACCCAGAGCCACTTCTCCCAGCAGCTCTAATTTATGACTTGCCATAGAATTGGCGTATAGAGCTAGGATCCTATTTTGCTTCCATGTCAGACAGCCCAAGGTGCCTGGAACGAGCAAAATTCAGACCAGTGTTTTAGATGGCTCCAGGTAGTACAAGAATTTGCAGTTCCTTAAAACAATTTACTTTGCAGCCAGCCGGAGAGGTGTTCCCACAGACTGTGTGCAGCTTATCAGCAGAATCTGTGCACAGTCCCATTTACTTCATTCATCTGGAGCAGAGCGCTGTTTGTTATGCTGAGGTGACCCCTGTCAATGATACCAAAGCTGTGCTGCACTTGTGGGTTGTGCCTTTTCCTCTTTTCCCTTCTTGATTCCTCAGAATTACTGTTACCAGAGAGTAGCACAGCATATGGGAGGAGTGGAGGGAGGGATTGGTTGAGGATTTTTTTTTTCCAAGTATACAAGGTGGATATTCTAACTTTAGCTTTTGTAAAGAGCTTTTCTGACCAGAATGGGAGTTAACCTATGTGCAAGACAAATCTTTTTATACTTATTTACTAGGCAATCTGATAATTCTACAGGAATGAAAATAAAACTCAGTTCCTGACTCAAGAGTTGAGGTTGATTAGTATTGATAAATTATTTGATTGTTCTCTGAGTTACTTTTATTAAGATTCAGATCCAAATTATTAATTCAAATTCAGCTACTGTTCTCAAATCTGTCGTGTACCCAGGTATATTTCCACAGCCAGAGTTCCAGACTTCCCTTTACTGACTTGTTACATTTTCAGTTTGGAAATCCAGCAACCTGACTCACTTAGGAGAACATTTACTGATACAATCCCAAACCTAATTATCATTCTTTTCTTGAACAGGTTGATTCCTTATTTGTCAGTACTTTTCTGCCTTGCACTGGAATTTCTTCTCTGTATTACCTTTAAAGAATGCTGAGTCAGGTCCTGATCCTCCTGGCTACATCCTTTTTTTGCTTGGCTAACCTAAGTATTTTACAAACTCTTCTAGGAAGAGACCATCTCCAATTTCTGTCATTTCATAAAATAAATATGCTGTGTGCTTTCTTGATATTACCTAAATAGGAACCATATAATTATTAGCAATAGCACATTAAGTATTTCTGTGTGAACTCAACTTGCCCCATTAAGTTCAGGGGGAACTTTATGTGTTTT
This sequence comes from Porphyrio hochstetteri, assembly GCA_020800305.1. Classification (NCBI taxonomy): domain Eukaryota; kingdom Metazoa; phylum Chordata; class Aves; order Gruiformes; family Rallidae; genus Porphyrio; species Porphyrio hochstetteri. The sequence goes on along the minus strand of CM036915.1, from coordinate 8,723,625 downwards.
TAAAGTTGGTATTGCTTTGTGTGTCCTGGGCTGAAGTCTACAAATGCATTTGGGAAGTTGAGTCTCCTGAATAGGTCACCATCTGGTTACCAGTAGCTCAGAAACTCTGGTAACAATCTTCATCAACCTGAACCTTGGCAGCATCTCATTAGAAGGTCCTCTCAATAAAATGTTTTCATGCTCATGTAAAATTTTCCCAAAATATGTTACCTACAAATGACACTGAGGAAAAAAAAATGCCAAAACCAAAAAAAGCTATAAATTAATAAAAACTAGCGTTTTTAAAAATTCGGGGATTTACAAGCTTAGTTATACCTGTCTGATACATAGGACTGAGTTAACCCAGTGAAAATTACTTTTCCCACCACAGAGCCTCATGTGGCCCAAGTATTGTCAGGAGCAGCCTGGGGAACACAGAGCTCACTAACATTTGTAAGAAAAACCTTTTGCAAGTTTGGGAAATGTATTCTGTAGAAAACAGCATTAGTGATCCAGTGAGCAAATGTATTTGGTCAAAGCATTGTGGTCTCTCAGGAACTTTTGAACATGACAGTAAGCTGGACTATCCTCATGGCTGCTTAAGTAAAGCTCGGAGGGTTGGAAGTTTCTGTGTGCTGGGTGCAGCGATTAGAAAATAAAATTTGGCAAAAGATTGGATTTCTCAGGATTCGTTCTGTAAATCAAAGCAAAATCAGATTGAATCCTTAGAACAAAGGCAGATATATTTTGCATTTGAATATAAAACCTATCAAGTGGGTGGTGGGGAGAGAATGGGTAAATAAATACAAAACCTCTTAAGGGTTTCTTTCTGGGTTGGTTTCAAGAATGTCCCACAAAACAGGTTTTCATGGTTGTATGGGGCAATGTGATGCCATTCAACTTTCTTTCCTTTCTTTAGAAATTCTGAAGAAACTTTTGAAAACAGCTTCTGGGCTTTTACTAAAATAGTTTCCAGAGATGAGGAAAATGAGAGAATGCATATACAATCTTAGACAAACGATCTGCTCATATATTGAAGTCTGGATTGTAAAATGACTGCTGTGCCTTCCAGTGAATGAATATTCAGTGCTTCCCTGCTGGGTTGGCTTTTCCTATTTGAACCAGCTACTGTTATGCACTGTGATTCACTTGTTACCAAATTAAACTCTTTATACACATGGGAGATCCAACTTTATAAAGTCAAAGTTTTGAAGTGCTTTCTGGTCAGCCACTGTGCCTGTCACAATCTTCATAACGCACTGAATTAAGTTTAAAATATCATCCATGTGTGGTGTTTTCTCTTGGCTGTTGAGCAGCCCTTCTGTACATCACACATTTTTCTGTTGACACTACGTATCACTTAGCAACACAGTGAAAGGCCCTATATGCATTGATTGCACACAATTGTCTTTATGGGGTGGAAGTGTTAAGTGAATAAACCCCCACGGGTGACCAGACGGTCATTCCTCTCATGTTGATAATCTGTTTACATCAAAATATTGTTTACTCAGCGCTCTGATCTTCAGGAATTTACATGAAGCTGAAAGAATACAGTTAACTCCCCACACTCTGACACACAAGTATGAGCTGTATTTACGTTCTCAAAGATGGATAGATTAAGAAGAGGAGGATTGTTTTGTCTTTAACTTAGCTCTCCCAAATAAAGCATTAAAATGCATTTGACAGTTAACCACAGATGATAATGCAATCTTTATGCTGGGGTTCCCATCATAATGGAGAAGTTACAAGGCTGTCACTACACCATAAAGAAAGAATCTTTCCTGCAGTCTTAGTGCTGTCTTTTCTGCTTTCCTCTTTGTAAGCACAGTTACCAAATTACCTTTGGAGAAGTTTGATGGTTTACACTTATTTTTCTATACCACATGAATAGCTGAGCTTTTAAAACGGGCTGCAGTGTTCTCCCCAGACGTTTTCCCTCTCTATAGACTAGTGCAAAGAGACAAAATGATTTTAAATTCCCCAGGTGGCTGGCTTTTTTGGTGGTGGTGTGCTTATTATATCCTTAATTACTTGGGGGGTTGGGGTGTAGAGGAGGGGCGGTGTGCTAAACTGAAGACAGACATTTCCATTGTTTTGTTTGTTGACAAAGATGTAACTTTTAATGCAAACAGATTTTTTTTTTTCCCTGGAAACCCAATAGAATAGTTTAATAATTTGTAGCACAGATAAAGAGACTAAGCAATTTTGAACCTTTTTTGGCAATGTAGACAATTCTGAAAGATTTTGATGAAAAATTATCTCCTTTTAAAAGATTCCAATAACACATACCCTGAAGTAGCTGAAGTGGCAGGAAAATTGAAGTCTGCTACTGCAATGTTTTTCTATTCTTTGTTATTATTTGTAAAGGTCACACTGTAATATCTGTTGCAATAAGTAAAATAAGTTTAATCACATTAAGGGAGCTGGTTTATATCTGCTTTTTCTGTCTGTTTTTCCCAAGTAGCAAAATAGTCTGAATCTTTACAGTCCCTTCACGTAAACATCTTTATAAAAGATTGTTTATTGGAGATGCATGGTAAGAACTTTTAACTGGGCTTTGGAAATCCCCAGTGTACCTCATAGTAACTGCAGTGGCAACACAGTTTAAGAATTTTGAGCCTGTGAAATGAGATCTGGGCCACACACATGTACATGTCTTACCACAATGTGTGTTTTCTGAAGTCAATTTAAATCAATCTTTGCAAAGTCTGAAGAATAAATGATCTTGATTTCTCATTATGTTCCCCATCTTGCTCCCATTGAAGTTCGTGCATCCAGTCCTAGTCTACTGAAGAGAATAGTCCTATTGAATCAAACTGATCCTTGGTGAAGTCAATGGAGTTATGCCAGTGATTAATTTGGGCCATTAACTTCAATGAAATTTCTCAAGTGAGGAAGGCAGGGAGAGTTTGACCCAGTGATGAAATTCTCATTGACTTCAGTGAGAGCAACACTGAACCCAGTGAGGTTCAGCCTGTCAGACTGGGATGTAGGCACAGGTCCATGACCACTTTGGAGTACGTAGCATTGGGTGATGGGCAGGGGAGGTGGTTACAAGCCATTTCCCTCTTAATGGCTTTCAGATAAAGCTAGTTTTTATATGCTGGAAGATAAAGTTGATAAATTAAGTTTTGGCAAAATGACCTAAAAACTCTGTCTTTCTGAACAGTAACTAGGAAGCTGATAGCATCTGCCTGGTTCTACAACTAAATGAATGGCTACTTCTATAAACATTTCACTGTTACAAGTTGGATTTCTCAGAGCATTAACTTTAACAACATGGGTGTTTACTATGGAATAAAACTTTAAATTGATGCTTTGCCATTTTGCTAGCTAAAACAAGTAAGCGAATAAAGTGGAACTAGAATTATGATGGATTTTATAGTAAAATTGTGCTCTGGTAACTAAGGGCTTATTGAGAATCTAGAAAGCCAGAAGAAAATAACCATTAGTGTTTCTTAGGATATCTTTTCCAATTTTACAATATGATGAGTTCTGTATATTTCTTTATTAATTCTGTAATAGGATCAATTACTCATAAGTATCTTGCATTGTTTTCAAATATGGTTTTTCCTTGTTTGGTTTTTTTTTTCTTTCTTTTAAATCTCATTTACTACGAAATATTGACTTCGTATCTCAAAAACCATTGATCTCATGGGAATGCACTTGAAAATGCTAGGAGCAATTTAGAAAAACTTGTTTTCTTTCAGTCTTCTGAAAAAACCTAATTTGTATTTCTATTTAATAGAAAAGAAGCCAGATTTAGGTCCTTATTTTCACGTGTTTAAAAGTTTGATAGCTCAAGCCAAACATTTCCAAGGCTGTCTTTATAAAAAATTAATTAGTAAATGGCACTTCTTCCCCAAAGAGGCAGTTTTTAACACGCTGTAGGTGATGCTGTTCACCACTTACATTCCTCCATGTTCAGTCACTGTTTTTTAAAATCATTAAATGGTGGGGGGGGGGGGTTGTGTGACAAAATTTAAGGACTCTGAAATGTGTGTAGTGAAGGTATGCAGTCAGGAGCCCTAATGAAATTGCTGAACCCTTATTTAGATTATGCTGCCTTGTGCTTTATTGTAAACCCTCTTTCAACCTATAATATCTTTGTTTGCCACTGTATTTTTTTCCATTCTGACAAAATTCCAGGCCTTCTGAGTCTAATGATGTTGACATATTAAAATGGTAGGGAGAGGAATGTGAACTGAGCCCCTCCTTTTAGTTAAATGTTATCTGCTTAGACTAATATTGCAATTGCCACCCACTGACATAATTTGTTTCACAGTCACAGCCTGGCAGCATGAATCAAATGTTGACATTCTAATTTCATGCACACATGGGTGTTTGGCTGAGTAGGCCTCAGCCTCTGAGCCATTCACACCATACCTGTGTAAATCAGGGAGACAAGGCCTTTTCACAGCCACCCAAAGGGAAGTTGCTACCTTCTTGGAAGGACTGGGGCTAGTTAAAGCTGTACAGTCCTTTATTCTCCTGCAGGAGCTGAGGGCTTCTGTGACTGTGTAGTAGGCTGGACAGGGATGTTTACAGGAAGGGTTATACTTAAAACAGAGTGGGGTTTTTGTGGGGTTTGTTTTGTTGGTTTGTTTTGGCTGTTTTTTCTTAATTCAGTGTGTCTAACAGATTATTTTTCCCCTCATAATTCCTTGTATGGAATAGATGGTTTCATTCTCAAAACTGTTTAAATGTTTCTATTGTAACTGTTTCTGTCTGAGTGGCTTAAATGCAAAACTGTTATGGCTTTGCTCCTGGAGACTGAAGATATTTCACCCAGGTGCCTCAGTTCTGACTCCAAGCAGCCACCACCTGGGCTAAAGTGAAATTTAGCTTGGGTATGCGCCTCTGAGCCCTCTGACCTGAGAGAAAACTACAGCCAGCTTCTGAGACCCACCTGCTGGAACCTGGTTGGAGGCTTTAAGGTTTAAATAGTATTTTTCTTTGTCCCTTTAGTCTTGTAACCTCTGTCCCTGGGAATAGTGCAAGGCTGTCATCCTGAAGAGGAAGAGAGGATGGGGTGCAGCTGGGTTAGGTTGCCTTTGATACAGGGAATGAGGAAGATGTGTGCTGGCACAGAGCACTTGAGGTGAGCTGTGGAGACGGCTGAGGAAGCTGCTGTCTCTGGCAGGGACTGCTGCCTCCTGTCGCGTCTTTCCTCTGGCACAGCAGAAACCCTGGCTTTTCATGGTCTTTGCATGGCCAGAGTGGGCTGCCTTATGAACAGCTCTGGCTGTCTGCAGTGCCAAGGAATGACTGTCTTTGCCTGCAGCTTGCTCTGAAAAGACCTGCTTTCCACTTCAGTGAGTGTCATGTATATTCCTGAGCCTTTCTTGGGATAATTGTGGCAAAGTGAGCCTTAGAAACCTAGCTTTTCATTGCAAATATAGTTAAAATCTTGTGTTAAAACCATGGATTTTTCTGTCTCTGTTTGAAAGTTTTGTTCCATCTCCAGGCAAAGTACAGTTACTTTTAACAAAAGAGCACATTTATTTTGCTTTGGAGAAAGTCTTTTATTTTTCTTGAAAGGCACCAAAAAGTCATGGTAAAGCCAGAAGAATGGGTTTGAATAGTTATTCACAGATCTAGAGGCACTCCTCAGTGGCACATCTCAGAAATGTTCCCAGAACTTCATGGTGGAATTGCTGAGAAGGGTGTTGAAGGGTTTGCTGTGGGGGTTGGTGGCACCTTGTTATGGAGCAGAGCAAACTGTCAAACATAAAAATACCTGCTTACTGCTTTCCCAGTGTTGTGTGTGTTTGGAAGCTCTGAAAGATCTGGATTGTTACTGAGTCCTGATGAGAATAATGGGTAGTCGTGAGCCATGTGACACTCCTCTGCTTCAATTCATTGTGGTCCAGAACAGACTGTGGCTGGAGTCCAGTGCTTCAGCTTTGGCATCCCTGGATCAGAGGAGAGTGTTTAGCCCTGGATTTGATGTGAGTGCCATGAAGTGAACTGCATAAGGATACTAACATATACGGTTCTCATGTCCTCTGGAAGGATTCCAGATGTCTTTTTCAGACTGTGTATGTACTGCCCACTGATAGGCTGTCTGCACTGAACTGGAAGGCAGGATCTAGCTGGCATGTGCAGTACTGCAGGATTGGAAAGGGAAGAGATTTTAGCCAAGACACTTGGATAAGTCCTTGTGTTTGAGATGTGCCAGATCTTTAAAGTTCATTCAGAGTGAAAAGGAACTGGGGGTTTTTTTTAGTCCAAAAGAATGACTCTCAGTAACTTGCTCGCAAGTGAATTTATCTCACTCGGGATGGAGAGCTGAGTAAACCCTGCTGGTATCAGATGTGCGGCTTCAGGGACACGCAGAGATTTTGAAACGGAATCTCAGTGTGCAGAGCCGTTCTTAGCACAGCTGCCGCCCAGCCAGTGCCCGTGCCAGAAGCCTGAGCTTTTCTCCCACTGTTTTTGTAGCAGTTCACGGGAGTATTTTCCTTAGTTTTGATGAAAGTTGTTGCCATGCCCAGAGCTGTTTAGTCCAGCCTAGGCTGGAAATTCTGTCCAAGGCACCAAATGCAGTCTTTTATAGGGAGCCACTTCCCCAAGTCAAATTCCTATGGATCATATGTCTCAACCTGAGATTTCTGATAGTTGCTTGACTTTAGTTGTGCTTATTGGTGAAAAGGCCTTTGTATAAAAATGACCCAAGAGAATTTTTTTTTTCTTTTTAATATACGTGCTAGCTTATCTCCCTTTAAACAACATAATTAGTATGCAGGACATCTGAGAGTTTTTGTTTACATTGTCAGTGGTTTAGTCAGTGATGACATTTCTGCAATAGTTGAAGTTACCTGAACTGGGCTCAATTCCATGTTTTACATCATCAGGGATATAAGAAGTCAGCAAGTAATATGGAGTATTATCCAGCTCTTTTAGCACTGAAACTATTGAGCAGAGCCTACTCTGAATGGGTTTTAAGAATCTGGCAAGATTTACAATCAGCAGTAAGAAGAAAATAATCTTTTGGTAGGAAAAGGGAACAAACTGGGTTCGATGGTGCAATGGTTCTGGCTGATAAATCATGACGTTTTTTGAATGTCAACTCCCTGCCATTGTATTTCAGACTCTGGATATGCTGAATGTTTTTATGGCAAGCTACAACTTACCAACCTCCCTGTGTTTGTATGCATTTAATGGAAGAAAAAAACCCCAACAGGCTAATATTGTTGATACTTTGCAAGGCAATGTGTCAGCATTTCTGTTTCTCCCAAGAGGAATTAATGGATGTTTTTTGGACACTGCTGATGGCCTGAAACAGACCTCTGGCTTGCCTTGAGACTTCCTTTTCCCAAATAAAGAAAAAAAATATTGAAGGGACCCCAGTCATCTTCCCCACATCCTCTACACTTCATCAGGCAGGAGTCCCAGAGTTAAGGTTCCTTACTGACAAACTGCCCTGTTACTGCCCTTTCAAGGCTGGCAGGTGTCAAACGTTGTCTATGCCTGGACTTGCAGGAAATTTTATCCACAATTTACTAAGCAAAAAAATAATCAGGATTTACTTTTGTTTGGTTTTATTTTTCTTCCTCGCTGTTTTATATATTTGTTTGTTTATTTTTGGACATCTGGTTAGGCCAGAAGGAGAGAGCTGGAAGGGAGAATTTTTTGGTTCGGATATTTTTGAATAAGAAGAACCTGGCAGTAGAGCTGTATGAGCATCTCAGAGAAGCCTTATCAGCTGGCAATCTGCTGTATAGTTCCCATTGCTGGCTGGCATCTTACCAAACTGCAACCAAAAGAATGAGAAGTGAGTTTTGGATTTAACTTAAAAATTCTTTGAGAAAAGCAAGTTGTAACTTGCAGCAATTCTGCCTGCTTAGGCAAGGCAAAGAGAGAAAAAGAAGGGTTAAAATAATGTGCTGCATAGTACTATTGCTAAGTAGGTGCAAGCAGATAGCTCACCAGGAAGACCTGCTGTATAGAAGCCTGCAGTGGTCCATGGACTGCTCTGCATTCTGGGTACCATTTTGTTCCTCTGGGCAAAAAAGCACAACTGAGATGCAGACACATATACCAAGAATAGAGTTAGACCAAAGGAAACGTGAGAGTTGATTAAAGTATTTCAAATCTCTTCAAAGATTTTATTTTTTTCTTTTTTAAACTCCGTCAGGTCAAACATACAGTGTCTGGATTATCAGATGGCACAAACCCCTAAATGAATTAGGGTTTGAAGGGCTTAGCACATTTAGAGCAGCTTAGTGGTAAATTCTGTCTCAGTATTTCCACTGAAGTGGCAGTAGCTAGTGTGAGAGAGGCAGAGATGGTGTCTATGAAATAGAAGATGAAAAGGCAGCAGAAAACAATAAAAAAGTAGGTAGAGAAAATAGACAAAATACATACCCAAGAATAAAAAGACACAGTGATGCTATTTGCCTAGCTCATTCATGAAAGCTTCTGTCACTGAGGCAATTTGAATGGTATCTATTTGCCTCAATTTCTTTCAAAGTTGGGTGAAAACATAATGCAATGCTAGATATGACTTTTATTGTCCGAGAAGGTTTGTGCCATGAGTGAAATGAAAAGTCTTTGCTATTGCTACAGAAAATTCGATGTAATTGTGTGCTTCTCCAGAAGCCAAAGTGTGTTTGCAGGAGTATTGTGTATGTTTACTAAGTTGTAAGCTGCCAAGGGCAGGTTTACAGTGATGGGAAGTGATAAACATACTTGACAGGCTTGTTGGCTTGGCCAGCTTCAACACTGCTGCACTGTTTCAGGGCTTGAGCGGAGTCATGAACAGCCAGAGTGCGTCTGCACTGATCCCCCAAAACTGCTGCTGCCAGGGATAGCACTGACGGAATCATATCCAGTGTCTATAGCCCAAGTCCAGCAAGCTGGTCATTTTCTAATGCTGTTACGTCTCTCTTACAAATAGAGACACTCCCAGCCTGGCAAAGATGCACAGAGACAGAGGAGATGTTATGAGAATTAAAATGTCCCAAGGCTTAAAAAAGTACCATCTGGATCTCAGGTGATGGTTGTGTCAGTTTTAGTGGGGAAGAAGTGAGTGTATGACAGGGCTGTGTTTGGCACTGACCTTTATGCTAGCAGGGCTGCGTATCTTACCAAGTATGCCCACCTTGAACATGCTAGTGGCTTATGGAGTTGTGTTCTTGGATACCTGGAGTGAACTTATTATGTACTTTCTAATCCTTTATTTTAAGAATTAAGGGCTCCTCAAAGACCTAAATGTACGTTAAAGTAGGCTAAGTTGTTGGTTCCTTTCCAAGTAGCATTGAACAAAAACAAAACCCAGCCATATATTCAGACAGAAACATGAGACTGGTGTGGTTAGAGTGCCAGTATTTCTGGTGTGGTTAGAGTGCAGATATTTCTGAAGGAGTTTCCTGAGATTTGAGCACATTTACATGCTCTTGATAGTGGCAAAGTATGTCCTTAGAGAGCCAGGTTACTGTGACCTTCTGACCTTGTCTGTCTTAACTTGAACTTTAGTCTTCTTATAAGGATAACTTAAAGTCTTCTTATAAAGATAACTTGTAGCGGTTTTAAAAGCTCTTGGTAACTTATGAGTCACTCAGTCTCCCCTCCTCTCAGCTCTAGCTGAATAAATCTCTCTGTCAAGATGAAAAATCTCGAGGTAAAAATAACTCCACCGCTCCTTTTATATCATTTTCTGCCCAGAGAATATATTTAATTTTTATGTGTGCTTTGAGTGTAGCACTTAAATTTAAGACAGTAAACAAAAATTTCAAGCGATGGATTAAAAAGAAACCCTAGTTCTGTATTCTATGCATTTGTCTTCCCTTTGTCCTTAATCTTGATTTGCCCTGTAGGTTAGTCTTATCATAAAGACAGTATGAATGACTGTCTCAGCGCCTTTCCTCATTAGTGCTGCAGGAAATTGATGAGTAGATCTCTGGAACTGTGGATTTTTTTTGGCAAGAATTATAGCCCTTATTTATTTTGGAGGGACCCATGTGGCTTTCTAAGTAAATATATGTTAAAATTTTTCCTAAAAATAAACAGTACAAGTAATTGCTTGATATATGAAGTTGACATTTTGGCTTTGTGATTTGCTATGATATGTAAAAATCTAATTTCCTCTTTGGAAAGATGCTACTGCAAAACTATAGGTAAATTAAAATCAGTGGTTTATTCAGAAGGTGAGTAATAGACTCTGTTTTAATTTATCAATATTTATTCTGCAGCTTCTCAGGTCTGCCCACATATGTGCTATCTGGTGCTAAATGTATGCTTGACTCTGATATTACCTTTGTTTGTAATTGGAATGGATAAAGATTGATATAAGTGTCTTGCACACTCACTCTAAACAGGGTTTGTAAATAGCACTGCTCCAGATACTAAAAGAACACATAGGAGTTTCACTCTGAGCATTATACTCACTCAATCCATTTACTTGCTTGATGTTAGGCACTCAAATATGTGTACTTGAACTCTAAAGACCAGGGGAAGAAGTGTAATTTTGTGAGTTTAATGAAGCTGTGTCTGCTGTTACATCTCTGCCTTGAAGGAATCTGCTGGACAAGTACTACACTCATTGTTGCTTTTATTTGTGCATCTTTTTTTTTCTTTGTTTTTTCTTTTTTCTTTTTTTTTAATTACACTTAAAAATAGAGTCAAAGAAAGAGAAGTATATGGCTTAATGCATTGAGCACCCTTTGACACACTGAGGTGCCCAGTGAATTGACACTGATAAAGCTTTGGACACGTGCCACGTTATTAAAAGTAATGGGAGTGAACTAGATGGCAGTGCTGTGGTGAGGAGGAGGGGGTGACAGGTTCTGAAGGGAAGCCTTGTGCTCTTTAAGGGCATAAGCACCGCAGGAAAAAGTCTAACAAAAGATAGCTTAAAAACAGGAAAAAAGCTACATTAATGGAATTATTCTATCTTTTCCATAATACATCTGGCTGCAAAGCTAGAAACAACCTTAAAAAGAAAAACACTTAGGAATAAAATTAATAAAAATCTGCCATGATTTTTGTGTCTGACAGTTTATAGAAGGGTTCAGTAGTATACTTACAACATCCATGCTGATTAATTACAACCAATTGCTTTCCTTTTGTTCTCCAGTTGGATGATTTTGTTGACTTAATCAATTTAGTTGCTTCCCCAAAATCTGACTACCTAAACAGTTGGCTTTGGATCATACTTTGAATTTGGGTATCACTGAGTAATATATGATTCAAGTATTCTTCTATTATTGTTTAGAAATAAGAGAAAATTTATTTAAATTTGCCTTTAGCTTTAATAGTATTTTATGAAATTGGAATATCTGTGCTTTGAGCCTTAGCTGTAGCAACATGAATTTCTCTCTAATGCAGTGATCTCTCTGTATATTTTGATGTATTGAGCAGGACTTCAGTTTAACAGCAGCAAACTAGATTCTTGTTCATAAAATTTACTGGCCATCTGACCATTTTTTTGTCAAAAATTTTAACAAATATGTCTCTTCAAACTCACTTGAGAATTATTTTTTATTTGGGAAAAACAGATGTAGTAGAGTTATTCTAAGAGACCATTGCTCTATCCATTGCTCACTTCTTAGTACTAGAAATGTGAGTTTTATTAGGTGATGGTGATTGGTCTTACAAGTTGGCAACTTCTGGCGTTTCTTGTGCACACAAGCAAATTTCTATAAGCATGTGCACATGCAACTAAAAATTATTTTCCTCCCCTGCTTCATTAATATATAGTGAATCCAAGTTATCTGAATGTTTACAGAAAAGAGAATAAAAGGTCAAAAACATGTAGCACAAATAATACATTTATTTTCAAGTTTGCTGTACTTTTCTGGCTGGCATTTCTGTATTACCATATATTCCAGAAGGCTTGACTTTAAATCTTTATATCCATAGATTTCTGCAGCCTGGCTTGTTTGTTTGTTTGTTTGTTTAGTGGACCCAGCCTTAGTCAAGTGATACTGGCAGAAGCTAGAGGACTCCCATGTGAACAGAGTATTCTGTTCCAAAGGAAAGCAGATTTTTGTTGGCTCTAGTGAGTTCATTTCAATCAACATAGATTCAATTTCCTTAACAGCAAAATATCGCCTGTCCTTTGCCAGCACTTTCAGTAAGATTGAGTCCTGGCCTTCCATACTACATCAATTAGTTCTACAGGACGACTCTTACTAATTCATCTTCTTCCTACTGTGAGCGCAGTACTAGATGTTTAAGCCAGTACTTGGATTGTCATTTAAAGCCATGGAGTAGGTTCCCTAAATAACAGTTAACCCTGTAGAGGATGCTTGTTTATTGGCTGTTATTATTTGCTTATTTATACTATATACAAATAAATACAAGAGGCAAGAGAAAGCAAACAAGGATTCTTTTGTGATACAGACCCCAAACCAAGCATTTGATTTAGTATCATGCATGCATTTTGGAGGAAAAAATCCTGCTGCAGATAATACTTCAGAATGACTTATTTCTGCAATGTAAGGAAAAAAAATTGAGGTGATTACATGATCTTCTCTATTTGAGAGCTGCAAAGTCTCATGGGAAAGAACTTGGCATGTGGATAGGACAGCGTGCAAAGACCTGGATTAATTTCCAGTTTGCTGACTTCCCATGTTACCTCAGCTTTTGTGCTGTTGTTAGCATATGAAGATAATAACAGGCAGCAAAAAAATCAAATATAAGTTCAAAGAGAAGATAACACCTATTCTGCATTAGGACCCCATCTACTTCAGGGAGTTTTCCCACTCAGGCAATTATAGAAATGACCCAATAGACTGCAGATTTTTTTCAAAGGCTGGAAATACGAAGAACCTCTTAGCATAGGTAGAGACTAGGGAGAAATGTGAGAGCAAACAAGGCACATATGTTGACAAGACAAAGACAGTTGGTGGAAATTATCTCCTTGTGTAGCAGGTGATGAGTTATTGTGTAGAAGAACTCTCTCCTATCAAAGTAAAATTTGTATTTTAGGCACATTGGTTCAGCTGGGCCTTGACAAAAATCAACTTTTCTGATGCTCCTCAGTGATGAATAGGCCACAGCTGTTAGAAGACAATGTTCAAGGAAGAAGTAGTAGTGCATAGAACTTTCTCTTCAGAGCTTCAAATCTTGTGGAGTCCTACAGAGTTACTTCTGCCTCCCACCACTCCATGAGATCTTTCAACTCACACCAACACACTTGGCCTCGCCCCATGCCTTAAAGCCAAATTTGTGCTGCAAGGCAATGTAGATGTGAGCATGGCTCCTGTGAAGTAGCTGTCCCACCTTACTCCATGTATCGGTAACTACCTGTCAGTGTTGTACAGCTTTTCCTAAGTATGCTTAACTGGCTGCTGCCTGAAAAAGGATCTGGAGCTAAAAGGATCTTTGGTCAAACCTGTCATCTTTCTCTTACCAGAAGACTTTGGGACCTTCTCTTCCAGCATGAAACTTTACAGCTCACCTGACAGAGTGACAAATCCTTTCTAAGACTTCCAGCTGTCTTGCCTGTCTTGTATCTCTGTCCCCAAACACTGAGATCCTGTTACCACACATCTGCCTGACATGCCTGTGTCTTTTGACAGGATCCACAAGCCACAGACCTGGCTTTGACATACTTGTATGAGAGCAGAACTCTGCATCACAAGGACACTGTACTGTTGTTCAGCACTTGACCTGCAGTTCCCCTGGGGCTTAGCAGGGGTGTCATTCATGAAGGAGCATAGTAGTATAGCTCCAATTTAACAATTTGTATATTAAGGAGCTGATGCACTCTGCTCTGTGGAACAGATGCTTACAGATGCTTAATGCTCAATGGATTGTAACAAGGTTAGCAAACTCTTTGGTAGTAATAGCAGCTCAAGGTACTATTGGTCCTTTTGCAGACGCCCTCAGTAATGCTGGCACGATGGCATGTGTAGGCATAGTGTGAACTGAACACAACTGAAAGTAGCGCCGGTAAAATACGGTGCGTTGAGGTGTTTGCAGTGATGTCATGCAGCTGAAGAGATACCAGTCCAGAGACAGAGGCAGGAAGCCGAAGAAGTAGATGGTGGAAAGGTCAGGATGCCAAAGCCTCTGACTTTGGATTGTGAAGCTATACCTTTGAGGTTTGTTTTTAAAGCCATTTGCTACTTGGTGGAAATTTTCAGGGGAACACTTCTAGTAAACTCCTTGCTGCAAACTGCATATACGTCATCAGAATCATTGTTCTTGTAACTGATGAGGACAAGAGACATTTACATGTATCCTTCATTATAGAAAAAAAACCCCACAACCACTTCCATCCTACTGGGTAGGCAGCATTTTATGAAGAAAATTTAAGAAATTAATTAGCTATAACAGAATTTCACCTCTTTAACCTTAGCTCTTGAGCAAACCTGAGCTAAATAAACATCTGACCATTCAATCTCTTCCACTTAAGGTTAACTTGAGTTTATTATTCAGGCTACTGCCCTTGTGTATTAGGCAAAGCATAAATTATGCATACTAATTACCTTGGATGGGGCACGACTTTAATGAATTCTTTTAATTAAACTGCAACACAGTGGTTTTGTAGAGGATGGTCTATATTTCATCCTTAAATTATGTAACCTTCATCTTTGTCTGGAGAGATCACACATTTGAGTTGGTTTAATTCATTTAAGTAGTATATACAGAGAGCAAGCTACCCTCACTATTACTGGGAAATTGGAAAAATGTTTGTGTTTAGTTGCACTGCTAAGAGATGAGATTCTTCAATGAAAAGTTATGATTCTGGTGGGAAGGCAAGGGCCAACAGGCAGGAAAAAGAAAGGCAGTCTTTAAGGAATGAAGGTAAAGAATAGTGTAATACTGATAATTTCAAAAATACACACAAGTGTATCATTTCCCAGGACATCTCACTTGGCATTTTATCTCAGTGGTAAACCAGCAGAAATATCTGGGTCCCTACCATGGTCTTTTGAAGTGATTTTGGGCTCTTAAAAATGAGCAGGTCGTAACAACTCAGTGTAACAGTTACACTGTGACCTGCAGAGCACCCATAGCTTACTAGCATGAATAGCAGTAGAGGCTAAATGATTCATTTCATTCTGATTCTTAAAAACCAAGCATGGTAATTGCTCCCTCTCAAGTAGTTTGTCCTTGGCCCCGCATAAGAAATCCAGAAATGTGTGTGCCCTTTCTTGTTCTTTGCTGGAGTTCAGTATTTTGTTCTTGTTATTTATCTATTCCTAGCAGTTCTGAGGTTTCTGTGGGTTCCCAGAGTTCAAGGAATAAAAATGGTCATTGGATATGCATCAGCTGACAGACAAGCTAACTGCTTGGTTAAAAGGTGGCATGGTGGCTGATGATAGTTTTTGTCATGGCAAATAGCAAGGATTCTCTGTCTTGACATCTATTCTCTTCTGCCTATCCAGGTCACCTTCCTCCAGGATCCGTATAAAACATAACTGCAAGACATGTTCCCATCAGCCACGCTGGCACATCTGTGTCTTTCTCTTTCCGCACGGATCTGATGCAGTATTGTGTCCTGTTCTTGGCAGCTCGCTGTTCGGTTCTTTGCTGCTTGTGCACTGGCAAAGGTGTACGTCCCCAGAAGTAAAGGGGGAAATTCTGTTTTAAATTCACTGTTTGCAAATAGATTCATCCATCTTGTGCTTGTACTTTGGTCCAACTCTCACTGTTTCTTTGGTGGTGTTTCTTCATATCTGCCCTATACAGTTACTTGTGTAGTTAACATCTTACATGGAAACTACTTCTACTGATATGTATGGAAAGCAACTTGGTGAAAAGGCCTTCCAAGCCAAGCCACTCTGTGATTGTAGGAAGATAGGAATGATCACTCCTCAGTGCATTCGGTGCATCCAAACTGTTTTCATATTTACACACTATGTAAGCTGAGGTATGCTATGAAGAGAAATGGCCCATATACTATATACGTGACTTCAACCTAATATCTGTAAGATTTGTTAAAATATTTAGTGCTGGAATCTGTTCCTAGTTTTCTCTGAGGTCTTCTGTGGCAACAGCTGAGTTTAACATATAGTAATAGAATACAAAGTCTGGTGTTCGGTCACTGTGAAAATGAGTTAAAATGCTGGTGCTCATAATATGAGACCAGCTTTATTCCATGTAGACAGAGACAGACTTTAGAAAGCTGGAAAATATTAATTTGCTGGCATTCCAGTGTTGCACACCTCTCTCTCCTGTTTAGGGAATGAATTTTAATATGCACTTTGAAACAGATTTAATCTCATCTGCAGTTCCTTGGGTGAATCTGCAGTTTGGGCTTTACTATTTGCTGCAATGATTCCTGTGTGATTTCTGCCATTCCTTGATGCTGTTATTTGCCATAGGCTTGTCTTCCTCGTGGTGCCTGAAGGCTGTGCTCTTATATAGCATATGTTTTGACAAGCCATCTGGTTTCAATAGGTTTCCCAAGAGCCTGCTTTCTTGCAACCTGTCTTTTTTGGCAGCTACCAGTGCCTACAAACACTCTGGCTTTCTCCGTGGGTCAGAGATTCTTATTTTAGCATGGAGGTGTTAATATGTGATAAAGAATGAAGCAGCTTATGGAACCAGTGGGACGCTATTGGTATAGGGAGAGTGACTGAAAGCAAAGAACCTGTCACAGTTCCCATGAGTGCCCCTGTCTGACATACACAGGTGAATGAAACGGGTTTAGCGTGTCTTCTGTCTGGGCACGATGCCACACTAACATAAGGTTCTCAGCACTGGCAACCAAGAACCCATGTACAGTATGGGTATTTGAAGGCATTTGAAGACAGCGTTGCCTCTTAGGGGCTAATACAACAGCTTTGTATCTTACACTTGCACATCTAATCATCAGAGAAGTTGATCATGACTCCTGCAGCTTTAACTGCCACAAAAGAATAAAGCTAGCAGAATAAAGAAAATTGCAACCAAAATGCTTCCCTTTCCTCAAACTGTCATGGAGAATCATCTAAAAACTTGTCCTGCTGGGTGACTAAGCCAATCCAGAGATCAGAATCTATAAGCAGAAATTAAAAAAGCGTGGATACACGCCAAGTTATGTGGAGTTAATAAAAAATTCATTTCAGTGGCTATTCCATTATCTTCAGCAGTTTGGATGGGAGGAATTTTCCTCTCTACTTTCTCTATTGCAACCTAGTGCAATTACACTATTCCTAGTACTTGTGAGCTCGTTGAAAGCTAGAATAGAAATACTACTCTCACCTCACTGTCGTAACATACTCTAAAATGGTGATGTAGTTTGGCTCATCCTATGTACAGAATATGCACTTCAGCATATCATCGGGATGAGATGCATGTGCATTCTTTAAACTTTCAACTTCATCAGTTTCTGCTGACCAGAAATTAGTTGGTCTATTCTTTGACTTGCAGTGATATAGAAAGAAGACACATGTAAAAATTAGATCAATTTTTATATCAAACAAATTATTTTGGCATTGCCAGTTCCATGGCAGATGGTATCTATGCTAGGCTGAGTAGTTATTTCAGCTTCACTCAGGAAAGATAGAGAATAGCTTAGCCAAACCTGACACTTTGGCTTCTAGACTGCCCATCTTGTGGTTCCGAGAGCAGCTCTTCACAGTTTGATGGACTTTCCAGCTCTGGAAAACAGTCAGTAATTCTAAAATTGGCCTCAAAATTTGATTTGGGATCAAAGGAGCTGTCTATCCATTTGGTTATAAACCTCAGCCATAACATTGTACTCTATTTACTCCAGTAACCGTGAGGGAGGTAGACAAAGCCTGTAACAGGATACATTTTAGAGAGAACCTGAGAACTAGAAGTAAGAGTTGCCTACCTAGGAACTGAAATCTAAGACTAAAGTTTAAGAATTGTCTTTGAAATTATGGCTCAAGCCTTATTTTTATACAGTTTGGCTTCTGTATAAAAATAGTTGAATTTTTTCAATATACAGCTTTTATACACCAGCATTTGTTGGTGACAGCTTCATACCTCTTGTTTCAAACAGTGGGCTCCCTTTAAAAATTGGTACATCAGAAGCTTCAGAATATAGCTTCTCCAGGTGTCAGAGTCCTGAGGTGAAGCATTATCTGCTGTGGAGAGTTCATTCCCACATTTCTGTAGAAAAGGTTAATGTCTTGGTTGCGTTTTCAACAGTAATTCAGCCATCAGTGGTGAAATTCAAGTTCACTTTGGCTACCATCACTTCGAACTATGGAATTTGCTATGTTCTTTGCACTTTGGATTCAGATTGTAAATCAAAGTTCCTCTTTTGGTGTCTTTAGTCTCAAAGGATAAAAGAACTATTTTAAGAATTCTCTAGAAATGACCCTGAAATGAAAGTAAAGAGATTGTAAACCCTATGTGGTTGTAAACTGCTTCTCTCTTCCATGTCATGAGTACCAAACACAAACAGAAGTATATAGACTGTCTTCTGTCAAGTCTGGAATATCAAGAATAGTTACTCCAGTTTTCTGTGATCAGCAGAAGTACCTAAACACTGATAGGCATCTGCAGTCCCCCAGAAAACTACAGTTTTCCTTTTGTGTCTCGTATTGATGCTGAAAATAACGCATGGCAGTGATGTGGTGGGTTGGCCCTGGCTGGATACCAGGTGCCCACCAAGCCACTCTACCACTCCCCTCTCAGCTGGGCAGGGGACAGAATATATGATGAAGGGTCATGGGTTGAGGACAGGGGGGATCACTCACCAGATACCACCATGGGAGAAAAAACAGACTTGACTTAGGAAAATTAATTTATTGCCAATCAAATCAGAGTCAAGTTATGAGAAATAAACCCAAATCTTAAAACATCTTCCCCCACCCCTCCTTTATTGCTGGGCTTAACATCACTCCCAATTCCTCTACTTCCTTTCCAGCAGTGCCAAGGCATGAGGAATAGGAATTGTAGTCAATTCACCATGTTGTCTCCGCTACTCCTTCCTCCTTTAGAGGAGGACTCCTCACACTCTTCCCCTGCGGGGCCCCTCCCACAGAAGACCATCCTCCATGAACTGCTCAAACATGTGTCCTTCTCATGAGCTGCACTTTCAGAAACACACTGCTCTATTGTGGGATCCCACAGGGTCACAAGTATTGCCTGCAAGCCTGTTTCCAGCACAGGCTTCCCACAGAGTCACAGCCTCCTTTGTGAGGTCCTCCACAGGCTCCAGGTGGATATCTGCTCCACGGTGCACCTCTGTGGACTGCAGGGGTGGGAACAGCCTGCCTCACCATGGTCTGCTGCAGGGAAATCTCTACTCTGGTGCTTGGAGCACCTCCTCTCCCTCCTTCTTCACTGACCTTGGTGTCTTCAGAGTTGTTTCTCTCACGTATTTTTTCACTCCTGTCTTCCAGTTTCTGTTCCACAGTAGTTTTCCCCCCTTCTTAACTATTTTATCCCAGCATCACTGATGGGTTCAGCCTTGGCCAGCAATGGGTCTGTCTTGGAGCTGACTGACATTGCCTGTTGGACACAGGTGAAGCTTCTGGCATCTTCTCATGGAAGCCACCCCTGTAGGGCCCCATGCTATCAAAGCCTTGCAACACAAACCCAATGCAAGTGCTTTCCTAATTGCAGGGTTGACTTAACAGAACACATACACGCTTGTTGAATGGGGCCTAAATTGTTATCAAATTCATCTTTATTGGAAGGTCAAGAATTGCTCTTGAAAGACCTAACAAATGAGTTAATATAATACTTTTGAATAGACTGCACCTCTTCTTTCAGGTAATACAGGATAGGCTAAATTTGCTTATTCTAAGGTATGATGTGCTGAGCAGAAATTAGTAACTTACTACCAGGACAGTCAGTTTTCCTATTTGGAGCTAGCTTTCTTACTTCGAGGTCTGCTTATTCTCAACCTCAGATAAGTCTGTAGAGACAAAGGGTGGTGAATATCAACAGCTAAATAATTTACAATTAACTCCACTTGCTATTAGTTTGGGGTAAACAAAAGCAGTGGATGATAATAACCCCATCAATCACTGCGTGTTTCATGACCAGTTTCAAGCAATCCCATTAGATTCTTTTTAAAGACATACAACAAGTTTTCCAGAGCCCTCCACTGCCAAGCCGGGTAAGCCCCCAAGGCAAGTGAATCCTTTCTTGACTGATCACATCTGTTGAAGAGCATCAAAAACAAATAAAGAAGGTAGCTCTGAATTATCTTGGAAGGACTGACTTTCAGTTGTGTTTTGGTGGTCGTTGTTTTCTCACTCCAACCAAAAATATTCATGGAAATGAAAAATCCTTTGGTATTTTATTGAAAATCTACAAAAAATTAAGATTAATTTTTCCTTTTTTTTTAATGCAGTGCTTGGCAGCCAGAAGCCTGTGTGCAGTTCTTGATATTAACAGAGACTAATAGGCTGTGATGTTATGCTTTCTTTAGGTTGTACCAGTGTACCAAATCTGTTAGCAGCTTTCCCAACAGACAGGAATGCATGTAACATATCTCACTTCAAAAAGTATAGATAGGAACCTGTAAATTATGCAATGTGTTCCAACACCCATAGCAACAAGGAGTTGCATTTCAGTGGGGATTGGCAGAGGGGTCACTTTGTAGGATTTGAAGGTGCGGAGAGTAAGTACTTGATGTTCACTATGATTTTACTCAGGCTCTAAATTCTACAGTAATTAATTCACAGAATGAAGCAAGTAGAAATGAAATTTTCTCCTGTTCCAAATATGCAAACAGGAAAAATCGGAATTAACATTGGGCTAGGTTAGTATTCATACAGATTCAGTTCTTAAAACCCTCCCATGCCTCCTCCTAGGGTTTCCGTTCTTCTGTAGGTATATGGCCATGCCCAGTCAGCTATCGCAATAAAGCCTGGTTTGCGGATGTGAAATTCCAATCAGCTTCACCATATGCATGTAGCTAGGGGAATTACTTATGAAGCTTTGTTGGACCCGATGATCTCTCGAGGTCCCTTCCAACCTCTACGATTCTGTGATTCTGTGATTGGTTTCATTCAGGCTGCAGGTGAAGGAGACTCTTTGTGGCAAGGTAGCTAAAAAGTGATGCGTGTGTCAGCAGCTTTCCATCTATCTTTGTATCTGGCTGTTCTTGCTGAGTTGTATATTTCTTGTATTACGTTTTCTCTGAGTTTTTTATCAAAATATTATTTTGATAATCAAATTATAATTCATATGATGAAAACCTGAATGAAAATATGAAGAGTATAAGCATATGCCAAACAAGAGGTACTTTCTCCTGTCTTGTAAAAAATATGGCTCAGTATGAATTCTTGTCAGTCTTTAACAACTATTTCATCGGTGTGACTGGGATATTGAAAGCTGATGCATTTCCCAGAAGTAGCCTTTTGTGAAGAAAAATGTGTGTATCTTTTGATAAATATGCATCCCAGTTTAGTTGACTTGCTGTCCAAGTGAGCAAACCAGAGGCATTTGCCAGAGCTGAGTGTGTGGATGGATGTTGGTGTCCAGATCTTGTTGGTCTGGGACCAGGTGAGATTCATCAGCTCTGCAGTCCAAGGGGCAAGTGGGGTCTGTGCAGGACAGGCTTGTCTCCTCATGATGATGGCAAAGTGGCTGTGGGCAGGAACCACTCATAGCTATGGGAAACTGTTTTTTGTCCAAGCATGCTAGCTGTTGTATGGTTTGGTGTTTGGTTTGTGTGGTTTGTTTTCAGTAAAATCTGTCTTAGAAATTGCTCTGAGTGCATGGAAGTCCTGCTGGAATCAGTTCAAGTGGGATGAGGGATTCAGTCCCTACAGAGCTGAGTTCAGCACTGAGGCACTATGCTCAGCAAGGCAGGATGCAGTTAAGGAACATATGAAACAGCACAAGAAAAAAAGGTTTGCTAATACGTGGAGGGAGTCAATGTATTTAGAAAACGTTTTGAGAAAAATCATGGAGCTTCTGAGTTCCACTGTGTACTTTGAAATGTCTGAGTTGCTGTAGCAACAAATGAATATTGTGACAGAAGACCACAGAAGAGAGTTTAGACGTGGCAGAATTTAAGTACATATGGCTAGAGAAAGGCCTCATGTACCCTTAAAATCAAGCTCTATTAATTTTCAGAAGATAGAATTCTCTCCTGATATTATTAGTATGGCATGTGAAGTTGTAGTAGCATGATGGCAGTTAAAATGCTTTCAGAAGCTCGGTCTACAAAAGCCACTTTCTTACTGCTGTAATTGCAGATGCTGAATTTGGTGACAAGACCGAAAGCTGTATAGATGTTTCCCAGTTTTGTATTCTTGTGTATCAAATTCTCTTCTCTTGGGCTGTGGCCTTTTAAAGATATAAGGTGTAAGCTCTGCTGGCGATTTCGAGAGAACCAGTCCAATGCCTGACGGGAGCTGTGTACTTCAGTTTCACCAAGCGAAGGAGTGTAATCTCTGGATACAGTTGTAGTCGTGATGTAACCTAAACGTACAGAGGTGCGGGCCCGTTGGTGTGTTTCAGTAGGCCCACTGAGTTTTAATGTTATTAAGGTTGAGTTTGATGTTATTTAGATTGAGAGTTTCGATAATTAGTCTTGTAGCTACATAATGACTACTTTATTTTTTTACCTTTTTTTTTACTTTTTTATTGTGTGTCAAGGTTTTTTCCACTTTGGAACATGAAAATTTAGATCACTGTGGACTTTGTTACTGTATTCTCTTTAAATCTTTATTCTTAGTTGAAGTAAATAAACCAACACGGTAAAGAGAGCTGATAGCTACTCCATCTGTATTATGGCACACAATGATGGCTGGAAGTTAAAGGTTTGATATATAGATCTATTTTTTTATTACCAGCCGCTGCCCCTGAAGAAAGTATTAAAATTTCCAGATGAGTAACCAAACAATAAATAGATGAGACAGTTGCTGTGAATATCTGATTTTTTTGCATAATAATGAGATATTGCTGGATAATACACTTTGCAGTCCACAGTTTGTCTACATTATCATTTTTATTGGACGAATGCATAAGGAAGATATACAAGTAAAGCCATACTAAGTCTTTTATTTTAAATTTACTCCACATAAGAGTTCTGTTACATTTCCAGGACATTTTAAAATCAAAACAAAATCTAGGAATATCCGTGCGCGTGCACACACACACACACACACACACACAGAGACAGAGAGGCATTCACAAAATATACAGGCGGTACCTGGGCTCACAGTTGATAACGCACACTGTGTGTGACCTGCAAGCTCTTTTTTGTGCCAGTTAGGGTAGAATTAGGGTCATTTGCAGTGAGCATCTTCTTTCTTGCCTTGCAGAAGGCTCACAGAAAAACATGCAAAGGAGCTTTTCACTTGTTCTGTTCTGTACCCAAACAGGCCAAAGCAGAAAGGAGGCTTTGGGGTCAGTCCCGAATGGTGGGGTGGGTAGGTGAATTCCTCACCGCGTTCACAGTGGGAAGAAACCTAAAGTCCCTGCTGATCTTCATGGAAAAAACGTTAGTCTACACATCTGAAAACAATCTGAAATGCAGTACCATTTTAGTGCAGTTTTGAAGGGGGGGGGGAAATACTGTGTCTGTTGAAGTCACTGACCACTTTCTGATGGTTGCATATAAGGGTGCTGCTGACAGCACTGAAGCATCTCTGTTACTGCTATCACTGCTAAGAGATGACTGGCAATATTGCTGATATCAATGTGCAGGTCAAAGCTTGTGCTCAGAGAGCTAGTTGTCACAGTTAAACTAATCCCTTTTAAAAATTCGTCCTAGACCTTTTTGTTTTAGAGTTATATGGATAAAGATTAGATCAGAGTTTTGTTTGCTTTCTGGAAAAAAACAAAAGCTGTATTTTATTTTACTTAGGTTTTTTTTATTTACACATAGTTAACTGTGTTCTGCATTTGACTATATCATCTGGACAGAAAGGCTTGTAAGCCCAAGCTTCAAGATCAGTTTCCTCTGCCCACGCAGGTCTCCAACTCCTCATGGTCCGGTTTCATTCTGAGCCTTCTACATGCTGGAGTTAATGGCATCTGATTCTTGCTTTTTGCTGTACTCTTCTTACATCTCTCTCTTCTCCAAGTCTTCCCACAGATATTTGCTTCCCCCATGTTTGCAGAGTTCCTGTGCTCCTTGCATCTCAGGCTCCTGGTGACACAGTGGGAGTTCTTGCTGTGCGAACAGCTGACAAATCTTACCTACACAGGGCCCAGGTTCAGACCTTTGGAGCACTAGCAACTCAACTTCAAGCATCAAAGCAACATTTGCTGGTTAAACGGAGTGGTGGCTTGTCTCCACCTTTCTTTTCTCTCTGTGTGTCTGCGCTAGATAAATAGAATCACAGAATCAGAATCACAAGGTTGGAAAAGACCTTTGAAGATCATCAAGTCAAACCATTCTCATCCTGAGCTAAACCATATCCCTAAGTACCTCATCTACCCTTTTTTTGAACACGTCCAGGGAAGGTGACTCAACCCCCTCCCTGGGCAGCCTGTTCCAGGCCCTGACAACTCTTTCAGTAAAAAATATTTTTCTAATGTCCAATCTAAACCTGCCCTGGCACAGCTTCATGCCATTCCCCCTTGTCCTATCACCTGTCACCTGGCTGAAGAGACCACCCCTATCTCTCTATAACCTCCCTTCAGGTAGTTGTAGGTGGTGATAAGGTCTCCCCTCAGCCTCCTCTTCTACAAGCTAAACAGCCCCAGCTCCCTCAGCCGCTCCTCATGTCCCATGTGCAGCACTCTGCACTTGGCCTTGTTAAACTTCATCCCGTTGGTCTCAGCCCATGGGTCCAGTCTGTTCAGATCCCTCTGAAAAGCCTCCCTACCCTCAGGCAGATCAACACTTCCTCCTAGTTTAGTGTCATCTACAAACTTAGTGAGGGAGCATTCAATCCCTTCGTCGAGATCATTGATAAAGATGTTGAACAAGACTGGCCCCAGGACTGAGCCCTGGGGGATGCCACTTGTGACTGGCCTCCAGCTGGATTTTGTTCCATTTACCACCACCCTTTGGGCTTGGCCATCCAGCCAGCTGAGGGTCCACCTGTCCAGGCCAGTGGCAGCCAGTTTCTCAGTCAGAATGCTGTGAGAAACTGTGTCAAAGGCTTTACCAAAGTCCAGGTAGATCACATCCACAGCCTTCCCCTCGTCCATTAAGCGGGTCACCTTGTCATAGAAGGTGATCAGGTTAGTTTGACAGGATCTACCTTTTGTAAACCCATGTTGACTAGGCCTGATCCCCTGGCCATCGTGCATGTGCTGCATGATAGCTCCCAAGATGACCCTCTCCATGATCTTCCCTGGGACTGAGGTCAGACTGACAGGCCTGTAGTTCTCCGGATCCTCCTTCCGACCCTTCTTGTATATGGGTGTAACATCTGCCAGCCTCCAGTCGACTGGAACTTCCCCAGTCTGCCAGGATTGCTGATAGATGATGGAAAGGGGTTTGGCAAGCAAAACCCACATGCTTAAAAAAAGAAAAAGTCAAGAAATAAGCAAGCCGGAAAATATAACTTAGATGTGGCCTAAAATCATTTACAGCCATTAGCTAACCTCAGCAGTAGACATGAAAATTGTTCCTAGATTAAAAGACATTTACAGACCTACTGTATTGCAGCTCTGCTAGTACATATTTGATTTGATTTAAAGAAGAGCCTATATATTTCCTAATGGTTTCTCCACACCAGGCTCACAGAGTGGTAGATTTCTGATCCAGTTTTTTCAGCAGGTCATACTCACAGTATTGAGAAATAATTCAGGATTTTCCATTAATTTCAAGTATTTATCAGCATTTCTGTCATGACAGACAACATAAGAGGAGCTTTCATGATGCATCTATTGGTGTTGTACTCAAAAGCCATTTAATCACAAAAAAAGAATGGGACCAGGTTTTGGCCTAGTTCTGTGGGTTTTTTTCCTTAGTCATGCAGGTCCAGCTCATATTTACAAAACTTAGAGTCAAATTCAAGCCTTAAAGTACAGGCTATTTTCATCTGGCAACATGACATTGCCTGCCCTGGGAAAATTCCAGCTTACAGCATTTGACCTCAGAAACAAGATGCATTTTCTCCTGCCATGCTGCTGGAATTATGTTACTGACCAGTTAATTATATTTTAAATATTATAATATGGATAATGGGTAGCAAACTTGGCGAAACCATCAGGCTAAAATGTACTGCAGGTGCAACATCTTTCTGGAATTCAATTCATTCACAAAATTATTTTTCTGTTCAAAACAACTCTCATGCTTCCTTTGTCCATGGATAATTAAATAAGCTTTCCAATTTATTCATGTATTCTAATTTACACAGGGTACCAACCCAAAAAAACCCTCTGGTCACCCAGTCAAAATATGTAAAATACATAGAAAAATCTAAATGTTGGCCATGGGACAGTAAGAGCAGTTCTGGCTGGTGAGGGCACTGTTGCTGTAGCTTAGAGTCTGGCCCTGGGTGGTCCCTGGTAAGTAAGCAGTGATAGGCAGGACTGAACCAAACTGAGTACTGCCAGGGAATTTTCTTGTCATCTTCTCTGAGGCCACGTTAAGAAAGTATGGGTCTGAGGTACTGAAACTGTCCTGTGCAGCATTTTTATACTCTTTTTACTCCCAGTTCTTTAGCTCAGCTTTTAGCATACAGTCAGGTACTGAGCAAGACTCTTCCATTTTATTGCACTTCTTCCAGGCACTGGTCTTTGTACAAGCCCTCTGCTGTAAGAGAACTCCATCCATAGCTCATCAGCTCTGTGCTGCTGTTTGGAGCCTGTGGGCTTCCTACAGCTGAGGTTCATGTTTCCCAGCGGTTAGTTATTTTCACAGCTTTTAGATACTCCTTTGATTCCCCCTACCATAGGATTCGAATTCTTCACGAGCATTTCTGCATGCAATTGCACAGTGTCCCTGAGAGTTTGGCAAACAGCGTTGGTCCCTGTACAGGGAGCACACACAAAGGGGCCCAACATGACATTTGCACCAAATACAGAGGTTGGGTCTCAGAAATGCTCGCTATAGAGATACTTGGGTGCAGGAGCAAGTAACAGAGGTGGTTGTGAAACTCTTTGCAAGTTTAGAGAACAGGGCAAACAAAGCACTTTCACGGCATTCTAGGCCTATTTGGTATCTTCTGGGTGTGGGAAGATGATTGTATGATCTCCTGAGATCCCATCTGCTGCTTGCTTTTTTTTCTGTAAGACCTTAAGGGCGCTTTGGGAGCCTGTGAATGAGTTGGAATATTAACCTAGTTTCCAAAGTTGTAGGCAAGCACACTAATGTTTGGACTGCCTTGTCTTTTAACCACAAAAGCCAGAGATATGGTAGCTGAGGGCAGACTTCAGTTCTGGCCAGCACAGCTAGGCCTCGGGCTCCCCAGCAGCCGGTCCTGTTCAAGCTCTGTGATCGCACGTGGTGCAATATGCAGGACTGTGTCCACAGCTGGGGCAGTGCTCCAGTTGGTGACTTGGGGGATTGTGTGTGTGGACTGATTTATGGTTCTCAAGTGTGCTGTGTAGTGGCTCTTTTTTTTTTTTTTCTCAGACAAGGCAATTCAGCTTCAAACACATCTGTCTTGTTTATAAGCAGTTTAAACTTTACACTCAAGTTATTTTCTTCTCTTTCCCCAAGCTCATAATTTAAGGGGAAAACCATCAAAAATAAGTACATAACATAGCAGAATACAAATCCTTAAAAACTAGCAGAACCTTCAGTCTCTGCTTGTTTTCCTTTATGGTATTTTTGTTTTATTAATAAGGCTGCCTCTATATTCATAACAAAATAAGAAAGCTATTTCCAATGGAACAGACAAGGCTTTGTTAGACATCAAATATAAATAATATTTGATGTCATAAATATTAATGAATTTCATGTCTTTAGATACTTTAGAATCAATTCCAAACATTTTTTGTTTTGATTCACTCTTATTTATTTTTTCACATTGAACTAACTGGTAGAAGGGATTTTCCTCTATTTTTCTATGAAATATCTATCAAGTTCTGCAAGATCTTTTGAAGACTCTTTTCAAACTATTTGACTTAAGATGTTGTTCAGTGTATTTTACATGGTTAAATCTGTACACCCACACAAAACTAGCAGCTCCTGTCATGTGGAAGAAATACATATATGAAGGCTATCGGCTTGGCTGTCACTTAGCACTGATTCCATGTAAACCAGAAGGGATGGAAAAAGGCCCTGAACTGTAAACATTAAACAGACCAGACTTTCTGTGGGCACAACACACAGCATAACCTGTCATTTGACATCCAATTTCTTGGCCAGTTCTCCACAGGTACTGAACACGAATTGGTATTGCCTGATGTGCGTGGTCTCGGTAACTATAAATTAATGTTTGTTGCTCCTTGAAAGCAGGAAATTGCTCTTTCTGAGCAGAAGTGTCCTGTATCTTCTCACAAATGTATAAACTCAAATTTCAGTGTCCTATAAATAAATAATGAATAACATTACCAATTGAATGATGATGCAGAGAGCAGACTATTTCAGAGATTAGATATCCAAACCTGATATGTTTATAATAATTGGGAGGCAAAATAAAATATCTATTTAATTGTGGAGGAGAGAGGATTATTTGCCTATGGAGGGTTAAATATAGGATAGGGATGTGCCAATATGAGACAGACAGAATTAGTCCTCCAAGAGTTACAAGTTATTCTGTGTATTTGTGCATGTTTGTTTCTAGGGGATTTATTTCTTTCATGTATTTTTTATATACTAAGACTATAGAAAAAAATTCTACAAACCCAACATTGCACTCTGCTTTTGCCTTCAGAATCTTTGTTCTTAAGTAATCTTAGCAATGACCAATAACTTGCTGGCTATTGCAGCAATAAGATATAGTGACCATATTGCAGTCTCCTCTCGTGATATATTCAAGTCCTTTATTAAGGCACATTTAGAAGTGATTGAGAACACAGTGTGATACTGCCACAGTTGTTATAACTCAGTCCCACCTCTTGCTGCTGTAACAGACTGCTGTACTGTCTCTGGAGTAGTCAGACTTTTGATGACTAGGTGTAATTACCCTGCCTTCTCTCCTCTCTATCTTCAGGTTCTCTTTGACATCTCCCAAAAAAAGCCTGCTTCCTTTGCAGCTCTACTTCTGCATACCATTTGCCATTCATGTCATTGAGGGAAGCAGCAGATCAGTAAACAAAAGTAACCACAAAGTCCAGATCCCCCAGACAGACAGTTTTCCTTGGACACCAGCCCTGTGAGTCCTGATTTCTAGACATTTTTTGGTACTGAGAGTTAGGTAGGATGAAGGCAGCTCTGGGACCAAGAGACTCTGTCCAGTGGTATTTTGCCTTTGAGAGAGCTGTAGCCAAAGAACAGGATGAGGCTGGACTCTGCATTTGCCAAGCCACTGAGTTTACAGAGCTTGCACTAAAAGTGAACATGCAGAGAAAATACGACGACAGAGGGAAGATAGAAACTTTATATCCAGGAGGTTAGCTTAATATTAACTGAGTTGCCACCAATGCAAGAAAAGCAATTCCTATAGAAGCTGTTCTTCTGTCACCAGATAAATCTTGAAAGGCTTGGTCTGTACTCAGATCAAAGGAAAAAAAAATAGATGCAAGATTCTGATGGGAAATGTAGGAAAACAGTAACTAAAAAAAAAAATTTAAAAAATCATACCTTAAAAGAAAATAAATCTCTGAATGCTCTCAGAGTATGAAGGAAAGAAATCCCCTATACTTTCCAAGCCTGTGGAACATCATAGCCGTTGTAAATAGGGCAGTCCCAAAGAGAGAACACGTGTTCCAGATTGGAGGTGATTATTTGCTGCATCATTCTGGCATCTTTGATTTATCAGTAACTAATGGAAAGTTGACAGGGACTTTGAACAAAATAATTCAGTGTGTCATAAGCCTAAGATCTGGCATCAAAAATTTTTTACTTATGGTATATTCATATGGTGAGAACATAGCCAAGTTGTTAGCATTAATGAAATCCATCCTAATTCCTCTTTGTAAGATGCATTATTAATTTGCTGTTATTAAACAAGGAGTTCAAAGCAGTTAAGACAAAGAGTAGGACAATGAGACAAAATGCATTTGAAAGTTGCACCATTCTGAGCAAGAGCTTAGAGGGTGAACAGAATTGCTTCTTGTTTAGTCATGAGACTGATGTACTCCCTTGGGTTTTTAAATAATTTTGGGAATAATGACCGTTGTCTAGGCAGGCCTAGTGACTAACCAGGTGTTGGTGGTATTAACTAGATTTGTGATCCTGGTTTGCTGAGGAAAGGAGGCTTACGAGACCATGTTTTGTTCTGTTTTCTTCTCTCAATCAACCCAAGTAATGTCTAATGTTTTGGCCAGCTTGAGTCTAACTTGAGAAGAGTAGAAGTTCTCTTTCTACTAGCTGAGTTCCTTATTTTTTAATTAAATATTTTCTTAAAATGTTTGCTAATAGAAAATAGTCTCAAAAAAGAACTTTCTTGAGAGAAAGGTAACCTGAACTCAAGCACTGTTCACTCTGTGTGGCAGCAGCAAGCGAGTCAGTCAGTGGGTGCATCCTCTCACACATCAGCAGGCAGCTTGCTGTTTTGTCTGCTCTTGTGAGGTAGGCTATCGTGCAGGAAATAGGAAGGGAGGGGTGTTCAGGCAGGTAGAGCTCAGGGAACAAAGGACATTATCTGTGGGGAATCAGGTAAATTTATTCTAGTGCTTACACTACAATATGATTTTCAATACTGTTCTGTGTTGGCCATCCCCACTGAGATAATAGGAGCTGTATTGTAGACTGAAAGGATAACAGCATAAAGAACAATGATGTACAATCTTGAGAGGGAGCTCCCCGAGTGCTAGCACTAATAGCTCCTTACAGAACTTACAGAACAAAATCCTGGTACTGCTCCCATCAGGATCATGGAGAGGGTTTATAAGAGCAGATTAAAATTTTCATTGTGTCAGAGTCTGGATGCTGCCCTGCTTGAGAAAACACTCGATAGCAGTATTTTGGTAGGTCTTTCTCTGGCTGTTGATTTTCCAGTGGTTGTGTTTAATTACACACTTTCAGCAAGTAAAAGTTGAAATGGAACCATTCAATAATACTTTGAATTATTTGTTCTGCACAATCGTATATGCTGCTTTGCATTTATTCATGGCTTCCAAGGAACAGATAAGGATGTGGCACCTTGTTGCCTACAGTTTTGAGTAGTCCATAGAGACTGAGAAATGTGATTTTGTTTTTGAAAGAAAACAAAATTGATCACATTTTCATGCCCATTTGCTTGAGCCTAATGTGCATGATGCTCTCTGCGCGCATGGTAGATACTTGCATATATAATTTAGCAGCATAGGAACTGTGTAGATGAGCTTCTGTTTGACAGTCTTGCTCTGCGTGACTAAAATGAGACCAATTCTGATGGGCTGAAATAAGGATCACACAAAGGAGATTCCAGTAGGTTGCTAAAGAGATTAGTTTTGTTCAGTTAATTTATTATAGTTAATGTAATAATTGCAGTGGGCTCGCTCTGTACAGATGATATGAGTTCAATCAGAATTTCTTCAGAGTCAAGAGAAGGCTTGAAGAGAATGTATAAATATTTGTAAGTTACAAGTTTTTTCTTTTCAAATCTACAATTACTATTTACTGTTGCAAACAGAGAAGGGGCACAGTGTGTGATGTAGCATGCTTGGAAAAGTGGAACATTTTCTAAGGCCCAGAGGGAGGCCAGAGTCTGGAGCTTCTGCAAGAGAAGTTAGCCTCTCTGGAGACTTGTGCTGCTACAGCACAGGCTTTTCTGGTGCAGGTATTGTCTGAGCTAACACAAAACAAATGACCAAAACACTGCTCCAAGGTCTGCAGCATAAGGGGCAGCTCAGGCTTTCCTCTCAGCTGACACTGTGAAGAAGTGGACAGGCATGTTTTACATCCCCCACTCCAGGGAGAAAGGTTTTTAGCACTGCTGTTCTGAGCGATACAAGGAATTCCATCTCATGTCAGGATACTCTGAGGATCCAGGCTTATATAGGGATACTTGCTGGTTTTCCATGAGATCAGTTCCCAGCCTTATTAATAGGTATTTCCAGAGCTAAAGTGGATGAATACTGACAGCTTCTGCTTTGTATCCTCAAAAGCTGAAGGAGAAGACAATGCTGAAAACAGTACTTAACTCTGTGCTGTTGACCTCCTACCCAACTGTGCCACATACACATTCACAGAACCATAACCTCCCTGACTTGCATTGAGAACTAAGGAACGCATTGTTACTGACCCAAATTCATCCCATTGAGTTTCTTTGCAGCGGCATTTGACCCCAAAACTGTCCTTTTAATCAGTATCTCTTTACTTTGAAAGAAATAAAAAAATCACCCGGAGCTTGATCATGGAGAAACAGTTTGGGATTTCTTTATTGAGTTGTAGGAACTGACAAAGAATGCTTAGGGAAATAGAAAAATATTGAGGGACTTTCAGTATTCTGAACAAAAGAAAAAGCAGCTCTTAGATATATACAGCCCTTACTACAAAGGGAGAGCTACTGAGTGATCAAGAGTGCTAGATGTCTCATGTTTTCCTAATTCGTAGTGTTCTGGGTGGCTATATGATCTGATGTCTCAGAGACTCTGTGTCCTGACAAGGCTTTGCTTGACTTTAGATATGTATTTTGTTTTATAATTTATGCGCATGACCAGTAGGAGAAAACATTGTTCTCCCATAAACAACTTGGACATGTCAATTGCAGACTGAGAAAGCAGACCAGCTTGAGAAAATACGAGCACTCCAGGCAGGACCAGGTTTGTTTTCCAGTGGAGAGCCTTCATCCATATCTGTATGTTCTCCGTGGCAGCTGGGCCAGCAAGCCTCTTCCTACTGAAACGGATTATACTAGCAAAATGGGATATGACTTATGGTGTAAGTTCCCTGTGAAGGTGCCAACAGCTTTAATACCAGTGTAGCTACGTGTTCTTGGGGATTTGCCAGTATAGAAATGCTACAGAAAACTAACAAATCCTTCACCTTGTTACATCAAATCTAACAAATGTTGCTACAATGCAGACAAGCCGTAATGCTGTCAGGTTTGACATCATTGGTGAAATTCCATCACGGGTATTTTAGTTCTGCTTTCAGAAGAAAATCCAGTATTAGTAACTCTGGTTATACCAAAAGTCTCACAGCACCTGGCACTTTACTCCAATCCTGGAGAGCTGAATACTGGAGATTCTCCAGTGTTTGATTTGTTGTTTGAAAAGAGGGGAATGTGTTTGAGGTCCCAGGAGATGAAAACTGGATAACGTAGGTTTGATGTAAAAGGAATTTAAAAATTCTTCATCATTGAGAAAGTGGAATCAAAGCACAGAAAAGAAAAAATTTCTCAAAACTTTGTAGTTTTATCTCAAAAATATTTAGGACTGGGATTTTGTTAATGTTCAGACAGATTAATCCATGGCTTGAGAAGAAGTACCTTAGCAGCCCTGAAAATGAATTCTGAGCTGTCCTCTCTTCTTCCAAGCACTCCTAAAAAGAAAACTGCATTGAAAGCAGAGGAACACAAGACCCAGTATTCTGGGCTTGGTCCTTCCTTGGCTGATTCTTTCGTGGCTGAGATAAAAAAAACCCCACACTTCTGGCTTGTGGTCTCAAAACACAAGGTTAACAGTTGATGAAAAAATGAAAAAGAATGTAGACATTTTGCAAAGTTTTCAGAGTTGCCCATGGCCATTAAGGTACCTGTGAATGACCTGCCATCTCCACTGACTGGGACTCCAAAGGTAAATTAATTAACCATCTGAATGTTCTTAATCACCTTGATGGTGAAGCCCTTGCTCTATTTAATTCACTAGGAAGTTTCTATAGATTTTAACACTAATAAATTTTACCCTCAGACTCACACATTTGCAAGCATGATTCAGGTGAGCCATGCTGTAACTAGAGAGAGGGCTGTACGACTGAGAGATGAGAACTCAGCAGTGATAAGACAAGCTTTTCCCTCCCTGTAGCATTGTCTGTTACAGGAGTTGCCTGTCTTCCTCTGACATACATTGTACCTGCCATTTTCCAGGAGAAAATACTAATGGCAGTCTTGCAAGTCATGAATGGTTGAAAGTGAGTTATTTAGCAAATACATCCTATAGCTAGTAAGGGAAACATCTTCATATGGTCCAGCTTAAAAAAAACTAAGGAGAGGTGAAAGCCAGGGACAGATGACACGAGCCCTTTTTCTATGGGTCCAGCACTCCAGTGTGAAAGGCCCAGAGAAATATCCATCCCCCATGAGCCCCGGGGAGCAGGCAGTGCCGTTCTTTAAAGGCCCCAGGATGCTGACTGCACCTTTCAGCTGCTCAGCGCTCTGCTGCCAGGAACCTGCAGCATTAAGCAGAGGATTTACAAGGGAAATTTGCCAGCCAGAGCTGTGAAGACTACACAGGAGAGAAATGCAGGAAGAGGTGGGAGAGTATTGGGTGGGGATACTGCTTTAGTTGGTAGAAAAATGCACATCTGTGGCATGGAAGAGGTGGGCTTGCAATTGTTTGATGAGATGTTTGCTATCTACATCTGGCCATGGAGCATTGTCTTCCTTGCTCTGAAATGGGTGCTTTGTGCACCTTGAAACCCTACAGCAGAGTTTCGTGTCTGGCCTAATGCTGACCTAACCTTTAAGGCAACTGTTTCTGGCCAGAGCTGGATGATGTGGTATGCTTTCATGTTCAGGCATTCCAAAACAGAGGCTTTGATGTCTTCTTGCTTTTTTCATTTAAGCTTATATTTACTTCATATTTAATTGGTATTGCAGCAGCACTGCTGATAGTAAGAATAAAAGTGCCCCGTAATTAGTAGCTTAGATTGTTAAAACATGGAACTAATGTGTGGGCCTGCTCAGGGGAGCAGCCTCAGGAGCAAGAGTTCCTGAATCCTCCCATGGGCACTAATTTTACTAGCTAGCAGTTTTTGAAGGCTGAGAAGGCAACTGGGCACACCTAGGAGTAGAACCAGGTCCAGGCTTTGGGCTTAGTCCCTCCTTGCTTATTTATTGTCTATCCAGTAGCTATTAAGCAAGCAAAGAGGATGGAAGCTGCAGCCCCTGAAAGATGCCTTGATTTTGTCATTGGGAAAAATGCCTACAGGTGCAAAGAAGCCAGGTAGGAGCAGTTGGTGTGGGCTGTCTGTGGCTGTAGTAGCTGGCAAGTGGAAATGCAGAGTGTTTTCCTGTGGTGTAAGATTAGTCTTGGCTGTAATGCCTCTCCGAGGAGCTGCTCTAATTAATGCAAAATACTCTAGTTATTACTTAATAAATACCAAGGTCCTTCTAAATAGTGCAAAATTAAGAGCCTTTAGTTTGCTGTGCCTGCAGTTGAGATGTGTGTTAACCGTTCAAACACCGTGGTGCTTCCAGGCAGTGGCCATGTTGGGGACATGGGGAGCAGAAGGACAAGGCCCTCCCTGGGTGTCTGAGTGCTCTGCCCTGCTCCAACTGCCTCCGTGCTGGGGCCCGAAGCAGATGAGGGGTAGCAGAAAAGGTGCCTTTACATAAAGGTGCTGCCAAAGGAAGGGTAGGGTCACCAGTCGTGTACTGCAGTCAGCGCTGGGCTGCCCTCTAAGCCAGCAGCCCTTTCTCTGCCGTCTCCCGTGCTCGCTCCCTGGCTGGGCGCGGCACGGATGAACTGGAGGGAGACGCTGCCTGTCCCCGGGCCTCGCTGGCTCTGAGCGCCCCGGGGCCGAGGTCGCTGTTTCGGGATCTCCCCTAAAAGCCCGCAGGGGCCCCGGGACCAGCGTGGGGCTGCGGGGCCCGGCCTCGCCTGCCGCCGTCGGCAGGGCGAGGGGTGTGGGGTAAAAGCGGAGGTTCTCCTCCGCCCGCGGGTGCAGCCCCGGCCCCACGCAGCCCAGCAGCTCCGCATGTGCGCAGCGCCTTAGCGCGGCAGGATGGCGGACTGCGGAGTGCGACAGAGCTTTGCCTAGGCGTCCCGTGAAAGGGCTGCGATTCTCCGGGCAGCCTGGGCAAAGGGCGGATGATTCCTCATTTCCTGATTGTATATAAAAACATTACCTTCCAAACTGTGGGGTGGCTCGGCTTGATAAATCCGGAGAGCTTTTTTATTATTATTATTTTGGTGTTTTGTGTTACTGTATTTTTTTCCAAGCAAGGGTACCAGTGCAACTCGTCCTGTAGCACAAACGGACCCAGAAAGGGAGAGGAAGATAAAATGAATTTAAATTCCAAAGGGGTTTCAGTGCTGGTTTCCTAGTCCCCGAGTCAGCAATGTGTTTGTGAAAATTCAGCCTTTTTGTCTCTTAGAAAAAAAGGGCTAAATCTACATCGGTGGCCCAGTCTAGGTTTGCTATTCTTTGCATTTTCTATTCAAGTGAATGAGAGTGAATGAAGTGGCCTGGGACCCTTTATTTGATCTACTCAATTGCATAAAGTGACAGAATTCTAATATATTTGTTTAATGCTCTTCAATGGGGCTTTCACTTTCTAGTTTGCAAATGAAGCCTCGATCTGCAAAGTTTTGTCCTTTTTTTCTTTCCACCTTTTTTTTTTTTTCCTGGCAGAGAGACCATATTTCATAACTTGGGCCACGGTTTGAAGTGATTTCGAGAGGAGTTTTAGACTCTAAAAGTGGGAAATAAAGAAACAGATGTGAAGTTATTGTAAATTCTTATAGTGGGCTCTGGGGCTATTGTAAACCCACTGCAGGCGGTCCAAAGCCTCTCTTTTTCATGCTGTAATTGAAACATATTAATTAGATAATTTGTTGTTAGTTTAAAAGAAACAAATACAGCCCCTCCAAGGCTTCACAGACTCGGTTTCTTTTTGTTAATAAAAACAAAACAAAACAAAACAAACCCAAGCCACAAAGTGACATTTATATTAAGAATCCGAGATAATTCGGTACTGAAGTTGATGAAGCTGCTAAGTTTTTTTTCTCCCTTTCCCAAGGACCACTTTTGAAGAAAGGCTGGCTCATAAAACTCCCTCTCAGGGGTCGCCGGGGACTTCTTTTCTCCCTACCTGGCACAGACTGCCCTTCCCCGCAAGGCGCGGTCCGAGAGAAAATAAATATTCAGGGTGAGAAAGAGCTGGCTTTCTTCAATAGATGATTCAGACTTGTGGGGTAGTGTCTTGTCACACGTCGAGGGGAAAGAAAAAGAAAGGGGGGGGGGGGGGGCGGGGGGGAAAGAGAGAGAGAAAAGGAAAAAGAAATATCCCGACGAGAAAGGACTCGCATACCGTGCACTGACACGGAGCGAAACCCGAGTCGCCAAGCACTACTGGGTTCGCGGGCTTACCTTGCACAGCCGGGCTCATCCTCCCGCAGAAAAGAGCCTTTGCCTAGAATGAACGATCTCTTTGAATCAAGTACGCTTAACTTAATGTCTCGTTGGCAAATAAAATGAAAAATTAAGAAATCCCCCCCGCCTCCCGACCCCGACGAAATGCCTAAACGTGACGGAGAGCTCGGCCGTGGCTGATTCACTCGCCCCCCTTCGCCCTTTCCCTCCGCGCTGTTGTCTCTCGCTGTTCCATTTCAGATCTGTGTTTATTGACATTGGACTTGAGCCATTAGGGAGATTTAACAAGTCAAAGCAGTAAATTCGAGCGATGCGCTGAGCTGCGTATTTGTTTGAAATAAGCATCGCAACATTTA
Organism: Porphyrio hochstetteri; assembly: GCA_020800305.1. Classification (NCBI taxonomy): domain Eukaryota; kingdom Metazoa; phylum Chordata; class Aves; order Gruiformes; family Rallidae; genus Porphyrio; species Porphyrio hochstetteri. The sequence goes on along the minus strand of CM036915.1, from coordinate 8,686,209 downwards.
CAGGAGCGGGGCACGGGCAGAGATGCGCGTATGAGCGCGGTGCGGGCTGCGCGCTGGCGGCCCGACGCGCGCGGTGAAGGGGTACTTGGGCTTGGGCAGGACTTTAGAAGTTGGGGTGCGAGTCTTGCTGTTGGATTATGTAGCCAGGAAGCCGTTGCACCTTTTGAAAATATTTTGCTTTGGGGACTAATCTTTTCAGATCGGTATCTCCGCTGATTACTGTACCCTTAAAAAAAACAATGCAGCTTCATCTTCTTAGCTGGGCTCGGATTTCATCTTTGAGGATTTGTTCTAACTGCTAGGTCTTAAAAGAAAAAAAGAAAGGAAGGAGAAAAAGAGTCCTCGTCGTCTAAAAATGTAGGTCATCGCTTATTTAGGAAAAGTTTGTCGAGTTATGTGTCCATTGATCTGGTGATAAGTTTTGAATGCGTTCTTTAGCTGATCGTGTTGATATAATCGTGGGTTGGACTTGATGAATGAGTTCAGTTGTCCCCCATCTGACAAGCTTTAGCAGCTTCATGCATTTTAATCAGCCCATGATTCATGTATTTTCCACCTTTTTTCTGTGTGTGGGATCCGTTCTCTTACAAAAAAAAAAAAAAAAAAGAAAGGTAGCAACTGGATTAATTACCATCTACATTAATCTTAAAACTTTTGCAAGGACCTTGCCGTGTGTACTAAGAAAATGGGGATGTCGCTTGCGCTGTTTATGGTCCAGAAATTCAGAGAGGGATCAGGCAGAGACAAAACCTCCGCAACATCATTGAGGTAGAGGCAGTGAACCCTCGGGTCCGCTACGATATAATGTTGCTTTCGTGCTAATAAGCTTTTAAGTGTTCGGTTATCTCCTAACTGCGCTCTTGGCGCGGACAGCCTCATCTCTGAGACACGCATTAACTGATTTCACTAGGTTGCTTCTATCCAGTTCAACAGTTGCGTAATCCTTACGAAATCCCTAAAAGAACTGGAGAACCCCGCGGGAAGTTGCCCGGAATCCACTTTCCATTGTAACTACTTTGCCCTTACTTTTTACAAGAGACCGTACATTGGCTTCCAGAAAAACGGGTCCAATTTCACGTGTTACACTTTGCAGCCTGCCGGTTTTTGATCGATTGAGATGGCGAGATTCTGGCAGTGCTGGGAGTAACAGCAATGCTCCAGGAGGCTTAAACGCCAGGTAAAAGCCCGCGATAGCTCACTTACTTGGGAAAGATTTGGAGACACCACTTGTAAGAAAAAATCCGACTGACAAAAATTCAGTGTTCTCAGTCTTAAAAAGTAACTAGTTCCTTAAAGATTTCTATGTTTGCTTTCTATTGTAGAAGCTCACTAATTTTTTTACTTTCCAGACAAAATTTAACTAGGGGTAGGTGGTAGGTATACATACCCCCAGACATAAGTGTAGTGTGTATCTAAATTCCGTATGAGCGTGTAGGACACAAATGCAGATACGTGTGTTATGTATATAGATATATTTTTTAAAATCCCAAACCAACCGAACAGGCAAATGTATGTTATCTCTTCGGTAAACTGGCGATACTGACAATTTTATCTAACATGTTATGGTATGTTAATAACTATAAATATAGGAACCTGCCTTGAAAAGGCTGCTTCGATTATCCAAATACTGTAATAACGTCATTCCTTTTTCATGAACTAATGCTTTTAGTTTTCTCATGTAAACTATTTTAAAAGACAAATAAGAACGTAAAACTGCATTTACATATTTTAATGAGAAAATATTATTTAGACGACTAGATTCATAATTTAACGTAGACACTTTTTTAACCTTTGTCTTAAAACACACATGCTGGGAACAATAACATCAATATTTAAAATGTCATGCTTATTCTGTACAGGAAAAAAAGTTAAAAAGAAATGCCTTTACAGTTTCAACAGACGCTAATGTTGCTGGGGGGAGGTTCTTTTTTTCTTTTCCCTTAACTTAAGCAGTTCACAACAGAACAACAGTTCGTTTCCAGCAAACTACCTAAAACTAGAAAGGAGTATATCAAACAAAAGTGCATTTTACACATCTTTATAATCATTCCTATGCACAAACATTTACAGTTTCCCTAGCCCCCTCTCTCTTGTCTGCAAGGCTCCAGCAGAAATCAGAATGACATCCACGGTTTGTACCTGCCGTTGTACCACTTCTCCACGTTTTATCAGTGACTTCAGCAGTTTTTCTTAAGCTGTGCTGGTTTGTGTGTTTGATAACAGGTTTATTTTTATTATCATCATTATTGTTATTGTTTGTTTATAAGCTGTGAAATAAATAGCTACAAAATTAAAAACCCCAAACATATAAACAAAAACCAAATCAAGAAACGGTCAGCTCCCCCAATCTCCGTGTTAATCAGAAGTTAAGGGACAAATCAACTTCTCTGTCTCTGCCACCTGAAAACTACAGCGAACATCCATGTTACAACAGGTACTGCAGAGCGGACCTCATCTGACTTGCAGGGCAGATGCGAGTTCAGTATTTACATTAAAACAGGCGCTTTGTAAACAGTGTAGGTACAGAGTGAGTGAACGGGTGCCTTGCCGCTGCACGGCGTCCTGCTCCCGCCGCGCCCCCCGCGCTCGCCCCGGCAGTGCCGCCGCGCCGCCGCGCCCCCCCCCCAGCCCTCCGCCGCCTCCCTTACCTGCGGGGCCCGGGCTGCCGGCGCACCGCTCCTTCTCAGGGGCGGCTGAGCCTGCGGGTCCCGCAGCCTTGCCCCGCGGGAGCACGCACAGGCGGACACAAAGGACGCGAGCACTTTCCAGCGTTTCCAAGATCCAAGTGTTTGCTGCTTGGAGGGTGGAAACGTCGCTGCTCTCATGCAGTGAGGCTGCAGCCATTTCACACCGTTGTGGTCTTAAAGATCGGTCCGATACAAAACCTCTGCTCTTCCCCAGACAAAGGGAGGGAAAGAGGCATCGCCGGGCCAGACTTGCCAGGTCTCCGGCCAATCGAGGATGCCTGAAGTACTTTTGGAAAACTAATGATGCATATGGCAGTTCCTACCGGGCGGGGAGGGGGGCGGGCCGGGTCGGTTCGTTTTGCCTCAGAAGAGCGGAAAACTAAGTTCATAACCAGGAAGGAAGCAGAGTCGTGAAGGGGCGAGGCAGGAGGGCAGCTCACGCGAACGGCAAACCTCAGTTTCCCGCGGGAGAGTTGTCTCTGCTTTCGAGGAAAGGAGAAGAGAGAGGAAAGAAACGGAAGGAGGGCGAGAAGGGGAGGGAGAGAGCTCCGAGGAAACTTTGGGAGAAAGGGGACGGCGGAGTCCGTGCGGGCGGCCCGGGTCAGTGCACGGCCACGGAGTGCAGGGCGGGCGCCGGGCTGGTGAGAGTCTCGCTGGGGGTGGCCGGGCTGCTTTGGCTGGTGGCCGTCTGCGAGGACGTGGGGCTGAGTGAGGGCGGCGAGTTCGAGAGGATGGTGGGGATGGGTGCGGGCAGGGCGGGCAGGGCCGGCACCGCGGCGGGAGTAGGCTTTATGGGGACGGGGATGGCCGGTAAAGTCTGCCCCCCATGGCAGAGAGGCTTAATGGGCACGCCGTAGGCGCCGTACTCGCTGCTGGCCATGGAGATTGGGGTGGCGGTGTCGATCATGCCGGAGCTGTACATGTGGGGCCAGCCCGTGCCAATTGAGCTGCCCACCGTAGTCAACTGGTTGGGGAGGGGGTAGGCGGCCGGCATGGGCTGCATCGTGGAAAAGGCGAGGCCCCCGGGCATCTTGTACTCTCTGGCGATGATGTTCTCGATGGCGAAGGGGTGCTTGAAGCTGGAGGGCTGGGACACGCCGAGGTTGTACGTGGACATCTGGGGCAGGTGGGTGCCGGTTGCTGCCAGGGCGCTGAGCCGCAGCTTCGCCTGCTGTTGCAAGTACTGCGCCGCATCCGCCGGCTTGCTGGGGGCCAGGTGGTCTGACTTGACCACCTTGAAGCGCTTGCGGCGGCGCAGGAAGCTGCCGTTCTCGAACATGTCCCCGCAGCTGGGGTGCAGCGCCCAGAAGCTGCCCTTGCCCGGCTGGTCGGGTCGACGCGGTATCTTGATGAAGCAGTCGTTGAAGGAGAGGTTGTGGCGGAGGGAGTTCTGCCAGCGCTGTGTGTTCTCCCGGTAGTAGGGGAAGCGGTCCATGATGAACTTGTAGATCTCGCTCAGGGGCAGCATCTTCTCCGGGGAGCTCTGGATTGCCATGGCGGTCAGCGAGATGTAAGAGTAGGGAGGCTTCTGATCACTGTAAGTGTTTCTGCCCGGGCGAGGCATCTTCGCTAGAGAACCCGCGGAGATCTGCAGAAGGGCAGCGACAAGGAGGGGGTCGGGGGAGAGGGGAGAGAGGGGTGAGTCCGAATGGATTTGCACAGACACCCGGCCGGGGCAGCGGTGGGTGTGGGGCCGGGCTGGAGAAAGAAGGGCACGGGGAAGGAGCACGACGGACCTCAGACCTCGGGGGGAGGGGGGGAAGGGATGGAGGTAGGGGAAACCAACCCCGAGCTCTGCGCTGCCGGCGGAGGAAAAGCGATGTGCCTTTCTCCCAGCTCCGGCCTCTCTCAGCCTGGCCTCCCCGCAGCAGCCCGCGCCTGCAAAGTTACTCTAATGGTAGCTCTGCCGTGGTCTCGACGAACAGGAGAAGGGGACCCCCTCCCTTCTCATCCCCTCCTCTCCCGCCCCACTCTATGCCAGCTCTGCATATGCCCACCTTAAAGTTGCTGGAAGTTGACAGTCCGCATCCGGGACGCAGCTGGGAGTCCGGGCGCTTTCCCACCCCGCTCCTCCGGCGTGTCTCTCGCTCTTTTCCCGGCCACTCTGCTCCGATTTAGTCCCGAGGAGGCAGCGAGCTGGCTTGGTTTTGGGAATCCTCTTGTACACCCCTCCCTTCTCCTCCGCGGGCTGAATCAGCTTCTTTTACACCACCGGCAGCTGGGTTGTAGCAGGGGCTTGTTTGCTTCTGTGCAGCCGCGATGAGCTAAGTAGTTGCCTCCATGTCCTTCCTCTAACCATCTGATAGTTTTATGTGGTGACATGAGCAGAAAAGACCCCTGTAGAGGCGCTTCATTAATGTGCCACTTCTTTGCTATCATATGACAATCGCCTTGGGAGCAGGGGGAGGGGAGCGGGGAGGAGGGGGCTGGAGAGAAAGGCATAATCTGGTTTCATTTACACCTATTTACATGGACACCTTGGGCCAATGGGAATCATTTCCATTTGAAGACAAGGCGAGGGGTGAAAAGGCTCCGCCAGCGGAATTGCAGTGCGATGGTACCCGGTGGCTGGGGGGGTTGGGGGGGAAGGTATGCACTAACCTCTCTGTGGACTTTGCAGGAAGCTTTAGTCTGCAATTCACACTTACAAATGGAGGTACTGAGCAGTGGGATGTTTGACATGGAAATTGCTTGGCTGTGGTATTCTGTTTGTTCTGCATTGTTATCTGATTTGTATTGTTGGCTAACTTAAGGCGAGCCTTTTTCTCTGTAACGAGAGACTTTCTCTTTGCCAAATCCGCTCTCCCTCAGTGAAGGTTCTTTCGAGAGAAAAGATTTGGGATCATCTGTAGTCGTCCCGGGAAGTTTTCCTCCCTTCACCCCAGCCCAGACAGGACTGTTGCTCTAGTCCGGCGGACCAGTTGGGGCAAAGCCGTGGGAGTCGCCTTAAAATACATCTCAGCGCCCGGGCTCCTGGTCCGCCGCCGGGGCAGAGCAGCCCTCCACGCCGCTATCCCGCTGCTGGGGGCCGCCAGCCGGCCAGCCTCGGGGCAAGGCGGCGGGGGAGGTCCCGTACAGCAGGTCTGGGTAACCCGTCCGTGTCACCAGTTACCGTGCTAAAATATCGCCAGCCTGACGCCTTCCGTGGGATTTCCGTGATGCATCTCAGGCCGCTCGTGTGCCTGCGTGCTTCCCGGAGCGCACTTGTGTGTGCAGGAGTAGGCAGGATGTGCAACACCCGAGTTGCGGCTCTCCCTGCTCCACTCTGCTGTCTCCTCCTCGGCAACCAAGGCCCGATCCTGGAGCTGCAGCCCAGAGGAGCAGCCCCACTTCAGCCGTGTGTCCTGGGGGCGGGGATCAGGCCCGGAAGGTCCCAGGCTTGCCCTGGCATGGGAGAGAAGTTTGTATGATGCATATTGCCGAGGCTGCGGTGCGTCCTGTCACCCTGGAGCCAGAATAAAAGGTTGTCTCGGTAGTCGGGAGTCCTGGAAGGAACAGCCTTTGTGGTGAAAACACATCCACTCCATTAACAATATTTTCGCAGTCGGTCAATAACTCACCAAAACGTAACTTAACCACGATGAATTTAGGAGATTAAACAATTTCATTAATATTGAAATGGCTGCTGAGGCTGAGCGCGCCCGCTTGAAATGCAAGCGCACGTTTTTCAATATTAACAGAAGTACTTGAAGAAAAGAATAATGTCACCTTCTTAATTCAGCAAAAATAGCTGGGGTGGGGGAGGGAGTGCAGCGCGGGCTGCTGCAAGACGGGCTCTGCGGGAGCATTGGAGTCTTTTCGGAGGGACGGTCCCCATCACGCAGGGCTCCCTGAAACCTGGCAGCAGCTTGAAAACGCGTTTCACACCGCAACTAGCTCCGACGTCGTGTGTGTTAAATTGCGTGTGTCCCTCCCTGTTCCAGCCCGGTTGTCCTCGGTCCCATCTAATCCCTCTACTCTCGGGGCAGGATGTCGTTTAGAGAATAATGGGCAAATAATTGTGTTTCTAGGGATCCGAGAAACCAATCTCGGCCTCGCGTTGCCGAGCTAACGAGCCCTTTCGGGGGGAGACCTGCCTCATCTCACCCCCCACCCTCCCTTGCAGAGAAGGGCCCGGCCTGTGCGTGCGGTCCAGGGCCCAGGACCTCAGTTAACCGGCTCCGAGATGCTTCGTGCCAGCCGGGCAGGAAGGCAGCTTCCAAACTTTTGGGGGTGGTAAGAGGTGATGAACTGATGGACGTTTATTATAGGGTAGGAAAGTCAATACTTTGAAATGGGAACAGATTCTTCCCAGCATCCTCTAGGACACCGGGCAGAAGGCTTGTAATTCTGTATTGAGAGCCCCCAAACACGTGTGTTTAAGGGACATCTCCGATTCTCCCCCTCTCCCTCCCCCAACTTCTAACATCCCTCAGTTTGGATTTTGTCCCTGAGCCCAAGTTCGCGCCTGGGATGCCTGTCAAAAAGAGAGCTCAGAAACACCACGGGAGTAAATAAAAGTCGGGGGCTGACAATTTCTTTTCTTCCTCTTTTTGCCAGTACCTTTTCTTTCCGAATAAAGGAAAAAACCAACCGCTGGCGCAAATGGGAACCCAAAAGCTGTAAAGTTAAAGAAAAGTCGACTTCCGTTGTCATTTGCTTCTCGGAGTGCGAATGAGGTATGGCTGTAAGACACCCGATTTCTTTTTTCTTTCCAGTGCAAAGGAATGTGTGAGCGGAGGAGTAGGGCAGGCAAAGCCATCCCGGTAATTGATTCCCAAAGTTTCACCTCGTATTAAGCACGCAACAGATGACAGACTTGGGCAATACAGGATTTAAATGTAACTTTTAGCATTCGCCTTTTACTTTGAAAGCCAACATTAGGGAGGAAGAGATGGGGCAAGTGAATCCAAATCCATTGTGCAGAAAACCAAAACAAATAGACTTCTTTTTTTTTAAGCCTTATTCAAAGAAGGAGCTATAAGGAAGTGTTGTGAAAACTGTATAAAATACACATAAGTCAATTATATCAATGTGCAAACCCAATGGAAATCTATTTCTTGCAATAGCCATTCAGCCCTTGCATGGAGCCCATCATGGACCACCTTTCTGCATGGAAGGTTTGCAATAGCCCCCTTTCCCACAAGCAAGACCACACACGTTTACAGATTTGGTAATAATTTATGCTAATTTTCCTCCATAAATCCACAATTCGCCTCAGTGGCAAGCAGGGTTGTTGAGAGAGGAAAGGAGACAGAAAAGTGACAAATACAATATTGATTTTTAATCCTTGTGGCTGCAAGCAGGTGTGTAGCTTTGCAGAGGGATGAGTAGGAGATGGGCTGTGGGGGGGGAAGCCAAGTAGTTTTCCAAGGATATAAAAAGCGGGGGGGGGGAGGTGGGAGAAGGAAAAAAAAATTGCACTCTCTGTGAGAGAATAGCTCACAACCTTGTTAATATTTACAAACCAGTTGCGAGAAAAGAGAAGGGGGGGGGGGAAGTACCAGCTTCTTAGGGTTTCCTAGGCTGCAAAACACAATGCCAGGCTCTGAGCAAGCTTCCCCAGTTTTGGAAAGTCAACTCCAGGCTGCTGGTTGTGGCTGCATTTTGCCTAAGCCTTGCTCTTTTTTTTGTAATGGTTTTGCCTCTCTTTGCTTCTCGTGGGCTGGAAGGGAGAAGGAAGAGGTGAGATTTGGGCTCTCCCGCTTTTCTGTATGCTTGAATTCCCGGTGCAGTTTCCCGAAGCGTTCCGGCTGCTCTGGGAATGGGGGGCTTTGTCCCACACCACATTCTTCACCAAATCTGCCACTTTGGCGTGAAACTACTTAGCGCCCTTTCAAAAGGATTTTGTTCCTTTCGCAGCGAGCACTAAACAAACTCCCCCTGCCTGTCAAGGCTCCCCAAACCTGTGCTCCTGATAGCAACAGAGCTGCTCGGGATTTGCAGTGCCCTTTGTGCTCGAGGGGCCGGGCTCGGGCACGACTGCGCCCCGCGGAGCTCGGCGCTCCCGGCCTCGGGCACCGCGCCTCGCCGCCCCTTCCCCGCCGCCGCTGGCTCCTCGTCGCTGTCGGGCTACTTAATGCCGGCTCCCTTTATGCGCTGCTCTCGCCCGCCCCGTCGGGAACTTCAAGCACTGTGCGGCCGTGCGCCTGGCCCCGCTGCGCCGCCGCCGGGGGTGGATCGGAGGACGACCGGTCGCCACGTCCCAAAACACCCTTCCTCATGGCCGGAGGGACGGTGGATTCAGGGAGGTGGCGGCTCTGGCGCTGCCCGTCCTCTCTCGTCCCGGGGGCCGCTGCGGCCCGGCGACCCCGAGGTAGACGGGCTGGGGTGCCCAAGCTCCCCCGTGTCCGCCTTGCCCCGGCCCGGGTCTCGTCCGCATGAGAGGGCGCGAGTGGTTTCGTCGTGCGTGGCGCCGTGCCGCGGGCGGGCGGAGCCCAGGGGCACGTACGAGTCCGGCGCCGAAAGTTTGTCGAAACTCAAAGGCCTGCCGGGACGAACAGGTCCGAGCGCTCCGGGACCCGGGAGAGATGAGCCCTGACCTGCACCCCGGCGCCCATGCCCAGCGCCCTCAGAGCCTGGCTTCCTTAATCCCGGGAGGAGGGGGCTGCTCTAAAACACCTGGTTCCTGTCTGGAGCCGGCTTCCCAGGAGAGCTGTTTTCCCTCTGCCCTTTGCATGCCACCGGCGGTAGATCCACGCGCGGATGAGCGCAGTGCCGCAGGCCACCCGCAAACCTGCCGGGACCTCCCTGTGACGGCTCCGAGGGATGCCAGAGTAACGCAGGTCCGGCACACCGAGCCCGGGCTAGCCCTGCCCACCGCGATACCCGCTTTCCGCTCCCTTCTCCCGCACCTGGGCCACCCTGCCTCGGCTGCCCGCCCCCCACGGCTCCCACCTCCGTGGGGGTGCGCAGGTGTGTGCCCGGGACGGCGGGCTTAACCACCGCTTCAGCGCCTCTCCCCGAGCGTTTTGTTAAGTACTATGTTGTTAGTTGGGATTCCAGAGCTATTGCCCTTCGTGGTAAACTTCCCTTCCTCGAGTATTTATTATACATTTGGGGGTTGTTTGTTTATTTATTTGGAGCAGTATCGGGAGGCCTCGCAAACTTTCTCTTTTTAATCTTCCCTTTTAAATAAATGTCGCATTTCAAGCTGCCCTCTCTTATCTTTTTCGCATTGTAGGAAATATTGAAAATGCCACCTTAGTATTGAAGGGATTAACTTGCTTTTCTCCCAGCCTCTAACTCTGGTGTAAAGGGAGCAGTAGATCAACTGTATAATGTGTGCACTGTTTGGTCATTTGTACAAGCAGAACAAAGGTTGAGCTAAGCCAAATTGCATTGCACTTGTGAACCGAGTCCCAATTTGAAGTATCTTTTACAGCAGGGGGAATGAGAACAATTTCGTGTATGTCTAAAAGGGAATAACAAAGCCACTTTCTAGAGCATCTCAAAGTGAAGTAGTGAGGCGTGACATTCCCAGGGTGAGGAGGGACAAAGGCAGGGTCAGGGGGATGAAAAAGGGAATCAAACAGCCACTTTCACATGTCTGCCCTCAACTGCTGCACCTCTCCATAATAGGAAACAACTGTTGTAAAAAGGGGGATTGCTCCCATTCATTCAAAATAGCAAATGATAGCTAAACAACATTGTCAAAACTGAATCAACTTCTGTGCAGTACCACCCAGAAAAAGGTATTGTGTTTTGGTTAATAGCTGGGTGGAGCAAACTTGATTTTCCTTTCTTTCTTTTTCTTTCTTTCTTTACTTTTTAAAAAGGACTCTTCTGTCCAAATCAGCCCGTTTCATAAACTTTATTTTCAATCATCAGCTTTTTTTCCAAGCCATGCTCATCTCGTTCACACTTTCTCCCACAGACTGTTATTGTCTTGGTGTTACGTAGAAATCCAGAAAGAAAAAAGTAAGGCTGAGTCCCCCTCCCGCCGCGGCCGGAATTGAGGTGCAAAACCCATAAGCAGTGCAATTCTTCCCTGAACTGCATGGCTGCGACGCCGGGCAAAGCCACCTTTAAATGACTAAGTTATTACTTAGCCAAACATTGTGAAATGGTTTTTATGACAATTGACGATGATTTTCAATTGCATATCCACAAGAATAATGGCGCGCACGTTACGGTTATTTCCCCTCTTTAAAAGCGAAGGTAATAACCGCTTGCGGAATGCAGGCTCAGGCAAACTTTAAGAGAAACATTTTCCTCCATTGTGTGAAGTCTTTAACGAGCCGGGATTTAATTAGGGTCAGAACTTTGAATGCTTGTGTTTTTCTCCCTGTTGGCAGGGGGCATGTTTGCAAACAGATCCGTAAGTTACAGCCGTAAAGCCGCGGCGCGGTGGGGAGGGCAGGCCGGTGTGAGTGTGTGGGCGCCGGGGCTCTGCGCTTGCCCTTCCTGCCGCTGCGCCCCCTCCCCACGCCACCCGCCCCCCGCCGGGCTGCCACCCACCGAGCTGCCCAGGGACAGAGAAGACAATTCCCGAGCGAAGGGCTCCCCGCCCCCGCGGCCCGGCCGGGCCCCGCTCCGCTGCGGGGCGGGACGGCACCGCCCGCCAGAGCCCCCCCCGGCCCTTGCACACATGTGGAGCCCGGCCCGTCTCACTGGGAAGGCGGCCAGCGGGAGGGGGGCAGTGCCTGCCTCGGCACGCAGTGTTTCTAGAAGAGCAACAGGGCTGCCCGCTGCCCTCTCCCCGTACTGCGGGGGCCACAGGCCGATTTGGGGGTCTTGGGACCGGCTGCGAGCGTCACGGGCAGCAGCTCGGCGCTGGGCAGCGCTTTCTGCGGGGCAGGGCACGGCGGAGCGCACCGCGCAGCGCCGCACGCTCGGCGCCGGGGAAGGGGAGAGCAGGAGGGCGGCAGGACAGCCTGGCAGCTCCAGGAGAAACGCTGGCTGCGTCTTGCGAGGCGAGCGGCTCCCAGCGCATCCTTACATTTGTTGATGCTCTCCGCCTGCCTTAGCTCCCTGCCTGCTAGCCTCAGGACGAAAGCCAAGCTCCCGTCTTCCCATCAACCTCAGCTCTGCAGCAAAAAACATATTAACCTTCTTTAATATTTCATTTCTGGAAGAGGTTCTTTGGATCTAACTTTAGAAAAGATTTCCCCGCAGCGATTTCTTCCCTTATATTTTTTCTCTGTCTTTATTATCGAGCGATACTGTAGTCATACAGCATTTAATCAGCTAAAGAGGAAAGAATTTGATAGAGGGTGGGGGTTTTTTTTGGTTTGTTTTTTTTTTTTTTTCCAGGGCGAGGAAAGATTTTACAAGGGAATAAAAGACATGGCGAATGAGAGACTTTTGATCTCCGGAAGCGAGATGTCTGCTTTGTCGTTCCAGGGAAAGCCCCCTCGTACTTATAATGCTAGGAAGGATTGCCGTCTAAATTTGCTCTCTCTTGGGCCACGACCTGTAAACACCTCGCCCTGTATTTTGGGTGACGGCAGGTTCAGTAAGCACCACCGTTGTCGAGACCGAATGACACTTTCAAGAAGCCCCGCGGCAGTGGGAGGGAGCCGGGGCCAGCCCCGAGCCCGGCCCGCAGCCGCCCAGCCCCGTCGACCTGTGGGTAGCGCCGCGCGGAGCAGCGCGGAGCTGGGCGGAGCTGCTCGGGTAAACTGCTTGTGTATTTCACATTATCATCCCGCTATCTGCAGGCAATGTAGATTTTCTAAAGATCTAATGAATAAACAACCAGCCAGTGCTGGCGGTGTAATTTACATTGTTAATGCCTACATGTGTATAATAAATATGCATTTGTATGCCTTCAAATAAACTCTTTTTAGTTTCTAACCTGTGGTGATTTTTTAAAAAAGCTGTCTTTTCCAAGAAACCGATTTTCCTTTTCGTTTCCTGAGCTGATAGGAAAGGAAGAGACTAGCAAAGCGCTTCACGCCTGTTTCGTGAGAGAGGAGAATGCGCGGGCCTGGGCGCAGCCTTCCCGCTGCAGTGAGCCCCGGGACGCGGCGGGAGCAGCCGCCGCCTGCTCCCCCGGCGCGGGAGGCGAAGGCCTCTGCCAGGCAGCGGCGGGCACTCGCTTCTCAGTGTAACTTGATGCGCTTTTAACGGCAGAACAATTTAAATGTACAATATTAGCTCACAGTATTAGTCTGGAGGTGCAAAGAACAATCCATTCAGAGACCGAGCTTCAAAGGCACCGGATTCCCCTCCAGCAAAAGTTTACCAGTGTGGCTGCTCCCTCCCTCCTTCCCTGCCTCCCCCGCCTCCCCTCCTTCCTCGGAGACAAACGGTTTTCCCCGAACGCCTCTGTAGAGGGCATCCCTGACCAGATTTCCGCCGCCTAGCCGTGTAGAGCCCGCTCCCCGTACTCCGGGCCGCGGAGCTCGGTCGCTTCGTGCGCAGCACTGCCGCCTGCCCGCGGGCTCCCCGGGCTGACACCGGCGGCGGAAGGCGAAGCTCCCTCTCGCTTCCAGATCTGCGGATCAGCAACCCCTGCTGACTTCACCTTGGGAGGGATAAAGATTTTCTTCTCATTTTTCGCTGCAAACCAGGTGCCACTTTCTTACACCGCTTGATGGCAAATGTCTCATCTTCAGCGAGCTGTATCTGGCATACATTATTTTAATTAAGTCTATGGCGATTTACTTTCCTCTGAGATCCATTCCACGGTGCAATTAGGAACGTATTGGTGCTAGCACATATGAATATTCAGGAGAGTGTCAATTAATTAGCAGACAGAGGAATCTCATTACGGTGCTCAAAACCCTTTTAGTGCTAAGCAGAATTAAGGGGGCATTTGCCAATGTGCTGGATTAGTGAATATTTTACTGCGCGCTCATTTAACTTCATTATCATAGCACTTACGCTACTCTCTGATTTTATTAATTAAATTGCTCATTAATTTATCCAGAAAGGGGGATAAAAGTTTTATGACGCCACAGCACTCGCGTAGACCTTTGAAAAAGCCCGCTCCTGCCCTGCCGCTCCGTGGGGAAGCGGTTCCCCGGGCGCGGCGGGATGCCGGGCAGCGGGCGCGGAGCGCTGCGCCCCTCCTCCGCGCGCGGCCTTATCTCCCCTCGCCCCAGAGACAGGTGTAGCGCGGCGCGGGAAAGGGATCGCTGGGAATTTGGGGCGTAGGGTGCGGGTTTCGGCTTTTTTCTCTGTTTTTTTCCCTTTTTTTCTTTTCTCAACACCTGGGGAAGTGGGAAAGCCCAGGGTGCGATTAACCCCGTAATCTCCGCGCCAGCTGCAGGAAGAAGAGGAATACGCTCCCCTTTCCTGGCACTCCGGACAAACCCGAATGCTCCCTTTCCGGGAGAGCCGAGTGTTTCGCAGGGGAGGAGCGGTGAAGCGCGGGGCGCATAGGCAGGAGGACTGTGAGCATTGGAAGGCAGCGAGGAGGATTACGCTCGTTTTCTAATTAGGCAATACTTGGGTTCTCATAATTTTTCCGAGGAGCATTGTATTAAGAGCAGCTATTTGAAAAAAAATGTCCGTGGGATATTGTGCTTTGCAAAAAACAAACAAAAATTCCCTCAGAAATGTTTAATATTAAATATTAATCGGATTTAAATTCAATAGCCGTATCTTGCGACGGTTATAGATGCGCGGGAAGCTATAAATAATCAGCCCTTGTGCATCTTCACACAGGAGGGATCGACCCCGTGTCAGCAGAGGCTCCGCAGAGGAAAGGGAGACCGATGGAAATGTGTTTAGAAAGTCACCTCCGTTTCAACACCGAGCGTGGAATTTGCCCAAAAAGGTTAGAAAGACAAATATTAAATCTGTCTTCACAAAGGGAGCCGCTAAATAGATCCGAAATTAATATGCATGTAAAATTAATTAGCTGCATTTCACGACATCAAAATAAGTACCTGGGAAACAAGAACACCTTCTGGGCATTTGGCACCATATGCTAGAATTATATTTAATTGACTAATTACATAAATTAGGCATTAATTGTACAACACATCAAGTATAAAAGATATCTCAATTAATTGCGCGGGGAGGCGAAGGTTAAAGGGGAGGCTGGCGCTCCGGCCATGGCGGGTGCTGCGAGCTGCGGCCGGAGCCCGCCGCTGGCTTGGCGCGGTCATTAGCGCGCGGAGGCAGAGAGCCGGGTTCATTAGAATCAATTACCCCGCCGAAGATTGATTAGCGCGTGCCAGGGCGCGGCGTCCCGCCGCCCGCCTCTCCGCATGGGCGCGCGGAGCCGCCCCTCCCTCGGGCGGAGGCCGCTGCCGCCTCAGCCGCGCCGGGGGCCGCCGGAGCCCGCTGCCGCCCAGAACACGGTATGGCCCGGGTCAGGACGTGCTCTCTGTCTGACGCTGCCCTCTCTCTTTGGGGCTCCGGCCCTCCTCCTCTGTGCCCGCAGGAATTTGATTCTGGGGAGAAAACTCCGTTCTGTGGAGAAGAGGTGTGGGCTTGGCTTGCCTTCCGGTGAAGTCAGTCAGGTTTTCCCCGAGAGTAGGATTAAATTTGGGGTAACATTAAAAACTTGAGGTAACCAGAGCTATGGCACGCTGTTTCTGTGCCTCTGAGGTGTGAGGGGATTGATGCCCTCTGTAGGCCCAGCACCCTCCTCGAGTTTTAGGGCGGCTGCCTGGAAGCTGAGGAGCTGCTTGACAGTGCTGCCCTCATCTCCTCAGAAGCAAAGGAGTGCCTGTTGTCACCTCGTGGGACCCGAAAAGGTGCCATGCTACCTGCAGTTTGCCTTGTGGCTAACAATTTCATCATGAGGGTGGTTGTGTTAAAGTGCAGGAAGGATTTTGAACTGATGGGAGTAGTTACATCTTAAAAGATTAAAATGGTGAAAATCAAACCGGGCAGGGAGTTGCAGGTACCAAAGAAAGCCCAGGCTGTGGGGCAAGCAATGGAAAGATTTTAATAGTAAAAGTTTTTGGGGAGGGACCAGTAACTGATGTGCATTTCCATTGGGATTTGCTGAACACCACAAAGAAAAGAAACCAGGCCTACTCTGCTTGTGCTGAGGTGACTGGTGAAGCTGGGGCCAGGTGTGCATGGCAGGGCAGGCATCAGAGAGGGCTTGCTTCTGCCTTTGTGAGGAGGTACGGGGGCTCTTTTGTGACTCTGCTTTACTAATGTATATAAAATTTGGCTTCCTCCCCTTTCTAAATTAATACTTCTTCCCCTTTATTTATTTGTAAATAAACATTTCTCAGGAAGTGGTCTGGTTGCATTAGTAACAATATAGCCTGACTCCTGATGGGCTAGAAAACAGATGAAAACCTGCCACACATCTATCTTTTTATTGAGACAAAATGTTCGTTTTGATGTAGCAGTTTTGTGCTGTTGCCAGATGCTGAAGGTACTTGAGGGAGATGTTGACAAGTGGATAATTGTCAGCAGAACTAAAACAGACACTTTGTTTACAGTTGAGCATGATTAATTGAGAGTAAATAAAACAGAAGCTCTGTTCATAAACTCTCCCAGCAGCTCAAGTTCAAAATCAGGCAGTGTACTTTAGAAAGGAAGGCGCTGAACCTGCTATGGTTTTCGATCAAGGGCTTGTTTGCAGGGGTCAGTAATGAGCTCGGTAATTAGAACACAGGGTGCAGCGTGGGGCACCAAGCCTCTAGGCTTCCAGCCACATGCTTTCCTGCTTGCTTTTTCTCTCTGCCGGTTTCTCCCCCGTTTCGTTTTGGTTACTATGGCTGGATCACAAAGGGTTCTGCATCAGATCTTAATGTAAAGATGTTGTGCATCTGAATGCTGGACACTGTTGACATCTTCAGTTAAAATGAGAGCGCAAATGTGATCTAGGATCTTGATCAACAGTAAAATACTAAGTGATGCAGTAACCTTTCTTCCTGTGTTGTAACTTAAGGTTGTTATTGAATACTTCATGCTTCGTAACAGTACTAAGCTACACAGGTTAGTGTTGATGGGCAGTAAGCCCCAGGTGTACTTTGCAATTTTTTTTGTAAATCAAGATAGGTTTCTACTTGTGTCTCACGTATTGTAGAGTTGTACAGAAGGTGGCATAGTTAGTATCCAAGTGATACCTATGCTGCTCAGACTAGACAGATGCTGCAGCTCAACTGGAGGAGGGGGGAATAGCACTTAGCTCTTCAGAGTTGCCTGAATGTGCATATCTTTCTCAAAATTATAATTTCTCTTTTCTCCTTTGTGCTTTGATCTACTCTGAAGCAACTTCTTGTGTATTACTCTTCCTTTAATGGATGGAAGCCCTACTAAGAGACTGTTGTAGCAGCTAACTTAGCCTCTCCAGTGTGTAGCACACTTTTAATTTATGAGCATGTTAATTTATATTCAAATTTCCTGCCTGGGTCATGTCCTTAGGTGGCCAGTAGTTTAAGAATAGCATATCCATGTGTACACCTGTTGCTAGTGGACATTGGGGTGCCTGTAAGTGGATTGCAGCTGCTCACAGCCTGTAAACAAGACACATGCTTGCTCTATCAGTACTGAAGGGGAGAGGTAAGCTTTCTTATCAATGGCTGTTGAATCAGTTTACTGCAGCATGCAGCTTTCTTCTTTTTTTGTAGTAACTCTGTCCTGCAGTCATTGACTTTGACTGGAAAGGGTCTGGTGACAGCAGTCTGCCAGTTTCCAAGGAATGCCCATATGAGAATATCCTTCCATCTTAGGCCCACGGTTTAAAGATGTGGTTCCTGGTGACTGTGTTACAAAGGGTCCTTCAGGAGTGTTTGGGAACTACTCATCTATTACATCTGTATCTGCTTTGAGGAAGAGTAAACCTGACAGGAATTTGTAAGAGGTGCATGGTGGTAAATGTTTATCTATCTTGTCAACATACCAGTAACCTTTAGTTATTTTGCACTCTGAAGACCAGTTGTGCCACCAGCCTCCTATCCAAGAATAACAGCACTGAGGGTGCTGCTAGTGCAGTGTGTGGGTGTGATGGGGCTCTATCACCCATGAAAAATGGACCTCATGTGTCTAGCATTGCTCCTGCCGCTTGTTGGCTGCTGGGCTCCTGTCCAAGTGGGGACCATTGGTCAATAGCTTGTCAATGGGGTTATTAATCAACGTACACTTCGATAGTTTATGCTATCTCAGCCAATATAATTGCTTTTCTTTGTTGTTTTGTTTTGAAGCCTTCTATATCCTTACTATTTCTCCAGTCCCTTCAAACCCTTTCCCTTCACTTTATCTGTGATCATGGCTTGCTCATCTCTCATCTAGAATGTGTGTCTTCCTCTGGAGCATATGCTTGTCTAAGCTGCAGCAGTTGCTTTGCCTGTGCAGCTCAGAAGTGCCCCAGGATGCTCCCCAAAGGCTGCAGCACTTCAAAGAGATGCTGCAGGCTCATAGCAGCCAGAAAACAGGCGCTTGCAGTGCTCTAAGCCCCAAAGGTGGCTGCTGGCATAGATGTAAGAGGAAAAGCTCCTTTCAAGGAGCAGCTTTGGAGTTTCCTTCTGTAGGGGAGCACTGGGCACTTCAGGGACAAGGCAGCAAGCCAGGATCATCTGTGCAGGTTGTGAAGATCTTCCCAGAAGCTAGAGCAGCTGTGTGGGGAACTCCTGGGTGAGTTAAAGAACCAAGGGGAAGGCGGGAGAAGTTCCCTTACGGAGAGATGAGAGCATTGTCTGTTCTGCTGGTAAGCTTTACAGCCCCCAAGTAATTGCTATCTTATACTACCTTAAGTCTATTGTGTTACTTGTTTGGATGGTGGTAGGTGTCAGCTCTCCGAACAGCAGGCCCTACTTATTTGCAAGACAGAAGGGGGGTAAAAAAAAGTGTTTTCCATATGTATGTCAACTTTGCACTTTCACTTAAATGTCTGGTCAAGGACTGTCAGATAGAAAAGACTTATGAGATAAAATCCCTTTGGCCATACTGATGAGCCTAACTTACCTAGCACCTTTAAAGGGTAAATTCTAATTCAGTCATAAAACAGGCCTAGAGGCAGGGGGTTCTGCTTCAGTTGACATCAATGGAATTGGTGTATTTTACAAATGGTAATCATCTACCTTATTCACACATGATTTGTGTGTGACTTCTGAGTGAGGATATTTTCAGTTTGTTGACGACCCATAAACAAGAGCTGTGCTGCTTGGACCTACCGGAATGTCTATTTAAAAATGCCATGAATCTTACTGACTCTGCAGTGTTTAGCAAACCTAAGTCTAAAGTCTGAATGACCACATGATATGCTGTAGTAGTGCCAAAAGGTCTGAGCAAAAGTCCACTGGAGAAGGTGACATCCAATCTCATGCCCTTCTACTTTTTACTTTTTACACATCTTTTCAGCTGCTGTGCCCTGACAGCTGTGTTGGACTGATAAGATGTTGTGAACTGGTTGTCTGGCAGTCTGACTGGCCCAGAGAGATGTGCCTGGCTTCCTTGTATAATGCCCCAGGGCTTGAAGGGCATAAGCAGCAGATGGATGTGTGGGGTATTCTTATGGTCAAAAGTTACTAGCGGATCCTGAAGGTAGTCTTTCTTTGGGCACAAACCTTGAGGCAACCAATCATTTGCTGCTTCATTATCTTGAGAGACCTTGAGTTGAAGTCAAAATTGAAAGAATGAGCCAGACTCATGAAGGTGAATGTGTCTGCAGCCGATGTGTGGACACATGCTGATAACCATCTGCTGGGATTCCTTGTAGGTAGCTGTGGAAGTATGTTTTCATGTGTAGACTGTGGATGCTATGTGCGGGATGTACTTTATATGCATATGCTGCCCAATTAAATAGGGGCACAGATATTAAAGTCTGTTTAAGAGGTGCTTATCTTACGATGTACTCTTAGGAAAGACTGTCTTAACCATTATATGTTTTCTTTTGCAAAATAGAATGCCTCTTTTAAGAGGTGTTTGAACATGAAAATCTTGAGAGAGCATGCACAGTTTTCCTTCTTCAGTCTGGGTATGTAAAGTTTTTATGTATTTGCTAAGTAGAACTTTGTTGAACTTAGTTGTCATTAATGGTTAGAGATGCCATGGTACTAGTACTTTACAGGTCAATTATACATAAAGGATTGCAACAGGATTATTAGAAGGTATTGTGCGATTGAAAATATATGCGATACAGGAAGGGGCATGAAATTGCTGTGTACTTAGCGTGTATAATGCAGCTTGCTCAATTTGTTCCCGGCTATTCATAGGAGAGTACATTTTCTCTTTTTAATTGCACAAGATGACAAGACCTTTTAATTAAGGTGGCATCTATAGTATTCATATACTGCAAAACCCACAAATGACTAAAAGTTAATAGCGCCATAAAAACTATGGTTAAAGCTTTTACCAACACTGCCATCACAGCAAGAGGTTTTAAATCAACTATGTCAGAAGTGATCTTATGCCTACACAG
Organism: Porphyrio hochstetteri; assembly: GCA_020800305.1. NCBI lineage: Eukaryota > Metazoa > Chordata > Aves > Gruiformes > Rallidae > Porphyrio > Porphyrio hochstetteri. Next base: position 8,666,259 of record CM036915.1, on the reverse strand, counting down.
AGGCTACTGACTCTGAGAGTAGAACTGGTTTCTTTTCCTACAGAAATAAAGTCTTTGTGAATTTTTTTTTTTTAAATGGTTGCAGCAGTGAAACTGGTGAACAGCTGCCTCTTCAGGGGTACCTGCCTTCCCTTGTCACATTTCTGCAACTTCTGTAAAATCCTGTTTAAGTGAGATACTGCTGGGGAAAGAGGATAAAACTACTCTTCATCACTAAAGTTTCCTGCCAGCTTCAGTGGGACAGAAGGGCAGAGAATGAGAGCTTTGCATATAGACCGATGTGTGAAAGCAGACAGAGCGTCAGGGGCCGTAGGAGCAGCATAAGGCAGGAAGCCTCAGTGCTGTTCAGCTTTGATGCTGACTCACTGTCTCGCTTGGGGTGAACCACACAATCCAGTTTAGGGATTGCATGATTGCAGTAGGGTCACTAATATAACATGTGAAGTTAATAATTTACAAGTTTTTGCAAGTGTCTCATCTGTTGGTCTGATCTTTGTGGTGGGGATACTCCTTCACAATCCCCATTTCAGAGCATGCTATGTTGTGGCATCCCAGCATCCTGCTACTGAGGTGGGATATGTGTCAGTGTCAGGTGAACATTCCCTGGTATTGTCTTGGTAACCCTGGTAAAAATGCAAACAGTTCTCAGTTGTGTTTATAAGGGCTTAGGGTTGGGTTTTTTTGGTTGGTTGGGTTTTTTTGAGAGTTGTTTCTTTCCCTTTTAATAAAGGAATATTATGCAGATGCTTAACGTATGGCCTTAGTTCTGGCTTTTTGTGGTTTTACTTGTGTTTAGTCTATGGAAAAAGCACCTTTGTGTACACGTACCAGCTACTGTAGGGAATGTTTGCAGGCATTTCTTTTTTCCACAGAATTAGATATTTAACAGTTTGGTTTTAATCATAATGTCATGATGCACGGAGTTCCTCAAACACACTTTGTTATCAATTAAGAAATAAACCCGTTTGTATAATTCAACATTTCCTTTGGGGTTAGTTCAGAAAGTGACATGATTTTTACCTTATTGCTAAAAATACTGTGTTGTTTACCAGATGAGTATTTAAATAATTTAAAGACGTTATTCCAAAGAGAGACCTTGTTAGAGTGAAAAGTGCTTTACCATGAGAACCTCTAGCAAAAGAGAGGTGGAGAGAGTAAACAGGGAAAGAAGAAGGGACCTTGGGATGTATTAACATTTAGCAACACTAAAATGAATTGTGTTAATCATGTCTGGTTTGATATTAGGGGATTATGCTAAATGAGTGTATTTTCTCCATTGTCAGGTTTTGAGTGCTGATTTTTCACCTGTGGGTTTGGAAGCAGGCATTTGGGGATTGTACTATGCAGGGCTTTGTGACTACTGGGGTGGTTCAACGGGCTTGAATCCTTGATTCTTCAGTCCCCTTTGTATCACTAGTGCAATCCCAAGGGCCCTGAGTGGCAGGAGTTGATTAGTTGAGTAGGCAATTCCTATGCATGTGGCTTGGGTTTTGTGGCGCAGGGAAAGCTGTATATCCTCCTCTTCCAGCTCTTTACCTCAACCATCTACCTTTTGTTCTGCTTCCTGTTATCCAGAGAGCTGTGAGGCCTTAGTTCAGCACATGCATGGTTCATCCAGCAAGGGGGCTGAAGTTGGGACCACCATTGTGTTCTGACAGAAGTTAATGTAGCCCTAAAAAGCCCTAAAATTGGAAGTAGAATAAAGCTATTTAAGCTTATCTTTAAGCCCTCTGGTGCTCAAAGGACCCTTTGTTGGATGGGGTATGGATGGAGTATGGATCCTATGCTAAAGCAGTACTTTTGAGCACACACGTAACATCTAAGGTTATGATGGAGCCTTTGCATCAGTGCTTATCAGAAAGTCCGCACTAAGCTCTAACACAAGGTAGAGTCAGTCTGACGTGCTAGGGAACGTTCCCAGACCATTTTACTACTTAAACGGATTAATTTATTTTACAAACGTGTCATGTGAATTGCCTTAATCTTGGTATATGTCAGGTTGCACATGCAGATTAGTACTCTTCACAAAACAAATAATCCAAGTTGGACATTGAAAGAGGGGGATAGAAACATGTAAACAGATTTTCATAAAGTGTGATTGCTTATCTGAGCCCCAGGTCATGAAAAGAACTTGTCATGCTTTTCATTTCATCTGTTAAATGACTTGCAAACACATGCTTAAATTTAATCCTAGAGATTAAAACATTTGGTAATTCTGTCCTAGATGTAGTTATGCTCCCAAATGGCCTTTGTGTATTTTCACATTGTTTAGGAATTTCATATTTCTGCAGTAAGGGATAAATTAAGGGAAAGTAAGGGCAAAAGAAACAGACGTTTGGCTGTAACTGTGATGATCTGAGGACTGTGACAGGACAAGGTTTGTAGGTGGGGATTGTGACTCAGACTATTTGGTATGAATGGAAAAATCACAAGTCTTTAGACCTATGAGAATTCCTCTGTAAATGATGTGCTCTTTTTATATTTCTGTATTCACTAGAAGAGTTTATTCTCATCCAAGCATCGACATTGTTGGAAGATAGTATTGCTCAGATTACAGAAGCTTTGGAAGGTCTTCATGTTGAGGAAGAGTCAGTTTCTCTAAAGCAGTCCAATGTGAAATGGTCCAAAGAGTTTGAAAACAAGCGAAAAGCAGTATTGTTTCCTAATGCAAGCTGATTCCACGTGCTTTAAGCAAAGAAACTTTCAACCCTAATAAAGGTTTTAGGTCACCAGTATTTGCTGTTGTAGTTGGATTTAGTGGATATTCGGTACCCTACAGGATTCAGTGACTCTCCCTGGGTAATTCATGATTGGATTTTATACCTAGGTTCTGTATTGGTAGGGAAATGAATTGGTTGTGCATGATGCTTTCAAATGCCATGATAGCAAGCAGCGATGCTGACTATCACCACTTTTAATTGAAAGGAAGCTGGGGACAAGCAGTTGCAGTGAGGAATTGGATGCTTGGCTCTGGGATTAATTCCCTGTCTATTTGTCTCATGGAGCTTAGAGTTCAACTTCAGGGCATATTTCAAGGCGACGTTTATGCCCAGGGACAGGTCTGACAGCTGCGCTACGTGCAGCACTCCTACTGGCTTCAATGAGAGCTCCTCACAGAAAGCAAGGGTAGAATGGCCCTTGAAGTTTGTGACACAGAGTGTGGCTTGAGGAAATGTGTGCATGTTTTGTGCTTTGGGTGTATTTTTCAATGCATATGCTGCCAATCTAGTAGTGTTTTGGGCCTTGATCCTGCTGTGCAGATTCAATAGGCATATGCATGCTGTTGAATACAGCATGTTGAACATTAATTTATAGGAATTTTGTAAGCAAACTTTGTATGTGGCAGCTATAATAAGCATGTTTTTACAAGCTGAAAATAAAATTTAGAAAAGCATATAATGCCTACATAAAGGCTTGTTACTACAGACGTTACTGTTGTGAGACATTTGCTTAATAAAAAGAAAGAAGAGAATGTTCAGTAATATCAGCACCTGTCTGAAGCTGACACCTTTATCAGTAGACAAATCTTTAAATGCCAGTGGTTTTTTGTATTGGGGTGAATCTTCAATGATGAAAATTTAGTATTTACCCTTCTCAAAGGGCAGAGATGGATCCAAATAGAAATATTATTTCTACATATTTCCTGTAGAGTTCTGATGAAGCAGAGAATGAGATCAGAGGAAAACTGGAAATGTAGGCTACTTCTGATGCTTGGGTCCTTCTCAAAAGTCACATGATTGGAGAGAACCTGCCAAAGGTTGAACCTTTATTATCTGCTTCTGTTCATAGGTTGTGGAAACAAGGAACAGAAAGTGAAGTCTGACCCTGTGTCTACTGTTTATATTGTTAACCTTTGTGGCTGTGGATGTATCTCTTTTCTGCCCTAATGTCTGCTATTTTGTCCCTCTTGCTACCTGTGCAAGGTACTGTTATAGTCACCTAAGCAGGAGCAGAGCAAGCAATCTACTCTGCACTGTCAATGGGAGTGAGCCAGTGTGTAGGAAAAATACCAAAATGAAAAGAATCTAAAGGCTGATCTCGAGGTGGAAAGCTGTCCTGTGATTTCTGAAAGTGAGTAAAACCACGGCATGCATGTTCAGCACTGGGGGGTAAAAGCCCAAATGCTCAAGCTGGGCTACTCTACTGATCAAGTGCTGTGTACATACAAACTTACTGGAGCTGCTTTGCTGTGGGAAAACTTTTTGTGTTCCTGGAAGCATGATTGCCTCCCACTTGTACCAGAATCCTGCCACTGCTGAAACTGCCAGCACTGAAAAAGGTTTCTCTTGTGTAACTCCTGTGAAATGCTGCTGCAGAACTTTGTTCCAATAATATACGCGCTTTTTTATTTTGAAAATAGGGTCACCTTAAACTTCACGAGCTTCACAGCCTGAACAAGCAGGAGGACCATGTGGAGAAAATTGTCTCTGGGGATGTAGTTTTCAGTAAGTTCACTTAAGGCATGAGTTGGGTAGAGTGATTTGATTCCATTTAATAATGCCAAATTTGACGAGTAAAAACACCTTTGCTGTTTAATCTTCCACTAGAGGGGAAAAAAATAATCAAAATACTTTTTTCTTTCCCAGAATAGCTAACTGGCAGAAGACTTAAAAAATGCAAATCCCCTTCTTGATACCAAGTCACTTTGTTGATGAACAATGCTCCCAGCAAAAACTGGGAATGATACCAGATAAAGGATGCCCAGCATCATTAGCTGCATTATATATCAATAGTTGTGCTTCCTTGCTTACCAAGTGTATAACCTTGTGTGTCCTTAAAGCGTAAAAACAAAACACCCACCACCCTAAGGACACCTGGGACTGCACTTCTAAGAAGCCAAGAGAAATAAAAAGGTTTTATTAAAATATTATGAATTATTGTTAACATATATTTACATAATTTAATTCATCCCAGGAAACATCTTAGAGAATGAAATATTATATACCTATAGTCACGAAGCCACCCTCTAATTTCATCCTTTCACTGCTGTGATCCGTCAGTACAGTAGCTCTGCATTTGTGGGGATTTGCTTACCTTATGTGATAACATGACAACCTGTGTTTCCAACGGAAGCACCATTAGGTGGGATGGTTGGCTCCATTAGCCCAACCCTGAACTGGAAAGATCCTTTTCCTGACAGAACAGTTTAAAATGTTACGGGTAGTGGGCTAAGTAAACTGGGTCAGTGGTGTTACTGGAAAACGATTGCTATGGTAGGAACTGACATTTAAGGCTTTGATATTTCTATTACAAGCTTTTTTTTCTTAGGAGTGCTTAACTTGGAATTAATTTTGCTAGGCTGAATGACATTAAGATAAGAAAATTTAAATTCCTTTGTGCTCCTTGTAATCTCTGTTGAAAGTTTAGTCTCTGAAATTTGTTGGGTTTTTTAGTTTGAGCCTGTTCAGTAGCATTTTTTGCAATTAACAGTTATAATTTGATAGGGACTTCTGCCATTCTTGGTCAGTTGTTTGCACAACTACTATTTTAGATAGAAGACTGCTAAAAGTCTGATTACACTAATGGAATCGAGGAGGAAAACAAGGCTGAAGAAAGCGATATGGTGTTAACAGTATCTTCTAGAAAAATTAATTTATTGCAGGGGCCATTACTAGAAGTAAAATCTATGAATTGGAAGGCAGAGAGAATTAGAGCCTTTTGTGTGTCCTGTGTACAAGTGACAAGGCTTTTCATAAAATGTCAGCATTCAATCACAGAATAGTCTTACTCGCAAAACCATATGCGTTAACAGAATCTTCTGTTTCAGAGCAAGAATAGGGCTAATTGTGTTGCTGCCAAACAAATCTATTTGACAGCATGTACATTAAAAGGGCATTATGCTAGTGAGGAAACACACAGAGGAATCCTGAAAACTGCTTGTCAGAAAGGATAGTGCTGTTGGGGTGACCAGATGCTTCTGAACCACAGGTGCATTGTTACAACTTCTTGTGGTTTTAATCTTTCAGTTTTGAAATTCAGGAACACCTGCATTTCCTGATCACATCTGTCTGCTTTGCCATCTCTATTTTCCTCTCTGTCAGCAGTTGGCTACCAGATGAGCTTTAGATGAATAGCATTCACCTTACTTCAGAGTTGGTTTATGATGCTGGTTAGATGAAATAGTTCCAGCAGATACTCTCAATAAGCAAAGGCCTGTACTCTCTGCAGTTCATTGAACCCATATGGATGAGAACAGCTGGAAAGATGGGTTTGCTACCTGAGGCCAATGTTTGTGTTGCCAACCGCGACTCCAGCTTGCTGACCCTTGTATAATTCATTGCAGTTGAGGAAATGTTGCTCACACTATTCCATTTTGTGATGAATGGCATTACTTAAAACTGATAGTCTTGTAAAGCAGTGGTGACTTCCCATGTCTGACAGATGTGAACAAAGAATACAGTCAATAAATATTGCCATGTTCTAAAGGAAGATTCACTGCTTGCAGTTGAGGGGGAGGAATTTCAGTGCAAACAGAAAACAGGTGGAGAAGAAGCTGGTCTAAAATTACCATTTAGAGGTTATGCTTAAGGATGGACCTTTGTGGGGATTCATGCATTGCAGGTCTCTGAATCATCCAGCTATAGTCCTGCAGGCACATATTTCTATCTGGCATCATGGAACAGTTATTGCTTCACTGACCCTTTTACAGTAGCCAGGCAAATCATTTGAGTGACCTTGCTGAGCTTAGACTTCTGTGGAATTTGCCCAGAAAGGGAAGGATACCTCAGGAAGACCTTGCCTGGGTAATATTTTCTATATACTGCTCTTGCTTTTGGGATTGTTCTTCATCCAGGCATTTCCTGGTGTGTTTTTATTAACAGCTTTTTCAAAACTAAGATTGAATATTTACATGTTTGTGTGAGTACATCTGACCTACTTACCAGTATCTGAACTCCATAAGATGTCCTTGGTAGACTTTGCTGTAGGCCTTTACAGATGCCAGCCCAAAGTTCTACTGAGGGAGAGATTAGATGATTATATCCCTAAGAAGAGCAAAAAGGCAGATTCTTTGAAAGGTCAGGAATATCTACGAGAAGCTGTTAAGAAAAGGGAATGAGGAACTGAGAAGAGAAACAAAGTGTTTCAGCAGGTTTCTCTGAGAGACTTTGCATGCATTATTATGGTCTACAATATGAAGATGGTTGCCGGGTAGGTGGAGTTGAGAACATTTCTGTATGTGTTGGAGGCAGTGCAAGGGGAGTAGATGATAGGCTTTGAAGGTAAAGTGAGGTGAGTGTGGAAACAGAGGATGCGAAGGGAGCCAGATTCCTTGGGAATATGGACACTGCTTTCATGGAGCCATTGTACCTATAATTTTTGAATTTATATCATAAAAACTTCATTGATCGTATTTATATAAGAATATACAGGTCCTGCAATCACTTAATATTTATCCATATTCATTCTGTAGTAGGTGTGCAACTGTTTCACAGTCTGCTGCTTAACCTGTTTCTACTCTGTGGGGTTATAAATTAAGTAATAATTCTATGGAATGTTATGAATATTAGACTGATCCAAAGTCCTTTTGAAGTTGAGGTATGGATTGGTATTTATCTCCTGGTCTTTTGTGATGTTACAGCAAACCACCTGTGGTATAGTGGATATTGTCCTGGAAATGTTTCATATAATTAAACTGTAGCTTTTGTTGAAGTTATTCTTCTCCGTGGCCTCCATTCAAAAAACATATAAAATCTCTTTGCTAAATGGATCTTAAGGTGTCTGAAGTTCAGTCCATAGAGTCTAATAACAAGAGAAATTCAAGAATTCGTATAGGCAGTGGCTGAAATGAGACCTTTTATAAATTTTATTTTGGTGCCAGAAGAACCAGTTGGAGAATTAATATACACATTGTTTTTCATCCTCAGTAGCTGAAGCTTGCTATGCTGTAGAAATCAGTCCATAAAAGAATGTGCAGTAACCTTCTACTTGAGTGATATTCGTCTTGCTTGTGATAGAAGGAAAGAGGAAGATAAAGGCTTCTCACCTACGGGCTATGAATACTACAGCAGTCTTGACCCTCTGTGCAAAGTTCTGAGAATGTGCTTTTCCTCACCCCTGACTTGGCCCCAGGTAGGCCAGCAGGGATGCTCCTGAACTTGCAGGTCTAATTTAAGCAGCCCTGACAATGTAGATCAGACGTTTGTGCGTGCAGACAGTATGTTTGGAGTTAGGTGTAGAAAAGGCATCTCATTTGATTTGTGTTTTGCTTTGTTGTCACTAATGTTACATCTACTGAAATAAAAGTTTCAGAACTGAAATGCAGCTGCCATGATTTCTGCAGTTCTCTTGTTTCTTTACATTCTAGTGCATAGCCACAAGGGGCTGAATTAAGGTTGTCTAGGCAGCTTTTCTGTGCTTAACTTTGCAATTGCGCTGCTTTAAAAGATTTCCCAATTAAAATGCAAATAAATAAGCCACAATAAAAAGTGAAATTAAATTGACACACATTTTGGTAGGAACAGTTCTTTTAAGTTTATCATGTAGATCTGCACACCTTGAGTTTTCAGACTAGCAAAATGATGGGGTTTTTTATCTTGCATATGAATCACTCAGGAGAGTAGAAACATAAATATTATTACTGTCTCTGGATTTCACAATTGTGTGCAGCAAAGGAACATGGAAACTCCTGATGTTAATGGCAGAGGTTGTGTAGAGGTATTCTCCAAAGACTACCAGCCCTTTTGCTGGCTCTGGTGAGCCTCTGGATTTTCTTGTCTGTACCATCATTCTGTTTGCAGACTTAACCAAGATGGCCTTTTCATTGATTTCTGTTTTCTGGAGCTGCCTGGCAGCCTCATTAGAATACCTAATTAGAATCCGGAAATCTTGGTAATCTTCCAGAGACTGTGCAGTGAGTACGGGGCTGAACAGAGCTTCAGCTGCCTAACAAACTGCAGCTGAGATGCAGTGAACTTCCTCCTATGGGCAGCTGAGCCCAGAAAAGAGAAGGGAGAAAAGATGAAGGGAGCAAAAGAGAGCGCAAAGATGGGAAGGAGGAGATGGCAGTAGGAGTGATGGATACATGGGGAGACGAGAAGCTGGGACTCGGTGTTTCTCTGCTTACCTTCTTCCCTCTTAACAAACAAGTTGAGGCTTCTCATGCTCTTGTGTGCTGCCTTGAGTAGGGGAGTGGTGGATGCTGGAAGTCAGTGCTACGTTGGTGGAATAGGGAGTGATGGTTGGTTTCTGCTTTGTGGCTCAGATGTATATTCAGTGCAGCATCAATTGCTGCAGTTCTTTTGGCGATGACAAGAAGCCTGCAGTGGGTAGCTTCAGGACTTTGGGCAAGCTGCCAGACTCTTTGCAGCAGCAGTGAGAAAGGGGAAACTGTGATTCCACACTTTATATCTCTGCCAAAACCAAATGGAATTTCATGAGGCAAAGAAAAGGCTCTTCACCACCTGGAGAGCTGCATATCAAAGGCCTCCTGCACACAATGGAGGTGTGAGAACTTTTAAACATGAGGTCACAGATTTGTTTAAAATTGAAAATATTAAGCAACCCAGATAGAAAAGTTATTTAGCAGATCCTCTTGTAATGTCAATACATTCACTTCCATGTGTGTATGTATGTGTGTGTACACATATCTATAGATTTGACTATAATATTCTATATGAAATAGAGCTACAAAGATGTCTAGAGTGTGACTGATGTAATGTTAAAGGTTACAGTTCCACACCATGGTTTATTTAGACAGAAACACGAGCTGAAATGGATATGGAAACAAGACCAATATAACATCTTCAAGAGAATAAAAAATTCTTGTATTTATTTCTTGCATTTTGCACTTCAGTTCCTCGGTCTATGTTGTCTGTCTTTCATTTTGTCATGTCTCTGTTCAGATGCCATAGTCCTTAGGGGGAGCTGTGTTTTCCTGGCCGTGTGACACAGCACACTTTTAAAAGGTAATGACTGCTATGAGAAATGAATATTCAGTGAAATGGCATTTTCATGATTGCAGCTTCTGTCACCAGTGATACCCATCATCATATGGAAGTCTTAGGATTCAGGATGTGGTCTTGCAAGCCTTAGAAATGCACTCACAGAACTAATTCTGCAAAGTAATCAGTCCCTTATGAGCATTTAAAAAAAAAAAAGGCATCTTAAGGGATGCACATCTGTTGTTGTTGGCATGTATATGGCCTTTGCACCTCGATAGGGTCTCGGCCCTCATCAGTATTTTAAAAATCTCTCTATTTGACCTGTTTCATGTATCTAAGTGCATCTAAAGTATAATATTAATACATTTAGAAACTGTTGCATTTGGTAATTGGTTTCCAGTGCTTATTCCTGGCATCTGATATTGAAACACAGGAGATCAAATATAGACACTGATTTTTATTAGACAGTAACAAATACAGAGTTATTGGTTTATTTGTTGAGAAATGTATTCAATTACACAGTTCCGTGGACCAAAACATGACCTGGTACAGTGTATCTGGTAGTGCTGTATGCCACACTTGAACTAAAGGCAAAGATGTGTCCGTAGCCATAAGAAACAATTTGGTTTTGGAAATTTAAGATTAAACTGGACATCTAGCAGAGGTCTGCTGGAGCTGTAACTGAGCAATGGAATACCCTCTCTTGTAAAGTAACATACCTCTAAGTCATTTAAAGTGCAATCTTTTTGAATAGACATATCAAATGATTTATCATCTCACTGCCAATACTGATAGAATATCTTTGTGTAAATGGTCATGCACAATCAAGTATAATTTATAATCATTCTTAGCTCACTAATACTGTGGGCTTTTAGGGTTTTTGGTGAATCTTCAAAACAGTAGGAAAAGAAACAAATCCTACATTTCTAATCTTATGTTATTTGAGAGGGGAAACAACTTTCCGTGTCATGCGTTGATAGTTCTGGACTTGTTGATTATTTGTTGAAGTGGTTAAGAAGTTGCCATAGGCTGTCTAATGTTTTTAAACATTTTCCATGGACAGGAAAAAAGATCTCATTTTATCCAGCACTGGGATTTCAGATATCATCTTTAAAAGGGTAGAGTATTTTGATTTGTTATGACAGTGGTGCTGTGACATGTGCAATGATTGCTTTGATGTGACTTTTGTCCACACCGTGTAACAGAATCTCTCTTTTGTTTGGCTCATAACAGTGATTTGGGGGATGGGGGACCTCCAGTTAATGGTGGATGACTGACGGTAGACCAAATGTTCAGAACCTAGCCTGCTGTTGGACATTGAGACAGCTGAACTGTAGCTCCAGTGTAATACCAAGATGCTGTTCAGTGTAGATGGGGTAAAAGCTGAGGAAAGAACTGTAAAAGGGAATTTGAAATACAAACTGAACAAAGGAAAAAACTTGATTCCTGTGAGAAGCAAAGAAAGAATGTGGAAAAGAGATATTTTAATGTGAAGCATGAGAGTGGATACACAGTGTGTGTAAATTTCCAAAGAAGGATAATAAAGATGACTGTGAAAGATAATAAGGAATAAATACAGTACCTACCGGTTGAAAAAAAAAAAGAAAATGAGGAGGGAATGAATGGAAGGGCAAAAATGAGAAGTATGAAGGCACAATGAGTGGGAGGGTTATAGGCAAGAAATGATGCACACTGCTTGTGAATTAGAGGAATTGTTTGGGTTGTTTTTCCTATTGAACCTCCATGAAGAGATTTTAATGAAAAATTGACACTGCACTAACAGTGATGGATTTTCATGGATTGGCATGGAAGTTGCTGTGGTATACACAGGTTCCTTAAGAGGCCTCAAATATGCAGTCTGTTGGCAAGGCAAACTGTTACTGAGAAAACTGTCCTTAAACTTGTTTTCCTGAGTGTTGAAGCAATATCTTCAGCTCAGACATGGGGCACTGAATCTGACAAATACTCTAAAGCACAAGTTTATTAATCATCTTGATTCTCCCTCAAGTTCGAAGACAAGGTCTGTACTTTGAAATACGTTCATGTGTTTAATACCATCCCTCTTTGAGGTCTGTCTGCCGTGCACAGAGGAACATCTATGAACAAAGGAGACTTGGCAATGACAATAGGAATCAGGATTAAAAGGATGATAAAATTTTGCTGGCATTCATAGAAATCTTTAAATCATAACTTTTCAGGTGATAAGTGGAACTGGTAATTAGGGCTTTACTGTAATTGAAATATTACTGAAAATGCAGAGGTTTTCAACAGTCAGAAATGTGGGTATATCTCCCACACCCTGAATATTGTTTGGGTTGGATTTGCTTTGACTTCTCATTCCTCTCTTCCCTGCGTTTACCAGGAGACCAAGTGCTGTTTTCCAAAAGCAGCTGGGTATGTATCTGAAAGTACAAATTCAGGCAATTCTGTTCACAGTTAGTGCTAATCTCCAGAGTGATGTACTGAGTCAAGGTAGTTTGTGCTAATCTCAAAGTCTTCCTGATTTTGACATCAAGTCACTGTTGTTAATTTTCTGTCAGACGGTAAGAAACTGAAGGGATTGGAGGAGTAAGTGTCATCAAGTTATTTTTAAAATATCAGTAAACATCTTGAGTATTTAGAGACTTTGACGACATCAAAATGACAGATCTCAAGGAAAGTACAGTTAATCCCATAAGAGCAGAACTAGATTTTAAATACTTTAGGTTTGGTTATTGGGCATTTAAATGTAGTAATCTGCTGAACCTGTATTAAGCTTGCTCTCATGTCCTTATACTTCCCAGGCCATTGGTTGGTCATCGGTATGATGTTATTAACTAGTTAATAAAGCTAACGTCATCATTTCCCCCTGCCTTGTATCACTTGTGTTTATGTTACTGACAGTGGTTTGAGACAGACGGTTCTCCTCTGGTCTGCTTTTGAAGAGGAGAGTCATGCTCCCAAAGAGTTGGAAACAGTTCCAGGAAATGGACAAGTGGGACAGATGACAACAGGAGAGCTCAGAAGAGAATGCTAAAATTAAATGACAACTACCCAAGAGCTTGGTGTGTACCAATGCCTAAACTGTAGTGTAGGGGTTAGAGGTAGGATTGGGGTCAGGCTTCTACGAAAGAGTGCAGTGAGAAATTGATGAGAATAGCACAGAGAAAGAGCTGCCAAAGTAATATGAGAACTGCTGGTGGGATAGTCTCTCAGTTCCAGGTAACCTGGGCATGTGGCAATGTTCGTGGCTCAATATTCAGTCAAGGGTAAGATTACAGTTGAAGGGCTGAGAATGAAGTCTCAGAAGGAGTTACCAAAGAAAAGTGAGGTCTGCTATTAGTATTTTGCCCCCAAGCACTCCTTAGCCTGGGTACCAGGAGTGTCTCATGGCATAAGCTTCAGCCTAGGGTTAGAATTCCAAGAAATAGAAGATGGAGTGATGGTAGAAGTTGGAGTAGAGCTCAAGCTGGAGCTGCAGAAATGATGCAGTATAGCAGGAATGCTCCCTGAGCAGCTCTTAGACCAAGGATTCAGTATGTGTCATGGCATAAATCTCCGCATTGGGTTGAGATTTGTATGTAAGAGATTTAAGATGTGTAGGGAGTGTAGTTCAGGATGGGCAGCTGTTAGCTCACCTTCACCATGAGATGTCTGCAGTCTGGGGCCTCTGTGTCCATTAGGAGTTAGGCAGGGGTGAATCTTAACGAGGGGACCCTGAGATCCAGCCCAAACAGGACTCTCTAATCCTTGCTTCCCACCAGCTGTAAGCACAGACAGTGCACTTGTTAGGAGGTGTGCAAGGAGGTCCTCAGTGAGCAGGACCCCTAGCAGCTAAAAGGTATTAGTTGCCTCTGCAAAACAGCCACCAAACAACCCCCCACCTTGTTCCTGCATGTCTCCTGTTTGATGTGTTAAGTAGGCTGAACCCCAATGTAGGGAAGATGAGTTCCCTAACGGTGTCTATATGTTACTAAAACGCATGAAGGAACACATACACATGCATGCAAATATTTGAACTCGTGGTTTAAAAAGCAGCTAATAGTTGAGAATGATATAAGCAAAGGGGAAAGGTATTGATTTTATGTCACACAAATGTAGGTGGAATGTCTAAACATTAAATAATGTTCCCAGGGCACTTTTCAGTGTGACCAGCTGAAACAGAAGAGCACAACATATTTAACGATCTGTAGAACACAGCTTCCTTGGGGTCAATAATGTGTACTTAACCTTTAGGCTTTCCATGTTGTCTGCTTGTCCAGTTGGTTTATGAAGTGTATGTTAACATGATTGGGGATTTAAGGCAGTGATAACTTGATCTCTCAAACATTCACTGCTGTTGCATGTAAATGTTGAGCAAATCCATTGTGAATACTGTCTAGGTTTTCCCAGTACAGCCTGCAGCAGCTGCTGTTCCTCATACGCAGCCAGGCTGCTCTGACTGCAAGTCAGTAGCATTTATAATGTGAACAGTAGGATCTCTACTTTGGTCTTACCTTAACTTCATTAATGATATTATAACCAAAATTACCTGTTCTGGCCTTCTGCTTTTGCCAGTGGACTCATGCTTATTTGGTGTCATAAGTAAGGATTAATTTGCTTTAAAGAACAAAATCAAATAAGAAATAAAGGCAGAACTTCAGTTGTCAGGAAGCATTCCTCAGTTAAGAGACTAAAGATTTTTACAAAGTGATCTGTGTTAGACACTGAAGTCTAAATGAAATTTAATTGGCAATTGAAATTAGCCTTTCTCATACAAAAGCTAAAATCAGACCTTTATTCAGCCTTAGTGTGCAAATGAGAACCTTGTGTCCCATTTCAAAGAATTACTGTCTCTCAGAAGCAGACTGGAAGAAGTTTAATCTGATTTTACACAGCCTTTCCCTGTGGAAGGATCACAAAATGAGGTGTCCCGGTGTAGCAGCAGTACTCATGCAAAGCAATTTAGGATATACTCTGACTTTTCGTATGTTCCTGCAATTCTAATATGGGTGGCTCTTACAGTCTTCAGAGGATAAATACATAAAGTGCAACATCTAAACCAAATTTCTTCAAAGCTGAGTTCAGTTTAGATTTTGCTTCCAGAGAGGAGATCCATCAGGTGCTTATTCTCACAGTTGCCATCTCTTGAAGTTACAGGAGATGAAGTGTGGTAGTGTTGCTAACTAGCTGAGTTACTGTGGCTTCATAAGCAGCTTTTGAGCAAAGATAATTTTTTCCACTCTTTTCTCTGTTACCAATGCAAGGTAAAAACTTGTTTGCGTAAATATCACTCTATACTCCCATGACAAATCTTTCCCTGTCACCACAAGCTAAGATTGCAAACATGCACAATCACCCATGGTCTTTAAGCAGTATTACCCTCATGTAGAGCTGAAGCCATTGCTAAAAACTGTGACTCCTGAGGACTCTTCTCTCAGTCCTTCAGGTTTCTCCAAAGCTTCATAAGAACTTATTCCCAGCCTTTAACGGTCTCAGTCGCAAATGGCAGAGACAGAAGGAAGTGTGGCCAGTTAGCTAGAGCAGATGTGTGCAAGATGAGTTGTCTGCTTCTCAGTAGTGGCTTTACATGTATATGTGTGCATATATATATATATATATATAAAAATAAAGTTTGTGTGTAGCAAACAAACCTTTTCTTTGAGTATATCATGCCCGTGCTTGGCCAGCATCCCTGGTCTTTTAGAGCTCACATGACCCAGACTGACTTGTGTAACTTCCGCTGGGTGAGGTTTTTGTGCTGTTACAAGGCTGGTTTTGCTTGAGGTTTGTACAGCAGTATAAACAGTGAGAGTGAAGCTCAATAGTACATGCCACATGAATCCTGCTTCTCGAATATACTTTTGTAGATTAAAGTTAGTAAAATATGTAGTAGTTAGTAAAATATGACATCCCAAATGTTAAATGTGTCTTATTTCTGCGTTATTTTCTTGTTATTGTGGAATACTGTCTTTGATATTCTTAATGTTTTTAGGGTTTTAAAAAGCAAATTAAAGAGGCTGAAAAAATTGCCATTGTTTTAGTAAATTATATATCATCTCTTTCCCCTTCCAGTATCTGTGTATATCTGAATTGTGTATCATTGTGTCAATTTCTAGGCTGCTAGTTTTGAAGTTTTGGTACTTGATTGTCATCTGTCATCACGGATGCATCAGCCAGTTCTTTCACACTTCAGGACATTCGCTATAAAAACAGCCAATAAAAAAATTAGTGTCTGCTACTTGCGGTCTACAAAGCAGAGGCTTAGGTAGTGAAACAGGTAAACTTAGAGCCGCTTCAGGCTGCCCTTTGTAGCTGGTATGTAAGGCATGTTCTGCATATCTGTGCTTTTCTGCCTGAGCAGCAAGCGCTGCAGACCCCGCAGGAACTCTAGTGCTGTGCTAGGCTCCAGCTGATGTGGTGTGTTCTGTGGCAGTAACCAAATGTACCGTGCTGCTCACAGTGACGAGTAACGGTCATAATTCTGCAGAGATTCACATCTCTGGGAAAGCTTTAGGTCTTTTACAGGAGAACTGTAGTTAAAGTATAGAGCTGGTAGTTCGCAGGCTTTGTTCCCAGCTCTGTAAGAAGGCTGCATGTGGCAAAAATGTGGTCTGTGATTCAGCAGAAAACTGAAGCATCTGCTTTGACTTAAGCGGCAAGTAGCCACCTCGATTTCCACAGAATTGCTGTCTTGTTTTGGAAATGCTTGAGTCTTTTGCTGGATAAGGGCTTATCAGTGGCATGGAAGTACAAATACCACATGTGCATTTGCTTCCCAAGTAAACCAAAGAGGAAAATATTGTATTTTCAGCAAAATGTTGTCTTTGGCAGGGAGGAACAAGAAGAGATGACATTTTTTTACATCTGATACCTGAAAGATTTTATAGAAGCAACGTAACTTTTAATTTTTATTCATCATTTATAAGCCAGAGTATTGTCTGTCTGGCTTGCTTTCTTCTAAGGTCAGGATCCAAGTCAAATCTAAAATTTTAAGGGTATTTCAAAACACAGATTAAATTAGTATGCCTGCCAGTCTTCTTATTTAATTTCCTTTCCTTTTATTTTTCTTTCATTTATTTATATTTAAGTAATCTATTACCTATACTTGTTAGGAACTATTAGGTTTCTTTCAAACAAAAATTGATAACTTGTTAGACATGAGGGCGTAATCTGATAAATACTTTTTGCCCATAGAAATGACAGTTTCCGTATGAGTAGCTGTATTGATTTATTCCTGTATACAAACATTTGAAGGACAGAGCCATAAAGTTATAGTGTATATACATGATGCTGAGCCTATCAGGGGAATTTCTCTCATAAGAAGAGACTACTTTCCTCCAGTGCCCTTTCTCCCTGCAAGTAATCTGTCACTGTATAATTAAATGAGGAAGTAAATAATGTTATTATTTCTGGGCATGGACACAGTGAACACAGAAACAAATCAGATCCAAAAAATAGCTGATGAGAGGATTTGTAGACATCCTTGATGCAAAGTTTTAAGTGCAGTACAACAGATACCTGCTCTAAATTGTCTGCTGCTGTAATTAAAAGTATAAATGTTTCAAGCTGAATACATCCTATTAGTAAGATTTTAGGAAACAAAAATTTAATTTATTCACATTCGATATGGTCTGTAAATGCCACCATTATATGCCTTCCTCTGGCCTTTGATTAGCTATGGATTAATAAAACTTTTATACCTTCTTTGTCAGCCTCATTTTGAACTCTGTTTTTGCATACTGTTACTATTAAATAAATGAATTAGTGTCCAGAAATGTGTCATGCATATTACCTAGCAGCAGGAAGCATAATACAGTGGTCAGCTCCCCAGGAGCATTATAAATCCTAACACGCTCGGTAACCTGCTCATATGGACCTATTAAAAGCTTGATGATTTAGTGAAGCAGTATTTGTGCTTAACAATGGAATTTTAGTTAATTCAAAACAAAGTAAATCATTTCCAATTACAGTATTTGAATATTCACAGTAGCTATGCAAGGATGTGTAATGTTGCCAGGCAAGGGCGGGGGGAAAAAAGAAGGCTTTATAAAGGTTGACTGGAGTTTAGTGTTTCGAGTGGTTGTGGGGGTGCCTCAGCATTAAATGAACACCAGTGTTTGTAAAACATGTTTGTTTGACATAGTTGCTTCACTAGAGAGATTAAGGAGCTAGAGCCTAGAATGGGGAACACTGTTTCCAGAGACTCTGAAGACTTGTCTGGCCAGGAGGGCTCCTGGAGGTTAAGCAGCAGCAATGACAGGAGAGGCACACAACCAGGGGATGGAGAAGGATGTAGTGCAGTGGGTACAAACAGGACAGGGTGACCATCAGGGATCTGTCATCAGTTTAATGGCATTTTTCATACCTGGGCTGACCATACACTCTGCAGCAGCACCTTGCAGGTGGTCTAAAGCTGCAGCTGGCAGGGGAAGTGAGTGAGCATCTGGCAAGTTATCCTGGAACACTGTTGCAGGAAGATGAGGGGCTGATGGGGGAAGCCAAGATCCATGGAAGGTATTGCTGTGTCTTTCGTGTGTAACCAGTGTCCTGCGAATGTGTACGCATGTGTGTATAGACATGTGCATACACATACGTATACACACATATACATGGCACCTGATGCTCAGGGTCCTGAAGGGATTGCCCACGCAGAGGGCTGCTGATTGCATTCCCAAGTAATTGTCAACATACAGTAAAGCTGCTGTGGAGGTGAGACCTCAAGGGCATTCAGAAGAGTAAGGTGGTCTTAATTAGCAATCAGTCAAAAACAGTTGAGGAGACTAATTTAGAAGTTTCTCTTCACTATTCTTCTTTCCACCCATTTTAAACTTTTTTTTTATTATTATTCTCTCAACCCTGGAGCCATCCGCTTAAGCAGTGCAGTGACTTGGAGTGGCCTTAGGTTTAGTAATGCTGATAAAGGGAAAGAAAGGAGATTGCAGTAGTGTGTAATAACCTTTGTAGAACACAGCTGGTGGGAGACTACCTAGGTTTGTGTGGCAGGTGTGAGTTTGCGGGCACTCTGAAGTCAACATGTTGTGGTAACAAGAGTTTGTTAGCCTCCCTGGGGAAAGTGTCTCTGACATACAGAATGTGTGTGGCCTAGGAATAAAATATACTCTGTTTATGACGGAGGCAGCTAGCGTCTACAAGGGAATGTTTGTATTGATATAGTCTCATTTCTAAGGAGAGAATTCTTTTGTGAGACCTTTACAGCCTTGATCAGAGGCAGAGGGTAACTTCATTTTGGAGTTAATGTAATGGAGCTTAAGGTGTATATTTGAGAGGGGGCCTATGCAATTGGTTTGTGATCATGTTGTGCCTGAAGTTGCTTAAATTCTCCTGGAGCTGCCACAAATCCTGATTGCTGCCAGACGTATATGAAGTAACTGTCTTTAATTCCTTTATATGTGTGGCCTGTAGCGCTGTATGTTTTCTGGAGTTCTCATTTCCTCTGATCACAAACCACAGGCTCTATGGAAAGGGAGGAAAAGGGTAATTGGTATCTATGGGGAGGGGGGAATCTTTGCCATGACTCTAACAATAGTGATTTACTAAGTTTAGCTCTGTTTTTCCTGTTTAAGTGTTATATTTATGGGCCAATCTCAAGCAGTTCTTGGAGCATTCATTGATTAGCGTTGTGTAATGTAAGCTAATGTGATTGTTAAAAATCAAATAAGCTTTGAAGCTTCTGTGGAGGCTTGTTTGCTCCTTCAGAACAGAAAATGTTCTGGTCTAAAAGCTGCTGAGGAACGGTGTGTAGTCTGCTTTGTAGGAATATGTACAGCCCTTCTAATTCTAATGAAACTTTGCTGACATATGGTCAAAGAAAAAAACACAAGTAGGTTAACCCTAGACAAAGGCATTAAAGCAAATATAGGAAGTGTGATCTTTAGCCATTCATGTTTCAGAGTTACTCTTGATTGCCTAAGAAATCTTAAAAATTAGAAAATGAATTATCCACCAGTCTCTTAGGAAATATGATTTTGAATAATACATATAAATAAGAATACAGAATGTATTTCAGTCTCTTGATTTCTTGTTCCTGTGAGAGCAGAGCTAACAGAGCTTGATATAAAAATAGAATTAAAAAATAAAAAGAATAATTGCAGAGTAGTTAAAATGTGGCCAGGGTATTTAGAATTTTGGAGCCACAGTTCAGTGATGAAGCAAATGTCCTCTTAGGGTTGCTAATCCAACAGAAGCTCATTGTGCATTCTGTTTGTTAAGTGTTGATGATACAACTATGGGCTAGCAATCTTTATTGTGGAACGGGTATCATATATCCATGTCACTGCAGGCTTATGCAGGATCTTCCCATAAATAGAATAAAACCAAGAGCATGAATGCAATCTAAATGTCTTATCTTTTCTGCCCCCTCTGACAGAGAAGGGGTGATGGAAACCCTCACAAGATGGAAGTGATCACGGAACTGGGACTCTGAAATTAAATAGACATTTCCAGGCTCTAAAGTTTCAGAAGCATTTCTATTATGTGTGTGTAAAAGCTAAAACCCTTTAAAAAGTCTTAAAGATCCCTGCTAATAAGCTGTCCTACCTGCCAGGGCTCTTTGATGTCAGGTCACCTATGCAATATGAAGTTCTTGTCCACCTCATTCATCAAACACATCTTTCCATATCTGAACAATGTGGGGACATCTTTCACCTCTCAGAAGAATGAAACATGCTGTAGCTTCTGCATAAATTGGCTTCAGGAGCTCTGGCATTTTCCCTGAGTTCATTGTTGTATGACAGGCGTGTCTCAAAGCAATGCAACACAAAAATACAAATTGCAGTTTATTTGTAAAACTAGGGAATATGTTGCTTATATGTATCAACGCAGTTAATAAGCTTCAGTCATGCTTTCCATTTGTTAAACTTCATGATCTGCATTTCTAAGCCCACCTCTGAAATGCAACATACTTTTTTTTAATCTCTGACTTGTGTTTACTGAAACAGAAGCTGTCCTTTGTGTGAAGATATACACACTTGGTACTCTCTGAACCAAATTTGCTTAACTTCTTTTTTTTCCCTGGCTATGTATACATATTTTTTTTCTTCATAGTACTGTCTGTGTGAGTCTTTGTGTGTACGATGAGCAGTTTGTTCCCAACAGTATAAGAAACATCTGTAAAAAGGACATATTTCACTGACAGTGGCAGCATGCCAGGAACATACTCCAACTATTACTCTCAAGTATACATGTTTGTGCCTCAGCTCAGACACAGCATGTAGTGGAAGAAAATCTAGCCCCAGTTTAATGCATATTTACAAGATATCCTATTCTCTCCAGTGTGGTGTAATGAGTACCCAATGTGCAGTTTGTATCATTGTTAAAAGAGCACTGATGGAAACACCAAACGAAACGAACATGCTAAAATATTATAATCTATTCTACAGAGTGCTGTTCTTCAAGGGCTTGGTGATTAGAGGTTTTATTTTCATCCAGGAAATGTTATTTATTCACAGAAAAGTCCTGCAGAGAGACTGAGAGACTTAAGCAGACTGTGTTAGCTCAGGAGATGAGGCAGGGGTAGGGTTGTGTCTTCTACAAGGAGACCTATCCCTGAAGTTACATGGAGCATTGGGAAACCTCTTCAGGCTTTGTACCATGGCTGTGCTTTTCATCCTGTGCATAAATAGGTCTTCTGCAGAGTGGTTGACTTAATTCAGTCATTTCAATTGATAATTAGAACTGACAAAGAACAGATCAATGCAAATCACAAGGATAAAACCATCTGGGACTCAGTTTAATGCGAATCCCCCAAACCCTCCTTAGTGGTAACCACACCACATGTACAAAACCGAATTCACAGTTGTTTTTGCAAATGCACAAATTAATAGATCATAAGATATGAAAAATAAGGCTTTAAAATGATAGAATGGAACTGGTGCAGATGTTGCAGTTCCTTCTTAGTTTAGATCCTGCAAGTTTTCACTGTCTATCTGTGATGGATTGTGGGCTTGAGCAGTGCTGAGATGGGTGGGACAGAGACTGGCTGGGTGCAAGCCTCTGCCCTGCAGCTCTTTTGGCTGGCTTCTGGTCTGTCCAGAGTTGTCTGATTGTTTTTTCTACCACGAAAGGCTTCGGTGAGTTGCTGTTGGCTTGGATCATTCCACCCGCCCCCAAATGGCTGATCAAAGAAACAAAAAACCTTCCCTGTGAAATACTTTAAACAACATATTTGATAGGAAGTTGGAAACATTTTGAGAGAGAGAAATTAAAAGCAGAATTAATAGAAACTTGATTTAACTTTTATTTTTTTTTCCTATTATATCTTTTATCAGATGGTTTCCATCTCTTAGAGTGAAGAGAATGGAAAAAATGATAGTTGGATTTATCGGGCTTTTTCTGTCTTCTTTCTTTCCTTTTTATTCTCTGAAGCTGTAATATATCTGCAGTTAGGAAAATGTCCTGCTGTTGGGAAATAATGTTTCAGACAAGGAAGTCTTGCAGTGTTTGAGTATAGTGGTTAAATTACTTCAATTTTAAATGATTTTGAAAGGTTCAGCTGGAGAAAGGCATTAGATGGAAATGGGAGGAGAGGGAGTTGTATGTGTACTTTTATATTCAGGGACAAGATTGAGGTGGGAGACAGGGTAAAACATGGTACAAAAGAGAGGAAAATCTTTAAAATAGAATAAAAATTCAAAACCATTTGAAATACACTTTTTTTAGGGAGAAAAATAATTAGAGAACTCTCTGTGCTTTGTTGACAATTTAATTTTTTAATAAAGAGGTGAGAGGGGTTCCCCCTTCTCTGTAATGGACTGATGCAACCTCTGTATGAGTTAGGAATAAACACATTTACAGTCTCAAGTGAGATTGAGAAAAAGATCCCTTATCTACATCCTAGATGTGTGATTTTACTAGCTTGCACTCCTTGGAAAGGAAACTTCCAACTAGTCTTGGCCGTTTCTTTTCTGTGGTGGGCTTTATTTCTTTTTTTCAGCCTCTGCTGTGTTTCTCATTGATGGCAAATCCTGGTCCCTCCGTTCCCTGACTGCCAGCCGGCGGAAGGCTGGTGTCTGTTTGCCAGGTTTTCTGGCCTTCTAGTTACCTAGGAAGATACTCCTCTTGTTCTGAACGCGTGCTCTGCGCTGCCTGGGATAACTTCAAAGTGTTTAATATGCATGTGGTGAATTTGGGTGTTTGTCATGAAATACATAGCATTTTTCAGAGGATCAAATGTACTTATGATGACTGGTGGAGGTGTGTAGAAGAGTAAATCTTTGATTCCAGTGGTGTATAAAATTTTGTTCAAATTGTAATTTCAGTTACATCAGTTTGGTTTGGACATTCCTTCTACCCTGTATGTCACTGCCCAGGTTTGTAGCTTGGCTTCTTTTATTCCTGTGCCTTGTAAAACAGTTTAAAATAATGTTTGTTTAGGAGTGACCGGAGTTTTCCTTATTTTATTTTTTTTTTCCTTTGGTCTAGCTCAGTAATAAATGCCTTTTAGCATCTTTTGAAACCAAATGCAAAACAAAAAAGGAAAAATTCTGCTTTTAATCTAGAGAAAGCGAAACCACTGTTCTATTTTCAGTTATCACTGTGTAAAAATCTTTAGTCAAGAATAAAAGTTTCCTTGGTTTTGTCACTAATATAAAATAGCATTATCTATTAAAAGTATAAATTTGTGTCTTGCAGACTTAAAACTGCTGGATACTGCAACAAAATCATGTGTGTGTTGGTTTTTATTATTAACTCTAGCTTTGAATTAGAATTCCCTGTATTACAGCTTGGAGCTAAACTCTGTTTACAAAACAGTATTTACACTTGACTAATTTTGCAGATCAAACTAATTAAATCAATTAAACTGGTGATTAACCAAATGAAGGCTGATTGCAAAAATTAGTGGGTTTATTTTGGAGGACTGGAAGTAAGCTAATTACTGCAGTGATTACTTGAACCTGGAGTACTCTAAATGTGGTATAAATTGAAACCTCATAGTGAATTAGACTGGGAATTCATTACAGTTTAAAGCACTGTTAATACTATTCAGGCTGCTACTCCTGTGGGAAAATTTCAGTCAGTATTTTGTATACCGATAAACAATCATTTAGTCGCTGTCCTTTTAAATAACATCCTGCAATTTCACACAGTATTTTTTCTTGTAGCTGATTCACAACTCTGAAAATGTTGTTATTAAACCTGTCAATCAGGCTCCTGCCCATTGCATCATGGGAAGTGTAGTCCAACTAAATTGTTCTCCGTCATAATGAAACAAAGTGTCCTGGCTTCACGTGGTCACTACAGCATTTTCTGCTGTCTTAATCTGCGTTCTGTTAGTTTAGTGCTCAGAAGAAATGGGGGTTGGTTAATTTTCCCTGCACATCCCTTCACTGTCGGCATAGTGCAGCTCACTTCGTGCTAATTCCAATTTGTGGCATTTCATGCTCATGTTGGATTTCAGAAAAGGAAACAGATCTTCTAGATCACTCGCTCATTTTGTTTGCCAATGCAAGCTGTTCCCGGTCGTATACTTCCTAGGCTCTGTCATTCCTCCTTGCATCACCAGTTAACAATGGACTGTCAATGTCTGCTAAAAATGACTTGCATTATAGAGTTTCTTCAAGTACATCTCCCTGCAAGGGGGTTAATGAAACTGTGCAGAATTAAAATGGAAAAATCTCAAAGAGCTGGAATATTACATAGTTTGTGACTGTTTCATAATATACTTATGCATACCATAAACATGCTTTGTTTTAAGCTCGTCATGTAATATCTCTGTTGCACACATCATTCAGAAAGGGATTTGTTTTCAGTCCTTGTTCCTCCGGGACAGGCAGCCACTTAAGATTGACATTGCATGACAAGCTTTTATTCTGCATATTTTTGCTGGTTTGGGTTATTTTTTCACACACGAGTACAGCTCAAACCCAAATTTCTAGAGACCTAAATGCTAAACTCATTGCTTCATTTTGCTGCCAACAAAGCACATGCACAGGTATAAGCAAAGGCACAATGTAGGCTTCTTGCAGCATTCCCTTCTGAAACAGCTACATTTTGTTCATTTAATTAATTCAGAGTGTAATAATTTCCTATGTAGTTACATATTTCAGAGTTTTCAATTTTAATTTTATTATGTTGCTGAGTGCACTTTATCAAGAGAAACTTCAGACATACAAGAAAAGAATCTACGGGTATTAGCACAGGTAGAAAGTACCAATGAATCCATTTTGCTGAGCAGAATGTCTGAACAAATCAGCTGGGGAAAATCCGAAACAAGATGTAGTTATGGGAACAACTGAGGAAAAGGTGGTGAGTGATGGGACAGGAAACTTGGCACGCCATTGCAAAAGCTCAGCATGAATTACTGGATCGAAGTCAGCAGCAGGAAGGATTTCAGTTCCTGGCTGGCTAGGATCGGGTGTGTAAAAGTGGGCAGATGTTGCTGTCTGTGTGCAAACTGGTTTCTCTGTAGGAAGGCAAGGTCTGGGTCTACATGGAGTATAGCCCTCTGCTTTGTTATCAAGGCAGAAAATGAGAAAACAAGTAAAGCAGTAAAGGGAGAAAAAACTCAAAGATGGCTGCAGGTAGAGAACTATGACCTACAGTGACAGGGATGAGGTGTGTCAGCTTTGACAAAAGGACTGTCCCCCGTAAAGGCTGAAGCTGAGATGTGCTCACAAACGTTCAGCAGCTATTAGCACTGAGAAAGAAGAAAACTTACGCAGTCTTCTACTTCGGTAGAGTGAAATAGCCGGCACATCAGACCAAAGAAAAGGGACTGTCCAGAGAGGCTTTCTCAGCAAAGGGCCTCTTGGGCAGGATGGAATCCACAGGCAGGCAAAGGGACTCTGCTGGCTGCCACCAGCCCTTCTGGTGGGCAGCAGAGGGAAATCGGGGGCTCTGATGCTCCCTGTGCTCTGGCCCAGCAACGGAAAACACTTGGTAGCAAAAACACTGACAGGACATGGGAAAGTGGGGTTTTCTCTATGGCATATAATTTTAGGGGGTTTATTTGAGCTTGTCCAAGTATATTTTCTGAGAAAATATTTGGGAATACCAAGATGCTTCATACCAGTATCTAGGTAATTTTTAACAAATACATTCTGTTGCAGGGTACTCATGTCTTGAACAGGTTTCCACTTCCATAGAGATCAACTTCACAACAAAACAGAGGCAGTTACTCAAATTTGTATGTGAAAGTCACAAGTAAAATATATGATTTCTGATTTATTTATTTAGCAAATCTCTTCCCTACCTGTCTTGGTAAGCCAGGAATTTTCCTTCTTGCAAAGAAGGGGTTTTGTTAGTTTGTTTTAATGGAATGAAAAATAAGTTTAGAAATGCAGATTAGTAGCTGAATGCATTAAGGGAAGAAGCTATGTTTATGAAATACAAGAAGATGCCAGTTTTGACATCTTGACACAGTACGGAAATAAAGTATTTTCTCATACTCTAAGCTCATGTAAAATTCCTTATAAAAGTGAATAAAGCAGAGCAAGCTATATGGTAGCTTGTTCTTGTTAAATAACAAGAAGTTGCATTGAGTTGTTTTATTCAATTCAAGTGACACTCAGTTTTTTTCTGATGTAGGTTTTTGGAAGTTAGATTCTGCATTACAAATTTGAAGGAAGCTTTCCAGACCAGAGTAGATTTGACTGTGGTAAGTTTGCTCCAGAATGTCTATTTTCAACTATGCTCTGTTATTCAATGCTATAGCAGAAACAGAATATTATCCTGGCAGTTTCAAATGGTTATTATTCATTTATATTGTATTACCACCCAGAGTGCTTACCTAGATTGTATATATGTGGGATTTCCACAAGAGCTTAGAAGAGAAGTATCTGAAAATATGGGAGGCTCAAGGAAAGCATTCATTAACTAACACGACAAAGGCCTATGAAGTAGTTCCAGTAACCCTGTCTAGAGTAAAATTGGTTAAGAAAGAGGCGTTCACTCTCTTAATAAATCCATCATGTAAAAAATGCATTATTTTTCTCAAGGAGATAGAAATATTATTCAAAACGTGCTAAAGTGGGCAGGATATCCCAGGAGTAATTGTGAATTATTAGGTCATAGGGACCTCATTGCAAACTATTTGCAAAACTTAATTGGTGTAATAAATAAAATATGCATGCAAATTAGACTACTTTCTGAATTAAAGGAATCTGTTACCCAGCATTGCAAAGATTCATCCTAATTTAATAGTGGGTTTATATACCGTTTTGAGATAGCCATGTTTTATATTTGGCCTGAAAAAAACCAGATGGTATTTAACTGAACCAGCCAACTAGTGGCATCTGACATATTTCAGTCTCTAGGGCAGGATGTCACACACAGGGTGACACTGAATTTGGTACATAGAAGACAGTCGTTAAGCAAGGTGACAAAATGAACAGTTCTATTTGCTTTTTTCTGTCTAAAAAGGCTCCTCTGGTACTGAGGCTAAAAATGGTAGTAGCTTTGAAAGTTCTGTTGCTAAACCCTGTTATTTATTGATTTATTTGCTATTCATCTTAGAATTCTGGTAGTGGAAAGAGCAGCACTAATGAGCGTAGCTGATTTCATTGCCCTAGATATAAAACAGGGAGTATGTAGTCATGTAATGACTTTGTATCCTAAAGCAAAATCTGAAAGAATCAAAGTGAAGAATCTCTTAGAATAAATATAAATAGGTATGAAGAAATAGTTAATATTCTCTGTCTAATATCATTGCTAGACTCAATAACACTGTCTTGTCATCAACCCCAAATCAAGTATTACATCTGCTTTTTTAAAGCAGTTGATTGAATGAATACAAATGTCTTGCTGTTGTCACTTGGGATAGCACTTGATATATCCCATTTTCTAGACTCTAATTATTCCATTTGTAGACATGAATGCCATTTAGATGTAAGCTAATTCAGCATGGTAACTCAATTAGATTTGTACTGACTAGGATTTATGAAACATCAATGGATTCTTGGTGAGACCAATGGGACTACTGGTTATTTATCCCTAAGTCTTACTGATACTGCCTCTCAGGAGCTCAATTAAACATGCCAGTGATGAGAATGTTTTGTAACAGTAGTCTTTCACAATTAGACTAAGATTTTTGTAAAGCGTATCACATGTAAAGCAGGGCATCATGTATTATGCAATACAAAGTTCTTATCTTACTAGCTCATGATGGTGAACGGTAAACGAAAATCCCATTACTGCTTTGTTTGTGCAATTATAAAACAAAACTCAAGTTTGAGTTACTATAAAATATGATAAAAATTCTGCTTTAGTGGTGGAAAAAGTCAGAATCAAGCTATATTTATAAAATAACATATTTGTTATAATCTGCATCTTGCAGGCTACAGACAGGTTTCTGTACTAATGTAGATCCCCTTGGAAAACAGGAGTTCCTTGTGTGGATTTAGAAGTCTCATTGCGCTTGACCCTGGGATCTTTTGTTTGTTCCTTTTTTGGGGGAAAAAAATAGCCCAGAATGCTCATTGAAATTGCAAGTTTTAAATTATGGCAAAAGACTATGAGTCTGCATTCATTGTCATTAGATGTTTCATCTTAACAGTTGATGGAGTCTTCATCAGATCAAAAAGAAAAAGATAGAGTAATTAAAATATCCCCAGATTTCCAATGTTTGATTATTGAATCCTGACAACAAAGTGCTATGGAGATAGTCATTACACAGGTAATCTGAAATAGAGCGCGACATTCATTTAACTTTTATTCTATTATTGATTATATAGCCAACTTAGCCTTGACTCCTTCAGCATGACTTACCAATATAGCAACACAGGGAGTCTATAATCAGTACAGCACCAGCACAGAAAAACCTCAGGAAATGGGTAACAAATGTCCTCCACTTCTAGTTCACTCCAAGTAAGCACCAGGGCTTGAAAACTTGGGTGGAAAAACACAAAGACCTGAGTCATTAATTCCTGCTTTCATCACTGGAAACATAGGTACACAGATGTTCTTTCTTTTCCGCTTTAAAAAAGCAGCAAAGTTTTTGGTTGTTTTTTTAGGTTTGAAACTCAATGTTTAGTAAGCTTTTAGTTAAAGATTATTTTTTTTTAGCCAGAAGCTGGAAATTTTGTTATTCCTTTTCAATAAAACCTTACTTTTCAGGGGAAAACACATGAAACCCAGCAAACAACCACCCAACCTCCCAAAACAACCCTTGTTTCTTGTTTTGTCTGATATTTACAATTTTTAAAAATTATCCTTACACATTGAACAGATTTCTGTCTAATCTTTCCTTATCAATAATGCTGCTCGTGATTGCTCATATAGATTACAAGCTACGGTTAAAGCTGAAGTGAAAGTGGGGCAAATGCAATGCTTTGCTGACAACCCAGTTCCCCAATATATTGGGGATTGCTCACCGGTACCATGCTGAACTTGAGCAGATCCATAGTTTTCCAGAAGGCTCCTTTGAGCCTCTCTTCTCATGTGCAAAGCAGGGCAGTTGCTGTAGTTTCAGAGCATGTAGGACAAACTGAACATTGGGTCAGAGTTGTGGATTACTTTTGCCTTTGTGAGACTTCAGGTCAGTAGGCAACAGGTTCTCTACAGGGTTTGGTGTCTTGTCTCTCTCATCAGAGCAAATCTCCTAGTATGAAGAAGCAGGCATTTCCTGAGGCACTTTCCAGATGATACCTAGGCATTCAAGCTCCTTCTATAGCTTAGTGTTAGTCAGATGCATGTTGCACTTAGTAATTTGCTGGATTAACTTTATATGTGAATTTAAGCTTAAAGCGATTTAAAAATGACATTTTTAACCCTTTGTGACTCCACTGAGAATTCAGGATGACTTTATAGCAACTCTGACTTCCTGTTTTTCTTTCTAGTTCCTCTAAAGCATCCCTGATAACCTGTTTTTGAAGGATTCATTGTAGATGAAACTGAGTATTAGATGTTGGTGCACAAGCATTGGCATTTGGGAAGATATTTCTTCAGTTTTTGTTTTGAGAAAGTAATGAAATTTCTGGGCTTAGCAGAAGCAAGTGACATTGGTTGTTGGCAAGAAGACAGATGCCATCACTCCGAAGGTCTCATCTGCTGCCTTGTTTCTCTCATCTTTTTTTGCTGAGCATGATGTTATGTGCTAGGGAATAACCCTTAGGTGAGCTGGGGTCAAGCTGTCCTGGTTGTGTCCCCCCTTACTCCCCAGCCTCTTGCCTACCCCCAGCCTGCTCACTGTGTGGACAGAGTGAGAGAGAAAGCTTTGATGCTGTGTAGGCACTAAAACGTTGGTGTATTATAAACACTATTCTGGTCACAAATCCAGAGTGTCACCTTATGGGCTGCAATGAAGAAAATTATCTCAGCCGGGCCCAGTATGAGTGAGATTTAGGGATATGGGCAGTGCTGCTATGCATTGTTAGGGTCCCATTGCTTTTGGCTATTGTTTTTGGGCCAAGAAACTGTTGCAGAGAAAGTCCTTTCTGGTAAGGCTCACTCAGTACTGCTAAATGAGGCGCCAGCATAGTTTCAGAAATATTATGTCACTTGACTTTGCTTAAAAGCAGAATAGAGAGCTAATTTGAAATCTTTATTAAGCCCATGTACCCATACCGAATGCACCTAGCTTTTTCTAAGCAGCAGAGGAAAACCAGCACAGGGATATTTGCCTAACAATTTTCATTTTAGTAGGTGGCTTACATATCCTTTATATAAAGGTAAGACACTGACTAATTAATGTGCATTGATAGAGTAGTTCAAACTCTCCAGAATTCCTCATGTGTATTAAAGAACTAAACAAACTGGGCAGTGTGTTCGGTCTGATGAACTCTGCAGTCTTTTGCAGGTGTGGTATCCAGGATAATGAAGCAACATTTAGGCACTGCAGTATACGTGGAGTTAGGAATTGATAGGCCATACTAACCTATTAGCTGTGAAATGATATTGGATTCTCTGTGCTAAAAAGCCATCTCACTTTTTCAGACTATTTTGTGTAAATGCTAAATTTGAGTCTGCATATTCCTAAAGAAGCTCTGCACAAATTACCAAGTATGGTTGTTTCCTTGCATCCTCTTACGCTGTTTATGGCACTGTTGAAATTGAGAAGCTTTAGAAGGGAAGCATTTTAGGGGTCCCTCAGATTAAAATTGATTTTTCCTTCCAGACAGTCCTGGGCTCGCTGACTAAGCCGCCCTTGCTTCAACATTGGGCAGAATGCTGTAGCTGCTCATGGCAAAGTGCCCGATGCAGTTACTCTAGGAAATATTGACAGCCTCCAGGATTGAACACTAATACGATAGCTCAACTGACATGGCAGCTTCTGAAAAATGAACATATAAAAGAGTTTTTACATGGAATTATTTCATGGGAGGTCTGTGTTTGGAGGGACTGGTTGCTGAAGTGATTGTAGCTGAGTGGCATTATTTGGAGGCTGCTTTTCTGTACCATGTGCCATTTCTTTCATCAGATTTATGGTAATGTGATCATCCTACTCTGTCACTCTGCAGTTCATGCTGTTAACACTCCAGTTGTGCACCTCAGTGCTAGTAGGTATCTATGTTGTGTGCTTTTTATGAAAGCTATGCAAATTTGTGCATAAAAAAAGCTGGTTAGAGACTATCTACCAATTTAAAAAAACATCCTATTACTAAAATATTTTCAGCCTATCATTCTTACTGAATTGCTGTTTAAAACAATTACTTACTCACTTGCCAAAGAGTTTTTAGAGGATCATATCTGCTGTCTTGATCCTTGCTGCTGCATTCACCTAGGATCATGCCAGTATCTTCTCACACTGGGAGATCTCACTGTGGCTCCACATTAAAGAATGAATTAATTGTGAAATTAAGAATAGATTTCAGTTACAGTATTCTTTTGTGCAATATAGTGTATTATTAATCTTAGTGCAGGGTAGCAAAAAACCTTCTAGTAAATGTTCAGTGTGTTGGAAAACATTTTTGTGGGATGTTTTCTGAAAGTGTGTTTCTTCTAGTGAAGGTATGCTTGGGAGAAAAGGGTTCTAATTAAAAACCAAAGAAAAACCCAAACTCTGACAAAATGAAATATGTAAGTTTTTTCTTATTTTAAAAAAAATCCTTCCATCTAAATAAAGTGTAAGGTGGAGAATGAAGTGTCAGTTGAAACACTCCTTAATATAAATTAAGCAAAACATTTCAAGCCAGACCTGTTAAAACAACCAAACATAAGAATATTTGAAAACAGATGTATTTTGTTCCTGTTGGGAATGAGCATATACACTGAAATGTGCAATAGTCCCAAAGTAGAAATGGCAGTTTTCCCCCCCATTTACTAAAGTTTGAATAATTGCAATTCCAAATTCAAACTGTAGATTCAAAGCCTCACCTGGACCCAGCTATATCCGGTGATGTACTTTACCCAGTGGTGCCAGGCAGTGGAGTTCAGTTTACCTCTCAGTGCTTTTACCACAGTAGACTACAGTAATAATGAAAATAAGCCTTGTCAGGAAATGTGGCTTAGATAAGTTGCCTCAGGGCTTTTCAGATATGGCTCAAATCTTTTCCAGGTAAATGCTGGAGAAAGGTTGTTATCTTATGCCCTGGGCTGGGGGGAGGTGCTGCTAAATCTTGACAATACCATCTTGGTCACTGTTTCTATTGGTAAACTTAGCAAAGAGGCCAGACTCCAAGGCTTGGAAACCTAGGCTACAGTGCATAGTTCAAAGCTGGATTTAAAGTTACTTGTTTCTGTTTCACTGATGAGAATGCAATGTGAGATGACATACCTTACCAAAATCAAGACATCTAATGCTTTTCCTTTACCCACAGGACTGATTATCCTGTTGCAGAAGGGATGTTCGATTTGTGAAAAGCAAATCATGTCAAATTGGTATTATTGTTACTAAGGTATCTTCTGGTGTTTATGTATTGCTGTATTTCTTAAGCAGTAAAGCAAGGTGCACTGGTCTGTAATTCCCAGATCCCTGCTTCTTAATGCAATACCTGTATGTTCTTAGCCATTTTATCATAACTTTAGACTTTATGGGGTAGTTTCTGGTGTTCCATTAACTATTTTTTAATGTTTGCATTTGAAGACAAGTAAAATTCAGTAGTGATGCTAGCCATCATCAGTAACTCAGTGGAAAATGAGGACGGGGAACTATTCAATGGGTATACCAACATAGCCAAAAGGTCTGTCAGAAAATTTTCCAAACTGAAAATAAACATTAGGTGGGCAGCGTGAGCTATAATAGGGAGGTGTGGGGAGTGGGGGGAGGCGGTGAGTGGAAACCAGTGGTATGGTATGGCAGCGTAACTTGCAGAGCAAGGAAGTGAACATACACGTAAAATGACAGCACATCTGAAAGAAAACACAGAGTTAACTTTTCAGTAAATTTGGTTTTAGTTTAATGTAGTGGGGATTATGTAGTAGAGCTGGCTTTTGGCCAGGTTTTCCCAGACAAACCCGTGAAGTCTTATGCTGGTAGAATTTTAAGCAATTTGGCTGTTTTATTTTATTTTAGGATTTTTAAACGGCTTTCTATCCAGCTACAACAACAATATAATTTAGACTAGGTTCTGCAATATCCTGGACTGGATATCTAGTGTGGTATATGGTCTTGTGTGTCACTGCATCAGATCCACAATGCAAGCACTGCTTCATTCGTGCCCTGCATTATACCTACTGTGTGTGGGACACTAAACACCTTACTGCCTAGGTACCGATCATCTAAGTAGATAGGTAGGCCTGATGCATCTTGTAAGTCAGGTGCATCCAACTTTATTGTGTGTGCATTTATGCACCTGCATGAAAAATTCCTGGTCAACACTCTGGAGATCTAATTAATGCCTTTGGTCATAAGGTGCCTGGTGGCTCACTTTTGAGGGAAGAGTCCCACCTGTAGGCCCTGTAATAACATCCTGTATTTCCCATCTTGCCCCTCCTCCTCCTTTTTCACCCCTCTGCCCTGCTTTTTGAAATCCTGATCAGAACAAGCTCTGCAAAGCTTGTTGAAATGTGGTTAATAGTCAAAGTCTGTGCTGTTCCTACAGCTTTTGTGTGTGTAAAACTGCTGGTGATGTTCAGAGTAGCTCAGCTGGAGTTGCACTTTTCTGACTGCTAGCATCAAATCCTAGTTCAGCATCTGATGAACTTCATCGAGATGCTTCAGTATGGGCCCTGTTTCTTTGGCCCTTAAACTGATACTTTGATCCTTAATCCAAGAACACTTCAGTGAGCTTCTGTCCCTGCGTACCTAGGTTTCGTACTTCAGGGAGCATTAGTAGAGCAATGAAGAGATACTGCTTCTAGAAATGAGGAGGCAGGAAGAAAGGGGAGGGTGTCTCTTCACCTGCTGCATGCAGTGACACCAAGTTATCTGAAAAAGTTTCTCAGTTGCTGTTCCCCCTGCAAGCTGGGCCTGCCTTTGTATTGCAGCACTCTGTCGGTTTCAGGTGATTGTTGCTCCAATGAGGTGTTTTATGCCTGGAATTATTTCTTTGATGGAAGAAATAGAGAGCAGGACCAGGAACAGATGGCTGATAACGACATCTTAATTCTAGAGAGAATGTAAGTGGTATTTCATTATGGAGTGGTATATTTAAATTGCCTTCAGGTGTTAGTTTAAGAGAGTAGAGAAAAAAGAAAAGTTAAAAAGATTTTTAAGATTTAGTAAAAGGGATAGAGTGGTACAAATCAGACCTAGTAATAATGCCCTACAAACCTGTCAGTTTGTAGTAATGTGACAAGCACTAGCTAAAGGGAATCATTGCCCCATGTATGGTGATGGACTTGTTTCACTTTGATGAATCAACTGGTTTGAATTATTAGAAAAATGGAATGTTTGCCCTGGTTCAGAATTTCCAAATGCCCCTTCAGGATAAAAGGACATGCATTACGTCTTTTTAATAATTTGAGAATAAATTTTATGCTATGCAAAATGTTCTCTCTTTAAAGCGCTAACATAAATTTTAAAACAAATTAATAGTGAATTCATAGTCACTGAGTTTGGTGACTAATAAATGCTTCATTTAAATAATTTCTTTCCTTTTGCTAAACTTTCCTATGAACTGGACTTCTGTTAATAACCATGTAATCCTGAAGGTTTATTATGACGCTTTCAGTAGGCAGAATCCTGGCTGATATAAATGTTGACATAAATTAGGATTAATCAGGCTAATTTCTGTGTGAATTGATGGTATTTGTCTATAAGAGATTGGAAGAATATAATTTCAAAGACCCGTGTCATACAGAAAGCCACATGCTGACATCTTTCTTTCTTTCTGTGAAAGATGTCACTGTAGTGCTGTTATTTTTGGTGTATATGTAATCTCAGTTGTGTAAAAGATGAGTAGAGATCCATACACAAACACTTGCAATCTGTTTGTATGTGTGTGACAAAAAGCTCTCATAGATTTCTTAAAAACACACAAATTAATATTGCTTACTTTTCAGCAGGGGTAAATGAGGGTCTTGGAGACCTTCTTAGAATAGTCTGGAGTTAAATAATATTGCATGTTTTTCATTTTACTATGATGAATGCAAAGCTATTAAACAACCTTTTAAAGAGTTGGTGTAATTATCTGTAAACAGTAATGTTACAAAAAAAGGTCAAGTTGTCCTGCCATTAGAAGTTTATGGATATAAACTGGATTTATGTTCCCATAAAATGGGCACCGACTAACTAGATTAATTCTACACAACTAAACCAACTGTAGTAATATTTAGAAACAATAAAATGATACCAATTAAAGCAATTTTATTTTTTGTGTCATATTGATTAATGGTGCACTAAAATTAACCAAAGACCTTAAAATCAGAATGGTTGCAGGAAGGCATCCACATCTCAGCATTATTACCAACAAGAAGGAGCAGTTAAGGGAGATGGCCCTGCAGTAGTATGAATATTTAATTAATAATTAGTCATGTAATTTCTCCTCAGGAATTATTATCCCTCAAACTGGTTTGTGAATTTAATTATTAGCAGCCTTTTTGTTTCCATGTCCCCTCATTACTGTCAGGATTGATGTAACATAAACTTCATTAAAAATTAAAGCAAGAGTCTTAATTACAAGGCTACCCTGACTGAAGTCAGAATTAGCCAAGTCAGTGATGTGCAAATGAGTGCATTATTTAAGAAACATGCTGGAAGTAGTTATGCTAATGTGGAAGGTTCACAGTAGCAGACCTTTTCACTTGCAGTTGCATATTCATTAAATGCACTATGCAAATTTAATGTAGCAGCCTTAGTAATGCGTTGTTAATTTATTCAGATTTATTGAGTAGGACTTAAAAAAAAAAGTACAAATTTAATTACTCTATCTGCTAGAATGATATTAGGGGAGATAGTGGAGGTTTAAAATGTGTTGATCTGGATTACTGCAGTTTGATGGAGGGTGTACTATCAAAGGACACAATTTTGATAACTAGGCTTGAAAGAATATTTGATTTACTTACAGAATGATCTAAGAAATCACTAAAATTGCACATGCTACTTCCCAATAGGAAAGTGGAAAAAAAAAGTCTCAGTTGTATTAACTTAAGAGCTAAAGCAGTGCTGAGTCCACAGTCTAATGGATGTAATGATCCTACTGAGACCAGTAAAGGTTATGTATGGAGATCTATGTGAAGCAAACTGTCTTTGTGGAAAGTTCACTGGTTGTTATGTGTTCCTTTGCGATGCTGCTGATCATCAAGTCTAACAACAGGAATCCTGTCCCTGTGTAGCATTACTGGCAGCACAAGGTAATTTGTTAGCAGTGGCTGATGTGAAGTTCAAATTTCTGTTTTTACTTTATGGTTTGCCAAAAAAACAACAAAACCACTGTAAATTTACTATTGTGGATTAATTCTTAACTGGTATGCCTTTTTTTTTCCTTTCTTTGCCCCACAAAGGCTACACATGTGAGGGAAAAAGGATATGATTGCGTTGTGGTATTCACTTTGAAACCTATCCAAAATAATCTGGACTGCTGTGGAGAGACTTGGGCCAGCAAGAGTAATATTGCTGGCATGAGGAACAGAAAAGCTGAGCTGGAACAATTAATTTCAAAATGTTGTCTTTCCCTTGTAACAGCTTCCATATTTTTATTTCCCACTTGATGTGTGGTTTTAGAAATACAGCTGCTGCAAGTGTGTCATAGCTGGGTACCTGTAAAAGTTCAATTTGTAGACATTTGTAAGGCTTAAAGCCTGGGCTGCTTAGCTGGGCAATAAAAGCATAAGGGACCTGTTCCTTCCTGATGTGATAAATCCTTGCACGTTCTCTTCTAGCTCAGACTGAGTGCTTTGCTCAGTACTGCGTTGTCTTAGCACCACCAGGCTGTATGTTAGGTTGTGGCTTCTATTCCCCTTGAAAATGTGTAATCCAGCCTCCCTTGTAAGAAAACAGGAAACATGCCACAGTGTAAAAACTTAACAAAGTTTCTCTGGTCTGAAGTAGCCGAGTCTTCAGGTGAAGGTGTTAGTTTGTGGTAGGCACAAGCACTTCTGCATTATGAAGCTCTGGTAGAGCTAACTGAGAAGTTCTTTCTCTCCTCCTCTTGCCTCTTGTTTCTGCTGCTATCTCCTCTGTCCTCTGAAACACATTGCAGAAGTTAACTTGAATGGGGATTTTTAATTTTTCTTTTAAATCACTTAAAATTAACTGTTTCAATATTAATAGCTAAAATAATTTTTATGCTGTAGCTGCAGCTTACAAGCAGTGGAATGGACAAAACTGCGTCCATGGTTTGCATGTTCTTAAGTCTGCATGGATGCATCTTATGAAAACATGAAACCAAACCAATACCCAACATCTTCCTCAGCTTCACACCTTCCCTCTTCTTTACTGGTATAGGTATTTCTGCAGACGAGTCTAGGAACCTTTATTTTTGAGTGAGGGTGCTCTTGTCTTGGCATATCAGCTGGCCATACAGGTTTAACATTGAAATAACTGGATGTGAGAGACAAGGGGTTACTCTTTATGTCACACTGCCACCTTTGCTGTATGCTCTGAGACTAAGAGGACAATGGCCACTGGCACAGGGAATGGGGCCCTGGGCCAACCTAGTGTAGATCCAGGCCTGAGGTTGGTGGCCCTGCCTGTGGCAGGGGGGTTGGAGCTCTATGATCCTTGGGGTCCCTTCCAACTCAGACCATTCTATGATTCTATGAAACAAGCGATTTGAGACAAAAGGTTAGCAGGGTCCTTCTGTGGTGACTGTCTTGTCAAACATGGAAGTACACCTACAGCTTCTCTGCCCATGTCTTAAGCTCCTTTCTCTGGTTAAATATAGTAATTCAGACTCTTTGTCCACTTTTAATCCATGCTGGGATCCATCCTGTTTTTTTGCCAGGTGGCTTGAGGAATCTGGAGAAATCTGTCAGTTTGTTTCCCTCCTGCTTTACTTGTAAACAACTGGCCCTGTCATGTATATGTTTGTGGAGATAGGACAAGGGGCAATGGCTGTAAACTGGAGCACAGGAAGTTCTGCACCAACATGGGGAAGAACTTTTACGCAGTGAGGGTGACAGAGCCCTGGGACAGGCTGCCCAGGGAGGTGGTGGAGTCTCCTTCTCTGGAGATATTCAAGACTCGTCTGGACACCTATCTGTGCAATATGAGCTAGGGAGCTGCTTTGGCAGGGGGGTTGGACCCGATGATCTCTCGAGGTCCCTTCCAACACCTACAATTCTGTGATTCTGTGATTCTGTATAGGTTAAAAGCTGACTGCCCAACCTCTCAGTCTTTATTTTCCCTTCATGCAGCAACATCCTTTCAAATAGCTGCTTTTGGGAGTGAAGAAGTTCATCTTATGACTGCCATGCAAAAAGCATATATAGAAAAAAATATTTGCCACCTCTGATGTCAAACATCTCACTGTGAACATGTAAGGAGTCTGTCTAGCACTGCAGGTAGATTCATCTCGTAAACCTTTGGGTTGTTGTCTGTATGTATGGCCATACAGGTCAGGCTTCCTTAAAGTGTTCAAAGTAAAATTTACCCTCTTTGCCCAAAAAAGGATCAGTGTGGTATCCTTCACAACACAGGAATGTTGTTTGAATGGCATATGCAGTGTTAAAAAGCCTTTCATAGTGTGGCCTCTCTGTCAGAAGCAGCAAGAGGTGTGGGGGATGCTGCAAGGCCATTTCCTGCTCCATATGAAAATTCTCGTTTCACACACACTTTACTGGAAAAGACTCCTTTAAGTTCACATTCTCTTTTCTTTTCCTTGCTTATCCAGCCATTGGAAAAATTCTTCTGTTAAAAGCATGGGCTGGCTTATTTGAAATAGTTTGATTGCAGTTAAGTCTTAGAGCTGCGTCTTCATCGTGTGGGTGGTGAGATTAAATGATATGCAATGTATGCTCAGAATAGTTGAATGATTAGGCACTTTACATCTGTTTAATTAAACAATGAGCTTCAACCTCTGTTTAATTAAGGACTAGCTCATTTCATTTGTGATCACATGCTGGGAGTTATAACACTTTTATGATTCAAATCCAAGGATATAAGAGAAATAGGTTGGTCTCCTTTCAATCCTTAATAGCCAGTGATGCACAGTACAAAGCAAACAAATGATTTGCAGGTGGGCAATGGAAGAATTTAGGCATTATCAGGGAAAAGGTATGTTTAAGTTAAGATTTGGATCACTTTGAAGAATGTGAAATCATGTGTGTTGGGTGATGGGGAAAGTGAAGGCTAACAAATAGCATTCATCTACTAGCCGTATATATATTCTGGCTTTACCTCCTGGAAGGACTTACTGCCTTAACTTTGTCTCTCAAGTACTTTGCCCACATTGCTGAAGGCCAAGGACCTTGCACTCTTGAATGTAATCCTCAGAAAACTCTGCTACAGAAAATGGAAAATGCTGCGTTTTTTAAAAAGCAAAGGAGAAGCTGAGACACTGAGTGTGGACCTCAGATTTTGAGAATCCTGCCATATCCAATTTACCAGAATTCCTGAAAGAATCTGAATCTGATCTGGCTTCCTGTGCTCTTGGTTTGCATGCCAGCCAGTGGACTGTCCTTTCTTTTTGTTACGGATTTGAGGCATACAGACCTCGTCATGGAAGGAAACTCAAACCAGTATATTGACTAACAAGGGAAGAAGCAGCAGATGAAGAGAGTGCTGTGTGTAATGTTCTTTCAGTCTTAAACCATTAAAAGCAAATAAGAAATGAGTAAGGAAATGTAAGAAGCACAGGAAGTTTTATAAGAAGGGTATTCAGAAAGGAGTTCTTGTGATCACACCAATACAAGTGTTCAGACTGGTTGGGAATTGCAGCTTCCTGGTGACTTGTTGCTTTGGCTCTCACTAAGGAAAAAGTGTGTAACAACAAAAAGAGCATAAACATGCCTACTTCCACTTTACTGGGCAGCAGCCCATACTGGAGTATTTGAAGAAATTGGATTCACTTTCCAACAAACATGGTATATGTTCATCTTGTATTTATTTTACGCATATCTGAAGTCTTGATGAACCCACAAATTGATCATTCTCCCCAGGGATCATGTCAATAACACCAGAAATTACACCATGCTTAAGATTTTTTTTATCTGAGGACTTGTCAGACTGGAGAAACCCCTGAACAGGTAGAGTAACCGGACACTCCAGGTTTCTAGGGGCTGTGGAGTTTCCAAGCTAAAGTAAAAGGTAGATCATTAAAAAGTAATAGATCGTTAAAAGTCTGCATATGCCTGTCTCACAGCAGCTGTGAAACACTTTACACAAAGTCAGTCTGTTCCTGATGCTGTCAGGCTGTGAGTCTTGTGGCAGTACTTGGTACTGCTGCCCCGAAGAGAAGGCAGAATTTTGATGGAT
Organism: Porphyrio hochstetteri; assembly: GCA_020800305.1. Classification (NCBI taxonomy): domain Eukaryota; kingdom Metazoa; phylum Chordata; class Aves; order Gruiformes; family Rallidae; genus Porphyrio; species Porphyrio hochstetteri. The sequence continues at coordinate 8,625,726 of CM036915.1, read as the reverse complement.
GCTGGAGGGACATACAGCCTTGTCACAAATGTGACTTACTGTAGCAGTGCTCCTAAGTTTAGATGAAACAATATTCCTGCTCCCCAATTTTGAGTTCATAGATGTTTGACATGTTTATTATCAACTCTCAAATTTAAGTGAAAGGAAGTAAGAATTTAGTTTACAAAAAAAAAATCTAATTATATATCATTTTGATTTCCACAACCGTTTGCTAATAAAATGAACTTGAATGTTTAAATAAGCAGATAGTTTATAAGTAGATAGTTTTTTACTAAGATAAAGTACTTAAAAAATCAAAACAAGCAATTTAATGTGCATATATTAAATTTTGGTAGATTGGGGTGGGTGTATGTATATATAATCGAACCAATACTTTCTGGTGGGGAAAATGCCAATCAGATTAATCTCAAATGTGAGTTGTAGGGATTAAAGAAAAAAAACCCCAAAGAATTTTGGCAGAGAGACAGTCTCATCCTTGAGTATGTGTGACAACTGTAACTAATAAGTTAAGCAGAAGCATTGCTCCCTGGATGGGTTTCTTCCATATTCACCTGCTGTTTCTTCAGTCTTCCTCTGTGTCTGTTGATGCATGGCATGTGCTAGTAGAGGTTAAGGTATGAATTCTGCTGCTTTAATGCAGTATGATGCTTTCTACTTGCTCTACTTGTAGGAGTAGCAATTCAGTCAATGTATACATGTGTAACTTGTCAGACTTCATGCAGCTACAGCTATTGCTAGACGACCTCTATGTTTTTTTAAAGGGTGCTATCTTGAGAAAATTGTAATTCTTGGGTTGTAACAAGAGCACTTGGTTGTAGTGAACTTTAATAAAAAAAATTGGAACCCCATGTGGCTTTCTTGTTAAACAGCCTTGTGTGTTAGCGGCTTCCCACACCTTGAAAAGGGCTAGGTTAGTCTTGATCCTGGGCAGGCGGAGCAGCTGAAGTCATCCTGTGAGTGAATATTCTGTCTCTGTGAATGATGTCTCTGCTTTTATGGGTCTTATTCTTTGTTACAGATTAAATTAGTTTAATCAAGTTCATGAGTTTGGCTAGCCTATCATCTTCTCGCCTCTCCCTGCTTTCCATCCTCCACCTAGCACATTAACTGGAGGAAAAATTTATGATCTCATTAGTTTTGCATAATGGTTCACTTAGGACAAATTGAAGCTTAAAAATGTCACTCAACTTTGACCTGTTATGAAAGCGTTTAACCTTTCATAACTAAAGACTACTCAGGTGTTTCTGTGCCATTGGACAAGTCTGCTGTTTGATATCCAGTAAAAGCTATGCGAACAGTGGACACTGTACAGACACCTTTGATCACCAGCATCACCGCAGATTCCAAACTGGGCTTCTTTAAGTATTGTCTTTGCTGTGCCAAGCCTTGCTCAGAATGTGCTCAGATGTGCTTCCCTGCTGATGTAAAAAATCTGTAATAGCAGGCTGGCATTTGCCTGAAGTGGGGTAGCTTCTGCCTTCTTTGAAACATACACAATGTGAGGAACACAACCACACTTTGGTTACACGAGTTTAACAGTCTCACTTAGGATGAGTTAAAAGCTGCATGAATAGTTTGGTTTTGCTAACGCAATGAAGTTAACCACTTTAAGTCCAGCACTTGAGTGATTCGTTCTCTGAACAAAGAAAAACCCCAAGCCCTAAACCACAGTAAAAGTAGCTTTGTATTTTTAAATACAAAGTCTGCATTAGTCTGTACTTGGATCTTACCCAGGTCATCGCCTGAATTTTTGCTGCAGGGAGTTCCAGAGCGTGACTGTATCGTGTGTTACTCTTGAGAACATATTCCTGTGCAGCACATGCTTGCTGACCACAGAGGGGGAGAGCTATTCCAGCTGTGGGCAGCTGGAGGTGCAGTTCGTGAGCTGTCTTGTACTGTGGGAATGAAGGTCATAGGATTATTTTAATTCTAGATGTTTCTGCTAGCAGTTTTCACAGAATTATAAGTATCTCATCTTCTCCCTGAAAATCTCTTCTGTGTTTAACTTCTATGAGGCCTCATTTGAAAAGTTGGGGTCACTCAGGGGATTCTGCAGGCAGGGCTTCAGCAAACAACTTGCTAACAAAGAAAAGGCGTGGTTTCTTTTCTTTAAGCCACCACATCCCATTTCTGCCTTGAAAAAAAAAATTGTGTGGAAAAATCTCTATTTCCAAGCAATTTCAATTTTTAATTTCAGTTAAATCTACCGAGTTGTTTTTTCTGCACCTTGTACCAAATAGATCCTGAAAGAGATTTTTAAGAGTTTTGCTGCAGGGAATATTTCCCATTCCACTGTTAATCTTTTTCCCTCCACACTGACTTGGCATGTGAAATTTCAACTCGAGAGAAAGCCTCGCATGGATGGAGATTAATCTTCTGATGCAGTTCTTGACAGCACTAACAGGCTGTGATGTTCCGGGATAATGCTGCTCCTCATACTTCCTGCTGCTTGAAGCAATTATTTTTCATGTAAGGTGTGTTGATCCTATGGAGGGATTTTTACAGGAGTTTTTGTATCCCATGGCAAAGATTTGAGGCCTGTGGCTACTTTTTCTATGTCATCGTCATCGTAATTCTAAGATAGATAAGCTATTTTGGGGGCCCCTTCTCTGTCAGGTCTTTGGAATTTACAGTCTGTCTCCCTTGCCCTCTTTGTCAGACACTAAGGCTCTCTTGCCTTAACTGAAGATGATTTGCCATATGGTAAAGTGGGTTTGCTCTCTATTAAATGTTTTTAATTGAAGTGTGTTTACAAAGAGCTCTGTAAATACTTACATATCTGATACTGCTAGAAATTAGTTTTATACTAGGTTTTCCTGGGCCTATTCCAAATGACACTTTTCAGAGAAGTAAATTACATTTGCTGCCATTCAGAGCTTAATGACGACATGCCCAGCATGAGGCTGTATGGCATCGTGCTTCTCACGCGCCTATAAATAAGACTTCAAACGGATTACTTCAAATGATATAGGTGAGTAAGCTCACAGTGAGGTCTGGCAGGAATGCCTACTCTAGTACCACTGCTGAAATTACTTGTATGATTTAAAGCCAGAAACTCAGCAAATGTAATTAATTTTAAACTCTGTTGTTTGCACTAGGATTTTCCATTGACTTTTTTGGTTACCCCTGTATGACTTCTGCACATAAACAGTGTCTGATTCTGTCAGAGCTTCTTTGAAAGGCTGCTTACTGCCCCTGTTTGGGGGGACAGAATATTTTATGCTCTTGGGATAGCCTGAAAGACAAGCATCAGACCTGTGGAAACAATATTTCTTTGAAGTCCTCGGTCACTGTAATACTGAATTTAATGTATAACTGGTGTGTAAAAGCCTACTAGATGTCTTAAGTGTGTTAGAGGTCAGCACAAAGCATCTGAGACAGGAATTGTCACACAATACAACCCCACCTGGGAAACTGTGTATTATGGTGAAGTTCCAAGAGTTCTCAGCTGAGTGAAGGGAGATGGGCTAAGTGATTTGTTGGACTAGATATTGTGTAATTATACAGCTGTCGAAATACTTACTAATTGGCTATGAATTCTTTTGAGAACTTTCACTAAATGTTCTTGGAGAAAAACTGAAATCCAGGGCAAGTAAATCTCTGTAATAAGCCAAGAATATTCCACTCGCATTCCTGCTCAATAGGCCAAGGTCTATGTCGGCAGCCATTTTGTGTTGATGCTGTTCAACCCAGGTGCAGGCACTGAGTAGCATCTATTTTCCAAGTATAATCATCTGTCCTCATCAAGTCATGGAAGGAAAACTTGTCCTCAGCCACATCTGAGAAACACACCTGCATCCTCTCTTCCTCTTCAGTGACCTGTTTTGAAATGCAAGGAAGACCAAAGACTCTGGTATGTGTTCACCAGATAAGTTACCTTTCCCTGGAGCAGTTTGGTCATTTGAGTCTGGAGGCTCTGCCTGTACTATTATCATGCATACCTGATTTCCTGAGCATGCTGGTTTAGCCAGAGCCACATTGCTCAGTGGGCTGCATGACTGACTTCACCCATGGTCTGACCCCTTCAGGTATTTCAGAGGGGTTTTTTTCTTCTGTCTGAATTAAGGTGGCTTCCTGCTTTGCCACCTACCCCATTAAATCGGTCATAGTGGTGCTGTGCTTCTATCACTGTGCTCAGTGGAGTGCCAAAACCATCTGGCTGTGGTACACAGTGCAGGCAGCAGGTGCCCTTTGTGCTGGGCAGTCAGAACGGTGGGTGCACAGCACAGCGAAGGAATTGATTTTGATTTGGTTTTCTATTTTGCTGGCTCCTCAAAACTCTCTGCATTTTTTTCTTTTTGGACAGTTGGTGCTTGACGACCCCTAGAATGCTGTGTTCCAGGAGGAGATAGAGGGACCTCTGTGCTGAGAAGTGTGACTGTTTTTAGCACTGCTTGTGATCAATAAATGCCTGACTTTACTGCAGGAGAATAAGGTGGATGCTAGATATATCCTTAAATAAATTGTTTTGGAAAGCAGTGAAAAGAGGGAAAGGCTTAATGTTCTCATTATTAGCATTCTACTTTACACCTACTGTCATAAAAACAATCCACCTGTAAAATGGAAACTCTTGGTTGAATCCTTCTTATACAGTTCATAAGCTTTGTGGAAAAATAAGTAGAAAAGAACTGCAGGCTCAGGAAGGGACATCTAACTGGGATGCTTAAGTCTTCGCTGAAATTCAGACTCTTGGGAAATGCTGTCCTTGGTTTCAGCTAGCCAGTGCTAGCCTTCAAGCTGTCCTGAACTTTTCCATGATTGTTCTTTAGATTCTGCAGACATGAAAAAATACTGTATGCCTGTTTTGTATTTCCTAAGGCTTTCTGGGTATCTTGCTAGTCCCTGCTCTGCTCTGCAGCATCAACGTGGGAAGGGCTATTTGTCATCAGGTGTATCAGAGCTCTGCTGGGAGGTTTCAGCTTTGTTACACAAATACAAGTGTTGGAAGTATGAGGTTTAATAAAAGCAAGTGTAAAGTCTTGCACCTGGGGAGGAATAACAGTCTGTATCAGTACAGGCTGGGGGATGACCTGCTGGAGAAGAGCTCTGTGGAGAAGGACCTGGGGGTCCTGGTTGATGACAGGTTGGCCATGAGCCAGCAGTGTGCCCTGGTGGCTAAGAGGGCCAATGAGATCCTGGGATGCATCAGGAAGAGTGTGGCCAGCAGGTCTAAGGAGGTGATCCTCCCCCTCTACTCTGCCCTGGTCAGGCCCCACCTGGAGTATTGTGTCCAGTTCTGGGCTCCCTGGTATAAAAAGGACAGGGACCTCCTGGAGAGAGTCCAGAGAAGGGCTACGAAGATGATTAAGGGCCTGGAACAGCTCCCGTATGAGGAAAGGCTGAGTGAGCTGGGACTGTTCAGCCTGGAGAAAAGAAGACTGAGGGGGGACCTAATTAATGTTTATAAATATCTTAAGTATGGGATGCAGGGGGAAATGGCCAACCCCTTTTCAGTCATCTGTGGAGATAGGACAGGGGGCAATGGCTGTAAACTGGAGCACAGGAAGTTCTGCACCAACATGGGGAAGAACTTTTACGCAGTGAGGGTGACAGAGCCCTGGGACAGGCTGCCCAGGGAGGTGGTGGAGTCTCCTTCTCTGGAGATATTCAAGACTCGTCTGGGCGCCTATCTGTGCAATGTGAGCTAGGGAGCTGCTTTGGCAGGGGGGTTGGACCCGATGATCTCTCGAGGTCCCTTCCAACCCCTACAATTCTGTGATTCTGTGAAATGGGAAAGTGCGTGAGGCACTTCCACTGTTGGTTTTTGGAACCATTTTGTGTTGCTGCTTTTACAGGAGTAGAACTGAAGGGCACTGGATTCTCTGCAGACTGATTACATCTATTTATTTGCAAATAGGATGTGCTTTCCCTGTTGTCTTATTCTTGGACAGAAAATGTTTTGTAACAAAATATTATCATTAACTTCATTAAATTAAGTCTTTGGTTACTGTGTCTCTAGTTTGGAGAGGTCAGATCAGCGGTGAATGGTTTCATAAAGAAGTTTTAGGGTAGGGTTTCATAGTGACCCGTGAGTATTGGGCATAAATAGCTCACTTGAAGGAGCCAGGGGGTGCAAGGGTACACTGTGTGGGAGGACACTATGAACTGCGACACCACGGCAGCGTTTCATTGAGGAAATTCAGGAGGAGTAAGTTTGGAGAGAAGAATATTAGGAGCCAAATACTTTTCTAGTGTAAGTCACTTTAGCTGCAGTGGTTAAGGAGAAGCTAGGAAGTCTTGTGCGTTTGAGGATGTGCAGTTGTATCACAGGAGAATTTGCTTCTCCTGAGCTTTCTGACTGAAACATTAGAGCTCTAATGCACCTTGATTCTCCAGCCTCCTTTAAGTTTTAAATGTCTGTCTTTTGGGTATGGTCTTAATAGACTAGGGCTTTAGGACCAGTTTCTCAGAGAAGCGGGACTGTTCAAGAAGGGCCCTTGACACCATTCTGACTTAATGCTAGACACATCTGCTGCTACTTGGACAAAATTGACATTGCCTAGAGAGCAAAGCAATCACCTAGTGTAGCATTACAGAGCATTTACACTTGAGCCATGTTACCAGGCAGTAAATCTTGACCTTTAGGAGTTCAGAGATTAGGTTTCTTTGCTACAAGCACTCAAGATATTGTTAGGCATTTGTTGCTATTCAAAGCAGCTTTCAGGGGTTACCTATGGGTTTAAATCATAGCTTCAATCATTTTTGGAAGCTTCTTTTAAAGCTGAGATACCTTCAAATAAAACCTAGGATTACTTTTACATTTATTGTTAGTAGTTGGCAGGACGCAAAGCTGGTGGGGGGGAGGATGTTGTGGAGGCTTAAGACATTGCTGTAAGTTTCAGTGTTGGTTTCTATGTGAACACGATTTTTTTACGGCATTTGGAGGCAAGTGGCTTCTTTTCAATGCTATGAACTGATGGGCTTACTCCAATGGGCTAAAAACCCCAAAGTTGAATTCCAAATAAGACTGAAGACAGAGTTTAAACGAAACACATTTTTAAAAAAAGGATCCCTCAAATTATCACTGACTTACACTGACACAGTGTTAATCACTTGTTAATACTGACAAATGCTTGAAAGTGTATGCTTTGTAACTGTGGACAAACCACGCGCTTCAGAAGGGGAGGTCAGGAAAATGCCAGATCAGGCCAGCGAGCCCCCAGTACTGTCAGGAATCCTTTCACATTACAGAAAAGCACTGCTGATCAAATTTGGGTAGGTGCACATAGCATCTATCGGGGAATCTCATCTCCTTTTTCAGTGAGATAAAAAGATCGAAACTCATAAGACATTATCTCTCATCTCTTTCCTTTCTCTCCTTTGCCAAAGCCATTGGAGTGGGTCTCAAATCCATATTTCTGTCCTTTTATCCTAAGGTCATTTTTCTGAAAGTTACAGCCATGAAAGAACTCCAGAATTCCATCCATACATTTGTGAAATTTAACTGAAAAACCCAAAAACAAAATGGCAGGCTAATGACTGGAAAGTGATACAATAAGATCCTGTTGTAATCGTTAGCAAAAGCATGTTCTGACTCATGCTGGAGTTTGAATGTGGTGGTAATCCTGGAATGCATCAGGAAGAAAATCAGCCAGAAGAGTAAGGGATTTTTGCCCTTTGCCCGGGCCAATGTTCCATCACTGGAACATGTTCTGACCCTCTGGGCGGAAGGATTGGAGAGCACTTGGACAGCATGGCCTGGGAAACTTTTATCAAGGAAAGGAAGCACAATTAAAGTGATTCACTACCATGAAACAGTTCATTTACAGAATCCTTTAAAGTCCAAGTCTCCTGGCTCCCAAGGTTTCACTTTCTTGCCTTTCTTTTTTTTTCATCCAGTAAAGTAAAATAGTAATGATTTTTCTCTGAAGAAAGTAAAGGAAAGCTTGGCAAATGGGAGGAGCTCACAAGGGCACAGAATGCTTTGCTTTATTGCTCTTTGAAATCTGTAATTGATATTATAAAACCTCCTGATGAAATACACTCTTCCAGGCCTGCAGAGGCCAGAACCTTCAGAGTTCTTATACATTTCTTCCTAGGCAAGAATCATAACTGTCAAGTATGAGAATGTACAAGAAGTGGCTGGGCAGCCCTCAGTTGAGCAGTTCCACTCCTATTTGCAAGATGATATGCACCATCCTGGCAAGCCCTAGATCTTGTTACCAGTTCTGAAATAAGAAGGCATTGAAACCAGTGGAAGGAAGCTTGACTGGCTTTCTAGAATTGGCTAGGCTTCTTTGGATGCTTTATGCATGTCACAATGTATTAAAGTTTGGCCTTTCACAGTTGGTCCTGCAGCCTGTGAAAACCTGGTCAGAGGAAAAAGATTTGGGCCTTGGGAGGTAATAGAAAAAGCTTTTGGTGAGTTCCATGTGAGCATAAAGGGATCTTTGGTGATGATGGCTAAAGTAGCTTAAGGAAACCTAGCTGTTATGGGTTTTTCTTTACTCTGTTTTTCATGCTGGTGAATATGTCTTGTCTAGATCTGAACTCTCGCAATCTGTCTCCTGTACAACTCTTTTGGCCCTGCTTCTGTATCATTTTATCATGCTGTTGTGTGATTCCATGGCTCTGAGCACCCAGGCATGTCACAGTCTATAGTATGTTTGTGATAAAGCAGTTAGGGCAGTGCCATTTCCGTTTTTATGGATGAGAAATTGTGCGTTGTTTTCTGTGGCTGGGTCCTCTAAGGTACTGGGACATAACACTTCTGTCTTTGGAACGTCTTGGTTAAAACGGGAGTTACGTAGGAGTTCTGATAGAGGGGGGGAAAAAATCAAAACCCCAAAGCCAGGTTCCTCAGATCTTCAGCTAGCAGCCTAGCTTGCCTTTGCATTCAAAGTGTAATCAGATAGGTTGGAGAATGTAAAGTGCTATTTTAAGTAGAAGCACCAAAGGGCCTTGGTACAAAGCCTTGTGAAATGCTGAGACGCTTTGTCGTACTTGCACATTCTGAAATGTTTGCTGCTTGTTTGAAACAGTGTACTTTAACACAGGAAATGTTCTTTTGATGAAAATACAAGAAAATACAGGAAAATGGAATCTAATTGTGACTGGCTATGCTAAACCTCTAGAAGTTTTTGTTTGGACTTGTTCCCCTCCCACTTCCTCCCCTAAGAAGATACCCTGTTGTTCATGCTGGTAAGTGCACGGTGTGCAGTTGTTGCTATGGTAATTATTTCTTGTAATGAGTTAGTGTTATAAATGGCTAGGATTTAATGAAGAGTTCCCTCAGGAATATCTCGATCAATTCAGATTGCCTTCTTTGGGCTATGCATCCCTGTGAGACACACCAGGGTGCCAGGCATTCATACACTGCAGCAGAACCAGGATAGCAGTGGTGTTTCATCACTCCTGAAATCTCCCACGCTTTTTGCAAGCTAATTCTGTATAAAACCTAGGTAAATGATGCAGAACTTACTAATGAATTGGGCTGGGAATCTGCATGGTTCGGCTTCCCTGTACCAAGGGGCTGCTCGGAGTGACTGTGCAAAGTACGGTACAGATTTGGACTGGCAGTAAGATTTTCAGGTTTACGAAAGCTGAAAGAATACTGGATTCTGTTTAAAACAGAATGAGTCCCTTATGTATATGAGTGCTTTGTACTGTTCTAATACACCATGCAAGAGCGAGTGATGTCTTAACACGGGCAGTTTGCAAACCTTAAATCAGATTTAAAATGTATGCTTTTATAAAAACTTTGTATTTTAGGTATTTATAGAAACCCATTAGAAGGTGTTATGAAAGCAAGTGCCTTTCACAATCTGAATCTTTAAAAAATATTAATTCCATTTAAGACTGTGAAGAAATAGTTAGCTTGGTTCAGCAGTCAGTAATGCACTCCTTCCTGAAAGTCCGGAGACTTAAAGGCTGCCAAACAGTAAGAAGGCTGCTACCAGATATGTTAGGAACAGGGAACAAGGGATTGTGATGGGTAGCTCCTGTCAAATGTATGAATGAAGGTTACAGGACTGGTCCTTTTGTGAGGCTGCATATGGGTACTTTATACTCCAGGGTCGGTCCACACCAAAACAAAAGTTGGAAACAGCTGCTCCTCTCTGAAGACATGACCATTATTAGGAGTGTGACCTGGACTGAATCAAAATCTCACTAGGTGCCGATGCTTATGGTTGGGATTTTTTCTGATCAGCGATTGAGACCAAACATTTAATGTGCAAGAGAAGTGATGTATTGTGAGGTGGTACAAGGCAACAGATAATTTCAGCACAGTTTATGAAGCTGCACTCAACTTTCGGAGCAACTACCCTGTAGAGGGAGAAAAAACAGTAGGGTGTGATATTCAATGTGTTGGATGTTAATTTGTGTGAAATAAAAGTATCTGGGTTGTACCTAATACATTTTTGGTTATTCCAGATGCCAAATTTAATACTTGAGCTGGTTAATTAGGAAAAGTTTTTTTTTCCTAGACTTAACCTTTTTAGAAATTATTTTTTATAGAGAAATTGCTTTACAATTTACTTGGAACAGAGACATTTACATCTCAAGTATTTCAAAGACACTCCATCAGAATTGCTCAAATTCTTTGTCTGTCTTTCACTCAGCTAATCTCCACACTGCTCCCCTTTTGCCAGACGTACCAAGGGTTCTTTTGTCAAGAGCATTGTTTTTCAGACTGTGCTAATGCATCTTTAATCATTCTTCTTCCTCTTTCTTATGCATTTGCTATATAGTTCTAGGTGGAATTGCCTCTTCAGATTTTTTCTGTCTTACAGTGGCACATTCAGACTGAAATTGTTGTGCTCAGTAGTGCCATTGTCACATTATAACAAGGAAGATGCTTCATCATGTGTCATAAAATGAGTTGAAATCTTCAGTAAGGAGCTGAGGGATCATGTTGGAGAAAAACATTAATTTTTATGCACCAAGCCATTACACTGGAAAAGGACACATTAAAGCTGTCAGAGTATTTTCAATCTATAATACCAGTGTATCATGTTAACAAGTTGTGGTGCATGAGGCTTTTGGTATTCTGGCTTACGAAGCTGTGAGATGTAGCTGGTTTTAAATGGGTAGTTTGCTTCTGGATTATGAGTTTGGCTAACAGCAAATGTTTGTTTCAAAATATTAGTAAATGAGAAATTATTTCTCTAGTCTAATTAATATATTCAAGTCAGACACTGTTTCTCTTACTGTTGCTGCTATAATTATGATCTTAGATTTGTCTGCACGTTCAAGTAATTTCATAAAAGGTGGTAAAGTAATACAGATTGTCTCACTGTTAATCAGCAGCTGAGTGTTTTTGTTTATGTCCTGGTCAGGAGAAGACAAAGGAATTTAAGTAAATGATGGTGAGGGAAACAGTTATATCCAGGGACAGAAAGACTGTATTGATATGTGTAAAGAAAAAAGGTACCTGGGTTCAGCAAACTGAAAGTTGAATTTGTGAAGTGTGGCAGTTTGAGTAAAGTAAAAAATACCCAACCCAAATCCCTATTAAATTAGTTAAATTTGTGAAATTATCTGCTTAAATTATCTTACTGTGCTTGTTAGTGCAAGCTGTTTTGAAGTATTAACACAATCATAATGTATTTCTGTGTGTCTGTAAGAACTTGTGTAAGCAGGAAAGTAGGGTAGCTGTTGTTTAAACTGTTTCTGTGGTATCATGCATGTATGGTTATGCCTTTGCTGTATGAGCAAAGAGATTATGTTTGCTCACAGTCCTCGTGTTCCAATACTCTGTGGCTGCCAGTGGTTCACAGTTGCCTTTAACTGTGGGTTACTGGGATCAGATTCCAAAGTTAAAGGCCTGAGATGAGTGTCATTGTCTTTCTGGAGTTTTGTGCCTTCAAGATTTGAGAGTCTTTTATTAGAAGAAAAAAAAGGGTCAGACCTCTGACTTTTGCTCATTTGAAAATTCATCTAGTTCCAAGAATGCCTTTTGCCATGGTATAAGAACGAGCCTGGTTTAGACACACCTGGCCTTTAGAAGTGCATTTTAAAAGGATGCTGAAATCTGCTTTCACCTAATTTTGTACTCCTAGGTTCTTGGTTTGTGGGGAAAAAACTTTACTAGTTTCAGAGATCTCTTAAGGACTCCTTTAAAGTTTGAGGGATAAAAGCCACTGCTTAGTTATGGAATAGTATGTAGCATAGTTCATGCCCTGTTGTACTACCCGCTGTTTCAGCCTTGCTTGGAGAAGCAGTATATTTTCTTTCTTTTTTTTTTTTTTTTTCCTAGGTTATTTTTCTTAAACTTTGTACAGCTGATGACTTTTGGCTTTCTTCATCCATCAGAATAGGGCCATTTGTATAGATCTTTCTGTGCCATGTTGGGGGGATGTGTATGTTTGGGCTGTAGACTCAAACCTATTGGACTGTAATCAACAATTTTAAGTCCTAAGTAGGAAGCTGAAAATTGTTCTGTATTTCAAACCCTGAAATGTTCTCATCCATTGACTTTGTAGAACTGTAGTTGAAATGGAGTAAGACTTTGCAGGGAAAAGTTGAGCCAAGAATAGAGTTCTGGAAAGGGAAAGTAAAATTGTACTTAAACGCTAAAGGTGATATCCTGAGGGGTGTAGTTGATTGATGCAGAATGCTTCTGAGGAGCAGCACTTTAGGTAGAAAAGGATCGTGTCGCTAGGCTCAAGAAATGGAGAATATATGGGGTTTTTTTAAGTTGTCTTTTGATATTTAGGCAAAACTGCTGCAGTATGTTCTGTGTATCTAAATCTGACTGCAGGTAGCGTCTGCTAAGAGTGCTGGAGACTGAGATTATAACTTTTATGTTGGGACTCTTATTTATGTCACATAATTACTTTGATGGTAAAAGTAAAGACCAGAAACTGCAAATATTTTTTCATGCATCAGCTTAATCTCATGTTCTTTTCTGCTACTGTAGTAATTTAGAAGTCAGTAAAACAGTTCCATGAAATATAATTTTAAACCTGTAGCACAGAGATTATTGTTTAGCAGCTCAAATATTACAGTCTTCATTTGACCCCTTGTGTAATAATCTAGAATGATTTTTCTGATGTGTTTGTCTTATTTAAAAACAAAACCCTAAGCAGGATTTCCTGTGTTAATTCAGCAAACAAAGGAAGATGTGCTTGTGTATACACATTTCCCAGATTTTCATAAGTAGAGGAGTATCTTCTATCTTCAGTTGACCCATATGCATTTTCCACATCTGGATCATCCCCTGCTGACACTTTGCTTGACACCTTTCTGTGCGATGCATATGGAGAGAATGATGTAATAAGAACTCAGTCACTTGGTTCAGTGAAGAACATTAATTTGAAAACTGAACTACAGTGCTGGAGAACTTCAGCACAAAGCATTTGGAACGCCCCCTGATCAGGAGGAGCGGGCTGATAGTGCATTCTACAAGCAGCTAGAAGTAGCCTCAAGATCCCAGGCCCTGGTCCTTATGGGGGACTTCAATTACCCAGATATTTGCTGGGCAAGCAATACGGCCAGTCGTATGCAGTCCAGACAGTTTCTGCAGTATGTTGAGGACCATTTCCTGCTACAGATGGTGCAGGAACCTACAAGGGGAGGGCGGGTGCTGGACCTTGTTTTTACCAACAAGGATGGACTCGTTAGGGAAGTGAAGGTCGGGGGCAGCTTGGGACAAAGTGACCATGAAATGGTAGAGCTCAAGATCCTGAGTGGAAGAAGCAAGCCAAACAGCAGGATAGCTACCCTGAATTTTGGAAGAGCTAACTTTGATCTCCTCTGCAACCTATTAGGAGCCATCCCGTGGGCTACGCTGTTAGAAGGCAAGCGAGCCTGTGAGAGCTGGCTAGCATTTAAACAGCACTTCTTCCAAGCACAGGAACGGTGCATCCCTCTGAGCAAGAAATCGGGAAAGAGAGGCAGAAGACCTGCGTGGATGAGCAGGGAGCTAATGAGTAAACTCAAAGGGAAGCAGAAGGTCTATGAATTGTGGAAAAAGGGAAGAATATAGAAATGTAGTCAGGGCCTGTAGGGACATGACTAGGAAGGCTAAAGGCCGCTTGGAGATGAAACTGGCAAGGGACATAAAGGATAATAAAAAGGGTTTGTTCAGATATGTGAATAGTAAGAGGATGACCAGGGATAATGTAGGTCCCTTGCTGAATGAGGCGGGTGTCCTGGTAACGGGTGATGATGAGAAGGTGGAAATACTGAATGCCTTCTTTGCCTCAGTCTTCACTCCAAAGGCCCCTCGGGACGCACAGACACTGGAAGAAAGTAAGAGAGTTTGTGGAATGAAGGGCTTCCCTCTAGTTGAGGTGGGGGTGGTCCAGGAGCGACTCAAAGGGATTAATGCACACAAATCCATGGGCCCGGATGGGATACATCCACGTGTGCTGAGGGAGCTGGCGGAAGTGATTGCGGAGCCGCTTGCTATCATCTTTGACAGGTCTTGGAGAACAGGAGAAGTGCCTGAGGATTGGAGGATAGCCAATATCACTCCAGTCTTTAAAAAGGGCAAGAAGGAGGATCCTAGCAACTATAGGCCAGTCAGCCTCACTTCTGTCCCTGGAAAGGTGATGGAACAGATGATCTCTCGAGGTCCCTTCCAACCCCTGTGATTCTATGATTCTATGACTGATTGTTGATTACACAGACCTGACTCTTTCTGTTTGAGATATTGTTCAGAGCAGCATTATACACTTGCTTCCATGTTTCTGGTGTCCCACAGGACTCACTTTATCCTTAGCTTGTATTACGCAAGGAAAATGTTACCTTATCTTCCATAAACAGGTGCCCGCTTTGGTTTACCCTGCCATTTGAGCTGTCCTCTGTGGTGAGTTACTCACTGTTAAACGACGCTTTTTAAGTGTGTGATCTCATTAATACTCTGACCAAATAAATTAAGTCTGGTAACATCTGAATTAAAAACAGATTAAAGAATCCCAAAGATGCCAACCAAATCTTTGATAGCTGAGGAAGGCAAAAGACATGGTTTCTGAGGTGAGATACAGAGAAAATGCAGATTTTTACTGGGAGATTGGATTCCAAAAGATCTTCCCAGCTATTTAATAAAAAATTGAAAACAAGCAACAGGGAGCAAAGCACTGGAACTGAAAGGCTGTGATGTCTGTAGTTGAGATCAGAAAAGAGAAAGCAGGTTTCCTGGCAAGGAATAAATAGGCCTTCCCTTTGTATGTCTCAAGATGGGGTAGATAAGCAGAAAGTGGACCAGAATAAGGGCAACAATTAAAGAAAGAGATTGAGGGTTCCTAGGAATATTCTGGGCCCTAGTAGGCTGGAGAGACCTTCCTGAGGAAAGGATTGGGTATTGATGGGAGCGGCTACCATTCACCCCAGTTTGACCAGCAAACAGATGAAGATCATAACCGTTAGAAGCAGTGAGATGAAGGTGTTCAGTGTTGTGGGAAGAACAGCCAGAGGATCAAATGACAGCAAGCCTGTACTGTAGAGCGCAAGTAAAGAGGGAGGAATTCCTATGGTGATGTCTGAATGTGAGCTGGCAGGACAGGGATGGCAGAGATCATCTTTTAGACTATGTCCTAAAGAGACATCTCTGGTGATATATTTAGGCAATTTAATATTATACTTATAGCATAAGAAATCCCACCCTTGTGCACTTACCTCCCAGGCAAATCTAGGTGCTGTAGAGAATGTAGTTCTGATGCTAATGACAGGGGAATATGCTACTGATTCGTGACTCTCAAAGGACTTCTGTTCCATGGGGAGCAGAACTAGACGCTACAGACTCTCTGCTACTTCTTCCCATATTGAATCCTCTCTGCATGAGACACATCAGAAGATATCAATCAGCCAGCAAAGAATCCTGCTTGATAGCATACTGGACCATAAATAATCCCCTCTGCCAAAACACAGTTCCCAAACTGACAAGTAAAAAACAATACGGAAGTATTAATTGCCTCTTTAAGAGTATAAAACTACTCTGCTTAGAGCAGTGCAGCTCTTTAGGATCTTTAGCTGCTAATGACCACTGGATTCTGAGGGGCTACAGTTGTCTTCCCAATTATTTAAGAACCTGAAGCAGTCTCTGAGTGGTATTTAAAAGGAAAATCAAAGCAATGTGCTATATTTTGCATTAAAATGATTGGTTTATGCTACTGTGTTTTTATGTAATTTAACATTTAGAAAACTAAAGACAATTAATTAAATAAAAATGATCTGTTTTCTTCTATTTCCAAGTGAAAAATACTGTGGTTATTGTGTTGAGTAAATCTTTAAGGAGGTTTCTCTCAGAAATTGGGATTATACTGTTTCTTTATTTCTCTTTATAATATATACATTTTAAGAACCTTGGCCTTCTCTGGAGAAAAGCAGCACTGAAGGACCTGTTTGGCTGTGTTTACAGACAGATGAAGGGAAATTCAAGCTGAGCAGAACTACTGGTGTTGCTGCCTTGCCTTTGTTGAATGTTAGCTGTGTGTCAATCGAATAACAGCTGGTTGTAGAGCAGTTTCCCTGCCTAGGTGCTGGGTGCTCACTCCATCCTACACCAGCAGTTACACTCTGGAAAAAGAGGCTCGTGGTCTTCAGGTGACCGGCATATTTGCACTCGTGCCTGAAAACAAGGTAGGTGCACCTCCAGTAACACCAATGCCTCTAATAAACACAAAAGAGCACAGAATAATTTGAGAGGAACATCTGGGAACAGGATTAACTTCAGAGCTTGACAGGGCTGCTCGTGGCCTTGTCCAGTCAAGTTTTGAATAGCTCTGGAGTGTGACTCCACAGCCCTCCTCTGGCACAAGCAGGCGAGGGAGAGAGGATTCCCTGTTCCACGGCAGTGAGGTGAGGGCTGTGGCTGCATTGGATGGGTCTCTGGATTTTTCTACAGTATCAGAGAGTCTAGTAATTGGGAAAACTTTTGTGCTCTTCCTTTTACATGAGCACTCATTTCAGAGTCTGGATTCAATGTTGTGTCCACCAGAACTTGGAAAAAGAAAATCTTCCCTCAAGACCAGTACCAAACATCATCTTTCAGAAAGCCAGTAGTAGTCTTCATAAATACTTCTGTGGGTGGACTGAACTCTTATTTGGGTGTGAGCGTAACAACCACCAACTCTTCTGAACAGCTGCAAATTGCAAATTAGTAGCTGGACAAAAGAGCTGTCTCCATACCAAAACAGAACTATATACTTTCCTCCTTGCTGAAGGCTGAGAAATACTTGTTTGATATTTTCATGTGTGGATAGAGGTAAAGAATTTATTGAAGACTTCTTATGGTAGACTAGAACCAAACTGACCTCTTCATCAGACCAAGAAACAACTTGGGCTGGTTTTAGCATGTGGTCCCAAGAAAGGCCTGGAAAGGAGGTTTTTGTCTGAAAGACTTCTGAAGTTAGTATGGAAAGGCACTGTCTGGACACCTTTGTGCTCATAAAACTGAACTTCCCACATTTTGTGTGTTAGCAGAACTGCACCAAAACACCTGATTCCAGCACACACTTGCTGTCTTCATGAGTATTTGTGATTTGCAACCACCATGATTTAGGAAGAAAAAAGGCAAATTAAAACATCCTAGACATCTGTTTCATACTTACAGAGATAGAAGTGATTCTGGCTTGAGAAAAGGGTGATTTGGGAATGGGTGCTATAAAAATCCTCATCCAGAAAGATACTGAACATAGATTTTGCTGCATGTAATAAGGTTGAATGAAGTCAGTAATGTTTGACTGTAAAATGAATTGCTGAAGACTGGTTTTAACCACTTGGGCAGGCTGTTTGACTGCAATACAGACTTTAAATAACATGGGAGCTCATCTTTATGTAAGAACAGAGAAGGGGAGAACAGCAACTCTCCTGCTTTGTGAAATAGCAGCTAGAATAAAAGTGGCCGATGTTACACCTGAAGGAGCATTGGTAATCACCCCACATCCAAATGAGTAATTAGCTGAAATAATTACTAGCCTTGAGATGAATTCACACACTTTTTTGCCTGTGACAGTATCAAGGATAACAGGTGTTGAGAGTGCCTTGAAGGGACAAAGATTAAAGATTATTTCATTATCTGTATTCCTTTAGGCAGAGAAGTCTTGCGTTTTATCCTGTCATGCATAGAAAGGTCTAAGCTGCACCTCATTCTCCTCATGCTTTGGCAGTTTTGAAGCTGAGCTTTTGACAGAGAGTGAATATTGTTTAATCTGGGAGAATGGTCTGTCCTTGAGAATTCAGTAAACTATCTTCCTGCTCAGAAGCCCAAGGAAAACTGCAAATAAGGACACCAAAGAGACATTGAGCAAGTCTTCCTTTTACTGAAGTTTAGATTAATTAGGAAATAAAGTATTTAAACAGGTACTTTACTTGGAGATTTGATGATATATTGTGCATGTTTCAAACAGATTGTTTTAATATTTACAAAGCAGCGTGGAAAGGAGTGCTAATAGTGTTCTGCCATTTCTCATGCATGCTTTCGGTTTTGTTAGTTATACCTGGAGGCCAGATGGTGTCAGGGCAAATATCCGTGCCCTGTGTGCCCTAGAAAACATCAACTTTGTTACTGGAAGACTCTGTTGGAACCAGCAAACTTTCCAATGCAGAATAACCCTTTCTCAACTAGACATTTTGCTGTTCCAAATATTCTGCAACTACTGTAACAATTCCCAAACTTTTTTCCCCATTTCTCAGCAGTGACCTGCAAGAACCTCTCTCAAAGCTGTCACTGGAACTTGAGATATTCTCACGGTGTGCACATGTGTTATATCCATGACAGGTCTGTGCCAGCGTTTGAAACCCAAGATGATGTGATGGAACATGGGAGAAAGGATGGGTGGAACTGATGGGACCTGGCTGCTGCAGCAGTTCCTCTGCATAAACACCTTTTCCATTTAAAGCTTTGCTTTGTCCCTTACCTATTTTCTCCTCTAACTCTGTGATAATTTGAAGGAGACTTTTTGCCCAGCTGGTACATGTTTGATTAATGATCTTTCTTTTATCTGTGCTCATCTTGTTCCTCACCAGGATGCCAGTATTTGCCCATTTAGTTATTACACGTTTTTCTGATTCGTGATCCTTTACTTTTGTTTTCCACTAATCTCTTTGTTGCTGCTTTTTAAATTTTCTGTTCTATATTTCTCAACTACAATTTATGATTCCCCAGAGTTGAAGCAAGTTAGAAATAAGGTATGTGTTTTCAAGCCTAGCTGGCATCAAATTATTCTTAAGGGCAGTCCCTAACATCCTGTAGTTCAAAGGCACATAAGTACTTTTAGGTGTCTTATGACTTTACTACTGTTTGAGGAGCAAGGTGCATCATACAGCGTGTGTGTGCAACATACAGTGGGCTGTGCATAATCACAGAATCGTAGGGGTTGGAAGGGACCTCGAGAGATCATCGGGTCCAACCCCCCTGCCAAAGCAGCTCCCTAGCTCATATTGCACAGATAGGCGTCCAGACGGGTCTTGAATATCTCCAGAGAAGGAGATGACACCAATGATACAGCTGGCTGTGCAGCACTAAAATACATGGATATCGTTAGTATGAACAGCTCTCTCTGAAGCTAATCAGTATTGCTTCAGGAAAGCAATAAAAAGTTCTTTTTTTGTTCTTTTTTTCTTTTTTTTTTTCTGGGAGAAACTATAGAAGGAAGTTCTTTTCCACAGTGACCTTACCAATTCAACATGGCCACAACTAGGGATTTTTGCTTGAGTGCTGTACAAATGGGTGGTGTGCTTTGCTGTAGTATATTAGTTCTGTAAATGGTGTGTCCTGCTGACCACTGTACTGTGGGCCAGCATTTCCACATGAAGAGGGTACTCTCTTTCCTTTTGTTGGGTTTCAGTTGTCTCTGCTTTTTCTTTGACAATTTATGCAAAACCCTTGCATGTTCGAGCACTTTTTTGAGGCAGCAGCTAGCCTCTTTCCTCCACTGGCCATTCACCTGCAACTGCCTTTGTCTTCAAGAACAGTTGTGCCTGCATGTCCACAGACATGGACTAGCAACAAATAGAAAAAGCTACACAAGCCCAGTTACAGATGCAAAATTGGACAAAAGATTGCACTGAAATGTTTCTCAGTGAGATAAAGCATTTCTGCTTTCTGCCAAGGTAGAATCAGAATCCAGTGAAGATCCGTCAGACACTTGTGAGTGGGTTATGTTAGAAGAAAGTTAGGCTTTCTCCTCTTTTCCATTGAGAGCAGTTTCCTCAAGTCTAACCATGTGTCCCTCTGCATTTCATGTAGTACAGCTGCCATGGTTTTGAAGATGCTTTTTTCTTTCTTTTTTCTCTCTCTATGGTTACTTAAGAAAGCCCCAGCTAATTAATTCAGACCATAAGTATTCATCATTAATTTATATTTTCAGTATGGATATGTAGTACACTTGCTGAGAAAAGCTGCCTATAATAAATAAAGCTAAGGATAATTTGAGCACCCAGAGCTCCTAGATTTTTCCAAGGAGTGACTTAGGTAAAAACAGATGGTTTGAAATTCCAGTACCTACAGGTAAGCTGGGGTTCACTGTAGTCTCCATGTTCAACAAACCAGGCTGTAATGAAAATATTTTGATATGCAGAAAAAACCCAGAAAATTTCACAACGCTTCAGCTGAAAAGATCAAAGTCTTGTTTGAATAAATGTTACTGCATTTTGCCTTTCGGGGCAAAATCTGTCTTCTCAGAGATGATTCCCACCCATTCCCACTCTCAGGGGACTCTCCCTTCATGTTTTTGGGTTGCGTTTCTAGAACATGGTTTGAGGTTTTGTGGTGTTGGGGTTTTTTTTTTCTACTCAAATGAGTCTGATGGTGACTGAATGGTGTGCTAAAGAAAGGACAGATTGTGCTACTGTTTTTTGTGAATACTGTAAACAGCCCCAGTCTCTTTCACTGAGTTGCTTGTTCAAGAGCTTGTAAGTTTTACCTTCTGTGTGCAGGCCTAGAATTATTCTGTCTTGAGCTAGGTCAGTGTGACAAAAAGCCAACCAACCCAACCTTTATAGCATACCTTTCCTGAATAACTACTAAAGCATAGTAACCTGTGGAACTCTACCATTGATTAAGGAAAACAGAGGGAAAGAAACTATTTGAAATTAGTAAGCATGAGATCTTACCATAAGTTACAGAGGCTCATATCAGAAAATGGACATACTTAACGCATATGTGGGATGAACCTGGGTAATATTGAATGTCTTTGATGTAATTTATAAGTCAAATAGTTTAATGCTGCTGGAGAAGTTAGAGATGCTTCCCAAAAAGTAGAGAAGGCATCCACAGGCTTCCCATTAGAGGTGGGTATTTCAGAGTACTTAGCACAGTGCAGTTTTCATGCCTATGTGCTCTGTGGGAAAGTGGAAATATTTTTCTACTCTATCCTATAGGAGATAGCTATGTCTAACTCAGTCCCAAACCCTGCTAGTGACCTCCTCCAATTCCTATTTTGAAGGATTTTTGTACCTGTAAAACTGATAGGGGATACTGAGATCCAGAGGCAGATGGTCGGGGGAAGCAGAATAATGGCAACTATATTATCTAATAGTATATTAGAGCCTACTATTTGTGTTCAACACTGTTGAAGAGCAACCTGAGATGTCCCTGCAGGTTGCAGCACGGAACCCACTCCTCTGCCTGCCAAGGTGTTTCCAGCAGACAGGATGTTGTCAGGGAGCTGCCTTCCTGGTCTCTGCTTTGTACTGCATTTTAAATCTAGCACCTGCTTGGTAATCCATTTCAAAAACACACAATGCAGATGTCTTTTAAGAAGGAAATAGAGCATGCGAAGAATTAAGGTAGCGCATTGATGAGACTGCAGCTATTTTGAATAAGAACAAACACCCTTAGGCTTTTGGGATTTTAGCACAGAATTTTGAAAAAACATCAAAGGGGGAAAAGTAAATACTGGTTTTGCAGCTATTGACACTTCAAATTCCGTTTAACAACAGCAATATCAATTGGATGTTTCACACAGTGTGATTTTTCTTAGCAAGATAAGCATTTGCTCCTTGAACAGTCAGACTTCTTGCATTGAGCTGTAGAAACTGTAGAAAAGTTGTTCTTTCAGTAGCACTAACTGTAGTTTAAGAAGTTTGTCTTTACCTGATCTTAAACCTTCAGTTATGCATGACCTGGGAACTCAAGACACTGCAAATGTTAAGCTGGCAAGTTGATTTGGCTTGGAGTGCCTTATAGTTTGTGTGAAGTTCTTGTATTTCTGCGTGTTTGTATGAGTGCAATGTAACAAACAAAACTTTAGCCACCTGTGGTTTATGTGTTTACCTTTTCAAACTATGCGAATTTATGGTAAATATTATCAGCTAATTTTCATTCTGATTGGTAAGAAAAGATTTTTCCATATTCTGCAGTAGAATTTGACAAGGTTAACAATGTAGGGCTTTTTTACAGGTTTTCAATGCAGGAAGCATTTTTCTCTAGGTAAGTGCCTTTATTTGTGTCTTACTGGTTTACCTAATGCCATTTTCCTTTGGCATACAAATGCTCCCACCTAAGGGCACAGGCAGATTTTTCCACATATTAGAAAATGTAGTAGAGTGACAGATGGTATTCTGTCTGATGCTGTGTGTGAGCAGTCATATAATCAAACCACAGAGATGGGCTTTCATACCACTGTGGTACATCTAGAGAATTTCCCAGCTCAGTAAGGAATCCACATGAAGTTACCTTTTATGACTTGACTTGAATATGTTGATTTCATTTGATGTCTAGTAGGCATGGTGTCACATAAAGCATAAAGACTTCTCTATAATATTTCAAAATATTTGATTAGTCACACCAACGTTTGCTGATTCTTCTCCTGGGAAACTCACAAACATGATCATTGTAAAAATTTGTTTGATTAATCTTGAAAGGATCTCCTTGAGAACTTTTATGCTCGCATAAGCTTAAACAAATGTGATTGTACTTGCGAATCTTTAGATCTTAGTATCTCCATGCTTGCGTTAATGTGAAACCTACCCTAAGAGATTTTTTGTAAGAAACTTTATGCTTGTATTGGTATGATCAAACAAACTTGAAAGAACCACCTGGAGCATAACACCTGCCCTCCGAAACTGACCACAAGACGCATCAGCGGACTGAAACAAATCCTAGTTAATGATTGGATCAGAAGATGATGAAATGAATATACATGGAATTGTGTCTGTCGACCATAAAGATGGCTAGATAGCTTGAAAAATATATTACTTTGTTTGTCACTGAGTATAAATATCTGTAGCCCACCTCTCCTCTGCGCGGTGCAGTGAGACTCCGGTCCCTGCTCGCCCAGCGCTGCTTTTCTTTCTCTCTAAATAAATTGCTGCTAACACACTCCCAGCGTGAGTGTCCTTTTTGCCGATAACAATTTTGGTGCCGTGACTCGGATCCGGTAACTGACAGCCAAGTACTTCTACAGGGAGGCGCCCCACCCGACTTTCTGGGTGGCCCTGAGGAAGTTCCCAGCTGGTCAGTCCCGGATTTTCCGAACGGCAGAGAGAAAGAAAGAAATTTGATTCCCGTGCACGAAGATACCGAACGAAGAGGCTCGAGAGGAACGGCGAGTTTTCGGACATCCAGTACATAAATCTCACAGTCCCAGTCTTTCCGAAGGTACTGGTAAGTCCTTGCGTTTCCATTCGGGAATACCCCCCCTTAAATAGGTCGGGATACCGAACGAAGAAGCTCGAGAGCTAGCGCGAGCTTTCTGACATTCAGTACATAAATCTCATGGTTCCGGTCTTTCCGAAGGTACTGATAAGTCATTGCGTTTCCGTTCGGTAATACCCCCCTTCAAATGGGTCAGGAAAATAGTAAATCTAAGGGAATCCCCGACCCTAAAGTTCCCCCAGAAAGTCCATTAGGATTAATGATACGTCATTGGGGAGAATCCTCGATTCGAAAGGGAAAATCAAAAGAAAAGATGATTCGTTATTGTGTATAGACATGGGGGAAAAGGAAATTGGGAAAAAAATATCTTTTGGCCTCGATTTGGTTCCTTTGAGGACTGGGTATGTCAAGCCCTTAATTTTTATGTGAATAATAAGACTCCTTATAGTCAAGAGGAGAGTCGGTATGCCTTTCTGTGGATAGTCGCTTCTAAAGATGACAAGATAGCGACGATTCATTCTTTAGGAACTAAGCCAAGGAGGAGGAACTCTAACGAGTTGATTTACCCTCCTCCTTATGTAGGAGACCCCTCGGCCCCATCACCCCCACCAGATTCCCCTATAAATAGACCTCGTACAAGGAGATTTGCTCGGACAGAGGCAGCTCAGGGACTTTTTCCCTTACGAGAAGTACCCATGGGAGGACCACAACCGGGTATAGGGTATATATCTATACCATTAAACAGCGGTGAT
The DNA here is from genome assembly GCA_020800305.1 of Porphyrio hochstetteri. Classification (NCBI taxonomy): domain Eukaryota; kingdom Metazoa; phylum Chordata; class Aves; order Gruiformes; family Rallidae; genus Porphyrio; species Porphyrio hochstetteri. The sequence goes on along the minus strand of CM036915.1, from coordinate 8,601,486 downwards.
GTAAGGGAATTCAAAAAGGAGATGGGACGTCTTTTGGATGATCCGCTAGGAGTGGCGGATAAATTAGATCAGTTCTTAGGTCCTAGTATATACACCTGGGACGAATAAGAAGCGATCTTGAAAGTATTATTTACAAATGAAGAAAGGGGACTATTTATACAGATTCAAAATATGCATACGGGGTAGTCCATGTATTCGGAAAAATTTGGGAAGAACGAGGACTAATTAACACCCGAGGAAAGGGACTGATTCATGAACAACTGATAAAGGAGGTCTTAAAGGCACTCCGGGGCCCTAAAAGAATAGCTATGGTGCATGTTAAAGGTCATCAAAAGGGCCTATCCCCAATAGTACGAGGCAATAATCTAGCAGATTTAGAGGCCAAACGGGCAGCCCTCTTAGCGATACGAGAAAGTCCGATGCCCGAGAAAAAAAAAAAAAGTAGAAACACAGACACAAACCGAATGCAAATTTACCAAACAGGAAGAGGAAAAACTTAGAGAGATGGGGATTAATCAAAAACAAGGACAGTGGTTTCTCCCAGATGGACAACAAGTATTGCCAAAAGGGGAAGCATGGAATTTTCTTAATAAGTTACACCAAAAAACTCATTGGGCCACACAGTCTTTGGTAGACTATTTTGAAACAAAATTTGCTGCTATTGGAATATATACATTAGCCAAAAGAATAATTATGGGCTGTTTAATTTGCCAATGGATCAACAAGAGAAATTTTAGAGAAAAAATACCAGGAGGGCGAGACTTGTCTAAGCGACCTTTTGAAAGGATACAGATAGATTTTACAGACTTACCGAAACAAGGCAGATACCGATATTTATTAGTCATAGTGGATCACTTCACCCACTTCCTTGAAGCTTATCCCACCTCCAGAGCAACTGCACAAGTCGTAGCTAAAATACTCTTGGAGGAAATCATCCCTCGATACGGAGTAGTGTGGTCGATAGACTCAGATCGGGGATCCCACTTTACCTCCCAAGTGATCCAGAACCTATCCCAAGCCTTAGGGATCAAGTAGGAACTTCATGCTCCGTATCATCCCCAGAGTTCAGGTAGAGTAGAGAGAATGAATGGAGAAATTAAAAAACACCTCACAAAACTCATGTTAGAAACAGGATTAAATTGGCTTAGGTGTCTACCCCTGGCACTCTTACAAATAAGAACTCACCCCCGAGCTGATGTTGGCCTTTCCCCTTACGAAATCCTGTATGGGATGCCTTATGATTTTGGACAAAATCCTGATTCATCTAACTTGAGTGATAGAAATTTGGAAAGCTATCTAAATATCTTAAATAAGAGACGAGAACAACTTAGGAAAAAGGGATTAACAACTCAAAGGACCCCGCTGGACTTGGCCATACATCGTATACAACCAGGAGACCAAGTATTAATAAAATCCTGGAAAGAAACTAACCTAGCCCCCCGATGGGAGGGACCTTATTTTGTTTTGCTTACAACAGATTCCGCGATACGGACAAAAGAGAAGGGGTGGACTCACGCTAGCAGGGTAAAGAAAACACCCTCAGCAGACAAGTGGACATCAACCCATCATCCAGACTCCCTGAGGATCACCTTAAAACGACAAATTGAATGAATGAACGAGGGAGAAAAACTTAAACTCTGGTTTGGACTGCCGACCTATGAATCATTACGGAGGGTATCGTATGTCTCCTGGGTACAGGGGAGAATACCATATCTAGGGGAAAAAGGAGGCCTTCATAGGGCCTGTAAGGAAGGATGGACTTACTAGCCTTGTGATGTGATATTGAGACTGGAATCCCAACCCAATCTATATTGCCCAGACGAATACCCTGTTTGAAACATCCTTTATCGGGCCACGAGGCCTGGGTCCAATGTATCTGTTATAATTGTAAACAGATTTGGAATGGTACTTCCCGGTTTAGACAGGCTTATTGCATATATTGTAGGCAACATCGAAATTACAGATCAGGACAGGAAAATATACTCACACTCTTTTGCGGATGGGAATTGTTAATACCGTATTGGTGGGAATTTTTGAAATTAACCGAATTAAGGTAGTCACCAAGTGTAAAAAAACGATTTCGCTGGAAACTGAGCAAACGCAATACCTAAAACAAAAATCCATTCTCAGAAGGGAGAAAGGAAGGAGTGAATAGGAATAGGCCGCCCCTGAAGACACTGAGTTGTTGCCGAGAAGAACGTTACCCGGTTGCCCTTCTGCCCAGGGTAGACCGAGGAAGGGCAAAGCCAGTAAAACATGTGGGGCAGACGGCTTTTCCTTATTCTTGAGGTCCTCCTATCTCCTTGTAGAATTAGCCATCAACCATACGAATGGATTCTGAAAGGTACTGGAAGTGGCTCAGAAAACAAAGTTGTTAAAACGATCATGTAACCAACCCGGAGAATATTTTTGTGGATATTGGGGCTGTGAAACAATAGCATCAGCCTGGTCTCCCACCGAGCCGGACCAATTCCTATCCGTAAAATGGTACTCCAATGGCAGTATAAGCTTACTTGTGAACAGATATGGGGACTCTACGTGGCTTATAGGGAAAACTTGGGGCCTAAGGTACTATGTTAACGGAAGAGACCCAGGAGGATTCTTTTCTATCCAGAAGAAGAAGCTATCTTTACCTTCCTTGACTGTAGGGCCCAGCCAAGTGATGTCAGTCAAACCCCGCCCCTCAGTCACCCAACTTCCAGTTCCTCTAGAAACTTCAATTAAACCTGTTATAAAACCCGAAAATTCGACATTTGGGGATAGGGATTCCCTATGGACTCTAATGAAAGCGGCCTTCATTGTAATTAATCACACACATCCTAACATCACTGATTGTTGGTTCTGTTATGGAATAAGGCCCCCTTATTATGAAGGTATAGCAACCCCTCTTTCCTGTTCAGTAGGAAACATGACTCTACCTCCTCAGTGTAGCTGGACAAATGCTGACCAACAAAAGGCCAAACTCACCCTACAAGAAATAACAGGAAAAGGACAATGTATAGGAAAGGTTCCAGCCAATAAGCAAAACCCTTGTAACTCTAACTTGGAATGAGACCACTCTCCCAGCTACCAAGTGGAAATGGGCTATTCCTAATAATGGGACCTGGTGGATTTGCTCGATATCTGGGCTCCAACCCTGTTTATCTCTTTTTATAGTATATAACAATCTTGAATTTTGTGTCCAAGTCACAATAATGCCACGAATATTGATACACTCCTCAACCGAAGTCATGAGCATCCAGGAAGGGGATCTATTAAGGTATAAAAGAGAACCTATAACAGCCCTCACCGTAGCCACCTTGGTGGGCCTCAGCATAGTTGGAGTCGGTATAGGAACTACTTCAATAATATTGCAACAAAAGGGACTATTCGCACTTCAGGCAGCCGTAGACGAGGACTTGGCACAGTTAGAAAAATCAATCTCTTACCTTGAAAAATCGTTAACTTCTTTATCAGAAGTAGTATTGCAAAACAGAAGGGGTCTGGATTTAATATTCCTAAGGGAAGGAGGACTGTGTGTAGCTTTAGGAGAAGAATGCTGTTTCTATGCTGATCATACCGGGATAGTTCGAGATTCTTTAGCAAAAGTACGGGAACGATTAGAACAAAGGAAAAGGGAGAGAGAGTCCCAGGCCCCTTGGTATGAGAATTGGTTCAAGTGGTCACCTTGGCTCACCACTTTGCTGTCAACAATTGCTGGACCTGTAATTATCTTGATCCTTATATTAACTTTTGGACCTTGCATACTGAATAAGATAGTGACTTTAATTAAACAGAGAATAGACCGAGTCAAAATTCTCACTATTTGGGCTATGGAATCAGCAAACAGGTAATCAAAAGAAAAGGGGTGGAATTGTCACCAACGTTTGCTGATTCTTCTCCTGGGAAACTCACAAACATGATCATTGTAAAATTTGTTTGATTAATCTTGAAAGGATCTCCTTGAGAACTTTTATGCTCGCATAAGCTTAAACAAATGTGATTGTACTTGCGAATCTTTAGATCTTAGTATCTCCATGCTTGCGTTAATGTGAAACCTACCCTAAGAGATTTTTTGTAAGAAACTTTATGCTTGTATTGGTATGATCAAACAAACTTGAAAGAACCACCTGGAGCATAACACCTGCCCTCCGAAACTGACCACAAGACGCATCAGCGGACTGAAACAAATCCTAGTTAATGATTGGATCAGAAGATGATGAAATGAATATACATGGAATTGTGTCTGTCGACCATAAAGATGGCTAGATAGCTTGAAAAATATATTACTTTGTTTGTCACTGAGTATAAATATCTGTAGCCCACCTCTCCTCTGCGCGGTGCAGTGAGACTCCGGTCCCTGCTCGCCCAGCGCTGCTTTTCTTTCTCTCTGAATAAATTGCTGCTTATTACACTCCCGGGGTGAGTGTCCTTTTTGCCGATAACAATTAGTATTTTCTTTCTTAGGTTATTTGAGATGCCTAGGATTGCCTTTCAGCTTTAAGATGGTCCAATCCTAAGGGCTAGGGAATTGAAAGAAGGGAAGAAAAAAAAAAATTTACTGAAAGAGTTGTCAGGGCCTGGAACAGGCTGCCCAGGGAGGGGGTTGAGTCACCTTCCCTGGATGTGTTCAAAAAAAGGGTAGATGAGGTACTTAGGGATATGATTTAGTTTAGGATGAGAACGGTTGGACTTGATGATCTTAAAGGTCTTTTCCAACCTTGAGATTCTGTGATTCTGTGATTCTGTGAAATGGTGGAACCCCTCGGGGTTGCCCTTTCTTCATACCTCTGGGATGAGCATTTTTAGTCTGGGCTGGAGCACCAGGAAGAGAATGAAGAGGAAGAATTGCCCACACTGCTTAGCTGAGATGGTGTGTTGCATGGGAGAGTTGGGCTCATTGGAGGGGAGCTTTGCAGGCACTTCAGGAAGCAATTGTGATTTGAACAGCTACTTTGACAAAAGTCTAAGCCTATGCTCTAAGACATCAAATGTCATAGAGCATAGTCACGACTGTGGTATTTGTGGCGTGCTAAAACCATGTCTAAAAGAAGTACATACACACATACTTACTGTGTTACAGTACAAGGGTGTGTGATTGCCTGATGCAAACACACAAAAACTCCAAAAGCACAGGCACTCAAAAAGGGAGTGAGCTTTATAAAACGAGGAGTTTCTAAGCAGGTATCATCTGTGGAGTGGGGCTGTGAACCCTCCCAAAGACCAGGGAGTGAGGCTTAGGTTTATGTGAGAAGATAACGGAGATTCTCCTGAATTTATATGATGGTTTTGTAGAAGGAATGAGTTGAAGGGAGCGTGTAGTGTGTACTGTAACTCTTGACTCCCTCTTAAAGGATAACTGCTTTTTAGACTCAAGCGTAGCATCTTGGGAGGCCCACCACAGTAATTATTCTGCATGACTACCCTGAGCTGGTCAGCATCCTTGTTTGGTCTGTCTTTTCTCATATGTTTTGTAATGCCATTATTAGTATTACAATAGGGTACTGTTATCTCATAGTAAAGCACACCTTTTTATTACTGAAAGGGCCTATGGAAAAACTAATTGTAGTTGGTGTAAATACTTTTAAATAAAATCTAGGGAATAGTTAAAGCTATGCAAAGCTTGGACATTTTAAAAAGAGGTATGAGTCTTTTGATGAATAGGAAATGTGTTAGGAAATTCTGATTAATTATTAATCTATTGGAAAAGGAGCTAGAAATATTAATATTTTATATCACAGATATATTTATATAAAATAATTTTGTACTTGGTTAGTTAGCTGGTTAGACTACAGCTTCAAACAATCTACAGAAACAAGTGAATCCTCCTTTATCTCAAATATAATTAGCCATTTAAATGTCTTGGGTCAATTTATTAACACTTTATTCATCGGGGTGTAACTTTTATTAGGCTTTATTGCTATCAGAAATTATATCCTACACAAATACAATAGAGATTTAAATGTTCTGTAGAATGAGCCAATGCTTCCTGACTTTATTGCGCAGTATTGTAATGAACCTTGACCAGCTGTAGATTTGATAAGTGTAAAATATTACTGCTTGCTGCTAATTTTGTTCCTTTTTAATGACTGATAATCCATGTCGATTTAGTGTGATAGTCACAATCCAATACTGTTTTCCTGCTATAAATGTGATTGTAACAGGAGCTATTAAGTGTGTCTGCATAATAAAATTAGTCAGGGAAGCTCTGTATATTGTTTCCAGGTCTTTGGATTTTCATTATAGTAGTGGAACTTGTTAGACTGTAAAGCTTGATGGTTGCCACCTCAGACAAGCTCTTTTCTACTTCTCTGCCAAGCAAAGGGGTAATGATGCTGCACTAAGAAGTCTGTTCTCACTGTTCTGGAAAATTCATCATATATAAACATAGGGCATCTTTTTTGGGAGGGTGTGGAAAGTGTCACGGGGAAAGAGAAGAAATTCATCTGGGCAGCAAAGTATTACAACTGCATTAAGAGTTGTTTAAAGAGACAAACTTGGCAGCTGAATGTCTATATTGGGAAAAGGTAGTCATGGCATCTCTTAGTAATTCTGCGGCACTGATAAATCAAATGTTCTTATTTGTCAGGATGCCAAAGTGTATGGAAGGATCCTAGTGAGGAAACCTAGGCAGCAGTCTCTCTTTGCCATTTTCACTCTGTCCAGCAGTGTACTCCACCTTTAGACAACGAACTGTTGCATCAGAGTGATTCTGAAACACACGCTTCCTCATAGATTTGCTTTTGGGCTCGTTTGATCTTGCCTAACCTGAAGGCTTCTATTTCAGTTCTTGGGCCTCTGGGTTTGAAGTGGAGATTATTTTTTTATATGAAATCCCAACTGTGAGAATAATCAAAAAGCAGTTCCTGTAACTTAATATACTTTTGTAGAGGTGGGTATTTTTTTACACAAATACTTATGTGATCTCTACCTTGGCAGAAAAGTAAATAAAACTGTACACGTATCTGGGTAGTTTGTCAAAAGAAACCATCCTGCAAGACAGCAGATAGTTAATGCCTGAGTTTCACAAGCTTGGTTCATGGAAAAGGTAATGGGGAATTCTGTCACTTGACATCAGTGGAGGCAAGATTTTGCCCAGGGTAATTTAGGCTGGGGGAAGTCACTGCTCTGCTGGTGTGAGAGCTTTGCTGTGCTCTCTGTATCTAGCTGTCCTGGTAGTCTGAGCTGTGCAGACCATTAGGGAAGGGCAAGGACTTTTCACACCCACACCAATATTGTTGGCTGAACATAGGCTTCTACTTAATTAGCAGTATATAGAAGACAGTTTATAACTTTTTGTGGACAAAATATCTAAGGATTTATAACCTTCTATGTTAGTTATTTCTAATATTTCCTCCAAAATTTGGAAAAGCTCCCCAAGAAAAAAAAATGGCAGAAAGGAGACAAGTATGTGCAGAGATAACTATTTTAGCCTGAGGTTTACTGTAGATTCTTTGCATTTTGGTGGCTGCATGGTAGAAGCTGTGAAGCCCTCCTGATTTGGATTTTATGCTAACAGGAATCTTTAAAAGTCATCATTCACTCTGCATTATTCGGTCCTGCTATTTTAGGGAGCGTTCAGATGGTCTTCCCATGTGCCTGGGGTTTCTCTGAAAGCTTTCAATGCATAGTGTAACAACAAAACAGTGGTTTAAAATAAATTTAGTATCAGCCTTTCTGCAGAGATCTTCAGGCTGTCATTGCTGATATATCCCCTTTTGGGGAGGACTGCAAGTATTTCTAGCTGTCAAAGGGTTTTCTGCTCAATCTGATCCCCAGCACGACTTGAATCAGGCTCTGTGCAGTAGGTTTCAGGGATGCTGGCTGCTGGTACAGGGCTGCTTCGTGCCAGAGGACAAAATACCAAGAAACTAGGTGACATGCAGTATCTGAAATCCAGCTAACATCAGTGGGAGGTTAAGAGGGTAGTCAGTGAGAGGGTAGTAACTATTCATAATTGGCACTATTTCATCAGTGTTCCTGCAGGACTTCATGGGAGAAGTCCAGTGACTGGCTCCTTTACACCTCTAGAGCAAAACATATCTTGGGTGGGGAGAAGGCATTCCCTCTGCTTAAAGACCTAAAGAAAAGGGACCCATTCACCAATTTACAATTCAAGTTGTTAGAATAAGTTCCTAGTGAACACCATTGCCAGGTGAAGATGTCCCATATAGGTTTAACTCTGGTCTTTTGCTCTAGCTTGGCAAGAGCACTAATACAAAAGCTTTTCCTTGCAAATAAACACTGGACAGATACAAAGAAACACTGCAAAACCTAAGCCATGCAATGAGCTTCAGAAAGATCAGATCCACAGATGTACTGACTGAAGTTTAAGAGGCACCTTAACAGATGTACAAAGCTGTAGATCAGAGGGGATATAAAACAGTTAAACTTGCTTAAAGGCACAATGTGTCACAATCTAACGATTACATGCATCCTAGGCCCGACAGAAGAGGGAACATACGCTCAGCTATGTGCTCTTGGCTGTAGGCATGCCAAGAAGATTATAAAAATGCCATGCTGTGATATGTTGCCCTCCTGCCTGAAAGGCTACCATTAAGCTGCTTATTTACTGCACCTATTCAGGCAGCAGTGCGGTTCAGAGTGCTACCTGTCTCCTTGTTGGATAAATTAGTTGTGGATATCACAGGATTATTGCTGTCTATTGTTCGGTCTGGTGAAGGTGGGAAGAGATGAAAGACACTGATCTGACCTTGTAATGTTTTGTGTAAAATACGAGATGCTTTTTCTTCACAGTGAGTGTCGTAGCTGATCTAGGTAGGACTGATTGTGTTAGCAAGTTTAGCTAAATTAAAAATGCTAACATACTAACAAAGGCAAAAAACCCTACCTCATTTGTGTATATATAAATATATACGTGTGTCTGTGTGTGTATATATATAGAAAGGGAGAAAGGTGGAGGGGGAGAAAGACATGGAGGTGTGGAGGAAAGTGCATGTCACTAGAGCTTTGTACTCTCTTTCCAGCTTTGTAAATCAGCACTGTTTGAAATGAAATCTTCAAGAGAACACCCAGGAAAACTTAGCCACCCCTGCAACTCAAAATGTTTTTTTAAATATAAATTGTTTTGCCCCCATATTTTTGATATATGGAGCCATGAACTTTAAATTAGTCATAACAGAAATTGACAAGTACAGCATTAAAAAATAAACCATGCAGCCCTACAGGCTTAATTATGAGGTGAGCAGGAAGATAGACACAGAAAAGCCTGTTTCAAAATTTTACCTCACATATAATATAAATAAAAGATTATGTCTTCCACTGGTAGCCTATAGATCAAAAGGATAATATAAAATTACTACCCTGGTATTTATTTTGCCTTTATTATGTGTATAGATAAACTATACACTTCTCATTTTCTTATGTCTTTTAGCTATGCACAGAGACATGAAATTATATAGGTATAATGCATAGCTAGAAAGTATATCTGTAATTTTTTTTACATTTTCATATACTCATTAGAAAGACATGCTTTTTATTGTCAAAATGTAAAATAAGAAACAGTATTTAAAGTATTCTAACCAATAAGATGGCAAGTTGAATATAAATCAGGCAAATAAAAACTCCACTATCGATTGGAAATTATTTTAGAAATTGTGATTCCAAGGATAGGAATGTTTTAGATAAACACTAAATATCAGCCACTAGTTATGACAGTATTTACTGCATAGATGTAAACGTGTCATAACATCAACACATCTTTATCATTCAGGTTCTGTGTCTGCTAATGATTGAACTAATAATTTTCATAGCTGCTTTAAAAACTTTCTACTTACTGAGTTTGGATAAGGCACTGGAGAGGTGTGGGTTTGGGTTTTTTTTTCCCCTGATGAACCTTTAGTAACTCAAACAATTTAAAATGGTTTATGGTATAGAAGATTAGTGGCCAAAAGTTGAATTTTAGTGGCAGCAATCAGTCATTATAATTTTGTTGGATGGTTACACCATAACATGCGTAATGTCCGTGTCAGGATTCTGAAGTAAAGATCTGAAATGTTCTTGAATTCCCAGTTGTACATTTTTTTTTAATTGCTGGCAGAAAAATGAGGAGGAAAGAGTCTGAAAGAAACAGTAGCAACTTCCTTCCTTCCTTCCTTCCTTCCTTCCTTCCTTCCTTCCTTCCTTCCTTCCTTCCTTCCTTCCTCCCTCCCTCCCTCCCTCCTTCCTTCCTTCCTTCCTTCCCTCCTTCCTTCCCTCCTTCCTTCCCTCCTTCCTTCCCTCCTTCCCTCCCTCCTTCCTTCCCTCCCTCCCTCCCTCCCTCCCTCCCTCCCTCCCTCCTTCCCTCCTTCCTTCCCTCCTTCCTTTCCTTCCTTCCTTCCTTCCTTCCTTCCTTCCTTCCTTCCTTCCTTCCTTCCTTCCTTCCTTCCTTCCTTCCTTCCTTCCTTCCTTCCTTCCGTCCTTCCTTCCGTCCTTCCTTCCGTCCTTCCGTCCTTCCTTCCATTTTGGTATAAGAGCTGCCAGAATGACTGACTTTAAGCCAATAATGCTTCGTCACATTGAAAGTGTCTGTCCTGTGACAGGAATTCAGCCTCACAGGAACAGTCAAGAAACAGTAGCACCTTTTAATAAGGGCTTACTAAAACTAAACCCTGGTGTTTTCCTTTATACATCTCAGATGGCATGATGCCCTTGGTGATGAGGTTACCAGAAAAGTGTCAGGCTGTACTGTGCAGGATTGTTCTAATGAAGTCATTCTCCATTTCCATATTTGTTTGCTCACAATTTAGGGCTGTTTCTTGCAAAGCTGCTGTTCGTGAAAGTAAGCCTGTTACTATCAGTCAAGATGATGGCTGAAGCTGAGCCTTCCTGATGCTGCTTACAGCACCGAGCCCTCTTGGAGTGGTATTTTAACTGGCAATTATTGCATTTGGTTATGATCAATCGGGGTGAAAATTGACTTGACTCCTTAAAGTCCAGATCTCTTTATATCATTATTAGCCTTGCATTTTCTTTCTTGTCCCTCCCTCTCCATCTGCCTCGACCACATGCATTAGCTGGATAATGATAGCCCTTTGCAGAAATTAAAGGAAAATGCCATATCACTTAACAGTCCTAAATTGCATTTAGTATAGAAGATACATTATATAAATATAGGTTTAATTTGTAATTTTCCATTATGTTTGCAGATGATAATTTTTCCAAAACTTTTGTGAAATTAATATGGCATTGCCATGATAATGCATGAGAATCAGAAAAAGAAGTAGCAGCAGAAGTCTGTCAACTGTAATAACAATTCTTCCTTAAGAAGAATGGAGCTAATACTAGTAGTTGTTACAGGCAAGCACAATGAGACTTGTCACAGGACTCCTCTCACTTTTGAAGTTTAATGGTATCTCCTCTCTCTTGTTATTTTCCTCTGTTTCCCACTCCACGCAGCCCCTCGTCTTTGGGGATGGTGATGTAGGAATACACACAGCGACATCACAGCAGATCTCCGATTTGAAGCTGATGACTGCATACCTAAGCTATTAATTCCCTGAAACAACTGCTGTAACATCATACCTGCTTCATGTAGACTGAGCACATGATCCACCTATAAAACCAGCTTGTATCATTTTTTTAGCTGTGCCAAGTAGAAGGCTTCTAAGGACTACTATATATTTCTAACGTAGTTCAGAAATTTATAAAAACCTGCTTATTTCACAAGAAGATGATGGAGCCTGCAGAGCATCACCAGTATTGCTAGTCTGAACAGTGTGTAAATACATCTCTGGAATCAATGAGATTTGACTGCAGTAGCACAGCTGTGTCTTGAGACATTAGGGGTTTAGCTTTTATTAGCTTTTTTTGGAAACTATGGATTCTAGGAGGCTATTTGGCTTAACTAAAAAGGAAAAAAGTAATGACTAACATATATCATGCTAAATCTCATAGAAGGCCCTAAATCACTGCAGGTGCAATTAATGGTAATCACTGGTAAATCTGCCTTAAATGTATAATTAATCCTCAGCATGTAAATAGTCTGAAACTGCTCAGACACTCATGTACTCACATGCACGAATTTAGTCAGGCACTTGGCTTCTTCAGTGGAACAGGATGGAAATGCAAAACTCTTCTGCTAAATTGCCATGGGCTCAAGAGAATCGTGCAGTTTAATTATCTTCAACCAGGGTTAAAGAGGGATGGAAATATCCTTTTGTGCCAGAGAAATTCATCCAGATGTCATTTGTAACGGCAGGAATGACCACCGCAAGGGAGCAAGCATAGGTGAGGTTTCATTGCGTGACAGCTACTTGTGAAGTCAACCTACTTCAGATATTAATGTAAGTCCAGGATAATCATCCTACGATGAAGTTGAGATTGTTCACTTAAATTACAGATGTCTTTCTGTTTGAAAGTGTTGAGGGGAAAATTAACTAGGTCATGTAAATGAGAGCAGGAATCATTTGGGGGGACTTCAAGTACTGCAGTACTAATAGTAAGGTTTAAACAGACTTCTCATTTTTCATAATATCAACTGGCTGCGCTTCCTCAAAACAAATGGGAGATGGGAAGGTGGGAAAAATTCCAGAGCTATTTAGATTAGAACAAAGTTAGAACTGGATCTCGTGAAAGATTCAGGATAATGGGTGAGCAGAAGGATTAAAAAGTATGGCTAGAAGTTTCACAGCCCTGAGTAACGGTTGCTTTATCCCAAACATGTTAATAAAATGTAAGAGCACAGACAGATGCCAACACTCTTCACCCACTGTAATGGAGAAAAAGGCTTTCAGAAAGAAAAATATGGATATTAGGAACTCCGGGGGTGGTGGGACTAGGTGAGACTGTTGGTCAGAAATTGAAACCTCATTAAAAAACCTGGAGTTTGGCATGGGTTTGGTATGTAATAATCCTACAAAAAATTGTGCCCAATTCTACTAGCACTAATGTGGCTAATTAAAACATAAATGTATTGCTTTGTCACTGTATTGGACAGCTAAGCCTGGAGAATATTTTGGTGCTGATTATGTACTATAATAGCCTGTATTCTCTATATAAATCTGTTCCATATCTTTTATGATGTAAAAATATAGGTGTATGCTGATCTTCAGTTAAGTAGTGGCTACTGCTTCAAAATGTTATTCTGGTCGAACAGTAAGTAGTTCTGGTAAGGTACACTAGAAAAACAAGCAAAAATTGCTATGATACTGAGCTGAAGAATATTTACAGATTTAGCTACCTTTGAAGGGAAGCTCTATGAGGCTTTGCTATAAGGAATACCTTTCTCCAAAGCATACCTTAATTGAGTTAATGTATATATGGCATTTTTTACTGAATTTCTTTTATCTGCATATTTTCAGGGGATGAATTCAACACCTCAACAAAAGACATTCAGGATATTTAGATTCTGTAGAAACCTGAGGTGAGGATAATTGCAGTGGTTTAATATAGTTTTATTTTATCCTACTTTGTGTTAAGCAGGATTTGGCATTCAGTCCTGGGCTGTAAAGATTTATTTATTTATTTATTTCACTCTGAGAAAGCAAATACTTTTGTTCAGGAACTTCACAAAGTCATGCAAATTTTACGGCTCCTCCCACAGTGCCTACAGGTGGCAAATGGTGCCTGGCAGTGCCTGGGTAATGAACATCTTGTGTAGCTCTAGACTGAATCCAGAAGAGTGTGTATAGATATGAGGAAAATACTTGGCTTTTACAGTCTTTCTGGTACCTAAACAGTGAGACCAAGGAGGCTCGTTTTCAAGTGACTTTTTCAGTTATTTATCCAGTCAATGCAAGTCTGGTCTCACTCTGAAGGTGCTCAGAGAGATTTGCCTTTCTGAAAACTGCAGATGAGGCCATGCTGTTACTCAGGGCAGCGCAGACCAATGTTACAGAAAGAAAAATGGCGATGAGGTCAGCTTTGTTCCAGCCTACTGATGCTTTGTCAATATTGTATTGGCAATCCAGTTACTATATGAAACAAGGACATTATGTAGCTGTTAGGAGCTAGAAAATAGATTGTTTACTATGTTATGTGCCATCAATCAGCTCAGTGAGTAAAAGTGAGCTCTCGCTGATGGCATCATTTCTCTCAAAAGCCCCAGGTGTCTCTGTTCTTTAATATTTATTTAGATTAAGTTAGTGGCAAATTGAAACGATTAGATTTTTCTTTCGATGTGAAAATTTAGAACACTAAACCAGTTTTAAAACTCACATTGTTTTAATTAAATTGACATGATTAAAAAAAATTACCGTATTGAAAAAGCAGCACAGAAAGCCATGCCCAATGAATGTGTATAGCATTCTGAATATGTATAAGCATTTTGAAAATTTGGACATTAATAATATAATTTTGACTTCTTTAGTGACGTATTTGTCACTAATAATGCAACAAAATTAAATATAACTCTAATTTATAAAGATTAATTTCTTGGAAATCTTCCCCTTTTTTGCAAACAAAATGTATTTTGTGCTTTATTGCATTCAGCATTCTACAGTACTAAGACAGGTCTCTTACATTCTCAATGTTTGCCTTGTAAATTCAACAGAAGACATTCAGGATAATTGTAAATTCAGGAATTTGTAAATTCAGGAATTTGTAAATTCAAAGTCTGAAAAGCAGTTAAAGCTGTTCCCTTCCAAGTCTTTTGTATAACTAAAAGGATATAAGCAGTCTGACTCTCCAAAAAGACTACTTTCTGAGTACAATGCTTGTGGAGCACAAGCACTGCTAAGTAAGAACAGTGGTAGGAGCTAAATACGTTTCCTTCTGTTAAGTCAGGATATTTTATCCCTGAATTGCCTAGTTTTATATGTTTTCGTGCTACTTTCAGCTAGCACTGAGTACTTTCAACTAGATCTGAGCTACCTGAGGTAGCTTTACAAATGTCTCCAAATATTAAGGGAGATGTTCTCTTGCACAAGTAAGTATATTGGGAAACTTTATGGTGCCTTTTTGGTATCCTGCGTGTTGGACCACTGACTTTGCATACAGCTACTTAGACATGTTAGAGTGTCAGAAGCAAGCAAACCTCCACAAATCAGAACTTACTACTGGAGTTCCGTGCAAGCCCAGCATATTGGGTGGAAACTGGAGCCTTACACGTTTCTGTACAATGTAGCTGCCTCCTGAACTAGGTAGCTTTAAGTTGTCCAGGTATGCTTAGATGAGCTACAGTCATATTTCTGAACTGCAGAGTCAACATTCTCCTAAGGAGATGAAGGTCACCAAGAGAGTGGTGACAGGTCTTGTTAAGGAATCACATCTGCTGACTGTGTAAGGACATGGGAAAAGGAACTGCCCATGGAAGTTGTTAAATTCAAGATGTTTTCATCACTTCTACTTCACAAAAATACTTACTCAGTCAGCGTGAATGAAAAATTCCTCTCAGACTGCAATTGCCACAAGCTCTGCTCTCCACCAGTCTATCCAGAATACTGAGGTGATTGGATTCTCTCACCAGTTTGACATGTTCCCTGGTGTTGGTTTGTATCCTCAGGGAAGTCTATTTACATTTACTCTTTCCAGTTCCTTAGTTACAAACTTGGTTATACACTGATAAGCGTACCTTTGGCAGACTCTTTTGCAGCTCTGAAGGAACTACATATATGCTAAGTGCAGTGCATTTCTTCCCGAGGGAAGAAATCCAGGTTACTTTATGCTAGATGTGCTTTGCATATAATTATCTAAAGAACATCGTCTTACTTGGTCTTTGTTTAATGAAACTCTGAATCTGTGATGTTAATAGCAATGTTCTTACGAACTACAGAGGTCGCTCTTCTGGGTTCTAGCTGCAGG
Source organism: Porphyrio hochstetteri (assembly GCA_020800305.1). Taxonomy (NCBI): domain Eukaryota; kingdom Metazoa; phylum Chordata; class Aves; order Gruiformes; family Rallidae; genus Porphyrio; species Porphyrio hochstetteri. The sequence goes on along the minus strand of CM036915.1, from coordinate 8,585,766 downwards.
GGAATGGAAGGGATAGCACATCTGCTGTTACGGACAGGGAAGCTTTCCTGAGCAGGGCTTTGTGGGTCAGGGATCTCAATATCTAGGTATCCTTGGGGCTGGTACATTTGATTGTCATATTCCACTACTCACAGCCACTGGTCAGTGTAGCCTTCCTCTTCATTTCATTTCTCATGTGACAAGTCATGCTCTGCCCTTTAAGATCTACCTAGCCTAACCCTCTCTGTAATCAAATGGCAGGCACTTTTTTAGGTGGGAGAGTGCCTGTGTGCATAGGTAACAACTGTCTGCTGTGAGTTCAGTGCCTGTGCAGAAGTGTTCTTCAAACTACTTGACCTGGAAGCAGATACGAAAATTACCTTCTCTGTGGAGAGCCAAATGTTCCTATACTCTAAGGCAAGCCACACTTCCCTAAACATGTCCCTAATTGGTATTCAATCTTAAAAGATGTCTTTCATTAAAAATATAATTTGACGAAGTGGGTAATTGACTTGCATTTGATTAAGGCAGATTCTATTGGATTAACATGATTAATAGATAAAATTATAATCAAACATAAAGCAGTACAAAAGGTGACTTAAGTCATGGGTCATATTAAGATACTAAATTTTAAAAAGATTGATATGGTAGGAATATTCATTTCACAGTAGGTATCATGCTGTTTCCTTATAGGCAGTGATGTAATTAAAATGAATTTAGTAGTCAGAATGAGTGCTTTTTCCAAAGGCCTTTGAAGTTGATGAGAGTTGTTATGCCAGAGAAGTGTGTTTATTATAAAACAATGTAAATGCTCACTACTACCATATTGATAGCTGCAAAATGCTGTGTTACTATTAAAAGAACTAGTTCTGGACTCGGGGTGGGGGAACCTTAAAAACAGCTATCTTCTAAGACTTCCTGTCATATAGCACTGGAATGCATTTCACTGTACATATCTATTAGGAAGACACCTTAAAACTCACTATGAAGTTTGACCCACTGATACATAGAACAGAGCATTGACTTAGGCTTAGTCAGAATAAAATAAAATCTCCAGTATTAAAACTGTTCATTTTAAGAGAATAACTAAAGATCATAGACAACAACCTCATCTTCAGGTAACTGTAAAGATGGAGATAAACAATTAAAGCTGTGCTATCCCAAACTGGATGAATTGTCTGCATTAATATATGTATCTGACTTGTACTTTGAAACAGCAAGATTAACTAATTGTTTGTTTAGCAACTAGAGTATGCCTTTGCTGAAGGTAAAAATTCTCCTTCCTTGCTAACCATGGCAAATGCATTTTATTGGCTCCTTTTTAGGTGTGACAGGCCAATAGAGTGGTCTATGTATAGAGGATAAAAGTAATCATGACTTCAAATGCATGAAGTGGGCCACTGGGTGGATTATATAGACAACTGATATTGATATTGATTAACTGATTATATAGACATTCTGATATTGGAATCTGATCTAACAATGTTTTCCAACAGCCTCTTGTATTTTAAAGGATAGAACTAGAGGAAATAACTAAGCCTACAGTTAACTAACCTTCTTAGTTCAGCAGCTTGTCAGTAATTAATCAGATTAATAATTACATCAGCACCTTGTCTGCTAGTGAAGTTAGTGTGTGCATTGCATCCACTAAGTTATTTGCAACAAAAAATTGCCTACAGAATGTAAGATACTGATAAAACATAAACTATGAATTCTCACTATGGGATGACAGACTATTGACTGTTTCAGATTTAATTTGCAGCAGACATGCTTTCATTGAAGTATCTGTCAGGTAAGAAGAAATAGATGAATTAAACACTTTATTGTAAGCATTTCAGCATTATCCTGTGATTCACTAAAGCAGAATCTTAAGTCTGGCAAAATATACTGAGCATCTCAAGTTTTCTGGGAGTTACAGGATCTAGTTGCCTGTGGAACCCACCCAGAGAGCCACTTAGTGTTTAAAAACATGATTATTTTAGACTAGTCAGGTGAGAGATGATGATGCCAAAGCAATATGGAAAAGCTGTCATTGCAAAGTAGCTTTCTACTGATTGCCTTACAGTATCCCAAATACACAAATTCTGGCGTGTGCTCGAAGGTCTTGAGCTCTAACAAAAAGGAGTACCAAAAGGCTGCTGAACAGTTTTCTGAAGGTATCAGCAGGCCCCAAATGATGTAAAATATGGCTGTATTTTAACATGCTGCAGACTTTTCCACGGGGAAGAAAAGAATTACTGTACCAGTGACACAACATACCAGAAAATCTGTAGTAGGTTGGAAATGATCATAACTCCACAGAGATTACTTGGTCAAATGGCACAGGTTCTACTGTAAGAAATAACTGTTAGTGGGTTGTTTTCTTTTTTTTTTTTTTTGCTGGTTGATGTTGGGTTTTTGGGGGGGGTCTTTTTTTGTTTTGGGTTTGTTTTTTTAATGTACAGATTGAGAAGAAATGGTCTTGCTTATTTTTCTTAATTGAGACTAAGTGATTCCTGCCATTTAGTGGCTGCTGCCTCTAATAGACTGGATGTATAACTTTAGGAAAGTGGCATTACAGCAATGGCATGAACAGTTCCTTCAGAATAGTTTCTGCTGCAAGAGCCTGCTTTTTAGCATACTGAAATTTAGTGTTTGAAAGATCCACCAAAAGGAGAATAGTTGTTATTGTTTGGGTTGTTCTTGTTCAGCTTTAGACAGTGCAGCTCAGTCATGTGCATAATATTTGCCTATTAGAAGGAAAAAAAAAAGTAATTTCTCTTCCAATCTTACTCGAAATCTCTTGAACTGCCAGCATGTGATACTGGTATTTTACTGCCAAAGATAATAAATTCTGTGATCATTATGACATGTTTGTGAATAGCTTTAGCACTGGAGATGGAAGGGCTGAGCTGGACTCTTGTCACTGTAGTAGGATGATCAGCTAATAAAACTGAAGACGTTAATAAAATTCAGCAGATCTATTTTTTAGTCCATTTACTGTTGTTTTCTAGATACCCTGAATCTCAGTACATTGCCTCTGTGAGCTGGTGTTCACTGATTAAGCTGAGTTCTTGTCATGGTAAACTTTAAATTAAAAGCTATGCACAAAGTCAGTTTGCTTGATGCAAGCTGGAAAAAAACATAAGTAGTAAGGAGGTGTATGCTCTTTTCAATGTCATTTCACTTAGGCAGGATGCTTCACATAAATTTAAATTGTTGATTTGAAACCACCTGATTAACTTATTGTGGAAACAGTATTCTGTTATCAGTGAATGTAGCAATGACTGACTAGGGACACAGATAGAGATTTTTCTATTTAAGAATAAAGTCATATTTAGATGGCTGGATGAATTTGGAACACTGTTGCTTCATCTTTATCTCTAATTGAGATACTACCATGGATTGTAAGGCTCTGGAGTATAATGATTTGTCAGCACAGGACACAGAGTGGACCAATTTAATAGTTGCTGGAGGGGTTAGGATTCCAACAGCCTTTGATGAAATTTTTTTTAGGTCAGTAACATTTAGAGATATAAAAAAAAAATAGTAATGAGAAACCAGATGGTTTGTGGCTAATTTGGAAAAGTACAGATTATATTGTTGTGCAGCATCTTATTCATTAAATGAAAAGGTCTTAAGATTTTATAAGGAATAGATTAATATTGATATCGTGTTACGATTCACACTGTTTAGTGTGCAAACATCAGCCATCCTTTTTTTTCCTGCACATTCTCAGTGCCATTGCTGAAATCACTGTATCAGGAATTACCCTGGTGAGTCAGTAGGTGACAGCCTTATGTACATTTCTTGTTTATGTTTTCCACTGTCAAGAAAACATTTGTGTGTCTGTAAAAGGTGAATTCAAATATTAGTTAAGTAGCCAAATTTATGCATGTCATAGAAATATCATGGGTGAGTGAACTTTCATAAATAGAAGCTGATCTCTCTGCATTCCCTACCATTTTCCAGAACATGTTACTTTATTTGCACAGGATCCTATTCATTTCAATTCCATCTATTAAGTAGATGTCCAGTTTTAAGTTTCTGTAGTTACATTCAGAGTGAATATAGGCATGCTAGTTAAGAATTGAACTGTGTGTTTAAGGTGATAAAGGTAAAATATATACCCGTATCTCACTGGGTAAATAATACTTTATTCATGTTTATTACAGTAGTGCCCAGGGGCTCTGAATTGAATTGCTGAACATTTCATAGATACTGCAAGGGGCAACTTTTGCTTCACACAATTTGTAGCAAAACCAAGCAAGACAGAGTACAGAGACAAAGTAAGAGTACACACAGACTGGGAAAGTGACTGGCTTGGAGTGACTTTTTAAGGGGGAGCAGCACTGTGTCTGCTGAGTCGTGAGACCCTGCTATCTTATACAAGAAAGGGCTACATGTCCCGACGACCTTATACATGTGTCATAAAATATATGTAATCCATTAGTATATTTTATATTTCTATATGGATATATATCTGTGTATAATTTGCAGCTATTTCAACGTGTTTCTACAAATTGTTACTAGCACATTGCAACTGCTATAGGGGATTTTTTGGCTCCCATTAGCTTGCTCAGTGTTCTTAAGGCCTTAACCTTCTGCTACGGGATGAAGAGATTTAAACTTCCCAGCATCTTCCTGTCGCTTGCTGGCATGCTTGAGAATGCTGTCTGAGATTTTTGGAGAATCCTTTCCATTTGGCAGACATGTTTGGATACGCTTGTTAGGAGCTGAACACTACAAAATAGATGGTCAGCTCTGGAGGGGATCCTTCAATGAGGGAATAGCTGTAGGAAAACCCTGCCAAACAAGCAACATTTTGCTGAGAGATTTTCAGAATAACATTCTTGACTTGGAGCCCATTATCTAACAGATGTGTATTGATTTAATAAGCCTCCCTACTGTTTCACTGTAAGCACTTTGTTCTCTCATCTTCAGTGTAGTACGTGGAACAGTAATCTATTAATAAGAAGTCTCATTCCAGGACAACATGTTGGTTTCCATATCTGCCGAGGATGGTTAAGTATTTCAAAGTTAATTAAAGCTTCATTTTTGACCAGGATGCTGCAGGCAAGTCCCTCAGTTGGATATAGTACCTGCTATAGATATCCTTTTGGTTGATCAAAGAATAACATTAAATGGTTTGTAATCTACTCTGTATTTCCGTGGTGTACCCCAAAATAATCTTACAAAATAATCTTAGAAAATAATATGTCTTTCTGTGGCCACAGAAGTAAGGAGCTGCATCTTGCTACTGTCAGACTGTTACTCATTCTCATCTCTCTAGTGATGCATTTATTAACTGTATTGGGCTCTGCCCTTCCTTTACACTATTTTTAACATCACAAGCTTCATTTGCCATCTAACACTAATAACACTAATGTCCTGGTGAAAACAAAAATACAAACTAGTAAAGCAAATCCCTCTGTGTTTGCAGAATGACAGGACAGAATTACATAAGTGCATGAACACAAAAATCTCTTCCTGGGCTTTAATTGTTGCTTTAATTGGTTGTAGGCTCTGACTCGATTGACAGAAAATCTCATATGCAGCTGATAGCAAAGCTGAATATGGTCAGTCCCACAATCCAAGGAATCCACTATTCCAGAACTGCAGCAGGTGTGACAACTGCTTCCTTCAGCTCTGTCTCTGAAGTCCTTTAGGAAGAAGGCAATAGCCCAGCCAGTTTCCTAACCTTTGTCCCTTTTAAACTTTTTACTAGGGCAAGAGACAATAAACAGGAGAGATGAAATAGCTGTGACTTGGCACAAAAATCTGTTATGGGAATGCCTAAATGTGGGAAGGAACAGGGAGAGCCAGCTCTGCTGCAGCTGCAAAGTTCTATCAGATTCAGCAAATGCTGCTGCGTTGGAATGCAGCTTGTGAGGAACGTTAGATGCTGCCACCATGCTGGGGATGGGAAGTCATGCTCAGTACAGCTTTCTCACCAGTTTACAACCTGTGTTGTACACAGTCATCTGCCCTATGTGCCCACATATGCATGCTTAAAATGAAGGTTGCTACAATAAGATGTGACCTTCTATACAAGGGGTATAGCCATTACAATACTCACATGTTAAAAGCATTTATCTGCATTTATCTTGATACTTTGCATGTTCATTCATTGCTATAAAGAATCGCAAATGACAAAACCAATCACTTGTGTGTTAAAAAACAACTAATAATTTCCAGAGACATGGAAAATTAACAAGTTACTTTTGGAAATTTTAGCCTTCAAATGTTACGTTCTTTCTTACAGCTGCTTCAGTTAAAACCACTTGATTGGCATCTCTGTATTCCATATTTCTGAGTGCCTGTGTTGTGAAGTTCCGTAAGTTCATCACAGGAAGCATCCTTCCTGTGCAACACATCAATTTTAAGGTAAGAAAGGCTTGTGTGAGGAGCTCAGCAAGTCCTTTGATGCAGAATCTTCTTCTTTCATAATCTATTACTGTTTTCTGCCAGGTTTCAAGTAATTTTCTTTTCTGAATCAAGCTTACAATGCTTTTAACTGTAAAACTGGCCTCCTCATAAACTACATGTGCTCTAATGCTGTAATTACCTGAGGTCCGATCTTCCAGCCACTCATCTGTCTAATCTTACTGATCCAATATAGGAGGAGTCAAGTGACTCCAGCCTATCTGCCAGGTCTCTACTCAACTTTCCTAAATCACAATTTCTTTTCACATGGATAAATGATTTAAAGGAAGGGTTAACAGTATTCCGTCTCTCTTAATTTGAGATTTGGAAGACAATTATAATTCAAAATGCTTCTTCTAGTTGAGACTCCTTAGGAAAGAAATATACGTAGCCTAGAGCCAGAAGTCCAACTTTGCTTTTAAATGCAAATATTTTAACAAGTATAACACACAGAAGCATGAACTATCAATTATTCCTACTAGGCATATGTAAAACATCTTGTTTATCACAAAGAGACCAAATTAGGCTAAAAAATGTAAAATAAAAATTTGTAATTGAAATGTTGCCTGTTCTCCTTTGAAACTGCCCATTGTTCTTATCAGAAGTAGCCTTCATGTTGTCTTGGTGCATCTGAATGGATCTTTCAATAAGAAAAGATGGGAACTACCAGTATTGGCAGTCAGTGGCATTTGTCATGCAATGGCATCCGTCATGCAATGTGACTTCTTGAGAATGGTGTTAGAACAGTGCATTATTTACAGCACTAGCCTGTCAGTTAAGAGTAAAGACTTTTTTTCTCCCCTTTTCATTCTCAAAAGGTCTTACTGGTACTTACAGAATGGCAGGAGGAAAAGTTTCATGTCAGGCAGAGTGGATTTCCCAGCTTTCCTACAAAGACAAGAATATAGCCAAAAGTCCATGGAAATTTTTAAAGTATTAACTTCAGTAGATATTTCTTTTGAATCCTGCTTTAATTGCATTAGACTGAAGGCAGATCAACTACCAAGTTTCAACACATGTTGTTTTTAATTTCTGGTGTAGTATTGTCTCTGCCTAAGTCAAATCAAATTCTACTGTTTATCTCCATTCCCCAGAAGACTTTTTTTCTGAGATAGTAATACCTTGGGGGTTTGGTTCCTTTGTTTGTTTGGTTTTTAGGCTATTGCTACCTATTTTTCAGAGCTACAGCTGGATTGAGTCCTCAAGGTGATTTTGTTGCATTGTTTTGTAGGTGTGATAGCTGTTTTACCAAGATTTTCCCTTTCTCAAGGGTAGTTCATAGGGGTTTTTTATGAGGGAGTAACTGTCTTGTTCATCCTCAATGTGTCTTCAGGTTTTACACATGCACATCCACAGTCACAGGATTAACAGGAATGTTAACTATGTGTATTGCACAGTCCCCTGACGCACATGCTCCACATGTTATCTCTGGAAACTTTCAGTGAAGCTGGTGTTACACTGTAGCAGCCTATATGTTATTCCTACCCCTCATGTCCTCTGACCTCTTTTTCACTGCAAGCCTCTAATCCCTGATAGTGAACTGTTCTGTTTTGTCCTCCTTTGGTTTCAGTACAAATTTTTGTACGCTGGCTTTACAGGTTGGTGTGATTTTAGGAGCACTCTACAATGTTTGTTTCTGACACCACTGAGGCTTTGTGTATCACCCCAGCCCCCTTGATTTGCTTGAGAAATTTATAGATGTTATTTCTATTATATCAGTTGCATTTTAACCTTGCAGCTTATCGTGGTTCATGATTTAATCTATTTGATGTTGATTGAATTGATATAAATCCTTGTTTAATACCTGTTTTTCCAAAAAATATGTCAAACTACTATTATTTAAACATCTATTGTTTCATTTTCCTCTCTGTCCTCTTACCAATGACTTCTATGCTCGTTAGAGTTCTGAGGTTTTAGGTGTCAGAACATACCTTTTTTTTCCTCTCCAGGAGTGTTGGAATGAAAGGAAGCTTATGTCTACACAAGGTTGGTCTGAAAAAGTTAGAAAATCATATTTTTTTTTAAACAGATGCTCCCCCTACCATCACCTAATTCTAGTTTCTCTAACAGCATACAATTAAGAACACTTGACTTAGCTGAAGAGACTCTCTCTCTTCAACTCTTTAAGTGCATGACTATTTACTTTTGCTTGAATAACAGGTCCTCTACAAGATGGTGTTATATATTTGTGGTGGCTTTGCATTTAGATATTTATACACTTAACAGACACCCTGTATATGGCAAAGTCCAACAGAGGCAGTCAGACCATACCCTGTGTGTCACTCAGATTTCAAAAGCACATAAAATAGCATTCACAGCTCCGTATCTCTACCCAAAGTCCCTCCTTTCTGTTTTGGTTTCTTGTACCTGAAGCATCATTTGTTTCTTGTCTTCATACTGTTTGTGTGATGAGATATCTGATCTCAGTGTGATACTATATTCACAGTGTATGTTCAGGCTTCACTTGGTAGAAAAAGTGCTATCTACAAGGAAGCAAATATGCCCTCTACTGACTTCATCTACGGCTAGAGTTTAAAGGCTGCTGTCAGAGAGTATAACACGGAACTGTTGTTTGCAAATAAAGCAAATTAAAGTAAACATCTTTTATCATAAGAAAGCAATTAGTGTTGATTCGCAGCTTCATTTTGTTTTTCTTTCCTGACCTTGACTATATTGTGATGGTTTTGTGCTTCCTCGGACAGTTTCTACTTGCATCTGCATCGATTAAACCTTGATCTCATTTATTATCTCAGGAAATGGTCTCAAGGTCACAGGGCTGGAAATTTAATTATGGTGGCAGTATATTAAGTGGCACATTTAAAGATGCTGAATCGTAGTAATTAATTTTTTGGATGGTGGTCTCTAGGGAACAGGTTTCTCTACACTGGGTGTTTAGGCATCCATCATGGCCATTCAGCTTGGCAGCTGTCTTTTAGCTTTAAACTGCATCATTATTCATCTTTTACGACTGACTTTAAAAACACTAGACAACTATATCCTTTTTTATTGTAATATATGTCAGATGCTTGTATTAAGCTATACTTCACCTTTGCTATAAAACATTAACAGAGGTTGCTAGTAGCTACCTGGGCTGGCCTCTAAATTGAGACAACAATTACCCTTCGCTGACATCTAGTGTCAAGACATGAGATATAGCTGCAGTGCTGAATCCATTGGCCTGGAAATCCTACACTTCCCCAGTGATTCAGGCTCACCCAAGAAGCTGCAGCACTGGACATAATTAGCGGACACGAGGGATTAACTTGGCACTCGGTGTTGACTTTGTAGAAGCACTAGGTTATTGAATGAAATGCAGCACTGCCAAGGTCTTAAAAAGCTTGTAATGTTTAATGAAGGAATGATCATTAAACTTGCTGGATCAAATATTAGGCAAGATGGAACTGGGAGGTATTTAATAAAGAGGCCTGGAAATATGAACTAAATCACATATACTCATTTAAACTGCTGGCTAAAGCCCAGCATATTTCAAAAGTGTTCACTGCTGGTTTAAGCTAGATGGTATGAACAGTATGAGGTAAATCAAAGGTTGAATTTTAGCAGCACTCAATTGACCAATTTAAAGATTTACAAGTCATTCACTAAAATACATTATGACCAAAACAGCAACTGAACTACAGATTCGAAGATAAGATTCACACTAACTTATTGTAAGATATCTGAAATCAAAATGTAGAGGTACATATGTATACAAACCCCACAAAACATGCAGGTACATGCAGACAGAAATATTTGGGCCCAGGCAAATGTGTATATTTAAACACATAGATAGAGAGGTAGATGGAGGTAGCTAGCTCATAGTTAAAATTTCCTTCTCTGAGTTTAAATACTCACAATGGATGGGCATTCCTCACCAGCAATAACTCAGACTCAAGGCGGCTGACTTGCCCTGGCCTTCTGTTGGCTTTGTCAGCACAGATCTCAAGGAATTTGTGCCTGAAAGGCCTCCCAGCTCAGGGGAGCTGCTAGTCATAGCCTGCCATGACCCAGGAGAGCTGAAGAGGTCTCAGAATTGCTATTTATAGCATCTGAAAGAATTTACTTTTGTCAGATACTTTTCCACTTTGGCCCAGCTTGGATGATGAAATATTCTAGTAATTTCCACTGGTTTCACAGATCCTTCTGCAGTCTAGATCTGAAGTTCTAATATTACCCCTTTTCGAGCCATGACCAGGTACAGATGAACCAGGCTGTCAGGAGGCAATTGATTGTCATTACCCTTCAGAGCAAAAGTGGAAGCAAGAGTCAGGCATGCTAAGGGGGTGCCTTAATGCTCGGGTCTGCTGCCTTTTGGCGTGTGGCCCAGGAAAGGGGGGAAAACCATACCAAGTGGCTTGAGGGGGAAGGTGGTTGCACCAGTACACAGCTTTCATTGTTTGACAGAGAGAATTTCCAATACCTACAAATAAAACATCTGAAGTCTGAAAAAATTGAGCAATACTGCAACCATGTGACGGGTGGAAAAAGAAGATTGGGGAAATTCCTTAGAAGTTTTCAGGTTAAAGTTGGATAAAGCCATGAGTAACCTGGTCTGATCTCCCAGTCGACCCTACTGCAATTAAGAGATTGACAGAGAGTCATTCTGACCCAAGTTATCCTATGACAGTACGACTCCAAATCGTTGTTCTGACAAAATGCAACCCTGCTAAGACTTCATTCAAATTAATTACAGGGAGTTAGAATCATAGAACAGTTTGGGTTGGAAGGAACCTTTAAAGGTCATCTAGTCCAACCCCCCCCCCCCTGCAGTGATCAGGGACATCTTCAACTAGATCAGGTTGCTCAGAGCCCCTGACTTTGAATGTTTCCAGAGACAGGGCATCTCCTACCTCTCTGGGTGAATTGCTCCAGCATTTCACAACTCTCACTGTAAAAAAAAAAAAAAAAAAAAAAGTCATCTTTGTATCCACTCGAAACTAAGAGAGGGTAGATTTAAAGCCATTACTTCCTGTCCTGTGGCCTAATAAACTTTACTGTGGAAAAAAAAAATTCCTCTTAAAAAAAAGTTCTCAACTTTAGTCCAAAACTGCTCATTTATTCATCAGCCAGTGTCATTAATATATCTGTCAATAGCTGAGAAAATAGTGTCCTAATAAAACAGTAGGCTGCAATCAGCTATTAATATATCTCAGTAACTTGGCAAAGGCCATGAAAGCTGCTCATCAGCTCACACAGTTTTACAAGTTACAGACCCATGGCAGCGATTTCTACACAACAAGAATATTAACTGGAATAAAGGGATCATTTTATGAAACATTTTATGGATGCAAAAAGTACACACTATTACGTTTTATTAACAAACTCTTGACCTTACAAATTTCAGTGTCCGTATTCAAAATGCTTCTGTTCAAACAGCCCCAGAGCTTGTCTCATTCCTTCTCAAGGTCCAGTGGGGTTGTGCCAGGAAAGATTAAAGCTAAAGGATGCTCAAATGTGAAATGGATATATTACCAATTGCCTCTGTTGTTTGCCATTGGGGGCAGGGGTGTGTTGTCAGAAAGTCCTGAAAGTTTCTTAAAAACACAGCTTTAAGTTCTCAGTCCTTTGAAGAATGTATTTGCTTCTGCAGAAGCATAAAGTATATTTTTAAAAAAGCCTTTAAAGAATTGAAAGCCAAATATCAGAGTATCATATGCCAGTTCCATACTGATTACGCATTAATTCATTGTACATGTTGTTGTAGGAATATTTGAATTCCTGCCAGTTCAGAACAGTGTATGTGTGTAAATATTTATACATAGTATGTGTATAAATTCACACAGACACAGACATTGGCAATATTGGTGTTGTCACATGAAAGCTATGTAAATAGTGCATGAGTGGAAAAACTGCCACTTCTAAAAGAAACCAGTACTGAGCAATGGGACATTAAGGGTACCACCTCACCACAGCTGCGTGGCTTATTTGGGTTTTGGGTTTTTTTTTTCTTTTAACCATTTTGAGAAGGCTGCTCTGGAGCATTCACGGGGTTAGAACTCATCCAACCTCTATCTTGAACTGTCTTACATTGTATTACATTGCTGAGTTATTGTCTTTAATGAAATTTTGTTGATGTTCTGAAGGCATTCAGAGTTTAGATTAAATTAGAAAAATATATTCCTCTAGTATGTTGCCCATTTGAAATTGAATTCTATAATGTGATAGTTTTCCAAATACTTGATTTAATGGAGGTTAGAGAGACTCTGGGGGTTGACACTAGACGAAAAATTGTAGAGGTTATTAGCTAGAAAAAAAAATAGTAGTAGTATAGGAAATACTTTTCTTTCTTTCCCTGCCTAGAGCTCCTTTGCCAGAGAAGATGCTGTAATTCTCGCATATCTCAAAATTAGCAATGCAACCTGCAAAATCTGTACATGTAAAGAAAACTGTTAACCCAGGAGGCACGTATCAGCTTTACTGCAGGACAGAAGAAATGCTGTTTCTTTGTCAAATTCCATTTTCTTTTAAGAGTTTCTCAGCTGTCAGTTTGATAATGGGTGCTTGATTCTGCACTCATGTAACTGGGGACAATGCTATTCCAATCTAAATTATATTCATCTGTTAATCTGATTACAGAATTTGTTTCCTTGGACAACAAATTTGGGGACTAGAATTTATCCACTAGTGGGCTTCATGAAACTGAAGAGTAAATTAAGGTGGATTTGTAATGTCTTTGTTTATCTGAAAAATCTAAATATATTGAAAGAACTTGAAAGCTGATTTAATTTAAGAGAAAAGTAAGGGCATTATATAAACAACAGCAGATCTCATCCAGAATATGTCACATAAATATCATACTATCAAACAAGAAATGTAAATTATCATACGTACTCTATAATTGAAAAGTGTATTATACATTAGTGAAGTCACCCATTTATCTAATCATAATCAGTTCCAATAAAATCTCATTTAGGAAAGTTGAGTGTAGTTCAGGGTGGATGGTTATGAGGATATCAGTCATGTGAGTATGCACTGAAACAGTTTTGAAAGATAGTTCTTATATGTAGAAATCCAATTACTGCATACCTCACATGAAAGGAACTTACACTGATACGGGCTAATGTGGCATTCAGAACTAGAAAAAAAATAAGCAAGTATATTGTATATTATATATATAAAACTATTTTAAATAATGTTTTAAGGAAATAGTCACTCAAACAAGATTACACGTTTGCAAGAAGTCATTACAAGAATAATATAGTGTTTAATGCTAATAAGAGATAGTTTGAAAGTACAGGAAAAATCCTGAAATCTCATTTCATGACATCTGGGTTGGGTTTATAAATCTAATCTTTCAGTACGAGAAATTCTGACTGACTAAACATATGCAAGTCTTTTACAAATGGAGGCAAAGTGGAACAATCCTGTGTCATTGCTGCCTTTCTATTGTAGTATTTTAGATAAAATAGCCTTCAGATATGATCAATAAGTGGTTTTGTTGAGCTTGTTGACATAAAAAGACAGGAAACAGACTAATTTTGCCATTCATACAGTACATAATTCCACATGAATTGTAGGAACATTTGCTGTCGGTTTCAACAAAAATGTCAGTGACCTAACCAACAGTAAAGTAATATAAACAAGATGTGTGTCGTAACTATAGCTGAAGAAGCAGTTCATGATAAATTCTTAATTTGGTACCATCAGTGTCTTCTGAAATTATCATTAATGATTTTTTTCTTCTATTTCTCCATTTATTGTGCACAGGTACTCACCTAACCACATGCATAAACTTATCTTAACCTATGGAATACTATACATCCATCACTCTTCCAACAGTGGTAGCCTAAGCTGTACTCATTTTCTCTCTTCTACATGTTCCAAAATTTAAACTATCTGGCTAGTCCCCATTCTATTGTGAATACTCATGTACATATATACTGATGGCAGTATTTATATGCAGATATGGTCAAATCACTTTTGAATCAATCAGTAGCATGGAAAATAACTACTCAAAAGTCTATGTGTTCTTCATTAAAATGGGGTACAAGAAGTAAGAAAACATAAGCTTGACAAAAAGAATAGCCATATGTCTTCTTTAATTTTTTTGGTACTCACTAAGCTCTAGGTATAACCATCCATCAAATACTGCAATTCCACCTTATTCCTTATATTGTTATATGTTTGTTTCTTCTCAAAATCCAATGGATTCTGAACAAAGGGGCTTCTTCAGAAACTCATGGGAAAAAAATTAACTGTTTTGATCATCCTGTTCTTATGCACAACATATGTTGTTGTGCATGCTTTTGCACTCAAAATTTGATCTGACTTCTCCCTCTAAACTAGTTGACTGCTTTTCAGTGACAAACTACTGAAAACACAGATAATCTGATAATGAAAAATCAACTGCTGTGTAAAAGTAGACAATATACTTAAACTGTGTATGAGGCGAAGAAGCTGTATGAGTCTTCAAAACATAACCATAATTCTCTTGCTCATTTAACACAACATCACCTGCTATTTAAGTGACTAACTATTCTGATTATTTTAGACAAATTTCAGTACGCATTTTCCTTGTGTCTCAGTAACGAGGAGTGTGTTCCAAAATCAACCTACGACAGCTAAATGTGAAGGCATGTGTACTTGATTCATATTAAGCTTGGAGTTTTGTGTACTGAAATAAAACAGGCATACTCCCAAGAAGTAAGTACTTAGGTAAACAATAAAGCTGATGCAAATAAGAGGAGAGCTGAGTCCACAGAATGGCCTGTTAACAGCATATTAATACACATATTGGCTGAAGTGCTTAAGTAGTTGTGCATGCTGTAAATAATTCTCTGGATGTCAAAATAGTAGAGTGCAAGATAACTGAACACATTGAAGGCAGCAGGGCATGACCCATTTTATTTTCTTTTAAAATCATCATTTGTTCTTGAATCAGTGGAGAGCTGTTCTTAGATTTTAAGTCTATTAAAGCAGTTGGGCAAAGTCCTTCTGGAGGATTACTGATGATTTCTGTTCCTGTTGTCCTTATTGAAATTATTGTATGCTTGTGTATATACATATTTGAAGCCTTTACTATCCTTTTAGATTTCCTTTCAGAAATTTCAAGGTGTGGTTGCTTTCCCCCATCAAATTTCATTTTGTTTTTGTGCTTCTCCACAAAAACAACTTATTTTCTAGCCTATCTTCAACTCCATAAGAACTGCACAAGGAGTAGTCAAAGAGAAATCTGCTTCAAATTGAAAGTCTTGAATTCAGGCATGATCACGCAAACAACCAGGCAGAATTTATTTAACCTTCAGTCAGCTGCTTAACCAAGTTGAAATTATTGATAGTCCATCAGGAATGATCAAGGTGGAAAGACTAAATGAAGACGTGCCATTCCTTTTTCTTCTTTAGTGTGTTGTGTCGTCATCCCCCCTCCCCCCCCTTTATTATTATTTTTTTAAAATAAGAGAACCATTGAGCTGGTAACAAGACTTGAAATGCCGTGTCAGCTCAGCTAGCATGGTCAAGGAGCTCAGCTGTAGAAGGGAAATAAAACTGTTAAGTTATGGTTGCCCTCCAATCAGTCACAGGGGTAATGATGTTTGGCTTTAGTCAGGTTATATGTCAGTAAATATACATCTCTCAGACAGCCTTTAAGACAGCCTTAAGCTCATGCTTATTGTTTTATATAGATAGGGGTCGTATGCTGATATATGGTGGTCATAGGCCACTGAAATAAATTTCACAACATTCAGCAGGTAAAGTTAATCTCAATAGAACAGAATGTGACTGCAGTTTTGATCGAATATCCATTCCATTGACAGTGATGGGACATTTTTTCTCTGTTAGGTTTTGTGCAAATCAGTCAAATGCAGATGATTCCCCCCTGCCTTGTTTCTAAATTTATTACTACTTGAAGTGACCAATTACATTCAGTCTTCAGTGTAGAGCCATGGCAAGTTCAAAATTCAAAAGTCCATCTTATAAACACTGCCCTGCTCACAGCAACATATGAATCAAATTCAAAGGTAAGGAGACCTCGGAATTCCAAGTTCTGCCAAGTACTGGAAAATCCAAGCATCATTGCTTTCATGTGTGAGCAGGAGTGCAAACTCTGTCTCAGGAGCAAAAGACTGAGACAAGATCACACCAAAACAGACATTTTTGACTTAGAGCACTATGAATTAAAAAATCTTACTTTAAAATCTTACTGTAGACTTAGGCAAATTTTTTAACATATATTTTTCTGATATTTAAATTTCCACTTAAGGTATTTGTATTTATTTGCAAATACTGAATTACGCCTTCCATTACTGTAGATTGATGTTAGTCATTTAATTCTGCTAAGTCTCTTAAGAGCATTTGAGATGTAAGATGCACCACTCAACTTTTTAATAAGATACATTACACAAAGCAAAGGTCTCTTTGCTCTTCCTAGTATCCAGTATTACCATTCCATAGAATATGTAGAAACACAGCCCACTTGCATTTCCTGTAATACCAATACAATTACACTAGAATTTGATAAAGCCTTATGTGGTATTTATTCCATAAGTAAAACCTGCTTTGGGTCCTTGTGCATAATGTAGCATTCAATTTTAATTTAGCGTAAGTGTGGCTGTAAGTTAGTAAAGCACTAATCAGAGCAATGGCTTAATCCTGAATTTTTATTCTGTTTTTGACTGTGAGATATCCTTTGAATTCAGTGAGAATTTGCCTGTATAAAGACCAAGAGTGGCAAAACAACAGACATGTCTAGGATTGCAGGCAAAAATTGTTTGTAAGTTCATTGTATATGAGGCTTTCAGTGTTAAGCTGTGTTGATGCTTCTTGGGTTTTTTTAAATTTATTGTCGTCCACAGTATAGCAGAGTATAACTTTTTTCAAAGTCTTTAGTCTCTGCTGATTTGAAAAAAATTAAGACTTCAGATTATTACTAAGAGTGCTTATTTGATCGAGAATAAAAAGTAACTCGGGAAGCAATTGCAGACTCCATCCTCAGCTGAACTCTGTTGAAAACAAATAGCTTAACATTCAAATGTGGAAGCCTGGTGTCCTAGGATAGAGTTGATTTTCACAAGGAGCCAGCACAGGTGAGCTGAGCTGGCCATGGGTGTTTTCCATACCTTGTGACATCATGTTCCCCATAAAAGGGTGCCAGGCAGAGAGGGGTGGTACCATGTGGCTCTGGGATGAGTGCAGGCTGAGCATCTGGTCAGTTGTCAGGTTGGTGAAGTGCCCTGTGTTATCACCGTTTGTGTATTCTGTCCTAAATCCTGTTGTTAGTTGTTTCCCTTTGTCTGCCTGTTTCTCCTTCCCATCCCGCTGGGGGAGGATGAGCCAGTGGGAGGTGGTGCTCAGTTGGGGCTGGGGCTGACCCAACAGCACCTGGTCAGTAGATGCTATCTATACTATGAACAACCCCAGAAGTGATACAGGAAGGGAGGAAGGAGCCACCTACTTAGTTGTGGATTAATATGAGCTCCAAGGAAAAGAGACGGCGGCAGCAGCAGTCAAGTACATGACTTGCGTGTATTTTAATAAAATGCCTCCATTTGTAGATGCCTCTCCAGCTTAAACTGGAGAAATAACTTTGTCTACAGGTGTAGCCCTTGCTTTCACTGCTGAAAGCTGGTCTAATGTGGGGCATCATCTAACTCTTGCTCTTTATTTTTTTTTACTTTTAGTATTAACAAAAGTTGGTTTGGAGAAGGGCTCTGGGTGGCTGAGTAGAGGTCCTGACAGCAACTATTTCCATCATCTTGGCTGGCCGGAATCCATATAGGTAGTGATTCTGATGCACATAGGTTTGGATGAGTGTTCCCATAGAACAGTTCTTTCACAGTGAAAAAAAGTTAAACACCTGCAGAGATCCAGGGAAGCCCAAGTTCATTACTAGTGAGAGCATTGCACAGGCATTGTTTGTATGCTTATGACTGATGCAAATTTAGGAAGAGGGTGTGAATTGAATATATAAGTGATGCTGAATTTAGACTTCATAATGCATCTGGGCATCTGATTATAAGCATACATATTCTGGTCACAGTGTGTAATTATTTGGTGCATTTGCAGCTCCTTAAATTACTTCTTACTACCTTGTCATGTCTTTGAAAATAACCACTAAAAAGTCATCACAACTATCCAGCTGCATTTAAAATATATGTGATCATTATGTTGGCTTCCTAAAGACAGGCTTTCCTGCTTGTGTAGTGATAAGTTTCAAATACCAAATAATATGAGTTATAAAAAAATTCTGGATTGTATTAAGAGTTGTAAAATTAATCTTTAAGGGAAATACATTTACATCCTAGATAAAAATGCAGCTAACAGTCCCTGAAACATACTATTTGTATTTTATCACATGCAGCACTACTGAAAGATGAAAAATGGTTGTCCATTGCCTGTATCTTTAAGAAACAAATTTCACATTTTGTTAAACATGCTTGAAAGGTAATATTCCTTACTGGATGTAAAAAGACAAATTTCTATCTGTAATTTAGTTTTTAGGTACAGTAAATGGACATTACGCTTTGATCAATGCTATGTCATGAGTCTCAAGTGCTAATGGAGGAGATGCCTTTTGTCCCCAGAGCACTCATATTAGTACCAAGTAGCAGTTTTGCATTTTTTCCCCTTGGAAATCCTGACCTTTATGGGAGAGGGGCAAAAACTCATTCAGAGTAGTATGAAAAGACATATTTCTTCCCTAATGCCTTTTTAAATTAAAAATGTATTTCAAGTTGGTGTATAATATTTTACTATTATGTACTCAATTTTATTTACAAATTTGTTCTTTTGATAACTGGCAATATGGCTATGAAACAGGTATTCCTATTGTGTTGTATTTATATTAGCATACAAATTGAACAGATTAAATAACAGTCTGACCCCAGCTGCCGCCTGAAATACATACTGTAGTTCCCGAATCTTGTATCATGGGTGTTTAAAGCCTGACACACTAAAAGTGGTCTTGATGCCTGTATCTCTCCATTCATTCCTATTTTCAGGTCTTACTAAGGACAAAATTTAGATGTTCCTACATCCACTGCTCAGTTTTATTTCTGCTTCCTCATTGCAGAATATGCAGAATTTATCACCCAGTTATTATTAGATTCAGGAATCATTGGTTCCTTGGCACCATGACTGCCAGGACTTCAGGGAGGACTTCAGCCTGCCTTTTTCTCAGAGGGATTCCAGTTGGGTGAGCAACTAGAAAAGAAAATGTTTTTGTGAATTTTTTCTTTCTTCTTCTTCTGTGATGCCTGGAACTGGATTAATTGCTCTTCATGAAACATGTTTCAGGTAAATCAAGAATCTGTTATCTGACTAACTTCTGGTGGGATATGGGAAGAGCAGCAGTGGCCTGTGTTGTTGCTGCTAAATTTCCATTCCTCACACTATCCTGGGATTGTGGGGTGGGTTTTCTGATTTTG
The DNA here is from genome assembly GCA_020800305.1 of Porphyrio hochstetteri. Classification (NCBI taxonomy): domain Eukaryota; kingdom Metazoa; phylum Chordata; class Aves; order Gruiformes; family Rallidae; genus Porphyrio; species Porphyrio hochstetteri. The sequence continues at coordinate 8,566,021 of CM036915.1, read as the reverse complement.
TTTTAATCTGTTATCTTAACGAGATAATATAAAGAGTAAAGGAGAAAGGGATGGTCCTTACTCCCTGCTGCTTTCCACTTACAGATGGCTCTTTTCCAGTACAGCTCTTTGAAATAGCAAAATTGTACCTTTGAATGTGAAGGACTTCAGTTCTTGAAGACACTTCTTCAAGAATCCTGAATTTCTTCAGAAACTGAGCACAAGTCATATTTTCATATTGGCTGAAAGGCACTTGCACAATAAATGCCTACGGGCGACTTACACAATACAACAAATGAGTGCAGCTTTAGCTGTCTCACCAAAATGTCTTATGGAAGACAATCCTCGAGGACAGGAGGTTTACTCAGGTAGAGTTACCTGATAAACCTAATGATATCTACAGTACCTGATGAATTTTTGGGTCTATGCAAATAGTCTTATCCTAAACCATAATAAAAACATGCACTCCACCATCAGATCCAGAATATCAAACATTTACCTTCCTCAGTGTTGTGGTTTAACCTTTCAGGCAGCTAAAACAACCACACAGATGTTTGCTCACCTTATCATCCCACTCCCCCTCCCCGGCCCCCGCAGTGGGACAGAGGAAAGAATTGTAAGAAAAAAGGTAAAACTCATGTGTTGAGATAAAGACAGTTTTAATAGGACAGAAAAGGAAGATGATTATGATAAAAGAACAGCTTATGTGTATGAGGCATGGCTCAACTGCTCACCACCTGTTAAACACCACCCAGTTAGTTCCTGAGCCACAGTCCCAGCCCCTAGCCAGCTTCCCCCAGTTATATACAGAGCATGATGTCACACAGCATGGAATATTCCTTTAGCCAGTTGAGGTAAGCTGTCCTAGCCCTGTCCACTTCTTGTGCACCCCCAGCCTCCTCACTGATGAGGCACTATGAGAAACTGGGGAGTCCTTGACTTTGGCGTAAACATTGCCTAGCAGCAACCAAATTATCAGTGTGTTATCGCCACAGCACTGTACTAGCTGCTAGGAAGAAAATTAACTCTGTCTCAGCTAAAACCAGGACACTGAGTAGCTTGGATTCTTGTAAGCATCCTGATCTGAATAGAAGCTTTATACCAGACTTGACCCTGAAGGTCAGAAGAGACACTATTATGTGACTGCAGATAATGTTATGGATTTTATGGATCAACTACTCCTGGCTGGTGTCTTCCTTTTATATCTCCATTGAGAATAGACTGAACTGTTGGAAAATATTTTTAAATGCACCTTATTTAAAATTTTGTGGACTCACTCATCATGAACTTTATCCTTACTGTATCTGGTATCCTTACTTCCTGGCTGCACCTCAGCATCTGTGTATGAACCACTGCCATTTGAAAGCCTCTTGGAGGACTTGGGGTTTGTTGCTGCGCTCTGAGAGCTTGAGTTGGCCTGCATGTAAAACTATGGTTTCACCAACTTGCCACTTCCTAATGAAATAATGCCACTCCTAAAAACTTTTGACAGGCTGGCCCAAGTCTATACTAGCACCTAACCAAGGACCTTTCTCTCCCTTGAGATGGTTATTGACTTCAGTAGGAGAGAAGTCAGGCTAACACTGAATGGTTTTGGAAACAAAAAACTACTTGTGCAATTATGGGCACTGATACTTTTATTAAAGGAAATTCCTTTGCTTGGGGTTTTATTTACTAGTTATTAAAATAATTTGTAAAACAGTGGTTTGATTCTATAAATGCATGACCACCTTTTCTACCAGAAATTATTTACGGTATTACTGTATTCTGTAGTGTTATCAGTTCAATATGGGGAAAAAATGTTTTCTAAGATATCAGGATATCAAAACAAAATTCTCACAAGTCTGATAAATTTTCCTTTAGGTAACATTTATACAAGTAGGCATTCAACAAGCAGGCCTTATTCACAAGATTATCAATGGGACAGTTTTAAAGAGGTTTTACAAGTGTTCTATGCTTATCTGTTTATCTGATATTTTTTCTCTCTCTGCCCTACAATGTTATTAAGAGGCTCTTCAAAGGTAGAAAACTAGAGTATATGGATGATACTACTTTGTAAAACTAAGACTGCTGGATTTACTTCATATTTCAAGGCATTGGGAAACATGCAAACAAAACAACTTACCTGGTCTACAGCCAATTTGTTTGTGACAAATATGCTACAGATTATTTAATCTATATTCTACAGAATTTTCATTTTTAAGATTTAGAGTAAAGGTCAGAGACTGTAATATTGATAGCACAGCTGTTATATTCTCTAAATGCTAATCCAGGTCCTAAGAGAAAATGATTGTCATCAATATAAACATAACAAATTTTACCTTTTAAATCTGCCATGAGAATTTTAATGAGACTAGGAAATGTTGAAGAAGTTGTTTGTTTTTTTTTTTTTTAAACTAATAACTAGTCTACATTGACTACAACAGGATTTTTCATTTTTTCCAAATAGCTAGTTTTGATTCAGAGAACATGCTCTCATATTCTAGGCTTGCATAGCAATTTTAAAACAGTCTTTCTAAGATGTCACATGTAGTGAACAACATTTCATAAGCTTCTCGATACAAATGTTACCAGCTGAAAAATTCTGACTCTTAGCAGAAACCCCACAGATAAATGAAATCCTTTATATGTGAAAACTGAGTAAGAAATTAGAGTTCATGTTTGTCTGGACTATAAATAAGCATGAAATTATTCATAGTTTCCATGTGATCATCATATGTTAACTTTCACCTAGTAAGGCCTGTTTCAGAAAGCGCTTAAACAGGTATTTCATGCTATCGACTTCTGTAGGCATGTGATTAAGAGCTTTCCTGAAAAGCCACCCTAATTATCATTCTATCATGACTTAAATAAGGTTGGCTGTGTCTGCACACCTACTTAACTTAGAGAACAAAGATTCAGTTTTTCAAATTAACATATTAAAGCTTTGTATTTTCCTCATGTAATCTATTAAGTTCCTTCAGAGAAGGAAGAAACATTTTAAACTATTTTTGCACAGTTTGTTAAAAACTGCTGGGTTTTAAGTCCTCTTTCCCTCCTAGTCAGTTTAAAAAGCACTAAATTACAGGTCTCTGAATTTCCTATTACAGATTTTACTGTTGGCCAATTCTGACTGTTCTTCTGTTTAATATTTGATCAGTGTCTGGAAAGGCTTTAGTCTGAAGGGAACGTATGATCAGTAATGACTTTGATATTTTTTTTGTCTTGCTGAAAGTTGGCTTTTAGCAATGTTTTTAAGGCTATGAAATTGTTTCTGTGTTTTGCAGTAGTATATCTTGTGTTGAGTTTCGAAAGCTCTAAGTCCATCTGTGGCATCCCTAATGTCATTGTTTCCTTATCTCTTTTTTTTAACCTTTTGCTAATTATAGGTTGGCAATTATGTAGTATTGTAAGCAATTATCCCAAAAGCTCCCTTTTAAGGAAAAAAAAACAATCCCTATTTTTTTCTGCATATATAAAGGAAATACATTGAAACAATTCTGATGTAAAAAGTGGGTCCCACTTAGGGCATGTTTCTAGCTTTAAAAAAAATATTTAAAAGCTTCTGCTGCTTTATAATGATTTAATCAAAAGTACGAAAAGTTTCTATAATATGGATAGGGATCAGTATGATTTTTTTTTTTACACTGATACAGTTTATTCCTACGAAGGAAACACAAGAACACAAGCCTTTTAAAATCTTTAAAAGGACCTCTAAAAGCACTGTATTTTCACATATCCCCAAATTTTTGCTGGCACAAGGTAAGATCAGAAAAAAACAAGTCTCGCCTTTTTCTCTATGTTGGTGTGACTGTTGATTATTACTTCTGTGCTGTTACAGATTCTTCATCGCAACATGATGATCTGTAGGAAACAATGGAAATAAATATTATCTTTGTTTCTTACAGATTATTTTTGAAGAAAACAAAAAATTTTCCCGCCTGTTTTTCTTAAAGTATAATCTGTTCCATCAGAAACATGTCTTCAAGAACTGTTAATACTGGTAGTTGTTTAACATTTCACAGTAGACTACCCAAGAACTACATCAGTGTTCAGAAAATGAAAGCCAAATAGTCAAGTAGTAAATTTGTAAGTTTATATAAATGGTCTGGTAGTATAGGTTGATAAATAGTATCTTAGCAATATCTGGTTTTTGTATTACACTTTTTCTACTTATATCTTCACTTAACAGATTGTTAACCCTTGTAAGTAAAGAATATTTTTCTTATTTTTCTTACCAGTGCTTAGCGCAACCTACAGCTGATTCTCCTACCAGGAAAAAATATGAAAATGTTGGGGGAAAAAAAAATCCAGAAAAGTACTTCATTAATGCATATCCAGAATTCAGACACTATTTAAAACGCTGATGTGGGGGTTTTTGTGTTGCTGCAAGAAAGACAAGCTTTGTACCACTTTGAAAGGTACTCTGGGAGGAGTAGAACTTAGTAACTTCATAGCATGTACTTCTAAATACTTAGGAGAAAGCAATGTATTAGCTACTTAACATACAAGTTAATCACATCACAGCTGGCTACAGCCAGGACAGATATGCCAAACAATCTCTTGTCAGCCTGTCCACTTCAAACGCAGTTTACTGATGTACAAGGTTATCTCATCACTATGAAAATGGTAAGTGTCAGCATTAAAAAGGAGGTGTTTTCATGGGTTACTGTGCAAGTTTATCACAATAATATTCACTGCAATGAATACTTATGTTCAGTTACTGCTGCAGAATATACTATGACGATTGGCTGATTCTTCTCAGTAAGCGTTTCCTAGGCTATCTTAGCAAGGCAAAAGACTAGAAGAGTCAAGTGTGTTACAAGCTGCAATTTCTGATTTGGCATTTAATATCTGCTGGTCCTGTGGTGATTGGCACAGATTTGGCTTTGAAAAAACACCCTATTTAAAGATTTCAATTTAAAAAGGTCTGATGGAACACTGAAAAGCACATCTAGAGATAAAGTGCAGTCTTTAATCACATGGGCAGCTTTGTGCACACAAGCGATCTTTTGGAATTTAGTGGGAATACTCTCATGAATAAAGGTTCCTGGAGCTGACCTCTATTTTTATTGTGTTTAGTTGCTGAAACATAGAAGTATTTTTGTTAATTAAGATGAAGTATTCTGATATTTTCCATAGGCAAAGTTTCTGAAGGCAACCATAACATTATTTTCTATTTGTCTTGCCTTACAGAAGGTGTTTCATCACTGTCAGAAAAGCTCCCTGTGTAGTTCCCAATGAAACCTCTCAAATATTTAAATCCCTACTGGATGAGAGGTTGATTTAAATGGGAGTCAACATACTTTTTAAACCTCACTTGAAAAAAAAAAAGGAATAAATTTTGTAAAAATCAACTCTGGACCTGAATGTGATTAACAGGAAAAATTCTCTACAGCACAAAAAGGAATAATTAAGCTGTAAATTTAGTCTGTGTTTGCCAAATGGTAAACAATATTTTTTACCACAGGCTCCCCCTATCCCAAATTTATCCATTTAGATAAACATAATTAAGTAATGGATGATGGTTTGTTAGCATTTTATTACATGTGTTTGCAAGGGCATTAAGAGTAATAGTAAAATGCACAACAAGTATTATAGATATTGAGGTTTTTGGTGGTGGAAAACGTGACTTTTCCAAATCTGGGCTGGAAGCATGTTTTCCTAAAAATTAACTATTTCTCTATGCATAACAGTGATCGAGATACTGCTGTCTTAGTTGATTTACATACACTAATTGCTAGTTCCTATTAATGGTCACCTGCTCAACAATATTAATAAATTAATATTTTCACAAATAGTACGAAGCACTAAATTAACTTTAGATTTTAGCAGTGAAATTGGATTATCCTGTTTGTTACTTTTCTCTTGAAACAAAGTGATCTAGTGAAGCTGTCAAATTTTGCAATATTTTTAATGTGTATATTATGTAAATGTACATGTATGTACATGTATGTATATATTTAATGGTAAAAGTTTCAAGCAGAAAGGGATGGAAATACTTAATTTTTTCTGCAATTTGACTAAGTAATATGATAAAAATGTCTCCACTGAAGTGACTCATTTACCTAGTTGGGAAATAATTATGTTCCTATTTTGCTGCTGAACCTTTAAAGCAGATCAAATTCTCCATATACAGGACCTACAGGAATAATCCATATTTATGGCTAATGCAGTTCAAAGGAAAATCTGAGCTGGCACTTGTAAAATTCCTTGCAGCTGAACTTCCCCAAAAATCTATTTAACAGCTTAGCTGATGAGCATGTGGTTTGTTTCTACCTTAATCAACGCAAAGCTGACAAATCAGAAGACAGTATTATAGACATGATATGCCTTGCCAGCTTGTGGCAAAGGAAGCCATAGACTTTACAGAACATAAGGACTGGAAGTGCTCAGCCATAGCATGGGTGGCATAACCAGTACAGGCTTCACACCACCATCACATGTAAATTCAAGTCCCTGAGTTGACCTTGATTCAGCAAGGTACTCACAGCCAGTGTTACTAAAGCACAGCACAGCAATGGCCCTTCTGCTTCTGACTGGATTACTCAAATATTACCCTGAGTTGAGGCCTTTTGTTAAGGGACTGTTTGGGCTCCTGTTTACCAAAAAGATGTCCCAGACTGTAGTAGGCAACAGTGGTAAAACCTGCTCAGTTTTACAACACACTAACTGGCATTCTGACTCACTTGTCTCTTTTTGCTTTCTCATAGGTTTGGTAAAAACACTTCAAGTCCAGGACAGGCCATCTTGATTACTCAAGTACAACTTTTGGTACATGCTGGAAAAATATACAGGAATTCCATGTTCTGCTTCAATGATACTGTGGAGGGATATTTCCAGGAACAAGAAATTCCTACGCTGTAAACATTTCTGTATCTGACTTCTGAAGACAATGCTTCTTTTGTTGTTACAGTGATACCTGTCACCTAGAATTTTCTGATTTTTCAAAAGAAACAAAATACCCAACCCCTACAGTATCTTTCCCTTTTTGTGAGAGGTCTTGATTCTGTACATATGCATTTTGATTTTCTAAAAATTGAAAAAAAATAGCAAGAGAAATAAAATTTAATGTCTCTTTAGCTCTGTTTTGAGGAATATGTTTAGAGATAAGAAGGTGTGTACATGTAAAATACGATGGGAAGAAGCATGAATACCTTGCCATCCAAGGGTAATAAATGCAGACCTTAGAAAAAGCTTTTAAAGAGCAGCATTTTTCTCATATGCCAAGCCACTTGCTTAGTAGAATCACAGAATCACAGAACGGTAGGAGTTGGGAAGAGACCTTGAAAGATCATCTAGTCCAAACCCCCTGCCAGAGCTAAACCTTACAGGAATGCATCCAGGTGGGTTTTTAATGTCTCCGGAGAAGGAGACTCCACAACCCCTCTGGGCAGCCTGTTGAGTGCTCCATCACCCTCACAGTGAAAAAGTTCATCCTTATATTCACATGGAACTTCCTATGCTCCGGCTTGCACCCATTGCCCCTTGTCCTATCGCTGGCCATCAGTGAGAAGAGCCTGGCTCTGTCCTCCTGACTCTTGCCCTTTACATATTTAAAAACTTTGATCAGGTCACCCCTCAGTCTCCTCCTCTCCAAGATAAACAGGCACAGCTCCCTCAGCCTTTCCTCATAAGGAAGATGTTCCACTCCTTTAATCATCTTGGTGGCCCTGCGCTGGACTCTTTCAAGGAATTCTATGTCCTTCTTGAACTGGGGGGCCATCACAAAACTGCTGCTACTGAAATTAAAATGAAACCTCAATTTGCTCCCAGAAGTTGGTGATTTTCAGTCTCTTCTATGGCCAAAGGGCCTGAATTCTGCTCATGTTGTGTTTCTGTTGATTCCACTGAGAAAAGAGTGGTGTCTAAGCAGCTGTGATTGAGGGGGAAGTGTAAATTACACCACAGGATGACTGAATTTAGGACATTATTAGGATGTTACTAGGATGTCTGTTTTTCTGCACAGATTTGCTGATAAACTATTGCAGTTTAACCTGGCAGGCAGTTAAAGCAACCACACAGCCATTCATATCTCCCTACCAAATGGGATGGGGGAGAGAACTGAAAAAAAGTAAAACTCATGGGTAGAGAAAAACAGCAGTTTATAGGACAGAAAAAGGATGATGATTATTACAATAATGATAAACAAAAAGAAAAATTATGCACAGTACAACTGCCCACCAACCACTCTCTTGATGGCCTGCTAGTTCCCAAGCTGCAGCCCTCCCCAGTCAACTTCCAACAGCTTATTTACTGAGCATAACATCATACTGTATGGAATATCCCTTTGGCCAATCTGGGGCACTGTCCTGGCTATGTACCCTCACAGCAACTTCTGCACTTCCTGCAGAAGGCTGGCAGAGCCTGGGAAGCTGAAAAGTCCTTAATTTGTAAACGCTGTTTAGCAAGATCTAAATATTAGTGTGCTACCAACTGTATTTTTGTCCTAAATCTAGGACAGCACTATACCAGCTACTAAGAAGAAAATTAAGTCTATCCCAGCAAAAAAAGAGAACATAACATTGTCCTGCAAGAAGCAAATAATCTGATTGACGTAATTAGTTCTCTATTTACTCTGTGTGTGTGCAGACCAGTACAAACACTGTTACTTGCTTATTACTGTGACACTTCTAATGTTAATTAGTATTATTAGCTTGAACAGTACTCTATCTTGAAAAGGTGGGTGAAAGTATGCATCAGTCTTCAGCCTGAAAGCGTTACTTCAAAGATTTGGAATTTCCTCCTCCTTTCATATAAAGGATTTCAAAGATTTTTAAGTAACTTCAACTAACAGGATGAAGACAGCAATTCATGACCGCTCAGTTCTGGGCTGTCCTTTCATAACTCAGTATCATATAGCCTTTTTTTTAAATCCCCTTAAATGGATATTACCCTTACTGTTGCATTAAATGTTTACAACAATGTGAATCTCACAGAGAAACTCCAAAGTAAAGCCATCGAAGCCAAGTTCACGGTTCTTGCTGAAAACAGATTAGATTTGATTCTGGTAAAGTTCCATTCTGAATTTGTTAAACCCAAGTCTGCAAGCAAAAATTATAGTAGCTAAAACCTAAAAGAAATGTTCATTAGGAGTAGGTGGATTTATTTTACATATCTATCTATGTGTCTTCATAATGACAGTGTCTAAACTCCCAAGAAGTATAGCAGTTGATCCTGGAGATCTATAGTGAGAATTATGGCTGTCATGGTTTGTGTCTCCAGTTCTGAAAATACTTAAAGATGGATATCTGAAGCTGCTGAAGATAAGCCTGAGCTTGCAGTATAGTTTAGATGCTATATGTGTGTATATATATATATGTATATATATATATAAAATTTAGGCTTTATTTAATTTTTGGACTGCTAAAATCAGAAGCTTCTTTAAAAAATCCAACAACTAAACAAAAAAACACATAACTGTACATGTGTCACAAAGATGCTATGGGTTAAGATCAGAAAATAAGAAGAATGAAGGAAGGTGCTTGTCTGATTTGCATAAACAGTCAGATGATGTTTTCAATTTCTATCCTTTTGAAATGCTCATGTGGTAGTATAAAGGCTATAAATCATTCTTGTGAGCCAAAATATCATTTGCTACTGTTAGAAGGTGAGTTAACAATACTGCAACTTTGGTGAACTTCAAATGCCTTCCACGTTCAATTTTTTAAATAAGAACTGTAAATAACAGGCAATTTTGGAGTATAATAAATGATCCCTTCCAAAGTCTAATGGTAGCTTACTTTAGTTATAGCTGTTCTTTTATAGCAATAGACAGCTTCAAAAAAATCATTCTTACAGTATACACATAATTTTAAAGAGCTGGAATAAAGTTTTGGAGCAAGTCCATTCATTTTATTCAAGTGTTGCAAGTAGTAGGAATATCTTTGATGACCTAACTCTCATCTCACACAGGAAGCTGCCTTACCTTTTGGAATTTCAGTTTGCACATAGTGTTCTCTTCACAGGTATCTCATATTCTAGAGGTTTCCTTTCTACTCAGACTATTGCTTATCTTAATTGATGAAATGTAATCAATCAGATGCTAAAGATTTATAAAGTGTGTTTAAAAATTATAAGATTTTTAAAATTAATTAAGTCTGTATTAAAATTTTTCCCCTGAATTTGAAGTCTCTGAAGAAAAATAATTTCCAGACTTTGACTGGAAGCATAAAGAGTACTATTTAATTTTTAAAAACCAACTCTTACCTAATGACACAGCTTTGGAAGTTGCAAATTTAAAAACACAGCAAGATTTATGATATAACTGTGAGGTCAGAATAACACAGCTATATTATTAGCACTAACTGCAGCATTACAGTGTTCTTTACCTATATTTTAAGCAGATAACAAAAGTGTTCTGAAAAAAATACAGAAGAAAAATCAAGTCCCCTTCAGAGGACTACATGCGTCGTTCAGCCCAAAACTGGTGGATAAAAAATACCACACGTGTTAATGCTGTTCATGAACAGAAATGATGGGTGAACTTCAGTTTGAAACCATGAATATCTGGCTTGGATGAAAAAACAAATGCTCTTTTATGATAATACCTGCTCGTTGGTCCTGCTCTTGCTGTAGTTACAATAGTGTTCCATCACCACACTATGTGAGCATGTTACATATACTACAGCCATGTAAGAACTCCTCAGTTAGGGCTGTGTCCAGGAAAAAGAGGAATCAAAATTACTATTCTCAGTGGGCCTTTTTTCCTTCAAATGTCACTATGTGGTTAGATTTATTTTTGGAGAGAAAGGTATGACATTCTCGTTTCCTGGCTTTATGCTACAGGCTAACTGTCAACTGGCACAGCCTCTAATGTCATTTTGCACAAGTATATTTTTTTTTAACAAAGTTTAACTTTTCATGATAGTTAAAAAGATGAAGAGCTATTTATGGAATAAACAGTAACAAAAGCTAGCTAACTCGGCACAGCATAATGGGATTTTAATGTATTCTTCTTGTCGGCATAGTGTATTTCTGTGATAATTTTATGTGACAGTGTAATTAAACTGGAAAACAATTCCCATTTCCTAAGTATTTTATCTATTTATCATCATTTATTTCTTTACTTTCTCACTCTGCTATAAATATTACTGTAAGGAGAGTTAAATAAGTTAAACCAATGCAATTACTTTTACAGATTGAAATTAACTTCATATATCAATTTATACTGGTTTGTGTACAGCACCTACTATTTGCCCTGTACAAATAAATGCATTTGTTGCAGTATATTTATAGTGTCACTATGGTTTCCATGTTTGTACTCCTTTTGACTAATGTTCTATATGTTAAAACTTGACATTTTAACAGTATTTTCAAACAATTTCATTCATTATCAAATAACCATTTATTACACCATGGCAATTTGAAACCATTTACTGGACCCTCTAGACATCGCTAAACAATGATTTATCAAGGAGTGTGCAAATTTTAGTGCTTATCACAGCAAATACACAAAGTAACGTTAAATAGTGACTTGACAACAGCTCTGACTAAATTGTTTTTCTTTTTTAATCGTGATGAGTCATATTTAGTAATAGCAGTTTGCAAATGCACTGGAAATTGAGGGCAATATTCTAGAATGCTCCATTGCAGAAGGTTCTTTCTGTTTCACTCAAATTTTTTGCATGCTTGGTGCATAAATTGGAAGACAATGGGACATGACAGATGTATGTCTTACTGCCTTTTAACTTGTTTTGTGATGCCTACAATGCCCCGGCATTGTTATGTGTGACAACACTTTTCACATTGACCATGTATCTTATTTTTGCTTACCTAGAGTCAACAGCAGTAATGCAAAGGATTTTCAGTTCTGCTTTCAGGATAAATCTCCTCCTTCCCAGTATTCTAGCCAAAAAATAGGACTGATTTAATTTCATATGTGACCGCTTGGCTGCAAGATGCTGTGCTTGTATCTCTGTTCCTTACCTCCCCTATTCCCTCTGAACTTGATAACCACAGTACGTCTATGGGAACAGACTGATAACCCACAGATGATAATTAGGTCTCTGGAAGCATTTAGGGGCAAACTTTTTAATCATTGCAGAACTCACACATTCAGCTCATCATTAAATAAATTGAAATGTTTAAATATTACAGAGGATATTCAAAGAAAGAGTATCAATGACTTGGGAGTATTCCTCATTTGTGAGGTTCTACATGGACTATAGCTGAACAAATATCATTAACACTGAATTTAAATGATCCCTAAATCAATAGTTTGCTGTTGTTGATTTCTACTATAGTAACATCAAGTAGCACCAGATAAAGCCAAGGTCTCACTAACAGCCTACCATCATCCCTGCTCAGAATTATTTATTCTGCACAGTTTGTTTATGAACTGGAGTAATAAGGAACACACCTTAGGTTGTGATCTTCCTTGGCTGAGGTTATGAAAAGAGCAGAACTAAAAATTACACACAGATTTTCTGTATGTCAGTCTTAATTTCAAAGGCATCCAAAAGGTTTTTGGATTCACTAGCTCCAATTCAGCAGACCACTTGTTCTGTTACTGCTTCTATGGTACAGCCAGCAAAGACAGCTTTTACTCATTAACTTAAAATAATAATTTAGTTTAAATTGCCACAGCTTTCAACCTGTGCTGATAAGACAGGCTGTAAACTGTGGTAGAAAAGAAGCTGTTCTGTAGCATGTTACAGCATGAGATCCTCTACCAGAAGGGTGCTGCTAGGCTTTGCAATTTCGACAACCAGTGCAGCAACAGCCAAGGTGCATCACAAATTGGTGCCCTTACACAAGCAGAAAGGTAAAATCTTGTTTGCTTGCTGAAGGGCTCATTATCCTTAGTTTAAGGACTTTAGTTCTTTACTTCTACTTATGCATATCTTCTGTGTTTAATCTTAGCTAATCAGTAGCTAACATTTGGAGTTTGAAGGGGTTTTTTGGTGTTTGGTTTCTTAGAGGTTATATGTTTGCTTGTTCACTACCTCCCCTAGTAATTGATGAGAAGTTTACTAGACTAGTAGGATACAACCAAGCTCTCAAAGTGTGTTTATGGAGTATACAAGGAAAGATTCTCCAAAACCATCAAATAATAAATAATTCATTTTACCCTGGCAGATTGATTATTTCTCTAACTTGAGATAATTTTTAGAAATTCTTCATCAGTTCCATAATGACAGTATTTCTTAACACACTACTTTAAACAAAGCTGTCACTAAAGTCAGGTAGGCTAGATCAGGCACAAAAAGAAGTTTTGGCTTAAACCAATTGCTTATTTGCAGTGATACTGTATGATGCCAGAATAAATGAACAATTACAGCCATGTCCCTACTTATTTAAAAAAAAAAAGTCTTAGGAAATGAAAGTGTCTTGTAGACAAGAGTAAGCATTTAATAATCAGAGAAAGTCAAGCTTAGTTCAACCATAGGTCAGAACTGAAGGTCTTCTCAGAATCAGGTACCTCAAATTAAAGCTCTCTGGGTGCAGATGTGTCTATAGCCATAGACTCAAGTGAGCCTAATATAAGTGCCAGTGTGTCTGCTGGGGTTTTTGGTTGTCTGGTTTTTTTTAATCAATCTATATTACAAAGCTCTAAGTTACTGAGGTACCTTCAGACCCAACTTTTGTTGATCTAGGAAGTAATTCTGAGCTGACTGGTCTTGTTATCCCTTCCTCTGCCTAGTGGAGATTATTATTCCTTGATTTCCACCAGGTAAACAGGTAGTTTAGCTTCTTTTTCACCTAAGAAATCAAAGTTGAGCATTTTTTTTGTGGTTGGTTTTTGTTTTTTTTTTCTTTGTGGTAGACTTTGGTACAATCCATAGTGGTTTAGCAACCTTCATCAATTAAGTGCCAAAAATAAGACTTGAAAATTGCAAAAAACCCCAAGTGTTTTAATCAGTTAATGACACTCCCTCTCAGAATTCAGAAAGATAGATAGATAGATAGATAGATAGATAAAAAAGTTAGTTTTCCTCATAATCAAAGAAACTATTTCTACATGGCCAGCACTCTAGGTGTGAAGGAAGGAAGTCACCAAGGGGAACTCTGCTCACTTAAGGAGATATTTTACAAAACATTAAACCCAATGAGGGTATCTGTCAAAACATAAGAGACTCCATCACTGCTGTTAACCTACCTTCCATTACGGATTAATTTGACACTAATTGCCAAAATGATGTAATTTAGCTAATCTTCAAAAAATACTATTTGAAAATTAAAATTAATGGCTAGGATAAAATCAAAGAATTTAACTGAAGAAAAGCTTAGAGATGAATGGTCAGGGGCCGACCAAAAAAGCTTAGATGGGAATTACCTTTAAAAATTGCATTTAATACATAGAGCAACAGAGAACAAAAGAAGCATTTAAAGAAGAATGCGACAGGTACCAGTGGAGGAAACATCTAAAAAATTGTTTGCTGATGGAAAGGGATGGAAAAAACAAATATAAAGCATTTTAGCTCTAAAAAGGACTCTGGGACAGTATTTTGTTAGATCTGAAAACCCACAAGATATTATCAACTCAAAACATAGTTGATAAATACTTCATTTTCTATGCAGTGGACCGACTGGCGAATGTGATCGTTAGAAGTGGTCAGCCTCTCCATGTGAGGTTTGCAGATAAAGTTACATTTGTACCAGCAAACTAATCATAGCTTTGTGATGTTCTTCCAAGTCCACATTTCTGATAAAGATGCTGTGTAACATGCTAGACTGTCATCAGTACCAGATGGTACAAGTCCCTGATGAATCATGTGCCAGCTGTGCACAGCTAGAATACAACATGCTTCAAACACCCTTCCTCATTCCCCTCACTAAGCACTCAGCACAGCAAGGCTATATTGATACTTGGGCTCATGAGCATTCGAAGCAGCAGAATGTGTGTCAGGAGCTCTCTGTACAGTAGGCCTATGAAAGATGACAGCTTCCAGAGCTACACACTTCATGCTCTTGCTAGTAGTTTCTCCCTTTGCCAAACTTGACAGGGAAAAAGAATGCAAAGACAGGCTCCTCTGTCTGTTATGCCTATTTTGTCCAGGAGGTGGGAAGGGTTATGTTTTCCAGCATACAAAGAGTATGATTTCCCTTATCCTTGTTTGCATTAAAGAGTGCCATTTCAATAACATCACCTCAGTGTCACCAGACTTGCTTTGCTATACAGTACAGTGGGAAACCTAACTGCCCCACCACAGCACTAATGCCTGCTTCCCTTGTGTTCTTGTCTGCTTACCTAATGTAATTAGCAATGTGTACGGCTTGCAAAGGAGAAAAAGGTTGATTCTAACACGTGGCTAATTAAGGTATTACAGCTAGCTATTTGCTAGGCTGACTCAAGGGAGCAGTAATAGGATATGGAGTCTTTCACCTTAAGTTCAGCTGTTCTTACCCCCAAATTCCCAGGTAGCAATCAGTAATTTCTCATTAACCCTGGCACAAAATGAATCTGACTCCACTCACGCATGTGGATGAGTTTTGGGCATGTGTCTGTCAACAAGAAGCATCAGTATCTCTGATAATTAAATTTCAAAGTGAAGAACCCCACTGCTCTGAGTGAATAACAGAAGTTGATACCTCCCTGAGGCATTTTTAACTTTTTTTTTTTGAGGGATTTTTGTTTGGGGGTTTTTTTGTTTGCTCAACAAGATACCACAATACTAGCAGACACAGTTTTAGGTTTTTGAAAACTACAAATGGACTGTTGTCCTTAGGTTTCCCTGTAAGACAAACAACTAATTGTAGTACAACCATAAAAGTTGGAATAACAGTTTAAAAAATAGCCAACCCCACGCCTAAATTATAATGAATCTGCACGAGGACTCTCTATTTCATGATCCTATTTGCACTGCCAAGAACATAAAGAATCATTGGTTCTTGACATCATTCTCCTGAAGAAGGGCAATTATCTTCTGTATGCATTGCCTTAATCATGTCAAGTTGTGTCCCATAAATTTGCATGTCTCCCAAGGAGCCACAGTGCATTGCCAGCAGCCTGATAGGCCAGATCAAAACAATTTCCTAATGTATGTTTACATCAGCTTTGGCTCCTAAGATGCTTTTGCTCTAGTTGTTCACCAAAGTAAATTCCCTTTCTCCAAACTATGTGTTGCATTTGGGACGAGGCAGAATGAGCAGAGTATGGATGGATACACTGTCCTTATCAGAACCAGGCAGCGTTTTCTAGATTAATGAACTGCAAATCAGCTACACAAATGAAACCACATGCTCAATACAAACACAGTCCTCTGAGATAGACTTGTTGTCACAGTCAGAGAGGGAGGAGGAGGGAGGGAATGTGCATGCATATGTGTGAAGGGAAGTGTAATGAATGCCAACTTCCCTCCCAACTCTCTGGGATACATGAGGATGACAAACTCTCTGAGGAACAATTCCTTTGACTGGTTTGTTGAGGAAAGGAAACTTGTCACACTGCCAAGAATAAAACTGCTTCTGGGTTTAGTTTTGAATTTTATAAAGTGAATAAGTGAAAAATGTATACACATTCACTTCAGACCCAAGTCATGAATAATTAAAAGAATATATAATTGTACCCAGTTTTCTCCTCAAGCTCAACCAGCAAAGATATCTTCTGTCCATGTAACAGGGTACTTCATGTTTTTTTCAGAAACTGTAACAAGTGAGCTGAACCATGTACCACTGAATTCATACTGCATGCAAGTAGGAATAACAGTCGGACCAGCAGAACACACAGAAACTGAGAACTCAACAGTTTTATAGGAAGGAAGTTGTAGATTTTTTGATTATGCATAAATATTTTCATAGTGTGATTCATCCACACTGATATTGGATTCTGACCACAATAGGATAAAAATGATGTCAACAGAGCATTAGGATAAATGTTAAGCTGATACTGCAAATGGCAAAGATCAAACATTTTTTATGAGGCACAGTAAGACAAAAGTACCTATGCACAAAATAACCTCAGAAAACAGCAGTTATCTGTATGCACGTGTAGCTATCTCCTTTTTCTGAGACAGGCAGACTTCCTAGTACAAATTAAGAAGTGTGAGTTAACAGTATACAGCCACACATTTGTGTGCAGTTCTGCTGGTGCAATGGTATTGTCTAATGGTGTTCATCTTGAAAAGACAGGTGCAAGAGATCTATTGCTTTTATTTTCCTAAATTATTCCCACAGTTAATGGGTCCCTCAGATTTCAACTGAAAGTGAAATTTAGGATTAGTATCTCTTTTTCTTGAGAATATATTAGTTAGCAAATAATAGCAATGTATTTAGTACCTTTTACTTGCAGATGGAGAAATCTTATCTAAATACTAATGAAGAACATTAGTGACTTCTATAAACTATACACACACAAATGCAGACATGAAGCCTCTGATAGCTATAAAGTTGGCTCCTGCTTCTTCTCATACCGGTATGGCTGATTGTACACAAAAAGCTGTGATGCTGATAGGAAAAATAAATTAAAAAAACTGAAAATCATACATACAGAGGATAAACCAATTCTCTTTTGTATGTAGGTACCAACTATGTCCCTGAAATAGCAAAGGTCTGGGGCTTCTTTTGGCTGTTACAAAAGATGTGCATTCTTTGTATTTTTGCACTTCTTTTAGCTGAATTCCAAACACAAGATATTCACTTAGACTTGATTTAGAACTTCACTTTTCGACAGAGAGGTATTTGTTCATAGAAAAAGGCAAATGTCAGGGAGGACTACTAGGAGATGTGAAGTGCAAGTCTGCTTAAGAACTAGTCCACTACAGCATCATGGGGTGTATGTGAAGTAGCTCAGGGAGTTTTGGGAGAAAGTACACAGGGACACAGGACTGTGGTGAGGGTCACTTTCTGCTCAGTAATTTACCCCCATGACATGCAAAGAGGATGCCACTATGAAACTCAGCTAGCTTCAGTAGTGTAACAACTCATTACAATTCAATGGCTTAAAGCGGTGATGACATATCTGACGGGAATACTAGAAGTAAACCAAAACATTGCACTCTACCCACTTGTGTCCAGGTCTGAAAGCTAACATAATGTGTTGCTCTTGTCACTTTGTATCACAGGAGTTTAAGGAGACAAATTATGCGCCTGGACTACAAAAGCAAAGGTCAAGTACAGCCCAAAGCCATTATCATTAAAAATGGGCAAAATTAAGTTGGACACCCCACCCCTGATGTATCCATACTTCTGCATAGGAAAAATAGCAAGTAGGAATTCTATACAAATGCAGTCTCTACATACAACCCCACAGACTTTCAAATGAATGTTCCAACATTTCTGAGTTCCTGCTTAAACCACTTGAAAGGGAGGCATCTTTAGGTCTGTGGGTTGTATTTTGGGTTGGTTTTTTTTTAGATTACTAGAAGGTATTTTTCTAATAAGTAAAATGTGAAAAGACCTCAAAAAGGTAAATGTTTTGGTATTCTTTTGCTTTTGACAGCTATTTTTAATTTAAGGTTAATTGTGAATTGTTTCAGACCTGAAATTGTGAAAATTGATTTTTCCTGTGTAAAGCACAAAATTCATGTGATGGGGCATAATTCCTTCAAGCCTGTTCTCTTTGGTAAAGCTTTCATGTGAGAATCTGCTAGTATTTGCAATTGTCTGATGTTTAAAAATAGAATTATTCAACCCTCGTAGTTGACTCTAACCCCTTGTTTGCTTGTTTTCTAGGTTACACCGGAACACTTGATAATTTTCAGCTATATTGTGCCACCCCGTGTAAGAGATGTGAAACTTCACAACTTCGCCGAACACCATGAGACAAGTTTGGCATTTGTGTCCTGTAGATGAAACGTGTGCATTCTGAAGACAGATTAGTTTATTAAGAACTGAGCGTCATTTTGAAAAGCATTAGAAGTATTTGAGACTTATTTTTTTAAAAAAACCCTTTAATTTGCTGGAAAACTTTCAACCTTTTGACTTAGTAAGTCAGTCATGGTGGTCCTTCATTTATGGCTGCTTTGTTGACAAACAAGGAAGATTATCTGTTGGGTAATAAAATGAGTCTCTACAGCATAATTTAATTTCATTTTCTACTTTATCTAAACCATTTATTCAAAACCCGTACTCCAACACTTTGCAAACTTAAATTTGCTAATAAATAAGTGGTGTTCAGGTGTCAGACTAAGAAGTTTTGATCCATATTACAACTAAGCAGCTCATAAAAGGGAACTCCTCTTTTCCCTACTGCAACGTGCCCCTCTAGGAAGCACAGGCACCTTTGATCTTTCCACCTCAGTTGGACCCAGCTCATTCTGGAACAATTTCAACTGTTCACAGATACTCCAGATGAGCAGGCTAAGGTATCTTACCATTCATTCTTCAATACTAGGCTAGTACCTCACATTAGATCTGTCCCTGCCCATGGCAGGGGAGGGTGGAACTTTATGATCTTTAAGGTCCTTTCCAGCCCTAACCATTCTATGACTCACTATGAAAAGCTGGAGTGCTATGTGCATAGGAAATTCCAAAGTAGGTACACTAGTAGCAGTAACTTTGGCGTGCAGCTGGGACTAATGAGATCTGTTAAATTCCTACTTTCACAAACAAAAACCAAAGGTGGTGGGACACAGTATTTTTTCACTTTTGCTGTTTCCCTTCACTTTTTTACTGTATTTCTCCTACCAGTAGTTACACACCCTTTCTTTATACTCAAGCTAGCTCTTGCTTTACATTTTTAACTATTATCTGATAAACTCAAGTTACAATAATGCCTACAGGCCTCAGGCCATTTGCTGTGCATGGTACTAATTCTTGGTATTTTTGATGCTCTCATTAATTTACCTTAATAATTGCACTTTTTTGGATATTATTCATAGATTTTCTCTTCGCTGTTTCAGATGCCTGTGCTTTCTGTTCTTCTTTGGTGGAATTTTTCTTTCTCACATTTTCCTGCATTCATTTAGTGCCCCCTTGCATCACTTTTTAATTTGTTCCACACTCTTCCACATCTGTCACATTTATTCCAAGTTTCTTCAGTACTCTAAAACAAAACAAACTCTGTTGCATCATTTGCCTTCGGGCAATGGATTAGCTGTGACTAAGTAGCTGCCTGTGTATTATGGGTTAGTGGCTGGTTCTAAGCCCTAGCCAAACCCTTCCTTCTATCTTTATCTCCTCCTCCTAGTAATGTTAACTACCGTTGCTATTCTCAGGTACAAGAGGATGAAAATGAGATTTACC
This sequence comes from Porphyrio hochstetteri, assembly GCA_020800305.1. Classification (NCBI taxonomy): domain Eukaryota; kingdom Metazoa; phylum Chordata; class Aves; order Gruiformes; family Rallidae; genus Porphyrio; species Porphyrio hochstetteri. The sequence continues at coordinate 8,545,936 of CM036915.1, read as the reverse complement.
TAACTTCTCACGCTTCTGTGTTTTTCTCTGTATGTGTCCTGGTTTCAGCTAGGATAATTTTCTTTCTAGCAGTAGATGTAATGGTGTTTTTGAGTCAGGATGAGAGTAGTGCTGATAACACCCTGATGTTTTAAGTTGTTACTGAACAGACCAGGACATTTTAGTTGTTCATATTGCCTCGCTAATGAGGGGGGAAGGGAGGGTGTCCAGGAAGCTGGGAGGGTACACAGCCAGGACAGGTGACCAAAACTGGCCAAAGAGGATATTCTATATCTCACGCTCAGCATAAAGGGGGGCTTGTGGGGGTAGGAGCACACGGCTTCAGGACACGCATTTTTTGGGGACAGTCCAAGTTGCACAGTTTGGTGAGGAACTTCACTGTCTATCACCAGCTTCATATATTTTTGCAATTATTTCTGTCTCCTCTGTGCTAGTAAACTGTCCTCATCCCAATCCACTAGGTTTGCCTTTGGTTTATTTTCCTTTTCCCCTTCCCCTACATCCACCTTTCCTGGGCAAATGGCTGCATGGTGCTCAGCTCCTGGCTGGGGGTAGATCATAGAATCGTAGGGGTTGGAAGGGACCTTGAGAGATCACCTGGTCCAGCCCCCTGCCAAAGCAGCTCCCTAGCTCATATTGCACAGATAGGCGCCCAGATGAGTCTTGAATATCTCCAGAGAAGGAGACTCCACCACCCCCCTGGGCAGCCTGTCCCAGGGCTCTGTCACCCTCACTGTGTAAAAGTTCCTCCGCATGTTGGTGCAGAACTTCCTGTGCTCCAGTTTACAGCCATTGCCCCTTGTCCTGTCTCCACAGACCACTGAAAAGGGGCTGGCTGATTCCCCCTGCATCCCATACTTAAGATATTTATAAACATTAATAAGGTCCCCCCTTAGTCATCTTTTCTCCAGGCTGAACAGCCCCAGCTCACTCAGCCTTTCCTCATAGGGGAGATGCTCCAGGCCCTTAATCATCTCCATAGCCTCCTCTGCTCTGCAGGAGATCCCTGTCTTTTTTATACCAGGGAGCCCAGAACTGGACACAATACTCCAGGTGGGGCCTGACCAGGGCAGAGTAGAGGGGGAGGTTCACCTCCTTCGACCTGCTGGCCACAGTCTTCCTGATGCATCCCAGGATCCCATTGGCCCTCTTAGCCACCAGGGCACACTGCTGGCTCATAGCCAACCTGTCATCAACCAGGACCCCCAGGTCCTTCTCCACAGAGCTCTTCTCCAGCAGGTCATCCCCCAGCCTGTACTGATACAGACTGTTATTCCTCCCCAGGTGCAAGACTTTACACTTGCTTTTATTAAACCTCATCTGGTTTCTCCCTGCCCAGCTCTCCAGCCTGTCCAGGTCTCACTGGATGGCAGCACAGTGTTCCTGCGTGTCAGCCACCCCTCCCAGCTTTGTATCATGGGCACTTGCTGAGGGTGGATGCTATTCCCTCATCAAGGTCGTTGATGAAGATATTAAACAGGACTGGACCCAACACCGAGCCCTGGGGAACACCGCTAGTCACAGGCCTCCATTCAGATTCTGCTCCACTGTTCACAACCCCTGAGCCCAGTCTGACAGCCAGTTCTCAACCCACCTCACTTCCACTCATCTATCCCATGATCTCTCAGCTTTGCTATCAGGATGTCATGGGAGACAGTATCGAAAGCCTTACTGATCCACGGCAATATGTAGTATCACCATACTATGCCATGGAAAACTGCATTTTGGATGCAGTATTTATGCAGCTGAACTTGTAATGGAGATTCGGGTGTTTTGCTCAATAACTCTGCTACCTCTGGCTTGCCGGTATGTAATATTATCTGTTCTCTCTTTTCACATGGAGTAAACTGCACACGCTCCAGGCACCCCTCTCATACCTTCCCAAGCACCTGAGGCAGCAGTCGCAACACAGAGCTCAGGGACCGGACTTTGTAATCTGCAATTCTGCGTCAGGTTCACTGCGGCCCCGAGCTCGACCCGTCAGAACTCATTCTCCCCGCGCTGCCGGTTAGTGGGCAGCGCTCCTCGGCCCCAGGGGGGAGGGCAGACGCCATCGGCCGCCTCAGAGCGGCGCGATCCGGCTCCCGCCTCGCCCGCGCGCTCCCAATGGACTTCCGGCGGGCCTCACCGCGCGCGCGCGCTCCCAAAGCCCACCTGCCCTCCGCGCGTGCGGAGCGAATGCGCATGCGCCCATTGTGCGGGAGGCGGGGCTCCGATGCGTCACTTTACGTATGTACGGCACCAGTGAGGGGTGCCGTCACGTGAGTCCGATGGCGTATGCGCTTCCGGGTGAGCGGGCCCTTTCCGCGGCGGCGCGGGCGGGGCCGCGGCCCGTCTTGTTCTTCGTCCCTCTCCCCGTCCGGTTCCCGCCAGGTACGGCCGCGGAGGGGGCGATAACAGCCGGGCGGGCGGCTGGGCTCCGTCGGGAGCCCTCCGGTGCCGGAGGCCCCGCGGGGGCAGCGCTCGCTTGTGCTTCGGGCCTAAGAGCCGCTGCCAGGCCGCGCCGGTGACAGGCCCGGCGAGGGCGACCGCCGCCCCAGCTGGCGCTCCCAGGGCTGGGATTAGGCGCTGTCGCCGGGCTGCCCTGCGGGGAGCGGAGCGGGCTTGTCCCGCTTCCTCCTTGGAGCGCGACATCGGCGTCGCTGCGTGCAGCGGCCGGCGTTGCGAGGGCAGAGCTGCGGCACCTGCGTGTTAAAGGCGACTTCCCTTCCCCGCGCCGGGAGGGCAGTCGCACCGCGGGGCCGGGGCTTCAGTTTCGGAGGGTTCCCCGCCCGGCTCTCCTGAGCGGCCGAGCGGTGAGCGGCGTCGTGCGCGGAATAACTTTTCCCGGATAGTGCTAGCGAACGCTTCGTGTGCAGCTGGGTGGCGGAAGCTGCTTCCTAGTGCCCTTTATTACAGGTTCTCCTTCTTTCCGGCTGCTGATACAATACACAAAGCAGTAACCGAATCTTTCTGGTTAGCTCGTGTGCGTGTTTAAATCTTATGAAGGAATATTAATTGTGTTCAGGCGGGGTATTTGTTATTTCTGACTGTAGTCTGGCAGGTTACTATTTACCTTTAGATCAGTGCAGATTCTTCTGTTGCTCTAAACGTGGAGGTTAAAGCAGTATCCTTGGAGATGAAAGGAAGAGTGTTTTTAAAAGCTTTTTCTTTTAGCTGACTGATTTCTCCGTGCTTTGATGCTGGAAAAGGGGAATAAAAGGAGATGAAGAATTGAAATGAAAGTCTTTGCATCACCTTATGCAATCTTGCAAGTGATAGAAGTTCAAATGTCTATTTTCAGATCTGGAAGTGTTTCTTGTGGTCACGGCTAGTGTGGCCACATTCTAAAGGCCAGCAGGGTTATAAAAATATTTAGGAATTATAGTGAGCTGGTCCATGTGAATGTGTGTGCCAGAAAATAGGTCTATTTCTTACTTTTGGATAGCTGTAAAATAGAGGCACCTCTTTAATGCCTGGATCTTGGAATTCACTTAACTAATAGTTGATGTTTCTTTTGAAATGCTGAAGGTGAGATGTAGAAATAAGACCTTTTTTTTTCCAAGTTGACTTCCACTTTGAGCCTGAAGCAGTCTGACCAATCTGATGCATAGTTCTATAGTATGTTCATTGTCACAGTTGTCTTGCAGAACTAACTTTGTGCTATTTCAAAGAGATGCTGGTCAAGGACTGAATATAGGTCTTTGTATTGGATAGGCAGGTAGGACCATAAAATGCATAACTAGTATTTATTTGTGTATTCTTCTGAGCACTCAAAGGCAAAAACCTAAAAAATTCTTGCAAGTGGTCTTTAACTTTATGAATAAACTGATTTCATGCATTCTGACATTCTGATATCCTCCCCCCCCTTTTTAAGTGTCTGGGACAGATTTGAGTCTCTGTTTGCTGTTAACTAAATCCTTCTTTATTGTCTTTATAGCCCTTAAGAATAAAGTTATAATTTTAGATTTTCTTTTAGACTTAGTGTCTGTCTGCTGTGAGCTGTGTATTTGCCTCAGATGGTCTGTTGCATACTGATTGTAAGCACTGTATTCTCTTGCCTGCATAGAGTAACTTCTGAAACTTCTTGTGCTTCATCCCAGTGTCCTGAAACAAATGCATAAAAAACTATGCATGTATTCTACTGTTACTATGGATCAAAATATCTTCAAGTAAATGCTTAAAATTAATTGTTGCAACACTCAGCAGGTTAGTACCCAGGAGAAACTGTATGTTGAGAACACCAGTGTCTTAAAGACAGGACATGTTTCACGAGTATAGTCATATGATTGAAGCATCAAGAAACTACTCCAAACTGCTTATTAGTGAAAAAGGACAAACAGGGAGAACTGGGAGGACAATTGCTGTGGGCAGCTTGTTGGAGATCGTGTGTGCAGGTACAGACTGCCACCAGCTCTGCAATACAGGGGCTGAACAGCTGAATTGAGGGGAGTCTGACCCTTGTGAAGGACTAAGGTTCTCCCTGCAAGAAATTTTATTTCAATTCACTGGGTGTAGGGAAGCAGGGAAACGTCAGTAAAATAAGCTTAAATTTTGGTTGCTAGTGTTGAATTCGAACTGTAATTTTACAAATAAATCAGACTCTCTTTTTTTAATTAATCAGCCTTTGTGGTGTAGCTTTAAGCATTGTAAGACATTTTAAAACCAGTTGTAATCTGGGCAGGAGAAGAGAAATTGAGATTTGTTATGAAAGGTGATCCTTCAGAACAGTAAGTGTAACTTCTTTAATTGTATAAATCGTCTCTCTGCCTTGATTAAATGTATGATTGCAGACTTTGTACTGGTATTCTGTCTTGACTGCTTCTTTGTATTGGAAACTACCAGTGTTTCTGTTTTGATTACTGTTGATTTTCTTAATGTCTTCATTGATAAGTTTACATGTTCTGTGTACTCTTTAGAGCGCACACAGCTAAGAGCTTCAACTGGCTTGGATTTGTATGTCAGCAGAATGGTTTATTATATTCCATTATTGGGGGTTCCTTGCTGTTGGTGATGGGTGAGCCTGAAAAAACGCAGCTTGGTTTGCTTATCACAGGGTGAGTTTTCTAAGAACATTTTCTGCAGTAGTCATCTTTCAAGTGGGTTTTTTTGGGTTGGTCTTGGTTTTTTGGGGGTTTTTTTTGGTTGGGTTTTTTCATAGGAGCAGTGTTGTATTTTAGATTTGATTTTCTGGGGTTATATCTCAAAATATGCACTTATCCAGTATCTTCTATAGAATCTAGAGAGCTGTCAGGTTTCTTACAGTTTGGAGTGAACTGATGTAATCTGAATGATAGGTTAGGTTGCTCAGGGCTTTGATTTTTACTGAGAGGTTGATCCTGCTTGAGCAGAGCATTGGACTACATGAGATCCTTTCCAGCCTAAATTACTGTGTGATAAACCGTTCCACAAGCAGTTTTATGTGAGGGTGGAAGGAAAGGAACCATAAACTTTTTCCCTGTTTTGGGGTTGGGTTTTTTCTGTGTAATAAACTCAGCTTAGTGAAAAAGGGATGTGTTGCAAGTATGGGCATTACAATAGTATTGAACTAGCATCTCTGTTATGTTCCTGCAGCTCCTCTTTAGCCCACTGTCCTGAAGACAAGAGGTTCTGGTGGATCAGGAGTCTCCATTAGCAGTTCAAGTTGGCTGGAGAATGGAAGGTGTTGAGTTTAAGGAAGAATGGCAAGATGAAGATTTTCCAAGGTTTATAATTTTTTTTAAAGTAATTCAAATGCATAACATCTATCATAAGCTACGTCTTTATCTTCTGGGTGAGCTAACAGTCAGCAGTGATCGTGAAGTGATTTTCATTAATGCAGGACTCCTGAAAAGGCTTTGTGGCGTGTTTTATTTATGGTCTGGAAAGGGATCTCTTCACATGAAGGTAGTTAATACAGGAATGGTGCTGTTGAAGCTTGCAGTGTTACTAAAGGGAAAATGGGTATGTTTGGCTTTGTTTCCTGTGGTAATCTTTTGCAACTACATTGTTTGCATATTATTCCAAGTGTCTTAAAAGTCCAAATATTTCTCTAAGCAACATGTCTGAGCAAAATTTTTAACGGTTAAGACTGCTAGTGCTGCTTGGGCCTGCAAAGCAACCAGCACGGCTGACTTCAGAGGCATCTGACAATACCTAAACTACTTCTGTAACGTATTTAATGTCAGATTTTCTCAAGCAAGAATATGACAAGAATCAACTAGTATTTTGGCATTTTTACATCAGCAGATGGTCCCTTGAATGTTGCAGAGGGATGTTCTGCTACTTCAGTGCTTTGTTTGCTGAAAGCTTGAACTTGAGCTTTAAATAAATTAGTTCCGTACTATTCCCACAGTATCCTAACAGTGTGTAAGTCTAAATGTTTGCATTTAGCTGGCTATTTAGAAATGGGGGGAAAAGGGTGTGAATGGTATGTAATAATAGCTTCTACTTTATGCACCAGGCCTCTGCCAGAGGATGGTCCTGTTGAGTCAGATATATTGGCTGCAGCTGGAACAGAAAGCGAAGCTGGTAAGAACATTCCACTTCAGTCAAACTGGTTGCTTCCTACTTGGATGTCTGTTTCGAAGCTCTGGCTTGTTCTCGGGTGTTTTCTGCATCAGTCTTGAGGGAACCACATTCTAAATTACTGTTTTGTATGTGAAAGGCTAACACCTTTCATAAACACCTCACGTAGAAAGAAATGGGTTTTGGAATAAAGTACAAGCCTCTCATCTTCCCTTTGAATATAGCTGTTCAGGTGATGCTGGACAAAATTTGCGTTTCCTTCCTCACCTGCCTTAAATCTTGGTTCATTATTTGGCTTCTGTGCATTGGTTAGGACCTACCTTAGATTTACTCCACACTTCAGACCTCTGTGGCCTTTTTGTACTGTTGTCTATCCAATTTTGTTTTTATTGTCTGTCTGCTGCAGTTGTGGCATCTCCAGTGCTGGATTGGATCCATTTGATGTTATTCCCTGCCTTCAGCTGCTGTCTAAATAACACCAGTATTTGTAATGTGTCTCAAAGCATGCTGTGTATTCACCTAATAGCTATTTAACTTTCTGTCGTTACTGTTGTCTGTTGGCTTTTTTCTAGCCTGTATATTATTTTTTTCATTTCAAAGAAATATTTACATCAAAGTACCTAGGAAAAACAAGGTGTAGGGACATGAATCTATTGCATTATTTGAAAGACTGTTTAGAATCAGGTCTAGACCAACTTAAGGTACAGTTTGATACAGCTAGTGGGGGTGATAGTTGCTTAGGTGGCAGCAACACTTTGGGCGTTTCTTCTGTAGGTGGTGTGGTGGTCTGTCACAGTGATCATTGTGGTGGGTAAGCTTGAGGGCTTGAGATATTTGACCTCAAAGAGTTGTTCTTTTTACCTTGTGTCTAATTCTTATTTCAAAGATACACCATTTAAGTTATGGGCACTAACTTACAACGTGTTCTGAGAAAGCACTGTGCTCTTCTGTCTTGTTAATATACTTATCTAAGCTTGCTTTGGCTTTGGAAAGAAACAGCTTGCTTATTTTTAAATACAGAGGTTAATGGAACCAAAGTGAGGAAGAAACTAATGGCTCCAGATATTAGCTTAAATTTGGATCGCAGCGAGGAATCTGTTTTGTCTGATGACTTGGATGAGAGTGGAGAGATTGATCTGGATGATTTAGATACTCCTTCAGAAAACAGCAATGAGTTTGAATGGGAAGGTAAGTATGTTTTACTTTTGTTGGATGCCCCAAAGCATTTCTACTTTCTGATGTTCAGGTCAACAGTTTTTCAGGTGGGAAATAACTGTGACTCAATATAACAGAAGGAAAAATACAAAGGGAATGATTAGATTAGAAATTGGAAATAGGCGCAGTGCATTTTTAAAGAATGAGTCAGATGACCTTGGCTAATTAGTAAACAGGCAATATAATAATAGCTGTAACTCCAGATAAACTTGGGTGAATAAACACCTGTAAATCTTGAAGTTATAGAAAATTCTCTCTGCAGTGTGCTTTTGAGAACCAACTTGGAGGAAAAAAGCAACACAAAAGCTATTTTACATGGATTGTACATCAGTGGTAAATGGAGGTGAACCATATAAAGGAGTATAGATTAGCTAGTCAGAAATGAATGAATCGTAAGCCTTTCTATTTAAGGAAGCCTGGATGGTATTTTTCAAAAGGTAAGTCCTGGTCTCATGTCTGATTGTGGTGAGACTAGCAAAAGGTCAATAGCCCTAGAGTTTAGATGCTTTCTGGATTGACTGAGCCTCTATTTTGTGTGAAGGAATTCTGAAATTACTTGACAGGAAGCTAACTTAGCTAATGATCTTAAAGAAGTTAATAGATGCTTCATCTTATTCTTATAGGCAAAACCTGGAAATTCTAGAAAACTTGATTTGAAAGTTCTGTGTAGGAGTTAAAACACAAGTTTTAAACTTGCTGATAAATTACGTTTTAAGGCACTTATGTAAGCCAAAAACTGTTGTCTTGATTGAACAGTTGTTGGAGTCTTTAACTTCTGTAAACTTAATTACTTAAGAATGTGTTTAATGAATAAACATGTAGACTAATTTTTAAATTACTCTTTATTCTGGAAATAGAAAGGAAGCTCTCTTGTAACTGTGGGAAACACTACCTATTCTTCATTCCAGAATAGCTTATAAATGGAGAAAGAAACACTTTAGAATAATTTGGGTGTTTTTTAAATAGGTGAAGACACATTGCAGGTGAAGTTTTCATAACAGAGACTGTGGGTTGACCTGGGTAAAAGGATTTTCATCACTTTAAGGAAGAAGAATAGGTATTTAGGGCTAGTTTTGCAATGATGCGAAGGAAATGTTCCAGTTATTTGTGCCTTGTTTTTAAAAGTGGCTGAAAAGGGTTTCTGTCTTTTCTTCCTTTAATGCTGCTGCCTTCATTTTCCTGGAAGGATAGTTTCAATTAACAGCTTTGTCTTGGGAACAGACAACTAACTTGCAGTAGGTTTTTTCTCGCTTTGGGTAAGGTCTATGCAACAAAGTCAAGAATCATAATTTAATTGGAGCAAATTGTTTTACAGATTGCTGTCAGCATAAATTTCATATATTGATTGCACACATGTGAATTAGACTTAATTTCTAAGATTGCCTGCATGTCTGCTTGCAAGGTACTGTCACTGCTTTAAATCATGCTTTTATGTAAATCTGTGATCAAGCCACCTATGTAATTTTCATTGGAGGTAACCACTTTGTTTTGGTCTGTGTTCTGAATGCTTACTATTAAATAGGCTTCCTGCATGAATGGAAATTTGACATGTACTTTAACAGAAAAAAAATAATGGATAACTGTTAACATAAATTCTTTTCATAAAGTCTGGATGACACCCATGAGATCCTGTTTTGCAGTGACTGAAGGAACCAAGTCAGATGTCTGATTGGCTAAAGAATATTAAAATAAATTAAACAGCAAAGTGGTTAACCTGTGTTGTAATCAATTGTCACTATACATAGTATTCCTAATGCATCTTGAACATGTTTTAACTTTGGCAGATGATCTTCCAAAACCAAAAACTACTGATGTAATTAGAAAAGGATCACTTACTGAATACACTGCGGCAGAGGAGAATGATGATGGTCGACGCTGGCGAATGTTCAGGATTGGAGAACAGGACCATAGGGTGGACATGAAGGCAATTGAACCATATAAAAAAGTTATCAGTCATGGTGGTAAGGATTAGTGATGTGCTGAGGGGAACCGTTGAGAAACTACTTCTTTAAGCTGAGTTGTGGTGGCATAGAAAGATCTTTGGGCATGAAGACTCGTGATAATTCATTTGTTGCAGTATTAAAGCATGTGGTTGATCTAATGTTTTCCTATTAAACTAAAGTTCCAAAGTGTGCACATATGTAGTAAAATGTACTGACCTGTTTTACAGTGTCAGTGCTACCAGTAGAATTTTTTGTTTGCTTTAAGGGTGTTGAAAGTATTAACTGTAGATTTACTAAGGTATAAATTAATATTGTGACCCTTCCCGTGAGTTTATGGAGCTTGGGTTGGATAACATAAGATTCTATACTGATATTGATTGTAGATATGGCATTTGATTTGCATCAACTTCAGCTATGTCTTTAGACAAACTTGAAAAGGAAACGGAGCTTTTCTGTAGTTATTCTGTATGGACACAATCACAGATGTTTGTAATTCTCTAAGGTCAATAATGAGAAAGCTTACTGATTGTGTTTGACTTCGTGTAAGTGTAGTCAGTGTCATTACTGCTGGTTTTTTCTTTGGTTTTAGGTTATTATGGTGATGGATTAAACGCCATTGTTGTGTTTGCTGTTTGTTTTATGCCTGAGAGCAGCCAGCCTAACTACAGATACCTAATGGACAATCTGTTTAAGTAAGTCATCATCTGCCTCTGAATACCGTCTGCATTTCACATTGTAAAATTAGCATTTTAATGAAAGGGTAACTGCTTCTTTCTTTTTTTTGAATAAAACTCTAGATTTCACCTGAGAGAAAGGTAACAAATAGAAAAGCATCTGCCTTCAGGGGAAGGAGAAAAGTTATTAGATGTTCCTCAACACTTTTGTCAACTCTGTATTTTTTTTTTTTAAAATATACTTGAGCACTACTTTAATATCCGCAAATCCTTGCTTGAAAGTGTTGGGTTTTTTCCTTTGCTTCTCTCTGCAGGTATGTAATTGGCACTTTAGAGCTGTTAGTAGCAGAGAACTATATGATAGTTTACCTGAATGGTGCAACAACACGGAGAAAAATGCCAAGTTTAGGCTGGCTTAGGAAATGCTACCAGCAAATTGATAGAAGGTAAGAAGCTCTACAGTGTTTCCTTGGAGTATTCACATGGTCAATGATTGATGTGTAGGAAAAACTGCTGTTTAGTGTGGTGTCTGGTACCTACTGGTTAAGATTCAATTAAAGATAATTGCTTCATGTATTGAAAACCATTTCCTTAGCTAGGTAATACAGAACAATGCTACAGGCATGCCTGGGGATTTTGTTGGGTTTTTTTGTGAAAATAGTAATGTTAGAATAATGAATGCTGTTATCAAGTAGAGTATCATTAAAAATTAGTATATTAATATGATAAGATAGTAGTGGGGGTGCTTCATGAACCACTTTATTATTAGCTGTGTAAAAAGACTGAGAAACATTTCTTAGGTACATTTTATCTTTGTTGTCAAACTGATACAATGTATTAAATTTTTACTATACGATTGTGATTTTTTTTTTTTTCTTCTGGGAAGTGGCAGTATCTAAAAATGGAATGTCGGAATACTAGGCGTATGTGACAGTTGTGCATGCAAAAACATCCTTTTTATATATTAAAACCCCACTTACTATGCTGCCCTTTTGTTCAAGTAACTGTCTGCTGTTTGAATTCTTCAGGTTAAGGAAAAATCTGAAATCATTAATCATAGTTCATCCTTCTTGGTTCATCAGAACACTTCTGGCCATCACAAAACCCTTTATTAGGTAATACTTCGGAAGCTTTTTAAAAACATTTTAATACTGTCCTACTGAAAAATTTTAAAGTTGTAACTGTACCCTGCGTTTGTTCTTCTACAGCTCAAAATTCAGCCAAAAAATTAGGTATGTCTTTACCCTGGCAGAACTAGCTGAGCTCATCCCCATGGAATACGTTGGCATCCCAGAATGCATAAAACAGTACGTCTTATTACTCAAACATGTTCTACACCGATCATGTTTTAGAACTGGTATATATTGTATTCAATGATTGGTTTGAATGTAATAGTTTGCATTGAATAAAACTGTCTCTAGGAGGGGAATCCACATTTGACGATGTTGTTAACTACAGTTTGGTATGCAGCAGCTTAGCCAAAATGTTAACATCTCGGGGTTTTCATAGGTAGTGCCTTGGGTAGCTACCAAGTTACAGTGTATAAACTGGTGTTCTAGAGACAAGGCCTCCTTGAAGCTGTTCTACCCCTTAGTATACTAAACTGGCTTGTGCATGAGAAATTCTGGGCAGGTTGATACTGAAGTTACAATATCTTTGGTGTTCATACTAAAATGTGGAACAAGTGATGTGATGAAATAGCACTTGGGTTGAGATTCCATTTAAAAGAAGAGCTGTGCTGGGAAAATGTTAAATCCCAACCCATAACAGTTCTGAAACTACTTCAGTGAAAAAGTGGAGGTGTCATCAATGTCCTTGGCTTTCTCATCATCTTTTCCTCCAGGTATAAATGTCCATTTTAATGTCAGCACAACTCTGCTTTCAAATTCGGTGATGACACTCTTGTTAATAGCGTTCCTGGGTGCAGCAATAGAGTAAAACCCATAAACTTCGGTCCTGTAAAAGCTAGATGAAAATACTAAAAATTCTGGTGATAAACTAATAGGCCCAATAGAGAGGGTTTAACATACAAAACCTATAGAGTATGTGTCACAGTAAGTGACAGCAAACTGGGAACTCCCTAAGGAAAGATGGTGTAGTCTTTCTGTGTGGACAAAAGAGCACATCCATGTTGGACAGTTCCCTCCCTATCCCTGCAAATGGCTGGTTATTGCAGTAAACATCCATCTGGTATCATTTGTGCAATGCAACTTTTTTATGTAAGAGTAAAGCAGTTTTGTCGGGGTAGTGAGGAAAAACAGGGCAACGCCAAAGCAGCCTTGTGCTATCTTTGGAATGTTTTTCTTACTGGGGCTTTTGAAGGATGTATTGTGAATATTCAGACTGTCATTCCAAGCCTTGAAAGACTCCTTTTGATACTGATGAACCTTTAACTGTTCTTCAAAGGTTGAACTTGGTTTGTTTATGAAGTCAATGATCAGACTTCTATGGAGAATGATAGCTGGCTTCAAACTGTTAAATTTAATGCTAGGTGTTAATACTGTGCAAGAAGTTGTATTGAATTCATGTGTTATGTCATAGTAACTAAATCTTTGATTCTTGTTTACTACTTATCAATGTTGGCGATACAGTGTGTTTTTTCTTAATTATGTCACTTTCAAAATTTGGTATGTTTCTAAAATTTGCATTGACACTAATGGCAGTTTACAGCTTCTGTTGAGTTTGGCCTTCATGTGTTGTATTTACTGAAATCAAACTTTTCCTCACCAAGGTATGAAGAAGAAAAGTTTAGAAAGAAACAGAAAAGGTATATTTGTATTTTGATTAGGGTTGCATCTAGATAAGACAATTTGCACTGCAACTAACTCACAGCTGATTGGCTTGCCTAAAGGAATAAGCATTTGTAAATATAAACATGCACTGGTGACTAAATTTTTATGTATTAAAGTAACAGTACTGCCTGCAAGTACCGTATATATCATCTAAAAGAACTCATCCTGGATGTTACCCAGGTATTCGTGAATAGTCTCTTACATGAGATGCTCGCTTTTAAGGGGATACATGGATTCTCACATCTTCAAAAGGCAGAAGTGGTACTTCTGTATGACTTGAGTAAGTCCAGTTTCACTGTTGCTAACAAGAAGTGATGCCCGAAGGAAGATTTTTAGTTGTGAAGCTGTAGTTATACAACTCTGGAAGAATTTCTAGCATGGAATCTTTTATTTTTTATTTTAGGTATTCACTACACCTTTTTAGTTATTAACTTGCACAGATGCAATCTAAGTCAGTGGTTTTAGTGCTGTTTGTATTTGCGGTGCCTATGTTCCTTGCTAATAAATGTTGGATATTCATTTTATTAACTTTCAGTTTCCTGCTAACTATCCAAGCTATTCTAGCAGCTGGTGAATTTTTTTTTAATGGATACGTTATTTTTTTTCACTCTAACAAATGCACTGAAAGGTTTTGCTACTAACTTTCCCTTTTAATTACTCTTCCTGTGCCTGCAGAACTCTTGAGGGAGGTTTGTTTGAATTTGGTAAGGGACCGAGAGAGGAATGCTGAGAGATGAAAATTAAAAGGAATTTAAATTCTTTCTGAAAGCTAGTGGGTAAAACTAGTGACCGGTGTTGAACATTCTCTAGGAATTATTCCAGTTAAGTCACAAACTTGTAGTGTGTAACCTGAAGCACTAAGCCTGTCAAATTTAACAAATGCTGAGCAACAGTTCTGCTTGATCCCCCAGCATGGGTAGCTTGGCCCAACTCTGTTGCAAAGCCCATTGTATTCAGGGTGCAAGCCTGAGGCATTCAAACAGTAATGTGAAAACCTCTAAAAATCTCCAGTCCAGCAAGCACTTTTTAGTGTCCCTGTCTGTCAGCATTTATAGTACCATGACTTGGCAAAAAGTATGTTCCGAAGTGAAACTGGTGTATAGAGGAGAGATCACTGGCACTGTTTGGTACTAAGACTTTAATTGGCTTCAGAGCAGCTGTAGGCATTGCTTACTATAACAGGGCAAAAGATCCGTTGAAGTTTAGTTACTAAATTTGTTGAGGATAACAGTTAGGAGTTCTTTGGGTATGGAGGCTAAAATATGATGCTTGTGTGGATTTGTGTAGTCAGGTGGATGTTTAGGCATAGCTTGTTTGCATTAGCTTACCATATGTTCTTAGGCTTTCTGTGATTAGTCCTGTAAGTCACATCAAAACATGCAGAGAGGGCAGGGATGAGGTGCAGCTGTGTACTGTGCAGGTGAGCAGGTGTTCAGCCAGGACTGCTGCTTCTAGTGAGCACTGCTTCAAACCTATTGGGTCCTTACGATGAGGTTCGGTTCTTACAGCTGGAAAAAACCCAGCCAAAATAGACTCCCCTTTGTATAGGCTCACAGCCTAGAGGAGTTGTAATTTTTTGTATGATTTTGAAAAAATGGTTATAATTTGAGACACTGAACTGGCAGATTAGACAATTAGGTTGTTAGACAAACTTAACTATAGTGCCTTTCACTTCGGAACTGCTGATGGTTTTAAAATGAATTTACCTCTATACACAACTTTTATTTTCCAGAAGATAGAGTTAAGACTGTATCTTCTTACTCTAAAGAGGAAAAGTATACCTTGTGCAGGAGTATCAACCATCCCCTGGCATCTACAAAGCAACATTTTGTTTGCTGGTCCCAAAACAGATATTAAAAAAAACAACCCCAAAAAACTCCCCATGACCCCACAAACAAAAAAAACCCCAAATCAACCCACAAAACAGAAAAGCCCTGTACCAGAAACACAGACAAAACCCACTTTTAACAGCAGAGTGGTGATTTTTTTTTTCCTGGGTAATTACTTTTTCTATTAATTTATAAGAGTCTCGTATCACAGTTTAGGAGCCACTTTTGTTGATTCAGCTGGTGCTCTTACCACCTTAATTAACATTAAAGGTAATTGTGCTTATTCTGCAGTGTATAAATCCATCATAGTAGTGCTTGATGGTTTT
The DNA here is from genome assembly GCA_020800305.1 of Porphyrio hochstetteri. NCBI lineage: Eukaryota > Metazoa > Chordata > Aves > Gruiformes > Rallidae > Porphyrio > Porphyrio hochstetteri. The sequence goes on along the minus strand of CM036915.1, from coordinate 8,530,671 downwards.
GTCATGTTACCTGTAAACTTACATTCCTGCTCACATTTGTTAATAAAAGCACAGAACCTGCTTTTTCTCTTTGGTAGTCAAACTTCACTTACACATTTCAAATGCTTCTTTGCAAATGCTATAGTTACTGAAGTGGTTTCTTAACAATTTTAATTGCTAGGGGGAGGTAGGAAACTAGATTTTTTTAAATTGTTGTGACTTCATTCAATAAAAATCTTAATATTTATTTACTAAAATTTTTCCTATGTAGAAGCATTGTATTTCCCTGTTAAGATTAATATGTTTTGCTTAATAGATGAGCTATCAAACTAAATTTCTTTTAACATAGTTTTAATTTTACTGCTTTCTTTGCTAAGCAGAGTTGACCAAGAGCTGAATGGAAAACAAGAGCAGAGAAGTGAACAGTAAGTTTGGAGTCCAAACAAGACTGAAGAATATGCAGATGGAATGATGCTATTTTTTGCTCCATTTACAATGCATTCACTGTGTGTGTATATATATAAAGTAAGCTTAATTTCTTTGGACTAGCACACAATGGACTGCTTACAAGCTGTACCTGGTTTATCCTGACTTTAATAGCTATGTAATCCTTTTATACTGCTACATGCTCAAGAACCCTGTGTTTTCAGAGAATGTTTTTGCAGTTGTTTATCTAAATGATGCATGTTCTTCAGTAAAATATTTATATACCTAAATGTTAAAGGAAAGAGATAATATATATTTTTATGACTGAGCAGTATATTGTGTGTACCTGCTGAAGGAATTCATTTGCAGGTAGACAAGGCCGTAACTTGTTTCTTGTCATTGTATAAATCTGGCTGTAAATGGTCAAGTGCATTTCTTTGTTGTCACAGAAACCTTAATTTGTTTGGATATTAACAATCACATAACGTAGTCTTTCACAAGTGTGGACATCTGTATTTTTAAGACCTAAATCAAGCAGTATTTGTTTAACTCACTAGCAGGAGCTTGAGCTTTGGTATCTAATCCACTCTTCAAAATGCAGACTTCAGTCCATTGGCCGAAGTGTTTAAGCCTGAGCCACAATGGAAGCTGAGTTGTTTGACTGACTAGTAAGATATTTCTCTGTTGAAGTTATGCTTTTAGCCTTGGTTCACAGCAGCAGAATCTCTCGGCCCTCTGTAGGAAATGAGTTCACTGCAGTTCTTCCTGGATGAGTATCTGTTGTCACCAGTAGCAACTACGGCCATACTCAGTACAGCTTGGAAGTTACAGATACCCTAGCCATAATTGATTGATCGCAGAGGTATGGGAAGCCTTATGCTACCTGTGTTGTCCTTGTAGATGAAACATACCAGCACTAATCTCACTTTTGGGGTTTTTTTTTCTCACCACAATGGCAGTAAACTTGTGCCTGTAACAGGTGTTCTGGGACACAACTAGTGTTTATAGGTTTATCAGGGCAAGAATAGTGCACCAGTTCATATTTTGTAGATGGTTTTTGATCACGATTGCATGCACATGTCTCTACAGGAAGATAGCACAGAAATCCATCCAGGAGTTGAGCAATACAATATTACAGCGAAAATATTCAGTTGTCACTTCTGTTTTTTACTGTGTTCACCATTTCATCTGGATGCCAAAAATAAGTTCTCAATTACATTGAAAGTTAATGTTATATATACAGTTCTCAAAAAAAAGTAAGTGTCATTCAACCAGATTAGTACCTGACTGATAAATAGCAATTGGGGCAAGTTCCATTGTCAAGACTTATTACTAATTAACAATTGATCTACTGTCTCTTAATGATACATGTATAGACTCTGAGACTGTATTCATGTCAGATGAAGACAAATTGCCCATGTTTCTGGAGTTAAATTCTACACTTCAGGTGCTTTTATTATAGTAGCTTCTGTTTGAGATTAATGTGCATGATGTTCTCTTTCAACAGGCAATGCTAATTTTAAATTGCCTTGCATCTGCTTCAACAGGTTAGGATCTTGTTCTGAAAGCAGGAGACAGATATAAACAGTTAAGGGGACTGCCTCATCTCCTGCTTCAGTTTCGATGATGCCCCAGCTTAATGTAAAGTTCCAGTCAATAAATCTGACACCTACAGCCTGTTTACTCTGGATGCTTTCACAGTGCAGTGTGTAAGAACATGCAAACCTGTAAACCTTCCTGAATTTTATTGAACCTGTGGGGGTCCTAAGCTACATGCTAAGCATACTGATCATCTCATTTCACATTTTTCCTAATTAAAAGAAGTTGTCTTCTCAGCAAAATCATTTTTAGTGGAAGGGTTGTATTTGTATATGTCCTGTTGCTTCCAGTGTTTAGAGTGCAGTATGGAGTAGCTGGTCCTCTTGTATAGGCAATAGAATTAAATGATGGGATTGTTACCGTCGTCTCTCTTGGTGGCTGAGTGATTCTACAATTCTGTGCTGCAGTAGTATTTTACACATTTCCAAAAGAAATGTGTAGATGCTTACCTAATGATTCATTTTGCTAGTATAAGTTTTTGTGAATTAATATACAGGACAAGGGTTCTTCTGTCCCTAAAGATACACAGCTTGGGAAACAAGGTGTACTAAACAATTATTCCCCTCTGACCTTGTGCAGCTCATTGTTTAATGGTGAGGTGGGTGTTTACAAAGTAAAGTGAAGAGGTCCCAAAGTTGTCTTGAACACAAATGGAAAACTTTTTGTCAAACTTATATTAAATTATCTTGCAGATTTAAAAATATATTTTAATATTTAAAACCATGAAAAGCTGGAATGTCATCATTCAGTAAGTTATTTCAAAACCTGAAACACTTTGTGGTAAGAATTACGCTATTGTAGGGAATTCACCTTTCAGTGTGAATTCACCTCCCTCTAAAAGTAAAAACTCATGTTGCTAGAATACAGTTTGAGTCCTGTCAGGAAATGGTAATTTCATGAGTTGCTAATTTACCTTTGATTTGGAGGTCTCATTATTTTGCTTATATATGTGTGTATGTGGTGATAAGTCGTTACTTATCTTTGGTTATTACTGCATGCAACAGAAAGAGATGTTTGGGCCAGTGGTGCCTCTGTGTTGGACGTAACATTTTGTAAACTGGTTTCTACAACAGGGTAAGTGTTCAGAAGTGGCAAAGATTTTGGAGTAAGTGTCATTAAGAACTGATGGGAGTAGACTTTAGATTGCTTGAATGTTCTTGATGTTGCGTGCTATGGCTAAACTGTGTTCTGTGGGAAGTAGTGGAGAGGGTTGTATAAGGATTTAGTGCTGAAGCAGATTGAAGTCTTTGAGGTTCAGCGATGTTAAAATAGAGAAATTTTGGTTCCAAAAAAGCTTAAACCAGTTGGAATATGTAACGTTGTTCAAAACAATGCAGTTTAGTATATTTTTTTGCTTTATTTTCAGTGAACAAGTGAAGAATAGTTCTGTAAGGAACTCTGTACTCAGAAGCCGTAGTTATATTCTGAATTGCACCCAATTAGTATATATAGCCTGAATTAATTAGCGTGTTTCAGCAGGTTTGTTGTGTCATATACGTAAATGCTCTAATGACAGCTTAAAACTTTTAAACAGTTTATTTGTGTCAGAATGCAAGATTAGGTTATGTGATGGCAGTAATGGAGTCTTATGAAATGACCTCAAAGTGTGTCATAGGGAGAAGAGAATGGGGTTGGTGCCAAGTCATAGGTCAGCTTTGCTGATGACATTACTGAAATGTCTGTAGCTATCAGGAAATAATGGAACTACATTGTCAGTGGGCACTTTCTAAATTAAATCTGTCACAAATAACTTTTGTGGCAAGTGTATTTTGTCCAGTGTTATTTGTTTGTGCATTGTATGGATTTATATGGTATTTATTATGTAGAAAGATAGTTTAACTGCATCTCTTATCAAAAGCTGTTGTTTTTGGAGATGACTTTATGAAGTCATTGCAGTCTCTCTCAGTAAAGTGTCGTACAAGGAACAGAGGGGTGAGGGATAATAGGTTGTGTGCTTGTTGTAACCACCGAAGTCTTAAAAAGCTTTCACTGAAAATTCTTACTCAATCCTTGTGGATGCAGGTCATTCTCTAGAGGATTTGCTTTACTGACTGGTTGTCAGAGATGCTTGAACTAAGTGCTTTAACAATAATTTTTAAGGCTACCTGGATTTAGTCAGAGCAGCCCTCTGAAATACAAGAAATATTTAAGTACTCATATTCTGAAAGACAGATTTTGCAGCTTTCCTAGCTTCAGAATTGTCAGTTGAGCTACATGTTCTTATCACATTTTGTTCCCTATGTTGAGCTAACAAGGAAAAGGGCATTTGTGAAGATGGTGCAGTCGTGTTCCAGCTCTTTGTCATTCTCTTGAAGCACGACTGAGATCAGTGAAATCAAAGCCATTCTTTGCTCAAATCTGGACTGCCTGGGTTACTCTGATTTAAACCTACTGTATTGTTTGGGTTTTTTTCATACTGAAAATAATCTGAGGAGAAGCTACTGCAGTGTTTTCAGGATGTCAAGTCCTTATCTCACCATGCCCCTTACTCTAACTTACGCAGCTGCTAGCTAATAATTATGACATGGAATTCCAGGTTAGTAGTTTCAAAAAATATTCTTGGCAGAAGATGGATGCTTACTTCCCCAGTGGCTCTGCAGTTCTGCAGTATTTCTTATTCAGTAATTTTTTTTTAATTACTAAAAAGAAGTGCCCAAGTAGTAGAAGGCTCCTGCCAGAATAAGGCTTAAGATGCCTGTTAGCATCGGTGAAGTTTAATATGTGGTATGTGGGAAGTGTGCAGCGTTTAACAAAATGGAGCTCATGCAAAACCGTACCTTGTGAATCGTGATAGAACTGGCTTGGCTATTAATATTCTTCACTGATGTGACTGTTTTTCTTTGCCCCTTTAATACGAAACTATCTAAGTACAAGACTAGCTACCTCTTAAGAATGTTAGGATCCTCTCTATTTACGTGAACTTCTGTTTTCTGTCTGTGGTCCAAGGTGTTGTGGAGTAATGTGACAAACACACTTCTGAATGTGCTGGCTGTTCATACTTACAGGAAACTTTTTAATTAGGAAAAAAAAATAAATGCTATATGCAATCAATACCTTTGAATAAGGTCTGAATGTTTTATTTCACTTAGGAATATATTGATAACGTGAGAGTCTTCTGTGCTTGCACGCACACTAGCTCCCTGTTAGTAATATTAAAACCTGGCTCCCAGAGCACTGTAGGTGCCAGTCAGCGGCTGCAGTGACGTTCCGAGGAGTTACATCATTTTAGGGGTTAACCTCAACCCCTTCCGGCGCTAATCCGGTGTTTGAGGGCTGGGGTGGGGCTGTGCCGGGAACGCCACGCAGCCCGGCGTGCCGCCGCGGCGCCAGGCCCAGCCCCGAGCCTCCCGCCCCCTGCCACGCTGCCAAGAGACTAGCACTCCTCCTCCGGGGCGGGAGGGGGCGGGGCCCACTCACCGCCCTTCGCCTTTCCGCTTCCGGGTCACGGGGCGGCCGAGAAGGGGATCCTACCTCTTCCGGCCGCTCTGAGCGGGTGAGGCTGGGGCGGCGGGAGGGGGCTGCTGGGGCTGCGGAGCTCGGGTCGGCGCCGCGTGTGCGTCTCCCTCTCCCTGCGGGCCTGGCCACCCGCGCCCCGCGAACCGGGGCTGCCTGTGGCGGTGCTGCGGCGACCGGCACTTTCCTCCGGGTTCCCTGGGGCGGTGGTGGGGCCGGAGGGTCCCGGCCCCGGCGCTTCCCTGCGTTCGCGCAGCGGCTCCTAACGGCGCTCCCGGCGCCGCGAGGGGGGCGGGATCGGCTCGGAAGCCGAGCCGGGGGCGAACAAAGGCTGCCTGGGCCCGGCAGCGAAGCGGCTCCCTCCCTGCTGTCTTCCCCGGCGGCCCGGGTCTCCCGCCGACCGCTCCGGGCTCTTAGCGCTCTCAGTTGTCCCTCAGGTCTTGCAGAACGGCTTTCACGGTTCAGTTTGCCCTTGCTGTGCACTAAGGGCACTGTGCGGATTTTAGGTTGTGTTTTAAGTTCTTGCTTGCATTTTGTTTTTGAAGTGAGAGCGAGGACGCGTCTGGCGTGCGGAGCCGTGGATGATCAGGAAGGTGTCTGGCACATCTGGGTAAATCATGGCTTATCAGCTGTACAGGAACACCACGCTGGGGAACAGCCTTCAGGAGAGTCTGGATGAGCTCATACAGGTGCGTTTGGGGTTCAGGGTCTGGCCAGTTTGCGTGAGGGAGGTTAGTGATTGAAGCGGGTTTGTGGTAGCTGTATAGGGGTACTCATGGCCAAGTTTGGAAAGCTTACTGATTGAAATCAAAAGCTACAGGTACTCATTCACGTGGGAGGTCTTTTTCTTAACCTTCTCGGTGAGGCAAAATGACTTATGTAAGTGGCATAATCCCCTGTTGCATGGCCCAGAAAACGAATGGCCAGATTAGTCTGGGACATCAGTCGATTTTCTGCTCTTCTGGTTCTTCACAGTGAATATGAGGAGAAATACTTGCATAGCACAACCCCCCTGCTGGCACGCATGCCATTTCTTCTCTGAGAGTTCAAATAGGAAAAAGGAACTAAGCACAGGAACATAATACTATGAGAGCTGCTCCCTGGGAATTTTGAAGTTTACTTTTTACTGTATTCTGGAGTTTACTTTGAAACACCTCAAAACTTTTTTTTAACTACTTTAGTCGCAGCAAATCACACCTCAGCTGGCCCTTCAGGTGTTACTGCAGTTTGATAAAGCTATAAATTCGGCATTGGCACAGCGCGTCAGGAACAGAGTCAATTTCAGGGTAAGATAATATATACAAAATTCTTCTGGAGTTACAGTAAATAACCTCTGACACACAACAGTCTTAAAAGCTGCATGGTCTAAGGAAAAACTCATGAAGGCCCATTTTGACTTACAAATAGTGACTGTTAACGTGTACTTTCTGTATGCAATTGTAAGGCTTGTTGTTTTCTTCTTTTGCTAGGGATATTTTTTAAGGAATGCAAAAGTCAGACATAGATTTGGTGGGTGGATGAAAACGGGGGAAGAGGGAACTAATGCTTTGATGGCTGATGTTGCCATCCTCAGTGTCTTGCAGCAGGGAGGGAGACTTCTGTTTGTCTTGTTTGTACCTAGCAGAAATGAGATCAAGCCAGATTTTCAGCCATGTGTGTGATGTGGAGAGACTAGAGTGTTGTGGATTTACCCTTATGCAAGTCACTGGAACATTTGGTAGCTATTTCTGTAGGTATTGTAAGAAACAAAGTTTGGGCCTTTTTTCTAGCCAGCCACTGTAATTAATATCAGATAGACAGCAAATTATTAAATGTCAGCTTGATATTAATTTTGAGAGGAAAAAAAACCCCAACCCAGACAAACAAGCAGTTGTCCTGTTAAATTATGTCCTGATACTTCCTGTACAGTCTATGCAAAATGCTTTAATGAAGCGAGCTCTTAAGATTTTATATATTTAATCGATACAGATATGTTTAAAAGAGCGTAACTTCTCTAACACGCTTATCTCTTTGAATGTAGTGTAGTACAGAAAACTGCTCAGAATGTGGCTAGTCAATAAATTGAAACAATTTTACTTTGAGCTTAAGTTTGAGATTATGTAAAGATTGTATGCAAAAGGTTTACAGATCTATGTCCTCAGTAATACATCAAACATGAGCTTATGTGACTGGTCAGCTTTATAATTATTTTTTAATTCAAACTATTGCTTTGTTTAAACAACCGCTTTGTTTAAACGATCACTGCTGGAACTGAGTTTTCTTATGGCCCATGTTTTAAGAACTCTTTTCTGAAACTGGTTCCTTATGCACATTAGAAAAGTTATAAAACTTCTTAGAATGCCTGTGAAGCTTGTCCTTGGATAGACTTTAACATGTCTACATGATAATGTCAGCCACTGGAGGGCATTTCAACTAGCTTTCCTCAGAGTTGCTTGCTTGCCAAGTTTGTCTGCGTTCAGATTCAAGGTTGGCTTTATGGCAAACCTAGTTCTAGAAGGTATGTAGTTCAGTACATGGAAAACATCATATTTTCTGTTACTTTTGGGATGCATCCTATAGAAAATGTCTCTTGTCTTTTTAAAGGGGTCTCTGAATACATACAGGTTCTGTGACAACGTATGGACATTTGTACTGAATGATGTTGAATTTAGGGAGGTCACTGAACTTGTGAAAGTGGATAAAGTGAAAATTGTAGCATGTGATGGAAAAAGTAAGTATGGAATATGATACAAATATGCTGAGACACAAGACTTGATCATTTATCAAAAGCTTTGACCAAATGTCTGATTAAAGCTAGATTGATTGTACTATTCAGACAAAAGTAGGACTCTGCACTCCCTCCTGTGAAACAAGCGAGCTACCTGCTTTCTGCACTGAAATAGGAACGTTAGAGACTGCTGTAAACCTTTTGAGAAGGCATACTGTTAGAGCGATTGGAAAGTTGAAAGTAATTCAATTGAACGTTTCTGTGCTGATTTTTCTAGTATCAATCTGTTCATTAGAAAGGCACCGGATTTTCTTGAATTCAAGGAGTGCTTCATCACTTTGAGCAATTGTCTGAGAAAAGGGTTTAAGCAACTGCTTGCTGGATTTGATTGTAGGCGAGTGAAGCACATGAAAAGCTTATATTAGCATTTGCAAATTTGAGGTTTATATATTGCTCGAGGGGCCCGCTGTCTGTACACTGCTTATGGCGGGTTATGTTCCACATCTGCTTGACTGGATTACTTTTGTCAGTGTTCCTTGAAATCCTTTACTGGGAAAAGTAATTTACTGACTTCTATGGGCAGCTCGTTTATAACTTTTAAAACCATCCGTGTGGCAGAATATTGCTCAAGATGTGTGAAATGGTGCTAATTGTTTCATCCTGGGGGAGAGACCCTAGAAGGAAGAACTGAGAATAGAAAGACTTTAAATATACCCTATACCTCTGAAACAGGTTCTTCCTGGTTTCCTGATCCTCCTGTGATTCAAGTGGTCACTTTTAAGTTACAGTTCTAAAGAGTTGACAGAATTTATTGTTTGTTCAAACTCTGGTGTTAGCCAAGCACATAATCTTACTCTGTTTATTTTTTGTGTGCTTATTAGAGTTAGAAGAGGAAAGAAATCTTACTTTCTAAGTATTAATTGTTTTCACTCTTGATAAAGTATGCAGATAAGATTTGAAGAACTGGATGACTTAAAGTTACTAGTAACATTACATCCTTTTTCTCTTCCCCCACAAGAGGTTGTCTAAAGGAACACAGGAAACACTGACTTTCTCCATGTCCAAGTTACGTTTTTTCCATAGTGCTCAGAACAGGAAAGTAGTAATGGTAGTAATACCAGAAATTATACTGGTGTTAATTGGTGTTCCTGACAAAAGTTCAGAACAGAGAATTGTTCTCAGTTATTTCATGAAGACCATGCTCATTCTTGGATCTGTTTCAAAATGCATAATGAACTGTAGCCCACACTCCATAGGAGCTTAAGCTACTAGATGTGAAAAATCCTTTCTGTTTAGTAGATCATGCGATTCAGCCAGATGTGCTTGTGGCTGGCTGCAATAAAGTGTTTGCTTCTCACAAGTTAGAGCAAAGCTGCTTGTATTTTTAATGCCTTGATAGTAAATGATGTGCGTGCACAACCTTCCAAGTTTTGTGCTGGCTCTTTTCAGGGTTGCTAACTGAAATGGAACAGCACAAGGGGTTCGTGCATCATGTTGATAGTGGAGGGAATTGAAAATGTAGGTACAGAACATGTTCTAAAATGCTTGGGGAAGGTATTAGAAAATGGTATTGGTTCTCTTTTAATTTATACTCAACTGTAGTGGGGGTATCTATTACTCATACTTTATTTTTTTTCTTTCCTAGACACTGGTTCCAACACTGCAGAATGAATAGAACTGTGGTTTGTCTGCAATATTTTCTGTTAATATGCAGCACTTTCTGGAGAGAAGCATGGAAAGGGACTGTGTTCATGCTTAGTTCTTGTACTGCGGACATGAGTTAATCCGCACTAGAACGCCTCACAGAATGACAGAAGAAACAACTGTAGCATTTCTTCAGTTCACCTTATAGGGCATGAATATAATGTTACTTTTTTTTATTATTATTTTAAATTACAACGGATACTGTTGCCTTTTTTGTTGAAAGCAATTTCTGTAATAAACTTTTATTTAAAAACTTGCAAATGAGTGATTATTGGAAATCTTTGTTTAAAAACATTCGTTGGCATAGACAATACTGGGGAAAAGTATTAAGTGTATTTAAAGTAGTGTTGCAGATGCAGAGGTCTGTCAGTTACAGGGTTGGGAGTGTGGGTGCGCTGGTTAGTACTGCAAGAAATGCCTGTTTCAGAATGATAGAGGACAATGTCAACAAAGGCTTAGCAGCTCATGCTGGGCACTGTAATTACCTCTTTATTACTGCAACTTTCTATCTATAAATGTGGCCATTTGATACCCTCTGCTAATAATATATTAGCCCAAGTATTAATGTGATTGCACAGCTAATTAAGTTGAAATAATGAAACTGAGCCTCATAAGATTGGACTACATCCTCAACAAATGTTAGTGCTGCTTATTTTAATGGTTTTTCTATTTTTTTTAAATGTGGAATACATTTAATTGGACACCTGGGCAACAGGACTGCAGCAGTAAGAGGTTAAACTATGAATTTTGAAGTACCTAACTTTGTTCATTTTAGACACACACATTCCACTAAATAATTCCAATCAAGAAACACTTAGTTTATTTGGTAGAAGTATGGATATAATATACTGACAGCTCATTTGTCTGACTTAACAGCAGTGACTGTTCCAGTGTGATCATAGGAATGCTTGCTGCCTCAGCAGCGTCAAATCCCTTTCTTTTCCACAGCAGCCTACCTACAGACCACTAGAAACCAGAGATTACACAGAAGTTTTGGCATAAATGTTTCCAGATCAGTCTAAATTTTTAGTTTGTGCCAAAACTGGAGCATAACTTACACGTTGAAACCTTTGTGTTAGTGGTCCAGTCTATTAAAGTAAAAAGGTGAAGTATCTCTTCTCATACCCTTCCAGACTGATACATTGCCATTCTCTAAATCCTACATCAGGACATCAAAGGATATATCTTGGGGTTTAGTTAACTTGGTGAGAAAAGATTCACAAACTAACTGCTATGCTGTTCCAAGTATTATGTTTACCATGAATTTCTTTTTGTTTGGGTCTTGTACCAATGTCAGATGTCCTTTGCTGCAAAGCGCAGATTGTTCTGGTTCAGAAATGATTACTTACCAAACTACTGCTCTCAGAAGAGTACAGTTAGTATCTGTCAAGGTCATTATCTTAAAGGATACAAATAGATATCCTTACTGTGCTTTTTTTTTTTCCCAGCAGACTCAATCTTACAGGTTTAAAGATTTTTAATTTTTTTTATTTGAGTCATGTGGTAAACTGAATTTCAGCCCTTATAAGCATAAAATTTTGCTGTTCCGACCTCCAACTCTTTGCAGTCTCCTCTGGTCGCTGGACAGAAACTTCTCAATCTCCATTTCTTGCGAGCCTTTGGAGTGTCTCCTAATGCAAATAATTACAGATCTGATTTTGTTCCAATTAATTACTATAACATTTTCCCATTAAAAACATTTAATAAGCATAATTGTGCTGATGTGAGGTTCTTGTGTGGAATGGATTTATGTTTACATTGCTTTGATACTCCTCTATCAGACTTCTCCCATGTTTCTGCAGTTGTATACTACTACTTTAGCTCTCCCGGGCTTAGGGCTACCTTAGCTGTTAAATGGAAGAGAAATAAATACTGCACTGAAAAAGAAAGTCATTTAATTTAATAAATATATACACTAAGAAAAATTACAAATGAAAGGAGAAATAAATCTGTTGACAAAGATGTCTGCTACTTATCAGTGAAATTCAAGTCAATGTGAGCAGGAACCAGAAATTATTACAATCATAATTCAGGACAGCTTTACTGACTTGCTTACAAAAAGAAGGAGTAGTCCCATTGAAGCTCTAGACTTGGTCCTCTGGAAGGGAAAGGTGTTGGGATACTCTCCCTGCTGATGCCTAAAGGTAATACTTCGAATTATGTATGCTGCTTGGGTGGTGGTTCCTATCCAGTGTGAAAACTTGAATATTGCCTTACCTCCTAAGGAAGCATTTGGAGATATGGGTGTTCTGGCCTTCTGAAACAAAGCTAAATGCTCTCTACTCAAGAAAAAAAATGCGTAAATGCTTAAGTGACATTTATGGTTTTGATTAGCTGCTTGTTTAGCCTGAGTTGAGTGGCAAAAAGTGACATACATCAAAGATCAACTACATGTTACAGATGCTTCTGAACTCAGATTTTTCCTTTTGCTAATAATAATGTAGTTTTAAAAGAAATGCACAACTTTAAAGATTTTTGGAGAAACGACTGGTTTGGGACAGGAAGCAATCTTTTCCTGGGCACGGTGCTAATGAGGGGACTGTGTGTGTGAAAGGGTAGAAAGCATGCCCAAATGGGAAGTTAGGGAATGTTCTGAGTGAAACAGCAAACAAAGGAGTAGGAACAACTGGGCAGTCCTAGTATAGGCTTCTGTAATCTAGACACTCCTTTCCTCTATCAAGCTGAAAGTCTGGGAAAGCCTTTCACACATAACAACAGAGAGAAGTTGCTAAACAAAAAGCAAAAACTGCAGGAAGGAAAGGCAACCATGTACCCTGAGCCTTTTGTTTTGCTGCTGTCTGGCTAATTGGTGGTGGTATTGGAAACTTTGTCCCATTCAGTTGACATTGTAATAGAATTGTTTAAAATATTCTGGTAACATAGGGTAACTAGCTATGGCAAAGGCATCAAGCTGTTCTGCAAAGCACCTGTCCTCCATTTTCATGGCAGAATCCTTCTTTTCTGTTTACTTTGTATTTAATTTACAAAATAAATATTTTGTTAGAAATCTGACTACTTACTGTACCCAAAACTAGCTTCTTTGCTCACATAGTCTGTTGTCCTTGAGAGCCAAAGGCAATCTGCATATAACACAGCTGCACTTGGCAGCCCTGCTTCTTGCACAATTATGTTATGGTGCAGGAGCTCCAGGTACTGCTTCTTTAGTGCTTATTTGTTCATTGAATACACTGTTGAAAACTGTACTTGTGGTAGTTTTCTGTATGTGAGGCAACAACTTAAATAAAGGCTGCTTTATGGTTTCTAGAACTTCTCAAGTAAACCTCCTATAGGGCTGGTGTTCTCTGTATTTTGTTTGGAAATACCTGCTGTTCCTACATTACCTCTAGTTTCTTTTTTTGTTGTTGTTTCTAAACTATCCTTTTTTCTTAAACTCCCCATTCAGCATAAGGTACTTATCCTGTTAACTCTGCCATCTTTTCAGAAAACAGCTCATGAGGCATACGGAGGTGTCACTAATTCTTGGCAATAACCTTTTTGATGTCTAAAATTGCTCCAATGATGCCTCAGGGAGTATCTGCCCGTGAGATAAAGACTGCTGCCTGCTTGCTGCAGAAGAGCTGCTGGCTGAAGCTCCCGGACAAACTAAGTCCTGCAAATATCACAGCTGTCAACACATACCCTGATACTAGCTTGGTAGTACACATTCCTCTTGTCTCTATGTTTCTGGGAAGGTGTTTGACCAGACCCTGGATCTGTTACTTCCGTGAAAACTATTGCAGTTCACTGGAGGACGGGATTAAAGAAAACGTAAGATCCTGTGCCAGTATTCTTCCTGCTTTTTATTGCTTTACTCTCCACAACTTTCTTGCCACTTGCTAGTTTTTGTGTTTGAATTTCAGCTAATCCCTTCATATTCACATGATTAATGTGCTTTGTTGAACTTTTACACCTAAAAGTGTTAATTGCACTTTTGTTACACTTAACTATTTTAATATCCAGGGAAAGACAAACCATCTCACTTGCCAAAGCATCTGCATCCTTGTTGCTGCCTAATTGGTTCTTCCTTGCCCATAGCGTTACAGGCTGATTCATTTATTTGTGGGTTTTGTGGGGTTATTGGGGGTTTTTTTTGTTTTGTTTTAGGTTTTTAAAAATTTTCTTCAGGAAGGTCACAGTTGCTTCCGCCTATCAGTAGCAGAAAGAAAGTAAATGATACCTTTGCACCTTGTCCTTGAGCTGACACGGATGTTTCTATTTAGAAACTCAGTGTAGTAAGTAAAATAAAGTGGAGGAAAGAATAACCACCAGTACAGCAAAGGCTGTGGGTCACTGGCTGAGTTTAACTACAGCTTCTGAGGAAAAGGGTTTGTGGATTCCCTAACTGCACGAAACAGGATGTTAGCTGAAGTAAGCTGTTTGCTCATTAAGGGCTGTCGATACCTGACTTGAAATGTTATCAGCAAGACACAAGTGAAAGTGCAAGGCAGAAAGCATTTATGATCAATTCCCAGAAGACACATTTAATCAGGATCATTATGCACTTTTACACAATGACTAGGTACAATGAACAGATGAGATATTAACTCAAAATAGAGATCTCAGCATCTTAGGGGGTAGTATTTCAGTTGAGGTACTAGTGACTGCGTTTTGCTTTTCTGTACTCGAAAAGTTCCTGGGGACAAAAAGAAAAAAAACCCAACAACAACAAAAAACAAAGTAGGAGGATGGTAAAAACTATTTTAACTTCATTAACACTGTACTGTGAGATAGGGACTCTTCCTTCACTGTAACTTAAAGGGAAAATCACTTTGCTGAAAGATGAATTTACTATATAAATTAGCCATTCTGGCTTATTAAGTAAGTCACAGATATATTACTATTTTGGTTTTTACCTTGTGCTAAAAAAGCCTGCACCCTCCAAGGAAGCAGAACGTAGTCCATGAGAATCTAGCTAATGTGTCATGGTCACCACTGTTGCAGGCAGAAGAAAAAGGACACCTTACCTCTGTTCCCTGAATCAATTTTACTCATGACTGCAAATACTTTCTTCCTACAGGACATTTTTGCATCTGTTTTTGTCAGAATTTATTGCCTGGTTTCCTCTCAATTTATTTCAATTGACCCATCTCTTTATTATAGGACATTCCAGAGATGACCATACAGAGCATGAAAGAAATGCAAAGCAAGAAGGAAACAGACCCTCCTAAGTAAAGAAGAACTGTTCATAGACCCACTGTGTAAATATGTATTATACTGATTTCAGCTCACATTAGGTTGTTCTTGTAAAAATAAAATGAAAATCACTTGGAAATATAAGGTCAAGCCAGGTGAGTTTAAAAAAAATAAAATAAGAGTTATTAGATTTCAGAACTACAGTTTCACCTTCCTCCTGTGTGTACCTTTAAAGATAAATGGCAATTTGCAATGCATTTTGTCCTCAAACAACTGGTGGCTTAAAGTTCAGGTGGTTAGTCAACAACTGATTCCAGACACGTGTCAGAAGTAGATTTTCATCCTCTCCCTAGACAAAGTAGCGCTAATATTTCTGATAGGACTGTATTTCCAGTTTGGATAGCCCTACACTGATGAAATTCATATGGGGTTTAACCTGTTACTTGGGGTGAACCTATATTCCTTTGCCACTGCTACTTTGGGCTAGAGATTATCCTACTCTATTTGAAGTTTACTCTTTTCCGTTTTTCAACTAACCTTGGCAAGTTACATCCTTTCGTTGAGCCTTGTTGCCAGTTTTCTAAGATGCTAATTGTCTTACATCTGGGATACTTTGAGACCTATGGAACACAAAGTTCTATATTACAGTTGAGTGATATTTTTTATTGTCATTTTGTAATGGTACAGAGACAAGTCTTTTTCTTTTCAGCATCACTGCTTTGACATGTGACTGCACTCATAAACCTGACATTTCTAATGTCTCTAGAAGAGGAACTGCTGAGAACATTCCTTTGAAGAATCTTTTTGTCTTAGTTCACCTTATGAATTTGGGAGTAGTCTTGTTCTTTCAGAAGAAACTAAGTCACTACTAAAAGCAGGGAGTGAATTGAAAATAAATTTGTACAGGACATGCCTTTATTTTTGGAACCAAATCATCTGAGATAGATTGTGAGTAATAACACCAACAGAAACCAAAATTTTTCTTTGAATCAGGAGAGTTGGAAGTTTACAAGTTGTTTACCGCTCCAGATAATAAAGCCAGAACGTTAATTTTCATACACAACAGTTCTGTCTTTGAATGGAGAAGGCTGTGTAGGCTAAGTGTTAGGTAATTGCTGTCCCTTAGTGTGCTGCCAAGCTGGGTTTTTTGGTATGCTGGTTTCCATTGGGCCTTCATTCTGTGGGCAGACTTTCAAATACAGGCAAATGCCTAGGTTCTGTGTCCAGGTTTAACCAGGAAGGGCACTAAAGTACATTAAGGAACCAGGAAGTAACATTAAAAGAAAAATTATTTTGATTTTGCAAAAAGGCTTACCATGGAACATATCTGAAGTGGTGCTGCTTTTTACACTTCCCCCCCCTCTCCAATCTAAATACTCCCCTCTGTCTCTCCATCTGTAACATCAGGGCAGTGTCTGTCAATTATAGATGAACACTGTTATTTAAATACTGTGTACAAGCAATACTTACTATTTCTGAGGAAGTTAAACATATTTACAGAGTGAAGGGATAAACATTACTGTTAACAAATCTGTAAGTAACCATTGCAGGTTACATTTGCAAAATAACAGGTCCCTTTTTCAACAATCTCTATTTCAGGTTGAGGTCCTTCTACCCCCTGCCTCAAACCCCTTTTTGGTTTTTGTAGGTGCTCAGAAAGTTCTTTGAGAAATAAATCATTTAGATGTTCTTATAGACATCCGTTTCATGAATCAGTTTGGTTTTGATGAGATTCCTTAGAAGAGAGGAGTATGGTGGGGTTTTTTCCCTATGTATAAATACTCACCCCTTTTCTCCATTTTCCAAGGGAAAAAGACAACATTTCACCATAGGTAGAAACACGCTGATGCTGCTCTGCCTGATTTAATCCAGAAACTTGAATACATCCCAGTCCCCTTATGAACCACTGGCTAACCGGTTTGGGCTAATTTAAAGTAAATGAAAGAGCCCCTACAAAGAAAATTAGATTAGGCATCAGTGGATAGATGCAGTCTTCTCTGTTGGGAGAGTTGAGTTCTTACCCTGAGTCAGCAAAAAGTTTTGTGTGTTCTAAAAGAATGTACTAGACATGCAGATATTTGCTATTTAATGTTGAATTTTAAAATTTTCTATGTTACTATCAGGTTAGCATAAAGATTTATTATTTGTTGCAGCAAATCCTGTTTATATAAGTTGGAAGGAATTTTTCACTTGGACCAGCAATCCTATTGCTTTATTTGTTCTTTTTGAATAAACAAGTGTCCAATGCTATGTTGGGTATTGCTGTTTGAGAGCTTTTCTTGCCAGTAGTTGGAGGTTTTGCCTATAATGTTTGCTGTGAAATTACCACGGCATTTTATAAATCACCATTTTATAACCAAATTTATTTTAAAATATCTAACAAAATTGCAGTGACACACCTTTTCAAGTCAGTTATTTCATCTTCTCATCCTTTTTAAATGGATGTTTTAAAGATCTGTGATTGTAGTCACCTCCATCTAAATGTAGATCGGTGCTGTGGAATTGCTTCAGGTGTTCTTTGTATAATGATAATTCTCTACCAGAGACCTCCAATTTCTAAAGGTGAGAGTATTTACTGACAAAAAAAAAGTACTTGAAGGCTTTTTTGGTAGTACAATGACAAGTGAATCAATCCCTCAGCATTACAGGTAGTGAAAAGTTGTTGGATCCATGGAGAGTGGCTGGCTTTCATGTGAGAAGTTGGGAAAATACAGAAGTTCACAAGTCTTTCTTTCAGTTTCTAGAAACTTAAGACCAGATACGTTACTGGATATGACAGTCCTCACAAAAATCCCTTTATTGGTGGGAGGGAGAGAGGAAGGGGTTAGAAAAACAGAGGTTTGCACACCATTAACTACACAAGGATCCCTATCCCTGTGTTACAGGTGAAGGAGTTACTTGGTTTAGTGGCTCTGCCCAGGAGCACAACTCGTGCTCCTTAGAGGACTACAGGCACAGAACACAAAACAGCCATCTATTTTAGTGTATTTGACTTTATTGAAGAATTCAATTTTAATAGCTAATGGCTATTGACAGAAATTAAACTCTGGAGTGATGCAAAAGCAGCAGCCTGATGTTAACCTGAGCAGTGCAGCAGGTGCCAGGAACGGGTGGCCTGCCAGGTGCTTTGTAGAAAAGCAAATTTACTATGTTTCAGCCCTGCTTTTTTAACAGGATCGGGAGTCACTGGGGCCCGTGAGCTGGTTCTGCTTATGCCAAAAGGTCCTGGGGTCGCTTCTGCAAACAGGTTCTAGGAGAACGGAAAAACACGGCAGCCCCGCTCCTCTAAAGCAATCTGTCATAAATCTGCCTAGGGTGCTGGGCGCGAAACCTCACCCGCACGGTGTCCCTGAAGAGAAGCCTGTGGGTCAGGGGGCGGCGGAGCCCTCCGGCCCCTGAACCCGAGCACTGCGGCAAGGCGCCGTGCCCGCAGCCCTCCCCGGGTGTCCGGTGCTCTGGCGGCCCGCGCAGCCGTTACATTACTAATTTCGTGCGCCCGCCGACCCTGCCGCACGCGCCCTCTCCCCTCACCTCAGGAGCCCGCCGAAGCCCTCGCACGCCCGCCCCACGAGCGGATCCCTCCGCCAGCGCGGGAATCGCGCCGGCACTTGTCTCGCCTCGCGACGCGGGTCCCCAGCCCTGCCGCTGAACCCGAGGCGCCGCCGGCTGGACGCGCCTGCAGATCGGAGGCAGGTGCAGGCGAGAGTCTCCGCGGGTTCCCCTCAGAGTCCCTGGCCGTAGAGGGCCCTGTGGCGCAGGTGCTCCTCGAGACACAGGATGGCGGCATCGTCCACCAAGGGGTCGAACTTGTTGGCCAGGAGGTGGTGCTGCTGGAGCAGCCAGGGCACGTCTCCCGCCCCGTAGATGCAGACGGTGCGCTGGTGCTTGCCGGTGCAGGGCGGGTAGGGTGCGCCCTTGCTGGTGTCGCCCTCCAGGTACTGCCACTTGACCAGGCGGGGGAGGGCGTTCATGTCTGAGAGCTGGTACTTGTCATTCTGGGGTATGGCACCCGGCACGCCGGGCATGCGGTTGAGGGTGGCCCACACGTGCTCGTCAGGGCTGTATGTGTCCTTGGACCACTCAAGGAACCGCTGTGCTGTGGGATCCTCGAAGATGTGCTGCACGAAGGCCCGTGTGACTACAATGTATGCGTTGCCCGTGAACATGGGAGAGTTGAGGGGTGGAGGCTGTTTCTGTGTGGCTGTCCGGAAGATGAACTCCCCCACTTTATGATGGTATCGCCACCGCCCCTGTTTGTATGCCGAGGGCTTCTCTGATTCCATGTTATTCCGCCCCTGCAGCACCTTCAAGACACGGACGATCTCGGCATTGGTCTTGATGGGGAAATCGGTGCCGCAGGTGTTGAGGACGTAGCGCCATGGTAAGGGGCTCTGCAACAGGTCCTGCATGCAGTTGAGGTCAGCCTGAAGCCGGGACCAGGAGGCATAGACCACCTTTTCCAGGCGGCTCGCCACAAAGACGTTGGGGAAGCAGGCTACGATGGCCCGCACGGCCTCCTGGAAGGCAGCTGAGGACTTGTTGTCGATGTGGATGCAGTAGACATTCTGGGGGGCATACAGGGACCGCAGGAGCCGCTCGAACATCTCAATTTTGTCGTGGATTACCATGGAGTAGGCGATGGGGAACTCTGCCTCCTCCTCGCTCAGTGGGAACGTGATGAACCGCCGGGTCTCCTTGAAATTACTGCAGTCCTTCGTCATGTTCAGGTACTCACCGGGTGTCACGGAACTCCTTTTGTTCGCGACCTCCAGGTTACTGAGCTGGGCCTCCTGGATGGCTTTCTCGTCCCCGCGGACCACCCCCGAGCAATTGATCCTCCTGCTGGGGGAGAGCTCCAGTGCCCGGTAGAGGCGCTGGCGGCAGCCGGGGAGGGCGGCGGCAGCCGGGTGGGCGTCGGGGCAGGTCCGGATTGCGCTGCGCAGCGCCAGGGCGGCGGCCAGCAGCAGGGGGGCGAGCAGCGCCGCGCAGCGCCGCCGCGCCTGCGCGGGGTTCCTGTCGCACAGCCGCATGCCCCGGCGGCGGGGGGCACAGCCGGTTCCCTTGCGCGCTGCTCCGCACTGCCACGTGCGTCCCGCCCTCCCCGCGGCTCGGGGGCGAAGCGCTCCCGACCCCCCTGCGCGGCGACTGCCTCGCCTCGGCGGGTCTGGCCTCCGAGGTGGACTTGGAGGGCGCCGGAGCCGGTCCCGGACAAAGTGTAACCTGACAGCCGGGTGCCTGCTTCCTGGGTGGTGGTGGAATAGTGGCAGGGCGATCTCGGCGTAACCGCAGGTGAATAACAGGTGAATGAAAGGACGTCTCCTCCCTCCCCGTGGCGTAACTGCCTATGGTTTTGTGAGGTTTTGTCAACACTGGAAGTGGTTGTGTATCTTGTAGGTCTGTTTAAAAGAAGATACTTTATTTTACTCCTGTCCAGTGTGTAACAGAAGGAAAATTCCTCCCATGTAACACTTGAAAAAAAAAAAACTTGACCAGATGGCTTTGGGATCCAACTTGCTTTTCTAGGGTTCAGATCATTCCAACTTGCAGGTCAAGGGAGTGACAGCAATAGCGCTGTGGTCTAGAAAGCCCCACTGCAGCAAGCTTTCTGCTGGCCTGGAGCATTTTGAGCTTTATTGATGGATTATGACAAAAGGTGTTGGATAACTGGGTAAAGTTGAATCTCTGCTTCTAAGGTGGAAGCAGAGGGTGATGACAGAGGCTGTAAATAATTTGCCAGTAAGTGTCCACTTTAATGAAGGAGTGAGAGACTATTGGTGGAGATTATCAGGGCTTCCTGTGCACACCCACATGCATGTCCTGGCTAAGTATCACTTGCATAACTGCAAGTGACTAAAATATGCCTTGTGCTGTCCTGAACAAAACAATGTCCTTAAGGTTTTGCAGTCATCTTGAATCACTTTTTGGTTTGAACCAAACCAAAGTCTGAGACTTGAAAAATGTATTGTCAGTGTTCTCGGCTATACTCTTTAACGCCAACAGTGTATTTGGTCTCTGAGCGGTGGCAAAGCTGCACTCACTGACACACACACTATTTCACACAGTGTGTGAAATGACAGCAAATTGCTGCTGTTCATTATTTCATTTTATGCTGGCCAACAGCTGAAGTCACATGCATGGACATAGAGTAGGTTGTAGGAATCATATGCTGCTTGAAAATTCTGTCATACGCATTGATGAGTATCAGTGACATGGAAAAGTATTTTTAGAAAAGTTACCTATTTTGATAGCTTTATCTGACAGTAATTTTTTTTTTCAAGGAAAGCCCAATACTAAGTAAGGAAACAAATTATTTTGGATTCATTTGTCAACATTATTTAAATTTAGTCAAAGGTTCATGAATATGAAGCTTCTTTGGAAGAAGTTTGTCACTTAGCATTAATATTTTGAACTTGTTCAATACAAGAATCTTGAAACTTCTGAAGATTATTGTGGTTGGCCACAGCACCTCACATAATTTACTTGGTGGTAAATACATCTTCTTATATAGCCTCTTGATCTCAAGTTAAAAAAACTGCAGCAAACCCAAGTAGTCTGAAGTACTTATACCTCTACTGACTAAAAAATCTTCCTTGTACTTTCAGGGTGAATTTTTAAAACTGGCTCTTTTGAAAAGTATGAGAAGTAAATGTCCCGCTAAACACTTAGATGAAAATCTAAAAAACCTCCATAATTGTTATTAACTGATCACTAAGTTAACCACACTGTATATACGAACCAATCTTTGAATGACTTTTTAATTATTTGGCATGCCAGTTGTTCCTGTGCTTTGGTATTGTGATGTTTATCATCACAGCAGGTGAGCTGTGGTTATGATAGCAAACTTCACAATTTATGTGAAGCTTGGCATCTAACTTGTTTGATACAAATAGCATATACATTGTATAGACAAGATATAAAAAACTTAATTAAAATAAACTTGTGTCTTTAGTGACAATTTAGATAAATAGGTGATATTTCAGTTATATGACAGAATACAGATGCTAACATCTGACTAGGCATTGAAAGTTGGTTTTCTGCTGTATATTCATGATTAAATAAATTAATTCTTAAAGGCATGTGAAAATGGGATTAAATAAAACTTGTTTTCATACTAATTGGGGATTAAATGCTGTTAATATTGATATGTGTGACTGTAACTTCCAAAATCCTTCACTTTAAACTGTGGTCTTAAATCATTGGCTTTGACTTTGCTTAATGATGATCCATGTCTCAATGAGTACAAAAGTGACTGAAAGAGTGTAAAACAACTGCTATGGTAGGGACAGTACAGTACAAGCACTGTCTACAGAGTAACCAGCGGCCACTTGATTACTTACATAAAGAGATATGACAATAGATTACAATGTAAGAGGAGGATGATTTAATCATATTTAGATAATAAGCTTGCATAACACTATCTGTGAGAAGTTGCATAATGTCAACATTCTTCTGATATACTTTTTGAGCTGCAACGCTTTAATTTTGTTGAGTTAAAGGAGGGAGGAGTTCAAGTTTTTGGCAGTGGTGGCTATAGCTGTTACTGACTGGTGTTATTCATGTCTGGAATTCCTCTGTTAATTTCAAAGAATGAAGAATTATTAATCAGTGTGAAGACTCAGTTTTAAAACAATTTTGATCCGTCTAGGTGCCATATCTCTAGTACCTTTATCTGCTTCCATTTTAATAAGCCATATCAAGTCAGCATTTTTTTAGCTTTCCTGTTAAGGGATAAAAAAATGAAGTGTCACAAGTTGGCCTGTTACCTTCTTGCCTAATTGCACATTTGTTAGGTTGTGGTTCAGATAAATGCATTGGAGAGTGAAGAAGAAACAGGTATTCTGCTTGGTTCTCCAAGGGGAAAAATCCCCCAACTTTGCTAGTGTTTGCTGATGGTGGCGCATCTGGTGAAGCACCTGGTAGAACCTTAGATTGTGATGGCAGGGTTCATAGTCTCAGTGGGTTCACCTGTACATAGTTAGCTCATAGAACAAATAAGCTTTTCCCTGGGAAAGCAACATTAATAAATAGGGACAAAGAAGGAATTGGAGGAATCAGCTTGCAGTGATGGTTGGTAAAATGTCTAAGAAGGATTTTTATATATATTGTCAGCTTTTTTGGCATGGCTTGTTAACAAATATGAAGTAGTAAGAACCTAATGAAATAGGTATCTGAGACCAGGCTTGTATATGTTGCCAAAACCCCCATAATAATTCCTTTGTGTTATGCTCCATTGCTTGTGTGGCCTAAGAATTTTGTTTTGTCTTCAGATTTTTGGTTTGATACTGGGTTTTTTAGGTTCTTGGGGTTTTTTTTTTTTGGGGGGGGGGGGGTTTGTTTGTTTGTTTGTTTTAAAGTTAGAATTAGTTCAGTCTGTTACTTATCACCCTGTAGGGATTTTGAAGGACCACGCTTCTAAGCTATCAGTGCACAGTTGTCTTTTATCATTCCACAGCTTTTGTATTTTATATTCTCTGAGTTTTCAGAAGAGAGCCCTATTTCCTGCTGAATTATTTGGAGTCATAGTGTGCTTTGTGATGTGGTTTCTCTTGTGTTGGCTAACTGCTTTGTAGGCATTACTAGCTCATGGTTAACTTCTGTATTCTCCAGGATGTTTGTATCAACAGGAGGAATTTTATATTCACAGCACAATGACTCTAATTTAACCTTTGTGTCTAATAGTTGTTTGGTTTGAATGTGTCACCTAGATAGTGAGAAGTTAAACAGAAGGAAGTACATGCATGAGACATAATCAGAAAGCATAACACTTCATAAACTGTTCAGACCTTCAGGATAAATTTGCTCCAGTGTGGGTCCTCCAGAGGCAGCAGTTACCCGGTTTTCCCCACTGGGTGCAGCTTCCTTCAGGGCATCCCTTGCCCTCTTCACATGTGTGTCTGTCTGCAAGATTGTTTCTTGCACTTTCTCCACCTCACCAGCTGCTGAGCCGCTTTTATTTTTATCTATTTTTTAAAAACCCTTCCTGAAACATATTTTTCATAGAGGTGCCACCGGCTTCACTGATCAACTCACCTTTTTATGTCTGGCATGCGGCAGCTTCTGGCCTCTTACCACAGAGGCCCCCTCTGCCTCCTTACCAAATCATTGCCACGTTAACCCAGTGGATTTGTAAATTGATTCTCTGATACTAAGAGCAGGGTGGAAGTGTGCAGAGGTGAGTGATAAGGGTGTGCCTTAATAAGGAAAAGGTTGCATATGATTTTTTTTTTTTTGCATTTGTCTTTCCCTTATTCCCTCTCCCTCCCTCAGCTGGCTAAA
Source organism: Porphyrio hochstetteri (assembly GCA_020800305.1). Classification (NCBI taxonomy): domain Eukaryota; kingdom Metazoa; phylum Chordata; class Aves; order Gruiformes; family Rallidae; genus Porphyrio; species Porphyrio hochstetteri. Next base: position 8,506,394 of record CM036915.1, on the reverse strand, counting down.
TATTTGCATACAGAGTCTGATGGCTCTCCTCTTCTTGGTGTCCACTAGTATATTTTACAGGTATAATATGATCTTTGCTGTAATTAACGTATCACAGACATGCAGATGATTATCCAGGTTCACAGATACCAGGCGAATCAGCTTACTGGTTCTCTCCGAAGTTACATAGATTAGCTATGTGAGAAATACCTACCAGCTTGAAGCCAGTAAAATGATTTTGCGGGCCTGCATCTAAAAATCCTTAGGGCCCGCTCTGGTTTTCCTGTCATTTTTGGTTATGTTGTATGGTATCATTAAACAAAACTGACTGATTCTTAAATTAAACTGTTCCTAAATATACTTTGTACATAATTTGCTGTTAAGTACACACCTTATGTTAAAATACAGCATTTGGTTGTGAAGAGCTGAATTCCACTTATTTTATGTGTGTTAACAGAGGGAATTCTGTCATAGGGAATTATTTGTGTCAAGTAGAAATGAGTATTTCCCCAAAGAACTGTTCTTTTTTTAATTAGTATTTCCTTTGAATTATGCTGACAAGGAATTAGATTTCTGTCTTCTCGGCTGTTCAGACTTTCTTGGTTTTTACTGACTGTGCTGGTATTGTGAAACTTATCTACAAAATCATAGAATTGTATTTGGTTTATAATTTTTAAGATTTATAATTTTAAAATTACTGACAAATATTTGAAAACATTATGATAATCTTCTACTTATAAATCTTCAGAGACCAAAAGTTTAGTGTTCTTTTTGTATGGAGTCTTTGGCATATCTTGCTTTCCTGTGACTGGGAGGGAGAAGTGAACAAGGAAGTCTTGGCATTTCAGAATAAATACTTTAGACCTTGTGCAAATGTGTATGTATTATAGATATACAGTTTAACTGTAAAACTTTAACATGATGAAGATGGTCTTATGCAGGTATTGCTTTTTGAAGTTGGAAACTCTGATTACAGACTTGAGCTTCAGTTTTCTTTCCATTTAATTTCGACTGAATTACATGTGGCCCAGGCCTGTACTTCACCCACACTGGCATCATCTTTGGTTGTTTTGGTGACTAATTAGAAATTAAGTCAATCTTTGAGAAAACTGTTGGATGTCAATTTTATTTTTAGACTTCTACTTCAATGTCTGTTTCTGACAAATGGTTTGAAAGCCCTATATGCAATACCTTTCTGTCTGCCACTACAGAAAGAACATGAAAAGACAGCATACAGTAAATAAAAAATCAAAACACAAACATTTCTGTTGCCAGCTCCTATTTTGTAACTGAGCACTGCTTGATGCTTATCACCTTACAGTTGCAGGCTCATCACTGCTGTTTCTGGACCTGTGTGGAAATCTTACTGGATGGGAGAAGGATTTCTATGTTTATCCAAGGCAAAATAGCTGGATTGTATGGAGTGAGTATGACTTGAAGAAAGCTTAAGCAGATAGTCATAACCAACATATAGTCAACAGGATGTTATTTATTACCTGATGTTTTATACAAAAGCTGAACTCTGCTTACAAGGTGTAATGAGTTTCCTAAATCACATTTTTGTATATTACAGCAAAATAGGGGGATAAGGCATTACTCACCTTATTCAGATTGCTGAAGAGACAGGCAAACAAGTGGGATGATGCTGGTAAGGGTGTTAAAAACAGTTTTCCTTTAAACCACTCTGAAAACTGACACTGTTTCTGACTGTGGTACCCAACGCTGTAACGGGACTGTGTCCTGGGGGAAGAAGAAAACCTGATTTTTCTTGAAGGATGTAACACAAAGAAAACACAGTGATACTGGGCATAATAAATACATTAGCTCATGCCTCATTGTTTCTAGAAAAGGATTGCTTCATACAGCATGGGAAATATAAACAAAACAGCAAACAGAACTCTTTCAGATAGATGATAGAGGAGTTCAGGGCAATCGGAATAAAGAACCAAAAAGAATGAAATCAATTTTGTACATCTCTCACAATGGAGAGCCCTGATAACCAATTCATTCTATTGAAGAGATTATTTCTTGACAGATAAAAGGCTTCCTTATCTGAAATAGACAGAAGTGTAACTGAGAGAGTTTTTATCAGAACAAAAAAATAACCTTAAAAGAATGTTAGCTTTGTTGCTTGCCTTGTAGGCAGCTATCTAAATAATATTCTGGATTTAAGATGTTTCTTCTGTGGTAGGACTGTGTTAGTTGATCAATGTTCTGTGCAGCTTGCTTTGGTCAGAGAGAGTCTGCCATTATGGTATCTGTGCACAGAGTGAAGGCTAACATATGTAGTGTCCAAAGCTGCTGTGTAATATATACTTCTTTCATGTCTCCATGGTAGCCCAGAAAGGCATCTGAGTATATTTTGAGCTACAGTTAGTCTCATTCTTTGAATGTCCCACAGATGGGTAAGAATACTTTGGGCATGGAGTCCAGTAAATGTTCCTGCAGTGCTTGCAGGATTCATGCAGAACTTTCTCATGCGTGAAATGCAATATAAACAAAGCCCCAAGAGGAATCAGCAGGTGAAAGGTGATAGTTGCTCTACAACTGTTGTTTTGGGCTGTTTAGCTCCATCTGAGGTTCCTGCAGTATGCTGTCCTTGCTTTGGCTGCTATTATGCAAAGAAACCCAATTGTTTTATAGTAGTTTGAGTGCCCCTGCATTTTCTTCCATCCATCCATACATTTTCAGTGCTAAACTTGAATTAAGTCTTTTTTTGTTGCAGCAATGGTGTTAACAGTATATATAAAGTAGTGACAATAAATCTGAACAAGGTACACAAACTGAACAACTCTTTTTCATGGAAGACAGGCCAGAGGGGAGGGAAAGAAGAGAGAAGTTGGTTTGTGTTTTACTTCAAACGGGGATAATTTCAGTAGTTTATACCTGAACCTCTTAGTTCTAGCTTTCTCAATCACTAGTTAGTTGAAAAAGTGCAGTGTCTTACCTCCTCTTGTTGGAATAATCCATTTTTCTGAATGGAGAGTGTTTCACTGATTAGCCATTTTGGCTGGTTTTAGATGACTTTAATATCGTCTAATGCCAGCAATGAACAGTGTTTCCAGGTCACTTCACCCACCGCTTTAAAACAATTGTCCTTTTGTCATAAGTAGCAATTAATCACTTTATCTCTGGGTTGTGTCGTGGTGAATGAAAGTCATAGAGCCAAATTTTTAAAGTTATGCAATAAAAATATATATTCCCATGGGTATTTCCATTTTAGTTATTAGGCAGCTTGCAGAAGAATTAGATGGTACTATAAAATAGATTTTTCAGTTGAAAATTGATTCACGTGAGTTAGTTGAGCTCATTTATAAGGACATTTTTAGTCACAACTGAGATGAAAGTTTGTGGATTGTTTCAGAGAAGAGCTGCTGGAATCCTCACTAAAACCATATCCCCCCTTCCTCTGTCATGATTCCTGAGGTATATATGTAAAAAATTTACTGTTGAAAGATTTTACTATATATAAGCAGATAAATGATAAGAATGTTTGGATAAAATGTGTGTTTGACTAACTGTAAAGCTATTGTTGGACAATAAAGGGTGGGTTCAACCAAGGTGGTAAATTTGAACTCTCCTCCCCCTGGCTTTCCCAGTTAGACTTATAAAAAAACCCACCACACTTTGCAAGGGTATGTTTTAGCAAACAATAGATTACAAACTGAAACAATGTGTTCTTTAAAAGTACTAATATTCCTTCATTTCAGGAAGGTTATGGTTCATGATTTTCTAGAAACTACTTGAAAATAATTCAGCAAAAAGGGCTACAGTGTTCTGCATTTAAAATTGTGAGGTCCTAGTGTTGATGAATAACCACTGACTGGTGCGATGGCATGATGCCTTCTGCCATGCCACTGCAGAACAGAATTGCTAAAACCCTGATAGCATTGTCCATCTGCTGCTGACACACAGTGTTAGCCATTATTGATGAAGATAATGGGCAACAGGAAATGGAGAGTAGACAGTAGTTCAAGGATTTTTTTGGGTTTGTTTGGTTTTTTTTTAAATACACCTATATATTGTTTCTTTTAATGGTGTTACTGTAATTGAAACCATAAATCTGACTAGTGATACTGTCCTGGTTTTACTGCTGAGACTGAGCAGGTATATTTGTACTTCCTAGCATGAATATTTAGCACACAGCAGAAAACTGGGTCAGTAAATGTGGTGTTTGTAGTTGTGTTCATTTGAATAAAAAATACACAGACCAAGCTCTCTTCACCAAAAAAGAGGAAAAACTGTCTTTCACCCAGGAAGGTATGAACTATAGTCTATGTGTCTGGGTATTTTTGCCATTATTTCATCATCTCCTGCCTGGAGTATGTTGAAAATATAGTTTAATAGGAACTAAAATGACACAGATTTTTATCACTGAGCAAGAGCTGACTTTGCTGTTTGTTGAAGTAGCAGAAGTGACCAAATGCTTACCAGTGAGATAAAAATGCAGCAAAACCATCCAGAGGGTTTGGAAAAGTTTTTTTTTATATCTGAATCACAGAATCACAGAATTGTAGGGGTTGGAAGGGACCTCGAGAGGTCATCGGGTCCAACCCCCCTGCCAAAGCAGGCTCCCTAGCTCATATTGCTCAGATAGGCGTCCAGGCGGGTCTTGAATATCTCCAGTGAAGGAGACTCCACCACCTCCCTGGGCAGCCTATTCCAGTGCTCAGTCACCCTCACTGTGAAAAAGTTCTTCCGCATGTTGGTGCAGAACTTCCTGTGCTCCAACTTGCAGCCATTGCCCCTTGTCCTATCCCCACAGACCACTGAAAAGGGGCTGGCTGATTCCCCCTGCATCCCCTGCTTCAGATAATTATAAACTTTGATTAGGTCCCCCCTTAGTCTTCTCTTCTCAAGGCTGAACAGTCCCAGCTTACCCAGCCTTTCCTCATAGGGGAGATGCTCTAGGCCCTTAATCATCTTCGTAGCCCTTCTTTGGACTCTTTCCAGGAGATCCCTGTCCTTTTTATACCAGGGAGCCCAGAACTGGACACAATACTCCAGGTGGGGCCTGACCAGGGCAGAGTAGAGAGGGAGGATCACCTCCTTTGACCTGCTGGCTACACTCCTCCTGATGCATCCCAGGATCCCATTGGCTCTCTTGGCCACCGAGGCACACTGCTGGCTCATGGCCAACCTGTCATCAACCAGGACCCCCAGGTCCTTCTCCACTGAGCTCTTCTCCAGCAGGTCATCCCCCAGCCTGTACTGATACAAACAGTTGTTCCTTCCCAGGTGCAAGACTTTACACTTGCTTTTGTTGAACTTCATCTGGTTTCTCACTGCCCAGCTCTCCAGCCTGTCCAGGTCTCTCTGGATGGCAGCGCAGTGCTCCTGCGTGTCAGCCACTCCTCCCAGCTTTGTATCATCGGCACTTGCTGAGGGTGGATGTTATTCCCTCATCAAGATCGTCAATGAAGATATTAAACAGGACTGGACCCAACACTGAGCCCTGAATGAAAAGGTTGTAGCTATAAAATGACAGTGCATGCCTGTGTGCCCTAAGCAATTAACAAGTTTTTCATATGTGCATTCTCCCATCAGATTGGTAGAGAACAAAAGGTGATGGGAATACACTTTCTCCTTTGTGACTGCCATATTTATACTGGTTTTAGAGTTGTGAGTAGTGGGTATGTGTGAGAGAATGGACTGTAGAAGAAGGCCAGGCTTGTGTACAATGTTCCACAGCTGAGTGTGTTATGGGATGTTGCATTTTTTTAGTCATGAATCTGTTGCCTGCTAATGACACTTGAGAACCTTTTCATAGGGGAGACAATGCTCAATTTCTAGACTAGCAGTAATCAGGAAAACTTGCATTAGTGACTGCAGAAAAGACACCATGAGAATGCACAATGTACAACAAATAATTGAGCTTTTGAGGAGGGATAAAGTGAGTTTGCCACACCCTTCCAGTTCCTTAGTCTTGTCCAGCTTCCTCTTCACATAGTTTCTGCAGGTAAAACAGATTTCATCAGTGTTTGTCTGCAGTGTACAACTACGTGTACGTCAGAGAGAGGAACCAAGTCCTGCTTTTTATTTATTTATTTAAAATAACACATGCCCAGTCTTTTTGATTGCAATGCAATCTGGTGGTGTAATCTCTCTGAAAGGAGTTTTAAGGGAATAAGGAACTCGCTGTCAGACAGGTATTTTTTCTGACATGTATGTGTGCTCACCCCACCCCTCTTCTGACTTAAACTTCAGCACTAATATTTTACCACTGGACTTGATAACAGAGTTTTCATGTGTATGCTAGACTGAAGTCCTCCATTTTCTTTTTTTGATTTGCTTTAGGACCAGCACTTACTTCCTTAATCAAGAAAAGCCACTTTATGAAATGGGAAGTTTGTGACAAATATTTATTCATTGAAAAAGCTTCAGTCAGGAATGAAGGAATGAATCACAGAAAAGCCCTGATCTAGCTTGCATGTATAAGCCTTCGTGTATGCTTCATTTACAAGAGAGGTGCAGCTGAAAAAATAAAGGATAAAAACCATTGGGACTATGTGAAGTAGTGGGAAAACGTAGAGTTATGTGTTTGGCTGATTGTCTGATAGATCGTGTTTCTGTAAGTAATGCATTACATCAATTCAGTTTTTAATTAATGTTTAATTAATTGATGTTTGTCACCTGTTGTGACTACTGATTTAAAAGTCAGGGTAAAAATAACATTCAAAGTGTCATTGCCTAAGAAAAATTGAATAGCTGATGGAGTGCAAGAAAAGAAGCAGAACTTTTAAGTCTGGATTGTGGCCAGTATCTTTGAATATTTGAGTTTCAGTAGACTTTTTTACTAGCACAGGAATAGAAGATACCTTGTCAGAAATCAAATGGTAAAAATGTACAAGTACAGCTTCCCAAAAAACTCTGCAGTTTCAGTCAGGCTTGTGATTAATTTATGGAGCATGATTTGGGGAATTTTTTTTTTTTTTTTAACAACTGAGCAGGTCTCACCTGCAAGTGAAAAGATCAATAGGCCTGCATTCTTTAACTTCTAGTCTGTCAGTAACAGCCTCAAGCATGAGGTTTTTAAGTAAATATTAGCAGCTCTTGTCTTTTGAAGGATCAGGTAGATATAGCATATCAAGAATACAGCACTGGAATTCACAAACTACAGGATATTTTTCTACCTGATTTTTTTCCTTTTTTTGGTTAGTCGTTTGGGTTGGGTTTTTTTCTGGGGTTTTTATGTGGTTTGGGATAGGTTGTGTGGCCGGGCAGGTAAGTTCCGGCTCTCATCACCCGGAGGACTGTCTCACCTACTGACAGTCTTTGAGACTGCAGATTACCATGGCCTCCACCAGGCAGAGGGCTCGTCCCATTAAGAGTGTGGCGACCCAGACTGAGGGCCTGCCCAGGAGTGTAGTCTCTACCAGGCAGAGGGCTCGCCCCATTAAGAGCATGGAGACCCAGACTGAGGGGCTGTCCAGGAGTGAGGCCATGCAAGTCTCTGGCTGCAGGGAGTACCTGAGCCTGCTCCTGCCGGCAGACCGTGGCAACAATTTCACCTGTGTGAGGTGTGAGCAGGTGGAAGATCTGCTTAGCATGGGGGCAGATCTCAAAGGAGGTGGAGAGACTCAGAGCATTAGGGAGTGTGAGAAGGAAATTGATTGGTGGAGCAACTCGCTGGCATGCCAGAGGGTAAGTCACCAGGGAAATTTTCCCCCTAAAATGATGGATCCCCAGCCCTATCAGGTAGAACAGGGAGAACTCGTTGACCAGAAAGATGGAGAGGGTTGGAAGATAGTCCCGACTCGGCACCGTGGGAAAACCTCCTCCCTGCCTACCTTGGTTCCTAAGGTCCCTCTAAGCAATAGGTTTGAGGTGCTGGAAGTTGAAGAGGAGGCAAATGGAAAGGCAGGGGACAATCCCTCTAATAGGAGGCCAAGAGTGAGGAAGTCAACTCCACGCCTCAAGACTGCCTCCACTAGGAAAGACAGAAAGGTGGTTTTGGTTGGGGATTCTCTTTTCAAGGGAACAGAGGGCCCCATATGCAGGCCAGACCCTACCCGTAGGGAAGTGTGCTGCCTCCCTGGGGCGCGGATTAAGGACATAACTAGAAAACTCCCGGATCTGGTTCGTCCCTCTGATTACTATCCATTACTTATTGTTCAGGCAGGCAGTGATGAAATCTCTCAAAGAAGTCTAAGTATTATTAAAAGAGACTTCAGGGGTTTAGGGAGGCTGATTGAGGGAGGGGGAATGCAAGTGGTGTTTTCTTCTATCCCATGTGGGGCAGCAGAGAACACGAAGTGGGCCAGGAAAACAGAGGTGTTGAATAGTTGGCTGAGGGGCTGGTGCAGCCTTATGAACTTTGGGTTTTTCAATCACGGGGCCGTTTACTCAGCACCTGGCCTGATAGCAGCAGATGGGTGCCATCTGTCTCCAAGAGGGACAAGAGCTGGCAGACCTCATTGACAGGGCTTTAAACTAGTTAGGAAGGGGGGAGGGGATATAGTGAGCCTTGCTAGGGTAGAGCAAGTAGCCTGTAGCTTTATACTAGATTCGAAGGGTGAAGAGCGTGAAATTCAACAAGATAGAAAAGGGCTTGGGGATGCTGAAATTCTACAAGACTGTAGGGAAATACCTCTAAAGTGTCCCATAGGAACTTCTGGGGACTCCTCAGAGGAGGTAGTATTGCTGACCCCTCTTCCGGAACCTTCTAGGAGGCAGTGGGGGAAAACTTCAGATTCCTCCCAGAGGTTTGAGGGAGGGCTCCTCAAAAAAGGTATTGAGTCAGAAAGCCCAGCTGAAGTGTCTTTACACGAACGCATGCAGCAGGGGTAATAAGCAGGAGGAATTGGAAACCATGATGTCACTGGAAAATTATGATCTAGTTGCAATCACGGAAACATGGTGGGATGATTCCCACAGCTGGAATACCCCTGTAGAAGGGTATCGCCTTTTTAGAACAGATAGGCTAGGAAGGAAGGATGGTGGAGTTGCCCTCTATGTTAAAAAGTGGATAGACTGTGAGGAGCTCTCTCTGAGAAGTGGCCAGGAGCAGGTTGAAAGCCTGTGGGTCAGAATTAGGGATGGGGCTAATAAAGAGCAGTTGGTGATAGGGGTCTACTACAGGCCACCTGATCAAAGTGAGACTACTGATGAGGCTTTCCTCCTTCAGCTGCAGGAGGCATCGCGGTCACAGGCACTTGTCCTGATGGGGGACTTTAACCACCCAGACATCTGCTGGGAAAACCACACTGCGAGCTGCAAGAGGTCCAGGAGACTCCTGGAGTCTGTAGATGACAACTTTCTGGTTCAAATAGTGGATAGACCAACCAGAGGCGATGCATTGCTGGACCTGGTGCTCACCAATGTGGGGGAGATCATTAAAGGTGTTAAGGTTGGAGACAGGCTGGGCTGCAGTGACCATGCTCTAGTTGAGTTTGCGATCTCAAGGGATGTGGGCCTGGAGAAGAGTGGGATCAGGACACTGAACTTTGGGAGAGCAAACTTTAGGCTGTTTAAGGACTTGTTGGCCAAGATCTCCTGGGAGGTGGTCCTTAGAGACAGAAATGTTGAGGACAGCTGGCTACTCTTTAAGGATGCCTTTCTGAGAGCTCAAGGGCTCTCTGTCTCTCTGAATAAGAAAGTGGGCAGGAGGGGCAGGAGGCCAGCATGGCTAAGCAAGGACCTGCTGGTCAAACTGAGGGAAAAGAAAGGCAAACACAAGCTCTGGAAGCAAGGGTGTGTAGCCTGGGATGAATACAGGGATGCTGTTCGGACTTGCAGAGATGGGATCAGGAAAGCCAAGGCGCAGATGGAACTGAACTTGGCGAGATGTTAAAATCAACAAGAAGGGATTTTACAGGTACATTGGCCAGAAGAGACAGGCCAAAGAGAACGTACCCCCCTTGGTAAATGAGAAAGGAGAATTGGCTGCAACTGATGAGGAGAAGGCTGAGGTACTGAATGAGTTCTTTGCCTCGGTCTTCTCTGGCAGCCAGGATTCTCATAATTCTCAAATCCCAGAACCTTGCATCCCTAGAACTCCAGGTGGGAACTGGGGGAGCAAATCCCTCCCCCACTGTAAGAGCAGAGCAAGTCCGTGACCACCTCATGAGACTGAATGTCTACAAGTCTATGGGGCCGGATGACATGCATCCCAGGGTCCTGAAGGAGCTGGCTGATGTGGTTGCTGAGCCGCTCTCCATCATATTTGAAAAGCCGTGGCTGTCAGGAGAGGTCCCTGGGGACTGGAAAAAAGGTCACGTCACTCCCATTTATAAGAAAGGGAGCAAGGAAGACCCAGGGAATTACAGGCCGGTGAGCCTCACCTCTGTGCCTGGGAAGATCATGGAACAGATCCTCCTGGATGACATGCTGGAGCACATGAGGGAAGAGCATGTGATCCGGGACAGCCAGCACGGCTTCACCAAGGGAAGGTCGTGCCTTACCAATCTGGTGACCTTCTATGATGGAGTGACAGCATCAGTAGATAAAGGGAAGGCAACCGATGTCATCTACCTGGACTTGTGCAAAGCCTTTGACACAGTCCCCCATCACATCCTTATCTCTAAATTGGAAAGATGTGGATTTGATGGGTGGACCATCCAGTGGGTAAGAAACTGGTTAACAGACCGTAGCCAAAGGGTGGTGGTCAATGGGTCTATGTCCAGGTGGAGGCCGGTGACAAGCAGGGTCCCCCAGGGGTCTGTCTTGGGACCAGTTCTCTTTAACATCTTTATCAATGACATTGATGATGGGATTGAGTGCACCCTCAGCAAGTTTGTGGATGACACCAAGCTGAGTGGTGTGGTCGACACCCTAGAAGGAAAAGAAGCCATCCAGAGGGATCTTGACAGGCTGGAGAGATGGGCCCGGGTGAACCTAATGAGGTTCAACACTGCCAAGTGTCAGGTGTTGCACTTGGGCCGGAAGAATCCCAGCCATAGATACAGACTGGGAGAAGAGCTTCTTGAGAGCAGCCCTGCTGAGAAGGACTTGGGGATTCTGGAGGATGAGAAACTTAACATGAGCCAGCAGTGTGCTCTTGCAGCTCGCAAGGCCAATGGCATCCTGGGCTCCATTAGAAGAGGGGTGGCCAGCAGGGACAGGGAGGGGATTGTCCCTCTCTACTCTGCCCTCGTGAGGCCCCATCTGGAGTCCTGTGTCCAGATCTGGGGCCCCCAATACAAGAAGGATGTGGAACTGTTGGAGAGGGTTCAGAGGAGCCATGAAGATGATTAGAGGGCTGGAGCACCTGCCCTACGAAGAGAGGCTGAGGGAGCTGGGCTTGCTCAGTCTGGAGAAGAGAAGGCTGCGGGGGGACCTCATTGCAGCCTTCCAGTACATGAAGGGAGCTTATAAGCAGGAGGGGATTCAACTTTTTAAAAGGGTAGACAATGACAGGACAAGGGGGCATGGATTCAAACTAAAGGAAGGAAGGTTTAGATTAGATATTAGGGGGAAGTTTTTTACAGAAAGAGTGGTGAGGTGCTGGAACAGGCTGCCCAGAGAGGTGGTGGATGCCCCGTCCCTGGAAGTGTTCAAGGCCAGGTTGGATGGGGCCCTGGGCAACCTAGTGTAGATCCAGGCCTGAGGTTGGTGGCCCTGCCTGTGGCAGGGGGGTTGGAGCTCTGTGATCCTTGGGGTCCCTTCCAACTCATACCATTCTATGATTTGGTGGGGTTTTTTCTGCTTGTTTATTAGTTTTTTGTGTGTGGTTTGGTTTTTTTGTTGCTGTTGTTTGGGTTTTTTTGAGTGGGTGGAGGTGTCTTCATTGACATAGAAGTGATAGAACCCCCTAGATAATGAAAAACATAGTTGCAGAGTTGCCCTGGACTTCCTACTGGGAAGAGAAATGTGGTTTTGATATCCAGTGAAGCCTTTGTTTCAATGGGTATGTAGGTGAGGTAGAGTGGGGCTATAGAGCTCAAAGCTATTCATGTTTTCTGCCAGTGAGAATCTAAACGCTAGTTCTGGGTGGGTAGTCTTGTTGGACTTTTTGCCTAAATGCAGTGATTCTACTCAGACTGCCTGGTCCTGAACATTATTTCTGATATAGTCAGAATTGGAAGCTTCAAAATTCTTGTTATGTACTTTCAGAAATGAAGATATGGAGAGGCATAGAGAAGAGACATGAGAGGAAGGCAGCAGTGCTGCATGCTGAGAGATGAGTGGCTATTAGTTGTCTATTACCTCCCTAACAGGTGTGGTGAACTGAATGCTGGGTTAGAAATTATTTTTCAAAACAAGATACTAAAATAGCTCACAACAAAAACTAAATACTCAGGAAACTAGAGTTTTCTTAGCAAGACTGAGCAAGAGATCTTCTTAAGGGGACTGAAGTAAATTGCTTGTCCAGCTCTGGCTTCCAGTTGTGTTTTGAGCTTCCACTAGTGATTACTTTGGGATTATCTGTATGCCATCAGTTTTCTGTTCGCTACTAATTTTTTGCCTGTGTTTAAAACTGTAGATGTAGTCAAAACACTTTTAGATGGGGTGACAATTTGCAAACGTAGCTACAAATAATACCTGCAGAGTGCATGTGTCCCACCTGGCAGCTGTTTCTGTAGCATTTTTAGTGCAAAGCGAATAAAGATGAGAGACGAATGCAAATATTAAGGAAAAAAGAAATTTCAAATCCCACCAAGATAGTATGCTTGAAGCACGTCATAATTGTTAACAAGCAATCTCTGTGTATTCCTGAGTCATTTTAGCATCACTTGCTCTTCCTGTCAACTTCAGGTTCCATGAAAAATTAGCAGAGTTCCCATGCTGGTGGATATCTCTGCAACTCTCAACACCAAGTGAATGGGCTATATACTGGGACTAAATTAGACAAAGACCCGTTTGAAATAGATACACCACTTCCAGCATACTAGCTGTATCATCAAGAGCTTCTGTGTGCTGGCTGAGTTAGGGATCTGGCAAATCCAGTATATATTGCAAGAGCTGTCTCAAATGCTGTTCCACTCTTAAGTCATGTTTGTAAGTAAACTTCAAGTTATTTTACAGCTCAGGGCACTGGCTACATTCCCTCAACTAGCCTTGTTCTTCAATTGTAGGTGAAGAGTTCAACTGTAGTTGAAATTCTTCTATTGTTTCCAGCAGATGATTCAGGTAATGAGTGTGAGGTATTCTGCCAGTTGCTAATTCTGAACTTCAGTTAAATAATTTTATATTGTGTACATATAAATATACTTAGCATAAAGACAATATGCCTCTTCTGAATAGTGTCAGATATGATAATCGATAGTGTTACACTCTTCTTAAGGTGAAAAAGCTGTATGTGCCACATTAGTTAATATAAATGTAATCTAGTTATTGCCTATGTTCCTTTGTAGCCTGTAAGGACTTTCCAGTGTGCTGTTGAGTAGCATTAGTACAAAAGTGTTCTGAGAGAGAACTTTCATCCATAGTCAACAAATCCCGTTCTGTCTCTCAATATTTGAACCAGATGCTGCCTCTAACACTGAAGTTCTATATAGCACATTGCCTGATAATTTTGTCTTCTCACTCTATATCCTTGAATATTCTTACTCAGCTAGGTATGACTTTGTTATCTGTTTACATGCACTCTTATCTGTCCAGATCTTTATCCTACTGAGACACAGGACTCTAGCTTTCTTACACCTTAGTATGGTGTAATTTCTGAGTTTGAGTTAGTTCTACTGAAAACAAAAAGAAAAGGAAGTTATTTTATTCAAGGGTAAAAAATAAATAATCCCTCCTGGTTAGAAAGGAAGAACAGCCTTGTGTCAAAACTACTCTTGAACATTACAGTGGATTTGTGTTGTGCAGCACTGTTTTTGAATCAAATCACAAACTATCCTGTTTATCTTTTTATGTTAAAAACTATTGTTGGCTGTATATATGTGGTTCAAGCAAAACCAGGTGTAATTTTTCTTGCAGATTTCTAATTCATTCTATGAAACAAGTAGACAAATGTCACCTTGTGGAATCATAAATTACCACAGAACAAATTCTGTGTTTTAAAAAAATGTGAATACAATGTTCTTGGGCAAGTGCCTGCTTAGTAATGCAAGAATAACTTAACAGCTCTTTTTTTTTTTTTTTCTCCTTTTTTTTCCTGAAGAATGCCATGGCTTTTAGTATGCCACTTATCTGGGTGAAATAAACCCACTCACCTGTTGCTTAAAGGAAAGGTAGGTCTGCTTGTTCCATGTTCTCTTGTCAGTGCTAGCAGTGCAAAGGATGACTGCAATGATGGCAGTCATGCCAGAACAGGAGTCAAGATTTCAACTTGATGAAGATGCCAGTTAGCAGCTGCAGACTGTATTTTTTGTATATTCACTTCTCTGTATCAGGTTATTTCAGTGACCTCGAAGTCAGAGTTATGTAAACCCTCTTTGAGTAGGGAGATGCAGACAGGGCTGACAGACTGTTTTTTCTCTGCATACCCCATGTTTTCATAAGTCTTTGATCTCCAGGAAGGAGTATGCTAGAAATACTTTCTTTCATAAGATCTCATCAGTTCATGCCCGTACATACTTAAAAAAAAAATCTCTCTTTTAAAGCTATTGGAATAACTAAAATGAAGTTATTTTCAGAAAGATTACACTTCTTGGTTTTTCCCTTTTATACATAGTGGTGCTTTTTATTAGAAAATAGAAAACTTTTGGATTAAAAAGAAGAAAAGTGTGTGAGAGATAATGGAAGCCTTTCACTTGCCGCCTCTGATGTCTAGATAGCAGTTACAAGTCTGCATTTCTAACCAGCACAACAAAAGTGTGCACATATACAGGGCTAAAATCTGAACTTCTAACAGTCTAAAAGCTCTACGTTTTTCACTTAATAGAAAAAATGGTTTTCAGATTTCTTTTTATAGCTATGTTGTCTGACCTTGCTCTCCTAATTAACGACTGACATAAATTTTGATCATCCTATACTTCAATTAGTTATCCTACAAATTTCACAGAACACTAATCTGGAAGTTGGTATTTTGAGAAAAGGTACATCTCTGTACAATCTGCACATATATTTTTTGCATTTCTCAAGTGCTATTACTCTCTCTAACAGTAAAGAGGAAGGTAAGCAAAAAGAAAAAAGACTATTTATGCCTCAGAGAAGGCAAGGATGTTCAGAATGCTACCCTAGGACTTTGGAGAGTAAGATTCAAATTTTGTGTTTAGGGACAGACTTTGTCATGGTGAAAAGCAGTATCATTTACTTTTTTGATACTTATTTTTTATATTCCTGTTGTAGAACTGATCTTCCATGTCTCACGGGGCTTTTCTGAAGTTAAGTATTTGTCCTGGTTCTGGCCAGGTCAGAATTAACCTCCCCAAGCAGACAGCACAGGTGAGCTGAGTTAGCCCAGGCTGTTTCCACACAACCTGACATCACTTCCCCATAAAAGGGGCTGGTTGGGGAGGGGTGCTTCTGTGTACCTCCAGGGCAGTCCAGCTGTGGCCAGGGCATCGGGCAGGTCTGGTGCAGTACTCTGTGTTATCACTGGTCGATAAGGTACTCAGTGTTATCAGCGGGTGTGAAATTTGCAGTGAGTTGTTACTGTTCTTTCATGGTGATTTTGTCAGTAACTGTCCTTAACCCAAGCCATGGAGGCTCTGCTTTTTCTCAGGGAGTGAGTGAGCGAGTGGGGTGTGGTGCTCAGCCACTGTTTAGGGCTGAACCACCACACTATTTTCACTATGTAATCTCTTGTACAGTGTAAGGTGTCGTGCGAATCCTAAAACTTAATTGTGAAGATAATCTGCTTCATTTAATTTAGCATTTTGGCTCGTGTATAGTCTTGGGCACCCAAAGAGATCAAGTCTGAAAATTTAAGAGATGTGTCTTCCCTGACAAGGACCTACAAACTCAATCAGAACACTAGATATACCATAGAGTCTTTCAAATTATCTGTCTCCTTCAAAATCTCTTGTAGTTGCTATTATGACCCCTCTTCATTCTTTTCAGCCTTATGCAAAGCACAAACTCTAATGAAAATTGTATCTCTCATATAAAACTTCCTTGTTTGCTTTTGTGACAGCTGCTTATCAGCCAGCAGATTTCTCAGGAGTGGCTTACATGAAATGAGGCTGGCAACTATTTTTCATGCTATCCTGAGTATGTAAGGAACGGGTGTGTGTGTGTTTCTGATATAGCTTCTCTTAGGTTGCAAGTCACACCTGGATCCCTGCTGCTGTCCAGAATGGCAAGTGTCATCTTTGTGGGGCAGTTAAGCTAAAATTCTGTCAGCTGGGGGCTGATCTCAAAAGCAAACAGCCTGGCTTCAAGGGAGAACTGCCAGCAGTCATGCTCATGGGGCAACAAAGATGACTTTCCCACAGTGGATGTGTTAGCTGAAGCTGGGATTCAGAGTCATCTGAAGTTCACTGTTCCTTGTTTCACTTCAGCTGATTTCCTGCTCTGTGTAGTGGCCCTGCCTGCAGGAAGAATATATTGCCGTGTGCGCAGCAGTATCTTGCTGAAATGGCTTTATCTTTCACCTCAGAAGTGAAGTATACAGAGGTACCTTAGCAGTACTTTGGAATGGAAATATTAAAGATGGCACTTCATCAACTATAGTGAGTAGTTGCATTTGTGTGAACTTAAGTTTAGGCTTGACCTGGCAAAATCCCCATCTTAGCAAATCTTCCAGTGTAAACATACTTCTAGGGCAATAAAATTATGTGATTAGATCAGCTCTCCTTATGGTACTTAAGGAGGTGGCATAATAGTTAATTTCTGGTAAAGTACCTCTCAGTACAAGGGTTGGCCAACACCTGTTCTCATGTAGTGATATAGGCCACTCTATTATATAATAGTAGTGGCAGACATCACTTGCTCTGTTTATAGAGACCTTGTAGTGTAGTCATGCCCTCAATATTTGTATTGCTTTCTCATGATCCTTAAATGAAAAGAATATTCTTATGGGAATAGTACCAACTGAAAGTGGCTACATTGCTATTTCTGAACTTTATATGGTAAAGCTGTTTAATGACTATATAGCTGCAATACTCCATTTTATAAATGAGTGTGAAAAAGGAATTGACAGCAATTAAGTATCTTCCCCCATGAATAATCAAGATACTGGACTATTATTGGATTTTCATTCTATCTTTTTGCAGCTGTACTCATGTCTGTTGTTTATATTTTTTGACATAATTATTGCAGCACACAGGGAAAAGGGCACACTTGCTATGCCTTTTGGGCAGTGATAAATCTTGTGGTACCTTTCTGAGGTTGCCAGTTCCATTTGCCTGTGACAGTCTGTCAAAGAGTTAAACTTGATTTGTTTTTCTTCCTTTTTTTCTTTTTTTTCTTAAGCAGAGGAAGTGTGTTGGGAGATGTAAAAGACTTAACAGCTACATGTATTTTGTATATCCAAGAAATGTCTTTTCCTGTAGTCAAAGTCGTAAGCTTGAATCTCTTTCATCCCATGTGAGCACCCTGATAATACTTCCACGAAAGATTTAGCTTAGCTTAGGGGAAGCCCTGTCATCTTCTAGGGGGAATTTTATCCTATGATGCACCTGGAGTGGGAAGAGTCTTTTCTAACCCAGTGTTATTCCTCCCAGTTGCATGTGCTGGTAGGGGATTTCTTGCAGGCCCTGTAAAAGTTCCTGCTCTATTTCATATGTAGATGTGTTACTCAGCTTTTTCTTTTTTAATCCCCTCTTTTCTCTTCTCCCTAATGCTCATGTGAAGGGTAGCTATGACTGGGTGGAGGTTTCTTCCCTGTGAAATTAAGGTGTGCGCTTTCTGTGTGTTATCTCACATACTTGATTAATTAAATAGTCTGTTTGACGTCTACTGGCTGATAGAAAATTTACCTTGTCTACATGAGTAACTTCTAATATTACCTACCCAATGCTTTCCTTTTTTCTTATAGGCTTAAATGCACATTACTCATAACTTTGGTTATAACCTGTTTACTGATAATCATTAAAAAATGTGTTTTGGAATAACATACGCTTTAGGCTTCTAGTTATGCTGGTTGTGAACCAAGTAAGCTCAGAATTTCCTATGTTGTGCACCTAGAATTGGAGAAGAAATTTTATTTATCAGTTTAGCTTAACTTGTAATAACTGATTCCTGGCTCTCTTTGACCCACGGGGCTTTCTTCAAAATCCAGAGCTTTAGGGGATGAAATAGTAGGCACTAAAAGAAGAGATAAGAGCACAGTAGCAGCACATCCTGAGTAATTGGGACGGATCCCCTGTGGTCGGAGGTAAGATAACTCTGAAAGTCATCATAGCTCAACTTAAAACTAATCAAAATTCATCTTTTTAGAGTACTGTAGGCCAAGAGAAAGTGAATGCCAAAGTTGTTAAGTGCCTCTCATACATACATTAAAATACTTCACAGTTCTGGAATATAGCATAATTTTTAAAGGTATTTGTCTTTTCAACGTCTATCTGATGTTGCAAGTAGTAACAAAATCAGATCCTTAAATTTTACTCCCAGGTGAGAACTGAGGTGCAGTGAGGTCAAGTGACTTGGTTTTGGGTTTGCTGAGTTAAACTTTCCAGCAGAAGAAGGAGCTGAATTTGTATTTCTGAAGTCCAAGAACAGCATTCTGGATACCCTGGTCTGCAATGGTCAGTCACTTCTCTCTTCCTGTACCTCTTTCAGGGAGACATAAGGAGTCATAGCAATTTCATTACCGTTCAACTTTCCCTCCAATGAGCAACTGTTGGTCCCTCCTGTTTAGAAAAATGCTAAAGAAGGGAATGAGTTGTTATCCCTAGGTGAAAGCTAATTTTGACTACTATTTTGACAGATAGAAATTATAGAAGATAAGTTCGCTTCCCAGTTGTGTGTTGTCTCCAGATGTTGAAGTTACACTTTATTGGGGTGGGGGAAAGAAGCAGCCTGGGGAAGTGCTGTAGATTTATGAATTATTTAAACTCCTGCACCATCTAGTGGCAGCTTTTTAAAAAAGCTGCTCAATCCTCATCTAATTTTCTCTTTCAAATTCCAACTGTATATATAATTAAAAGCAAGTAGCGAATGTAAAAGCATCATCTTTCCCTAGGAGGCTTTATGTTATATTCCTTCTTAACATGCATCTACACCTTTCTTGCAGGCAACATAACTCTTAGTTTTATTTTCTCACACAGTGTGCTTCTAGTTGCAGAACAGTTAGCTTTTCAGAGAAGAAAAATTATCTGTTGTAATCCAAAAATAGTTTGTGCACAAAACACTATTCATCTTTAGTTCAAAAGGTCAAGGGTTCTTTTTAAAAGTATGACTCTTCAGAGAAGCTGGATGAGCATTCTGAAGAGTAAGAATATCCACTGCACAGAAAAAGCAGTCAAAGTAGCACTGCGTGGGTTTTTTTTGTGTAACACTGCTGATGTTCCTTACATCTGCTCTGTAGAGATTGTAGTAGACAGCCAACTGAGTCGCTGATGTATTATCTAGCTCCTGCCACTCAAGGCGTAGAAATCATGAATTTCTTTAAAACAAAACCGAACTCACCCTGAATTTCTTGTATTCTTTCTAGGTTTTTTTTTTTAGCCTGTAGGCTGCACTGGTTTCACACTTTCAAGCTTTTTGCAGGATGCACAGCAGTGGAAATCTTGTCTTTTAATGCTAAGACTCTCAGGCGTGATTCCAGCAGAGAGACTTGAAGAAAAGCACTAAAAATAGTGAGAGTCATGATAAAATTGTGAGAGCAGGAAGTGTTGCCTCTGAGAGGAGTGGGGAGGAATCTCAATTTGCATGCATTCATTAACTTGTCTTCTGAAGTTAGGCTTCTTTTTCTAGGGTGCTGCTTTTTTTGTTGCTGAAAATTTATAAAAACTGTGCACAAACCAACTCCTGGCTGAATTCTCTTAGGTGGTTTATAAAAATTAAAAAAACTTGCTATTTATACTTCATTATGGCAGATCTAACATAAAGTTAAAATTATTTAAATTTCTTGTATAGGTTTGTTTTTTTCAAGTAGGCTGAAGATGTTTGCGTGCTTAATTTTTTTGGATAAAGAATGATGGGCGCTAATCTCTGGTTAGCGGTAGTGATCTGAAACTTAGTGGAAAGGTATCTGCATGCTCAACATAATGATATCATTGAAAATAAGGATTGTGCTGCTTGGTCTCCACCGTAATACCTATGGCTTAAAAAGATGCCATATAGTACTTCTCTGTAAAGAATACTAGCTTTGTACCTGGTGAGAAGGCTCCACTTACATGCGGAGGTTTATGCTTGTAATTTTATCATTAAAGTATAAAAGCTTTATGATCGCTGCTGGGTGTAATGCACATAAAGTGCTGTTACATCTCACTTTGAAGGAGGGCATAGGGGTGCTCATAGTTCTGCAGAACAACGTGAAAGAAGACATGGAAAGAAATTTGGCCAGCAACTTGGTTTGGGGATTTGTTCCACCCAGGGACCTTAGATGTGTAAGGCTAAGGACTGAACCAAGTCCATTTTACTTGTGAATTGGAATGTTTTGTTATTATGTCTGCCTCGAGTTAACAGATACTGTATGTGAAACTAACAGTTGTACCTTATAAAGGAAATACCCTTGAATGTGGAATTGGCTGTTTGAAAGTTTATGATACTGGCTGCTGAAGCAGAACCATCTAATCTCTTGGCCATTAGTGGTAGGTGTTTAGTAACCACAAAAAGAAACAGTTGTGATGCATAGAAACTCGTTCTCCAGATCTGAACCAGGCTTGTCCTAGTAGCAAAACAAAAAAATCTCAGAATTTAAGTTCTTGAAGGATGATTTGTGTGCTGTCTGTAGAAAGGTAGGTAAGTTTCCTTATTATATACATTTGTTCTTAACAAAAAGCATATTTACCTCTGTCAATTGTGGTACACAACCTTCCACATTTTTTATTTTACTATATGACACTTGGAAGATGGTTTTCATCAATATTTTTATGGTCTGTTTTTTTTTCAGTTTAACTTGTTGCAGTTTTTCTTTTGTGCCCTCATTTTGCTCAGTACTTCCATACTCCCTTTGCCTTGGTGATGGTTGTACATAAAATGCTATCAGTTGTGTTAAAATTGAGTAAGATTCTGACACTGAACTCTGAGGCCGTTATGTAAGTAATGGGCTTTTCCTGTTTGCCTGGTTTCATCTTTTCTAGCAACTGATCTGACTTTGCTAGACTTTGCAGTGCAGTGGCTTGTTAGTTATAAGGATTTTCAAGGGAGCTTTAGACTTCCTAGCAGGTCCGTCCTTACGTTAGGAAGCCGAGCAATTCTGAAGTAATAATTACAGTCCTTTCTGCATATCGGCATTAGCTTTGTGGAAATGCTCTTTTCAGTGTTGCTGAACTACTTGGTTATGGTTGTTATTTTTCTTCACGCATATGAATGAAATCTAAGCAAGGTTGAAATTAAATCTAAGCAGTCATTTTTTATATTTCAGTCAACCACAAGTATAGTGTCCAAATTATATTCAGAATTATTGGATTATGATTAACTTATATAACCAGCTAATGCAATATTGTCCATGATTACCTCTTCATTCCCTCCTGGAATGAATTTGGAATTCAGAATATTATTGGTTTGAGTCCTTAAGCAGATGAAAATTCTGTTGTAACTTGGAAAATTTCTAGCTGTTGTAGCTCTTGGAAATAAGACAATGATTTTCTGCTCACATGATATCCATTTTAAACAAAGTTCAACTCCTAATGCAGGTATTGACATGTATTGTAAACATCTTATAGTCCTTGTATTTACATTTCTTTGGATGAACTGGAATATTCTATTTATTTTCATCGGTTTTTCGTTTTAATTCCATACTAGCTATTTAAATAGCATTTAAATAACATTGACTAAACGTGTTAGCTGGCTAGTGGTGTTCATGTTCCTGAAATAGCATGGCAATCTATATTCAATAGACTCCCAGCTATGTAAATTATTTGATGAAGTAACCAAAATTGTACATTCATTTTCCTAGGGATTTCAGGTGAGGGAGCAAAGGAGCTAGGAATGCAAATAGTCCTGAAATTGAGGATTGGTTACTGAGATTCAGTTCTTATTGAGTTCTCAGCAATTCAAGAAACCATGTCAGTAAAACTATGTTAAGTGCAGGAACGATAAAACAAACTATAACTTAGTATAGCCATGGTTTTGCTTCCAGAAATGCCTAATATAACATACAGTTTTCTTGTCCTTTATATCTGCCATTTTCAAAGTCAACTTCTACTAGTGATGGCAACCCTACAGCAACACCATCTGTTTATTCAAATTGTTTCCTTTTAAGTTAAATGTGGTAGTTAAATATAGCTTGACAGTTACCTGACATTTTCAGAATATAAGGGTTTTTTTTCACTGCAACATAGTAAAAAAAAAAGTGGAAATAATTTTGCTGCCAGAAGCTAATTATATTGTAAATAATCTTTTGCAAAACCAGAAATCCCAATTTTCTGTGAAGAAATGCTGCTCTTGTCTCTCAAACTCACTGGTTACCGTAGGTGGCTGTATGATGCAGATCATTGAGTTAAGGACTTTAGAGTAGGAAGTATACTATATTCATAAATGTCAGAGTGCCTACAGCAACTAGCTTTGGTGTGCTCTTGGAAAACACATACCATATGCTGGTATACCAGGTACTTGGCTTTTGCCTCATGTTTATTTGGATGAATGAGAACTGGGTTCATGTTACAACTGTAGACTTGCACATTTGTAGGTGTTAAGTCCAAAAATGTCAAAGAATATCAGCCAGCATGAGGGTAAATTTTTAGATCTCACCATCTTTTAAACTGTAACTATGCATAGTAGTTGATTTAGCACTGTTAGTCCTGAAAAGTCTTATAATTTCTAGGAAATTCCTCTTTAAAAAGAAAAAAAGAGAAAAGATGTCTAGATGTTTGGGAGACCTGCCTGCATGCTGGAGTTCATGTGCTTGTATTTTAGTGTGTATATGTATGTGTGCCTGTGTATACATATAATCTTCAGCCATTTCCTAAATACTCTTTTAATCATTGCAATCATTCTCTAGGAAGAGTAGGAAGCTATGCTATTGTTGATGAGGTAAGTATAAATAAAAAGTTTACTACCTGATTTGCCATTTGTTTGTATTAATAACTTAGTAAAGAGGTTGAAGGACAATAAAGTGCTACTTGTCCAAAGCAAAGCAGCTCGTATGCATCTGAAGGCTATCTTTCTTAAAAAAAAAACCCCAATTGCATTTAGAAATAAAATTTAAAAAAAGAAAGGGGGGGGTATGTGGAGGGAGGAAAAGTCTGATGCTTTTAAAATGAGTTCCATACAGTTAAATTGATTTGGCTTCACCTAAGCATATAGCTCTTCTAGAATGTTTACAAGGGTTTTCATGCTACTGTGTATCTTTCCTCTTGGCAGTATTCATTAAGAAGATTTACCCTGAAGCAGTTGCTTTGAAATGTGATCTCAGTTGTCTCCTATTGGCAGAATTCTGCCTTTCTAATAATCATTTATATATATGCATAATTATCTGCTTTAAAATTGCTGTTAGAAGGGCCAATGCTTTTCTGAAGCTGTGGGCCACTTCTGGTGTGATAGGCCTCCTCTCCTTAAGGAAACTCAAAGCAAGAACTCATGTAAAAATATTGAAGGAAGATTTTTCTCTACCATCAGTTTTTGCATTACTGAATGGCTGTTACTCTACAGTGGAGGCCTGAGAGGAGCCTAGAAGTATCTTCTTTACCACAGGCTAAAAGCAGTATCAAATAAAGATGTTTTGAGTATTGCTAGCACACAGTTTAAAACCCATTAAAAAACAAAGAGGAGGAAAGTGCATGTTCACCTTTAATATTTCAACATTTATATGTTTAGAGGGTAATGAGTGATTTTTTTCTTTTTTTTTTTTTAAATTTCTTTTTAGAGGATGGCAAATCAATACAAGTCAACTCTAAGGAATGTTTGAGTTGGAAGGTTTAATGGTATCATATTAACAAGGATGGTTCAGCCAAGCCAAATAACTCTTATGTAGGAAATAGCTATCCTAAACCTGTTAAATATACGTGAATGGTATTTTCATTGCTAGTGCTATAAACATTGCAATACAGAATCACAGAACTTTAGGGGTTGGAAGGAACCTCAAGAGATCATCAAGTCCAACTGCCCAGGCAAAATGGATCAAAAATTTTTTTTCTTTCTATTCTGTTGTTTTTAATCTTAGTAGTCTAAGAGATTTCTGTTTTAGTGAGAAGCGATTTGCACTTAGTTGTCAGCATCGAAGCAATGAAATATAGATTGTTTCTGTCCAGTGCATCAGTTCCATCAATCAGAGCAGATTGCTTGCATGCCTTCTGTAGAAATTTATGTTCGTACTATTTTACCTTCTGAGGTGCAACAGTGAGAGAGACAGGCCTTATGACACGTACTGCCAGTGTTTAATTAGGCCATTTGAAGCACTTTGGGAAAAAAGTGAGAAAAGAGCCTGTTTTTGTGGGTCAAATTTTTCAGTCCCTAAGGCTAGTGGAACACTTCCTATAGATTCCTGTGAGAATTAAGAGAACATTATAATTTTGTAGGTTATTTTTAGTTTCCTTACAAACAAGACATTAAGGCTTTCTTGTAAAAAACAAAAAGCCCAAACTTTTTGCCAGGGGGATGTGGGGAGATACTGGTTCAGAAATAAAACTCTTGTTGAAGGTAGTGGTGTGCAATGACTGCCTCTCATGGGCTGGTGTCAGCCTTCCCACTTGATATGAAAGGTATAAGGTACATTGTGACTTTAAAACTAGTGGTAAGCCCCACTGTTTTATTTCCTTTTGTCTAAAAGCAAGGTGAGATTGCCTCTGACCCTTGCACTAGAATGTGTAAAGTAGGTTTGGTTGCTTCTCCTCTGCCATGTGTTTACTGCTCTTCAGGCTATAAGCAATGTGTGAGTAATTCTTGGAGGACTAATGGCAGCAATTCTAGAACCAGAAAAGCCAATTTCAGCAAAGGCAAACTATACAGCAAGTTGATTTCATTTGTATGCTAACTGTAACAGAATGATGATCTTGGAAAATAATTGTGTCCCTGTGGACAAGTGTGACCCACATCTCCAGGTCTGTGTACATGACAGTGATATGTTTGGAACAGACATGCAGCATTGTGGGTAAGTATTTGTTAGTGTGCCGTATGTGTTATGGGATTTACATGACAGTATCTGTAAGACAGTAGAATTTTAGGGTCCAGGGTGAAACCTCTTACACCTTTAATTTTAAAATTTGGCTTTCATGGAATCACTCTAGAAACCTGGATGTGTGTATGTGGAAGCTGAAGTCTTACTCTAATAAGCTGAGAGGCATAACTTCAGTTCAACCATCCTGTAACGGGCTCAAAACTGCATCCAGCTCAGACAGCGAGCATAAACTGAATGCCATTCCTCATGGTGGAACTCAGGTTTGGAATACACCTTGAGTTACCAGGATATCCAGCAGGCTTTAATGGTAGATAAAAATGTTGGCATGTGTGACAATACAGGGGCAAAACAACATATTTGTAATGTGAAACATTTAGTATTTGCTGATGGTAATTCCCCTCTATTTAAAATTGGTGAAAATGAGTCTCATCTTCATATTTTATTGTGGACTAAAGAAAATAATAGAGTGAGCAAAAAACCTTTCAGGGTGGTCTGGAGGTGATGCAAGTAATCACACTGCATGCAATTGATCACCAGGGACTGTGTCCTCCATAGATGTTGACAGAGCAAGACAGCAAGTTGGTGTAGTCTTGTTTTATTTTGGGTTACAGAATTTAATATGGGGGGGGAAAAAAAGACTAGTGCTACTCAAACTAATTTTGACAATATTCAACTGCAGAACCTAACATTATGGAGAAACAATTTTCTAAGAAATCAGCATAGAGCTCTGGTATGCTTTCTTCCTTCTTGCCACTGGCAACCTTTCATTTCTTGAACTGTTGTCCAGAATGTGTGTCCAGGGTCAGAGCTGATCTCAGCTGTGTGCTGCTGCATATGTATGTCAGAAAATAATGTCCTTGCATGATAATGGAGGGGGTAAGAAACCCACCAACAAACACAAAGCAGGGGATGCTGTCACTGTCTATTCTGCATGTATATGTGAGTATGCATATTTTTAGTTTAATTGTAAAATTTTCAGGCTTACAAGTCCCAAGTTTTGGCTGCAGTTAAAGAACTCTTGCTGACAGCAAACATATACTTTACAAAGAAACATTTATTTTAAATTAAGTCAGTCTAAGCAGATGTTGACACATTGAAAACACCAAAAAGAATGCATGTCCAATTATTTTTCATGGAAGTATTATCTATTTGAGCAAATAAGTCTGGAGATCTCTCATGCAAAAAAAGCCTCTTGAATGATGCTAGAAGCATGTTCACAAAAATCTGTAGAGAGACTAAGTGTTTATCTGTAATAATTAAAGATGTCTAAACTTATATGTAGAAGAAGCCCATTCACTTAAGGCCTTAATCCTGTATTGTAGGAGTCAAAAGTGGCCTTTCCAGTTGACTTCATCACAGTCAGGATCAGACCTATCCATGTGTCACTGTCTCTGTACATAGTCACACCTGTAATTGCCATTCATGTCTTATACACTGTGCCTAGGGGCACTCCATCTTGAATGCCATTTTTTATGAAATCAGCTGTTTTTCTGTCTCTTTTATTTGCTTTCTCTCCATGGGTTATTTGCTTTTCTGTTCTACCTTCAGCAGAGAGATCAATATTGATTGGGTTTTTTTGTCTTGTTTTAGTGTAGGGATGTTTTTAGTGGCTGCTGTGGGAAGATCACAAGTAGTCTTTGAGTTTATGCTGAGCTTCTACAGGAAGAGATAACCTTTGATGTGTTGCTGTGTCTCTACCTTTCCCTTTGTCTCTTTGACTCTCAAACACCCTGAATACATTCCGTGTTTCTCCCAGAAATTTTAGTAGTGTATTGGGAAGACTTGGTATGTTTATCCAGATTTTCAGACTACTAGAACAGCAGGATTGGAGCTGGAGCTTGGGCAATGCCACATCTAGGAGTTAGATACTTAACAAGTGTGTATGTGCAGGTAAGGCCCATGGCTTTGCCAAGCACAGACTCAGTAGACTAGATGTTTCTTGATGTCACTGCTCTGTCCCACATGTTGTAAACACTTACTGATACATGTGAGCTTTTCCTCCTTTCCTTTAATCCTGCAGTGAGGTGTCATCTACCCATCTGCCTAGGTAGACCTTGTTTCCTCACAAGTAACTGTGAATCCAGTTTACTCTCTGTTCCCCTCAAATTTTAAAAAAAAAAATCCAAACACCCAAAATCAGCTGTATAAATGGCAACTGTTAAATTTCTTTCTTCAGAGACATTAGAGGATAAAATCTTATCTCACACTCACAGACCCTCTAGTGCTCTTAGTTAAAAATGTCTGTGTTATGGATAAAAGCAAACTAGAGGAGCTCTGTGGTGTACTCATTAAACATTCTATCAGCAAACCTCTGAAGGGACCTAACTCAGCTCTGCCTGGAGAGAAATAAAAAAAAAAACAAAAAAATTAAACTATTTAATTAGGTCTTCTGTAATGTCAGCCAAAGCTGGAAATTTTTTCTGAGACTTTGGTCTAGGTAATACTTCCAGTACATTCTGTTGGCAACAGCTGTCCTCTTTTAATAGTCTATACATGAGGTCTGAATTCTTCTGGATTTTGTAGTATTGAATGGTGTTGGAAACCAGCCTGACATAGGGTTTAGCTCAAATGTACTCTGGCATTGCTTTTAGTTAGCATATAGCCTGTTCCAGCTTGAGGAGAAGGGATTATAACCTGAGAAATGTGGGGTTTTTTTTTAAAAAAAAAGCTATAAAGACAAAGGATTTTCCTACTTAGTGCCCAGTTTCTGAACTCAGGAATACAACTGGATAGATGAGCAGTTAATTTTTCAGCCTTGAGTACACCCTTAACACTGGCATTGGAAAGCATCCTGTCCTTTTGTTTTGAGATGCACATCAGTGTGTTTAAAAAAAAAAACCACAACGGTTTTGTCTCCTCTTGCCTTTTTTGATGTGAAGAACTTCCTGCTTGCTGTTTCTGTCTTTAATTCTTCCTTTCTTCTCCAGGGACAAGTAATAGTCCTGTGCTGAGTTGAAGGGGAAGGTGTTTAGTAAAGCATAGATTTGTAATCAAGGAGCTGACAGGAGCTAAAGAGTGTATTAATTGCTTGTTAATAGTCAGTTGTTTGTTTGTGATTATTTTTTTTTTGTAATGTCTGGGAACAGCAGATCTGTGGAGAGAATTGA
The DNA here is from genome assembly GCA_020800305.1 of Porphyrio hochstetteri. NCBI lineage: Eukaryota > Metazoa > Chordata > Aves > Gruiformes > Rallidae > Porphyrio > Porphyrio hochstetteri. Next base: position 8,478,311 of record CM036915.1, on the reverse strand, counting down.
GCAGGAATTGGGGTTGGGACAGTGACCTTTCCAATAGCCTGTTACTGGACAAAAAGTTCAGCTAAAGCACCCAAACATCAGGTTGCGTATTGCCTCTCTTGGCAGCAGGGATGTAATAAACTTCTCCAGGTTCGTAGCGATAACTTTCAGTTCTCAGGGCATTTCTGCTCAATGGGATGATAAAAGGGAACAAAGAAGCAGAACAGGTGACCAGAGACAGATTTTATTTCTAATTCAGGAAATAAATTAAGATGATCCATTGTTTTCTGTCAAACTGTGAAGAAGAAAAAGATGGAGGGAACCAGAAAAAAAAAGTCCCGTTGCTCTGTGGTTCCATATAATGCCAAAAGTACCAGTGTTTCTGTTAGAGACAGCAGCTGGATGTGGCACTGTACAGCAGGTTAGGTCAAGAACAATTACAGTGTCCTTGCTTTGAAAATATTTTCTCATTAGCTATGCACAATTTAACCAAATCCAGCCTTATCCAAAGAATGCTAAACTTGAAAAGAAATTTTTAACTGTCAATAAACTTAGAGCATCAATACTTGGATAAAAACTATAGTAGCAAATTGTTCCTTTTGGCTGCTTTGGCAATTTTGTTGTTGTTGATTACCAGCTTTGACATTAGTCGTTTCTGGATCACAAATTAATGTGTCTTTAATCAACCTACTGGACAAAATGTAACCTTCCAATCATGCTGTATGTTTTATAACTAGATTTAAACCAATGAATTATGTTTGTCAAAGCAAGATCAGATCATACTATGGTAACTACAGAAGCTATAAAATAAAACAAATTTTCAATATTAAGCTCCTTATTAGTGACTTACAACAGAGACCGTGCATTAAGTGATAAACAGTTTGGCTATGTTGAACCAACAGAATAAGTAAAATATCTATACATAATCTATCTTTATTATTTTTTTTTATTTAGGGGCAAACTACAAATCCAAGAACCAGAGGAAGCTTTACCATTAAATCTAGCTATAAAATACAATGGTGGGGTTTTTTTCCTTTCCCTCTTTTTCTTCCTTATGACAAGATAAGCCAAAATAATGGAGAAAATTGTATTTAAAATATGGATTTTTTTTCTTTCCTGTCCTTTCATTTTTAAAGTGACTGTTAGCCTCTCGTTTGTATAGTTTTCTGTTCACGTAGGGCTGCCTTATTTTATTGCTGTTGAACGCACACAAGTTAGAAATTCTCAGTCACCTGCATGTGACAGGTTTTCTGTGCTGTTGTTCCTTAAAAGGCTCTTTCAGAAGTGCCCTTCTCTTCCATGGTCCAGTGACCGCCCTGTATCATGGAGTGTACTATACTACTGGGGTGGTTCTGCCTCACCATGCGAATGCAGTGCTTCTAAATGGTCACATTCTGATACTTAAATGTGCCCATGGAAGTTCACAAGATGTATGGCAGATGCTTCAGGGAGGGAGAGTGCATATTTATATCTTCTGCCATTTAGTCCTTCAGGATTCTCAGTCTTAGGACCTTGCTTTCATTCTTTGCTACAAAATCTGTTGGTGAGGTATCCTGCAGGTCATAATTTTTCATTGAGCTGTTCTTTCATTTTCGGTTCTGTCAGGAAGGGTGACTCTGGGTAGCCTTGACATCTGTACTGTGCTGTTGTGCCATTACTCAAATGAACAATGTTCTATGTTTTTTCATTTGATACTTTCTTACTGCTGTTTCCTCATATAGACTTGGAAAAAAGTAGTCCATATTTTACCATGAGTGGAAATGTAACTGTTTATATTTAAGCAACTGCAGCAGCAGTCCGGTAGAGTTAGGATTGTGAGCCTCTGATGGTTCTGTTGACTATATGAGGAGTCCAGGCTTCTAATTTGGACACCTGTATGAGGTGGCTCTTGTACTAGATGGCACTAATGTTGCCTTAGGATATTGAGTTGTGTGTGAGGTTAATCATGCATGCATCCATGGCAGAAACCTGGATGAAGTCCATAAAGCCTCATTCCCAGACCCGTAGTTTCTCCAGACTCTGAAGGAGAGGATTCCTAGGGTATGGTATTGATCTTTGTAGCCCCTTGTTTCCAAAGGCAGACTTGCAATCCTTTGCTGTGCCATGCATTCATTTAATAGCAGTGTGTGCTCTTGTATTCTTCAGTGAATCAGTGTTGAAACTTCCATTCCATCCATCTAGCATGAGAAATTGGTTAATCTTTCCCAACAATGTTCACATAATGGGGCCAGCTTTCTTCTCAATGTGTTTGGTACCCCATTAATGTTAGTAGGAGTTACATGTGCACACAGGGAATAATGGTTTCCAACGTCCCTATGACAACTGCTAATTCAGTGTGACCGATGTATAATTTCTGCTTCAAGCCTCAAGCAGTCTGTGGATCATTAAGTTAGTTTTACAGCTGTACTCGGGAATTGCTTTGTTGCCAAATCAGATACCAATGTAGGAATTTTAGCAGGATTGTGTTTAGTTGATTAAGAATTTTAAAAATTTAGGATGGTAGTAATAAACTGTTCAGATTCATGTTCCATTTGCTACAATTGAATGTGCAAGCTGAGTATGGTCATTGTAACTAAACCTTGAGGAGATTATCAAGCTTTTATGACTGAAGGCTGATGGAGACCTTTAAAGAATTCTTAGTAATGAAATCTTTGTTCAAAGTGTATCATAGAGAAGGCAGCACATTTTATTTGACACTTTGGTGTGGTGGTAAAATGGGAGTAGGAAACCTTTTCTTGACAGGGATAACCATAACTAGTCTTCTAACAGTTCATACGGATTTTTTTTTCATAGGCAAGTAAAATTCTCTTAGGAGGCAATAGATGAAAATATTCCTTTATAATTCTCTTTCTGTGTACACTTTGGTGAGAATTGGGCACCTAATGTCATTAAGTGACTTTGAGAATTCCAGAGCTGGCTGTCTGTCCGATCTTTGTTTTAATCTCTTGGTCTCAGAGATGTTGTGAATTTGAGTTCTAGTGGCAGTTAATGCATTCAAAGGGAGGGGGAAGTATTGTAATTTCAATATCAGGGTTCATTTTATGGCATATACTTTTGGATTTCCACTGTGAGAATAATAATAACCCACAACTTAGTTCTTGCTAACTACGTATCTTGTAGTGTCTCCACATCTAAGTCTTTCCATGTCTTTATATGTTTCTGAATCTCTTCAGCTGCTGCTCTCAGACAGCATTCTCACGCTGAACACAATCATCCAGAAGGAAATTTACCTTTCAATAGTAAAATACTTGGCATCACCTCCACCTCTGAAAAAACAATGTAGTGTTTGCTATGTAAAAGGCTCCTTTGTAATAATCTGTAATGCTTAACCTTGTTGATACTAGCATTTTGTTAGTGAAGTACAGCTCTAGGCATACACTAGCGAAGTGTCTGATGTCAGTTATCTTGAGGGATGTTTGAAGTGATCCTATTTCTCACCAGTAAGCAGCAAAGGCATTGCAGTTTGGCCATAAGTTTCAGTACAGAAGTGTCATGCCTTAGTGCATTAGTAATTCTGTGCTGTGCCAGATTTTACTGCAGAATTAACACCAAAACATCTGTAGAACAAATCCTCTTGCTTGCTGTGTAAAGAATGTGTGGCTAATTGTGTGGGTGGCATTTCTCAGTCTGCTTGGAAGTGCCAGAAACCATATTGTATTATTTTTAAAGCCTCTGAAGGCTGGTAACAATCTGTCTGTAACTGTAAAATAATAATCTGATGTAATGACAGGAGAAATAAACTTCCTAGCTGACTTGATAGAAAAATGTATTCTTGTTGAGTAGCTAAGTCCAGAGTTAATATGTAATAAAAGCAATTGGCTAGCAAGAAATTCTGCTAATTTCTGTGACATACAATAATAAGAAGAACTTCAAAAATCAAATTAATTAGGAAACAGCTAACCTCTTCTGGCTCCCAGTCTCACAGCTCAGGAGGAGGAGGTAGTAACCAGTCTCATTTCTTCCCCTGCTCCTGTACTGGCCTGGCTTGCAGTGTATGTGCTTCAAACAGTGTAGGATCGAGCAGTGAAAATGATGATGATTTGATCTGTATAAACGTAAGGGGAGGAAGCAAGAACTCCCAGGAACCCTAATTTTAAGAAGTACCTACAGTTACTCAAAAAGTTTAAAAAAAAAAAAAAAATTTCCCCTCATTTCTAATTGAATTTAAATCTTCTGAGATATTCATAACTCAAGTATATCCTTCTTGCCTTTTCACCTGGCCTCTCTCTGTGTTTTATTTATTTATTTTAAGCTTTCATTTGCATCTAGAGTTAAAGAAGTTTTTCCTAGGTATTTGAGGAAATCTTTTTCTCTGGATACTGTATGTTAAATACTTTGTCCAGATAGAATAATAAAAAGATGATTTTTTGTTAGAAATTCTTCTAGGTGCTATAGACTCCACTGTCAAAGTATCATTACGAGCTATTGCTCATGTAAAAGATTAATAAAGGAGTTTTTTTAGGGATAATTGTGTCTTCGTTTATTAAGCAAAGACAGTTTCTAAAAAACTTCCTATTGATCTTAAAGCATAAATGTCACATTTGTGTGCTAGATGCAACTTGTTGCCTGTCCACTGGTATCTAGTCTCTAATGATCTTACAGAGTGATATTAGCAGTAATAAGAACACTGAAAGCTGTGCTTATCGTTTATATTTAAGATCAGTCGTAATTTAGTTTGTGTTGTGGGGTTTTTTTCCTTTTCTACAATGACATTTATTAGGAGTCCAATATGCACTTCTGTTGTTTATCATTTGAGTTGTGATAAATAACTTGTCCTTTTCCCCAGTTTTCATGTTTTCTGAAGTGGAAGTTTGAAGTTGATTCCTTATTATATTACAGACAAAAGACATGGAATAAAGTTGTTGTTGTTGTTGCTGTTGTTTTTTTTTATAAAAGGTAATATATCTAACATAAACCAATGCAGCCTGATTAGATACCTCATTCCACATTTTTTTGTCATCAACTGTGTATCCATCTACATATCTGTCTCTTCTTGTTAGCTTCAGGATGTCTGTCTAAGGAACTTCTTGCCACCAGTGAGGTGTAGAAATGTGGATAGGCTGAAGGAAAAACTGTGGTGGATGAAAAAAACCCATAAAATTAATTCAAGGAGATGTAGATACAGCAAATGTTGCCCAGGGAACTATTCATCTCCGAAGTTGGGGATTCAGCAGACTTTAGGATAAGTTTATCCGCTAAATTGTATTAATTCTGCATTGGTCATTCTCTAAAACATAGCGCTCCCATCAAAATGGAGGACAGTTTTGTCTGTCTTCCCTACATAGAACAGATAAGGGAAGGGAGGAGTCGGTCTTTCCTTTTTGCTTTCCTCCTTTTAGCTATTAACCACAGAAAACTGCTTGTTGCCTCATCTCTGCCTCTTTAGCCCGAGAGGGTTTTTATTAGAAATTCTTACATTAAAAGCTACACTGAAAGCTCCTGCAGGTCAAGTACGTGCGAGGTACGAGTGTGGAATCCATTTTCCATAGGTTTACCTTAGATCCATGAGACTGCTTTGTACCTTTTAACCCTTTGAATGGGTGTCTCCACGCATCCAGTTCATAGAACGTGCCTAGAATGCTGACTGGGGTTATGGTATTTCTAGTATGCATTTTTTCATTAGAGTTGTCAACTGCAACAAAAGCCTTCCCCATCTGCCTTCTGATAACAACTAAGCTCTTAAGGAATCAAGCTGATGCAACAATAATTAAAGAAACACTCCCTTCATGCCATACCCAAAGACATGGGGTTTTGGAAACATTTCTAAAGCGTACAAAACCATACTTGGTCTAATCCCACAAGACTGTGATAGCATTGCAAGTAATTCAAAGGCTGGGGAGATCAATACAGTACTTCCTTGTAGGCCTGGCTGGCAGCTGAAGGCTGAAGCCATCTTTTCCCAAGCAAATACCTAAAACTTTTCATAGTAGTCACGTTCTCCTGTGACATTTTGTCAGTATTAAGTGAGCAGAAAAAGAATCACCACCACACTTGGAGAGATGTTCTGTTTCTATCTTTACTTGCATATAAAGACAAAAGGATACCTGCCTCTGTTCTTCGGAGGTGAGAACACCTAAGGCAACATTTTGGTTTGGTTGTAGTCAGGAAATGAGTTTGATCTTACCAGAATAATTTTGAGCTCAGCAACTTGCTTAGTTTGTGATCAGTTCTGCCCCTGACCTACAACAATGGAAGATGGGTGATGAGAAAAAACACACAGGCAATACTTTATGTGACTAGACAGGAAGAAACTGGATCATTTTCATCAAGGCAGGAACTTGTCTACTTACCGAGTGCAGTTATGTTGACAGCCACTCAGCTGACAGGATTAATGAACAGTAGTGTAGAACATCAGTTGGGAGGGTACTTCTTTTCTTTTCTTCCCTCTGTGTCCTTGTATGGTCACAGAAAAGATACAATAGATATTGCAGGGAATGTCAGTCATATAGATGCTTCTGTTCTCTAAAAGCCTGAAAATTTAAGATCTCTGAATGAAGTTGTGATCTCTGGGCTCTTGATATTTCTGAACCACTGCGTACTTGCTTTCTAATTTAACAGATTGCGGTATTCACTGCATCTCTTTAGACTAAAAAAATTGGTTCTTGGATCTGTTAAGATTGCTGTTAGTGGGCATGCATAGTTTACCCAAAGTATGTGAACATTTCACCTAGATATCTGCATTTTCACACTTCATCTGGACTTCAAATGTTAGAACACAGGAAGATGGGGTTAATGGTGTCATAAAAGAAAGTTTTGCTAGTGGTGAGAAAAGATGAAGAATGAGGAAGCTTCAAGCCTCTATAGGAGAGTGTCTCTCTGCATGGGTCTAGGCACCCTTTCCTTTGCTATGCTTCTCAAACTTTTGCTAAGTTTGTATCTGTCTCTACCTGGAAAAAAAAAGGGTAACAAAGCACTTGTTTGGCTGCAGCCATCTAAATGAATCCCTGACTTTATCACCAAGGCCAACTTAGAGCCTTCTGACAAAACCATGATTTGATTTGTAGCATCTGTGACCACTTCTAGAGTTCCTTCAGTCCTGAGAGCTCTGGATTAGCCACCTGAATGTCTCTTCACATGTTCACAAATGGATTTCCTTCATGAGGCAAATATCCTAGAGCTTTTCTGGCCAAATGTCTTTTGGGGAACTCTTGCTGTCTGGGAATCGCCAGACATTGAAGAGGAAAAAAAAAAAAAAGTACCTCTTTCTGTAGTTACGGTTCTTGAGTGTTGTATCTATACACTTCACAATTTATTTTCTTTTCCACACTTAAAGAATGCTGGACTTTGCATTGGTGAACAAAATAAGAAACTGCTCTGCTTATGACAGTCTGGCTTTTGGGAGGAGCTTAAGACTACAGCAAAGAGCTCTGCTTGCTAACAAAATCTTCAGTCGTGAGTGTAAAGAATTTCTCTAAGGACAATAGAGGATGGGAGGGGCAAAGAATGAGTTCATTTTTTGCAGGCCTGAAATGGCATTGGACAAAACTTGTGTGTTTTGCCTGTCATGGTCTGTATGCCAAAACCTAGTAGCTCATTGTATTTGCAGCAAAAGCTTATATATGGAACAGTTGGGAGCTTTCTGAAATATTTTCATTTCTGACCTCCTTGTTAGCTGCCAAAGGAAAGGTGTTTCAAAGGTAAGGTGAGATTCTTTCAGGGTTTTGGCATATTCTAAACTGATACTGGGGTTTTAGCAGAGAACTAGAATGGAAGTGACTGGTCTGTTTTTCTTCCCTATGAAACCTCACTTGCATGTATATCTGCAACATTGTCTTCACACATCACCAGATGTAATTCTCCAGATGTGCTGTGTTAGTGCAAAATGTGTTACAACATTTTGTTTACATCTGTGTTCCCTAAAGATTTAGTGTTGCTCTATCTGTCACTGGTTGCATGTCCATCTGTAGCCGGCAAATTTTGAGGGAAAATTCTCAGTATTTCTCAATAAGAAGGCTTTTCTTGAACGGGTACTCCTGTACCTGTGACTCTTTTCCTTCTATCCCACATATTTTTGCCTAGCTCTTGGTCTGGCATGTTTCCCTTTTTTTTGTTTTTCGGTGTTTTTTGTTTTTGTGGTAAGTGGAGAAAAAGAAATGCTCAGTTGTAGCGCTGAATTCCTTAATCCCTTTCCTTTTTCAACTCTGGTCTTAATGGGAGGGTGGAAGTGAAAGGCTGCTTTGGTGTGGGAGAGGTCGTTTTAACTAAGTAGGACAGAAGATACCTGCGTGTGTAGTAGCTGGAACCAGGTTAGTTGAGAAGTTGCTGTAGGCTGAAGTTGCTGTCATCCCTTGAGTAAATAATATGCAGTATTGAAACAGAAGGCACTTGAAAAGCAGTAACGATTAGAATAATATATCCTTTTTGCAGAGGGCACAACGAGGCACGGTCGTTTCCAGAGCTGAGAGGAATACATAAAGTAAGCAACTCTTTGCATTTCCCCCTCCCGTGGGACCATCCTGGTGCAGAGGAGCCCTCGCGTTCCAGAGGCGGCTGCATCGCCTCTTCCCGGGCCGTGCTCTCCGCCTGCTTCTCTCGTCGCTTTCTCCGGCTGGGGCCATCGAGGCTGGGCTCGCAAAAAGGGCAGGCGAGGGAAGGAGAGAGGAAGGCGCGGGCCGTGCGCGGCTGTCGCTGGCCGCAGCTCTGCCGGCGGGCTCCGCGCGGCCCGGCCCGCTGCCGTGGGGGCGGGCGCGGGGCGGGGCGGAGCGGAGCGCGGCTCTCCGGGCCGATGCGGGCAGCCGAGGGGAGGGCCCTGCGGCCGGTGACTTCATGGGAAGGAGGCGGCGGCGGGAGGTGGGTCTCGCTTTCCGTCTCCCGGTGCTGTCTGCAGGGCGGGCGAGAGGCGGCCGCTCCGCCGGGCAGCGCGGGTGGGGGGGCAGCGGTGACGGAAAGCGGCAGCTGGGGGGGACGGCAGCGGCTGGGTTGACTTCCCCCCCCTCCCCTTCCCCCCCCCTCCCGGCCGGAGGAAGATGGAGCTCGGTTAGTAAGGGCTTGCGGGAGGAGCAGCGGGAGCAGGTAAGAGCTGCTTCTCCCTCCTCCTCTCCCCTGGCTGGGAGCACGGCAGGGGCAGGTCAGTGCGGCGGATGGGCCGGTGCCGTTCAACGGCAGGTGGTACAGGTGGGCCCGGCCCGCAGCGGTGTCCTTGCCTGCGGGCTGCCCGCTCCGCCCCGGCTGCAGAAGTTCCCGCTGTGCGGAGCAAAGCCCTCGGCCGTAGCCGCTAAGGGCAAAGCTGGGCGCTCAGAAACACCTCCCGCCCCGTGCCTCGGGTTTTTGTCGTGGGGATGCGGGCAGGTCTGCCGGCTTTGCCCCCGCCCCGTCTCCCCTAGCTCATTGATGAGCTCCGGGAAGGGCTTCTGCATTGCAGACTCTCGCCCTAGCTTCGCCTCCTGCATTCGCGGCTTTATCTGATAAAAGGAGCCGGCTTCCCTGGCCCTGTGGTCCGGTGGTGCTTGGGCAAGAGACCGATTTGGGCAGGTGGTATGTCCTTCTGTGGTTCCTGGACCCTGTTAGGACATTTTGGGGATTGACCTCATTCCGATAAACATTAGAAGTACATGTGATATTTGCTCTCTCCCTGAAAGAGCTACAAAGGGGAATCTGTCAGGATCTGTGTGAATAATGATCATACGAAGTTCATGGGGTGCAATGTAGTGCAGTGAGATATAACGTGTATATAAAACATAATGCAGTGAGGCACACGACCTTACATAATCTAAATTTAAAAAGCTCCCTACCCCTACGCTTACCAAGGTTGTAGGAATACGTCTGTTCTAAGCTCTTTCTCTGGGCTCATTAAGTATCTGACATGAAGAGGCAGAGACTCTTGTGAGCCAGTGCTGAAAATAAAAGAATAAATTGTTGACTACTTTTGTTGTAGTTCTGGCACAATAAGTTCCTCATCAATGGTCAGTATCACACTCACACTCATGGCTACGTGGGCATAAGTAGCTCCACGCTGGGAGAGGGAATGGTCTCTTCTGTTGTCCTTTAGATGTGCCTTTAAATTGACCCATTCTAATGCTGTTGTATTTTAATGAACTCTTGAGGCTTTTATCCCCGGGCCTGAACAGAGCTACAATTTCTAGCATGCAGATATACAGAAACCTTTCACACTTTTCATTTGACCTTCGGCATCTGAGACATACTTAGGGCATATGAGACATGATTAGGGCAAGTGTTTTGCAATGGACTACTTTAAAATATATTACTGGATGCAACATACATAGACAACTTAAATCCTGTGTAGGAGGACACAGAGTCAATGTTCTGAGCTCTATATCAAAGGAAACTAACGTCTGATAAATTTGGCCCATATTTTATTTTACCTCAGTCCTTACAGATGACATTGACTTTAAAAAAGGTTGCTATGGCACAGATTTAAATCAAAGTATATTAAGCTTCCGAAATTGAAAGTGCTGTTGGTAGGAAAAGTATTTTGTTATTTAAAATCTGTTATTAAAACATGAGTGTGATTGTTGTTGATCTGGCTTTGTTTTCGGCTCTTGGTGTGAATGGACCAAATGGTCTCCCTTCTATGGATGAAGGCCAGATTTTGCCCAGATGTATGTATGCTGCTCACACAGGGGCATGCTAGAGTTTCCCCACTGGAATCTGGAATATAGCTCAATATTGATGCCTACCTTCCCCTGGCATATTTTTTATTAGAAGCCTTTGTGCTTTTCGTAAGGCTGTAAGATACATAGTGTTGTGGAGTATAGAACCAATGTGGGCTACCTATGCCCACACAGCAGAAATGATGGTGGAGTAAAAATAACATTTTTGTGAGTTTTGTTCTTTTGTGATACTATGTTTTTATGCTTGTAGTTTACAAGAAGCTCAGTGTTCATCAGGACAACATAATAACTGTTAAAAGCATGAGGCTGGGTCTTGAGATCAGGTGTGACAGACTAATTGCTGTATGTGTAGCACACAAATAACAGATCATTTGTTTAATCATAATGTATCTTTTATAAAAAGTAGTTCTTTGCAAATGAGAACTAGATTTTTGGTCTTAGTTTATCAATGCAAATTCAAATAGGGATGTTAATGGCTGGATGTTACAGACTCCAGGTAAGCTGGAATGAGCAGGTGGAAAGGTACTTAGTGCTTACATAGTAAACTTACCTCTCCATCTTTCATTGCTCCTGGCACATCTCCCTTATAATCATGTTGACAGATTCAGCAAAAAGGCCAGGGGCTTCAGAGGCTTTCAGTGAGTGGGACTGCAGGCCAGGAATTTTGTAGAGCTGTGGAAATGCAGGGATATGAGCACTGACTGAGATCTTGCCAGTGCAAGTATTGTGCTAATCATTGCCATAGTTGTCCTTCATGTTACTTGTTAAAAAAATTAGGGAATCTGTTTTAATTAGCCAAAGCACTATATGTTGAACATTAATTGTAATTTTAAAAATTCTTTCGGATCACTGTGGTGTTTTCATGTCATTTAGAGTCTTGTGTGAGTTCATTGGTATTGTATCTTTGTTATTTGGGGAAAAAATGGGATTTTATTAAACTTTAATTTAATGCATAGATACATAAGAACTTTAAAATGTATATGTGATCTTGTCACATATTGTTACTTAGCTCATTATTGCCTTTAGATGCAATAACTCCTATCCTCTTAACAGGAGGAGAGCAAGACTGGCAGTGATTTTTTTTCTGGGAAGTTGGAGTTGAAAGAGGGAAAGGGTACTAGCAGAGTATTTGTCACCAATAGTCTAGACCTCAGACCTTACAGTGTTTAATGAACTTTCCTTCTGTTAATATATTCCTCATTCCCAAAAACATCATGAAATCTGAATCCCCTCTTGACTTTGGTTTAATAAAATATCTTGGGAATCATATTAAGCAAACTTAAACATAAACTTTTAATTAAGTAAATGTCAAGGCCTTAAAATACCAAGTGCAACTGTTATTAAATGGAGGACTGAAATAAGTAGAAAAGGCTTTTTTTTTAGTGGGGGTTGTTGAAGATTTTGTAGTCTGCTGGTTCACTTGTTGATATGCGCTGCACAGCCGTGCAAATGCATTCATAGACATGTAGACCAAAGCATAGAGCTAAGCCATATGTGGACCTTCTGAACAAATTGATCAGTCCTGCCCTCCTGAGAAAAACTGGGGGATTAACCTGGCTGCTTACATGGGCTGAAAATTCAGCAGTATAGTCTTCTGCAAGAGTAGAAGTTTACCTCTGCAAGTGTCATACATTGTGTAGATGCCACACGGCATCTTTCTGTATTTCTTTGTGGTTGGTTTTCTAAGACAAAGCATGACAGAAAACTGAGGAAAACAAGTGTCTTCAGATGAGATGACAGAACTGTCCTCGAATCCTTGATAGTAACTAGATGGTTTTATTTCAAAGGCAGATTAATTACTGTGTGTATATATATGTAACTATAACAGTACAACTTTATCACCATCAAATATTTTCTAGTCTTTTTGTTTATCTGTCCTTCCCCAACTACTGATCTAAGGGAGTAAAACTAAATCTAACGTGCATGGATATATTAGAGATTTGAAAGACTTGACTTACAGCTCCATTTTTATTTTGTTCTCCTAGGATAACTGCTTCTGTTATGAGTATTTCTCATTTTATGTAGTTTGAAGAGCCAAAGCTAATTGTGATGTTTTTCTAGTGTTGTTCTCAGTTTACTTCTGACTTTTTTTCCCTCTGTTTGAGGTCAATGCTCTCTATTTTTGAGATATGATGATACCAATGATTTTTAGCCATAGTTCTTTGCTGTAGTGTTTTATTGAAGAGTATTATCGCTGTTATGTATACTTACTTAGTAACTTGTGGATGGACCCTTGGTAAATCTTTAGGCCTGCAATAGATAAATTGTTGAACTTGCTTATTAGCTTTTATTATTAAAAGTTTATAAATTAATGTAATATTTTTTGAGTCTCTCAGCATTTGAGATACACTTTAATTTGAAAAAGGATATCCAGAAATCCCAGATCAAGATTATGAAATTTCTCCAAGATACTTTGAAAATGAATTTCTAGAAGAAATAAGAGGATTGCTATTACTGAAAGTATTTTTGAATACTTCCTCATTTTTTCAGAATGAGCATATCTGGAGATACTTCATGAAACATTTAGTAAAATTAGTATGTTTCACACTGTGTTCAAAATTTCGTCGGAACACTGAGTTATGCTCTCTAATCCTGATTTCAGTCTTGTATGTGATGCTTCAATACTGTTTAACTTGTACAGAGAACAAAGTATGTTCTTGGTTGTTAGTTTTTGGGGATTTTTCTTAATGGCAAGGGTAAAGTAGCCACATTTACCTGTCAGTTTTGCAGATACTTAGCGCTGTGTAGTGAAGTATTTTTTTTTAGGTGCACATTCTCTTAGGATCTGCTGAGTAATCATATGCATTGACTAGTTAATCAAAGAAAGGGGTAAAACCCATGTAGAAATTAAGCTGTGAAAGAATTTTTATTCTTATTTTTGACATAATATTTCCACTCTAATATTTCAGAATTAGAGTAAGGAACAGTGAGAACTTGTTCTTTAATTAGATGATTGAAATACCATGTTTCTAATCCTGATATCTGTGGATGCCATTGGTGACCTCTGTCATATGGAAATTTACGAAGTGGTTACTGCTGTGCATGTCCAGGACATATTATAGTTCTGAGCTTTTGCTATGATGTTATCAGAGATGTGTTCTAATGTTTGTGATTAAAATGTCTAGCTACCATGGTGATGGTACCTTAGAAACTGGTAAAATAATCATTGCCTATTAGGGAATCTGAATGAAAAAAATTCTTTTCTGTTTTTCTACCTTTTATGTTTCAGCATCTTGGCAGGACTTGAGCTCTGCTGATGAAAAAATTACTGAACGAATTCAAATTCCTTTGCTCTGTGTTATGCAGCAGACCAGGCTAAGGTTATTGTGTTAGTACTGTTGAAACATCAAATGAGTGAGTGAAAACTCTCTCATTCCATGGAGTACTTCTACTCTCAAGAGCAAGGGCATCGGAGTAGAGGCCTTTCTCACAGTGTTGATCTTTAAGTCACTTTACTCTTTTCCACTGTAATTACTTTCTAAAAAGTGCATTAAGTATAACTTTCTGCTAAAGCACTCTTCCAGCAAAGAAAGGTTATGACTGTGTCCCATAGGCACTGTCTATATAGACACTCAAAGCACAGTAATGACAATTTTAATTTGTAAGTCCCGCATTGTAATGTCTGTCTCATAGTACATAAATCATGAATACAAGAATAACAAATAACGTCATATAGCAGATATCTTTATTTGATTAGCTATTTCTCTCTGTTTTGAGATCTACTGCAACAAGAAACAAAGTGTGAGAAACAGACCCTGACTGGGATTGCTGTCTGAAATCACTGATTGCAATGAAATCACTTCTTATGTCTCTCTAAGTAACTCCTTCCATCTTTGTCTTGAGTACAGGTGAATTAAAGGAATGGTAGAGTATGAAGGGAAGGAAGGCTTATGTGATTACTTCTGCTGGAATTACAGAATATACAATCTATAGATAAAGTTCTATGTGGGAAAGATTCAGGGAGGATCACATGTTCATCTGTTCTACAAGTGCAGCTAAGTAAGTGCTGGAGAGAAACTTCCCTACAGTATAGTGTAGGAAGCAACATATAATGTAGTAGACTCCTAGAGAAGGCCTCCACAATAATATTAAATGAAGTCAGGCTGATGCAGTGGCTGGAGTTTGACAGTTGAGGCTGCTTGCTGTTGAGATATTGCCATTGAAAAGTCTTTTCCTTAGCCTGAGTACTGGGATGACAGAGCATTTACAAGCTGATGATTTAATTCAGCGATTGTGAAGTTAATGTGAAAACTTGTAATTTAAAACAAAAATTATAACAGCTGAGATGCTTTATATATTTTTTTTCTCAGAATTTGGATTTGAGGTCCTGTGAGTTATTTTCACAGGTTCTCATTGTGTATAGCTTTTGTATCTTGGGGGACAGGGGAGGAATCAGATATTCTAATATTGGGCTTCACATAGTATCTCTTCTGCATTGAAAAACCTGTGTGAAGGAATGATTATTTGAGCCATGTATTTGGGGATGACTTTCAATGGATGAGGAACACTTGGAAGGAAAAGTCCTATAGGTGCTAGGTGTGTCTTAGCAATAGACAGCTTGTTCCTTCAGGCTTCTTGTTATGAAAGCAGTATTTTAGGACCTCAGGTTTACAGAGCTCACATCTCTCTATAATTGAAATTTTCTTGCATGTTTTTCTATCGGTAGAGTTCTTCTGTGCATTGCTACATACTTGGAGGCAGAGTTTCAAATGAGCCAGGTTTGCACTCCTCCTCTTGGAGGGACCTAGAGGTGCTGTACTGCTTTTTCTTTGTCTCTCATAGTCTTCTCTGCCTATAATCATACTTGTATCTTGCTGCTCAAACATTCCAAACTGAGGATGCTTAATAGATTAGGAGTGTATAACAGTTTTAGGCAGGGAATATGAAAATAGATCTTCCTGGGTGTATAGGCAGACTGTAAATACTCAAAGCAGAATTTAATGCCTGTTCTTGCAAGAATAGGAGGAAACTAAAGGCTATGAAAAAACATGTTCTATTAAGGCTATAGAGTTGGGTTTTTTTCTTCCTTCAGTAATGAAGGTTCTCTTGAAGAAGCCCCGTGTAGAGGTCTGTAATGTTTCCTGGGCAACACAGTTTACATTTTTTCGTTCTGCATCATTCCAGATTTCTTCTGACATGATAGCTAAAAGCACATGCAGAAAAAGAGTAGCACCATAAAGTCTAGAGCTGTGTTGTTTGTAACAATATTCATTAAGTTGTCTTTCTCTGGGCTACATTATCTTTGTGACAGGAGCAGCCCATTTTCTATCACTTAATCCATCCCGAATACTTTTCTCAGTTCCTTTACACTTTGAAGGTAGAGTCTGTGTAATTGGTGAAGGAGTCAAAGGCTAGTAAGTTGGAAGTTGAATCTCAGGGCTGAGAGAATTAATAACAACTTTGTTGTGGGGTCCAAATCTATTTGAACTGGCTTTGCTTGTGACTATAAGCACATGCTACTAACTATTCATTACTTATTACACGTGGGAGAATCTTCTTTAAAGCAAGCCCGAAGGCACTGATTTACTGGCATGTACACCATACTGATAAGATGTATTGCTTATCTGCAAGCCTGGTAACCCTCTGACCCCAAAAAAGGTGATATGCTCATTTAGGCAGGTCAGCAATGTGTAGTAATACTGGAAAACCTGATGAATGTGCAGCCAGTTGAGGTATTGCTAGCTTGACTGCTCTCCCTCAGTGCTAATGCAGATCAGGTGCTTGAGATAAGCTCTTATGAGCACTAAATGTTGCACTAGTGAAGTGCAGACCTCAATTAACATGGAAATATAAATCATTGCCTTTTGCTACCACAGGAGATGAATATTCATGCCTGAGCAGCTTAGTTCTAAGTATCTGGAGTTGATGAGATAGTTGTATCTAGCTGATAATCTCTTGACTTTTTATTTAATATAAAATTTAAGAAAATTATAATGGTTCTGTTTCTTGTCTCCAATATTGTGTCCTAAAATATGCTTTACATGAAAATAGGAGAAATGGTTCCTTCAAGACCTATTCAAGTTGTTAGCTTTCATTCTACACACCTCTTATTTAGTATAAAATACTTTCCTATCCAGTATAAACAGAGGGCTATGTACTCAGAAGGTTATCTCTGAAGCTGATTGGTTGTCAATTAATGTTTATTTACAGCTTTCAAAGAAAAAATATCAAATAACCTTTTTGGATTTCATAATAAAGTTTACGTCCATTAAAAGATGCTTTGATTTTGTGAAGAAAGTTTGGAAGAGCATATAATCTTACTCTACATGTTCTATGTTATTGTGAGTAGAAGTAACCCTCTATATTGGTTTTACCCCAATTATTATCTTATAGAAGTTATATTAGTATATGTAAATGTGTGTTTTCTGTTAACTATTTATCTTCTACAAATCTGAGACTTACCAATGGTGGAGGAAACTATTCTGTTTGATAAATTCATCAAGAATCATGCTGCCCATGGTCCTTCTGAACTGGAGAAAAAGAGGCCTGGGGCTTTAAAAATACAAAACTAAACAACTGACCTCTCCCAAACCGCTGAAATGCACCTTCTTTCCTAGTAAAATAATGCCAGAAAATAGCCTTAGAGTTGTGGAGTTCTGAATCTTTTTGACAGAAGATGACCTCAGAGGGAATAGGTCTGTCAGTAAACACATTTTAATCTGAAATGTTCAAACAGTAAACAGGCAACAGGTAGGTTCAGCTTGCTGCTAACGCCCTTACTCTGTCCACACCTGCCTGGAAAACAGTATCTTTCCTGTCAGGGAGCTTCAGATTAACTTCCAGATGTTTTAAAAAAACTTCTCATGAGTGATATCTATGGAAAAAAAAAACTTTTTGTGCTGCTTGAAGTGATGCCATGTCAGTATTTTCACTTCTAAAATGGGACAAAATGTAACCGTGGAAAACAATTTGCCATATAGGTATGATTTCTTGGCAGTGTTTTATCCAAGAAGGATATGGCTGCTGTGGAAAATACATTATGTTTAGAGAGAGGAAGAAAACCAAAGAACTGATTTCCAGGAAATCTGTATGATCCCAGTATTGTACAGTATATTTCATGGTATTGAGGAGGTAATTTTATAAATGCATCAGTGCTGTATAGTAAAATTCTGAGTTCTAGATGAAAAATAACCACAAGCTACTATTATTAGAGATATCTTATTTGTTTTTTATCACCTTAGGATGAGAAATCTAATGCAGTGTTAATTATAATTATATAATTTAAGACATGAGCACTACAGACAATCAGCTTCTGTTTTTTTTTCTTTGATGCTACAGTAAGAATGTGGTTTGCTGTTATTGTGAAGGTAAAATTGCCAAGGCAGAACTTCACTTTCTGTACAGATGTTTATACAAAATCTGACCTTTATTTGATCTTCCAGTTTCAGTTAAAAGCAAATGAAATGCAGTAGCTGTTTGAAAGAAATGAAAAGGTTGTTGAAAATGTAGCTGAACTTTCACAGGCACAAGTACTATAAGTCCGAGTTATTGACAGATAGCAAAATCATTTATTACAAAACATTGTACAGTTAATTTGAAGTGGGGAAGTAGCTGATCATACAGGAGTTTGCCAGAAGAGTTGTGTGCTTTTTTTAAAACAAAAAGAAAAATTCCTGAGCAGCCAAATAAGACAAAAGCTTCTCACCCATTTAATAAAATAGCTGGATGGAGAGAACTGCTAGTAATATGCATTGTCCCCTCTACCTGTTCCCACTGGTTGGTTGGTTGGAATGTGATGATCTTATATGTTTATAGATCTAACAGCTCTTCACCAAGCCCCGCACTGTTAAATTGGGTCACTGCATATAATGCATGTTAAATAACACAAGAGGGTTTGTTGTATTTACAGAAAGTGTTAATAGCAGGAATTAATATTATTACAGGAAGCATATATTACAGTTAAATATAAGCATGTTTTCTTTTAAATACATTGCTAGTAGTTCACAAACGGATGTGTTCTGGAATACATCTTCTGATCTAGATAAATGTCACAGAATTTTATAAAGTTGAACAAATGTAGCAGAAAGCAGTTTGTAGCTTGGTGGTTCAGTGGCTTGGTAGATCTTTGATTAGCGTTTTGCAACGGAACATTTAAGCTTTGTGTGTTAATGGTTGAGAGAATTCTTCTTTTTTTGAGACACAGGCTAAGGTGAATTATTTTATATCAGTAGCCTATGCAGAGAGAATTATTTTAAAAGTTTCCAAAGCTCCTTCACTCACTTGAGAAGACTGCAGATCCTTAAGAGAGAACATAATTCTTACACGGTGATTTAGGCTTCTAGGTTGCATGAAGTACTTCTTAAAAAGTTTGTTCTTGTCCTGACGATTGAACTACCAGATAAACTTGTAGCTTCATTAATAGTCAAGCTGTAAAATCCCAATTCAAAACACTGATCCTATACCAGGAGAAATGGAGCTGCCTGTCAGCCCCAAATCCTTGTGTTTTCTCTGTGCTTCTGTAATTTGTAAAAGCAATGGTTTCCTGTCCCTTTGACATGTCTATTTAAAATTGAGCTGCAGTTGTATAGCCTTTGCTAAGCGATGGAAATACATTTCTACTGTCATGTCTCTGCTGGGCATTCCTTCTACTGCTTTTTTTTCTGAAACAATAGGAATGGAATATGTGAGAAAATACTTGTAGCCTTTGGGCATTCAAGAAAACATTATTGTTCATAAATACAATACTTTTGGAGCAAATTCATAAATTTGAAGATAGTATTTGATGTCAGCTCAGATGGTAGCCTAAAAAAGCAAGCTTGCTTTCTTTCTCTCTCTTTTTTTTTTTTTAAGGAGAGTTCACCTGCTCTTTGTGCTCTCCCCCTCCCCCCAGGCCTGGGTATGGTTATATATGTCTTTAACTAACTTTGAAAGAACCATTAATTAGGGCTCTGCAGAAATCCAAAAATATCCTGGATCTGGCATTAGTTTACATTTTCATTACTGCTTCGGGTGAGAATACCTGGATTATTTATCTGTTAAAAACAAGATCAGAGATATTGCAAGAACTTTGGAGAGTAGGAATAAAATGAAACATGGTCATGACAAACTGAATGTGTAGTTTAACATAAGCACTATGTGTAATTCAATAATTAGTATATTTTAGTAAGAATAATCAAAATTTGTGAGTACCAGTCAGTTGGACAGGTTCCTAGTCTGAGCATGCTAATTGATCGTATGTGATGCTGTGGTATTTCTGCCCTTCATTCCATGCAGAAGGATATCTACTGAAAGGAAACTACCATTAATGCCAGATTTCTATCCACACTTGTCTAAGAGTCCAGTATACTGAGAAACAATGAGTGCTATTCTTTCCTGTGTTCCCACCCTGCCAGGTTTAGAAGAGTTTCAGTGTAGTAACACCTTGTTTATGAAATTTGTTTCCATCTTTTATTCCTGATTAAGGTAATTTAATCTCAGATTACTCTCCTGAAAATAACAAAGGTACTTGATTTGCAATCTGTTACCCTTCATTCTTACTGCTGTGGATCTAAACATATTGTAGAACTGTGCTAAATATATGTTGTCTTGTGAATCCCATGCTTGCCAGTCATGGGGTTTACATTGATTTGTGAATAATGATCAATTGGTCAACAACCTTTCTAAAAAAAATTATTTTCAGTACCTGTCAAGAAAAAATGTCAAATGAAACTGCCCAAAGAATGAGCAAATGTACTAAGAATAAAAAAAATTTGCTTTAGTGTTCAAGAGTAGGGCTTAAAAGTTCTATTTCAGAATGCAGTTTCTATGTAGTACCAGGTTAAGTTCTTCAGAGACTTTGCATCTGTTGTTGACTGCAGTGGGGATTTAGTGTTTTGATGAAGAGATGTTTAGGATGTGACTTAGATCTCTGAGTCTGGTTGGACATTTATGGGGCTTTATGGTCTGATCTCTTGATATCATTCATGCTATAGAACTTGGACGTAGACTTTCTGCTTAAACTATAGATCTAGTTGAACTGTAATGTCCACTTTCAGAAAGATGCTCACCTCTGATTTATAGACTCTTAATTCATTAGATGAATATGAATGCATAAAAATGGCAGCTTTGGTCACATAGGTTGTACCTTTGTGGTTTAAAGAAGCTCTTTTGTGTTCCCTTGTTGAATGAAGTTGAATTAACAGCCTGGGTTTAAAACATGACTGAGATAAAAATACTGCTTTCATGTGATTGCTGAGCTCAGGATTTCTCAATTAACTAATAAGTGTATGCAGGTTTTAGAATTATCATGACCTAAAACATACAAAATGAACATACTGTATTTGTAAAAGTAACCTTAGTTTTCAAGCACATTCTTATTTTGATAAAATTTGCTTTCTATATATTTGCATTTTATAAACGTATCCTGTTCACTTCTAACTAATGAACCATAGGCAGCTGTGGAGGCCTGCATGTGGAAGTGAGGTTACAGAATCAAGACCAGGATGGAGAAGCTGCTAATGCTGATGTACAAACTGGCACTTAAAGTATTTTTTTATGTCCAGAATTACCGACAGTGTCCAAATTTGCAAGTGTTTGGGTGGAAAAAGTTGTCTTCCTTAGCATCATATGCTAAGACAGCTGTTAAATTTAATGCTAAGCTTCAGAGTTTATATGCAATCACTGAAGATGAGTATCTGTCTTAGAGTAGGTCATTAATCTTTTGAGAGCTGTTCACGCAGTCTTTGCAAATACAAAGGCCTTGAGGATAACATAGCAGAGCCTGGTAGCCGTGTGGTGTTAATTGGAAGAGAATGCTAGTATATTAATAAATGTGCATGTTGCCAAGCCGAATTGTCACCAATCTGTTTAAAATAGTTGTCTTTCTCAGATCTTTAGTGTTAATCAAATTACTTTATAAGATTTTGTGTATCTGAAAAGATGCAATAGCTGCATCAGAAACTAAATTAATATGCCATGGGAGCTTTCCTAACACAATTAATATGGCATTTATAACCTTTGTAGAGAGATTTTTCACCAATTACAGCATAAAATAAAATCCCAAGAGACTAAGATGCTCTTTTTTTCCCCCCAAGCTTTTATAGTTTTGCTTGCTTCCTTTCATGACACATGAAATAGAAATCGTGACATAAAATGTAATTCTTTGATACCATTGCATGGATTCATAACTTTTTAATTATTAAATGTATTTGAAACTTTTTTACTATTAATTATGGGCTTCAATTTTAGATTAGCATTTCATTTTTTTATTCTGTAAGCTGCGTTTTTCCATGACAGTAGCAGCAACTAGCAGTATGAAATCAGTATGAAATTAATTTTTCTTTGGAAGGAACATGTTTTCCATTTTCTACCCAAATGCTTTTGTAATTGCAATGCAGAACTTCAGTTTGAGGCCTGCAGTTATAAATGTGAATTGTGTGAATGTTCTCTGGCTTTGTGGAGTTTGATTTGTCCTTTTCTTTTTATGTTTTTGTTTTGGTAAAAGGTGAATAAAATGTGCTTAAACTTCTGTAAATAGGTAGTACTTGTCATAAGGTAGGCCACAGCTTGCTGAGGAGGGGGAACTAATGGGAAACAGTATTACAGCTGTCAAAGGTGAGACAGAGCTAAAACCAGTGAGTGTGTAGTGGAGCTACATACTGGGGTTTATTTAAGAACCAACAAGACTTAAACTTTAATCACACTTGATCCACTTTGTGTACTCACTCACCTGCTCTATTGCCACTACTTCATTCACTAGATCTTGACTTTACCTTCTCAGTAGGGAGATCACTGCTAATTTGGGAAGGTTGAGTAGAAAGCTGTGTTTGTGCTGTGCAGCTCCTTGTAATTACTAGTCTTGGGCATCATTGGCCCTGGTCCCTGGGCATCACCTTGCATTCATCTCCATACTTCTCTGTTCTCCATGATTTTTCCTTGCTTCCAGAGTTGTTTTTTCTCCAGGCACGATCTTTGCTGTTGCCTTTGCTGGCCTCTTCTTTCCGAGATTACTGCTTCTGGGAAACATTTTTGGCACCCAAACTCCAGTTTTTCCCCAATCTAAATAGTCAGTGTGCAGAAACACAATGTGTAAGCAGCCTTTTTAATTGCACATTCTGCCTCTGTGTTAATTGGAGGATTCAGCATGTGATCCTTCTGTTTAGCCCAGGTGTTACCGAAGTTTACAAGCAGCCTGTACATACTGCAGTGAACAAGTACCGGTTTTCTGCTTGAGAGTTCAAAATTCAGTTTCAGACATTCTCCCACAGATGTACACATATGCCTAATTATTTGCTGCCTGTTAGCATTTGCAATTGAAGCTATTTTTTTCACTGTGACAGCAAGTAATGTGCTTATGCCAAAAGCTATGTTTGGTGCCATTAGGAAAAACTCCCTTCACCTTGTCATAGTGTCTGATTTTGACTTATATGACATCTAGTTTTTGCATCTTTCTTAAAGGAACTGAATTTCTAAGCTTATTTGATAGTGAAGGAATCCAAACATGGATTGGTGCATATGACTGTCAGTTTACATCTTGACTGACAATTTCAGGGCTTACTCTATTTGGAGGTCTTATATAATGTGAGAACTTTTGCATGCTGCAGTGCTTCACATGACAAATTTCAGGTAGCTTGACAGAGCTTTAATCATGCAAAAGACTCCCCTACTGACTATGTGTATAGAAACATACAGGTAGAATTTAAAAAACCCGAAGGTGGTGATGGCCTAATAGTAGTAAGAAAACATTTTAGTTCTTGTGAAATTCTGTTTAACTTTTCATGTAACTTTTTGTTGATGGCCTTTTCTTCAGTGCTTCCTTCATGGTTAGTATGAATTAGAAGTATTGCTTGTGCATCTCGCTGTTAGCATTCCACAACTTTTTTTCTATAATAAAGATGTTTGTATATTTGAAATAAATATTAATGGACTTAGATTGCCTTGTAGAAGCAACACAGTGTTTCCTCTGTTTAAGATTTCTGTTTTTCAGGATATGTGGAGGAGAAAACCATGGGAATATGAAGAACAGCTTGAGAGATGAAGGACCATCTTCATTTTCTCATGCCATAGGCCCTTCAAGGAGAAAATACGCATCTCCTGCTGTTTCTGGAGCTTTTGGTTCTGCTGATTTATTTAAATCAGTGGTTTAGCTGCACTTCTAGTATTCCAAGAGAAAACAATATGGAGTCTGATTGTTTCTTCTGTTGGTTTAGCATCTTTTCTGCTGTTACCAGATTTTATTGAGAGTGTTTCAGCCAGCTCCAAGATCTGTGCTGCTGACTGAAACCCAAGTAAGTTACAAAATGTGTGCCTACTACAGTGCTGATGAAAAGCACCTCTGCTGTTTGATTTGGAAGGAAATTCACAAAGTACTTGCCGGGCAGTGTGTTTTACTTCTGTGGCAGAGTCCTAATACTTTTGTTTGTTTGTTTGTTTGTTTTTAAATGTAATCAGTTAGAGAAAAGGGGTCATTAACCCTTGGAGAAGTAAAATATAACCCTTTCTGTAAAGATAAAACACACATTCTAGACAATCCCTCTCTGTGTTTGTGGTGGTGAAGGCTGTTTGCTTACTGTTAGGATAGAATAAATACATATACATGTGTGTTTATGCATTTATTTCTATGCACGTGCATGCATCTGTGTCTATGCATGTACAGGATAGCTTGCCGTTCCTGGTGTGAGGAATAAGCTTCTTCCATAGCCCCAAGCAACATATGGGCTATTTATTGTTTCAAATAAACAGTCTATTACTGTTAGCAAAATGGACTTCTAGCAGCCGTTGCACACAGTTTCTCTTAGTTGTGGTAAAGCATCTAAATGCTACGGGGTTTAAAATGTTTTATTGCCAACAAGTTTTTGCTTAGGATTCAGGTGCAATCTTAGAAATAAAGAAACAGCAAGCATTTGTTGAATGCTACAGCTTTACCAGAATGTTTTATTGATTTGCTGCTCAATCACAGGAAATCTGAAAATTGTGGGATATAACAGACATTTGGCTATACTACTTCAGTTAAGATGTATTTATGGTAGCTACTTCCTGATGGTGACTTGAATGGTTTCTAGATGTTTTGCATAATTTGCTGCATTAAACAAAATGCTTGATGAAATCAAGCCCTCCTGTAGTTTTACATTTTCGATAATAGCTTCTTTCTGTCATCCTGAAAGACAAAGAAACTTAACTTCTACCTATACCCCTTGTAAAATTACTTGCTTTTTTTAAGGTGACAAGGAAAGGCCTTTGCATAATAGAAGCACAGTGAGCTCAAGTTATCTTTTTGTTTTGTCTTTTCCCCCTTGAGGTGGGTGTTTTGTTGTTTGGGTTTTTTTTTCCAGTGTGAGAGAGAAATTTCTTGAGGAGCAAGAATGCTTTTGAAGTTACAGAACCTGTATTCTTACAGTGGTGAATTTTGTATTCTTTTGAATAGGGAAATATGTTGTTTATTATAAAGACCATTAACAGCAAGGATTGGCAGTTTAATTGACCAAATCTCCTACCTCACCATTTTGTTCATATATATGATCTGGGGTAAAAATAACCTCATGGTTGCAAGATAGGATTGAACTATGTCAGATAATATCTGTTTCTACAAGATAGTGAATGTCATACAAAAATGTGATGTTTCTTGTAGCTTTTTCTTATTTTGGAAAGGGAATGAGGTTCCTACTGAGTGGCTATGAGGTTACTGGCTTATTTAAGACATGTTACTATTAAAATCCTTCCTGCCTCATAAAGAATATTTGTAAAATAATATTTTGATTATCATGATCTTGACTGATATATCAAGAGCTGAACTGCACACATGGAATACTAACAGCACATCTCAGCTTGACTTAGAGAGTCAGGTGCTGTAGCCAGAATATGTAAGAGCTTCACATCTTCTAAAAGCAGGTAAAACACAGTGAGCCAGTGGATTCTATCTTGATGTGTGTAGCAGAAACAGGATAAAAATGAAGTCCCCACTAGATTTCTCACCTAATAATAGATATCATCTTTCTAATCTGTCTCTGAGACTGTTTCTTGCTGGGGAAAGGGATGAGAATGTTTTTTATTTTATGGTTCTATTAAAAATTTCTCAAAAGACTGAAAAGAGTGGAGGGTAAAAAAAAAAAGCTTCTTTAAAATAAAATGCTTTTCAGCCCTTTGGAATTGGATGTTTTGTAAATGTCTGCATCATATTAACCCATCTGTGCATCTTCCAGCACCCCAATTCTACAGAATCAATCATTGTCAACTGTAGTGTACTGAATATTTGGAAGATGAACATTCAGATTCTGAATTCTACCTTATTCTTCTCATGATAGATCACTTAGCTGTGGAGTAAGGGACTGTATAGGGGATAATTGCTGAACTTCAACTGGAGGGGTTCAGCTGCTTAATTACATATGTTTATCAGCTGTACTACTGTCCATGGAAAATGGAGAATCTAACTTGATTAGCCTGATTAGGCATGCCCTGTTATGTCTGGAAGAAGGTTTTTTGACATTGTGAATCCTATGAGCAAGGAGACCCTGTGTCTGAGGCAAAATTTTTAACTTTGGGGAAAGTTGATGCACAGAGTCCAGAAAATGATTAGGTGTTAAACCTGTGCCCTTAAATTTAGGACACGAATTCTATGTGTAAACGCTTAGTGATTTGGTTTTTTCCACACAACTGAGTAACCATACTGTCTTTTGATTTAACTGGAAGATACAAATGTTTGACCCCTTAGGTAGGCTATTTTAATTTTAGAAACCTAAGTTTAGACTTTGAACTCTCCTTTAGAGCATTGAGTTTGAAAGATTTGGAGTGGAACCCAAGGGCTTCACACTGTCCCTGCTTACATTGCTGTCATTGCCCTGAGCCTCTCCCGCTGAAATTAATAGGACTTCTCTCTGTCTTGAAAAGTTCTCAAATTGCTGTATTGATTTTTTTTTTTTGCACTCATTTTGCTTCAGAAATTATGTAAGTTGCAGTTCCTGCTCCTTAGAAGTGAAATCTGAATGAGATATGGAATGCAGAGAGTTTTCTTTCTTATAGTCAGAAATTTACACCTGGCTGATGTATGTGGAAGTTGCTATGGGTCTTTTTATTTAGCTGTGCCAAAATTTTCTACAGTCTACCAGCCGTTTCTGGGTTGGGGTATACTGCAGCCACATATTGCATCTCCAAAATACAACATGGATGCTGATCTATGATATTGTGCCTAGTATACCATAAAAATAGTGTTTGAAGTAGCACTGTATTCCTTTAATCGCTATCCTTTATTCTTAGCAGTTCAGTGGAATTAAGCTTTGGGTCAGACTGTGATGGCTAGAAGCAATTTATATGAGCTTTGTGGAAAACAGCAGTCTTTTATTTTTGTGTGTAATTTGGGAGGAGGGCTGTTCTATTTTCCAATGCTCTGGAGAAAGCAATAGATGTTTCACGAACCATTTCTGTTTCATGTTTCAATGCTGTCGAAGAACGAATATCAGCAAAATCTGTCCTCCTGCAAGTCCCCAAAACCATAAACAAGCTCAGGAGTCCCAGTTCCCTCAGAAATTTCTGTTACTAATACAGTCTTTTTAAAATTGTACATATCAAAGGCTGTACAACAACTCTGCATAGTCATTAAGGTTCAAAATAAGGAGATAAGTGTATGACATTTCATGAGCCTTCTCTGGGTAAGGCTCCCAAGAAGTAGTAGCAGTCCTGTATCAGAAAAATGGACCATAAGGAAGCACATAGCTACAGGCCTGTAGGCATATTCTGATGAATGTAGACACTACGCATTTCTCAAATTCTTAGACAGTAAAAAACGTGCTTACAGTTCATGAGAAATAAAAGTGTGTGGTTTGTGGGGGTTTTTTTTTTTTTTATTTTGGGTGGGTTGGTTGTGTTGTATTTTTTTAAAACCAACACTGGTATAATGCAGTAGAGTTGTTAAAAGTTCCATCTTGCTGTCTCATGCCATTTTTGTTTTATCATAGTACTGGTGGATGTTTTCTTTCTGGCAAAAATGTTTCACTTTTCTACCTTTTAGAAAGTCCAAAGGAACTTGACTTATGTGATTGGATAGGACTCTTTATCTGAGGGATATACACTTCTGTCTGATCAGAAATACCATGAATGGCTACAGCTATTAGGTGGCAGCTATTAGGGTCCAGATGACAGAATAAGTAGGTTATGTAGAATATTGTGTAGGACAAGCTAAACAGAAGTTTATGGCCTACATTGCTTATATATTTCATGTTTTGGGTGGATTCACTAAGACATTTGAATAGTTCATTCTGTATCTTTTTCAATGTGTCAGATTATGCTGTCTGAATGGATTTCAGATACTTGAGGACATAAGTTTGGGGTTTTTTAATTGATTGGTATGTTTTTACTCTAGAAAGAGCTATTGAGGTTGGTTAGATGTCTTTCTGAAAAACAGTTAGCTTGGATACAAGCAATCCTATGCAATGGAGAATGAAATTTGATAGTCAAGGCTCAGTTTAAAATGCTGTGGGCTAAAGTGAGCATTGAATTCAACAGACGTCTAAATGAAAAATCTCTAGATCAGAGTGAACCCAAAATGCAAACCCAACTATGGTATTTTGAGCTCTAGCTTTCTGAAAGGATGCCCCACAAAAATACTAGTAAAGTGCATTAATTACAATGAGAAATGCATATTTCATTATCTAAAAGTGTAAATTTATGATTCAGTACTACATCTTTTTCTATAGGTTTCAAAACCTTTCATATGTTTTGAAAATAAGTTATTGCTTGGTATGTCATCCAGTTAATTTTAAAATTAATTTTATTATTCAAACAAGAATGATATTGTGACGTGACAGTTTAGGCTGGGAGTTTGAGACTGAAAATCCAATAAATTCTATTTGGTGTCTACACAGCAATCTATGCAACTCTTTAGTTAAAGATGGTTTGCAAATCTGATAGTTAAATAACAGACTTTTTGATTGATTGAGCTAAGCTGTTTTTTCAGGTACTGAATCAAATAACTATGGCTGCAATGCTGTAGAAACTGCTGCTCCTGAAGAGAGAGATGGAGGGAGATCCTGGTCCTCCAGAGTGCTCGTGCTCGGACACTAGGGTTTGCTTTTCCTCAGGAGCTGTTGAACAGAGACAGCCTTCCACTGCTGGATCCGCACTTTTAATTGTCTCTCTCCGAAACCCAAAGTACAGCAGTGGCCAGTGAGAGGTGTACCTAATACCAAAGCTTAGGAGAGTTTAAAATGTGATTTTTTTTTTTTTTAGCAGGGAAAGGAATTAAACAACTTATTACCTAATGAAATATTTACTGCAGTAGCTATTATTTTATTAAACTGATTTAGTAACGGTGGTGTTTCAGGAAGTTTTTCTGTTTCTTTTTCCAGGAAGTGGATGGATAATTTCCTATAAACAATGTTATTTCTGATAACTCTCATGAATTTTGACATTTTCTTTCTCCCCTTCCCTGCTTTTTGTTTTCTGTATCTCAGAAGGATTATCTGTTTTATCAGTAATTTGATTGATTCAGGAAAGTCCAAGAGGCTTTTGCGGCTGTGTGCTGGTAACTTGGTTTGCCAGCTTTCAGTAGTATTTACATCTCTGGCAATGTAGTCTCTGACTGACTCTGTATGAATTGCTGGTTCACCAAGCAGCAACCCTATTTACTTCTTTAGCTAGTTTAGTGTTAATTTTAGAAGGTGTCTTCTCATCTTAATTGAAACATATTGTGGCAGTTAATATCTCTCTAAATGAAAAAGCAGGAAAAAATGGAACGTGGTGAAGAATACTGCTCTAGGACAGTTATTTTGAGGAACATCTAAATCCAAACAGGAAAAAAAAGGCTTCTCTTGAGGGGTGAAATGACTAATGCTATATAGTTTAATGAAGGATCAAGTTAGGCATTTGGCTAGCTGAAACACTACTTGCTAATTGCTTTTCCACCATCCTATGTGTACCTGGACATACTGGGGAGACAGGCCTTATTTTTTATGCCAGCAGTCTGACTGAGAAACTGGCCTGGACAGGTGGACCCTCAGCTGGGTTAAAAACTGGCTGGATGGCCATGCCCAAAGGGTGGTGGCAAATGGAACAAAGTCCAGCTGGAGGCCGGTCACGAGTGGCGTCCCCCAGGGCTCAGTCCTGGGGCCAGTCTTGTTCAACATCTTTATCAATGATCTCGACAAAGGGATTGAATGCTCCCTCACTAAGTTTGCAGATGACACTAAACTAGGAGGAAGTGTTGATCTGCCTGAGAGTAGGGAGGCTCTTCAGAGGGATCTGAACAGACTGGACCGATGGGCTGAGTCCAATGGGATGAAGTTTAACAAGGCCAAGTGTAGAGTGCTGCACATGGGACATAGTAACCCCATGCAGCGCTACAGGCTTGGGGGAGACTGGCTGGAGAGCTGTCAGGCAGAGAAGGACCTGGGGGTGTTGGTTGACTGCAGACTGAATATGAGTCAGCAGTGTGCTCAGGAAGCCAAGAAGGCCAATGGCATCTTGGCTTGTATCAAAACCAGTGTGGCCAGTAGGTCTAGGGAAGTGATTGTGCCCCTGTACTCGGCATTGGTGAGGCCGCACCTCGAGTGCTGTGTCCAGTTCTGGGCTCCTCACCACAAGAAGGACACTGAGGTCCTGGAGCGAGTCCAGAGAAGGGCAGCCAGGCTGGTGAAGGGGCTGGAGGGCAAATCCTATGAGGAGCGGCTGAGGGAGCTGGGGCTGTTTAGTCTGGAGAAGAGGAGGCTGAGGGGAGACCTTATCACCGCCTACAACTACCTGAAAGGAGGTTATAGAGAGATAGGTGATGGTCTCTTCAGCCAGGTGACAGGTGATAGGACAAGGGGGAATGGCATGAAGCTGTGCCAGGGCAGGTTTAGATTGGATGTTAGAAAAAAAATTTCCAGGGCCTGGAACAGGCTGCCCAGGGAGGTGGTTGAGTCACCTTCCCTGGATGTGTTCAAAAAAGGGTAGATGAGGTACTTAGGGATATGGTTTAGTTTAGGATGTGAATGGTTGGACTTGATGATCTTAAAGGTCTTTTCCAACCTTGTTATTCTGTGATTCTGTTTTATCAGAGCTGGTTTTCTTTGCAATCATTAACATAATAATTTTGTGGAATATTTATCACACAGTCCAGTTATGGTTTAAAGGAAAAGAATTTAAATAATCCCTTCTATAAACTATGATCATTAAACTTAATTTGGAAGGCTAAGACACAAGTTTCCCTCCAGGCTTAGTAACAGTTGACTTTGCAGCGTTCCCCAACAGCCATGTCCATCATTAAAGAAACAACTGATCCTGTCAGATACAGTATGATACACTAAAAATTTTGTTGTTATTTAAACGGTGGAAAAGTCCTGTGGAATCCAAGTACCGAGTTTACTAAAAGTTTGCCTGTTTGCAAAAAACCTCACTGCTTCTACAGTGTCTGTAGTATCTCTTAATGTAGCAGTTACTTACCCCATCAAAACAATTAAGACCTCTGCAAAAAAGGCAGAATCTGCTATGTCTTTCATTTTGATGATATCCAGAATGCTATGGTTTTCTTTCATCCGTAGCCTCTATCTCTGTTTGTTTTTTTTTTTTTTGTTTTCTAGCTGTCTTGATCTTCTCTTGAAGACCAGTGGGATAGTTTTCTAGTGTTTCTAGCTGAAGTTGAAATCATTGCATTCACTAGATAGTTTTTTCTTTTTCCTTAAGAGGATGATGCTGTAAAGCCAAGAATAGCTGATAGCTGCAGCCCAGTGCTTTGGAGTGAAGTCAGACTGGCTGTGATAGGGACTCGCTATTAGATATATATTTCATGTCTTCACTGATTGAAACTCTCCTTCTGTTCTCTTTTGTTAATATTTGAACACCAAGTAACTTGCAGAGCTGTGGTATCTTACTTACACCTTCTAGGTGCCAAAGTCTTTGCAAGATCAGTATTACAGACAGTTGCTTCTGAGAGTGAAGTATCTCTTTTAATGAGCTCTTAAGTTCTTCAGATAAGTGGCCAAGGAGATGCTAGATTCTGTAAAGGGAATCAGCAGTTCTCTTCTTTGCAGAAAGTGGTGGACACAATATCTGTGTTGATTTTGTGAGATTGGAGGATGTGTGTCTTGTAGGCTACAACTATGACAACAACTAGAATGCATCAGGGTGTTGCCATTTTGACTTGGGAGAGAGAGAACTGTGTTAAGATCTGTTTGATTGTTTGCTGGATGGCATAGCAATGAAGATAATCTCTTTTGGATTTAAAACCTGTACCTCACTATTACCTGCTATTATCAGCAGGGGTACCTGCTATTATCAGTAGCTCCTTATATACATCATCCTAAGGAAAAAAAATTTTTCTACGGTTTGATAGAACCCTTTTTGAGACCTAAATATCAAGATAGGCATTTTTTAATGCAGTTTTGTTGGGGTTTATTCCAGTAGCACCATGAAAACTAGTTTATGTACTTTTGGAACATACTTTATATAAAAAATAGTCTTATGCTTCCAGGAGTTTGACTGAAAAAGGCATTCCCTCTTACCCACACAATGCAGAAAAGACTGTTCTGTAAAATGGATGAAAAGCTGCAATTTATATATTTTTACAATAAGCAAACAGTAAAAAAATCTATACTTCAAGAGCTATGCTAAGAGAAGAATATGGTTGGAAATCCAAGGACTGAGAAGTTAGGAAGTGACGGAAGAAAATTTATCTGTCGTTTCACAGCTCAGTGCCCTGCGTGTACTTATTACAATGCAGCCTTCGCTGATAAAAGTCACTTATATGGTCATAACTTTACATCTGACATCTCTGAAAAGAGTGTCCCCAGAAGATTTTTCTAATTGGTTTTGAAGATTGACTTTGGTTTTATCACTTCCTCTTTCACTTCACTGGATGTGTTTGTTTCTGATTTGCAGATACTATTTGAAAGTGTGACCTGTGGTATTGGCTTCAATAGGAAGCCCCTTCATAAAACTGTGATTTGCTTTGGAAAGGCACATGTGAGATCTGCGAAAGCTCACTCTAAGAGCTCTCACACTGAGCCATGCAAGTGTGGGGGACAATATTCTGCAGTTTGGACAGGTTCCATATTTATAACTGAAATGGTTTTGCATCAGCCTCAGACTGCCCTTTATGAATGAAAAATAAATTGTGCCTTCTTATAAGATGCACCAACTACTTCCCAACAAAGAACATGTCTTAAAATAAAAATTGATTGCTGTGCCTGACAGTCTGCAGATTAAGATAAGCAAGGTGAACATGTAACTCCATTCAGTGGTTTCCAGAGCTGTCAGTGTGCAAACTGCCATTGAACCCTACAGAAGGAAAAAGAAATGGCAGTGACTGTCAGATGTGACTAGCAGGGTCCTTGTTCTGAATGCTCAAATGTTCTGTACTGTCATGCATAATCCTGCTAGCTGCTTGCAGCACCAAGGTGTGACTGTATCAGGCTGTAAAAGTGCATTTTAAAAACCTAAATGTAAATCTTCTATTACGTATTTTTTGAGAGCAGGATTTCAGTGCTGTAGGAACAGTGATCTGCATATATGTGAGATAAGAGCTAAAACAATGGGGTTCTATAATCCACTCTTAGAAGACAAGCTTTCCAAAGCTCAAAGTGAATTATTTACTTCATGCAAAAGAAGGATAAGAGGAGATTTAATTACTGTGTAAAATAAACACATCACAGAAGAAAACTTCTGATGGTAAGAATATACTTTTAAGTCTGCCACAGGGATGGTGTAATGTGATCCAAGACTTGGAAACTGGAGCTAGATAAAGCAGACTAGAAGCAAGTTCCCTGCATTTTCAGTGGCAGAATCTTTTATTGAGAATTCCTCTAAAATTTGGTATTTTCAGAAGGAATTTAAATACAATGAAAAATTATATTTTTGTCCAAAAAAATGACAACTCAGTTGTTACGAGTAAAATGCAGCTAAGACCCCCCAGTAAACACCTTGCTGTTAGCTTTTTTTTAAGTGCAGGTAGATGAAGAAAGTAAGTATTTCAGTTTATTTTTGATCTGAGTTCAGCTGTAACTTTAATTGTTCTGGTTCATGTTCAGCAAAATTTCAAAATAATTCAGTGTCAGTTCAGGTTAAAAAAATCAATTATCTCAAGTCTTTGGTATGGTTTCAGTGCAGCTCCCTAGTTAGGATTTTTAGCTTTACAGAACTTGACAACAGAAAAAACCAGTTTTGTTTCTTTATGGAATCTCAGTATTCCTGTGGCCATGGCATTTATTGACAAAAAATAGACTAATAACAAGAAAAGCTTTCTCTGTATTCACATTGTTCAGGTAACTAATTGGATTAAATTTGTGGATTTTTTTTCAGAAGTCTTTTACAGTAGGAATCAGTACATATTGTAAATCATAAGGTGGTATCCTTCAAGTCAGTCCACCTGAATAAAAACCTATGACCAGGACATACTACAGACTGTATTGTGTGTGCCTCTACTAGTTATTTACCCACTTTCTTTTTAATTTTTCCCTGGTATGGTATAAACATGTTTTGTCATTTGCATGTTTTACCTTTCCTTTTCCATGTGGCCAATTATGGCTGTAATTGAAGATGACTGAAGGAAGAAGAAAAATCTTTTCCCTTTCCATATACTTAAAAATAAGTTATAGAAGTATATGGGAATATACTAATGCATGCTCTCTGTGTATACTTGTTTCTAAATATGCTTGCTTTTCCTAGGAGCTCGTAGTTCTAGGATAATATGAGTGGCTGTTCTGAAATTCTTGATGTAAATCTGTATGCAGTGGAAAAGTATCCAAGCTCCCTGTCATGCAGCCGATCTATGTCCCTTACGTATTTTGCACCTTGCTACCATCTGTCCACTGGCACACTGCAGACATATAATAATAGGGGAAAATTCCAGTAAACTGCAAACAGCATACAATAGATGACAATGGTTTTCTGATCCACTAAACAGCATCAGGTGCTTCTAAACTTGCTAAAGATCTTTTGACCCATTTTTCATTTGATAATCTATTAGTTCTTTAAATCTGTTGCAATAACTAAACATTGGTTTAAACTGAATTTAAGAAATATAGAAATTCTAGTGAATAAAACATTAATATAAAAATGTAGAGATGCATTAGGTTGTATTTAGCCATATATAACTTATCTCTATTACATTAATCTGGTTTTAAGATTCAATGGTTCAGCTGAGATTATTGCTGAAAACCTTACTCTAGCAGGACTCTTTATGTAGGAAATCTTAACGTGCTTGCAAGCAGATAGCTCAACTTCGTATTTTCTGACTGAGGAACTTCACTATCCATTTAGATAGTCCATGCTTTTTTCTTACATATTTTCATGTGGTGTTCTAAGCCAGCAGAGGGAAGAAATGGAGAGCTGAGGGTTGTGTTTCTGTTCCTTTCCACTTGTTCTGTTCAGGATGACTTTTTTCCTTGTTGCAGCATATAAATCTCTTAAATAGTGTTTTTAGCTTAACGATTAGTGATTGATGAGCAGTTTTCAGTAACTTGCTCTAGATGATCTGTCTAGCTCAGGCACCACTGCAGTACTTTTGGATATGAGTGCTCACAGCCTTCAACCAGGTCTGATAAGCCATCTGCAAGGTCAAAAGAAGCATTGCACAGGTAGATTCTGAGTCTGCAAGCTGTTCTATTTGGCTCCAATTGTTCGTGCATTTGGAATAGTCAATGGGGGACGGGATTACAAATGGAGTAAATCCTGACCTTCTCTGAGTACAAATATCTGTTAGTAATGTTTTCCCCTCTACCTCTACTGAGGGGGTAATGTTTTTACTGAGATGCCAGACAGTTCTGTGCTGTTTCATGTTTGGAAATAATTTTAAGATCTTGCCTTGTTAGGGAAGCAAACAGAGCTGCTAAATGTGCATAAAACAATGAAGGTGATCTGTAGCTGACTGAAATGTGAAAAAGCTTCAATACTTATTTTTAAAGTCAATACAGGCCAACATACTCAATTTAATTTCTGACAGATTTCTGCTGCTGGCCAGGTTTTATGTTGAAAAATTTAGTTTACTTAAGTTACATGTTAATTATGTCTTCTCAGTGATTTTTGAATCACAATGATCTGTACTTGTTTTCAGGGGTCTTGTCTTCTCTAATTTGTCCTTTATACAGCAGTTGGTAGGTCTTTACTTTGCCTGTTGCTACAGCTGGTAACTGTATTTTGAAATGGTGTATTTGGTTATTTGACAGATAGCATTGGTACAGCCTCAGGCAGTTCCAAAGTGCTTCCACAAATGATTGGTTCACCTGATGGCCGTTACACACATTCTGAGTGCAGCTGGCTAAGGAGCAATCCTGAGTGGGCTCAAGTTAAGATACCTGGCAGAGGGTTTTCTTTCTCCTCACTGCCATTGGGACATGTGGTAGATTTATCTGAACCACTGTGAAGAGTTGTGACTTGATGTTAGAAATTTTGTCACTTCACCTCTGTCACAGTGTGCTCTGTATTTAACAAAAAAAAAGAAAGTTTCTCAAGATCTTGCAGGTTGTACAAAGGCATGAAATCCATGCTCAAAGGCTTTTGAATTGAACATAATGACCTTATTTTTACTTATTATATTTTTTCTAGTTTTATTATATACTACTTAATGCACCTGATGTTAAACTAGGAAGAGATACATGTCATCTTTGGTCATCTTTTGTCATATATCTTTGGTCATATGTCATCTTTGTCATCTTTTGCCTTCTTTCTGCCAGAGAATGAAGAGAAGAAATGTTGAGTTAATAATTTTATGGGGAAAAGGCTTGATGGATAATAATGAATGTCCTCTAGAAAAATTTTTACTGTTTTTTGCAGCACGTGGTACCTTAACACACACATTAAAAAAAAAAAAAGGCAAGCAAGCTAATGAACCAAGAATGTTTTACTGATAAAGGTATTTCCCTTTTTTAAAAAAAATTAATTCCTCTTCATTTTTGGTTGAAATTAATAGAGTAAGAGCCATTTGTTGTAAACAGGTTTCTCATCCTCCCCCCCAAAATTATGGAACTTTTCTTTCTTTTGGTAAAACATCTGTGGCTCTGTGAAATAAGGCTAAGTTAAAGGAAATGTTATGTTTCTGCATTGTCAGATGTCTGTGGAGTGCTAGTGAGAAGTATATTAAATAAATGCTTTAGGCTCTAATTGCATGGCTTGTGATGGGGTTCCTGACTGATGTATATCAAGTTCTGTATTTTGAATTGACAGCTTGTACCAAATGAAAAGAAAAAAAAGTGGTGGTAGTGATGTTAGGTATCTATTCCATAAAAGTATGTGTATCAATATAAATATATCAAAAATATACAGATATAGGGATAACAGATGCATTTTAGATATAATATACTAATATATGACATCTAGAGTATATAAATGTATAATAGCTGTAAAGATTTCAACATGTAGGTAACCCTTTCTTTCTGTTTGTGGAAACACATACTAATTTTTTTTGTATTTATAATACCTCTTTCCTAATGCATTTGACTTCTAGTTATTAAAAAAAAGGTTTGCTCATTTCTTTGCATGTCACTTGGTAAGCTGCTCAAATAATAGCAGATGTGGGGGGGATTGTGCCCTTTTATTAGTGGGAAGAACAGCTGGCAAATAAAAATAATCAGGTTTAGGGATAGAAGTAGGCAATTCAGCTGCAGAGAATCATACTTTTTGTATTGTCTGTGTTTTATAAAAAATACCTCTATGGAAAATACTCATCTGACTTCAGCTGAAGAACATATGAGACAAATAACAAAATATTTGATAATGTTATGTACCTAACTACCTAGCATGACATTTATTTCTTTTCAGTCTATGGCAAAGTTACTTTTATTGTAGTTCAGGTGTTTCATAATGTTGCCTGCCATAAACCTTGCAAAAAGATCTAGTTCAGTGAAGATGACAAAAAAAGAAATTGGAGTATAATAAACTGCTATTTTCTCCTTATTAATTTCTTCCAGTAGTTTAAGGCATGGAGGAAGAGGTGTGGGGATGGGGTTGTTTGGTTGATAGGTTGGTTGGTTTGATGGTGGATTTTAATTTTTTTTTCCCAGTGAGATCTGACACCAGCTACTGTGTAGATGTTTGTGTGCTATACAGCAGGGCAGATTCAAGAAATCCCTTAGTAGGAAAACTTAGAAAATATAGTGCATGTATGCTGATAGGTTTCACTACCAGGTTACATTTGTCAGTAAGTTTACAGTATTTTCTATGTGTAAATGTGTGTTCTTTAATATATTCTGTTGAAGTTTGTTTCATAGAATAGCTTGGATTGGAAGGGACCTTTAAAGGTCATATAATCCAGCTCCCCCTGCAATGAGTAGTTCCAAGGGTCCTTTCTACCCTTTTAAAAAGTGGGTGCAATGTGCAATGTTTCCCTTTCTCCAGTCACCAGAGGTATTACAGTATGTTCTGTTTGGATTCTAAGATAGCTATAGCTAATTTCAGAGCAGAGTGTAGATCTATCTGGCCTAGGTGATGGAAGCATCGATTAGAGGGCAAGTCCCAGCACTGCATTACATGAACAGAAAGTGAATCGGCTTCTCTTCAGTTGATGTGCTAACTTTTTAAGTATAGTGTGATTTTTCCTATTCTACAGGTTTAGAAACTGATGCAGAAAAGGGAAGTTAAGTAGTTTGTAGGAGCCTTTTGAAATATATATGGGTGCTTGCAAACTAGAAAGCTGAGTCCCAGGCCTATTAATTTAATTGCAGCGTGGGTGTCCATGGGGCTGGAGTACCAATTAAGCATCTCCCCTTGCCATCACATCAGGCAAACAGCTTCATAGTCTTTCCAGGTCAGCTCTGTGTATGGATAGATAAATAAATACCTGCTACATTTAAAATACAGAATCACAGAATCATAGGGGTTGGAAGGGACCTCAAGAGATAGAGTCTAACCCCCAATACAGCTATTATTGGAACAGCGTGTGTTCCAGTCTGTAAATTCGTGGCCCACTTTACAGTGTTTAGATGTGCTTTGTTAAATTCCTGATATTTCTCCTTCTCCTGCCCCACCCCTTTCCACGTAAGTAAAATTTTTACTTTGCCTGCGATACCTGGAAACATTGGAGGAAAGGAGAGGGGTTGGAGAGAGGGAGAGATTTGAGGCAAGTGTTACCTCATGTCCTACTGAAATGCCAGCTGACTCCTAATGTGTCAGGAGGTGCAAGCAGAAGAATAGAGAGGTGTGTGAAAAGAGGTGAAGAATTGGCATTGCTTTCCTCTGCTAAATAGGCAGAATAGTCTGATGTCATTGTGACCATAGGAACAAAAAAACTCTACGGAGATGCTAGGCTTGATTACATCAGTTCATAAAATTGGCTTTGCTGTCCTCTTTGCTCTACCAGCTTTGATGCAAAAGCTGATGTAATACAAGCACACTTAGTGAAAGTGCAAAACAGCCATGATTGTGTGTTTGCTTTTTTTTTTTTTTAGCTTCACAGAGGAGTCTTTGTTACTGAAAGCAATGGTGATTTTGCCACTCATTTCAGTAAGGGCTTTTAATAAAAGTTGACTAGATGACATTCAGCTAGACTGGCTGAGACACACTTCCATCTTTTGATGCAGCTTCTAGCACAATCTGTAGTGGTAATAGAAGTAAAAATGTAACATTTTCTTCATCCTCTTTTACATATGCACAGGAACTTGAATAGAGAAGAATGTAAGTTTGTACTGAAATGTGCAAATATATTTCCTTTTTGTTGTTGTTGAACTTCTTGCTTGTTCTGCCAGCATTTGTGAGAAATCGATTGGGTCCCATTAAGCATGCTTATTGAAGGAGGATTCCCAGCTTGCTTCAGTGAAGGGCTTTGGCTCAGGATGCCTAGACTGGCCAATGCAGACCATAAAGAGCAGGTGTTTCAGTAACTTGCTTCAGGAATGTGAGTTAAAAGTTGCATTCTTGCAGAGCTATTTAAAAAATGAGAGCTTGAATCTATTTTGATGTAGGTTAATGATAACTTAATTACATATATTCATGTGTCTTGGGATTTACTAAACAGTTACTTGTGTTGCAATATTTTTCAGACCAATATTGGTAGCTGTCCTTTACCCTGTATATGAAGTCTGAATTTCATACTTTACCAGCATAGATTTGGAAATGTTTGAATGTGGTTTTGGTGATTACTGAGCAGGTGTATACTGAGTAATGCTTGTAATAAGTGAACCATTAAGGATGTTGTGAAGAGAATATACATTTAGCACATGAGAAATGGCAATAACTCTTCTCCATTGTTTTATGTTATTTGAGTTTAATGACAAATGTGGAGGAGGAGGGCCAGTCTTGGAGAAGAACTTAGCCTTGTGAAGAAGTGAGTGCATGCTGGGTCATTTTGCCACCAAAAGACTATAACCATGTAAGCATAAAGCATCAGTCTGTCACAGATATCGGAACTGTTGGTATTGCTCTTTTAAAACTGTCTTGTCTGCCTTTGAAAAAGTGGTTTAAAATTTTTTATCTTCTGCTATAACACAGTTAAGAAGCTTCTGTAGGTATCACACTAAAATGATGAGATATTTCTGTCATTTGCAATAGAAAATAATTTTGTGATGTAGTTCATTCTCAAATTAAAGAAAGCCCAGCTGCCCACAAAAGTCAGTGGTGAAGAGAAATTTATAGTTTTCCAAAGTATATAGGGAAGTTACCTCTTAAAAAAAAAAAACAAACAAGTGGGGGGGGAGCAGGGGGAGGGGAAGAAGCAAGCATTCAAATTTCCATGGAAGCTCTGTGTTTATGTAAAGTACAGCAGCTGCACTGCAAACTCCCCTCTCTGATGACCTCAGTCCTGAACAAGACAGACTGTTCCGGGTGCAGGTGTGATTACTGAATTATTTGTTCTGTTATAGTGTCAGTGAGTTTCAGTGAGGTATTCTGGGTAAAATTTGTATCCACTGAATAAAGTGAATTGGTATATTTGGTATTCTGCAGTTCACTATGTGCCTTCCTGCTATTGCAGAAATAGTTGGTTTTATTCTGTTGAATTACAGTAGTTAAATAGAACGGACAAGAGGAAGTGACTCTAGAAACAACCTCTGAATACATCAGGCTGGCAGACAGCAAGGCAGGATTGGACTGAAGATGGTGCACAACATAAAAGATAGTTTTGACAGCTGATTTGTGATCTTTCTGGAGAGGTTTGTATATGCTGTTTGAATTAGGAATGTTAAGTTGTTCTCTGTGCTTTATGAGAAATAGTGCTGAGAAAAATGCTTGCTTCTAATGCACGCGTAGCCAGGCAGCCTTGGTTTGAATCTGACTGTTCTTGTGAATCTGTCAGTGTTAGCCAAGTTACCTTCGATCACGTTGGTCTTTGCCAGGTGTCAATACGTGTTTATGTTCTGTGTGCCTTTTTATCAGTGTATGCAATTTTACAGAAAGATCCAGTTCCTTGATTTGTGTTTGGGGCAGACTGCCAAAGAGTGGGGCTACATGGACTGAAACACAGATTCTTTTCTTACACTTGTTTCCAACCAAACACTTCAGAACAGGGGGAGGGCAGGTTCTCAAGCACCTGATTGATTGATTGATTTATTTATTTATTTTCTTGTGTGCATATGATACTGTTTCAGTGTATTGGAAGAATCAGCACAGATCTAGAACCAGCAAAGCAAGTCCATACAGAAATACAGGTGTAGTTGTCTCAAACACTTAAGAAATTCGTTGTCTGTTTTGGTAACTGTTAGAGAACTATTTACCCACCATAAGATGTATGACTTCAGCAATTAGGTCTGCTTAATGCTTCTGGGACATTCTCCCTTTTATCACCTGAAGTACAATGAAGAAATTTGGTGCTCCAGATGAGTTGTAATCCTATAAAGGTTAGAGAATTGTGGCAATAGTGTTACTCTGCATTTGAATACACTCTCCTGTTACTTCTCTGTAAAAACGTGGTGGTGGCTCACTGTTGGCTTCATGTGAGGCACAGAGCATTAGTATAGAGATGTGTTTAAGAATTTGATAAACTTAATCCATTTTCATTTAAAAATAAAGATTCCTATACAAATAGCAATGTACTCATAAACACTTTTCTGTTAACAGTGTGCTTTATTAAGTAAGATATAGATTAAAAATATGTTTGCTGAAACTGCATGATTTCAAATACTGGTTCTTGTTTCGGATCCAGTGCCATTTCTTTAAATGATCTGACTCTTAAGTGAAAACGTATAGGGAAATAGATCAGATACCTCCAAGGATTCACGAAGGGTTTTAGGTGACTCATGAATGATAAACTAGCTTGATGGCTGGTGCAAGTCAAAGGAATGTGCAATCCAGTGTACTCACAGCATGGTTCTCTTGAGCACAAGCATTGTCTGCTAGCTATTTTTCTTTTAAAGGATCTGAAGCAGACTGATCCTCATGGAACTGGTAGTACATATGTTCATGGTAGGACACATCAGCGTTTCTAATGGTGGGAAGTACTTGAAGAGCAATTTGGCAGGTCAAGGACAGCTCAAACACCACCTACTACTGTTGGTATTGGGAGTAGAGAGACACTGTGGTGAACAGCTGGTATTTCTCTTGAGTCATCCATTCTGCTGTTACCACCTCATTGCTCTGTCTAGGGTGTGTGGGTGGCTAGGTATGATTCTAGGCAGGGAAGTCATTAAAGTTGATGTTATAAATCAGTCATGGGGGAGAGGAGACATGGTTGCATCCCTCTCTTACCCCTTTTAATGCCTTTATGCTCTCATCTGCATGATGTATGTGGTCAACAGTAAAAAGGGTAGTGGAACAACATCTGAATGGCTAGGAATTGTGCCTCATAAGGATACAAATCTTGTATCCTTAGTCTCACCTGTCTGTTCATGCACCAAGCACTAGTGTACAGATCCATGTTAAGGTGCAGGAAGGGTCTTTCCCAGAAGCAGAACTATAAATGTCTTTGTTTTTATGTATTTATTTGTCTGTCTGCTTTCCAGGAGGTAGATGCTGGTTTTAAGTTAATGGTGGTTGATCTGATACATTGAGGGCATTAAGTTTAGGCCTGTTATGGTTAGAGGCATGTTGAACTTTGGCAGATAATACAGCTTGTGTTTGAATCATTTCTGCCTCCTGTTGAGAAGAATGGGGTTCAGTAATATAGTATATGTGCTGTGTCTCTTGGAGCTTGATAAAGGTCACAAGTTAGCTTAGAGTTCATGACGTGCTAGCTATTCTGCACTAATAGCTTGTATGTTCTTAACACCAGCGTTGGATATTTTCCTTTGGAAAAAGTACCTCTATGTAGAAATTTAGACTATATTTGATAGAGCAGAGAGTCATCCTGCTAATTTTAATAAAAAATCTGACACGTCTAAGGCCACGGTGGCCAGCTGAAAAAAGACTTTGAAATACCTCAGTTGAGTAGTGTCATTCAGACAAATTGTCTATAACTTGAGATAAATAAGAATTGTTTCTTTATGACCTTTGGACTTGTTTGCACGTTTTTCTTAATTACGTTCTTTTAGCTAAGACAGTGAAATCTCAACTGCTCTGGATGGAAAGAGTCTGGAAAGAAAACTAACTCTGTCTTTGGCAAATAAGTATCAGTCAACAGTGGCAGTGGTTGAATGTCTTCATTTGTTAAGCTATTTATCTGAACCAGTCGTGATGAACTGATTTACACCTGAATTTGGAGTTACAGATTCAGAGGAACAAAATTATTTTTATGTCCTAAGCTCTTAGTCACTGAGACCAGAGAAGTGTCTGCTTTTCATATTTGTGTAAAGCGCTGTGCCTTTTGATGTGCACTGTACCATATAACCTCAGTCTTTTAGAGAGCAAAAGGAAGAGCAGAGAAAAACATGTGTGGTGCAGGAATTCAAATGCTACGGAAACAGGGTTCCATCTCTGTCACAATTCCAATAAAGCAAAAAGAGATCAAACCAGTTTGGATTCTGCGGGCAAGGATTGCCCTGTATGGTAAGGGACATTTGAGAATTTCTGCATGTAATGAATATAAAAGGTAACTGAGATGACTGAATGTTAAAGCAGCTGTAGTGAGCAGTAATAGAAATGAGTGGGTTGTAACTGAGCGACAGCTCATCATACAATCATCATGTTTTCTACTTGGAGCATCTCTGAAAAACAAGCAAGATGGCTTAATTATTTTTGTCTTCCTCTAACAAGAGGTTTTGAGTAATTATTTTTTTAAAAAAAACCCCTTCATTGACATTTGAGTTACAGGTATATATTTTGGATGATAGAAGTTATTGTCTGTGGTTCAAAACATATTTTCCCTCCCCACCTCATTAAATCATATGGAGAATTTCCCTTAGTCATTTTTCATTTTCCTTAATTGTCTTCTCTTGTACAGAGGTCAGATGTGCTCTGCTGGCATTTCACGACGCTGAAGCAATCACTTAGCAAAGCACAGGCTTTTTCATGTTTCAGTGTCTTTGACACTTTCCACTTTTTTTTCCCCACCCACCCTTCACCCTTGAGAAGCTGCCAGTGAGAAGCACAGATGGGTGGAAAACGAGCAGCTCTCTGAATGCAGTCTGACGAAAGCACCATGGCTCAGCTGTACAGCGTTGATGAGGCAGGCCTTAGTGTGTCCTTCTCTCTCAGTCCTCAGTCCTAAGCAGCTGATTGAAGAGAAGCTATGCTTCCATCGTCATAGAAAACAGTAGCAGTTTCTCGTCTTTTACAGGAAGCTCTCACTAACTTCCAAGTCAACTAAGTAACTTCTTTATTTTTTGCGTTATTGGGAGAGTGGTGGCTGTAAAATGGCTTTATTTGGTGAAGAAGGATTTAGAGGAAA
Organism: Porphyrio hochstetteri; assembly: GCA_020800305.1. Classification (NCBI taxonomy): domain Eukaryota; kingdom Metazoa; phylum Chordata; class Aves; order Gruiformes; family Rallidae; genus Porphyrio; species Porphyrio hochstetteri. The sequence continues at coordinate 8,434,193 of CM036915.1, read as the reverse complement.
ATATGTCTCATGAGATGAAGTTAAAATCAATAGGAGACTGTGCTTTATGCTGTGAGCCTTTAGGCATCAGTATGTACTCTGTGCTCTAGATCTGCATTAAATTTCCTCATCCAGTAGTGACCAGAAATGTCCTATCACATCAGATACTTTTGGAACATGGTATACTACAACTCTTCATTAGTGGGCTTTGGAACTTGTCAAGTTTTATATCTAGAGGTATGTTTTATAGTTAATAAGGTATGATTTCTTTAAAAGTGAAACCCTTGTTTTTCAAGGTATTTCCCCAGTATTGGAGTTCCTCTGGTTCCTAGTTCTTAAGATGTTTTAATCTGAGTGTACAGAGAGTTATGTGGTCAGGGTATATTTCTGGAGCTCAATTCAGATCCATACCATTTTTAACTTGCAAAATAATCCTTAAAATCCGTGTAATTGAGAATTTTGAGCTTTCACTGGCTAGGAACAAAGGAGCTACTTATTTGATGGTGTTTTAAAAATTGTGAACATGTATGGTAAAGTGCAGGTGTTGACAGTACTGGGGAGATAAAGACAAGTTTTACTATCATGTAGTTCTCAGTCCTGTTCACAGAGACTTTACCAGAGTAGCTGGCTGTGTTTGTGATAGCACACAAGAGTCATTAATTAAATGATGTCTAGCTAGACAGTCAAATAATTTAGTTTTTCATATTCTTGGTAAAATGTTCTTTGGCTATTTAAGAAAAGGAAGACATTCCAATCCACTTTTGTTGCCGCAGTTTTGTAGAACAGGTAGAGTTGGTGCTATTTCCACAGATTTTATTTGTGTGATTGCTAAGAAATGTGCAGATGTATATTCAGAAATGTCTCTGAAACACAAGCTGTGTACAACTTGCCCTCAGATCTAAGCTTCAACCAAGTTTACCTTTATACTGCTGTTGGAGGTGAAGACTGGGTTTTGACTGTCCCCAAGTCTGAAGATACCTTCCTGCTCCCCAGGTAGCATTCAGACCTCAGTTCTGGCCAAGTACAACCGCAGTGGACTGACCAGTAACTAGCTCAATGGCACAACACTGCAGCTGTGGATCTGCAAAACAGGAGAGCTAATCTGACAGGTCTTTGGCACTGAAGAGATTCCTTAAACCGCTTGCTTCATGTTGCCTACTTTGTGCTGGCTATGGTGTTTTTGAGACCCTTCTGTGAGCCGATACAATCCACCAGAAAATTCTTCTATGCTGGGAAGAAAAACAAAAAAAAAAAAGAGTAGCAGCAGACCACCTGGACAAGTATTGGAGCAAATGGAACCAAGTGGCCCAAACCAGTGCCACAGAGAAGGAAGAAGAATCCACCTATTAAAGCTACTGGGTTTCAGCATCATCTTTGAGTCAGTACAAACTCATTTTGCTGAGAAAGTAGCATAAAGCAGCTATGTGGAGACTGGGGATGATATAGATTGTTTGTTTAAATCGGATTTTAGCTATTTTATTTCAGAAGATGAATGTAAATAATCAAGGGAGCTGTGCCTGTTTATCTTGGAGAGGAGGAGACTGAGGGGTGACCTGATCAAAGTTTTTAAATATGTAAAGGGCAAGAGTCAGGAGGACAGAGCCAGGCTCTTCTCACTGATGGCCAGCGATAGGACAAGAGGCAATGGGTGCAAGCCGGAGCATAGGAAGTTCCATGTGAATATAAGGATGAACTTTTTCACTGTGAGGGTGATGGAGCACTGGAACACGCTACCCAGAGAGGTGGTGGAGTCTCCTTGTCTGGAGACACTCAAGCCCCACCTGGATGCCTTCCTGTGTGATTTAGTCTAGGTGATCCTGCTCTGGCAGGGGCTTGGACTAGATCATCTTTTAAGGTCCCTTGCAACTCCTAACATTCTGTGATTCTGTGGTAAACTTCAGAGTTTAGATTTGGTAGCTTTCTAGTATGGGCCTGGAAAATTGTCTCTGCTTTATGTGATAAAGTGTCAGTTGTATATAATGTCTTTAATTAGAAAGAGAAATTTCCATTGTAGAAAGGTGTCTAGCTTTTGAGCATGCAGTTACTGTGTTTTCTGTGACTCGGTGCTGTTACTAAGTGACTGGAAGCATTTGTATTTTATTTTCAGAGATAGAATTATAAACCAGCTTAAACAGTCATATGATAAATCTATTGATAATATGTATCACATGAGCAAATGTGGGAACATGGAGTACTTACTAGAGTGTAATCATGTCAAGGATATTAATACACCAAAACCTTAATGAAACATCATTGAGAAATTGTCACACTTCGCTTATGCCATAAACAAGACACAGGGTGAATTTTGAAAAGCATTAGTTACCTTTATAGAAAGAAGCTTACTGGAAATTGATGCTCTTTCCATAAAAACTTTCTTGTGATTGTTTCAGTTTGAATCCAGTGTAATTTGTGTTTCTTTGTGGTGTGTGAATCATTTTGACAGACTCCTCAAATAACTGAATTTAGAACTGAATACTGAGGTCAAATTATTTGCTTGTATTGTCTACTGGCAATTATGATTTCATTGAAATCTTTAGTTCACAACTGTAGAATAACTATGGCTTTTGCTGTGGCCTCTGCATTGAAAGGCAAGTTTTGTGTCTCCTTGTCCTTTGCTTGTGCTGTTGCATGAATTTTACCCATTAAGGTAAGACCAGTATATTTTCTCTCATTCTCCTTACCTTTGTCCACTGGATGCATGCAAGTATCCAGGGATGGTTTTAGCAGGAGGCGAAGTAACCAGGAGACACTTTTCTCGGCAGTCACTTATGTATTCCTTTTTTTTACTTCACTCTTCTGCTATCCACAGAGGGCTTTGCTCTGTCTCTCTTTCTAGTTCTGCAATTAAAACAGCTGGTTACTCTGAGTAGTTTTTCTATGTGTGCTGTTTCTAGAAGAGTTAATCGCAAGTGTCAAGCGGTTCAGCAGGATGTGAGGGCATCAGAGCAGCACAACAGGCTTGGGCTCTCTTTTTGTTTCCACCAACAGCATTACTGACGCACCGCTTGTTCTCAATGATTTGTGTGTGTGACTGTAATGTGTGCTGTGAATGAAATGTTGCTGGTGGAAAGGAATCAGATGAACTCAAAGATCTTGAGCTATAAGAAATTTAGCATAATTATATGTATTTTTTTACAGTCTACACAACAATATAAACATTACAGTGAAATTGAAGTTTGAGTCATGTTTGAATCTTGGAGTCTTAAATACCTTGGTGAGAGTGAAAGCAAATATCTGGACAATCTCCTAAAAACCTATCTTAATTTGGCATTTTTGGATTGTTTCTTATAACGTTGGGAATGAGAGGTATCTTTAGTCAAAAGTGGACGTTTGTAAAAATGCACATGTAAAATGCAGCCTGGCTGTGTGGAGTTGTGTGTTCATTTTTCCACACCTTAAACATGTAACTGTTTGAACACCAGCAGTTCTAGATGCTCTGAATATGAAAATGGAGGGTATTTAATTCTTTCTGGTCATGTTACTGTATCTGTTTTCCCATTTCCATGGAATTTCAGAGAAAAGTGAATTTAGTGTTCTAGCTGGATGACATGAGATAGGAAGCAAAACGTTTTCATATAGCTCTTTAAACCATTCACATCTATGCTTCATGGTTTTAATTTATCTTGAGGAATTTTTAGGTTGATCTGTAATGTTTTCTTGGTGGTGGTTTTGTTTGTTTTAAATCATATGACCTTCTGAAGAAAATCAGTAAATCTCAATCCGCACATAAATATTTCATGAGTAAATAGGGACTAAATATACTAGGTCAGCTGGAATAATTTACTCACTTCTGTCATTGACATGGAATGTATAGACAAACTGGTGGAAAACCAGTCCTCTAAAGTGGATTTTGTAGTATATTGCCTTTGTTTCTCTGAACCAAACAGTAACAGGGCTGCATAGCAAAGAAGAGGTTATCTACTGTACATACCTCTCCAATGGCAAAGCAATCTCAATCTTAAAACACGCTGTTTGGTTTCATCAAGTTACCTTTTAGAATCCTTGTGTCCTTATTATGGTGAATGTGTGCCTGTGGTCAGACAGTGTTTCCTTCCAGAAAAATTCTGTTCTGTTTTTTTTTTTTGTTTAATCTGAATTGGAATAATTAATTTAATTAATTCTGACTCTGGCTGAAGTTGTTGAGGGAGAGCTACTGTGATCGCAACTGAAGTCCTTATAACAATACTGGGAATGGTCAAAGCTGGAAGAAAGCAAGATACTCTTTCTCCATAATACTGTTGCACATTCCATGGTTAGGGTGCGTATTTGGAATGATAAATGGATGCAGACAGTACTTTACAGTGTCACTTTTGGAGTAAAACATGTTCTGGTCTTCTCTCCGTTCTCACAGGCACATGATAACTGCAGTTTCAAAATCAGAAGTAAAATCAGCTGGACAGTTGCCTCCTGCCTTCCTGAAGAGGTAAACACGTTAGAAACAGAAACAGGGGCCTACCTAACTCATTCCTGTAAGTAGGTATAAACATCCCCTCCACCCCCAAAACTAGCATCTGTTATTTAGGTGTTTTGGAATGCTGAGCATAAAGGACTTGCAAAGAAAACAAGAATTTAATTTGTTTTGTGGTTGACAACAATTAAGTGTAGCCAACCAAAGAAACCAACTAAAATTACTAACAAGGTAACAGCATGCCTACTGCCCATGGAACACAGAGCTGATGGATGGTGCAGCGTTACTTATTAAATGAATCTTTATCTGAGCTTCCTAAACCTTGAGTGCTAAATAAGCTCCTAAACCCATATATATCATTGCCATGTTCAACTGCTGCAGCAGTTGATCTGTCACTGCAGAAGCTCTGTTTTGGGCTTAGTTCTTTGCTTTTATATTTCTTAACAGTTTATTCTGTAATAACATGATGCAACCCATAGTGAGACTTAAATGGAAGATCCCTATAGCACTAACCTTGGAAAGGACTGTGCGTTTGCTAAGTAAGTGGCAGTTAGCTCATTATAAGGTGTTGTAAACTGCTGTTTACTTGCTGACTTCTCTGTCCTTTTTCTAGGGAGAGAGTGGGTTTACTGGCGTGGATGCTTGTATCATTTGCTTCACCAAAATGAGATAGGGCATGCAGGAGAGAAGGAAGATTTTTGCAAGTAGAACCTACCATGGTGAGTTGGAATTTGTCCCTGCTTCTGCTACAGAATAGTGATGTTAAATACGTTGCTTAAACCAAACATTTCACACAGATGTTTTCCTTTGTCTGGAAGTATGTTAACACATAACACTTCCTTGGCAGCAGCGCTGGATTGGGAAGTGCTTCTCTACTTCTTTTTCCTCCCCTTCCACGCTAGATCCATAGAACTGCTTGAAGAAGGGGATCTTCAATAAATTAAAGCAGCAAAGTAAATGGAGCTGAAAATAATTACTTTTTACCATGCACAAGAAAACTATGAGAAATTGTTGTCTGTATTCTTGACTAAACACCACAGGGTCTGTCTTGAACATTATGCTGAAAATTAAGTATGTGAGAACTACACTGTTGATTTTGAGTTGTTAAATACCCTCTAAAGTTGTAATAAAGCACAGGGACTAAGAATCAATAATGCTTTTAAAACTGATTTGTCTTCCTTGGTTCCTCTTTTAAAATACTACAGTAATTGCACACCTTACACTCACATTAACTAAGCTCACTAATCTTTTGAAGCATGTATGTACTGAACAGATGAGCATGGAAGGAGGTAAAAAAAGTCCTGAACCTCCCTTTAAGAGGTTCAGAAGGTTACAGTAAGTCAAATTCCTGGGCCCACACTTGCATGCTGTGTTCAGCGGAACATTTGAAAGAACTGCTGATTAAGTGAGCCCTGTCAATTCTGCAAAATGCTTAAAAGCAGGGATTTTGAATGAAAATACCAGACTGAGGATATAATGAAAGACTGTATTATAATGCTAGAGAACTGAGTGAACTGCGTTCTCGCATTTACTAAACTTGACCTACAGGGATTTATGGCCAGAATGTTATTCTGGCACCTTTGGCTGTGCATACTGCTCGGGGAGCTGCGGCCTCAAGGCTGTGCAGGGTCGATGTTTACATCTGTCTGCTTTTTTTGCTAGAATGAACAATGTGCTATAATATCCTCATACTGATATAAAAGACCTCTATGCATATTTGTGACTTCGGACGCACTAACTTCTTTTTTTGTCTGCTGTTGTTTTATATGGCATGCATGAAGTGTTTCTCAAAGAGCAGCAGTAATGCTATTGTGAGATTCTCCTCCTCCCTCAGATGTTGGAGGCTGGGTCTTGGGTTTTTTTCACTGATATGAATCCGAATAATTTTGTTGATAATAAAATGAAAGTTAAATGCTTAAGGATGTCAGGATAACAAAACACCTAGTAGAGATCAATTATCCATTACTGCCAGTGTACATTTCCTGTCACTGTTCACTGTGATTGTGAAGGAGTCCAAACAGAATTTCTTACAGTCCATATCACTGCAGCATGGAAAATGTATCTGCCTTTGTATCTTCATTTAATGAATTTAATTTGTTTCTAATTTTGAAGCTTAATCTTGGCTTTGAAATTCACTGTAAGCAATTTTTGCAACAGAAATGGGGACTAATGAAGCTTACAGTTTGCTGTGGTACATTGCCTTTGTCCCTGCTCCTCATGACAGTACTCTTATCTCTCTTGTGATTTCCCTTCTTTGTTACCTTCATTTGTTCATGTTTTCCTAGACTCCCACTTCTAAGTTATCCCAGTTCTCACACGTGTGCTCTCGGTGCCCTGTAAGGATGCACCATGTCAAGGCTCTGGGCAGAGGCTTGCTGCGTGTTGCATGCGGAGATAGGCCTGAGCAATTGTGCATCTACAAATAGGGAAGTTTCGAGTTAATCCGGAATTAATTTATCCAAAACCAAATACAGTGTCATCTTTTATTATTGTTGCAAATTCTAGGAATGATTCCTGGGACTGTAAGGGAAGTTCTTACTTTTTATCAGGGTGAAATTTGTTAACTATATTGTGACCAACTTCCATAAAACATAGTATTTAATAATACGTGCTTCCTGCTCTAGTGTAAGCACTTAGACCAAAGTTAGGAAATACCTGAGGTGCTTTAGAACTGTTTAGAATTAGGCCTGGAGTATAAGATGGTTTTTAGCTCACTCCAGTGTCAGCAGTAGGATTTGGAAGATCAGATTTAAAGGTCGCTCTCTCTTATTAGGACTCTGAACTTTAAAGTAGACGTACCTAAATTTCTTTTGGATGTCTTGATTCACACTATGCCTTGTTGAGAGTTTTTAATAACTGTTTATTCTACATCAGTCAGTGTTGAAATTTCAGCCGTACAGATGTGGGGGAATTGAGCAATGTGTCTCATGGATACATTCATAGTCTATGTTTTCCAGTTGGCTTTACAGAAGAACTTTTTCATTATTTGATAACAGAAAGATACAAACCTAGTCACTTGCAGTGATACAAACAATTAAATCTATTGGATTATTTATTATTCAGGATTATATATGCATTTATCATGAGATGACCATGAAGAATGGATGAATGGGGGAGGCAGAACTCAACAGTGCTTCTAGCAAAATGTAGGAAACATAATGGCAGGGTCAAGGCATTTTGATTAGAAAGTAGTTGGGGGGGGGGAAATAAAGCAACATTCAAACAGAAGAAACCTCTAAGCTAGCTAATCATCTCTTGCTTCAAAAGAATTATTTTTAATTCTTTTTGGTATTTCCCAATCTGTTCTAAATATAAGAAATTTGTGTAGCGAATATGGTGAATAGTCATCACTGATCATACAGTTTAGGGCAGGCTTTTGGGTGGCAAATTGCAGTGTTGTCTTTCAGGTGCCAGTTTTAGCTGCCTTTGCAATGGTGTATTTTTTCTACTAAACTTCTCTGTTTAAATTTGAGGTTGTGCTTTTAAAGCCTGAGGCCCACAACCTTGTTCTGCTACTGGTGGTACAGTCTTCAGTGGAGCAGTTGTCAGTAGCAGAGTTCTGACCTTTAATGAACATTGTACTGCCAAAACCTTAATACAGATTTTGAAAATAAGGTGATTAGAAAAATGACATTAACTTTCAGGTAGTGCAGAGCTTGGAAAAAATCAGGAGTTTAAAAAAAAAAAAAAGGAAAATGTGGAAACAAAATTGGTGTCTCAGTTCCAGGCATGAAAAAAATAAAATTTGCACAGCTCTTTTAAAATATATTTAGTAAGTTATGGAATTGCAATTTCAAGGGAAACTCTTACAGAACTTGGGGGGTTCTGTTTGAATGGCATAAGAGCAGTGGCACATCACAACATTGTGTTACAGTATGGAGTTCTGAAATGAGAGCAAGTTAGGTGACTGAAAATGTGTGTATTACAGAAAAAGGAGTACTGTGAGCTAACTTATTTCTCCAAGAACAACAGCCAATGCAAATGCTTGAAGTGATCTCAACTGTGAAACATCTCTCAGAGAGACTTAATGAATTGTAATTATCTGAATATTATCTGATATGGTTTTAAGAGAACTAATTTTCTTCATTACTTCAGGAGATGAAGTAAGAAGAAAGAGAGTTGGGTCTATCGAACACTGAAGAGTGTTCTTTCTGTCCACACAGACTCTAGGGAATAAGATTATTATAAAGTCTAGAAAATGAGAGATGACAAAAATGTTTCTTTATGAGCAAACCGTCATCCCAGATACATATAAAAAAACTGCATTCTGTGGGGATGAAGTCAAGCAAAGAAGCAAAGTTAGAATTCACAAATCTTTCTTTCCTACTTTCAAGTCTACATTGTGTCCAGATCCTGAATTGATTTTGTTGGGTTTGGGAGGATTTTTTTTGTCTCTGACTACCTAAGGTCTCTTCTTGAATGTAGATTCTTTGTCTGTCCCTCCCTTTCAGAAGTGGGACTTGATATACCTAACTTAAGGCTTCTGAGCTATTGCTGAGCTCATAAGTTCTCTCTCTAGCTGATGCACAAATTCTGTTCTGAGCTCTAGTGTCCTCTGTGGGAACTGTTTCGTTTGTTTTTTTTATTTAAGCTGTTAAGGGTTAAGAATAATAATAATACAACCTTTGGAATTCTTTCTGAGAATTTTATAAGTATCCAGTTCAATCATGGAGAAAAAGCTGTATCAAAGTGCTGCACATAGAATATTTCCTTTGGAGCTACTGTCACTTCAGAAGCCCTTGTGAGTTTTGATGCTGCACTCAGCATCCACAAGTCCCTGTCTTTCTACTCAGGTGTCAGACTAATTTTATTTGTCCTTGCTAGATCACCAGCACTGAACAGAGATTGCATTGCTCTGTTCTGCTGGGGCAAAGTCAATCCACATTAATGGCTTCTTTAATCTTTTAAAAGTGATTATTTTATTTTAAGGCAATGACTACAGCCAATTCCAGACTCTTGCTGGTGATAGTGGTCAAACAGCGATGAATAGTGCCTGTATAAGACAAGTTAGACCCTAATCTTTACAAAACAATACTAAACTTGCTTCTCAGGCATCATAACATTGCATCACTGATGTAGTTTATCTTCTCCAACCTTGATTTAAGGTAGTACTGGTTAGCACTCTATATGCTATTAGCTGTTACGTGCCTAATCTAAACTAAATCTATCTGATGTGCCTCATCTATTTATCTGAAGGATCTAATTGTACAGTATACTTTGGTTAGATTTTGCATTTGAAGGACTGAAAGAGTAGGAAATCAGACTTTAATGCATCTGAAGAAAAAGGAGGAAATGAAGTATTCTATTAGTCCACCTTACATCGTCAATCTAAGAATCTCTTGATGACAAAATTAACTTGTAAGCATTTAGTCATTTGTTGCAAAAATATATCCTTCTTGGATATTTCTTTTAACCAACTTTACAGGACTTCTCTGTATGCTCCTTGATGGATGACTTGGGAAAGAAAACCTTGTCTTAGATCTCTAAAGCTTAAAGTCAGAGCAGATGTTGCTGTCTTGAAGCTGTAGCCTGTGCTACGTAAGCAATGTGCTATGTTTCTACTAAGCTCCATGTCTACACTGACAAGGGGTTTTCTGGTGTTTCTTGTGTTCCTCCTCAATACCTGTTCTGGGTTCATCCTCTGCAAAAAATTCTGTGAAACTTCTAGCTTATTTTATAAACCTGCATCAAACACCTGCTATCTCCCACAGGACTGGTATCATCCAAAGCAGAACAAACTGCTGCTTGCAAGTTGTTAGAGAATCACTGCCTTTGGGTGTAAGCAGTGTTCCAGAACTTTTCAGTAATGAGGAGGTGGTTATCAAGAGGAAACAAATCTCATTTTTAATCTTCTGATGCAGTTAATATGCCTTACTGTCAGAGTGATCAGACAGAAACCTTATTCCATTTCATTTGTATCATCGCTGATATTGCTGTGGTAGTAGTTTTACAGGAGTACGTTGGCTTATTATAGAACAGTGGCATTTGTTTTTGCAAATAACTTGGACACATTACCTGTCACTACAGGAATCTTACTCTTGAATTCATCATTTGGCAGTTACTGCTAATTTTAGGATAATTTAAGACTATGTACTATTTAATTGTAGTCTATTTGAATTTCAATATTGAATTTGTCTTGGAGTCCTCATTAAGAGACAATTAATAAAGACTAACTGCTGTACTAGGATACTGAGGCTGCTCTGTCTAATGTGGGTGGAAGTAGGAGGGTATTTTAATTACAGGCAATGCTCCATCATTTTGAGATTTAATTGCTAGTTGGATTGGATATTTTAATAACTCTCTATTATGAGACAATTTTGTTACATCATAACAACAATATTGTTATTGTGTGAGGTACATGTTGGTGGTGGGTACAAACATTTAGCTTTGTTTTTTCAAATACAGAAAATATAAACGTTCTAGTTTGTTCTTTTTACCTCTGGTATATGCCTTTACAGGTTTTATCTCCTACTTTATTGGAGTGAACTAGACTAATATACTTAGTTGTCATGAAATTAAAATACTTTTGCTAATTGCCAGAAGTGCAGAAAAATACTTCTAAGCCCTATTCCACAGAAAGAGGTGAGATTCATTATCTTCTGTACAAACTCTATGAATCCAGTTTTTCACCACTGAAAAGCCATGTCTGTGAGGCAATAACTGCAGACAGCTTTTCAGGCCCATGTATTAAGATAAAAAATTAACGTCTTGGTTCTGTCCAAGGTAGGTCCTCATAGAATTCCAGGAAAATTATGTTTGTCTTGAAGGTTGCTTTTTTGCAGGAAAGCTGTGTTTTTCTGAAGTAGGTAGTTCTAGAGCTGGGAAAAGAATGAAAAGTATGCTTTAAAAAAATAGTATGTGTGCTCATTGGATGGTCCAAGCATCAGGATGTATTTTTAAGACAAAAATACTGACTGGCTCAATTCAGAGCAAGAGTCTATCATTCTAAAGAAATTCATCTTAATCGAAAAAGGCCTTAATATATTGTAATATGAAAATAATTGATATAGAGAAGTAGAAGGCTACAGTTTAAACATTTTGTGTGTTACAAAGACTTTTACAGTGCTTAAATGCTCCTTCTGTAGTTATTTAGTGTTAAGTCCATAAGAATTTCTATTCCATTGTTTTTACTGTTAATAATACATACATACTAGTATGGTATCTACAGACTAAGCTATCTGATGAAAACTTTGTCTCTCGGTATTAATATTTTAAATAAAGTTATTAGAAACTCCAAATTTCTAATGTATTAAGTCTTTAAAATCAGGACAGTTCAAAATAAATGTCATCTCTCCTATATGCTGCATGGGGTCTGTAATAGATTTTTAGCAGTGCAGAACCAAACTATAGCCCAACCTAAGTTTTTTCAGATTTATGTGCTTAGAAGTAAATTAATATAGCTCTCATTGAAAGTGAAGGAGTTTTAAGTAAAATTAGATAAAAACTATCCATACCTATCTCTCAGATTAATTGGTATGTGACTGAAAGGCATCGAATACATGCCTGTGGTTAAGTTCCAGGCACTTATTTCCTGGTCACGTTTTGCTAAATTTGGAACTGAGTCAACATCCTTTGCAAAATCAGCACTGCATGTAATTATGTTCCATGTATTGTTGCACTGGAGGATATATTTGTGTTCTTATTTATTGTTGTTGTATCTTGGAAATGAATTGTGCACTGGTGGCGTAATAAACTAATGCATGTCTTATGTGTCTTCTTAAACAGGCAGGGATTAAAAGGATGTGTTATGAAAAAGTTGGTTGAGAAGCTGTATAAATAATTGCATAAATTTTTATGGTGAGGTATTTTATTTTATGAGGGAGAGTGATTTATTCAGAAATTAAAGATTGGCACTTTTTTCAGTGATTGCTAACAGATTTTAAAAACATACAGAGAAATAATTTCAGCAGTTACTTTTTTCATTGATTCTGAAAGCATCTGCTGAATTGCTTGATGCTATGATGGAATGATACGATTTGTTAAATACACTTTTGATTCTTCTGGCAGTTAAAGCATCACCAAGGGGAGATTAAGGCAATTGTCTCTCCTCTCTAACTCTTACTTGATAAAGGCATGCTAGTCACTACCCCTAGTTATCAAGAACAGCTTTTGTTGTAGGAGATGACAGGACCTTAAAAATACGAAGGGATGCTTGTGTGTTTGTGAATGCCATCTGACTTACCTACAGTACTTCTTGTGAAACAGGGATACTTTGTTATTTTTACTGCTCTCATTAGTGGTTCCAACCTCAGCAACTTACAAAGTTGGTGACTGTGCAGTTACTTGATCTGTTGTATCAAATCTTTTGCGCTATAGGAAGGACAAGCACTTGGGGGGGATTCCCAGTGTGGCTCTAAAAACAACAAAAAAATACATCTTATTCATTAAAAAGAAAGAATAGAAAGTGTTATCCCGTTATTTATGTAAGTGACTTCTATCTGAAAGCTGGAGCTAAGCAGAACTGTATGTAAAATAGCTTTCTTCCTAAAAGTTCAGCTTTTGAAAGCCCAGCAATTAAAAGAAGGGATTTTAAGTGATTGAATTGGTTTGGTAAATAGTGTTATAGTGAAGGATGAGATGCTCTGTGCCTGTTAATTTGCAGGCCATCTCCCAATTTTTCTTGCAGTTACTGACAAATAGGTATAACATCTTCATCAAAGAAAGACAAGTGATAAAATCACTTATACTGCATAGGACAAAACCCCCAAAAGATACCTCCCTGTCCTGCAGTATAAGAAAGGACTAATATATGCATATTTGGTATTTAATTCCCGGTCCAGATATTTAAATACTACACTACCATTTCTTGTAATGTCTGAATTCATGCAAAATGTTGAGAAATTGATAGCAATTTTTAAGCTATATATATAACAGACTATTTATATGATGTGACTTTAACCATCTACTGGAATTAAGAACCTAGACTCCCAAAATAGTTCATAGAGACTCCAAAGTGCAGATAGAGTATCTTTGTAGACCCTGTCTACATCTGTTAAATGTCCAGGGAGAACTTCAGACCTTCCTTTGCAGGTGGACTTGTTTGGCTACAGACTAGGGGTTCTGAAATTCTTCCACTGTTTTTTCCACTTCTTGGTAAGAGAAAAGGCTGATTAAATGTGTGAATCTTCCACTCTGTCATTAGGATCTACATGTCAGGCTTCTAGTGAGCAGGAAACAAAGTTTTGAAATCAGACATCACTGGATAACGTCATGCTACTAAGCTCACGGGCATTCAGTCTTGAACTGGTATCAAGTGTCATGAAAAGGGGAATACATTTTAGCCAGCCTTTCTAACAGTGTCTCTAATGAGCCCATCCATCTGTGTATCATTCTTCCCAGTTAGCCTGAAGCCTTGTACAATTTGAAAAATAGTTAGAATTGTCCCAGTTAACATTCTTATAAAATTTGTGAAAATAAGTCTATGGCTGAAGGAGGAGAAGAAAGACTGAAACTAGAACTGTACTGTTTTCTACATGGTTTGACAGAGGTTGTCTGGACAGTCCAGTAGCACACATGGTTCTGGACTGACTGGGGTATGCTGGTGGCTGCAGAAGTTTAGGGTATTAAAGGACAGAAATCTCAAGAAAGTGAGGCTTGCTGCTTTCTGTGGTTAGCAGAACAATCTCCGGCAAAGCTGAAAGGGTTTTCCAAATGCGTTGTCTACATGCGGAATTGATTTAAAGCGTGCTGGCATTTGTTTGCTCTTACTTCCTAAAGGTAGATAGATGGGTCCAGACAAAACTGCACCTGCAAGCATTGAGAGTTGACTCCTGTTCCTGAAAAATGTTGGAGGTATTTGTAAATCCAGAAGGTCACAGGGCTGTATATTGTTGGTCATGCTTATGCTTGTTAGTGTGGTTTCTGGTGCATTCTCATAATGAACTTTAATCCTAGCTTTCACAATCAAAATGCTAGGTTGTGTTGTTTTTTTTTTTTAAGGCCTAGTGTCCTTGTGCAAGAATACTGCAGTGTTCTTCACTAAAGTAGTGCAGCAAATTGCAAGTGATATATAAGCTAAGTATTTCTCTTCACTATTTCTTGCCAGTATAAATGCTGTGTGGTGTACTTTTTGATATTATAGGAAGTTTAGTCATGTCCAGGTGAAAGTTGTCAAGCCTACAAGTGAGAGCAAGTGTGTTACAGAAAGACCCAAATTTCATCTTTATACCTCTACATACAGTAAGCAAGGTACCTGAAAAAGATTTTGGTATTTTTTTTCAGACTGTTTGAAATATAGATACAGGAGAAGAAACCGGCTCAAGTTGCTCCCTGGTCTTTCTTACCTCATTAGCATTCTGCAGAGCAATACATACTCTGCATTTTTCCTGCCTTCAGCCAAGGCAAGGTGAGTCTGACCTAGTGGCAATCCTTTCATTGCAAAAATTACTTCATTGCTACTTTTCCATGTCAGGAAGGCAAAGCGATATAATTCTAGCATTTCAAAGACTTACCTCAGCCAGGTTCCTCAAGTAAGAACCTTCAACTATGCAAGTCCTTAACTTTTTGTTTCAATGTGGGAAGAAAGGACCTTGCTAAAGTCTTTGCTTCCACAGATGCATGTTATCTTCATCTTGGTAGTACTTAATGGATAGATCATTGAAAGAACAGAGAACAATGTGACGCAATCTGTCACTTAGTAGGTTCTTGTAGTGGTTTGGAGCAGGACTTGAAAGGTAAATTTTCAGTGGTGACACTGCCTGAGATGACATTCTATAAAGTGTCTGACTTTCAAGAGGTAAAGTATTGTGGGGAAGTTTAGTCATCTGTATGTGTCAATGGCAATTATAGTATACATTTTCTGAATGTCTTCTGGTTGAGAGCATGTTTCTCTGAGTTTTTAATTCTATTATTTGAGTTATAGATAATATAAAGCCAGATTTTCAGTCTCCTGCTGGAAGTGGTGTACATAATTTTGTGCCTTGTGGCAATGGCCTTACTTTAGGAGACTGACAGTCTAATTCAGTCAAGCAGATGTGAATATGTAAACTAGGTATTCAATCATGTAAGCTGTGTTTAACAAAAAAACCCCAAAAAACCCACAGAAAAACCCCACCAAAAAACCCCACAAACACCCCACAGGTCAGATGAAGTTTGTAGTTACCTGTTTACGTTATTTACAGCTAAATCTTTTGGATGAAATCTGTTTCTGAAAGTGGTGGATTTTCTTCCATTTAGTTAAAGTCTCTGCTCTTTAAAGATCTTCACTATAGAAAATATTGATGTTTTACATGTGAGAAAAATAGCTGCTGTGTAGTATCTGAGTTCGCATATATTATGTGGCATGTAACCAGATCCATTTCTATATTAATTAGAACACAAATACTAGTGACACAAACTTAGTTCAGATCCAAGTTTAAATATTTGACTGGTTGATGGTAGTGACCTCCTTTTCCTGACCACACCACATTTACTTTGATGCTAGTGCTTGAAAATGCAATTATCAACTAGATCAAGTTCAACATGTACCTTTATACATTTTATAGTATTATGAACTCCCCATAGGTGGTTTGCTTTTCAGTGTCTATTGAATGCAGCTCCAAGAAACCAGCTCGTTCTGTCTGTCGTGAAATGGAGAATACTGCTGTTAATTGACTGGTTCAGCAAACTGAAAAGCGAGACGTTTTCCCAAAAGACTTGTGCATAAGAGAAAAGCTGACTCAGATAAGTGAATATTGCATGTGTTCACTGTCTGGCAAACGGAGTCATTTAGTCGAAAGTGACTGACATCGACAATAAAAACATAATTTTTCAAATAGGTTTCTGTAAGACTAAACAGGGAAACGAGAGTAACCCTGTTTCTCTGCTGCTTGCACTGCGGTGGTCACTCCTTAAGTGATCACCCCATGTAGTTGCTTTTTGCAGGTGTTGGAAGAAAATGGTTTCAAACAAATTTCCCCTCCTCCACTACCCTGACTTTAATGTGGTCAATAGTCTTCTCTGTTTATTGAGCATCTGCCTTACAATCAGTACTAATCTGCTGTTGTGGGACCAACTTCCTGCATCAAGTAATAAATTTTTCTCTCTTTGCAGCCCTCCCCCCCAGCCGTTTGTTTTTAATATAACGCCTACCTGAAATTGCAGATCATCGTTGAAATCATCCCTGTTCCACCTCCACATCGATTTATTTTGAACAAACAGCAACAGGATTCCTTCTTTCTTCCTTGCTCTTCTGGCTAATAAGCAGACCTGCTAGGTCAGGATGAGCAACTTTTCTGCCCTGCTGCTTTGAACAAATTTCAAAGACATTTGAGTGTGTAATCTCTAAAGTGATGGTACATTGTTTCTAAAAGTAATCAGCCATGACTCTCAGTCAGTTTCGCTATGTATTTAGCTTCAGATCAGCAGCAAAATAGAAGAGTTTGATTAATGTGTCTTTAAAATAAAGACAAAAAGCACCAAAATGTGTGAAATAAAATGTCACTTTGGATAGCCTCAAGGAATTTAATTTTATGAATATCTACTTTCTAGAACTTTTTTATTATAAAAAGAAGAGAAAAATACATGGATTTCAGAAATACCTGTATTTGACATATTTAAATATTTCATATATTTATATATTAAAAATTTCTATGGTAGATGGGACTGAAAGATACTTACGTGCTGAAGCTTCTAGTAAGCTCTACAAAACATGCTCTAGTTCCTTAGACTGATGTCACCACACTGTCATCTAAGGTTCAAGGAAAATAAAAATTCTTTTGCATTTTACTGTCTTTTTCTTGTAGTGAGCAGTTTGTTTTTGAAGCGATTGTTCTGCATTTAGTTTACAGGTGCTGTTTTCATATGTGCATTTGGAAAATAAGTTAAAAAAAACCAGGCACTGTTATTACTTTGTTTAGCTGTTGCCTGCAGACATTAATATTCAGTGTGGTGAAGGGTTTTATTTCCCTGCTCCCAGGCTTTGCAGTCAATAGCAATTTCCATATTCTTTTTTTCTGGCTTTCTAAATTTCCTGTTTTGCACACTGATATTTAACTCCAACTGTGTCCTGCTTTTCATAGAACGTAATAATAGATGATGACGACAGTGGCAATTAGAACTAATAGTCTACTTCTTCGAGATGTTGAATATCCATTAATCCTGTTGAAGCTAGTCAGAACTGCTCAAAAGCTCTCAAAAATCGGGCTGCACTATTTTAACATCAAACTTTGAATATCTGTGAACAATTCTTCTGCATGTTTCCTTATAACATTTTCCTTTATTCATCACCTTCCAGTTTTCATTGAGCCTGAGTATTTCCTGTTAGTTATTAATATTGTCTCATTTACAGAGAAAATTACAAATGCGAAGAGATTATAATTTTAATAACTGTAAGTCTGAAAAGGATTGCAGAACTAAAAAGAAACAAATTCTAAAAAAACTTCAAAGGCTTGTAATAATATGGTCCTACTTTTGTCTTTATTTAAAAAAAAAAAAAACCAACAGACAAAACAAAACCCCCTGCATATTTTGTGTTGTCATTTGGCCAAAAAAAGATCTTTAATAGGCTAGGACAAAGGCACAAATCACCAAACTTGCTGTTTTGTTACTTCACTGAAGAAAATTGTTTCCATTTCTTCCTATTGTCCCCCCAGGCTACCTCTAATTGGAGTGTGAGAGGTCTCTGACAAGTTTTGAGAAATATATTTAGCATGTGTCTTGTCTTCTCTAGTAATGTCTATACTGATACTTCACAGCAGCATATAAATTAATACATGCCACTCAAATGAACTAGACTAATACTTTTTAGCACCTGCAGGCTACCAAACTCTGCTCAGATAAATTTCAGTCAGTTTTAGAATTGATCACATTCAAATGATGTGGAAGTAAGCCCAGATGTACTGTGTTATATGGCCTGGCAACTGGGGTCTACAGTTCCTCCCTCTGTCAAGGCTGGTTCCTCAACAGCACTTTTAACTGAAAGCAAAATGTCCAGAATTAGACCATCTGAAGGTTTGCCTCTGCTAGAAGTTTGCTGTCAAAGATAGCATGGCAAATCCACTTTCTGTAGGTACTGATTTGTAGGTCAATCCTGGTTTGGTTTTTGTCCATTGCAGCAGTCCTCCAAATAGGTAAATTTATAGCATGAATCGCACTTGTTTATCCAGTACAACTGGAGCTGCATGTGGCTGTTAGTCACAGAGGTGTTTAGCTTACTGCCAGGTGTTCCTTTGACGTTGCTCTTCCCTTGGTACAGATACCTGTTATTTCTTGCACAAGGACTACAAGGAGAGACCTTTTCCACCATGGTAGCATGTATCTCCACAGTTTCTTCAGGACCTAATTCCGACTTGGCTTAGACAGTTGAACAAAATTTGCCATGTTTTTTCCTTTCCACTGTGAAAAGTCATCTGTTGAGTTGGTATTGAAAATAATGTGCTTACACCTTCCTACCCTGCCATAAAGTTTTAGAACCAACAAACACTGTGTTTTTCCTAACCCTGATAAGTTGCAGATTTTGTACAGAAGCAAAGATTGTGACAATTGAACATGATTTTTAAGAATTGTGCTTTAATCCTATTGTAGTGATTGTAGGAATGAGTATCTTCAGAGTACTTAAACCATGCAAGTAGCCATTATAACTGATTATAGTAGTATTTAATTTTTCTCAGTATGAAATGTGATACATGATATTCACTGTATGACTTTCCTACAGCTTGATGCCCTAAGCTGAGAAAGAGTTTAAGATTTCAGGTTCTGATCAGCTACATGACAAGCCGTGGCTGCTCAGTCACCAGCATAAGTATTGAGTTGTTTAATGGCCATTAAACATACATCTGTGATACTTTGTTCCATGCTATTCAAATTTCTCTCTAGGTTTGTCAGATGCTTGTTTTTCAGTTTTCCTAATGGGTTCTTCACACTGTCAACTATTTACCTAGTTTAAGTTCTTAAATTATGCATCTTCACAATGTTGTGAAATTAATCATTCCAGATTCCACGTGTCATATCTTTACTTTCCTCTTAGTATCTCTAGCAGTTTTAAAAATCCTGGTGATCACATTAAAGCATAGCTTTTTGGTAGGAAAAAGAATTAAGCCTTCTATTCTTAGTTTAATTTTCCAAACTAAATGCAATGGCTGAGGAACTTCAGGTTTCACAGAGGTGAGAATGGAAAGCCATGGGAAGTTCTGTTTTGCTGCATAGCATGCCTGTGTGAGCTCTTTCCTGCTTTAGCAAGCTTATTTGGCTGCTGTATAAACTGAGCTGATGGGTTTGCTGTTGAATTCCAGCATATGAATGCCTGGCAACCTAGTAGGTTGCTATTCTTTTTACATTATGTGCATCTAAGGACTTGCAAGGACTTGCTTTTTGTACGTAAGATGAATCTCAGAAGATCAATTCTGCTGTTATTTTTAGGGTACTTGTAAGACAGGGAACTTTCCCATCAGTCTGCGACTGAAACTGTAGGAGCAGTTTTAAGAGGAATGTGGCATCATTATGTGTTTTTCCTTGATGTGAGGAACAATGGAAAATGAAGATTATCAGACAGTGAAGCTTCGTGTTTAAAATAGCAGCTGAATTGTCTACCTCAAGGCATGAATATGCTGAAGACTCCATTTTAAAAGATTATAGTGAACTCTTCCTGTGTTGACTGTGTGCTTGACATACAATTAAGCATTTGAGTCTTCCTCTAATCTCTGTGTACAAGAAGATAAAGGATGCTTGGAGAATTGTATCAGTAAGGCTGTTTACACAAAGCTCATAATGCCACCAGTTTTTATGTACTTTAAGCTTCTGCCTTCATATCCCTGTCAGCTCAATCCACTGAGCACGATTTCTGAGTCAGACTACCATAAGCCAAAGAGGAGAGCAATGTGTTCCTTTTCTCACATGGAAGAACCACAAGATAAAGGAAGAATTTGTGTGGCTAGAGGAGAAATCTTTTACTTAATCAGTAACTTGTGCCGGAGAGTTGAGACTTAGAAAATAAAGTGATACATATTTCTTGTGGCATCATTACTCCAGCCTTTGTCATTTGAAATCTTTGTAAGTATTTCAGCCCTGTGTCAGAAGTAGAAGTGGAAAATAGGATCCCTTTTGAGTTTAGGACAAGGATTGCATGAGAGTCTGAGAAGAGAATTTTGGTACTTCTAAAAAGTGGAGGAAGCTTCTTAAGCCCATTGTCAGTGATTACTTTGAAATGTCAGACAAATTAGAGAAAAACTTAGAAAGCTACTCTGAATATTCATTGTTAATGAAGAACTTCTCTGTCATCTGAACAAACCCTTCTCTGCTCCTGGATAAAGTCAAACACAGAAGGGAAGCCTGTAGAGGGTGGAAGCAACATCTTAATCAGTGACATAAACAGGGAGATTGAGTGCCTCTTCAAAAAACTTGCTGACAAGACCAAGCTGAGTGGTGTAGTTGACACATCTGAGGGATGGGCTGCTGTCCAGGCGAACCTGGACAATCAAGCTTGAGATGTGGGCCTATGTCACCTTCATGAGGTTCAACAAGGCCAAGTGCGAATTCCTGCATGTGAGTCAGGGCAGTCCCACACACAAATGAAGGCTGGGCAGAGAACGGATTCAAAGCAGCCCTGAGGAGGACTTGGGGGTGTTGGTGCCTGAGAAGCTCAACATGAACCATCAATGTGCACTTGCAGCCAACCGCATCCTGAGCCACATCAAAAGAAGCATGACCAGCAGGTCAAGGGAGGTGACTCTCCTCCTCTTCTCTTGTGAGACCCCACCTGCAGTACTGCTTCCAGCTCTGGGGTCCCCAGTAAAAGACAGATGTGGACATATGGGAGTGAGTCCAGAGGAAGGCCACGATGATGATCAGAGGGGATGGAATGCCTCTCCTGTGAGGACAGGCTGAGAGTGTTATTCCACCTGGAGAAGAGAGGAACCTGGCTTCAAGGGAACCTTTATTGAAGGCTTCTAGTACCTAAAGGGGACTACAGGAAAGCTGGAGGGTGACTGTTTATAAGGACAGGTAGTGAGAGGACAAGGAGGAATCGTTTTAAGCGAAAAGAGGGTAGATTTAGGTTGTATATCAGGGAGAAATTCTTTACTGTGTTACAAGGCCCTGGCACAGGCTGCCCAGAGAAGCTGTGGCTGTCCCCTCCCTGGCAGTGTTTAAGGCCAGGTTGGATGAGGCTTTGGGCAACCTGGGCCTAGTGGAGGGGTGTCACTTCCTACAGCAGAGGGGTTGGAAATAGATGATCTTTGAGTCCACTTCATCCCAAACCATTCTATGATCTGGCCTCAGTTGATTTTGCTAAGACCCTCAAAGGTGGTGTTTGAGACAAAGCTCTTTACTTTGAAATATATATTTAGCATCTGTGATCTGCATTTCCTCATTTTCTTTGCTAACTTTACAGAGAAGTTATTGCAGGGGCCATGCAAGTGTGTGTGAGAGAAATGCCAGAGGGCCGAGCTACGTGCGTTTCCTTGTGCCATGATAATCATAGTATCCATGGTAATCTTTTAGATCACTTATTTATGAAAACAAACTAAATGAAATAATTTTTAGCATAGTTTAAATGGTACATTGTGATTTGTTTAAAAAAAAGTACGCACTGCAAGCACATACATTAAGTTGTCTTTCAACTGAAGTAGGTCAAGTGTTGGATGGAATTTTATTTTTTTGTGCAGCTGATGCTTTGGACAAAACTAAAAAATGTTTTAATTGTCATTTTTTAGTGTGTAGCTGAAAAAAAAAAATATATGTTGACTGCTTGATTATTTCCAAGGCAGAGAGAGATGTCATGTCTCCTTAGCAGAAACTTTATCACTTGATTTCAAAATCAAGTGCATAACAGAGTACTTACTTCCCCGTAGCTAATAGATGCATTATTTCAGTAGATACTTCACTTTGTGAACACGGTATATGCGGAAATACTGAAGCATATTCACACTTGCTAGTTATTTGTCTCGTTTCCAGTTGAAGTATCTTTGAAAGTGGTAGAGCTATTAAAAGGTACTTCTGTAAGCTGATGAGGGTTTTAGCAGTTGTTTTTCACATTCTGTGAGGATGGTAAAGATAAGGGTCATAGACAAATGTGGTTTGACTGCTGTTTGTATTTCCTTTGCCGTGTATGAAACTGTTGTTTTTAATGTTATTCTGAACTTTAAAACCATGTACTTTTGTGTGAGGATATCTGTGATGTGGTACATTCATAAGTTCCAGCAAAGAATCAAAGATAATTTCTGGTCAGATGTATGATTCTTGCATGCAAATATGAAGGTGGAAAGAAAAAAGCTAGGAATCTTATCAAGTAATATACATTAGCTCAACACCACTTCGAGTTACCATTTAGTTGTTAGACAACTGAGATTTTTATTGTCTACTGAAAAGTGGTTATTTCTGAATGTGTTGTAGGAATTAATGATAAATGATATAATATTCTGCTTTCATATCATAATCTTCACAAATTCACAAAAATTGTGGACTGGGTTAAATTTCTGCCTGTTTTCAAAGCATCATTGGAAGGAATATTTTCTATGATGAAGGGGTTTGGGCAGATATCTGATAAATCCTGATTTTGATAAGGATGGGCTCAGTTACAAGTGTATGAGTGTTGTGTATGGATTAAAAAACCAGGACCAGTAAAACTGATTTAGTGCCTTTTAAAATAATAAGGTGAAGCTTATAGTAATTGGATTATGTATTTGTAAGCAGCAGGATTTATACTTAGGAGTAGACTATATGTGAAGTGCTGTTTCATTTAAAAATAAATAAAGCTTAAAATGTAGTGTTTATTCTTTCTTTCCTCATGAGCTTGTGCCTTTTTTTCCAAGAAAAAATAATTGAGTCTTCTCTTGGACAACTGTTCACTAGTCCATTGCCTTACATTTTGATAACATACGAGAAGAAAAACTTCCGTTTTGAATGGTGAATGACCATTTTCACGCAGGGATATGTTGTATGCTCATATGTCTTGGTTTTTATTGTCTGGGTTGTGCTGAAGTAATTATCTTAATGCAAATTACTGCATATAGTAAGTTACCTACATTGAGAGTAGTATCCATTAGGCTTGTAAGATTAAAGCTACAGTTGATTTTTACCAGTTATTAAAATCACATAGAGTAAGTAAAATGATTAATATAGTACTGCTTTTTTTTTTTTTTTCAGATTTCTCAGGGGACAAAATTTTGCTTATTCATACCTTCTACTGTGGCAAAAATGGATTATTTTCCTCACCAAAAACCAGCAGCATAATGCCCATCTGACACAAGCCTCAAGGAACTCTTGCTTAAAGTCTGTTGTAAGTAAGTCAAATTAAAAACTTGCTTAAAGGTAGCTTTAATCAGCTGTGTATCTATTTACAGCTCAAGAATAAGCAGCCTTAACAGAGAACTAATCTTAGCAGTCTGGTTTCTCAGCAGCAGCTGTTCTTAAATGAAAGTATAGGAGGAAGTGACTGTCTGTAAAGCTGAGGCTGAGCTGCTTCCTGACCCCTGCACACCAGTGTGTTGTACCTGTGTGTTCTGCTGCGCTCCCGACCCTGGCCCCCCCAAACTGACTGCACTACAGTGAAAATCAAAAGCTATGGGGTTGTGCATGAATAACATCATCAAAAAGATTATCTGCATTGTAAATGAAAACTTAGACTCCTGTTGCTATGACGATTAATTTTAGAATTTGCGATGTAGAAATGGAGTGCTAAATAACTCAAATTGTAAGAAACAGCAAGTGGTTGAGCTGGTCTGCATTGTGCTGGTTGCTGAGCTGCATGCACTGCATGGTGCCTTTAGGACTGTTTACCTTTTAATGTAAAGCAAACTTGAAAAAATTAATGAAACTTCATGTTTTGCATATCCAATAATGGTTATTCAGACATGTTTCTTCTTATGTAATGAAGGAAATTTTATGCATACAAAGTAAATGATATATGTATTTGTAAGAGAAAATTGTATTGAGGTTAGAGTTTTGACCATCATAACTTCATCATTTGAAAGAAGGATGGCATTTTGAGGAGCAAGTTAAATATTTGGAAACAATGTCTTGCAATGTCAGGAAAAAATTAGAAATGAGGAAAATGGTGGGAAGGAAGAAATTCTGAATGAGAAATGTAACTTGTTCATGTTGTATATCTAGTGATATATTCTAGTGGAAGAGATGCATGTTGCTTAATTAAGCTGTGCATTTGATAAGGGGCCTCAGATTAACTTTTGAAACTTTAATTATTATATTTCCAGTACAATACAATATAACACTATCTATTTCTTTATCATCTCACAGTTAGAAGTATAACTGATATTTGGTTTAAAATGGAGGTCTTCAGTCTAGGGAAATTACGTTTACCTCTTGTGCTGCTGCTTTCTGCCAGAATACAATTAACATGCTCTGAGGGCCCTTATGAATGAAATAAGGGAAACTGTAATTGCCTCTTTATCTGTTGTCCTGTGTGAAAGCAAAAACTTTAAAGCAATGGTGGTGTTTTATCCTGAAAAAGTACTTACGAAGGGGTGTTGAGGATCCTTACCTGGAAAGGCTCTGTCTCCGCTTGTTGGTTTATTTCATTTCTCGACCCATATTTCTGTGAACTTTTGTTTATCTATGATATTTTTTCCTCTCTGATAATGTAATCATTCTTGAGTAAGAACAGTAGTGTTATGAAATCCCTCTGAAGCTCTATGGAAATACAGTTGTAAAAATGTTCCAGGAAAATATCTGAATTAATCTTCCTGCATGTACATCTGACCTAAGATCGGTGCGGTGCTTTTTGCTAGTCTGCCATTAGTGGAGTGCAAGCAAAGGACCTCTCAGTTGTAATCAGTGCTATCAGTGACTGACGTTTTATGGGGACTTGGGTATTTTAAGGTACTGACTGTCTCTAGTTTGCCGTAATGTTTCTTCAGTGGCAGTGTGCCATAGCTCTTAAATGCAGTGTGATCATATCTGTTTTGCTTTATTACTGTCATTTATCCTCCAATAACAGATTATAATCTCTAATTCTTAATTAATCTTCTCAAAAGCTGATTTAGTGGAGTCCTTTGTTAATAGGACTAGCTTTGAATAATTCAAATAAATAAAAAAAAGTAGATGTTTTAGATAGCACATCAGAAAACTGGAATGTAGGTGTGTTTTTAAAATACTTCCCAGTTGATCTCTGAACTTTGGCAGTATTCTTCCTAGAACTGAATTTAAAATAGTTTAATGACTCTCTTCTCTTTGATAATAGCTCTTGTTCAGTGGTCCCCATGGTGGTTTAGTGTGTGTTGACTGAGGGTTCTTCAACATAACTTCACTCATTCACTATTTTTTCACCAGTTCAGGTCTTGCCTACACAAGATACTGAGGAAGATTGATGCATGTCAACTAAATGTAGTCATTCAAAGAGGGCAGCTTAAATCCCACCATGTCTCTGTGTGCACTCTCCCATTCATAATTAAGGTGGCCTCCGGTGAATGTAGCTTAATTCAGTTTGAAGGTAGGATGAGCCAAACCAAATTAAGACCCCATTTTATTACTAGATGAAAGTGTTTGCAAAGGAATTTAATGGACGTGGACAAATCCTTAAATTAATTTGAGTTAATTTTCTTGAGTTCCATTGTGTAGACAGAAACCTTAATAATAATGGCTGGTTGGAGCAGTTATTTTTAGTTCGTTCATGTTCTTCACCTTTTGCTCTATACAATTTTATTAGTCTCTAAATGTTGTCTTGTAATCTCACAAATTTTGAGAGTCCGCGTTTTAGAATTAACATATAACTACCTCACTTTGCCATCAGATGTAGTGCATGTTACCTTTTGTTAGGTAGTTATTGTCATTTGGGCTGCTTCAAGTAATGCCTTTTAATTTGTCATGGGAACTTATCCAACAGCAACTTCTTAAACTATTTTTTACAGATTTTGCAGAACTGAGTGATTAATATTGAAAATAAGTTGTGGCCATACATCCCTTCTATAACGTAATTATGCAGTGCTGCTTAGCAGAGTGATGTGCCATTTGGTAGTAGAACTCAGTCAAGTGCCGGTAATTTGAATGGAGTCATATTAAAGGTGCCTGTACGACTTAGGAGCTCATCTTCCTAGCTCAATACAGAGGCTTCAAAGAGCATTTTGGAGAAGTGTACAATAGCTTAACAGGTAGAGTTTGTAAAGACTGTATTTCCTGAATAATGTTTTGTTTTGTTTATTGGAGTTCTGTGAGCAGTGCGAGCTTCGCCATACAAAACAGGTTGCAAAATTTAGGCCCACTTCCTCTGGTAAGAGTGTATAATGCACAGTTAATTCCATGGAAGATGTTGTTCTGACTATGAGGTTAAAACTGGCTTTCATCTTTATATTCTTGGCAGACGAAACTGGAAGCTATTTGAAGAGAAATGTGAGACTGGCAAAGTTATCTCTGATCTAATTTGAATGGGATAAAAGTGAAGTTTAAAATACTTACAAGATATGCTCTCTTTTAATTGGCCTTTAAAATCCTGTGTTACAGGAGTTTGAGTATAAATATCTACTCTTCACTTTGATTATTAAGTCTACTATGATCTGTGTGATCTATTCTGAGAGTGTTTGGCTTAAGCAGCTTTATGCATTGTGGATTAGAAACAGTCTTGTGCCCAGTGATTTGCAGTCAGATTGGAATTTCTGGTGGTCTGGGGTATCCTGCCGGTAGGCAGCACTAGAGCCTTGCAAGTTAGGGCAATACCAGAGAGATTTCCTAGAAGTTGAATGCCTGGAATCATCAAGAACAGTAAAATGACTGCAGAGGGAAGCAAGGATGTCCTGAGTGAAGAAAAGGTGTGGAACTGTTCTTTGTAATCAGTTTTTTTGTCTCTCAATCACCCAAGAGCTACTTTTATTAGGAAACAGAGCGAGCTTCTGTTTGAATGTTTATTGAGACACTGTGTGTTTTCAACTGAAGTCATCGTGTCTAGGAAAAAAACTGTCTTGAGAACTTACGATTTTTCTGGAAAAACATGATGTCAGAACTTCTGTGCAGTTGTTTGTTTATGATCTTATGCAGTCTTGACAAATTAAAGTGAACTCTTAACTAATCCCCAAGTTCTTAACTTTCAGTATATCAGACATCTGAAACCAGACCTGGTAAGTATTACAGGTAGAAATAGGTGATTTGGGCACCTTACTTACACATAGAGGTGTATTGCCATTTTGAAAGCTCTTTGTCATCTGGGTTAGCCACATGGGATTAGAAAATATGACACAGGCCCATATACATCCAGAGCAGCAGCTGAAACCCAGAAGATACCTAGAAGAGCATTAGCTACATACCTGTATGTGCCTGAAATGATTTCGATGTGATTTATCAGAATGTGCAGCCCTGTTTTACCTCTGCGTTCTCCTCTATGACGTAATTTTTTGCCGAAACCCATGTTTGTATTATCCTGCTTCCAATTACTGGATCATGGTAAATAAATAAAACTGAATTACAAATCTATACACCTTTCTTTCTAGAGATCCTGGTGAGTAATTTGCCAGATAATTTTTTTCTCTTAAATTTTCAGTGTTGCACATCATACACAGCATTCATCAGTCAGATTGGAATTTTAAAAGATTTCACATTGTGTAGTTTCTGCTTCAGAATTTCGCTGAAATTGAGTTCTTCCTCCTGGTTGTTTTTCTGTTGATGTAAAAAATAAAATTATAGTTCAGTATGAAGTACTATAGTCATACTACAAGCAAAGAATAGTGAAACAATTGTCAAATTTGAGACTAATGCAAAATAATAAACATTTTCTGAAGCATTTGGATGTTTTTAAAATAGAGCATTTCAGTAAAGAGATTATTCAGGTAGCTTCTGTTTAACTCATAATGGTGTCTTGAATTGAATTTGCCTTTGAATTTAATTTTCCTTTTCATTTGCTAAATATTTGAAGTATACTTTAATAATTATTCTTTTATCAGCAATTGTAATGTATGAGTAACTGTTTCTGGTTTTTCCAACTGTGTCTTGGATGCAGACTTGACTGTATCTGTAGAGAAACACAGTTTCATGTTGGGAATAAGATAAACTTCCTGTAGACAAACCACAATATTCACAAGATTGTATCTTCATTGATGCAAAATCCATTATAAATTCCATGTCATTCCTTTCTGATCATTCCTGTATCTTAGTATATAATCGCCTTTTACTTGGGCACCCAAATGCTCTGAACAATTAACTACTCACACATACATGGTATTTACTACCAACCAATCTGAAAAGCTGAGTGCTGACATTAACTCCCCATTCTCTTAAAGCTAATGGTTGCCTCCTAAACAAATCTTCTCTAATTGACTTGATTGTTTAATTACAGTTTTTCCCTTAACAGTTTTTATCTTCTATATGAACACTTGGCAAGATGTTAGCTAATGAAGAGTGGAGCAACTTCAGAAATGTAATAATCAGAAGTCTCTGGCTTACTAAAAAAGTCTCTGTGAAACTATAAGTAAATACATTTTGCATGCAGGAAAGAATGAGAAATGGCACAGCCTGAGCATTTTAAGTGCTTCACTAAGAAGAAATGGCCTTATTTGGTGCAGTGATTCAGTTTCGTGATATTGTCGGGGTTGTAGAACTAAGACGTTCTCCATCAAATACAGCATGTCAGAAAGAATTACTTTCAAAGTCTGGAGCTGAGCACAAACAGGGTCTTTCTGCCTTCAGAACCAAAAAAGCAAGCAACATGAACATTCAACACAAGAACAAACTGCACTTAGCTTGTATATTGCCAAACCAGCTGAGAGGAATCAGTAATGTTCATAGGCAGTTAGCCTTCTCACACTGCAGGGAAATTAAAAAAAGGTGTGTGGGGATCTGGTCTAATACTGTTGGTATCTTTCCACTGGCTTCCTTGAGCACTGAGACTGGGCATATTATAGATGCTGCTTATTTAATCTTTTCTTTCAGAATTATGTAAGATCTAAACTACAGTTTAATTGTTAGATCTTCCTGAGGGTTTGTCCATTGTGCACCACTAGTGCATTGTTTTCTTTCTGCTCCTCAATTCCGCTTTATCAGCTATTTCTATTGTGGAGGCATGGGATTTGTTTTAACATACTTGTGCTTTGTTTGTTAGCCCTGTGTATCTCTTTCCACCTATTTGGAAAGCAAAATCTTCATATTGTTTAACTGAAGTTATTTGATTTTGAACAAGTCAGATGTAGATTCAGATGAAGAATGCATACTACTTCTGCTCAATTTTGAGAGAGGTACTTAGAGGAGTAGAAAGATCAGATCTAACTGAGAATGTATTAAGTTGATTTCAAGTCCTATTAATCCATCTTAACATTTAGATGCAATCAGTATCTCTTTTTTTAAATAGTGTAAAATGCTTTTTCTTGCAGTATACAAGAAATTACCCTCTCTTGCTTCCTCTTGTATTTGCATTATATAAATAAGTAATTAGTTAGGGAGAAAAATTGGCTAGCAAGTGAGTGAAATCCAAGGTCTTAATTGTGTTTTTTGAGGGTCAAGATGTTTGCATTTACATTAGTTCCAAGTGTCGTTTGTGTATTGTGTGACACATTTGAAAGGAAAACTGCAAGTATATATATATGTGTGTCTGCGCTGTTAACTGCAAGAGGAGCAATGCTTCTTGACTGTAGGCTTTGATATGGATGTCTGTGATAGAACTCCTCCAAGCGTGTGTATGTAAAGTGCAAGTTGTGTAAATGCTTTGAGTAGCCATCCGGAGCAAAGGTGGTGGTGGTGGTTTTGTAGGTGAGAAGAGACTATGTTCATCTGGTGAGAACAGTAAGTCTGGTAGCCATCTGGCTTCTGAGTCACTGCCACCTCCTTTATAACTTACTCTTTTTTCTTGCTTAGTAGTTTTTACTATTCCATCTGGGTAGGTTTTCACAGCTAATAGTAGTTTTCTGGCAAAGATACTATTTCTGTAAAGACTTCTGGTTGGGTTTTGGTTTGTTGTGGTTTTTTCCCCCTTCTAAAGTCTGGAGAGCTGAGAAAACAACTCCCTCTGGGGATAAAAAAAGTGCTAGTTCAGATGTGTACAGGGAGGATCCTACCAACTCTTCTCCTTGATTTCAGAGTTTCTAGCATGCATACCTCAGGTTTTTGTAAAGGTTTTTCTTCAGGGTGAGGTTGGACAGCAGGATGCTCCTCGGTGGCGTGTGTAGCAGAGATATTCATTGTCTCTTGTAGCATTTGAATGTGCTTAATTCAGCACTGATGAGATTGGGAGTTTGCATGGAAGCTGCACATGCCTATACTGCCCTGTAGATCTTACTTCATTTTTATGTCGTCCAGCCCAGTGAACCAGTGTTACTTTAGGTAATCAGTGGTGGGTCCTGTTCTGTTTCCTTTCCAGTTTAATGTTCATTAACATTTTTCAGCATTGATTCTTCCATCTGTTCAGACACATCCGTCTGAATAAACACTGTTCATCTCTGTTGTGCTGTTAATTTAGGTCTGATGAGTAACAGGAAGAATTAAATAATGTGGATGTTTTTGTGCAGGTGTTCAAAGCAGTTGTGGGGCCAGAGCCTAAAGAATTCTATAGCATAGTGGACACGTACAGAGGGAGCATTCAACTAGAAAAAACTTTCTTCACGCTGTCATAGAGTTGAAGGTCTGGTTTCGACAGGTGTTTTCTACCTGTACAGCTATTTATCCTTGTATAATGGAACCTCAATAGTATTTAATTTTGAATTTCTGGTTTTCAGTAAGAGAAGAGTTAGCCTTATGTCTGTCTCTGTGGCACATGAGCTGTGTTTTCATCAGCTGTCAGTGCACAGATATTACAGTTTTTATATATATATAGACACAGAACTTTGTTTATTATCATAAGGAATCTCTTCTGTAACAAAGATCTTCATAGGCAGCTTGCATAACCTTTGCTGGGATGAGTTAGAAATGAATGCATCTGTTGGCATGGTTACTGTTGGGTTCTGGTTCTGGTGATCATGAAATCAGGAGGCAATTCTGAGGTGGTGGGTGATGTCCTAAATGCAGAAAAAGATAGGTCTGTTCTGCTCTTGAAAGGTATCTTTTCAATCCTGTTTTAGCAAATACCGAAACAGTGCTGATACTGCCACAACTCATGAGTGGACTTCTTCAGACTGATACCCACTTCACTCTTGCAAATTCATAAGCAGCGTAGCCCCCGCATATAGTGGCTGTACTTAAGTGCCCCGCTGATGCACTTTAAATTAGCAGTCATTATACTACTGAGTTGTGGCTGACATCTGAAATTCACTATGTTTTGTATCATTCTCCTGTGGCTGGTACTTTTACCTTGATACGTATGTTTCTGTCGTGCTGGTTAAGATTTATTTAATTTTTTTCTCCTAATCACTAAAGAAGTTAACTTTATTCAGTTTCTTGTGATCTTTTTTGTATGCATGTTTAGGAGGGTGGATCTTTGTGCGAAGTTTTTTTTGTGGTTTTTTTGGGGTTTTTGCTTTTTAAAAAAACCAAGTGCCATTCTTGTTTTGCATTTGAATTGAAACAGATTCAGTTGCTAGAAAGCGTAGAGGGCCAATTTTGCCATAATCCAAGGTAGTTCTCTTTCCTGAATCATTTGCATTTCTTTTTAACCTGCATCCTCAATATTTCCAGCCTTCCTTCTGCTACTACGTCTTAATTGAGTTACATTTTAGAAGCATTTGCTTTGTCCAGTGGTGATCCAAATGTGTCGTTTGGGGTCTTGAAGTTGCTCCAGTATGTCTTCTGTTGGGGAGCCAGGAAAAGATGTAATGCTCTAGATGAGTCTTATCAGGGCTCAATAGAGACATCACCTCCTCTGCTATCCTAACACAGGCTCAACATAATGGTACAAGGTCTGTAAGTAGTATAAAAGCCTAAATGCAGAAGTGGTATAAAAGAGGCCAGAAGACTGAAGTGGGTGAGGGTCAGTTTGTGTTCTACCTGGGATATGTACTAGCAGAAAGAGGCAATTCCTAAGAAAGCAAAGGCATTCTTTTTTTAAGGTCAAATATAACCAGGTAATTGCATATGGGGTAGGAAGGGACTGTGTTTCATTTGAGGAACAGTGAAATCAACTGGTTTCCAATTTCTTTCACAGTTTATTTCTCTGTAGCTCTGGTACAAGCAAGAGCAAACCAATATCATCTGCTAACAGTAGGAAATCTCCGTGCTAGTCCTTACCCTTGGCATGTGGTGAAGTTCCAGCTGAGCCTGTGAGGAAGAATTAACAGGAAATATCTAATTCAAGTTGAAAGGTAAACTTTGACCAATGATAAATAACAAGCATGAAGGGAAAACATATGCTTATGTTGTGTATGGAGATACTTTAAGCATAACTGTGTTTTGAGTGCCAGCTGTCTTAATAGGTTGTCTAGCACTTTTGAAGTGCCTGCTTTCATTTTCATTTGATATTTGTTAGAGAACATTGTCTAGTAGGATGGGTTTCACCTTCTTGGGAGCAGAAAGGTAGGTATAAAATGCAGTAGGACTGATGTATTTTTCTGTAGCCATGGATTAGGCAAGAAAACCTCCTGTGCCACACTGTTGCATTTCACTTGCGGCAAAATGTGATCTGCTTCCCTAACAGGTCCCTAGGCGATATATACTCCCCAGGAGTATACCCTGCTATGATTGCTCCCCACAGACTGTTAAAAAACACAGTAAATACTGCATAGGAGCTCATTATTAAAAGACCACACAACAAAATAAAACAAGTAAAACATAAACAATGCTATAAGATCAGCTGCTTCTTTCTCCTCTTCCTTTTAAAATCAGCCTTCTGGTTCCCTGTGAAAGAGGAGTGGTTTTAGCAAGGTGCCACCAGCTGGGGACTGGGCTCAGCTGCACTGTGCTGAACCCTAAGTCCGGTGTGAAGCAGCCCCAGCTCTCCTCACAGAGGCTGCCTTTGCAGCCCCCTACCAGGACCTGGCCATTGACTCCCAGTGTGATGATGTATTGGTGAGATGCTGGTTTTCTCACAGTAAGCTGCTGTCATTTTGCCTCCAGACAGCCAAATCCTTCCTGGAAGGAAACCTGACATCCTCCACATGTGCAAAAAGACATTGGTGCTTTTCTTTAATGGTTAAGATGGTATTACATAATAACCCTGTATAGATGGCTGGTTTTTTTTGAGGGTCATGGGGAAGTAGATACAAAAGCAGTGAAGCCTCTTGACTGTATTAACTAGCACTCTGATTGCGTCTCTCAGAAGTCCATGTTGAAATCCTGCCAGACCTTTCCTTTCTGCTTCAACCAGCTGCCCTTCAGTAGGTCACAGAATCACAAGGTTGGAAAAGACCTTTAAGATCATCAAGTCCAACCATTCACATCCTAAACTAAACCATATCCTTAAGTACTTCATCTACCCTTTTTTTGAACACGTCCAGGGGAGGTGACTCAACCACCTCCCTGGGCAGCCTGTTCCAGGCCCTGACAACTCTTTCAGTAAAAAATTTTTTTCTAACATCCAATCTAAACCTGCCCTGGCCCAGCTTCATGCCATTCCCCCTTGTCCTATCACCTGTCACCTGGCTGAAGAGACCATCACCTATCTCTCTATAACCTTCCTTGAGGTAGTTGTAGGTGGTGATAAGGTCTCCCCTCAGCCTCCTCTTCTCCAGACTAAACAGCCCCAGCTCCCTCAGCTGCTCCTCATAGGATTTGCCCTCCAGCCCCTTCACCAGCCTGGTTGCCCTTCTCTGGACTCGCTCCAGGACCTCCATGTCCTTCTTATGGTGAGGAGCCCAGAACTGGACACAGCACTCGAGGTGCGGCCTCACCAATGCCGAGTACAGGGGCACAATCACTTCCCTAGACCTACTGGCCACACTGGTTTTGATACAAGCCAAGATGCCATTGGCCTTCTTGGCCGCCTGAGCACACTGCTGACTCATATTCAGTCTGCAGTCAACCAACACCCCCAGATCCTTCTCTGCCTGACAGCTCTCCAGCCAGTCCCCCCAAGCCTGTAGCGCTGCATGGGGTTGTTATGTCCCATGTGCAGCACTCTACACTTGGCCTTGTTAAACTTCATCCCATTGGTCTCAACCCATGGGTCCAGTCTGTTCAGATCCCTCTGAAGAGCCTCCCTACCCTCAGGCAGATCAACACTTCCTCCTAGTTTAGTGTCATCTGCAAGCTTAGTGAGGGAGCATTCAATCCCTTTGTTGAGATCATTGATAAAGATGTTGAACAAGACTGGCCCCAGGACTGAGCCCTGGGGGACGCCACTCGTGATGGGCCTCCAGCTGGATTTTGTTCCATTTACCACCACCCTCTGGGCATGGCCATCCAGCCAGTTTTTAACCCAGCTGAGGGTCCACCTGTCCAGGCCAGTGGCAGCCAGTTTCTCAGTCAGAATGCTGTGAGAAACCGTGTCAAAGGCTTTACCAAAGTCCAGGTAGATCACATCCACAGCCTTCCCCTCGTCCATTAAGCGGGTCACCTTGTCATAGAAGGTGATCAGGTTAGTTTGACAGGATCTACCTTTTGTAAACCCATGTTGACTAGGCCTGATCCCCTGGCCATCATGCATGTGCTGCATGATAGCTCCCAAGATGACCCTCTCCATGATCTTCCCTGGGACTGAGGTCAGACTGACAGGCCTGTAGTTCCCCGGATCCTCCTTCCGACCCTTCTT
The DNA here is from genome assembly GCA_020800305.1 of Porphyrio hochstetteri. Taxonomy (NCBI): domain Eukaryota; kingdom Metazoa; phylum Chordata; class Aves; order Gruiformes; family Rallidae; genus Porphyrio; species Porphyrio hochstetteri. The sequence goes on along the minus strand of CM036915.1, from coordinate 8,399,346 downwards.
GTATTTGGGTGTAACATCTGCCAGCCTCCAGTCGACTGGAACTTCCCCAGTCTGCCAGGATTGCTGATAGATGATGGAAAGGGGTTTGGCAAGCACATCTGACAGCTCCCTCAGTACCCTTGGGTGAATCCCATCTGGCCCCATTGACTTGTGGGTATCTAACTGGCCAAGCAGGTCGCTAATCATTTCCTCCTGAACCATGGGAACTTTGTTATTCTTCCCCTCCCTGTGAGCCAGTTCCGGAGGATGAGTACTCAGGGAATATCCTTCTTTACTGTTAAAGACTGAGGCAAAGAAGGAATTAAGGACCTCAGCCTTGTCCTCATCCCTTGTCACTAATGTGCCATCAGCATCCAATAAGGGCTGGAGGTTCTCCTTGACCCTCCTTTTACTATTTATATACCTATAGAAGGACTTTTTATTATCTTTTACAGAACTGGCCAGCCTGAGTTCCAGATCAGCTTTAGCCCTTCTGACTTTCTCCCTACATGATCTCACTAAATTCCTGTAATCATCCCAAGACACCTGCCCCTTCTTCCAAAGCTCATATTTTTCCTTCTTTTCCCGTATATCAGCCTGAATCTCTCTACTCAGCCAGGCTGGCTTCCTAGCTCGCCGACCCCTCTTCTTTCCAACTGGGACAGCCTGTTCTTGTGCCGCCAAGATTACCTTCTTGAGGAGCAACCAACCCTCTTGGGCTCCTTTGCCCTCAAGGGCTGCCTCCCATGGAATCTTATTGAGCAGCTTTCTGAACAGTCCAAAGTCAGCCCTACGGAAGTCTAAGGTGCTAGTTCTGCTGTCTCCCTTCCTTACTTCTCCCAGTACTAAGAATTCTATAAGCTCATGATCACTATGCCCCAGGCGTCCTCCAACCTTCACATCCCCAACCAGGTCTTCTCTATTGACAAACAGCAAGTCCAGCAGGGCACCTTCCCTTGTGGGTTCATTCACCAGCTGGGTCAGGAAGTCGTCTTCCAAACCCTCCAGGAACCTGCTAGACTGCTTCCTCCCTGCTGTATTGTACCTCCAGGAGACATCCGGTAAGTTGAAGTCCCCAATAAGGACGAGGGCTGGTGATCGCGAGACTTCACCCAGTTGTTTAAAAAACAACTCATCAGCTTCCTCCTCCTGGTCAGGTGGTCTATAGCAGACTCCCAGTTATGTGAATTATCCCACCGTGTTTCTGTGATGGCAATCACATCATAATTTCCTGTACTTAAAAGGACTTCTAATTCCTGTTTTTTGTTACCCATGCTGCGTACATTGGTGTAGATGCACTTCAGCTGGTCCCTTGATCTTGTTATGCTCCTTGGGGAAGCCTTGCTTCCCAAGCGACAGCTGTTTAAGTTACCTAGCCTGTCAGTAGTAGCTACATCTCTACTCTGAGTTAGAACACTATCCCCCTGATTAACTAGGGTGGCTGACCAGAGGTCATTGCCAGCACACCATCCCTCAGTAACTCCACCACCACATCCAGGCTTTTTTCCATCTAGGCTGGCCCTGTCCCCCTCCCCCTTCCTATCTAGTTTAAAGCTCTGTTAATGAGCCCTGCCAGCTTCTTGGACAGTGTCCTTCTGCCCCTAGGGGATAAGTGCTCCCCATCCCTCGAAAGCAAGGCTGGTGAGGCTCGAGCCAGCCCATTCTCAAAGAACCTAAGGTTCTGTTTCTTGCACCAGGCTTTGAGCCAGGTATTTATTTCCTGGCTCGTCTCAAACCAACCCTCCCCATTCCCTGTAGTAGGAATGATGGAGGAGAACACTACCTGTGCTCCAGATCCTCGTACCATGCGTCCCAGGGCCCTAAAATCCTTCTTAATGGTGCTCAGTTTTCTTTTATGTATTTCATTACTACCTATTTGAAAAATTAAAAGTGGATAATAATCTGTGTCCCTGACCAAGGTTGGGACTCGCTTGGTTAAGTCCCTAATTGAAGCTCCCTTAAGGCAGCAGACTTCCCTGTGTAGAGGGTCCGGCCTACAGATTGGGCCCTCAGTTCCCTCCAGAAGGGAATCTCCTAAGACAATGACCCGTCTTTTTGCCTTAACAGAGGATGTTTTGACGGTTTGCTTAGGGGGTCTAGTCCTAGGGAACACAACTTTGGAAGTAATTTTCCTATCAGCCATCTGGGTTTGCTTAGGTCCAAGTATTTATTTACACTGTACATTTGTTTCAGGTGTTTTTGATTTTTTTCTGGTAATTTCTGACTATGAGTGGTGGCAGAGCAACTGGGTGATCAGGTACTCACTTGGATGATAGCTGTAATCTTTCCACATAACATGAGCATTCTCCTTACACACGGATGTTTGAGAAACTTAAGAGCCATTGAAACAAAGCAGAAAATACCTACCCTGGAGGAGAAGGTGGAGGTGCCATTCTTACTGTCCCTGCAAAGTTGCTCCTGGGAGAGATGAGGTGTAATTGACAACTGAATCTGTGAGATGATTCCCAGATTATTAGGATGGCAGCAATACATGGCCAAACACCAGACTGGACTCAAGACTAGTTCTTTTATCTTACCTTTCCCAGGCAAAATAAAATGAAATTATAAGTGACACTCTGCCCTCATGAGGCCCCATCTGGAGTATTGTGTCCAGATCTGGGGCTTGCAATACAAGAAAGATGTGGAACTGTTGGAGAGGGTTCAGAGGAGCCATGAAGATGAGGTGCTAGAGCACCTCCCCTGCGAAGAGAGGCTGAGGGAGCTGGGCTTGTTCAGCCTGGAGAAGAGAAGGCTGCAGGGGGACCTCATTACAGCCTTCCAGTACATGAAGGGAGTTTTTTACAGAGACAGTGGGTGAGGTGCTGGAACAGGCTGCCCAGAGAGGTAGTGGATGCCCCGTCCCTGGAAGTGTTCAAGGCCAGGTTGGGTGGGGCCCTGGGCAACCTTGTGTAGATCCAGGCCTGGAGGTTGGTGGCCCTGCCTGTGGCAGGGGATTGGAACTTTCTGATCCTTGGGGTCCCTTCCAACCCATGCCATTATATGATTCTATGACACAGCAAAGGCTGAAAGTAACCTTTAAGATGCCCAGGAGTTACATGTACAAAGCTTTGGAGTTTGCTGACCCCAGCCAACAGCTAAGCACCTACCAGCTTCTTGCTTACTCTCCTCATCCCCCACAAGGGATGGAAGAGAGTTGGCACAGCAAAAGCAAGAAAGTACCTTGTGGTTTAAGATAGAGGCAGTTTAATTAAAGTGAAGGAAACAGGAGGAAAAAGGCAAGTGATACAAAGACAAATCACTAACCACCTCTCACAAGCAGACTGATTCCCAGCCAGTCTCCAAGCAGTGGATAGTTTGGAAAGACTGTAGCCCAGTTTTATCCATGAGTGTGATGTTATATGATCTTGGAATATCCCTTTAGTCAGGTATCCTGGCTGTGCCCCCTCCCAGACCCTTGTACACCCTGAAGGCTGCTCACTGGTGGGGACAAAGTAGGAAACAGGCAGCCATGAGGCAGTGTAAGCATTGCTTAGCAATGACTAAAGTATTGATGTGTTACGAGTGTTGGTCTAGCCACATTTGGACAGGCTGGAAAGCTGGGCAGGGAGAAACCAGATGAGGTTTAATAAAAGCAAGTGTAAAGTCTTGCACCTGGGGAGGGATAACCGTCTGTATCAGTACAGGCTGGGGGATGACCTGCTGGAGAAGAGCTCTGTGGAGAAGGACCTGGGGGTCCTGGTGGATGACAGGTAGGCTATGAGCCAGCAGTGTGCCCTGGTGGCTAAGAGAGCCAATGGGATCCTGGGATGCATCAGGAAAAGTGTGGCCAGCAGGTCTAAGGAGGTGATCCTCCCCCTCTACTCTGCCCTGGTCAGGCCCCACCTGGAGTTTTGTGTCCAGTTCTGGGCTCCCTGGTATAAAAAAGACAGGGATCTCCTGGAGAGAGTCCAGAGAAGGGCTACGAAGATGATTAAGGGCCTGGAACATCTCCCATATGAGGAAAGGCTGAGTGAGCTGGGGCTGTTCAGCCTGGAGAAAAGAAGACTAAGGGGGGACCTAATTAATGTTTATAAATATCTTAAGTATGGGATGCAGGGGGAATTGGCCAACCCCTTTTCAGTGGTCTGTGGAGATAGGACAAGGGGCAATGGCTGTAAACTGGAGCACAGGAAGTTCCGCACCAACATGGGGAAGAACTTTTACCCAGTGAGGGTGACAGAGCCCTGGGACAGGCTGCCCAGGGAGGTGGTGGAGTCTCCTTCTCTGGAGATATTCAAGACCCGTCTGGACGCCTATCTGTGCAATATGAGCTGGGGAGCTGCTTTGGCAGGGGGGTTGGACCCGATGATCTCTCGAGGTCCCTTCCAACCCCTACGATTCTGTGATTCTGTGATTTCTAGAAACTAAATGAAGAAAATTAACTCTATCCCAGCCAGACTCAGTGCTCGGAAGTGGTATTGAAAATTAATAATTAATAATATATTACAGAAAATAATAAATTTCAGAAGAGGCATTGAATAAGGCAAATAGGAGAATGAATACTGAGCTCAGCTGTGTATATGTTAGTAGTGGTAAGGTGAAAGAGCTCTAGGCTGGCCAAACATTTAAATGCTTGCTAAACTTCAGTGTATGAGCAGTGTCAATGATATGATGATTGTGCTTAGGAAGAACAATTGCCTGTGTTTAGCCGGATTGGAGTTGCAGAATTACTTGCAAGGTGCACATAAGAAAAATGAATAAAAAATATGAAATGGTAAGAAAGGTAAGACCTCCCTGTGCCAGTGATAACAGCTTCTAGACCAAGGCAGAGATGGATGACAAATGCTGTTTATTTTACTGTGCTGTAACTTGAATGTTTTAGAATTTTTAACAGTCTTGTTTGGGGAGGAGAGGAAAAATGTTGCTTATATCACTTTGGAGTATATTCCAAAATCCTGTTTCTTTCTCTCCTTCGCAGATGGATGCCTTCTAGCCAATCAGCAAGTCCTGCTGCTGCTGCATATCTGGCAGCATTTCTGAATGATCACATGACTCTTGATATGGATGCAGTCTTGTCAGACTTTGTTCGGTCCACAGGGGCAGAACCAGGTCTGGCAAGAGACTTACTGGAAGGTAAGCTTTCAGGATTCAAGTATTTCCTATACTCACTGTTGGATGTAAGCAAGAACAAGTCATTAAGAGAGCACTCTAGTCTATGGAAGCAGATGTACTTTCTTAGTATTTTGACTAGTACGTAAACTCCTGTCATAACCGGACCATAGATTGTGCAAGGTCTTCTCAGCAAATGCCTTCAAAAGTTCCTAGTGTTAGATCACAGTATTTTAGTTTATCAACAGCCATGCCTTAAAAGTATATGTGCCAGGGAGAGAAGAGAGGGGACCTTAGCCAAATGTTGTCATTTTCAGCTGCTTGAAAGTAGTTGCAAATGTTTTGGCTCACTGTGCAAAACAGCTACATTTAGTCTGAAATGAACTTACTGTGAAGTGATAGAGAAACCAGAGCTATTTCGGGGGCCCAGTGATTAATATGTATACCCGAACTTCATGGTATGGGAGTCAAATGGATAGGATGAAAAACATCTAGAGAAGCAATCAGAAGAGTAACTGGGTCTTTGTTACAGTTGTCTTAAGTTTATAAGCTTAAAAGTGGAAAGATGCCTTTGATATATTTGAAGGCATTTTATAATAGTTGTTTCCATTTCTTTTGATGTGGGCTAACAAAGTTGTGTAGGTGGGAAGTTAGGAATTGAGTAGGTGATATCTATGTAAATTGCAAGGTGGTTCTGTGGGCTTAATACACGCATACAGGTCTTTTCTGAAAGTTGATTTTTTTTAATCTTAACATGCTTTAAGAAATTGTGTATTACATCAAAGTAACTACTTAACAGCCACAGCAGACATAAAATTATATGTCAGGGTATAATATATCTCCTTCTTGCAAGAGCAATTATTTCATTTTATCAAATGTATTCTAAAAGCTTTAAATTTTGCTATGTTATTTTTTTTACTCTGAGTTTTTCAGTAATGAGGAATGATATCTTATTATTAAGAGGGATGCACACAGTTTTTCAGCATTTCCCAAGTCATCTGTGTTAGATTTAATAAAACTTTAGAATACGGAGCCATGCATATCATCATTGGCTTGCTGTATTTTAGAGAACGCTGTTTTGTCTAAATTATTTGATCAACCGATTGTTCTGGCTTGGTCTGTTGGTCTTTTTGAAAAAGAACGAGAGAAGGTTTTTCTTATCAGTATTGGGATATTGGTTATTGTGGTTATTGTTGGTTATTGTGCTGACAGAGCACTGTCAAAATTTGAAAAAGTGTATCAGAGGTGGTTCAGAAGAGCGTCACAGTTCTGCATGGCTGGATTCTGGTGGTGAAGGGGGAGCTCCAGCTGCTTCTTGCAGAAGCCACCCCTGCAGCTCCCCGTCTCCACCAGAATCCAGCCATGCAAAACTGCAACATTACTTGTTTCCATTGCTGTAATGGATAATGCTTCCAAATAAATATAGAACACTATTTTTCTGTGTTGTACTTGTCATTTCTATAGAACTAACACCATGCATATTACCCAAGAAATATGAAGTGTAATTATTCTGAACAGGCTAACAGACATATGTGTTCAGCCCTATGCAGGAATTTAGGAAAGTAAAAGGGATTGTTCCTAGTTCTGGACATGTTGTGGTCACAGGAACATTTCACATGTAGCATTTGTTGTTAACAGCTTCTAACACTGGCCATACCTTGTGCTGGGGGACAGTAAGTGGTCCAGTGGCTTCTCATTTGTTTAAAAAAGACAGAGAAAGGACCACTCTTATGCCATTATGAATGTCTGTCATAGTTGTCAGTGGTCTGGGAGCAGCACTGAAACCTGTGAAATAACTTAAAGACAAACAATATTCAGAAGAGCAACCATGGTGCACAAGGCTATAGCAAATGTATTGCACCTGGTCTTGGAATTATGATTCTTGAATTTCACTGTCTTGTAAACCATGAAGGAAACAAGTTTCTGCTTCCTTATTTGATTATTTTAATATATTAATTGCTTTGTTTTGATTTTCCTGTGGATGCATCAGGACAGTGTTGTGCGCAATATGCGGTGCTCTCCCTGGCAACAAATGGGCAAGTTAGATACACATTGACTCTTGTATACATAACTAAAAACGTCTATACATTGTTTATAGATTGCATATAGATTTTCTAAATTGTGAGAAGCTGTCCTAAATACCAGCTCTGTTGATATTCCTATATTCTGCCTATCCTGCTGGTAAAATCCATACTTTATTTCTGTTGAACTTTGTGTTGAGTACGGCTACTTGTCTTGCTAAAACATTCTGCTTGTCATGCTGGACTTATATCTTACAGAAAGTGTCCGTTTTTGATTTGAAATTAAGATAAAAAGGTTATTTTTTAATGAAATATGTATACGCACATATGTGCATGCACCCAGACCCGCTTATGTTGGTTCTAATTTATTTGTGTCTGATTCTTTTTGCCAGCTATTAGTATCCTAAAATAAATAATACTGTAAACCAATTCCTTTTCTATCTAAGCTAAACATGTTGAGCTCCAAGTCTCACTTTCTGTCTGTTATCTCTGTCATTCCAAAGAACGTATAGATAAATGTTTTGGCTCTTGATATGTATTTTTCTAGTGCAGAGATTGCTGGTTTACATTTACGTTGTGTACGCTGGTGTTTGTATCTTAGGCTGAGTTTGCTTGGGAGCTTGTGGTTGGGTTACCAGTTCTGGAATTCTGTGAAGTTCCTTTGCTGTGAAGGAGTTCAGATTTCACAGACTTAAAATCCTAAAGGCATTATTTCAGTGCTATGAGAACTTTTGTCGTGCACATCTGAAAATCGATGTGAATGCAGGCTTTTAAAGCTGTATCAAAATTAAAAGTGGATTTGATTTTCGTAGTTCTGCCTTAAAAATTAGTTTTATTTCATGACATTGCTTTGCCTACATTTAGAAAAGCCTTATATATGTCTGATTAGACATTCATTGGTGGATAAAATCACATTAGAAACTGTTTAGTTTGTGTTTGTCCAATGCATAGATTCATTCCTACTTTTCAAATACTACTTACTGATTCTCAGAGGCCAGTTTATAGGTTTCCTGCTATTTGTGTGACACAGCTATGGGAACTTACATGTACAGACTTCGAGGAAGTACAAGAAAAGGTATGTGGAGGCAGAAGGGGCTTAGCACTTAACAGCACATAGACATATGCTTTAGTAAGTTATTTGCCATACTGTTGGAGTTTCCTTGAGTTTTATTGAGTATTGTAAAGAACCTTCCATTAGTTTATTCTGATAATTTAGTATTATATTATAAATAGCCCATTTTTGCTGTTTGAGAAAACTTTTGAAAGTTGAGGTTACAATCTGATATGTCACAGAGCTGTTATGATTGATTCAGTGTCTTTTAGGTTTTTTTTCTCATAAGCTGTGTATAACTATTTCAAAACGATGGCCTTTCCCCACTGTTGGATGTAACAGTGCCGATGCTTAGGGCTGGGTGTGTTTTGTAAGTGCACACCATTGGTCTTCACAGTTAAGTGTAGCAAAGAATGTTACATTTATAGTAATGCAGAGCTGTGTAACTGGCGTGTTGTAATGGATAGATTATGCATTATTTCCAGGCAGAGGTTTTAATACCACAAAATCATTTACCTTGTTACTCATATGCATCTATTAAAGATACACAATCATATGAGTAATCAGTTTATTCCATTCCCTGATAGATGCTTAGTAACTCTGATGAGAGTTTAGAATGACTTTATGGCTTTAAAGTGTAAATACTGTTCTTTCCTTTTTCTGCCCCCAGCTTATTTTTCTTGCTGTTGAACATCCCAATAACTGCATGCCCACTTCTAGGATGAGAACTGTAGGTAGCTAAAATCATGACAAAAATCCTTTGGGGGGTGTGTGTGGGGGGGTTACAGCTAACCCAAAGAGCATCTTATCTCTCTTAGTTTGGGAGGCTCTCATCTACCCTTTTCTGTACTAGTATAAATTTTTCTCTTGTGCCCATGGTGTGCCTGCATGCCTGAGCAATAGCTGAGCGAGCTATTTCTGAGCTGAATTCTCTAGATGATCTATCTGTCTTCCATCAGAAGCTGCAGTGCTCATTCTCTGCTCTGTTAGCTACTGGCAGTGTCTTGTGTGTAGATTATTTCATCTTCTCCTGTGGAAGGGCTGCTTCTTCTGATGCTCAGCACTGCATGCTTTCTTTGTCTGAATGCTGTCCTGGACACTCGGCTGTTCTTTCCACTGAAAAGAATGATGGAAGTAGTCTTTCTATGAGCCCTGCCAAAGTTAGTAGCTACTATTACGGCTGAATTATTAATATGGGAAGCACAGTTCTTCCAGCTTGGCTATGGTTACAAGACTTTGTAATGTTCATCCTTGTTGTTTAGGGTTCTAGGGAGGACACTTGATTAATAACTATTTACAGCTTCATCTCTCATCTTACAGAGACGTAAAAAAGCCGGCAGGAATTACCTTTTGAGAGCCTACAGATAACTGTCCTCAAATATAAATAAGTATGTCCCTATATAATTAAAAGTACACCAAAAACTATTTGCTGACTGTACCAGATAATAAATAATATCACAAGCTGGGAAGAATATGTGAGTACCACATATGTCAGCAAATTATAGAGTGCAGAGAGTGACTGTAACAGTTGCTTGGCTCTCAGAGTAGTGGAAACCAGATCTGACATTGCACAGTGTGATGGTTCAGGAGTGTTTAAAGCAGATCAATTTGTGTCAAAGACATTTGCTACAGAACTGAAGACCTGAAATCTTGTCCCTGTGCACTTTAATTCAGGAGGAAGGAAGGCTGAAGAAGTTTCTGTCTTCCAAAAAAACCCACAACAGATTTCATCAACCTGCCTGCAAACAAGAGCATTCCCATCATCGTAAATGTTACTCTAACAACCTTAGACATAATTCCTTGAGACAAAGGCTTCATAAGAACACAGTGTGAACCTCTGTCATCTTTTCCTAAGCTTAAAAAACATTTTAAATTTACATTCAAATCTCACATTGAATCATGTGCACCAGGACAAGATTATTACCAATTCTTTTCCCCTGTATATTCTTCCAAACGATATTATCCACTGTTTTTAAACTTACGATTCTTGGTATTATTATCCTGTCTCTCACAAGGAACTTGCTGGCTATAGAAAACTAGATGGTTGAAAGACAATCAGATACTTGAAAAAAAAAAAACCCAACCAAAAAACCCCAGAACAAATCCCCACAGTTTGGGGCATAGAACACAGTTAATTCCATAGTATCATAACAGAGTTTTTCCATTACATGTAAATATTCTGTGTTTTCATTAGGTGAGCCACACTTTTTAAAATAGGAACTCCAGAAAAGGAGAATATTCTATTAGAGTCCACTTGTATGTTACAGGTTGTAGCAAAATTGCACATTAGAATGAGTTCACCTGTTCTACTTAATCTTCACCACCTTGGAGATCTGCTTCTGATGCCATTTGATTGTACAGGTCACCAATACCTCTTAGCTTTTGATATGCCTTTTCCATCCAGTTTATTTTTCAGTGATTAATTGTTTAGCTCTTGATCACTGAAAATACATACTCAGCCTTTAATCTCATTCATGGATGTATTCATCACGCACTCCTATATATATGTCAGTGAAAATACTCTGCTTAAGTAGGAGTTGCATCCTTGAATATAATTGTGTTCAGGATTGATTTGTATCATGCTTTCAATTTTCTCCCTTAAAGAATAGAAATCAGTGATGTGAGACCTTTTTGCTTCTAATAAAGGCCAAGAGCATGCTCTTGCCTTGTGCTGTTATATTTATGAAAATAAAAGGAACTTAAGCATTTTCATAGCTATTTGGTATAAAGCTGTAATACTAGACTTCTATTCAGATGCTTAGACCTATTTAAAATCAATTCTAAATTAATATTCATAAATTTCAACTACATATCATTAGCTTTGCCAATTAATGTTGGTAGATTGCAGATATTTGTTAATCCATTTGTTTTTTAGAGATGTAATTTTCCAGCTTCACATTTTCGTGAATGATTACATCCCTAGTCTTTCATCTGTTTCCTTTCGTATCTTTGTGTCTTTGATATTGCTCACCACTTTTTGAGGTTTTTAACTCGCTTTATGTGCCCTGAAGAACTGAAAGCATGCTTCTCTATGTAAGATTAAGTAGACTAGCTATTACATTTAGTCGAACTTCACTGGGTCTCCATTTTAAGATTATTTTTGTTTTGCGTGTTTGCTAAACAACTTTTTGTATTCCCTGTTGACCTCTTTCCCGTTCACTAAGGTTTAGTATTACTTTTTGCCTTCCTTTTAGTTTGATGGAATGAAATTGTGCTTAGTTGGGGCTGCCTAGATAGTATAAGATTTCCATTAATTTTACCCAGAGATTTGGATTTCAGCCCTCACTGAATTTTGAGAGTAGTAGGATAAAAAAGGCAAGCAAACACACAAAAATATCCTACTTTTACTTAAAAACATGCTAAAAATAAAAGCCCATGCTCAAGTGGTTAATATTGACAGATCAATTTGACAATAAATGCATCCCAGCTGAAAGAAACAACTATCATAGAAGCATAGCATGTGTTTGGGTGGAAAGGTCCTTTGAAGGTCATCTAGTCTAACCCTGCAGTAAGCAGGGATGTCTTCACTCGATCAAGTCGCTCAGAGCCCCATCAAGCCTGACCTTGAATATCTCCAGGGATGGGACCTCCACTGCCTCTCTGGGCAACCTGTTCCAGTGATCTATCACACTCATACTGAAGAACTTTTTCCTAATACCCAACCGAAATTTCCCCTTTTCTAGGTTAAAACCATCATGCCTCATCCTACTGCTACATACCCTCATGAACAGTTCTTCCCCGGCTTTCTTGTAGACCCTTTTCAGGTATTGGAAGGCTGCTATAAGGTCCCACCAAATTTTATTTGAAATTCCTGAATTGAAAGACCAAAGCAAAACAATAGAAAGGCAAGGAAAGAAAGCCAAGTTTTATGTATGGAAACAGTCAATTTCTGCAGAATTACGTGGTCATCTCTCCTCTTCCTCCTCTCTTGATTCTCTCTGACTTTTCTTCTTGGTAGTATCAAGTGAAGCTCCGTACCATCAGCAGCTTCATGAAGCCCTCTAATGGAACCATAAGCTCCCTCCGGCTTTCCTGGAGAGCAGTTATCCTCTGTTCCAGCTCATCCTTCGGCTGTCTCAGGAGCTGGAGCTCTGCAGTCTCAGCAAAATACGTTCAAAAGCAGCCCATGCTGGTAGGCGTGTGTATCGCTGCTTTGTGCAGGAATAGTTGTGCACAGTACCAGATTAGTGTCACTGGAAAACGTGAAATCATCTGCAAGAGTTCCAAGTGTCATCTTTGTATTTGCATGCCTGTTAATGGCAGCCAGACCCAAAGGCACCTTGAAGTCAGAGGAAAGACTTCTTTGCCTCACTAAGCTTTGGGGAAATTCTTAAGTATAAACAGAGTTCTGCATGGTAGAGAATTGGTTTCAGCTGTGTTTCATCTCCAGCTTCCCCCCTACCCAAGAAGGAAGGTGTGTCCATTTGCCTTCTGGATAGTTTAGGCTGGCACCTTGGATCTCATGTGCATAGAGCGCAGCAGTAGTGCTTGGCTTCTAAGTGTAACACTGGTGCTTGGCTTGTTAGGCCACCTCAAATGTGGCCTAAGGCAGAAAGAAAACCATTAAAGAAAACATATTCATTTTTAAAACTGATTATGCTCAGTTTTGTTTACAGTGCCAGGGGTGTAGGTGTGGATGAGCTTGGAGATTATAAATAAATCAGCTAGAAAACAGCTTAGTTTTCAGGAAGCAGCAGGTGTGCAGGCAATGGCCACTTGATATAGGGAGAGGGCATAGGATGAAATATTTTAAAATGCCTGAAGTATAGCCAGCCATCAGGAACTGAAGGATTTGTGACAATCACTGGCAATAACAATAATAAATTAATAAAACCAAAAATTAATCCAAACTGCATAATCATATATTTAAGTGGAAAAACTGCCCTTTTACTTGCATAAATGGTTTCATTTATTGATAAGTGCTGTAGTATTTCACTGTTATAGAAAGTAACTGCTATCTGCTTCCAGCTTTTATACCACTTAATCGAGGTATACATAGTTCACTGTTAATTCAGAAAGCAGGATTGGCTTTCCAGTCATGAAAGAAATGCAGTAAAGGAGACTGACCCCATGGAACAGGACAGAGATACAGTAGACAGACATCTCCTTAAAGAACATTGTATATAAGTGGAATTCAAAGAAAAGCATGCAATTAATGGAGAGGGAAATGTACAGTACTGTCATGTGATTGAGTCTACAAAGCTAACTCCCCAAAAATAGTCTCTTATTCTCCTCTCCCTCAGACAGTTCCTTTTTTAGTTCCCTTGTAGAAGGCTTGGCAAAGGAAAGAGGAAGCTGAGCGAGCTGCTACCAATGTCTCGTTACACAGAGATCAAAATTGTCATTTCCAGCTGTCTGTTCAGCTTTGAGTGACTTTGCATTTTCACAGAAAATGAGGCAAATGTTATAAAAATGTCCTTGCTACATTATTTTCCTTTGAGAACATAGACCAAAATTAAATCTTGTTTTAAAAGCTATGGTCTAATTTTATCCTAGTTTTGCATAGAAGTTTTTCAGAAGGAATAAAGCTTGTCTTGAGTTCTTCTTATCTTATGCCTGTAAATATTTGTTAATCTACATCTTGCCAAACAGGAAGATGTGACTGCATTTAAACTGAACCTGTGGAGTGCTTTATCAGTGGTTGGTTTATAAGAGCAGGCTTCCTTACATGGGAAAGAAGCTGATTGTAGACTTTGTATCTTCTGAGATTATTGAGTCAAGGTATAACATTTGTACTGGATTTATGCTGTGAAACCTTGTGAGGGTTTACCTTGTTCAGACTTAACTGTAAAACTGAGGGCTTCCTATTTTTCTCAGCCAGCTAACACTTTCAGCTAAGAACTCTCCTTGTTCTTAGAAGGAAGACAGACATGAAGATGTAGAGATTTATGTCATTTTACTTTTTCATGTGCATGGCTGCTCAAAATCTAAGATGGCACAGAGGAACGTAGATGGAATAAAAGCCCTGGATTTTGTTTTAGAAGCTGCTTGTACAGCCTGCCAAATACTGCATTGGTCTGTGTCAGTTTTCACCCTCAAAAGGGGAAGGACGACATGAATCAAGCATTCCTGCTTGAGGGTTCCTGTGCATGTTTAATTGATTTGTAACTGATCCATGGTATAATCTCATGTAAAATGCTGGTTCCATGAAGTGGGCTAAAGCGGGAGATAATGCGCCTAACAGCTGATGCTTGGTATTCGTGGGGCAGCTGCTATGCCAAGAACACCTTGCCGTATGCTGGGATGGAGTACTTGAGGCACAGGCGTGTTCTCTGTGATGTTCTCACTCAAGTGTGAATTTTATTTACATTTACTGGCATTTTTGGTGTTAAGTAGATGGGCAGATACAGTACCCAATTGGAATGGGGAAAAATTGCAAAAGGTGCATTTGTTTGAGTTTTCCTGCTGTGTCACCGACATTCCTTTTGTGCTCTCTTGTATTTGTTGCATTGAAAAATGGCATGGTCTCTTCCTTTCGTCTTAGGTTCTTGTTGAGTTTCATTATCTTTATGTGCTTCTAGAAACCTCACTTTTATTTTCTGAAATATGTTCTGTGATCGTGTTCAAGTTGATTTCTCTCTGAGCTCTGTAGTGTTTTGGCTTTTTATTGCTTTGTGGAAGTTCCACATTAATTCTTAATTGAATATTTGTATTTCTGCTGCTTCTTAGATACATGTACATGAACTGCAAACACAGGCTGTATCATAATTTGTTGAATTTTGCCTAACCTTCCCCTTCTGCATCGTTTTCCTTATATGGTTTTGGTCCTGCTTAGCTTTAGGCAGCATTTCCTGCCCCTTTTAAAATTTCCTTTGCTGAAGTCCTGTGTATGTGTTGTTGCCACAAGTTGCCCTTCACTGTGGTCCTTACTATTTGGATCTTTCCTAGTTCCCCATCTCTAGTTGCATGCTTTCTAGAATTTTGTTTATCATTAAATCAAGAATTGCGGGTGACCTTTCAAATGTTCTTTTTAACATATTGGAGTAGGTGGATATTTGAAAGCTTGGCAGGGGGGAGCACTTTATTGTTGCATGCTTGCTATTCCTGCTAATTAATGATGAGCATCCTCTAGTTTTATTATCTCTTATAAGAAGAGAACAGTAATAGATTTGTTAACTGTTACAACCCCAAAACACTAAAAAGCACAAAACCCGAAGACTAAATGATAGCATGTCACAGGTATTATCTGCCTGAAAAACATAAAATATGTACATATTGGGACAACTAGTGTAGGTTGCTTAATGGGTGCCTGATTTTTGTTATTAGCAAGTATGAGTTGTGATCTGACAAAGCATGTGCTTAACATTGAGCAAGCAAGGATTACTCATGTGCTGCAGAGCATCCAGGAGTCATTTTCTCCTCACAGCACAGTCAAGTCAAAGACTAGGTTAAAAAAAGAATAACAATGGACCCTCATTCTCCAGAAGAACAAGGATGATTGCAGCTGCTTAAGCACTGTGAAAAGTATTGTAAAATCCGCGTGATGCTAACCATGTTACCTTTATGAAGGCAGTCAATTTCTCATCCAAAAAATTATGTGTGATAGTCTTGAAGCAAGTGGTTTAAAGCAGAAGTCCAAACTTGGACTCTTCAAGTTGTCTAAATAGGGCAGAGGTAGGCATGGGGGGAAGCTGTCCTGTCTGATGATAAGGAAAAAATGAATCATCTGGAATGCCTTTGAGGTGAGCCCTACCATTGTTGTTCTATAGGCTTTTTTTTTAATTATCCTTAACTAATACAGTTTGAGGTGGTGAGGCAAAAATAGGTAAGTGGCTTTTAAATTCTTTTTTTAAGTCTTTGGTTCTTTTCTTCAGGCTGACAGTGCCTCTTGTCATTACTCAAGCAACTGTTATTTAGGACAGAAACTTCACAGTGTAACTGAGTTGATTTTTTTAATTTCCCTTTCATGTAGATGCCTGCTGTCTCTGATGTTAAAACACCAGGAACAGCCCCCAGTCAGGGTGCATCTGCCGTTCCTCACTCAGCTGCACCTTTTTTTTCTTGTGTTGCTTTTCCTCCACACTTAGAAACACTTGGGTTTGAGTCCTGTTAAATTTTACACCTGCTGACTCACATGGCACATGCAGCTGTTCTGGAAACAGTTGTTCAGGACGAGAATTCTTTCTGTTGAGGTAGTTGAATTAATTTGATTCCAGCATCCTGATCATTATTCATTACCTGTGTTTTCTGACCAACTTTGCGCTGCTCCAGCTTTTTGCTGACTGATCTTTTCTGACCGTTAGAAACTCAGCACCTTTCATGTGAACCCCCTTTGTTGGTGCTGTGTTGGAGCAATTCAGATGCTGCTAACTAAAAGAGTGCTGCCAGTGACTTATCTGATGGAATTGTGTGTACTGAAATAATGTTGTTATGCTTGTGAAATACCTTTTTAATACAGTAATGTCATATAAACAAAGAAGTTACCAGTCAGTGAACAGTAGGGTGCATCATTGTCTTTCAGATTGCAACAAAACGATCTTACTTGACTTCAGTTAGTTGATGAAACTATGCAAAATAGATGAATTACCTGTTGCTTCTCCCTGAGCTTTGTGATGGAGGGCTTGTCAGCGCCTTGGTCAGGTGTAACCTCTGTGGGATAGAAAAGATTGTTCCTTTCTGTTGAGGGCCTCTGTGGGAGATGACAATTAAAGAAAATAAAAGATGTGGCAGAGCAGGGCCTAGGAGATTTATGTGAAGACCACGGAGCAGACATACAAACAGAACTTGGGTAATAGAGCCTTTTCCTAGAGACCCAGAGTGACTGTATGCAGTCTGCTCCTAACCAGAAGGCTGCTGAAACTTGTTGGATAAGTAGCAAGGCTGGAAGGAGGGACATATTCCCCCAGTGCCTTGCAGGGTATGTTTGATTTCAATGTGTTATTAATTTATTTTTGTCCTTTCTGACCCAGCAGGCATCAGGTGGTGGTTTTTTGTTTTATTTCTTTCAAAACTTAGTTTGGAATGTAGTAAGACACAGCTTTAGAAATTCAAAAGATTTTGGTACACAGTTTACAGGAGGGGAGCTAAGTAGGGTTTGCACCTTTCATCTCCACAATCATAAACCACACTAGTTTCTTGAGTAACTTCCATCTTAAACTTTCACACCTGCCATGTCACAATGCTAGAAACCCATGTTCAGATCATCTGCGCTGGACATCTCTGAATTTAATAACCTTTCAGATTTCTTCCTAGCTTGTGTGTTGCTTCTTCAGTCTGTTCCTGTGTTCCGTATCACAAAACACTGTTTTTAGATCTGTTTACTATTTGTTTTATTTTACTTTTCATTTTATTTTTGTACTTACTTGTATTTCTTCACACAGTATCTTTTACAAATGCCTCTGTGCTTTTTTTGTCTCCCTTTCCCCTCATTCTCTTTCCTGCCTCTAGTTTCCTCTACTTTGTTTGAAAACACTATTTCAGGGAGATGGAAAGCTTAATATCTTCTCTAATTTGGTTGAATTTTTTCCTTGCATTCTGATACTTGGAGGTTCCGGCAAGTTTGGGAAAAGTGGGAAGAGAGTCCAATGATCATTTCCTGTGTTGGGTGTCTGAAGTTTGAGGGTTTGGTTGCTGATGGGGGTGACTTCAGGGAGATAAGCTTAGCTCCTGAAGGCTCACTGTAATTTTTATTACAGAGCTTTAATAGAAGATTATTGCTTTTGGCCTAAAACTAAGGGCAGTGGGGGTTCTGTTAATATACTACTTCTCTGCTTTCCTATCACATACATCAAAGCCCCGCCACGCAACAGCTTCTGGTAGTCACGTAGTATGGGACATGTAGCATTGCCAATACCTGGATAACACTATTTTGTTTAAACCTATGCTTCCTAGAATTGTATTTGTCACTCCCACTTTTTTTTTTAAATTTTACTTTATTGTCCTTATGGTTAAGAAGATTTGATAACCAGTGTAAATGCTTCCTAAAAACAGGACCAAAGTAATCCATACTCCAAAAATTTATATGTGAACACATGAAGCTTAGGAACACATGCATGATTCTTCGGTGTTTGGGTTAGGCAACTTGATTCAGATGATACATGTAGTTAGAGCAGAGCCTTGACTGGATTATAGCCATTGAAGTTTAAGATTTTCAGAAAAAAATGGTGGCAATAACCCAAGTGCTCGTTCTAGGATCTCTGACAGTTTTCACTGAATATACCTTTTGTTCTACAGGCTTTCTTATAGAAGATTACAGCATAACATATATGAAGGTTCCCTATCACTGATGGAGTGGTTACATTATGGACTACTATCTAACATTCTTGCTCAGTGCTATTAATTCTCCTTTCACAGTTTTGTTTAGTACTTCAAAACATGAGACAGTTTAGCTCATCCCCATAGGTAGCAGCTGTTTGTGCTGGCTTTTTCCTGCTTCAGTGAGGCTTTTGTTCTTCACAGAAATTACTGTAGCAGTAAAAGATTT
The DNA here is from genome assembly GCA_020800305.1 of Porphyrio hochstetteri. Lineage (NCBI taxonomy): Eukaryota > Metazoa > Chordata > Aves > Gruiformes > Rallidae > Porphyrio > Porphyrio hochstetteri. Next base: position 8,380,823 of record CM036915.1, on the reverse strand, counting down.
TCTTTTATCTCTATAAGACTGCTTTGTACTATTTTTAGCCTATTCTCCTTTGTGTAAGCAAGTAAGTTATATTTAACTGCTACTCAGGTAATGTAGCTTCTCCAAGTACAGAAAGTGACAACGATTTATGGTATAATAAATCCTGTATTAGTCAGAATCAAGTTACTTTTGAATTCCAAGTAAGAGTGCTCATGGGATGCTGAGGGTTTCGTATAATTGGTGGGGCTTTTTTTCTTCCTATTATGCATTTGCAACTTTCCAATTAAAAACATGTACCTGGAGAATGCTAGGACAGCTGTGTATTTTTACTTAGCAGGGTTGTTTTGAAAATAACATAGAAACACCTCTATTTTTTTATCATTATTTTTTGAGAGTGACAAGTACCATTTCACCACCTGTACTAAACAGACTTCTTTATCTGTGGATTCCAGCCTGCATTCTGTTATCGCTGGTCATAGCGATATGTTGACGTGGGAATTTGGAAGTGTACCTTTTAGAGGATTCTGTGTTGGCAGGTTCCATCATCTCACCGCATGTTTTGTTACAAAACACTGTCCTATATAATCTGCTTTCTAAAAGACTTTCAAAAAAATCTGAGAGACCAGGTTCTTTCTGATGAATAAGATAAAGGGACCTAAAGTCATTTTGCATTTGTGTTCTAGCTACTCTGTGAATACTAATACTCTGTAATAGTAATACTCTGTAATACTGTGTCTAATTTTGCACCTTCTCATCCCCAGTCCAAGACAGACAGCTATAAATTGGACTGAATTCAGCAGAAGGCTACAAAGGTTGTTGGGGGCTGGCGCACAAGTGCTGTGAAGAGAAGCTTGAGGGAGTGGGGCTTGTTCAGGCCGGAAGTGTGGAGGCAGATATGACAGCAGCTTTCCAGTGCCAGTAAGGAGGTTACTAAGGAGTTGGAGCAGAGCTCTTCACACTCGTAGTGTTTTCCCAAGTCTGGGACTCTTCAGTTCTCTGTGTTCTGCCAGTGAGTGCATAAGGACTATAAACCAGAAGATAAGGAGGCTCCAGCCTTCAGCTGAAACTGCAAAATGTGGGTCCCATGAAGACAGCTACATGTGGGAACAGTATGCCCAGAGAGGTTGTGCAGTGCCCATCCTCATTGTTTAAAAGACCAAATTGAAGTGCGGAGCAATCTAGTCTGATCTAACAGCAGACCCTGCTTTGAGCAGGAGGTTGGACAAGAGCTTTCCTGAGGTCTTCTCCAATTATGATATAAGGAAAACTAAAATATAAATAAAAATAATTGTCTGTTTGCTGTGTACTTCCAGGAGTTTATCATCTGTGCATTTTTGTTGTGGGAGGAGCATTTTTTAAATCTTTTATCCAAAAAACCTCTGATGCCATAAGAGTGATTTCTTTATTTAAGTTTGTATTTTAAGTGCATATGAAGGTGTTTTCAGGTTAGCAATCTGATCACATGCAACTATGAGCAGAATGTCCTTTTGTTGTTTGGCAGGCAAAAACTGGGACTTGACAGCAGCTTTGAGTGACTATGAGCAGCTCCGGCAGGTACACACCGCCAACCTGCCACAGGTGTTCAATGAGGGCAAATACTACAAGCAGCAGGAGCCAGAGCAGCCTCCCCAGGTGACGAAGGCTGAGCGGCCCTGCCTGCAAAGGCAGGATGACATTGCTCAAGGTAAGAGCTATTCAGCTTTGTGGGCAAGCAGCTTTCCAGCTCATCTGCTTGCAAGTTGTGCTTCTTTGCAAGGAGTTGGAGGTCATCTGCTATCAGCCTGTGAACTAACTTATTGTGACGGGATTCACAGAGCTGCTGCTGGACCCTACGTTTCAGTTGTCAGGAACTTTATCTCTCTGCAGGTTATTTTCTTGATGCAAGTTCTGCAAGTTATTTTCTTGATGTGGGGTTAAAATACAAAAACACATTATCACCAAGTGGTCCTTTGATACGTATAAAAAGAATTAATAGAGGGCATCACAGATGACCATTGTACGCAGTTTTCTATGCCTATTGAGACAAAAAAAGTTTTAAAAAATCTGTACTTTAATTTGCATTCTTACTTACAGTATGCAATTGGGAGTATAAAATCTATAATTAACTTTAAGTTCTAAAATTTTGTTCTTTTTATGATTCCACAGAAGGGACAGCCTTCCAGGCTATAATATCTCTTTGTTTTCTCTACAGAAAAGCGTCTTTCCAGAGGTATTTCTCATGCCAGCTCAGCCATAGTCTCCCTTGCTCGATCACATGTAGCAAATGAGTGCAGCAATGAACAGTTTCCTTTGGAGATGCCCATCTACACATTCCAACTACCAGACCTTAGTGTGTACAGTGAAGATTTCAGAAGCTTCATTGAACGAGACTTAATCGAGCAGGCAACAATGGTTGCTTTGGAGCAAGCAGGTGGGTAAATGCTACAGATGTCAGCAGCTGTGCAATCTGACATTTTGGTTGCCATTTCTAATTAAGCTTCATTTCTGGAGCTTACACATCCTGCATGGGAAATAATTGCCAGTGTAAAAGCAAGTGGCTTTTTGTGCCTCTGCAAAAGGACGCATACTCTGACTCTCAATTTCTTTTAAAACGGTGTAGAAAAAGCTGTCGAATTTACTAAATAGGACAAAGACATTGAGGGAGGAAGGAAAGGAGGACTGATGGAAAATTCGTGCAATAGAGAAGGATGTGAGTCTGGATGGTTGGAGGAGGTTGGGACTCCCAGTTCCTGTGAGCGAGTTATATTGCAATGACGAACAAAGGAAACGTCTTGAAGTTCTGTTGGAGCTTGAGAAAATACTTTTTAAATGTGTATGTTATGTATTGATTATTATTCTTCTAATAAGAAGCAAAATAACTTTAATACTTCATTACTGCCATGGAAAAAAGCGAAGAAATTTTAAATTTATTTTAATCCAGATTTATTAGTAGCTTAAAGTTTAAAGTCAGTTTTGAAAGATAATAGAGAAAAATATTTTAAAATAGTATCTGTGCCTTATGAGATAGCAAGTGTACTAATGAACCATGGACCAAACACTTCTATATAGTGAAATGCCCAACTCTGATACAGGGGAGTTACAAAATCAGATTTCATGGCTGCCTGTGGAAGGTTGAATATCAGGTGCCTTTTTCTATTGATTGCTGTACTGGCTTGTGTAATGCTGTGTATTCATCTAAGAGTTCATTCTCAAAACACAGTGCATAGTCACACTGTGTGTATTGGAACTGATAAGCTGTTGCCTGTTTATTGATCAGGGCACTGCATCATAGTGTTTCAGCAAGACCTCTGCTAATCTGATGCCTCACTGAGTACTTTGCATGTATTGTCCTATTCTCTATTTTGGCTTTCATTTTTGAAAAGCAAGACAGATAATAGCATCAAACAGTAAATACTTAAGGGGCAAAAAAACCCCTAACCCCCCCAAAAAAAAGCCCAAACACGGAACAAACAAATGCATGCCCAGGGAGTATTCAGAAGACCTCTGGACAAAATAGCAGTATAAAATGTTACCGGGTAGCTATGAAGTATAAAAACTGTCATTCACCTATCAAGGAAATATATCTTTGCTAGGAACCAGGTTACACTGGGGAGGGCAGGGAAAAACTACAGTGTCTTTTCCTCTGGCAGCTTTGCCAAACACTCTAAATCCCATAGGGCTGTCAGAAACGCTTTGCTGCAGTATCGTTGTTGACCTGCCTGCTTCAGTGTAATTGCAGCCTTTAGAGTCAGTTAATGCAAGGGTACAAACTAGAGAACGGCTGTGGCTTCCTGACCCTAAAATCGGGGGGTATGTGAATTTAGAGCTGACATCATCTAATTCATACAGAGCTGGCTGGCTGTGAACATGAAATAGGGCTGCAGAAACTACTGAATTTTCTGCCTGCTGGCATTCCTCTCTCAAATCCTTCTGAAAGCAGAATAAATCATTTAGTCTTCACGTTGCTTCAATTAGGGCAGTAAGTTGACTCACACTGGGTAAGTCTCTTCCTTTCCAGAGCCTCTTGCATCCTGGAAAGGAGGGTGTTTGAATGATTTGAAGTGCTTGTGGTTTTGATTGCAGGTATTATTGTAGCATACATAGACGTAGTTTGCTTATGTGAGCATTTCATTCAAATACACTGGAACTTCCTGGGAAACACTACTTCAGCTCAAGTAAATTAAACAGATCAAGCAGTGAATGTTTAAGAGAATCATGTAAGACTTCATGTAAACTGACCTTTTGACTCTGTTTAAGACATGGAGATATTGATTCTGTTTATTTCCTGCCTACTTGAGACATATTGTTGTCTGATATGCAGCTTGTCAATTAACAGGAAAGTCACTTAGCGTTAGACATTTTCTTGCGTCCTACCAACAGGCCCATTTTGACTATGGTTTGGTCAATGGCATAAAAAAATTAAGAGATTAGGTGCATTCACTGCAAATGGCATAAAATCTGTTTCAAAAGAAAACAACCCCCCGTGAAGGACAGCAGCTTCTGTACCTGAGATTGGGGATCTTGTTAAAGGAAGAGAGAAAGGTGTGTGTGCCTGAGTTTAAAGGCATGGAAGGAAAAAAAAAAGAAAAAAGAATCTGACTAGGCAAAAGGAGTAGGACCTTTATTAGGAACATAGAGCAGCTTGCTACTTACAAAACATGGATTGGGAGAACAAAATTACAATGAACAGACTGTCACATGTGTTAGAAAAGACTGTATAAGCAGGATGAGTCTATTAAAGCCTGTAAGGTTTTTATACTCTCTTTTTATATGCTTAGGCACTTGCTACCGTTGCATCTCTGTGCGAAAGGACATTCAGGTTCTCTCCTACCTGTATAGAACCTCAAAGGAAAATTCCTGCTGTACTCAGAAATGCTGTGTGAGATTAGAAAGCAAAGGCCCAGATCAAAGCTGTTGCAGTGTATCCTCTACTCTGTGATTGCTTTCTGAATTCACTGTGTTCCTAAAAGCATGTTGAGGTTTTGTGCATCTTATAAATTCTGCTGTTCGCGATCACCTGCCTTGCAACAAGGTTGGCTTGTGAGCTGTGTGGCCTGATCTCTGAGTGCTCTTGCAGTGATCAGTGTGGTCCTTCAACAAAGGATGGCTCAGGGAGTGGTAATATTAAAGAAAGTCTGTGTGAAAGGAATTTTATTTTAAATACTATTCTAAATATTTTGCTACAACAAGTTGACTTTATTATATATGTATGTATATATATATGCTATATATATGCGTTCCCCTGAGTGATGTTAATGTGTAGCCTGACACAGAGATTATGTGAACTTGTGCTGTACTGATGAGCTTAAAAACCCCTATAGTATAGGCAGAAGGTTGGCTGGCCTAATTAACAAAAAGAATGTGTTTTCTGTGTTCTGTTTCTCCAGTGTTTTCTGAGAAGTGTTTTGTAGAGGCAAAATAAATAGTAGTGCTTTGTTAAGCCTGGGTTTTTCACATCCCCAAAAGCCAATCCACCAAAGTTCTGGAAATGTTTGATTTCCAACTGTTGAAAATTGAGCTTTCTTAAAGAAAAATTAATGCCATTTCAGGCTGTAGAATTCTTATCCCAGAATTTTTAAGAGATTTCACATGGTATATACAGAGTTCTAGGACAGCAACCATTATAATTGCAAGAGAACAGTATTGCTTTCCTGATTCCTAAGCTTTGAAATGCGTGGTTGTGTAATTCAGTTCTAATGTGAATGACAAATATTGTATCACAGACTAGAGTGAAATGCAGTCTCATAAAAACCCCATCTGTATCAGGTTACAAAAGAAACAAATGAAGAAAACCGGTAATACTGGACCTGCAGGTGACTGAGCTCAGCATCCCTTCTCTGCAGCCATCCAGGCCTCGTCATATCTTGCTGTGCCATTTTATTTTATGATCTTTGATTTGCATTTGGGTCAGTAGCTTCTGTGACAGTCTGTGTTGCTTATGCATCAGGCTAAAAGCAAAGCATTTAGCCTGCTTGCTAGAACCTTGATTGCTCAGTGTTACTTATTTCTACATGCACAGCTCATCGTTATGTTTCAAGGGCATCAGTACATATGAATGGCCTTGCAGATACTACTGTGAAGACAATTTCATCATCTAGACTAAAAGAGGCAGCTCCACAAAGAAGGTCTTTTCTTTGAAGTACAGAAAATATATTGAATGTGTTGGTAAATGCTGTTATTTATTCACTTATTTTAAAAATTAAGCAGCAACTGGATGGTTAGCCAAAGCCCATGTAGAAAAGCTGTTCCTGTAAATTTTTTTCACGTCAATACTTGCAAGTACACATTTATTGTATAAAAGGACTAAAAGTAAAAATAAAGAAATCCTCTTAGCCATGTAAGAAACATGTAGAATGTGGAAGTAGCTCTGCTGAAATGTGGATTTGAGGCTCCTACACTCATTGCTAATTGCCTGACATTCTGAGTGGGCTGAGGAATCCGCTGTTGACTTTGTCCTGTGCACGCTCCAGAGCAGTTGCTGCTGCTGGATTCCAGAGGGGGAGTTGGTGTTAGGTTGAACCATTGCTTTTGAGAATATATGGGGTGTCCAGAATTAGACTTGCTTTGGAAGTTGAAGATACTATTTGGTGACTTGTTCATCTTGGGAGACGGGTGAGAGGTGGATTTCTGGAAATATGATGTACTTGAGGGGAAAAAAAAGTCTGGTTTTAGCCTACTTTCTTCAGGAAAATGAGCTTGTGTCGGCAAGATGTCTCTTAAAATGATATTTTTTAAATTTAACTCTGTTCATTTCAAAGATATTTGTGAGTAAGCTTTTACAAGTTTCATGAAAATAAAACTTATTTTTAGTGTTTCCATAGAAGAAAAATCTGCAACGTGAATATTGTTTATTAAAGGCCACAGAATCCATGTGGCAAAGACTTCCAGAATGCCAAGCCACAAAAAAAAGCAAAGCCATCAGAAGTCTCACCATTAGCTACACATACAAGCAGTGCAGGAAGCCAGACATTAAGTCCCGCTGTGCACAGATGGACTTGTTTTCCTCAGTGAGATGTCTGCTGTCAGTGTTTTTGAGGAGTTTGCCTCAGGCTGGTTTACTTAGCTGTATGAAAGGGTACTGTTAAGAGCACAGTGAAGGGCGTCAGAAAACAATCACACTCAATCTGAGGTGTATATCTGTAAAAACTGTGACATGACATCTCACACTTTTTCCCATCTAAAACCATCCTTCTTTTCTTAATGTGTATCCCCTTTTTTCCTATAAGAATTCTGACTTCTTTTTGATACGACAAATGCACAGTGGTGTTGCAGGCAAGGAACCAACTGCCTTGGAGGCAGTGATATGCAATCCAGCTTTGCAGTGAAACTTCAACCACACTCAGTCATACAGTGCTCAAGAGGGGGCTCATCCTTTGTAGTATCTCCTTTCCTCTGTCAAGAAGAAGATATAGTAGTTGCTGTTTACTAAGTCCTTGTAAATTTTGGTGGTTAGTTCTACCAGAAAAATCCCAAGTCTGTAAAGTGATTTAAATAATTAGTAGCTTAAACCAGAAAAAAAAAAATGGACCGGAGAAAATGAAGAGGAAGCAAAGAATATATGCAAAGTTTCTACAAAAATTCTTTAGTATTGTGTAACCTCATGTTTGTTTTGAATTTGGTTGGCTGTGTGTGCCCCCAACCTTGTGCACGTTAGGGCAGTGGATGTTGGTGGACTGGAAGGCAGCTCTGTATAAACACTTTTATGGGATAGTCATGAACTAGAATAATTTCTGTTGCATATTTTTATCTTCTTGTTTATACTGCTCATGGAATTTTGCATCATGTTGAATGCTTTCTTATGTTCTATAGTACCAGTAAGGCATCAGGGGCTGATACCAAAAGCAAGCCTGGCCCCTCTTAATACTTGAAATGCATTCTCTGGTCTTGCTGACGTCTTTTTGAGCAATTCCTGTTGTATCACCATCCAGAATCCACTTTGGCAATTTCTTCCCATAGATCCTGTGGCAATGAACACTTGTAATACCATATGGGTGCTTATGAAAATAACACTTAAATCATTCTAGTGTCTATTAATAATACTACAGTATTATGAATATTCTTGGGTAAAACTCACTTTTTAAAATATTTCTTACTTCCTTTTCCTCAGATACCAACTCTCTCAATCTAACAGTTGCAGAAGGCCAGCTTGTGTTCATGCCAACAGTTGTAGTGGGTTTGCAGTAGGGTAGCTTTTGACATTTGCATCTTGTTCTGAAAAACATCATCGGATACTGGATTTCATATAGTGATACTGTATGTTTTGTGAAGTTTGCAGAGTGTTCTCTGAGATAGAGGTTGCCTTCTTTGTGAGGAATACAAGATAAATATCTGGTTCTGTATGAGAATAATTGATTCTCCTTGGACCCCGCAAAGAAGTGGCGGGGGGACAAGTACAATACCTGTCTGTGTTATGAGAAGTCGGACACACACTATGTGCAATGCAGGACTAGGAAAATACCAGAATACAGAAATAGCTGGCAGTCTTCAGCCACAGACGATACTAGAATCTGTTAACGTTTCTTTGAATTTGCATCTGAAATCTTAAGTGTTGTGCCAAGAAAAGGTAATATTGTAAGCTTGTGGCTGCCTCTGATTGTGTGTTGCTAGATCATAGACCTGGCTGTGACTTTTAATCTGCATTAAAATTAAGATCAAATTTTAAAGTACTGGGATATGGCTCTATTAATTCTCAGAGTATTTTTGCTGTTAAAAAACAGATCCATTTCTTGAAATTGTGTTTTTTAAGCTTAAATAGATTTTGTAAGAAAGTAAGAAGTAAGATCAAGTAGGAGACCTACAGACAGAGAGTGAGTGAGAAATGGGTCTAGTTTGTAAATAAATACTGTCTTTATCAGACAGAAATAAGCCTGAGGTAGAACTGTTCTAGTTTTCATTTAAGCTCCACTTTCCTGTGGTTTCTCTCAAGGGATCCACTGTAACCACTAGATTTGAAAAATGAAAATGCACACACCCTCCCCCCCTTTATTTTTGGTCATAATGCAATGTATTTCTGCTATTATTTTAGCCAGCCATAAGCTTTATGATGTTAACTAAGCCCACAGTTTTTTCAATGACCTACTTGAAAGCAGATCACTTTTATAGAAACCTCCTGTAATTCAGAAGATTGATAAACACCAGACTTTGGGTTTTTAACCAGTAGCTGCCAGTTAATCTGCAAAACAATACCACTTATTGTTTCCTTAAGTCCTAACATCTGTCTGGTTTAGGTTTTGTAGCTGCTTTAAGCAGCACCTTGGTGTAACTTATTACTGAATAGGATGCCACCAAAATATTCTGCAAAAACCAGGTGGCAAGGTGTTACTTCACAGCCCACAGACACAGGAGTTGCTAAAAATAACAACTTATTGCAGATTTATCTTTCCCAAAGGCTATCCAATAGCATTTTAAATTAAACTTTTTTTAATGCATATTTAATTTAGAACTCTGTAAGCCTAGTCTGAGGTGTTGGGCATTTAGAGACTAGTCATATGAGGATTACCAGATGTGCTTAGTTATTGATCTGCTATGCATCTTTACCTTCACAGTATAGTGACTCTCAACCCAGACTGACTAGTTGAAATTTAATGTTGTTCTCAGTACCCAGAACAAGTAATTAGAGGCACATGTTAAAATATCATCGTACTGGGTTTTTGCACAATGTTTTGCCTGCCATTATAAATAAACTTCAGTATAATTTTGTAATGAAAACATATTAATAAAGAAGAGGTTTGTTTCATTCCTTGAACGTATTTCTGTTTTGGGGACTTAACCTCACGTGCCAGACTGACTGACTATACAAATACAGAGATTCTATTTCCTCTCAGCTTGCAAGCAAAGGAATTGGGGGAGAAAAAGTCTGCAGAAGAGGACAAAGAAATAGAGCCACCACAGTCTGCCTGTTGCATTATTCATTCAATTATTCAATTGTGCAATACCCGTAGACTTTCCAAAAGTCTCAGGAAATATATCCACTCTACTATTGCTAATCATCAGCTCTTCCTTATCCCCAAAGACATTGGTCAGTTGGTCACATTCCCTTCCTTTATATTAGAGATGTTCATGTGGCCATTTAACCAAGACTTAGACTGCAGTAAACTACTACCCACACCCTGTGAGCCAGGAATTAGGGACCTGCAGTGTTGGCTTTAGCACTCTGATACTCCTCATGGCTTTATGTGCTTCATCTAGATACAGCAAATATTTGTCCTCATTGGGCTACTTCATAATCCATCTCTGTTTTATAGTCTGTAAAACATGCTGCATGTAGCAGTGGTGGATAAGTCATATGCTATCCTAGACCCTGGGCTATGAATTTAGTCTCATTTTAATTCTTTGGTAGTGCAGCCATTGATTTTAGTAGGTCTAATCATGATTTACTATGGTAAATGAGAGGAGAATCAGCTGTTGAAACAATCCATCTGATTGAAACAATAGTAGTTTATTTAATAAACTTAAATAACAATAATGTATTTTGATGAACACATACATAATACTTTTGTCTTTGAGAATTTATTACTGTAAGGTAATCACTCATCTGTGTATGGGGAGGCCAATGTCAATTATGTTTAGGAGCTGATACTAAGACTCATAATGGTAATTAGGCAATAAATTCTTTGAGAATCCATTCCTGATTGCAGCATATGGAATGGAAGATGCAAATTAATTACAGGTGCTTTCTTCTTATTCCATATACATTTAGAGAATAGTCAATCTGCCTCTGATTTAAAATCTTTTCAGTTTTCACTTCTGACATTGCATTTAAGTTCATTTGGCAGAAAGGATGTTCATGATTAACCATCAGCATTACACGGCATCACTGTGTGCCTGTACACAATACCCATCCACCATTTTAACAGGCTCTTTCTTTTCAGGACGACTAAATTGGTGGTCCACAGTGTGTACAAGCTGCAAACGTCTTCTTCCCTTGGCTACAACAGGTGATGGAAACTGCCTCTTGCATGCTGCATCTTTAGGTAAGGCAGAGTCTGTACCTGAAACCTTCTGCCAAAAATATTTACCACTTTTCTCCACCCCCAGCAAAAGCTCAGAAAAACATGTGGGATGCAAAGACTTTCATTAAAAGTTTAGTTCTGGAACAACATACTCATCTAATTTCACTTAAGCATTGTTTGCTTTAGGCATGCTTGAGGGATGAAGGTAAAAGTTTTATCAGGTTATGAAAGAAGTGTAGTTGGAACAATAGCAAAACCCATATATCATAAGCACCAGTGATTTGTGTCTTCCTTACAGAGTCCAGCTTAAGAGCTCTGGAACAGGTAGTTGCAGATGCTTCTGCAGGATTGTCCTCACTGTAAGTGAGGAATTGCATTCGTTCTTTGGCTTTTGTTAAACAGTTCTCTTGCTGTCTTCAAGAATGTGATATCTAGCTGTTACCTCTGTTGGTTCTGTGTAGAGTTTAAGTCTATGGGAAAGTTTGGGGTGAATTAAAATAATTTCCAATTGATCAGTAATCCTTAATACAAGATTTCTGAAGCCCCTCTTCAAATAAAATGAATAGAAACCTGTGAGGCTCATAGTCTTTGATAGGCCTTCTGTACCCTAGCCTGTTACGAGGAAATGTACTTATTTGTTGCAGTTGCTAAAAACTGCTGCTGGCACTCCAAGGGGTGACTGTTTTACAAATACTGGGATTTTGAATGTTTTGAAGAGACTCTTCTTTTTAAAAGAATTAGTAAGAAAAGAGCTTTTGTTGTTTCCAAGGATCATTTTATCTTTGTCTACTTAATTTTTAATTAGGAGGAATTGTGTATTATTTCCAGCAACTGTTTGGAGTATTTTGACCTGCAAAGCCTTAAACATACTTAATTCCAGCGGCTGACAATACAGTAATTGAAATGTGGCTGTCTGTGGGCACATGTCTTGCTGAGATCTCTGCACTCTTCTCATGTGGGTTACCATTTTCAACTACATGAAGACATTTTACTATCTGAAAATGAACTTGAAAGCCTGTGGCTGGTTGTATTTTTAGACTCCCAATCATCTTGAATGCTTGTCTCTTTGGACATTGAGGCCAAAGGAGATTTACCATCATGCTGTGTGACTTGAAGGCCTTTGGGTGTTGGCATCATCTGTGATTCACAAAAGTGCCTGCAGTTGTCATTAGCATTCTTGTGTCTGCAGGCTCTTTTGGCAACTACAGCTAAACCCAACCTGTGCACTGAATATTCCATTGCTTGCGGCAAAGTTGAAGTTGCCTGCAAGCAAAGACTCAGACGACTTAGTCATTCCTTAATCAAAATTTAAACTCTGCTAGAATTCCCTCTTGTTGTTCATTAGCTTATCTATATTGACTATTTCTTTAGGAAACCTTAAAAATGAGTGATGTGTTTGCTAGGGAGAATCTTTAATAATGTATAAGCTATGCTGCTTTTGCTAATAGAGCAGCATTAATTGTCTCAGTGCATACTATTTCTATTTCATGGTAGCTGCTTTAAACCCAAATATATATCATCTTGTGCTGCTTTAGGGATGTGGGGATTTCATGACCGGGACCTTGTTTTACGTAAAGCACTCTATACTATGATGAGAAGTGGAGCTGAAAGGGAAGCACTGAAAAGAAGATGGAGATGGCAACAGACCCAGCAGAATAAGGAGGTCTGTATGGCGTAAAGACAGTCTTGTTAATATCACTTAGTGTTCTTCTGAAGTTTGGTATGAAAGTTTAAATTGTGATCAAATTTCTTGTGCTTCCATTTTGCATGGGGAAAGCGATTCTTGTATTTAGAATTTTTGTATCCAAATGCAAATGTGTTTGTAGTTTTGTGGGCATAAATACAGAGTTTTCTGCCTTCTGAGGTCCAAGATGAGTTTTGAAACTGTAGAAAACTTTGGACTGCAAAATTACATGTATAATTTAGCTCTCAGAAACATTCTAAATGAGAAAGAAAAGAAAGAAAACTTTATTTAGGAATGATTCCACAGAATGGTGAATTAAAATTATTAGAGCTGTCCCCAAATACTGAGTGGATGTTTAGTTGGCCTATTAACTAAAAACTGTACCTCAGCATGTAGTATTTTCTGAAGATGTGTGTCTAAACAGTGGTGAAAAAAGCCAGTTTCAGGGGTAATCCTGAATTCAGTCAAGGAGATACGCTGAAGTGTTTGTGACTGACTTGTAATCTGCCTTTTGTTGGCAGCAGTCGGTGAGCACACATCTGAGCTGTGACGGACTCAGCCTCTTCAGGCTACCTGAAAGCACAGGGGCACAGAAATACATACTTACCCTTTCTACTCTTGAATAGAAGGAGAAGGCGTCACCTGGCTGCCAAGGAGGGCATTCGTAGTAGTTCCATGCACAGGGGTAGAAAGCAGACCTCCAGAAATGGGAACTAAAGCACGCTAACTGTGGTTGCAAGGAATTCACATGGATATGAACAACTGGAGCAGTGTGTTAGCAGCAGCAGCCCCACATCTAGGGGTGCAATCCAGTGTACAGTTAGTGGTTTAGAGCTTTTTGAAGAAGGTGGTATTCTCTCACCCAAATAGAAATGTTGAACCATTAATGGCCCAAGATACTAAACTGAATCACATATGAAGCTTAAAGTAAGCTAGTCATAAATACTACTACAGAACTCTGCTTACATTTTTTACCAGTGTAATTGTAAATGTATTTCATTCTCTCCCAGTCAGGGTTAGTGTATACAGAAGAAGAATGGGAACGGGAGTGGAATGAACTGCTTAAACTGGCATCAAGTGAGCCTCGTACACATTTCAGCAAAAATGGAGGCACTGGTGGTGGGTAAGTTTAGAGCATGACAAAGCATTTTAGTTTATGTTCTTAGGAGGAAAACAATACATTACATGTGAATGAAGTTGTTTATAGGACCATCAAAGCTGCCTTTTCAACAGGTAGATTTTTTTTTTCCATGGTAGAGTATAATCATCTAAACACCCTGTTACAATATTTAGCACTTTAAGTCTCTTTGTACAGTTACAACAATAACTACAAGGTTATTTACTCCAAGAGTCTGTTTTTCAAAACCCCTAACTCCTTGGTTGGTTGGAACAAGCATGTTGACAATAGCTTTTAGCTTCAAGAAGATGAAGTGTCCCGTCTCACTGAAGGTACGAGGCTTTTCAGCTGAGGAAGGCTTGGCAGAGAGATAGCCACTACTCGGATACTTTCACTAAAACGTTTTGTCGTAAAATAATGCTGCACCTTCTAACAGCATTCTAGAAGACATTAGGTTGTGCCCAGATATTACCTGCTATGTGCTTTAACACAGCTTTGAGACCATCTTCACATATTCATACCTGTATTTCAGTCCTTTTTTGCTCTGTAGTTCAAACAGAAAATCTTTTTTGAGGGCCAGTTACCAAGTAATGCTGCATTATTTCTACTTTTAAAATGTTGTTAACCCTGAACATACAAGGGAAAAATATAGCCTAGTAAATATGTGATTCTCTTCACAATCATTCTAAAGACAGGATCTGTCTTTGGACAGGATTCCAAAGACATTCCAAAGACAGCATGTGACAGAATGAATTATTTTCTCAGTTTAATGTACCTGTGTTCAAAATAGAGCCTTTGAGAAGGAAAATTAATATCAAAATAACACTTTTGAGATGGGTTACATTATATTCTGTAGTTAGCTACTGCCTTAAAGCTTGTAAAGTGGTCTTTGGATTGTCAAGCTCAGATGTATCTGCCTCAGAATAATTATGTTACAAGCCTAAGTATGGAATTACACTGCTTCATTCACCAGTGAGTTCCTTTTAGTTACTTTTCAGAGGGAACTACTTAGGAGATCAACAATTGTTGTGAAATGTCCCACGATTTCCTCTTTGAGAACACTCGCATTCTGAGGCTTGGAAGTTGGGCAAGAATGAAAAGAAAGAAAAAGGGAACACAAAAATCCCTGGTTCTTAAATTCTTGTTTGCAACATTAAAATCCTTAAAGCACTAAAGCAGAGCAAACTACCTGTGAAGATGGTTCATGTTTTGAAACAGATACACACATCTTTCTGTAAATGTAAAATAAAATTTTAAGATTAACATAATTGTTTCGTTTATCTCCATTAACAAGCAAAACTGGGGTACTGAATTGAAACAACTTCTTTGAAAAAAGGACCATTACTTGTATCCTCTGTTTTTATTAAGCACCTAACTGCTGCAATCCTACTAAAGAGAAAATTCTGACCTGTTCCTTCATTTAGCAGACTATGGTCAGTCAGAGATTTCAAAGCCTGGTCTAGTGCTAGATTGAATACCACTGTTGTTACTCACTTCTTGAAGACCCAGTAGAGCTGAGAGCTAGATGTTGTGGTGCCAGCCAACAGAGGTTTTGGAAATGGATGGTATTCTTACTTAGTCTTAAAAGTCACCTTCTAGCTTGCTGTTTCATATGATGTAGTCAAGTGAATTTAAATGGGGAAGGAGGGAAGGAATATTACTACAATCTTCCTATGTGTCATTAGAGTTTTATTTAAGGCAGAAACCAGAATGTTCAAGCAGGCAGTGCCTCTCAAATATATGTAATCTCTGAGGTTTTGGACTTGATTAGGTATTCAGTATAAATCAATATACAGTTCTTCATACAAACTTCTGCATCCATCAAAGACCCTCATCTTGTGGAGAATTTAGTTCAGCTCATTTAATGAAGGCGTTGCTTTAAAACTATTTTATGTGATCTGGCTGTCTATTACAGGAGTGCTATTTCTTCTTAACTGTTCAGTACCTGCAACAATTACAGGGTGCAGAGAGAAGGTTCGTTGTAACAGTATATGTTTCCCTTGTTAGCTGAAGTTTCTGATGACAAATATATCTCTTCATCTGGCCTATTTTCAGTCGATGTAAGTCATACTTAAGCAAAAGGCAGTCTGGAAATACTCAGATTGCAGTGATGATTCAGATACACTGGATCAGACATCCCTTCAGGTCTGAAAACAGTGGCTATCCCACAGACACTAGAAAGAAAATTCAAGGCAAAGGAGGGATTGGAATTATTTCATATTAAAACAAAGTACTAGTACCTGCATAGTCATTAAGTTTTCCCTTGTTTAACAAGGTTTTTTTGAATTCAAGATATTTCCTGACCAATTTGGGTAACGGGAAGAGGGGTACAGGGAAGAAGTATCTTACTGCTTGATCAGAGAAGTTGCATCCTACATCACAAACTGTTAATAATTTTCATCCTGCTGTGCTCCCAGATTGGGGTGAAAGATTTTAATGTAAAGTTCTGGCAACAGGCTGGGTGCCATGAGAACTCAGAGAAGGTTACTGTATTTGTCCCATATGTTTGGCAGCAGTGCCCATACAGTTATGTTGTTACTATTTTTGATGTTTAATGAAAATTGACAATTAATTATGGAAATTCTCTGCACACCTAACAATCAGGGAACAATTGTCTCATCATGTTTCACAGCAGCTGTACTCTGTATTCTATTTTTAAGCGGCACTCAGCTGTGAATTAGCATCTTTATGTTGCTCTGCCTCCCACAGTCCTACCATTTTTCAGTCATCTTCCATCTAGTGTGTTTGTTTCTGTCTTTAGGCATAGGCAAAGCTTTAAAATATGATTACACTAATGACATTAAACTACAAAAATAGGGAAGCAGATAACTGAAACAAAAAATTCTGTGAAATGCTTATGGAGTCATAGAAGGGCTTGGAGTGTTCTGCTAGAAAAGTGGGGAATTCAGCTGAATTAGTAGTGATCAGTAGCCTGTCCCTAAAGATCAGTAGTCCATACTCTTTAACACAAAGTTGATCTCTTCTTGCTGTCAAATTTTTGAGCCATGAAATGTTTAACTGCACAGTTTGTAAGCTTTTCAGTGAAGAGATAAGTTAAAGCAAACTTAGCAACTGTGTTTCCCCTTTCATATATGAAGGAAAAAGGTTTTTTAAAATTTGTATAGGTTGGGAAAACAAGACTAATTTACTCAGATGCATAGGATAGCACAGGTATATTTTAATGAATTTAAGGATTTTAGTCTATAAATTATATCCTACGGATCTATCTGTCTGTACGTATGTGGGGGTTTAATGCCACTGATTTGTGGTTTTAAATGTGAATTTCTGTCACGTGATGCTGTGGAGAGCAGATGTCTAGGCTGTAGGTGAAGCTGGCTGGGACTGGTTCCCTGTGTGCTTTATAAATTGTTAGTACTGACATGAAAAATTTACAAATCTCACTCCATGTGCTATGCACATTTTTGGCTTTCCTAAATGTCTGATCTCTACATTCTCCTAGGTTGTATTAATTGTGTAATCTAACATGAATTTTCTCTGATATTCCTCGGGTAACCAGAGATCTCTTCTGATCGACATCCTGCTATTCAGTTTGTCTTCTGTCCTTGCTTATGCCTTTCGGACAGATTCCAAACAGAAACCACCCAAACCATCCTAGATAGGGCTGGGATAGTTCATATCTTTTTCATTTTGGTTTTGTTTTGGTTTTTGGACTTTTTGGGGTTTTTTTTGTTGTTGTTGTTACCTGTGTTGTTTTTTAACATACTGCATGTACTTGTCTTTGTCAAATGATTTCAGTATGTAATTTCTTCATTTTGGCAACCCTTGAAATCTAAGACTAATCATCCCAGTTTTGACACAAAGCACCATACTATCAGCCTATTCCCACTTAATACCTGTGTTTTAGAGAACTAGATGTTGAAAGACTTTTTCATCAAGTAAGGATGAGTTTAATATTTTTTTTTTCACCAAGACGTACATTTCATGATGGTATCAGCCTTTAGAAAGCAAGAAACAATTCTTTAGAGTGTAGAAGACTCTTCAAGTGTTCAGATTGTCTTCTGATTATATTTTATATCAACTTTCTTTTCAAATCCATACAAGAAAGAATTTTTCTCTTAAATTACTTGCTCATTGTGGAGCTGGTTGAGGATTAACTCTGTTTAGACCTTTGGAATACTCCTCAGTAACACATGTATTTTAATCTGAGAATGAAACACTACATCTCCACTTTAAAGTGTTCTGTATCAGCTAGATGAGGGGAATGGAACCATTTTCCTTAGTTCCTGTGCTATTTGGATCAGATTGGTGGAAGCCCAATGTAAAGAAAAGATCTGGGTTTCTCCACAGTGCTGTCTTACTGTTTGAATCTTATGTTCTGGTCTTCTACTGTATAAGATACTTGTACATATTTTTCTACATGTTTTATGAAACAAAGCTGCACTAGAAAAAAGGGTCTGGCCTTGCTTCACCTAACTGTATTGTTATCTAGATTCCTACTATATTCTGTAAAGAGAAATGGGAATTTCCATCTCATCTTTGGGCAAATGCTTAAGAAGATAGGGATGATCCTACTGTCAGATGTGCCTTCTTTTTCTTTAGCTGTTGAGGTGTTCAAGGTGATATCCTTGGAGTTCAGATTTTAGATGTCTGAAAATAGGCAAAATTCATCTCAAATGGAAAATCTATAGGAAAATGAATCTCCAGTTCCTTATACAGGGACCCCTGCCCATCTTTAAGGAAAAAAAGTTGACAGCTTTGTAAGTTAAATTCCTCCTACTCCATCTGACATCAATGTTTCTTACACTACCAAGGTGAACTCATCTGTATTTTGTTTAGAGGAACCAGAAAACCCCTTACCTTTCATTGCAGAGTCTGCATGCCAAGGATGTCACATGAAACTACTATTTTCATGAAAAAAGCAGATTTACACCAGAATTATCCTGTTTTATTCCCATTAGGCTGCAACAATAGCAGAAAGTAATGAGCTTTGCTGACTACTAAACTAGTTTATTGTCTGCAAGTGAAAAGATTTTCTCTGTTGCTGTTACTCCCTAAAAGATATTTTCTTGTCCAATGTCTTATGTTGCCTACTTCAATAATGGGAATATGTGGGAATGGGAGTGACAAGGAAGAGGGAGTAGCCACTGCGATGTGTTGCTTCACTAAACTTTCAGCAGTTGGTTCAAAAAGTTTCAATGCTATCTTCCAGAGTTGATAATTCAGAAGATCCAGTGTATGAGAGCTTAGAAGAGTTCCATGTTTTTGTCCTAGCCCATATTTTGAGAAGACCTATTGTTGTAGTAGCAGACACAATGTTACGAGACTCGGGGGGAGAAGGTAAGAGGTTTTTCATTAGAAATGTATGCATCTATGTAAATTGAATTAATCTTAAACTATCTGAGTGTTTAGGGGGTAACTGTTGCATGTTTTTGGGGGGTGGGTGGGGAGGGCAGGCAGCAGGGGGAACAGAACGGTACCAAATCCATTTCTATTAGATAAAAGTAAAAAATGCTGGCTAATTATGTAAGTTTCACTGAAAATCTGTTTATCTAGATATTTCATAGTAGCTTAATGACCAAATTAAAGAACGCAATACATTTCTTGCTGGTTATGTTAACAGGGTTCTAATTTTGCTGTATTATTTTGGTGCCCCTTACAAGGTTGCATAAATAAGTCTAACCTGAGTTTGAAAAATGACAAGTGAGTTTCTTGGGTTTGTTTTCACTATCTCTTTTGCAGCTTATCATGCACAAGTTTCCAAAACATTTTATTTAGTTTGCCCATGGGAGCATACAAATGTTAGATCTGCAGGTGGAGCCAGCTGGGCAGCTGTCGGAGTAGGACTTGAATGATGAAATTAATCTCTCACTTTTTTACCCTGAAGTAATAGACTACTAATTAATGACAGAATCTTGGTTAACTAAAGGGGGGTGTTTGTTGATTTAAGGGAGATGTTAAACACGTGGTGGAGTTTACAGAAATTTAATTCTGCAGGAAAATGCTGGGTAATTTCTGTTTCCATTTGAAATGTGAACTACAGGTAACAGTTGTATGATTGCTATCTCCTCTTGATTTTTATTGCTTCATTTCCTCATCACTTTTCCTATCCCAAATTGTCTTCCCCCTGCATTTTCTTCTCCACGACCCAGCCTGATTCTGTCACAGTGATCCTGGTATTTTTCTCGCTGCTGGCCTGATGGACCAGCATGATCAGGTTTAATTGTTCTATGTACAAAATACAGGTTTTCAAGAAGACTTGGTCATATTTGGGTGGACTCACCAGAATGTAGATTTATGCTGCAAAACCAGTACTGTTCTCCATCCCAAAGTATGGAAGTGGCAGACCTCTTACCAAAAAAAAAGTCTCTAGATAAAACAGTGCCTTGTTTGGCTTTACTTTTTCCTTATGCTCATGTTGGAAATATTTCAGCAATAAGGATTCATATTGTCACAGCAAAAAGAAAAACAATTGGTCGTAAGCAAACATGTGGACAGAATTTTCCTGCCCAAACTTCCTGTTTCCCATAATTATATATAAACAAGTGTAGAATCTTTCCAAGGAGAGTTTTGCCCTTACAGATGGCAGCATCCCATTTAAATTCTACTAGTAGAATTTAAAAAATAATTCCTTACTGTTCTTATATATGCGTACATATATGCACTCGTACATACATGGGAGTGTGTGTGTGATGTGTGGACTCTAAATGTGTTTGTAGGGTTTCTTACAGAAATCTGGTGATGCAAGGCATGAGCCAAGAGAACTGATAGTGTATTATCGTCATCGCTTTCCTAGTATATAAAGTTTTACTATGAAAACTTCACCTGTTGTATCTGTTTTCTGCATTGATTACTCCACTTCAGGCTGCTCTCCTGGAGCTCTGAAAATGTTGTAACACAATTGTTACTTACAACAGAGCCAACATTATTGTCTGTTCTTTGACATAGTTTAAAAAAACCCCTACTTTTCTTTGCAGCATTTGCACCTATACCGTTTGGAGGCATTTATTTGCCACTTGAAGTTCTACCAAACAGATGCCATTGCTCCCCTCTCGTGCTGGCTTACGACCAGGCCCATTTCTCTGCTCTTGTTTCCATGGAACAGAAAGATCAACAGAGAGAACAAGGTATGCTATAACCTCAGCAGCCCGAGCGTATATATTGAGTACAGAGCACAGAGCGCTGTCTCCTACCTGCGGGGGTGTGTGTCTGTTGGAAAGGAAGCGATATCCACTGTTACTGTGCCTTCTTAGGAGGCTGAGTGTTCTGACCGTTAAGATTGGGAGCCAAGGACTTTCAGCCCTGATCCCTGGGCTGTCACTGCCTGTGCTTGGCATGGAAATCTTTTCTGTCAGTTCCATGTATGTAAATAGGTATATTCATAGTTACCTACTGTGCTTGTGGATTCTTGAAGGCTTTTGTTAATTTGGGTTAGTAAAGTGTTTAGAAGATTAAGTGTGAGTCAGATTACTATTGAAAGCTCATGTCATGGAAAAAAAACCCTCTATTCTAGTGTTCTAAATGCACTTCCCTCATTTAAAAACATCTTAGTTAAAATGTTTTTATCTTATCATCTTTCTGTCTTCTGTTATACTTTGGAACAGTGACAGCAAAGTCTGATCAGATATTTCTGTGTCAAGTTTAAGCTTCCTGGATATGGGATTGGGAGTGACAAGAGCTTCAGAATTGGATTTGTTCTTGCATCAGCAGCCTAGGAGCTAGCTATAACTGCATTCATTTCAGAGACGTGTTTGCTTAACAATAGAAAGCTGAGAGATGAACTCCTATCTGGTTTTGCTCCTTTTGTGGGGAAAAGTGTTTTGCAAAAAACATAGTGAGGATCTAGAAAAACTCAGTGGAGTTGTGCTGTTAGGTACGAGTCATCTTTTATCTTTTCTTTTTCCTGATGACACTGCAGAGGTGTTTTAAATCCTTTATGAATGGATATACCTCTAAAGTCAGCATGGAATGAGTGCTGGTCATCGAGATCTCCTGAGTGAATTTAGTCCTCTTTTCTAGCGAGTAGTTCAAAGGCAGCTAAATATTCTTTATTGAATCCCCTGACCCTATGTGCATATAATCTGGTTTGGCATGTATTAGGCATTCCCCATGCTTATGAGAATGCAGACTGCAGCTATGCAAACTAGAATGACATTCATTAGAATGATGAAGAGGACGAAAGAAACACTAGTGGCCTGCAACAAATTTTGTTGTAGCCATCTTCATGCAAGAATTTCACATCTATCCTAGCTGGAAGGAGGGGATGGTTTATATGAGGTTGTGTGAGATGGGAAACGATCTACAAAAGGTTGTGTTTGATATTGGAAAACTTTGTGTTGGTGAAGAGGACCCTGAATCTAAGACAGTAAGGGAAAAAATGTTGAATCTAGATGTCAGATAGTCAAGGGGAAAAACAATCCAGTCCAACTATTCAACCTGCAGTGGCATGTAGCTGTTTCAGGGATCTGTAGGTGGGTGCTTGGCAATAGGTGTGGCCTCTGCATTATGCTGGGACTTTGCAGCTGCCTTCCAGCCCTCAGTCTGTAGGAGAGCGGCCCTTTGGACAATGCTTTTCACCCAGGGCCCATTTCCAAAGCAGTACGCTGAGGTAAGGTGTGAAACACACTGTGAGAAACGAAAGCCAGCAAAGGAAATTCACACCATTTTAATGCAATAATGTGATATGAGTGAAGAGTCTGGAAAGCGTTTTTAGGGATATGGGTTCAGTGTTGGTGGTTCTGATTATATGCTGCAGCCAGGACTGTAGTGTCAACATGCCGTTAAGTTAGAAACTCCTGCATACATGGCTATGTTACAAATTGTAGAGCTGTCTTGTTGTAGAATATGCCTCTCTGTCATTGGTATTGATCCTTCTTCGGTCTGAGTTCTGTTGGTGGTGAAACAGCACAATTTTTTGAGTAGGTGGAGTTCATTTCTTCCTCTCTAACAAATGGGACTAGAAAAATATCGATAGACTGACAGTAACCTCATTTATTTCAGGCACGTCTCTCTGCCTTCATACAATGCTTCATTATCACAGGCCTTACCAGAGCCTATGTCTGTAAATAATTTGGTAGAATACACAGAATTTCACTCTCCAATAACTTTGCAGATAGAGTGACCACAGCCCACCAAATCTTTTGCTATTGTGGCATCCTCTGAGTGACAGATTGACAAAAGGTAGTGAGGGAAACCTCTCAGCTGCTCTGACTCTCCTTTCTCAGTATGTCTTAAAGTATTCAGTGGAACGTCTTGGTGCCACCTACTGAAATATTCCTAGTATTACAAACCATGTATTCCCCTTAATTATACACTGTAAGATTTTGGGTTTGATAGCGAGGTCACATATTTGAGTTCTCCAACAACTGGTAGCAACAATGTTAAATACACTTCTTGTGGTTAGAAACTGTAGGATTTTCTTGTACCTGTACTTGCATGGGACAGGTGCTGGGAGAGGAAAAGCTGCCAAATATCCAGTGTGGCAACAGTAGATGTTGGCTTTGTTCATGTTTAAGTTCATCCAGGTCAATTACAAGATTTTGAAATGAAAATTGTTTTGTAGGATCCGATTTTATATGTTTACTGCAGGGCCTTGAATACACAGGCTTCAATTCTGTGGAGCCACGGAGAGCACTTGGCACGAAGTCTGGGATGAAGGGAGTGCTTTGGCTTTCAGCTGCCAAGCCGGTTGCTGTTAGAGACTGCAGCAGTCTAACGGCGCACACAGCGTTGCTACTGTTCTTCACGTGCTGTGACAGGAAATAGGTTGGCACAAGGATGCTCTAATAATGCCTATTTTTTGTACCTTGTCAGCATAGAGATGTTGGCAGCTGTGGCACTGAGGAAGGGAGAACCACAGTTGTTAAGGGTCAGAAGACAATGGCACAGGTGCATGGCTAGGTTTGAACTAGCAGAATGCAGCTGTTAGCTTAGAGCCACAGTATCTTAAAGAACATCTCTGATAGCCAGGCCATTTGTAGCTCAGAGTCACAGTGTTTATACCCTAGCCATGGAACTGGATGTCAGGAACAGCACCTGAAGCTCTCTGAACTGCTGCATGCACTTGTTTGTGCTGCTGAGAAATTGCCTCGCAGAGGAGAAAGTATGTCCTGTATTTGTGAAATACGTGTGATCAAATAACTGCTGATGTGAACGCCTGAAGTTGGTGCACAGTTGTTTATAAGAATCTTCTGAGCACTGCTATAAATGCATGTGAAGAGAGAAAACATGCTAACATCCTCTTGTCTGGAGGAGATAAAACCATGTTCTAGTATGTTTCTTTACCAGCACGAACCGGTGTTCTGACAGTCAGCAAAAGGCCCTCCTGGCTTGGAATCCACAATGTCTCATTAAAAAAACCCAAATCTGTCAATACTTCTGTCATGAAGGCCATGTTTATGCAGGTGTTTCATAGAATCATAGAATCATAGAATGGTATGAGTTGGAAGGGACCCCAAGGATCACAGAGCTCCAACCCCCCTGCCACAGGCAGGGCCACCAACCTCAGGCCTGGATCTACACAAGGTTGCCCAGGGCCCCATCCAACCTGGCCTTGAACACTTCCAGGGACGGGGCATCCACCACCTCTCTGGGCAGCCTGTTCCAGCACCTCACCACTCTTTCTGTAAAAAACTTCCCCCTAATATCTAATCTAAACCTTCCTTCCTTTAGTTTTAATCCATTCCCCCTTGTCCTGTCATTGTCTATCCTTTTAAAAAGTTGAATCCCCTCCTGCTTATAAGCTCCCTTCAGGTACTGGAAGGCTGCAATGAGGTCCCCCCGCAGCCTTCTCTTCTCCAGACTGAACAAGCCCAGCTCCCTCAGCCTCTCTTCGTAGGGCAGGTGCTCCAGCCCCTCTAATCATCTTCGTGGCCCTCCTCTGAACCCTCTCCAACAGTTACACATCCTTCTTGTATTGGGGGCCCCAGATCTGGACACAGCACTCCAGATGGGGCCTCACGAGGGCAGAGTAGAGAGGGACAATCACCTCCCTGTCCCTGCTGGCCACCCCTCTTCTAATGGAGCCCAGGATACCATTGGCCTTGCGAGCTGCAAGAGCACACTGCTGGCTCATGTTAAGTTTCTCATCCACCAGAATCCCCAAGTCCTTCTCAGCAGGGCTGCTCTCAAGAAGCTCTTCTCCCAGTCTGTATCTATGGCTGGGATTCTTCCGGCCCAAGTGCAACACCTGACACTTGGCAGTGTTGAACCTCATTAGGTTCACCCGGGCCCATCTCTCCAGCCTGTCAAGATCCCTCTGGATGGCTTCTTTTCCTTCTAGGGTGTCGACCACACCACTCAGCTTGGTGTCATCCACAAACTTGCTGAGGGTGCACTCAATCCCATCATCGATGTCATTGATAAAGATGTTAAAGAGAACCGGTCCCAAGACAGACCCCTGGGGGACCCCGCTTGTCACCGGCCTCCACCTGGACATAGACCCATTGACCACCACCCTTTGGCTATGGTCTGTTAACCAGTTTCTTATCCACTGGATGGTCCACCCATCAAATCCACATCTTTCCAATTTAGAGATAAGGATGTGATGGGGGACTGTGTCAAAGGCCTTGCACAAGTTCAGGTAGATGACATCGGTTGCCTTCCCTTTATCTACCGTTGCTGTCACTCCATCATAGAAGGTCACCAGATTGGTAAGGCACGACCTTCCCTTGGTGAAGCCGTGCTGGCTGTCCCGGATCACATGCTCTTCCCTCATGTGCTCCAGCATGTCATCCAGGAGGATCTGTTCCATGATCTTCCCAGGCACAGAGGTGAGGCTCACCGGCCTGTAATTCCCTGGGTCTTCCTTGCTCCCTTTCTTATAAATGGGAGTGACGTGACCTTTTTTCCAGTCCCCAGGGACCTCTCCTGACAGCCACAACTTTTCAAATATGATGGAGAGCGGCTCAGCAACCACATCAGCCAGCTCCTTCAGGACCCTGGGATGCATGTCATCCGGCCCCATAGACTTGTAGACATTCAGTCTCATGAGGTGGTCACGGACTTGCTCTGCTCTTACATTGAGGGGGGGATTTGCTCCCGCAGTTCCCACCTGGAGTTCTAGGGATGCAAGGTTCTTTGTTTACAGAACTGCCCCTAAGACTGTTTCATTGACCTGAGAGCTTCCCACACCCCCTTGCTGGGCCAGCCAGCCTGCAGTGAAATGCCCCCAGTTGGTTTGCAGTCATGAGTGTGAGAGGTCTGGCAGCGGTTTTTAACAGCATCTGTGGCAGCATTTAGTTTTACGAGAATTTTCAGAAATAACTCATTGACCTTTCTTTTGTACTTTCATATTAAGATTTTAATAAATCTGAGTATCAATAAACATTTCAATAGGTGCATTTTCAGTACCAATAGAAACAGCCAGCTTTAAAAATGATTCCTTTAAAATTTGTTTATAAAAATGATTTTTTTATTGAACTGTGTGGAAACCAGTTAGTTTCCAGCTGTACATAGAAAAGAAACATAAATTTCCTCAATGAGTTTACCTTCCAAAGAGAGCGATTCATGTCCCTGGCAGTTCTTTGGTCCAGGCTTCCCACCATCACCTGGCTCACGTCCTAATTCTCTAACCAGGCTGTACCTGTAAGGTCGGGTGCTAGTGCAGTGGAAATGTGAACATAAAATGCTGCTGTTCTCTAAGTTACCCTCTTCCTTTAGATGACTGTCAGGGCAGTCTAAACTCCCGTCAGCACCGCCAAGGAATTCAGTTGACTGGCAGGCTATGCATGAGAAACATGATCACTTATTTGTGTTCTTGGCTATTCCAGCCTGGTTGTTGAAATAACTTCACTGAACACAGCAGGGTAAGCCCTCATATTACACCAATGAGAGTTAAAAAGTCTAGTTAGTTGTCACCTCTGCTCTGTTTCTTACGTTCTGCTTAGGAAGCTCACTTTACAGGGTGAAGTGCAGTGAACTGCAGTGTTAGACTCTGCTACTTATTCACATTGAGCTTCCCTAAGGAGCAAAATTCCCACACAGTCTAATTCTCTGTGCTTGCCTCTTTGAGCAGCACCTTCAGTGAAAGTTGATTGATGCTCAGCCGTTCTACTCTTGCAGTTAGTGTGGGAAGGTACTTTAAGAATTACCAAGGATCAGCAGTAGGGGGCAACGTTTCCTCGGAATCCGTAGAGGTCTGACCTTTGGATTGCCACTCGGCAAAGATGGAAAAAAACCATTTTTAAAATATATATATATATTTCCACACACACACTTTCTGCAGCTGTAAACTGTCCGAGCTCTCTTAATTTAAAATGCAGTGTGAACTCCCTGCTTTGTGCTAGGAACAACATTTAACAAAAAATGCCCTACCTTTGTTCGGACAATGTACATTTTCTGAACTGCAGAAAAGATTATAAACAGCAGATAACCAGTAAGTGTAATCAGTTTTCAGTAATTCAGTGCCATGATTGGTGATTTCTCCACGTTTCGTTGCTCCTGGCTTTGCTGGAATGAATACCTAGGCAAAGTCTCTAATATAGACAGTTCTGTATATAGTATATACATTATATAGACTATGTATCTATATTGACAGTTCTAGTATAGACAGTTCAATCCCTTGATGGGTTTTCAGAGGAGAAGCAGTGGCCTGCACCATGCTGAGGATCCCACCCAACCCCTCAACAGCTTTTACTTTTTTTCCTGATGAAGTGGAAGCAAATTGCTGTCCTTAATTAAAAACTGGCCATGTTTTTCTCTTAGTTCCTTGCTGGTGATGAATGACAGCCACTCTGTAACATCAGAGTGCAGTCCCTGCATGCTGAGTATCACGCAGAGTCATTAAGTTAGGTGTCAGAAGGCAGAGGGCAAAGAACAGAAGAGCCAAACCTGGTAGGCAGTAACATACATATATATATATATATAGGATATAACAGCAGTAATGGTCTTTTCACGGTGCTCAAGACAGGCCTCATGCTGACCTCTTACCACATATATATGTTGATCTATGCTGAGTAATCCACAGCTTGAACCCAAAATCACTGTAATTGCAGTTTGCTTTGTTTTTTAATGCTGTTATCAATGTATTTGTGTTTCTTTGACAGTGGAAAAAGGATACTAAACAGAAAACCAAGTATGTGCATCTGTGTGGGAGACAGGCAGGAGTATTTCAACTGTTTATTGCTTTCTGCTATTTTAATGGTTCTGTCCCCAGGAAATGTTTACTCTGCAGTAGGAGTGGCAGGGCTGCTCTCCCAGAGGTCTCCCCTCCTCCACAGGTGACTATCACTCCAGGAGCAATCACTCCATAGCAGTTATTAACCTCTCCCTGTCTCCTCTGTTGCTCAAATCGTTTGTGGTGTTGGGGATAAGACAGTGCTGCAGCACACTCAAATTCTGCTCCTTTTCCTCAACCAATTATGCTGCTTTTCACAGCTAAATCTTTGTTGGTGGTGGTTTTGTTCCCCCCATCCCAATCCTTATTTTTTCTCTACTTCAGCGGTGATCCCCCTGACTGACTCTGAACACAAGTTACTGCCTTTGCACTTTGCGGTTGATCCTGGGAAGGACTGGGAGTGGGGAAAAGATGACAATGATAACACCAGACTGGCCAAGTAAGACTTTTCTGTAACTTTGTGTTAAGCAGTAAAATGTCTTGAGCTATACCTGATGGAGGTATTGGGAGGACTTCTAGCAGAGAGGGTTTGGTTCATGTTCACTGGTTACATGGCAGATGATGCGGTGGGTCTCCACCCGCCCACAACAATTCAGGCTGCTGTTACATTTCTCCCCATTGAGACATACTGCTTTTCCTTTCAGGCTGTTTTTGATTGTTTGTTCCCCTCTTTTTTCATCCTTAGTTTGATTCTGTCTCTTGAGGCAAAGCTTAATCTTCTACACAGCTATATGAATGTAACGTGGATACGCATACCGTCTGAGACACGGGTAAGGTACACTTCCCTTGGTCTAAGCAAGATGAGGTACGAGGCACACCAGGGTGTTGTGTAGGGTTGGTGCCTGGACTAGCCAGCTGCCTGCAAACATCTGCATGTCCTAGCCACAGGGACAAGTCACTTATGGCTCACTGTCAGTGAACTTAGGCTCATAGATTTTTTTCTAGTTATTTTATGAACATAGTTGCTTGTATATTTCTGCAACTCTCTCTGTTCTGAAATGTATTTTCTGTTACTTATTTCAGCAGTCAGTGTAGTTCAGAAAAACCTTCAAACAGACCTTTTCTCGCCGTTATTTTCTCAGCTCTTGCACTTATCCTTGTAATGCCACTGTTAGGTCACCAATCCCAAGCCCCTTTCTGGGAGTACAGTTGCACCCTTGGACAGCTCCCAGTTTAGAGTGGCTGACAGAAGGCCACAGGCTGTGCTGAATCACAGAATCACAGAATCACAGAATTATCAAGGTTGGAAAAGACCTAGAAGATCATCCAGTCCAACCATTCACCTATTACTACTAGCTCCCACTAAACCATATCCCTCAATACAACATCCAGTCTTTCCTTGAACACCCCCAGGGTTGGTGACTCCACCACCTCCCTGGGCAGTGCATTCCAGTGCCTGACTACCCTTTCTGAGAAGTAGTGCTTCCTAATGTCGAGCCTGAATCTCCCCTGGCGCAGCTTGCTACCATTCCCTCTAGTTCTGTCACTGCCTACACGGGAGAAGAGGCCGACCCCCAGCTCACTACAACCTCCCTTCAGGAAGTTATAGAGAGCTATAAGGTCTCCCCTAAGCCTCCTCTTCTCCAGGCTGAACAATCCCAGCTTCCTCAGACGCTCCTCGTAAGGCCTGTGT
This sequence comes from Porphyrio hochstetteri, assembly GCA_020800305.1. Lineage (NCBI taxonomy): Eukaryota > Metazoa > Chordata > Aves > Gruiformes > Rallidae > Porphyrio > Porphyrio hochstetteri. The sequence continues at coordinate 8,351,405 of CM036915.1, read as the reverse complement.
TCCAGACCCCTCACCAGCTTAGTAGCCCTCCTCTGAACGCGTTCCAGAGCCTCAATGTCTTTCCTGTAGTGAGGGGCCCAAAACTGAACACAGTACTCGAGATGCGGCCTCACAAGTGCTGAGTACAGGGGGACAATTACCTCCCTGCTCCTACTAGTAACACTATTTTTGATGCAAGCCAGGATGCCGTTGGCCTTCTTGGCCACCGGCGCACACTGTCGGCTCATGTTCAGCCGTGCATCAATCAGTACCCCCAGGTCCATTTCCTCCACACAGTCCTCCAGCCACTCCGCCCCAAGCCTATAGCGCTGCCTGGGGTTGTTGTGGCCAAAGTGCAGGACTCGGCATTTGCTCTTGTTGAACCTCATGCCATTGGCTTTCAGCCCAGCTCTCCAGCCTGTCCAGATCCCTCTGTAGGGCCTCGCTACCCCCAGGCAGATCCACACTCCCAGCCAATTTAGTGTCATCTGCAAACTTACTGAGGGTGCACTCAATGCCCTCATCTAGGTCATCAATAAAGATATTGAAGAGGACAGGCCCCAGCACCGACCCCTGGGGAACACCACTCGTGACCGGTCGCCAGCTGGATTTAACTCCATTTACTACCACTCTCTGAGCCCGGCCCTCCAGCCAGCTCCTTACCCAGCCGAGGGTGTACCCATCCAAGCCACGGGCTGCCAGCTTCTGCAGGAGAATACTGTGGGAGACAGTGTCAAACTAGAGCTTGGTTCTTTCAGAAAACTCTTTTAGAACCATGCCCAGCTGGCACCTAGTCAGCTGCAAACCTCACTGCAAATGACATTGAATAGATTGCAGGGTTAGTTTGGAGGCAAAATGTTGCTAGGAGAGGAGGGAGGTGATTTAGACAGCCTACGCAGATGGGATTTGGAAGGAGGAACAGAATACAAAAGGAGAAAGCGTTTAACAAGCCGCAGGAAAGGAAAAATCAATTTTTTGACTTTTTTTACAGTGGTAGCCACCACATCAGAAAAAGGAGAGGCAAAGTGGTCCTGTAGTTGTAAGCTGTGAGCCTGAAGCTTGTGGGACCTCGGTTACCCCTCCCTGCTACACACTTTGCTACTTGAGTGTGGTCAGGTCCGTTTAGCACTCATTTCCTCCTGGACCAAGTGAGGCTGATGGCTCTGTATTGCAGGGAGGTGGGGTGCACAGGGATTCCAGGGAGATAGGCAACAGTTACCTACCCAGGATCAGAAGGCAGCACGCAATTCTGTACTGAACTATATACATCTCCAGAGCTGGGAGGTTTTTTTTTTGGGGGGGGAGAGTTTGTTTCTGTGAATCATTATGGTCAGTTAAGTGTTTCTTATTTATCTCTACAGCTTTCAGCTTCATGCTGCCTGAAAGCGAGACTGAGTTTTACAGGAGTAAATGAACAGAGCCACATTTTAAAGTATCCTAGGATCCTCGTTATTCCATTTTCAAGAAAGATATTTTATCACCTTGCCTAGAGTATCATGGGGGATTCAGACTTCTGACACCAGTTTTATCTGCACTGTGTTCCTAATCTCATATTGCTCAGTCTGCTTGCTTGAGTTGAATGTTTCAGGCAAGATGTTTAGGTCTGGTGCATCATACCTTTGATTTTCATGCACCAGAGACCTACAGAGAAGAAAGTAAATCAATTTAAATAAGCTTGGGTTTCAACATAATGCCTTTTTAAATCTTAGTGCAGAGATGTTTGTGTGCTGCATGCCCCTCACGGCTTTCAGCAGAACTTCATTTCCCTTCCATCACAGTATTGCCAGTTCCTTCCCATGCTCTCAGTTCTGCTCCCCCCACCCCGCTCAGGCCTGAGGGGCAGCCTGTTGTAGATGCTTCCTGCCAACTGGCCCACCCCTGTGTGCTGCAGCCACTCAGGCAGTGAGCTCAGGCAGGGAGGCTGTGCTGCAGCCATCCCTCGGCAGGAGCTCTAGCTCGCATCGCCATTCTCCAGACACTGGTTTTCACAGAACCTCGGGCCGACTGAAACTCTGTTCTACAAATGCGCTTGTAATTAGCCAAAAGCTACTGTAGGAACAAGCAAGATACATAGTCGGCACAGCCAGATAAGCTTTATTTGGTGTAGAAACCCATCCAAAATGTCAGTGCAAAGATTAAACAGTGCATTTTATATTAGTGCCAACATATACAATTGGGCATTTTTTGCACCATGCCCCTGCATGAAACTGATTTTTCTGTATCTAATTATAATTACTTTTCCATAGCAGGCCCCTTTGGCTCAACCAGAATCCCCTACAGCTTCAGCTGGGGAAGACGTTCAGTCTCTGGCTGACTCAATGGACTCAGACCGAGATTCCATCTGTAGTAATTCCAACGGCAATAATGGCAAAAACAGTAAAGAAAAGGAAAAGGACAAACAGAGAAAAGATAAAGACAAACCCAGGACGGATTCAGTTGCCAATAAAATAGGAAGCCTGAGTAAAACCCTGGGAATTAAACTGAAAAAGAATATGGGTGGTCTTGGAGGCCTGGTGCATGGCAAAATGAGCAGAGCCAATTCGGGGAATGGCAAAAATGGTGACACAGTAGAGAAGGTGAAAGAGAAAAAGTCTAAGTCTCGAAAAGGAAGCAAAGAGGAATCCGGACAGTCTGCGAGCACTTCTCCATCTGAAAAGACCACTCCATCTCCGACTGACAGAGCTAACAGCTCACCCATTGAAAAGAACACTAAATCTTTCTCTGACAAGCAGTCTGACCCATGGAAGTACAGCACTGATGTGAAACTCAGCCTAAATATTTTGAGAGCTGCCATGCAAGGGGAACGAAAGTTTATTTTTGCTGGCCTCCTTTTGACCAGTCACAGGCATCAGTTCCATGAGGAGATGATAGGCTATTACCTGACCAGCGCGCAGGAGCGTTTCAATGCAGAACAAGAGCAGAAAAGGAAGGATGCTGAGAAAAAGGCTGCACTGAATGGGTCATCTAGCAGGAAACTGGAGCCAGAAGCATATTCAAAAGAAAAACTAGAGACATCTCCTCAGGATAGGGCATCACCCGTCTTGCCTCAAAGCCATACAACTCAACTGGTTTTAAAATTTAAAGATCGCACTAGTCCCACTCCTGGGTCATTTTCTTCACCTAGTAACGGTCCTAAGAAAAGCGGGCCCGTTCCAGTATCTGCCCACTATAGCCATACGCCACCAGTTCAAAGGCAAAGTGTCATCCACTTGCATGATGTCAACTCCAAGCCATTGAGCTTCCAAGATGATACCTACAAGCCAGTAGTTGGCACCTTGAAAACCTGTGCCACCTATCCCCAACAAAACAGATCACTGTCTTCTCAAAGCTACAGCCCAGCCCGGATATCTGGTATCCGTACCGTGAACACAGTGGAATCGCTAAGCTATGCCATGCCCACTGAACACAAGTCTCAGACGTACACAAATGGATTCAATACTGGCGATATTAGAGACTGCTTAGAATATGCTGATGAGGATGCTCCTCAGACCTGGTTGAACAATGATAAAAATCAAGGCAGAAGCACAGTTTGCCCAATATATTCCATCCAGCAGAACCGCTGTAAGAAGGAGAACTGTTCCTTTTATGGTCGTCCTGAGACTGAAAATTACTGTTCATACTGCTACAAAGAAGAGTTAAAGCGCAGGGAGAGAGAAAGCAAGGGACACAGGCATTGAGGATTCTTCCGTGACTACTTAGTTTTACCATTTTCTTACTTACAAAGTAAACAGTGTTGAATTGCAGTAAAAGGAATCCTTAAAAAAGAGAATAAAGGATTGATGAGTGAATAGTGTCTAGCTTCTCGCTTTTCCGGGGCAACGAGGAAATAACAGGATTAATTTATCATAAAAAATATTATTTTCCATTTTGTCAGTGTCTTTTTTACATATACTGGTAAGCTGAAGGGTTGTTTACTCCTTTGTCAGTGCTGTGTATATGTTTGGTCAAAAATTTACTAATGGTGCCTGAATTTACACTGACATCACTCAGGTAGTAGAATGATATGGGAAAGTCATAATACCGGCCATGTGGTGTTGTAGCAGGGTAGTATCTGCCTTGCAGACATTTGAAATTCTGTAGCTATTATGAGAGTATTTTTTCCTCAGTAAAACCTAAAGTTTTCATAGCTTTTTTTTTCAGGAGGGTAGTGATTTTGCATACTGTACACTTTTAACACAGCAGCATATTGCATTACTAATGTTTGTACTCACCTTAGTATGAAATTGAATGATTCTGGGGAAATGGAAGTGAAAGGTCTGAATTCATGAAGGCTGTAGCTCTTCCTAATTTTAAGTTACTGGTTATTTCTATATCACCATAAAAAGTAGATTTGAGCCACTTCTATTTGTACTGAAATCTTAAAGCAGGTTTTTAAAAAATACATTATGAGTTGCAAGAATTGGCGTCACAAAAAAACCCCATGTGGTATTTAGTTTTGGGTACCTGAATTTCTGTAGTATTTTCATTGCTGTTAAAACTTAAAGAAATGTTAAAATAAAATGAAAAATAAAAATTTTCTTACATTTGGGAAATTTGATGACCAGCTAGAAAATTTAGGGTCATTTTAGAGCTGAATGAACTGCTTGTCAAACCAAATGTATTGCATCCATTGTTTCCCTTAGCCATTGCATGAATTCATTATTTATTAATTCCTTCCTTGTTCCTGGTTATTGTGAACATAAGTACTTCTCAGCCTTTCTGGAAGAGTCTTTGTTCCACCTAGTTCTGAGTCTTCTCCTAGGGAGAGTTACTTACTTACCCGCCAGGAGCTTCCAAGCGTGAATGAATGGCAGCTCCTAGCACAGATCTGCAGGAGTCTGATACCCAGATACTTAGATCAGTGTTTGCAATACTGTTGAAAATAAGACTTTAGTCCTTGAAACATCGCTGTGAAGCAGACACTGCAAATACTGCTAAAATAGCTGTATGACATTAGGAAGTTTTTCTTAACTATAGTACTTTGCTGGTTTTGCACCCCTCCAGCACCAGCTGGCACAATGTAGTAAGAATATATCTTTACTGTTATTACACCTGTGAGCAAGTTTACTGTCTAACTATATTTTTTTTAAAGAGGTTTTTTTCCACAAATAGTACTGCCTTCAAGATTGTTTGCCTTGCCACCTAAAGGTGCAGAACGTGAGTTCTGCCTTACTCATGGAATAGCACTTTTCTGGCACGTGCAGGAAAGATTCTTTGCCAAAGAGTCTTTGTTTCCAGTTCTTTTCTGCTGTACCCCAATTTTCACCCTTGACATGGGTGGCACCATTTCACCTGCGAACAGTTGATCCTAGTTTGCCTTGAAACGAAGTGTCAGGTAGTCCGTGAAACTTAAGCTGATGTGTACTGGATTTCAGGAAAAGCACATAAGCTTTTGCTAATGTCCCACAGAAATTTGTGGAATCGAACAGGTAGTAAAATTGCCTGGGTCTTTAGGCTTTCTGCTGAATGGGATGTTTACAGAATAGTTTCAAGGCCGTCAGCCACTCCTAATAAGTCGTGGTCTTTGCCATGTTAGCTGTTCCATGGATCCAGACCTGTACTTCGTAGTTCTTGCTGTATACTGAGCACACACTGAATGTTACTGAATTTGCATTCCTTCATAAAGGGAGATACTGGTGTGTGTAAGGAGAGGCTGAAACTCCAAGTGACTTCTGTCCTTAAGGTAAGCACATTCTAAAACTCGCGTCTCCAGAGTGTACACTGGTAAGCAGTGTATTTTTATTTTTGGGGGGGCTTAGCTGTTATAATTCCATTGAAGTTCTCATTGCCAAAGCATTTAGTGATTGCAGATTATGCTAAAACAAGCCAGATCACGTTAAAACAAATCAAAAATCATACGTGATTGGATTTATTGCTGAGACAGAAAACTGACAGAATAAAACTTCAGGGGAAAAAAAATGTAAGAATTCTTAGATCATTAGAGTAATATTAGCATTTGATACTCTGAGAATTCCTTCTGTGTACAATTGTGTTTAAGAAACATTGCATTAGCAGCAAACTACACCAGGCCTTGTATTTAAGTCAGTTGTATCCCTGAGTGAGGGAAAAAAGTTAACAGCCCTTATGTAAAACAAAGTGATTACTGTGAGAATTTGCTGCTTCCCATTTTTACAAGGAGTTGTTTTTATAGTATAGTTTTAAGATCTACTACTCACAAAAGAAAGAGATCTACAGCTGGTCAATATTTAGATACATTATTCTAAAATATTAAATAGATTGTACCTAGGTGTTACATCATTTTGAAAAACTAATTGGCTCGTCTGTGTAGGATGCCCAACTTCAGTGTTCAATAACGTCCTCAAGTCACTTGGGTGTTTCCATAAATATTTACTACTGCTGGATTGCTCATTGTAAAATACCTGTTAAATGAAATACTGACAGAACACATTTTTAGTTGTGCCTGTTACCTTGGAATCCTTTTCTTGGTAATTCCTCGAATCATTTGCTTTATATCGCTGGTTCTTTTTAGAAGTCTTCTCAAATATCCTACTATTCTCTTGCCCCTTATTGTTTAATACCAAAAAGAAGTTGCAGGCCTAGAAGGCAACTTGCCAGCTAAAATCTACTAATCTCTTGCGAGTAGTTGTCCTTTATTCTTGATAAGTAATACTATGATTTCCCCCCCTACCCCTGCACCCCAGCTTTTATTTCTGAGCTATTTGTGGCAATTACCTAAAGGGGATACCATAGTTGGTATTAAACAGTCTGAACATGCAGAACCAGTGCTGTCTCCTGAAGAGGTGTCTGTCCCATTAACAGAGTCTAGCTATAGGCAGAATTCTTCTGCCTGTTTTTTGGTTTGGTTTTTTTTTTTTTCCAGAAAGAATTCCTAACTGCTCACAGGCTGCATTCACCAGCACTGAAAGAAATCATGTCATTTCTTAGCTAGGTGTGAGGAGGAATATTCTTCCGATGTATTTTTCTGTTGCACTAAAGGACTAACAAACATTTGACTGTTCTTTTAGCTTGTTTTTCCTTGCTTTACAAGTCTGTGGAGCCCGCAGGCCAGCAAGTCCTTTTGTGCCTGACCTGCCCTCTCTATACTTTCCAGCACTTGTCAGTTACCGCTTAGTCCCAGCTTTACAGAAACAAGTTTGGGGTTGGGAGGACCCTATTCATTTCTTCTGTTAGCACAAGTGGCAGCAGTATTTGTGCGTACCTGTGTATTTGCATGTGCTTCATCCCTTCTCCCCACCCCTTGATAGTGATTCAACAATTAGCACTGTTGTCCAGATTTCAGAAGTACAGGCTGAATCCTGGGTAGGGTACACCGAATTGACCCACAGTTACTAAGAGACTTCAGTTGGAGGAGGCTGGGACTTGTCTACTGCATGAATGTGCAATTTTTCTAGTTTAAAAAAGGCTTAAACCTATTATGCACTTTTTTGTTTTACTTTGTTCCTAAACTCTGATACAAATGTCTGTTTGTACCAGAGGAGGCCTGTAATACATAATGGGTTTCAGTCACACTTTATATTAAAGTTCCATTTAAAATGCTTTATAAACAGTTAATAAACAATTGCTAGACTTGCCAGACAAGTATGTTTTCAGACATGGGTATCAGTTGTAGCATATGGCTAACAAGCAGCTCATTCAGAAGGTGGTGCAGGTTATCAAAAGTAACCTCAGATATTTTGAATTTTAAAACAATTGATTAAACTTTGGTTGGTATGGTTCATTAAACTATAAATGCAATGGAAATATACCACGTGACCCAGCTTTCTTTAGCAATTAGTTCCTTCTTTCTAAGTCAAAGGCAATTTTAAAGGGATCAGTGAAAGAAAATTGCTGTTCTTGGGAAGTTTTGTGTTGCTTATATATTAAGAAGACTAAACAGGTCAAGTGAAGTCTTTAGTTGTCTTTTCTAAGATTGCAAAAGTCATGAGCAGTATTAAAGCATTCAGGAGAGACGCCTAATGTGGGTTTGCGCACCATTCCACTGCAGAACCAAGCAGTCAGCTGAGGCAATATCAGCCCTTGTACATACAGGCATATTCAGGGTCGTCTACTGCTCGTGTGATGACTGTGTAGGTATCAAAAACTGCACAGCACAGACCTGACAAAATACTGCCCTCTCACTTTCTGACTCTGCAAACAGTTACCCTGGTGCTCAACTTCACCGATACGAGCAGTCTCCCTCCGCTGAGGAGACCGCTTGTTTTCAGAACTTCGCTGTTCAGAAAAAGCGTAAGTGTTTGTGGGCTCGAGGCGTGAGGCTTTAGCCAGTGTTTGTTCCCCTCAGGCTGCCTGACGTTACCCTTCCAGTGGGAGGGTCAATGCGAATTTTACCTGAGGGGGGGGAGCCTTAGACCTCTCTGGACTGCATCTACTGTCCTCTGAAGTCTGTGGACAGAATCCTGTCAGTAGTGGGGGCCTTAAATCGGGTGCTTCATGGACACACAAATTACCTGCAAGCTGTGGAAGTGTGAGCTAGTAAAGGGAGTAAGGTCTTCATGGCACTGGGAAAGTTTTGCACAGGTGAAAACCGTTATGATAGCAGAAACCCCAATAATCTCAAATAAACTTAGGTCCAGAGAAGCATAATAACCGGTGCTGACTGTAGATGGCTCTTCAGCTTAGTGTATTGTAAGTGTCTGTCAGTGTTATTTGAAGAGTACTTGTTTTAGGGTGTGGCAGCTTACATAGAGGATCATCAACAGTATCTAGCATAGAATTTATGTTATTTCAGCAATGGACACTACCATCTCTTTTAATTTGCACATTGATTTCCAGTGTATATGACAAATACTATATTGTTAAAAATGAGAGACAAACAACACAAAGGTGTTTGCGAGTATGTTCTGTTTGTAGACTTAAGGCTGTATTATGTTGGAATTTTACAAGCCAAGTTTAAATTGTAATATAGAAATTATTTTTATATTATTTTCAAAATATGCTACAGAGCAATATTTTGCGCCTTTATGATAAACAGGGTCATCATTTTAGTAGGCTACCTTCAGAAATGCTGGTAGAAATTAACCATGAAAAGAAAGCTTTGTAAATGTACTTGTTCTTTCTAAATGCTCTGTCTGTTGTGCACATCTATATCTAATGAGAGTTGAATATACAAATTTTTTTTAATTGAAAAGCTTTAAATTTTTCTTTATATATTTTGGTACAACACTGTCCCTCCCTATTTAATTCTACTCTTCCAATCCCTACCAATAGCCACTTTTATAAGCAGCTTCTGAACAAACATTCATCTGGAAAGTTTTCTTACCAAATGAAACATTTCTGCACAGATATTGATTGACTTGGGATATTGATAATGCACCCTGAATCCTTTGGAGTAAGATTACTTTGGGTTTTTTTTAAATGAGAGAGATTATTATTTCTTCAAAATGAAAGTCAAGAATAGCTGGTGCAATCATTTAGCATCTGTGGGAAGAAAATCACTCTAGATCATAGCAGTGTTATCCTCTAATTGCCAGAAACATTGTGTCTTAATGTATATCAGGTATACATTATTGACTTGCAGATAAGGTATTCAGACTTCGTTTCTTCATAGTTATTTGTACTGTACGGATAAATTACTGATGAACTGTGCAAAAAAGACTTTGCAGACTATGGCATATGTGAAGTTGGGAGTCAGCATAGGTGTTAAAATTCCATCACTTTTGTGGTTTAGTTTATTGGGGGTTGTTTAATTCCTGTTAAGGTATGTACTGCAACCACAGTTTTCAAATCTGGATGCCCAGCATTAATATTCCGCATTTAGGTTTCTCCTAATAAATAGACTGATTTAAAATGTGGGGAGCATCAAGGGAGCAAAAGCTCTTTCTTGGTTTCAGAAAATCAACTAAGCATCCTTCCAACACACATTCAGGGCTTTTCTTTATTTAGTCACACTTCTTTTCAGTCAATGGGCTTTACTTTTTAGTGATTTTCCACATGTGAAGAAATAATTTGGCTTATTCATAAAGTGTTTACTTGAATATGAAAAGATTTGCCTTGTACCACAACACCATGTGATTGTCCATTTAACTTGCATTTTTAATGGCGCTAGTGTATTTCGCTGATTTTGGGGGGGGTATAAGGCCTTTTTTCCTTGGATATCATGATGACTGTGTTTGGTTGTTGGGGTTTTTCTTTCCTCTCAAGTGAATATGCTGTTCTGATTGCTGTTTTATCTCCCATTACCTGAATGCATGTACTGTACCAAGAGAATTGAAATGGCTGATGCACATTTGCACTGTGGAACACGCAATATGGGTAAAAGCCACCATGTTCCAAACAGCCTTAAAATTATGACTCTCTGGGGACTGAGAGTCATTTAACTGGATGCAGCTTCTGTCCCACTTCCTCGTTGAACCGTGACTGTAAAACACTCAGCCTGCTCTAGTCTATGTAACTGTATGCATATTCTTTTTAAAAATTGTAATTCCTTGTTCAGTGTCAGTGTGTCAGGAAAACCTCAATCAAAAAGGAGAGAGGAGTAAAAGTAAGAGAGGCAATAGTAGCTAGGGGAGAAACTGTGGCACCAAAATACTAAAAAAGAGGGGGAAATGGCTAAGATGTATCAAAATCTATATCCTATTAGTACTGGAAGTTCTTAGGTGTACCTTTGTTCTGGGAAGAGAGAAATGTTTTGTCGTTCATCTCTGCATCTGATGTAGTCCCTTTGTTGTAAAGGTTTGCTATTGGGGAAGAAGGGAGAGGAAAATGGCAAGCTTTCTTCCCCTAAACAAAGCAGAGGCAGAATTATCTGAGATTGCAAAATTATGATCTAATGTTTGAGCTAAACTGTGCCTAACTCCTGGGTGTCAGTTGCATGTTTCATTTTCATTTTGCCCCTTTCAAATGCTGGGTTTTTGTTGGCTGGTTTTTTGTTTTGTTTTAATGCAGGGGGAGAGAAGTTAAAAGAATTAGCCTGTATGACAGTGACCCAGTTCTTCCTTTGTTCACATGAAATCAATATAAACATGAAAATGGAGTTACACTGGAGCTGCGTTTTCCCCCTCAGGCAAGCTGAGAGGTAAAGTCCACCTTTTTGGGTAAACACCATGTACTGCTTTGCCACAGAATAAAATTAGAACCCTTTGGCACAGAAACCTTGCCTGGGTGAAGCCTGACAGTGCGTCAGGAGCCCGAGAGCCATGGCCAGCCTAACCAAATCACGGCAAGTCTGGTTATTCCTGCCTATAAAACAGCTACAGTTCATCCTGGCTGAACTGTGTCGTTACAGTACAGATGAAGTGGAACGCTGCCTTGTTGTCATTTGCCTCCAGGTTTAAGTAACGCAGAGCCTCGTCCCCATGCTTTTGGTTAAAATATGCAGGAGAGGTAGCAGCAAAGCGTGGCGTCTCAGGCTCAGAGAATGCCCTACGTCTCCTTGTCATGGGCTTGCGGTCAGGAATGAGTTGAAACATAGCCATGTGGGCGTGGTAGAAGCGCTCTTGTCTCTAAACTTTGCAAATCGTGTGCACTTATGTTTTAATACTAACAGAAATTAAACGATGATTTTATTGTTTATTTGCTCGAGACTGAGTGCTGTAAATAGGGTCTGTCTGTAACGCACGTAGCTCCTGTACAGTACAGAAACGGCTTTCCCTCGGCGCTGCGCAGAGCTTTGCATGCACGTACCAATCCCTGCTCATTCACCACAGGCCAAGGAGAACAAACAGGATTTACGGTGAGATTAGATAATGAACGAATTAGCCACGTAGACCTAAGCAGGTAGGAGCTCCCAACCATAGTATTGCACGCCAGCTTTGACAGTTCTGTATCAAACTCTATCCCAGTGATCTTGAGTACGTTTGCCCTCTTTTCTGGGGAGGAGCAGTTACTTCTGTGTCTTTTCCAAGCCTGGTGTTCTTACCCTGCTAACTCCTTGTATTCATCATGTGCCCATCTCATCATGACTCAGCTGTGAAGCAGTTTTCCAAATCTGCATAAAGCTCTTGTTTTCTTACTGAAATCTGTCCAGAGCTTTATTTTGCATTCAATTTTAAGATGTAAAATACTGTTATAAACCTTTTCATAATGCCTTGAAGTTGACTGTTTTGTGGCTGAAAGACTTTGTTCTCCTTGGAAGGCCTTGTTCTTCCTCATTGATTCTTGTGACTAACATTTTTGTATGGAAAAAGTTGAATGAAACACTGAAAATATCAATACTGTTTACATGTATTTCTGCCATGTGGTATACTTCATCTTTTTTGTTATGCAGTTACATGTTACAGCCCAATGCCTCTCAGATACAGGTAGATCCTGAAGGGTTGAATTGTTGTACGCAAAAGGTATATGTAGCAAATTCATCAGAACTGTACTGTGTATAATATGCCTCCCCAAATTGTTTGTATGCCCTTGTTTCATTTGTTCTTTTAATCTTCTATTTCCTTAGACAAAATCTGAAGCTCTTTGGCCTTAAACCCTGTGGTAGATTTCCCAGTAAAGATTAGGCTTTCTCAAATCAGTTTGCATATAGAGTGGCTTGTTTGCCCAAACAAGAATTAAAATGACACAGATGTCACACCCTTAGTTTATAGAACATTAACTGAGGGTCTCTGTTCAATTGTAACCAAAGCAAATTATATAAAGTTTAAAAAAGCAGGACAGGTAATGTGACTGTAATAACCTAGCAAACTCAGCATTTTAAAAACCACAGAAATGTACAATAAATTTATTTGTACTTGAAGTTCATGTTTCAAAGAAAGATAGTAGTTGACTCTCACCAATGCTTAAGTAAATAAGGATTACAGCAAGTCTAGCTGATTTTTGTTGGCTAAGAATTCAACTTCTTGGTACTCGTTCCATCCTTCTCATTTTTCAGAGTCTGAGTTTGAGTTTCTTGTTGTCTTCTATACATTTTCACTATTTTAGCAAAGATTGATTTAAGATTTCAATAAACAATGTAAGATATATCTGAAATTTATTTAAAGCTGAAGTGACTTCAGGTTTCTCTGTGTTTGACCGTTCTCAAGCCATACTTTTATCCCATTTGAAAGGAGCAAATTTATCTTTTCGCGTTCCCTTCTCTATCTATAATTTCAAGACACAGTTGGTTGCAGTTACTTTCATCTGCAAACAAAAGAGTTGATCATTTTAAAGCTGACTACTGTATCATGTTTAAATCTGTTGTTCAAAAGAAACAGGAGCATTAATTAACATTAAAGGATGATGAATATTTTTGTTGTGGAAATTGTGAGTTCTTGAAAACCTTTTCTACATGCAGTTTTCATTCAAATTCAATTGAAATGTCATTTTTAACCTGATCCATACTTTGACAAAGATGATGTGTAAGAGCTGTTTTTAGCAGTTGGATTGTTACTTTGTAAAGTATTAAAGCACTAAAACAATTTTTGCAATAGGTAGTAAAACTTGCTTTTGTTTTGAAAAAACTTCCAGTAATAACTGTCGCACTTTTTATAGCAGAACTGTATTTAATTTCTTTCTTTTATGAAAGATTACTCAAAGTAACTGATAGCTCTGTAATCTGTGTGAAGTGGCTTCTCCATTATTTGAAACTGAGAGAAGCTATAATGCCTACTCAATAAAATTAACTTATTTCTAAAGTACCCCTCTGCTTGACTTCTTGTTTGTGCTTGCTGCGTACAGAGTTGGGGGGATTCGATTGGCTCACCCCAAGCTTGCCTGCTGCTGCCATGAAGCTCACTTGGTTTGATTTCAAGATGAATTTGCATAAATTAGGTAACCGATGGTCTAAGGCAAAAGCCAGAAATGGGGCACTGCCAGGCCTGTCCAACTTTGGCTTTCACAGTGTTGCTGGGCTGCGGAGGCAGGAGGCCCCTCGGTGCGGTCACACTGCGGTGCTGGTGCAGTGCAGGCTGGGCTGGGACTGTCCCTCTTGCTGTCCCCGGGAAACCATGCCTGCCTAATCAGTGGCAGGCAGGATATTTGTCAAACAACTATTTCTGAACTACAGTGTTTCTCTAGAGAAACCCAAGTGCTGAAGAAGTCATATGAGCATGTGGTAAGTTCTTCCAACAGTTAGTTAGCAATTATTTTAAAACCCTTTGTTTCTAACCTGAATTTGCTTAACTCAGTTTTTGCTTTTGGGTCTCACTTCACTCCTGGCTGGCTGAGGAGTTGCCTCTTGCCCTTGAATTGATTGTGCCCTCTGATGGGACCATCTCTTAACTTTCTCTGTGTCAGGCTAAGACTGTGCTTTCCAAGGCTGCTGAAAAGGCATATTTCCAGTTCCTGGAATGTAATCTTTCTCATGCCTGTGCTGCAAGTCTCCTCCAGCCTTGTAACATCTCCCTTGGTCTGTGGATACCTGAATTAGATCAGAAGCTTTTTGTGAAATACATGCCAGCTCCCACAAGAAATAATTCAAGCAGACTGCTGCTCTCTTTTGAATTAGCCTCTGATCCTATTTAAGAATTGATTGTGTCTACGTTTCAGTAGAACTTTATTTCCTAACTGAAATTATTGTATATTTATTCACAAAGATGTCTTTAGTCTTTCTGACTGTAAGAAGCACGTGGAACTCTCATTCAGCTGCTCTTTGACCTAGTATTTTTTGGCGTCCTTGCTTCCCCAGCAAGCATCCTCCATCTGGTGAGTATAGCTGAGTTGTTGGGTTTTTTCCTAAATGTTTGATTTAATTTTGGTTACATCAAACACACTTGGTTGGTTTGTACCCAGTTTACTGAGCAACCCAGATTACTCTTAGAAGATTAAATGATTGGATGCTAATATGGGTAATATTTTTAGGCACTTCCCCTGGTGACTGACAAAACTATTAGTTAATGTAGTCCTTGCCCCCTCTCTTGATCACCTGAATTGGTGATTAATTATTTATCAAGTTTAGATCTCAAATAATCTTAAAAGGTTTGAAAGAACCTAGTTTGTTTTAAAATAATAAAATATTGGCTTCTGTTACCCTTGATTCAAGTTCCATATTAACCATTTTATTACTGTGTGCAAAGCACACATTTACCTTCAATCACTGCGGTTTGACATCATCTTGAATTTGAATTGGGGATAAATCAGACAGTTAAATAGTCTGGGATGAGATGAAAAAACTCTTTGGACATGTCTACCTGTTCTGCTGATCTCAGTGCTTGGATCTAACTAATATGCCAACCTGCTGCTAGGATTTCAGTTCTTCACAGTGCACATCAAGACAGCAGAGAGGCTGGGGATCAGCATGCAGACTGTGCTTAGCGGAGATTATGGACTCGCTCAAATCTGTGCAACTGCTGAACAGTTTTCTGAACTGCCATGACTAGTTTCTAGGAATATGGTTCTTAGATACAGGGACATTGTAATATTAGACTTATCTGCCTCGCTGATTGACACTGCAATTTCTACCTTTATTGCAGTGGTACACGTAGTAATTCTTGTGTACTCTTTGATTTAAAGGCCACAGTCCTGCAATCTGTTCAATATGATCATGCTCCTGAATCCTTCTAGAGCTTTATTAACTCCAGGAGTGCCTCAGGAAAACAGGGTGGACTTGGTTCCAGAATGGGAGTCTACACTCAAGAAGCACCTGGAGACCTCCCTGGGTGAAGGACATCAAAGCAACATAAGGCTTTACTTGTTGAAATCTAGCATTGGTTTGCCTCCCTGATGGGCATCCTGGCCAAAATCCAAACATTCAGATTCTCTCTGCTTGTTTTGGAGATTTGTGTCTTTTTCACTGTGTGTTCGGAACAGTCATGGACGAGTGTTCAGTCCGTCCAGAAGTTTGGGAAACAGAGCTTTAATTTGTGCTGCTTGTCACTAGTTTCTCTTACAAGAAGCTTCAAAGAGGAAAGTCAGTGTTAGTAAATAATGACTTTGGGTCAACCCTGTCAAATGGCTCTGTTCTGGTGAACCTACTTCTCTGAGGGCTTCCTGGCTACACTAACCTACACTGCCATTGCCCCCGGACAGTGGTTACCAGTTAGCTCTCTGCTGACCTCCAGCCATGGGGACACAGGCAGTGGTGTTTCGATCACGTAACCCTGCACAGAACACTGGTGATAGATCCTTGTTTTTAATGTCATATAGTGAAAATTTGATTCCTTAATGAAAAGAGAGGAAACGGCCCACATCTGGAGAGTGCTGATAAAAAGGAATTCTCCCTAGCCTATCAGCTTTGTTGTGATTCCAATTTTCTTCTGTGACTTTTTTCCCCCCTACCAAACTATCATTCATGGTTGATTTCTGGTAACTTTAAATCCTATCCAAAATGTCATATAATTGACTCCTAAAGTTTTCATCTTTGCTACAAGAAAACTTTTTTTTTAAATTTCATTTGTTTGATTTCTGTGCAGAGGATTCAGAACAACTCCATGTGTAACTAGAATATATCTCTAAAAAGCCGTGTTTCTTGGAGCCCCGTGTGGGTCAGATTTCTAACCCTTGCCATTTATAAGGTCAATAAATCTCAAGAAAAATCACTGGGTAAAATTTACCCCATGACCTACAGGGCACCTTGAACAGCCAGAGCTGTTAAAAAGCATGCACTATGTGAGGTATCTGCCTGGATTTGAATATCTCAAATAGTTCAGTATGTAACTGGCTTGAAAATGGGTTTTGCAAAACTTACCATATATAAACACATGCTTAATTTTACTTTTATAGAGTTGTGTTCTGCTTTCTGTGGTCTCCTTAAAAATCTGTGTACCACTCTGAGTTGTCACCACATTTGGAAGACTCTTTCTACTTGTAACACAATTGCTGTGGGCCTTTTTTATTCAAGTAACCACATTTGCAAGGAAAAAGTGTCTTTAAAGGAGGGTTGCCTTTCCCCAAAACTCCACTTCACTCGGATAAATAAAGCTGGTAACAATATTCACTTGGAGGAAGCAAAGTGAAAGTAGTTCACACAATCTAACGTAGCTCTAACACTCACTGAGAGCAAGTACCACTCACGTGGGTTAAACTTCATTTCTTCTCCATCTTGTAGGGGCTGATTCTCCCTGTCTCATTTCAGTGCATGTTGGAAATGGTACCAATGGAATCACCACTGAAAAGCATCTGTATCACAGTCACTGTGTGGGAGGAGTGGGTCACAGATCAGGGACACGCTTTGATGGAGAGCGTGCTGCAGGTGTTGCCCCTCAGGGTCAATAAGCTACAACAAAAAAAGGCAAGAGGTGGGTAGCATGGAGAACTCAGAGACACAGAAGGATCCTAGAAAATGAGAAACTATTGCTGCCATGCCAGCTGCATGTCTCTTAGGAATGATGATAACTTTAAGGATAAATCATATTTACAGGGCTACGCTGTGAGCTGATAATAGTGGTTTATAAGACTGCAAAGCAGCTACTCTGAACTCACACAGGACTGTGAATCTAAGACAAAAAGTTAACAGAAATATGATAGTTATTACTGTGACCATAGCATTTGCCCAAATGTGTAGCTACCTGTTACATAAGAACTAAGATAAATCTGACTGATGAAGAGAATTCCAAGGCAGTTACTTGAGTGAGCTTCTAGGGCTGGAGAGATTCCTAAAAGATTCCTGGCCACCCTTTGTTGTGCCCCATTTTACACTTGCAAGATGGTAATACTGCCTTTCTGCATAGGAAAGCTTTAAGTCATTCTGTTCAGTGAAGATGGTCACAGAAGCATTTGAAGAGAAAAGCCATGCATCTTTGTGCTGTGCAGAATAAGACTAAATTTGCTTTCTTCATCCTACAGCAAATCATCTTTGAGATGCCCACAAAGGTTGAAAGCTGTTGGAGTGACTGGAATGAAAGCAAGGCAGACCCAAGCATCCACACCTCTTATGCAAGAGTCACCAGCATGTAAGTTGTAGTATATTCAAGTTTTTTGACTTGTAACACACCACACATTACACTTCATCTGCCAATTATACTAAAACCCCCTATTCACTGCAGTAGGAAGGAGGTGGAGCAAAGGCAGTGGTGTGTGTAGGGCCAGGTTATTAGTACCTTTTCATTAAGATGTATCTTTGCCATTGGTAGACCAGAGAAAGCTGCCTATTTAAAGGACCTGCTGATGTAAGATGGGGAGAAGTATCAAGCAGCTCTTTGGCACAGTTACAGAGAGCAAGCATCTGTCTGATAGCATAAAATGTGCTGTTAAACCTCCCAGAAGATCCTTACTTCCACCAGTCAGTGTCCATGCTGTTTGAGATTGCCTTAGATCAAACCTCATTACTCTTGAGGCAGATGCTGCCATCACCTCAGTATCTGTCATCTGCACAGTCCTGACTGGTTCTTCAGTTGTGTAAGGTGCCCCAGAAAATCCCCAGGTGCTCCTGCCTCACAGCAAATGTGACAGCACAAGAAGATCAATCTTCACAACTGCCAGTTTTTATGTACTTTCTCGTGTGCATGTGTCCCCAGAACAGTAGTTTTGGCACACTGATATAACACATAATGCAAACAGAGTCCGATTAGATTTCAAGTCCAATTTCCTGCCCAGACAACCAATGTTTTGAAGGCAAGTACAAAACACTGGAATTAGTAAATGATGGGAATGTAACTGCAGGGGAGAATTCCTCAATAAGCACTGCAGAGATAGGTAGCATTCTCCAAATAATATAATTTATGTCAACATCAAATCATTAATATAATTTCATATCAGAGTCATTTGTAAAATCTGTTATTGACTTGTCTTCTGCAGAGTATTCCAGGAAAGCGTAAAACTGGCATCTGCACCATCCAGGGGATTTTAAATGTTGGCAGAAGGTTCATGTAAAAAAAAAAAGTTGCTTTTCTTCTTTGAGGACAGCTTTATAACTAAAAAAATACAAATTTAAAAGGATTTGTTTCTGGACATGAACTTGAATTATGGTTATGTGACTACATAAAATAACCAGCTACTCCCTCACTTTTTTAGGAGTTTAAACAGCTCCATAGCCCTTTCTTTTCAAGAAGCTGACACATCGTTTGTGTTGATAATTTTCCAGAATCGTTGGGTTCTAGCTGGGATTTAATATAGTAACCAACACTTTGCAGAAGGTTGCTTAATATGTTACCAAACGTTATAAATTTGCTATCACCACTAAAGAATTTGTAGGGTTGAGAAAGTAGGACACATCCTTGAAGGCAGGCAGCTCGAAGGCTGTGCTTGTAGGCAGGCAGTGCTAATTCTGCTCCGGTGTCCAGATCTTTTATCTGGAGTGGAATCTGGCTAAGGAGGAAAGTGCCCCTCCTGTGTTCGTCAGCCCTGTGCGTTTGTCTCTGTGAGGTACCCACAGATGTCAGTGGCAGTGGCTGTTGTTAGGTACTTGTCACTGGAGAGATGGATGAGCTCGCTGAGCTCACTACCCACGTGGCAATTAAATCTGCTGCTGTCTGATGGCCTCTGAGGCATTTGATGTGCCTCAGACTTAGATCTGGGCAGTCAAGAGGGGGCTGTGTATCTGTGTAACTGATAAAGCCTGTACCACAGCCAGTCTGCCTTGTCTTCTGCTGTTCATATGATGACTCCGGCTTTTAGAGGAAATTATCAGAGAAGCCAGGAGCTCTTTAGCTCTAACATAAATATCTCGTGAATCAGGACTTCTAAGATTTGTGGACAATATTACTGTAATATATTATCAAAAGTAATTGAAACCAAATGCTTCAGCATCACTTCTACTGTACAGTGCTTCACGTCATTACAGTGTGGCTAGCACCAAGTAGTGCAAATGCTTCTTATCCTGCTGCATCTGCAGAGCTTTTTAAAATTAGAAATAATATTCATTAGAAAAGACACTCTGTAGCACATCCTTTTCCTTCCAATTATTTTATCATTCATCAGAGATGTCATTTACCTCCCTGAGCTTAGAAATAAACAGATCCTCATCCAGCAGGATTGCAAAGAGGTTCTGTGTAATCAGGGACGTGGGGCAAGCGTTTATCAGGCAGGAAAGGTACGATAGGAAATTGTACTGAATAATTCCCAGGGATTTTTCCTAGCAACAACAACTCTTCCCAGACAAGAATCATGCTTACAGGAAATGGTAGTTCTAAGTTAAAAAGGTATTTTTTTTTGTGTGATGCTCCCCAAAAAAGAGAGGAGACTCTTTTTAGAGGCACTGCTTTAGTGTAAAAATGTGTGTGTAACAGTGAATGTGGATCATGGCTGGACAGTAGGGAGGCAGAGTGGTTTTTTTCCTTGGAAGATGGTGAAAGTGTTGTTCATGCTTGTGATGCTTGTGAGGTGCTGAGCAGGCAAGCAGGGAGGTCATGCTCTGAAACAGCTGCTGTTTGGAGATGGACTGGGAACACAAGAGCAGAAGATGACTAAGGAAAGGCTTTTTCTTCTACAGGCAATGGCAACATTAACACTGATAGAAGACTCTGTTGTAAGGCTGAGAATCTAAACCATTGCTATCAGTAAAAATATAGCTGGATTTTGAAAGTATTGCACACATTGTTCCATTGCATTTTGGCTCCTGTATCCAAGAGGGTGGGATTTTTTAATGAGAATCTCCCATCTTAGTTTATCAAACACATTTTCTAACCTTCTAATAGCCCCGTCCTTCAGGCAGATTATTTCAAGGACCGGGTGAGGGTGCTACATAACTGGCTGTGCTTTTTCTCTTTCTGTATAACTTCATGCACAGAACTGGGCAGAGTCTGTGCCAGTTGTTCTCCATGTCCCAGCCAGCCCCTCCCAAAGCCAGATCACAATACGCAGAGAAGCTGGCAGCCTCGGCACAGCTGAGAGCTGTACAAAAACACAGCTAGAGTACAGCCGCGTTGCAGAGCTGGGCATTCAGCTGTGCCTTCCCTCCTACTTAAAAACAGCTGAGTGATGAAGTGCTGCTGCCTTGAAATGCTTCCCCTCTCCCAGCAAAGACCGTCTAACATACAATTTTTACAGTGACTTCTAGCATATTTTTACTCCTGAAATATAACCCTTCCTTTTTAGTCCTCCTTAATCATAGTAATTTTGTGGAGAATACCAGATTCTCCATTCTTTGACTTAAAGCTTGATTTTTTTTTTTTCCTCTTATTTCCTTCAGCATTAATTATCCCTCCTAAAAATAGACAGGTGGAGTCCAAATATATCCAGTGGAGTCTTAATGGAAGGCTTCTTACAGGGAAGAAAACAGCCAGGCCTGATTTATTCTCCAGTCTTGTTGTTTGTACAGTCCCGCCCTCCAGAAGTTCTCTGGGCTTGCCTTTGTTCACTCACCCCAGTTACTCAGCAGAGCCGCTTGTGAGGGCACGTTAAGGGGAAACCATCCCTTACCCAGTCTTCAGGGAAAGTTGCAAAAGCTGGGGAGTACTGTGGCTGCTTTCAAACCCTCAGCCCCTGCGAGTGACTCCTCTCCTGCAGGGAGGAAGGTGGATGTAGGTCATTTCTTTTGAGAGATCTGCCAACTTGCTTTGCCTTCCACAGCCAGCCCACACCTGCTGCCTGGGAGCGTGGGTGTCTCCTTCAGCCCTGGCCCCGTGAGCGGGGGGCAGGGCTCACTGCAGCAGCAGAGGAAGGATTGGCAATCCTGAACAAAACTTTCTTCTGCCTTCTTCCTTCTCAAGTCATCCCATTCCTCCCAGCCGGCTACAAACAGCAGTTTGTACGGCAGCCCTGGAGCGGAAAAGCTTGGGATTTGTTTGACGACTTCCAAAGTCAACAAAAAAAGGTTGTGTGTCAAAACAGACCTACAAGGCCCTACAACTTCCTGGGACTTCACTGTCAGTAATATCAAAAGGTTTGAGAGAGTTCTCAGCACAGTAACAGAGGCGAAAGGAAGAAACAGAGAAAATGGACTCGTCTTGTGTCTGATCAGAGTGATTCTCTGTTTTGATGTACAAAGTCTTGATAGAGCCTGGGTTCAGAGCAGCCACTTGTCAGGGTGTCCCTCTCATTACTCCCCTCCAGGAACATCACAGTTATGATGCTGATTTTTAGGTGCATATGAACTTCCAAATGTGGCGTTTTCAGAGTCCCAAACTCTGATCTTTTCTGTTAGAGGGTGGGGCATGAAGCTTGAGGGAAAAACTACAGGGTCTTTGAAGTGCAAAGCTTTGAAGTTTAAAGAAGCTAGAAAATTCCTGTTACAGTTCACTGTGGAAAATCTGGAAGGTAAGGCTTTTAACCAAAGAGACTGGATAAAATATTAAAAAGTAACAAACTGAGGAAGTGTGGCTTTCATGTTTTAACTCTTTACACAGTGGTCTTGAAGGTGAACTTGATTCAAAGTGTACCAAACAACATTGGTCTGCACCTTGTTTCTCTTCCACTCAGTGGCTTCAAGTGTATTCAGACTGCTGACGTAAAATGCCTGTGTGGTGGAAGGGGGAGGGAGGAATTTCTCTCTTCCCGTTGCTATTGTTTTGTTATGTTGTGTGTCTGTTCAGCTTGTCTCCAGGATCAGAGAAGTGACTCAGAAAGTTATTTTCACAATAGGAGAGCATGGGAAAACACAAACATTGGTCTCTTAAAGATGCACAGTCCTGTTTATTACAGAAGACTGTCTGACATGACTTCAAGTCTGTTGGAAATGCTACTGCATGAGCTATCTTATTCCCTTCTCTAAATATCCTTTAGCATATTGCAACTTAGGCCTGTCTTTTTCTTTCTGGAAAATGACATTAAATTGCACTACCCTACACTCCTTTCTCATTCTTCCATACTTATCTTCCTCCGCCTTTACACTCCCCTCCCTGCTTATTGCATCTTTTATCTCTGTGCCCTATGGTCTTTTTCATCTCATACCCCTTGCTGTGCTGCTATACACCTGAAACTCTCTAACCAGCACTGTCTCTTGTCCTTCAGCTTGGCCTTTTTTCTCAAAGGTGGTCTCCATCCACCCACTTGGCATATTGCACCTTCCTTCTGGGAGGCCTCAGGCAGAACTCTTGGGCTCACTCTGATATTGTAAGTCTTTGTGACCCTTCGGAGTGTACCTCACAAATACAGCAGGCTCAGACCTGCTGCAGTGTGCTTAGGCAGGCATGTTTATCCAGTGATGCAGAGAAGAAACATCAGCTTCCCAGAGACCTGCCAGCAACAGTGTCTCAGAGCCTCTTAGCCCAGCCCCTGATGCCAGCCCTTCTTTTCCTGTTGAACATTTGTTCCAGCCAGTGGGAGCCAAAGATTAAATCTAACTCCACCAGTGCCAACCAGGTAGGACAGGTAGGTCCTTTATTTACCATTATGATGAGGCAGCCATTATACTCTAAAGCTATTTTCTCTTGGTGAGGTAGAGTTACTACTAAGCTCAGTATTTAGGTTTTTGACCACTGGGGCCTGTTCTTGACTAAACCCCCCTCTCAGGTTTCCTTGTATCTTTTTTTCTTCACTCTTTTTTTTTCCCCCTCCATCTTATTCTCTGAGCTGTCCAAAGCACAAATCTGTCTTCCAATCCAGTGTTCATTCATGTTTCCCTTTTCCCCTCTTGTTGCTCACATGTCTGGGCATCCAGACTTCCCTCCCTTGTCTGGCACATGGATTGAGAAATCTATTAAAATAACCCCTTGCTCTTTCTCTCTCTCTCTCTCTCTCTCTCTCTCTCCTCTTAGCTGTGCCAGCATCACATTGCAGCTAGCTAGGCATATATGCTCGCCTGCTTGATTCACTGTTTGACTTTTCTTCCTCCTCTACTGTGGTCTCTGGTTTTGGAGATGCTGCCTAGCTTGCTCTGAAATTCTTTAGGAGCCCACATGTATTCTGCCACTGTATGAGCCTTTCTGGTCAGCTGCTCAGAACACTTGGCTTGTCTCATTATCCTCACCTCTTTTTTAATTTCAGTCTCCATTTTCTCTCACTTTTCTCTCTTTTTCTATTGACTGTTCACATTTGTCACTTTGCTAGTTGACTGCAAGAGATTGAAGTATGCCGTGGATGTGGTTCCTTGAAAAGATGGGGCAGTGGACTGGTGGGCTACTTTGAAGACAGAAATGATAAACAGGTAAATATAAATAGGAAAATCCCATCCTAATTCTAGCAGTATTATCACTTCTGAACAGATGGACTGCTGCCAAGTCTATGAGCATTTAATGGCAAAGGGTGAGTCGCAGGCAAAATAGAAAGCACATACATAGAGTATCCTGAGAGAAGTTTCTTTTGCAGATGAGAATCTGTTAACACACTTTTCAGACCGTGGGTGTCTGGGTGGGGAGGTATATCACATTGCAGTACAACTCAGTATTTAAACTGAAAAGATATACCCTTTTAGAAGGATTTTTTCTCTTTTGGTTCTTATAAAAAAAAAAAGTTTAGAAAATGATCTTTGACTGCTCTTCTGTTATCAAACATGAAGCAGATCCTTCATGTAGGAAGACTTCACAGATGCTACTCAAGTTCAACACACACAGTCTGCATGGGAATTTCAACTCACTCGGGTATTAAATGGTTTAGCAGGATTTTGCCTGAGGATTCTCACAACCTGAATGCCTCAGAGAGTCCTCTGCTTGGGATTTCCCAGTTAATAAAACACATTGAGGATTAGCAGTGAGAGGCCACATCATGCTGTTAGTAGAAGAAAATGAAACAAACCTGTGGTTTTCTGGTGGAACGAAGCATTTTGTTTTCTGTTCCAGTGAGGATTTGCTAATAAAGAGTCAGGGCTATCTACTGCATGCCCCAAAAGTATGTTATTCTCAAATAACAAGCCCCTAAATACTG
Organism: Porphyrio hochstetteri; assembly: GCA_020800305.1. Classification (NCBI taxonomy): domain Eukaryota; kingdom Metazoa; phylum Chordata; class Aves; order Gruiformes; family Rallidae; genus Porphyrio; species Porphyrio hochstetteri. Next base: position 8,326,934 of record CM036915.1, on the reverse strand, counting down.
CATTAACATAGTTAACCATTGATGTGATTTAGCTAGTTCTTCTGTGTAAGCTATAAAATAGCAGTTGATCACAGGCAAGTACAGATGTGCAAGTTAACTGGCGCATGGTCAGAGATAATGAATAGCACTGACAGTTCAACACTGCAATAGATAACTGGGGAAACCTGCTATTAAAGGTAATGACTCTCCAAGTTATTTGCTCTCAACAGCTTTTACGACCCCTGCACAAGAAAATGTGCTAATTTTAAAGTCATTCCCACAAATGCCACAGCTTAGTAGCAATACTTTAGCTTTCATCTTTCAACAGCAGTCCACTGCTTACAATTATTTTTGCAATCAGTTACAATCTATAGATAGCTGTTCATTATAGGGCACAAAATTGCTTTCGTGGGGGTGTGGTGTTACTTTCAAAGGAGGATAAAGGCATAGGTCTGCCACTGCCTCATATCTTTGAGAAAGTACCTCAAATCACCTATTTCAATTTTGTCATCTTTGAAATTAGGAAAGAACATTTCAGGGTGCTGTGAGATTAAGTTACTGCTGTTTTGGTAGAGCATTGTGACTTGTGGAAATTGATGTCAGAAATTTTCAAAGAAGTGGGCTTTGAAAGAAAGGATGGTTGACTCTCTGACCTTAAGTCACACATATTAATTCCACAACAATCTTGCAAAGAAAGACACGGTATATACCAGCTTTGAGAAAGATATTTCATTGTGCATATATAAAATATTGGTTAAAGCAGAGGAGAGTACAAAACAAACCTCACAGAAACTTTCTATGATTTAAAAAAATCTCCATTGTTAGACAATATCACTGAGTGAAACTTAGATACCAAACAATATCTCAGGTGTCAAATGAACAGCACAAATGATAACAGCTGGTGTTTTGTGACTGATACATACAGAAGGAAATTAAGAGATAACTAGTATTTCATAGTTATAAGTTTTATTTTTTGAAAATGTAAACGTCACTAACCATGCATACAAGATAAGACAGTATTTTACAGTTGTTAATTTTCTTCCTTTTTTCTCCTTTTTTATTATTGTTGCACAGGACATTATCACAATATATAATCTATGCAGTACAAAATACATAAAAAGTTACAGCAGAGCAAGAATAGATGAGCATATAACTGTACAACTGTAATACTTGTAGTGATTTAGAGAGTTGAAAAGTGACCCACAGAAGCATTCATGTGCTGCTGATAAAACTGTACAAGTGATGATGACACCAGTAACATTGTAGTTCACTGAAGCTGGAAGTATATATGTAAACACGTGTGCACTTACTGGCACCCACATTCTCTGTCACCCACACAGACATGTGCTTGTAAAGAAGCACACGTGCACACACGCACACATCCCCCCCAGTGCATACACATACTAGTAACTGCAGCTGTAACCAGAGATGAAACTCAACCAGAAATCTCAAAAAAAAGGTTCAAAGTTTCCAAATGCAATAGCATTTGGATGTAGGATTTTGGTTCAGACCCATCACTAGTTATAATGAAATGGATACCTATTGTTTTGCTCTGTAGACATCCCTTCATTGTTTGGTGTGTAGTATATACACACTGCTGTGTATTTATGTATACACACAAGTACTATACAATATGCACATATATACATATTTTATATATGTGCATATGCTTATATAAATCCATATATAAATATTTCTATATACATAAAAAACCTATACCAGTGGATGGGCTTTTGCATTCTATGTTCTGTCTTATGGGGTAAACAAGTATAACTCAGTTATTTTCTCTTGCCTAAGGTTATAGCTTTATCCCCAGAAGAGTTAAAAATACAGATGTTCATCATACCATTCACTGACAGAGACTGTATGTTAGCACCCAATGCATAAACAGATGGTGTGATGGAGTAAAAGAGCACCTGAATGTTGGCTTATAGGCACATCACCTGATGAAATGAGTAAATCAAATAGCAATGAAAAGGCAACCTTTAAGCATGCAGCTCATTTTCCTTACTCTTTCTTCACAAACCATGTTCCCCAAAGCAACAATGCACACAGTAATAATTAATAGAACATGTGGCAAAGAACTGGAGAAAAATGGTTGTGAGTGTGGATAGCTAGAAAAAGGTAAGCTCCTCAAACAGCATTTTACTGCCTGGCTGCATGAAACACGGAGAGCACGGAACATAGACAGTAATGAGGTTTTAAAAGTATGCAGAAGCTCTCATAGCTACAAGGTATTGCAAAATTTAATGCTGTAGAGGGTAGGATACATACAGGGATTACGTGTTGCCATCAGAGGCATCTGATGACTTGTTATAAATATATACCTTTGCAGTTATGTAATGTAAACAGATACTATGCATATATTATAAAAGCAAGGAACAGCAAATTTAGAGATATAAAGAATTCTCTCAGTAAAATCTAGCTGCCAGGTGTTTACCAGGACTGCTTTCTAAGAAGCAGGATGAAAACCAAATTCATGTGGCCATTGATGCACTTCAGGCCTTTGCACAGGATGAGGCTAATGAAAGGGGTGAATGAGTTCTTAAGAGCGCCTTTAGTTTTAGTTGAGTGGTGGTAGTGAAGTGATGATTCTGACTTGCACCTGTTTTGATTGCATGGCAGTTAAGCTCAACTTTTAGGGAGGAAGCTAGAATCATGCCTGGGGGAAAACACTTTCAGGGCTTTCTTAATAATACTAAACCTGTTGTTATAACTTTTCTGAAATTAAAACAAAAAAAATTAGGGCAATTCTGTAATTCGTGGGGATTTGCATGGGGAATGGAGGAGGCAGGCAAGATGCACTCCCCTCCAAATAGAGGGCTGTGAAGCAATCTGCACCTTGCCAGAGCAGTGTTTCCTGTGTGCCAGGAGACTGTTTTGGGTTACACCGCTGGGTGAAACAACAGGGGAAAAAATCTGACGTTAGTTTGGATAAGCACCCAGATTTCAAAACATAATTTGAGCTACTCATACTTCTCATATCTGCAAAACTCAGGAAGAACATGATGAGAATGCAGTCTTATGACTGTGCTGGTGCTTCTGCTGCATTTCTAGCATCTAGCTGATGAATCAAACCCACAAATACTCTCTTCCTATATGAAAATATTCAGAGAAGTTTTGTTCACGTTCAGTTTTGGAAGCTACTAGTGGTTTGGAAAACAGTTTTATCCTAAAGCTTTCATAGATGTTAAACATTAATGGAGATACTTGAAACTTTAGTTAGGATTTTAAAACATGGTAATTTGACTGTCAGCCTAACATGCTCTGAGGTATTTACAGCTAAGATGTAAAAAAATAGTTTTAAAGACAAATCTCAGAGAATTTCCTGAAAGTGTTGCTGTGCTGGCCATATGGAGTCTCATAGCCTTCTTGCTGGATTAACTGCCTGAACTGGAAATTTTTGAACCTTTTTTTGTCTGCTTAACCTTGGACAATTATTAGTAAGTGCTACGAGGAACATACATGAAGTGCTTAGTTTACTGCTTGAGTTAAAGACTACATAGTTCTTGTTGCACTCAGAACAGGCTGTCCCATAACCTTTATATCCCATAATCTCACTACTAATAAAAACCTAGTGAGAATATTCTTCTGCAGCTATTAGAACAACTTGTTTGTAATGCACCTAGTGATTCATGCTGAATTATTATGCCCTAAATAAATAGACTGAAGTGGTTCCTCCTTTGCTAGAGGTTTAATAATGTTCCTGTTGGAAAAGATGATTTTACAACAAACTGAATTTAGCACATGAAGTTTATGATTTTTGCTGATACTTAGTTCTTCTCTTGATTTTGTGATTTGTTGTTTTTTTCACCCATATACCTCTGTCAAGGTATAATGAGAAATGTGTTTGACTTGTTTGCAAGTATGTGCACAAGACACAGCTGACCTGCAGAATTCCTGTAGCTAGCTATCTTAAATGCCCCTCTACTAACTACAGCACAAGAGCACTTTTAGCAGTCGCAGAAATGATTGGAATGTGAATTCCTGTGACCTGAATTGTATCAAGTTGTTAAAAGTGTGTATCTCGGTAGATGAGATTAAAAAAAAACTAAAAAAAGAGGAAATGCGTGGAGGCAAATAGATCTGGCTTCCCCTAGCTCACAGTGACAAGGCAACGCATCATACAAAGACTGTATTATTTGTCATCTTGCAAAAAAACTTTATGGTGTTCTTGCACTTGCTGTGAGATGAAGCAGTAGAATTGTGCCTCGCATGCCTTTCAGTTCCAAAGGGGAAAGCTCTGATTTTATACAGGTGCAATCTGAAGTAAATGAACATGGAAAGAAATACCAAAGATAATTTGAGCTCTCTTTAAGTATTTATCCATACAACTACTAGAATGCGTAGTATTAGGAATAATGTAAATATTATGGAAGTACCTAGGAAACTACTTGGAAATCTCTATTAGCCTCTCATAGTTCATACACAGCGCAAGAAAAACTTGCATAAAGGATCACTGCAAAGCAGCAACTAAGATAGAGGTTCATTTGGAATGTGGAGGCATAGGCTTGAGACCGAACAGCAAGTTTAGCATAGAGACTTCTTTTCACCATGCTACACTTAACTGCATTTACATCCTACAGTGAAAACAAGAAAATCCCAAAACTCCAGCATCAATAATATCTACCATCAGACCCAGCCAAACCAAGGTAGATGTATTTGCTGCCAGTGAGGTCTCCAGTACATCACAATGTTCCTGGTCTTTTGCTATATTTTCTATCATATAAAACATTAAAATCTAGTGTCAAATATTTAAAAGTTATTGAAAACTAGCCAAGATTCCCTTTTTGTTATTAATCAGTTATTCAGAAATGAAAGCACCTTAATTTATGCTGCTATGTGTATTTTTGAGAAATTTGTTGTAGTGTTGAGCTTAAAACCTCATTTTATTTCAGAACTTAAAAATGCATGTTTTATTTTTTCCAGTCAAAAGTTATCTTACAATTTTTGCTTCCTTTTATAACTAACCACAATTGTGATGCAACAGGATACAGAAACTATGTCCTATCTGTCTCGCTAAGATTCAGCTACACAGTAGGCAAGTACCTCAATAAAAGTTTTGGTAGGCATTGGTTCAGCTATGCTATTTCCATAGTTCATTTTTAAAAAAAGGAAAGAAGAATAAAGAATATTGTTTGAGCCAGTGTGGTTCGATTGGAATATTCTGTTGGTCCCATACTGAACAGGCAGTGCAGAGAGCTTAACAACTTGGAGTGATGACAGAACGCACCCAAGATTCCGTGCCACCTTGCAATAAAATGCTACCCAGTGTAAGTATGTTTCCTTGTGATTTCCGTTATTTACTTAAGGCATCTTGCTTAGAATTTTTTCTCAGAACTTTATCTAGCATGAAACAAACAAGTTTATCAACCTCACAGAGATTTTTGCAATAGGAAGTTGGTGTTGGAGCATCTTCAGCATGAAGTGAAAAGACAGCTTGCTACCAAAAGTAGAGGGCAGCTTGAAGAAAGACAAGACTCCTGTTTGGACGCTCCCCAATGTAGGTATATAATCAGGAAAACAAACAATGGAAGAGTCTGGTACTACATTCCAGTACTGGTTTGGTTTTTGTATTGTTTGTTTGTTATTTTTTCCCCAGTGTGTGAAAGAACCTAACAAAAAGCTTCTGAGTGCAAATATATTTACAGAGTAGTAAGGCTGCAGTTAGGGTGTGTCTTCATTGTAATTATTGTGTAACATAAATATCCATCCCTGAGAAAGGAGAAGGGGGACACAATCCAACACAGTTGATTTGTAAGTGTATGTATGCTCATGTTGTGCAATCTGGTCTTACAAAACTACTTTGACACCTGAGGTGAATTAAGAAGCGTTTTTTTCTTCTTTTTTTTTTTTTTAGATTTTCTCATTTTCTTATAAAGAATAATCAAGAGCATCTGTAAATGGTTGCAAAATGTATGAAATAGAGACAGCAGGAGTCACTAAGTGGAAGATGTAAATCTGTCCATGAGGTCAGAATAGCCACTAGTGTGGTTGGGTAAAGAAAATTTGACTGGAAATTGCAGCTATTTACCAATTAAAAAAAACCAAAAAAGAACAAGGTGGGTGTGGGGAACTGAGGAGGGGAAGCAACAGAGTTTTTTAATGTGTGCAACACAAAACTCCACGTTAAGTATTAGAGGCAAAGTGCTGACATCCAGTGCAGGTAGGTCTACGGGGAACTGGCAGGACTAATCGTTGGACTTGAGGCATCTGAGCGGCTGTAGTCACTGACAGATCCTGTTCTTGAGCTGCTTCCACTTCGCCTCTTGAGCATGCTTGGGTGGAAATTCGCGTGGCGACGGGCGTGCTTTGTCAGATGGTCGCTGCGCATGAAGCGTTTCTCACAGAGAGGGCAGCTGAACTTCTTTTCTCCAGTGTGAGTGCGGTAATGGCGGGCCAGCTCATCAGAGCGAGCAAACTTCTTGTTACATCCTTGCCAGTTGCATTCAAAAGGTCGTTCACCTGCAGGAAACATAGATGGCATGATTAGAAGGGATAGCAATGTCTTCTGTGGGTTTTTTGGGAGCAACATAGATGCCACTTGGCACTAACTAGATGGAGAAGGTGTTCCTTTCTGCCAGAGTCGATGGAGGTCAGTGTGGTATTACAATCCATTTAAAAAGTACTGAAAATGAAACTAGTGATACCTTCTTGGATCTTCAGGGATGCTGGGCTCCTGATCGTTTCATGTATGTCACATTTCATCTCTCTTCTAGTCCATTGGACTTCATTTCTGGACTTTAACAATATCTGTAATTGAGCTCTACAGGATATTTGCTTATTCCTCCAAGCTGTCCCTATGTCTGTCTGACTCAATGTTGAAGTTGAGGAGGTGTGATGAAATCTCTCTCTTTAGCTGTTAAAAACCAATTATGGTGAAAATGCAAAATGGCAATTTTTAAGGCACTGAACGTGAGGCTCTTGCCTGTGTTTTCCTCATTTGCTACGAGGTACTATGGTTTCTCTTGCTCACTGCCTTAGTGAGTCAGGGAGCACTTTATTTCAACTAGGTGATGTTGAAGGTAGCAACCTTCTATCAATAGCTAACCTAAAACCCATGACCGGTTATACTTAACCTAGGACCAGTGACCTCAAAGAAATAGCGCTTTGGTGACCTGCTGCACTTCTCAATTTTGCATCTCAGCCATGGGAAACATGCCTCACAGGGGTGATACCCATGTCATTGCACAGCTGTGCACTGTGGTAGATGTGCAGCCTGAGAAGCTTGAGCACAGGTCACAGGCAGAAATAGCAATGCTGGGTTGATGGATATCTAGACTATATTACCAGCTTCATCACTGATGTGCTGCACAGCCTTGGGCAGCTTGTACTGTATGTTTCCATCCTTAAATTCTCCATTTGTTAAAAATTAAAACATCAAATCATTAAATGAGCTGTCTACTACTATTGTATGTTGATTTGGTTCTTACTGAGGCTAAACATCACATAATCTTTATTTGTTATTAATCTAGAACATCCCTGAAGTAAAGCCTAAAACTTTAAGCCCCACCACCCCCACCCCGTGCCCCATAAACTTAGTTAAGAGTAGAAACACCATCAACTGGTTTAATGGATATAATTTTGTTGCTTAAAACACTCCATTCAATTTCCTCCTCAGTGTTTTCCTGCAAACTCTAAAGGACTCATCTCAGTCTGCTGATAGAAATGTGAAATGAATGGGAAACCAATATATTTTGGCTGCTTGTCAGTGTATCCAGTCGCATGTTCCTAGATACGCTCCCGACTGTAGTGGGACATGCCAGTCATTTCTGTTCTGTGTCCAGATTCACTAGTTCCTGTATGTTTTGGTCATACAACAGATACACTTCTACGAGGACTTTGGGACCCTTGGGAAGAAGATCAATGAGATACAGTCAGACAGTAGGATGTGGCTTGCAGAATTAAAGTTTCTCATCCCTGAGCTCTGGCATCTTTTTTTCCAGTAAGGGAACAACCTTTGGATGTTTCTATTGCCCAAATACATTTTCTCTGTGTTGGTTTTCATTACAAATTTTGTCAGCAAATGGTCTTCACTAGAAGGACCGCTTTTAGACAAGGAAGGTGTGAGTTAACATACAATGTTTTGCTTCTGCTGCTGACAATATCCTGAAGCACAAAGAAAAATATGGTACCTTTTCTGCTGATTAGTTAGCATGACATCAGTTGCTCTTTTCTATGTCTAGCATTTGGTAGCCAGCAGTAGGCAGGACAGTCCAGTTCCTGATGCAAGAAGAGGTTCTGGAGTGGGATTGCATAAGATCTGTATCATCCAGCACTGAGTCAGGCGGTGAAGGAATTGCACAACTTGTCTAGCTCTCTCCTAACTGCACATCAGATCTGAATAACATTGAGGTTCCTACTCACCTGCCTGATATGATGATGTTGATAGTAGTTATGATTTGGGTGCTAAGCCAAAGCAGATATGGACTTTCTTCCACTATTTCTCTATTGTCCCCTATTTTCCTTCCTAGGAAATTTTCCTTCCTCACAATCCTCTCTAGTCTTGATGTAGTATCTTCTTGGTAGTTGCCTTAAGTTTCTTAGCCATGCCTGCTGGCGTCCCTCTAGTAGTGGTAGTAACGTCTCTAGAGTGCTTTCCAGCTTTGAGGTTTAGCAATACCTCCTCAAAGAAAAGCTGTATTGTGAGGAAATGCAGGATGCCTTGTGTAAAGATATGAGAGTCATTATTGTTCATTAAAAAATAGTATGCTGTCTGGAACAAAGTTGCTGCAGGGTATTAATTAAGACAAGACCTAGCTGCTGCTCCAAAACCACATGTGGAGATTCAGTGTCATCAGTCTCATCTCTCAAACAGAAGGGATGTGGTTTTCTGTGCAGGTAAGTTATATAAATGTCCTTTTACTGGCACTAAAGCAATCAGAACGAGACATTATATGAATTGATTGCCTAATCTCATTACGGAACACAAAGCCACAGGACAACTTTTTTGCATAAGCAGTAACCATGGACATACTGTGCTCAACAAAGAGCTTTCACCATTAAAGTGGCTGTATGCAACGCAATAAAAATTTTGAGCCCCATCTAAGGCAATGTTGAAGTCAGAATTTTACCTTTATACAATGACTGTAGAATTTGATCCTACAAATTAAAGTGGAAGTGTTATCACTTATTTTAAATACAGCAGGTAGCATGTCAAGCATGAGAATGTGCATACTGAGTCTTAACTCTATGCCTTGGCAGCAGCAGTATTTTTGTGCATTATGAGCACCGCTAGCAGGTCTGAGAGGTAAGTCTCCAAAAGATAAAGATGCTTGAAAATAAAGGAATCAAAAAGCAGCTTGGGCTTCTTTACTCTTTAGAGGTGCAAGCAAGAGATGCCTTTAAAAGCTATGGAATAAATACCGTAATTTAATTTTTTTTTTCAACTCTAAATAGTCTTGGGTTTCTGTGTTCCAAATCCTACTAAATACTAACTTATCTAGTTCCCCTGCCAGAGCACATGACACCACATAACTTGTGTTTAAAGTTACACAAGCTGATGGAAAAACATCACATTTGAGAATTGTATTTGACTGATCTTAACTGAAAGTTACACAAGCAAGAACATTTTTGTACTCTTCGTGAACTCCACCCATTCCAAAGAAAGAAGGGAAAAAAAAAAGGCATGTAAAGCTGCACTAAGAAACTTGCCTTGCTTGCTTGCAGAGTATAAGTATGTGAGTCTGTAGTTGAACCAAGGATTATGGGAAATAAAAGCTATAGAGAGAGTGGAACTAGATCTGATGTCTACTGAGCTTGATGTGTACCATACTTTTGTTGCACTCTTGACTTTACCCTAACTCACATATAGTTTTAAGGAATCCTTTCCTATATGGTGACATTCCTGGACAGACCCTGAAGTAATCTGCTTCCTGTTTCACCAGTTCATCTGTATGATACTCAGCATCCGAATAGCAACTAAAAATGATCCTAAGTACTGTATAGGTCTGAGCATGCTTAAAAACCTACTAATGACTGAAATGCCAAAACAGGTTGACACACCTGTGATACCAAACATTTTCAGAATTACAATGTGAAATTTAGGTGAAATTTGATATACACTGCACTAGAGATTAGAGTATTTTAAAGTCAAACCATGTATTGGAGGCTGTTTTTTCAATTCAGCTCATGTAGTAGCTGTGCACATTACGTTAGTGTCTTCAAGCATGTGCCAAAGCCATGCAGTAACAAAGAAATTTGTGTCCTGGGAATTTCATGAGTGCCTGCAAAACCAGAGACAGTAAGCCAGAAACAATTTCCTGTGATCTTTAATCTGTTCTGCTGCTTTGCAGAGCAGCACTGTATGTTGTTATGAAAATAGATTAGAAACCTGAACATGCTGCTGTGTGCTATTCTTATATTTCTACATTTTCATATACATAATTAAGGGTATATTTGGAAACATGTATCAGTAGGCTTGGTGGGGTGAATGAGGAGCAGACAGTTAAATAGACACAGGACTGAAGCAGCCTTTCTCCAAGGGAGGAAATGCTATCCTTAGAAAAAAACCTTCAGCCAAGAGGCTGTATTTCTTGACAAGGGCTGCTTTTAAAAAAAAAAGTCACCCTTCAATAGCACTGATAAGTATTTATGAATATTTAATGTGTTTTCCTGTTTATAAACAAGCCCCTTTTTACATAGCCAAAGAACATGCCCTTAACTTTCTGAATGCAAGAGAATATTGCATAGCTTTGATGTTAAGATGCATGGTGGTTTAACAAGCCTCGTATATCCAAATACCTATGAATTGAAAACTGTTGTTTTTAAATTAACGATTTTGGGATGACATTTCTTAACCAAACAAGCTAAATACAGTCATGGTTTTTGTATCCACTTCTGTGTGTCTGTCCAATGGCTTTTGAAAACATCAGCTAGCTTCAACCATATCTAACAGAGGTAGTGATCTCAGCAATATTAAGCTTGCCCCGTTCCAGGAAAATTAGGACATTTTAGTAATGCTCAGTGAAAGGAGAAGTTATAGGCTGTCACTAGACACCAGAAACCCAATATGGGAGTGGGGTATGAATGCCCAAATGCAAGAAAAGCTTCAGTCAGAATTCATGCATTATTGGACACGCCCCAAGAAGCAGCAAGGAGATAGGCTGCATTAGTACCTACTGACAGAAGCATGCATGTTCCTGCTAATTCCATTTTCTGTGATGTGACCTTCTTTTAGGAATTGGAGTTTTCAGATTTCCAGCAGGCATGCACCCAGACAGTAAGTACAACCTCACTTCAAAGCATGGGCATTTTTGTTTTAATCTTAAATCCAGTCATTACATTGATAAATTTCTGGATCTTATGTCTTCTTTATGCACAGGAAACTACAACTGTGCAGGAGCTGCAACAGCTACTATCAGATCCATTATTCAATTCCAAGCAGCAGGTTTACCTTTTAAGTGAGTGTGTGTTACTGTTTGCTCTGGAAATGTCTGCATTGGAAATGCTCCATCTAAGAGTACAGATTACACCATGGTACTTGTTATAACCACAGCTAACTAGAATAAGTTGAACAGCAAATTACAAGCACACATTCAGATATGATAATGATAATGGCTGCAATACCAGAGAATTCTTAGTGGTGCAAAATTCCACCCCTAGCCTGAACCACAGTCAGGTCTGCCCCAATCCCAGCATAACTGATTTGTTATGTTCCATGCAGCTATCTGCAGCTATTACCACTCACTTCCACCAGAATGGAAACAGTTCATTTTTTTTTAATGGATTGTGTTCTATCAGTTATATTCTAGGTCTTTGTATCTTAAATCTCAGTTTCTAACACTTTTGGCTACTTTACTGTATTTTTAACAGCCACATTTCCTTCTCTTTTGTCAAGACAGAATCATTCTAGCATTTTTAGGTGCTTATTTCCCCCCAAGACATTCCATCACATAATCTTTCTATTATCTAAAATACACATTCAGTGGCTTCAGTAAATCCCTTTTCAAACTGGGATGCTCAAGCTGAAGTGCTCTGTGTGAGTTACTATAGCTTAGTCCTTAGCTTACCCATGGTTTTTAACCTTGCATTTTGCACAATGAATTAAGAATCTGAAATTTTAACCTATTTACCAAGCCATTTTCTGCCTACTGTGTTAACTCCTGTTTAGGTCTCGCTTTATCTCTGCTGAACTGCATCACTGTGTGTTCAGTACAGTAAACACTGTGTTCCACTCCCAGCTAAAGCGTAGTTCCAGACCACTTCACACAAACAATCAGTAAGTAGCTGAAAGTTATGTTCCAGGATCTGGAAAATAAATCTTAAAGCAAGTTGGCTTTAAAATGAAATGGCCATAAATTTAATTAAAAGAAATATTGCTAAATCCTTTTTCTGAGGTTTTCAATGAAATAGTGAAACAAAGGCTGGGGCTATAAGGATAACTTATTTTCTGCCCAACTGAAAAATTAAAAAAAACCCACTTTGAACTGCAGAAGAATTCAGCAAAACCACGAAATTCATAGTAATGTTATTTTTGGTTGACCAAAAAGCTTTACTATTTTGGGATTTTTTTTCTAACACTGTTTTAATTAACATGAAACACAATAACACAACTTTTCTGAAATAAAAAAAATCAGAACTATTTGTTGAGTTTAACCAACATATATTTCTGTTCTTCATAAAATACTATTTGTCAGCGATCACCTGTTCACCAAAAATATGGTTTCTATAGTTCTCACTAATAAAGAAATGTGAAGTTATTAATATTCTTCATTAACATGTCCTGGCAGCTTTCCCTCAATGAAGATTAAATGCCTGAAATTATTATTAAGTGACTAACTGGAGACCTGTGTTTTCAACTCCCACTGGACAGCCTGTCTTTATAAGCACAAGGGATTTTCAAAGACAGTCAAGAAAGGTGGACTAGCCAGCCAAGTGTAAGTATATGAAAGTCTGTCCTCCCCTTCACAAAAAATCTTGGAATAGGTTTAGATCTGTGCTGAGACTGTGACTGAGAATATGCCCTCTAGCACTGCAGTGTGGCTCAAGGAGTCTTAGGTGATTCCCTACAGCATCTTAAGTACAAAAAAGTTATTTTCCAGTATTATGCTAAATTCCTTTGGTTTTCTTGTACATTTGTCCTCATGGGTCATTTTGCAAACTGTCAGTAAAGCAGGCCTCCGAAGTGCTGTGTCTGCTGTGAGTTCTCCTTTCAAAAAGTACAAAGATACACAAGAAAGCAAAGCAGCAACCAACCCAAAGTCCACTCCAGAAAGCAGAAACACCAAGCTTATTTTCCAAACAAACACGCACTTTACTGATATAAGAATGTTAGAGTATTTGGTTTTCTTCTCTCCAGCTATGTTTATGTTGCAGTTTCTCTCTCTCTGCTAGAGAGCACTCAAAAAATTCGGTAATCCTGAGAAATTTAAATTCTTTCCCATTGACTGAAGACTATAAAAAAGTAATAAAAATTCTCCAGGCATCCCATAGTATGAAATTTACATCTGTATCTTCAGACCTGAGTACTGACACTCTGATGTTACCTGTTGTACTGTATTCACAGAATCACAGAATTGTAGGGGTTGGAAGGGACCTCGAGAGATCATCGGGTCCAACCCCCCTGCCAAAGCAGGCTCCCTAGCTCATATTGCTCAGATAGGCGTCCAGGCGGGTCTTGAATATCTCCAGTGAAGGAGACTCCACCACCCCCCTGGGCAGCCTATTCCAGTGCTCAGTCACCCTCACTGTGAAAAAGTTCTTCCGCATGTTGGTGCGGAACTTCCTATGCTCCAACTTGCAGCCATTGCCCCTTGTCCTACCCCCACAGACCACTGAAAAGGGGCTGGCTGATTCCCCCTGCATCCCCTGCTTCAGATAATTATAAACTTTGATTAGGTCCCCCCTTAGTCTTCTCAAGGCTGAACAGTCCCAGCTTACTCAGCCTTTCCTCATAGGGGAGATGCTCTAGGCCCTTAATCATCTTCGTAGCCCTTCTTTGGACTCTTTCCAGGAGATCCCTGTCCTTTTTATACCAAGGAGCCCAGAACTGGACACAATACTCCAGGTGGGGCCTGACCAGGGCAGAGTAGAGAGGGAGGATCACCTCCTTTGACCTGCTGGCTACACTCCTCCTGATGCATCCCAGGATCCCATTGGCTCTCTTGGCCACCGAGGCACACTGCTGGCTCATGGCCAACCTGTCATCTACCAGGACCCCCAGGTCCTTCTCCACTGAGCTCTTTTCCAGCAGGTCATCCCCCAGCCTGTACTGATACAAACAGTTGTTCCTTCCCAGGTGCAAGACTTTACACTTGCTTTTGTTGAACTTCATCTGGTTTCTCACTGCCCAGCTCTCCAGCCTGTCCAGGTCTCTCTGGATGGCAGCGCAGTGCTCCTGCGTGTCAGCCACTCCTCCCAGCTTTGTATCAGCGGCGTACTTGCTGAGGGTGGATGTTATTCCCTCATCAAGATCGTCAATGAAGATATTAAACAGGACTGGACCCAACACTGAGCCCTGGGGAACACCGCTGGTAACAGGCCTCCAGTCAGATTCTACTCCACGAATCACAACCCTCTGGGTTCGGTCCGACAGCCAATTCTCAACCCACCTCACTGTCCACTCATCTATCCCATGCTTTCTCAGCTTTGCTATCAGGATGTCATGGGAGACAGTATCAAAGGCCTTGCTGAAGTCAAGGTAGATGACATCCACTGCTCTCCCTCCATCTACCCAGCCTGTCATGAGATCATAGAAGGCTATGAGGTTGGTCGAGCACGATTTCCCCTTAGTGAATCCATGCTGACTACTCCTCATGACCTTCTTCTCTTCCAATTGCTTGGAGATGGCATCCAGAACAAGCTGTTCCATTACCTTTCCAGGGGCAGAGGTGAGGCTGACTGGCCAATAGTTACTAGGTTCCTCCTTCTTGCCCTTTTTAAAGACTGGAGTGACATTGGCTATCCTCCAGTCTTCAGGCACTTCTCCTGTCCTCCAAGACCTGTCGAAGATGATAGAGAGCGGCTCAGCAATCACCTCCGCCAGCTCCCTCAGCACACGTGGATGTAACCCATCTAGGCCTATGGATTTGTGTGCATTAATCCCTTTGAGCCGCTCCTGGACCTCCCCTACTTGAACCAGAGGGAAATTCTTCATTTCCCAATCAGTCCTACTCTCATCCAGTGTCTGTGGGTCCCGGGGGGCCTTTGAAGTGAAGACCGAAGCAAAGGCGGCATTCAATATCTCCACTTTCTCAGCATCCCCCTTAACCAGGACACCCTCCTTATTCAGCAAGGGACCTACATTATCCCTGGACATCCTCTTACTGTTCACGTGCCTAAAAAACCCCTTTTTATTATCCTTTATGTCCCTTGCCAGCTTAATTTCCAAGAGGGCTTTAGCCTTCCTAGTTGCATCCCTACAGGCCCTGACCACATTCCTGTATTCTTCCCAGGTGCTCAGACCCTTTTTCCACGATTCATAGATCTTCTGCTTCTCTTTGAGTTTGCTCAATAGCTCCCTGTTCATCCATGCAGGTCTTCTGCCTCTCTTTCCCCATTTCCTCCTCAAAGGGATGCATCGTTCCTGTGCTTGGAAGAAGTGCTGTTTGAATGCTAGCCAGCTCTCGCAGGCTCCCATTCCTTCAAACAGCGTAGCCCACGGGATAGCCCCCATTAAGTGGCGGAGGAGATCAAAGTTAGCTCTACCAAAATTCAGGGTAGCTATCCTACTTTTTGGCTTGCTTCTTCCACCCAGGATCATGAACTGAACCATTTCATGGTCGCTTTGCCCTAAGCTGCCCCCGACCTTCACTTCCCTAACAAGTCCATCCTTGTTAGTGAAAACAAGGTCCAGCAGCCGCCCTCCCCTTGTGGGCTCCTGCACCATCTGTAGCAGGAAATTGTCTTCAACACACTGCAGAAATTGTCTGGACTGCATACGACTGGCCGTATTGCTTGCCCAGCAAATATCTGGGTAGTTGAAGTCCCCCATAAGGATCAGTGCCCGGGAACTTGAGGCTACTTCTAACTGTTTATGGAATGCGTTATCTACCTGCTCCTCTTGATCAGGGGGCCTATAGCACACTCCCACAACAATGTCCCCCATACCGGTTTGCCCCTTGATTTTAACCCACAAGCACTCGACAGAAGGTTCATCCTTCCCCAGGTGGAGCTCAACACATTCTAGGTGCTCTCTCACATAAAGAGCAACTCCTCCACCTCGCTTCCCTAGCCTGTCTTTCCTAAAAAGCACATAGCCATCCATGACAGTGTGCCAGTCGTCCAGGTTGTCCCACCACGTCTCTGTGATTGCGATGAGATCATGGCCCTGCGACCGCACAAAGATCTCTAGTTCTTCTTGTTTGTTCCCCATGCTACGTGCATTTGTGTAAAGACAGTTCAGTGGTGAAGCAGATGTAGGTATCCTCAACGGCCCACAGCGAGATTTCTGACAGGGGACTGGCAAAAGTGGCTCCACGGAGGAGTACTCAGGGCAGTCCACAGAATTTTCCCTACTCTCACGTGGAAAAACGTCCCCAAGTCCACGACTGTGCTGTTGGTATTTACCTCTTCCCACCGTCAACTCCCGTTGTGTCTCCCGAAGCCTAACCCTGGCAGCCGCCTTAATATCCCCTTCCCCCTTCCTAACTAGTTTAAAGCACGATCGATGAGCCCTGCTATCTCCTGGGCGAGGATCCGCTTTCCTTTATAGGACAGGTGAGCCCCATTAGCAGTACTCATGCCAGGAGCAGAGTACACCATCCCTTGGTTAAAGAATCCAAAGTTCTTGCGCCGGCACCAGCCTTTTAACCACACATTCAACTCGTGGGTTATCCTGTCCTGCTCTGAGCCCCTCCTCCCACAAGTGGGGATAGAGCAGAATATTATTTGGGCTCCCCCCCCTCAGCAGAGCGCCCCAGGTCCCGGAATTCCCTTTTGACAGCTTGCAGGCTACACTTTGTGATTGCGTCCCTGCCTGCTTGAACTATCAGTAAGGGATAATAGTCAGTGGATCTTACCAGGCCTGGTAGCCTTCTGGTAATATCCCTGACCCGGGCTCCAGGGAGGCAACACACCTCCCTGCGTGTAGGGTCTGGCCTACATATAGGCCCTTCTGTCCCTCTGAGAAGGGAATCTCCTACTACGACTACCTTCCTCTCTTGCCTAACAGAGGCAGTCTCAAGGCGTGCAGATGACCGCCTCACTCTAGGCCTCCGCTTTCTCTGAGGCAGAGGGGCTCCATTCATCTCCTCAGGTACCTCCTCCTCAACTGTCAGGGCCCCAAACCTGTTGCTCAGGGACACCTGAGGGGGTGGGGTAGGTAGGCAGGGGGAGTGCCTACGACGCCGAGTCGGGACTGTCTTCCAGGCCTCCTCGGGGTTTGGGTCACTCCCATTAACCTGGCACGGGCAGTGAGGGGGGACTGTCTTCAGGTGTGAGGTGTCATCCCGACTGTCTTCCTTTTGGGACGCCAGGCAGCTACTCCACCAGTCAATCTCTCGCTCGCAGTCCCTGATCACCCACAGTCTTTCAACCTCTTCCTTTAGTTGTACCACCAAAGCAAGCAGGTCATCGACCTGCTCACACCTCAGACAGGCTAGGTGTTTGCCTCTTATCCCAGGCAACTGCAGGCTCTGGCATTCCCTGCAGCCTGAGACCTGGACCGCAGCATCCCTAGGCAGGCCCTCCATCGGGGTTGCCCGAGATTTGCAGGGGGAACCTCTGCGCCTGGTGGAGACCATGGTTAGCTGAGCACACAGCAGACAGGGAACCCTCAGCTTGCCCTTTTGTACTCTGCGAGCCGGTCCTCTGAGTATACCCCCTCAGCAAACTAGGAGGGGAGGCTTGCTCGGCCTGCTTGCTCTGCCTGCGCGAACTGCCTCGCTAACTGCCGCGCCACGCCCTTCTGACGCGCCACGCCCTGTTTGCCCGTCCTGTTCGCCGCGCTCCGGGTCGCCGCGCGCCCAGAGGCCTCTCTTGTATGGAGAGGGATAATTCCTGTCGCCCTTAGCTCCGCCCCCGATGAGTCACCGCTCCGGGCAGTGCAGGGGACGAACAATGGCTGTTAATGGGTGCTGATGGCCACTGATGGGTGCACCTCTGCCTCTCTCCTTTTGATCTTAGGTGCTTTTTGTTAGTTGCCCTCGCGGATCTATGTCCGGGGGTTGTTGCTCGCAGAAAGGGGGTCCCTCGACGGAGTCTCCCGCTTCAGAGCCCTGCTCCTCAGCAGCAGTATTCTGGTACTAAGATACGTAACACTTGTTATCGCTACTATTAGGCTTTCTCCTCTGCACTTTGTCACTTCCTGGTTTCTGAAGTGGTCACGCTTTATCTCTTCGCCCTTCTTTACAGAACCCCTCCCTTTTATGTTCCTTCCTCTTTTGAAATGACAAAAAAATCAGTTGCATGAGGCCAGGGGTTTGTAAAGCTCTGAAATCAATTATGCAGACTACATCAAAACTGGGAGTGTAAACCTAGTTAGATTTTTGTGTGTTAAACATGTTAGAGTTTTCCCTCTTGCAACACAGTTATATACAAAATCACTAAGGTGAGTTTAGCCTTCAAGGTTCCTTCCTTTTATTATGGGGATAGATATATAGATGCAAATCTTTGAAATACATTCTATTAGAAGTAACAGAAGTATTTAAAGCTCCTTTAGCAAAGAGACTGAATTAGCTAAAGCATTGAACCAAAGGCGCTTTTCTAACTTTCTGAATAATTAATTAACCTAGTCATACACTCAACACTTAGGTAAGAATATGTGCACCTGATGATTCAGTTTGATGCATTAGTAGAATCCAGTGGAATAGAAAAGCCAGCACAGAGACAACTCTGAAACTAAAGGTGGAGAGAGGGAAAGTGAGGGAACAGAGCTGTGTAGTTTGTAAAACACTCCTATGGCTTAGCGATTCCTCATTATTCTTCTAACCAGGGGTCATACGGTATCAGCAACTACTAGCAAAATGAAGGGAGTTCATCTAGTGAAGGAGATGGGGGCATCCTTGTCTTTGCTGTCCTGCTAGTAGCCATGACAAGAAGGTAAGGAAACCATATTGTTGGCATCGAAAGCACTGAAATTTAGCAGAACAGCTCTAAGTATTATCTTTATACCTATATTGCTAAGGTTCCATGAAAATACTAATACATCACACCTGATTCTCTCCTTTCTCTTCTTTGTAAGTTACTTCTAACAACAAGACACGAGTGATGCCTTTGAACATGCTAATCATCTGTTGAACAGCAAGGCTGTATGTCAGCATTGTTGGCCTATCTGAAAAATACGTATTATGGCAACTATTCAGCACATCCAATGCAGCATTTTGCATAATGGGGTTTCACAGCAAGGAACTCTGCTCCATTCCAGTCATCTTTTTTTCTCATTAGTCTGAAATGTGGCGTAGTTAAAAGGAATAGGAAAGTAACAGAGAAGAGTGAGAGAGACAATGGGAAAGAGCTTATGGGTGAAATTCTGTGGCCTTACAGAAAACTCATCCCACGTCATTGCAAAGTGTGCCCCAGGTCACTTCTAGAACTATAAATAGTGGCAGTCTCAATGAAAACTCTCCCCGAGCAAATACTCGAAGTTTAAACTATATCACTTGTACCGTTTATACCATGTGTTTAGTATGCATTGACTAGCTGTTGTAAATACCACTTGGCTCCACAGGTCTAATTGAAGAGATAAAAGGAAGGAGGAGACCTCTCTAGCCTAGGTCAGTGAACAAAACTGGATTTCATCTCTTCCATTCCCTGACCCTATGTAGCACTGTATGTTGTACACTTGAGGGCCAAGATGCCTTACTAAGCCTGGATGTTTGGTGTGGTAATTTCCTCTTCATTTTTTGTGATGTTCTTAGCGAAGTGTTTCTGTGGGGGTTACTGATCGTACACAAATGCCGTAAGAACGATTCCTTTTGCATGTAAATTTGCTCAGTAATTCCTTGACTATCCAGGTTAGCCATATGAGGTATGAAAGAGATGCATGTGTATGTTTTCTCCTCACAGAAGTATAATGGGCATGAAAGATGTTCCTTGTGTCTCGGAGGGCAGGTAAAGTTTTCTTTTGATGGCTAGAAAACCAACTTTTCACAACTTTGTGGTAGCCAACTGTGTAAATTCTCTATTTTCTAGATGCCTTGTCAAAATCTACATATATTGTACTTCTCTTGATTCTTTTCAATCATATTTGCTGTAGTCGTTATGTGACTGCACCGACAGCACGTACACTTTAAATGTGTTATCAGTACAGCAGTACCCGTTAAGTCTGTAAAATTCTGAGTAACCAAAACTTCAGCTACCTCTTACAAAGACAGGAAAACTTAAGCCAGTAAGATGGTAATGTTACATAATTCTATAAGATAGCATTTACAATGCCTGCAATTTAAAATATAAGGTATAAATCTCCCAATAAGTCTAAATGGTTTTAATGTTGTTGCATGTTCTGCTCTTTGGTTGATTCTGTCTTAACTCTAAAGCTCGATGTTTGCCATTTCATTCTCTTTCCCAAAAGTTCTGATGCCCAACCAAAGAAGAAAAGAGGAACATCTGAGCCATTAAGATACCCATGAGGTCAGGAACTTACCAAGCATAGCAGGGACAACTTCCATGTCTAGGTGAGTGTGGAGCCTAGAATGGACCCTGTCTGCTCCATTTCTATTAACTGGACTTCCATTAAGTGCAATGTCTTTGTTTACATGGACTTTTGCCACATCCTATTAGGAAAGCAGCGGGTTTTTTTACTTCTGCTGCTGGAATCTATAAGCAAACAATGTTCTTCTACTGAATACCAATGACAGGCCTAACTCTTGAAAAACAAAAGGCAACAGCCTTAGTGTCAAAGAGCTTATGTTTAAAATAATGCAAGCTAAATGTTGAGTTTTCTGTCAAAGTTAAGCACCTGCAGTATCTGTATGTAATTTCTGTTCAGTAAGCCTAAAACTCTTACTGGGTTTTCTTATCTCCAAGGCATTAAATCTGAGGCTAGCGCTCAGTGTAACAGCTGAAATGCCACTAACTTAAAAGAGCAGCAACTTCCACTTGATTTTGTCTCTCTTGTGGCTTGTTCCAAGAATGGAGATCAATAACTGACCCTTTGACTTTGCACTTAGATGCAAGATAATTAAATTGTGTTATGCTGAAATGATGAAGTGATGAATTCTGGGGAAAGGAAGATGTGTCTTAGTTATGTGTCATTCCCAAACCACACTGAAGTATCAGACTCTCTGCAAAGAGGGAGTTTCTGGGGATTAATACAGTAGCCCTTTAATTACTGTATTTCTCTACTTTGTTCTACAGATGTATTAGTGTAAGAAAGGAGGATGACTATTACAACCTCTATTGCAAATAGAAAATGGAAGAAACACTATATGAAGAGAACCTCTACATGCATCTGGGTATCACAATGAGAGAACTAAAAGAAGAGGGTTTTTTTTTTCCTTTTTCCATTGGTCAATTATTTAATACATATGCGTCAAGAGAATACTAGGGTTGCAAAACCAAAAACTCTAAAATTCACAAATCTGACCTATTGCATCACTGCAGCAAGGAATTTCAACCTAGAATTCTTGCCTTGAGCTAGAAACTTCTTGTTTTAAGGTGCTTTCTTCATCCCTTACATACAGAGCTTCTGTCTTCAGCATAGGTCAGAGAAGTCTGGCCTCTCAAAACACAGAGACTGACATCAGTGAATGTACGTGGGATTTTGTTCTTTTTCTGTCGTGTTGACAAGCCAATTCAAACCTTTTACAGTGATAAGAGACTAGAGGATGACTCTCCAAATGTATGTAATAATAAACAGAGAGTGGTTTTACCAAATGAATCTAGTCTAGTTAAAACTTGAAACAGAAAGTGATAGTATGGACCTTGATAGATATGTGCTAGACTGAGATCTTTAGTCACTCGCAGTCTCAAGTTATTTCTGTTCTAGCATACTGATTTGTTGTCTGCTACAAGTGATGGTTTCAGCTGCAGTACTCACCCTCTGTTAGAGCGAATATGGTGATTAATGAAAATGTTATGCAGACAGCAACTGAAGCCAAGAAAGGAAACTACTCAGTTTGATTCTCCCTCCTCCAGGAGGGAAAAAAAAATCTTACCCATAGCTGACACAACTGAACCAAATGTGTCTACTGGGAATGCAGAGTTAAAGTACCAACAGAAACACAAGGTTTCCATTAAAAACTGCTGCATGGATCTTTCTTGTGCTACCTCAGAATTGCTCACTCTGTTACCCTGACCACTCTGCAAACTCCAGATCAGACATCTGACTGTTACCAGCTCCATGTGAGCTCTAAAGAGTATTATACTCCTTGGCATCCTGTCTCTGCCCAGTCTACTCTTACAGTGGAAAAAATATCACATGCTTACTATAGGATACTTCCCCTCCTCTTCCAATCTGTGTTCTTGAAACCTAGGATTATGTTCTGACAGAGCTGTGGGATGATCATCAAGCCATTCATTCTCAGTGGTGTGGTCTTTACAAAGAGAAATTATATGCATAGCAGAATGAACCAGTGGGTCAAATAGCAGGAATCAAATATGCAGTGTAGTGTCCTCTAAGTGTCATAACTGCTTCTCTGAAGATTCTCTTGCAAACATATCTCCATGGATAATTGTGCTCCTTTTTTGATCAATGTGATGACCTATCTTTCCTCAGCTTTCAGTGTGGGATACAGGTTGATTCTTGCTCTTCTAACAACAGTCTTCTAACAACAGTCTTCTCTCTCTACCTGAAAATGCTGTTATCTAGTCCTTATAGGAAAATTTTAGTTAGCTTAATTAGATGGCCTTAAGTTTTAATTTATCTGAGTTTGGATCAAACCTAAAAACTTGAACCTGAAGATGCCTGTATTGCAAGAATGTCTGAAATCAAGCTGAAACATCAAAACCCACCCCTGTCTGTGCAATGAACATAGAAATGCCCTCTGTAGTGGTTTAGACTGCTTTCACTGAAAGCCTACCTCACAAATAATTTTTGTGGTGGTTTACATAAAAAAATGTACAATAAAACTCCTGACCTCTGGTACGACAATTGAAATGTTTTATGTGGGAAAGTAATTAAATAGGTTATTACAGATTATATTAATCTGGTGTGAACTGTCACGAATTCATGCTGAAATTGTGAAACTGGGTCTATGAACTTCACCCAACACTTGTGTGAATAACTATGACTATATGAATCAGTCTTTTCTCTATTGATATATCAATGATTTTGTATTATTCTCTTCTACTAAAAACAGAAAAGTGCCTGTAAAAGCAAAGCTTATCAAATTAATGAGAAGTTACCCTGGTATGCAAAATAACAGACTGAAGGATTATTGAAACCTGTAGTTTATTTATCTGAATTCTAGAAGATGTTAAATGTCATCTGCCCCCAACTGAAGTCCACAAACATTGCAAGAATAGACATCGCAGGTAAATGAGGATATTTATGTGCTCAGCATCTCCCTGGATCTGGGGACAGAATGAGATTTAATTTTGCTAGGAGCCAAGCAAACAGAAGTTTGTACAGTTGCCTTTGGCTGTTACTGTGATATGTCTCTCTGACATAAAGCTGTAAAGCTGAGTGTAAAATCTGATACTGAGAGTTTATTGCAAATGTATAGAGAGGGAACGGGAACTTCCTTTTATTTTTCTTCTTGTTCTGGATGGATTGCTATGCCAGAAAACAAGGTGGTGCTGAAGTAGTTTATGAGCACCTAGCTTCAGGGAACAGGCAGCTCTGCCCAGGCTGTAAAGCCATATTCCATGTTTAAACCAGGATTCAGTTTTCTGTTTTTAAGAAAAGGATCAGATTCTGTGATAGCAGTTATATTCTAATGTACTGACTTTTAAAACAAATCAACTTTTTTAGAAAAGACAGTATTAGTCATTCAGTATTCAACTCCTGCAGGTCTTATTTGTATGTTCTATTCTGACAATACCTTCCCTGCTTATTCTGCATCTTCCCATTTACAGTCTCCTTCAACTACAACTGTATGACAAGAGAAGGAGTAGCAGTTACTTGCTCCTTTCTAGTTTCGGCTTGTTTTTCAGTCTTTTCTATGAGTTAATTCTTTAAAACTACAAATGTGTTTAAGCACACACACATATAAGCCTGATTATCAAATATAAGCAGATAATAAATAAGAGGTGGTTTTCAACAATTACTGCTGATTAGGTTTGGCGTTGTTACTGTTTTAATCAATGGAGTGAACCTGTAGGGCTGTACACCCAGGTCTCAGAAAAAACAGACTCCTGTTAGAAGTCTCAAGGTATTTCTAAACACATGTGTTAACGCCTTGGCCATCCTCTATACAAAATAGAAGTTTATTAATGAGGTGTTGCAATGAGATTCCCTTAGCATTACTCCTTGGATCTGCCAAGGAACATCTCCCTAAGCCTGCAAAACTTCAGGCATCAAGTCACATGGGGGGGGGGTACATCATGTGACAGAAAAGAGGCTATTTTATTAGATTGTTGTAGAGGTGCACTGCTGCCAGAGCACCGTTTCACTGAGGATTAACAACTACAGTATAATGCACCCTAGGTGCAGGTCAGCTCCTGTGATCTCTCCATGTTTTATGATCATTTTTCAGGACAGCTGGTTGCAGGGTCACTAGGGAGACCAGCCTGTGTCTGATGTGTGGGATGGTGATGTAGGAGAGAGGCCATGGTGAGTGCTGGAAATGAACGAAGGAAGTATGTGGTTGTGTCAAGAGCCAATTATCTGAGTACAACTCTGGATGGGTAATGTAACTGAAAGAAAAGCTAACATCTTAATTAGAATATAGACATATTTCAAAGACAGCTTTGTGTACATATATAACTTTGAAAACGCCTCTTTCTACTTTTGAAGCAACCATCTCTCATACAGTAATCAACCGGATTCCTTTTTTCAAAAGGAAATAGTACTTTCAATACTTTCCTTTTTCAATGTAGCATTGAAAGGAATATTGTTACTATTTTGAAATTCACCAAATTATACATAGATACAAACCTAGCCTTTTTATTACCTATAGCTGTTTTCCCTTGCATGCTGTGCCCATGTCTTCACTGCTTGCCTTTATAGAACAATCTAGCATTGCAACCAGTTATGTCTCACTTCAGAATGCAGTTTATACATATGAATGAAGCTAGAAGGGCTGCCTAGCAGCCACCATTTTCTCTATAAACACTTTAAAAGCCACTTGACATGTAAGCCATTTTCTTTTGAAAAGTTTTTACAACGCAAGCTTATAATTGTTACTATTTGTGAATAATGGACAAATTAAAAAAACCCTTAGTCTTAGGAAAAATGATACATCATTACACTGGAGACAAACAAGTATGTACTTACCATTTTTTTCAGAAGATAAATAACCTCAGCACTGTAAAATCATGTACACAATGCTGTCTGTATGCTCACAGATGCACATCTGTAAATCACCTTTTTGGTGTAACCCCTCTGTTCTATTACTCAAGGCCTTAAAAGCTATTAAGACTCTAGGTGAGGCACTTGAGTCCTTAATCTATGGGAGAAGGAACTGAACACAAGGAATGTCCACACAGAAAGTAAGAGAAACTGGGAGGATTAATTATTCACTGACTATTGCTGTGTCAGTGGCATTCTGTACAGATGGTAAGGAGCTGCAACCGATTTTATAGTCTGAAGAGTCAAACACAAGCTTGACTTCAGAACTTAGGACTGTTCATAAATTTTTTAAAAAATTAGATATTAAAAACACAAAAATATTTCCTATTTCCACATGAAAACCAGTTCTGCAGTGGAAGTTACTGTTGTTCTTACTGTGTCTGTCCTTGAAACTGCAACAAATCTACTCAAAAAGTTTGCTAGCACAGTCACTTCATAAAGGGAATATCACAGAACTTGCAGAGCACCCATGAGAATGAGCCTCTTTATAAACTACTTGAAAAAACTGTTACACAGTAACTTGGCTTTCTTTGCAAATGGAGAGCAGTTCCTTGCCTTGCTGCAAGAAATGAATCTAAACACCTGAGAAACTAACTTTCTCCCTAACACCAGAAAAACATAGCTTATACCAAATGAGTTTGAATATCTTGCAAACAGTGGTCATTACCAGTTTATGGTCTCTACATGTATAATACAGAAACATAAAGTGTTTTGGGTGTGTTCAAGGGTACACTTTGCACAAGACCAGAGTTGGCTCACATTAGTTTTAAGCAAACATATGCACTGAAGTTCAGCAGAGGTGCCATGCTTTTCCAAAATAATTAATCTGTAACTCACCTATAACGCTAACCTTAGCAGCACAAAGCAGAGTAGTCATGATGCATCTTCAATAAGTATAACTGCTTTTCAAGAATTCATTATAAAAACAAAGCCCCAGACAGATACCATTCTCTCAGATTATTAGAGTCCAAAAAAAAGTAACTTTTGCCATAGTGACAAAAAATCTAACGAGTTGTACATTCAAATGTCATTGCATAAAAAAATTGAATTACGTTCCTATAAACAGTCTATAAGAACACTAGTCAAAACCAGAATAAAAGAAGGATACTTTCATTGAGAAGTTTGATGTTGCTCTGAGGGGTGGAAGTACGCAAATCCTTACTGTTATCCTATCAAGTGTAGCGAAAGAGCTGAACTATGACTTTTTTATATTATAAAGCCCTAAATCTTCAAGGAATTAACAGCAGCTTATTAAACAATCTCATTTTAAATGATGGGGAAGAGAAATGTAAGTATCAAGGCAAAGATATAGGTTTAAAATAGTGTATGATTTTGGTTTGACAAGGTCAAGTGATACTGCTTAAAAAAAATTACATGCAGGAATGTAGGAAAAACAGATGAGCTCTACAGGGCTTTTCACCAGTAAGCAGTGTTATCAAAAAAGTCTCTAAAAATTAATAGCCCTTCACCACCTAGTTAGTTACCATGAGGCAGGTGAGAGTTTACCCTTGGAGAGGAAATACGTGTTTATTTAGTCCACCCTACTTACCAGAAACATTTGTCAATTCAATTCCATATACTGAAGCTGTGGTAAGAAACAGAATGACAAAATGTTCTGGTTGTTTTTAACTGAAAGAACACCCTTTTGGGGACTGCCTAAAGCTTTGCTTTAGAAGATGCTGGTTTAAAAGCTGTTTCTCGTTACAGCTTTGTCTCTGCCTTTTGTAATAAGAGCTTCATAAATTATCACCTTAGACAGTATAAGGTATCTGATAATCATGTTCCTAAACACTTCATCTGTATGTTTCCCAGTTGTACAAGTCTGGGACAAAGTTCATGGTAAAGCATTTGTGCCAGCTGTTGTACAACATTTGCCTACTTCAATGAGCACAGCAAAGATGACATTGTAACCTGCCTGACCATCTCATCCTCTGAATGCTTCGTAATTAAAACAGCTCCTCAGACACAAGATTTCTACATTTAAACTCCAACCTCAAACAGTAGCTGGCATAAAATGATTTAGTCAATGCCATTAATAAGATTGTCCCACAGACTTAGAGAAGATGCCAACACAACAAAGCGCTTTCAAGCTGGAAGGAAAAGTGTACAAAGATGGTGAAAGAGGCTTTCAGTATGGATAATTACCCCAATATTGTGTGACAACTGAACTCGCTTGTAGATGAGATGTTAAGGAATCTGTGGAATATAACCATAGTAGAATGAATTGTGAATAGCGCTGTGTTCCCACAACATTCAGTGGGATACACACACCCGCCAGTATGTCTGTGCTTCTACAAGTCTTTCATAAATCATCAGATTAGGATTACAGATGAATTGCAATACATGTGTACAGTTTGTTTTAACAGTTATAAGCAGATTTTTATGGTGTAAATATCACAATTCTCTTCAGTTGTTCTTTGGAGTTAAGAGTTTGCAAATTCTGTGGGATCTACACCATAGATGAAGCTGGTGTGAATACCACAGATAGATGCCCAAAATTCTAAAATACCTTCAGTAGCACCTGTTGAAACTCACTGTTATGAATTGAGACACTTTTCCTCTTAAAAGTTACTGTTTCAGGCCGCTACAAACTCTGTCAGCTATTGTACCTGTCTGCTATTTGAAAACTTACCTTTTCAACAGTATCAGTTATTCTGCAGAGCAGGTAAAAGCTAGAAATAGTGGTCAGAGAAAAAATCCTCCCTCCAGATAGCAAGTCTCATGATCTGAGCAACACTGAGCTGATCTACTTAGCTGCAAAGGCCCTATTCCCCCTTCAAAGCCTCACCAGAACATGAAGGAGGGATACATTCAGAGTTGGGGTTCGCCGGAAGTCATCTTTACTTTTTTAAAAATATATATTTATCTATACAATGCAATGCTTACTATATGTGCAGGTAGTGGGGAGAGGAAGTGGTTTCTTTCCAAATTAAACATGAAATTATGATCTTAAAAGTTTCCTTTTTTAGGGATAACAACATTATGTTTTTTAAGACAAGGGGTAGGTGATTAGCTAGAAAAAGTCTTACATAGCTTGAAGTAAAATTGATTCTATTAATTCCACACCACAGCATCTATTAATATTAAACCTGTGGTATAGAATTTGTCCCATGACCAAATTCTATATCTTTTCAGGCATTTGTTGAAAAAATGAGCTTTTGCATCAATTTCTTTTAGGTGTATTTATGCTAAGTACTACGTAGGGACATTCATAAATTCCAAAGCATTTGTTTTTCTGGTTGCTCATTATTTTGCTCATGTATTTCTATTTAAGCTAAAAGTGCACCTGTTCATGATCTAAGAAAGACTCTTTCTAAAATGTTAATGACAACAACTCAGTTGTTTCCAAGACTGATGAAAGTTGGGGGGAATGGAAAGTGCCAATACCATGCATCTCTGCACAGAGAGGAAAAAGTCTATCAGTGAGAATCCTGGCAGAGATGTAATCCTTTGAAGTAGCTAAAAAGTTCCATTTTATTTTTGCCATCTGAGAATTTCAAACATATTCTTTGCAAATACACCCTCAATTTATTATACAATAAAAGCAGCCATCTGCCAACATTCTATTGGCACTGCTTGTATGGACATATATATATCAAATGGAAATTTCCATTGACTTAGAGGGGCTTTCAGTGCTCTATTAAGAGTTTCACGTGCATGCATATGAAAGCTGCATACAATGCACATTGATTTTGGAAAATATATCAACCACCAGAGCAATCAAAAACTGCCAAGACAATCATGTATCAATGCAAGTCTGCAGTCCTCCTTCTGCCATTTAAAAGAAACTGCAAATTTAAATTCAGTCAGCCCCTACAATATACAACAAGAATTACTCTGTGGTTCAGTGAGATTTTAGCAGCACCTCTGTTTGTATTTGTTACAGTTGGATCCTAAACTACCAGCTTAAGAACATGGGAAAGCGCCATATGCATGGTGAGGTTTTACAAGAATATGTAAAGAACCATTCTAGTATGCAAATTTTTACCAATATAATTTAATTTATTTTCCCCAAATTGCAAACCAATATTTCTCTGATCTATTAATAAACAGCTCACCATTTCAGCACAATTTTGCAGTAAACATGAAGATGGACTGTGCTGTCATGTTCTAATGCTTCTCAGCTGGCTCCATTGTAAGTTCCTCTTGTGGAAATACTGACAGCTGCTTAGTTTAAAAAGCTCAATACAACCTTTTTGGCTGCTGTTCCTCAGCTGGTCTTCCTCTGGAACTAAGTGGTTAGCATTTCTGCTTCTCTGACCAGTTTTAAAAGCTGCTGTTGAAGGCAGTAAAGGCTGCATAACTAGCATACCCATTTTGCTTGTGTAATTGCTGTGCAGGTATACCCGGGTTGGCTGCAGGACCAAAGCAGACAAAGCTGCAAAATGTGTAGCAGCAATGCAGCGCTCTCTCATGTGAATCGTTCAGGTGCCTCTATTCTAAAAACTCACCTAACTTATAACTGAAAAATAGAGACCAGGCTTGTAGAAATATAGCATACAGTAAATCTGAGACAGCTTATTGATCCATTGACTGCAATATCAAGGCATACCCAGTCACAAATATTTTGTCTGTAATTCCTGAGAGCACTACAAAAGTGCTGTAACTGATGGCTGAAAATACTTTCCTTGTGTTAGAGGTCATTTCAGGATATGTTTGTTTTAATACCATTTGACTTGTGCCAAATTCCTGGTTAGTAAATGCTTTTTATGTTAGAGCTGCAAAGAAGTTTGAGGTCATTTTTCTATCAGTAACTACAACAGTGGCACTCTGAACTTTTAAAACCTTTTATATTAAATGAGGCCCTGTAAGATCTGCTGAATCTGCAAGACATGAAAAATACAGGATATATGTGTCTGACTTCAGTGCCTGCACTTAAATAACCCACATTGTCTAGCTATTGTGAAACTGAACACAGCAAGATAATAAACTCGCTGCCCGTTCCAATCTACCTAATAAAAGCCAAGTGGTTAACAAAGGAAAAAAGTATACCTATAGAAATTCTACAGAAAGGACCCTTCAAAGGTTGTCCTGCATTTGAACAGCCGAGTACGTTTTTGGCTCTGTCAGCACTGACTTCCAAACAGCTGATCCAGGATTGGAAGGGGGCAGGGGAGTAGTTGGAACATGCTTAACTTATAAAACAGAACTAGGAACCACATGTCCAATATAAACAAGTTGCAGGTTTCTGCTCTCAGATGTGCCATAACCATGTTCAGCCAGACATAACACCATGCAATAGTTGTAGTTCAAATGGTTAAAGGTGCCTTCTTTACAGATGAAACCCAACGGCAAGTTTGTTTCATAAACAACTCTAGTAAAATATTTGCTTATGTACAAAGCATCACATACAAATACTTCCCGGTGTCCTGCAAAGTACGTGCTACTGCAGAAAAATCTTCTAGAGATCATTCAGAACACTTTTTCCATAATACTGTGATTAATTTCTAAAACAAACACAGGTATCACTTGCAGTTGTTTGCAGTTTACTCTAGACTGTCTGTAGGACTCAGGTCTTACTACTGAGAAGGAAAACGCTGCTACTGGTGTTGAGGATGAGGAAAACAACTGCAAGATCATCCATCCTCACCACTTCCAATATTCATAGGTACACTGGACCTGAGTACCACCTCCATGCTAAAAGGAAGATAGTTTGTGAAAAGAGAATTATCTGATGTTTCAGATTTTCCACTAGGTACCCAAAGTTTTCACCCTGTAGAAAAGGCAATCCTTGAACAGTGAATTGTGTGCATGGTATTGACTGGAACAGCTGCACTGTAGTTGGGACATTTGCTGTTAATTATCCTCTGCTCAATTACAGTAACGTAACAGGTTGCACAGGCTTGCAACTCACTGCCTGAGCTAACTTTGTCTCAGTAACTGTCTTGGTCTCAGCAAAATCTGATTCCCAAAGAAGTAAGTCACTAATGGATTACTTTTCTTTCTGTAAATTTATTTTTCTTGGTTTATTGTGTTGCAGTGCAACCCAACCCAACCCAACCATATGTGTCCCCTCAGATTCAAAACAATGTTCATTTGTCTTTTAAACTGATTTTCATCTTCTCTTCCTCACCCAGCAAAAGTGGGGGAACGTTATGGAGAGAGAATATTTAAATATGTTGATAACTGTTGTCTGTGTCAAAGACAATGTTGAAGAACAGGAAAAAGAAGACAGTATTTCTCATAGTAGACCCTCCATCACAGTTATGAAAACGGTAAGTACAGCAGCTTTGCTTTAAAGACTTTTAAGCTGTTAACTGTTATCAGAAGCTTTATTTTTGTGACCTCTGCACTATTAGTATCTCTACGAAGACTGAGAAAAAGGAGGGAAGGGAAGCCCTTCACAGAAAAACTTGTATAACAATTGGGAGATTTAGTTCTCTCTAGTAGCTAACACTACTCTAGTGTGTGGTAAAGACCATTTTCAGCCAACTGGATTCTTCACGTAGCCAATGTAACCATATCTCTTTTGCAGCTGAATTAACTGAATCCTATTATTCAGTCATGGACTAATAATGTAAAAGGAGTGAATAAGAGTAGCTCTGCCTTTCTTCCTGATTTGAGCTCCTTTTGAAAAACTCTAAATTTTAAAGCTTCCCTACTCTTTTTAAGAAACTTAGCCCCCATGCTTATTTCAAAGATTTTACCATTAAAACACTTATAGCATATATACTGATTATTTGTTATCTTCAGTGAACATAGTCTGTTTGATACAGTCTGTTTGATACATTGTCTGTTTGATATCATCTTATTGATATTATGATCAATAATTTAACTAATGAAAAAACAGAGGGAAAATATTTTGATGCAGTCAGCAAAGAGAGGAGGTAGAAGACAGAAGAAGAGCATTAATGGACACAACAGCCCAGAGGCACCCTGGAGCTTCTCAATAATCTGGTCATATGCTATCAATCCTGAGGTAGGCATGCAGAGCCAGCTAGCTGTTTCTAACTTTTAACACAAGAAGTCAAAACAAGGAGGCCTAGCCACTAAAACTGAAATTGCTGAGCAACGTGCAGAGGGTCAAATTAAATTTTATCTGTAGTTTTGCCTGTGGGAAAACAGCACTAGGGAAAGGCCTTTTCAATTTCCTCTGGCATCCTCTTCAGAGGGAGTGCAGCTTCTCATTCAGCCCTGGCATCCAGAGTAGCCCAACTGGCATCTCAGAGGATTGAACCAGCGGTACCCGCTCATTTCATCCTGCTCTGGACAAGAGCAATCTGCAACCCTGCTTTCCTCTGCTCTTTTGAGTGACACAGGAGGCAACAGATTAAGTTTCTCCTTTTGTAATCATCTCCTGTAAAGGCTTGGGTCTTCATCAACACTGCCACCATGCCACATACATGTATATATACCCCTTCTAGAGTCATTGTGTGCCTACAGGCAAGGTAAAGGAAACCCAAGCCAAGTGTAGTCCATATTTTCTCTCTAACTAAGTTTCTGGTAATCATCAGGTGCTAAAGTGGAAGATAAACTTTATTTCACTGATATGTGAACTTGCTTCTCTCCTCACATTGGTTAATCAGTTTCTTCACATATACACAGGTACCGCCTTGCTGCAGACCAGCTTCAAAGACGTGCTTGTAGAATGAATGTCGTCAGAGCAAGTCAGACATACTAGAAATGAAAGTGAAAAACCAATCTCCTTTTTAAATCCTTTTAGCTGTAATTTATATAAAGGTCTCTTTACCAACCTAAACACAGGCCAAATACTACTCCAGCTTGTCCAGCCTAATTGCTCATGATCCCTTCCCTGCCCAAAATCCAATCAGTTTTTCTCTACATATAAACATGTAGTATAATGCAGTAAATTGGGGGCCTCTACATCTCTCAGAACACAGCAGTCTTGGACTGCTTTATAAGGTTGTAGTCTGTAGGTGACTGCTAGGCTCTGTACCCTTCCCACTGGTGTACCAAACAAGACTGGTTTATAGTGACTCCAGAGAATTTCCAAACCTCCCCAGTGACACCATGCTGAAAATCTGATTACAGGAGAGAGAACTTTGTCACATAATTTAAAAGTCCTTTATGTTTAGGAATTTTCTCAGGAATGGAGAGGATTTTTGAAACTTGTGTACCAATGAAATTTTTCTATCAATGGGATCAATGTAGCCTGGGACAGAAAGGACTTCATCTGTGGATCACAACATAGCTTCTGAGGTCTACAGGAACCTCAGCAGAAAAGAATCTGGATTTGACCTCTACCCACTGAAACTAAATATAAGCTTCTGGTAAACATTAAAACTTCAAGAGCTTTGTGGCTGATGATCATGTTTAACTCCAGGATGTCCACTGAGAGAGTGGAAAACATAAACATTAAAAGAAACCTAGGGGGAGGGGAGGGACAGGGTTTGAAAGCTGGTGGAGAGAATCGCAAAGATTTTGGTGAGTAATGTTTTCTGGCTGGTTCAAGGGTTTGTCGATTTAATAGATGAAGCCATTCATAAGGCCGAGATAGCTTAACCAACCGCTTGTGTACCAAACACGAGGAACTATGGATTGCTCTAGCATGTTATGTTTATTTTAATAGAGAAAGTTACTCTATACTAGTAGGAGCAAGGACAAAAGGCAGATGCTGCTTCCTTGGCTGTTCCATCTCATTTCTTCTGCTTTAAATAAGATAATTAGAATCTTCTGCCCTAAGGTTTGTGCTTTGGACATATGAGCACAGAAACCTCACTAAAACTATCAGAAGGATTTCACACAGGGCACCAAACCACTGGAAAATAGCTTTCATTCCCTACCAACGGGAGCTGGATTTGACCCAATAGCACTGGGAAGGCTCTGTATCTCTTTGCCAGACCATAAGCCTAACAATGTCGCCTGTCCTTCCTCCAAGCATGAAGAGCAAAACCGTTAATTTAGAAGTGCAGTAGCAAACAAGGACAAGAAGTTTCTAAAGCACGTCATAAACTGTACTATTCAAATATCTCTAGCATTATCATCAGTATCTACTACCCTGCAGTGTTGTTCCTAGCCTTTAGTTCACCCCTAAATACCAGCTCATCTAGTCATACAGCAAGTAGTTCTACTCCATAGCAGAAGTTTTTGATTGTTTCTTACTAAACAGATTTGGGAATTACGAGGGCAGTTGTTTTAAGTACCTTATGTACTCTGACTACTTTCACCACTGCTTGGTGAGGTGGATAGCCATCACACTATCCATCTGACAAGTAGCCTGATGTGTACACAATACTTAACTAGCTCAGGACCACTGAAGGCAGCAATGACCCCAAACCCTTGTTCTACATCAGTAAAACCTATTATGTGTTTTGTAAAAACAAACGTTTGCTAGTCCTGGAAATCATCACTTTTTCTGTTAGCTTAAGTCCTAGTGTCACATAAACCTGTCACAACTTCTTTTAAGAAATAAAAAAAATCAAACATCTTAAAAAACATTCTGCAAGAGGAGTAAGAGTCATTAAGCCTGTTTAAAACTCAATCCAAACAGAGACAGACCTGTTGCCAGTGAGGAGGGAAACTTGGCAGCTTTGTTTAAAGCTTCCCACACAGACACTGGAGACGCAAGAAAACAAAGAAGCTGTAGTCCCCGAGGGTCCGGCCACTCCCAGGGCAAAAACAGTCCCTGCTTTCCCTCTAGCTCTGAGACACGCACATGCTGTCTTCTCTCAGTGCCGTTAGCTACAGCAATACCCAATTAAGCCCTACAGACCTGGGAAAAATACGGAAAATGAAGAGTTAAAGAGGACAAGGAAAAAAACAGAGAACTTGGAGGCAGGCCAGCGTCCCCGAATGACTCGGCTCAGCCGGCAGCCCGGAGCGACACCTCCCCCCCTGCGGCCCTGCCCTCCTGCTCCTCTCCCCGCAGGGCGGGCACGGCCCAGCCCTCTCCTCTTTATCGGGGACAGAAGTTCCCGTCCTTGCTCTCTAGTTGGTTTGGGAGCCCAGAAACATAAACTTATCTTTCACTTTTAGAACAATGGCAAACGCCAGAAACAAGAAAGCAAAAGAACGGAAAACTAATGGAGATAATTCCCTGCAAGCCAAGTGGAAGCACCTTTCCTGCGTAACGCCCAAGGAGGCAAAAAGCAGTTACACAGTGCAAAGCGGGGCAGGCTGCCAGGGGTGCCAGGAACACACTGTTCCTTTGGCTGTGCAGCATGGGGAATTGTCCATCTGTATACTCAAACTTGATGGGACTTTCTCCTCTCCCAAAGGGAGCAAAGCATACCCTCAATTTAGCAGGATTCTTCCTTTATCTTAGGAAGGCAGCAGGAAAAGCTGAATGTATGCTGAAGAGGTATGGCTGGTGTGGGTGAGGCTGCCACCTTTGAGCTAAAGCTGTTCAAGAGTCATTAAATCACGTATAGTTCTGAGGCTATTGATGCTCCTTGTAAGCGCTCTAGTTGGTGTGGTGCCTCTCGATCTGTGCTATGACCAGTGCCTTGAGCAGGAATCTGCTGCCTCAATTTTTCATGTTCCCTGACTGGAAGCCAGCCTGTCCCACAGCACCAGGTAGAGGCATGAATGAGGTCTGGCAAGCCACGGGGCTTATTTCAAGATGGCACTCAGTACTTTCAGTGCAGGACTTCTACTTTTTCTATGTGTTTAAAATTAAAATAACAACAAAAAAGTGATCAGGTAAGTATCCACCAAGTAGTAAACACTGATCAGAACAAGTTAGTGTTTGCTTTCAAATGTATCTTGTTTTGAAATTCATTTTACCCAGCTGCTAAAAGCATTTTTGAGACTGAACGTCCCACTCTCTCTACAGTTCCGACAAATGTCTCCTTGTGACTCATGTTCAGCCTCTCAACTGCCTTCCTGCCTACTCTAGCTTTCACACAAGTGTCTGCTGAAGAAACAGACACACAGTAATTTGGGTGCCTCTAGAACATTTAATTTTAAAGTATCCAGAGTACTGATGCTCGCATGGGACGTGATAAGCTGGTATAAAGATAGTGACAGGAGCATGGGGTAGGAAAAAGTAGATGGGGGAGGGTAAGAGGCACTGAAAAAAGGGGAAGTAGAACAAGGCAGCTATCAGCTAAAAATTACAGCTTGGTACCATCCACAGAGACGACCCACACACCGTTCCCTGTGACATTAAGTAATAAAGAAGGCCAACATTAGATTTGAATCTATTCCCAGTAAGGGTTTATTCCCAGAGGGAATTTTTTTGTTGTTGTTGTTTGGTTTTCCCGAGCTTGAGTTCTGAGAGGTGAAATCATAATGGTGGCCAAATACAAGTTTGTTTGGTTTTGTTTTTCAACACTCAATTACCAAGCTGTAACAAAGAAATCTCTGTCTGGATTGTAACTAACCTGTATGGGTCCTTAGATGAGCTTTAAGATGGGAAGATTTGCCATAAACTTTTTCACACCCCACATAGTGGCATTTGTGCTTTTTCTGGGGTGATCCTGGGTCAGTCCAGCTTCTCGTGCGTTTGTTCTTTTGTCTGGGGCTTGGCTGAGTTACTGCAGCCAGGCTAGTAGGTGTGGCTGCTCTTCCTCCTCCACGCTTACCAGTTGAAGACACACTTTCTTCCCCAAACTCCTTAGGAGCAATAGAAATGTGTAGTTGTTCTGTTATATCAAAGGTTTCTGTTTTTTCCATCCTTAGAGCAGGTGAGTTCGGGACATGCTGGTTCAGATCTGCTAAAATGCTAGCTACCACAAGTAATGATGATCCATTGTCCTTCCCGATTTCTCTGACTTCTCGCTTATCTTCTCCATTTGATGAAGGAGGTATTGCTGCATCAGGTTGGGGATCAGGCTCCCCTTTGGGACTATGGATAATAGCACGACTGGACATAGAAACAAGGCACTCCGCTGCAAAATGATCCACGTACGCTGCTGTTGCCATTTTTCGGTAAGTTTAAAAAGAAATCCAAACAGAAGGAGGAAAAAACCCCCAAAACCCAAGCCAAAAAACAAAACACTGCCCTCTCCCTTTTAAAAAATATTACATGAGCAGACTTTTCCCCCTCTTATTTCTTAGGATCTCGGTGTAGAAGTAAAGACTGATTTAGCTGCCATCAAAACCCCACTCGGTTCCTGACGATCACACCCAGCTTGTCCGTAAATCAGAAAAAAAGCGTTGGAAGTCCCATGGAAGAGAAGAGCAGACAGATCCTGGCACTGGCAGCTTGTTGCCTGAGTATGAATTAATGCAGTTTTTTCGATAACGCAGTAAAGCAAAGATGCGGTGTCCCCAGCCCTTCCATTGCGTTGTGACAGTAGAATAAGCTTTCCCCGTTATCGCTCCTCGGAGTCGCCCGGACCCCTACGGGGGCGTGGCCGGGGAAACATCTGGGCCTGACGTCACAGAGAAGCCACATCCTGCGCCGGTCAGGTTGGCGGCGCTCGAGAAGGGCTGTGCCCGCCAGCGCGGTCTGCGCGCGGAGCAGCAGTTCGCAAATGAAAGGAAGCGGCCGATTGGCTGAGGGGGTGGCGCGCTCCTAAATCGCCCGCCTTGGGAGCGTGTGGCACCCTCCGCGTCCTAGCAGCCGCTCCGCGCAACAGGGCCGCAGCGCACAGAGCGGCGGCCGCGGACCCCTCCGCCGGCGGGAAAGCGCACGTAGCCGCTCCCGGCTGCCGACCCCGCGGCGGTGCGAGCGTGAAGCTCCCGGCCCTTTTCCCAAGCCGTCCCTTCTGCCGGGCATTAACGATTCGGGGCGTGCCACTTCAGAGCCTGTACTGCTGGGGACAGCCTGACAGGCGCTCAACTGTTACAAGGGAGAGGTTTTTAAAAAAGCTGCCAAGTTGAAACGGGTACAACCGACAGGAAAGAGCGCACCTACACCGTTTGGGAGATGGGAGTTCACTTGTGGATTTTAATAGGTTGTGACAGGGTTAACTGCCAGGGTATACGTTTGAAATCGCCTACTTTTCTGTCAGAACTCACCTCACCATAGCAATCCACTGCCTCTAAATTATTTAGAAGAACATATCAAAGTAACTTGCCTTCCATTATTATTCTCAGCTTGCAAAAGACAGCTCAGCCAGTTTTATAGATTCTAATGCCTGAATTAACAGAAGGCTTGCATGTGTGACAAACCAAGCAAAAGTAAAGAAACGCATATGAATTCAGCTCTGAAAGTGCTTAGTCTGTGGTGCTTCTCACCTTTGGTTGAAACATGTTTCTCCAGACTGTCCTGTGAAATTCCTGTCTTCTAGTAGGGCCTTTTCTCAGAGGCAGAACTGGTCAGAAAGCAGGAGGGCTTTTTTGGAAGCTTGCTTTGGGATGGGAAGCATTGGAGTTTGAGGGGGTGTGAGAGGAAGTGAACATCTGTTGCAGAAACTCAAATAGTTCTGGTGTTAGGCTGCATAAAAAGTTGGTTTTGTACACATGAAAATGTCTTATGAAGGAGCAACATCTGCTTATGCTACTGATGCACTTCATGGAAAAATATGCTTTAGATTCTCATGCAACACTTCCCCTTATTGGTAACCTCTGTTTACCACAGTGCTCCATGTCAGCTCTCCTAATACTGCTGTGTGGGACTTGAGTCGCTGCAGCAAAGAAATACTGTAAACGACAAGGGCAGGAGGATGTGGTTGAATGCTGAATCGAGCCAGATCATTTTGATGAAAGGATATCATACCATTTGTTCTGCTGAGCGTATCTCCAGGAAATATTTACACATTTTCAAAAAAAAAAAAAAATCTGAGTTTCAGCCTTACCTATTTGCTCCTAGATGAAAAAGGAATTCTAGGGAAAACATTTTTAATGAAATTTTAGTTGGATTCAAGCTCAACCTCCTCCTTGAGGGAAGAGGATTGCCTAGATAGACCTACCTGGCAGGTCTTTAGAATCTGTAGTAGGTTCAGAGCAGAAATGCTGCAGCTCTTCCAGTTTAAGGAGAAGCGTGGGCAGTTTTCAGGGGAGTGAAGAAAAGGCAGAGTTCAGCCACAAGTTCTCAGTCCCTACCACAATGTCAAGGACCATTACCAGTAAATGGAGAGGAGTCACCTGGACTATCCTGGTTGCCAACCCTCATCTGGCTTTGTCCTAGCACTGACGGAGCTGTTCCAGAGCCACCCTAATACCTCTGTGCCCTCACGCCATGCAGTTCCCCCCTGCCCCCAGCACTGTAATGTCCTTTTCCTACCACTGTCACATCCTGTGATGTTCATCCATAGCCTGTCCTGGCTATGTTGCTGGCCCCGCTGTGTAGTAGCAACCTGTCTAGAGCTTCCTGTGGCTCAGGAGGGCTGATACA
This sequence comes from Porphyrio hochstetteri, assembly GCA_020800305.1. Classification (NCBI taxonomy): domain Eukaryota; kingdom Metazoa; phylum Chordata; class Aves; order Gruiformes; family Rallidae; genus Porphyrio; species Porphyrio hochstetteri. Next base: position 8,287,437 of record CM036915.1, on the reverse strand, counting down.
GCCTAGCTGCAGCCTGAGGAGAGATACTGGCAGCCGCCGAGAGGGAATTCAGCAAGCCCTGAGAAGATCCCCTCAGCAGAACTCCCAGCTGCCTGGCATGAGGAGGGAATTCTCCCTCAGAAGGGTCTAGCCGTGTGATTGGCTGCTCTGCTTCCTTCTGGGAGCTTCCAGAGAAGATTAGCCCATCAGGAAAAGATGTGACATGGCTGGAGGGCTTTTTCTCAGAGCCTGTGGCTCTGGGGCAGTTATTTGGGGGCAGGTAATCTGAGGTAGTTTTTGTTTTGCCTTTGTGGTGTGAGCAGGCAGGACACAGCTCACCATGTTTCCAGTCTTTGGACAGAGGAGAGAGACCCCATGTTGTGTGTGCAGCTGGGCCTGCTGGCAGCAGGTGGACCATGAGGAGATAATGGTTATAGCTGATAGCAAAGAGAAGTACTAAATTTCTTTTCCAGACCTCTTGTCTGTTGGGTTAAAGCCTTGTCCTGCTAGCAGCCCCTCTTCTGCAGGAGTGCCTTTTGAGTAAAATTAATGGCTACAGCCAAGTCCCCAGTGAAGTTAATGAACTGTGTAGTGCTTCTGCAATTTTGTGGTTGAGAGCTTGGTTAAGTATCTGCTTGGGAATGTGACTCTGACTGTGTTAGATGTTGTTAAGAGCAGGGAACTGGCAGTAGCAAGTAGTCTGCTTCAGCTACCAGACACTGGATGCTGGGCAGATCACAGGATACAGTTGTTGAGCGCAAGGGGTTCTTTTTTATGCACAATCGCTGAGAAAGCTGTGACCGAAGAAGCTGTGTAGGGCTGTTTCTCTGGTTTCTTTCAGCTGTGAAGCAGGCAAAGGTGCCTTTTTTTAAGATGGTAGTGCTGTTTCTTGCAGTAACGATCAGCAGAACATCCTGAAAGTCTTCACAGGAACATGCTGAATACACCAAGCAGGCCTGTTCCATAGTGTGCCTGACCTTTGCAGTTGAGGCATGAGAGTGTTTTGGTTCATTTCCAGGTATGGGCATGCCTTTTTGCTGTGGTCAGACTTCTGAACTGGTGATCCACAAGTAAACACTTGGGGGTTTTGCTTTTAATTTCCTAGTTCATCTTCCTTTTACCTTTCTGTCTCTTAGTTTTCATACGGTTGCTGTTCATCATACATTACAGGAAAGCAATTCAATGAGAGCAAAGCTGTAGATTGGTGGTCTATAAGATGCTACAAAAAAACCTTCCAAATGAAGGAGTAATGTCTGGTGGCCACTGGTTCTGAGACATCCAGTCATAACAAATCAGCAGCTGCACCAGGAAAGGGCTTTTTATCTATTGATGTAAAAACTTAAAAAGTGGGAAATGGAACTTGCCTGCCATAAAAATATCTTAGAACTTGAAATTATCTCCATCTGCTGCATATTTGTGAGGAATTGGGTCAAAAAAAGAAAGTAATTTCTTTTAAAAGCAACAGCAAGTTGAATAATGCTTGTTAGAGAAAAGGAGAGTGTTCAGATTAGGGTACAGCAAATGTAGCAAACATGGGAAGGTAAAACATAAAATAATTTATCTATTTTCTGGCTCTGTAACAAGCAGGAGACTTCTGTCTTGTTTTGCCAGCTGTTACGCAGAAAGTGATGAAGTTAGAAGCTATACATTGAGAATAATCACTTCCACAGGATATAATCCATATAATCATTATTTTGAGCTCTGTTTAACTCATTTCAGTGTTGGTTTTGGTCTTCGATGATTTACCCAATTAGTAATTTCTAATTCTTCACTTCTCTGCTTTTTACAATGTGTGACTATTGCATGTTGCCACTTTCACTAAGCTGCTTCTAATTCAAAAGCACAGAAAAAGCTGACACGTTACCAAGAAGCTCTCCATTGAGTGAATTTATCTAGTAGCTTATTCAGTAAATGTTGCGTAACATTTATTCACATTCTTACTTGCAAACCAGCAATGAATTGCAGGTGTGAACACCATGGCAAAATATTTAGCTGAATATTTTTGCAATATAGTATTTGAAGCAGATGTTCTAATGTCAGATGAGTAATATGTTGGGCCTACAGAACTGGTTAGTGCTCAAAACCTGGTATTTATTTATAAAATCATGATGAAGATATCTGATGTTAGGGTACAATTGACATATAATGTTTGCTACTGGGTAGTTGGTATGTATTAAATTGTAAATTAAATTTGGAGTAGGGTGGTTTATCAGTTTTGTCCTGTCTCTGATTTGAGCAAGGAACAAAAAAAAAAAAAAAAAATCATTCAGATAGTATAATGAGATGGTCAAATGTTGGTAGCCGTGCAGCCCAGTGGAACATGCACAGGTAAGAAAATGGCTGCTTTCCATGGCAATACAATATTTACAATCTGAACCTGGACATAAAGGTGAGGGTGCAAATGTGATTTAAGAGGTGATCACATCATGAGAATGACCAGAGAATTGCTTAACAAAGTAACTGCAAGTTATAATAGATAAAAACATCTTTGAATAGGCTTTTTCTTTTAAGCATACTACTGGTAGAGGAAACATAGGATGGCAGCTGTCTGTCTCTATACACCTATAACTTGTGATTTCTGAAGTAGAACTGAAGTTTGTTTTCTGTGAAGACTGCTGTTAAATAAACTGTTAACCCAGAATGGTCACTTGTCTGTGAAACTTTGACCCATTTCAAGAGACTGAATGTAATAAGGCTGTGAGATTCTACCTGCGTGAAGCTTGTTCTGAAGGGTAGGAGAGCCCTGGCCACCTATACCCATCAAGAGCATGTGGCACTAGTTTGGCAAAATCCAAACCCAGTAGAACTTGGAAAATGTCCAACTGAGGGAGGGCTACCTAGGGCTGTAGCAGAAACAGAGCATTTAAGTGGGTGCTCTATGTTAAAAAGTTGATTAACAGAAGTTTCAGCTTGACTGCCTTTGTGCAGTGTCTTCCTTTTTTACCTATCTTTAGGCTGCATTCATATCAAGGTCACTATAGCAGGTACATGGTCTATCCATAATCCACACAGCCTTCTGTGTAAACTATGTAAGTCAGTTCCCCAAGTTTTGTGTAAAACCAGCAAATCTGTTTCTTACTGATTAATCAAAGCAGAATGAAGCACCCAAGGCTGAATTCTCCTCCTGTGGTAAAGTACAGCTGGGGCCTAAGTGTGCTGTGGCATAGTGACTGTTGGCAGGTTCGGTCACCTTTCATGATCTACAAATGGGTCCCTGTATTGGGGTTAATTTACTTCATAGCAACTTCACAGTGGTATGCTTTGGATTTGTGAACAAAACTGTTGATACCACAGGGGTGTTTTGGCTATTCCTGAGCAGTGCTTAGACAGCATCATAGAATCATAGAATTGTAGGGGTTGGAAGGGACCTCGAGAGATCATCGGGTCCAACCCCCCTGCCAAAGCAGCTCCCTAGCACATATTGCACAGATAGGCATCCAGACGTGTCTTGAATATCTCCAGAGAAGGAGACTCCACCACCTCCCTGGGCAGCCTATTCCAGGGCCCTGTCGCCCATCAAGGCTTGCTTTCTCACTGCCACCACAGTGAGTAGACTGGGGGTGGACAAGAGGCTGCTGGGAGGTGACGCAGCCAGGACAGCTTGACCCCAGCTGAGCAAAGTGATATTCCATACTGTCCTCTGTCATGTTAAGCAAAACGAGTGGGTGAGTTTTCCAGGGGTTGCTGTTGCTTGGGGACTGGTTGAGTATTGATGTAGCTGGTAGTGAGTGATGGCTTTTGTATCACTTGTTTGTCTTTGGTTTTGTTTTTTTGGGGGGGTTTTTTATCTCCACACACCCCCACACCCTCCCCCCAGTTTAATGAACTGTGTTTATTTCAACCACAATTTTTCTCACTTTTGCCCTTCCAGTTCTCTCCCCCATCCCTCTGCACGGGCATGAAGGAGTGTCCATGTGAGTTTTAGTAGTGTACTGGTGTTAAACAAAACCATTCCTTTTTTCTGATCCTGTCTCTGCTGGGCAGTATCCTGGTGTTCTGTTTTTGCAGGTCCAGCCCAGGACTTTTAGTGACTTCTTCTCTGCTGTGGATTTCTTTGCAGTAAGTGGCCTGACTACATGAGATTTTTTTTTTTTCTTTTGGCACAACTATAAGTTCTTCTGCAGCCAAGAACTGTTACTGCCACTTCTGCAAAAGAGATTTGTCCAGCAGATAAGCTTGCTGCCTGAAAAAGGGCCTGTATTACTATAAACTCTGTGATTCATTGTCTCAGATGTGTTTAATGCATTTACAATCTTAAATACCATGTTTGTATGCTTCTTGAAGCTGTGTTCTGCTTTTCTTTCCTTCTTGTTTATTGCCTATGTTTGTACTGTATCCAGACTATCAGTACAAGACCAGCATCTGGTCCATGTCTCCTGCTTCTCAGCTACCGTGCTGGCATCTCTCACTTCCATGACACTGTTACGACTTCTCTTCCTCTTTAGAGTAACCCTGATGAAGCTTGAGCACCAACCCTACAGATGCCCAAAACCTAGATTGTTTTGACTGAGATAGGATGAGTTACCCCATAGCAGTTCACAAATGCCCAAACTTAGCCCATGTGGGAAGCTAATACAAAGTAGGAAAAGGTATTCTGAAGCCCAGTCAAGCAACATTACAGTTCTAGGATGAAAACTGTGATACCTTTGTGTGTTGGTTGAGAATCTCATCCTTGCATTTTCAGAAATTCCCAGCCACGGGGCACTGGGCACAAGTTTTGCTGACACTTAAAAAGCAAATACTTTTTAAGAACATAGTCTGTGCAATTAAATGGGTTAAGTGCTAGACATCCAGTTTCAATGTTATGTGTCATACGCAGACAGACTTCAGAGAGTTCTCTTGTTTTTCTCAGGACACTAGGTGACAATGACATCATTGAACATGGTAATATTTTCTTCTATTCTGAGTCAGTTCTTGAGATATGATCTACATTCTGCATCTAAAGCAGAGGAGCGTTGCAGAATGTGTCATGTAACTACCAGAAATCTCAGTCTGCAGTATGAAGTACAGAAACGATTACTGAATCTGAGTAAGCACAGAAACAAAGAGATATTTCCAGGGAGCCCAAGTAGTGGAGAAGATGTGCATTTCATATAACACATGAGCATGAGCTACACCAGCTGCACTAGGATAGTTGGCCCACGAGTTTTCCCATCCTCCAGTATGTCCCTGCATAGGCATATCAATGTGTTTATATCCATTTCTGAGAGCATTGGGCAGACAGACATTGTGAAAATCAGGATCCTTATTTTAGGTACTTTAATGTAGTTTTGGAGACCCTGGTTGCCCATTTTGTAAATTCCTGGTGGTGATTTTTTTCCTTTTAAACTAACAGTAGTTTAACTTGTTCTGAAGCAGGTGTATGGGCTGCATTGAGCTGTATGAGAGTAATTCCCTTTCGGAGTACTGGAACTGCTCCTTTCCCTGAAATGAATGTACTTGGAAATCTGCAGCAAAAGTCTTCTGTTTGGTACTTCTCTACTGGGCACTGGTGAGGCTGCACCTTGAGTACTGTGCTCAGTTTGGGGCCCCTCACTACAAGAGAGACATTGAGGTACTGGAGCGTGTCCAAAGAAGAGCAGCAAAGCTAGTGAAGGGTCTTACGAGCGGCTAAAGGAACTGAGCTTGTTTAGCCTGGAGAAAGGGAGGCTAAGGGGAGAGACCTCATTGCTCTCTGCAGCTGCCCAAGAGGAGACTGTAGTGTGGTGGGTGCTGGTCTTTTCTCGCAAGTAACAAGTGATAGGAGAATTGGAAACAGCCTCAAGTTGCACTAGAGGAGGTTTAGATTGGTTATTAGGAATTTTTTTTCTTTGCTGAAAGGGTTATCAAGCATTAGAAGAGGCCTCTCAGGGAAGTAGTTGAGTCACTGTCCCTGGCGGTATTTAAAAGACCAGTAGATGTGGTACTTAGTGACATAGTTTAGTGGTGGACTTGACTGTGTTGAGTTTAGTTGGACTCAAGGATCTTAAAGGTCTTTCCTAACTTAAATGATCTATGATTCTTTGACTTCCTTGCACACTTACTAGTCTGTATGTTGTAAACTTCTGAAATCACATAATATCCTTCAGGAAAGGGTTACCTTTTCCAGTCATCATCTTGCTGGTTCAGGCCTAAATCGGCTTTTCTAGGACCAGGGAGTGACTTCTCACAGTAATGGTTTCCCCTAAGAGTTATCCTAAGTTTCCAGCATTTGTTGTTCAAGCTGATCATCCCACCTTTGAGGAGGAGCATGTGCCATCTCTCTGGAAAGTAGATATACTTTACCAAATTGCTTCTTGGTGCAAATAGAAATTTACAGTAGAGGTGAACACTAAAACTTCTTCCTCTCTCTCCTTACATGGTTAGTGAGATTGTTGCTATAGTTCTCATAAATCTTTAGTATCCTTAGTTTACAATCCTGTTTCTTTTTCAGCTGAAATCAAAGGCACCTGACCTGTAAGAATTCAGACTTTGTACCCAGTATATGAGGACATGTTTTTGAATAAGAGGAAAGAAAATCTGGACCTCCTTAGAAGACACAGGAACTAATAAAGCCACCATACAGATTTTGATCAAGGAAAAAATGTATAAAGCGTCAATTTTCATCGTGTTCTGTGAGTTGAAGCAATAAAACCAAGTAATTCCATAGATAACTTTTGAAAACAGATAAGTGCCTGAGGGACACTTTCTGTGCTGATGGGAAGCTGCAGCAGAACTTTCCCCTTTTGGGGCATCAGTGACCCCATGCTGATGTCCCTAGGAAATAGTTTTTCTTTAGTTGAGCTGCCTATGGAACTGTTTGTTTATTCTTTAATTGCTTGTGGGTATATCACAAAAGTAGTTTGCTGTTGTTCACACGTTGTACTACAGAATTCTCAGTGTGCAGATGGTTTACAGACAGGTGACTTAAAATTTGCAGTTTCTTTTATTGGTTAGTTTCTCAATTCATGCAGTAGATGCATTTCCAGAGTTTAACCACTGTAGGAAAGCCAGGTTTCCAATGGACAATTCACATTCTTGCAGAGTAATTGTGTATTCTAGAATTTACTTTGAGCCAATGTTAAAAAAAAAAATAAATGTGGATTTAAAGTTAGCTCTTAAGAGGATTTATCATTCATCAGAGTCAAATGCACTCAGTTTCAAGGAAACCAAACATAAAAGGGCTCAAATAGCACTAACTGGAATGTGTTTAGAATACAAATACTGGTAGTTTTCTAAGTCTGTTAGTTGATTCACTCTTAGTTCAGATTATTTACTCCGATAATGAAACCGACCTTTGTTTTGTGCATTCATCTGTTTTCAAGAACAAAAATGCAGAGGGAAATGTAGTCTGGCTAAATTTGTTAGGTGATCAGCTTGTGTTCTCTGCAGTTAAGTGCTTGAATACATTCTAGAGTGGGAATATTCATTGCCTGCCTGAGAAGCTTCCTTTCCTTTTTGGTGGTTTCTGTATTTAAAAAGGGAAAAACCTTGGTTAGTAGGAAGACAAGTTCAGTGACATTTAGCAGAGTATATGACATGCTGATAGTCATTTAGATTTAGGACAAGGCCTTACCTGTAAACTCTAAGTGAACAATGAAGTTAGGGTCTCTGCTGGAGCTGGAAGGGGTGAAAGGTTTAATGGTCTATGTAATAGCAGTCACCTTAGCTTTTAGGTGCCATCTGTGACTAGCTCTTCTCCAAATCCTCTCCTCTTTCCCTGCCAAACTCCTGCAGTGAAACTGCGTGGTGTCTTGTCAGTTAGTTCTGTCTGTACCTGTCACGAAATAGAGATTTTGGGGGTTTTTTGGGGGTTTTGGTTTTTTTTTTCCCCCTTTAGTAGCATTTACATTTATTTTCTGGTGTTTAGTCTGCTTGACTAACAGTACCTAGACACCGCAATAGTTGCCTGTCTAATTTAAAATGTTCTCTCCAGTGTGGTTATTCTGTGGTTAGTTGCCTTATTTGTCAGAGGATAGCTTAGGGTTGTGAGTGCTCTGCATGGCAGGTGCTGACTAATTGCATTTGCTCGTCTTACAGCTGCCAGTGTTCTTCTGTCCAGCTGAGTACATCAGGGTTCATCTGAACCATGACTCTGGTCAACAACGGCCCAGAACAAGGGACTGCTTGTCCCACAGTGGGGACAGCAAAATACCATGGGGCAGTGCTGGTGTTTAACAGTTTTTTGATGATTTGTGTAGCACATCTGCTGAACAAAGCACAGTGAATGAGTGACATGATGTAATGCGTTTTCCTAGAAACGTACATAAAAGAAAATCATCATCTCTTCAGTGAGTGGGATGCTTTTTAAGGAACTAAGTGGGCTGTACTCTGCAGCTTCCAGCAAGGGTGCTACCTTTCTGATAACAATGTACTTACTCCATAGTGCAGACCTGCCATGTTGTGTCTCAGAGTAAGAGAAGTAACACCATTATATAACCGCATTCAGTCACTTCCGATGTGTTTCTCACCTTCACCCATAACTGCCGAGTTCTTCAGTTGCATTATGAAGGCTGATACTTCCAACAGAAATCTTGTACAGGCAAAATAAGGATTCAGGCTTAGTTATTTGTTGCATTAATTAGTACACTGCCATAACAGCACTTGTTTGTAAATTAGAAGCCCACATTTAATAACTAATTTTCATTCTATGTGTTTGAATGTCATAACTTGTAATACCTTGAGAAATAATCCCATACAGGCAGTTCAGATTAGAATATTGTGATACCTAATAACATACGAAAGTGCTTTTGTATATGACAAAAACATGAAATAAAACAAAGCCATTATTTGGGTAAAAAGTGCTAATGTGTGTCTTATGAGTCAGAGCCCGTGTTCTCTGGAGTTCACAGCACACAAAGTGGAGAAGATGCTTTTGTGTTTGAAAGTAGCTGCATAAGGAGAGAGTTGACTCCCTAGCTAGTCTTTGAACAACAGATTTTTTGAGGGCTAAGGGATTTCCCAGATGAGAAACCCTGCAGATCAGGAAGTAAAGCATGATAATGCAGAGGAAGATTACAGCAGCTGACCTCTAGTGAAAAGGCCAGTTGAGTTGTGGTGTCCTCTGCAATGAGGACTCAAAGTTCAGCATCTGACAGCTTCTGATCAGATGACAGGGCATCATGGATGCCTTCAGAGTAATCAAAAGAGTTGTGCTGCATCCCTGATTTCTCTTTCAGTGGGAACGTTTAGCACAGTGGAGTTTTAGCATTTGGTTGCATCTGGTACATAGGATGTCCACAAATAAGCCATCAACTAAGACTGCCTACTTAATTCTTTGATTAAAAACACTGAGAAAGCCCATCAAGGACGCTTTTTCTACTATGCCATGTGATTTGATGTCTCTTCGTCTTTGCAACTGTCATGAGTTAATGCTTTCTTTGCATTTAGGTCTTTGCGAGCTCATTTCAAGTTATGTTGCTATACAGTAGAATAGTCTCTTCCAACAGATTGATTCATTTTTCTTCTGCATTTAGTTAACATAGTTGTGCCTAATGGAAGTAACCAATTCATTATTATCCCTTTACTGTATTGCTGTACTTCATAAGATAATGGGCTTTTTTGACACATTTTAGGCTCTTTGCAGACATGGTTCTGCAAGAGCTATTGTCTCACAGGAAGTATGGAACTTCTGAGGCTGGAAGCAGTGCAGTGCTTTAGTTTCTGTGATGTGGGGGAAAGTCCCACTTGGTACAGCTCTTATATTAAAATGAGCAGGAGACAGGTGTTTCCCAGTTCAGCAAGTGCTAAGGCAGAGGCTGAGAGACAGGTGGGAGAGAACATCGTGGAAAACATTTTTCTCCTAAAGAGCTGGGTGTGACAGTGGCGGCTGTGGTGGAGGAAGAAGAACAGCAGGATGAAGAAGTAGTAGTAGTAATAATAGGAGTTTAGCATTCCATTGAGGCAGGTGTAGTAGTTTGGCTGTGTGAGTGCTGGAGGGGAAGGTTTCAGAGCAGGGCTCTTGGCAAAGAGAGAAGGGAGAAAGTTTGGTATTTTCTTTATCCACAGCGAGAGGTGGGAGTGAGTCAAGGGCTCAGAAAGCGTGAAAAAATGCCTGATTTTTTTAAATCAACCTTCTGGAAGTTGCCTGTTAACTAATTTAGCGAGTAGCTGTGTCAGTGAGGGGGCAAAAGGGCCATTTCTCAGGCCAGCAGGAGGGGAAGTCACTTTTTTGTGAGTGCTTGTTGCCATGAAACCTCCCCCAAAATATTTTACAAAACAAATGTTTAAATGAATAAAAAACTGAGTGATGATGGACAAAACTTAACTTAGCTAGAAGTTTGCTGCTTCCCTTTACTAAATCATGTGAGTTGTCATGTACTCTTGAGCTGGTTTTGAGTATGTCTGCTACAAGTTAAAATTCATTAATGACAGCCAGTTGAGCCCTTGGTCCTGCAATAAGGTGTGTGTTAATGCAGAGCCTTAGAGTCTGGGGTCCTGTAGTGAAATAGCCTTGGGATGTGATGTTGAAATGAGTCAGTGTAGCTGGAAGATTGACCAGCCTCTTCACATCCACATCTTATGTAATTGATGTACCTTGCTAAAAAAAGGTACTAAAAAGTACAGTCTTCCCAATTATTTTGTGCCTGTCTCTACAGGGCCTGCATTCCTTGTCCTTTAGGAAGGGAGGCTGGGAGCACAAGGCCTGTATAATTGGGCTTTTTTTCTCTTTGTGTAGGTAGAGGCTTGAAAAAAAAAAATCCAAGTAATTTAAATATTTACTTTACAAAAGTGACATAAGATCTTGGGGCTTGCTCTTTTTCCTAAGGCACTGTTATATCCATATTGTCAAAATATTCATATGTTTTGGTCTTCAATGTGAGGAGCAAAGGGTCACTTTCTATTGTTGTATATGCAAATAAGTATTGTTCCATAATACATGAAACTACCTACAAATTTGTCATGAACCAGCAACTTGAGGTGAAGAATTTTCTTCTCTTTTTTTGTTGCTTGCTTTCCTTCCTGCCCATGCCAGCTCCCAGCTATAGAAGGGACAGGTCTGTGTTTTAGGTCCTGGTTAAAATCCAAAAGCTGTTGTTATTCTGTGAGATTTTAGGGTGCTAGAGGAAGCTGAGGGCCTACTCTACTAACTGTAACTGGCATCTGAACATGTGGGTCTCTGTAACTTCAGTATAGATAAAAATGTTAACCCGTTTTTGGAGAGGGTAATGGGGCCTATCACCTTAGGACAGGATCCTGCCTGTGGTCCCTCCTTAAAACCATTTCTGCCCAGATGTGTGGGTAGTGCCTAGGCAGTTGTAGACTGGGAATGCTTGCAGCTAGCCATTTGTCTAATGAAAGGAAAACATTCTTTCTAGCATTCACAGACTTCAGAGAATAAGACCAAAACCAGTTATCTCTGAGTAACTTCCTAACCACAGGTTGTGATGCATTTTGTTTCCCTTTCTACAAGTGAAAATAAGTACTCTTTCTCAGTATCTGACAAGTAGCGTATGCAGGGAGAAGGGAAAAAAAAATGAGACATTGAGAGGGGCTGGCAGTCAGACTAGTAGTACAGCAGCCTTGTGCAGTGCCTTTCAGGCCACCTGATCATGAAGAGTTTTGCTTTTGTCATCTGTGACATACTTCACCAGCAGTAGGTTTGGCTTTTGTAGTTGGTTTGAGTGACAAACGAGTATGAGTGCAACTTGCCAGTTTACTGTTCAGTGAAGGGCCTTCTGGGTGGAGGAGGCTAAGAACTGAGAGTACTGGCAAGAGATAAGGAGTAGGAATGGTGTGCAAAGTGAAGGATTTTGGAGATTATTGCTTGAGTTTTGCAGTATTCACAGAATATATTGCGCTTTCTTCTGCTGTCCCCCAAGTGGATAACAGTAGGTGGCAAATACCTCTAGTGGCAAATATCTAATGGGTTTCAAATTCTTGGTTTCAAGTTTGTGATTGAATCAGATGTTCAGATGCATGGCTCTGACTGTCACACTGAATTATGTCTATCAAGTAGTTGCATTCTTCTCTCTCTACCTCCTGCCTCCACTCCCAGCACAGTCTAATTTAGGAGATTGTGAAATCTTGTGTGAAATCCTCTTGTGTAATGTTTAGCAGCAGCACGTCAAGTAAGCTCTGGATTATACATGAATAGTTGCATCTAGTTTTAAGGATACTTAGCCAGTGGAAAGAAATAGTAGGCTGACCTCAGGAACTGGAAGGGAGGTCAGATCATGCAGTGGATATCCATTATTGCTAATTGTCTGCTAGTAGAAAGCAGCTTTGAACCAGAACTTGCTTTTCCAAGGGCTATTGACATTAGGAGGTGGATAGTACCTGTGCAAACCTTTTCCTATTTCATGCATTGTCGCACAGCTAGAAACTGGAGAATAAAACAATAACCTACAAGTGCTGAAGGAGTGTTATCTTCTATAGCATGTGCTGTTGGGGCAGGGGGCGTTGGTGAGACCTGGAGCTGAGAGTTTGTTTAAGGAGCACCTGGAGCAGTGTTCAGCTGGCAGCGCTGTGACAGGCAGGGCAGCAAGCCCATTCATGGCCAAGACAGTGTGCTGTTGCAGAGGATGGCTGCTGGAGGCACATGAAGGGTATTGCTGGAAAGTACAGTCTGTTTGAAAAGCACCAACAGTACCTGGAGAAAGGCCAGTGTCTACAGAAATAGGTGAATAAAGTAGCCAGTCACAATTGCAGTCAGGCCTGGCTGAAGATTGTAGTTGCCAAGGCTTTAAAGTATGGAAATCTCCAGCACTCGCCCACCCTGCTGAAGCCCATCAAAGGGCTTTGTGATGTGTTTACTGCGCTATGCAGCTTAGCCTAATGCTGGCATTGGAGAACTGTAGCAGGCATTCTGGACTGTTTAAATGCTTTGGAAGTAAGTGGGATCCATGGCATAGGGTGGGGGTGCTTTTCAGTCCCTGCCAGGTGTTTTTGTTTCTTATGTATCAGAAGTGATAGTGCTGCGGCTCATCCTCATGCAAGCATTGGTTCTCCAAGAGTACTAGTCTGTACACACACCGCTTCTGACTCAGTGCAATGAAATTGAACACCAAACCCGTTGTCTAATTGTTTATCCACTCCTTGTTTCTGAAGCTGAGACACTGAATAGAGGCAATTCTTTTAGCTCTGGCTTCATGCCTCATAGCAAGCATATAATTCCTGCCATTTACTTAGTTTTACTCTTGACGGAGATTTGTACATCCAGTGCAGTTTCTTTTTCTCCCACGGGCCAGTCTTGTTATGTAGGATCATGTTCACTATTGGACTGGGGACAGGTAATTTTTTGTTGTGCTGAATTTTGGACGTTTGCTAGTAAGTTGCACTCATGATGCTTAAATCTCATGTACGCGTGAGCTATACACAATGGAAATAATTACCTGGTAATAAAGGCTAAATTGTCAGCTTGGGGCTGTTGCTGTTGTATGATACTTTGTATGAGTAGAGAGCCATACAGAATGCTGTAATTAAACTACTTCCTGCTGTAGAAACTTGATTCTTCTGTTCCAGCCACTACAGTACAATGGTGAACCTGATCCCTAAAAATCTGGGGGAGGATGTTCATGGACTTTGGCTTGGCTAGAAAGTGCTTGGGATTTAAACTGTGGGTAGTATTTGGGAGGCTGTTTTTCTCCCCAGACTGCAATATAGAGCTACCAATAAAAGAAGAGCTTGACAACCTATGATGTTATTTGCCTCCCTTTTTTATTGCCAAAAGGTAGATCTGCTGGTGAATCTCATTCTTACCATCTCAATCTATGGAAAATATTAAACTCTGAAGAGTTTGCATAATACTCAGGTGGAAGTGGGTTCCTGGGAGGCTCTTTTGTTGATTTTACTGTTTCTTTCCAGTTTGTTCTGAGGCACTATCACACATTTGCCCTAAATCCAAATTTTCTACAAATAATTACACATGGTTCATGGATCATTCATCTATATATGGCAGATTAGATCCTTTCAGGTTGCCTCACACCTACATGTTGCCTTACAAAAGTAGGTGACTATTTCAAGATTATTTACCGAATTCAAAATGGAAAGACAAACTGAGCCCAACCCTTGAAAAAGAATCAGGGCAGAGAGAGATTCCCTCTTTACTCCCTTTGAGCCATCACCATGTATCCCCCAGCATAACATTCTAATGGTAAAAGATGCTCATAGTAGACTTGGTGGTGTTCTCTGAGGAAAAAAAATTTAAAATTCTGTGGTCTTTGTCAGTTTTCCTAATTGATTACAGCTGCCATCCATTTTGGCCATATGCTTGTGTCTACCAGGCTCATGCACCCAAAGATTAGAATAACTAGTTATTTCTGCTTGGTTCTGATGACATCGTACCTGTATTTTGAGACTGCTTGAGTTAGACTAATTTTCTAATCCACCTGAGTCTAAAATGGGCAGTGATCACTTGGTGATTGTAAAAACAGTCTGCAGAAGCAGCTCTTTAGTGTGGAAGTAGCAACTGTAATGGAGTAGGCTAAGCTAACCTGCTGCTTGAAAGGGTAAACTAGCCTGCAAGCTTCAATGCAGCTTCATTTGTGAAGGGGACTAAGCATCAACAGCATAATAATTCAGCCTCTTGCATGTATGTCCTTGTATTTGACACAAACAGGGATGTGAGGAGGAAGACCATCTCTTTCAACAGATTTCTTAATCCTCTTCCTTGCCCAAAATGTCCAAAGCGTTACTACTTTGTTTACAGACAAAGAAGTTACACTGTCTGTAATATCACCTCAACCAAGATCATGGCAAATCCTGCAGAGCCAAACTTATAAATACACCAAAGTAGAAAGTTTTTGAGAGAGCACATACATTGTTTTGCCAGTAGGCAAACTTTTTGGAGAGGTCGAGGGTAAAGGAGTGAAAGTGGTTACTAGACTTTTGAACTGCAAGATTTATATAGCCATAAGAAAGTTACTTAGCTAGGCCCTCAGGTGACACTTAATCCTTTTATTTTGGTAGCCAGAGACTGATGCTGTGGGAGGAAGGCACCAGTTGCAGTTACACTTGTTTTTCTGTTCTTGTGGTTACTCTTCAGAGTTAGGCAATGTTTATTTCTGAGCATAAATGCTCAACAGCCTTCCTTTCAGAAGTGGCAACACATGCAAATACGTGTTTGAGGAATTGCTGCTACAGTACCTAATGGTTACACTTTTTTTTCTTTCAAAGTTCCGTCACTTGTAGGTTACAGAGTCTGAAGAATTACACTGCAAGATGCATGCCTACTCAGCTGGGGAGTTAGTCTTGTTAGTCTTTGTGTCTAAGCAGGCATTGTACTACTTTAGCCCTTATGCACTCTGCTGCAGAGTTGCATTAAGACTAAAGATTTGTAAATGAGTAACTCTTATAGTTTCAAACCCAGTGAGGCTTCCTTCAGCCTTACTTTTCCTTAAAAACACTGGAGTGTGTCTGTCTGGCATTCGTACCCCTGCAGGGAAAAAAAAAAAAACAAACTTGTTCTAATACTTCAATTTAAAAGCTATCAGATTTGCTTGCATAAAGGCAGATTTGAAGCCAATCTGTGTCCTTCAAGGGCCACTGCACTCTGCACTCCACATAAACAGTGAAATGTTTGTGACTGTCACTGTTTCCCTCTACACTGGCTTTTCATTCACTTGATGATCAAATCCACATTTGATCTCTGGGTGAAGTACGGCCTTAGTAAAAGGGCACTGGCCAAACCCACACTTGACTTAAATGAGGCAAAGGATTTCAGTGTTCATTTGTTGGGTTTTTTTCAAAGCCCTCTGTGGGCTTGCTGCAGCCTCTGAGACATCTTCCTGTATCTTTGCCTCCTGGATTCCTCATCTATTTTTAAGTCTATGCTTTTCCCTGCGCCTATTTTAATTCTGTTAGTGTACTGTTTTAACTCCTGTGGGATATGGAGTTTGTGGGAAAGAAGCAGCACATTAAAAGAAAAAATTAAAATGTTGGTTAATCTGTATACTCCTTGAAGCGTTTCATGGCACAGGACATGCAGAAACCCTAGTTAGGATTGCATTTAGTGATTATGCATTTGTTTGTCAGCAGCTACAATATGAATTGATTAAGAAATACTCAGTAAGGTTTCATGCTGTGTCTGTCTATCTCTCTACCTGTGCTAATAGGCAAAATACGTAATGTGAGTTAATGCCCATGGTTCAAGGTTTGGCCACAACTCTGAAATGTTTTCCACACAGGACAGGTACTGGTTTGGGCTTGTCATGGAAATTCTTTTCCCTCAGTAGTATCTGTCTGTGCAATGTCCCTGTGCAGTGCAAAAGTAAACAATTTTCAGGCCTTGGATCTCTTGAACATGTTTTGTTCTACAGATCCCCCAGGGATTCCCATGAGCTAAACTGCTGGAATTCATCATGTTAGCTTGTACTTAACCTTGATTCACTTTGTCCCAAATAAGGCTAAAGAAGTATTTAATACCTCTTAAGTGAGACTTTTGAGGTACAAGACCAGAAAGTTGCAACTAAAAAAATTTAGCAATGAGATGTCTCTCTAGTGACTTAACCTCTGCTATACAGAATCCTAACAGCATATCTCATCTGTGGGAGCTGTGACTTCACATTCATGGCAAGAATGTCTTCCAAGTATTTTCAGTAGCTCCAAGTGACATTGTACTTTTCTTTGGGATTAAGTTTTGGGGCACAAGTATGAATTGTGTTGATGTGTGGCTTCCTGTGTTGCAAACAGTGAGAAGTTTGTTTATAAGTGCTGCCCAGATATTCCCATAAGTGTTCCAATTCCAGGTGGTAGTTGCTGGAGGTTGGATTTTGCGCATCCTCACTTTTGTGTAGTTCAGGAAGAAGTAGCCAACCCTCCTGCACGGGGTGAAAACTGTGGACCATACTGTCAGAACACTAATGAAATTCTAATTTTTGTTTTGGATGTTCAGTTTCTATTTTAAATGATCTTAACATTGGAGGACTAACAGGCTGCTTTGGTCCAAAACTGCAGAAGTTAAAAGAAGTAGAACTTGCATGCAGCAGCATGTTGTTATGCTACTTCATAGATAATGTTTATAGAATGGTGATTTGGCCCTTTTCTCCTTTGTTTTCTTTCCCTTTTAAGGACTCTCTTCCTCTTTTCCTGTCATACACAAACTAAATAAGTTTACTAATTAAAATGCCATGTTATTCTGAAGTAGGGAGGTTAGTTTATTTCCAATTTATTTGGGCTAAGTAATTTCATTTAACTTAAGACTTTTGTCTCTGTAGTCTGTCTATAACAGTGGTGTTCACCATAAATATGTAATTCATTTGCATGTAGCTTTTCACACTGTGAACTTTAGTGCATTATTTTTAGTCTGCGTGCTTGAAATTAAACTTTGGTGATGTATCTGAAAACTATGTACATAATTTTAAAAATGAAAGATTCCTATTAATTGAATTAGATGTTCCTCTTGAAACATCTTTATGAAAACAAGGGTGATCTGAGGCTGGGAAGAATAACAGCATAACCTTTATGGCATATGTTTACATGCTTTGCACAATATTATGTTTTGATGAAGCATTGTTCATAACTTGGCAGAGTTGTGTTGGCCAGAACAAGCTGCTTTTTACAAAACAACGGTTTTGTATATTTTCAAATTAAATGTGTGTGGCTCGATGCAGATCTCTGCTAACTGTTTTTGTTTGTAGAGGCCTATATAGACTAGCTCCTGTATTGTCACTGTTCTGGTGCCTTGGGTTTTGACTTCATACTCTGTATCAGTGTAAAGGTACACATTCATTCCAAACTGGAAATAGAGTTCTCCAAGTGTATGTGGCTGTATGACGTTAAAAACTGGAAAATTCAGGGTATGGGTTCCAGGGCTTTCAGGTCTGGATGACTAGATGTTCCGTAACTCACAGAAAAACACATGCGGTCTTACCAAAATGTATTGTCTGCCCTCAGGGTATTCTGGCAAGTATGTGTGTGGCAAGTTGGAGGCGAAGTGGGGGTTAGGAGGTGGAACGTCATGATTGCTGCCATAACTGTAAAATGTTCTTTAATTCTTACTGAGTTTCATCTGCAGAAAGAGGGATTTGGTGTGTAAGTCCACTAGAACAGGGAAGACAGCATCCGTGGACATGGTGGAAACGTTAAGATATATTGGATGCTGTGAAGGGCACTATCCAGAGGATTCTGCCAGAAGAATAACTTTTAGTTGAACTATGGTAAAAAAAGAAAAAAAATCATGGTATTGGTAAACCTCATGTGATTGAGCCACCATGTGCTATAGCTAGTCAGCAAAACACTTGGAAGCCTGGGGAGATCGCAGTAATTATAACAGGAGTTGTAGACTTGCATATCTGTGTCTATACTTAACTCTCAGTGCATGGTGAGGTTGTACAATAAAACATAAAAAACACAAAAGCTAGCATGTCTTAAATGTATACATAAATGTTTCTTTTCTTCTGCATAGTAAGTTTCAATGTGTAATATCATCCCAGACCGATAAAAAGTGAGGATGTATAGCCTTCAGTGGCCAAAATGGTGCAGATGTAGAAAAAGAGCTGTTGATACAGAATTGGGTCTACTCCCTTCAGCTGGGTCCAAAAAGGCATGTTTAGATCTCAGTCTGCGAGAAACATGGTGATACTAGCAGCAAGAAAATGGAGCCAAACCATAATAGTACTGACAAATTAGGGTATTTGATATGAGAAGGCAAGAGGTTTTACTGCTGTTGTGATTGAATTAATTTCTTCAAAAACTATTGATAATCCAGAGTGAGATTTGCAGCTAACAGGCAAATGTTGTTCATTCTGTTCTCATTTTGGCTTCTACACATGGTTGGGCTAGAATAAGTAGGAAGAAGGGTAGTATAGTAGTCAGCAACTTGTGTCGAAGTGGTGTGTCTAGGCCACTGATGACTTAGAGGGGGAAAAAATTTGGTGCTGCCTACATTATAAATCTAGTTATCTAACGAAGTTCAAGGTTGACTTAACTCAGTTAGGCTGAGGGCAAAGCCAGTAATTTCTGCTTTAGCCCTAAAGATTGAATGTAGTACGCCAAGTTTTTGTGGTTTGTTCAGAGTGAGGGAGAGGTGGGAATCAGCAGTTAAGGTAGGTTCCTGGTAAGCTAGGTGCATAGCTATGTATTACTAGTCCTTTTCACTTTTCTCCTCTTAGTGACTCTCTGGTGAAATGGCTGCTGAAGTGCACATTTGAAGATGTACATTAAAGGTGTGCTGCTGGATCCTTGCTGTTGTGCAGGTGGTGTCTGGTAAGACTGAAGCCCTTATGCCAGGTAAGCTTTTACCCTAATGCCTATGTTTTGCATTCAGAAGATACCGGATTTAGAAGAACCTAGAGGCTTGAGTAGTTACTTGAGGCTTTGAAGGTCTTTGTTTGGGTTATCTCAACCTTCTAAATTATAGTGAGGATCACATGAGAGAGGCGCAAACTTTCTTCTTCAGCTACCTTCCCCCTGACAAAATCAACACGCAGTCAAGTGGAAATTTCCACTGCTGATGTATGTACCTCCCTGCAAGTGGTATACCATCAGTCAGGCCTAATAGGCAAGTTTTTGCAGAAGTACTGGTATAGAAAAGATCGAACCACAGAAACTTTTTGGGGTTTTTTTTACATTTCTCGCTGAAATGACAGGGTATGTGAAATATAGGTGCTTATGATAGCCATTTTCAGTATATCCATGTTTACTATGCTGAATCTCAACAGATTGACTGGATTATATTTAATGTTAAAGCAAATAAAACACGAGGACCCAAACGAAGGGCAAAGCGGGAGCCCAGCAGAGACAGCCCTGGCTGCGGGGAAGGAAGAGGAAGGCGCGTAGGAGAAAACGGCAGCCGGCAGCACAGCCAGCGAGGCTCCGAAAAAGTCGGTGCTCGCGGCTGCGAGGCAGCCTCCCTAGCCGGAGGAGAGCGCGGTGGGACCCACCGCCGCAGCGAGAAGGGCCCGAAGTCGGTGTGCGCCTCGGGTGAAGCCCGAGCCGGGTTCGGGCGGCGGAGAGCGCCGCGGCCGGCGGGGACTGGCAGGCGGGGGGACAGAGGCGAGGAAGAAGCCGGCACGGCGAAGGCGCCGTTGCCCGTTTAAGCGGGCGCCGCTGCTGTCCTCGGGTGCCCCGCCGCATTCGCCACGGCGCTATTATTAGCGTCCCGGAGGCGGAGCGCTCTCTGACACGCGATGGGCGCTTTTCGCAGCGGCCGCCCTCCTCTGCCGGGCCCGCGAGCAATCGCCGGACCGGCCCTCAGCCGGGGCGCCGAGACACGCATGATTGTGGCCGTCTCCCCACAGCCTCTCTCGGCTAAAAACTCCGAGCAGAGGAGCAGGGGAAGAGGGAAGGGTCAGTGTGTCAGGCCACAGCCTGGGGTCAGGCCTGCCTGTGAGCCGTTACCCCAAACGGGGAGCAAGAAATTGCCCCTCCTTCCTCACCAGACAGCCTGTGTTTCTCTTCCCACGGGTTTAGGGATAGGCTCTAAAATCTCCACCTGCTCTAACTGCAAAGGCAAGGTTTTTCCCTTCATTCTGGTAAATGGGAAACATGCAAGACAAACGTGGACGTGTGTTCTCTCAGCAGTCCGCCCACGTTCTGACCTGAGGAGAAAGGAATGGAAAACTTTTCCTTCCAGAGAGGAGTATCATTTACTACACACAAGCTGTACTTTGTAAAAGCAGTAAAGAGCCTTTGTCTCGCTGTAATGGCTGTATAACAGTGTAATGTGATTGTATTTTCCCTGTAACCAAAAGGGAAAGGAGGCTGTGCTGCATGAGAAGTAGGAATTGCCATGCTGGATTAGAGCCATCTGCTTCAGTAGCCTGTGTGAATGTAGCCAGAAAAAGACATTGCAGAGGAAGGGAATGTGTATCTCCTCTATTCCCCAGTGTCTTTCAAAACTACTGCAGTATGTTACTACATATTACAAATACTCCTTAAGCAATTAGCCTGCATCTCGGGACTTTAATGTCTATATGCTTTTTATTTTAATGCAGTGAGAAATACGCATTAGTCACCAAAAAAAGGACATTCTTTTTTCAGTCCAAGCCCATTGAAGTGTGATAATGAATTGCCCTCCCTCAATGTATTTATGTATTATCAATCTTTTTTAACAAAGGATGAATCTAGTAAGTAATGCTGCATCTCTGTTGAGAGTGGGTGTCCATATCTGATGCTTTCAGTTTTGCATCTCTCCTGCAGTCCTCCTCTGAAAAACAGCAGGTTGTTTCCACTATGTAGGACAGCTTCCCTCCTTTACCGTGGAGCACAATTGCATGCACTGTGCCCACCCAGCTGCTTTTGGCACTAGTGATGTCTCTGATCAGTAACTGCCTGAGTGTGACGTACATTGAATGTAAGGCCAGTTGTTTTAATACCTCTGCCAGCAAAGCTGTGTTACAGCAAACGAACATGAGTCACTGAGTTTTGAGTGAGTTGGGAGTGTCTTTGAGACACAAATTTTTTATCTTTCTTGAGTATTAGTGGATTTGCTTGCTTTTCAGGACAGATGGTCTGTTCATCCCCATACCCTTTGCTACCAGCTCCTTTAACAAATCAGCCAGTGGCAGAGAGAGTTTACCTTGGGGGTGGTCTGGGGTGAAGAGAGCAAAAGTAATCTCTTAAGTGCAGGAACGCCTTCAGCACTTTAAACCACAGCATTAGGGCAGGAGTCTCAAGTGTGCATTAGTAATGCTTTTGCCCTTTGCTCTTTGGAGGAGTGATTTGCTCTACAAATACTTTATGAACCTCTTGAGACTGTGGCACCATGTTATTCTTCAAAAGTGTCTGCTTGTAAATTCCCACTGCATTACAACATGGGCTTCTGTCACAACATGTTAAATAATCATAGACAAATGCTATCTCGTTGCAGGATTTGTTCTGATAAATACAGATCTGTAGAACCATAGACACAAAAAATACTTGTAGAGTTATGAGGCTAGAGAAAAAGATCAAGGTGGTTTGAAAATGGTGAGAGGGTTGAGTGCCCCATACGTTCTTAAATGAACAAATGAAACGAAGTCATTTATGGGTAGCCTTATTTGTGTATGCGTGTTCTGGAGCCATCTTTTCTTTGAATAGTTGTGAAACTGCACACAGCTGGGCCAAATGGATTGAGGGCTATATATTCACAGACCTTTATTTTGCTATGCAGTTATCAGTCACTGTACTGAGACTGGTCACCTCAGGATGTTGCCAGAGGGGATTTATCTGCTGAAGTTTGTTTTGAAGTATGGGGAATTTTAGTCTAGAGTTTATGGTCAGTCTGTTGTAAAGTTGAAATGCAAAATGATATTTCCAAGTGTAAAAAGAACTTAACTGCTTAGTTCAGCTCCATGTGACAACGTGTGCTACAGGCCTGATTGAACTGCTGGGCTTCAGTTCTTTGCATACTCATATTCTGCCTTTGGTTTCAGCAGTGTAAGAGTAACTTTATCTTTAATTCAGCCTCTGTAAAAATCATACTGTTGGAGGCGACTAAAGATGACAGATCTTCTGTTTTCCTTTAGCTTTTGCTTACTATTTGCAGCATGTTCTTTGGGGCTTATCCTAGCTGTCTGTTGGTGCCACACTGTAAGGGAAACATGTAATACCTTTTGCCCAGTCAGAACATTTTGGCTGATAGGTATGAAGCTCGGCCTTTGTTAGACTTAACTGGTGACTCTTCACGGCATCAGAGCCTCCCTTGGAGACCAGCCTGTTAGTGTCGGCAGCTCTGTAGGTATCATCACTCAGATACAGACTTGATGTCAGCCTGCTATCAAGTCCAAACACCAAATAGAAGTCCTCAGTGAACTATCAGAGGAAGCACAGCAAACCAAATTGTAGTTCTTCAAAGGACAGCAATTTTTTGGTACTTTCAGGACTCACTTTCAGAAGTTTGAACTCTCATTTTTTGCTTTTGGACTAATTATGTATTTGTTGCTTACCTATGCTCTACACCTTATGTAACAGATGATGTAAAGACATCATTGCTCAAATGTTTCTGTGTCACAGTTGTCCTTACTTAATTAAGAGGTCCCACTGAATTTCATTGCACTACACACATAAGTTCATTTGTGTTGATCAAACTTTTAAGGGCGTGTATAACTGCAATTAATTATTCTTCATTATATGTTGCATTTGAGGTTTACAATCTAGAAGCTTTAGGGACTGCAGAAGTTCTTCAGTCATGGCTGAAAATATCTAATCAAAAAACAATGTAAAGAGAAGACTGTAGTTGGGAGAAAGCAATAAAAGGTCCAAATTTCACAGCTGATGGTGAAATGCACCATGTGTCCTTTCACTTTTATTTATACTCTGGAGATAGCTAAAGATCTGTCTTGGGCTCCTTTTCAAAGGTGTAGTACTGCAGAAGGAAGGGATACATTTTAACAATATCTGTCAGAATTTAACCTGGTTTACATAGAAAGATGATAAAGAATTTTTGTAGGTGTTTGGGTTTTTTTAAACCTAGTTTTATAAGTTTGGAAAGGTTGGCTTCATACAGTGGGTGTTTTTGATTTTAGTTTATCTGAGACAGTAATTAGATTTGGACAGTTTTGCACCCGTATAATCTTACTGCGACTAGAAGAGTGCTATTTCATTTGAGTGTGTTCTCTATGCTGCTCTAATGAAATAAAGTGGATGTTGCATTTATTTAAATATTTGAGAATAAGGGGATGTGTGAAGTTATCGATTATGTTGATTTTTAAAAAAACAAACAAAAACCAAAACCCAGATGTGCCTGCTATTGATCGGTGTATTGAGCAATGCATCTGTAAAACTTAATAAGTATAACTGTGAGTATAGTTAAAGCTTCTTCTTGTGTTTGGCAAAATTTCTGTTCTTAATTTAGGTCAGATTGTAGTCCATAACTATTTCTTCACTTCTGCTACGGTAAATGAGAAGAATTCTGTTTTTTTTAACTGAGTCCTGAGATTGTTGCAAGGATCTGATCTAAAGTAACTGAAAAGGCTTCTATTTTCAGGGGGTAATGAACAAGTAGTCATGTGACGTGAAAGTGAAGAATCAAGCTTGGAAGCTGTGACAAAGAGGATTTTCCAAGTATGGGCTTCAATAGCTTAAAGTTCCCTTGAAGTTATTTTATAAATGACTTTTTAAATATTAGGTTTGTTCAAGAAAAATTTAAGCAGTTTTATGGAGATCCTTAAGAAAAACAAATCACGAAAGTGAATACATGGGATACAAAAATACCTTCCCATGTACATTTCAAATCACAAGTCAAATATGTTCCCTTTTTTTGCTTTTGAAGATGTGATAAATTTTAGTTTCACTTTGGCCATTTGTGTGTTCAAAATTTGTAGATAACAATCTTTGAAAGGAGGAAATGATGGCATGTACTATTGCCTCATTTAGCAAGGAATTTATGATGAAGTAGTAAAATGATTTCACCCAGGTCTAAAATATTGTAGGGGCAGTACTAGCTTTGTAAGTGGGCATGTCTTGCACAGCTGACTTTTTTTTTTTTTTTTTTAAGATCTGGATGGAAGCAGAGCCAAATGGAACATGGGTGAATTTTGTGAAGGCAAAAGGCTCATCACTGCTTTCTTCCAGTGAAGCAAGCTGCCTTTCTCCATGTGTGTTGAGGAAACACAGGCTGCCCCAGTAACCGAGGTCAGAACTGTTAAATGTTAATTTTCCAAATAAATGGGTAAGCCTGTTTGTGTTTGGGAATGTAGGCTTGGGGACTGTTCTCTGGAAGTGACTCAGGCAGTGTTCTGTTGGCACTAGGCAGTAGTAGATCTGGGGAATCCTGTATTTTCCTAGGCCGACTGGAGTTTGGCCTGCATAAGAGAACTTACTCTGATTTCTGTATTCAGAGAGTAAGAGCAGACATGCTCAGAATTTTAAGAATTTTCTCTTCCTGGTCTTGCACAACAGTGCAGCAGTTTAACAATAGCCGTGTGGAGGATTGATTATTTTTAGCCTAGATTTCTACATCAGGCGAACTGATGCAACCTTACTGTTTGTCTGTATACTGTGGATTCCCCTGGCTAATTTTGGATAGCTTTAACAGCAAAGCAGTGTCTGAAACTAGGCTAAATAGGCCAATAGGGTGGAAGAAACAAAGTAATTGTATGAGAGGGAGACTAATTGTGAGCTCATGTATTACTGTACAGCAGTGAGGCCATAAGATACAAATCTTGAGAAAACTTACTTCCTTAGTGTATGTGCTCATGGAATTCCTTGATTATTTTAGGTATTATTTGATGGCACTTCTCTGGAGCACAGTGCTGCAAGAACTAGGAAGCTCTTCTGCCATGGAAATCGAGATTTTCTTGTGGAATTTGAAGTGTACTTGAACTACTCTTAGAAAAGCAATATTTTGTATCAACAAGTTAAAATTTAAACTCAACTGTTGGTTTAATTGCCCTCAGTGAGTCCAACAGAAGTCAGTGACTAACAAGTCATTCCAATTAGTGATAAGGCACACAGGCAGGACTCTGTGTCACCAACCTTTGCTAACTGGACTGTACTTGTAGTCTCTGGAAAGTTCCCATACAAGGGGAATCTACTTTAGCACTGTGGGGCTTTCAGGGACATGATTTTTGACACGGTCTGTGGGGAGTTGCTGTTTGTTATGTACAGCCTGGTTCTGTGCCATGATCTATTATATTCCTCTCACACATGGGAGTTAGATTCTAGCATCTGAGTTGTAACACTAATTTATAATATGGCATGTGCAACCTTGAAGAGTGTGATCTGGTTGAAATTCCCTGCTCATTGCATCATGAGGCCTCAGTATACCTTAACTCCCAGTAGAGTTGGTAATATCTTCTTCTGGCCCCAACACAGGGTGAATTTAATTCATTAATATACTTCTTCAAAGCTACTTACCCTCCTAGAAATTCAGATAATATTCAGTGGGATTTTCAGAGTTTGCAAATCTCACTCATCTTCAGCAGAGCAAATGGGATTAAGGTATACGATGACTTTGTTTGAAGTATTGTCTGCATTGTAAGGCATCTGTTGAAAAAATACTTGAACAAATCCAGATCCAAGTTTCCATTTATACTTGTCATGGCAGTTTGCTTTTGACTTTAGTGAGAATAGACTGTAAAAAGTCAGTAATTGGCATCTGACTTTATTTCACAATGTTATTTTGTGATTTATTGAATAGTTGCCCACGATAAGCATCCTGTATCATTTATTTGGTATGAGGAAAAACATTTATATCATTCTTTTACTAACGTGGAACAGACCTGTTGTGATGGGATGTGTTTGTTCCCTGTACAGGCTGTACTCCCTTGCCTGTGGTGTTTGGACTACATTTTCTGGAAAACTACCATGGAAAGAAAAATTGCATCTCCCCTCTCTTCCTCGTCTTCTATCCCTGGAAAGCATATTATGTTGTTTGTGAAACGTAAGTGCTTTGGGTAACAAATGAAATCAACAGTGCAATAGATGATGGATTTTAACAGTGGCATTTTAGAGCATAAGACAAATTCTAACCATTTGAAAGTGCAGTTAGAACTCTGTGGGGCCTCACAGTGTGCCACTGCTGACCACTGAAGATTTGCTAAACCATCCTTGGTAACGTGTTTGAGAAGCTTTTGGTGGAGGCAGCACACTAACTCTTAGGATAACCCCATACAGCAGTTTCCTTCTAGGTCTTAGCACAGACCCTCAGATGTATCTCACTCCTGGGTGAAACAGCTTCTGTTTCAGCCAGGGCACCAAGGCTGAGGAGCTTTGAGTGTCACTGTTTATGTACCAAAATTACTGAGAAATCAAGTATGAATGCAGCTGCGAGTCTTTAAGCAGCATGCCATGGAAAAATGAAACACAAAGTGTGTATGTGCACTAGGGAAATGTACCCAGTGTTTTGCACATTCCAGCAGAGGCCTCAGTAAAGACTGGAATTTTAATTCTCATCTGACAACATTCCACAAAGACAACTTACATTCCCTTCCTGCTTCCCCCTCCCAAGAGATTAATTTTAAAAAGCAATTTTGTCTTATTATTTATTCTGCCATGGTTATCAAATAACTGTTGGATTGCCAGCACTCACAAGAGATTAGAGCTGTACTTTTGTTTAGTTCCTAATTTGAATTCTCTAATATTCTCTAGTATCACCTATTTTCCTTCTTACTGTTATTAGCAACACAGCTTCTCAGGTATTGTAATTCTAAATAAAAATCAGAAACATCACCAGCTGCATTGGTATCTCTCAGGGACTCTTCATGTTTCTACAAGTTTCATGCAGTGATAAGACAAAAGGTAATGGCTTTAAACTGTACAAGGATACATTAAATTAGATATTGGGAAATTCTTCCCTGTGAGGGTGGTAAGGCCTTGGCACAGGCTGCCCAGAAGAGCTGTGGCTGCCCTCTTCCTGGCAGGGTTCGAGGCCAGGTTGGATGGGGCTTTGGGCAACCTGGGCTAGTGAATAGCGTCACTGCCCAAGGCAGGGCGGTTGGAACTAGATGGACTTTGAGGTGTCTTCTAACCAAAACCATTTGATTCTTTTTACTACACCCATGGTTCCATCACACATGTGCTTGTTGGTATAGTACAAGGCCATTAGAAAGGGAGGAAAGGGGAGAGGCAGTGACTCACACAAACTTCTTGACAGTGGAAGTACAAAACCCCACCTATCATGGTAGAAACAAAGATGTTGATCTGTATAACACCTGCTGTACAGTGTTTCTGTGTTGATTCCTGTTTTTTAGTTCTTACTAAACATAAGGAAAGTAGGCCAGTGTTGATGGAATTTGAATGAAGGAAATGCTGGTTTTGGAGCTGACATCAGTGTGAGATCAGGAGAACCAGACTTGACACACAGTTAGTTACCTGTTCGTTTCTGGGTTACAAGCCATATACAAAAAGGTACAGAAGTCTGTTCCCTCTATGTAAGTGGGCCTGCCAGCATTTATAATATCCCATTTAAGCAATAACTGATGGCTAAAATAATAAATTAGCTAGTTGTGTAGCTGAACTCATAAAACAATGAGACTAACCACTTTGAATGAGGGTGCTTTCTTTTCTCTTGTTCTAATTTTAGTAATTCCAGTAATAGTTGTACTTAAACTTTTAATTGCAATAGCTTCTGTTTAGCACTGTTGAACAAATGTGTCAGCGTGGGAATCCAGTTGTCAGTATGTATTTCCCTTCCTTCTGTCCGTCCGTCGTCTTTTTTTCTAAGAATCAGTTTGCCTTTAAATTGTATCAAAACCAGTGTGGCCAGTAGGTCTAGGGAGGTGATTGTGCCCCTGTACTCGGCATTGGTGAGGCCACACCTCGAGTGCTGTGTCCAGTTCTGGGCTCCTCACCATAAGAAGGACATGGAGGTCCTGGAGCAAGTCCAGAGAAGGGCACCCAGGCTGGTGAAGGGGCTGGAGGGCAAATCCTATGAGGAGCGGCTGAGGGAGCTGGGGCTGTTTAGCCTAGAGAAGAGGAGGCTGAGGGGAGACCTTATCACCGCCTACAATTACCTGAAGGGAGGTTATAGAGAGATAGGTGATGGTCTCTTCAGTCAGGTGACAGGTGATAGGACAAGGGGGAATGGCATGAAGCTGGGCCAGGGCAGGTTTAGATTGGAAGTTAGAAAAAAATTTTTTACTGAAAGAGTTGTCAGGGCCTGGAACAGGCTGCCCAGGGAGGGGGTTGAGTCACCTTCCCTGGATGTGTTCAAAAAAAGGGTAGATGAGGTACTTAGGGATATGGTTTAGTTTAGGATGAGAATGGTTGGACTTGATGATCTTCAAAGGTCTTTTCCAACCTTCTGATTCTGTGATAGTCATGGGATTTTTTTAGAATGTTAGTTTTGGCCCAGACTGTGACATAGCTGTAAGAGGCAGAGCACAAGACCTTCAGCCTAGCAAGGGGGAAGATAAATTACTTTTCCACTTCTGTGATTCTAGACAACTTCAGCAGCTGGGAATATTTACAGTATGTAGACAGTATCTCATATCTGACATAGGTCAACAACATTGTGTCCTTTAAGTCCTGCCCCTGGGAGACCTCTTACACCTGAACTGTCATCAGGATACTCAGAAGCTGCCAGCATGCCGTGCTCTACCTGACTTGCTTCTCTGGTCTCTTTTCCATGGGTAAATGTGCTAAGGTATGGGTGAGAATCTTCCCTCCTAACATAGATTAAGACCTCTAGAGATGTCAGAATAGATGTACTGCAGATATTTGAAAGCTGGTTAATGTGTAGGAAGCAGTTACTTTTTCCACTCTGATTTATACTACTACTATTGAGCTATGTCATGAGCTGTCTACTAGAGGGAATGAGGACTAAGTTTGCCTCATACATCCCATATATGATTTGCCTGTATCACTGAACTTTGCTCAGAATGGGAAGGAAAGCTGCCCTGCAACAGTGCCACATGAGTGATGGGAGAGAGCTTCTGGGGAGGAAAAGGTGCAAACAAAGTGTTGACTGTGTCCCTGTTTCTTGTGTCTGCCACTTTAGATGGCCTAGCTGCCTCCCCGCAGTAGAGGCCACACTTGGCACTACTCAAATTCAGTGTTATGAAATGACTCTCAGAGCTAATGAAAAAAGCCTCAGTCATTGTCCAAGCTCCCCAAAACCCTTCAAAACATCTCAGAATCCTTACCCCACTGCTTTTCCAGAAAAGATGTCCCTTAGTTGAAAATGCCTGTGAGATCAGCTTTCCTTTCAAACATGGTCCCTCTGTGTTGGCAGCATAAAAGCATAGGTAAGTGGAAGCTGCCCCTTAGGAAGACCCTTTCCAGAAAGAAAGAAAGTATTTTCCTTTGTCTGGTTGTTCCTTGGACCTTTTCAGAATAGATAATGGCTCTGTGCCAGTGTATCTGCCAGACTGTGCTGCAACAGAGGGCACAGCGGAGGTGTTAGGAACACTCTGTGCTTTGATCGCCTTCTGTTTGGAACACCAAGAACCTGTGCAGAAGGGTCTGTTTACAGCAGATAGAAGCCAAACTGCCCCTGAAAATGAGGAAGACAGTGACTTAAAAATTCTTCTCCCCTCTGTGAGCTTAAGAACAAAAGCAGTGAGTAGTTAAACTGGTATATGGGCTAGCTGCCTAAAAGGTAGACCTGGTTTCAGGAAAAAGATCATGTGGTTGTGCCAGTAAGGTTTGCTCACAGGGGTGGTTTTGGCTTAGGAATCACCTGATTCCTTTTCAGTCCACATCCAGATGCAGTGAAGCACCTGCTTCGCTTCTGGTAAGGAGGGAGAATGCTTGGGGGGCAGATTGATGGGCCAAGGTGGAAACTGGAGCATCCTGAATGCTTTACTGGGAATTGACAGGAATTACTTGAGGGCATGGGGATCTTAACCTATTTACTGTTTTGTCCAGCGTCCTCAACAGTGGCTGGTCAACATCTTAATCTGTGAATCTGCAAACACTAAGCAAAACCAAAAATGGACATTCATATTTCTCTCTCTTTTTTTTTTTTAAATTGACCTAATTAAAAGCTGAACCCAGCCAAAATCTCGACTTAGTTTAGTTGCGGTTCAGCATTATTTAATGTCTGGGTTTGATATTGCTTACAGTAGCAGGGAGTCACTTGTCTTTTCTGGTAGCTATAAATCTCCTTATGTATTTTTCAGAAGTTAATGTAATAATACTAACAGTTTTAAGAATCTCTTATTACCAGTTGTAAGTCTAATTTTCTAACAAGATACTGCTAATGGTATTATTCTTGCTTCAGCAGTTTTCTGTCTCAGAGCTCCTTTTAGACGGCAGTGGTTATTAGCTAGAATTCTTGTTTTGGTCCTGTTAAAATGTAGTTTTGTTTTAACAGTGGCTTGGTTTTAATACTGTTTACCTGTTTTCTTCATTTATTATTGTCTAGATTTTGCTACATGGCTTACTTTTACATTGCTGACTGCCTAACAGCATAGAGTTCAAATAGATAAGGATTCACAACCTGTCTCACTGATCAGAATTACATTATTCTTATTTCAGTTAGTGCAGCATGTTCTTTACCAGCTGAAAAGAAAATGGATTGTATGAAAAGTAAAATTATAAAAATGTTAAATTACCTGAAAAGTAATTTGAAAGGAAAGAATCGGTGAGTCTGTTTCACTGCCCACTTCTGTGAAAAATAAACTTATGTATCAGAATCTGCCTTTATCTGCATGTAGCCATTAGAGTTACTGAGGCAAATAACGTGTAGTCTGTTGGTCACATATTCTTGCTCTGGATCTATTCATTGGTATAGCTGTATTTCAGCAGCTGCTGTCTAGGTGTATGGCCCAATAGATCAAAGAGGAGAGTAAGATTAAACAGTATGAAGAGCAGGGCTATAGTCAGTTCTGCACAGGGGGATGGAACCACATCTTTTTGCATCATGTTACCTAATTGCCCACATTGCACAGTCTCAACTTTAGGTAGCGGGAGTAATATTTTTGAATGCTGGCAGCTGCCATTTTCAGAGACTCACTTTAGTGAGCCAGTGTTTCAGTCGGAGTGTTTTCAGTTTATGATCTTTAAAAGCTCTGTGGAAAAAGAGATTAGATGTTACCATTGCATTGGGAGATACTGCACTGTTAGGCAGCATCCTAAGAAAACTACACTGTAGCTAAGCATGCCACCAAGGAGCAAGAACTTTCAGAGAATGTATTACTTCCTCCTCCATGTTGGAAGATTTGTCTCATTCTGCATTAGAAAGAGAGGATCCTCTGCAAATTCCGTTTCTTATTCCTCTTTCTCTCTCCTTTATTATCTTCATGTCCTTCTTGAATCTTGTTCTGGGGTGCCAGCAAGATGTGTTCTGACCTATTTCTTCTTGGAGTTGCTAACAGATCCTAGATGAAATGTGTCGCTTCACCTTCTTTTTAGATGAAAATAGATCCATGTTTTTTGCATTTTAGTAATATCTGGGACTGGTAATTGCTTAAGTAAGGAACTCATATCCCTGGTAAACTGTGAGTTTGAGCATTAAAAGAAAGAATAACTTAAGTATAGGGCCACCTTGTATTCCCCATGTCTGCTTTGATTTTCATGCTTCCAAGAAAGAAGGGATAAATAAAGTACTGATGTGAGATCAGCGATTTAAAGTGGGAGAGCAGAGTGGAAAGTGTCCATAATTTTGCTTCAAGAGCAAATCGGAAGTTCCTTTCAGCTAGTAATGTTAATAGCCTGTTGATCTTTCCTTATATCCAAGCCAGACAGGTGGCTTGCTGGCTCCATCTGCTGGAGCCTGATGATGTCAATGATGTAGGGAAGCTTGGTTGGACGCACCAGAAAGCTCTAAAAATTTTTTTAAAAGTGCCTAAACCAGAAGCAGTCAGTGTGTGTCATCGAGACTGTGAGACTGAGAAACTGGATGGGAATATCCGTCTCCAGAACACATAAAATGTAAAAAATAATTAAAGGTTTGTTTGTGGTTGCATCAATTGTGACTGTTCTAGTTGCTTTAGGACACACAAAACAACTGAAACCGATTATGTTTAGAGCAGTATACAAAACTGAATAATGCTGTCTTTTACTTGGGCACGTGCTGCTGTGCAGAAAATGAGACCCTGAAGGTAGTTCATTCGAGGCTGATAATTAGAAAGTAGATTAATTTTAAATGGTTTCCCTGTTAGGGAAATGAAAGCGTTTTTTCAGAAGTGTCAGACTGCAGGGTAATTTCAGTTATAGGAAGTGTGCTATTCTCTGCAATTCAGACAAGAACTAACACCTGATAGACTTTGAGAACTTTCCTTGTAACTGTCTTGTCACATCTGTGGAAACTGATCTGTCCATTAACTTAATGTTTTGGGGTTTTTTCTTTTTTCTTTCTCACAGAAAAGCAAAACGAACAGTTTGCTTACAAGGCAGCTTCTTATCTGGCATTCTGTCCCGCAAAGGTTGCTTTAAGTAATCACATAATAACAGGTAAGAATGTGATTTTTCTGGTGCAGGTGCACAATATATCTAAGGAAGTTCTTGTTCTATACTAACTTCTCATGAGACAGCCTTTGGGGGAAACAAAGCAAAAAAGGGACTGTAGGTCATGGGCGTGATGTTACCTTGCAGTGAAAAAAGGCTTTGACTCTTTATAAGCACTGCTCAACAATAATGAAAACATCTCTATATAACAACACTGTTTTCAGCACAAATCCAAATCAAAGCCCCATACTAGCTACTATGAAGAAAACTAACTCTACACCAGCTGGAACCAGGACTCCTTATCTGCTGTTGTGATGCAGATATGTCTCCATATATGAGAGCTCGTCAGTGTTGTAAAACCAGAAAGGGGTAGGTGAGAAGCCATGGAAAGAAATGCAGTGAAAAGGTTGTATTTCCTTTCTCTGTCTTCTGTCACAGTTGCACAGATTCCTCCTTGGAATAGCAAGAAGAAAACTTTGTAGGGTCTCAAAGTTAAAATGGTGAAGAGACTCATGAATTGGAAATGTTTACATGCTGCTTCTCTGCAGGGCTACTGTCATGGGTAACTCACATCACATTGTGTTCTTGTGGCTTTCAATAGACATCAATTCAGCCAAGTAAGATACTCTTTTATGTGAGATACTTGGCACAGGCCACTGAGGAGAATTAGCTGATAGAATCCCATAATGAAATGCAGGAGTTCAGATGACCATAGGTTATTCAGTGTTGACTGAAGCAGTATAGGTTGTTCAAACAACACACTCCAGGATGATAGAAGTCAACTTAAAGAAAAAATGCCTTGCTTAGATTTTTGTCAAAATTTACGTAAAATACAACATTTCCCTTACAGAAATATAAACAAGTTGTGGTGCACAAATCTCATGAAATTCCATGTCTGTGCTCACATATGCCTTTGAGGGTGCCTTACTGAATAACGACGTATTCAGCTGTTTCATTATTCAGCTAGGTTGCTAGGTATGTGTTTCTTTTCAGAGTAGCAAGGAACATCAAATGCCATGTCTCCAATCGGTATCATTGTTCTTGTTCCTGCTGTAGATGGCAGTTACAGGTGTTAACTCCTCCTAGGATTTGTTCTATTGTTTGGTAATCAGGCTGGTTCTAAATTATGGGATTACAAAAGATTAATTGGCCTTCACCCATAATTGAAAAATGAACACAAACACTCCTTTTTCTGACATGACTTGACCTTCTCCTCTTCTTATAATTGCTGCCATCTGGGGAGTTGTATCCGCCTCTTCCAATCTGCTGTCATTGATTCTTCGAGTGACAGATTTGGCTAATGAATGGAAAGGGTTTATGATTTTACTGCTTATCAGCTAATATTGGAAAAAACCCCACAAACTACAACTACCTGCTTGTTTTTTAGGTTTAAAAGGCTACAGGCTTCAAAATTTGATCTTTTTACTCAAAGCTAAATCTTTAGAAACACTTTACCACATTACTTTCACAACTACCTGTGACACAGCACTGTCACCTTGGGCAACCAGTAAGTCTCTAATAGAAATAAAGCCTGTAGTAGTCCATAGCAGCAAGCAGGCTTAGTCGAGAGAATTAGGAATTAGGCTTTTCTAATATCCTGAGTAGACGTTTGCACATCCTCTAGGAGAGCTAAAAGAACCGCTGCATGCTAAGGACTATGGGGAATACTTAGATTTTAAACTAAATGTTAACTTAATATAGCTAACTAACTTACATCCTAAGGATATGCTGCTTTCTTCAAGTCTGACAAGGTAGGTGTTTCTCATTTTTCTATTTTAAGGAGATCTGTAAGGTAAATGAGGAGGTTGGGTGCAACAGAAGTGTGGTGGTCTTTTCTACTATTGTTTGGCCATGTGCTTGGGTCAAAGGTTTTTTTGCAAAATAGGATGCTAAAAAGGCTCTTTCTGCCTTCAGTGGAATGAGAACTGCCTGGTTTTTTTTTCAAGAATAGTTATCTCTTCTGGTATGTCTTCTGATGCTTGAACTGAAATTAATAACAAGCAGTTTATATTTGAGCTATTCTTTTAATACAATAACATTTAATATAGCTGGAATATATTATCTAAGCAAAGACATTCTCTATATTTACTCTATTTAAAAGAAGAAAGGGGTTCTTTTTGTATCTTCAAAATTAATAATGAAAGTCCATTTTTAGCCATCTCAAAATGAGGACAAATTAGAGACGTGTATCTTTTGATATGTACTTGTTGGTTTCTTTAGTACGCTATATTTGTAGCAGAAAACGTTGGAGATACATAAAACAGTAAAAGAAGTAGAAAATGAATGAAAAAATGGCTGATGCTGTGAAATTAACAGATTTTATCTACTTGATGTTATTTTTGTTGCACTGTCATGATTAACTCTTCAGTCCTCCTTGACCTGAAGCAAAGGGTTAGATTTCTGAACATTTGCAGTTCATCTCACGTTTGAACTTAATATGGTCACACCTGTTTTGACATGAACACATAACAGAAAATCAAATTAGATCAATACTGTAGTTTTCCTTGTGTCTGTACTGTTGATGTGGCTGCTGAAATGGAGCTTGGCAGTGGGCTTAGTCAGCAGCCAGGCCTTGAGTGGCTCAGATGAGAAACTGTCTGCACCTCATTGTTGCTAAGACTAGAGCTTGGGTGGTATGCAGGACTGTAGCAGTGCACAGCAGCCAGGAAACACTAGTAAATATGGCTGTAGCAACTCCCTGTTTATCAGCCAAACCAAAGAGTTTGACAGCAGCAATAAAACCTCTATCAGGGTTACATCTGTTTTAGTTTGTGAGGACTCACTCTTCTGCTGAGTATTTATGTAACCATATGTGTCATAAGTCTAAATGCACAGCTCAGACATTGGCTTTGCAGCCCTAGTTACCAGTTGCAGGGGTGTCAATGGGAAATTCTTCAGAGTGCCTTTCTACTTGAAACTTCTTGTTAATTTTGCTGCAGAAATCTTGCTTAATGCAGTTTTCTGCAGATATTACCAATATCAATGATATCAACACATACTTTCACCCTTTCCTCAGACTGCCCAGTTTGGAAATTGAAAGTGCCAAAGTAGGTTGTAGGCAAACATAGTTCTTCCAAGAATCTATCTTGAAAGGACATTTGGAATAAAATGTGGGTTAAGCTAAGGAAGCAAGAGTCACGCATCATCAGGATAAGTATCTGCAAATGGAGTCAGTCAGGGGTATAGTCATCAGGAGTAATTGCATATAAATGTATGTGTTCAAAGCTACAAATGGTTTCCTTCAGTCTTGTTTCTATTTCAAGCCAGTTGTCAGACTTCCATCACGACTAATTTAAAACCTTTTGAATCACGCTGAGGCCAAGTTCTCATCTTAAAATGCTAACAGTTCAAGTTGCCATTTTTCCTCCTTGCTCAGTTCAGGGTTTTGTTTTCATTCACGGTTACAATGAGATCTGTCTTGATAAAACAGGCTTCAGGTGTTCAGTTTCCTGAATTTTATTAGGGAATAATAATCCTGTTAGTAGATGCAAAAATATTACTTTCCTTTTAATGGTAGTATTTTAGCAGAATTTTGTGGGAGTAATAGGTAGTGAGAAGATAACAGACACTTACTCTACAAATGCTTGTGATTAAAACCAAAAACCTTAAGCACATCATTGTATTGATTTAATTGTTTTTGGTATGATCCCAGAAAATTAAGGCATGGATCCTGTTGAGCTAGATACTGTACAAACACAGAACAAAGATGTGGTTAATGCCTACAGATGCAGAGAGCTAAATGGAATAATCTGACTGGATGGATATCAAAAGTATACAATCATGTGCATTGTTTTGTCCTTCTGGTTGATTCCTTTTGTATCTGCTTATTCCCTATTAAAGAAAATATCAAAATTATTAAAATGTGTGCATGCTAAGAATTACTTGGCTGCAGTGAAAGAATATAACAACAGTTTTCTAATTTAACAGGATCCTGCAGATCCCAGGAAATCCTAATTCATATCGTCTTCATTAAAGGTGGAATTCAGCCTACTGCTGAGGCTTGGCATAAAGCCAATCAATGCTTAACTCTCCCCTAAGTCCTAAAATATGCACTGCTTTTGTTTCTGAACGATGGTAAATTCTATGTGGAGAATTCAGCACCTGTAAGGTATGTAGAACTGGGCCCAGAAAGCTGCAGTAATTCTTTAGGGAAATTTTTTTTTAAAAGTATCGTGTTCTTTTACACAGCACTAAACACAGTACTTCTTGGTTAATTAAAATTTCTTCTGGTAGTCAAGAAGTTTTCTTCATTTCTTATCAAATTATTCTTGGACTTCATTCTCTCAAGACACTATCAAAATATTTCTTGATTTAATTAAATTGTTAATTTCATTGTATTTTTGTTGTGCTGTAGCATGTGAAGATGAAATTGCTTGAGGACATGTAGGGAAAGCTTCTTTGAGTAGACTAATAAGGAGGAATAGATTGACTGGTTATTTGTGTATGTATGTTTGCAAACATAAGTTGATATGTTTATTTTAAATTTTACAATTTTATCTCTCTTGTCCCAGAAGCTCTTTAAAAAAGTGTTAAAGTAGAAGGCTGGGTAAGTTAAGCAGACAGCAGTAGAATGATGGTGACACAGAGAACAGAGAGTTACTCTCCTGGGCAAAGACCTTGCTGTTTTGTAGTGGTGACTATACAGAGGTTTGCACAGTGTGCTTTTGGTTCCACTTCTGTTAAACAGTATCTTGGATGTCATCTCAGTATCTTGGTTATTGTGTTTTCATAGGTACAACTGTTAGCCCTGTTCTTTGTAGACATTGGGCTGTCGTTGTTTCCATGAGTAGAAAACCAAAGGCCTGGGAGGAGACACTGCCAAAACATGTTTTATTTCTGTTTAATTCCCCCAGTTCCCCTTTTTTTCAGTCAGATATTGATATTTTGATGAAAATTCGAAACAGAGACCTGGAATATACTTTAGTTAATAGAGGTGAAGGAAGGAAGATGTACAAAAGGATCATGAGCAGCCTGGACTAAGGTGGCAGAAGAGACAGCTTCTAAAGATGTGCAGACGGGTGAATACCTTTTCTAGAGAAGAAATGTGACTTGTGCAGTAGAAAGGAACTTCCTATGAACAAGAAAATGCCTCCAGATGCAGATAGACAAATGCCATTATTCTGACTGATGTGCAGGTAGTAATTTGATAGTTCCTGGCAGGGAGCAAACATCCATTTTGTAGTGTGGTGCTCTGGGGCTGGCTGTGCAAGGGGGCTGATGGCAGGACCAGAGTGGGCTAGTACATCTGTAGTGAAGCAGGGTGACCAGCTGCTGTATTCATGGACAGTGAAGCACAGTGGTTATGTTACTTCTCAGAGCTGCTGCAGCAGAGGGCTTCCTGTTCCTTGCAGTCTGAATGGAGTATTTCTCTGACAGCCACAAGAAGGCTGTTCTGCTGCCTGCAAGGCATCTTTGTGCTGCTGTGCAGAATTTCTCTCTGCTGGAAGCTGTCTGCGCTGCTTTACTCAGCAGAAAGTTGACTGCAGTGGAGTCTGTAAAAGCCTGTTAGTAAAACAGTGCTCTGCTGACATGAATATACTTTTTTTTTTCCCCCCCCATCAATCACAGTGTAGTTTAAAAATCTGTTGAAAGAGATGTTACTTTCTGAAGTCACCTGAAGGTCAATGGTGCACCAGTAAGTGTGCTAAGCATTCATGCAGCTGCAGTCTAGATGGTCTGTTCCAGCAGATACGCATTTTACACTGCTGACTTTTACCCAGCTTAGGGAGTAAACATACAGTCTTAGATGAGTGCAGAAAGATTAGTTTACTTCAGTGGGTTTAATCTATGACATAGACTAATCTTGATGTGATCCTATTACTACAAGGTCAGGTGGGACTGGAGTTTTAAATTGCCTTGCTTTGCTCATTTGGTTCTAGCATGTGCATTTTGGAGCAGTGTTCGTCTTTATTGGTGTCTCTGAGGCTTTATAGTCAGGAGAGATGGCTAACTTGTGTGATTCCAACTACAAATAGTACAAATTGACTCAAAGAAGAAAAAAGAGAAGTCTTCACCCAGTTATGTATATCCTCATCAGTGTCACTTGTTTAAATTTAGGAAGTTTAAAGAAAATCCACCATCATCTCTTAGATCCACGGAGATGGATGTGACATGAATTGGTCAGCTGGATTATATTACTGAGAAATGTTTCTAGCTGAAATGGAGAACATGTAACTGAAGGAGCTGGTAAAGGTGGGAATTCTCTGTATACACATTTCTTCTGGGCAGAGACCTGGGTAATGAGTCTGTCACAGCTAACTTTGATTTGCCTCTCACTGCAAGAGGGCATGGCCAGCTGCTGACTGTTAGCTCTAGATGTTGCTGGTAGAGCAGTGATCTGTAGCAGCCCAGAAGATTTTTGTTTCTAATGATTAACTCGTTTAATCAACAGTTAAAAGGGATGAGGTGCTTCTTCACAGTCTGTGAGTAGGAGTGCATGGTGTTTTCTTTCTCCAGCACAGGCATGATAGCAACTCCTGGTTTTAATCCACAGGAAATGAATAAAAGTTGCAGGTGTT
The DNA here is from genome assembly GCA_020800305.1 of Porphyrio hochstetteri. Taxonomy (NCBI): domain Eukaryota; kingdom Metazoa; phylum Chordata; class Aves; order Gruiformes; family Rallidae; genus Porphyrio; species Porphyrio hochstetteri. The sequence continues at coordinate 8,248,288 of CM036915.1, read as the reverse complement.
GCCCTATTTGTCTACCTAGATTGTCCATGAAAAGAACAGTTGCATTTTTATGTAGTGATTGATAGGCGGATGAGAGCAATTAATTTTTTCCTAATTGGTTTCTTAAAATCTCCTTCAACTTTACTAGTTTTCACTACTTTATTCATTTCTTTTCTTAACAAATATCTGTCAATGGAAGGTAAAATGCTAGAATCAGGAAACATCCTGAATAATGCTGAGATTCACTGGAAATGTCAGTGAGTTAAGCAATGACAATGGGGACCGGCAATACACCAGACGATCTAGGCACTGACAGACAAGACAGTCTAGGAAAGGATGATTCATTGCTTGCTGATGTGTGATTACAGAGCTGTTTCCTGACTGCATCATCTGTGACAGGTAAGTGTAACTGAAATAGACTCTTACGTGCTGAAGTTACAATGCAGAGAAGGGGGATCACTGCTATTACATTTGTATTTCTCCTCCTTTGTTTTCCTTTTGGTGATGTGTGAACTCTGAAATGAGATTTGATTTGTATAATCAACCCTTTGAAATCAAATTCAGCTGAAGTTTATTTTCTCTTTTGGTAAGTTTCCTTAATGTTGGCAAAATACTTTGAACATCTTGCAAAATTTGTGAACTCTTTACTGCGATGAACTGTGGGTTTGTCAATGTAGTTCAGAATGTTGGAATTACTTCTACAAATATCAATTAAAAGTCCTCACATTGGTTTAGATGATTGCTTTTTTTCAGATAGAGAAATGAGGGCATTAAAGTAATGGGATTACTTCATAGAACTATAGACCGGTTTGGGTTGGAAGGGACCTTAAAGATCATCTAGTTCTAACCCCCTGCCGGGCAGGGATGCCCTTCACTAGACCAGGTTGCTCAAACTTGTGCATGAACCCCATAGAAAGTCAGGGCCAGGAGGGGTGCTTCAATTCCCAGTATCTTCTAAACCTACTCTATACCTTATGTTTACTTTAATCTTGTGGCTAACTTGCCTTGGTTTTGCATCCAAAGGCACATATGCATTTCTAAGTTTTTAGGTTGCAGTTGCCATTATTCCTAACTGGTCCAAATGTATTTAAAGACTTTATTTATTTTTCTAATTTGGAAAGCAGTTGTCACAATCAGAGCCACCATGACTACGTACAAAACTAGTATGTTAGCTTTTAGTAAAGGTCACTGGCCAATTCCTTTTCTTACAAACAGCTGTTAGAAGCCTCTCCTGGACAACGAATTGCAAATAAAGAGGGAAGTTTTAGTCTATCTGGTCTTTCCAACATGCTCTATAATGTATAAATACTAGACATTGTAGTGCTTATAGTTCTAAAGAAAGGACAAACAGAGCTGTTAGAAAATCCTGTTCTTTCCCTTTCAGAAAATAGATTCTTCAGAATATCCACCAGATGGAGCTGGTGATACTACAAGAAGTATTACTTGTGAGTGAGAACCAAATTGCCAAATGATGGAGGTTACCAAATGGATGTTGCATGTAGTAACTGTGTATCTGGAATTTCACAATAGAATTCAGTGCTATGAGTAAGAGAACCAATATATGTATAAAGCATCTAATGGAAGTCTGTCCTCCCCCTTTTACAACTGAGAGCAATTAAGTTGTCTCCCAACAAGAAGCAGTTGCTTCCTCTATCTCGGAAATGATGGAGCACAGTAGGAGGACTTGTTTTGTTATTTAGTATACAAGCACAGTTCCAGCACACCTACTGCTCAGACCTTCCTTGTTTACCCAAGCAGGGAATGGGCATTTATTATTGGCTGTAGAGGATGTCTTGTGGTGGGAAGCAGATGTGAGCTATTTTGTTCCAGAGTTACAGCTGCCTCCTTCTCCGATCAGTGGAGTTTTGTGGGGTAGTATCTAATGGTGAAGGTTCAAGGCTTCAATGCTTTCTTGTATTTAAATTACTCATTTTGCTTATGATTTAATTCTTCACAACTCTTTCAAGTCTTCTTTTCTTAGCTAAGTAAGAAATATTTTTTCTTTCAGCCTTTCAGTTGCTCACAGATACAGAAATGTTCTGAACTGAACAAGCTTTCTCTTGAGACCACATTATTGCACTGAAAAAAATGGTGTACTGAATACTGAAATGATGACAATTTTTTTTCCTCAGCTGAAATGGAAATCCTGTCCTCATTGAAATGTATCTCAAAACCCTCTTTGCTTTTAGGATTGTGAGCCTGAAGCTGATTGCTGTCTATGTCTGTAACAGTATACATTAAAGCCACCTAGCATGAACCTCATTTTCAGTAGAGGACCACCACTGGTAGCAATGGTTCTAGCTTTGAAATCAGACTTTTTTGCATTTTGAATCTAGGGTCACCCTGCTCATACCCACAAAGCCTCCAGCATCTTTCCAGTCTGTCCCACACAACAGACCTTTGTGTCCCTCTCTAGCTCCAGTTTGTTGTTGGAATAAGAGGGCTGGCATTCCATTTTTATTCCAGAGTGAAAGTAACTGTATTCAGGTACAGACAGTTTCAGCCATGTTTTAGGCCTGGAAGAAAAACATTTCAAACTGTATTTAACAGGAAATATTTAAAGGTATTTTATTTACCACATCTGTAAACCAATTGTTTGATTATAAACAGATTGCTTGGAAATTAATGAAAATATGGGGAAAACAAAGGAAAATCTTGATGTGACCATTCAGGCAAATTGATTGTAATGGTTATCCAGAGGTGAATACTGTGTTAGTACTTTTTATCATGTGTCAAAATAGGCTAATAGGTATTTTTAATTAACTGTAACAAAGTGTTTAGTGACATAGACAGGTCTGAGTCCAGTGAGAAGTCCTTCCTCAGAGCTGATGCACAGAAAATGGAGGAGGTTGCAGAAAAACTGGTTTGTAAAATAATCACTTAGAGTACAATGTAATCCTTTCTGTCATCTAATTTATCATATTATTACGACTGTGAGGACTGGAAAGAGTTTTGCTTTTCTATCTATATAAAAGTAAAGTTGCTTGTAACTATGATGAGACTGAATGAACATCATTGTAATTAATTTGCTGTCATTATCCTTGAAGTAACTGTGAAATCCTAGAAGATTTTTAAAGACTCAGGTTTGTATCCAGGGTATCATAGGACAGTATGACTGAGTTGCTGGCCCACTTACATGGTTCCATACCGATTACTGAGGATCTCCAGCTCTGCATGGCCTGTATTCTCTGAACTGCTGGACAGAATTCAGGTTTTTCTAATTCCCTTCCAAGCTGCTTCTCTTTAAGCCTTTGCATACCACTAAAGGCAAGGGAACTAGAAATTCATGTGGTCCAAGGATGCCAGGCTACCCGTGCATCATTTGAAGTAACCAGTAGATAAAGGTCTTGAATTCATCAATTCCAGAACTAAATTTTACATATAGGAGAGGGAGGAGGTTTTTAGTCCCATTAAAGCAATTAATTCAGTAATTTCCAGTTGTAATTCATGCTTTATGATTTTTCATGTCAGGTTCCTATCTCAGATCTGGTGACATTTCTCATCTGTTTCCATCAGTATCTGTTACAGACAACTTTTATGTTGTGTTGAACTGGGCTTTGAAGACAAATGAATAGCAAATTGCTTTGCTTCTTATAATGAGTGAGAGCCCATGAACTACCTACTTGTTGTTCATGTAGATGAGTTTTTAAGCCAGTAGCTATGCTATTGGCTAGAGAAATACTGTTTATGACTGTTTTATCCACAGAAGTAGCTTCTGTATTTTTCGAAACTTTTTTTGGAACCAGTTCCATTTTCCTCACAAAACTAAAACTTAGTAGTTTTACTGAAAATGTTGCTTTTTTTGAAACTCAGACTTTGCATTCTTACTTCTGCAGAGTAATAATCAAATGTTGCATCATAAATCTGTTTTGGGTTGTTTTACTAGAAAAAGGTTAATCAGTTCCACCAGTGCTACTTGTCACGTTTATTAAATTAACTCTTTCCTAGCCTAACCCAGGACAATACTGCATTCTCAGGTTCAGGAGAAACTAACTGGGCCTTGGTATAGTTCTGCTAACTCTTAATTCAAGCCCCAAACCTCAGATTTCCAGTATCTGCCCTGTAATTGACACAGATTTATTCAAATGAGGTTCTGTCTCTATTTCTTATTTCAATATGGAAATGCTTTATTTACATAGCTGGTTGGAGGACTGATGATTAAAACCAGGCTTCAGTCAAAAAGTACTGGTTTATCAAAACTGAAATATTTCATAATAACGGAATATAAATAAAGTGGCAAATAAATACTGCTATCTTTACAAAGTTAGGAGGAGAGAGAGACAAAAAGACGAACTTGTTTTAAACCACTGCTGCCTTTCTGAGATAGGGATTTAATAGCCCAGTTTCCTGATCTGAACTGACTGACGTCACAAGTGCATTTTGGAGAGAGTGGTTCATGGCAAGATACCCACATTCCTTATGTAATTATTTGGAACCTTGGTACAAGTTCAGCAGCTAAGTGCACGAGCCAGCGGAACCAGGTGTTGTGGAGAGTGAGGTTCTTTCCACTGTCTTGGTACTATTCTGTAGCTATTCAAATGAAAGAAAGTAATAGACTTGGAGAAGTAATTTAAATTATCTTTTCCAGTCCTTTTGCCCATAAAACAATGTGTAAATTCTACCATACATTCAATCTTTGGCTCATTAGTGGAGTTGAAACAATAGTTCACTTTCATAAAAGTCCAAAGCACTGAAACATTGCCATTGTAAGCAAGAAAACCAAGAGTGAAACTTCACAGCCAGGGTTTTGCACAGGTAAAACAGAGAATTATCCTAAGTGAAGGCCTGAAATATCTGTAGTGACTTAGCTTTTTTTTTTTAAAGAGCTTTACTTATTCTGCTTTAGTGTCCCTAAAGCAGTTAGGAAACTTAATTTGCTTACAATGTTTTTTTCAGTTATCTTCATAGTCTCATCTTCAGAATTGCAGTTCAGCTGGACAGAGCCTTGAACCACTTGATCTGAGTTTTAGGTTGGGTCTCCTTTGAACTGGAGTCAGACTAGGTGAGCTTCAAAAGTCATTCTGACTTATTTTTTCTATGATTCTATGAAAAAAATAATTAAAAAAAAAAATGAAGCAGAGTCTTCCCCCACGTGTAAGGTGACAGTGAGACCTGTGGGTTTTGGCAGGCTCTACTCCAGAAGAATGCTATTGAAATAAAATTGCTGGCATGCATTTTATTGTTTGTATGGTCAGTACAGACTATTTCTAATATGTGAAGGTGGTAACACAGGCACCAATTTACAGGCCCACTGGCACAAGCAGAAGTTCTGTCTTTACTTTTTCTCTTCTGTCTGCATGTCTTGTGGTCTATTTAATGTCACTGCAAACCTGCTTTTTTCTTGCAAGAGAAGAGGGCACAGACAATTGCTAAATAACCAAGAGTCTCAGAATGAATAAACACAATGAAGTAAAAGTACCACAAAGTGGCCTACCTTTGAGTTAGGGTGTGGAATTGACCACATGGAACTTCTTTTCTGTAGATGTTATCTACCAATTACATTATGTTTGAGTTTTGTTGTGTAAACTGTTAGATTTCTAACCCAGATGTACTTTTGCTTAGGTTGCTACATCATTGCTTTGAGGATATGTAGTTTACAGAAAAAGAGGTCAACTTTCTTTGCCCAGCAAACAGCAGCCTCCAGCAACCTACAGTGTGCTCATTCTCATGGTAAGTGACCACCACTGATTAATATTTTGTCTGCGCTTCACTTCAGGAATAGAAAGTAAAGAATCAAGAACTGTTGAAGTAATAACAGCTAATATCTATAACTGAGATAAAACAATAATGTACTGCAGTGTATAGCTGAAGTGTAACCTGCCAAAGGGAATTGAAGACATTATGCTCTCACTTCCAGTTTCATTGTGCTCAGGAAGTAAAAACGGTGTAAAATTTTCCAAGTGGTCTTCATTATTTGAGCTGCAGCTATTTAGACCTAGGAATGATGTTAAGCTCTGTATTGCAAAATTATAAAGTTGGTTTTCCAAATAAGAAATGCACTTTGCCTGGAAAATTATTGTTCTGACAAGGAAAAACATCATGATTTCATTAAGAGTTTATTCAGACCTTGAATATGTAAAACTTCTGTATTTTTCCCCCTTGTCTTTAGGGACATAGAGCTTTGGAATTTTTTTATTGGGCTGGTTTGATTCTGTTCCTCCTCATAGTTCCATAAACTTACCCGTCATTTAGGCCTCATTCGTGTTAATAGTAAGGCCAAAAATTATAGCCCTGAATATATATAATGTGTAAAACCAGCTCTTTAATCTGCATCCTAATGTCATCAAGTGTCCAAAGATAATTTTTGTTTAAAAAAAAAAGTGATTTGGCGGCTGAATGGCACTAGTTAGTTGCAGTAGAGCTTGTGATAAAACCAGTTACTCAATGTTTGTGTAATTGTTGTTAACCCTGTGTCTGTCTAATCTTCTGAACTTCTAAATCTTTCTCTCTAGTTTGGTACCAAGTTATTTTACACCTCTCTGGAGCTTTATCACCGCCTGTTCTGCATTTATTTCATAAATGCTGTATTTATTGTCATCTAGACTTTCCTGCTCACCCTCCCTCTGTTTAAGTGTTACAAATTTGAAGGAACCTGTAGCACCAATGAAGAAGGAGGAGGAAACATGTAAAACTTAATTCTTTGGCTCTTGAAAATGATAAAAATCGTAATGGAAGAAAGTGGTGGGTTTTTTCTAAAAGCATTATACTTTGTAATGGACTGTGGTGTTATAGTGGAACACTTGTTTGTTTTGGCTAATAATGAGACCTAGCAGTTGTTCCATAGCTTTCTGTTCACAACATAAAAGTAATGTGCTACTGCTGTGATCTGCACGATTCATGACTGCCAGTGCATCTGAATGTGTAGATGTGGCAGGTGGAGAAGGCTGGAAAACAGTCAGTGTGAGATGCTGAGAAAAGGCAAGTGTAGTTCTGTTACTAGACCACTGAGAAAGCAGCAAGTAGTCCTTCAGATGTTAAACATTTTACATTTATACTTTGAAGTATGCAACACTCTGGTAGCATTTTTACTTCCAGTAGTCATTCCTGTTGTTCTTTCAAAAGTGAATCTACTGCTGCAGAATTGTATGATTTGGAATGCAACCCATGTTCTTAGCCTAATTAATCAATACTTTTAATGGAATGTAGGGGGGTTTTAGTTAAACACATGACTGTTTAAATTTTTTGTATTATATCAGAAATATCAATGGACACCAACATACTTTTTTTTTTTTTTAGCAGAAAATATTCTTTTAAGACAAAAAAATCCACAGGATAAAGTGCTTTCAGTTTGGTTTTATAATCCAAAATGTCTGTAAAAGAAACTAACATTTAGTTTAATACTCATAGTAAATGAAAAATAAAGGAAGGCCTAACTACATGCCTTCTACATTTAAGTCTTTATACAGGTATAACCCTATCTTACCCCAGTCTGTCCATTTCAACAAAGTTCATGAGATTACATGCTACTGCTGTCATTTCAGCATATGTGGTGGACTATAGCTTTAAATCTATCAGGTTTGGGTTTTTTAAAGCTGACATCAGACATCTCTGATGTGATGTCTTAGAAAAACTGTGACGACAAACAGGAAGAACAATTTAGTCCATTTCAGATTTTCTATAGGCTGAAGCAACTACAGCTGTCTTGAACCAAACTATTCACATTTAAAACAAATTCATTGTGATAGTTTGAGCCATGGATCTTTCTATGACAGCAGATGTTGTATTTCCATGGTGTGGTATCTACAGGATATACAGGTACTTAAGTCTTGCATAGTACCTCACTTTTTTGTACTTTGAAATGGATGCATCCTACTCTGAGTCACGCAGCCCAACATCACTTCAAGGAGTTGCACTGTCATAACATGTTGCCTTTTTGTGAGATAACATCACAAAGAGTGGCTAGGATGCACCTTTGCTTCATTCATTGCATTCAGACCTATGTTGTGGCTGAGGAGGAGGAACTGTGCAAAGGACCCTTGAACAGATTTTCTTTGTTTCTTGACAACATTCATGTTGGATTTGTTTAAACTATAATATAAAGCAAACATGTTCAGTATATGCTATTGTCTTTCAGCTTGGTTCATAATTATCAAGTAAGTTGCTATATCAAGAGGACCTATTCTCAGCTTGTTAAATCTTGGGTGTTGATACAAGTAACTGCTGTAATAGCTACCACAATTTGAGATTATGTCCCAAAATGTAGCAATATCTTTATAGATGAAAAAGGCAGGATTGGGCAAACCAAGTTCCAGTGTAAGCAGAAGTAATTTGTTTTGTTTCAAAGACCACAGCAGTTGAAATTCACAACAGGGTGGCTCTTGACCCAGGTATTTTATCTTCTGCAACTAACTCGATGATGCAGTACAGAAGACCATGCAGTAATTGCAGTGTTTTACTGCTAACTGACTCTATATATATAATGTTGGAGATGCCCTTTTGGGAGTACATGGAATGTATGAGGCAGTACTTTGTCAAGTAGCTTGTCTGATCGCAACTCCCTGTAAGATTAACCTGTCCCTGCTCTGTCAGCTTACTGTCCTTGCCCACTTCTACCTCAGCCTTGTTCGTATATGACAAGCCATGTCTTAAACCAACATCATACAACAGCTGCTGTCAAAAGTCTTGTCAAAAATTCTAATCTTACTTTCTTTGGGTTTGCCTAGGTTAAATGAATGGTCAGAAAGGGAGACCTCTTTTGTGACCCTTTGGTGTCTATGCCCTCCTCTGTATATTCCATTAACTCCACAAACTGTTTGCATTAATACAGTAGAAGTGATTCTTCTGCAGAGCACGGAGCTTTTACTCTTTCATTTCCTAACACAACTGTGTATTTTAAACTAAACTTATCCTTGCCAGCCTGGGAAATTTCATTTTCATGATCATAGCTGTGCTCACTGGAACAACAAAATTGGTGCATCTCTGTCTCTCAGCCTCTTCCACTTTTGTTCAGGTTTTCAACAAAATTTTCTGTGCCTCCTCTAACCAGCTGCAAGCAGACACCCACTCCATCTTTATAGGGGTGAACATTAAAAAAAAAAATTAAATAAATGAACAGTATGACCATATGACCCAGTCCTGCAAATTAGTAGTGTTTCTGATCGACCTTACAGTTGCAAAGCATCCGTCCCCATGTATATTTCTGAAATGTATCTCTAGCTTCTTATTCTCTCATCCATTTTTTTTTTTTTTTTTTTTTTTAAACCAGGCTCTCTTGACAGATTACTGGCTCCTGTCTGCAAAGGCTAATCTTCTGGAGCCAACTAAATATTTTCTAGTCAGTAAAAACATTCTTGTTCTTCGAAAGCACCTTCGTTCTTCCTCATTTCATGTTTATTCTCTCCTAACTGCTTCCTTTTGCATATTTAGGCAGAGTGGCACAAGAGTTGAAGTTGAGATGTTAATAAGAATTCTTTAAAATAATAAACACTGCATCTTATTTGCCACAACTTTTATTCCCTAATTAATTACAATCTAACTTACAATCTTATGGGTTTGCTTTTAAAACCCTGCTATCTCGAGACCTGCTATAGGCACACTCACCATCAGCAGTTATCCTTTAGAATTCCACCAGGCCTCTAACCCATAGTCTGCAGAGGACCATCTGCTCTTTTCATGCGCCTTTCTACTGATACCAAAATAATTTCCATCTGACTGCCCCTGTGCTTTGCACTAATAAAAACCTTTCGGGCTGCTGCTTCTAAAGTAGATTTACCTTCAATCACCATTTATTAAATCTCTGTCCATTAAAAACCATAGCTTGCAGAAGCTGTGTGCATTAAGCCTGATTATAGAGTCAGTAGAGAAGAGAGAGGGAGACAGCAGTTTGCATCAGTGTTTTGCCTAGTTTTTCTACTTGTCTAGCTGTCTGGTAACACTTGTGACAGGGTGCATATCAGAACAGGAGTCTCATTATTTGGCTTTGGATTTATTTTGTGCATTTGTCTATTTAAGCTGTAACCTAATGATTGTTGACTTCAGTAAAACTGTGTGCTGATTGCACAACTAAAATCAGAGTTTTCTTTGCTACTGGGGTACGAGGTCCTATATGGAGGGTAAGGGCCAGGGAATTAAGAAAGGAAGAGGAGGAAAGCTCACAGGTTCCTTACGGAGGATGAGTGGCTCTTTCAAACGCACTTCATTTAAGGGCTCCACATCTGGATCACAAAAGGTAAGTCTGCAATTACCCAAATGATATAAACTGAGGGAAACAGCTGGAGACACTGTTTGCATGTTGTGCCCTCCCCGCCCCCCCTTCTTTCTTAATAGCTGGTACCATTATAAAGAAGAACAATTCTCTTTTCCTTGTTTAGGTGGAAGAGCTATCAGTCATGTTCATTGCACTGGTTCTGGCTATGAATCTTACTCCTGTTATGAGAGTTCTTTCACAAGCACAGTCTAAAGGATCTTTGGGTTTAAGATCACTGAACAGGGCTAGCCTGTAATTATTTGTCATAGTCAAAATCACATTTTCACAACTTGCTCCTTAGTGCTCATGCCAAATTTAGATGCAATCAATGAGAAGGTTGATTGGATCTTTTAAGGATTTTGATGTGATTCACTGACCATCTATGGCAGACAGATACTATGGGAAATATAGTTTGTGGTTAGATGATGTGTTATGCACTATATGAATGAAGAAGACCTGAGATAATTGTTGCATAACATGTAAGTTCGCTCTGTTGTTTTCGTAAGCTTGCATGTAGATCAATATTAAGAATTTCTTTCTTAATTCAGTTTTCAGCTGTGAAGGGAATTTGAGTACATCTTTTGTCCATGGATTGATCCAGTTATTTGGAATAAATACAGACTGACTTCAACTCAGGATTACTTAGATTCCAGCTTAGCTGACCTTTTTTGAACTGACTTCATTGAAATAATGAGAAATAGTTTTTGTCTTGTCTTCCAAAGCCTCCTACCCTCATGTCTCTAATTTCTGCTGATTGTGACAATATTAGATTCTAATTAAAGAGGTAAGAGGAAGACTGAAGGAATGTAACTGAGACAAAAATGTCGGGCAGCATCTTGGAGGAAGCTAAGCATTGACATACAGGCAACTTAGTATGTATTAAAATGGTTTTCTTCTTTAAAAAGATTTTTCTGTATCATGTGAAATACTGGTTGTGGTCACCTGTGATTGCAAGAAACAATATGTCAAGGTTTTGGGGACTTAGCAGAGTTTGAAGGTCATGGGCCATCACAATGTGTCTGAATTGCAGGCACTATCTAGGGGCAAAGTCGTTTAGAGCAATGTTTTCTTTGTACTAACTTGGGACCCTGACAATTTTCTCTGCTAAAGAGATTGTCAAGTTGCATGTAATGCCCACATTACAGGCCCTATTACAGACATGGATTCCTAAGTGGAAAACAAAACAAACCTTCAGCTGTAATGTCCTTGTCTCCAAGGCCAAGTCTAAACACTTCAGAGAAAAACAAAAGACTCCAAAGTGTTTGCAGTGGGTTCAATTTTTTTCTCCTCTGATAGATACAAAGCAAAATGGGGTAGTGAAATGTCAGCTAAGACTTAGCAGCAGTGTCACTGTGTAGCTTGTCCCATTATTTGCACAGTTGTTTCTTGGGTACTGTGTGGCTGTATACAAATGGCGTGAAAAACCAAGCTGTCCATCAAGATGCTTCTGTTTCATGAACACCTGTATATGGCTTGCTCTGTCAACCAGATGACTTTTCAAAGATAAGGAATAGTTTCATATGCTGGCAGTATTAACTTTAGTTCTTGAATAAGACAGACAAGCAATGATAAAGGAAATGAAAGAGAATTTTTCTCTTTAAAATTAGGCTTATTGTCTAAGGTCACTTAAATGTGACAAAACCAAAAAACCCAGGTGCTGTCAGCTTTCTTTTTTTTTTCAAATGTCCTGAAGCCCACCTTGATACTGCAGAGCATACAGAATTTTACTTCCCCAGTGGAACCAAGTCAGAGTAAAATACCCAGAGAAAAATTATTTAATCTTCTTGTACTAATCCCATAGGCAAGAGTAGTCAAATGAACATAGAAGGAACACAGTATAGGTTTTGGGTTTGTTGACAAGGTTCAACTTCTGATTATTAAAAAAAAAAGTCTTCTAAAAGCTGTAAGTTCCCTTCATGGCTTGCTTGGTTTAGTCTGTAAGTATGATTTTGCTTTCATTTCCATTTTGGAAACAAAAACTTAGCTTTCATGAGAAAAGTATTTCTAGAGTTGATTAAAAATAGATTCCTGGGCTTATGTGGTAGGCTGGGAGTGCTACTTCTGATGTGAAATTATGTTAGTTGGCTCTTGTCAGCACACAGGCAAGTGGAACTGATCATCTCTGGGAGTCAGGACATCTCAAGGTGAAAAATCTGGGTGGTGTGTTTGAGAATATTTTGTATTGAATGTAAACTTCTTCTAATGATACAGTTGAAAACAGGGATTGAAACTACTCTTGAATGTGTGTATTTTCTAACGTGCTTTGGGATTCACCTGGAAAACCTAGGCAGGAAATGGTTAAAGCCACATGATGTAGCTAAGCATAGAGATTTATTATGAGTCATTATTTTGACTCACAATTTTTACTGCAGTAGTGCTGAAATAGCAACAGTAATTAAAACGGCCAAGTACCTCTGCTCAGCTCTTCTGTGTAGCTTTCCAATGGATTCCCCTGATTTCGACAGCAGTGCTCTGGAGGAAAATGACATTCACTTGAGCGGTTTTACAAAAAATATCTGTTGCTACCCACTCTTACTCTACCTCAGCAGAGGATGCTGTAACTGGAATGTGAAACCCACAGTGTTCGAGAAAAACCATGTGTTTGTGTGTGTGCATGCTTACATTTGTGTTTTGGGTTTGTTTCTTGTAAACATCTCAGTTTGTTAAAAAAGGAAGCAGCATATCAGGATGTACATCACTGGTCTCATTCCCACTAATGGGAATTACTTTTGTAGTCCTACAGAACGTCTTTATCTCTGCTTACTATCTCCATTGCCTTCATCTAAATGTCTTTAAGATGCATCTACTATGACTCATTTCCTGTTCCTCTGAAGAGAAAACCATTTTATTGAAACAGCTTTTCTCTACATCTTCTGTTTGCTGATAATTCTTCCATGCTTGTAAATTCTCTGCTATTACCTGTATAAGGATATACTCAGTACAAGCCTTCCAGGTGCTCAGATTGAAGCTTTTATAGAGACACTAAAATACTTTTCATTGCTTTATTGCTCACATCACTGTCTTCTTCCTGGCTATCAAATGGTACCAAAGAAATAACAGTAATGGCTAAAAAAAAAATATTTATTTTTTTAGAATGTTAAAAAAAAAAATTTAATCTAAATACATTAGAAAACCCAAGAGCACTACTATAGAGAGTATAATGGATCATTTTAAGCTAGTGCAGTACTACCCAGTGAGTAGTTTTAAAAACTTTTATGGATTACTAAAGTGAAAAGATTATTAGGCCTTTGGACTAAAGCCAAGACTAAACACCTTGTCCTGTGTTTTGTATATCACAGAATCGTAGGGGTTGGAAGGGACCTCGAGAGATCATCAGGTCCAACCCCCCTGCCAAAGCAGCTCCCCAGCACATATTGCACAGATAGGCATCCAGACGAGTCTTGAATATCCTAGAGAAGGAGACTCCACCACCCCCCTGGGCAGCCTGTCCCAGGGCTCTGTCACCCTCACTGTGTAAAAGTTCTTCCCCGTGTTGGTGCGGAACTTCCTGGGCTCCAGTTTACAGCCATTGCCCCTTGTCCTGTCTCCACAGAGCACTGAAAAGGGGTTGGCCAATTCCCCCTGCATCCCATACTTAAGATATTTATAAACATTAATTAGGTCCCCCCTCAGTCTTCTTTTCCCCAGGCTGAACAGTCCCAGCTCACTCAGCCTTTTCTCATACGGGAGATGTTCCAGGCCCTTAATCATCTTCATAGCCCTTCTCTGGACTCTCTCCAGGAGATCCCTGTCTTTTTTATAGCAGGGAGCCCAGAACTGGACACAAAACTCCAGGTGGGGCCTGACCAGTAGACAAACCAGAGAAAAGAGGGGAACAAATGAATATGTTCTCTTAGATCAGGGAGAACTTGTCTCTTAGACAGAAAAAACATTTTGTTTCCCCCTTATGTCACTGTTTTGAGCTGTTTCACCATTTCTTAGTGAAGCTTGAAAATGAGTATAAAATCCCTTTAAGTTAGTTGCAGTTGTTCATTTTAAAATGGATGCTCTGTGTTGCCCAAAGCCCCATCTGGCCTGACCTTGAACACTGTCAGGGAGGGAACAGGCACAGCTGCTCTGGGCAGATTTCCTTCAAATTACCATACCTTTTGATGGTTTATAAAAGATGAGCTCATAGTTTTACTTAGAACAGTTATCTGCAACTAGTTAATATTGCAGTTATGATTAGAGATTAAACAGATCTCTTGGTAGAGTGAAATAATTTTCACTCTTGAGAGTTTTGAATATATATTTTCCAAAGTTTCTGCTGTGATTAAGAAACTCTCTTCGTGCAAACATTTTGGCCGGTGTCTCAGTATCACTTGCTGTGATTATTTTCCAGTTTGGGGAGTCAGTTGATGGATGGAAATGAGAATACTTAAGTATACTAATTTATTTCCAAGTATGCTCTGTATCTTCCTTAATGCCCCTTAATATTGTGGCAATAATTGAGCTGCCATCACAGGCAGGCTTTCATGGCTCTAAAGAAAAATAGTCAGATGTGTCTGGAGAATAGGCCAACGGGCTAGCAGTTTCCCCTTTTCAAGGAAACAAAAACTGCAGTGTGTCATCTCTGGTACAGATTTCCAAGCTTGGTGACAGCGGCACAGCCTGTGCTTTTCTCTTGAATGAAAGAAGGGAATGTCAAATTAAAATAACCTGTGACTGTCGCAGCTGAATTAGTGCTGAAGCTGTGTTCTTTAAAGGTGCTGAAAAATGTTAAAATTGAGCATACAAATTTGTCCGATTTTGACAAACCTTTTTTTACTTGTGTGTGCTGCTTTACAGAAAGGATTCTACTAGCTTTTACTGAACTGCCTTGCTCAGTCAACATTGAATCAGTTTAGTGTCAACTTGGTATCTTAATGTCCTTGAACAAACTGGATAAGAGCATTGTGAAAGCAGTCCGCAACAGCGTCTGTTAGTACCAGCTGATACGAATAGGAATTGGAAATAAATCCTTTAACCCCCTAAGCAGGATGCACAATTGGCTGAATGAATTATAAAGCTTTTGTTTTGCTGTGGCAAACCATCCAAAGAAAGAACAAAAGTATAGTAGAGGATTTGTCCAATTGGAAATGTAGACCTAAATGATTCTCCTTGGTGTGTCCATGACATTTTTCTTGACATGCTGTAAGTTTCTTCTCAAGACAGACATTGTAAGGTATAGCTTTTAGGAATCTCCTTCTGTCAGGAATTGCTTACAGGGAGTGGAGTGTGTATTCTAGAGGTATGAGTCACCCTGCATAGCTAGGCATGCGGCATTGCACGAAGGCCCATCACTACGAGTCAGTACATTGTAGACATCCAACAGGAGCAGGTGGTGTGTGCATACAGCAATTAATATCTCATCTGTAGCATGGAGGAAAGGTTACCACAAAGGCATGGAAGCTTACTATTCAAGGTAGGGTGTAAGTGTGGAATCGAGACAAAACTTCTTGCATTTGTGTAACTGTTAAAGCCTCATGTACGTCTAACCAAAACACTGCCTATGTTCTGTTATGTCATGATGGCTTCGGCAATCAGAACATCATGAGCTTTGTAGAAGCTTTTTGACATTCTTAGTTTGCTTGAGCCTGAATCTTTGGCAGTTTTTTTAAAGCTGATGATAGCTTTTACTTAAAAGGAACATGCATATATTTCATAGAACATCTGTATGTCTGGGCAAATACTGCATAAAGCCCACCTTTTACAGTAAGTCCAGACTGTCCAGCAGGATAAATACTTGTTTTAGGAGCTGCAGGTGTCATAGTAGGCTTGGCCTGGTGCGTAACAATCATGTACATATTTATCTCCTTTATCTAATACATTTATCTCCGTTTAAAATTTGAACAGCGTAGAAAATTTGTATACAGAGGTGCTACTCTGAAATACAGCATCTTAGTAACCTATTTCTAGAATCAGGAGGAGAGAAGGGTTTTGTGTAGCTAAAATTGGTGCCTCAATGCAGGTTTGGAGCTTGTAATCGTAGGGGTAATAAGAAGCATTTCTGCACTCTCACTCTAGCCATACCGGGCAGTTGTACTTGCCAGATTGTCAAAGACTGCAGTGGGTTCAAGCAGTGCTGTGGAGAGGGCAGCAGACCAGCTGGAGGAGATCAGGTTGCCCAGACAGAACGTGGGCAGACTGAAAAAGGGAGCTATTCAAGAGCTTCCACAGACTTGAGGAGAGTGAAATGGCAGTCACTGCTGAGGAGATACTGTGCGAATTGCAAGGAAGAGTGAGAGGGCAGTGAATCATACAACCCTGGACTGAAGAGCTGCTTCCTCACCGTGCAGGCTGTGCTAGATGGCTAATATACATTATCTGTAAGGTCGATCTAAAGTCCAAATGAGTAAAAACCAAAGATACCCTGATGAATAATTGCAACATAATTAGAGCAGAATCTTGCGTTTGGCAAAACAAGGAGTCTGCAGGTATAGAAAATGTAAATTTTCTGTAACTATGACAACTGATTTCCCGAGTGCAGCTGGTACAGTCTCAGCCCAAACTCAAGAAACTGATTAGAAGCTTATTTTTAATGGTAATCTCATAATCTTTAATGGATAATGCCAGTAATTTTTCTCTTTTGGAACAGTGTGATACTTTTAAAAAATTTTAATAGCATTCTGCCAGCATGTGGTCTGATAGGAGTTTCTCTAGAGTCTGCAGATGCAGTCATCTATGAAGTGTATCCAACACTAAAAGCAATTGCTCCTCTGAAAGCCTGGCTTGCCCAACAGGGTTTTTATACTTCATTTTAAAATACTATGCTCACAGTATTGATTCTGTGATGTTAAAATTTTGTTACAATCCTAAATATTCCTTATTAAGGCTCCATCAGCTAGATCATATTAGTTGTTTTTTAGCTGGATTCATTCCCTGCTCCTGAAGGTAGGAAATTACATGGCCTTGAACTGTCTATAAGAGAATGTTCAGTATCACTAAGGGAATATCCTTTCTCTGATGTAAATAGCAAGCCTTAAAAGCAATTTTTTATGCTCGCAATAAAAATTAACTAATTACAGTGCCAGTATCTCTTCTAACATAAGTGCCTTAGGTTTGAAGGATGAAGTTGAATGTAATTTTACCATGTAGTCATTATCTCCCGCTTCCTTCAACTCCTTCATGAAGATGTGTTGTAAAAGTATCAGCATGTATGATGTCCTCTTGGAAATGACATGAAAAGGCAGCCTTGTTTTCTAAAGATTAATCTCTAAAATAGCACAGTAAAAGATGTAGCAGCTGGTATGGATTAATATTCCTTAATATCTGCTTTCATGTGATTAATAGCTGAATGGCTTAAGCCTCTACCAGTGGAAAAGCAAGCAAGCGGTGGTTACTAAGCTCTGCTAAATGTACCGTTTATAATTTTTTTAACAGAATAGGCATTTAAATGCCTTTCCTTTTTTGTTTCCAGAGTTCCTAGTTAACTTGTATTTCTGTCCTTCACATTTTTTCTTTCATAAGTTGTATGCTATAAATTTATCTTTGTTTTTTCCCCACACAAAAGGGGAGAA
Organism: Porphyrio hochstetteri; assembly: GCA_020800305.1. Lineage (NCBI taxonomy): Eukaryota > Metazoa > Chordata > Aves > Gruiformes > Rallidae > Porphyrio > Porphyrio hochstetteri. The sequence continues at coordinate 8,230,624 of CM036915.1, read as the reverse complement.
AAAAGTTAATGTGGGGTTCATCCTTCCTTGTTTCTATTCTGCTGTTTAGACTGTTCCTAATATGTTTCAGCAGCAAATTAACCTTCTGTATTGGTTTATTTACTGATGTGTTTTACAGAGATTGACAGGTGAAGAAGAATTCATCAGGTTTTTGTCTTGATGTTCAATTCAAATAGTAAATATTTTTGTTCAATTCTATATTGTTGGTAGTATTTTTAATGTTATATTTCTACAAAAGCAAAATCTTTACCAGTTTGGAACTGAAGAGCAAAGGGTAAATTCCAAAGCTTTTAAAAAGATTTAATCAGCATGTGATTAGCTGGATCAGTGCTCGTAGCCCAGTGTGTGCTGTTTTGAAATTACATCCTAATCACTTAATATTTTACCTAGGTTTTGTTCAAGTTTGATTCCCCTGATTATTTTTCAGTTATGAAGGTAAGTTTGCTTGTAGAACTGACAATGGGAAATCAAGCTACCTGCTTGTGAGCTGACAAGCTTTTTCCATTTAATATCCTACTAAATTCAGAGGTAAGATAGGAGAATGTAAGAGCAGCAATGCTGGGTCAGATCAGAAATGACCTGTTGCCCAGTGCTGTAACAAACAGCAAAGTCTAAGCAGTGCTGTAGGAGGAACGAGAAGAGGATGTAGTTATTCTACCTCAGAGTTTACTTCTGTCCAGTGATATCTCGGACAGGGATTGTCTGAACCAGAGGGCATGCTGGAGGGATTTTATGTGAAATTACATTGTTGCCTTTTAGTCTCAACAGCATCCTTCACCAAGGAGTACTACAGCTTAGCTGCAAATTGTATGAAAGAATGGACACAAGTTTGGGCTCACTGGTTTTGGAAAACAGTCTTTTATGTTTAGGTAAATTTCTTTAACTGGATACTTAGTATCCCAATATGAGACTGTTTTGATTTTGTTGAATTTTGTGCCTGTTTCAGGATTTGGTTTAAATTTCACAATTTTGTTGAGCCATCCTAACAAAACCCTTACTCTTCTCATTCCCCAAAGTGCATCAGACATGGGATTTTTGTATTTGTCAGGCCTAGTTTTGAACAGAGGGCTTGAGGTGAAAAGTCAGTATGTTTTCCAAAGTGCCTAGCTCTTGAGTGTTGCCACACTGACACGATGGCATGCCTTCACCAAATTCTAATAAGCCAGGCTATTAGCAGTGTCTTTCATCCTAGAGAATCCCAAACTGTCAGCTTTCTGTCTTCAGCGTTGTTAATTTACCAGAGAGATGCCTCTACCTTCTCAGAAGGGTCTTGGCATCAAGTAACAGCACTTCACACTCTGATCTAATGGTAGCACTGCTGTTAACTAGTTGCTGTGTGTAGATCATCTCCTGGTAGATCAAAAGGCTGGTAGGAGGAGGATCTTTGTAGGGTCTGGGGGAAGCCTGGATCTGTACCACACTAATCTCACCTGAAAGTATCCTTTGGTTTTGGTTCTCCTCTCCCATGTACACAATGATGATCTCCATGGCTCAGAATGCCTTTTCTCTGCATCTTGGCATGTTGTCTTGCGTCGTTTTCTGCTTGACTGCTGAGGGATGTGAGCAGCTGAGACGGTTCTGATGGAGATACAGCCTTAAGTGTATATGGGTCCTGATCTGCATGGGCCTTTGGAAGTACTAACGCATGCTGAGAGCCAGGCTGAGGAGCAGAGCCGGGGGGTGACTGTCTTCCGGGAGCTCTGGATTTATGTTCAGTTGTGTAATGAGAAGGAAATAATGGGCAGGGAAATAACTGGCTTGTTAAAAATGGTTAGGCTGATACATTCTCCAGCTCCAGTCTATGGCCTAGTTAATTTTAATCATTATTTGCCTCCCTATAATAAATCCTATGGAATTACCATTTTGCTGTTGATAAAGCTTTAGTAGTTGGAATAAATAAAATCAGTAGTGCAGTCTGACCTTCCTGACATTCACCTACCTGTGTCACAGTAGAATTTGCGAATGTTTTTTACGTTAAGTTACAAGGTTCTGAAATGATTATTCCTAGCAGTGAGGGAGAGCTGTTATCTTTATTTTCTGAAGCTGAGGATTATTAAGAGGAATGCACAAGGGCACGATTGAGAGACCTGTACATAAGCAGTTAGTGCCATTTCCCATCCCCTCTGGCCTATAGCTGCTGAGGTCTTTGTTAGAGCCTGTGGGATGCTAAGCCTATGGGATGGGAGGATGTCTTTGATATACCCTGCATTGAAATTGGTGCCAGGTACTTATGTTCAGGCACCTGAGCATTGAGAAAACTGAACAGTTTCATGCTTTATTCAGTAGAAAACAATGTGAAATGGTTCACATTAACCTCTGTTAATCTTATGGGCCTACATCATTAGTGAACCAAAACCTGGCTGTCATCTTCAGTTTTTTTCTCTGAAAGTAGAACAGAAGCTATGAAATGAACACTGGGGGATGTATTTAGCTGGGGCAAATCACTTTGCTTTGACTTTCAAATAATTGTCATGTTCGTAAGGTAAAATGTTCTACTAATACTACATTTTTATGAACTTACACACCTGTCAATATGAAGCTCGTTACTGCTCTTCAAAGTGTTGTGGCAGCTGAGTGCTTTTGTTTTCTTTGCATGGGCACATGAAGCATCAAAAGCACCTTACTGTTTTGCTGGACTACACGCAGGCTTGAGTAATTTGCAGTGAAAATGCAGCTAGTAAAAATTCTCTGTGTTACCTATGTCAGCGTTGCAGAAATTCTAGATAAAACATGAGTTGGAAAGGGCACGAAAATGGGGCTATAGATGTATTTATTTACTGTGCACAAAATAATGCAGCTGTGTTCAAGTTACTTTCTGGAACAGTATGTAGAGAAACAGATGCAGCTTGTATGAGAGAGACTGTTTACAGCTGAAGCTCTCAGTGATCAGAATTTACCTAATCCCAGTTCCAGCAGAGTTGGTTGACAGGCCCTCAGTTCATGTGTCCTAGTCATTCTGAAGGAGATGTGATTTCCAGGTCTTCTAGAACAAAAAGTTATACAACATTCAAAGCTAATATCATAGAACTATTTTGTGGGCTTAATCTTAAGCAGTGTTTAAAATTATATGTTACATTTTGGTGTTGGCTATATGTGGCAGTCCTGACACCTTTTCACCAACTGCAGTGCTTTTACATTGCTATTTTAGTTTTGCTACCCTGGGACATGCAGCAGGGTTGTTATAGTTTCAATTAAATTACAGTTAGTCATACAGTTATTAACCAAAATTATCATTAGAGTATTAAGTAACTGCTATCTGAATGCCCATTATTTCCTTAAACCTCTGTTGGACAAATGGCCCGATGAGCTTGGGAAAACAGTAGGCATATTCTTGTGGATCTTTTGTATTTGCCAGCAGAATCTAGTGATGAAATCCTTTACTCTGTTACTTGACGGACTATATTGCGCCAAAGGATGCTGCAGCCATTGCATGCACATCATCCAGCTTGCAAAATGAAAAAGCCAGTGCTTGATGCTCCTAGCCTTCAGGGCTATCCCAGTTGAGGGGGAAAAGCATGGGTTTACAGTTAAGAAAGGGAACATACATGGGGCTTCATCTGTCAGGCCAGTGTTTAGTCACTGTACCTGAATAACAATTGGAGGCCCTATTTTGTTCCTGCAAAAGGTACTGGGAAAAGTGTTTATTACAAGGAGAATTCTCCATGGAATCACATCCATCAATGCACATAAAGATAAGATTTAGCTAGGAGTGCAATGTTTCCTGCAGTATTTTCAGACTTAGGATGATAATAGATCAGAATAAGAAAGCAACACCTTCTGGAGACCTTCCTGGCCTTCATGAAATTCATGGTGCAGTCTTTGTTAAACAGATGTATTTGTATTAATCAACCACTAGATAGAGCTATGCTACATAGAAAGGACCTCAAGTATGACGTCTTAGACTAAAACTTATTTTCCCTAGTAGTGAGCCAAAACAAGGACCAATTTTTGCACAAGACAGATATAGTGGAGTTCTTTCTCCAAATGCAATAATATCCCCCTCCCTTTAATAATACGATGAAGGTCATGCATGTTTTTTCTGAAAATACCTTATCATAAGACTTCAGTGAACAGTTCAATTTGATTTCATATGTTAATTATTGATTAAGGCATATCTTTAAAATACCACAGCAATTAATTTTTAATTAAGCAGTCGTCGTAGAGCTATTTTATTATGGCTGTGGACAGAAACCTTGAAAGAGAAAGTTCTATTATGTTCCCCATGTTCCCCCTCTCCAGCTCCTACTCCCCCAGTGCTGAGAAATGTTTGCATATTAATCAAAGGGTCATAAACATGAGGCAAAGATAGTTCCTATAATATTAATTAATATAAATCTGAGCCAGCTCAAGATTGCTGTGTTTAATTATTTGTACTGAGCTGGTACAAAACCTGCACTAAATGCATGAAGCTGCAGAATACAATATGATTCAGACTGAAAGATGTGCAAAAGTTGTAGGGGAGATGAAACTGTATGGATTTATTGCCAGCAGGAGCTGTCAAATACTACTGTAAAAAGACAAAGCCAACCTCCCTTCAACAAAAAACTGTCATACCTGCCAAAACAGGTATTGGTGAATCCTTTAGCTTTCAGTAAGTACAGGCAGAGCAGACATGGACTGTACAGATCATCATGTGTTTATTCTGGCAGTGTGTCTTGGCCGTGAACAGAAAGAATTTCATCTGGGTATTTTAGTGACATGTTCAGCTTTTGGCTCTCATTGAAGCAGTTCCAAAATGCAGGACTTGGGGCCAGTTTGGTGGGTATATGTCTTGCAGCAGTGAAGCCATAATAATGGAATGATTTTCTAGAAAATTCCTACATTTAGTTACTCTTTTCACTTTTTCATTTTCTGTGGCTTAATTAAGCAGTGTCCTTCATACATAGTTTATCAGTCCCAAGCAACATTTTAATAGCCAGTATTATGAGTATGTATTTGATGCCTTCCATTTTGTTCTCAATTCCTGCCAATAAAAAGGCACTCAGCCTGCTGGTTTGAGTGGATTTGTGATTCTTTCCAAGGATCAGCCATGGATTAGTGAAGTACAGCTGGTATATTTCTCATGCCAAGTGATTTTGGCACTTTTTTTTCCCCCTCTCTCGTTTTTAATGTCCTGTCTAAATAAATCCGGACTCTTTTTCTCCCCCTATTCCAGGGATTTGTTCTTGTTCAGTAGCAAACTTCATCTTTAATGAGACTGAGCAAAGAGGCATTGCTCAAATGACTCTACCAAAAATGAAATTTAAAGAAAAGTGCTTAGTTTAGTTCAGTTCTATGAGTAAAAATTAATTCTTAAGCAGTCTAGCTCAGTAGCAAGGGAAGATTTTTAAGCTACCTGTCTAAAATATTGCTGATGTTTGCATGAAGATGGTAGACACTAGTGGATTCTTGAAATGCAGAACTCATGAGACTTTGGACTAACAAAGCTGTCTTCGGTTACAGCGCCACTCCGGTAGTGACCAGAGCTGTCATACTGCAGTTCCATATCCATACCTGTGTTCCATATCCAGCTTCCATTTAAAGTTGTGGACGTGAGAGTTTTAGTATTTCCACCATCATGTAGAGAGCAATCAGAGGTCCTGAGAATCCTGTAATATAACTTTTAAGTATTTAAGGTTTTGTTGTGGTATTGGGGGGGTTTTTTTTGGGTTTTTTTTTTTTTTTACTACCTTCCAAAGTTAGCAGCTGATCCACTTTCCCCTCTGTCAAAGATGGTACCAACCAGAGTAAACTCTAAAGCCCTCTGGCTTGGCCATTAAAGCTTGACCCAGTAAGCCACGCTGTGTTTGGCACATGGCAAATTCCTTTTCATCTAGCAGTACAAAGCGTTTGAGATAGAAGATTAAAATAGGGGTATGTTTTCATGGCTTTAATTTTCCTTGCAGCTATAGAAATCCTATTCAGTTTACCCACTCTTATGTCTCTGGTAGATAAAATTCATTCTGGTAGATAGAGCAGTGCTTGCTAATACTGTCTGTTAACATAATTTCTTCTTATCCTTGTCAAATAGAACTACACTTCTAGGTTGTGCCTTTAATGATTTATAGGTTCGAACTAGCATTTTTCAAAGAGGGTGCTTGTGTTTAGGCTTTAAAATCCATGTAGAGGAACCTGTTAAAAAAAAAAAAAGAATCTTGTTTTTGGAAGCTGTGCATCCTTCATATTTTCCCCTGAGTAGTGGGGAGTAAGTAGTAGTTTTAAAAGCTCTGCAGGTCTGGAAACTGAGGCATGCTTATTCAGGTACTTTGGTTCTGTATCAAGAAGCATGTCCCTTAGAGTTCGTTTGATTTTCTGTCATTTCAAGGTTAATTTTTCTGTGAATTAGAAAGCTGTAATAATGAATTCAGGAAGGGTTTGATATCTTAGCACCTTTTAAAATACAGTAACATCTTTTTCAGCTTTCGATGTCTGTTAATTTTGCCTGGTTTTATTGCCTGGTCAATGCTTAAAGCCTCAAATGTTGATTATTTTGCTTCCCATATAAAAAACCATGACTGAAGAATAAAAGCAACTCCAACTTGTCAACAGAGAATTGGACTTCAGTCATCAAAGCATGCAAACTCCTCTTTATTTGCAGATTTTTCAATCATGGTACTGTTGTTACAGGCAATAGTAGAAACCTCTGGAAGCAACCAGGGTGGACAGATCCGGTTTAGATTCCCCTGGTCATGGAGTCATTCTGTTCAGCCAGTGCTGGTGGGATCATATGGCTAAGTTCCTCCACCAGCTGTGGTCTGTCCTAATGACAGTAAAGGAAACCTAATGTCAGCTTTAATACAGTGTGTGCAGTTGGAAATGGTGCACCTTTCAGTTCCTGCTCTGATGGTTGTTCCATGTATGTAAAAGCAGCCCACAGCTGCAGCAAGGAGCACATTAGCAACTTCTGCTGCCGTAACTGTCGTCAGCATTCTTTGTCCTTCAGAGAACAAAGATGAGTATTTGTAGGACTTACTGCTTTTTGCACTTAAAAACAATAAATTAAATAAAACAATTAAAAGCAAAAAATAAAAAGCAAAACATAAAAGCACTTAAAAGCAAGAGTTGCTGGAGGTAGTGGGGATTGAAATTCAGAGTCCTGCTTTCTTATCTGCAGGGTTTTCAGAGACAGCGTATCTTTCTGTCACTTTGCAGTTGTGAGCAGATCTTGCAAGTGTATGTTCTGTGATTTCTGGAAGGGGAAATGGAAGATGATAAAAGCTAGTAACTGCTAAAGTATCTAGTAAGTATATTACAAGCAAATCTAAATCTGGTTCTCTGTGTAGGTATGTATGGTCCATGAAAATTTCAGTACAATGCTTTTGAATCTTGGCTTCTGTTTGGATTCATTTACAATGAGAGGAATATGCATTGACTTCCAAGGAGTGCTCAAGTGAGATTTTTACACTTAGTACTGTTTTTGATACAGAACAGCTTTTTGTTGGAGAAGCACATAACAGCTTAGACATTTAAAGCTATTCACAAGAAAAGGCTATGAGAAATGTTGCAAACCCCACCTTTCAGTGTTGGAAAAGCGAGGGAGGTGTTTTTGGTTTCTGTAGTTTAGCTGTGCAGCCGAGCACAGTGAATTACAATGCACTTTCATCAACTCCTTGTAACTTTGCATTCTGCTTCTGGTTTATTTGGTCTTGTGTTTTAGTACTTGAAAGCATTGATCATAATCCTTTCTTTTCTGAGTGATTCATTTAACCTGCAGCCTGTGACTGTAAATCAAGTATATTGCTTTTAGTTTTATTTTTTTTTTTAAAAAAAAAAAAGCAAGTCCTGAATGTTTCATTGTTTTGACAGGGAAAAGACCAGACTCGTGTTGTGCACAGGATTGTTCACTGATAGGCCTGAAATAGCATGAGGAAATGAAGGTTGCTGGCAGTATTTTAAATACCACATATCTGTTTGCCATACAACACTTGTTTTAGAATGTTGATTTCTTTTCCTGGCACCCTTCTTCAATAACTGCTGGGGGAAAGAAGTACAATCTCACACTGCTGCTTTATACCAGTGAGTAGTAATTGGAGTTTCATGGAACTGCACATTCAGCAAACTTGATCAGTGCTTAGAACATGTCCTGAGAATGTCCATTTTAGCTTGAGCTTGGCAGTTAAAAGCTGCAAGTCATCCTACCTTATCTTTCATGGGAACTTCCAGCCTGCAAAGCCAATAAAACAAGTAGACCAATGCTTTCTACCACACCCTGAAAAGGCATTTCTTTGTCTTTTGGCATAATTTAAATATACCTGTATAATTCATATTGAAGCTTCTATCAGAAGTGGGAACGAAGAAAAAAATTGCAATAAAGAGATATATACACCACAAGGAAGAACGTGAATTAATCTGTGCAGTGAATGTAACTTGATGAAATAAAGCAATAGGCAAGCTACTCTGTGCAGAGCAGATAAGACATGATGAGGGAAGAGTATGTGTTTAATTAATCACTGTAATACAATCTAACTACAGAGTTGCTGATGATGGTTCTACTAAGTGCACAAAGACTTGACAGTACTTCTGTGATTTCATTTATACAAACCTTTCTTAAACTCCTCAGTATAGCTGGATGCCCCTCCACAAGGGTCCTATACTCTCCTGGACCTGTTCAGGAGCCCATTCAAGAAGAAGAAAAGGAAGAGTGTATCATTCCACGCTCCTCTTTATTTTTTTAACTGTAATAGTTTGGGTGTAGAAGAGAATTCAAAAGAAGTCTAGCCTGTATCTTGCAGACCATAGTCTTAATACCAGACAAGCTAGAGAAACAGGGGCAAGCACTTCAGAAGATACTGAGATAAATGCAGTGGGATGTATAAATTTTGAAATCTTGGTTTTTACATCTGTAAGCTGAGAGCTCTTGTTCAAGCCTACCTGCCTGCATCACTATAGCAAGAAATCAGCGTGCAGAACTTCTGCTTGAGTTCCAGTAAAAAGAACAGCTTAACTAGGATCAGGTAGCAGAAACTTTAAATTGACACTAGATTTTTTTCCTCTCTCTTCCCTCTCTCCCTCCCCCTTTTTCTTTCCTCCCTCAGAAAAGGGAGGAGAAAATAGCGAATAGGAATGCTACAAAATTTCACTAAACCAACAAATGCCATGAGAATTAATTTAACTACATTAATGAAAACCAGTATGTATAAGGGCTAAGCAGAGTACACACACAAGCTCCCAAATGAAAGGGAAAGCAAGCAGGAAAACTATCTAAGAGGGTTTTTTTTAATGAGTTCCAGCTAAAGAATATAGTTTTGAAAGAAACATGCTCCAAATAACTTCATTAATCAGAGCACTGCAGTTTTGTAAGTGTAACTTGTTGTGGTATAACTTTGATGAAATATGAGAAACATTTGCTCTTAAAAGGCAGGCTAAGAAGGTTGATACACACTGTACATTCCAGCAGGTTCATTAAAGAACAGGTCTTGGAAAGCAGATAATGCCCCAGATTCCAGTCTACCACATGAAAGCAGCATAGATCTGATCACTACAGCTAGATTACCAGAGGATTTCTCAGTGATTTTTAAGAGGTGTGTATAATCTGGTGCACATGTGCTTTTATTCATAGACAGGAGGTTGATAATTCTGCTTTGTGCTTTACAAACAAAAAAAGAAATCTGCGTCTGCCTTGAGAAGCTCTCAGTCTCAAGAACAGTGTGTGACAGGAACCTCAAATCCGTGGTTGTGAGTGTGTATTTTGTGCTTCCACATCTTCAGTGTTCACATCCTCACATTAGATGCAGGAGGGTACCAGACCTTTTGTAGGCAATCTGCATCCCTTATAATCTCTTGAGATATTTGTAAGAGTTAGCACGTGAACAGGCACAAGGGTTGGGTCAATTCTTCCCACATAACGCCTCTTGCAGAGTTTCATTAGAAATTCTGTTTACTTCTTTTAGATTTCTTTCAAATTTTGGAACTTTTCTTTAGTCTAAATCTGTGTTCAGTGTTTAATGAACTTCCCTCACATGCTCGTGTAGTCAGAGAAGCAATCTTGTGATGAGTACATCAGTAGCAATGACTAAGAATGAACAGAAAAATCTGTTCTTTTAACTTGCTGCTTTTTTCCTTTTAAGAGGAGCATCTGAACTAATTAGGATTCCACTGAGAATAATTGGATTTATTGCAACTATAGATTTTTCAATATAAATTCCAAGTTAATAAATGATATTACAAAACTAGAACTATATTAGTACCCTGAGCAATTCAATGTATTTTCTAGGGAAATAAGAGAAATACCTTTTAACTGGAGGCTCTCTGAGTATTTTTGTGCAAAGTGCATATATTACCTGAAGAACTCCCTGAGTGACCGGATAAGAGTCTCCTCTAAAACATTCTGATTTGACTAAAACAAGCTCAGAAACCAAATAAACACCCTGTAGTTTGACCAATTACTCTATTTTTTAAAGGCATGCTTATCAACTCAATTATACAGCACAGAGTTTGAGCTTCATGGGGGAAATACTAATTTCTTTCACTGATATCCATGCTATTTAAATAACATGTGTTTAGGCATTCTGTGTATGTGTAAGAAAAGTAAAGTGAAATAAGTCAATTGTTTCTTTTATTCTAAGAGAATACAATTGTTCTTTTTTGCCTTTTTTTAAAAAAACCCCAACAAACATGGGATCAATTTGGTTTGGTGGGGGCGAACACCACACTCTGTTTGGAGCACGAGGATGGATGTTTGTAAAGCAAACTTGCAATTTGATTTTTATTTCCAGTTGGGTTTTTTGTGGCTTACTGGATCACCACAGGCATTTATGCTTCTCAGGTTTAATAAGAATTGCAGAGATACTCAGAATGATAAATATGACTACTGGTCACAATATGAGTTCTTAATGCACGTAAATACTTACTGTACTCACAGTTGCCTTTCAATGTTTCGTCAAAAGGAGACTTAAAATGGAGCTGGGCTGTGGCCCTATAGTCAGAGGTGTGAAACTTACGAGAGTCATGGTTCTACAGAAACTGCTATGCAGGAAGAGGGAATAAAGAGGTAATGAGAAGCCATATCCAAAGGATACAACTTGATCAGCTTCCTTTTTCCTTTTGCCATTTGCTCTTGATCATCACAAAACTAAAACACAGTTACTGCGGGCTTTTAGCGAAGCTGGACATCTTACTGAGTAGCTGGGTTTTTTCCTTGTGAGAAAACAAATGTTGCCCTTCTCATTCTGCCAATCCTTGGCAATTTTTCTTTCAGTAGAGGAGTCCTTTATCACAGCAAGCATCATTTCTGAAGGCTAAAATATTCTGTTCTATTTCCTTTTTAAAGACACCATGCAGGTTCCTGACGGCATTTCTGCTAACGTCAGAAACATGCCTGGTAAGCAGCAGCCACCGAAATCATCAGAAATCTGAAAATTACTATATTTGTAATGAAATGGACCTGGAAGGGTGGAAACATCTCTGGCATTAGAAAGATGCTTTACAACATAGTCCTTTGCTGGAAAGCAAGTCAGTTGCTGTATTGCTCTTAGTTGTTCTTCCAGTTCCAACTGTCAAGAAGATGACTGTTGTACTGTGCCTATGTAGCAGATAGATTTGTTAATAGGTGCTGTAATGTTACGCTGCTGCTCTGTCTGCCAACTAGAGTTCCCCTCCAGCAACCTTTGGGATGGTACACAGGGCTATATGTTTCTCCAGCACAGCTCTGTGGCAGACTGGTAGTAAAACTTAGGCTCAGCATATTAATAAGTGCTTAGAGTGGCAGTAAAGGTTAAGCTTAGGTAGTTACTCTGTGCTTAGGCACCTATTCATGGTGTACAGAATCACCGAGTTAATTAAGTTACCGCAGTTGGGACTACCACATTTGAAAGATGTGCTTTCCTCTATCGAAGGGCACTTGAGAGAGAAGATCATCTGTATACCTCTTCATACTCACAAACCGTGGATTTTCAAGGTGAAATAATAGTATTGTAGCCCCAGGTTTCTTTATGTAAAAGCTTGTCTGGGAAGCTTGGAAACACAGGTTTGAAGGGCAAGTTATGCACTTGTCTCATGGCATATAATGAAATTGAATATTCAGAAACACTTGCATTTGTTCAGTCACAACCACACTTGTTAGCAGCAAAAGTATTTGAATAAAAAATTTAAAACTAAATACACCAGGGAGAAAATTCCTGAATTCTTTTTTAAGTGGTTGTGCAGCTGAAGATTACTGAAACTAAGTAAGATTTACAGATTCTTTCCTCCCTGCTCCCATTCCTTGGTAATTCTTAGAGGGAATTATTAACTTCATAGCCTTTAATGAGTATTTGCTGCTTGCTAGCATTTCTGTTTTAATTACTGGAGGGAACATAATGCACTTGACAAAGCTGAAAGCTGCATTGCCTCATACTGTTGCAGCAACTTACTGTGGTTTTGATTTATCTTAAGCCATATTTTGATCAGCAAGACCTGTGTTTATGATGGTAGATTTCTAGTTGAATGTTCCACAGTTTCTGAACACCTACCAGCTCTGTGGTCTAGCAGCAATACTCCCTTCACAAAATTTCATGAGCAGCCGTTTACGGTGTAAGGCTAAATGGGACAGTCTGTGTTTGTGCATTAAACTGTTCCGATGATCGCTGCTAGCACAGAGTATTCTCTTTATTATAGACAATGCTGGTTTATGCCACTTTAAAACTCTTGATCCTGTGCATACTTAGACACAGCCTTAGCTTTAAGCTCCTGATTTGTCCCATCTACTTTGAGCAGCTGTGTATGGCATAGTTTCATGGAAACTGGGGGGGGTGTTCCTGGCTGTAAAATTAAGCATGCTTGTAAGCAGTTACAGAATCAAGAGTTGAGCAGATGCATTTGTGTTAATACCTGTACCTGAGCAGTCCAGGTGGTAGAGGTATTCAAGGCCTCAGCCCCCTGTGGAGGGGGTGGCATGGGTGGCACTGGTATGTTGCTTGCCCTGAGTGATCACCATTTTTTTCTTCTTTGGTAAAGCTCCTCTTTGATGTCACTAGTGCTTAAGCAGAACACACAGTTCATTGCTGTTATTTCTATAAAAAGCCCCTTCAGACACAAAGAAAGGAGAGAAAGGAGAATTGTGAAACATATGCAATTGCCACTGTTGCTATGTGAAGTCTAAAAGCATTTCTGTGAGGGAGGAGTAGCATTTATGGCACTTGACTGTATTACAGAAACACTTATCAGTGGGTGAAATCTTGCTAAAAATAACTGATTTCCATCACACTTCTCCCAAGATGGAACTGCCTTTCTTGCATTAGCTCCAGATTAAAAAAAGCTGCATTGATTTTTCTCTATTTTCCTTTAAAAATACTCTCTCAAATTCTAACCACTTGACTAAACTCTGCATATAAGTTCAGAGATGAAACTGGGCAGTAAGGAAGGCAGTTTTTTTACTTAGTTATACATATATGTCACTCAGAGAATAATTACAATGATACCATACCAAAGTTGAAAAAAACCCATCAAATATATATCATGATTCTGTCCACTTAAAAATACTCATTCTCTGCATGAAAAACCATGTATTTTTGTACAGGAACTCAGCATTTTCAGTGGAATGCAGATCAGGAATTTACATGAGGGAGAGATGGAGTGGAACGTACTTTCTAGTGCTGCGTGGTTTCATCGAATCGCACTTAAGGTCATAATAAATTTTTTTGGGGTAATAGCTTGCACTTCAAATGAAGCAAATAATTCCATTGCACATCCGAGCTCATTGTTGTATGGGGATTATTACATTTCAATAAACATAGCTTGCTTTATAGGAATCAGATTTGGAACTAAGCCATTTTTCACCACTTCTGTTCATGGGTTATACTATTATACTGTTAATTGATTATACTTTAAGGCTTTTGAGTTGTTTGTATTAGCTGTTCGACATCCAGAATGTCTGGGTAATCCTTCACGGGTATTAAGAGGATTTATGATCATTTTATTATCAAACTATTTCTTCTTTCGGGTTGCTTTTTGACTTTTATGAACTCGGGATTAATCAGAGCTTTAGAGGCTGCAGTCCTTTGTTTTGGTCCACAATGCAGTAAGGTAGGTGACAGCCCTGCCTTCTATGCGCCACAGCCACCTCAGCATGCTTGTGTTGCAGTTAGACCTTGGGCTCAGAAGAGGAAAAGACTCCAGTGTTACTCTCGAGCATGTGAGAATGTTGTTCTGCCTTGGGTGTTTGGTCACTGACTTCAGTGTTTGAGCTTAGCACGTAATTTCATCTAAGCCTTTCATTTGTGCTCAGGTAGTATATATCCGGCCCAAATGCGAGTCGCTGCCTCCAGGTAAAGAGAATAACCAGAGGCAGAGGCACTTTGAATCTTGTTCACCCATTCAGTCTTGCACAGTGGTCACAGCCCCAGACACTAGCATACTCCTCTCTTACAGTGGGTTTTTTTTGAGTTTTTCAAGTAGTCTATTTCGTTGCAGATTTGATAATGGCATCAGGTGATTTGTGTTGTACCAGAATCTGTTGGGATGTTCGCTTTTAAAAACAATTAAATTTTTGAATAATGAAGAGACTTGTAACTCAAGGATTGGTTTTGTGTTTTCATATGTGCTACTCCTTCGTGAGTTCTTTGTGGTAGATTGAAAGAATTGCAGTGAATCATCATGAATTTTCCTGCTAGAAAACAGTATTAGTATTATTGAGATGGTTATAAATAAATAACCCCATTCGATTTTCATGTGAACTAACTTGTCGTGAGCAGTCCAGCCTTTCATCTCTGGCATTTCTGATTGAGTTTCAGCTAGTTTGTTTTACCTCACAGACAGATTGCTGTCACGTGTATTCCGATACATGTGTCTGTGACATTTGTATCAATGCTCGTCACAAGTTTTAGTAGTTCAATAGTGTTGCATTCTGTGAAATCCTAGTTAGTCGTGTATAATTTTATATATAGTTTTGTAGAAAAAATGTAAACCATTGCATCTTTTTACACTGCATTTTGGCATTTCAGAGTTCAGCTCCCACATTTGCTATCCATAAATTTTGCTTTTGATATGTGAACACACTATTCTCTACTGATAGGGTTTGTCAGATCTTACAGAACGTTACATAAACAGTGCAGTAGAATAAAATGAGGGGAAAAATATTTCCTTCATACTAGGTGAATTAATTTTCTTTTCAGGGAAGTAGTTTCAAGACCAGTCAGTATCTGAAAAGAAATTGTGTGTTGGCTGTCTTTGTATTGGTGTCATTGATAGAGACACATTTGGGAGAGACCAGCAAACGCATCGGATCTGAGAGCAGTGTAATGTATTTTACATTTTTGTTGAGAAAATGCTGTTAACTGCTTTCAGCAAATGAGCTGTCAGATGTGCTCGCAGGAACTCACCTCTGGGAAGACCGGTTTTGTTTACTGAGTTTTCAATTATTCATACATAGATGAAGCTGATTACCCAGATACTAGATTTGCAGAAGTTGTAATAAAACCATAACAACTTGTTACTTTTTGAAGATAGATAAGTTGTTTGCCATCAGAGAAGTAAGCATATTGCATTTTGGTGGTGGGAGTAATAAGGGTGTGTGCTGACAGTGAAGGATGTAACTACAGCTTTTTTTTTGGCATGGATTCATGCCTCTATATTCTATGTGAGGATATTGTTTAAATCAGTAAAACCAGATTAATCAGTTCTTCATTCCTGCTCCCTCCCTGCAAGCATTGGGGTACTGAGTGCCATTGGCAACCAAGGGATTTTTTTCCTGAGACAGTCACAGTGAGGGCAGCAGAGATGCATATCTTTATCCCTTTCCTTCACAGTGCATTTGCATCAAGCCATGTCACAAAACAAACTCCCAAGTGCTGTGAGCTTTCCCATAGTATGAGTGCAGGCATCCATGAAAACTATCTTTTGTGCAGTGGCATTTTCTCTGAGAATGTAGGTTTTTTCATTCGTGTGTTATTCCTTTGAACTCTGAATGAGCACTTTGGCTGAACTTGACAGAATTATATATTTGGAATTAAACATCTTCCTCTTACCATGCAGAGTTTTGTCACAGGCATTTTGGACAGTAAGCACATCAGACAATAGGCTGTTTGCCGTTGACAAGAGAAGTGCCCATTTATTAGGTTTTTAGACAGATTGTTTAAGGTTGATTTTACACACAGTGTGGATAAATCCTTTTGCTTTTACATGACTGTTTTCTGCCCCACCTCATCCCTAGAACATGCTAGCTAATTCTTCTTTCATTATGTAATTATCATATATTGCCATTATATTTTGATATATAGAATGATAACTGGTAATATCTACACTACTATTCAGACCATTCTCATTAGAATCTAGGCATCCTGACAAGCTTTGGCTGTGCTCAAAAAACCCATTTTGAAGTTTTTGTTCCTCAAGATTTTAAAAAACTTGATCTTTATTTGCAATAGCAAGTGAGGAAAATGTTCTTATTGCTCGTAGAGGGTGGGTTTGATCTCAGTCACCTTAAACTGAACACTTCAACAGCTACATTTTTTTCCTTTTGCATAGATGCACATGGCTTGATTATCTTTAACCTGTCTCATTACTTAAACTGAGGTGCCAGAGCAGTTATGGTGTTGTAGAAGGGACATGTTAGCAGTCTTGCAATGCCCATCAAATTTCTGTTAAGGGAAGAGTCAGCAAAACTTGCACTTGATTTCAGAAAATACTGTTTTTTCTCAGGTGTACATTTCTGTCATTGCAGTTTGAGCTAACAAATGGAAGAACAAAATGCACAGGCATGATGTTTCCAATATTGATTCTTAAAATGTGTCCTGCCTTCCAAATGTAGGTACTGTAGATACAACCCTTGCATAATGGCTGTCCAAGGAGAACTCACACATGACCAAAAAAGAATTCATTGCTTTTTAACTTCCGTTGCTACAAAGAACCTCGCCAAAGAAACATAGCATGCTCCATGTTTTAAGTTCCATTTTCAGAAGGGAGTTAAGTGCCCAAATCACTTTTTTTTTTAAAATAGATTTTATGGCCTCTATGTCTTTCATAATATTTCTTGCAGTTTGTCCAATGCATCAGGTTTTTCTAGCTCAGAGAGTACACCATGTACCAGATAGAAGAGGCATTTATAAAGGCTGCAGTGTCTGAAATCTGGCTTTCACTGGACAACGAAACATCTGTTGACTTACTGTCTGTCCTTCGTTCCTGTGCTCGGCTTTCAAGAATGGTGGATAGTGGCTTTGAGACGATTCCTTTACTTGCACAGGATAACAGTTTCTGCAATGTCTGGTACTTAAGCTTGATGTGATTTCAGAGGTCAGAACTAATGTGATTTTGAAAGCACAGAAAAAGAAATTTCTGCAACTGTGGGATACACTTGTGATGTGCCCTGTTTAAGTGTCTATTCAGTACAGTCATAGAATGTCTCATTAAATTTAGTGAACTTTGGATGAAGGCTTCATATAAAAAAAATCCCTAAATGAAAGAATGCTCTTGATTTCCATTATTAACAAAGCGCTGCGCTCCACAGAGGACTTGGTTGATTTTTTTTTTTTTTTGACTTCATGCACTTACTAGAGTCCTGCTTTCTTCAAAAATTGTCATTTCCTCAAACAGAAGTGAAGTCCAAAATTTGTTTGGCACTGTAGTTTTCCAGAGGTATGTCTGATTCTTCCGTATCCCATTGCTGTTTCTTGTGAAGTCAGCGGGAGCTTTGTCTTATTAGAAAGAGCAGGGTCTGGTTGTGAAGCAAAGCTGTTTTCAGCTGCATGCTTTGGCATTTTGGGCAGGACAGAAGTTGAAATTATATCTGTAAAATACTTCTTTGCCAGTCACCAATGGGTATGTGTTAAGTACATGGGAGATCGGATACAGGAATAGTGAAACAAGATCTCGTACACTACTTGTCTGCACAGTGCAGTGCAGCAGAAACAGGGAGATTACCTTCCGCTCCAGACTGTAGGATCTTTAATTGTGATTCTAGATAGCATCTTTATTTATTGCATTATGTTGGCATCTGGCACAGGAAGACCAGGTAGATATTTGAAAGGTAGAGCAGAAAAAAGAGCTACCTGCCACTCACTATGTCCTTTGCTTTTGGTAGTTTTAAAGTATGAGAAGATGTAAAAGAAACCCTTCACAGCAAAAGAATTACATTGACAAAAGCAACAGGGTATGAAAATGCATGTGGTATGTAAAGTTACAAAATGAACGGCTTATTTATGACTTCAGCTGGTTTAGTACAGCATTTTGCCCAACTTCAAGTTGTTCTAAAAAGGATTAGATATAATTAATGCTGTATGACCTCCTTTTTTCTTCTTTTCAAAGAATGTAGAGCTGTACATCTAATGAGGACCCCTGAAAGGACTATTATGTCCAATTGTCTCAATTATGCAAATAACGTTGATATTTTAGCAGAAGGGAGGGGATACTTCAAATTAAAAGTTTCATCTCCTGCTTTAGTCTTTCTGCAGTGCCGGCATTTTTACAGCAAGTACATCCACTGTTTGAAGAGAGGAAAGGAGGTTTAACAAATTGGAGATTTGGGCACTATCAAAGTAGATTTGTTGTGCCTTGTTCCACCATGAGATGAAAATACCCTCTGGGCAGGGAGATGGGTCATGAGACTTCTAAAGGATTACCTTCAAAGAGAGTCATGAGATTGGTTTGAACAAAGAAGCTGCTCACATGCTTATCATATGAGATTCTCTTCTTAAAGTGGTGAAAACCCATCTCCTTGGGAATTCTCATGAACTTCACAGAGACTGGAAGTCCTAACAGTAAGATGAATGAGAAGTCTGAACAATAAACAGAAAGATGGGACAGAAGCTCAGAGTTAAATGCAATCTATTTATTCTAGATGTAAATCATCTTTTCAAACTCTGAAAAAATTCCAGTGACAAGCAGGTAGGACATGATTTTAAATGACTTTTTCTTTCAATCCTGATTGATAGTCTTCTGCTTTGCTACTTTTTGTTGGAGCATCAATATGTGTAATTGAGATTTGTGCTGAAAAGCCGTACAGTGACCTGCGATTGATCAGAGAAAGAGAAGTCGGCTGAAATGACGGGATTCTCATCAGGCTACTTTCCAACTTGCTTATTTACTATGAATGATGCAAAACCTGCAGCACTAATTGCAAGATGAAAAAATGAAATTTCAAGTCCAAAAAAAGAGGTGTGTCTCAGCATTTGAAAATTAGAAAATTGCTTGCGTATGATTGCAATAAGATCATAGAAATGCTGGCAAAGAGAGATCAGGTGAAAACATATCTTGCCTATTTCAGTGTTTTGAATGCTATTTTTGAGCTATCTCTGCAGCAAAAGGGGGATGGCGTTCTGATGGGCTTTTCTGCTTTGTAGGTTGGGATTTTGCTCTGGGTTTGTTCTCAGTTTTCAAAATCAGCCAGTAGTACTGTCTGGAGTTCACTTTGGCAGCAACCCTTCTGACAAGAAAGCCTTTCTCTGTGTGTTTGTTTCCAATTGAGTTTATCAAGGTCTGATGGTAGGCCAGGTGTTACAGAAGTCTTAGAACAGGAGAGGACATAATTTATGGTGCTTTTCTTTACCCCAGTGAGGGCTGCCAGTAAAATGGGTTTCTCAGTGAAAGCCATCAAGCATCAGCAGCCCCATCGCATTCAGATCAACAGTGCTGCTGTTGTCATTTGAAGTAATGCATTTCTGCCATAAAACATATCGGGCTCTGAGAAGTCCCTCACCAAGACCCAGCCTACGTACAGTCCCATATTGAGGAACCAAGGAAGCTCAGTTTTGGCCCTTGTTACCAGCTATAGTTCTTCAGATCACAACTCTGAAAAATGATGCTCCCGTTTGCTTTTCTGCCATTCCTGCTCCTTCTGCTGCAGTGCAGTTGGAGTCGAGGAGGGACATCTCAGAGTAAGAGTAACTCCAATGGGGCATGTGCTCGTATTTCCCTATCAAGCCAAAGACAGCCATGAACACAGCTTCTGGCCTGCTCGAGTTTCCTTTAACTCTCCTATTTTACACCTTAAAACTTTCCTTGCCTATTTTTGATAATGGATTAAAACTGCAACCTTTATTGTAAATCTTCCCTGCTATCATTGTAATTCCAATGGTAGACTGCCATGAACATTTTAAAGCCACATGCGTTAATGAACTCATTAATTCATAATATTTGGCAACTGTAAAGTGATGCTGTGCATGAGTACAGGCAGAGTATTTCCTGTGCTGCATTGAAGGTATGTGTATTCGCTCTCTTTAGAGAAGAACAATGTGTTGTACACTGTGGGGAAAAAAACCACCAAAGTCCAGGAACATCACCAGAGATGGTATCTGGTTCTGTTGTGCCTATTAATTCGTTTCACTTACAGCATAAGGACCTGTTTTTATCAATAAACTTATTTGAAATGTCCTATTGCCCTTGCACTTTGTAATTATTTCAGTCCTGAAGTACTCAAGTTTTCAAAAAGTTACCAATGGATGCTGGCAAGTCTCAAGTATATATAATACAATATTTTAAAAATACATATTTAGCATCTCCAAGAAATAATCCTTGAATTCCAATGCTTTCATAATGATTTCTAAAAAGTTATAAGGAATAATTTTGTGCAAACCCAGCCCAGGAGTTAAATTAACTGGAAATTATTACTCTTTTTTTAAATGACAGAAAGCATCAGGGTATAAAATGCGGCCGATTGTGGCATATTCTACTAAAGATTACGCATTAGCTAATGCCTGGAAAAATTGCTTTACTGAGTGTTAAATTAGCCACAGCAAGTTGAAAATTTTCAACAGCTCAAACTATTTCACAGAATTCTACCTGGAGAATCTTGCTTTCAAGAAAACTGTATGTACTACAAACCTAATGTTAATTAAGCATTAACAAATTAATCTGAATTCTTAAAGCACGGGTTGGCTAAGTAGTATATTAGATATTTGCAAAAAGAGGGGGTATTCACAGAAAGCAGAAGAGAGAAGTAAATATTTAAGTTTCCTTTTCTCAAAATATACATTTGTTAAGCATCTCCAGATTTTAGAGACTTCTGAGTTAGGCACATATTCTATTGTGATTGCATAAATTATATTTTGTAGTAATTCTTAAGTGTCTTTTAATAATATGCCTAGCAGTATGCCTTAAATAGTGGCTTGCTTTCACCACATTTTAAAAAATGTTAATATAATAAGTTCTCCAAGCCTACCTGTACATGTAGAACAAACTCTCATACAGAAGTAATATCTCTCACAACATTTAGCCCTCTTCTGAAATGGGTTTTATCCATGGTTTGCTCTATTTCTTAAAGCAAATTATTATAAGGTCTCAAACTACACATATATATGACAAATCATTATGTGTAACTGGTTTCTCAGAAGTTATCTCAGATAACTGATAGATGGAACTTCCAACCTCTTACATTAGAGAAGTGCTTATGTGAAGGATTAAGCACGTGGGTAGTTAGAACTATTCATAGGCTTAGTTTTATAATGAGAGAAGTACCTTGCTATGTAGTGGTTTCAGAAGCATTGATAAATTTCACAAATAAAAATCTGCTATTGAGGGTGTTATCACATGGGGGCTTGCCATGACGGCCTTTTTGTCTCAGGTCAGAATAAACTGTCTCGAAGGCTCATTGTTAAGAATATTTTAAGAGGAGTATCTTAAGTGAATATAATATGGAAGTGTCCTGACTTCTTTTAAAACCGTATCTAGCAAAGTGTCCTTATGTTAGTGCAGATAATTGTTGCAATACAAAAGTAATGCTTGATCCTTGTCAGAGCTAGATACCAGGGTCATCTCATATGTTCAAATAAGAATTACTAACAAATTACAGAAGAAACTAGTAATAACTAGGCTACTTTGGCTAGCGTCATGTTAGAGACTGCTTGCTGTCTCTCCTTGATCATCCACTGCTATCTTGGGCCTCTTGAGAATGGTTACTTTTAGGCAGGGATGACTCTGCTCTCCATAGGTAATGTTGCTCAATGCTTCCCATCACAGCATCCCGGTTTGTGTGTGTTACAGCTCTGGCACTTGTTACAATCTTGGAGTAAAACTGGCTATATGGAGTGTCTGCAGGCTGAAGGATCTCAGGAAGGCAGCTAACTACAGTTAGATATTTGTGTTCCTCATCTCCCTAGCATTTAGAACAGAAGGGCTAAAGGCAAGAAGAGTATTTGGCAAGTCAATAACAGAAATTGTATAGGTAACAAATGGAGATTTATCTATTATCGTTAATTTGGGGGGGGAAATTTCTTGCCTGGAAGGTGGTACGGTAAGGGATGGGGTTGAGCTGTTGCAGGAATGGCTTTTGCCACTTTAAAATGTGGTATGTGTTGTGTGTAACCTGGTCAGTGAGTCTCTTTCTGCATCCCACACAAAAGAAATACTTCTCCATTGCAAAACTACACAAGGTATGTTCTCTGCAGGCAAGAACTGTCAGTCAATTATCAGGCTGACAGCCAGGCTGTCCTGTAGTATGCTCTAAATGGTTGTTGAGTTGCTTTATTCTAGTTGCATTA
Organism: Porphyrio hochstetteri; assembly: GCA_020800305.1. Lineage (NCBI taxonomy): Eukaryota > Metazoa > Chordata > Aves > Gruiformes > Rallidae > Porphyrio > Porphyrio hochstetteri. The sequence continues at coordinate 8,208,260 of CM036915.1, read as the reverse complement.
GCTGTACAGTTATGCTAAGGATGAGCTGTGCCCAAGCAGCTGTGCCTGCCTCTAGGTAGGGTATCTGAGCTCATCCAACACACTTCCCTGTTGTGCCTCCATGGATCTGTGCTGGAGCTGGGTATAACCACATCAAGGCAAGCCAGGTCTGTTGTATTCAGGCTGTAGCTGGTTTTTAAACCCCTCAGCCTTCTGGGAAGAGCTGTGTATCTCTACGAGATAGAGCAGAATTGTGTAAAACTCTAAAAGAGAGCTTGTTACTTCCTTTTGTAGACTGTTTCCCTAAGTTAATGAACGTGGAGAGAAAATTACTCCTCTTGTTTCAGTGGATGTTTGCTGCATGCCTCACCAGCAGGCTGGGAACACAAAGCATAATGAAGGCATGAAAGCTCATTACGGCTCTCTACTGTGCAGTGATGCCTTGGACACTGTAGTCCGAGCACAGTAGTACTTACTGGTTTCCACACCGTCAGCAGGAGTGCCTGCAAAATTGGCTACTAACATTCATTGCATAATTTGGAGTATTTTTTTCCAAGCAAGAAGAGTGTTATTGGGAGGACAGTCACTCAGGGTAGAATTCATCACCTGAAGGGGGGGTTAGTTGGGTACTTGGATCCCTCTCCGTCAATGAAGGATAATGATGGATAGTGTGATTGGGATGTTGCATTTAAAGGCAGCATAAAATACTCTTAAAGTTCTGTATAAGAGGGAACTTACTGATAGATTTTTTTTTCTTTTTTCTCCCAAACGTTTGTTGGGCAGAGTTCTTACATCTTTTCTCTCCAATAGCATCAACTGAAGGTAATTACCTGCCTGGCACTTACGGAAGTCTCTGGACTTCCGCTACATGGTAAATGGACTTGTGTACACACCATGCATGTGCAGACAGTATGAATTGCATTCCACCTTCAGATTATTTCTCTCACTATTGCGTGAATGCAAACATCTCTGTTAAAATCCAACAGAAATAGTGCAGTTTAATTATACAGAGCTTTCTAATACAATAATTGGGTATTGCACGTGAGATTTGACTTTCCTGGTGATAGCACCTTTCGCAGCATACTGCCAGCTAAAGGAGAATTACCCAGAAATGTTGGTAGGATGGTGTGAACGTGGTTACAGACAAATTTTTCCATAAATCACAATAATCGGTCCACATCTTGCCAAAATGTTGGTGAAAGTAATTTGTATTATTCTACAAACATGAGTTTTGCTGCCCAGCCAGCTCCATTTTTATATTATTCTGTGCTTGATTTAGCCCAAACAGCTTTGTGAAGCCCTGTATTATGCATGACATCCGTTCATTTGTCCCCTGCCGACTCCGCCATTGCATCTGTGTGCCAGGCGGTCTGCTGCGTCTGATCCCTGTACGTGGCTCCGTGCACCAGACATTGCTGACTGCGTGACTGCTGACTGTGTGACTGCTGTCTGCTGACCAGCTGTGCCTGGTACAGGCAAGGCCTCTCTGGGGTGCAGCAGCTGGGGAGCATGTGCTCTTTCATAGGGCTGCAGGTGCCACAGAGCTGTCCTACAGTGGATGCTCTTTAGTTGCAAAGTAGGGCTAAAGCCCCACCCCATCTTGTGCCCAAGTCAAGCATGCAAAGCCATCTTGCAAAGATGCATGTTCATGTTGCATGGAGCATCTCTCTTTGGGAATCATGGCAGTAGAGAGGGCTGACTACACTGACTTCAGGTCTGGTTGAATTTGGGCTTAGGGTGTGCTCCTATGACTCATCCCTACCTCCTTTCACCCCCAAATTCTTTCACTTTCTTTGGTGGTAGTTTTGTTATGATCATTCACAGACACTACATAGTGCTGCTATCCTGCAGAGGTATGTGACAGCTGGAATTCATAGCTGCTGGTGGCACAAGGGCCTGTATGAGTTTGTAGCATGAAGCTTACAATGGCGTTACCTTCCTGTGCTGATTCCTATCCTGGATTTTCCCCAGAGGTGCGTTTGTTCACAGCCCACCTGCTGCTCTTGCGTGAAGCTGCAGTGAGACAGAGCTGTGGACTCTGTTTTGGTACAGCCTGGAATTCAGGGCCAGTACTTGTTCTTGGAATGATTGGTTATATAGGAAATGGAATACATTAAATGTAATGTTAATTTAGCAGCAAACTGGAATTGTCTGTGTGTGGTGGTGAGAGAAAAGTTCTTCAGGGACTGCTTGTCCGCAAGCCATTACTCCGCAAATAATGTCGTTCATTTCTGATAGTCAAAGGACAACTAATCTGTGTACAACTAGTTCTTGTGTTTATTAACGGCTATATTAGAAAAGCAAGTATTTGTTTAGTCTCTTGATTTTGTTGACTGATGATTTATAAACCAATAAAACTAAATACTATTTGTTTCTGCAGAAGAACCTTCTGCAGGAAGGTACTTTATTTTTAATATAAAGTGAACTAGCAAATCCATAAAGTGGAATAATATAAACCCAATATTAGTTAGTACTATTTCTTGGCAACATACTGATTTCTAGGCTGAAGTCCAAGAATTAGCAGTGGTTTGATTTTGTTTTGTTACAATTTCGGGGACCTGTTGTTAGTTTTCATAAAGAAGAACATATATGCCACTGAACATCTGAAATGTATTTTATTAAAAATTAGATTCTGATCGGTACATTGAGGATTTCTAATAAGAAGTAGATTTGAACTTTACTACTGTCCACAAGCTGGGATCTTGGGACGGCAGGGGGTGTTTCTTAGAGGTGTATGAAAAACATGCAGTGGATTTTAGTGCCATAATCTTGCTGGTAGCAATCATTTGTCTGCCAGCTTAATACTTTAACTGACTGTTGGTCTGAAAACTGTAGCCGATCTGTCATAGTCATTTAACAATTCATCAAGTCCAAGGCTGTTAAAAAGTGCTTTTTTTTTTGTTCTCCAAACTTACAAGAGCCAGTATGTATATTTTTCCTCAAGGAACCAAATAACTTTCAATCCAGATAGCCAAATAGTGTAGAATTTGTATCAAATAAGAGGGCTAAGTGCTCATTTTCTGACAGTGGATGTTTCTGCTCAAGTATTTGCACTGGATTATAATGAAGCTTTGGTTAAGCAGATTAAATAAACAAAAGCAGTGAAACTTCAAAGGCTGACCAAATGTGCTGAGGTTTTATTTCCCCAGTCTGTAATGACTGCTTTTACCTTCCTCTCATTAGCACAGGAAAAATAAGCCAGTAGAGCATAATGTGTTGTCCATCTGTAGTGCCTACAGTGACTGATTTCTAACAAACAGGTCTTTTAGGTGGGTGTCAGTTGGCTTTTTTTTCAGTTTAGTAGTAGATGGATCTCCTATGAGAGGGGTCATTCGAACAACTGCACAGCTGAAAGCTCAGTTATATTGTAGAGCTCATTTTAGATTCCAAGATGCAAAAGCTTCCTTTCATACACAGTTATTAAGTCTATGACTTAACCTAATGGTTAATTAACTGGTTTTATGTGAAGCACACACAACAGCAAAGGAAGCTGTTCTGTGGCAAGCTATGAAGAGTAAGGTAAAACAGTACTCAATGACACTCCACGTTGTTTTTTGTTTCTAGCTTGCATTTTCCAGTATTTTCTACAGAGCAGTTAAATATGCAGCCTTTGTTACTATCTATATTTCGAAGCGTGTTTCCTGCACTGTGGGATTGATTTGGCCATTTATGTCATGCAGTCAAGGAGTTATCAGAGAACCCACAGAAGTCTGAAGTTTTATTTTGGGGGAAAAAAGGTGAATGTGTTTAAAATCAATAAAATAGTAAAACCTAAATTAATTTTAAATTAAAATACATAATTTTAAAAGTAGATAAATAACATAGCCTCTCTAACAGGTTCCTGTTAAGCTCATTTTATAACATTAAAGGTCATTAGCTAGTATGGTGTGTATAAAAGCACAAGTATCATTGAATAAAGCTGTAAAACAGCAGTGAATAGGGCACTGTGTGGTTTTGGATTAATTTTTTAGGAGCAGTGTAATTCCATTCAAGTAGACTCTTGTTGCCTCTGAATTTTGCCCAGCCTGAATACCTGTGAATTAGCAGAATCTGACTCTGAACAGTTCGTTTGATGGAACCACCGACCTCCATGTAGCACGGAGCCCTGTGGATCTCCCCATCTTGAGTGTTTTCTTCACTTTTTTAGACCTGCACCTCAATAACTAGAATTAAAAAACTAAAGCATTTTCTGAGCTCTAATAATACTATTGCTAAAATTTGTCATCTTGTAAAAGCCTTCACAGATAGCATATAAATAAAACATTTTAAATATTTTGGGGAACAAAGGCTTTTTAGGTTCATTTGAAGATGTAATATTTGGAGTTGAGACAGGAACACTGACCAAATCACTGAGGCTTTAGATATTAAATTTAATACTGTCTTCCATATTTACTACATAATCAAGCTCTTTACACTAAATGCCTTAAATAATTGCCATGTCATTCAGGAAGCAAGTAACATTGAAAGCTACGTGATGTTTTTTCTAATGAGTTCTGAACTGTTCCTCACCCTGTGGTGCCATGAGCTCCTAAACAACTCCTTTTAAGAAGTGGTGCCATTGGTAAATCAGTAAGTATATTAGAGGGGAGAGCAGACCACTGGCCATCATGGCATTCTGGCTCACAGGCCCCTCAAAGAGGCAAACATTTATATACGTGGATGGATTATGGATGGCTTTTTCATGAAGTAAAAGCTTGGGTTTGCAACTTAGTGCAGCTTCTTGCAAGGAGGGAACTTGATGTAGTCTCCTGTTACTTCAGACGTAAGAGAGAAAGAGAAGAAGCCAGGCAGAAGAACAAAGGATGAACTACCACACCCTCTATTCATCATACTGTAGACTGTGCAGCACTTAGGGAGTTAGTCCAGTCTTGAAGCTTTTTACCAGACAGGCTGACACAGCAGTCATCCGACAGAAATGTGCAGTTAACTTAATCTTAAATCAGGAATTCAGCGAGGATTTTTAGTTCTTCCTCTAAGAAAGACTGATGGTGATTGGGGTGGGTTTTTTTGTTGAAGGCACTCTGAAATCCTTATGTCTCCTCAAGAATTTAATTTTCTTTCCTCAGAAGAAACTAAGGCAAAACAGACAACATTTGCTTGCTACTTGAAAAATTAATTAAGACACAATACTCTCTTTCATACTCAGAAGAATAACTTTCATCAGGAAGGGAAGGTTATCATAGGCTTTGAATCAGAAGTAATTGTTAACATTTTTCATTTCATTTTAAAGGCTGGCTTTCAGTTAGCTTTTTAAAATTCATACTAAATGTTGGGTTTTTTTATTGCAATCATGATGATACTTTACCTTGTTGATGCTTACAGTGACACAGAAAACCTGGTGTCTGCAAATAAGAAATACGGGCTTGCAGCTATTTCTGAACTCCCTCCCTTTAGTGTTCCCAAACTCAACTGGAAGATCCTTCTGTAACAGACTTTCTAACCACCATTTTTTTTCTAGCTTGCCTACACATTGTTTTTAAAATGGCTGTGAGCTTGGTCTAATTTCTTGTTTACTAACACAGTGTAATAGGACAAAATTTCATTTTGTCTTCGAGGTTGTGTTCCTCTTCCTGTTTCACGGATACACTGTACCTGAAGAGCTTGTACTTTTGTCAAATGTTCTTTCAGTTGAAGGAATGCCTCCTCCTGAGAGACATCTTGTTAAGAGCGAGATGCTTTAGGAATGACTGGAACTTGATTTACAACAGGGAAAAAATATTTTAAGAAGACTTAATCAAACAGGGAAAGTTTTTGGAGGGAAATTTCTACACACGCAGAAGAATTCTAAAGTAATATTTAGAGTAAATATTGTTTATGTCACAAGTTACGCGTTGTTTCTGTACTACTTTGAGTCCACTTACTGTTTACTAAAATAGGAAGAATCAGCTTTGGTTTTGGTAGACTGACAGACCAATGTTGTAACTTCAAGACCAGCATCTTTACCTATAAAGGTTTTATGTGCTTTGGAGTTTTGAATTTTATCCAAGTTATAGAAAATTCACATCACGCGCTTGCTTCATGAGTAGTTGTATCTGGTATGTCAAAGTGATGTAATAAATTGAGTGTCTATTTTTAGAGACAGTAGCTGAAAATAGGAGGCCAATATTGCTATATCTATCACGTAGAAATATTTCAATATCTTTCCTATTTTTGCCTTCCTTTTCAGGGTCAGAAGGCTTGGATAGAGAAGACCTTTTCAAAAAGAGAATGCATCTATGTAATTGCTAACAACAAAGACAGTAGCAGGTAACTTTTGAATGTTTTCTTTTGGCCAGCAGAAAGGTTAATTCTGAAGAAACTGATTTGGTTTGGATTTAGCTATGTGAAACTGAGACCAATTTTACTCTCTGCCCTTAAAGGGAAATAATAGGGGATCAAACGTGCAAGACATCCTTGCACTCAAATCTGTACAGAGCCATGGGACATGTCATACAGAGATGATAAGGCTGGGCAACAGGAGAAGCTTTCCAGTGTAGAAGAGAAGTAAATTTTTTTCTTTGCTTGCTAAGAAACACCTGTGGGTTAGTAATTCTGGTGTATGTGTTACGCAAATATAACAGATATGACCTTGAAGAGGTGTTTCTGTGATTCACATAGAGCAAGGAATGGTCCGTTGAAAAGTGAATTTCTGATTTCTTTGGGTTTTATTTGTCACCATCCAACATTGAAGATACTGTAATCAAGGTTGCTTCAAAATTTTAACTTACAGGTGCTGCTGTGGCCAGCTTATTAACCAACATATTCCACCTCCTCCAAGTATAACAGCGAATAAAAATGGAGAAGAAACAAAGCAAGTGGAAGTTCAGACAGAGAAATGGTCTGTCAGTAAGCACACCCAAACATACCCAACTGATGCCTATGGAAACCTTGAATTCCAGGGAGGAGGACATTCAAATAAGGCCATGGTAAGGAGCATAGGCTGCTCTAAGGTATTCAACTGGTGTGTTAGCTTAACAGCTCTGTGTCAGGATTCCAATCCACTCAGTGCATAATCCATTGAAATCAAAGGAGGTCTCTTTGCTGTCTCAGAAAGGTATGAACTAGGCACTCAGAAAGAGAAGAGGCAAAAGGAAAGTAGTTCCTACTTATGAAACACCTTATAATGTCTCAGTGAAATAGTTTCACTGAAGTTAGTGTCAGTAAATAGCAGCAAAGGAGGTAGCTGCATGTGTTAACGCCCGAGATTCCATCTGTTTTTATTAGATTTGTGGGCCAAATAACCCAGCATGAATACAGATACATTTTTTTAACCTAAGGTTTGAAGTCTAATTAAAATAGAAATTAATCTTGCCTTCCTGAAAGAAGGAGACCTGACAGAGCCTGAAAATGGTCTGGTGAGTTTTCTTAGCAGAACTAAGAGCAAGTCAAGCTTCTGAAAAGAGTCTTTCTACTTTGCCTCTCTCCTGAACAAGTCCAAACCAAGATTTGTTTCTTTGCCCGTTTGCTTACTTATTTCTGCTGAAACTGCCACTCAAGAAAACCACATTGCAAAAATGTATCCAAAATATGTGGGAGAGGTTGATGGGTTTTGTTAGTGTTGGTTTATTGTTTTTAAAGCAGAAATAAAGACAAGTTTATTTTATAGCTTTCTGTAGTAGAGTAGTAGTTGGAAAAAAAATCATTGCTTCAGAGGCAGAAAGATGTACAAAATTAATTGAATGGGACAAAAAGTAACATAAGCCTCCTATTTCTTAGGAAGGTCATTGCTTCTCTTTGGCAGTCAAACCAGAGGTTTTAGGAACAATACAAAACACCTGGTTGTGGCTTCCAACAATGCAGATTTGTAGTAAGAGTTTAGGATCACATGTGTGCAGCCAGTTTTGCAGGTGAAGAGAGGAAAGTGGAGCTTTTGAGAATTGATCAAGTCAATGGTAAGTTCTCAGTAGCAAAGTGAAATGTTTCAACTTGTTTTTTTCTAATCTAAGCAGCAGAGTAATTTAATAATGTGTTCCTTAAAATTGTAAAACTCTTTTCTTCAAGATGGAAAGCTTAACATAACCTTTCTTTACTGAGTCCATAGACAATTTACAGAAGAGATGGAGTAGTAATATTAAACTGTGTTTTTTGCAGTATATCCGTGTGTCATATGACACTAAACCAGATTCTCTGCTGCATCTCATGGTTAAAGACTGGCAACTGGAACTGCCCAAACTCTTAATCTCTGTCCATGGAGGCCTCCAGAACTTTGAAATGCAACCTAAATTAAAGCAAGTGTTTGGAAAAGGTCTGATAAAGGCTGCCATGACCACAGGAGCTTGGATTTTCACTGGAGGTGTTAGTACAGGTAAGCAATTACCAGCATTTTTAGTTTACTTAATTCATTGATGTTCATTCACTAATCTTTCCCACAGGCAGGAGATTTAAATCTACATGAGGGAGTCATTAACCACTAGACCAAAAAAGGAGCATTGTAATCATTTTTGTTAATCTCTTACCCAGTCCAGATCATAAGATTTTCCTTGGTCAATGTCAGTTTGCGTTACTCTGTGTTTCCTCTGAAAAAAGTCTTCCTCCTTGGTTTCTGTTACTACATATATATTTCCTGAGCAGATTTTCATACACAGCATGTGTATGCTGGCAAACTGCACAAGCTGAGTTCCATAAAACTCTCACACTAAGCATGTTTTCCAGTCTTTCAGTCATTATCACACCTCTGCTTTGAACTCTCTAGTTCTTTAACAGCCTTCTTGACTTTTGGATGGTGCAATTTTTAAAAAGTGCTTTTAATCCCTGAAGTAAAACAGCCTTTCTGCTTCCACTTGACACTGCCTTGCTCATGCGGCCAAGGACTGAGTTACCCCCACGTTGTGTCGTCTCTCTGAGTTAGTGATCAATGATAACCACCTTAAATGCCATGTCCCTGTGTCACTGTCTCCATGGGATCACTGACCACCACACAGGCACATGCCCTGTCCTGCCATTATATAAAGTATCTGTTCTTAGTCGATGACTGTAAATTAACAAACTTGAAACTCAGATGTGAAGGAAGTTGTAAATGTCTTGCTGGAAGATATTACAATCTCCTGGTTGTCTTTTCCTCCAGTCTTCTGGCCACCTAAAAATAGTTTCATGTTTCTATATTTCCTTTAAGCCTACCTAAAACATCTGTTGTACAGCAACTCCATGCAACTCCACCAGCAGGTTTTTGGCACTGCTTCAGCATTCCATCAGAAGAATTGCATGTCCAGCATTTGAAAGACCTGTTGAAAATAGCTGTTTTAATGATTCATTATATATTGGTACATTTGAGACTTGCTGGTTTCTAATTAACTTCATTTAGGTTAATACCAATTCTGATTGATCTTACCTATGCAAACTTTAATTATATTTCTCCAACACTATCTTTAGCTGAAATCAACCTTATATCAAGTTAGTTCTCAGAAAACCATCTAAGATAAGAATTGATTCCTCGAACCTTTGTTTTACCTCAAAGGGGTAATGTTTTTAAGGGAAGGTGGTGATTGCTATTCAAAATAATTTTTGTGTGAAAAAATATTTCTTAGATAACTACAGGGTTGTGGATTTTTTTGCTTGCTCAGACCTCAGTGATAGCATTCTACATGCATTTGGCATTTTCTACAATAAAGAATATAATTCCAGACTGTGGTACAGATTACTGTGGCAAGTTAAGTAACTGTTAAGTCTTTCAAAGACTTCATTGAATTCAGAAGAAGGATGTAAAAAAGCAGTAGGATTTACACATAACTATTACAAAATAAAACTGTGTTTTTGTCTGCATTGCTTGTTTTACTATAGAGATTCCAGTTCAGTAGTGAAGGCAATCCAGAAAAGCAGGCAGCTCTGTGAGACGCAAGAACATTCTGTTGTTTAGCAGTCTCTCAAAAGTGCCAAGAATGAATTACATGAATTGTACCTACAGGTGTCATTCGTCACGTGGGAGATGCCTTGAAAGATCATTCTTCCAAATCCAGAGGACGAATCTGTGCCATAGGAATTGCACCATGGGGCATTGTAGAAAACAAGGAAGATCTGATAGGAAAAGATGTAAGTCTTTAAGGAAGCTCCGGTGTAATTAGCAATGTCAGCTGCGTAACAAAATACACTGTATATCTTTTTGGAATATTAACATTTTCACTGTTTCTAAAGCATGCCTAAGAACTGAAATTGAACAATTTCTTCAAGAAAAGCTGCTGTTTAAATATGTCAGATTATCATGTGTGATCTCAAAGTAAATATGGAGCTAGTGAGATTTCTGTTGCTTTCAGTAGTAAGAGACCTCTCTGTGGTGGCAGAGTTTTAGGCTGCAACTTGAGTGTGACATCCTGACACCTCTGTAATCATGTAAGGGCCTTTATGTATACAAGACTGGCATTTATCATAGATGGGTACTCTGTAATGGTATATTAATTACTAGGAACTCCAAATGAGAATGTATTTTCTAATGCCATAAGAGGATTATGTAACACAGTGTGTGATCAAGGAGAGTATGTTAATGAGCTTAGGGGAACATGCAGGAGAGTGCACAGATGTGACTGTCATTCTCCAAAGAAGATACTGCTGTGAAGAGTTCAAGTGTTGAATATAAAAGCAAGCTCTGTTTTTAATTCTGCTGTATTTCTGGTTATAAAGGTCTGGTTGATTTGTTTCCTCCTAAGACATATGCTTCTGTTGGGCAGTGTGGGGGATTTTCAGTGTTAGATTTTAGCTCTAATCTAGGTGCATCTATCCTTTTGACACACAGGTAACACGAGTTTACCAAACAATGTCAAACCCTCTAAGTAAGCTCTCTGTGCTCAACAGTTCCCATACCCACTTCATTCTGGCAGACAATGGTACACTAGGTAAATATGGAGCTGAAGTGAAGTTACGACGTCAGTTGGAAAAACACATTTCCCTCCAGAAAATTAACACACGTAAGTACAGTGGGGCAAACTGTAAATATAACATCTTAAAGGGAGGGAGGGAAGAAGGGCTTGAAATACTTCAAGATACTGAAATTAAATGCTTATTCCAACTCTGTCTAGGAGGAATTTGGTCAGGACTGTGTGACTAAACTACAACATACACTGATAAGTGGTGAAAGAGCCCACACTTAACAGCACAAAAACCCCAGAAAAATAAGGATTGTGTAAAGGGAGAAAGAAAAGTTGGCAAGTAATAGTGAGAAGAAGCATCAAAGCACTAAGAATTTAAGGAAAGGGAAATGTAAAGAACTTGTACAGTTCTAGCTAGAATTCATAAACATCAGTAAATATAAAGAATGAGATGGTTTTGTACAGTGCAGCTCACTGGTTTCTGATTCCAGCTACTCATACTACCATTTTATTTTCTTTTATATGAATTTTTAACATTTGAAATACCACACTCAAAAGTCTTTGATCTTTCCAGATAAACAGAGCTGAGACTTTGATTTTTAATGAAGCCATTATCAAGATAATTTCACATCAGTGCTTTCATGTTTTGCACAGTTTTAAAACTTCTGCCAGTTGTTACGGCATCTCTAAAACAATTTTCTAGAATTCTCTTTGTAATTTTTTAGGAAAAAAGTCTTTTAAAGTACTTTCCATTTATATTTTTTGTAGAAAAAACTGTATTTTTAAAAAAGATTCAGAAACAAAAAACACTCAGTAGGTGGTGTTTTCCAGCAACTTCAAAGAAACAACCCACAACTACCACCTAATTAAAATGGTCCAATAAAAGATAATAGTCTTTGAATCCACACTTCCATTAAGACCTACTGGAGAATAGACGTGAGTGCTACTGGTTGCCTTTCTTAGAGAAGCCGTTGTAACCTGTGTAGGACTGTATAAATAAGAAAAAACAAACATTGGGAATGACAATTGCATCAAACTACAAAAGTCTCTAATAGTCCTTAAGTGCTCTTAATGGGTAGAGCAGAAGAATGATGTAGAGTGCCAGGTAAAGCCAAAAGGTGCAGTTGAAGGTCAGCCACAGGGTAACCTAAATGTTCTATGAAGTCTTTCAGTGCTGCTTTTTGCCTACAGTAAGCTTAAGAAACTGAACTCACCGAACTGGTGCCCTTTACCTTTGAGTGTGGAGACAGTGTCATGCACTATTGGCCACAAACATTAGAAACAGATAACCTCAGCTATGCTTTTTTTCATCTTTGTCTTCTGCAGAAGTGCTGAGAGAGTTGTAACATTGTAAAAGGGAGCACGCTGGCTTGGAAGATGAGAAGTCAGGGCCCAGAGGCAAGATGTTCTGTGTCATTTCTTTTAAACCACTGGGGTTGGGAATATTGGTTCTGGTTTAAGTAGTGTTTGGTGATTTTTGTCATGAGAAGGGCAAAGTTGAGAATACACATGGGCATGAAGAGTTCAGTGAAGGGCTACAGTACACCTACTTAGTAGCAGCATATAGGGAGTTTTTTGTTTCTGTTTAACCACTTCAAGCACAGGCGTCTCCTCTGGAAAGCTCAGCGGGAATCTCTAAGGATTTCATGGACATACAGGCCAGCCCATGCTCTGTGACTCCTTATCAGAGCTGGCATATACTGATGGGAGGATGTCAGGAAGCTTCTGCTGTTAATTGTGCATGGTGTTCCTGCTCTTCAGAGAGGATTAAAGGTTGAAAATTCCATCTCTTTCACATGATTTTCTCAGCTGTACAAAAAAGTCTATCTTTATAAAGTGCTGGTCATTTTGCAGATTAAGAACTGAATTTAAAAGACCTGTAATAGTGGGATTAGTCAGCCTTCAGGTAATGTTTTGTCCTTCATTTCCCCAAGTATCTTTTGACCAAGGCTACTGAGACCGTGTGACCTGTGGGCTTCCCTTTGTCATCCTATGCCTGGAGATCACAGTGAGGCAGGGACAGCAAAGGGATGCTCAGCTGTCGTCTCTTCCATCGGCCAGCCATTTCAGCCTCATGATAAAGACACTAATTGCATTTTTTTTTCTCTTAGGAGAAAGCATAGGTCTATGTCACCTTACTGAAGATTTCCTGTAGGTAACCAATGAAGAGTTAAAGCATCAAAGGCACAGTAGCTGGGAGCCATCCAAGTAACAGTGAAGCTAATGAAGTAATAAGAGAATTATCTTAGCTGTTTCATCTGTACATGGTGTCTGTCAAAAGAGATTGCAAACTGTTGACCAACACTGAGTGCGTAACTGATCAGTACGGAGCTAAGGGAAAAGCAAGGGCAGAGAGACATGCTGCTGTTCTACTTTGGCCATGAAATGGTCATCTTTTTTCCTAACTGCTCGGGTTTGAAATGATGCTGTAACACAGAAATCACATCCACTCATAATATCTCAACCTCTTAAACTAAGTTTCAATGGTATTTCTTTTTTTTTGTTTGTTTCTGTTGTGTTTTTTGCAGGGCTAGGACAAGGTGTTCCTGTAGTTGGGCTCATAGTGGAAGGGGGTCCCAATGTGATCTCCATTGTCTTAGAGTGTCTACGAGAAGAGCCCCCGCTCCCTGTTGTGATATGTGATGGTAGTGGACGAGCATCAGATATTCTGTCATTTGCACACAAGTATTCAGAAGAAGGAGGGTAAGATTTTGAGGTCTTTGCCAAAGCTGTGTTTTGCTTGGGAGGACAATTATGGCTGGATGCCTTGTTTTCATTAAAGCTTCCTAAAAATGGACAAGATGCTACTAACAGAGGTGCTCTGCTGTCAGTCAACTCTTCTCTCTTTGATCTTAGCCCTGGCATTAATAGGTGAAGTTGTAGCTACTTGGAATGTATTTGATAATCTGTTGAAATAGGTTTGCTTTCAGTGCAGCACAGCTCAGTCATACAAGCAAGCTCTATCTAAGTTTGCTGAACTGTACTTGGTGCTGAGTTTGGCATGTTAGAATCAAGGCAGAAATGGTTCCCAATAATTACTCTTTCTCAGGCTAGGGCTGATGTTAATTAGTGTGTGTGTTTGCAAAATTTGTACTGCCTGATTCTATTGTGTTGTGTTAATGAGCTTCATTCTCCAAGAGTGCCAGACCAGTTGAAAAAAGTTGGATTTCCTTCCGGTCTCTTGCTATTTTTTTGTATCTCTGATGGTTCTTTAGAGCAGTGCTGCCTGATGCTGTGAACAGAATGGAGGACGTTGTCTGGAGCATTCTGCTCCACAGTCCTCCTCTCCATTGCCTAATGAATCTAAAAATCTCCAAATACAAAGTTTTCTGGAATCTTTTGTTTTGATAGTTGGTTGTCTGCCCCTTTGGTTGATAGAAAGTTGGATAGTTTAAAGACTAAAAACTTTAAAACCTATACAAGCAGCATAAAGCTCATCTGTTCTGCAGAGGAAAAGATCTGTCCTGTCAGATGCTCCAAGTGGAAGCAGAGTATTGCATTTTTAATTTAAAATACTGCTTCACCCAGTCAAGTCACATACATTTTCCAACTGTCATTGTTAATATTAGGATTTTGTTTTTAGTAGCCGGATTCAGGCAAATTCTTAGTATATTGGCTTGCACTGAAGAATTAGCTTGTTTTCTTGACTGAAGTTGGAGCTTAGTTTGGACTAAATATTAAAGGGACAGTTAGTATTGTCAAGCAGTACAGATGCTACTTGCTGAATTGGGGGAACCACTGATGTTGGATTTTTTTTAGTATGTTTATATGTATAACATTTTATCCTGTAAACAGTATTTATGATTCAGCAACTTACTTTCTATTCAGTTGATCAAGCCTTCTTAGCTTAGATCTTTCCTCCCCTCCACCCCCACCTTCTCACTCATCCTTCCTATCAGCTCATAAATAAGAGAGTTTATCATGACCAGACTGTCCGAGATCTGCTCACTGCATGACTTAACGAGTGCATACTATGCAGTGTCTAGTTGTCTTCTACAGTAGTTATAATGAGATAAATGTGTTATACTGGTAAGGCAGGTCTGTAATGATAATTGTTTGTCAGCCCTGTTGTCTAAAATAATCATTTTCTCACAATGGACTTTCTGAATTTTATTGCACTTCGCAGACTGAGCTGTCTCACTGCTCTGAAGGCCTGCTGGTAATGCTTGCCATCATCTGAAAATACATATTTTATTAGGAAATAAAGATTAAGGGGCTGTCTTTCAGCTTGCTTTGAGATGAAACATTTCTGACCTTTCTAGAATATTATCTATCTAATTTCTTTAATCATCTTTTAATTTGTTTCTTTCTCAGTTGGATATTAGGAATTTTCAGACACATTAGCAATTTAAATCCTCTGTTTAAGAGGATAACCAAGGTGATGTATAAGGAGTGTGAAAAAGTTTGGGGGTTTTAGCTATGTGCAAAGGGCGTCGAGACATTTAGAGGGAAAGGTAGGAATCCTCTAAGGTATGCTGCAGAAATCCTGACAGTTGAACTTCTTAACTAAAGAGTGTGTGTGTGAGTAGGAGCTACCTGCATTACACACCAGGGTGAAAGGATAATTAAAGTTCTCTGCAAGTTTTTTAATCAGTGTTGTACTGGGATGAGTGAAAGCCAGACTGGGTGTGAATTTCCTGATTACTGTTAAGTCTTCAAGACCTACTTACTGTACTGAATGCAAAGTTGCTGCCTGTTTTCGTTGCTTCTAAAAAATAACTCAGTGCACTGGTGAATGAAAAATTGTTTCTCAAACAGCAGAGGTGCTGAATATATCTTAATTCTGGCAATGTCTTCTTTTCTGTCTCACTTTTCATTTAGGATAATAAGCGAATCCCTTAGGGACCAGCTTCTAGTTACCATTCAGAAAACCTTTAACTACAACAGGAATCAAGCCCATCAGCTGTTCATCATTCTTATGGAGTGCATGAAAAAAAAAGAACTTGTAAGTGTCTTAATAGTTCACCACGCTTTATAGACCACTTTCAAGTGCCATTCTCCCAAGGTTAGAATTTCCAGCCCCCCTTATCTCCATAAATATACACCATTTATAAGCATAGGCCAAGAAAAGGATTTCTGTCTTCAAGAAAGCCTCTAAAACTAATTTGGATTTTTCTCTTTTGTAAATTGATAGGGGTCTTTTTTCACAGGCTGCCACGAGGCAGACTAAGGTACAGATAAATGCACTAAACCCAGGATCAGCTGCAAAAGGTAGAGGAAAGGCAATAGAAAGAAAGGTTTCCTAGGAACATAAGCATTCAGAGTGCATCAGCATGGTTTTAGTCTTCCAATATAGTTACTTTTTAACAGCCCTTCATTCCAGTAAAATGGCTTATGTGGGTCTTTCAAAAGAAATTGGAACGTTAAGGGCTTTTTAAGATCCTGACCTTTCTTGATCCTGGCTTGTTGCAGGCCTGTTCTGTGTACTGTACCATTTGGTCAGGTTCTTGCCTGTCTGCCATCTCCCAGCTGCAGGAAAAGTGTGCTCAGGAAAAGAACATCTTTAACATTCACATCTGTTATCTGTGAACAGTGTCTTGGAACTCTGTTCACTGTGCCTGTGCAGGCAAAAGGAATCTTTTGTTTTCTTTTGACTAATTGTTTTAGTGAATCTTTGTAAATATGACCTCTTCCTTGAATCCTGGTATAATTCCATTTCATTCTTTCATACAAAGCTGCTGTTTTAATAGTAGTTGAACAGTCTGGTGGATTTTTTGTGGATTTTTTTAATTACAGCTGGATGGTATGGCTGATAATTTTATCTTTTATCCTAAAATTCCGTATTTATATCAGCTAGAAACAAGTGAGAACTACCACAGCCTTCTCCTCAGACTGTGCGGGGATTCAGATAATCAAACCACCATTGAATTTAAGCATGAACTGCAGGGGACTCTTCAGGATGTCTAAATTGTAGCACTAAGGGTCCTCGTTTTGGCTGGGACAGTTAATTTTCTTCCTATCTTCACTAAGGAAGTGACACTTCTTTGAATGACAGATTAATCTTTTCTCAAGAAGGCTGAGAAAAGAGGGACTTTTTTCTGAGTTCCTAGAAAATGGTGTTTCGTGCTCCCTTAAAATTGTGTTTTCCTTCCACAGAGCCCACACTTTCTTTCTGTGGTCAGCTTGGAGATGAATTCTGAACTCTGTTTTTCTCAAGTTTAATACTGTCTCAGTATATGATGTGAAACTTGTCTTAAATTTTTTAATCAGTAATAAACTGAATGTAGCATTCCTTACAATTCTTTCTATTTTCAGTAGGGGAGTGTTCTTTTGATTTTTGGAAGTAATTATTTTGGGTTTTGATGAGAAATAATAGATTCTGCTGTGGTACCCTGAGAAGTATGATGGAAATAGGGGAAAGTCTTTTCTCTGGAGTACTTGCTTGTTATAAAACCCTGGCAATGTTGTATGTAGTAGCTGCCAGTGTTTGCATTTCCAGTTTCAGATTTGGAGCACAGAAATTGAATACAATGCAATGTTTAGTTTTCTAAACCTAAATCCTGATACATTTTCTTCAGAATCAGTGCAGTGATTTAGTTTGAGCATCAGGTGAGGTGCATTGTTGTGAAAAAGGGGAGCAGCCATTCTGTTACTTGTGTAAGTACCACTGATTCTTCTGTAACAGCTTTTGTGCAAGTAAGATCTGAATCACATTGTTTAAAATTTGACCTACTTCACACACAGAGATCACAGAACATGTACCATACCACCATTATTTGGTAGAGCTGACAGTACCATGCACAGGCATGCTTCTGGTTCCATCTTTTCTGTTGTGTGGTTTCATATTGACATGATATTAGTAGTGAAAAAAGGACCTCCAGTTAGAGTAACAGGATGCAGAGTGGAACTCAGTACAGTGGTACCAATCCTAATGCAAAGACACTTCCTCAGGTCTGTACCTCAAGCTTTGTGCTAGTCCTCTTTTTATACAAGCTGCTTCCAGTGATCAAAGTACCAATGAAGGCATTATTTTTACATTACTCTTGAGCAGTAAAAGTAAACACTGGGAATGAGGAGATAGTTTTACCAGATTAAAATTATCCCTGATGTTCCATTCAAGGAACAAAGAGGAGCACAAAACCCCTTCAGAAATCCAGTTCATCGTATCACTGAACAAACTCTGGTTCTCTGAGATGTCCTGTTCTACTTTTCCACCCTTCTTATGTCTCACATCAGTAGAAAGACAGTTATCTGTGGTAACCAGCATTTCCATTTCCAAGCTGGCATTTCCATTACCATTGGAAAGTAAGAGAACTGTCATAAACCAATGTTTGGCATGGCAATGTTGTCACTTTTCAAAATTCACAGGTTTGGCAAAGAACTACGTTGTTTGTTATGTTTACCAATGTGGGGGCATTTTAGGATAACTTAATTGAAAGGATTTAATTAAATGCTTTTGTGCAAATTAAATTTAGTGGAAATGTACTTTTTGAAAAATCTCAACTCTTAGAAAACAATAAAGCTTCACCATTCTGCTCTGATTTCTGTCTACATGTGTTAGTCTCTCTCACGTGTTGTAATTTTGTGTGTTTGGTTTTATGCTTCCTTTAGATTACTGTGTTCCGCATGGGATCTGAAGGGCAACAGGACATAGAGATGTCTATCTTAACTGCTCTCCTCAAAGGTGGGTTTTGTAAGCAATTAGGAAGCATGCACAAATTGATCCCAGGAAGACAATACTATACAGTCTGAGGTTCCCTCTTGATGTTTAAATCTTTGATTTACTCACTTGGATTCTAACAAGTAACCTGAGCATGCTTGGTTTAAGTTTCAGATTAACTTGTTTGATTGAAAGTTTTGTGTGGCTTTTCTCACCTAAAGCCTGGGATGGGACTGCATCTGCTGGTATTTCAGCACGTTTTGTTGCAATTCTAGCATATATTAATAAAGGCAGGAAAAAAGGTGGGAAGATTAAAAGACTGTCTGGATTTTTCCAGATCTCACATTGTACTCTTTAAGCTTTAGGACAAAATTTAGGCCAGTTTGGTAATTATTTGGAGTCTGCCTCTGCAGGTGTGTAGTTGATACAGGCCCGATATGGAATCACTGGAGTCTCCAAAGGTAGAGAAATAGAGAGGAATTGATATACTGGTATCTACAGCGTCAGCCAGAGGAACTTAGAGGTGTCTTTTAGAATAGTGTGGTGGTTTGACCCTGGCTGGAGGCCAGATGCCCACAGAAGCTGCTCTATCACTCCCCCTTTCAGCTGGACGGGAGAGAAAATATATATTGAGGCAGTTAGGAGTTGAGGTAAGGACAGGGAGAGATCATTTCACAGTTGGGCACAACAAACTCAACACAGAATAAAGGAAGGAAAACACTCTAATTTGTGACACCACACTGCACACCCAGTGACACCAGAGTTGGATAATGAGAAGTGCAACCAGATCTTAAAGCACCTTCCCCCATCTCTCCCTTCTTAGCAGACCTCACTTTAGTCATGATTTTGCTCCCTTCTTCATCCCCACCCCATTGTAGTATGGGGAGGGACGGGGACTGGGGGTTTCGGTCAGTTCCTCATGCGTAGTTTTCCTTCTTAACTGGGGGGGGGATGGACATTCACAGAATCACAAGGTTGGAAAAGACCTTTGAAGATCACCAAGTCCAACCATTCTCATCCTAAACTAAACCATATCCCTAAGTACCCCATCCGCCCTTTTATCAAACACATCCAGGGAAGGTGACTGAACCCCCTCCCTGGGCAGCCTGTTCCAGGCCCTGACAACTCTTTCAGTAAAAAAATTTTTTCTAATGTCCAATCTAAACCTGTCCTGGCGCAGCTTCATGCCATTCCCCCTTGTCCTATCACCTGTCACCTGGCTGAAGAGACCATCACCTATCACTCTGTAACCTCCCTTTGTAGGTGCTGATAAGGTCTCCCCTCAGCCTCCTCTTCTCTAAGCTAAACACCCTCACACCCTTCCCCTGCTCCGGCATGGGGTCCTACACATGGGAAACAGTCCTCCACAGATTTCTCCATGAGCCCTTTCTGTCAGAGCTTCAGCTCCTCACAAACTGCCTCAGCATGGCTCCCTTCCATAGGTGCTGACTTTTAGGCCCAGGCTCCAGCCTGGAGCACCTCATCCCCCTATGCCTTCCTTCTTCATTGACCTTGGTGTCTGAACAGTTTCTTATATCTTCTCACTCCCTTCTCTGGTGGCAAATAAGTGGCTGCTAGTGGGGTTTTTTCTTCTTAAATGTGATTCCCAGAGGCACTGTGACCATCAGTGATTGGCTTGGCCTTGGTCAACAAAGACTCTGGCCTTGAGTCAGGGGGTGTTTACTCTCTTGGGCCTGCAGAGAGCTTCTAACTGCTTCTTACAGAAACCGCCCCTGCAGCCCCCCCTTCTCCACCAGAATCCAGCCACGCAAAACTACAACGAACAGTTAAATGTCTATCTTTAGCATCAGAATATAAAGTCGGTTTGGAAGCTTTGAGGAGAAAAGAGAAAGAATCTGGTTAGTCCTTTTGAAATTAGGATTATAGGGTTCAATGGAAGATGCTATAAATTGATTTGATGAATCAATCCACTGCTTTGTGGTAGAATTATTCTAATGGTAGTATAATATGAAGTCTAGCTTGCTGTTTTCTAGTTCTTGGGGATGTGAATTACAGACAGTTGTCCAATTTTCTTTAATCATGTATGAAATACTAAATATCTGGGTGTTTCTCTTTAGGTACCAATGCATCTGCTCCAGACCAGCTCAGCTTGGCTTTGGCCTGGAATCGTGTAGACATTGCACGCAGCCAAATATTTGTCTTTGGACACCACTGGCCAGTAAGACAAAGTTTCCTTGGTCATTTTGTTGGCAGGAGAAATGGTATAGAATTCTGATTTATGCCAGTCTGTTGTAGAATATTTCATTAAGAATGACCTGTTTGTTTTGAAATTTCTTTATACTGCTCTTTGCAAATATTTAGCTATAATTTAAACTCCATGAAAGAAAGATAAGTAATTTAATGACAAGCAGAAAAATAACTTTATTTAAGAATCTTTGTGGGATTTGAAAGCCAAAAAAAAAAAAAAGCATTTACTGGAAATAATCTGTGGCCTTGCATACAGCTGGACTATAGCAGCCCTGGTCACCCCAAGTGAGCTTGTGCGATGCACTAGCGTTGCTTAGACTGACTGTGTCATTGCCATGTGCCAGCAGTATGCCAGGGCCCCAACTACCTGTTAAAGTATGTGGCAAGGAAAGTCATGGAGCTGCTCAGAAGGAAGTGTGTTGCTGTCTTCATTATCAGCTGTGAAATTTTTAATTGGATTAGTGGAGCAAAATCCTGATGACCAGAAGAAACCATTCCAGAAAACAGGCCTATGGAAGGCAGAGCTTTGCCATAGGTACTAAGATCATCTTTGGTAGAGCTTTAGGTCCTGCCATGGTTAAACCCAACAGGCAGCTAAAACAACCATATAGCTGTTGACTCACTCCTCCAGCCCAGTGGGATGGGGGAAGAGAATCAAAACCAAAAAGGTAAACCTTGTGGGTTGAGAGAAAGACAGTTTAATAGGGACAGAAAAGGAAGACAATTATGATTTTCATAATTAGACTAGACTAGAATCTACAAACCAAGTGATGCACAGCACAATTTCTCACTATCCACAGCCACTGATCAGGTAATTCCTGACTGCACCACCTCCCAGCCAGCCCCCAGTTATACATGGAGCATGACATCACCTGGTATGGAGTATCCCATTCACTGTTGGGGTCAGTTGTCCTGGCTGTGTCCCCTCTCAGCTTCTTTGTCACCCCCCAACCTCTTGTTGGCAGGCCTGTATGAGAAACTGAGAAGTCCTTGACTGCTTGGCAGTAACGAAATATCAGCATGTTAACACATCACTCATCGAGGTCAGTGGTGGAACACCGCACTGCCTTTGTTCATCAGTATAACTGAAATTCTCTATTTAAGCCACTTTGGTTTCTCACAGTATTGATGCTTTTTGCTTTACTATGTGAACCTTCTGGTGTTGAGTTGCTGTAAAGTGTCATGAGAAGACTAGCTTAAAAGAGGCAAGAATTAATATTTTTAAAATTAGTTGTCTTTCCTGAAACTATGCAATAAAGCGACAGAGGAACGCTATTCATGTGCGTGCTATAGATAACAGAATTATTTCAGTTGGAAGCCCATATAATTAAATTTAAACAAATGCTGCATATAGGCAATGTTCACTTACAATGTAATATGCAACATTCACTTACAGTAATGCAGTGTTTCCAGTGTTCAGAGTTCATTAAAAGGCTCATAGGGCAAGCATTTAAACATTTTAAAGTTGATGAAGTATTATTACTATAAAACATTTATTTGGATGGAATGTTACAATCTCCATATTATTGTGGTTGGATTCAGAGGTAGCACCTAGCGAGTGACATCAGTTACAGCTTCACCCCATTTCATGTTCATACTCTGCAGCAATTTGTTGAAACTATCAGCCAATTGCAATTCACTGTCACTTCAAATTTGTAAAGATTGCTTTCAGTGCTGCAAGTGAGTAGTAGCAGTTTTGTCCACGCTCACAAATGGATTTATGGTAGGTAGGCAGTCAAGGAAGAGTTTTTTAAGGCGAACAAAACCACGGAAAACAAGCCTTGTTAAAGTTGGGTTCTGTAGCTCTCTCTGCAGAGCATGGATGTTGCAATTCAGTTTACACATTCATGGAGGTTGTACAGCATTAGCTGGAGCAAGTTAAGACAAGTAGTGCCAAGTTATTTGTATGTATGTCTGCCGGTGTTGGGTAGGTAGTTGGAAAGGGGAAGGATGTTGCAATGAGCAAATGTGTCTTAAGGTATAAACAAAACTGATGTCTGCAGAACAAAAATGAAAGTAGGTCTCTTTCCTCTCCTTTCTTTCTGCCTCCGCAGTATGGATGCTGTTTAACATCAAGCAACACTTTTTCTGTCCAGCTCCTTATCCTGCTTGTCACTATTTATTTTGACAACTTTGGTTTTCACTGAGCGCAAAGAAACTGAAGTGTCAGAAAATTGCCATGTCTCTTGCCAGTCCTTGCACTAATTTTATTGTGTGAGAGAAATCCTCCCACAGTCCTTTGAACTCCACAAACCCTCTTCACTACTTTCACTTTGACTTTCAGTGCTACTGATTACATTAGACATAACAGCTTCAAAAAAGTGTAAAGCTGTGGCTATGCATAAAGGTCCTTGCACTTAAGAAAAACACATCATTTTTAGTTGACTGCATGTGAGAGGTAATAACTGGGGGGCAAGTTCAATAGGCGTGTATTCAAATAAAATACTGTGCGATCAATTAGATTTCTAATGCTTCTAATGCATTATTAAATACAGCCTTTAGGAAGCCTTACAGCTCCTGATGGTACAGCTCCTGAGAAGGAGAAGAAATCTCCAGCAGCTCAGACTAAAGCAGCCAGAGGGAAAGGAAAAGGGAAGAAAAAAGGAGGAAAAGGAAAAGAAGAGCCGGAAGAAGAAACAGACCCAAGAAAGCTTGAACTCCTGAACTGGGTGAAGTGGAAGTATTTATATTAAAGTGCTGAAGACTTGTTTCCCAGTTGTATAGACTAGATAGTTCTGTTGTCTGAATTATGGGTCATTTGTCAAGGAGATTGCTGCTCAAGGGGTTTTCTCCAGTTGTACTGGGTTCTAACCCCATAGACCATATTAAGAGAAGATCCATTAGGCTTCCTAACCAGCATTTTCCAAAGGCAAGGCTGAGGTGGTGAAGGAGGACGAAGTGCATATTCCCAAATGGTTTGAGTCTTTCAGTATTATATATTGCCTTCTCTGTGAAGCAGGAGTTTGAGAGGATGATACATATGCAAGTTATCACTGTAAATTATGTCAACCTCTTAAATGGATACAGTGAGTTGATATATTTTAACTTGTATCATGTTGAGCAAGTAAATCGCGTCTTTTCACTTAGCGTGTCAAGTTGAGGCATGCCTGACTTAGTTAAAAATACTACACAAATTGGTTGAAAGCTATGGTTGTATTGCTGAAGGTTTCTTTCACTGCTCTTCACTCACCAAAGACCCCATCAGAAAACTGTACCATCTGTATTGACTTGCAGATTGGTAAAATGTCATTCTCTAAATTCCTTTTCACTTACAAATTAATCAACATATTTGGGAACTTGGGAATGTCCTAAATAGTGAAAATGTTTGTGGTGGTTGGCCAGCCAGCTCTTCTGTGCTCATGTAGTCTTGCATTCTCCATTCTGCAATGCAGGTAAATTCGCTGGAGCAGGCTATGCTGGATGCACTGGTTCTGGATCGAGTGGACTTTGTGAAACTGCTGATTGAGAATGGAGTGAATATGCAGCATTTCCTCACTATTCCTCGACTGGAAGAACTTTATAATACTGTGAGTGAGCAGAAATTGTAAAATGCCCTGTGATATCTTTACTACTGTATTTTACAGGGGCATCTTTTTTCCCTCTGCTTGTTTTTCTAAAAAGCTGAGCCTTGACAATACACAGGTGTTGGACGGTGCTAATAGGAGCCATTGCAACTACATAGTGTCCTATTGCTTCCCTAAGTTACATATTCCTAATCAATAACCCTACAGCAGATTTCAGAAGCTATTGCAGTTTGTTATTTAAATATAGTAATGTATTTAAAATGCACATTCAGAACACTGAAAGCACTCATGTAGACAGTAAAACTTTACTACATACAGTAACACTTATTTACGCCTAATCTCAATTATTTTTCATGTAAGTATACTTCAATATTAATGAAATAAGGTTGTAAATTGGCACAGTACTCACACAGCAAATTTTATTTTTAGCACATTGTAGAAGTCAGTAGCATTTTCCCTTGTGGCTCAGCAAAGCAAAATGTTTTTCCCAAGATAAAGAACAGCATGCTTTTTAATTCAAATTCTCCCTGACCCACCTCTCAGAACATGGAGCATTCCTACTACATGGGACCTCGGTCCAGTCCTCCAGTCCCTTACAGCTCCTGCAGTGAGTACAAGTTTAGACAATACCACAAGCTGTTGTGACTTGAATCAGCACATAAAGGATTGTACGAAAGGGATGACACAGTTCTTGACAGAAATGTGTTTGTCCTTGTAGCCCAGTTCCTTCTTTGCAACCCGGCAGGGCGTGGTGGCACATGGTTGCCTAAAGTTCTGCTTGCAGTGCCAGATCATTAATTACATTTATGTTGTCAAAAATCTGAAGAATTGAAGCTCTAATGGACCATGAATGATTTTTGTTTCAGAGATTGGGTCCACCAAATACACTGCATTTGCTAGTCAGAGATGTGAAAAAGGTAAGCTTAGCTTTACATGTGCATGATTACCTTAATCACGTGTGTGAAAAGTAAAAGCAGGCATAGCATGGGAGAAGGCAGAAGTTTGAAACTAAATGGTAGCTGTTACGAAAAAGAAAGTTAAATTACTTCTTGGGACAAAGAGTGATGGCAGTTTAAATCCAGTATGGCTGTATAGTACTGCTAGTAATTTAAAAAATGAGGAGAAAAAAGTTAAGATCTTGGTAGTGTAAGTAGTAAAGGTTCGTTTGATAGTGTTTCTTCTCTGCAAGAAGCTCGCAGTGCACCATTACAAAGGAGAAGTGGAAGGAAAGGCCTGCTAGGTTATCTGGAAGTCCTACTCAAGAGCATAAAATCTCTATCCTTTTTTTTGTATCTTGTGTGTTTTTTAGTTACTTTTCTGACATCAGTCCTGCTTTTACCTGGGAGATAGTCGGTTCTAATTCTCAGTGCTACAAGTCCTACATTTGTTATTCATTTGTTTCTGTTACATGTAAATTTATTCATTATATGTGAATAGGGTCATTGTAAGATCTGTTGTTCTATTTGCTGCCTTGAGGTTTTGAAGCTTTTATTCAGTAAAATTCAGCTACATGAAATAGCTTGTGTTCCTTTTTGCAAGGAAAACTCCCATTTATTCTCATGAGGTTTAGATGTGGGAATTATGCAGTACTGGGTTAATGTATAATTCATATTGATTTGCTTCATAGTCTAACAGTTTATCATTCCATGTTTGTCTTTCTGAGTGTTACTAATGCTATTCTGCATTCTGCTTTCTGTCTGTCCTCCTTTCCATTGCATTTTCATGGGTCACTCATTCAGCGGCAGTCTCGGGGATTCGGTTGGGTTAACATGGAGGTGATACGTTTGCTTCAGATATAGTTGTTCCATCATAGTAACTGCTCAGTGGTGTTGTAGAATCAGTTACTGCTGTAGGATGTAGCTTGAACAATGAAGCACAGTTCTCATCTCATAGTTCTAGCAGGGTCAATACTGTAATCAAGTTTTTAAGTTTAGCAGTAGAAATTATAGTCTGCCTTTTTCTTAGATTCTGGACTGCACATTAACGTAAATCATGTTGTGCATTGTAATCTTAACTCTGTAGATAATACTATAATGAAATATGAGTTTCCATAAAGTGTAAAGTATGCCTAACATTCACCATTAAATTATCCTGCTTTTTTACTGGATTAATTATAATCGGTACAAATTTATTTAATTTCATCAGTGTAACCCTTGCAAACAACTCAGGCTTGTATGCAGGCTGGCATACTGTAAATCAGATTTTTTCTCAACTATAAATACTGTCAAAATAAGGAAAATTTTTTGAGGTAAATTTTTTTCATGTGAATCAGTAATTTCTTACAGATATGCAGAGACTGAAACCAGTGGCTGTAAATGACACCTGTGTGCCAATTTAAACATGGCATGATATGTCTAGCTAGGTAATTTAATGTATGTTCTCTTTTATTATTCTAAGTCCTTATTTTATTCCTTGGGGTTTTTTTGGTAGGGAAATCTTCCGCCAGACTATCATATCAGCCTAATAGATATTGGTCTTGTACTTGAATACCTCATGGGTGGAGCTTATCGCTGCAACTATACTCGAAAAAGCTTTCGGACTCTTTATAATAATTTATTTGGACCAAAAAGGGTAAGAATTCATTCTGGGTGTGGCTGTTGTGGTCATGGTAAAAAATAAGTAATGCTCAGTTCATTTGGGAACAGCACACGTCAAGTTCTAAAGAAATGCTGCAAGACAAAAGTTGAAACTCGGATAGGGAAGTTACATAAGGAACCAGTAAAACATATGTTGAAGGATGGGAGGACTCGAAAGGTGGTAAATGCATTGATCTGGAGGTGAATTTCCTCCTATTGTAGTTCCAGTAGTTTACAGTTCAAGCATTTCTAACTGTGGTGTTTTATATTTACTTATTCTTACTTGAAGCTGTAACTCATATAATAAGAGTATATAATAACTGTATTGGTTAAGTCAGGCCCACTGATCAAGTATTTCTAACAAATAGTAACCTTAACTTGCATAAGGTAGAGACTTTATACTGAATACTATAGAAGAGCTATGAACCTGTTACAGTAAGTCCTGTAAAGAACTGCTCTAAGCATAAATTGTCCTATGGAAGCTGCTGCAACCTCAGAAAAGCATTTCATAGATACGTACCGATCCTGAGAATATCAGGCATGGCCCTTGCTTTGTTCAAAAGTCTGTTCTAAGCAAATAGAACAATTTTCTTCATTAGCTAATGTATTTATTTGGTTTAGCTTGGAAGGCCAAGTAAAGCTTCCTAGCCTAATTACAGAAAGCCCTGCACAAGGAAACACCAGGAAACTAGACCCACAAGTGGTCAGAAGGCCACTCAAAGCCCCAGTGGTCTGTACTCAAAATATAGTACTTAAATACTGTAGTAGTAGCAGATGGAGCAAACAAATAAACCTTACACATGAAATGTAAAACAAAGATTCACAATAGAACAAAGGGCTTTTTTAAATGGGAAGCTGTGAGAAGTTTGAAGACGACTTATATTCTTTTTACTATTTCCTGTGGATATCTGTATCCAGTGTGTGCTTAGAAGCACTGTTTTTTGAGCTCTCATGACTGTGAGGTGATTTTGATTCTCAAAGCAATATACTATTGAATTATTCATTTAACTCTTCTATCTGAATCAAAATATTTCACTTGAGTGCAGGATGGAAAATACTTTCTAACCCATTGTCTTCCTGCAAGTACAATTAAGAAGAAAAGTAATTGTACAATTATTGGTAGAGTTATTCAGAATACTAAGTTTAATAAGAAATGCTGTACATTTGCAAATGAAAATGTGTTTTTCCTTAGTATTGTTTGGTCTTTGAATTTTCCCTCCCATCTAACTGATTTTCTTTTCTATTTTTAATACTCAGCCAAAAGCTCTTAAACTACTAGGGATGGAGGTAAGTTGGTTTTATTGTAAAATACTGTTTTTATCAGAGCATTTCTTGGTACGGTTGTGCTCTTGCTCTTAGCTTTTTCACAATTACTGTGTTTAAAGTAAATGTCAGCTAGGCAGGATCTTCCATTTTATAAACATCCTATGAAATACTTCTGACTTTTTTTATAGGTAGGGTCTTGAAAGCTGCTTAAAGCTTTGCTCAGTAGTCTTCAGGCAGTTTTAGCATTATTATGTAATAACACATTTCATATTGAAACATATTGTAGATTTAATCATTCAGATGTAAATATCTGTGATTCTCTGAAAAGAGAATGTGATCCAAGAGTGCTGCTTATGGTCAAATTGCCTTCAAGTAACAAAATGTGCACAAAGGAGATTTTCTCTCAGAAGAGACATTTAACTGGAGGGGAAAAACAAGGTGGTCTGACATGTTAGATGCTGTCCTCCACTATAAAACATCCTTGCTACCATGATGGCACCATGCTTTGTACATGATGAAGCTGATCCAGAATTTGGATCCAACCTCTACCTCGTTTACTTGTTTGTCTGCAGAAATTTTGAATTCATCAGAATCAAGTCTAGGATGTTGTCTAAAACCTCACTCTGTTGCTTTTGTTTCGGAAAAAAAATTATTAATGTAGGCCAAGAAAGTACAGGCACTAGGTATGCTTCTCTGCAAGTATGCTTCTCTGCAAGTATGCTTTTAGTAATGCTGGGGTAATATTCAAGCACAGTATATGTTGCTTCTGCTATGTTTGGTGTGAACTATAACCCCACACCAAAGCCTCTATTTTCCCAAGTAGATAAGCAACTTGCTTCTCTACGGAGAGTCCAGGTTATATTTAATCTCTCTGATCAGCTTCCTGTTTTCTGTGGCCCAAAGCTCAGCCCCTCAGAGGTGCAGCCCTTGTTAGTCAGCACTGATCACAAATAGGTTGCTTAGTGCTTCTCCAAAAGCACATTTTGATTTTCCTATTTCTTTTAGTGAGAAATGTTTTATGTGGTACAAACAAGAAATGTTTTACATGGTACAAACGGAAGTGCTCTCTCCGCTTGATAGTGGGTGTAGCCCACTTCCTTCTTCCAAGAGAAAGAGAAGGTAGAAAGAAAAATTAATATTTCATTTGCTGAAGTGGTCAGTAAATTGACGTAATTCCCAAGTGTTTGGTTCTGGGGTTTTCTTCATTTCCAGTGTTAGCAGTTCCTAAGTTTAGACTCCTTAGGACTTTGTCTTTCTTACCCAGGGTTTGGTTTTGATTTGGGGTTTTTGTGTAGTGGGGCAAAACTGAATTTTTAGTCTTCCATGTGAGATTTTATGTCCTAAGTTGGGATGTCTAACACTTTGTTCATGTGCATGCAATTAATGACCCCTGCATTGTCCCTAAGAGACAGAGGTTACCACTCGCGGTTCTTAAAACTGCTGGAAGAGAAATGCATACTTAATTGTTAAGCTGCACAGTCATCTTTGGAAAACTGGGCTGTGAGGCTGAACTGTGAATTTGGATTGAAGTTCGTATTTTGTCAAAAAATAGTGTGTTATCCTGAGCTTGCGTGAGCAGGAACTGATTTTGTAGAATGGTAATTGCTTTTATGCAACCCACTTCTGAGATTGGAATCAGGGTCTACAAATGATGATGAGCTCTGTCAACACCTATGTATGCAATGTTCTGCATTATTTAAACCCTAATTTTCCCAATCATGGCTTTTCTCCCTTCAGGATCGTGCTTCATTGTCAGTACTTCCCTTCAGTTAACTTCCGTGTCGGTTCCTGTAGTAATGGCCTATCCTTCCTATCCCTTTAAGAAATGGGATACTTATACCTTCCATTTGCACTGCATACATAAGAGGAGATTGCTTATTCAAAGGTGAAGACTCCCTTCAGTATCTTCTTGTTCTTAAGGACGCTATCTACCTGTCTTTTCCATTTGCATGTTACCACTCTCTCCACCTGCATGTCAGTCTGAAAACTGCTTTGAGACCTGTAAGATATGCAGCACTGTTCTTCAGGAATAGATGCAGACATATCCAATCGGAAATGACAGTGGAACCTATTCATAGTGAATTCAGGTTTGTTAAAGTTCCATTGACGCTGCAGAGGAATTCATTAAATATTAATTTATTGCAAATCAGCTTGTGCAATTACACATGCGGTAGAGATCAACTTACAATGCAGTGTAAAGCGATGCCTTCAGTACAACAGGGTTCTACTCTACTTACCCAAGATGGGTGACTTGTAGTTAAATATGCAAGAAATGGTTCTCTGAATAAAATACTAAGCTGTGTTCACTCACTCAGCGCATGCACTGCCACATGTTCTTCCTCGTTGTGTCGCTGTTGGCATTCATTTTAGTAAACAGCAAAACTGAATTAGTTCTTCAACTGTTGATATGTCTGCTCAATCCTTGTCTGTGCATGGTGCCAGTGTCAAGTAAGCTGTTAAAAATCAATGGGAACATTTGTTCTTCTTTTCTTCCCAGGATGATGAGCCTCCCACCAAAGGGAAGAAGAAGAAGAAGAAAAAGGAGGAAGAGATTGATATTGATGTGGATGACCCAGAAGTCAGCCGCTTTCAGTATCCCTTTCATGAACTGATGGTATGGGCTGTGCTGATGAAACGGCAGAAAATGGCACTCTTCCTTTGGCAGCGAGGGGAAGAAACCATGGCCAAGGCACTTGTGGCCTGTAAACTGTACAAGTCTATGGCCCATGAGTCTTCTGAGAGTGAGCTGGTGGATGACATCTCTCAGGATCTGGACAACAACTCAAAGTTAGTAGACACAGAGCAGACTTTGTCTGCTTGATACAGGAGGCTGTCTGACCTGCTGAGAAGCTTTACTCTTATTAAAATACAATTGATTTCTGGAATGTAGGTTCACAGAAGGCAATTTGGAGCAGATCTATCAACAGTAAACAAGCTAAAATGTGGTCTCAGAATCTGAAGGCAATACTAACAAGAAGACAACTTGTGGTTTTTTTCTGATAGATTGTTCCTTCAGCTTCTCTCTGTGTAAAACTAGCTTGTTGTATTTCACAAAGTGATTTTCAGGATTTAAATAAATTAAGGGCTATCTGATGATATATCTGAACTGGCTGTAAGATGTTACCAGTCTAACATGTTCTCACTGATGACTAAAAATTCTTTGGAACTTGTGCAGACTGTCCCAAATTAAGCTTGAGACTCGGTAGTTCTTGTCATCGTACACGTGTGTGTAAAAACATGACCCCTGTCAGAGAAAGTGAAACACCACATGCAAGAAGATACTAATTTCTAAATCAAACTTCACTGGACTTGTCTTGCATTTTCCAGAGATTTTGGCCAGCTGGCTGTTGAACTCTTGGATCAGTCCTATAAACATGATGAGCAGATTGCCATGAAACTACTGACTTATGAACTGAAAAACTGGAGTAATTCTACCTGCCTGAAATTGGCTGTGGCTGCTAAACACAGGGACTTCATTGCTCACACATGCAGCCAGATGCTCTTAACAGATATGTGGATGGGGCGGCTACGCATGCGGAAAAACCCAGGCCTTAAGGTAGTTCTGATCCGCGGGTGTTTTCAAAGATATCCTTTGCATGTAATGCTACTTCATAAGTCTTGGTTTTAATTGACTTACTAATTATAGATGTTTCAAGAACATACCTGTTTTAAAGTTTAAGGGGTTGTGTTTCCAAATTCAGGATGTAAGGAACATTGCCTTATGGCAAAGGAAAATAAAAATTCATAAAAGATTTAGCATGGTTGGAATCTGAGAGCAAAATTGTGGCTTTCAGTGAATGACGAGATCTGTTCATTGAAAACATAAACCTTTGATTAAAAATTTCTTAGCTACTAGCAAAAAGATCTCCACTAGGGGTCTACGCAATGGGAATAGAGAGGAAATGAAGCAGACATGGAAAAATGCATCTTATGTTGCTTAATACTGTACCAGAAGATGCAGAATTGAGACTTAAGTGTCTGAAAAGAGTGAAATGAGGGCAATTGATTGTGTGATTTTTATTTCCCTATTTCGTGATTTGATGATCTGGTCTCCTGTACTAGTTTTTATATTTTCCAATTGTTGGAGTTAGAACAAAATCAGTAATTGTGAGGAGACTGGTACAAAAGAGAAGTGTGAGTGAGCCAATGTTAAGGAAGCAGAGCAGCGTTTCCTTCTGTGTGTTTCCATGTGAATGTGGTCCTTCATTTGTTAATATTAAGCAGTTGCTGTCACCCATATGGAGACCCATTGTGATGGTGCTGCCTTCAGTCTCACCTTCTTGTTTCCTTAAATCCCCCATTATTGACAAAGTGCCGTGCCTGTCTTCTGGGGTCATACTCCCAAGCTTGCCAACATACACATTGAACTCTCTTTGTCATTCCCTATTTCCACTTTCCCATGGAAAATCTTCAGGCAAGTGTCCTGGCTTTCAGAATGCATCATGGTGTTTTCTAAATCTGTTTATTGATTTCCTTTCTTTTGTCCAAAGGATTAATCAACCTGCTAAAGTTCTAGTTTCATTACCTGCATTCTTTTCTTTGCTCCTCTTTTGTACTCTGGCAACTCATGTTTCTGTATCTCAGCAATCTCATAGTAAAAGAACTCTCCCAGAGCTATTTGCAAACCTTCTTTTACCTTTCACAAGTGTTTCAACAATTAAAATTAATTATAGTAGATGACCTACTATAAACTCTAGTAACCAACCCAAAGCTCTCTTTCAACCACCACTCTAATTCTGGAGCACAGTTTCTTAATTGCAGTATATTTGTGGAGACGGGAAGCCTGCTAGGGTGCCACATTCCCATACAAGACCTTATTGCCAATGCCTTATAAGTACTAGTTAATTTTTATAGGTCTGAAGATAGCAGAGTAACTTGAATATTATATAAAAGAAAATACTGGTTTTTGGATTTGCCTTGTTGTGAAATCTACTGATATAAACAAATGTTGCCATCTGAGTTGAATGCTTTCTTCTTGTACAGGTTATAATGGGGATTCTCTTTCCCCCCACCATCCTTTTCCTAGAGTTTCGGAGTTACGATGATTATTCTTACCAGACATCAAGAGAAAATGAGGAAGGCAGAGAAAAGGAGGAGGAAAATGTGGTCAGTAATGGAGATAATTAGAAAGTTCTAACATCTCAGGACTGCTGGGCTTTGTAACTTTTCTAGTTGTGCTATAGGGCTGTCAGGTTAAAATCTGAACTGCCTCTGTGGGATAAAAATCAGCAAAGAGTTTTGGGAGTATATGGGCTGGATTCCTAGGGTGTGTAAATGATCTCTGTAGTTGCACAGATTTATGGAACTTGTATTTTTAAAAAGAAGTCTCTTGCTCAGAGGAAGCATTGTGCATTTAACAGTTGGCTGGGGCTGTGGTTGAGGAAAAGCTACTATTCTTACTATTGTGCATTGATGAAAACTGACAACTTTGGTCTTCCAGGATGCAAATGCGGATACAGGCTCCCGAAAAGGAGATGAAGAGAATGGAAATAAAAAACAAAAGAGCCTTCCAATTGGGACAAAGATCTATGAATTCTATAATGCACCTATTGTCAAATTTTGGTTCTACACAGTAAGTCATTGTGATTAAACTGATAGTGATTTTTTTCTCACACCTCTGAAACTTAAAGGATTCCAATATAAAAATAATAACCAAGTAATAATTAAATAGCTCTGACTTCGATGGAATCTGATGAGCAAAGCATTCCCTTTATTCAGAGAAAAATGCATAGACAAAGAAACAGAATGAAAAACTGAAGCATGTGCTGTCAGTCTGTAAGCTCCTACAGACAGGAGATCCTGTCTGGCTAATAGCATGCCAAACTCAGTGCATGCTCTGTAATCCCATCAGTAATCCAAACTAGGCTGGATTCTCTTGTTCTCTAAAGGCTTTGGCTCCTGTTCTGCCTTGAAATATACTTTAGGACACAAGAAGAAATGTTACAGTGTGAGTGCTTGCCATTTGCTCTGTTGACAGTTAGGCTCAGATGAGAGCAGCCTAGTTGGAACCACAGATCCCAGTCTGCTAAGACTTACTAGGTACATAAACCCAATCTAAAGTACAAGATTTGTTTTTGACAAGCATCTGATATTCTCTCTAGTGCATCAAGAATTATATAATGCTAAACTCTATTTTAATAAAAGAGAAAAAATATTCATGCTACTGCTCATAAAAAGATACTGCTTTCTTTTTTATTCAAAGTTAAGACTTCCAATACCTTGTGAATTGTAATATTATGTAGGTTTTTAGTTTTAGCACACTGTAATCACAAAGCTTGCTATACTAATCCCTTTCTGCTGCCTGTATTAATAATTTATGAAGCAAAATTTCTATTTAATTTCAAAGAAAAGTATTCAACATGGTTTCAAAGTGTAAAGAAATTACATTTTAATAGATTAAAAAAGCCCCAGGCACTAAAAACCTGTATTAGAGTTCTTTTGCTTATTTCAACAAATGAGATAAATCAGCTGTCTGGATGCCTGTTGCACAGCATCTCCCATTCCTTCACCTGCTGGAGGCCCACAGCCTCTGCTCCTATGCATGGCAGCTGTAGGAAGGGCATTGCAGCAGGTCTGCCGCCTTCAGAGAAGAAAAATCTTTTTTCTTGTGCAAGTAAGGGTCCTAAACACCTGACAATTTCATGCATTTCCTCAGTGTGTGTGTTAATACATATTCAAATGAATGTCACAATTTGCTTTCATGCATAATGCAGGCCCCTCAGCTAAGAGGATTTTACTGCCTTCTCTTTGGTGTTTCTTTTCTGACACTGTGATGCAGCCTTCTGTGCTCTAACTGAAATAGACTTCAGCAAGAAACTTGCTCCTGAGACTAGGGGCTACTTAACCAAAATACCTGCAATATGTTCATGCAGAGAGGTTTGAGTAGCAAGTACAGGAAGAGGTGTTGAAGGGACTGATGCATGAAATCTGTATGCCCCTGGCTTCACATAAAGAGTATGTTCTGCCAAGATGGTCTCAACCACATTGTTACAGGGTAGAGAAAACCAACTGTCCTGTGTGGCTCTATTTCTCCTACCCCTCCAAGCAGGTGCTGCTCACAGTCCTGCCTTCCCATTCTGCTTTAGATCTGTTTTGAGATGGTGGGTAAACATTTCACATTGAGTGTCACAATCTTTAGAAAGCTCCATTTTCTCCCAGGAAAATCTTTTAGTTTATTACTGCTTTATTTCCCGTTCCCCCTCCTCTGCAAAACCATCGGAGCTGTTTTGGTTTCTTTACTCTGGACTTCCAAATGTAAAGTTATTTTTTCAACTGGTCACCAGACTGCTGTGAGGCAGGGAGACTCCAGCATTGCTGGTTTGACATGTACACCAGTAGTTACAGAAAGCTGAGTGACAGCTCTGTTGACTTACACTAATAGTCCAGAACTTTCTAATAGAAATTAGTGGAGACTGATTTATTACTTGTGCGTGTGTGTGTGTGTAAGTTATATCAAGTAACTGAATGCTGCCAAGTTGTGGAGTGATCCATCGTCTAACAACTTTATTTTTTTTTAAAAGATATCATACCTTGGTTACTTGATGCTATTTAATTATATCATCTTGGTGCGAATGGAACGGTGGCCATCAGTCCAGGAATGGATTGTCATCTCCTACATTGTGACACTGGCTTTAGAGAAAGTAAGAGAGGTAAAGTCTGATTGTACCAACATCTCATAATACTTAAAATAGAGCTCACTCTCAGAGGTAATAAAGGTGTGGCCATACATGAGAGGGAAGATTTGTACATCCACAGAGTCCCAATATGCCCATCACTGGGAGAGAGTTTTATTTATAACCCATTTCCATACATTGAAACTTCTCTTACTGGGCAAAAACATCAGGCAAAACTCCCTGAGGTCAGTAGTTGAAATGAATGCTGTCATACTCTTACGCGTTTCCAAGGAAGGGCAGCGCCAGAACCCATGAAGGCAATCTCAGTAGGTACTGTCTTCTTGTTACTGATGCAGTCCTTGATGAGACCTGCAGAGAGAGGTGTTTTGGGGAATAAACCTGGAGTACCATCTGACCAATCTTGTTACTTTCCTATGAGGAAGACAGCATAAAAACTAGTACTGCATTAACATGCTGTGGTAAGGTTTGCACTTAGCCTGTCGTTCTCTGAGTCACAATTCCCCCATCTCATACGAAGCATGTTTGGAGATAAACTTGGATGCCAATTGATTAGAGCTTACAACAAAAAAGGCTTAATAAAGCCAAAGTAGAAACAGAGATGAAAAGGGGGTCCAGGAGAGGGCCATAGAAACGATCAGAGGGCTGGAATATCTCTGCTATGAAGAAAGGCTGTTGTTTACCCTGGGGAAGAAAAGGCTCTGGGGAAACCTTATTGCAACATTTACGTATGTAAAGGGGGCTTATAAGAAAGACAGAGACTAAGGCCTGCAGTGACAGGCAAAGGGCAGCTCTTTTAAACTCAAAAAGGTAGCTTTCATTTGGACATAAGAAATATTTTATGATGAGGGCGGTGAGGCCCTGGCACAGTTTGCCCAGAGAAGCTGTGGATGTCCCATCCCTGGAAGTGTTCAAGTTCAGCAGGGCTTTGAGCAATGCCATGGTTTAACCTGGCCAGCAGCTTAAACAGCCACACATTTGCTCACTCCTTGCCTCCCCTGGTGGGATGGGAGAGAGAATTGAAAAAGAGAAAGAATAAAAAGTAAAAAAAATAGCAAAACTTACCAGAGATAAAGATGTTTTAATAGGACAGGAAAGGAAGATATAATAACAATCTACAAACCAAATTATGAACAGCTCAATTATTCACCACCTGGAGCCGTGCCACCTCCCAGCCAAATCCCAGCTATACACTGAGCATGATGTTACATGGTATGGAATATCCCATTGGCCAGCTGGGGTCAGCTCTCCTGGATGTGTCCCCTCCCAGCTTCTGGGGTGCTTGCCACCATCTCATTGGCAGGCCTGTATTAGAAGCTGAAAAGTCCTTCACTGCTTAGCAACAAGTAAGAGCATCAGTGTGTTATCACATTGCTCTCATCCTAAATCCAAGCACAGTGCTGTACCAGCTGCTAGGAAGAAAATTTACTCTACCCCTGCTGAAACTAGGACAAGCAACCTGATCTAGGGAAAGATGTCTCTGCTCATGCCAAGGTGGTTAGACTAGATGATCCTCATAGATTCCTTCCAACAGAAACCATTCTGTTCCTATGAGAAGGAAATTTTGCATACTAGTAACTAAAAATAATGCTGCTCAAGACAAATTTTATTAGAGGTGGAGGGTGTCTCAGCCACCTATATTGAATGTTGCGCTTTTTCATGACCATTACTTATAAAACTTAACTTGGAGTCTTTCCTAATGATTTCTTTGTGGGTTTCATTTTTATTTTTTATTTCAGATTCTGATGTCAGAGCCTGGCAAGCTGAGCCAAAAAGTGAAAGTTTGGCTCCAGGAGTACTGGAATATTACTGACCTAGTAGCCATTTCAGTGTTTATGATAGGAGCAATTCTTCGCCTACAGAACCAGCCTTACATGGGTTACGGAAGAGTGATTTACTGCGTAGATATCATTTTCTGGTACATTAGAGTACTAGATATCTTTGGTGTGAACAAATATCTGGGACCTTACGTCATGATGATTGGAAAGATGGTTAGTGCTTCTACTGCTGTAAATTACATTTCAGAACTTCATGGGAAATTGAATTCAGTTCTGATTTTAAGAAGAGATTTTCCATCCGACTAAGGCTCTGAATAAAGACTGGGGAAAAGTCACCGTGTGAATTCCAAGACACATGAGATGTAATACTTTTGCTAATAGTTGCTTGATTCAAGAGGGAATCTGTTTTTTGGGTGGTTGGTGTTTGGTTGCTTGGGTTTTTTTTGATCAAGCCTGTGGAAACTTGTTAATTTTGTCTGCCTTCGGCCTCCCAAAGCCATAGCAATAACAGATTGCCAATACACGGGCATCAACCACAAAACCATCATCTGTGGACAGGAAACAATACAGCAATAATCGGGTCATCTCTTTGCAACCACAGAAGAGGTCTGTGCTAAAAACACAGCATGGTGCACTTGATACGAAAGAGAATAGGGACAGCAAAGATTTTAGCATTTTAAGTCTTTTTAAGTCTAGCATTCCTTTCAATGACTATTTACTGCATTTTTATGGCTTTTTACTATGTTTGTATTGTTTACTTTAAAGCATGGTGGCAGGCATTGTTAGTGCTACTGTACTACCTGGGAATAAAAGTCTCTGTATATGTATGGTCTCTCCATGCAGATGATTGACATGCTCTACTTTGTGGTCATCATGCTTGTGGTTCTGATGAGTTTTGGAGTAGCTCGCCAAGCTATCCTGCACCCAGATGAGGAACCTTCTTGGAGACTAGCTCGCAACATCTTCTATATGCCCTACTGGATGATCTATGGAGAGGTGTTCGCAGACCAGATAGACCGTAAGAGTAGAATTCATAGTAAGAGTCTGTTTCCTGTTTCTGAGGCAGATGATCACATCCAAATTAATAACTGTTTTTAATTTGGAATAGTATTTTGTCTTTATGGCTATATAGTTGTTTTCTTGTGACAGACTCTAGAGACTGTAGAGTTTTCTGTTCCCTACCTGCATGTCCTGTGTCTCAGCTTATATGCAAGTTCAGTTAGCACTGAGAGTGATACACTCTGGAATACTCTCCTGTCCAAGAGTATAACAGTATCAAGTGTTTTGTTTACTTGCAGGGACCAACCGAGATCATTCTGAAATAGTTTTGGGGTTTTTTAATAGATGTTTTAATAAGTTGTTTCCAGCAGAAGAAAATAACAAGTACTTTGCACCACTAACAGCACAGGCAATGAGCTAATATATTTTTATTCCCATTGATACATCTACCTACCATCCAGAAATGTTTCCATTTCATTAATTGCTCATGTTCTTCTTTTCTACACTTGTGGAAGAACAAAGAAAAAAATCTCTGCTTGATTAGCTTTGGGTGTGGAAATAGCCTTTCTTATACAAAAGCTGCACAGCTTAAAAAATGGCTGTCAGTATTTTAGAGGAGATTAACACTTTGATGTTACTGCTGGTTTTCTGTTAATATTTGAAATCTGTGCAGTCACACATGCAGCTGGCCTCCCCTAGTGTGTATCACATGGTTTGCACTTCATCTGAAATAATACAAACTATTTCAGCATTATGTATGTGTTAGTTCAACTCTCTGCATGTATTGACAAGTAGTAAAGCAGAAGGCTGAAGAAACTGTAAGGTATAAGTTCAAAAACCATAAAGATGCATCATTATGAGAAACCTTTGGTATTTTTATCAGACATCATTAAAGCGTACTTTAATTGCTTAGGAAGAAATAAAATGTCATTAGGCTGTTTCTCAACAGTGTACACTGTTGCAAAGATTGTATATCAAAGATGATACCATTTTCCTTATGAATGCCTGTCTCATTAATGTAACTTAGGTACTTTCATTTAGAAGATGTCCATGAACAAGGAGTTAGAAGCATCTAGTACTCAACAGCGACATATTCTTACACAATAGAGAAGCCTGGCTGAGTTTCTTTCAATCGTGTTATTTCTGTTAGAGTCACCATTTAGGAGTTGGCAAGCAAGTACCCATACTGGTAGTCAAAATGGGCTGTAACAATGCTGTACGCTGTAATAACATCAGTATTGTGACTATTAATGGAAACAGCTATTCAACAAACACAGCTGGCAGACCCAAAGCCAGGATGGTTCTTAAGAGGGGGGAAGAAAAGAGGAAATGTTTCCATAATATCTAAAAGAATGATTTTGTGTGACACTTTTGAATTGTTTTGTGTTTGTGGTGACCACTGGTTTTGTTTACTTGCCTGAAATAGCGTGTGTATTTGAATGATCATCTGCCAGAAGCACTTTGTGATTTATTAGTAGTAGTATGAATTCACTGCCATATGTAACATTCGGGGAAAGCAGCATGGAACAGAATTGCAGAATGCAGTGCATTTCTAACAAAGACATTGTTTCTAACCATATGTCTCTACTGTTCTGACATTTTGAGTTGCTTATCGTTTCTTGGCAGCAAAACTGTATTTTCAGTCATCTTCTTTTGTTGGTTTTTTTCTATATTGTTCTATTATTGTTTTTCTTTCTCTCCCTGCCTCCTTTTCTGTTCTGTTGCTTTGGAATGCTGTTCAGTCTATGCCATGGAAATTAATCGTAAGTCTCTGGAGAGCTGATTATCTCGTTTAGCTGAAAATGTTCATTAATCTTTTTCTTCACTGAATACTGACATTTTAATTATAGGGCTCATCCACTCGTCAGGTCTGAATCCTGTTTTTCTACTGTAATAGTTTCATTTGAAAAGAAGCAGAGGAAAAATGTTCTAATACAGATTGCAGATCAGAAGTTTTGAGTTTGTGGTTGCTATGACTTGTTTCTAGTTCGTTGACAGTAAAATAATCCTTTTTATATATTATGATGCATGAGTGTCAAGGTATAACTAATTCCCTTTGATTACCTGCATACAATATTAGTGTTTCTTTGGCAGTACCTCCATTGGTCCATGTGAATAATATGATTTGCTTGACCTTCCAGTTACACTTTTCTTAGTGTAAATGGAAAAAATGTAGATCTGATGTTTGAGAAGCAAGTAAAATATATTTTATTAACCACAGTCTAAATATCTCTTCCAATCCACTATAAATAAGATGAGTCTGTTTTCAAAGAATTTGAAATATTTTCCAGGTGAGGTTGAAGCATTGT
This sequence comes from Porphyrio hochstetteri, assembly GCA_020800305.1. NCBI lineage: Eukaryota > Metazoa > Chordata > Aves > Gruiformes > Rallidae > Porphyrio > Porphyrio hochstetteri. The sequence continues at coordinate 8,167,615 of CM036915.1, read as the reverse complement.
GGGGTTTTGCAAAATGGTTTAACAAAAAACCCCTGGTTTGTCTATTCACATGAACTAAATCTGTAATGAACTCATTGTCAGACTTAGTACTTACTGAGATTGAGCTAAAGAACTTGCGGTTGACAAACACCTTACCTATTAGAACTCAATGATTCCAAAAGTTATCCTTCATTTGAAATCAGATATGCTAGCACTGCATTTAAAGACAGAACAAACTTGCTGCATCTACCCAACTCCAAGACAGTTCATACCCCAAGACAACGTAGGTATTCTTAAAATAATTGCCTGAAGCAATCCTCGATCAGTTTGATCAATATTATCATTTTTGTCTCGTTCTCACCACTCTATTTTGTAGCTATATAATTTTCATTTTATAATTTTTTTTCTCTTTGGTTTGTAATTGTATCTAAAATGTTTAATTACTGTGAAAAAATAAGGGAAACAAAAACTGGCCCAAAAGTGGTGGCAAGGCCACCTGCTGGTATCATTAACAGCCCCAGACAGGACAAATAATAGTCTGGGGGCCATCTGGGGAGTCCAGTCAGGGGCAAAAGGAGACAGGGCCGGAGATGGAAGAAGGGTCCATTCAGGAAACCTGCCCACCTGCCATAGCTCAGGCAGGGACAGGTATGCATAGGGGCTGTAGATGTAGACCCCAGGTGAAGATGCTCAGGACCAGTAAGTTCTCTTGAGTACACTCAGGGCCCTGATAAAGGTTTAATTTATGCTCAGCAATCTGGGGCCAGTAAGTAAATTCTTCTATGTCTTTGGCAAGGTATGCACACAAGTTGGGCTGGAGAATCCCTCTATTAAGATGTATGTATGCACATTAAGATCTAGACTATTGCTATGAGAAAAAGAAAATCTATACAAATTTGAAGAGTGCCACACTGTACAGTAAACTTGGAGCTGCCTCTCTGTTCACTATTACAGGAAACTATTTCTGTATGCAGAGTTTGAAACAAAAGTTATACATACTTGCCACTGGAAATAAATAACAATATTTGTTTAGTTTGGCAAATTTCATGCATAGAATCATCAATAAATAAACGTGAATAGTGGTTTTAAGTTTTGGGCTGTGTGTGAAAAATAGCTTTCTTGTTTTTTTTTTTTCAGCTCCTTGTGGGGACAATCTTTACGATGATGATGGTAAACGCCTCCCTCCATGTATACCTGGGGCCTGGCTCACTCCTGCTATTATGGCCTGTTACCTCTTGGTAGCAAATATCCTGTTGGTAAACCTGCTGATTGCTGTCTTCAAGTATGTAAATGGTGATGCACTATCCTTATTTTCTTAATGCTGAGAAAAAGTTTCTGTGAGAGCCCATCAGCTGATCTTGCCAGGGTTTGCATTCACACTCAGAATTTAATTACTATATACATGACTGCAAAATATTTGGAATGGTGTATACACTGGGAAAGAATGGATGTGAGGTTGCTTTGAATTTACCAGCAATAACAGTACTGCATATGAGAGAATTTGGCTACATCCAGTTACCATTTAGTGGAGGGAGCAGGGACTGCTCTGGCAAGATGAAGAACAGAATCCATGAAACCTGCTGAATGCATGGCAGAAGCCCAGGTAGCCACTGGCAAACACTGATTCTGTGATAGAACTGCAGTATGGAAATCTGAATGTCAAAAGCAGGAGGCATTTCCTTTGTCACTACATCATCTGGCTTCTTTCTGCTTTTCATTTGGAAAAAGAAATTAGGGCCTTGCCAGAGTTCCTGTGCAACCCAGGAGTCTATATTGCCTTGAACCAAGACACAGGATGACAACGTGATGCCAAGATTTGTGGGCAGTCCAAGCAGTGTGCATTATGCACATGCTTAATGATATTCCACAAATCTGTATTTAGACTTCTCTGGAGTAAAATGGAATACATTTCTGCTGCTTGTTCTTTCTACCAGCAGTTAAGGTTTCATGCATTTCCTGTTGTGACCTAGGGATTAAAAAAAAGACTTGAACTATCTGCTTGCTAGTAAGACTTGCAAACACACCGCCTGAGAAAAGCAGGTGATCTGGTTTTGATCCCATAAACATGTAGAATTGGAGGGGTTGTTGGCATAACTGGTGTCACAACCACAAAAATAGTTCATTGTGTGCCCGGAAAGCTACACGCTCACAAAGCCTGTCTTTCATTTGATGTATGTAGCTGAAAAGGTCATGAATTTTAAAACGCAGAAATGCCAGTCACATCTCTAGGGGGAAGGGGAAGAATCTTACAATGGTAGCTATTATTGGCTGAAGGACCAAGGAATCAACATTTTGGGAAGTAGGTCGTACTGTTAACTCCTGCTATCCCAGCATGGATGCATGGGCAAGGTTTAGCTGGGGAATTCCTGCTATGCAGGAGACACAGAATGAAAGTAGATTGTCATTTATCACTGGTAAATAACATCATGTATATTTAGCCAAAAGAAACGGAAGGGTATGTGCACTGAAGAACTTTCTGTTTTCAAAGAGGTGTTTTTAAAGGTTTTGTTTTATGTCTAGAGCATAAAAAGTTAGAAAAAAGTGGACAGAAAATATAAAAAAGGAAGTGCTAATATCATGGTCATCATAGAAGTGTAGTGAGCTGTCCAAGTATACCTTAAAATAGCTTGAAAGGCCTTATATAGGAACATCAAGTCTGTGCTCTCTGAGTTGGTATTTCATAAGCTTGACTGTTGTTATATCTGTTTTGGATACTATCACTTACGCTTCTTCATTTCCACTGAATTAGAAAATAAAGTATCTTTATAACAGACCTTATTTTGGTGGAGACATGGGGTGGCCATGGCTTTCAAGAACAAAATTCTTCACAAGAATACGTAACATATTTTCAAGGCAGAAGTTTGACTGAATAAAGTTTGAATTTAGGATATTTTGTGAAGTCTTGAAAGTCTTCTATGTAGGTCAAGCTGATTAGCATATTAAAGGCAAACTCTGTGGAGATTCTGGGTTTAGCATACAAAATACTTTTCATGAATTTAATACTTTGTGTGATATCACATACTGGCGTGTGTTAAAAGAAATACTTTATAACCAAGCCCCAAAGTACCAGTTATCAGATTGATAAATTATGCAAGTTTCTTTTCACTAACACCTAAAGTACTTCAGGAGCAAGTAGTGTCAGAGAAGGACTGTTGTCGGTGCTGCATAAGGGATGCAGAGCACCTTTTGCTTTGCTACCCTCAAAGGAGTAGTGAAATCATGAGTTTAAGTTCAGCATCAATTCAGCAGCATCAACAAAGAGCTGAAGCAAGTAAGTCATGTGGATTGATATTATTTAGCTGCTACTTCTCTCACAGAGTACTTATCATAGAATGGTTTGGGTTGGAAGGGACATCGAAACCCATCTAGTTCCACCCCTGCCATGGGCAGGGGCACCCTCCACTAGCCCAGGCTGCCCAAAGCCCTGTTCAAGTCTGGCCTTGAACACGTGCTCAATGACAAATAAACTTAGGGGCCTAATAGAAACTGTACTTATGTTCCCTTTCAGCAATACCTTCTTTGAGGTAAAATCAATATCCAACCAAGTCTGGAAGTTCCAGCGGTACCAATTGATCATGACATTTCATGACAGACCTGTCCTCCCACCACCAATGATTATCTTCAGCCACATCTACATAATCATCAAACGAATCTGCTGTCGCTGCAAGAGGGGTGAAGGAGACCAGGATGAGCGTGACAGGGGACTGAGTATGCAAGAAGCCTTCTCTAAATTGAGCTCTTTGTATCATATTAGTAGAAACAGCAGCTTTTTCCAGTAATGAACTACTTTGTTTACAGTGATGGCCAAGTTTATTCAAGACAGAATGGGACAAAATCAAGTTAACAGCTCTAGAGCTCTGTGGGTTCCTGAGAATATGCAATTCTATGCCGCTAGTGAAGACATTCTTTAACATGTTTTCTTAAAACCGTGAGATGGCATCAACTTAATACAGTTTTCCCAAGGTCCAGTGAACTCTATATTGGAAAGGGCACATAGGGAATTGAGAAGAATGGATCACAGTCTCAAGTATGATATGTAGTGTTAGCTCTGTGATTGTGAGCAGTCTGTGTCGTAAGAGTATCACCACTTTAATTTTTCATTGTTAGAGATTTATCTATAATTTCACAGGGAAACTGAGGATTCTTCTCCTGACATACTTTGTCATTATAATTTTCATTATATAGCTCATTGCAATAATCAGATGCTTACAATTATCCCTGTATTTTTACATTTCGCAGGAAACCTGTTCTGTAAGTAATCATATTTTTGCACAATATGCTTCTGAGATAAAAAAGGAAAACAGGGAAAAAAGTAATTGTAACACTCTCTCCAAATACAAAGAGATATGTTCAAATAAAAGACTAAATACTCCTGAGAGCTTGTATTTCCCTTGGATTTTCCTTACATTATAAATTTTTGAAGCTCTTAATCAAAGAATGTCTGGAAAACAAATCTGTTATGTTAGATTATCTGTTGCCTGTAACTGGTGTGCTTTTAAGAACAATATTTGAATGAAGAACAGTCAAAGTGGCAGAATTTGCCTGGGTCTTTATCCAGTAAAATCTAGTCTTTCCAATATAGAGGTCACTGAGGAAAATACCACCCCTGGTGGATGGTGGTTATGCATTACATGGCGTTCAGCGCTGTGGCCATCTTTGGCTAAGCACGTATTCCCTATTTATGAAGTGATCTGTTCGATTAGGGGAGATGTTGCTAAATTGGATTTAAATTGAGTGCCAGAAGTTCAGAAAAAGGAAACTCATATTTTGTTGTTCTGTTTTGCACAGAATTGTTTCTGAATGATGAAGAGCTAAAAAAACTTTATGAGTTTGAAGAGCAGTGTGTAGAAGAATACTTCCAGGAAAAAGAGGATGAGCAGCAGTCATCTAATGATGAGCGCATCAGAGTTACCTCTGAAAGGTATCTATTATAAGAAAAAACCCACACCACTTACCTGGAACAATATTTGCTTTTGTGTGTCTTCATTATATAACAAAGTTGAGTTAAAGAACAAAAGATTCAGATCCTGAAGAAACCCTCCACCTATTCAGAAGCTGATCTGAATACTGCCTGTGCAGGTGCAGTTCTCACCAGAGAAAGCTTTTTGCTGTTCTTACTGGTATGTTACTAGTGCTCCTGGTTTGGGTAGCTTTGGTATAAGACCATTTTTGTTCGTGGAGAGCATTTTCCCTCTCACCCATCTGAAGATCACAGTTAGGCTTTTTATCCATTAGAGCAAATTACTACTTGTTGAGCTTCCAATAGCTCATCCAACCATGAGAAACGCGTTGTAGCTGAATGACAAAAGCACTGAGGATTATTCACTTGGACCTATGGTTTATGCTAGGGTCCAGCATTCTCATGTGCTGAATTTTAGTCTTTGCCACAGATTCTCTTGGAAGCTTTGAACAAAGCCTTTAGCTTTTCAGTATGAACTTCCCCATTTAAAAGACAGGGAATATTCTATTCACATGTAAATCATGAAGCTGTTCTGAGGACTAGGTATGTTTGTGTATAGCTGTGTAAGCGCACAGTGGTAACAGCAGCAGCACTTTTTACCAGGTCACTTGGCAGGACTGTTCCCAAAGGCTCTGTCTGTTCTGGTAGTAGTTCTAAGTCAGTCAAAGGATGGGGTCCTCTGACACTTCCTTAAAATGATGAACAATTCTCCCTGTAATGAAAATGATACACAGTTTAAACACTCTTTCACCTTAATCTTCCACATGGTATTTTGATGTTGAACTACTCTGTATACATACATGTGTATATATATTCCTTTTAATACTTTCTATGAAGCAGTTCTGTGAGTTATATCATTCTTTAATGGATAAACATCTTTTTCTTGAAGGGAGGCCCTTAACATCTTGCACTATTGTATGTGAAGTTTGAGAAAAGAGGAGTAAATGAAATCTGCTACATGTGTTCACGTAGTTTCTATCTCCCTATTTATCCATGGCAATTTATCAAAATAGCAGCTATTGTGGCAGAGAATAAAGCAGGGCTGGTAAGCCTCACTGATTCACTATGGTCTATGGTCACAAAGCAGATTTGCTTATTTCTCATGGCTTCTTGCTCCAGATGCTTCTTCATCTTTTGTGTGTGAGAGCAAAAGAATGTTAATTTAATTTCCACTGTTGCTATTACGAGTGTATAATCTCTAAGTCACATTCCAATGCATTACTTTTACATATGTTCTTCTGGTACCATCAGTTCCATTATGACACAAATAAAGGAAAATGGGAATAAGTATTATTTTAATTGAACTAGACAATAATTCTACTTCCTTCAGCTGATACATAATGGAAAGGTGTTCCAAGAGCTAAAGTAATCCTATACCCACCAGCACACGTTCCCTCTCATACAGCTACAAAAGCTGTTCTACAACATGTCTTGATGCTATTTTAAGTAGTCCTGTGACCATGTCATTAGAAAGTATTTTTCATATAATTAATTGATGCTTCATAGTGAAAGAGGACAACTGAATGTGAAGTGGATGGCATGCTCAGAAATGTTATTAGTAGGCTGTCCCTAAGGACTGCAGCTCTTGGATTCTTCTGGCATTTAAGTAAGGGCAAAGTTCAAATAGCCCTCTAACATGGTATATGGAAAGCATAGATAAATACACATCTTTTTGATGCTACACATAGGGAAAAAGAATGACACACGATACATAGCACAAAATTCTGCCTTACAAAGAAATGTGTAGCTGGGTGCCTCTAACAGGTTACTGCACCATTCCACAGCTTCTGTTCTGTCTCCTTCTTTTATACCCAACAGAGTTGAAAATATGTCTATGAGGCTAGAAGAAGTAAATGAAAGAGAACACTTTATGAAAGCTTCTCTTCAAACAGTTGACCTTCGACTCTCTCAATTGGAAGAACTATCTGGTCGGATGGTGAATGCTCTTGAGAAGCTGGCAGGTGTTGACAAATCTGAGCTGACGTATGCACGTTCACGGGCTTCATCTGAGTGTGATGCTGCATATCTCCTAAGGCAAAGCAGTGTTAACAGTTCTGATGGCTACAGCATGTACAGATACCACGTCGGTGGTGATGAGTTAACGTATGATGACAGTACCACTCCTATGTCACCAGCTATGGGATTGCGTAAAAAAGCCCATTCTGTTAGTTCCAAGGAAGATGGAGCAGACCCAAGAATGCTGGTTCCAGAACAACACACCAGCCTCCATTACACCTCCAGTGCTAATGCAGTCACGGCCGGAGATGGCAGTAAATCTACATTAGACATTGCACAGAATGTTTCCAGACCCCATTCTGGTTCAGGTGGTTTTGGTGATGAAAAGCAGGGGATTTTCAAGAGTGATGGAATGATTCCTCGAAGTATAAACCAGATGGATGCAGTTACAAACAGACAGTCTGTGTCGAGATCAGATTTTCAGAACACTCAGTTAAAAGTAGAACGTACCAAGTTAGAAGCAACCATCTCTTATCCCTTGGACAAATCTAAAGCAATGTGCTATTTTCCTCCTGAAACATTCAGTGCTTGTCAAACCACTATGATGAAGTCAAGGAGCTTTATATTTGCGCAGGGCGGGAAGCTGGTTGGAGGAGTTAACAACTGGACCACAGAGTATAGTACCATCATGGATCAGGTGTGCCCTTCTACAATTGAGCAGTGGGCCGCAGAATGGAAGTATGAAGTTGAACAGCAACTTTCTCAAGAATGTCCTCCAGAATATCCTGGTTTTACCTCTGAAGCAGAAAGGCAAGCAGAGCGGAAACAGTTACAGGTGGACACAGATGATGACAGTGATGTTGGTGAAGCAGGTATGAGTGCCTCTTACACCTCTATGCCTGCCACTGTCAAGGCTGAGAAAGAGAATTTGCTATCAGTAAAGCCAGAAAGGACTTCTGGGTTCCCATCAGTACGGTCAAAAAGTTTGCACAGCCATTCTCGGAAAGCCAAGTCGGTAAAAGACAAATTAAACAGACCCGGACATGCCAGCAGTGTAACAAACTTGGTGGTAGCATTTGGCAGTGCAACAGAAGAACAGAAAGCTAGGCAAGAAAATGCATCCACAGAAACTGAATGTTAAAGTGGCTTATGGCCCCTGTTTTATTGACAGTCAAGAAAGCACTGTGACTAATTGAACAAAGTATGGATTTTTAAATTAATTTTTAAAGAAGAATTTTGCATATATTTGTTTATTTTTAAACTTAATAAATATATGTTCTGTTCTTAAATAAATGTTTGCTGGGTCAGGTGAAAGGGAGATGTTCTCTCAGGGGCAGATAAAAAGTAGGCACAGTCCACAGATGCCAACAGTATAGATCTTTCTTTTGTTCCATTTCAGCCTCCATCATAAGCTCCTTTACTGACAAGCTCTTTATAAAAGCTCTTGAAAGGAGGACAGCATTATCAGGTAACAATTTAGAAAATGTTTTTTTCTTCTTTTTTAACAGAGACTTCTTAAACTGAAGAATTTTTTAACCAGCCTTAGTTTTTATCCTTACTTACGCAGCTAGTTTCTTTGTGGCCATTGTGTTTTTCAGATGAAAACAAAATTTGTTTGAGGCGAGGAAAAATTATGCTGTCCCCTCTTTCACTTCTGATTTCATGCGTGCTTCTTATATTCTCTTTCAGAAAGGCACAAGGTAGCAGTTTCCATCCACTAGAATAGGTCTGAGTGGTAAGATACAGTTGGGTTTGGAGAAACCTGACCTGGAAAGCCGTATGTAGACATATTCTTAACCGGTCTTTGAACTTAAGTGACATAATCCTCCTTTCACAATCATATCTGTCCGTCCCCCAAAGTATGCTGACAGCCTTAAACTGTTGAAAAACAGTTAAAATTGTTTCAAAATGTTTAGGGAATTTTTTAAGTATATGACGAAGTATATGGAGATTTTAATAATGTGAATCCAAGATCTGCGTTTGTGTTTTGTATAAATGGGAACTATAGTAGAAGTCCCTGTAGAGTGAGAATCTGTCTTTTTTTTAAATGCCTGCAAGGAAAAACAAACAGGAAAGGTATTCTGATCAGGTGAGATCAAGATGTAGTCAATCTTTATTTGAAGCAATCCTACTGTGACAAATTCATCTTTCATTTTGCAATTTCATTATGACAACACATGAGGAAAGAGGAACAGGTTCTAGGAGTCAGTCTAAACAGAAAATACATTTTCCAGATAAGAATAGAAATTCCATGTTTTCTTGAGTATATTTCAGAAACAAATGTTAAAGGCAACAAAGTCTCTACAGCAAAAGTGCTTTCTATCACTCAATGACAAAGACTGGAAATCCACGTGTATAGTTATGGTTTTCCAGCACACTTATCTCCACAGTGGCATTCTAAGTACTAGGTTTTGATAGTTTTCTTCATAATACTATAATGTTATTTGCCTCATTCTTCCCTGTTACCTTTTAGGAATTCTGTTTTCCCAAATATTCAGCATCTCTTTGCAGGGGATCCATACCACTGAAGGAAAATGAGTTAAAGGCTTGTTACTTGTTCACAGAATACTGGTCAAAAGTTTATGCTTAACTCCTTAACTGTCAGGACATACTCATACAGTATTTTGAAAGGACATACTTCTTTTTTTTCCCCCATCAGCTCCACCGTATGTAGGTCTAAGCATCCCCCTTGATAATGCTGCTTACAGCATTTTGAAATGCAGAGATTGATGGAAGAAAACGAAAGGTGTTGATGGCATCATCTTTTTATTGTTTGTATTATATTTTCATAATCCATCCATTGTTACACCTTGCTGTACTGTCCCTGTACTGAGTGATCATGGTAACTGCATGGATATTTCTGAAAGTTCAGTCATCATTTGCTATAGATTTTTGCCAGCTTGGTCTTACTAGCAGGTTTACTGGTTTCACTGTTGTCAGAACGGTGTTGACATTCTGCTTTTCACGTGGGCTTCTATTCAACTTTAGGGAACTTGACATTTTGTACAAACAGTGACATTTGAAATTGTTTCATTTCCATGTTTACTTCTGTATTACCATTCTGTGCAACTACATAGCCATTTTGTATGTGTGGTTAAAATAGCCTCCAATTTGCCAATGCCTTTTTATTGTTTGCCTGCACACTCACCAGAAACTGAGTCATTAACAAACACAAAGGGATGCAGCTTTTCAGCACTTTGCTAAACGAGCAGTATGCACTGTGGAAGGAAACTCAGTGTGTTGCATACCTCTTGTTACATTGTCTTTATAAAAGGTGTGTTAAATCCTGCTCTGTTTGACCAGTTGGTGTTTCTTTTGTAGCATTTACATTTATCAGATAGCATATAGATTTCAAACAACACTTTACCTTTGTATTTATTTTGTGTAAAAATATGTATAAAGAAACACATGAAAAAGATGTGAAATGAATTCAGTATAGCAAATTTCTCACTGTCATGATACCAAAACATTTCACTTGTTTCTTCTCATGCAGTACATGGGGTAAATATTTTCAAGGAAAAGTTTCTCTTTTACTGTTTGCCAGTAATTTTCCATAAAGGTCTCTATGCAGTGATGACTTTGTAAAGCTTGGATATTTTCTGTGCTTTTGTGTAGTGTAAACTTAAATGATAACCTCTCTGCCATTAGATGTGAAGTAACTACACTGACTTTGGCAAGAGTTAAAACATATGCCATTCAATAAGATCTAAATATGGCTCTGTATGTGCACAGAAGACCAGTAGTAGAGTTTGGAGCACACTAAACAGAGCACCAATCAACACATTTGCATGTCTGCCTACAAGCTTTCTTGAATCCTGGCTGAAAGGATACAAGCCCAGGATTTGCAATTCTGAACAGACGTGTTTAATACTGCTTTTCAGGAAGATGCATCCCTCCTACTGCTCCGTACGTGGTGACTCCACAGCAGGGTCACTGGGAATTCCACTTTTATTTTATTATGTGCTTGCCCTTCACTGAACCAGGTCAAGCCTGAAGAGTATGTACTCTAAGGCTCTGCCTACACAGAGACATTACGCCGAGGTAGTTGGAAGTTTGATTGCCTTACAGTATCTTGCAATGCAGATATTTCCTTCTCCTTCACGGCAGATGTTTTAAACACAGTGATTTATTGTAATATTCACAGAGGTGGGTTCCTAACTATACCAGCTGATTGCACAAATTACCCCTTTTTACACTGCATCATAGCTGGACTTTGCTCTTGCAAGCACCTCCTATCGCAGAGTCACTCTTCTCAGTTTAGATGCTGGCTCTTGATACCTGAGAGCCAAGAAAGTAAATTTTCCATGTTATTTATTAATGAATTAAACTAGGCATTAAAACATTACAATGGTGGTTTCTCCATACAGCTGCTTTGGATGCTTTCCCAAGTTCTGGGTTTGACTGTTGTCTTTGGCAAAATGCAGATCTGTCCTTCTAAATAAAAATTAGAAGAGTACAGTTATCTTAGGAGCCTTGTCAAAAAATAGGAACGTGAAGAGGGTGCATGGCCAAAGTTGTCAACAGGATTATTTCATTAGATCTGTAATATTGCCCTGTTAAAGGTGTTCTGGGATGTTAACCCAGTGACACAAAGCCAGTTCCCTGCTGAGCACTTGCTGTGAAGGAGGTGATTTTTCAGAGTGATGGCAGCATTTGGACACATTGCTGGTGTACCACCTGGTAGTGCTACTGCCAGCATATGCCTTCTGCACCACTGTCCTGTCACTTCTGGTTGAACTAGTAGTACACTCAAAAGCTTGTTCGGAGCAAAAAAGGAGGCACACCTTGTATGTAAAGTCAGGATTTTATTGTTAGCATAATAAATTCTAACAGTCTAATATATGAATTATTACTAGCCTAGATTGAATTACAAGAGAGGAGAGACAAGAGGAGAGGAGAGAAAAGAATACTACTATATTACTACAGAAAAAAAAAAGGTAAAACCGATAAATGTACAGTTCCCACTATCTACCTTTTTTTTAATGTTATGCTCCCACTTCCAGTGATCCTCTGGGCCTAATGGTCAGTAGCTACAAAAGGAAAGTGGGAAAATATTGCCATATTGCCAGGTCTCTCACTAGGATGAGTATGATGTTGATAATGTTGGGATTTTTTTCCTTTTTTTTTGCTTATGTAGGGACATTTTGATGTTTACTGACAACTTAGTATTTTTCTTTACTGGCCTTCAAATCCTACAATTACACCTGAATTTCCTAGTCATTAGAAAAATTGCTCTCTCAGCTAAAGAAAGAAAGGGACAGCTGGAGGCAGGTTCAAGTAAGTTTGGAAAAAGCAATCATGACAAGCCTCTGTCCTGAGGCCTTACAGAGTCAGCACAGAGCCTGTGGCCTGTTAGTAGCAGTGACAGCACTCTATTTACTTGCCTCACTGCAGCCACTGCAGATAAATGCTGTGCTATGTGCAGTGGTCACCCGAGCTGAACATTTCAGCCTAATGGTGGATTTTGAACCCCCATTGGGATCCAGCATCAGGCAGAAAGGCAAACCAGATGCAATGACCTGGTTGGTAGAGACATTTAATGCCCATTTTGGGTCCAGGGGGGTGGATTTGCAAAAAACATTTCACAGCAGTAGTGTGGATTGCAGGCTCTCAAACCACAAGCCTTGGGAGAAGTGAGACAAGAACTACAGACTTCCTTAAAACCTCAATCTTCTTTTGCTTTTTTCAACTTCCAGCCTTCTCTGCAGGAACAAAATTTGATATGGCTGCTTTATTGCTGATGCCCTGTATCTTTCCAATGGATGTAAGGTATGTCTTGATAATAGGCTTAAAATGGGTCTTTGCAGTCATTCAGCCAAAATACTTAACTGTCTGTATCCACAGTTGCATCCTTTCATCTGCCTGCTCCTTTTTTTCTCAACAACATTAAAATCCCTCTGAACCCACAGTGCTTCATCCTGCACTAATTTAGATGCAAGCATTTCCTTTTTCTTGCACTAATTGGACTGCTGTGCTCAGCAAGCTACTGTTTGAGCAGACCAACAGCCTTCAAAAATGGCTCTGGAAACAAACTGGGTTCTAGTTTAGGAGCACTGGTAACCTGATAGTCACTGTCACAATACCCGTGTAAAACAGCCCAAGCCAAGGCGGAACATTGCCCAGTGAACAGCTCCAAATAGCTCTATGCAAGTAGTATCTATAGAATGATTAACAAGGAAGGTTACCCTTATGTAGCATGACAAAGTTCAACATCATTAAATCTTCGTACTGAAGATACTAACTCCACAGATGTGTCCTGAAAAAGAGAGAAGGCTTTTTTCCTGAGATACCTCAAGAAACTAAAGCTTTTGCATAGTTTTTATATATTTGGCTACATCTATGAAAGTTGCTGGTTTATGTAAATAATCACATTTAAAATACTCTTCTGCTGTGTCTTCATCAAGGAAGGAGAATTCTTTTTTTTCAACTGCATAAGAAATGTAAGGCATAATGTTTTTCTCCTATGAGGGGTAAAAGAGACTGTAGGGCTGGCTTCCTCCCAAGTCCCCTGCTAAAGTCACACACTTTGGAGTGCAGGCTGAGGCCACCTGGGTGTGCAAACTGTTGAGTGCACAGGTAGTGAGGTGTCTAGGTAAAGTAATAAACCATACCGCTTTCAATGGAGAATAGAACAGACATTCATCAGGGAGTCCCTGACTTTGCAGACTTGCCACATACTTGCTGTAGCTCTGGGCACGTAGCTTAGCTGTGAAGTCAGACAACACCAATGTCTGTGTCGGAGTTGAAACCAATAATTGAGCTGTTCTTCAGAAAGCTATGAAAACATGTAAGTTGCCATGGAAATACAGGCCTGGAAGAGATCATCTACACCGAGGCAAGTTTAGCAATGTGGATAGCAGCAGTGGCAGATGGTGGTCTAACCTGTTCTTGAACGTGTCTAACGAAAGCAGTTCTCTAATCTGTAGAGATCAAAAGGGACCATTATGAAAATCTGTTCTGATTTAACCTTAGCCCTCAGGCATTGCACAAGCCAAAGTATTCCACCAACCACAGAGCTGTCTTGTGAGGTTGAACAAGAAAGTTTAGGAAGGTACCTATTCTGACATGCAGTAAATCCAGCAGGTTACACACCACAGCCGTAGCTAAGCAGATAATTATCTTCACTGTTGCAAACAATTTGCACCTATGTAAAAATGCCTCAGGACACTGCCACACAGCAGTATCCTAGGCTATGATACCACCAGGAGAGCAAGCCAAGCTAGTTCTGGGAGGGCTGTGACAATAGACAGATGTAGGGTGGTCCTGGCTGGTCTAGCACACTGGAGATATCACTGAATAAGTTAATGTTGAAGCAAGGAAAATAAGTACGCTGCATTAAAAAAAAAAAAAGTATTTTTTAAATTAATGAGAATAAAAATAGACATCTTCAGTCTTTTCAGATCCGTTGGCTTTGTTGTATAGCTAGCTTCCCACCATTCTTTTAAGACTGTTCTCATAGAACAAAAGCATTCCCAGAAACCTCTGTTTTAGCAGAACTGGTTGGAAAAAGCAAGTAAGGCAAGTCAGGGAGACTGGAAATGGGCAGGCAGTTGAGTGCATTGCCAAAAAGGAGTCAGGGGATCTAGAGGATTTCCCTACTTGTCCTGCCTGTCCTACTCTGACCCGCTCTACCTGCCCTCATGCCTTGTCTGCCGTGCCCTGCCTGCCTGCCCTGCCCTACTTGCCTGTCCTGTTCTGCCTGTCTGCACAGCCTGCTTGTATCCCAGTGCAAGTTGTGACAATTAACTTGCTCCTCCAAAATACTCACTTCTGTCAAATTGGTGTTCCCCTCCCACTGCATCTTCCAGTAGCAACTTGTGACCAGTTCCAACTAAAATCCTCACAAATCTTGTAATCTAGTATTTACCAAGAGATGACAGTTATGTTTGCTGCTTTTCACAACAGCACTACAATTTAAATGTGCAGTGCTTGGACTTCCAGCTAGAGATCCCAAGCTTCCCCCTTCCTTACATCTCAGAGCTGATGGACCCATATGGTCTCACTCTGAGCCTCTCAATTAAACCACATTTTCATCTGAACTGTTACTTCTTGTATGAGCTTTTTGCACTGCCGAGGCCAAGTTCATTGCAGTCAGGGCTCACATAAACACCTTTAAGGGCCAGTAAAGGCATGCAAGTAGTTACTCCGTTTCCTACTTAACAAAAGTGATAGATAGCAGTTAGATTTTGGCAATTGAGGCGGGCAAAGTTTCATGTTCTAGAGATGCTCAAGTGAGCAATCCATGAGTGCCTGGAAAGCTGTAGAGAAGCGACACTGGATCTGCATCCACCTCCTGCACGGTCACAGCACCAGGGTGACTGTGGCAGCAGCCTGAAGGTTTCACCCATAGATCCTGTATGTCCCGCGGCTGTAACGAGATACACCGTAGATAAAAGGTCACAGTAAGAAGGACTCGGTAGCAATAGTTGATCCGTGCTGGAGCTCGATTTTTGCTGCTGATAAAAAGCCTGGCTTTGCAGGCCCCGCGTGAAGGTTTCGAGTCTCCAAGCAGCTTGGAGACCCAACCGTAGCAATCCTCTACTTCCGCCCTCATTTTACACCCCCGCCCCGCCAGCCGCTGTAGTTGTGATTGCTTTTCTCTCAGGGCTCGGCAGAGGCAACCTCGCCCATGGCCCAGAGGCAGCGCGCACTCGCGGGGTCCTGGCCTGCCCTCGGAGGCTCCACCCCCGAGCAGGGGACGGGGAGGTGAGCCGGGGTCCAAGCGAATCGCGAAGATTCTGAACCTAAACCCGCTGTCAGCCTGGCCAGAAATAGCGGCCCTGGCTGCAGCTACCATTACGGGAAGTGTCCCTGAAGAGCAGATAAAACGTTGCGGTCTGCCAGCACCCGCCGGACCGCGGCCGCTTGGGCCCTCCGCGCCGCCGTACGCAGGCCGCTCCTCCCGCCTTCCCCCCCCCCCCCCCAATATGGCCGCCCCGGCAAAACCTTCCTCAGCTCTCTGCTCGCCGGGGCCGCCGCCCGCCCGCCGCCGGCGATAGAGAGCCGCTGGGCCGGCAGGTATCCGCCCTCGCGGGGAGGCGGAGGGAGCCGGCGGGGGGGCTCCATGAGGGGTTGCGGCAGCCCCAGGTCGGGCCTGCCCAGGCGGCTGACTCCTCCCTTGGGGAAGGAGGGTGCGCTGGGGCCGCCTCCGCCCGCTGGGGCCGCTGCCGTGTGACTGGGTATCGCGCAGCCCCGAGCGGCTGCGGGGCGCCGGGCCTGAGCCGGCGGGTGTCGACACCCTGCCCCCGCGGGACGGGGCCTCCTGGGCCCGGCCCGCCGCTCCCTCCGTGCCCGCCGGGGCCCCCGCCGGCAGCGACAATGTTTTCTCTCAAGCAGCCCAAGCCCACCTTCAAGTCCTACCTTCTGCCGCTGCCTCAGGTAACAGCCTTTTACTTCCATTAGCGACCTGCTTGGCTTTCCCTACCCTGACCCCGCCGAGGTGCCGCCGCTCGGGCTGCTCCTTCGGCGCGGCGGCGGCTGGGCCGGCCCGGAGCGGGGCCCGCGGCGTGCCCGGGGCTTCTTCCCCGCTCGCCTCGAAGTCGCTGGCCTTGCGGGGTGGTAAGCCAGCAGCTGCGTGTCTCTGGAGGGGCTTCGAGGAGCGCCTAGAAATCCTCCGTGGCACGGGGAAACAAAAGCCGTGCAGGCGGTGTGAAGTACAGCCTGTTGGCCTCTGGCTCTTTGAAGCCGCACACGACCATAAAGTGAGTATATGCTGGTGACAAGCCTGGACTTTGGTCGAGGAGCAGAACTTCTATCAAAATGAAGCCATGGGTTAATTAAAGCCGGCCAGTGTGAGGTTATTTTGTAAAGTTATGAATAATGCTTCAGGTGTTGGGGCTTGCTTTCCTCTTTGTGCTGGGTGAGACTGGCGTTACAACATTCACGCCGTGGAACACTTTTTGAGAAGAAAACAGCTGGTGCTTGTCTGTTACGCAAATAATTAAAACATTACTGTGGCCGCTGTTTCACATGTAAACTTGGCTGACGCCATAAATAAGAAAATCAAGTATATGGAAAGCATATAATATCAAATATATCTAGTAGAGCCAATGGGTTTTTGTGCGGTCTGGGTGTGCACTTGTCTTAAAAACCACATTTTGTCAAGACAGAACCTCGTTTAGCACCATGTTTGATATGTTTACTCTTTTTTTTCCTTTTCACAATTTCTTAGTAGAAGTAAAATGTTGATGCAATGTAGTTCTGGGTATTTCTAGCCCTGGGAAATGGCAGTAGCACTATCAGTGCAGGAACCATAGCCATTAAAGTTATTTCACTGAAGGTTCCAGTCTTTTTATAGAAAAGTGTTTAAGGTTTGGAATTCAAATGCAAGTAGGCATGAGTTCTAGGTAGGCCTTGGCTTTTTTGAAAATTTTGCCTATGTTGGAAAGTCATGAACATTAAAAGTTGAAACAGTTTTGTGCAAACTTGCTTGTCTGTATCTGCACAAAGCTTGTTGTAGGACTTGAGCCTTTATAGAATGTCAAACCAAATTGGGTTTTGTTCATCGCGTGACTAGTTATAGCTGAGGTTACACCATTAGTTAAATATTAGCACTTTATTTATTCTTCTGGTACAAAACTAAATGTACACAGAAGTGTTACATTTTTACAGGAAGCTGTTGCTAAGATTGGATCCTAGCTTTTTAAGTTAAAAGAAGAATTTTCTCCCTTATCCAAGTACATTACACTTGTGGCTGACTCTAGAGTTCTGATTCCTAAGTAAAAGTTGGTGTTTTGTTTTTTCTTCCTGCAGGCTGATGACCATATAATGTCAGAACCAAGGATTAAAAAACTGGAACCGGTACTTTTGCCAGGTAGGCATGAATCAGGAATTTGACAGAGGTCTCAATAAGGATATATCTATGCTTTATGCTTATTATAATGGAATTTGTGAAATGTAAACAGTTTTCCGTATTTTGCTGTGATTATTGATTGAGGGCATATAACTTCTAAGAGCAAAAATCTAATTATAAATAAATACTTAGGTACTTTTGCCTGTGTAATGCTTTAGTACGTGTGGAATAATGTTGTGGTTTTACTGCAAGTATTTGAAATGAAACCACTGTAGGTTTTGTATTGTTTATGACGCCTTTTTAGAAGATGACTACTAAATATTTTTGGGGGGGAGATAGTCAGGTCTTTGCCTGTGTGCAAAACCCACTACTACAACATGTGTTGTAGTCTTCCTTTATTTTAAAGGAGAATGTTAACAGAATTTCCAGTAGGTTTCATTGTTGTCTGTATTGGAAAACTTATAATGCCATCTTACTGAATATGCAGCTACTATGTACTTTTGGAATGTGCGTGTCTTTAGACCTATGCAGAATTACCTTTTTACTGTTTAGATGAGAAAAGCAATGTTTTTATAATACCTGTTTATAAGAATACAGGGTATTCATGACTTCCATATTTTAGATAAGAAATAATCTTTGTTAATTGATGCTTTGATACCTTTCAGGTACCAAAGGAGCAATCTACTGTTTTCAGGGTTACTTTCATTGCAGACTGTACATCACAGTAGTACATTTGGCTTGCCGTGTCTAATGGTCTAACAGTTATATAGTGCCCTTTTTCTTAGAATGCAGTTTATGTGTTAACAAATACAAATTTACACACACACTAATGTAGGAAGCCATTGCTACCATGTTTTCATAAGCTGCTGAAAACGTTAACTTTCAAAGTGACCAATAGAATAAACAAGTTACTCTTTAAAAAAAAAAACTGTCACTGCTTCATATGGGACTGTTGTTAATTAGTGAAGTGCTAATTCATATGTGATACAGTTCAGTGAGGTACCGTAAGAGGCTGAAATACTGCAGGAGAGGCTTGACTGAAAGAGTAAACAACAACTGATTATGCTTAGTGGAACAATCATACAGATTTTGCTTGAGGCATAAATGCCTTAAAATACATAGCTAAGATTGCTCAGTATTTGAAATACAGTTATATTTTTATGCTTGCAAAACTACTTCTTGCCACTTGGCATCTTACTAGATGTGTTGCAGTTGATACTCATCCAAGGTCTTTGACTCACGAGGAAGTGACTGCATGTTCTTCTCTGAGACATTCCACAGAAAATGCAAGGCCGTACGAGATCACTTTTCTCAAAATGCAGCACATCTTGCCTTTGCTGTGGCACATGGGTGTGAGCAGTTACAGAAAACAACTAATGTGCAGTAACTTTTTGCAGTGTGGTTCAGTTGTTATTTGTGAAACTCCAGTGTGCGCTGGAAATGGTGCTGACTGGGTTTGTTTTTCTCAACTGGCTTGTATTTATCCCATGTTTGCATCATTTCCCTTGTCTGTAGTATCTCTGAAATCAGCATTTGATGGCTTCTGGGACATTTGTAGTAAGCTGTCCCAAGTTCTATAGAAACCAATTGCAAGAGTATGAGTCACCACAGAATTAAAGTTTCCACCTCCATATCATTCTAAAGTGTTATTTTGAATTATTTTATAATTAAATTCTCTGCTCTGTACAGCCAGA
The DNA here is from genome assembly GCA_020800305.1 of Porphyrio hochstetteri. NCBI lineage: Eukaryota > Metazoa > Chordata > Aves > Gruiformes > Rallidae > Porphyrio > Porphyrio hochstetteri. Next base: position 8,148,234 of record CM036915.1, on the reverse strand, counting down.
GTAGCTCTGACAAAATCTATTCATTTTTGTCAGCGTCAGGCTATGTGAGGGTAGGAGGGAGTTTACAAGTGACATGTTTTAAATTACTTAAATGAAACTCTTCCTGTTTAAAGTTAAGCACCGGCCTCAACACATTTTCTGGTTTCTGTCATCAAATGGTGCAGCAGAAGTATATAAACAAGTACACATTGTACTGTTGGATAGGCTGACTTTTGGATTTGTTAGAACCCAAGTTTCTGGCCAAATTCCAACTCATTTAATTATATGAAGGCTGGGTTGTACTCCCTTGCAAGTACAGTTTGAGTATGGTATTCCTAATATCCTATCCTTAATAGTTCTGTGAAATTGCTTTTGCTCTCAGGAACACACGTAAACATGATCGGCTGAATGTTGATTATGCTGCTTTAATTGGCGGAGTTTTTAAGTTCTTTTGGAATTAAATTATATCAGCACAGGGAGTTACTGGCTTTAGTAATCTTTGAAAACTGACGATAGTTTTACTGAGCTTTTGATTCTTGATTGAGGGAGTAGCTTGCTAAAACTTGAGATTCCAAAGTAGCTAAATACCATTACTGTCTAACTTCTGTGCCATGGAGGTTAGGAGAGGGAGTTCCAGACATGGAAAGAATATGGAACAGGTTATAAAATGAAGATGTTTTCATTTAAAAAAAAAAATTGGAATTGACACTGGAATTAACTTTTAACCTGTAGAGCCTGTTTTTTAAAGTTTCCCCTGATGCCCAGAGGAATAAAGATGCATCTCTCCAGCTTTTGGAACAAAAGTCTGTATTCGTGTGGAACTCTGTGCCCTGAGGAGGGCGGTGTATTAGGGAAAGAACAAACATCACTTAAAGCTAGTAAAAAACTTGCTTGGAAGTGGCAACACTGATACCATAGTAGGAAAAAGGAAATACTTACAGAATTTGATATAACTTCATTCCAAACACACAGGATAGGTGTAAGATGGAGTTACAAAACTGTTTTCTTGCTGTGTAGCTGTGTAAGAGTTTCACCATGTTTCCCCCTTTGTTTGCATAGCTTGTTTTGTAGGCATGTCAGAGAGGAAGATAGAGAAATAGCAAGTAGTCTGCCAGTCAGTCTAAGTGCCTTGCCTGGCTAGTAGCAAATCACACAGAATCACACAGAATTGTAGGAGTTGGAAGGGACCTCGAGAGATCATCGGGTCCAACCCCCCTGCCAAAGCAGCTCCCCAGCTCATATTGCACAGATCGGCGTCGAGAAGAGTCTTGAATATCTCCAGAGAAGGAGACTCCACCACCTCCCTGGGCAGCCTGTCCCAGGGCTCTGTCACCCTCACTGGGTAAAAGTTCTTCCGCATGTTGGTGCGGAACTTCCTGTGCTCCAGTTTACAGCCATTGCCCCTTGTCCTGTCTCCACAGACCACTGAAAAGGGGTTGGCCAATTCCCCCTGCATCCCATACTTAAGATATTTATAAACATTAATTAGGTCCCCCCTCAGTCTTCTTTTCTCCAGGCTGAACAGCCCCAGCTCACTCAGCCTTTCCTCATAGGGGAGATGTTCCAGGCCCTTAATTATCTCCTTAGCCCTTCTCTGGACTCTCTCCAGGAGATCCCTGTCTTTTTTATACCAGGGAGCCCAGAACTGGACACAATACTCCAGGTGGGGCCTGACCAGGGCAGAGTAGAGGGGGAGGATCACCTCCTTAGACCTGCTGGCCACAGTCTTCCTGATGCATCCCAGGATCCCATTGGCCCTCTTAGCCACCAGGGCACACTGCTGGCTCCTAGCCAACCTGTCATCAACCAGGACCCCCTGGTCCTTCTCCACAGATTTACGTATTTCAGGAGAGAATGAAGTTCAGGTTGTTAAACCTGAAGATGTATTTTGTTCTGGTAATCAATTCTAGCCTATTTTCCAGCAGTGTGTGTTTCCATGATGTGCATGGGAAAGCAGTGTGTGGAGAGGTGCGGTACGTGGATGGGTAATGAACCAGTCCAGTGCCTGTACTGTGGTGCAGGCACAATCAGGTGAAAAGGTCCTCCCTGGTGCTCCCACAGGTCGTTCTGCAGATTATGTAATTAATGGAACATCTGATTTTCTCACACAGAAAAGGATTGATACTCCTCAATCGTAATACCTATTTACAGTAATGGGTGGTGTGCAGTATGCTTATCAGCTTGTGGATTAAGTTAGTAGTTGTAACCTGTGAGTTTTTACGAAACAGCTAGAAATGGTTTAGTTGGTTCTGTTTTAGAAGTTTATACATGGAGCTATGGAAGTAAACTGAAGTCATACTGTATCATCTCTGACTCGCTCTTGTTAAGGCAAATGAAAGGAATATCGGTGGTGAGCTGCTGTTGCTGTCTCATGTCTGCACCATGTTTCATGGTCAGATTGTGTTAGTCAGCTTTAGTGCCATCATTGGTGTGCGGCCATACCCATGGTGGGTTTATAAACAGGTCACAAGTATGGCTGGACTGGGTCAGATGTCAGCTCTCCTGCTGGTGGCTGCCACTAGGCAAGTGGGAGGAACATCAGGACAAACAGCACTCCCAGCTGCTTGCTCTGCCCTGTCTGCTTCCTTCAATGTGTGGCATGGGCACTTTTCTCTTAGAGTGTCATAGCGGGGAGATCCAAGTGGATCCCCCATTCCATGTGATCTGTGATTTTCAGACTTGTCATGTTTGCTGTTTTGCTTCCCTCTCGTTCCCTTGTTGTCTCAGTTGGTCTTAAGAAGGCTTTCCACACCTTTAGTCATCTCTTACTACCTCTGAACGGATTCTAGTTGTGTTGCATTCTTATTGAGGTGGAATTACATAGTGTGTTCAAGATTTTTTTTCATTAATATATTAATGATATATTAATCTTATATCTAATAATGTTGATCTAATTTGCTTTACGAACTGCTGTTTTGTTTTGGTTTACTTTTTTGTATGTATGTGCCCTTGGATAGGCAACTGACTGGAGAAGTTTAACTTAGGAAGGTTTTTAAGGCTGAATCATGGAAACTTCTAAGCTTTTTAGAAGTGTCCGATTCTCTTGCAAGTTAACTCCCAGCTCTCTTAGATTTTTTTTTTTTCCCTGTTTTCTGCAAATCCTTGGTACATTAAGTCATGTGTTCCAGAGCAGCTGCAACACATCTTGTGATAGGAGAAGGAAAGTACGCTTTTTCGGTGAGGCACCCTTGTGCGTTAGTACCCCAGGTATGTTCACTCCTGCTGCTTTGAACTCCCACTTCTTGTTCTTGGCGCTTGCATTTGGCTTGTGGTTTACCAGAGCTGGAGAACAGAGGTCATGGGGTTGCAGTGTGAGAGCATGATGCCAGTGAGCACTGTAACCAGGAGGGTGGGGGTGGTAAGGAATAGGGACGAAATTAGTGACATTAATGTGTACCCCCAGAGATTTGTCAGGTCTGCCTTTCTTGTGCACTAGGAATCATTTTGGTGTAGCACCTAAAAAGAGAAACTGAGGTTGTATAATTGCCTGGTATGAATAAAGCTGCTGTTGTCAGTGCCTTTTTTTTGTGTATGCTTCTGGAATGAGTTGTTCATATTCAAGTAGGTATTGCTTGATCCGATCCGTTAAGGATGTTCATCAGTTGATGAACATAGCTATAGCCTATCAATGGTGAAGAGAACTGACCAGATCCTGTATGAAGACAGTTTCTGATTGTTTCCAAAACAGTTACAGACTTTCATTTCCAATGCTAGCTGTGGAAGGTGGAAATGAGAGAACCAAGCCTCTCTTAGTCACTGTGCAGCTGATTAAGATGACATTTGCCTGCACGAAGTTTCTTATTTGAAATTGAGACGTTAGGGCATAATAGTATCAACTAAATGAAATAGCTTTGTAATTTCAATTCCTTTTGAGGAATCTGTGTCAAACAATAGCTTGGCATTATTTTGAGGATTTCAGTGTGGTCAGATTAGAAAATCAGAGTGGCAGTTTGGGAAGTAATACAATCCCCTGAAGCTCTTCTAAAGTTGTGAGTTTGTTGTTTGGTTTGGGTTGTTTTGGGGTTTTTTTGTCTATACCAAGATGACTGAAAAGTTTTATTTAAACAAATTATAAGAGTTTCAAATTCTAGATTTGAAATCTGAAACAGCAGCTTTCTGCAAACTAATCTTTCATACTGCAAGAAGTATAAAAATGAACCATGTGTTTTACTTATATTTAGAATAAATGAAGCATTACTCACAGTAAGTATATAGTAAACACTCTTTTCTATTATAGCTTTTTTTGGTTTTTTGACTCAAAGTAATTTTTTCAGGCATGCCTTGGGTTGAGTTAACTGGTTGTTTTGGTTTTGCTTTTTTTAAGGATTGGGATTATATAAGTACTACCAAGGCAGTCTTTGTGTAGACTTTTAAGTTCCAGAAACACTTAGAAGTGGGTTTTACTTGATGGATTCAGTTTGTTCTACCACCTTAGTTATGAATACATAGAAGGTATTTCTTAGTTTCTGACTGGTAATATATTTTAAGTTATTGTAAATATCTATAAAAATACTTGCTTGTTTGCAGCAGGTGGAAATTGTTCTTTAAAGGTAGAAGGATGAACATGATTTTTAAATAAATATTTAATGTTTCTGCATGTGTATTCAACATAGCAGTTCAAAAGTAATTGCTTTCTGCCCACTCTGTGCCACAGATGCTTATTGCCACAAGTCATTAAAGTCCAGAAAAGGGGATAAAATGTTAGTGTAGATTCTGAATTGTCAACTAACCAAACTACTTGGGGGTTTTGTCTCCTGCAATTATTTTTACTTCTAATGAAGTAAGTCTTCAGCAAAGTCATTTCTAAGGAACATGTGTTTCTATATTGATTTATTTATTAAACCAAACCTGAGTAATTTAAGGTAGACACATATTACAAGATCAGAACAGCATCTGTAACTTGTATTGGTAATATAGTTATAAAATAACAGTCTGAAAACCACAATCCTCTCAAACGCTTACTGATTATATTGTTTAGGCAAAGTTGGGCTTTTATGTAGCCAGATTAAAATTCTGCAAAACAGAACACTCTCCCTTCTCAGTGATTTGTCAGTTGTTCACATTATAGAACTCTGGCCAAATTGGTGCTAAAACTATTGAGGGGGGCATTTGGTGATAGGGTTATTTTAGTTTGACCTAAAAATACATACTGATGCCAAGACAAACTGTTTATTAAGCTGTTTTACTCATCACAGGTGTGTGTTCCTATTAGCTACTTGGTGTTGATGCTTTTGTGTGTGACCAAAGAACAAGCTAGATCAGAGAGCTAATTCACATGAAATCAGGACTGACAAAAAAGGGAGAGAAAAATACATGCTTAGAATTATTTTCAACTGAATCAATTCTCTGTTGTGACCAACGGTCTTCTACAAATGACAGTGCCAGCACCACTAGGTTGAGGTGGGGATGAATGTTGAATATAGAACTCCTGTTAAAAATTAATGCAAATAGAATATATCCAAATTGGTTTTGATTCCTTGATAATCACAGTTTTGTGTTGTACTTTTTGAGCAATGTTTTTACTTTGCTTTTACTTTTTTTACTTCTGCAGATGCACAGAAAATGTCTAATTTTTTAAGTAACTGTGAAAGTATTGGAAACCAGTTGGGATGAGAAAAAAAAATTGGGTGATATTTGCACAGCTTTTTGTCTGCACATACTTTAAATACTTTATAAGAGCCAAAAAAATCAGAAAAGAGATAAAACACAACTATTTCGTGTGTTTACAAATACTTTTTTCTTAAGTTTGGAAATGGCTGACCACACTAAACAGAAGATTCATTTAGAAGCGGATTAGAGACACTTACATCTAAATGCTCAGAGCATACTAATAAACTAATACAATTTTGGTATTCTCTCCACAAGAGAACCATGAAGAAAAGGCAGCTAAAGGGGTGAGGATGTTCTAGATTTCAGTTACTAGTGATGTTTGTATTAAATATTCTTTCTCAGAAATTGGCCAAATTATTTGCCAGTCATTTTAGAGCAATTTAAAATGTAGGTCTTTCTAAATACAACTCATTGCTGTGCACTTTTTAATTGTTTAAATGGCTACTTGCATTAACTTCAGTTCTTCTATTGTGAACTTTAGACTCTTTCACACAAACAGTTTTCTGTTGTCTTAATTGGGTGTAATCGTTACCAGCATTGTAAATGAGAAACAGGTTCCTAAGTGTAGGCAGGTGCTAGGTTCTAATGAATTTAGGTAGGAATTATATGACAGCATGAACTACTTAATCCTTATTGTCCTTATGTCTACTAGAACTTGAAAGTACACTAAACTCATTCTGATTTCGTTTAGAACTTCAGTGCACATTAAAGAAAGTTTATACTAATAAATCTGTGCTTCTAGTACAGCATTGAAAAAGTTGCCCTAGCAGTGTGTAGGGTACCTGCAAGCTTCTTGAGCTGGTAGGATTTGCATTACTCATTTATGGAGTCTGATGTCAGCCATTCATTGCTTCTAGTAAGTATCAGGTTCTAAATGTGCTAGAAATATTGCATGTTAGCATTTTAACATATGTATATATGCATGTCTGCATGTGCTCTGTGTGTGTGTATGTATATACACAATACTGCATAATTATGTCTCCTTCAGTTACTTTATTTCATTCTGAAGTGGTTTTCTGTTCAGTCAGATTTGTTGAACACTGCTCCTTCTGTCTGCTTCACCTCATACATTGGTGAAGCAGAGTTGCTTCACCATTGATTGGTGAAGAAGGTTGTGGTTCTAGGTGCTTTTTTTCTAGGTTCTTCCTTGAAAACTAGGGTTTTAAAGTAAGCAGTTCTGCTATATTCTTTCTGTATTCATAGGCAGCAAAACTCTGCTAGAAATTCTTTTGGATGGAAGCGTTTGGCAACCGCTTCAGTGAGTGACTGAAAACCTGGAAATGACTTGAGGTCTCTCTTTGTTGGCATGTTTAAGTTTAAGCTAAGCTAGTACAGAATCCTAAAATAGCAAACATGAGAGCAGGCTATATAGGTGAAAGAGGATTATTTATGCATCTCCTACTGCTGTAAAGAATCCAGATTGTCCCTAGAGAAAATACTGAATTTTCCAATTGCAAGCCCTAATGCAGTGCTAATTCTAGCAGCTTTTGCTTAGTGTTTCAGATCTACCAGATGTACTTATTGTCTGATTGCCCTGTTATTGATTAAAAATTAGTGGTAAAGCTGACGCTGAATACACAAAAAAGCTAAGAAACTTGTTTAGATATTTTGTGTGATCTGCACCTATGCAGGTTATTAGATCCAGAATTTTTGATATTAAGGTAGGAATTTGTAACTTACGAAGATGAACAAAGAAATTAAGCTTGATCCTGTGAGGCATGGCACCAGAACCTGACAAAAATATTGTTCAGTAGCAGGTCAAATGGTGCAGAACATCCTTTGTTTTTAGGATGTTAGTGGCTAGGGATTGCATTTTGAAACTGCAGAAATAAATTGCCCTGAAGCCTAGACCGGTTCCATTTAGTGTGACTGCAGGCTGGGGGAGAGGGAGTCGGGCTGTTTCACAACAGCTGTGGTACCTGCTGACTGCCTCCTCCTGCTGCTGCTCACCCAGTTCGGCGTTTTCAGTCACGCCTCTGCTGTCTCCACGTCCCCTGCGTGTGTGCTCTGCTTTCTCAATTTGATTTGGGCTGTGGTGGGTTATGTATTTCACACTGTGAATTCTCTTAACATCCTAAACATGAAGCAGTTAAATTGCCTGTATTTTTTGTGAGTTTTAGCAGGATTTCCTGAAGCTCAACAGTTTCTCAGGGCTGTGTGTTGAGTGGAGGGTATGACAGCTAGATAGGTCCTTCAGTCTCTTGTGTTATTTTTGTGATGCGTATATTTGATGTAGAAATATTTTTGTTGAACAGTATTAGGCTTTATATATATGGGTGGCAACCTGTAATTTTACTTCTGGTTTCCTGTCAGAATTGAAAGAAACTGCTCTCCTCTCCTGAGATCATTCTTTGACTGTTGGAGTCACATGGACATGTTGACTGCTGTTCCGTGTCTGGAACAGCTTGTGACTGTTTACTGGAAAAAGCAGCAGCTACATTGTAAAAATCTGCACTGTAATGTCTCTGAATAGCTCTGTTGTTGACACTTGCATAGAAGAATCACCTACTCGACTACAAATGCAAGAAGGGTTTATTGTGTGAGGTCAACATGTAGTTCTTCCTTGTTTATCTACTTTCTGAAGTTTGAGTTAAGTTTGGAAGTTTTTCACCTTTTTATAGCACTCATTATAGATGTCCAAATGAAGGATAAAAGCTACGTCAATATAAAATTCCAAACCTGCATTAAAAAAAAAACCCAAACAATGCCAACTTCCTCATGCTTCATTGTAAATGTAAATGACAGTTCTGAGTTAGGGCTGTAAACTTGAAAGCTAAGGAGGAGTTAGACCAAAACATCCAGAATTTGTGTTGGATGAAATGAAAATAAATCCTGTTGCACTAAAAGGATGAGTATTAACATGGTGCAGTTTTGTCACACAGGAGTGGAGGAAGGGAGTAAAAAGTACTGGCTTTGAAGAGAATGATGTAACAGGCATGTTTTAAATGGTAATAGATTCAGATTGAAGAAATTTGCACGGATCTCTTTATTGTTTTGTAGCATCAAAGACATGCAAGTACTGAAATAGTTTGGTAATAGTAATTTGTGCTTTTAGCAAGAGTATCTTTTGTGTGATACAAGAAATATTAGACTTGATAACAGGTAAGAGAATGTTATATGCCAAAACAAACCCCAAACCCTATGGAAGTTGCACTTCATTTTGTCATGTATTTGGCTCTCCATACGTTTATATTAGAAATAGTGATACACTGGAGGTACCAAGAGAGGTAAGAATAAAACTGTTCAGCTGTAGAATGACTGTGGAGAGGGACAGCTTCACAGGCAGAATGTGACTGAGAACTTGAGATTGAATAGTTGAAGATTAACACCACTTGTAAGAAAGAATTGCTGTAATACACAGTTTGGGCTTTTGCAGTTATTTAAGGAAACAGCTTATTAGAAAATATGTTAGGCATTAAGAAGCTTTAGGCCCAGACTCTGCTAAAAGTATTGAAGCACTTTCATTAGTGTTTATCAGAAGCAGGGCTCCTGGGCTTGTCATTCTACCCCATTAGAAGAAATTGTTTCCAATTGCTGTGGACTTGGCTGAACTTTAACTATTTGTATTGAAGATACCAGAATCAGATTTTTTTTTTTTTTAATCAAAAGCTTATTTAACCACTGTTTACTGTTTGAGGAAAGATTTTGAAGTTCTGGCACATCTGTCTTGCTACTTCGGGCATAGATTGTGCACATATATGAGAACCACAGGTCAATGAAACTTGTCCCCTTACATCTTCCGATGGCTCCAGAATACGCAAAATAATTCTGACAGATCAAGGCAACAGAATTAGTCCAAGAAACTTTTGTAGCTGTTTAACCAAGCTAAAAGCAGAGACTCTGTTTGCTGCTGCTCGTAGTGACTTCTAGGCTGATGCTTAATCACAGTAGGGGCAAGAGAACTAGCAGGGCAGCTTAGTTGGATAGTTTAGGATGAGGATCATATGGAGAGACTGGGTCCACTCAAGTGTTATGGAATGCTAAAGGCAGTTCTTTGAATGTATGGTTACCTAGGTCCAGTGGTAATTACCTGAGGAAAGTAACCTGCTCTACATCAGGAGATAGATGGGACACTTATTCAAAGCTGTATCAATACTTGTTTGGTGTATAAATAACTGATTGCTGCCATTATAGTCACCCAGAGAACTGACTGCTTTCTTGCAAAGCAGAGGACACTCTGAGATGACACTTTGGGCAATTGGGACTACATATGGCTAACCTATTATGAGAAAATTAGGCTTTAGTAATCTTTACTCCTTAGTTACCCTAAAACAAGAACCTGTGGATAGTATAAAATTATACTTTCTTTGTACACACTTCCACTCCCTCACTATTTATGGTAGACAGCAGTAGCAGAAGGACGTGGTTCATCTGATGACAAAAGTGGAAGCCCTATACAGGAGTAAAATAAATGACCACATTCATTTCCTGAAGCAAGAATGAAGTTACTGTTTAGTTTTCAGAAGCCTCTGTTGTGGAACTAAAAAGTAATGTGTGTAGCAGTTCAGTTTTTCTTATTTTAAGTGATCCTCAGTCTTATTTGCCTGTATGCTTTTTAAATTCATACCATATCCCAGATGAATTAGCATAAATATTTCATTTTTTTCTTCATTTGGATCTTCTGTTTTACAAAAGGAAATGGTTGGTTTCCTCCTTTAGATGGTCACAGTAGAAACTTTGAAATGGGTGAGGAGTGTTTAAAGTGTCTGTGTTCTGGTTTTTCTTTTATGAAATTGCCTGAAAATCTGTTCATAAGTACAGAACTAGATGTTGACTGATTATTGTGCATTGATGAAGTTCATAAAACTCTCTGAAGTACTTAATAGCCAGCTAACTTCAGTTTTTAAAATAAATACTAGCTGAAGAACATGAATGTATGCTGTTTTTTAAAGGACAGTGTTGTCCAAACCAATGAATTGCCAACAGAGAAGAATTGCAGGTTTTAATCTCCGGGTATAAGTAAAGTGTGTGTGTAGGAGGGTGGTTGGTGTTTTGGGGATTTTATCGGGGTTGTTTTGTTTTTCTTTTAACTACTGCACAATATTGTCTATTTGGGAATCCCTTTTTTCCTTGGAGTGGTGTCAGTTAAGCTGCAGGTTTACCCAAAAGAGCTGTATCACTTGAAACAGGTGTGAAGAGTTAGGGGTACTACAGACTTAAAACTATTGCACTCACAAGATTTATATAGGCTTCTATTTCTCCTCCCCTTTTTCTGTTTTAGGTGAAATTGTGGTAAATGAAGTAAATTTTGTAAGAAAATGCATTGCAACAGATACAAGTCAATATGACCTGTGGGGCAAATTGGTTTGCACTAACTTCAAGATTTCATTTATTACGGATGATCCAATGCCACTGCAGGTTTGTAATTACTCATATCTCTACATCATGACAGCAAATGTGATAGGCAAAATGGATGTCATTAAAATACAGTGAATTTGTCCTATATCTGATATAAATATGGTGTCTTCTAAAACAGAGCAAGCTAAATGACAAGGTTCCACTGGCCTGTTCTGAATGTGCTGCTAGTCCATTCACTTACTGGGAATGTCAGAACAGAGCAAGTTTGGTGTGAAAGTACAGCCAGCTCTATTTAGTTCTGTTTTCAGAGGCTTCACTGGGAAGTGCTTTTACAAAAGACAGAGCAGGAATTACATAAAAACATGTTCCTCCATGAAGATAATTGCAAGTGTTCCTTTGACTAGACAAGCATCAGATCAGCAAAGCCTTTAATGTATCCAAGTTTTATTGGCATTACTGACGGAGGACAAAGTAACCATGAAATGAGTTTTCATTGTAGATGAAGCAGCAAGAAAAGGAGAGAAAGAAACCAAGCCTTTGTCAAAGCAGAACATGTGACATTCAAAGCCTCCATTGGTTTTTGAACTGCACAGTGCTGTTTGGAAATCCAAGTTATGAGCTGTATGTTATTTTCAGTAGAGTTTCCACTTTCATTTTGGGCTTTTAAAAGAAACACTCTGCTAACTAGTCATGTGTAAAGCTCTGAAAGGAGAGAGATGCTTGTTAGTAAGTTTGACCAAAGCTACTTCAAAAAATTAATTTTTGACTTGGAGTAGTTTTAAAACTTGTTTCTGAAAGGTGAATTAATATTATTTATTCATTTGATTACAGTAATAGCATTTTTACATAATCATATATGTTTTAAACATAAGGTTGTATTGAATTTCTGGTAGCAATTTTTGAGGCTATTATATTCAGTGCAAGTGGTGGGGTTATTTTGCATACTCCACTGGGATTTCTAACCTGTTTGGTGTGCATTCACTAGCTAGCACGGGAGAGCTGTCTCCACAACCTCTAATTGCCTGTGAATAGGCAAGGGTGGTACATGCCTGAAAAGTCCAGGCATGCCTGATTATTATCATAACTTCTTCAAAGTTGTGCTGCATATCTGGTTGCAAAGTGTAGAACTGTAATTAATGGCTGTGAGTTCCTGTGTTTCAGAAATTCCATTATAAAAACCTCCTTCTTGGTGAACACGATGTCCCATTGACATGCATTGAGCAGATTGTTACAGGTATGTCAAACATAGTGAAGTACATACTTCAAATTTAGTTCAAAACTGCTAACTGCTTCCTAGCTTCTGCGGAATTATTAATGCTTAATGTTTAATTCATTAATCTTCCTTGATTTACACAATTTGGTTTGTTTTAAATTAGGATAAAAGACTTAAAAGCTGAATAAAACTTGATTTGCTGTTCAGGAGACTTACTTAGTTGGCTATGAATTTAACTACAGTACTGAATCAACAGTTTTGTTGAATAACACCTGTTAGAGAAGTAGAAAATTTTGCTAGTAACTTTTTTTCTATTTGAGCATCTGAATCTCTTGTGTTTGAATATGCTAGATTGTGTAAAACATGTAAGTGAACCTTGTCTAATTCTTAGCAAGTATGGACCTAATGATCCTCAAAATTCTAAAAGAGACAATGGACATCATCATCTGAAGAAATAAATTATAAAACACTTAGTTTGAAGAACCAGGTTTTGAACTGATGGATACTTTAGGTTAACCTGTATAAGAATGTTTTTCTTCTTGCAATTCAAGAGTTTCTTTCATATAACATAATTTTTCAAATTTTGATTAAACCATTGGCTGTTAAATACTTGGTGTTCTGACTGTAGGTAATTTTATCATTACTTAGAAGTTCTCAGTGCCCAAAGTTACCCAGTAATCCATTTCCATTCTGGAAGCTGGTTGTAATCACTGTGAAAAGATTAATGCATATCTGAGGAAGAACATTATGAAGAAATACTTTTCCTTTTTTTTATGAAGAGGTGCTATTGACCTGTTACATGGTCTTGTGCTGGCCCACATTTGTTTCCCCTTTTCAAAAATAGAGGTGAGAAAACAGTGGCAGTATTGCAAATCTTTTAATGACAGTTTTGTATGGAGAGATGTTTGTAAATGGGGTGTTGCAGTCATCCTATTTAACATCTCCTACAAACAGTCATATAATAAATTCTGCTAAATGGGGGAGGGGAACCCAGCCAGTTTCAAATAGTTATTCTATTAATTACATATTCTCTCATGAAATATTCCTAAGTGGGAGAGGACTACAGATAGTGCTGCTTTTTTTTTTTTAAACTTGAATGCTGACAGATTCCAGATGACTCTTTTGTGCATGTTTCCCCAAACTGTCAGTTTCGTAGGATCTCTAGGAACCCTTTCTGTTTAGCTTTTCCATTGAGGTTTGAAGGTCTTCAGAAGGAGAGTGCAGCATTTCCTGCCACACACTTGAGGAGAGTTGTCTTTGTTCTTCTGCTATGCAAGCTTATCTGAAATTTAGTGAAGCAGAAACTTTAGTAAAAGGAGTTAAGGGGACATTTTCACTTGTGCTGCAGAAAAGGTTGCTCAGTGGTTGTTACGCTGAAGGTGAATGGCTGGAAGTGTCCTAAAACACTTGAGTTCCCTGGAAGTAGTTAAGCTTCCCTGAGAAAAATAGCTGCAACCAGGAAGCTATGTCACTTAATCACTCAACAGCTACGTGCTCTTGTTTTCCCAGTTGAAATATGCTATTAAATTAAAAACTGCTGGTAGCAGCATTACTGTATCTGAGCCAGTCTTGTGCTGTATACTGACAGTCCAATAAATTTGTTTTACTTTACAGTGAATGACACCAAGAGGAAGCAGAAGGTCCTTGGTCCCAACCAAAAACTTAAATTTAATCCAACTGAATTAATAATTTATTGCAAAGACTTTCGGATTGTCAGATTTCGTTTTGATGAAGCGGGTCCCGAAAGTGCAAAAAAGGTATTGCATCTTCTCATGAAATCTCATCACGTGTAGCAACAGCTGCTCTATAAGAGCATTTTGGTTTGTTTTGGTAGAGAAGGGGAGGTTGGAGGGGGGAGGAAGAATTGCAAACTAATCACATTCTATTACAGGACAATACCTAGATTTTAGAGTCAAGTTTATTAGGAATAAATGTAGTGTGATGGATTAACAAATTACATAAGATAAACCTTCATTTCCTGTCATACCTGTTGTACTTTTAAAAATCTTTTTGAAGACTGGAATTGTGATTCTACATTGCAGCTGTACAACAGATGTTTACATTCTTATGGAAAATGTTTGAAACAGTTACACTTTCTGCAAGTCATAAGCTTACTTTACCCCTATGTGAAGTTTACCATCTACATATACACTTATTTGCTTCACGTAGCAAGTTCTCTAACAAGATCTTGGAATGACCAGTTTGTCTAATCTACGTGAAATACGTGTTCTTTCTTGTTAGAGAAGACTTGCATACCTCTTGGCAAGAGGACTTACATCTGTCTGTACATTCCTAGAAACTTCATTCATTCCCAGTTTTAACACTGACATAAGTAATGCTCAACAAAAATATACAATGTTATTTAATTAACCTGGTGCAGTCCAGGTGAGATTTTGCTGTAACAGTCTACCTAACTCCCCAGCTTCCTTGTTCTGGATCAGTGCCATAGGTTATTTGAGTTACAGCTCCTCTGACTTTCATGGCACTACTTTATGGCCAGGCGTGGCATAGCAATCGTTTCATAAGGAATGACCCAGTTTGCTCACAGAGCTTAAGAACTCTTCTCGGTAGGATAAAGTTTGAGCTTAACCCTGTAAGTCCTAAGAGCCATCTGCCCAGACAGAATTCTGTTTGCAGTGCTCAGAAAAGTAACTGATGAACTAATTTATCACTTCTTACCTTTTACTGTCTCAGAGATCCATGGGCAGAAGCACAGTAATGAAGCAGACTGTTCCTTCCTTGCTACTCTTCTGGGTTCCTCCCTGCCTGCTGCCTTTGCTCTTTGTAACCTTTCATGTTTGGCAAGCTTTCAGCAGTCAATTCCCCTTTTGCAGCTTCTCTGAGGTCTCTCTGGAGCAGCCTGTCTACTGCAATGTTGTTATAGCAACCGTTTCTAATTGGCTGTCATGGCTAAGAACAGTGATTAGGCCAAAGGAGGGAGGGAGAGAGCATAAACTCAGCATCTCATTAACACTTCTGCTTCATGTTAGTTATGAAAGAGCAAAAAGTGAAACCTTTTTATGAAGGTCCTTGCTTTATACATTTATAATTTCATGATCTAACATGATTTCTTTTGGTAGGAAGAACAGCTAGTTCTAATCTGGATCCAGCAGGATGTGAATCTGTGTAGGTAGGAAGATAGTGTTGGTGAAGACCAAATGTGTTACAGGTGTCGCTTTCAAATACCAGTTTGTGCTCACTAGAAGGGTGGAGGAAAACTTGTACAAATGGCAATAGCAGCGGTGTGGATTCTGTTGCAGTTTTGATGCATCAAGTAGGCTACTGAAACTTTGGGTGTATGACAGAAGCATACTTTCCCTGAAGGGAGAAAAGGTTCTGTTAATCTAATGTTTCCATAATAGCATTGTCCTGTAAGCATTAAAATGTCTAAAACCATGAGATCCTTAAGTCAGGTCTCTTCTGTCAGGATTTTGCCTAAATTATTTTGGGATGCTGGTGAACACAACTAGAATGGCCTTACACAGCATATTGAATGGAGAGGGGTTTTTTTTGTCCTTTCTGGCATTTAAGTGGCATGCTAGCACCATGCACTTGAAAGATTCTGTCTAGTTTCTGTTCCTGCCTTTCAAAGAGTACATATTAGGAGTAAGGTGGTCCTGATATTTGAAAACAAAGGAAGGTGGTCAGGCCTCCTTAGAGTCCTGAAGGACCTCTTTGATACATATATTTGCATCAAGCTATTTGTGCAGGAGAAGATTGGTAGCTGTCTACTTAGAAATAATTGTGTGTGTGGAGAGGACCAAGACTTAAAGTATAACTGGACTGTGATGAGAGGGAATTCCTTCTCTGCTCTTTGGCTGAGCCTGCTACTGTTGTCTTCTGATGAGAGAATGTTACAGAGAACTGACCATGGAGTAGGAGGTGCTTTATGTCTTCTGGCAAGACTGAATCTCTAACTACCTTCTTACAGTCTCATTACTGCACAGCTAAATGAACCCAGCTTCCTCAGGACCATAGTGATCTTGGAAGCCTACCACTGAACTCTCTCCCTTTCCTTTTGACCTGGAGGTCCAATCTCCAGTCATTTCTGAGTTATACTTTTTCCTCACAAAGCTACTTTGGAGCTAGATAGGAAGATTTCCTGAGTGTAAAAACCAAACCAAAAGACACTGAACAAAAACCAAACCAAACCCTGGAGGAATTGTGCTTGATGTGTCTTATGAAGGTTTTTGAGGGTGCTTAGTGATGAGAAACCACAGAACTCAGAATTTCTGTTGGAATCAGTGAATTGTGCAGGTTATGATTAAAATCACATCTGAAGTATTTATGACTGAAGTTTTTTCAAATAAGGCTTTTTCACAGAAGGGAAGGCAATGTTACAGTTAGCATTAAAATCTCTGTTCTGTAAAGGAACAGACATGAATGTTAGAGCTTTATAAATCATAAATAGCTTCCTTTAGTAAACTTAACATAAATCTAGTCAGCTGTGCAAATCAGAGCAGGGAGATTTCTAACTGACAGTCATCCTAGAGGAGTATCATCTTATGAATAAAGCACTGTTATGTCAAAAGGAAATACCTACCTACTAAAATACATACTTCCAGGGATGGGACTTGTGAGCAAATGCTAGCAAACACTCTGCTTAGAGCAATAAAGAACAACAATGCACTTGCTAATTACTATTTTAAAATGAAGCATACGGAATAGTTACAAGGAGAACAGATACTAACTTGATATAGTTGAGTAATTAGTTTCATGCCTAGTTCCTTGAATGTAATGGAAATACTCACCAGCATGCAGTTACATAAAGTGGTGTTTGCAAAGTGAATGTCATCTCTTCCCAAGGAAGTGTCTGTATTTGCTGAACAGGGCATAACAGAGGAAAAACCCTTTCTGTGAAGCTGCCTTCCTAGAACAGAGGGTATCCTCAGTCTCCTCTCTGAAAAGAGACTGAGAGAGAGCCTTTTCTGTGAAAAGGGTCCAAGTTTGAAAGCAGTCAGGCTTCAGATGTGGACAGTCTGACTTGATTACATGTAGACATGATGTGTGGGTAATATTGGTAGAAATTTTTATGGTGTTTCTCTCTACTTTTAAGCAGAAACAAATTGGAAGAACACATTGAATTTTGAGTTGAATTAGTTTATTATTAATAATAACAATTAAGCTAAAAAATCAGTTCTAATAGAAAAATTCCTTCAGCATTCCTTGTAGCCAATATATGCTAATAAACTACTTTCTGAATATTAATCACTCCAGTAAATATTTTCTTCCTCATTATTATTAAGGGATGTTTGAGAGACAAGAGTCAAGGAATAAGAGAGAATGGAAACTCACACTTATCACTATTTAGCAGTTCAATTCTGTTTAGTCTCTAAAATAAAGCTATAGAGTCTCCAGAGGAAGGAAAGCCAGATGGGTGTGGGAGGAAGCGGAGGATGGGGAAGCAAGGGTAGGCAACTTGGGGAAGTCTTAAGTTAGGCAGTGTGAATAGAAGAAGCATTTCACATTTCTTTAATGAAAAGGAATGTTGTTCCAAAAGTCACAGCAGTCAAACTGAACACTCCTGCTAACTTCTAGCCACTAAATACTTGACATTAAACTAAGAAATAAAAATGTATGAGAAGGTGAGGCTTTAGATCTTATGACTGCTAGATGATGGGTAGTGTGTTGCCTCACCATGCATATGAATCTTGGCAGTTCCCCAGAATGGCACACACCCTATAATCTCCTGTTTCCTAAATATATCTCAGTTTTCTCTGTCCCTTTCTCTTCTGGAACTCCCTCAGTTCTTTTCCTTCTGGAAGCTTTTTTTTAAAAAGTCTGAGAGCAATTTCACAAACACGTGCCTAATTGGAAGGGAAATTATTTATCTCAAGTCTTGTTTCCTGTGCAATCAAAACTAGCCTTCTCACAGGTCATAAATGTCATAACGCTTGGGATGGAGTGGAACATTTTTTTCCTAATTGTGATGAAGAATAATATAAAACTGAGAGGTTTGAACAAATGATCCTGACCCTTCTGATGTATTCCACCCCACTCCCCAAGCTGCTGTATTACCTTGTTCTGATGCAGATCACAAAATTGGTAATAATTCAAGGCACTGGGGATGCATGAGAAGATACTAATTTTATGGTCTTTGGAGTGGGATTGGAGAAGGTGAAGAACATTTTTTTCAGAAGTAAGCTTATCTAAAGGTACTTTAAAAAGCAATTGTATTTTAATATTTCTCTTAAAGTATAGGAAGCCTGTGTTTTGAATTCAAACACTCTTGTACCAACATGGATTCTGACACGTAAAAAGTGACTTCAGCTGCTGAAATCCTGATGCTGTTTCATCTCGTGAAGATCGCTTGTAGTCAAACTGAATTAAGTATTAGGTGTAGCTAGTATTCAATTCCTCTAGAAGGAAAAAGAGTTCTCAATTGGAAAAAAGTCATAACTTTAGGGCTGAAGGTCTGGTTACCTGAAAGCTAATTTCCCAAGAAGGCTTCCTGCTTAGGGAAATTAACAAGTTCTGTCTGTGGGACTCATCTGGTCCTGGTTGTGTGACTTTGTGATGGATGTGTCTGTTCAGAACAGGAACGGAAGTAGGAAGGGAAAAGAGCATCCTTCCAGGGAGTTCATAAGACAGGTAGCCTGGCTTAGGGAAGAAGGTGAAATGCAGGGCTGTCTTTTCCAAGAGCATTAGCAATAACTTGAAGTTCTTGTTCTAGGTAAAATTCCTGTTGAAGAGGAGGGCTTGCCCTGAAAGTATCGCTTATTTTTCTCAGGGGTTGAACAGAGGACACTGATACAGGGACATGGCCTTTGTGCTATGAAATAACTACAGCCATTGTGGTTACTGTTTTTAATAGATGAACTTTTCAACAAGCAGTCTATTCTCTTGTTACTTGACTGAGCCTAAATATCTTCAGTTTTACACAATTGTAAATTGGCAAGAATACCAAACATTTTTGAGTTTGATATGAGAACATTTCCTGTAAAACATGTTTGTCTTCCAATTTAAGAGCTTTCTGCTTATGGTGATAATCTGCTGAGATCTGTGGAATGTGCTTGCCTTTTGAAACTTCAGACAATAAAACTACTATATGGATTTAGTGAGGAATAAACTGAAAATGAGTGTGCCTTCAATAGTTTCTTGGTGTCTGTATGAGTGGATTTTGTCTAAAAGGTGAAAATTAAGACTGTGTCAGGTTAAATATATTAATTTTTTTTAAAAAAAGAAATAGAGGTCTTGAACCTGTATTGTAATCCATAGGTGGACTGTTACACCATGCAATACCTCCTATTGAGAGTAATGTCTATACAGTGGAACACCTGGGAGCATTTTTCAGCTGCTCAGATCTAAAGCACAGCTAGTGTAATTTCTTTTTCTGAATCAAATGTGAAAGCTTAATGTCTTCCCCCCTCCCCAATTTACCCCTCAACACAGTGCCCACATTCTTTTTTCCTCTCAAATGTAGCAAGTAAATGACAGATTTCAGCTGCTGCTTTTAAAAACAGGCTTTACTGTATTTCTGTTGTATTATTTGGCAGTACAATGGAATTTTTTTAATGCCTTGCAGTTCATCCTCAAGCCCTGAGAGTAGATCAGCATAAGTAAGATGCTTTTGTCTTTCACTCTTATAAAAGAAGAGGAAGAGTAGCTCTGTAACATCACTTCCTGTAGTGAAAAGCTCCATAGGAAAATGGAAGTCAAAATATGTATGTGCACAGATTCCCATTTTGTTTCATTGTGAATGATAGGCGAAATTCTCCATTAGAAGAGGCCAAGTACTATGAATAGCTGGCTGCTTCAGCTTTGATTTGCACACTGAAATCACAAGATTTAATGCACAATGTGCCTGGCTTCCTGTTACTTTATGAGAGTTTTAAAAAGTTTTACTGAATCTTGGAAATGAGCTTTTAAATGGTCATTTGAAAAGGACTACTTCCCAGTGACACTTTTACTGCCTTGGTTTTTGAGGCTTCTGCCCTGCCTCTGGAATGACTTGTTCTCTTTTTTTTTTTTTTTTTTTTTTGCAGTTTCATTGTAGAACTGGAAGTGTGGAGAGAGACATTAAAGCAGCTGTTCTCCTAAGGCTCAATAGGAATTTTTTTGTTGGGGAGTGTTTGTGAAAAAAACATTTTCAGCTCACGGTAGTCTACACTCCTTACTGGTTTTATAAATAGTGAGGAATGTTCCTATCACGAGCCAAAGTAAATAAAAATACAGCCATATATATGTTGCAAAAAACCTAGTAAAATTACAATACCTTTCTCCATGTGGAGCTTAGTCTTCATCCTGTGGCACAATGCTGCCAGTAGTAGTATTCCTTCATTAAAAAAAACTTTCCCTCCTTTTCATTACATGTTTTCTTTAGAGAGATTTAGTAAAATGGAGAAGCACATACTGAGGAAAGAAGGCAAAGCTAAAGACTCCAAGTCCTGAAATTTGGAGAATAACAGTGCCAATCTCTACCTGAAGGGTTTTTTCTTCCTGAATTCGATTCTAGTAGTTTTTAGGGGTTATTGCCAAATCTTTTGTATTTCTTAGTGACTGTCCACATTTAAGAGGCAAAGGCTAGCAAAGCTTGGCCATATTTGAAGTCTAGTATGTACTCCTTAAACTATGTGCTACACTTTTAATTGTAATAATCTTTGGGGTCTACCAAAATGAACAATTATATGGGTAACAAACCACTTGCCTGTGTGATGCTGGTCCTGAGGCTGTTATAAAGAATAGGAAGACTTAGGCAAGACTCTTCCTTTTGCCCCAAGATAATCACTGCTGGTCTGAGGATGCCTCTGCTGAATTTGCTTTCCCAGGGCGGGGCCTGTGACTCAGCCTGGTTAAACCTAGCTAATGCATCAGATTGTCAGAGACAGCATTGGAACTTACTATAAACCTGCAGGCATCTAGAAGTTGTGGGTTGGTTTCTTTAGTGAATGAAATCCAGTTGTCTGGGAAAGGACCTGTAAGGGCTAGGCTAAAATTTAATGCAGCTGACATCTTGCTACCCTCAGAAAGTTTGGCTGATCTTTCAGTTCTGAAGATCACCTGGGGACTGGGAAGGCAGTGATTACCTTAAGTAACTATAGATCCCCTACACTTGGCATAAGGACCTACCCTAAAAGCTCATTTCTTCTCAAAATAGGAGGTTGATTGAAGATCTTTGGCTGGCCATTCAGCTGACAAACTGCAAGTGACTAACATCAGTAAAACATCTGTGAACTACTTGTTTCCAAGTGACTACAGGGAAAAAGCTGTTATGTATTGCCAAACAATTTGCTTTTCATTTATATTCATCAGTGCCCTTTATAATTCTGGAATGTAACTTCATGAGATGCAGGACTGACATAGGTCCTAGAGATCTCCAAGAGTTTTCCCTTCCAAGAGTAGAAATATTTGAAGGTTGAGTTTTGGGTAAACCTAGTGCCTTTAGGGAAAGAATTAGTGGAAAAGATAATAAAAATGTAATTACAGACAAACTTCTGTTCAAATATGATACTTTAGGGAAAAGCCAGTAGGGCTTTTGTAAAGGGAAGTTACACTTCAAAAACATCGTGGCCCAACTGACAACTTTGTAGAAGTATCTGTCAAATGCTGTTGAATACTGATACCAGATTTTAGTTCAGGAAGTGCCTGAATATTGTGCTATCTAAAAACACCCTGGTAATGCTTTGCTATATACTTTCTCTGATTTTTTTTACCCTCTTCCCTAAGCATCAAATGCTGGCTATGGTCAAAAGCAGAGTGCTAGGTTGGACCTTTTGAGCTGACTCAGTTTGGCCATTCTTATGCTATGTTGATAAGTACTCAATTAAAAAGGAAAAGAAATCAAAAGACCAGTTACAAAAGAGATTTGGCTGCACTGTGCTCACCACCTGTGTGGTGCTCTCTGCTCTGCTCCTTACGACTGCACGCAGGGGGGTGGGCACAGCACAGTAGCTCCAAGGTTTTGGTTGGCTGTCGATACAGAGAATCATGTTTAGGGGTGTCTCTTGCAGTCTGACCTTTCTTGCAAAAGCTTAATCAACCCTCATCAGTTAATACTCTTGATGTAAGTGAGTTCACAACCCTCTATGCTTACAGTAATTGTCTCTCAGCAAATATGAATGTGTTTAACTATGTAACTCACTCCAATAAAACATGGGAATAAAATATCAGAAGACTGATTTTAACTTCTGCTCTGCATATGTCACTGTAATAATTTTAATGTCTATAAACAACAGCAATAAACATTTTTTTCCTAGGTGTGCCTTGCAATAGCTCATTATTCTCAGCCAACGGATCTTCAGCTTCTCTTTGCATTTGAGTATGTTGGGGAAATATATCATAATCCAGGTAAGTATTAAAGTATTTTGATTCCCCCCCCCATTTCATGGTATGTAATTTTAGTAAGACATCTGTCTAGAAGCAGTGGCAAAAAGCATTTGAGGCTTTCTCCAGGGGTAACAAAATTGACTTGTCCTGCACCCACCCTCTTACTTTTGGTTATAAGTCATTCGTTGTGATAGACATTAACAACCAAAATTAAAAGAAATGTCTTTCCTGTCTGAAACAAAACAAAACTGCCTGTGTCAGCACTTACTTCAGCATGAATACTCCTATTTCTCAATTCACACTTCGATCCTCCTATTGTATGTCTATATTGGTACTCTAGGTACCTAGCTAATCTCCCATCAGGCAGGCTTATTCACCTGCCCTTCTTTTGGGAATAAGTTTCTCTTCTGGTGGTATTGCAGGAGGATTTGTGCAACTTGGGACTCCATACCTTCTTTCCTAGAGGCTTACTAGGCAGTTCTTACCACTCAAAACCTCCACCACCCCTGCTGAGTTGGAGCACACCCTCTCTGCTCAAGGCCAATCTCCAACTGAACCTTGTCAGTTAGGTAAGCCTGAAAAAGATGCCTTTGGGACTTGATTTCTAGTGTAATGCTGTGCGGTCACTGCTTAGTGTTCCCCAGCCAATACACAGCCGAAAACCATCAGTTCTAGTGTAACAAGCCTCCAGGTAGCCAAAGTGCCATTGATGTAGTTCTGTGGTCCTCAGCAGCTGGCACTAGAAACCACTGATCTGCCTGTTAGAAAATTTGAATGTTGTGGAATTATGAGCTCAGGCCTTCAAATTGTCACTAAAATGCAAGTTTTTCGTGCAGGTGCCTGCCCTGTGCCTGCACAGGTGTGCGATGTGTTTATGTTGCACATGTAATTACACATATTTCTTACCTGATAAAACTTGGGTGTTATTAAAGTCCGTGTACTTTAGCATTGTAAAGTACTAGGGAGGAAGCCTATTCGCAGATAAAACAATGGTAAATTTTAAAGGGGAGTGTGAACAAACTGTTAGTCTGTCACAAAGTTGATTTTAGTCTGTCCTAAAATACCTAGTGGAAGAATCACATCAGGTGGGTAAAAAATGTTGTTCCTCTGGAGCAGCAGACCAGAATGGCAAAAGAGAGTTGTTCTGTTGTGCTGCACTTGCTGGAGAAGAGTTTGAAATACTTTTGAGTTGGGTTTGGGTTTTTGTTGTTGTTGTGAACCCTGGTGTTTGTAGCATAGATCTCTGGCTTTGCTCTTACAGTTCCAGCACAGTGTTTTATGACTCTCTATCCCTGCTAGTCCCAGTAAAGTGAAAGTTAAAATACTGTCTTTGTGTTTCTCAAGCAACACAAAGAGCTTGCATTGCTCTGGTGTCTGTACACATCGATTTTCCCCGGCTGTATTTGATAGTTACATATCCTGCCACTGAACAGTAACGTTATCATGGTTTGGGAAATTATCATATGTCTCTGTATAGTATATTTGAACAGCTACTTAATTCTGATTTTAGTCCAGTTTTCTTCTGAAAAGCGTAAGTAGTCCGAGTACTAGTGCAGGAATGTAGTTAAGATGCAGAATGGAAGAATGACACAACCATTGAGATGGCAGTAGAGCCATAATGCTGTGCTCTGCTTGGACTGGGCAGGCACTTCATGTACACAGCTGCTTGCTAAAGCTGGGAGCTTTCCTGGGGAGGTAGTAGGGTTTTTCAGTCTCAATTTATTTTACTTTCATCTAAACATTTACTTCCAAGTACCAAGAAACAAAATGTAGTCTCTCTAGACAAGCTGACTGCCTCCTTGGCACCTAAAGGATGAATATTGAAGGAGAGCCTATGTTAGTAACAGACCATAGAATCTTGGTCCCTAACCACAGAATGGTAGGCCATCTTTTTACGTGGATATGGATATATATATGTGTGTAAAAGGATATATAGCTGTTTTAACCTGTCCTTCAGTTTATTTTATTTGCTGTTAATAGAGCAGTCATTTAAAGCTGTTGAAAAGATGCAATTGTTATTTTGGTTTTGTCATAAGGTACCTAATTAAAGGGTAGCCTCTAATGGGTTCATATTTTAAAATGTCACTAACTGCGGCTTGTTGAAGAGAGAAACCTCATGACTGAAGATGGTATTTGTTCCTGAGTGTTACTACGTCTTGCTTTCTGTCAAGCCCACAACATACCAGTCTGGTGCGGCTTCTGTGTTGAAATTGCAGGGAAAAAAAACATTTACATCTTCATGTCGCACCAGGCTGTCCTTAAATCACTGATCTGTTGTGATACAAAAATGGGTAACATTTGTCCTGATGCTAGTGGCTCATTGCTGTAATTAGGAAGGTAAAGAGTTTGATTTTTATTCCTTTTTTTAAAAAAATGTGCATTGATGAATTTCCTTTTCCTAGCAAAGAAGGTGAATGGAATAGACCCAGGAGGTGGTGGTGGCAGCATCAGCAGTGCCAGTGGTCAGCAGACACCTCTGTTTGAAACTTACTCTGACTGGGATAGAGAAATCAAAAGGACAGGTGCATCAGAATGGAGAGTTTGTTCAGTCAATGAAGGTTATATGATATCTACTTGGTAAGTTTGTTTTACAATCCAACTAGAAGAAAATAAGGCAATTAAACTGTCTTTTCCTGTCTCTTCTCCAAACCTCCATCCAGCCTAACTGTGCTCTTCAGCTTTTAAATGTGCCGCTCTCTGGAGAGGCCCTTAGTTGAAAGGTCCTGCAAGCATTGTCATGAAAGAAAATGTTGTATTTTGGCATCTGTTGCTGTTGTGCTTTTTGCACTGCCCTCTGCAGCCTGCCCCATTCTAACCAAACACACCTGCGCTGTACTGCTGAGCTGTAAGGCCATGCAGGCGTACAGGCGACGTAGCACTGCGGTGTCGGGGGCTGCTGTGTTACAGTTTAACAGAGTTGGTAGGACAGCATTGCAGCAAGGGAAAAGCTGGTAAAATACATAAGGAAAGTAACCTTTTGTATCATATTTTTTCCCCAAGCCTTCCAGAATATTTTGTGGTTCCATCTTCCTTAGCGGATCAAGACCTTAAGCTGTACTCCTACTCTTTCATCGGGAGACGGATGCCAGTAAGTGTCGTCTTTATTCCGTTACTGTTCTTGTTCCTTGTACAATATTAATCTTACAGGTATGTTTGCTAATTAACATCGCTTTGTGTGCAGGATTAAGAAGAAAATTTCTGTGGAATAACACCAACGTGCATTATTTTGTTCTTCCTTTTGTGTTTTCTTTCCTATTAGTTATGGTCCTGGAACCACCCCAATGGGAGTGCCCTGGTAAGAATGGCCAACATTAAAGACGTGTTACAACAAAGAAGAATTGATCAAAGGTAAATGATTCGTTATGTTATTCTTTAATCAGATGTGTAGGATAGGTAGTTGGTGACAACGTGTAACATACACCAGCAATTGGTGATTGAGAGGATGTTCACTTCACAGTGTTACAGTGCAATAGCTTTTGAGGAACTCAAAATCTGGTTCTGGAACAATTGGTCTTTGAGGTCCACTTCAGTTTTAAATCATTTTTCAAATGCTACTGGTTATTTTTGAGGCATCTAGTTGTTCAGGTGACAGAATTTACTAACAGAAGGTTCCCACTTAGTCTTTTCTGTTGATGTTACTCTGATACAGATTGTGTTGGCGGAGATATTTTTACCTGCTTACTGAGTTTGTGGCTTCGGAAAATGCAGTTCTGTAGATTTAGTGCCACAACACACACGGTGTTTCTGTGGAGTATTTGTCTTTCACTGTCCCTAATGAAAGATGAAGCCATTTAGAGCCTTGCATAAGTAGTTCACTAGCTTGGTATTTTTTGTTTGTTGGTTTAATTTGTAGGGCGACTTTTTATAGTAGTACAAACCTGTACGTTGTGTGTGTTCGGCTGAGAGCTCTGAGGGTTTTTTGAAACCCTGTCAGATTACCTGGCTTTATAAACTTTATCTATTTATTCTGTTCTGTTTATTTAGCAAAGATAAGTCTTAGTAAAAAATGTTGAAAAATAAAAATTGTATAGAGCTGTTTAACAGTAGGTCAACCTTAGCTTTTGATTTCCCAAATGTGCTGGTTTAATGATCCAGAATTTCCATTTATTTGTTTTACAACTAGCAGATACCAAAAATATTTATGTCAATAGTTTTGTGGTAGGAGCAATATTTCTCCCGAATCTAAAATAGAAACTTTTTTTTTAATCAGGTGTGTGTGTGATGTGAGTTTTTTTAGTTGTTTGCAGTTAAAGACTGTGGCATGTTTCTTGAAAAATACTCTTTCCTCTCCAATAATCAAACATCCAATTCTTTTCCTGACTTAGGATTTGTAATGCAATAACTCGAAGCCATCCCCTGAGAAGTGATGTCTACAAATCTGATCTGGACAAGTGTCTCCCCAACATCCAGGAAATCCAGGCCGCACATATCAAACTCAAACAGCTTTGTGTTAATGGTATGCTGGACTTTCCTTTCATGGAGACTATTGTCTTGAAACAGAATGAGTTGTAATAGATCTGGCTAACAGGAACAGCTGGTTGAAGTTGGGCTGCAGTGTAATTACTTTCCTCGTTGCAGAGCCTTTTGAAGAAACTGAAGAGAAGTGGCTGTCCGCACTGGAGAATACTCACTGGTTAGAGTATATCAGGTTTGTACCATGAATAGAATGATGGTTAATGAGATGTGAAAAACTTTCACCAGTGTAGCTAAGCAGTGCACCAGTTGAAGGGATCTATTTTAATGTATGTTAGGTAAATAGAGATATCCCAAATACTTTATTTTTTTTTTTTTCTTCTGGAGTCTGAACTTGTTATTTTAACTATTGTGTCACTTTCTTTTCCTGTCTAGATCCTTTCTTAAGCATTCTGCTGAGCTTGTATATATGATGGAGTGTAAACATGTTTCTGTAGTGCTGCAAGGTAATGCAACCATATAGCATGCTGTAATTCTTGGCATCGGTGTGATAATGTAGATTCTTCAGATAAAAATCAACTGCAGTCTTTATAGATAAACCCCATCGCTTCTAAATATCTGAGGATCGAGAAAGTCATTTTCTTACATATCTGACCTTTAGTACAGAGCATAGCATCAAAGGGATGTTTCATGTTGAGTCTTTGGGGGTTTTATTCTGATAATGATACGATAGAATCAAAACTTTAGGGTGTTTTTGCACTGTGTAAGCTGGACTAATGCTTGCATAAGCAGTATCAGTTTTATTCAGAGGTTCTGTGTACAAAAGTGTTGCATGGACAGTGGCCACTGTCAGACAGGTATTCCAGAAAGAAAAAAAAGACATGAAAAACTTGCTCGTCTTGAGATTGGAAATTTTGTAATTTCTGTAATTTTTACAGGACAAGCTCAGCTGGTATGTCCCACTCTCCCCAAAACTGTTGCAAGGTGGAAAATATGTTGAAATATCCAGCAATGTGAACTCCCTCCTTCCCGGCCCATCTTGGTTTAAATACCAGGTGTTTGGGTGGGTATTTTGTTCTTGGCGAATGCTGGATACTGCAGGAACTTCTCTAGTAGTAGAAAAAAAAGTGGGTTTTTTCTTCTAGGTTTTTGAAACTATGAAAACAATTACAGCTGCCAAAAGCATGTCTGAAGAGAAATTCAAAGAAAACCACTAGGCCTAGTTGCTAGTATTTGCTCTTAGAAATCTAATTCTGTGTATGTGCAAAAATGCCTTATATATTTCATACATTCTTTATGTTACTTACAGAGGAAGAGGGACGGGACCTGAGCTGTCTTGCTGCTTCTCTCATTCAAGTCATGCTGGATCCCTATTTCCGAACAATTGTTGGATTTCAAAGCTTAATACAGAAGGAGTGGGTCATGGCAGGATATCAGTTTTTAGATAGGTGTAACCACTTGAAGAGATCTGACAAAGAGGTAAAACCAAATTGCAGTTGTATGTGATCACATATCTAGTTAACATCAGCCTGAACATTGCTTCACACAGAAATCTAAAAGTGAATTATTTTTTAAAATACTTTTAAAGTCCCATGAAAATAATGTCAGAGAACATGAGTCTCTGACCAGGATTGTCCTCTATAGAGTGAGTGAAACTCTAGGTGCTGTTGGATGTTGCTGGGTTGTTACGTGCCTCAGCGTCGCACAGGAGAAGGTCCCAGTGATAGTAATGGTACCACAGCCCACATTTTAAATTGAAAGAAAAGGAGTGAGGGGTGGGTTGGGAGGGGATTGCTGGTTTTACCAAAGGTATCTGTTTTCATCGCTCTGTTTTTGAATGCAAAGCCATACCAACATGCACTACTTTTCCAAGCACTGAGCTGGTAGAGAAGCACTGAAGCTTTATGAACGGGTAGTTGGCTGCCAAACAGATTAACAGAGGGCAGCACAGGGCTTGATTCACAGCATTTCCAGCTAATCTTACTTGGCCTCCTCAATGCAAAGGAGAGACTTGTAATTGCAGGGGGAAAACCAGAGGGCCCTCTGTTAGCAGCCTTTTTCAGGGACAATACCTAAGAGAAATAGATGTATCCCCCAGAGCAGGGCCAAGAGAGAAATGCAGGACACTGTGTCCTAAGCAGGTAAAATGCATGAAGGGATGAGGAGACTGACGTACCTGGGGAGTAATGAGAAAGCAGGTGTTTTGGCCCTAAGAAAGGATATACAGACAAGTGAAACTGGGAGGAGGAAAGTATTTCTGAAGCTTTACTGAAATGACAGTTTATACTTTTGCCATTCATGAGCCACTGTGGAAAGAGCTAGAAAGAGAAGAGAGACGTGAACTGGTGAATCATAAGCTCTTCAGTCATTTCAAACAAGAAGGAAGGACAAATATGGTGAAAATAAGGCCAGGTAGTAAGGAAGGCTCATAGAAGCACTGATTCGGAAATTATGAGGGAAATACAAGACAGCCGAAAGCATTTCTGCAGGTACATGAGTATGAAGAGAACCCAGGAAAGAACTGACTGGCTGCTTATGAAGAAGGGAAAGCTGCAGAAAGGTAGTGCTGAGAAAGCCAGTTGACATCGTTGCTTGTGAAAGTGGCTAAACAGGAATACAGGGTCTTGCAGTTGCATAAAATCATTAAAAAAATGTAAGAGTCGAAATAGTCTGCCCTCTTGAGGAACGCACCAGAGGTATAGCTAAACACCCAGATGGAGCACTAACTGCAGAGAAATCGGTACGAGTCAGGAAAAGCTCACATTAAATCTACTAATTGTCTGTTTCTTTTCCCAGTCTCCTGTGTTCCTGATGTTTCTTGACTGTGTTTGGCAGCTGCTAGAGCAATACCCAGCAGCCTTTGAGTTTTCTGAAATGTACTTGACCATATTGTACGACAGTACACGTATCTCCTTGTTTGGCACTTTCCTTTTCAATTGTCCTCATCAGCGAGTAAAGGAAAGCACTGTGAGTATGAAGAGCTGCACCTCCTTTCCAAATGAGACTTCTGCCTGCCTTTCTGGCTATAACATCATCTCCGCTCCTTTGTGTTTTTCGAAATGTCACACTTTGTTCAGCACAAAATATGCAGCTCTCTAGATGCACAGAAGGTCTCTTCAGATGGTCTTTGCATAGACAGCAGCAAACAAGTTAAGAAGAAAGTCTCTTGAATGTCTCTTTTTTTCTAGAAGAGCTGCGTTCCTGTACATTACTATTGTTTCTATTCCTCTAGGAAACAGATTTCTATCTGGAACTGATAAAGTAGAATGACAGGCAATAAATAAAATTTCACAGTTCAGGCAAACTTTGAAATCTCCTGCCATAAGTATTTACATAGTTGGAAAAGACAGAAAAGACTGCATGAAGTTGAAACGGTAATGTGCAGTGAAGGTATTTAGAAAACTGAGCACTTCAGCTCTGGTTTTCAAAACCAAATTTATTGGAACTGTGTGTAGAAAACATTTGATGTCTGATAGAAGTAAAACTTGTTTTGTTAAATATTTTCCCTTTACAGTTGTAGGTAGCTACCTTACAAAGAAGTAGAGCATTGAGGGACTCTTAGTGTGTTCTCAGAAGAGGTCAGTTTGGGGGAGTTAAGAGTGAACAAACAGTTCAGCAGCACTGCAGAGTCATTTTTGCTAAGTAAGCATTAGTCCTGCCTCTGCACTGCACCAGTGGAACCTGGGGCACAGCGCTTTTCTCCCGACCATCTTGCTGTTCTCCTGCTTTACCTGCAGCCACCTCTAGATCGTGTCCCTGCTGTGCTTTGCCTAAGAGTTGCGCACCGGTTTGTAATTGAGATTTGTATGTTTATTGTCTGAATGTTAACTTCTTACAGGAGTTTGCCATAAGCAAAAATATTCAGCTGGGTGATGAGAAAGGCCTCAGATTTCCTTGTGTTTGGGACTGGTCTCTTCAGTTTTCCAGCAGGGATCGCCTGCTCTTTCACAACCCTTTGTATATTGGAAAGAGTGCGCCGTGTGTACAAAACGGAGCGGTGAAAACGTTTAAACGCGCAAAGGTAACTACAGTGGTGTCTGTCTGTGAGGGGGCTGTTCCTGTGCTTAACTGGGAGGTGTTAGTGCTTAAACGTGCAGGTCTGTCCTGGCTTACACCCTCTGTTTAGCAGCAGCAGCAGTGTCGGTTCTCTCAGCTTCCTAGCCTAAAGGAAAGACATAGATTGTTGAGCTTTGTGTTCCAGGAGATTTTCTGATATGGCTGATCTCACCTATGGAGAAGTAATGCCATGGCACTGTTTTCTTCCAGGCTTGTCAGTTTTTTCAGTGAATACAAGTTAATTCAGTCATTGATTGTTGTTGAAAGTCTGGAAGATGTGTATTTCTTTTTAAAGGCCATAGGAGGCCACCCTGTTTGCCCTGTGAGCCCTGAATTAGTGATTCATGAGCTCAGAACTGTTTGAAGGCCACGTTGTCTGGATGGCATATCCTAGCAGCCCAGGGAAATCTGCTATTAAAATCAGCATAAACCTGGAAAATTACCAGTATTTATTTTCTGCAGAAAAACTACAGCTCCACGTTGCGAGGGGCCCCCCCAGCATTAAAAAATGGAATCATCAGCGAGCAAGAGTTCCTTCCGAGAAGAAACTCTCTGATACTGAAACTGAAACCAGACCTCTTGCAGCAAACAGAGAGTCAGAGCAACAGTATGGAACAGTACTTCAGAGACTGGTTTGCAAAGCCTGTTGATTTGCACGGTGTAATTTTACCCCGAATCTCTGGAACACAAATAAAACTCTGGAAACTGTGCTACTTCCGCTGGGTTCCCGAGGCCCAGATTAATCACGGGGGCTCCATCACCGCCTTCCACAAAGTTTCCTTGCTGGCAGATGAAGTAGACATGTTAAACCGGAACCTTCGGCAGTACAACAGCAACTCGTCTTTGCAAGGCAGCTGCTCAGAACTGGATCAAAGCAGGATGTACTTCAGAGCAAGCAGTTTAAATGACACCTCTCCAGCCCCAGACTTCCTCTCCTCCTCATTCCCGTTTTCTCCTGTAGGGAACCTATGCAGACGGAGCATTCTGGGAACACCTTTAAGCAAATTTTTAAGTGGTGCCAAAATCTGGCTGTCCACTGAGACCCTTGCAAATGAAGACTAAGATAGAGTGATGGTGTTAAGGTTTGGGGAGAATGCAGCCTATCAGCTAACACTGCTAAGTGCGGGATTGAGAGCTGTAGTAGTTTTTACATACAAACATTACGTAGGTTTTGCACAAATACTTAAAGCAAAGCGAGTCATGCTTCAAATCGCACAATTTTGTCTTCAGTAGTTCTCATCTGCTAGGGCTTCTGGTCCCTAATTCCTTCTGTGTTTTTGTGGTTTGGCTCAGTGTAAGTGACAGAGCATTTCATTAGCTAATTGAAAGGCTTGGTGTGGTCATTAATGAGGGTTCCGCTTGATACAGCTTTTTGCCCAGGTAGCAACTGAAGTGACTCTTGTGTCCAGAAAGCTTGGAAATCCCAGTACTTGGGTGCAGTGGACACAGACTGACAGCTGAAATCTGGGAAGAAACTATTTGATCAGATTGCCGCCTCAGGAAGAGTACTTCCATGTATCCATCCATCCAAATGTTCTGTGACTTGATCACCCTATCTATGTGTTAGCGCAGCGTGTGTGGGTGTGGTGGTGCGGGTAGATCCCTTTTCTTTCTCTCTTCCAAATGTATTCACTAACAATTAGTCAGAGTTGTGCTTTTTGTCATAAGCCTGACTTCAGACTATAGGAATCAACTTCAGGACAATGCACTGTTAAACATTTACTGTAGATACGTTACTGTAGTAGCTTTAGAAGTGCCTTTAATTGGGAGGAACCAGTAGCATGGTTACTCTAATGCAGCTGACCCCCCAGCTTCTTACAGTAAGTTCTGTTCCATCTCCTGCCACCTCCTTTCCACTGCTGGAAGTAAGAGGCGGCCAGCTCAAGAGGCAGCAGGATTTTCCTCTTTGAGTTAAATTTGTCCATAAGTATGGCTCATGAGAGCCTCAGCTTCATGGCTGAGCACCTCAGGCGTTCAGCATTACACAGCCTGCTCGGATCCCGATGGCTCAAGTGTTTGTTTTAGGGCACGTGCAGCTGGAACGGCCTTACAGGTGCAGGTGTTGTGCAAGGAAAGGCCAGTGCGTTCAGGACCCTGTTTTTCCCAGGCTAAAAATTACCGAACGGACAGAGCCGCTGGGGGCACCGTGTTCAGCTTGGTGGGGGTAAGCGGGCAGTTTCGTTGTGAGGGTGAGCTGATGTGAGGGGGACAGGCTTCCTTCCTTAACTAACCAAACCCCGGCAGCCCAGTTTTATGCAAAGAAGCTGCATGTGTGTGTGTGCGTGTGCACGTGTGTGTGTGTGCAGACACGCACACGCATGCCAGGGCAGGATGTCAGATTGGTTCCGGCCAACTGTTTGTGAGGAAAAAACGTGTATTCACCTCAATTGCCTAATTATGCTGCAAGATGGTCTGAGCATGTTAAATGGTCCACAAACTAGTTGTGTTTATTTACAAGCTTGCTGGAGCAGTCATCTAACTCGTTCATTATTCACGATTGTATTAGTTTGCTTTGAGATACAGCTTTCCCTGGCCTGATACTTGACATAAAGACCTCAACCTGTGTGCTTAGTGTCTTTTGGTACCAATTTTTTTTTTTTAATTACAGTTAAAACTCTCATGTCTTTTTTCCTTTTTAATTCCTTAAAAGTATAACTTTTTTGGTTTAAAGGTACCAAAAATATGTAAATAAATCACTCCACACAGGCAGCTGGTGGAATAAAAAAATAAATTAATGTTTAGGCTAGTACCCTTTGGGGGGGAAATGGGTACTGTATTTAAACAGAATTGTCTTTTATAAGGAGATTTCAGACATTTCTACATTTCAGTTCTAAGTTGTATACAGATGCTGCAGACGGTCTTTGTATTTTATATATATAGCACGGGAGGGGGTTACAAATAATATGCCTTTATAATAAACAAAACCTGTCTAACCATCTATTTGCCAGAGTTCAAAAGAGATGTTGCCCAGTTCTAAAAGGGGAGTGAGGGAAGCAGAGGCTTGAGGTGGTGATGAGCACCCTTCCCCGAAACGCAGAGCAGGTTCTGCTTCCTCACGTTCGCACGGGCCTTGCGTCCGAGCAGCTCCTGTGTGGCTGTGTGTGCACCTGTGTGCCTCTCTGGGGTGGCCCTGAGTTAAACCTCTTGGGTTTTCCATTTCTTTTGAAAGACAGGTACTACGTGTTCATTTGGAAATATTCTCCACTCTGCACAGTTGCCTTATCAGTAGTCAGTAGGGACTCTGTCAACATCTTGTTTTGGGGTGTGAGTACTTATCTTTTAACTTCTGTGTGCAGAATACTGACATACCAGTGTGTATATGTGCGTGTGTGTATATATGTACACATTTCCAAACATTACTTCCTGTTCCCCATTTAAAATGAGATACTGTTAATGCCACTTTGGTCTTGCAAGAGTAGAAAAACTACCAAGCAGCTTATCTTCTTTTGTCTGTTTCTAGAAAACGTGCACTATTTTGGCTGTTACTGGCTGTTGTATCATGACTTTTGTACTACACTGTAAACCACGCGGGGGGAAGGATCCGCTGGTTGAGTCAGTACCTCCAGTGTCACTACCGGCTGCGAGGTAGCGCGTGATCAGACTTGGCGATCATGGTAGTACAGCTTCCTTCACCCCTACTGCCATGCATCAGGGAATTCCCTTCATTCCAGAGATGCGTTGCGAAGTGTGTGTTCGTGTGTCTGTGTACACCCAGGCCTGCACCATGTGTGATGTGCACCTGCCTGCAATACCACTTTGATATTAACTGCCTTGCATTTTTAATTAAAATGTAGCAAGCAGAGCAAAGGTTTTGGCTTACTTTCAGACAGAAAGACATTAAAACCAAAAAATTTCTAACATATATCTAAGCAAAGGAGAAATCTTCAATTTGCCTCTAACATAGGGGACGGAAATCTGTACCTCAAATTGCTCTAGGCAGTAGGTTTCTAATGCTGTTCCTGTGATGGTTTAGAGTTCACTATTTCAAATGAAACTAAAACCTTTGTGCCTGATAATGATTTTCTGAGTAAAGTAGCAGTGCCAGGAGATTATAAAATCCTGATGCCGAGTTGTGAATGTGAAGTAAATTAGACTAAATAAAAGTTCATACCTTTCCACGGCGATGTTCAGGCAGTTTTCTTTCACTTCCTTTAACAAAAAAGCATTGGAGGGGTGGGTGGGTGTTGACTTTTTTCAAGAAAAGCAGGGACACTGTGCTTTAGAAAGATAATTAATAAAAAGGATGTGTGGATGATCTTAATTTCTCAGTACATTCTGTTACAGCCTCTCTTGCCTTGTATGCTAAGCAGTTTCTCATACCAGGAAAACCTGGTATGAGAATGAAGACTCCAGAGAGATGTTGGCTCTGTGTTAAAATTAAGACAAACCCACAGCATCTTGGTGTCTTGAGAGAACTAATCTTTTTGGTTCCACTTCCATTGACTGACTGGCTTCTGAATGAGAATAAACATCAATTTCTATGGGGCAAAGCTGACTGATGAATGACAGACTGCAAATGAGTGCAGTGATCTTGGCACAGAATGACTCCTGTCTAGTACCAGAACTATTTTCCTTTTCTACAGACAGTACAGATATTCACCATGGAAGGAACTGTTAAATAAATCACCCTTTCATACACAGCAGCACATTAAAACGGCATTTAAACCCCAAAATGTTGTGCCTTACTCTGTGCCATCATCAACCTGGTCTTTTTTTTTTTATATTAAAGTGAAAACCTGAAATCCTGCATTCAGCGTGGGGACAGTCAGAGAACCACGCTGGTCCCAACAGTCTTGGAAAGGTGCTAACCTTACACCACGTAACAAACTCAGGTTACACAGGCCCTGTGGAAATAATCAGGACCTGATGCATCACATTTTTTATTGTAGCCAATGCTCTCAGTTGGTACCAGTGTGATGGCAGCTGTTCCTCTTTAGCAGGCAAAACCCTCAACTAACTTTTCACAGAACAAGTTGCAAACCGGGTATGGAAGAGAAAGGCTTTGTTGTGCTGAACATGGTGTGACATACAGTAAATCCTCCTGACAGTCTTCTCAAATTATTTTTCACAATCTTTTGTGCTAAACATAACTACAGTAATGCTCCAAGAAGCCAGGATTTTAGAAGTACTTTTAATAAGCAGCAGCCAGTAGTGTGTTTAAAACCACCCAAGTTACCCACATGATCAAGACCTCTATTGTCAGCTGAGACGTTTGCTCTTGCCCCCAACAGCTTGCACGTGACAGACTTCTACTGTAGCGCCCAGCTGCTTCAGCTCGCTTAGCCAGACCATCTGCTTGTGGGACAGGCGGTCGTTGGGACCTTTCACTTCCACCAGCTAGAAAGAGAAGTGGAGGATTAGTAGTGTGCCCAGGGATGAGCTGAAAGATCATTAGCACCCCTAGACTAATGCAAGTATATTCTTTTAGGGCAGTTATTTGCAATAAAAATAATACAGTGGAACAGAAGGCCCAGTGGGTGCAAAGTTACTAATCTAAAATTCAAAGAGGATGAAATTTTATATATAGAAAATACCCACCAAAACACAGAGGCACTGGCGAATGAAGGTACCACAGAAATCATCATACGCAACTTCACCTGTTCAGCAGATACTGACAGCCAGTAACCCAGTGTTCTAGAGACCTAAAGCTGCTCTTAGCTGTGTTTTATTCAATGTGTAACAAGTTGCTCCAGCAGCTGAGAGCTGGCCAGTAACTATTCCACTGCCACGCAAGAAGCAAACGGCGATTTTTTTGGGTTTTTTTACTCCATTTCTGTAAGCTGTGACATAGCCATCCCCTGCTGACAGCAGTCAGAATGGCTGCGACTGACTGGTAGCAGTTGCTTTAGAGTCATTTTAATCAAAGCCCTATTCTACAGCCATCCCTAGCCACTGCTTGCTGCTTCTCGTTATGCCTGTTAAAGCTACAGCAAAATGTGACGAAAGAGCAAATAAACACCAGCCCACGACTTGCTGGGCAGATGAGCAGCAGGTTTAACTCCACAGGAAAATACATTTGGCATGGGGTGACAGCTGGAGGGTTTTCTAGCTAAAGGTAAGATCAGCTGAGCAGCGAGTATTTCTGTGATCTCCCAATATACCTTAAAGTCGTTAGTGTGAGCACGCCACACAACCAGGTCAGGAAGTCCCCCTCTGCAATGGCGTAGATCTTCCGAAAGCCGCCTAAAAACACCGCTCAGAAACATTCCTCCCAGGCAAGACACAAGGCTCTGCAAGAAAAGTTTTAGTGGTTGACTTTTTTTTTTTTAAATTCCCTGTACAGCCACTCCCCGTTCTCACAAGGGTACTCTATGGCCCATCACTGCTTTTTGTCTTTAGTCACTGTAACAAGGAACTAACACAGATGTTGCTACAGCAATTTCCCTGCAGTGTTCCCAACTACTGCTGCAGGAAAAGTGTCATCAGAAGAGAGTAACAGTACTTGGGATTAGGGAGAACTGTGCTGAAGTCTGCGTTAAATTCCTCAGTCCCACCACTCGCCATCAGTCTTAGCTCAGCACAAACTGCGAGCACACTACGGCCTGATCAGAGTGCTCATTCTGGGCAGTGGTTACTTACCTGAACTTGCTGGAGGGAAGTAAAACGCCCCCAGCTAACTAATGCGGCTGCTTTCCCCTCCTGAGCGGTCCAGATGTCAGCAACCCACTTTGCCAGTGTCTCTGAGGAAGCTGTATGAAGCTGCTGGAGTCTGGTCTCGATCACATCCTTCCTGTTCTCATAGAAGCTGTCAGTGTATAAATCCAGGGGGAATGTCTGTACAAAAAGGTACATACAGCTCTGGGGAGCTGCCAGCGAAGCAGCAATTCCAAAGGTAACAATGCCCTCCGTACTTTTCTTAGCTCAACTACAAGGTCAAACACAGAGTCAATTTAACTTGAACACATTCACCACATAAACCTTTACTAAACGGGGAAAGAGTTGCATGCATTTTAACATTGGATGCCAGTGCAACAAATGCTGGCCACGTCCTACCCTGACTGTTGGCTTTTGACATCCAGACAGAGGTTTCCTTTTACAGCCAGCACTATCTGCTCTCCTAACGCTCCCAGCAGTACAATTCTAGTCAGGATTTGGAAGCAGTATCAAGACTGCTCAGTTTGAGGTGGGAAGACCAAAGCAGTGATGAAACTGGGGAGGGAGTATCACTCAGAGCGCCTTATGCACAGTGCTGAGCACGTTGCTGTCTCATGTCACCGCGGATTTTGACCATGGCTGGCAAAGGCAGTAGCTGAGTGCCTCTCTGGCTTTTCAAAAACCTAATGCAGACTGCTTAGACAACAGCACATTTCAGCCGTACACAAGCTGCTGCCACAGCCAGTCCCACAAACACACAGCCTGGGTGTGCCTGAATCAGGTGTGCCTTTTGGCTCTCCCGAGTTAAAAAACATGTGCCAATGAGCTGTAAATCCCAGACTGGTTACAAACACACAGGGGTTTGTGGTGGTTTGTTTTGTTTTTTTTTTTTAAAGTAGGCATCAGCTGCTTATTAGCTAACAGAAATGTATACCCAGAAAGCAAAGAACTTCCTAAATGGCAGTTTGCACTTGCAAAGAGTATCGGTTTGTAACACATGACACTCACACAATGACAGCATCTTACATGAAGAGCAGCTATGGCACAGGGAGAGTTATTTGCATGAATTCAATTTATTGGCATAGCCTCTGGCCCTAGGACAGGCCCCTTCCTGTCCTGTCAATGAGCCTGCAAGTGCCTTCATGTCCCACCTCAGCATCCCAAAGCAAGAAAGACAACCATAGTGCAGTTCTTTCTGCAAACGGTACTCAACCCTAAACGTAAGTGCTCAGATGAGTACAGGACTCCAGTAGTGAAGGCTGTTTCAAGGAACAGCCCGTACTTTCACCGAGTAGCTTGCCAAGGACATGCCCACGCGCATACGCATAAACATTACGTGCTGGTGGGTTAAGAAATTACTTGAAGCCATGGCTGCACACAGCATCACAATGCCTAGCAACAGTAAATAAAAAAACTCGTTAAACTTCAGAGTAGTGGGCAGACCATCACTCGTATTCTTGAGTTTAGTCCTGCTGGCGTAATACAGTAACTGTACTGTTTGATTCTCCACATTTTTACATTCTTTGATTAAAGGGCTATGTAAGAATTACCTTGAGGGAACATCTCTCCCTCTCTGCCAATTAAAAAGAGGTATT
Organism: Porphyrio hochstetteri; assembly: GCA_020800305.1. Classification (NCBI taxonomy): domain Eukaryota; kingdom Metazoa; phylum Chordata; class Aves; order Gruiformes; family Rallidae; genus Porphyrio; species Porphyrio hochstetteri. Next base: position 8,109,210 of record CM036915.1, on the reverse strand, counting down.
TGTAATGGTCATTAATTAGGGAGACAGCCATCTCCAAAACACCATATGGTGTTCAACTCAGCTGCAAGGATTTCTACTTCTGACTGGTTAAAAAAAAATAAAGGGGCGGCAATGACACAAGAAAACCTGTGTGTTTCACCTCTAAAATGAGAAGACATTTCAATCTAAGATATCGCAACTTGATAGAGACCTTTAATATCTTATAGTACAAATAAACCCAGATAAGGAAAGGACAGCACAGGCTGATCTAGCTCTTGGTTAGAGTTCCAATTAGAAGCAATGGCTTAAAGTGAAAGAAACAAGACAGTTGTCTGACCGCCTTCAGTTCTACAGCAGTGGAGATGGCTTTTTAGGGTCTTCTCAGCAAATGTGATAAAGTTTTCTAACCACAATTATTAAAACTGTTTCTAGCTGTAATGTGTAGGACGCAGGGCATTTAGCTAAAAGCCACAAGTTCACCTGAAATCATTTATCTTGAGGTGTGGCAGGGAGTTGTTGTTGCAGGGGGAGCATAGCATTGTTTGCTTCCTTCTTTGACAAGAAGGAAGGATGATCCCAAAAGCATCAACATGTTGGGGTGGAGGTGGTAAGAAACTTGAGTTTAAAAATGTAACTTCCCTTTAAAGGCTACTGAACAGAAACAGCCTTTTTTTTTTTATGGAAGGCATCGATTCCCAGTGCACTGGTATAGCAGTATTCTTCCCAGAAAGGACACTTTGACCAGTGAGTTCAACTATAGGCTGTGCGTGTTTAGCCAGGCAAACCCCACCCTATCTGATAGCTAATACATTACTTACCGAGGAGCCCTTTAGTAGCAAGCCCAATATAACAAATAGTAAAGCAAACACCAAGATCTAGCTGGGAAGCCCCTCCCAAATAAAATTTGACATGGCTACAGAGTCTACAGCAACAGGTGAGGAAATGACCCAACACAAGCCTTTCGAAATGACCTGGTAGGAATTTCTGAACACGTCAGGTATGCCATCCATGAAAATGATATCCCACATCAGAATGCCATACAGCGTGATGAATGTGGAGCCTTCCCCATGAATACCTAAAAGGAAAAATGTAATGAAACCAAACATTAATTTCTCCAGCAATCCCATATTAAGCAGTACTAACTCATCGCGATCCAAACCAGAAGCATGCTATGTGCTGGTTCCTACACAGCTGAGGTACAGCAGCGAGTTGTAAATGCAGTTTATTCCACACTTTCCTAGTGCCGTCCAGGCCCAGAGGCCTTTACTTACAGTGTAGGGGTACATTACTGTGCCCGGTCACAGAGAAGATTGACTGTTCTAACTTTCACAATGTCATAGTGTTGTCTATTATAAATTTTAGATATTCTTTTTATTTTTTTTACCAAAAAAGTTAATGTACTAATAACAAAATGTTACATAAAATGTTTTGTATTATACATATACACATACCTGTATGCATATATACACATATATGGAGCTATACATATATATGTAGTGTGTGCTGCAAAAAGCAATCACTCATCACTAGCAGACTAATGCCTCCAGACTAAAGATTTAATACATTAATAACAAAGTGTTTGTGTACATAAAAATGTTTTCTATGACATGTACATATACAGTTGCATATGCACATTCATGTAATAGAAACCAAGGGGGTTTTTGCACACACAGACAGAGCAATAAAAATTCCTTGTGAGTGGCTGCTTTTCCATCCCCTCCCCCAGCCCTGTCACTTATTAAATTATCTTTCTAGCAGCCCTTGGCAGTTGGTGGGCTTTTATTATAGAAAAGGACAAGATGTATGCATACTGCCCCCCCCATACGTGTGTGTATGTGTATGTACATATATACTCTGCAAACATATATGCATGTATACATGCATACATTTGTATACAGACTATGTGTATATACATGTAAATGTATGTATGTGTGTGCATAGATCTATACACATACATGTGCATGCATGTGTGTCTTTTGGTATATTTAAAACCTAATCCACCCAGTCACTTGCTGACCCCTTCCTCCTGCCCCAGTGGGCTGCAGGGGACAACTAAGAGGGTAAAATTGAGAAGAAGAAAGGAACAAAGCCACCACCCTAGGGGCAGAGAGAAAGACAATAAGTGATGGGGGGAAAAAGTTTTTTTTTTAAAAAAAGGAAGGTATTGCAGGTGAGCACTGTGCAACTGTGCCACAGCATCCGTGTGCCAGCAACACTGGTCTGGTCACTAATCTAAGCCACAGCACCATACAGGACACCAGGACCAAAATTAACTCTATCTAGTCAAAACTAGTAGAGGAATTGTATGTATCACTTATGCTATAGGTACTACATATAAAAATATATTTATTATATGTCACATATAGTAGTAAGAATAGGTAGTATGTAACATATAGTATAGAATATGATACAGTTTACCATAATAGTATAACTGTTTAAATATTTCATACAATATATAAAAATTATGTATTTATAACTACATATGAAATATGTATATATGTATAGCATATAACTGCACGATAGTTTATATAAATTTACATATGTCCTATGTATGTGTGTATATGTATGTGTCCTATATGTACATATATAAATTAGTTGTTTACACTCATTATATTGCATATAGCCTGTATATGATACATTATATACTGTCTGCATTGTTATAATATTAATAATACATAACTGAAAAGATTGTGTATATATATTTATGGTAGATAATTACATCCTGCAGATGTCATAATGCATATTATTATATACATAACGTTGCTATATTTATCTATTGTATTTATTTTTCTATATTATCAGAATATCAATAATAACTGTCTAAATGCTGAACATGCATATCTACGTGTGACGATATGAACATCTCTGTGTGTGTATATGTACATGGTTGTACAAATATGTGTGTATACATATACACACACCCCCACACACACACCCTGTCTGGGCAACCTGTGCCAGCACTCGTTTTCCCCCCCCAGTAAAAAAAAGTGTTTCTGATCACACATATGCACATCTCCCCATGTTCACATGTACATACATCGATACATGTGTGTTCATACATATGTGTTCATACCCCTGTATGAACACACACACACACACACACACACACACACACACACACACGAACATCAGGAAGCACCATTTCACTGTGAGGGTGAATGAGTGCTGGCACAGGTTGCCCAGAGAGGTGGTGGAATCTCCTTGGAGCTACTCAAAAGCTGGACAGGGTCCTGGGCAGCTGTCTCTAGGTGGCCCTGCTTGAACAGGGCAGCGGAGAGAGTGGCCTCCAGAGCTCCTGCCAACCCCAACCACCCTGTGGTGTATCATCTACTGTTAGTCTAGTGTACATATAATATGCAATGTTACACATAACACATACAGGCAATAGAATATTTGCTGTATGTTACTGTATTTATGTATGTATGTATCATACACATACAACAGACCATACATATTCCAGAGAGAGCGTGCAGGGGTGTGGATGCATGGGTGTGGAGTGTGTGTGTGTGGTGCTGGACCGGGCGCTCTATTTCCTCAGGTCTCCCACTGAACCACACATGGCTGCTGTGTGCTCCAGACCTGTACTGAGCCAAGACGCCCGACGGTGAGGGGGGGGCAAGGAATTGACTGGGGACCTCAGCAAAATTCCCCCAAATTCTAAATACTGTCACCTTCCTGTTTACCCTTTTCTGATACGGCCACTTTTTCTTGGAACACTGGGAACCATACCAGTAATATAAAATTATATTAACATATTATTTAAAAATAAAAATTTTAACTTCAAAATATAACCTGCCTACCCTTTTGTATTTTGCCTTTTTCCTGTAAACAGACCTATATATTTTTTTTTTGTCCATGGCTTTTCACAGCTCTTAAGTTGTAAAAATACATGAATAACTACTATCAGGGCTGAAAATGGAGCCTTTTCAAAAGATCTTACTATAGTATATACTGTTTCCATGTACCAAAAATCAGTGAAAACCTACCTTTTCTTAATGATTCATTAAATGACACTGCTAGCATTTTACCCCTAATAAATAAACCAGCTGTTTGCTGATAAGAAAGGCAAAGTAAACAAGAAACACTGGGGTTTTTCCTAAAACATTTCAAAGCCACTTAATGAAGGAAGGCAGCAAATCATTCATATCCAGGAAGCAAGTGAGGTAGAAAATATGTATTAGAGCATTTTTGTAAGGAAATTATGTATTAGAGCCATTTGGGAAGGAAACAGAATCACACTAAAAACTCACTTAATCAGCTAAAACTGCTCTATTAACAAGAAGATTGGTTCTTTACTCCCAGTTATTCTACAGTGCAAAAAAAAAAAGCAAACGTTAGTTACCCTGGTCAAAACCATTCTGCCTGTAATGAGTTAACGCCAGCTCCTCAACTGAGCACATGACTGTGGATACACTCAAGTCTTCATCACCTTCTTCATCACCAGTATCCTCCATTAGAAATACAGATTTTCCCATTCCCATCTGAGGACACATCTTTCCTTTGATTGTAACCTGAACATATTAAAAGAACTAGTTAATTTCCAGCATCATATTTAAAGGGCTTTAGCCTAGGTATTTGAGTCTGTCCTAAAACACACATTACTCCTTTTCAGTTTTCTTAAAACCAGCACTGCTTTCCAAAAATCAACTGAATAATATTTAACCTGCCATTCCCTTGAAATAATTTTGTTTAGCTTTCATAAACTGGCAATTTTTTCAGGAAAAGGAAAAAAGTCTTGCAAAATTGCTGTGCAGATGGGAACGCAGTCTTTCTATATGCAGGACCAGGCAGAAAGAATACAAATGACTGAGGAGAGTGATTCTGGACCGAGAAAAAGGAGGACTGTAGGGAGTGACAAGGCTGAGAAAGTGAGACTCTGCTCTGGCTCTGCCCAGATACCATTATCTTTGCAACAGCAGGGAAAAGAACGAACTAGAAAAAAAAATGAAATCCATTCAAATCTGATACAAGTGCATCATATCGCGTATTTGGATAGCACGTGTTTAGTATGCATAACTCCCAGAGTTACTATAAAAGCCTTGCATTTGCTGAGCTGTTAACATAATGCTGACAACTCACGAAGGTTACCAGTACTTATTCCTGTACACAGAACGCTTGGCCTGAAGACACTGGAGGCAATGCACTGATCTGACCAGACTCTTCAGACAGGAAGGTTCTGAGAGTGCTGCCGGCAAATTAGCAGAGCTAACAGCTGAGCGGATTCGTAACACACTCAGTAATGCAAACCAAGGCAAAACAGTGTGTGGCTCACTAAGTCAGCTAAGCAGCTGACCATTTATTAAATAAAAATACACCTTTACAAGGAACTTTTGTTTCAGAAACACACTTGCATTTGTTTTCCTGCAGCACCTCCTGAGTTGTTAATTCTCATGAACTACGAGCAACTTCACTCACGTGTGTGGCATCCTCCACAGTTAGGACTGGCAGATTTTGAAAGAGGCATCTGAACTGCTTGCAACTTGGCGAGTCTCTGATTCGTGTGGCTCGCTGGTAGAGAGAGAGACGGTGCCCAGTACGTACAAAGGGGTCTGCCAGCCCATTTCTAATGCAGTCAATGGCCTAGTGAAGAGCAGAGTAACAAGCAATAATTTAGAAAGATCTGTGCACATCTGCCTGTTCTTACTAAGCTCGAAAGACCAACTGATTTAGGGAGCACAAAAATGTGAATGTAAGATAGAGCATGTATAACAGGGCCATCTGTCTTACTTAGGCACTGAAGCACTAACTATTACGTAGCATTTCGCATTGGTGGGCTTCTGGCTTCAAACTTGCACTGGTACAGTAGAAAGGAAGTACTCTCCATTTGTACCGATCAATACAGGGTTAAGAAAGCTGTAAATTCTACATAAGTGATCAGAAAAAAGGGCTGGTTCTAAGGTAAATCTGTTTAGTGTTTTAAGCCAGTTTCTTACAGCAAGTAATATGGAAACAGGACCAGATCAGCTGTGCAAGAATGTACCTACAGAACACGTTTTAGACCAATGCACTACTGCACTGAAGAACATCCAGGCTTAAATATGGATGGCAAAAATTAATTCATGGTTCTGCTGTGGTTCTGACATATTCTCTTTCCATGACTTGAGGAAGACACTTTGTCCTCACTGAAAAATAAGGATCTGAGACTAACTCTTCCTTTGAACAATTTCCAATTCCAAATCTGGAGAAACCTTTATATAGGGTTATAAGATACAGAAGAGACAACTACAGATGCCTGACAGCCTATGATAGTATTTCCGTTTAACAGAGAATTAAAATGCAACAGAAGCACGAGCATTTTAATCCAAATTCTCAACAGCCTTAGTGAGGCAAGGAAGGAACTCAAAGGAGGGAAAAAAAAAAAAAAAGCAATTCTCTGATTATTTTAAATAACTACAACTGCTACTGTTCCTGGACTTTTTTGCCCATTTTTCATTGCCAAATTAGTCAGGTATCTTAGGTGTGTTTAATTAGATCCACCTTCTCTGACTTTTAGTTAAAAGTTGATTTTCAGTCTGCCCACAGAGTTCCATTTTCAGTGAGTGACAGTGTTTCTCCTTTGTATGTAACAGGCAGGAAAAATAGACATAATCTCGTCTACTTAGGAATCCTCAGACCAGCAGCTGATACAACTACCACCTGCTGCTTCTAGCACTGAAAATTCATGGAACTGCAGCTAAGCCCTAAAATGAGTTAGACAGTGGCTTCTACACCTTGTGACTCTTGAGAAAAAAAAATCTGTCAAAAGCTGGTGCTGATTCACAAGGAATTCAAATGCACAGCCTGTACTGCAGCTTGCAGTTTTCTCTGTTTCCTTTATGTTCTGCTGCAGAAATTTTCCAGAGGTGCCAGAAAGTTCTACAGAGATTTACAACGATCCTTGCACACAATCCTTGCCATTCCCATATGGTTATTTTTCTCTCATTCGGCTACATGCCAGCTCATCACTTAGGAAACCCTGCAGACCGCTCACCATGTACATGCATTTCTAAAAGTGTGAACAGCATCATTCAGACTTGAGACTGGCAATTTTACCCACTGCACAAGGATGAATATAGCCTGTAATACATGCTATCTAAAACCATTTATGTTATTCTTTACCAGTCTGAGGGTGGTCAGTTATTGTTTCTCCTGTAGGGCCATTGGAACAGTTTAAATTTGCAGTTAAAGACTGACAACCCAGCCCGAACTGTGTACAAGTTACAGATTAGAAATGGGGTTGCCTACAGCTCAACCCCTTACAGCAGAAACCCCACACCAAAACTGGTACAGATATATCAGACAACTTTCTCCTCACTGGCAAGGTACCCAAGGACTTAATTCTCTTAATCTTTTATTTAAGAACATTAAAAAAAAATCCCAATCATGTTTGGTTTTTCCATTCCAAATGTGGCCTCATCACAATTCAGGGTCAGAAACGTAAGTGTTTACTGCAAGAAATTTCTCTGCTTCTCACACATTAGGCAAATTGATACTGCAGAACAGCAAGGAAGCTGCTGCCTGATCACTACATACAACCCTGCATGCCACACAGTGTTCTTCTGTGCAACAGAAAAAAGCAGTCCAACTGAGACTGAGGGTACACTCGACAGTCAATTTCTTAGGAGAAACTGGTTGCCTGACCTTGGGACTCCTACCAATATCTGTATTTTTAGGGGAGCCTATCCCACTGCTCTTTTCAAATGAAGTATTTTTTAAATGTTGTCAGACAATAACTGCAATGTTTCCAGCTTGCCAGCATGTAGTTTTGAAAATACCTTCTTAGTGTTTTTCAAGTGCTGATGTAAATTCAGAGCTAGGCGATCCCACCATCGCCCTCTGCTGTCAGTGCAATACACATCCTGAGCCAGAAGAGTCTGCAGCTCCTGCACAGCTTCCTGTAGAGCAAGAGGATTGTATCTTTCATTAATTGAGTTTCATTACATAATTAACTTGTCACTTTCCCTTCTAATTACTGGGTACTATAAAAGTTTGTCTCTGCACAATTCAAACCACATTTTTATTCCAGCACCTGTGTATTCAGGTGCATGGGTATGTCTTAAACCACTAGAATAGGTACTTTTGATGTAAACTTAAAGGTTAGTTGTCAAAGTCCTTCCTGTATTCCTTACTGTATACGAAACAGACCTGAATATTACTTATTGCCTTTCTGCAGAGGCTAAGTCTTTTACAGAACAATCTGGTTTGCTTTCACATCTAAGTCAGAGGCTTTTGGAGATGTTAGCTCCTAAGGTGAAAAGGCAGGGATTTTATAGCAGACTATTCTAAGATTTTCAGGTTTAAAAGCAATAACGAAATCTAGGGTAACAGAGATATTTTTAAATAACAAAACAACAATGTATCAGCAACAGTTTTATGGCATATTACATATGGTTAATCTCAAAAATATTACACAGAAATCAAAATAATCTATAGCTTTCTAAAGCAGCAAGGAAAATAGGGTTTTTTTCCTTAGAATTAATGTGTTAAGAGAACTGTAGCAAGTCCTGGAAAACATTATCACCATTTTCCAGACACATCAGAAACATAAATTGATGTACAACATACATTAGACATGCATTCCTATACACTTCACCACTTTTACCTCATACATGTGAAGTCTCTGCAAAATTTCAACGCCTTGAGAAAGGATTCTTGTATACACCCAGCCAACCGTGAAACGGCGCAGATACTCAGGCAGGACTTTGTGATAGCTGAAAGGTAAGAGCAGCTCAGATCAATTCAATGAAGACAATTTAAAATCTTATAATCCTCTTATTAAGAATACTCATACCTAAAGCTATTACAAAAATTAAATGCCTAAAATTTGAAGTGCAGTGAGAAGGCCTGCTGCAAAGTCAGGAGCCCAAAGGTAAGAAAATAGTTTAGCTGAGGCAGCAGGTGCCTAGTTGCATTTGCACAGCCTATTTTGGTTTCAATAGTAGTGGAATTATTAGTTAATAAGTTTTACATCAGATGCAAACCAGTAATTTATTACATCAAGTTTTGTTACTGCCAACTTGTTATATTAAGTCAGAAGGTGACCTTCAGAAACACAGCTGAACAAGGCTAGAACGGGTATTTCCTGCCATGAAAGAAAGCTAATGTCAGCACCTCTACATTTCAAGACAGTCTTTTCAATGTCTTATTGAAACCAAAATAGATTTTTCCACTGTCTTCAGTGTGAAAGGGAACAGACCTCCAAATGACACTATATGAGCAGTATTTTAAATCATTCGCTGTGAAAATGAATATAATGCCAAACATGAGACTTTTAACTTCTGATTTATCATTAAGTCAGAAAACAAAATAACTGAAAAACTGATGAAAGATGTCTTCAAAAACAATACACATTATTTCAGTTCTCAGAGCTTCACTAATGTTTCCTGAACGACATCCACTTGGCAGTTTGAAGAGATGAATAACCCAGTATGCTTTCCCATAACATTTGCAACATTCCTTTGTTCACAGTGAATTTTAAATGCTGCTTATTGCTATTTGTCTAAAAGACATAAAACCAAACTATGACAAGGGAAAAATAAGGCTCTTGTTCTCCTGCATTGGCACACAGAACAGAAATGGTTTAGTGCTTTATCCATGCCTACCAATTCATTCCCAAGGTTTTATAAAAAAGGCCTTTTCATATAATCACTTAAAAGCTAAACAAACAACCAGGGAGTTCAAAGCTTTCAAGAACATTAAGGCTTCTAAATTTATCAGGCTTGAATAATATCACTAGTGTATAAGCCTCTCTGAAAAGGAAAAGTATCACAAAAAAGATAGTGCACTTAATAGTTTTGTATGAACACTGAGTTTACAGTTTCCAGTTTACTACCTCAAAGAGGGGTGATTTTTCAGTTCATTCCAGGTTTCTTTAGCACACATATATAGATGATTAGCTTCTTCCCAGTTCCCATTTACCATCGCAGTGGCTATATCATTTGACAGATAAGCAGCAGTTGCATACCTAAAAGAATAAAACATAACAGCTCTATTAGGCTCAAAAAGCATTTATAGTTGAAAGAAATCACTTCCTCCATGCAATATCTTTTAAATCCCTTCCAGTCTTCAAAGACATCAAACAACTTTATTCTTGATCTTGTAGGATCAGAAGAGTTTAAACCAGCAAGGTATATTATGTTTAAAAGTACTTTCAACAAAACAAAAAATACATTCTCTGGTTTAGAGTCCATTCTAATAATCATCACAGCAAAGCAACAACTTTCATCAGCAGATGACCACAAAGCAAGTAAATATGCTATTTGGGTTCAAAATGCAAGCCACTGTGAATTACAAGTTAAAATCACTACAACAGTGTACTTCTACCTGTTTACATCTGGAGTTCTACATGATGAATTACTTGCCTATCAGAGTACTGCCATAAAGCTCTTCAGGACATAAACAGACTCCCAAACTGCAAAGCTCCTCCTACCTGATAAGATCTTCTCTGTCCTGGAAGACCTGCGTTCTCCTGTTTACAGTGTAACTGGGGAATACCATACGCCCCATGTTTACCATCAGGACTGTGAAGAGCTGGCCTTGACCCGCACTACCAGCTTCATCATCCTCCACGGACTCAGACAGAGAAAATAGCAGCAGAACTCGAGAAAAGACAGCCCGAGGGCCTTTGCAGACCCTGACACATTTTCCAGCCATCTCCTTCACTCTGAAAGGACAAATAAAATAACTGAAACAAATGGGTTTTGCCATCACTTATAAAAATTTAAATACACGGAATGAAGTATGAGAAATATTTTTTTCCAAGCCAATCAATGTGTAAACTTGATTATCCTTGAAAGAAGCACCTTGAGAAACTATATAGTGCGTGTAACACCTAGTGAAAAGCCAAAGAAATGCATTAACTAATAAAAAGTTTAAGGGCAAAACTTCAAGCAGAGTAGAATTGGAACTAGCTGTCCTTTGGGTACAGCCATTCCTGTTGCCAGGCCAGGAAGTACCAACAAGCAACAGGATATGGTTTGCTGCTAGGGCAACATTTACAGCCCACAACGTGAGATCCCTTGTTTTAGGGTATCTCCATCAGCACATCTTCACCCAGCCTTGTCATCCAAGACAAGATTTCTGTTGCTTGTACACAGGACAGCACAGATTTAAAAAAGGACTTCTCATGAGGTAACTAGGATTTCAGCTGTCAACTAAAGCAAAGAGCATTACACTCCCAAAGTCGATGTGGTCGAGTGAGTAACTGTCAGTGACTTTTCTTGCAGTACAAGCAGCAGGGACTTTTTTGGAATGTCACTTCTTTTCCCAGGTTCTTTTCCATTTCCCAAACACATTTTTTTCCCAATCTTATTTTACATAGTTAAAGACAATATTCTGAAAACAAATTTATTTCTGTCAGTTATTTATACAAATTATAGATCATGCATCACCATGTAGTTCAAATATTTAGTATCAAAGAGAAAAAAATGAAATCTCAAGTGATACTGAGTATTTTCATACTGAAGTTTTCTATACCTGGATTAGAATGAGGAAACAACCACAGCTCCTCAACTTAAAACATTCTTACTTATCACAAAGTCCCAACATCCTCTAACACAAGATAATTATGGCTCTGGCTGTAATTCCCCTCTTTGCCTGGGACCCAATGAAGTGCAGTGCTACTGCAGATGCAGTAATGTGTTTAACAGAATGGGAACAATCAAAGGTCCTGCTGTATTTTGAAAAGAAAGATTGTATCAATCTACTTTAAGGAAGTCAACCATACTACACAAATGTCCTAGTTGTGAAGCTCTAAGCTAGCATTGGGCCTCTCTTTTGGCATAAGAACACTTTACTAACTCATATAATAATTGTTCATGGAAGGGTGATTTTAAAGTTCTTCTTCCACTACTTGGCCCCTTTTAATACATGCAATTTTGTGGAGGATCACATCGTAGATTTCGGAGGGCAATACTGGTCCAATAAACACAGTTATGCAACGCTTGTCAAAGCTTTGTATCTCTCTCATTTGAAAAAGAACACCACAGGAAAGACAAACTGTTACTGAAGGAATGCAGTACATACTGGTATCTTTCAGCTTTCTACCCAACCTGTATTTTGTAGAGAAAGGATTCCACAACCACTATCTCCAGCCTACTGAACCAGCTAACCATCATGTTCATATACACTATTACTGAGACAGTTACTTTTTGCTATTAGTTACTCTGAGAGGTAACCATAAAAGAAAGCTTATAAACTGCAGAACTGACTTTTACCCTAGCACCAGTACCCTGGTTATTACTTTAGGTCATATTCCTAGACTTTTTGTGGATGTTCCAGGTACAGATCCAGCCCTAAACACCAAGAATGGTAATGCTGGAATCACTGTTAGGGCAGAATGACACCTTAAAACCTGAATTTGGACCCCAGAATACCTCGAACTCAAGGGAATCCAATATACAGAGCTGTGATAGCCACAGTGAAAAAAATCACAGGAAAGAACTAACACTTTGTCAAGCAACCTATTCCCTTTAAAAATACTGCTGAAAAAGAGGCTCTATGCCTCTAATTGCTCCCCTCTAATTCTACTAGAACAACTCAACCAGCAAATGAACATCAGATAGTTGCTTTAATAGGTAATGATTTTCCCTGTCTTCTTAGATGTTTTTCTGCACTGACTTTGCTTCAAATAATTTGAAATGTTCCTCTGTGTAACTGAGTAACTTCTGTGATAATCATGCCCACAGCTGAAAAGTATGACAGCTGAAAAAAAAGTGTAATATTTACCCTTCTGTTTGACCCGCTGCAAATCAAAATTTAATACTGTTCTGTTATTCATAAATTTACTAAATGCATTCCTCTCTTCAAAAGGCAATTTAGATTTAGTCCTCTGAAGTGTAATTCTATTCACCTGCAAAGTTAAACACCAGAGTTACCTTTTTAAAATCACTGTCCTAATGCCAGTCTGATTCCTGCTGAAGACTGAACGCTGTTTTGCCAACCTCAGAAAATCATCCACAAGTTGCTGTTTCTGACCATTTGGGTTTGGCAAATGAAAGATCTTTGCCAATGCTTTTAGCTCAGGGACTGAAAGCAAGTCCAACCCTTCACACAGGTCTTCCAGTTCAGACTCTAAAAGTAAAATAATCCACATATATTCATTATGAGCTACATGTATACAATCAAGCAACAGCTCAAAGTATAGTACATTCACATAACCTAGTCCTAATCTAATGCTTTAGATTCTTCAGACATATATTATCAGTGCTAGCTGTTTCAGCTTGAAATTCATTCTACTTGCAGGTCTATTCTGAAGGAATAGAACAGTAAGAAAAAAATCCCCTTGCAATGTCAAAACAAAAGTAAAGAAATTCTGCTGTTTCCAAAAAATGCTTGAGAAAAGTTTGTTTTCCTCCACAATGAAAGACAAAAAAAAAAAAGAAAAAAAGTGCTACCAGAACAGCAGAACTGCTCCACAAGGGGAACGTGCCAGGAGCCAAGAGTGACCACAGCACTGGCAGTGTCCTCATCAACCCTGGGGCAGTTCCACTCTAAATGAAGAGAACAGGCAGAGCAAAAGTCCAGACTACAGATTCCACTGGCAGCCCCAGAAGAAGCATGATGGGTCAATCTAAGAGACAAGCCAGATGTAAGACCAGAGATGAGACAATTTACATCTGAGATCCATGCACTGTACATGGCTGCAGACCAGACTAGAAACAAACACCTGCAGCATCTGTTGGAGGCCCAGCCAGCAAGGGACAGACAAGGCCATCAACAGGGTGCCTGCAAGCCAGCTCAGGGCAGTACTCACAGATACTGGACCAATGTGCAGAGGCTGCACAGGTCAGGGTCTGAGATAAGGCTGGTGAGGACAAGTAAGGCCTACTGTTGCACCTATAGCCCTGACATGTATTTAGCCCTCCCTATTACCTAATTTCACTAACTGCTTTCATTTTTAATGCAACAGAACACAACACATCTACCTGAAACCTTTATTCTGCTCCTAATTCTCTTCTCAAGGCAGAGACCAGCATCTAATGTGTTGAACTCCAACATGACACAACCAAAGATTTTAGCTGTAACACCGTTAACACTTGTTAATAATGGCCATACCTGTTTGCAGAAATCTGGCTTCAGCCAGTTCTTCAATTATTGGTGACAAATCCGTACTTATCTCTCCATACTCAAGTTTGTTCACCTTTAACCAGTTCAGCTTGCGTTGAAAAAGTCTCACATATAACTTCTGCCCACCAACTGCAAATTGTATTTAAAGCAGGAAATGATAAAAAGAAAACTGAATCCTAAAACATAGGACTATACATAATGACAGCTTTACCTGGAAAAATTACTTTGATGCAGATATCCTCTAAACCACATTTTAAATCTGCCCATGTTCTAGAAGCAGACTTGGATACCAGAACTTAGCATTCCAAGTAAGCACTGCTCATTAGAATCTTTTAAGGCTTGTAGGCAGAAAATTATTACAATGCATTTTGTTGGTAATGAACATTGCTCAAAGGCATTTTGGATGTGCTTACCCTTTAAGAAATCATTTCTTTTCTAGGAAAAGACAAATTCATTTTTCAAACTCTGCATGTTGTGATGTTACACAGGTCTTTTTGCTTTCTTGAACAGTCATTTAATAACCAACTATTTCATACTGGGGAACAAAAGCTGTAGTCTGACAATGATTTCATAAGGTCTCCGGATTCTTGTTTTTCAAAGATAAGCTTCATTTTACAAATATAATTACTGAAAACGAAGGGGGAAACCCTCCTGTTTATTTGATTTTTATCAGGGAAGTGGTCTCCTACAGTATCTTTTAGAAATGCTTCTAAAATTCTAACAATGCTGAAATTCAACAAAATGGCTTATTAAATCTTATCTGAAAATAGTCTGGCTAGTTCAGCACCCTTATGAATATTTAATTCATCCCCCATTAACTTCTTCACCCCTGTTTTTATTAAGTTTTACTAACTATTTTATCCCTGTCAGCTGCTGCTGAACTCCAACTGATCATTAATAAAAACAGACACTGAAACACTACCAGACCTAGATATATCTAAGAAATGGCAGTTAACTTCTACAAGCTTATTTAACTGTTCTCCTCTCCTTAAAAAGGCTTTTTCAACTTTTTTTTCATAGAATATTTCCAGGATCAATTCACTGAACTACATTCAGACACCTAAGTTTGCAATTTTCTCTGGGAGTTACAACTTCTTTGAAGTCTGTCTCAGACTTTATATGACTCTGGAAAAAGGTGACGATATGAACATCCTTTCTCCAGACCACGGATAACGACCAAACTAGGGCTGCAATCCACTCAGGTAAGGCACATGAGGACTGCCTTAGCTCTAAAGGATTTGAATGACAAATAGAAGCATACAAATGTATTGTGCAAGTAATCAGTTGCTTTTTAAGCATCCTGTTCTGCAGTACATTACCTTTGAATGTTTGGGGCTTTTTTTTTTTCTTTTGTAGGTTTTAAGAAAGTTTCAGGTGTATCACTGAAATGGTATTTTTTTTCTAAGTACAAATATCAGCAAAAAGATGCCGGAGACCTTAGAAAAAATCAGCCTCTATGATTCATTAAAATCCAACATTAAACAATTCCACTATTTTTTCTTATTCTGTTTTCTGCATTTTAGTTTCACTGATGACTTTAAATCAATGTCTCTTGGAAAGAGAATTTCACAAAGCCTATTAAGGAGTGTCACTAGAACTATGTGCTTGCATTCAAATTGTCCCAACTGCAACATGCAGCAGAATCAAACATGGAGAGTACACAAAATATTTTTTTAATGCTACACCTCAGTTTGGACAGATCTCATCTTGCACACAAAGCCTGACATTGCACTGCTCATTACTCATTACACCTGCTTTTCCCTACCTTGATTTGCTGCTTCCAGTATTTTAAAAATTGACAGTGCTTTAAATCCAATACAAAGGACATCAACTTTTGAGAAAACTGGACTGGAAGGAAGGACTTTTTCAAATTGAATCCTTTTAGAAATATAATTCCTTTTACTATAAGCATTAGAGATAACTCACTGAAGAATGGTAGGCATTTTAGCATAAAATAATGACATACTGGACAATACCTATGTTCAAGCAACTTTATGGTATTAAGCGGGTGTGAGGGTTTTCTTGTGGTACAATAACTGAAAGACAACACTTGCTTGGGCAGAAACTTCTAATGTGGAACAGATAACCAATCTACCTGAACTTTTAAAGTGTTCTAAGATTTCTTGAAGGTAAAAGCATCCACATGTCACTTGTCCAGAATTCATCTAATGACCTGATCACTGTGGTGTTCCTACCCTGCATGCTTTATTTGTGACTCCAGCAGTCAGTGCAGACATGGATTTATCAGCACCACCTCGCAGTAATTCTTTCTGTATCGTGAGGTCTGTGAGAGGGCAATGTGAAATCACACTACTGAAAGAGAAGCAAGCAATTCATTTATTTAACAGAACAAGTTACTATCACCGATCAGCGTTGTGGTCTTCCAGAGGAAGGAGCGTGGAAATCAGGAAGCTGTATCCTGAATGTCTCTTTTAGCATTTCTTGAAGTAGCCAAAATCTGTATCCACTAATGACCTAACGGAAAATTTATTCCTACACCTTCTGTGGATGTAAATTATACGCACTATTTCTTGCCTCATAAAGCAAATAACAAGAGTTTTGTTGCTTATATTTCATTCTTTCTTTATATATTCCCTTTTTAACCATCACAACATAACCAAGGCATTTCCAAGGTGTCACTGTACACACATTTAGACAGAGAAACAGGTATTTTAATATTCTTATGGCCTTGAGTGCACCAAGAAGCTCTGCAACCTCATCTCAGCCCCCACAGGTTTGTCTGCTTGTGTTCAAGGTCAGCTCTGATACAGTGCAGCTGTGAAGCTGGGCTCAGGTTGCTGGGAACTGCTGTGCGAGGCTTTGTCAGGGCCTCCCCCCACTTCCTCCAGACCAGTGCTTAAGCTCAGGCTGGTAGCTTGCACTCTTGGCTGAGCTCTGCCTTAGTGTGTCCGTGCCCAGCCAGATGCTTTTCTGGCTTGGCTGTCACTATGGGCTTGCAGGAAGACCTGCCACCAATAGAGCATGGCTGACTGTAGTGCTGGATCCACTCTGCTCTTTGGGCAATGTGGGCTTGTGCCCCTTGTAGGTAAGGTGAGGATGTGGCCCCTGTCTGCCCCCTTTGGCTCCTGGCTCATCTTCCCATGCAGAGTAGTCTGCTCTTGTTGCTCCCTGACAAATGCAGTCCTATGTTAGGATCTCATCTTACAGTAGTTTCATAAATTATGTTAGTACTGTTCTTTTGTTTTTAAAATACTTGGTATTACGGCATAGTTGTAATTACTACAATATAATCTGTAAGAGCTTAACTATGACCAGGTAACCACTGCAGCAATACCTGTAAGTGTAGAGCTCCATGTCCTCCTCTGGAGTATCTTTACCTTTTCAGAATTTCTTTTAGACCAGCTCAGCTGACTTTTCCACTAAGACAAACAAAGAATGATTGTATGGTCCTT
Organism: Porphyrio hochstetteri; assembly: GCA_020800305.1. Taxonomy (NCBI): domain Eukaryota; kingdom Metazoa; phylum Chordata; class Aves; order Gruiformes; family Rallidae; genus Porphyrio; species Porphyrio hochstetteri. The sequence continues at coordinate 8,091,772 of CM036915.1, read as the reverse complement.
GCAAGCTACTAGACTTCGCAAGATCTTCAAAGATGACTTTCTGAGATTGTCCCACCACAGTTCAGGTACTTCCCAGAGAAACAAACAGGTGCTGACACAATTTCAAGGAACTGAGATTTGAACCACTTAAGGGCTATATTTCTTCCTAAAAAGCTTATGCAAACACTTCTTACTTTCGTCACTCAATTATCTTCTGTCCTGTGATGTCAATCCACAGTATCATTTGGAACTTCATAGTAGCAAACATTTGGAGACTAAGTGGTCTGAACAGCTTTGTTCCACTTTGCAATGGAGCAACAGTCTAAAGACCGTACACTAGTGCAGAAAAAATGGGTATCAACTACAGAGAGGAAAAAGACTAGAACAAGTCTCACACAGTGAAATTCTAATCTCTAGTGTAATAAATACACCCTGCTAGTTAAACTGAACTCAACACAATGTATTAGTAAGTGCAGCATGCTTCTGATATAATTTTTTAAATTTTAACCAACAGCTATGTATGGAGCTGTCACTTTGTATGTTCAGCTCAGAAACTTGAACTGAGAACATATGAGCATATATCTAAAAACATATTGTCATGCAGCTGGGTATTACCATAGTAGCTTAAAACAATGAAAATCATTACACCTGCAGTAGTCTTGAGATACAAATTTTCAGGTGGAAGTTGTTGTAAGCTTATTTCCATTTTGATGCTCCAAGTCTGCAGCTCAAGTGCTACTAAAACTACTCCTAATTACAGTTTAAGACAAGCTATAAACACCCATAAAAAAATTGGAGGGTTCATTTTAATTTGCACTTTTGCCATGTGTTTACCATAAAATTCATGTGAGTATAGAATTCAGACATGTCTGCTCTGCATCTTGTATAATTATGGAGAACTTAAATCTCCAACATTCTGGCTCATACTGAAGTTACTAGGAGTTAAAAGTACTGAGAAAGCCTCAAGAAAATGACTGTTAATTAGTAACTAGCAGTACAGAGACTGGATCACAATCACAAGGAAAACCAGGGATTCACACTAAGCATGAAAGTCACCTATAAATGTGCTGAATCAAAGCTCACAAATGTTGCTTCAGAGAGATTTTTTTCAAGGTCTCTGTTTCCAGCATTGGTCTCTTCATAACCCCATTTTGTATAATTTCCACATGCAATAATCATCAAAAGCTTGGCGTTAACTGGTACACTTTTTCTTTGCTATAGGTTTCCTTCTTTGGGCACATGCTTAAATGCAGCAGGAAGTTGACTTAAGATCCTAAAAATAGTATTAAAACAGCAAAAAAAGCATTCAAAAAACCCCCCAGAAATATACATAATCCATTTATCCTTATTTCTTACAGATCTCCATTATTTATTATTACCTTCAATTACAGCAAGATTAGTAAACCTACCTACAAGAAGCCACCAGAGCTTCTTCTCTTAAGGAATTCATATCAAGTTAAATTGCCCATTGGTATAGCACTCTTCACCTAAAACTATGTTAACAGTTAGGAAAGAAATATACCTGATAATTTGCAGAAGTTGTTTATGACGTTCATGTCTTGTTCATCAAAGAGCATGACATCATCTTTGTTCTCCACGACTGCTTGCAGCACCACTAAAAAGTTCCGGAGGTAATATGGGAGACTGGGAGAGCTGGGCACAGAGGTAATCTCATTTATTTTGTCTAAAATGTCTCCAATGGAATTCTGAAATTCCACCTCTTCCAGAGTTTCTGACAAAGTATGATCAACCTCATCTTTAAAGTCTTCATGAGCTTCCACAGGAAGCAGCTGTACATCACCCTCGCTAAAGCAATTTTGTGTACCACAGGTCACGTCTGTCTTGGAAGAAGGAAAAAATGGAGTGTAAGGCTGAGTCTTGACTTCCAAACTACTGGTCAGTTCTGCTGATGTGTAAGTGGCTAGATGTGTTTTGAATGTCTCAGGACCAAGTATCATGCCTTCAGAACTACTTTCTGTTTTGGTGCTCCCTGTACCAGTTGGTAACCCTTTGCTGTTAATGTTATCAGCTGGTAATGATAACTGAACAATATCCATGAAGTCATCTCCATTACATTTCATATCTTCTTGAAAATCAGGCTCTTCCTTTGAAGAGCTTTGTTCCTGGCACACACTCTGAGCAAGCTGATTTTCTTTCTGAGAACTATGCCCAGTGTGAGTATCATTGCCATCCTGTGCTGCAGCACTTGTGCACATATTGTGAACAGCTGGAGGTGAAGAGCTGATCTCTTTATACACAATCTGTTTTCTTCCCTGAATACATCGTCTTCTGGACAGTTTAGATGACAAGGTTCCCAAGGGGATTATTTTAACTGTTTGAGCCTGTGGTTCATTGTTAACACTACAGACTGAGCTGCTGTTGCTAAAATAAGGACTAATCTGTTGTGCTGCACTCCCTTCTGTTTTCAATAAGCGGCTTTTGAAAGGACTTGTTTCTAGATTTAAGGATGTTTTGGAAAAATGTGAGCTGGAATTACTCTGCAGAGTTGCAGCTGGGGGGGGCTCTTTCCTAAAAGAGTTGAGTGTTGAGTCAATGCCAATCTCACCATAGTTTCTCTGACACATTTCATCCATGTGCTTATTTAATCCATATCTTGGCACCATTTGCCCACAGATGGGACAGGTAATTTTGGCAGGGGGAACATTGTTAAAAAAGGAAATAATAGAGGAGGATGCTGAAGGTGTAGATGGAGCTCCTTTATCTTCCACTTTTTTTGGTGTTCCTTTTTGTTTCTTCTTTGTGCTGAGTGACAAACTTACTCGTGATCTTTTAATATCTGAAGGTTCTGCCATTACAAAACCTCAAAGCATTTACCTGGCACAGGCAATGTCATTCAGGCCATAATTTCTTAAAAACGCCAGACTTTTCTTGTCTTTGCATTTTCTATCTGTAATCCTCTGACATGCCTTCAAGAAAAAAAAAAGATGCTGAATGAAAAATCTTCTAAGGTACCAAATGCAACCCTGATGAACAGTGAAGGAAAGAGAAAACACCAGATGTGAGTAGTGCACCTAGCTTCATGGCTTTTAAAATGGAAATGCTATTTCACACTGTGTAAATGCAGCGTTCGCTTGCCGATGCAAACGAAAACCTGAGATAAAATTCAATGTGAGGATAGAGTTATGTCCTCTAATTTGCGCGGTCATTTGCTATTTACAGGCGCACTACTCTCCGGTGCCAGCGACCCGCTTCTACCGCGCACCCAGGGCCGCGTGCGGGTGTACCGAGCAGGGGCACAGCGACTGGCAGCCCCGAGGCGGCTGGTGGCGCGGCCCGAGCCCCTCCTCCGCACGGCGCAGCGGCAGCGCAGCTCCCGGCGGCTCCCCGCGCGCTCCCGAAGTGCTCCCGACGGAGACGTCGACGCCTCGCGTTTGTGAACCCCTTGCCGCTACTGCCCGGCCCCCCGCCCCGCCTCTCCCCACGCACCGGGGCCGCAGCCGACCGTCTCTCGGAGCGCAGCTCTCAGTGGCAGCGGCGGGAGGCGGGCACCCGGGCCTGGCTCCGCCCCACGGTACGCATTGCCCTGCTGCTCGCCCACCGCCAGGCCAGGGCAATGCATCGCCGATAGCGAGCCGCAGGCCTGGGGAGCAGAGTGCAGAGCTCGGGCACCCCGCTCAGAGAAGCGGGACCCGTTTCTGTCAAGCATCCTGCCCGCCTTGAAACGGAAAGTTTCCTTTCACAGCAAAGGGGGCAAAGGAGTCGCGAAAATCTTTCTTCACAAAAGGGCGCTGGAATGTTCTTTGCTTTGGTCAGCCAATTGTAGAGCTAATGCTGCAGTATTTCCACCTTGAGAACTACCCTTCAGTTTAAGATAAACATCTTAGAAAGCTTCTATGTCCTCCCTGCTTGGTAATCATGATTACCAAAGATGTTTTCCAATTTATACTGCCAGGCTCCATCTCAAGTTCTTCAATAAAGGCTGTTACTCCTGCAGTACACACACAGCTATTACAACAGTGCGTGCTATAGCTTAAAAAGACAGTACAGCCACAACCCACACAGCAAGTATTCCACATGGTTATTTACCCGCCCCTGGCAAGAAGCTTTCGTTGTGTAGTAGTAAGACAAGATCTACAGTAGGGGGAAAAAAAAAACCTAAAAGAAAGGGTCTTTATGTCACCTTGGAAGTTTACCAAGCATTTTTAAATTTGACACTAATCAAAACCTACTCAAATTCAGCATTCACATAAAAAAAATTTAATACATAGAAGATGCAACATACATACAAGGTAGTTACAGTTTCAGTTTATGAATAGATAGTGTTTTCTGCTGCTTCTGTTTCTTCTTTAATTTTGTTGCATCTTTGATTTGCATTTTTACTTGATCTTGTAGTTGAGAAAAGAAGGCCTGGGATGATTTCAAGACCTTGTCTTTACCTTCATCCTGTCAATGGACAAAATATTTGTTATAACCCAGCAACGTACCAACACTAACATTATACCAATTACTCACGCAAAAGGGTATTTGACTTAAAAAAAAAAATCTGATTTTCAAAGGCTTTTTTTCACTGCTTATACCACTCCTGCTATCTAAAGAAATAAAGAGTACACAGGCTTGCTAGCTAGCAATGAGCAAGAACAGGCATCAAGAATAGATCCTTGCACATCAGAAGGTACAACTACTTATCTGTACTTTGTGTTCCACTCTCCTTTGGAAAAGGTAAGCACAAATGCTTTAGAAATAGCCAACTTATTTTTCCTATTAGTTTCTAACACCTTGAAATTTGAGGGATTTACAGCATCACATGGTACACAAGTTCACTGTTTTATAGCATGCAAAACAAAATCAATCTGTGGAGATTACAGAGAAGGCTCCACAATAAGTAGAAAGTTAAATAGGAATATACTATTGCAAAATAACTTACAGCTTAGAAAGAACTAAATAGGAACCTCATCTGAAATTAGACATGCAAGTAGTCTCATTTAACCAAGGGAACAGTTCAAATGCAGGAAATAAAAACCTAAGTCTTAGCATTTGCAGGAGCGCTGCCTTGCGTACTTAGAAATAAATAGTAATACCTAATGCAAAGAATTTCTGCTTTGTGAATATAAATTAATTGTATCATACAATTTTTTTCATATTTTTCCACATCTAAAGATTAAGTTGCTTGTGAATTCTAATATATTTCATAAGCTTCTAAAGGTACCAACAATCATTTAGGTATGAATTCATCATTAAAGCAGTAACATCCACATAAATATGCATTATAAACAGGGGGGTTACTGCAAAGCACAAGCTGAGCTGAATTTTTTTTCAGGCCTCTGTACTGGTATCACGCCATCAGAATATTCGCAAATTCAGGACTTAAAAGGCACTGAACACCACTGTGCACAGGACAGTTACAACTATGGATTAGAACAGTCCTTCCAAAATTGTAGTTCAAAAGAGTACAGGGGAAAGCATGGAGGGGAAGAAAGGGAAAAAAAGAGGGAAAGGAGGAGTATGCAGTATGCATCTACCCTTTCCATAACTTTTTCCTATGTCTTTCTTTGCAGCAGCTACATTTACCTTTTATATTTGCTGAGACACAAAATAAGGTAACAAGGTTGGGGTGGTAATGAGATGTGTATTACTTGTGTACAAAAATTTGGGGCAGGGGGGAGAAAGTTTAGGAGATGTAGTTGTGGCACGAGGGATGGGAAGGAAACAAACCCTGTACTTCACAATAAAGTTCCTTTTTCTCACTCTAGCTAAATATTATCTATCCTTGGCATTTTAATACTCCAAATTAAACAGGACTACTTAAGTGCGCCTTACCTGGAGCAGAGTTGCTTTGCCTTCTTTTGTAAGCTTTTTTAATTTTGCTGCAGCAGCTTTTTTGTTAATTTTTGTGCCTTGTTCTGGTTTCATCTTTTCAAGAAGCTTCTGGCGTTTCTCCTTCTCTCTTAGCCTCATACGTTTACGAAGTTTTTTCTTTCTTCGTTCTCGTTTTTTGTCTGTGGAAGTCTTTTCTGCATCTGCTTTTACATCACCAGCTTTGTTCTTCTCCTAAAGAGAACAAGATCTCTAAATCCGTAAGTGTGTAAAAGAAAAGACTCATTTCCCAGTACTCAAACCTGTCGTAGCGTTTCCATTCTTTCAAGTGTTTAGCCAGCTCAGAGCAATGCAACATTAAGGAAAAGGCCAAAAGTTGGGAAGTGAAATTTGTACAAATGACATGCCAACTGCTCTTTCCTTCTGTCATTTAGCTCTTCCCTTCCAAATACCCACACATATGTTAGGAAAATAATTACATCACATAACAGTCAAAATAAAAATGAGGCATAATATTATGGCCTAGGGTAGCCCAATAAAATTGCTTTTTCAGTTATTAAAAAAAAACCCCAAAAATCCAAATGATCCCCCACAAAACACCAAACAAACAACAAAGCACACCCACCCCACCCCCCCAAGAACAAACACTAAAATGCTAGTTAGGCAAGAATGTCACATGGTGAGGAACTCAGGGTAGGAGGGAGCAGAATTCTCCCATTGGTCTGGCAACTGGTACACCTTTCAATCAACAATATGGATCTTTTCCAGATACTTAAGTTATTTTTGGTTATATTTACCTTGATCTCCTCCGGTGCTAACAGAGCAGCATCACTAACAGCAACAGGTGCTACTTCTTCCATACTTATTGCTGGAAGGTTCGAAACTATTTTAACTTCTGGCACAGGCTAGGAATAAGGAAACATATTCAGGACTGCACACACCATCCGACAGCAGCTTACAGCTAACTGAAGACACCATCTCGTGCTGTACAGAAGCAGTTTTAGTGCATTTAACATGAAATAACAAGTTCAGTAACACTCAACGTTTACTTTACCTTCCATTTCCCAAATACAATGTAAAGTATCCAATTCCAAAGGCAGGGGGAAACACTCCAAGTTTATGAAACTTAGGTACTTACTGGTTTGGGTGTAAAATGGAAGTTACAAAGTGCATCCAGCTTCAGGAAGAGCGAATCCATCATTTCCTGAATTTCTTTGTGTTCAGGATTTTCTTCCTCTTCGGTTTTTTGCTGCATTAATAACACAATGTTACTGCAACACTGTTCATGAAGTGGTTTTACTTTAGCAAGACAGGTAAGAAGACAATATGCAATTCAGAGCCATTTCACTGCTGAACACTCAAGAGAATGACTGAAGTATTTCCACAAAGCTGGAAACAGAGTGAGCAGTGTACAAATGAAGATACCAGCTTATGTGACATGAACTTAAAAGCAAAAGGAAAGGCATTGCTTACATTACCTGGTGAAGTTTCATGTATTCTTGCTCATAGATCTCAGCAAGACTCAGTTTACTCTTTTCATGATCCAAAGTGATACGTTTCTTGTACTCAAAAGCCTCCTCTTTTGGTTTTTCTTTTGGTACTACATCATCCCATGCCTGAAAAAAGTCATGCATTAATGACCAAATGCAACTACAGCCAAATATCAGGTGCTACAGTTTATTTAGAACATTTTCTGTATTATTTGACACATTAATTAACTTATGCATATGGCATTGTTTCACACTTTCATTTGAAAAATAAAAAAAGCAGTAAGACTTATAGCTCTAGTATTGTGTGCTTCTTTTTAGTGGATTGGGGTAAAAATTGTATACAAATAACAAATGTGTAATTTTATCAAGTTCCTATATACTCTCCCCAGCTTTTTTTTTTTTCAATACTCAACTAACAATAAGCCTCAAGAAGCTCAAGAAGAAAAATCATGATTTTAAGAAAAAACAAAGTAAACAATTGAGTTTTGGTTACTATTCAGAATGCTGAGTACTATGGTTACAGTTTTAGACAAAATTTACAGACTGGCATTATATTCCAAATAAACTCAAAATCCAGCATGTAACAGGTGTATAAAATCAGAGCTCCTTAGAAATCTAAAGACACATTCAAAGTAAAATAATAAGCAGTTGCAAAAATCAATTAAGATAACTCTACCCCTAACATTTTAAGAGCTTCAAACTCATCTTTGGAATGTGCCTTGTGAATCGGGTCTGTGAACAAAATAGGGAGGAACATGGTAATATTAACCTCATCCAGTATTCTCTGTTTAATGATATCTTCAAGCTGAAAAGTAGTTTCTTCTGTGATCACAGGTGCTGAGAGAAGAAAGAGAATAATTTTAAGATTACTGTTTCTCCAGCAAGAAACACTTTTTGTTCTACGAAGAATAAACAGAAAAAGAAAGTGAGGCCTTAAGAAAAATGTAGTCATTTAAGGCAAAGTAAGTAAATAGTATTTTCCTCTATTTTAAGAGCAATCATATTATGTAAGGCTTGTAAATTACAAATCTGCTGCCAAATTAATGAACTTTCAGTTGAGTGAAAAATAACAACAAAAAGAAAACGTTTTCACTTCCTGTAGTTTAAAACACAGAACTTGAAAAACCCACCTAAAAGTTTAACTTAAGTGTTTTGTTACCCTGCTCGAGTCACAAGCATTTTCATCAAGGTCAAAGGAAAAAACCCAACATGGTATGCAACATACTTTCAGGAAAGCCATCTCTCACTACTTACGCATTCGGACTGCATGGTCAAAAAGTACTGTTTCCTCCAAAAGGCTGTTTTCAGGTCGTTTTTGTCCAGTCACTTCTCCTTTAAGCTGCCAAGGTTTCTCCTCTAACAATTCTTCTTCTAAACTTTGTATCTTTTTGCTCATCTTAAAAAATAATCAAAAAACCCAACAATTTCCTAAGAAGCTTGAAACACAGAGCTCACAAATAGTCAAATTAATAGCTGTATCAGGTAGTGCTAATCTCCCTCACATATATATATATAAACCTGATGTAGATAAGCCACTTCTTTTCCTTCTTACTTTGTAAATAGCCTCTTCACATTTGCCAGAATCTAAACAAATTAGACTGTTTTAAAAAAAATACTGGCCACTGTTTCAAAGTATTAGCTAAATAAATAAATAATCAATTACCTTTTCCTGTCTCTTCTCAAAAGAAGACTTTATTTCACAGCAAGGCATGCCCTTCTCTAATTGTGTATCAGGAACATCTTCTGTTTCGCTATCATCCGGCAAACTAAATGTAACTTTTTTAGAGGTTTCTTTACTTCTCATTTTGTCTGCCACCATTTCATTCATATCCTCAACCCTGTAACATTAAAATTTAATAGAAGATTAACTTTTACATGAAAATATTTCAGCCATGAGATGTTTACCTGCTACAACTAACACAAGAAATACAATAGGCTTCCATTGAAACCTAAGGGCAGGGGACACCAGGGAAAATTCTGTGTATTAAAAGCATCTATTAAATTATATAATTTTTTATATATATTAATTCTTCAAATAAGTATCAAGAGACTATACTCAAAAGAGAAGTAAATAAACTACTTTTTAAATAGGGTGTCAATGCAAACTGTGAACATAAGAGAAGTTACACAGAATGGCACACCATCACCAAAGTGGAATTCACACTTTAGTTGCTTCTTGAGAGTAAAATTACAAGGACATTTTAACTGCATATAATGCATATACTTACTCAGACATGCTTTCTTCATCTTCCTCTTCCATAAAACTGCCTGCTTCCTCTTCTTGATCATCTTCAGCATCATTAGCTACTAAATCATCGTCATTAACTGGATCAAAGAAATCTTTGTATGTCAAGTCCCTAGAACTTTTCATTTGCTAAAAAATAAACACAAAACCAACAACAAAAAAAAAGGCAAACAAAACCAAGACTGTTAGACTGACAAAAATCTATGGGTATCTTGGCTTTCTAAGTCTCTAACACCTGGGTAACAGCACTACTTGTGTAACAGTGGTAGAACATCTTAGTAAAACTAATTTCTTTTACAACTATTTAATATATTCTACCCCTTAAGCTAATTTCCAATGCCAATATATACAGAAGTCAAAGAGCGGTACATTTTGCCAACTACTTGTTAGAACATATGTGTGTTTCCTTATATCCTAGGCATAGTTCTTACTTGCTAGTGGGACTCTCTGGTAATATTAAGCAAGAAATTCTTATTTTTTAAACAAGTAGTCAGCAACCTAAGTTAAATCAGAGTTAGAAAGCCAGGTCCCTGGAGAAAAAGTTGCCTGAAGTCCTCTGCATCAGTCACCGTATTTATCTCTAATTGCCAGACTGCCCATGGCAGGGGGGTTGGAACTAGATGATCTTTGAGGCCCCTTCCAACTCAAAGCATTCTATGATTCTATGTGGATGCTGAGTAACACATCTGTTTCACCAATTCTGCAAAGTCAGTTCTTTCTTATGGCATACTATCTATTCCTTTATTCATGGAAAAACCCAAGACCAACCTTAAGAGAGACTGGAATTACAGGACAACATGTTCTACACCAAGATGTTTTGTTACCAGATACTCAGGTCAAATATATTATTAAAGTAAAGCTTCAGAAGTAATCATTAGTCATCTAATGAAATTTAACTTGATAACTTTTCCTCAGAGTTCAATTAGTTGTCACCCTAAAAGGTATTAGATCTTCAGTTAAAGGAAGAGAGATAGAGAGATCAAAAAATTAATTTACTGATATTCTTACTTTGACTTTAGTTTCTTCAGACTCTTCATCCTCATCATCTGAGATGATGTCTTCAAAATAATTAATATAATCATCTTCTTCCTCCTCCCTGTGTTCCTTCTCTGCATGTTCTAAGAAAGCTTCCATCTCAGCCAGCTTGAAAAACTTGTCATCCACAACAGATTTCTTCCCAATTTTTTTCAATACGGTTTCCTTGGCTGCTTTAGTTTGTTGCTCCAGTGCTTCAATATCAAAGTCAACATCAGAATCCTCATCACTATGTTTCTGCGTCATGCTTTCTCTGAGTTTACTTTGCTTTTCTTTAGCTTTATCTTTTGTAGAAACATTCTTCTGTTCAGTTTCTGCTTCCATTATGTTGTCTTCCAGTTCCTTGTCGCTATTGGTCTCTGCATCAGAGCCATCCTCTTCCTGGTCTGAGAAAAGGTAAAGATCTTCATCCTCAACATCCCTTGCAACAGATTTCTTGAAAAAGTCAAGAACTGCATTGTTCTGGAGTTCCAGTTGTTGCCAAATCTGTTCTTCATCAAAATTTTCTATCACCAGCTCTTTTAGAGGGCCCCCATGAACTGTATTGTTTCCCAGAACTTTATTCAAATCATAGAGAGTCTTTGTTAATCCTCTGAAGTCTGCAGCCAGTCCATCTTGCACACTAAGAGTATAAAAAAGAAGTTAAGAGCTTAAAAATGCACCAAACACCTCAAACATCCAACACACTCCCATGGTTTTAAAAAAGGTAATTGCCTTCCTCCATTGCCTTACTTCTCAGTTTTATATTAGGGTAGTGTCTTCCCGTTCTCTCTCGAACACCCAATGCTTCATCACAGCTGGTTGACACTGAAACCTCCTTTTCAGGACAAGAAAGCTGCAGCAACCGCGGCAGAAGCCCCAGCCAGATCTCCACACTGCTCACGGCGGGGTAGCCTAGTGGTGCCGCCCGCCACGAGGCTGCCGGCCCAGAGCACTAGGCCGGCACAAACCGCAGAGCGCTACGTGAACGCGCACACACACACACAGAGTTCGGTATCTGTGAGGCCCGGGGCACCCACAGCCCCACCGTACCTGAGGAAGCGCTCCGGGCGCGCCGCGGCAGCACCCGCTACCCTGAGGCACGTCTCCAACCCCTTCACAGCCGCCATCTTCCCGCCAGCCGCTGCGCGTGGAGTATCCTGGCACCGCCTCCCTGGGGCAGGCGGCTGAACGGCCCGGCCGGCTCCGACGGCCGGCACCGAGGTTCCGCACGCAGGAGTTCCGCCTCGCCGTGTCTCGCACCCACAGCGGCCGGAGTCGCCTCGGCCCGGCTCTCAAGCCAAAACCATTTCTGCCGCCCAGGCCGTGCATGTTCCCCTGAACCGCCTCGTTTATTCATGTCACACCCGCTTCTTTAGGTAGGCCTGCTCGCGTTCGCACTGAACTGCAAGTGGGGTATTGCAGTCACCTGCTGATGGCTGCTGCTTCCTCCCCTTGGAAGAGCACGAGATCACTTTAGTCATTTCGGTCCCTTCTTCCCCCAGCATTGTGGCACGGGAAGTGGCAGGGAATGGGGTTTTCAGTCAATTCCTCACGAGATGTTCTCCTTCTTAGCCGGGGCAGAGGAGGCGGGGCACTCCTCACACCCTTCCCCTGCTCCAGCGTGGGGTCCTACCCACAGGAGACAGTCTTCCACGAACTTCTCCAGTCTGAGTCCTTTCCCATAGGGCTTCAACTCTTCACCAGCTGCCCCAGCATGGGTCACTGCTATGGTGGGCAGTCACAAATCACAGAATGTCGCTCAGTCTCTCAAGCCCAGACTGCTCCAGCCTGATCCTCCACAGGGTCACAAGCTCCCCCAGCAAACCTCCTCTGGTGAGGAGATCTCTCTCTCTCCATGGGCTGCAAGTGCTGGCAGAGGCTTGCTCCAAAGCAGGTCACAGCATCCTCTGTATGTCTCCACCTGCGCCAGCATGGGGCCTCTCCACAGGTTGCAGGTGGGTTCTCGTCCTTTTCCATGGGCTGTGGGGGGTCACCCACTCCACCACGGGTTTCCCCACAGGCTGCAGGGGCATCTCTCTCTACAGCACCTGCGGCGCCTCCTCCCCCCACCCCGCCTTTCACTGACCTTGATGCCTGCACAGTTCTTACATCTTCTCACTCCCTTCTCTGGTGGCAAAAAGTGGCTGCTTGCTTTTTTTTTCTCCTAAATGTGATTCCCAGAGGCACTGTAACCATCGCTGATTGGCTTGGAGTCAACAATGACTCTGGCCTTGAGTATGCTGGTGTTTACTCTCTTGGGCCTGCAGAATGCTTCTTACTGCTTCTTGCAGAAGCCTCTTCTGCAGCCCCCCCCACCTTCTCCACCAGAACCCAGCCACACAAGACTATGACATAAATCTAGAGTCATTTTACATTGCAGGTTTTCTCTCTGACCTAGATACAAGAGCTATATTGGAATCACACATCTCCATCTGATTCTGTGAGCAAATGCCCAATGTTATCTGGTGTCTCCAGAAAGTGGATAAAGTGTCATATGACTTTTAAATACCCATTTTGACCGCAGATTTTTATCTACACTTTCAACTACTCGGACACTCAGTTGTGAAAGGGCTCAAGCCGGTTATATACTTAGGCTGTGTAATAGCAATTTTCAATGTCACATGCTCCCGTGACACAACTGGAAAGGAGCTCCGAAAGCTCACCGGCCTGCTCATCGTCTCGAGTGTCCTGCACAGTGCTTGAGTCAGAAACTTTCCCTACAGGTATCTCTTGCTATAGCTGGCCTCCTTCATACTCTTTTACAAATAGATACCGTTCCCGGAGCTGCCTGGCCGAGGCCGGCTACGCGGCCGCCTCCCTGCTCAGGCACAGGCTTCATTCAGCCACCCCACGCCGCGCACGCCTGAAGGCAGCGGCCGTAGCGGCCGCTCTTGGAGCGTTCTGGAAGATGCACTGGGCAGCTGCGCCCACTCCGATGAGGGCTTACCAGTTCCGCGGCGTGACACAGACATTGTCACCGCCGGTGCCTCGTACCAAGAGGGTACAAACACAACCTACAACCACAGCCCCGGGCTGTCACCGTGCTGAAGAGTTTCGAATCCGGGCGTGCCTTCGACTCTGAGCGGCCGGGGGACGGCTCAGCCCGTCAGGAAGGGGGGCGGCGGCCGCTGTCGCGGTGACGGTGGAGGGTGGCCTCTCCCCTCACACAGGCCCCGCCTGCCTGCGGCCGGGCTCGGTGCGAGCGGCGAGATGGCGGCCTCCCTGGGGCGCGCGGTTGCCGGTAACGCGGGGCGGGGCGGGCGGCGCGGCCGGTGAAATCCGGCGCGGCCCCAGGCTTCGGTCTGGTGCGTCCGCGGGTCTCGGTGCCCGCTGCGGCGTAGTGCTTTTGCTCCGCGGCGGCGGGCGCTCCCGCTTCGCGCTAGGGCCGAGCGGACCGGTGGGGAGGGAGCACGCCCCTGCCCGCCTGGAGGTGCGGGAGTAGGGGTTCTCCGTGAGAGCTTTACAGGCCACAGCAAAACAGAACTGCTTTTATTTATAAAAGGCCTTCTGATGCAGATGAACGATAGATTAACAACTGACATTATCTGGCTTAGAATAAATGTAGGTAGCAAACTCCAAACTTCATACTCAGGCACAAGGAGGAGCTTGTCTTTTTAGGGTACAACTTGGAGGTCAAATGCAAAATCATTTCTCGCTCATTATAATTATCTGAACTGATCACTCTCTTTAAGTATGAGTAGATTAAATTTACTGTACCTAAACCATGCTTTTTTACTTAGTAGCTACAGACTGCAGGAGAAAAGTGAACGAGAGACTCAGCACTGTCAGTGATTGATCTGTGAGATATTGGGATTAAAACCACCTTCGTAGAGTTGCACTTTGATAGAAGAAACCAGAGCTACAGCAAAGTGAGACTCAGTTTCTAGGCATGGTGGAGCACACCTGACTCCCAAAAGCCACCTCCAGAGCAGAGCAGCACTATGGATGGCGTAAGCCTCACTGGCTGGCAGTTTCCAAGACACTAACATCACCTTGAAATTGCTGGGATTTAAGAAAGACCAGACTATGCCCTTTTACCATTTGGTTCAGAGAGCTAATGCAGAGCTCTTGCGTGCTGAATTCTGTACGGTGACTGCAACCTCTCCATGCTTCGGAGTTTTTCTCCACCTGAAACGGTTGGCAAGTGCCCAGTGACTAGATTCCGACTGTGTCTGACAGCTGTATAACCTCCCCATACAGAACACAACTAAATTCAGTTGGATTCAGATGGTGTTTGATTACTTAGCCATGTAAGTCAATGAACACTGCTGCACGTAAGGAGCAACAAGCCTATGAATAAATATTTGAAGGGTGAGGATCGCATTTTATGGGGTATTTTAGACTTGTTACTTGATAATCTGCTGTTGCAGAATGTAAACCTCAGTTGGTACAACTGCATGTATTTAAACTCTGATGTGCATAATACTAGTCCATCAGCCAACCATTAATGGAATAAAGCCCAAATAGATCAATTAAAAATATTCTTCAAATGAAGCTGAAGAAGGTGACGTACATTCTGCAGTATCACTGTGGCTAGGAAGCCAACAACCATATGAGAGCAGGATCAGCTGAATCTTCTCTAAAGGACAGAATATTGAGAAAAAATCAGATTTGGCTGACAGTGTTTGAAAAACAAGGTCTTAGAAAAAACAGTATGCTGTATGCTTGAGGAGAAGCAACTGCATGTGTAAATTTGGTCAGCATATGCAAGTTTTTCCAGTGGCAATACTACTTCGATAGATAGTAGTTACAGCGACCATTTTACATTGGAGGAAGTTAAGAATTACTTTACTAATTCTGTAGTTAGTGGAAAAATGCTTTTATGATTGAAGAATTTAGCCACAACAGTTAATAGGTCTATTTTTTTAAAATATATGCATACATACATATAAATGTATTTTCCCTGAAACATGGAAGTGGTGTGGTTTCAGTCTGAAGCTTGCTGAAAAGCTTTCTTTTTCATTTCAGGGTCACCTTTTGATTATTGGGTTAGAAGAAGATTATAATTCTAAGTAAAAAACACATGCTTTTTGTTTAATCTCAGTCAATTCATGGTGGTAATTATAGCTTTAGAATTAAAGCTCTGTATGTATATGACTACAGCTAGGAAAAATTCACAAGGCTTCATATATCAAAGTAATAAAAAATTATCCCAAAACTGCTATAGTCTCCTCTACCCCCTCCTACTCAGGAAAAATATATAGGGTTCTAACACCTAGCCAATTAAGTGAGAAGAGGAAATGGAAAGCTGCATAAGTAATATTGTATGAATGGGCATTTAAGTATCCTTCATTTTACAAGAATCCTAGGAATATACCTCACTTCTTCAATCTATTATCCTTCTAGGAAACCACAAAAATAAAACATTTCTTGGGCAGAATCCAACAGAAAGAGCACATTCTATTCTTTTTGCTATTGCTTCAGTAATAGATGAGTAACAGTGTGTGTCTCTACTGACAATTTACTTGAAAATAGACAAAACATAAATTATAATAATCATGTAGTCTGTACCCTGTGTGAAGTATACCAAGAATTATAGATTTGTAAAAAAGAATGGGAAAATTCCTAGCCTTGCTTGAAAAAGATTGCTTGAAAAAATCTTCATTAGTAGTATTTCTATTGACCTGTGGTCTGTTAATATTTGGAAGAAGGAATGAAACAATAAAGGGTCCTAGGAAGCATAACAAGTGATATAGTAAGTGTTCGTATCTTTCAAAGGATTTATCTCTTTTGGAGAATACTGACCCCCTCTAAGTGGAAGAGTATCTTTTGCATCAGCAAGAATTTAATCAGGTCTTAAGAAATTACTGTAGGAAACGGAGCTATTTAGGTAGCATCTTAGGTGGACAGAAAAGCCTGTATAGCAGGTGTAGAGTTAGCTTTTTAATTTTTTAAAAATACATTATTTACTCTGGTGATTAGGTCAAGCTCTAGACTAGTTAATTATCCCCACCTATAATTATACAAACTAGATATTGCCTGTTTCTTATTTTGTAATTAATAAACATTGCACAGTATTGCTTCCCCTAGGCAAGTGCTTTGTTCACCCCAGATACAGATGCATACAGGTGGCAAGTCTCCCTACAAAATAGTTTCAGTATAGACATTTGAAACCCAAGAATTTTTCTGCTGTGCTGAAGTTGGTAAGGGATTTTTTTTTAACATGTAAAAAGTTGATAAGTACTTGGAAATACTGAGTTGCTTCACCGTGCCAGAATATTAGCCTAAGGTAGCAAGTGAAAAAGAATTGCCCAGAACTTGTGGTTTTGATGAAGATAACAGAATGTACTGTGTGAAAGGCTGGCAAGAAATACTCCAGGACAGTTACTTTTAGAACTGGGCAAATTTCTGGGAATACTTGGTTTAGGACGTTAATCTAGCATTATTATGCAGATTCTGAATAGACTTACTTTTGTGATGATAAGTCTTTTTTAAGTATGCACATTACACACTGTAATTTTAAGTTTCGAATACACACAAAGACTTCTATCACAGCACAATGCTCAGAAAAGCTTAGATTTATGGACTACATCGGTTGTTTTTGTGAAGAAAAATGAACTGTAGAGTCTTGAATTCACATGAAATGGTAGTTCTCAGTTCATAGTGAAGTTAGTTGATTAAATAGGGCCACTACTAACCTTACGGCTACTACTAACCTTACAGAGTACAAACAATCTGAAAGTTTAGGATAGCAAGCCATGCTATCCTCGGTGTATTGCAAGTCATCCAGAATCTCCTTGGCAAAATCTCTTAGCAAAATAGCACATTTGTGAATTTAAAGCTAAGAATGCCTCGAAGACTTCCAAAATGCTGAAATGCCCCTGAGATGCCTCTAGCTTGGCCTTGAGGCATTGGGAACTCTGACATGGCCTGAAGCAAACTGGCAAGAAATTAAAATGCAGCTTTTATGAATATACCCTTTCATCTCATTCTAATTCTGATGCTAGAAACCACTGGTATGATCACAATTTCTCCCCCACCTGCAGCCTTTCCAGATTCTAGTATTCTGACAGATTAATGTAGTTTATTTGCAAGTATCCTCTTTTTATATCTTTCTTTTTTAAATTATTTAAAAACCCTACAACCAAGCAACCCTAGAACCCTTTGTGAGTAACAGAGCAATTTGAAAAAGATAGTGCAAAGTTGAATAGTGCCGTGTCAGAGTAGTCAGTGAAGACTGTAGGTATGGATACATATTCTGTAGGTATCTAAGCAGTTTTTCATGGCTGAGTTTCTCTATGACTTCTCCATCTTTAGTCTGCATGTTAGCCCTCGCCTTTGTACCTCTTGCTAGTACTACAGAATAATTCTTTCCTTTGTCTCAGCCTACCTTCAGCTTTGCACACTGGTGTGCTTAGGACATGGGAGTTACATAGGCCTCATTAAAGGGGGTAAGAACAGACACAGATACTTTCTCAGAAGTATTATATTGGTGCTATTCAATTTTTTCAGGGTTTCTTAACAGATTTCAGACTTCAGCTCCCACAGTACGAACTCTACCATCATCAAATTCCTTTTCTCAAAACATTCCAAGTTGTTTGTGGAATTTGGGCCGACTTAATCACGTAGCAATTGCAGTACCTGATTTGGAGAAAGCTCAGTCCTTCTATAAAGATGTGTTAGGAGCACAGGTGAGCGAGACGGTTGCTCTTCCTGAACATGGTGTCTACACTGTTTTTGTGGAGCTGGGAAATACGAAGCTGGAACTTCTACATCCTCTAGGAGAGAAAAGTCCCATTGCAAGCTTTCTGCAAAAAAACAAGACCGGAGGAATGCATCATATCTGCATTGAGGTATTTTAACACAATATATTATCTAATAAGAGAATTACTGAAGTATATATTATTTTTTCATAGGCTTGACTTATATCAAGAACAAATATATAAGGCTGTCATATTTGTGAGAATTTGTATTATATAATAATAAGTCCTAAATGTGCCTTTTTCTGTTTTAGAAATTGCAGTGCAATTTCATGAGCTATGTAATTTTTTTTCCTCTTTTATTCTATAAAGATTAAATTGGGGAGGGCTAAATACCCAGTATGTAAGGTGGACAAGCCGAAGGGCTTGTGTAGAGTGTCCGATAGGTGTCAACTTCCTGACATCAAAAGGACATACACTGGAAAAAGATGGAGTTGTTAGTTGAAGCTAAGGCATAGTTTAGATTTTCGGAAGTGTCTTCCTGTTTGATATTTAGTCGACAATTGCATAAAGAAGTAAAAAAAAAATGATTGTCAGTAATACTTATAAACAGCTGTAAAATCTCAGTTTCTTCTGTCCTGTTCTTCCTTGTCCATCAAAGAGAGATTGGTCTGAAAGTACACAAGATGTAAGTGTACTGGGTAAAGTAGTTACCTTATTTAGTATACTCATGTTTTAGTGTATATGTTTGATGCAAAGTTCCATGCTGCTGGCAATGATACATGATTTTAGTATTTTACAGATCTGAGTCTTGCAAACTTTATTATTTCATGCAAAGTGTAATAATAAAAATAATGGGATTGCTGATGTGAGTAAAAATTGTTTTCAGAATTCATAAGACTAGTATTTGCAATTGCACGTTTTCATTGAGAATTGAGAAATTCTGCATATACGCAGGTGTTGCAATTTTTTCTTACATTACATTTGCCTATTTGCAAATGTTCAAGAATAAGAAAATAATTTCTGTTTAAACTGACCCTAAATTGTGTTGCTAGGCAGTTCTGCTATAGAAATGCTAAAGGCTGAACATTGAAAATGGGGTGTGTAGAAGAAAGAAGTGATTTGCAGTAAGGCAAAAAAACCCTCCAGCACCTCTGTAAAATCAGTGGTACTTACAGGTACAAGAGAAAGAAGTTTCTCAGCAAAAAGAGCTCAAAGCTGTCAAATATACATAACCTCTTTTAAGACATTTCAAGAAATATTTGTTACCAGCTGAAATTGTTCTGTATAGATCTCTGTTTTGTATGGGAGATGATCTTGTTGCAGATGAACCAAAGATGACTGGCAAGGGAAGTCATACTGTTAAATTATGAAAATTGAGAAGAATGGGACATGCTAATAATTATGTCATGTTGGACAATGTAGAATTGTTGTGTTAAGAAGGAAAATTTGTAACTGTAAACAGTAGGTCAAGCAAGCCAGGAGTCATAATCTAGGAGTTAATTTCCATTAATCAGGTGAACTAGATCTATTTGCAGACAGATTTTCCTAAATGAAGTATTGTATTCATGGAAAAAATAAAAAAAAAGATTGTCCTAAGTCCCTAATGTTTGTATCCACATAAAAAAAAAAAGGAAGATTATAATTTACATGGGGGAAAAAAGCAATCCATTGACCTGCTGTTCAAGTGGGACTGAAAACAGATTTGGTCACTACTATCGTCAATCAAAAAGATACTAGCCTCCTTCCTCAGTTTTCCATTCTCCTCAGACTGGAAAATCCTACAGTTTCAACTGTCATCTGAAGTTGAGCAAAAATACTTTTCAGAAATACTATATTAGAATCTCAGTGTCAATTATTCATTAATTTGAAATATATCAAATATTTTGTAGAAATATCTTCCTAGGAACAATTTTATTGCAAAAAGCTGAATTCCTTCCATACTGGACAGGAAGCCTGAAAAAATTATCAATGTGCTTTTCATTTCTTCCTTCTGTCTTGTTATTCAAAGGAAAATTTTAGACAGTTGTTTTGATATGGAACTTGTTTCAGACAAAATAAGCATTTTACAAAGAAATTTAATTATTCCTGACCAGCTATAATTGAATGTAACATCTGCAATGAAAAGCATTCTGGACACTTGGCAGAGTAAGAGAGAAACCCGAGCCTGATATTCTCCAAACACAGATGCACCCACAGGCTTTCCACAGGCTTTTCTCACTGCTTCCTTGGGGATGCAGTAATTCATTGCAGCTGAGCCAAGGCAGTTTCTCCTCTGGCCATCTATGCAGGACAGGAGCAGCAGCTGAGGTGGCTTTTCTGCTTGGGGAAACAACCCAGAGGAGGCTATGGCATACATTACATGTGCTGGTTTACTTTAGATGAAACTTGACAGTAATTTTTTTTTTAAGCAGACTGGTAGTTCTGTAGGAAGAACTGTAGTGAGTTCAAAATTTTAATGAACAAACTGCTGCAAGTGAATAAGAATTAACTGATATCTGTTCCTCTGAATTAAAGCTAGGTATTTCCTTCTTCCCTACAACGACATCATGCAAGTCTATTCACCAAGTTATGTTCAGACACCTCAGTCCTCAAAACCAGCAATGCTGTAATGATGTTATTTTAATTCTAGGTCTTTATTGATTATCAACTATATTTTTTCCTAAACTAAGTGCTAATTTTATTATTTCAAAGAGTTAATGCCTTTATGGTTTGGGAAAATTCAAAGTTCCTTTGATGACATGACATCAAATTTAAGATCACATTATACAGCATAAACATGTTTTTGTTAATTACATATTTCTGTAGGAAACCGTATTGAAATATGTTAAAACTATTATTAAGTTCAATTGGAAAACCAGGTCATATTCTGGGATGTTTCTGATAATTCCAAGATTTTTCTTAGGAAACTTTATGAAGCTTAATCTACTCAGAAAGAGGATATATAAATCTAAAAGGACTTTCCTTTTACCTTCTGCCCATTGCCCTCCCTTCTCAACAGCATCTAATGAATCAGTGTTCTGACATCAATTAGACTGGGAGGCATGCTTCTTTAGTTATTGACAGGTTGAAAGCAGAATGATCTTAGTAATAGTAGTGCAGAGCTTAGATTATTTATGGAGTCTTTATAAAGTATCAACATTAAAGAATCAATGGGCTTTGTGCATAAATTATTTTATTTAATAATTTCTTAAACATAGCTAATATTTCTAAAATCTTCAAATAACAAATGCAAACTTCTGTAGGATTTTTATTTTTAAGACTCAATATTTTAAAACTTTAAAAATGGAATTTCTTTTCAGAATTATATTAGAATTGAGAAATAATATTTTAGGAAGGAATTATATTATAGCTCCTAAATGTAGAATCTCTATAATACCGTGTAAAATGTTAATTTGTGTGAACTGTGTTTTTCTTTTATAAGGTTGATGACATAAAAGTGGCTATGACAGAACTGAAGGAAAAAAAGATACGAATATTGAGTGATGAGCCAAAAATAGGTGCACATGGCAAACCCGTGATTTTTCTTCACCCTAAAGATTGCCACGGAGTCCTTGTGGAACTTGAGCAAGCTTGAGCTGTAATATTCATAAATAAAACAATAGATTAGCTGTGAAGTTGCTGAGCTGGTGCTGGGAATATTGATGTGGTATTCAGTCTTTACAAGTTCACTGTAGTTCCTCTGGATTACATACAGCTTTTGGGTACTGAAATAGTGCTACAGATTTCGGGTGGTTTTCTTTATGTTACTGATACGGTTTTCAGAATTGATATATTGAAATTTCTTGTATTCTCTATGATTCCAAAAACAAATATGTGAGCCAAGTTACATATGTAACATAGTAATTTATGTTCTGTTGCTTCATGATTGCAGCATGATTTTATCTCTGTTACCACAGAAACTGTACAGTTTCTAGGTCATCCCGCATTATTTTGTTCTACATTTCAGGGCAGAGACCCACTTCTCAGTGACAACAGTATAGCTTAGATATTCCCTTTAGAAATAAAGGAAGAAGGCACATTGTATTTTCTGTTTTCATAATTCAACATTTGTGCTTCACACTGATTGATTGGTTCATGCAATAAAAATGTCCTGATGTTATTGTATGGGTGTCTGCAATCAGTATGTAAATTTTCCTTTGCATAACAATTACTGCCAGGGAAGTTACCATGCATAAATCATTATTTAGATGTTTTATGAACTTTGTGGATGTGCAGGCAATGATTGAAAAGTATCTGAAAAATTACTTCCCTGAAATATATTTCAGACTGTATTGTATTTGTCACATTTTACTTTTTTTCAGGTATTGGATATTTGTTTTTCAAGCTTTATTCATAGGAAGATACAGAATCACAGAATCACAGAATTATCAAGGTTGGAAAAGACCTAGAAGATCATCCAGTCCAACCATTCACCTATTACTACTAGCTCCCACTAAACCATATCCCTCAATACAACATCCAGTCTTTCCTTGAACACCCCCAGGGTTGGTGACTCCACCACCTCCCTGGGCAGTGCATTCCAGTGCCTGACTACCCTTTCTGAGAAGTAGTGCTTCCTAATGTCGAGCCTGAATCTCCCCTGGCGCAGCTTGCTACCATTCCCTCTAGTTCTGTCACTGCCTACACGGGAGAAGAGGCCGACCCCCAGCTCACTACAACCTCCCTTCAGGAAGTTATAGAGAGCTATAAGGTCTCCCCTAAGCCTCCTCTTCTCCAGGCTGAACAATCCCAGCTTCCTCAGACGCTCCTCGTAAGGCCTGTGTTCCAGACCCCTCACCAGCTTAGTAGCCCTCCTCTGAACGCGTTCCAGAGCCTCAATGTCTTTCCTGTAGTGAGGGGCCCAAAACTGAACACAGTACTCGAGATGCGGCCTCACAAGTGCTGAGTACAGGGGGACAATTACCTCCCTGCTCCTACTAGTAACACTATTTTTGATGCAAGCCAGGATGCCGTTGGCCTTCTTGGCCACCCGCTCACACTGTCGGCTCATGTTCAGCCGTGCATCAATCAGTACCCCCAGGTCCATTTCCTCCACACAGTCCTCCAGCCACTCCGCCCCAAGCCTATAGCGCTGCCTGGGGTTGTTGTGGCCAAAGTGCAGGACTCGGCATTTGCTCTTGTTGAACCTCATGCCATTGGCTTCAGCCCAGCTCTGTAGGGCCTCGCTACCCCCAGGCAGATCCACACTCCCAGCCAATTTAGTGTCATCTGCAAACTTACTGAGGGTGCACTCAATGCCCTCATCTAGGTCATCAATAAAGATATTGAAGAGGACAGGCCCCAGCACCGACCCCTGGGGAACACCACTCGTGACCGGTCGCCAGCTGGATTTAACTCCATTTACTACCACTCTCTGAGCCCGGCCCTCCAGCCAGCTCCTTACCCAGCCGAGGGTGTACCCATCCAAGCCACGGGCTGCCAGCTTCTGCAGGAGAATACTGTGGGAGACAGTGTCAAAGGCTTTGCTGAAGTCTAGGTAGACCACATCAACAGCCTTTCCCTCATCCAGCAGATGGGTCACTAGATCATAGAAGGAGATCAGGTTGGTCAAACAGGACCTGCCCTTCATGAACCCATGCTGGCTAGGCCTGATCCCCCGGCCATCCCGCACATACCGCATGATCTCCCTCAAGACTATCTGTTCCATAACCTTCCCTGGAACCGAGGTCAGGCTAACAGGCCTGTAGTTCCCCGGATCCTCCTTACAACCTTTCTTGTAAATGGGAGTCACATTGGCAAGCCTCCAGTCTTCTGGGACCTCACCAGTCAGCAAGGAGGACTGATAGATAATGGAAAGCGGCTCGGCTACCACCTCTGCCAGTTCCCTCAGCACTCTCGGGTGGATCTCATCCGGCCCCATGGACTTGTGGCAGTCCAGTTGGAGTAGGAAGTCTCTGACTGTTTCTTCCAGAATCACAGGGGAGTTAGCATGCTCCCCAGCTGAGACTACCAGGTCAGAGAGAGGGGTACCCTGAGGATCTGTTTGACCTTTAAAGACAGACGTAAAGAAGGCATTCAGAACCTCCGCCTTTTCCTTATCCTCAGTGATCACATTCCCAGCCTCATCCAGTAAAGAGTGGATATTCTCCTTTGTCCTCCTCTTACTGTTAATGTACTTATAAAAGAGTTTATTATTCTTTTTCACCCCAGCGGCCAGGTTAAATTCAAGCTGGGCTTTTGCCTTTCTGATTTCACCTCTACACATCCTGACAACTTCCTTGAATTCATTCTCAGTTACCCGTCCCTCCTTCCACAGGCGGTAGATTCTCTTTTTCTCACGGAGCCTCAAGAGTAACTCCCTATTCATCCACGCTGGTCTTCTTCCCCGCCGGCTCATTTTGCGGCTCAGGGGGACCGCCTGCTCCTGCGCCCTTAAGACTTCCTTCTTGAAGAGCAACCAGCTCTCTTGTACCCCTTTGTTCGCTAAGACTGAATGCCAAGGGACTCCCCCTACCAGTCTCTTGAACAAATCAAAGTCTGCCCTCTGAAAGTCCAAGGTAGCAGTTTTACTATTCCCCCTCCAAGCTCCACCATGAATTGAGAAATGTATCATTTCATGGTCACTCTGTCCAAGGCAGCCCCCAACCTTCACATCTCCTACCAGACCTTCCCTGTTCACGAACAGCAGGTCTAGCGGGGCAGTTCCTCTTGTGGGCTCTCTGACCAGCTGCATCAGGAATGCATCCTGTGTGCACTCCAAAAACCTCCTAGACTGCTTCTTCTGTGCTGTGCTGTACTCCCAGCATATGTCAGGGAAGTTGAAGTCCCCCATGAGCACAAGGGCTGATGACCGTGCAGCTCGTGCCAGCTGCTTGTAGAACACCTCATCTGTCTCTTCATCCTGGTTTGGCGGTCTATAACAGACGCCCACCAGGATGTCTGCCTTGTCAGCCCTTCCTCTGATCTTTACCCATAGGGATTCAATGTTATCATCCCTAGTCACAATCTCAGTGGCAGAAAAGGATTCCCTAAGGTATAGAGCCACACCACCACCCCTCCTTCCTTGCCTGTCTCTCCTGAAGAGTTTGTAGCCATCCATTGCAGCACTCCAGTCATGGGAGCAATCCCACCATGTTTCTGTTATGGCAACCAGGTCATAGTTTGCCTGCCGCATTATGGCTTCCAACTCTTCTTGCTTGTTGCCCATGCTGTGTGCGTTAGTGTAGACGCACCTCAGCTGAGCCCCTTGCCTCTCTCCTAATCCCAATACCACTTCCCCAGGCCGATCTCTAGCAGACCTGGCTTTATCCCCTTCCCCCTTCCTATCTAGTTTAAAGCCCTTTCTACAAGTCCTGCCAGCTCCTGGGCAAG
Source organism: Porphyrio hochstetteri (assembly GCA_020800305.1). Taxonomy (NCBI): domain Eukaryota; kingdom Metazoa; phylum Chordata; class Aves; order Gruiformes; family Rallidae; genus Porphyrio; species Porphyrio hochstetteri. The sequence continues at coordinate 8,066,312 of CM036915.1, read as the reverse complement.
TATCCGTTTCCCTTTCGGAGACAGGCAATTCCCATCAGCTGTCCTCAGGCCAGGTGCCGAGTAGACCGCCCCGTGATCAAAGAATCCAAAATTTTTGTGTTTGCACCAGCCTCTCAGCCATGCATTTATAAGATGGCCTTTTCTGCTTATCTCAGTGTTTGCCCCTGCCACCAAAGGAATACTGGCAAACACAACTTGTATGCCCGCTCCATCGACTAACTTCCCCAGCCTCCTAAAATCATTTTTTATAATCCTCAGGCTTCTATCAGCAAACCCATCACTGCCAGTCTGAACTACCAATAAAGGGTAGTAATCGGAGGGGCGGATAAGGCTGAGGAGTTTTCTAGAAATATCCCTGATCCGTGCCCCGGGAAGGCAACACACCTCCCTATGGGTAGGGTCAGGCCGACATATTGGGCCCTCTGTTCCTCTCAGAAGAGAGTCGCCCACAACTATCACCCGCCTTTCTTTCCTGGAGGAAGCAGTCTTCAAACGTGGAGCCGTCTGCCTTACCTTGGGCAAGCTTGACGGCAGCGCTCCCATGTCATCATCACTCACATCTCCCTCTGGTTTCAGGGCTTCATACCTGTTACAGAGAGGGACTAGGGGAACCGAGGTAGGTCGGGATGGGGGTCGCCTGCAACGCCGGGCTGAGACCTGCTGCCATTCCTCCTCTCCTCTCAAGCTGTCTCTCCCTGCTGGACTATGGTGAGAGAGAGGGGCCATTTCTCCCAATACTCCCTTAGTCTGGGAAGTGCAATCTCTGCGCCTTTCTTGCAGAGAGTTGCTCCACCAGTCTATCTCCCGCTCGCATTCTCTGATGGTCCGTAGTCTATCTATCTCCTCCCTAAGCTCCACAACAAGGCTGAGCTCCCTTCCCCGAATGGCTTTCAGCCTTTCGAGCTCATCCTCAAGATTGGCAACTAAGCAGAGGAGGTCATCCACCTGCTCACACCTCACACAGGTGAGGCCCTTGCTACTTTCGCTTGGCAGCAGCAGACTCAAACATTCCCTGCAGCCAGTGACCTGGACCGAGGTGTCCTTAGGCACATCCCTCATTGGGGTTGCCCCAGATTTGTAGGGGGAAGGTCTCCGCCTGGTGGACACCATGGTCCAAATGTCTGAACACAAGAAACAGGGAGTCCTTGGCTCAACCTGTGTACTCTGAGCTGGTGCGCTCAATTTCCCCTCTGAGCTAGGAGGGAAGGCTCACCCTGCCTGCGCGAACTGCTGCGCGAACTGCTGCGCGAACTGCTGCGCGAACTGCTGCGCGAACTGCTGCGCGAACTGCTGCGCGAACTGCCGCGCCACGCCCTGGTCGCCGCGCTCCTGGTCGCGGCGCTCCCAGAGGCGCCTCTTGTAGGGAGTCGGATTGCCGCTGCCGCGCTAAGCTCCGCCCCCGAGGAGTCACGCCGACGTGCAGTCACAGCGAGAGGCAATGGCTGCCGCCGGGTGCGTCGCGGGGTCTCTCCTTTTCTCCTCTCCTTCTTTTATTTGCCCTCGAGGATCAATGCTCGGGGGTTGCCGCTTTTCAGAGGGCTCCACCGCCGGGTCTCCCTTGCCTGAGCTCTCTTCCTTCGGCGACTAAACTGGGGCAGCAGTTCCTTCAGTTTTTAAACTGCCGCTGCCGCGCTAAGCCCCGCCCCCGAGGAGTCACGCCGACGTGCAGTCACAGCGAGAGGCAATGGCTGCCGCCGGGTGCGTCGCGGGGTCTCTCCTTTTCTCCTCTCCTTCTTTTATTTGCCCTCGAGGATCAATGCTCGGGGGTTGCCGCTTTTCAGAGGGCTCCACCGCCGGGTCTCCCTTGCCTGGGCTCTCTTCCTTCGGCGACAGAGACCTTAGTAAATAGCAACTAATCTTTTAACTTAATTTATAAATTTTCTTTTCACATACAAAAACACTTAAAAAAACCAATGGAAAACAAGCTGCATAAGTTCTGGTTATGTACATGTCTTTAACATCAGAGAGCATAGCACCATACTTATGTTTCTGATAGACTGCAGTCACAGTTTGTTGACTTATTCATGGACAGGCTTCACTTTATTGGTGTGCATTAAACAAGCAGTGTTTGTCCTGATACTTTCTTTTATAGGTTTGTTCTGACATGTCAGCTGTAAAAATTGAAGACTTGCTGTCTCTATAGTTTTCTTAGTCCTTAAAGTCATATTTTTTTAGCTAAACAATAATTGAATATTTTTCTATATCTCTGCATATACAGTGAATAGTTTCATCTTGATATGAAGTAAATTAATTTTAATCTAGGAGAATTTTTACTGAATGGAAATGGAATTATTTGTTCTTTGTCATGTTTGCTATAACAAAATATGACTATAATGTTAACTTGAGATTTAAACAGCTTTAAAGACATTGGTACTTCCTCATGAATTTTATTTCTGAAAAAACCCTGCAAAGCCATGCATGTTTTTAAATGAGATAAGTCTTGTACTCAGATACTCTGTTGTATTTTAAGAAAAATAGTGGCTTCCACAGGGCTCTTGCATTTCATTAAATCACTGCTTAGAGGGTAGTTTGTGATCTAATTTCTGAATTGTTTGAATTTAGAAATCCTAAGGCTCATGATGAAAAAGCAGGATGATTTGATATTCCTGAAATATGATTCGCCACTCTAGGAGACATTCTGTTAGCAAAGCTGCTTTTGGCTTTTCATTCTTTCAAAGACAGGGAGGCATCTTTTCTGCAAAACTAGCATAGGAATGCCAAGACCAGAAGCCTTGCTGATTACATGTCAATATAATTGAACAGAAGTCTTTGAACCTCATGATTTTCGCTTGGTGCAACAGAAAACAGGGCAGTTATCCTTAAGTTCATACTCTGTTTCTTTGTCCTCTCTGAAGGAGATGGAATTTTGTGTATGACATCTATCAATAAACTCAGAGCTTAACAGAGTACTAGGGAATGGAGATTTTGAGTGGAGTAATGCTTACTCCACTTGTGCTCCCTGTCTTATTAGCAGAAAGGTCCTTGTAATGCTTTTAGTTAGTAACCTGCAATTTTCCTGACTGACTGCAGTGGGGTTGCCTAGCAGTAAATCAGCTGATGTATTATGCTCATCGTAACTAAGTCATGCTCTTATCTCAGAATTCTTACATTTCATCTGACTCCTAAGGTGGAAGTCAAGATTTTAACAAAAGAAAAAAAGAAAGAGTTTGGCTCTGTAAAATTAGTTGATACTCAAAACTGGGGCATGCTTATTACAAACTCTTACCATTTGGTGGGATCAGACCCCTTGTCTGAATATTCGCTACAAGATACGAGAATTTCCACCTGTGGAGCACTAGAGTTGGAAGAAACAGCCAAGAGGACTGGACAGCTGAAGAATATGAAGGCAGCTAAGATGCACTGAGAGAAGTTTTCTGTTCATAAGCCTACCTCCCATAAACTTCAGTGGAAGTAAAGCCCTTCTACTTTTAACAAACTTCTAGCCCTTCACCTTAAGTAAGAGAGCTTTCAGAAGCTATTTGTTCTGACTTTCTAAGGGGTGGTGGTGGACGTCTAGATACATGGGCCTTACCCGCTATCACTGTCATGATTATTATCAAGAAAAACAGTGGAAATTCAGGGATGGAAACTGGAACAATAAAGAACTGTGATTTCTTTCTTCCAGTGGAGGGACACCTAATGATATACCCCTGTTGCACCAATATATGACTTGTAGAAAGAACAACAGTTATTCAAATAACTGGTGCCTGATTAGCTCAGAATGGAATTAGGCTTTGACAATGCGTATTAGATTTTGTTGTGTTTTTTCCAAAAGGTGCAGTGAAACCATCTTCTCTAATAATACCAAGCTCTTCAGAAGATGAAATGTTAATAATGTGTCAGTAAGTTCTGCCATGCTCGGGTCTTTTCAGGTGTGGGTTCCCTGTTCCACTCTCTCTATGTGCCTTTTTTCCCCTCTAAGCTCAAGCATGTTCCCATTTTATGCTGCCTAAGGCTTTCATTACATTTTTCTGGACTTCATCATTGTTACTCAGGCAGTTAAAGGGCTCATAATTAAATGATACAAAATATATTTTTTTATTTCCTGTATGTAACCCTTGAGTTTCTCCTCGGTGGCAGAAGAACAGTCTGCACAATGAATCCCATCCCATATGCATGAGACAAACCTAGAAGAAGACGCAAAAAGCTGAGAAAACAACTATATGCCTTTTAAAAGCTGACTTTACAGTTTGCAAATCTCCCAAAACTCTGGTCCCATCATGCTTATGCTGCAATTAATTCACCTGAATTAAGAAAACCAAACAAACCACTGGGTATTCCATTCTGAATTCAATTGCTTCCACTATTACCATATTTACACCATTTATCACAAGTTTTGGAAAAATATACTCTCATGACACCACACCTACAGTGCTTAATAGAGTTAACACAACTTGAAAATTTAGAAAGCTGTGAATGAGTTACAAGAGGAACTGAAGATGAAACTTGCTTCTTTCTGCAGACCGCTTCCTGGGTGGGTAAACACTTCTGTGTTTAATGCCAAGACTAGAGTTCACTTTCTTAATGCACATGCAGAATTGCCACCTATTGGTAAGGACAGTCCTTGGATTTGGACTTCATTGCTGAGATGGACAAATGGAAGTTGGTGTGACCAAGGAAGTGTCATAGACCAGGAAACCTGGAAATGTTTACAGTATCAACTTGAGGTACTTAAAATTGGTGCTCTGAATAATTTCCTTGGCACTTCCATTTGATTCTCTCCTTAAAAAAAATTATTCCTGTAGTGATCTGACTTGGGTTTGTGGGCTCAAGAAGCCTTGATTAAAAGAAAAAAGATATAATTGTTTCAATAAACACTCAATTCTTTTACCTAAGCAGTTGTCGTGATGGCCAAATTATTAGACAGTGAAACAAAAGAAATTCCTAAAATGGTAACCCTGATGCTTCTCATACAGGTGCTGGGTGGCACTAGACAAAGAAAGGTACCTGAAACATTAAATCATATAAGATTAAACTTGAAACATTGAATCATATAAGATTAATATAGGAATTAAAACTAACAATATATAAATTAATTGGCCCAATGCTGACATTTTAAAATGGAAGACCTCTTTCTTAGGCATGCAAAGTTCTAAGCATTTTCAAAGCAGTTTGAATATTTTATTATATGCAAATTTATCTTATTGTGAAGGAGGGAGGGATAGTATAATCCTTAAGTATGTATAAAATTATGTCATCTATCTACTTTCATGTTTATTTGCACTGTCTTCCCTATTGTTAACATTGTTAACTGCAAAGTATAGAGCATAGATTCACAAGTTAGGAAGAGTTCTGTCTTAGACAATTTAAATTAATGATACAATTTGAAGGACTTCATCATCAAAAGAGAACCAAAAATTGTTACATAATTAGGACAGAGAGAGGGGTAGATGAGAAATGTTGCCATAGAAAACATGGTAGAAAAGAGACTCTTAGTAAATGGCTGCTCTGTAGTTCATGAATCTTAACAACTAAACAAGAAAAAAACCCCCACAGAATGGTGGTTCCATATGCATGGAATTTGACTTGGTGCTAAGCAAGTGGCATAGCTACCCCAGGAAAAACAAAAGCACACCAAGTTGGGGACACAGCTACTACAGTGAACATTGATATCCAGCAGCTTGGAATGCATTATAATTAAGACAGCTTTTTACATTTGCCATTATGAGAAAGATTATTTTTTACACTCAAGAATAACTACAAGTCTCAAATTGGCCTAAGAATGCTTGATCTCACATGTTCCTTTATATATAACCACCATCACCTTGCTGCAGTAGAAAGATCTAGTAGTTTCTAATAAAAGGCCTGGGAAACCAATTATGTTTATCATTCACCATAAGAAATGCTTTTGGAGAAACCCACTTCAGTTAGCTTTTAAATGTCTTCTATTTTTAATCTTTATAGAGGGATCTATATATTATCTGAACAAGGGCATAAAAATCATGAACTGATCTCATAAATCAGGCTGTATGATGGAATGTGACTAAGAGTAAGTCCAGTGCTGTCCCCTGCTGTAATGTTCAAACTTCTGGTGTTGAATTTCATTTTTGTTTCACGGGAGTTCCTCAAGCAACAGGGAAACGTGAGGTGATAAACTGGCAAGAATACATCGCTAGGATTCAGCTGTCTGCTTCACAGTAGGAAGGACTCACAAAAAACATCTGCTATGGCCCATCACCAAGGCAAGGTCTGTACGTGCACGGACCATCTGGTGTGAGGTGGCCTTGCCAAGCATCATGGTAGAGCTGGAGACCTTCAGCAAACTTACCTGCCTACCACTGTTGCTTGATGTGTTTCTGAAGGGTTGAAGGGCTGTTCCACCCTGCCGGCTGGGGGTGCTGAAGCTCTCCTCAGTGTCCAGATTTGGGAAAGCTCCTCCAGCCACACATGTGAAGCTGGTACAGAGATAGGCCTCCAGCCTTCAGTATCTGTGGAAGAACATATTTGACAGGTTAGTCCTTATTACCAAGCTACTCGCTTTTTATGCCATTTTTAAGAATCTCAAGGGTGTACACAGCATGACCTCACCGCCCCTCTGTGAGGCAGCTCAGGGACCTCTGCCATTACCACTTTTAACCTCCCTGGAAGCAGGACCCTCTGAGTGGAGAGCGACCCCTGCGCTTCGGGGCATGAAAGCTGGCAGGCAGGGCCGGAGGTGATCGAGCGGTGATGGCAGCGGGCTGATGTGAGCGGGCGCAGAATATGCTGAGGAGAGGCGTGAGACTCTGAGCCTCCCCTCCGCGCCCCGCGGGCGCTGCCTCCCTGAAGCGCCGCGGCTGCCGGGCTATGCGCCATGCAGGTTCCCGGGCGGCCGGCGGTATTCTCGCACGCAGCTTCCCGGGCCCACCAGCCGTCTCGGTGTGTGGCGCTGAGGCAGGCACACAAAGAGCGGCTGCAGCTGCCCCCGTGTCCCCGCCGCGGTGCGGGGTGGGGACCGGCCCGGTCGTTGCCAGCAGGGGTAAGGAGCGGGGGCGCAGGGCGGAGGACCAGCGGCCGGTGTTGTCACGGGGACCGGCGGCTCCGCCGGGGGTGGGGCGGCATCATCCCTGCGGATCCCCACAGGGGAGCGGGGAGCCCACGGGGCCGGGCGCTGAGGGGGCGCGCGGCCACCCCTGCGCGAGCGCGGATTTTGCTCTCCTCGAAATAGGGGCTGGAGGCCGCCCGCCCCGCGAGCAGCAACCCCCGCCTCATCCCCATCCCCATCCCCTAGCAACCGAGGTCCCCGCAAGGGGACGGGGAGCTGGGCTGAAGGGGAGCCCCTGCGGCATGGCGTCGCCGCTGGTGTCGTCGCGGTAGTCGTCGTCGGGCTCCGGCACAGGGGGCTGCCGCACGCCCACATGTCCCCGCTGGCACGGCGCCGCTCTTCTGCCCGCTGTGGCGGGGAGGCGGCAGTGGAGGACCCGTGCCACCACCGCCTCCTGTCAGCCGTTGGAGAGCTGGCACCGTCTCCCCAGCGCCGGGCTGCCGTTGGGGACGGCGGGTGCCTCGCGCTGCCGGCTCGCGATCAGCACCCTCACGGGAGGGCTGCGCGCGCTTGGGCTCAGCCCGCCATCCCAATCGCCTCACCTCAGCTGTGCTCAACGGCTGCTTTCGGTAATGCAGGGACCGACAGTGCAATATATGCATAATGCCTGTGTTTTGTGGGAGGGCGGGAGGCTTAAGATTCTATTTGTCTTAATTGTCAAAGAAATGCGAGAGGAGCCCTCTTGTAATGCAGCATCGCTAAGAGTTTGCATTTGTTTCTGCTTTCATGCCTCCAGTGCTTTCCTGATCCCTTCATCATGAGTTCTGGAGGAAAGAGGCTGCTCAATTAAGAATACTCGATTTTTGTTTGGATACACAGCATGAGACGTTATAGCGTTTTAGAACATTCTTTTGAATACATGTGGTGGGTTGTATTGCCATAACAAAAGGGATGGGGGTGGGGGAGAGAAAGGGAGTGTTGTGTTGTGTTTGCATCAGTGTCTTGGAGAGGCAAAGACTGGGTTATTTTGCCTTACCTAGCAGCCTGCGCTTTCAGATTTATGTACTTTGCATCCTCAATGTCATTTTGATGGTTGTAGCATGCTAGTGAGTCCATACAAGAGAAGAAAATGAAATCAAGACAAGAAATCATGCAATGCTCATAATACAGAGATAAGGTAAATTGCAGTGTTGTTCAAGAAAAGTCTTAAATTACCGTGACTAGTGGGGGTAGAAAAATGCAAGTAGCATTTCAGTTATATTACGTGGTCAAAACCACCCTATAATCTCCTAGAAGGGGCTGGGAAATCAGTTGGCAGAAGAGGTATTTCATGTATTATGCCAGTTACCTAAGAACCCCTTACCTAATTAGCAGAACTGAAAAACAGAAACAACTGCTATCATGGTTTTATATGGTTGTGTGTAAGCAACAGTATTTTAAGCAGGTAGCTTTAAAAGGGAAGAATTTTAAAGTAATTCTTTATTGGCACTTAAGAAGTAAAACCACAGTATGTGGTGGTTATCTGTACATTGAAAAGTGTAGGACTGAAATGCATATTCAAGCATAAAATTGTAATTTATCATCATACAGTTCAGTTTCTCCTTCATACGGGACAGACAAGGATGAAAAAGCTTTCCCTTCTGTATGCTGTTCTGTGGGAATTGAACTACTAAAGGAGAAGCCTTACTCTAGTTTGGGTTTATAGGATTTAAGGTTTCAGACTTGTCATCTTTGATTGTCAGACTTCCTAAACCTAAATTTTCTGATTATTTAGTCCTTACCTGTGCTTTGAAATATCTAAAGCTATTTTTAAAAATGCAGTGTTGCCTCTAATCAGTAGCTGCATTATTGCTTCCTCTCGATCCTCAAAATAAAGGAGTATTCTTGAACAGGCCATAGCTGCTCAGCACTTTTGGGCAAAGTCTTATGATTCTAAGGAAGAATCTCCAAAAGCATTTTTTGTGCAGTTACTTGGTTAATGCCAGTTCAGGTTGGAGACTGGACATGAATTTCAACAAGAGCTAGGTCTTTAAAAAGTGACCTCTGCTTAAGGCTGTGAACATGAGGAACCACTTCAAGAAGCATAATTTTGCAACCTCTCCAGTTGTTCTGATAAGAACACTTGCTAAGAAATATTTCATGACAATGCCATGGTTTAAACATCTTCCAGTTACTACCCCTGTGCTGAAGGAGGGATACATATCTAGCAAGAAGTGATCTGTTCCAGGCCACCAGCTTACAGAGAGACATATAGAAGATCCTGGTTTTGTCCAGAATAAAATCTTGGTTGTAGCTTCTGAACACATCAGATTTTTAGATGCTTTTGCAAATTTTTTATATCCGTTTCCTTTGTAATCTGTATTTAAATAAACAAGGCCGTGCTTTCAGGCTTTAAGCCACTGAAATGATAGAAGCTGGGGAGCAGCCCTGCAAAGAAGGCCCAGAGGTCCTGGTGGACCTGTTTGAGCAAGAATGTAGCCAGATAAAGGGAAGTAATTATCTCCCTCTACTCAGCATTCGATAAACTGTATCTATAATCCTGTGTCCAGTTTTGGTCCCCTCTAGTAAAAGAAAGATACAAATAGAGTGAGTTCTGTGGAGACCACCAAAGTTGTTAGGGCTAGAGGCTGGGGTCTGTTAGGGAGCAGAGCTTGCTCAGCCTGCAAAAGGGAAGGCTTTGGGAGGACATAACAGCAGCCTTCTGATAACTACAGAGAGATGTTCAGGGAAGCGGAGCCAGACTCATCGCGATGGTATGTGGCAGAGAATGAGAGACCATAGGTGTATGCTGAAATGAGAGGTTCAGACTGGATATAAGCAAAATCTTTTGTCCCACAAGGAAAATCATATATGTGAACAGGTAGCCCAGAGAGGTTGTGCGGTCTCTGTCCTTGGAGATTTTAAAGACCAGACTGGATAATGCCCTAAGCAACCCGATCAAGCCTCTGGTGGACAAGAGATACCCAACATTCTTTCCAACCTGAATCATTCTGTGATCCTATGAACAGTTGTATGTTTGTGCCTATCTGTACATGGAAGCAGACATGTTGCCAAAGTCAACATTTTTTAAGAAAGAACTGGATCTTTCATTCTAAGGCTAATCTGTGGCCCTCAGCAAAGATGGAGTATAATATCAGTATGATACATTGACCTCTATTACCTGTGTAATAGTACATTACTATTAGTATAAACTAATACCTTACTATAAGCCTCCCAAGGAAGAGATACTTGCTTTAAATATTTCTACTTTAATGTAGATTTAAAGAATAGGAAGAATATAATTCCTGCAAACAAGAACATTTCTATGTAGTACATTTTGGCACTCCTGTGAGGCAATTAAAGCCTTGCAACATTAGTGCAAAAGACATAATGGTAGGTCTTATAGCTGGAGAAAAAAAATAGCACTGATGCAGTCACATCCACTTCACAAGTTAAGAGGAGAAACTGAAAGCAGAATCAGAATTCACTACTTTTTAGACACTCCACAAAACATGTAGTTTCTGAGTCAAATGCTCATTGTAAGTACTTTGGATATTTGCAAATGCTTTTAGTCTACTGGAGAGAGCATTAAAATATATGATTTTTTTTCCCCTGAGGATCCATTTTCCCTTGAGCTCTGTAAAGTGCAGCTCAAGAAAACCACCATGTATTTCCTGAAGTGTTCAGTGCTTGAGGTTTGTGCTGCCTGTGGCACCTGAACATGCAGCACTTAGGCTTTATCATGGTATCCATGAGAAGAGTGCTTTTATTCCAGTTCTCAGTTTTGTCTGAAGTTAAGTCTCATCTTGGCTAATGATACTGTTTTCCAGAAGAAAGGTCTTACATAACTAGTAAACTCACATATAGAATGAAGTGTTTGTTTCTGATAACGATAGGTTAATACGCTGTCACTTGAGTCCCATGACATTCCTTTCCTTTTTTGTTGCAGTACTTACTGTCTTCATTCACCTGCTGCAGCAGAGGAAGGTGACTTGCACTTCGAGAGGAGTAAGTTAGCACTGAGCAGGGACTGGTATGGAAAACTCTAGGATTAATGGGTACTTCCACCTAAGCGCAAGAGGAAGAACTAGAAATCCTGTAGGGTAGGGATGACAAAGAAAGAGTGTTATTTTTCTCAGATGATAAGTTTGCATGAAATACTGCTGGAGATGCATACTCTGAAGTATAGTTGTGCATGAAGGGAGCATTTTCTTTTGAAAGAAAAATAAATGAAGAGGAGAGGAAAGCTGGCAAAAAGGTGTACAAAAAGTCTTGGAATGGAGAAATATATCAATTGTAACCAGTGTGAGGTTTAGAGACCAGATAAGGATTTTCAAATAGCAGTACTTCTGCAATGCAGACCTACACTGATACCCACCTGGACTGACAGTGCGAGCATCTTTGGATAGTTGTCTGTTTTGAACTATTATGATAAAGTTTCTTTCAGAAAAACAGTCCTTCTAGTTACAGTCTTATTAATGAAGATTCACACATATAGGAATAACTTATTATTGTTTTATTACTTACAAGGCAGGTTGAATATTTCAATTCTATTAGTTGAGCAGTGTAAATTTTGAACTTTGTTTTGTACATTGATGTTAGGAGCATTTGCAAGCACTTCACCAACTAGCATTATTTCCTTTTACCTTTGGAGACATCCCCCTCACAGACACACTTGTCAACTACAACCTTTGCAAAAGTTCCTGTCCCCAAGTCAATTGTACCATAACCCTGACCATATTCAAAGAGTTAAATCTGCTGGTTTTATTCCTCAAACACTTCTACAAGAGATTCCTGAGCTTGCAAGTTTTTCTTTTGTACATCATCTAACTTTGTGTGTTAAAGGTTCACAGGATGCTGTCCTTGAAGAATGTAGAGAAATTGTTTCATTTGAGGTAAATCTAACTCCTGTACTAAGATTTTGTAGTGTGGTTGTAAGAAGGCAAGTTATTTCTTACTGTCACAAGGATAGCAATGTTTTCTTAAAAAAAAAAAAAACCGAAATCAAAACAAAAACCAAACAGCTCACAACCCAACACAGGTTATGTAACATTAACCATGAGTGGCAACACTGTTCTAGATGCTTAACCACTTTAATCCAGAATGCCAATCCAACATGGGAACATAGGGCTTTTTTGGTTCATTTCCCTTTCCTCCAGTAAGGTATTTTTCTTGCAGTGACTGTAGAAGGGTCATTTCTGCTTTCCAGTTTTTCCACTTTGGATTTGTTGACAGTGACAGCCAGCTGATTATCTTAGCATGACACTGCAGGGTTCTCAGAGGAATTTAGTGTGATAGTAATTCCAGTAAACTGAACAGAAAACTCATATTTTAGCAGATAAACAGGGATGGAGAATTCATTCTCTTATGTATAGACTTTCATCATTCCATCTCACTGTTTTAAGAGCCTGAGTCCACAGAAAGAGCTTCATTCAGTAGTTTTAGGAATGACATTAGAATGATCCCCTGGAATCACTGTGTGATCTGCTCCTCTGGATAAGCTGCTGAAGAAGGAAGTGTAGGAATACATTTAGAAGACTTTGCAAATCTTGGTGTTCTAACAGTTGATGTAAACCTCAATTGCATTGCAAACTAGCAACAGACAGCAGTGACAATGTCTCCTCAATTTTCCACAAATATACTGTGCCTATCTTCAGGAGTATCACCTGGACAAATCTCTTAAGGGTCTCTGGAAGGAACTTGCTAGGCATCCCACCATGCAAAAGACCACTGATCTCATGCAAAGTGACCCTGTAGTACCCAGAAATCCTTAATCATAGGGAAGATTAAGTCATTACAGCATTTCATATAAGGAAGAAACAAGGTGAATTAAAAGCCAGGTGGAACCAACTCTTGTCACAAATGCTTTGTGACAAGGTAGGCACTTTTTGAGTGGTTATGGTAATACAATGTGGAGAAAGCTCATCTTATACATAGAGGTCTATATGCCTCTCCCTTAAGTGCTGACTTTAGGAGTTCTAAACTGATCAGAGAACATACTGGAAATTAATGGAAAGAAGGGAAAGGAAAGGGAGAAGGAAAGGAGGAACAACACAACATTTGTATTGTTGGATGATAATGGTATGTCTACATGAAAATCCCTGAGGAGGAAGAGGAAGTGTAAGCCCCAAAAGAGTGAATGTTTAGATAGAGAGCCTGGATGAAACATTAGCACAATTCCAAAATCAACATGATTCCTGTCTCAAATGGTATGAAACACAAGACTATGAAGTCATCAGTAAGCCCCAAAAGAGTGAATGTTTAGATAGAGAGCCTGGATGAAACATTAGCACAATTCCAAAATCAACATGATTCCTGTCTCAAATTGTATGAAACACAAGACTATGAAGTCATCAGTGTGTCATCTGCATAAAACCGGGATAAACAATTCTTCCTTTGCTGCTCAATTATTACAAAACCAGTTAGACAAGTATTTGTAAACAGTATTTTCCCCCCCATACAGGCTATAACATAGGGTGAGAAGCCCAAGTTCCACAAGGACAACACCTATCTAAATGGTATTATTAGAATCTCCCAGAAGTAGCTGTGTTTGGCATTCAGCATTCAGGCTCAGTGAAATAGCTGATCTTTATGTGAGAGAAAGAATAATAAGGAAAATGAGATTGCCACACCCCTTCACATATTTACTGCTTCCATGTACTAGACAGAAACTTTGTCACCCATTGTGCCCTTCAAAGTCAGAAGATTGTTTGCTGTACTTCACTAGTTAGCATGTCTTTCTAGAGAGTCTTAGAAGTGCTAGTTAACATTCCCTTTTACTGCTCCAGCAAATTGGAATATATTCCTGAGTGCCTTCTTACTACAGCAGTGGAGCAACTGAAGAGCATGAGTGTTGCACAGACGAGATTCTATTCTGGAATGACATGGATTTTTTCTTTTTTTCCTATCACCAAGAGTGAAATGACATCAAGCAATTGACGTTACTGTCTAGAATCACTGATATGAGCTACCACAAAAGTATCATTTCAGTTCAAGGACTAATGCACCCTTTTGGTTTAGTCAAACCTTGCAATAGGTCTCAAAACTCATAGTCTCAAAAGCCAAGAGAGATACCTTTTCAACATGTCAGGGAGAGTACATGGAGATGGGATTGCTTGTTTCTCATTCAGAAGCAAGATTGCATCAGAGCTGCCATGTTCTTTTGCTGTGGGTTGTTTATTTCTTCTTTTAATGTTTTTTTCTAATCTGTGGCTTTTCTGATGGCCACACTAAATGCGACCAGGTTTTACAAGGTCGCTGTGCTGTCTTGAGTTTCGAAGACGACTACAACTACTAATGTAGGAATAGTCATAAATGCCATGACACAAAGAACACAAATATTTCTACTTATAAACTGATATAGTATGTGAAAGAGCAAAGACTTGCCTCAGTTCCAAATTCTTAATATGCAGCATAGCATGTTGTTGCCATGCTACCGGTATTGCTTGCCTTGATATTAAATTTACCCTTAACAGATTTGCATTTAAAAAGAATGAACTACAGTAAATTTAACATAACCTGTATTTTTGACCTCTACAAAATTTTATTTAATTTCCTAAATAAACCTTACCATAATAACAAATCTCTGAGGTGAATGAACCAATGAAATATGGAGAAGTTCTGTTTGGTTGTGCAATAAAGTTTTATATTATAGTTTTAGTACTTAAGGAAAATGTGCGTTTTGCCTACCTCAGTTGCCATCCTTCACAGTCTCTGATTTAGTACTACCCAAGGGAAATCAGAGTATAATGATTTTTTCTTGTTATTGCTAAGTTGTGGAGGAGAAAAGAATGTTATTTTTTTTATATGTACGCACATACATATATATATCACAGAATCACAGAATTGTAGGGGTTGGAAGGGACCTCGAGAGATCATCAGGTCCAACCCCCCTGCCAAAGCAGCTCCCCAGCTCATATTGCACAGATAGGCGCCCAGACGAGTCTTGAATATCTCCAGAGAAGGAGACTCCACCACCTCCCTGGGCAGCCTGTCCCAGGGCTCTGTCACCCTCACTGTGTAAAAGTTCTTCCACATGTTGGTGCGGAACTTCCTGTGCTCCAGTTTACAGCCATTGCCCCTTGTCCGATCTCCACAGACCACTGAAAAGGGGTTGGCCATTTCCCCCTGCATCCCATACTTAAGATATTTATAAACATTAATTAGGTCCCCCCTCAGTCTTCTTTTCTCCAGGCTGAACAGCCCCAGCTCACTCAGCCTTTCCTCATAGGGGAGATGTTCCAGGCCCTTAATCATCTTCGTAGCCCTTCTCTGGACTCTCTCAAGGAGGTCCCTGTCTTTTTTATAGCAGGGAGCCCAGAACTGGACACAATACTCCAGGTGGGGCCTGACCAGGGCAGAGTAGAGGGGGAGGATCACCTCCTTAGACCTGCTGGTCACACTCCTCCTGATGCATCCCAGGATCCCATTGGCCCTCTTAGCCACCAGGGCACACTGCTGGTTCCTAGCCAACCTGTCATCAACCAGGACCCCCAATATATATATATATATATAATGTCCGTTAGGCAAAAATCTCATGTTACTGGAAAACAACTCTTGATTAGAGATAAGGTTGCTTTAAAAAGAAACTTATCCCTGTGATATTCTTAGATAGTGAATCAGTATAGCTTTAATTATGTAGAAGAATTTGACATATTATGGCCCAGGAGATAAGAGCTGTCGCATATTGGATGATAGAGAAAAGGGGAAGGAATTCTGTTGGTGACTAGATATTCCATTCTCGGTGCTGCATCAGGGGCATTAAATGAATGGTGGAAGAGAACACTTCCTAGTAAATACTGATTTGCATTACATTTCTGATTCCAGTATTATGAAGGTTGTTGTTGGCAGAATTCTTCCTTCCTAGTAAATGACTACCTGCTTTCTTGATGGAAGACTTGCCATGAAAAAATAACTGTGATATGAGGAGTGTGCCTTTATGTCAACTGTGATTTGTGTTTTGGGTTTTGTTTGTGGGTTTTATTTCTGTTTGTTTGGTTTCGTTTATTTGGTTTTTTAATAATAAAGGAGTTTTCTTTGAGTTGTCAATGGTACATAGAAATATTCCTCTGCTCTTCCCTAAGTAAAAGGCACAGAAGGTGTCTGTTATGATACTTGCTGTTTTCAGTACTTGGAAAGTACCTTAGTGTTTTTAGCACATCTATTGCACACCTATATGCAGTGATAATAAATTATCTCTTCAGCATGTGTTATATCTGATACTTGTCCTCCATTTATTATTCAACTCACAGCAATCATAACTGGACCCACCAATTAGCAGATGATCTAATGACAAATAATGATTGGGGGGGCAGAGGAAGTGCTGTTAAGATTATATTACTCTAGGGACAAATAACTTGCATCAGATGTATACATTGGTACTGTAATTTTTTTTGTACTCTCATTCTAGGTAGGTCTTAGCAGAAAGTCTCAAAGCAAAGGAAATAAAATTGATCACCCTGTTTTACAGATAGGAGTCACTGAAATGACTTGCCTCGAATAATTCACCCTGCTGTGTGACTAAACCATGATCTCTGGAATAGTTGCCTATTTTTTTATCCATGGTACTATCTTAACCTGGTTCTTGCTTTGTACAGTAGCATTGAGGAGAATAGCAATCTGTTAGTTGATCTGCTTTCTGTCATACAAGCGTCTTTCTCACATTTTGTTACAAGAATGATTTGCTCATGAGATGGTACTTTGTACAAATCATAGTAAAGAACCTTAATAACCTGTGCTTTGCTTCCTAAAGACTGGAAGAGGGACAACTGAGTATTGTTTATTACTATGCTACTAGCCCTTTCAGAATAGTATTTTTTCCCTGTGCATATCACTCTATTTATTTTGGAGGTCTTAAATCACAATTTAGAAAAATCTCTGGCTTATTAACATTGATTTAACTTAGATTTGTTAACATCTCTTAGTATTAGGTTTAGTTAAGGCTCCAGTCAGCGGTGTGTGAGAATTGCAGCTTTGAGTTTGTACTCACACAGGCTTCAGGAATGAAGAAACTGTGAATGTGTAGTTTAAACGTCTGTGAACAATATGATATCTTTAAAGATTTTTGAAATTTTTGTGACTGGCAGTGCTATAGCAATTGTAGTGGAAATAAGTTCCTTAATATTAACCAGCCCCTGTTTGAATCATATAAGCTTGAGTTATTGATTTTCTTTCTAATGGTACTTCACGTTTTATAAACATTCATAATAAATACAAACAAGCCAAATGCCATCCAGCATTTCTCAAACAGGTGTTTTATCAGTAAATAGTCCATGGTGTTACATATTTTTATCTATGTTAATGTATTAATTAAGGTAATGTAGTAACCTGCTATAGTAATGGTAAATACTATTGCAAGGTTGGGAAAAATGAAATCTGTATACTGGCATTGTAAGTTTTCTACCCTACCCGTGCTCTGGCACAATGAATCTTACCTTTTGACAGGATGAAATACATATTGCCTTTATGATGATACCTCTCTCATCATTGGATGCACTTGTGATTCTGATTGGGGATGACTACTGAGGTTGACCCTGGTTGACTGGTTGACAACTTGTAACATGTTGGTCTCATCGACACAGTAACTCTCACCTCCTCTGGCCGGACTGGTAGTAGTCCTTACTTCTCTTCTTCAGACCATCCTGTGAGGCTCAGCAGGTGTGGTTTCTCTTGCTCAGCTGCATGCTAGACTACCTATCACAGGATGCATACTGAAGATACAGAGACCCTCACAGATCATGAAGAAAAGCAATGTGGGAAAATGAAACAGGAACTTTTAAAGTGTAAAGTTTGAACTCTACCATACATGTGGAACTAAATTAAGCAACATAGTAGCACCCTAAATGAAACAGAGGTGCTTAAAAATTTTTTTAAAAATCTTTATTGTGGTGGATGCTACAAGCCAACTAAGTGCATAGGACCCCTTTGTGGCAGGTGTTTACAAAGACAGCAGTAGACTGTCATTTTTCAAAAGACTGAATTGTCTAAATAGACTATATGGGTTGGTGTCTTCTGCTTAAATTTTTCTGCTAGAGGAAAAAAATATTGCAAGAGTATAAAAATGTGGTACAGAGCCAATATAACCTTATATTATGGTAGAGATAGGGTGTTGTCATCATTTAACCCCAGCTGGCCACTAAGCACCATGCAGCTAATTTCTCCCACAGCAGGATGGGTGGGAGAATCAGAAGAGTACAAGTGCAAGTGGGAAAACTCAGGGGTTGTAATAAAGACAGTTTACAGGTAAAGCAAAAGCCACACGTACAAGCAAAGCAAAACCCAGGAGTTCATTCACCACTTCAGTTCAGCCATCTCCAGGAAAGCAGGGCTCCATCACATATAACAGTTTCTTGGGAAAACAAATGCCATCACTCCAAATGTCCCTCCCTTCCTTCTTCCCCCAGTTTTATATGCTAAGCATGGCATCATATAGTATGGAATATCCATTTTGTCACTACCAGTGTATTCACTGGTGGGGTGAGGGGCAGAAAAAGCCTTGGTCAGCAGTAGCCAAAACACCCCTATAGTATCAATGCTGTGTTCAGCACAAATCCAAACATAGCCCCATACTAGCTGCCATGAAGAAAATAAACTCTTTGAAAAAAATTAGCTGGATTTAATCAATAACACACAGGCTAAAAGTTTGCTGAAAACTTGAAATAATATGTATGTCTGTAATTGCCAGTTAAAATAACTTAGATGTACTTAACTGGAAAATCGTAATTTTGCTTTGCTATTTAGTTACAATTTACTCTTAACCTTCTTGCTGGCATAAACTATAAAGATAAAATTAGTTACCTTTATAAACTAATGTATTAAATTATTTGCCAATGGAAATATGAGTAGCATATGGAAAAAAATTTCTTTGCCATTGAGATTATAAAAGGATGGCAGATGGCTTTGCAGTTAGTACACTATTTCCATTGTTGTTGGTCTTGACCAATACTATGTCAATGTGTCGGGTGTGGGTATATCATTATTTTTTTAAAACAAGCTCCCCAAAGTTCACTTCATCTGTCACCTATAGACTTACTTACAGATTTTTAAGCTCTTTGTAGCAGGAATGTCTGCAGAATACTTAATGAAATCTTAGTTAATGGACTTTTCCACGACACACGTAATGTAGGATTTATTTGCCCCAGCTGACAGTTGTTGCTATAGCAAATACAAGATGAAGAATAAATGGAAAGGAAAATCTCAAAGGGCCCAGTAGTTGATTATAGTCTTGCAATGCTAGGCTACATATGAAGGTACAAAGTTATATCCTGCAGGGGAGCCCTCTAAGTGCCTGCGAACATCTACTCAGAAAGCCCAGGAAAGGTCTGCACAGTGTTAGCAGTTTACAATTGCAGGTAACACCTCTCATTAAGGGACTGGGTTGTATCTTTGCCATTTAAGTGGCTGGAAGCTAACCTTGATTTGAACTGTGTGCAGCTCAACAGTATTTCAAGACTTCAGTTTTGCTACAAGCTACAAACTTCCCTGCAGTACTCTGGTCCCCAAGAATGTCTCTGCAGCCCCATGAGGACTATAGCTGTATAACTTTCTGTAACATAGGAAGTTCTAGTTACCACTAGAACCTGCCATGGTGTCATTGTTCAGATCATAATAATTAAGCTTAGAAAGCTGTAACTTAGTTGACTTAATGATAGAAAAATAGAAATTTTTCCATTTGTTGGAGGAATTAGTCTACTTTTGACTTTCCCAATGAGAAAAACAATTATGTAATATGTAGTATTCTTTAAGGATGATATGCTGCTAGCCATAATACTTTGTGCCTTATATATATAGATATGCCACTAGATAAGACATTACTTATTCTGAACCTGATACCAAGTTTTATACACACACTCTCTCGCGTTTCAGTTGAAGATGAACCAATCTATTATAAACAAATAATAAACCCACTGAAGAACAGCAAGACTCATATTTCCATTTACATTCTTGCCTGAGTAGCTACTTACTGCATGATTAGCGATACCAGGTGCAGAGTACTCAATTGGAAAATTCATAGGTAAATGGAAAATAGACTGACCCACAATATACCACTGTAACATGTCAGATAAGATGTTTCAGTGATCTGTCAACTATTTCATTTTGAATGGAAAAACTTTAATTCTGTAAAGTGTTATCCATCTGCATATCTACACTTATTGAGGGCCTAGGAAATGTTCTGTTTATTTAAATGTGCTAAGCAAAACAGAAATACGACAAATAAAATGCAGGAGAAATTCTTGGGTTTGTATCAGTCCTCCTTTCCATCCCTCCCTCCCTCAAGCTTCATGTATATTCCCTTAGTCATTTGGTAGTCAATATGACACAAGTAAGGTAAGAGGCAGATACAGAGTATGAGGATTCCTTCCCTACTAGTGCACAGCTATAACCTTCCCTTGTACTGTATTTGTTAGGTGTTACATATTATCTTTTCCATGTGATACATTATTATACATGCTGCAGCTAGGCCAGCTGCAGTCTAAGACAAATCTCTTGTTTAGGTGAGCTGTAGATCTAATTAACACTGCTGACACTGCCTCTTACTCAACCACAGGGTACACTTACTAATGAGAATGGCTGAAACTTTATTAATACTTTTTGGAATATTGCAGAACAGTGAGTTTTCAGCCTTCTTCCTGTTCTGTGCTGCATTGTTGCCTACTTAACCTGTCAGTTATTGATAGGGATAGTCTGTCTACATGTGTGTGAATACAAAAAAAAACCAAACCCCCAAAAAAACCCCAACCAAAAAACCAGGCCTAATGTCTCCAAATAGTTAGGATTTTCATAGATCAGTAGAAGTCTCCTTGTTCCCATCTGTAACAGAGCACAGGATGTTAGAGAAGACAAAGATAACCAGGTACTTCCTTTAAGTAATTAGCAAACCTGGAGGAATGACATGCATATAAGTCAAAGACTATTCAAGAGGTGTAGTCCAAAAAGATAAAGAGAGTGTAGTATAAACTGCCAAAGTCTCACATCAATCTGGTCTACAATTTCTGCTCTAATATTTGTGTTTACTTCTATTTTCATAATGCAAATATTTCAGCTTTATCACACACCGGTAGAGGGCAGGCTCTAAAGTCTCCAGTGCTGGAAACAGTTGCTTTCTCTCCTTGTAACGACTTGGCAAATATGAGATAAACATTCAGCTCCCATCATGAAGGACTAAAGGGAAATAAATGCTTTCTCAGACTTTCAGCAGGCTGATGTTACAAAGGTCAACTCTGTTCAGAAGTGATAACCTCCCAGGAACAGACTTGTTTGATTTTTCCTTGAATCATAAAGATTTCACTGTGTTGCTACAGAAATCACATAAAATCCAGATGCATTTTTCCAAACATGGTCAGAGACTTTAGTAAATATTCAACCCCTCCCTCATCTCAATAGAACCACCTAAGATCAGGAGTAAATCGGCACTTTGTTGCACCACTTTGTCTGAAGAAGGTTAGTTTTTCAATTTTTAACAAGTTCTCCAACCAGACAAGATTCACGTGCCTGCCTTCTCCTTTAGAAGCCATTAGGATCTGATGGGATAAGTCTTGTGCATCAGAGCCTAGGCAGCTAATGATGTCTGACTTTGTGGCTTTAAGAGGAGCCTTTTAAATAATAGAGTTAATATTTTGCCTGCAGATTTCTTGAAAAGGATCTCGCCACCTTTACTGAAGTTTTTCAAACTACAGCAGACAGTTGAGATAGCCAAAGTCACATTTTTCAAAGAATCCCTTCACTTCAGGCTAATTGCATACTTTATTTCGTCCACATACATTGTATGTTTTGAGTTTGAAGGCAATGTTATCTTATATCCCAAAGGACAAAATGCTTTTAAAAATTGTGCTTCACCCTTGATGTTATTTCACACTCTCCATTTTGAACCATTCATGAAGGTATTTCATTATTTTCCAAACAGCAGAGTAGTCTTTTATACCAGTCACTATTATTTGCAGAGTATTTGACGGATGAGTTGTCTCTCTGAAACCTCAAGACGTTCCTAAAAGTAGTGCTTAGAGCTGACTGTCTTACTAAAGATTAGTCAGAATCTGTAAAGTACCACCAGTTGTCCATCTGCCCTCCACTCAACTTCATTGCTACCCAAAGAGAAACAGGGGCATGTTTTGGAATTAGCAAGGACTTCAAAGTGCATCTTCAATGGCACTAAAGATGCACCAGGGCAGGTTCAGTTTAGATGTTAGGAAAAAGCTTTTTACTGAAAGAGTTGTCGGGGCCTGGAACAGGCTGCCCAGGGAGGTAGTTGAGTCACCATCCCTGGATGTGTTTAAAAAAAGGGTAGATCAGATACTTAGGGATATGGTTTAGCTTAGGACGGGAATGGTTGGACTTGATGATCTTAAAGGTCTTTTCCAACCTTGTGATTCTGTGATTCTCTGAAAGATAAATATTGTTCTTTATGTAGCATCAGAAATGAAGCTCTGAAATCTTCTGTTTGCAAAATAAAGATATGGGGGTAGTGGTAGTAAAACATGGCTCCAGCCTTCAAAATGAAAGATCACTGTCTTTGTTATTGCAATTTCATGGCTAGAAATCTGCATAGAGTAGTCATTTACTTATCTGCTCCAAGCTTTTACATAACTGACGCTTTGTCATCTTCTGCCTGCAAATTATAGGCAGTCATTGGTGAAGTGTCTGAGTAACCCAGAGGGTTAACTGCTTTGCATACTATATACCTAGGCCTATGTGAACATGAATGTATCTTGCTCTTCAACTAGACAGTTGGAACAATCTCATACATCTGTGGTTTCTGGTATAAATCTGAAGCAGATTACAGGAACTTATTTGGTTCCTTTAAAACAGAAAGAGAGAGGGAGATTGATTTGAGAGAAAGATGTGAATACACAAACACAGATAAATCACAAAAATAAATGCAAGTTGTTACAAACAACTACAAATGAAATTGGCAAATTAGGTACCAAATTGTGGTCATATTTTTGACTGACTTGATGAAGAGAAAACTGTTTTCCAAATGTCATTCGTTGCAGTTATAATACAATAGTAGAGACAGTTTTACATCTCAGAAAACTCAGTCTGCATTGAACCAAATTACATCATCCCTAACATTATACTACAGTAACATTTGGAAATAGGGTATATTTAGAATTGGAATAGGCTTTCTCTAAATATACACCTTACTAAGTAATGCTTACTGATAGAGTTACAAGATCCCAGACCTTTGATATGCAGAGCATAGAGAGCTGTCATGGAAGATTTAAATATTTGTGTAAGTGTTTGGAACTTTTTTGAAATCAAAAGATCTGTCTGTATGACATTAAACTAAGCTGTGGAGAAACAGTTCAAATGGAATACAACATCCTAAATGTAAAACTCCACCTACCCTAATTTAGGATAAAAGATTATATCATCACATAGAACATAGTGGTTACTGTGGATGATCCATCCATAGCTGATTGCTCTTTTAATGACATTAAATAAATAATGTGCTGAAATTTGCAGTTCAACTTGTAGTATGGTGGGCCATTTTTTTTAGAGCAAAACCAAGTAAGTTTAACCAAGGTCCTCTATATCCAACAACCCAATATCAAAGAGCATTTTGGCCATCCTGATTTTCATCTTTTGTTTGCTTCAATTATTTTCTATTGAGCATAAGGGACAGATATTTTTTAAGTTCACTGTTAGGTTTCACAGATGTAGGTTTAAGGAGATTATTTATGCTTTAGGATTTAATATCTACCAACATGCTGTTCATTTGCCTGATATCACTAGGGACTCGTTCTTTCATTTGCAATTTACAAAGCCTCATCTTCAGTCAGTCAGGTTTTCTGATAGCTGAATGTTTGAAACATTCTGCAGGTATTAATATTATGAATTTTAATCTCAAATGTACTAATAGTGTTTATTCAACCAACATAAAATATATGCTTTATATATCATAGGTCCACGGTTGTTTGTTGGTTTTGTTTTGTTTGTTTAATTAAATAGAATAGATAACTCTAACCTAGTGGCTTGTTGAGGACTCACCTTGGGGGCTCTTCCTTAGCTTTATGCATGTTTGATGAGGAATGCTGTTTTCTTGTGCCTTCTGCTGATAAATTTGGTGATTAGCCTTCTGAAAGGACAACAGCTGAAGCTCACAAGCATATATCCAATGCTTGTTTCTTTCAAAAACCTTACATCTGGAATGAAGAAAGTCAGTGTGGGCCTAATGAGACCCCAAGCCTTGGCAAAGGTTATAAGCAAAGATGTGACTCAGTTTTACATTGAAGTCTTGTGATGCCTAAGATAAGTGACCGTAAATGGGTTTCTGTAGCTTATGAGGCCTTACACGCTGTGCAAAATAGTTATTCCTATTTCTGTAGGGGCAGCTCCATATAATACACTTTGATATAGAAATACTTTATTCCCTGTAATAGTCTAGATGTAAGCTGTCAACTGATGAGATTGTCTTCTAAGCAGTATTTTTCAGATGCATATGTCTAGCAGTCACTGCTTCTAGCTTATTTCCCCTGCCCCCATTCGTTGCTAGGCTTCACGTCGGCTCAGCTATTTCCTATCAGATTGTACCAGAGACAGAACTGTCAGGTCCAGAGAGAAAACAGGAGCTCTCAGGCTTGCCATGCAAAAAGTGAAAACTTCTCATAAAGCAGGATGCTTAGAACATAAAAATGCAAGAACAGAAGGTGAAATCAAAATGTGAGTCTTGCTTGGAATGTCTGAGTTAGCTAAATCTTTATGCTGCTCTCAAAGTACATTGCCTATACTTTTATAATTAGAGATTGAAATTATTTTATTTGTGCTGCAGTGATTGATTTTGGAATGAGAAGGAATTTTAAAAATTCCTATGTGTGAAAGCTTTGTAATAATTAATGATGTTAGAAATTTGAAAATAGTCCTTTTTCTTTCTCAGTGGTTTTCATCCTACTCTTGGCAAGCATTTTCCTGTGCTCTATTTCTTGTGCTATGAGAGACATTCTGTATTGCTGATAGGCTCAAAACTCAAGCTATTTGTAGTCAAATGACCAGATGCCTTGATTTGATCATTCTGGACTGGGATGCTATGAGCTACCAAAATGCAGTCCAGCATTTTATAGAGAGGCTGCAGTCCCCCCGTGGTCTTACCAAGAACTCATGCTGTATTTATGAAAAACAGAGGACAGAATTTCTCCTTTTTTATTATATTTTCAGAACTAGTAAATAAAAAATGTGTGTTCTGTTATACTGTAATTTTGCAATATAATACACCTTAACCATATTTTTGGTGCTACCAAGTGCCACAAGATTATTAATATTTAATGGAACTTACTTCTCCTGTATTAAAAAAAAATAATACTTTCTCTGTCTTGTCTGACATTGAAAGGCTAGGAAAATACAGAAAAAATGGAAGAGGCAAATAGTTGCACATCATTTCTGCACCTGTGCAAAGGTCATTTTCATGCACTAGAAAGCCAAAAGTTGCTGCAAGATGAAGCCTGCAGCATGTAAGGAAACATGAAACAAGCAAGGCCAGAGGCAGAACCTCTGGATCTCTCATGTGTAGTGGGAAGCTTCAGTAAACATGCCGAACAACTATAGGAAAAAAAACAACATCCCTTCAAGAACTGGCAGATTTCCCCATTACACAACACATACAGTGCTGTAAGTTGGAGAATGTAATTTGACCTTGAAAAAGTGAAAGCACTTTTCACAAACCTCTATACTCTTTGCATGGAAAGGTACTAGATTTTGTGCAGTTAAAAGAGGAATTCATTCTTCCATGCAACATCTAAATTTAATTTCTTAAATATCTCAGTGGTGCTTACTAAAATTGCTGATACAGGTATCTCCAGCTTTAATATAGCTGCAGCAGATCTTGACTAGATGTACTCTGTTTTGTTTCATAGTTCTACTAAAGCTTTGGATGAGATCCGTTTGTGAGGAGTCTTGTGCTACGTACAGAACTACCCCTAGGGCATTGTATAAATTAATATTCCATCCATGAACATAGCTAGTACTTGATTTATCATTTGGCTGTGAGAAACAAGAGACTAGATTACTGATTAATTATAATCAAGCATTGCAGAATGCTCACGTGTATGCCGAAGCAGAGTATTAATATACTAGTGACAGCCTTTTGCAATCTGCCATCTATTTTAGTAGTGTTAAATCTAGCCGTTCAAGAAACAAATAAGAACAGCGGCAAATAGTACCAGTATTTTTAGTTTAGCTAATTAAAATTTTATGACTGGCATAGAGGATTTGAGTTTATTGCATCTTCAGGTTCGTCACGGGGAAATAAAAGAATTCTCAGGGGTTGACTTTTGGTATAACCTGTCACATCGTGTTTTGCTGCTTCCAACTCTGATTTAAACCAAAACAAACTTGTAATTTATTCTTCACTAGAAATGGGAGGAAATAGAGCCCAGCAAGCACAGCAAAACGTACATCTGAAATAAGACTATGATTGCTGTCAGTGGCTATTTGGAGCAATTGCGTCCAATGGTCATCCTAAGAATAATTATGTCTTGCCACCTGGGAACAGGCTTCAGAAAAATACCAATAGGAAATATTAATGAATTACAGTAATCACCTTATATATAGTTATCAAATGAAATCTAGGTAGGCACAAGAATATGGCCTCTTAAGCATGCATAGATGGAAAATGAACAAATAAATCTCTTCTATTCATGTGTGTGCAAGAATAAGAAATGCTTTTGAGCCTCTGCATCTGAGCTCCAACCATCTCTGCCCCAGATACATCTCCAGTTATGTTTGTGAAAATATGTCTGCTCCTCATGAAATTAGGTTTTTCTTTTTATTTTAAAATAATTATAATTTGAAAATAAAAATATTAGTATTTTCCATCTTACTAATGAATTATTGTGCAGTGTCATAGGGCCATATATAGCCTGATTTGAAATATGTCATTCTTAATTCATGTCTGTGGCAAATATGTGCTGTCTTGTTAAGGACAATACTGATTAGGGTTGGTGCTTAGCTTCAGGATGAGGCATGGGCAGGGCCAATAGTTAATAAAAACCTCTATCTCTCAGCCATTATAGATCTAATAGAGATCATGGCACAAAAAGCTGACAGCTTTTCACCCAGTCCTGTAATTCAGTTTCACTGCCACCATCTTTAGTTAAGACTGTTCTTGGAGTCTTCTACCTGTGGGAGAATTGCTGTCAAGAATAGTGATAAAAAACCGTATATCAAATGATTTAGGAATTCAGTGATTTAGGAGTCCTAAATTGAAACCCTATTCAGGTGAGCAGTCTGGGCCTGCTTGTGTAATCTCAGAAGAGATAAAATGCCACTGTGGATGTTGATTTACAAAATACTGTGTAAATTTGGTTTATCTTCTGTCATTGTTCAACCAGTTAAATTTTCTATGTTGATCAGTGGATTCAGACCACCTAATGCTACAGCATTTAGTATAGTGATAGAAAAGCCTTTAGATTTAAATTGAAGAGAGTCCTTTAATTCTTTTCAGAGACAAGGAGTGCTGTGGAATCACTCATGTGATTTTGCATTTTCCTTTACCTTAAACAAAAAGCTCGTTTATCATTGGAATGGGAACATTCTGATTATCCCTAATGTTTGAAAACAAACTTCCTGTTCTTCTGACTAGCTTTCATTTACTGCATTTTCATTTAGAGAACACTGCTAATTACTGATTTCCACAACATACATTTTGATCTTATAGGGAGGCAGGAGTTAGATGCCTGCAGTGTATGCTCCTGTTTTGCAATGTAGGTGGGTTTTGTTTTGTTTTTTTAATTTAGTTTGCAAATTAGTACTTTGTACTGCTTTTTTTTAATAGTGTATTTTCTCCTAATTCCACAAAAAACTATAAATTCCTTAATTGATCTGTTTCAAATCTATTTTAAAGGTACACCTGCTTCCTTAACTGCACCTAGACCTCAGTGTACCATATTGATATAAAGTATAGTGGTCATGCTAAAAAAGCGTCTTTACTGCTAATTCTCTGAATGATGTCAAGATTTCAGTTGTAAAGAATTTTGAGTAAAAGCCTTACATTCACTTTAGCTTAAATGAAAGGTGAAAAAGTACAAAAAAACCCCCCAGAAAACTCTTCATTAGATTAGGCTTGTCCTGAACAAACAAGATATGCTGCCTAGAGGCTGCAGTTTTGCTAGACTGTAGTTGTAGTCTATCAGGCTGGCTGAGAATTGGAAAGCGCATTCTCATTTGTCATGCACTATAATCAAATCTGATGCAGATTTGCAAACCTGCACAACAGTGATAAGACATCAACACTTATTTTTATGCTGCACAGAGTGTAAACAGGAGTAGTCTGGGGTATAATGCGGTGGATTTTTGCCAGTGTTTCATTTATTGTTTGTAACTAGTGACATGCAGTGATTTTCCATGCAGAGCAGCAGCTGTTTTATTTTCTTCCAACTACTTGCCATAATTGTGTTTCTGGATGCAAAGAGAAATCTTTCTCAGGATAGCAACAAACAATTCAAGAATAGAAAATACTGGGTTTGATAGCTTAGAGCCTAGTTAGGTAGCTAATCCTCAGCCCTTTGAGCAACTTTAGAGCGTTCAGATATACTGCTTGTATAGGAAAGGTGACACTATTCGTATAATTAAGGTTTTGAAGGATGGGGCTTTTTCATTACCAAAGCACTAACATTTATTTTCAGTAAGGTGCTCTAGTCCTTTTGTGCAGACCTATGAAATGTTTGTTCCCCAGCCTGCTGTTTCACAGTTTATGATGACTTTTTTTTAGGTTGCAGTTGGAGCAGAATAGGAAAATGAAAATAAATAAGGATAGCTCTTATTATGATTTGAAGTTAAGCTGATGAAAGTGAATTATCTTTGTCTATCTGTTTAAAATCTGCAGTGACTACAGTAATATGGATTAGAGGCACATAGGAACATTTTTGAAGGGATTTTGATAGACAACTCATACATAATCCTAATAGGCTACAAAACAACTGGTGGTGTATTCAGAGCTACTTAGAATTGATAGAAGTGAATTACATGCATTTGAGATTTTACAGTTTAATATCTGTTCTTCCACATAGTGTACACAGGTATCAGTTACTTACTGACACTTGATGTAAAGGAAGGTTTATTTCTTATCTCATTTTATTTCTAAGGTTTGCTTGAATTAAACTTCAAATCCATACTGCCAGCTCTAATTATGAAATAATTAATTTCTGGAAAATTATAAACAGACTGCTGAATTTATCCTAAAATGTCATCTAAGTTCAATTATATGTTGACTTTAACGATTCTTTTTTGTATAATTTTGTGTGTGTATGTTTTTCAGCAACTTCTAACTGTAATAAAACTTATGATAGAGGGATAGAGTGTACAAATTGCCCTAGGCAAAATGAATCATGAGGTCTTGGGTACAAGCAAGGCTCTGTACCAGACTGCTGTGCTAACTACAGGGAAGTGGAGTCCATGATTTTGTAAAAAAATTACTGAGGCACTTAGAAAACAAAAGTAAAGCATGTTGTAAGGTATAGTGTTAGTAGTTAGCTAAATGTGATCCCTGAAGAGTTTGAAATACACTTAATGTTCTAACTATGTCACTTTGAAATTAATTTTTTTATTATAAAATTAGGAATGTTCAAGTAAAAAAGATTATGGCAAAATACACACACCATTGGAATTTTATATATCTTCGTAGTTAAAAGAATGTAATGGTTATGGTAGTAGAAAAGCAGGACATTTTTGACAGTCTCCAGACATTGTCTAAATTATTTGTGTATCGGGAAATAGTAGTTTAACGAGGAGGTGCAATTTTCCACTATGTATGTTCTACAGTAGTGTAAGAAATATCCAAGCATGGTAATCAGAGAAATCAAGAGATCTGTCAGGATTTGTGTACAGTTAAAATTCATGTAAGTAAAATTGCTTTTCCTAACAATAGGTAAAATACAGGTTATCATTACCGGCATGTAATTTAGTAGACACAGTATCAGAATATTCTAAGTGTATTTTTGTTTCCTTTGTTCCTACATATGCCTTGCTTGGCAATACATTGTCTTGTAACTGAGTCCCTGCTGAAATGTATCTGAAAAAAACCTGCAGTGAAACGAAAAAGAGACTACAACTAGGAACTTCATGAATGAGCCATATACTCATTCATTTTAAATTCCAATTAAGTCCAGTAACTTCACTAATAACTTGGAGAAAATTAGTCTCATCACCCAGGAGTGAATATGCCAATGGTGGAATAAGGATAAACTCTTTCTAAGAATTGTGTCATGTATCTGTAGCTTTTTTTGGTAGGGGGCTTATTTCACATTTCAGATTTTTAATGTTTTATTCACTGAAGTCCTAACTGTTTAGATACTGTACAGCCTGTTGATTTTGTTCTCCATGCTAAGCTAACAAAATGGATGAAAGCATATGGAGATGATAGGACTAGGGGTTCTTTATCTTCACAGCATTCTACAGGTAGTGGCTTATTAATCACTGCAGGACTGTTGCAAAATGGGTAACTATCATCTTCATTTTCTCTTATCTAAAACTTTTTTTTTTTAAAAAAAGGAGACTACTTCGATTTTGCACAAAATTTTGATGTTCTGCTTTATCTAGCATCTGGGACCTCAGAGTGCAGTACTTCAATGAAATCATCATATATTAGCATATAAATTAAGCCAGTCTGGTATTTTGACTTTCTCCAAACAGTTTCCTCAGAAATCAAAGAGATGAGTTGATGTTAAATTGCTGGCACAAGCAGGAAGAAGTCTGTTCATGTCCCAAATATGAGTGAATGAAGTCTGTCTAGTTTCATATACAGGAACTGAAGAGCTTTAAGGTGATAATTACAAGGCCTGAGCTCATTCTTTAAGAAAAAAACCCTGAATTTAAGCTGACATAAACAATCTCCTATCTCAAGAGCAAATTAATAAATTGTCAGTGTCAAACATATTTTTTCATAAAGAAAGAATTAATTCAGATTTTATATGTACATAGACAAATAATTTACTAGCATGGGATTTTAGTGTTTCAGACAGAATTATACTAGGGGAGGTTTTAGCCACTGTCAAAAATACAGAGCATTCTGAAGAAGAATAATTTCTGTGCCAATTATACTCTAGTTTTGGACTACAGACAAAAAAAAATTTTAAATTCTGTAAATGGACAGAGGGATGAAGGCTGTCTTCACATTTCACTATGTGTGTTTCCCCCCATCCAAGGTCAAGTAGAGTCTATTTTGTAAGAAAGAGTACATATCTCTGCCTGTTGGAGACATTATTAAATACTTGCCTTGAAGATAACATGACAGTACTTACACATTTTGCTCCTTACATGAGGAACATAAGTTATGTAGTACTAAGCATAATTCCTTCAGGAGAAATTTTATTTAGAATTTGATAATTCTTTTGAAGTAGAGTCTACATATTGCCCTAACAGGCAAGATCTCATGAAAACATTTTAAACTTTAAAACATACTGAAATACGAAAACAAATATGTTTGTTTATTTGGGAAGGATATGAGAATATTCCAGGGACCAACTCAGGGCTCTTGCAAGTCATAAGGTCTTAAAAGTATACTTCTTTTTTCCTGATCCATCTCAAATCCAATGGAGTAACTGATCAGAAATAAAGTGTCTGCTCTTTTTATAGAATAACTAAGCAACAAGTTATGTCTCTCCAAAGCCCTCTCCAAATCACTTGAGAGTAAACCCATAATTTATTTAACTTCGGTTATGTATTTGTTGTCCAAGTTCTGGGTTACTCAGGACTGCCATAGCAAGCTCTGAAGAAAGGTGTTTTTTTTTTTTAAATTATGGAAAAATCTCACTCATTATCCTGACTATCTAAAAACCCACTTCCTCTAAAATTTTTAGGAGAGTACTTTCTCATTTCTGTTGTAAAAACTTATTTGCATGACTGCAGCAGTCTTAGGCTCAGTTCTTTTGAGTCTTTAGAGAATATATCCTTTGTACAGAATCTTGGCATAGTAGCCTCTATTTGCTCAAGCATTAGCCCTCTATTTTGGTGGCTCCTTTACAACTTCATACCACCTCAACATGAGGATGAACAGTTCTTTTCTGCCAATACAGTAGAGTTTGGCACAGGCACTGATTATTCCAAAAAGGAAGTTACTCCCTCCTTGACCTTTAAAATACATACTTGCTAAAGCTTTATTTGACTGAAACCTGTGGGGTTGTTCATCAGGTCTTACTTGCAAGGAACACTGGCAGCATTTCTATAAATGCTTGCACTGAAATGCTACTTATTCATTCAGAGTGCATACATGGTTCTGTGGGTTAGAGTTAGAAAATTGCTGCAGTATGGTGCAGTAGTACATCAGCTCACTGCCACCTTTTGGCATTGATCCCAAGGGCTGAATCTTATTGCAGCCAAGTTTTGCAGTAGTTTTAAGCCCTACTGTGTACAGGACATGAGAAAATTAACTGATCTTTAATGAGATCTCAAGGACATTATAATAAAATAATGTAGTAATATAATAATGTACAGTGAAGAATAAATGGCAGATTCTGTAATCCTGTTGTACAAGAAATGCATCTCAATAAGTGAAGAGCATGTGTTTAGAATGCTATGGAACCAAGTTATTACAGCAAGATCAATTAGATGTGATTGACCTCAGAGGCCTATTTAAATTACTTCAGTAGGAAGCATTAATGTCTTGGGTACAGCTTCTAGGAAACGTGCCATATTAGATTTAACTTTCTTTCACAGACTTTTAATAACTGAACAGATAATTTACTGAGTGTGTTATAAAAGACTGCATATCTTAAATCAAAATAATTAAATAGAATATTAACTTTAAACAAATTTCAGTTTTAGAAACCGCTAAAAATTGTTTGAAGTCTAAAAACCTACTTCCTCTAAAATTTTTAGGAGTTTAAAAACTTATGTGAATGATGGCAGCAGCATTTGTAGAAGAATATAAGCAGCACTTTCTTTTTATTGCTTCCTGTTGCAGTAATTTCAGCTGTTTTCATTAACTTTTCAAGTTGCCTATAGTACATGATAAGAGAGAATATTTTGATGTACATGCAGATCTTATTATAACACGTTTGTAGTCCAGTTTCACCAGGTTTTTTGAGCACTGTTCTATTTGTTTGTAGGACTAGCAAGGGGGAAAAAATAAGATAAAGCTTTTATTCTTTGCAGATCTGAAGGGTTTGACAGAACTACAAAACCAGTTGGAAAAGTTTTCTGATCCTTAGTGAGAATTTCCCTGTCAGCCACATTGTCTTGGGGCAGGTCACCTCAGACACATTCAAAGACATCTGCAAATACTGAAATGGTGGCTACAACTAGATCCCATCATTGCTCAGTCACTTTTAGTCTGTGGGCCTACATATTTTTTCAAGATACCTTCTCAAAGAGACTCCCTTTTCCTGTAGAAGTCAGTATGACTCTGTCCATTGTTCTGTCTTATTTCTCTCCATATCCTCTCTCTCAATCTCAGACATAAATTGATCAAGGCCCTCTGTAGACCAACAATTTATACTTGTACATATATTCCAGACATTGTCTTCTGTTCAAGATTATAGATGTCCTCCAATGTTCCTAAACCAGAAATATCCCAGTGACACACCACTAAAAGAGAAGTCTATGCCCTATACTCATGTTACTTCCTCAGTGTCTGGGGACAGCAACATTTTTACTGATCATTCGGGCCTGCAAATAACATATCCCTTTTCAAATGCCTTCTTAAACATAGCAGATATGATACAGAAGGAATATGTGTAGATAATTAGAATTTGTAAAAGATTTCTGTAATGTTTTCTCTGACCTCAGGGAATGCAATTTCTCTTATTATCCACTCAGACTACTACAAAGATAATTTTCTCACACCTCTGGTGTGACCACATCACCTATTCTCTTGTCAGCACTGCACCCTTTTCCATTACAATAATAATGATTTTTTAAAAAACTGGTTGGTCAAGTGAAAACCTTTAAAGTTCCTCTTTTATTTCTATTCAGCAGCCAATTAGTAATATGGGACTTCAGCAGCCATTCATTAAATTTTTTAGTAAGCATGTGGTGTTGTAGTTTTGCATGGCTGAGTTCAAGGAGGTGGGGTGGGCAGGCTGCAGAGGCATCTTCTGCAAGAATCACTTATAAGTTTTCTGTAGGCCCAAGAGTCAGCCACCAGCTGACTCAAGGCCTGAGTCATTGTTGACCAAGGCCAAGCCAATCAGCGATGGTCACAGTGCCTCCGAGAATCACATTTAGGAGGAAAAAAAATGTAAGCAGCTGCATTTTGCCACCAGAAAAGGGAGTGAGGTGGTGTAAGAAACTGTACAGACACCAAGGTCAGTGAAGAAGGAAGTGGTAGGGGGATGAGGTGCTTCAGGCACTGGAGAGAAAGATTCCCCAGCAGCCCATGAAGAAGACAATGGTGAAGCAGGCTGTGCCCCTGCAGCCCATGGATGATGACAGGGAGTAGAGATCCCTTCTACAGCCCATGGAGGACCACATGCCAGAGCAGGTGGAGACACCTGAAGGACGCTGTTGGAGCAAGCCCACGTTGGAGCAAGCTCCTGGCAGCAAAACCCGCAGCCCATGGAGAGACCGACCCACACCGGAGCAGGTTTGCTGAGGGGACTTGTGACTCTGGGGGGAACAAGGCTCGAGCAGTCTGGGTCTGAAGGCCAGCACCTAGTAGAAGGAAGTCATGCTGAGGCAGTTGGTAAGGAGCTGAAGCCAGTCAGAAAGGGCTCGTGGAGAAGTTCATGGAGGACTGTCTCCCGTGGGTGGGACCGCACGCTGGAGCAAGGGAAGAGTGTGAGGAATGCTTCCCCAGCTAAGAAGGAAAACAACTCATGAGGAACTGACCAAAATTTTTTTGTTAGAAAAAAATTTTTTACTGAAAGAGTTGTCAGGGCCTGGAACAGGCTGCCCAGGGAGGTGCTTGAGTACTTAGGGATAGATGAGGTACTTAGGGATATGGTTTAGTTTAGGATGCGAATGGTTGGACTTGATGATCTTAAAGGTCTTTTCCAACCTTGTGATTCTGTGATACCCCCATTCCCCCAGTCCCTGCCCTTCCCTGTGCCACAGTGGGGGTGAAGAAGGGAGCCAAATCATGACTAAAGTGAAGTCAGCTAAGAAGTAGTGCAATAAATTAGAGAGTTTTCTTCCTTTATTCTGTGTTGAGTCTGTTGTGCCTGTGATGCCAATTGCTGAATGATCTCTCCCTGTCCTTATCTTGACTCCTAAGCCTCTCAATATATATTTTCTCCCCTGTCCAGCTGAAAAGGGGAGTGGATAGATCAACTTTGGTGGGTATCTGGCCTCCAGCCAGGGTCAAACCACCACAACATGTTAGACTGATTCCCATGCTAGTTCTTGCATCTAGGAGAAGGTGTTAGAGAAATTTTTTCAGGTATTTCATATTCCTGCAAATTAATTATAAAAATTTTATTTTGCTGTACTACCTACCCACCCCAAAAGATTGCTCATACTTGTGCTTACTGTGAATGACCTAGTATTACAGTCTTCATGTTCTCCTTTGCAGGAGTCTATAAGCTTTTGCTTTGTAGCTGAACCATGAACTTCTTAGGACATGGAAAATATCATTGTTCTGTGTTTGGTTGTGCACTACCACTATTATGTCTAGCACTTTGTAATATTAATAATAAACCATAGTAGACTCAATGAATTTCCTCTGACTCAGCAAACTGCCAGCACAGGGAAGAAGAATCTGTAGATTTTCCATCCTTCTCAGGAGAATAAGAAAGAAACATGCTATAGTTCTTTAACCAAGTTGACTTGAGGTCATTCTTCTCGGTTCTTGTTATACTAATAATATTTTTGTCCAAGACAGTAACATGTAATTTAAACTTGTATGTTTCTCCAGTAAGAATGAGTAAAAATGTTTAGAGTGTAGGAAATGATCACACTTTCTCTAGAAGGCAGAACAAATTAATTATTTTTAGATAATACCATAGACAAGCTGTAAAATAAAAAATATTTTTTAAAATATTAAAAAAATAATTGGATTCTACTGCAAATGTTCAGCTTCTGTATGCATGCCTTGTCCATTACCTTAACCTATTTAAAATTACATTGGAGGAATGACTAAGATCTCCAGAGAGATAAATGAGACTTTCAGTCCTTAGAAGTTAGTCAAGGCTTTTATTGAGAACATGGAAATTAAATCAGTTGAGCATAGAAAGTACCTGTGTTTCCTGGTGTGAGTTACTTCACTTATTCTAAGTTTCTGGAGAACAGGTGAGAATCTGAAACTATCTAGAACTCTCAAGTGATTTTACTAAAATTTTTCCTTATTTCTCATTTTTCCCTCCATTAAGAGTTCAAATTTACTCCCACGTATTACTCCAAAATTATTTATTACTTTTCCAAGGTCATTACATCTACCTTTCTTACAGGTCTAGGCCTGTCAGTCTGACCTCAGTCCCAGGGAAGATCATGGAGAGGGTCATCTTGGGAGCTATCATGCAGCACATGCACGATGGCCAGGGGATCAGGCCTAGTCTACATGGGTTTACAAAAGGTAGATCCTGTCAAACCAACCTGATCACCTTCTATGACAAGGTGACCCGCTTAATGGACGAGGGGAAGGCTGTGGATGTGATCTGCCTGGACTTTGGTAAAGCCTTTGACACGGTTTCTCACAGCATTCTGACTGAGAAACTGGCTGCCACTGGCCTGGACAGGTGGACCCTCAGCTGGGTTAAAAACTGGCTGGATGGCCGAGCCCAGAGGGTGGTGGTGAATGGAACAAAATCCAGCTGGAGGCCGGTCACGAGTGGCGTCCCCCAGGGCTCAGTCCTGGGTCCAGTCTTGTTCAACATCTTTATCAATGATCTCGACGAAGGGATTGAATGCTCCCTGTCCTGGTTTCAGCTATGATGGAGTTAATTATTTTTAGCAGTGGATGGAATGCCATGTTTGGGTGTTAGGATGAGAACAGTGCTGATAGCACCCTGATGTTTCTAGCTGTTGCCGGGCAATCAAGGATCTTTCTCAGCTCTGCATACTTCCTTACTAGTGAGAAAGGAGGGGACGTAGCCAGGACAGGTGACCCGAACTGGCCAAAGAGGATATTCCATGCCAGTTACGTCATGCTCAGTATAAAGGGGGACTGGGGGGAAGAGGAGGAGACAACACCAGGACGGGCAGTTTCCGGGTTCGGGGACGGCTCTAAGCTGTGCGGCCTGGGTTCTGTGGTTTGGTGAGAAACTGCATTGTGTATCACCAGTTTCATCTATTTTGTGCTTTAAACTTCTGTTATTGTTATATCTAGTTTTCTGTTACTGTTTAGTAAACTATCCTTATCCCAACCTGCGTGGTTCTGGTTTATAGGTTGTGGTTTCTTTTCCTCCTTCTTCCTTCCCTTTTCCCCCTCCCCCAACTTTCCCTCCCCCTTCCTTTTAAAAGTACAAGCGACTGTGTGGGGTGCGGCCCTCGGCCGGGGCAAAACCACGACAGTCATTTTGGCGCCCAACGTGGGGCACGAACGGTTGGGATAACGGTAGATCTGACCCTAACTATCGCAATTAAGATAAGCACTGTTGTTTAAGCAATCTCTGGTCACGATGCTGTGGTATTTATTCACAAGTCTGTGGTATCAAAACCATCGCATGCTGTATACAATCCTGGCAGGATTCTTTACTCTCTCAGGTCTGCGGCTCCCATATTTGTTCCCATACTTCATTATAGTGTATTTTATGATATCGGTCTATGATACAATAATATCGATGACCATGAGCTTAATCTGGTACTTGTATGAGGTTTTGCTGTCCTGTCCATTCTTTGGACAGGGAGGGGTTAATAACAGCACTGCTTTCTTTTCCTTTGGGCTAAATACAACAGCTCTTATGGCAATTTTTGAAAACCTTCAATATCTCTGGGATATTCAAACTAGCATTTTGCTATTGGTAGGTTTGGGGCAGATGGTTCAGTTTTTGTTATATATCAAGCATAGGTTTATGAATACCACTGAAGAGCTTTCTCCGAGACAGAATAATCACGAGTGGCAGGGCATGTGGCAAAGTATGGGCAAGTACCTAGGTACTTTCTCACGCCCGATGGTTTGGAACTTCACTCCTGAACAGCTACAAGACCCCGATCAAGTGACTGCATACCTAAAGAAAAATTGCTGTAGGTTTCCCAGAGATGGACACCTTACTGCACTGTGCTGGGCTCTGGCCACTATTTATCAAACATTGCTTGATAGCAGGCAGCACTGTCAGCACTGTCAGCACTGTCAGGGAGAAGGGAAAGGAAACAGACTGGCAGATACTATAGCTGCTGCAACCACTGGGGCTGACACTGCAGCTACTGTAATCTCTACAGCAGACACTGCAGATGATCAGAAAAACCAACCCACACCAGTGTCTGTTGCTCCCGTACAAAAGAGGAAATGCACAAAGAAATCAGTTCGCACAGTGACGGATGATGATGATGATCAACCAGGGCCATCTCGAGGATATCAGGAGGAGGCAGAACCAGAGATCGTTACCCGATCCCTGACTTTGAGTGAGCTGCGTGAGGTTCGAAAAGATTTCACCCGCCACCCAAGTGAGCACATTATCACTTGGTTGCTCCGATGTTGGGATCACGGGGCCAATAGTTTGGAGTTAGAAGGCAGAGAGGCCAAGCAGTTGGGATCCCTAGCTAGAGAAGGAGGAATTGACAAAGCAATTGGGAGGAGGCCGGAAATCCTCAGCCTCTGGAGGCGACTACTGTCAAGTGTGCAGGAAAGATATCCCATAAAGGAATATATTACATGCCAGACACCCAAGGGTAACAGCATAGAGACAGCTATCCAGCACCTGAGAGAATTAGCTGTACAGGAGATAATTTATTATGATCTGGACAATTCACGGCTTCCCGCTGATCCCGATGAAGTCCTATGCACTCCAGCTATGTGGCGTAAGGTTGTACGAAGTGCACCAGCAGGGTACACCAATTCACTGGCAGTAATTGACTGGACTGATATGGATCCACCAACCGTAAATGAGGTGGCCTGCCGACTCAGGAAATACCAAGACAGTGTTTCCCTCTCCGTCATTGCAGCAGTAGAAAAACTGGTTCAACGACTTGACAACAATGTGCCCAACTCCCAACCCGTATGGAGCAATGTTGCAGCTACTGGGAGAAAGCGTCCATCGTTCCAAGAGGGAGAATACACACCACGACGTACATTGTGGTTTTACCTGCTTGATCATGGAGAGGACATGAGGGAATGGGATATGCAGCCCACCTCAGCCCTTCGAGCACGAGTAAATGAGCTGCGGGGTAAAACATTCGCACAACGAGATTCTGCCAGGAAGAAGGCTGCACCAGTTTCTACTGGGCAGTTCCCTAGACCAACTGGAAGGCCTACCTATATGTCTGATGTGTCTGATCCTCTTGAAGGGACCTCTAAGTCCTTTATGCAACCAGTGGAAAACAAATATGATCAGCAGCAATAGAGGGGCCCTGCCTCCAGCCAGGTGGAGGAGAGGGATAATCGGGTTTATTGGACTGTGTGGATCCGATGGCCTGGCACGTCAGATCCACAAGAGTACAAAGCTCTGGTGGATACTGGTGCCCAGTGTACTCTAATGCCATCGAATCATGAAGGGGTAGAATCCGTTTGTATTTCTGGAGTGACAGGGGGATCCCAACAACTAACTGTGCTAGAGGCTGAGGTGAGCCTAACTGGGAAGGACTGGGAAAAACACCCCATTGTGACTGGTCCAGAAGCTCCGTGTATTTTAGGTATAGATTATCTACGTAGAGGGTATTTTAAAGACCCAAAAGGGTACCGATGGGCTTTTGGAATAGCTGCTTTGGAAACAGAAGGAATTGAACAACTGTGTGCCTTGCCTGGACTCTCGGAGGACTCTGCTGTTGTGGGGTTGTTGAAGGTTGAAGAACAGCAAGTGCCAGTTGCTACGACGACGGTGCACAGACGACAATACCGTACTAACCGAGATTCCCTGATTCCCATCCATAAGTTGATTCGTCAACTGGAGAATCAGGGAGTGATCAGCCGAACCCTCTCACCCTTTAATAGTCCCATATGGCCAGTGAGGAAGTCCAATGGAGAGTGGAGGCTGACAGTAGATTATCGTGGCCTAAATGAAGTCACTCCAGGTATGAGTGCTGCTGTGCCAGACATGTTAGAGCTCCAGTATGAATTGGAATCGAAGGCAGCCAAGTGGTACGCCACAATCGACATTGCGAATGCTTTCTTCTCGATCCCACTGGCGCCTGAGTGCAGGCCACAGTTTGCTTTCACCTGGAGAGGCATCCAATACACGTGGAATCGTCTGCCCCAGGGGTGGAAACATAGCCCCACCATCTGCCATGGACTAATCCAGAATACACTGGAAAAGGGTGATGCACCAGAGCACCTGCAGTATATTGATGACATCATTGTATGGGGCAACACAGCAGAGGAAGTTTTTGAAAAAGGAAACAGGGTAATTAAAATCCTTTTAGAAGCCGGTTTTGCTATAAAACGAAGTAAAGTCAAGGGGCCTACGCGAGAAATCCAGTTTTTAGGAATAAAATGGCAGGATGGGCGTCGTCAGATCCCAATGGACATTATTAATAAAATAGCAGCTATGTCTCCACCAAGCAACAAAAAGGAAACACAAGCTTTCTTAGGTGTTATAGGTTTTTGGCGACTGCATGTCCCAAACTACAGTCTCATTGTGAGCCCACTCTACCATGTAACTCGAAAGAAGAATGATTTCCAATGGGGTCCTGAGCAACAGCAAGCCTTTGAGCAGATCAAACGCGAGATAGTCCATGCAGTGGCCCTTGGGCCTGTCCGGACAGGGACAGATATTAAAAATGTGCTCTACACTGCAGCTGGGGAGAACGGCCCGACCTGGAGTCTCTGGCAGAAAGCACAAGGGGAGACTCGAGGTCGACCGTTGGGGTTTTGGAGTCGGGCCTACAAAGGATCTGAGGCCAATTATACTCCAACAGAAAAGGAAATACTGGCCGCCTATGAAGGGGTTCGAGCCGCCTCAGAAGTGATTGGAACTGAAGCCCAGCTCCTCCTGGCACCCCGACTGCCGGTGCTGGGCTGGATGTTCAAAGGGAAGGTTCCTTCTACACACCATGCCACTGATGCTACGTGGAGCAAGTGGGTTGCACTAATTACACAGCGGGCTCGAATAGGAAACCCCAATCGCCCAGGAATCGTGGAGGTGATCACAGACTGGCCAGAAGGCAAAGATTTTGGGATGTCACCAGAGGATGAGGAGGTAACACGCGCTGAAGAAGCCCCACCCTACAACGAACTGCCAGAGAATGAGAAGCGATATGCCCTGTTCACTGATGGGTCTTGTCGCATTGTGGGTAAGCATCGGAGATGGAAAGCTGCTGTATGGAGCCCTATAAGAAGAGTAGCAGAAGCCACTGAAGGAAAAGGTGAATCAAGCCAGTTCGCTGAGGTGAAGGCCATCCAGTTAGCCCTGGACATTGCTGAGAGAGAAAAGTGGCCAAGGCTCTACCTTTATACTGATTCATGGATGGTGGCGAATGCCCTGTGGGGGTGGTTGCAGCAGTGGAAAAAGAACAACTGGCAGCGTAGAGGCAAACCTATATGGGCTGATGACTTATGGCAAGATATCTCTGCTCGGTTAGAGAAACTTGTTGTAAAGGTACGTCATGTCGACGCCCATGTACCTAAGAGTCGGGCCATGGAGGAACATGAAAACAACCATCAGGTAGATAAGGCTGCTAGGATTAAAGTGGCTCAGGTAGATCTAGACTGGCAACATAAGGGTGAATTATTCCTAGCTCGATGGGCTCATGATACCTCGGGTCATCAAGGGAGAGATGCAACATATAGATGGGCTCGGGATCGAGGGGTGGACCTGACCATGGACGCCATCGCACAAGTTGTCCACGAATGTGAGACATGTGCTGCAATCAAGCAAGCTAAGCGGTTAAAGCCCCTTTGGTATGGAGGACGGTGGATGAAATATAAATATGGGGAGGCTTGGCAGATTGATTACATCACCCTCCCACAAACCCGCCATGGCAAACGTTATGTGCTTACAATGGTGGAGGCAACTACCGGCTGGCTAGAAACATATCCCGTACCCCATGCCACTGCTCGAAATACAATTCTGGGCCTTGAAAGGCAAGTCCTCTGGCGACATGGTACTCCAGAAAGAATCGAGTCAGACAATGGGACTCATTTCCGAAACACTCTTATAGACACCTGGGCCAAAGAGCATGGCATTGAGTGGGTGTACCACATTCCTTATCATGCACCGGCCTCTGGGAAAATTGAACGATATAATGGACTTTTAAAAACTACACTGAAAGCAATGTGTGGTGGGACATTCAAGCATTGGGATACACATTTGGCCAAAGCCACATGGTTAGTTAACACTAGGGGATCTACCAATCGGGCTGGCCCTGCCCAGTCAAAATTTCCACGTACTGTAGAGGGAGACGGAGTCCCAGTAGTGCATATGAAGAGTGTATTGGGAAAGAGAGTTTGGGTCATCCCTGCTTCAGGCAAAGGTAAACCCATGTCTGGAATTGTTTTTGCTCAAGGACCTGGCTGTACTTGGTGGGTAATGCAGAGGGATGGAGAAGTTCGATGTGTACCTCAAGGGGATTTGATTTTGGGTGAGAATAGCCAATATAATTGATAGAGTAGAAATTATAATAATTGCCAAATAACCCATTATTGTATATTCATTATTGTTATGATTGCTGTATGTTGTACCATAGCATTATAGCCGGAGTCATACAAGTTAATGAAGAATGAGTGCCATGATGATGGAACTGAAGCCTGGCCTCTTAAGAACTTTTTTTTCTCCCTTTGAAAATAAACTCTGACCCACAGACTATGAGCATGGACCATGCCAGGTGTATCAGTCAAGAGCCTGGGATGCAGCATGCAACGAGCCAATGGAACATACAATTATCCTGAGAAACTGTTACGACAAATGGAGCCTGAAAATCATGGACTAAATGAACTCAACAACTTCAGAGGGATGATTCACAGACTGAGGGAATAAGATCTGTATGCACGTATGTGTGCATACATGTGTACATACATATATGGGTGTGTGAAACACGAAACTGATTGTACCCAAAGAAAATTGTTGGATCTGGTCATGACGTAAATGGTATGGAATAAGGGGTGGATAATGTCCTGGTTTCAGCTATGATGGAGTTAATTATTTTTAGCAGTGGATGGAATGCCATGTTTGGGTGTTAGGATGAGAATAGTGCTGATAGCACCCTGATGTTTCTAGTTGTTGCTGGGCAATCAAGGACCTTTCTCAGCTCTGCATACTTCCTTACTAGTGAGAAAGGAGGGGACGTAGCCAGGACAGGTGACCCGAACTGGCCAAAGAGGATATTCCATGCCAGTTACGTCATGCTCAGTATAAAGGGGGACTGGGGGGAAGAGGAGGAGACAACACCAGGACGGGCAGTTTCCGGGTTCGGGGACGGCTCTAAGCTGTGCGGCCTGGGTTCTGTGGTTTGGTGAGAAACTGCATTGTGTATCACCAGTTTCATCTATTTTGTGCTTTAAACTTCTGTTATTGTTATATCTAGTTTTCTGTTATTGTTTAGTAAACTATCCTTATCCCAACCTGCGTGGTTCTGGTTTATAGGTTGTGGTTTCTTTTCCTCCTTCTTCCTTCCCTTTTCCCCCTCCCCCAACTTTCCCTCCCCCTTCCTTTTAAAAGTACAAGCGACTGTGTGGGGTGCGGCCCTCGGCCGGGGCAAAACCACGACACTCCCTCACTAAGTTTGCAGATGACACTAAACTAGGAGGAAGTGTTGATCTGCCTGAGAGTAGGGAGGCTCTTCAGAGGGATCTGAACAGACTGGACCGATGGGCTGAGTCCAATGGGATGAAGTTTAACAAGGCCAAGTGTAGAGTGCTGCACATGGGACATAATAACCCCACACAGCGCTACAGGCTTGGGGGAGACTGGCTGGAGAGCTGTCAGGCAGAGAAGGACCTGGGGGTGTTGGTTGACTGCAGGCTGAATATGAGTCAGCAGTGTGCTCAGGCGGCCAAGAAGGCCAATGGCATCTTGGCTTGTATCAAAAACAGTGTGGCCAGTAGGTCTAGGGAGGTGATTGTGCCCCTGTACTCGGCATTGGTGAGACCGCACCTCGAGTGCTGTGTCCAGTTCTGGGCTCCTCACTACAAGAAGGACATGGAGGTCCTGGAGCGAGTCCAGAGAAGGGCAACCAGGCTGGGGAAGGGGCTGGAGGGCAAATCCTCTGAGGAGCAGCTGAGGGAGCTGGGGCTGAGGGGAGACCTTATCACCGCCCAGAATTACCTGAAGGGAGGTTATAGAGAGATAGGTGATGGTCTCTTCAGCCAGGTGACAGGTGATAGGTCAAGGGGGAATGGCATGAAGCTGGGCTAGGGCAGGTTTAGATTGGATGTTAGGAAAAAATTTTTTACTGCAAGAGTTGTCAGGGCCTGGAACAGGCTGCCCAGGGAGGGGGTTGAGTCACCTTCCCTGGATGTGTTCAAAAAAAGGGTAGATGAAGTACTTAGGGATATGGTTTAGTTTAGGATGTGAATGGTTGGACTCGATGATCTTAAAGGTCTTTTCCAACCTTATTATTCTGTGATTCTGTGTGATTCTGTGATTTTCTGCCATTGATCAGAAAAGGTAGGTTTCTCCTTTTGTACAATTTCTTCAGTGTAAGGAGTATTCAGCCATGACACAGCTATGTCAAAAGTGAGCAATTTAACACCCAATTAAAATAATTTTATATTGCCTGAACCTGAACAGATGGTACCCTTACTCATTTTGTGAGCATAAATTACTAAGCTTAAAATAATTTATTCACTTAGAACTGCAGCTAATAGCTTACTATCTAGCTACATGAGTTTTCACATGCATCAGCTCTATGAGTGATCTCAAAGCAAAACCCAGGTCTTGGAACATTGTTCCTTTTGTGACACTCCTGGGAGGACCTCTGAACAAATGGATGAATATGCA
Organism: Porphyrio hochstetteri; assembly: GCA_020800305.1. Lineage (NCBI taxonomy): Eukaryota > Metazoa > Chordata > Aves > Gruiformes > Rallidae > Porphyrio > Porphyrio hochstetteri. The sequence continues at coordinate 8,021,480 of CM036915.1, read as the reverse complement.
TTTCTTTCATTTGTTAAATAATCCTATGGAGGATCATCTTGCTATGAAAACTCCAAGGATGATGCAATACACATTACCAACATAAAGTGAAACTTGTGGAAAAAGAATGCATTAGAGAATTCTGAAGTCCACCTCCTATATATATATATACAGAGAGAGAGAGAGTGTAACTTCAAATAATGTATTGCTAGGTTGTTGGGCTGTGGTTTTTGTGTGGGGTTTTTTGTAGGTTTTTGGTTTGGTTTTTTTTGTGGAGTTTTTTGTAATTTTAAAGTTCCTGCAAAGATGGAGAGACATTTAAAGGAAATTTCTGTGTACTTGGTTTTTTTCCTGTTCTTGGATGTATTTTGCACTCAGCTGTTTGGACAAATTTCAGCTGAGGTGTGAAAACACAGTTGAAGAATAAAAAAGCTGTTGGAAAAATGACCATAAAAGAATACTAAAACCTTTAAAATCTTACAGGTACAGGACTTGATAAACATACAGTAATAGAGATGTCCTGAGGCAAACGTATAGACAACAGACCCATGAAAAATCAAAGCTTCTTATTCTACAAACCCTGTAAAAAAAGAAGCATGTTGATATCCTCTTGCACTCTATCCCTTCTCTAAACCAATATATCCTAATGCACAGTTTCTTGTACAGTGAAGCCCATGTCTGCCCTTCCCTTTGATTCCTTGGAGCCTCCGTAGAGTATGCTTATCAATTTCAAGAGAGGTTTCTCCAGCGGTGTTACTCCCCACACTGTGAGGTTCACACGGTTAGTGTGCAGACTGATCATGTGTCGGAACTAGTTGTTTCTGACTAGTAAAATCTCTTGCAACAGATTGGGTCTGACATTTCTGGGAATGTTGAATGGTTGTATAACAGACTCATATGCTTTTGGCTGCTGAGGGTTAAGTGAGAGAAACAACAAGCTTTTTTGTGAGCATGTGTCACCATTTATGAACCCTTACCTTCCTTAAATAGGCCAACACCAGGTTTTTGGATGTGCATGTACTACATGAGGTCTAAAGGCTCATTGAGTCACATTATGCTCGGAATTATCAAGATATAATTGGAATAGCTCTTCTTAACATAGAATTATTTTTACTTATGGATACTTCAAATTTTGTGTAGATTTCTCACCTTTTAATAGGCAAGACCTACTACAGATTGTATGTAATCCAAGATTTTAACTGATTAAAAATTACTAATTTGATAGAATTCTTCAAATTCAGGAGAAAGATGTTTGTAGATGACATTTGCTTTTTACTATTAGGCACTTCTGTTCATGTCGCTTTTTATTTCCATCCTTTCAAACAAACTCAATGAAGATTGCAACTGTTACTAATAATTAACATGCTCTGTCTGTAAAGATGGCTTTGTGGCCTTTTTCTATGGATAACAGAGGGGTATTAGTGTCTTTGAGTCATAGAATACCAGGTTGGAAGGGACCTCAAGGATCATCAGACTAACCTTTCCAGGTTAAAGCTTTGTCTAGCCAAAAGCACCATCTAAACAAGATGGCCCAGCACCCCATCCAGCCAAATCTTAAGTGTCTAATGCAGGGGTATCCACAGCTTCCCTGGGGAGATTGTTCCAAAGGCTGATTGTGCTCCTTGTGAAAAATTTTCCTTTATTGTCTAATTGGAATCTCCCCTGGATAAACTTGTACCCATTACCCCGTGTCTTTTCCATGTGACTTTTTGTAAAACTGTAGCCACCATTTAAATGCTGGAACATGGTGATGAGATCACCCCTAAATCTTTTCTCAAGGCTGAACAAACCCAGTTCTCTCAGCCTTCCCACTCCTTTGATCATCCTGGTAGTCCTCCTCTGGACCCTCTCCAGCCTGTCCTGTTGAGATGTTTTTGGTCTTATTTTACAGCTTAAAGTGTTATGTTGAATTTAATTAAGAAGCTGTCAGTAAATAAAATCTGCTTTAAAAATAAAATCCCACAAAAAGCAGTATCAAACCAGGAACTAGAAACCAAAATTCCCAACATCTTCTGAAAGATATCCATGACTCGGTTTTTCCAGATGCAAATTGAGAACATTCTCCTCTAACATATTCTAATGATTAACAAGCCAGGTAACATAACAATTTGAGTTGTTTTTCTTACAGAGGAGATACTTCACATAAAGTACAGAGTAAGTGCCCAGAACTGGGTTTAAATGGAGAACGCAGCCGTTGGGATGCCTTTAGTTTCCACCTCTGCAGATTTGACTTAAACTTTCTGAAGCATCAAATAAAGTGGAAGCTCTTCTCAAGTATGGATTGTAGAATTTGGCAGTTAAAATACAGTTTCCATTATTATAGCTGTAAATAGGAATTTCTGTAGCAATTGTTCTTTTCAGGCCCATGCACTTGAAAGGTGAACAGTCTCTTCCCAACTCCGTCAGTTTGGTAAAATTTTCTGTCCTAAGAAACTTTAAATAACATTTAATAAACTTCTCTGTGCAAATATGGACCAGCAGGCACAAAGACTGCTTGCCACAGCTAGAACAATAGCCACACTTACGATCCTAATACTTCGAGTGAACATGCCTGCAGAGGACACCTTCGTATTTGATTAGTGGAAAGAAAACAATTCCTTAAACAGGTAGATCAGAAACTAACCTGCTGAGAATGAAAATAGGCAACAGTAAGGATTAGATGGGGAGTTCTGTTATGATATTAGTCATAATGTTAATGTAAGAGATGCTGGAAAAGCTTATAATATAAAATAGTAATACCGCTGTCCCTAAAGTATTTTCAACCTGGACAGTTTATTAGAATTCTAATTTGTTTGAGGTCAATCCAAGTTATGGTCATCCTGTTTTTCTAACATGTCTGCTCATATAAAATGTAACTTCCTGCTGCTATTAATCTGCAAACATAAGATACAGGATCTTATAACTGTCCCAAAAATAAATCAACATATAGGTTATACATATCTGTACAGACATTATGAGTTTGTAGAACATCCTAGTGTACAGAAGTGTGGTCTGATGACAAAGTGTAAACTGAGATGTTACTGATGGTCCCCTAGTGCCTGATTCACAGAGCGAGCACAGGGCATTCTAGCTAGTCTCTGAGAGTCAATGTGATTTAGGCACTGTGCCATTTTAGTACAGTTTTCTATCACTTTAATAATGCCTGCAGGACTTGTGCAACTGCATTTTATACCAGAACAGTCACTGATGCTGTACCTTTGTTGTTAGAATTTTAGCAGCCAGTCCCAAACACAGTGCTGATATCCAAGAGTTAGCTTAGAAATACAGCATGGATGTTTATTTTTCATCTTGGAAATGCACAGCATGTCATGGCTTTCGTCAGCTGAGCTGCCAGCAGGCAGAATTTCTAAAGCTACTACAGTACATAAATTATAATTTAGGACAATTTATAGTGATCTTTACCCTGGGGGTTAAATTTGTGAGTTTAGCTAGCATAAGCCTAAGGACAAGAACAGAAGAATACTTTGGCATAGTCTTAGATCATCTGACACACTAAAATTATTCCCCTGTCATGAGTTTCAGCAGCATATTCTTTAATGGTCACATTCTTGTCTCAGCTGCATTTGATGGGTTCTCATCAGTATCTGTCACTACTCTTTGTCTAGCTGCTGATACTTTTTCAGCACTTTTTCTCCTTTGCCACTCTCTACCCCTTTTTCATTTTCCTTTTTCTTTCATTTATCAAGTGCCACATTTTCAGGACACCCCCTGCACATAACTGCAAGCACTCTAAAAGAAGTCTTTGAAGTTTAGCAACCTTTTTACAAGTCTTCAGATATTGAAAGGGTAGCATTCATTATTTTTTACTAATTTCTTTAAAATACAAGAGTAATCTAGTAGAAGATTATAGGGTGATGACATTTCTGAGATACATCAATACACATTACTTTTCAGATAGTCTAGGATTCTCAGAGGCCTGCAATTCAGTACATGTCATGTTTTCTGAAGCAGATTTCTATTCACCAGGTAAATCACAGAATCACAGAATCACGGAATCACAGAATTGTAGGGGTTGGAAGGGACCTCGAGAGATCATCGGGTCCAACCCCCCTGCCAAAGCAGGCTCCCTAGCTCATATTGCTCAGATAGGCGTCCAGGTGGGTCTTGAATATCTCCAGTGAAGGAGACTCCACCACCTCCCTGGGCAGCCTATTCCAGTGCTCAGTCACCCTCACTGTGAAAAAGTTCTTCCGCATGTTGGTGCGGAACTTCCTATGCTCCAACTTGCAGCCATTGCCCCTTGTCCTATCCCCACAGACCACTGAAAAGGGGCTGGCTGATTCCCCCTGCATCCCCTGCTTCAGATAATTATAAACTTTGATTAGGTCCCCCCTTAGTCTTCTCTTCTCAAGGCTGAACAGTCCCAGCTTACTCAGCCTTTCCTCATAGGGGAGATGCTCTAGGCCCTTAATCATCTTCATAGCCCTTCTTTGGACTCTTTCCAGGAGATCCCTGTCCTTTTTATACCAAGGAGCCCAGAACTGGACACAATACTCCAGGTGGGGCCTGAGCAGGGCAGAGTAGAGAGGGAGGATCACCTCCTTTGACCTGCTGGCTACACTCCTCCTGATGCATCCCAGGATCCCATTGGCTCTCTTGGCCACCGAGGCACACTGCTGGCTCATGGCCAACCTGTCATCTACCAGGACCCCCAGGTCCTTCTCCACTGAGCTCTTCTCCAGCAGGTCATCCCCCAGCCTGTACTGATACAAACAGTTGTTCCTTCCCAGGTGCAAGACTTTACACTTGCTTTTGTTGAACTTCATCTGGTTTCTCACTGCCCAGCTCTCCAGCCTGTCCAGGTCTCTCTGGATGGCAGCACAGTGCTCCTGCGTGTCAGCCACTCCTCCCAGCTTTGTATCATCGGCGTACTTGCTGAGGGTGGATGTTATTCCCTCATCAAGATCGTCAATGAAGATATTAAACAGGACTGGACCCAACACTGAGCCCTGGGGAACACCGCTGGTAACAGGCCTCCAGTCAGATTCTACTCCACGAATCACAACCCTCTGGGTTCGGTCCGACAGCCAATTCTCAACCCACCTCACTGTCCACTCATCTATCCCATGCTTTCTCAGCTTTGCTATCAGGATGTCATGGGAGACAGTATCAAAGGCCTTGCTGAAGTCAAGGTAGATGACATCCACTGCTCTCCCTCCATCTACCCAGCCTGTCATGAGATCGTAGAAGGCTATGAGGTTGGTCGAGCACGATTTCCCCTTAGTGAATCCATGCTGACTACTCCTCATGACCTTCTTCTCTTCCAATTGCTTGGAGATGGCATCCAGAACAAGCTGTTCCATTACCTTTCCAGGGGCAGAGGTGAGGCTGACTGGCCTATAGTTACTAGGTTCCTCCTTCTTGCCCTTTTTAAAGACTGGAGTGACATTGGCTATCCTCCAGTCTTCAGGCACTTCTCCTGTCCTCCAAGACCTGTCGAAGATGATAGAGAGCGGCTCAGCAATCACCTCCGCCAGCTCCCTCAGCACACGTGGATGTAACCCATCTGGGCCCATGGATTTGTGTGCATTAATCCCTTTGAGCCACTCCTGGACCTCCCCTACTTGAACCAGAGGGAAATTCTTCATTTCCCAATCAGTCCTACTCTCATCCTGTGTCTGTGGGTCCCGGGGGGCCTTTGAAGTGAAGACCGAAGCAAAGGCGGCATTCAATATCTCCACTTTCTCAGCATCCCCCGTAACCAGGACACCCTCCTTATTCAGCAAGGGACCTACATTATCCCTGGACATCCTCTTACTGTTCACGTGTCTAAAAAACCCCTTTTTATTATCCTTTATGTCCCTTGCCAGCTTAATTTCCAAGAGGGCTTTAGCCTTCCTAGTTGCATCCCTACAGGCCCTGACCACATTCCTGTGGTATATTAAGGTGTACTGTTTCTTGAGACATAGGAGCAAAAAACTGAACGTGCTTCAAAGTGTACCTGCTTGTCTTTATTTAATGGTTGCACTTACTTCAAAATTTCAGTAGTTTTTTTGGTTGGTGGTTTTGGGGTATTTTAGAGAGATAACTGAATGTTTAACCTTAATGGGTTTATTATTAACATTTAACTTTTATTGACATTACAGATGTGGAAAGCCATATCGTACATAGCTATAACTATTCTGATTATTCAGGCCCTGTTTAGGCAGAGATGCAGAGAAATATCTGGAAACATTCTCATCTCATTTTCTGCCTGCCTGCAATGCATCTCCTAAAGCACATGTCCTGTTGCTTTGATCAAAACCATAATGACCATACAATGGAAGTGGAGATATTTTCTTAATGAGTTGATGGAGAATGGAAGTTGTATTCTGCTTAACAAATATTTCTTCATGAAATATGCTGAGATCAAAATTTGCCGATACTAATTGGCTTGATTTGTGAACTCATGCTTTTCTGTAGTTAAGAAGAGTGATAGATTCCCAGCTGCAGTGGCTGCCTGGGGATATCAAACTGATGTGAATTACACTGTTTTTGCAGTGAAATGTTCTAAGAGGAACAAAAATTTGTTTGCATAGTGAAATAATGCAGCCTAAAACTAAAGCTAACGCAGCAGGAATGCTTTGATCTGCAGCTATGAGATTCTTCCTGTATTCAGTGTAAGATTAGAATTCAAATTTAATTGTGCAGAAAACTTGTACTGAAGTAACAATTTGAATAAGTATCTTCATCTGTGAGCACATGGAATTTCTGGAACTGAAGTTGTTTATAACTCTAGGATAATCTATAGTACAAACAGTTCTGGCTTCCTACTGCTGAACTTTCCTTCTGAAAGAAAGAGTTCAATTTGTGGTACTTCTGCCTTGGTTTCTTCTGCAACAGTTTTCCAGTTAGTAGTAGTATAAAAATTGTTTGGCCTATCAGAGATAGTAAAAACTATTGAGATCCAACTTCCTGTGCTGTTTTCATATACATTTATGCAAAATTACTTGCCTTTTTTGAAATCTGAATCTTTGCCTCTGTATCTCTCAAGGTTATTAACAGGTAGGAGCCAGGAGTTGCTTAAGGAAGTCAAAGGGGGAGATGGAAACTGAGCCTCTTTCAACTTGGTGTCCAAGATAGAGCCCTTACTCACTAAAATATTCTTACTCTCTGAAATAACTGCAGAAGATGCACAGCCTCTTATATTCACTGGCTGTGCAATGCAGATGGATGACATCCTCCCTTCTTACGGATACTGTGCTCTGTTTCCCATGTGCCATTTCCCATTACTGTCAATTCACGTCTTAGAATCAACAGTAGTTTAAATTTGAATTTTCAACCTCCTAGTAAAAGCCTCACTGTTTCTCTATTATCCACTTACTGAAGAAGTGTCTTTGAATGGAAGGTTTAATTAGTCTTAGCTACAAGATTTGAAAGGAGTTTTGAAAGACATTACTATCTCTAATTAGTTATTGTTTTCCCAATACCAGAGAAATATTAAATTTTACTCTGCAGTGATGGAACCATCTCCTCTTATCTAGAGATGCTAGTACATAAAAGGATTTTTGCTCATAGCAGTCAAGTAGCTGCTTCTGAGGACTTTATTCCAACTCAGTTCTGATTCCTAAAATTCTATTTGCACAGTGTCTGTTGAAAGGTAACACTTGCATTTTGTTTGTTTCTATTCTGGAGGGTTTATTTTATTTTCTACTATCTAGATACTAAATCATATAAAATGTTCAAAATCGAAATAGTGTAAGTTACAGTCTATTTTTGTTTTTTTAAATATATGTTTAAAGTAGGCAATTAACGCAATGTGCGTAGAAGTATTTCCCCTAGTTGATTTTCCTGAGAAAGGTTATTTTATAATGTAGTTACCAGTGATGGCTACTATTAATGCAAGCAGTGAACTAATCTGCACTTCACACAGCAGAATCCTTTATCAGGCACAACACAGGCGTGCAGAGATAAGAGGAGCAGCAGGTCTCCAGGCAGAGGAAAAAAGGGTACAGATGGCAAAGACTGAAGGTTTTCAAAGGCAGAAATGGTAGTTGACACATTTAGCTTCATTTACGAATTTTAAGTGTATCCTATCTTCTCTAAATCTCAGACAAGTCTGTCCTTTACATTACAAATAAAACCCCAAAATCTTAGACTTTTTTCAATAACATGGGGGGGGTCTGCCCAAAAAAAACTGTTAACGAAGATCCTGTGGTAAAGCTATGCTGATGTTTGATTTCCACAGTTTTACTCTATTTTAAAAAGTTTTTCCCAGTCTGTGACTGTATTTCTTCCCTAAAAGGTTTTTTTGGAAACTAAGAATAAATCAGACATAGCAGCAGGGCCTCTTTTCTCTAGCCACCTCTCCTTCCTCCATTTGTCCTTGGATCCCACTGCTCAGGGGATCACCGAGCTTGGTGTTTAAGTTAGCTTTCCAGCTGCCTTGAACCAGGCTACCAGCTGTCTCATGTTTCAAAGCCATTTTCAGTCCCTACTGATTTCTTTGCAGAATAATTCATTGCATATGCTGAAGGTGCTCTGAATTCTTCTAAGTTGTCTCAGGATATATAGAAGAGTCTGTTGCAACCTCATATTCTAATAACATTTCTATTACTTTATTTCAGAATATTAGATATTAAAATACTATAAATAATACAATATAAATATTTTATTCATTATGGGTTTTTTTAACAAATAAGTAAATGCACATTTCAAATGTTGCAAATATTTGCCTAGACAACATTTGATTGAAATCAGTTGTAGGAAAACTGCATAGTGAAACAAGATTCTCTTAATTTTTAAATTGCAGTTTTCATTTTGGAATTGAGACTTATAATACAGTTTTTGTGGATAGCTGAAAGCATCTCAAGTATCTGACATTATTTGGCATCAGGAATGGAGTTTATTACATTCTCAATAGAATTCAATTACATCTATTATCTAATAGAGGGATAAGATATTTATACATGTATCTTTATTTTACAAAGACACTCTTTTGATAAGAGAATTCCATGGTGGGGAGGTAGAAGAGCATCAAAAGCTAGCTTCCAGGAATCTTTGAATGCAGCTCCAATTCCCTCCCTTGATAAATGGTCTTTCGCAAACTTAGCAGAGCATCAAATCTTTCTACACTATCAGTATGTGTCCACTGGAATAGTAGTGATGGAAGTGGAACACTTCAATCCCATGACCAATCAGTGTTGCAACTACATATGCCAACCAAATCACACAGAAAAAATAAAATGCTTTTCTTGTTTTCTGTTCCATGACAAAAAGCTATGGCCAACAATAGCAATAGTTCTTCCTACAAACAGTTAATGCATGTGTGAATCACAAAATGTACATGCTGTACTTCAGAGATGCAATTCAGCAATCCATATAACAGACCTTTGTTTTTACTGATCATTTAAAGTAGTAAACAAAGAAACAGGCATTGTTTCCGATGGTTTGACACATTGAAAGTCAAAGAGTAGGGAGAATACAACTGGGTGTTCTTTTAGTGAAGAAAAAGATTGTTAGTGAGGGAGAAGAAAATTAAATCAGAGTTCTCTCATTTAAAACTGTTCGTAGAATTCCCCATCTTTTTTTTTTTTTGCTGCAGTTGCAATACAAAATGCTCTCCAGCATATGCACAGGAACTACTCCAAGGAGAATAAAAAAATACCAGCCTTAAGTAGCCAAACCAATCAGAGTTTTATCGACTAAAGAAACACTGGCAGCATAATTTATTTTAATGGACATATTATACTTTCACCATCTGCTCTGCCCCTAATTATAAATACCAAAAGAACATATTTCACAGTTAAATCAGTAAGACATTATTCATGCACTTATATGTTACTTCTACACTAACACTTCTGCAGTGTTCTCATACTGCCTACGCAATTCAGAGCAAGCAGCTCACATCTGAAACTGAACTTGTTGGCAAAAAGTATTTTTCAATAACTGTTTCAGTGGGAGAGGATTTAATGTAAAACATTTTTTTAAGAAAAGTAAGTGGGAGAATGGAAGCCTTTTGTTTTGGTAAAGCTTCTTGGAGGCATATATTTGCATTCTATTTTAATCCTAAAGAAAAATGTATACTTTTTATACATTTTCCTAGTTTTTCATATGGCTATCATAATTTAAGTGTAGCTACACAGGTGCTAAATATTTTACAAAAATTATGCTTTTAAGAATTTATTGGGGTTTTTTTGGTCACAGGGTGAACAAATATTTTAAATTCATATCTTCTATTTTTCTGTTAATTCAGAAATATCTACCAGATATTTTTGCTTATATCCCTAATACTCGAATGTGTTCTGTATTAATATAAAATTTCATTATTACAAGGAAAATTATAAGTAAGCCCAAGAAAATAAAAAGTATCAAACACTAATTTGCATACTTCGTGCAAAGTACTTTACTAAATCAAAGTGATCAGATAGGGGCCTCTAACTTGCAATTGAAGGAATAAAGTTGGTGATGGATTAAGGTCTAGATCCTGGAATTGGTGCCTAGTTTATACATACAACTTTAAAGAAGGACAGAAGAAATAGAGAAAGTAAGTCATTAAATGACTTGCTAAAGATCAAGCAGACTTTGGAGAATTCCATTTTTCTCTGCTTTCCTGCATTTTGTTCCCTGTGTCTCTTTAGATGGTGTGTATGCTCTGTGTGTGTATACAGTGCCTACTATATTGCACCCTGTCCTGCACCACTTCATCGCAGAGTTTATCCTCACTAGGGAAGGGGAGCCATTATTTATTAAGAATAAATCATGCAATTTATAATGCTCACATGAAAACTCTACAAGTGAAGCTTATTAGTGATTATGTAAGAAGAAAAGTAGTTTGAAGGGAATTGATTCTAGCTTAGAATGTCATCCTGTGGATGTACTGAGTGTAGGAGAAGACAACTCCAAACTGTTTTCCTTGCGCAAGCCAGCTCTGCGCTTTGGTCTGCTGCAGGGTTCTGCATACTGGAACTGTGATAAAGTGTTAGTATTATGTTAACTAGTGTGATTTACATGCCGTGTGACATTTGGTATTGGAGATCATGCCATCCTTCATCCCATGCTTATGGAAAGTAGAATAGAGAAAGCTTTCCTTTTAGCCTTGATACACTGTGCCTTGTTGTGGTTTAGCAATTCACCCCTTAATACCTGTGTGGTCTTATAAGAGGTAAGTGTGGTAGTTTTGCGATGAAGAAGAATCCTAAGAAGAAACAGTGTGTTAGACTTGTGCTTAAGTTCAGAAGGACTTAAATTCTAGGCTTCTATTTTGCAGACTTGTGTTTTTCTCTAATTGTAGAAAACTAGTCTTTCAGCTTGTTTGATATTTGTGTTTTTTCTTCTTTTACCTAGAACTATGTTGATGTTGAAACTTTATATTCTATAGCTGTTAACAATGGACATATTACTGCTAGCTAAAAAGAAATAAAGGATGATGTATGTGTTTTTCAATTTCATGTATGTTTATGCATGGACATTTGTGTACGGGACTGTCGCTCTGCGGTCATACAGGAAACTACCCAAAAGAGTTCCTGTGTATGTGAGTACATCTGACAGTAGAAGTATGACAGAAAAGGAACCCATTGTCAATTGAAGGCACCAGACTAATTTCCCCAGACAGGCCGAGAGTCGGGCTTGTTCAGCCTGGAGAAGAGAAGGCTGTGGGGAAACCTAACTACAGCCTACCAACACTTAAAGGGGTCCCACAGGGAAGTGGGAGAGGGACTGTTCATCAGGGAGTCTAGTGCTGGGACAAAGGGGAATGGCTTCAAGCTGAAAAAGGGTGGGTTTGGATTAGTAAAGAATTTCTCCCTAACATTTTGGGGGTTGGACCTGATGATCTCTCAAGGTCCCTTCCAACCCTTATGATTGTTGCGATTCTGTGATCTATGAGCCTGGTGAGGCTGAGGCACTGGAACAGGTTGCCCAGAGAGGTTGTGGAAGTCCCATCCCTAGAAGCATTTACGGCCAAGTTGAATTGGGCTTTGGGCAACCTGGGCTAGTGAAGGGTGTCCCTAGCCAGGGCAGGAGGTCCCTTCCAACCCAAAGCATTCTGTGATTCTATGAATTAGGACTCAAGTAAATCTTAGCTGACCTAACGCACACACAACATTTTCCTTTTCTCCCTGGAATTTTACATACAAAACCTCAAACCTTTTCAGTGGAGAAAATGCCCTCACAATGAGTACACCCTATGCAGAAGTCTAGGTTACTCTACATTTTGGTGCAGTATAGGTTCCTACCTTTTAGTATACAATTTGGGGGGTTATGTAAAACTAAGCCTTATGAAAGGCTTGGAGATTCTAAGAAACATTTTCTTCCTTCTGTCCTCAGTAATTTAAACAGCTAATTAGTACCTGTAACACTAAGTCTGAAAACATTCCCTATTTTTTCACATGGATGTGAGCAGAAACAGCAGGATTGATTGTCATCAGTTTTCTCTTCTTTGTATATTGTTGGATATTTTAATTTTAACTGAGGATACAGGATTTTAAGTGAAAATTAAATTCAAGAGTAGAAATTACTCATCTATTCTAACTGTCCCTAGGAGAAAACTTTTCCTGTGACAATACTTGGAGTGGCTTTAGTTTCCCACATTTGATTGTCTTTGATGACATGGAGCTCCTTAATACTGCATAGTGTCTGTAAAAATTAATTACAGCAATCACCAGGAAAAAGTAAGTATGTTTTAAGTATGCTGTGTTAGCAGGTCAATTTACTAGTCACACAATATTAAACTGACTGTTGTTCAAACATAACCTAATTTACCTTGTCTGCTTTTGTTCCCTATCTCAATTCAAAATGTTGTAGGTGTCTGATACAGGTTGTTAGCAAAGATAAATATCAAATGTTACTAGGAGAAGGAGACACTTTATGCTTTCATTATCTTGAAATAACTAGTAAGGACAGATTTTTCCTTGGTGTGTTTTTATATTGATTTATGAAGTCAATAATACTACATTCTGTCATATCACCTAAAGATATGGATGAAATTTTCAGGCAGGTGATCTGGAGATGTTGCATGTTTGCCACTCTTTAGGTTGTTAAAAACAGCCAGTTACTAACAGCATGTCTGCAGTCATTTTAAGCTTACATTGCTTGTGTTTCTCTGAGACACCTACAACATTATGTACTGTAGGATGTTATTTATCAGCTTTGCTGTGTCAGCATAAAAATTCTTTTTGAGGAAAAAATAGAAGTGGAAGGCATTTAGTGTGTGTTTAACATAATACCATGGCAGCCTGTAAATACAGAAAATATTTTCCCCTTTTCTGCTCAAAAGAATATTTCCTCCATAGGACATTCAATAAATGACTGCAGTAAATAGAATAAAGGAGCAGCTTTGATTTCTTTTAATATGAAGATTCTCATTTAACAAGTTCTTGATCATCAGCATGCATTATTTTCTGTAGTTTATTAACTGTCCTTATAGCTTGCAAGTTCATGAACTAGAGGAAAAGCAGCCATTCCTCCTACACATGCTTCTCCAGTTATTTTGTTCTTGCACTTTTTTTTTTTCAAGTAGCCCTTGCAAATAATGAATGTTTAAAAACATGGAAAATGAAGTGCTACTCAAGAATACTTGGGGCTGTTAGCCAGCCTGTGCAAAAACAAGGATCATGACTACAGCTGGTTAAAAGTGGCTGGGAGCAATGTCAGAACCAAGCTCTATTAGAGCACACATTGATTGGTAAAGTGCCTCCTTTCCTAGTTGTCAATGTTGTCTCCTGGCTAGTATTACAGCAATAAGACTCAGTTAAAGCACTTACTAGCTATAAGTAATAACAAAGCTTTTAAAGATATTATGCATGTATTCTGCATGAGCTTAAAAACCATGAAAATGTCTTTAATATATATATGTATGAGTTAAAGGAAATAGGACATAAAAACAGGTTATGGTTTGGGTTCCCCCCCTTAACATTGAAGGAAAATTTTATTTCCTTTGATTTATTTGCATTCAAATTAAAAGCATTTATGTTTACATTAGTAAAATACATTAAGCACATCCTAACTAAATATTAAAACTGAATTAATGCAGAGGCATATAGTGATTTATCCTCAACCTTAAAAAGCTTTTGAGAATGCATGTCAGTATTCAGGGAGGGTTTGGAAGCAAAATAATCAGGACTCCTTTTAAATGTGTGACAAAATATAGAATTTTTTTTAGTTCATATATGCTAGACATACATTGTTTCAAAGTACTGGTTACTTCCATGTACAGATAGTTTTAACACTAATAACAGTATTTATTGTTCATTGGAGACTAACATGTATCAGGTTTAGAATTGTTTGCCTTACAGTAAGCTCATTTAACTCCCCCTCCCCCAAACCCATGGTTTCCGTGATGCTTGGCAAATGGGGAAAAAGAATTGGAATAATTACATCTAGAAGATGTTTTAGGCACTTTGATAGTTAGGACCTGGTGTCCATTTATGAAGACTAATTTGCTCCACTAGACCAACTCTTACTTTCTGCCCAAAATTGGTACAATCTGTGAATGGACTCCCACTCCATTTATTACAAATGTTGTTCCCTTTTATTGCCTTCAATAATAATCTTTTTTTAAAAAATAAAGAAGAAATACTGTGATTTCTAGGTTTGGTGCTTTTTAAAATAAGAAAGTATAGAATGTGATGTTATTTTTATTATGTTGGATGATCAGCTTAATGGATAAATTGTGCAAGACATCAGATTCTCAGACTATTCTATGTTCTTTCAATTCAGGCTAATAACACATAACTTCGCATGTGGACAAAGATGTATTCAATATATATGCATATTAATTCCTGACAGTTTTCTGACTCTGTATGGCAGGTAACCCAAGCAAGGATGTACACAAGTGGCTTAGCATAGCTTGCAAGCCCTGTGCCGTGGGAGTGAGCTGCTGTATCAGAATGCTTATGCTTGAGCTACTCTTAAAGATTTATGTGGGCGTCTCCAGCTTACTGTATCATAGGCATGCACTCATGCAGAGAGACTGCAGCTATTGAAGTGGGAGAAGCAGGATTTAGATAATATGAATTGACAAATAAAAATAAGTTGGAAGCGCATTTTTCTCTCAGGTCATTGTAGTTGTGTGTGTTCATGGATATTTTATAATCCATGGAAATTTGATTTTATTTTTAAAAATCAAGTGAAATTCCGTTTTAGTATTTTAGTCACATAAGCAGAAATATTTATTTCAAAAATTTTTAATAATGTTTGAGCTGAATGTGCGAGTTTCATTCAGTATTACATGCTCTGAGAATACTTCAATGTGTTTTATTTACCAAGTGAAATTTTAATCTTTCAGCAGAGCCTGACTGAGCAGGACTGACATTTTGAGCAAGATTACCACTGAAAGTAGATAGAGAAAAAAACAGGATATTTGGATACATATGGAAAATATTTGGAAAACATAAAAGGAAACAATCTTGATAGCTAATTTTAAAAAATAAAATCACCTTAAAGTAACTCAATGTTTATTATTTCCCTCTGCCAGTTTTGTAGTTTTGAACATGTAACTGCTTCCTCTCTACACCAGTGATACTCTTTTTAGCAACTGCATAAAAGGCCAAGCAGAAATTGCATCTGCTTTGGAAATAATGAAATTGAACAGACCCAAAGCTGCAAAGATAAACTAAGCACATTGGAAAAATAACTTTTACTAATCCTTTTTAGTTACAGTATTCTTACAGGGTGGTAGTTTTAATGGCCACAGATTAGTTTTAAATTTAAATCCTTCTAAATAATACACACACAAAAAAAAGACAACAGCTGTTTTCTGAAAGCTGAGTTGTAACATTTCTTTCAGGCATTCCTATCTCTCATCAACAGTGTACCCTGAATGCTTCTGCTGCTTTGCCACCTTCAATAAAAAATGTGTTTATTAATTCATTTAAGCAAGGCACAAATTTTATTCATTATTACAACATTCTATAAATTCATAGATGCATTACAGATAAATGGTTTTGATCCCTGAGCTAAGCATCCACACACAAGATAGTCAATATGTGCAACAGCTAGAATTTACTTTGAGCCAACAAATCTCATTATCTTTGTTTTACCAATTGATAAATCATTGGCTTGAGGCCTGTTTTTTTTTTTAAAAAAGATGGTCCTTAATTTGGAGAACTATGAGAATTATCTTTTGAGAGAGAGACATAACTTCAGCATTTTGGACAACTATTGAAATAAGAACTGAAGTACAGAAAAGGAAGATGTGTAATAAGATAGCATGTGGCAATCTAAAAATCTGAAATTTGCAAACATCTAGACCAGATGTTAATCTGTGCAAACAAAGATTACCAGCACACTTCTCTTAAGCAAGAAAGATATGAGATAGTATTCATACTCCCAGCACTCAGATTTCAGCTATTTTTCAGTGATACCCACATATATGGCTTGATAATGAATTTGACAAAAACAAGAAAGGAATGAAGGATCGAAGAATTTTAAAAATACGTAGTAAAAGAATCAAGTAAAGGTGACACTGCTACATTTGTGTTTTGTTTTTATGGTGTGGAAGAAACATATACCCCCCTTTGCAAAGTCATTAATTCAGAGAAGAAAATGTGAGTATGAATAAGGATTTGCTCTGAGATTTAGATTCATGTGCCATCTATTGATGCAATGGTATTACCGTGATTTTGAAAGGCTTTTGGTGCAGTAACTTGGAAATTGAAATAGTCTGGACATCCACACCATAGACCTAATACAAGTACTTGAAGCAAACGTTTTTTAGTCAGCAGTCTTTATACATGGAAATAATTGTTTTAAGGTATAAGATGACTGTTAGCTCACTGTACAATGACCATACAGGGTTTAGCTGTTCTCCAGAAACTGTCTTCAAAGGTTTCTAAGTATCTTTACGTAGTGATTAATGGAGACAAAACTGGGTAAGTGTAAGCTAGAAAATGGTACTGCTATGAAAGTCTTAAAAAGTTTGTTTTTAATAAAAAAATTAAGCCTGCTTATTTTTCTGGTTAGGTAGTCAATCATAATTAATAAGGAAAAGATTGTTTCCCTGTAATTAAGGAAGTAGATGCAGGACTTCTCCCTGAGAAGCATTTTATTTTCCTGTGGTTGAATGTTTTTTGTAGAGAAGGCATGTTAAAGAAACACTGTTTATGAAAATGTATGTGAAATCTCAAATTACTATAAAGATCTCCTCTATGTTGTGTCCTAGTTACCAATAAAAGACAATTGTTGTTTTTGCTAACTGAATTCCACAGTACTGAGCAACTAAAATGTAACACTGTGTTCAGTGTGTTTCTTATAAGGTAGTGATGTTGTAGGAAGTACACTATTCCTAACAATTTAAAAAAAATCCACATTGGAATTTCAGAAAGTTTGCTTTCAGCAACTTGGCTCTGTAAACATCTATTATATCTCCCTTTAAAGATACCAGGATTTTGTAGAACATTTCCTTACTTAGAAATGCCTCAGGTTAATTATTTGATTACTAATTTTCATCGAAATATTTTGACTTCCTGATATGATAAGTAATTCTGTGCAGTGATTTTGTCTGGTATATCCTAATGGCAGTGGTGATTGTTTTGTATTTGGCATTTTTGAATTTCAATGAATATTTTGAGTGATAATTAACTATCATCTGTGGGCAAAATCCTCTTTAATCTGAACTCTGGATCTCTGCAGATAAGAGATCAGTAGTATTGATTAAAAGGAACAAATTTTGACCTAAATTCTTGGAAAAATTAAAATTTCATATGCATCAATATTTCAATCAAAAACTTTTAAATAGTCCTAGTAATAATCCCTGAATTTTTGGGAATAGAAAAGCATATTTAAAACTAAAACATGCCTCCACATATATCACCTTAATTTATCTGAAAGGGAAGGACTACCTTACAGGTATTCAATGGCAGAGTGATTTGGGTAATGTGTTATGCTGGTTTAGAGGAAAGTCATTAGACCCAGTATCTCATCTTTCAGAGTGGCGGAAGATAAGGAAAGACCAATACCTGATAAGACTCGTCCAGAACAGTCTCCCTGTTTCTGTGAGTTTGGGACCCTTTTTTATATTTCTTTTTGCTTAGGACATAATTTTTTGAGGAGACAGGATTGCTGTCAAATGATTTGTTTTTAAAAGAGACTTTAAATTAATCTCACAAATAAATGTGACTTCTTGTACTGAAGAAAGATGTGAATTTATTCTGTTTTACCCTAAGAGACATTTCAAGATGGGTTTTGTTGACTAAATACGCTCTGCTTCCTGTAAGGTTAAATCTGGTCTGCATATTCAGATGTTATATGCATTTTCCAACTTACTACTTGTAATTTAATAGAAATAAGATGTTTGTGGTTACGCTGCTCTTTGGGAACCAGGAAATATAGCGACAGTTCACACACTTTGGGTGTTTTTGCCTGGGTCATCAATGGATTTTAAGTGTGCATGCCTGAAAACAGACAGGCAGCTCCATATTATGAGACTGTGGATCTACATGATGAACTAATCCCAGTCTCAAGAGTAAATGATTGTGTGCATACTTTGGTGTACAAGGTAAACTACACCATACACAGATACGAGGCTTACCAGATATACTGAAGCATGCTGCTTCTCAGACCTGACTGAAAGCAATGAATGCAGTATTGAAAAGGTTGGCCTTAATCTAGTCCTAGTTGCCACAGGGAATGGAAAGCTGGCAACAGAAGGCAGCAGTAATTCATTTGTCATTATCCATTTAAGTTGTAGACTTCTTTGTTTAGACTATACATCCTTCATGAGCGTACATACCAGCTAGCACAGCAGTATGTGCGTCAGGTCACTGTGTCTCTGATTCTAGTACCAAGTAATAGTTGAAAGCATTGTGATCAGAACTTTTTTTTTTCACTAACTATGTGTAAATATACTGAGCTATAACAGTATTATTCAGAGCACATCTCAATAATGTTATATTCAAAATACTTCTTTAGGAGAAAAGGTCTTATTTTCATAAGATGTATATACAAGTTTTCTGTTGAAATCTAATGGAAAAACTGGTGGGTGTAAAGGTTTCAAGACATCTTGAGTATCTACTAAAGTGATTGACAAAGTATTTATCTTCTAACCAGTTGTTATAAATTGGAGATTATAAGTTTTACTGTTATGCAATTTATGCCTTAGACACAAAAGGAAAAAAATCTTTCTAATCTTGTTTTTCAGATGAGGTAATAATCTATGGAACAGTGTGCCTGAAACAATCAGGTACAATTTACAGATATTCTTCCAGAAGTGGGAAAAGCAAATCCCATTACATATTTCATTGTAACAAAACCTCTGACTATTTTTATTATCGCCTATTCTTACTAAATATTTATTTTTTAAAATGCCACATAATTTAACCTTGCAATTTACTGATTCTGCCTAATAAAGAGAGAATATTTTGTCTTGAAAAGAAGGAACACAATAGCATTTGTCCTTATTTCAAAAGACTTTTTGCTAGTTACTAAATATGCCAGCAGTGCAAGTATTTGTATGTATTTGAAAAAACAATGTTCTGCTAATCGGAGAAAAAGACAATGTAATTCTCTTATGCTAATTGAACGGGAAAGGTGATACTGGCTTTCAGCAAGAGTTTACAGTTTACATCACTGGGAAGAACGTAATTCCATTTCCAGACTACTCTTCTGTAGTTTTACCACAAATAATATTCACCAGTATCTATTCTTGATTAGATTTCCACCAGGAAAATGTTCTAAATACAGTAAGTTCCTAAAAGGAATTCCTGTCTTTTTTTTGTAAGACACTCAAGTGTGATGATAAATGGCCATGTAATAAATAATTTAATACTTCTTAGACTATGGTTAAGAATTAGTTTTTGTCCAGTTGGAGCCACCTGTTTCCAGCTAGGCAGTTGGAACAATAGCCAATATTAAAAGTCTACTTTTAATTAAAAGACTACTATCAAAACCTGTTGTGTCTTTGTAGATAACTGCATATGGGAAATGCATCAATTGTTAATACTTACCAATCTGATCTGTTTTGAGGTTTGACTCATTAAAATGATGCTGTCAATCCTTTCTGTAACCTTTTCAAGAAAATTTCATTTTTCCTCTGATAATGTTAAGTGAGCACTCAGGAAACTGTTCACAGGACTTCAAGGTCAATAGTGATAAAAAGTCTTTTTGAAGAGTTATTATGCACTGAGAATCAAGAAGCTGTAAAATTTGAGTGTAAATGCTTAGGTGTGAACTGCTAACCTGATAGTTAAACTCTGAGTTATTAGAAAGTTAAGCATCTCAATTTTCTTTTACAAATGAGGCCTTCACAGTGACCTACCTCCAGAGCTATTGTAAATTGACAGTCTCAATATTCTAATCACCTTCCCTTCCAGCCATCTAACCCTTCATAGATGGAATGCTCTTGGAGTAAAGCTTACTGCTCTTAAATAATGCAGTCTGAAGTGTTTTGCTGAACCTCCGGGTTGCATTTTAAGTGACCTATTTTGTCTTTCTATTCCCTTCTACATTATTATTCAAACAGTATATTTTATTTACACCTCTGCCTACCGCCTGAAATTAGTATTCAGGGGAAAAAAAGCCGTGTGGTTGGGGAAGCACATATGGTAAGTATTTCCAATTTTATTGTAGTCAAAATTGGATTAGATGCATCATGCCAAAAAACCTTAAGAATCTTTACATGGTAAACTAAAGCCTAAGATGCTAATCAAATAAGTTCTGAAACATTAATTGCTTGCACACCATGTTTTTTTAAATAAGAGTGAAGTTTAAGATTTTTTCCTTCCTTTGGAATGGCAAAAGGACACGTAATTTTAAAATAATGCCATGCTACAACATATCTCTCTTTTCCTTTGCTATTATGGTTTTCTTTAATATAACATCACGTTTTTTGCATGAAGGGATACGGTGGAACAGAATTTTCTAGGACATGCATCTCAAAGAAGAAAGTTGATGGCTATAAATGCAAAAAAGTTAAAGGCATACTAAAGGCACAATTCTATAACATTAAAACAACGACACAGCAGCCTAAGTTCATCTAGGCCGAGTTAACAGCAATCGTTCAGTGCAACCACAACATTTTCTCAAAGAATTAGTAGAGTGGAATACAGTTGTGCCGGTATTTTATTAATGTGCAATTCATGTGCAAAGTCTGGTGTGCTTTCTTGTGTTCACCAAAATGCAACAGCTAACAGCTCTTAAAAGCCACATGTTTACTGAAGATACAAAGCGTTGCCACAATGCTTTTACAATCTTTCCTCTACTTTAAAACAGTTAGTTTTAAATTAGCCACAGAAAAAAAAACCCTGATTCCAGATATGCAACCACATACATTCCTGAGATTTGTGTATTTCAGGTGGAACTAGATACAGCCAAAAGGAACATTTTTATTATTTATGTTTCATGATGAGGTTGAATTAACTAGCACTACCTTAGATGTTATATAAATACTCTAAGTACTTAAATGATAATGTTTAAATGGTGAGAGTAGAATTCTTGAAGAATATAATTTGGGCATAAAGATCAACAGGAACTGCATCACTATTATGTTGAGATCTGATTAGAAATAGAATTTGGTGTGTGGGCAGTAGTCACTGACTGGTCAGGACATTGCTGTTTTGTAATCCTCAAACACCAGAATAATAGTTCATCACAGAAATTGATAACTCATCTTTCAAAATTATTTTAAGATGAGAACAGCCCCATAACCTTTCTAGAGAGATTCCCAATCTTTTTCCAAGTAGGAGCAGGGACTGAAGGAGACAACTTCTAAAGTTTAGTACTTATACCTATGTAGATATTAGTACCCATACCGACGTGTACAAGAGGTACACAAACATACAAGCATAACACACATGGTGCCTTAGGGAAGCCTTATTTCTATTGGAAGAAAATGGGAGGGTTAAATTGGGTGTGTCTGACACCCAGTTTCCAAAGTTTCAGGTTTAATTTGTGAGGAGCTAAGTTATCCTTGCATGTGTGTAAGCCATAATTAGCTAATGCCCATGGCATTGTGAGAGCAAGGGAGTGCAGAGCTTTCTCTAACAACTTTAACCAATTTTCTTTCCTTTCTTGCTGCACATCAGGGTCAATAAAACCTGTTTCGTTGCAGCTGACAGTGATCTCAGTTCTAGTTTAGTACTATCAGGAGCCTGGACACACTGCAAGGAATAGCTCAGATTACCAGGCTTCAGAGAGCGGTCAGTCTGTGTAGCCCACACCACAATGAGAGGGAGTTTTCTGTTAGAAATGATCAAATATACGGCTTAGACTTCTATTCTTGTGGAAATGAATCTCATGGAAACAGATTATGTATCTTCTTAGTGTTAAGACCCCTTTTTGCTATATCATTTGTTCTTCTGGCAACACAGAAATTTGGAATTTACACATCTTGTCAAAAATGCTGATCCTTCACCTTTGAGGAAGTCCCAAAAATCCTTCCCCACCTTCACCTATACCCCCAAGTTCATAGTCACTGTATAGATGTGATGGCTTAAAATACTTCTCTAGGAATTTGCCATGGTGGATTAATAGTTTTTCCATGTTCTAGCCAAAATAAATTTTATCTCACTCTTGTACAAGATTTATGACTGTAAAGTACATCTTCCAGTCATTGTTCAAGCCATTTCAAAATGCTGAATTGTTGTAGACATGAAGGGTTCCATATTAACATAAAATTTAGGTGGAATAATTTGATTACTGAAGTAGTTAAATCTACATTAGGGGCCAAATTTGTAACTTATCCAGTGAAATATCTTTTTAAGTATGCCAGTATGCAGAGATATGAAGAAAGTTTAGTTCTGTTGGAGGTTTTATATTAAACATTTTCAGTTGACAAAAAACCCAAACCTGTGTTAGACTTAAGAGTTTGAAAAGTTGCAATAAATAGGTAATGTTTTTTCATATCAGTTGTGCAAGGCATGTGTTGATTTGCACAACCTGCCCTCTGACCTCAGTAGTTTTACCCGAGACAAGTTCAGCTGCCTCCACACTCAGTGTGTGTTTTGCCTTGTTTGAATTTCAGGCACATGGCCTCCCACAGTTACATTAGCACTGGCTCATGGTATGCTTGCAGCAGTTGCTTAGGACTTAGTGTGAAGTCAGTGTGGAAACTGACCTTTGTATTGAGATAAAATATTACCCAGGAAATTGCAAGATGAACATATAAAGCATACACATTAGCAACAGATAGACTGCCAGACTTCCAAGTAGCCTCCAAAGTCAGGAGAAGGTATTTTACAAAGCGTCATACAACTTTGTATGATCCATTCTAAGACAGCCTAAAAATTCTACCAGAGCTCTGGATGGATTCTAAGTTGTCTCACACCGGCTAGAATGCATTTTAACTGAATTGGTATATATTCTTTATACACAATAATGTTAATATATAATTTACTTTTCCCTTAGTCCTATATTTTTCTTTCCCCATTCCTCTACATCCTATCTTTTCCCCTAGTCCTAGCAAATTAGGAAAAAAATAGTCATAAGATAATGAATAATAAATTTTAGTAAGTTTTAAGCCTGAAGCCTCTGCATAGCTGTCAGTGGAGCATGTGTGTGTAGGTAAAACACAAGGGATACTTTTTCATTATTTAAAACTGATCTCTCAGAGGAGGGCAGCAATAAGTAGAAGCCTGACATCTCACTGCCTTAATTTTAGCTCTTATTCTGTTGAATAAAAATATCCTGATTCTGTCCCTCCAGTTTTTTAATACTTGTAATGGGAATATATATTTGGTGGGCTTTTGGTTGTTTTTTGTCTATCAGGCATAACACTGCAAAACTGATACTAATTAAAAACCCTAAAAATTTTCTCAAGCAACTACGTCGATTGGCACTGCAAGTTTAGTATCCCTCTGAGGTGCGGAATTAAACCCTAAAGAATTATTTAGGCACATCAACAATAAATTATAATTATGTGATTACACATTTTTATTGCTTCAGCTGGAAATAGCTATTTTTTAACTTTTAAAGCTACATTCAGTTAGGATATATGTACAAGAACACCGTTTCTACAGTGCCATAGGATTTGACACTGTCTTTATCATATCTTTGTGTCTGCTCTAATTTATGTTAGTAGGTTCTAATTATAGAGCACTAAGAATGCCATTTACAAGGTAATTATTGCATTTTAAAGGTTTATTAAGTTAATCCAAGCAGACCAAATACTATATACCATGAAAAGAAGTGCAAGAGTTATGTACAGTCTTTTAAAAATTTAAAAAATTATTAGGTCATCTCAGAAACCTCTTGATATTGTCTGGTGAACAGCATGAAAGGAAGGTTGTCTGACATAGAAAATGAATCATAAGGATTTTACTTTCATGTGAGACAATGAAACATTTCAAATATTTGGAGATGATGTTGATTTGGTTTAACAGAGGCCAAAGACATTCCATTGAAAGTTATCTATTGTTTCTCTGGTTTCAGGGTGAGGAGGTGGTGTGCATTAGATATGACTGGTCAATATATGCTATTAATTTCTTCAGTATATGCATCTGCATGCTATCTTCTACTCAGTGCAATGTGCTTGCTGACAAGTTTGTTATAACAAAGTAGTAGTAACTCAGGACAGTTTGATCCATTTAAAAAACATTGCCTGTGGATACAGGGATGTTTATTTTGGAAATCTAGGCTGTTGAGTTATCTACTATAGTGCAGCTGTTGTAGCTTTAAGCAGAATTTCTGTGAGACTGCAACTGACAGTCTTAAAGTTCTGAAACTTGTTTCTGGATGTTAATTTCTCACAGTCATTAAACTAATAAGAGTACTCTTAAGTAATAATCAACATATTTTCTTTTCTGTTTTCCTATTCAGTGGGGGTTTTTTCCTAAATTGTTTTCTTTTATGACTACCTCAGATTCACAGTAGACAGTTATGTAACCAGTGAATGATAAGCTTTTTTTGGCCTTAGCTACACAGGAAGACCCTAGTGGCTACTCTTGAGATAATGAGCAAGTCATGTATTTTAATGCCACCTATTTTTAGATGCTGCTCATTTTCACCACCCACACACATTTCCCTCATTTCTTTAAAAGTCATTCTTTCTCTGTGCTTCCCATGCAAATCTCTTGCTATTTCCTAATTCTATGTTTCAATTTTGTTATGCATATTAAAATACTACTTAGATGATACACTAAAGCTCTGAAACACTAAATAGCACCAAATTTGTAGTTGCTTCTAGCTGTTTTTCCTCCTGGACTATCCCAGCTGTGGTTTGAACAAAGCTGAAGGCAGGTGGTATAAAATTATAAAACAGATGTCCACTGTGTCAGGGTGAGGAGTTAAGGTTAAAAGGAAGACCACGAAACTGCCACTTAACCCATTGCTACTACAATTAAAAAAATCTAATTTTTTTATACTTTTGTTACTTCCTAGTCTATTTTTGTCCTTACTGAAAACAAGGGATTGTATACACCTGGATGCATGTCAGTGTCACATGAACCTCAACTGCTGGGCACCTCCCACTCAGCCCCTACAGTTGGGCTACCAAACTCAGAGTGGTTATTAGATGAGCTAGAGGCACTGAGGGAACAGAAGCCATCTCTTCTCTTCAGAAGCTGTGTTTGGTGGTTTTCCTGCTTGCCTATTTAAAGTGTGTAATGTAGCCTTACATCTGCCCAACAGAAAGATGGGATTGGTCTTGAAATAAGTGGCTAGAAAGTATTGAAAGACATCTAACTGCCATGTTAATTTTATAAAAATATTACATATGTGCATTAATTCCTGACAATTTTCTGACTCTGTTGCAATACCTTAAATCATCAGTGCTTTGAAATACAGCTCAGCAGCAGAGAAACAAGCCTGTAGGTCAAACATGCTATCATCTAGCCTGAGAGTAAATGGTGCTGCAATGCTTATGCTCCATCTGAAGATGGCTTCTAAAGGGTAGAGAGTTATATCCTTTTAGAACCATGGTAACAGCAGCTAGACTGTACTAGATATTTCAGGAAAATAGGAGGTATTGAACAATTTTTGGAAAGCAAGACTTGTGTGGGAATTTTGTCAGAACTGACAAAAGGTGCAGATAATCTTTCTCCCACACTTCAAGTAAGAAATTGATGAAGAAAGGAACCTAGGGAGGAGTGAGCAAAATAAAGCAAGTATATCAAATTGAGGCCAGTAAAACTCTTAAGTTCACCTATATGTTGCAAAAACAGGACTCAAAGGATCATTTGGCTGTAGATAAGCATGCAATAGTACATGTTTGTTGCCAAAAGAAGCTAACAACCTTCCCAGCCCACAATCTCCTTGGATCACTATGCATCTTAAGTGAAAAGTTGTCAGAGTTCTAGTTTTCCTCCCACTAGAATGCTACTCAGCTTATGAGTCAAGTATGTATGTAAAGCAGTTCTTTAAACACAGCCTGGAATATTTTACAGAGTATTTCACTTTATCACCATGTTTACAATTGTGTATCATTTTGCATTGTAATGCTAGTTTAATTGGTCTCTCTCCATAGGAAGAAAGTAATGAAGGTATCTTTCTACACAGGTGAAAAGATGTAGAAGTGTCAAGTTCTATAAACCCTCCTTGCAGCTGTCCAGGATTAGGTACAAGGAATTCAGGAGAAAGCTAATGACTATAATGAGCACTGATTAGAATAAATTCCAGCTGTAAGACAGTAGTCTTGTTTCTAGGGGCAGTAGAGCATGGTTCCCCTATGCATACTCCTTTACTGCCACATAGAAACAGAGACTGATTTCCTCTCAACATTGAGCTGAGGCAGGGAAACTTCAGAAAAATAAAGCAAAACCATTATTGAAAGAAAATATTTGAGAACCATATGTAACTTGTCCCCTTGATCACTGATCTTGATAACGCTGATGGAGCAGTCAGCATTTGCTTGTCTCAGCAAGCTAAATCTACTGAATCTTCAGGAGAGTAAGAAAGAATACAGCACTGACCTACCATGCTCAGAGGAACACTTCTTTTCCACCCAGTCAGAAATTGAAAAGTGCACTTGGAGCAACACCAAAGTTTGACCGAATTCTCCTCTATCAAGGAAGGAGCTGAGATATCAGAAGTAAGAGGGAGTCTTACATCAAGCAGAGGAAATGACCTCTTGATTCAGTTGAAGCCTTTATTCAGTGCGCCTGGATCCAGCAAATTATTATTTACCTTCACTTCATAAGACATTGGAGTAGTGTTAGAAATCCAGCATTTTCTCCAATTTCAAAGAGCATTCTTAGTAACTGGTATGCAAATATTAGCTATGTAAGTACTCTAACACCATGTATTTCTTGAGAAAACTAGGAAAAGTATTAATCCCTGCAGTAGCCGACTGAGTAGTTGAACATGTGGTAAAAAAATTGGTGTCTGTCCCATTTTGTGACAAACATCTACGTTATGTTTTTTCCTTTTAAAATCTGAATACGTTGGGTTCAATTAATTATCATCCACATAGATAAACTAAAATCTCTGCAGGTGAGAAAGTGGAAGAGTTTAGACCTCTGCCCATCAGGAACTAGCGCTTCACTTGGTTACATGAGACAATATGGAAATAACCTAGCACTATTTTAGGTTTTAAAAGGTTATCCTAAACCTAATGCAAGACTAAAGCATTTTTCTAGGGAGCCTGAGAGAGATTTTGAAACAGTGGAAGAAAGCTAGTCTAGCTTGGCTGTTCTAATATTTGAGTTAAAATACCACTGTTTGTTTCCTTGACAGAAGTATACGTTCTGCTCCATAAAGAGCAATTCATAGGCTGTTTAGTAATTCAGATGTGTCAGTACGGGCGTAGAAGTTACATTGCATAGTTGAAGATGGTATAATCAGTGCACATTGAGTCTGCAATTCAGAGGTTGAGAATAACAATTTCTATCTTTCTATTGTAACTTGAGCAATACATGGTTTCCTAAAAAATAGTGCCTAACTGAGGAGATGGAAAAGGTAAGGAGGCCAACTTGAATTGTAATTGCTGTGCACAGATTGCTTTGCAACTTCAGGCTGCATTAAGCTCAGCCTTGCCTCTTACTGAAAACCAAGGCTTAGTTTACCACCATTGGTAACACATTCCTCAGTTTCAGCATGCAGAGGTAAAGCACTGTCTTCAGTCATGGCCTGAAGCTGAATTAACTGGAAAACAGTTTTCTCTGTCCTTCTAGCTTGTCAGTACTAGAGAGGACCACCTTTCCCTAGTTCTTATCACTTATTCTCTAAAGAGTTTTCAGTCTGTCACTATTTGTCTGTCGCTATTTATCTGAAGTTGTTCCTTCACATTCCCCCCACTGTGCATATGCTGCATTCCCATGTGCTGCTGTGTGGGGGGAGCTGCAGCCGCTGTCAGTAATGGCACCTAGCTGATAACGGTTTTAGAGCCCTGGAGCCCCGAGCACCCCCAGTTCTGCCAATTCCCCACAGCTGCAATGCCTCAGCCATCCTGCCCTTTCTAGGCTTGTGTCCTGCCCAGCCCCTGGCTTTTGGCTCTCAGTGCAACAAATGGCTTCCAGTGACATGTGCTGTTATACAGTATCTAGTCTGCAGCAGGTTTTCTTGCAGGTAAGTAACATCTGAACATTCAACTACTGGCATTTATAGAAGTTATCACTGCAGTGCTACCACTTAAGGCAGTCTCATGTCCTAGATACTAAATAAAGATGCTTAGAATTGGATGGAAAAACTCCATTACATTGGCAAAAAAAAGTTATTTTTGTCTCCATATGCTTTAGGAAAATCTGAGTCATGAGTTTCAAACTGTGCTTGTACTACATGCTTGGTGCTTTATCATCTTCAGCTACACTGTAGTGATTTGTGTGCTGGGTCTACTGCACTGTAAATTTCTAAGTATTACTTAATAAGGTGAACGTTTCTAATATCTAGTAGACTGAGGCCACTGCCAATGAGAACAGTTCTTCCCCTGAGAGATACTAATTTGTTCTGTTCTTGACAAGAAATAGCTTTCAGTGAAGACAGATGAGATGTCTGTAGTTCTTTCTTGCATTACCATTCAAAAATAACAGTCGGTCTTAACTTTAGACATGTTTTTATGGTGTGTTTACTTGTTTCTGATCTGGATGTACAAGCAATTTATCTTGCTTATGGGCAGGTTTTTGCAGCCTGCGCAGAGCACTGCAGTGTTCATTTGATTGTTATTTGAATCCAATGTAAAATAAATTTTGTTTACACTTCAATCACAGTATAGAAACATTCTTAGTTTGCAGTAAGTAGAGCTAACTACATTGGAGGCAGCACTAGTGGATGGATGACTTGGTGCTCAGTTTCTTGTAATTGATTCCAAAGTAAGAATTGATAGCTAGTTTGTTCAAGGGATCATAGTGGGCATACAGATCATGTTGAGCAAGTTGTCTAAGTCTGCTAGTTCTTTTAACAGTGACCAGGTACAAATAATCACTAAAAGTTTTGCCTTCTCAGATTTTCTCATTTAAAAGTTCACTTCAGATATACCATTTACTTAAAAGCTTTATGTCAGGACTAGTTCTGCAAAGTACCAGTAACTAAAGAGAGCTTCACATACCATGTTCCTTTCATGTCCCCTTGTATCCCAGGATCTAGTATCTCAATTTCAGGCAGATCTTAGATTTGCCTTGTGGTGCTGTTGCACTAATCCATAGATAAGTGCAGGAATATGATATATCACAGACTAAGATTTGGGGCTTTTCTTGTGATACCAGAAATTCTGTAAGGATACTGGTGAGGTGCTAGGTTAGTGACAGACTATTTTTTTTATTTTTGATAAATTCCTTTCTGTATAGCTGGTCAAATCCTGTAGCTCCATGCTAGTTTTATCGTTCTATGTGTACGCACAATTTAGGAGTTAATGTCAAAGTGATCACATGGTTGGCTGACATGCCTTTGTTCTAGGCATATAGTAAAGCATGCAGTTGCATGCTGCATTTCAAAAGCCTACGTCTGAGCTTAGTTCACCCCAATTAAATAGCTGCCTGGGTCAAGATAATCATAAGCATACAACAATAAAATACCCAGAAACATATATACTGGAAAGTACATTGTTTTCCCTATCCAAATCACATACAGCAGAGCAGTTGCCAAGCATGCCTAGGATTAGCTTTCTTAATCTTGACTATTTTTAATACAGTTCATAGAATATCTGGCTTTTTTTATTCAGAATTTGTTTATTTAGACAAAGATGTAATTTAAAGTAACACAAGTATTTACTGGAAAGAACTAATAAGCTTCTATTCTAAGCGTGTCTTTCTGGCATATAGATTCAATTGTTTGAAGAAAGTCTTGGAGAGGGATCTAAGATTGGAACATTAGGTTATGATTAATGGGATGAAATTTAACAAGTTGAACTGCCAGATTCTGCACTGGGGATGGAGTAATGCCAGACACGAATATAAATTCTGAGAGTAGTGGCTAGAGAAGAGCTCTGCAGAAAGGGATCTAGGGGTCCCAGTTGGCAGCAGGCTCAGTATCAGTTAGCGCAGTGTGCCCTGGCAGCCAAGAGGGCAAACCCCATACCGGGGTGCATCAAACAGCATCACCAGCCAGTTAAGAGAGGGAATTATCACACTGTGTTCAGTGCCAGTGCAACCTCACCTGGCGTGCCATTCACAGTCCTGGGCCGCACAACTTGAGGGATGCAAAGTTCCTTCTGTGTGTCCAAAGGAGGACAACAAAGCTGGTGAAAGGGCTGGAAGGAATGTCTAGGGACTTTGGGCTTGTCTAATGTCCTGATTTCAGCTAAAATAGTGTTAATTTTCTTCCTAGCAGCTGGTATAGTGCTGTGTTTGGATTTAGTGAGAGAATAATGTTGATAACACACTGATATTTTAGTTGTTGCTAAGCAGCCAAGGAATTTTCAGCTTTTTGTACTGACCCTTAAAGGAGAATGTGGGAGGGAAACCCGAGAAGGTGGGAGGTGACATGGTCAGGACAGCTGATTCCAACTAGCCAAAGGAATATCCTGTACTCTATGATGTCACTCTCCAGATACAACTGGGGGGTGGGCCAGGATGCCATTCAGCATGATAACTAGCTGAGTATCTGGCTTTAGTTGTTGAGCAGTTGTGCTATGGATCATTTATTTTGGGGTTTTTTTTGTTATTGTCCTCTTTGCCTGTCGTATTAAGCTGTATTTATGTAAACTCACAAGTGTTACTCTTTTCAGTTCTCTTCCCCATCCCACTGGGGGTGAGTGAGCAAACAACTGTTTTAGCTGCCTGCTGGGTTAAACCTCAACATCTAGTTTGGAGATAAGGAATCTGAGGGGCAACCTCATTGCTCTCTACAGCTTCCTGAGGATGGGAAGTTGTTCTCTTTTCCCTGGCATCCAGTGATAGGATATGTGGGAATGGTTCAAATTGCACCCAGGGAGGTTTAGACTGGACAGTAGGAGCATTTCTCTACTGAGAGAGTGGTCAAATACTGGGGCAGGTTTCCTAGAGAGGAAGTCAATGCCCAAGCCTGTCAGTGTTCAAAGAGGCATTCGAACAGTGTCTTTAACATGCTTTAACCTTTGGTCAGCCCTGACTTGTTCAGGCAGTTGGACTAGATTGTTGCAGGTCCCTTCCAACTGGAATAGTCTATTCTAGTGCAAAAGCAATATTTAGTTTAGCAATGGGGGATACTTTGTTGTATCCAGCTAGTAAGAACTAATAAACCAGCAAGTGATTTTTTAAAAATAACTTTAATAGCAGTGCATTATCCTTTGGTGCCTTATGTGAGTACTGAGTTAATAGAATTATTTCCCTTTAGTTTTGGTAAGAGCAGGTCAGATTGTAAAGGCATGCTTCCAGTACACATTAAAGAAATGCCTAAGCTCAAAAATGAAAAGAGCTCCTGTTTACTGCACAGTGATCAAAGCGTTACCCCTTACTGGCAAGAAAAAGAAATTGAAAACTAATTTCAAGGTTCAGGATTAATTCTGTCAGATTGACAGAGGCAATCCTATCCTAGAATACATTTAGCATAAGTGTAGAACTTTCTCTTTATCTGTTCCTTTCAGTGTGCAAGTTACTACTTTGATTTCACAGTTCCATAGCATAAGCATTTTAAAAGTTAGCTGTCTGTGAATGTTTTAAATATCTACAAAACATATGCTTTAATAAAACCCAAATAAATCTCTCTTGTTTCCCATTAACATCACTGATCTCTACTCAAAACCTTTTCCTGAATGTGGTTTCTTTTCATCTTCCCTACAGTATTTGCCTAGAAATGATTGTCATATAAGGAGCTGGCTATGGCAAACAGGAAACGTCAGAGCACTACAGCCAGCATGCTGGATCACAGAGTGAGAGCTTGCCCTACTTCATCTCACAACAGGGAGCCTGAAAATGAAGAAAGTGACCTTCCTATCGAAGATTATGCAGCAAAGGAGGCAGAACTAGCAACTGTCAGACAAGGTAGTCCTACACCTGTGGAACAGGAGTGCAATGATCATAGCGGAGATGGTGACTCCAGCTCTGACTATGTGAATAACACCTCTGAGGAGGAGGACTATGATGAAGGCTTGCCAGAAGAGGAGGGGATCACATACTACATTAGATACTGTCCAGAAGATGACAGTTACCTGGAAGGAATGGACTGTAATGGGGAGGAGTATGCTCCCCATGAGGAACACCATATTGAAACAGATGAATGTCAGGAAGCTGTAGAAGAGTGGGCTGAAGGTAAAATTCAGCACCAAGATGAAAATGGGGTGGCAGATAGGCAAGAGTGGCAGGAAGGTCAAGATAACGGCGTTCAGATTTTGGAGGATGAAGTGTCATCTTTGGAGATTCAAGACCAGGAAGAAAACCTACAGTATTGTCAAAATGAAGGTGGCTATCCGGACTATTACCCAGCAGAGGCTAATGGAAACTCACAGGGAACATCACCATACCATTCTAGAAAAGAGGATGCAGAGCTTGAAGACCAGGAAGAGGATATTGACCAGATTGTAGCAGAAATCAAAATGAGTATGAGCATGAGCAGTATTAATAGTACAACAGAAATGAGTCCAGAGCACACTGGGACTGAAAACATGGCAACTGATTATAAAGAGACTTGTTCAAAAGGAGAAGCAATTCACAGTGCTAACAGGCATGAGGGGAGGCCAAAGTCGCTGAATATCCCTTCTGCCTCTAAGCACAGTGGAGATGTGCCAAGAGGTTTTAAAGCTAAATCAAGAACCCCAGAGGACAGACAGAAGTGGCCACAAGAACAGGTATGAGGATCTCTGTTTAACCAGACTCTCAGAACCATTATGCAGATGTTATGTTAGGTATTTATTCCAAACAGAATTAGAGAGCACTATTTTTTTTTTTTACTCTGTATTGCATTCAGAGCTACATAATCACATGGTACATTTAGACAAAGGTGTTAAATGGAGTTGGTTTAGGTAGAGAACTGGGAAAGAGGTTTTGCCCAGAGAACAAGGCAATTCTAAGTAAAAAGGTATTCCAGATGTTAGGGCAGACCTAGCTTATTTACACTATTTTTATTCTGCATTGACACACCAGATAACTTAAAAGTGGGATCAGCATTGATATAATTGAAGGGTTTTTTTTCCATTAAGGTGTCTTGTTCCCCATAGTGGGTGATTACTTTTATTTGTTTTCAATATAACATATGCCAAGGCTAGATACTGCATATATTAAGAACAACTACAAGAGGTGCCTGCATATTACTGGGTTTTTGTACCAGTGGGTTATAGCTTGACCTTGGCAAGAAAGAAGATTTACTTGTAGCAAAAATCCTGTTAAGCAGTTTTATTGCAAGACCAATGTGGATGTTAATTAAAATCAACTAACAAAAAAATAGTTTCTTGTTCTAATGTTGAGTGCCAGAAAAAGAATCTGTGAGTGAAGTTCAAACTTTTCCAGAGGAACAGAGGCGATGGTTTCTTCTTTTTTATAAGGTTTCAAATTGAACATGTTTACTTCCTTAAAGAGAAACACATGTAATTCCATTTGTTCTAAGGTCAGTTTAAAGCTTAGACTTTCATCTCCAAAGGTATATGCAGCTGATTTTTAGTTATCTTCTGCAGTGAACAGAGATCTACCTACCAGAGATCTACATCAGAGGTATAAGTTTCCTATTTCAACTTCAGAAATAATATGTATAGATTTGATAGTTATGTGCCTCACGGTTAAACAATTTAACCTAGATTATTCCATTAATGCCTGTTTTTAAAATATGTCAACTCCTCTATAAAACAAGAGGAGGAAATAAATTGTTTTAAGCATATGCTGATAAAACAGCTTGACCTTTTTATAATTGTGAAAAGAGCTTGGCGGATATTTTCAGATTTCCCTTTTCTACAGCAGGTTTTTATTATTCCTTTTACATTCTGTTTTCATAAGTATAATTAGAACCAAGTTGTGTAACATACTATATTTGGTGCCTCACTGCCCGCATAAAAATTCTAGCTTGCATGAATAAGTTTTTATTATCTTGAATGGTTTGATTAGTTACTGGTGGCTAGGAGCAGAAAAATATAGCTAGCATCTTTTTGATTCATGTTGAACTAGGTCTTTTTGGCACAGTATACCAGTAGCTGCTGCTGGGAGTGCATCTGTTTGTACATTTTGAAAGTATTTACAGAACAAAAAGAGGAGCTCTTGAGTAAGGAAGTTCTATAAGCTTGAGTAAGAATTTGTTGCTTTTTTTACCACTAAAATGATTGCCAATTCAAAATGGACTTTCATTTCAACACCTTTTTGTATTCTTTTGAAGTTTACTTAGCAGAGGTCGAGATTAATTATATTTTATCTTTATTATTTTTGCCAGACTGCTGACAACTGGGTTACAGATATTTTAGTATTTTATATAACTGCCACTGGTATGAAAACAAAAGAAATTAAGTATTTCCAAGTCGCCTGTCTGAGCTCTCATTGTTATTTCCAGTCAGTCTTGGACCAATGCCTTCATCTTTTTTAATAATGAGGAAGTACTGCTCTGATGGGTAGGTCACCACTGCCTGGTGTGTAGCCATTGAATTTCTACCATCACTCTTCATAAAACCCACAAACTATTGTCTAACAGACAGATCATTAAACAATACACAATATCTTTCTTTCAAATTTGGAGAGAGAAATGAAAGCTGTTTCTCAGCCAGAGGTAACAGCAGTACAGGTATTAATTCAACATGAAGGGATAAACAGACCTAGTGACAAGATATGCATTTAATCTGTAAGAAAGGGGAGGGGACAAAGCTGTTGCCTGCATCTTTTCTGGAGAGAAAGCACATAGGCCTCCAAGGCATAAAAGTATGAACCAGCATTTGTTGTAGAGAAACAGAGGTTCACAAATGGAGACATGAGGTGAGTCTCCCCTCCCCCACTACAAGCTTCTAGTGATACAAAAGATTAAAAAAAACCCAAGTTAAATAATCCTTAGCAAAGATTACTTGAATGCTGGTCTTCCCTTGCTGTGTTCTGTTCCTCTACTGCAGGTTACTTATCCTCAGGTTTATTTAAAAATCAGGCTCATTTGGGAAACATTAGAATAAGAGTACAGTATCCATTTCTGCCAGAGTTAGTTCTACTTTTAATAGGGCCTTAAGTGTCCTTAACATTAGGTCTGGCTGGACCTTTAACGTAGGTTTTGGACTTCAAAGAACTGAGGTAAAACAGAGGATTTTCAGTTTTTCTTCTGGTTCATTCAATTATTTTAACATTGACTATAAATTTCTAAGGGATGGAGGCAGTTAGTGTACTGTCTGAACGAGCTTGAGGTAGTCATTATTTTAAATACAATAATTAAAGTTCTTACATAGTAAAAGGATAAAAACCCAAGGCGCTTGTCAGTAGGTTTACATGCCAAACATTGTAGAGGCTTTGCTTGGAACATCTTTGGTTTTCTTATCTTGATAAAAGATTTCAATTATTGTAAGTATGCATCACACAGTACAAAATACTATGGTGAGATGGATGACAGGAGCATATATATTGTATATTGAACACTTTGTCCCAGTGAAAGTAAATACAGAATTGAATGCTTTTCAGTTAAACCAAGATACTATGTGCATATTAGGTTTTGTAAACAATAAGCTATCAAGAACATGCATTTAGTTTTTTATGAATGTACTGTGCTGTCCTTAGCTTTTTTACATGTTTCTGCTCTTTTCCCTTCCTGTCTTCCATAGGTGGTAATACCATTACATAAAATTTCAGGTTACGTAACAGTAACTGATAAACAATACATGTTTATATAACTTTAAAAAATCTTAGCCTCTGATAAATGCTATCAATTACGTTGCATACAAAGTGTTAAATAACCAGGAAACAAATGCAATTAAAGGTTCAAATTGGTAAGTTTGCTTTCAGCAAGATGTCTGTCAGAAGATGCCATTTGTACTAATGGGAATCACAATTTTGGAACTCTGTATGTGGCAGAGTTTACTCTTCCCAAATAGAGTCCTACTTTTATGAAATACTGGCATGGCCTCAGAGCTACTTCCGATTAGTGAGGACTAAAGATGGATAGGGGACTCAACACTTGAACATTGACCATCTAATCAGACCTCCATCCTTTGTCTCATCTACTTAGGATAAGTGTACTTGTGAGTCTACAGTCTGAAATCTATCCTATTCAAACACATCTATTTACCAACAATAGGAGTTTAACACCACCAACTCACTACGTTCACCTATAGCCTTGGTATTTGCTATTATTACCACGGGGGACCTTAGAGAGAAATCTACTTTTAATGATGCTGCCTGTGACACATGAATCCTATTGCTTCTCATTTCTCAATCATACTTTAATACTGGCACACATTTGAGAACCTAACCAAGTATGCTCATACAAACTCACCTAGGAGGGACCCAGTGAGCTTCTGCAATGCTAGCCTATACATAGTTGTGAAGTGAGACTATCACAGAATCAGAAGGTTGGAAAAGACCTTTGAAGATCATCAAGTCCAACCATTCTCATCCTAAACTAAACCATATCCCTAAGTACCTCATCTACCCTTTTTTTGAACACATCCAGGGAAGGTGACTCAACCCCCTCCCTGGGCAGCCTGTTCCAGGCCCTGACAACTCTTTCAGTAAAAAAATTTTTTTCTAACATCCAATCTAAACCTGCCCTGGCACAGCTTCATGCCATTCCCCCTTGTCCTATCACCTGTCACCTGACTGAAGAGACCATCACCTATCTCTCTATAACCTCCCTTCAGGTAGTTGTAGGTGGTGATAAGGTCTCCCCTCAGCCTCCTCTTCTCTAGGCTAAACAGCCCCAGCTCCCTCAGCCGCTTCTCAGAGGATTTGCCCTCCAGCCCCTTCACCAGCCTGGTTGCCCTTCTCTGGGCACGCTTGAGGACCTCAGTGTCCTTCTTATAGTGAGCAGCCCAGAACTGGACACAGCACTCGAGGTGTGGCCTCACCAATGCCGAGTACAGGGGCACAATCACCTCCCTAGACCTACTGGCCACACTGTTTTTGATACAAGCCAAGATGCCATTGGCCTTCTTGGCTGCCTGAGCACACTGCTGACTCATATTCAGTCTGGAGTCAACCAACACCCCCAGGTCCTTCTCTGCCTGACAGCTCTCCAGCCAGTCTCCCCCAAGCCTGTAGCGCTGCAGGGGGTTATTATGTCCCATGTGCAGCACTCTACACTTGGCCTTGTTAAACTTCATCCCATTGGACTCAGCCCATGGGTCCAGTCTGTTCAGATCCCTCTGAAGAGCCTCCCTACCCTCAGGCAGATCAACACTTCCTCCTAGTTTAGTGTCATCTGCAAACTTAGTGAGGGAGCATTCAATCCCTTTGTCGAGATCATTGATAAAGATGTTGAACAAGACTGGCCCCAGGACTGAGCCCTGGGGGACGCCACTCGTGACCGGCCTCCAGCTGGATTTTGTTCCATTTACCACCACCCTTTGGGCACGGCCATCCAGCCAGTTTTTAACCCAGCTGAGGGTCCACCTGTCCAGGCCAGTGGCAGCCAGTTTCTCAGTCAGAATGCTGTGAGAAACTGTGTCAAAGGCTTTACCAAAGTCCAGGCAGACACATCCACAGCCTTCCCCTCGTCCATTAAGCGGGTCACCTTGTCATAGAAGGTGATCAGGTTAGTTTGACAGGATCTACCTTTTGTAAACCCATGTTGACTAGGCCTGATCCCCTGGCCATTGTGCATGTGCTGCATGACAGCTCCCAAGATGACCCTCTTTATGATGTTCCCTGAGACTGAGGTCAGACTGACAGGCCTGTAGTTCCCTGGATCCTCCTTCCGACCCTTCTTGTATATGGGTGTAACATCTGCCAGCCTCCAGTCGACTGGAACTTCCCCAGTCTGCCAGGATTGCTGATAGATGATGGAAAGGGGTTTGGCAAGCACATCTGACAGCTCTCTCAGCACTATGCCCTTGTTTTTTCAACATGGACATTCAGAAAGATATAAAGTACCACTAACGAAAATTTCTAAATGAAAATTTTACGAAGACTTCCGTTTTGTTTTAGTTTGTTCTCCAACAGCTTTGCGCACATCAGTGCTGCTACAGTGTTTACGTGTATTTGTAGAGCTCAGTATTGACAAAAAATATTTGATGTTTATTCCCTTTTCTCAGCATGAGCACAGTGCTCTTTTGCTGCAGAGAACCCAAATCCACGAGTCTTTTTTCATTAAAAGATCTCACCCTTAGAACAGTCTGAAGCAGCTAAGTTTTAGAAAACCCGTATCTTAGGAGTGCCTTACTGGAATTCAGTCCAAGCATTATGGGATGCATTTGATAGAAATTGTGGAAAACATTAGTGGGTATAAATAAAGAGTATTGAAAAAGCTTGCTGCATTCTCCTACATGTTCTAGACAGCTGTGGTGCAGAAATATTAAGTAACTGAGTGACAGTTCCCAAACTTAGCAAGTCTAAGTACTTACTGCAAAGTGCTAAACAACCCAAAATATTCTCAAACAAAACCGTCTTCTCTGTGCTAATTGGCTGAGTCATGACTTTTTAAAGCAATAAGCTCCCAACCAGGAGACAGCAAAATCAATGGCTCTTAAAGATGCATTAGTGACAGTCTTCTGTGGAAAGTTTCAAACAGAAGGCAACATGCACTCCAAATTACATCTACATAGAAATGCACCATTCAGCACAGCTGTTTCTCTGCAACTCTTATGGCTTGTTCTCAATTTTAAATATATGCAAGGACAAAAAGCCTCTTACTTTTTTTTTAAAATCATCTTAAAGGAAAGGCAATTGGTTTAGTGTTTATCAGATAGAGTATTAAAATTCTTTTGTTGAATGCTTAGGTCTCTAGACTTACTTTGACTCATTCTCTTAACACCCGTTCCATGCTCTAACTTGACTTGCTTACATGGAACTACTTTCTTTAAATATTTTCTTCTGTGCTTCTGACATGTGCTAGCACCACCTCTAATTACCACATTAGTAATGGAATCTTTGTGAGACCATAGAGTGTAAAGTCTGGTCTTTATTTGTGCATGATCAAAATCAGAAATCCTTTAGCTAGTCAAGAGCTGCCTCATTCAGATCCTGTCTTTATATCCTGCTGGGTCAAATTGCTTTTACTGACAATAGCGCCTCACCAGTGTTACCATATCTAATGCAGCAGCTCAGTAGGGGTACATTAAGCTATTCCCACTACACACAACCAGCATCTATGAAAGAAGTTATTTCAGTCATGTAGTTTGATAGAAATAATATTGCCATAATAGACTTGTTACTAGGTTACTGTCTATTGATTCAAAAACATGATTGAGATGCACCTTGATGTTACTATAAATTTAGTAGTGTTTAAGTATCAGGAGGACACATAGCTCAGTGATAAATCATCTTCAGAAAACAACAAAACCTCACAGGATTTGAAATTAGAAACCAAAGTTTTGTCCTTAAGTGACAAACATAATACCTATCTGCTTTACTTTTGTTCTAGAGAGAGACAACAGATACAAAACACAAAAGAAAAGTCAATTAGATCAGCTGGTTTACTTGTGTAACAGGTAACAATAATCTAGTCAACCTACAGCAAAACATCTCTGTTCCAAGAAGGTTTTTTCTTCTTAGAAACTACCACAAGTAACCCTCTGCAATTGAAGCCTACCACAAAACATCTCTTTTTCCAAGAAGCTTAGTAGTCTTCAAGATGAGCTTCAAAACATATAAGCCAGCACATGGGTTCAGAAACCATTATTTGATATTGGAACAGTATTGCTAGCACAAAGATTGGCAGGTACAAATCATAACTCCTTATTCAAATGTTTAAACATAGCAATAAACCTTACCGCACCTTAAAGCTACACTCAGTGCTTGTTTACCAGCTCTTTACAAAAAGGTTTAACAATTCTGAAAAAAACTAACCTTTCATTCATCTCTCAGACAAATTACTTCTCTGAATAAAGCAATAAAGGGACTAACCTGCAGGTTTCCATCAGAGCACTCTTCAGCAGGAAAGGGTTTAATCAGCACTAAGGACCACAGCAACATTCAGGATCACAGGTAGCAACTTTGAGAAGGACCATATTGCTGAGACGAGCTTTTGACTAGAAAGCTAAGTAGTTTACACTGGAGCAAACAACCAGTAGTGTGACTAGAGAACAAGACCAATGATCACCAGCCTTCACCTACAGCTAAGAGGGGCTTTATGCTGCAGCAAGGGGTGGTTATAAAGGGGGCCTGGTTAACTAGGAGGGGCCCTGCAAGGCTGATTGGAGGAAAGAGGCCCAGGTGGCCCCAGGCGTGGCAACTGACAATCAGGACAGGACTAGAAAGGGCACAGGCAGAGTTGCAGGCCTCATATGAGTCTGTTTTTCCTCTCAGCCTCAAGATAGCATTTTCCGCTGCCTCACATTCCTTCACATGATGCTGGACACTGCCTTGGTACTTGCTTAGAAGCAAAAGTATTAATAATTCTACACCTTTAATATTTTAGTATTTTTATATCTTTCCTTTGCAGAATCTGTCCTCTTATCAGAATCTTTTCCTAAGTGTCATGGTTTTGCCCCAGCTGAGAGCCAAGCACTGTGCAGCTGCTTGTTCTTTAAAAGGGAGTGGGCGGGGAGTTGAGGGAGGAGGAGGGACCAAAACCTTGTGGGTTGGGATAAGGATAGTTTACTGGGATAGCAGAAAAATAGATATAATAATAATGACATGACTTTATAGCAAAATATATGAAACTGGTGGTACAACTTCCAGCCCACACTGAATACCAGAATTTATGTTCTCCAAAAAGTATCCCATAAAGAAGTTCCTGAACAGTCCCTTTGTCCTTGGTCTAGAATTATGTCCTTCCATACATACAAGACTGGTTTGTAAGTGTGTACAGGAGATACAGCAATGCCTACTCTGCATAGTTCTCGACACTAAGTATTATGGAAAGAAAGGGAAGGCCTTCTCCCTATGCTTCTTTCTGCCCTTTCCTTTTGGGATACCATGTTAGCAAACATTTCTTTAGCATGAAGATCTTAAGTCTTATTTTGTAAAGGGTCATTGTAACAGCCTACATATTTGCAGACAAATGTTGGACATAGGAAGTCTCAGACAGACAGCTCCCCATACTGGCTTCTTGCTATTTCATGCTTCTTCTGAAGGGACATAGGGTCTGCTACACTCCAAAGCTAAGGAGATCTCAAAAATGTGAAATTACACTCAGCTTCATTTCGAAGAGGTGCCCACAGTGACACCCTCTGCTTTCCATCACAACTCTTTTAAAGAAAGTGTAAATAGATCAGCCAGAGGTGGATCATATTGTGCACAGCTGTGCTTAAAAGAAATGGAAGAATTCATTGTACCTGAGAGTCTGCCTAATTAGACTGGGGCTCCTGAACACATAGGCAAAACACTAGGGAAAAAAATGGCTTCATGTACAGACACCAAGTAAAAAGCAAAAGCCATTTATTATATTCCTTGTAGAGGTGATGTGATTGATCCCAAGTTGTCAGATATTCTGTACAGATTTCTCTTTGAAACCCAGTCACAACATAAACACTACCAAGGCTTGTTTATATTCCTAAAATCCTGAAATTCCAGTAAATTACAGCTATTTATAAATAAAAAATGAAATGTCATCCAAGTGTGAATTAATATTTTATATTAAGAAAATATGGAATTATATATGCAACTGTTACCAAAGAGCATGATTGGTAACGATCCCTAGGGCTGAGTAAGTCCATTGACATGTAGGATTTGTGACAGACATGTTTCAGTAATGTTTACG
This sequence comes from Porphyrio hochstetteri, assembly GCA_020800305.1. Lineage (NCBI taxonomy): Eukaryota > Metazoa > Chordata > Aves > Gruiformes > Rallidae > Porphyrio > Porphyrio hochstetteri. Next base: position 7,979,561 of record CM036915.1, on the reverse strand, counting down.
GCATCCATGTTATGGTTAGTTACTGAACCAGTCAACCAATTCTCTCTTTATATGCAGGTGCATTTTCAGTTCTGTCAAAGGCACAGTAATCAGAACTGACAAAGCTTTAAAAGTATTAACATTCTGTTGTACATACTGGAGTTAATAATTTGCTGTCACTGTGTACCAGTGTAATGTGTCTACATTGTGGCCATGTAATTTTTGCTGCTTAAAGCATACGTGGTATAATCCTACTATTTTAGGGAATAATGCATGATTATTATCCTTTTTTTTACTACAGCCCTCTAGATATTTATTTGTTTAATTTATTAATATATTTCACTGCACATGAACACATACTGCTCCACATATTAGCTTAGCCATGCACTATAATTAGATTGGTCTTGTCTCAAGCAGAATAGCATTTATAAGCAGGAATATGGTAAGCTCCTTGGCTACTACAGCCATGTAGACAGGGCAGTAGTTACTGGGTCCCCGAGTCTTGGTGCCATGTATGTACTCAGATAGTCTTGTCTTTCCTAAAATCCTGCTTACTACTTGGGTGAATGTTTACTTTGTATATGCTGTTTTACCTGAGAATTAGCATTACTGAGCTAACAGTTCTAATGTTCCTGCTTCGTTAGCACATTTTGCTCAGCTATGTATTGCTCATAGAGAATAATTTGTCCAGACAAGAACATGCAAACTTTCTTTGATTAAAGCTACATACTGCACAGGAAAGTCAGAAGACAAGGATTTATGTTCACATGAAACACATTGACCCTTTTGAAATAATACTGGCTCAGTGTTTTGCATTTGGACAATTGTTGATAAAAGTTCTTGGAATAGCAGCATTTAGGCACTCTTTTTTTATACACATTGGGGGAACTGAGGAAAAAGGAAAGTGAAATATCCTAAACTATAAAATATTATTCCAAAAAATCACCTTGGTTTTCCAGATTTCTAACCCTGAAACTTTGAGTCATGAAACCTTCACTTTCTTAGTACGTATGGGACACGGGTGCTCCCTGTGCCTGGTGCTGGTGGTCAGTGAATTGTGTCAGGTCTGGAGAAGAAATTGTGCTCCTGAGAATATTGGAACTTAGAAAAAAGAGTGTTCCGTGGATTAAAAGACTGAATGTTTTCCTTGTGTAAGATTTTATATTTTCCTTTCTATATTTCTTCAGAAGCCTGAAACTGTGCTGCTGGCATTGTGTAGATTTGCATGGCCCAAAAGGAAGGAGATGCCATGAGGTATCTCCTGTGAACAGACAGGCCGATATTCAGAGCTAGGATTTTGTTTTTCAGGTCAGAGGTGGCCATTAGGACTATATTGATTTTGTCCAGTACTAAGCATTAAACACATTTAAAAATTATGAATTAGGTTTCCAGACAGTCTGAACGTGTTAGCATTTGGCTTAATTTTATGTGAAAAATTTGCATTGAAATAAAATAATCTAGTTTAAATTTAAATCAGTATAGCATAACTGCTACTTAATGATAATTGAAATGACTTGTTATTTACAATAGAGTAGATCTTTTATTATAATTGAAAAGCTCAAAAATTTTATACAAATCTCATTTTCTACATAATAGGAAATTCCAACTATTATATCCCATGTTGATATTGCATATCAATATTGCAATCAATATTGATCACATGTACTTAACTACATATAGATAAATGTAAATAACTACATATAAATAACTACACAGAACATTCATGACCAAAGACTTGAAAAATAATGGAGAACATGCTAAATACAGTTTCATATGCTAATGCTTTGTGAATTGTTATTCATAAATTTTTTTACTGTAATTTAATCTGGGGAAAATTTTCTGATTATCTTTGCACCGTGGACTTCCACAGAGATCTTTACTTCATTCTGAAGCTTTTCAGAAGACAAAAGGGTTTTAAATCCTTTCTCTTTTTTCTTATAGATGTGCAATGGTTTAGAGCAGCCAAGGAAGCAACAGCGTTCAGACCTCAATGGACCAGTCGACAATAATAATACACCTGAGGTAGGCACATTAGGCCGTTCTGCTCCTCATCTTCCTGTGGTCAGAAGGACTGCTCACATGAAGGAAAGTAGGCACCGTCAATTTTCTCCCTCTCACACACACATACTTAGACTCTCTTTCTTTTCCTGAACTGACAACAAATACCACATCTGCCTATTCCATAAAGTTTTTGAGCTGTGTCCATGAATCTCTTCCTGCCACAGCACATAGTCAAGCCTAAAATTTGCCGATGACATACCGAATAGGGAGAACACTTCAGAAATTCTCTTTTTGGATTACTGAAGAGCAAAAGTAGCATCAAAAAGAAATTGTTTTCTGCTTTTGTTCTTTTTCACTCATTCTTTGAGACCAAAGGACTGCTTAATTCCCACAGGAATAATTCTTTTTAAATAACCCCTAATATCAAGCACATCATTCAGTGCTAAAGGCTGAAATGATTCACATCTTTCTGAGTTGCCTGTGTAGTAAGATGCGTCCTGTGTATGCTGTCAAAAAGATGCAGTCATAGGCAGACCTGCTCTTGTTGCTGAAGACTGGAGCAAAGATGACATCTAAGAATCCAGAATGAGGATATGCTTGAGGCTAGACATAATGAAATGAAATTCAGACTTAAAGGCAGAAGTCTGTTATCTCCAAAACATATAACATACTTAGCCTATAGCCCATTACATTAATGAAGAGACACATATCTAATGCCTCTTCCTGTAATTGAGAAATCAGCCTCTTTCATGGAAACAGGAGTGCCTGAGGAGACTGGCAAAGGACAAGCAAATGGAAGGACTATAAATGTTTTTTGAGAATAGAAAGAGTAGCGCAGAAAGAGCACTGTTGTAGCCCCCGCTGCAATTAAGTGTCATGCTACAAACTGTGCAATCAGGGACAGTTCTTTTTATTCACTGACCTAGCGCCCTGCTTTGTAAAATACTGGACTTGGAATTGCTGTTTTGTATTGCTTGTTTGACAAGACATTTTCATGTTCTTCCCCACCCACCCTGCCTTATTTTTTGTGTGGTGGGATCTGCTTAAGTGCTTTGAGATACCAGGTAAACAGCACTATGTATCGGTTGCGTTGTGTTAGTTACTGTGATGTAATGCATTACACTGTGCTAAATAGTCTCTATGTGGAATTTACAAAGAGAAATTTAATTTTTTATAAACAATCATCACTTGTTTAAATATAATGCTTCGGTTTGTGACAATGATTTTGCTACAGCAATGCCATTTTTATTTCTCCACAGACAAAGAAAGTGTCTTCATTTCCAAGTTTTGTTGATGGTAAGTTTTATATCATCTTAAAGTAGGATAAAAGAGGACAAGTGTTGTAACATATTTTAAAGACCACAGTACTTAAAAGCAGTCAAACTTGAAAGAATACAGCAAAAGAGTTTAAGTATGGAAGTATTTAACATTTTCATTCCCCTTTCTGGCAATCAGAGCCTGGTGATGATAAAAAGAAGGAGCAGAGACAGCTCTCAGAGGGATTAAGGTGAAGATGCAGAAAGCTACAAATCTGGAAGGCAAAAAAAAAAAAAAGGTGATAATAGCAGGGCAGAGATTTATGAAGGTATAAGAGCACTCTGTTCTTCCTGGCCTTGTGCAGAGGAAGGAGTCACTTAACTGTTCTGGGCAGCCCCTATATCACTTTGATGTGATGCCTTTTATTACACTCTAGAAATTTCAGTTGTTGGCACAAATGGAAAGGTTCTCCTGATCTGACAAAAAATAGGTAATCCAGTCCTATTTAGGAGAACCATGCTTTCATGTGTTTCTTCAATGTCCTTTGCGCTGCTAATAGGTATTTTCTCTTTGGTGAAAAATAAGTCAATATTTTAACACAAACAGGTGGACAGAAAGAAAATGGGATTATATTGAAGAACTCCATAATTCTCTGATTCACACTTCTCTGAAGAACTTTTTATGGGGAAAATTCATACAGCTCTTCCTCAGAGAGTATCTACACTGTAAAGTGAGAAAAGAAAGTAGGAGACTTCTAAGGATCTGACTGACCCCTTAGGTCTACCATGAACACACTTTCCCCCACAATGGAAAACATAAATGAATGTTAAAAATATGATTTCTAATGTAATTTTCAACTCCAGGAAACCTTACTGCGATTTAGAATAGTATCAGCATGTTCAACATATTTTTCTTCTATTCCTTTATCTCATCAGCTTGACTAGAAACTTCTGGTTTCAGTAATTTCCTTTAAGAGCTACAGCAAGTGAAAAGTTGAAAGACTACCCCTTTTACACAGATTGATACCTGAAGGAAATAATACATAACACTTGGCATGTAGTGACTAACAGGCTCTAAATAGCAGTAAATTAAATGCATTTCCCAAAGGTGGCGGAGACAAGAATGCAAGCTGACACTTTGTAATAAGCCTCTACTGATTGTAGACTGTATAAGGGGAGGTGAGCATGAACTGAACTTTAAAAGACTAGAGAATTCCACACTCACCGCACTTGCAGATACAACCTCACATTTTAATTTTGCTGGGATAAACAGGTTATGTCTTTTTCTTTTCTTACCAACCAGCTCACAACTCTGTTGGAAAGGAGTCAGTATACTCTTTTAGATGGTGTATATATATATATATATTTATTTTAGTTCATTTTTTCTCTGGTTTTTTTTTTTCTGTAGTTGCACAGTATGTGAGGATAAGATATCTATTAGGCTTTTTCTATTGCAGGTATTATATGGCATCATCTAATACAAATAAATATGTAGCTCACTAGGACCTTATGATAGCTAACATGACTGCTCTCAAATTGAAATGCAGTTTTTCTTACTTTGTGTTTTTCCCCAAAGGAACAGGACTCTACTGCATATAAGAAAATATTCTGCCAGTTAACTCTCACTGTTCTTCCCTGAACTTTGGCAGCGATACCACAACAGTGTTCTGATTATATTAGTCTTCGAGTGTTCAGGCACTTAACTTCCAGCACAACTGAAGCTCTATCTGTATCTCTATAAACACATAATATTTTTCATATGCCACGTGGACATAATAAGAAATAGATAACAGGTGCAACAAATACTGGAAATGTGTTCTTTTGCTGTTATAATTGTTTCAGCAGTAGTACTGCTGTATGATTGTAGTGGTAATTAGTTCAGGTGTTCTGGGCTTTTTTCTCTATATATTTGTTCTATCATCATAATCTCATTCCCTTGCACAGTCACAACCACGCTGAAGTAAAGAAAACAGCCAAAATATGGAACTTGTAGATAGACATTCTGCAAGGTGATATATGCCCTGTGTCCATTTAATCCTGTCGTGGTTTTGCCCCGGCCGAGGGCCGCACCCCACACAGTCGCTTGTACTTTTAAAAGGAAGGGGGAAGGAGAGTTGGGGGAGGGGGAAAAGGGAAGGAAGAAAGGAGGAAAAGAAACCACAACCTAGAAACCAGAACCACGCAGGTTGGGATAAGGATAGTTTACTAAACAATAACAGCAAACTAGATATAACAATAACAGAAGTTTAAAGCACAAAATATATGAAACTGGTGATACACAATGCAATTTCTCACCAAACCACACAACTCAGGCCGCACAGCTTGGAGCCCGTCCCGGACAACCCGACCGCCCCAGAAACCGCACGTCCTGGCGTTGTCTCCCCCTCTTCCCCCCAGTCCCCCCTTATACCGAACATGACGTAACTGGTATGGAATATCCTCTTTGGCCAATTCGGATCACCTGTCCTGGCTGCGTCCCCTCCTTTCTCACTAGTAAGGAAGTATGCAGAGCTGAGAAAGGTCCTTGATTGCCCGGCAACAAATCGGAAAACATCAGGGTGCTATCAGCACTATTCTCATGCTAACACCCAAACATGGCATTCCATCCACTGCTAAAAAAAAGTTTAACTCCATCATAGCTGAAACCAGGACATTATCCACCCCTTATTCCATACCATTTACGTCATGACCAGATCCAACAATTTTCTTTGGGTACAACCAGTTTCGTGTTTCACACACCCATATATGTATGTACACATGTATGCACACATATGTGCATACAGATCTTATTCCCTCAGTCTGTGAATCATCCCTCTGAAGTTGTTGAGTTCATTTAGTCCATGATTTTCAGGCTCCATTTGTCGTAACAGTTTCTCAGGATAATTGTATGTTCCATTGGTCGTTGCATGCTGCATCTCAGGCTCTTGACTGATACACCTGGCATGGTCCATGCTCATAGTCTGTGGGTCAGAGTTTATTTTCAACGGGAGCAAAAAGTTCTTGAGAGGCCAGGCTTTAGTTCCATCATCATGGCACTCATTCTTCATTAACTTGTATGACTCCGGCTATAATGCTATGGTACAACATACAGCAATCATAACAATAATGAATATACAATAATGGATTATTTGGCAATTATTATAATTTCTACTTTATTAATTATATTGGCTATTCTCACCCAAAATCAAATCCCCTTGAGGTACACATCGAACTTCTCCATCCCTCTGCATTACCCACCAAGTACAGCCAGGTCCTTGAGCAAAAACAATTCCAGACATGGGTTTACCTTTGCCTGAAGCAGGAATGACCCAAACTCTCTTTCCCAATACACTCTTCATATGCACTACTGGCACTCTGTCTCCCTCTACAGTACGTGGAAATTTTGACTGGGCAGGGCCAGCCCGATTGGTAGATCCCCTAGAGTTAACTAACCACGTGGCTTGGGCCAAATGTGTATCCCAATGCTTGAATGTCCCACCACACATTGCTTTCAGTGTAGTTTTTAAAAGTCCATTATATCGTTCAATTTTCCCAGAGGCCGGTGCATGATAAGGAATGTGGTACACCCACTCAATGCCATGCTCTTTGGCCCAGGTGTCTATAAGAGTGTTTCGGAAATGAGTCCCATTGTCTGACTCGATTCTTTCTGGAGTACCATGTCGCCAGAGGACTTGCCTTTCAAGGCCCAGAATTGTATTTCGAGCAGTGGCATGGGGTACGGGATATGTTTCTAGCCAGCCGGTAGTTGCCTCCACCATTGTAAGCACATAACGTTTGCCATGGCGGGTTTGTGGGAGGGTGATGTAATCAATCTGCCAAGCCTCCCCATATTTATATTTCATCCACCGTCCTCCATACCAAAGGGGCTTTAACCGCTTAGCTTGCTTGATTGCAGCACATGTCTCACATTCGTGGACAACTTGTGCGATGGCGTCCATGGTCAAGTCCACCCCTCGATCCCGAGCCCATCTATATGTTGCATCTCTCCCTTGATGACCCGAGGTATCATGGGCCCATCGAGCCATGAATAATTCACCCTTACGTTGCCAGTCTAGATCTACCTGAGCCACTTTAATCCTAGCAGCCTTATCTACCTGATGGTTGTTTTCATGTTCCTCCATGGCCCGACTCTTAGGTACATGGGCGTCGACATGACGTACCTTTACAACAAGTTTCTCTAACCGAGCAGAGATATCTTGCCATAAGTCACCAGCCCATATAGGTTTGCCTCTACGCTGCCAGCTGTTCTTTTTCCACTGCTGCAACCACCCCCACAGGGCATTCGCCACCATCCATGAATCAGTATAAAGGTAGAGCCTTGGCCACTTTTCTCTCTCAGCAATGTCCAGGGCTAACTGGATGGCCTTCACCTCAGCGAACTGGCTTGATTCACCTTTTCCTTCAGTGGCTTCTGCTACTCTTCTTATAGGATTCCATACAGCGGCTTTCCATCTCCGATGCTTACCCACAATGCGACAAGACCCATCAGTGAACAGGGCATATCGCTTCTCATTCTCTGGCAGTTCGTTGTAGGGTGGGGCTTCTTCAGCGCGTGTTACCTCCTCATCCTCTGATGACATCCCAAAATCTTTGCCTTCTGGCCAGTCTGTGATCACCTCCAAGATTCCTGGGCGATTGGGGTTTCCTATTCGAGCCCGCTGTGTAATTAGTGCAACCCACTTGCTCCACGTAGCATCAGTGGCATGGTGTGTAGAAGGAACCTTCCCTTTGAACATCCAGCCCAGCACCGGCAGTCGGGGTGCCAGGAGGAGCTGGGCTTCAGTTCCAATCACTTCTGAGGCGGCTCGAACCCCTTCATAGGCAGCCAGTATTTCCTTTTCTGTTGGAGTATAATTGGCCTCAGATCCTTTGTAGGCCCGACTCCAAAACCCCAGCGGTCGACCTCGAGTCTCCCCTTGTGCTTTCTGCCAGAGACTCCAGGTCGGGCCGTTCTCCCCAGCTGCAGTGTAGAGCACATTTTTAATATCTGTCCCTGTCCGGACAGGCCCAAGGGCCACTGCATGGACTATCTCGCGTTTGATCTGCTCAAAGGCTTGCTGTTGCTCAGGGCCCCATTGGAAATCATTCTTCTTTCGAGTTACATGGTAGAGTGGGCTCACAATGAGACTGTAGTTTGGGACATGCATTCGCCAAAAACCTATAACACCTAAGAAAGCTTGTGTTTCCTTTTTGTTGCTTGGTGGAGACATAGCTGCTATTTTATTAATAATGTCCATTGGGATCTGACGACGCCCATCCTGCCATTTTATTCCTAAAAACTGGATTTCTCGCGTAGGCCCCTTGACTTTACTTCGTTTTATAGCAAAACCGGCTTCTAAAAGGATTTTAATTACCCTGTTTCCTTTTTCAAAAACTTCCTCTGCTGTGTTGCCCCATACAATGATGTCATCGATATACTGCAAGTGCTCTGGTGCTTCACCCTTTTCCAGTGTATTCTGGATTAGTCCATGGCAGATGGTGGGGCTATGTTTCCACCCCTGGGGCAGACGATTCCACGTGTATTGGATGCCTCTCCAAGTGAAAGCAAACTGTGGCCTGCACTCTGGCGCCAGTGGGATCGAGAAGAAAGCATTCGCAATGTCGATTGTGGCGTACCACTTGGCTGCCTTCGATTCCAATTCATACTGGAGCTCTAACATGTCTGGCACAGCAGCACTCATACCTGGAGTGACTTCATTTAGGCCACGATAATCTACTGTCAGCCTCCACTCTCCATTGGACTTCCTCACTGGCCATATGGGACTATTAAAGGGTGAGTGGGTTCGGCTGATCACTCCCTGATCCTCCAGTTGACGAATCAGCTTATGGATGGGAATCAGGGAATCTCGGTTAGTACGGTATTGTCGTCTGTGCACCGTCATCGTAGCAACTGGCACTTGCTGTTCTTCACCCTTCAACAACCCCACAACAGCAGAATCCTCCGAGAGTCCAGGCAAGGCACACAATTGTTCAATTTCTTCTGTTTCCAAAGCAGCTATTCCAAAAGCCCATCGGTACCCTTTTGGGTCTTTAAAATACCCTCTACGTAGATAATCTATACCTAAAATGCACGGAGCTTCTGGACCAGTCACAATGGGGTGTTTTTCCCAGTCCTTCCCAGTTAGGCTCACCTCAGCCTCTAGCACAGTTAGTTGTTGGGATCCCCCTGTCACTCCAGAAATACAAACAGGTTCTACCCCTTCATGATTCGATGGCATTAGAGTACACTGGGCACCAGTATCCACCAGAGCTTTGTACTCTTGTGGGTCTGATGTGCCAGGCCATCGGATCCACACAGTCCAATAAACCCGATTATCCCTCTCCTCCACCTGGCTGGAGGCAGGGCCCCTCTATTGCTGCTGATCATATTTGTTTTCCACTGGTTGCATAAAGGACTTAGAGGTCCCTTCAAAAGGATCAGGCACATCAGACATATAGGTAGGCCTTCCAGTTGGTCTAGGGAACTGCCCAGTAGAAACTGGTGCAGCCTTCTTCCTGGCAAAATCTCGTTGTGGGAATGTTTTACCCCGCAGCTCATTTACTCGTGCTCGAAGGGCTGAGGTGGGCTGCATATCCCATTTCCTCATGTCCTCTCCATGATCAAGCAGGTAAAACCACAATGTACGTCGTGGTGTGTATTCTCCCTCTTGGAACGATGGACGCTTTCTCTCAGTAGCTGCAACATTGCTCCATACGGGTTGGGAGTTGGACACATTGTTGTCAAGTCGTTGAACCAGTTTCTCTACTGCTGCAATGACAGAGAGGGAAACATTGTCTTGGTATTTCCGGAGTCGGCAGGCCACCTCATTTACGGTTGGCAGATTCGTATCATCCCAGTCAATTGCTGCCAGTGAATTGGTATACCCTGCTGGTGCACTTCGTACAACCTTACGCCACATATCTGGAGTGCATAGGACTTCATCGGGATCAGCGGGAAGCCGTGAATTGTCCAGATCATAATAAATTATCTCCCGTACAGCTAATTCTCTCAGGTGCTGGACAGATGTCTCTATGCTGTTACACTTAGGTGTCTGGCATGTAATATATTCCTTTATGGGATATCTTTCCTTCACACTTGACAGTAGTCGCCTCCAGAGGCTGAGGATTTCCGGCCTCCTCCCAATTGCTTTGTCAATTCCTCCTTCTCTAGCTAGGGATCCCAACTGCTTGGCCTCTCTGCCTTCTAATTCCAAACTACTGGCCCCGTGATCCCAACATCGGAGCAACCAAGTGATAATGTGCTCGCTTGGGTGGCGAGTGAAATCTTTTCGAACCTCACGCAGCTCACTCAGAGTCAGGGATCGGGTAACAATCTCTGGTTCTGCCTCATCCTGATATCCTCGAGATGATCCCGGTTGATCATCATCCTTATCCGTCACTATGCGAACTGATTTCTTTGTGCCTTTCCTCTTTTGTACGGGAGCAACAGACACTGGTGTGGGTTGGTTTTTCTGATCATCTGCAGTGTCTGCTGTAGAGATTACAGTAGCTGCAGTGTCGGTCACAGGGGTTGCAGTAGCTGCAGTGTCAGCCCCAGTGGTTGCAGCAGCTATAGTATCTGCCAGTCTGTTTCCTTTCCCTTCTCCCTGACAGTGCTGACAGTGCTGACAGTGCTGCCTGCTATCAAGCAGTGTTTGATAAATAGTGGCCAGAGCCCAGCACAGTGCAGTAAGGTGTCCATCTCTGGGAAACCTACAGCAATTTTTCCTTAGGTATGCAGTCACTTGATCGGGGTCTTGTAGCTGTTCAGGAGTGAAATTCCAAACCATCGGGCGTGAGAAAGTACCTAGGTACTCGCCCATACTTTGCCACATGCCCTGCCACTCGTGATTATTCTGTCTCGGAGAAAGCTCTTCAGTGGTATTCATAAACCTATGCTTGATATATAACAAAAACTGAACCATCTGCACCAAACCTACCAATAGCAAAATGCTAGTTTGAATATCCCAGAGATATTGAAGATTTTCAAAAACTGCCCTAAGAGCTGTTGTATTTAGCCCAAAGGAAAAGAAAGCAGTGCCCCCACCATACCGGCTGCTGTTATTAACCCCTCCCTGTCCAAAGAATGGACAGGACAGCAAAACCTCATACAGGTACCAGCTTAAGCTCATGATCATCGATATTATTGTATCATAGACCGATATCATAAAATACACTATAATGAAGTATGGGAACAAATACGGGAGCCACAGACCTGAGAGAGTAAAGAATCCTGCCAGGATTGTATACAGCATGCGGTGGTTTTGCTGCCACAGCCTTGTAAATAAATACCACAACATCGTGACCAGAGATTGCTTAAACAACAGTGCTTATCTTAATTGCGATAGTTAGGGTCAGATCTACCGTTATCCCAACCGTTCGTGGCCCCACGTTGGGCGCCAAAATAACTGTCGTGGTTTTGCCCCGGCCGAGGGCCGCACCCCACACAGTCGCTTGTACTTTTAAAAGGAAGGGGGAAGGAGAGTTGGGGGAGGGGGAAAAGGGAAGGAAGAAAGGAGGAAAAGAAACCACAACCTAGAAACCAGAACCACGCAGGTTGGGATAAGGATAGTTTACTAAACAATAACAGCAAACTAGATATAACAATAACAGAAGTTTAAAGCACAAAATATATGAAACTGGTGATACACAATGCAATTTCTCACCAAACCACACAACTCAGGCCGCACAGCTTGGAGCCCGTCCCGGACAACCCGACCGCCCCAGAAACCGCACGTCCTGGCGTTGTCTCCCCCTCTTCCCCCCAGTCCCCCCTTATACCGAACATGACGTAACTGGTATGGAATATCCTCTTTGGCCAATTCGGATCACCTGTCCTGGCTGCGTCCCCTCCTTTCTCACTAGTAAGGAAGTATGCAGAGCTGAGAAAGGTCCTTGATTGCCCGGCAACAAATCGGAAAACATCAGGGTGCTATCAGCACTATTCTCATGCTAACACCCAAACATGGCATTCCATCCACTGCTAAAAAAAAGTTTAACTCCATCATAGCTGAAACCAGGACAAATCCTTAAACAAAATCTGCTATAGTGACATGCACCCTAAGGTTGCTGTGACTTCTTGGAGTATGATGCTCTCAGCAGGAAATTCAAAGTGCTTCTGGGCTCTGAGCACAGTCTCTAAATACTGAATCCTTGGTTTACATATGATTTTAGATTAATATAAAAAAATGTTCTTAACAGGTTATTATATTCAGCTATGCTGAATTATTGAGTGAGTAATGTTTTTCTTATGAATAAAAAGATAATTTTAAAATGTTTAGACCTAGTCTACTTAGTCTAGGAATATGTTTATACTCGTTGCTTTAATAGATAGCAGAAAACCAAGTAATTTCTATTGCATTGATAAGTTAGTGCAGAAATTAAGTTAGATTTTTCAGAAACAGTTACCTAATCTTTAAGTTATTGGTTATCTAATGTTATCTAATGTTTAAGCACCAATACTGATTGTAAATCTCCAGTCTTTTTTCACACTGAATTACTCTTCAAGTTTCAAATCTATTCCTCATCAGTTATCCTTATACATGCTTACAGTCAATGGCATGCTTCAGTGCTGTGATGAGCTGGGACCTCAGCCAAGACCGCATTTTTATATTATTTAAAGCAGTCAGAGATAAGGGAAGAAAACACTCAGGTAACCCAATTTGACCCTTGGAATTTTCAATACCATTCCATCCTTCCAACAGACATTTTCTCTGGCAGTTGCTTACATTACCTTCATGATGGGAAATGCACGTTAAGAAATATTTTCTGCCCAACATGCCCTTTTTCCTAGTGTTAGTTGTTACTATAAGCATTTTATACATGTTGTTGTTTTATACATGATGTTGCAGAATATGTTGCTAGTGTAATGATTCTGCAAAAAAAAACTTTCTAATGCTATGAAGAGATGATGAAACCCCAATCTTGAGAGAATACAAATAAATTCATTATAGCCTGATTTACTTAGCCTGAAGTGAATGAAAGAAAACAAAATTAAAGCCACTTTACTTTTGAACAAGCATGTTGATGTAGATGTTTAATGAAGTTTTGCAAACTTAACATTAATTTCATGCCTTTAATTTTTACAACTCTTGAAGCAAGATATCAATATGATGGAACATTAATATTTTGTTGCATGTTGAAAGAAGTACAGATGTATTAGGCTAAGTTTTAGGCCTGAAAAGACCTATAAACAACATCATTAGAAGAGGTGGCAGATAAAATATATCACCTATCTGCTGAAAAATGTAATGGTGCAAAGAGGTAAGAGAAGAAGGACAGAGATATAGTAAATGGAGTTCTTGTGGAATTTGCATTCTCTTTGATTTCATTCAGTGAATTAGTGCTGCAGGAACAAGGATCACTTTCTGTAGTATTGAAAGACTTGACCATTACATGGAGTTTCATTTACTTTTTAAATTAGTAGTTTCCCAAGAATTTAATTGAGGGTTGAGATTGTAATGATATTTTTGTATTCTTTCCCAATACTTTGAGAGTTTTAAATTCCACAGGATTCTGAGTTATAATGAAGATCCCAAACATTACTGGATTTGTACAAATGTGTCCACCTGTGGTATATAATTATCCTTCTGAACCTTGAAACTACAGTGTTTGCTAGCAAAACAAGTAGCTCCATTTTGTGTGAGCAATGTTAGTTAATATCAGGTTTCTGAAGTCTGAAAGACTAATGTAAATCCGTGTTTGTGTTTATATACTTTAATTACTGAATTAAAAAGATGGGGTTTTTTTTCTGGGTGTTGACAATTCCAGCAGGTGCATGGGAGGTCTGCACAACTATAAGTGGCAGCAACTTTTCTTGAAGAAGAAAGTCACTTCCTTTAATCAAGTGTATTTTCTGTTGGAAGGCTTTTTTTTCTAAATTAGAACATGAAAACAAAGGCTAGGAATTCTCACTAAAACATACATGGGCAAACGATTTCAGTTAATTTAATCAGCATAACATTCTGTATATTTTTCATTCTCTACATATTAATCTTCCACATTCAATTGATTATAAATAAATTGACTTCACTGTACAAGACTTTTTATTTTTAAAATTAACATCAGTGTCATTTTTCACCTCACACGTAAGATTGATGTACTTCAAAAAATGTGTTAGCAGCTTGGCAAGTTGGTACAGCTCAAAGCAAATTTCTTTTATAAAACTGTTACAGAGCAGAAAATATTCACTGACATGAGATTTCAGCCAAAGTCTGAAATGACTGTTCTTTACTGTGGATCTAATTAAGCTAGATGTAATAGCTGAATAACAACTGAATAAAGAGGATGATGAGCATAGTCCCAGTATGATATAAATGCTATCCTTTATTCTCTTCTCCCTGCCTCCTGTTTTTCATCTGTTTCTTTGGAAAGAAAGAAAATTTGCAAAATACAACTTAATGTTAGAATCTCACTAAGTCACTATGTAATTAATACTATGTGCATGCAAAGGCATTGTGCTGAATGAAGGCTGAAATAAAAAAAAAAAATCAACATGTTCTCAAGTTCCACTATTTTCTTTTAAGATGAAAATTTCTGTACTCTTTCCATGTGCTCCTTTTCCATAACTGTGAATTCCCTGCTTTCAGAGGAAAAGGCTGTACAACTTGTTGTGCGGATGCCATTGATTAGACCCTGAGTGTTTTATTGAACTCCCAGTTCTCACTTTACACACCCTGCGCCAGCCTGGGAACTGAGGCCCAGGCCTCTCATATGACTAAACAGGATCAAGATGTCTAGTTTCTTTTATTTCCTGAACTTCTTAACTGTTAAGTTTCATAGTGTATTTTTGCTGAAGCAAATTACATCTTTGTGCCCATTGCTCATCAGCATTTTTGCCAGAGATTATGTCTGGGGGCTGTGTACTTATGCAAACATCTCAAAAAACATGGAAACAGAAAATGTGAGACTTACTCAACCAGAAGTTTAGCTCATGCACTGTAACAACAGACACATAAAGCGTAAGAAAGGTATGATAAAGGAACCTATCGGCATTTCTGAAACTTGTAGATAATTCCAATGTGTTTATCAGTGTGCCACAGCAAAAAATTTCCAATGGTTTTCCTCTAGAATTCCACAGTCAAGCCATTATGCAAATGTTTTAAATACATTATGTTTGGTTAATATGTTTTTTGGGGGGAAATAGTTGTAGGGAAAAACTTTTTTCCACTGGATTTCTTAATCTGTTACATATTAGAAAGGTATTAAAAAGGTTGTCCAGGTCTCAATATGCTTTATTCAATGCCTCATCTCCCTGCCCTCTTTTGAAAGGCAGTAACTGTAAGTGTTTTCTGTCAGTTCCAGGGCCGTGTGAACCTGAAGACCTCATTGATGGAATCATCTTTGCAGCCAATTACCTGGGCTCTACACAGCTGCTCTCTGAGCGCAACCCCTCCAAAAACATAAGAATGATGCAGGCCCAGGAGGCAGTGAGCCGTGTTAAGGTGGGGGAGGTTTATGGTTTGTAGAATATTCTCTTGTCCTTTGACAGCTGATCTCCAGGATCTACAGCTTCAAACCTATTCTGAAGTGCACTTCTGTTACTTCAGAATCTAGATCTAGTTCTGTAAATACAGTGTAGTTCCCAGGGCTTATAATGAAAATTCATACAGCATCTCTGAGGAACAAAATATAAATTCTTCCAGAATCTATTGACATTTTTTTGGAAGCTGTATGAAGACTTCAAGTATTAAAGACAAATTGCCAATTGCAGTTAGGGAATATTCCAGTGGCACAGTACAGAATATTTATTTGACTCTGTTTTTCCTCTTATGTCAGTCAGTCCTTTAACTTACTACAAAATGCGACTATTACTCACAAAATATTGAATTATGATTTTTTTAGGACAAGAAGATGCGTTACTATTGTGTTTGGATTTGGTGTTATTTACAGTGAACAATTTCTGTGTAAATAATGTAGCATAGACTGCTTCATACAGCTGTATAAAAAAATGCTTTTTTGATTAATAATCCAAGTAGGAGATTTTTCTTTTACAGTTTTTGTGGATCTACTTTAAGTACCTCATCTGAACATACACATGGTTAGAAAGAAGTAGACTTAAATGCTAACAGAAAAATTATCTTCTTAGTCAATAAAATGTTTAATTAGTAAAAATTGCATATTTTTGAAAGAAAACAGTTTGAGAAAATTATTTACTTAGCAAGACACTTTCGTGATTAGAAACTGATTTGGCATTTAGAAACAAATGGTAACCAAGAAAGGTCCATTTCTTTAAACTTTCCAAACTATTTAATTTTTATTTAGCATACTATTTGATGCCTCAAGCAGTAAGTAATTTTTGATTGTAATTAACACCCAAAAAACTGTCCAGTCTATTAATAGCAGTCCTAATCTGTTAGTGACACTTGACTACTTTAGTCATGGAAGAGAGCTGGAGCTAAGGTTTTATTCAACAATTGCATACAGATGTATACTTAGTCAGACAGAAAACCTTGAGTTTACAATAGCACATGTTCTGTCATTTTGGACTGCTGTATATTTAGGACTATGTTAACAGACAACACTCTCTGGTACTGTTTTTTATTCAATCAATCAATTAATCAGTCAACAACATACATAATGCCACTAAATCCAATTATGCTTGAGAACTGCGTAAGATATAAACAAGTCTTTCTCTCTTGTACATCCTTCTCCCACTGCCCCCAAATTTTTTATTTTTAACAGTCTGGATTCATAGTCAAAAGTTTTTCCTGACTTCCCACACTGTCTTTTCTCTTTCTTTGTGTGTACATCTGTCTGCATTTTTTTTTAATGCTACTCCTCAGAGGATGCAAAAGGCGGCTAAAATCAAGAAAAAAGCGGTGTGTAAACGGTTTTTCTTGAATGCTAATGTTTACTTACATTTTTGTTGTCCTTGTTCTCCATGGATTGTTCTGTCTTGCATTATGGGTCCTCATAAAGCTGTCATTTTGGTTTCTTCTTCAAGTACCAGAAAACTGGGTGGAATAAAATAAACTCAATTTTCTTCATTTTTCATTCCTGGAGTGCCTGTCTGCTGCTCTTCTTCTGTTGAATACCTGTTGAATACCTGTGATATGTTTGGTCCAGATATACAGCCAATGTTTCCCAGGAGATTTTTTTAATGTAATCTGGGTTTTTTTGTTTTACTAACCAAACCAGAAAGATGTATTTCCTGTGCCTGTGGCTTAGTATACTTTTATTACATTATTGTTAATATTTAAAAACTAATAAAATAAATTTACCAGGTAGTAGATGGAACAATTCATACAGGAGACATTTCACTCAGTTAAAAACTACAGTTAATACAGTTGACAAAAAATCACTAAAATTAATCTTGCTGTTTGAGAAGGTCTTGGATAAGAGCAATGCAAGTAATGCCTCCCAAAGTTTGTGCTCACTTTGTATTTTGCTGGATAAGACTTAATTCAAATAAAATTAATCTGAATTAATTAAAGGCATAGGTAAGACTTTATAACTACAGAAAAGAGCAGCAAATACATCATTCCTCCTTGCGCTGTTTCATCAATGAACCAGTCTGTGGCTTGGATACTGATGCCTGCCTTTAGCATAGGGTGATACAGTCTGTGATCATTTTATTCTGAGACTGCTAGCATGGGTGCTGCTAAACACAATGGAATAGCATAATGTGGATAAGTAGTCTGGATAAATAAATAGGTTCTGTGTAGAACTGATATTAGGTAAGCTCTTGGATGATGCTTTGGTGAGAGGCAGCCACTTCCTCTCCTGTTTTCTCATGTGGGCAGAGCCAGGACTTGCACTTAGGAAAAGACGGGGCATTCCAGTCCCGCTTGTGCTGTGACTGTATTTTCTAATGGGATGTGGAATTGTTTCCCTAGTGAGCAGTGCTCCAAAGTTGAGGTCTAAAAGTCAGCTGATGCCTTTCTCTGGTATGAGAGAAATATTAGTTCAGCACTCAGTTCTTATTTTCCAGAAAAAAACAAAACCAAAAATAATAATACACCACCACCACCCCCCCCCCCCAGACCTGACCCCCAGCTTGCGCTTTTTTTAGTGAGCTCACTGATGATGGCAAGGGCTAGGCAGCTGATGAGGAGTAAGTCACATTCTCAATTCTCCTACCTTCTCAGTTCTGGATCTCAAGTACCAAAGTGCATTGATGAGACAATGGGAAAGAAACAGCCACACTTCTGTTCTGGCTATAAGTATGGAACTTTAGTACTTAATCTGTCAGTCCCACAAGCTCTGAAAATTCAGTCTTGCCTGCAAAATCAAGAGTACACTTCACTCCTTCTAAGCAATAAATGCATTCTTTGCATGCATTTAATACCACCTTTGAATAGTTGTCTTTGTAGTGATTTTACAGTGCAATTACCTCATGTCACATTATGCTTGAAGTGATCAGCGAATATGTCATTCTAAAAAGGAAATTAAAATTCCACTTCTAACAAAGTATCTGTCTTTTAGACTTCAGAGGGAGATTCCCAGGCCTTGACTGAAGTGGATCTGTTCATCTCCACACAGAGAATCAAGGTTTTAAATGCAGACACACAGGTAAGTTATGATTAAAACCCTTCAAGAATAACATTGAGTTTAACAGTACATTTGTATTTTCAATAAGAAACTTTACTAGATTTGGATAAATTCACTGTTGTGAGAATATTCAGAAAGAGCAATCTAAGATCTGCTGTTGTAATGCTTGCCATTTGCCAATATTACAATACTGACAGCAGTTCTGCTTATTTGATGCATTGCAAAATGTCTGTGTGTTGCTGAGGCCTATAATTCGATTTAGGAAAAGATTCAGAAGTATTTCAGAACGCACATACGCTGTTTCACTGAACAGTTTCAGCACCCAAATTAAGAGTCTAACAGGGAAATTATTTGCTGCTTTAAGCTCTTTATATCTTGTGATTTTTAACATTTAACCTCTACTATTTTCAATAAATCACATCTGAGCTACAATCCGCTTTGCCTAAGGTAAATTATTAATTATTCATATTAAAGAAGCATCTGGAGACCACAGTAATGATCAGCCTCATCTTCTCAGAATACTTACATATATGTGTATTCATTCAATAAGAGGTAAATCTTCATAAGAAGGATTTTTTTAAAAGGAATTTACAATTAAATACAGATCCCAATATTTAGTAAAATAACCTCACAAGACCTCTTTGACTTTGATCATACTTGCAGAAAGTCAGTTAATTTTCATTCTTATGAGAGGTTTTGAAAAGGTAAATTTAGTGACATTTTTTGCTTCAGTTCTCATTAAAAATCTCCACTGTATGCAGCTAGCAGCAATTGAAAAATGGGAGGACCTCAAGTTACATTTAAGAACAAACCATTTAGAAAGTGCTTCATTAAGCTAGATATAGCCAAACTAGAAAATTTGTCTTTGGTATTTGGAAAAATGATTCAAGTGACCTTATGCTACCTTTTCAGTGATACTCTCCAGAGCTTACAAAGGTAATATTTAGTCTTTTTGTTTAGTAGCAGAACAGACCAAGGATTATAGGTAAGTTTAATTGTCAGAAAAATACCAAAAAAACTGACCCTTTGTAGGCAGTTTGTGACTGGAGAGAAGCTGGAGTCAGCACAGTAAATAAGGTCAAATGGTTTTCTTTTGTGCTAGGGAATATATTTGTCCATGGCACAGAAGAAGAGTGTATTGCCTATGGAGTTAAGTAATGCTTTTATCTTGCTTCACATTTTCTAGATTATATGATCAAGATACAAGATAGCAAAAAAAAATCTGGAGTGTACTCATTTCTGATATATTGCTGTATTGATGGTAATATAAAGAGATAAAGAGCAGAGGGAGGTTCACAAACATGTTTCTTTGATGTAGTACTGTTCAATATTTTCATAAACAATGTAGAAGATAAAAAAATGGTTATTGAACTTGTGGTGTATAAGATCAGAGTTCAGAAATACGAAGAAATGAGCTGAAACTATAGGATATATTTCAGTAAAGATAAATGTAGCACACTACATTTAGGATTTGGTTTTGTTTTCAATTAAATATATATTTTTTTCTAACAATGAAAACCCTGAGGAATTACTGTCTTTCAATGCAAGGGTAATGATAGTATCTCCAGGATATGGATTATTTTTCTTTGTACATAAGCAGATGTCCTTAACATGCCACTAGAACTCCCAAGAGATGGAGCAGATGAGGAGTAGAATATCCCATCTAACATGGGCAGCAGTATTTGCAATCTGCCATCCATAAATTATCCAATATCCCTTTATGTTAAGGCTCAGCCTTTTTTTTTGACCTCATGGTAAATGTTCATCATCCAAAGAATTTATTATCAAAGTTTATGACTACTTTTTGCATTAGCAGAAAATAAAATTCTAGTAATTATCAGTGCAAAGATTACTAGAGACAATTATTAATAAATGAAGAGCTACAGCTTATATTTGGAACATGTGGCCAAAAGCAGGTTAGTTCTGTTTGTTGAGTAAGGGTTCATCTTAGTGGAAGTCATTCCTTCCCTTCTTTAAATAGTTTGGCATTTCTGTTGAACACCAACCCTTTTAAAAACAAAAAAGGCAAGTCCTTAGAGGCAGGCCACAAGCACTTTGTCAAAGTAACTGCTATCTTATTCTCCTGATTCCCCTGAGATTTCTACAGATTTAA
Organism: Porphyrio hochstetteri; assembly: GCA_020800305.1. Classification (NCBI taxonomy): domain Eukaryota; kingdom Metazoa; phylum Chordata; class Aves; order Gruiformes; family Rallidae; genus Porphyrio; species Porphyrio hochstetteri. Next base: position 7,958,741 of record CM036915.1, on the reverse strand, counting down.
AATGCAGTGCACCACAAGGAATAGTGTCTAGTAAGAGCTGTTCAACTAGATGAAAATAGCAACATTGGAAATTATTTTAATTACAAGCTCTCTGGCATTTGCTCTGGGTTTTTTGCCTTATTTTGTTTTACAGTGGGTCTCTCAGAGAGCTCTAAAGCCTTATTCCCATGACTTTCTATCATTACTGTTGGCATGTTTTTGCACTTTGGGCTTGGAAGTATTTTTCAGTCCTAGTGAAGTTTCCTGACTGGTGTAATTACTGTAGGTCTAATTCAGCTGCTGTGGCAGCTGGCAGAGACAATCTGTTCTTTCATGGCTTTATCAATTATATAAAACCTATTTCTGCAGCATGCTCTCTGTTTTAATCCATCTGTGGTGTTTATAGCTCACATGAGGTAGCAGCTGATTTAAAACGTACAATTCTCAGTTAAAAAATTACATGCAGCAGGGTTCAAAATGCTGAGTAGCACCAGTAAGGTGTACTGCCGTGTTGGAACAGAGCCAGCTCTGGTGGTTCTGTGCCCCCAGCAACACTAGGAAATGTCACCCCTGCCACTTTTTAGGTGCTTAATCATTTAGTTACTGAATACATTCAGCCCAAGTTGACCACTTGTTCAGTGCATGTGGTAGGTTTGGCCACATGCTTACTGCATATGAGAACAAATCTTCCCTGTGCCACAGCTTTACAACTTGCAGGAAGTGCATGAAAAGAGCAGAAATACCACAGCAGCCTCTCCCATCTTCCTGCTCATTCAGTGAAGAGAAGCTGGGAGCAAAGCAACTGGGAAAAACGGCAAAGAAAGATACAGAGGTCACAATATGTATATTTGCAGATCTTCTGGTAGGTGATTGGTTCCATTGGTTCCATCTGACTTGCTGGGCTAATTCATACTTCCACAGGTCTACAACACCTGAAAGCTTGGAAGAATGCTTACCTCCTTCAGGTATTCTTTGGGTTTCAAGAGGGACAACAAATGGGATTCCGAAAGAGTTCTTTAGAAACAAAGAGAAATTCTGAGAAAGGGGAATCTGGACAGGAGAAGATAGAATGGGATTTGAAAAAGGCCAAGCGAGAAGCTGAATCTTTAAGGACAAATGTAAAGGTAATAAGGGTGGAATGCATGGCCCTAGAAAAGGGAAGAGGGAAAGAATAGATAAGCAGATGGGCAGAAATGGAAGGATTCATGAAAAAGTAGCAAAGGAGGAAAGAGGGTGAAAATAAGAATGGAAAATAGAGTGATACAGAATATGGAGCAAGAAAGTAAAAAGTCAAGGCACAAGTAAATCAAAAAATAAAGATGTGCTTAGTGTCACTATATATTACAGAATCACAAGGTTGGAAAAGACCTCCGAAGATCATCAAGTCCAACCACTCTCATCCTAAACTAAACCATATCTCTAAGTACCTCATCTACCCTTTTTTTGAACACATCCAGGGAAGGTGACTCAACCCCCTCCCTGGGCAGCCTGTTCCAGGCCCTGACAACTCTTTCAGTAAAAAATTTTTTTCTAACATCCAATCTAAACCTGCCCTGGCCCAGCTTCATGTCATTCCCCCTTGTCCTATCTCCTGTCACCTGGCTGAAGAGACCATCACCTATCTCTCTATAACCTCCCTTCAGGTAGTTGTAGGTGGTGATAAGGTCTCCCCTCAGCCTCCTCTTCTCTAGGCTAAACAGCCCCAGCTCCCTCAGCCGCTCCTCAGAGGATTTGCCCTCCAGCCCCTTCCCCAGCCTGGTTGCCCTTCTCTGGGCACGCTTGAGGACCTCAGTGTCCTTCTTATAGTGAGCAGCCCAGAACTGGACACAGCACTCGAGGTGTGGCCTCACCAATGCCGAGTACAGGGGCACAATCACCTCCCTAGACCTACTGGCCACACTGTTTTTGATACAAGCCAAGATAGCATTGGCCTTGTTGTCCGCCTGGGCACACTGCTGACTCATATTCAGTCTGCAGTCAACCAACACCCCCAGATTCCTCTCTGCCTGACAGCTCTCCAGCCAGTCCCCCCCAAGCCTGTAGCGCTGCATGGGGTTATTATGTCCCATGTGCAGCACTCTACACTTGGCCTTGTTAAACTTCATCCCATTGGTCTCAACCCATGGGTCCAGTCTGTTCAGATCCCTCTGAAGAGCCTCCCTACCCTCAGGCAGATCAACACTTCCTCCTAGTTTAGTGTCATCTGCAAACTTAGTGAGGGAGCATTCAATCCCTTTGTCGAGATCATTGATAAAGATGTTGAACAAGACTGGACCCAGGACTGAGCCCTGGGGGACGCCACTCGTGACCGGCCTCCAGCTGGATTTTGTTCCATTTACCACCACCCTTTGGGCTCGGCCATCCAGCCAGTTTTTAACCCAGCTGAGGGTCCACCTGTCCAGGCCAGTGGCAGCCAGTTTCTCAGTCAGAATGCTGTGAGAAACCGTGTCAAAGGCTTTACCAAAGTCCAGGCAGATCACATCCACAGCCTTCCCCTCGTCCATTAAGCGGGTCACCTTGTCATAGAAGGTGATCAGGTTGGTTTGACAGGATCTACCTTTTGTAAACCCATGTTGACTAGGCCTGATCCCTGGCCATCGTGCATGTGCTGCATGATAGCTCCCAAGATGACCCTCTCCATGATCTTCCCTGAGACTGAGGTCAGAGCCTTCATATCTTCCCTTTCACCTTACCAGATGCTCTGATCACAGTAATAAAATAAAAAAAATTAGTAAGGTTTACAAAAGAATGCCTTATTCCTAATTGTAACTGCATTAGACAGGAAAAAGGTGGGAGGGAGTGGGGGAATGACTGCTTTCAACCTCACAAGGACAAAATAAAAAAAACAAACACCCACCCCCACCTTTGAGTAACTTGATGATAAGGACATAAAGACTTTCTTGGCAGGTCTGATTAAATGCATTCGCTTTCCCAGTCCGTTCACTCTTGTGCACACTACATGTATGATTATACCCTTACAGAATACTTAGTGTGGACTGCTGAAAAAGCAATTATCTCAGTAGAGCTCCTAAGATCCTGCTGAGAGATGTCCATTAGAAAACATTTTTCCATACTGAGAGAAGTGCTATAAATCCTTCGGAGCCCCTGCACCCCTCAGAGATACCCCCCCAGACCATCTCTTAATCATCATCACTTTTCATAGTTTAGAGATAAGCATAGAACATTTTATTTCAAGCTTGAGAAGAATCATTACAATAATTTTCTGGGTAGTGATTCTCTTCAGTAAGACAGGTGGTTCTAAGAAACAGTGATTATTTATATTTTTCTCTCTCTGTCAAGTTAAATCATACTGAAATTCTTTCAACAATCTTTCTTTCTTAGGCCTTAGAGATTTGGTAAACTAATGATAAACTAATACCTAGCAGTTTACATAAAGGATGAAAATCTCAGGGGTTTTTTTGAAGATCAGATATCACAGGAAACTGCCACTACAGACACAGCAAGGACAGTATCTCAGTCATCTAATACGATTGTGTTAGGTAAAAACTGACCCCATGCTGCTCAGTGGGATATTCTAATACAAATCAAGAACCACTAGCAAATAATTAACACTAAACCTAACTCACCAACAAAAGGCTTTCTTGCTTAAAAACAAACCAAACAACAAAACTTTAGCCAATTTTTCTTTCTTCACATTAGAAATATCCACATGTATATCAAAGCAGATGCCAAAAGCATCAGAGACTACCTCAGTCTTGGCCAAGAACCAACAATATGTTAGACATCAGAAAGCAATGTACTGACTTAAAACTAGTAAAAGATCATAAAGTAAAACCAACTAAACTGATTCAGTAATAAGTAATTTTTAACTCCAGTTCAGGCAAGCTTTGGTGGATGTTTTTAGCTGTTTAGGTGGGGCAAGTGGACATCCTCAGCTAGTTTGTCCAATAGAACTACTACACTTCTGGTTGTTTCCAGTTTGAGTGGTAAATAAAAGTCTGGAAAACCCTCCAAACTGACTAAGAACCGCAGCAAGAAGGGATTTTCAGATGGGTCCTTTCTCTTAAAGAACTGTTCATCTCTACAATGGCAAGCTACATAATGAAATGATAGAAAACAAAGCAAGGACTTTTCTTAGTCTTTGTCTCAATAGAAAGCATTATCTTTATTAAAATAAGTATTTAGCATAAGGGTTTACAGTAAGCAGCATCCAGTTTAAGAAACTTATAAAGCTCAGGTTTGAAATGTCCTATTAAAATAGGATTTGGATTTTTTTTTTTTTTTTTTTTTGCATTAAAACAAGGATGTTTGCCCAATGGCAAGGGATTAGATTCAGTCACATGAGAGTTGAATTAATTACTCTGGCACCCTGCTCTTGAATTTCTGTCTCATGAGCCTCCTGCAGTCTCCTCTTTGTCACCCAAAAAGTGCAGAAATTCCCTAGGAACTTCTCTTCCTCCATAATTATACACAGACTTCAGAAATAGTGATTCTTTTTACAAGGCGCTTAAAGGAAGTGCAGTCAACCAGGTTACTTGATGGCATGAGCATTCTTCAAACTCTCATTTTAAACCTTCTAAATGGAACATCTTCTGTAGCAACATGCCTTTCTGGGATACCGGGAAGTGGTGCTTTTTACTTATTTTTATTCTAAAAAGACTAAAGGAAAGGTCTGGTTGCTTATACAGTATCTTCAATAAAACCTGTACGAAGGGACAAATAATTGCCTAAAAAATTTGTTTAAAGAAGTATATAATTCTGGTTATCTTTGCAGCCCTAAATAGATCAGAATCCTTTAAAATTATCACTACAGCACTGTCATATACATTGTTTTGTTAAACTATAATTTTACATATAGAAACCTTTTAATAAAAATGCGAGTGCTAGCTTGAGCCACATTAACTTACTCATTCTTAATGCTGAGTTCATTATTAATAAAACTTACTACAAGTTCATACTTAATTGCACACAGAGACTGTTAGAAATGAAGGTTCTTCCTTCTGGGACCTCATTGCTCTTTTAAACAATTGATAGAAGAATGAACTGGAGATGGAGACAAAAGCTAAGATAATAAAACAACTTTAATGACAATATATCCTCTGATTACAAATATGCATCAGTTTTCATTTATCCAAGGTAGCTCAACAGTTAATCAAAACTACTGAATAATTATATATTTCTGTGATAAAAACATTTAGAAGCAGTAGGTTGGGGTTTCCCTGCTATTAGCAGAAAGAAAAATAGGAGTTTAAAAGGCTCAAGTAATTAAAAGGATGCAGAGCTCAGGGAATTGAGACAGGCAGGAAGGCTCAAGTACTCTTCATGTGTTCTTACACAAGAAATGTTCATTAGGATGAAGCTTGGACAGGTTTCCACTTAAAATGATTCTCACAGGCAATGGCTCTTCCAAGTTAAGTTCTGCCAGCACAACCAAATTGTCAGCCTAATGACATTGACTGGAATAGGATTTTGACCGTGAGCCCAGTACTAGACTGGCTCCCTCCAAACTGATCTATGTAGGTGGTCAGAAAAAGTATTCAAAATCCTACCTATGGAGCAGGTGAAATACTGTCTTCATAGCTCTTTACAAAGGAAGTATTACTTTGCTGTGTGTGAGAAAATGTTGCCTTAGATATTACTGCTATTCTAACACAATTAAAAAAAGTGAAATTGTAACTTGTCCTGTCATTGCAAAATCCATGGGCTTTGTTCAGCAAAACCAACGCAAAAGGAAATGGTAATTTTCCAACAACATGAAAATGTTTATAAAATACTAGATCTTCATTATTGTTTTACAGTAGCAACCACGTTGCATTTGCTCAGGCAAACAATACTTCCATTGAAGTCAATTTCTTGAACAGCCTCTAGAGGCCTTCAGTTTGAGTTTGGGCCCACTGATTGCAGAGGGAGTGTGAGATACAGGCCCATACGTACAACATGTTTCTGTAGCTGTTGTCATTCTCAATAGAGAGGCCATCAAGGAGAGGGAAAATGCAGCTTCTCTGGAATAAAAGCAGGCAAGAAGAATGACTTTATTTCTCTTTGCTTTATGCAGGAAACAATGATGGATCATGCACTGCGCACAATCTCCTATATTGCTGATATTGGTAACATTGTGGTTTTAATGGCACGACGCCGCATGCCAAGATCAGCTTCTCAAGACTGTATTGAAACAACACCTGGAGCCCAGGAAGGAAAGAAGCAGTACAAAATGATATGCCATGTCTTTGAATCAGAGGATGTAAGTAGATGGAATTAAATTTATTTAAACAGTGTATGTCATTTAGAATCTCTGAAATTACATCTCATTTCTTCAGTGAACTTTTCCTGTGAATAATCTTTTTCTGATTGAAGCTACAAGTAATCTGTGGAAACAGTAGCCAGTTTGTCCATATTCAGATCTCTCTTCTGTCTCCACAAATTTATGTTGCAAATTTACATCTCCTCATTGCTAAAATATCTACTCTGTTTCATGTGTTACAGAAGCATTTGCATTCTTTCAACAGTGCTTCCCCAAATGCTTTTAGATGCTGAGAGCATCTAGCAGTTTGGCGGGCCTGGCACAAGGTTGCCTCGTAGCCAGTCCTCATTCCCTTACGGCTTACTTACCGGTAGCAGGTTGTAGGTACTCTCAAATGTGTGACTTGATCCTTTGATGTTTAAGAACATTCAGTTGTTTGTTTTTCAGTTCTCATTTCATCCCTAGTTAAGATTATGAATTAGAATTCTCACTTTAATGCAGTAGAGCTAAGGAAGTTTAGTTCTTTGTATTTATTGAAATGTTTCTTTACAGCCAGAAGGCTTTAGCAATTCTTAAGTAAAAGGCTAGGAAGAACCCACTACTCTTGCAGAACATCTATACAACAGAAAATGTAATTTCAGTCATTTTATGTCGTAAGATACTCTGAGTTTCAATACCATATTAGCCTTAAGCCCCTTTTTGATAAAATTCCATTTAAAAAAGCAGTGACTACTTCAGAAATTCAGTTCTTAATTTTCTTTGCATCAGAAATACCAAAAAGATGAAAGAACTTGGAGCTGTTCTCAAAACAGAACTGCAGAAGTAGTGATTGCAAAAGAGTTCTGTGCATCTCTACTGCATCCTGTTTCACCCCTGTGGAAACTGCTGGCGTGCCATGTCCTTAGCTCTTGTGGCAAAGGAAGATAACCTTGCTGTTGTACATCCAGGTTTGGTTTTGCAGCAAAATAGATACTTGTGTCTGAAGTGGCAGACCAGGGGATTTCAACCTAAAACATTTCTGGAAAAAAATCCAAAACAAGCTAGTAAAACAGAAAAGGCAAAATTTGTTGTCTGTTTCTAACCTGGCCATTGGGGTGCAGGTAGTAGTAAGAGGCAGTACTAAACATTTCTGACTGATGTTACATAGGAACAGCTTTAAATAGAATTTCTGTTATTCCAATGAAATGGAAATTGTATTCTTCAGTTCAGACAGACATAACCCACAGGTTAAATATTTTTTAAGATAAGCAATCATTTTCATTATTTTAAAGCAAGCAAGCCCATGAAGGAGAAATGGCATTGTTTAAAGGTTAGAATGCTAGGCTGGGATTGTTCTCAGACCTAGTAATCTCAGTTCTGCCACCGCTTTTGCTAAGGTGACCTTTACAAGCAACTTACATATCCCCTGATGACAGAATACAGTATCTGAAAAACACAAATATATGAAATTCAATGTCATATTCTCCTGTAAACGGCAGTAAATTCAGAACAAGAACAATTAAAAAAAGTAAATAAAACAAGTGTAGAAAAAATTCCTCTTACAGATCTCAACCTCTGTTTTGCTCTGTTCCAGTGCCATCTCGTGGAACCGGAGAGTACATTTTGCAGCATTTCATTAATCTTCAGTTGAGTTTTGCAGCGTGCTGAATGTGCAAAGTGGTTAGCGGTATCATCACTGATGTTGGTTTCTGTAATTTCCTTCTAATGCCTGCGTATTTCTGACATGTCCAAATGCTGTCCCTGTCACGGCTCATTCATTGTACTCACTTATACAGCCCACTGTAATGGGAAGTAATTTTTTATTGCACACCGTAGTAAAATGCATGTGCAGATAAGTGCTCCAAAGATTAATAAAGACATGGGGAGTTTTGAGGATTTGTTGTTAACATTAGCAAGCTATAATCATGGCTCTGGCTGCATTCCTGAAACACCTCTGACATTGCTAGGTAAGGTGTCCATGGGAACAGCTATTTCTAGACATGCAGTGGGTAAGTAGGGCTGTTACTGGTTTGCTGGTAATATGAGAGAGATACCATGGCATTAATAGGAGAGCAGATGGTTTTGTTGAAGCAGTGTTTTCAGTCCTGCAAAACCAAGGTGGAGAAACAGCAGGTGACAACAACCAAATTCATCAAGTGCATACATGTCTGTGAAGGCATATGCAACCAAAGCATCCCTCTCTCATCACTCCTGCAAATATACTGTGATCAGAAGCAGGGCTTGTGGCAGACTTTTCTGTGAGTTCTGTTCCGTACTGGTACAAAGCCAGTACTCTCCTGTGTTTATTGGAACAAGTACATCAATAGCATATGGCTGCTTGCTACTGCAACATACTGATGAAAGGAGATCAGCAGCATTTTTAAACGGAGTTTGCAATGTGATTTTGGACGTAATGGGTTCTTTCTGTACAACTGACCTTAGAGTGACCTTTATATCTATACAAATAGAGCATCTCTGCAGGATTCTTTATTTTGATTCCTTTTTAAAATCCAGGCTGTCTTATTTCAGGGGTGAACTGCTTATTAGTCCTTTCTCTGAGCTGTGTCTTGTTCTACATTCTAGGCGCAGCTGATAGCTCAGTCAATTGGTCAGGCTTTCAGCGTGGCTTACCAAGAGTTTTTAAGAGCCAATGGAATTAACCCAGAGGATCTCAGTCAGAAAGAGTACAGTGACATCATCAATACCCAAGAGATGTACAACGATGATCTCATACACTTTTCCAATTCAGAGAACTGCAAAGAGGTAAGCTAGAGCTTTCTTTCTAAGTTTCATTTGAGATTGACCCATTTGTTCAGAGGAATGTTGTTCTCATAGAAATATCTTTTGGCATTTTAAGGATGTCAACTTTATAAGCTTTTAATTAAAAAAACCCTTGTAAGTCAGCTTTACAAGATTTTAGAATGTCTTCTTTTAATTTTTCCTGTCTTTCTGCCTCCATTGATTAAAACAGTACTAAAGCATATTTACATCTGACATAGATAAGCTCTGTGCTACTCCCAGTACACAGTGGAAGGTGTTCTTGTGTTTCACCAATATATCAATACAGAAAGAGAGATGACAATCCATTTTAATGCACGCTGTAAGTGATTTCTTCCTTAATAGATACAAGGACCACAGGTCCAGCATGACTCTGGCACTGGCAGGCCAGTTTCTCTTCCCCTGTTAGAACATCAGCAAAACTACCCCATGAAATGGAGTTTTACACTTGTAGTGCATGAAAAGGCAAGAATTCCCCTCGTGTGCCCCAAATTACATTAAGTGTAACTATTTATATTTTATTTTGGATGTAATGGATTCTTTCTGTACTGAAGCCATATAAATCATGTTTTACATTCCATACAGAAGTCAAGGTAATACTGGGCATGCCAAACCAGAATGTGGCGAGTGCGGTTGCACCCCAATTCTGCTTTGAGAGTACCTGCAAATTGCTTAATCCTTCAGGGACAGCTTCTCTACTTGTACTTGTTTCTTCTAGCATTACAGGTTCTTTTGTACAGCTTGCGGGTTTTCATAGGAAAGCCTTCTTCTCCTACACCTGTAGATAGAAAGTGGTTTTGTGTGTAGTTTACATGTCTGCAGTCACAAGATTTCAATAAGGTGTTTTCAAGTGCATAGAAGCATGCCAAAATCTCTCTCGTAGCAAACAAGGGAAGATTCAGTTGACTAAATCTCAGTTTGACTTAGAATCAAAACAGAAAAATATAAATGTGTCACATTTCAAAAGTGATTTAAAGATCATTATTTTTGTGGCACCTTTGTTTCTAATTGGCTTATGAACATTTGAATGACAGAGTTGTGGCATACTGGTTGGTTCAAAGCCTTGATAGTTTCAACAAAAGTCAGCTGGCCTTTGCGATTCCCATAAGTACAGATGTCCCTGTCCTTCTACATTTGAAGAAAATAATGATTGGCATTTTGTTAAAGAGAACGTTCTCTACTTAAACTCTTACTTCTCTGTTGGAAAAGTTAGACATGCTATGATTACTGAACTGTTAACATCACCATATTTGAGAAGTCATCAGGGATCTTAGACTGACATGCTAGGCACAAGTGTGCTCAATAATAATGATAACAACAACAATCAAAGCAGCCTTGCCTGAAAATAAGGGCAAACAAAGCCTGAGATCAAGAGAGTCACTTCTGCGACCACTGTGTGGAGCTGAAGTCAAGCCTGTGTTCCAGGCACAGCCTGAGCCACAAAACGTTGCAGCCTCCCCTGCCTGCTGGGTAGAAGGAGGATAGAAACTTCTTTGGCATTCATTCCTTTGGTATTCAGTTTCACCACTTCCTGTGTTAGTTTTTGCAATAACAAGTAGACCCCTGAAAAGAAATAGGTATGTGTTAAACAATTTTACTAGTGGCTTTGAAGTCACACTCCTACCAAATGGCAAAGTAGGATTCTTTCTGTAATTTTTAAGTTATATTCAGGATCAACTAAGATGCTCAAATTTAGATAAATTGAAGCAAAAACAATTTTGGTTTTCTTTTTAATTGCAGCTCCAGCTAGAAAAACAGAAGGGAGAAATTCTTGGGGTTGTGATTGTGGAATCTGGATGGGGATCCATTCTACCCACCGTTATCCTAGCGAACATGATGAACGGCGGTCCTGCGGCGCGTTCAGGAAAACTAAGCATTGGAGACCAAATTATGTCCATCAATGGGACCAGTTTAGTTGGTCTACCTCTTGCAACATGCCAAGGGATCATAAAGGTACCCCAAACTTACAATTATATGCTGTAGATTCTGAGCCAGCAGAGATGTAATATTCTGACAAGAAAGCCTGTAAATTTCCAGCAGATAGGTTTTTTTCATATCACTGCCAAAAAAAAAGTAACCTGTTGTTAACAAAAAGTAGAATAAAAATCAGAGATTCAAGGGCAATAATGTAGGGCTGGAGAATTTGATTGCACTTTTGTTACTGGAGTATAACAAATGAGGCCAGGTCTGAAAAAGTTGCCTAAATTAATTGCTTGGCTATCTTCAAAGTTTCAGGCTTCCACACAGCCTCCAAATTAAAATCTGAGGATTAAAATCTACTATGCTTCTTTGGGCTCCATGTAGATGAAGTGGATGGAGGCTGGTAGACTGCAGGACAGATCAAGTGAGTATATGAAGATTCCCCAGACAAGACAGAATCTCAGAATACATTATCTTTATCTGTAATCACCAAGACTAAATCTAATGATGCTGCAGATTTACCAAGAGCAGCAGGAGATTAATTAGCCAAATACTGGTGGTAAAGGGCAAGCACTAGTCAGTTTAGTTCTTTCTTGAAAATTTTCTTGAAGTTTCTATAGTAATGAAAGGCCAAGTTTTGCTATGTTTTGTTGGGCCAAATAGCTTGGGAAATAAATGAAACAGAGAAATGCATCTCTTAAGTTAACAACAGATTTCTATTAACTCTAGCTGTTCTTTTTCAGATCAGCTGCTTTATACTCTTGCAATTAAGAAGCCACTAATGAAAAGAGCAAATCAGGATCCATTTGAGAAACACTGACTTTTGGAATATCTTACAGGGTCTCAAGAATCAGACGCAGGTCAAACTGAACATTGTCAGCTGTCCTCCTGTTACTACTGTCCTCATAAAACGGCCAGACTTAAAATATCAGCTGGGCTTCAGTGTGCAGAATGGAATTGTAAGTTTCCATGTTCGGTGATTGTTTGGGGTTTTTTTTTTCCAAGAAACACACTGAAGTGCTGAAAAAAAATCCTCCCTTTTGTATAGTGATTAATCAAAACCTTATAAGTACATCTCTGAGTAATATAGTGCAAATGGACACCACCCAGAGAACAAGTACTGCCATTCTTTGGGAACTCTCCTATGTAATACAGCCACAAGATTTGTAGTCCAGATTGTTTGGTGCTAATTAACATATAACTTTAGTGTGCCAGAACTATAAAGAAAACCTGAGACAGGTTTTCACAATTATAACATTCTAATCTAATGTTATAATTAACATTCTAATCTAATAGTCCTATTTCTCTTTTTTAAATTTCAGCACACACTCACTAAAACTTTATTCTTCATCTGTGTGCAATTTATTTGGATCACATGGGAGCAGGCAAAGGAATGTAATTGTGACCTTCTTTGGTTAAACACCTCTCACTACAAGTAACTGTATAGGTTGTGGCCCAGGTATCCCTTCTCTGTGTGCTGCAGTTTCCCTGTAATAGCAGTAGCAAACAGGAAGACTGAGTGTGGCTCAGCATCGTCCTTTCATAGTTCTTCCTTCCCAAGCCATTCTCCAATACCTTTCCAAAGCAAACAAACTAGCTCAGGCTGTCACCTGGCCTTTCTGGGGAATACTGCTAGCACTAGGACTGTCTGTAGTGCAAGACCATCACCACCTCTCCTTCCAGTCTAGGAAAAAAATAGAAATCAGGCTGCTCACAGAGAAAACCAAAGGGCTATGGGCTGTGGGCCTCTGTTGTGTGAAACTCATCGATTGAAGTTGCCAGATTTCTGTTTACCACCCTTGGAAGTGTAGCAGGTAACTCTAGGGGACATGGTTAATGAGTCTTTCCATCCTTTAGCAAACAGATGGCTCATTAGTGGATTTTTCAGCTCTGCTAGCCATCTGAGCTGTTATTGTAGCTAGGTTGTATGTGTTCCTACCTAAGACCACCTATTATGTTGTGGTCCAAGAAGAGGCTGGTATGAAGAACACTGCTACAAGCCTCAGTCCATCTGGAAGCACTCTGAAGTGATACCTACCCCAGGTTGACATACTTTAGAAGCAGTATTTGTTGTGTTTGGCATTAATGCTCTGACACTTGGGTAGAGAGAGGTCTGTAAAAAATACAGAAAAATCAGCTGTGTGGAACATTTCTGTCCTCCTTTGCTTGTGCTTAAATCCCCTTCTGCCTACGTGTACACGTACATTAAGTGGGTATGGTTACTGCTGGTTGTCCACTCTTAGCAAGTCCCAAGTCTTGTCATAGAAAGGATGAAAGAGATGGGATGTGGTTTTACACAATTTTGTAGAGGGTGCTGAGAACAGCATATGACACAGAGGCGTTGATTTACCACCTAATTTCTATCCTTTGTAAATCTAGCACATTCAGTTGGTGCTATAGTAAGCAGAAGAAAACATATTGAAGAACCAACATGCAATAGTATGGTGTCATTATTGAGGAACCCTGTCACAGCACTGGTGTGGGTTGGGTTGGGGCTAAGGAAAAGAATCAGCTCAAGGTAAGTTAGGAGCAGCATATCAGGGCCTCCTATGGACAGAGGCAGTTATGGACTCAGGCAATTTCTTCCTCTTGTCTCAGCTAATAATCTTCTACATAACTGGAGCCTGAGTTGAGGCAATTGTGCAGCCTACGGTGGTTTTGTTTCATAGCTTGCTCACTCCATCTACTGGTCATTTGTCATAGTCACCACACCAGATGGTCATTTGAGCAAACATTTGGATAACAACCAATATAAAGTTTACCAAATTCAGCATAAAAATCCATTACAGGTAGCAAAAAAAGAAAGCCTTGTACTACATTTATGAAGAGCCTGTTGGAACATGAAAGCCCCTGAACAAAGACGAGAGGTAACAGCCTTTGTTAAGCTGCTATACAGACAAGCTCCCAGGCCTCCAAGTCCTTCCCAGATAAACTCTCTCTTCCTTAACACTTGAAAACAGGACTCTGCAAAGTATGGGTCTCGGTACTTTGAGCTTCTAAACCTTAGTTTTGTACCTGCCAGCAATTGTTATAAACTATGACAGGATTCAGAAATAGCATCCTTATTTTCTTGGCTCAGCATTAGCAGAGTGAAGAAATGAATGGCTCTCCACAACTGGTGCAATTAAGTGTCTCCAGCTGCTATACCACCACGTCATTATGCACACAGCTGGTATTTACTTCTGTGCCTCTTCTGAGCAGAGTTTCATGGTTCACCCTGCCTCTCCCATCCATGCAAGATGGCCAGCTATTGTGCCAGTGAGCAGCCTGTAAACAACCTGAACCTACAAAGGTACTACCTGAGTGGGGGTTTGCTTGCACAGGCTATCAGGAAGATGCAGAGACCAGGCTGCCACAGGTGACTGCTTCCTTTGTACATTACGTATAGTTTGTTAACTCAAAGCCTGAAGTTGTGCTTCATGCCAGATTGTGGAAGTTTTAGGTAGGGAACATCACAACAGCATAAATCAGAGTGTTAATTCTGCAAAATGCCTCTTGGTCTAATGATGCAAATATTCTTTGTGGCTCTTGAAAGCTGTCAATGTAGCTTATTGCATGTTTATCAAAGGAATGCAAAACCTGAACTGTAAAATGTCAAGACAAAAAGAAATACCGTGCTTACATATGAAAGAAGTATGAATGTTGTGTGACAGGGGGGTGAAGATAAGGTGACCTGTCAGCCACCTTCTGAAGGTCATTAGTTTGCCTTGCCCTGTAATATCTTTAACGTTTTCCTACACACACAACGGGCAGTTGCAGTAAAACTGACTGTGAAGCTACTGAAGTTTCACATCTGATGCGCCACAGAGTGGCTAAGACATTGTAGAACCTGTTAGGATCTGTACCAGCTGAATGGACTGACCAGCATTGCTTACACTTTTTTTTCCTCTTCTTTGCCCTTCAGTTTACATTGTAAATAGAGTACAGGCGCTTACTTACAAGAAGATACAGATCTGTCATGCTTCATTTAGTAATACTATAGCTGTCACCATGCACATTCAACAAGTCTAGCAAGATAAACAATCCTGGCAGAATAGAATCAGATTAGTTTAAGTGATACTGCTCAGTTTAAACTTGCCAGCCTCCTGTGCCATGGCTCCACTGGCTGGGGACAAGTCTTAAGACTGCTGAGAGTCAGCCCCTGACACTACAGGAGCCACGTAAAGGTGCCCTTTATGTACAGCGGATTACTTTGGATCCCCACTCTGTCTCTAGCCTAACAGGATCTGAGAGGCTAGGCACTGCCACTTGGGCTCTGCAGCTGTTTCTCTCTCATTAAAATAGTTAATGCTCACCTAAACCAGGCAGCTGGCTCCCTTTTCAGAGTGATCGTGTTCTGGAATGAAGAGCAGTGACTGCTTCCTATGTCTGAGGCTGTTAGAAGGAATGCACTGAAGGTATTAGAAGTGCTTTGAGAGCCATGAAAGCACAATGAAAGGTGCTCTGGATAGATATTCAAGCCATTATCTTTTCCTTTATGCCAGTGGGGTGAGAGGTCACATCTCCAGTTGCTCCCAAAGCTTTTATTTCAACTGGATTTACTGTCTATATTTTCTTCTATACTGTGAAAAATGTATTTACTGGGTTTCTTTTGGCACATTCTGCTTTTTGTCCATTCAAATTACTGCATACAATCCCCAACAGCAAGGAGCAAACTGTTATTTTAACAGATAGTTGAACTGGAAAACACTGATCTGTTGCCTGAGGTACAGCTTATCAGCTATATGATTAGAATGTAGACAACGTATAAAATGTATTGTATGTGACTGAAATTCAAGACACACTTCTGTGAAGTGTCCTGATGGTGCCTCTTATTCCTAAAAGTCCATCAGAAATAATTAATGAGCCACAGTAGGTAAAATACAGACACTAATGACAGCATGGCAGAATCACAGAACATTAGCAGTTGGAAGGAACCTCAAAAGATCATCTAAGTCCAACCCCCTGCCAGAGCAGGAATCCCCCTGCCTCACTGCAGGAGAAAGTTGTCTTTTTTAGAGAGCTGAGAAAGGCCTGTTCTAAGCAAAGAACATCTATGTATGTTACTCCCTGTATCGGAGTTTAAAGGAAACTACTAGTGTCATACAGAAAAGACTCTGGTCAACCAAAGAGCATTTCACCAGCTTGGCCATCTCCCCACATACTGTGTTTCTGAATTAGACTGCGAACTCACTGGGATACAAGCCACATCTTCTCATACTTGTATTTAGCTCTGCGCAAATTGCCTGATCTCAGCAATGGCCTATGCTCCTAACCATTGACAGTTTAGCTGCAGAAACAACCATCACGGGATGCTCTAGCATTGAAATTCCTTTTCCTTCAAAAGCACTCTTCCCCTCAGTAAACTAAAAGTAAATCTCAGCATTGCTAAGCTCTGCTCAGTTCTAGAGCTTCAAGTGATACATTTTCTGCCCTATGTACTGCATGACCTTCGTCTTCTGAAATAACTTAGCAAAGATTTCACTCTTAATACACAGGTGTCCAGTCTGTTAGGGAGGGCCCTGTCGTAGCACAGATACTGTTGCTGAGGAGGAAATACGGAGTTCCCCATACTGGACTGAGGTTTTTCTTTCTGCCTGTACACCATACGTGTTGCAGCCTCAAGCTAGTGTGAAGTAGCATTGTCTGCTGGGACTATGCCTGATGAATGTACCTCTTGTAGAATTATTCTGCTATTGTAGGGGTCATCAAAGTCACAACTTGTGCTTAGTTCTTTACTGTGACCCTCAGCTGCCAGTTGAAACAGTGGCCTGACTTGCCACCGTCACCCTAAGCTCCCTATGGCCAGCAGCACTGTGAAACAGAGAAAAGCAGTGGCTCAGGAGAGCAGAGTGCCCTTCTCCAACCTGCAGGGACATGGGAAGCAAGCTGTCATGCTTCACTGTGCCGAGAGCAGCCTGTAACAAAACAGAATTGGTACATTTTGTAGACTCAGCATGACTTGAGAAGGAAGGGACCTCAAAGACCCTCTAGATCCAACCCCCTGTCATTGGCAGGGACACCCTCCACTAGCCCAGGTTGCCCAAAGCCCCATCCAACCTGGCCTTGGACACTACCAGTGAGGGGGCAGCTACAGCTTCTCTGGGCAGCCTGTGCCAGGGCCTCAGCACCCTCATAATAAAAATGCGCCTCCTTAAGTCACTGAGATAGATCTTCCCTTACATCTTTGTAAGCCTTTTTACAGATCGCCAACTTTCAATACACGTCTGCATGGCATCATGCTTTCCTTCAGCCTAAACTAGTGTTTGTGCAGGGTTAAGGATTAAGCTTTGTGTCAGGGGTTATTTGCCTCCAAGTGAAAAAATTTGCTGTTATAGATCCATCTTTAGTGTAGCACTTTTACATTTCCCATTATTCAGACAGAATAATGTCAGAGTTTGCAGAAGGAGTCCAGGTGGAACAGTCGGAATTTTTAAACATCACTTTTCTCCTATCCCAACAGTACACAAAGCTTCTCTCTTCCCCCAGTTGCACTCTCTTGTACAGCTGCTACCTGTATCACCATGTTAGGTACTTATATATTCCAAGCCCATGAGAATGAAAGGAAAAATTATAACTTGGAGAAATTTTTGGGGAAGAAAACCCAACAAAAAAACCCAACCAACCCCAAGCCAACATTTAAAAACTCTTAGTATTGCTTAATACTTTCCAAAAGTCTCTTCTGTAATCCTGGCAGTATCAGCACTCATTATTATGTATTTAATAACTGCTGCACTATAACATTTCTAAACTTTAATAAACTTTGCTTTCTCTTGGCAGATTTGCAGCTTGATGCGAGGTGGAATAGCTGAGCGGGGAGGGGTAAGAGTAGGACATCGTATTATTGAGATCAATGGACAAAGTGTTGTTGCTACTGCTCATGAGAAGATAGTACAAGCATTGTCTAATTCAGTGGGAGAGGTAAGACAAATTTAAATATTTCATAGGAAGGAAGGATTTAAGGCTGTTGAAAGAACGTTATTTTTCAGTTGAAAAGAGTATCCTAACATAGTATGAAAATCATCACTTCAGTAAATTGGAGTGAAGCACTAATAACAAACAATCAACAGAATATTTTTTTGGAGCAATTAGATGCCCAAACACTGTGTTTTCCCACTTGTTTTCCAGAATTTCTGGCATGATTCTTAACATTTAATGTACTGTCTGAATTAAACTGGTCGATTAAGGGAAGAAATTACACAAGCATGTCAGCTATGAAAATATCCCTCAGCTTATCACTACAGCATCTGCCACAGAAATATCCAAAGTGCCAAGATAATCAAATTGCTATGTATTTTAATAATTTAATTTCCAACTTACCTTGGGAATAAGCTGAGGCATCTTTCTCCAGTACTTTTAGAAAAAACAGCAATGCACAAACCAGATCCTCCAGTTTATCAAAAATCTGTACTGACTTCAGTGGTAGTGTCTCACACAACCCTGGCCAGATCCTCCACTAGGTCCTTTGCCAAAAAATCAAAGCTAACTTTGATAAGCTTCAGATTTCAGTAGAACCTCCATGCCTTTATGGTACATCCTTGCTCCATAGCGTCTCATCAAACATATGAGTACACTCTGAAACTTTTTTTTCCGCTAGCATGAAGAGACCAAAATATCAAGGCAGCATATGGCTGGGGTGGGTCTGTATTATCAAGTTTCCCTTTCTTCCTCTTGCATTGTCTGACGGGTCCTTACAGCTGTTCCTACACTTCTGATACAGTTCTGATTACCTGCTGCCGTTACTCCTGTTAGTCTGTACAATACCTCTGGCAGGTATCACAGTACCCCTTGTAGAAAGAACTCAAATACAGTAGCCATGAGAAAACCTGTCACACCAAACTCTGAACTGGCATTTAAATATCAGGTCCACGTTTTGTGTTCAGAGGATCACACTGCAGTTAGGAGAAAATATATACAAAATGACAGTCCCAGAGGGAAGGAAGATAGACAAATCTACGTTCAGTTAATGCAAGGACAGCAGTATGAATTTTCAGAGAGGTTTATGCTGCTGCTTTTTTAAAGGCTCTTACCAGAGTAGGGTATAACAATAGAAAGTGTATAGGTGTCTTTAGCTATGTGATATTGCATCCTGTTGTCATGAAAACAAACACTACAACCCAAAAACCAAAACAACCAAGAAACCCACAGGAGGAAAGCAAAGACAGCACCTGCTGCTTAGAACCAGAGAACTTTGGTAAGTCACGTCCATAGAGACCAGGACAGTAAGTGGACTTGGGCGTTGTTTTCAGCCAGGAATAATGGTGCTACTTTCTGTGTCAACTGCTTGACAGATTCACATGAAGACTATGCCAGCTGCCATGTTCAGGCTCCTAACCGGACAAGAGACACCCCTGTACATCTAGCATGCGACTCCTGGGGCAAAATAACTAAATGATTCCATCAGAGCTGAAGCCTTCGTAGCTGAAGCGAATTTTGTATTTTGTACGAACGAAAAGCTGACCTGAGGACTCTGAAACAAGGAACAGACAGGTGTCTCTGCCTTTTCTCTCCTTCCTTTTTATTTCTTTGCCAAAAAGTGACAAGAAGGATGGTCAAGGACAATAATCACTGACAAAAATCTTTATAAAACATTTCAGTATTTTGCAACATCTTCTAAACTCTTTTCTCATAAAACTTAACACATATTTATTTGTAACCTTTATGTGGAGTGCTGTATGTATGTCTGTCTTGTTTGATAACACGGTGAATGTGAATATCTGATGAATGAGACTGCAGGAAACAGCAAGGAGAAGCAATTACACAGAGTTATGGCTGCCTCAAGTTAAAACAAAAATCCCAGTCCCATAAAGCAGTCCAATACTGATGGCTTTGCTTAACTTTCAGTCTGGTGCCGAATAGAGGGTATTTCAGTGGAAAGGAATGCGTGCAGTTAAAACTTTTAGATTCTAATGTACAGAAACCCACTGTAGTACTTGGTATTGTTATGACAAGTGTAACCTGTCTGGCAAGGTGTGAACATAAACATGTAACAAGTGTTTCATATGCTAAATAAAGAATAATTGCCACAAGATTAAAATCAAAATATTTATTTAGATACATATTTATTTTTAATGCTTGTGATTTTTATGATTTAACAGAGTTATTTCCTGGATAACTTATTGCACAGGTTGTGTAGTGTATGTGTTGGGCTGGGTTTTTTTTCTTTGACTTTTGCATATTACATTTTTGTTTACATTAGCTCAGAATGGGAAAGCCATGCTTACCTGTTTCTGTCTTTTATAAAGCGTTCTTATTCCTAAGGCAATGTGTTCTGAATGTAAATTGTTTCAACAAATAACCTAGCACCATCAGCAGTATTAGAATGTGTGTAGATAAAAAACCCCTAGTAGTAAAGTTGTATTCCTTATGAGATAAATGTTAATTGGTGTAATTTTTTGTCTAGATTTCTTCTTTTTTTTTTGGCCAAGGCCTTCAAGAAAATACACTGTGACTTAAGAAGCCTTACCATGCAGTAACTAAAGAGCTTTAGATGACTGTACTTCAAGGAGTAGTGTGTTGCATGCAACTGACCTTAGGAAAGAATTAACCTACTATCACTAATAAATCTGAAATAATAAAGGAAGCTTGCTTATTTTGTTTGTTGTGTAAGTTTACATAATAAATAAAAAAAAAAAACAAGTAGAAGATCATTTAATTCTTCATCTAAGTGCAGTTGCAAAGGTCACCGATTGTTGAGTGGTTTTTTTAAATGGAATTAATCTCCTGAATTAGGAATTAGTGTATCACTGTTATCTGAAGAGTAGATGCTTTCAATTAGCTTACCTTGTTGCCACCACTGGATGTCACTGTGACTTCACATCAGTACAGAAGCATGTTATAATTAAAATACATTAGAATGGATGATTCTGTAAAACTTGAAACTGCCTCTCTTCAGCTACGTTCCTTTGTGACCTTTTTGCAGGATGCCTGTGCAGCTCAGAGTGACACAAATGAAAGCAGTACATGATTCCATCTCAAACAGAAACTAACGCTGCTGACAAGCACTGCTCAAAAAAAACTAAGCCCCTGAAATCTGTGGTAGGTTTTTTATGAGAACCTTTGGTTTAAGGCCTTTCCATTTTCCTCTGAGAGAACCAGGATGAAGCTGTACTGGAAGACGTTGCTGGCAGACCCGTGTTTATGCTGGTAATCAAATTAGTGCCTATGATAGTTACTTTTAGATTATTTTTTTTTAAGATCATTGATAAATAATTCAGAAAAGCAGCAGAATGACAAAGACATGTTTTAGTGATACAATTGTCAAAACTACTAATTGCAGTAATAATTAATTTTGAAAAAATGTTCAAGGCTCTCCTAGATAAAAACCCACCCAACTTCCTATCAGTTGGTTTGTGAAATCTGCTTTGTGGAAATGCAGCGTTTCTAAGACTTCTCCCCCAACGCATCTCTTGGTCACAATTCGCAGAGTACTTAAGTGTCAGTTTCCAATACCACACCCTACTCCATCAATAAACTAGGCAGCATTCAGTACAAAGCAAAAATAAACCCCAAACATAAAAGGGCAACATGGGAGGGGGGAGGGCAGGGAGCAGGTTCAACAGGACAGATCAGTTACCCTGGCACGAAAGACACGAAAACCAGATTAGAAGCAGCACTGTCTGTGCATACGGATCACCTTTACACATCTATCCCAATCAGCTGTTGAAAAAGCAAAGTTCAGAAATACTTTTTTATTAAAACACTGATCATAGTTAAAACAGTTTGAGGTACATTAAATAAATACAACTGTGAAGTTGTACAGCCGGTCTCTGGCAGTTTCGCAGTGTTCGTCCAGAAATGCTAGGCAGCATCAGTGGCATTTCTATTTTCTGGTTGGGAAAACATTCATTATGACTTTACTAATAAATCAGTTAAAATTTTGCAAAAATCAGGGCTAAAATTTACATTCAGAAAAACAGGTGCTCTCCTCCTATTGTTGGAAAACAGTGGAATTCCAAAGGAAACACTTTTTCCTTTTTAAGTCATTCACTACTTGTATTTCTCCCAGTCCTGGTTTCTTCTTGAATTCCCTCTGCTGCAATCACATACCTGCGGTTATTATCAAAGGATGGTCTCCCGGCAAACTCCAATTAAACTGTGAGGCCTGTCCCGCTCTAAACTGCGAGTGAGGTGGGACCTACGTAGGAAGGCAACTGGAGAGCTCAGAGCACCGCAGCTCTGGAGATGGAGATCTTCCTGAAGTCGCTTTCTAGAGGTATTCACATTCTGCTGGGAACTTGTCATTACCTATTTGAGGAGGGCAGGAAAGGAGAAGGAATAATGGGAAAAACAGGGTAAGAAATCTTTTCATATAAAATGTTCTGTCTCAGAATATCATTTCGTTTAAGTTTTCTCATGATGGACCTCTTCCAGAAGAGATGCCTGTCTATGCAGCCATCTGGAGATGCTCCTGCTGCTTCTGTTCTTACAACTGGTCAGGGCTGGGTCAGCTGCTGGAAGCAGGCACAGTCAGGCCTGAAAGGCGTCAGGCCTCTTATCTGCACTCACTGCATCAACAGAGGTGCAAAGAAGTTTTTGTTTCTCTTTTTACAGATAAAAAAGGAAACCTGGAGAAGAGGCAGCAGCTCTGCCTTAAAATTGACAGATAGAAACTTGGAGCAAATTAAAGAGAAAGAGATGTTTCACCAGCTTTGCTGAGGGTGGTAAGGAAGTAAAACCGTGCAATCCTGGCAATCAAACATTTTGGAGTTAATAGAACTGTTAAGCTACTTCAGAAACCTGAAGGTACAACTACTGTACCAAAAATTCTGTGACTACTTAAGTCGATTGCAGGGGTACCATGGACTTTCACTAATTAACAGTAACTACTAAAATTATTTCTTTACTGTGAAAAACCCGTATGTCTCCCTAGATTGAAGAAATTCACACAGGATAAAAACCGGGATGTTGGCTTCTGGGTTTATGATCTACATAAACACTTTTTTTCTAAATACTGTTTTGTGAGGAAATATATTGTTTTTACTATTCTTTTGTTCAAGAAAATTGTTTTCCATTTCCTAACCTTGAGGATTTCTTGACCTAGAATTTTTTTAAAGTAATAACAGTGTTAAAATTTAAGTCCGTCCTGACACTCTACTACGTCATGATTGTACTGCTTCACTACCCACATGGCTACACAGGTAACCGATACTACTTCTTTGTTCTTCCTCACAGTTAGCAAAGCCCATCGTGCAGCAAGCTTTATTAAATGCCATATGCATCCTGCTACACATCACCCTCACACATGCTGTTTAAGTGTTATCACATCCTATTTTAATACTTAGCTAGTTTCCTCTTACTTTGGGATCAGCTGCCTAATACCATAGGAACTGCAGTATCTTATGGGGGTGGGAGGGTGCGGACGGCCCCCAGGTACGTATCCTGAACCCTCTATCCAGCCCTGTGGAGGCCCCACAGGCAACCTCAACCTGGTTACTCGGGGCTAAGAGCATTCTGCTTTTCCAGTCTGACACTGGAAAAGGAGCTCCATTTCCATAGCCACCATTCTGATAGCTATGCTAGCAAGAAGTGATTCTTCACCTTCCTTTCTGCACAGAAGATATAAAGAGTTGCTGCTGCTACTAATTCCCTTGTTTTATAGGATTCTTTTCAAGCTGTTTTTCTCTTTTCTCACTCGAGGTGAGAAAGTTCCATTGCCCCTTCATTTGGAGAGGCATAAAAACAAGGGTCATTCTCACTCTTCTGGCCAGGAGTAGGGTAACTGCACTGTTCTGTCCTGATATCAGCTCCCTGTAGATCTCCTAGGATATTACCAGGTCCAGCTGAAGAACTTGCATGCTTCAGTGCAAAATGCATCACTGCCCAACAGTCATTAATTATTTCTTGCTGAAAGCATGTTGCTAATAAAGAACTTTTGTAGGAATTGTCTGAAGTACTTAAAACTGCAAAAACATTTAAATAAGGTACCGTGTGTGTCTATCATGCTTGAATTTAAATGGCTTACCTGGTCTATAATATTGGCACTGAAGATGGCTTCTTCCATGTGTCTCTCATCAGATTTTATTACTGATCGTATGCTGTTCACTACATGACGTACTTCTGGAGGGAGATTACAGTTTGAATGTTCCAAAAATTTTGCCACTAAAATTTTTGTGTCTTTGTAGGCCTTAAGGTCCACTAAAGAGTGTGGTCGCTCTTTTGTGACTGCGTGCAAAGCCTTTGGCTTCAGGCGTAGATCATCTTTCCTTGTATCCCTCTCTTTTCCAGTTGGTAGGAAACTGCTCAAAGAATGCTGACAAGCAGAGGCAGCCATATGAGAACCAGAAACAGGAACTAAAAAAGGGGGGGAAGAATATCTTTAAAGCAATAAGTTAAAAAAAAGAAAGAAAAAAAAGAAAAAGAAAAAAGGCAAAACAAATATTGTCACAAAAGTTTTTACTTTGTCATAAAGTGTCTGTTATTTTCTGAAGAATAATAAAAACATGCACTCAAGGAGACCCTGCAAAATGGTATTTAACCAGGCGTCAAGAGAAAGGCTCTTTCCCATGACCAAGGATGACTGCATTTAGGATGCGTGGGTGAGTAATTCAAGGACTTCATAAATCACAGACAGTTTTGATGCCTCTACTTTCAGGGACTTCAACTGACATTAATGGTAAGGGAAAACACCAGTGTTATGTATGGAATTTGTAATGTTATAGGCCTGCATTGCCGACGCTGCCTTCCTGCCTCCAACTTCAAGGATAAAGCCCCCCTTACTTCTAGACCTCAAAAATGATAAGCAGTGAATAATGCAGGAGAGATTCGTAAGAAACACAGTGAAAGCAAAAATGCCGAACTGAAACAGAGGACTTATTGGCAGCATTTTGACTTAAAGGCCAGTTCCATCAGCACTGTACATCATATATGTATGTTCTAAGTAAGTGATCTTTCTGTCACCAATTTTCTAGAGCTTATTTCTGTCAGAAGCTTTTTTTTTTTAAGCAAAAACAACAAAAAATAAACCACACAAAAAAGAAAACCTGTGTGGTCCTGCTTTAGAAGACGGATCCTCACCTGCTTCTAACATAGCTGGAGCTAGTCCTGCATCTTGAAACTGGCTACATGTAGGAGTCCAGGCACAATTGTCACCTTGAATCAGAGAGAGACAGAAAGAGCATAATCAGTCCCTGCTATCCTCTGCCCAATGCAAGGAAAAATACATTAGAATCTGTCATCTTCCCCTTTACAGAATGAAACGGCTCCGAGGAAATAGCTACTTTCAAGATGTCCATTCATAAAGAGGAGCCACTAGACAGAAAAATGTCCTCTAAGTTAAATAAATACAAATAGAAAGATAGAGCTCCTGTTTGATGATTTCCTCTCTGTTACACAGCTATGAAACCCTACATATTTAAGGCCTAAGAACTGAAGCTATGGAAGGCTCCCTGTGGGAGCAGGCCTCAGACTTTCTTCTATTTTCTTGGCAGACAGAGTTTATCTTTGAAAATGGGAAAACCGAGAAAGACGAATCCCTCCTAGTTCTACAAATACAGTATTTTTGCCAGTATTTCTACCTCCTTTTTCAATAGGCTCTCATTCTTTGTGGGACAACTGCTATCCACCACTGATCAAATTAATGGGTAGGTGGCCACTACAGTTACTGGTGATTCAGCCAATAAGTAGTTACAGCAGATCAACAAACAGCTCCGCACACAGATGCCTTCTCACGACAGAGCACTTCTGGGATGCCAGTACAAGGATCAGCGATGATGAGATCACGCATTACAGTAATTACCAGTGCAGTCTTTTTGATTTCAAGCTTGTGATAGTCAAGACAGAATAAACCCTCACATTTATGCTAAAGCTATTTACATCTGTTTTCAACTTCTAGGTAGATTAGAAGAGTTTTTCTTCCATATCTTCCGGGAAAGTTTAAAATGAAAAGCTGATATAATCCTTTCTAGTCGAGTGAATAATTAAATGAAGGAAAACAAAGATTTGTATGCTACAAACAGAAAATCTGTAGGAAATTAAAAGAGACGGCTTCTATTCTGTCTTTAATTTGCGTTATGATTCTGAAATACTCCAACACATGAATGATGGCATGCTTATTAAGAGGAGACACTTCAGAGCTTCTGTCTTCCCATCCATTCTTATACTGCTTAATGTACTTGCGGCACAGGCAAAACTGCACCACCAGACATTATCCTGCATTATCTGGAACACAGACACTACAATAATCATATTTGGTTATAGGTTATGTTTATTGTAACAGACATCAGTGCTAGATGTTGATTTTGTCCTCCTTTGCTATGATAAACTTTATGGGGAAAAGAGAAAAACATGCAAACTCCTCATTTATATTTTTCTTTTAAGAAAGAACCTGTCCTTACAGAGACTGTAATGCGAACCCACCGTGCTTACCTTGTCCAGGGTCTACACAGTGACTATAAAGGTATCTATTAAACTAAATTTTCACCGACTAGGAATGACATATTTCAAAACAAATTTTCAGCTTTAAGGGATTAATGGGAGAATTAGTGACTATACATAAATACCTCATTATGTCAAGATGTGCTTGAAGCACATGAATTGCTCTTTACTGACCTAAAAGCCCAGTTTTATGCCAGCATTAAAATTCCCAGATTTCATATGTGACTGGTCTATTCGACCAGTTGCTCTACTCCAGGACAACTTTGAAAAAACAAGTGTATATTAGTGAAAAAAACCCAAACACTTTTTCCTCTGGGTTAGTTAGTTAATGGAGATCAGTTGGTTTCCTCCTTCTTCACCTGTCTGTCAACAGAGAGATCTATATGCCAATAGTCAGTCATGAAACTGGTAAATCAAATGCCTTTTTACAGTTCTAAAGACTATAAAGAGCTTCAGCTGTGTGTCACAGTTTAGGAGAAAAAGCTTCAGGGCTGCTACAAATAGCTGATATATGCTATGAGAACTAAGTTACTTCTAGCCTATGTATGATTTCCAAATAAAGTTCAGCAAAATGTAGAGAAAGGGGGAGTGTTGTGGTGATGTGAAAATTTTGAGTAAAGTTTTGCAAACTGTAGTTTGCCAGACATACAAATAACAGAAATGTGCTCATCTAGGCTCAAAAGCTTCTCTGAAAGATTGCAAAGATTCTTCTGCAGGCACCAAAAGAATTGCAAACTAGGTCAGCACAAACATGTTCCCTCTGAGTTACTTCTTCTCTTGCCCGCCCCCGACCTTGCACAAAGCCACATGTACATCAGTATCGTCAGACCCATCTCTGTTCTTATATTACACTCTTTGCTAAGCTCAACCCATATCCCTTGACTCATGGAGGGGCTAAGAACTTGTTAATAAGTCAAACTTCATTAGTTTGACTAATTCCCATAATATGCCGCTTGTCCAGAAAAGATGATGGATGTATTTAGGGCATGGTAAAAATGAAAGCAGATCATCTGTTCTACCAGGTGTCCCTGCAGTTAGCTAGAACACGTAGATACGGCTGCCTACGGTAAGCGCTCTCTCCAATACAACTTAAAGAGCATATGGAGCACAATATGGAAAACATGCTGAGCGTGATCCAGAAGAGAGAGAGTGTTTCTCTTGTCTTTGGCACAGTAGAAGGGATTCAGAAATGCCTACTTACTGTCTGCATGGCAGCTTCGTAGCATGTATATCCTAGCAAATTTCAGAAAATAAAGGCAGACTTCTAGGTTAGAGATTCACATTTCCTGAACAGGATGCTGTGGCTAGATTTCTAAAGGTAAAAGATACTCAATTACTGAGCTATTATGAGGTCTCTGAAATTCACAGAAACAGAATAATTATGCAAAACATGTAATAGAACCAACACATCATCATCTTATCTTGAACCAGTTATTTTGACATTTTGTCTACTTTTGTTTCGAGCTGGTCACATGATTCTTCCTCTGATCCCTTAGAAAGCCCAGCAAACACTTCTGGAACAGCACAGTCTGACATCTTACAAAGCTTTTACTCTTTACTCTCAAACCACCTCTGAACAGCTTACAGCCTTTTGTAAAACCCACACATTTCAGATGGTTCAGACAGTTCCACATTCCTGCTATAATCTGATCGAGCCATTCTCTACTAAAACAAACTTTTATTTTCTCCCAACAAGCAGAGTTTTATGAAAATAAACTGTTCAGCTAACAACACCTTCACTCTTCTTCCCTACTCATCTAAGAGGAGATTCATATCAGAAGATGCTCATCCACAGTCAAAATCTTTCCTTTTCATTTATCAATCATGCACCTCATCCTTCATTTTCTTGTCCTTTAAAACTTTTCACTGTACAGTCCAACTTGCCACTACACAGTCAGACACTGGCTGCCTCTGACACACACAATACTGTCAATGTCACTGTCACCTTCAGGAAACACAACCTGCTGTATTATAAGCATGACAGCTCAGTTAATAGCTTCCTTAAGAGAGCTCAGCTACCATTCGACTTCCTAGTTTAGCTTCTCAGTATAACCGTAACAGAGAGGAGGGAAGCATCTACTCAAGAGATGGGTTTCTGAGCTCTACAGAAAAACTGTTACAATTTAGAAAAGCCAAAGTTAATTTCACACCATCACTCTTCCTATTTCCATTTTCTTAAAAATTTTCAAATCTAGAAAATGTGCATATAACTAAAGCCATTACACATAAGTAAACCCTTGTTGGAACAGTTCGTATCGTCCCCAGCAGCACCAACTGCTGCATAAATCACATACCACTCATTGGGTCCACGCTCCATCAGCCTCGTGCTATTACACCCACCTTCTGTACGGGACGAACATGATACAGGGTCACTAGTTGATCGGACTATATTTGAAACTTGGTGCTTTGTAATGGGGTGCTGCTGGACAGCACTCTCGCGGCTGCTTGGGTACGATGAAGTATCCGCAGTCCCAAAACAGGGATTGGTCTGAGAAGGGACAGGAGACTGGCTAAAGACTGCACAGCAGATTTTCTTTTGCTTCAAAGGTGGCGTGGCACTGCTCTCTTGAGCAGAACTCTGCAGTTCCCTTTCTGAGGGGCTGAAATTCTCTGAGGAACAGTCTGAGGACCTGCCATGGGCACGGTTTTTTTCTTGTCCATGAGACCTGTCTGTAGAGGCTTGGCTGCATGGACTGTCATCCTCATCAGGAAAACCCTCTGAGCGAGTTCTGTGCAACCTGCAGCGGGTGCTGAGGCTCTGGTCTGTAGCCCTTTTGGGGGTTGTACAGTAGGGAGAAAGATCTGCAGAAGGTAGAGATCCTTGAACTTCCAGTGAACAAAGGTCTTCAGAGGAGCAGCTACGGTCTGGGACATCAACAGCCTCGGAAACCATCAAAGAGGTGCTCTCAACAGAAACTGCAAACCAAGAGATTCAGAAAGAAAGCAAGACTTTTCATCCCTCTCGTATCCCCTCCAGCCCCCTCCCGTCCTGTTTTCAATATACTGCTTTAAATTTAGTAACTGCTTTAAATTTAGTAACCTCATTAACTACTCAAAAGCTCTCGGAACACAGAAAGCCAAAGCAAAGAAGATGGAAGTAATTTACTTGTTTCTAGTGTCTTTCAGCAAATATAATTTGCGCTGCCCTGATGTATTTTCTTCAATTAGTAAGGGTGCTTGAGCACTGATGCCAAAGTATTATCTGTAACTACATTTGGACAGGAACAGCTCTTTCTTTGCTGGCTTCTCTGGTAAACAGTGAGAGATTGCCTGTGGTAGAAAAAGTAAAACTTTATGCAAATGCTGAAAAAACATGGCCCTGATCACTTCTAAGTCTATCATTACTGTCAACTTGGGCTTTGCAGCTAACACTTTCTAATCAATCATCATTTCCCTGAAGCATGTATTTAAGTTCTTTAAAAATGAGAATTCACCATCATATAACATCTCTGGCACACAAAATACAATGCACACACTCTTTGGGTAGAAGCTAAGCATTCTATGCAAGGTGACATCATCTTTGAAGCCCTTTGTATTAAAAATTAAGTTTGTTACGACATCCTCTGTCAGGTCTACAAATACATATTACAGATCAAAAGGATTTGTATGAAAAATGAGTATTTGGCTTTGCATTATTCCCAAACTCATGACAAAAAGAAAGTAAAACTAGATAATCCAGCCTCCAGGCTCCAATAATGCAGACTACACTTCTCCCAGCACACGCTGGAGTTCCGTGGAGTTCTACATCTAAAATAAAGAGATTTACAAACTATAAATTACATAATTGTACTCCTTGATTGCATGACAGCTGTTCCTAATCATATTGGTGAGACATATATTTTAACTTTTTTTCAGCAATAGAAAAATAGGATCTTTTATTGAATTGGAAAACATTCGTTAAGTGCTCCCATGTTTTGGCATCTAGGAAGTGGAAACCTTTCTACAGTGTAGGGAAATTAACTATCAAAATTAAAATCAAATACTCATGAGGTTGGATTTTATGAAGAGCGTTTTCTTCTTACATAAAATTAAACAAAAGTAATATTTTCTTTTTGGGCTGCCTGGAAATAATTTTGTAACACTTACAAGGCAATCATAAGATTGCAAAAAAGGAGATAATAATCAATAATGGAAATACATCATACATCTACATTATGCTAAACATGCATAATACGCACTGCTTGTTATGTGTTAGCTGGAAAGCTGCAGCAGTTTATTGGATCATTTGTATGTGATGAGTGCCCAAACATTTCTTACCTAATTAGATGATTCTTTGCAACATATTCCCTAATTCAGGCTTTGTAATATCTATAAAGTTTGTATGCAGTTGTCAAACACCAGTGTTTAAAACAAAAATAAAGTAACATTTAGCAGTAAAGGTGACCACTGATAGCTCTGGAAACTGAGATCCTTCTTCACAGAACAGATACTCTGCAGGAACAGATGCTCCTCACTTACCTGTAAGGCTGTCAGTACCATTCTGGATGCTAGGAAAGACAACTGTTTCTGATTCTTGGGATCCTGTGCCACCACCTCTCTCATCATAAGGGTACTACCTATGACAACCTGCTAATCTAGTCACTAATATATGAATATGATGTGGAAAAAGTACTTCATGGAAGATGTACTAAAATAATTACTTCCTAAAAACTGCTCAAATCTTGTGATCCACTGAGGCAGTAATATTTTAAAAGCCCTCCGTAACAACAGACATGGCAAGGAGGCCTCTTTTAGTAATTTTTACACTTTAAACAAACAGGCTCTGTGCAGCTACTCATCTACTTGCATTCACAACATCTGTGCTTCAGACAGCAAGCTTCCTATCCAGCCTTCTGGAAGCCATGCAGGAAACTACAATAGGGAGAAGGCATGTGGACTACCATGCTGCTGACAATGAGAAACCAACCACCAGTTCTGTGCATGAATCTTCAAAGAGAAATGACAGGTGCCTCAAAAGGCTTTACAGACTTTGTTGAGCAAAACTCTCCTCTGCATTTCTAGCCACACTAGTTCATGACTGTGAAAAAGTTCTTCTTGCCATGAACAATCTGAAAGAGAATCCTGCTTTCTCCATTAGGAAGGGCAGAAGACAAAGAAAAGTCCACTCAACGATCTCAAGTAGATAAATGCCATGTTATCACAGAATCAACGTGAGGGGTTGGAAGGGACCTTTAGAGATCATCGAGTCCAACCCCCCCCATCCAAAGCAGGGTCTCTAGGACAGGTCGCACAGGTCGGCATCCAGACAGGTCTTGAATATCTCCAGAGAAGGAGACTTCACACACCCCCGGGCAGCCTGTCCCAGGGCTCTGTCAATCTGTTATGATTACCTTGTGTGCTGAAATCCAGGGTCATGTTCCTCTCACCCATGCTTGATTCAGATACTTGATCAGTTCCAGTGACCTAAATGAAAATTGTTTAATGCAACAGTGCATTAATCTGCACTTTACCAAAACACAGCATAGTGCTGATGATCTTAAGAACAGACCTGATTGCAGCAACTGGCACAGAAGCTGCTATTCAGATAAAAAGCTATTCAGACTGTTTTACAATGTCTTTGGGTCAGGAACAAATGCAGGGCAAAGGAACATGCTTAAAGCAAATTCCGCCCCCATCCCCCCAAATTTATAAGCTAAATTCATCATGAATTCACAGGTTCCTGGGGCTGCTGGCCCATATGACAAAGCTTAATGTCTGCAATGCTTAAAACTAATGCGTTTATTACAAGCAATCTCTTTTTCTACAGCCTACATTTTTCTGTATTATACTTTATATCACCCTAAAATAGGATAGAGAACAAGAGAAAGCATACACAAAAGCACAAGAACAGTTATTTGGCTCTTTGCTGAGGTGTTAACACCTAATGTATTTTTTAACCCTATAACATCATTGCCAGTCAATGTGGCCAGTGCCAGGTCCTTTCCAGCCTACCAGAGATTTGCTGAAGGGAAATACTACTTTTTCCTGGAAGGATGGATCTAAGTGGGCAACTTCCCTTCTCTTTTGAGAATTGTGTGAACAAAATACATAATCATTTCTGCTGTAAAGATTTGATCCATAAAATCACCTGAAATATAGGAATTTTTCTTTCTACTGATTTTAATGGACTTTGGCTTTGACCTTGTTCCTAATCTCATTAGAATTTTTTAGCAGTTCTTTGGGATCATAATTATTTAAAAATGGTTCCAATAAATACCTTGTAATAATAAATGAGAAACATATAAAAAGAAAAGTCAAAGGGAATGAGACTGATACCATCTTTAGCAGACAGCACCATATCTGCTTCTGTCTCTAGGGCCACAATTAACTAGTAAAAGCTTATTACAGCTTTTGACAGAGTCTGGAAATAACCATCAGTCACCTCTGTGAAAACCTTTTTGTCAAGAGCTTAATTTATATCTGGCCTTCTAAAAAATTGAATGTGACACAATTACTCTGAAGCTATTAGGGGAAAAGCTTCCCGTGCACATGGCAGCGTAGATTAATATATATGCATAATTGACTGTGCTCACTAATATTTTCATATCGATTTATCTACCTATCCATAGCTTATTATGATCAAGTGATCAAGAAACATTTTCTGATACAAATCTAGTTTTTAGAGGCGATTTTATGTCTAAGGTTAGCAAATACAACTATAAACAAAGAACAGTACCAGAAATACTTTAACTCAGCAATAGATGGAGGACTGGGAAGCAAAGGTGAAACCATTCATATTTTTTAACAATTTTCTTGGAAATTTATTAAAGGATCTTTCTTTGTTGAAGCAGAAAATTGCATCTGTGGTACAAAAAAAAAATCCCAAAGAAAACAAAAAGCAAAGCAAAACCAAAACTGGTGTGACTGAATTGCAGACCATTCCTGGGAATGAACTGTTGGACTGCTGGGATCTAACTGGAAAAGAAGTGTGCTCAATGCTCTTTATTACTGGAGAAAATCAATCAGACTGACTACATTTTGGAAGAAATTATATAATGGTTCAGGGGTGTGTTTCTTTTTAAAATCCATGGGGTCCTTTTTAAACCCAGGTAGTTTCACCATTTCTTACACATTCATAGGAAAATATCTGAATATTTGTGGTGAAACATTTACTGGCCTTCTCTGTTCTCTCAGTCTCTTGGCAGCTGTAGTGACATTGTCTAGTACCTATAAATATGGCCTAATAACTATAAAATTAGGTACATGCAAGGCTGAGGTTTTGGTAAACCTGTACTAATGAAAAAGAACCATGGGCAGCTTTGACCTAGTGAATTTAAAATAGTTACATTATTCTTCAGAATATAAAGCAAACTAAAGACTTGTGAAAAAAGCTGGTTTAGCAATTCTTGAAATCAAAATGCTGCATCTCAAAAAATACACTATTTTACAGGTAGAAGAAATAGACTCGTATTTACATGCCTTAATTTCCTGTTACACAAACATTTTTATTTTACGACAGTTTAATCTTTGTGTCCTTTTAAAAATTATTATTCTGTGCTTAGTTTGCCAAAGGGAACAATTATAGTGTTGACAGAATTTTTTTGCCCTGGGAATAAAACAGCTAAGCAAATTTGGCAGCTATCAGTTCTCTGCTTTGGCATCTTGTTGGAGCAGAGCTTGCACAGAACACACCACAGACCCAAGGTGTATTCCAATACAGGCAGGCGACTAACTATTTTGCCGTGTGGTTAGGTGTTAATATTGAGAGTCCTTCAGCTCACCTAGGGTAAGGACTCATGTTTTGCTCAGAGAAACTAGAGATATGAACTGTTCTCAGCACTCTCCTTCACACAATTAGAGCCTTTGGAATTCAGAAGGACCAAAAGCACATCACCATCCACCGCACATCACATCCCTTCTCAGGCTCTGCCTCAATCTCAGAGGCTCCTACAGAGGCTGAAAACCCAACAACAACATACCTAAAGACACAGGCTGCATAAACAAGATAACATTGTTAGGGATGAGTCATTACTATGTGAATCAAAGGACATGGCCTGTCAGCTTAACTTTGAGATGATGGCTTTTATACTGCAGACTATATTATATTAATAGTTTTCTCTAATTACAGCTGCTGAAAATCGAAAAACATCCAACCAAACAACAAACCCCACAACCAAACCTCAACAATACGACAAATAGACAGGAAACACTGCTTCTTGAGACCAAAAAGAAGACTGAATATTCCCCTGTATACAAAATCTGCCACATAGAGAATAGCACTCATCACCTCTAAGGTTTAAACTTAAGGGCCTCTTTGATAACTAGCATCTTTAACAGTGGGAAAATTAGAGATTTCAAGATTTGGGGCATGTGAAAGAAACCAGGGATATGACCCGAATTTTAGTTTCTTCTATTTTTTCCTGGTATTTAGTCATAATTTGCAAAATACAAGCTTATCTGATCAGTGTGTTAATTTTTCTTTTCCTTCCCTCCTCCTCTCTGAATTTACAAGAATAATTGCTGAATGCATTTTTTATCATTTGGAATTGATTAACCTTCTTGCTTGGGGGAAGAAGAACCATGATTTTAATTATAAGAGAGAACAATTTTTAGTCAGGTCAGAGTTTTGTTTCACACAGGGCTATGGCATGTTGTTCATACAGGTTCCTGCACAGCCTAGAGTAACAAAAATCTTATTGACCTGCACATCCTCAGACACAAAGCTGGTAAAGGCAGTCACAAAGATATCAACAGGAAAAGGAAAGAAACAAAAAAAACCCCAGAGTCTTATAGCAAGCCTGCACAGCCTACAGGCTAGTAAACCCTGTAAAATGCTCACTGGTGTAATTCACCCAGAATCCTGATCTGTTTATTCCTGCCTTTTCTATATCCTAATCAATACTCTGCATGGAACAGAGTGTGAAAACCAATTTTTTTTTCCCAGTCATAAAAGTGGAAATTCTTAATCAGTACAGATGACAACAGTAATCTTTACTTAGATGCAACCACTTAAATTAGTACTGACATTTGCTGTCCATGAAATGCATGGAATATTGAGTCTAATTTGATACAATTTAATGAAATTCTAAGGACCTCAATCCATTTCGAAACAAACAAGCTCCATTGCTTGATGCTCAGTAAGAGGTTTTACAATTATGACATTATTACATAATGGTTCCCAGAAGCACTTCTGTAGCTAAAGCTGTGCCATGATTTCCATTGCAAAGTCTGCCTTTGAGGGATTTATAAATCTAGTTACTTCAGTTCATACTGCACTGCAGCTTGGTGTACATTATGAATTTAAGATTGCACTTTGTTCTTCTTGTAGACCTAAAACCACCTTAGACTTTGGCTCCATTCACAGAATAACTGGTGTCTACAGAGTTTTCTACATCTTCTTACTCCCTTCTCTGGTGGCAAAAAGGGGCTGCTAGCAGGTTTGGGTTTTTTTCTCCTAAATGTGATTCCCAGAGGCACTGTGACCATCGCTGATTGGCTTGGCCTTGGTCAACAACTCCGGCATTGAGTCAGCTGGTGTTTACTCTCTTGGGCCTGCAGAGAGCTTCTAACTGCTCTTGCAGAAGCCGCCCCTGCAGCCCCCCACTTCTCCATCAGAACCCAGCCACACAAAACTGTAACATGTGGTAAAGAAAAGTATATGGCTGTGAAGGCTTTAGTTATAGCATCACCCATGTACTTCACATCTGATACTTGTTATTTTGCTCCTTCAAGCTGTCTGAACCAGCAACTATCAGGCCCATATAAACTTACTCCTGTTAAGAAACTGTATAATTATCACCATTTAGAAATTAAAAGTCTCCACACGTTTTCACCTGTGATTAGAAACAAATGCTTCTGGAACCCTGGTGGCCAGAGATGAATAGGAAAGGCAGTGACACTGACTCCAGAAGATAAAAAATAACAGTCAATACATCTTCTTGTTGAAGCTCGTGCTTTTCTTCCATGACTTTGCTGTTTTAAATTATATCTTGTTAAATCATGCTCTTGTTATATGCTGGTGCTGTTGTGCTGTGGGACATTGATGCTCTGTATGGTTTTACAAATAAGGAAGAATACCGCACTTTGCTGACTCCAATTCATTCTAGGCTTTTGTTACTGACAATCTAGTATCCTACAATAGCTGAAATATTGCTCAACTACACACAAGAACATAAGGAGAATATACATTAAATAACATCTGTTAGTTCAAGCCTTTTGAAAGGAATGATCACAAAAATGTGTTTAAGGAATATGAATATGCTCTAATGGTTGTTCCCTCAAAGTACAATTAACTCCTATAATATTTTAGATCATTAAATTTATCTAAAAATGTATTGCATCATGACAATTTGCAGACCATGTAGAGAATTTCCTTTGACTTTCCTTACCTGACTGGCAGGTGTCTCTCCAATCACTGCCTCGTAAGGAGGAGGAAGCTCAGTTGGATACAGCATTCCTGGGCTGTTAATGGTTACTTCATATAAAGCACTGAATGGGGAATGAGGGAAGTCCAAATGAAGACCTCTGTATAAAAACACAAACAAGGAAACATAATAATTAAGAAATTGCATTGGATTTATTTGCTGAACTTTCACCTACACCACAGTGATATAGAGTGTCCTCTGAATTCAAAGCCAGTATACTACAAAGAATTATATTGAAGAAATTTATTAGATGACCAAATGGAAGCCCTCACTCACAGGGTAGCTTTCAAAATTCTGTTTCATTTTGAACACCAGCCATCTCTACCAGCCTGCTTTGCTGTCAAGAATGTCCTTCACTACTCCACAATAATACACATCAACTGCAATGATTCCCTCAGAAAATGAGATCTCCTATTCAACTTCAGGTGTACCGTGTTAACAACTATGAAAAGATTACCTTTAAGTTGATCTCTGCATTAAGTTCAGATACTGTTACCCTTGTCTTAGCCAAGTGCAATCACTACTCTGTTACATCAGTGCTTTAACACAAATATTCCCAGGTACATTCTAAGAAGTTTACAAAAAAATGTGTGTAATCCCTCTGGAAAAGCAGCACTGAGTCTAAGTGAAGGACACTACTTGGCTTCACATTCTTTCAGAGAACTTCACAGTATGGAGCTCAGAACTACGCATTATCTGCAAGTACAGGGAAGAATCACCTCTGTGCCTCTATCACTGGCGTGCAGGTATATTCTGGTGGGTAGTAGGGTGGAGGCGGTATTGGTGGTATGAACTCATCAAAATCCAATGTTTGATGCAGGATAGTTCCATGTGGAGTCATGCAGTCAGGATTGGTAGAATGTGGCCTCTGTGGCAGAAACTGAAAATGAAGAGATCAAGTTCCTTCAGATGGTACAAACATCATCACAATTAACAAAAATTTTAATTAAAAAAATCAGTATTGGCAACCCTGATCAATATCCAATTTCATTAATAGTATTGGCAACCCTGATCAATATCCAATTTCATTAATATCCATACTGAAATGACAGAGACACTTCTAGTAGCATAAGAATACTTATGATCAGTGAGGAGTGAGAGTCAAATTTCCAGAATATAACACAAAGTTTTACTACATAGAGAAGCCTGGGCCTCCAAGTCAGTCACTCTTTGGATGCAGAACACAATTTGAGATTAAACAGCTTTTCAAGAAACTTTTCTACCTGGTAATGCACTTTTATGATAGCACTACATAATCATCTGGATTTTAATAACTGATGAACAACATATACAACTACTAAAATAACTATTTGTATGTTGTTGTTTCCAATCTGAAGTGCCTTGTGCTTATAGAGAAAAAAGCCAACCCCATTCCCAAAAGCAACCCACATAAAATAAATGAGAAACAAGCTACCACATATTCATTAAATTTTAAATAAGGCAACTAAAAATATCTCACCTTTTTTCACTTCTACAAAAAGGGTCAGTCATAACTATTCTTTATTATTTTTTAATATAAAATATTCTTAATAGACATTTGTGGTCTGGTGATACAGCCACTGCACACCTAGATGTGGTATAGATGTTTTAAATACTGGTATGAAAGTAAGGAAAACATTTATTCCACATAAACATCTCAAAATGAAAAAGAAAATAACTGCACCGAATAATAAAAAGTAGTAATACTGACAACTACTGTCAACAGTTATGCCAGGGAGAGAATCACCTTCTACCATAGCAGTGACATCAAGAAGCCTTAACAAGCCTTCTAGCAAAGGCTTAAACTACTTCAAGATCAAATATGGGCCATTCTGCATATCAGACAGAACCTAGTCACCTTGACCTGGCTTTATATGGTGCCCATGAATAAAAAAGAATCAAAAGACAATCCAAAACCAGAGAATTCTTTCTTCTCCAGGCAAGCTTCTGCTGTCATATCACTTTTCTTGGATCAGTAGATGACTTGGTATGGCCTTTTAAAACAAGTGAGCTACAAAAATTTGCTGAAGGCACATTTCTTTTCTATACTGGAACAAGAATATATGTCTTTGTACTGTTGTCTCATTACATTATTATTTGTTTAAATCCATGATAAAGACTTTAAGCAGTGAAATAAAAGGGAAAATTCTTATGTTAGGAGATACAGCAAATAGAAAATAAACTGCATTCACGTTTAACGTCACTTTTTCAAATGTAATCTGGTGCAGTTATGCTGTATTTACATTACAATAGAAATCATATCCGCCTTTCTGATGTTCTTAAGCACTCTCTTCCATCTGAGACGTGATGCTGTTATCCTGAGTACTATCAGGATATATATACTATTTCTGCAGGTTTGTCTTACAGAACAGAACTATGTTTTTGTAGTGATTCTGTTGAAATTCACCTAATCTTTTCAACAG
Organism: Porphyrio hochstetteri; assembly: GCA_020800305.1. Taxonomy (NCBI): domain Eukaryota; kingdom Metazoa; phylum Chordata; class Aves; order Gruiformes; family Rallidae; genus Porphyrio; species Porphyrio hochstetteri. Next base: position 7,919,784 of record CM036915.1, on the reverse strand, counting down.
CCATTTCCCTACCTGTATTATTACATTAATAGTAAAACTCCAAATATCCACCCTAGAGTGATAGAACCATCAGCAATCATCAGTCTGCTACCACCACAGATTCCCTGGAGAATCTTTTAGGAAAAAAGATGAACCTCAAACTTGATAATCTGGGCTATTTTTACAGTCTGGAAATGAAACAATCTTGTTTTACAACTTTCTTTACCTTCTCCCAGACTATTTCCATATACTGCCATGGAAAACCAGCTTTGGCTTGCACCAGAGAGCATGTAGCACCATTCCTTCAGTTCTCAAGTCCCCTGGACTGGAGTCAGTTTCATTCAGCCATATAGACAGAGTAATACTCTTTTAACACTTCGCACAACAAGGTAATTAAACACACAGTACTTAAACAGTGAGTGAACTATCAGTGTACACTGTGGGATGTGACAGAAAGGAAAGGTTTTACACAGGGTAGAAGGTTTAAGAAGGCAAAGACCTCATGTTTAGATGCAATTCAGTTTAACTGTAGAATCATTTGCATCCTGTTAAGAACCTTTACTGTGAATACAAATCATGGCAACAAACTCTGTGTGACCAAGGCTGAAAATGAGTGGTAAAATGGACATGATAGATGCACATATTTGGGGGTGTGTGTTTATAAACAACAGTTTACCTGTGTGATATCATCCTGCTGGAAGGCACAGAAATTAAATTGAAAAAGGCTGTAAGAGGGAGACTAGCAGGTAATGAGACAATAGCAAATATAAGGGGGTCATCAAAAAGAACAGGCATCCTTCAGAAAACAATTACAAAGTTATTAAGTGGGAATTAAATTGTTATCTTATTCCATACTACCCTATCTACTAATCTCTACTAGCCCGCCAAAGTTTATTCTTCCTACAGTAAAATGTATTTTTAAAATCTTTTAAGGGTTAGTCTCAAATGGTGAAGTCTGTGAGGGGCTCAACAAAGACTCAGTACAAAGTCCATAGATAAGAACAAGACTCAGTAAGAAACAAAGAGCTGGCAAAGCTGGACTAGGTGGAAGAACATGCACAAATGCTTCCACAAGGAAACACACATTTTTGGTGTTAGAAGACAGTTATTACTAAATAACCAGTATTAAAAAGTTGATGGCATGTAGGACATACAAGAACTGTCCAACTAAGAATGGAGGTGGCCTTGTTTGTATAAACAAGATCAAGTTGCATTCAATGCCACTTCAAAGGTCTCCTAGCCAGGCTTTTGGATTAAACCAATGGCCAAGGCAGAAGTAATGGATAGAAAATTGTTGCAGACAAGGCAAAACAGCAAAAAGCAACGCTGGCGCACACTCCTGAAAGCTTTGCATAACTTTATTGCTATCAATGGGTATTCTGAACATAATTACTAGGCATAAATGGATATTCCCTGCATATGGAAACCCCAAATACTCAACCGTTTCTGTTGACCACCTGGAGCTGTTTGGTGCTGGGAGCTTTCAGAAATCTGACAGGCAAGAAATACAGATCTCAAATTTAGAGAAGAGTCAACCTTATATTTGAAGCTTGTCACTCAAATTACTATACATAGGGTTGTTTTTTTTCCTGATCCTTGGACTAAGGGTGATCTTACTTTAGTCTGTGGAATGTGTCTGATATATAATAGGCATAATACATAGATCATACATGTGCTAAATGGATGTGCAACATTACTGCACACACCACATACGAAATTTTCTGTGTTTTGATTGCGCATGTCTACTTTGGACAAAGTTGGACAGCCCAATTGAAACAGCTCACATCTTAATTTTATACTGGGGACTACTTAATTTATTTGGTTTTAAGTTATGAGGGAAAAGTAAAACATGCTATCCAGTTGCCACAGGGTAAACAAGGGAGATGTACAATGCTGTGGTTTTGTACCCACTTCTTAGACCTGAATTCCATACAGAAGTTAGCCATGGCATCAACAGCAAGCTATTAACAGAGACTTAGAAACACAAATGTTAGAAGCACAGTACTTCTTGTGCAGGGGCACAAGAGGTAAAATTTTTCTGAAAATACAGCTATGCCTAAGGGTCCGTGTGCTAAAGTACTGAAAACTCCACACAGCCAGTGACACAGGGATGGATGCCAGTGACCTTCTCATGAAGGTTAGAACCTGCAGCAAGATACATATGCTGTCACTTCCCAGTAAAGAAGGCAGTGCTTTGTAGAGTAACAGAATTCTTCTCTCAGGTTTTCGCTGTTCAAGGTGAAATAAACACCGTTAGATACATGTGAATAAGACTGTAAAATTCACTTTCCTTTTTTTTTATTGCCAGACCAAATTTCCAGCTCTTCACTGAGAGGTCATCTAAAAGTTGGTCACTGAAGTGGCTGTAACGCTTGGAGCTTATTATTTATGTTCTAGTTATTTTGAATACATTGAAGTAAAAACTGATGGAGGAATCTCAATTAAGATACTGAAGAAACAACAAATAAGGACTATAAACGTAAATCGAATTAAACAGTTACCCCATGTGATAGAACATGGTACGTCCTTCTACCTGAGATGTGTGAGACAAAGAACTCTTTATTATTTCCAGGTATGGGACATCCCCACTAAACATCAAAAACCGGACATCCTCTATTCCACATATGCTGCACCTGATCAGCCCAATTACCTCCATATAAACGACAGTACTGGGATTCTCTGCTTAGCAACTATCACATATCTAAACCAGTAATTGCCATACATCACCAGTGCTACAAGGGAACCTTCTTATCTAGAGTATTTTCCCATATTTGCATGCAATTACCACTGCCTTACAGATCACATTTAATAAATTTACTATGCAACTTTGAAATTAGTCTTTTGGAGACTCCAGGGCTCGTTATCTTCATTTCAGTCTATATGTCATTTATAAAAATCTGCTAATTCTTGGGAATGGGAAATAAAAAAAATTAATTGTGTCTAATTAAATATTGGCATGTTATCTACAGGAAAATCTCTCTGCAATATACATGGGTCTATAATTCCATTTCAATTAAGCGTTCTCCTCCTGGACAGGTTGCATTTTTCCTGTTCTGAAACACTGGAATCAATACCCCTAGAGGAAAACATAGCTACTAATTGTCTGCAAGAACAGAAAGATCATGGCTGACACTTTTAATTTGGACCTAATCTTAAAGGCAAATGGTAACACAGAAGATATTTCGATAAGGAAAACAGATACACATTTTTCTGCTCTGTTGATTCCAACTGCTGTTCCTATAACCACCACAAGCCATTAGCTCTCTAGTCTCAGAGGGACTGGTCTGTGGCATTAAATCTTTCTTGAAGTAATGACCATATTTTAAATAGTGCTAAATATTAGTTATTCTTATTCTACTGAAGAAAGGTGAAATGGAAAATGGTATGCTTCTAAAAACATCAGTGTTATCTTTGATTTGTGGTGGGGGGTGGAAGGATGGTTTAGGAAACTTTTGAGATGTTTCTGTGGATGTATGCTATTCACAATGCATATTTCTAAAAAAGGACTGTCAGCCAGGCTTTACAGAACCCTTAGGTGAGCTTTGTGTAGGGAAAAAAATTAGCTTTTGTTATAATTAGGTTAAATAATAAAAATTATTTTAATTTTATTATAATTAAATAATAAAAATTCTGCAATAATTAAGCTCAATTCTTACTTAATGTGAAGCTTCATCCTGAAGGAGTTTTTTATTAGTACTTCACCAGGATAAAGGGTTAAACAATGCCAGCAAAACATTAGCCTCATGGAATTGTTCTTTATTTGGGGTGTTTGAGTAGAAATATAACTACAGCCTATTAAGTTAATGACACGTGGAATTATCATTACGGTTGATGGAAACAGTAATTAAATGTTACAGCTTGAGTGTGTCATCATTACCTTATCTCCTTTACAAAATAACAGATTGTTTTAGATACAACATAACATGCAGAACAGTTACTAACAGTGATGGTGATAAAATCAGAATACACTGAATGATATCAGTGCCAGCACTTCTAGGATAAGAACTGTATAAACATATTTGGAGTGGAAGGGGGACTGGAATAGGTGTACTTCTTTCTATAGCTTGGCCACAGTGGGTGTAATTTCTTCTATTTCTTTAATTCAGGCAGCTACCTTTTGAACAAAACAGGGTCTCTTTCTGCAGTAGCCATTCATCAGACATGATGCAAACTGAAACTGCCTTAGGCAACAAATGAAATATCATGGAAGTGACAGCTTGGTTATTAAGAAATGTTTCTTCATGTTACAGAACCCTGATATAATCTGATTTGATTCACATTTATCTGCTGGAGGGGTGTGCACAAAGAAAGAACAATTCTGGGAAGCTCTGTAAGGGAGTGAAGACTTAAACTGCCTAGTCAAGCACATAACAAATGTTATTCAAGTCTTTAACTACAGTATCGCTTACTCTTGCAGCTTTAGTACAATTGGTAGATATTTTTCCTGAGCAACTATGTTCACTTAACAGGGTGAGAAAGGTTAAAGGAAAGTGAAAAATCTGGGGTACTTGCTGAAGCTGTCAATGCAAAGGAGGAACTATCTAGGAAAAGATGTTTTTCTGTCCCTTACGGCAGCGCAGAAATAAAAAAAAAAAATTAAAAGTAAAATGATAATGATAATAAAATAAATAATAATGTAATAAATATAGTTTGCAATATTTTGCAGTATTTTTTCCATAACATTTGAAGCCAAATGTTTATTTGCTGGGATTATTTTTTTATCTAAAACACCCACTTCGAATTTATTGGAAAATTTAATCTGCACTTACTACTGGAGACCTTGTGCTTCTATTTTCCAGGGCATTTTTACTAAGAGATAAGTACATCAGAAGGCAGCGTAGCGTCAGTTTGCTTGTACTAATCAGATACTCACTGTATGCAATCGTTAGCAAGAAAGCAGATAACCATGAAACATTGTTGTGTTCACCAGACTGTGTTACATACCAGCTCTATGTTGCTAGGCAATAAAACCTGAAGCACACAGAGCAGCTTCATGCCAGAAGAAAACTTGAAATTAATTTAAATTTGAAAAAAATCACCATTCTAATGGACTAATTTCTGAGACAAGAACACCAACACAGTACAGATGACCTAATGATAACCTAATGATGTCCAAGGAGGGTGTTTCCTATTGCATAATGCTTTTGCTGGCTACAAATCCTCTTCCTACAGGAGATCCTACATAGCTAATGAATACTGTAAGGACAAAGTAAAAGAATCGGCACAATAATTAAAACCTTTCCATCTAAGAGAACCCCTCTTGTTGCTATCATTAACTTCCAGCATAGAACAAGCCTGCTAAGAGAAGAAGCATACCTCAGCTAAAAGTAAAAGGAAAAAGCACAAATCAAGCATTAACATGCAAGAAAAAAGGAAGTAAGTAAGATTCCTGGGTGCAGTAGAGCAAAAAAGGATCTGCAGATCCTGGGACAATAGACTGAAAATAGTGAAAGCAAAAGAAATCTTCAGATCAGAGTTCAGCTGGTCTAAGTCAGCGTAGCCCCAGGGAAGTTACGCTCACTTAGGCCTGGTAGGAATCTGGCTCAGCAACCTGAAAAGAGAAAGGGAAAAACTTAGGGATAAATAAGAAAAGACTGTGATTGAGAAGAAAGATAGGTATAATTCCCTTCTGTGGAGAGAAAGGAAAATTCTTGTCAATGGAGCTGAAAGAGTGGGAGAATGTACAACTAAGCAGGTAGACAGAAAGCTGGAAGCACAAAGTATAGGACGCAAAAAGAAATAGGTATATCAACAGCATAGCCAGGCAGTAAAAGAATTTTAGAGAAGTGAAGAATGAAGTAGCAGAGAAAAATTATCTGCCTTTAATGTATTCAACTACCTCCTGAGATTACTGCTTCTTGCACATGCCCATCAGAAGCCCTTCAGTGTGATTCTGGGTTCATTGTCATCCGCACTTTTATATTCCTCTTACATTACTAAATTGCATAAATCTTAGTGTAAGTTAAGATTCAGGAATGTATACGGTTACACTTCTGGATCATGGCTACCACTGTTAAACTTAGACAGACAGATCTTTACAAGTGTGGTGATCACTTTATCTCTCATCATCACCGCAAGGTGAAAAAGACCTTTACTCGGTGGGTATTCTTGCAGTAAATATCAGGAGAGGGGAGGAAAGGGGAGCATATGAAAAGAAAGAATACCCTCAAAATGATAAAAATCCTTTAACATTTAAAACACAATGTATCATCAGCTACAATGATTATTTTTGCCAATTCTATTTAACATCCAAAACAAAGTTATTAAATAAGCACTGTTTACAAGTTCTACGTGCACACACAATATGGACACAGAATACTATATGAAAAAAATGCATTTATGTACCATTTGTAGGCATTGTGTAACATATGTGCATATTATCTTATATCTGATGTTAGGATCACAGATTGCAGATATTCTTTAGCTAAGAACTCGGCAACAGAAACATTTGTCTAGAAAGGACAGCCTTACCTCTGTGATTCATGCACTTAAACTCAATTCAACTTGCAGCTATTGTATTTTTATTTCTTTTTAAATCAACCACCTGCCTGCATGGTGGGTTATACAACACTGCTCTGTTATGTAAATGGTTTGCAGCTAAATTGCTGGGCCAGGATTCTATCTAAGCAAACTTTTAAAATACAAGAGATTCACAAATGACTGGCATTAGGTTTGTGCGCTTGCCCTCTCTTATTGAACAGAGGATGGTTTCTTTAGATTAGCCAGTAATAGAGCTGGGTTAGAAACAGTATACCTGGCCTGCAAAATATAAAGGATTTTGATTTTTTTCCTTTTTTGTTTCAATGGTCCATTTAAACCTTGAGAATCACAGTGCTCATTTCGGACAGGAAAGCTGTCTTTGTCCAACCAAAACAAGATGGTATCCTGTAATGCAGCTTGTTATGGAGAAGACTAATGACCCTTTTCCCTCTTGTTTTAAACACAAGTGCTACTCTGAAGCTCAACATGTTTTTCTTCCACAGGGCTGTGGAAAGTTCCAGTTTTGATCTCACTGTTCTCATACATCATCATTGTCGTACCAGAAAAGTAGCAAAAAATAGCATCTCAAAGCTATGTAATTGCTCTGGGTAGTGCAGAAACTGAAATAAATGTGTAATGGCAAAAAATTTCCTGTGCATAGACAACTGAACCTTGTTAATAACCTTGGTTAAGAAATATAATATACTCCCAACTGCAAAATCCTGATTACATCTCTCTAATACATAAACATTCTAAACACAGCAGCTATTCATACTGCATACAGCTGTAAGCTTTATTTGTATAGCTAAAAACATACACCCATGTACACACATGTTCAAGCACTACACAAAGACACACCAATAGTGTATAGGCAAAGAGGAGGTACAAATGAGAATACACAGATAAGGACAATGTGTTAAGTTGGACAATATCCTGTGTTGTCACTAAAACTTACCATTTGCAGAAGATCAGAAGAAACCATCTGCATGCAACACATTGCTGTTGCCAAAGCACAGACAATGGTGGAGATGATATTGAGAGCGCACACACTGAACAACAGGTCCTGTGAAAAGACATGCATCAGAATATCATCTCTTATCTGAGAGACACAAAGGACAGGAAGTATTTTTAGCAATTTGACAATAAACACTGTCAACTGCTATCAACTGATTAACTGTGTAGAACATTTAACTCGTAATCATTTTTCTAAACCAATCTGCAAAGGGAACAAGTATAGAAACAAACATCTTCCTTTCCTCATTTTTCATAATAAATTTGTTGTTAGAGATTTCCACAGAAATATTGATGTTTTAAGTTTTCCAGTTCCCTAAAAGAAAAGATAAGTTACTGCTTTCACAGCGGTCTCCGAGAAAGATACTACGAAACAGACTTCTGATTAAAAACAACAACCCATCCCCCCCAATTTAATTGCTTTCAGTAGCTGAAATTACAACTTAGGGCTGTGTGTTAAAAAAATTCAATGTAAACTCTATATGAAATAGAGAAGCTTACCTTGTATCAGATACTCTATGCATCTGAAACACGTGGACATTTCAGTTTGTGCTGACGCAATAAGTGCATACAGACACATAATTTTTAAAAAAATCCAAACATTTAAAATAGAACATAAAGTATTCATTTACTATGTAGAATAACATAAAAGAAGCATTTGAATTAAAACCGAAACATTTTAATAGCAAAAGTATAATTGAAAAAAGCATCTTCCAATCACTGGATTTTTATTTACTTTCCCAACAGCTAGTGAAAAGGAACACTGATTTAGCATGCTGGTGACATTTCAAAACTACTACAGTCCTACTACAGCAACTGCATAGCTGTTGTACTTGTGACAATTAGGTGGCTTAGTATTCTGAACAGCCAGTAAAAGTATTTAAGAAGAAGCATCACAGCGAACAGATGAAAAAGAAAATCAAAATTGTTAATGCACCATGAGTAAAAACGCTGTGTAAAGAACATTCTGTAGGATCTATGTTTCAAAGAGCTTTTTCACAGTCACTGCCAGTGCATAAAATAACTTCCATACTACAAAAAATGAACGCATTACTTGCTTTGTTTTTTCCAACTGAAAAAAATGATAGAAAGGTGTGGATTTACTGCTGCCACTGTAACTGCAAGTTCAAGTGACCTTCAAAGATGGAAATGCCAGCCTTGGAAACCAGGCAGACATTAAATGGGTCAATAAGTTCTAGCCCTTTGATAGCTTACACTGAGCCAGATTTGCTCTTACTGATCTGGTCAGTAATGTTCTGTCATCTTGGCCAGTCCCTCAGCCAGGGGAGTAACGAATCAACAGCAAAATTACTAGGTGGCCAATGTCTAACTTGCATACAAAAGGTGATATATTCAAATACAAAGCCATACAGAACCACTTAGTGTATTTAAATGACAGTAAACAGGCAAGTAAATCCCTAGATATGCCATTAGTTAACAGAGGTACAAAAAGCGATTCAGATCCTGCCTGATATGCTCTCCATATGTAAACCTAGCTAGAGAACACCAAAGGAGAAAAAAGATCTAGGTTAGAAACAGGACTGTTTCCGAGCAAACTTCATGCATTGCTAACTAGCCATTTACAACCAAAAGGTTTAGCTAAACCAAATGTGTAACAATATTATGTATGGTGAAGAAAAAATTTTACACTGAAATTGTAAATTAAGATCCAAAATATCTTTAAGACTCTTATACAAGTTACATACCTCAGGATAGACTCAATGGTGCCTTTGTCATTCATGAAGAAGCTTCTTTGATCTATTCCTAAAGATGCCACAGCCTTATCCTACTATTCCAATGTGTATGTTTACTATCCCATCCATATGCCCATCCCACAGTTGAAAACTATTGCTCCTTTTCTTCCACAGCTTTTGAGAACATTGTTACCGACAGCAGACTTTTACACTTTAAAACTCTATTAGCACACTGTGAGTCTTCTCCTCCTTTATTGCAATCCATATTAATGCCATTTCCTCCCATCCTTGACTAGGACCCATTTCCTAAGTCTCTGATAATTTTCATTAATTACATTTGGTTCACCTCAAGTCAGTCTAACATTATTTCTCAAAAGCAGAATCCTAAACTGGGCACAACGGAGGCCTTGCAAATCCTTATGCTGTAGTTGGCATTATTTCTTGTGCTTTACAAGCTATACTCAATATTGTGCATTCTGCAGTGATGACTGACGATTGTTGTAACAGTACAGCACTGATTTATCTTTCATCCAATGCAACCCCAGATCCTCTCCTGCAGAACTACTACCCTCTTCATCCTGCTACAAGGTAAGGACAGAACCAACATTATAAATACAGAATTATTTTTATTGGAGAAAAGTGAATACCAAAACCTCAATTAGACTTATATTTATAAAAAATAAGGATAAATCCATTTCATACTATATGGATAGAGAAAAAAAGATTATTTTTTTCCCCAATTCCTTCCTTTCATGCTCTAAAACACAAAGTAGAACAAAGTAATGCTTTACATTCTTAGCTACTTTTTTCTTTCTTTACTAGTAATTCCAGAAAACCTCTCCAGACAGTGTCAAACCAATTGCTTTCATTTTTATTCACTGGTAACTACTGTGAAACAACAGACAAAGTTGACTCTGCAAGTACCCTGAAGCTGCAGCAGTGTCCAAGGCTGAACACTCACAGTGACCACCGCTTCTTTGCCGTGTTTGGAGATTTTTCCCTTGCCCCAGCTGGGGCTGAACTCAGTTTGCTATTCAGCCTGATGTTTGTAATGTAGGGCAGGGATTACTGCTACAGTAACAATGGCCCTTTTTCCACACACTCCTTGTCCAGGCTACAACAGTTACAGTATTGTTCCCACTGTGGTCCTTTTGATGGTAAAGATACAGTTGCAATTTTTCAAAAGCAGTGATGCAGAATTTTTATGTATTTCATAAAGTTCATTAAAGTGCAGATATTTATCAGCTAAAAACGTAAGAAGACAGCAAAGTTAAACAAATTTTAAAAAGATGCTACGTTTAAACCTTTAACAGTGAAGATAATAACTGAGCAATGATTGACGTGTCCTCTCCATCACCAGGTATTTCTTAAAGCAAGGCTACTTCTTTATTTGTTTGGGGGTTTTTTTTTGGGGGGGGTTCTAATCTGTTTTAATTCAAACAGGAATCAACCCACAAACCAACAACCAGCCCTTTCCCTCTACCCCAAACAAATGCTAAATCAATCTCAGGCAATTTGCCACTTTTCAGTGACTTTCCTCCCTGTGCCCTATAGAACAAGTAATTAGGTAATTATAGAATCATAGAACGCTTAAGGCTGCAAGGGACCTTAAAGATCATATGTTCTAGCAAGTGAGCAAAAACAAGCTTTCAAAATCTCAACTCCTCCATGGGCATACATGCTACCAGAAAGACAGTGTACGTGCTCAGGTAGGTTCCAGCTGGAACACAATGGCAATTAAGATGTCCATTAGGAAATGTTTGTGAAAAAGCAGTAACCACAACAGGGACAGCCTTTAATCTCTACAGCACCTGGCCAAGCCAGCTACATTTATATGGGACTAAAGGAGTAGGGAACCTATAGTAAATACAAAATACAAGGACCTTTAGTGACAGATTTTTGCTTGTTATCTGCAAGAACTACACTAATCAGAAAACACAAAACAGGAATATGTAGTGGTGTGAAATATGAATTTCTGCTCTTCACGAATACCTGAACCCATCTTCTCTTACACAGTCTTTTTCTGGGTATTTTTGCCTTTTAAAAACAAAAATCTGATTCTTCAGTATGCTTATATGATAATTAATGCTCTCATAGGTATAACATACCATGCAAAAATTATTCCTCTGCAGGTTATGTACACAATTTTTTTGCTACACCTTAGCTCACTAATTGCAGAGGACATAAATCCCTTTAAGAGTGGAAGCAGCTGTCAGAATTACCTGGAAGTAAGCCTAGATCAATTCAGATACATTCCCACAGGAGCTAGACAGCACTATGAGCTCTTTCTCTGTGGCCAGTTATTTTCCCAAGTAGGTCTCTTGGTAAATCTCAAAAGCTGAATTTGAATACTGATTTATGAAATAAGCAAGATTTCACATATGTAGTATTCCAAGTTTTTATTACAGCTAAATAATTACTAAATTGTGTCATTACCTATATAACTTTTATCATATTTTCCCTCCCTAATAAGACACTTTTGACTTACATTGTGATCCCAGAAAGGATACCTGTACATTCTCAAACTTTCTTCACACTATCATCCATACGCCTTAAGGAGAGAACATCTACTGTTTCTTCTTTTACCGAGTTAAGCTGTTTTCAGCATTACTCTCTTGATATTGCTTCTGTGATACTGCACCTCAAAGTTCTGCCTTCATTAGCACAAGTAAAATACTACTTTGCAATAAAAGCCTTATAAACCCACATTTTCCAAAATAATCACAAAGCAAAAGTATACAAAAACTAAACCTTTCCTTTATAGCTGTTGGGAGTTTACCGCATCTCCACACAGTGAGTGCCTTCTCATTGAAACCCTTCCATACTTCCTATGCTTTCTCCTCTGAGAGAGTCACAGCCACCTTTATTATCCTGCAGAATCTTTGAGAGTTCAAAACTGACTCAGAAGGAGACAGTGCTTGTCACACAAAATTTCTGATCTTCCAAGAAGTCTCAGATAGAGATCAGAGAATGAAGGCTGAGTGTAAGATCAAAATTAATATAATTTTTCAATCTTATGAAGACTCTGGAGGACCAACCTCTTAACCCAGGAAATGTTGAAAGCTGTATTAGATAAATGGCACAAAAATGTGGCTGCATGTGGAATAGAAGATGTGGACATTGGGATTTAGCTCTTTGTCAAACAGTCATTTCATGTCAACACTTCTTAGAGAGACAGCATTATAAACAAGATTGTTTTCAGATATATTGAGCCCTAAGAACGCAGTTGGCAGCAAACTCAAGTAGCTACTAAATTCAGGAGAGCAACGTTTATGAAACTGATTCTGCAAAGCCAAAATTGCAAGTCGTGTCAGGTATAGCCCTCATCACATAATTCAAACTGAGAAGCACAAACTGCCAAGAAAAGGATGTGTGTTGACCAGGTTAAATGGTGTTGACTGGCTTTTCATCTCCTTTTAGACAAATTCATATGAAACATGCAGTAAACAAAGAAAATAGGCTGATCCTTTAACTGTGGAGGAGTCATTGAGAAATTTGGAGAAATGAATGTTATAAATGAAAGAAGAAATAAAACAGCAAATCATTTGGACAACATAGCACAAAGCGCTGTCTCTTAGAGAAGCAACAAAAGTACCATTTCTGAGATCAAACATGGTTTAAGTAGAGAATCCCGTGAAACGTTAGTGATAGAACTCTGACATCAACAGAGGTATGAGCTTTAGAACCTTAATAAGGGGACTAAATGAACCTATTCATGTCCTATTGAGGAGTTGCACATTCCTCTGGTAGATGTTCTTAAATATTTATCAACCAGCTGTCAAAAGCAAGTTTTACGTGTGTGCTTTCTTCAGCATAATAGCTGAAAATCAAATTTTAACTAAGAATAACAAAATGTGAGTTTAGAATAGACAATTTTAGTTTCAGCTTACATAATAAAAAGAAGCAAATCTTTCAAACATTAGCTCAAAATTAAATCTAACATTTCCTCAGTCTGAAAGCAATAAGGTCTATAATAAATCTAGAAGAAGTGTTTCTGCAAAAAAAATGCCATTTGGACACTACGTGCATTTAATTTAATTTTTAATTGTGTCAAAAAAACCAAAGCTGGAGCTCTCAGACCAAATGTACAGCAATATACCACAGAACTATTTATTTTAGAGGCAGCTGAATGGAAAAAGATATTCCTTGTCTCCTCCCTCTTGTTTACAGGCATGAAGTATAATTAAGCAGAAATACCTCCCCTTTGGGTTTATGCCTACTTGTTAGACTGGAAGACAGCCTTATGGGATGTGTTGGCTGTACTTTGTAGAAAATATGAATTTTCCAAACTGGCAGTGAGAAAGGTTTTAACAGGTTCTACCTTTAACCAAGATCAGCATTGTTCTCCTGATGTCACAACTGCATAAACTCCACACCTCTTGAAGCAGCTCAGCTACAGAAAACATGCTGCTGCCTGCACACATCAAAATCATTCAGAAGTTAGGCTTCCTGGTGCTTTCAGATACACAAGGAAGCACTGCTGGCTACACAAACAGAATATGTATAGCTAAAAGTATGTGACTGTTTCTTTTCCATTTTGCATGTTTCCAGAGTCAGCAACAGTCCCATACTGAGCAGTCAGCTTCAGTCGAAGTTTCTGAATACTGTATTTTGTTGATGGCACACAGAGGAGATACCTGCTGCCAAAATTAAGCCGCAACTTATGAAGGTAAAAGGACTCTGAGAACAGGTTGTTTAAACTGCAATTTAAAAATCATGAAGCTCTGCCTGGAAGCCCTAAACATCTCAGCAGACAGAAGTCAGGGTCTGTCTGCTATGTTCTAGCAAGCACTGACAACAGTTAGTCAAGACCAATCACACAGTAACAGTTTCTCTCCAGCAAAATAATAGCTTAGTATTTTGCAGTGTCACTCTTAAAATCCTTGGCCCTGCAAAGGGACCCCCCAAGTACCTTTTTCAGACATGCCATTTGCTCATTCAAAGCATGTTTACTTCTCTTTAATGGAACTGCTTTTAGACTTCAGTTGATGAATGCAAGCTGCCCGGGCTGTAATCTTTGCAAATTAGTGGAATTTAGAGACTATTTTGCTGACTATGTGATTGTGAAAGTTATTTTAATATTATCTGAATGCTGAATTTCAGTATTTCCATTCTATGTTTTAGTTTCTACCAACTGCAGTTGTAGCAGCTCCTTCAGAAAGGAGCTGAAGTTTGACAAAATATAGGAAAAATGTCTAAATAAAGCTCCTCTCCCACAGAAAACCTATAGGTATCTTGCTCGTTTCATAGGTTTCTACATACAAAATTTATTGTGAAAAGAGGGTACACTTGCTACCCTCTTCAAAATGCCAACTGCATTTCCAAAAATCCAAGGATCCTCAAAACTTCTATTCTGGTGGTCTCAGACAGCATGAAAAAGAGTTATGAAACCTCGGTGCCTGAGCCCTCCCCTTCCCTGTGATCATCTTTAGGCGTACCACTCAATCCTTGAAACTCTGTTCCCACATATTTACCTCCTTCCCATATTCTTCTTCATCACCAGTTTGCAATTGTCTGCCGAGATAAGCAAATGGCAGGGCTTATTTGTGGTTGGTGATTTGTGACTGTAGGCAAGGCAAGAGACACTGGCAGAAGTGATCGTCTCTCATTTTATCAAAATTAGGATTACCAGCAGTCAATATTTAAGATAAATTACTAAAAATGAAATAAAAGCAAATCACACTCAGCATGCTATCATTTTCTGTTTCAGCATCTTAGGAAGACACAACCACTCTTCTGAAAAGTGACTACATAAAAACGCACACTCTCTAAATCTGAGACTATGCCCCAAAGCCTACAAAACACATTGAATAGCTACACTGTGAAACATGAGCATTTTTAAAATCTGAATAATTAAATTTTGTATTCCAAAAAGATAATTTTGTTATATAGTTCAGTGAGAATATTATAGGAAAGAAAGCATGCAGTAATATACTAAAAAACCAGTTTGTTTTATAAACACATTTTTGTTGTTTTCCACCAAGCTGCTGAGTGATAAGGAAGTCAGATAGTATTAAACTGGCATAAAGAAAAAATTGGTGATTGATTTATCACTTTGCTAACTGTAGAAACAGCCATTTAACAAAGCAATTTAGAAGAGCTGCTAGCACATGCAATTACCTGACAGAAGCAAAGAAAATGTCTGGAATGAGATGGAATCTAAAATGAAAAATGACAATGGCATGAGTCCCCTACTAGTGATGGAAGAAGTGGCAGAACTGGGTCCTTTATAACCCAAGAGACCTCACTGCAAGTGCATTTACCCTTCAGAAATTTTGCCCTTCAAAATGTAATCTGCACCTCCGATCACTGCAAATATAAAGCAAAACTGGAATACTACCAATTTGCTCTAATTGTGAGCCACATCCATACAGTTCCTTCATCTTTATAAAACTAGAGCAGAGTAGGTTTAGATTAGACATTAGGAAGAAGTTTTTCCACTATGAGAGTGGTGAAACTGGAACAGGTGTACTAGATGACCTTTAAAAGACCCTTCCAACCCAACCCATTCTATGATTCTATGGTCTTAGGAAAAAAAACTTGTCACTTAATTTCTCTCTACCACCAGTTTCCTTCCAGAATCAGCTGCACAAAAGCTGTATTAGCCAACCACAGCTGGAATCCAGCTGTAACACATACAATACTACATGCATTCAACATTAACAGCGAAAACTCAGTGAAATGTTAGGTCCGGAGGGGAAGTACTACATGACTTAACAGCAGCCGGCATACAAAACCAGCCAATAAGGTGAATTCCTAAAGATCTTTGCTTCTATATATACACAGTATCTCCAAACTCATAGCTATGGAATAGTAGCAAGATACAGTAACCTTTGGAATGAGAGTGTTTCATCTTGTCTGCACAAACTTTATTCACCAAATGCATTAAGCACCAACTCAAAACTCAGAAAGTTTATCTGAAACTTCATCCCAATATGTAACCACCAACTAGAAACTACTGTTTTGTAAGGGCTTGAAATGATCACACCAAAGGACTTTAGCGTAAGCCTGATAAAATTCTATGCTTCAGAATAATTGTTACTTGGGAAAAACCACCAATGGTCTTGTTTAATTTGTCTCCTTTTACCAAACTATTGAAGGAGCTCTCTAATTCCTTTTACATACCCACTAAATACAGATTAAAAATCAAGTAAGCCAAAATAAAACAAGAATCTCTGGACATCATCTCAAGTGCCAACTTTGGTAACTCCCTTGCCTCTTCGAGTCATAGCAATGAACTGTACTGTCAATTCAGTTACACATGTGAATATCAACCAGGGAATTTAACATTCGATGCAGACATACCACACAGATGAAGCACTATACCTACAAAACACTCATTCTTTCTGTGAAACATTGCATAGAAAATTATCCAGCTGTGCTGCTTACACAGAATTGAGGAACTGTAAAAATATTCAGCTCTAGAGGGAAACAAAGTACAGATCAATGCTTCTTGTCCCTTCATCTGTGTCTTCACATTTATTTACATATAAATATTCACAAATATTTACTCTTGAGAAATGTGTTACTTATGTTCTTATTACCAAAGAAATAAGTTACATAGCACAAACCTTATTTCTTACCCCTGGAACAATACTGACCTGGCAACTTTCTTCACAATACATTAATTTTGCTAGCTCAATAGATTGTTTTCTCATGGAAATAAAAGTTTCATAGACTTTGAGGCTCCTAACTACTTTGCACTTTGAGAGCTTAGTCAATATACAACAAAAGGAGTAAAATAAGCTTATGATGTGTAAAAAGAACACTCTCTAATCAGTAGTCCTGAACACATGGATCTAAACACTGATCAAGGGGCTAAAGCAGTTTCACTTCTGCAATTCTGTGATGATTTCTTTTCTTCTTGATTGACTTCAATTATGGTGCTTCATTTCCTATACTACTGCAACCTGAAAAGAGCTAATGAGCAGTAAAGCTTTTTCACCCATGAAATTAGTGTCTGTGTACCTTTTTTATTCAGGAATTCAAGGACAACAATCATTTTAACCCAAACTACAACTTCAATTCTAACTGGATATATCTGAAAAACATCAGAAAAGATTGCTGCTCTAATACTAGGAAGACTCTCTTTGCTTATAAAAATCAGTTTTGAACCATACGGGTCTCAAAAACACATTGAACTATAAGTGGATAAATGGCTAATGCTTCATGAAATAACTTTACAGTATGAAAGTAAAACTTTGTACACTATTTTACATGGATCTACAATACTGTATTTTTAAGGAGGCAGTGCACAACTGCTATTTAAGAAAAATAAAAAGGTTGTCTTCTCTCCTTGGATGTGAGTCTGCCCATCTGTCAACTCAGGTGTCTACATTAAGCGCTGCAGATACATTATAGACTCCTGAAAGACTATGGGGTTCTATAAAATAACTGGACACATATTTAATAAACAGATTCCATTCATTCAAAGAGGCAGCTTTTCAGCCAGGAGAGAAGTTCACAACAGTATTCACTCATTGCCTAAGCTAGGAACAAAAACATTCACGAGGAAGGAAAAGTATAGGTGGACTATGTCTGTTACACAACTGTTACTTCAAACTTTTGAATAGGTGTAGGTCAACTATTCAGACTACAAAGCCCACACTGAACCGCTCTATTGTTCATGGTATCTAGTATGGTAAATACACTCCAAGCATAAAGAATTTTCAGTTACCTGTTAAGTAAACAATGCCAAGATTTAAAATCTGATACAAAGCTACTTATTCTGCACTGAGCTTTATCCAATTTTAAGCAGATTATGAAGGCTTTTAGGTAAGTAACTCAGCAAAGTTAAATATCTTGCATTTGGTCATACACAGAATCTGAGGTAAGTCTGTTCTCACTACACTAATGACCACATCAGGAGTCATCTTCCTCTGTTTTGCAAGCGCAAGTATGTTCTGAATAGAAGAAAAATAAGCACAAGATAGGTTTGGTAATCAGAAACTCATTAATACATCTTTCAATTCAAAGAGAGGAGAGGAAAGTTTCACACAGAAGACTGCAAGAACCCCAAGTTACATGAATCTCAAATAATGATGCCCATCTTACAAACTAATGAATGGAAACAGTAACCTGAAGAAGACATTTGCTATTTATATTGTACCTTAACCTTAAGCTTTGCTGCCTGCATGTCTAAATTCAGTTTATTCCAAGTTTTAGAAAGAAACAATAATTTTCACTGATAAAAGCTATCAGGAAAATTCAGTCCTTGTAGTTTAATTAACGTTACAAGAAACACTTGGTTCCTTCAAATTTCATCTTTAAACCAACAAAAACACCGCAGATTACTATGTCAGCATTTCACACCCATTCAGAGGTAACTGCTCAAAAAAAGGCATCTCCTTTGTACCAGTCTCATCTTGGAAAAGACTTAGGGTGTTACCTAAGGTATAATCAGCAATATAATCCAGAGATGATGTGATTTCATAGCTAGGTCTTTGCATCTCTGCACAAAAAAGATCGACCATTTCACATTTTTTCTGGTTTTACCTGAGTAAAAGCCAGCTTGCATAGCAACATCAGATGACTGAGAGTCAAGAAAGTAATGCACTGCTGATAACACCCTGGCTAAATTGACTGTCTCTTATGTAACAGAAAGCATTTAAATCTTCATCAATTTGTGAACCTCTAAGAACTTTTCCAGAGGAGCTATTTAGTTAATTCCAGCCTTCTCCTCACAGCTTTGTGCTTCTGTCCTGTTTTACAGTTCCCTTAGGAGTCTACAAATCCAGGCATTTTTGGCCATAAACTTCTACTTTATGCATTAGAATCCCTCCTCTATGTTTGGACAGAAGATAAGAGTGAAGAGAGATCAACTGAAGTCTTTCTCAGAAAGTGAAAAGATAATCAATTGCTTCCAAGCACAAGATAAGGCAACATTAGAGTCTTATTTGCACAAGATCTATTGGTTCTGGCAAGCAAC
The DNA here is from genome assembly GCA_020800305.1 of Porphyrio hochstetteri. Lineage (NCBI taxonomy): Eukaryota > Metazoa > Chordata > Aves > Gruiformes > Rallidae > Porphyrio > Porphyrio hochstetteri. The sequence continues at coordinate 7,900,692 of CM036915.1, read as the reverse complement.
TTGGCTCAAGTGAGTGTTTTTCAAATATTTAAATAATGAGCCTCTTACATTTTACCCATGAGATTTCATTCATTTCTTTGACTGTTTATAAACCAAGTTCTGTAAGATTCCATTAACTACAGGTAAGGCAGTCTATATATCAATAAAACAAGACATCTTGCCATAGATTGCCATTTCAGTTCATAATTTTCTTTGAGGAAATTTACTGTAAGTAAAAAAGTTAACTTTTTACTGTAAGAATAATGTTACCTTTTCCTTTTTATTAAGTTCCTAAGTTCATTAAGTCGACATAACATTTAACTAACAGAAGATAAATGATTTCTAATCTTTCATCTTGTAAAATTTAATTTTTCAAAAATCATTAAATATTAAAAGGAATGTCCCAAGGCAAATCTCCTTGTATAACAGTATCCTCTCCTACATTGGTAAAACCATCATATATCTCTGATTATAAACACAAAATCTCCTCAAAACAGAGTTTGCCTGAATCCATTATCATTTTATAATTCACATTGATGAAACTGGACCTAACGGTCAATTGGGAAGAGTGAGGCACTCACATTAGCCTTGTAAATGTGTGTCTTTGAAGTATCCATCTTGATACATATAATTTTCTGATACTGTTTATAAAGCGCTATCAAGTTCAGCATATTGACTGGGCAACACCAAGCCTAGTTTCATACCAGCTGAATTCAAACAAAGAGTGAACTTGCAGTCAAAAGAGATGACTCAGAAGGAACAAACAGACAAACAGGTGCTCCTTTTGTCATCCTGGCTATAGCACTTCACTTTACAAAGAAGGTGAAGTCTTGGAATTTCAGTAATCCCAAAGAGGAATCTGTGTGACAGAAGAAAGCATAGATCCCCAGGATGTTTACAACAAAAGCCCAGTGCAGATGCTGTGAGGTTTTGGCCAGATCAGTTCATGGAACAGCTTCATTCTGTTATGACATGACTGCTAAATCCAAACTAACAAAACTCAGTGGAAACAGCCACGTAAAGAACTGCTCCTTCTAGTGGGAGCTCTGTGGAAAAGCAGAAAAATTTGATGCTACTGAAACTGCACCACAAATCCAATACATCTATGATCATCACTTCATTTCTGTATATCTGATTCTTAATAATCTTTTCTAATTCTTTTTAATAATAGATAAATAGGTAGGATTTGCTTTTACCTTCATCTGGTTTGAATTAAGTCAAGTAAATTCTTAACATAACATAGAGTTGTTCCAGGAGCACTGTTGTTAAAATCAAGATACTGAGACACCAATGTTCTTTAGCAGCACAGAATATTGACCCTGAGTATCCAGAGGAAAGCAAGGAGCCTTATTTTCAGAGGCAGTTTATGAGCTATTACTGCAGGCAACTCTGTAGAAAAATCTATCTTGTGGTGAAAAACAGTAACCAGAAAAAAATCTCCATTGTAAAACTGGACAGATGGATCAGACTGGGTGCCTGCAGATCTTAATGGTAGTTTGTCACATCATGCAACTCTGCTATTTTACTGGAGATGCATAGACAAGACTGCAAGTATAATATCTTATAACTAAAACTCTAAACCCACCAATTCACTGTCCTTGAAATGGGTTGAGTCCCCAATCCTTACAGCAGTGAAATGGCAGAGTATTTTTTGTCCATTTTACTGTAACATATAATTTTGTGCTGAAATTTCTCTATTCAAATAATCACAGGAATCTGCACTCATCTCATAGATCACATATTCAGCCAGCTTTTGCAATCAATACTCACATCTATATATGTATATCCATGTGATCAGATACTACAGTGATAACGCTTGTGTCCCTATTTAAATGTTTGGGTAGTTCATTCAGAGTTTGGAAGGAAGAAACAGATATTAATTTACAAAGAAGCATAAAGAGATAATTCGGAGCAGAGGTGACCAAAAAAAAAAAAAAAGAGAAATTTTTCAATGCAGCTATTAAAAATTCCACTCAGTATCACACCAGGCATGATCCCAGCACAATTTCACATACACAAGACTGGTAGCTACTTTTAGTTTTTCCCTTGTACTGTTTGACTGATTGAGAACAAGATCAGATAGGAGATACATGCCCAGCTGTTCTGTTCATAATGCATCTCCCATAGATGCCACCTCCAAAAAAGCATAGATGATTTAGTGGAAACATGATATTTTTACCCCACCCTCAGGAAAGAGGAGTGTGAAACCTACACACCGTTATACATAAAGGTGTATAATCTTAATGGGTACCCTATGCTTTCTCTCCCTCCTGCTCCCTAAACAATGAGCCCAGTCAGGCTTTCACTATTAAAACATCTGTTCTCATAGAAATCACATTGTAGTTGTTAATTGCAATTCAAGAGGTGAGCCTTATCACTGTCAGTTGTTTATCTAATGAGCCATAATTTTTTCTTTTCACCAACTTAGTAGGATGCTGGTTTTAAATTTACAGCCAGGAATACAGAGCTTTAAAAAGCTACATAGAAAGTAAATGTAGAATTAAAACAGAAAAAGATTTTAGAAACTTTCTGGAAAAGTTATTTTCCTAATTATATCCCCTTAAATGAAAAATTCTGAACATAATTAAAGCTTTGCTCAAACTATACTCATAGGAACTCCTGTGTTTCAATCAGTCTTTTGCTAGTGAAAGCAGGTAGTCATCAATTCCTTTTATAAATGACTGAGTTATATTTTAAAATAAATTATATTTTGTGCTTCTATTCGGACTGCTGTATTGGTTAGAAACCTTACCCTGACTTCCAGCATATGCCACTTCTCATTTCAGATGCTGACAATGTCGTCAAAGACAAACAGTTCTTTTCTCTCTCATTAAAGTTTACTCTACTGACATATTTACAGCAAGCAACCATATGCTCCCTCAATCTTTATTTTTATAGGATCAGCAAGTCAGCTTTTTCTGTACAACAGGTTCATGGTTTTGCATCTGTCACACTTTGAAGAACGTCTGAGAAGATATTTTCCTGAATTACCTTCTTGTAACACCCTGAAACTGCACCACTGAATAGAGTCCTGACTTTTGCATTCTGAGTAGCAGCTAGTTACTATTTTTTGACCAGCAGTCTGAAGTTATGCTTCTTTTCTACTTACAAATTGCTGCTCCCATAGTCTCCATTATCATCCTCTTAAAACCTGATGGATAGCTCTTAATTTTGGGGCCATACACCTTTGTTTTAACTTCCACATCAAGTAGTTGTTTTTCTTTGGTTTGGTGTTTGTTTTTTTTTTTTAAACAAAGCTGAAAAATATTTAGATATTTATTAAATACATTTTGCAGGATTTCTACTGGTTCTGAACTTTAGGAGACATGTTCAAATATCAATATAACGTAGCATGTTCAGGCCTCACAATACAGTCTAAATCCCTAAGATCCTTACCACACTAAATTCCACTACTTTGCTCCATTATAATATATTAACTTTATTAAAATATATACTTTGAAAGTCACAGATGCAGTTAGTTCTGCTGATCATTAAACGAAACTTAAAAGGCATTGCTATTTGTTTCTCTCAGGCTAGGGTTTTTTGACAAAGTCTCTCATGCAATCTTTACTGTCTTCCAGCCCAGCATAACACCATGTCTAGCTAGTTTGGTGACAATGAAGTGAAGCAATGGTGTGGGCAATTAGGATATAGCTCACTGAAATTTTCACTTGCAATTTTTCATCTGGGTAGCTGTAACACCAAATGCTACACAATTTAAACTTCTTATAATATTGCAGAGCAGTCTATAAGCATTTTTCCAGCATTAACCCAAAAGAGCACTTTCTATTCTCTTCCAAATTACTTTCCATCTGAAATACTGCTAATACATTTTGTTAGCAGTACCTCGTGAAACGCTTCATCATTGTGCTAATTGTGTATCTTTGCAGTCTTACCCCATTACTAAACACCACCGACCACCACCTTTGATTTTAGTTTTCTTGAACAACATGAAAGATATCAAGATACTTGTTCCAATACTTTCCAGCATCAGTCATAAAAGACTGTAACTTCTGTTTCTTAAATAACCTTTATCAAAATAGTTACCAATACAAATACAAATATATTTTTTTACATAATCATTTTCATGCATAAAAGTACTGAATTCTGTTAAAGATAACTTCTCTTTTTGGTTTGGGTTTTTTTTTTTTTTTGCATGTCAGAGTATATGAACACAGAGAACACCAGTGACTCCTCTTTTCATCACACGCTTCTGTCTTGCTAAGTACTCACTACTGAAAACCAAAATAAACTGTTAATCCTTCTCATGACATACCTTTAGGGTCAGTCTCACAACGTTGCACTCCTGCAGAGGGTTCAATTTCAGCGTTTCCCCCAAGTTACTGCAGCCTGATGTTTGATGCTGCATTTCACAGCAAACACAGACACCATCACTGTCAAATTTAATCTGGGGAATGTAAAAAACCAAAAAACCAACAAGTCAGAGAAAGTATAAATCAACAGAAATACACTTCCCAAAAATTATATTTACACTTATTGTGACAGTAATGACTACTAAATGCAAAATTAAAATCTCTACGCAGAACCACCTGAAGCAGAATATCTTCCATTGGCTAGTATAAGCTATAAAGCCAGGTAAAATACAGAAAGAGGATACAATACCAAAGAATAGTGTTACACCCTTTAAGCCTCTCTCTGAGAGAAAAAAATAAAATTCTTCAAGAGTACAGGAAACCAGACTAACTCCTGTGAATAAACATCAATTCACACCGATGGCAAGAGACAAAAAATAATAGAAGAAAGTCAGAAAAGTATATGAAGCAATCATGATCACAAATGTGACATACTTATGTACACGTGGAGAAATAATTTCAAAGGAAACCATGACATATACTTGAGAAAAGAGAGTACAGCATGAAGAAAAAGTGGAAGAAATAAGAGGTACAAGTAATCGATATATTTTTTACTTTGGAATAGGTTTGTTCCTATGTTCAGTTTGCCTTGAATACAATAAACATTCAACTTTTTTACATTTTAAAAAGGATTATGCATTCTATTCTTCAAAGACATACATTAAAGCATCTTTTGCAAAGTCCTGAACCCCCAATCATTCTCAAAAAGTAAATTTATTATCTACAAGTGGTTTTAAAATGCCACCATTCAGCTCAATGAAAATAATCATTATGCTGATTCTGACTTCCTTATTTTAACAAAAAGAAATGTAAACAGCCCCACCAAAACAAAAAAAAAACCCCACCATTGCTCATATACTTCTTCCTTCCAACAACGAGTTTTTAAAGTAAAAATTTAATTCCGTACATGTTTCTACCTAGCCTGTCAATATAAACTGTCACTGCTTTAAATTTTATTAGTTGGCTATGTCTACACTTTCTCTATACCCATTTTGCAGGTTATTTAAAGAGTTAACAATGGGATACAATACCTTAATTCTCCAGGTTACTAGTTGCAATACAATCAAGGCTAGTATTGAGAAAAATAATCAGTATCAAATGTGAGTTCCTTGAACTACAAGTTTAAAAATACACTTCCATAGGCTTTCATGTAGAGAACAAAAGATTTAATGTACCACTCAGGCATACTAAATCAGTACTGCATGCCTCCAAGTGAAGATGGAAACAGAGTGGCTGGATGGTGAGAGCCAAATCACCACATTACTTACTCTATTATATTAAAAATAAAATAAAATAAAATTAATTTTTCCAGGCACAAATCCACAAAAACAAATCTACTGCAAATATGCATTTTAATTCAAATTCTCCCTAGCATGTTGCCAATTTCTTGGAAAAAATACAGATAGCAACATTTTTGTAAATTACCTTGCATGGCCTTATACATAGAATCATTTCAACAGAGTATTTTCTTACTGCTAACACCTTGAAGAATGTTTAAATCATTCCTATAATTTTAATATCTTTAAATATATACAAGTTTTTTTTGTCATCCATCAGGCTTATCTCATACTCTCTTCTTACATGCTGGTGACCAGAACAGCAGTTGGAAGAGCAGAAATAAGAGTCCATTGGAAAAAGATTATAAACTTTACCAGGTGAGAGGTGGATGAATAAACGCCTGCCATATACAGTGATGAAGGCATGCTCAGGGCAGGATGCTACCTCAGTAGGCTTCAATTCCTGAGACTCCAGATTGTCCTCTAGCCAGTATTATTTGTAAAAAGGCTTTGGAAATAATCTGGGTGTGTAAATTACACCATTTCCCATATACTCAAAGGCAGCACTGGAAATAACTGTCTATGGCAACTCACAGAGATTCAGGGTCATACCCTAAGCCATAGACACTGTAAAAGAAATAAAGAAAAAAATATAGTTTGAGGACCTTTATAACAGCTGTGTTGTTTATTTCTAATTAGCATACAATTTAATTCACAAAGCTGCTTTAACAATTTGAGACAGCAGTTTTATTCAATTCCTGCAGGCTTTTAATACTCTTTCAAACAGCAAAAGATCCAAGCAAAACCCAACTACATGGTTTATGATCAGCTCTTCAAATCAGTGGAAAATACAAAGGACTAAATGCCGCTGGGGAGGTCTTGCTCCTGAACCTCTCTGGAAATGGTGTCAACTATTAGATAAATGCTACAGAGGTAGTTTGAAACTTACACTTTGAATTTAGATCTGTGTCAAATTCAGTGATCAGGATGCTGCAGCACACCTGCTATATTAGCACCAGGCATATAGCACATCAACATAGCCTTCAGCAGCTAGGAAGTTTTTATAATGAGGAAAATGGACTTCAGACAAAGATATCTGCTGCAAGATCATTTATCCCCTTATTCACGTGGTCCCTGTTCAAAGAAAGATAGCCACTGGCTCACGATGGGATGTATCTGACATTCCTAATATGAAATACAGATCCCAAGTCTACTTTTATCTCAATGTACAGAGTAGGTGTCACAGAAACAGGGCTGAAAGAAGAAATATTTTCTCAGTGAAGATTCCCTGTCTAATACTGATTCATTCTGAAAGATGTTCCATAACTTCATATTGCCCGGTGCACCTTTTCCTTCAAATGTTTGTGAAAAAACATCTTCGCTAACTTGTGTTTTTTGTAGTGGGGAGGAGCACAAAAGGCCAAGCCTGTCATTGCATTCCTGCTTTCAACAATACAGCAATTGATAGCAGTTTTGAGTCCTCATGCTCCAGAATGCTCATCCCTGCCCTATAGGATGAAGAATTCACAGAGCTATCCTGTGACCTGAATAAACACTGGCTAACTGTGCTTTTTTGTGTGTGCAGTGCTTTATATTTAGAGTGGATCAGAACTCAAATGCCATTCACTCTTGGGCTTCATACATACAAACAGCAGTGCTACATTGGTACAGGGAGAAAGCGTTGGGGCTACTCCTTCCAGCTGTAGGGCTGGTGTTTGCCAGCCTCAGATGCAATCATATCAGCAGTGCCTCCAAAACCGTGTTGTTCCTCCTATTTCTGCTTTGTTTAAAACCCTTTTTGGTTGGCAGAACTCAAAAATAAAGCATCATTCACTTAATCCCCTGCACATACTCCCCACCATCCTGCACAGGTTTGTGTTCTACGTTGTGATTCTTACTCATGCACGTAAGCATGCTCAGTCATCACAGTGTAGTTTCTGTATATTCATATTTATGACACTAGCACAGTACACCCTCATCCAAACAACATTTACGATTTCAAACACCAGCCTGAGCTTCTTATGCACATAAATTGGCTTTTAAGTTTGCCTTGCTAGAAAGCATCAACGTTACTTCTAGTGTGATAAAACCTATTAAAATCTGTCTTTTATATAGCAGAGGATCAAAAAAGGGTTCTCCAACACTAAAGAACTTCAGACTTATCAAAAAGGAGTACACACACACAAACACTAAGCCACCCTCATGTTACAATCAAGTAACACAAATGTGCACAGACTGGACTTTTTTCATCTGCATCAATTCATCAAATTCTGTCTAGGTATTAAAGGTGTCTTGACAAAGTCCTGCTGAGTGCACACACATTCTCATCAAAAATGGTAGGTTAGGGATGGAATCATAGAATCATAGAATGGCATGGGTTGGAAGGGACCCCAAGAATCATTGAGCGCCACCAACCTCACGCCTGGATCTACACAAGGTTGCCCAGGGCCCCATCCAACCTGGCCTTCAACACTTCCAGGGACGGGGCATCCACCACCTCTCTGGGCAGCCTGTTCCAGCCCCTCACCACTCTTTCTGTAAAAAGCTTCCCCCTAATATCTAACCTAAACCTTCCTTCCTTTAGTTTTAATCCATTCCCCCTTGTCCTGTCATTGTCTACCCTTTTAAAAAGTTGAATCCCCTCCTGTTTCTCTGCTCCCTTCAGGTACTGGAAGGCTGCAATGAGGTCCCCCCACAGCCTTCTCTTCTCCAGGCTGAACAAGCCCAGCTCCCTCAGCCTCTCTTCGTAGGGCAGGTGCTCCAGCCCTCTAATCATCTTTGTGGCCCTCCTCTGAACCCTCTCCAACAGTTCCACATCCTTCTTGTACTGGGGGCCCCAGATCTGGACACAGGACTCCAGATGGGGCCTCACGAGGGCAGAGTAGAGAGGGACAATCACTTCCCTGTCCCTGCTGGCCACCCCTCTTCTAATGGAGCCCAGGATGCCATTGGCCTTGCGAGCTGCAAGAGCACACTGCTGGCTCATGTTAACTTTGTCATCCACCAGAATCCCCAAGTCCTTCTCAGCAGGGCTGCTCTCAAGAAGCTCTTCTCCCAGTCTGTATCTATGGCTGGGATTCTTCCGGCCCAAGTGCAACACCTGACACTTGGCAGTGTTGAACCTCATTAGGTTCACCCGGGCCCATCTCTCCAGCCTGTCAAGATCCCTCTGGATGGCTTCCTTTCCTTCTAGGGTGTCGACCACACCACTCAGCTTGGTGTCATCCACAAACTTGCTGAGGGTGCACTCAATTCCATCATCGATGTCATTGATAAAGATGTTAAAGAGAACCGGTCCCAAGACAGACCCCTGGGGGACCCCGCTTGTCACCGGCCTCCACCTGGACATAGACCCATTGACCATCACCCTTTGGCTACGGTCTGTTAACCAGTTTCTTACCCACTGGATGGTCCACCCATCAAATCCACATCTTTCCAATTTAGAGAGAAGGATGTGGTGGGAGGAATAATAAGGATGGGTGGAATAACAGTGTAATCGTGCATTTTAAGCTTTCCCTATTACAAATGTGAAACTTCTAGTAAAAGTAGTAATGGATTTTACATTTTCTCCTAAATCAGCAGGTAAAAACAGCAGGAAAAAATTTCAAATCAAAATATTAGAAGTTCAGAAGTTGAAACCAAGGCAGTGAAGTGCCAAAAAAGCCTCACTGGTATGTTTATGAGAAGGAACTTAAGTCAATTATAGCAGCTTATGCACAGATAAGGAGCAGGAGGATCCAGTAAGGAATAAAGTTGAGTTGTAGGGAAATATCATGAGAAAAAGTTGGCAGGTGAATAAAACAGTAATACTAAAACATTCAATTTCCTGTAATGTTAAAAATATTTAACATTTCAGTACACACAGAATCAAATACAAATGTATTCCACACAACTGAATACAAAGAACTCCAGTTCTGAAACTAGACTGAGTTGTTCGTCTAGAGATGAGGAGGTAAACCTGCAGTTGTTTAGCTTTTCCTTGCTTTTTCTATTACAGCTAAACATAATTCATGGAAAAAGAAGTCTTCCTTTATATGTTACTATAACCACAGGCTAATTGTAGCTGTACAAATTAAAAATAAATTGTAAGCAATCTTTCTATAGAGATAGACGCTATCACTGCTTTTCTGAATAATAAGCAGCTGTAAATTTGATTAAAACTAGAGCACTGATTTTTAAATGAAAAAGCAACTTACAGTAAGAGAGTTCATCCAGTAAAGACAAAGACTAAGAAATAAAACATCACTAACAAAATTCTATCTTGTGCAGTAATACAGTATAAGCACAGATTGCTCTACCCACATATGTTAAGCACAATTTTTAGTGATTAATTTTTTGAAAGAGAAAACTGTAAGACAGAAATGTTGTTCTAAAGCCCATTAATGAACAGCTTGAGCATGTAACTTCTCTGTACAGATCCTACTCTCACTGATTTAAAGCAGTATCTTGACGTTTTGGCTACAGGATCTACAGCTAATCATAGGAAATCAATCCAATTAAATTTTCATAACAAGCCATTAAAGCTACTGGTATTTTTTTGTTCCTCGGTGTTGTATGTTGCTAAGCTGCAGGATAAAGAGCACAAATACTAAATTCTCAAATTACACATTCTAAATGCTAACATATGGTGAGCACATTTTTCACATTCACACAAAAATACATATTATGGAATATACAATATATCCCCAGTGCTTAAAGCAAAAGAAAATATTCTGAATTTATCTAACTCCACAATGCACTATATACTATCGTCACATTTAAAGCCAGACATTCAGCACGAATGAGTTTGACAGAAATACTACAGGAATACCAGAATTTATTTTGAATTTGACTTTTGTGCTGTACTGTGCTCAGAAATTTGCTCCTAGACTTTTGTCCGGTACAGTTACATGCTACGTTCACTGTATCTCAAACTGCATGTCAACAAAAGCTGGATTTTTGACCCCAGGAGCAGCCTTGTCATAAAGTAAATTTGTACCCTAGAAGGCAATCAAAGGACTTAGAGCTCTCTGATAATGCATCCAGTCACACAGTGCATGACTGCACAAATCTCCATCCAACACTCAAGTCATCAAGGAATTAACATGAAATAAAAGCTTAGAACAAGCCGTTAAAAACCAGTATTTTTCCTTTTTGAGTGGGAAACATAAATAATTAAATATATTCAACATAATACGTTACCAAATTCTGAATCAAATCCCGCACTTACTCATGAAGCAGTGCATCGCTCTGAGTAGATGGTTGACAAGAACAGAACTCTAGAATTTCATAGGTATAAGCACTTCAACATGACAACAGAATGTATTCACGTGGAAACCCCCAATGTGACTGAAATGTGATTTTGAGTAAAGAAAATCATCTAAAACCTACAGCCTGAGCAGAAGAAATTGTATTCTTTTGAAACAATTCTGATAAACAGTCACAATGAAGTTAAATTGCCTTCATGTAGTACAACACGCTGTGGCAAAGGTACTTCGTATTTCATCACGCTCTGAAAATTGCCCGAACACTTGAACATTTGGTTTACCTTTTTTCAGCTCTGCATTTCACTAGTCCAGAGGAAAGTTTACACATTCCATCTGTAGCAGGAACGAAAAGCTCAGAAAAGTACAAATGAAACTTAACTGTTGCCTTTTAATTTACTAGCCAACCACACTAGTTTGGAAACAAATGCAAAACACTAGTTGCAAGATGCGTGCTTATACGTCTTCCATTACCCTGAAGAAACAAGCAAAGGTTGCCTTTGAATCCTGCCACAAGAGAACAAATGGGGAAAGCACCTCCTCAGGAAGTTCCTGCATGCCCGCCCACCAAATCTCTTAATCCCAAAATGCCTACCCAAGGGAAAAGCCTACTTCCACTTGTGAATCCTCTTCCTGCTCGCTGGAAGCATTTGTTGGATACCATGGCCTTACCCTCACTGTTGATTAGAACAAGACTAGAGCAGGCATGGCAAAGGAGGGAAGAAGGAAGGCATATATAAAGTTAAAGAACCCAAGGCTGTTTTAAAATTCAGATCAAACATGGTCCAACGAAAATCACTGAATCTTGGATATTTCAAAGCACGACATTTCCAAGTGGAAAACATTCCAAACAACAGATTTAAGTTTTTTCCCCAAAGAGAATAAGAGCAATTCTTCCTGAACAAGCTTTTGTTTTTCTTCTAAATTTCACCTTATACAAAATTAATTTATTCCTTTCAATTTTCATCAATGACCTGAGAAATCAGCTGCACAGCTCAATCACTTCTTACTTCTGCAGTAGTAGTTTTCCTTTTTTAGGTGAGGATTCTGACCAAAATTAGAGAGGAGAGATGGGGCTCTTAAGCAGAAGAAAGATCACTGAAGAGAACATCTAAAAGACTAAAACACTTTCTGCTGACTTAGGTCTTTTTCTTGGTAGTGAACATCTAACCACCGGCTGAAGCCAATGTTTGCTTTGTCTATGAATGCACTAATTAAGCAGACATGCTTATTTCAACTTTCTGTCCCTGCAGTGCTACTTCGTTGATTCTCATTAACTTGATTTTCTTCCCTTTGTCCTACACCTCTATTACAGCTTGTATTAGGAGAAAATAGTCTTTCTGCTTGGCACAAAGGCCTATGAGGAATCCTAACACAGATATGTTATCACAATACATGCCAGAACAGAGATCATATACATCTAGGTGCATATAAACACTGTCAAAATATTTAAACACAGACTCCACAAGCACATAAACAATCACAGGTATCAGTATTCTGAGCAAGTAACTGAATTGTAAGCTTAGGGAGTTTTGAGTAGTTTTGCTGAGTATTCCTGGTTGCTAATGTCTGCCCAGAAGGAACTACAAAAGTAGATATACACATGCAGCAAAACCCATGCATGCACTAAGCTGCAACAGCTCCAATGGGGCTGTTCTTGCTACATGCATTCCTCTCCATCTGGGACAGGATCTGCTCTCTAAATTCTACTCACAGACAGTACTTGACTTCTGTCAAAACTGTGTCAACCAAGACAATGGTTATTACTGAGTCAGAAGTGAAAGGCTGCACAGGTACAAATGTCTCCTCTCATCCATATATACATATGTGTCGGGGAAGCAGCCTAGCTCTCTTCACCGAAGACACAGGCCCTGACAACATCCTCGTGTTTCCATGAATCAGAAAAAGTTACTCATGCTGAGAGGATTTTAATAATCACATTCTCAAAACACAGCAGCCTTGATGACAGGGGTACAGACTACCCTAAACCAAGAAGCAGTTATGGGAAGGTACTTGGGAATAACGGAACATGTTAAGAACCAGTCATAATAAGATGGTCAAAACAGCAGCTGTGCGGATGCTTTTAGGCATCAAAGGTAAACTAATTATATTTAGCTATAAGATATGTTTATCAGAACTCGTTATAATCACTAATCAATCCGTGGGGTGTAAACAGTGTATGTAACCAAGTAGCAGTTTTTTAGCTTGCCACGTTTGCAGTAACAAATGTATATAATCTGTGTGATTTCACCCAATAAATGGCTTCACCTAAAATTCATATTGAATTGCATGTTGCCCATTGCTGGTCTCCGCACATAACGCACCCTCCACTTTTTTTTCTCCTTTCATTTATTAGTATAGTCAAATAAATGTCAAAACCACTAAGTAGTTAATAACATGTTGGTTCTGAAACTTAATTTCCTGAAATTCTAGGGAATTTGGCCAACAAATAAACATAAGCTACTGAGCAAGGAAGAGGTAAATTCATGTTTCCAGAAGTCCAACGTTCCTTCCCTTTTTTTCTTTAGGGCTTTGATACTATCCCACATAAGAGATGTGGCAAGATGGCATTGCTTGAGAATATGGAGCACCACGTATCAACCAGCAGAGCATGGTGTCTACACACAAGCCTATCGTTCCTTACAATGATGCTCCAGGCCAAAATACTGTGTTTGGAAATTATAGCAGATAGGTCATCCACTACAGTAATACAGTTGCATTGTATAGTTAAGGCATTCATTTTGAGAGACTACTTAGTCTTTCTTCCATGCAAATAAAAAGCTATTTTTCTAAGTCTTCATGGGAAGTTCCAATATAAACACAGTCCCTTAAAGTAACTTGTAATAGCCCTAATATCAAAGTAAGGATCTCAAAACAAATTATTAAGACTCACTTCAAAGATCTTACACAAGAAAACACCTATGGATACTTTTTTCATTAAAAAACCCCACAACAAAGTAGCTATACTACAATCACACCTGGAAATTGCAAACATCATAGAAAGCCTAGCAGAATATCTAAATTTTTCCAGACTAAACTGATGGAGCTGTAGACACACCCATCTAAAACAGGATGGGTGATAGGAAAACGGAACACTGACTTAAAAGCTGACTAAACAAACTGATCTCATCAGACAGATCACATTGAAATAGTTTCCTGTTGCATGTTTTCCATGAGCCTTTCAAATTATTTGCCAAAACCTTTAATATTATTTTAACTTAGTTTTATTAAATATACTGTGTACAAATGGAAGCCTGAAATGTCTTACAGGACAAAAACCTTAGAACAAATGGAAAACAATAGCTGAATAGAAAAGATGCACAAGTATTCTGTGGAGTCATCTGTTGACATCAGAGAGAAAAGTGTCTTTATCATTCAAATCAATGTCTTGAGGTGTTTATGTGTACATATTCCTAAAAATAAATCCCGTGATTCATAAACTCATTCTGTTTAAGCAGTCTGGCTGGTCTACTAACAGCCAGATTATACTAACAGAGCATTGATCCATTTGTCAGTCTTCCAATTTAATGTCATTTCCTGAATTAGGAGAGGGGGACAAAATTTTATTATCTACATTACATCAAGTATTTCAGACATGAGATTAGTCATGAAGACATTTTCAGTTTAAGACAGAAAATATTTTAGAGTTCTTTTATATGTTCTTTTTTTTCCTGAGATAAAACCATACAGACTTCAGGTATGCAATACTGTTCAATACTTTAGAGCATGCCAAATTATGATAATTTTTATCATTCCATATTTTATTTAACATAAGTAACATACCTTTGCTTTGGAAATTTAAAACAAAACAACCTAATTTCAGTTGGCAAATAAAATATTAACATACTCATACCAAAACATTTATTACCAATACATCTGTGAAATACACTGGCTGTATAAGGAGCTATTGGATGAAATCCTGATACTGCTGACATTAAATCAATGTGGTGATTGCCATATAATGTAGCCTGTATTCCCTCTATTCTGTTTAAGCACCACTTGTACCATGACAGTAAGAAGCAAGTCTTGACAAAGCACTGTAAAAGCATTTGCACTTTACCTCTAGTAGTAGATGGCTCTACTAAATACATACTGTTTTTTAAAATTAAAGGAATATGTGTATGAAACCCAAATGAATGGAAAATAAAATCCATTGCCCTTTATAAGAGACTTGTCTTTCATTACTCACCAACTGACATCCTTCCAGGGACTTTACCAGCTGAGCATTCTGACAAGAGAGAATGGAACCAGCCAAGTTCAGCATTACGCACACTGCAGACAGCAGCATGAAAAAGGTTATCTGGAAAAAAAAAAAAATCAGACTAATCTTATTCACTGCAACCAAGAAAAAAAAAATCATTTAGACATGCAAGAACTTCCAGCCTGTCATACAATTACAAGGATGATCACCTATTTTCCTGCAGCCATTTCAAAATATCCATATATCTCCCACTTTTATCAAACTGAAAATTTAATGTTTTATGAATGAGCATTATTAACAAGTAAGATTTGAAAAAGTACTTTTATAATCAAAAGTAGTCTTAAAACAATTTAAATCCCTTTTGGTAAGGATATGGGCCCCTTAAAAAGGAAAATGATTTGTGAACATTTTGTATCACAAATTTGTACAAATTAGGAAGGGGGGGGAAAGGTGCATAAAATTCTGGATATAACTACTTGGTTTTTTAACAATTACAATTTATGCATCATCCCCCCATATCAACTACCCATTGTGTTAATTGCTCCTTTTGCCTCTTCTCAACATATGCCAAAACAATCAACAACTTGATTGCATCAGCATAACTATCATTTTACTGCTTTAAATGTAGAAGAATGGGCCCAGCATAGGCAGACAGAATTCTCAATATGCAGGGAACTCAATATGTGGGGAAATAAAGATATACAAGCAGTAAGAGCCCAGGAATAAATATGGCCACTTTAAATATTCAGTGTTCATCTTTCCATATAACACTCATACTCCTATTGCATTATCTGAAAATAGTATGAAATTCTCTTGCATCTTTTTTCTGTGCGCATGCCCACAGTTTACGATCTTTCTGGTCACTCTTCTCACAAGATGTTATCTTCCATCAATTCATATACTAGAAATATTTCTGGCAACCTTGAATCCAAAATGATTGAATCTTTTTTAGTGCTTTTCAAATGGAAAACAATCACAGAATCACAAGACGTTGTGATTTGGAAGGGACCTCAAAAGATCGTCTAGTCCAATTCCCCTAAATCACACAGGAACATATCCAGGCAGGGTTTGAGTCTCCAGAGAAGGAGACTCCGCAACCTCTCTGGGCAGTCTGTTCCAGTGCTCTGTCACACTTACAGTGAAAAAGTTCCTCATATTCACATGGAAACAAGAATTTGAACAGCTTCTCTCTTCACTAACCTAATCCTTACTTGACATAAAGATTCTCAATTGAGACATTTAAGCTTTAAACTATCTCCATTGCATATTTTGTAAGAAAACAAGATGTCAACTATTTAACACTCCTATATTGTGTGTATGAAAAAGAATCTGTGACAAATCTATGCCAAAGTCAAAACTTCTACAGTAGAAGACATTGCCATCATACAATAACAGGCAACTAGATAATGTCTGTGTCTCTATATATTGTCACATATGCAGAGAAACAGTGATACTATTGTATAAAATCTGGACTGATGGCTACCTTGAAGACTCAGTATTTATATATTGCATCATTTTCTTATTTCTTAATTTTTGTATTTTTAATCACTGTAATCCAAGATCTTTATGCACTTATTTATTAAGTCTATCTCATGGAAGGTCAATGGCTGAGTTCAATACAACTAAAAATGGTCTTTGATATTCCTACCATAACTCCTTCCCTGTCAAAGTTTCTGGATTTATTTAATTATAGATTTTTACATTCATCTGGACTATTAGTAAAATGGGAATGTGAACACAAAACCTTTTTGCACAATGGTTTGAAATTTATTGATGAAAATTCCTCTTCAGAAGGCTATGTGTTATTTTCATCATTTGTATTTTTGAAACTGTCTAGATTCATGGTTTTGTTTTCTTACTAAACTTTTACAGAGCTCCCACTTTCCTTATCAGTCATAAACAAAAATGTTGTATACTTCAGATTGAGTAATTAATTTATAAGTAAACCAATTAATGAATTGTCATTTTTTCCTTTAGCTAAACTAAGATGGCACTTTGTTTCAACAGTGCCTGGGAGAAGCACTATGATGGACATCTTTCCCTGCCGTGCTGGAAGACTTAAGACTTTCCAAAACTTCAGAGAAGTGTCAAAAATTTTTTCACAACTCAACCAATTACTCTTCATTCCTTTAGAAAGCTGGCAGAACACAGCAATGTAAAAAAGGCTGTGCCAGTCTCATGCTATCACAGCAGATCTATAGAGCCATCCCAGAAAATAAGGTAGGGCAGAGCCAAATGAGGCTCCCTTTTACACTCCCTTACAGGCAGGAAGAATCTGTCTTTGTTTTCAAATAGAATAACATTAGGTTAAAGGAGAAACAATGATCAGAGGAACAGTACTTAACACCACCCTTCAAAAGAGTAAGAATCAGCCATTAGATTCTTGAGGTTGTCCCAGATCTGAAATTTCAGTAGTAAGACCTTGCAGTGAAATGATAGAGTGCTAAACAAACCCAAAGAGCCAAATATTTTTCATTTCTTCCTCCAACAGGAAATTATCAACCATAACGCAGCTTATGCTGGTGGAGAAGTGCAAAACAAGAATTTTCATATTGATATAAATCAGAAAGGAGTAACGTGCCTCCAAGGACTATCCAGATTGCCAGCCACCAATATTTATGAAGCTTATCTTTCTACTAAGTAAAACAAATGTACTGGCTTATTTCATTCCTTCAGCAGCAACACTACAGAAAACAGAGGAATTGCCAGATCACACACAGTCCTGCTGTGCACTCTGCCCACAACACGTTCATACTTAACTAACACTACTGCTTAATCTCCTCCCCTTCTGTGTTAACTTATAAGCAAAAAAAGGAAGGTAAAGTATTGAGATGAACATAGTGAAAGAAAAAAATTATTCTATTAATGCTTTTCTCAATAATGTATCTACACACATATTCTGCATATCTATGCTTTTATGCATTTTATTGTAAATGCTTTGAAGTGATTACATTGTGTTTTACTCACAGGAAAAATTAAGATTTACTACCTAAAGATTCATGTGTGTGGTAGGTACATCGCCTTTTGAGATTAAATTCTAAAATTAAGCATTCTGGGTTGTTTCACACAGGGGTCACCGCTGGAGTTTTTTGCTAGGTGAAGTATAGATCTGACGATCAGATCATTGAACAAAGCATAAATAAAATACATATAGGATCGCAGAAGATTTTATGTTTTTCAGTAGAATGAACAACTTACTAATTCAAAAGTGGATTACTGTTGAAACAGAAAGCAGGGGAATCTCTGTCTGTCAGTCATTTCCATGTCCTTAGAAAAGGGGAATCAGTGTATGCAGGACAACCTCTGCTTCCAAATTACTTGAAATGCATGGGACCAAGAAAGAGCACCCACCATCTACCAATCTTAAAATGGAAATACTGCTAGTAGGGTCCAGAATGTAGGAAGTCATACACAGAATACCCAGTGTACATATATTTTTCACATAGCAACACTGGAAGGAAGAAACTCTAAGGAACAGCCAGATTTCACAGGGTAGCGTGTCTGTCTCCTGACTCCAGCTCTGCTAATAACCAGCGGTTTGGCCTCAGGCAAGCCACCTTCAACTGCAGAGATGGGAAGTGAGAACACGATAACTTCCTAAGTACCTTCATACATCTAACCATATTAACTACTCGCAAAACTATTAAGCAAGAATTTATGCATTAGAATACATAAATCAAGAGGTCCTTCAGATTTCTGCAGGTCCAACCTTGTGAGCTTCAGCTCAGTGAGCATCAAGTTTCTTTTGGCAACATGCTGAATCCTCCACAGTACAGCTTCTTATGGGCAAATACCCTTTTGTTTTGCTGACAAAAGCACATATAAAGCATTTTTCTATTACAAAGCTCCTTAACGCATTTGAAGAAAAAGTTTCAAGGATGTATAATCCTTTCCAGAATGAGCCATCATCCCAGGAATAGTTTGCACTTTGAACTGAATATCAAAACACAACACAATCTCACATCAAACACAACTGTGCGAAAGCTGACTCCTGAAAAGTTTAGCCATAAGCGATTATATCAAATACATAGCATCCCTATGTTTTCAGTACCAGATAGCAGGGAGGTGCACATACCTGTACGTCTCCTATATGGAAGAAAATCAGCAAATGTGTAAAGCAAAATAACTACTGCATATGAACAAATCAGGAGCACAGGAAAAAGGAACAGAGCACATTAAATATGCTTTGAAGAATGACATACTGCTACAAGGAGGAAGAATTCTCTATATGAAAAGAATTTAAGTCCTCTGAAAGTGATAGAAATATTGTATCAGATGAAGCCATTATTTGTAAATGCAAGCTTTTGTTTCATTCCTTGCACTTTCATTTAAGATATATACAAAACAGGATTTTCCTTTCACTGCTGGCATTTCAATCATTTCTTCCCCTCATACTTTTCAGTAGTTTAGTAGTCAAAACACTAACAGTTAGAAAATGTTACTTCTGTGTTGATGAAACACATTACTCAACACTACTGCGTAGTGTACTTGGAGAAAAATCAGGAATTGACATGTTAAGCTTGCTTCTGCAAACCTACTGTTTTTGTAGGCACTTGTAATACTAATATTGTACTTGTAATACTGCATCTGTCTGGCTTTTCCTGTTGATTCCTGTCCTGTAATTCTCTGAAAAGTCGTAACACCATCGTTGAATCAACTTTTTCTTTTTCTATTATTGAAATACTTTGTAGAAAGCAAATTTTTTGAGATGCTGTAGCTTGACACTAGGTAATACAGACTTTTCCCAATCACATTAAATACATAGTTTAAAATATATACTATTTAATATACACTTTTTGATTTGTGAAGCAGCAAGAATAGCCAGAGGCAAAGCACTTGTCTCGGTAAACTACTGTATAAATAGATTAAAAACTTGCAGCATGGTATTTTGCTCACAAAGCTTTGGCTTACATGGACTACACACAGTAACATTTATTTTCATTGATCCTATAGAATTTATAGTTTCCCCTGACAGAGAGCTCCGGAAGAACACAACCAGAAGCAAAACTGAAAATTTATGAGTACCAAGCACTATGAAGCAGGGGCATCAGGAACTGTGCCAGTACTTCATTAATGCAAGGCTATCCGGGGTACTGACACAAGCCACGTG
This sequence comes from Porphyrio hochstetteri, assembly GCA_020800305.1. NCBI lineage: Eukaryota > Metazoa > Chordata > Aves > Gruiformes > Rallidae > Porphyrio > Porphyrio hochstetteri. The sequence continues at coordinate 7,880,509 of CM036915.1, read as the reverse complement.
TTGGTGGCTTCTCCACAATAGACGCATGTGCATTCTTTGCCCCCGCAATGCAGACAGGCAGCTTATCTCACTTCACCAAGGAATAAGTAATATATTTATGGCTAGTAGCACCATCATGACAAACGTAGGCGAGCATCCAAAGCATACCTTACCTTATTTCAGACTAACATTTCTTCTTGTTTATTTCTCTAAATAACCACTCCCCAATTAGTGCAATGAAGTTTTAAGATGTTATACTATTAGATAAGTCTGTATCTAAGAGCTGCAGAAAGTAAAGAATGCATCCACTCAGAATACAGGATTACGTCTCATTAAATAAAGTAACAGTAATTATATTTTATTGTTGCTGTTATAATAATTTGAATTACTATTATTTCAATCACAATGACCTAATTGATTTTTTTTTAATATATTGATATATCTGATTCAATTACTTTCTGTATTCTCAAATCATTCAACCAGAAAAAAAAGAGTCCAGATTACATACACTCAAATTTTCCTGCGTCTGTAATCAGAAATATAAAATGGGGGAAAAAACACCCAAAGCAAACCTATCAGCTCTTAAATCTAAGACTCCATAAATTAAAAGACTTGACAGGCAGTGTCTCTTACTTCAGCATCGTGCTATGTGCATTAAGAAGCAAGCATCTGTGTTAAGTGATGCCTGAAGTGGAGCCTGTCCCAGATGAGCTGCTTCTTACTGAGCAAGTGGGCTTACTCAAGGCAGGGAAGATTGCTGGGACCACAAGATGTGGGCCAGAAGGCGTCTGACAGGGCAGAGCCTGAGCAGCAGGCAGAGCTGCCAGTAGCATCCAGGTTGTAAAAAGGACAGAGGAAACCATGTTAGGAACCTGACAGAGGTGTGCAAACTAGCAAGAATTCCCCTCAAAGCTAGCTGGGTTGCGAGAAGATTCGTATAAAAACCCTCTAAAAATTTCTGTCTTCTCTAATTCAGTTATAAAAGGTAACTATTATAGTTTCTATTCTAAGTATAACTGACCTTAAAAGCATATTGATCTCTACGCAGTTCACCGTAGTAGAACACCTAGGGAGCTTTACCTCCAATGCCTGGCCAAGGTCCTGCCATGAAAAAAACCAAAGTCTAGCTCTTCAACTAAATAAAAATAAGCATAAACAGTTAGTAATAGGGGGAAGCCAAAAGTAGACAAATTTAAGACTAAAATATTAATTCTTAGTAAGATTCGGTAACCACTGGAATACAGTACCTATGAGCATGATGGAAATGTCATCACAAAGGCAATACCAGATAGCATTTTTTGAAATATTTTAAAAAATATTTTGGACTACATGCTACAACTCCAAAGGAAGTGCTGCAGTTCATGATGAAAGGGTTTTTTTGGCTGGTTGTTTAAAGAGGTCATAGAATGTGAATTTATCGATCATTTCTGACCTTATATTTAGCTATACATAATACAAAACCAAAAAAAGGAAGATAAAACTTGAACGTAATTTAATTACAGATTATACAATTAAATAACTCACATTATTTTAAAAATGAGCCCATTTTAAAAACTTACTACACAGAAATGGCAATCAAACCAATACTGTTAATAATGTTTTGCAACTGCATGAGAAACAACAAAATGTAGCTTCCTGTTACTTGCCTCATAATAGAGATTATTTTGTTTCATGATTCAATTATATCACTTGCAAAATTATTTCTCAACACCTGCCAAGAAAAGACTGATAATGAAAATTTTTGGCATTTCTGATCTGTTTAATTCAGCATTTCATGTCCTTCACCTAAAATAAAGATTTGAAAAAAATATTTTCTCTAGGTCTAAAGCAAGGTTCTATATTAAATAGAAAAAAAACTTTCCTGCTGTGTGGACAACTGCATCAGGTTAAAGATTTTAATGCTTTTGTGTTAAGAATCATAAATTATATTGTTTTATCCTAAAAATATATATAACCATTCAATTCCAACCATTATTAAATTAAATCACATTTCCTCTAGATAAAATCTCTTTTGACTAGGTCTAATGAGGCTATTTAACATTTTAAGAGAAAGCTGAAACCATGGTATAAATATTAAATACATACAACTTTTTTCTAATTTCAAAGCTAGTATTTCAGACTAAACCTTCTGAAATTAAACTTGGTGTACATTATTTTATCGACCATGTTATGATCCTATTAACTTGTTTTCATTCAAATAGATCTTGTAATTTAACTGATTTATTACTAGTTGCTCAGTTGTACCTTTATCTCTGTATCTCTTTATAAAATATTTTTGCAGAAAACCTAACTAGAACTTTAAAAGCTATGCTATTTGAGGTTATAATAAATGCTACTGGTTTTAATTTAGAAGTAAAAAATTACACCCCTCTACTACTCTATTTTATTTATTGCTAGCTTTTATTTATTAGTTTCAACCAAAAGTCAGGAAGTCAAATACTCAAAATAATTACCTGAAAGCTGTTGAGAAGAGCACAGTTCACAACAGAAAGGGGCACTGCCTGTTTCCAGTTAGATTTGAATCACAAAGAACAACCCTATTTAAAGACCAGATGAAGCAGTTTAGTTTCCACTCATACCCTTCTGGTAGTAAATAACAGCAGCAGTAATAATAAAGCTAGTAATTTGGTAATACTTCCCAAGCTTTTTAAGAACCCTGGAATCCAAAAATACTACTTTGTCTCTGTACACCCCAGGGCAGAATGCCAGATAAAGGGAAAGATCTATTTATATCAAAACAAATCTCTCCTAATATCTCATAATAAGAGTATTCTGTTCAATACCTTCAGGAAATTCCATCAGTAAAGGCAATAGGTGGCCATACAGATTATTTCCTTGGATTAAAGAACTGTAACACAACAGTGAGTTTAGCATTGTCATATTCTACATGCAACAATATGTATTTGCTATTTCTGCAATAATACAGAAACAAACCAGCATCAATTTAGAGCTTATTTATTTTTTTTTTTAGGGAAATGTTAATGGAGGCCTGATTTCATAACAAAGCCTGATTCAGTAATAAAGCCCTCATGCTCTCAGCTCAGAAGTATTAAGAAGAAATTTGTCAGAACTAGATATTTCATAATCTATTAATTTTCTGCTATTTTGATTCTAATTAACACTTTTAACATCAACAGCTTTCTGCCTAGGAAGCCTGGTAACTAAAGCATTTTTGCCCTGAAGCATAAACAAAAACTACTACACAGAATCTTACCACTCATGGAGTACTTGAGCTGTAATTACAAAATGGAGCACCTCGTAACTTTCAGTCCTATTTGAAAATGAAAAACTTAGTCCAAAAAAATAATTTTATTAGCTGCTTTGCTGTTTATATTATCTCCCTACCAGTCTTAGGGGGGTAGCATACATCTCAGTGATTAATTTTTGTTACCTTGTCGTGGTTTTGCCCCAGCCGGGGGCCGCACCCCACATAGTCGCTTGTACTTTTAGAAGGAAGGGGGAAGGAAAGTTGGGGGAAGGGGAAAAGGGAAGGAAGAAAGGAGGAAAATAAACCACAACCTAGAAACCAGAACCACGCAGGTTTGGATAAGGATAGTTTACTAAACAATAACAGAAAACTAGATATAACAATAACATAAGTTTAAAGCACAAAATAGATGAAACTGGTGATACACAATGCAATTTCTCACCAAACCACACAACTCAGGCCGCACAGCTTAGAGCTCGTCCCGGACAACCCGACCGCCCCAGAAAAACTGCACGTCCTGGCGTTGTCTCCCCCTCTTCCCCCTAGTCCCCCCTTAAACTGAGCATGACGTAACTGGCATGGAATATGGTCTTTGGCCAATTCGAGTCACCCGTCCTGGCTTCGTCCCCTCCTTTCTCACTAGTAAGGAAGTATGCAGAGCTGAGAAAGGTACTTGATTGCCCGGCAACAAATCGGAGACATCAGGGTTCTATCAGCACTATTCTCATGCTAACACCCAAACATGGCATTCCATTCACTGCTAAAAAAAAAGTTTAACTCCATCATAGCTGAAACCAGGACATACCTAAAAATAACTTTTCAGCCTGTTTCAAACCCTTTTCACACCCTAGCAAATCCATTCCTCTCTTGCCCCCTCTTCCTCCCTGCCTCTCACCCACCCCAGGGAGCAGCAACAGAAGTTAACTTGCAGTTACATATTTACTTCTATTTTTCCATTCTTTGCTAAGGTGTTGACCACAGCAACAGCTAAGGAAATTCTGAGAATGCAAAAATCACAGGATTTTGCAGCCACACTGCAAAAGGATCCTTGCCAAAGGGCAGCAGAGCGCTGGTTTGGCACCTATGTGCAGTGCGATGATGACTACTTATCAGGCAAAGGCAAATCACTGCTTTATACAAATCCATGCTAAAAGTCTTACCATTTATTTTCAGGACTTTTTATGAAATGAATAGATTTATCGTGTCTGCTAGAAACTGTGCATCTAAGTTGTTGGATTGTGTCAATCCATTCCATGAGTGATGCATACCCTTGCCTCCCCCCCAGTGTTTTTACATGTTGAAATTGGTTCCCTCAAATTCTCTAAGACTCTGCATGTTGATGCACACTACAAAGTATCTAAACTTTCAGGGCTTCCAGTATCTATACAAAAATATAAATATACATAAAATTGTATTACAAAATATAAATTATATCATTACAAACACAAACATATTGTATTCTACTGTTAAATATATCTAAAACAGACAGGATAACATCCTTCTTTTCATTCACTCATTTGAAAAGTGCATTTCATTTTATACTGATCTTTAACATCACTGGCCTACAGGCTTCTACTATGCTAAAAGAGGAACAAAAGGAGGAGCTTTACTATTTTGCAGATAAAATTCAAGCTCTTTTTTCAGCATTCAAGTAATACAACACTTCCAACAGCAATTTTAGCAAAGCAAAGCTTGCTGGTAACTATTTTCATTGCAGAGAACAATTTTTGTCAAAGAATCTTTTAAATGGGCAAGGGGGAATAAGAGCTGGTACACCCTTGCGACATGACAATAAGCACTCATAAGAATCTTTGAATGATCCGCAGTTAATACTTTAAACAATCTTTATGTACAGTCAACAAAAAAGTTTTATATAGTTTATATTGTCTAATTTTTATGACTAACATTTTCTTTTATACACAAGTGCTTCCCTAAATAAAAAACCCATGCACATGAAAGCTAACATAATATTATTTTGAAAGAGAAAGAAAGCAAACTGCACTAACCTATTTTAATGCCACTCAAAATGTTGTCAATTTGAAATGCTTCAAAATGACTGCTGCAGCTCTACAATCATGTGGAAAAAGCAGAGTTTATATCCAGTGTGATCATAAACACTTCAAACATAAATGCTTTCTGACCAGAATTCTGACCACATAGGCTAAAACCTGCAACTGCCTCAGCCCTACCAGTTAAATTTTCCCTCTGACATATTCTCGGAGCAAGTAAAAACTGAAATACTTTACAATTACCTAATAAAGTACTTTTTCCTCAAAAATGTTCCAAGGCAATGGGACACCACAGTTAGGTTAGGAAAGATGATATTTTTTTAAATTAGTTTTGTATATAACAAAACAATCCATATTTAAACAAAACAGACAGCTAAATCACTAATTAGAAATTAAAATATCCTTAAAAAACGTGCAAGTAATCTAGCAACTTTAAAACAAATCTACCTAAGACTGAATTTGTACTCCCATAGCAGCTGCATTAATACAGTCCCTCCAGGTATACAATATATTATTTTTTGCAAGTGTCACATTGTTGGAAGGATTCACCTCTGTGGAAGTGTTGGTGAAACGCTACTCCATATAAATTAACCTTCCACAACATCTGCAGCAGAATACCCCGAGGAAATAAAAGCTCATGTTGTCTTGCTGACAAGTAGAGGCATCAAAAGGCTATGCAAGCAGCCCTTCCTGGCAGTAGCATAATTAGAAAGAAGCAGGTTATAAAGGTCAGATTTGCTGATATTTTGCATCTGTCTTTCCAAAAATATTAATAGCAATTAACTATGCATGTGCAGTCATTACTGAACAATTCTGTGGTTTCTTTCAGAGCTATCACACCAGAATATTTTTACTTTTATCATTAAGGAAGAAGACTTCTGTCAGGTAATCAAAGTCAGCAAACCATGACTGCTAAATCGTATCAAAAGTGCATGTGCATTTTCAGTATCACAGAGTTTCTGAGGCAAGGCTTTAGTGTGGACAGCTTTTTTTCCCACATTTGATTGTACATGTGATGTAACCTAATTATAATTTTGGCTGTTCAATGAAAAATTGAACACACATCTCTGTGGAAGAATCACGAAAATAATTTGATGGAGATGCATCAATACATGAACATTAGAATTTCTAAGACTGTCACTCATATACTTGCATGAGACTTCATAGTACCTCTAGTAAGGAAATCCAAACACTTGATCAAAGGCATGTCTAACTCAAGATCTAAACTGTGATTCACCTAGCAAACAAATACCACCAAAATAAAAGTATTTCTTGTCAATAAGCACAGGGTAGTTAGACTGTCTTTGGATCATGGTGCATTTCCTTCCATCTATTCCACACAGAAAACTTTGTCACATGAGTTATGATTGTACAAAGAATAAGGTATCCACTCCCAAATCCACCCCCCCCCAAATACTTAGTATTAGCTCATATGAATTTTTCTTCTATTTTTAATAAACACATTTCATACACAATTAATCCCATCTGAAATACATTTCTGAAGTTACTGTTTCCTCATTATTCTACATCGAAATAGAAAGTTTACCAGTCTTTACCTTTCCTGATATGAAACAGTATTATGGCAACAACGAATGACAGAATGTGTTAGGTTGGAAGGGACCTTTAAAGGTCATCTAGTCCAACACCCCTGGAGTAAGCAGGGACACCTTTAACCAGATCAGCTTGCTCAGAGCTTCATCAAGCCTGACCTTGAATGCCTCCAGAGGCCAACAAAGATGACATCAAACACTCTTTTGAATGAAAATTCCAATAAAATATGAAATGTGACAAAAGGCAGAAAAACTACTTCTGTTCAGAACAGGATTTAGCTACATATCCAGAGACAAACTGCATACTTTCACCTCTAAAAATCTATGATTTTGTAGTGAAACAACAGAAAGTAGAGTATCCAACTGAGTGCAGTCTTTGTTTGTCTTACATATCTGTGAAACTTTTCAACCCAAAGCTTTTGTACCTCTGAGAAAATAAATATTGCAATACATAAGCAACTAAAATGTTGAACCAAAACCTAATTTTTCTCAGTCTGGGATCCAGGTAAGCCTACTAAGTCATTTCAAGTCAACAGCTTAAAACCTTCTGCAATGATTATGCTATATACACTGTAAATACAGGGGTCAATTGAGTTCAGCGGAAGTCTAAATCTAGCAGCTGTAGGAATTGAATAGGAAATGAATCACATATCAAAATAGCTTGGGTTTCTATTATCAACCTGCTTCTATATTACACTGTGTGTTAACACTTTGTATTGATACTCTACAAGGCAGAGATACCAAAACTAGTAAAAATGTGAAAAAGTAGAATAAGTTGGATTCGCACATCTTTTGTTCCATATATGTATTCACAATTTGACTCCTTTACTCTCAAAGGTCATATCTGTCTTTTTTTTCCTTTGAAAACTCCTCGGTGCTTACAAAATTCTTGAGAATACATCAACTATGAGGGCAGAGTGTAAATATGAAAACTAAAAATAATCATTTATCTCTCCACCATCTCCATACCATTTTTGATAACATGCAATAAATTTACTGGTTTCAGAAACCTCTACAGGTGTTAATGAAACAGCTGGAATTGAAACAACTTCCTATTTGAATATTCAGCATCAGATTACTGATCTTTTTTTAAAAAAAAATAAACTAAACAGAACAACCCCCTCAGTAATCTCTCACTTTCATGAAATATCACTCAAGAAAGTAAACAATGTGCTCTTGCTGCATGTCTCCAATACTCTACAAAATTTACATTAAAAATTAGATCTGTTCCTTTTTATGAAGGTACAATTTTGTAAAATAAGTAATTCAATTTTTAGCCTTCTAACATTTCTCTACTCCTATCTAGTCTGAAATATCCCAAATTTTCTTATACTGATATGGTTAAATAAACATTTTCTCTCCATCTTGTAAAACATATTTAGACATAGTAATGCCTAAAATATAAAGCTATAATCAACTCCCAGCATTTAAGAGCAGTTAATTATTCTATGCCTTATGTTCAGAAGCTACACATAGTAAAAATCAAGAGCAGGAAAGGGATTTAAATATCCAAAAAGTGAAAAAAGTACTCAAGACAAAGTTAGTTACTGAAGCAAATGTAAGTAACATGACACTTCCAGCATATGAACAAAAAGCGAACAATAAAGATGACTGCAGACTTGTAAAGAATGAACTAAATATTTTACTGAGACACATTCCTAAACAAAAATAACTTCTTTTCCTCAGTGCTTACAAAGGAAGTGGGGTAGATGTCAGAAACCAAGACTCATCAAGGAGGAAGAAGAAATGCTGAAGGAAACCAGACTCACACCAAGAAAGAGTTGAAGAAATTACAGTGTGCAAGGGCTGCCAAAACCTCCAACACCAGATGAGATGCAGCCTGCAGTTCTAAAAGAAGGAACAAATGAGATGGAAGAGTCATTAGCAGATATATTTAGAAAGTATGTGAGAACAAGGGAATTACTGATGGACTGAAGAGAGGTAAATGTAGCACCCATGCCATACTTTTCATTATAAGCAGCAGCAAAGATACTGGAACTGTGACAGTTTCCTACTGCATGGTAACGTCATGGCAACATGATGCAATTGGAGCAGATGGGGAATAGAAGGGTCTGTTTAAGAGTAATTAAGACATGCTTGTTTAGGAAGGGGCAAGTGTTATGCCCCAAGCAAGCTTTATTTGCTCTTCAGGAAAAGCTGCTTGTGGTCTTTTAAAATTTTGCCACTGGGGATAACTGATTAACAGATGGATGCTCAAGAGTCATCTAGATTCTGACATGAGTGCCAGCTGGGCAGCAGAACAGGCAGCCTTTGTAGAAAGGGTAACAGAGAGATGTAGACTCAGGCAAGAATAAGCTGCAAGAAATGTTCAGCTGTAAAAGGGCACATAGAATGTTCATTCTAAATAGATGCTTCACTCTGTGACACCTTTTCCCCCCCTTTCAAGTGTTCTTTTCTTTCTCTCCAGGTTCACAGCTTTACTGGGTCATTCTGTAATAAATAAAAATCCATAAGGAATTTGTTCTCAAACCGGCAGATAAGGGTGAAGGGGGGTAGGTTCCCCAATTGTTAATTGTTTGAATGTTTTGATTGTAGCTATTGAACTATTGTGCACACACTTTTACTTACTAACAAGATGCTTACAAAGGGTTAAGGGGGGGGGGCTTACTAACAAGATAGTTTGAAGTGCCATAGTGGTTATGTCAGAGGCAACCTCACATAAATAATGTCTCACTTGAACAACTCTAGTTAGTCCTGAGTGATTAGTGTCCTTGGAAAAATTTAAAGCGGACCCAGGACTGATAAGGAGGAAGCATCCCTAGGAAGGTGGTGCCTAAGATAGATAAGAAAGAAACATCCCAATTATAATTGTGCCATCTGGAACAATCACAACTACGCATGTGCCAGGGGAAGGAGTTGAAAAGTTCAACCTGAGGAAGACTACGGCCTTCATCTTTACGACCACCAGAGAGACTAGGACGACCCCCTAGCAACAGTATGCGCAGCCGCAGAAAGATACCAGAATGTGCCACGTAAACCTGGGACTCCTGAACTATAAAAGGGATGCTGGTGGGGAGTGAGGTGCGCGCCGTTGGTGGAGCAGGAGACTCCCCGGCCGCCCAGCGCTATTTTGCCTGCTTATTGCTTGCTCAAATAAATTCTATTTAGACTGAGTGAACAATTTGTCATTGCTGTTTATAACAATTCTCCATATTTTTTTTTTCCTTCTTCCTCTTTTGTCAGGGATATTCTAATAAAATGGCACTGGGAGTAGGTTTTTCTGTCAGTCGTTTCCATCTACTGGTGAAGGAAGAAGGGAATTGGCGGTCTTATGAAAAAAACCCCAGCAACAGGTGAGACAGAACACTTAAAAATCTAAACCTTTATGTTAATCTGCATGTAAAAAGCAATTTGGGATATGAATAGAAACCATCAGAGTTTACACATACTACAAATTTTGAAGACCACACTGTGAGATCGCCCTACTCAATCAAACAAGAGGCATTAATTCATGGCTTAAACCAGAAGTTCATACACTAGGAAAACATCTCTCAGGGCAGGAAACACTGGTGGAAATTTCAGTCAATATCTGACTTCCCACTTCATACACACATGTATGTACACATGTAAAAAGTCTTCTTTTTGGCAACCAAAATTTTAACAGGACAGCAAAGGATGAGAAAAACAACGATACTAACAAAAAGAAAATACAAAGCAGTTGATATACAATGCAATTCGCTCACCACCTGGAACCTGATGCCCAGCTCATCCCCAAGCAGTGATCCCTCCTTCCCAGACAGATCCCCCCCCCTTATATAATGAGCATGATTGTCGTATGGTATGGAATATCCCTCTGGCTAGTTTGGGTCAGCTATCCTGGCTGTGTCCCCCCCAGCTTCTTGGGAAAATTAACCCTATCTCAACAGAAAGATAGGACGATCATTTATCTAACTGTGTCAATGCATAGTAAATAAAATACTGTATGCTACTCATTTCCACAGGCTGAACATCAATATCCAAGTTCAAGCTGGACTGCAAGTATGGTTGATCAGATAACTTCCATTTTCTGAACAACTGCACAAACATGACTGGGGCACATTCCTGCATACGCATATTTAAAATCACATGCTTCTATTACAAATATCTTTGAAATCTACTTTCTGATAAATGCTTCAGTAAAATCATTTGAATCTTCACAGAAACAGAAAACAAAACACACCACAAGCACAGCCAAAACTAGTCATTAAATATAGCACAGCCATATAAAACATTTATAGTTTTTACCTAGTTATGTTATTCATCAAGGCAATTGATGAAACAAAACCCTAAGAGACCCTGTTTATTTCTCATACAGTCGGTTATTTCTCCTACTATTTGGAAATGAGTATTTATGCATTGAGCATAAAAATATCCTAAAGCAATGGAAAGAGTAAACGTTGTGGTTGTCTTGCTACTACTGAAACTTAAACTGCTGCAAGAAGCTGACGAAAAAAACCAAAAAAGAAATCGAAAGATCTACAACCAACTTTTGTAGGAATGGCTCAATCAGGATGTGGCTAAGGATGTCTACAGCAGACCTGTTTTTTAATAAGGAAAGATAATTTATCACAAAACCCACAAAAACATTCGATTTTAACTACCCTGTCTGAGAATCTACTTGGAATAATTAACAAATAGAAGCAGTTTTCACAGAAAAAGAAATCTATTTTAAAACCACTTTCAAAATGGTGTAAAACCTTGAATAGGCTTATCAATAAATATATTGACCTAATTTTTACACTGTCCCACAGACTTTTGGTATGACTACAGTCACACTGCAGTCATATGTACAGACAGTTGATCCAGCTTTGTTACCAGAGCAGTATGGTCATGTTAGTGGCTTTACACAACTAGAAGCGGAAGGGAAGAGACAAAGAAAACATAACTATATCCCAACTATAAGGAAAGATTCGTCACAGCTCATATGTTCTTCACTGAAATCATTCAAACTTAACACAGAAATCTATTATGTCAGGATTAATTATGTTGCTTATGCAGCTGTTCTTAAAAATTACACTAAAAAAGATAATACATCATAGATTCCATTCTGCGATTTCTTACTTTCTTGGTTCACTAGCACTCCTCTCTGCTCTTCTAGGTCCTGTTCTAGACAGCTTTTGATCTGTCTTCTTCTTGTTGCCATACCCACATTTTAATTCCTTCTTCCCATCCTAGTCTTCTGCCTTTCTCTTCCCCTTGATTTAGCATTCAGCAACTCTGAACTTGAGTATTTTCCTTCCATGCTCCTAGAAAAGAGGTCAAAGAAAACCACTCTGCTCTCACTTTCAAAGCCTGGGTTCACACTCCGGTCCACACCAGCTCTGAGCAAAACTTCCAGCTTTATATTAAAATAGCTACTTTGTGAATTAGCATTGGATTTCGTTTGCGAGTAGAATCAATTACAGCTTTCCAAGCTTCTTCCTGAAAGCAAGAAATACCCAGCATTCAACCATATCCCGGTTTATCAGAAACTTCGCAAAACTCTCGTATAAGATCTAGTTGTTTTACCCAATGTTTTGTTAACCTTTAACACTTCAGCCTCAGAGACTGTTTGTCTAACAGTAGGGTTCTTCATGAACATCTCGATGAATTAATTCAAAGAATACACATGTTGAAATGATACTGCAGAGTGAGGGAGATGTGATATTCTGCATCTCATCTCAACACTCCACAAATATCAAAGCCAACAATGACATATGATGACAATCTCTGCTGGAGGGCAGGGGATAAAAAGACTTTTTTTTAAAATTAAAAAATCTCAATCAGATTTCATCTGAAAGGAAGCTGCAAATTCTCTAGCCAGAGTTTAAAAATATATGTCTCATCACTTGGGACACTCTAGGACCTCAGGTTAAGTAGTATGGCTAGGAATATATCAACACCCCATACCACTGGGAATGTAGGAAACTTACTTGCATGTTATTTCTATACATTTTATGTGTTGTCTGCTTCCTGGAGTTTGGTTATTTCCGCTATATTGAGCAATGATATCTAGTGATAGAAGATAATCAACGAGGAAAACATTTGGATCAGTTTTACATATTCCATGCATCTTGTGGGGCAAATGTAATTGTGGATGTATTTACTTAAAATTATTAGTACTTTATTTTTTACAACAGTTATAGAACTTTTTCTACTGATTTTTACTGAAAAAGAAACTGATTTAAATCCGATGTTCAAATCTAATTTCTTACAGCACTTCTAGAGAGAAAATTTCTTGTTCTGCAACACACTCCCAGGCTGGCCCAACATAAGTATTTTCTAACAGTCTGTTGAGTATTTGACTGATGCTTACCATTGGTGCAGTCTGAGACCTTGCATAGAAGCTCATCCTTGTGCCTGACATGCAGGTTCAACTACTGCCATTTTGGATGACTCCTCTTTCATTGTTCTTAAATAATGAAAATCTTACCTATTTATTAAAAAAAAAAAGCCCACCAAAAAACCCCCTAAAAAGAAAAAGCATGAAGTAGTGGCTCATTTGAAGGGATAATGCATTGAAAATAGTGTGCTCCCTTCCATTTAAGCCAAAAGAAAGAAATAAGAAACCATCCTGTAGAACAGAGGTAAAGACCAGATTTTTGAGCCTTTTATACCCAGGTTAGTTACTAAAGGCATATGCACAGATTTGCATTTTTACTGATGCATGGAATTCACTGTATCTGGAACACAGATTTCATAGGAAATGTTTTTAATACCTATTCCAAGTAATACAAGTATTGTGTTAGAATTAGATGATCTTTAAGGTCCCTTCCAACCCGTGTCATTCTGTTTCACAGACAGTAAAAAATACATTTCTGTTTCTTGAAAAAAATATTAAATTTATCAGTTTATTGTTAAAGCTTTAATTTTGTTTTCTTTTTTTTCTGGGATCACCCAAATACCAGATGGCAACAGAGGAGCTTTCTACTCAGTTCAGAAGCTGAATTAATCTCCTTAGCACAAATAGAATTGCAATTACCATAGACTGTAACAGAAAAATAATCTCACTGCACAATTTAAAGTTTTGTACAAGTTAATTCAACCTCAGGAGCTACACAAGCTCTCCCCCAATTTTCAGACACTTCCATAAACAACAAGGACAAAAATTCCTATTTGAACACAGCCTTTTAACCTTAGGCAGTGGTAGTGACACAGACAGAATAAATAAGGGAACTCTTGAAAATCTTCCCCAAAGCACTACAAATTCTCTGGTTCATAATTAAAAACACAGAAAGCTTAATGAGGATACATCTGAAATATACGCACAATATAGTTAATATACAGACAATATATACAGACACTAGAGGTGTCTCCTCCAGTAAATTTAAATACCAGTTTGATAACAGACACAGACTCCATGTATACATAGGGCATTTTAGCAACAGAAGCAACTGATGGCTAGGTGGTGACCAATAAAATTCACACACAGTCTGGTCAATCTTTCAGATAATAATGTCTATACAAAGACACTTTAGCATGAGAGCTTCTATATGTAATTAAATTTCTGCACATTAATATCACAGTGAAATTTCCTTGATGATTTGTAAATCTTCTAGTGAATGCATAATAGAAAACACAACTGATGCTAATGTCTTGGAGATACAACTATTCTCAGTTTTGACTTTGGATCCAAGGTGTTAACCACCAATTAATTTCTATACCAATCCTACATAACACATTTCTGGTAAGAGAGTCAGAAGTTAATGGATGATAAACTAGTCTTTGTGTTTATTGATTCTTCGACTTCCTCTTTTTGCCTGCAGAAAATAATACTTTTGCAAAGAAAAGACATGGCATCTGTGAAAAAAACAAAGAATAGAACTGCAAACTGAGCAAACCAGAACCAGCAGCATGAGGGGTTGACCCTGGCCAGCAGTTAAGCACCACACAGCCATTTATTCACTCCCCCTTGCAGCAGGACAGGAAGAAAAACAGAAAAGCAAAAAGTGAAAAAATGCGGGTTGAGATAAAGACAGTTTAATAAGTCAAGGAAAGAGAAAGGGAAAAAATAAACAAAGCAAGTGATGCATAGTGGATAAAAGACAATGCCTTGATGCTGTGCAAGTATTGCTCAGCAATAGCCAAAACACTGCTGTGTTATCAATCCTGATTTAGTCACAAATCCAAAGGAAGCAGGAAACTAGCATCTTAAAATATTATCATACTTTCACCAATTTGCAGAATGTCACAGACTGTGTATGGTTTCATTTTATAAAGCTTTATTCATAGTTTCAAATTATTAAGTTATCTTTCTCTGCTATCATTCTTTGCAATTTTGTAACACTGTAACAAAAACTGCATGTATGGTGTAATCAATTATATAGTTGTTTACAATATTGTAAATTGTATTAAAAGGTAATTATTAACCATGTGTATTTTGCATATATATTGTATAAGTAACTCGCCAAGAAATACAACTCACCAGCATGTTGATGGTACTTTCTGCTATGAGGTTGTAAAGTTATACACTATTAATCGCTTAATCAGAACACATAATCATCCTACACACATGGGTTCCAACTTCTAAAAGGTATTTACAATACATCAACAAAAACCAGACATTATGTAGCCACTGCAAAGCTATTAATACTGGCTGTTGCACAGCTTAATGACACACCGTAATCCCCCTGCCCTATTTCTCCAACTGATTATATACCACCAAGTGCAAACACAGAAGTACAGAAGAAAATATATCAGCACTAAGCTGCTTCTTGGAAATAAACAATTTCCTATAGTAGATTTTAGGAAAGTGAGCTGTTCTTAGAGCATTAATGCTACCATTTACTGTTTCTTCCCTTTTATATTTATTTCCTTGAATGACACTGACCACAAATACCTACTTACATTTCAGTGAATCTGAAAGTAAGTATTTTTAATAGGTAATGCTATTACAATTCTATTTAGTTTTATTCAACCAAAGAAGCAGCAGTCCAAGGTACCAGGTAGAGAATTATTACTAACAAAACTCATAATGTAGACTAAAATGCATTGGAATAAAAACAGGTGTACCAGCTATTTGTCATAACAGAGAGCAGAAATTTTGTCCAATCTTTACAGAAATACACTTCTTACTCTAAACAAAACTACAAACCTACAAAATCTCCAATATGAACCACATTACTGACAGATCAGTAAAGAAAACAGCACTTTGGGCCATGCTAACTTTTGGTAACATGGGGGAAAAAAAATAGTTGGCGCCTCCTCTTTCTGCTCCTGCCAGCAAGAGATAAACCAGAGGAATGTCTGTGTATTCTCACATACCCATTGTTTGTTTGTGAAAAAAAAAACAATGGAAAAGTCTGAGAAATTCTAAATGTTACTCTATGACTACCCAATTCATGACATATCAGTGTTTTGCAATGTTTCAATGTGAAAGCTCTCCCTACTCAACAGCAGTGAGTAAAAATTTATCCTTTTTAAAAAAAAAAAAAATTATTTTAATTTTTAGTCTAGGAACCTGCCTGCTACCCTTCTCATGGGCACTCATTAGTTTCAATCATTTTCTTCACTTTGACCTCATTTTAGGCACATTTATGTTGCCATCAGGCAGCTTTCTACATCTGTTCATCTGTTGGTAAAAAAACCATCAACAAGCAAATCAATACAAACACAATCTGTCCTTTCTTTAATAACAATGAAAGGTGAATTATAGAAGGGCAGAGAGAGATTAAAAAAAAGTATCAGAAGCTTTAACACTACTGCTTTAGCTCATAATAGTGAAAGATATAACTGAAGTTCTATTTAAGCTTATTAATATAGGTGTTTCCATTTCATTCTTTCAATTATATGGCTTTCTTCTTGGGACAATCTTTAGTATTAACTTTATTAGTGTGTTATATATGTTTCTATGTTACATATGCACCCTCTTAAAGGCAACATTTATACTAATACATCTTTATTGACACAGATATCTTACCTTTTTAGTCAAGATTGATTTGAATCTAATATTTCTTTGTGGTAATAGGCTAATCAAACCTCTATTACCATGCATATACAAAGTATAAATAACTTTTCATTATGAAGTAACTAAATGAATCTCACAGCAGTATAAGTAACGTAGCTGAAAATTTTTTGCGGGCAAAACCCAACAGCTACTAATTTGTAACATGCTTTTATGCCAACTAGATAATTGTTTAAAAAGACTTCTGTGCAGTACAATTTTAGACAAGTTAAATTCAAAGAAAAATGCAGACCAGCAGCCTGTCTAGAACAGTAACAGACTAAGCACTTAAGTTCAGTATTCATTTTTTAAAACATTAATTAAAAAAATATTGAAAGTTATAACTTTACATTAGTATCTATTATTCCAACCCACACTGCACTATTGAGTATATCTACTAGTAATAGTGCTGTTTTCAGCCATTTTTAATTTCACACCATCAAATACAATATGATTCTTGCCTTTCTTGAAATATACACATTTATCACAATGTTTATGATGCATTAGTTCTTACATTTACATTACTAAGGCTATCACTTTTAGTAAGAGAGGTAGAGCTGTAACAATGGCAAGAAAAGGGCAGTAGGTATCTGCATTCCTTTACCTATAATGACTATTACATGTCTCCAAGACTTAAGTACAGATAGAAGGAAAATACTATCATCGCCGAGATCATTTATGTAATGCAACTTTAAAGGCCCAAGTTTTTTGTACTAAGTGTTTATAAATATTAGGATATGTAACAGCACTTGAAAAATCATCCCCAGAGGCTATTAGGCTCCTACATAAAGACAAAACCACTGGGAGTTACTCATACCAAATTCTTAAATAACTTGTCTAAAGTCTGTACAACATGATTAAAGCCACGTTGCCACTCACCACAAGTGAAAGGGGCCTCTTCCATGAAACAACACCAATTAATCCTGACAACAGCACCTGTAATAAAGAGAGCAGAGTCACCAAAGAAATATGGGGTTTATACCTATGTCATTAAAACACACTAAGTATTAAGAAAAAGCTTAATACACAGTCATTATCTATATTTCCAGAGTGCTGGAAGGCAACTGCTAAAAATATGTTTTCATTTTATTCTCTATAAAAATAAACAGAAATACTAATAAGCTCTTTTTAGAAACACATTTCAACCCAGCTGCCAGATCTAATAATTCTGATCAGACCACGATACCTCTTCAAACATCTTCTCTCCAAGCCCCAAAATGTTATCAGCACTAAACAAGAATAAATGTTTAAGGTAAATATTCTTGTGGTCTGTTAGCATCATCAAAAATTAGCTCACAAAAAGGGGAGTAAAGATAGGATAATCACAAAATCAGCCATGGAACCCAGTGAAATTAGTAAAAGAGGGTTTTTTTGTTCTACCCAATCACTCAAACAGCAACAAATCTTACGCTCACAAAAGCCCACATACATATATTTAAACCTTATCTTTAACATACAGATCATAGAATCGCAGAATCATAGGGGTTGGAAGGGACCTTGAGAGATCATCAGGTCCAACCCCCCTGCCAAAGCAGCTCCCCAGCTCATATTGCACAGATAGGCATCCAGAAGAGTCTTGAATATCTCCAGAGAAGGAGACTCCACCACCTCCCTGGGCAGCCTGTCCCAGGGCTCTGTCACCCTCACTGTGAAAAAGTTCCTCCGCATGTTGGTGCAGAACTTCCTGTGCTCCAGTTTACAGCCATTGCCCCTTGTCCTGTCCCCACAGACCACTGAAAAGGGGCTGGCCTTTTCCTCCTGCATCCCATACTTAAGATATTTATAAACATTAATTAGGTCCCCCCTCAGTCTTCTTTTCCCCAGACTGAACAGTCCCAGCTCACTCAGCCTTTCCTCACAGGGGAGATGCTCCAGGCCCTTAATCATCTCCTTAGCCCTTCTCTGGACTCTCCAGGAGATCCCTGTCTTTTTTATAGCAGGGAGCCCAGAACTGGACACAATACTCCAGGTGGGGCCTGAGCAGGGCAGAGTAGAGGGGGAGGATCACCTCCTTAGACTTGCTGGCCACACTCTTCCTGATGCATCCCAGGATCCCATTGGCTCTCTCAGCCACCAGGGCACACTGCTGGCTCATGGCCAACTTGTCATCCACCAGGACCCCCAGGTCCTTCTCCACAGAGCTCTTCTCCAGCAGGTCATCCCCCAGCCTGTACTGATACAGACGGTTATTCCTCCCCAGGTGCAAGACTTTACACTTGCTTGTGTTAAACCTCATCTGGTTTCTCCCTGCCCAGCTTTCCAGCCTGTCGAGGTCTCGCTGAATGGCAGCGCACAGATACCTTACCCCCTCCACTACAAGCCAAAAGCAAGTCAAATTCAGACCCAGATAAAACTAAGTTGTGTAGGTATTTTAAAATAACACAGAAGTTACAGTTAAGACACACAAGCTTTAAACAGAGAAAGGAAAAGAGAGACAGAAACTGGAACAATAGGCGACAGATTTTGACCCTGGGGTAGAACAAATAGGCAGGAAGGAACCTTTTCATTAGAATATTTCATTTAAAAAATTAGTAAACTAGACTACCAATAAAACACAGATAAAAGAATGTATGATGCATTTATTTCCTGGGTCTGCAGTTCTGCACCTCACCTCAGAATTTGTCTAACAGTAACTCATATTCTTAACTAGTCTGATAAAATCATTATTAAATCCTCCTGAAATTGCTTAGAATAACCTCTAATATCATTATGACTCTCTACAGACCTTTGATAGTCAAACGGGAGGTAGCCCAGAAGCTAATGAATACTCTTTTCCATGAAATTATATTCAAGGTTGGTTGAAGTTCAAACACCAGAAAGTCACTACTCCCCCCATGTCATGCTTTACTAGCAACCTTTCAGCCATAATAACAGTAGAACACAAAAATTAAAGATGCATCTATATCTAGCAATGTACACAGGACTGGCAATCAGTTTGTCTACTGATCCTTGGTGTGAATGTGTGAGAGAGTCATTGGTTATATGGAGGAGTTAGGTTATAGAGTGGCCAGTTTAAGCTTTTGCTGTGTCTAAATCTGTGGACATTCATACTTTGAGCACATTTGAAACATATTTAACAACCTGATAATATCTACAGCTGCTGCAGTTGTTGAAAACATTATTCAGGAAGAGAGCGTGTTGGAAAATGCACCTCCTGATATTTTCTTTAGCAGCTATATCATTAAAAAGCCTTCAGATGAGATTTCATAATAAAAACCTCAATGTTAGTTTTTCAGCCAAGTACAAATGCAGAAGATTACAATGCATAAACACACAGTAAAAAGTGAACCAAAATCAGGTTATGGTTATCAAAGACAATGTAGATAATACCTATGTGCAAATGTACAGACTTTGTATTCTACAGCATTTCCTACAGTATACTGACTGGCTACATGCTTCTGGATGTTGGCCAAGCTGGGGAAAAGCGGAGATCTCCACTTCTACAGTAAATTACATTTGCTCACACAGTTTCATTAGTTTATTATTGCTGTATGATAACTGTCTCTGGGCTGATATTCCTGTAACGTGAAACTGCACTCAAAAAAAGGTAAAATGACAGGGTTAGCAAATTTGACTGCAGGCTAGACAGCAACATGCTCTCAATTAAATAAATGGGCTGGTTGAAACTGTGAAGTTATTAAAGAAAACTCTTTAGGGAAAATAAGAAATTGCCTTCCAAAACAGAGTATGTATTGACACAGAAAATACTCACACATAGGCCAGTATTTGTCAGTCACCAAGTCGTATGTTCAGAGTCAAAATATTCTGGTGTGCTACTTAAGAGCAGCAAAGCCTTACTGTGTTTTACTGTGCTACCTCACTGTTAAATCTCTACCTGCCTGTCTGACACATCTGTGGCATTGTGTATCCCTGAAGATGGAAGAAATGAGTTGATCCTTTTTGTTCAGCTGAACTACAACTGTGTTTGACCTTTACAGAGGCCTTGCAAGATGAAAGAGGTACATGTGTTTTTGTTTGGAAAAGGAGAGCTTTGTGGCACTCACCCTCCTGGCTTGCCATGCAAAAGGTCAAGCACAGTTAGGCCACTTGCTAAATTGCAATATGAACTGCCAATAGACACAATCTCTGTGTCCCACCTGTGTCTTCAATGTTGTCATTACAAGAGATCACATAAACAACACTGTAAGGTAATTTTCTAAATCTCATTAGCCCCCAATATCACTGTGGTTATGCAAAAGCATATTTTGCTTGAGATGTGGTTATTTCCGGCACTAAGCACCTTCAACACTTTAGACCACAGTACACACAAGTACATAACTAGAAGAAAAGCACATAAGAGAACATCACATATCAACATTTATTAGAACACATCAAATAACTTACCAAAATACAAAACTAACAATTACTCTTGGTCTTGCTAAAGACCAGGAATTTAATAACAAACAAACCACCCTTCACGTTTTATATTTCTTCAGCTTTTACTTCTTACAAATACATCAATAGTGAATAAAGTAAACTGAATCACATTTGGTTTATACACAGAAGTTGGAATTATTTGAGAAGTACTATGCAATTTACAGGCTCAAAGCACTGCACAATAATTGCTTAGATTAACTAATGCTTACTGCAGTGGAAGCAGTATGTAAAACACATACTTGATTTCATAAGGTTAAGGGCCAAGAAACATAGGCACATGATGAACTATTTATACACCAGTAATTAAAATGCTGTCATTATCTAAATAATTATAGTTCAACATGGCTCTCTATAGATCTATTGTTTTTTAAAAAAATCGCTGCATCAAACATATGCTCTACACAGGTTATTTCTTTCTTAAGTATAAAGTGAATTTGAGTTTGATGGTTTTTTAAAAACTTGCCTACTTAGCTTTGGCAATGTGGTTTGATTTCAGACCCTGCATAGCACATCTACCTAGTATCTTTAATCTAACTTCTATCTGCTGAATTGCAGTGCCCCCCTCCACCACATATTAATAAAAATTGATCAAAATTACTGAAAACCATGTCGAAAAAACAGTAGATTTGCCAGCTTCCTTAAGTAAAATTCCTACAAATGCATGTACCTGTTGACTATGACAATGGTGCTAATTCATAGAGCAAAAAAATAAACAGGATACATCACTGTTGACTTCTGCAGCACTAGAAATGCAGTAACATTATGTATGAACACCTTCCAACATGCATATGAAAACTCTATTATCTTTAATGAAAGCTGTGCTCATGCACAAAAAAAAATGCATTGAGTTTAATAGGCACATACTGAGGCAGGACAAAAATAGAAGGGAAATTACTTTCCAGTACAGGGACTACAAACAAAGGATTGTTTTAAAAAGGCCTAGATGGTGTCTTTTCCAGTGTCTTCCCACCCTCCACACACAGGTAAGTCTCTAGAAATTTAGAGGGCTCAGATTTTGAATATGGGACAGGATCAGGTGATGCAGTCTCTCAATATATCTCTAACTGTTCAATTTCCAAGTCTCAGTCTCCAAAATGATTATTGCACACAATTCACTCTCTAGCACACTTCCTTTAAACTTCTTTTCTGAATTACATAAAATGTATATTTTTATAAATACTAAGTAAAACCACACTGAATAGAGTGAAACACTATAATTCTTATTACTTGGGTCTTATTTTTACTTAGTTTTAATCAGATAGTCATAAACCAGAGCATCTAAGGATGACCAAAGATGTGCAAGGGTTCTACATACCACCTGTATGGCTCAGAGCCAAGACTGAAAGATATACTGCCTTCACGGTGAAATTCCAGTATTTGGAAAGCACTATGATTTTGAGATCTAAATTTATTTTTTAACTCGAGTGCACATTGTCGTTTGCTTGTTTCAAGTTGTTGGGGTTTTTTAGTTTGTTTTAATGCCCTCTGAATTCTAACTTCCTAAGTTATTTCGAACTTCCAATGCTATTCCAGAATTATTTAATTATTTTTGTATTTATATATTATATACTACCTGGCCATATTTCAAAGTATTTCCAGCCCATGAAACTGAATGTTAGTGCCTACAGGATATACGCTTTCAAAAATGTATGTTGTGAATGTATCTAGATGGAAGAACCAAACAGCCTATCTGCACATTTACTCCAGGAACTAACACCACTGTCCCCATAAGGAGGTTCCCCCCTCCCCGACTCAGTCTGAAACACTATTGCTTCAATTTATACCTGTAGCCTCTTATGCTGCTGCAAAGAGCCTGTTATTAAGAACAACATTAAACTGGCACCATTACAAAAGAAATCTTCAATTTTCATCTCAATCTAGATTAAAAAAGCAGTCTGCAAAAATATTACATGTCATGCTTTCTTAAGAAAGGCTTTTTGATACTTTGCAACAGCAGATTTGTCAAGCTGGCATGCAGAACAGTAAGACAAAAGGTAACAGAATGGATGTCAAAGAAAGGAATACTTTTACAAATGAAGAAAAACATATACAGCTGTCAGTTACCTTTAATTATTCTTAATAACAGTAGTTGAGATGCAGTTAAGAAACCATAAATCACTCCTATTCAGAATTTCAGGACTTGCAGCTCTCTGGAACTCAAATTTCATTTTCTCCTTTTCTTCCAAGACATTAAGGAGATCAACTGTCAGCACTGTAGTTCTTCAGCAAGTCCAAGGGTATGTTTACATTTTGAAATTGTATTTAATCTGCTGTACTCAAAGTGGAATAAACAAAAAACACTGTATGTTGGTGTGAGTTTCTGTATCGTTATTTTCTAACACTTTTCTAATGCAAGACAGAATTTTTCTATTTTCTGTTTATTGGCTCTAGTACATGAGAAGCCTTGCTAAGGAGATCTTCAGGTTAAAGTTTTGACAGGGATGTCTTATGCAAAATAAAGATCTATGCTTCAAACTGATTTTATTGTTATTCTCCAGATACTTTTGATTTGAATGCATCTTTCTAAAGAATATGCCTATGAGGAGATTTTGAAGCAAGTTGGTTTTATAGGAGGGAAGACTGAGATGGAACACAACAGGGATTTCAAACACAAAGAAGATTGTTACACAGCAAAGACTGATCAATTATTCTTCAAGTGAACTAAGGGCTATACAAGAAATACTGTCATTAATGGAGATTCAAGTTGAGCATTGAAAAGCTTTCTAATGCGCAAAACATTTCAACACTGTTAGAAGAGGTAGATTATAGAATTGCCAACATCAGAATTTTATAACACCACATTACACAAACATGCATTGAGGTAGGCCAGGCAGAACCAGGGCTACCACAAATAGGCAGAAGCACAAGGCAGATGAATAGAGAGAACAGATGACCTAATTTAAGATAGAGGTGAATACCAGCATTTCCTGCACCTGTATCATCTAGCACTTTCTCTCATCAAAGTGCTACAGCAACTGTTTTTCTTCAAAAGCCCCTGAAACCACTGGCACTTCCCATGGTTCCTCTCCTCTACAGGAGTACAGACTGCTGTAAGGTTTAATTCTGCCAAGTCAAAACACTCCTTGAAGTGTGAAGTCCAGCTGCACCCAAACAACTCAGAAGTATCGTTATCCCCAGTTATCTTGGGGTCTAGGTGAACCTCACACAGAGAGACTACATCAACAGCTGAAATATTTTCAAGGATAGCCCCTACAAATGTAGATAATTATTTAACAAAATGTAAACATTAAAAATGTGGTGGGAGTAATGTCACAAGTATCACATACTCAGAGATTACAAAAGTGTGACAGATTAGTACGAGAGTATGACATTTTATAATACTACTCCCTGCAGCATTTGCAATCCATTAGTGCACACTGATGGTGAGGTACAAGCTATAGGAAAAAGAACTTTAACAGCGTGAGAACTAGCTAAAAGTGGACAAGGATAATCTACCAGTAATATTATTCTGCATTCCAATTCCTGGAAAAATTGTGAGGATGAAAATCTCTTGGGATAAGGGTCGTGGGAATGTATTAACAACTATGAGAAGAAAAAAAATTAAGTATTTTTCTAAATACATACACACATCAAAACTGCATGAACAAATACAGAACAGCAGCATGACTTTAGAATGGTCTTTCGAAAATGTCATCCTACATGGTGGGTGCTGATAAAAATCATACCCCAAGACACTGCAAAAATCAATCAGTACACTAATTTTTTTTTAAGCCATTAATATAGCTATTTATTTGCAAATATGCAAACTGACTCTTCCAACATACCGTTATCGTGAGAACCCAGGGACCGCTCTATTGTTTAAAGATGACATCAATATGAACACAAAGAGTACAAGTGCCACCAGACTATCTAACCAGAAACAAAAGATCTGTACACTGCAAAACAAATATAAGCAAGTCAGCATTAATCAAATAAGCAACAACTTAAGCACAGTTTTCAGCTGTTTTCTAAAAATGCTTGGTATGATCTAGACTAACAAACACTGCATCATTGCTTAGTTTCTCATTTATCCACCATGAACCTAAAACTAATCTAATTCTAATTGCCATGGAAACAGGAGCAGGGAAACAAAATCCCATGGTGCCCCACAAGAACAGGACAGTAAAATTACCTATACATTGACACAGCTACCAAAATGGCTTAACAGTGTGCAATTTTGATCTCACTTTAAGCTCTAGGCTGAGCTTTTGGTTTGTCTGTACTTATGAAATATGCACCATATGCATCAGAAATTTTCCTGTTCCACATCTGTCATTTGTTTTTGGAAGCAACTAACAGTCATTATAAAACTACATTATGCACTAAATATTTCTGTAGAAAAATTATTAAACCAAAAAGATTTTTTTTCCTTTGACATATAAAGACAAAGGCTGATGGAGCACATACACATCAGAATAATATATTTTCTGATTATGAACAAAAATCATACGTTCTGTATTTGTTGCTCTTCCAAGTGGTTCAGCCCTATTATGCTTAATGTCACTACAATATGCAAACTGTAATAAAAGCAATGGACAGGGATTTAGGCAAGATATTAAGTACAGAGCTGATATGCCAGAGACTCACAATGCAGTCTTAATTCTAATCTGTTTTTTATTAAACACATTCACACAACACAACATTACATTATTTTATACAGCCCATAATGTAATCCAGGAGGTTTAAGGCAGCACACAGCCATTAGCATAAGAGTATTTAAATAGAAAGGAAACTAAGCAGTTTGCCACCAATCCTCCATGCTTTCAAATTTATTAGATCATTTATGAATACACTTGAAATAAACAGATGACTAAAAGACCTAGCTCAATACATGCTATTTCACAGTTGAAGAGCTTTAACTCAGAATAAGATCTATTAAGATATTGTAAGAGATCACATAAACAGCTTTTTTGGCAATTTTTGTTTTGGACAATTCTCTAAAATTGAGTCTCTCTAAAGAACTTAAGCCACTTCCTTCCTCTAGAATGACCCACGAACAAATCAAAATAACACTACTAACACCACCAGCAACACTATAGCATAACCAATCACCAAACATTTCATAATGTTCAACTGAAAGCTAAAATACGTAATTCTTTTAAAAGTAACTGACTGAAGAATTTTCTGCCCAGACGTGCTATTCAACATCTCTAAAATAGCTCAGATCAACTCAAGATAGCCTACTAATCTTTTGCAGCAGGAAAGTTTACTGAGGCAACAGTCAAAAGCTTAATTAAATTGCAGTGAACCAAAGAAATCAGTGAAATTAGAGGCAGTTTGTCCATTATGATATGTCCGTATACAGGTATTGTATACTCAAGTGTTAATGTTTTCTCATCTGAATACTTATTTTCATGGTCTTTATGATGAAGGGAAAAATCCTCCACACCAAGAAGTATACTGAATTTGTTTCCAAAAATACTGGTATGTTTTAAATTGTCATTTCATTACAGTTAAATTTCTTCAGGGGTGGAGAAGGCAAAAACTTTATCTAACTCCAGTAAAAAAAGATGTCATGGTTTTTGCATTATAAATGCAAATACATTACCCAGCTATGAGGACTTCACTTCCAGAAAATTCATTTTATGTTTCAGTTACCAAAAAATAATATGATATACATCATGTTGCTGTGACAAAGAAAAACACTGTGGTAAATTTCTGTAGACATTTCCTAATCTGTTTTCACACCAATCTTGACTTGTATCATTGACTCAGTACAGAACATTATTCTAGAAATGTTATTTTCCAATGGCATTAGGAAATCACTAAGCAGATTTTTGCTGCTGGGGTCTTCCAATAATTATAAGAATGAAGACTGACATTGCTTTAGATAAGTGAAATGAGATAATGGCTCTTTCAATTACCGACAAAATTTCTGAAGGGATGAAAGCTCAGGTGCTTTGTAAAGTGATCTAAACATCAAGAGCAACAGTATTTTCTCTGTCTCAAACTCAGAAGAGCTTTCACATGCAGACAAAATGCAATTCAGAGCAAGCTCCAGTCCGCTGGTTCCATAGATCGTTTGGAGCTATGTTCTTAACTGCACTTACACAAGAGTACATGGAAAAAGGTTAATCAAAAAGTAATAAACCTCATACTCTAATGAGCATGATTAGTCGTTTGCTTCAGGGTCATGCTACCAGATAAAAGGTGAAGAACACACAGACTGAGGTTAGAGATAGAAAGGGACAGAGCAAATATTAAATGGACATACGAGATACACACTACCTTCACCCTTAGCAAGCTAACTTTTCTCACACTCCTGGTGAAAGTTGTCTATACTACTATATTTATCACCTTTTCTAAAACATCGTGCCCAAGCATCTGCAAACCATGACAGTCTGTTAGTTACCATATCCAAAACGGTACTTCAGAGAGAACGGACAATTGAGTTTGTGTAAGTACAAGTTTAATATTGGGACAGGCAAATGCCTTCCACCTACCCTGAAAAATCCAAGGCTTCTACAGAGGAATTTCCATGTCTCTGACATCATGTATCTACCTAGTAAGTTATTTTTCTCAAATGATCCCCCTATTCTAGGAATGCTATTCAAGATAATTTATCACTATTAATTAGCAGAATCCTCTTGTTTGGATTTCAATTTCTGTTCTTAGAAAAACAATTAGTAAAATGAATACTTAAATTACATATTATCAATAAGAAGTCTTCTTGAATATCAGAAACTCAACTAACACGAACCTCATGGTTAAGATGTTAAATAAAATATGGCAAGGCAAGAAATGCTTTACACAGTAGGTAGTAAGTACACTAGTAAGAATCACTTCAAAGACTTTGCTCCAAAATCAAGTTCATGTGATATTTACACTTCTTCCTTGAAAACGTAATAGAGAATCAATTGCAAGTTCCTAGGATTTAAAGATATAAATGCACATACTTTCCCTGAACTAAGGTAAAAATATTTACTTAATTTTTTTAGTATTATTTAGTGATTACTCTGGAGCTAGAAGTACAGTATCGACCTTGGGACCTAAGTAAATACATTCCCTTTTAGTCATTATGGCTTCAATTATAAATGGTTACATTTCTTAAGGATAAATTCAAAGCTCACAGAACATGTCAAATAAACTGCTTCAGAGCCCAATGTTCGCTATTTAACTAGAGGCACAGGCAGAATCTCTTCAGCTCTCACCTTATCATCCCACTTAATGTCTCTCAACTACCATCTGGAGAGAGTAATTAAAACCATACACTCATTCACCCATTGACTTTACTGCAGAGATGTTTCTCATTTGTCTCACTGTTGGTTTGTTGGGGGGTGGGTTGGTGTTAGGTATGGTTTGTTGGGGTTTTTTTCTATAATGCATGGACACCTGCTTCAAATGGAACTTCTATTTTAACAAATCTACAGCAAACCTCACAGAGTAATGGGATGTAGAAAGACTCTAGTAACTACAAATAACTAGAATAACCAAAACTCAAACGTTGCATTATCCTATTACAAACATGCACTCTCACGACAACAAAATGTTTTATATCATTTTAAGGCACCAAGGGAAGGTCGTGCCTTACCAATCTGGTGACCTACTATGATGGAGTGACAGCATCAGTAGATAAAGGAAAGGCAACCGATGTCATCTACCTGGACTTGTGCAAAGCCTTTGACACAGTCCCCCATCACATCCTTATCTCTAAATTGGAAAGATGTGGATTTGATGGGTGGACCATCCAGTGGGTAAGAAACTGGTTAACAGACCGTAGCCAAAGGGTGGTGGTCAATGGGTCTATGTCCAGGTGGAGGCCGGTGTCTGTTAACCAGTTTCTTATCCACTGGATGGTCCACCCATCAAATCCACATCTTTCCAATTTAGAGATAAGGATGTGATGGGGGACTGTGTCAAAGGCCTTGCACAAGTCCAGGTAGATGACATCGGTTGCCTTTCCTTTATCTACTGATGCTGTCACTCCATCATAGTAGGTCACCAGATTGGTAAGGCACGACCTTCCCTTGGTGAAGCCGTGCTGGCTGTCCCGAATCACATGCTCTTCCCTCATGTGCTCCAACATGTCATCCAGGAGGATCTGTTCCATGATCTTCCCAGGCACAGAGGTGAGGCTCACCGGCCTGTAATTCCCTGGGTCTTCCTTGCTCCCTTTCTTATAAATGGGAGTGACGTGACCTTTTTTCCAGTCCCCAGGGACCTCTCCTGACAGCCACAACTTTTCAAATATGATGGAGAGCGGCTCAGCAACCACATCAGCCAGCTCCTTCAGGACCCTGGGATGCATGTCATCCGGCCCCATAGACTTGTAGACATTCAGTCTCATGAGGTGGTCACAGACTTGCTCTGCTCTTACATTGGCGGGGGGGATTTGCTCCCCCAGTTCCCACCTAGAGTTCTAGGGATGCAAGGTTCTGGGATTTGAGAATTATGAGAATCCTGGCTGCCAGAGAAGGCCGAGGCAAAGAACTCATTCAGTACCTCAGCCTTCTCCTCATCAATTGTAGCCAATTCTCCTTTCTCATTTACCAAGGGGGGTACCTTCTCTTTGGCCTGTCTCTTCTGACCAATGTACCTGTAAAATTCCTTCTTGTTGTTTTTAACATCCCTCGCCAAGTTCAGTTCCATCTGTGCCTTGGCTTTCCTGATCCCGTCTCTGCAAGTCCGAACATACTGAATTGCCTAGCTCATCCTCTATTTAGCAGTTTCCTTTTCAACTCAATGGAACTCTATGCACCAACTCCCACCTGCAGTTTTATTTCATCTTCCTTTTCAAAGACTCACCAAAAATGCTCATTTTTCTTGTCTACTTTTTATTACTCCCGTCTTTGCATGTGCACATATACAAATGCATAGATATAAACACAAAAACTTCATGTGTTCCACTGCTATTCCCTCCTTTTAAAAGTGTTATAAGCAGCTATTTATTTCAAATATATAAACATTTTTACATGTTTTAATATATATAGGCATGTAATCAACAGAATCAATTTTTATTCCATAAACTTTAGAAGAAAAAGTTATTTTAAAAAGGTCTATATTTAAGAGAGAGGAACACACGAGTTCTTAAGCACAACCATTTAATAACTAGTTATTTTCTTCCAAAGTTACTAATTAAGGATGAGGAGGGGAAACTTTAGCTCTTTAAATGAGACGTTTATATTTAACAAAGTTCTCTCTGACTGGTCAATCTTTTAAGCTTTCAGTTTTTCTGTCCATTTCCCCATTTATTGTAATTAAAACTTCTCCCGAGCACAGGATATCCAACGTGCCAAGATATGAGGTGAATTCATATTGCAGGCTGTTGTCGTACCCAAACTAGGGTAAAGACCACAAAAAGCTTCTGATCTCTGACAGACTGAAAATACACTTGCACTGGTGACTGTAATTTATTTCAGAAATCATTAAAATAAACTCAGCTTAAGGTTTTCTCCAATCTGAAGCTCTCATCTCCTATTAAGAAGTGCAGCACAATGAATACACTAATGTTTTTAGCTTACCTAGCTGCAATATATTTTACTATTTATTATTTAATTGTTTCTCTGAAGGCACAGCAAATGCAATTTCAATTAAAATTACAGGGAACAAAAACATGAGTTTACTGTTTCAAAACATTCTATACTAAAAATAGCATGTGACTCAATATCATGCTCAGCAAAAATAAAAGCATGCTGCAAAACCACAAAACTAGAATACACTATATGACTTCTTTAAAATCAAAGAAACCAACTAAAACTTGCATTTAGTTACAGTTACAAGAGCATTCTATATAAACAGCTGAAACATCACAAGCCATTACAGCAATATAGTCCTTCAACATTATTCTACAGGCCACACAGCATGATTAGGAGTGTCAGGTACATTCACTTATGCAAATGCCCTTGGTTTTCCCAAGGGTTTTTTTTTAATTATTATTAACGAAGAAATCGCACACTAATGCTGTCTTTCCCCACCCCACCTAAACTAAACACAATTCAAGTCATTGTGAGGTCCTGCTTAATTTTTACAGGCAGTACTAGGAAAATAACAGAGTATGGATTAATACACTGGACAAGTCAGAATACCTTTTTCTCACAGCAAATTTAACATTACTTAACCAATATGAAAGGCACTCAGCAGTGATCCTGTGCAAAAACACATTGGTTTGGGTACATCTATACTATGACTACAGAGTGTTCCTCAACACCTACTCCCCCAAAAGCAAATCCTATTTCAACCAGCTTTCTGCAGAGACAAGATCAGGAAATATCTCCACCTGGTCCTCTCCAGCCTAGAGGCCACAGTGTGGAAATGCAGTTGCCACTAACAGCCAGCAGCAACTGTACTACATTTCAGCTAGGTCCTTGCTCAGGTTGCTAAGAGGCCTGAACTCCTGACATTTAGAGCCTTTCAGCAGCAATTTGTACAAATGAAATCATGGTGATACATAGCTAAAATAGACTGAACAAACAATGTGATGTGTTCAGAACTATTCATAGCACTAGCTCTATTCTTACATAAATTCTAATAAATTATGATTGAAAACTTAAAATACAGTATTGTAGACATGCTGCATAAAAGGCAGATGCCTGTTGTGGGACAACACTTGAGACTGACTTCGATAAAAATCTATTTCTAATTGGTTTGGAAATAAACAGGAAATGACTTGGTGTCCTGGTTTCAGCTATGATGGAGTTAATTATTTTTAGCAGTGGATGGAATGCCATGTTTGGGTGTTAGGATGAGAACAGTGCTGATAGCACCCTGATGTTTCTAGTTGTTGCCGGGCAATCAAGGACCTTTCTCAGCTCTGCATACTTCCTTACTAGTGAGAAAGGAGGGGACGTAGCCAGGACAGGTGACCCGAACTGGCCAAAGAGAATATTCCATGCCAGTTACGTCATGCTCAGTATAAAGGGGGACTGGGGGGAAGAGGAGGAGACAACGCCAGGACGGGCGGTTTTCTGGGTACGGGGACGGGCTCTAAGCTGTGCGGCCTGGGTTCTGTGGTTTGGTGAGAAACTGCATTGTGTATCACCAGTTTCATCTATTTTGTACTTTAAACTTCTGTTATTGTTATATCTAGTTTTCGGTTATTGTTTAGTAAACTATCCTTATCCCAACCTGCGTGGTTCTGGTTTCTAGGTTGTGGTTTCTTTTCCTCCTTTCTTCCTTCCCTTTTCCCCCTCTCCCCCAACTTTCTCTCCCCCTTCCTTTTAAAAGTACAAGCGACTGTGTGGGGTGCGGCCCTCGGCCGGGGCAAAACCACGACAGTCATTTTGGCGCCCAACGTGGGGCACGAACGGTTGGGATAACGGTAGATCTGACCCTAACTATCGCAATTAAGATAAGCACTGTTGTTTAAGCAATCTCTGGTCACGATGTTGTGGTATTTATTCACAAGGCTGTGGCAGCAAAACCACCGCATGCTGTATACAATCCTGGCAGGATTCTTTACTCTCTCAGGTCTGCGGTTCCCGTATTTGTTCCCATACTTCATTATAATGTATTTTATGATATCGGTCTATGATACAATAATATCGATGATCATGAGTTTAAGCTGGTACTTGTATGAGGTTTTGCTGTCCTGTCCATTCTTTGGACAGGGAGGGGTTAATAACAGCAGCCAGTATGGTGGGGGCACTGCTTTCTTTTCCTTTGGGCTAAATGCAACAGCTCTTAGGGCAGTTTTTGAAAATCTTCAATATCTCTGGGATATTCAAACTAGCATTTTGCTATTGGTAGGTTTGGGGCAGATGGTTCAGTTTTTGTTATATATCAAGCATAGGTTTATGAATACCACTGAAGAGCTTTCTCCGAGACAGAATAATCACGAGTGGCAGGGCATGTGGCAAAGTATGGGCGAGTACCTAGGTACTTTCTCACGCCCGATGGTTTGGAACTTCACTCCTGAACAGCTACAAGACCCCGATCAAGTGACTGCATACCTAAAGAAAAATTGCTGTAGGTTTCCCAGAGATGGACACCTTACTGCACTGTGCTGGGCTCTGGCCACTATTTATCAAACACTGCTTGATAGCAGGCAGCACTGTCAGCATTGCCAGCACTGTGAGGGAGAAGGGAAAGGAAACAGACTGGCAGATACTATAGCTGCTGCAACCACTGGGGCTGACACTGCAGCTACTGCAACCCCTGTGACTGACACTGCAGCTACTGTAATCTCTACAGCAGACACTGCAGATGATCAGAAAAACCAACCCACACCAGTGTCTGTTGCTCCCGTACAAAAGAGGAAATGCACAAAGAAATCAGTTCGCATAGTGACGGATGATGATGATGATCAACCAGGGCCATCTCGAGGATATCAGGAGGAGGCAGAACCAGAGATTGTTACCCGATCCCTGACTTTGAGTGAGCTGCGTGAGGTTCGAAAAGATTTCACCCGCCACCCAAGTGAGCACATTATCACTTGGTTGCTCCGATGTTGGGATCACGGGGCCAATAGTTTGGAGTTAGAAGGCAGAGAGGCCAAGCAGTTGGGATCCCTAGCTAGAGAAGGAGGAATTGACAAAGCAATTGGGAGGAGGCCGGAAATCCTCAGCCTCTGGAGGCGACTACTGTCAAGTGTGCAGGAAAGATATCCCATAAAGGAATATATTACATGTCAGACACCCAAGGGTAACAGCATAGAGACAGCTATCCAGCACCTGAGAGAATTAGCTGTACGGGAGATAATTTATTATGATCTGGACAATTCACGGCTTCCCGCTGATCCCGATGAAGTCCTATGCACTCCAGCTATGTGGCGTAAGGTTGTACGAAGTGCACCAGCAGGGTACACCAATTCACTGGCAGTAATTGACTGGACTGATATGGATCCACCAACCGTAAATGAGGTGGCCTGCCGACTCCGGAAATACCAAGACAATGTTTCCCTCTCCGTCATTGCAGCAGTAGAGAAACTGGTTCAACGACTTGACAACAATGTGTCCAACTCCCAACCCGTATGGAGCAATGTTGCAGCTACTGGGAGAAAGCGTCCATCGTTCCAAGAGGGAGAATACACACCACGACGTACATTGTGGTTTTACCTGCTTGATCATGGAGAGGACATGAGGAAATGGGATATGCAGCCCACCTCAGCCCTTCGAGTACGAGTAAATGAGCTGCGGGGTAAAACATTCGCACAACGAGATTCTGCCAGGAAGAAGGCTGCACCAGTTTCTACTGGGCAGTTCCCTAGACCAACTGGAAGGCCTACCTATATGTCTGATGTGTCTGATCCTCTTGAAAGGACCTCTAAGTCCTTTATGCAACCAGTGGAAAACAAATATGATCAGCAGCAATAGAGGGGCCCTGCCTCCAGCCAAGTGGTACGCCACAATTGACATTGCGAATGCTTTCTTCTCGATCCCACTGGCGCCAGAGTGCAGGCCACAGTTTGCTTTCACCTGGAGAGGCATCCAATACACGTGAAATCGTCTGCCCCAGGGGTGGAAACATAGCCCCACCATCTGCCACGGACTAATCCAGAATACACTGGAAAAGGGTGAAGCACCAGAGCACCTGCAGTACATTGATGACATCATTGTATGGGGCAACACAGCAGAGGAAGTTTTTGAAAAAGGAAACAGGGTAATTAAAATCCTTTTAGAAGCCGGTTTTGCTATAAAACGAAGTAAAGTCAAGGGGCCTACGTGAGAAATCCAGTTTTTAGGAATAAAATGGCAGGAATGCGTACCTCAAGGGGATTTGATTTTGGGTGAGAATAGCCAATATAATTAATAGAGTAGAAATTATAATAATTGCCAAATAACCCATTATTGTATATTCATTATTGTTATGATTGCTGTATGTTGTACCATAGCATTATAGCCGGAGTCATACAAGTTAATGAAGAATGAGTGCCATGATGATGGAACTAAAGCCTGGCCTCTCAAGAACTTTTTTTTTTTCCTTTTTTTTCCCTTTGAAAATAAACTCTGACCCACAGACTATGAGCATGGACCATGCCAGGTGTATCAGTCAAGAGCCTGAGATGCAGCATGCAACGAGCCAATGGAACATACAATTATTCTGAGAAACTGTTACGACAAATGGAGCCTGAAAATCATGGATAAATGAA
The DNA here is from genome assembly GCA_020800305.1 of Porphyrio hochstetteri. Lineage (NCBI taxonomy): Eukaryota > Metazoa > Chordata > Aves > Gruiformes > Rallidae > Porphyrio > Porphyrio hochstetteri. Next base: position 7,845,438 of record CM036915.1, on the reverse strand, counting down.
CTCAACAACTTCAGAGGGATGATTCACAGACTGAGGGAATAAGATCTGTATGCACGTATGTGTGCATACATGTGTACATACATATATGGGTATGTGAAACACGAAACTGATTGTACCTAAAGAAAATTGTTGGATCTGGTCATGACGTAAATGGTATGGAATAAGGGGTGGATAATGTCCTGGTTTCAGCTATGATGGAGTTAATTATTTTTAGCAGTGGATGGAATGCCATGTTTGGGTGTTAGGATGAGAACAGTGCTGATAGCACCCTGATGTTTCTAGTTGTTGCCGGGCAATCAAGGACCTTTCTCAGCTCTGCATACTTCCTTACTAGTGAGAAAGGAGGGGACGTAGCCAGGACAGGTGACCCGAACTGGCCAAAGAGAATATTCCATGCCAGTTACGTCATGCTCAGTATAAAGGGGGACTGGGGGGAAGAGGAGGAGACAACGCCAGGACGGGCGGTTTTCTGGGTACGGGGACGGGCTCTAAGCTGTGCGGCCTGGGTTCTGTGGTTTGGTGAGAAACTGCATTGTGTATCACCAGTTTCATCTATTTTGTACTTTAAACTTCTGTTATTGTTATATCTAGTTTTCGGTTATTGTTTAGTAAACTATCCTTATCCCAACCTGCGTGGTTCTGGTTTCTAGGTTGTGGTTTCTTTTCCTCCTTTCTTCCTTCCCTTTTCCCCCTCTCCCCCAACTTTCTCTCCCCCTTCCTTTTAAAAGTACAAGCGACTGTGTGGGGTGCGGCCCTCGGCCGGGGCAAAACCACGACACTTGGCTAAGTCTATCACTCCAACACCACACACCATCTATGAAGGTTTAGAATGGAGCCACTAGAAAATGAGTTTTCAGTGACATCCCACTGTGTAATGAAAGCTGTCAAGCTCATAAAAGGTATCACACATTGTTGGAAAGGTCTAGCTAGGAGAGTTGTCAGACCAAATGCTTGGGCAGCATGCTGACATGGACTTACAGTTTAAGACAACAAAACTACTTTGCTAAATCATAGTTGTTTTCTAGTGAAATCTGACATATGATGTGCCCCCAAAATTCAAGACAAACACCAAGAATTAAAATACAACAACAAAACACTTCTAATCAAGTTTGCTTAAGCTGTCAGCAGCAATAGATTTGGGGAGCATGTGACACACTATTTCAGTGATTTTTAATGCAATGGCTTATTTGAGCAATAGTCCAAACACTGAATAAGATATAACCCTACTTCCAAAATATCAAAAGACAACGCCATTTTAGGTGCAAGGGAAGTGGGAGTGGGGAAAGAAAGAATCCTAGAAATGTAACAGAGCATCATAAAAAGATGTCTATTTTCACTCCATAAGAGATTTAAAAAGATCACTGCCATATAACACTAAATTGCATTTTACATTACTGCTACATTCAAACATTTTATTCTAAAAATGTGTTCCCGGGAGTTACACAGAATCATTTTATGTCTGAAAAAACTAAGACCTGCAGAAAGCTGCAGTTCCTTACGGCATCATTAATGTGAAAATAAAAGCTAGTCAGAAAAGATACATCTATATCATCAAAGATAGACAATGCAAAAATCCAGGAAAAAGTTACTCGCATTGCAATGTCAAGCATGCTTGCTTAACAAGGATTACAGATTAACTAGCATTATGTATGATCTTTAGCAGCGGATTCACCATTTACAAAAAATTTTAGTGGATTTTAAATTAATTTCACAGTACATTCACATAGAGGCATTAGGCTGAGCAGCATTCGATTCTTGCCGTAATAAAACCCGCTCTAATTCAGCTTAGTTAAACTGTGCAAATCAAGTCTTGTGCTTTTCTTTTACAATTAGATCTGGTTGACAAGGGAAAGGCATTTTTTTCAGGGAAAGACAACTGTGTACATGCCATAATCACAATGAAATCTAGAAATCTCCAACAATTCTGTCACCCACCCTATATATAAAACCTTTATGCTGTCTTAACAAAACAGCATCTGCATAACCGTAATACTATGTTCAGAGATACTGGGAACACCATTGATTCAGGTAATGACTAGATTACAATGTCTTCACTTACATTTTTTTTTTCAGTTCCCTGTTCTAATAATGCAATTTGATGAAAACTCTTGAGAACTCAGCAGCAGAAACTTTAATACACTTTCTTTAGCACCTCCTGAGAAATTGCTGTAACTTCATATAATGTTAAATAGATTAAGGTCAAATTTTCCAACATCATTGCATACTGTCAAATGCCTTCATTTTAACAAATTTCACAGGGTTAGTGGCAAAGAAAACTGAGTACACAATACATCAAACTCAATTACATTTCTGGGACAGGCAGGGCCTCTTTGGTTTGTTCTACTTGTCTCTGCCCACAAAAAGCTTACAAAGCAGCTTTGAAATTATCATCCCAGTAAAGTTCCCACACTACAGATGTTTGTGTTACTACAGGCTGGCTGACCACAGACTCAACAGAAGAGTAACACACTGACTTTCATAAAAGAATGTCCCTACTTTATTTGTCAGGAAATATTTTATTCATTAAGACAGGTTAAACTGAAAACAAGACAGTCAGACTAATACTTATTTGCAAGTGACTTAGGACAATCACATTTTACACACGCTACAGACAACCTAAAAAAAAAAAAAGTTAATCAACCAAGGCAAGAACATTTACTGGATTTTCAACACAACTCAGAATTTTAAACTATACTTCAAAGTAACTCGAGCATTTAGACTCCCTCTAGATTACCTGCTTTACAAAATCCAAACCAGAGTGGAATGGTATTCCAGGAGATAAGGTGGCATCTGTCTTTTCAAAAAAATCTGCATTTTACTACTGTTAAAGCTTATAATAGAATAGGATGGTAACTTTGCATATAATACATGTTTCTAGAACTATCTTCACAGAATCACAGAATAACAAGGTTGGAAAAGACCTTTAAGATCATCGAGTCCAACCATTCTCATCCTCAACTAAACCATATCCCTAAGTACCTCATCTATCCTTTTTTTGAACACATCCAGGGAAGGTGACTCGACCACCTCCCTGGGCAGCCTGTTCCAGGCCCTGACAACTCTTTCAGTAAAAAATTTTTTCCTAACATCCAATCTAAACCTGCCCTGGCCCAGCTTCATGCCATTCCCCCTTGTCCTGTCACCTGTCACCTGGCTGAAGAGACCATCACCTACCTCTCTATAACCTCCCTTCAGGTAGTTGTAGGCGGTGATAAGGTCTCCCCTCAGCCTCCTCTTCTCTAAACTAAACAGCCCCGGCTCCCTCAACCACTCCTCATAGGATTTGCCCTCCAGCCCCTTCCCCAGCCTGGTTGCCCTTCTCTGGACTCGCTCCAGGACCTCAGTGTCCTTCTTATAGTGAGCAGCCCAGAACTGGACACAGCACTCGAGGTGCGGCCTCACCAATGCCGAGTACAGGGGCACAATCACCTCCCTAGACCTACTGGCCACACTGATACAAGCCAAGATGCCATTGGCCTTCTTGGCTGCCTGAGCACACTGCTGACTCATATTCAGCCTGCAGTCAACCAACACCTCCAGGTCCTTCTCTGCCTGACAGCTCTCCAGCCAGTCTCCCTCAAGCCTGTAGCGCTGCGTGGGGTTATTATGTCCCATGTGCAGCACTCTACACTTGGCCTTGTTAAACTTCATCCCATTGGACTCAGCCCATCGGTCCAGTCTGTTCAGATCCCTCTGAAGAGCCTCCCTACCCTCAGGCAGATCAACACTTCCTCCTAGTTTAGTGTCATCTGCAAACTTAGTGAGGGAGCATTCAATCCCTTCGTCCAGATCATTGATAAAGATGTTGAACAAGACTGGCCCCAGGACTGAGCCCTGGGGGACGCCACTCGTGATGGGCCTCCAGCTGGATTTTGTTCCATTCACCACCACCCTCTGGGCTCGGCCATCCAGCCAGTTTTTAACCCAGCTGAGGGTCCACCTGTCCAGGCCAGTGGCAGCCAGTTTCTCAGTCAGAATGCTGTGAGAAACTGTGTCAAAGGCTTTACCAAAGTCCAGGTAGATCACATCCACAGCCTTCCCCTCGTCCATTAAGCGGGTCACCTTGTCATAGAAGGTGATCAGGTTAGTTTGACAGGATCTACCTTTTGTAAACCCATGTTGACTAGGCCTGATCCCCTGGCCATCGTGCATGTGCTGCATGATAGCTCCCAAGATGACCCTCTCCATGATCTTCCCTGGGACTGAGGTCAGACTGACAGGCCTGTAGTTCCCCGGATCCTCCTTCCGACCCTTCTTGTATATGGGTGTAACATCTGCCAGCCTCCAGTCAACTGGAACTTCCCCAGTCTGCCAGGATTGCTGATAGATGATGGAAAGGGGTTTGGCAAGCACATCTGACAGCTCCCTCAGTACCCTTGGGTGAATCCCATCTGGCCCCATTGACTTGTAGGTATCTAACTGGCCAAGCAGGTCGCTAATCATTTCCTCCTGAACCATGGGAACTTGTTATTCTTCCCCTCCCTGTCAGCCAGTTCCGGAGGATGAGTACTCACAGAATATCCTTCTTTACTGTTAAAGAGTGAGGCAAAGAAGGAATTAAGGACCTCAGACTTGTCCTCATCCCTTGTCACTAATGTGCCATCAGCATCCAATAAGGGCTGGAGATTCTCCTTGACCCTCCTTTTACTGTTTATATACCTATAGAAGGACTTTTTATTATCTTTTACAGAACTGGCCAGCCTGAGTTCCAGATCAGCTTTAGCCCTTCTGACTTTCTCCCTACATGATCTCACTAATTTCCTATAATCATCCCAAGACACCTGCCCCTTCTTCCAAAGCTCATATTTTTCCTTCTTTTCCCGTATATCAGCCTGAATCTCTCTACTCAGCCAGGCTGGCTTCCTAGCTCGCCGACCCCTCTTCTGTCCAACTGGGACAGCCTGTTCTTGTGCCGCCAAGATTACCTTCTTGAGGAGCAACCAACCCTCTTGGGCTCCTTTGCCCTCAAGGGCTGCCTCCCATGGAATCTTATCGACCAGCTTTCTGAACAGTCCAAAGTCAGCCCTATGGAAGTCTAAGGTGCTAGTTCTGCTGTCTCCCTTCCTTACTTCTCCCAGTACTAAGAATTCGATAAGCTCATGATCACTATGCCCCAGGCGTCCTCCAACCTTCACATCCCCCACCAGGTCTTCTCTATTGACAAGCAACAAGTCCAGCAGGGCACCTTCCCTTGTGGGTTCATTCACCAGCTGGGTCAGGAAGTCGTCTTCCAAACCCTCCAGGAACCTGCTAGACTGCTTCCTCCCTGCTGTATTGTACCTCCAGGAGACATCCGGTAAGTTGAAGTCCCCAATAAGGACGAGGGCTGGTGATCGCGAGACTTTACCCAGTTGTTTAAAAACAACTCATCAGCTTCCTCCTCCTGGTCAGGTGGTCTATAGCAGACTCCCATCACTATATCTCGCTGATTTTGTTCTCCTCTGATTTTCACCCAGAGACACTCGACCCTGTCTTCATCATACTCCAGCTCTAGGCTGTCAATGCATTCTCTGACATACAGGGCTACCCCACCTCCTCTCCTACCCAGCCTGTCACGCCTGTATAGTTTATAACCGGCAATTGCAGCACTCCAGTTATGTGAATTATTATTATGATGGCAATCACATCATAATTTCCTGTACTTACAAGGACTTCTAAGTCCTCTTTTTTGTTCCCCATGCTGTGTGCATTGGTGTAGATGCACTTCAGCTGGTCTACTGATCTTGTTGTGCTCCTTGGGGAAGCCTTGCTTCCCAAGAGACAGCTGTTTAAGTTACCTAGCCTATCAGTAGTAGCTACATCTCTACTCTGAGTTAGAGCTACATCTCCACTCTGAGTTCCCATGTTAACTGTCCAGACGTATCATCTGAGAAGCCGAAGTTTTATTTTTAAGCTGCAGAAGGCTCAGAGTTGAACTTCTTCAAATGCTACTCTGGCCAGCAGCTTTTCTTTGTACACATTGATAAAGTTGACAGGAAAACAATGACAATGATGGTTGTCCTGACATAAAGCCTTCAAGTACCAAAAGCATGTAACAGAGACAATTGGCTTTCTAGCAATATCAGACAGATGACCACACTGAAGCTTGCTGACTAACTGGTGAGTGAAATTCATGACTTGAACTAGCCTCAAACACCTAGCTGGCAGTTAATGTGAAGAAAATCAGCTTCAGTAACTCCAGTGCCATCAAGAAAAGTCTCTCAAGTTATTGCTATTGATTTGTAGGAAAATGATGACCTGTGTGTGGTGTTTCAAGGAGTCTTTGGTTAAGGGGTATATCAGATACTGATATCTCAACTAGGAAAAGATTCTTTGTGGAATAATTTATAAACACAAATGATACCCTATCTTGTATTCACAGAAAACAACATGGCAAAACCCAGAGATGACAGAACTGTGGCAATCAATTACAAAATTAGAAGAAAGGCAGTGGTTTGGGTGCTTGGGGTTTTTTAAGAGGAAAAGACAAATCAATGCAAGTATCAAAGAAGCTGGCAGAACGGACAAGGGGGGAAGAGAAAATAGTATAGTGATTAACAACTCTATTAAAAAAAACATAAAAAATGTGAAAGCCATTCTAATAGAATGTGCTGTGTTGTGCAAATGGTCTGCTATTTCTTTTCCACTTCTAGATCAACGAAACATTAAATTGTAAAAAGCATATAGAATGCTACTGATTCTCATTTGACAAAAAGTGAAAGATTCAAATTTTATTAGATAGAATGCAAATTTTCTATAACAGCTTTTATTTCAGAAAGTTTTTCCATATATAGGCAGCTAACAGATGCCAGGTTAAAACACAGTTCATACATCTGAGACGGCATGTGCAAATTAGACCAGAAATCTAGAGTTGAAACTCTCCTCCTCTCCTCCCACAAGCCCTGGAATAATGTGATATCAGTCAGTCTTTAACCTCATATGCATGGACATGCATGCAAGAACTTTCCACACTGTAGGTATAAATGTAGTATGCATCCATACAACTGAGATGACTAGATGGCTACAGGTTACAAACTAACAAGGTGCAACCACATGGTTATAGACCACACAGGCATCAGAAATGAAAATTAAGTTTACACCACCAGTATATCCTGTCTTCTCTTTATTCACCTCCTTGAATCACCTTGTTGGTTCAGATCATTCAAAAGATGATGTGAATGCAAACAACTGGATAGAAAAGGAGGGAAAAACTATGAAAAAATTAAACACAAAGAAGAAAACTAATCCTTTCCTGCTATATATACATACTAAACACATAACCATTTCAAGCTTCCTGGTTTCATGATCAGCGAACAAGGCAAAAGCACAGAGCTACCCCTAAATGCCTATGTATTTTTCACTTTCAGAATAATTTACGGGTGTTGCTGTTTATGGCTTATAGTAAAATCACGGTTCTCCAAATTTAAGAACTGGTTTTATAGCAATCACTCAATTCTCTAAACCCAACCAAAGTGCTAATATTATTTTTAGGTAGCTATACATAGCCACCAGCTGCAGGGTGCTGATGCTAGTATAGATTTTCCTAGGATTTTCCATTTTTCTTGCTATTACCTGAAGCAGTATATGCTCTGTTACACTCTATGGCTGCCAACAGAAAGCAGCGCAGTCCTGCCACAGAATGGGGTTCATCTGTTACTGAACACAGAAAAAAAAAGAAAAAGATAATGTGCGAGGTGTACCCAAAACACATAGCTAAATTCTTCATCTTCCATTGTGTCTGAAGAAATAGGCTCCTCTAATGGATGCAGCTGTATTAGGATCCTACTTAGAACCCATCTCTGGAGGCACCTACTACTGTCCATGGACTGCACCTGGAGCCTAAATAAATTAGCTTCTAACTCTGTCAGTTAAGATTTGCAGTGTAAAACACCTTTTCTCCAGCTTCTCTTTCCACAGTATATCAAACAACACAGGTATTGATATTGCATGACCTAGCAGAAAATACTCATTTTTATCCAGATATAGCCACAACACTTCTGCAGTAAATTATACCGAAGTCCTCATTTCTATACTAGGTCTAAGTGATAGTTTGTAGCACGTACTTTAGCAGGGAAGCAAAAAAGTGATGGAATGAGAAAAGCTTAGCATCTAGATTCATCATAAAGATCTCCAAGGGAAATGTAAATGTATGAGAAGAACAAATAAATAACCAAGTTTCATTAAGCTGTTTTCTATTTCTCAGGAAGAGTGAAATGAAGATATACTAAAAAACTCTAGGTAGACCAGATGATGTTTATCGCAACATTTAGGAGCTTCTAAAATAATTTATTTATTCAGTTGCATCTTATGAATTAACTTTCATAAGAACTTGATGCATTTTAAAAAAAATAAACTGCAAAACCTAAAACTAAACTATTAAACTCAGAAGTCCAGCTGTTAGCAAGGGCCACACTGTAGTCTCATAGGACAGCTTATATAGAAGTTGTGGCTGATTGGCTTATATTCTCCATTTTTAAATCTAATTAATCTAGATAGACAATGACTTCATTTCACTGGAACTTTCCCAGTTCTTCCAGAGGACAAACAACAAAATAATCTAGCATCCAGTGGGACAAAGAAGTCTTATTACTAAAGGGGATCTGAGTACTCTGAAGAAATTTGTTTATTTTACACAAAATTTATTCTTAATACATGTATAGCTATGAGCAGCAAACCTGTAGATTTTTAAAAAGAGAAACTTCTTCAAATCTAAAAAGTATCTGAAACTTAAAAATTTGTGTAAAAAATTGTACTAAACTATTTAATCCAATCAACACATTTGATTAGATTGCCACTCTTGTGAAACTGTCATAAAACAACAGAAAAAGATAAAAAACCCCTTAGTGTTACTTATTTGCAACATAAAAGTTGTACATACTATTACAAAGTACATATGGCAAATTTATATTTGCAACAGAATAATATTATTTTAATAAAAGTCTTTCTCAATTTGCAAATACAAAAGAAAGCTTATTTGTTTGGAAAAAAAGATAACTGGAGTTCATTCTGGATATCAGTTTCTTTGATTTCATAATAAATTTAAAGTATTTTATAATAAATTACAAAATAACAGATCCTCAAAGGAACGTGCTATTATAAAAGTGAAAGGGATTGATATATTTGGGTTTCTGTATCCCCTGCCCATTAACAGAACTGCTGATAAGAACGCCTTCCTGACCTAGGCTTTCCAAACTTCTGATACCTTCAAACTCACGAAATTTTCTCAAAGCATCATAAAAAGGTTAAGACTTTAAAACCACTAACTTAAATACAAAATAACTTCAACAAGACTTAAGCCATTACTATATTTTCTCTAATTTTGAAGAAAGAGAGTTAGTTGTTTTTCCCTTGAAAATAGCTACTAAAAAATTGTTTGTCTGATAGGTTGAGCTACAAGAGAAAGGCTTAAAGATAAGACTGCAGTTGAAGTGTTGTTATAAATAACCGCACAGGTATTGGTTTTTCACTATTACACTCCATGCTTGTAACAAGTCACTTGTTACTCAGGTTGTCTGCTGCCTGAAGTACCAATGCTGGATTTAGAAGATCAGTTTAAAGTATCTGTTTCCTGTCACCATCTCCCTGCTTACCATGGTGTCAAATCACTTTTTATACTCCAGGTCCTCAACACTCCAGGCTGAGTGTGGCAGCCATATGTAAAATAAGCAGGCAAGCCAAAAAAGGCACTTGGGAAGTAATCATAAATAATATTTATTATTACTTTATAGAACTACTATAAACTGGTAATGCAGCAATATAAACATCTTTCTACAAGACAACCAGATATGAAGCACCCTTTGCAACAGCGCACCATTAGATTTGCCTACGGTACAGGTTTAGTCTTTCAGTTTATGAAGAAAAAAGGAAAAAAAAAATCTTTTTCTTTCAGAGATTATTTACAGACAAACTTTATCATCCATAGTTGGGAATTTCTCTTATGACCTCCCCCTCCCAGAGGAAAGGAAATTCTCAAAATTAAGAACTGCATTTTTTCTCTGAAGAAATGCCTTTCAGCTTTTCCTAAGACACGGCGGGGGGGGGGTGGAAAAAAAATTGCTTTCTGTTTATCTGAGATACTTCAGTGACAGCTCCTACTATGAACTGCTTTGCTTTCTATTCTTTCAGTCTGGCTTTCAAGCTGAAAAGATTTTTCTGCACTGCCACCAAGGATGGAATGAAACAAACAGTGCAGAGGGTGTTCAAATTAACGTACATCGTTTTTCTTTGCAATCATTTCTTAACTTTCTTCTCTCTCCTGCTGCTACTGAACAAAAGCATAAATAGTTCTTCCTTAAAGGAAATGTAGTATGATTTGATTTGAAGTTGCAAAAAACCAAATATACAAACAAGCAAGGCTTCTGCTTTCTGTCGGTGCCTTTATCTCTTCAAGAACACAGAAGGAAAATTGCATTGACATCTTCAATGTGAATGCAACTATCAAAATGTTACCACACAGTAAAATGAGGAATAACAATCCAATAAAGCGAAGGACTATTTCCTTAACTTAAGGGAATTTCCTTTAAATCATTCACATTTCAAAAGTAAAAGAAAAATACTTAAACCTGAATGAGCCCTAACATATAAAAAGTTCAAACTGCAGGAAAAACAATGGATATACCAGATGCAGTTGTACATGGCTGTTTTAACTAAAGGAAAATATTTCTTTTTCGTGTTTTATATCCTAAAAATACAATTCACGTAACATTAAAACACAGAGTATTTTAATACTATTAACTTTTGAGTCTTCATTCATTTCATAGTCTGGGGTATTCATTAATATTTGTTCAAGAATTTAGAGACTTCTTTAAAAAAATGTAAAGGGGATCCTTTTAGCAGACAAATTCAGTAATTTAGAGATATTGGTCTGTAGAATCCCTCAAATCTGTATCAAGTACCACAAAGGTATCCAAGTCAGGCCCTAAATCTCAGTATTTCATTTTGATTTTCAGTATGTAGCAGCAATATAATTTGATTTAGAAATTCATTAGTTATAATAGACTATCCAACTACAGACATTCCCCCAGCCATCTGTGATTTCTATGTAATTTTACAAGGAAATAAAGCCAATTTGCAAGCCATCAATATGGCTAAGAAAGATTACCACTTGCACATGCTTAAATTTACCTTATGAATGCTTGCAAAAAAGCCATTCCAGTTATCACACTAAGAAAAATAATGGTTTCATTTATTTTATGTAAACTTAAACAAAAGAAAAAGCAACCTTTTGTTTGACTGATTTTAGGGTAACTAAGTAGTCTCAACCGAGTATTTCAGAAGTCTTTTTCTCTAGGGAACATGAGAGACAACAGTAGGTAAAAAGTCAACTCATCCACAGCTACAGTTCATGACCAAGGTAAACACCAAAACAAAGAACCTAAACACTTCCAGGGAAAATACTTCTAGAACAGAAGAAAAAAAATCAAGACCGAATCTAAAACTTGAATTTAGAAATGAGAAGAATTTCTGAGCTTATGTCAGGAAAATTAAGTTCATCTTACCAAAAACATTTTACTGAATTAATGCCAAGTTATATATGATTATTTTTATATTCCTTTCAGATTAAAAACTGCAGAATCTATAGAAAGGAGAGCAAAGATTCTAACAAACAGGAACTCAACAATATCTGAGAGCCAGAAAACTAGTAATTTGTCTAATCCATTACTCGGGAGAGATTTTTCCTCTCAAACTCATCTTTATTTATACAGCATAGACAGAATGGAACACAACAACCATAAAGCATTCTGTAAATCAATTTTTTTAAAAACTCTTCTATCTCTTCTCTTTAGAAGAGTAGAAAAATGAGACTACAGACAACTCCAATAAATAAGCCTCAATACAGTACATGGGTGCACATCCATAATTTGGCATTTGTATTTAGTTTTTGCTAAATGTATTTTGCAGAGCTGAGAAGTACTAAATTGGCCTGAATATAAGACAGTCCTGAATATCAAGTTACTCACTTTAAAAGAACAAATAACCAAAACATGAGTGAGACTGCCCCAAAGCACTAGCCCTGGAATACATCGGTCTTGATGAAACACCCTGACAGAGTGATGGTGGAACATGAAGAAATTTCAAATCTCAACAGCGCTCAGTCGCAGTAAAAGCCCCAGTACATTGCCGAGGAACCCAAATTGGTCACAGCCACTTGAGTCCCTGTTGAGAAGCGACTCTATGCAAGCTTAGCCCAGATATCGAGATAAGAGTATCAGTGACCAAACAAAATATACTTCTGCTGATCCTAAAGTCAAAGAGATCTTTAAGAAGAGATCTGGGACACATAGAAACACAGAATTATAACTGAAATTAAATTCAATCTCTAAGATGGCACAACAGCTTCTACTTCATGAAATACTCCTTATAGAAGCAATCAAGAAACAATGTGAATAGCCAAGAATGATGAGGGCTGTCAGGAACAAAAGACAATGATATCCAGCATTCAGTCAGTGTTAATGTGGATCAGGAATCTTTTTCATTTTGACTATTATCTTAATAAATATTTCTAGTAAAAAAATTCAATTACTTTAAAAGTTACACTACTTTTGTTTCCTCGGGTAGAAAAACAATCATATGCTTAGCCATTTCTGCATTTTGGTATATAAATGAACTTTCATCTATATCTTCTCATCCTACTTTCTTCAGAATTTTCTTTCTACTCACTGTAAATTGCTCCCAGACAGTACAGATTCTCCTTAACAACACGTAGCATAAAAGCCTGGTTTAACTCTGCACTGGCAAAACAGTATCATGTACCATAACGCCATGTACTTCATAAGGTTATGAGCAGTCAGATGATTAATGACTAAAGGTATCACTTAAAATGCCATGGAAAAAAAATGAGACACTATCAAAAAGTGAAAAAACAAAGGAGAAAGCTGAAAAGCCTGGGGTTTTTTGCAAACAGTAGGCTTCCCAATTCCAAAAAGCACAAATCTTTGTCACTTACGTAGGTCATCTCACCTTCTCATGCTTCAGGTTCTGTGTAAATTAAGACAGCTCTTTGCTAATTCACTCTAATGCTGCAAAAGTTAATGAACTTGCAATATATTTTTTAAGTGCCTTCAGCACCTTATACTGTATGTCAGATTCTCCTTTTAATATGTTGTAATAAACAAGTTGTACTCTACTTTTTCAAAATAATTTCATAAAAGATACCTTTATAGACTAACAATTCAACCTACCTGTATTTATCTAAAACTGTTCCTAAGCTGTACCCTGACATCCATTCTGTGGAGACTGACAGAAAAATCTGGTAGTGATAGATTGACCCTCATTCATGTGCTTTCAGTATCTACTCACAATGCTAACAATTGCTATGAAGGACAGAAAATTTTAGCTGAAGTTTGGTAAATGGAGCCAAATACGTGAGAAACACAGAAAAACATTTCATTTTTCAGTCTTTGTTTTTGAGCAAGACCTCAAAACCAACTTGCTCTAAAAATTCCAATTATAAGAAGTAGTACTACTGAATATTATTGATAGTTTTGCAGATTAGTTGTGTCCACAGTAGATCTGCAGGAGAGGCAGCAAATTTGCTACTTCTGTTTGTAAGAAGAAAGAGACAGTAAGCCTCTGCCTCTTCCCTCTGACCCACTAGACTTCTATCCAACTTTCCATCTTAAGAAACATGGAAATCAGCAACAGTAGCAAAACAAAGTGGATTAACAAGACAGAAGTATACAGTACTGTCAATCAATAGTGGGAGGTTTGGTTTTGGTACTTTTTGTGCTTTTTTTTGTGCCTGTATAAATTTAAAATGCTTTTAAGGACAAAAAGTAAAATCATACAACTGTTTAAACAGTGAGATCTGAAGTAGACAGGGACTGGGGAAATGGGATATGAAAAACAGAGGACCAGAGTGTGAAGTCATAAAATCTTAGAAACTCTGTCAGAAAAATGTCATTAAACGCTTGAGACCCAATTTAAAGCCATCATTATAACTAAATGCAATATTGAAATTATTAGAGTCAAATGCATCAATTTTTTCTAGCAATCAACCAAAAACATTGATGTACTTGAGATAAAAAAATAACCATAACAAAATTTAAAATACTCTGTTGTGTAGCAGAAAAATTCTAAAGCTGGAGATCTGACATGAAAACTAAGCTATCTCTTATGTAGATATATCCTGAAAACTTCAGAACGTATGTCTGAATGATCAGTGAACCTACAGAGAAGGAGCAGATACTGCATGACAGAACACACGATTCACAGAAGAGTAATTATTTTATGTCAAGCAAGCAATGCAGACCACAAAACTTTCTCATTACTGTTCCAGCACTTCTGTAGACCATGTTCAGTGATACCTAGCATTGTCATCTGTCCAATTAACACCTTATTCTCTCTCAGCAAAAAAAAAAAAAAAAATTACTACATCTCTGCTCTTAAAACACAGAAGTAATCCCTTGCTCCATTCTCAAGATACAATATAAGTCTACAATGGTTTCTTAGTCAGAATATAACTAGTGATATTATTGAATATAATAAAAGCCATTCCAAAACTTTAATTTACATGCCGAAATGTTGAACCACTGCATATTCAGAGATAGAAAGCCATTTTTTTCTTTATGATGCCTTTAGACATTCAGTTCCACAATCTACAGAGACCACTGATTTAGAAAATAGGTATGTAAAATAAATCCCTGAAATCAAACATAGTGAACATTCATCGCCCCCTGCCACCAACCTTCCTTAGCATTACACTGCATCTGAACTTCTGAAGACAAGTTGCCAAAACTATAATATTGATAATGGTTAAGATATCTTACCGTGTCTTATAATTTACCTGGTTACTAGGTAACTACTCAAGAGGTGTCATCAGTACAGGAGAATTCCTGCCACCTTTCATAACACAGTAAACCACAAATTGTTCCACTGCTTAGTACTATTTTCATCCAAAAAACTTCACTTCCGAAACAATTAATTTGCTACATGACCAGCATAGCATTTAAGAGAAATACAAAAATTAATGTAATGCAGAAAAAGGAATTTATTTGTTGAAATACAACGTGATGTGCCTTGAATCCAAATGTTAAGGTAACAGAGCTCCAAAAGAAGGGCAACAAAAATAAACACAACTTGAATATTAAAGAATGGACTGTAATAATTTTGTGCTGCTTGCTGTAAGTCATGTAGGTTTGGAAACGTGAAGAGTTTCAATTTACGCTCTACATGCATTTCTACATACATTCAGGGGGGTTTTGGTTTTTGGGGTTTTTTCTTTTAACTCAAACAGCTTCTACTGTCTTGAATTACGTAATGTATTTTTGAGACTTGAGTGCAGTTCCAATCTACAGCAATGAAAGAGATATTGCACATCAACATACATAACCTACTTAATATTTCAGCTTCTTCGACGTAAAGAAACAGCGATCTGCAGTCGCCTCCAGGATGGAAGTGTAAGTTTTTGTTCAACAGCTAAGAGCATGAATTCAAATATCTAGGTCAAGGAATGAAAGATACTTCATTGCCACTTGATGTTTCCCAGGCACTGTATTTTAGTACAAGAAATACAATAAACTACTTCTGATTTCACCAGAGCAATTAATCTTCATGCCTGTATAACTTTAAAATAATCTGAAAGACTTGATTCTCCAGTTTTCTGCAGCATCTTAACAGGGCTACCCTTCTTCAGAAGCATTAAAAGTGTAATTTTTACTACGTTAATTAAAATATTACTAGTAAATTCTATAGAAATCCCATTCAAATTGTCAAAGAATTTGTGATTGACTCAAGAACTTGGAGATGTACAAACTGGTATAGAATCTGCTGCCTAAGCTTCAAGCTTGGAAAACAGCAGAGGTTAATAATTCTGAAACATATACATTAAATCCACAGTGCTATCTTCCATATTCAGCAAAGCAAATAAGATTAAAACCATGGTAAATCTAAGCTGAAACTTGGCTTGCATGAATCATTTGGTATTTGCAGCACTGTAACTCTGAGCCAAATAATTCAAAAGGATTTATCTGAAGAAAATACTAAATAATTAGACACAAACCTTTCGAGGTTACATGCATCAGATTAAGTGAAAGTGCAAAACAATAGTTCTTTTGGAATCTTCCCAGCTGAATGTTTATATTGACAGGACTACCTGAAAAGTCAATTAAACTAAAAACAACTCATGAGCTAACAGTGCATAACACTGAATGCTAGTGATCCTCACTCCAATTTAGACAATTAAGTGACAGAGTTGACACTGTACAGTTGTTGAGATTCTCCCAGTTAGGACTTCCTCTGTGAAGGTAGCCAGTGATTGAGAAGTTTAAGTGTATATAAAGATTCACACGGGCACGCTAGATGGGAACCAGATGGTCTAAAATGACATGTTGAATAATAGTAAAATCCAGCTTACAAAAGTTTATTAGTGTCATTTATGTAAAGGCTGCATAAAGCCTTATTTCCTTAATTTGAAAGCTTTATTAAAAAATATTTTGTACTTTTAAACTTAATACAGTTAAACAACAGCATGAGAGTATGAAAAAGAATTAGGAGATGTTGAAAGGAATTACTGATATTACTTTTACTATGATAGATAGGAAAGAAAACATCTTAATTTTCCTATAAATCATTTTAGAACTACAGAACTCAAAGTAAAAGTAGAGAACTATTAGGTTTAACACTTTCAAGAAGCAGTTAAGGATTGGACAAAACTCTTTCCTGACAAAAACAGTAAGTTCTTTTTTAAACAAGCATATTTAAGAATTTGGTTTGCTATACCTTTTCTCTAGATCAAGTCTAACACAAAAAACAAAAAACCCACACTGAATCCTACAAACAAGAAAAAAACTGCACTGGCTCCCTGCCAGATCAAGTAAACCTCATTTGATGTACAGATCCTTAGAGGAAATCTTGAATCAGCTTTTTGAAAAGAATTTGCAAACACTAAGCACATCATTTTAAACCTAAACAAAAGAAGTGAAAGCACCAATGAGTGCACACAATAGGGTTCTCAGACAGCTGAAAAAACATTAACATACCTAGTCAAGTCTTTCATGAGCATTATTATGCTAAATCTACAATCCATCACACTGTTCCGGAAGTCCACATAGAGTAACAGATATCAGTATGGTGAAATCAGTATCATCAAATACTTGTTACTGAATCCCATGGATATTTGTTTCCATCATTCAAAGTCTTACCTCTGAGATAAACAACTGACAGATTATGAAGCACTTGGCAATTTTCCTTAAAATTAAGAGTGGTTTCTTCAGTAGTAAAGTTTAAAAAAAAAAATTACACTTTAGGCAGCATGAGGTATCTACAAATCTGCAAGAGGCAGTAGAAGGTGAATACAGTTAGCACTGTAACAAAAATGAACTATTAGAAATCAAAGACAAGCTGTTATTTAAACACAGATAAAAATTCTACACAACCAATTTTAAGTCATATTAGCTATGTATCATGCAATGGCTCTAATATGCTTCCATTATAACCTGTGTTACTTTGTATAAAATAAACTAGCAAAAAAATATTATGTTACAATTCCATGACAAATTAATTGCCTTGTATCAAAAAGCAAATGCATGCAGCTCTGAAGTATCTGTCAAATGTCTGAACTAGTTTGGATACAATTACTTCCACGGAGCCTCTCAAACAACCAAAAGATGATAGATTAATTA
Organism: Porphyrio hochstetteri; assembly: GCA_020800305.1. Lineage (NCBI taxonomy): Eukaryota > Metazoa > Chordata > Aves > Gruiformes > Rallidae > Porphyrio > Porphyrio hochstetteri. Next base: position 7,827,838 of record CM036915.1, on the reverse strand, counting down.
CAAAACATACTATCAGTGCACTATAAGCTTAATGCCACCTTTCTCACACAATGAATCAAAAACTGCATCAAAACAGCTATTTTTAGGATGTGTAATTTAAATTTATTACAGAACATGGGCAAAAAAATTCTTAAATCCTAGGACAATCCATGAAGAGTTATTTAAAACACCTAGATGCACTCTGCTAAAGTTACACGCTAAGATTCATAAAACTGACCCAAGGCATTTTTCTGAAAAATAAATGCATATATTACTGCTCAGCTTACAGTCTGATAGCAAATCTCAAGTACAGTCTCAAAAATCTTGAATACATTAGTATCTACTCACATGAGACACATGCCCTTTTAGAAGAAAGTTAAAAAAAAAAAAAATAAAAATCCACCACCATCTGACAAGGATGTATTCTTTTGTCAACACTATGGTTTGGCTCAAGGAAGAACTAGTATTGGTATGTAGGATCTTCCACACATAACCAATGAAGTTTTGGCAACAAATTCAAACACATGCAGAGATTTCCAATGAACACACTGAAATCAATGAATTTGTGTTATGATTAGGAGTTCTAAACCAGGAAAGTTTGGTATGTTCTACCAAACAGTTGTTTTGCTTCAGTTGCCAGATTATGAAAATGAGTTTTCCTAACAGAATACTACAAATATTACAATCTGTCTAAACTGTAGAAGATGTACTGATATATATGTTGCCTCAGTCTCAGTGAATACTTTTATTTTTTGTTCTGTGTAAATGTCAACTGAAGACTTAATTATTCCCTGAACATCAGAACTAAACAGAGGAACAAGAATTTTTGAAGTTACTTGGAGACACTCAAATAAGCATCATATGAATTTAAAAAACCCCACACAAATAAAATCAAAACTGTGCCCACTGTTAAATGAAATTAGAGCCACAAAAATGTGGCAACCAGTACTATTGTTGACAACATGCTGTCTTGCCTCTCCATAAAGAATGGAAATCTTCACTGAGAACTCAAGCACACAATTTGTTCCTATTAAGTAGCAAAAGAAAGCATGGTCCCATGGCATTATCTAGAGCAAAATCCCACCAAAACCAGATGTGATATTGAAATTCATCATTATCAGAAGTCCAACACTGTTCTGTGGAATCTGAACAACACAAAAGATTTACTTTTTTTTTTTTAAAGTAAATTTGCAGGGCAATCTGAAGAGGTTAAACCCCAATGGTGTTATTATCTACTATACACCATTTTCATTGAGTATCTAATACAGACGTAATGACAAAGTTAAAGTTATAAAATGCAATTTCTGTGAAAAAATAAGAAGAAAACTGATAAACTGTGTTGCACATAGAAAAAATAAATCATAGTTCATGTTTATTGATACCTGTTCTTTACATGTGCTTCTTTGTCATTTATTTACTCCTCAAAAAGCCAAACCATTAACCAGAAAATACATTATTTAGCAGACAATTTTACAAAACTGTAAGAAGATGGAAACTCATGGTGCTAAGGAAATTTAATTTTTCTAAGAACACATACTACTTTAACAGACATGCAGTCTGTTCCCAGGAAGAGGTGTAGCTACTGAGGAGTCTTTCACTGCTACACAGTGAAAGTGGCAAGTAGCAGTTCTACAAACTGCAGAACTACAAATCAAAGCTATAAATATTGAGAAGATCCTTCTATTCCTAAAGTTTACGACAAACCAATAAAATTTGTTACAAGAAGGATAAGTAAAATCTCATACCAGCCAAAACCAGCACCCAGACACTAACAAAAAGTTCAAGACATACCAGCATACTCTCCTTTAAGTGGAATATGCAACCTGCCCGTGATCTTTCTAAGATCTAGAGAATCCTCCCCCGCAAAAAGCAAATTCCAAGAACTCAGATTTCCAAGATTCCCTTGAAATGTAGAAAATAGTCCTCAAACCGCTAACAACCATTTGTCTTCCATCCTCCCCGGAGTCCTGCAGGCCCATTATTATTTGGGCAGATAACGTCAGTAGCCTATGGAACCTTACCTAGTTTCATAGGAGGCTTTTTTTTGTTCAAGATACCTTGAACTTATTTACAACCTCTCAAAGAACATTAAATAAATTTTTGAACACTGTCACCGTATTTTCATACTTTAAAATGGACAAAATCTCAGCTCAGAAAGAGAATTTTTTTATGTTCTGATTCATACTTTGCTAATACATTAGTAATGCAGCATAATAGCTCCTTCTGTTCACAGACATATGGCAAAGCATACCCTTCACACCACAGGTACCAGCATGTAACTTTCAGTCAGCCAGAACAATTAACATTGCTTCATAGTCAGCATTTTAATTTTCTGTCTTGATTGGTTTTTGACATTTGATTTTTATATTTCAAATAGAATCAAAAGCTGCAGCAGTTATAACTTCTCTAGAATTACCTGGTACTTTTCGGTGAAGCTCCAGCATGCAGTTTTTTGCTACACGGAGTGTACACCTTGGGTTGGTTTGTTTTACCTGAGGAATAATCACCATCTTTTTCCCCTAGGAGAAAAAGCTAGGTGGGAGGCCAGAGCTGGCTTTTACCTAGGGAGACACTGGTAACAGAGAAGCACAGAAAAGGCTTTACCCAAACAGACTGACAACAGTCCAGAGAAAGTGACAGGAAAAAGTGGGGAAGGGAGCTTCAGAACAGTTGAGCAGACAAGTTTAGAAGATCCTCTTGTTAGGAGAGTCTGGGGAAAAAGAGAGAAGGTCCAAGAGATTTTTTAAAAAGTCAGTTGAGTTGAGAAGTTGGATTAAGTAGGGCTACTGAGATACTTACCGGCAAGGTCAGACTGTACTAGGAGGAGAGCTCCATGACAGCTGGAAAAATCAAAAGCTGTTGGAGACAGCTGCTGACAGAATGTCCTGATACCTTCCTTCCCCAGGCTCTGTGCATCAGGGACAGCTGAGTCTGGAGCATGAAGTCATAACCCTTTCTCTTCCAGTCTAAGCAAGATCCTAAAAGACTGACCCTTTACTTTTCCTCCTTCCTGTCTATTTGAAAAAATGTCTGGACCTTTCCACGATGTTCTTGCCTCTGCTTTTAGAAATGACAGGCTTGCATTAGAAGCTCAATAACTGGCAGATCCTAATGTGCTACTTCAACAAACCTAAAAGACATTCTACAAAAAGCAACTACTAGAAGAATTTTAAAACATGCTTAGAAGGAATCTTAACATTGTATGTTCCTGCTTTGTACATAAAATGTTTTGGTTTTATTTGGCTGAAGGAGGGGGGTTGTTTAACAGCTTGACCTTCCAGGCTTCTTAGAGCTGTTTGTTAAAAAAAATTCTCATTCAAACATGCTAAAGACTCATGTATCTTACTTTCCAAATATATTTTAACAAAACTATTAAAAAACCCTAATATTAGAAAAAAATCAACTATATAAATTTTTATGAGTCCTTCTGCAAGATATATCTGGTAACGTATTTCTGTGTTGAAAATTACTCTAGAATGAAATAAAAGTGAACATCTCAAACACTAAACTAGAAACCAAACATTAATCTTTCCATTTGCTGCCTGAACTATGCCATTTTCAAGAGATCCTTCTTAGAGCAGAATAACCAACTCCAGTCTTTTTCAAGTGGTCTTCGACCCCTAGTACAGCTCCTACAATACCTCCACCTCTGCAGCAACCTTCCTTTTGCTTTTAACTCCCTTACTGAAGTTTAACGTTCAGATTCCAAGAGACTTTAATTCTTCTAACTTCCTATTTACACCATACAGTTCATGTCTGAACTGCAACTATTGATCTAATTATATTCATTGTTCTTTTTAAACCATAAAAATACTGAAGCCAACTCTGCAATTCAGTGTAAAAATTGCTATCATTAACATTCAATTATAATACAACCTACACGCACATCTACCTCTCCTATGAAGATAGGCTGAGAAGATTGGGCTTGTTCAGCTTGAAGAAGAGAAGGCTCCAGAGGGACCTTACATGAGTATTCCAATACCACTCTCAGTTCTGACCTTTTGCTGTAACTTTTCATTTCAATTTTAGTTGGGGTTTTGTTTTGTAAAATCTTACTTTCTACAAATAAAGTCCGAAATTGTAAGAGCACTGACATACTAGAAAAGCTGGTTAAATCTCAAAGCAATTGATAAATTATAACGACCATCACAGGATATTAAAATATCAGCTAAGATAACAATAAGAGATGTTACTGGAGCTCAACAGAAATGGGGAATATGTTCTTCAGAACCTAAACGTCAGCTGAAATTTAAATTAGAGAGCAAAACTGCATAAAATTGTAAAAATTCTGTTTGTACTTAGAATAAGTTTAGGTCATAGCCCCGGCACACCGACCAAGCTCCTGTATGGGAGAAGGCCAGCAATTTCACTACTATCTTTTTTTAAAGAAAAAATGGTATTTTACATCCTGATTCCAATTCCTTTATGTAGTATTTCAAAGCAGCTAACAAATGGCTGCTAAACTCAGTTCAAAAGTCATTACACTAGCACAAGATGAAAAATAAGAGTTTGGAAAGCAGTTCATAAAACTCAAAATTGTGACATTAATGATGGTGTATTAAAATTATCCCTGAGTGAAGGTAACCAAATACTAATCTGAAGAAAGGAACAGAAACTCCATAACCTTTCATTTCTGTGATCTGCTAACCCTAGGCTGGATTTGCAACCTATTCACTGGCATGAGAATATTCAACTCCATCTGTTAAAAAAAAAAAAACCACCAAGCCCACTCACAAGGTGCTCCACCAGTTTCAACAGGGCAGAGGCATCAAATAAAGATTTTTCTAAAGTGACACCTTCTGCCAAAAAGATTATTCTGATGGCATGTGGTGCCAAGTAAGGCCCACGTTTTCAGTATGTGATACATATTTTGCTTCAGAATCCATGATTTCTTGCTACCTCAACAATAGCAAACATATATAAAAAGTAATTAATTTCTTAAAAATGCCTGTCTGAAAAATAAGAGAGGTAAAAGCCAGTAACTGGTGTTGCCTGAACAACAGAAATCTATCCTCAGTTAATTTCATGTCCCACTTTCAGTTACTCTTATCTTTACAGAAATAAAGGTTATGAACATTAAAAAAAAAAAAAAGAAAAAAAATCAATTGTTACAATAAAGAACTCAGAGTACAGCTATCATACCCATTCTGCAGCTTCTGAACTCTACAATCTGCTGCACCGTTGTTTTGACATATGTAAGATTTTGCAATTAGTAGTAAACTTCTTATTTCGCAATTATTAGCCAGGGAGACAAAATGAAACAATCTTGATTTACAAATACTCAAAGGAAAGCACCTTGCCAAATTCTTAAATATTGTCTGATCTATCAACTGCTGCTGTGAGTAGTCACAGAATTAAATTCTTGGGACTGGTCTGAAAAACGCACTTAAATTGATTTACAACCTGGGTATGTCAAAGAAACCCAGCCTTATTCTACCTCAAGATCTCCAAGTGCGGGTGGTCAGCAAGACAAGCTTTCTCAAATCAAATGCTTGAGAAGCACATCTAAAAAAACCTGTAATAACCCACTGCTACAACTCCAAAGCAAGAACTTCTACCAAACATCATGGTAGATGGTTTCTAATCTAACAGCACTGTGCTGCATTTTTTCACCTAATCAGCAAAATCAGCTTTCCTTATCCTTGACACCCAAATTGCAAACACTAAAAGCAGTACAAATCATAATGAAAAACACTTCTAGGTTTTGATCTTTCTGCATCATTCTATCATTCTGATACTTTTAGCTTTCCCCACATTGCAGAAAAGTAACTTACATGGTTTTCTGTTTCCCAAATATACAACCTTTCAATAATATTTCTTCCCTAATTGTTCACCATTCCTTTCTTCTTTGCAGTCTGCAGGAAATACTTTTAATAGTAAAGGAAGCCTGAGCTCTAAGCCTTCATACCGAGCATTTTAATGAGTTAGTCTGCAAAGGACATCAGACTTGGTGCTTCCTAGAAGTCACTGTCAATATTTGGAAACTAAAAACATGGTTTTTACTATGCATTTAGTCATCGTACAGGGAGACAAGTAAACTGTCTTTCTGTGTGCTGTTACAGCTTGTCATTTTTAAGTCACAAAATCCATCTCCACATTTTATGTAGTGGGGGGGAAGAATCATTCAGTAATATTCAGTAATATAATCACACCTTGATATTAGGAGCAATATGGTTCTAACCTGGGATTTTCAAAGCAGATAAAAAAAAGATTCAACATTGAAAGGAAATCACATAATTAGTACTCCTAAACTCATCTGAAAATCCCAACTTTCATTTTTCTGTCTCCTGAAAATGACAAACTATATACATATATGAATTTATAATACTGATTACCCTTCAGCAAAAGGCTGTAATTTGTTCTCTATTGCATACCAAATACCTTTAACATCAAAACAGAAGACTTTTGACTGGAAAATTATTACACACTCAAAAGTCATTTTCTGCTATAGATCGAGTTAAACATGACTTGAGCTGCATGGTGCTAGCTTCCAATTCATAAAGCTATTTAGAAGTGTTATATAAACACAAGAGAAAGTCATTTTCTCCAAGTATTTGTACAGTAATTCCTCAAAGGAACAATAAAAGAGAAAATGGAACTAGAAAACACGTTCAACTATTCATAACTGGCAGATTTGCAAACACAAAACATGCCACACACTTGTTACAAAAAGTCATTCAATGACAGCTGTTCCACCTACTACCAAGGGCAACTCTAATGGCAAAATTATTAGAGGATAGCACAGGGATCATGTAGGCAGTAAACTAGAAAGACAAAACTGGCTAAAACTAAAAAGGAACATGTAAGGCTTGTTCTAGGAACACAAAGTGGAAGCTTCTTTCATTAAAAACTCTCTAACATTTCCAATAAAAAATATCTTTTTTTTTTTGCTTTTCCAAATAATGATTGTTATAACAAGATATTTAAGACTATTAGAAATTCCAGAGTAGAAATGCAAAGAGTACAGAAAAAATACCAATATGAATTTGAGTCCTTCAGCTAAGCATGCCCCATAGAATGACACAAAACACAAGTGGCACAAAAAACATCCAAATCGCTAGCTACCACCTAAGAGTTTACACAACTCCAAAAAACTGTTATGTGAGATTCCTGCAAGGAGTGTGTACAGTTTACTCAAACAGCATATTCATAAAAACAATGTCTACACTAACAGAGTGTAGGCCAACAGAAACAGAGTTGTAGAGTGAACAGATGCCACCAATGTCCACATTTCAGGGGAGTATTGTTTGTTTGGTTTCAGTTTTTTGTGGTGGGGTGTGGTTTTTTTATTTTTGTTGAGGTATTTTGTTGGTTTTGTGGGTGTTTCTTTTGGTTTTTATGAGGGTTTTTGTTTTTCTGGGATTTCTTTCAAAAACCACGGAGCTAGCTCTAGTCCAAGTGCATGGATTAGAAAGTCCATTTGCAGCTAGACAGCGTTAGACCCACTGCTGGAGCATACTTTCCAGTTTAGTGTTATCCAAAAGGAATCCAGTTTGCATGCACAGAGAGCTCTACAAGGTGAACCAAAGCACAGGGTGGAAACAATTGCATAATTCATTTTGAAACCGGACACCCAAACCAATACATTACTAAGGAGGCACATTGAGTTAACCAGTCAAGCATGACCTAATGCTGGGAGACATACTGGTCTAAGAACCTTCATAAATTAAAAGTAATTATTTAAAACAGGAAATTAAAAGATGTTTGCAAATGGTGAAGATTTAACACTACTGAAAAACAACACACACAAAAAGATGAGCAATACTTCATTATGTAAAATGCCTTAACTGCAGAATAACGAGGGAAATTAAGAAAAAGACTTGAGGATTAAATTAATCAGGAGCAAAATATAAATAAAAAAGTGATAGAGGAACACTGAAAGAGAGACAGCATCTGGGAAAAAATTACCAGGAGTATTCTATGTACAAAGGGAACAGTATACATTATGCTGTGATAGGCACTGGTGAAGATTATTGGCGAGAATGGTCTGCCCAGCTTGGGCATCATATTTCATTAAATACGCCCAGCTACTGTGGAGAATGCAAGTCAGAAATAAAGTTGCCAAGAGATTTAGAAAATTACATAAAAGTAAAGTTAGAAAGACCTTGTTTTGTATACCCAGCTTAACGAATAGTGGAAGTTGTCTTGTAGCCTAAAAAACCACAACAAACAAAAAAATTTGCCCTCATGTCCACTGCATATGAATAAAAAAGAAATAATCAGAGTGTTGATTTGCAGCAAAGATTTACACTACATATTAAGATACATACAGTTAACACATGAAATTCGTACTAGGACAGAAATAGCTAAGTGCTGATAGAGGTTACTTAACAGGTTACAATGTTTTCATTATTAAATGTATTTACAAATATCTAAACAAGCACTGAGCTTGAGATGCTAAAATTTATAGATGGGTCTCACAAGGAAAACAGAGTAGATGAGCTGTTGAGACCCATTCAATATACACAAATCTGTAATTCTATACTTAGTGTCACAAAAATACTTTCTTGAAGTTCTGTCTTAGTGCATGTTTATACATAGAGTATGTCTACATTTATAAGATTTTATTTTCCAAATTATATATGTGAATAATGTGAGTGTATTCAGGCATTGCTATTTATTAGGGAAAACATAATCATTTTCAGGAAATGCAGTTTACCGCTCCTTTAGTATATATATAAGTAACTTTGCTTGTGCACTTTTAGTGAATATGAAGCAAGGAAGGTTTCTCTGTACTCTCTCAAGTATCACTAGTATTCACTTTGGGACTTACAGCTATCACCATACCCTTCCTAAATCTTATATCAATGTCTATTGTTAAAGACTTCTGAGCTTCCAAAATTCTTTATCAAACAATTTGATTTTGAAAACCAACCTAGCTCTACAAGTTAAAACATTATTATCAATTAATCTCTAAATATAGAAAGACTATTAAAGGACCAGCTGGCATTTAAAAATTATGAAAGCCAACACTGTTCTTTGGCATCAGCACTAGCTGGTGTTGCTAAGCTACTGCTGCTGCCCAGACAGTTATACACCATCAGGTATTTAATTCATGCAGGCCAGCAGTCTGAAGGGGAGGAAAAAAAAAAAGCACTCAAAATACATTTAATACTAGTAAATCTCAAATCTTACCATCTGAGTCTATGAAGTATAATATAGCTTGTGTCCAAGATCAAATGATATACAGAGAAAAACAATTAGCTTTTGGCACTATTTTAGTCCATTTTATCTTTACTTCCCCTGTAAATTTGCTTTGGATTGTTTTTGCTATGAATTATCTATAATGTAGCTAATTTTTTAAAATGTTATCTACCTCCATTTTTTTTTGGTGTGAATTTTGATTTTTAGCTTGACAAAAATCAGGAGAGTCTGCTCCTGTGCGCAATGGAGGCTAGCAAATTGAAAACAAAAAACCCAGCACGTATGGTGATAATTTTTTGGGCAGTCAAATTAAAGCCTATAAAAATATTGTTATTTAATGTGACCACTCATCCAAGAAAAGTCTTCTGAGTTTTCATAGGTTTCTATGAGATTGTACTAGCAGCCTTTTCCTTATTCTTTCATCACTAATAACTGGTGATTTGAAGCTTCCAAACACCACAACAAAACCAACAAAGAACCGTGCAGAAACGATTTTTAAATTTAAGAGAGTTATTTCTATATGTTTGCAATTCCAGAGAGTTATAAACCAGGAAGCTATACATCTAATACTAATGCCACTACTACAGTCCTACATTTCAATTATAATATTCCTTGTGTTATCTGTAAATACATTCCCTAAAGCCTTGCTGCAGTTCACCAGGTCAGTGAAGCAACAAATTCTGTGTCTCTGCAACATGTTACAGTTATTTTTAAGAGATAGGCAAGTTGGGCTTCAAGATTTTTTAATTTCTCAGGCAAAGAAGGGTGAGAATTCATCACCATTATGGTATTAAAGTTCTCTCAGCATGTTTGTACAACCTTGTTATCCAATGGTATGGCATATTTATAGCTTCCTAAAATAACAGATCATCACTTGTCAGATGTTGAAATACAGAAGGAACAGATAACACATTTCTTAAGAAAGTACTTTTTGGGACTGAGGAGGTGTGAATACTGTCTGAGAACACACTGTTTGCTTATCCTCATCATCCCACTCCTCAGGCATTTCAAATGGTAGTTGGAGGAGCAAACGTTTCTCCCAGTTAAGTCATAAAAGCATTCTTCAACAGACACCAAATATACCAATTTTTATACAATATATTTTATTGCATCACAAGTAAGTTATCAAAAAGTTAATGCCTGCTTCTGAGAAATCCAGTAAGCTGTACTTCATCCAACTACACTTTTATACATTCTAAATTATTTACATCAGGTATCTTTTTCATGCTATAAACCTCACCTTTTCTAATATACAAGACTACCTTCTCTTTTTCAGCATTTTCCTTGGTAATTTAATTGGGAAAGAATTGAATCCTTATTGCAAATCAGTGTTTGTAAAATGATAAAAATCTCTTTTCATCTTCTTTACGCTGATCTCAAAAAATATTTTTTACTTCATCCAAGGTATCATTATATGTATTTCTACCATCAAACCTCTCATTTCCACAAGAGCCTACTGATTAATACAATCATTGCATTACTGTTAATCTGCAGGCTCCTTGTGGGCATCTAACAAATATAATTACAGTGACTGTAGAATTTTCTGTTTTCAGAAAAACAGAACACTTCATAAAACATCATATTATTTTTAAGTATAAGCTTTTTACATCCTGTTCAACTTTGGCATTTTCTGTGGTCTATGCTGTTAGTCAGAACTTCATTTGCACCTGCTTTGTTTCATCCTGTAGGACTGGTATTTCATTCTAAACCCCCGACCCTACCTCTGGCTGCTCTTAAATAATAAGGGAAACAGATGCATGGCTGACCTCTACAGAAGAATTACACCTGTAACATCTGTCTGAAATACTGGATCCTGAAGCACTTATACTGCAGGCAAAGGAGGTAAAATTTTATTTCGTTTACTTCTTGAATGTTATATGGTTAACATACCAGAAGTATTTCCAGACTTTTCCGAATTAAGGAAATACTGCTTAAAATATTCCTCCAATTTATAAATGAGCTAGTTTTCAAGAACTTGGGCTACAGCCTGTTTTACTGCATTTTACTAGAGCATTCAATTTGGCGTAAGATTTTTTGCCTGATAAGTCAATTACAGTAGGTTCAAGGAAATGCATCATTTGGGGATTCTCACAGAGTTTCTAAATATACCCAACTATAAACAACCACTACACCAATTACTTATTTTCTTCTAAGAGCTCTACAGTTAAACATATGTAGACTTATATGGGAAAACCTCATTTGTTACAGACATCTTGTTTATCTGATGTTATATAAATCATAACAGAATGGATGACGGGAAGAAATTTTCAGAATACCAAAAAATAATCATCCCTCCAAAATAAGAAAATTGTTTGTTCCAGAAACATTAAAGACAGAAAAATAACTGTGACTATCAAATTTACTCCTCTTTTACTCATTATTCTTATCTTCTCAAATTTTCAAAATAGCTTAATTAACCAAATGTGAGATCATTGCTTATGTATGTTTGGAACCAAACTGGCTGATCCAAACAAAACCTCAAATTAACCCCAAACAATTCATACTGTAAAGCAAGCTTTTAAACTTTCAAGACATTAGAAGGAACTGTCAAGTGGAAGGGCACCTCCGGTTTGTCTAGTGCTGAATTATAGTTCCCATGGTTTTGCATCCTTCTACCTTCCTTCCAGTTACTTTAAATTCACGAACAAATGAAAGATATGATTGAACTTTTCAGACCAACCTCATCATTTCCACATACTGTCACTGGGGATGACTTTTCCTAATAGCTGGATTCAGACTTTCAGACATTCGATTCACAGTAAGTTAGGTGAGGGAAAAAGGTCACTGGTGGACAGCAAAACACAATTCTGATGTTATTCGTTATACTTATTGTATTAACTCTTTACTGTTTGTATATCGTTACAGCTTTTACAGCAAAGGTTCCTTTCCACTCAAAGAGTAAATATTACATATCAACTGTAATTAGTCAGTAAGGTCACAGCACAAGTTTTTTAAAAACTCAAAGGAAAAGCTGCTTTGACCATTTGTAGCTAGCTAGGTAGCTACAAACATGAACTTCCTAAGCAGATACTAATGTTTTAATATTGTTGCTAGTTACTGTGCACCCTGATATTTCACAGGATTTCAAAGTTCATTCTGATGGCGAAGCTTGATTTCAAATTTATGAGCTGGTATTTCATGAGGAAGGAGGGGAAGTTTTTCAAGGTATGTAAAGTCGTAATTCTTAAATTCTTCAGGCCCAAAGTAATCCCTGTTACACAAGTAGAAATATGACAAGAGATATATGTCTTTCAAGAACTCTTTAAAAAGGCTAAGGTCTCCATTAAGCATGAAGAGTTGGGTATATGAAGGACTTAGGCCTATATATTAAATATCTCCTACTTTACCATAGGAGTATTACTAATGTCCTCTTCTGAAAGGACAATCATTACTGGTGCAATTCCTACCTTCATGCATAAAAGGCAACATGGAGAACTCGTTACATTTTGCCCAATTTGCACAATGTTATCGTGGAGAGAAAGTGCACCTGCCAAAGTGCACCTGCCATCCCACCTGTCCGCTCTTCTGGTCTTATCTTCACTATTCTTTCTCTACCATGCAGCAGGTTTTGTTGTAGAAGTGTCAGAGTAGCATCAGAGACATCTGATCCCGCTGTAAGAGATTCTTATGTGTACAGACACAGCAATATTATGGACTCAAGGGCATGAGATTATTATTTTAAGGTATTTTTATTTTCTTTTTTTACTTGTGTTTTGTGGCTTGCTATGTTTTGGCTTTAATATGTTATCTTAAGCATGAAAGCTAGATGTAACACACAGATGTATTTATAAAAATCTTGATTCCCTAAGTCAACTTTTTTCAAGTATTCTTTATAACCAAATATTTCCAACTAAAACTCTGAGAAATACTCTTCTTCGATGTTCCATTTAGCTCTTTAGATGTAATGAAGATGTATTTCATGTGAAAATATATTACACTTAGAACTACTACAAACCAAAAACCTAATACATCTTGAATTAACATTGCTCTTTCAGATAATAACTGCAATGTCAGAGAGAAGTAAGGTGGCATCCATTTGGCTCAAGAGATAATCTGATCAGTACAGTTTCCTGATTATTACCATTTGCAACAGATACAATAACCTTGCAGAAGCAAAACATGCTTCTCAACATATCTGTACAAGTAAGCAAGTGGAGGCTCATCTACTCTTCAGCTGGAGATCCCATACTTTCATGATGATTTTTCTAAACATATTTTTTTACTTTAAGATCATTAACATCCAAACTGAAACTTCCCACACGAAGGGGTAAGTCGTCTTTCCCCCAAGGAAAAGTTCTGTTTAAAGGGAAAAATGTAAAGAGTCAAGACAATAGCTTGGTAGTAGCCTGGGACATGTGAAACAGATTGAACTCTCCAAATACAAACCAAACAGAAAATGAAAACAACCTATTTTAGTATCATTGATCAACAAATATTTTTACTACTCTAATGAAGAAATATCATTCAGTCTAATTTTTCTGCCAGAACCACAATCGTTGGAATGCATAATAGATAACCACTTGTGTTTATTATTGATAAATGACATTGACCATTGGCTCTTTAGTATAGATACTGAAATAACATTTTTGTTTTGATTTTTTTAAAACTAAATGTAGTTTTACTTTCTGTAGCAGGCCAACCTCCCACAAACCTTAGAAGCATCCGCATTTGCAATTTCTACCTAAATGAAAGGAGATTTCTTTTATAAAGGGTGAATGTAAAAGTAATGTCATTTATGTATTATGTACGTATTTACTCTCTCTCTGTGCCTCTGGATTAAATGTGTTCAATTTAAACACATTTCTTTTTATCTTGCCTGGCACTTAAGGCTTATCTAAAATCTTCAGACTAAGCCATGTTATTTTCTGCTACAAACAGTAGCAAAAACAATTTAATAAGTAACTTATATCCTCACATGAAAATAATTCAGCTGAGATAGACTATTTGTAGGTGACAGGAATAACAAAACTGTATAGTTACCAATGAGGACATTTGCCTGTTTTGCAGAACATAAATTACTCGCGATCATGGCATCCAGAAAGGAAAAAAGTTCATATTTAAAACTGAAAGAAAGCTTGCAAAGTTAGCAACTCTTACCTCATAAATTAGACACAAATGTTTAACCTTTCAATGGTGTTTCACTATTCATGTTCGAATCAAGCTGCTATAAAGATCAGAAATTTAGAAGTTACATTCAGCTTGCCTCTTTCAAGCAAATGGTACGTATCCTCCAAAGTGCTCATATTTTCTCATTTTTATCTGGATATCATAACAATAACAAGCAAGTCTATACCAGTTACAATATTGTAAAATTATTCCTTTTTTAAAAAATCTATCTGAAAATCATATCTCATTGTAAGTGATGCAGAAGTAATTCAGAAGTCGTATTTCTCATTTACTGCAATTTAGCTCAGAAGTACTCAAAACACTGAAGATACTTAAAAGTAACACACAGAGCACTGGCATCTGGTCCTCAGAAATTATTATTGCACTCCGCAGACCTGCATCAAATTATTTAAGTAGATGCAACCAGTATGGAGAAAAATTCTCCCTAGTAGAAAGTATTACTTGTAATCTGTTGGGAAATTGTATTGTCCACGTAACATCTTGTGTGCACTCTAGCTCTTGTGTTGCACAATACTGCAGCTTGGCAAATTTTGAATCACAAAATTGGTGACTACTTCAGACAAGCTCCAGTCTGGTCCTGAGACTTAATACCTACTAGCAATCAGATTGCATTTACTATGCACTTAAAACGCATCATCTGGTTTTATTTTATCCCCCTTGAATCAAGTTTGTGTGCTCTGAGAATGCTCCACAATGTGAGTGAAGTGAGTGGGAGCACATAAATGATCAGGACTAAACCACAACACTGGTATAGACACATCCACAGACTGCCAAAAATGAGAAATTACACTGGGGAGAGGACTGAAGTTTCAAACAGCATGAGCAAGTACTTTTAAGGGAATTATGAAGACACTGCTCTTACAAATCCAGACTGTAGCCTCTGGTTATGGGATAGATACTGTGATTCTGGGATTTTGCCAAAGAGGGAAGGCTTATCTTTTGGACGTTTTGATCTTAAAATATTGCCTGCATATAATTTATGATGCTCTAAATGTATAAGAACTGTTCAATTACAAATTCCATAGCTTTGTCACATATGCATAGCATTCCTTTAAAGCAGTGTAGTTACTCCCATAGAGAAGTAGGAATGACAACACCATACTCTGCTGCTAGAAAAGTATCTTTCTTTAAATACACCACTGAAATAGTTCCAATCTTTTAAGTTACATATTTTCATGCAGTTCACACCTGACAGAGTCCCATTATCTGTTCTGCCCTTTGATTCCAGAAGGCACAGGAGCAAGCAGAAAAAGGAATTGTGAAAGAATAGCCAATTAAGCATGATAATTCACAACTCATTCCTTCAATAACTTTCAACATCAAATAAAATAGAGGTGTAATAAGTTCAGCAGCTGCTAATGACTGGATAATTGACCTTGGAAATTCCCACTTCAACTAAGCTACTTACCTATTCCCAAGTTTCTCAGTAGACTATAACTGTTCCACACAGCTAATTCTAGGGCAGTATTCACTATCATCACAGCAAATGCTCACACATTTCCACCATAAAATAACATCTAGAATGGACAATCAGGACTCAGGAAAAATATTTCATTCCTAAAAAGACCGAGACATACAACCATCTTTCTACCACACATTAAAAGAATAAAACAATACCTTATGCTGACAACAGTAAGAGACTTACTCAAAATGTAATATTGGTATTCTGCAGTCTGGAAAAATATAGACTTCAGAACAAAGATGTCTCTTTCTTCCCTACAGATTGGACACTGACCTTCTCCTGCCCCCAGTATCATAATGAGGCATCTTTGCTTTTTTCATCTATTCCTTCCTGCAACACAGAAAGTTTTTTAAATTAATTTGCATGTTCAAATGCTTCTCAACCCTATAAGCTTAGGAAACAGAATATACTCAGAAACAATAAAAGCGGATTTAGTTTATGGAACAAATAATGCTGGCTTCCATGAGTCTCTTATTTTCCAGTGCACTAAAGACAAGAAATCGCAGGAAGTTACAGCCATTTTCATATGTATAGCTCAAGAAGAAAAAAGGAACACTGTCTTCTTCCTAATTGTTCCGCTTTATAGCTAATTCCATCTGGATACAGAAAAAAACATGTTCATCTCTGAATCTGCTGTTCCAAAGCCTTGCCTTACCGTGGACTCCCATAGTACAGAGAAGGCACCCAAGGCTTCTTAAAACTGCAGGTTTTAACTAGCCTCTAAAAACAGGTCATAACAGGCTTGTTTTGGGGATTATTTTTGGTCACACAATATTGTCATGGTGTACAGACCAAAAAAGAAGATAACACTGATCAGTTACCTATATACCTTGCAATCTTTGTGAATTTTATAAAGGCAAGAGGCAAGCCCATGCAGGCGACAGATAATTTTTTTACTCTGCAACAGCAACATAACTGCCTAGCAGGCTTTCCTGAGACACAAAGTTCCAGACAGTTGACTTCCTTCCCCTGCGTGCTCACATTTCAAAGTCCTGACAAACTCACTAAGGAAAGCCTGCCTAAGGTGATAGTAAATCCAACTCCTGAAGCAGAGTCAGGAAAAAAAAGGATGGTGGGCTTACTAAAAGACACAGCAGAAGACAGTAACAGCCGAAGTCTCAAAGAATCAGATTTAGCACAATTCTTTTTCAAGTGTACATAAATGGAAGTACCACTACAGGTAACTAAAACTTAGTTCATATTGCAATTCTTAAGCAAGGAGATAACAGTGATTAGTCAAACACTGTAGTACTGCTTTCTCAGATTTATCATTCAATCTAGCTGCTCTTATTCTGTGACTATCACACTGGCTAAAACCTACCAGATCCACTAGTCACCCATTTATCGGAAAAGAGACTGTCAATAGGCAAAAGACAGGTTAACAAAACACTTATAGGATTTGTAGGATTTCTAAGGTGATCCATTTCCTAGCCTCCTAAATTTCATCAATCTGAAGCAAGGAACATCAAGATAACTGTTAAGCGTGTGGGATGCATTGCCTTTCAGGAATGACACAATATCTTCAGCAGCAACATAGGGAAATCAGTTCCATTTGCTCCCTGGATCCAACTCTTATTGGATTATCTGCACCAGAGGTCTGATAATTGTCCTGAAGAGGAACATTTTTCAGTGCAGAAATTTATCTACTTGATTCTCGAGAAGGCATTCCCTACTATTTCCAGGAGCCCAAAACAATTTGAATATTTACAGATACAGAACCACTAGCACACTTCCAAAGAGTAACAAATTGTCGAGGAAAATTAAACATTATGGTTATGGAATCCACAGGTTTGAAATCTACCATTAGCGCAATCCTTTACAGAGAAGAGATGTAGTCAGATAATCTTACCCAGACAGCTAACAACCTCTCTGTAGTTACGACAGATGTTCAGGAATGTTTCTGATTATTTATGCAAGTTATAGAAAAAACTGAATTTCATCTAAGGAAGTTGTGCATGATAACCAGGTGTACCAAGCACCACCTACCATATACTCTCATGGAGAAGCATGTGGCATACTCAAAGAGTTGCAATGCACATTTTGATCAAAAGTACTTGATATCCATGCTAGTTTCATTTATACCTACAGCAGGAGAACAAGAAAACTACCATTTAAGACCTAGATATGAGATGACCAGCTCCAAGACAAATAAATTATGTGTTGTCAGATGCGTTGTCAGATGTGTTGGCAGAACAGGCTGCCCAGGGAGGTGGTTGAGTCACCTTCCCTGGATGTGTTCAAAAAAAGGGTAGATGAGGTACTTAGGGATATGGTTTAGTTTAGAATGTGAATGGTTGGACTCGATGATCTTAAAGGTCTTTTCCAACCTTGTTATTCTGTGATTCTGTGATTTTAGAAGTGCAGTATATTTTTTTATATATATATATCACACAATATTAGCATGAGTTTACTTTCTTTCAAACACCCTGGCTCTACTTTCACAACAATAGGACTTTTTGTTAGCAGCAGGCTTTTCACGCAAACTAAAGTTCTTCCCAGTTACAGGAGGTACTAGAGCAATGGTGTTTATTTTACCTGACTATCCACAAGCAATAATGGAAAACCCCAAAAGGGAAAGAAAAGCAGAATAGAGGAAGGAAAAAAAATACCTGTAGCTGAAATGGAGTCAAAGAGAAAAACATGCAAAATTGCTAACAAATCATTCCTTGTTATCTCTCCTTCATTCCCACAATGATTCTACATAGGAACGTGCTACAACAACCTGCTGAATGTGATTGAACAGTCGGGTCACAAACTAGTAGAAACTTGTGGAAGTTAACTCCTCTATACATCATCTGAGGGATTTAAACCTATTTTGTATAATGTCACTGAAGAATGCAGAAAAGGCTCTACACTCAGCTTTCTTAGTTAATAATGCAGATAAGCATACAATGCATTTCATGTTTTCCCTGAGAGAAAAGTTGGGTCTGAGTTCACTTTGGTAATTTTCCTACACATCTGCTCCCTTTTCAAAGAACACAAAAAAGCACACGTCATGAACCTTGAAGATGAATATGAATGGTACTTCACCTGTTTTGAATACGGGATACGGATGAAAAGAGGCAGAATTGAGATGACACTTAAGGAGAGGCAGCGCAAGATCTTCCAGCAACCCACTTCTACACAAAAAACACTACAACCACTGTCAAATAACTATACATAAAAGAAGAGACAGCTCATACTTTGCTGTTCATTCCTCTAAGAATTCTAGTGCCACAGTATGAGTTTAGAAACCTGGGTGGTCTCATGATTTAACTTCCAATGTTATCAATGCTTTCCTATACTAGATATAACGCTAATGTGAGACCCCTGATTTCCTCTGAATGGTGGGATCAAGGCAGGGCAGGGGGGATAAACATCAGATTGTTGACTTGTAAATCATTTCAACTATGGACCTACAGGAGAGAACAAACTTTGTCACTACTTACACATTTGGGAAAAGTTTTGGTGATGTACCCAGAACAGCCTAGTTTTGAGAGCTATTCTTCCATGATCAAGAGGAGGCAAATATTCAGTTCTTCATGTTCTTAGAAGTATCAAAGACACTTACATTCATACACCTTACATGAAAAAGCATATACCTTTACCCAACTGAGAGAATGTGAAGGTGTAATTGCCATGCTCCTGAATGAAAGACTGCAACGGGAACAAACTGCCTAGCATTCCATCAGTTTTGAAGACCCAACCAATGATTTCTGACTATGCAGAGAATCAACCAGTGCCTGCCCATCTAACCCCAAAATTCCTTTGTGCTCAGTGTGAGGTTGGCTCTCATTAATTACCTTAAAATGTCTTAATACACAAATAGGTTAAAATATTTTTTCTCTTCTTAATATATTACTGTAAAACATAAACCAAAATGATTTATGGGGTAATACTTAAATAAGCTCTGATTTCTTCAAAGTTTTATGGAAATTATGGTGCCTTATTATTTAAATAAGCTCTCACTGGTACAGTCACTTGATGCTATTCCAAAAAGAAAGCAAGAAATCAGAGCCTTTTTTTTTCATTTGATTAGAGAATTTTCTGTGAGAAGTGTAATATGCAGCCCATTTTGAATTTTATTAGGTAGAATGTTACAAATATTGGGAAATTATTTTTAAAAACATTTGAAAGTTTCATAGCAAATTTTTGTAGCCTTGACAGGGTAGTTGGTGTAAAAAAAAAAAAGTCAATACAAACCAACAAAAACAGCTCAATGCCAAGACTACTCTGCTTTAGGATGTGCATTTCTAGTGACTAAAAACTACAGTATATTTCTCCCCTCAACTAAAAGCTTTACTATTGCTACCTGACCATCA
Organism: Porphyrio hochstetteri; assembly: GCA_020800305.1. Taxonomy (NCBI): domain Eukaryota; kingdom Metazoa; phylum Chordata; class Aves; order Gruiformes; family Rallidae; genus Porphyrio; species Porphyrio hochstetteri. The sequence goes on along the minus strand of CM036915.1, from coordinate 7,807,825 downwards.
AGCAACTCAGTTATTTACTTCCAACAAGAGAAAAAAAGAAAAGAAAAAGTTTAAAACAGTTTGAAGGGATTGAATATTTACACCTCATTTTGGCAGCAAGTGAGGGGAGAAACCACACAAAGTTCTTTAGGGCTCACCATAATTGAAAACTGCTCAATTTTTACCTTATTTCTTGAGACTTAAAGGAGATTAGGAGGAAAGTACAGTTCTTCTCATACTATATTGATTGTTTGCAAGGCAGAATTATTCCTTTAAGAAGTAAACTCTTAATTTAGGAAACGACATACACCTGCCTAATTCTGATAACACAGAGAACCAAGGCTTTATAGTCAACAGTCCTGCAATACTTCCCTGTGCCTTCTACCAATTCACAGCACAGGCTGGAATCATCTGTTTTTCCTCTATGACGAGCAAGTAATATCCACAAAATCTAACTGGGAAACACACTTTTCTACTGGTTATGTTGCACAGAGAGAGAGGCTAGAAGGCATCTGCCGTCAGGAAAACAGTGTATCTTAGACCATACTGATAAACCCCAACAGTCTCTTTTCACAAAGATTACAGGAGCAAGGGAAAATAAAGGTATTATTGAAAAAGTTGCACTTACTAGAATAAGCAATCAGTTGTGTACATTCCTGCTTGGTCTGTCAAGATAGGAAACCAAATCTGCCTAAGCAGAGTTGTTTTAGCAGCATGTTAATATGTAAGCAGACAGATTCTTAATTTAAAATTCACACCTCGTCACAATAAATAGCTTCATATTGGCTTGCAGAGGTTCAAACTTAAAAGTGTGATTATTACAATATCAAGGCCACTAGTATAAACTTATGTTTCAAGATTACAAAAATTCCTGGCAAAATCAAGAAAGATAGCTCAATAATTAAAACTACTCTTCTACCCTAAAGGCCTCAAAAAACTATTGAGTGATGTGCTGCGTAACAGCATGTTAAACAGTTACATTTAAAATTAAACCATTTCCATGACATGCTCAGAAGTGAATAACCCAAATAATTTATCCAATAGTTCTAGTTTCTAACAGACACTTTAAAACTGAAAACTCCATTAAAGAAGCTTAAAAAGCATACTTGAAACCAGGAACGCATTAAATACAACAAATCACAGAACGTTAGGAGTTGAAAGTAACCTCAAAAGATCACCTAGTCCAACCCTCCCTGCCAGAGCAGGATCACCTAGACTAAATCATACAGGAACATATCCAGGCAGGTTTTGAATGTCTCCGGAGAAGGAGACTCCACAACCCCTCTGGGCAGTCTGTTCTACTACTCTGTCACCCTTACAGTAACAAAGTTTCTCATTATATTCATATGGAACTTTGTATGTTCCAGCTTGCACCCCTGCCCCTGCCCCGTGCCATCAGTGAGAAGAGCCTGGCTCTGTCCTCCTGACTCTTGACCTTTACATATTTAAAAACATTAATAAGGTCACCCCTCAGTCTTCTCCTCTCCAAGCTAAATAGGCCCGGGTCCCTCAGCCTTTCCTCATAAAGAAGGTGTTCCAAGCCCTTAATTTTCTAGGAGTTCTATGTCCTTCTTGAACTGACTGGCCTCAGAAACATCTAGTTCTTCATAACTGTTAAGTTCTATTTCACTGTTTATAAGAAAAATTTTCATAAAGCAGTATGAAACTGATATATCTCTACACACATTGTATCCACGCGGACACACATAATCAGCACTGAGTGAGGCGACCTGAGTGAAGAACATCAACTTTTTTAACTTACTCCCAAGTAGGGTACAATAGAAAATCGACACGAAAACTCACACAGGAGTCAAGAGCCAGAGTCTGGCACTTGTGTTCGGAACAGGCAATCCTTTCCCTCAGATACCCAGACCCATGGGACCGACAGCCTCTCCCAGGGGGCTTGTCCCAACCTCTCGTGGCAGGACTTCAGGGTGCCCCAAAGCCACTGGCCTTTACAGCTCTCCTGGTGCACTTGTACTCTCCTCAGCAGGGCTTTTCCATGCCGTGTGCATACCTTAAAACCTGCTCCTGCTGTGCTCATCTCACTTTATTACCTCAGCGCAATGCAGCTCGTAGCCGAATTTGCATCTGAGCACAATCCTGTGCCAAGACCTCGAGAAACGGCCGTACCTCAAGGTGAACTCTCCGCCTGCACGCGAATCAGAGCCGATACAAAAGCCGCCAAAACACAAGAGAAGCCCGTGAGGCAGATACCAACCGCCGAGGCAATTTGTTATCCCAACTTTCACCCGACGCCATCGACAGAACGCCAAACCACCGTGACTAACACCTTCAGAAGGGGGCAACGAGGAGGCCGTCACACTGCTGCTGGGCTCAGAGACCGACCGCCCAGAGCCGCCGTGACCACGGCGCATCCGAAGGCGGATTTCTCACCTGAGCGCGCCGGGAGGCACGGGGAAGAGGTCTCACCCACCGGCCCCACTCCTCAAGACGGCCCAGGGGAGCAGGGGGACGAGGCCTGAAAGCGCCGCTGCCCGCGTCCCACCTGCAGGCGCGGACTCTCAGCCCTGAGGCGCCGCTGGAGGCTCCGCGGCGCGCGCCCCACGGCGACCGCTGGGCCCGGCTATCGGCTGCGGGGTCGCGTGGCCGCACCTCTCCCGCCCCCTCCTCGCGCGCGCCCCCACCCCGACTCACCGAGAAGCCGGCCCAGAACGGGCAGGAGTGGCGGACGCGGGCCGAGGTGGTGAGTGCCAGGGCGGCGAAGCTGACGGCCACAATGAGGCAGCCGAGCACCATCTGCGTGACCCCCAGGGCCAGCATGGCCCGCGAGCGGGCGCGGTGCTCGCGCAAGCGGGACAGGCTGCGGGACAGCGCCGTGGGGCTGAGGGAGCGCGCCCCGCCGGGGGGCCGCGCCACCCCGCCGCCGCCCACCGGCATCCTCCGCCGAGCCCCTCACGGCGCGGCCGGGCGGCGCCGCCGCCTCCCACCGCCCCCGCCTCCCGCCGCCCCCCGCGCCCGGCGGGGAGGGCGCGTTCTGCGGGGCAGCCGGGCGCGGGCGGTGCAGGGCGGAGGGCAGCCGCGGTGCATGGAGAGGCTGCCCTGCAGCCCGCGGCGGCCCGCACGCCCCCAGCCAGAGGGCAGCGGCCGGCGGGCAGGGCACGGCAGGGCGGGAGAGGGGCGGCCGCCGCCACCGCCTCCTCTCTCCGCTGCAGGCGCGGGAGGGGGAGTTGCGGGCTACGGAGCGGAGGCGGCTCTCCCACCCGCCCTCAGTCGCCGGTGGGGGCGGCCTCAGCTCCGGCCCGGCCCCCGCTGGCTGGGCGCACGCAAGGGGGGTAGGGGGTGGAACCGGAGCCCCGGCTCTCCGGTCCGCCACGGCTCCTGTCTCTCCCGCGGAGGGAGGGGAAGGGGGAAGGGTTGTTTACGGCCAATGGCGGGCGGAGGCAGCGGCAAGAGGATGAGCGGCGGCCGCCGGCGGCCCTTGGGGGAGAGCGACGTGTACGAGGCGAGCACTGAGCGGCGAGGCCCGGCCCGACCTCGCCCGGGGCATCCCCAGCACCAGGACAGCGCCGAGCGGCGGCAGCAGCCTCCCTCTACCAGCCGGCCGCGGAGCCCGAGGACGGAAGATCTCTCCCTCCGAGCTTTGTGCCGCAGGGCACCTGGCAGCCGCCGCCCCCGGCCCTTGCGCTGTGTGGTACCGTCCATCGGCGCAGGAGGACAGACGAGGCGGCAGTTGCCTGACAGGCTAACCTGCTTTTGGGTTCTTTGTTTGGTTTCTGGTTAGTTTTCTAACCCAGCGAACTACAACTAGCGCTCCTACTTCCAGAACCATACAAGTCACTGCAACGAGCCTCTAGTGATGAAAACTTCCCTGCTCTGCTGCCCCTCAGGACAACGCCGTCCAGCACGGTAAGCCTACCTGAGGCACGTTTAAACGCCAGTTTGCTGCACCAGGGAAAGCACGGCGAGGGCCTAAGGCGTCTGCAGGCAATGTTTAAGAGAAACTCACCCACAGAACCCAAAACTAGGAACATAATCTCCCTCTACAGCAGTACAGTTTAGGTAGTAAAACTATTCCATATTCATGTATTTGTAGCACTGTAAGTGGCTAGTGCAGTATACTTTTTTTTTTTAAATGCAGGAAGGGGTAGCTGTAGCCTACAGCATTATTATCTGTAGCAATGCAATAGTCGTACCCAAGGACAATACCAACCACCACATAAAAACCAGAAAGTTTGTTAATGAGGTCCCTTTTTCTTTCAAGAACTCTCCTTCACATAAAAGAGTTTGTTTCCTGGAAGGTGGTAGTGGGTCAAATGCCTTGACAAGAAAGCATCAAAAGTCCTCTTGTTTTTTTCATACAACATTGAGATATTTTACTGTAACAAGAGAAGATTTAAAAGGTTGCTACCTTTAACCTAAATCACTATACCTGTGCCACAAGAGAGGTTAGGATAGCAGACAATAATGCTGTCCCCCCAACACAGGTGAATTACAGCTCCAGCACATGTGCAACTGTTTAACCAGATCCAGGGAACACCTGACAAAACTTGACCCTGAAAAGACAGCTGGTTTGCTGCAAACCAGTCTGCATTTTATTCCAATGCAGATTAGTACTAAATTTATACTACTAGTAATAATAAAAAAAGTTATCCTGCAATGTCTTAGTTTGTCAGACAAGGCACAAAGAGAATGGGAGTCAGTCTGAAGCGAAAGACCAGCGCATCACACACCCCTCCTTGGCCCAGCGCTCAGCCACAGCTGATAATCCTGCATCCACTGCTGGCATAGGAGTGCTGCATCCCACCTGAAAGTAGTCAAATGCAGGTGGGTGGGGGTGTATGGTAAAAGCTAACTTCCACTTGTTTGTAATCAAGTACAGCTGTTTGCTAGCCAACACTGAAAACATTACTTCAGAATACTCCTTTCAGAGTCAAGGAAGAATCTGTGCTCTACCAAACAGAGTGAAAGGGGCTAGAGCAAGAAGAAACAAAACCAACCTGAACCCATGCAGTCTTCATGATTAAGCAGCTCATTCCCTAACCAGTCAGAAATGCTTAAGGTTATTCAACACCAGGACAATTAGAAGCCTTATAAAGAAGAAATGCATTAAAAACCTATCTGGGTGCTCTCATTCAGGGGTAGGATTGCCCTAGGGCTTGGAGAAATTAGGACACATTACATTGGGGTGTGAATTTACATCCCACTAACTCCCTGTGCTAATACTATTGTATGCATTAAGTACAAAGCAATTTACTTTCATTTCCAAGGACTTTTTAACTGGCACATACAAAAAAAAAAAAAAAAAAATCCACATTTGCAGGCAGCCCAGAGCAGGATTTGGCATTGCAAATCCACATGCTCACCTACTGTCCATGAGCCTCACACATGGATAAGCCCTCAGGTAGCCAATGTGTGCACTGCTTCCAATATGACAAACTAAGGCTACCAGAAAATAACCATTCTGTCTCCCAGTAGGAATCTACAGGAGTTTAGATCACATCTTGTTCACTCTGCATTTTCCTGAGCATTCAGGTGTAGATAGGTATTGCTCAAGATCTGAATTAGCTCTGGATACACCTCTCACCTTTCTCTGAGGGCTCTCAGTTGATGGATTTGTTTGAGAATGATTTGAGAGCAACTGGGAAGTATGCTTGTCCCTAACTTCAAATTAAGTTATTTTGCTGAAGAGGTTTTTTTGAAAACATTTTCACTGGCATTTTTCAGTGCTGTACCAGTAAGTGTAACTTGAAGTGGGGCGCAGTACTGAAATTTCTTCCACAATGGTAGCAACAAAAGCTTTGTAGTAGCCATGTTTAAATTAAACATTAGTATACTAGTGTTCAAATATAACAAATAATTTGATCAATTCCTGAAGGCAGTCAGAAGGGCACTACATGTCAGACCTTATTATTAGCCTATTACAAAATGTCAAAACTCAGAATCCAGCATGATAATGATCCCACTGCTATGGTAATTGTCTCATTACTGTCAGTCTTTACTGGCTCCCACCCAGTTCAGAAAGCAGCTTCATGCTTCATACTAGGAACTATATTGGTGGATGGAAGTCTATTTATTCTATCTCACTTCCAACTTTAGTGAATTTCATGCATTTTTATCTCTGCAATTATAATTTGAAATTAAAGACATTTTCAAGTAGGACAGAAATGTAAAGCAAGGAAAAAGAAGTAAATTCATAGTTACAGTAAGCCTTGCTTACCAGTTAGTGTAGTAGGGAAACTGGTAAGAAGGTGCCCTGCAGTGTACAGATACTGAAAATACATCTAAGGGCCCTGCCACCAGCACTTGTACACCGTGTCTCAGATTTGCACTTCACACAACTGCATCATTTTAAGCAGCTCTTTTCTCTCTGTGTATATAGTTCTAAGCACTACTGATCCAGGTTGTCCTACACAGTGTACATCCTAAAGATGCAGTGGAAATTGGCCAAATGAGGTGGTAACTGCTGAAAAGGAAAATATGCTTTATCTACAGACAAGATATATACACTTTTTTATACATACACATGCATACACACACAAAATGAGAACCCCCCCCCACCCTAAAATATCTCCTTCCACATCCAACCTGCAGAATGCATCTTGATATCTTGACTTGAAGACAAAGTATTTTTATTATTGTGATGCTTAGCAAATAATTTTTCAGCCATCCTAATGTTGGGTACTTACACCACCAGCAACAGTAATTCTATTTCCTTTGTCTGCCCTGTCTGTTCCTCAGAGGGAATCAAGTATCAAGATCACAGCAACCAGGATGAATTCAAATGAAGTGTACCATTATTTCTCGGCACATATCTTAAAAATTAATTATCCTTTTTCCATGGCTTCACTTCAGCCTGTTCCGAAAATAACCTGTGAGGCACTCCAACTTACTTTATCTCAGGTTACCAGAAACCATACCAAACACACCCAATTTTTGCTAAAGTAATGAAATGGGCTTATGGATATGAGCACCTCAATAACAGAGCAGCAGCATATTCTCACATACCAACTTTTCAGCATATAACAACATTTGATTTCAAATGAAACAGAAGCAGATTAAAGAAGTAGTTTGCATTTTCTTGCACACAGCAATCTTCCAAAAAGTTCTACTGGTCAGGGAGAGAAACGAGGGCAAGTCAGTAAATAATAAATTAGCACAGTTATCTCCAATGGACTTGCAGTTAAGCAATGCAGATCTTAAAGAATTAAATGATTCCCACACACACTTACAGACAGGTAAAAGTATCCATTGCGTTTTACAGACAAGTTTCCACTTTGCAAATCATATGGACATCACTACCAGTCCCACCTTTTACAGCATTTTCCTGTGGGAATGAAAGACTGAAGAGTTCACAAAGCACAATGATTCTGTGTAAAACCATAAAAAGAGACCATCAGCAGATTTTGACTAAGCAGATTTTGACTAAACCCTACTTCTGTCCTTGAAACATAAGTACCTATTTATGAAATTTTTTTAAAGGATATATTATAATCTCAAGAGCCCCTACCTCACAATCACCAAGAGCCCTGTAATCAACCAAATGCTAGACAAAGTCTGTTTCCAGGAGGTAACACCGTAACAAGGACTGTCACGTCTCCACTCAGAACGCTGTCCTTGGTGAGAAGATTGTGTGCACGGGAAGGATTCTCTCACCATCCATTTAAGGACTCAGAGTGATATGTGGATCCCTGAACTTTTCACCTATTTTCTGCACCGTCTTGTCCTTGGTACCTTGATCTGTTACCCAGAGAAGCAACTGCCATTACTTGGCACCCATTGTTCTGTGTTCTCATGTTTCTGCACAGAGGATAATCGCAGATTAGTTGGTTTTACAAAAATAGCAGCCTTTAACAACATAATTTAAGTCTATATAAAACCATAGGATTTACCTCCATGTGTAAGCTAAAGGGGTTTTAAACAGGAAAACTCTGCAGATAGAAATGAAAGAAACCTCAATTTCCATACTTTAATCTGAAAATAGTCTGGGTCTCTTCTTCAGAAATACCTGCCTTGGGATTACTTCTCCACATCACTGGCTGCCCAGATGAGTGTCCTGGAGTGCTACAGACACCACTGAAACCAGGATAATCACCCTGCATTTCACGACTGCTTAAAGTTGAAACTGGGTATGTGTCTTGGATCTGAAAAGAGGATTGCCCTGTGGTTTTACAAAAGGCAAGCTAGAACTCAGATTTTATGTATTTATTTTTTAAATAAGATGGATCTCTCTCCCAGAAGATCACCTTGGCCTTGCAGAAAAATACAATCACTTCAAAAAAAAAAAAAATTTTATATATATATAAATAAAAGTGTACCTGGTATTCTGTTCAAGCATTAGCGGATGGTAGCAAAACTATTCTTATAATTAGAAATCTGGTCAAAGAAATTCAAACAAGTATATACCAAATATCATACAAGAAGTTTTGGACAGAGGTCTGGTGCATTAAACTGTCCTACTTTTATTCAATAAAACTTTAAAATGTGCATCACTTCTGTATGTAAATAACTAGCAGTAGTGATCAAATTCCTTGCTGATCCCACTGCCAAGAGTAAAAAAATGTGGTAATGTAGAATTAGCTGCTTTGTACTGCCTCTTACAATTACTGGACTTTACAGGGCCAGAGTCTGATTATTTTTCTGTTGTCAAAATTAGTTAGCTAAAAGTTCCAAATAAAATTTAACATGATCATTTTTAATAGTGCATGATATCAACATTTCATTAAAATTACATCTGGATTTTAGTGGCTCAGCTGAAGAATCATTTTAAGCATTTGCAAGTAGGTTATTTCCTTTACCAAACGAAAAATGACAGTTACACTTCTCAGCAAACTTCAGTTTGCTGAAAAAAAAAATCTCAAAACTCCTTATTGTGATTCAAGAAATAAAACTTTCAAGAATTGGTGTTTGATTTACAGGTGATTTAAATCAGTGAAAAAAAGTAAATAGTCCCTCCCCAAGTATCTTGCTGAGATTGTGGGTGAAATCATAAATTAATCAGTAATCTGATGCTTAATTTCTACGCTAATCAAAAAGTATAGTACAAAAATTTAGACAGGAAAAACTCTCCTATTTAACTGAATAGATACAATTCCTACTCTCTAGAAATAGCTTATGAAAAGCTAAAGGTCACCTGAACTTCTCATACCAATTTAGTTAAAGCCCACACTCAATGAACACAGCTTTTTCTAGTGTAAATAGCTGAAGTAATCAGAAAGACTAGCACAGAAACTCGGGTGAGCTAAAGCTAAGGATTATTAAAAGTACTCTGGTTCTCAGATGAAATGGTAATTCACACAGGCCATCTGTTTTGTCTCCAACACACTGGATCATCTTCTAATGATTTCTATGAGATGCAGCTGAAAATAAGGCAAAATTGGCTGTGTAAGCATCTGAAACACATTGAAATGAATTGGAAGTCATAGTTTAGTATTTCATGTACCAACTGGCCATACATGGCTATACACATACACTGTGGCAGTTCTGCCAGGTATGAAAGGGTTCAAATGTATAACAACATTTAAAAAAGGCATGAAGAAAAAAAAACTTAGAAGAGTAGCATAGTTCTGTCACACTTGCAGAAAACTTGCATGTGTAAGTCAGAACAGCCCTCAGGCAACCTTCAGCCTCTGCAGCTGGCAAGTACAGAGCACGTCCCTCGCTGACCTTGGCAATGCTCAACGGGTTAGGCTGTTCAGAAAGACTTCCCTAAATAATACCTCAAATCTATCTGCCACACAACTGCTTCCTTCATAACACAGGGCTTCAACTTTGATTTCCAAGGCAGGCAAACTTGCTTCACAAGCGTTATCCACCTCCCCACATTCAAGATGGTTGCAGTGGACTTGCAGTTTTGAAACAGGTCTGTCTTAAACTCACCTGGAGTAGAAGCAGCCTTCTGATGATACTCAAGTCCCTATCCCTGTGTCCCATCTCTCCAGAAGCACAGCAGGACTAGACTGCAAGCACAAACATCCAGATACCACTATAATTTATCTTTTAAAAGTTTTTATTCATACCTTCTTCTCCAGTCTTGTATTTTCCACCAGCACAGATGTACTTCCACTGGCATTTACATATTCACCTTCCTTTCCTTCTGTTCACCTGGCCCCCATGAGCCTCTGCATTTCTCTACTCTTCCTAAATAACTCTATATGAGTGTTCCATATTAGGATTTGAAGAGCAACACATGCACATTAAAGTGAGGAATGACATCATTGTCTGGAAACCTGTAATTGCAGAGCACACTGAAAGCCTTATTAGGCTATTATAACCTATTTGCTGTTTGTTTTTATTTTTGTCAAGTCTGTTTTGAAATCAGGTGACTTCAAGAGAGAAAATATCTTGCTGTTGAAATATGGGATGTATTTTGGATCAAACACAGAAAAGGCTTCCCTCTCAAAACCATCTATTATTCCAAGCTAGCAAGTCTTTACAAGCCATCTAAGCAATGCAAGGAACTTTCTTGCTACAGGGAGCTGTGTGTTAGAGCCAGCAGTCCAGAAACCGTGACTGAGGTGAACAGTACATGACCTCCACTTGCATCTTTTATGAACTCCTGTTTGGTCATGTCTACCATATTTATTTCTAAGCTATATAGTATTTCTACTTCTGATCCCCTCCAACATCAATAGCTCTGCTGTAGCAACAAACAGAGTTTTCATATGCATTAAAAGTAAACAGCCTCAAGTCTTGATTAAACTGAAGCACAATTACATAAATTTGAAGTCATTAGCCTGGCATTTTAAAAATAAATGCATTCTGTCCCAAAGGATGCACTAACACAAAATGACCATTCTACATCAATTTAGTTTCCCCATGCAACTGTTGAGTAGTCTACCCAGTTTAAAGCCAGACAAAACTGTCTGTCCGAGCCTACCAATGAGAAAGAACTGAAGCCCCATCTCCTCATAATTTTAAGAGCAAAATTTTGGCGTTGTTTTGTGATTGTCACAGTTTAAAAGGAAAGAAGGGAAGGGGAGAGAGAGAAAAAAGCCACTATAAGCCTAAATCCTACATCCATCAAGGCAGGGATCCAGAAATGCCCTGGACAGCTCTGAGCATTAAGATGCAGAGCAGCGCTGTGTGGAGCAAATGCTTTATGCAGGTGCCTTATCTGCCATGTATACTGTGCAGCCCTCTGTTAGACGTGTTTGTTAAATGTAATTTGTGCTGGTGGTGAGGTTGTCAGATGTTTAAACACAGCAAGGACAGATAGAAGCTAACTACAGCTTATTTTTTTTAACTGTGTATTGTAACCTTCCTGGGAAGATGGCGAAGATGGTGAAGTTTAAAGGGTGATACAAAGCTACTACTGATGCAGAGGCCAAAATGTCTGGTTCTAAGTGCTTATTAGCCCAGATTCATCTACCTACCTTGAATAAGAGTTTACCCTACCCTCAATACTGCTGAATACTTTTAGTTTGATGCAGCATTTTGATGCGTTTTATTCTTTAATACCTTTTAATCTGGAAGAATCACCTGTTGCACATTAAGAGCACCCTTATAAGACCTTTGAGAAAGGCTGATCTGCAACATAATGCTGCAGAAATAATTACAGATTAAAAAAAAAGCAGCCAAGGAAAAGCACTTGCAAAAGGCCAAATGTTGGACAAGATTTGTCACACCACCAACGTTTAACAGAGTGTCTCAGGTATTACTGAGAATCTGAAGAGATGCATTTCTTGTTCTAGGTGGCAGGGATTGACGATTTCTCTGTATGGGTGTAGTTTTCACAGGAACTATAATAAAATAAGTAACCTGACTAAAACCTCTTTTTAGAGTACCTGAGGTAACTAGGTTTCCTAACTCAGAAATAAGAAAACACGTTTCTTGAGCTCTCTTTGTACTACTAGCTATTCTTCCTCCAAGGCTGGATGAATGTCCCTGCCTGATGAGCACTTGAACCAATGCGCCTCCCACTTTAAGTCACACAATTTCAAGGGCAGGTTAGAAGGTTTTTTGCAATTGGAGTACAATTCTTCAGTCACTCTTTCTAGAAATCTATGGTTACACTGTCTGCATTTTGAGAAGAATTAGATAATTCTTTTGTTACACTAGGGATTCATATTTTTAAGCCCAGTTATGGAGATCACTTCTGTCCAGAATATTGCATTGATCTGACTCACATCAGAAAAAGTAACAACTGCCTTAGCATAATTATTCATCAAAAAACACCACTGTGTAAATACCCACCATAAATACCTACAAGATCCACACTTAATCAGAAGATTTTAGTGCCCTAAATTGAGAAAAATTAAAAAGAACCCACTGCTCTGAAAGAAGCAATGTTTCCCTTTGCAGAATGATCCAGCTGATTCTGCTGCTGGGGAAGACAAATGGCCAGCTAGGCAGAAAAGTAGAAAACTAGGTAAGGATTAAAAAGTTTACAGAAGAACCAAATTTCACAGTTGTTAACAGACCCTTTCAATCTCTCTTGCGTTTTAGTTCTGTCAGTTGTTTGGAGTTTTTTAATAATTTTTATGTTTCTCACTCCTACTTGCTATTTCTTTTTGTTTTCCTCTACTTGTGATGAAGGTTTAAATTAAATTTTCATTACTGTTCATCTCTGTCCAGGCTTTGCAGGGAAATACTTTTTGTTGCATTGTAGGTCTATGACAACAGGTGGGGGGCACCTTTTCTCTTTAAAGGAAGTGTTCCTTTTGTCTTTTCAAAATCAGCTTACTGGTGGCCTGGGAGGGGAATCGATGCGGAGTATCGGTGCATAATGGGCAGTGTACTTTGCCATCGCTGCCTGGGGAACAGTGCTGGCAGCAGCCCTCACCACTGCGGCCCAGGGCAGGTGAAGATAATGGGTGGAGTTAAAGTCTCTCTTTGGTTTTGGCAGGGTCAAGATAAGAACTATCATAGAATCACAGGGGTTGGAAGGGACCTCGAGAGATCATCGGGTCCAACCCCCCTGCCAAAGCAGGCTAACCATCTAATCACCAACCTGGTTTTCATTTTTTGATGTCTCAAAATGGATTTTTGGGGTTGGTAATTTGAAAAATAATAAAAAAACCCCCAACCTTACAGATTCTTCTTAAGTTGTGGTGGTTGTCAAAGGCTAGTACAGGAAAATCTGGCAAAAACCACAGAGGCAGAATGTAAGCCAAGGATACAGAACGGTTTGGCAGAGAGAAAAACTCCCTGTGGGGTTTATAATAAAAAACTATAATACAAAAACATTAAATAGAGAGGTGTACAGAGAAAGCAATTACTCTAACAGAGTATTAGTTACTATGACAAGCTTTTCAAAAACAGATTTGTCTTAACTGCCAAAAATAATTAAGCAGATTGTCTTGCTGCCCTTCAAACAAAGGAATTTGGGAGAAATTTCATTAAGGCTTTGTGCTTCTTTCTCCAAGAACTAGAAAAATTAACAAGGTCAGCTTGGATTACTCTTCAATACAGTATTTTAGCACAATTCTTAATACTTTTTTTTTTTTTTTCTTAATCTCCCTTTTGTTAAAGCCTTTCTTCCTAAGGGGCCTTTTTACAGCTTGCCAGATTGTTCGGTGCCCTCTGTTTCACCCTGCAATAAGCATTTCTCTGGCTGGCACCACCAGAGATAGAAAGGGCCAGATTTACTTCTTGTTGAAACTGGTACAATTTCATACGCAACTTCAGCGTTACACTGACTTGGCTAAAACAACATCAGGGCCCAACATATCAAAACCCATTTGGAGGCAGTTATTCCACCACAGAAAACACCAGACTTGACTGGATTCTTATTTCAACTTTTTTCTGACTATTCCAATTCTGGTGGCAAGAATGTGTGTTGTACAGTGGAATGGAGTAACTCAAAAGGAGCCCCTTAGGGGAACAGTGGTTTGATAAACAACTTGGAGAAACCAAGTTCAGCAAAGGCCTCTAAGTTCCACCCCCACACCAAAACCCTGTTTATCACTCAGTAGTTCAGGAGATTTTGTTTAAAGCCAACGGCTGTTTAATCCCCCTTGTGCTCCCTATCAGACTTGCTGCTTGAACACAGTTTCTGGTGCAGTAACTGTCTGCACCACGATGGTGCAAGCTTGTTAATACTTTTAGTTGACTTCTGGTCTTTACAGATGCATTTTTTGCGGTGACAAAAGATCTCTCACACTGAAGGAGTAAAGGTAGCCAGAGAGGAGTCAGCATGAAGGTTTCCATTGACTATGCACATAACACTAATACAGTGGCTTAGTGACCAATTCTAACTGTGCACTCGTTGTTAGCAGAAGAGGTACCTTTTGGACAGGTTCTCTCAACAGACCTCTTGGATGTTGCAGGTTTACTCAATATTGGAATATAATATCAAATAATTTATAGCACCTCTAAAGGAAGATGTTACAGCACTTTTATAGTGTTTATAAATTATATATAGTATTGACAGAACTATTTAATTGCAATCCTTAATGAACCTGGAATGGAATGACATAGCACTGAAGATGAGGCATATGTGTCAAATAGAGTTACCTGAGAGAAGTTTATTTATGATCAAAAGCCAAGTTTTGTCTTTTTTTTGCAGAGAACAAAATACTTATAAGACTGAGGCTTCAGCAGCTGTATAACAGCATCCTGGAATCACACAAATAATTTTTTGCCCAAATTACATTTTTACCTTGATTAAAAAGATGGTGAAATCTTGTCTGCTAACATATACCATTTATTTGGATATGCATTCTCAGGAGATTATATAAAACATTAATAGAGTTTTCTGAGAAACATTGTCCTTGAATACATCACTGAACAACTTACCTTGTCAGTATTGTACTCCTTTTGGCTTTTTAAAATGAGAACATTTTAGAAGTCTGCTAAGAATTCAATCAGTCCTTCTACAAATACAGTACTTAATATAATGGAACCTTAAAAAAAGGGGGAAAAATAAATTGTTTTGAGATGTAGACATCAAAGTCACTAGTGTTTTGGGAGACTCAACACTTAAGTAAATAATTGTTATTATGGGACAATGTATAAATTGTTCAGATTGGACAATGAAACAGTTGTCTCAAATCCCCTGCACACACCTGTGCATCGTGACTAGCTCATTAGCTTGAGCAGTATCAAAGCGCTCTGACTGTCCAATTCACTGCTGGGCACACACTCCACGTAACAGCGTCTGTCAGTGTCATTTGTCTTTACAATTACAGCAACCTACTTAACCAACATAGCCAATACAGGGGCTAACTAAAAATTTTAAGCAAAAGAAAGGAATGATTATGCAATGTATAAAAATTAGCCAATCACATGCATGATCCTAATATCTTCTTTGATGCTGGAGGGAAGATACGGGGGTCAGTCACAGCACTGGCTGGAATGAGGGTTTTTTGATGTCTGATTATATTCATACCCAAAGCAAATAGATGCTTCCAGAAGAATGAAAAAAAGAACTGTTGCACTGAACATGCTTCCACAGAAGATGTGAACCTGGCTTTAGTCTTCAGATCAGAGAAATGTAAGAGGCCCCCACATTACTTAGCTCAAAGAGCATAGGAAGTTTGCCAGAGCGGAGCCATTATGTAAATATGGAGGCACACTGTGATACGCTGTGTCACAGAATGGCTACATATGAAAATCTTCCTGCTTTTTCACTTCTAATTGAAGGCATTGGAGAGACTCTCCTGTGTTACGTGAAGTGGCCATATTCAGGAACATGCCTCAAGAGGCTTGGAATCAATACAGGATGGAACTTCTAATGACAAGAGACCCACTATTCAGCAGCCACTCTGGCAGCAGTGTTACTAGTGTCTAACCATTACTAGCAGAAGCCTCACTGGGGTTGGAAAAGTAACTCTGCAAGCTTCAGTAATTCAGAAACAATGAAAACAACTCTGCTCTTCGTGGTTTTTTTTTTACCATAGGTGAACTTTTACAGCATTGGCCATTCATCTAGAGTTCTGAAGGCTACTGGTACTTACCAACCCATCTTTTTCTTTAGCAGTGTTTTATATTAACAACTAGAGAGGATTACACACCTTTTTGAAAGTAATCCCTTTGAACTTTCTTGGCAGTGCCCACAAACCTGGTGTAAATCAGTCACAGGCACCCTGCTGCATCAGGTCAGTATGCCCAGTGTCCCAGGAAGATGAGGTCCTACATGCACCTCTGAGTTGAGGCCACGCTGTGACCCCAGGGCTTGCTTGTTTTTAAGAAAAGCATTTACTCTAAGTGTTCTGCTGCTATTAAAGATAAGGGCCACTTTTACTTCTGATGTAGAAGCTGATAGAATGGTATATTGTTTCCATAAGACAGGGCTGAAATAAACATGCTCTGAAACATGATTGTTAAACAGTATTTGTAATGTGATTTATGCAACTAAAGGAGAATTATAGTCCCCTGTTCCCTCTCCCAGGTAAAGCTACTGGAACAATACTTAATTTGTAATTATGTTTTATAGCACTCATCACCATTCTATTACTAGTTATTTTGTTTTCTGCTGGGTATAGATATAAATAAGCCTTTTTTTTCTATTTATATTTTCAGTTGATTGCTGATAGGTAAGTACAGAATTAGCATGTAGCCTAGACCATTGTGGGTGTTGCTTGTGGGACGTGCCTGGAAAACACAAGCAGAATGCACACCACAAAAATAATAAAAATATTATGGCTTACACTTGTTAACTAGTTCTGTTCCTTGTACATCTGCACAAAGTTCAAGTAACTGTTCTTTCAGCTCTCAAACTGAGATGGCTCACCAAGCCACAAAGTGAGGAAAAATGCATAAACAAAAGGAGAATAAAAACCAGCACACCTTATACTACAGCAGGTATTCAAGCTATAGTAGAGCTAACAATACAATAGCAGTGCTTCTGCCAGTCTGCATATTAAGGCTCCACTCCCAGGGGGTTTTATTCTAGACAACTCATAAACATCTTTCTGCAGACCTTCACAGGAGAACACAAGTCCCACAGAGAAATTTAAATTTAGTTATATTTAGTTATAACAAAATGTGGTCGCTTTTGGCTGGGATAGAGTTAATTTTCTTCCCAGTAGCCAGTATGGGGCTGTGCTTTGATTTGTGCTGAAAGCAGTGTTGGCACCACAGGGGTGTTTCAGTTATGGCTGAGCAGGGCTTACAGAGGAGGCTGGGGGTGCAGAGGAAGTTGGAGGGGACACAGGTGGGTCAGCTGCCCCAACTGACAAAGGGCTATCCCATACAACATGGCCTCATGCTCAGCATGTAGCAGGAACAAGGAAGGGGGCATGGGGAAGAGGACATACCCAGTGTGGTGGCAGTTGTCTTCGAATCACAGAATCATCAAGGTTGAAACACATGATGGAGCCCCATGTTCCTGGAGATGGATGAACACCTCCCCTCCTCACACAAGCGGTGAATGAATTCCTGGCTTTGCTTGCATGCCTGGCTCTTGCTTTACCTGTTAAACTCTCCTTACCCCAACCCAGGAGTTCTCTCACCTTTCCGATACCCTCCCTCATTCTGCTGTGAAGGGGGAGTGAGCAAGCAGCTGCGTTATGCAGAAGAAAAATCCTGTATTCCATCAGTTCTACTTTTCCTCCTACTTTAACATTTCTCCTCCTGTTCCTTTCTTTACTCTTATATATGGCGTTTTAGACAGCATCTAACACCAGCACACACAACTTTCTAAAAACAAGACAGAAAATTTTACATGGCATTTCACATTTAAAAGCAATAGAAAACACCTGCTCCTGCTGCATGCATACCGATGCAGAATTCCTATGCCAAACAGAAAAGTCCTTTCATGCAAGGATTTTTTCACTGTTTCAATATTATTTTCCTCAGTTTTCGTTCAGCATATTTTCAGTTTTTGTTCTTTTCTAAGCTTGTATTTCTTTTAACACTACTCACACCTATTTTTTCACAAGCCAAGTGACTATTTGACAAGATATTTCAGTTTTTATTTTCTCTCATTTCATATACCTGTTGCAAAACCATTTCCTTTCTAAACATACAAAAGAACATAAAAAAAATACCATTTTCCTCAGAAGTAGAACTGAAGCAAGTAGTACTTTAACAGCTTGATTTTATCTACCTCATGGATAACTCTGCCTTCCTTCATGCTACTTAGCTAGAGGAACTTCTCCAAAAAGACAAGTCAAATCAAACAGGTTTTTGGGTACAGAGGTAGAGCTCAACTATCTCGCTCTTACAGCTCAAACAATTACACCAAGAAATGACATTTTTATCTCATCACCTCAGGGAGCCCTGGTGCCTCTGGTTACCAGCACTGCCAATAATGCTTTCATTGGGGCTTTTCCTAGATGTTAGGAAAGGCTGTAGAAACTTCCAAACCCCTAATAAATGACTCTGTATGGAACACCACAGTTGTTCAGGAACCCTGTATCAGAGCAAGCAAACCACACTGTCATTTGCATCAGGGGTCAAGTTGCAGCAAAGACCTTTAAAGCATAGCAGAGCCTGGCTATTTGTATGCAGTGACCAAACCCCTTTGCAATACGATCTATCTTAGCCAACACTCTTAGATGACAGCACAGAGGCAGTAACCCAGTTACTTGGTGTTAAGTTTTATAGCTCTCAGGGTATGTGACTTCACTCAAGTATGGGAACAAAATGTCAACAAGGCAAAAGTGAACCACAGTTCACTGAAGTTATCTCTAGATAGAAATTTGAACTAAAAAGTTGAAGTCCTTTTAATCTTTGAATTATTTAACATTTAAAAGCATACTTGCAGAATTTAAATTGCCTCTTAAATGTTTTATCTTTCTCCTCAATCTGATTTCTGTAACATAGAAGGATCTGTAAGCTTCCTGTACCTGGAAACTGCTGGCATTCACACAAGCCAGGACACATTTTAGGAGATGGCAGTTTAATTTCATTCAGACCAAAAGGTCATTTTGTGTAACTTCTCTGCTGTTAAAGGGGATCCCTACCTTTTTCCCATTAAATGTTCCCTCCTCCCCAATAAAACATACCAATGCAGTTGAAGGTTTTTTGATTTAATAGAGAAAATTTAAGCCAATGCATCTGTTTCACCAGACAAGCATTTCTTAAGATCTAAACATCAAATTAAATTCTGCCTTTTTGATTGCAAAAGGAAGAACAACACTAGGAGCCTGTACATTACTAACTTTGATTTAGGTAATTCAGTACTATTTTCCTCTATGAAAATTAATCTAACCTCATTCTTTCTGCTCTGTTCCTTATCAGCTGAATGATTAATAGGCTTAATAGGCCTTCCAAATTGCAAACAGACAGGTGGTGTAATGATGGATTTTCCATTAGCTACATTAGCACAATGTGTTTTTGGAATTTCAAGAGGAAGCTATAAGCACATCAAGCTATTAGAGGCTATTTCAATAAATCACAAAACATTTTATTTAATTAAGCCCCTTTTAATAGTGATATTAACAATATGGATAAAAGTATCATTAGTACAGGCAGATTTGATAAACTACACAAGCTGTTGTGGGGCTTTTTTTCTATCCATCTGAATAACAATAACAGTTTACAATCCAACAAAAACAGGACACGATCCTTTGATTCACAAGATAAAATATTAGGACTAGTGGCACATACTTTACTTCACTGGGTCCCTGGCCTGACAGCTTTCACTCCCTCACCTGCTGTGGTTCTTTTTCCAAGGCTTAGGGCATTACACACACTAAGGACTAACAATAATTAGCATAGCACAGGCAGCACTACAGGAACCAGGTATTTCTGTGCAGGAGTAGATTCTGTAACTTAAGATAATAGCCTCAAAAAAATGAAGATGATTTTGCTTTACCAAAACAGGGGTATAGAGAGAGCACAGTGAGTGTTCAGAGTATGGATTGGTCAACAAAAAGTATGTGACCTTCTCTTGTAATGTCCTTCTACTATGAGGGTAGTCGAACATTGGAACAGGTTCCCTGAAGCGGTGGATCTCCCCTCCATAGAAGGACATGGATTGACCAGTACCTTAATTACTCAGGGAAAGACTACAAGGGGCCAGGAAGGAACAGGGGAGGAGTATTGGAGCTGTTGTAAGGGGTAGGAAGACTTACAAAGCTAATGCAGATCTAAGGCCTATCTGCAGGCCTCATATCTCAGGACACACAAAGGAGGGAATGTGTTCTGCTACCAGGGCCTGCAATGATGTCACTGGGAGCTGACATCCAAGGGAAGGGTGGTGCTGAGGAGTTTGAAAGAAAGTCTCAAAATTTAAACCCTGGCATAGAGAAAGCCTGCAAAGCTAGTGATGCTCCATTCATCCAAAAGGAATGGGACTGAGTATAGTGAAAGAAACACAGTCAATACAGTAGACCAAAGCCATATATGTTGGAACAACTAATCTCCCTATTTCATGGGTTTTCAGAAGACCCTGATATTAGAGAACGGTGGGAGATTCCACTGAGGAAACTCAACCCTATATAAAGTTTTTGGCCACCATTAAGCAAAACACACCACCAAAAAAAATTATCCTAGGAACTGATTTTATTATGGTACCTTACAGGTTGTCCCTTCTTAATTTGAAATATTTCTCATTCTCTTTAACCTATGGAAAAATGTAAGGAGCAGCTTGTTAATGGAAAAATTATGCTGCCTGGTAAAGAAGATGTGTACAGAATCTAGAGTTTACCAGAATGCATAAGCTATTAAAATAACTCCTCTTGGACAGCAGAGAGTAATCTCATTTCAGTACAGCACTGCCATTCTAGTCCTCCTCAACCCAAGTTCAGGACCTCTTGTGAACTCTTCTTCACAGATGGTCCAACAAAGAAAGTCATCTTTTGATCATCTCCAAAGGAAAGGGTGTATCCAAAGATACTTTAATCAGGCATAAGTACCTAATTACATAGCTCTTGCCATATGCACCCGTAACAAGGGATTCCAGAATTACTTATACAAGCAACAGAAGACAAAAAGGTGAAAGCTGATCTGGCAGGGTCCCCTACTTGTTTACCCAGAAGTGGCCATTAATCAATACATCTTTTAGTTTAAGTCAGTCTGGCATTTTAAGGTCTGTTGCCTTTATGGCCCTTAACTCTTTTGGTGATGGGGCAGCAGCAAGCTCTGTTACCTCACATGCAGTAATAAGGTCAGAAAATTCCCCCTTAGTAGCTAGAAAGAAGGAGCAAGTGATCCCAAAGTCATTGGAGGACATCAAGAGCATGGATGTTGCCATGGTGCCTACTGCACCCCCTTTGTCTGATATTGTAGATAGCAAGTGTGCCTCATTCTTGGCATTTCCAAAAAGTCTGTAGTTTCACAAGTGCTGAAAAACTTCACCAACCACAATGGCAAATTAAGAGAAGATTTTAACAATTTTAAGTAGAAGCCAGACAAGTGAAAAGTTACTAAATTCAGGTACACCTACTGTTTCACCTCTTCCTAATGTGTAATCCAGGTCTGCAGTAGTTTGTTCTCTTAAATTGTGATCTTTGAGTGAAGCCAAGCTGAAAGTCTGGGGCACCTGTTAGAAACCCAAGACTGGAAAGCACAGAAGTATGACTTCTTGTGGCATGTACAGCTGGTAAAGCACTATTTTGCCTTGGCTTAGTTTTTATGTTAACATTACTATTACTTCCAGATTGTATTGTATTCTGTCCTCATAAGAAATCCACAGCCTGATTCTCCCCTCTTTTGCTGGATACCATGACTTAACATCATGTTATGAGTGGTGTTAAGAGCTTCCCTCCTAAGTGCTGGAGCAACAGCTAAAATGCCATATTAGAATGAAGACTATTTCTTAAAGAACAGCAAATAAAAATCCAACCTCAGTCATCCCCTGAAGCCAAGCAGTCCACAATTGTGATCCCACACAAGAACTGGAAAGGTGAGTTCAATCTCAGTTGTGTGCAGCTGAGGAAAGTTTCTCCTCTAGAGGCCTATGCAGGTAAGGTTGCTTCAGCATCCAAGTGCTGCCCTTGCAGCTTTTGCACTGCCAGCAAATGGGAATGAAAGTTCCTGACAGGGATGTTTCATAAATAAAGCATGGATTGCAATATTCTAGAAGCCAGAACAACCTTATTTTTTTTCCACATGCTGAATCTTAGAAGTACTACAGAGAAAATTTCTTCATTCTCAATCTTCTAATCTTCTTCTGTTGAATTCTCTCCAGAACAATAAAACATGGGCTGTAAACACTGAACTGAGACAAGAGTTTTCAGATTCTAGTTACCTCCTCCATTCCACCTGTCGTGGTTTTGCCCCAGCCAAGGGCCGCACCCCACACAGTCGCTTGTACTTTTAAAAGGAAGGGGGAGGGAAAGTTGGGGGAAGGGGAAAAGGGAAGGAAGAAAGGAGGAAAAGAAACCACAACCTAGAAACCAGAACCACGCAGGTTGGGATAAGGATAGTTTACTAAACAATAACAGAAAACTAGATATAACAATAACATAAGTTTAAAGCACAAAATAGATGAAACTGGTGATACACAATGCAGTTTCTCACCAAACCACACAACTCAGGCCGCACAGCTTAGAGCCCGTCCCGGACAACCCGACCGCCCCAGAAACTGCACGTCCTGGCGTTGTCTCCCCCTCTTCCCCCCAGTCCCCCCTTATACCGAACATGACGTAACTGGTATGGAATATCCTCTTTGGCCAATTCGGATCACCTGTCCTGGCTGCGTCCCCTCCTTTCTCACTAGTAAGGAAGTATGCAGAGCTGAGAAAGGTCCTTGATTGCCCGGCAACAAATCGGAAAACATCAGGGTGCTATCAGCACTATTCTCATGCTAACACCCAAACATGGCATTCCATCCACTGCTAAAAAAAAAGTTTAACTCCATCATAGCTGAAACCAGGACATTATCCACCCCTTATTCCATACCATTTACGTCATGACCAGATCCAACAATTTTCTTTGGGTACAACCAGTTTCGTGTTTCACACACCCATATATGTATGTACACATGTATGCACACATATGTGCATACAGATCTTATTCCCTCAGTCTGTGAATCATCCCTCTGAAGTTGTTGAGTTCATTTAGTCCATGATTTCCAGGCTCCATTTGTCGTAACAGTTTCTCAGGATAGTTGTATGTTCCATTGGCTCGTTGCACGCTGCATCTCAGGCTCTTGACTGATACACCTGGCATGGTCCATGCTCATAGTCTGTGGGTCAGAGTTTATTTTCAAAGGGAGAAAAAAGTTCTTGAGAGGCCAGGCTTTAGTTCCATCATCATGGCACTCATTCTTCATTAACTTGTATGACTCCGGCTATAATGCTATGGTACAACATACAGCAATCATAACAATAATGAATATACAATAATGGATTATTTGGCAATTATTATAATTTCTACTTTATTAATTATATTGGCTATTCTCACCCAAAATCAAATCCCCTTGAGGTACACATCGAACTTCTCCATCCCTCTGCATTACCCACCAAGTACAGCCAGGTCCTTGAGCAAAAACAATTCCAGACATGGGTTTACCTTTGCCTGAAGCAGGAATGACCCAAACTCTCTTTCCCAATACACTCTTCATATGCACTACTGGCACTCTGTCTCCCTCTACAGTACGTGGAAATTTTGACTGGGCAGGGCCAGCCCGATTGGTAGATCCCCTAGAGTTAACTAACCACGTGGCTTGGGCCAAATGTGTATCCCAGTGCTTGAATGTCCCACCACACATTGCTTTCAGTGTAGTTTTTAAAAGTCCATTATATCGTTCAATTTTCCCAGAGGCCGGTGCATGATAAGGAATGTGGTACACCCACTCAATGCCATGCTCTTTGGCCCAGGTGTCTATAAGAGTGTTTCGGAAATGAGTCCCATTGTCTGACTCGATTCTTTCTGGAGTACCATGTCGCCAGAGGACTTGCCTTTCAAGGCCCAGAATTGTATTTCGAGCAGTGGCATGGGGTACGGGATATGTTTCTAGCCAGCCGGTAGTTGCCTCCACCATTGTAAGCACATAACGTTTGCCATGGCGGGTTTGTGGGAGGGTGATGTAATCAATCTGCCAAGCCTCCCCATATTTATATTTCATCCACCGTCCTCCATACCAAAGGGGCTTTAACCGCTTAGCTTGCTTGATTGCAGCACATGTCTCACATTCGTGGACAACTTGTGCGATGGCGTCCATGGTCAGGTCCACCCCTCGATCCCGAGCCCATCTATATGTTGCATCTCTCCCTTGATGACCCGAGGTATCATGAGCCCATCGAGCTAGGAATAATTCACCCTTATGTTGCCAGTCTAGATCTACCTGAGCCACTTTAATCCTAGCAGCCTTATCTACCTGATGGTTGTTTTCATGTTCCTCCATGGCCCGACTCTTAGGTACATGGGCGTCGACATGACGTACCTTTACAACAAGTTTCTCTAACCGAGCAGAGATATCTTGCCATAAGTCATCAGCCCATATAGGTTTGCCTCTACGCTGCCAGTTGTTCTTTTTCCACTGCTGCAACCACCCCCACAGGGCATTCGCCACCATCCATGAATCAGTATAAAGGTAGAGCCTTGGCCACTTTTCTCTCTCAGCAATGTCCAGGGCTAACTGGATGGCCTTCACCTCAGCGAACTGGCTTGATTCACCTTTTCCTTCAGTGGCTTCTGCTACTCTTCTTATAGGATTCCATACAGCGGCTTTCCATCTCCGATGCTTACCCACAATGCGACAAGACCCATCAGTGAACAGGGCATATCGCTTCTCATTCTCTGGCAGTTCGTTGTAGGGTGGGGCTTCTTCAGCGCGTGTTACCTCCTCATCCTCTGGTGACATCCCAAAATCTTTGCCTTCTGGCCAGTCTGTGATCACCTCCACAATTCCTGGGCGATTGGGGTTTCCTATTCGAGCCCGCTGTGTAATTAGTGCAACCCACTTGCTCCACGTAGCATCAGTGGCATGGTGTGTAGAAGGAACCTTCCCTTTGAACATCCAGCCCAGCACCGGCAGTCGGGGTGCCAGGAGGAGCTGGGCTTCAGTTCCAATCACTTCTGAGGCGGCTCGAACCCCTTCGTAGGCGGCCAGTACTTCCTTTTCTGTTGGAGTATAATTGGCCTCAGATCCTTTGTAGGCCCGACTCCAAAACCCCAGCGGTCGACCTCGAGTCTCCCCTTGTGCTTTCTGCCAGAGACTCCAGGTCGGGCCGTTCTCCCCAGCTGCAGTGTAGAGCACATTTTTAATATCTGTCCCTGTCCGGACAGGCCCAAGGGCCACTGCATGGACTATCTCGCGTTTGATCTGCTCAAAGGCTTGCTGTTGCTCAGGACCCCATTGGAAATCATTCTTCTTTCGAGTTACATGGTAGAGTGGGCTCACAATGAGACTGTAGTTTGGGACATGCAGTCGCCAAAAACCTATAACACCTAAGAAAGCTTGTGTTTCCTTTTTGTTGCTTGGTGGAGACATAGCTGCTATTTTATTAATAATGTCCATTGGGATGTGACGACGCCCATCCTGCCATTTTATTCCTAAAAACTGGATTTCTCGCGTAGGCCCCTTGACTTTACTTCGTTTTATAGCAAAACCGGCTTCTAAAAGGATTTTAATTACCCTGTTTCCTTTTTCAAAAACTTCCTCTGCTGTGTTGCCCCATACAATGATGTCATCAATATACTGCAGGTGCTCTGGTGCTTCACCCTTTTCCAGTGTATTCTGGATTAGTCCATGGCAGATGGTGGGGCTATGTTTCCACCCCTGGGGCAGACGATTCCACGTGTATTGGATGCCTCTCCAGGTGAAAGCAAACTGTGGCCTGCACTCTGGCGCCAGTGGGATCGAGAAGAAAGCATTCGCAATGTCGATTGTGGCGTACCACTTGGCTGCCTTCGATTCCAATTCATACTGGAGCTCTAACATGTCTGGCACAGCAGCACTCATACCTGGAGTGACTTCATTTAGGCCACGATAATCTACTGTCAGCCTCCACTCTCCATTGGACTTCCTCACTGGCCATATGGGACTATTAAAGGGTGAGTGGGTTCGGCTGATCACTCCCTGATTCTCCAGTTGACGAATCAGCTTATGGATGGGAATCAGGGAATCTCGGTTAGTACGGTATTGTCGTCTGTGCACCGTCGTCGTAGCAACTGGCACTTGCTGTTCTTCACCCTTCAACAACCCCACAACAGCAGAATCCTCCGAGAGTCCAGGCAAGGCACACAATTGTTCAATTTCTTCTGTTTCCAAAGCAGCTATTCCAAAAGCCCATCGGTACCCTTTTGGGTCTTTAAAATACCCTCTACGTAGATAATCTATACCTAAAATGCACGGAGCTTCTGGACCAGTCACAATGGGGTGTTTTTCCCAGTCCTTCCCAGTTAGGCTCACCTCAGCCTCTAGCACAGTTAGTTGTTGGGATCCCCCTGTCACTCCAGAAATACAAACAGGTTCTACCCCTTCATGATTCGATGGCATTAGAGTACACTGGGCACCAGTATCCACCAGAGCTTTGTACTCTTGTGGGTCTGACGTGCCAGGCCATCGGATCCACACAGTCCAATAAACCCGATTGTCCCTCTCCTCCACCTGGCTGGAGGCAGGGCCCCTCTATTGCTGCTGATCATATTTGTTTTCCACTGGTTGCATAAAGGACTTAGAGGTCCCTTCAAAAGGATCAGGCACATCAGACATATAGGTAGGCCTTCCAGTTGGTCTAGGGAACTGCCCAGTAGAAACTGGTGCAGCCTTCTTCCTGGCAGAATCTCGTTGTGCGAATGTTTTACCCCACAGCTCATTTACTCGTGCTCGAAGGGCTGAGGTGGGCTGCATATCCCATTTCCTCATGTCCTCTCCATGATCAAGCAGGTAAAACCACAATGTACGTCGTGGTGTGTATTCTCCCTCTTGGAACGATGGACGCTTTCTCCCAGTAGCTGCAACATTGCTCCATACGGGTTGGGAGTTGGACACATTGTTGTCAAGTCGTTGAACCAGTTTCTCTACTGCTGCAATGACGGAGAGGGAAACATTGTCTTGGTATTTCCGGAGTCGGCAGGCCACCTCATTTACGGTTGGCGGATTTGTATCATTCCAGTCAATTGCTGCCAGTGAATTGGTATACCCTGCTGGTGCACTTCGTACAACCTTACGCCACATATCTGGAGTGCATAGGACTTCATCGGGATCAGAGGGAAGCCGTGAATTGTCCAGATCATAATAAATTATCTCCCGTACAGCTAATTCTCTCAGGTGCTGAACAGATGTCTCTATGCTGTTACACTTAGGTGTCTGGCATGTAATATATTCCTTTATGGGATATCTTTCCTTCACACTTGACAGTAGTCGCCTCCAGAGGCTGAGGATTTCCGGCCTCCTCCCAATTGCTTTGTCAATTCCTCCTTCTCTAGCTAGGGATCCCAACTGCTTGGCCTCTCTGCCTTCTAATTCCAAACTACTGGCCCCGTGATCCCAACATCGGAGCAACCAAGTGATAATGTGCTCACTTGGGTGGCGAGTGAAATCTTTTCGAACCTCACGCAGCTCACTCAGAGTCAGGGATCGGGTAAAAATCTCTGGTTCTGCCTCATCCTGATATCCTCGAGATGATCCTGGTTGATCATCATCCTTATCCGTCACTATACGAACTGATTTCTTTGTGCCTTTCCTCTTTTGTACGGGAGCAACAGACACTGGTGTGGATTGGTTTTTCAGATCATCTGCAGTGTCTGCTGTAGAGATTACAGTAGCTGCAGTGTCGGTCACAGGGGTTGCAGTAGCTGCAGTGTCAGCCCCAGTGGTTGCAGCAGCTATAGTATCTGCCAGTCTGTTTCCTTTCCCTTCTCCCTGACAGTGCTGACAGTGCTGCCTGCTATCAAGCAGTGTTTGATAAATAGTGGCCAGAGCCCAGCACAGTGCAGTAAGGTGTCCATCTCTGGGAAACCTACAGCAATTTTTCCTTAGGTATGCAGTCACTTGATCGGGGTCTTGTAGCTGTTCAGGAGTGAAATTCCAAACCATCGGGCGTGAGAAAGTACCTAGGTACTCGCCCATACTTTGCCACATGCCCTGCCACTTGTGATTATTCTGTCTCGGAGAAAGCTCTTCAGTGGTATTCATAAACCTATGCTTGATATATAACAAAAACTGAACCATCTGCACCAAACCTACCAATAGCAAAATGCTAGTTTGAATATCCCAGAGATATTGAAGATTTTCAAAAAACTGCCCTAAGAGCTGTTGTATTTAGCCCAAAGGAAAAGAAAGCAGTGCCCCCACCATACCGGCTGCTGTTATTAACCCCTCCCTGTCCAAAGAATGGACAGGACAGCAAAACCTCATACAGGTACCAGCTTAAGCTCATGATCATCGATATTATTGTATCATAGACCGATATCATAAAATACACTATAATGAAGTATGGGAACAAATACGGGAGCCACAGACCTGAGAGAGTAAAGAATCCTGCCAGGATTGTATACAGCATGCGGTGGTTTTGCTGCCACAGCCTTGTAAATAAATACCACAACATCGTGACCAGAGATTGCTTAAACAACAGTGCTTATCTTAATTGCGATAGTTAGGGTCAGATCTACCGTTATCCCAACCGTTCGTGCCCCACGTTGGGCGCCAAAATAACTGTCGTGGTTTTGCCCCAGCCAAGGGCCGCACCCCACACAGTCGCTTGTACTTTTAAAAGGAAGGGGGAGGGAAAGTTGGGGGAAGGGGAAAAGGGAAGGAAGAAAGGAGGAAAAGAAACCACAACCTAGAAACCAGAACCACGCAGGTTGGGATAAGGATAGTTTACTAAACAATAACAGAAAACTAGATATAACAATAACATAAGTTTAAAGCACAAAATAGATGAAACTGGTGATACACAATGCAATTTCTCACCAAACCACACAACTCAGGCCGCACAGCTTAGAGCCCGTCCCGGACAACCCGACCGCCCCAGAAACTGCACGTCCTGGCGTTGTCTCCCCCTCTTCCCCCCAGTCCCCCCTTATACCGAACATGACGTAACTGGTATGGAATATCCTCTTTGGCCAATTCGGATCACCTGTCCTGGCTGCGTCCCCTCCTTTCTCACTAGTAAGGAAGTATGCAGAGCTGAGAAAGGTCCTTGATTGCCCGGCAACAAATCGGAAAACATCAGGGTGCTATCAGCACTATTCTCATGCTAACACCCAAACATGGCATTCCATCCACTGCTAAAAAAAAAGTTTAACTCCATCATAGCTGAAACCAGGACACCACCCATCCCATTTCTGAAGGTATGCTGAGGTTCACTGGGTGGTAAGAGCTGACCTTATTGTCAAACACAAAACCTTCATGGGAACGTTCAGTGAGAAAACTATCCAGGTGTGGAAAGGAACAATGGAACACATACCACAGAAGTCACAGCCACAGCTTCAACCTTGAAGTTACACTGACCAGAACTGCTGAAGACCTGCATGACCCATGGTGTAATTATTAGCACCTATCCACCAAATGAACAAGTCATGGTGCCCCTACTGCTTGCAGGCATGAAGCACAATGGTTTCCAAGGCTGAGGCAGCCACAGCGTTATCCAGCAGGAAACAACTGACTAGACAGCTGAGCGCTATTACTTCTACAAATACCACATCACTTCTCATATCAAGAGTTTTTAATACCTCTTGACATTCAACACCAAATACAAGTGAGTTAATTTACCTGCTAAAGATGACAAATATTGTGTAAATAAGAAAAAACTTTACAACATGAATGTGTGCAGAGTGAAAGCTTCAAAGTGTTACCTGGTAAGATCACATTATACGGTAAGAGCACCACCAGCAAGAGCCTCATTATACTGTGGCAACTCTGCAGCCATTTAATTCAGGAAACTTCACCAAATATAACCAATTTAGATTCAAGGGATATGAACAGATACAGTTTGTTCAATGAAGTGTATAACCCACTAGCAGGGGTTTTGAGCTAGCGTTAATGTTTAGTTGCTTCCAATCTTCTTCCATAAAGAACAGTATGGCAGCAGGCCAGAGTAGAAGTAAGAGCAACTGAGCTATCTCCTTAACCAACTTGGAAGCCACCTGGGTGTGGCACCTTACAGAAGCAACCAGCCTCTCTGACATACAGCACTTGCGTCACCATGCTTCTTTGGAGACAATCCGATTCCCCTTACGTTGCAGGCTATAGTACTACGTAGATTAAAACTCACAGAGATTCTTACAATGAGGGAACATCTGCACTTAAGGTAACATGAATGTCATGCTATGTGGTCAGAAGACTCAGAGGATGCCTGAAGTTGGAAGGGACCTCCACAGGTCACCTTGTTCAAAAGGGAATAACTATGGGGAAGATGGTACCAAAATGGCTAAATGGCAGCACTGCAGAGAATGCACATGAGGAAGTGCAAAAATGCAGAAAAATCTTGGTGGTCCTTTTGACTAGTAAGATATTCAGTCATGGCATCACACTCTTGTCCCCAAACTAGTCAGTTATTAGCTACAAGTTTATCATCCACAGATACATGATGAGTATATAAAAAAAAGACTCCCTCATTTATTTTCCAAATATACAGTTAAAAATTCTTATAATATTTAGAAGGCACTCAAAGAGTTTACTTACACATTGGGGAAGAGAATTCTGGAATTCTGCACATACCATAAGCAAATACTATTTTCCATATTTATCCTTACATAACTCTGCACCAGAACCTCAGCATCCTCTTCCAAATATTTTTGGAACTTAACATTCGCTAAGAATAAAGTGATGCACAGATGGATCCCTGAATTTCATTGCCTCACAAAGCACTTTAAATATCTGCTCATTCTGGTCAAGAGCTGAAACATTTTTGGAATGGGATTTTTTTGCTTAACAGATTTCTTATTCAGCTGTGATTGCTGCAAGAAATATTACCTGATCTCATCACCCGGGATTAGCACATTCTTACAGAAAGCTTATTATTAGATAGTAAATATTTGATTGTCTTGGATTAAGACATTATTTCTTCAGAATAAGGACATTAAGACTTGCAGCAGTTACATGTAACCTTTTTCAATACCTATACGGCTATATTAAATGCTAATACAAAGCATTTGAAATTTAAATGCTGTTATCAACACGCCAAACCACTATTTTCTTAAGACAAAATTAGGAATTTAGAAAAGGCTTAGTAACAAATCATCCATTAAAATGCTGAAGTCTGAAATGCTGAGATGGCCTTTGATAATAATCTTACTAACTTCATCTTTATAAATAATTACCCAACAGTCTAAACATGAGTTTTGTAACTTATATTCCTGGTTGCTGAAGTTACATTCAAACTAATCCTCTAAGATGCTTACGTTTGATCAAAGCATGGCTATATTTCTGTAAACCAAAATAATTTTCCAGAACATATTCCCATGGCACAAACATCAAGGCTCTCCTTTTCCTGAAAAAAAAAAAAAATTTTGCATAACAAAACCCATCTATTTTTGAATTTGATCCAGATTACAGCATTTAGACAACCAAAAAATTTGGTTTTCATACAGACATCCTATTGTTCTGAAAAAAACATTGAGATAGTAAAAAACCCCTAGCAGTACAGTTTACATAGCCTGTTCTTGAAGAAATTACTCTGTACTACACTGAATTCTTTCCTAAGGCTTGTTTCCAATTTTGTTCAGAAAAGATAACAGTTCATGCAAAGAGAACGTAAAAAATGAATTAACTGCAGACTACAAAAGTCTGTAAGAGTTCATAATCTCTTGCTGGGTAAATGACATTAGAGCATCCTCTGGGCATTTTCCGCATCCGTTTATTAGTCCATAAAGAAAACCCACAGTCCTGCATAAATGACCAAGGTGGGAAGCACCGTGAGAGGGCACTAATGCAACTGCCCACAATGAACGTTAGATTCCTGTTTCATTGTCTCTTCCTTTGCTTTCAGCACCAACTAAGAACATCCGTTTGTAACCACAAGAGCAGCCTTCAAGTAAACACTGTTTTCTGAAAGAGGCTGCAAGTCTCAAAAAATTAATCCCACCCCCTTTGCAGAAGGAACATGATAAAGGATATTCCTGCCAGCACAGCCGTCCTTCACAGCTGAAGTGAACATGGAAAACCTTTAGCTGTACAAGTAGCTCTGAGCTCTCTACTGCCACACAACTGAACACCATGTGAAGCCTTCTGATGACTGTACTCAGATTATCTTCCTCTTAGCTACCTTTATAAAAGCATGATCCTTGTTCTCTGTGTTTTTAAATCACCGCTGAGATGTGATGTTCTGTATGTGTGTCATTGTTCTCATGAAACACAGAAGCAGTTATATGGAGCTTACTGGTCTGACATGTGACCTCGTGCCCATGCCTGTGCAAAGTACTAGCTGTCTGCAGACACGAGCTTTAGGAACCCGTGTCTCTGCATGGCTCAAGTGCAGGTGGTGCACACGCACACAACTGCGCCCAGTTGTCCTTACAGGTACGTCCCAGGTTTGGCTAGTCAGTGCTGGACACCAGGCCCCTAACAGATTCCTGAAGCTTACAGAAGGCCAATTTGGGCAGGATTGCAGCATTTTAACAATGGCCACCAACTTGAAAAGGCTGATTACACATAGCACCACTTGCTAATAAGTTAACACTGCTACAGTCTGATGTTAAAAGGTCCCGCAGAATGAATTTAAAAAGCCAACAAAAGTAGCACAACATTTAAGGAGCATCCTCTGGAACATGGTTGGAGCAGCGAGCCTGTCATGCAGCTCCCTGCCCACAGTAGCTGGCTGTTTCCAAGGGAAGACTCACCCCTAGTGGCTGCCCGTTCTCTTACAGCAGTACAACAGCTCCTGAAAGGACTGCTGCAACTGCTCGGCCTGCAGATACACGGGCACCGGCCCAGACCAAACCTGATCAATGAAAAGGACCACTAAGAGGCTGTCAGATGTTAAGCATGATTCTGTATTAACTGACTGTGTTACATTTACACTGCACGGGAGTTCAGCTGGAGAGCTCCTTGCACAGGAGGTGTCTTTGCCTGACAAAGGGAAGCCAACACAAACTGTTGATTTTAATAACTCATTTTTAATTGAAATATTTTAGTTATGTATTTTTCTTTCATGGTAAGAACAATCAAGTCTCTTATTTGAAGATGTTTTTGTTCCAAAGACAGGCGATTACTTTGTTTTTCTTTTTATCAACAGTAGCTCAATTACACAATTATGATGTCATAAATAACCCTCAAAACCATATGGTGAAACTAGTTTGTAACTTCTATGAAAACCCAGTAAAGATCAAAGCTTACCAGCTTCTGTTGCAGATATGCATTCTGACCATCTCAGGCTGTCCAACGGATCCTACGGGATGGTAAGTGAACAAGACCAATGTACGGACACAAACCTCCACTGCGATCAGCAAAGCCCAGACTTTACAGTAGTGACAGGTGAATCCAGGACACACCAGACAAGTCATTTGCTAAGTTTTGCATCTGAACGTTAATTCTACTAAGTGTTGCTCATTCAGATGCATTTTCTGTTTCTTTGAGGGGTTTTCAGAGTAGTTCTCCCTGACAGTTAGCTGCCCATGCTAAAACTCCTTTTTCTCTTAAAAGATGATAGAAATGGAGCACCACCACACACAAGAACTTACGACTCCTCTTTCTGTCACATTTTGACTTATGCACAATACCATACAGCTATTTGTGCATGCAAGTATGGTGTATTCTCCATATACAGCTTCATTGCTAGGAAGGCCAAGCTAGTTGCTATTTTTCATATTAAAAATCCTTAGGATCATGCCTTGAAAGGAAGAGCAGCAATTAATCCCTCCAGGATTGTTAAGTGCTTTGAAATCCACTCACACAATGCAGTACCAAGGACGCTGGCCTCAACTCTGTAACTGCCACTGCTACGCTTTACTACGGTCTACAAACCATCACCGAACTATCTATCCAATCAAAACAAAGGAGACACAGAAAACATGTCGAAAGTTAATGGGATTCCAGAGCAGTGCTTGTTACCAATTTAAATACAATGTAATAAGGAAGTGTGAAGTCATACCTCTGTGCTTGTTCATCACCTATTCTCATGCTGCAGGGGCAATGTCCAAATACTCCTTGCTCACAGACTGATGATGTTAGTCTCCCTCACATGCACTGGGGACTAGAAATCCTTGCATTCTGTGCAGGTATTTGTCAAAACACACATATAAATCAAGGGATTTTGCTAGTGGTGCCAGTTTTTTGGGGGGCAGTGTTGGGGATGTTGGTAAATAGACCAAATGAACTGCACTTATGGGCTCTCGGGGAACGTTCTGCTTTGTAACTATTTCCAACCTATTTTCTGACAAAACCGCACTCCCCACTTAGTGACACAGTCTAAAGCTGGGCAGCTGTGAGTATCACAGGCCACAAATTCATGGCAACCATGCCCATTAAAGAATGGGAATTACACTGATATGCCACCAAACCAGAAAGCAATAGCTTCTGGTCTTTTGAAAGCTAACAAACCCCACAGGCTTCTTCACCAGCCGACTACCGCTACATAAGGACATGAGGCTAGGAAGACCAGGTCAGATAAGCAAGGTTTCTTATTTTGGAGACACCAACTACTGCAGTAGTTTACACCTGCATTACCTTTTTTAAGACAGCCTAGAATCATGAAGAAGTCTATTCCAAAAATGAAAGCCTGTATACAAAATACAACTCAATGACAGGCAAGCCTGCTCTCCTCACTCCTGCATTTTCAGCAGACATCTGAAGTGCTATAAATAACTTCAGTCATTTCTGATAGAAATAAATAGCAGTGCTGATACTGGCCGCACCAGTGGGACTGCCAGTGATGTTTCAGAAAAAAAAAAAAAAAAAAAAAAAAAAAGAAAAAAAGAGAGCTGCAGCCCTTCCTTCTGGTAGAGGCTCCGATTATTTTACAGGGTCAGCAGGTTCTCATTTCAGCAGCTCAATTCATAGCATTAGATACCATACAGTAAGGTTTGTGTCTGCACACATCTTGTGCCTTTCCACAGCTTTTAGCCAAGACACTGGAAATGGCTAATACAAACCTTAACACTAAGGCAACTATTGCCTGATCACTAAGCTGACTTCCCAACATGCTACTTCAGTAATCAAGTACATAAATTACTTTATCACCAATTAAGTTAATTCTACCTTACCTTTTCATTTTGCAACATGATGAACTTGAAATATCTGGTCATTAATTCAGTAAGGACAAAAGTAAGTCTGATTAGGAAGGAAATGACTGCAGCCAGCTTCACTGTTACATCGTCCACAGGGGAAGTTCACTATCAAGCTCTCTATTACAAATGCTTCTTCCAGCAAAGAAGTATTTTGTCTTCTTTCTGCAAAGAATTTTCAATGCCAGGTTTCCATTCTGACAATGTAACATTACCTCAGAATCATTTAAGTCTTTGACAAAGCATTTAAATGTACGTAGACTTAGTTAAGCGCATGCTACAGGTCTGATTAAGTACCACCACTGGCAATTCAAGATATAAAAGCACCTACCAAATTGAATGCTGGATCTCATTTTTCTTAAATTCTATAGCCTGTTTCTCACTTGGATCTTCCTCCAAATTCTAAGCCCTAACACTAAAATGAAGTAGAGTGGAAGCAGGTCATAGTTTTTCGGAAATACATTGCTTGTTTTTAATATAATTTAGAAAATGATGCATTAACCAACATGTTTTAAACTTGCACTCATCTTCACAGGCTGTAATTTTTATATAGTGTTTTCACAGCCTATCTCCTGTGCTCAGCAACTTTCACATAAAGAGAACAAGTGTGGCACAATGCTGTAAAGACAAGGTACAGTAGCTGGGTATACTTAAATAACAGAGGGTTTTGTTCAATTATTCTTAAAGAAAATTTAATATGCGCTCAGCAGCCAAGAAAAAAAAAGTAGTCACTAACAGACCACACTTTATTCCTTAGGAATCTGTTTTTGCAGTTGTCTAGACAACTGCTTAAAGTGAATAAAAAGGGCCCTTAGAACACAGCAATAATTAGCATTAGGATAACAAGTAGAGAACTGCAGGTTCCTTTAATAGGAATCATTTCTGGCAACTGACACCCGATGCACACTGGGAATAATATGGTGCCTAGCTGCACAGAAGAGAACTTACAGGTTTCACAAAAGTTTTACAAATCTACTCTAATAACATGAGTAAAGCTGAAGTGACCCCACTGGTTCGTCTATCTGCTCAACTCCCCTCTCCTCAGGCTTTATCCTAAGAGCTCTTGCTTGTCACACCCTTACACTTCCTTCAGAGTAGCAACAGTGATCAGCAAATGTTGAGGGAAGTTAACAGACTCCCGAATACAGAGAATTGTGGCAGCATTTGTTTTACAGGAACTGTTCAACCTCTGAGACCCTCCCCACTAGTCACAGTTCCTTTATTTCAGTTGTCCCCAGGTGAGGGGAAGCCCCATCACTTGTGTCTGTCACCCACCCTCCCAAACAAACATAGAACAGACATAAAGGACATCAGGTCTGAAATGCAAGAGGGCCACAAAATACAGCAGGCTGCTGCAGACAATGACAAAGGTCTGTAGTGGTGCCAAACTCTAGTATTTATAATCCAAAACCAGATGAAGGTACTGAAGGTTCAGAAGCACTCCTGACTTACCAAGTTCTTCACAAAGAGCAAGCCACAGTGCAAAAGAACAGAAAGGAAAAGTGAAGCTGTACACACCAACCTCAGTACAGACCCCTAACCACAAGCAAAGCACCTAATTTCCCATATGAAAATGTAGTATTTTTTACTCCTTTCAGGATACACACAGACTAGATGATCTGCCAAGGTCCAATTATGTAATGCGAGCCATGGTTATTCCTTGTCAGCAACCAGCAGTGACACACACCTAACTCGCTTTACTGGCAGCCTCTCCAGGTTAAGGGACCAGTCGAACATTTTGCATTCATCTCCACTCTTCCACTGTCACTTTGTCAATGCCAGAGATGAGGAGCAATAAGCAGTTAGTGCTACATAATAAACTTCAAAGGGGAGCTTCACGTACAGCCTCACAGGGCAGTTTAGAGCTATTTCAGAATCAGCATTAGTCAATTAACAACTGACAAAGCCTAAAATTTGCTCTTGTCATTCTACACAGAAATTGTGCATTCTGCTCTTCCCCAAGTTCCAGTCGCACAGCAGCATATCAAAGTCACCTTTATTACTCCAGCAGTAACAAACTAGGACAGCTGCAGATACAGAGGTTCTGTTTTAGACCTGTTCTCTGCATCCTTCACACTAAAAACTGTTACAGCTTGACATCACTGATAGAAACCTGTATGTTCTAAAACTATGTTTCACAGTGATTTGAAATTATTTATTAGTGTTTCAAGTTTAATTAAGGTAATTAGGATAGCACCATTACTTCCCACTTAAATATCCTTTAATCCTTGTCAAAACTGGCTTTCAAACCAAACTCAGAGGTAACATAGTTACTGTCACTGGAATGACAACTCTTCAGCAGAGCCGAGTAGCACACAGTACTCAAGCTAGTAGAAAAATCTGTATAAATAACATTCACATCTTCATGTGTGCACACAAACCAGCTCCATGTTTTCACTAATATTAAGTGTGTTTACTGTCAGATACTTGCAGTGAGGGACAGTATAACTGGCTGCAACGGAAAGTCATTTATTTGATCTTTCCAATGGATGGAGCTAGTTGCCACAGAACCCCATACAGATCAGACCACCACTCCCACTCGGTGAGGCTTCTACAAATGCTTTCTTCACAAGTGACTTACTAAGAAAACGTTTTTCAGAAGTGTTTAACATCTTCTAGTCTCCAAACCCATAAGGCTTTGGATTTCTGAATCTGGTCCAGCTTACATTACAGCAGAGAATCTTCAAACAAGCCCTAAAACATTACTGATTTGCTTCACCTAAACCAGGCTGTAAGAAACAGAAAAGTACTTCTACAGCGTACCTCGTTTGTGTAGGTGTAGTTGAATAATCATTACTACTTTTCTTGAAAAAGTAAAAAAGTAGTTCTTGGTACAAATAAGTCAGAGATAAATATTAATTCAGTATCCATGGAGTATCTGATTCCACCATTGAAGCACTTTGTTTAGAAGTAAGTACAAAACTTGAGATTTAGATTATTAAAACAAAACTTCTGTACAATTTGCAGGGCTAAAACTGGTCAGTACTTCGCTGAGACAAACAGGAAGAACTGGAAGATACAGCTTTGTAACACCACATTAAATAGTAAACTATAATAAACTAAATATGGCATGTGAACTTACCTCCTGCAGAGCCTGGCCTACATAAAATATGAAAGGAACGTAGTCTCTTGCAAGGATAAAGAATTCAAAGTCACTGGTATTTTAAAATAAGATGTGTTATTTTAGCAGTTATTCTCAATGGCCATGTTTTAACCCCAAATATTTGAGATTTAACAAGGAAAACATGCATGTCATTCAAATTAACCACTTCAATTAACATTCCTACAGGTAGACAGCAAAAGTCAATACCACTGACAGGCTGTTTATCAGTAGAGAATTGCCACATTTTTGAACAGCATCAACTTTCTCATTTATTTATGAAATGACCGCAGAGCAAGAGCTATAAGGTTTTTTTCTCCTTCATTTTGATAAAGAGTCTAGGATCATGCCTTTAAGAGAGTAAAAAGTTATTATCTGGATCACTACAGTAAAAGCAACTCAGGACAGCTCCACCTTAGGGTATGCTACACTCAGGATGTCTAAGGCACAAACGATACCATTGCAAATAGTCCATGCAGTGTAACTCCAGGGTTCCTTAGGTCCAACTGATAGACTCATTTTGTAGCATCTCACATACTTTCTTACTAAGTTCTGAACTAGAAAAGAACACTTAGAAATTTTAGCATTAAAATCTTCTCCAAGATGCTTTGTATGACATTTTGAAACCTTCCTTTTTGCCAACTCAAAAAGATACCATATTATCACCAAGACAAATGAAGAAAGGCCATCCCAACACATACCGGTTTTTTGTTATTCAAATTTTCCACCTGGCCTCAAGAGCAGAGATAAGCCATGAGGAAGAGTAGTTAATAGCAGTGAATGCATCCTCCAGAGCAAACCATGCCAAGAAGTGAACTGGTCAGGAAAAGGACAGAACTCTTTCCCAGCCTTACTTGAAAATTGCTTGAAAATAACTTCAAGATTTTACTTTTTCTTATAGAATAGTATTACCCTACCAGCTAGCCACCAAGTACGCCAAACAGGCCTGACAATGGGATTCTGCAGGCACATCTTTAGAATCGTGTAACTAGACAATGTTTAAATCTACATGCTGGAACTCTACTAAGTAAGAGTAGGTATAATAAGTAAACTAGCACCAACAGTGACTCAAAGGACAAGCCTACCACTCCTACTTGTATTGAGTACTTCAACAGATCCATATGGGAGTTTGTTTCAGAAGGCCTGTTGTAGGCCACTCCGCTGAGTGCACAAGAACGCTCTGCTTCAAGTATGAGCATACGGCAGAATCCAGCTGCCTACTTACACAGAAAAGAAATCAAAATTGATTTTGTCATGTTCACATAAATGCATTTCAGAAACAATAAGGTACTACAATCTCCTTTATTATTTTAAAAACAGTTTTATTCTGTATATTTAGAAACGTGTAATTTTAATAACTGCAGAGAAAAAAATCAGCCACACCTGAATAGCTAATAACTCATTAACAGAATGCAGTGGTATATTATCTAAACAGTAGTAGTGCCATTGTGCCGTAATAAATCGTCTATTAGTAAAAAAATACATTTCAGGGCACATAGTACAGCATCCTTATGACAAATTACAGTAGGGATACTTTTCAAGAATTTAATCAAAGTAGAGAATTCCGAGTTATATTCTTTAAATGCAGCACTTAAAAAGGTAACAATGTTGTGCATTTTTAAAAAATGTCCTTGTTCGTATATTGTAGAAATGCTGCTATTGCTGCAGATGTCAAAGTTCAAGGCTCAAAAGGTATGAGAATACAAAGATATCCTTAAGAAACTTTGTTTGTTTTTCATATATATTTATATATATAAAAAGGTAAAGCTTATAAAAGTTAATTTACAAACCAAGAACAAAAGTGGTATGCACGCATTATATACAAGCAGTCTATAACATCTATAAATTTTCAAATGCATAGCAGAAAACATACCATCATTTTCCTCTGGTTCTCTTCTGGCTGATGAACACAAACAATACTCATTCCCTAAACCAGCTCACAAGTTTGGTGGTTTGTTTGTTGGGTTTTTTTTCCTCATTCCTCAGTCTCTCATGATATATTATCTAGGTAAGCACAAAAGCCATACAAACTTACAGAGAACTATGAGAGCTAAGACTATTAAAAACATGAGGGTAAGGCATCCCCTGCTGGTTAATAGGTCTGTAATGATGTGGTTAATTTACAAATCCAGAGAGGCAACTGAACCATAGTCATCCCACATGCTTTTCCCCCTCCCCCCTGTTCTCATGACAATGTTTCCATATACAGTAAGCAGTTGTGTTTGCATTAGCCTCCCAGCAGAGGTAGTCATCTAAACTGTGCTACCCCGAGTTGATTGCCATTTCCTTGGACATGTACACCAAAAGTCATTTAAAAACTAGAGACCAAAAATGTAGTCTTGTGAGTTACAAACACACAGTAGTAAAAATGCAGGCCAAATTCTGTGTTTTCGCGAGTGGAGTATGAACCAAATTCAGTTCCTCTGAACATAATTCCATTGGTACTTTCAGGTTTTAAAATAATGAAATACTAGTAGTGTCCTTTAAAAAAACAAAAGGAAACAAAACAAAAACCACAAAAGAACAACCAACAAATCAAAGCATACAGAACCTGCAAAACCCCTACCTTGTTCCCACTGTACACTCCCTGCTTGTGGCATGAATTGTGACCATGGTTCAAAGAGTGTACTTGCTAAACCAGTGTTAGTTAAAGCAAGATGCTTAAACACTAAGATCCATTATCACTTATAGAACAGTTAATACTTGATAGAGTGGTTCAGTTTATATGTAAGGTCCATCTCAGTTTCACATTATTTACTCAGTCAGCTAACTTAATATTTAGAAGTGGTCAATTAGGACTGAGACACAGTTTGCTCCAACAAGATAGTTTGGATCCCCGGGAAGAGACTTGTTCTGCCAGGTTTTGGGGTCACCTGTGGGAGGAAAACACAATGCTGGTGTTTAGTATCTGCTGTCAAACAGTGTACATCTTGAAACAACCAAGCTTTTGGACAGGAGGCTTTAAAGTTCTGAATCAAAACCTGTTT
Source organism: Porphyrio hochstetteri (assembly GCA_020800305.1). NCBI lineage: Eukaryota > Metazoa > Chordata > Aves > Gruiformes > Rallidae > Porphyrio > Porphyrio hochstetteri. The sequence goes on along the minus strand of CM036915.1, from coordinate 7,766,851 downwards.
GCTTGTGGGGTTTTTTGGTGGGTTTTATTTTGTTGGGGTTTTTTTTAACCCACAATTTGTATGTTATAAATAAAAACCCCAACCCTCTATTTTCATACAGTGTAGTACAGACCAGTTATTCAAAACAGATGCTGTGGCACACAGTAATTGCTGAATGTGATTCTATACTGCAGCACCACCACAGTGCTTTCCATTTGAGATGTGGTAACAGAATCGGTTACGCACTGGCTCCTTCTTAAGTTGCCAGAAAGGTAGAACTTTTAAAAAGCTAACCTGTGTCAGATGCATTTGAAGTTTCTTGGAACAATTCTGACCACAGATGAGTCAAATCAGATGTTGTAACTAAGACTATGGTATTCTAGTAGTTTCATTTTCTATTGGGAAAATGATTGCGGGCAGGATTGTAGTGATTTTACAGTACACTCATTTAAAAGCCTGAAATCTTGACATTCTAAGGGGGACTGTAGTTAATTGATAGAGATTTAAATATTTACAACAGATCTTATCTACTCATGGTCAAAGATCCTGTGCAGCATTCTGTTACAAGGGAACGTCATCAGCTGCCATCTCATCAGACAAAGTTTACATGTCATCTGTACAGCCAACTGTCTCATTCAACTGGATATTCTTCATTTGCCCACCTAAAACCACTACTAAATGCTGCCACTATACCAGAAGTATCATCCCACTACAGTAGAACAGTAAAAACATGCACTTCAATTCCCTTAAGCCTTCCAGGTAAGTGATGTTAAATAGCTTGGCCTAAACAGATCTGCCTTGAGAAAGGTGCAAAGTGTCAGAGAACCCAGTCACACAGCACAAACGCCTGAGACCTCTGTATTCAATGAGCCTGCTGTAAACTCTACATAATTTTCTTGAAGAACTCATGAAAACAAAATGAGGTACACAATGCACTGAGTGATGGCAACGTCTGATGTAGGGACAAAGAATAGAAGTGGCCTCTGTATAGTTAGAGAATGTAAACAAGTTTACTGCAACCTACTGGACTACTTATTTCAGTCAAGAAGTTCAATAACGCTGCAGGATTTCACATTTTATAGATGCAGGGAATTCCAGTCAAAACTCTTATGATCAAATATATGAGGGGAAGGGTAAGACAGAACTGTAGGACAACCAGGTCCTAGTCTTGCACATGAGACAATGGCAGACTTCTTCCAACCCTTCCTCTGAAGTACACAGTAAGGATTAGGCTGCAGTCACTGCAATCTCTAGCTGGTCAGGATGTTTCTCCCATACTTACAAGCAACTGCTTTGAAAAAACCCCAAACCCTCTACTATCCATCAGTATTTTTTGCTAACACATTCTAACAGGTGTGGCCGTAAAAGCCAACGTTTTTCTCCAGTCAGTTTTAATACCAAAATCATTCAAGCTTTTGAAGGTATAATAAATCAATAAAATATCAATATATGAGGCTTATATGTTGCAGACAGGATGTTAGTAAGTGCAAATGAATGGCACTTTTAGGACAGAACATGGATACAGTGAGAAAAGATGAGGTAGAGCAGACGACTGAAGAGAGAGAAAACCCAAAATTGTATAAAGTGTTACTAGAAAGCCAGCTCAAAAATCAGAGTCCCATAACCAACTAATTTAGAAAGAGAGAAAACAATTATTTATTTAAGACACAGTATGGTCTACTTACATATCATAAGACAGAATTGCCTAGTTTTAAAGTTTGTCTCAAAAGAGCAATGTCATGGTATACATCCCATTTCAGATTAACAGAATGTGGTGTTATATTTACAGTACAGAAAGTGTTAGGGTTTAAGTAGACACGCTCTTCCTCTCACCCACACATGCGCACACACACATCCCACTTTGGAAAGGGAGGAAAATATCTCAGTAACTTCAATTTTTGCTTAGATAATTCAAGTCCTCTCCCTTCACTTCAAGGAAGTTCATGAACAGGTGCTATTAGTTACAAAGGAAGTGTTGTGTCATTTTTGTACATAGTTGTTCCATCTCTCAGGACCCTATCATTTACGAGTCCGTGTTTTAACACTGCCATGTATACACACATTGTTAAATAAATGCATGCAACACATGCATATAGCTATATTATAAAAAACAACTAAAAATTATTGCCATTAATACCTCTAGGTTATTGAATCCCCATCAAGGGGATTGATGCTTTCATCTTTCAAAGCATCAGTGCTTTGGTGTTGACAGTGATAGATACATTAGTGACGGAAGATATGCATACATGGTGGCTTAAATGCTGTATACACAAGTACATTGTTCAGTCATTACTTAGATCATACATACACATTAATGATTTAATCCTTCCACCATAGATTTTGAAGGTAGCTGAATAAAGCCTTAAGACTTTCCCCAGAAGTGCAAACATTCCTTTTTAAAAATCTCTGTAACCTCACAGCCATTTCATGAAATTGCTTGAAGTTTGCCCAGAATTCTCTATTAGTCTCCTCACTGACAATTTCAGCCAGTACATTCTTCAATCATCCCAGAAAGCCACAGTGTGGTAAAAACGGACAGGTAAATAAAATTGCAACCTAGTTGCAACTTTTCCTATCAACCAGAAACTTCTGGGTAAAAGGCGGTAGAGGAGAAATAGGCAGAAGCAAGCAAGAAAAGTCTCGTGGAAAATCCAGCTACATTAGAATGAATTATAAATGCTTTTACCAAACACTATTGTTTTCTTAAATGACCCAACTGTTAGCATCAACTTGCACACATGAAACAGTTAACAAGCGTTAAATCATGATTTATGAGCATGCAGATTGTTAAGATTTGCCAGAGTCCTACATGGTTAATTAAGCAACAGACAAACACCAGTTATGTTACAAAGGCCAGAGGTACATATTCATTTCCTCTCAATTTTAGTGCGACTATCATTTCAAGTGTATTCAGCTGTAGCAGTCCTCAAGAAAGAAGACAGAATAGAAAAATACGATATTTAATAGACTAGAGATATTACTCTTCTCTGCTATCATGGTTTTAGCTATGAATCTGCACCATGAGTAAATGTAAGAAAGAGACATTTGTAATGAAAGTGAAATGGGAGAGTTTGACACAAATACAATGATTGAGTTCTTTATATTACACAGCATCACCTTTAGCCAAATTATCTTAAATTATACGATAGCACCCAAAAGCCCCAAAAGGACAGAGGGAGGACAGCATACCCGACGAGGAGTCGGAGGATTTTAGAGCAAAAGACCAACCATCAGGGGTCATAGACGCACAATGTGGCAGGCGCAGCTCCACTGGCTTCAGGAATTTTAGTCCATGAGGGCCACACATTACCAAGGGGCTAAGAAGCGTTTCACCTGTAGTTAAGAGAAAGGAAATCCTGTTACTGATTCTTACTGAAATCGGTTGCAGAACTACTCAGCAACTTAGTTTTAGAGAAAAAATATGAATATTTTGATCTGTCAGTAAAGAACAGCACTTTGCAAGATTGTTTCCTGTAGTGTCTTTCAGAGCACTCAAGCAACTTCTCAATGAAAGGTATCACAACCTCGAAATGAATAAGGACAAACAAGCCTGATGATTAGAACATGTTGGGAATTATTACTCTTTTTTGCCACTAATTTCTAACCAGGCACATTGAAAGCAACAAAATCCCTAAATCTGTAAGCAGCCTTGCTCTGCTTCTCTTTATGCTACAGCTGCAATGTTCTGCTTGTATGGATTTATGGCACACTGAGCTGAGCAAAGCCTTCAGCAGCTCAGGAGCCTGTGACCCTAATTCTAACAGTCAAAAGATAAAGCACGCCATCATAGAGGTCTACTTTTAGTTTAAAACTCCAAATGTTACCACAAGATTGCTCAGCTGAGGAGAATGCTGTGTTTGGTTTATGAAGATTCAGAGTAAGGGCAGACTGCAAGTAATGCTTAAACTGCAAAGTTACAATATTAACTCTATTAGTTTCCTGACCAGAGACATTTAAGAAACTGACAGGTCAGAAAAGGCGTACACACTGGACTTGCGGTATGCAAGACACACTATGAAAACCTTGCTCAACCAAGATACACTACTCAATCCTTATAAGTCAGGAACATACTTATATTCATGCACAGTTAGAACTTCTGTTTTAAACCATGAAGCTGTTTTCTTTAGAGAAATTGGAAAAACCCCAGAAATGCTGAGTATTTTCAAGAAGTCCAGATTTATTATTAAAATTTACCATTCCAAATTAACTCAAGACAAATTAGTTTAAGTCATATGCATTATAAGTCTTTTACCTCTATACTGAGTTGAAGAAATATTTCTAATAAGAAAACCTAGAAAAAAAATCCCTGCACTTTGTGAGGAAAATACAACTTCAAAGATTCTTAAAAAAGGATCTAGAACCTTCCTTAACACTAGGGAGTTATAGATCAGTACTTCAGTCTACAAATTACCTATTCTCAAGACATAATTCAGGGCCCTCCATCTTGCTGTTTTTAATATTAAGCAGAATATTGCTTCCCTTGTACCTCTTGTGAAATGAATACTCTGTATACTCCTATAGAATTTTACTTTACACAGTGAATTTTTTAACATTTTATTTTGCCATTGTTAGAAATTAATTATATTAAATACTAGAACAGTATACAGTGCCTGTTCTTACCTTTCTCTTTGTCCAAAGGTGGAAGTATACTGTTGTCTCTGCAGACTTTGAAATATATTTCTTGCTCTATTCCCTCTGGAATGGCTCCTTGTGGTATAATAATGCTAACTCCAGTCTCTATGGAGCTCAACACACCACCATTGCTGTTAAATACACCTCTTGCTGTGGCCACAACAGTGTGTCCATCTTCTTCCTCCTCATCCTCAAGCGCTGAAGGGCTAAATATAAGACAGAAAACCTAGTAGTTTTAACTGTATTTTCTTCTTGAAAATCTGCATCATACCTTCCTCTAACATTTTAGGACAGCATAGCCTAGAGTAGGCTAGCACTGATTTTAGGAAAACCTTAAATGTGTCCCACACTCAATTATGCTGGTGAGCTAAGATTAAAGTAGTTCCAAGTTCTGCCATGAGAAGAGAATGTTTTCACCATGTAACAACCCTAACGAAACAAAACCCCAAAAAGCACCCCAACAAAAGCCCTCTGAAAATATTCACAAAGTAGTTAAAGCAAGAAATTGGACCACTTGAATCTTGTTTTCACATGCCTGCTTCTAGAATCACACAGAAGGAGACTGTCCCAGCTCTATACTTCAGGTTAGTAAATTAAATACAATTAACATCTGAAAAGTTCCTTTGCACTCCCAAAACTGTTATGACTTTAGCCCCATAAGGAGTAATAATTCTTATTCAAGTCATACTAAACGCTTCTATTTGAATACAGACTGAAAACAAAGCCCAGAAACAAAACACACCACCACCAGTTTTTTCCAGGTTGCCAGGACATAACTAAAGAGAAACACAGAACACTGTCAAATAGCTCGTTTACGTTAATTCCAGATAAATTTCTAAATAATTTACAAAGCACCAGTAATTTCAAGATTTCTAGCAGTCTGCAAAACTATACAGCACTGAAACATTTCTCAGGTGTTTAAGAACAAACAGAATCATTCTTCTATTACATTTTTGAGATACTGAAACATCAAACAAGATTTCAAGTCTGGTTCACACGGTATTATTTTGAAATCAAAGAATAATAAAACAGCATTCTGCAAATATCAGTGAAAATAATTTAATGTGAACAAATAGCTTAAGATTGTAATACTATCTATTGCTCGACATAATTCTTAAAGCATATTAGACAAACCTGCTTTTAGGCAGCTGTTGATTTGCCTCACAGTAAAGAGAGCCAGTAAGAAACTGCTAAAGTTACTTTCTCTTTTTACAAGTGCTTTGAAAATCTCTTACACATGTGTACCATGAGGTCTCTAAGCACACAAAATGAGTATAATTTGGTGCATCAGCTATCCTTAGCATTGAATTCCACCCTCTAGAAATAAATCAAGAGGACAAATGATTACTCTCTACCAGAAGATTTATAATTATAGTATGAGAAATTGAAAATAAAAGCCATGCTGCTTTCCAATAACAGGATGCAAGATGATACAGGGACATAGGACATACTTTAGATATCTATCCAAATGCTCTTCACTGCCCTTTGGCAGAATTTTAGAATCACAGTATCCATCTTTCAATTATAACACCAACAGAAATTGGAAGCACAGCAAAACAGAGGAGCTGTATTTTTCACAGATGAAGTCTTGGCAATGTACTGATGGAAAGAAGAGAGCAGCAGCTTACCTTACAGGAATGGCTTTAGGCACGGCATTAACATTATTTGGTTGATATTTAGGCTTGTCGACCTGTACAGCAAAGGTATCCACTCCACTGTCAAACTCAGGAGGCTGTGATGAACTGTGTGCTTTCAAAATTGGTTGAGGAGAGTTCGGAGATTTTGATGGCAACTCTGGTTTATGTTGAGCTTCATTTGGCAAGAGATTATGGTTGAATTTGGGACTTTCAAACTTGCGCTCAAAGGGCCTTGCAGCACTAGTATAAGGTTTTGTTGTAAAGCGGTTGTAAGAAGGAGTGACTGTTTTTTGAATCTGTTCGGTCCCATTAACAGGGCCTTTGTCAGGGAAGCTTTTCTGAGGATAAAATGTGGACTGCACAGTGTCCTCTCTAGAGGATCTGAAAATCGCTGGCTTATTCTGAGGTGGAGGAGGGTCAGACATAGAGTTAACTGCAACACAAAGATACCAGAACTCATCAGTAACAAGCAGGTATTCCTAGTCACATACCCTCTGTGGCATAAGAATATACTTTAGTCAATTCTTAATGAACTGTATAGAGCCTCAGCTCTTAAATCAACTGTCTTATTATATTTTATATGTTCAGGCAAGTTATCCAACAGATATGTTGGACACAATGGTATGAACTTCCAATAAAAAGGTTACAGCAATTCATAAAGAAATCAAAAAGACACAGAAAAATAGTATTAAAATACTATCATGCACTAGCACAAAAGGGAAAATTTGGTTGGACTCTGCAATCCTCTTGTTTTGCGTTTGCATGAAAGTGAAAACAACTTTTTCTTCTGGTTTTGGAAGCCTACAATTAATACTCATGCATAAGGCAGTAGTACTCAAACATGGTACTGGAAGTTTTACTTCATCTTTGCTGAGACCACTAATCACAGAAGAGAGTAATAATGACTTAACACCTGGAAGTTATGTTTTCACACAGGATCACCAAATCCTTTCACAAAATTTAATCTCACTGTAGTAAAAAGCTGTTTTCACCAATAATTATTCGAAGCTTCCATTAAAGAACAACATTTAGTTACCAGTGTAGACATGCTGAAGTAACCACACAAGCACCTGACAAGTGATACTGGTCACTTCATGAGACAGGTTAACTTTCCAACTGCTCACCTTCAGAATGCGCGGGCTTGTGATGTGCCGGGAGAGGCAGGACAGGGCTGTTAATTGACTGAGGCTGGGTATACTGGACTGAAGGAGCAGGGGGAGGAGTTGTAACTTGAGGGATTGGCTCATAGCGTTTTTCACCAACAGGCCTATCCATTGATTCAGTATCAGTTGGTTTCCCCCTGTTGAAATAAAAGAAAAACATATTTGACTGTTCTGTTTCCTGAGGGCTCGGAGCTCCTGCTTCACTGCTACTTTTTTCTTCTATGATCACCTGATTTCCATCTCTTCCTACAAACATTAGAAAACAAGTTTCTTTAATATCCTGTCCCAAGTATAAAAACATTTAATCGATAAGCACAAGAAATTCAGACAACATTGAGTCTTTAGAAGATTAGTAACACAAACCATGGCAAACAAAAGGCAGATGACATTTCAGGTGTATTTGCGTAAATGCCTGTAAGATTTCAAGTTTCAACTCCATTAGGAGTAATTTCAATGAAAAAGTGTTCTCTAATTTATCAGGTCTTCAAAATAAAAAAATACAAATCCAATTTTTGGGGGTGGGTTCTTTTTGAAAACCTTGATTTGCCCATAAGACAATAGATTTTAGTACAACTTCTCTAAATACACCTAGTATTTGAACAATGCCATCTTAATTAGAAATGTAACCAGCTTAAGCGTCACTAGCTTTATGTGCATCATAGATAACTTTAAAAATGTTATTTTAAAATATATATTTCTTATAATAGAAATATTTCTCCAGAAGTTTATAACAGGAAATGAGAAATAATTCACAAATACCTTAAATTTTGGAGTACAATATATTGCGCTTACTTTCAGAATTTTTGTGTTTAAAGTTTTAAGTGCACATAATGCCTGTGATGAAATGTTAACAGAGAGAGGACACCTGGAAACATCCTCACATCAACAACAGTCTTACCACTTGATGTTCCTTTTCAAGTAGTCATAGCTAGTGTAAGAGCCAAGAAATCTAGGTGATGGCAAAGCAAACAGCAATAGAAGAATGAAAGAAAACAGTCATTCTATCTTGAGCATATTATTTCTTCACACTTATGTTAGTCCTAACAGTTCTCACGACAAGGCTGTTGCAACAAAGAGACACTACTTTTAACAGTGACGTTTCTACTAAGATCTTTACCGTATGCTTATGTACAATGATCACCCACTATATTTGCAATTTTTTCAGCAAATTAGGAGGTGGCCAAGATCTCAAATTGACAGATATTGACAGTAAGAACAAAATTACATTAAGCCATTTGTTATGATCTGTATAAACAAAGTTATTCCATATATTGAAAAAAAGAATGAAATATAAATCCCATTCTGTAAGTCTCTCCCTGTCCAATTCACATTCATTTCTTCAGTCTTAACATACACAGAATGATGATGGGTTTGTATTGCAGAACACAAACATTCATAGCAAAGGTTTCTACACTCTATCAGCCCAAATAGCAGGGCCCACACCACAAAATACTAATTCTGATTGTGTTCAACAATTCCTAAAGAGAAATCTTAGTATTCATAAACAAGCGTTCTAGGAAAGACAGAAAACCTTAAGCATATGGATGACTCTCCCTTATTTAACACTTATGTTGCAAGAAAACATGTTTTACATTAGGTCAGCTTTCCACCACCCCTTCACTTTCTGTATGCTCATAAAAATGTAACAGGCAATGATTCTAGACACTGAGTCTTATTACTTCAGAGGAGTATGTTACAAAACTAAGGGCTGACCAACTTTTGAAAGGCTGCTCAATGACCAAATGAATGTAATGCTCAGGGAGCATAAACAGTGCTGGTATGAATGCATCTCAAAAATCAGCGCTGCAAAAAAGATCATTTTAGATCTGCTGCCTAAGTTTCCGTTCCCACTGATTTTACAGAAAGCCCTTTGTCCGAGTCAGTACTGCCCACTCACCCACTGTTGTCTTTATTCCAGCTGCTTTCTCAGAAAGCTGCCCACCTGAAACCAGTGCTTCCCAGGGGGAGCTGTTAACTAGGGGAGGGCAGCACTGCAAAAGCCCACAGAAAAACCCAACACATTCTGTGCCTAATCAGAACTGCTTGCCAGATTTCTGAGGAATTGAAAAAATGGGGAAGGGTAGTACATTCTGAGGGAGGGAGCAGAAAAGAGCTGCATCAATGCAAACACAACTAGCACAAAGGTATGCGTCACATGAAGCACATTCTTCCGGCACAGGCTCCCGGCCAAGGGCCAGCCAACAAATCTCAGACACATTGTTCAGACCTTGTATGTAATGAAAGTGGTCCACAACAAAGTGCTTGCTTACAACTCCCGAGTGTATAAATGAAGATTATCTAAATATTGATGTGCTGCTTTCTAACCTATTTCCCACTTCATCTGTTTCAAAACCGATACTTTATTTTGAAAAGAAGCGGAAACAAGCCACTAGAACAAATCAGTGGGCAACATGTTACCGGTTTCACTGTACATTAAAAAACTTCAAGTGCATTGTCGATCCTCAGTGAGCATCCGAAAAGCTCCAACTCCGGCACAGAAGCGTCAGAGCTCAGCTGGCACAATTTAAGAAGCCCACAGAGGACACCGTTCCTAACAGCACCCTCAGTCGAGGCTGTACTGATCACATGAGTACCCTTAACCCTACTCAATACAATTTAGATAAGCTACCTCATTCTGCACCACATCAAGCTAATGCAGGTAACCACGCTAAACCAAGGAGGAACAAATCCCCTACTCTCAGCCAAAGGAAGTAGCAGCCTCAAACCACTCCAGCCAGATCCACTAAAGCACACACATTTACAAGTTCAACTGTTTTCTCATGTCAAGAGGAACTATCCCTTATTCGACAGCGACCAACAAATGTAACATTACCCATATAAAGCACTGTTAGCAGTGGCACAGATTTCTTAAGTGAAAATAAGTATAAATAAACCCCCAAATTAAGAGAGTAAACAAATTTGTACTCACGTAGTGGGAAAAATACATTCTTTCAAAATATTTGCTCAATGACAAAGAACTTGACATAATATTTAACGTGAATATTTAAAGCTGAAAAGGTCGTAGCTGCTGCTCATGAATAAATAAAAGCTGTCCTCTGTATCCTGGGTACATTACAGGGATTATGCAGGAGCAAGAGATTGCATAATCAACAGTTCCTGTATCATCCAAATTTAGTCCTAATTATTTTTACAAGGGTTTATTCACAGAATAGCAATTACCACAGAAATTCACTAGCAAAAAAAAGATCAATAGCAAGTAACAGGGTATAAACTGGAAATCAGTGCAAGTGCTAAACACAAATGCTTTCTCAAGACAGCAACTGTTTTCTGTTTCCACACAAGAAAAAACTGCAGCATGCTTCTAGAGACAGTACTGTCCAACTGAGTAGTGTTCTTGTTTATCTCTTTCCATTTACTTCCATTCATGTTTTAGTCTTTGTCTATTTGCACTGGATACTTTCCCATGCCTGTCCCTTCCTGTTAAGGGTTACGTTCTTTCATAAAGAAAAAATACATCACATTTTTGTCCCCAGCATATGAAACTATCAGCATTAAAACCAGTATTCTGTTACTTCTCTGCGGCAGTACAACATCACCTTCACGCACATACAAACCCTGAAGTTATACACTAACTCACAATATAAAAACCCCACAGAACTGAATAGCCAAAGAACACAAGTATCATGACAGACAAGTGGTAGGTAGAAGCACAAAATGATCTCTCAGCTATTAGCTGTTCCATAGCAAAGAAATCTGTAGTTGTGGGTATTTCTCACGTTTTCCAGTGTGCACAACAACACTGCAGAGGATAACAAGCATACAAAGGAGGCACAGAAAGCTCTCCAACCAGAGAACTTTGCAATCTTCACAATTACTTGTTGAAAGCTCACAGTTCTCCCAAAGCATTACCTGCATTTACAGTGGCACACAGTCCGTGCCTACAGATCAAACTGGATTATCTATAAGTAGCATTTGTTTTTTTCTGTACATGGTAACGTAACTCCGAAAGCTACTGCAATGCATTATGATCCCAGTCAAGACTTTTTTAGGTGTCTTTCCATGATGCCCATGGAGCAGGATTGATACACTCCTATCTTTCCATCAAAAGACACAGGGCAATTTAAAAGCAAAGATAAAACACACCCTTGAATGAGAATCAGAACTTGTTACAGATTACTGTATTCCTTCCTCCATTACATATTCCTTCCTTAGCATCTAAAGCAAGTAAAATAAGAAATAGTTGCCATCTGTAGACTTCCTGATTAGAAAAAAATTGAATCCTTTAAAATCTCTCAAGTTTTTGAAAATATCACTATGTTCTCAGTTCACAGAGAAAGACATTGGAGATGATAGACAGTATTATACAAATAGGAACAGGATTCCCAAGTCCTAGCTCAAATCCTGTAAGAAAAGTACTGGAGCAGTATATCAAGTACACCAAAGACAGGTTGCACATACACTTCACACTAACACTTCAGCAAGCTAGCTTATTATTTCACTCTAAAGATCTCATCTACATTACGGCTGCCACATTTTCAGCTTGACCTGAATAGTTGGGGCTTCAAGCAGGTACGTGACCAAACTGCCCAATTTTCAGCCTGCACGCAGCAAGCCAGGAGAGCTGTTACTGTGAGGAGCTACAAAACATTCTGGTCATTTATATAACCGTGGATACTCACAGAGTTTGTGTAAGCATCCTTCAAGAAAGCTAAATCTGTCTATGAGCTTTCACACAGTTTCCCTATCAAAATGTTCCAAATCAAGGAAGCAAAACAATACAGGAAACAGATGTTTCCATCAACAGATTAAATTCTGGCCTCAGCATTACTCCTTAAAGGCTCAGTTTCCTAATGTCAAACATGGCTAACATGTACAAAGCCTGTCTGCACAATGCATACATGCAGAATTGGAACATATCCAAACCTTTGCTTTAAAAGATGTTGAAGCATTCAGTTGCAGTTGGACTAAGGAAATACTTTGTTATGTTCCTTTAGGAAGTGGTAAGCAAGAGTACTAACACGTTGAAGGTCCTAAAATCTATGTAATTTTAAAAATTTCATTTACCAAACTAGAGTTACACAGTTATACTTTTTCAAACTAACACTACATCTAAACAGAGAAGCTGACTCTGAAAACAAAATAATTTCAATTAGATACCATGAGCCCTGGAATCCTACTGCTGGAGGCAGAATTTCTGGTTTGGTCCTATATGCCCCCCTCCTTTTGCAAATTAAAAAAGGAAATCCCCAAAACTTACTTAGAGTAATTGGTGAAATTCAGCTGATTCTGCGAATGTATTGGTTTAGTGGGCTCAGAATGATGGCTGGCAGGAACCTGTGCAGATGGCTTATTTTCAAAACTCCTGCGATCAAAGTATGAGAGCTGCTTTCTATAATACTCTTCATCTTCTTCAGGATCATAATGGTTTGAACGCACAATATCTTCAGGTGGCTTCACTTGAGGTCTCTGTGGTTCTGGGGCCCTAACCAAGAATAATAATAAACAGTTGTTTTGCACAGTTGAACAAGCGTAAGTACCCAAATTAAAATTCTACTTTATAACCTACCTAGTAATAAAGCAACTAAAGTGTAATTCTTGTTAATTACAGACCTTGCCTTTTTAACTGCATGGAAATTAGATAGCTGTTGCATTACATAAAGAAAGAAAATCTTGTTTCCCTTTTACCTTACCTTTTCCCTTCTGGTTTACTTCATCTCAATTAAACATTGGAAAAAGATGGAGATATCAGCTAAGTTTCTTCAACAAAAGAGAAAAAAATCATTGTTCCCTTCCCTCACTTCTCAGCAATCAAGTCCATGACACAGAAACCACTGACACACTAAGACTCTCCACTCCACAGTGTCTGATTTGAACCGCTAAGAAACATTTTTTGAATAGTCAAACTTGGTTTTCAATATGAGATTAAATTAATCTGTTCTGCATCTACCTGTAAGTTGTTTTGTCGTGTTCATACTGGCTTTGCGAAGTTGGTTTTGGACCACTCACAGTTGTGAGTGTAGGCTTAGGTGCTAGCTCTGGAGGCTGTAAAGAGAAGCACAGCATATTCTTAGATTCTAACATTTAAAAACATACAGCACTGAGTATGAAAACTAATACTGCCCTCCCCTTCCCCAAAAACTGAAAAGCAGAATTAAATACTAGTGTAAGATGAATCGGAGTTTTCAGCATGGCAAGATTCCCCTTCAGTGTTTTCACAAAAGTTTCCACCATCTGCTTTTAAAACCTAACAGCCTAACTGCAGTAAGAGGCTATTTCACAAACAATAAAGCTTTTCCAAGACAGTACTTTATTTCTTACAATGTAGCCTCTACAGTGAAAAGCAAGATGAGAGTCCCAAAACCTTGGGGATTTACCTTGACAGCTGATGCATCACTTGGGTCCTTCATTTTTTCTAAAGATGGTGATCTTCTTCTTTCAAATATCTTAACCCTACTTCGCACAGACTGCGGCTTCATGGCTGGATCTTCTTCTTCCTCTGCTAGAGATGGAGGTGTAGGCAGTGGTTTACTGTTAGAAGGCAAAACTTCTGGTTTGGTTTGTGATGAAGTGGGAGGAGGAAGAGAAACACCTGAAGTGCTATGAGAAGGCTCGTATTGTCCAGCTTTAGCATTATAAGCTTGAGGGGGACCTTGCTCATAGCCCCTTATATGTGGATCAAAGTACTGCTTCGGTTCAGGAGATCGCGATATGGCTGACTGGTATGGCTGAGCTTCTTGTTTGTATCTACCATGCGCATCATACCCAACAGCATGTTGATCTTCGTATCGCACTTGCGGTAAGCTGAAGTTTTTAGGTGCATGCTCATAGCGAGGTCTGCCATCATAGCTCAGTGTGGGGGGTTCCTCAAAACGAGGTTGTGCTGGGTAATAGCTGCGTTCTGTGCTCTCTTCTATATTCTGTCTGGAATCAAGGTCCCTTGGAGGCTGGTTTTCATAAGCTGTTCTTGTTTGGTTGTAGGGCTGTTTTTCATCATAATATGCCCAGTGCTCCTCATAGGGAGGCACACGGTCATCGTAATGTAGGCGAGGGTCGTACCCACGAGAAAACTGATCTACATAGTTTGCAGAATCATACCTATATGTTGACTGTTCGTAGTCCCTACTCGGTTGTTTTTCTGCATACTGAGCCTGGGATTCATAGATCAGATTTGGGTCTCTTTCCTGTCTCTGCACTGGGTGATTGATTGCTGGCTGTTTCATGACATAGCTTTGCCTGGACACTTCTTCATTAATATATGGATCCTTTCGGTACACCTGTTAAAGAGAGGGGTATACTTTCTAGTGAAAATGAAAGGGAACTGCAGCTGAATTTGAAGTGCAATATTTTTAAACAGACTTAAGTTTTAAATATCAACTTTAATTTTGTTTAAAAGCAGGGTAATTTGCTGCAGTTGTTTGAAATCACAGGAAGCTGAGCTTGGTGATTCAGGAGATCCTATCCAGTCTTTATTTTTAAGCAAATGCACATAAGCAGATAAAAAAGTAAAAACAAAAGGTAATAATCTCTCATCTTTAGGGTTTGGTTTGATGGAGAGGGAGGGTTGTGGGGGAAGGCGAAGGAGGAGTCGCACACTTTTTGCGGGGAGCGGGAACAGCAGAAGCAAATCAATTTACAACTTTGTCAGCTTTGCTGAGCAAGTATACAAAGCCACCCAACAAATTGGATTCGTATTCATGATCAAGGATTTGCCAGGATTTAAAGTATACATAGATCTAGTGTCATTTTAGGGAAATAGATTTTTCTGTTAATAAACAGCAAAACGATGACAAGCTAGAGAGAGTCACATAAAATCAATACACAATATAACCTTTCTTTAAAAAAAACTGCCATTTTTTTGAGAAGTGAAGAGTATATAGTTTGAAGCCATGCACACAAAACGTTAGATGATGCTTAGCAATTCAGATGCACTGCGGTTTTGTGAACTGCATGATCTCTTAGAAGAAAAAAAAATTAGAAGGAATTCTCCAAATAAGGGCAAATCAAAAAGACCATGTGCTAGTTTGATGTACAGCGGGAAATCAGCGCAATGATGTGGCACAGATACCTTTGCTGGATCTATATGCGGCGATAAGGATGATGGCTCTTGATCTCTTAGGACTATATGAGCTCCCTCAGTACTTGATGTTCTTAAGGGGGGCGCTTGTGGTTGGTAAGAGTTGTAAGGAGCAGCGGTAGGCTCCTCCAGTCTGACATTAGTCAGGTTTACATTAGCATTTACTGCAGAGGTTGATGAGGTTGCAGGGTTTGATTCAGGCGACGGGGAAAGGTAAGGGACTGCAGGTGAGGCTTCTGCTTTCTGTGAAGTGTTTAAAATATTTTAAATATACTGCTATTGAATCACTGATTTATATTAAAATAATTTAAATGTTGCTTTGATCAATGCAGCTAGATGTAGAATGAAATGTACTGAAAGTATCATGCATTAGCACTTCCAAAAATTCATTATGTTGAAGATTAAAAAGGCAAAATATTTAATCCAAGTAGAATGGTAATTCATCCCCCTCTTGTCAAGATGAGTCACTAAATCATGTAGGGCAAACTAATTCTCCAATTCCTTATAACATATTATTGTTGTTGACAGACTCCTGTACGCTCTCACAATACTGTTAAGCAGACTACAAACACAGATTTCTTGTTCAAGAGAATTTGCAACCTGATGTAAGTGTATGGTAGTCAGTGTATAAAATTACTTCTTACCGGCTGAGTAGTAGTTGCTTTAAATCCTGAAGAATCTATTCTGAGATTTGGCTGTGGCTGAGCTTGAGATGCGTAAGTAGGGTAAGTTTGAGCTTCATGATGCATTCCTGAAGAATCCTCTCTAACAGGTTCAGAAGAACGTGTAATAGCAGATTCAGGAGGAGTCCCGACCTCATCATTCAGAGTTTCATCCAGTTCTTGATCAGTATAAGCACCCCCTTCCGTATCTGTGTCTTCATAATCAGATGTGTGTCTACTGTCTGTGCTGTACATAGAATATTCACTACCAGGAGCTGAGAGGTAAGAAAGGCGGTCATCGTGTAAATCAAGGTCATCACTTGTAGCACCATCTGCCTGTATCAAACAAAATCAAAGTACATGTTTATTGAAGTACCTTTTCAAGAACGTCCTTTTTCTTGTGATGTAAAGCTAGGTTGGGGCTTTTTTTGGCCAAGTAATTGAGAAGCAAACAACTGGAATGCATCCATCTTGTTCTGAACCACAACAGAAGTCTGGTTTAGCTATATTCCAAATGCAGCTTCCCAGCAACAGAAGGAGAATTCAGTAATTCTGAATATCACAGGGGAGAAGAAACTCGGTTACAATTGTTGAAGATGTTAAGCTTACACCTAAAAGCCTTTACTGCAGTCTAGCTCTTTTACTTAGGGGTCCATCAGTGTAAGCAAGGGAAGAGTGCATAGCATCCATGGAAGTTGAAGTGCTTTGCGAGATACAAAGCTGCACTTTAAAGCATGTTATGGTATAGTAATCGCTAATTTAAGGTAGATAGAAGGGTGAAATGAATGCAGTCTGAACAGAAATAGATAATCCAAACATCAAGAAATATGAGCAGTAACAGATTCATCATCTGTCTTCTTGTAGTGGCAGGTTGTTATGATACTGGTTCACAAGGATGCATCTAACGTGCATTGTGCGACATGCAGCTTGAGAAGGCAAGCAGAGTTTCAGAGGAGAGCACAGAATACTAGGCTTGTGGGTTTGCATCTGTGCCCTTACAACCGAAAGAGCACAGTTCTCAAAGGCCAGAAGGAACATGAATATGCCACTTGCTTTTCTTTTAATGAAAAAAGAACTCATCAGGCAATCCCAGCACATCCAGTCCCCACAAAGCAATACTCTAGTGTCCAGTTAACAGTGGGAATGGGCAAATGGTCTCACTTGTTACACTGCTACATGCACAAGGACAACTGTACAGCCCTCATTAATGGGATAACTGCACTAATGTTGTGACAGTGCAGTTTTCAGTAGGTATGACGCCATGAGGCATTACTGCTTTAGATCTTAAAGTTGTAGCAAGGAGGAAAAAAAGGAAAACAAACTTCCGTCCAGAAGTATCTGCCCATATCTGTAATACCTGTAACAATGAAAGAACAAAAAACTCAAATATAGTTTAGTCATTTCTCCCCAAAGTTATTATTTCTTACCTTTCCTTCTGAAACCCACACTAGTTGGCTCTGTTGTTGCTGAATTGCTTCCTTTAGAGCTCCATACCATCCTTCATTCATTGAATTCAAGTTAATGGTAGCTACAAGTACAGCAGAGGTTAGTTTAACTAACTTCTCATAATTCTGTAGAAATTGTATCTATACCACCAGCAATAAAAGCAATATGAACTGGTAGGTTAAAACTGTAAGATTTAAATAGCAATGTAAAACATTAGTATTCAAAGCAACCTTAAGGCCTGATGTGGTTTGGGACATTTTATCCCATAGGAAATACTGAGTTAACAGCAGCTTAGAATAAAGTGAGGCTTCGGTTTAGCAATACTGAAAGAAAATACTCCATCATCTTCCTATTTATTCAACTGTCTGGTTTTGGGTAAGTTTGATGATGATCCTGCAAAGTCACCAGATCTATAAGAAATGTCATTATGACATATCAGGTTGCTTTAAGTTTGTGCAAACAATGCCCACATCAATGAACTACTGGTTATTGAATGTGGGAGACTGACCAAGTCAACAACTGCTTGACTTGGCCTATTTGCAGAAAAGTCTGTTAGTTACTCTCATTCCACCTCCCCTTCCCTCTCAAATATACTGGATTACTACTTCTAATTACTCACTTGTAAAGAGATGGTGGTTATTTTTGCGTAGCTTGTGAGCTCTTTCATACAGCTTTCTGGCACTTTTTCGTGATTCTGGGCACAACCTCATTCTCATAGTCTTTACACCCTGCTTAGAGTCAGGATTTAGGAACACTACAATAGGATACCACTGGGCATAATTCAGACGGTCCACTGCATTAGGAGTGACATCCAATAAAGCATGTTTGTCCTGTTGTGATAAAAAGGAGAGGCAAATAAAGTGAATCATTTATCAGATTTTTTTTTTAAACATCCTCCACAAATTTGTTTTGTATTAACTTTATAGAGCTCATTGTTTCAAAATACCGATTTAAATTCTTTCCCTATTTGAACAGTATAGTAACAGAAACCAAGCCAATTACAATGCTAGGCTACATAGGCATATACATTTCAAACTGTACGACAACGCATAACTTTTTAGAATTTAACTCCCTATTTAAAACAAGCCTCCTCAAAGTTAGCAGGTACTAAACTAAAAATAAGCAGTTCCCTATTAGTATTCTGGTAAGAGGAAGAAAAGTTTGACGCACAAGACCTAGTCTCATCACACACCTCCATTTTCCTTTTTAAAAACCCAAATACCCCCCACCCCGCCCCAGAAACCCAAACCCACTCTGAACACAAGGACTCGGCCAGCTTTCATCCAGGGCAGATTTATCTAAAGCACACAGCATCCCCCCCACCTTGGCTGCTAGGATAGCTCCCCACCACCACCACTTGGGCATCTGAAAGGCTTGCAGTTTACGTAAGGAAATAAAAAGATGAGGAGCAGAGCCTCATCTCATCAATCAATGTCACAGAATCGTAGGGGTTGGAAGGCATGCCAGATGTTTTAAGGGTATAAGGACCATTTCCCCTAGTCCTTGCATCAAAAAAATTATGTCAAGTTATTAATTTTTAAATTTGGGTGGGGGAAGACTAATGGCTCCATAAATAAAGCAACAATTTCTAGCTGTAATATCACACCATGGTTTTAAGTGAAAGATGAAGCAGCTTAAAACAGCCTTAATGGAAATAAGACAACACTCCCTGGAACAAAGCCTAGAACTGCTTTAAGACCACAGCTATTAATCTGAAGGAAGAGTTGTTACTTTGTTTCCTTTAATTAACCAATAGAGAGAGGAGAAAGTTATTTTTAAAGCAAACATGCTCATTAGTTTTAAATGTAGAAGAATAACACCCAACTCTACTTCATGACACCAGTTTTACTCTTCCTACATTAAAAGCATAGTGACAATAACACTTACTCTATCAATTATCTGTTTTATAGTGTGAAGACGAATAATGCCAGAACTACGTTGGTCAGTACCAGCATCTCTTGGTTCACTTTCTAGTAAAGAGGACACAGGAAAAAATCTGTTATAAATTTACAGAATATTCTACATTCCCTCATCAAGAAAGAGCAAACCATTTCAGAGCTCAAATTGTCAAGTCAGACTGAAGACACTCATCCTGCTTCAACGTAATACATTAAAATGTACCCACCAATTTGGCCAAAAAAAAAAAAATCACTTGAAAACGGAGTAAGGTACTGAATTAAGTTGAAGTTTAAGGAGGCTATCAATAGAATTGATATTACTTCTACCTTCAGAGAATTGCCAGGAACCAAACAGTAAAAAGGCTTGTATTTCATCTGTACATTTACACCGTCAGCATCTTATTAAATATGTTAACAACTAAAGAAGGAAGAAACAAATGATGTATCAAAAGAAATAAGACTTTTTCATAACCACAGAAAAGCCTGATCTCAGACTTACTTGCAATTTGAAAGATATCTGGTTCTTCTCTAGCAAGTTTCTCCCGTGCAACATCAGCTATTGGGCCAAAAATGGTTACAGGTCTGAGAAACCCAGCTAGAATTGAAGGGAAAAAAAAAAAGTCAAAATACATTGATTACTTAGAAGTGCAAGCTACTCTTAATACATAGGCTAAAAAAAGCAAACCACACAAACCAGTTAACCTGCAAGTGCAAGAATAAAGCCATACCTTCCCGAAGAACAACTCTTTCGTAGGCAGGAAACTTTGTCTGGACAGGCTGAGCAGAAAGATCTTCTCTGCTTTTTCGGAGATTTCTTTTTGAGCTACGCAAACCTCGGAATCGCCAAAAATCTGCTCGATCTCCTCCTGCTGTCTTTGGAAGCGTGTACTGTACGCTAGCTAGTTGCTCAGCTCTATGACGACAACAAATCCCAACCAGTTAAAGAAGTCAGCTTCTGAAGAGACGCTTGAATAGCAAGCTTCTATTTCCAAAACTCACTACCACCTGCTGAATCAAGCTTCCATTCTTTCGCTATCAGGAAGTATAAAAGATTTCTAAAGCCTTATATGGCCTTTGCTCTAAAATGAAAGTTTTAAGGTTTTTTTTTGGTGGACTAAACCAGAGTGAAAAGCAAATCCACATCAATACTTAACTTCAGTTTACTTTAACACTTTATCACTTTTTCTGACTGAACAGCTCTATATACTAGCATCCTGCAGACAAGTCCAAGCATTCATTATAGAGATGCAGAATTTAACACTGTGTTTTAAAACAGCAGTTTAAGAATTTTTATATCGTACCTGTTCTTGTTTGGTATGATACCTCTTTCAACTTCCTTATGATTCTTGCCAATTCGAATTGCAAGCCATGAACCCAGTTTGCCATTGTACAGAGTGTCCACCACCCGGAACACTTCACCTTTGTTGAAGCTTAGTCCATAAGGAGATTCCTTCTCATATTCAAAGTGAGTTCTGATATAGAAAGAATCCCCTACATCAGACTCAACAATGCGACGATAAACTGAAAAAACAAAAAGAAAATATAGTGTTATGTAAGTTCAAGTGACATCCTAGTGGCTCACAAAAATTATTCAGAGCATTTCCTCACTTTAATTCTCCTTGTTTTAAATATACAGTATTACTTCAAGAAGCCTTAATGTCTCAGAGCTGCTCTATTTTAAGCAGCGTAACTATTAATAGCAAACTCTACCAACAAATTGAACTTTCATGGTCAAAAACGTGGTACTAGTGCAAGTTTAAGATCTTTTGGCTGAATTAGTCTTCAGAAGATGCCAATTTCCTGTGAGGCAGAAGTTAGTCATCATTTGGTACACTTTATGGTGTTCCTAGCAGTCTACTATACAAATATTTACCGTCTTTCTTCTTCTGTGCCAAAATGGTCACTTCTTCGCCTTTAGGAAGATCAAGCAAAAAAAGGACAGCTTCTTCTCTGATGATATTTGTGAAGTCTACGTTATTTACCTGGTATCAATGAAGTAATCAGTTTGATTTAGCATACAACATTATAACAGAGATTTAACTTTACAATGGGAAATCTAAATCACCTTCTTACTAAGGTTTTTTTCCCAGTTTCATACATACACACCAAATGCATGTATCAAGATATATCTCATCCCTCTCAATAGCCCCACTTTATTTCTTGATAAAAGTGTAGCTTGCAGAGTAATAAGACACCTGTTCATCTCATTCTTTAGATCAATATTATGGAGTAGTCATAAACATCAGTAACATACAGAGCCCCATGACAATTTAGTGACCCAACAGTTAGAAAGCCTCGCTACTTTATCTGCCAAATTAGTCTAAGAAATTGGATGTAAAACTTACTAACTTTCCTAGCAACAGTACAGTAACAGGAGATTTCGGTGCTGTTATCTAATAAGCACATACAGAAAAAAAAAAAATCTGTATCAACTACAACAAAAGGCTGTATATTCAATGCTACAAAAAGAAAACCTACTTTGGTACGACAAAACATTTGTACTGTTATTGGTTTTGACATACCCTGAGAATCTGGTCCCCTTCCTCCAAGCCTTCTTTCGCTGCAGGGCTGTCTTCCAGAACACCAGCTACAAATATACCAACATCGTTGCCACCTGCTAGTCGCAAGCCCACACTGTCTCCTTTTCTGAATTTTACCAGTTTCATGCTCGGCCTGGAGATTTAGAAAAATATTCCACTTGGAGATGTAACAGCATAAAATATCTCGGTACATTTGAGACTAAGCACAAAGAACTAATTGGCCTATCTTTTCAACTAGAGGGTATGCTGCTATGTATACTGTTACACTTATCAACTGCAGCATTACATCCCACTCATCAGTAGCAATTAGAAGAACCACCTGCATTTACTTGTTTAGTGGGGTTTGTCTGTCTTACACTCATACAGTGATTTAAGTGAGACACTTTGACACTATCTTCCAAAAACGGTCTTCTTTCAGAGAGCTGTGTTGGCATCCAGCTCTCTTAGCTCTAAAGAGATTAAGATGAATGAGACAAACCCAAACTAGAATCTATTCTCATGTACACTAATGTCCATAGAGGAGATCGCAGTTGAAGTTGACTCATTTCCCCATCACAACTTGGCACATTTCTGTGGTCACCTTTATTTACTGCTCTCCAATTATCAAAGGAAAAGAATACGCTGCAGTATTTCTCCCTTCTGGAGATGGGGACAGGGCAAGAGGGGTAGGTGTGCTCAGGGAGAGACAAACACCAGAAATTCTCGTCAACAGTTGATCATTGTAACTGCTTATTTTCATTGAAAAGTAATGGACTTAAAATGGCATATATTATACCCTTACTTTATAAGGTTATTTATCACCTTGGATAAAAGCTTAGTTTGATCAAGAAACAGGCAGGTTACATTACCGAAGCATTCCATCTTCATGGGTTGAATTGGGTAAAGGACCATCAGATGGACTGACTGGTAAATCCACATCAGGCTGACCTCCTTGTGCATACACTGGCTTTGGTTCTATTAAAATATTGAGAGATCTCAAATGTCCATTCGATTATTTAAAGATGAGAAAGTAAAGCTTAGTTAAATTAAGAGCTTAATGCTTTCTTCAGTAGCCTTCCTCTACTCCACTTAACCCACTTAAGGCCAAAAGTGAAGTATTACAAACAACACCAAAAGACACTCTCACCATGCCATTCAAAGCATCATAATTACTGGCCTAATTATTACTTCAGCACAAGTTCCAAAACATCCTTTGTAATTCATTAAGTATTCTGAAGACTACAGAACTACAAGAACTAGAAGGCTTCATGCTTGCAAGACCTCTTTCAATTCTGCTGGTTCTCAGCTTGATTTATCTGACATAACTTGTTTGTTTTCCATTGGCTCTCATCCCTCAAGAATTGAATTTTGGAAACAAAAATCCTACAAACACTCAAACTACTGCTGCGTGCTTTGAGGTCAGCAGACAGCAACATCTATGTTTCTCCAGTTGGTGATTCTTAAAAGGTAAGCACTTACTATGGCTCTGCTGTATAGATTCTCTGGAGTCCCTTGGAAGAAACTGCCACTGCAGTCTTCCACTGCAGTTTGTCAGTAACGAACACTAACCTGGGCTCTTCTCTGCTACATGTTGCTCATATTAGAAGACTTTGTACTTAAGCCTTATCTCTCTGCACACTTGAAAACAGTTGATTTTAAACTACACTGGCTTTTTACTAGTCTCATATCCCTGATCTTCCCAACAGCCCTGCTATGGGCCTTTCAAGTTGCTAAATGGATTAGTTTGAAATTGGGAATTTCAGAAAACAATTTGGTAATGATGCTTTTTCTAATGTGACTTTCATCCTTACCATACAGTAAGACAGCATTTTCCTTCACAACTTTAATGACCCTTTCCTAGCCTAAGTCTCTGATGATCCCTCTGAACAAATGCTCTCCCTTCCACCCTCCTTTGACACAATCAACCATGGCAGTAGTCTCACCCTTAGTCTAAGCAGCTGTCAGAGAATTTGCCAAGTACTTTTCTAACCACATTTTCATTACAGACTTCGAAAGATCCTCATTTCCCTAGAGCTTTGTGAGGATGTTAAAGGATTATATCCTTTATTGCACCTTATCATCTCAGACTGTATATTATGGCAAGTTAATTTTATCTTCAGACACAAAGTTAAATATTATCTTTACATACTGGCCTGCATGTCCTCCCATGCAAGCTAAGCACTTCCATGTGACTCTTCCTGTTCATCCAAGAACAGAACGTTTCTTCTTCCTCACTAGCCAACACAATTCCCATAGCACTTATTACTTGCTTGCCAGTCCCTCAAACCAATTATTAGTACATTACTTTTGATTAAGAACTATCTCAAGGGTCTCCTATCCTGGCTCACTCTGTATTATGACAATCATTTATCTTCAATAACTTATATTGTTCGATTCATCTTTCCAATCTCACTACCACATCCTTTTTCTATCCTGGCAAATATAAACATATTCATTTGCATCATTTCATAACACCACTGCAAAAGGTCAACTCCTATGACAATCTTTTTAATAACAACTGCTGCATCAGAAATTCCATTGTTGTCAATTTCAAGCTCTTTCAGAGTATATCAACATCGTAAGTCTTACAACTCTCCACCGAGCTCCTGAATACTCAATCCAGTAGTGTCATCTGCACAGCTCCCCTTTCTCCACAAGGGAACAAAATTCTTAAGTCAGCCTACCTAGAACAATGTATTGTCACCACATCGTCTTTTTTTTTTTTTTTTACGCCAAGTGACTTTTGTCTGATGTTGTTTAACTTGTCCCTCCCTTTCGAAAAATAGAAAAAAGATTTTGATTTAGTTTTATTACTTGTACTCCATTTGTTACTACCATCGTGGACCAAGAAGACATTGTAAGTGCTACAGTAACAAAGCATTTCAGACCGGTTTGGGTCACCTCTTGGGAACAGTAGTTCTGAACAGGCTTAGCTATCTTTGTTTAAATACAGTCTGCTCCTTGACCCTTAAGAACCAGTCTACTGCTTGACTCTCAGAAAAGAAATAATGGATTTTAACCTCCCTTCAGAAAAATCAGACCAAAGACTCCATACAACCATCATCTATAAATAAAGCTCTAAGCAATGGGGTTTGACACCTATATAATTAGCAGACCCCACAGCTTGGATTTTCAGACCTTAAACTCCAAGATACAAATGGGGTTAGAGTTACAAAGACTGGTTGTATTAAGAAATAAAAATAATTAGGACTTGGTCGGCTTTAAGACTCAAAAAACATTCCACAAATAAGCAATGATACAAAGTCCTTACTAGTCATCCATTCTCAACAATATGAACAATATATTTCAATGTTTTACCTGGGAGTGGTGGAGTTTGTTTTTCAGTTCTTTCAACTGTCACCTCTTCCACAGTTTTAGAAACATCATCTGCATTCTTTACAGGTGTAGAGACAGCTCCTGGTTTAGTTATTCTCTCATCTTCTCTGCTTCGAAGACTACATTAGAAAAAGAGATTCCACTCTGCATATAGAATTGTTTTTACAACCTTGGTTGTAAAGCGTTAAGACTAAACTTGGTGTGTTACGACTTTCATTCACAAAGTCCAGGTTTGGTAGGTAAGGAATTACCACTTACTATTTAATATTGCGTTGTTCTTAGAGTATCACATTATTAATAATTGTTACCATTTCTAAATCTGAGCATTTTGTCCCTCATTTTATGGTATAAAATGACTTCTCTAGATACAGCTATTTAGGAAGAGGAAGGACATGGTAGAACAGAGACTGCCCTCTGCTTCAAGCAAAGAAGTCATACATGTATGCTGTATATTGAAAGTATACAAGACATCGAGAGGCAAAGAGAAGAGCAGCAGTTACAGTTGTTTCTCTTCTCACCCCTCCCTGTAGAGATCGTAGATTTGTGGACTTAATTCTTATGCTTGGCTATTACCAAGCTAATTTATCTGCTCGTTGGTATGGCTGTTGCCTCGAAACACAAGTGCTGCTGGTGTGGTTCTCAGTAAGGTTTTGCAGAGATGAAAGACAGAATGCAAACATGCCCCTGGTTTCTCAGAGAGGATGATGCCTTCAATCCACAGCTATTACAAGACAGAAGTGCTTCTCATCCATGTATTTTTGTAAAAAGGCAACTCACTGCTTTTTCTGCATTTCCCATACATTGTAAAGAGAAAGGCACATGTGACACATTAAATAAAAAAACCCTCTTGTTCTTTAAATAGGAGCAACTAAAGCTCAAAAGAACACTTTGTCTACTCCTTTAGCTCAAATAAACAGATATTTTTTATGTTGTTGTATGCAGCCAGTAGCTGTACTGAAGAGAACACGTTGCTGTATGTTGAAATGTTAACTGTTACATTGCTATCTGTTGAACAGTAAATAATTTAATAAGGTTGAAACAGATGAATACTAAATAATCATCTGGAAAGACAAAAGTAGATCAATACACTAAAGAAACAGCCATAACTCCAGAGCATGTACATTCTTAAAAAGAGTCATGAGATGCTCAAAATATCTCTAAGTTCCTGAGAGCTGGCAAATATACAGGGAGATAAATATTTGACAGAAGACAGACACAAACAAATCACAGCTTTTTATATAATATCAGATTTAATTGCCAAGGAGGGGAAAAACGCACTTCCTCAAAGATAATAACGACTTGGTCAGGAGGTACAAGTCCATCGCAGAAAGGAGAGGAGCTACAGGAATTTCTCTCTACCAACAGCTAGATGGTGCTACTAGGCAATGAGTATTGCTTTCCAGATAGTACAAACGTATCCAAAGAAATCCATCGTACAGAGCAAAGACCGCTTATTTTTTCAGAAGCAATACTTCATGAGTTGAAAGTATGACTTAGGGAGAGAAGATCCCAGTAGACCCACTCATCTAACGTATGCACGAAAGAATAAAAGAAATGGTAAACATCCAAACACAAGCAGAATGTTTCAAACCACGCTGCTTCAGGAAAGCACATCAGCAACAAAGCTTAGCTGCTCAGCCAAGGCATACTAAGACTTTTCAGTACTTTCTTCTGACAGCTTTAAAAACTGTGCCTTATGGCAGCTAAAATCAGAACTAAAAACAAAGTACAAAGAAACACTGCAAGCATCACAACAGTCCAGGAAGACACAGGCACCCCTTCATTGTAGACCATCACCTTGTAGGAAGTCACTGGTAAAAACAAGCATTTCGGCCTGATTTTTAAAAACCTTGTTTGTGCCTCTTTTATGCAGACAAACCCCTTTTAGGGGGCTTCTAGAGTTGATTTAAGGGATGCTAAAACCATTACGCTTAGCAAAGTGAAAAGTAAGCATTTATCTATCCTTCTACTTTGTTTCCTAACTGCAGTGATAAAAGGTTTCCTGTTCCTCTTTCAGATTTCTAGCATATTCTCATTTGTACATAAAATTAAGTGCATAAACTTATAGCTTTTTTATTTTACTTCCAACACTAGGCTAAAACATGACTGACTCCTCATTACCTTGAAAGTAGTCCCCAGCAACACTCAGCTGTTTAAATGCATACCAAGTGTCTTATAAACAAGAGTCCTATATTAGCATAAGCTACAACTAATTTCCATCCCCATTCAAAGATTTTTGGGTAATGAGCACCAGTAAATGAGATATCACAGTACCCTTCCCCATGAGCCCTCTCTACTTATTTCCAAACAAGTCCTAACAATTATCAGAAGCATTACTCCAAAATAGTATCTCTGTTTGGTTTTCAAGATAAGTCCCAAGCATACAGCAGTTGCTACGCAAGGACAAAGTATTTTACATTTCTGCTCCAGACAGTTCAAAACCACTGTAACTTGTGCTGCTTTTATACTTGAATATATCATAAAAGAGCATAAATAAGGAAGAAAACAGCTCTTAAGAACAGTAACTAAAACGCAGACCCCGAGTGTATAGCACAAAAGAGAGGCAGGGAAGCATCTGAAGCAATATGCTTCTAGGTTGGACTCCTGCTCTGTGTGTAGGCAAACACACCCTGCCAACTAAAATGCCAGCAAAAGGTCAGGCCTGCTCTACACAACACAAGGTTTAAACGGAAATAAGCCAACAGAAATCACTGTGATAGAACAAAAAGGATGCAACAGTAGAAGAGTAGAACGTTTTCTGATTTTAAATTGTCCAGCAAGCACTATTTCACATTGCAAGGTAATACAGGAAACTACTTGATGATGTCACTGGTTCTAGGTGATGGAAACTTGTTAAAAACTGACAGCTGCGCTTCCCAAGAGACAAAAGTGTTGTTCACTGTGTGCACTGCAACACTATTGTTTAACACCTGTGCTGTGCCAGGACCCCCTTTATGTCACTTCCTCCCCACATTGTTTGGGTTTTTTTTCCAGCAGTCCCCCCTCCAAGTATGCCTAACTTTTAAACAGCCTTCAGTCACCAAATGCAGACAGCTACACACTAACACCATCAACTGTGGCTACTGCTTCAAACCAAAAGACTATTGCCTATCTTTTGATGTTTGATTGCACAGAAAACATTTTGCAAAATATGAATACACAGGCTCTTCCCAAATGCCTTCTTAGCACATCTCAAACTGTTCAGTATGAGAATATGTAAGAGCCAAGAGACATCTTGCTAAGTACATTTAAAACAGGCTTGGGTTTTATTCCAGTTTTTCTATTTGTTTTGAAAATGCACAGAACAAATCTCACGCTATATATGAATTAGCTACTGTATTACAAAGTCAGCCTCATCCTTTCAGAAAGAGCAGTGACCTGTACAGGGATTTCTTCAAGCTGCCACTCCTTTCTTCTTGAGGCTGAAGTGTTAAGCATATCAGAAAACCTCTATACTCTTCCAGCACCCAGGTGAGGAAGGTAGCAGAGGAGAAAGAGCTCCCAAGTGGGAAATCTTTTCTGTGTGAAGAGGGCAGTCCAGAGATGCCATCTGGTACACCAAAAGGCCACCTTTCTATGTGCTGCTTTTCAGGATGGGTCACACCAGAAGCTGATCTAGCTCAACAACTTGTTACTGCCAGCAGTAAGACCAGAGGAGTAAGGAAGAATATGTATGATACTTCCCTAACTTAGGCTGCAGAGACCTCTTTTGCTCATTCAGGCTTTTTTAAGTACAGCTCCTAACAGATTCTATAACATTGCCTTATGTTATCTGACATTCTATATTTAAGATGCATTTTTCCTCTGCCTAAACAGTTGTTGTTTTGCACATCTTTAAAATTACATGCATCCTTTAAAACTATACTTAGCTTTTAAAAATATGATCTGCCCAGAGAGCTCCTCCTCAAAGCCAGGACGTATTTATATCTTATTATTTCCCTTAGTACCTAATTCAGTATCAGCCAGCTATGAATTCTCCAAATCTCCAGAACAATGAGTATTTATCTCCATTCTGACAATCTGCAAGATTCATTCTCCAAATTCTGTTTATGAATAATTTGCAATCCTCCACAACTGACAAAACCATACAAGCATAATTAGGGTTTTTTAATTAATAAATTTAGAAGCATGTGTTCTAGAATGCGAGTTTTAGAAACAACTGTTCACGACACATCTATGCATTTCCTCCAGACTAAAGAAATCTACACATGCTATGACAATGTTCAAATAGCAATTGTTATGGAACTCCTACATCCAGGAAAACTGGAGATGCACTGGTATACATACGTACATGGAATATTTGAAGGACAACACTGAAGACTTAACCACCAAGGCAATACTGAAGCAAATCTGCTAGTAGATTTCTGTACTCTACTACACACCTAGAAATGTCAGTCTAGTTAAGCTTATATGGAAGGACCAAGATTCCTCACTGGAATTTCTCTCCTCATTAACATACAAACAGTTGGCAGAACAGGGTCCAAATAAAGACTCATTATCTTCAATACAGTTTTCATGTCTTCCTTCAGCTCAGTTGGAGGATTTTTTGCACCTTTTCCTCCTCACTGGTTTTTTCCCCTCCAGATTTTTTTTTTTTTTTAAACCAAATTTTACAAAATGAAGCAGTTGCAACTAACTTGCTATTACAGCAGATTTGAACTTGCACAAATAACCACTCTAAAGAAAAGTTGCTTTTAACATGTTTTTCTTTATGTGGCTCAGCGCCCAGATTTTCAGATCTTGAAAGGGACAGGTCCAACAGGAAGCTGCTCCACGCCAAGGCAGCTCTTGTTCATAAAGCAATAGAGCGGATGCATTCAGAGTTGAGATAAATTCAAAGTTCCTTCTCAGGAAGGATTTAATTCTTCTGACAGCGTAGTCCATAGGGAGGAAGTGACCATCTAACTAAACCACTGTAACAGGACAGGAAAGCACTAACATTAGGGTAAGTCAGTCACAGTTTCAGTTTTAATGGATTTTTATTTTTTCCTTCCTCCACAAGCCCTTTTCACACTGCATTACAAATTCATGTCAAGAAATAAAGGTTTCAAACCTGACAGAGACCTCACAACCTTCACAATCAATTTTTTTCTAAGTGTTTCCTAATTTAAGGGTATATCCTAGAAGGCAACTCTACAAAGTCAATTTCATTGACATTCCAAACTGTTCAGCAGAACATTCCTAAATGTTGTTTTTTCAACTCAAACTCCAGAAACTGTCTTCATTCTGTCCTGGGGGTAGGGGGAAGAAAGAAGGAAAGACATAACAAAACCCAAACAGAACAAAAAATACCCATCTTTTCCAAACCTAAACATCTCAACAATAAACAGAAACAGTCCTAGACAACTACATCAAGTTAAGAGAAAGAAGATGCAGAATACTCATTGATCCTGAGCTTCCTACACTGCCTTAGAACACAAAGCTATGGAACTATGATCTTTCTCACCTAAAAATACCTTGAGTTGGCCAAGTGATTTTTATTTATTTTAACATGAAAAAAGGAAAAACAAGGTAACAGCTCACTTGTATTTCTCCTCAGACACCACAGGGATAAAATAATATCACAGAAGACCAAAGGGCTCTCTGCATTCACTGTGCTTGCTCCTGCTTAGGAAAGCAGTAACTCAATCCATCTAGTCCAAGATGGAAAAATTTACAACTGAACTTTCATCTTTCTAAATAAAAAAGATTCTACTAATCGTTAAGAGCTGCAACGCCATGACTAAACCCTAGAACAAGCAGATGCTTGTAGTTTAACTGTGGCCTAAAACTTTAAGATTTGTTACAAGTTACCTCCACAGGCTTAAGAATTCATTTGACGGGAAACTCATAAAGTTCAACACGAAGTCCTGCACCTGGAGAGTAACAATCCCGTGGACAAATACATGCTGGGAGCCACCCAGCTGAAAAGGAACCTGGCATAAAGAGACCTGTGGGTTTTCAGGGTCACCAAGTTGAACACAAGGCAGCAATGTGCCCTTACAGCAGAAGAGGCTGCAATGGTCTCCTGTGCTGCAGTAGGCAAACTACTGCTAACTGGTCACAGTGGCATCCTTAGCATCTGCTCAGCGCTGGTGATGCCACACTTGGAGGATTACGTCCAGGTCTGAGCTCTTTAGTACAAGATAGATACGGACATAGTGGACACAATACAGTGAAGGGCCACAAAGACTGTGAAAAGACTAGGGCATCTCTCCTCCTAGGAGAGCCTGAAGACAGCTGGGACTGTTTAGCTTGGAGAAAAGCAAGCTCAGGTGAACTTTCTATAAATAAAAGATTCCTGAAGGGAGGTTGAAAGAATATGGAGATAGGCTCTTTTCAGTAGTAACCTGTGGCACACCTAGCGAGGCAATGAGCACAAAGTAAAACACAGGAGGTTCCTTCTGAATGATATGAAACACTTTTTCACCGTGCGGGTGACCAAGCACTGGCTCAGGCTGCCCAGGGAAACTGTGGACTCTCTATCTCTGGAGTTACTCAAATCCTACCTGGGCACAAGACTAGTGTATTGGCTTTAGGTGGCCCTGCCCGAGCAGGGGAACTTGGACAAGATGACACCTGCATGTCCCTTCCAACCTCAAGTATTATGCGATACCATAAAAAACCCACAACTTAGAAATGTGAAGATGGCTGGTAAAATTTGACCTACCTCTCGCTGCATTCCAGCTGTCCATGGCTAGTTTCCTGAGCTACAAAGTACACACTTAAAATGAAGAATTGGGGCATATCTCCATCTGAGTCCCTACTTTTAAGCTCTTCCCACTAATATGGGGTTCCTTCTTGAAAAGAAAACTTTCATGCATGTGGTTGCTCCAAACAACCATACATGGAAGAGAAGCAAAAAATGTCTGTAATGCATAATCCCAGCCAGGTGTACATGCAGGTATTACTGACCCTTAAAATCCCTCATAAAATTTTGACAGTATAAAGTGTTATTTTCCCCTGAGACAAAAAAATGTTATTAATAGCCAGTGAGGAATATCTCAGTTTTACGTAAAAGTTTCCTAGCTGAAAATTTGTTTTTCAGAATTTTTGGCAGCATCTAAAAATATTCTAATACATGCTCTGAATTTGGACCTTGCAGCCAAACAATTCCAACATCTGTTCCAGTATCTACTAACACTCAAGGTCACCTTCTCTTACAAATCTTTAGTAGAATCTCAAATCCAATACTGAAATTCTACCTCAATTAAAATATCCATTCCCAAACTGTGGAAAAGCAAAACAGGACAGATGTATGCAGTTCAAGATTAAAGTTTCACACGGAAGAAAAAAATTACAACTATACAACAGATTACTTATCTGAATTCATATAAAATTACTTACCTGCTTCAGAACTATCATGTATGTCCCATTTGAACATGTTCAAATAGTAAACACTACACCCCAAAAGCTCCCTCTCTCGTGCAATGCACCTTATTTTGTAGGAATTAAATGTATTCAGAAACATTAGAGAATTTAAAAAGCCTATGCCTAAGTAAAGCAATATTTCAACAAATTTACCCAGGTTGGACATTCCATAGGAACTGTGCTAAAAGTCATTTCAAATATCCTCGCAGCTAACTACTAGCTGAAAAGAAAATATAATTGCGTATGCTTCAATAACATTTATCACTATCAAACTCATGCTGCCATTCATAAAACCATGCTCTAAGATTATGATTAAAAACAGGGTAACACTGAAGCTAAAGGTTCAATTTCTCCTGAAATTTAAGAAAATTTGGATCATTACCAGCTGCATCTCTCAAAGAATGCCACATGACAAATACCATAGTTCTGTATCACATTGTCACACTGTATAAATCGAACCACTCCTACAACTTATATGTCACATTAAAGAGTTGATTTAAAAATAATACAATGCTGCCATCACCTGCCGTTGCTGGGCTGCTGTGGAGAATGTCTGGAATGGTCTGAAGGCTCTGACCTCTGGTCAGGAGATCGTGAACGACTGCGGCGAGGCCTGTCATGTGATCGGTTGGAATGATCTGATGCCAGCGACTGAATTTCTGAAATGTCTGTTAAATAAAAGTTGTTTTTTCATGAAATGACTGTAATTAAAATGGTGGTGTGACCTGCTCAAATGGAAATAAGCTTTTGCAGAGATTTTTTTATGAAGATGTTAAATCTACGTTTATTATTTCAAAACAACTAAACTTAGTAGCCCTGAAAGAACAAGTTGCAATAATAGGAACTGTATCTTTTTCCTCCACTGTTTTTGACAGTGTGGATTTCAATCACATTCTAAGAAGAGTTAAGTTCTTATTATGACAAACTTACTCCTAGCTTTTATCCCCACCCTCTCACCCCACCTAGGTATACTGCACATCTTCGCAATACTGGGAATTCTTCTCTCGCTTTAGAAATGAAATTATTTACACTCACCATCTCTTTCTGAAGCATTAGCAGAATGAATACTGTCAGAAAGATCAGGAACATTCAACAGTGTAGCTCGTTCATCTCGTTGAACAACCATCTTCAACTTGCCTTTTGACCTTTCGATTAGTGTTTTTGCATCTGCTAAAGACATATTTTCTGTCACTGTGCCATTTATCTGTAACAGAATAAGAAAAAAGCAGATATAAACTTACTAAAAAAAACCCCAAAACACCCCAGTGAGTCCCCAGTAGAGATGGTGTTTTTCTTTCACACTATATTTAGAAATAGTTGGACATGTTTATCAAATCACTACAATATAATGGAAGATTATGTTATAGCTTGGATGAGCCCAATAACATAGAAAAATATTTCCATCTTTCAAAGACAGAGCCTCTACCACTAACACAAAACTTAAAATACTACTAATTCTTTGACCCAGCACTGCTATATTCAGCAGAGACAGGAACAGTATGGCTTTTTTGCACCAAGACATTTACAGCAGTATTTTGAAATAAAAATTATGCATTAAAAATCTCTGGGTTTATAGATTTCTACAAAAATAAAAAGTTAACCCGAAGGCAAGTTCTAGTGTTGCTCAATACCACAATTGCACAACATTATGTTGTATACCTAAGTATGAGACTTCGGCCCTATGTGATATCTCAAATGTTTTCTGTTATGCATTTACAGTGGGCACTATGTTTCTGAGTAAGGCCTGGGAACAATACCAAGCAATGAAAAAGGCTTTGCACGTTTCCTTTCATTAGAGAAGTTAATTTATACCTAAATTTAATGATCTTTGAAATAATAAAAATACATCACCTACTAGCAATAATTATGCTATTAAGAAATAGTTAATTCCATTCCAAGTACAGTTATATCAATGAGTTTTCCTTTAGAATCACCACCATTTACTATACCTTGAGGACAACATCTCCTTCCTGAATATTGCCGTCTCTTGCTGCCAGGCTATCCTGGGATATTTCTTTCACAAATATGTGGCTTGCCAACCGTAGACCATACTCTATAAAATATCAATTAAACAAAGAGAGAAAGAAAAACTGATGAAGCTACAATAAAAAAAATAGGATTTACAATACCCAGCATTTGCACTGGAAATAAAGAGGAGTTAACTTAGCACATGAAGGGCTGTAGTGTAATTACTGTATGGATTTACCATTATATCAATCTCTTTTTTAACTCTGCCTGTAATCATAGCTGCTGTTCAATAGGTTAACTTACAGTTTTCCCTTTCAGCGACGGTCACTGAAAACTCAACTAAACTGTATGGATGGGTACACAGCCACCCACTACCAGCTGTCAGGTCCACAGCTAAGATGTGTTTACGTAACACTTTACCTTTAATTAAGCACATGTTTTTTGGACTGTGAAAATAACCATAAGACATACAAGAGGAGCTTGTTTTCAGTTAAGTTTTCAGATAGCTACAGGTAAAACAAGCGAACAGTTAAGAGCATTGTTCATATAGTCCATGAAGCCCAGCAGAAGTCTTAGCAAGAGAATTACACACAAGTTACCTTCATTTTTCCTCGATTTCACCAGTGTTACTTTGGTAGGTTTTGCAGGCTGACTGGACGTAACCGACCTTCTGTCTGATCTCGGCGATAAGCTTCTCTCTCTGCTAGCACTTCGATCTCTTACCCAGCTCTTCTCGTGCCTTCTGTTGGCACTTGGACCACCACGGCTGCTTCTTGGGTCACGTATCTCTTCATCATAGCTATCATCCTCATTTTCCGACACCGGTTCAGGTTCTTGTCTGGCCACTGGAATCTGAATTTTCTTCATCCTTCGGATAGTCTATAACCAAACACTAGATACTAGCCTCCAGCTTTGTAATGCTAACGGTGTTACTAAATATCAGAAGCCAAGCCAATCCCAAAACTCAAAAGATGACACTCAGATATATTTGTGAATGCTCCGAATTCCTGAGCCGATTCTACCCAATTAACAAAGGAGACTCAACACAGATTATTAAAAACCTGGTTTTAAGCGAAGGGATAAGTTTGGGTTTAGTCCTTTTTCTCTTCTGTAAAAATAGCAATGGGGTAACAGCCATTGTAGCATAACACCATATTCTGTCTTCACAGAGCTGCAGGTTTGATCGCCCTCTGTCTTTGCTTAAAGCCACAACTCAGTTACTGGCACTGCTAAAAGCTACTTTTACTAACATGTAATCTACTGTATACTGAGTGTGTTATTGACAATAATGCTCAACTGAAGCCTCCCGATCTTCCAAAGCTATGTTCATGCAAGCCACAGAGGAAGGCGAGCATTCCCACTCTAAGTTCAAAGTTGGTCTGCACTAACGTAGACAGCTGTTTCCAGAATAAGACTCAACCCCATTTAGAGGTTTATTTGCTGTGTTACAGAACTGAACCAAGTTATACCATAAAGTTTTCATTAGTTACTACTTTGAATATTTGTTGTGTAAATATATGCACGGTTTGGCACACATTTTTTCTGTGAGCTTTAAATAAGTGCTAAATCTACAAATGCAAAACACAACTTCTGCATCAGACCAACAGCTTTTTATACAAGCCCTAGAAGCCTGCTTTTCTGAATTAAGCTGTTAAATGTTGTGTATCTGAGTTCTACTTTTTGTTAAATCAATCTCAAGGTACTACAGAAAGATGGATTGCTACCCTTTAGCAATGACCTGTTCTGTTTTGCAAAGTTCAAAAGCCAACCACTTTGAATAAGCCTACAAAATGACAGGAATTAAGGTAATTATACTTTATTTTGGTAAACTGTTTACTGAGCATAAAAAGAACTATGGTCGTGCATGCCCAGCGGGTAACGTCCTTTAGCAGACTTTAGCCTTTGAGAAGTCTTGATAAAAGTGCACTCAAGAAAGCAAAGATGTATTAAACAAAGCAGAGAATTGAGCTTTTGGCAAACTGTGAAGAACTCTACCATAAAGAAAAGGAGTCTGATCCTGTGCATATCCAAACATGAGCATTCACATTTTAAAAGAAGCTTGGGTCACCCACATAATAAAGATGTCACAATCACTGCTTAAACCTGAAGCATCACCCAGGTATTATTTGAGTACCTTGTGTATTTCACAGCAGATCTTTTGCTCTCTAAGTCAGAATTTAAGCAAGCTTAACTCTTCAATGAAGACATTCACTTACAATTTTGGCATTCTTCCCACTCTTCCTCAGCTGCTGAACAGCAAACGCATGCTCGACATTATCCATTGAAACTCCATTAACCATTGCAACACGGTCATTTTCTCTGAATGAAAACATCACAACACACACTGTAAATGCTTTTTGCCAAGGGGAAAATACTGAGGAATGGGCATCCCTGAAAAAACTGCCTGTGTTAAAAACTTACTATATGAACAG
The DNA here is from genome assembly GCA_020800305.1 of Porphyrio hochstetteri. Classification (NCBI taxonomy): domain Eukaryota; kingdom Metazoa; phylum Chordata; class Aves; order Gruiformes; family Rallidae; genus Porphyrio; species Porphyrio hochstetteri. The sequence continues at coordinate 7,729,794 of CM036915.1, read as the reverse complement.
TTACAGATAGGTATCTTGAGACCAAAATGATTAAGAGGTTAAAATACCACTGAAAGATGAATGCCCCCAAATCGGAATCCAGATATAATCTGGTACTTACTGTAACAGTCCTTCTGCTGGGCCTCCTTTCAGCACATCAGAAATAACTATTGATGTCTCACCACTCTGAAAGTGAGGATTATCTCTTCCTCCAGATATTGCAATACCAAATCCAAATCCAGGGGCCTATAATGCAAGAAATATTTTATTTTCTAATACTTACATGGTCCCAATTCACATTCCCCTGTCAAACAAAAAAGGTCCTATGGGATGAATACAACTTGCTGGAAGCAAGAAGGATCAATGACCCATACAATACTATGCAATCCAAGAACAGGCAGATTCAAAATACACAAAAAACCACTTCAGTCTGAAAGTCTCTGCCTAACTACCCAGTCTCTCTCAAGACCAAAAATTAGAGTTATCATTTGCATTTTTATGGCCCAGCCTTCAGGTGGTGATCAGCAAGACCTCAACTTTCAGCAAATACAACTTACTATTCACTGTGTTGGGATACTGATTCAAACTCATATCACTTCCTGCAACACTTTCTTTGAGGTTTCACATTATGGTATTTACCCAGCTTGACCTCGCTTAGCTCAGAACTGACAGGATCCCAGCACACAGTAGTATGACTGCAGGCTCAGTTCGTAGGAATAATACCAAGATCACTTGTACCATTAAATACATCAAAACCTTGTCAGCACTTGCAAATCATCTGCATCTTAACAAAAGTAATTTGCTTCAATCTTTTCCCTCTAGGGTGACCTGCCACTACAGCAAGGTCAATGCCTCTGAAAAGTTATTCCTGTTAGATATTTCAAGATACAACCATGATGCTTACATTTCTGCCTGGAAGCAGCGAGGGTGGGAAATAAACCTTCTAAATATAACTGATTTGCAGACTGTCTAGCTCTTCCATCATTGCTCAGAAAACAGTCAGAAGGCTATTACTATTTAAATGCTGTATTTTGCTTAAGAACTGATTATGAAATTTTCAACTATGCAAAACACAGTCACTGAATGGAAAAGATCATGTTTCAGTCAATTCCTCCTCTCCATTCCACACACTGCGCGTTCCATGCTGGCAGACTTATCCCTTTCTTTTTCTGACTTTAGCAAAAATGACCCAGCTTCAGCAGCGAGTTTCATAACCTTACAGTGACAGCAGAAAAACATGGCAGTCTGCATCTGTAAGGCATATGACATTCAGCTTTTTGTACAGTAATTACGGCTCAAATAAAATTCTGTTTCTTATTTCCCCCCCCCCCAAAAAAAAAAAGAAAGAGGTCAGAAAAAGATGGCCCAGACTTAGCCTGTAAGCAGTGAATAGGACCATGCAGTATTCAAACTAAGATTGGGAGATTCACTATTCAGAAATTCAACAGTTAACAAATATTGTTAGCAACTATGAAGAAAATAAGTTGATCTGACAAGGGTGGGAGAGTGGGGAAGAGTACACCTTACTGCTTCTTCTATATTCATTTTAATTCATTAAAGGAAGACGGGACATCATTTCAAGAAACATTCCAGTCAGATCAGCCAGAAATCATGGCTGGGATTCAAGAATTACTAAGTGAAACCCTGTGTCGCACATGAGGACAAGCTAAAGGATCATAATGACTACTTATGACCAGAGCTGAGGTTCTCTTTCAATTTTATTTTTCAAACAAAGAGAATATATATTAGCCTAGGAAAATATGTAACAAAACCCCCTTTCAAGACCATAATATTTCCCCTTTCTCATGCCACTGCTTCAGTTTTCCATTACTCTAACAAAGAGAATTCAGTTTATACTATATTTAGGTGGAGAAGAGAGAGAACAAATATTTTTATGCCAAACTTCATTTAAATATTACCTTTCCTTACAGCTTAAAAAAATTCTAGTTCTCCACTCAAAAAAATAAAATCATGAGGCTAAGGCCAGCAGAGATGCAGAAACTCACTGTAAACCTTATCTTGCTGTTTACCTTTTTTTTTTAGAGTAGATTTGCAAACCCCATCACTACTATTAAGATGACTAGTTACTTTAACATTCTTCTTTACAAGATGTTCTGTATAGGAGACTACATTGTTTCAGACTGCAGTCAAAGGAGACCACAAGTCAGCTAAGACTTCAATTTATGTTACTAGCAAGCCTTTAAGAAATACTCCAAACCAGAAAGTGGAAATCAAACCCTAGATCTTTTTTAAAATTTAAATGCTCAACTAAGAAGCCTTCCAGTAATTCTCAGCCTACTACTATTAATTTTACCCTACTACCTACCATCATTGTAAGTGATAAACTGAACTACCCTCAGAAAGCTGAGCCTAGCTGCTAGACATGTCTGGAAATGGTGGTCACCAGAGAGTATATAGGATATAAACACGTATCATAACTGTAATTGACTTTCTTTTTAAATTCTGCCACACAACAAGTTCATCTATCAGATGTTGTAGTGACACTGCCAAAACACTCCCCAAAAACCCAACTGAACTATTTTGTTCTCCCACAGCAAAGCAGCATGGGAGAAGCAAAAGGGGATGTACATACCTGGTTTCTGTCCTCATGGGAAGGAGACACACCTAACAGACACACAGAACTCGAGTTCAAGTACAAAGAAAGCCACATAATATACGAAGTGCAAGGTTCCTCCTTAAAGTCCTTTACAACTAAGTACATAAAACCAGAAGATCTCTCAAAACATAAACTCTAGCTACCTGATAAGCTTTAATTGACCCTGAGACTGGCTCAATCTCTTAAGAGCTAAGCAGCAGTCCAGGAAGTTGCAAAGGTAGTAAAGAAGGGGAAACAAAACCTTTCAGTTAGAAGTTCAAGCCTCTCCTAAAATAGCTCCTAGCTAGTCTTTTGACAACAGTACTGGAATTCACCAACTCCTATGTTAAATCACACCTAACTATGGTTCAAACTAATGTTTGAACCATATCAAAAGTACCCAAACTGGCACACGTATACTGAGAATACTGGGATTAAGTATACTCTGTCCTTCATTTGTAATGACATCTCTGGAAAGCAAAGGTCATAGGAACCCTTCAAAGGAAGTGAAGAAGGCTACATTCAACAAAAGCTCCCTATGCAAAACACTTCCTGCTCTTCTGCAAGGCTCATCTTCCAAAGTTTATAGCATCCTGTCCCCTTTTTAAAGGGGATCAAATCAAAACATGTTCAAAAAGAAAGCAGGAGGTATACAACAACACTTCTGAACTGCCATTCATTGGTTTATAAATCAGTAACTGCCCTCTATAACAATGCAGAACCATTTTAAAAACATTTAACACTTCAGACATAGCAGAAAAACTAAAATTTCACTGCTGGAACTAACAGCAGGCCAAAACTTAGTCTCAAAATATGAATAAATGAAATCAAGGATATTTTAAGTATCTCTGCTAACACAGACCACAAACGACAAAACCTCTACTTTTAAGATTGCTCATCATAATAAGCGTTAGTGATCCTTACTAACTAGTTTTGATCAAATGGGTATTGGATCAACACTAAAAACCAATAAAAAGGAAAAAAAAAAAGGAAGTTATGGTTACACAGCTTCCCTGGGGCACTCGGAGGGACAGATTTACTTGCCATCAAGCAGGTACACGTGAAGAGACAAGAGCTGATCTAGACTGACACGAACTCCAGACTTCTCTGACTCTAAGGGGGGCTTGCTAAGGTTTCAGACAAATTTATTCTGGGTAAGATTCTTCAAATTACTTGTCTAACCTTGTTTCTGAAGGCAAATACTGACAGAACATATAAAAAATTTTGGTGAATCCCAAATGCTTCACAGGCCTACCAATAAAAAGGGAAGCTTGACTAGCCTCTACCCTATAGAAATTCAGCACACACTGTGATTCATCATTGACAGCCAAGCTTACTGCCCTCAGTGAAGCTTCTGTGCCTCACTAGAGAAAGAGGTTCAGATCTTCAAAATGTTTTTTTCTTTTTGTGTGGCTGACAGTAGATGGTCTCTAGGAGTTCTGTAGCTCAGCCAAGCGGAGCAGCTAAACTCAAAAAATATTCCAACACCAGAGTGGCATTTTGAGTATATTCCAATTCTATTAACTTCTAGATATCTTTGAGGACAACTGAGATCTGAATGCATTACAGTCCTTCTGACTAAACTGAAGTAACCTCATTTACATGGTAATTTAACACTACAAGAATGTCACAAATGAAAAGCCAAATCAAGTAGTCCACAAGCGGATATGCAGTTGCTCTCCTAAATCCTCTTCCCAGTACTAAGGATAAATTCTAAGCACCAATTTGCTGAACAGTGGTGTAAAAGTTTTGCTTTTATTACTTACTAGATGGAAAAAAGTTTAACTACATTAATGCTATCCAAGTTATTAACAGCACCTGCCATCAGCCTTCAACATTTAAGAGACAATCAGCTAACAAAACAGTTAAACCAGTACAGTTGGCTGAGGTTTGGCACACAATCAAATCACACACTTCCATACTATACCAGGACTCCGGACTGCGCTGCAAGTGCAAAGACATGATTCCTAGTTCCTACCTTCAAAAATTGTTCAAGGTAGCACCATATTGCAGCATTTTGTTCCTCCTCTGTGTACTGACTGAACTCACCATTTTCAGGATTCACCAAAGTTATTGCTCCAGAAAACACATCCACTTCAAGCTACCACCAAAAAAATCTACTAGCCAACCTTTGATTGCTATAGTATTTTTTGCTTGCTTTTGAATATATAGCAGCATTCATTTCATCAGTAAGATGAATTTTAAAAGTTTACATAAGATCTGTGATGACTGGACAGCTTCAAGAAGAAAACATAAAAGACAATTATATATAAAAATACTACTACTTGCTCAAGAACTTGACTTAGCAATTGGCGAAGGCTTGACTAGTAGCCTAGGTAAGTATCAACACACATTGTTGGTCCTGACTGTACTTCCCACCCCTGCCCCCCTCCAAATATGTGGTTGCAGTTAGAGAGACAGGGTACTTTGTTAGACAGCCTTCTGGTCAAACAGAGCATAACTGGTCTTTTCTTAAGAGGGCAAGTACCAAAATGGTTATGTTGAATCAACAACATTAAACTCATTAGTAGGTTTGTACAGGGAATTAACATTTTATCTGACCAGTTGAGCTATTTGTACCAATTTTTAGTCAAACTTCCATTCATCTGATCAATGCTACAATCCTAAAACATCTCAATACTGTGCTGAAGAATTGAAGGCAAGTGATAAAACTTGCTCCCTTGAGCAAAATCCTCAACATTTCACTTTTATTGGAACAAATACAACCATTGGGGCCACAATTCCTTGGCTGCTTTAATACTAAGCTGTTGCCGGAAATGTCATACCACCTTTTTCCAACTTGCCCTATGAAACTCATTCTTTGTTGCATTTCTTGTACACCTTCATGACAGTTTTATCGAAAATCCATTTAATTTATAAATAGCTCAAATAAGAGAAGAGTCAGTCTAAACATAAATGCTTTCTAGTCACTGCTTCCCGCACACATCCCTCTGTGTATGGCGCACATTCTGACCACTCAAAAAAAAAATTTCACTCTTTTCAGCCACTAATTTAAGAAAGTGGCAGGCAAATAAGGCAGTTTTGAAAATAATTATTTATACTTAACTACAGTTTGTGCCCCGCAAATTAAAGTTTTACAACATTTAAGTATAGTTACAGCACAATTGTTGATGGACACTTAGATTTCTAACTACTTTCAGTTACATACAGAAGTAATTTAAAGCTTTGATTTTGGCACGGTTATTTGTAGGCAGGCTTGTCTCTGAAACCCAAGGAATAGCGCTACTATTGAATGGAACTTCTACAACACCTCTAAATTTAAACAGAGGAATATGACAGTTTCCTTTTGTTTTACTTCCTGACATCTGGCTTTTTCCTATTGTTTTCAAAAGCTACCAGTATCCTGCGTTTGGCACACACAACCAATTGTATGAACTTACCCTGTGAAGAGTCACTGTGTGTTGTTCCCATATAGCTGTTTCTTCCATGGTTGTGCTCTAAAGGAGAAAACAAAACAAACCCTAAAGATTAGACTTCTCCATCAACAGCTTTACCAAACAACTGTATCATACCACAAATGTAACCCTACACTCAAAAGTAACATTAGTATTCATATTGAATAGCTACAGAGAAGTAGGACTGGCTCATTTGTTACACATTTCCTGTCTTTAAATGTCACATCTGAACTTCCTGTGCTCCTAGGGAAGGGGGCAGGGGGAAAAATAAGCAAAAGAGATTTCTAATTAGAAGTTTAAAGGGAAGGACTACAAGGAGCATTTGTGATATCGGCTGTCTTTACTGCTCATTAAGTATAGCGTAATTGAAGCTGGTCCAAGGCCCGCTTTCAGTATTCCACTGTAACAAGTTGTATCAATGTTCTAACTTACACACTTCATACTTCTGTGAACATTCACCTTTGGCTTGTTCTAGCTGCATGCAGATTACCACTAATTTGTGAACAGCCAGCTATAGATTACACTATCTGTACTGTATTATGCATACAGGTCACATTTTACAGACTCCATTGCTTAGTGTAGGCCCATTTCTTTGGTGAGCAGCAGCACTGCAGAAGTAAACAAGGTCCTCTAAGGGAACTAGATTAAACAGTAACATTATGGCAATATTTACATACCTGCATTTCTGCTTAAAAGAGCAAACTTGCACTGCTTAACGTGCCACAAGCAGTAAGGGTTTGGCAAGGGGAAAAATGGCACAAGGGAGGAAAAACTAGAAGAGCCAGAGGCTTGAAAACAGGCAGAAAGGCAGCAGGAAATACAGAGCTAACAGCATGAGGTCTCCTGCTATCCTGCTACTGCACTTTCTACCCTTCTGCCTAGTGTTTCACTCCATACCTCTCCTCTCAAAGCTATCCACTAGAGAACAGAATTAGAACACCGTGAACAAATTATGGGTAAAGCAAATATTAAAAAAAATAACACTCCCATATAGCAGCTACAGTAACTCAGCTGCTACAACAACAGTACTCTGCCTCTTCATCTAGTCCTGTGTAAGAGAGAACAGCAGCAGGAATGTTTACTCTCACAATCAATAGCTCCAAAAACTTCATGCAATTTCATAACGTAGAAATTTGCAAGTTTAAAAGAAAAGTGAGTTCCTCCTATGCCCCCAAAAAGCTGTGGGGCTTCTTCCACCACGTTTTGTGCTCAATTTCAATGGTTAGGACGGGCTACATTACTGCTCATTTCTCTTTCAGGGTTCACTTCTCCTGAAAGTGTTGGTGCAACTTAATTGGGACATACTTCATTCAAACAGCTTTGTCTCCCCCTCCATTCAGTACCAAACGTTGCCCCTTTGCATTACAAATTGACTCAACTCTATACTACAATTATTTCTCTCCAGCTTTTAAAAAGTAGAGCAAATAAATATTAAAACAGTAACAATTTACACACACAAAGCCATCTTTGAAACAAAACAGAACGTTTTGCTTGCTAAACGGTTAATGAATACTAATTTTCTTCCCTATTTCTGATGCTCTCATTCTGTCTTCATTTTGGCAAGAGTTTCATGGGCTAAGCATGTCAACAACTGAAGAATTATCTCTGCAAGTGAACTGCTAGAAGAGAAAGCTTTAAGTAGCTCCTGTTCAGAAAAAGGTGGGAATGGGAATACAACAAAGTACTGCAAAAGTAAAAATTCATATTTTAATTGAAATAGGCTACCTCATTTCCACCTGCACTAGGTTAGACCAATTATCAACAAAGAAGTCAACTTGACTGGCTCATTTATTGCACCTGTCCTGGGAATGCTGTGCAGGTACAACGCTCCGCCAGCCACTGGAGCACTTACACACAGCAGAGTTTGAGCTACTTGGCTAAAAAGGCACACGACTTCCATGGCTCCAAGCTCTTGTGCCTCCCTGGTGGGGCTCCTCACTGTTGGAACTCACTTCACAGGGCACAGTGCAAACACGCCAACTGTTTCTGAATATGGCAAAGACTGATAAACCCCAGTTTAACCAGCAATGCACTGGGAGATCTGACAATCCTGGAGTCAGAGCAGGGTAAGATGACAGCTAAGCAATGACTCAGAAAAATGGAAATAACCCATATAATATGCTTCTGAGAACTTTGAGAAGATTTACTATCTCACAAAACAAAAAAACCACCCCAAAATTCGACAAACCCTGAAAAAGCCATGCATGGAAACTCAGACTTTCTAAAGCTGGCCAGGGTGCTCACTGCTCAATCTACTGATGAGATTTGCCTTTTATGCCTTTTTTTCTTTCTGTAAGAGCTCAGTCTTTTTGTTTCCTTCGCTTGTTTCTCTTCATTTTCTTGTTCACACTATCTCATCATCTACTGCTATCACCTCCCCTAGATTTTACTAATACATTCATTTCAAATTCACAAGACTTAGAAACATCAAATATCCGTTAGTTAGATAGCAAACACCAAGTAATATGTTATTTTCATTCTTTCTGCATGCCCAAACAGACCAATCAAGAGGAGTGAAAACAGTTCAAAGGCAGCTTGAGGTGAGTTGTTGGCTTTGACAACTGCTTATGTGAGTTAGTTTCTCATCCGTAAAGAATCGCATTCACTCACTAAAGATTGAGAAGTCTGAAGCTGACCCGTGAAGGTACTTGCCCTACTAAACACCAACTGGGGCAGAAGAACTAGCACTACCATCAGCTGATGTCCCTGTTGTGATGCTGGTCTTAGACCACACTCAGAGATTTCTATTTTTCACAAAACATTTGAATTTCAGGAATCTTTAAGAACTTAATTATGCAGTCTCTAGAAATAGGCAAACACTGCTTGTAATTAAGGGGTGGGGGCAGATAGCACAGGTCTGCAGTAATGCTGCTGACCACTGGTGCCAAGCTTGGTACCCAAAATAACATTACCCAAGGCAATTCAGCAGGAACTGAGGAATACGTACAGCTTAACACCCCAGAAACTAGGAATATATGCAAATGCTAAAGTGCTACAGTCTACAGTTAGAGTAACTTAGAGACGTAAATTAAGTATCTTTGAAATGCAAGTGGACAACCAAGAGCATTTGAACTTTGTGAACTCAGATACTAGGTCACTACTACCTACGGTTCTCTACATGTATTAACAATAAAAAGAACAGAACAATGGCATCAGGATTTCAGTGTTTGAAAAAGTTTTTCTGCTTATGCTTTATTAAAAGGAGTTTCCTTAAGCTTATCCTAAACACCCTCAATACAGATAATTAGTAGCATTCCCAGCTCTGTATATGGCAGAGTTTTAACGAATAAAGTTGTAATTCATCAATATGGAAGTAATACAACCTATCATTTCCTCAAAATCTGAGCACTATTGTATCTCGTTCAATTTTCGTATCTGAGACTGCCCTGAGATACAAATATATGAAGGTAGACATGCTTCCAGGAAGTTCCCTGTAAACAAACATTGTTTTGTTCCACTTCTCACATTTCTTTCCTGTTTCTCAGGAGGCCTGGGATTTCATTTTTGTTTTCTTGAAACATGCCTTTTCTCATAACTACTCTACCTTCACACATGCATCTGGGGACACATACACAAAAATAATTTCCCCAAAGGATTAATTCTGTACTTACGGATCAAGATCCTCCCTCCAAGCATTGCTAAGGGAAAACAAAAGCCTTGCTGGCTACCAGTCTGAGCAATGGTATTTGCAAACGTGACAGCATTGCTCAGTTTACCTCTAGTGCAGCTAGAAAAGCTGTTATCACAGCAACAGCACTGGAGCTACCCATTAGCTTCCGAAGACAATACAAGTTCATGTTTGGAAAGATCTGAACAGCCACAGAAATTAATATTTTATACCGAAAATAATGCAAAGTTCCTAAGGAAAAGTTTCTTGCAGAATCACACATCTTTAGACTTTGCACCTAGAGGAAGAGCTCAGGCTAAGGTCAAAGCTCCGATGTATTCCTGAAACCAAAGCCAGAAGAGTTTCCCAGTGCCACTTTGCAAGTCTAAGGGGACTTAGTAGTGGAGTTATCTTTCTTGTTTTAGCTGAACTGCTATTCGTAAGAAGCACCAAGAATGACAAGTTTCAACAGGCAGTTTTCAATCACCTTATTTCTTAGTAAAATTAATCAGTAATTCCTGACAAGCAAACAACAAACATTAAATATCTACTGTTCAAAACTGCCTCACATTTCTCAAAGGACAATGATGATATTTCATTTTCAGAGAAAATTCATATTTAGATCTCTACCTCAGAGCAGGCAGATTGTCAGAACTTCCTTAGGCCAACACAAGAATAACCTACCGTGGGAAGCAATATAGTACTTTTAGTATCTTTACAAACCTGTTTTTGTGGATCACCATTGACAGCTGTCCTGCAGACAATAAAATGAAGCAGCTACTTCTGCTACCTCAGGGGGCATATTGTTTCTATTCTCCACAAAACACAAAGGAGAAGAAAGCTATCTGTGACAGATCCAAGTCCCCACTCTACCCCTTTCAACCACAGCAAGCCAGCTACAAGAAAGTGAATGAATAGATCACAAACTCAATCGTATAAAGAACACTATCTTTGCTGCAAGCTTGCAGCCTCGCACTGTAGCTTTAGTGCACACCCCACTTTAAAAAAAAAAATCTAAAAACATTCTTAATTGCCCTGATAAAATCATAACAATCTTGAGAATTTTTTTCTTATTCTAGACAAAAAAAAAAAAAGAATTACCTGCTAAAGGGCTGATTCAAAAGAAGGAAAGAAGCTGATATTAGTCAGTCTCTTTAAAAGGACACAGACATTCAAACTCATTCTCTATCTTGTTGTATTTCTATTTGGTTTCTAAAATGAATTCTCAGTTATTCCTGGGGAAGTCTACTTCAGCAGTAGGATGATACTGAACATCAACGTTTTTAAGATTAAATGTAGAAACAATACATTTTGATGGCACTTGTGGGAAGAACTAAAAAGTGTTTATCGCAATTACCACTTGCAACTGTCACCCAACAAACCTGCAGAAATTCTTGAATCCAGAGGGTGATGACTATCAGTCACTTAAAACAATTTTGTCAATATCCAAAACAGCTTCCTGAGGAGGTTCTGAAAAAAGCTGAATCTTCCCCAGCCAGCCCAAAGCAGGGAATGAAGAGCTCACTTCCCTACATACAGCATCTTTCAGCACTGAGTTGGAGCAGCATGCTGTTTCCAGTGCTGACCAGGAAGACTTTGCACAGACACTCATCACCTTTGTCCTTGCCTACAGCCCCCGTAAATTCCACCAGATTCCCTCCAACTGTCTTATCACAAAAGTCTTCAGCTGACTGAAAATAAAAATAATTCATTTTAAAAGTTGTTCCCCTGCAATTAGTGCAATGAGGACAGAATACTATTATCCAATTGATTTTATCAATTGAAATAAAAGCTTTGTCTTACATAGTCTTTGTACAACATATGCAATGCCCCACACTACAGGGTATCTTAGAGCTACTGAGGTATGTCAAACACTGGAAGCCAACTGCTAGAGCAAGTGTAGCCAGTCGAAAAGGAGGGTAAAGTGCAGTGAACTGCACACTGCTAAAGCTGGCTGTTTGCAATCAAGAACAAAGGTGTATCTACTAGACCTTGCAAACAGCCTATATCCTTGGTTTTTACATGATCATCAGTCTGCAAGGAGGAAGGACTTTTTCCCTGAATGTACTTTTGAGCAAAGACTCAAGAGAGATCATACAGAGCAGCTCAGGGACTGCTGCATACAAACAACATGCACCTGATGCTGTATTATTACCTCCTTTACACAGCAACACTAAGGAGAAAACAGCCACAAAAGCATTCTCTTGTGAGACCTGTATAAAAAAAAAGTCATCACTGAAGCAGAGAAGCCAGTCTCACATTTTGTCTGAACATACATCCACAAAAGTGACATCAAACATCTATTTTGGGAACAGAAATACGAACTTTATTCTCTCAAGCAGATGTACTCAACACCTAAAAGCGAAGTAGTGCAAACTGCAGCTTTTTTACATGTTGCATGGGTCCTAAGCTCAGTCCAGAGTTCCACTCTTGTCAAACATTTGTCTATATTCAACAAGTCACCTCATGAAAAACCCATATGAAGGCAGGCACCATTATCAAAGTTGGTCTTCAGATGACAATGTGCAATCTGAATTAAAAATGAAGTGTGACATACAGAATTCTCAATGCTGAATGTTAATAAAATCAACTTAAATTTACTTAGATCAGTCTAGAAAGACAAAACCTCTACTGCAATAGTACATACCTGCTGCCTGGACAACAGAAGTCATATTTTCATCATAAATAGCAGACTTGAGAAGAAAAAATTGTCCTAAAGTTATATGTATATATATTCAGTAATAGCTAGCCTGTTTCACCATTTCACTCACTTCTATGCTTCCACAACCACGTGCCACTCCTTGGGATATTACCTTATCAAATACAATTTCCACTGCTTTCTACTCTAAGATTCCATCTGTGAACACACAGATGCATAGATATCTAAAAACATCCCTTCTGTTAGTTTTCCCAATGAAAACTATGCAAGACACTCAGACTTTGCTCTGACTTCTGGGCACTATTCTTTCCAAACTTTAAAAAATAAAAAACTAACCAAAAACCCAAACCCAAGCAAACACAAAAATGTTCCTAGTATTCAACTCATCCTATGTAATACCCAACTACTTTTTTAGCATAACTCACTTTTCCAGAGCAGTCTCTCAAGTCCAAGCCTCACAGATTAGACAGCTCTCTGACCTCCTGGGTCATACCTTTTTGTTTTGCTGCTGCACACAAAATTGGTAGACTGCCCTTCCAAAAAGCCACCCTAAACAAGAACAGCATGCAGAAAACTGGGGGAATGTTGCATTTTTGTAAAGTAATTAAATACTGAATTATAGGGTATTTATAGAAAAGTTTGGGATACAGGCCTAGTGAACAGCATTATCCTGCAGAAGGCTGACACTCGGGAATAAGGAGAACCCAAATGCACACACATCTCAAATGATCTTAGGTCATGTTACTTCAGATGAAGAGTACCACTCAAACACCCTGGTAACAGTATCAGCCAGCAGCTAAGCAAAGCCTCTAGCTTCATGATCTCTAAGGCGTGGGAAAACTGCACTTCAGTATCTGGGATCCTGGTCTGTTTTGCTGCTTTCCATTTTGCTTTCCAGCTGGCAGTGATACGCTGTAGGATCACAAACTCCAAAGCACTGGCACACAGCATTTCACAGATCACCACTCCAGGCCAGTATGTGAGCAAAATGGAACCAAAACATCACGACAGAACAGAAAAGCTAAAAAGTGAAGCAGTGAACCATGTTTCTCCCCACCAAGAGATGCTGCCAAAGGAAGTGGAGATAGTTTGCATTGGGCTTTTGATTTTGTTCTGGTTTAAGTATTTTTCCTACCTGACCCAGGTCAGTATTAATACAACATAAGGATTCCAAAATTAGAGTACAGTTCTTCCTAGGTAAAGCATTTATCTTCTATTTAAAGATCAACTTTAACTCACATCTCTCTTTTTTTCAAATTATTTCAAAACCAACATCTTCAAGAAACTCAGCAGTATACTTTATTTATGTAAATCTCAGGATGCAAGCACTTCTTTTATAGCACAAGCAACTGCTTAAGCAGCACATGCCACCCTCCTAACTGGACAGCATCCTCAGAAACACTCCTCTCCCTCCTATTACGCTTGTGGCAAGCAGTATGCTTATGTATATGGCCCTTTCTACCTGTGCCAGTTCCCCGCCAGTTCACCTCAACTCCACTGATGGCAGCTGCCAGTGGCAGAGTTTGTAAGCCAGCACTGCTAACATAAGAATTCAAACTACAGCCTCACATCAAAGCGAAATAAGCTAGAAGAGTTAAGTGAGTGAAGCTCTTTAAGTGTACACAGCTGTGATGTTTCACAGCAACCACACAACGCTGAATGGGTAATTTTAATCAGATGTTACCTGCTTGGTTGGTTTGTTTCAAAACCACAGGGGTGGTCAAATGGTTGCACAGGTTGCCCAGGGAGGCTATGTTATCTTCAATTTTTGGAGTGGTGCAAGGCTCAACTAGACAAGATCTTGGGCAACCCGCTGTAGCTGACCCTGCTTTAAGCATGGGGCAGGACTAGCAGATTTCCAGAGCTCCCTTCTGACCTTGCTGTTCTGCAATTATTCTATAAACCAGATTTACTGAGAACTGCTTTGGGCAGAGGGTCGGGCTAGCTGATCTCTAGAGTCCCTTCCAACTTTAATTACTCTGTGATTCTATGTTAAGTCACATTTCCAGCACATTCCTGAAAACAAATCCAATCATCCCACTGCAGACACAGCCTCCATCCCTGCTCTTATACACAGCTCGGTGTTACTGTTTTATCACTCAGTTAAGAACATTAGTTGGAGTACTTCCAGGTTATTTTTTCCCTTGGGGAGGATGCAGAAAGCACAGTATCAGTGCCACTAAACAAAATCATACCACAGAAGAAACCTAGATCAGGCTTCCATACCTGACCATTGCTCTTAAATTAAAAAATACAAAGCCAAAATACACATTAGTGTAAGATACAGCCATCAAAAAAATTTACCAACATGAGGTTAGACATCAGAGCAACAACCAAATCATTCAAGCACCTCCCTTTTAAACTCTTGCTCTCTTCCCCCCTCAGTCTTCTCTAAATACCTGACTCTCACCTCTCTAGTATGTCACCTCTTTCATCCTTTCTTTTCAGTCTGCTGAACATGCTAGAGATCTTCCCAAAGGCCTCATGTTTCTTCTTCTAACTTCTTGCTCACCTTGAGCCTTGGTCTCTCATTCCCTCTCATGCAAGGCTTTTTCCAAGACCACCTCTTGCTCTCTGTGGTGTCTTACCCTGTTTCTAGTGTAGAAAATCATAAACTAGTTACCAAGTACTGCACTGTATCAATTTTAGATCATTATACTCTGAAGACCTGTCAAACAAGTGCCTCAGGATAGCCAACAGTATCCCACTAAGACAGAATAAGGTTGTTTTTCCCAAAATACTACTCAAAGCTTTCAAACGTCAATCGGACCAAATATATGTTTAAGAGCCTTACACGACAGCTCAAGTTACAGATGCAGAATTATGGCCTTGCAGTCTTCCAGCCTGACAACAGAACAGCAGCAGCACACCCAGGTTAATTTCTTCTTGTTTGTGGGGAGGTGGGGTGTTTCTTTTGTTTGTCCAGTATACACACCCACCACAAAATAATACATTTCACCATTAGTTTACGTAAATTCTTCTGAAATTAAGATGCACATACTCCAAACACACACTGCCTTTTTCCTGGTAGAAGCAGTCGACAACTGCCTTTGTAGTTGCAGAAGTTCATAGTGCTTTCTTTCTGATACTTCCTCCCCTGCATCTCAGTATGAAAAATATACAACACTGTAGGAAGAAGATTTGGTCTGCTGTTCTTTTTTCTTTTTTTACAGGTACAAGATTGCTTCCCCTGAATCTCAGCCAACCACCTTCGTAAGAAATTTTGGTCTAAGTGTCCTTCCCTACTCCTGAGCAACCACAACACACAGATGGCATTTCTCCCCACCCCCCCAATTTGGGTAACTGTCAGTTAAGATGATTCGATGTTAGCAGTCACATGGCTGCTATAGCATCTGCAGAACATATTACAACTCTAAGCTCACATTATCTTTACACATTCCAAGTAAATAAGAAGCCAAGGATACAGAAATGCAGGAGTTTAACAGAAGATGGTGAATAATGGTAAATATTACAGCTCTTTGGAGAAGAGTAACTTCTTTAGTTAGAAAGTTGTTCACGACTTTGCAGTAAGGAGTCAACAGTAACAAACAGTTTGGTTAAAAGAAGTCCATAACAGCAAACAACAGGTTTTCATTTTAGGTTGGTTTTAGTTTTTGCTGGGGGTTTTTGTGGTTTGTTGTTTTGGTTTTTTACAAGTGCAATCCTTGTAAATTGAGAGAGAAAGAAAAAGTACAAGTCATCAGTGGGAAAGAAGGAATGACAACTAAAGCAGCACTGCCATACCCTGTTGTGCAGAGGCACACACAAGATTTGGATGAGGGCATGGTAACAAACACTACAGCAGTGATTAACATGCGTGTGTCCCAAAGGCTTATTCGGCTATCTGCAATGAAAACAATCCTGACCTTTCTCACCAGGCAATTATGAGAAGTGGAAAACACATCATTTATCCCCAGCAAGTAGGACTATCCCCACCCTAATAATAATGCCT
This sequence comes from Porphyrio hochstetteri, assembly GCA_020800305.1. Lineage (NCBI taxonomy): Eukaryota > Metazoa > Chordata > Aves > Gruiformes > Rallidae > Porphyrio > Porphyrio hochstetteri. The sequence goes on along the minus strand of CM036915.1, from coordinate 7,713,585 downwards.
GATTTCGTGTTATTGCACCATGAAAAGGAACACTCATTTCCCTACTTCTCCAAAACACCTTGAAGGGGAAGAAACATCTGTTTCAGCAGGCATAATCTAGTATGCTTTGACACGTCACAAGAACTGTCTTCCAGTCTCCCTATTTATATGCACAAGTTTGCTCCAGGAGCTTCTTCCTGAAAAACTTTCTTTTTAAAGCTAACACTTAACTATTAATGAACAGATGGAAAAAAAAAGCATGCTACAATTGTCCTTACATACAACTACAAAACTAATATAGCACTGCCAGATCTCAAAACCAGGCAATACTCTAAGTTGATGCAAAATAGAGGAAAAAAAAAATTAGTCAGTAATACCAGCATTTAAATTCTGAAGAGAGTGCAGAGGAAGAGAGAAAACAAGTCTGTGTGCCTTTTTTTATACCAAGCTATTTTAGTGCATTCAGTAGCCTGCAGACCTACATACGAACACTTGCATCCCAAGGAGCATGTTCCTACAGCCCACTTAACTGCTTCATTGTCATCAGTCCTTTGCAGTCTTTATTTAGTGTCTATGCAATATAAATTTATTAAAATCATCCCCTACTAATAAGAAAAATTGTATAGTAGAAGTTCATTTTAAAAGAGCGGTGGAAAGAAGGGGTCTAAGAAAAAGAATGGGTTATTTCAACAATTGTGTGAACTGAGCTAATGTCCAACAGTTTTGCAAAGGTAAAGTATAGCAGCCAGAAGACTTTAAGCAGATTCTCCTATTGGAATGAGTCTAATCGAATAATCAGTAAAATAACACCTTCAGGCTGCTGCTTAACAATACAAAGGGTTAAGGAGCAAGAAAAGCCTAAGCTAAAGGCTCCTCTCATCCTCAGGGCAGAGTATCTCTTATTTGCAAAGCTACTCTAAACTGAAGCCAACAGTCTGCTGTTGGTGATGGCCTTCTTGAGGTGGAAGAAGCATCTCTTCTTGCCTGCTCTAGCTTCACTTTTCTGGAGAGTTATTCATTGTATAAGCGCACAAACATCCCCCATATAAACGCCACACATGCAATCACTTTTATAACCCTAGCTGCTATTGTGGGTAACAAACAATTGCTTATTCACACCCAGAGTGCTATGGGGTTGGCTTTTTTTTTTTTGGTTGGGGTGTTCTTTGGTGGGGGTTTTTTTTGTTGTTCTTGGGGGTTTTATTGGGCTTTTTGTTTGGGTGGTTTTGTTGTGGGTTTTTTTTTCCTTAAAAGCTATACTATTATGTATTTGAAAGATACTTCTTTTCGGAGGGCAAAAGATTGATTGTTGCCAAAGTAAGCCTTACAAAGATGTTTTATGGAGAACACGTGCATACTTTTCTACCTTCCAATTTACTAACCTCTTCCATTTTCTAAATCATCTACTTCTTTCTCTTCCAGAGTCGTGGCCACTAGAAAGCACAAGAGAAAAAAGCAGCTCCAGAAGAATCAGCAAGCAAGGAAGAATGAACAAGACATTTCTACTTTCCCACAAAGGATATGCAACAGGGATGCCCCGGCTACCCAAAACAACCTGGAAACACCTTTCTACTCCCATCATAACTCCTCATCTCCTTAAAACGCAGTAATGACACCAACTCCATTTAGGAGCCAAGACTGGACAAAGGGCAAAAAAAGCAGCCCAGTACCAACAGCTGCCCTGATTACAATCCTCCTCATTGATTTCCTACTGGCAGAAATCCCACCTCTGCCTTTCACTATACAAATAGTCCACAGCCTTTTCCAATTTGCAGATCTCAAGAAGAGTTGGATGCAAATCACCACGTATTAAACTAAGAAAAACAAGCCTTTTTTAAAATAGCACATTCTGGGGGTTTGCCTTTTCTTTTTCGTAGGCCACTTCCCTACCACCACTCCATACAACTATGAATTCCCATGAATCCCAGGCTGAAGAATTACCCATGCCACTGAGTCAGGAGACAACACCCAGTCTCCTTTGCTTTCCTTCTGAAGCCAGGGTAGGAGAGACACTGACTACAGTCACCAGAACAAAATGACAGTAATTACTGCACAAGAGGCTTTACACAGGCTTCAAATTAAACTCTGTGGGTATTCAGATTTACATAGCCATCATGCCTTTTCCCATCCCACCCTACAGTCCTATACAGCTAGGATTTTTTTTCTTTCCTGTTTGTACATCAAAGCAGGAGAAGGGACAATGGAATTAACTAACACACTCAGGAGTATTAATGGTTGACCAGATCAGAACTTCCTAGCAGCACACTGCCATTCTGCATACAAAGCAAAACCAATAAAACGTTCTTCTCACGAAGAACATTTAGTAGACATTCAATTATTCTGACCACTGCAGGTGAACTAACACTAAGTTTTGGATAAAACTCAGCATGCAAATTTAGAAAGCTTTTGTAAGTAAGAAATTACCAAAAATGCAATCTTTCAGATCAAGCTTCAAGGCCTTCCTTTTGCAGTTTAAACTTCACTTTTTACTTCCCTGGTTGAGCATAAGGTGGTAAAAAACACAAAGTATAACTCAAAGCACAGTTCCTCCTGCACTCAAAGGAAGAAAGAGCCACACCCAGAAAGCCAAAGGTTAACCTTAAAAAATGGTCACAAAGCTACTTTTGTATGTATACCAGTAATTAAAACTAAGCTCATTTAAGTGGAACAAACTGCCTCACCAGCAGCTTTAACCACATGGCACTTACTTCTCTTCCCACAATTTCAAGTATATCAAGGATGCAGTATTATACTCTTGACCAAAACTGCATCGTGTCTATTCATCACCACTCTGGAATGCACATTCCCAAACAGGCAAGAAAACTATGTGGGCAGAAATGATCAGGGCTACTTTAGAATGTGCACTGTGCTTCTACCAGAACAGCATCTTCTAACCACTTGTTAAATACAGTTCCAACTTAGACTTTGTAAACCCAAAGCCCTTAAACATGGGCAAACTTCTCTTTTTGAAAGTTGCTCCAGTTGAACTTTGGCTTAAAAAACCCACAAGAATCCAGATTATAACCTGAGATTCCAGTTTGCAAACTTTAAATGCACTCAAATTTACACAACCTTTACCTCATCCCTTCATTACTCCTTGTGGTACAGAAAGCAGCTCCAATGAACTTCAACATTGTGAATGCAACCTTTTCTAAGAAAGTAACAAAAGGTTAGAGACCAAGGGAAATAACTAGTGTGGAAGTTTCAGCCTTTCCCCATCTGTTAACTTTAGAACCTGAGGCCTAAAGATAAAAGGTAAGGCATTAACTGACAAAAGAAAACTATTTCACTTGAAGACTGAACATGTTCAAAGAGAGGAAGGAAGAAAGGTAACAAGTCCCACTTAGCTGCATTTACCCCTCTGCATCTATTTGTTCACAGCGCTGTGTATTAACTCAAATCTGTTCCAGAAAAAAAAGAGTCATCAACAGAAGTGTTTTCACACTCCTGCCCTACTCCAGCCAGCCCCTTGACCCTTGAAGGGGAAGGCGCACATCAAAATACGATGTCGTTTCAATTCAGTTAAACTAAAGTTCTTCCAAACACAGAACTTCACACCGTTTTTTGTACCACTCTTGCCCTTGGATGTTCCTTATCACCAATAGCCCAACCCTCAGGTGCATTACTGTTCTACAATCGAAGGGCTCAGAAGGTCATTTCTGAGACAGCATATGGTCTTTTCCGGGCCTTGGGATGATCAGCAACATAGTTTTAAGAACATTCCATGATCTCTAAGACCTTTAAATTGTTACAAGGCAATACATAACAACAGTACTTAAAAAGCAGAGGTGGAATGGGAAAAGAACTTTCATCTTGCATCTATGCAAGAAACTAAGGGCATTCTTTAGCTGTCCAGTCACAGAATCGTAGGGGTTGAAAGGGACCTCAAGAGATCATCGGGTCCAACCACCCTGCCAAAGCAGCTCCCTAGCACATACTGCACAGATAGGCATCCAGACGGCTCTTGAATCTCTCCAGAGATGGAGACTCCAAAACCCCCCTGGGCAGCCTGTCCCAGGGCTCCGTCACCCTCACTGGGAAAAACTTCTTCTGCATGTTGGTGTGGAACTTCCTATGCTTCAACTTGAAGCCACTGCCCCTTGTCCTGTCTCCACAGACCACAGAAAAGAGGCTGGCCAGTTCCCTTTGTGTCCCACACTTGAGATATTTATAAACATTAATAAGATCCCCTCTCAGTCTTAATCCTGACACATACATCATAAATTGAACACATTAAGATTCCATGAGCACAGATCAACTATCAGCTTGCATGCACATATCATACTGGTGCCATTTTTCCTTGACAATGCACTGTCAACTTCAGAGTTAGTGCTTTCAAGCTACACTCACTCTGAAAATATGAAAGATAACACACACATCATCATATCAATAGCACAGATTATTGATGCCTGTACTTAACATACTTAAATAGAGACCAGTGGTAGTGCAACACTTCACGCAAGTTCAAAGTTTCTGCAGGGTTTAACTTCTTCCTCCGAACTAGAGGAAAGGCTGTTGCAAAGCCTTAGGTGGAAGACAACCTAAGTACACATCATTGCATCAGTAAATACAAACATTTATTTTAAAAATAATTTTCAAAAGCCCTATTTTAGATTAACTCAAGTTTTATTTTTAGGATGCAGTCACATTTTCAAGTTTGGGGTTTTTTTCGTACTGCTACCAGAGCTGGATACACATTTTTTTTCCAAGGTGAAATCTGAGCTTCTCATGTAGGCAAGTGATAAGTATCGAAACACACAATCGTAGGATCAGAACTTTGCATTTGGAAATCAGCCTGAACAAGTCTGATAGAATGGTACAGCTGACAATTACAAAGTATTTTTGCTTTTTAGTGTCTCACTTTGCATTTGTTCCATAACAGATGTAAGCGCACCAGCAATTCCTCCCAAAACCAGGAAAAAAAGTTTACTCCAGCATAAGCTACATGAACTTTTAGTACAAGGTATTTATACCAGGCCAAGAAAAAGCATCCAGCATGATTGAAAGTAATGCTCCTAACTAAACGAGCTTCAGTTACTTCTATAGACTTCTTTTCAAGATTAAGAAGGAGAAAGTCTGCACGCCCCACACTCAGCAGGAAAAACACACCACAAAACAAAACCACAAGAACAGGTATTAAAGCTACAAATAGTCCCCAGCAAGGAACTGATTGGTACGCAGCAGTTTGACACCCATCAAAAATGTCCAACAAGGAAAAACCTAGACATAGCAGCACTGTAACACTGAAAGGTCTCTGTTGGCAAGTTGAATGGCAAAAGAAAGTAATGGTATTTTTAACAGAACGGTCACTACAACCAAACTACTGGGGGTCTCCCTGACTGTACAGGCCTGAATAGCTACCTTCATTCTCAACCCATGAAGCTAGCAACTTGGATTCCTGGAGACAAACATCACTTAAATTGTTTTCTGTAGCAGTTTGATACCTTTTATAAACGTGCACGCAAAATGAATTACGGTGAGGTAGGTTCTGATTTTGCAAAGATGAGACATGCAGTAAAGAATCCCAAACTAATCACTACATAAAGACATGCTCACCAATATCAGTGGATGTCATGGCTTCAACTCAACTTTGAAGTAAGAGTCAAGAATGCAGTAACACAAGCAGGGACCCTACAAGCTTAGAATACAGATTTCTCAGAAGCTGCTCTTTCTCCCAAGGTAATCATCATTTCATAAATAATCATCCTTGATTGCTAGCCAAGCTATGGTGAGGATGACAAGCACTCAGAGTATTTCAGAAGAGGAACTCTGAAAACTGACTAAAAATAAAAGTCTATACATAACTACTCAGACATGCTACCCGTCAAACCCACCTCTTAGCAAGTATTTCCCATCTGTGCTTAATGGGCAGATGTCTTTGTAGTTTACTCAGCACATTTTTCAAAATGAAAAAGCATGTATGACATTCTAGCAGTTTATCAACCCAGCTGTAGAAGAAACTGGCTAAACTCTTGGTTAACAGCTGAAATGCCTGTCGAATTTTGGCCAATAACCTCTTCATCCTATGTTACAGTTACAGGTCATTAAAATGTTGCCCCAAAAAACTATCAAGTTACACTGAAACAAGAACCAGATGCTGAGGACAGTGGGGAGAGGAAGCAACCGAATCACCTATAAATCTGCAAAAATCAGCTAAGCCCTTTTTTTATTTTAATAAGGAAACATCTCTAAATGAGTAGGAAACATCAAGAGTTTAGCTTCAATACACGAGACAAATCTGTTTGATGAGTCAGTTCAATGGAAAATACTATCAGAAGACCATGGATTGCAGAGAAACCATTTAATCCAAAGTATTTTTTAAAAAAAAATCCTGAAGACCAAGATTAAAATATACACCACAAACCCACAGTGGTCAGAGAGATGAGAAGTGAAACAGTACTTCCAGCAAAGTTAACCTACAGTATTTTTTTCCCCTCACAGAGTAAAACCAGAACTGAACAGCAAAAAGAAAACTTATTGTAAGAAAGCACTTTCAAAGCATGACTGATTTAATATTCATACCTTCAGAGTCACATAAATTCTAGTAATTTATGAGAAAGTTAAGTGCAATGGCAATATCTAAATCTGTACTTCTTGTATCAGTGTATTGATTTAGTTGCATCTCATTAATTTTTCTAGACTGACATTCAAAACATTCCTTTTGACATTTAATCTTCTAAAAGATACCATAATGTTATCAACAAGTGTAATAATGCTTCTTTTTTGCCTCACTACCATTTCAGCTGATCCAAATTAAGAAATGTTGAACTGAGCTACAGAAAATACTTCTCTATAGATGTTGAGGTGCAACTACAAGAAGATAATTTAAATATATATTAAAAACAAACCTTCTTGCCCTAACAATCACTACAAAGAGTGTAGACTTTCTTTACCCAGAAGAGTAGGAAAACTCTCACTACGGAATTGCATTGTCCAGTTAGTTTCCTGCTGTAAATTCATCAATTTAGTTCACGGCATTGTTACTGCAGGAAACCTAGACTCCATTCTTCTACATCAAATTAGTATTTTAGTGCACTGTCACTGTATACTATTTAACCAAACAGCAAAAGCTGTATTCAATACACCAGCTGCTTATCCCTGAATACCCATTACTGCTTTAAGATATTTTAGGCAAAGGTTGAGCACACTTTGCAGTTGCTGGAGATGCAGTAATCACAGGTGGATAATACCTGTAGTCACACTCCCCCCAAGCAAGGGGACAACAATGCCACACTGCACAATAGAAGCTCTGTCCTAGAATTCTATAAATTTCATCCATGATACACATACAATAATCAAATCATACTACTTTGCTTTCCATCTCTTCAGATTAGAAGAGATGCTTAGTTTTTGATCCAAACACACTGAACTCAAAACAGGTTTAGTCTCTAAGGTATAAGTAATCAATAGATTGCATTAAATGCAATATATACATTCCTAAGTCAAAGGTTAAGTTGTGAATGCTAAGCTTTGCCCTTCATAGGTATCGGGCTATTATGCTTCTTATTGTAAGGCTTACTTGGATTGGATGTTCACTTCCCACAAACATCCAGAACCTTACTTTCAGTGAGAATATGGATTCTCTCCAAATATCTTCACAAAACAAAAGCACAGTTTTATCCTTGTAATGTTCTAGTCAGGCTAGTGGAATATAAGACTTCATATTTTTGGACTAATTTCTTCTCTTCCCACAATCCTCACAAGTCAGGCTGGTGTTCTAGTTACCATGTATGATGCCATGAAGCCTCAGATAAACTTTTACTTGGAGGCTTCTTCCTATTCTCTATACCAATTCAAGAAAAGACATTGGATCTCAAACTTCTGTACCACATATGCTACATTTCAGGAAACTACCTTCCACTGTATTGGTGATAATCAATAAAGGACCATTGTTTTTTAATCCCTTCCCTCCCCTGCTTTGCCTAGTTACACATACTCTCTCCCCTGCTAATCCACCCCCTCTCCAAAGCCACATCAACTTTTCAAGGCTGCTTGTTTGCAGCAGTTCAAAATAAGCCACACAAACCAGCAATCTCACACACAGGACTAATTCTGAAGTCAAAATTAACACGAATACAATTCAAATGGAGACAAGTCAACAACTGGGTCCAGATAAGAACTGCACATGTAGTCAGCAGGGGAGAAGTGTTGTTATAGAAAATGGGGGCTAAAAGCATAGAATGAGAGCCAGCTTTGTTCACAGTCAGTAGCCTAAGTGCCTATCAGTCAGCAAAAGCATTTTTAAAACAGCTGCATCAAAGCTTTCTGCAAGTTAGTCAGCATGTGACAGGCCAGCACATTACAACAGTGCCACAGCAATCTCTGCATAATAGGAGTGCTCTGAGTGACCTGAAAGGTCAGTGTTTTTAAGCATTCCAGTAATCTGTAAATTGCCTTGGCTTATCGCTTGGAAGCAACATAATTACATTGCTTGAAGGGCTAGGACAGTAAAGACAGATTTTAGGTATTATGTTTTGGTCAGCTACATACTAGCCTCTACACTTCAGGTATATCCAGGAAATATGACAAACACACACAAAAAAAAAAGGAACATTAAAATGGATAAATTTGGTTTTCTGACAGCAAATAGTTTTCCCTCCTAATTTATTAACACTATAGTATTTTATCAAGTATAAATATCTTTGAGGGTGGTTTGGTCTTGGTTGGGATTTTTTTAGTATCTCGAACAAGTGTTACCAAATGTTTAAAAGTTACTTTCTAAAAGCCAAACTTTTAAATAAAGACAGAAAATAAATTCAAAGGTCCTGTTCTGGAAGTTAAAAGGCAGAGCAAGCAAAATCCAGTTTCATACTAAGCACCCAGTTCCATTTGAAAAATAGGACTGCCCAAGAAAAAAGAGAAATTATTACCGCCACCAAAGCAGTTTACTCATAGAAAAGCCAGTCATTAACTTTATTCAAAGATTATTCTGGAAACAGAAAAGAAAAACTGGATCCCTCAGTCCATCTACCTCACAAGACTAAAAACTTAGTATTTAAGTTGCCAACAGGCTAGTCAGGGTTACAGTAAGAGTCAAACTATTTCAATTCCCTATTTGATTCCTGTTTCCCTCCTGTCACACACCACAGCATACAGAACACGTGGAAACTGGACCGGCATTTGCTGCTCACTACAGTTAATTTCACCCTGTTCTGTGTAGCCCTTTTGCTGCTTAACTCTACCACCATGCAACTAATTAGTTTCTACTATCTGACTCTAGCTGACTTCAAGCATTCTTCATCCACACAGAAGGAAGCGAAAACAAGGACAAACAGAAAAACATCGTAACAGTCTCAATTGTAATTCAATTGTTGAAAAGACGGGAAAAGCCCATACAACATTTCTCTGGCTGTTTGCATTTGTTTAAAGTATTTTCATTATCGGTAACTATCAGTATTAACATTACCAGTAACTTGTAAGCAAGGGGAGATAGTCAATTGAATGAGAGGCTCTGGCTAGTAAAACACATGCTGCAAAAATACAACATTCACATTTAAAAGACATCTCCTGCCTGTCTGCATTTTAAACTAAGATGCTAGCACAATCTGAAGTACAGTACATAAATGTCACATTACTGTCAACTAAATTAAGTTTACAGCCCAAAAATTAGTCCCACCATTATCAATAATCCAACTGAATTAAAAGGTATTTTCATAAAGCTGAAAGGAAAAAAAAAAGCAACACTACTGGTCATTCTGAAGGAGCTTAGCAACTCCCAACCACTGGCTTCTTACTATTGTTTACAAGTCTTACCTAGATAAGGAGGCATTTACTGATTGCAGATAAACACAACAAATAAAACCTTTTAAGTTAGCACTGGTTTATTTCAAATGGATCATCTCTGATTTTAGACACTCTCAAAGGCAGAGAGTCCTTCAAAACAAAAAATCCAAACATACATGTTGGGATTTTCTACTCCCAACATCAAAATTCCTCTTAACATGCAGGACATGCAGCTTTGAAATCAGACAAAAACTACAAAATGTCATTTGGAACAAGGCATGTATTGATTACATAATCTTACATTTCAAATGGAAAACTGAACCAGAAAAAAAATGCACTTTCAAAAAAGGAATGGAACAGGCTCCTGGGAATAGCACACCAGCAGAGAAACTGGCTGTTGGCCTTTGGCTCCCTCTTTCCTTTCATTCTCTTCTCCTTCAAATATAACCTAGTCTTTTCCTCCCTTTTTTTTCCCCTGTAGTTCCTTCCTTTTCATCATATTCTCACTTTTGGCTTAGCCAACAGAAGCTCGCACAGAAATCCAGAAAACGTAGGCAAATACAATTAAAACATCATCACAGACAGATCTTTGGCCACTCCCTGATAAAAGTGCATTTGAGAAATTGGGTGCAACCTTTCACTCAAAAGATGAAGGAATTCAAGCAATTCTAAGTATTGCACAGATCTTGCTATTCCAGCTTCCTCCTCTTAATTCTTAAGATACAATACTCTCTTGCCATGGCCTGGAACATGCCTGCTATTTATTAATTTCTGAATCCCCCTTGCTTGTAAACACCAATTTCAACTGATGCACTCTTGGCACCTCCATGAAGAACACCACGCTGATGCGGGTATTCTCCATTTCAGAGATGTCTAAGAAATATTGAGTGGCAAAGACTGTATTCTGCCAAGACACATACTATCAGAATAACTGAGAGGATGAGGACAGGGCAGACAATAACAACTCTGCAGTGATACAGCGCCTCTGCTACTCACCTCAGAAGGTAATGGTGCAGAGGCTTATATTATCTTTACATAAGATCTCCAGATTTGCTGCTGACTGCAACATAAACAAAAATTTTTAATTCCAATAAAGCTAGTGGCATACAGTTAAGAAGCTTCCCAACTGTCCCCACAATGACAACATTTAATGGCCCAATTTAATTACCACCTCAGAGCTAGGCGATACTTACCTTTCAAACTGGTGCTATCACACCTAATAATTATAAAATATAGGTGTCAGCAGCTGCAAGACAAATATAATAGACTAAATATTCAGAGTTGCATACTGGCAGGGTATTCAAACAATTTTACTGATAGGTCCCCTAATTTGAAAGTCAGCAGTTTCCTGGACAGCTCTAAGGGGCATTTACCATTTGACTACCAAGAATAAACAAACTACAATAAACTACATGAGCAAGATTAGAAAAAAAAAACCCCACACAAATACTGGCATGTTGCAGAGTGCTTCTACAGCACTGTATCTGATTCAGATCAAGTACGTTCTTGGTTCAAGCCATTAACATGCTTGTTGTAAGCCTGTAGATCTTTCTTGTGTTCCCTAGCTAAAGGTTCCCTGGTTTAGAAGCATTAATCCTGCCTACATTATCCATAGGGGTCAAAACCCAAACAAAATGCAAGTCCATTCAGTTCTCTCATACAAGATTACCCTCCAGGAATTTCCATTCCTACATAGTCAGGTTATTAACAGAGGGGTTTATCCTGAAAGTGATGGCCAATCACTTTCCGCAACTTAATTTCAGTTTTGAAAGGAACACAAGTTCTTTTGTCAGAAAGTCATGCTTTCAAGCTTGGCTTCAAGATCTTACTTAATACCCACCTGAATTCAGGGTGAGCAGATTTACAGGAAAAGCCTGTACCTTTTCCATCTAACACTACGCTGGAAAACTACTTCATGCGGAGGCATTTGTGGGCAAAGGAGTATTTTTCCAAGTAACACGTAGGAACAATGCTGGGTCAAGTGAGGTAGGATGTCATTTTTTTTAAACAGGCATCCTGTGCAGAGAGGGTTAACATTATCTGGCCTTCTCCCAGATTTAATTCTGGGGAAGCCTGCCATATAAAATGAACATGAATTACAGATTTATTATGAGCCTTGGAATTTGTTCAGATAAACAATACTTGGCATGCTTAGCCCCAGGTACTATCCTGATCCCGTATTAGTTACAAGTGACTAATTACGTTGTCAAGTAGCACCTTTTAAAGTTACTTCTCCTGGAGTTTTACAGTTACAGTAATTCCAATTTAACTTTCTATTAGAAACAACAAAGATTAAGACATCATAATTTAAGCCAACTATGTTTTCAATGAAGTTGAAAGCAACTGTGTAAGTGGCTCTCCTTTTGCTTTTTGATTTTTTAAGGCTTTTAGATTTGGGGAGGGGTATTTAACCATTTCATAGCAGTGTGTGACAGGTCAGTGCTTTTGCAAACTCATGTCATCACAGTTCATAATTTAAGTAATCACAAACTGACATCGCTGTTCAAATCTGTCCTGTTTCACTATCTTACTGGGTTTATAATTTAAGGTTATTACTTCCTTTTCATTAATCCTGCTTAAAAAAATTGAGCAGTATCTCTTTAGCCACAAGTTACTTCTTCATAATTTACGATACATCCAACTTGATAATGAATACAACCAAGTCTCTAACATTGTAGCAACACTGTTGTGGCCGTCGTCTAAAAAAAGACTAATAAACAAAGTTTGCAGAAAAGAGCAAAGGATACTCTTCCAGCCACTCCAACTCTCTTTACATAGCTACATCCAAAAGTTTGACTGTTATGCTCTAAAGCGTATTAACAAGTCTAAAAGACAGTATCTCTTTCTCTATGCATCCTGCTTATTCTACATCCCACCTGGATACATCATAAGAAACAGTCACCAGCCTAGAGCAGCAGCAGCTGAAACAGGGCCATTCTGTATTTACAGGGAAAATTTAAAAGCTGGATATATAAGTGGGGGCCATCTGTTAAAGCGATTGCTGACCCAGTGGGGCAGAGGGGAAGATGCTGTTACTGGACCCCATTCAAACTGGGCAAGGAACAGCCTATACAATCCCAAAGGATCATGAGTTGAAAACTAATTACTGCCTGGTTTAGGAGGGGCAGGGGAATATTTTGTAATTAAGTTCCTAAGACCTCAAATGTTAAAGGCCATGGCAAGGAAGACAGAAGACTGCTCATCAGTGCAGCACTTCCTGGGAAGGGGGTTGGGACTACAAACCAAGGAAAACATCTACTTTTGCTCAATTTCTTTTTGAGCATCTCAGCACTTGGCATATGTGGGGGTAGGGTGGCGAGACAAAAAGATTATCAGAGCAGCACCAAGCTCTGTTATTGCCGCTTCTGCGATGGAAAACTACCAAAACACCTTACAATGAGTTACACAGGTGAAACAGGGTCATAGTATACTTGCCCACTTCTCATAACATGAACTCCAATAAAACACTCCATACTATCATCTTACTGAATTTAGGCTGCCCTCCCCCACTGCAAAAGGGTAGAACATCTGTTTATAATGGATTAGGAAAGAAGAATCCTATTACAGATTACCAAATAGCCTTGAGAAATTTAACATAAAGCCAATATTTAGTTTTTTGCATCTACAGTGTTTTTATTATTTTAAAATGTCTAAAAAAATCCTGAGATGCAAAGGCAGGAAGCAACTCTGAAGAGCTACTGAAGATCCTCCACAGTTCAGAATTGCAAACATGAGCAAAGTACCCAGTCCTGCACCCACTGGGGCAGTTCTCCAACCCTGCAGCAGCCCATCTACATAGCTGAAACAGCCCACGGCACTGGCGGTTTAAGGAGCTACCTAAGGATATACCACATTAGGGAAATCCCATGGATAACCAAGCAGACACCGCTGTCCCTGGACAAGTCACCACACCCATGGTGGCCTCAGCAGCACCCGTTACTCTGCAAGATCCAAGGGACCCACAGTGGACCTTACAGCATTCAAATGAATGTATTCCTCCATTTTCTCAGGTCCTTTACTAAAACATGTCACAGCCTCTTGAAACAAGGGCACCCCACTATTTATGAGTGTAGATCGCATATTTAAGTAATCTGTGCGGAAAAACATAATTATAAGACAATGTTTTCATTTCAGGACTTTTTGGACTCAGCATAAATACACTCCACAGAATCACAGAACTCATTTTAAGACTTCCCTACGGCTGTTTGCTTAATCAGTACATTCAGTGAAGAAGTCTTGGCAATATATTTGCCTGAGAAAACACTGAGCATAGCTTGATATTAATTTTTGTTGCATTTACACTATGATAACCAGGAAAAATTCCGAGGATATAAGTGACCGATGTCTTTCTTAACCAGAGGGTAGTTTGCTGTACAGATTACATAACTTCAGACATCCTATAAACTTAACAATAAGCATTTGCTTCAAATACTACCCCTTAACTCAAATGGGCATCTAGAGTTTGACACAGTGTCAATAAACCAAACATTGGAACTATTCATTTTGACATAGACACGGATACGTCTTCGCTCTCCTCACAGTGCTTGTAATCGGATTTCCTCCCCAATGTACGCAAGACAGCATCTTTCCTCTCCTTAGAAGACAGGAAAACAAAATAGAAAAAAGGGCTGTTTCGTACTGCAAGCTTATTGGCATGGTCTGCAACAAATATCATTGAGCTGATGGGTCCTCAGTCAGAACTTCCTCAACAATCATTTTGGACAAGTACTTTGACCTGAGCTAGACAATAGTTTTGTTTAGTATTTCAAGCAATAAAACCAAAGTACTTCACACAACCCACAGTTTGAATAGTTAACTAGTAACAATACTGTTTTCAACTCAGTATCTTACACTGAAGACTTAAGGCATTTTCCTGAGTCCTAATAGCAGAAAGTTTTGACCACGATAGTACATTTTAGTGTCAACGTGGACATATATTCCAGCTTAATGACCATGCTTGATTTCAAGCACCAATTCAAAACACCTTGATTTAAGCTTTTTTTTTTTTTTTTGCATAGACAGAAGCACAATATCTATTCTCTTAAGCATAAGTAATAGTACAATGTGCATGTTAAAATACTTAACTCATTTCTAGATGTCTTCCTTGAAACAAAGATTAGCTAGCTGGTCACTGATAGTCTTCCAATTTTCCACTCTATAAAGGTGGAACCAGCTGCCAGGCACAGTCAGACTTCAAGCTTTGTTTACATTACAGTAATCTTTGTGCTGCATGTTAAGCCAGAATCTAACTCCAGAGTATACGTCATAATGACCTACAGAGCACAGAGCTCATGTCTCTTCTCACATTACGACAAAATTCATACTGAAACCATCTAAAAAGCACCTAAACTATCATTTGGTAGTTCAAGTTGCCTATAGTCATAACCATAATGGTCAAAGAATGGAAGAAAATCCAAACCCAAAATGAAAGTTAATGTTGATGTTTCCTTCTTTATAGAAATGTTTAGTGTTTATAAGACACTGAAATACATAACTCCTAAGGTCCAAATAGAACTTATGTGAACACTATCAAAAGTAAATGCAATTGTTTTACGTGATCTTTTTTCCACATAGAAGGTAGATTCTGATGTCAAACCAAACCCTCGGCTTCTTGCCATACTTAGTGCTACCTCCCCACATGCATTTTCTATGTAGTTATTTCTTTGCTGTTCTAGTTGAATCATCTCACCAACAACCTGAGAACTGATCTAACATTATAGCATCCACATAGATTTAAATGGGAAAAACAAAATACTGTCCCAAACGCTGCCGTCTTGTAGATTACAGCACATAAAAAACCCCCACAAACAAAAAACACATTTAAAAGCTTGTGTATATACCCTCTGTAAGAAACAAATATATAGGTGTCTCCAACTAGGATTTGGGGTAGAACATTAATCCACTTTTATGAAAACTATACGTTGTTCCCTCTAGTGAGGAAACCAAAGAGTTCATGGTATCAGCAAGTCTTGAAACGTTAACGTGATCAAGTTCTCAGTTCCTGATTGAAGTGGTAGATAACACATACATGCTTGGAGCTAGAAAGACTTTTTAGAACAGCCAAAATCCAATTACAGGACTGAGGTGAAAGACTGGGAAATACTTTTTATGCACGTATTTAAAACTAGAAGGAAGAATCTAGGTTCTAGGAAGAACCTAGGTTCAGCATTCAAAAAGGATCAAGAGTTCAAGGAGTCCTGTCCCTACATTTACCACTTAAAACCATTCATGGGATTTTTTTTTTTTAAACAAATGTGGACTGTATTTGAACCCTCAGCTTAAAGGTGGAAAGCTTTACATCTCATTACTAATACCCTGACACAGCCATTCCCACAGCATCCATCAGTATTGTTCAAAAAGACATCAGAAGAGATTAAGCCCCTTACATTTTGCAATCACAGCCACCACTAGATTAGACGCAGAGCAAGATTTCATTTCTCTCACCATTTTTATTGTATACTGCCAACAGCTACAGCAACCATTTAAAACTAATAAAATCACATTCTTTTAGAGCATAGCAGGAAAACTGTGAGGTAACCGAAACTGAAAGGCAGCTGAAGGTAGTATAAAGATTGCTGATAATAGGGCATAACGCAATCAATCATACCAGCCAACATTCCAACATGTCCAAATAAGAATTATTCAGCTAATAAAAAAAGTTACATTTAAGTCTGCTTCTGGTCAAGTGTGCAAAAATAAATGTGGACATGGACACAAGGCCTACAAGGCTAAAAAGTATGTCAAGCAGCTATTCAGAGAAAACCATTCAGAGTCTTTTTAAAGCATTATGAACCCAAAAATAAGAAGCCATATGCCATGTCCAAAGGGGTGACAAAAGGGAACAAGATCCGAAATTTGAACATGGAAGCCCTCCAACGTTCTAGGATTTCTAAAATATTTAGAAGCCACTTGCCCCCCCACCAAATCTACAACAATTAAAACTATGTGAACACTAGCCCAAAACTAATAGCTGAAGTAGAACTAACATTACCCGTCTATGGAAGGCATTTGTTTTGACAAGGAAATTCACATGAGCTTACATGCATAGGATTCTAGTCTCTAAAGGCATTTCTGTGATCAAAAAGGTTAGAAATATGCTCTTTCAAATACACGATTTTTATAAAATCTGAAAATATACCAATGAAGAGTTAAACCTCAGGGAGACCTATTTTGCAACATTCTTAAATTAACATACCTTTCAGTATAATTAGGCTGGCTGATATTGTATACATGTATACATGCTCGAAGGGCCAATTTGATATGACCATGATCTGGAAGAAGTTTCAAATAACTGCTTTGGTAAGATACAACTTTTAATTTTACACTCGACTGTACACTAGTTTACAGTCACAATAGATAATACTTCTGTATTAAAAACAGCTTTAAGACAGTGAACGCACATGCGGAAGGCGGTATTTTTCCACAGACGCATAAGGATTTTGAATTGTAAGTGGGAATGCTGCCCTTCAATTTTATGCAAGAGAAAAATCTGCAAAATTTAAGCTGATGCAATTTCTCACAATTCCTCACACGGCACAATTCTAACACAACACTATTCTTTTTAGGAGCAAAGACAGTGTTTACTTTCAAGTGCTGTTTGTCGTAAAATAAATGTGTGAACAGTAAAAAAAGCATGCTTTGTCCATTTCTGAGGTTAGGTGATACCAGTTTGAAATACTGCCTAATCACATGCATTTATTGTTGAAATGTGTGCACGTAAACATTAGAATAAATAAAAGACCTCTGAAAACATACTTTGAAGAGAAGCATACAACTCAGTGGGTCAACACAGGCACTTAAGGCAGTTTTTTTATTAAAAAAGCCAACAAACACCAAGCAACACAGTCTGGAAGCTGAAGCTGTCTTGAATACAACTTCAAAGTATAATTAAGAATTCAGAATTGATAAAATCGCCACTGCTAACAATACCTTACAACTAGCAAGTTTACCCGTAACTTAGCATTTCAAGTTTTCAAAGGCAATGCAGCAAGGTGTGTATTTTGCTTCAGCCTGCAGAATATCACTTCTGAGTAAGCGCATACCACTAAGTGACATCAGACCGAAACCACATAGTTTCACTCGAGAGCAAACACCACTAAGCCGAGCTCCAGCAACACCAGCTAACACGCGGTGGGAACTCATCAAGCTGAAGCCAGGGCAGCTATTCAGGAGGCACAGCTAAAGATTACTTCGAAATTCAAATTCAAACTAGTTTCAAAGCAAACCTTTAATTTTACACGAAGGAAAAATAACCTGTTGAGCGTTCCTAACTCCACCTCTTTCCCTCGGGGACGTTCAGCATTACTCACCGCCGCGGCAGTGCTAGAGGAGGTCAGAGTACACACCCCGCAACGTGCACCTGCACCATAAACACCTACGGGTGAGGGGGAGGACCGGCACAAGTTTCTGAAGGATTACTGCCGCCCCAAATCTGTTTACCGTATGTCAGCAACAATCATCCCCGACTGATTCAGCGGCTACAGAAAAATCCTGCAACACTGGACTCTCCCGGTTAAACCTTCCTTCCCTAATTGCCGGTCGACTCTGCAGCCCGGAACAAAAGGGCACGGCCGGGCCCAGCGCGCCCCCCAACACCCCTGCCCTGCAGCCGGCGAAAGCGCTCTCCGACCGCCGCCGGGGGCTTCCGCTGGGGGAGGGCCGGGCCGCTCCCGCCGGGGCAAGGCCCGACTCGTGGGAGCGCGCCCGGGGTCGGCGCGGACCCGTCCCGCCGCCGAGGCCCGGCGCCCGCGGCACTCCCTGCCCGCCAGCCGGGCGCCGCCGCACGTCCAACAGGTAGGCGGCCGGGGAGCGCCGTCGGAGCAGCGGCCCCGGGCCTAAGGGGCCGCGGGCCACCTGAGCGCTCGCTCGGCGTGGCCGGCAGGCTCGCCGGGCACCCAGGGAGGGCGACCTGAAGGCCCCGGCGCGCGTCGCCCACCCCCTCAGGCCGAGCCGCCCCCCGCGCCCCCGGGGCGGGCAAGGGAAGCCGCGGCCGCCGGCGCACGGGCTCGGCGGGGCACGGGCTCTCCGGGCCGGCTAGCGGCTGCAAGGCGGCGTCGCCAAAACCGCGCCGGGGGGACGGCGGGGATTAGAGCGGGGAAGAGCGCGCCGACGCCCCGGGGCTGAGCCTTACCTTAGTGGAAGCCGCCGCGGCCCTGGCAGACATTTTGTTTCCTTCTCTCCCCCAGAACAGAGCGAGTGTGTACGCGCCTGCAACTACTCAGGCCGGGGGAGAGAAACTCCCCGCCGCCGCCCGCGCCTCACGCAGCTGCCCGAATAAACATCCCAGGGCGCGGGGGGAGGAGGAAGAGGAGAGCGGCGGGGAATGGGCGGGGACGGGGGAGGAGGGAGGAAGAAAGAGGAAGGGGAGCGGAGGCTCAAGTTTGATAAAGGTCCGATCCCTCTCCCGCGCCCAGCGACGCCTAGCACCTCGCCGCCGGGGCCCGCCGAGCTCGCCCAGGGCGCGGAGGGCGGGAGCTGCCCTCTGCCCGCCCGTCCCCTCAGCGGCCGCGCCGCACGCCTCCCCCCCGCCCGGCGGCCGCCGCGTGCCTTTCCCCCCGCGCAGCCACTGACATGTCTGACTGCCGGCACGGCCCATCCCGCCCGCGGGGGGAACGGCCGCGCCCCCACCCCCCCCCCCGCTCCCACCCCGCCGCCGGGCCAGGGCGCCCGGAGCGGCGGATGAGCGGCGGCGGCACGGCAGCTCCCGGCCCCGGCGCCCCCACCGTCCGCCGCGCGATGCGGGGCGACCGGAGGCCCGGCTCTGCCGCCGGGCTCCCCCGCGCGATGGTCGGGGCGGCGGGCACCGGCGGCGGGGGCCGGAGCAGCTGCCGGTCCACTGCAGCCTATCGGAGCGTGGGGGGCGGTTTGAAACGCGGTGAGTGGAACGGGCCGGGGCCCGCCGCACCCCAGCACCGAGCGGCACCGCTGCCCCGCGCAGAGGCGGCTAGTGCCGGCACGTCCGTGCCGGTGCTCCCGAGCAAGCGCCGGGGCGGCTCAGCCGCGCACAGGGCAGCGCCGGCGCTCGCTCCTGCACACACGTGGGGCGAATAAACTCTCGCAGCCGTGTGAGCGACCGCAGGGCTGGGACGTCACACAGCCGGGGCTCGAACCTGCCTTTGCGCTCGCCCATTGTTTGAAGGGGCGGGACATCGGTGTGCAAGCTCCTAATTGTACATTTTGTTCTTGAGATAAAAGCAATAAAGGCACAAAAAGAAAGCAGCCTGGGAGATGTGATTTGGCTTAAGCCGGTGACTACGCAGCCTTAGCATTTCCTACAGCTCCAAGAACTGCTCTGCCTGTGCCTTTAAAAGAAACTTTTCCAAGCATTTGAGGCAAAGGGGTTTTAGTCCCTTTTACAAAGTAATTAGTTATTTAAGCACTAGCAGAAACATTGCACACATTTATCTCCCTTTAGAAAAAGGCTTTTTAAAGACGTTCTCTCTTTTCTGGGAGGTCGGTGTCTAACCCGTGCAGGATGAGGCTCTACCTGACAACAGCTGGAGATGGGACCCAAGCACGCTCCTACTTTTCTACAACAGGACAGCTGAGTGCACGGAAAGCTGAGTGCAGACTCCACAGTTTAAGACCAGGTCGTAAGTTAGTCCATCCACTTCCAAAAGAAGCACCCACCCAAGTGCTTTGAAGTTCCATGACAAGATGGGACGCTCTGTGCATTAGCCACACTACAGTCCATAGTTTATGATATCTATTAACTGCCTCTTACATATTAGGGTAGTTCCATGACTAATCAGATACATCAGCTTCCAGTGAAAGTGAGAAAAAATCCCAGAGCAAAACAGAAGCATTTTGCATGTGCTTTGCAAACATTTCACAGGGCACAGATGACAGCAAAAGGCATGGTTTCAGGGCCACAACTTTCTCGCAGTTGTGCTTTCATGTGCTACCAGCTGCTTTCGTGCTCCATGCAATCTTAAGAAGTACTTGTATTCTTAAAAGGAGGCAATAACTCAATGATCCAAATCACTCCTCTACAAAGAAACGCCCTACCCAAAGCTACTGTATGACTTTTACGTTTGTTCTCCTTTGAAAATAAACAAATTCGTATTCCAGGAAATAGCTGAAGCAAATTCCCAAGGCAGCAGTCTGAAATCTGGGGGAAGGGCCAATTCCTCTGCCACAGCATGGAGAACACAGCACTGCAGGGCAGAGCAAGCGCACTGAGACCTTCTCCCTAGGAGCAAATGGTGCCAGCCATCCCCCTTGTACATCCTAGGACAGCCTCATAGCTCCAGTAACCTCTAGCTTTCATCAGCCCCATCCTTGACTTTTTGGCACCTGACTGCTCCCGGAGTACCCCAACGCGGTGGCTTCACTCCCCTTTTCTGCAGAGGCGTGTAGCAGCTGTGCTGAGCTCAGGAGGGGCTCGTCCCCACGGGGTGCTACGTCACAGCACGGCCTTTTGCCCCAGCTCCTCTGCTGACCCCTGCCATGAAAACACGACTGCACATTGTTTACTTGCTAACTGCTACATGCAACTAAGCCTCAGATATTTCTGTTCTCATCTATCCACACATGCAGTGGGCGGCACGTGACATTTTTTCCACCCGCACACTTCATAGCCAGAGTCTACAAGTACTCACCAGAGGCAGGAAGGAAAAGCCTGAGGTCACAACAGGAAGGTGGGGGAAGATTTCAAGGTATGGAGTTGCATGAAAAGAAACTCAGGGGAGCGTGACCTGAAAGAGTAGGCTAAAATAATCCCTCCCTTTCATCTGCCCCCCTCCTGACTAAGGATAGTTCTGGGAGGGTGGGCAGTGCCAGCAGGTCTGGGAGGACAGGCTGGGAACAAAGATTAAAGACCATGAAACAAGACGAGGCATACAGCAGGGGAATGAAGAGATCGGAAGCATGCCAGTGCAAAGAGGTGGAGATGGATCCCTAAAACAAGGCAGAGGACTGTCCGAGAGGACAGCAGGCCTGCTGGCAGCCTAGTTCTCTTCTCCCAAGATTTAGGCCCTGACAATATACTTCTCTTCCCATGAGAAAGGAAAAGTTACTCATGCTGAGAGGATCCTAATAATCACATTCTCAAAACACAGCGGCCTTGTTGATAGGGGTACAGGCTACCCTAAACCAAGAAGCAGTTATGGGAAGGTACCTGGGAGTAACGGAACATGTTAAGAACCAGTCATAGTAAGATGGTCAAAACAGCAGCTGTGCGGATGCTTTTAGGCATTAAAGGTAAACTAACGATATTTAGCTATAAGATATGTTTATCAGAACTCTTTATAATCACTAACCAATCAATACAGTGTGAACAGTGTGTGTAACCAATTAGCAGTTTTTTAGCTTGCCACGTTTGCAGTAATAAAGGTATATAATCTGTGTGATTTCACCCAATAAATGGCTTCACCTAGAATTCATCTCGAATTGCGTGTTGCTCCCTGCCGGCTGCCACAGAGGACTATGGGAAGAGAAGTAGTTATTCGGGAACTAGGAGAAAGATGGGCAACAAACAAAAAGGTGAAAGAGAAATACTAAGCAAAGAAAGTTCCAGCAAAATGGAGGTGCCATTTTTGTATCCTCTTGCACTGGATGAGAAAACAACATCAATCCTGAATTCAGCAAGGAAGAAGAGTATTTAACAAGGCAGGATTTCTAGGAGGTTGAAACGTCTGACAGTGGATGTAGAATGATTACTGATGATCTCTCACCTGTCAGGGAGAGGACATACGTAACTCTTTGGGCCCACAGCGACTAACGGGATTTGCTTCTTTCTCTAAATCTCTTTTTCGTTTTTTCCTCAGTTGTTTGCTGGGTTGTTTTTTTTCCTTTGTTCCTTCTTACCCACCTCACTTCTCCTTCCTTCTAACAATTGTTAAAAACTCCATCTCTACTCTTGATATGAATTAGAGGAGCTAGAAATGCCATCTTACTCTAGTGGCATTGTTAAAACGTATGTATTTGTTGGTAGGTAGAAATTATTTTAATGAATGTTTTTGCTTTTTTTTAAATAAAGCAACAGCAGGACCGTGGTCCTGTCCTTTCAAGTTCTTTCTTCGGGAGAACTTTTTCATCCTTTCATTAATAAATTACTCATAAGCAAAGCCACCATAAACAGTATTGAAAATGCCAAACCAAATATTGGTCAAATATTGTCAAATCAACCTAAAATAACTATATTAAGTGAAAGAAATATGGAATTACATTCCTATTCCTATTGCTACTCAACTTCCCTCCCCTCCCCCCGCCCCCATCTTAATAAAGTATTACAAAATTCATCTCTGAAATGAGCAACTTACACATTTATAAAGCTTTTGGGATTCCAGTGTATTCATGTATTCCCTTGAAAAAGGCTTTAAGGAAACAGCAAATGTCCACATATATATATGCACATACTGATATGTAGTGAGAGGTATATACGCATCAGTGTTGATGCATATATATGCCCTATAGATACAGTACATTCAGTCAGATACAGATACATAGCAAGTCCCATCTGTTAGCTGAAGGATCAGAATTTTAAATCGTACCACTGATACTGCCCTTTTAGGTCCTGGAAAGAGGATGGCTTCCTCATCTTTAGAGGGAGAATTGTCCTAAAAGTCAACAGCTGAAGAAAAGCAAGCGCTTTACTCATCCTAAATAGCTGCTACTAGGAGATGTCAAAAAAAAAAAAAAAGCTATTCTTATTTCTTGGTAGGAACTCTAAAAATAAACCCACTATTTAATCAGTATAGTTCGAGCCATAACCCTAAAGTGATTGGAAGGACACAGAAGGACAACCAGATGTATGAATCTTTCTTTCTGACTGGAGGCACATGTATCTGTGATGCTGCAAGAACAGGAAGTCTGGCCTCTACTTCGTGTTCATTTGACTTTTTAAGAAATGCTTTGACCACTTACAGACGGGGAAGGAGGAAACGGCAGAACCGCAACCACTACACAGACAACTTCCTGTGGGTTTTGTGGTGTGTGTGGCTCAGAAAGAGAACAATTCATATGAGATCTCTCAGAGATAGCTGATGGGTTTGCTGTCCTATGAGGCGGTCCTGGCATAAATATGCCTATGTATTATAATGATGCCCAGCAGTTTAGATGACATTGTTATGTTCTCTATTTGTAATTGCCGCCTGATTTCAGCATTTCATGAATGAAGAAAAAAGGGGAAGAGAAAATCATAATTACCATGTAAACCACAGGGGAAGAAAGTGTCCGCTTCCACCTCAAGAAATAAGAAAGTGGTTTAAAGAAAGCTGAGTGAGATTCAAGTCCTTAAAATTAGACAGAATTTCAGCATCTTGCTGAATCAAGCCCCTTGGGAAAAAAATAATGCAGTAATGATGTCTAGTGATGATCCTTATCTTCCTCCCACTTCCACAGAGTCAAATTTGCTTCCTATATCTCCTTCCTCTTTAAAAGGCCGTGTACTGCTGCAGGTGCCTCATCCAAAAACACTGCACATAATTGCTCTATGTACCATGGACAAAGTCTTCCAATAACTAATTGCCTCTTGCATGCTGGAACCATTAGACGAAGACAAAATCCCAAATATCTGCACTTTACCTCTCATTAGTAGGTTAAAGCACACACTTCAAGTACATACCAGAGGCTGGATATGCCCTGAATGGGAATAAACACAACCTGTTTTGCCAGTCAGCCCGTCTTAAACTCCAGCTGTTCTAAACTCATTGCAATCTCTTGTTTAGCACCTTAAAAATAGTATTAGGCTTAACGCAGTGCCAGGTTTTTCTCTTCAGTCAGAATGTCACTTCAATTTTTAAGCAAATGGCAAAGCAAGATTACTTTCAGCCTTAAAATACTTAAAGCAATTACCGTTGTAGAGCTGGAAGTAGCCTCTTTGGTTATTATTCAAGGATATCCTTATGAAAAGGATCTCTCGTCTCCTTGGTTTGTAGCAGGTCTTAGAGAATCTCTGTCATCTGTGTAATTATGTGTAGTCACAGTATCTGAAAACACTGTTATCCACGGGTTATAATCTTGCTTTGTGACAGCAGAGCTAATTTATTACAGGAATGTTCTATAAAACTGTTCTACTTGCCACAATAGACATCTTGTGAATGGGACAGTATCTGTAAATATGCTGTAGTTGACCAAGCAGATTTACAAAAGTCTTTAATATAAGTAGCCACTGGATGTCCAAATGTCAGATATTCTGATTTGTTCTACTTCCCCCTGCTTTACTGGGGGGAGGGGGGGACACACAACAGTAAAAATAATCAGAGATACCTGTGAAACTTAAGCAGGCTTGCATTCACTGCATTCACTGCTGATGTGGTCCTAGTCCGACAAGCAGTGACACCACGGACAAACACCATGCACGCTCCACTGAGCGAGAATTCTTACTCTGCTTCCAGAGAGCATCAACAGCACTCGATTCTTAAAAATGCCTGCCCAGAAAGCAAGCGGTATGTACCAAAGATTACCTGCACAGGTAACCCCAACAAGTAAAAGTGAAGAACAAAGGCACATCAGGATGAAGATCTTCCTTACTTAGAAACTAAGTATTTTGGAAAGGCAGCCCAGGGACAGCTTAATAAAATTGATTGATTTAATTACCTCACTGGCAAAGAACTCTCTATTCAAACCAGAAATTTTCCAGAAACCTTTGCACAAGATACAAAGTGACAGAGCTGCCTGTGAAACCCAAACAGAAATCCCCCATGGAAAGGGGACTGGAGGGGAGGAAGAGAGGTTGCAGGGGTATGGGGTTTCAGCCCAGATAGCTTTGAAAGGTGAAATCATTTCTCCAGCTTCCTGAGCACAAATATCGCGGTGGCGATGGGTACCACAGGAAATAATTGTGATTCACTTCTGTCAATGAGACGGGCACGCAGAGAGAACACGAAAATATGTGCTAAAAATTGTTCAACACAAAAAATACACAGCTACAAAAGTTTATAGATAATACTGCCAAAGCATGAGCTCATTTGCATCTTAATGCTTCACATAAGACTTTTTTGCATAGTTGCAAAAATGTAACAAATTACTGAAATTTATAGACTATAATCCATCCTTCTTGCCACTCATCTTGTGGCTTCTAGAATCTCAAGATTTGTTTTTATCCTCTCACCTTTCTCACTACAACTGGTACAAGACTCCATCTATTCTTCTAGAATTCACATGCACAAGTCCATTGAGTCAAGGGACTAGCGATGTGCTTAAAAGTAGGAACACCAGATTACACCCAGTAATTCCAGTGTAATCTTTACCTTAGTTGGTAGCTCTGTCCTAGTAGCACCTGCTTTACAGGAGTGACTTCAGTAAGGTTTAGAGGAGGTAAGTAAGGGGATTAAGCGCCCGATGGCCATGTCCATGGGGTTATGAACCCTTTCCACCTTAGTATTTGCTTTTGTTTCTGCCTCCAGATATTAAAAAAAGTTCAGAGACAAGCAGGTGTTTGTGTCAGTAGAGGAAACTTGGGTTATCTCATTTTTACCCCCTGGGGCTTTCTTAACTATATATTATTGGATGATATTGCACAGAGGTGTCACCACTGGTCTGCAATGGTTTTGTCGGGGCTCCCAGTCAAAATACATTAAGCCTGAGACACGAACATGTCAAATATTACTTTGCTATATGGTACTGCAGTAGAACACAGCTTTATGGGTTTCAAGTCCATCTTTCAATAATTTAGCCTCCTCCCTCAACAGATCTTATTTCTGAGCACCACATACTTCTCATCCTGAAGTTAAGATTGCTTTTCAGTCCCTTTTAGCCTGCAGCAACTAAAGAAACATCTGGTTATCTGCAATACTATGTATTCGATTGTAGCTGTGTCTGCAATCAATAGCAAAATTTAGCTACCTGGGACATGTGGATTTGCAGTATCCCCAGCAGAATATTTCACCTGAAACAGTTACAGTGCAGTTAATATTAATCTTTTTCAATTATACAAATAAAATTCACGACAAGTTTTTAAATTGGTTAAAAAGTTTTCATTTCATGTAACAGTTTGGAGATGGCAATATACAAGAGAGGATAACAGAACAGAAAGTGCTTAATGTGGGAGGATATTACATTATTTCCTGACCTCTTGTTGTCAGGAAAGAAAAAATACGTCACAGGTTGGCTTTTGGGCCTTGGTATGTCATAGCACGAGAAATCTGTGGGCAGTGTACACTAACGTGATGGAAGCCCCACATTCTTCTAAAGTTACTTGACCACTGGTTTCTGCTCTTGTACCACATCACCACCTCTCTCCCTGCCCCAAGCCAGCTCTGTGCAGGATAACTGAAGTGATACTGGCTACAAAATTATCCTTGTAGCAGAGAGGCAGGAATAAGCAGCCAACCACGGAGACTTTTTAAGCTGGGTTTACTGACAAAGATGATTATCTATCTACACTGGCATCTCATTTACCTAAGTTTCAAGCACGTCCATGTCCTCGGTGCAGATTTCCCAATTTGCAGACAAAAGGCAGCCTCTGCCTTACAGAGGGTAAGGCACCCACACCTCTGAGCTGAGACTGCTTGCTTTGCTCCTTGGAGAGCCGCATTACATTTTCCAAGTGGCCCCATACGACATACCACCACATGTGCAAGAAATCCTCAGATGCACATTTTTTAGTTTGGAGACGTACAGTGCACTGGCTGTATATAGACTCAGTGAGACCAGCTGCCACCAAATCACTCAAAAGCCCTCAGAAAACACACATGATTTTGCACTTGGTCTCATTAACTGCAACCTGTAGTACATCTTCAGAAAGGTATTTTTTAGAAACAGCTAAATATGATTTTAATTCAAGACTTATAAAATCAAGTTTTGATCCTAGAGTAATATTGGGTATGTTTGAACAGTGAACAAGAGGTTCAAAAGGATGAGAAGTACTTAATGACACATCACACTGCTTATACTGATAGAGTCCAAACTTCCCTTATTCCTTTCAGTTTTATTGATTCAGTCCAGCTCTCCAGGCATTTAAACTGCAAAGAGATCTGTAAACTGATTGACATCTGACAAACAAGGAGTTCTTCAGAGAAGCTCACAGGTGGCATCTGTCTCCAGGAAAGGGGAGCTTGATTCCCCTCTTAGCTGAGCACTGCTGGATAAAACTGGGTGTGCATTTGCTTACTCAGAAAACATTAGCATTTGAGAAGATAAACACATGTGACTAAGGGCATATCTTTAAACACTAACTTTGAAGTTGAGACATACGCAGTCAGGATTTTTCCTGATTCTGTGGCATTACCAGAGAAACCTTCCCAGCTGTGCAGGACCACACGCCACAACCTGTATTACAGCAATACCAAGAGGCTCTAATCAGAACGATGCTTTAATCCAGTTAAACGTATACAGACAGTACAGAAAGATTCAGAGAATAAATATTTGGGGTGTAAAGCTGACAGGGCAGACACTGTCTTTACCGCACTTGGGTGAGTGTTTCTCTGTTTTTAGGTAGCAGAGGCTTCACAGAAAAAGTGCACATTGTCTCAATTTCATTAGCCAAGTCTTTTCTTTACACATCTGTCAGTTCAATCCAGTGTGCAAGCTGAAAAGCTGTAACTGTCATATCTTTTTTTAAACGTGTGAGATCTTAATACTTGTGAAAAGTGCGAAAGCAAGAGCCTAGGGACGGAAATGCTTCTTGTTTTCAGAACAGGTAGAGCAAGGACAAGCACTAAAGCAAGCATCCCTGCGACACCCAGGCTGTGTGGCTGTTCTCACTCCCTCCATCCCTTTGCTGGAAAGTTTGTCTGCTAGTTCCAATGCTATGGTTTGGTCTAACAAAAGATAGGGGTTCTCCCCCTAAACCTTGCTCCCTAACTAGCAAGTCTTCCTGAAAGCCTTTTAAAAACTGGAGAAACCAATCTTGCCAAACGTGAGAACTTTCATGAGTCATGTAATAATCTTACTTCTTGGATTGTTTTAGGATGAGCAAATACTATAATTGACAATAAGATGCTTGATCCTGAAGTCATTTATAGAGCTTCTTACAATAAAGGTAACAAGTGTTTTGTAGGTCTTTCACAAATACTTTACCTAGATTTATTTTCCCATACTTTTCAAAAGTTTCTCATTAGGAAGGGCATCCCTCAAAAGAGACATTTTTTGTTTCCTGAAGGCCAGTAACAAATATGAAGGCTGAAATAAGCCCTGTGACTCCTCCCTGGTGACGTATCCTGCCAAAATTTCTCAGAACATCAAATACATGCACTGCTGCTTTTCAGGCATGCACTGCTGGACAAAGATATTTCATACTACTTCTAAATGTTTCTGTCAAAGTAGCCGCACCCTATTTTCACAACTGGGCATCTCTTGATTTTCTGAACAATATATGCCAAGACCATGCAAAAACCAGAGCAAGCCTAGCCACTGAGTCACCACAGAAAGCACACAAAACCATGTTACTACAAGACACACCTTTTTTATGCACATGTCTTCCTGTACAGACCAATTTTTCTTTCCAGCCTACTTCTTTCCATTTCTATAACTGTGTCAGGGACCTGGCTGCACTAGTAGGCCTTAATGGCCCTGACAAATTGATTATGAAGATAATTAATTGTTGCTCTTTAAAAGCCCTGTAATCTGGAGTCAGCAACAGGGCTTGACAGGTTTACACAGAAGAGGGGAGAAGGAAAGGTAGAGGCCTTTTTTTCCCACAAACACCCAAGGAATTGCTGTAACACACATGAAACCTCCCCTCTGCATCTCTCTGATGCTAGCCAGAGCTGCATCATGAGCAGTTAACCCACTCGTTATTCTTGGCACGGAAATAAGTTAGAGGGGTAATCACTGAACGCTTAGATCATTTGGGAAAGTCGGTGAAACAATCACTACCTACATAAGCATATTCAACAAGGATTACAAATCACGTACGATGCTCATTATGTCTGCAAAGACATAGGATAATAGAGCAGTTGTTGCCCTCATTACATTAAGAGCAACAAATAAAGTCTGAGCTTTGCAAAATCTTTGCTCATATATATGCAGGGTCAGCTTTCCCCATGCATGGTCATGAAAGGCCCAGACTCGAGGGTGTGAACAGTGATGCCTCCCTCCAGCAGCGCAAGCCCCATCATGTACAGCCTGCTAGTGAGAGGCAGAAGAGCACACTAAGGCAAGTGCCGCTTCAGAACGTGTCACTGTGGTAGTGCTTGATAACACAGCAATGCCAAGGAAAGAGATCTTATCAAAACGTGACTTAATGTCATGACTCCAGCTGGAAGGTGAGCGTGTGAACGTTGTTATTTCAATTACAACTTCTTAGATTAAAAGTTCATTATGTACCATCTTTCATTTTGAAATTAGCATTTTGTTTCTAAGTGAACAGATTAGATTGTGTAACTGAAGGATATCTACTTCACAGCCGTTTTCGTGACACCACAAAAACAATCCCAGTGGTCTCAAGGATAAATTGACCGAGGTCTCCCAGGTCTCTCCTGTCTGTGTTACATACGCAGATAAACTTCATTTTTATTTAAAACAATTATTTTCTGGCTTACTTCCTGCACTGATAAGGCAAATACAGAGCTTACATGACCCTCCGCCTATTCCCCTTCCAAAAACTGTGTCATATGTCAACAGTGAAGACGGCTGGTGCTCCACCAAATTCCTAATGCACAAAGCCAGGAACAGAGAAAGGCACAGTCTTGGTGAGGAGTAACCCCTGATACAATCTGCTTTACCTGTATCCATATTATTCTAAAAGTGGTATGAAAAGTGGTATTCTATAGAGCACCACCACGTTCCCTGTTTCTAAAGAGATGGGTCTTGTATTTGAAACAAATTAATTCAGCCAAGACATGCAGCCTTTCGTTAAAAGGCTCTCTGAACAGAAGGAAACAGAGGTGCTTCAAAACGCCAGGCATCTGAAATTGTTGGGGAGTAATTTCTTTGTTTATTCAGTGCGTGCAGTCAGCCGTGGGCTGTACCCCCTAAACAAACAGTCCTGGGGCACTGTCAGGGGCAGTAATCTGAGAGACAGAGGGTGACGGCCCTGGCTGGGTTGGCTGGGGAACAGGCAGTACCACCTCTGCCAAAGGACTCCACCAAAACCCTCCAGAAACGGCTGGCTGGAAGACGCGCTTCCTCTGGAGGCACCTTCCCCGCACACCCGCTCGGACCTGCTCTGCTCACTTAGCCATGCTCCATCTGCACGCCACAGCCCTCTTCCCCCAGGCAGAGCTCCTGCCATGGAAACCTTCCTCAGACTCCAGAGGAGCCTGGCTCCCTCCATTGCTAATATTTTTAGAAATGACCCTGTTGCTGCCATGTATTAGAAATGAAACAAACGCACCATTATATAACATTATTACAATTACATTGCAGCCTTTGCCGCAGAGAGACAGAAGCACAGCGGCTAAGATTCTGCAGGGCACGGGGCTGAGGACGGCACACAGCTGGACACCGAGGGCACCGTGTCCTGCGCAAAAACAGAGGTGTAACAGAGTGCTTGGACTGAGGATATCCCCTCACTCCATCAAAAAGTTATGCCTATATAAATCTTGAATGACATGCAGCATGAAAACAAATTGCTAGGCGGCCAGCTGAGATTTCAACTCATTTTGAGCCTCTAATTACGCTTGAACAGCTCTTGAAAACACAGAAATCTGTTTCTGACTGCACAGCAAAGCACAGAATGGGCAAGACAAACACTGTAGTAACTTTCATAAGCAATCTGACAGTTATTGTGGAAGCCGTCCTCTGCCCTTTCTCCTCTCTGGGGAAGTCTGTACTGATTATGAAAACATACTTAATAACAAGATGCTCCATACATTGACTGGGGTTTTTTTTTCAATATTTTAACCAAATATTTAATTTGTTATCTTTCCATTTCCATTCTTTGCCACATGGAAGACGTATTTAATAGACAGACTTTGATGTAAGCATAGATTCACAGACAGATAATTTTCTTCTGAACAAACTTGTTTCTGTAAATATAAATGCAATGCAAACGTAACTGGCACAGTCCTGTCTGTGGTAACAGCTGTGATTAAATCATACCTGCTTCTATTGTCAGGGATGTTTATTAACCTCGGCACTTTGCAACGAAAGGGCAAACAACTGTGACTCCACCCATATTTCAGCAGCAGCAGGATACAGATGTTAAATTTCGGACTGTGCTAGCCTTACATCCCTCCAGCTCTGTAGATGGCCTAAAAGCCAATCTTTTTCATTTTTGTTTTCTAGTTTTTTGGTTTTCTTTATATGGAGAATATTTGCCAGGCTTTTCATATATATATATATATATGTTATATATCTGAAAGGAAAAACAAAGGGTAAAACACAAGGCATGAAGTGTACTGCTTTTCAACATTCTGTTTTTTCAAGCATTTTCTGGAACCTTTTAGAAGAAAGTGTTCATTGTTCAGAGAGAATTCTCTGGTACAACCTCAGCATTGTCACCTCTTCCTCCTCATGGAAGAGGACCACTAAGACACCAACAGCACAAACACCAGGGTTTTACTGCCCAGCTGCCACAGGCACACTCGCCGACCTGGGTTAATCACTTAACTTCTCTGTACAGCAGTAAAACATCAATGGGGGCTATATGGCCAAATTAATAACTTGAAGAAGCTTCTCATGTGCTTTAGAAATTAACTGGTGGTACATAAGCACACAGTATTGCTGTAGAACTGTAACCCAAAAAGATAAAATTAGGCCAAGCACCAGTTGCCATCCTTAAAAACTCACGCACCTTGCACAGGCAACCATTAATATTTTAATTTCTCTTTTTTCTCTCTGGATTGAGTGTCTGAAAGCATTTGTTACTCCAGTAAGGTAGCTTACTGTAGCTTATTACGTGCTGGCAAAGCATGGGAACTTGACAGGTTGATCTTAACAGAGCAGGCCACCTGTTGTCACTTCCTTCCAGAGCACAGGGGTTTGCAGATACTGTGCAGACAGCCTGGGCTGTTTGGAAAGCTGTGTTGCACTGCAAAGTACAAACTGGCGATTAATTTCTTCATATAATCACCGCAGTCTCTCCTCTGGCGTTACAGTTGTGCAATCTCTACCCTCAGCGGTTTGCAAGATCAGACTGGCTGCAGCCCTGGGCAGCCTGGCCCGGCCTCACGGCTGACCCTGCTTGGACAGGAGAGGTTGAAGCCCTCCTTAGGGCATTTCTAACCTGAATCCTTCCTCAGTCCTGTGACTGCTCCATCTTCCTAGTGAAAATCAGAATTTCTCAGGGTTTTCACCTCTGTAGCAGCTTGTTTTTACAGCAGAGTATCAGTTTTATGATCTGCACATGTTAAACCTCCCTAACTAGCTTCCCGAGGTATTTTCCACTTCCAGTGGAATCACTTTATCAAGCTTAAGTAACAGCAGTGAGCTTCATTGTGCCTCTTCCCCCCTCTCTACTGTCTGACAGGAGCCATTACTGCCACTTGGCAAGCAGTCTGCTGTTACTTTTGTTTTCCTCATTCCTTGCTCTAAGAAATACCCTAAGAGTTACAAAAGCAGGGCAGCTCTGCATGCACCTGTACGAGAATTTCTCCTGGCTTAAAAAGCAAATGTGAAAATGAAATGATTTACATATAAAACTTCGTAAAATGACAGCTGGAATTCAGAATGGGAAGAGAGAAGCTAGAAAATGATCAACTAAGACGCAATTGGTTTTACATCCACCTTATCTATACTTATACAATTTTTTCAGCAAATTGTTGATTTTTATCTCCTTAAGCACCGTTCAATATGCAAACATAAACACTTGCAGCATTTTTGGTTTATGGATTTAAGATCTGTAATGCTAGACTGAAATGTCTTTCTTCTCTCCTTTTTTTCCCTTGCAAATACAAGCTGGTATAAATGGCTCCAGTGAGTAATTCCCCTTAAGGGCCACTACATAAGTCTGGCATATTTTCTGACTATCCACATTACTGAAGGTTGCTTACAGCTTTGAGCAAAACAGTGAGAGTCCTGCCATCCTCATGATTAGGCATCCAAGGAGAGGGCTCTTCTGGTAAGCTACAGAGAAAGGGCTGTCTGTTTGCACGAACATTTGTACATTTCCCGGTTCCTTGCCAAAGCCTGTCCACATGTAGAGCTCCTGGCGGATTCGGGATATGCAAGCGCAGCCACCCAGCCATGGTCTGTGAGTCACCATGGCATGATCACCCTATGACTAAACCACTCCTGCTTACTTTTGCTGCGGCCACTCCACACTGGAGCCTTTCCCAAGAAGGCCACATCCTCCTGCCAGAGATCCGTTGGTCTCTTCGGTATGCCACATCTGTGCAGCACCAACGACTGCAGGGCTGAGCACTGCTGGAAGGCAGTAAATCCCAATGCCAAATGTGATCTTTTCTGTGATCCATCCTCTCACCCCATTCACCCAGGGCAGCCAGCACCGTTTTCCAGTTGTGGCAAGCCACGTGGAGGAAGCACTGTTAAGCCATTTCGGGGATGTGATAAGAACTACAAAGCAGCTGCTGCACATCTCACAGATACAACAACTAGGGATTACAGGAGAATCAGCCAAAAGGTGATGCTAAAACAAGGAAGGGCCTGGAAGGTGGGAAACAGTTGTTCTGGAGACTGGAATGCACCCAGGTCTACTTTCGTCCATGTAAACTTAATCCACAGATCAAACCAAATCCCCTACAGTAGATAAAAGTGGCAGATAACTTATGAGTTGTCTGGAAAAAGTATCAAAACAACTGAAAGAATCATGCAAACAGTCTCTAAAACTCTGCTTCCCACAGTGTTACAAAATAGTGGGCATCAGAGAGGACTGACATGCACTATGACATTTCAGCTCTGCCTCTGAACCCCAGTAACGAGAATGACCACAACTGTCTTTTGTTCCTTGTAAGATATCAGTGGTTCTTGTCACGTCTCCCAAGATTTTTGTGCTTTAAAGATAAAAACTTATCAGCCAGAGACAGTTTTTCTCAAGCATTTTATGGAATGTTTCTGCTCTCTTCCTTACGATACCGGGAGGTATTTTCTCTGTGCATTGTGAGCTGGGATCTATTATAACCTAGGCAGTGCAACAAGATAAGATGCCTGTTTCCTAAGTGTGTATTTCAGTTTTTAGATGTTTGCAAAATGGTGGTGTCCTTAAATGAACAACCCCATCGTGTAGAGGACTGAAGAAAAACTAATTTAATGAAAGAGCCCTAAAGCTGCCTCAGTTCAGACTTGTTCCCAAGAGAACATTGCTGGAAGCCAGCTACCGCTGTTTCCTTCTCTGCTTTCTGTCGCTGGCAAGACCAAATCTATTTTTTTCCTGACATGCCACTTATAATATGCTCTGAAATGCAGACAAAATGCAAAGAGAAATCACAGGCTATCTTGACAAACATCTGACATCAGCTTCCAATGCTTAGAAAGAGTTTTGTTATGCTCTGAACTCAGGTAACGCAGGGACAATATATCATACAGCAATTCAGCACCTCTGTGCTTCAGTTGCCCTGCTTCAGCAGTCTCAAACTCTTCAGTGCCCTCACCCTATGGAATGACTTCCTAAGTTTACGTGATGCCTGTAAACACATCTCCACCTTCAACTGAAGATGGGCATTCCAATCACATCTCTCTGCTGTAGCAAATGCACATGCTGGAATGAATTTTGCAAGACAGTAATTTTTGCTGCATTGCAAATCCAGCTCTTCTTTCACCACCTCTGTCATTTGCCTTTTGCCTTGCTAGGAAACTGCCTGCACTTACTTTTATAGAGTTTATACCTCTCTCTGTTTCTTTTTTTGTAAATAGTTTCTAGCAACAACAAAAATAATGTTATCTAAGGATGCAGGTACATTTACAAAATGTCACAAAAACATATTTTTGGCAATAATCCCGGAGCAGAACAAAGATATTTTGGGAAGGCCTCCATTTAAACATAAATTCTATTCTAACCCAAGGAGCCCTGTGCTTTTTCTGTCATTCCTTACACACAGTTATTAGCACCTTACACCCTGTAAGATCCTCATCAAAACATGGAGGCATTGAGTTACAACGCCGTATCTATGTATCCGTCCTCATGGAGCTCTGAGTGAGGCCTCCCGTCTGCTGCCAATGTCCCTCCACCCAGTTCACAGTAGCCCAGTAACCACAGCAATTATCAGGATGCTATTTACCTCACTAGTTGTCTTTTAAAGGATTTAACAGCTGGACATAAAGGCAAGAGGCAGCGGCCGGTTATTCACTCAATGCAACAGCAAAGAGAGCATTGCTGTAGCTCTGTGGAAGAAACAGGGGAGTTTGTTCACCCAGTGCAGGAGTACAATCAGAGTTTCACAGACCTCTTCCATCACAGTCCCCTGCCCACCAGGTGACCCTGAATCACTGAAAACTAAGTTTTTATCCATCCCTATGTCCTTTACTTCATTTCCTCTGGAAGGTACAGCCCAGGGGAAGGCAAAAATGACTTTAAGTCATCTCTGCGTTGCCTGAACTTTGTCAGTGCCTAGGGTTACAGCAGTTCCTTGTGTAAATTAGTAGAATGCTACAAGCTTACTTCGTCATGTCCCCAGCAGACCTCTTAGAAGGGGAGCTGAGGTGGGAAAAACATGGGCCTCCTAACATCACGGGAATTCTCTGCTGGACTCCTGCAAGTCCTCTGAAATGCTCCGTGTCACTGCAGGACACAGGAGGGAGCAGGCTTCCAGTTGAGCTAAGTGAAAAATAGAATCAACCCTTACCCTCAATAAGATAATGTCTTTCTTTGACTGCCTGCCTGTACGAAGCAAAAAGGGCTATAAAAATCAAACTCATAACCTGAAAAACAAACTCTCTGTAAGCTAAACCTGCGCAGCGGCACTGGGAAAGCGCTGGAGGAGCAGGCTGGCCATGTGGCACCACACTGCGAATGCCAGGCTTCCACATCCTTCGGCATGTCTGCTGCTTGTGGCGATGCTGTGCTCTTAGAAAACACGCAGCTGCTGCCCAGTCCATCCTGACTTCTGCTTTGTTTGTGACTCCCTGTCATTTTCCTTGGAATAACAGCAATATGTTTAATGTTCCTACATCTGAAGCAGCTCAGACAAAATACTAGCACTGCACAGATACTTTCAGACATACACAGGAGACACTTCTAAAATGCATTTGTGTCGTCAGCCTCGATTATTTTAGAGCCACACAGTCCTGATCTTCAGACTGACTTCACTGCCATGTGGAATGAATGGATGCTGTATATGGTATTACAGTGCTTTTAGATTTCCACTCTGCAGATGGTCATGGCATTTTCCACATGACTCCTCCTGTAATACCAGAACCACATAAGTCATTTATAAGCAATTGATATGTCACGGCACCTTATAGCGCTGCGCAGTATTCAAAGCTGAACAGATAATACAAAAGAAACATTAGCATGTCTCCTTGTTTTAATTTTATAGAGAGCATATATGTATCCAGAGAAAGCAGAAAAGCAGAACAAATACTGGTGGGTCAGCTAGCACGTGAAAATTTCAGAACTTCTATTAAATATAATAAGCTAAAAGGCAACAGAACTACAAAGGACATGCCCACAGAAAATAAAAGGTCCTTTTGTGGTGTGGTCAAGGCTCAGAAAATACTGTTACCATTGATTTGAATTCACTTGTATAATCGGCAATTACTTTGTTACTGGAGAAAGAGGTGTCTAATTGCTGAGAATGACCCTTCTGTCTTCATTTTCCATTCTCTTTCTCCTTCCACTGGACTGGGTAGATACACACTTTATTTTTTGTCTTTTCTTATGACATGATGTAATAAAAGAAGTTTTTAAAAATCCGTCCCAAGAGACATGGCTTGAAAAATATCAAGGAGCTTTTAACCTCACAGTATTCAATGCAAAATGCAAATAAGTAACAAAAAAGATTTTTAAAAAAGCTCCCACTGGTGCCACAACTAAGCATTAAGGACACATGACCAACTCATTTCTTTAAACACTTTCTGTTGGCTTCTAAACATACGTCATTTCAATGCAAAGCTTTGTAATTCAGTTTTCTCCTCAGACCCCTGAGAAGGAAATTCAGGTGCTAATGTTTCAGGTGTCGCTGTCTTAGGCAGACACAGAGGTGGCTGCAGTGCCTCCCGCTCCTTCCAGCTACAGCTGCATGCGTAGCCCACATCAATCTCAGCAGCAGCAATACTGCACTTCCCTCTCAGGAAAAAATAATTAAAACCTTCTCCTGAGCGACCATAACAAGACTGCTTCAGAGTGCAGGTGATCAGAGAGCATGACTGCAACACAGGGACTCAGTGGGACTCTCTGACACCTCTAAGACAGTAACCAAATTACAACTCATACCCAAACTGGCAATACGTTCTCTTCAACAAGCCTGACGCATGTCCACTGGGCCGTGGTGCAAGGGCAAGAGTCAGACATCAGAACATTTCACCTTGCTGTGGAAATGTGCTGGCGTGCACGTGCCAAACAATTCCAGCGTGGCCAGAGCCTGAGCGGCGCGGACGAGGCAGGCCGTTCCAGGGTGGAAAACGATCCCCGATGAGGGGATGCAATGCCTTCCTTTCGCAAAGCTACTCTCAAAGTATCGACAACCTTTAACAAAGGTAGAGGAAGTGCTCATTAACCAAAGGCAGATCACTAAAGCGGGATGGATTTCTTGTCCTGCACATGAACAGTGAACTAAAACAGGTTGCTCTTGCCTTAGGCCAGAGGTGCAGATTTTGCTTACAGAACCGTGGGCACATAAAAATAAATTTGTAACTACAGTACAGGTTTAGTGTCAACACATCAGAGATGGTGGAGAAGGTGGATTCAAATGTCCCATTTTGCCCCTGAATATTAGTCTCCAGCACCACTCAAAACCAGATCATCACAACCTAAACTAACAGCACTGGTAAGGGCCTGAAGGGACTTTCCTAGGATCTGAAAGGAACAGACTCAAGAGAACACACCTGAGCTTAAGTCTTGCATCCTCCTTTCCACCTCTGTGACCTGAACCTCAGCCAGAGCTCCACAATGAAGGTAGCTGTGCTGATTTTATGTCAGTGTGCCAGTTAGGGAATCCCTATGGAACTAGCTAAGCCAGTTCTGAGGTTGCAGTTGCCACCAAACCACCCTGAATTAGCCAGTCTGATTGACTACAGCAACTGGATTGTGCTGTTGAATCACAAAAGGGTTGTCTTTTTTCTTTTTTGATCTATTTACCAATGAGGTCAATTACGAATACAGCACTTCTGAACATTAATACAGGTAAAGAAGTGCAGATCTAGTAGCTCAGGCAGGTAGACACCTGCCTTTAAAGAAAACTTGACATTGGTTTAAATGATGAAGACATGTTTTTAAAGAAACTTGAAGAAGAGGGGAACATTCCTTTTTGATTATGTGAACTCCCACACGCGATGTCATGAAGAATTTGTGTGGGAACTTATTTACAAAACTGGGACTTACTGTCATTACACTGCACTGAAGCAGAAAAAAAATTACCATGCTATAAGTCAAATGTCACAGCAGAATTTAATATGCTGGAATTCTTGGAAAGTGTTCTAATGCTTTCAGCTCAAACAGCATACGCTGCTTTTTATAGCAAGGAATTTTAATTATTATTAGTTTCTGGCAATCCCCATAGTCTGCTGGCTTTTTCTAACCTACCGAGATTAAAACCTGAAGAGAAACAGAAGGTGGTAGGAAGGGGAAGAATGCCTAATTGGAGTACTCAACATCTACTTATCCACGACTTACTAATATAGATATGTGAGCAGGAGTTCAAGATCAAGACACGATTCCCATTTTCTCCCCAGATGTGCCATTATTAATAAACTGAATTCTCCTAACTACAAAAATAGGTCAGAGAGAAGTGGGGAAGGGACTGGATTGCATAAAGGATGGTGGTGTAGTGGGTGAACAGAAAGGAATCCTGGAAAGGTCCTGTCTTCTACCAAAGGGCAGTACCAGGGGTCCGTGGCACTTACATGTGATTCAGTCTTAGTGGACTCAGGGGTAAACAAGTTCCTGCCCTGCAGCACTTTCAATACGAAGACACATCGACACTGCCAGGTTTCCACAGCCTCCACCTCGCTTCTTCCCCTTTTCACTTCTCTATCCACATGTCATCTACACAAAGCAAATATAGCCCCAGATCACCAGGTCTTCCTCTGTATTCACTGCAGCTGCCCCTCCACTGTCCACACTGACATGTTGCTGTGGATGACAAACATGGGGTTCAGACAATCCGGGGCAATTCCACAGCTTCCTATTCCTCTGACCTATGAGGCACATCCTGCCCCTTCTGCTAAGATGCTGAATGGCACTTTGGATCGCCCTGCCTACTGTTGACCTTTTTCTCACACTACTCCAGACCTCAGCATGTACTTTCTGGGCTCAGACTGTTGGCTAACTCTTTCTTGGCC
Organism: Porphyrio hochstetteri; assembly: GCA_020800305.1. Lineage (NCBI taxonomy): Eukaryota > Metazoa > Chordata > Aves > Gruiformes > Rallidae > Porphyrio > Porphyrio hochstetteri. The sequence continues at coordinate 7,673,661 of CM036915.1, read as the reverse complement.
ACACTGAGGGTGCAACTCAGATTTTCTGCTAGTGGCAAGAACACACATTTTGATGAATACCTCAAAAGAATGCTCTAGACACTGTAATTTTGACTGAGGCAGCAAGGAATTATTATAGGACCAACTATAAGGCCAGCTTGCTCATGGTATGTATTCAGCACTGAGTCGCAGCAGAGGTGTGTAGCAAAGAGATGAAGCAACATGACCACGAGGTTCCATGTCTTCCCCGGCGACTTGTTCGCTCCCAGCACTCAAGCTGTTTTCCCCAGTGACACTCTTCACCAGAAGCCTTTTCTATTGGGCAAACAGGGGAAAGAGAAGCTTGGGAAAGTTCCTGATGCAACAGCAAGAGTAATGCTTCTGTCCCAAGCAAACCCCCAGCAACAAGCTGCTCCCCTGTGCATTCAGAGGAAATACCCTGAAGACCTGTTCAGCACCAGACTGATAGGATGCCCTATGCTCCCTCATGTTACCCCAAACCACACATCAAAAATGAAAGAAAAAAAGGACATGATGCTAGAAACTAATTAGCACTTCCTGTTATATTTAAGAGATGGCATTTTCCTGCTGGGTGGCTACATTCACAGCTGGTAAGAACCCTGGTTCCCCTGCACTTTGGCATTTAATGAAGTGTGGCATGGCAGTATTGTCACCAAGGAAAGGATGTGCTCAGTAGCTTTGTCCCCTTTCCAGAGTACTCTCTGCACCTCCTCTGTTTCCACTTTTATGCCTTTCACAGTTTCCCCATGAGGGAAAACATTTGCATGAGCTGAACACCAACGATTTCACACTGTAACAAATCCTTTAGGATTCACTATATGCTATATGAATTATATCCTATCCTAGTATATGCCATATGAATAATAAAGCATTACACAACTTGTAAAACTACTCTGTTCATAGATTTGCATCTTAGAAGTTTTATATAAAGTAAAACTTTGATTTTCATGGAAGCTTCTTCAATGATTAACATTTATCAACAGCCAACAGTCAAAAGCTATCAGATGTCAGTGTTGTCCTTGTTAATCCTTTTCCCCTGGGAAATGTCTTAAGGATCTGTAGGCTGCTGTGTTAAGCTCCCCTTCAGCGCACAAATTCATCCAGATATCAGCAATGACAAAATTCCTACCAGATGATTTTTGTTCTGGGAGGGACACCAGAGATCGCTTTGTAGTTACCAGTCAAACAAGCACTCATAACAACCTCTTATCAGCATTTCTCTGGGCCTTCCCCTGCTTTCCCAAGTCTCCCTGTAAGCTTAACACTTGAAATTTAGTTACACAACCAGAATTTTATCTGACTGATTAGGTTAGATTGTGAGGGAAACACTGTTCCTCACGTTATTGTTTCTGCCACTTGCTTTACCGTGCTGCTATCACAGGACTCCAAATCTCCTATGGTAAGGCTAAAGAAACTGCCTTCTGGACTCAGAACAGCATCTCTTTTAGTCAGGAACAGTAAAATTGTCTCTTACATGCTCTTTACCCTAGAAACAATCACAAAAGCCATGATGACAACATGTGGGCTGTTAGGAACCCCCTTGCTCTCCTCCAGCCTCCCTAGGCCAAGGCTATGTAAAACTCCACATGCATTTAAAGTTATGAAACTTTAATACGAAGGAAACTTGCCCGGGTGCTCTCAGCTGTAAACTTTCTATTTGTCACCTGCTACTCCCAGACAGATAAACTCACAGATGGGTCAGACTGCAGACCAGAAATTATAAACCTTCCAAGCACAGAGCTACAGAAAGAGTAGAGCAGAAATTCATTGTCTCCATTTCCCCCAGGCTTTATTAATGGATAATAGTTTTTTTCTTTGTAGGCACTTCAACCCCCGAAGAGCCACCCACTGTGCCCAGGAGTGAGCATACCTGCTCTGCTGCAGAAGAAAACAGAAGGGAGCGATCAGTAGCATTATTTGAAGAGGTGCAAAAGTGGGGCACCAAATTCACAGAGCTACTACCTGTGTGGGAAGCCAGGAGCTGCAAGACTTGATGAGCTTGAAATGATGGGAAACCGAATACAGAATCTCTACCGATCACAGGCAATGGTGAGCATCGACAAGTTCCTGCGAGTGCTTGTGACGGGTCAGCATCTTCCCAGACATCGGTCATTCCACAGGGACAACCCAGTGCTATGTCCCCGCTGTGAGCATCGGCCAAGCCAGGCTCTGGTGTGATCCCTTTTGCCAACAGAAAGTGCAGAGAGCACAGCCCCCTCCTCCCCAAGGGCTGCCTCCAGCCCCTGCCTGCTCCCCCGGGTTCCCCACCACTGGCACCAGTTCCAGCAGGGCAGGACCCACACTGTCCATGCTCCCCAGGAGACATTTGCACAAGTGCAGAAGGCACATGAGCACCCAGTACGTGATCCACACAAAATACTGCACCTAAATACTGCAAGAAGCAGCAGAGTGGAATAAAAGCAGAAGGAGCAGATACTACTCCACTTAAGATGCCTGATTAAAAAAAAAAAAAGTCTGACAGATTGTTGGTTTTATTATATTTCAGTTTTAATTCCTTGTTGGCCGTAGCTAGACTCATTTCATTGCCTTTAATTTCTCCTCAGGTCTATCTGCAAGTTTAATACAGGTCTTTGTGCATGCTCAGGACTTGTTCACTTAATTGAGTGAAACTAGAAGCCACAGTTATGCCAAAAGGTTTTATTAGGGTATTAAAGAATAATCAGCAGTCTTTCCCCAACCTTTCCCCAATTAGATTGCACAAAGATTTAGCTGATGTTTTATTTAAGCACAGGCATAATGGACTGCCTAATGCAGTTCTTTAAATTAGTCAGACATAAGAAACTCTACAAGTACACTGTCTCCTCACTCAAGAAAATAAAGGAATGCAGTTTTAAAACCTGTAACATCGGTACCACCCCCACAATGCACCCCGAGGAATCCCAGTCCTCAAAGCTGTGCTTGTATTTACAACCTCTCCCAGTGGGTATATGTCCCAGATGTAAGGAGCTGGGTAATACTCCTAGCAAACTGAGACCCTGTGCCAGTATCGCACACTGGGGTCTTCTTCACTTGTGTAAACTCACTAAGAAATCCCCTTATGTTCCCAGCCCATCCTAAGTGAAATCCCTGTTTTCTAGGTATGCTGGTATTATCCTCCATGACATGTTTTTCAGTCACAAGTGTACTACTTGCAACATTGCTTCCAAATTATATTGAAGGTAGAGCTCTCTCCTTCAGCCTTCTAAAAATGGACTTTATCTCCTATTTAGCAGCTGAATAATTACTTGCTCCATGTTGTCTGGGGGCTGGCTGGCATCACGAGCAGGAAAAATTTGGCAAGATGCTCCACTGTCAGTTTTGGCTTTCCTCTTTGCACTTTCTCCCTCAAATCAACATATTCCTAATTGCTTTCCCCTTTCTTTTCCACCCCTATTATGCTTGACAGCCACCCTCTTCCTGTGTTATGCTCCCCTATTCCAAGCTCCTCTAACCAGTTACCTTCAACTAATTTTAGGGCTCAGTTTACCATGCTATGCTGCAATCATTTCTAAGCAGAACAAAGGGCAAATATAAGTAATGAACTAATTCTGAGGATGAAGCAAGGTAGAGAAGGCCTGTCCTGTTTCAGGAAAGGCAGTTTGGAAATCAGGAGCAGAAAGCTCAGTCTGCACATATCTAAACAACGTGAGCCTGGACTGGGGCATTTGATAATGATGGCGCCTGGCTCACACTGCTCTGAACAGGCTGACTGTGAAGTCCCTGGAGACCAAATCCCTGCTTTCAACAGGGCAAACAGCAAAGAGCTTCTGGCTTTTACAGCTGGCAATGCAACACACCAACCTCTCCACCACACTTTCCCTGATATGCTCCCAACTTCACTGGAGGCTACAGACTTTAATTCCTTCCACTAGAGCTACGCCACTTCCATGATCAAAAAGAAGAGACCAGGTGTCCTTGGCTACAGCCCAGCATCCCACCCCTGCAAAGTTCAGAAACAGTTGCAGAACAGTGTTCAGACACAGACCAACAAAAAAAATTTCTATCATAGATTTGCCAGCCTGGAAATGTAGTTAAACAGCCTGTGGATATTATTCTGCTCTGTCAGGCTGCAGGAATGGTACACAGAGCGTAGAAATCATTTGTGTAGTCTTGCCATTGAACACTGCCATCAGTCACCTTCCCCGGGCTGAGTGTGCTGCTGTTCACAGGCAGACACATGCGCATTCCTGAAAGGATTCTGGAGAAGTTGTTGCTCTCATACCTGATGTCATTTCTAATACAGTTTGCCTTCCCGATGACCAATTTTTTTTAACACATTAAAGACACCCGCCCACTCAGGATATATCGATGGTTTGTGTACATGCCTGGCACAAACCTGCACCTGAGAGCAGTAAAACTTCATCATTCTGCTAAAGTGTTTCCAACCTGTCCTCTGCCTGCCAAAATATAACCCTTGAATGCAGACTCCATATGACTTGCCCCTCAACTACAGATCCTGTCAACTTGCATTAACCATGGTAACAGTAATGTTTAAGAAATACCCTCTAGCAAAAAGCTTACACTGGTTTTTTTCAGCTTGAGCAGAATAAATACAGGATATCACCAGTACCACAAACATATCTTAATTCTGATAAACAGCTCAATGCAGATTTTTTAATAATTCCTTAAGCCCATTAATAGTTTATGTTCACATCGTTTACATTAATCTAAAAATTGTATTTTTAATATTAAAATGATGTTGTGCAGCATGTTGTAGGAAGAAAAGTCATAGAGAAAAAAAGGTAAACAGTATTGAAGGGCTATTTCTTCTGTCATCAAAGTACAGTTAAGCTTTTTTTATTTCCTCTTAAAATATACTTTTGGCTGCCACTGCCAACTCTCAGTTCACTACGGAAAATCTGCCCATCTATCTCTGTAACTTCAATTAAAACGTCAATCACATGCTTTAATGACAAAGAGAACAGAATTGCAACCTGGAAGGACACTGGAAATACACAGTGTTAACTGATTGTCATGCCAAACTGATTTTTCCAGATGAAGTAGAAGCAAGATCTGACAAACGCATCTCCTGACTGACTCTAACAGCCTCCAGTGAAACGATGACAACATGACTATATGGCTTCCTCGTACAAGCTCGTTTACAATGCACTTTGTTGGTGACATTTAAACAATAGCCAGTGCCACATGCGACTGGCAAGGCTCATTACATTAATCAGTCTTCTTGTTCAAAATGAAAAAGTCTCTGTTTGCCATTTTTGTAGGTTTCCTAGGAAAACAATCTTGTTTGATCCTCTTACATACCTGCTGCCTCTACCCAACTGACAGCAGACACAAAAGCCAGAGTATCTAGGACCAGGCGGCTGTGCAGAGCAAACAACTCGGAGGCGATCTTGATGGGTAAACAGCAGGAGTAACAACTCACAGAACCCACAGATCCCTATTTCGGCTGCTCAGAGAGAAGCTTTTTTGTCAGCTGTCACATTTTGGAAAATATTTTGGTTTTATACACTTTTCTTGCCGCAACAACAAACAAAAAAGCTTTTTCAGCTCTTTTCCAAAACTGAAACCAGTTGAAGTACAAACCTACACCCACATATACGAAGGCAAACAAACTGAAGGACAGAAGAATCCTCCAATTCAGGAGCCCTACCACAGGATATACTGCTGTGCTATGAAATAACAAGAGAGATCTGGAATGAGAACCAGCATTTTAAGTGGTATGAGAGAAAAATTACTTTGTATACAGATCACGTGGAATCAACCTTGTACAGTATAGTGTCAAATAACAAAGCTCCTCATCAAAAGTTTGACATTACTACCTTTAAATTTAAAAGTAAAATCCAGCACACATACTTTGGAAAGCCAACATTAAGTTTATTTGTATGCTAGCCAAAATAGGTCCCTGCATGCAATCTGTTCTAACTAAAGCCAGAAATAATTTCTGCCTAACTATGTGCGCAGGTCCTTTCCTGGGCCAGCGAGCAAGAGCCATAAACTTGTGACCCACACCCTTAAATACCTCTCCGCAGCACCAGTCAGGAAGGTGCAGCACGCAGCCACTACAAACACAGTATTTCATATCATTTGGAAGCAGCACAGTTCTCTTGCTTCCCATACTCTTGCACAGGGCCATGAATTTCCTGGCATGTGCTAACGTATAGCAGTCTCCACAGAGTGGTCCATGACATTCAAATAAGCAAATTTTACCGCAAAGAAGAAACAGTGGTATGAAATATATTCAATATATACACTACAAATCTAGGATGTATCATTTACAGACGTTTTTCTGTTGTTACAGGCTCCAAATGATACACAAAATATCTTGCATTCATAGTCTTGACATGAAAGGCAAACCCATGATATTTTTGTCTGAAACTTTGCTAATGGCAACATGCAGTTGCTGTAGTTTAAAAATATCCCTTCTAAGTACTCTTTTGAAACACTATAGTCTGTAAAAAAACATGATTATAACATCTCTATTATTTGAATAAATAACAGAGTAATTCAACATTAGGTGTGGTCTTAGGGTTCCAAATTTCGAAGACTATCAGAAAAAGAGAAAATAGAGGACAAAAGGTTGCATGAAACACATGTAATTTTTTGTGATAGAGCTGAAGGACCAAATAGTCTCTTGTGGCTAATAAATCGTTATCATCAACAGAATAAATCAGCATCGTTGTACTGTGAAGATTTCTGGATTATGCATCCGAATTTTTAACAACTTGCCTAAATATCTCAGCCAGTATAGAGTTAAGCAAAAATTTCCTTGCCCAATAACTCAGCTGGACCTGATCCTGCTGCCACAGAAGCCAACAGGAGCATTGCCCTAGAATTCAGTAAGAGCAGGACAGGATCCAAAGTTGTGGTGTGACCCATTTCACTGTTTGTATCAGTGCTACAGCTATCACTCTCCAACTGGAGATGATGCCATTGATGGTAACAAGCCTTATCAACACCAATTCCATTTGCAGCTTGGCCTTAATCCGAGGTGTCTACAGCAGTGAAGTAAATTACATCCAGGCAAATTAAGGAATCAATTCACTAATCGGATTATAACTTTTATTCCCACACAACTTCTGTTGCACTGCAGTTCTACAAATTTCCTCGCTAAAGCGACCTTTTAAAAATCATATATATTGATACACATATATATTGATTCATGGAAATTCCTCTTGAAAATGTTCGTTTCCTTCTGGTTCCAGCCTGCCACACAGATTTAGAAAAAAGCTGTTTCTGAATTGGCTCAGAATCATTACCGTGACTCGACAGTGACACAGCAAATTAAGCAGGTTTTGACAGGAGGTAACATTCTATCACCAGTTTCCAGTTTCCCCTGGTAAACTTCACCAGCTTTCCCTGGTTTCCCATGCCAGTTCCTGGCAGACCATCCTCTCTAGCTAAGAAGACATACGGTTTCCAAAACAAAGCTGTGTTTTTATGCCTCATGATAAACTAACTTTTGCACTGTATGCAAACAGCATTTAGATAAATGGGGATTGGATTGTGGACTCCAACTTCCAGGGACGATCGAAGTCACTGTTAGAACTGTTGTGTTCAAATTAGCAACTGGCCCCGTGCACCTCGTCTCCAGCCGCGACCGCAGCTGCTGGGAGCACAGTCTGCTGTGGACTGTTTCAAGGAACACAGGCCGCTCCCTTGACTCCACCAAGGCATTTCTGCACATGACCCTGGGATGGGTCTGACTCTTGAACTTCTGCTGAAACGCCACACCCTGACTCTCATAGAAAACATGTTTTTGGCTGGCTCTAAGGAGCACCAAGTCAGGCATGGCTGTACATTCTGATGTGCATAAATCCTATCTTGCCGCAGAGTCTGAGCTTGCAGTTATGAAATGCATACTCTGGGTTATTTTTGATCGTGTTAAAAAAAAATCTTAAGTGTAGAAAAGTTACACATTTTATAGGACTCCTACTCACCTCCTCAGCACCACATGTATCTCTCTCTCCATTTCATTTCTTGGCAGACTGTCCTCTCCAGCTAGAGAGGGCATACTGTGTCTGAAACAAAACTCTCTTTGTATGCCACATAACAAACGAACTTCTGATCAGTATGAAAATTATGGATTTTCATACAGCTTCAGGTTCAAATGATGGATTTTTTGTATAACAGCATGCAATTATTGCCACAAGACAAATCAATCGCTCTAGATAAATTTCACAGAAACATTACGTCACTTAACATATATGTATACACGGGAAGCCTCGAGGACATAGAATGTTAAAGAACATCATAGTTCAGCTCCAACTCCACCCCTTTGGCATTCATTGAAAAGGAAGGTGAGAGCTTTCTTAGAAAGGAAACTAGGGATTCCCTCCTGATTAAGAAACACTGAGGTGGTGAAAAACTGACAGATTTGGCTCCACGCCACCACACCGTGGCTTAGCAGCAGCCACAGGATGCAACACAAGCTTCAGCACCACCTATGACTCTCCTTCAGCACTGATGTACAACTAAGCATCTAGTTTGTAATCTTTGCTATTTAATTTGTGAATAAAAATTGTTCTGTGGTCATAATGTGACTGTGTCTTGCTGATTACACAGCCTCAAGAGAGAACCCATAGAAAGGCTTACAAATATAAAAATAAAGCTCACCACCTTCTAGGACTGTGTTTTAACTGCTTTGCCAACTAAAAAAAAAAAAAAAACAAAAAAACCAACAAAAACCAACAAACAGGCAATGTCTCCAAAATAAATCATAGAATTACCTGGGTTGGAAGAGACCCTTAAGATCACTGAGTCCAATGACAGCCTAACCCTGCCTAGTCTACCTCTAGATCATGTCCCTTAAGTAGTTCATCTACACACCTTTTAAATACCTCCAAGGATGATGACTCCACCACCTCCCTTGGCAGCCTAATTCCAATGCCTGACAACCCTTTCAGTAAAGAAATTCTTCCTGATATCTAACCTAAATCTCCCCTGGTGCACTTTTAAGCCATTTCCTCTCATCCTATCACTTGTCACCCGAGAGGAGACCAACCCCGACATCTCTGCAACCACCTTGCAGGTAGCTGTAAGAGAGCAATAAGGTCTCCCCTCAGCCTCCTTTTCCCAAGACTAAAAATCCCCAGTTCCCTCAGCCATTCTTCATAGGACTTGTGCTCCAGACCCTTCAGCAGCTCCATCGCCCTCCTCTGGATGAACGTCTAAGAAATAGTTAACTCTGCACAGTCGCTTTCTGCAACAAGCTTTCTGATGAAGGGGATTTGTTTTCAAAGAGTTCTTAAGACACATCTTTAACCTGTCCAAGAGCCCGATTTTGTTTACCTGTGTTTATTTACTCCGCTCCAGGGACAGAAAAAGAGTAAAAGCATTTTTCATGAGAGTGCCTGCCAAGGGGAACCCTGGTTTGCTGATATCAAACATATATCAAACACCTCAGCGCTTCATAACAGCTGACTTCACCTCCCCTTCCCCAAAAGTCTGCTCTTTCAAAGGTTTTCTATGCATAGTAAATGTCTCCTAAGGACAGAGAGCAAATTCTTCCATGTAATAATGCTAAAACCAAATCTGTGACTTTTATTATTGAGTAGTGAATATGACAACTGTCAGAGCGATCTTGATGCAAGACTCTAGCAGCAAGTTCAAAACAGCCTGTTACAGCATCTTCCTGTACAGACGGTAAGTGACAGTTTTATCTTAAACTAAGTCTGCCCAGTGTCAAGCAAATGGAGATGCTTTTTAGCAACGTCCATTTGCTGTCTCTAGGACAGATAAATGTTTACTATCAGTTTTGAAGAAAGCAAGTCTAACTGCTTCCTATGAACCTCAGAAATTTGTGTGAGAGGCACAAGCTGTTCATACAGTTACAAAGGCGGGCCTCAGAGAAGTTCTCCAGGGACTGCAGGTGAGCAACAGTTTTGCGTACAGTTGTATAAGCTTCAAAAACTAACCCCAGCACTGCCTGCAAAACCTACCTCTGATAAGGACCAGAGCTCCTCAGCTGTCTTCGGTTCTGCATTATTTTCACACTCAAGTTCCACCACTAGCAAGACAGAATTTCTACAATCAATATTAATCATCATATAAAGTTGATTTCGTTGCCCTTACTAATAATTTCATAGATACAAGTTTATATTTTCCAAACACTTAAAAACCATTAATGATGAAGTTTAATTGCAGCATTTGTGAAAATATATCAATTAAAGTCAAGGACAAAGTCATCTGCAGAAATTGAAAAGCACACTAAATGGAAGAGTCTGAAACACACTAAGACAACAGCTCCTATGCACTGAAAATGTTCTCTCGCTCTCAGCATGTTTAATTCCAAATGTCATGATTTCACAAAAAAGAAATGTGTGAGACTTGCAGTCACACTGCATAAAATAAGTTTACATAAGTCGGAACTTTCTCTTTAGTAATCAAGCACTTTCTTAATTCCACGGGGTTGGACTGAATTCTCACTGATTATCAGCATTTCCCACGAATATACTAAAATAGCCTCGTGCACATTGATATACTTGCACAGCTGTCTGAAGAGTCACTGCAGGTGTTACCTGAGTAGGCTTCAGAGGGATGTTGCAGAGGCCCATGTACAGCGTTCAGTATTATTCTTGACTTCCAGCAGCCCCACGCTCCAATATGAAAGAATGGAAGAATTTACAGAGAGGTCACATAAAGTTACAATTCCTTAAATGCTCTTGTGATGCCACAAAGACGCCTCCATGCACATCACGGATTAACTCATCAGTAATGTAACTGTGATAGGTGAGATCTGACAAATGTCAGAACATGGAAATATAACGTAACTGAAGTCTGTTTAACTTAATTGGCATAGTTAGGCATTAATTGTATACCAAGATCATTTCATGTGAGTTGCTGGAAGAACAGGAAGCCACATCAGGACCCCCAGACTGGAATAGCTCTTACATATCCAGAAGACTATCAGCTTGGAGGATCCCACAGGCTGTCTTATTTTGCCAGCTGAGAAGCACAAACAAGCCTAACCCCCCTTCTCTTGGAAAGGAAAAGTGAATGCCGGTTTTCAGGGGCTGCCTAGGGAACAGCTAGAGAGAGAAGCTCTGCAGAGGACTCGTAAGAAGCTGGACATACCAGACTAACATGTAAGTGAAGTAGCATCTTCCCTTCTATGGATCTCTAGATCCTCTCCCTCATGCTCTTCCTCGTGTAAATGAAAAAGCAAGCCCATTTTGTCCATGTCCACACGGGTGTAAATTACTGCACACAGCACGTAAAATACAACGCATTTTACAATTACCATCTCATCCTGCCATCACCACAGCTACTCAAACACACCCATCCCTCGTGTCACACTTGGGCCAATAAAGCTATTTGTGCAAGCTTGCATTGAACAGCCTACCATCTGTTGGAACAGGAAGGAAACCAAAACAATTGGAAGAGCTCAAACCATTTGGACAAGTTGCACAGAAGGTGAAAACATCAGAAATGATGCCTTGGGTTTTTACTCTTAATGCCCTCACCTAGGTTTTATTTCCTCACATTCAGCCAGTCTTCCTTGAAAGCCTGATACCATACAGAAAAGACAGCGTTAGCTTTCAACAAAGCTCTTTCGTCTCAAACAGGGCCACTGCATGGCTTGAAGCTATGCTACTGAATGGTCTTTAAATATGGAATGAGTTGCATGCCCTAACTAGAAATAGAAGCAGAAGAAATCTAATGAAAGTGTGAAATATTCATCAGGGAAATGTGGAAAAGCTATCATAGCAGTTTCTTTAAATGGCTTTGTGAATTTTATTCTTAAAGATCAATGAAATATAGTTACTTAGTAAACTTAACAACGGGTATAAAAATAGCCAGTAGAGAAATCAGAAGCCCTCTTTTTAAAAAAATAATTTTACAAGGGTTTTTTTTCAGTATTAATGACTTCCAAGGCCTGAGAATTTTTCCAGCTTCCCTTCTCATTAGCACGAAGTGCAGCAGAGCTGCCCCTGAATCATACTGCTAGAAGCAGATATAGAACCTGCAGTTTGTCCAAGGTGCTAGCAAGACCTACAGACAATGCAATCAAAAGTTGTTCAAGTCAATGCATCCATCACCTGTGGTAAGGTAAAGGTAGTAATGTGCTAGGAGGTAACTATACTGACACTCCACTGTTTGGGAATAAATTAGTTACAGTCCTGAAATCTTCGTTTTTGCAGTTTCATATACTTGGGCATCAGAGCCAAGTGTCACTTTCACCTGGAGTAAGCAGGAAAAGACTCAGGATGTAGCTGAAAGCGACGACTCAGAGGAATAGCACCCTACCCACAAACAAAAGGTTGTTGTAAGAAAGACAGTTCAAAATCTGTGCTATGATACTGTATCACCCTTTACAGAAGAAAAAGAGGATGTGTGATTCCTGAAGCATGGGATCATTGACTTTGCTAGCAGGAAAACGCACAGATTTAGTTCATGGTTTGGCATTTTTCAGTTTAAACACCAAGAGGGAACACGCTTGAAAAGAACGGGAGCTAAAACGCTGAAAAAGATGAAGTCTCTGGTAAACTCAGCTTAGTCACAGGGTCAGTTTAGAGGCATTCCTGGTAATTTGGCCTTTCATTTCTCTAGGAAAAACAAGCTTAATTACTTCTCTCCTTCGGGATAAGTGGAGGGAATGATGGTACTTAATTTAAAGCTACTGTTTCATCTTAATAGTCCCCCAGTGTGAAGAGAGTTCGCATTTGTTAATATCGAGACTGTTGGTAAGCCAAAAGCTTCCTCAGCCTTTTAACAGCAGCAATCATTGATTCTCTTGTCATATTTCAAACACCAAACCAGAGGCGACTAGTTTAAATTTGATACTCCTAGCGGAATAACCTCTTTCATCTATGCTATGATCGGAGTAGCTCTGCTATTACAAGCTACTCAAAGTAGTCCTTGTACATGAGAGTGCTCTATACATGCCACCTTTAACCGAATCCTGAACTGACCCCATTTGTTGTTCTAGTTATTGAGGTTTTTTCCTGTTCAACTAAATGTACTATAAAGCTTTTTTCAAAAAAATACAAAATAGCATTTTTATTTCTCCTATATATTTAAACATACATGCGTAGCAAGAAAAACTTTATAGATGATGGGCAACTAGAGCCTTCAATATTCTTGTATGAAAGTAACAGAAGAGTAAAAAGTTTGCCTTTATTTCCACAGTCTTCGCATCCTCTATTACATGAACAACTCTTCGCCTATCAATCAGATCTCTTTAAACACCAAAATAGCAGCTCTCATCTCTGATTTGGCAAAAACATCAGCCTCTATTAAAGCTAGTAAGTTTTCACAGCAGCATTTTTGTGTCTTCTTCATTCCTGAAAAGAGTTCCTCGCAATAAAGCTCTTCTTAACTTCTCCTTTGTTTACAAAGACTTGGCAGGCATTAGAGACAAGGTGTGTTGAGAGCATTGCTCTCATACAGACCAATGCTGCCTCCTTGTTTCCTCAAGCTGCCCCTTTTCTATCATCGCTTGCCTCTTGTCTTTAACTTGAGTTGAAAGATCTCTGAGCAGAAGCCATCTCATTGTTCTGTATCTGTGGAGTCCTGCACGGTAATAACACTTGCCTAAATAACAGCATGATCAAATCCTACAGCCTCTTTCAGATATTTAGAATGAACATAGTCTCTCTTACAGTACTTCTATGTTATTAGCGATTTTGTTGCAATCTCTTACTGCGTAAATATCATTAACTGAAAATTTATTTAACTGCATGTGTTATGAGCACAGCCAAGATGCAGGAAAGGATTCTCTCTTTTATTTTCTGAGAGGTCTGGATGAATGATCTCACACAGTTCTAAGAGCTCCCCACATTAACCTTGCCCGGCCAGCCAGCTCACTGCAAAGTTCACTGGGACACGTGCGTGTAAAGGACATCCTTTCCTAGGTGTATGCGAATGAGCTCAGCAAAATAAAGAAAACCCTGCTGCAAACACGCAGAAGCCAGACCCCACAGGCCCACAGATCAGGCAGGTCAAAGACAATTTCTTCTGCGCTCACACTTGCAAAGGATTATTTACAGGTGATATTCCAGTTTACGATTTAGTCTAAGTATTGTTCAAATAAGAGAATGTATAGCCCTCTCAAACCAAATAAGTAAACAAATCCCCAAAGTCTTGCTTAGCCTTCCTAAAACAAACATTTTAGCCAACAAAAGAAATGGAGTATTTCAGCCAAATATAACCTCGAGTACTAACTAATGCAGCTTTAACCAGGTCCACAGTAACCTGCACAAATTAACACTTCTATCTGCACCCAAGCAATGCTAAATGAGGTATATATTATCAATTCTTAGAAGTCATAAATTAAAGAATATCGTCTGAACTTTTTAAAAACTATGTCCCCACAATATGTTTCATGGATTTTTCAGAACTTACATGATTCAATAGCAATTGAATAAATACCTTAAAACCTGATATTGAGGTAAATTGTGTAGTAGATGTGACTTACAAAGCTATTCACTCATTTTCTTTGTGTGTGTAATGAGGAATATGAAGTCCCTAAGCAAATGCCAGATATTTTAAACATGTATTGAAAATATACCAAGGTTACACCAGTGCTTGCATGTCTTTTCTATTTATATTTAAATATAAAAACAATCATATGCACAATCTGAAGAAACAGCAGTGTTGATAAATCCCTGGCTGTGTGTACCAGAAGAATAGCTCTTGGTCTGGCTTGGCATTTAAAGTCTGACTCCTTTTCACATGCCCCAAACCCCACACGCATTCTGCTCTTAATACTCAACACAATAAGACTAATACCAGCTGATTAGAACATGCTTCAATAGCATAATTCTCTAAAGAGAATGAATGTCCTGTAAGTTAAATGATGACACTAGGTTATATGAAATCCTAATGAGCTCAGCAGAAAAGAAGAAAGATTTTAGAGATATGAAACCATCAGAGCAGACTGCTCATAAAGGGGTATGATTTCCTCTTTGCCTTTTAATCACATTTTCAAAATAGCTTCCTAAACTGGCCTTTGCAAATACATCTGCTTTTGTTGGAGGCCAACTCCACACGAAACTGCTTGCTCACCTGAGGGCGTAATGAATGCCTATCAGTCTCACAATCACCATGAATCAGGTTCTAGCTTTTAGCCTTCTTGCCATTTAGTCCTTGGAGGTTAAATCCGTGACAACGCTATGATACTGTATTTAAATGGCTTTTCAACCAAGACTCAAGCTGTTTTTCTCCCAGCGAAGTTAAGCAAACCTTCAGAAGACGTTACCCTGGTTTTGCTGCTGAAAAATTTGTGTAGGGACTACTGTTTTATAACAGTGTTTGCTGTTTGCACCCTTTACCATTTTACAAAGTGCACTTCTTTCTTTGGAGCACACAGCTCTCCTGATGTGTGCCATCTCCCATCCTTTGTAAAAAATTGTTTCCCAATCTGAAATATACTTTGTGCCTGTCGATCCGGGGGCAGGACAACAGCGGCTGAACAGAACAGTCCTCAACTGTCTCTTTCATCTCTCCAGTTCTGCAGTCTGTGCAGAATGTGAGATGGGAGTAGATGAAGGCTGACCTAACAGGTACTTTGCAGCCATGCAGAAGTCACCTGGAAATTACAGTATCATTTATGACTGTACTACCTACTCAAACTCACTTTACAACAGGTACTAGGAAAAGAATATAACTCTTCTTCCACAAAGACCTGTTAGGGAAGTGAATGTATATATAACTGTGTCATGAACGGACATGAAAAGAAATGTTGTGCAGAAACGGAGTCTAAACATTCACTTGGACCCACTGGTCACCCATCTTCAGAAGAATGAAGCTTGTGAAGCTTGGCAGTCCCGTCTTTCTCCCTCTCAGCACATTTCAGCTGTTCAAAATCTCAGCACTTGCAGAACAGAAGCTGGACTTACTTCAGGTATTTTGTAGAAGCAGCAGAATTTTTTTAAAGAAATGGTAACCTGAAGCTACGTCCATTAGAACTGTTCTCACAGAGACTGCCAGCATCGAATTGGAGGAAGTCAAGGCAAAAGAAGGGGCACACAAGAATCTCTGGCTGCAACTGATTCTGCGACTTCTTTGTTTAATCATAATTCCAAGTGGCGGAAGAGGGTGTAGCAGGAAAAGCAAATAACAAGAAGCTGAATGACAGATTAAAGTCCTTTTTAATTTGGACTTTAAGTTTGACGATAGTATCATGGAAAATGCTGTTGCTCTTCCCACTAATTTTGATGCAAATTTTCCCAGCATATGATTAGGAAAATGATTATTTTTAGAATACAAATCAGGGATGGCTATGGCAGCCTTGCCGGTTTTTTGCTGTGGTGGAATTCTGTTTCCCATCTGCCAGAGAAGATAATTTTTTGCACAGTCACACCCTAAACTGAGTCAGAAGGAGTGAAAAGAAAAAGCAAAAAAAGGGAAAGGGAAGAAAAATCACCTATGATTGCTATTATATTTCTTCAGGTGCAGTGCTAGAGCAGAACTGCAAAATGACTAACAGGAAACATGCACTGCAGCAGTACCTCTATGTTCACAGGATCTTTTAAAAATCAAAGTGTCAAAGAAAAAACTCTGTTCCTCTCTACAGTCTTATCTAGACAGCCACTTGAGGTATCACATATTACAAAGTGTTTCTATCCTGAGTTTAGGGAAATCACGATGATTCAAGTAATTCTGCAAAACGGCTAAAGAACCATCGTCAGAAAGATTACGTCATTGGCACGGTAAAATTCACAGCTTGGTCCATCTTCTCCCCAGGCCGTAGTCAAAGCATGTTTGTGTTGGTATAAATCAAAAACTACTCCACTGACAGCAGTGGAACTAAAGATGTAAAAACGTCACAAGATCCTCCATTGCTATATTCTTGCATCATGAGTTAACATACTGTCAAGACTGCACAATAATGACCACAAATGAGTTTGCATACTCACCATGTACCTCTCAGAGAGGAAACACATCCATCCACTCCAGTTGGAAACCACTATATGAATTCTGCCCCTGGCTCGGGAGTGCAGAGCAGACCTGAGCAGAAGAGATGCTGCGCTCTGGTCCTCTGAGGTGCAGGAGCTTCAGTGAACACTGCTACAAACAGGACTTTTCTGGTGGGCTCAGCAGAAGAAAAGCACCACCTAAAAATTAACGACTCTCCTCTCGTTTGCATATGACTCCCACGAATACCATGACAACACTAAATGCAACATCATCTTTAAATAGAGGTGCTACCCTGTGTCTCTGCAGAATCCTGGACCAAAGTCTCTGGAAATAAAAATGTATTCTTTCAACATGAAATAGCATGCAGAGATTCACCAGGCTGACTGAATTTTGAGGAGCTATATGACTGAAAGGAATCATGTTCCCTACATAAGGATGACAACGACAGCACGGCTGAAATTTAGCCCTAGCAGGCATTGCCAATGGAACTGTATGGGGATGAGCAGTAACATGGGCATGGCCCGCTTTCACTCAGAGCACAACTTCATTTTAAATGAAAAAATGTTTGTTACCGAATGAAATTCTGGAAATAAACCTCAGTGGAAAGCATAGGAAAAGCTACAGTCACCACACGCCTTCCCCCCAACATTCTTCACTGGTTCTCATTTATCAATCAATGTACACAACAAAGTTTAATTAGATGGATGATACTCTCTCTCTAAGCTTTGCACTGGAAAGTACTGCAGAGCAGTGAGAATCAGGGTGAGAACACTCTGCAAGCGAACAGTTTAAAAAGAGAGATTGTTGCTGTTATAGAGAAAACTGTAGAAATCGCTACGCAGAACAACAGTGAGTTCACACACTCCCAAAGCTGCTGATCAGTGAAACCGTAAGACCCAGCTTTTGTTCATGTAAACAGAGGAAGACTGTTCCTATAACAAACTTGGCCCAATGTGCCCTGCCGGGATTCATGTTCCAATTCTTTATCAATTCCCATCAGGCATTATTCCGCCCGCTGGCAATCCTGTAGTAGGAAAAGTCTGCATAAGGAATGCCCAGGAAAGAAAAAGTGCAACTACTCATCTTTCTTCATGCCATACATGCCAAAGCACTGAGAAAGCATCTTGCAGATATATCAGTGATAATATAGTAGAATCTGATTTATTTTTTTTTTAGTTTGCTGACTGCGATATACAAAAGCAGCTGGATGTGGAGCCCTTCAGAAGGTGGTTTGAACAGTGTCCGGGAGACTTCTCAGTTACTGTGTGTCCCACAGCAACAACCAAAGAAGCTGGAAGCACACTGGACAAAGCTTTGAGGGACTCTCAGTCTGCTTTTGAACAAAGACAGGGCTCAAGATGCGTAGGATAGTTTTCCTTTGTTACTTAGGTACTAAGGATCAATTTGCTATAGCAGATGCAACTATGACTAAAAAAATTCACATTTATTCTCTGATGTGTTTCAACTACTTGGAAAGTAAACATTCCTGCTTTCACATCCACCTGCGTGCCCACACAGCTTTGCATTTCTAAACAGTCTGAGCCCACTCTGCTATAAGAAACACCACATGGCCTTGGAGAAAGGATGTAAAGGAATCGTCAAAGTCAGCCTAACTCCAGTGAAAATTCTCTGCACCATTAACTCTACAGCAATGGCAGGTTATTTTTATATTAAGTTTATTGAA
Organism: Porphyrio hochstetteri; assembly: GCA_020800305.1. Taxonomy (NCBI): domain Eukaryota; kingdom Metazoa; phylum Chordata; class Aves; order Gruiformes; family Rallidae; genus Porphyrio; species Porphyrio hochstetteri. The sequence goes on along the minus strand of CM036915.1, from coordinate 7,655,156 downwards.
GGAATTAGAGTGAAAAGTATGCACTTCCTATTCATACACGTAGATTTCAAGACACCTTTTTTTTTTCCTTCTCTAAGGTCATTCAAGTACAACATCTACCCAGAAAGGGACCTCAACTCTGGCTGTCCTAATCAAACCTTTACCAGAAATTCCAAAGGACAGCTTGCAATGACAGCACTTAAGAGTTCTATATTCCATTGCATTATGTACACGTTTACTTTGACAGAAGCAACGACCAAGATTTCTAATGCCATTCACCTTCAAATGCATATCAAAACTTAGACCTCCAACCCCAGGTATCAGGCTGTTACAGCATGTACAATGTAGAGAGACGACCAGCGAGACCATCCCACAAAGTTTGTGCTAAACATGTTGCAAGCTACAATTCTCCAAATCCACCTTACATGCGTAGCAAGAGGTGACATGTGAATCAGTTAGTGTCTGACAACTCCATTTCATCCTAAACACATGCCACCATCTCCTCCCATAAATGCCATCTGCAAGCTGCCCCTTGTCCCACCAGGCCCTGTGTGTGCAGAGACATCCCCACTAGGGCTGCAGGAAGCCATGTACGGCATTTCACCTCAAGAGAACATGGAAGAAGGGGAAAAGCAGTAATTTTACAGTACTTAGAGAAAACGGAAAGCGAATGTAGCAATTGTAGCCTGTGACCAAAGCCTCCAGAAAGCCACATATGTCTGTGGAACTGTGTGCAATGCAGAGATGTAAAGGTGGGATCACGCCATGAAGGGGAAGAGGGGGATAGAAGCCTGTCTAAATTTTCTGCTACATCTGTACTGGGATACTTAAACTACCAATAAAAATGTTTGCACATGACAGACAAATGTTTGATGGATTATTTCCAAACATGTGAACTGATATCTGTTATCCAGAATGAAACCCACTAAAGGAGGTCTAATGCTTTTCATTTTGTTCAATCAACTGGGAGGGTTAGGTCCATCTCTTCCTTTCATAACATCGAGTATTTGCTGCTTTTTTATTTAAGTGGAAGAGGCAGACATATTAAAATATCATTCCCACCCAAGTTCAAGCCACAATACCCAAACGTTTGCCAATTTTTTTTGGCATATCTCTAGAAAATAGTACTGCACTATTTTCCAGGATTGGTCTGCCACTCCTATGTACTTTTCTCTGTTCAAATATTTTTTCAAAACTTCTTTTGTTATAGTATTTTTACCTCCTCTAGAGTGGGGAAAGTTTATTCTGCAGACAACTAACTTAGGCCTTGTTTAGCTGCACAATTTATCTCCCAACTCTAAATGCTGCTGCTATTGTTTGCAGTTGAAGACATAAATAATGCAAAAAACCACTACTAAGTACGCACAAAGTTTGGTCCCCTATGCCCAAAAGATTTAAATTTTTTATAAATCAAAGCAAATATATTTTTTGCAATCATCAGAGCTGTCGGAAAGTACTTCACTGTTTCCTTTGAGCAACCCAGGATTAGCTTGGCTATCTATTTGTATAAGAGGCCAGCAGGGAGAAGGTGCAGGTGTTATTAGATCATTACTAGGAGCATTTCTAATAAGTCAGTTTTCCCCCAGGTTAACACAGGATAGGGCACTAAGGTGCTGTTTTCAATCAGATAAAATGCCTCAATAATGCACAGCCATGGACAAGTAATGCATACGGGTCTGTGTCTCCATGCAGCCAACGTTGGAGTGTTAGCAGTCTGGTCGTTTTTAAAAAATGAATAGCTATCTTGTGCTTAACATTTTCCTGAAGTCATAAGTGCTCGATAGAGTTGTCCCGCACCATTAAACAGTGACAATGTTGCAGCCTAGAGGTAGCTGCTTTTCAGTGATGGGTGAAGTGATTTTTGTGTTTTTCCCTTGTATAATTCATAAGTAAGCATGATCAGATTTTTGAATCGCAAAAGTAGGACATCTGTCACCATGGGGAAGCAATGGGGGAGTATGCAGTGTGCTTCTGACAGCCGTGGGCTTGTGGTCACTAGAAAGGTGTCTACTTGATTTTCTCTCCACTTTAGTGTTCCAGACATTTGGCTCTGTCACCTTCCAAATTTCTTCTACAGAACATAACCTCCTTCCTCCTTTCTAGCCAGTCATGTTCTTTCACAGCTTGGCCACTAGCTCCTTTCTTTGCCTTACTGGGACCCACCTAAGCACACAGAGCTCCTCCCAGCTATTCTTGTCTAGCAGATAACGCAGCATCTCCAGTTACACAACCACTGCAGAGAACCTGTGCTGAGAGCTTAATTGCTGTTTGTAAAAGGATGGATTCCAAATGTGCTGCTAGCACAGGGAAGATGGCCCAAGCTGCAGCCTCACACAAGGCAAGTGCAAAGATGGGTAGGAAAGCTGAGCATGAGACAAGAGACAGACACACCTGCCCAGGTGACATGGAACAGAATCAGGCAGATGCATTTCAGTTAGGCCTTACCACAGGGATGTCCTGCCACGTAGAGTTGTTCTCCCTGAGCTTTCTCAGTGCAATCAACAGAAGTAGCTGTGCAGATTTTATTAATGACATATATGTATCTCTAATCTCCTTTGAAGCTTTTGTCTTCTCACTGCAAACCACTTTCTGGCTCTGCAAATGCAGTAGGAAATCCTGAACGTATCTTCTTCTCTTCCTCTGGGCCACTCGTGTTCATGTCTGTTCACAGTTCAGAAGTGCCGCTGCGTTCAGTGGCGGTAGCGCAGTATGACATGGGTATGAGGATCAGCCAACTCCAGCCCAGGAAACAGTTGCTTCCTCAGCTGATGTGGCAGCTCTGTTTGCAGCATAGCAGACTACTAATCTGGTTTCTAGAGCGATCCAGAATGTGGTTACTGTTCCCTAGAGCCAGCTGCATAGCATCTGCCCAAGAAGTTGCACAAAATGGCACTGTTCTCTGGCACAGAAACACAGCACAGAGCCTGCATTTCAAAGTGCCACTGGAAGTCACAGCAGGGCTCATTCCCAGAGCAGGCAGAACCATGGCAGGAGAAAAGGACAGGGAACAGGGCCACCCATGACAGACCACTGACTTTCTGCACTGTGGATCCTTAGTAACCCACTGTGGAGCAGGTGGCAGAGCTCCCTGCAGAGACAGGCAGGACATGAAGCTGGGGTCAGATATGAGGAGAGGCTTGCAGGTACTCTCATCAATGGGCTGGACATCCATCAAGAGGGCAACTGTCAAACTTCATGCTGGCCTGAGCATGAGGATTAATTTCAGCTCAGGGATCTTGTGTACCAGTTTCCAAGACTGTATCCTTGGACACCATTTCACCCTTACTATTTAAATTAGGAAATATGACATACTCTAGAAACAGCTACATATCAGTCAACTATGTTCTACACCAACATTCCAGGTACATCATTTGACACAAAGTCCACAACTACTTTTTTTATATTCCACCTTTTTCCAGAAAATGTTTTTGCTTATCATAGACTCATAAAATGGCATGGGTTGGAAGGGACCCCAAGAATCATTGAGCTCCAACCCCCTGCCACAGGCAGGGCCACCAACCTCAGGCCTGGAGCTACACAAGGTTGCCCAGAGCCCCATCCAACATGGCCTTGAACACTTCCAGGGACGGGGCATCCACCACCTCTCTGGGCAGCCTGTTCCAGCCCCTCACCACTCTTTCTGTAAAAAGCTTCCCCCTAATATGTAATCTAAACCTTCCTTCCTTTAGTTTTAATCCATTCCCCCTTGTCCTGCCATTGTCTACCCTTTTAAAAAATTGAATCCCCTCCTGTTCCTCTGCTCCCTTCAGGTACTGGAAGGCTGCAATGAGGTCCCCCCACAGCCTTCTCTTCTCCAGGCTGAACAAGCCCAGCTCCCTCAGCCTCTCTTTGTAGGGCAGGTGCTCCAGCCCTCTAATCATCTTCGTGGCCTCCTCTGAACCCTCTCCAACAGTTCCACATCCTTCTTGTATTGGGGGCCCCAGATCTGGACACAGGACTCCAGATGGGGCCTCATGAGGGCAGAGTAGAGAGGGACAATCCCCTCCCTGTCCCTGCTGGCCACCCCTCTTCTAATGGAGCCCAGGATACCATTGGCCTTCCGAGCTGCAAGAGCACACTGCTGGCTCATGTTATCACCATCTTCTTTTCATCAATAACAAAATAAACACCTTGGCAATACAGCAACAACAGATCTCTCCCACTGTTGGAACTCAGCTTTGAATCAAACCTTAAGATACCAGTGAAAGAGCTTCCTCATACCCCAACAATACACAAATTAAGACATTTCTGTTATTATATTCTACTAGCTACGTAGCTTCTATGCTACTATTAGCCATGCTTGTAATACTATCTTGCCAGGCATTGTCTCCATTTCTGTAGCATATTTGGCTCCTTAGAAGGCAACTTCAGATAAGAACCAGTAATACCTGATATTAAAGAATACACAAGACATACTAGAAAATTCTCTCAGTACTGAGAGAATTAGCTGACTGTGTTAAGAAACTTCTTGACGATGCTTCTTCTTTTCCAAAATAATTATACACATCCCCCTAGGGGAATCCTAATTGCTCTGCCTACACTAAACTAAAAGCCCTTTTACTTTAAATAGTACGTGACCAAGGAAAGCACGCTATCCCAGAGAGACACGGTGTTTCCATGTACTCTAATGCAGTCATTCACTCAGAGCATCACCCAGCTTCTCAGCCTGTGACCTCTAATGATGTTCTCCCTCTCCTCAAAATATTCTAGACTGCACGTCTGAACACAAACATACCACCACCTTGTTTACTGTATAAGTAAAACAGTAGCTGATAAAAAATGCTTTCATGTCACATTTAGGAAAAGATCTCTACTCCTTGCTTGAAATACCTGCTTGCTGCTACAGTAACAAGGAATATTTCTATAATATAACTAGACAGGGAACTCATGATACTCGCTTCATTCACATGAGGGAGTTCAACTCACATATTTCAGTCCAGTATACACAAAAAACCAGCAATCAAAGACAAGCTTGGCCTATAGATCTTACCTGTATACCTGCACGGATTCTGAACTTACAGGAATGCAGCTAACCCATGCAGGTTAAAATGTGTTTGGCTGTTACCAAAAGTTTACTGCAGGAACTTAAGGCACCTATTGTAGGCTGCATTAAGATTCTAAAACAGTCTAAATCAGAGCACCTGTTTTGGTATTGGGAGGCCCTCACCAGGATACACCAACTGAGTAACTAGTCCTTTAGTACCCCATGTGCATAAGAGGAAATAAGTGTTCCAGTTCGTGACACCTTTCTGTATGTAACTGCCTGTTGTTTTTAGTGAAACACTAATTTTAGATGTTATTGTAAGTTGACCATTAAAAATTACTGGATACAGTCACAATTTTCCTTAAGATGCAACATTTAGGTTCTTTTAATAACATGTATGTAAGTGACTTAATTAGCTTACCATACAGGTTCATATTTCACATACTTTTATGTCATCATCACCTGTATCAATATTTAAACATAGTTTTATTTATATTCTAAACTTCTCCAAGTTTTAAAATATGTTTTGTTTTAGGGAAACATATAAACATACAAATGAAAAATTATTTTAACCCAAATGCTGAAGAAACATTCCTTTTTCCTAGCAAGTACCAACTAGCTACATGTTTATCACCACAGTAAACCAACAGACCAGAACGGTGCTTTTACTCAATGAACCATGAAGTGAAAAGTCTAAATAGAACTTGCTGGTTTAGCCTGTAAGTCTGGCCACAGAAAATGACATTTAAATAATCAGAATATCACAGAATTAGAGGCTGAAAGAGATGTCAAGAGATCATCTAGCCCAGTAGGGCTTGATTGACAGCCTGAAGGACAATTCACCCAGGCCAAAGCCCATTCCTTTTTCCCAAGCAGTCCTTTGGAGCAAGCTGTGAGCCACAGGGATTGCTCTGGAGATGCTGCCCTCCCCATCACCAGCATTCTGGGGCCATACATCCTTATCAGATCACAGCAAGTGATCTGTCGAGGCTGCACGGTAAAATCGGCTAGGGCTGTAGAGCAAAATCCAACCCTTGTCTCATTAAAATTATGTTCTGTATGATTTGGCCTATTCTGTCCAACTGAGTCAAGATAATACAACTAGATCTCCTACAGATGTTTTTCAGACATGCTTTCAAAGATCTCCACATCATACTCTGTGTGCATGCACCTCAGCACAAACCACAGCTCATGACTTCATTTAAGTGTGATAGGAAGGAGATTTAAGACAAAAAGATGGATTGACAGATTTTGAGCTGATCTGTGTTTGTCACTCTTGCTGCAAATAAAGCACTTTCTATCTCTGATCCTACAGTGTGGTCCTGGGGTGTTCCCTGGTTGCTATTTAGGTTTCAGCATCTTTCTAGATATTTGAAACCTGATGCTTACCCTATTCTTCTCTCTTCCAGGATTAGTAAATGCCATTTGGCATTTTTTTCTAAATCATACTTGCTGTTCTCTTCTGTACACAAAGTTATCTGTGTTCTTCCTAAGGGCAGGGCCAAAAGGCAAACAAATTACTCCTGGCTTCAGAGGAGGTCTCACTAACACATCCAATATTGACAAACTTATATATTTCAGAACATTGTTGGTTTCTTGTTTTGTTTTGTGTGTGGGGGTTTTCCAAACAGCATCACAATGTTGACAAAATCTGTGGCACTCCACAGCTCCCCATTCATCCTTTGCACTATTGCTGCCGACCAGCTATTCCTCATTTTCTGTATTGCATCTAATTTCTTCTTCATCTGCTTTTGAATTTACTGAATTATGTCTTATTGATCTCAGACCATTTCTTCAATTAAGCAAGATCGTTCCAAATTCCCATCTGCCCCTCAACAGATTTCGAAGCCATTTTTCAGGTTACCATAATCCAGATGTTTTATAAAACACACGAACTGTGCATGAAACTGTCCCTACAGGGAGGGCAGGATGAACACTTGCTGAACCCCATCCAGAACTGTTACCCCTTCTGACAGCAAACCACTGACAGGAGTATACTGAGGGTGTTGTTTTGAACAGTCCTACAGTACATCTCTATTTTTACCTTCTTAGATTGCTAATCAGAATGTTGTGGGTAGTTGTGTTCAAAGCCTTGCTAAACTCAGATCCATAACACCACTTTGCCTTTCTCTCACCTAACAGGCTACTTAATGATTGAGAACAGTAAGGATCTTGGCTTGATATAACTTGTACATCACAAAAGGTACCTGCAATGTTTTTACCACCTTACCATCCTCAAGATGCTATAAACTGGTTGTTAAACAATCTGGTCTGGCACCTTGCTGATATCAGTGAAGCTCCTTTGTCTACGAATCCTTAGGTCTTCTTTTTCTCCTGTTTAAAGAGATGTGCATCTCCAGACCACGGGGACCTCTCCCCCTCCTCCCCCATGGGTTTTCAAAGATAATTGCTAATGCTTCAGAGATTGCTTCAGCTACTTCAGTATAAGTAGCCCAGGATGAATTCCATTGGGAACTGCCAACTTCAATACATCCAACTTATCTAAACACAGTTTAACTCATTCCCCTCCTGTTCTGTGCTACCTTTTATTCTTCACTAAAATCCTGAAGCCTTCTCTGGGTCTGTCATCTGTGCTCATGGTGATGACTGAAGCCAAGTTAAAAGCCATGTAATAACTGAAATGTCTGCCTTTTACATTTTAAATTCAAGTCTTAAATTAATCATTCAAGAATTTCAAGTAGAATAATTAACTCTCCTGTTCTGCATCTACAAAAAGATTTTTCTAGGCAAATACATTTCAAAATAGAGAGAGAATGCATACCTAATATTAATATAGCATGTCCAACTCTAATGCCACTTTGACAAACAAATTACAGGAGAAACAGCATACTTTCACTGGTTTCCAATTTTTCTAAGTATGTACTATTCAACAATCTTTAATTTTAATTTTGAGATTTTATAAACCACAGTTTTATCTTGCTAAAGCACAGTGCAATGAAAGACAAGACCTTTTAAACTATTTTGCCCAATCAGTGGGGCAGTGATTTCCAACCCCTTACTGTGGCACCTCTTTGTAGCAAGCAGCTCACATTAACCACTCTCCTTCCTTCTTTCTTAAGAAGAAAATGCACTTCAGAGCCTTTTATTTTGAATTGTTAAAGCAGCACTTTGACAGATAATGCATCCAATTTAGATTAAACATTAAAAAATGCTAAGGGCAAACTTAAATTTGTACACACTTTACTTATTTTGGTCCAGTATGTAACAGAGAAGAGTATTCATTTCAGAATATGATTTCTCATTTTAACAACACTTCATATTATAAGCAACTCCATGTCCCCTTTTAAACTTACTGCAGGATTTAATGCCTTTCGACCATTTTTACTGTTGGTTTGCAAATTACTTACAACAAGTTGTTCCCAGGGCCTAACCCTGTGCTTAGAATTCTGAACAAATAAAAACCCCTCCGAAATTCTTTTAATAAGTGTAATATGCCATCAGTCTAAACAATATTTATGATCATTTCTTTGCTGCAGTTCTTTCAACTTCAACTTGCCAAACTATAAGTTCTATGGTAAAGCAAAGAAAAAAAATTACATAAAGACTGGTGTGCTCAAGTTTTCCAAATTTTTCTTTCTACCACTGACAAAAAAAACCCACTGATGGTGTTTGTATGCTGAGATGATAAATAACAGCTAAAAGCCACGTGGAAGCTTATGAGTTCCTTCCCCTCCTCTTGCTGATTCCCCTGGAATCAGCAGAAAGATAACTCTGGACAGAGACAATGACAGCCAGCATGAGAAGTGTCCTACACATCTATACAGGTTATGCAATTTAAAATAAAATGTACTGTGCATTTTTTATTTCTTGATGCCAGGGCGTAGCGATGGACAGGATGTACAGACCTGAATCTGAACTCACCTCAAACTTCATTTGAGGAATGCAAGGAACTGGTCAAAAGTTCTGTAATGGAGAATCTTACCCATTTGCCTCTTCTCCAGAGAGGCAGCTGTGGTTTCTCTTTTGTTTTTTCTCTCTCTGGCTCTCAGTTTGCATGAATGATTTCTCAGCCAACTTTCTGGTGATTTCTAATGTCACAGGCAATGGAGTGATCACCTGGGAACTGCGGTCACGATGCAGTGTCAGCGTTTTAGGGGAAGCCTCCAGTGTGCTGAGCCAGCAGGACCCAGCTGTCCCTTATCACTGCAGTGTCTGTTTGCCTTCAGCTAACATGCTGTGCATCCAGATGTGTCAAAATGTCTCTCAAAGCAAATCCTGTACTTAAACAAGGGAGAACTCTGGACAAGCATCTTTGAAGAGCATTTCATACTTTATTTATCAAAACTCTGGTTTAGAAACCATTTACCATCATGCAGGACTGAGAAGCAGTCCTGATGCTTCTCCCTCTCCACAAACGAAGAAGACAAAATGAAGATGCCAGAATGGCATTGACGGCCGCGTTCCATGGCAGGCAGACTATGGCTTACCTGCAGAGTATATATTCATGACTTGGAGAGTTACAAAATTACCTCTTTTTTTCCTGCAGCTTCCAGCAGTAAAATTGCATTAGAAGAAATGTGAAATATATTTAGTAATTTCATTATACTACCTTCTCTACTGAAATTTAAGCCTGTATTACTGGACAATAAATGAGAAATCCTGAAAACCTAAGGCAAGTATGCATTCTCCAGAGAGGGGTCTTGAAGAAGCCAAGATAGATGCCAGGCACAAGAAGAGTCAAAACATATGAAGTTGGCATACGTGACAAATTCAGTATCGAATTTACAATTGCACACAAATGTACTGAAGAGACATTAAGAAAGGGAGACTTCTGAAAGGAGAGGAGAGCTAATTTTCTTTGGTAATTACAGAGCCCTAAGTAAAAGAGAAGTGTCAAAACAGAATTTTGAAGCTTTCCTACAACGACTGTGGCACTGGGCGGTAATAAATGAGATGTGAAACGTGACCTGAAAACATCCCACATACTCACAGTATATTCACCCTGTCTGTACCCTTAATGAAATCTTTCAAGCTACTCTGTATATAAATAAATGTAATTCTGACTTTTTAGGATTAGAATTTAAGAATAGAAGAAACTTAAAGTATTCAGTCACCATCCTGAACATAACCAGCAAATATTACTTAAACTGTCCCATTTCCCACAGACTCTGGTCAAAATTGCTTTAGAAAACACCAAAAATAAATCAGTTAGTCTGTGAGACACCAGTTACAGAACTGGCCTGGCTTGCAGTGAGAGATAAAACACTATCCCCACCTACTGTACATAAACCGAAGCAGTCACCCTGCCCTCTGGAGGACTTTCCTACTCGTCTAGGAAAGCTCAATCTGGACACTGTCACGAACGCTGGACAATGCTTTTTTAATATGTATTAATATCTATTAATATGCATTGTATAGGATACACAAAAGTCATTAGGAATTAAATCTAGGTAGTGCATTTGGAAGGCTAGAGACATTCTATTTCCAGCTGAAGAAATAGCTAGGAATTTTTTTTTTTCCTGTATTGACCCTCTCAAAAGAAAAGAGCAAGTTTAGACCTTCACCTTTTCTTTTCCTCCCCCAGGGCACTCTCATTTAGTGCACAGACCCCCAGCCTGGGAGTCCAGAGGCATGCTGGAGGGATGCCATTCCTAGTTCCCTCACTGCCCCAGTGAACACCTGTTTGTTTCCTTCCTTCACTTTGTCTGCCTTTTACATTTAACCTCACAAACTCTTCAGGACAGAGAATATCTATCTTAATATATACATACAGTTAGAGCTCTTAGCACAATTAGACGCTGTGACCAGCTGAGCTCTCTCAACAGTAAACACCACTGAGTTGGAAATTGCTAGATGGCACTGTACCACTCGGTTTCAGCAGTGTTTTCCCCTAATACATATTCAATTTTCAGTCTCTGAAGAAAGACTTTGCTATTGACATAACAAATTGGTTTCATACAGGCAGCAATATGCTGGGTTCTTAATATGGTTTTATAAAACAAAAAAAAAAAAAAAAAAGAGAAACCAATTAAAAACAAACTAAGCACTTGCCAGTGGAACTAACAACTCCAAAGCAGCAGGAGAGCTTGCTCTCTCATTTTCAGTATCTAATATAGATTTTGATGTAGGTGGTGATGTTTTTTTCCAGTAGGCATGGTAGTATTAAAGTATCTGCAGGCAATTACAATGAAACCAAAATGCAAGACTGGCAGAGTTATGTGAAACTGCTAATCCTGAAAGCTGGTCTTAGGTGTCAGCTGTATAAATAAGCAGACAGGTACTTCATGTTTTAAAAATGTCAGGTAAATCTTATTTATTTCTCCAAAGGTGTCAGGAGGATATTAACTGTAATTAAATTAAGCCATGACATCACTTTTTAAATTTGTTTTGAAATTTCAAACACAATTAAAAATCTCAATCAGAATCTAAAGATTACAAAATAATGACTGTAATTGAACTCTCATATTGTCTTAATAAAGACCATACACTATGACTTAAAATTCCTCTAAGTTTCCACTTCTGAAATAAAAACTGCAAGACATTCATGAAACACAACATATTTGCTCTGCTAACGGCATCACCTTGTCTCTAAATGTTAAAGGAAACACGTAGTATTTATTATTCCCTGCGACTCCACCCTTCCCTGTGGGAATAATAAAAGGAAAGCAAAAAAGTCACCTTTCTATTTTCTCTGGATTTGTTTGCTTTTCCTTACCAGGACTCGTTTTGGCAGGCTGGTAACAACAATTTCACCGTCCTAAGAGCCATTCCTGCTGAGGAAATTTTTTTCATGCAGGTTTCTTGATATGGAAAGCCTTGCAAGTACATCCCAGACTGAAACACAGCCCTGCCCAGCCCTCTCCCCAACAAAGCTTGGAGGGACCAACTGCAATACAAACAGAATGAGAATGCCAGGAATCTGTGGTATTTCTTGGTTTGCATAATGGCTCTGCTTAAGGACAGCTTTCTATATAATTGTTTTTAAATGGGATTTCTGCGAGGTTTTATATTTATAGATGGAGCATGCTTGCTGCAAGGAAGCACTTTCTAGTATGTTTTCAGGAGATACTTTGTGTTGCTCAGCTGAAGTTGCACTTGCAATCGAGAAAGATCACTTCCTCCCGTGCTTTCTTTTAAGTTAGCCCTTGTCCTTTTCTCCACACACTTACAATCAGGGATGCCTTTTGAAAAGTGGGTCTTCCAGTTTCTCAGTCTGCTTAATGACTTCTCAGCGTTTCAACGTTATTGCTGTGAGCATTATTTTATTACCTATCTAATTTCAAAATCTGTTTCTCCATACTTATTTCAAAAAAGATTTTTGTAGCCCTTGATTATCATCTTTAAAAATCTTTTTCCTCAATATGCCATATACATCTCATGCATACTTCACTCAACCTCAGTCAGATTAAGAAGGAAGTCTTTTACTTGATAAAACGTCACAGGACAAAAGATACCGGCCGCACCATCGGCACGATCTTTGCCTCAGATGCTCAAATGACCTAGAAAAAAAAAAAATCATGCAGTACTTTGTTATCAACTGACAGATCCAACAGAAGCTACTTTTAAGTGTAGCATCTTGCCTTTTGGCAAGAATTTTAATTTTGCAGTCCATGTATGTTAGTGATAAATATAAGTGGGACAATTAAAAGTAGATCAGAAGTAGAAACATTAGTAGGAAAGCTCACTAAGCACTAGCCTAACTGCTCCCATGAATGCAAAACAATCTTTTGCATGGGGGATATTTCACTCCTGATATTAAATAATAATGGAGTACATTTACTTCTTCGACTAGCTTAATACGCTTTATACCTCACCCCAAACTCATTTAAAAGGGGTGCATTTCAAAACTATCTGCACCATGTTCCCTAGGGATTTTACTTGGAAAAAAAATATTGTAGTGGAAAAACACACTTGGACTCAACGACACAATATAAAATAAAATCAACATGCAACAGTTCTGGAAACCTTTTAAGTACTAATATGTAACATATGCATAAGCTAAATTTTAGTTTCAGTGTTTACAGCCATGTACCTTCCTCAAAGAGCAAATCTGGCTTATTTTTTAAACATGACTGTAGTCAGAATTATCTGTTTAAAGTGTGCAGTATATACCCTTATACATGTCTGTCACAAAACCCCTTATTTTACATAAAATGTAAATCAAATATTACATCAGTCTGCTGCATCCACTTCTGCCCTCTTTTTTACAAGAGAAAATCTAAACGGAGTTGGCATATATCATAAAATGTTTACAGCCTTTGTGGGTCCCAATGGCATGTTTTTCCAGTAGGGCTCATTCTGTCATATCTACAAACTTTATTCTTAGCCAATGGCAAATTATCTTGGTTTAAGAGACCAGTCTTAATACCAGTACTTTACTTGTACATTGGCAAGTTTCAATACTGTTATTTAACAGAAATTTCCTTGGTATCCTAAAGATAGCACCAGTACATCAACAATACTGTACGCAAGCTCGTCTCTTCCCTGTGACAGAGAAGTACACTACCCACAAACATATTGAGGGGCCTTGCTTCTCCATTTCCCATGACAGAGACAAACCTCCTCCATACCCTCCTGTGCTAAAGTTCCCTGGCTTTTATTTCTACTCTGTTTCATAGGTGCAGGAACTACTTGCTTACTGTGACACCCTAGCAGAACAAAGGAATCAAGTGTTAAATTAGGAGTACAAATCTCTCAATTTCTCTCAAGATTTAAATTTCCATTCCCAAGAGGCAGATGAAATTTCCATCTCCAGCAGCTACCGCAGCAATAATTGAAGAATGTTCTGTTTGCTGATTACTTCATAGATAACAAAAAGCCTGTGCAGGTGGCTAAACTTACTGGGTTAACAGCAAATACAGTTATTTCAGATGAATGGATTGACTCCTTACTGAACGATGCTTGTCATCAGTGCAGCACTCACATCTTGGCCAGAATTTCTACATCAGGACACAGCAAATCAGAGTCGGAATGTCTCTGATTTTTTTACATCTATTTGCTAAGTGTTTTAGGCAGGATGTCTGTGGAATGAAAGAAGCTGTCCACTCCTTTGGTCATGCACTGAATTTGAAAGAAGTGATTAACTGGAATTGATACCATACTGCTTCAAAGACAGTGTACACAGAAGTATCAGCTACAGGTACACACATGAAGTATTTTGCTGTAGTGTTCTAAATTTAAATACTTTCCTATCCAGACTACTGTAGACCCATTTAAATCTATTTCAATAACACTCTGAGAAATTATATTCACCCATTAATTCATTAAATTAAAACTATGTAAGTGCAGCTGAAACGATTTCAAGTGCATCCACAATAACTAAATCAATGGTGCTACATGAGTGTAAATTATTAATCTAATGAAACCTGTAGTGATTGCTATTGATTTGTTTACTAGAAGAATAAGTATTTTCAAACTGGCATTTTGAGCCAATCCATGTGACCTCTGGTTTCTGCACACACACGTGCACACACACACACGAGCAGACACAAGCACCCACACACTGCAATCTTCAGCTGAGTGCCTTGGTTTTTCCAGAGCTAAACAACATGCAGCTTCTTTTTACCGGTGTTACAATAAGCTCAGGTAACAGTAGTCACAAAACAGTAACAGGAGTCACAAAAATCACACGGTAACAGGAGTCACAAAAACTGCCATGTTCTAAATTTAACTGTGTGCGGGAAAGAACCTGCAGAAACAGGGGTAGGTAATAAAATGTCAACAGGTAAAAACGAAACCTGAAACTCTACAACAGAATAAAACTTTCATGATACTAAGTATCTGCGTCTGATCCTGTTTATACCAGCACAAGTTATAAGAGAGACCAGAATGAAGTTACCAATTAAAAACTGCAAAATGTAATTAAACCAACATTAAAAGCGTCGATTGTAAAAAGAGAGGAAAAAAGTAACAGCTTGTTATTTTAGAAATGAAAACAGCTTCTAAATATTTTGCTCTTTATTTGTACATTAATAATAATATTCTATTAATACTATACTATGTTATGCTATTAATTATATTTTGCCATTAATAGCAACGCAACTCCAGTAAAAAAGCTTAGTGCCTAACAAGTGGTTATTTAAGAACTGGATTTTGAACCTGGAGCTCCTTCTCCATCTTGTAAATTCTCAAACTTGTTTCTGTAGAAACACTATTCCTTTATTCAGCAGAGCAAAGATGGAGATCTGCCAAACTGTTATGCAAGATAATGAAGCAGTTTTTCAGAGGGTGAGAGATCACATGAAATCACATGCACTACAGAGGGATTAAAATTTAAGGAATGTCAAAAGTTTTACCTTCCATTAACTTCATAAATTACATGACTTTTTTTTCCAAATAACTACTTAGCTCTCAAAGTTTCAGAGCTCGTAATAAACTAAGGACTTGCCTTTTCAAAGCCATTTACATTTCCAAAACCATCTCTTAGCTTCAGTTCTGCTCTTTGTATGTCATTATACTTTTCCCCAGATGGAATTTTATATTTCAACTTAAATATCAATTTTATTAAGAATTTTGTGAGTGGAACCTCTTGTATCTCTATCATCACAGAACTGATACTTTGCATGGTGTAATGCACCCAAAAAAAAAAAAAATTTAAAAAAATCACAAGAGGACTGTACACACACATTTTACCACCTATCGACACAGATACGTTTTCAATCACTGTCTCTGCTCCAGCATTTCCTTACTAAGAGTTAAAAATTATCTTCAGTATGAATCAATTTTTTTACTGCCTGTTTAGGAGCTATACTGATTGCATTCAGCAACTCAAAGAATTCAGTCCTGAAGGACCTAATGAGAGATAGTCCTCATTAAAAAATTAGTTTGATGATACAAAGTGAAGTAGACGTGGTCCTCTCAGATGATGTTCGGAAGAAAAAAGACTAATGCTTCAAAGCTAGTTTTCCCTTGGGCGCAATTAAACAAAGTTTAAATTAATAAACATTTTATTTTCACTTTTAGAATATCTAGCACAGAAATACTGAAATTGTAACAGGAAAATGCACACCTTGAGACTAAACACAATTTAAAAAGGCAAATTATAAGTTCTAGCATAAATTCTAAGCTTTTATATCACTAGTTTTCCTATACTGCATTAAGTAGTTAAACCACTACAGAAGAAAACTATATTGTATATTCCTTTTAAAGTTTATACCTACGTCAGACAATATAGTTATTTTAAGGATTAATTATATGCATAATAATTCAAGGCAGCCACTGTCCTTGCAGCTTACTACATGACTGGCTGGTATGTAGTCACAACATACAGTTTACAAACTAAACATCTAATGACTGGCTGAACAGTTTAGAAATGACAGACAGTTCCTTACAGCCCGAAGGAATTTACTGAACTCCAAAACCTACACCAGAGTTATGGGCTATTCCTTGAGAAACACTTTATTAGTTCAAATAAGGCCATTACATACATATAAAAGCCCCCAAAACTTAGCCCCTGCTCAACACAGTCTGTAGCAGATGAGAAGCCATACGCCCCAGGACCATGTAAATGAAGCAGGATTCCTCCCAAGAATCTCTCAACTTTTAATAGGTACAATTTACACTTATTTTAAACACTTGAGACCACTGTCAGCAAGAGTGCTTTTCCCTAATGTCAATCCATAACTGTTTACTTAAGATCCTCCTCTATTGTAAGATGTAGTGCTTTACCTACTACTCTATAGGTCAGGTAACCTGAAAGAAATATACAGCTTTGCTAAGCTCAATATTTTACCTAATACAATATTGAGATACTTGAGAAGACAGCTGCCATGCTATTAAACTAATAAACACAGTCACTGATACTCAGCTTCTTGGCAAGAGCCGCCTGCCAGTGCAGAAACAGGCTGCTAGCCTGCTCAGTCATGTGTCCCTTTAGACATTGGTAATACTTTGTTACTTTGCCAGTATTCATTCATGCCTTTTGGATGTGATACACCACAGCCACAAGCACATGTAGATGCTCTGGATCAACAATCCATTATTACCTGAACGGTCTCCTGGTCAAAGTTTAAGCAAGTACAGAGGAGAAATGCTGCAATGGGACATCTATATGTACAATGGATCAATCTCTGGGTTTCCAGCTGAAGAACTACAGACCACTCTTGAGTAGTCAGAGCATTAGAGAGTGTCCCTATGGAGAATCTTGTGCTGGCAAGAGATGGACTGGATGACCTAACAGGACTTTTCCATCACTAGGCTATGATTCTCTGAACTTCATGCTTTTTGACAGTATTACAAGGTTCGACAGGCATTTCTCTTCAGAAGAAGGATTATGGTCAGCAAGAATCAGCATCAACTAAAAAAGTGCACATGAGGCAATTGTGATGGCAGTAGGCAAAAAGACATTCACAGTCAGAGAAGTATCAATGCCTGCATCTTCTGCTCACACTAAAATCGATGATGCAATCAAAGCACTAAATGGAGGAACAAGGAATGAGAGATTCATGCTTTCACAATAATTTTTCTCATACAGTGAAAGAAGAAAGATGTAATATGATATAAAATAAAACCCAGCAAAGGTCTAGCACATTACACGGAGGCACAAAAAGTAAATCCCAATTTAAAACAATTGTTTTGGAAACAAGTTGCACAGAAAGTCAGTCATGCTAATCAGTCTTTATCACTAAAATCTCAGTGCCATTACAGATTTCAAGTGCCTTTACCAGCAAACAACTACGACAACATCCCTCTAAACAAAAGAGCTCTCTTATGTGCAGAAATAAGAACTGAACTTAAAACTTCAGAAAATGGGTTTTGTTGCAGAATTGAGACGATACATGAAGAGAAATGTGAAGCATCTGTATTTCCTACTTGTATGAATTCTTTCACAGGGACTATCGCTGGGATATATATTTCTTGCCTTGTAACACCTACATAACATAGCAGGATCACAAGCCATACAGCATATCCAACAACCATAAGACATAACAAACTTGAACAATCTATGCCAGAGGGACCAACGTGTGGGTCTTAAGCTACATACAGTTCTGAAGGAGCTCAAGTCAGCTCTGATACATCACAGGGTCAGCAGGGTAGCTGTCCCGGAGAGCGGCTGCTCGGGAATTGGAGTGCTGAGACAGCTGTGACAGTGAGTCACTAAAGGGCTTCTGAGATGCTTGGTCACCATCCAACCCAGCTGTGCTCTCATTCCACTATTTTTAAAGCTGCCCTTCCTTTCAGTTCTCTAAATGTACCAGGAAGGTACCCCTGCAGTGAGCATTGTATAAACATGAATAACAAACCCAAATATTTAAACTTTAATGGTAACACTTTTGGCAATATGTATCAGTGTAGGAAGAGTCATTATGTAACTATTATATTCTCATCGCCATATGATGTTACACCTAGGTCTTCTCTACAAAACATCACAGAGATCTTTACACTCCTAAACATCAAACAGAATTCAATGTGAGGGAGGAAAGAAAACACTTTGTTTTCTGAAACAGAAGATTCCAAAGACAGCACTTATCTGTGACAGTACTTCATATTTCAGTGAGCTACCTCCATACTTAACGCTGAGCTCGCTTCTATTCCAAACTGAATTGTTATCACACCTTCCACTCTTTCTAAGGCATAACTGGTATAATAAAGTACACCTTTCAGCTGCATAACTCAATGTAGAGGCAGCAGATTTGGTTTGAGAGCCCACATGTGCACATCTGGTGAAATCACCAGTGTTTCCAAGAAACTTAGATTCTATGGAGATGAGACAAAGGTTAAAAACATTTCCAGAGACTATTCAGAAGCTCCTCTGAATTATTTGTCACAGAAATTACTCTTCTACTTCTAGGTCGCTGGTTTTCTTTCATTAATGGTTTTAGACAATTCAACCTTGTTTAAAACATTCTCAGATCTACAGTTCAGAATAAAAGACACAGTATAAATACATTTTTCAAAGACAGTCTGCAGGTTTCTTCATGACTCATGCTATACAACATTCCAATGCATTTCAGCATACAGTATGAACTTAACAGCGATGTACCAGGAACACAATCTAACATTTAACAAGATTTACTGATGTAACTGACAAAATTCTTTGTGTCGGCAGATTTTGCTGTTTTACTTAAAGAAGCACTAATGAAAGAACTACAGGTTCAACACGGGAACCCAACAGAGGCCAAGGCTCAGAAACGAAGCCAGATGGGGTGAGAAAAAACTTGATTCACAAGGGTTTGAAAACAGTTTCTATACATACTTAAATATTCTGGTATGTGTGTGGGCTGGGCTTAGACCTCAAGAGAAAAGTAATGAGATAAACCCCTTCCTCCTGGTAAACAGCAACTGCAAGTCAGCAGCTTTGCGCTTCTAAATTCGCTGGTCATTCCCAGTCCTACTATCTGCTGCTTGTCACATTGCAAAATGGTGATGAAACCTAAGCCAATGGGCCCAATTAAAACACGAATCTTCAAAAGTTTAGGGTGTCTCAAAGATTTCCTGTAGCCCAACCATTTAAAACAATAACGGGCCACCTTACTACTTTTATGATTGGATCAAAGATATATTCAGATTAAATTGAGGTTTACAGCTATATCTACCTGAAAGCACCAGCAAACCTGTGAATGTATTCAGGGTAAAAGAGTCTTCACTGTGGCTACCCCACACTCCTTCCACCAACCCAAATGGAAGTGCTCTGCACCTTAAGTCCTGAGCTGCACCTGCAGACACAGTGTACTCAAAGAAACCTGTGAAAATCCAGTTACTCTGCAGCAGTCTCTTTTGCAAATGCCCGAGATCTCACCTCCACAGCAGCATGTTCCAAAGGACAAGAACCAAAAAACAAGGATGCATAAAAGCTTAATTGTCTGCTCTCTAACCTCCATGCCCAACCTTTCCACCAAACACACCTCTGTTCACACCTCTGAGGGAGGTATGATTACCAAGAATTCGGGTTTCGTATTATGGATCAATACTCTGATTTTTAAATTGTAATAATCCACTTTTGGGGATTCCCTTCTGCTTCTTTGACATCAGAAAGAGTAATCCCATTCAGAGTATTAATGGATTTAAAGAAAAGCAATTAAAGTGAATCAAGATAGCACTAATGGCAATAAAAAGACAAAAATAACAAAGTAAGATTAGAAGTGGGCATAGACCAAATTGAACTACAGGATTTCCATTCAATTAATACATGGGGTGTTTTTTTTTCCTTTCACTCTGCATTTATACTATTATTTGCAGTATTCTTTCTGTGGAAGGTTAACGAGTCATTCCTTCCACAGAAAGGACTGCAGAACCAGAGGGAAGATACAAGATTGCATAGGAAAACCTCTTTTATGGAGAAACAGACTTCTGCAACTGGACAAACCGTTATGTTCTCATGATAGGTAACGATTAGGTTTTTGTCTCAGATTACCAGAAAGAAGGTTTAACAAATTAGTATTTGAAATTCCTAAAAGGAACAACAATTTTTAAATCTGAACTATGGAACTCATTGTCAGAGGCAGTTTTCAGTGCAGAAGCTTTGTCTTTTCTCTGTTCACACAAAAAAAGATGAGATGTCTGTGTCTCACCATTACACAGTCACTGTCAACAGTTTTTGAAAATGATATTAAAACTTTGGCTTAGGGCCTAAGCTAATTTATTTTGAAATAAAAGCAACATTGAGTTACTTAGAGGAAAGATTCTTATACCTATGCTTACCTGAAACTTCTCCAGCAGCTGGTTCTAGTCATTCTCATTGGCAGCAAATTGTGCTAGTGCCATCAGTATGCTTGTTACCATTTGCTACTTCACTGGTATTAAGAGTCTGTAAAAACAGCATTTAATGGCAGAGACTCTACCTTTCCTTACAGTCAGAGGGGTCATGTGCAAACGATCCCTTACAAAGCTGCTGTAACCCCAAATGCCACACAGCACCCTGCACTCATTCTTCCTGCTGTTCTGTACTGCAGAGTACTTTGCAGTGGAGCAGCTCTCACTCACAGTGTTATCCCATTGCTCCCACCATTACAGGTTTCCCTGCCCCAGACACTCCTCTGTTTTCAAAGAGGAAACGGTGACTACATTGAAAATGGACAGGAAAAGCAGAGATGCAGCCAGAGATGGACTGCTTCACAATGCATTTCTGGTTGGCTGAGAGTTGATGGAGAAGTATATATTTGGAGATACAGATTAATTTTCCCATGTTACTGCAGCACATATATCAAAGCACACGTATGCTGTAAGAACCTACCTGACCAATGCGAGTGATTAGATAGAATGAGTTTACCTATCAGCCAAGTATATAAGAAAATTAATTAACATATTTAGCATGCAGAGAGATGGATTTCAGCCAGCACAAGACAGAAGGAAAGGGATTCAAGCACTGAACATGGTGTGAGACAGTGAGAATTGGCATTGGGAAAAAGCAGGTAGGAGGCTAATTAGCGCAAGATTTGGAAAATGGGAGAAAATGCAGCAGCATGAGGGAAGAAAAGCAAGTGGCCCTTACTAAGAAAACTCCATGGAAATAACCCTACTGTTCTTACAAAAATGCTTGCCTGTACGCTAGCAAACTCTACTAATTTCTGAGATGTTACTTCTTTTCTGTGAGTAGATTATTTGTGATATAATAGATTTCCTACCATGCACATGGGAAGTCATTTATGGTAAAAGCATTCTCTTAAAAAAAATTTTAATAGGGTTCAGCATTAAAGTTACATTTGTAAGGTCTGTATACCTTATTTAATCTGTTTTACACAGGCAGGTAAGTCTGCAAAGTTACAGGTTGTGTCAGAGAAGATAGTTTGGCTTACTAGTTCTTCAAGCTGCTTTTCAAGCTTTCTTTCTTCCTTGCATTCAAACTGACATAGCAACACCATTTACATCACCTTTAAATTTAGCCTACCCACAACTGTGAAAAGACAGCTAGCCTAATTTCAACTTAATTCCAGTTGTCAAAGCTGCAGAGTGAAAGAATTTTCAAAAGTTCTGACGTTTCTCTGGTTATTAAAACCATGTGGAAGAGTTTAAAGGAAGAAAAAAAAATGTGTAGCCTACTGTAAAAACCAGTATGCATCACTACTGTAGAATCACAGGGTATGTCCCTGCTGCCTTCAAGGGGAGGTTGTGAAAGCAGATCTATTTGATGTGATTGCTCCCGAACTGTAGCACTGGTGGTTCTGAGCAGGGCAGTAAGCTTGGGACAGGTCTCCAAAAGCAGTTACAGCATTTTCTTATATGTCTTTCAAATAAAAAAAATACTGAAACATTAAAAAAAAGTAAAAAGGAAAGTCAAGAGTGCTTAACTACAACTTAGTATTATTTACTTTTTTTATAAGTTTAGTAGTTTGGTTAGTTGTATAAACTGAAAAATCACAGCTAAGCTGCAGAAACTATCCCTATGGGTCATGAAGCAATGGTTTACTGTAAATTAATCTAATGTATTTGCAGAGTACATAATGCACAATTTTCTCCTTCTTGAAACAATTTATTTGTGTTAGAAGTCTTTGCCTTGATATCAAGAGACTGGCCCAGAACAGATCCCCTTCTGCACTTATGAAATGACTGCAGCTGTATTATTTCTGGAACTGCTCTGCCAACATCCAAACAGCTTTACCTCTAATTAAATTTCAATGTCTACTTTTTGGAGAAAATCTACGCAACTCTGATAAATGATTTATAGAGGTTTAATACTACCTTATCTTTGATAACTTTTCAACATGCCTCTTCAGGTCTTGAACTCTGATACCATGAGTTCTGATATTCTAAAAATTAAAAAAACCCGGAGTTTTTTATTTGACAATCTGATTTCATAAAGCATTTTGACATAAGAAAATTTTAAAGTATAATACTTTAATATCTTCTTTAAAGAGTAATTTACCTTATATTCAAACACATTTTAATTAGTTTCATCAATGAGCAGAAAGCAGGCAACATAGGTTGTCCATCCTTTGGGTGTCAGAATAGTTTCTCTAAAATCTTTGTAAACACTTCAGTTTCTATAATTTAATTTAATAAAAACTCAGTTCTTTGCAGCTGATTCACCCTGATACCAAACATGTAAAATCTTGCACATATTTAGTTATTTCTGCAGTTATTTCTGTCCTAGCAGCCAGATTAGATGATTCCTCTTCGCTCAAAGCAAAGCTGAAATTCTCAACTCCTTCCAGCCCTGTTATGTTACATAAATGGCTCAGAGTAGTACAGAGGGTCTGTCTGAGGCTTGCGACAGGCTCTCCCCAGCATCAGCGCTGAGAGTGGCAGCTGTAAGGCTGTGCACTCACCAACCTGTCCCAAGGGACCAGCTATTGAAGGGGCAGAAGCAAGATGATGATGTGGGGACACAGCTCCAAAAAGTGCTGTCCCCAAGGACAGGACAAGGGCAGGTGACTGCAACTTTGAGACCACATGCAGGGTGACTCCAGCTGTGAAAGAGATGGTACAGTCTGGTTTGGTCAAATGGCTGCTGTCAGTATGCCCTACTTCCCACTGTTTCAGCCCTTTCTCCTGAAAGCTGCACACCCTAGTTTTGGCTTATTCTCCTCCATCCTCTTGCCTGCTCAGGTTTAGACTCCAAATTCCCTTCTCTTTTCTATAGGAGGCACAGTCCCTGCCAACTCCTTACTTCTGGCCCTGCTCCCAGGCTTTCTGCCCCTGATTAAAGGATAGAAGACCTCCAAAGGAGATCACACTTTCTTTACATAATCTATTTAATAATACTTTTCAAGTAATTCAAAGCTAACTCGCACTCCTGAAAAGATCTCAAAAGGACTCTAATGATTTAAAGGCTAAAAATCTGTGTTGAATTACTGAACACAAAGGATAACAAAACCCACCATTGGGGGCTTCCACAAACATATCCAAAATACCACAAATGCTGCCAAATCCAGTCAGCCAAAACTGTGAGTCATAAGCAACTTAAAAGGTGTACGGTTTGGGTGCTTGGATTTCTTTAACCTTTGTTCAGGTCTGTCTGGAGGGATCAGATCAGTGAGAATCTTCCCACTGATCAATGGGAAGGGAGGAGATCAGTGAGAATCTTCCCCAGCAACTATAACTTAAACCCCCCACCCCACATACATCAAAAAGGTTGGACAAAAACTACAGCTAATGACACCACCACAGCACTGTGCAGCCCAACGATGCACCCTACTGGTGTTCTTCCAAAATGACTGAAAATGCATTGTGTTAACACAGGAAGAATTTGTTCGGGTTTAGATTCCATTCAGCTAAAAGCCCCTTCAAATAGGCACACGTCCCTGCATTCCTTTTATCATTTTTACACGTGCTATAAGGCAAAACTTGTTTTTCCTTCTCAGTACAATTAGAAATAATCTGATTCATGTGCAGGAAAAGTGGCACACACAGAAAAATCTTGACTAGATTGGAGGCTCTGGAATTTTTGTACTTCAGGCTTCTACCCATAAGCCCCACTTCTGACTTGACAGATTTGAAGTCTACCTTGCACATTTCTCTCAGTGCCAGGCAAACTCTGGTAAAATTCCAGCATGTTTGGATTTTTCTCTATGTTCATTAGCATCTCTTCAATCAGAAAGGCCCCAGAAATTTTTCTGGTGCATTAATGATTTATTACCTCCTACCCTTCCCCGTTAAGTATATTTGATCACAATAGTTGTTAAGATGACAATTCTTATTAATGTCCAGCATCACCTCTTTAGTTAGGTGGCATCCTAAAGCACCACAGCAAGATCAGCCTCATTCATTAGTCACACAACATAAAAACTATCAATTAATGGCTCTCATTCTACTCTTGGTCAACTTGTTCTCCTCTGCCTGAGAACACTACTCTGCACTCAAGAAAATAGGGTCAGTTGAGTTAAAGAGATGGCTACTTCTGTCCTCAGAAGGTTGCTGAAAGGGGTTTGCTTTCTCTGCACCGTTACAAGTGATCACAGTGCCTGAGGCTTAGGATTCCTGCGATAATCTTAAAATAGAATGCTTTCTCCTCTAATACCACATTATGAACTACAAACAAAATAAAAGACAACAAATTTTCTCAAAATTTTTCTCTTTTTTTCAAAACACAAAGATTTATAAGAAGAGCTATTACTCTCAGCCCTCTTGCTCTCAAATACTCTTTATTTCACTCAAGGTGTTTCTTCGGTGACATTTCTAAGAACATACAGCCTTTAAACATACATTCCAGACTACATCCTTCAGGTAAAAGTGCACCGGCTGAGTTTCCTCTCATTTGTTCCCTTACAGCATGTTTGCTTTGTTCAATCCCACATTTATCCTGCTTATTACAGTCAGTCAACAACTCCTTTTTATGATGCCATTCTCCTTACCCAAACCCCTCATTTCAATAAGCTCCATTCTAATACCCTTATACACAGGTTTCCCCACTGATGAGCATCCACTTCTACTTTTAATTAGAACAGCCACAGAAAAGGCAGTATGGGTGTCCATGTTTTAACACCAGAGTAACTACAGGCCCTCACAAAAAGTGATCCTAGGACATGGATTTGCTCAGTTTGCTGAATATTTAGTATTTTAGGATGTTTGCATGAAAGCAAAGAGGTGAAAGAACAAATGCTTAGGAGTTACATGCAGTGCCTTGCTTCAGATAAAATTAGGGGAACCCAAACTATCACCATGGTGATAAGGCTCTGTACTGTATTTGTTTTCATTGATGTATCTGCACTAGGTTTTTTAAAGTAAATTTTAACATAGATAATGCTTAGAGAATTGAATCTTCTATGTTTGTGTAATATCTGGTATAGGATGACTCAGATGCTAACAGGATGCTAAGTACTACAGTAAACCAAAAAAGCTGAAGAAGAAAACAAGAAACAGAAGAGCAGCTGTGTAAACGTTAATATAGATGCCCCTGCTACCCCCCAAGTAAGGAAAATCATTAAGGGACTAAATATGACTGCAGATCTTCAGGCTGGTCTTTTTGGAAACCTGGAAGTCTGATCCAGTCAAGGATACCTAATGTCTCAGCCCCACACAGAATGCTCATCTCATCAGTTCATTGAAGATCCTAGTTAAAGGCATGGTCTGAGAAGAAGACAGTCTCCATATAGAAATCCCAGATTATCAGCAGAATCAGAAAGCTTGTAAGAAAGATTTCTCCTGTTGGGGAGCTACGTTAACACACTGCTGATAACTTACACTTGCAATTGCTGCCCATACCCGTATAACTTCACAAGACAGTGTGTATAGCAGAAGATGTATAACACTGCAAATTGTGCGTTACCACTTTGTGAGCGCTCCACAGAGTGCAGCACCACTCTAAGTACCATCTTAAATGGAAAAGTTTGCAGCGGTGGAGGAAAAAAAATTAAGCTCCTGTCAGGGAATTTTAGGTGTCTGGGATCTAGTCCAACAAATCCTCCTGACTCATCCATTATCTTCCTGGTTTTGCACTCGTTCTAAAAAGTTGTCTGTTTTCCATCCCAATTTGTATTTTTTGTGCACCCACCTTAAAGCCCCACAACTCCACAGAATGCACAGCAGCAGATCTGAATCAATGAAACAGATACTTCAGAAGAGATTAACAATGCAAATATGAGATTACAAAGTATTGGCCACAGAACTTTTGGATTAACGCACTGCATTTCTGGGCACATGCCTAAATTCACTCTCAACTGCCTACAAACATACTGAATAATTGCTACAAAGTGAGCTCTGGGTGCTTGCATCCCTGGATTGCTATTGCTTTGTGTGTACTTGATTCGGTAGTAATCATCCAGGTATCCAAAGCTATTTTGTTATACTGCTCAAAACCGCTGACAATGAACGTAGAGGGAACACTGCATGCAGTTACTGGAAGGATCTTTTAGTAAGGTGGTACAATATGAGAAAGCCTGATGTAGGCCACCCCTACCTCACCTTTCAGGTAAGAGAAAGGAAAAGCCAGGTATTTCTCTGGTTATGCAAACACTGGTAGATAACCAAGTCAAACTTGGTTAATTTGGCCAAGCAAGTTTCACAGGGATCATATGTTTAAGAATAAAAGAATATAGACAGTATATCCAGAAAAATACTGTGAAAAGCTTTCACACAGCTGCTCCATTTGGGAGTTCACAGCCCTACCTTGTTAGAGTAAATGGATCATGACTTCACAAAGCAGTTTTAACTGTCCACATGTAAAAAATACACCTAAAAAAGTGCAGCTGAAGCACTGCCTCGGCACTTCAAGCAGCATGCAACTGAATTTGCAATCATCTTATTCTACATTTATCAGTCACGTCAAAGAATAAGACACAATGGCTTTCTAAGAGGGGAAAAGAATAAATGTGCTTTTAGTTAGGTTATGTTGCACGATCTCCATGTTACCCGGGAATATGTGACTTTACTACATTGCCTGTACCCAAAGAACTGCCACAAACCTCAATGAAAAAAATCAGAGTGCTCAGACTTCAGCATTGACTATTCCTAACTCAACTTCTGAGCAGGTTCAGAATGCACTCGCTGGTTTCTGAACATTTGGGCAGCTCCAAGAGCTCATCTTCTCTTTGCTGATTTTTCCCCTTCTTTGTTATTACCAACCTTTCAGCCCCCTTCCCCTGGGCTTTCCTCAAGGGCAATGAAAGGCAACACAGTATACAGCTCGAGGAATATCAAAAAGTTAAATGTCAAATCTTCATAAAAATACAGTTATTATTTGCTTCCTACTCATGCAGTGGCATTCACCACAGTGAGAATAGGATATGTACTTTTCAAATTCTCTAGCTCTGAGGGGTGCTAGATAAGGATAACGATAGTGCAGCCAAGATTGCTAAATTTATTACAGGAGCCTGTGATCCCAATAGTATATTGCTAATAACAGTGCCAAATATCCAAAGGCAGCTGCTCTTTAGAGGTTATCCAGTCCTGTATGCTCCCTCACAGAATACCGCAGAGCAATAAGCAAGCGCATATTATACCAGTGGGAGAAGCAAGCTGCTCTTCTTAGATATAGATGGGCAACAAACATCCAATATTTCTTTGAAAAATCAAGGAAAACTGTGCCAGAGGACAAAAGGACATCTGTGCCAAAAGAAACCAGAATCTTTGCAAACTGAAAGTGTCTTTGTTGCTGCAAGAATGATGAGCCAGCCCACGCTAACTGCCCTATGCCATTAATGCATTCTAACTCTATCTTCAGGCTAAGCACAGCTGATAAACAATTTGTTTTCCATTCACAGCCCAAAATTTCAAAATTAAAAAATTTCTTTGGACTAAAAAAATCTAACAATCTCCTAGAAGTTTACTACAACATTTCTGCAAATTCATGCAGTCTGGTTTCCAAGGTGCTTACAATCAATCTTTTTTATTTTACTCAGCATTTAGGTTGAAGACTTAGGTGTAGGGTGGAACGTATTTAATTTTCAACTTTCCATGCACAGAATTCTATTCCCATTACTTTAAAAACATTTTCTTTCTTTTAATGGTTTCCCAGTGACTGCAGCAGAACCTTATGCTATAGCCCATATTTCAAATTTTTTTCTGACTGCTGAGAGCATCCTGTCAATTCTTCTACATTAGTACTGGCGCATCCTCTTAAAATAAACCATCTGCTAAAGGCAAATTCCTTTGTTCCCTGCCTGGGCACACTTCTCAGCCATTTGGATGACAAAGATGGGGAAAGGGCTAGATGGAGAATTATTTGGAATGGTGAAGAACAATTAAAAAAGGCATTATTTTCCTTGAGTGATAAATGACAAATTCCCAAGCAGCCACCAGGACTTCTAGAGAGCAAAGAAAGAGAGTTGGTAAAAGTAGACCTTGACAGGGTGACAGTGACATTTTACAACTGTTGTTGAAGCACTGCCTGTTTAGGGTCAGGCCCTGCTCTTGGAGATGCTTGCTACTGGCAGAGACGGTATAATTTGACAGGCAGAGTTTAGTCAACAAAACTCTAAAATTTATGTAGAGAACACGCTGACAGAAGGAGACCTCAACCAGTAAAACCAGTATTAAATGCAATGTGCATGCATGTCTGTATATATGTATTACACATATGTATATATTTATTGGTTTGTATGATTTGTATAGGCAGATATACACAACAGCATCTGGACAGCGGCAGATAACCTTGAGCATGGCTGAGTTAAAAGAGGTATTCTCCAGCTGTTTAGGAACTTAAATCATCATCTTCTCTCTCCATGTAACTACCCAGACCTTCTTCAAACTGCATGGAAAGAAAAATAAGCCGTTGCTGTGAAATATCCAGTCTGAGAGTCATTTGGAAGCAATTCTGACTGGAGTATCTAAGTCACAGTTACGGAATACTTTGAATAATATTTTCTTAAGAAAAAGATTCATTTCAAATACCTTCTAATGAGGCCAAAAGTATTTTTGAGACTTTGCCCCATTTGCCTCCTCGCTTCTCCTTTAACATTAGACTAAGCACATCTCTGAGCCTACCAAAACAAAACTGAGTATGACTGCAACATTTGCAGACATTTTGTCTGCATTATTTACAAATAAATCCGTACCTGCTCCCCGGAAAACTCCAGAAGCGCCTGAATACCAAGCTGGCCTGACTGAAATGCTCCTTGTGAGAATACCAACAGATGGGCACTTGAAGAGAATCACACCTAGGGAAAGGCTTGTTTTTTAAAAGCACTGAAAACCTGAAGAGCTTCATTGTAAGCATGACTATTATGTTTCCGTGTGAGTTATGAAGATACTCTGATTTTTCACACAGATCAATTCCTGTGTTTCCTTAAGAAAATACTCTGCTCATTTCCGTGCATTTTAAGTGTGTGGGGAATACTGATATTCCCATCCTTAACCAGAAGGGTTCCTGCAGTATTGCCAGGCACAGAACAAGGGATCCTGTTTCTGAGACAGTAACAAAGTGCCTGAAGGTCACAGGCACTTTTACATTTTTTAATGGAAAAAGTGGCCGGAAAATTTCTGACCTCACCAACAACTGCATGCTGAGGCTGTACTTGCATGATGGTAACATTATTATTTCCATGAAATTATACCTTTGCTGGCTTGACAGTGTTGCCCACATTTAGACATGTATTTTATGACAGAAAATTCCAAGCAGCTTTTGGGGGGGGGGGGGGGGGGTGTGCAGGGTGGGAGAAATTCCTTTTTTTTAAAATAGCAAAACCCCCAAGTTTTAAAAGCCTTTAGAATTAATCACTCACAAATTCCAGTTTCCAAGGGCAAACAGTTCTGGTAAAGCCCAAAAATTGGCAAAAGCCAAAATCCCCACAAAACCAAACCCAAGAAAACTCCAACAATCTAATAAAAATATTAATCCAGGCATAGTACTGGAATTCTCAGCATATACATTCTAGTGATATAGTAGAAAAGCCATTCACACTGACACTCCTGTTACTTGCTATTTTTAAGCACAAGGCTGAAAGCCTACAACAGAAATTGTTGCAGTCTTTGTTTCCTCATATATAACCAGTCTGCCTCTCTTTGAGCACAACAGTGGAGAAAGGTCAAACAAATAAAATCTATCAATAACAGGAAAACAGATTTGAGCAATATAATTTTAACTTCTACTCTAGAAATAAATCCGTGAAGAATTTCTGGCATGAAAGATAATGCATTTAGACTCAAAACCAGTTTAAAGTCATTCACGTAAAATTGTCTCAGACAGAAATAATTTATTACATAAATATGTAATGCCTAACAAAATGTTAAGGTATCTAATCTATAACAAGAAACCTTGACGTTCAGAAAAAAAGAGACTAGCATTTACCTAAAGAAGCTTATACAAATGTTATTCTTTTCCCTGAGTCATCCCATCAAATTACTTTTATACAACATTGATCATCATGTGGATGCATACAGAATCCAGCTCAGAAATAAAGACATTCAAGGGAGCTCACAGAGGTACCTCAAAACCAGAGATAAATAGATACCACCTCTGTTCCCCTGGATCCCCGGGCTACTTGATGGACAAATAATTGGACCTTCAGGCTGTTGGGGCTTCAGTTTACTGGGAGGTAACTGCAAGTGCACTGTAATATTGAGACTGAACACATTACTACCACACAAAGGGATCTGATATTATATAACTTAAAGACAAACTACATGACGACCTACATATCTTTGACATTTTTTTAAGAAATGAGAGACCTGACATGTCAGAATCATATGCAAGGATGATGGTGCTGAAGTAACAAATGCCAGAGTATTTCAGCATAGCTCCATCTGCCCCAATTCATAATTTCTGAGAAAAAATAAAAATAACCTAAAAAAAATGTACTCAATCAAAAATATATTCCTAATTCAAATTAGATGCAAACCCAGTCACCAGTATAACGACAATTATGAAGTTAGTACCTTTGATAGATTTAAATTGTAGTGCTGAATTTATTCAGAAACATAAATCAATCAGTTTGAATCATTTCAGAACCACATATCAAGGTCAATCACAATTTAGAATTTAGCAAGTTAAATTACTTGTTCACTTATGATTAACATCCTTAGGTTAATCTTAAGGCTGCATAACCTTCACCTATTATTATGCTTCAGACTTAATAATTTGTCTCGACATTTAGACTAGTTCTTACATAAAACTTTGGATTTGTTTTTAAATAAAAAGCAAGATGACAGAATAAGCATTGCTGAAAATATACTCCTCTTTCCCAGAGGAACTGTAGTCATGAATCAAAAGCCTGCTGCTCCTTCTCTTTGCATCAGTATTATAGCTCAAAAGTGGTTTCAATTTTTATTTTTTATGAATTTTTTTTTCCTCTGTATTTAACACTATTAAACCAGTAATATGTGGTTTTCTGCACTGCTTTCTATATATTCGACCAATAAAATGCAAACAAAAGATGTGAAGTACCTTCATTTCATTAACTGTAAAGTATGTAATTGTTTAAATAAAATTATCTCAGATAAAACAATCTGGCCAAAACTGGTTCTACTGTATAAGGTCAGTGCTGTGTTCATATATCATCAGTAGACTAAATCATTATTATAAATGAGTCACAGTACAGCAACAATTTCATGAAGCAAGTCTAACCTACTATAGAGGATTTAATTCTCAGAAACAGCTGCATAACAACCACACTTCTCTGAACAGCAACAAATTAAGGGCATCCACAAGACTCCAGCTGTGCTAATGAATTCTTCTATCCTCATCTACAGAGATGATCAAAATACCTGCAGGACTTTTTAAAGAATATCAGTGTTCTTTTATTTCCATCCTAAGAAGTAACTCTGATACATAGCATTTGTGTTATTGTTCATTTCTCATTTCACTAGTTCTACAAACACACATTCCAATTAAAACATTCAGCAGGAAAAATCAAGACAAATAAAAGCATAAAACCAGAAAAGTTTTATTTTAAAAATCTAACTACAGAATGATATCTACTACCTCAGAAGCCATTTATAGAACAATATAAAAGGAAGATGAGTTTGGGTTAAATTAAATAAAATAGAGACTGCAATAAATCCATACTCTTCAGTACAGACTAGCTGCCTTGCTCAGCAGCATGCTCTACAAACTAGTTAAGTAGTGCAGTGGAGCATCCTGTTTTGATCACTAGAATTTTTTCACTGGGGGAGTGGACCAACAATTACCCCACATGCTGGTAATGACATTTCAAACAGCAAATTCATTCTTCACCCTGCAATATGCTTTAAAACTCTACCAAATAGACTGAGGAAGTGAATTAAGGATGTCATCACAAACTTCCATGAAAGTTAATCACTAAAGCCCCTAAACAGCCTTGAAACTTCATTACCTATTATAAGGCAGGTGAAACTCCTAGTAACAACACACAGTAAAATAATGTACAGCTGCTCTCAGAGCACCCTGATGCACATGTACCTCCTTGCACATAGAGCATGCTGGGCACACACATACCCCCACAAAGAGCATGTGAGGTCAGTCACTCAATCCTGCTAATGAGAGTAGGCAAGCATAGAGAGAAATAGCTTCTACATCTCCTCTGCAAGGAAGCATGCAAAATATCATGCCCATTCAGTGGCATAATACTTACTAACAGCGAAATAAAAATTAACATTATAGAGGAATACGTGAATCCCCTATCTAAAAAAGGCAATTATGAGTCAGGTAAGTGTCACTCTGATTATCTCTTCCTTTGTTCCCTCTTTAATTTTGTTGTGCCTTTGACAGAGCTTTATTCAGACTGCCCTTTGTACTTAGCCGTGTCTCTTTCCTCCTCTTCGGAGTATCTCCTGCCCTGCTGTGTTACTTTTGTATTTTGCATGCTGACATCCACTGACCTCTGAGGTAGCAGTGCACAGAAATTCTAACCAAATTCACGTCACAGTCAGTACCTGGTGAGAAGAGACCAAAAAACCACATCTGAAAAAGGTAAGACTAGAAAAGAATGGAGCAGAGAAAAAAGACAAAAAAAAAAATACATGGCCTTTCTCTAACATGTTCCAAAATTCTTGCTTGGATTTCCATCCCAATGCAAGTGGAAGTACAGTGGAGATTACGACTGTAGGTTAACTGAAAACTTGCTGTGTCCATGTTTACTGAGAGCAGGCTAGCACCAGCTGCCTCCAGAAAATATGCAGAACTGGACTTGTTCATATTGTAAATAACTGCAGTGCTCTCATTTCTGAGGAGAGCTTCTTACACAAGAGCTGATTTTAGCAGGAAAGTGTTACGTACATATTCCTTTTAACATACAGCTCTCTAGAAGCTGATTTTAGTAACTTCTCAAGTCCAGTCAAAGAGTTACTATACTAAAAATGAAAGAGATCACAGACATTCTGTCCCCAGTACAGTTCATAAGAAGAGCTCCTTACAAATGCTTTCAACAAATTCTCCATTGCTGTCATTCCCAAAAAAACCATCATCACTGTCTCCCAGGGAGAGAAGGGAACAATTTCTCTGCATCTAGACATTGTAGGGATGGTCAACCTTTGTAATGCTATGAGCCACGCACAAAATTGGTCGTATGGTCAGTAACCACAAGATCCATTCATACACCTCAGAGCTGACATACAGAATCCCAAGGTACTTACACACAACTGAGGTTGACAACTCCCCAGCAGCCCCAGTGCTCTATCACGTAGGGCAGTCCCAAAATGCACCTGGATCCCAACATGACCTTCAGAAGCCCTAGCACCAGTGCAGTGCTTGAACAGCTTGAGAGCCATATGCAGCTAAAGAATCAAAGGTTAGTCACATCTTACCTATTGTTATAAATAGATTAGATTTTAGGTCCTTGAGAGTAAACAATTTGTGTTTGCACTATGCCTAATACAAGAAAATCTCTGTCGATGAATTGGACTCAGAAGTGCTACTGCTACACAGAGTAACCTGTGCAAAGTCTGAGTTTGTTTCAGTGTAATAAACATTAAAATATGTATGTAACAAGCTCACTCTACCGGGTAGTACGTATTCCACATCTTTCTCCGAGAGCTGATAATTCTGTTCTTTCTCTTTTCTCTCAAGTTTTCTGCAGTTTGGAGTAGTTCTGCAACATTTCTGGGTTGCAGATAACCATTTACCAATATTCAACAAAAAAATACAGATTTTTGTTTTATACATACCACTAAAGCTGAGTATTTCAAGGGCTAGTATCTGGGTAAGCATAGCGTGATGACACTCATTAACTGAAGGGCAATAAAACAGATTTCATTTAGATTGTGGAGACAGGTTCTGATCTATATGGTAGCACTAATACACAGAGAGGATAAAGAAAAGAGAAAGGATCTAAGAAGTTGAAGACAGATACATGCTTAAAGGGAGCTGCAGCATTATCACCCTGTGGCTTAACATTATTTCACCACTTTATCTCCTCGCTTGCTGTCTTAGCAAAAGGGTAATGAGAGGCTTCACTATTACAAACCCCGGGATCATCCACTTAAGACAGCTGAGGTGTCACTAAGAAATAAAACCCTGATTTTGTCAACAATCCTGCAGACTCCCACCACTTGTAATGTATACCTCCTCAATGGATGTTAAGGATGCTACAGTGGGAGCTAGCTATGGGATGGTAACAAAGGTAGGAGGTACACCAACCAGGAGTCATGCGCTCTGACCGTCTCACAGCTACCTGAGGCATTGCAGCAGCAGGCCACCCAGCGATCAGATTTTAGAGGCAAAGCCCTCTCTAGCATTCTTAGGTGTATCGTCCATATTAAGAGCCACAGATATAACTAAAAGCCACTGGTAAACAAGAAACTTGGAGACAACCCTCTGAAGGCACCTAGGGTATTCCCTCCAAGTCACTCTTTGGCCTCTGTCAAAACTTTACACATGCAACAGGCCCTTCGCTGGTTATCCCCGCTCTTGCAAAGAATAACCCTGGTTTTTGATGTGCCTCCCAGCTTAATGCAGTTCCCACAACCTATCCCCTGCCACAGCTGAAGACACAGCAAACTAGTAAATACGGTATTTTCACAGTAATGTAATTAATACAGTATTTTCATGCATTTCATTTTTGAATGTGCATACTGCATGGAAATCCAGAACTTTCCCACTGGGGACATATTTCTTCACATTTGGAGAAAAGAAAGCATAGCTTATTTTTTTTCATGTCTTTCTGCTATTAGAATGTATCCTCAGTAAGAATTTACTTAGTGATAGGGAACAGAACGTTTACCAAAAACCATCAGTTTGGGGTGAACACAGGCATTACTTATTTTAAAGTGAAATCAAGTAACGTTCAGAATTATTAATGGACCTCAATCTCATTACACAATGAAGAAAACCAACAGTTCACTGGATGCTCAAATTACTTTGAGTTTGTCAGCATATAAATTATCCACGTATTTAAATATGAACATTTTCATCTTGTACGTAACATGGATACACTATAGCAGAAAACAGTTGTAAAGAGAAAGTTTTTAAAAAGTTCTTTCCCCTCATTGTGTAAAAGAATTTATCACTTCTACTAAATTTTTTTGTTTCAGTTTTATTCTATCTGCCAGTGCCTGAGCTTTCTTACTAGAAAAAGATGCTTAACAGGAAAAACATTCAGATCGGGGAGTACTCTGGAAAGATTTAGGCACGCTGAATTCCTCAATTATTTCTTTAGATCTATTTTAATCACAATTTTAAAATAACAGAAGTACCATTACACAGTATTAAGAAATATTTCAGAGTGATTCTAAATTATGTAGCTGCAAAAAAAATCCATATTTATAATTCTGATTTGTGTGCTTAGCTAAACTTGTATCATCCTTTAACACAAGACCTCAGAATAGAAAGTGAGCTTCCTTTCCTTGTCCTAATTATCAGTGCTTAGCTATTAATGTATGAATTTATACATGTACATACTCCACACATATGTACACTAAAGATACAGACATACCCCTTTATAATCTGTCTCAAACCTCTTTGCAAAAGTCCTATGGCATGCAAGATTTCTTTTTACCGTTGGCTATACTCTCTTTTTCTTTGCAGGCCCCAAGAGTAGAGATAGATTTAGATAAAACTCCTTAATAGGACCACACAGTTGAAGTCTCACATAGCACAAGCTAAAATTATTGTTTCAGTAATTTCATTCCCTGAGGCAATTTTTAACCTTCAGTAAGGTAATGATTACACCAGTATTACTGCTGTGACAACAGTCTGCACCGACACACCACAACTAGCGTTAAATATGGCAGCATGAGTAACTGACACACAGGCTCACAGCACACATTTCCCCAGCTGTGGGACCCATCACTGCAGTACCTGCAGTGCTAGAAGTATCCAGACACCATATAATACACTAAAAGTCCAGTCCTTGCTACTCATTTCATTACTTCCTCAAACAGCAAACAAGAAGCAAATCTTAAAAATAGCACTACAAGTCTTTGTACCTGCAAATAAAACAGTCTTAAGAAAAAGATACCAATTATGCTATTGGCATCATCTGTAAATAATACCACACTGACTGGCACAACATACTCACATCACTGTTTTACTTTAGACAAAGATGTTTCCCCAAGTTGCATCTGAACATTTTAGTTAGATTGTCTATATTGCCATGTATTGCCAGACAATTTCACCATGTCACTACTGATCTTGAAATTTTTAAGACAGGTCTTATTTCCTATCTACCTCTTTCATCCTCATATTTAATAACTGCTTTATAATTCAACATATTATTTGACACTATTTTAGTATTTCAAATCTACATGACATTAATTTACCAGAATATAATTTGGTTTGGTCAAATTTCCTCCAGGCAGCTTGAGAGGTGTAGCTGCTGATGTTTTTTCAGCAAAGAATTATTGAAAACATACCATGTTTAGGATTAACTCTACTATTTTGTAAACATTATACAGAGGAGGAAATCTACCCTCATGCCCAATACTCTTTCATTTTAATAATTTTTTTCTTCCATTATTTGAATGTAAACAGCTCCTCCTAAATTACAAGTTTTGTAGAACTCTTTTCCAGTTTTTTCTCAATTCAGCTAAATCTCTAAAGTGTCACCTAAAAACACTCTTTGAAACCACAATTGAATTTTCTGAAACTATAAACCAAACATGTCTACACCTTAACCAAAGAGAAGAAAAAATACATATGCCAGTATTGATTAACTGTGGTAAGACATCATGCACACATGATACTAGTTTTTAAGGGCTATAAGAATCCACATCTTTTAGGAACATTCATTTCTTTTTCTAGTTTTGTATTGTAGCCATATATAACTAAAATAAATGGGGGGGGTGTTTGTAAAAAACAATCTATTTTACTTTAAAAGCAACTTTCAAAGTCTAAATATAAAAACAGAACTTGAAAACATATTTCATTTTTCTTATCTACCTATTTCCGGTTCAATTCTTCATCTTACGCAGGCCATAATATTAGAATCTGACATTACAATTTATATGTAATGGCTGCTGAAGAATAAAAACATAGTTATGCATCACTAATTATACAAGCAACAGCATTGTTCCTCACATTTGGCAGTGTAGAACTGCAATTACAACATCATTAAGTACAATACCTTTTCTAATTCTGACAGAGAGATCAACTCAAGAGGAACTGCTTTATTAGCAAGATTCTCCCAGCTTCATATAGGATAAAGGTAAAAGATACGGCACTTACAGTGAATTCACAGAAATCAATGCTGTCGAGACTTTTGCTTCTGTGTATTCTCCCTTTTATTCTTCTTAGAGAAGGCTTTCCCTGACTTACACTACAGGTAGCACCATTGGGATTTTCAGAAGATGGAGTTACCCTATGGAAAAAAAAGACAGCCAAGTGTCAGACAAACAATATATGTTTCTATTGAGTACATTTGCTTAAGGTAAAAAATTACAAAGGAAGAAACATTGCCATGCTATACAAAGAAGGAATGCCATTTTAAGTTTTAGATTTCAACCAGTAAGTCCCAAAGTAAGACAACAGAAGTATGTAGAAATCAAGCGTCCATCACTGCTTGCAGATTTAGTCAAAAACATACCATAGTCATCATTTTTGTACCAAGGTGAGAAGAATCAGGAAAAAAGACAGATCACAAGAAAACATATTCAACTCTTGAAAAACTAAAAGGAATATTTTTTCTCTATTAATTCAGTGAAAAACTGAGTCCTGCAAAATATATTGATGACTATCAGTTAAATCAGCAGGAGCCTAGCAGTACTTGGCTTATGACCTTTTCCAGTTTGAGTGCTAATGGTGCTTCAGCTGTTCTACCAATGAATAACGATGCCCCATAATGAAATTAACATCATCTGTTAAAATTATAGGGGTAATACATGAAGTAACTACACTTCATAAGGTCGTTCATCACACTGTAGTCTACACACAGTCCTAAGGGGAGTTAATAACTAAAATATTTTGAGTAAGCAATCTGCATTTCAAGGAGTTTGTTGGAAGTTGCTAATGAGTAGAAGTGGGATTAACAATTAACCAAATGTATTCAGGTTTGTGAGACCAATATTCTAAATGCAAAAGAGTCTCTAGTTACTCTAACATCAGAAAAATGAAAACTACATTCCAGCAAATATGATCACCAAGAATCACCTAAAACCATAACATACCTCATGTGCAGATTTACACTTGCTTCTTATGATTTCTCAACTGCAGCCATAAAAAGACTTAAAAAAAGAACTTAAATGAGAAATAATATGTGTCCTTTTTTAATTTCTGAAGACTCTGGACAGCAGTTCGGTGTTTTTCTCTGTAGCCATTAAGATTCCTCTCACAAAAAAAAAAAAATTAAGTACATGTTTTACTTAGAACTAATGGCTTTTGCATGTACACAAATGTTTTTACAAAAAAGAAAGGTGGAGGTGTCTTATACAAACACATCACCAAAAAAGGACATTACATAGAGTGGTGCACACTGACACCTGAAATACAGAATTAAAAGTACAAAATACAGTAACCACTGGCTGATTACACTTGTCTGAGTAGTCAGACTCCTAGGGCTACACAGCTTCATGGTCAGGATAAAAGGTACAAATTCATGTTTGTAGGATGCTAAGGAGAGGAAAAAGTTGCAGGGACCAAACTTTAAAATTAAAAGAGATCTTTTCAAATCTCTTATTCAATTAAAAAAAAAGATAAAGCTCTTCAATTTTTTGTTGAATTACTGCAATTACCAAATCAGTATTTTGTTTTCAGATACCTGACCTTTTTTTGGGTTTACACATGCACACGCACAGACAGCTTGCTGTAAGTTCTCTTGATAATATAGTAACTTGGTTTAGATGTTTTCTCCCCTTGGATTAATTTACTGCCAACTTTTAAAGAACTACCAGGATAAATTTCCAAAGGAAGACAGTTGCCCAGTCTCAACTCTCGTTCCACAGACTGAGTGATATTTGCAGTGATAGTACATTTCTAGTGCATGAATGTCTCTTCTGTTACCCAGCTCTCCAAACACCTCTGATAAAGCTAATCCAAATGTACGTAACCGTACATATTCTGGATCCCTGTCGAATGCAGACGTCAGAGCCCACAGAGACATCCCTTGCTTCAGTACAGTTAGAGATCTGTATTTGTTCTCTCTCCAGAAGATTTTTGAGGGCTGCTATTTCATTAACTATTACTTGGGTCAATAAATCTTCATATGTACCTCCAGTGAATTAACTGCTTGGTACTTTAGACTTCATTATACTTAATAGAAAATGCAGCAATAAGCTGCATTAGGCTTTTCTTCATTTTGAACTATATTTGAATTTCAAAGCACTTATTCTAAGGAGCTACCTATACACATGCATTTCTTTAAGTTAAAAGTCTTTTCATGATTTCTGACACTAAGAAGTCTCTATTAAAAAATAAATAAGAAAAGTCTTACATGAAAGAAAAACAAGTGAAAACAATGGGCTTATCGAAGTTACCTGGTTTTAACAAAGAACTAAATTAATGGTATATTTTGAAGGCTCATCCACATGGGAGCTCCCACTCCTTAAAGACACTCAAAAAAAAAGAAATTTGCTGCCTCAAAAAACATCCATCATTTAATTCTACTGGAGAATAAATACGTTGCAGCTATTACTTTTTAGTTTCTAAGACTCAGAAAAATACTTTTAAAATCACATTTAAAGATCAAAATATAATTTTCTGGGAAGAAATATCACAACTGAAAGATTCCTTTCAATCCTTTATAAAACCATTAATTTCTAGGTATCCTTACAAGAAAATAAAGCTTTATTTAACCAACAAATCAAAATCAAAACAATATAATTTCTGGAAGTCTGGAAGCTCTGCACTGCATTGTGCACCAAAGGAAGGATATGAGGCAAGATAGCCATATTTATAGAATCATGGGGGTTCGACTCTAGAGTTGATGAGGAAACGTTGGGACAGGTGCAAAGAAATTGATTATCAGCTTCTCCAGTGCCTCTGCTACTCCTACAGTTTTAGCAAACAGACTTGAGCCAGACCTGGAGCTGTTTCACCCCACCTTCTCAGAATGCTGGATGCAGTGATGAGACTCCCAAGAATCCGTTTCCAGAAACACTTATGCAGTACTGCAACAGGAACCCTTTCAAGTATTAGGAATTTCCACAAAGAATACAAGTCAAAAGTTAAGACTATTAAGTTGCAAGACAAACATAAGCATCTGCTTCAGTAAGTCCAAATTCATGGCCAAGGCCGAAAGTTTTTGTGTTTGACTTCAACCTGTTATTAAAAAAATCTGAAAAACAGCTTTTTTAAGTCCTTCTCACTTTTGATTCTCTCGTCATGTTCTCAAAGTGTTCATTATAATCACAGAAACAGAGTTTATTCTTTCTAAATGAATACAAAAAAAGCAATGTACTGTTCTATGGTTCTGGCATCTGAACCTTACATTTTAAAAAAATAATTAATAATAACAATCTGATTATCTCATCTTTTATTTGTATTGCTAAATTAATAGAAAATTAGCAAGAGAGTTGCTAAGTCTCTGGCAGTAGTACATGCATCGGGGGCGCAGAAGAATTATCACAGGTGAAAGCAGGAAGATTTTTGAAATGTCTGCAGCACAACTACTTACAGAGAAGTCCTCTTGAGTCAAAGCCTACAAATGCTCAAGGCAGTCTAGAGCTTTAACAAATACAATAGCATCAAGATCCTTGAAGGAAGTGAACAATTCTGGACGCCTTGTTTGAAATGTGCTGTTCCTGTGCGAAGAATGTGTTTAATATTCCGGAAAGATAACACCTTTCTAAGGCAACTCATCACGGGAATCTTAAATTAAGTCACCCCAATTCATGATCTTTTGGAAATTTCAGACAAGTAAAATTGAACCATTCTGTAAATCTCACCTGGAGCCCAAGGCCCTTATTTATTGTCCACAATTCTTACAACAGTTTCATTGACCTTGACTGGTTCCTGATCATATATCGATTACATAACTGTGACTCTAGATTATTTCTCTAGTTTGTAAAATAAGCAAATAAGCAAAAACCTTAAACTTTCAATATCTGTATTCACTGATGGACACACTAGCCTAGAAAAATACTATGCAACAGTGACTTCAAGGTGCAGCATCTCATCAAGGGCCAAGGACTTCAGACACAATGTATATAACATATTTATGTTCTGCTTGTACATAATTATTATTTATAACAACTTCCAATATTACATGTTTTACAGCTAAATTTTGCATGAAATGACTGTTATTTTCTAGACAGACCAGTTAGACTGAATAGATTTTAAGAAAATAAAAAATGTTGTTCTTGTTTAGTGATCAGAGTTCTGAACAATATTATAAAAGACATCAAAATATTTTTTTTAAAAGTCTTGAAATGTCACATTTTCTATATTCGTTTTCAAAGTGTAGTATGCTAGAGTTAATGCAGAGGAGACAAGTTTTTTGACAACTATGTAACCTCAACAAGACTTAGAACGGTGGCATAACTATTAAGCTTTTCATATACTGCAAGTTTTCTGCCTGTCTTGCAAGAAAGCATTTAGGTACTTAGAGCAAATTTATTATTAACTATTGTAATGGATGGTTTCAGAGTGTTAAGTCAAACTTCTTAGAAGCTTCCACCTCTAGTAGTTACACAGGTCTCAGCTGAGAGATGTATGAAATTTCCATAGTTTCATGTCCTTCCATTAGAAGTCAGGCTTCCTCAGTACTATAAAAAACAAGGCCATTAGCTGGACTCAGCTGTGATGAGCATGCTTTCTGCCTCAAACACAAGGGTGAAGAAGCTGAAACTTAGTCCCACTGATCAGACCGAAAGACCTAATAGTTACAGTTGCTCAACATTAATGTTTGTTTAAAAGAAAAAAACAAAACTAAATTTGAAACAATGGCTAATAACACTGAGCAGTCAGCTCACCTCTGCAAATATCTTCCGTTCTAAGCACAGCATCCTGCTTTCATCAGGAAAAAAGGTACCAATTAATTTGCAACATGAATAAATCCTTAGAATGGCCTAAAGTGAAATTGTTATCCTCATTTCAAACAACTATTAACAAGAACCAGTAATCAAAAATGGAAAGCATCCATTCTGGTGATGTGTATCTTTCCGTGTACTCCTAGAGAGACACCCAAGAGGTTCAATCTTTGATGCTTTCTTTTCCCTAAAGTGTCATTTTTCATTATTTGATTATTCTAAATATGGGTCTACTTAGAACATAAACAATGGCATTTTTCTCCCTAGGGATGCTCCTAATGATAAAACTGGCATTCTTTATTATAAGCCTGGACTTCCGCAGCCAAGCCTCAGCCTAGATAAAAAGACTCTGACTTAACAAAGCTTTTAGATTGGTACTTAATTCCAGACATGCTGGTCACTCCTCCCTAATTTCAAACCAGTTTACTCTTGTGCTTGAAAATCAATGTGCCTGTGCAATATCTTACAAGAAGAAGTTATCACTTAACGTCCTGGCCTCCGTATCACACATTCTTTTAACAATACCACCAAACAGGGGAATTGGATCCTGACAAAATT
Organism: Porphyrio hochstetteri; assembly: GCA_020800305.1. Classification (NCBI taxonomy): domain Eukaryota; kingdom Metazoa; phylum Chordata; class Aves; order Gruiformes; family Rallidae; genus Porphyrio; species Porphyrio hochstetteri. The sequence goes on along the minus strand of CM036915.1, from coordinate 7,612,051 downwards.
CAAAGTCTGTAGTGCACTGCATCCTGTAACCTAGATCACCTCAGACAACTACCAACCATTCTTAAAAGATGTAGGAAATATAAATACAGAACAAGCTCAGCTATTTCTGTAATATACTTCACAATGAAAACTTAATGCTAACTGAGCTTTCTGTCTTATTCCCTGAGTCTACACTCCCTTGAGCCAAGGGGAGCAGGGGGGGAGGCAAGCCAAAGCAGAGGAAAAGGGCTGTAAGAAACAGAAGGGAATATTAGCGAGAAGAATTATTAGGGTTGCTAGAAATTATAATCTACATATATAGTTTGCCTTATGTGATTTAGCCTTTCCTATTGTAAGCATTCAGGTTGCACATACTGGGTTTTCAGTAAATATTTACATCAATTTACTGCTTTAAGGTGCTCCCAGGCCAGAGTTTCTCTTGAGCACTTCAGCAACTGTTAGTTCCTGCTGCACTGTACCTGTACTAGCAGCATTACGGTGGTGGCTTTTACATCCAAATACTGTCCTTCCCAGCAACACAATTAAAAACATCCTACTCATCTCACTTAGATTCCTACATATTAGATTGCAACACCACACCATCACCAAAACTCTGATGCCCCAAGTAAATCTCATCACAAAGTGACCAAATGTAAGTTTCTAGCCCCACCACTTCCCCCTGTGAGCTCCCTGCTATTTGTTGTTTGTTTTATTCCCAGCTAGTTTATACCAATTTATTCTTAACCCATCATAAGACATCAGTGTCCATCTTTTTTGTTTTCTTTTGTAGCTCTGCCTTCATGCATCATAGAATAGGTCTCACATTTGGGGGCAGGGGGTGAGCAGGAGAAAATTGGAGTGACAGATGCTCTATAAAGAAATAAAACATTGATGTTACCTTTTTCATTTTCTTTCAGTAGGATTCAGGTGGATTATCTCCAACAACAAAAAGATGAGCATTTTAACCCTTTTTTTATTGAATTATGTCTTTGCTTCCACTTAGGATATGTATTAACACATCAAAGAATTTATAAATCTGATTGGTTAAACAGAATGTTACAAGTTATTTTTAAGGATAAGTAAATAAAGAGATGAGAAAGAATCCTCTGATTATAGACTGACTTGACTTATAAATTTTATTTTAGTCTTTTTCAGATTTCCAGTAATACATTACTAGAATAAACTTTTAGGTCTTGGAAATACACACTAATATTGCATTGATTTTAGCAACAGCAACATACTCTTCTAATACTCAGATTTTCTTAAAGCATTATTTGATACAGAGTATGCACAAATAAGGAAAAAAACAGCATGGCAAAATATCCTTAAGCAGTTCTCTAAATGCATCAGAAAAGAGTATTTCACCTACCAGCACAAATTCTATCCATACAGATAATGCCTAATACTATTAAAGCTCACTGAAGAAATGTGACTACATAATAGTATGTTGCCTCTAAGAGTATTCCAGAGACATGCTTTCCAATGCTCGAGTAATTGATACTGTTCTATAAAATACAAAAAAAATGTTTTCCTTAATAATCTAAGTCAACCAAATCTTCATACAGCATTGCACTGCAGCAACATGATGTCAAGTTGCAAATGTTATGAAATACGATGCTTTCAGTACATATTAGTGGGGACCCACTACATTGTTTTGCAATACCTCAAAAAGCACAGAATCTCACCATGAAATGAGGCAATACAGAATTGATCTAACTCCAACTTAGACATTAAGTAGGAGCTGAATCAGGTCCTTGCAGACTTACTTTTAAAGTATGCAAATACACTGTAAAGTGCCAGCAAAGGTAACATTTCCAAGGAGACAAAGGAAATATTAAATGGAACAACTGTTATCATTGTATTACACATAATTAAACTTCTTAAGAGAAGTAACACAGCAATACATACACTGCTGCACAAACAGGAGTGGCATTTGAGGACAATAAAATAGGTACAGTACACTTTATGTAACTTACATAATCAAAATCAAACATCCATGACAACATTTTTGTCTAAGACTACATTTGCTTTTGAACATTACAGTTAGGATGAACAGATTTGCCAAATTGTGTTCTTATCTGCAAGGAAAAGCAAGATTTGGATTTAATGACAGAAAGCTTACTAGTCCCACATTACATTTCTTGAAGTGATGTATTTCCTTGACACTGTCTATGCTAGTTGGCAATGTGGAGAAAAAAAAGAAAGACAAAAAATAAAAATCCTGGTTCTACAATTCATGTAAGATCTTCTACAACTGCTGACAGGCAAGATTTCTATTTGTGAACTACCTTTATATAAATAAAATGACCTATTGTGCCTTCTGTGGCAATTTCCTTCACTAGGATTGTTTATGTATAGCGAAGGAAAACCATATGACCATTACCACCTAAACATCCCTCTTGGTCTTTTATAGGTAATAAATTCTCAGTGTTCAGATTTGTTCATGGTATTTTCCTCCCAAAAAATGTGACTTCACAAGTTTGCAGATCTCCTTATAATTTGTCCGATGATGACACACATCCCATTGCTTCATCAAGCTAAGTGGGCTCCTACAAGTCCATGAGCGTATCTCAGTGCCATATGCCTGTCAGTGCCCTACTCACCCACATTACACCATTATACTTTAATACATTTTTCATAGCGTATTGTTGATTCATCCAGAAAAATCAGTTCAGCAGACAGCAAGCACAAAACCAGTGGAAATAAGCCAGGCAAAACGCAGGCTTTAAATGAAAACTATCATGTATGAACAGCACTACCCTGTCGCTGCCTAACCTATTAGATCCGTATCTCCCTTCTCCCCTTTTTTAAATACACCTGTCAGCAGGGGATGGGAAATTCCAAGCCCGGCTTTCTGCACAGCCCGGGCGGGGAGGAGAATGCGCTACGGTCGGAGGCAACACTTGGGCTGTCACGCAAGCGGCAGACCCTGCCTGAGCTGCTTCCGCGCCCCTCAGATGAAGCTGCCATTGTCGTGCTCTGACAAGCGTCCCACAGCGATCTCCCTGACTGCGTACGATAGCACCCGTGAGTCATGATGTGCGGGAACCACGCTTCCAGCCGCGGAAAGCGCCGAGCCGCCTGTCCTCCGGCGGGCCCGAGGGCGGGCGGGCGAGCGAGCGAGGCGCGGCGCGGACAGCTCCTCCGGCACCATCGCGCCGCCGCCGCCTCCCGGCGTTTTCCACACGACTGGCGGTGAATTCACCGGCAACTTTCTGCCCCGGAGATGCGCGCCGGGAGCCGCAGGCCTGCTCCCGCCCGACCACCCTCGCGGGTCTCGGCACGGCGCCCCTCCGGCGGCCGTCATGTCTGAGGAGAAGGGAACCCCCCGCCGCCCCGCCCGCCCGTCCCGCCGCGGCCCGCGCTCGGCCAGGCGCAGCGCCCCCCGCCCGGCCCGGGCCGCAGTGCCGCCGGCCCCGTTTGTGCCTACTCACCACAGCTTCCTCTTTAAGGGCATCAGACTGCCCCTGTTGGAGGCGGTCACCCCTATGGCCATCTGCAAGACAGTCAGGTATTTCTGATACTTCATTTTGCCGTCGCCCCCCCTGTCCCTGCCTCGTCCCCGCCGCCGCCACCGACAGAGTCTCTCCAGCCGCTGCATGCAATCATCAAATTTTTATTTCCAGGCATCTGCCGTCCCTGCGTCGCGCTTCTTCCCCTCCTCCTCCTGCCGCGCTCCCTCTCTCTCTGCCCCCCCCGGCTCACGCTCTCCTCCTCCTCCTCCTGCCGCACTCCCTCTATCTCTGCCCCCAGCTGACGCTCTCCTCCTCCGCCTCCCGCCGCGCTCCCGCTGTCCCTGCTCCAGCTGACGCTCTCCTCCGCCTCCCGCGCTCTGCCCTCCCCCGGGCCCACGCTCCTCTCCTCCTCCTCTCGCTGTCGCACTCCTTTTCTCTCGGCCCCCTGCACCCCACGCTCTGCCCCCCGGCTTGTCTCCCTTTCCCGTTCCTCGCCTCCACCTCGCTACGGGGCTCCCCTTCCTCCGCGCCCTGCCGCGCTCCCCGCACCTGCCCCTGACCAGGCTGCTGGCACCCCGGCCGGTCTCCTCCTCACCTGAGCTGTTTCCTGGCGGCCGCCTCCTCCCCTCGCTAGGCCCTCGGTACGGCCGCGGCCTCCCCCTCTGCCCCCTCGCCCCGCAGGCCGGACCGCCAGCGGGGCCGCTCCTCCCCTCGCCCCCTGGGCGAGCGGGCCTTCCCCATCATCTCTGCCCGCTACCAGGGCGCACCCGCCCCGCTCCCCTCCACTATTACCTGGGGTATCCCGCCCCCGCCCGTGTGGCGCAGCTGCTGCTCTGCCCTCCCGCCATCAGAGGGGCGCCATGCCGCAGCCCGGCTGTCGCGCAGCGGTGCCCTCTCCCCCGCCGCCTCGCTGGCCTCGCCTCTAATCCCATTAGCGCCTGGAATAGCCCCCTGTTATTTTAATCGTCTCTCCCCCCTACACCCGGCTAGCAGTGTCGGCTGTGAGTTAGCTGTAACCGAGCGGCAGAGGCAAACGCCTGACCACCTGCCGGGGCGGCCCAGTGGAGGCGGTGAGGGCGAAGGTGAGCAGGAGGGTCAGCAGGCGGATGGGGGTGAGCTAAGGTAAAGTAAAGTAAGGGTGAGGCGAGGATGGAGGCGTGGAGGCGGGCAGTTCGGCGCTGCCGCAGGAGCGGCGTTTCCCGCCCGGCCTCCCTCAGGGAAGGCGACGTGTGAACCGTCTGGAGAACAGCTCTCGCCTGCACCGCTCCACGCACAGCGCGGGGAGCTGTCCCCAGAGAACCTGGAGAAGCCACAGGGAAGAGAACAACCCGCACCCTTTTTCCATTGAGGAAAGCAACTAAAGCGTGTTTGAAAATGAGGTGGTGATTTAAGTCAGACTTGAAAGTATTAGGTGGCTTTAGAGGGGTGCCCATCTTCTGGATGCTTCAGCAAAAATACCGGAACGCGTAACTGTATAGTTACAATAGCCTCAGGCGTGACACAATTATCAGTACAACTGTAATCTGCTAAGAGTGGCAGAAGACCATGGCGTTCAACAAGTGCTTTTAGGATTAACTCTAAGACATGCTATATGATATGATCAGAGACCTTCCTCAGCACAGACATCCCTGAAGCGAAGGGTAGCGCCTAGCTGACATCCCATTCAATAGTGATGGGAAGTACTTTGGCTAGAGATATCCTATTTAAGTGTCTAAGTATTTTGCAAAATACAGATATGAACAAATCCATGCAGAAGTGACAACTTTTCATTAAGTTGCTGTAATATAAGTAGTGTGAGTTGTAATACTTACCCAGAGTTTATGTCCTCAGGTGGCACTGTGAGCTAGAAAAAATACTGTGAACAGCATTATCTCTTTATGGCTCAGAGATGAGCATTTAAGTGATTCTTTTTCTTTCTTTTTTTTTTATGTAATATATCTCAAGACTGTAGTAGTCTACATTTTACCTAGTCCTGTTCATTACACGGGAAGCTAGAAAGCTAAATATATTACTTAGAAGCACAGCAGATTTTAATTAGAAACATAATAGTTGCATTACTGTAGATAGAGATGGATGGGTCCGCATTTTCAGCCAGGAAATATGAGATGTTTACAAATGTCCCGGAATTCTGTGGCACAAATAATGTAAAAATTCAAATTCCAACTCAAGGCCCAGTATGAGCCTGCACATCTACAGTGCTCAGGATACTGCTAATGGGTTCTTTGTCTGGAGAGATCAAGCACTGAAAGCAATGAGAGATGTTTAGCTTGAACTGAATTGAAAGGTTAAGGAATTAAAACACTAGTAGCATACTAACTGGAAGGTCTGTCTTCTACAGATAGAACATCAAATCAGTTTGAAAACCTGTAGAGACCTTACTTTGACTTAAAAATCAGAACTGTAAACATTGCTTTCCCCTTCTGTGTATCTGGTCATCATTAGCTGACCGAAGAAACATTTGTTGCCCACACAAGTTATAAGAGAGTAAGTGTGGGCTGGATTTTATTCTCACCATCATTACTAGAATGCTTAGCTACATTTCATTAAAATACTCATTTACACTTGTGAAATCCTATCAGAGTTTAAACCTTGAAATGGTAGGAAATGCCGACTAAAAGAATGATGAGACTGTATTAGCTTGAATGTCACATTTAAAGTTGAATGTTACACCTGCAAAAAAACCCCAATAGGAAATAGTAAATCTATTTAAATTGGCAAAATAATTATGGTTATTCCAGATTTGGCTGTATAGTTTTCAATTATTATGCTTTGTCAAACCAGTAGTAACAAATTAACTTCTTTTGTACATTTTGTATGTAATCTTATGTACTTGTTGAGTATTTTTGTTTGTTTCATACCTGTTCATTCTTAGTGTCGTTACATTATATACTCCCTTTTGGAGCATCTTACTTTTAGTACCTATTTTTTATATAGCTGAAAGTGTAAAAAGATCCTGTCTGTCTTGCGTTTCAGATGAACAGCCCATTTTTAACAGGAGTCAGTCAGCAGCTTCCAGATTAGGGTAAGCACCCACACATCCCACTGTTAGCTCTGAGGCCTTTGTGGAGTCATTAGCTGAGCTAAGTCCAAAATTTATGCAGTAGATGTCCGTGTAAGAGAAGCAGTCTGATCATATTTGTGGTTCTCAACGCAAATTCATTCTGTCTGATGAGATACACTCTCTATAGAAAGCTGAAAGCTGCTTACATTTTTTTTTTTAACCTAGCATGCATTTCAAAAACAATTTAATTCCTGTTACGTTACTTTAGGTTAATACAGTTGTTTTAGTATCTTTTTCAGTACAAAACCAAGCAGAACAATACTAATTTCTTAATTTAATTTGCTTAGGTAACTTAAGTGCAGGCTTTAACTCAGAACAAACTCTATAATCTATTGCTTACAGTCCCCGATGCCCCTGCCTCTTCTGAAGCCTGTCCCCACAATGACCTTCCAATGTAATTCTTGGCTCAGAAGAACAGACTGCTCTTTCAGAAAGTTATAGGTTACACCATTACATATGACTGCTGCACTTGAATGGATGGGTGTTTGGCACAAACTCCTCTCATGATGGTATGTTTATGCTGGGATGGTGATGCCCTAGTAGAAGATAAATGGATGGACCCTGAGAAGGTGGAGTTTAGTGCCAGTTTGTGTGACTTAATCTTGGCCTATGCCTTGGTGTTTTTAGGTGGAGAGTAGGTCATTGTCAGCAGTGGGAGACTGACTGGTTGCAACTTAAGAGGGTTCCGCTGAGGTAGTTGCACAGTGGAAGCTCCCATCAACAACTAACAGTAAGGGAGTGTAATTGTGGTGTAAAGCTATCTTTAGCCCGAGTTGTGCCTCTCATTTTTCTTCAGTCATAATACTGTTAGAATATATATGAGATTCCAGATAGCGCAAATCAAGATTTTATAGCATTATTTACTTCTGCTGATTTGAGATTTGATTTCAGTAAGCCTGTCACTAGAACAGGGATTGCAGAACCTTACTGTACTTTCCTTTAGCATTAGCCCAGCATAGATCCCTGTAGTGCCAGTTGTCACTAGGTGCCATCCTTGTCAAACTCTCACTTGCATCACTCAGTCTTGACTGAGCTTACAGGACGAGAAGAAATTTAGGTCTGTTTCAAAAGACTCTTTTAGCATTACAGAAATGTACTGTTAATAGTCTTGGTTATGTTTAAGTTACTTCAGATAACATAGTTTTGCTGCAATAGTTTGAGGAAAAAAACCCACACCTCTAACAGGCATAGCTGTGCTGGTGAAGAAGCAAAAATGGTCTGTCTTCTTTTATTTTTTTCCCTTTTTTTCTTTTTTTTTCCCCCTTTTTTTTCTTTTCCCTTTTTTTTTTGGCTGATGTAGCTTGTTTTGTTTAGCAAACCTGTACAAGCTATGCTGTCTGGCAAAAAAGAAAGAAAATCTTGACCAGATTAAATGGCATCTTTATTAGTACTGTGTTGGCCACATCAGTAACTTGTGGGTACATCAGGCCTTAAGGAAAGATTTTAAGCCATTGGTTGCATTCAATTTCAGATTGAAAAAACTGTATTAGAACTAAAACAAACATTAAATAAACTCGTTGCTTTTTAATGGCATATTAGATAGCATCTTTTATTTGCATTTTAGAATAGTCTTCATTATAGCTTTACTCTGCTATAATAACAGAGAGTTTTCTTAACATTGCATTGTGCATTCCATGTGGTTCTCTATACTGTGTTATGGTGTATGCTGAAGAATTTTAACAGGATATACCTGTTTGTCTTGCTGACTTTTACTCCAATTATTGATAAAAAAAACTTCATGCACATGTCATGTTCTGTACTTCTCTGGTATTTAATATGATTTGAGAACATTTTATTACACAGTTCAGTTGGTAAAGCGGCAACATTCCAGAGACTGATACAACACTGACATGAAAACATGACATTAGATGACTGATCTCCATCTCTAATTAAATGTAAATCTTCCTGTTTACTAAAGAGGGTTCTTTTTCTGCAGTAGTTGTAAATATTTTATTCTGTTAATTTGTACAGTTAGTCAATTATAATTGTAATATTAATAAAGATTTATGTTAACTAAGAGCATTAATGCGGATCCTTCAGGCAAGAAAGCTACTGAAACAGACTTGCTTGCCATTTCAGTGTCATGCATAAGCTTCATATATCTCCCATTTTCTTTCCAAAATAAAAAGAAAGGGTTCATACTTGTGGAAGACAAAGGAGTTCTTTAGAATGTACAAGTATGTCAGATGCAGTGACTCCAGGGGTAATTTTCTCCCTCCTCAAAAGTAAGAAAAAAGTGTGTATGTGTTTGTGTGTTTCCTGTCCATTTACACTACATAACTCTTGACTTTTTCTGATCTATTGAAACTTGTCTGTACCCATATTAATATTTTATTGTATATAATTCATAGCCTTTTTCTGGTCTATTACTGTTTCTTCCATGAACTCCATGATATGTGAAGACCTATAAAGATACCTACAGAATCATCATAAAAACCAAAAACACTCAGAGAAATTTTTCCATCACTCGTACTGCACAACTGACCATCTATGAAAGGGAAAGTTTTCACATTTCTTTGAAGTGTTTTCATGACAGTCTAGCTTGACTGGTGGCAGAAAACTTGTGTTTTTTGAAACAGTTTATGAGCTGCCAAAATAAAATTAGGTCAATAATCTTTGCTTTTGAAGGGAAGTCTGTTCGTTGTGTTTTTTCAAAGAATATCTTCACAGAATAAATAATTATTAGCTGACTCTGGATTATCAAGAAGAACAGGTCTGCTAGATTAAGCAATTGAAGCATTTACAGGAAACTTGGAAGCAAGCAAATATCCCTGTTTCACTACAGTAAGGGCTACGTAGTAATGTCTTCCTGTACAAAAAGTGTTAGGGCTGTTCTACCATGTCTGATGGGGAGCTGCTTTATACTGTTACTGCAAAAATAAGAATTTTAATATAGTGAATAAATCAAGCTAGAACAAAGTGGACCTGTACTGCCCCTATCCAATGCTTTCGCTTTTACCCATTTCTTGCAAACTTGTAATTAGTAGATTTTACTCTTAATAAAGAAAAAAAAAAAAGGAAAAAAACACCGTAAGTCAAAATTATCCAAATATCATGTTATGCCTGACAAGCATGACCCTCTCACAGGATAAAATAAGCTCAATGTAGAAAAAAATAAGCATATGCATGAATTCCATTAGTGCTCTCTGATACGGCTTATTCATGTAGAAAACTACTGGAGGGAAGAAATCACCAAGCATACAGTTTCAATGTGAGATGCAAAAGAAAAAGAAGCGTAAGTAACATCACTTCCCAGAAAAGATTCTAAGAAATAGATTGCCACACATCGCAATTTCAGCACACAAATATCTAATTAATTAGTCTTGCTAACTGCATATTGTTAGAACTGTGAGAGTATGTAACTGAGATGAGGTGTGACCAGACCTTGCTATCATTCTGGGATGTGGAGTCACTAACAGCTTTCATTTTTAGATGTTATGCCTGTTGGGGAGGCCTCTAAGCACACAGTATTTGAAAAGAAAAAAAAAAAGAAAAATTGTGAAAAGCAGGGGATAATGATAGTTCCCTAAAGCAAGGGTGTGGAATTCTAAAAAAATTAAAATTTGGAATATTGGAGACTGAGAAAGAAATATGTACATCAGAACTGTTATGGTAGACTTATTATGGAACCACTGTGAAAAATTGACAATAAGAACCAGTCCATAAGACTGTACTCGATTGCCTAGAAAGAATACTTCCTTACATTTCCTTTACCTTTTTTTTTTTTATTGGTTGGTTGGGTTTTTTAGTTAAATTGTGAGTAGCTGTACACATCAGGATAAATAGATCAAAATTAATTACTAAAATCTAAGGAGCTTCTCCAGCCAAAAATTATATGCGTGCCTCATTTTATAGACCAGTAGTAATTCAGACCCTTATTTAGATTCATTAATATCTTTGATTAAATACTGATAGGAATCTTTTCACACCCATGAGATATAAAGCCTAAAGGCTAGCTGGATGTTTCATGAACATATTGGTACTGCTCAGTATCCTAGTTTTATATATCTAGTTGCATATTTACACAATTACTACAAATAGAAGAACTGTATTTTTCACTTTCTGGAAGAAAGCTGTTCTCATTACAATGTACATGACTGTTAACGCTATACTATTTTAATCAGATTACCGGTACAATGGAAATGAATGTAATAGGATTTACTATAATTAGAGGCAAGTGTACAGTAACCTATGAAAAGAACACAAAAATATTAGTGGAGCTCATTACAGAGATTTTTTTTACGCTATTTATTCGATTTTTTAAAAATCACACTAAGCCTGATTTTAATGAGTTTTTCATGGGGGGTTTTTTGGTTTTGTTTTGGGAGTTTTTTTGGACAAAATTTTGATCAAACAATTCAACACAGAATGGTTAGTAATAGTCAAGTATTACTCTTATCTGGGACAGAAAGAAGTGGAATTAAATGCAAACAGGAAAAATCCGAAGCACTACAAGCTACCCCTTTAATCATTCTGTATGAATAAAAGATAAAACAAAACCAAAGAATATAAATGATAAAATAATGATAAAGAAGACTTCTACAACATGGATGAAGGAATCAAATTTGAAGTTATGGCTTTAAGCTTATGAGTGCTCAATATTTATCAATATTAATTAATACCAAATATTCCTGTAATTCCAGCATAGAGAAGCTTACACAAAATGTTTCCCCTGTGATTATATTGCTGTTATATACCTATCTCTTGTAACATGCTGGTACATCATAAAACTGCAGACATACAAGCGTAGCAGGTAGGAATTAAAAAATTAAAAGCTAACAAAAAATGACAGCTAAACCTTGTAACAAAAGCTCTGATGCTTCAGGGAACTTTTTTTGTGAGTATCTGGGACTAGACCTGGTGCAAGAGTCAGCTTGAACACAACAGCTTGAAGGATTGGTTCGTAGGATGCTGCTTTTGCTTTCATCAGTAATTAGCTCATGTCATACCTTAGCGACACGGTATCCTATCCTATTGGAGACATTTCATTAGATTCAAAATATGGTAGTGGGTTACAGTTTGCATCTACATTTTCAAAAATCCAATACGAGTCTTTTAAAGAGCAAGCACTATTCATGCTGTTAATGCTATGCATGCAAGATCTGGTCTTCTAGTCATTGAATTTTTAACTTTAGGAAAACAGCAGAGGTAGCATTTGTAACATTCCAGGGAGATAAAGCCCTCCCATTAAGGGTGTGTGTCTGGGGGAGGGGGAGAGAGAACATATATATATATATATAAAAATATATGAGAGGTGTGAAAATCGGTTTAAAGAAACTCTTGAGGCAAAGTTTAAAAAACGTTTCAATTTCTGAGAGCCTCACTTTAGACAATATGGTATACGTTTGATTGGATATCCCAAATTTGTTCAACTTTGAAAATATTGGCCCAAATTAATATAAAATAATTTTAATAAAACTATGTGATAAAATTTTTAAGTATGTCATTAAAATAATCAACAACTGGATCACAGATCTGCAAAGAACAGATCTCTTAATTGCAGATCCAGGTATTTTTGAATATCAAACATGTATTTGTTTACTTCAGACTCCAGTAAGTTATTTATAAACAATAAAAATTAATGTGCAGATTAATGATCTTGCTACAAACAGGATTTTTGTAACAAATAAGCAATTTTCTGTCCTCTGCTTCAGAGAAGACACAATCAATTCTAGCTTCTCTTATACACTGCAGTTATTGCTACTTTTGGCATAGATGAACTGGCTCCAAATTTGCTGTGAGTAGACCAATTTTTTTTTTAATTGCTCCAATATAAAAATAAAACTGCCTTTATGACATTCCTGATGTTACACTATCAAATTGCATAAGGCCTTACATCCTGGAGAAAATACATGAATAAGAAAAGGGAAAAAGAGGAAAATGAAACAACTTGCTGTTCTTCCCTTGACACAGAGCATAACATTTTGGGTTTGGGCTGTGGGGTGTAGTGTGTTCTGGTTGGTTGGAAGGTTTTAAGGAAAAGAATGAGGTAAAGCAAATAATACACTACTAAGATTTTGTCTAGTAAGGTAAATCGACTTAAATCTGCTTTTGCTGTTAGGGAAGTTTATATAACATTTTTCTGATCAGTTCAGCTTCTTTGGGTTTTTAGACAGAAAAATAACAGAAGAATGTAGAATAGTGTTCTGTGAGATTTTATGTGTCTAACAAAATTGGTCATCATACTAGTACTGTCTAACACTGAAATATTTGTAGTTCTTAATATGTTCCAAAAATGAATCTGCAAAAGCTAGAAAATTAAGTTATATTTTAATATACTCTCTGTCCTTGTTCTTTGTTTGCATCTTATTATTTAACATTTTTGCTTGGAGCATCCAAAGAAAAAGCAACACCCTGTTAGGGTCAGATGTACACAAGTGGCATAAAGTAACAAGGCCACACTGAAGACATTGTTTTATACTGTGGGAGGGTCAGCAGGGTAGTTTTGTCCATGCATTTTGGTGAGTGTTGGAAGCAGTATTTCTAATGACTTTTCCTGGAGCTGACCTGGGTAGTATCTGTCTGGAGATGTGTCATGCTGCCATCCGCACTGCTACAATGCCAGCATACACCACATTAACAGTTACGTTGTAATTACTCTTCTCAGTATAACCTACAACCTTTTCTTCTCATCACACACTAGCACGTTTGAGAGCTTACTTGCTGTCTTGCCAACCAAGCAATTTACCTACCATCTGCATGTGAAGAGCACCCAAGCAGTTATGAAACTGTCTGGTTCTTGTCAGCACTGTGGTTTTTTGGGAGCTATTCATTGGCTCTATGATCTTTGTAGTAGCAAGAGAGGGTGCAACAAAAATGAAAATAATGCTCTGGTTTTTTATTATTTTAGTTTTAGCTAAAGAACCCTATTTTTTGATTCTGTGAAAATTCCTCAATAACATACAGAAGACAATTTTTGAAGATGTACCAGAAGAGACGTAAATAGATATCTCTCCTGGCACCCTAAATATCTCTGAAAATCTGTTCATTTTATTACAGTAGTGCAAACTCTTCCTTGGAACCATCTGCACCACTACTGATATTTGAAAACCAGAATACACAAAGACAGACCATTGCTTAATGGGTAATGAGCAAGGACACACTCAAACCCTCTGCACTGCTGGAGTCACTGACACTAAAAGACAACTCATGGATCTCTGCAGAAGAAAGAAGACACAGTGTTTGTAGGAAAAAAGCAAAAATACCAACACTTGCAAGTGGTCACTGCAAAACATTGAGTCTGGTGATCTGTGCACATCACTGTGACAGCAGCAATAAATCACAAGCTCTGCAACTGTTTAGGGGGAAGGTTTCCTGTGAATCTGAAGCCAAAGATGAAGGTGGGTCACCTTGCACTGGATTCGCTCCTTTCAATAGATAAGTTTCTGGTTATCTTCTTATGCAAAGAGATATATACCATCTGTCTTGGGTGTTCATGGAATGTTATCGCTCTGGTATCTGCACTGTGAGTGGAACAGAAATAGTCTTTGCTCTTGCCTTCCTGTATTATGAACACATCTCTTAAGTAATCTGTTCTATTTTAAAATGATAACTTCTGCTGCAACTTCTGAAAGCATTTCTGTCTTAGCATTGAGCTACATCTTTTGTCTAATCACGTGCTGTACTAAATACCTTTAGTTCCCACTGATTTGTGTAAATTTTGACAACATAGTGCTATTCTACCAGAATAAAACTTTAAACTGGCTTACATAGCTTTGGTCCCAGCAATTCAGAATGGGTGGAAAGCACACTAAGAAAAATCCTTTAGCACAGAACAGCAGCAGAGTTTTCCAGTAACAAGGAAGAAAAGTTCTATATAAGCATCCCAATGCTCTTCTGGCTGCAGGCAATTTCATTCTTTTGATGGATGTACAATCAGGATAGTACCAATGTCATTTCTCAGTTACTCTTCTTCCTACTTGATGCAGACATCTGACATCTCCAGACAAATCTGATGCTCCAGAAGCTCAGCTTCTCTTTGGTGAATTATATTACAAATGCAACCAAATTCAAGGTCATATTCAAGAATCTGAGTGAATATGATTAAATTAAATATAATGCATAACATCTCATTCCCATTTCTGTCATCTTCAAATTTATATGAGCCTCTCTGAAGGAGTATAATGGTGAATAACACCGGCCTTGAAGCTGATTAATTTCTGGGGGAGTTGGCTACAATGGTTATCTGAGCCTTCATAAAATCTTAAGATATAATTTGCATTTTCTTTGCCATAGGTCTTCTACAGTACAAAGAATGCCAGTTTGAGACACTGCTTTTCTCTTTACAAATGCATTGTCATACTACTGTACAGATAAAGTTTATTGGTTAGCACACATAACATGCACCAATCACAAACATTTCTGCTCTTCTAACCTGCAGTACATACTCTTATCACCTTTTGTCTCAATCTGTTTCTTTGAATCTCATTAGCATGCATTATTCTAGCAACCAGCTGTTTGCCCTTTGAACTCCACTGGCCTTCACTAGATGGAACAGGAAGAGAGTATTTTCTGCTATTTTTTATCAAGAACCCTTGAACAGACGTTCTTGTTCTTCATATATTTTCTGGCTAACATTAAATCGAAAGAGGCTAGTGCAGAAACAACTCATATAAAAGCCCTGTAGATTTGAATTTAGCTGCTTCTGCAGGCCCAACATTGAAACATCTTGAGACATTTTCAGAGTTTGTTGCTAGCTTCTGATGTGCTTCCTTTTTTTATGCTTCCCCCTTCAATATCATAGGCTAAATTTTTCTTTGCAGTCTGTTGGAAATGTTCTAGGAAGAACTAAATTCATCTTCCGTCACCTACACAGAGTGACAATGCTGTCTTCCATTTGTTTAGCAGCAGCACTGAAGTTAGCTCATAAATCATGCTGTGCATTTTGACATAGAGCCAACTACTGGAAGAAGCAAACTCGCCCCTCCTCAGATATTATTCCTTCATTCTATAACTTTATTGTATGTAATGGACACTGCTACTTTCTGTGGTAATTTACATGTAAATATTTTTATGTACTCTTGTCAACAGAGAGGAAAGAAAAGTTCTATCACGTGCCTTGCACATCTTAAGTTTCTGTAATCTTATGAATTAAAAATGGAAACATGTATCATTTATCAGCTTTGTTTATATGACGAAGGTTTACAGGTGGTTTTAAAGATACTGTTCTTTTTTTCACATCTGTTTGTAGAAGGAATACACATGCTCTTACGAGTGTTTCAGTAGTAACTATTGGTAAAGTTATGAGGAAATACACATAACAGTATTAAAGGGATGAAAAAACCCTGGAAATCAGACTGATTTGAAATTAATTTATCCTCTTGTTCCTGCCTGCTGCCTATTGCTTTTATTTTTCTATGTCTCAACTAATAACAATGGCACATTTGCTTGTGTAGAGAAAGCCAATGGGCAAAAGTCATATGCAGAATATGTTCCAAAATGCCACGGAGTGGCATAGATGTGTATGTGATCTCATTTTCCTTTATCAGGTAAACATCACATGTCTGTATGTGTGTAGCAGCAGATAGCAAAATATATAACATACACATTCTGTAACTGAGGAACAGATCAAGCAAAAACCAACTGCCTCCTTCTAAAAGAGCTGCCTATATTTCTACTTAGCTGAATAGATAGGAGTTATTTGGAGGCAGTATTTACCATTACTTTGGGGGAGGGGTGGAGGAAGGCAAGGGACAGATCTAGCCATGTTTAAATATCCTATAGAATTTCTGATGTCTTCCATGGATTGATTAAAATCATGTATTCCTGCTTGTTCCTTATCCTTTATCCCTTACAGAAGGAACAGGCGGCAATAATTTGCAGCAAGATTTTTATGTAAGCGTCCCCCTTACATGGGTTTTATGCAGAAGGGAAACATATGGTTCTGAAAGAGCGTTAATACCCAGGTACAGCTGGTCTTTGAAGATTTTAAGTGATCCAGATAAAAAGAATAAGCAAATGCCTCCCAAGGGAGACTGTCGCTGTTCTCACACTGTCACAAGTGTAACACTTATAGGGAGATGTCTATGGAGACTTAAGAATAGAATGGGGATTATATTAACAAAAGAAAAATAGACATATAAGCAAATAAGATGAAAATAAAACCCTCAGCCTGGCCAGCAACAGAGAACTTAATCACAGTCTACCAGACTGGCAGCAAAAAAAAAAAAGCAAGCAAACTGATTAATTCATCTATTGTTATTAGTTAATGCAACAACCTAACATTTCTCCATGACAGCAATATCTCCATGCCAGGTTTTTATTATCCTGCGGCACTGGCACTCTTAAAATTCCTATTACTCAGAGAATTTACATTGATTTAAAATGGAGTTTTGTTTGCTGGATATAGAGAGAGCTATCACAAAAAATTTAGTGGCAGACCTGAAGTGAGAATCAACCCTATTTTCTGTTTAAAAGGCTCATCGAATTTAAAGACAAGTCACTTTTAAAGAAGGAAAGATCTAAGGCACCAATTTATTTGAGGAGCTGATCCCAAATAATGTTCTTCAATCTTTATCATAGAGAAATCTAACACAATTCCAACTATACTTAATCAGGCTTCATTACTGCATACTCCAGAGTCCCAAACAAAAGTGCCAGAAGGTGAAGCTGGATGCTGTCATTAATTGCTCTCGCATAGGGAAAAATTCCCCAGGGCATAATATGTTCCCAGGAGAGACTAGATTACCAAAGGGATAGGAAATAAACTTGGTATAGAGAATGTGAAATTCAGGACAGAAAATTCACAAGAGAAAGTTTAGGAAACCTGCAAAATCTATGAAACTCCTATAGTTTCTCCTTCATGACTGCAAGAAGTAAAATAAAGGAGCAGGAGAAAGTCAGGAGGAAAAACGGAAGAGAATTGCATAATCCAGTCAGAGCTCTGAGAAGAGGAGCCTTTCAAAGTCTCACTGAGATCAGTAGCAAATCCAAAGCTTACTGTTAATACAAACAAGAAAGCTAAACTACAGAAACAGAAGCCAGGGGCCAAGGCCTGATAAATGAAGTTTTATTTGGCAGGACTACTCCAGGTAAAAATCCCATTTCAGAAATAATCCACTATCCCATATATAGTTGCAACATCAATGAAAATGAAGTTGCTAATACAAAGTAAACATACAAACCCATCATTTTCTCTGAATTCTGCAGAAAAGAGTGTATGTGGCTAAGGTGAAAATCTTGTCCCAGGACTGCCACTGGATAATGTGTCCCTAACTAGAAGGATTAGAACTACCATGGCATAAGAAATCCTAAGCTTATTTGGAAGCAGAACAGCTGAAGAAAGACTGTTCAGCAGAAGTTGGAATTAGAGCAAGAGGTTAAATTGCTTCAGATTCTTTCTATCTGTGCTGATCTTGGTGCCAGATGTGAAAGTCTGGGTGAGATAACCATCTTTCCAAACCACCAAATCTTGTAAGCCAGGACGTTTAGGAGGCATGATCACAGATACTGTATCTAGGAATGTATTAATATATTAAGAAAAAGTTCTTTTTCTTCTTCTCATGTAAGATTATTGCAAGAAAAAAGAAAAAAATATATTTAGGAAGGTACCACTTGCTTTTTCTTTTTTTTTTAAAGAAGAGACAAAAGATACTGAGCACAAATCAAAAGTTTGAGTTATGGTGGTTATTTTAGCTCAGTATTTTTTCAAACCAAGAGCAATAAGTTATGGAAAGCCTGAAGTAGGTTCAAGTTGCAGTCTTGTTCTGTAATACCTGCATGAGTATTTTATAATGGTATAGGTTATTAAGCACGTTGCTGTAGAAAAAGATGCAGAAAGGTTGGCTGCTCATGGATCATACAGCACAAAGAGATACTAGCTACATAACAAATTAGTTACAGCTGGATGATTTGGAACCAGAAGGCCTAACATGCCAGTACAGTGCAAATTTCACTCAGTTTAAGAAACAAGACTACTTTACCTAGGGCAATAAAACAATGCCTCTAGATTGGATTTTGCAGAACCTCAGGCTTCCTTGTGAAACTGCATGATAACTTAGTCATGACAAAAATGCCACAGGATCAGGGAGCCCAACAGAGAAATTCTGCTGCCTGGAAAGATTCTGGCTTGAGAAATCCTGATTGCTTGAAGAGTTGAAATGAAATTAATAAAGGAATTAAGCTTGATATTACAAAATTAAAAATGGAAGTCTATGCTTTAGTGTGTCTTTATGAATATTTTGATTTTTTAAGAGTCATTTGTCTTTAGAAAGATTTCATTGTATGAAGTGCTTAAGATTTTCTGCTTTTAGATTCTCTTTTGGCAGAGGGGTGGGGTTGTTTTCAGTGGAAAGACTCTTCAACTTTAATGTCATATCTCAAAAGAAATTTTCTTGCTGTCTTTTGCACTTTGCCTTTGACAGCCATCATTGCTGAGTAATGCCCAGGGTCATACTTTTGAAAAGCAAATTCTTCCTTTGCAACATTGCTGCAGGACCTGTGGCAGAGTGTATATCAAGAGGACTAGGCACTTGTCCTTTTATAAGATATGGGCTGAGTTCTGTAAGGGATGTGTCTGGCACAAGAGTTAGATGCAGATCAGTAAGGAAATATGAAAGGGAATATCGGCAACTGTAGAAATTGTTTTAGGAATATATACACATACATTCACATCTATATACAGTTTTGGAATATTAAGAAAGAAATGCATTAAATTTAAGGTAATTTGTTCCACCAGCAAATATACAGTGAGCTATCAGTCCAGGCCAACACTTCCTTGGACAGAACTCCAAACTGAGCCAAAATCTTTGCCACAGGGTTCAGAGAGCTTCAAATGAAGTAAAATAGTTGACCCAATGTATCAAAGATAAATTTAGTCTGGATAGAAAGTCCTGAAATAATGCCTAGAGAGCAGTTATTTTCCTAAGAGGATTTATTACGAGAACAAAACTTACTTGAAAAAAAAGTATCTTCTCAGATCTCTAGGCAGAACATCAGATACTTTAGTAAAATAAAATCATTTTCTCCTGCAACAGATTTCCACCCATAAGAAATCTTGGCACAAAAAGTCACTAGCATTCAACCCTATTTAGTGACAAAATTAGACCAATTTGGGGACACTTAGAGTAAATATGGCATTGCAGATTGATTGTTCATTTAATTAATTGCAAATCCTGCTTCCACAAAATTAATACATTCTATTAATTGCAAGGAAAGCAGAAGTGGACATTTAATCACATGATGATTCAAGAGATAATCCTTGTTAAAGAGTAGGTTTGCTACCACTAAGGGTGGCAGATTAACAAATCCTGACTTTTACTGTTACTGTTTTTTCCACCATGTGGCAGGTCTTTACAAGGACCTTAAAATTTTCCCCACTTATAACTCGCTTTCTACTCTGTGGGTTTTTCCCAGCATTTTGGTTCAACTGGTTTTATGGTTGTCCAACACAAAATGTGACTAGTCTGTGTATGACATGTTACCTCTGCAGTGTATGAACATATTTTGATTTCTCCAGCACTGAGTCAGCATTCTGATGAGTTAGCATTTATATTCCCGACAGCTGTTTATTCCTCTCAATGTAATTTCAGAGATAAATGTCCAGAAGGGCTTTGCTGCCCCAGATCTATCAGAAAACATATTTAAGATATTCTGTGGTATTTTAATCATAAAAAAACCCACAACTATTCAGTAATGCTAGGCCAAAACGTGTTTAACATTAAACAACTAATTTAAACCTCACTATGTTATTCTAAAATATAATGTAGTAAAAAGTCAAAGTATTTTTATTTTCTATGCAAAAAATCACATCCATGGTTTCTAGGGCCATTATGAAATTAAGAAATATACTGTAACTTCCAATCAGTATTTCTGTTTTACTCCTTTTATTTAGAGCTAAGAAGAACCGTGAGAAGAAGAGATAGGAGCCAGTGCACATAAAGGACCAAACTGTTAGTGGAGCAGCTGTTTGATTGTATCTTACTAAAGCCATGGGACTAGTTGGCACAGTAGAACACAAATCCTGATAGAAGGCAAAGCCAGTAGACCAGGATTCGCTACCTTCTGAAATTCTTCAGGCAATGCTGAAGGGTTCTTTTGGCAAATATGGTGCAGGCTGTGGTCATTCATATGTAGTCATTTTTTATCTCCTTTTTTTGGTTTTGATTGTAGTCTTCTCATAAAGCAGTGCAAAGGGTGCAGGGTAGCAAAGATTTTATTTTCCTGCACCAGCCCTATAGACTCTGTAGGACACATTTCCTGTGTTACCACAGCTGCCTTATCCTTGGAAGTTAGTAAGAGTAAATTCCTTCTAGGAGATGTTTCTTCTAAACACTCTTCTGTTAGACATGGGTTTATGATATAGCAGGGAAATTAAAGTTACTGAGATTATAGAAATGTCTATTATCAGAGCACAGATAAAATCCAGTTCTGAATCCCATTAAATTAATGGTTTTGAAAACATCTGGTGACAATGAATTCTAGATTACTATGATTTTGATAAAAGAATTAAATACTATACTTAATTGCTGTGTTATTTAATTGCTTTTTCTTGTCTCAGAACAAAAAAATAAAAAAGGATTCTTGATACAACTTCTTTAAAAGTCCAATTCCTCTATTACTTATTTTTGTCTTTTCCTACTGTCTAGTCTAAATCAAATGGGCCTTTTTTCAAACTCAGATAAAAAGATATCTTTGCCTATTAGAGTAATAATATGTGTTACCTAATTGTGTTAATTTTATTCTTACTGGTTTATTTCTTCTTTTCTGGGATAGAGTAAAAGCAGCAGTGAAAAGTATTACAGAGGAGAGTTTTCCAGTGGAGTCTTTCTGTGTTGTAATATTTTGTTTGCCTTTTTGGCTGCTCTAGACCATCAATCATCAGCGCTTGCTGAGCTTTCTATATTACTGGCAAGTGCTTTTTTTTTTTTCCCCTCCCATGGTAACTATATATTTAGATATAAAGATAATAGGACAAATTAATTTGCAGGCAGTTCCATTCATCTCAGTTATAACTCTGTCCATAAATAAACAGGCAAACCAATGAATAGAACCATCTTAGTTACTATTCCAGTAAAGTAAGACTTAAAATATAAGCAGTACTTTTGATGCTAAACTCTCATAAAAAAGACCAAAACTTGAATATTATTACCCTAGGACTTTTTTCCCAAATCCTTACTTATATCATTAAAAGAGGTCAAACTGGGAGTAAAAATCTTCATTCGTATTTACCATTAAAACTTAAGCTATTGGGCAGACTCTATTGTGAAAAAAAGCCTGCTTTGAATCTAAGCATTCAAAATCATTTATATGGCTGTGACATGGGCACCACAAAGAAAAACATGTAAGTAGAAGATGATAATCATTTTGATATATTAATGAAAAATTATTTGGGCCATTTCTGTATGAACATTGCATTGCCACTATAGACTAATGTATAGTGTTCTCAAAAATCGTTAAACTTATCTTGAGATTGGGCAGTAGTTAAAGTTTTGATTCTGTCTAAAATCAGTTCATAATCCAGTGTCTGCATTTATCAGTTTTCTTCTGGTTTTGTAAAACATACCTAAGACTGTTATGCCTGTGATGTAATTTTATATATGTGTGTGCAACATTCCACTTAGATTTCCAAGTTTCGTGAAGAGTAGGCATCAGGGTCAACATAGTTGCATTAAAGGTGTTCTAAGTTTAATGCTTTGCTTTATTTCCCTATTTGTGGATAGAACAATTTCTTATTTATAGCATAGTCATAAAGATGTGGGAAAACAAGTAATTTGATTGATTGAAAGGCTGCTTTAAGTGACTGTATATAGCTCTCTTCCTCTTGAGAAATTGTGTGAGCATGTTTACTGTGAGCTTGCACATTATACACCTACATCTGCTTTCACTGCAAGAAATCTAAAAACTTTGTGCTGAGATTCACGTGGCTATTCATGCAATGTCCTGCACAAAAGCTTCCAAAACACTGCACAATGTACATTCTGAATGATACCAAGCAACATCGATAATTACTTTACAATTCCTTTTTTTATTTTTCTGTAAATGGAGTATCTGTTTGTTGGTAATATTGTTACTTGTGTTGTTTGTATGACTTCAGTGCCTGGAGTTACCAGGTGAGACTGATAAACATGTATTCTGACTTAATGTTTACAATCTCTGTCTTTATTGCTGTGACAGAAGAGGGTAAATTATGATATTACCTATAGTTCGATACATTTTTTTCCTCAGCACGCAGAGCATATGCCAACAGCACTCTTAGAAGAAATATTTTTATGGCAATTTTATGATTCAGTGCTGTTGGGATGGAGCTGTAGCAAAGAACATGTAAATGTACAGAGAGTTCATCCTAAATACAGCCAATTCTTAAGACAGAATGCCTCTGTGAGGTTTGACTGAGATGCAGTCATTTTGTTATGATCTCTTACTCAAGGACTGGTTTAATTGTAAATTAAGTGATGGCAAGACTATATGCACATGCCACGTGCCTGATGAGCACAGTAACATCAGGCATGCATACTGTGAAGTCCACCTCCTCTCACACACAGCCGTTCTCAAAACTGACACTTCCGTTTTATTAATCTTTACCAAACCCCCTCACTTTTATAAGAGGAAACCATTATAGAAGGGAAGAATCATCTTAAGAGGAGAAGATGGGGTGGCTGACTGGCTGGCTGGCTGGACAGGCAGCTGTAAGGCCTGATCCCCTTGGCTGCATCTGGGCTACTATAACAATGCAAAGCCTACCTGGGAAGCATACGTAATGCAAAAACACTCTCTGGATAGTAAAGAGATGGCTTATTATGCATATAGTTGCCCCATCACAGCTCCCAGAGTATTTAGCTGGATTACTGCTGTACCCTGACTCTTTCTGACACAAAGAACAACCTTTTAGGCATTCCTAGCCAAGAACAGCAAAAAAATGTCAGTCTGAGACTCCGCTAATTAATTGTAGAGGCTGGAAATTAGGGAAATTCAAAGATCAGAAAAAAGGGTTTTCACGACCAGAAGGTACTTTCCACCTTCTCCTGGTTTTGTTGCAAGCAGATTTCAGGAAGAATAGATCAATTGGTTCTGGATATTTTGAGACATGAGATACTGTGTCAGGAAGTATGCTTAATGCATTGCTATGGTAATGGTTACCACAGTTGGTATCTTTTATGGAAAAGAGTGTATAAGTGTGGTTAGCTTATATAAGCTACTGCTACTTTAGTCAGAAGTTATCACTAGTTATCTGTAGTCTCTTAGAACTTGTCGTATTTTACATTTTGTGAGGCAAAGGTAGCACTTTACAGAAGTGATTTTCTATGTAGATGAAAATTCGGGTTATAACCCTGAGCTGAGCCGACTGCTAAAGAAACAGTCTTGTCTTTATTATGACATACTATACTTACACTACAATTAACTGCACTATCTGATAAGTCCTAATGTGCCAGCAGTTCTAAGCAAGTCCAGTAACAGACTGGAAGGTACTTTTTAGGGTATTTCTAAAATTGAAATCTCAAAAATGACTCATGAAAAGTTGTTCTGACCTCTTTATTTGCTTTTCTCATCCTTCATTTCTCTTTTATGCTTCTTTCTACTGCTGGCTATAGGCATGCCTTATCTGTTCCAGGTTCCAAACTGAGATGAGCAGCTTCTTGTCAAGTAAGCCAATGCTACTGGATGAATTGACCTTGACATGACTGCTGTGATGCCAAAAGCCACAAGCTAACTGGGAACAATTGTTAGGTATGTCAATGCTAATTTTTATTTTTGATGCATGTCATAAAAATATCAGGTGGTAAACCAGCACAACAGTGCAGCACCTTGGCTCATCAAAATCTCATCCTCTCAAACCTCAATAAACATAATTTGTATGAAACCTTTTCCATATGTGTATTACCTGCTGTAGTAGCTCCTGATTTGCAAAACATGTTTGCACTGAAAAAACCTGCAGATTTAGGGATGGCACCCTCACAGCAGTAATACTGGCAATGACTTGGGCATGCCAAGTAGCGGATGTTTGGAGGAAGCCAGTCAAGGTTTTGTCTCAGTAATTGCTGGCAAGAAATGGCTGTTCCTACTTTTCTTGATCCTTGATTGCATCGGCTCAATACATCCTCTCTTGCAGAATTCCCTCTGAGGAGGTGCTTAATCCATGATAATGTTCTCGTACAGCTTCTTCCCACATAAAGAGAGCAGGATTTGTTTTTTATTTCCAGTGCCACTCCGATTCATTCATATGTGGAGAAAAACATGAGTGTTCATGAAGGAGCTCTGTATTTCCATTCCAGTCATGTCCCTCAAAGCTCTTTTGAGGACTAACTACTTCTCTAAATACTCCTTGGTAGCAGGAAAATGTGAGGTAGAATAAATGAGTGCACCAGGCTCCACTTTTTCCTTACTAGTTGCTATTTTACAGGAACAGCTAGCCTCCCAACTTCTTTGCCCTGACAAAAAATAGGAGTTTGGGAGGGGGAAAGGAGAGTAGTATCCTGTGAGCCTACTTTCAGAATAAAAGGAATAAATTTGAGCATACAGAATTGCTCTGTACAGAATAAGGGGTACAATCACTACTGCTTTTTAAAAACACTATATGGCATAGGCAGCACTGAGGGTTGACTGGAATGTTCCTTTACATTTCTACATGAGATTTACAAAGTCAGTAGTGTGAAGATGATTACAGGTAAGAAATTGCAACTATGTTTGAATACTGTTGTGTCTGGATTTCAGTGATGATATTTCCTGTTCATAGTTAAAAGCATCTCATTAGGAATGGACATATTTCAGATTGCTTAGACATTTGTTTAAATATTAACAAGTTGATGAATCACAGCAACATGGCAATCCTATCTGATACAGCATGGACTTATTTCATTTACTAGGCTTTTAAAGTGTGGTTTCTGTAAAGTGCTAGCTGGTGCATTCTGATACATATTCTACAAGTACAGTGATGGTCATTTCTGCCTTTGATGGAGCCTCTGGTTACTCTAAACTGCCTGCTGAGTGGGTGGTTGATTTCATCTGTCTTACAAATTACTCACAAAAAATTAACAGTGGCATATCTAAGGACCTTGTGATTTGGAAGATGTTTTTGTCAGTGTCCTACTGCCACTGCCAGCCTAGTCTGGCTTTTCACCACACAAGGAAGAGAGGGAAGCTTGACAAGGGGAAACCAACTCGCTGTGAAGCCCTCTCCCATTTCCTTATCTGGTTGTACTGCTGAACAAAGCACGACTAGGCAGGACCTTGCAGCTCTCTGTACACCTTTTAGAGGCAGTGGGTGCTGTCCTTGAGTTCAGTGTACCCTACATGAGCCGAGTTTCCCATACTTGCATAGCTGACCCTTTAATTCTCACTCTGGTTTTTTCATGTTTTATCTCCTTCCATAACCTACTTCTTTTCCAGAATAGAGAATTGCTCGATTATTTTTCCTATAGAAACCATTCCATCCCATGTGTTTGATTATAGTTGCCTTTCTCTGAACTTTTTCTAGGTCTAATGTAACATTTTCAAGATGCAAGCACCAGAAGAGCAGGCAGCGCTGCAGTCCTCAGTGTTTGCTCCAGTGTGAACAAACCCTGGCATTAGCGACTGGCATAATTATATTTCTGTTGTACTCTTTTTTCCTTTCCTAACAACTCACAACATTTGCATTTTTGGACTGCTGCCATGAACTGAGTTGTTGTTTTTATGAAACTATCTGTCACAATCCCAAACTTTCACTTCTGAGTGGTAACAGGCAGCTCAGAGCTCATCACTTTATTCATAAAGCCAAGAACACTTTTGCCCACATACATCATTTCACATTTATCTACACTAAATTTCCTCTGCCATTTTGTTACCTTGTCACTTAGTCTGAAGTTCTGTGCATTCAGCACTCACACTTCCTACACAGAGTAATTGTGTATCCTCAGCAAACTTTGCCACCATGCTGCTAAGACCTTTTCCAGACAATTTATGAGTTTCTTAAGAAGAATCAATCCCCTGCAGAATTCCACTGATAACTTCTCTCTGTGTTGTCACTATGCTCACATGGTTTGGGAGAGGCATGGTTATGGTGCTGGGGAATGCATGATTCTGCACCGGTCTGTAGGGTGGTACAGAGCTGTGTCTCCCTTACCTCAGACTTCATGCATAAGCATCTTATGCAGTACTGCACAGTGCTCTGTCTCTTGCAGTGGGGTCCTGCATACCAGCTAGAGCTAAGCAACCTGATCAATAACTTCTGGTTCATCTGTGCCTGACACACTGGGCAGGCGATGAGGGGACTCTCCCGGCAGTGGAGGACTGTGTGTTTTCTGCCAAGATTCTGTATTCACTGTAGTCCTCTTGAAAGGGATTTTTTCTGTATGCAGTCCAGCCCTATGGCCTTTCTTGTCATGTGATTTAACCCCCACATTATATACCCCCATTTGTGCAATCAGATACAGGAATTCTCTCATGTAAGAAAAAATACATCAGAAGTCTGTCGTCTAGAAGGAGGTAGGACACTAATGGTCTTTGCCAAAGGAATGCATCAA
Source organism: Porphyrio hochstetteri (assembly GCA_020800305.1). NCBI lineage: Eukaryota > Metazoa > Chordata > Aves > Gruiformes > Rallidae > Porphyrio > Porphyrio hochstetteri. The sequence continues at coordinate 7,585,118 of CM036915.1, read as the reverse complement.
GGCATGGAAAAAGACTCCAGAAGAGTATTTTATTCACTACATGCAGTGAAGGACGTGCCATATTTTTCACTATGCCTTTGAAGCATCCTAGTTACATTTGTACTGGTTGGTAGGGAACATAGACTCATAAAGTGGTATTAGCAAATCAAACCAAGAAATGCTTCTAAACCTTTCCTATGTGTCCTCAATATTTGTGTGCGTGTGTTTCATGCCAGGAAAACAGGGCAAACAAATCATCACTACTAAATGTTATTATATTACAGTTCTAAATAATCATTCACAGCAATAATTTCAAAGGTAGGCAAGGTTTTCTTTAACTGTGATACATTACCATCTAGTGGCCAAATGCTGCTTAGCTGCTGTTTGAATTTATTGCTATAATCCTGCAGAAAGCATCCTTCTACTTTTAATAGATATATAATTTACTGGATAACCTTGCAAATCTAAATATAACAAGTCTACTTATTGCCCTGACTTGTACACCCAGGTTCTTCTCAGACACAGATTTTTGAATCTTGTGATTTTGATTGGGAAGAACAAAAGATACTTGAAAAAATGTCTTTGCAGTTTTAAATCTAACATTGTTTTTTTGAATTTTGATTTGGTTTTTGGGGCGGTTTTTGTCAAATACTATTTCACTGAGTATTCACTGCAAAGAAAACTAAGTTCTATCTGTAAAGCTGAGAGTTTAAGGGACTTCTGAGCTATCGCTTTACAAATGGTATGGAAAATGAGAAAACACTGATTAGCTACATTTATTCAATAAGCCTGATGCTGTAACACCTTCCTAATCATCTTTTTTGTAACTTAGGGGCTTTTTAATTGTTAGAAAACAAAATTTAGTTACTTAATCAAACCATAAGCTTTTCAGCATAGCATACAGTGTAGATATGTTGTTTATATGAGCAAATCATAAAAAGTTAAATAGAAACTTACATTTATAAGCATTAGATTGCCATCTTACAGAAAATTATAAATAAACCTTGTATGACTGTGACTATAGTGCCTTGTCAGATAATTGCATCTTTCTCCTCAGCAGTACTAAGAGTAAGGAATTAATTTAGTTTTTTGGATTGTATTCCCTGTGCTCTTAATTTATGAATTAACACAAAACACATGCCAAAATAGCATAAACATTCTAATTCCTAAATTAATAATGAAATGTAGAGGTGTCAGATGCCAGTATATGGCTGTCCACATGTAAAAATCTAAAGCAAAGCAGTGACTCTCTCCTTTCCAGCAGGACTTCTAATTAGCACATTTTTGCCACATGTAAGCTTTTTCCCAGTGCAAAATGTTGAATTTTAAATGTTGAAAACTGATTTCTTAAGAGCTGTAAAACTGAATTCCAGTATAATCACAAAGACATATTCCACAATAGAACTGAGCCATTCCAAAATTTTAAATATAAGTAGGAAATGCATAAAGCAGACTTCAAATACAAATTAATTACATGCACTGTAGAGCAGGTATGCACACAGACATAATCCATTTACATGAAAACGGAAAAGCTGGGTGCAAAAATCTCTTGTTGCTTGCAGTGTGAAAATAAATGACTTCTGTTATAACAACTGCAAAAAATATATCTGATTTTCACAGTTTGGATTTTACTTATTCTGATACTTTATTTGACAGACATCATGACATAATCTTCTCTTAAAGCATGAGAAAGTAACACATGTATGTTCCATTAATGCTACTGAGACCTGTCTCCTTCAGTATTTTAGTTATCAATCAATAAGAGAATTAAAACTGATGTTGGAAGACAAACGAGAAAGCCTTAGGAAAATAATTAACAATTTTACTGTCATCTGCATGATTTTACAGGGCCAGCATCAAATGTCCAGTGATGCTTGAGATACAAAGGCAGGGCGGGGGTGGGGGGGGGAGTTTTGAAAGCAGTACTAATTAATGTGAGATCATATTCAGGGAATATGATTAATGTGACCCAACCTATAATTCCATCCACTTGTCTAATAGTGATTGTCCTTTTTTTGAAAGAGTATTCTGGGGAAGAAGGTACAGAGGGAACAGAACCAGGGACAATGTTTTCTGATCCAAAACCAGACCAAGAACGTACACTGATTTGCAGCAGACATGTGACGTGGTGCTTATGTCTGGCATCTTTGTGAGGGTGCTTGCCCTGTGAAGTCCTAGATGAAATCACAATATGCAAACCTCAGACTTACTCACTTTCCTTGTGTTAAAGGTCACATTTTTATTGTATTCATTAAAAATGCTGGAGGTCTCTCAAGAGGGAGAATTGTGAAAGTAGAGCAGGCTATCCCTATTAGGGCACTCACCTTTAAATGAAAAATCGAGGGTGGATCCATACACCTTTTGCATCTTTGTTTTCTTTTTGCCCAGGGTGCTTTACTGACTGAACTATGTAATGGCTACAGTTGGTTGACTCTTAACTCTTAGTGTTTAGAATGGAGGTGGTTTTGTTCTCCCCAGACTTGTAAAGTAACCATATGAACCATCTATTCTGCAGTGATAAGGATCAGATAACTTGCATAAACATCATTATAAAAAGATAGCTCTACGATTGCTACGTAATTGTGTAACATCTATTATTATCTGTATTATCTGTCCATCTCACCATGATGCTCCCACTAACATCGTCTGGAATTCTGTCATTTATTTCAGATGGGGAGTTTTTGTCCTGTGTCTTACATGTCTTGACATTTTTCTATCAGTGGGAAACAGCAAATGCTTGAGAACAAATCCTGGGAAAGGGTCAGTGAAGCCATTTTCCATTTTCTCTTTATGCTTATCTCTCTTCTAGCTACTGATACATTTTTCTAGTTGTCTTGATGCACCCTGTAGCTGTGCAGTGCTGTATTTATGGATGGTATTTTCTGTCTCTGATTGGTTGCCTTGTTGATAGGGTCCCTGCAACTGTGGTGTGTAATGTGTGAATTTATGCAAGATACATGCAGTTGGCACATTTGCTTTGCTTCCAGCTATCCTGTTTTCTTCAAAGGTGGGGCTGTCATTTTCACAAATTGTTACAAACACTTGAGACTCTCATCTCCATAAATACTGTGTTGATTGTGTAAGATTTTCTTTCTGGTGCTTGACACAAGTGTGGCACTTAAGAAAAAAACTAGTGTAAGCCAGTTCCCTATTGTATTTTTCTCTTGGATGGAGGAGACGAGTGTCAGTGTACAACAGGAGGTGTGGAAAGACTGGCACGTTTTTAAGCTGGCATCAAGGTACATTTTTTTCCAAGGACCCTGGTGTTGTAAACTGTGTGCTGGTGAACACCAGTCTGGCTTCTCATTTAGTTTTCTTTCCAGACTATGTGGTGACTATTTGCTTCTTGCTGTGTGGCTACATCAACTTACACACTAAACACCAATACACTGCAGAAAGAATATAGCTTTTTTTTATTCTCCCAGGGTGTGTCCTGGAGTGATACACCATATGCTTTCTTATCAGGCAGAATGTATACACCAACCTTGTAGTGAGACTACCTGATTCTGCAAAAACCGTCGTGCCTTATGATATCTGTTTGATATTTTTAGAGCTATCAAGTATTTCCAGCATAGTCTAGCTTCAAGAAAACTTTCATATTTATCTACCACTTCCCTAATGTGATTCTTTAGCTGCAGGCACTTCTTAATTGGTTTGGTTTTGTAAGTGAATTGTCTTGTGGAGTTACAGGGGTAGCACTATAGAATTAATCTATTTAAAGCCAAACGGCACTGTCGTGGTTTTGCCCCGGCCGAGGGCCGCACCCCACACAGTCGCTTGTACTTTTAAAAGGAAGGGGGAAGGAAAGTTGGGGGAGGGGGAAAAGGGAAGGAAGAAAAGAGGGAACGAAACCACAACCTAGAAACCAGAACCACGCAGGTTGGGATAAGGATAGTTTACTAAACAATAACAGAAAACTAGATATAACAATAACAGGAGTTTAAAGCACAAAATAGATGAAACTGGTGATACACAATGCAATTTCTCACCAAACCACACAACTCAGGCCGCACAGCTTACAGCCCGTCCCGGACAACCCAACCATCCCAAGAAACTGCACGTCCTGGCGTTGTCTCCTCCTCTTCCCCCCAGTCCCCTTTATACTGAGCATGACGTAACTGGCATGGAATATCCTCTTTGGCCAGTTCGGGTCACCTGTCCTGGCTGCGTCCCCTCCTTTCTCGTTAGTAAGGAAGTATGAAGAACTGAGAAAGGTCCTTGATTGCCCGGCAACAACCAGAAACATCAGGGTGCTATCAGCACTGTTCTCATCCTAACACCCAAACATGGCATTCCATCCACTGCTAAAAATAATTAACTCCATCATAGCTGAAACCAGGACAGGCACATATTCAGATTACGAATGACTGCAAGTCTCCTGGGACTCCTGTGGGTGTGTATGGAGAAAGGAGTTCTAGCTGGGATTTCATTAGTTGCGGGTGCAGATCAGACCACACTGTAGAGTCTGGGCCCATACTGCATTGCATCAAGTGACTTCACATTCTATTACCATTTCATGTTTCACTGCTACTCAGGAGGAACTTAGCCTCTTGTAACCACAGTTTTTCCAATCACTTCACAGCCATTGTTTTAATATATTTCTACAACTTAATGAAATCCAGTCCCTACCTGAACTTTAACAAAATTAACCTAGACATGCAAATGTATTAGGGCTTCATAATTTACTGTTCATGTGCTACTGACACAACAAAGCAGCAGTACAGCTGTTAACTACTTTTCAAGCATTTTTCACAGCATCGAGGTGTCTTAGCTGGAGATATGTGAATTATCTACGTATTTCTTAACAACTCATGAGCTATTGAGAGCTCTAGTCCATTCTGAACTAGATTCCTTATTGAATTAAGCAAAGCATGATTCCAAACACAAAACTGCAAATGCCTGAACTGAATACTATCCACATAAAATGCAGCATTTTAGAACTTTCAGAGGTTTTATTTGTGTCCTTTTTTGGATTCAACTCTTTGCAGCAGGGACTTAAGTCCCATTATGGCAGTATGTATCAAGCTACATGTTGTTCTTATGTAGGTTTGCCTCGGTTTCTATTTCTCTTAAAATAAATAAAAACAGCAACTGTGATATTAATTTAGGCTGTCTCTCACATTACAAGAAGGTTTATAAGTAAAATTTACCTCTAGGTTTGTACTTAGTCTGCTAAAACTAGCAGTGTCATCAGTGCATCACATCACTACTGAATACCTGTAGTAAAGACCAGAGGTGACCCCCAGCATTCCTCAGCATCAAAAGGTGTTAATCATACAAAATGCAGTTATAGTTTACAAATAGCAAGTAAAATCAGATGCAAATGAAAATCTTGAAAGCATCAGTGGTGTACTTCACTTGCATGAAAACGAAGTGACAGGAAATATTGCAATCATTAAAAACATCATGACACTGATAATCTTAACCTGTATCTGTTGAATGACTGAGTCAGTTGTTCCTCAGGAGAAGGGCTTCCTTCTTGGTCACTCATCTGACAGGTTTCACGCAGCTCCATCTCTGAAACAGCCCTCAGTTTTCTTTGCTCTGATAACGCTGGGAAACGTCTATGCATATGGTCTGGATAACAATAAAGAAATGTCTCTAATAGCTGCTATGTTGTTCAAAATAACACCTACAGTTTGACATAAGTCTGTCTGTGCAGTTGCATTTGGGTAAGTGGCAGATTTAGGTAAACATAATTTCTTTGACCTTTTATAGATAAAATTGTTTCCATATTCATATTTCCATTAGACTTTAGAGGTTCAGGACAGACAATGTATAGAATTCTGGAAATAAACATGAAATTCTTACACCATATAAACTCCTGCCTGGCCAGCGGAAAATTGATTTCCTGCAAGAATGGGCAAGTAAAAACTAAATGTTTCTTCCCATGGAGTCACTAGGAGCTTTGCTTCATACTATAATGAGAATTTTAGAAGAGAACAAGTATCAAGTTGCTAGTTTCTTCAAGAATAAATACTGTTATAACACCTGTTAAATGACTATGGGTGTCACTCTGAAATAATGAAACAAAAGAGTTCAAAGTGGTGTAAAATCAACTGTGTGCAAGTGACAGTACATCATTCACTGGCCACATTTCACAGTTTACAGTTTTTTCAGGGAACTACATTAGCCCAGAGCCTGAGTGACCTCTTGGAACCATGCCACATTTCCAGCACCTGTCAAATGGTTCTTTCTGCAGGGCATGAAGACAATGGAAACACATTCAAATGTCCCTATCTGCCGACATGGGCAGGTCCAGAAAACAGAATTTGTCCCCTGCTGTCCATGCAGTTGATCAATAACAGGGATTGATTCTATTCTGTGTGCTTGGTCATCCTGCCATAAAGAGTCTCTTTAACAAGTACAGTGGACAGGATGGCACACAACTGCTCTGTTAGCAAGGGTCTTGAAGCCACATAGCGCAGGCACAGCAACTTCTCATCATGTATCTAGACAGTATTCCTTCCATTTTGATTCCTTTGTTCTATCAATCAGCTCTTACAGGGTGGAAAAGTATTTTAATGGAAATAATAAACAATGCTCTTTTTCATCATACCTTTCTGTGTGCCTTATAACAGGGTTTATAAAAATCAATCTATAAAAATCCACCACACATGAAAATCCATAATGCAAATCCATAATGCATAATTCATTTAATTGAATCTGCAACATGTGCGTGCATGAATTTAAACACATTATGTGCATGAATTAATGCGAATATATAGCATGTGTTTTTCTTTGCCTGCTATCCAGTAGATTATTATTAGCAATAACAGATTCTAAAACTAGCTTTGCACATTTGATGTATGCTACTGGGGGAGGGGAAGGAGGAAAGAGTGTAATAGTGGCTGAGCTAAGGCAGCCTGAGGCATTTTCCTGCCTACACAAGGCACAGACAGATAGAATGGATTGGGGATGCTGTTCCAACAGTATCCTTTACTCTTTTGGAAATGTGCAGCATTGGCTTTCTCCTTTTTTCTCTGTATCTACTATGAAGTTGTCAAGGAGACAGAGCCCTTGATTTGCTCCCAACTGCCCAGGCCATCACCCTTTATAACAGTACTACCCCCCCAAACCTCGTACCCACTGGAAGATTTAAATCTGTTCTGTGACAGGCCCCAGTGTGAAATGTTTAAGTGGTATAGAATAAAAATCTCCTTGCAATGTCTCTGCAGTTAATTCAGAGGAAGCCAAAACTTCGTTCCAAAATGCAGAATCCTGAAGCCCTGGCATTACAATGTATTTGTAGTCCATTTTATTTACATTTGTATGCTTATTTTAAAAAAAAAGATAGCGTAAAATGACCCTAAGTAGCCTTTTCATAGTGTGGTTGTCCATGAAGGACATTCTGTATGTATTAAAATCCACAATATCTGTGAACCTCCTTCAATTTTCTTGTAACTGCTGTAAAACCATATTTTAAATTGATCTTGAAAAGACACACAAATGGGCATCTATTCATAAGTAAATTACTATAAAATGTCTGTTGCCTTCTCAAGTGATTGGTTCTCTGTCAATTTTAAAAGTAACCAGGTTTTCAAGAGAGGACACAGACTACAGCTATTTTAAAGGTCAAAATGGTTTTAGATTTTTTTTTTAATTTATTGAAATTCTTACAGTGCTCAGACATGCTGCTTTTTATTTATAAATAGTTGTAGTACTAAGGTGCTTAAAACTGTTAGGAACAGACTGGTAAAAAAATGACCATTTTAATTAAACTTTAAAAAGACATTCGGTATATAACCTTTGAGCACAACCCTGCAGTCATTGCTGAGAAAACTCTAGCTGACTTGAAAGAATCAAATTTGGAATATAACAGACATAAAAATAAAAATGGGTCACTAGGATATAACTGTAAACACTCTCCACATATTTTTCACTTTATCTTTGCTACTGTCTAGCAAAATGACATTTCTCAAATAACTATGCATAGTGCCTGATGTCCAGATAATACTCTAATTGCCTTCAATCGTATCATTGTTATTTAGTAGTGCAATCTTTTCATGCAGTTGTTTACAGAGAGGTACAGTAATTAATCTGACTTGCAAGAAAAATGTGAAAGGGGTCGATTACTCAGGCGCTGTGCCTACAGAACTCGATCTACTTTGAAATACTTCAGAAATGGGAAGGAAAGTAAAAGATCAGTGTTACATTTCTGAGCTAAGCATTATCAGTAGTACCTAGGATTCCTTTTCCCTATCCTGACTCTTATTCATCAGTAGCAGCAATGTTAATATACCGTATTTTGCTGCCAGTTTAAATGTTCAAAGTGTAACAAGAACATATATTTGTTTAATCAATTTTCCTTCCCATTATTTTCTCTTTTATTACAAAGAAGCATAAAGACAACACATAGTCTCTCGCATTTAGAGCAAGAGAGAAAGTAAACACTAATTATAGCAAATAACTATTAGTGTCAAAGGATTCCAAGACATTACCAATACACACTTAAGCATTTCAGAGCAGACAGTGACCTTACCTTCATAGCCAAGGAGAAAGCATGTCAGCAAGTTAGGACAGAGCTCCTCCAAAATGGAACAAAAAGCAGAGAAAGCACTTGGGCCTTTTAAAGAGAGTTTATCTAAAAAATACTCAGTTCTCTTCTTGTAGCTCTCCTGAGACCAAATGTCTTTGTATTCCTCCAAGGAAAATACTCTCTTGTAAACCAAATATGACAGCACTTTGTTCACGTCCAGCTCTTCCAGTATTTTCTCTCTCCGATTGCTTGGGATTCCAGAAAGCCACTTATTCCTGTTCTCATTTTCTCTTTTTGTAGATTTTGCACAGTTATAAAACCAAGATTTGGCTGCTCTTCCAAACATTTTGATATTTAAATAAAAAAAGAAAATTCTATGTCTGCAGTTATTGTGCAGTAGTCAGTAAGCAAAGTAAACATACTGTGGATGGATAGAATGCAAATACATACTGCTGTCTGTATTTATTGTAATTCTAATGGAATAAAGAAGGCCTACATACAATTTATAAAGAAATCTAGCTCAGTGCCTGTAGCCTCCTAAGAGGATTACATTACACTAATTAGCCCTTTACAACTGTTAACAGCTTCTGAACTGTAATGATGAGGCTGAAAATTGCTTAGTTACTGTTACTTTTTAATTCTGTAACTGATCTTCAAAGATATCCTTTTGCAAAAAACATTTCATTCAAGAAGACAGATAATCAAGCTGGAATAATCAGTACAAGCTGGTACAGGACATAACATGAAGTGTCTTCTGTACACTTTAATTTTGTATTCCTTAGAGGCTGTACTCAAGCCACAGTATAAATGCCCTCCATTTCCTAATTCTTTCATAAAATATTAGCTTTACATTGTGATGGGATTAGATACTGTGAAAGCATGTTTCTGTAAATGTATTGGAATCCTATAAGCAAAAGGAAAAAAGAGTTGCCCGATACGATCTTTTTGGTGAAGGTAAATATGTCACTGTTAAGAGTAGCACATTTCTGCACATTTAGATCTTTAGGTTGTGTCCAAGCAAAATAAAACACCATCTAGCATCCATTTCATGAGGCGGGTTTAACGGTGGAGATTACTGCAATCCTGGTGGAGGTGTCCTGCCGCTGCTGATCACTCATTGGGGATCACACATTACATAACCTGCCTTACGCAAATGCTGCTTAACACATGGACTTTTGGGTCTTGTTTGCATATTTTCTGTCAACATACATTGCCTGTGTAGAGAAGCGATGAGCCACTTCCTGCCTCCTTCTCCTGTTTCTTAGTCTATTTTTTCTGTTTCTAGTACTTCCAACTGATAATGCATCCAGGGCCTCAATCATGTGGCCTTAGCTGCAATTTTCTTATGGGTACTGTAGCTATTGTGCAGCAAACAAAGCTTTTATGAAATCGAGTTTTATAATGGTTTTGGTCCTTATGATCTTAAGACAGAACCACTGTATCCCCCTGTCAGGCTTCTGTTTCTGAAACGTGAAGTGTTTACTAGTCACAATATCATCATTTACAAATTTTACTCTGTGTGTCACAATCCAGTTAACTGGCCAGGCATCATAGAACTGTTTGGAGGCATTGCCTGTCACCTTGTGGTTGTTTGCAGATACAACAAGCCTCGTCTGTGACATCTGGAGTGGACTGGCAGAATTATGTATTACTTTAAGCCATATCAATGGTCCCAGTTCAGAACGTTATGGTTTATTGATCGTAGCAGTGAGATTCTTGTGCTGCTTCTGTAATCATCCAGAATCTACTCAGGTAGAGTGACCTATGCAGTGCATGGCATCACACCACACGAAAGGTGACCCCCTTGGGGAAGCAAGCAGTGAAAGGCATCTGCTATGCTATTAGTTGGTACTATGGCTAAGCCAGGGTAACGTGCAGTGGGCACAGAAAGTACCGGACCTGTCTGCAAGGTCCAGCACACCTTCTAGACAACCTCTGAAAGTAAAGGCACCTTTACTAGCCTAATTCTTATGATTCCCTTTGATTTTTGAACCTTCATAGGGGTAGTACAAACACTGCCACTACCACCCCTTATTCTTTCCATATTCTCGGTGAAACCTTATGCTTTTTTTCTATCCAAGTTGTTTTGTCTCTCAGAAGTTCTACTAACATTAATAACATGATATTTCATCAGGTAAAAGATCCTGATAAAGCCTGGGACTCCACATACACTACACAGCATCTCATAAATCAGCCTTCTCAGCCACTGGAACTTCTGTCGGTAAGTTTTTCCTTTACTTGAATAAACACTAGAGCGAGCCCAAAGTTACAGGTTTGGGGTTTGTAAGACAGTGTCCAAAGATGAGATACAGAGAATGTGACCTAAAAACATTTCTCAGAGTTTGACCTCAAAATGAAATCTGTGCTTATGTAATTGTGCTGATAATACTAATTGTCATCAGTATCCTAAATAAAGTAATAAATTCCACAGAGTATTATGATACAGTGCCTCCACCATAGGCAGCTTGCAGGTGGATGTGTTCAACTGATGGACAATAAACCAGCCATAGTGGGGTGCTAGGGCTGACGAGACCTGAGAGCTGGGCCTCAGCAGCATGTCGGTGGGCCACCTGAAGTCCCTGCTGATGACCAGGTCATGGGGCTACACTCAGGTGGGTGCTGTTTGTATCTTCTATACTCTGTCAGAACTTACAAGGCGCACAGCAGTTATCCATTTTATTTGAATAATCCTTTGAAGGACCAAGACATCGATGATGTTACATGTAGGTCCTTTGAAAGCATGCATTTACTTAGGTAGTATTACTCAAGTGTTGCTTTTATGTGTTTGTACTAGCAAACAAGCTCCGCAGATGCTTATCTGGATGCTTGGGGAACATAAAGCAGACTTGATGTGTTTTTCCCCGGCTGATTACAATCGACTTGTGCTGCCATGCTCCACACAGAATGGCATGATCAGGACTTGGAGAATGAGTGATGTGATTCCTCACTGCATCCACCGTTTGTTCAGCTTCTTGTTTATGAGGGTTACAGAGAAACGCTTTTCAAAGAACACTGTTCGGTAAATTGAAGTGGGACTCGAGTTGGGGATATTGGCACTTCCCAATTGCGCATCAGCTTCGGAGCAGTATGGGCAGGTATGTTCTGTTCTCGCCGCAGCAGGGGGGCTACAAATAAGCGCTACAGACGTGGGTAGAAGCAGGAATGATGAGAATAGTAACTTTCCTGCAAGCTTTCTGGAGCCCCACCGGCCCTGGGTGAGACTATCCCCGTAGTCTCCGTTGGAGAGGGCGGGCCCGGCTCCAGGCCGACGGCTTCGGGGTGGTACCGGGGGGCGGAACGGGCTGGGGGCGGTGGCGTCCTGCGCGTCCCGCCACAGGAGGGCGGAGGCAGCCTGCTGTCGTCGGGGGAAGATGGCGGCGGAGGTGGCGGCGCTCCGCCTGTCGCGGCAGGAGCAGGAGCTCCGCTGGCTGACGGCGGAGGTCGGCCGGCTGAAGGAGCAGGCGACGCCGTGCTGCCCCGGGGCCTGCAGCCCCGAGCTGCAGCGGCTGAGGGCCGAGAACGAGAAGCTGCGCTATCGCCTCCTGCACCTGCGCCGCAGTCTGGCGGCTGAGCTGGCCAGGGCAGCGCCGGCAGAGCGGCGGCCGCCGGGCCCCGCGGCGGCGGACCCCCCAGCCAGCAGTGAGGTAGCGCCCGGGACAGGGACAGCCCCAGAGAGGGCGGCGGGACCCGCCGGGCTTGGCGGGGACGAGCTCCCGCTTCGCTCGGGGGTGGGCCCGGCCTGCGCGGGGCTGGGGAGGAAGGGACGGAAGGAGCGCGGGGCCAGCCGGCGGGGTGGGCGCTTCTCTGGGCAGGGAAGCCCGTCTCTCCCGATAGACCCTGCCTTTTAGTAGAGGCGGAGTAAGTTTACGGGGCCGCCGAAAGTTGTCTTTATTGCTCGCTAGGTGGTTTCCCGGCGTCTGGCTGGGGAGATGGTGCCGGTGGCGGTTGCAGTAGTAAAATTGGGGAAATTGTGTTGAGAAGCCTTCACTCGGTGATCAGCTCCCCTTTGCAGAACATCAGAAGGATGCAGCTTAGATAAGTCATCCGAAGTCTTTCCACTGTAGTAAGGCCGCATCTTACTCGACCGTAATTGCCTTTTTAGGCTAATGCTGTACTGATCCGGTTCCTTTTATTTAAATGACTGCTGGGAAGAGTCTTAAAGGCATAGTGGTGTATATCCTTTGTATTATCACTGTTTGCAGAAAGTCTTTGGTGCAGCTCCAGCTGCTGCAGTGAATCAAAATAGAGAAGAAAAGAAAAAAGAAAAAGAAACTGTGAACCGTCATAGGAATGATGTAAGTGGTTATTTTACACCACGTAATAATGGTGAGAAGGATTACTGCTTGGCTGGATTCAGAAAAGGTGCCAAAATCTGAAGTACTTTGTTGTATTTTGAATTTCCAGATTTTGGGAAGAACTTTATCTTGCATGTAATTAGTAGGGTTACTTATAAATGTTTAGATATCCACTTTTTATGTAACAAGAATTTGCGCTATTTGGAAATAAGGGTCAGGATACTGTGGCTCCTGAAGAGGCTGATGGTTCATGAATAATTAAACAGCTTTCAGTGGTCTGGTAAAAGTGAGGGCTTGTTGGAATCCAAACTTCTCTAGCATGTCAGCCAAATACAAATTCTGCAGCAGGAATATAGGCTGCTCCCTGAGCTAAAACTCAGGCATTTAAGCCTGGACTGATGAAGGTGCATTGGAAATTTGGAAAGCCATTATAAAATAGTCAGCATACTGGATGGGCTATCCTGTGTGTAATTATTTAGTGCATAAATTCTAGTACAGAGAAATACAATCTCAGTTTGGACCTCTAGGAATGCATGGACACTGTGAATCCTCTCACAGATATGTACATGTATGATTTTGTTACAGCTACAGTGTGAGCCAAGCTTCATAGAAGACAGACTGAAGCTTTATGAAGCGCTGAAAAAAGAACATGATACCTTGCTAGCTTACAGAGTGGCCAACCAGAGCAAACCTGTCAAAATAATTCTGACAGATGGAAAGATAGCTGAAGGGGAATCCTGGAAAACTACGCCATACCAACTAGCTGTAGGAATGAGGTAACCTGCACATCGAAGGAGCTGTACTTTTACAGTGATAAATAGGCTACTGTTACTTGTCTCTCCTTGTATAAAGTATATATGTCATGTTCGGTGGAGGGTAACTCTCTTAAGTTGGTTTATTTGGAAAGCATCATTGAAGCTTCAGCATAACGCAAAAGAAATAGCTGGGCGAAGTTACTGCTCTGAGCGATGCTTGAGGTCCATAATGCTTGCTTCTAAATGAAAAAATAAAACAATTGGTGAGATGGATAGGAATTAACAGAGACATCTGAAGTTTTCTACTGTTACCTGCTAACTCACAAACTGTTGTTAAAAGCAGTCTTTCCTCCAGATCACCAGCACTGAGAAGTGGTGAATGAGACTTAAAACCGTAAAGGTCTATACCTTAAAAATAGAAAAGTGTTTAAGACGACCACAGGATGCTATGAGATGTGGGTGGAGTTTCACAGGGTTTAGAAACAGAAACACTTTCTGAGCTTAAGTATTTTGGTCACTTGCCATCATTTGTGTTTTTCAGTCAAGCGTTGGCTTCGAATGCAGTGATAGCCAAAGTGAATGGTGAACTGTGGGACCTGGATCGTCCACTGGAGGGAGATTGTACTCTGGAGCTGCTTACCTTTGACAACGAAGAAGCAAAAGCTGTGGGTGAACACTCAGTGGTTTCTGCTCGATTAAAGGAACTAATTACATGATATTGATTGAAATGTTATGCTTTTAAATTCTTGCATTAAACCAAAAAATCCCCATAGCTGTTCAAAGAATGCGTTTGTAAGGATTTGACAAAAAAAAAATCAGATAAGTGCCTATAAATTATATGTGAATAAAATCTTAGAGTCCTTTTATTTTATATAAACAGGTTATTTTTCAAACAGGACTGTACAGAAGGTTTTGATTTGTACACTAGCCTGAAATAGTTTGATTTCTAAGACACATGTTCCATGGTTTGACTCAGTGCATTTGAAGATCAGACACTGAGAACAACAGTGAGACTCTTAGAATCTTCTAAAAGCTGTCCAATATCAGATTGGAGTCATAAATAAAATCTGCACCTCTTGTACCAGCACTGTTTTTAAGAAACCTAAGTAGGCATATCTTGGTCAATTGTACTATGAATATACTTTAGTGACGTACCAAAGATGTACATTTTTTTTTATGGGATAGTCTTAAGCCTATGTTTGTCTTTATGCACTAGAATGAGACTTCACTTTGACAATTATTTATGTGATTAAGCTATTGTGAGGCATTTCAGGAGCCTGTACTGGCTTTATGTTGTAGCAGTGGCTGTAGAGCAGCCTGAATTAGTAGGTGCTTAGGACATTGATCTACAGGGCTTAGGGCATTGATCTACAGCGGTGTTGACTCTCCTCTTCTGACATTTATGTAACATGGTTTATAGACCTATCAATGAATGTACTGTATGTGAACAACAGTAACTTAAATGGCTACAGTACTTCAGGTAAGGCTAGTGTTATGTAGACTTCTAGCTGACCAGAAATGAACCTGTAAATGAGCAGGGTACAGTAAGTGCTAAGGTGATGGAATCGAGTAGGGATATATAATCACCTTTTGTACTGAAATACGATGAGGCTTTCTTGTTTCATCTGCCATAATAGCAACCATTTAGCATGTGTTAAATGAGAAGAATGTTACACTTCTCACAGAATTTAAACATGGATTGCAGTGTATTTCCCATCTGCAAATACAACTCTGTTGCTTGCTTTGTTGTGGTTACACAATGCTGATGGCCCCACAACTTGCTCACCTGACTTTATTTGCAGGTTTATTGGCATTCAAGTGCTCATATTCTTGGAGAGGCCATGGAAGGTTATTTTGGGGGCTGCTTATGCTATGGACCACCAATTGAGAACGGATTTTATTACGACATGTACATGGAAGATAGGTAATATTTTGGTGTCTGAGAACTTTCATATTCTTTATTGAAACTCAGTACGAGAATTATTTTAGCTCAGTTGTGTTTCTGCATGTTAAAAGTAAAATCATGTGTCCAGTGTGATGTAAAACCGACACATTAGTCTTCATAGTATATTGAGTGTGTGTATATATTTAAATTTAAGAGCAGTGTTCAGACACCTACTACTTAAGGCTTGCAGTTGTTGAATGTTCTGTGGGGAAAAAAAAAAAAAAGTAGTGTTTGGGTAAAACTTTCTGAAGCTCCTGGGAGATAGAGGAGACTGTTTCCTTGAAGAATCATGGGAGTTTAACGTGCCATAGTCAGTTGTAGAAATGGCACGTATGCATATAACTTGTATAGGTGTTTACTACTTTTCTAATCCGTGTGCACAGCTTTACAATTCTGTTTTTCCCGTGTTTATCTTTCTGTAGTCAGGGAGAATGCTGAATCTGCATCAGTTGATAAACTAGCTCTTGCAGCTGGGTTAAGCTTTTTTCTTTTTTTCCTAAATCATGTATATTCTGAGCTGCAAATCTTCCAGACATTTAAACTTGTCTGTTGTAGGAGTGCTTGCAGTGGGGTTGTTCAGAGTGTTTGAGTTTAATGTCTGAAAGTACAGCTAATTATAAGAAACTAAGAAAATACTGTGACAAATCACAACAGGGCATTTCATATTTTTCACATTAATTATTTCAATATTCTCATTTTTAAAATTTCTTTTGCATGTGTCTGTCTGCTTAGAGGTGTATCTAGTACTGAATTCCCGCTACTAGAGAACCACTGTAAAAATATCATAAAAGAGAAGCAGGCTTTTGAAAGGCTGGAAGTCAAAAAGGAGATCCTGTTAGACATGTTCAAGGTAAGTCTCTGGAGTAGCTGTGATTCCAGTACAGTGGTCTTCAAAAAATGCAACTTGTATAAAATACTACATGTGACTGATTCATCAGAATAGTACCTGTCTAGTAAAACAAAGAAAAGTAATGGCATCCTTTTCCTCCTCTACATATCTCTCTCAAACAGTCAGGATATTTTCAAGCAGTAATAAAAACAATTTCTTACTACAGAAAAACACCTCAAGCTCAATGAGATGACAGAAAATAGCACACAAAAGGCATACGTTCAGTCTGGCTTACTTGCAGAGACAAATCTCTGTCCTCTGATACAGTGAATATTACCAGTCTCACTGGACTGTGTTTTAATTGCCTTTCAGAAGTGCTTGGAGGTGTTTGGGTAGTAATCACTATCCTTAACACACCCTCAGGGAATTTCAGGTATTTTTGTCTCTTTCCCCTCTTGTTTTATGACTCTTCTGAAAGGATGTTGAGTATTTGCACGTGACTTCTAAGTTGTGTCTTTTGATAAGACAAATATACAATCATGGATAACTCTTAAACCAGAATTTTATTACCCATTTTATTGGTATTTCTGACTTGTTACGTTTCCCCACACAGTATAACAAGTTTAAGTGTCGTATCCTCAATGAGAAGGTGAACACACCCACTACTACAATATACAGGTAAACAAAATTAAGTTAAAACTGACTATGAAACATGTCTCAGTTCAAATATACTCCAACTATAGAAAAGTCTCATCTTTTTTTTTTTTTTAATTCTAACTTCTCAATACTTGTGGAATTGGGACTTAAGTTTGCAGTTAATATTACTGCTTGTGTAAAATCTGATCTCTTTCTCTGCTGGGACAGATTAGGTCTCAGCTTGTGAACAAATGGCAAATGCACTTCTCACTCTTTCCCTCTGGTTTCAGTAAAGAAACTGAATTCTGGATAATGAGTAAAAGTAACTTTTAGCTCAGTTGGGGTGAGGATCCCATTCACTCAGTTGCCAGGGATAAAACCTGTTAGTTGAAAAACGCAAAACCATTTTATTTTTCTTGTGTGTAGTTTGACGTTTCCTGTCTGAATTTAACAAAGTTTCTGAAAGGAACTATATGAATTGCTGAGTGTGTTGTTATGCTCGTAATACCGGATCGAGTGCAGCAAGTAGTTAGAGTGACTGTTCTGCTTCAGGTAGAAGGCATGGTTACATTTAAGATGCACTGAATTTGCTGAGTGTTGCATGTATATACTTCTTAACATGTTTGAACATGTCAAGCATTAACTTGTATGCTATTAGAGACTGTCTAAAAATGTTGGGAGTGTTCTCTAATAAACACTTCTTCTTCTTTTGGTGTACAGATGTGGTCCGCTGATTGATCTCTGCAGGGGTCCACATGTGAGACACACTGGAAAAATTAAGGCCCTCAAAATAGTTAAGGTAAGTTTAAATTACCCGTGCATTAAAACTTAACTGTGGGTCAGGTGATTTATTTATGTATGTATTTCTGCTGAAATCATTAGGCTAGGGTCCTGTGTATCGTTCTCTTTAGTTTCTATAAAAATGTAGTCCTTCACTTCTCTCTCTGTTCCCATCACGCAAGTAGAACTACTCGTTTCCATCATCCATCTGCTTCCAAGGCTTACTGATTTTTTGACCACTACAGTAAATACATCAGTGAAAGTTAACAGCATCTTGCATGGTTAGATATAATGAACAGCACTGCAGAAATAAGCTAGCTATGGAACTAATTATATCATGTACAGCAGAGCAATGTGCAGTGCCTAAGATAATGTGGCAGTACTGTGCTGGTATCTCCAACCAGCATTGCCCTCTGTAGTACAGGTGTCCTAGCTTGAGTCTGTAATAGCTGTCACATCTATGAGCAGCATGTATGTGCGCTCTATTCTGCATCTGAGATATTTATTGGATCAGAAAATGGTGTTTTGACCTTCTAAGATGGTATCTTTCAGGTAGTGGAGGTAAAGTGGACACTGGCAGATCTGCAGGTGCTGCTGTTTAAAAACAGTATTGCTTGGAGGAAAGCCAGAGACAGTATTTGCAGATACCTCTGGTTATGATGTAGTTTGTTACTTGCAGATGTTAATTTTGGTAGCTTTGCTAGACTCATTGGAACATTCATCAGTAGCTGGTTTTGCTGGCTTCTTAACTGAAGTTTATTGAACTCAGAGTAATGGGGATTAAGTGCTAGACTGTCAAAACAGCTGGGATTTAACTGTGAGAGCGAGTTAGTTTGATGTTTCCCTACTGCATTATGGTTTGAACATAACAAGTGCTGCTTTTTTTAGAAGTTACTGTGTGAGATAATAAAACATACCATGGTGAGAGAAGGTACCAAAGTACAATGAAAGTATGGCTTAGCCAGTCACTTTTGTTTATGTCTTCTGTACTGGTATGCCGCGGCAGTGCAAGTATCTTTGTATTTTAAATAA
Source organism: Porphyrio hochstetteri (assembly GCA_020800305.1). Classification (NCBI taxonomy): domain Eukaryota; kingdom Metazoa; phylum Chordata; class Aves; order Gruiformes; family Rallidae; genus Porphyrio; species Porphyrio hochstetteri. The sequence continues at coordinate 7,566,388 of CM036915.1, read as the reverse complement.
ATGCTGGATGATTGCATAGAGTTTTTTTCCCCAGGGAAAAGAAAATCATAACATTTGAATGCATTAGTGTTTATTTCTCCTTCCCCTGAGATTATATAATATTTAAGTATGGGTTTTGTGCATCAGAATTCTTCTACGTATTGGGAAGGCAAGTCTGACATGGAAACTCTGCAGAGAATATATGGAATATCCTTTCCTGATAACAAAATGATGAAGGAATGGGAAAAATTCCAGGAAGAAGCCAGAAACCGGGACCATAGGAAAATTGGAAAGGTACACCATTTCATGGTCTGCTTCTCACTTACACTTCTGTAATAGAATTTATACTTTCACAATATTAGTTTGGGGGTTTTTTTCCCCCATGTTTTGACAGTGTGAATGGGAACTGGTTCTATGAGCTTCTTGGTGGCAGGTGTATTTGAAAATATTTTAATTCTGCAAAGTCACCTTGTTGTTTGCATACAAATCGGAAACTAATGTTGGGAAGAAGTAATGGGGCAGTTCCTCAGTTTAGGGAAGTATATCTAAAATAGTAGAGGATATTTTCAGATCCCACCTAAAACACTTCTTCTTTTGAGAAGAGAAATTATTGAAAATTGTGTAAATAACATGATTTGGTCATTATTATAGGCATGATAGTTGATAGTTAAGTGTATGTACATACAGTACTTCAGGCTGTTGAGAATATTCATACATTTCTCTACTAGATTTACATGAAGAGATTAGATATTAAATTAAGTCAGAAGACATTAGATTAACACAGACAAGGATTGTGACCTAGTATCAGTCATATTGGCATGCAGGCTTCTATTGTCACTAGCTGTGGTTTGTACAGAAGGTAGAGTTACAGGGAGGATACTTGAGAGATGAGGTAACAAGTAACTTTGTGGATGTTAAAAGGCATAATGGGCAGTACAGGTGAAAGCAAGGAGGAATTTATTTGAAAAATTAAATTTTAAGTGAAGGTCAGCATTGTTGGCCAAGAGGATTTAGGCATGAACCTCTGGCTACTTACTGGTAGATGTGAAAGAAGACACTGTGAAGGACCTTCATAATCAAAGATGAACAACTGAGGGTAATTCAGGAGAGGTAGAGCTGCTGAGGAATTCACAGAAAACAGGGACAAAGGGAGGAAGTAGAAGAATGATCTTTCCAGAAGTTTCCATGCTTGTTTCTATTATGTGATTAAAATTTGAATATTTGTATAGCGTTTCTTTTGATTACTCCTTTGCCTTTTAAAAAACAAATTACTGGTATCAAACAACCAACTTGTCTAGTGTTGATGCGTCTGATATCTGTGATGCTGAAAAGAGGCTAAGGTTCTCCAGAGATGCGTCAGAGCCATGATGCTGGCCTTATGCTTGAGATAGAAATCAATAAAGAATGATTGGCTTACAAACTTCAGCCATCAGCCCTCAGATTTGATGAGTATGTGCCTAATTGCTTTGGTTATTAAAGGTAAGATTAGTTAAGGTCTCTGTACTTTGAGGAAATGTATAATTAACTAGTCAGAGTCAAATAAAATCCCAGTGCTACTACAAACCTCTTAGAGTTGGAATTAGAGATAAATTGATACTGTTGCAGAGAACTTGCAGACTTCTAGAAATCATCTGGCTGCTGTAATATTTCATTTTGGACAACGGAGTCTCAACATATGTGAAGTAATAGTTTTCTGCAGTTACATCTGAAGTGGTGTTACAGCATTCTGGTTTTAATTTACCCAGGAGCAAGAGCTCTTCTTCTTTCATGATTTGAGTCCTGGAAGCTGCTTTTTCTTCCCCCGAGGTGCCTTTCTTTATAACACGCTTGTGGATTTCATACGAGTGAGTATATACTGATGTAGCTCCAACAACTTACCTTAAGCCTGTTAGATCTTAAGCGATCGGCCACTCATAGCACTGAGCTATCCTCAGAAAGAGAAACATCTATGTAGGTAACACATACCAGATTTTCCCTATGATTATACAGTTCTAACCTTCCTGAAAATAGAACAAAGCATTGACACATGCTTTTTCCAGTCGTGTAACACCTACATGTGCTGTAGTCCTTTAGGCCCCTAGTGAATTGCCATCATTAAGAACGTAGTTCAAAGAATCACACTTGTGCTTTTCAAAGGTTCTATCACCTTTTAAATGTTGAATTTGTTTTATAGGAGGAATATCACAGACGTAATTTTACTGAAGTTGTATCTCCAAACATTTTCAACAGTAAACTCTGGGAAGCTTCAGGACACTGGCAGCACTACAGTGAAAATATGTTCTCTTTTGAGATTGAGAAGGAAACTTTTGCCCTTAAACCGATGAATTGTCCAGGACATTGGTTTGTACTTGCAACTGAAAAACTTATTCTACTATATTTAGCCTTTGTGAGGCTGAGCGGACGTAAAGGGAGTATTAATATATTTTTATCATGTAACTTTACAATAGACTAATAAGAACTAGTGTGTGCCCAGAGAGCTCCCCTGAGCAAATACAGCTCTTGTAGGAGGATCTTTCAGTAAGCCTGCACGAAGCGAGCTAGGTTTGTGCATGCTAATGTTAGTCTGTGCTGCTAGCATGTGCATATTATGTTGGATAGATAGTCGTCAGATGTGGTGTACCAAAGGAAGGTAGAGATGAGCCAGTCTTGATTGCTACTGTCACAGTCTTTTCTAGGTGGTCTTTAGCGATCTGTTCAGATTGGTGCACTTTTCCCATTTGCCTGCCTCTTATGATGCAGATAACCTGAATAAATAAATAAAAATGAGCTTACTATCTGTACCAATATTGGTTTAGTTTCTGTGTTAAGTCTTCTAGAAGAAGCATAAAAGGAAAGTTCTTTCATGTTCCTTCTAGCTTGATGTTTGCCCATCGTCCACGATCCTGGAGGGAAATGCCTCTTAGACTTGCAGATTTTGGAGTTCTTCACCGAAATGAACTCTCTGGGACTTTAAGTGGATTGACTCGTGTAAGGCGCTTCCAACAAGATGATGCTCACATCTTCTGCACAATAGAACAGGTAAAAAAATCAAAACCAAAAAACCAATTGCCACGACTTTCCCCTTCCAATAAACCAAACAAACCACCCCTTCTCTTCCCCTCCTTTTCCACTTCAAAACAACATTAAACAAGAATAAAATCCCCAAATACTTGAACTCTATCTACTGCTGTTGTGCTGCTTTGTAGCATAATGCTGCTTTTGATGAGGTTTTTTGGTAGGTTTAGGTCCTTCCTTGTTAGTCATATGCCGTATTGGCCTTCTGCGATATTGCTTAGGTTGAACTTAGCTGCTCTGTTACAAGTTACAGCTGTGCTGTAATTTGTTACTTATTTTTCTGTTTGGAATTTTAAAATCTATTATTTGAGGGACATTATAGATTGTGAATTACATAAAACCATTTTCTATATAGGACTTGTCCTTTTAGAAAGAGAAATTGGGCTGTTAAATCCAAAAGATAAGTCTTCTATGTCTCCCGTCTCCTCCTGCAAAGAAAAAAGCTGTTAACCACATCTTCTTTTCCATAATAATGCTGAGTAAATGCTTTTTGTTAGTAGTGCCATAGAATTTAGTGGAGCTACGTGAATAAATGGATGTACCCTTGTCAAGTCTGACTCCTGCAATTTGGCTCCAGCAGTCCAGGCTTAACAAGAACATTGCCTTTCTTGCCATGTTTTGAAGGCACACCACTTCAGCTCTTTCTTCATCCATTGTCTACATCTGGATGATGTAATTTTCATGTGATTTTTAGTTGTTGGGGGTTTTTATTTAATAGACTCTTATAGTGTAATTATGCTGAGGAATTCAATAAATCAAATTACATTTGTATGTAAGGAAATTTGAACTAACATACTTTATTTACATTTAAGATTGAAGAAGAAATTAAGGGCTGTCTTGACTTCTTGAAGTCAGTGTATGCTGTCTTTGGTTTTACCTTTCAACTACATCTCTCTACAAGACCAGAAAATTATTTAGGAGAGTTAGAGATCTGGGATCATGCAGAGAAGGTAATGAATTTAAAAGCAAACAAACCAACCCCTTAATGTTTCTATTTGCAGAGGTGGGTATTTAACTAAGTTCTTTCATGTCGAATACTGAAGTGGCTTAAATCAGATGCTAGATGTTGTATTTAGTGGAAATGCATGTTGAAAAAATCACATTAAATGTGATGTTTCTGTATGAGAATTTTCCGTTCTTACTGAAGCCCTTATCTTGAAATGATGTGATTTTCATTCCTCTTTTTTTCCCAATTAATCATACTGTTTGTACAAGGAACTACTCTTATTTCAGGATTATTTATCATATATTACTAAATATATATTAAAAATATATATAATAAATAAATTTGAAATATGTATTACTAAAATCATGTATTACTAATATATGATAAATAAACTTGCACAATAGGAGTTGTGGTGGCTGTTAACTTCCTTTGTATTTCATAGGCAAATACTTTGACTTTTAGTAGTGAAAGGCCCAGCTATACCTTTTTAACTCTTCTCTCCTTATGATTAGCAACTTCAAAGCAGCTTGAATAACTTTGGAGAGCAATGGAATTTGAATCCAGGAGATGGAGCATTTTATGGTCCTAAGGTTAGTGAATCAGCATTTTCATCCAGCTGTGGGATGGACAAGAATATAGACACAATGCAAGTAAACTGTATTTAGTAACTCTGCTATTTTGCTTCACAGATTGATATTAAAATCAAAGATGCCATTGGCCGGTACCATCAGTGTGCTACTATCCAACTAGACTTCCAACTACCCATTCGATTTAACCTTACTTACGTTGGGTGAGTGGTTAAGCTAAATATCTCCTTCATAGGAGGAGATATTAATGAAGTAACCAAAAATAATTGGTTATTTCTATTATCTGTAATTCCTGTTGCTCGCTTAACAAATGAATAGCCGATATATCTGTAGTTTGGTTTGGACAGGAAACGTCGGTGAGTAGAGGATGGAGTCACGGACTTGAAGGTGTTTCCTCAGTGTAGTGATGGCTCGTGTTTAACTGTAAATGCTGCCGATCTCGTGCAGCAAAATAAAAGCAAGCCATAGTGGAAAAGCAAGAGTGAGGAAGAATATAAAATAGTAAAATGCACAGGCATGAAGTTGAGTCAGCTAAGTGTCTTTTCAAGCTTAGGAGTTGGTACCTATGCCAGTAGCTACAGGCATGATGAAGTCGTGGTGATTATTCAGTATGGTTTAAAAGCCCAGCTGACTTGAGGAAACTATATTTTTATTAAAACCAGTAGATTTTGACTGAGTATAAAACTAAATTTTTTTTTTCCATGAAAAGTAGAATCAAAACTATGGGTAGGATTGTCTGTGTGTGAGCTAAGATACCTTTTTTTTTTTAATAATTACTGTTTTTCAGTAAGGATGGCGATGATAAGAAAAGGCCAGTGATTATTCACAGAGCTATTTTGGGGTCTGTGGAGAGAATGATAGCTATTCTAGCAGAAAATTACGGCGGAAAATGGTATGTGGCACAAATGGAATTCTAAGAAGTGTTTAATGTTTTAGAGAATACAGATTTTCCCTGACGGCTTGTATGTTATAATGCAAAATAATAACCCTAGAATATTCTCAGAATTAGTAGGTGAGTTTAGAAGAAAATAAATTGAATTTTATGGTCCAAGTTGAATGGTACACTCTTGCTTAATAGTTCATTATTGGAAATAAAATTTCCCTGTATTGCAGGGAAAATTATACAGTAAAACAGAAACAAGAACGGCCTTTTAATGTATATGTGCTGCATTATTGTCGTTCCTTTGTTGTTAAAATCCATGCTTTTATGCTGGGAAGATGTTTATATTATACCTACATGAATTAATCCTAATGGGTGATTTTTTTTTTTTAAAATCTGTAATATGTATTGTTTAATCTTGAATAAACTCTAAGGTGTGTCTTTTTAAATGTATTTAAAGTATTAAGGAAAAGTTAATTCTTACATTCTGACAGATTGGTCTTACTGTCCACCTTCCACTGTAAAGCTATAAATAAAAATCAGAATTGGAGGGAGTGGGATAAAAGTCATTTAAAGTTGTGAAGCCAGCTAGGAAGTGAACAGACAATCCAAGTTCTGTGCATTTCACTTCACTGCAACCAATCCATTTGGTATTTTATATGAACTTAAAAAGAGGAAGATCACATAATACCTAACATCCCTAGCTAACAAATATTTTTTTAAAGAAAAGAAATTATTGTTGGGGAGTGTAACTATGGATATAAATGTACACTTATCTCATGATTTTCATGTCCTGTTTGCCAGGCCATTCTGGCTGTCTCCACGGCAGGTCATGGTGGTGCCAGTGGGACCTACTTCTGAAGAGTACGCCCGTCAGGTGGGAGCAGGGCCTGCCTTTTTGTAGCAGCAAGGAATTTTAATAGCTCCTTAAAATATTGCCCTAGAACAAAGAATGTGTGCTTTAGTAATTTTGGAGACATCTTGGGGCAGGGGAGGAGTGTAAATTTTTCCAACTAGCCTAAAATGTATATAAGCCTGAGAAAGGGATAGGTAACTTCAAGTGGTTTGGGTTCTGTTATTCTGTACATACCTCAGTAATTATTAAAGGAAAAAAAATTCCAGTGACCCAACTTAGATACTAACTGATACTTCATTACCAAATTACCTGCCTGAAACAGGGGCAGAGATGCTTGTTCTGCTTCCCAGCACGTATACTCTTGACTACGTGACATTTGACCATGGCTGTTTTTACCCTCTCCCCTGCTTTTAATGCAAGCATAAGTGGGTTTGTTCCTTCTCCTCTTTCTCCTTCCTCAGACTGAGGAAACATTTTTGACATACAGCAGCGTAGCTGTCAGAGGAGATCGGCAAATATTTGAAACAGATGCTACCTTGTATTGTCTTCCAACTGGAGTCCTGCTGTGCCCTTAAATGTGCGTGCAGCCTTCTTCAAATAATTTCAATGACTTCTTACAACGCTTCACAGGAGCAAAATCATGTCTGTATGTGAATTAATTATTGGAAGAGGTCAGAGATTACAGACTGTACAAATTTGTGTTATTGAACATAGACTGTAATATTGAGGGGTTAATTTTTGTGTCTGTTTTGTTTTTTTAGGTTTGCAGTGAATTTTTTGAAGCAGGATTTATGTCAGATGTGGATCTAGATCAAAGTTGCACATTAAACAAGAAAATTAGAAATGCACAGCTGGCCCAGTATAACTTTATCCTAGGTAACGGTGGCATCTTACCTTTCTGAGTGTTATTTCAGTTCTAATGTTGTGCATGGAGTTTGCCTAGCCTTCCACTCTATGATGTAGGTAGTCACTGTATGATGTGTATCACAGAATCACAGAATAACAGGTTATTTAATATTGTTTGTGATATGTCTTGCAGTGGTTGGAGAAAAGGAGAAAGCAGATCATGCTGTCAATGTGCGGACCAGAGACAACAAAGTTCATGGAGAGATTTCAGTGTCTTCTGCTATTGAAAAACTCAAGAAATTTAAGAGTCTGCATATTCCAAATGCAGAAGAAGAATTCTGATGTTGGTGTTGGGAAGGAAATGTCAGCTGCTTGTGTGAAATGGTGTTTTCTTTCCTCCTGTACAGCAGTAACTTTCACCTGAGAGACTGTCCAGTCAATGGGTACATGAATAACCAAGTCTCACCATGTTGATGCTCCAGGAATAGCCTGACAGATGCAACTTGCCACCTCCTTTGCCAACCTCATGGGACTGCAGTCTGTGCTAGTCACAGAATGCTTATTGTAAAAGTCCTATGCCTCTGCTAAAACACGTTGGGTTAACTGTGGAAATAAATGGGGGCTGTGCAGGGTGCCGGGAAGTGGCCTGGCTGCTGCAGTGGCTGAGCTGTTTCAGTCACAGAGCAGTTGCCTACCCGATGTGACCTGGAAGCCAGAGCTTGGCACTTGGTAGGTGTGTTGGGAGCGTTTTGGTTCAGGTTTTTTCTAACTCTAGGTTATGTAATTTATTTTTTGGGGGTGGGGGGAGTAGCTTGACTCAGTTCTGAGTTTATGTTTACAGGCTGCAGTTATGTTGGTGCCTTTGTTAGAAATCTCAGTGAAACAAGGCACTGGTGGTGTTGGTGTGGTAAGTGCTTGCTGTAACAGTGATTGCAGAGGATGAAGTTGAATTACTCACCGTGTGTGTGTGGGGGGGGGAAGTGTTTTGTTTTTTCCTGTGGTGTCGATTTTACTTTTTTTTTTTCTTAAACCCATTGAAAAAAGCTTGTGTTTGATGTATTGCTGTGTTTGGTTGGGATATGGAGAATGCTGTTCTCTGCACCTTACAGCCCAGCAGGTGGGAAGTTAAATTGGCTGTATTTATCTGGTTTATGCTTATAAATGATTTTAAATCACTAGGGCAGGCACTTCAGTCTGATTTTTTTGAAGAGATGAATTTTCATCACCTGTACTTCACTCTTACATGCTGCTTTTTAGTTGCGAGACTTGGTGTAAGATACGTCACTTACCGAGGTACGCAGCCGCAGCTGTGATGGAAGCGCGGCTGAAGCGGAACCCCCAGTTTAGCGGGTACCTGTCCCCCCGGGCCCGGCCTCAGGGGCCGGTGCACAAGAAGGGGTCGCGCAAGAAGAGGGGGGGAGCGAGGGCGGGGGCGGTGCGGGGTGCCTCTCATTTAGTGCTGGAAGGGCAGGTTTGAGGGGCCGCAGCGGTGCTGGGGGCGTCGGTGAAGAGAAACGCTAGAAAAGTAGCAGTCGCGGGTTTCTGGGGAGCGGCGGGCCGGGCGGGACCGCGGGGCGGGCCCGCTATGCGCCCGTTCCCGGCTTCCCTCCCTCGGGGCGGCCCCGCGGACGGCCCCGCCCCCGCCGTGTCCCGGCTCCACCCACCGGGCGGGCCCCGCCCCTGGCCGGCAGCGGCGGAGCCGGCAGGCAAGATGGCGGCGCTGGCGGGGCTGTGCTCCCTGCGGAGGCTCTGCGGTGTCGCGCTCTTCCTCTCGCAGCTCTACGTCCTCTCCGGCCGCGGTGAGCGCGGCCGCCGCCGCTTTGCCCAGGGTCCCTGAGGCCGAGTCGGGGCCGGTGGGATGGGAGAAGGAGCGAGGGTGGGAGGACGTGTTTAAAGCTCTGGCAGAGCGGGGGAGGCCCGGCAGCGCCTCAGCGCGTCGCCTGCGGCTGCGAGCCGTTTTCCCGGGGCGGGGGCTCAGCGCGGCTGTGGCGAGGTCGGTGGCCGTGGCCTCCGGTTGTTGGAGGTGCGTAGGCGCTTCCCTGACCGACGGGAGCCGAGTGCTTCGTGCCGAGCTGGTCGGTTTTCGGGCCGGAGGCGGGCCGGGCCCCCCACTCAGGGCTCCGCCGCGCCGGGCTCGCCGGGCCTCCTCTGGTGGGGCTCTTGTGGGGCACCCTGCGCGATCCGGAATGGAACGGCTGGGGCTGCTAGGCGCCGGCTGGTGGGCAGCGTGATGGGCCCGTGGTGGTGGTGCTTCCCCCCGCGGCGGCCCGCTCCTGCTCGGGGACGTGCGCGCTGCCGTACCCGAGCCCTCGGAGCCGTGACAGCCGTGAAGGGCACGGCGCTGCTCGGGCGTTCGATGGAAGGCAGCGGCACTGCCCGGTCAGAGGGCTGCATTGAGTAGCACCCGCTGCGCAGGTCCGCTGCTTTCAGAGCAGCGAGTTCCATGGGGAAGCGTCGAAAGAGGAAGCTAAATCGAAATAAACACGGATTCCTGTGTGGAAGGAACGATTCTGTTCTAACCCTCACTTTAATGGTTAATGTAGATGACTTACTATTTATGTAACAGGAAAAGAGATATTTTTTAGTCTCATTACACTTTCCATTTGCAGTTTCATATCAGTGTGCTGGAATCAAGCTGGTTTTGAAGGTGAATTTTATCCCAGAAACGTCACTCTCTCCTCTTTGTTTTCTTGTAGCGGGATCTTTGATGACCACAAAGCATTCGCAGCCGCAGTCGACATTTGCAAAAAGCCTAACACCAACAAGTACTAATACTCCTTATTTTAGAGTAGCAGGTACAGTATTGTGTTGCTTCTTCTATAGGCCTGTTTCCTCAGTGACTTGAGTTTAACAGCAAAGCTATTGCATTATGTCTTAGAAACCTGTACATGCTTCCCCAGTGGTACAGGACAGCGTGGTACATAACACATGCCCTTAACAGTTTGGATTATATCATTGGAAAATGGGTCCATGTAAGGTCTTGCAACCTAAAAGTGACTATTTGATCTGCTGGTGTGATTCATGTGGTTTATACTCTTTCGGGATAGTGGAAGCTCTTGAAAGACTCCAGTATTCTGCAAGAACTTGTTGCTGTTCTTTGTCCAGCAGAAACAGAGTTGTTGCAGCTCACTAAGGGGTGCATCACGCTGTTCTTGCTAGTGATGTAAAAGGTGATTCTCAGCACATGCGAACTGCAAATGCCCGAGCTAGCTGCAAACTGAATTAGACCTGAGCTAAAAGTAGGTTACATGTGTCAGCCTCCTTCTATACCTAAGCTGATTACTTCTGTGGAGAAATACTGGCTGAGGATGATCCCTACTGAGTGCTGATCTGGTGCTGCACTGGAGGGTGCAGCTGTGCCCTCCTGTGTGGAGCTTCTGCAAGGTCCCTGCAGGAAGCCCAGTTTGGTTGGATAGCTCACCTGGCCAATGCACTTTTGCCATGCTGTTCACCCTCTGAAGCCCTTTATAGGGCGTTGATCCATATGTGTGTGTGTGTGTATGTATAAAAGGAAATGCATGTGTGTGTGTGTGTATATATATACTTCAGACTAGATAGGCTTTTAAACCTGCCCTCTTAATTTTATTCACGTTTCACTTTCAGAGAGTACAGAAATTCCTTCTTATGTGACTAAATGCCCTAGCAACGGGCTGTGCAGTAGATTGCCGCCAGACTGTATGACATGTAACACAAACTACTCCTGCGTATATGGGAAGCCGGCCACTTTCGATTGCAAAGTCAGGCCACATGTTCATTGTGTTGTAAGTACTTGTTACTTTTAAACCCATCTTTAAGTGAACTAATTACACTGTGGCACCTTGTCATAAATGAAAAAAAAATTAAATTTCCAGGTTCTTACATCAGCTGGTTTGCAGATCTGTCATAGATTTCATCTGATTCAACTGTGGGCTGCTGCTGAAGAGGCAGACCTACCTCCTTCTGATTTGCCTGCCTTGTGTTGGGTCTGCCTGTTGTGCAGCCATGCAGCTGAGATCAGGCAATCAAATGGAACTGCTTTGAGAGCGGGGAGGCTGAACGTCTGTCAGAGGTGCAGGCTGGTTGTACCGGTCAGGCCAAATGAGCCTTCTACTGGAGGAAGCAGTAATGTCAAACTGCACTTTAGTAACTTGTGGTCAGTTTGCTGATGTTCATTTTTATACTGTGCTGGACTACATAGAGGTAGCAAAGGGGGTAGTTGTTGTTTACCCCAAACAGAAATCGGTACTGCACGCCACACGTTCTCTCCATTGCTAGTGAAGTGATAATGCTGCTGTCCTTTTATAGGATCAGAATAACCACGAGCAGGAGAACTTTACAATTAACATGACATGCCAGTTTTGCTGGCAGCTTGCAACAAGTGACTATGTGTGTACCAATTCTACAAACTGCATGACGGTTTCTTGTCCGCGACAGCGCTACAATGCCACTTGCACTGTGCGGGATCACATTCATTGCCTAGGTAAGGTGGGCTAATGCTCAGGCTGTGAACAGGCTTTTTTCTAAAGGGTTTCTTAACGGGTTTTGTCATGGGTCAGCACAGCTGTTGTTTGGGTCCATCACAATAACAGCCTTGCACCTTGATTATTGAATTTTTTATACTTATATTTTCATTTTAAAGCATAATAATGACACATAACTGTAAACATTGGTTCTTAATACTGTTGCATACCTTCCCATGGGAGGAAATAGTTCTGGTTTGGTTTCATCAGCTTCTGTGAATTAAGCTAATTTGGACACCACTAACAGAATCGATATCTGAGTAGGATAAATAAAAATCCTCATGCTGGTTTCACCCGGTTAGTTTAATTCCCCCCTTATTTGTTCAGTGACCTCGCATGTTTTCTGATGGGGGACAGGTTGAGCAGCAGAGGACTATGGAACAGACCTGAGCTCTTGCCTTGACAGTGTTTGTTCCTATTAGTGGCAACCCAGTTAGAGCTTGCTAGAGAAATACAGTGTAGCCTTGCTTGCCATTTCCTTACTCCTTTGGTGGTCTGAGTTTGTTACATTGTTGTGAATGTTTTCTAATGTTCAGGTAATCGGGTCTTTCCTAAGATGCTCTATTGCAACTGGACTGGAGGCTATAAGTGGTCTACTGCCTTGGCACTAAGGTACATGTGAATTATTAGATGATGCCAATCTAAAATAGATACTATTATTAGAAATAGATTGTTTTCAGTTTGTGGGGTTTTGCTTGGTATTTTTAACGGTGTGCTGAGTAATTGATGCTTCATCTAGTCTAGGTTAGAATTCAGAGGCAGAGGATGCCTGTAGGTTTTGTGTGCAGCAATATTGGCAGTCTTCAATAAATAGAGCTTGGGAGAAAGCATTTACCCTATTTCTGCAGTGACCGTGCTGTGTAACAGCTAGAAATGCCTTAAGACATTTTAAATTATTACTGAAGAGACCAGCGTAGCAGTATCTGAGAAGCCATTTAGGTTATTTTTGGGATATGAAGCCATTAGAGCTCTATTCCTGGAGCCGCAGATCCAATAATGCTGGTTAAGAAAGCGACCCGATGCTTCCCTTTGTGGCAGAAGTTGCTCTCTCTGCCTCCAGCTGGGGAAACTTACTGCTGCGTGGGGCTGAACACAGCCTTAATGGATGATCTATGGCTTGTTTGGCGGGGGGTGAGGGGGTGTAGCATCTGCTGGCTACACGGTCGGGGGACACACATATCTATGCCAGAGAGTGTTGGGGTTTATTGTTTGTCATGAATGAAAAACTGTCAAATGTCTGGGCAGTGTTAACTACCCAAGAACTAGTGCTATTTCATTCTCGGCTAATGCCCCAGTCAGAGCTTCTAGTACAAAAACCGTTTAGTTTCTTGAATGTTCTAGAGAAGTGAAGGTGTGTCAGAAGGATGTATGGATGCTCAAGCTGAGTTCATCTAAATATAATAAGAATAATAATGAACCGTGATTTTCTTCTTCTAGCATCACCCTTGGTGGATTTGGTGCTGACCGTTTCTACTTGGGCCAGTGGCGAGAAGGTCTGGGGAAACTCTTCAGCTTTGGTGGGCTCGGAATATGGACACTGATTGACGTGCTGCTGATCGGTGTTGGCTACGTGGGACCTGCGGATGGTTCTCTCTATATTTGAATGTGGGTGCACTGTGTTTCAGAGAGGAGTAACTGCTTGGAAAGGGCTATAAATAAAAGGGGGTAGAGCTTTGAGCTGTTAAGTTAGAACAAAGAACAAGTGTTCTTTCTGTGTGCATACATTTTAATGTACAGTATCTGTACGTAGTTTGCCTTTAACTAAGGTAAAATAAAAGAGTGGATCACTGAGTTAAGTTGAAATTCATTTTCTTTTGTCTATGCACATGCTATTTTTCTATGAAAAAAGTTGAAGAGTGAATCAAATTCTGTGCTGTGCTTGAACAGAGATGACTTGTCAAGCACCAGGAGAGATGCAAGCTAACTTGAATAGTGAGCCATTTACTTCATCCTTGTGTGCTTAAGTTTAACCTTAAAACTTACTTCATTGAATATGTCAGTAATATATTTTTTCCTTGTTTGTGGGAGGTTAATTTATTTGCCTGAGTGACTCTGGCAGTTTGCACATCTCCATGCTGTAGGATGTTAATCACATTCATCTCTGGGTTAGGAAAGTGCAAGAGCTAATGCTTGTGCAGTGATGTGCTGACTTAGAGTTGCGGGGGTTAGAGTTAGATTGCAGTAACGCTGAAACCCAAACGTCAAATACTAGAAATAGATTTTAGAATCGTTCCAGAATGTCTTTACTGTGGTTGTGCTTGACCTGCATACAGGGAGAGGTGCAATTTGTGTTCCTGTGTGGGGCAGCTTGCCCAGTTAATGCGCAAAAGCTGTCGGCGTGTAATCCACGGGCGCGTTTATCGGCTTAGGGCCTGGGGCCGCGGCCGCCTAAGGAGCTGAGCGGGCTGCGGCCGCCGCCCTGCCCCGCCCCGCCCCGCCCCGCCCCACTCCGCCCGGCGCGCTCTCGGAGCGGAACCTCCCGTCAGCGAATAAACAGCTTTGGAGCGACCCGCCGCGCAGTGTGGTTTGTGGCTCCTGCCGCGCCGGGGCTGGCGGCGGGAGGGGCGGGCTGCGGTCGGGGCCGCGGCACCGGCGCTGGGCTGAGCGCGGCCGCCGGCCCGTGCCGGGGGCGGGGCGCGACCCGCGGGGCCGGGCTGGGGGGCGGGGCCTCCGCCGTGACCCCGACCGCGGCCCCGCCCCCGGCCGACACAGGCGTAGTCATGGCGGCGGAGCGGGACCAGGAGCGGGACCTGCGCTTCTACCGGCAGCTGCCCAAAGTGGTGAGCGCGGCGGCCGGGGCCCTGCCCGGTCCCTCAGGCGGCGGCGCCCCGGCTGCGGTAGGCGGGGGCTGAGGGGCCGGGGCGCGGCGGGCGGCTGTCCGGCCGGCCGGCCCTCGGGGTGTGGGCAAGGCGCGCTGGGGTGGCGGGTGCGTGCGTTCCCGCCGTGCGGGGCGCGGTGGGCGGTGTGTCACCTTCTCCCGGCCGAAATAGCTAAGCGGGATCTTACTTTCCTTCGGCGCCGTGGCAGCCGGAGCTACCCCGCGGGGCTGCTCTGATAACGCGCTCTTTTCCGCGCCCCGGAGGGTGTGCCAGCCCGCCGGCGCGTCTGGGCTATCGCTCGGTGCGCGCTCCGGGCCTCTTATCGCGCTTCCCTTCCGCGCTGCAAAGCCGCCGTCAGCGGAGAGCTTACGCAGTAAGTGCGGGGCGCTACCAAACCGCATCCATCGCACCACCTTCTGCTCTCCTGCGCCTTTGCGGGGCTTACGTGCGGTGTCTAACTGCATTCTGTGAGGTGTTTCACGTGTCAGGCTGCGGTAAGTAGTACGTACCCGGCTTGGTTTCCAGGCGTGGTAAGCGCTGCAGCTCTCGGTGTTTATTTGGAGTTGGGCACCTTCACCGTGTTCGATAATCTGACCCTTTTCCTTTGCTTGTGAGCTAAATCCTTTAAAATAGGGACCTGGCATACCCTACCTCACACAGTTAAAATAACTAACTCTTGAAGGAGTTACGACTTCAATCCTGTGTTTCCCAGTCAAAGGCTTGCAGAAGTATTTCTCTGCTTTTTCTTTTCCCTGTGAGAGGGGATCCAAGGGGGCGGGTAACAAAGCAGATCCATTTTGGGTGAGTTGGGAGAGCCTGAGGGACCTGCTCCATAAGTCGGGAGCCCAGACACCGTAAGAAGGGGCAAAGGTGAAGTGAGGAGCAGAGCTGAGGAGCACAGCTCGGCACCCCAGAGGCAGGCTGCCACCAGAGAGTCAGGTAGAGAGCAGCCTTCTGCGAAGGAGGGCGATGACTCCCGTTGCTGTCTTGATGGATGTCTAGGGTGGGTTAACGCTTCAAAGAATGAAGACAAGAAAGGTGAATGGATCTGCAGATGGTGCCATTTTCAAACAGTGTACGCGTGCATTTAACTTGCAGTGGGTGGGGAAGCAGTTCTGGAATCCTCCTTATGCTTTTCTTAGCGCTGAGGCAGCTGTTTGTCTCCCCGCACCCTGAATGGCACCACTCCCACAGCTGGCTCAGAGCCCTTCCCCAAGCTGGGGGCTCCCCCCTGCCAACAGTGGCCCACCAAGGGGGAAGGCACAGCTAAGGCAGTCCCAGGTGAGGCGGTGCGTGCAAAGCCGTGAGGAAACAACTGTTAGCCAAACACGGAGAGAGGGGTTTTTTATTTTCTAACTCGGAGCAAAGCAGTAAGGTGGGACACAAGGGCAGTAATGCGAGCAGGATGCAGGAGCTGTCCTTTTCACTGCACACAGATACATAAGACTTTCTTTTCTAGGAACTTCATGCTCATTTGAATGGCTGTATCAGTTCTGCCACTATGAAGAAACTAATGGCCCAGAAGCCGTACCTCCAGATCCAGAATGGGATGACTGTGATTGACAAAGGAAAGAAAAGATCCTTAGATGAGTGAGTATACTCATCCAAGGGGGGTGCGAGATGAATGTTTACTGAGTGCCTTTTAATCAACTTCAAAGCAGAGAAATAGGTGGCCTTATACACTGTCTGCAGGAAATACACTTTCAGGTTGTGGTTATGCTCCAAGGGGTTAGATGTTTTGCTAGCTGTATCTACAGAGTAACTCAGATGTTTGCAAACTAAATGGAAATCTCATGTTGGTTCATTCCCTTTTTAATGGATGGAATGTTTTTACTTGTAGCGGATGTTCTTCAGAGAAGATTGACTCATATGGTTTCCTGTTTGGAAACTGCCTCTTTTCCTTTGTGCTTCAAAAAGCTTTGTGATGATGATGATGATAATAATTATTATATGTGTTGCAAACGTGTTGTTAGCACCTGAAATCAGAATCACCATTCAGATGGTCTGTGTATTTTAAGCTACAAGCGATATAATCGAGCGTAGCGACTACATGTTTCCCAAGTGTAGGTTACTTGGGTTTAGTTGCTTGTTTTACTACTCAGCGTTTGCCCAAATAATTTTTTAACTTTTTATTTCAGATGTTTCCAGATGTTTCAGATCATCTATCAGATTACCACTAGGACAGAAGATATTTTACTGGTACATTAATTAAAAGGTCACTTAAAACAAGCAAGCAGTACTCGCAGTCAGAATCAGTTAGGTTAACAGCCCTGGGTTCCAAGTAACAGTATCGACAGCGGTCCCCTCAGTTAGAGCTCTGATTTTTTTATCATTAAATGCCTTTATTTAGAAACCCAGGATTTTATATAACTGGTGCATTTATTTTTTGTGAAAGCAATGAGCTTCCAATATGGTGCTCACTGTGATCACTCTGGACTGATGATGCCTTAAACATGTGATGTCTTCTCATTGTTCCCCAAGCCTTGGTTTACCCCAGTCACCTGTTCCTTCTCTGGCTCATTACATACCAGAACTACAGAACCAGAGTTGCCCGCAGTTCCCCTCAGAGAACTGCTGTGTGATCAAAACTGAGAGCAGAAAGTGGTGCAGTGTCCTCCCCTTTCCCTCTGCAAGGGGGCTTTTAGGCAGCTTGTTATACTTGTGGCAAGGAAGGGTACCTGTGAAAGGGGTTATGACTCCACCAGCTGAGGGGTGTTCTCGCTCCAACAAGGAAATTCTCATTTCTCCCAACTGTCTCCAGTATCTCTGAGGGAATGGAAGGCACCCTCTGTGGTGGGGTAGTACTTCCAGAGATATGGAGCACCTTAAATCCATGTAGGGGCTGAAAATTTTGCCAGTGTTTCCCACCAAAAAATCCCTGGGTCTTGTAGTTGTTAAGTACAGTACAGCCATGTAAATATTCCTTTCATCATGCTGGATACACTCTTCCTTACCCAGATAACTAAAGATGTTATTAAAGAATTTGCTGATGATGGTGTCAAGTATCTGGAATTGAGGAGCACTCCTAGAGAAGAAAAGTCCACAGGTACAATCTGTTCTGGTTTTTAATTTGTAAGTCTGATGTGCTATAAAACTTAGTGAAGAATTAGGTTAATAACAAGTAAAGTCAAATTTAATTGGTTCAATAAAAATATGCTTGAAATATAAAAGCAAAGATTTAACCATGTAAAAGCATGCCACTGTACTACTAGATTTTTGAGGACAAAAACACATTGGTCATAACTCTATTCCCTAGGAATTTGGGTTATTTGCTTTAGTATGACATCTGAGTCATATTTTTAATAGCTGATATATTTTCTTTTCGTTACTGCATTTTTATTTCCTTTTATGTGTGGTTTAATAGAAGCACATAAGAGAAGCCCTGTTGTTGCTCTCTGCTTCACATGAAGTTATTTTCTGCCTAGGAGGAGGCTTAGTTCAAATGTACACTTCAAAGTAAAGCTGCCTTTATAACCAGAATTAGAACTATATAGACTAGGAGATTATGTACTGAAATCAAAGGTGCAGAATGAAATTTAGGAGGCTAGGAGAGCTGGGTCTGCAATATAATAAAATTAATTCCAATGGTAATTCCAAATGTCTGCATGTGTTTGTAGGTATGACCAAAAGGATGTATGTCGAAACTGTACTTGAGGGTATAAAGCAGTGTAAAGAAGAAGGCTTGGATATAGATGTAAGGTAAATAAAACACATGGAGTGCCTCTGTTTCAAGGTTTTGTTTAGTCTGGTCCTTGGTCACCTTTTGCAGAGAGGTTTAAAGCATCACTGTAGGAAAGAGAATTACGCTTACGCGAGGTTACACGGCATGGAAACAGGTCGTCATACGGAAACCCGAATTTGCATCTCCCTTTTTACTGAGTGAGAACAAATCTGGGTAAAGCTTTTCAGCTCTAAGACTGTCCATTCTCTGAACATTTTCAGGAAAAGCAGTGGTTTCGATGGCAGTAGCATTAAAGACTCTCTTTCACAGCCTAGATTGGTTGCAAAGATTTTGCTTGATTAGCTGCACAACCACTTGCTCTAAAAGAGAGGGAGTCCTGGCCACCAGGCAAGTTTCAGAAGGTGCCCGTGGTTGCCTGGAGGCAGCCCGCTTGCCTGTCTCATACCTCCGGATAGCAACCCTCAATAGATTTATTCGTGGGAGCTGAAGAATTGTCGTTGTTCATGTGCACACCTTGGGTTGTGCACACCTCTCCAGGTT
Organism: Porphyrio hochstetteri; assembly: GCA_020800305.1. Taxonomy (NCBI): domain Eukaryota; kingdom Metazoa; phylum Chordata; class Aves; order Gruiformes; family Rallidae; genus Porphyrio; species Porphyrio hochstetteri. Next base: position 7,547,700 of record CM036915.1, on the reverse strand, counting down.
GCTCGCCTGACAGCACAGGCAGCAAACGGGCAGGGTATTGTTCCTTGCCCTCCCTCTTGTGTGGCTGTTGCTCCTCAGGCTCACCTCTTTATCCCATTGCTGTCCCACTGCGCTTTCCTACCTTCACACCTTCAAGAATTTCCTATACAAATACTCTTTATATTCAGTCATGAAGGATGTGAAGTGCCGTTTTTGTTGGCATCAGATTGGTTGGTCTCCTGATACCACAGCTTGTCTTTAATTTACTGTGTGCCTGTCTACCCCAGGTTGTTAATAGCAATAAATAGAAGAGGTGGCCCGGCAGTTGCAAAGCAGACTGTGAAACTTGCTGAAGAGTTCCTCCTTTCCACTGATGGCGTTGTAGTAGGACTCGACCTCAGTGGTGATCCCACTGTAAGTTTTTGGGTTATTGTGGTCTGTAGTGAAGAGGGCTGTATCGTGTGTGTAAGGGGGTCTCCTCACACCCTGTTCTTACTAGTTTTTGTACAACGTTTGTTGCTACTTTGAATGGGTTGCTCCTGATCTTGGCACCAGGTCAAGCTGGTTGCCCTCAGGGATGGACGCTGTAAGGAAGAACCAGTAGATTAATATGTGACACTGAAAAAGGAGCCAGTGAAAAGTAGGGTGCATCTGGGAAGCCTCAGTTACTGCACTGTCCTGGTCAGATTGGCTGCGCTGGGCAAGTTAAATAGCACTGCAGGTTGACTCTAGTTTAAGTTTTAGACGCACCAAATGCTTAATGTGTATTGAGGAAGCAAAACATGTTTGAGGATGGCTTGATAGCCAAGTTGCAGTGAACCAGCTCCAGATGACAGCTTGTAGAAAAGACATCAAAATAAACAGCTGGCTTGTCAGGGTTGGGCATCACCTGAACTACTGACATTTGAGCAATGTACATAAGTTGTGCCTGTGTGGCAGAACGTTCTGACTGCTGCAGTCTTCAAAACTGAGCAGTGGGGGAAAAAAACCCAATGTAACTGTATCTGAATTAAGTATTCGGGTATTGCTGGACTTCTTAGTTATTGTACGAGGAGGGGTTTTGTAAAACAAGCTGTAGAATGGTGATGTGTTTCTGTCTGCAAGGCAGGACATGGTCAAGATTTTTTGGAACCACTCTTGGAAGCCAAGAAAGCAGGTCTAAAGCTGGCACTGCATCTCTCAGAGGTAAACACTTTCTTTATTTTGGCCATTTTCTGTAGCTCCCATCTTACAAAAACCTTGATGAAAGTAAAACTAGCTTCTGTGCATTTTGAACTTCTGAGGCCAAAGTCTTGATGGTTTGGGGCATGTTGATAAGACAGAAGAAAACAAGGAGAAATTTTCAACAATCTGTTCTTACTGTACTCTATCTGGGTGGGTTCAGTGTGAAATGGAAAATTAGTAATGTTCCAAGAGATCCACCATTTCTTCCTGGTATTTTATCAGGAGTCGTGTATAGTAAAACTTGTGTACCTTCATAAGTAGCTCTGTTAGCTCTGCTTGTATCAATAGAGAGAGTTGGGCTTTGTACAGTCTGTTGAACTGGTGGCTGAAGATAACGAGTCAGATCAACACTGAAAATATTTTTATTTCTTGAGGAGATGAAACATGATATATGGTGTCACAGGCCTTTTTACACTTGTTTATTTCACTAAGGAGGCTTTTACAGATCAATCTTGCATGCTTCTCAAAAAATTTATTTCTTAATGTCTCACTGGTCTTTTTGGTTTGGTTTTTATTTGTTTTGTTTTGTTTGCTTGGTTAGTTTGGCCTCTTGCTGTTTAAGTTCTTCATGAACCATTTTTTAAAAATCCCTGCATAAAATAGGCATTAAAGGACGGGGTAGTTGTGTATACAAAGCTGATCTGAGGCCTCCAGCTGAAAGTACTCAGAACTGCAAATAGCGAAGGTCTGGCTTTCCGTACCAGTTTGGGGTTAAGGCTTCTTCGGTTTGTAATTCCAAGTTGAGAGTCACTTTGACGTGCTACTTCTTTCCTTACAGGGTAGTAATGCAGATATTTAGTCTCACTAATGCTTTCTTTTAGATAAAAGATGCTGTGAAAACAGAACTTGAAGTCTATTGTAATTATTTAGTGTGCTGGTTTATGCTGCCTTGACAAAATGTAAACCACATCCCGTCTAGATTCCAAATCAAGAAGAGGAGACCAAAATTCTCCTGGGCCTGCCTCCTGACAGAATTGGACATGGAACATTTCTCAACTCTGCAACAGCAGGTTCCAAAGAGTTAGTGCCACTTGTTCGACAGAACCATATACCTATTGGTAAGAGAAAATGTTAAGACAGTTACTTGGCCATCTCCAGATCGTACTGCTCGTACTGCTGATCTAGGTACCCCAATTGGTCTTGGACCAGAGGTGACTTAGAGATGTGGCAATGCATGTGAGGGAGTTGCTGCACAGGTACTCGGATAACACATCTATGTTCTTGACATATTTGTGGCAGCAGACACCAGCAGACATCTCCAATGAAAACAGAACTAAGTTGTAACTTTGAGTTACTGAGCAGGGCTGTGTGGTGTTTGTCTCTGGCTTGCAAGGTCCCTGAATTTCGTACCTAACCAGTAGAGTTAAGAAGAAATCGATTACCAAACTTTCCTTAGAAGATACTACCAAATGCTTGAAGCATAGAAAATCAAGGAAACAAGAAGAGCTGATTTTATTTTTCACTCAGTAACAGAAATAAGTCAATTAATGTGTCAAAAATGTATCTTTTGTTTCGAGAGATATCCTTGTTTCTTCTTTTTTTTTCCCCCCTTAGAACTTTGCATGACATCAAACATCAAAACTCAGACAGTGCCTTCCTGTGACAAACACCATTTTGGGTACTGGTACAACATGGGTCACCCTGCAGTGCTCTGTGTAAGTTTTTTCATTTTAACCATGTATTTAGGCAAAGAGCCGAACGAGTGTGAAATAGAGAAGTAGATCTCCTTCTACGGGTAAGAGCTGACTTACTAGCCATCTGTGGCCTTGCAGCAATTGGGAATCGTCATGGTCTGTTTGAGAAATGCTTGTCATACAAATGGGAAATTTTAGTGTTTCTCTTGGTTTTATCATAAAGACCTTTTTTTCCTGTATGGCTAAGCTGAGCAGCCAAACGTGCAACAAACATCCTGACACGCTTCTCTTAAGCACGTTGGTCCCATGCTTTCACGTCAGCCTGTGCTTTCCTGGGTGTTTATTGTGTTGGATCAGAGTTCTTGAGTTCTCTTGACAGTTAATTAAGGTCCTTAAATGCTGAGGTGCCAAGGGCTTTTGCTGGCATTGGCAGGATTTCACTGTCAGCTGTTGGTTTAACCCCTGTCATTTGTAGCACTGCCCAAGGGTGTGTGTTGTGCTTACTATTCACATAAGCCTCAGTCATTTTCTGTATCAAGTATTTATTACTGAGCTTGAACTCTATTCTATGGGATGAAAAATAATTCATGACTAGAGCTGATTTCTGACATTTTCAATTGTGAAAAGCCCAGCTAACCAGGGACGTCAGTCAGAAAGCAGTTTACCCACAGAGGCCTATGGAAACAAGAGCAGTGGCAGAAGGAGGTACTAGTTTCTTCAGTTTAACAGGATATAGTTAGCATGCTTCTCAGGGGGGCACAGGCACCCCAGAGTTGCAGACGGGTAGCCTCATTAAGCCCTAAATAACCCCAACATGCTCTGATGAGATGAAGAGTCTTCAGGTGGCTTTTGGTTGTGTTTGTGATGCTAGCCTAGTACTTCAGTCAGTATCAAGAGGCTGTTCTGGTTGGCACTAAGTGGGGGGGGGGGAGCTGGTTTGAAATGATGCTGTGAAAAGCCAAAAGCTTCACTCTGCTGAAGATGAAGGGGCAGAGTATGCTCTAGTTCCTGGGTCTGAGGAAAGGGAAAAGAGCGATTAGGAGACCTGCACACACTGACATAGCTTGTATGTATGCAACATTTTATAGCCATCTCTCTAGCAATTTGAATAGGAAATTGAATAGGAAATCCTGTTTTCTTGATAAATTGTCCCATCACTCTAAGAAGTTTTCTTGTATGTTTGAATGTTTCTTGTATGTTTTGAGTGAAAATGGCACGACAGATGAAAGAACCATGGAATAAAATGTGACACAGCAAGATAAAACTGGTTCATAATGTATAGAAAAAAGCCTTTTTGATGTAGAGGAACTAATTTAAACTTCTTTTTTTTCCTTTCAATATAACTCCAGACTGATGATAAAGGCGTCTTTGCAACAGATCTATCGCAAGAATACGAGCTGGTTGCAAAAACCTTTAATCTGACTCGATCACAGATGTGGGATCTTTCCTATGAATCAATCAACTATATCTTTGCTTCAAGTGTAGTACAATCAAAGCTCAGGGAACAGTGGTGTAAACTGAAGCCAACGCTGTTTGATTAACCAAACTGCTGCTCTGAACAGCTTGGGTGTATTAGCTTAGTTAATAAGCACTTTTTGATGAAGTCCCTGGCTTTTACAGACTTCAGGTTTATAAATCCAGCCCATAAACTGTGCCTGTGCAAAATGAAGACGACAGGAATGTGCCCTTTGGGAGTGGGGGCAGATGTCCATCTTTAGTTGGGAAGGGCTTTCAACCAGTGACTAAAACTCCAAATGTGTCGTTGTGTAGCTTCTCTCAGTTATGCAACATTAAAAAAAATAATTAGTTGACATATGTTATCATACTACAAACATTTAAGAGTCAGAACAGAATGAAGGCGCAGCTGGTAGAGTTTATAATGTCTCTGCTGGCAACATTTACAAGCAGTTCGTGTGTATGGTGTGTGTATATTTGGGTTTGTACTGTTTTTAAACAGAAGTTTTGAGACATTGATGGAATGTGAAGACAGAACAAACTCAGGGAGAGTGAAGTATTTGTCCCAAAGGAAATAAATATTGCATCCATTTTCATTGGTGTGCATGTATGACTGAAGCCTGCTGTGGATTGTGTAGCTTGTGGGGTGGTGCCTACTGATGCACTCAGCACCAGTGGAATTCAGGCAAAGCGAAGGATCTTGAATGCCTCAGCACACTGAGCTGTCTCCTAAAATGCTTTTTAGAATTGCTGTTTGTTTCTTGCATAAAGGTAATAAAAACCTCTTCAACCTCTGTGTTTCTGCAAGTGTGTGCATATGTGCGTGCGAGAGCTACAGAAGAGAGGCAGCTGTAACCTGCTGTGGGATTTGGGACGTGGGAGTCCCAGGAGCAACTTTCTGTCTGCGAGCAGTTCTGACAGAGGGTGCTCCTCGGTTCAGGCAGCAGCAGGGTTCACTCCCCCTGTCTCTATGCAGGTGTATTTTGGTACTGAGATATCATACATATCCAACAGCATCAGATACTAGACACTGCTAACTAGCGTAGGAGGTATCCAAGGAGAAGGTATTTCACACCAAGAATACTTTTACGTGTTGGGCTCTGCAGGGAATACTGAATATAGAGTGATACAGAAGCTGTTGGTGACTTCTGTTTTGGTCATCTTTAATAAAATGAGTGTAAAGTAGGTGTTCAGGCTCTGAAGTGGCAAGAAATGGAAAGGGGAAAAAAAGGGGGGTGGGGTGGGATGGGAGGGCAGGAAGAGGGTAGCAAAGGAGTTGTTAAGTCTGTGTGGCTACCTGAGGTTTCCACAGAATATTTTTCAAGCATAAAACATTCCTTTTGGAGATGAGGGAAAACTGTGAAGCAGAACTGTGGTTCTATATATGGTCATCCGAACTTGGAATAAGCTCTCTGAAGACTGAACAGCTTTCTGGAATACTAGTTACCTATATCTTGGTCTCAGCATAAGCAGGCCTACACTCAAGTGAGATGGCATTCTCTTATAAAATAAGTTCTATCATATTTTTATAGGTCATGGCCTTCTAATAACTCTTCAGTAATGCAATATTTGGTTTATTAGCAAAGAAAAACTGTCTATTTCTTATTTACTAAAAAGACATCCTCAGTCTTCACATCTTCTGTCAAGCCTAACACTTTCTAAAGCAAAATAAGACTTGCTAAGTTTGATTTTTAAGGTTTACATGTTAAATGTGGCATGAAGATGTATTAATTCAGAGAGCATAGCCCTGGTTAATGTTATTTTCAACTTCCTTTTTTACCTGCGAGCAACAGTGCCTTAGAGATTGTTAACATTACAGACTGATACATACAGCTCTCAGTATTTCCATTTAATTGACTTCTTTGTGTCTTCAAAATACAGCCTTGCATCTGTTGTAGTACTGCCCCCTGAACAGCTTGGTACATGACAACACATGTTTTATAGTTTTACAATTTAAAAAAAACCCTTCCCTGGTTAAAGAAAAAGCAGTGTTCTGGATATACAGGGAAACGGTGCTGTTACACGTAACGTGGAGTTATGGAATCGCTCTTCTCAAGACTGAGTACGTACCCGGTCACTCAGGTGCTTGCAGATGCACTGCTGATTTAAAGAAACACACCACTTTGTGTCTAACTACAGTACTTATAGTGTCTCCTCTGGAAATGGAGTCAGGCGGTGACTTGAGGATTCCATCTGGGTGCAGTGACTTTGGGCAGATAAAGAATGACACAGAATGGGAGGAGTTCTCTGTATTTTCTACCTGTGCGTTCCTGCAGTTACTCACACCACTGAAGTGTTATGCTTAGAGTGGAAACGGGAATTGGAAAGGATGGGGAGAAGTTTCAGCATGAAGAATCATCATCTAATTAGAGCTTTGTTTGCAGAGTTCCCGAGCTGTACAGTAGAAGTTGAAACCTTACCTTCTGACTATTGCTTTTTCAGGAGTATAACTTTTGTAAGTAGAACTGCCCAAGTTCCTTCTTTAGCTTCAGGTGGGATTATAGTTAATTTGAAGTGCTTCTTGTTGAGCCTGCTTGTTCAGTTCAGAATAAATAGTGAGAGAACCATTGTTTAGTTTGTAATATTGTACAAAAATCACTGTGACATAAAGTCAGAGTGAAGCATCACTGAAGTAACCATCAGTAATGGGGAAGAGGACTTTTTTTTCTTCCTACCAACACCCCACCCCAAATACAGTGGAAATTCCAAGTAACTCTTTCCTCAATTTCATATGGTACATGACAAGGTTTAAGTAACTATTCAAGTGCAGCTCAGCTTATTTTTAAAGTAGACAAAACAGATCTAGACCAACCAAGTTAATATTTTGTTTATTTCCCTGTGATTACATGAAATAACCCTTACAGAACAGTCTTCAATGCTCAGAGTCTTTCACATGACATGAAAATACACCCTTTGGTCCTACTAAACAAAACTGTCTTTGGAGATATACGCAAGCAGAGAGCAACTGCTCACTGTAGCATAAGATTCTCAGAATGCCTTTTCAGACAAGCACAGAGTGTCTTCAAAACCTCCATTCTTTACAATTATTAGGCTGGTAACATACCACAGCTTTTCATAATGCAGCCGCTAAACTAAGTATTTACACACTGCTCTTCAGGATCATAGCTCTGCAAATAATACAGTGACATGAATGATTCATATGCCTGTTTCCAACTGATACATTAAAAAAATAGTAATACAGATAAGGGCACTGCATTAGGTAAGTACATAAGATGATTAAGAGACTGCAGCACCTCTCGTATGACAGACCTGGTTACCTGGGGCTGTTTAGAGTGGAGAAGAGGAGGTTTGGGGTGGGGGGAGTGGGGGTAGATCTCATCACTGTTTTTAAACATCTGATGGGAAGGAGTAAAGATGGAGCTAGGCTCTTCTCAGCAATACCCAGTAACAGGAGAAGGAGCATGAACTGAAACAGGAATTCTGCCTGCATGTGAGGAAACACTTCTTACTGCTTGGATGGCTAACCAGGGGAACACGTTGCCCAGACGGGTTGGGGAGTCTCTACCTTTGCCGATACTCAAAACCTTAAGAGACCTGCTGTAGTGGACCCTGCTTGAGCAAAGGAGGTGGACTATGTATCTCCAGAGATGCCTTCCAACCTCAACTATTCTGTGTTTTTGGGAAGTGAATATACATATATACAAATTACAAAGGCTCTATATGAATACAAAAATCTTTTAAAATTAAATACTGACTTAGACCCTCTTAGTAACAACTTTTCACCAGGCTTGAACAAAAGCAGTTGACTTACTTGTGAGATTTCTTTTCAAGACTTTTTTTTTTTTAAGTCTTTATAGCTTTCCTTCTTTCACACCCATTGTGGAAGCCTTTGGTGCCATCAGGACCTCTGGGCAACCGCAGCACCCCCACAGGTAGGCCGTCTGCATTTTGTATTTTCCGAGCCAACATGGGGCTGCTGATGGGACTCCTCTCCTGTGTTACACTTTGAGCTTTCCTTCTCTGTACCCAGGGGCTCCCAGAAGGAGTGATGCTGCTGTCCGAGGAGTAATCCGTGCATCTCCTCAGAATTTCAGGGCTAGTACTTGCATTAAGCTTACCCTCTGCAGCCAGGGGAGACTTTTTGGTTACTTTTCTTAGTGAAGATGGACTGTTCCAAGGACTTGATCTGGGTGACACGTTAGGACTCAGATGATTGTTTGGGTGAATGACAGGGCTCAAATTACTTGCAGTGTTTGCTGCAGTACTTTTGCGGCCGGATAACGGTGATGTAGGATTACTCTCTGGGTCAGAAGAGCTATTTGCTGAAGATTCATCACCAACAAACTGAAGTTCCTCAACTCTCTTATTAAGGGACCTAGCCTTCTTATGACTCTTGCTGGTGTCTTCATCATGGTTCTTGTCTTTGGGAACTTTTTTCTTTGGAGGTTTCGTGCCTATTAGGACAACTTTCATGCCGGTCTCTTTCTTTTCAGCACACATGACGTCATGAGCACGTATGGCAGCATCTACTTCTTCAAATTCTATAATTGCACATTCCTGTGTTCCCAGTTGGGTGTACCGATTGCTGACCCTCCTGATATCAGGTGGTAGATCCCTACCAGGCTTGAGAATACGAACTGATGAAATTACACCAAAAGTTACAAAGGCTTTGAGGAGGTGCTCCATTATCCTTTCTTGCATGCATCCATTTTCTTGTTGCTTGTTAAGAGCCTGCAGCTCAGGAATCATGTGGATATCATACACCAGTAACATCCTGGTAGGTACGTTTTCACTTGGAAACAGTGGAACTGGAGTATTTCTTCTAACCTTTTTGTTGTCATCATTGAGCTCAAGAGTGTCTGAGTACTTCAGCGCATAGGCTGTGGTCCTCCAGTCACGGGTAAGGTGCTTCACCTTGAAAATAAACATAGATTGGGCAGCACAACTGATCCAACCCCCTCAAACTAATTACAGACAGTGTAAGGCAGATGTAGGCTCTGGTCTACAAACAGAAACCTGGATTTAAGTTTCAGGTACCAGACTTGAGTGAAAAAATAAACAGTTTTCCTGTACTATGGGCATAAGTGAGCTCCTGTAAAGTTCATGTCCAGGTGAATCTACTCAAAATAGGAACTGACACTAAGTCTCAAACTGAAGATCATTACTTATCTTAAAGCCTGCTCAAGTGATGTTCAGTCATTCCATATCTAGGTCTGAACCATGACCAAATGCATGTTCCATGGGGTTTATTTTGTTAAATTTTCAAAAAAAATTTGAACTGATTTTTTCCTACCTCAAAAATCTCAGTTAAAAAAAAAAACACCACCACACAAAATGTCTCCATTTCCAGGGAGGTTTTTTTGAAACTTTATTGGTATAATCCATTTAAAATGATCTGAAAAATGTGGGAGCACCTTAAGTTGTAGACTGAAGAGCTCTGCAAAACTGTCGTTCAGAATCTTGACAAAGTGTTTCTAATGTAATTTTAGGAGACACTTGCATACACATTAATAAAGGAGTTCCCAATGTAAAAAAAAAAACCCAAACCCAAACAAAACCAAAAAACCCCACCTCACCTTTACATGACTTCAGTTATCAGATACTTTCTACTACTCTTTAATTTTTGAATCTCTATACATTTACAAAGGTCAGAATCACCATCCCTTCTCAGAGACAAGAAAGTAACTTTGCCAGGATTACTCAGCTGCTCATGAGTAGCTGATCTAGAAATTAATTTTATCAAATGTCCCATTTACTATGCCCTACTCTCTCACAGAATGATAACTTAAAAGTGTAGCTGCTTAAAAGCCTATGATTTCCTTAACCAATCATGATCAAATTCAGCAACAGAAGTTCTGGATGACAACAAACCTCACCATCACATCAAAACTGAGTCAACCCCTGAAAGAGGTAAATAAAGAGGAAGACTGTAAAACCGCCCCTATAAAATAAGTTATTTTCATCTAATCTCTCCTAACGTCTTTAGATTCATCAGGCTTACACAAGGCACTTCAAGTCTTAAAAAGTTATCTTACCTTCTTAAAAGAAGTTAGGAGCTTAACACTGACATAGCCCATCTTATTTCTTCTCACATGCTTTAGAAGAAAAGCATCTTTCTCAAGGTTTTCATCTGAGAAGTAATATTCAATCTGTGCTATTAACTTCTGAATCAGGTCATTTTCAGGTGGTTTCCAGTTCTGGTCAGAGTCATCATCATTTTCCCCACCACTGGAAAACAGTTAAATCATTTTATAAACAGGTCTTCAACTTACACTACTGGATTTAAAAAGTTTATCAAAGTGAAAAGACGTAACCATAATGCTGATTCCAACTTACTTTATCTGTAGGCACTGAACAGGTATCGCCCTATCCATCTGAGGCAGGAGGCCAGCTAAGAGGATGCAGCTTTCCAGTCATCAGAAGCAGTCAAGTTCCTGAGCTCATTCCAAAAACTGATCTCAGTGTAGAACAATGAGACATATACACTACCAGCTGGAAAATACTCTGCAACTCAAATTCTACACCAAAACATGACATGAAGGTGCACAGTCACTTGGTGGCATACAAAGTTCCTCCAGTGACAGTGTTTCCTTTCTCAGTATGAAGCTGTTAAACATAGGCTTAGTGTTTATGTGCTCCATGAGTAGTTCCATGTACCAGTGAATGAATATTCTGACTTGAGGCAATCATGATTTTTTCAAGCTTCATCACTGCATGAATACAGGAGCTAGTATCCAGGGAGTAAGACAGACTGACAAGACTATTGTGCATTTTACAGCTCATTTCCAACATGACAGAGTAACTTAACTAGCAGTTTACCAAGGGGCTTAAACTGTATGTATGTTTTAGAGTAAGGACTTTGGTGCAGCAACAGTTCACGTACCTCAGGAACAGCTGTATATGCACTCAGATGCAGGTTGCTAAGAAGTCAGACTCCTTTTCTCTGCCCCTCCCATCCTGTTGTCTGTGTATCTGTGCAAAACGGAGCACTGCTGAGCATCGTCTCCCAAAAAAAGATACTGCAACCATGGATTTGAGATAAACTTCTTGCCACAGGGTTACAGCAACATGTTTGTTGCTGAAATACAACCAACCATGTAAATTATTATCTAGCATTGAGCCAAATAGTTATTCCACAAACTACAGCCGTAGATGTTGCTATAAAAACCATAATGCCCAGGTCTGTCTTACACCAGAGCTATTTTTGTTAAGCTGCTGGCAGTCTAGTTTTGCTGTGGTACCATCGTGAAAGTTTCTGCTAAAAAAATTAATTAGAAAGTAATCCACTGAAGTCCCTAGACCCCATAAAACACCTCTAAATTTGGTGTCCTGTGTATTTTAGCAAGAAAAAAAGGAATCACATGTTTTCCCAAAATTGTCTTAAATGACTTTTGCAGAGCTTGCGAAATCATCTAGCAAGGAAGCAGGCATTGTACTGAGGGCAGTCTGGCAGGAAGGTTGCAGGCTACTGAATCACTTTGCCTTTGTGGCAGTTTTGTCTACTAATAATTGTAGTAGACAATTTTGTCTACTACCGATTCAGAACTAGTGTTGGCACAAGAAACTTAGAACATTTCAGCATTTTAACATATCCACACTCTGCTAAGAAAAGCCTAACCTCAATCCAGGATGCAGCTTATAGTTTTTTAAGAATATGTATTAGTAAAGACACTTGCAGGTATTTGAAAGGTTTCGATGGAAAGATTTGAAAGTTCAGCATCACGTTTGGGGAAAAATAAAACTGAACTGCCTGCTTGCAAAGATTAGTACCATCCTCACAGTGTTAGGATACTGAATCAGAGTGAAATAGGTCTCATTTCACCTCTCTCAATTAAATGTTGGTCACAGTCTGAACTATATGCCATTGTTTGTATTTGGTGGATGGTTCAGCTTTTACAAAATACTTAGGGCTCTGAAAACACCCCTCACTACCTAGTGTATGGAAATTCCACCTACAGCAAATGCAGAGATTTGTAACTAGCTCCATACTAATGATCAACTGGTAATACTTCTAGGGTAGCAACTCTATTACAAAGGTAGTTTATACATCAGTGTCAGTCAACATTGACCAAAAGAAAGCCTAGTATTTATTCACAACTTTAATTTACTTATTTCTTTATTCAGAGCTTTGTGACAGATACACTTGTCAAAACAGGATAGACTGAAAGACAACCTTTTAACATGGTGACTCATCTGGCTATTAGTCACACAAGAAACTAAATGCATATCAGCACAAAGAACAAATTTTGAATTTTAAATATAAAACCTCACAAAAATATGTTAAATTGTCTGGATAAAGTCTAGCCTTTTGACGTCTTTTTACTGAGTCTTAAAAAGAATAAGGTACTGTATTAGTAAGCTCTATGTGCCAATACAAGGTACAGCATCAAGTTGATGTTCTGACAGTACAATCACCCTAAGGCAGTGCAACTCTGTTAACAAAAACTGGTGGATACAATACTAGGTTCCTACTAATGGGACATGTAGCTGAAGCAAGCACTAAATTTCAATTTCTGTTGTGAAACTTGTATTTTTTTATACTGACAACATTGTAAAAACATTCACCTTTCAAGCTCAGATCCTTCCTGTATCTGTCTGCATCCAAAATAAATATAAGTTAAGCAAGAACAGCTTTACTTTAAGCATAAGAGAACCACGGGTTTGTTATAAACAGCCTGAAGGTCTTTCTGAAGCACCTGACAGCTAAATAGTTGAGGGCTGATGGTCATAAATACTCAGAAAACTCCCAAAGAACCGTAGTATCTTGAGGAGGAAATGGTTTTAATTTCTCAGGCTGTAAAACCTAGAAACTGAGAAAAAAAAATCCAAATTGTCTGTTACTTAGCTGGAGAATGAAATGGCTAATTCCCAGCAGTTTTAGACCATCACTGACAATTTTTCCAAATGTTTGAGTAAATCGTTTTCTATCAGGTGTTGGATTCCCAAAAGTAAATCCTCAGCTAAGGTTACTTGTAAATGGCAAATGTATGTGTGAAGTCCACTCACCTACTTCTGATGCAGAGCCTTTATAGTTCTCTCCATGGCAATACCTCTGGCCTTTCCTGGATCAGGAAGAGGCCATTTACAAAAAGGCAACCTCCACAAGAACTGAATGTACATCAGCACTGCCAGGAAACATTTCTGAAGATAGCATCTACTGCAGAGGATTAAATAAGATTTAGCTACCAAGTGTTACAAAGCCTGAAAAAATAACCACCTTTTTCCCTAGCCAAGGCCAGGGCTGGAAGTTCTTACACAAGTAACATTGTGCAAGAAATAAAATGTAAAAAAAAATCTGAATTTAAGAAATCACTAACTGGAATTCAACATTACAGACTGCTGTAATATTCGATTTATAAAATACAGCAGTCACACAGGAGTGTGGAAAAACCAAGCAGACTGAGTTTGAACCTTTTACTTGTGTCTAGCTATGCTCACTTCCTGTCTCTGTAGTGCATAGTTGACAACTTTGGCAGCTGCAGAAAATTCCCCCTCCCCAACTGCTCCTCTGTAATTTATAACAATGCACTGCAGTTCAGAGTCTGTTAGGATATGAAGTTAGAGAATAGATTAGAAACAACCAATCTTTGAACTGCATGCTGAAGTTCACGCTACTGTTCCTGTGTCTTTATGCAACTGAATTCATTTACTGCATCTGCAGCTTTAGCACAAAACACAATACGGTGATAGGCTTTTTATATATATATTTATAAATATATATATATAAAGCTTTAGCACCAACTGGTGACTGCAATTTTCTGGCAGAAAAATCTGGGATGTTCCTTTTACAAGTAAGATTCTGGTATACATTGAAGCAACTTTGGGCATCAGTAATAATTCCTACAATTTATCACTGAACACAGACAACACTACTGATGCTATCAAACAGTGAAGTGCAGAGGACATTATTATAAAGTGGTAGGTTCTTCTGAATTTAAATCGGTCTTAATTTCACTCTGGTAAACTTGTTACTAAAGCCAGAGATAGACTAGGTGTGCTTTCCGTGTCTTAATTCTACTTTAAGAGAATCTCTGTGGTTCTATGCAATAAAGAACAAAGGAAAAAAGAAAACCACAAAAAACCCACAAGAAACCACAACAACCAGCCCTAAAGCCCTTCCTGTAAAAGGCAGTGAAATGCAAATGCCGGGGGCACCGCAGCCCGGCGCTTCTCCCTGTGGGAAGCGACGCTCCGCTCCGCACCTCCGGCGGGGCTGCTGGGCAGCCGCAAGCAGCCGGGTCCCAGCTCCGGTACTTCCCTCGAGGGGAAGACACGCAGCGCGGGTGGAGTCATCGCCGCCCCGGGCAGCTCCCTCTCCGGCGGCTGCCGGGTGGCCTTGTTGGAGGGTTTCCCCGTGTCCCACCCCTGCCCGCCGGCGTTGCATCAGCCGCGGCCGCACCGTTACGTGGGTGGTGGCGGCGGCGGCTCTGCTCCCCGCACAGCCAGGCCCGCAGGGAGAGGCCGGCGTCGGCCGGGGCCCGTTCCCCGCTACCGCCGCAGCCAGCCCCGCGCCCCTGCGGGCTCACCTGGAGCGCCCGCACCGCCCCGAGTCCTCCTCGCTGCAGCTGCCGCCGCCCCGCACCGCTGGGCACGGCGCGCCGCCGCCCTCCTCCTCCTCGTCCTCCGCGGCCGCCTGGACGGCCACTCGTATCTGCACGGGGCCGCTCCCCGCCGTCAGCTCCGGGCCGGCGGCCCCGGGCTCTGACGCCTCGGGGGCCCCCGGGGTGGCGGGCTGCCGCTGGGCCATGGCGCTCGGCGGGAGGGCGCGCTATGCCGCCGACCGGGCTCAGCGCCGCGGCAGCCGCCCCCGCTCCGCTCCGCTCGCTCCCCTCCCGCTCTGGCGGCAGCGCGGGGCGGGCGGCGCTGACAGCTGCCCTCCCCCGGGCGGGACCCGGCGTTCCTCCGCCAGCAATGCTGCCCCCGAGGGGGAGGCCCGCCAGGACGCCCGCAGGCCGCGGGCCAGCCAGCCCGTTAAACTTTCCTTCCCGGTGACGACTGGATTGGGACTGCCTTTGCGTGAACAGTAAACAACTGACTCCTGACGGAAGAGCGATGCCCGTGGGTCTCATCTCCGTGTATAGCCTTGAAGCTGTGCTGCTGTCTCCTGACTAGAGCCTTACGCTCAGAAAAGTTACGCTGGGCTAAGTGTGGTTTTAAATCCTGAGAATGAGATTTGGGAATAAGAAAAGCAAGTGAATGCAGACATGATTTGATATATGTTATTTCTGTAGCACACTCCTCTCTCGGTAACTCTGCATGGTACTACTTCAACAGAATTAACACAGTCCCCTATACGAACTTGCTAAAATGGAGGCCCCTTTACTGAAACACTTATGTATTGACTTATTTTATACTTCAGTGGACCGTTTTGGCTATTAAAGTGACATTAACATTCATGTTTTCAGAATTACAATCTAAAGTATTTCAATTTACTGTGTAAATATTCACTCTTCAGTGGAGGTCTTTCAGCACCATCCAAACCCAAACTGCTAAATGGAGGTAGGATCTCTAAGCCACCCCCTCATCTGTGGAATCCCTGTATTGCTTCAATGTTTCTTAAAAATTTGGATTGGCAAGAAATGAGACTACACTTAGGGGCCAGTTCTTCTCATTACTGTGACAAACAGTCCTCATGAGTCACATTTGCTGGCATGAACACATAATGGGACTTGCCACTCTGCCTCAGTGGGTTTGGCTGATTTTTTAACTTGCCTTAAGCAATGAAATATCTGTTTATGAAATACACTTACATGCATCACTAACCCAATCACTACTTCTCTGCTAAAGGAACAGCATTTTGTCATATGTCTTGGGTACAGCATCACTTTTCTATTGATGTCAGTGGGAGCAGAAATACAAAAAAATACACATTCTAGGAGAGAGTATGTACAGGGAGCGTGGGTCTGCTCCTATACTTGGGTTCAAGCAAGTGGTTTGCCTCCTTGGATAGGAACAAGGTCAGTACCAGTATGAGCAAAGCACTATTTTGTACTACAGTGAACCTAAATGATGTTTGAGAGGGACCATTTCAGTTTATCTGATGGCTTCTTCTGTCAAGGTTAGCTAAATGAACTTGATTTCATAGGGAAGGACACTAGATTTGTTTTTCTGCCTTACCAGTGGTCACTGCACTGAACTTTGAACCTTGTTAACATTTCTTGAGGAATCCTGCTATCACTATCATCTACTCTGCTAAAAATAGCTTGATAATGTTGTCAGAATTAGTGCAGATGAAAATTGATGCTATTTCAAACACTGTGTTGGTTAGATCTTCACTGACATTACCGGGCTAGTATTTTGTTCTGTTTTGGTTTGTTAACATAGCAGTGTTCTATAATGCTTAACTAGCAGCAGAGATTAAGCAGTATTTGTAACCATGGGAGAATTTAAAACTAAATAATGTAGATGTGTCCCTTAGAGGGGAATCCACATCTCAGCAGAGCTTCTGATACCCAGTGAGGATTAGAATCCTGTGCACCTCAACTGTGCAAAGCTTTCACAGATTTTTTTATGGCACATTAATTGTTGGCACAGTATTGCCTACATACCATAAAAAACCCATTAAAAAATATTTCTCACAAAGTAAGCCATAATGATGTTATTCTTACGTCAGCCTTTCAGCAAACACTATCTAAAACAACCATGCTCAGAGTTTAACCCAGGATAGGGACCGAGAAGACACTGTGAGGCAAGTCACAGCCCTTCCACACACAGATGGCCAAGCTGTTGCCTTTCTAGCCAATAAGGGAGTTCGTGATATATGCTTAAAAGCATCCACAATCCACCAGTGGCGCTTTTTGGCTCCATGAGCTTCTTGAGGTTAGCAGGTACTGACCTGCCATCAGCAGGGGCTGACACCAGGCTGAGGTACTGGCCAGGCGGGTCTCAGTGTCGCACCTCTGTGTCCAAGCTCTCGACTCAGATTCTCACATGCTGTGGTAAATAATTGCCCGCAAGGCCACTTCTTGAGGCAGAACAAGAGGAATTCAGGAAAATACAATCGCACGAATATCCTTTTACCACAGGGAGGGTGGATGGGTGGGCAGCTGCGCAGTTGCGAGCCCCCTCCCGCATCGCCACGAATCCTACCCCCGGCCCCTACCTGAGGCCGCCTGGCCAGGCAGCAGGCACCAGGGAAGAGAACGGCCGCGCAGCGCATCGCCTCACGGCTGCCTCACCTCCCTCCGCTCGGCACGCCTCGGCCGGCAGGCGGGGCACAGGCGACGCTTGCCGGGAGCGGGCCGGAAGCGGTGGTCGCCTCAGTAACGGCAGAGAGATTTCCGACAGGGGCGGTGGCTGGCGTGAGCTGCTAAGGGAGCCGGTTTACATGGTGCCCAGCAAGTGCCGCCCCGGCAGGGGCCCTCGGGCCGCGCCCGCCCCGGTAGGTGCCGCCGTGGGGGATGGCAGCCGATTCTCTTTAGCGGTCGGTGCGTGGCGTATGGGGAGAGTGTCGGCGGTGTTCTTCAGTGCCGTGCCGCTCTTCAGAAGGGCGGGGTGGCGGCGGCGCCTCTGAGGGGCTGTGTGTGACCAGCCTCGTTGGGGCTGAGGGCGCGAAGGAGGGCGGCTGTGAGCTGGCCTTTGCGAGTAGGCGCTTCGCAGCCTGCGGGGTGCCCTGAGGCAAGCCCCTGCCGCTTCCAGGGCAGTGGCGAAGGCGGGCGAGGAGGGCTCGGTCTTCTCCGTGCCGTGACTGGCGTGAGGAAGCTTCCCTTGCGTTATTGTGTGCCTTCGGTTACACGCTGGGGAGTGGCTGTATAAGCCATTTGGTTAAATATTTCTGTCAAGCGTTTTGATTTAGCAGGTAGGTGTTACGTTTGGTCATCTAAATCCATTTAAAAGACCATCACATTATGCCTCTAAAATATTCTCCTCGTTTACATGTAAACACCTCATAATGAGGACAACATCCCCGTGAACGTCGTGTTTCAAGTGTATTTTTAATGCTAGGGGTATGTGTTAAAGTAAAAAATGCTCAGTGTAGTTTAGTGCTGTAGCATATTCTTCATAATAGTTTTGCAAAATAGTTCCTGTCACAGCAGATTTTGCTGCTGAAAATACCTGTGTTGTTTCAAATGAAACTTAGGTTCAACTTTCTGTATTGCTATTTATTTCTGAAAAATGTAATACTACATTTCTCTCTTCTTTTGACTTGCAGGTTAATAATTGTGGTCTTCAGCTGGTCATCCAGACCTCATCAATAACAGATAAAAGCAAACCAGTAATTATTACCTTTTCTCAGTAGTTGTAATAATTCATGCTTTTGTATAGTATAGCGAAATTCGTGTGTTTTCAGATAGGAATTGCCTTTTCAGCTGTAATATGTTGACTCTTAAGGTAATATCTGATGTACTTGATAGTCTGTTGGTAATTTATTTCATCCTATTAAAGACAGATAAAGCAAAAACATGGAGATGTACTATAGCCTGCCATGAACTTTACATATATTTATATATGACTTTTTATGTTTCTATTTGTACCTCTCTTCCTGTAATTGAGGTATTCCTTATAGGGTGGGTTGGTTCTTTGCCTTTATTCAGTCAGCTGCAAATGGATGTGCTCATAACTTCCTTATTTTTATTTTGGTTTCCAACAGTGAAACTTTTCAGTTGCAGCATCTTAATAGAATGAATACTCTTTTTGTGGGAACTATTTTTTTTAAAAAGTATTTTCAGAGTTTCCTGAGAACTTGAATTGTTACTAATGTGTTGGGGTTTTTTTCTGTGTAAAGATGTTATTTGCGTTTGAAAACTTTAACATTTATCTTAAATACTGTGTTTCAGTTTGACTTTAGGATAAATAAAGAACAGTCATCTTTCCACACCAAACTCCTGCAGCACGATCTGGAAAAAAACTATACAGGAAGGCAAGGTGATACACAGTAGGGTTTGGTTTGTTTGTCTTTTAAAAATCACTTTATTAACTGACCAGTAAAGAAAGATGGTGTTATGATTAGAATATGAAAGAAAGATAGTTTTTCAATTAGGAAAAACTGCTACAGTAGTAGTTACTGCTACAGTAGCTCAGTAGTAGTTACTGCTACATTACATCCTGAAGCTGTTACTTGTATACTACCTAACACAGGTGTGCTTTGATTGCTTTTGCCCCTCATTCCATGCCCTGTCTGAAAAAACATGCATTTTTCCACCTATAAAACCGTACTCATCAAACACCCTAATATACATTCCCTCAGAAGCACACAATTCCATACTGTAACATTTTATTGGATGTTTAACATTTTAATGTATTTAGTCAAAATTAGTTTCCGATAAAGAACGCTGATATGAAGAGAGCTTTCCTGTTGTGCTTGTGTGCTTTGGGTTTTGAAAGGCAAGATATCCTGTGATATCACTGCTAACTGTGGTGAGGCCTGGAAGAGCCCTGAAATGCTACACTTCCTGCTGTACTGCTGTTTGCCTGTCATATAAAAATAGTGGTTGGTTAGGATAAGAAATTGGGTTGTTTGTTTTGGTAGGGGTTTTTTACCAGAATGAATAAAGAATTGCCATAGGAGTTAAAGACCAACAGCTGTTCAGAATGGGTTGATTTTTAGGGATATTATGCAACTTACTATGGAGTAGATGGAAGTCTACAGTTTGGCTTTGTTCCCGCCACAGGAGAGCAAAGAGTATTAAGTCCTTTGGTGCGTAATAAGCAGATATATCTTCCAGTACCATCCAGCCTGACTGAACTTTCTGGTTTGGAGTTGAAGCAGAATACAGGTTCTTTATCAGGATTTGGCGAGTCTTCTATTCACACACCTGCAAAATCCAGATCTCGACAAAGCAGCCACAGTATTAGTTCACATACTTCAGGTAACAGTGAAAGTTCTCTCACTAGTCTGTTTCCAGTAAGACATGCAGTTTAGGGGAAAAAAAAATGTTATGACCTGTACTGTGTGCTGTGTCTGGCTGTCAGAATGTATGACTGTGCAGCAAGCGTTGCCTACTGTTCCCTTCAGGTACTAAGAGAGGTTAATCGTTCGTTGTCAGGAAACAGCTAGAAATTTTTTCCAAAATATAATACAGGCTTTTCATATACCTTTCTTTAGCAAGAGGGCAGTAATAGGGATCTTTTACACATATCTTTAGGAAGATGACATTAGGGAAAAAATAAGTCACTATACTGCCATGATGCCATGTTTGAGACTGATTTTTAAGTCTCTGGTCTTATGTTTATTTGCTTAGAAACCCAAGATGCAACTAACTTAAGACTTTTGCAGCAATGTTAATTGATTATTTTTGGCCTTAGTGGTTGGGCTTTTTTTCTTCACAGCTGTTTCTGGTTTTGTGGGGTTTTTTTACTTTGATAAATACATAGATAATGGTTGTTATGCTGGTTTGTGAGCATAGCTAGTGCTAAAATTCTAAGGAGTAGAAAGAATAAGGTTTTAAATTAAACAAAAAGTAGTTTTACTTATGCCATTAGAAGAGATACCTACATATTTTAGACAATAATGAACTTACTCTCTATTGTAGTAAAACAATTATCTTTGTTTATTGAAGAATTAATGTTAATATTTATCATGCGTGCATACTACCACAAAGTTTTTGCGGTTGTACTTGATGATCTTCAAAGTCTTTTCCATCCCAAATGTTCCTGTGATTGATTTTTGACCAATATTTTTCAGTGTATCATTTTACAAGTAAGCTAAAGCTGACAGACCACAAATACATTTTAAAGGGCTGCCTGGCTCTTTCTTGGTAATGGAGTGAAATATAATACCAACTGTTACTAGGTATTACGTGCAATTACCTTTAAAAGACTTCGCATTTTTTTTGTGGCTCAGTGGGACTGTTACAGTGATCTGGTGCTTTAGTTTCTAGTTCTATCACTTTCTACCTGATATGTGTCTTTAAATTTACCTTAAGTTAGACTATCTTCTTTAGATTCAGATAGTGAAATTGTGAAACTGTTATACAACCCTACCTTAAAACATCATTGGGTAATTCTAATTAAAATAAAAGCATCCACAAAATATCTGGTTACAACAAATTGTTTAGTTTCTGACTGATCTTAACAACAAGTGGGTACTTTGGAAAGAGAGTAGAGATGTAGTAAAATAAAAAATGAGGAGAGCAAGCTGATAACTCAGAGTACTGAATGGAGGCGAACTACACTTCCATGTACTGTCTAAATCTTCGCTTTTGACAAGAAAGAAAACTCTGGTTTTATTATCTGTAGTTAGAGAAATGGTTTTACAAAGTAGTAGTTCATATATTTTTCTGTATGATTTTCTGATAGATAACATACATTTTGGGAGCAGTTCATCAATAACATTTCCTGTGTTGCAACGTACTGCTGAAGAAAAAATACTGAACTCTGATAGACTTACCCTGGAGAGGTGAGATGGTTATGGAGCATGCACACCATAGCTTGTGACTTGTGTGTGCATTTGAGAGAACCACTACATCCCTTACAGAAATTCTCTATCAGTGTCCTTGTGATGCGTTTATCCATACAGCAGTCACCTAAGGCAGTTAAGGCTTTTCATTGTAAACTAAGGAGCTAGCTTAAGAGTTGCATGCAAGGTTATGTGAGTGAGCTCTACAAAGAGGCTGTGTATCCATTAATTCGTATCAGATGCATTTACTGTAGAATGATTTTGTTTTGTGAGTTTTGTGGGGTTTTCTTGTTTGTGGTGTTTTTGTTGTAGGTTTTTTTTTTTAAACAAGGGCATAAAGTTTTATCTGAAAGACATTTAGTTGTGGTGTGTTTTGATTTTTTGTTTGATCTGTTTGGGTTTTTTTAATGGGGATAAAGTTCATGTAGTCCAAAAAATTTTGTTGGGTCATTAGGACTTCTTTTGGAATAATGCTAAAGTAAGAATAAGCTTTTTCCAGTATAACTTCCTGTATCTTGTCACATTAACACTTACCATTTCATTTATCTATTTTAAATGTAAAGTTATATAAACCACAGAAAAAATGCAGAGGCGTAGAGCACTGAGTTCTGATCTAAGCAGGCTGTTTATGTGGTATCTGTTGGAAAAAAAAATTAAAATTGGCAGGCTGTTTAAATTTTAATGTGGTCACAACACAAAACTATGTAGCTTCCATGCAACAAGTAACTGATGAAGACAGCGGGTTTTTAGAGAGTTTTGGAAGCACTTATACTATGTTTGTATGGTAATTGTTTTATGGTAAGGATACTGTCTTATTTGCAGAGTTTGATTAGCAAACCTAATTAATATGACTGCAATAATACATTTGGTTCCGTCAGAGTGAGTGGTGGATTACCAATTTGTTACTCACATGGGATTTTTGTTTTACTGCTTTTTCCTTCCAGGCAAAAACTGACAGTGTGCCCAATTATTGATGGGGAAGATCATCTTCGCCTTTTGAATTTCCAGCATAACTTTATAACCCGGATACAAAATATTTCTAATCTCCAGCATCTTGTTTTCTTAGATTTATATGATAATCAGATAGAGGAAATAAGTGGGCTTTCAACTCTCAGATCCCTGAGAGTTCTTTTGTTGGGAAAGAACAGGTAAAAATACTAAAACTATCTTAAAGCACCTTACTTGTTTATGGTGTACCAACTGTGATCTGTCATTCTGTTCCTTACAGAGTTTTCAGATTGTGATGCTGGCTGTGAGATTGGTGATCTGGTCCTGAGGGCTAGCTAAGTGTTAGGGATCTCACTGAGCTCATAATGCTCTTCAGAAACTTCATTTAATCTGAAAATTTCAGCAACAGTTCTGAAGTATTTTATGTGTTTCCATCTGATCTTCTGTTCTGATTGGCTATTAAGTATACATTCTTAGATCTGTGTGACAGATGGAATCACTTTTAACAGCATAAAAATATTGATTGATCCTGTATAACCTGCACAACGTATTTCTGCCTGACGTGTTTAGCTGGGAAAAAAAATCAGACAGTTGAACTGTGGATTTTATTGCTTATTTATCGATTCTGTTCTGTAGGAGAGGTACAACTTGCTAGTTCTATTACTTTGTAGAAATTCAGTTTAAATCCTGTAGCCTTTAATTTTAATAGTTTAATAGAAGTATCTGTGGAGTTGCTTTCACGGATAAGGGTGGTGCTCATATTTTGTTCAGTTTCCTTATTTTCTTTACATTCAGTAAAGGAAGAACTCATAAACTTCAGTTACATGCAGATTTCAAAGCATGTATCTCCTAATTTGGTCTATATTCAAAACTGACAACTTTCAATAGTGTAGCATGTTAATAGAGGTGTTAGCTTTTGTATTAAAAATCACCTATATACATTTTTTGTTTGTAGAAAAATATTTGGGCACAGGAAGCATAACTTTCAGATGTTTTGAGGAATTATTTTCCAAATCATAACTGTGTTGAGTCCTGTATAGCTTGTTTCTATAGAAGTATGGTTTGGAGGTAGTTAGGACAAGACACTCATAAATGATTACAAGTCAGACACAGTTGCTAACAGTTTTACAGCTTGATCTTTGATTATTTTCAAAGCAAATGCAGAATACATGTGATGTTTAATATCATCAGCCAGTAGATGATGCTGTCGAGTATATAATGACCTAAGTTTGGATTCTGAGAAAATAGGACAGGAAAATTTTAGGACAGTGAAGTAGTACAGGGGAAGAAGAAATAGTGCCAAATCTAGAAATCTACATAATCTAGAAAGGGCTAGTAGCATTCAGGTTTGGGTATTTTTCTAATTCTGTGTTCTTTTAACAAGCTCTAGTCTAAGCTTCATGTACTTGGCTTTTTACATGGTTCAGAACTTTGTTATTCTGCTACTCCTGAAAGGCAGGAACAGATATCTAAGTTTTGTATTAGCTGGAAAACAAATGATACTTTTAATCTAATAAGAAAAACAATGTCATAATTGAAATCTTTCAGAATAAAGAAGATCACAAATCTGGAGAACCTAATAAATCTTGATGTTTTAGATCTTCATGGAAATCAGGTACAGACACTTTATTTACATTTCTTGTGTAGATATCATGCATTTACTATGTCTTTTACCAAACTACTATTTTTTGAAAAAGAACTGGTAATAAATTTTGCAGCTCTTGAGGATCCAAAAATCAGTAAATTAATAAAAAATGGTTATTTTATATCTTGGTATCAAGTCTCTTGTACTTCTGGCATTGTGCCTTTGGACAGTTAGAACAATTAAAAAGCTGACTCAACTGAGTCTAATAGCACACAACTACAGAATAGGAATCTAGTGTAAGTAGTTGTGTAGCTTAAGTAAGAGAGTTAGAATAATATAAGGTTTCTGTGATTGTTGTGGTGTCTTTACTATTGGTTATCTTACAAAACAAGATCTCTTGCATATCTGTAGAAGACTAAAATTTATACAGGAAAAAGCAGAATGGATCCAAGCCCTCGACTGACTTGTGCTTTCAAATGGATGCGAGTCAATGCCTATTCATTTTCCCCAAGTGGTACATGAAGTTTTAGCTGTAGTACATACAGTGGGAAGATTCTTGTTTAGTTGGTATGTTAGAAGCAGCATAGATTATCAAGGACAAGGATAGAGTATCCTTTGTAAAATAAACTTGAAACACATGACACAATGTTCTGTAATTGAGCTGTTTAAAACATATGGTTATTGTGATTATATAGTGTGTGAATTTTCTGGATTCCTGTTCTGTAAAGTTTTGATGTCTTACTGATTTCTATGTGTGGTCTTTATTATGCAGCTGCTTGACAGTGGGGAATGGGAATGCTTTGTTTTAAAAAAACCCCCTAACTTCCACTATAAGAAGTTACAGTTTTATGTGATGCAGTAAATTTGTGACTCTGAATAATCCTAGTCCAATAGTGTGAATGTTGTGCAGCGGTAGTGTAAGAGCAGATAATGACACTGCCCTTGGAGCCTTAGAGCGACTGTGTTTGGAGACGGCCAAGCATTTGAGTAGTTAACAGTTCTTTTCTTATTGCTGTATGGGAGTGTGGTAAATAAAAATAAAATACTTGTGAACTAGATTTGCAACTCTGCCAACAAGCCCAATTCTATAGCTTAAGTGGAGAATCACTAATGGAGAGGAAACACACAAAACTCATACAAAAGATTGTGAAGTAGATCTAGCTGGTTTGTTTTGTGTATTGGGGCTTTTTCTTCCCCTTTGACTGTCTGCACAAGTTGCTTTACATTAATTAGAACTTGATTCGGAGTCTTGGGACCCAACTGACTGCTGCTATATAAGCTTCATAATAGGTCTGCTCTGGTCCAGGGAACATAAGGAATGATTCTGTATCAGGAGTACATATTAAATCAGAAGACATAAGGCAAGAAAGGAAGAAATGCTGAGTCTGAGACACATCAGCTCGGTGTACTAGTGTCTTCTTTTGATATCTGGGGTGGTTTTTGTTGTTGTTTGCTTATTTGATAACGAATAAGGAACTCTGACTTAACTTTTATTATTATTTTGGGGATCTTTATCACAGAATTGTAGGGGTTGGAAGAGACCTCAAGAGATCATCGGGTCCAAACCCTCTGCCAAAGCAGCTCCCTAGCACATATTGCACAGATAGGCGTCCAGACGAGTCTTGAATATCTCCAGAGATGGAGACTCTACCACCTCCCTGGGCAGCCTGTCCCAGGGCTCTGTCACCCTCACTGTGTAAAAGTTCTTCCGCATGTTGGTGCGGAACTTCCTGTGCTGCAATTTACAGCCATTGCCCCTTGTCCTGTCCCCACAGACCACTGAAAAGGGGCTGGCCAATTCCCCCTGCATCCCATACTTAAGATATTTATAAACATTAATTAGGTCCCTCCTCAGTCTTCTTTTCCCCAGGCTGAACAGCCCCAGCTCACTCAGCCTTTCCTCATAGGGGAGATGTTCCAGGCCCTTAATCATCTTCGTAGCCCTTCTCTGGACTCTCCAGGAGGTCCCTGTCTTTTTTATAGCAGGGAGCCCAGAACTGGACACAATACTCCAGGTGGGGCCTGACCAGGGCAGAGTAGAGGGGGAGGATCACCTCCTTAGACCTGCTGGCCACACTCTTCCTGATGCATCCCAGGATCCCATTGGCCCTCTTAGCCACCAGGGCACACTGCTGGCTCATAGCCAACCTGTCATCAACCAGGACCCCCAGGTCCTTCTCCACAGAGCTCTTCTCCAGCAGGTCATCCCCCAGCCTGTACTGATACAAACAGTTGTTCCTTCCCAGGTGCAAGACTTTACACTTGCTTTTATTAAACCTCATCTGGTTTCTCCCTGCCCAGCTCTCCAGCCTGTGCAGGTCTCGCTGGATGGCAGTGCAGTGTCCTGCGTGTCAGCCACCCCTCCCAGCTTTGTATCATTGGCACTTGCTGAGGGTGGATGCTATTCCCTCATCAAGGTCGTTGATGAAGATATTAAACAGGACTGGACCCAACACCGAGCCCTGGGGAACACCGCTAGTCACAGGTCTCCATTCAGATTCTGCTCCACTGATCACGACTCTCTGAGCCTGGTCCAACAGCCAATTGTCAACCCACCTCACTGTCCACTCATCTATCCCATGATCTCTCAGCTTTTCTATCAGGATGTCAAGGGAGACAGTATCGAAAGCCTTGCTGAAGTCAAGGTAGATGACATCCACTGCTCTCCCTCCATCCACCCAGCTGGTGATGAGATCATAGAAGGCTATGAGATTGGTCTCCCCTTGGTGAATCCATGCTGACTACTCCTCATGACCTTCTCTTCCAGTTGCTTGGTGATGGCATCCAGAACAAGCTGTTCCATCACCTTTCCAGGGACAGAAGTGAGGCTGACTGGCCTATAATTGTTAGGGTCCTCCTTCTTGCCCTTTTTAAAGACTGGAGTGATATTGGCTATCCTCCAATCCTCAGGCACTTCTCCTGTTCTCCAAGACCTGTCAAAGATGATAGCAAGCAGCTCCGCAATCACTTCCACCAGCTCCCTCAGCACATGTGAATGTATCCCATCCGGGCCCATGGATTTGTTTGCATTAATGCCTTTGAGTTGCTCCTGGACCACCCCTACCTCAACTAGAGGGAAGGTCTTCATTCCCCAAACACTCCTACTTTCATCCAGGATCTGCGGGTCCCGAGGGGCCTTTGGAGTGAAGACTGAGGCAAAGAAGGCATTCAGTATTTCCACCTTCTCATCATCACCCGTTACCAGGACACCCACCTCATTCAGCAAGGGACCTACATTATCCCTGGTCATCCTCTTACTATTCACATATCTGAAAAAACCCTTTTTATTATCCTTTATGTCCCTTGCCAGTTTCAACTCCAAGCGGGCTTTAGCCTTCCTAGTTGTGTCCCTACAGGCCCTGACAACATCCCTATATTCCTCCCAGGTGCACAGACCCTGTTTCCACAGTTCATAAACCTTCTGCTTCCCTTTGAGTTTACTCATTAGCTCCCTGCTCATCCACGCAGGTCTTCTGCCTCTCTTTCCCGATTTCTTACTCAAAGGGATGCACCTATCCTGTGCTTGGAAGAAGTGCTGTTTAAATGCTAGCCAGCTCTCACAGGCTCGTTTGCCTTCTAACAGCGTAGCCCACGGGATAGCTCCTAAAAGGTTGCGGAAGAGATCAGAGTTAGCTCTTCCAAAATTCAGGGTAGCTATCCTGCTTTTTGGCTTACTTCTTCCACTCAGGATCTTGAACTGGATCATTTCGTGGTCGTTTTGTCCTAAGCTGCCCCCGACCTTCACCTCTCTGATGAGCCTGTCCTTGTTAGTAACAACAAGGTCCAGCACCTGCCCTCCCCTTGTAGGTTCCTGCACCATCTGTAGCAGGAAATTGTCCTCACCATACTGCAGAAATTGTCTGGACTGCATACGACTGGCCGTATTGCTTGCCCAGCAAATATCTGGGTAGTTGAAGTCCCCCATAAGGACCAGGGCCTGGGATCTGGAGGCTACTTCTAGCTGCTCATAGAAAGCACTATCAGCCCGCTCCTCTTGATCAGAGGGCCTATAGCACACACCCACAACAGTGTCACTCATGCTAGCGTGACCCTTGATTCTTACCCACAAGCACTCGACTGATGGGTCATCTTTCCCCAGGTGGAGCTCAATACATTCAAGCTGCTCTCTAACATAAAGAGCAACTCCTCCACCTCGCCTCCCTAGCCTGTCTTTCCTGAAAAGCACATAGCCATCCATGACAGCGTGCCAGTCATCCAGGCTGTCTCACCACGTCTCTGTGATCACAATGAGATCGTGGCCCTGCGACAGCACAAAGATCTCTAGTTCTTCCTGCTTGTTTCCCATGCTATGTACATTTGTACAAAGGCATTTTAGTGGGGCAGCAGGTGTAGGTATCCTCAGCAGATCACAGCAAGATTTCCGACAGGGGATGGGCAATAGTGGCTCCACTGAGGAGTCCTCAGGGCAATCCCCAGAATTTTCCCCACTATCACATGGAACAACATCCCCTAGTCCGTCACTGTGCTGCTGGCATTTACCTTCTTCCACCGCCAACTCATGTTGTGTCTCCCAAAGCCCATGCCTAACCCCAAGAGCCTTCATAATATCCCCTCCCCCCTTCCGAACTAGTTTAAAGCACGCTCAGTAAGCCCTGCTTATTTTATTATTATTATTTTATTTATTTATTTATTTATTTTATTATTATTACTTATGACAGCTTTCTAGTCTATATTAAATGGTTTTTCTTTCACATCGCAAAATTTCGCAAGAACAGACTTCCACTACAGAATTGTTTTTGACATCTATAAAATAAATGCTCCAATATTCCAGAACATAGCAATTTAAACAACAGGTCAGTAGAACTAATAATGGAATGTTGGTATGTAGTTCAAAATGGTGGATTCTAATAATTTGATATAATGTCCTGTCTCTATCATATACATGTTTGGGTGTTTTTCTTTAATTTGGTCCATATCAATTAGAATCAAGAATGCAGAAACAATATCCTGCTTGTCAGTCGTAATGAAAAATAGTAGAAAATAGGATTTTCTTTATTTTAATAATTTATTGATACATCTGTTTTCCTTAGATTGCTTGTGGTGTTATCCTGCACCCAGTTCTCACAGGAAAGTAAAAGAAATCTATAGTAAATCTAGTCTTATGATTCGGAACAAGTGGTGAGCAGCAATTTTCCTTTATCAGGATGGTTCTTACTGCAAGTAAAAGGTGTTAACAGCATTTTTAGGGTATGCACAAAATGTCATCTTTTCTTAGGACTATGGGAAAAGGTAACTCACTTCTGGTATACAACAGTGTCATTGACTGCCAGCGTAGTATGAGTATCTGTATGTGCTGTATCAATTTGAAATTTCCTCTGGACATCATTTTCTGTTGTTCTCTTCCCATAATTGTGAGACATTCTTATGGAGCAGTAGCAGTTAAGAGGAAAGCTAGACTCCTGTTTTTGTCTTAGTCCTTCCGTCTGTCTTGTGTTATAAATCAGTCCTGTAAATGGAATGCAGATTGTGAAATTTCTGAGACTGGAATGTTTCCAAGAGGTTGGAGGTGAGGAAAAACAGGAGGAGGAAAATTTTTTTTTGTTCACTTTAGAGAAAATATTTTGATTTATTTGGGTTCCAGCTTTTTTGGATAATATAGATATGGTCTGAATTTTGAGACTACTGCCAAAGTGAGAAATGTACTGGGAACTGGATGTTCTTTAAAACACTGACGTATAGTATTCCACAACACTTAATGATAAATCTTTTTTTTCCAAATCAAGCTTGAAAATGCATTACTACTTAAAGAAAACCCCTTCATATAATAAATATACAAAAGAAGGGTGAATAAAATGATGAAATGCCTAGTGAAATATTGCACTTCTTGTAAAGCCTGTGCTTTACAGAAAGGACAAACCATGAATTCCCTTGTCATAGTACTACTCTTTGCCTGTTTTCCTACATGATTTAGTAAGACTCTTGATCTTAATACTGCCCAGTAAAAATTTGTAAGAAAATACAGCATCTTAGTAAGATTGGATTAGATGTTTATGTAGACATTCTATTTCTGTGGTTATTAATACCCTAATAAAGATGTATAATACTACATCATTCAAACACTCTGCAACATGATTGTGTGTGGTACATTTAATGCACTACAACTTACACTTAATTTTGAACTAAACCATTAATTTCTAGGTAGTGTGCTCCAAGCACTCCGAATGGTCTATGGAGAGAATGCTGATTGTTGGCTTGATCTTTGCTGTCAATTCAATGGTGTATGCTCTATATAAATCTCTTAAACCTTTTATTTTAGCTAGGGTTACAATAGACTTTACTCTCTTCTAGCGAACTGATGGTTAAAGTTGAGTCAAGTTTATCTTCATTCTAACTTTATTTAGAATAAAATTTATTCCTGACATGTTAAATTAAAAACTCTAATGAGTTTTTTCTTGTGTTCTGTTTAATTCTGTGAATCGTTTGTCTTGCAAAAAGTTCAAGGATCTAGGTAAAAGGGGAAAAAACCCACAAAACCAAACCCACGTTGATTTTTTTCAGACATGGACTGATTTTTTTCAGACATCTTTTAACATGTATGTTTATTGCTGAGTTTGTGTTGTATAACAGTATTTTCTGAAACAAATCTATTTCATGGCAAAGTACTGAAACACAAAAGCAAGCGAGAAACTACAATAGTAATTTTCTTCTGGTCTTTGAGTTATGTATTTGGGAAAAAAAAGGTTAATACTACTTTATTCATAGTTAATAGAAAATGGTCAGATGTAATTGACTTTAATAAAAATGTAATTGAATTTAATTAAAATGTAAATTTTATTAAAAATAAATTACTTATTTGAATTCTCTGAAAAGATATTAGGCTTGTTAACAAATCTGTACCGCGTAGTACTTATTACAGCTGGTGTGTGTGTTCATTTGTGCATGCATAATCAAAACAGAAAATCCAGTAGAGTTAATCTTAAAATTTAGCAGTGATGAAGAGTATGTCTATACACTGCTGATGTGTAATCTTTATGATAGCACTAACATGCCAGGATTAGTATTCTGCATCGTGACATGCTGTAGTTCTAGCTAAGCAGACATCTGCAGAGGTCTATGTTCTCTGTGTTAACCATCTGCTCTTGGCTTTGCTTTTACATGTCTTCCTGTTTTAAAAATTATTCTATATGGTGATATTTTCTGTTCCTCTTGCTCTATTTTTGTATCCTGATAACTTTTATTTTCTGGATATAATACAAAAGGAAGATGCATAACAGTTTAATTAGGGGTTGAATACAAAAGTTGAAGATGTTGTTTACTTTTGGTTTTGCTGTCTACTACTGTATGCTTTTTAATGTAAAAACTGCTGAAATAGTTTTATAACGTCTTGAATTTGCTGCTATAGACTTCTATATATGTGTGTCTGTGAACGTGTATGTGTGTATATACATATATATGAAAACTACCAACAACACTACATATTCTCAAATCATTAAATAATGGCTACCTCACCTCTTCTCCCATTCCAAGAGCTGCTAGATGCTTTCTGGGAGTTGGCATGGCCAGATTTTCAGATGCTTTAGATGAGTACTAGTTCATTCTCTTTGGGAAGGTGTGTGACACCAGTCACAGTCTTCCTTGTCTGCATCTAATTGCTGCTCGCATCTTTGAGGAGGAGAAGTGTGCCAGAGTACAGGGTGTTGAAGGGAGCATACAGCAGGCCAGTGCACGAGCATTGTAATTGAAAGGGAATCTGTTATACCTGTTAGTAGCTCTGGCAGCTCATCCAAAGATATAGGGCACACATGTTGTAGAAGGCTGAATTTTCCATAGAACATCTCACAGCCTTCTTTCTGCCATGTAGCATGGATTTCAGTGAGAATGACAGGAATATCCCCCTGCCCAGCAGCAGTGCTTCATCTTCTTCGTGATGCGTTGTCGTGTATGTCCTGCATACATGTCTGGATAGATGCCAGAGGACAGAACCCAAACTGCTATGAGAAATAAATTCCTGGATAGAGATCCTTGAGTGGATCACTCTGAAAAATACAGTCAACAGAAAATTAACCATGAACCCAGATTGTGTCAACAGGCGATAATGTCTTTGTAAAACATTGTTGCATTTCTAGAAGACAAAAATAAAAGTACCCTGAATCTTTAAAACAGAGTATTAAATATAAAAACAAACTTTGGGTGACTGCCTACTTGCTCTAGTTTAGTCATTCTGATCACTCTGCTTTTAAATCCCAGGAAGTCACGAGTTGCCAAGGAAGTGCTGGGGAATGTCAAAGAAATGTGCTGTGTATCCAAACTAAGGCTGCTGCTCTCTTTTTCTAACTTTTTGATATATCTTACTGATTCCAGCAATTACCTGCTTATCAAACTTCCTTACAAGTTCCAATTTCAGAATAATTGCTTGCTTCTCCAGAGGGCTGTGGCTGCTCTTTGCCCCTGACTCGCAGCAGGTTCCTGTCTTGGTGACCCACTGCAAAGTCTTTCTGTGGAGCTCCTGTAGATAGAGCTGTCAATGCTGCTTCTGGCCTTTCAAGAGGCATGAAGGGAAATTGATTCATAGTTCTGTGATGGTAGCAAGGTATGAAGCCATGAATTCTTGCAGCATAATTACTACAAGATATGTATGTGTGCTTGAGTGCTTTTGCAGACAAGCAAAGGATTGATCTGGCACAAAATTTCCCCATTTTTGGCATAACACTGATATTATCAGTCATCTTAGTTTTATGGTGTCTTCAAAGTTGCTGCTGCAGAAAAGCACAGCTCATTTCTGATGATAAAGAACAAAGTGTTTTGTGATTACTTTTTTTCTGTCATATTACTAGAAAGGTATTAGTGAAGTGAATACTAGTACTTAATCTGTAGCAGACTGTATCTTTTTTCAGCAATTTGACATCATTGTCATGGTTCAGAAAAATATAGAAGCAGCATGTTGCTCTAAGTTGATCATTCACAAGTACTTTCTAAAAGTGTGCTACATCTATCTGTTATTTATGTAATAAACACAGCATGTATACTTATAATTATATCTCTTTCCCAGATTTCTAAAATAGAAAACATCAGTCATTTGAGTGAACTGAGAGTGTTAAACCTTGCCAGAAACCTACTAACAATTGTAGAAAACCTTAGTGGACTGGATTCACTCACAGAGCTCAACCTTCGTCATAATCAAGTCTCTGCTATAGTAAGGAATTAAACTCTTGTCTTTTTTCTTTCTTTTTTTTGCTTTGTATACTTAACAATGTGCTAGTGCTGTAACTTGTTGAAACCATATCAGGATTTCAGATTTCTGAACACTTAAGTTTTCCAGTATTGTGTTCCTTATTTTGTTCTGCCATGATATTTACTCTTACAACATGAATTGGGTTTTTGTTTCAAATTTATTTTGGGTGATATTTTGTTTAAATGTGATCACTTGTAGTAATTCAAATCTTGATAGCTCATGATGGTTCTCTGGGGGGAACAGGACATGGGGGAAATTCTGAAGAAGCTTTGAGCAAGTGCTTTTTAAAGTAATACAGTAAGTGTAGTTAAATAGCTGCATTTTTCTGGCCCTCATAATTCTTTTAGATCTTGGTCTCCTATGGCAGTGGATCCTTTCCTTTTGAAAACTTTTACTACTTCCCATAAACAAATTCATTTTTACACTTCAAAAAGAAGACATTCCTGGTCACTAGTGATTCTGTTACTGTGCCTTCCCCCTATATCAGTTATGTTGCTTAGAATTCTCCTTTTTGCTGCTGGCTGCTGCCTTTTCATTCCTCTTGGGTGTAGCTCTCAGGCTTTCTCCTTGTTTCCTGTTGTCACAAATGGAGAGTCAGTGTGAAATTTAAACTAGTGAGTTACAGATTTGCACTCTGTGCTGTATCTCAATTTCATGTTTTAGTCTTAGCTGGCCAAAGACAGTGGTTTCAGAAGATGTAGATGATGTTCCGTTCAGGGAAGTACTTTATTTTGTCTAATTTTCTGGGGTTTTACCCTGGTTAAATCCTAATGGAATGATGTTGTGTGTGGTCCTGTTTTTAATCGGAGAGTGATTTTTAGCAAGGATGACACAGTCTCCTTCCTCAAGAGAAGGACTATTAAATCTTATGAAATCAAGTCTTGGGCATGTCATACTGGCTGAAACCTAAAGTAAATATGTCACTTTACTAAAATAAAAGCTCTTTTTAATTTTAATGATAGCTCTTATCTTTGTATGCAGCAATATGCATGTACTTCTTTACTCAAATTTGCTTTTTTTTGAGGAGAAACACCTTGAAAAATGAAAGCTGTGGTACTCCTGTATTGAAATGCAGAATCTTCTGCTCTAGGATATTACAGGAAAGAAAAAATATATCACTTTATGGAAAGAATATTTGAGATACTGTTACATTATTGCTTGAATATATAGTACTTGAATAGTTTACATCTCTTTCCTTTTAAGATTAGGTTTAGGTTTTCTTATAATTGTCTGCATGGGGGGTATATGGGGAGTATGTCGCTTCAGTCATTATACAGGTACGGTGTAGCACTTAACTGCAATCTTTTCCCTCTGAGTTTGTTAAAAGAGCTTGTCATCTGTGTTTTAGCTTAGTTTTTAGACTGTTCCCTACTCAGTTACTACAACGGTATTATTATGAATCAAGCTTTTTACACCTGATTATTCCTTTAAATGAAAGAACCTAATCTCAATTTAAAAAGCTTGCTCTCCCAAAGTTATGAAATAAAATCAATATAACTTTATCTTTCAGTACATTTTTTTGTGAACCTTCCTTATTTTTCACACCACACACCCGCCCCCTCCCCCAGCAACAGCTGTAAGTGTATTATATTGTGTAGGAAAGATGATATTCTCCTTTGTCAAACAAAATGAGGTTCCCTGCTGAACACCATACCCATTGCAGTTAACCTGAATTATTCAATATAGTTATCTACCTAGATTATGGCTTGTATGAGCAATTAAACATATAATCATCACTTATCCGCTGGCTTTAGATGAGCAAATTTGAGACCCTTTTTGATCTTGGAGGTATTCATTAGAGTCTAGAAATCCTTGAATCACAAGTAGTTAGTTTTGTAAGAATAAATTGTTGTTTGCCCAAAGCTGTAGGATATAAAAAAGCTGTCCCAGGACTTGGTTTATAGCAGAATCCTATCTTCATAGATTGGAAGTGTCTTCAAGGAGTCTAGTTTGGAGAACAGCAAACAGAATAAATTATTACAGTCTCCTATGGCATTAAAAGCATGGTTCTATACATATAATGAATCATGAAATGTCTATTTAACTTCTATTCAGTTGTGTATTAGGGTCCCCCGTCAGGAAGATGAGCTGTGTTTTTGTGTGTAAGACCTGCTTGATTGCTTTTAGGCATTGAAAACTTAGAATTTGGGGTGTGTCATCTGCAGCTTGATCGTAGCCTTGAAGGAGGACTGGCAAAGGTGTTCCTGTTTTCATGTAACTGCCCTGTCTGTCCACTGCCCTGTATGATTTTGCATCAAAACTGAAGTAGCTGATGGCTTTGCTTTTTTTTTTCTGCCCCCCCCCCCCCTTTTTTTTTTTTTAATTCTACTTAAGGTGTTTGCTGCCATACCTGATATTTGCAGCATGCTTTACAGGACAGCAATGTACAATACTAGTTATGGAACTTTGTCTTAAGGGTAAATGACTTTGTATTCTCCAATGCAAAATTCATAAGTTAAAATTCTTACTGCTTAATAATTACTGTGCACAACTGTATAATGCCTATTTTCATGTGTATATCCACCTGCATCATGCGTGCCCACCCCTTGAATATCAACACTAAGTAGCCTTGGTTTTCCAACTGCAGACCTGAACCTGTATACAGAGCTATGAGTCTCAGCAGTGCTTGTTAGCTCACGTTCATGTTTCTTTAATAGAAGCTGCACGGTTTGTTTAGAGCTGCCTTGTGTTCACCTGTTTTGATAGAGCTATTTCTGGCTCTGGAGTGCTATGTAGGGGTGTCAAAATCAGATGAAGGGAGGAAAGGCTGTAGATTTGACTTGTGGCTAAAATCAGTGTACTGAGCCTTGTGACACCTCCCTGTGCTGTATATAACAGGTTTGTGTGTACTGGTTGCAAGTTGGAGTATGTCCTCTAGTTGGATAGAGATGCAGACTTGTAACTGAGGGGTTAGGTATGCAGCCTAGTTGGTATACAGATCACTCCAGGCTGTGCTGTCTGGCCATTATGGATTTAAATTTCATTAATTAAGTTTGATCTTACTGCGTATGTTTCATCTTATTAATATTTGAGCTATTTGCTATTTAGAGGTTTTCTGCAAGGGTTTTCACTGGCATATATTCACAATTATGTGTTCTGGAAACTCACTCCCCCTTATAAAGCTTAACGTTAAAGGTGACAAAGTCCTTCAGATCTTTCTCTGGCAGAAGAGTCACTGCTGCTGTAGTGTTATTTATATCACTGTACTGCACCAATGTCAAAAACCTTATTTCAGCATGGTCACATAATAAACTTTTTTTGGTATGTGTATCCTGCAGCTTAAATGCTGAGACAGCACCTTGGCTTATTTCCCAAAAGCCTGCTCAGAAACCAGCAGCAGCCTTATCCTCTTTTCTTTAACATCATTTGCTTTGCAAGTGATGCAGCTTGTTCTGCAGAGTAGGTATCTGCACTGAAACACTCCTTTGCAGTCTGCACTGGGGAGAAATGGAGCTGCACATTCAATAAATCAATGTTGCAGCAAGATTGTAGCATATAGAAATGAAAGTATTTAATTAAGCAAAGTAGAGAGGTTCAAAAGCTACTTTCAGCTGCTGAATTTATGCTTCTCTCTTTCCTTCTAGAAAGATGTGGATACTTTGCCCTGTCTCCAACGTCTCTTCCTCAGCTTCAACAATATATCTAGGTAAGGGAAATAGCAGTTTCCTTCCTATCAGTAATTTCAAATAATCTATTTGAGCTGTATTTCATTAAAATTTAAATTCAAACACTGTGGATGCATGTGAATAACATCAAATAACGTAAGACATTTTGTATTTTTACCTTAAATAAAAATCCTTGAAACCCTTTGCTTTTAAATGTAGTTGTTCTATGAGTTTTGTACCAAGAAACTTATATTTTTAATTTTAAAATTATGTTGTTTATAATGATAAAAATGAAGCATAGTTTTGTAAATGTTTTTACTGTTAAATTGCATATCTGTTAAAGCAACATTACTCAAGGTACATATTATATTTAACATACAATCAGTGTATTTATGGAGTTACACAAACTGCTGAGTCAGATTCTGCTTATGATGATTAGATTAGTTCATGCCTGTATTTTACTTGTCCATCTATTAGTAAAGCCTGAAAGGTATATTCATGGTTATTTCCCTTTCAAATCAGATGGCAGAAGCCGAATAGCTCAACTTCCAAAGCAGGTCTTACTATAGCTTCAAGTAACTAAGTACATTTAGTTATAGATTGAAATGTTTCTTTCCTCTATCATATTCCTGTATTTTTGAGCTTTATATACTAGTGTCAGTATTTTTTAAAGGGGGGGAGAAATGCCTTCATTATCTTCTGTTTGATATGTCCTTTTTTTATCTCTTAATCACCACCAGCCTTTGCTCAGAATCAAATAATTCAATGTGGGATAGGTGAAAGAGATGCTTCTTGTCCTTTTTAAATGCTTTTTTGTGGTATCAGCTTTCTCTGTTATACTTGGTATGAGCTTTTGTTGTAATAACTACTTGAACGTTTCAAGTTGACCTGCATTGTTTTTTGCAGACAGCTCCAACCTACTTGTCTGTGTTGCTTAGGTTCTTAAAGTACCACTGCAGTAGGATCCCCTTAAATACTCATGGGTATTAAGCATTTAAAAATCAGTGATGAGCTGCAGGAATCTTTAATATGTTCTTCCCTTAATTAATCTGCTTTTTATTTTCTGGTTTAAGTTGGCAAATAAAGAGAGGTGGTTAGTGTTTTACTTCTCTTGAATAGTTTCCAGAATTGAAACATGCTTCTTGTTTCTGTTTTTCTAAAAAATGGCTTAGCTTGGCAAGAACAATGAAGGCACTGCAGTAGCTGGCTCCCTTGCCATCAGGAGCATCACTGCAGTCAGTGGAATTTCTGTATCTTTTTATATACATGGCATGTTTTCTGTAGCTTTCTGACTCCTTTATCAAATTTTTCTATGCTAATTCATGTTATTTTTACAGTCTTCAAAGAAGGAAAAATGTTCCAGTTTTACTCTGAGGCTCTTAAAGTAGATTTCTCAAACTTTATATAATCAGTAGCTTGCTTCTTGGTACTTTATCATGACTGTTATTTATTCATTGAGGCTTCATTTGAACCATTGATAGATCTAGTTTTAATTTTCATGCAAGCTAGAACATCCATGCAAATATATAGTTTGGTTTCAATTTGTAGTTGGAATAGATTTTAAATCTTAATGTCAAATGAAAGACACTGGTCTGTTATAGATTTCTGTATACATATGCGGGTAGATAGGTTGCTGGATCAGTTTTTAACTCTTTATTTACCAGTTGTCTTTTAAAAAACACAAATATCTTTTGGTGATCAGCTGTAGCTTGGGTTCTTGAAATTATAACCTTTTATAACCTTTGTTTGAAGGCTGAAAAACCCACTAATTCCTGATTTTGAGTTATGTAGTATACATGTCATTTAACAGGGAAACATTTAAATTAAAGTATACTTTTGACCTTATGTGTTCTGATACTTGGCTTAATACTGTTGGAACTGACTGAAGGAATTCTGTGTAACCATAACACTGTGAGTTTCTGTGCTACATTGGAATGTTCCTACAGCCTTTAAAAATTATTTTCTGAGTTTTATCAGTCACTTATCTGGGTTTACTGTGTGCCATATGGTAATTTTAGAAATTATTTTTCCTAGAAACAGCTGTGTCTGTAAAACTGACTTTTCTTTTAGACAGTCAAATTGCCACACAGATATTCTAATTAAGGTCCATAAAGGAGAATCTGCAAATGGAAACAAAGTATACTGCCAAAATCTGTATATAGTGTTCACTAAAATATTTTAATAGCAATTTATTTTTTTAAAGTAGCTTTTTTGAAGCAGTGCTCCTATGGAAAGTTTTGTTGCTCCCTATTTGTATATGTCAGCAAAATGATTGAGTCTTAAACTGATACATACTGACATCTGCGGATTCGTATTTTGGTACAAGATTTGGAAATACCTTTTAAAAATTGCCACTATTTCAGGCTTGAGAGTCTCTCCTGGGTTTATTCACTGATACTGTTTTCCCCTGCTGCTTCTCTGCAGAGCTTTTAGTAAAAAGGATGTATTGGCAAGATAATGTAAGCTAAAACTGTATGCTATAGGAGTTGATGCTGATTTGAAAAAAAAGTCCTACTTCTGGCTTTAGCCCCCCCAAAAAAATTAGCAGTTACAGACTGAAGGCATTAATACCTGGTAACTGAAGGTAATATGTATCTCTAGAAGTTAGAAAGAAGGGGGAGGAACCCGTAGGGAATTTGTTGTGTGGCACTGGGAAGAAAGTACAGAAACTTTTCTTCAGAGAAGGTATGCCACTGAGATTCAGAGAGAGTTATTGTTTGTATCTCAATGTGAAACCAGGGAAGACCATTTTTTAATCTTGGAAAGTATGTATTTTCATTGTTACACTGCTGTCCAGGCCAGCAGTACCTTGGCTTTTTTGTCTCACCATATGGAAAAAGTTGGATACCAGCTCAAAGGACATCTCAGTGGTTGGTGGACATCTTCATTTGGTTGCTGAATTGGAAATCAGAGAGAAGGAAAGTTCTTAACAACTTGAACAATGTGTTTTTGTCGGTATTTTAGTGGTCAGAAACCTGGGAAACGCTAAGTTTTCTTTGAATGCTTTTTTGAACATACAGCTCCCTCTGCTCCCTCTTGGGCGTTCCGTCAGACTAGTGAGTATGTTACCTTCCTTCTCCAGAGCTTTTACCCTTTATGGAACATGTTTTAAAAC
This sequence comes from Porphyrio hochstetteri, assembly GCA_020800305.1. NCBI lineage: Eukaryota > Metazoa > Chordata > Aves > Gruiformes > Rallidae > Porphyrio > Porphyrio hochstetteri. Next base: position 7,507,663 of record CM036915.1, on the reverse strand, counting down.
TAGTAATTGCTGCAAAATAGAGAGAAGGCATTTGTCTTCCTAAGCAAGTAGGCTGTAACAGAGGACAAGTATTCCTGTGTCCTATTCTTCCCTACTCTATTTGTAACTGAGAATGTGTATCACTGGTGCAGGTTGAACTTGCACCACTCCAGAATACTCTGCTGCTTAGTAATTGCGCTACTATTGCATGAGGCAGGAGAAGTGGGTTTGCATGCCCTTTGGTAGAGGGGAGAATTGGATGCAGGTCTCTCAACATGCACACAAGATGTAAAACTGATTTATTCTGAAAAGATTTCAGTTTGGTAATTTAGCCCAAATTTACAACTTCTTTCTGTGTTGCTGAAGCTATGATTTTAGCAAAGATAAATTCATCTAGGAGGAAAGGAGGAGAAGGAAGGGCAGGTGGTTGCCATAGATGGGTGGGACTCCTGCAGGAGTTCCTTTTGAAAGAGAAACAGGCATTCCCCTTGAGATTGAACAAGGCAATCTGACAGTGTCATGCGTAGCTGCTTTGTAGTTTTTGAGCCGACTAAAGACTTTGTGGAGAACAGAGGCTAGAGAGCATTGAGATGTGGCCTCTGATTCCTGTAGGGTGGTCACCACTTGTCTTTGTCACAGCAGACAAGAAGCTTTGTTGTAAAATATGCAGCTTGTTCAGTAAGTGTGTTACGTTAAAGCTCTGCTTGATTTAAGATTGGGATGCCTGTGTGACAAGCACATTACATTGTTTTCTACACTGAATTTCTAAAGCTCTGTGGGGTTTTTTCATATGTGTATATACAAAGATATGAAAGCATAGCTCTCTTGCATTACTGTTTTATTCTAAAATTGAGCTGCTAATACAGTAGCTAAAAGCAGCATAAAGCAAGTACATCTGTTTTAGCTCCAGAATGAATGTTCTGGTATACTGAAGCGCTGTGAATCTGAAAGCACAGTAGTATGTATGAATGGAAGGTCTTGAAAACGCTAGCAAACTTTGAACTTCTTGGTTATTTATTGAAGAGATTGGTTTTAATATAAATCTGTAATGGCAGAAATACTGTTTGGCGAGATGTTTAGTGGGAAGTTTTGGGAGTGAATATATTTAATGCTTTTAATAAATATATTCACATGATTTGAAGACTAAAAAAACCTTCATATTGTCAAGCAAAAGGTATTCTAACCTAATGGAAATACATTTAGCTTTTCTTATTCTAACATCTTTACAAGTTTGCTTTACTCAATTTCGTGTCATTTGGGACAGTATCCTGAAGAATATATTGATTATGTGTTTTAAGTAATATGTCAACCTGATCTTCCCAAAATGTGGTTGCACAAGCTATTTTATGGAAAAGAAAGTTAATCACAAGGAAGCAGAAAATTATTATCAAACTTGTTGTCTTAATCAGATATGTAAATCACCAAGTTATTTAGATATGCTAAACACCTTCACTGCCTTTATTGGGATCTGTACATAGTTACTTTTCTATCACTTCTTATGTTGTCTTAATATACCAAGCAGAAAAGTACTTCACTCTCACTTTTTTGCTGTGTTTATCTGTCTGGTATATTGTGTAGAACTTACTTGTATGCTATACTAATTGTGTTGAGGTCTTACGAGATGTTTTTTTTAATTGGGTGATTTATTGGGTTTTTTACTTGCTCTAGCTTCTGTTGGTGTCCAAGCCTCTCTGCTCCTTGTTGAGACTGGTTACTATGCTGTGATACTATTTTTGTATTTTATCTGTACTGCTTTGCATTGTTGCAGAAATGGTTTTATCTCATAGATAGACTCCTTCAGGGGTATTTCACTTTAAAATCTGACATTCTGGTAGATCAGAAGCCCTTTGCAGCTGAACATTAGTCCTCTGCAGATTATTGTATGCTTTTTTGGAAGTTGAATACACTTTTTTCAATCACAGTCTTTAATATGAACATCTCTACTGCATATGACTTCCGATCCTGAAATTCAGAGCATACTTAAGGCTTGGTATCCTTCCAAGTATTAGTGGAGGAAGACTTCCTGCCACCAAGAGTGAGAAGAACTTTTATCAGCTGATGCAATCAGTACTGTTGTCAGGATATTGTAAAAAGGCAGTAATTCAGAAATGGTCTCTTATTTCAGAAAGTCATTAAGTATTTGTTTATCTACCAAAGTAATCCTCTGTTGATATTTTTATGTAATCATCACTGATTCATAATTTTCAGACTTAAAAACTTCATTCTCACAAGTACCAAGTCAAATTATTTAATGTTTTCCCCTTGAACTTATAAATGTCATAATACAGACTCAACTTTTGAAGGCCAATGTGTTTAAGATGGGTGCAAGGTTGTACACTTATACAGTGTAATAATTTTCTTAAAAGGCACTGGGGAGTCATGTTCACGTCTACAACTGTTCAGCTTTTTTTGGAGTTAAGTTAAATACTTCTCTGTTGAAAAATGCTGCTTTCTTTTCACATCCCATCTTCAATGAAAGGAACATGATAGGGGCTACACATCTCTAAATACATTTTTATATAGGCCGTTTATTTTTGTCAGGAAACCAAATCACATTTTCTGTAAAAAGCCAACTTGTTAGTGTTTGTAGACTGAACTTGGAACAATGCAGTTCTGTTATGAAGGTAATATGATGCTTTTGTAATTGTTTTTCTTCCAATATTTAATGATATTGCAAACATCCAGGATCATTCTGTGGTATTTGTGGTTGGCTTTTTTCCTTGTATTTTCCGTGTTTTTCCTGTTGGCTTTGATGGCAAATACACCTTGTATTATTTTTGAAATATGAATTGATGTTTTAGGGTTGGGTTTTTTTGGGTGAGACTATGCTTCCAAGGTTAACGAGTTCTTATTCTGCATCTCTTTTTACCTGTATGTGAAGAGATTAAGAAGTTTAATAGCAGCAGCTGTTAGTATTTTCAAGTACATAGTTGATTTATCATCCACAATATTAATGGGTGGGTTTTTTCAGTACTAGTAAATATTCATGTTCTATCCTTGAGAAATAAAATCATCCATCTCAAAATTATTCTTACTCTGTGACATTAAAACTTTACACTCTTCTGGTTACAGTTTTGAGGATATTCTGTGCCTTGCTGATTCCTCATCTTTGTCAGATATCACCCTTGATGGCAATCCAATAGCTCAGGAGACATGGTACAAACACACTGTTCTCCATCATATGATGCAGCTCCGACAGCTAGATATGAAGAGAATCACAGTAAGAAATTTGTTTTCATCAAACTTTCTAGATACTTAACTTCAGGTGTAAAATGTAGAGTTTTCTGTGTATATATTTAAAATATCATCATTTTTTCTTAGTTTAGAATGGAACTGAACAGTGTGTAGATATCTACAACATTTAAATCTGTAACCTTTTTTCTTCAGTATTATGTAAGGGTGTGTTTTTAAAAATATTTTTAACCTGTTTATTTTAAAATGCTTAAACTCTTCACAGTAAATACTGTGTGGTCAATTGCCACATGATGTGAGAGAATATGAAAGCGTTTTGGTTAGAACTTTCTCAACACACACTTTACTAGTTTGCTGTATAGCTGAAAAGGAAGAGCATATTTCTTCCAAAGGAATAGTCTGCTTGCCCTGGAATTGGTGTTACTGGTATTTAAAAATCCTGTTGGTTTCTTTAGTGTCCCTACTAAAGGAAACCTGGTGATCATATAGCTTCTGTGTGTTTGTATTTCTCCCTTTGTTACCTAACCTGTTCTCTCCATTCGTTTCTGTTTCTGCTGTTTAAGTAACCCTGATAAGGAAGAAAAGACTCTCAGACAATTAAGTCTCCTACAGACTTCTTGGAAATGCACTGTAAGATACAGGATGAAGGACAATCAATCAGGGTCTTATGACTAAGTCAGCTATTTTATCGCTTAATATAGGAATAGCTATGCTAATTCTTTTGTGTCTACTCAAAAGTAATATGCAAGCATGACTGTCTTACAAGAAAAATCCATCCAACAGCAAGATAATGCTGTTGCTTGTAAGGCATATTATATTTGTTATTTTTATTTACCAGGTGCTGATACATATACCTTATTTTAAATGCTCATTTGCTTTGTACAAAGGCTGGACTGTGTTATAAACTGCACCTGTTGTTTCACCATCTATCCTGTCGTCCTGTAGCCAATCTACCATGACTATAAAATAGTTATGAAGTAAAATACAATGAATGTGGAAAACATTAATTTTAAAAATAAGGTACTTTGGGACATGAGAGTTTAACTCCCAGTATCAAAAATACCAAATACTTGTTTGTTTGCAGGTATTCTGTGGGTTGGACTACTTTTGTTAATTTATACTGACTTAATGGAATACTTGCTACTTACTTTGTTTTTAAAAAGATCGTTTTCTCAGTATTATTTCAGGAACTTGAGTCACATAAAGAAAATATTTCACCCTCCTCTCTCTCCTACCACACCACCCCCCCACCCACCAGCCCCTTCTCCAGAGGAGATGGGTCCTGGTAGAACTCTGTGATGGGAAAAACTGTAGAGAGAGCTCAAACTTTGTAGGCTATGGGATCTGTATGGGGGGAAAGAGATATTAGAAATGCACAGCCATGGGAAAAACTTCTCTGTGTTTGTGCCTTGTTAAGCATCAGAGAATCAACCACAAGACAAAAAGCCATAGGAAACCAGTTGTGTGGCTCTTAAGCTTACTTGTAAAAACAATGTGTTTTGTATTTATTTGCCTTCTGTTTTTTCAGCATTGTGAACTCTTTTAACATTTCCTCCTTTTAGAAGGTGCTGTGTGTTTTCTCCAATAAAAACTGTTACCCAGATAATCATATGACTTCAGAAACTGGGATTTTAGGAAAATAACAAGTATCATGAGATTTGTGATAAAATTAAGATAGCTGGCAATGCCAAATCCAGCTATTTTGCCTAGTAATGCAACATGCTGTTGCTGTAGGCTGTAAGGGTAAATGCACCTTGGTGGGTATGGAAGTCCAGTGCTTTTTCTCCCTCTACTAGTATACCAAAACTCTAATAACATTTATAGGATCTTTTCTTCATTAGCCTGAAGAGTGTATAGACCATTTTGAACTTAAGTGTTGCTTTGTCTTGTGAGGTACTGGGAGTTTGACCTGGATGTTGGTTCTTTCTGACTAGGAATTCTGCACTAACTTGTTCAGAAGCAATTCTGCTTGGGAACAGAGCTTTATATACTGGTAACTTCTGCTTTTCTTTTACTTGCTGGCTTCACTGGGACAGGTAAATTATTTCAAGGCAGAATAAAATCTAAAACATATCTTCAAAAGTTTTTAAAAATAAAAATTGTCATCTTGAAAAACAATATGAATAAACTCTTTCTCTCTGGAGAAAGGGAACTTCAGAGCAAAAGTCTTGTGGTAACTGCCTCTGCCTTAGGGAATCATTCAAAAGCACAGCAGCCATGAAAATCAAATAGTTTTCACTTGTAATAAAACTTTTTTGTGTTATAACTTTTCTAATATTTCATAAGTCAGGGAAGATTTGCCTTTATTCAATGGATTGCATCATATTATGGCAGGTTTTTAAACACTGACCCATGAGGAAGTTGGTGTTAGGCCATCTCATTTCTGAGCATTTTTTAATGTAAGATTTAAAGTCTTAAACCACAGAAGAATGTATCCAGTGGTGGTGAAATTAGTGGAGGTTAGTCACCTGCAACCAGTTTCAAGTCAGACTCATTGTCCTACATGATTTTCAACTGAAAAACCCAGCTACTTTGTATTATGTATCTAAAACATCAACTCACTGGAAATATTTTATGTTCTCAAATGTTGATAGATAAATCTAGGGGTTTAAAGAGTGGGGAGGAGACTGAATTACAGCGGCTGGACAGATTTTGTCACTTCTATTAACCATCAGCAGCTGTCTGTAGCAGTGACATGCTTAGTCCTCCTTAGTTGTAAGGTAATGTGACTTAACTTATGGCTCAATTGCTTATGTGAAATTGAAGTGTATTTCAGTCAAAGCAGGCTCAGGTTTTGTATGCAGTCACTTGCTTTTTTTGGTTAACATACTGTAATGGTTGTTTTTCTGGGCATTGAAGCTTTTTGAATACCTTTTGTAGTCTGAACTTTTGATAAAGTGGACCTATCCAACAGTGCTTACTGTTAATCTGTGATATTTTTTCCTCTAGACTTTTGTACAGTAAGCAGATACTGCCTGCAGAAATGTTATAAAATATGAAAGATATGTATACATATGCCTTACTGAAAAATTACTTAAACAAGAACACTTGCTATCTGTCACTTTAAATACACTTTCTCAACAGAATTTGCCACGTATGGATATTATAATCAACCATATATAAACATATATAGTGTGTATATATTTTTAAAAAATATTCTGGCATTCCCAAAGTGAAAGACAAGCTGCATCTTCTGAGCAGTAAAACTCTGCTGCTTCTCATTGAGGTTTTATAGGTTTTGAATGCTTCAAGGAAGAGAGATGTTTTTGGTTTTGATTAGTTGCTGAGACATTCCTCTGCTCAGCAGGGAGTAGGTTCTACTGCTTTAGCTAGAACAGAATTCATTATCAACTCCACCACCACCATTGGAGCGTTCTGTTTCTTTAGAGAAGGATCCCTAATTTTTTGTTCTTCCACTTGAAAATAAGATAACTCAGTAACTTCTGAAGTCAGTCGTGTGGATTGTAATTCTCTCTTAAGGCAGATCTTGTGAAAATATAGTCAACTAACACTAAATGTAAAAAATTGAGATCTTGCTGTCAAATACTAATTAAAGAATGATTTGTCAAAAAAATTGTACTTGTTTTCCATGATGATGGTTCTACTAGAACCATCCTTACATTCTTACCTCATTCTTGTATAAAATGAGCCTCGCTGGTGTACACAACAAAATGTAGTCTGTAATCTATAGCAAAATAATTTGAATAATTTTAAGGTAGATGTACTATGGAAACTAAATGCTTCGTTCCCTGCTTGCTAACCTGGCACCTTTTTCTCTTGTGACTTAAATGGTATCACTTTTGAGGAAGAATATGTCTCTTTAGGATCCTTCTTGGATCTTGCTGGATATTCTCTCTTGGAGAGTGATGACATAACGGCTTGCCGGCCAAGCTGTGGTGTTAGAATTACGCAGTGCTCATGTCGCAGTAGGGGGAGCTATCAGCACGCCAAAGCTACAGACACAGCTATCAAAGCTTTCCATTAGGGCTGCAAAAGGCTGGTAATAGCTTTAACGTGCCTTATTCTACTTGTGTTCTGCTGCTACCGTCGTTTCACGCTGCGAATGTAAACCCATAGGATCAAAATTGTACTGCATAAACAGAAACTTCTGCTGCTTTAGGAAATATATTACTCCCTTTTTTGTTTGCTTGTGTGTGAAATTGGCTTCTTAACCATTTAGTAAGTTTTTAGATGGGAAATGGAGAACTAATAAATGGAGGAGGTTTCAGTATACAAGAGGACATGCAAGTCCTTTTGAAATTATCTAGCATTTTTACCTTCTGGGAAGCATCCTTCCTTTGTCCAGATGGGACAGAGTTATGGATAATAATGGCAGAATAATTGGGGGGGGGGGGCGGGGGAAGAGAAAGATAGAAATAATTCCAAAAGAGCTGGATCTATGAGATGCAGGTGGGGGTGGGGTGTTTAAATTAATTGTAGCAAATTTATTAAAGGCTTATAATTGTTTTATAAATCTGTAGGGTTTTTTTGGGGGGTGGGGAGTGGTGCAATCAATCTTGAAAACACATGTTGTCTAAGACTAATCAAGTGATACCTGCTCTAGGCAGGGGGATTGAACTAGATGATCTCCAGAGGTCCCATCCAACCCCTCTCATTCTGTGATATGTACAGATTTGATTTCCATAAAAAGTACGTTTGGCTGTTGATCTTTATTAATGTTTTCTCTGTCATTCTGCCTTTGTGAATACAGAGTAAAACTAGGATGTGTTTTCTTTCTAGGTGAGTAGCTTTTACAAAACAATAGTATTTTTAAAATGTAATTAGGACTAACTCTCAACTAAGAAAAAAAGGTCTTAGTTAATAAAAACCTCTTGTTAGAACATGATTTGCCTTAGTTCATTTAATTCTTTATATAATTTGAAGGCAGTAGACCCTAATGTGTGGAGGACTGTGTCAAAGTACATGTTTGGACTGGAATAAAGGAAGGCTTTGAGATGAAAGACTAAGAAGAGATACTTGTGAAAACTGAATTAGGGAACTCTGTTGATGTTTGCCTTAAAGCTTGAAAAAAAACCCTCTTAAGTTGTTTTGAAAGGAATACAATTAATTAGGGCTAATTTCCTATAGATGAGTGTAATTTTGTTATTCTCATTGCTCAGTGTGAAACACAACAGTTGGTTTGGAGTTGAATCTGTGATGACTTGTCCACTGTTTTCTGTCAAACAGAATGGATAATTTTCCTTGATGGGAAAACTGGTTTACAGTTCTCTTCCTACATACCAATCTTACATAATCAAACTTTTAAGGAACAAAAATACCTTAATTTGAGACATCTAAGCATACTTTAACTTCTCAACACATCGGACATATTGTTAGAGGAGATTAAGACACTGCAATTGCTAAAAGCTTGTTTCTTTAGGAAGCCAAGTTAAAAAGTATAAATGCAAAGTCAGATGCAGAGATCTAATTAGAAAATTTTAAAAAACACAACAAAACCCAAGTAAACCAACTAACCCACTTTCTGTAGAAAGATATCACTAATGTATTTTGCTAGTGTTTGGGTTTGAAGACAACAGTACACTGTAACATATCATTAGGATACATAGTAGTCATAAGAATCGTTTGCTGTTCTCAGCATTTTTAATAATATCTTGAGGAATAGTACCTTTTTATTTTGCATTATTAATTATGCATTCATGTTTGTGGAATATATCTGCATGGGGTTTAATTCATGATTTTTATAACCTCACACTGAACTCTCCCATTGAACTGTTGGGTTTCGTTATGTGGTATTCTTTTGTATTGGGGTCTCAAAGGCCTTCTGTATGTGTGGGTAGGTTTACTCAATGATTTATTTATTTTTGCTCCCCCTTTAACATGGACTAGTGACCTTTTCGAGGTCCCTTTTAGAGTGTAATTCTATGACATTAGCCCTATGTTAATACCTTGTTTAAGAAGAACTGAAAATATCAGTAGCAGGGGAAGCTGCCAACAAAACTTCACCATTAGAAAGCCAGAATTTGCTTTAGAACAAAAAAAGAAAAGAAGTTATGCTTTCCTATTAGTGTTTCAGGGAACTTCTTGAATGCGGTTGGGTCAAGGAAGCTTCTGCATCCAAAGCCTCGTGCCTTAATCTACATGAAATTACTCCCCTTGTTTAATATATGCATATTAGATTAAAGTCAAGGTGGAAAAATTTGGAAGCTTGTTCTTGAATTACCTTTCTGATTGATGGCAATCCATGTTAGGTCAGTGGTTTTCAGGAGGAGGGCTGGACATAGAAAAGAGTAAATAAATAAAATGTAAGCTTGCTATGTGAACCTAAGTTCTTATGCATTGGAAATACCTTCCTAAAAATATAATGGTGATTCCATGTGTGAAGTTCTTGTTTTATGTTCCAGTAAGCATTCACCCATGTGCTTAGGGGTTCTTAGAATATATGCTTTATTTCTATAGAAATTTTGATATATATAAACATGTCTTCACGGTTGATGACATTTTCTGTTCATTTCGTTTGTTAATTTTCTTACCACAGAACTTTCTGGAAAGTGAAAGTGAAAGTGAAAAGATTAGGGTAGGAGCTTTCTATTTTGGGGGAAATCAGGATGCTTTCCATATGTTTTGGGAAGATACTTTAATAGAAACACCCAAGTGGCATGTGAAAGTAAATCAAAATAAGTTAAAATATGCTTCCCAAGTATTTGCGTTGGAAGGACTCTACACTTTCCACTTCATAGCAAACATTTCTTTTTGTTACTTGGAAAATACATGCTCTAAAAATACCGTACTATGAGAATGTTTAGACACGTAAACAGGGAGTATTCACCATCATATGAGTATATTGGTGTACTAAATGGCTGTACCAGGAAAACTAAGCATCTTCACTTTCATGATTTTCATTATTTAAGAATCAATGGCTTTCTTCTTGAAATTTCTTCTTAAATAGGTAATAATATTAATAAGAAATAACCTTAATGTACTGTAGTTAACTGTGAAAATACTCTTCTCAAGTTCTGTTTTTGATTGAGAAAAGCCCCTGGAAAAAGTTTGTAATGATAAAAATCAGTCTTAGATTGATTCAAGCATAAACAGATTTCATCTGATTCAATCTGTCTTTTGGCAAGTAGTATGATTTTTTTGGTAAGAAAATTACTACAAAGACAGGAAGATAAAATGTACTATTATATCTTAAAATGATTTTTTTACTGGCATACCATATGCTTTATACTTTTTCAGACCTTTACAAATACTAGTTTTAAATTGCTTTATCATCAGTATTTGCATCTGAATAGATATCTGTATCTCTTATTTCGAATTAGCAATATTACTGTTTAAAATATACTTTGAAGCGTTATAATGTTAAAAATCCTAAAATTGTATTAAAATTTGTATTTCAAATTCCAAAACAAAAATACATTAATACTTTTTTGAAGTGATTTTTCTTTTTTTATCCAGGAAGAAGAAAGACGTATGGCATCTGTTGCAGCAAGGAAAGAGGAAGAAAGGAAGCGTGAAAGCCATAAACAGACCTTGCTTAAGGTATTTTCTATACTGTGTCCAGTTCTGGGCTTCTCACCATACGAAGGACATTGAGGTCCTGGAGCGTGTCCGGAGAAGGGCAACCAGGCTGGTGAAGGGGCTGGAGGGCAAATCCTATGAGGAGCGGCTGAGGAAGCTGGGGCTGTTTAGCCTAGAGGAGACCTTATTACTGCCTATCTGAAGGGAGGTTATAGAGCGATAGGTGATGGTCTCTTCAGCCAGGTGACAGGTGATAGGACAAGGGGGAATGGCATGAAGCTGTGCCAGGGCAGGTTTAGATTGGATGTTAGGAAAAAATTTTTACTGAAAGAGTTGTCAGGGCCTGGAACAGGCTGCCCAGGGAGGTGGTTGAGTCACCTTCCCTGGGTGTGTTCAAAAAAAGGGTAGATGAGGTACTTTGGGATATGATTTAGTTTAGGATGCGAATGGTTGGACTTGATGATCTTAAAGGTCTTTTCCAACCTTGGGATTCTGTGATTTTACAGCAATAATATATATCCCAATTATTTTTTGCCTTTGGTTATTACATATCCCAGTATGCCTCTGTTTCTTGAAACTTTTTACAGCATAAGTAGGGTGCTCCACAACTGAGATTCTCTTCAGTTAACTATGCAAATTATACTTTAGCAAAAAACCCCAGTTGAATACATGAGTGTGATGTATGTAAAAGGATGGCATACTTCAGTTTCATAAATCCAGGCTAAAATAAAGGACTTGCCAGAGATTTCAAATTCCTTAAACTTGGTCTCCCCCATTTCAGGTGAGTGCTCTAATTGTTGCCATGCAGGGTGTTCTGAAGTAGTTTTTCCTTCATTCTTTCCTGTTGAAGTTCTTCCTTTTGGTAGAAAGAGTTCAGCAGTCATCAGAACAGCAGGTAGACTCCAGCTGTTGTCTTGTTCAGAAGTAGTTTGATCTACCAGACCACCTGGCCTGGTTAATGCTTATATATGTGAGATGGAATAGCTCTAACAGGGGAGACTGAGGTGCACTCTAGAATACCCTTATGGGGCTGGTGACTAAATGGCCTGTGTTGCTACTAGGTGACCAAAGTTCAAGAATCTGAGAGTATCTATGTTCTATTTGCTGTGGGAATATTGCCATTTGTCTCCAAACCCTTTTTCTTTAGAGGAGAAAAAATGCTGAAAACTTTTGTCATCCAGACATGGTTATACAAACATCTTTTGATTCAGCAGACAAAGAAGTAAAAAAAATTTCACATGTCTATATTGTTAAATTACCATGGTAGAATCATATTTCATGAAGCCTGTTAGACTGAAAGTAGTGGCAGGAGGCTGTAAGAAGTATAGCCAATGTATGTAACTCAAAGATACAAGCAGAATGTTAACAGTATGCTTTCAGTAAATTAAAAAAAACAAAACCAAAAAAACCCTGAAAACAAAAACCCAAGAATCTAAATTTATGAATGGCATGGGAAATATATATCTATGTCTAGTGCCTGAAGTTATACTTTGAATTTTATTTCCTGCACATATATTTGTATCCATGTATATTTTCAGTTATAATCCCAAAATAAACAAAATAATAAAAAAGTCTCATACACACTTTCATTCTTTTAAGTGTTGTCATGGTTTGTTTTTGGTGTTTTGTTTTGTGCTTTGGTTGTTTAGTTTTCCCCTGTAAGATACTAAATGTAATTAAGGTTTCTTCAAGTTTGAAACTTTGATGCCACTTCTTAGGAGCACGAAGAAATAGGATATTAGTAAAATTTTTATTAATCAAGGTGTCTGTCTTACTTTCAAACAGTTAAGTAGTAGAAGAGTTAAATACTGATATCTTTTTCGTGATCCAGTGATTTTGTTTCATCTGTAAATAAGTTTGTGTTCAAAATTCTGTTCTCTTTTCCTGTCCAACATATTTGAATTGAAAGGAACATCTGCTCATAGAGACAATATTCTGTGAAAACAGTTGCAAACTATAATGTTGTCATCTTAGTTAAATCTGAAGAAAAATATTTAGTGAATTATATTCTGTGACTTTTTACTGTCACTTTTTCCAACTTTCTTAAACTATATGCAGTATTATGAAATTATAAGTACTCATTCAGAAGCAGACAACTGCACTTTCCTGTATTTACTGCATCAAAAGAAGTTAATTTCAGCAAATCATCTCTTCTTTTTCTCTTGCTAGTGATTGTTTACCCTAACAGCAGAGTTTCCTCATCTCTCTTTTTCCAGACTACTTTTTTTTATTATTCTTTAAAACACACTCCTCTGGGAAAGTTCAAGATGTACCTCAAAATGTACAGAGAGTGCAATTCTTTTCCAGCAGAGGCTGTACTTAATGTTTACTGGAACAAAAAATACAGTTAATGCTAGCAGAATCTTCAGGCTTGTATATTTGCTTTTGTGAAATTAATTCCTCAAGTTTTCAAAGTTCTGTAGGAATCCAGCAGCCTACAGCAGAGTCCTAATAACTCAGGAGAGCTGTAGGGTAATTGAGGTTATAAGGAGACCCTCACCCTTCAGAACAAGTGGAATATTCTAAATTTGATTGATTGGAAGAAAATGCTGACTACTTCAACTTCCCCTGCTCTGTGACATGGAGCCCAGTCATCACTGAAGCCTGTAAGTGTTAGGCACATCATGCTCTTAGACTTCATCATAACTCTTTGGGCAAATTCAGTGTGAAATAGTTTTGACCTCTTGAAAATGGAAAAACTTCTAGAAGAAGAAAATTTAAGTACTTTCCAGTTATGGACAATTATGGACATAATTTTGATCAGCGTTTAAAGTCTAGTAGACACATCTCTGCATTATCAGTCACTGAATCTGATAATGCTTTACTGGGAAACATTTATATGCAGTTGTTCTTTATTCTTAAGGAAATACCTAGACTCTACAAATTAGCAGTCACAAATGGTCTTTTTTGATGAATATTTCTTTGAAAGACAAAGTAGCAGATAATTTGTAGTGCTTTACGCTTCATTTCCAACACCAAGTACTCTGAGTGAGTTATATTAGTGATGTCCACAACTTGCCCACTTTGAAAAGAACTATGTAAAAACATGATGGTAACAGTCACATGTTACCACTTTAGATGAAAACTAAGAGCATAGTGAGTAGAAGTCAAACTTAATATATCAAAAGTCTTAACTTCAAATTGTAAAATTAGGCTTACCCTCATCACCTGCCTTTCTTCACAGGCATATAAACTTTAGAACTTCGTTTTAAAAAGGGGCTATAATAAACCTTTGTAGCTTGTGTGGATTTTTTTTTTCCAGCAATAGTCTGTCTCTAGAACAAAAATGCACACATTCAATTTCAAGACAAAGCTTTTCTACCCGCAGGGTTTTTGGTACAGCCTTGAAATCCTAATCAATACTGTATTTTTTTCCTTGTATCTTCATTAGCCTAACAGAGTACCCTAAAGGAGACAGGAACTGATGTAATATTTAAAACTATGATGTTAGACAGGCTTTTAACACTGCTAAGAATTTGATAAAGGTCCTTACCTTATGCTTAAAGAAAATAATGGGTATCAGGGATTTACCTTGCCTGAGATGTTTTTAGACCCAATTTGAAATCATTCCAATTTGCAGTTTCAATCCAAAATTTCATACCACTGCAGTGGAACATTCATTAGTACATCCAAGAGTATGCATGACTTATCCTTCCCCTGTTTATGGGTAAAAGTAGTGACACACACAGACTGCCCATGAACTGTGAACTGCTGTTCACACTACATAGGGCAAATTCAGGTTTGCCATTCTCTTCCCACCCCCATTTAGACACAAGGACACTTGTTTCTATTTCTGTTCCAATTGTGAAATTCTGAACTAGATGAGATAAATTAAAGGATTCTTAGAATATCAGGGACTCTTCATACTTGGGAAGAGTGAGAAGCTTTGAATTAATGTTGTTACTTTGTATGGACTTGAAAGCTACATTTCTATAGCAACTTATAAACTTTGTATAGTTTAGATCATTATGATACAAACCAAGGAATCATTGGCTTGGATACCGCTTTCTCCATGTTTTTGGATGTAAATTTATTTTATGCTAAGCTCCTTTATAATATTTTTCTCTCAGAAATTCTAAGTCACTGTTTGAGTATCACTGAGAATAGTGTAACAGTGTCCTGGCTGATGGCTAGAGACTTTAGGTTCTCAAAAAGCAAAGGAAGCGAAACTAACAATGAATTTACCCTTTTGTATTATTTATTGCACAGTTTTTTCATTGGAGAGTTCAACTGCCAGTCCATGAGCTCTTACAAAGCACCTTTTTCTTTAACCTTTAGTAAGCCAAATTGGATATATTAAATTATATATATATATGTAAATAATACAATAGCATAATAGGAATCCTAGGTAATCAGAATTTGAATGATTTGACAAGACCAAGTACTTAAGACTTTTGAATTACTGATTCATTGAGAAGAACTGTTTAGAATATAAAAACCACTTTAAAATATTTTGTAATAGGTTTTTAATAACTGAAATCTGTTGTAGTTCTTGTATCTATCTTGAAAGTAGGGTTTGTTTTTCTCTTTTTATAAAATTACCTTTTTGCATTTTTGGAGGATAACTTCTTTCCCCTGTGCAGAGTATGTTGTAATTACTGCTAAAACTTACAGCAATTGCATAATTGTCTTAAATGCTAGCAGCATGGAGGAAAGTATGAGCAGTCTGGCCTCTTTTGCAGGAGGAGTGTTACAAGTAGCTCCAGACTGTCAGAATGAGACTTCTGTGGTATCCACACTGAACAGTTCAACTCAATTCTTTCACAAGTTGTGGATGTATTTTGTTCCTTTTCTTGTTTCTGTTATTCCAAATTTTGTGAAATTGTTGCTTGCATCTTTGTAGAGTTAATTTGTATAACTGCCAGCATTGGTTTTGATGCATAACTACCAACCAGTACTATCATTTCTTCAATTTAAAATGTTTTGATTAAGCAACCTATTTCTTTTAGTATTAATGAGTGTGTTGATACAGTACTGTCATAACTTATTAGACTTTTCTATCTTGTTGCAGGAAAAGAAACGGTTAACAATTTGTAATATTGCCCGTCAGTGGGAAATACAGCAGAATCGAGTAGCTCTTGTGGCTTCTTTAAACCAAGATAAAGATCATGAACCAAGTCAGATCAATGGCAGTGCTGCATATGTGTTTCCTGAAGAAAGCAGGTGTTTTGGGGGGAATTACTTCTTGTTCATGCTTTATATTGCAAATTACTACCTGTCCTCGGAGGTGTCATTCTATTTCTTTATTGAAAGGAATATATCCAAATCAATCTTGAAAAGATGTTTTCTTTGTGATTAAGCATGGTGGCTGCTAGTAATAAGTAACATATTTTAAGTAATGTAACAGCAACTCACTGAGCAAAAAAGTGCAAAGTAAATTATTACATGATTTTGCTAAATAAGGGAAGATGCTGTGTTTGCAAATGTAAATATGATTTTTTTCATGACCTTGACAGCTTAGATCATTGCTTTCAGTTGAAATTAAAGAAATATATCAAGAGGTTTCATAAACTGAGTGTTGAATTCATGTTCTTCGTTTGACCAGCATCATCTCTTACTGGACTGCTTTCATACCCATTTTATTTTAACACTAGCAGTTCTTTGACGTAGTTCTATTCCCAAGAGAACTTTTGTATTGTTGGCTTAAAGTATATTATTTCTGTGATACACTTGGTGGCTTGTTTATTTGTGTCTAAAAGATGGCTCTCTGGCATGTAATTTCAAAACAGAATGAGTGAAAAGCGTGTGCCTTAGATTGGCTAAAGCCAAACTTGCATCATTTCAGTTTGTCTAGCTCAGGCAAAAATAGTCTGCACAAATTCAGAAGCAAGTGCAGCTTCCTGCTGGGCCTGATAAGCACTGGAAATGTCAGGTACAGGCAGGAAGTATTTGCCTTTTACAAACAGAACCCATCTGAGTTTCAGTTTAGTATTGGCTAGACTTGCTTTTTATCTCCAAGTGCTGCATCCTTTGAAGAAAATTTTTCCTAGCATTTTTTAATAGTCATTTCCATTCCTGTGCTTCCAAAGCTTTCCCATGAACACACATTTAGCCATGGCTTTCTTGCTGCCTTAGTTTCTTCGCAGTTTCATTCAGTGTCAGTAATCATCCACCATGACCAAACCAGTGTAAGTAGGGTAGCATTGAACATTGTCCTGTTAATGAACTCTTTGCTTGAAGTCGTGCTTTTAGGTAACGTGTTCAGACCTTTTCCATGGAGTTGTAGGGAAGATCTTGATGTAATGCTATCTCTGCTTATGCTGGATACAGTCATTAAAGTTGGTTTATTCCTTATAGATTCCTGACCAGAAGTGTTAGAATTCTTTTGTCAAATCTGTAGTAATAAAATATAATGCATAAAATGTTTCCATGTTCTTGTGAAAGTTTTTGTAGTTTAAGATTTGCAGAACACGTTGTAGAAATCAAAGTGGTTACTTTAATGACATATCAAATTTCAATCCCCTCAAGATGTTAAAAAGTAAAGTGTGTGCTTTATTTGTGTATATTATAATCCTCTTATGCAAATTACAATGCATTTAGTTTTCTGAATTGGAGACTTAAGTTTGGAGTTTTTCTTTCATGACTGGTTAGAGAAATGTGTGATAGTGATCTTTAACACTGATTTATATTAATTTAAACAGAATTATGAAGATGTAGTAACGTGTCTTAGAATCAAGCTGTACATAACACTGCTATTTTTTGCTTTTAAGCCTTATTGCTCTTTAACTCCAAGTTAAAATTAACATTGATCTACTACTGTATTTTATAACTGAAGAATTTCAGAAGGTGTCTTCAAAATTAATGGCTAAGCAGTAAAATGCCAGGTGAAATTCAGCATAGATAATTACATCTTCAACATATAAAATGATGGGCTCTCAACCTTTCCAATCAGGAGTGAAATCTTAGAGTTATGGTTGCTTGTGTCAAGAAAACATCAGTTGAGGATCACTAGTAGTCAAAGCAGCAAAATATATTAAAAATACTAAGAAGGTATTAAAAAGTAAAATAGTAACAATCATTATGCAACTTTCTAAACATGTGATTTGTGCTCCTTTTGAATTCTCTCTGCACTTCAGGTGAGTTTTAAGTAAGATCAGGTTTTAAGTAAGATGCACAGATATGGGATTTGAATACCTGGACTTACTGCTTAATGTTGCTCTTGTGAATTGAAAAGCTTCTGTTATTTCAAAGAAATGCTTATTCATGCCTATTAATTAAGGATTAAACTAGGAAAATAAGCAATATAATAAGATTATTCTCATCTCTTAGCAGAATAATGAATCCTGATCAGATAATGTGACATTGGGTTTGAGGAAGGAGTGATATTCGTGTTCAAGAATAAAAATAACCAATTATCCTGAATGGGTTTAAAAAAACCAAAACCTGTCCTTAAAATGATTACTCATGTCATAACTTTTTACATTTCATGTAGCAAACAAAATGTGGAAGTGATTTTGCTTGAATAAATACAGTGTTTGAAGCTGGCTTCAGATGTGTAAAGTAACATGAAATATGTTGAGTCTGCATTCTGAGTTAAAATGTTTAAGCAGATTATTAAATACGAATTATTTATTTCCCCTCCCTGTCCAACTCAAACACACCCAGAGCCTTTCTGCCAAAGAACTAGAATATTTGCAGTGTTACTTGATGGAAAGAGGTTTTTCTGGCTCTTAATGTCTTTGAACCGGATTGGGTACTGCAAATGAATGCTGAGAAGTGCAATCATATTTAACATGTCGGTAAATGAAAGGACTATTAATTGGTAGAATTATTTTCAGTTAGTAATATCATCTCATTTATGTCACCGCATTTTTCTTTCCTCCACAGGTCTCTTGATACAATACTGAGCAGTGCAGTACAAGGCTTGTCTGTTCTTGAGTCTCATTTAGTGGAAGTGGAAGGAGACACTCTTTGCCTGTATGGTGCTGGAGCTCTGGAGTGCCTGGATCGAAACTGGAGTGTTCAAACAGCTGGAATTATTGTCACGGTGTCCTTTATGTTCATAGAATTTGATGAAATTGTTCAAGTGTTAGCAAAACTGAAGATAAAATTTCCGAATTCTGTGGTAAGAGTGCCTCAGATTTCAGCTGGGTGAACAGCCATGGAATATTTATTTTCTGAGAGAACCTTAATTTGGCATAGTCACCCTTGGGTGCTTTAATATAGATAGATACATTTGTGAATTACATGTTTGCTTGGTGTTGCGCTATAATGTTAACTTGAGACTTCTTAGAAACCAAGGCTTAAATTTAGATTCTCACAGAGTGTGGTGTTTTCAGACTGGCTGTTATTTCTCTTAATTCCTTTGATCTAGCTGATTATTTTTAAGTGGCAGAACTGATGTGTAAATACAGTATTACTATTCTGCTATATTGTGATGGATTGGTACCAGGAGACCTTCATTTGTTGTAAGTTCAGAGATCAAATAGCTAGTAGGATAAAGAGTGGGGTAAAATTCAAAGGGAGTAGATACCTAAATCAGTACAGCTCTTGCTTTCTTCATCAAGAACTAAGGAATTGCAAAATAAACGAGATATCCCTTCAGTGCTTTTTTCTTGGACATTTAAAGAACCAAATATTTTTCAGGCAAATAGTAAAAAAAATATAATGTACATAAAGCAATTTGTTACTTAGATGGTAGGTGTCTTGAGCTCCTTGCTTCTTTTTAAGGGTCTGAGTGTAGCACAACTTAATGGTTTAATTGAGATTAGACAAATTTATCTACGTCAATGAAGCAGTTGTTTGAATGGGGGGACAAATTTATGGGGAACAATAGAATGTCAACTAAATTTTTTAACTTAACAATCAATTTTTCCTCCTTCCCTTTCTTTTCATAATGCTACTATGTAGCCAAGTACACCATGCTCATAGGAACACTAGTGTAGGGCATGATTCAAGGAAACACAGATATATGACTTAATGCCAGTCCGCTGTGGCCAAAAGAGCAGAATGTTTAAAAACATGTATTGTACTCATTTTCATGGGTGGATGTGGCAGTTGCTTTACTTAATTGCTCAAGTAGCATCACTGGTTTTCGGAGTGTTTTTGTAACATTCAAAATATTAGTGCTGTTACTAAAGGATTTATAAATTGCTTAGCAGTTTGGCATTTCTAAATATATGTAATACACCAGTTGGTTTACACATTGATGTGTTTTGTCACAAAGAAACTGAGTTCGTTTCATTTGGGGTCTTTATCAGACTGAAAGATTGTTTGAGTTTGAAAATTGAGTGGCATAGAACGGGGAATCATTGTGTTCATTCTTTATTATTTCCTTATTTAATTTATTGTGGTTTGATTTTGTTTTATTTTTCTTTTAAGCACCTGAAGTTTAAGGAGACAAATCTCACAGCGCTGCAACAATTCAATGCGTTAGCCCAGATGCATCGCCTTGAACAGCTGACAGTTGATCCTCAGGGAAATCCAGTTGTCAACTTTACTTTATGGAAATACTATGTTCTGTTCAGGCTGAACCATTTTAATCTACAGAATATCAATGGAGTAAAGGTAGGACAGTATTGCTTCCTTATTATTAGCCTTATAAGATTAAGTGGCACTGGCTTTTGTAAAAAAGCAGATAAATTACTATTAAAATGAGCAGACCATATCTATTTCCTTTCAGTACTTGGGGAGGGAGGGGGATTTGGGTAGACTTCACCATATAACTTCTTGTGCTGTGCATCCATTGAGTCCAACTACAGTATGTTACAATCAGTGACGTTGGTAAGATTCTTAGTTGCCGTGAAAATGTTGAATTTTCTCAGATATTGGAAGTAACAGTCCAAATATTTTATCTGAATGGTTGGGATTTAACTGAAAAGGAAGACTTTCCATTATTATTGCTGCACATGTTTCTAAAAAAATAGAATCAAGTAAAATCGTGTTCCTTAGTTTAAGAAGCACTTCTTTATTATGTTCATAATGCTGTGCTGACATTGAATGCTTGTGCAAAACATGCATTTGACAGACTACTTAATAGTTTAGAGTATATGATTTGTGTTTTCCAGTGTTATGAAATATAGCTAAAATAGTATTATCTTCTTGAAGCTTACTACAGGTAAAAGTTTGTCAAGCAGATTTTTTTCCTTTTTTCCTGCTTGCTGTGTACAGTATTGTTAGTGTGTGGGTTTTTTGGGTATGTGGGTTTTAAGTTTAAATAAATAGAAAGTTAGGATACTAATACTACTGTTCTGTGTACTTCATATTCCCCTTTACAACAATTTTAAGTAAATGTATTCAAGCATTTAAATGGCTGTTTTATACTTGGACTGTGATCATAAAGCAGTGAGAGTAGTTACACAATGTCTGAATGTGCACTCAATTTGAAATTCTAAATATGTTAAAATGGTGTTATGGAAGTTAATTAGAGCAAAAATAATACATAGTTTAGTGTTTAGATCTGGTATTTCAATTTGGTCATCGCCGTATGTCTTGGAATTAGGTATTATACCTGATACAGCCATGGCATGAATGTTGAGGTTTACTCTGTTTTAGTCCTATAAAACATGAATTAGTTGCACAGAGGAGTAGGAGTCCTTTAAAGAGCTTAAAATTAACTATCAGAGAAAGGATAGAATAAAAGAGGGAGGCAAATATGACTCTCCAGCAGCATGGTATTTGGAAAGAAAAATGTGATAGTCAGTAGTCCCACAAGAAACTTAGAATAACTTTTTATTTAGTACTTTATGAATGTTGATTAAAAAAAGAAAAGGGGATGTTGAATGTGGGTTTAAATTTTTTACTGTTTAACCACACCATAAATTTAAAATCAACACTAGTGATTCAGATTAAAAGAAAATAGAAAATAAATCTTGTCTGGTCTTCATGGAAAAGAAAGGAGGAGAAGAAAACAACTATTTAAGTAGATATTTTTTTTTTGTTGTTACAATCTCAAGCTCAGCAAACTTAAGCTTTGAAGGAAAACATTGAATTTAATATTGCTTGGAGTTTAGTTCAGTAAATGGATTTATGTGTAGCACTGCATGCTTTCTATGTAGGATCTGTATGACTGAAGGACATTTTTGTCCTCAATAAACTTTCAGCCAGACCATATTATATGAAGATATGCACACAGAATTCTTTCCAGCATCGTTAATCATTTGAAAAGTGTCAGAGCCAAGCAGAAGAGATGAACTCTGATCACTGGTTTTCATTAGTCTACAGCAGAAATCACGATACCCAGCTTTGCAGATATATATTACCTTTTCTTTTAAAATCAGTATTAGAAGATACTGTTTCAATATAAAAAACACAAACCCTTGAAGTGTGTGCTCACACCTTACATCAGCTTTTAATAATAGTATCAGCATTAAGTGATAGTTTCAGATGATGGAAAGGGAAATGCACGTATTCTGCTATTGATTTGTTGTTTGTGCACAATGTTTGTAAAGATTGTGTTTGCCACTCTGAGTAATGTATAGCTGGGGAGTAAAAACAATAACTGCTAACTGAATTAACTCAAGTTGTGTAACTCTGGCAGTTTTGAACTTAAGTAAATGATTGTATAAGGAAACCTTTATTTTTTTCCCTTCCATTCCGGTTATGTTCCAGGCTAGAAGCTGTTAGTCTCTCCCTAACAGTGATTTTTGTTCCCCTGCCAAACAGTTACATTTACTGTGATGAAGGAAATTCTCTATTGAGACACACTTTTTGAAGTTTTTCCCAGAGATAGTAATCTCAGATGAATTAAGAGTTGTCAAGGTTTGAAGTGACTGTACAGAACGCTTTCCACCCAGCAGCATGGCATGGCATGGCTTGCAGTATAACAGATGCACCACGTTTACTGAATTGGTGCCTGTTTTCTGTGCTTGGCAAGGAGTGAGCAGAAGAGACTTACATTTATGTGATATTACCGTTGTAATCTTTTTGTGATTAATAGAGCAAACAATGTACTGGAGTAAGATAGAGAACATGAGTCTCTATGAACTAGAGAGTGTATTCAGCATTGCTGTCTCTGTTGACCTGGTCCTTATGCTTCTCTTAACATAAATAAATAAATTAAAATCACTTAGTTCTCCAGCAGACATTTCTGCCTGCAATAGTCTTTGTTTGCCTAGCTGCCTTCTGTGCTCTTTGTTTCAGACCTTGCTTCTGTTAAATCTTTAGTGAGGTCATCTGCTGTTAGGCTACCGAGTAAGACTGATTTAATTTTAAGTGAAAAAGAATAAATCTGAACACTGTGAAAATAGAAATGACTTTTAAAATTTCTAATATCCTGACCTATGTTTTATGTGGTTAATTTGTTCCTGCATTATGCTCATGCAGTATATGTTAGGCAAGGGTATTTATTTAGGCAAGCTTATAAACATTAAAAAAGAATATAATATAATAGAATTACCTTAATTTGGCTCAAAATTCCATTTTACTCACATGTTTGAATAATGTAGAATACAAAATTGTCTGGAAGTACAAAAATAATAGTCAATCTTGTGAGTATTAAAGTTTTTTCAAGAATAGGTTTCTTTCCAAAAATGTAAGATGAACAGAAATTAAATTTGGTCCAGAAGTTAAGAAGTCACTGTGTGGGTTTTGTTGTCCTGTATTATCCAGGTCAGATTTAGATGATCGTAAAGACTTCTTCTGCACTCACTGGAAAGCCAGGAGTCTAGAAACTGTGCCAGCAAACTTTTGGCAGTTGAAGTCAGTTCACAGTCTGGCCATCAGGGCAGGAGAAACACAGGCCATGGTCTCCAAGAGGTTATGAGCCAAGGCAAACAAAAAACAATAACAACCACTAAAAAATAAAACCCTTTCACCTTCTTTTTTAAAAATTGAAATGTGTAAAATTAGTCCTGAAACTTTTCAACCATTGAAAATTAGTTGAAAGCATCATCTGTAATTTAATGCTGACCCACCAGTATGTATGATATTTGGAGAAGCATATTAGTGGAGCATTTATTTCTGGGGAGCTGAAAAACCCAAAGAAAATTCTCTTCTCCTTTTTTCTTTTTTCTTTTTTTTTTTTTTCGCCCTCTGTAAGGCTTCTCTTTCTATAAAGCCTTCTCTATAGTGCTGCCAAAATAGGAGAGACGGTAACTTATCTTTTCACATGTGGGTGCCCAGAACTTTTTCATTTCTCCAGTGTAACTTGATCAGAAACTTTCCAGTAGACCTTCTGTATGTGTCTGCAGTATGGAGTAGAATTTATATGTCTGGCCTTCAGATACTCAGTGTAAGAAATAGTTAAAAAAAAAAATCAAAATCCTCATTTCAAAGACTATCATGAAGCACAGGGTAGCATAGTATACATTGAAGTTTCCAGAATTACAGGAAATAAAACAAGCACAAGTACCTCATTTGGTTTCTTTTAAGGTACATTTAAAGTGCCAGTAAAAGCAAATCTACATTTTGAAGACATGCCTGGAACAGATCTGTATGCAGTCTTCTGTATAACAAATTTCAGTAATTCTCAGTGTACATATGTAATGAAATATGAATGTGCCAGTGAAACTTAACTTTTTTTTTCTTTTCTTCCCCTTCTCTCCCTTCCCTCACAGGTTACTGAAAATGATATTGTAATGGCAGAAAGACTCTTTGGCATTCTGGCCTATGTAGCATCTTCTGAGCTGCCACATTACCGCATGCTTTCATTATTTGGAGAATCTAGGTAAAATACAAGGAATGGAACTGGAGTTTGTCCAGAACATACTGTTTAATTATTTTGCACACTGTTTTGGTAAATTCTTTCTGGGTAAAGAGACAAAGATTTCACAAATAGTATTTAGAATATTTGTTCTCTGTTTCATGGAGAAATATTAGCATCAACTGATTTATGTAACCAGAGGTTTACACAGAAGTTGTATGAAGTCTGCTGAGTAAGATTAAAAGGTACACACACACAAATATACTGCTTGTTTAATTCTCCAATTGTACTGGTATTGGTGAAGTTTTATGGACTGTCACTATAAAGACTGAGTATTTTTAGTGGGTATCTTGTAGTGGATGACTAAAACAGTTAAATTTGACAGTTGGAGTTGAAAGAAAAAAGGTGCTTAAATAGTTTAACATATTTTTGGTCTTCTATATATAGGTACTTAATATAAGTTTAAGCTGCAAGATTTCCTGTTTAGGAGATGCTATGTAATATATGTCAAAATCAACTGCACAGAACCAAATTAACAGAAATATCTGGACTCGTATTTTGGGTGACTTGAGGATACAATAAACATGAAAGCTCATAAAGTACATGTTCAAAAGGAAAAGAAGAAAAAAAAAGACAACCCTCAGAATTACTAGTAACATCTGCACCTAAAGTTTCCCATAATTAAAACTGTAAATCTCTTTATTTTTTCACAGAAGGAAACAGTTCCATTATCTGCTGGAGGGAAAGAGAAAGAAGTCTGGGACTGAGAGCGAGGAAAGCAGTGATAACAGAAGATATGGAGGGGAAAACACAACTCGAGCAACATTGAATTACTTGACAAAGGACTTTCATATGGAAAAGCTTGAGGTAGGTATATCATTACAAAACACTTGCATCCTCTATTATATAATCTTAGTCGTGGAATTTCCCTAAATATTTAGTTTCAGTTGTGCTATTGAGAATGGTGATTCTGAATCATAGAATGGTCTGGGTTGGAAGGGTCCCCAAGGATCATAGAGCTCCAACCCCCCTGCCACAGGCAGGGCCACCAACCTGCAGGCCTGGATCTACACAAGGTTGCCCAGAGCCCCATCCAACCTGGCCTTGAACACTTCCAGGGACGGGACATTCACCACCTCTCTGGGCAGCCCGTTCCAGCCCCTCACCACTTTTTCTGTAAAAAACTTCCCCCTAATAACTAATCTAAACCTTCCCTCCTCTAGCTTCAATCCATTCCCCCTGCCATTATGTATCCTTTTAAAAAGTTGAATCCCCTCCTGTTTCTCTGCTCCCTTCATGTACTGGAAGGCTGCAATGAGGTCTCCCCGCAGCCTTCTCTTCTCCAGACTGAACAAGCCCAGCTCCTTCAGCCTCCCTTCATAGGGAAGGTGTTCCAGCCCTCTGATAATCTTTGTGGCCTCCTCTGAACCCTCTCCAAGAGTCTCATATTTATCTTGTATTGGGGGCCCCAGATCTGGACACAGTACTCGAGATGGGGCCTCACGAGAGCAGAGCAGAGAGGGTCAATCACCTCCCTGTCCCTGCTGGCCACCCCTCTTCTGATGGAGCCCAGGATACTATTGGCCTTGCGAGCTGCAAGAGCAGCTGAAGTATTGCTGCTTACCATATTTACATGTATGATCAAGCATTTTGTCAAACTAATTTTGCCAGAATACTAGATAAAAGCCCCTTTCTGTCTTCAGTGAAGCGGTTCCCAGACTACTGAGAGCACAATCACAGAAATACATTCTCACCTACAGACATTACGTTCATAATGATGTGCACCTACTTTAGTAAAATATAAGAAGTGAGCATAACTTTTTACAAAGAAAAACGTATATTGCATGTTGGATTTTTCTAATGGAATTGGAAAGCCAGAAAGTATATCCCAAAATGAATTGGTGAATGACTTCAGACAAGATTTGACATAGTGCAGACTGCAATGATCAAGAACTGTTTCCTAGTGTTTAAACGAGCTACGGGAAAATAAATATATATGCAATCTATTAGGTTTAATTATTAATGAAACTGCAAGCTGGCTTGTTTCAGACAAGTGCATCAGTCACGCTTGTTTTAGTTTGTGTTTCTGATCTGCTAACTCTTTTGCTTGGACAGAAGGAAATTGTTCTCAGGGAGAACATGCTTTTTTCATCTACAGTCTCCTTTCTGAACAGTCATTGTGAGTTTTAGCTGTATGCACCTTGCTTCCCACATTTGTCCCACTATTTGATTTTTGGATATGTGGAAATTTATAAATCCTCTAGTACAAGAGATTAAGTCAAGTAAACACTGAATTCAGTTCTTGCATTGTGGTTTTGTTGCATCAGATTCATAGCATTAAAAAAAAATTAAGAAAACATATTAATTTCAAAAGCTAGATGGCTTTTAAAACTTTGAATGGCATACAGTAAGACAGCGAGGCATTCCTCTTGTCCTTTACCATGGAACAAGTACTATAAGAAAAGAAGCTTGTACAGTTCATTCATGCATTGTTTCCTCTTCCCAGTGCAGCAATTCACACCTTGTCCTTTGTTATAGCATTAAGTACGTAGCAGCAGATATGAAAGAATGTCACAGGAGGAGAGTAAGATAAGCAAAAAAGACTGATTTCAGTTCCACATCAGCAGTAAACTAACATGATAAATGTGATTGAATAAGTTTAGTGCTTAAAACGACAGTCTGAGTCATTGATTAATAATTTGGCTTTTTAGATGAAACAGCTGGAAAGTATTTTCTCTGCTTTATCACTCAAGAAAACATCTGTTTTGATGGCCTGAAGCATGACCTAAAAGTTTTAACAGTGCCATAAATCAAACCAGTTAGATATTTAGCACCAGTATAACTTACCACTCAAAGTTATGGTATTTTATAGAAACTCTGCAGAAACAGGGATTAATACAGTTTGAGTAGCCAATATGTCAACGAGTAGTTGCATAAAGTGTAATTTTATTTTTTTTTAGAAGGGTTCAGGTTACTTCAGTAACTAATGTAGACACATCTTAGGAACCATGCATTTGCCACTGTCCATTGGAAACCAGTGGAAAGGATGCATACAGGCATATTTCTCAGAAAATATGCATAGTTCTTGTAAGGGCAGGTAGATAAACATAGTTACTTTCCAACTGTTGTACTGTAATCATGAAAAGCTGAGGAGAGAAGAAAGGAAAGTAGTCTGGTGCTTAATTTCTGTAAACTTCACTGCTGTGCCAGACAGCAATAAAAATTATAATGCTGTTAAAAAGTATTTCCATGACAACTTCAAAGTGGATTTCAGATAAATGAATATAATAATATTCATAATGCAATAAGATTCTGTAGGCACACTCATAAAAGCTTGACTTAAACCCTGGGCAGTGTAACTTAAAGCTGACAGGAAAAAGTGTGCGATGTCCTCTTATGTGCTTCAATTTTTTTGGTTTTTGGGTTTGTCCTGGTATAACCTTTTTTCCTTTTTATTGTACAATGTGTAATGCTTCTCCCTTGCAGGAAATCAAGGAAAGAAAAGCATTTTGCCAGACATACGTCGAGAACTTAGTGAAAGAAGCAGCTGACATCAATATGAAAAATGAGTCGTTGCAGAAGCTCTGGCCTCAGATGTTCATTGAGCTTGTCAGAGATGCGGTGATAGAAATACGCAATAAAAATTCCTACATGAAACTCTGCTTACAGCGGATCACTGATCAAAATCAGTAGGCAAGGCTTGTTGTCTTGCAAGCTTTAGGTTTCACTACTCTATGCTGTTTTACAAACTTAAAACAATAGAACATAAAATTGACATCGCTATGACATATTTCTCCCCAAAGGACCTTTAAATCATTAATTAACTCTTAATAGTTTTGAAATAGAAGTTTACTTGCATACTGTTTTAACAATGCTTTCTTGGCTAAAGCGATGAGATGGTATAGAGGTAACTTGATTGTCATGTTTTACTAAGCTCTTGTTTATTTTTCCTTGCTACCCTTGCTTCTGCAGTGCTACAGCCTTGATTTTTTTTTTTAAAGAACAAATTTACAATCTGCTTGCCTTATTTTTTTATTGAACATTTTTCAATTGTCACCTGTGTGCTGCTGTTTAAAAAAATCAAGACTAGTAGCTGGGGTTTTTTTAATGAGCAAAAGCTAATTATTTTTACACCCTGAACTTGATGAAGACCTTGTTTAATCTCTAAGACCACAGAACACATTTTCACAGTGGTGCTATCATGCCATAAGAGTGCTTGGTATATCAACATTAATGAGCCTAATTCTCACCAAATTGCCCAATCTTGATTTCAAGCGTTTTTGGTGAATTTAATTTGTATTAGTTTGTATGAATTATTATAGGTAAAATATTAATTCAAGGTATGTTAACTTAAGCTTTATTTTTATTCTGTTAAAATGTTAATAGTACAATTTCTTTTGGTTTTTTGATTGCAGAATGATTTTTTTGAAGTATGTATTATATTTGGTACAGAAACCAATGACTACTATTCAGTTGTAATTAATTTCTGTTACTGAAAATTTCATACTTGTTATCAATAAAAAATTTCTTCACTCTTGCACTTCAGAGATACTGTAAAAAACAAAAAAGTACTGTGTACAAAGAAAAGAGTTCTTAATGATGAATGAAGAGATTTGACAACTTGCTCCCCAAATCAACTGTGAATGGGTAGAAAAAAATATAGTCCATGGTACAGTAACCTCTACTGTAAACAGCTTGCCAGCTTCTGCTCAGAAATTGGATTTAGGAACTGTTAACAAATCTATCTGATTCCCGTGGCTAGTTTTCATATACAGGTAGAAAGCTGTGCCACTTATACTTCACTTCATAGTTCCATTGTCTCTTAACTAAAATAATCCAGAACCTTTGTGCATTCTTTTACTCAATTCAAATTAATCTTATTTTACTTAAGCTCATTTATAGAAAAGATATGATTGTAACCAAGAAAACTTCCTGTAAGGGTTTCTGTGGCTCAAAAGTAAGTTTGTTTTTAAACTTTACCTGGACAAGACTGTCTGACAAAGCAGAGATGCAAATACAGTTTTGTACCTTTCTATGCCCTTGAAGTACCATTGAATGAGAAGTAGGATTCAGGTGCTCACAGGTATTTTGGAATATGCAGACTACTTGCATTCAGTTCTAGCTGGTCTATCTAAATTGTCAGAAAGAATCTGTTTTCAGAGCATGTTATGGGTTAACTGGTATGCATTCTATTAAAAGTCATTTTCAATTTGGTTCATGTTATGTGATATTCTAAAGGATACTTGCAGGTAGTTGCTTTTCAGTCTTTACAGAATTTAAACTCTTAAACTCTAAGGAAATGCATAAAGTCCTGAAGAAACTGCTCCCATAGTTGATGATAAAATTTCATAAACAAGCACTCCTCCAGGCCTTTTGAGCTGCATAGGTAGTAAGATTATTGTATTTGATAGGATTTTTTTTCTTTCTCTTGGAAAATTGAACTCTCAAGTTTCATGGTGTATTTTTTTAAGGGAACAAATTTAGAGCCCACAAAATGTGAGAAAATGAGGGTTTACATTATAAAAATAGTGTAAAAATGATAAAGGCAAAGATTTTTGGATGCATCAGTTTGTTTACGGCATTTCTGTGCGGAGGGGGTGGGTAGAGCAATTCCAGCCTCTGCATGGGGACAGAAACCTCAGCAGCTGTGTGAAAGTGCAGAACTCTCCTGATGTAGCTGGAGCAGATGGGCCTCTTTTGAATCAGAGTCAGCAGCAATAAAAGACTGGAAAAAATATTTTAAGAGGGGTGTATTGGTCTAGAGGAACAGGAAGTTCTCCATGGGAAAATCCAGAGAAAAGCCAGAGTTTTTGATACTTTAGAAGCATAAACTTGATTGGGGACATTAAGGTAGGCTCTTGAAAAAGCTGAGTGAAGTGAATCAGGGGGTATTGACTGTGAGTCGTAGAAACATCTCCTTAAAATGCTCTGTATTCCCAGTGGTCTGTGAGTGCTGCCAGTTTGGACTTTTTCTTTTCTTTCACTAATAGCAGCTGTTTCATAACAGGTTTGCTAAATAGCTGAATCCAGGGTAGTTAGGCAGCTATTATAAATGAAGAAAAGATTAATGTTGGGCTGCCTAATTTTTTTTTACATAAAACCAGTAGGAACAAAAAAACCTGTTAATGTTTTACTAATTCTTTCTAGGAAACAAGCGAATGATGGACTATAATGATGGACATAGACATAGTACATAGAATTTTAAGTAGCCAGGGGATCCTAAAATTGTTAGCATATGTTATCAAAATTATGTTACTATCTGTCAGTTTGTGCAGGCTTGTGGGATACATCACTGCAGTTCCTTATTAAGGACTTCTGAGTGTCTAAAAATTTGAAGCAGCAAATTCTTAGGTATCCTGAAACTTAAGTACTACATATATAAACTTTCTATGTTTACAGGTGTTAATTAAGGAGTTATCAGCCATTAATAGCCATTGATTTTGAAGGTGAGGACCTCTTTAATAAAACCTTAAAAGCTGAAAGGTTAATTTTTTTTCTTGCTCAAAAGCCTTTAAATACTGCAAAAAAAAATATTTTTATAGCATTACTATTTTATTTAATACCCCATCCAAAATCAACTCTTGTGATCTCTTCATGTAGCAGAATCCTCTCCTGACCTTCTGCACAGGACAGAAGCTGCTATTACAAAAATTCCATGTGTTAAACAGAAATCATCTTAAGGGTTAAAAAGATGTTGTTTGGACTTTGTTTTCCTAAAACTTGTTTCCATTGATTTGGGGATTATTTGTCCAACTCTTTTTTAGAAAAAATCTTCTCTGTGTCCAGCAAAGGCAAATAATGATGTATTTTATTTTTTTGTTTCAGTTCAGCTGTATTGTGCATGAAGGCCCTGTTATGTCATGCAGAGTCACTGTTTATTATGCAACTGAAATTTGATCTTCAGTAAGGAGACTGGTGAAGAGCTGTATTTCATACACAATTTTTCAGATCCTATATCAAAAGTAGAGATGCAGATCTGCCAGCACAGTGGAACAAAAGGAGAAGCTATTCACTTGATGCAAACAAGCTAATCCTGTCAGTTTTGAGGGGGAAAAAGTTACTGGGAAGAGGTTTTAACTGAGCATTGTAAAGTAAGTAAAGCTGCACTACTGCCTGGTACAAAGAGGTAGCTCTGAATCCAGAAACAGTTGAAAATTTCATTTTCTATTCACTGCAGATCGGTGATATAAAAGTGAAATATCTTATTCTACTGCTACAAATGGTCATACTCTTATGTAAGCAAAATACCAAAAAAAGCTCACCTATTAAAATACTGGCCATCTGCAAATTTAGTTAGGCTCTTGTGCTAATAATGAGTCCATAATTTATTTGTACGTTCTGCAAATTCAGGACAAGTGGCTACTTTTCTTATCTGAGCTCTAGGTTCTTTACTCACAGCAAAAGTCATGAACACTGATTTCATTTGCTACTTCTTGTTACAGTGACACATCAGGATGAGCTGTTTTTCATTTAAGGAGGCTGAGGCGAGAACTTGCTGTTTCATATTAAGCAACATTCACAAAGGTGTGATTTAAGTTGGGGGGGTCAATGTACATACTCAAAATCACAGTAACAGCTATTTGTTTTGATTGGGAAAACAGACTACTTGAATATGTTTCATGGCCCACATAACACAAACTCTACATCTTGAAGTCCAGTTCCAGGGAAATTCCTTCTCTAAGTTGGAGGTATCAGCCTTTTGCTAGGCATGGTGTTTTGTTAGATGTGTAAAATAAGGAGAGAGAAAAGAGCAGATTAGCTATCACTTTGCTCTATGCTGTGATAAAGTTGCTTTTATTCAAAAGTGAAGATAATTGGGTTTTGCATGCTAGAAAGTAGAGGGTGTTGGCTACATAGACTCTAAACAATCTTGCAAAAAGCTTATTAGTATCTCCTTACATCACATCAGAGCTGGATTTTCTTGAGCATGAGCTAACAGATATTGAATCTAAGGGACTGTTTATACAACCCAACTATCTAATTTTTTTGGCTAGCTTTGTTAGGCTTCTGCTCTCAGGGGAAGAAAGATAAGCTCTTCTGGAGGATCTCTTGTCTCTGTTTACTGTGATGAAAACAGCATTTCTTTACAAGCTGCATATTGGACCTTATATGCCACACTTGGGGACAGATGATTCTGCTTATTGTATCAAATGTCAGGAAGTTCTGGTGAAGAATTGGAAGTCTTAACAGGAAAAAACCTGACTCTTCTCACGTATGGGTATAGTGGGGAGGGGGGTGTGTGTGTTTCAGTTACAAGTCAATGTATTGCAAACAGAAATATGCTTAAGTGATAAAACATGTTGGGTGTGTTTAAAAAAAAAACAAACCCAACAAAACCCAGCACAAAACCAAAAATTGCAGGTTAGAATATACATTGGCATTAGAAACATCCAGCATCCCCAAGGAATGTGTTTGTGCAAGATAACGCTATATTCACTACTACTGACTTGACAAGAGTTTTTTATGTAATTGGTTTATCCAGCTTTTTGGAATATATAAACTGATGGCTTCATAATTGCTCTGGACTTTGGTTAATTGTTTTGATTATTTTATACTGTACCAGCAGAATTAGATTTCCTGGTGCTATAATCTGTTGGCTAACGGGATGTCAATGCTTAGTCCCCCTTTTGTTGCAATCTGCCTTATTAGGCAGCTATTTCACATCAAGGAAAATCTTGTGTGATCTTCATTCTTACTATATAGCACACGGTGTTATTGCTATATCCATACCTGGGGCACTTTCTAGTTTCAGACAAACTATTCCTTTCATGTTTATTTGATGAATATGGGTATCCCAGCAGTTAAATGCTGCTGTTAGCTGAACTTCATTTTACACCTAGCAGTTCTGGAACTTCACATGAACACTGAGCTGATCATAAACAAGCTCATTTCTTTCTGGAAGACTGGAAATGGATAACATAAACTGCACTAAACCTTTCAAAGCAGTGAGCATGATACCTTTCAAGAATCAAGGTAACAAAAAGCCTTTCTGCATGTAGTATTGAACACTTAAGCATAGGAGAAGATAACCTGGAATGACATATGTTTTCCATCAATTTATAGTATGTCATTAGACAAGAGACTGGAAAGTTAAGTCACACTTAGTGGTGAAGAAATTGTGCCTGTGAATTTGATGTTTGTATTACATGTTCACATCTTACCTTGGTTATGCAAGTAGTGGTGGTATTAATGCAATTCCCACTCAATGAAAGAAATCAAAGCAATATATAGAGAAGCTGTGACTTTCCAGTAAAACCACTGAGTTCATTGATTAGCTGTTATAGTACACTCAGAAATTATATTGTGAGACAATATATGCTGTGGTTTTTGTTCTATATGTGTATGTAGCACACCTACAGCATATTTGCATTAGGATTCAATGATCTATGTTTTCTATTAAAGTAAAGGAATAATTCTGAATGTGATGAAAGAAACCAACATCCCAGAGTACATCCTGCTTTCAGTTTCTGACTCTGTGCTGACAACAGAATCTATTAACCTTCATACAACTGTCAGATCCTGGGTGAAGTATGCATGTTAAAGCTCTTAGTCATTTGACTACTTTTGTGTAAGTCTACAAAGCAAATCCTCTGGGGAAATGTTACTTAGATTCCAGAGAGTTGTTAATGACTGTAATAAAATGTAAACATTTGGTGTTTTCTAATCCAGAAAATGTGAACTAGCTTGTCAGTTTAGAGGAGAATGGGGTAAACAGAGGGAAAGATTCCCAGGTGTGACAAGCGCTATTGGTAGACAGAGTAAATAGAGGAGAGAACATTCATTACAATGACTGTTGCATTCCTCTGGAGACCGTGTGTGAATGCGTGGGGCTGTAACGTATAAACCCATGGCTAAAGCCATAATCACCCCCTAAAAAACATGAGCATGAAAGCCTCTCTGATGTGGTAGTAACTTTTGGGATTGTTATCTATGTGGTTTTTTTAGATCACTAACTAACAAAGACTTAATGCTTTTAAGACATTGCAATGAACAATCCAGAGGTTGTATTTGAATTTTCAATGCATCTTTTATTTCTGTCTAGGGTATTTATCTAATTGCCTGCTGCTTCAGTAGAAATTACACTATACGTTCAGCAGTTGTAACAATGCATATTGCTTTACTGGAGTTGAAGCCTTTGTTGCTGTGAGAATCTGTGTCTAGATTAAGACCTAACCAACAAAGCAAAAAACATGCTTTTTTTCCTCTTGCTTCTTAAAGCAAGATGCCCAGCTGTTCTCTGTAATGAATGAATTTGGGTGTCTGTAGTTAATGACACTCTTCTATAAGTTGGCAACACTTGTAATTGTGGACACTTGTAAATGTGCTCCATCTATTGCACATTACCATTATTTAGCAAAATACTTAAGCACGTGGCTGAACATGAGAAGGCCAACAGCATCCTGGCCTGTATTAAGAATAGTGTGGTGAGTAGGATTAGGGAAATAATTGCCCCCTGTACTCAGTGCTGGTGAGACCCCACTTTGAGTACTGTGTTCAGTTTTGGGCCTCTCACTACAGAAAGACATTGAGGTGCTGGTGTGTGTCCAGAAAAAGGTGATGAGGAGCAGCTGAGGGAACCAGGTTTGTTTAGTTTGGAGAAGAGGAGCTTGAGAAGAGACCTAATTGCTCTCTACAATTACCTGAAAGGAGATTGTGGAGAGGTGGGGTCTGACCTTCTCCCTAGTGACAAGTGATATTATGACAGGAAATGGCATCAAGTTATGCTGGGGGAGGTTTAGATTGGGTATTAGGAAAAACTTCTTCATAGGGAGGGTTGTTAGGTATTGGAACAGGCTAGCCAGGGAAGTGGTGGAGTCTCAATTGCTGGAGGTATTTAAAAGATTGTTAGATGTGGTGCTGAGGGTCATGGTCTAGTAGTGGATGACAGGATAGGGTGATGGTTGGACTTGATGATCTGAAGGACCCCTTCCAACCAAGACAATGCTATGATTCTATGCTTACTTCTACTCACATGCTTAAATATTTCCAATATTTTTTAGGATTTTCCAGGACTATGATGGATAGCCAAAAGTATATTTGTTTTTTGGCCTGAAATAAGAGATATAAAGTAAAGCCAGCATATTAATTAAGTACATTTATTACTTTAAGTGTTTGGATCAGTTCCTTTTTACTTTAAACTCTGTTATTATAAGTTTAATTGGAATGAATATCTTATCTTATCCAAGACAAATCTTGATATAACCACATTATATTTCCATTATTCCAAGTACTCTGAGCATCTAAAGACATTTTTGTTGTTTTCATTTATTAATGGAAGCTATGAACTGTTCTTAACAGGAGGAGTTTAATTTACTACAATAATGAATGTCTCCCCAACATAATGTTCAGTCTTTCATGATGGAATGCAAAGAAGATTGCTTTGTAAGAATATCCCTAGGCATTTGTAAGCATCTGAAATCGCAAGTATGAGAAACAAAAGTGTAACTGAAAATGGAAATGAAGAGCTTGTTTCATGAAACTGTAGATGCTGGCTTTTTGGTTTGGATTTCCCAATTAAAAAGTAAGTGGTGTAGGTCTCCACCCCCTTCAACCACCCTCGCCTCCCCCACCCCCCCCAACGTAACTTACTGTAGACTACACTTGCTGTAGAACTGAATCTAAACTCTATTAACTTTGTAAATTGGATCTCTAGATGATTAACTGTTCTTAAGATTGTTTACAGACCTTTACTTATGTTGTATTATTTCAGTGTAACCTCGATTGCCAAAATGAGGTATGCATACCCCAAGTCACACTAGACTTCAGTGAAATCTAGATAAGTAGGTGCTTTTGTCACATGTGCAAAGGCCTTGAAGTCTGGCACACAGGTTCTGACAATATGGTCACAAGGATAGAGTGGGAGACCAAACTTTAGGGTACACATTGTTAGATAATTGCTTCTTCACTCAAGTCATTTCAATAGTATATGCATCCAAGTAGTAAAGACTCTTGCAAAGAGCAACGTATGTGTTGTATTTGTTATTTTGACATAAGTTTTCAGTTTGGTTAGACATCACCACCAGAGAAGTGGAGAACTCACTGGCCGCAAGGCAGCTGCTGTCTCATATACAGTGATTATTATGTGCTGCTTGGGCAACTACAAAGAAATTGGGTCATTTGCAGATAGTACGGGTATTCAAGTTGTAAAACAGATTCTTTGTATATGCTGCAGAGTACCATTCACAGTATTCTCAGTTGGATTTAAAAAGGAACAAAAATTATCAACATCTTTAAAGAAAGAATGTGTTACAGGGGTTAAAAGTTACTTCAGAGATGCTAAGGACCCTTTAGCATCGTTACAATCTTTTTAATTGTTAGGTGAACACAACTGGGCTGCCTCACTGCTGACTGGATCTCTTTTTGGATTTTTTTTTTTTTTTGTTCCGGAGACACCTTCTTATAAAACACACTTGTCAAAATTCAACCAAAATGGTATTCAAGGGGGCCACAGGATAAAAAGCAGTGCCTTGGAGAGAACCATCCCCTGATGGCCTACACTTCAACAGCAGCAAAAGTGAAATAAAACCACTTGGTTGCATTAGATATCTGGTAATGAGCTGACAAAGGTGAAATAGAGCCAGGTGCTCTATTTCTCATCTATAGTGTGAGTTAAGTATTGGGCAGCTACAGAGAGTGAGGTAGCCTTGTGTATTTTTAGAGGCGTGAGAACTGTTCCGGAAAGCCAAATACTTCTATATTTCTCCTCCCTGCTCCCCTTAGGAGGCTCTCATTTCCCCTCACCTTTGTTTCCAAGCTCCAGTGTACTCTGTTACTGCTTAAGGAAAGTATTGCCAGTGTTGCTTGTAGCTGCAGTGCTTGGTCCAACAGAAGGCAGGCACAGGCACCTTGTTCCTTTTCCCTGTCTGTGCAGTGAGCCTATTGCTTGGTTACTGTTTGTTACTGGTGTAAAGCTGGAGTGCCAGAGCTCTGTTAGGTTGAGAGGCCAAGAGCAAGAATGCGAGGGGTGGGTGCACCTGTCAGTCTGGAGCAAAATAGTTCTAGCACATGTGTGCTGGGTTCAGTGGGATTGGGTTTTTTCCTGGCAATTTTTACACTTTATTTTTATTGCTCTCATTATGATTGAGTCAGCAGATGAGAGAATACATTACTTGGCTGCCACTACCACAGACTTCATTAACTAGCACTTTCACCTGTAACAGTCACAGGTCAAGTATTGCCTGGATTTTTTACATTTATTTTTTACACTTGTCTGCCTCATGTTGCAGAGAGATATCATGCCATTGATTTTTCTTTTTTTTTACTGTTTGTCACACCTATAGAATGAGTGAAATCTGCAATAAATAAAATGCACTGGAAGTAGGCATTTTTGTGTGAGCTTATGTCCTAAATATTTAACATCTCCTCGAAATATTTGCTGATTTAAAGGACTCTTGCTGTGGATTTTCACACGTTTGTTTCGGAATGCAATCAATTCAGTGATTTCTAATCAGAAGCATTTGGAAATCTAGAACAGGAGTGCCAAGTTCCTGGCTTATGGTCTTGCAGTACTTCAGTTTTTATTATACAACTTATGATACAGCTAAAAACCTTGTAAAATCTTAAGTAGGTTCCTGGAAATTGTCTTTAGTAGCTCAATTAAAAATTATACTGAAATTTTGGCTGAAAGTTCTTTACCTATTTTAGACAACATTTTAAAAGGTTCTTTTGACCATTCAGAAGAGAGTTTTGTGATGTGCTTGAGACTACTTCTTTCATAAAGTATTTTTTTCCAGAAGGATTTACAGAATGTTCTACAGATTAACTTGGTGTTTATAACTGTTTATCTTGTTTTAATTCTGGACTATAGTAGTATGATGTCAGATGCTGTTTGGCTTTCCTTCATTCTAGCATTGTGTGATGGCATCAGTCTTCACATCACAGAGCTTGAAGGTACAACATGTTCTTGGCAAGAATCATGATACTGGGATCAGGATTTTGGCTGGGGTAAACTCCAGGGTGATCTCCTAGAGATGAAAAATACCAGTTACTTGTACACAGTGAAACCAAGCAGTTACATGCAGCTTGTTTATAGTGATGCAATACAGGTTTTTTGGTTTGGTTTTGTTGGTTTTTGAATTAATGGAGATTCTTGGAAATTTTTTGTCTACTTTCAGATCTGAGAAATGAGTACTTACATTAGCAAATTATATCACTCCTAGGAGATGCTTGGAAAGGCCATGGATTCTTGCAGCTCTATCTGCAAGTTTAAGCTCACTTGTTATCATACATAGGTGAAGAAACTGCCTATATTTGTGTCTGGGACAGAGATCAGGAGCAAATGAGCTCAAAAGTTGGAATTTTGCTCTTTCTGTTTTCACCCCTCTGAGATTGTCTTGAGAAGGAGAGGAAGTGTGGAGGAGTGTGGGCTATGAGATAGGGAGGGACTATAATTGTAAACTGAGGCTGGGAAACACTTTTTAGAAGGGCTTCGTCTAGAACTTGTGGAATCAGGTAAACCAGTCGCTTCTAGCACGTAGCGCTGTGGAGCAGCGGGAGGCCTGAGGCACTGCGAGTGAAATAGAGGGCTGGACGTGAGAGAGAGTGAGCTGAGAGCCAGGATTGCAACTGTGATTTCAGGCCTGTACAACTTGGCAGGTCTCTGTAATTTTCAGTGAAAAATATGTGCACCCCAACCTCAATGAATGTTCTTTTTTCTCATAACATTCTTTAACTGTTCTCTTTGGTTGCTCTCCCAGTTCATTCCAGAAGGCGGCTTTCTGCAGGCTGTGTTAAAACAGAATGCCTCTGTCGTGTGTCAGGTCAGTTGTTTGGCTCAGCGTGGAGTAATTTCTACTTCATTTGCTCTAGGAACTCCTAGTGATGACTTTATAAAATGACATGGAATAGCTACATCATATGAATATGAGAATTTAGAAATGGTCCTTTACAGGTGCTTTATGAGCATTTCTCTTTCCTGGTACTCTGCCAGAGACATTCCCAGACAGCATTGTGTCTTAAGAAAATGAGTAACTGCGAAAACTTTGGTGCCACAGACTTGCATGAATCATCTTCATGTTTTCTAGAGGGAGCAGTTATTTGCTCACTGCTATTAAAGGGTTAATAAATTTCTTGAAAAACATTTTCATAGTTCTGTTTTGTGTTAGAGCAGATAAATTCAAGAGAAATTCAAGTTAGATGAATTGTTCTGTTGGGGCAGCAGATTGTTCCCGCCTGCTGCCTTTGCTGGGAAGGTTGCAGGTCATTTCTGCAGGGGTAGAATATTGCATCTAGGATAAAGTACTCCCACTCCTAATTTGAAAAGTATTGCAGGTACATGAGAAGTGATGGGTGACAGCACGTGGCTATCAACAGACAGCTTGCCTTGCTGATACTCAGAGTTGAGCAGAAAATACTCTACAGGCAAATGTCCTGGTGTGTAAATTTACTGTACTTTTCCATTTCCAGACATATAATAGGGAAGCGTCCAGCACAGCCACCTATTCCCTTTTGCTGGGGAGTTTATAGTTTAAGGTGTCTCATATTAGTGTCTGAGGACAGAATAAGACCGACTCACCTGTTAATGTTGTCTGGGAGATCATTTTCTAATCTGTCAGCAGTCTAGTGCTCAGTGTCTTCCTTATACATGGGATTTAAGAGGGTGGTCTGTTATTTCAGGATTCTTTCAGAGATTATTATGTTGCTGACCTTAAGCAAGAAATACATGCAAAGCTTTGGCAAATCAAAGGCTTCCAATCTGAGAAAATGCCTGAATGACTTGGTGGCTTGGAAAATCAGAGACAAACATGCACAGAATCTTCAAACTGGGTAACTGGGTTAAAATGTCTCTTAAACAGACCATTTACTTTACAGAAAATGGTGCTATTACTCCATTATGCACTGAACTATTAAAAAAAAAAAAAGTATTTTATCTGGCAGGACCTGAGCTTTTGGCTATAGATCAAACAGGTTCAAACATTTTTCTGGCCTCCTTTTTTTTCCTTTTTTTCCCTTTTTTTTCTTTTTCAATTTAGCTTTTTTTTTAATATAGATTCCTTTATATTCCCATCAACATCTACTCATGTTATATTTCAGTGTGGTCTGGCCAACAGTCTTGATACAGAGACAGAAATCTTTACTCTTGTTTAACCAAGTTGTTAAGAGATGTATATTTTCATCCTGAAGTGTGGGATTGTCCTTGTAATACGTTACAAAAGTTTTGTCTCAAGGCTTCTGGAAGTTTCAACACTAAATATGTATTTGAAATGCTGCTGCATTGGCTTTGAGCTCTGTTAGCTCTTTTTTTGAGCTGCAACTAAAATCAAT
The DNA here is from genome assembly GCA_020800305.1 of Porphyrio hochstetteri. NCBI lineage: Eukaryota > Metazoa > Chordata > Aves > Gruiformes > Rallidae > Porphyrio > Porphyrio hochstetteri. The sequence continues at coordinate 7,467,168 of CM036915.1, read as the reverse complement.
GTCTAACATGTCGCAACATTAATCCTCTAATGTGCCTGCATGCACCAAGGACTGGAATTAGAATTACATGCACTTACTTCAAGCATGTTGCAGCTGTCTTTCATTCTACAAAATTTTGTCCTTACGAGCTGTACTGCTGGGAAATGCAGCTGGTTTTTGCATTGCTGAAATTTGGCTGACTCTGCAGCAGCATCCAGGGCCTTGGAAGCTTCACGATAAAAATACAATACTACTAGTACTCCTGCTTTTATTATTGGGGGGGTGCAATACTAAAAATGCTTCTTGCTTTCTCAAGAACTTAAGCATAGATACTGCTGCAGAGAACTCCTTTCTGTATGTGCCTCATTTGCTTGACCGATACGTGGAATTGAAGAGGGCCAGGAGGTTTCCATGTAAATAAATCTTTGAGACATCCATGATGCTTCCCTCTGTCTCAACTTTTGATATTCTTTCATTAAAGAAAGTTAGGCCCTACCTGGTTTAGTGGCAAAGAAAACCCCCAAGATGTGAAGGTGTAGGTGGTGTAGATAGAAGTTTGTACAAACCTTGTAACAACAACAGAGGGAGGGGTGATCGACTGGCCTTTATTTCTGTTGGGTGTTAGCTCTAATATTGGGCAGCGGTGTCTAATCATCTATATTAAGTATTTTGATCCTTAAAAAGAATGAAGATACAAGAGTCACAGAGCTGCATGATGTATGGACACATCACCTCATTTGTGTCCAGTGGTACAGTTGATTCTTTAACTCCATTGAGGTAATAACTCATGGGATGATGTCGTGGTTTTGCCCCGGCCGAGGGCCGCACCCCACACAGTCGCTTGTACTTTTAAAAGGAAGGGGGAAGGAGAGTTGGGGGAGGGGGAAAAGGGAAGGAAGAAAGGAGGAAAAGAAACCACAACCTAGAAACCAGAACCACGCAGGTTGGGATAAGGATAGTTTACTAAACAATAACAGCAAACTAGATATAACAATAACAGAAGTTTAAAGCACAAAATATATGAAACTGGTGATACACAATGCAATTTCTCACCAAACCACACAACTCAGGCCGCACAGCTTAGAGCCCGTCCCGGACAACCCGACCGCCCCAGAAACCGCACGTCCTGGCGTTGTCTCCCCCTCTTCCCCCCAGTCCCCCCTTAAACTGAGCATGACGTAACTGGCATGGAATATGCTCTTTGGCCAATTCGGGTCACCTGTCCTGGCTGCGTCCCCTCCTTTCTCATTAGTAAGGAAGTATGCAGAGCTGAGAAAGGTACTTGATTGCCCGGCAACAAATCGGAAACATCAGGGTGCTATCAGCACTATTCTCATGCTAACACCCAAACATGGCATTCCATTCACTGCTAAAAAAAAAGTTTAACTCCATCATAGCTGAAACCAGGACATTATCCACCCCTTATTCCATACCATTTACGTCATGACCAGATCCAACAATTTTCTTTAGGTACAACCAGTTTCGTGTTTCACACACCCATATATGTATGTACACATGTATGCACACATACGTGCATACAGATCTTATTCCCTCAGTCTGTGAATCATCCCTCTGAAGTTGTTGAGTTCATTTAGTTCATGATTTTCAGGCTCCATTTGTCGTAACAGTTTCTCAGGATAATTGTATGTTCCATTGGCTCGTTGCATGCTGCATCTCAGGCTCTTGACTGATACACCTGGCATGGTCCATGCTCATAGTCTGTGGGTCAGAGTTTATTTTCAAAGGGAGAAAAAAAGTTCTTGAGAGGCCAGGCTTTAGTTCCATCATCATGGCACTCATTCTTCATTAACTTGTATGACTCCAGCTATAATGCTATGGTACAACATACAGCAATCATATACAATAATGGGTTATTTGGCAATTATTACAATTTCTACTTCATTAATTATATTGGCTATTCTCACCCAAAATTAAATCCCCTTGAGGTACACATCGAACTTCTCCATCCCTCTGCATTACCCACCAAGTACAGCCAGGTCCTTGAGCAAAAACAATTCCAGACATGGGTTTACCTTTGCCTGAAGCAGGGATGACCCAAACTCTCTTTCCCAATACACTCTTCATATGCACTACTGGGACTCTGTCTCCCTCTACAGCACGTGGAAATTTTGCCTGGGCAGGGCCAGCCCGATTGGTAGATCCCCTAGAGTTAACTAACCACGTGGCTTTGGCCAAATGTGTATCCCAATGCTTGAATGTCCCACCACACATTGCTTTCAGTGTAGTTTTTAAAAGTCCATTATATCGTTCAATTTTCCCAGAGGCCGGTGCATGATAAGGAATGTGGTACACCCACTCAATGCCATGCTCTTTGGCCCAGGTGTCTATAAGAGTGTTTCGGAAGTGAGTCCCATTGTCTGACTCGATTCTTTCTGGAGTACCATGTCGCCAGAGGACTTACCTTTCAAGGCCCAGAATTGTATTTCGAGCAGTGGCATGGGGTACGGGATATGTTTCTAGCCAGCCGGTAGTTGCCTCCACCATTGTAAGCACATAACGTTTGCCATGGCGGGTTTGTGGGAGGGTGATGTAATCAATCTGCCAAGCCTCCCCATATTTATATTTCATCCACCGTCCTCCATACCAAAGGGGCTTTAACCGCTTAGCTTGCTTGATTGCAGCACATGTCTCACATTCGTGGACAACTTGTGCGATGGCGTCCATGGTCAAGTCCACCCCTCGATCCCGAGCCCATCTATATGTTGCATCTCTCCCTTGATGACCCGAGGTATCATGGGCCCATCGAGCCATGAATAATTCACCCTTACGTTGCCAGTCTAGATCTACCTGAGCCACTTTAATCCTAGCAGCCTTATCTACCTGATGGTTGTTTTCATGTTCCTCCATGGCCCGACTCTTAGGTACATGGGCGTCGACATGACGTACCTTTACAACAAGTTTCTCTAACCGAGCAGAGATATCTTGCCATAAGTCACCAGCCCATATAGGTTTGCCTCTACGCTGCCAGCTGTTCTTTTTCCACTGCTGCAACCACCCCCACAGGGCATTCGCCACCATCCATGAATCAGTATAAAGGTAGAGCCTTGGCCACTTTTCTCTCTCAGCAATGTCCAGGGCTAACTGGATGGCCTTCACCTCAGCGAACTGGCTTGATTCACCTTTTCCTTCAGTGGCTTCTGCTACTCTTCTTATAGGGCTCCATACAGCAGCTTTCCATCTCCGATGCTTACCCACAATGCGACAAGACCCATCAGTGAACAGGGCATATCGCTTCTCATTCTCCGGCAGTTCGTTGTAGGGTGGGGCTTCTTCAGCGCGTGTTACCTCCTCATCCTCTGGTGACATCCCAAAATCTTTGCCTTCTGGCCAGTCTGTGATCACCTCCAAGATTCCTGGGCGATTGGGGTTTCCTATTCGAGCCCGCTGTGTAATTAGTGCAACCCACTTGCTCCACGTAGCATCAGTGGCATGGTGTGTAGAAGGAACCTTCCCTTTGAACATCCAGCCCAGCACCGGCAGTCGGGGTGCCAGGAGGAGCTGGGCTTCAGTTCCAATCACTTCTGAGGCGGCTCGAACCCCTTCATAGGCGGCCAGTATTTCCTTTTCTGTTGGAGTATAATTGGCCTCAGATCCTTTGTAGGCCCGACTCCAAAACCCCAGCGGTTGACCTCGAGTCTCCCCTTGTGCTTTCTGCCAGAGACTCCAGGTCGGGCCGTTCTCCCCAGCTGCAGTGTAGAGCACATTTTTAATATCTGTCCCTGTCCGGACAGGCCCAAGGGCCACTGCATGGACTATCTCGCGTTTGATCTGCTCAAAGGCTTGCTGTTGCTCAGGGCCCCATTGGAAATCATTCTTCTTTCGAGTTACATGGTAGAGTGGGCTCACAATGAGACTGTAGTTTGGGACATGCATTCGCCAAAAGCCTATAACACCTAAGAAAGCTTGTGTTTCCTTTTTGTTGCTTGGTGGAGACATAGCTGCTATTTTATTAATAATGTCCATTGGGATGTGACGACGCCCATCCTGCCATTTTATTCCTAAAAACTGGATTTCTCGCGTAGGCCCCTTGACTTTACTTCGTTTTATAGCAAAACCGGCTTCTAAAAGGATTTTAATTACCCTGTTTCCTTTTTCAAAAACTTCCTCTGCTGTGTTGCCCCATACAATGATGTCATCAATATACTGCAGGTGCTCTGGTGCTTCACCCTTTTCCAGTGTATTCTGGATTAGTCCATGGCAGATGGTGGGGCTATGTTTCCACCCCTGGGGCAGACGATTCCACGTGTATTGGATGCCTCTCCAAGTGAAAGCAAACTGTGGCCTGCACTCTGGCGCCAGTGGGATCGAGAAGAAAGCATTCGCAATGTCGATTGTGGCGTACCACTTGGCTGCCTTCGATTCCAATTCATACTGGAGCTCTAACATGTCTGGCACAGCAGCACTCATACCTGGAGTGACTTCATTTAGGCCATGATAATCTACTGTCAGCCTCCACTCTCCATTGGACTTCCTCACTGGCCATATGGGACTATTAAAGGGTGAGTGGGTTCGGCTGATCACTCCCTGATCCTCCAGTTGACGAATCAGCTTATGGATGGGAATCAGGGAATCTCGGTTAGTACGGTATTGTCGTCTGTGCACCGTCGTCGTAGCAACTGGCACTTGCTGTTCTTCACCCTTCAACAACCCCACAACAGCAGAATCCTCCGAGAGTCCAGGCAAGGCACACAATTGTTCAATTTCTTCTGTTTCCAAAGCAGCTATTCCAAAAGCCCATCGGTACCCTTTTGGGTCTTTAAAATACCCTCTACGTAGATAATCTATACCTAAAATGCACGGAGCTTCTGGACCAGTCACAATGGGGTGTTTTTCCCAGTCCTTCCCAGTTAGGCTCACCTCAGCCTCTAGCACAGTTAGCTGTTGGGATCCCCCTGTCACTCCAGAAATACAAACAGGTTCTACCCCTTCATGATTCGATGGCATTAGAGTACACTGGGCACCAGTATCCACCAGAGCTTTGTACTCTTGTGGGTCTGACGTGCCAGGCCATCGGATCCACACAGTCCAATAAACCCAATTGTCCCTCTCCTCCACCTGGCTGGAGGCAGGGCCCCTCTATTGCTGCTGATCATATTTGTTTTCCACTGGTTGCATAAAGGACTTAGAGGTCCCTTCAAAAGGATCAGGCACATCAGACATATAGGTAGGCCTTCCAGTTGGTCTAGGGAACTGCCCAGTAGAAACTGGTGCAGCCTTCTTCCTGGCAGAATCTCGTTGTGCGAATGTTTTACCCCGCAGCTCATTTACTCGTGCTCGAAGGGCTGAGGTGGGCTGCATATCCCATTCCCTCATGTCCTCTCCATGATCAAGCAGGTAAAACCACAATGTACGTCGTGGTGTGTATTCTCCCTCTTGGAACGATGGACGCTTTCTCCCAGTAGCTGCAACATTGCTCCATACGGGTTGGGAGTTGGACACATTGTTGTCAAGTCGTTGAACCAGTTTCTCTACTGCTGCAATGACGGAGAGGGAAACATTGTCTTGGTATTTCCGGAGTCGGCAGGCCACCTCATTTACGGTTGGTGGATCCATATCAGTCCAGTCAATTACTGCCAGTGAATTGGTGTACCCTGCTGGTGCACTTCGTACAACCTTACGCCACATAGCTGGAGTGCATAGGACTTCATCGGGATCAGAGGGAAGCCGTGAATTGTCCAGATCATAATAAATTATCTCCCGTACAGCTAATTCTCTCAGGTGCTGGACAGATGTCTCTATGCTGTTACACTTGGGTGTCTGGCATGTAATATATTCCTTTATGGGATATCTTTCCTTCACACTTGACAGTAGTCGCCTCCAGAGGCTGAGGATTTCCGGCCTCCTCCCAATTGCTTTGTCAATTCCTCCTTCTCTAGCTAGGGATCCCAACTGCTTGGCCTCTCTGCCTTCTAATTCCAAACTACTGGCCCCGTGATCCCAACATCGGAGCAACCAAGTGATAATGTGCTCACTTGGGTGGCGAGTGAAATCTTTTCGAACCTCACGCAGCTCACTCAGAGTCAGGGATCGGGTAACAATCTCTGGTTCTGCCTCATCCTGATATCCTCGAGATGATCCCGGTTGATCATCATCCTTATCCGTCACTATACGAACTGATTTCTTTGTGCCTTTCCTCTTTTGTACGGGAGCAACAGACACTGGTGTGGATTGGTTTTTCAGATCATCTGCAGTGTCTGCTGTAGAGATTACAGTAGCTGCAGTGTCGGTCACAGGGGTTGCAGTAGCTGCAGTGTCAGCCCCAGTGGTTGCAGCAGCTATAGTATCTGCCAGTCTGTTTCCTTTCCCTTCTCCCTGACAGTGCTGACAGTGCTGACAGTGCTGCCTGCTATCAAGCAGTGTTTGATAAATAGTGGCCAGAGCCCAGCACAGTGCAGTAAGGTGTCCATCTCTGGGAAACCTACAGCAATTTTTCCTTAGGTATGCAGTCACTTGATCGGGGTCTTGTAGCTGTTCAGGAGTGAAATTCCAAACCATCGGGCGTGAGAAAGTACCTAGGTACTCGCCCATACTTTGCCACATGCCCTGCCACTCGTGATTATTCTGTCTCCGAGAAAGCTCTTCAGTGGTATTCATAAACCTATGCTTGATATATAACAAAAACTGAACCATCTGCACCAAACCTACCAATAGCAAAATGCTAGTTTGAATATCCCAGAGATATTGAAGATTTTCAAAAACTGCCCTAAGAGCTGTTGTATTTAGCCCAAAGGAAAAGAAAGCAGTGCCCCCACCATACCGGCTGCTGTTATTAACCCCTCCCTGTCCAAAGAATGGACAGGACAGCAAAACCTCATACAGGTACCAGCTTAAGCTCATGACCATCGATATTATTGTATCATAGACCGATATCATAAAATACACTATAATGAAGTATGGGAACAAATACGGGAGCCACAGACCTGAGAGAGTAAAGAATCCTGCCAGGATTGTATACAGCATGCGGTGGTTTTGCTGCCACAGCCTTGTGAATAAATACCACAGCATCGTGACCAGAGATTGCTTAAACAACAGTGCTTATCTTAATTGCGATAGTTAGGGTCAGATCTACCGTTATCCCAACCGTTCGTGCCCCACGTTGGGCGCCAAAATGACTGTCGTGGTTTTGCCCCGGCCGAGGGCCGCACCCCACACAGTCGCTTGTACTTTTAAAAGGAAGGGGGAAGGAGAGTTGGGGGAGGGGGAAAAGGGAAGGAAGAAAGGAGGAAAAGAAACCACAACCTAGAAACCAGAACCACGCAGGTTGGGATAAGGATAGTTTACTAAACAATAACAGCAAACTAGATATAACAATAACAGAAGTTTAAAGCACAAAATATATGAAACTGGTGATACACAATGCAATTTCTCACCAAACCACACAACTCAGGCCGCACAGCTTAGAGCCCGTCCCGGACAACCCGACCGCCCCAGAAACCGCACGTCCTGGCGTTGTCTCCCCCTCTTCCCCCCAGTCCCCCCTTAAACTGAGCATGACGTAACTGGCATGGAATATGCTCTTTGGCCAATTCGGGTCACCTGTCCTGGCTGCGTCCCCTCCTTTCTCACTAGTAAGGAAGTATGCAGAGCTGAGAAAGGTACTTGATTGCCCGGCAACAAATCGGAAACATCAGGGTGCTATCAGCACTATTCTCATGCTAACACCCAAACATGGCATTCCATTCACTGCTAAAAAAAAAGTTTAACTCCATCATAGCTGAAACCAGGACAGATGACTATCTGCAGTTGTTCAGTTTTTTGCAGTAAGCAGTTTTTCTCCACTGGAAGAGTTCTTTACTGTAGGTATTTTTCCTTAAAAAAAGTCAGGGAGGGGGCATTTAGTATGTTAGGGTCATATTATGTTGCATGTACACATCAGGTCTGTGCTTTCTCCATAAAGCTGCCTATCCAAAGATGTAGAATGATGGTTAGGTACTTTCTTAAAACTTGGCCAACATGATACAGAGTTAGTGTTTTATTACTGTGGACACAAAAGCGTCATTCTGTTAGGAGCATTAAAAAGCAAAATAAACAAAAAGCTGCTTTAGCAGTTGTCTATACTGTTTTGGATAATAGTATTTTGCTGGTGTTAGGATTCCTAACTTTTCTAAAGTTGCTTGTAAATTAAGCCCAACAAGTACTTAATTACCACTTTCCCTAAAATTGGTATTTTATATTCTGCAGAATCACATGGAACCTTATATGATTGCTTAGCATATTATTCTTTTTAAGTTCTGTGCTACTATACTGTACTATCTTGTACTACTTACTATGCTAACGCTGTTCCTACCAATAGAATAGTCTGTGGGTAATTTTCATAGGTGTGCAAACTACTTACCTTCTCACATTTCTACACTTTTTTGTGGTTTATTTTTCTAGAAGCAAATATGTTTAAGTGCATAAATATATGTCCCTGAATCTCATTCGCTGTTTTATTAAGTGTTTAATTTTGTACATACAGTTTTGTCCCAATCCACCTACCTCTCTTGATCTATACCAATCGTTAGAAGCCTAGTAAGATAAAAAATCTGAAAGAAAGTTTAGGCTGTCTTATCTACTGCACCAACTGCTATGTTTCAATCATGTAAGAAAAGAGGAGGATACCTGCATGCTTGCAGCAGCTTTAAGTATTTGATGAATGGAGTCAGTCTGTCACCTTCGGATCAGTCCCACATTCAGATTTGTCTCTGTAAGAAAAAGAGCTGCTCTGTTGTGGGAACCATAGAACAGACTATGTCCTCAAAATTTGTGAAAGATTATGTTTCATGACGGTAGAAATTTTTAGGCCAGGTGTTTAAAACAAACAGAAAAGCAAATACAAACCTATTTTTAAAGTTTTTTCTTTGCTCATAAAGCCTCTACATTAAAAATTTTCTTTTTTTTTTAAATCTGCAAATAATACACTTAACCTAAAAATTCACAAGATGGCCAAAAGCTCGTCTTTATGCTCCCTTCTGTCATTCTATTTTCAGAAGCTGAGTGGATAAATACTTCTGTTGTGTGTGTATGCACATGCATGTTTATGCATGTGTTCACGTGCATGCTTTTGTATACACTGTAATTCAAATAATTTAACAAAGCAGTTACCAGTGAGAGGAAGTGCAGTTGTGTGTTTCCCCATGATGTACATTCTAGAGCAACCTGAATTTTATAAAGTAGTAGGTCATAATACTGAACAATTTATCTCATACCAAAACCCTTGATAGGACACTTAATGGTTCAGTGGATGTCACCAACATTTTATTAGGTGGAAGCTTTGGGATTTTATCTTGTGATTTTATCACTCAGCCAGAGCTGGTTGTGTCTGGCATTTTATACTGGAAATATAATCCACGCAGTTCTCTTAATGGAGACCTGCAGGAACTTAATTTTCTTCCATTGACTATTTACAATTAAGAATAAAAACCCTTCCACTATTTCATTGAGTCATTGTATAATTTTTTTGTAAGAAGAAATCCAATTGATAGAATCATTTCTCTTGCATTCAATATCTGTAGCATAAATCGCTTTCAATAGTAGATAAATCCTATTTCTTAGATAATACATCTCACTCTAGATATTTTTCCTGTCCCTGACAGCTGTAAGGATATTGTGAAAGAGTTTTGATGGGATATATACTCCATTAAGTAGTTTACTTGTCAAATGTTAAAACAGCTGTTCTCAGATACATTTCTGAAATTACTGTAGAATTAAATTTTAAATAATAAACTTAGTACAAGTTTTTTGTGAAAGACAATAGTAACAAAAAATGGGGCAAAGTGAAACATTGCCATAATTAACTTCAGTCATCTCTCTCTACTTGGGTTGCATTTCAACAAACGAATTATATGAAAGTTTTTCAAACACATGCTTAAATTTCAGTGAGTGCTTATAGCTGAGCCTGACTTTTATGTGTTGCTGAGTCAGGCCCCTGCTAGTGATAGTAGTAGCAATCTAATCTCTGTCAGTGAGATGGTTGCATTCTCCAGTCCTTCCTGGTAAAGGAGGTGATATAGATTATATAGATTTCTTCTACTCCTTTTCAAATTTGAAACCACAAGAGTGAGAGCGTTCTCCTCTTTGGTGGTATTGGAGTGCAGTTCACTTCTTTGAAATTTACTTACAGTGCTTGAGGAAATATGTTTTGTTCTGTTTAGAACCAGAGGCCAAACAGTTGCAGAGTTTAATAACCCAAGACAGCATTATTGAACAGAAATATGAAAGACCTTTTTAGGACACTGGAACAAACTCAAACCAGAGCATCTGGTGAAAGAAAGAAGAAAACTCGTTTTGCCATGGGACATGAGACCACACAATAGGAGGACTGTAACATGCCATTTTAAAATGATTGCAATTTTCTTGCAGACAAATAAGGGGACTTGAATGTGTAGATTTCTACCCCTTTATAGTTCTTTCTCTATATTGGATTATAAATTCTTCTGTTTACAATCTCTTACCTCAATGTGATTTGTCAATCTCTTTCTTTTTTTTTTTAGAATCAATCCCATTGCCAAATTTGAAGCAACCTCTTCCATGAAACAACTAATGAGGAACTTAGCAGACAAAAAACTTCAGTCTGTGCACCTAAACACCACGCTTGTCAGTCAATGGGTTTTTGAGCCTGATAACTGAGTGAAAAAGGCAAGACCTTGAACCTTGTGTCTTGAGGATGATTTGCTTAGCAGGGTCTCCTTCAGTTCACTGTTGATTTTCAGCTGTTTCAAATTTCTTTTTTCTAAAGCTTCTACCTGAAAAGTTCCAAGAAAAGTTTCATGAAGTATTAAATAAGTATGTAGTTTCCAGAATGCTTCAGAAAATGAATGGGATTTATTTACTCTCTATTTGAACAACTAATAAATGAGTAATTTGTGCCTGTTCCTGGAGATTAGGAAAAGGCAAAGTGGCAGCACAGTAACTTTACAACCTGTATTTGCATGTGTATGTGAGAACCTGCAATCTTCATAAGAACCCTTTCCCAACAATAAAACATTCATTATATCTTTGCAAAGACTATAGGATTAGATATTGGAAGTGAGAAGAAAAGAAAAAGAGGAAAACAAACAAACAAAAAAAAGACAAACCCAGTACTTAAATTCTGAGGTCAGATCCAAAGATTTTAAAATAATTCATTTTCATCTGCTGAACTTTCTTTTCCTTTGCAGTAGAAAGTTTCAGGTCAACTCTGTTGCATCCTGCCCCTCCAGCACGAAATTCACTATGCTGGATAAACATATTTGACTATTCCCTCTTCCCCCTTCCAAAATTGCTCATCTGTTTGCTGTCACTTACACAGAAAAAAGTTTACTACTTCATCCAAATACTTATCTTGAGTGGCTCGGAGAAAGAGTATGTTCATTTGCTTACTTTGTGCCTCAGAGAACCTTCAGGAGGTTCTTTGGGTTTTTGTCTCTGTGGTTGTTTTGGGTTTTTTTACTTTTTTAATGAAGTTAAAGAAGAAAAGGGGTAAAGAAGTGGGGTATAGAGGCATGAATTTTGATGTATTCTAAGAAGCTAGAAATGGTTTTCCCTGACCTCTTAAAATATTCTTTTAGATTTTCTCTTTAAAAGCATAAATACATGTGTGCAGATACTGTGGTGTGTTTAATATTACAAAAGTAATGTCTTTTCCATTTCTTTCCATAAGTTCTGCTATCTTATAAAACTTGAGGGTTTTTTACAGGGTGGGGGAAAGTGAGAAACTGCCTAAAACCCATCCTAGATGATAGCTTTAAAAAAAAACAACATTTGGAACGTTTTGTTCAGCAGCATGCACGTCTGTGTGATTTCACTGACTGCTGCCTAGGCAATAGCAGGTTCTCTGAAAATCTTGATTCTGTTTGGGAGGAAGCTGTCCAAGAGCACTGGGAGCAGGACTAAAGGCAGCCTATGAGCACGTAGGACCAAAACATCAGAAAGCTTTTGGAACTCTTACTTGGAAGGGCTTGCATGCTCCAAATGCTCTAGATTTGGGAATGAAATATGACTCAGAGCACTGATCTCAGTAAGAACCAAGGAAATGGAAAATAAATTACGTGGGAGACTAATGTGTAGTTAAAATTTAGTGGTTACTCTTTTCAACAAAGCATTGTTCTGCTCAGAGCCAAAAATCAGTTCAGGTAACTGCTAAAGATGTACAGCATTTTTCTTGGTACTGGGTAGTAGATTATTATTGTTATTCTCAAGTATAGTAACAGTTGTTCATGACACTGAGAGTCCTTTTGCAACTACTACTCTTGTTGCTTGAGACAGGATGAAGATTGGACGAGTGTTAGAGAAGAAATAGAGGGAGGCAAAAGAATTGTTTAACTCTGGCATTCCCCTGTGATATGCAAGGATGTAAAGAACTATTTTCTTGTATTTCAGGTATCTTAGATGTTAACAGCTGAATCCAGCCATGCATAATGGTGGAATTTGTTCTTTAAATATCTGTAATACTTTTGATAGTTTCCTGGTAGTTTTAAAGAATAAATGTGAAGTGAACCTCTGGAGAATGAACTGCTATGAACATACCAACATCCTTGAAAGCTGCAGGTATTAGTATGAGGCATTCCAGAAGCTATACTCGTGAGGCATTTGTGCCTTGACTGCAAGGCAACATCAGCTGTCCTTTCTTCTCCTACAATAACAGTTATCCCATGCCTGAAGTTTCACAGTATTTAGATTTTCAATTCCAAAATCAGTGAATTGCTCTTAAATACTTGAATATCTTGTTCAAGATCACTCATTAATTGTATGGCCAAGAAGGGAGGAGAGCCAATTATTTTGGCTCATTATTCCACACTGTAACATGGCACTTGCCACTTTCATGAATAATTACCAAATCTTCAATCTTATCAAAGCAGGCAATTCTTCATATAGAATTATACTTGGTGATCTTTTATAGAGGTACCAATATTTGGTACTTCTGGTACCCAAGGAAGTGCTATTACATAGTTGAAATAAGATCATTTTAGATGAATATCTGGGAAAAAACCCCCAGGATTTCCTCATACTTTTAATCTGGATGAGATAGATAATGATACTTTTCTCAGGCTGGGGAAGCAGTAGTCCAAGTGTGCTAGCAAAACTGGAAAGAACTTCCTTGAACGAGGCTCACTGCCAGGACCCACTTGATTAATTTAACTTTACTGATAGATCCTGTTTGGTTTTTGGTTTTTTTTCTGTTGGCTTAGGAACAGGTCTCTGAGCAACCAGATCCAGTGTCAGTCAGCCATGCTTTTAGCAGGTGTTGAACCAGATGAACTCCTGAGACTTCTGTTATTCTGTATTGTCAGTAAGAGCAGAATTAGTTTCCCAGTTATATTGTCTTATAGCCGCTCCTATTAATCCTCTTAAGCAAACAATTACTTTGAAGATTTAAGCTACCAAAAAAGTAGTTAAGCAATTCTTAAGCTGTATTTCTTTATATTACAACATTCTTTTTGTGGGTGTTCCCCTGAAATAAACATTTACTTATCTATTGCTAAATGGTTTTATAAAATATGAGTGATCGTTAACTTGATTTCATTGATTTCACCATGATTTTTTTATGATGATTGTTACTGCAGCTGAAAATGAAGCAGCTGTCACAAATTTGAGTAAGGAAATTAACTTGCTATTGTTTTGTTCTTCATGTGTGGCTGTGGTGTGCTGATTTTTTTTTTTCTTTTTGTAATCTGCCATGGGAGATTTGCTTCATTCAGTGCTGTGTACTGAAGAGAGAAAGCGTCGTAAGAGAATGTCCTGATCAAGCTCAAACCTTGACAGGCTTCACATTTTCTGGCTATTACATGGAAGCCTTCCACTGATAACAGGAACTGGTCATAGGTTTCAGGCTGGTGCAAAGCAGTAGTGTATTGAGAACTGCCAGGGAGTGTTTTCACTGAGCTAAAATATCAGAGGATGGGAACTTCCTGTCTAATAAAAACACTTTATGGAAGTTTTTGGACACAATACCACATTCATTTTGGATGCAAACTACAACCTTATCTTCACATGAGATAGTTTTAGCAGAATCAATCACCACTGCAGTTCTGTGAACCAAAGAAGCAAGGCTCTGAGATCAGTAGCTTATTTTCAGGTGTCCTTTAAACCTGTTCAGAATCTGTTAGGAGCAGAGATACAGAATTAATAATTACTAAGCCATAGGATCCTTGTCTACAGTGCTTATAGGAATCACAGCACCAGTCTCAGAAATGTATGGATTTCCTTATAAAGTGTCTGTAGTGGAGAATGTCTAATCACAGGGCAGAAACTCAGAGTGCATTAGCAGGAAATCCAAGGCTTTAAGGAACTGTGGTGTGAGCACTCTTGCAAATCCTCCACTACAAAACTATGGTGAGGGGGCAACCACCTTTTCCAAGTTGTAGAAGTTGAAAGTTATGACATAAGGGGAGGTTTGGTTTCCAACTACCCTACTTTTTTTTTTTTTTTTTGACTAGTAATTTAAAATCAGCTTCTTAATACCTAGACTCTAGCAAAGAGGTCAGGTGAGTTTTGATGAAATTCAGAAAGGACTAAAGGAGACGACAATTGCAAATGCTCATTTAGAGGATGCTTGCTTTAGACAATGGATGCTGTAATCTATATATTTATATACTCTGAAGCAGTGCCTTTCTTAAGATGACTGTGCCCTTTCCACCTTCCCTTGGCCCTTTTACTGGGGCAGTGCAGCTGCTGGGCCAGCTGAGTGCATTTCAGCATATCTCGTTAGCACCTTTGACCTCCACAATCCTTGTATCTATTCTTTCTGGGAAGAAGATACCAAGGTAACATCCAACAGCTGCCTTGCTTGAGAGTAATGGTCTTATGGTAGGATAAAGGAGGATGCAGCATCTTGCACCAAAAGTATGCTTGTCTTTTCTTCCAGCACAGCTAAATCTAGTCCCATTCCTCTATAGGGGGTCTAGAGGAGGACTTGGAAGACACAAGCTAAAGATGGATTTGGAGCCAGTTAGTAGGATAATGGTTTTCTCAGTTTGTTATGCAGAGCACGGTATGTGAAACTACCTAAATAATGCAGTGTTTGGGCTGCAGTTTCATTGATGTTTAGGCTAGACTGCAGCAGAGGAATGGAAGGGCTTTACTATACTACTTTAATGTGCCCTGCACTGCCATAGGTTGTTCTGGAACAAAAGAAAAAGAAAATCACAGTGCTTTCTGCTGTTGAGAAAGGTGGTGTTCAGTCGTGGTACTAATTTAGAGCACCCATGTTCAGTTCCCAAGGAACTAGGCAGACTGCTTAGTCTCTTCATGCTTCATTCATCACTGGTCAGTTGTACTGGTCTGGCATATGGGTCTTAGTGATCTTTCTTGGGGCTCTTAGAAGCTACTGTTACACTACTGCTACTTCTAATTTTTAGAGTGCCTCCAAAAACTTAATAATGTAGAAAGTACAGCTGTGTGGCTGCTTTCTGATTCCCTACTGGTCAGTAACATCTGAGGAATTGTTTTGTAATTGCAGTCCGGTTGTTAGTGAACAGATGTCTGTCTCTTGGAAAGTCAGTCCCTGCAACTGGACTCATTCCCTGGCACTTTCATCAGCTAAATGAGACATAAGCATCCTTTTCCTGGTTACATACTTGAGGAAAAATTGTGCTTGACCTATTACTAGCAGAGTGAAACATTGAAAAAAGGACCGAAATCAGTATACCTTCTAAATCTTAACACAACAGAGATGCCCACTGTTCCAAGGAATGCAGTTGTGCATTATGGACATCTATTCTTGTAGGACATTAAGTCTCCTTAAAATATCATGTGTCCTTGATCCAGCAGCTGACCATGTAAGTCTTTCTGTGGAGATCTGAGGTTCCTTGGGATATTTCCTGAGGATGCTCTAGGGCCTTTTAGATGGGATTGATTTCTTTTATATGTCTGTCTTTCCACTGAACTATTCTTAACCAGGGCTTTTAATGCAGCTTTCCCAGCAGTTTTGCTGATTTCTCCAGGAGCCAAAAGAGGTCTTCCTAAAATATTTGCGGGATTGCTTGGGTACAGAACAATCATGCATATGCTGATCTTTGAAAACTCTATATGCAGATTTCTGTGCCACAGACACACAGGTGAATGACAAGTTGGAAGGCAAGCTAAATATATCACTGTTGTAGAGAAGGAAAGAAAACAGGAGTGGAATTGCTGGACTTACCTGTATCTGATTTGCTCTCAGGGCAGCTGGAAAGTAACTGTAAATGGGCAAGGCATGGAAAAAGTACTGAAAGGAATATCCTGTTGCTGCCTTTAAGATTTAGCTCCCTGAAGCCAGGACAATGTATTTGAATGAATATAACTAGCATTTCAAGTGATTTTGCTGCTACAGCCAGCTATTGGGCCCTGGCTTGCTGATATGTGGGGTGCATATAATCATTAGCTGTATTGGTTCTGGTTATTTAATTCCTGTTGTTCTGTATTTCCTGTGATCACACCCAGAGCAATAGCCAGAACTCATGCCAAACAGCATTCAGAGTAAAAATGACCTTTGCCTTGCCTTTTTTTTTAAGTCTACAGTTCATGCCCTCCAAATGAGATGGACAGAGCAAGGAGAAACCTCCACCAGGCTGGGTTTTTACGTTAGTGAGCAATTTACAGCAGGCTGAGATTGTGAATGAAGATTGGCACTTGTGTGAAAATACACTTTTTCAGAAGTTTGGCACGCTTACAGGGCTTTGACTTCTAAGGCAAAAGAGGTTTTGTACGATGATAACTTGAAGGTGACCAGAGAATATAACATTAATGAAAGGAAAGATAAGAACTTAAAATATGCTCTATACTTTTGTATGGGCCTTGACAGAGGCATCAAGAGAAATGCAGATTTAGACCATTCAGAAAGCTGGCCTTCTATTTCCTCAACTCCTTTTTAAACCTTTCAACAGTGAGAGGCAAAATAACTTACAGTAGAAATTATTCCCAAGGGTTCTGTGACAAAGTGACTTGCCTAGTATATATGAATGATATAAGTTTAATATCTGGCAAGAAAAAATACACGCCTATACTAGGAAAATTATCTCTTGCTGATATTACATGTCAACAGTATTGCAGCAGAATCGCAGATGGATGTGGGTTTGCTGCCAGCATACACAAGGGCAAAGTCTGTTCAGAACCATTTTGGGAACTGGCATTGATTTGGTACATTCTGCACTTAGCTTGCAGTCGCATCCTCTTCTGCACTCCTAACCAGCAATAAGTAATCTCTCTAGTGTAAACAAGGAGAAAGGGATTGAGAAGAAAACACCCTGAAGAAGAAAATAATCCGAAATCAAAGGAGTAAAGCAGGAAAATTGTTGTTACAAAGCAATTTCATAGTCCAGTTGCCTAACAGGAAACCAGCAAAGCAGCTGCTGAGGAGGAATGATTGCCCTCACAGCAGCTTTCTAAAAGTCTGCAGATGCCATTACACATTCTGAAGAAGTTCAGTGAATGAAAGATTACTAAATATATTTTTCTGAGGTATTACAATAGCCATATTGGGACTTCCTTTAGATTTTGAAGCTGTCAGGAATGGTGATATATTTTGACAATCTGAATTCAAACCTCAGCAGAACATTATCTTTTATATAAATGCTGAATATTCTGAGAAATAAAGTGAAGATCTTCTGGGGAAGAGGATGCAGACAACTGATAGTAAATTGAATATGCAGTGTTAAAAGGAGTATCTTGGGATCAGTGTTGGGATCATGGCTGTTGTGAACCTGACATCTGAAAAAATAATTGGAATAATTTTATCCAGTTACAGAAATTGGCTGCAAAGTTCAGGAAAAAGATGAAGTATCATTGTAAATGACTCAATGACATTATCTGGTCAATGTGAAGCAGCAATTAGAGAAGAAACCAAACTCTGCAGATGTTTAAAGAAAGGGACAGAAAATAATACTGAGCTTATTACAATGCTTTGGGAGTGAAGTATTCTGTGGCCACACCCCCTGTTTTACTAAGAAATTGAAGGGAAACAAAGTGACCTCAAGTCCCAGAAAGGCCTATTTGAGAGAGAAGTAGGGCTGTTACTGTTGAAGAGATGAGAGAAGGCCTAACCCCTGTGTTTGTAATGATGTGTGCTCTGAACAAGCCTACCTGTGTTTCTTTTCACATTGTTTTATAACACATGGACAGGAACATTTAAGCAGGTTTGAAAGCAGTGTTTTTATGGCTGGTTTTTTTCTTTTTTTGTGTTTGAACAATAAAACTTGTCAGCATCAGATGTCAGTGAAGCTAAAACCTGCTGAATTCTTGGGTTTTTCTCTGAGGCACTATCACTAGTCACAGTAGGAGGAAAAACAATAGCAGATTTTACTGGACTACTGGCCTGACTTACAGTAGCAGTGTGTGTGTTTCCAAATGCCATTTAAAGTGCAAGACAATAGTATTTCTATTAGTGTTCTATACAAATTTCAATTCCTAATCAAACTGCTCTACATTTAGTGCACTTATCAAACATTTATTTAGGGGTATTTACTAGTTCATTTAATATTCTACTAGTTCTTACTTGAGACCTTAATATCAAGATGCTTGTCTTTACAAAGCAGGTATCTTCCTTTAAAAAGTATTCCTTTAAACTCTACAAAGCAAATATTCTTTAAAATTCCAGGTCAGTATGGATCTTGTTAACACGGTTTCACAGTATATTAGGGCAGCAAGTTTTAAAATTTCAGGTTTTTTAAAAGCTTATAAGGATTGCAACCTGGCTCTGCTATTTGGAAACTCTAACTAATTTCAGGGCACCTGGATTTTATTCACTGGTGGTACTCATACAGATCAATATGGATGTTTTGTTGCAATTGATCAAGATGAAATTTCCTTTTAACTCTTGTAAGGGTTCTGTGAGAACAATGATACATGTTTGGTCTTGCTAAAGTGAAATGGAAGCCAATGAGTGTTTATTGGCACTTAAAGAATATAGTATCTGACTGGCTTATTTCAACACTGGACAGAGTTTGAGAAGATTTTTTCTCCCTGCTTGGTGTACATACTCACAGCTACAGTGAGAGAATGTTGTTCTCAGAAAGCTGTCATCTTATGGCTTGAATGACAGTCAGAGTAATGATTCTTTGCTGTTTAGGATCTTGAAAGTTTTGACATCATTAACATTCCTGGAATTGCATGTATCATAAACCATAGCACAAGAAGATTAGAGAGGGAAAAGATAAGGGGACATCTTTGTCATCAGTCACTCACGTATGTTAAGTTTCAATTGCAAAGTGTGTAAATACAATGACAGATCTATGCTCACCCCAGGCGGTTGGATTTTGTGCTCCAATGACTAGCACAGAGTTTGATACCTATAGTTGCTCTGCCCTACTCCTTACATTGGCCAGAATAAAAGAGGATAGGAGGTAAATGAAAGTTGTTCCAGCTGCTCCTCAGAGACCCTGCCGTGCCACCATACCATGTGCCTTTCTGACTTGTGCCAAAGGACCAGCACACAAGTAACCCAAAATAAGAACATGCCAGAAGTTATTAATTTCTCAGTTGCATTAAAGGAAAAGAGCCAGTGAGTCACTTGTGAAATTCTGGTGTGGTCAAAGCTAGATATGGCATTTGGACTTGGTCCCTACTCAGTACTTAATGTAGAAACAGCTGTCAAACATGCTAGGAAATAAAAGGATATTTTGGAGTTCCCAGGAGGCCTTAATATGTTTCTTTCATGTTCCAACAGTGATAGTGCTTTCTCAAAAAGCTAAATTCTCTGAGACAAATTATGCTTTCAGATACCTAGAAAACTAGTGCAAAGTGGAAAGAATAATGTCTTTTCAAGTTTTGATAGGGAAAGAAATAAAGGGCTTGAATTGCAGTAAGATAAATTCTGCGTAGTTTTGGCTAATGCTTAGTTAGGTATAATGTACCCTTTCTTTGTGAAACTGTGAAATCTCTCTCACATAGGCTTTTAAAAACAGCTCTAACAGGCAACTGTCAGGTGGATCTGATCCTGCTGTGGGACAGAAAAGAAGTCTCTGGAGTCCCTGCATTAGCATTTTCTATGATTCTGTGATTACAAGATTCATAGCCTCTGTGGGATTGGTTAGTCTTTGTGTCTTTGAAGTAGAATTATTGGGCAATTTTGTAACATAGACACAAATGAAGACACTAGACAGACAAGGAGTCATAAATTCAGAGATTAAGAAAATTTATAGCTATTTTGATTAAACATAAAAAATACAGTGAGATTGCAAGGACAGTATAGAAATAGTTTAGTCTGTGTTTAGGTGCCAGAATGTCTGCACATGAGCTTTGGGGAGTTACATCTTTTTGCTGTCTATAGCTGATGCTTACTAACTCCAGCTGTGACAAAATTCTCCCTTAGATTAATGACATCTAGACAAATTCCAGCAAAGAGGTGAATCTGAATGTGAACTTAGTCATCTGTTGAAGACAAGGAAAAGAGTTAGCCGAAAACGTAGGGTAGTATTACAGGCCAAATTAAAATGTAGCTCCTGTTCCTTGAGACTTAAAAACTAAAATGGAATAAAAATATGTGCTATAGGAACAATTTAGATGGGCAGAGGAATGGCCTACCTCCATCAGTGTTTTCTGCCTATATTATATATCTGTGCAGGGCATAGTGCTGCTGAATTTGTGATGGTACTGAGAAGCTGACTTGACTTAAGCTCATATTGCGTATTTTTCTTCAGGGATATTGCAAAACACACATCATATTTCTCAAGTCACATTTCAGGGTGTTGTTTATTATATTATTTAATCTTCAACGGATATTTAGGATTATTTTTGTACTACAGGGCTTGAGAAATCGCTTCTGACTTGAACATAAGGTCCATGCTATTTTTGATCAGCTTTATCTGCACACATCATAACTTTGATCACAAGGCAGAGTACAGGAGAAATGGGAAAGACGCATTCTGGCCAGTGCTGAGCAGGGGTTTGCTTTTGAAAGCCTTATTAGGACTGTGTGGCTTGAGAGCACACTCCACATCTCCATTTCTGGCAGTTGTGATGCTATAGGTGATCACCTATAGCATCACCTATATAGATAGGTGATGCTATTTCTCCTTTGATCGCTGAACTTTTCTCTCACCCTTCCTTAGGGGTGAATCTGCACATTACTGACTGGTAAAACAGTGCATTGGCAACAGAAACAGCTTGTTGGAGTTAAAAGCAAACCTGCTGAGTTGTATGTACTGACAACAGCAGTGGTTTTCTTGTTCTGTTTGAAAACAAACCAAAAAGTCTACACAGGGCTGTATAAGACCAAGAATTATTGCCTCGAGTTTTCATGGTTATGGTCCTATAACAGTGAGTACCCACAGTCATGGAAGAGCAGGGAGGGTAAAGGAATGACTGTTGGAGTAAATACTGAGGAGGGAGTGTGAGCGAGCTAGAGCTGGCACTCATACCTACTTTGTGGGCCAGCACTGGCAATGTGCCATAGTAGGTGAAACTGTTGCAGCAATTTATCATACAAACAACAAATCAGGCCAGATTTATCTAATCAGCTTTATGTGATTAAAATATGTCCAGGCTCCCTTTTTCCAAAACTAAAATGGTTGCAGCAATGGCAAGATTAGGGGCAGACTCTGTGTGTGTGTGTGTGTGTACATGTACCTGTGTATTTTATTTCTGTTTAAGCATTTGCCCTTATGAGAGAGTATCTTTGGAAAGCCAAGCTGTGCAGAGTTTGGGGTTTCTTTAAGATAGAGCTCGAAGAGATAGTTCTTCTGCCTTGTCAAAAAAGTCACTGGTGTGTGGCCACTTTGATTTCTGTGGTGGTTACAAAGGTGTCCATAGATGCGCTACAGATTTTGGTGTTTGTTTTATGTTCCCCTGTCTCCTGCAGTGAAACGGCATTATTTCCTGAAACATACTGAACAGTCAGTCTCAAGGCTCAATTCTTTTTATACGTTCTTCCTATCAGTTCTTCCCATCAAAGATTATTATTATTGGCTTCCAAAGGTTACAAACATCTTCAAGCAACAGTCATTCTCATCATAAAAAAAGAGCCCAAACAAAAGCACAGATATATTTTTCCTCTTTCTGCTACAAAGCTGTTTGCTTCTAAGTAGTGCATATTCCAGATCTTGTCTGATAAAACATGGGCCAGTAAATACATCAAGATTTGGTATTTTGTAAGTTATTCACTGCGACACAGAGAAGGTGTATGCTGTTGAAGGGTCTGTTATAGCAGGTTGTATTGCTTATGTTGTATTTCTTATCTGGTCAACTAAGCAGTATCTCAGGAAGCTGTCTCCACATGACCGTAATCTTACTCAGATAGGCAGATGGTCTACACTGGGTTATCTTGTAAATTCACGGTGAAGCAAGTGAGGAGGCAGTAGCTTTCTTGGTAAATGAAGAGCACTGAACATTTGATAAGGTGTGCTTTAGGATCTATACTACTGGCTTCTACATCACATACACACTATTAGTATGTGGGCTTCTGATTTGTTGCCATACTTGAGCAGTGACTCTTCTCCCAGGTGATGTTGCTACAGCTGCAACTTAGCAAGGGTCAAAATCAGAGGTGTTGCTTTGATCCATGTTCTTTGGTTTTTGTTATCCTTAACGGTATGAATCAAAGATCCCTTTCTGGAGAGGAGCTTGGTGCAGCAGGAGAGCAGGCAGCGTCTTTGAGAACCTGCACTCCATAGGCAGGCTGGGTGTCCTGTGGAACCTAATGAACAACTGAGTTTCCTTGTACAGTTGCTTTCTGACTATTGAGGTGCTGCCTGCTTCCAAACAGTGTGTATGAACACTCAAGTTTAATGGTTTTGAAATACTCAGCTATAGTATTTCCTGGCTAAAAAGATGCTCTCAACAATCATGGATGAGATAAAGAATTTAATTTGAACCAAATTTGAACAATGCAATGGACACGACTGTGTTTGCAACCCAAGACATGTTTTATTATCTAATCTGATAGCACTTATTTTTCTGTCTTGATCTCTCAACAGTAGAAGTCGTATAGAACTTCATTCACCACCAGGTAAAAAAGACCTCATCTTAGTATATGGAAAATTGCATCTATCTGCTGAAATACCAAATTTTGCAAGGTACTGGGATATTTTCTGTTGGAAGGTATGGAACCATTTTAGCAATTGAAATTCAATATTCTCACTCTTCAACAGCAGTCATTCTAGCACTTCTTGCAATTGAGCCTTCTAAGGTAACTTTTGATGTTGCTCTTCAAGGCCAAAGTAACATGAATCAGAATTAATCCAATTAAGAGAACCTAAAAGTAGCAGTACCTACTGTGTGCATCTGACTTCATTTATTTGCCACACTTTTTATTTCCCATATTATTTTTTTTTTGCATAAATGATTGCAGAAGTAATATTTCAACTTCTTTTAGGCACTGAATAACGTCAATGTCTTTGGTATGTGTCTAAAAGTCTATGTAGTGCCTTTTGGTAGAGACACACACATACACAAAAAACAAACAAAAAATCCCCAAACACACAATGTCTTTTAAAACCAATTTTGTTGCAAATTCTGTTTAATTCTTTTGTCTCAATGTCTATAATTCCAGAACATTGAACTCCCATTGCCATTTTATTGCTTAAAGTTCTAACCCTTTATGGCATTATGAGTATTTTCTGTACCAGTCTGCTGTGATTAGGAAGCAAATGTGTTTCTAAATCATGTCTGTTTAGGTTTTTGTCTGGCTGGTTTTTGTGTAGTTGTTGTGGCTTTTTTCTTTTTCCCCAAATATTCCCATCTGGTGTAAGCAAAATTCAAAAGGCCTCATTATTTTTTGGGTTGTCGACAGTTTATTGTAATTTTTTTCTGCCTGCTGCTCCAGAAGTTATTTTGGAGCTTAGTTTTACCTTGTAGTAACAGTAATCTTGGAATTCCAAAACCTGTGATATTTGCATTTCTTGACTTGGGTTGTACTTTGCAGTTTGAATCTCGACACGTTCTGAGTTACATTTGGGTTATCTTAGCCATTAGAAAAGGGCTGTTTTCACACACATTTTGTATCTGCATTCTTTGTTTTTTTGCATTAAGGAACAGTTTTTATTAAGTACAGGAAACCTAGTTGGGGGAAGGATTGCTTTCTGCTTCCCCCCAACTGCTTGCTTTCTAGAGGAAATTTTAGGATAAAAATGAGAAAACCAAAAAAGCATAGAGAAAATAAACAGGAAACATACAATTTTTCACTGTAACTTATACTTCTTTGGAAAACCCATCATCTCAAAACTATCAACTTTCCCCATGGGATTAAAAAACCCAGCTTTTCTCTCCAGCTCTAGTCAGAGATTGTGAGGGAGTAAAGTTTGCCTTCCTACTGAATGAGCCCAGGGATGGATTTCTGGCCAACTAATTATTTCCTAATCTGTCAGGAAATTCTCTAGATCTCAAAGTATGCAGAGAACTGTGCCATCCAAAATAGAATGCCCTAGTTGAACAGATTCATATTCACATACCATGAACCTGAGCGTTTATGCAGGTAGAAAAACAAACATTGTAGCTGACTCAGAGTTACTTCTGCAGAGCATTTCTATGGATGTGTCAAACTCAGCTGTGCAGAGCCTGGGTTCTCTGGCTACCCTTCCTCTCCAGCCAGCTATGCCCCGCTGTAACCTGGAAGCCCCAAGTCATGGTACCTTGGGAACATGGGAAGCAGAGCATTGTGCTAGTTAAGACTGAAGATCTCTCTCAACCTCTGACAGATTTCTGGACTTTGTAAAGCATTTTCTGTTCCTTTCATCTAGTCCACACCTTAAATTGGAGGTTATGATTTGTCTCTGGGTACTTGTGTTGACAAGCTGTGCTTAGGCTCTGACTCACTGTGCAGACACAGTGTAGAATATATATAGAGATGTAGATGTCTCTCTAGCTTTCTCAAAGTTGAAATTACATCCATAATTTTAATAGAAAATACTAAACTTTCAAAAGGAAGGCTGTTGAAAAATACATGGAACTATACTGGTTTTTATAGATGAATGTTGAACCCTGGAAAAATATGATGTAAGGTAGGCAAGATATAAGGAGACTTCAGTGGTGTGGTAAGGAATTTAGGGAGTTGGTTCCATTGTCTCTGGTTCTGAGCTCTAAAATGTTCCAAAAGATGCAGTGATTGCTAAAGAAATACTGGAAGTAGATTACATAATAATGTGTAAAGTAATAACCAAGTGACTTGGAGCAATTTTAATAGCCCATAAAAAAAAAAAAATCTGGTTTGCTGCTAGCTACTTTGTAGTTTAATTCCATTTTGGATCATTTCATGTGTTGGAAGATGCTATACATGTGTAGCGGGTAAATGTATTCTACGTTGTTTGATTTATTTGATTTTATTGGTTGTTCTCACATCAGTATCTGACTGGTACATATGACTTACAAAGGCTACTTCCTAATTCCTATAAAATCTTAGAGTAAGAGAGTCTAAAACGTCATCTGCCTACAAAGCAAAGGCTGAAGATTTTTTTGGCTTTTATATCCATAAAATGTCATGTAAACCATCTTTTTTTCTTTCATTTGTGGAAAGCATGTTCAGCCACGTGTGCGTGTGCACACATACACAGAAAGTTCACAACCAGAAACAGCTACCAGACGTGGAACAAGAGTGATTGCTCTGGTTCGAGTGCCAGCTTTCCACAGATGTTTGATTGTACACATGGGGCAGGCTTCAATCGAAGTGAATAGACAGCACGTAAAATGTACACGTTCCCTCCCCCATTCCTCTTGTTTATCTGATTTTCTAGAAGAATTTTAATTAACCCCACAGAGCTGCAATGAACTACAGGAACTGTAAAGTTAACATCCAGGAACACTACAAATAGAAAAATTGCTACATAGTTGTAAGGTTGTTTTTCTTCTTTTGTGCCTGCAAAGGCATCTGTTCAAAGCTACATGTAATCTTCTTTCCTTATTTGTGCAGCTGAATGCACAAGGAAATGTTTTTCCTTAGAAAAGTTAGCAGTGCCTACTTTAAGGACTTTGGGAATTAGAGATGTTTAAATGGTGAAGCTTATTGCACTCACTCTCTAGACATCTCAAAGTTGGTTTTCTGCCATGAGAAAAGTGCCTTCCATGATAGTACTTCTATTTACTTCTGTTTACTTCTGCATAGAATGTGAGAAACTATCTATTCTGAGGCTCTGTTGTGTGTGTATATATATATATATAATGTAAAATATACTTACATGTATAATCATCCTGCTGAACAGATGTTAATATTATGTAGATAAGGTTTTATGGAGAGGTAGATCAGTGAAGCAGAGTTTGGGTGTTTTGTTCTGTGGTATGTAGTGCATAATAGCCCTGAGAATATGCTTACACAGAGATGTTCCAAGAACTCTGGTCCTCCTCATCCACTTGTGCTTGTCCCTTGTTTCAAGTGCTTGGAGTCTATAGACCGTCTGCTTGAACTGAACTGAGTTCTGTTTACATTATGTACAAAGACAGACGATATATTAAGGCTAGCTTATTAATTATCCTCATGTTAATCTTTAAATGAAACAGAACATTTTTCCTCTCCTCTCCACCCCCTTTGTTTCTCCCTTTATTTTGCTGTAAGCAGATATTAAATTTCCTTCAAGTTTTAGAAGCAACAGCTTTTTTGAGAGGCCACATCGCGTGTTACTTCAGAGAACAGACAGCTAAAGAGCTGCTGAACAAGTGCTTGTTGGGAGGGATTGTAGCAGGGCTCAGCCTTTGGCTGTGTGGAGTTGAGCTTCACACTGACAGCTTGTCCTTGTGCTATTTTAACAATTTACTACAGCCTAATGCTTCTTAAGAGCCCGAACTGAAATAAGAGAAAGAGTCTGTGCTTTGTACAGTAAGTGTTTGGCACTTGTTATACAGACTCAATTAAACTGTTGAAAATAAGGCAGTTAAAAATTGTGCATCCTGTAGTTGCTAGCTAAAAATATGGTGTGAATCTCTAGCATGGAAAATATATAAAAATGTGTTAGGACTACTTCTAGTTACTCTGTTGGTAAACTTTTCAAGAATAAAAAAATGTAGGAATTCCTGATTTAAGAATCTTTACCCAAGGATGGACTTCTTAGAAAAGGGCATTGTTGTTCATGAGTTATGTGGAACATGTCTTTGTTTCTTGCCCTAATAACTCCCTCTTTCTACAAAGGACAAGGTGAAGTCTTGTTAACCTTGTAGGGATTTGTCTATAAAGATGAATTTCCTCAGTGTAAAAAATATTTTACAAAGCAGCTGGATATTCTTGGCCGTGACCATTTAGGTAAAAGGATGACTCGTATCTTCCCTGAACTGCATTCATATGCCTCATCCTAAAAATACCTTTTTTTGCTAGCAGGAAAATTGAACACCCATCCATTTTCCACTGTTCTTTTTCCTTCTTTAATAACCTAATAATTCAGTCAGTACACAGTGTTCAATTGTGCTTTTACTCTTCATGTAGAATGGAAAGCTTGACTGCGTGAGGGCTAACACCCTCCAGTGAGTAAAAGATGAAGCATATCTACTAATGCTCAGGAGGTACAGGGGAGGGGGCACCCACTGTGTGTTTCTTTCATGCTGTTCCTCACGCATTGGAAATGTTTTGGGGATAGACCAACATTTTGAGATAAGATTTGACTGCAGATCAGTACGCAGGTTGCCTGTGGTCCAACTGTTTTCATGAATCAGGGGAAAAACATCTAGGCATGTCCACTGTACAAGGAGGCAAGCCCCATAGCTCAGTACTTACATCATCCATAAGCCTTTTATTTATTTTTGGTAAACAACTGTCTTCTGCTTCAAATTATTATCCTGATTGAGTCACTGATACACATGTTAAACTATTTAGCATGAAGTTGCCAGCAGACAGCATGACAAGAAATGATAGTGGGAGAGTTCCTGCCAATGATTTGAATGCAAGTATCTGGTCAGAGCCATATCAGAGAGGCTGGATCTCTGGATGTTGTTCTCTAGGTTAGGCATTCAGTGAGTGCTTTGAGTACGGATACTAATTTTTTTCTCAGTGGCAATGGTTTACAGATCATTTTAATTTTGGACAAGAATCAGTAAATCAGAAAAGTGGGAACTGTTGAAGAGAAAAACTGTCTGAAGCCAGCCTCTTCCAAGCCAGATATGTGAGTTCAGCCTGTGTGTGTCTGTCTGATCTAGGTGCAGTGATGTGTACTGAAGTGCAGGGGTGAGAAACAATGAGTGTAAATTAAATATGAATACTTGACCCTTGCTTTCCTGGAAATATTGCTGGAGTCTACCAAGCTACCTTTGCCACTGTCAAGAGAGAATATAGCTAAGAGCCTTATATCATACAACTCCTGTCTTCTCAGCTGTCATTGTCGTCCACCTTCATTCAACTGGTTCTTCTCTCAACCTGTTCTGTTGAAAATAAAAGACTAGAAATTCAGGCCCGATTCAGCAAAGCACAAAGGCACATTTAATGCTGAAGTGCTTTCTTGGGAAAGAAGTGCCTGATTTTCCTCCCAAGCAGGAGGAACTCCTCAGCATAATTATCTTCATGGTAATCTTTTGCACTGGATCAGGACTCTCCTGTGCACAACAGAGAGAATTGTCAGGTGGTGTTGATTTGGTGTTCACTGTTGTGACTGCCTACTTAGTAGAGTAGCGCACTAAGGCAATTAAAACCATCTCACAGAGTGAAAAATAACACTTTTCTAAAGTATGTTAGACCTAATTCTAATGAACTACATAAGAATCATTTCTCCAAAGTAAATTATATTGCTTTAATTTTGTTACTGCTGCAAGTGAGAAAAGAATGAGGCCTAGCTGTAGCTTAGAAGATTTCTTGATGTAAAAAGGTTTGTGGGTTGCTTTGCACTGCTTCTATAGAGGGCAGGGGGAAGGAAAACTGCTAAAAATCAAAAGAGACTTTAAAACAGTATTCAGCCCATAATCAATAGTGCTCTGACGTGTGTTGGCAGGAATAGCACTGAGGTGACAAAGAATCCAGAGTAAATTACACAAACAGCATGAACTCCAGCTATCAGTCAAAACCCAGCCTTTTTTCATTTCATGACCAAGCAATTGTATCACTATTCAAAGGGCTTATTCTTGTGTCGTGTACGTTGCCTTAAGCAAATTAGCTCTGGGAAACCACTTGGGAGGAAAAAAGAAAAAAAAAAACCCAACAAAAACCCACCTCCCTTCCCCAACCTCCCTCCTCCCCACCTGCCCCCCAAAAAAACTCAACCAAAAAACCAAACACCACCCCAACAGAATTTTATCAGAAGTTTTATCCAAAGTCAATATTTATGAAGTTGTAACAGCCCAGGAGGAATCCATGCTGTTTCAGTACCACAAGCAGTGCCATTGCTTCCACAGTGTTTTTTAGTTTCACACTTCTGAATCAGCAAATAACTTCACAAAGACAGATAATGTGCCAGGGATGTGTCCAGACCTTGTGTCTCTCTTTCACTGCCTGGAAGGGTCAAAGCTCATGCTCAAAACCAATTTCCTCAGTATCATCCTGTTACTCTCACGCTGCTTAGAAGGCTCAATTGTGGAGCTCCAGTGTGGGAAGAGCAGCACAAGTTTGTGATGAGGAAGGAGGTGCAGAGCAAGGAGAATTGGTGTGTGGATTCTGCCCCTACCATCACTGTGGTACTTAATGGAGGTGGTTATCTTGGCTGCAGAGCTTCTCTACTGGAAGCTGCTAGCCACATGCTACCATTGTGGCCAGCAGAACTACATGTCTGTACTATAAGCATTGCTATCTATGCTTTCCTACCCATAAATCCCTGGTTTAGAGATGTCTTGATGTTGTTGAGTGTTTCTACTTCCACATTCCCTATCCTTGGTCTCATAGCTTCTTATTCTTAGGTCTTTGCAATGATCCTTTTGCATCCAGAGGAAATGGAGATGTCTTAGGTGAAGGTTGTTGGTGACTAAGCATCTGTTTCTAACCTGGGAAAGATGCTAAAGTCTTTTCTGTGACAGTATTAAGCAGTATAAGCTTGCTGCCCAGCACTGTGGCTTGGTTCCTGGCTGTTTCAGAACAACTTGGGTGCCCTTTGTTCCCACTTATCATGGGGTATCTAATTGGTTGCTAAAAGGTTTCTAACCCTGCTACAGTGTTTTGGTCTAAATCTCCAGTTATTTAATAGTTGTGAATAGAGCTACAGCTGTGCATGGCTATTTTTAGAGGAAGTCAGGTTTTAAACAAACAGTTCAGATCTCCCAGCTCTCGAGGCAGGCAGGCCCACTTGGAGAACGTCTCTCTGATGGCAGACAGACTGCACCCAATATTGTGCCAAGTCACTCTCCATTTGTAAATATTAGAATGTGTTTTAGTTACAGATATAGTAAAAGAAAGGTTTAAATTATACAGCTGAGAAACAACAAAGGAAAATAAATGTAAAACAGCACATGCTGTGTGTGCTGTAGGTCTACAGTCATGCTATTCAATAGTGATGATAAGAAACACAAGCGAGAAAGGCCGCTCAGTTGAATGACTCTCATGTTTTCCTAAGTGCATATTTTTGCTTCACCTAAATCTATGTAACCTTCTGCTTGTCTTTCATTCATGTTTCCTGCTGTGAAGAAGGTGTTATAAAAGGAAGGCTTAAGCAGGAAACTTGTAGACAGGTTATTAGACACCAGCTTGGTAATACTAGCTCTAAGGGACTAAAGATGGTGATCAGCAAAAGGCAATGAAAAAAATGGGAGGATGTCCACATAGAAGAAAACCACTGAGGTATTTATATGTGGTGTATATATAGTAGAAAGAGCAAGGGGCACAGGCTGTGTAGTTGTAAATGATCTGGCTGGTGCTTATCTGGAAGGTGGAGAAGACCAAAGGAAAGTATTTGGTATAGAGAATAAAGAGGGGAGTCCTTTTTGCTTTGGCTGGAAGGTCAGCTTGTCCTACTGTGTGGTTGTGGAGTTTTCCTTAAGAGTGAGGCAGTGGTGCCACAGCCCAGAGTGGCTGCAGGGAACTGCACTCCTGGAACACACCCTCACATGCAAAGCAGCATAAGTTTTTCTCCCATTTCTGTGACATATTAACTGAAAAACTTTTCTATGCATCTCTGCTCTTCTCAGGCAAAGATCTGTCAGGGACCATTGTCTTCCTAGGTCTGGGGAAAGGCAGAGATGTGGGACATAAAATGGAGGCTTTTCTGATCACAGTTTCTGGGTGCAAACTACAAAACAGTACTGCTGCTCAGGAGAGGTGAACTGCAACTGAGCTAGCTATTATTCTTTTCCTCTGGTGTTAGGTACTCTTTCTAGTACGTCTGCTTAAAGAGTAACAAATCTAGGGGTGAAGAAAAACTTGTAAAACAACACTCTCTGTCTTCCAGCCCGGCAAGCTAGCTCATGTCTCCATTTTATTGTTTTTTCTGTTTGTTGTTTCTTGTTGTGATAGTGTGGCATCTCCCCCGCCCCGATCTTGAAATCTGATGCTTGTATAAAAGGCACTTTCCAAGGCTTAACTGTGCTACTGACCTGCGCTGGACGTGTTGCATATCTGACATTGTCTTCTGTACACTAGGCAGCAGATTTCTAACTCTTTGCAACGTTGACGCCTGCTCTCACAAAGAGAAGGAAATGAAGCAGAAAGATCCCACTGCGACAATTAGTGGCTCACAGAGAAGTATTGAAACAAATAATAAGTGGCTGAAACAATTCAAGGGAGGGAAACTCTAGCTTCCTACTCTACCACAATCGGATCTTCTTTCTCAGATTCTCTCCTCCTTTATCCCAATGGGGGTTTTCACACGCTTTTATCCCCACTGTTAGTGGGAGATGTTTCTTCCTGACTAGGGAGCAGCAGTTCAGTCCTGTGGGGCAGGCCCTTGTTCTACCCTGTTAGCTGTTTGCCAGTCTTATCATTTTATGCTGTAATCTAGCCTGAATTTTCAAAGTAGCACTAATGTCTTGTTCCCAAGCTGCTGTAACCCAAAGCATTTAAATGAAACCAACCAAAATCGACTTCTCTTTCACCGAGGCAGCTGGCTAAAGGACTGGCTTCTGGGCAGGGAAGTCTTTCAGCTTTGGAAGTAAAAATACCCTGATACCTCTTACATTTCAAACCTGAATCTTTGCAGCTTGCTGGGTGAGTGGTGCTGGTGACTGTTCCTGCCCTCCCACAAGGACAAGATGTGACTGGATCACCCTGTGCTGCACAAACGATCAAGTGCATTGATTCCTGCCTTCACCCAGATCCTCCTTTGCTTGGTGAGTTGATATCTCCCTCAAATGCATTATTCTGCTAGCAAATTAAAATGTTAAACAAGCATTTCCTTTGTGGATTACTGCAGGGAAAATTACATTTAAACTCAATGAATGCCGTTTTCTTTTAAGCATTTTTGTTTTGTTCTCTGCTTAAAATAATGATGCCATTTCACAATCCCCTTCATGTCCACCTCTTAGAAAAGAACAGCCAATAGCCTGAGTACAGTGAGGTTTTTTCTTGGATAGCCACGTTTGTTATGTGAGACCATGAAAGACTTCAGATAACACAGCAATGTAATGAGAAGGGGAGACTCGTAGCTCTGCAATTGTTCAGAACAAATTGAGTGTCAGCTGCTGCGATGCACAGATAAGGTGTTGGAAGGATTGCTCCTCTCCCCCTCAGCAGCACGACAACTTCCTCCTGCACTGCTGGGAAAACAAGACACATGCTGTTCTGAACAGTTCATCGGCAAGGGGAGGAGGGGAAGGGAGGAAGAAATCATTATGGAAGTCAAATAGAAAACAAGAGATTAGTGAAATTAAAGGCAGCAAGAAGACAGGAAGGGAAAACAGTGACAAGTGTGTGTTCCTTGGCTTTTCAGAAGGCCTCCTCCTGGTCTCTGCTTTACTGTACCACGGTTTCAACTCTTGTGATGCCATCAGTGCTCAGATGAACTGGCCTTTGAGACCTTTTGGATGGAGTCTAATGCTGTTTGGCTTTCCTTAATGTAGAAGCAAGTCATCTTCCCCCCGAGAGATGATAAAGTTCAGTAGCTAATTTTCAGACTGGTATGGGTTAAAGTAATCTTTTCCTGTGTCAGGAGTTAGGAACCGTCTCAAGCAAAGCAATCCTGCCACATTGGGATTTATTAATAGCTAAGTACTTGGGTCCTTGCTCTTAACAAAGAAACTCTGGTCTCTAGCCTATCTGGCTGCAGTTGTGTGTGCCTCAGAAGCAAGCAGGAGTCGTATAATTGGCAGAGTAGATGAAGTAGAACATCTATTCTGTAGTGGAGATTAGAACAAAAATACTGTAATCTGCCAGAGCTGTTCATGCCCACATGCTACTTGGTTTAGCGATTCGTCATCTGTGTACTTCATTATATCATGGCTAGAGCAGCACAGCAGCCTACCACTGCCAAACAGGCTTCAGTCCAGCTTTTGAAGCACAGGTACAGGTTTACCTGATACCAAAGCATAACTCAGGAGGGACTGGAGGACTACATTAAATCTGTGCTTTCCAAACCCCTTTACTTACTATAAGTGAGACCTCGATCTCTTGGAGGTAGCACAGCTACCCTTCTCAGTGTTATAATGCAGCCTTTCTTTGCCTGTGAGAAACCTTTAACGTACAGCTGTATACAGCTGTCTTGTTACAACCAAGATCTGCTGTGGTGCCCACAAAGCATCTGCAAATCCTTGGGAGTGCTCTGATGTGGTAATTGCCTAGTGAACATACAGGAAAAAGTAAGTTCTCTGCAATGGATCTTTTGCAAGACAGCCTGCTGCTTTACACGGGCTTGGGAATGGAGTAGGGTTTTTTTGTGCAACAAATAGCACAGTCAACACATCATCTTTCGCTTGCTCAGCTGTGTTCAAGTGTAATTGAATCCAAAATGTTGCCAAGAAAAAACAACCTGTTTTGCTGTGCAAAAGGGATTCACCTGGCTGGGTCAGTTCCAGCACAAGAAATACAGTTTTGGGTTTGGGTTTTTTAATAAGCATAAACCTAAATGTTGCGATGAATTGTTGCCAGTGACTATCTGGTTCTAGGGTATGGAGCTTATACTGGACACTTTATTGCAGTGTTCAATAAGAATGCCCTCGGGGATCTTACATCCAGTACACTTAATACAAAGCAGGAACAGAGAGACAAATCCAGTTTTTTTCCTCAGATGCTGACTCAAAAGTTATGAAGAAAAGATCCTGCTCATCTATGTTCCTTGGTACTTTGCTTTTCACAGTGCCAGCGTGTCCCGTTTCTGGCTGGGCTGGGTAAACGCTGGCAGGAGCGATGCTCTGTCTCCGAGCTGTATTTTGCTAGAAGCAGAGGGCATTACGGGCAGCTCCGAGTCTCAGGGTGGCGGCTGTGTGTCTCGTGTGTTCCTGTCGGCAGTTTGGGGCGCCTTAGCGCCCTTACGGCTGCAGGAGCCGAACAGTTGCCGTGGGTCTGAGGTACTGTATCGGACAGGCGGCGGAGGTGCCGGACGGCGCTGGGGGCAGCAGGGCCGCGGCCTGCGCAGCCCCGGCGGCGGCACCTGTCCCGCGCCGTCCTTCGCCCCCGCGCGCGGCCGCCGCCGCGTGCGGCAGCACCCGCGCGCCCCGCCCGCGGCGGGGGACGGCGCAAGGGCTCGCGGCGCGGGACGGCGGCTGCCGTCGCACCCCCCCCGCCATACGCCACCTTTCCCCCGGCACGTCCGCGCACCGGCGCTGCTGGACGGTGCGGTTCCCCTCCGCCAGCCCCCAACTCCTTCAGGCGGCGGCCGACGCGGGGGGTCAGAGGGGCTGAGCGTCGTGTTGGCCCCGAGGGCCGGCCGACCGCCCGAGGGAGGGAGGGAGGGAGGGAGGACGGCGCGGCCGGCGGGCCGGGGCGGCTGCGCGCCTTGCCCTGGCGCGCCCCGGCCGGTTCCGCGCAGCGCTGCTGTGCGCCGCGGCCGCCAGGTGGCGCCAGGCGCGGGCAGCGCCGCCATCCCCGTTGCGCGGGAGGCAGGCGGGAGCGAGGGGAGAGGCTGTCCCTCAGTCTCGAAGCCGCCGGGAACCTGCTTGGGGTCCTGCGGGGCGCCCTGCAGCCGCGGTCCGGCATTCCCGGCGGAGGGGGCGCCGCCTCCCATGCGCCGGAGGCCCTGCGGGCGTCAGCCCTCTAGTCCTCCCCGCACCGAGAAGCGCTTCGTCGCGGGGCGACCGGACGGGACGTGCGCCGCGAGGGACGCCGGCACGGAGCGGTGAGGCAAGGCCCGGCCGCCCCCGCGGCGGCAGCGTCCTGAGGAGGGAGCCCCGCGCCAGGTGGGCGGCGAGCAAGCCGGGCGGGCTCGGCGCCTTGCCGGGGAGAGCGGGGAGAGGGCGTCCGGGCGGCGGTGCCCCGGGGCGGCTGGGGCTCGGGGACGGCCGGAGCTGCGAGGCCGCGGTGAGCGCTGCTCTAGTCTGGGTTGGCGCTCGGAGCCGGGGCCCGAGGAGCTTTCGCTCCCTCCTGGCTGAGGGAGAGCTTTCTGGTCTGCACTGCGAGATTCCTGCCCCTCGTGTTTTTGCCGGGGTTTGGCTGTGTAAGTAGCCATTTCAAAGCTCTTTTCCTTGCACGCTCGGTTTCCAGGGGCTGCATCCAGAGGGTGTGTAAGGAGCCGCTTCGTTTTGCCTCGGTGTCCCACCAGAAGCAGTAACTGCACGTAGTCTGAGCTGGATCCAGCAGTTTGTATGAGAGAGTAAAAGACGCGAATAACTTTTCCTCACCAAAAACGCGTGTCGCAATTGTACTGGTTTGGGCCAGATCTCTTGCTCTGAGCGCAGTGTGCAAAGGATGAACTCTCTGTTCGGCGTTTCTTTCGTGCTCTCCTGCTTCTGGCTTTGCTGGGCGCTCTCCTGTGCAGCACTTGAGCTGTTTGTGTTTGGTTGTCAGGTTACAGGGGTACACGCTGTAGCAGAGAGCATCTCAGAATACCTTTTCTCTTCAAGCTACAGCTCTACATTTTTTCAGCCGCCCGTGTGTTCACATTTGTGTGTTTAATAGCCCTTGACACACTTACCGTTAATTTGTCCAAATGCTTGTTTTTGTGCTAGAAGCATGATCAGTTCAGAAACCCTGGCAGCAGTGAGTTCCACAGGTTAATGCCTTGTGTAGAAAAGCTGCTTCTTTTAAATCTACTGCCTGATACCATTCAGTCCTTACAAAATGGATGATGCTTGTTCTCTAGTTGCTATCTTTGAACTATTTCAGGACTGTAGTATTCTTTCATTATCTGTCTACCTCAGCTATTCCTTATTTCAAGGTAAAGAATTCTTGACTTTTTAGTCACTTTTTGTATGGGACCTCTTCCATATCTCTTGCCAGTGTCATCACCTTTTCCCATTTTTTTCATTCTTTTATATTATTTTAATCAAGGAAA
The DNA here is from genome assembly GCA_020800305.1 of Porphyrio hochstetteri. Lineage (NCBI taxonomy): Eukaryota > Metazoa > Chordata > Aves > Gruiformes > Rallidae > Porphyrio > Porphyrio hochstetteri. The sequence goes on along the minus strand of CM036915.1, from coordinate 7,431,052 downwards.
CAACAAAACTTGGAATTATTTGCAAGATGTCAGCACAACATGATGATGTCTGCTAGCATAGATGACAGATTTAAGTCAGTGCATCAGCAATGTGAATAGCCAACAGAAGTAGTGGAAGTACTTGCAGCTGACCATGTGGTCATCTGCTGATGGATCAGTTTGGGTTTGTCGTTGTGTTTTTTTAATCAGAAATCGCTATATAAGTAAATATTTATTAGTAGTTTATGCAAGGGTATAATGCTGCGGACGAAATAGTCTGCTAATGGGCTCTTACTGTTTTGTCAGTCAGCTGTGCGTGTTCCTCTTGTCTTCTGTGGCAAGAGTTGGGAATGAAAATAGCCCAAATTTGTACAAGTTTAGTGCTGTTTGTGGAACTGCCAATGCACTCTTACCAACTTGGTCCGTCAAGCTGTAGCTTGCCATCTTGGACTTCTGGTGTAAAATGAGTAGTAATCTTTTGGTTGATGTGACTTCTACTCATTTGGTATAATCAGGGGTTTAAATGAAACTTGCTACTGCTGAGATGTGTTAGGCAACTGTAATTCTCCATCGCCTTTGGAGATGTCTTTTCCATCGCCTCTCTCAACTCCATTGCCCCACTAGATTCCTTTAAGTAGACTAGGGGGAGAGACTGTCTTGCAAGTAGAGAATTGCTGTAAAATGGCAGTTTTTAGCAAAGTTAGAAATAAGGTCAGCGGGTTTCGGTTATCATACTGAGGCCTTCAAAGTGAGTGTAGGGAGGAAACATGGATTGCTTATCGTAATTGTACTCTGAGCATAGCTTGTCAGTTTTATTTAGGAGAAGAGCTGATCCCAGGTCTTGCTGTTGGTGACTTTAAAGTGAAACAGCTCCATTGCAAATGCAAGGAGCAATTCCTGCTTCCTCAGTAACTCTCAGGAGCACTGGGAGGTGTTAGATGGTGCAAGATTTCTCATTTCACACTACATACAACAGGTTCATTCAGAGATCCAGCAGATTTAATTGCAGAAAGTTGACTAGGTTGCTCGTAGGCAGTGACGAGTTTTATGATCACAGTATAAAACCTTTGCTTTTGCTGTAGAACAAACTGAATAACTGTGTGAGGCAGACATGCATTAAACAAAGCCTGAAAGCAAACCAAAAATTAACAGGATCATCTCTAAGATGTAAATGGATTCCCATTTAGTAGTCTCAATTCTCAGTGTTGTGACATCAGACGTGTGACATTCAGACCATTCACGGTGACAGTTGTGCTGAAAATGGAGGTGAAGAAGTGCCAGACACTTAGTACTAATACTTGGTTTGCATATTTTTAGTTTAAAGCTTAGGTTAACGTCTACAGTTACGTGCAGTCAGTGCAGAGACTTCTATGGCCTTTGAGTTTTTCTGTTAGAGAAAATGAAGGTTTGATGGTTCAGCACTTAAAAAACCAGGAAACTCCAAAGTCAACCATGCATGAGCAATTTTAACTGTGTCCCCTGTAGCGTTGTATTATCATAACAGCCTTCAGTTTTAGGAGGTTGTTATTTTTTGCAAGTAGGACAAAGTAAGTGCAGAAAACTTACTGTATCAGACCAACTTTTAAAATAGTTTGGACCTCAATAGTGTAATTTCTACCACTGTAGATAAAGGCAAAGCATTGTGTAGCTTTTAATTGTGAAGTTCTTCTGCTGGTCATTGTGCTAGCAGGAGAATTATGCTAATGAAAGTCTTGTTCCCTTAAGTAGGCACATACACAGTTCAGGTTTTAGTTCTGTTGTTTTCAGAGAGCAGCTTAACCTGATACAAATGCAGTTTGGAGGATGAATCAGATAATTGTAAAGCTAATTCAGGTATGAATATATACAGTTTGAATAAATGATCAATAGACATGCTTTCATTGTTAATCTATAGTAGGTTAAGTGAGAGTGCATTATTGTGTGTTTTGCATTTAAATAACTTCCCCTGTGTTTGGGATAGTACAGTACATTAGAAAAGTCTGTTTATGTACATTAGAATTTTAGGTGTAGTACCTCCTTAGAATGCAAGGTCTAGTACTTCATTTAGAAGATTAATTAGAGCGATGGTAAGCAGATAAAAATACAGAAGACTGGTTAACTGATCTGATAGGCGCTGAATTTGGCCTCATCTTACTCTGTACAAAAGGAGCATAGCTGAAACTGTGTGCTTCAGTGTTGCCTGATTATTTTTTTGTTTTGTTCTTTGTGTTAGTTGATAATAACATACAAATTCTGGAATTTAAAACAACTTGGTTATCTCCTCCTGGAATGTTCTATCCCACCCATTTTTCTCTTGGGGACTTGTCAGTGTCATGTCACACATCAAAACTCATGTAGCTTCTCCCTGCAGGGTTATGGCATTCCCAGAGATGGGTCAGTGTTCATAAATTTGGTTGCTGTTAAACAGTCAGCACTTGTCAACACCATCTGCAGACATCCGTTTCAATTATTATAAATGGTAGTACCAAGCGTGAAACGTGGGGCTTCTTGGCAGTAAATGTTCTTTCCGCAGTAGCTGCCCTTGCATTAGAAATATTCCAGTGTTGATATGATCTCAATATGATCCTTGTGAGAGAAAGTAGCCTTATCTGTTGGTTAGGTGATACATGTGTGAATGGCTGGAATGTGGGCTTCTGTTTTCAACACTACCTGCTGTGAGCTGCTGATCAAGTCTTATTGGCATCTTGCTCCATTTCCTTTATCTCTGAACAAGGTATGATAATTACAGGATACTGGCCAACTGTTAAAGTTCCTGAAGATAATTTGCATGCAAAGTGCTTTATGGTTAAAAAAAAAAAAAAAGAAAAGAAAAAAACCCCACTGGAATGAAAATATCTTTTGTATATGCACTAAACCAAATTCTGTAGTATGTGCCTCATAGGTTTGTTACTGTATTCAAATCGCAGCTTAAAGACTTGCTTGTTGGCTATTTCACATCAGTGCTGTGCTGCTACTACTTGGCATCCTACTTTAGTATTTATTTTGGTCCTGGTTTTGGAATTTCCCTTCACAGGAAGATTCCATACTTCTTATATGGAAAATTTTTTTTTAAAAAAGGACTCTTTTTTTCCCCCCATTGGTTCTGTAGATTCTTTTCTCAGTAAGTGCAACAGCCACTATCTCTTTTCTTTGAAGCTCCGATCTAAGGGCCAATATAGGCAAGGAAAAGGTTATCAGTAACTTCAGTGGCTTTTGGATCAAGGCATTCCCATGTGATGTGCTCTTGTCATTGGAAAGAATGGCCTTTGGTTTCAGCCATGAAATTGTAGTGGCATTTTAGACCATAATTTCAGTATTTCTTTAAAGCCTATTTGTTGATACGTTTGCATTCACATGTAAGGAACTTCTCTGTATCTCCTGGATTTACAAGCAGGCAGTGCTCTTTATTTCTGAGTGGGCCTAGCACTGTGTCTGAACTGCGGTAAAGGCTCATCCTTTGCTGGTAGAACACGGGAGTACAGCCCTTCTCAGGCATCGGCTCATATCCTTATTTGTGCTATTCATTTGATGCTAAACATGAACATTTTTAAGTGCTGGTATGACTGCAATCTTGGAGTTTAGCTGTGCCTAAAGTGTGGAGCCTTCCCTTCCTCAAACGTTTTTCTGCATCATCCCTTCAGCCCAACTGTCTGCAAAACAGAAATCAAAATGAAATTCTGTTTAACTACGTAACAATTCACAATATAACACTTGTGGATTTTGGTGAACAGAATCAAATCAACCAGTTACATTTATAAAAGGAGCAGGGAGGGAGGCTTTGTCGGCACTGATATATTTAACATCTTCATCTGATTTGTGGAAAGAAATGGCTAAGCTGCAGAGATCTGGAAATACATTTTACAGATCAGATGGTGATGTTTAGCACTCAGAGAAGCTACATTTTTGGTTCAGTGGCAGTTTGTTAGCGAGCAGTACTGCCTCATGGAGTGTTTAGGAATCAGAAGGTAAGATCTGCCCCAGAATCATTAGATTGGCTTACAAATCCTGAAATGCTAAAATGAATACATCTGCCTTCATGTTTTCAAAGTGAACAGTCTTTTCCTTGACAGTACAAGAGCTGGTAACTTATTCTTTTAATGGGAGTTATGCTTGCTGTCTAGTCAGTTCCTGGAACTGGGGCCTTTGGGACACTCTGGGAACAAAATAAAAAGATGTTTAAATTACAGGATTTGGTAGATGAAATTCAACCCTTTGCAGAGGATCTGTGCTCTCCTTTGCTATAAACTCACAGGTTGTACATAGCTGTGTGGGATTAAGTGTGGAGAGAAATACAGTTCTTCAGAAAGTTACCTTTTATAATTGCATTTCTGTGGATTTCGTTTTACTTCATTGTGCTTTTGTCCTAAACACAAGCTTCTTGAAATATTACAGTAAATAAGAGAAGAATGTAAAATTCAAGGGCTATCTGTTGTGACAATGGAAGTTTCAACTTCTGAACTTTATCTGTGGCTGAGGGTTGTATTGACCTCTTCTTGTATAGGATTGAAGTTTAGCAGAGAAACCTGGGAGGCAGCTTAGTCTTTCTAAATTTGTCTCTGTCAATGCAGAAGCAGGACTGATGTGATACCTTGGACCTTGCTTGCCCAAGAGGTGGGGGCAGTGTCTGTCCTTTGTGACTGCATGGTTTACTGAGATAAGAGGAGAAGGCTGCCCAGAGGACAGTGTCTGTAGAGTTGCATGGAAGTACTGCGGTTTCTTGCTCATTGCCTTCTGTGTGAGTCATGATACCCAAGTTGGAACGTGTTTGCTCTTGTTTTGGTAAGACCATGGAAAAAAGCCCTCTTTAAAAGCCCTTCACAACAGCTGCTTCTTGGTGAAAAACATTGTCCTTGCTGGGTCAGCACTTGGATATATGTGAACATGGAGTACTGCTCCCCCAGGAGAAAAATGTCACTGAATCAAGCAGATTTTCCTGATGCTCCATTTGGATTAGCTGGAGGCAAGTGCTTGGAAGGACAAGTTTATCCCTAAATGGCAACTTCAGCAAAACTGTTGAGGGTAATCTGAGAGTAAATGTTGACTTGGAAAGTTTTCAGATGTCGCGGATTTTTTTCCAGTGGTAAAGGTGATTGCTGTAGTCCTGGCTTGGTAACACTGCTATTGGTTGGTTGTATATTATACTTGTGTTTTTGTTTGGTTATTTTTATCTAAAACATGTACTTTCTATGAAAGTAAAAAAGAAGAAATGATTTTGCTTATCAGATTGGCAAAGAGAAGCAAGAGTCTGTCCAATCCCACCCTGCATAATTACAATAAATGACATCCCATGACACAAGCTGCCCAAAAGGGTGATAAATTATATGGAATGGATGCAATTACTTAATCTGGCAGCAATGAAAGCTCTGTCTCATATTTCTGTAGTTCCATGGAGCTACATTCATTGGGGAAGTGAGTGAGGAACAGCGGGCAAACCTCCTTTCAGGTCTTCCGGGTCTGGATGTGGAATTTAAGCACTTAACTAGAAAAGGGTAAGAATCAGGATTTAAAAGAATAGAGCATGTTAACCATTAACTGTTAGTATTGTTCGGCTTTGACAGCTGAGGAAAAAACTGTTGGTGTGTGGAAACACCAGGGTTAAGACAGGATGTCAGTTTTGATTTCTTTGGAGTGATAAGCAGTCACTAAAATTGTAATTTCCTTTGATTCCTTTACTTCTTCAGCCATTGCTTGCACTTGTTAATACATATCACACATCAAAAACCCCCTTTTATTTTTTCTTTCCTCCTTTTTAATCTTTCATATTTTTTTTCCTCTTTCCTTTTTTTTTTTTTTTTCTTTCTTTCCTCCTTTCACTTTTTTCACAGTTAGAGTTTGCTCACATTGGCATTAAGGAGTTTGGAGTACTTCTCTTGCTTCTCACAGGAATGTTTACAATTCTGCAGGATAGGTTTCAGATTTATTGCTTAGGCACTAACAATGCTGTTGTAATTAGTCAGTTGTCATAAAGCTGTCCCTTCTGCCTGTATTTGTTGCTGGCCAAATTCATCACACCAGAGCTGATAGCAGAGTGATGTTCATGAGCATGTTTAAATAATAATTATTTTAAACAAGAAGATAATACCTATGCAGTTTTGATTTATGAGGGCATGAAAGGACTAAAATGTCTTTGCTGATTTCATACTGTTAGAGTTGGACAGAAACTGATCTCATTTCTTTTGAACTATGCTGCTTGTGATTAAATTGTGATTGTTTCTACTGCTTTGAAATGGAGGAGGGGGAGAAACGGTTTCCAAATGTATCTTGTTGGCCAGTTGAGGGTGAAGAAAGGTAGGGTTTGCTTGTTTGTGCTTTTTGTTTTGCTGTTTTACTAAAGCTATGTTAGGAGGGCTTTTCCAAACCCTGGACTCTTCAAGAAAATTCCTATTTACTCAGACCATACAAATTTTTTGCTTAACCAGGAAACAGTGTCAAGCAGTGCCCAGAGAGTCATTACATTTGAGTTGCATTCCTTTCAGCAAGTCTTCAGTTATCTCCAACAGTGAGTACTCAAGTAAAAGATTGCAAGTTGCTGTATAAAACGCTGCTTTCCTGACTTCAAGCAGTGTGCACAACAGCAGTAGACTATGATTAAAAAAACCCCAAACATACAAAACTTGGTCACATTTTTTTAAAGATCACTGCTGATATTGTGTGCTCTGCTGGTGGCTCAGGTGGCTTAAAGCAGCAACTGAACATTTTTCTTTGCCAGCACTTTGTAATTGGCTGTTCTTGTCTTGCAAATTTAAGGAGTCTCTCACTCGCATTTTAAGTCCCCATTTTTTGCTTTCTAGACACGTTGATATTATGCCTGAAGCATTAAGTAATGTCAGGTGAAGGTCAGTGCACTTTAATAACCTGTTTTCAAGCACAAAGAAGTTCAGGCTATGAGGTGACCTCTGATTGCTTTTTACCTGACTCAGTAAGGGCCCTATTCAGAATTCTTCGCTCACTTTACTTAGGCAAAGTCCCAACAACTTGAATAGTTTTGCCTGAGCAAGAATGGTTACAGAAGTTTGCTATGTGTGGTATGATGATGGCAGATGCATTGTAGATGAGTTTGATAAGCCGAATTAGGTTTGCCATTTATTGTGGTCAGAAAAGAGAAGTGAAAAGTGAGAGTAGATTTTGTTGTGACTCCTATGGCTGCCAACTCTGAAACGACTACTACTACTAAGTACTGTTTCTAAGCTACATCTCATCAACAGAGATAGTGAGCAAAGATGCTTATGTGTTAAAACATTTGTTATATAGGCAGAAAATAATACTTTAATCTGATTTTAGATACCTCCAGAAGTCTGTATTTGCTGTCAGTGGGTGGACCTGTATTGTGGTAGTCACGCTTTCCTTCTCTTGGCATCCTCCTAATCCTGATGTGCTGTTGAGCTTTAGGGTGCAGGGTCCCACAAAACTAGGTGTGATAGTTTTGCCCAAACTGCTGTGTTGTAAAATGGGATTATGAATAGGCCAGCTCATTCTGAATAAAGTAGTTTATGGCTAAATGGAGAGATAGGATACAGTCACCTTCTTACTACACTGTGACTAACTGTAGGGCTGGTTTCCACTGTTTTGTTAAAAGGGTGATTTCCGTTGACCTGCCTTTCTTTGCAAGCCCAGGCAGGAGTTGTACAGAAGTATGGTATTTCTTACTGGTATTTTTCCTCTTCAGCCCTTCTAGATTTTCAGATATGGGAGTTGGTACTCATATGTATCAGCTACAGTGAATTGACTTCGCAAGCAGCAAAGTAAATTTGGTTCTTTCAGTCAGGTTATGCAGTCAACTCTTCGACCTACTGTCAGGCAAACCTCTCTTGAAAGCAGTAGCAGATTTGCTTATAGGTTGAGAAAAACTCAAGACTAGAACCTGATCTGGAAAGGGTGGCTGGAAGTCAAAAAGGAAGGCAGTCTTCCTGACTCATTAGTTTAGTGTTTTTGCATAACACAATTACCAAGGGTGGCAAGGGTTGTTAGTGATTCTGTGAGGTGAGTATCTTTTATCTGTCAGGCGTAAACTCGTTCTTCACAGACTACTGGACAGCATCAGCTGAAGGGTATATTTCCTAATAGGGAGATTTTAATCTGCAGTGAGTTAAATGTTTCAACTTTGCTACTTTGCTGCTTGGTGCTTGATAGCCTGAGATTCATTGTATGTATGATTATCTTTGTGGTTTTGTGTCAAGGACTGTTATCTACTGTAGGAGGGTAACGGTTTATGCAGTTTATTTTAAATGGACTGAAATGCTGTCATCTAGACCACCAAAGCACGAGGCATAGCAGCAAGACAAGATTTGTAGGATGTCTAAGATCCCTTTCAAACTGATGGGATAAAAATAAACAGCTCCCACTCCCCATCCGTAAAGAATCTTGCAGTTTGGATGTAAAATGCAGGAGGCTGAAGGATTTACCATACAGAGGTATGACTGACACAGGTATTAGGATATTTCTTGAAGTCTGAACTAAACCTGAACTGAGTAAGGACCTCAGGAGAACTATATTCAGTGGCTTCTGTCTCAAGGAGTAGAATTGAGAACATAAATTGGTTTTGGGTTTCCGAACATCTGAATTTTACATTTCCTCTGCTGTCACTAATCATACTGAATTTTCATTTCTCTTTCTTCAAAAGACACAATGATACTGATGGTTGTCATCGTTACTGATTAACTAATTAAAGCTGGGTAACTTAGAGTTTTTCTTTTTATCCTCTTAATATCTTCCCATAAAAAAGAGGTGCACCTCTGCGAGGGTGCTCCTTTAAATGGTGAAGGCTTAGCAGGACAATTGGCATCCAATGTCACACTATCTAGGTTGCCTGCCTGGTTTTCTAACTGCAGACTTTTTGGAAAATTCTGTTTATATCAAGAACAGAGGATAAAGCTGTTCAATGTCTATGTTGTTATGTTGGACCACTTGTCTAAATTGTAGATGAAAGCTAAACAGAACTCTACAAAACAGTTCTTCAGTGTGTTCTCTGAGTAATACCTGTATTTATTTGCATGCAGAATTTAGTATTTGCAAAAGATTTACAATATAACTTCCTGTCATTCTTCCAGTTGGCTGTCAAAGATGCATTGTTAGATTATTGTTTCATGTTGGGTTTTAATTCCCTGGTAGTCGGTTTCAAAATTATGAAAGAAATACTTAATTTCACAGTGCCCTTGTAAGGCCTCTTGTTAGACCTATTATTCATCATTACGTAGGAACATTAAACAAAACAATAGCTCTTTGAACTCCACTGTTGCATTTCTGTGTCGGTATGTTGGTAGCTTCACATCCCAGAGAATTTTAAGGAGAAATAAGTTAGAATCTCATCAATCTTACAATATTATTTAATAACAAAGTAATTTAAACAGTCTTTTATAACTGACACCAAATTGCCTTGTGTTTACCTGTACTAACAAATAAGTTTGGGGTTTTTTTTGTTTGTGGTTTTGTTTTTTCTTTTAGTTGTTCTTCTCTGTCAAAGTCCCATTCAAGTCTTGAGGGAATGCCAGCCGGTCTTTAGAATGCTTAACCCAAACCAGAGAACTACGTAACAGGCACAGAAATCTCTGTAGTTCCCTGGGAATGGTTTTTATCCCATTTATAGCTCTCTACACAGAAAATAACGCTACAGAAGCCCTTGGAGTCACTGTAGCCAAAGTTTGGAATTGAGCCCCAAGGATCATAATAGCAATTTCAATGGATGTCTCTGTTATATTTATAGATACATGTTCCATTTAGTATCTCTTCTGCTGCATAGGGTTTTGCTTTAGAAAATCAAGCAGCTCTGGCAATTGTAGATATGAATAGCTACCAAGAAGAGAAATATTTAGTCAATCCTGACAAGACTGTGTTCCCTTGGTTAACTTGGATGATCTATAGTGATCTTTTCCAAGGACTAAAAGTCTTCCATTATAGGTTAGTTAACAAGTTTGTAAAGTGGTTTGGTTTGATTTTTGGAGTGTCCCTGTACAGCTACAGCTTTATTAATTGCCTGTTCTGGAACAATGTATGAGTATTCCCTGAAATCATCGTTATTTGGAGGTATTATTTATGCAGGGAGATGTTTTCTCCACTAATACTCCAAGGAAAATATTTTGTTTCTGAATAAGTAAGCAAAGATTTCAAGTCCTCATCACATACTCTCTTCCCTGTTGTACTCTAACACTGGTATAAGCACCTTAGAAATCTTGCAAGCAGAACAGATGGAACTTTGTGAAAGCTAATACTTTGAGGTTGCAGGTGTTTACCTTGACAAGGACATCTTTACGCCTTTTTTTTTTTTTTTTTGGTCATTCATCTACTATTTTTTTTTCCTTAGAAAATCACAACTAAAACTTCAGGGTTTTTGTGTTGTTAGGTATGTTTGTGTGTTCACAGAGCACTGCTGGCTCTTTATAATATGGTGTTAGTGTGAATCAGCCCCAGTATAGAGAATGGGCAGTTTCACATCGGGTTTTCTATTTGTGTTGGAGCCAAGCAGAGAGTTAGCTGTAGTAGGCTGATGATACACCCATCTATTTACCAGTAAATGAAATACTCCTTTTGAAGGGTACCTGGTCACCAGGAGCACTTGATCTTCACCTATGTGTGTGGTAGAAGATTGCTTAATACTCAGGCCAAAAAACAGTCTCTGAAGCATAGCTTCTGGTTTGTTCCCTTTTTTCTACACGGAGGATATTGATGCTTGGGCATGTATTTACAGTGTTTATTGAACAGTGCCACAGTTAATTCTCCTGGTAAGCAGTTTAAGAAACGGAAAAGGATGTGTTCTGTCAGACAGACGTCCTCATTAAACAGATGGCTGAAAAGCCATGTTTTCTCTGTGCAAAGGAAGGTATCTTAACTGCACAATAATTATGTAATATATGTGATTTTTTTATTTGATGAGGGGTGTCTACCAGCTGTGTGGCTAAGAAATAGCTGATTATACTGCTGAAATATGTTGTGTGATACTTGTACATGTGCCTTCAATTAGCTTTGCTGAAATACTTGTTTTCTGTGACTGTTTCAAATGGGATGTTTTATAACTCTCTGAGTGAGGCTGGTGGGTCCTCAGAACCACCATCTGCCTCTTGATGTAAATTCTGATTAAACGCTGTTGCAAACCTTTGTTTTGGAGAAGCTCTGACTAAGATAGGTTGAAAGTTAGAAGTGTTTTGATTTCAGGGAGACACCTTTTGTTCTGAAAACAGCTTTCTTTAACCTAGTCATGAAAAGAGCATAAGAAAAAGCTTATTTTCTTTGACATATTTACAGGTAAAGTAATGGCTGAAAGAGGCTCTAAGAAATTTCTGGTATCCCCAGTTGCTCTGAAATGCAGTTTATATGCTTTAAAATGTCAGTAGTGTTAAGACGTTCGCTAAATAGACTTGGAGATTGGCATTTTGTATATTCTGTGTTAAATATTTCTAGTCACTCCACAACATGGAATGGGTCTTGAACCAAATCTAAAACATCACTCTAGCTACTTGAGCTTTGGAGAAAAGTATCTAGAACAGTAACTTGTTGAAAATAAATTTCTGATCTTACTGCTTATTTTGTAGGTAAGACTGTAGTTAATCACAGGATAGTTCACACAAGTCAGTTTCTCTTGCTAGTTGTTATAATATTCACCTGTATTTTGAACCAGTGCTATAGAGATGTCAGGTATTTCCACCTGACTTTTTAGGCTGCTAACCATTCCTTTTTCCATATCTTTCAGTATCAATAGTCAACTTAATTTTGATCGGGATTAGGAAGAGGGTAAGAAAGATTGTTGTATGAAAATGGTCTTTAACATGTAATCTTCCTTTCTCTCTTACAACATCCTTGGTTTAGAATACTCAGATTGTAACGAAGCAGCTCTTTAAAAGGAGAGCAAAGTTTATTACAATGTATGGAATACGTCTGGTTCAAGTGGTGATGGCTTCTAATATGTAGAACCTGTGATAAGTAGCATCTTTAATAGTTTTGAAATGCTGAAATTGCTATAACTTCTTTCAGTTCTCTGAGCTGATTGTGGAAGAGGCTGCTCTTAGTGGTTGCATGTGCAATAATTAGTAGTGGACCTGTCAGCAAAGGGGATTTGCAGCCACGTTTACATGACACGAGTAGAATATACTAGTTGAACACTGGATAAGTACTTTCAGACTGGAACAGAATTACTCAGGTCCTTACATACTCATAAGGTCTATCCTGTTTGTTCTGCAGGAGTGATACAGAACAGTTATGTCAAGAGTTAGAATTCTTTAACTCAGTGAATGGTAACAAGCTGATATCAAGATTCCTATAGTGGCCTTCTTAGAGAGGAATGTAAAAAACCCTGACCACCACCACCTCAGCTTTGTTAATTGTGTTCTGGGCGTCTTTTTATATACCTACAGATACATGAGTGCATATTTTGTATCCACCCCCCAAGCAGTAATACCAATTAATATGTATAAAACAGAATACTAAGTACATGCTGCATTCACTTGGGCTACCCTCTGTTTACTGGGGCTGTTTTCTAGTTTCCTTTTACTCTGCCTACAAAGGCTTTGGAAGAGTTGAGGGATCTTTTCAGTAGAATATAGTATTTGCCTTTAGTGCTTCACAGAAAATTGTGGAAAACGTTACCCTGATTTTAGGCTGTCCTTATCAAATAACACAATAAAGTTTGGAAGAGGTCAATGACCTGATGAAGTCCTGTAGGTCCCTTTGGAGTTAATAATATTTTCTAAAATGACTGCTGTAGAAGACAGCATTGATTCAAGAACTGAAAGATGCACTGTGAGCTATGATTTCTTGACAAAGCATTGTTCAGTTAGAAGTGAAGCTGTCCATCTACATGTCATCATAAGAAATCATTCTCCTAAAAATTGTAGTTACTAAGCAAACTCTTAAAAATGATGCCAGGGATTTGGCCAAAATTGCACAACCTGTCAATTTGAAATCTTGAAATGAATTTAAGATAGATTTGCAATAGTTTCCACATAGTTACATCCCAAGAATCTCTTTGTCAGTTGAGGGAGAGATATGATAACACTTTTGTGATTAATTTTACCTTTTACATAATTGTCCTCTGCCTGGAAACTGCATATTGGATCTTTAAATGCAGTAAGCATTTGTGAGAATTAGCTAATGCTTTCAAAAGATGAAAGGGGGGGCAAAATCAGTCTAAAAATGCAATTTCCGTGCAGTCTGAATCTTGAGAAAGAGTCATCTTTCTGGGTTATTTCAGAAAAAGTAAAAAAAGAGCACACTTCCTTTGCAATTGATCTCAACTAACTATATGTCATACTTCGTGCACAACAATATGCTCTGTTTGACTACCAAACCTATATAGTTAAATCTATATGTAAACTTATGACTGAGTTTAAGAGGTTTTTAGGGAATCTTAGGTCTGGTTCATTGTTATCACATTTTCACTTTTATGATTTTTTTATTCCTAGTGCACAAAAATACATAACCAATGTTGTGAACAAGATTAAGAAAAATGAAATTCAGAGGAAAAATTAAAGAAACAAATCCTACTAGTCGTATATAATGACTGTAGCTCACAGCCTATAAATGGGCACTTTCTTACTTCTCACCTTTACCTACAAGATTAACATCACAACCCTTGTTGGATGGTTAATTAAATTTTATGTATTGTGACAAAGACTGAAGCAAAATTGCTTGAATTGTGTCTCCCTCCAGCATAACGTTAACTTTAGAAGCCACAATTTGTATCTTGTGAATGTGCATTTTGGGAAATCGTGTAAGGTCACTTGTGGATTTCACCAACTTTGAGTTTGTCTCCTAGGTTTTCTGAGGACAATTACATGTCACAGAATTGGATGTCAAATTATCAGGTCACACATCTTCCTGCTGAATTCCAAAGAAATGAGCTGGAACTGTTCCTTGAAAAGTGGATTCAAGAAACGGGCCCAGCATTTCAGATGACACCAGAAAGGCCCTCAACCTCACAGTTCTTGTTTTATTGAGGGCTGTGGTGCTTCTGTGTAGAAGCACAACTTCATAGAAACATAGGCACCTTCACCTGGGTTAATGGGTAAGGCAGTGGTTAAGGTGCGGCCCGGAGGCACCAGGGAGTGCCTCTCTGCTTGGTGCAGAGGCTGTGGCTGCCTATCTCAGGGGGATCATGAGTCACCAAGCTGTTATGCAAAGCAGATGATTCCAGAGGCTACCGTTTAAAAGATAATTAGTGGTTGCATCTGTGAATGTAAGAGGCTTGATCGTATTCCTTTGCATGCTGTTTGTGGAGTTATACTCGCTGGACTGTGGGGGTTTTCAGTTGGGTTTTTTCCTCCTTTTTTTTTTTTTAATGAGATTTTAGGCAAAGAAATGAAAACGTCTGGATCTTGATCAAGCTTAGATTGGAGACAGGCACTGAGCTTTCTTGGACTGCAGTAGTTCTGGACACACCCAGAAGGAGAACTTTAGATACTTTGAAAACGAAATTTAAAGTAAAAGAGGCACCTTCAGGGTTAGGTGGAGTGACTTTCAATTTTTGATTTAATGAAAATGTTCTCTTCATGTAAGCATCAGAACTTTTCATCAGATCTAATGCTTGCCTTCTCTGTCATGCAGCTTTCAGGCACAAGTGTATGTTTTACATTAATATTTGAATAGATTAAAACTCTGGTAGTAGATGTCAACAGCTGCAGTCCAAGCTATCAGATGTGCAGCTAAATAAACTTGCTGTGCTGTGAAGTGCTTTATCCAAGTCTTGTGAATGTAGTGAATTTTGGATGCAGTCCAAAGGACTTGCATTGAACTTCATTTAATAGGTGTGAACAACTAAACTAATAGGTACACTATACTTTATCAGTATGCAAGGCAGCAGATTCAAAGGCAGTCTTACAGGGTATAATTATTTTTCTTTAAGTAGTTCTTTTTTTTTTACCTAAATAATACAAAAAGAGAATGTTGTGCATCAGTGGAAACATGACTTCAGAATGATGCTCGGGTTTCATAGCTACTTCAAGTTGCCATTGTCAGTAGCTGGAAAGGTACATTATCTAACCAGAAAGATAAATATTGAAGGAAATTTAAGATGGCTTGCTATATATTTACGTCAACAAGATAAAATAGTTCAGAATTGCTCTGAGCTTTTAGCCTTAATTGAGTTATTGTATTCTACATGATGTATCTCACATCCTTGATTTGAGTTAAAATAGAGGGTCTTAGACTGTTTCAGTAGGCACTGTACATATGCACATGTTAAGAAATTTCTGATACAGTTAGCATATAGGTGCATATGGATATATGTGATTTGACAGGACTTATAGGTTGGTGCTAAAATTGCATTGGAATTTGTGAACATTAATACCATCCACTCACAATACACAAAGGGCATAGTCACATGAAAAATTGCATGTGAGTGGTCCTGTGATATTTAAGACATTAGGTTAACTAATTCATTGGCTTTCTGCAAATTTTCAAACCACTATGTAGGAAGACGTTTCTTTACGTTAACCAGCTAAGGGGGATACCTCACTGTTGATTTACCAGTAGACTTTCTTCCTCCTTTCTTAACTTTCTGTGCAGGGTCTGGTACCTGTCCTCATAATTCTGTGTATTGCATCATTTATCTTTTTGAGAAATCTTACTGTGTCCATTTCAGCAGATTTCTGGGACTACCTATGAGACTACAAGTGCATAGTTTTTCGCAGGTGCTGCCATTATCCATCTCTGCCCCTTTCTGAAATCTCCATTACAAAGTAGTATCTTTCTTTCCTAATTTAACTTACACACTCACCTGAGCCTTGCTGACAAAGGGCTGCAGTGCCTAACTACAGGTGCGCTGCTAGGCAGAGATGATGAAGGAGATTCTGCAGGTAACAGTAAGAGTAGGTGTCAGAGTACGTTTCAGGACATGTCAAGACAAAGGATGGTTATGATTAGCTCGTGGCTTGGTGCTATTACTGCTGAGACCAGCAGCAGCAGTTTGAAGGTGTTATGATCTCTCACCTGCAGTGTGAGGGGGGTGGAGGCTTTAGTTAGGGTCAGTCTCCTTTTTCTGTGACCTGATGTGCATCTTGCTTTGAGCAGTGTAGCATCTCTGCTTCTGTCATGCCATGGTTATTCTGGAGTGGAGGTTTGAATTCTGTTCCATCCTGCTGTGTGGTGGATTGGTGGGCTTGTTTTGTTTTGGTGGAGGGGGTTTAATGGTTGGGGTTTTTTGGTGGAGTGTTATTTTTGTTTTTTCCCCTGCCCAGTTTCACGGATTTTGTTTTCGTCCCATTTGGAGATGAAATGGGGAGAATTGCTGAAATGCCAAGTACTTGAAGGCAGTGGAGAAAGTCTTGCTACCTCTGCTGAAGTACAGGAATGTGGCTTGTTCCAGTTGAGATAGTATCTGTTCTACTGTAAATAATGTTACTAGAAAGTCTATCACTACACTGGTCTATAGTGCTTTTAAGCCCTTCGTGGGTAGGTAATTTGACTTTTACATTTGCAAGATGTATTGCAGTGACTAGCACATGGTACACCTCATCAGGCCGCTGAGTTTCCATGCCAAAATCCATGTTATTTAATCCTTGTGTTAACTGTCTAGCCATTTCAGGTATTCATTTTGCCCTGGATCTTCTGGGGGGAAAATGATTGTCACGTTTGCACATTTTCATATCAAAACCACTACTGCCAAAATGACACTTCTTTCAATAGGCTTTAAGCACCTAAGCACTTACATAATTTTGAAAACAAGCTCTTAAGTCACTTAAATACTTAGCAGTCTTTACATTCTGTGCTACAAATGGTATTTCAAAAGAAATGTATCTAAGAGTTACAGTAAGACGTGGTTTGAAAAAGGCATTGAAATACTGTAGAGAGTTGCGTTTGTAATGCAACCGGCTATTGACAGTGAAGGTACAGATGAACTGAAAAAAATTGAAAACATATGTATGGACTTTAAGCACTCTCTTTATGAACAATCTCCAGAAACACCAGAGGTCCCTCCCCTGCTTATTTGCAAGACTGGATCTAGATATTAGTATCTTTTCTGCTTTTCAAACGAGGCACAGTTTACAAAGTGGGTTAGGGTACTGCATGTTTCCTTTTCTGTTTGTATCCTGTAGCGATGTTCTGCTGCGATTATGTCCCTCCATAGGAGGATGTTGGGTAAAATTATTATTGTGGAGTGAAAACAACTGAGGGCACATCTGGAAAAAAATGAATGATAACTTGAAACTGCGTTGGTTAGAATCCATGTTACATTCATATGCTCCATTTTCAATAAGTGACATAAGACTGCTGCCTCAGTATATCTGTTAATTAACAGTTAGATTGTGGGAAGCAAGACATTTGTTTCCTTCACAATTCAAAATATCTCTTGGTAAATAGTATCCTGGGGATCTGTCTAAATGCTTTGTGTTAGTGATACATCTGTAGACTTGCCTAAGGTTTACAGGAATGTAGCGTTTTCTGATACTGTGTTGAAAACTGAAATGGTGTAAAGCTTTGAAGGAGATCTCCGCTAAAAAACTGTTTTCAGAAGTGCTGCCCATCTTTTAAAAAACAATTGTAATGTAGTAAGCAGTGAAATGGGTGAATAAATTTGAGAAGGTGCCATAGATCTACTGACAACGATGAACTGCATGAAAGAAAGGACGAAGTTTAGCTAAGCCCTTATGCTATCTTCCCCATGACTAACTCAAACCTGTTACGTGCAAAACTTCTGTCATTATGCTTTTCTAAATACTCAACTTTTAATGCCTTCAATTAAAAGCCCTAAATGATCAATCATTTAAAAAAAATAGGAATTTCTTCTGAAGTTTTTAGAAGAATTTTTCATTTCCTAAAACAAATTTGTTTGGGGGAGGAATGGGTATCGGGGGAGATATTTAGCTTGTCCAGTTACCTGCAAACAATCCATACGGTTTAGCAGGAGGATCTGTACTTTATCTAACTGCACATTTTTTAAGTGCTTCTAAGTCTTTCCCCCTTCCTAGGCAGATTTTAATTATCTGGCTGCCTGACAGAAATTGAGAGCTCTTTATCTATGAACAGCAATGTTCTCTTGTTTCTGCTCACCTCAGTGCATTTCAACATGTAACCACTTGTAAATGGCAAGATACAGACAGTGGTTGGCCAAATTCTGAAATGTATGGGTTTAGGTTCAGTCCTAACGGTGTTTTATTTCTTTTCCTTTTTTTACTTTCCCTCTTTCCCTCCCGTCCTCCTCCTGCCCCCCCTTGGTTTATATTTTATTTCTCTACTGCAAGGATCTCTTTCCTGCATGAAAACTCTGGTGCAGCATTTTAGGTGTCCAATATATGATTGCAAATTTACCAAAATAAGAACTCCCTAGATGTTTGAACATTTGAGAGCGTTTCCAAACAAACGAGAATGTACCTAGGTACCAGCTCTCTCAAGGGCCTGTGTAACTTCTATGCATTTGGAGTAGTCACAATGCAATGACAGTACTTAGAAATGAGGTTCAGTTGGATTTCTGTTCAGAATGCTGTTTAACCCCAGATTTCCTCCATGCCTGTGAGCAAGGCACGTAACTTCATTGCAGCTGGGTTTCCCATCACTGCTCTTCTCTGTTTTATTTCTGCAGACTGTATGAACACAGGTTCATGTAGAGGACAGGTATGGTTGGACTCGATAATCTCAAAGGCTTTTTCCAACCTAGTAATTCTGTAACACAACAGAATTATCCTTGCATTGCTCACAAAATGGTGAGTGTATTAATAATACTGCAGTACAATAGAAATTGGTAACCCAGTTTCAGTTCTATAAGATCTAGTGATACAAGACTTTGAAGCTATTTGGTTTATTGTCATACAAATGACGTACCAGGAATGTGAGATTAAAAGGCAAGTAAATTCAACATCAGATTCGCATCCTTGGGAATCAAATACAGAATTTGCATTCCATGCAAAATTTGCATCCCTTTCAGCAACGAACTTTGGTACTGTGTAAGGTCTGTTGCAAAAAATGGGGTGTGTCCAGTCAGTTCATGTAGCATACACTGAATTTCTAGTTTGAATTGCTGTGAAGTCCCAAGAATTGAGGTAAAGGTGACTAATGTAGACTGAGGTTTCCAACTTCATTGACATCCTGGAAAATACTGAATAAGCAGTGTTAAATGTTTTTCTCTTTTCTTTCTGTAGGATTTGTGTGTGATCAGCGTTGTGCTGTACCACAGCGACGAGTATTTTTCACTTCAAGACACCTTGCATTAGAGGATCATGGTAGACAGGTTGATTGTTTCTTTGAGGTAAGTGATGCAATAAGACATTTAAAATCATACTGAATATGCTCTTAACACACTGCAGAAAATAGCACTTTGATGTTAAAAGTGTTGGTATCCTAGGACCAGATAATGAAGAACATGCATACCAGACATAGCATTCTTTGGTGATAGTAAAACATTCATGTTCTTAGTGTTTATTTATGTGACTATCCTGTCAGTGTGTGCCCACGTGATGGCATATATGATCAGGAAGGGTTTTTTGTGTTTGATGGGGCTGTGACTACAGTCATTGGGCTTCAATTAGTGGTTTACATGTTTTAGCACCTGTGCTGCAGTCCATTCAGGGGTTTATATCATGCATTCCCAAAAGAGTTTGCCCATGGGCAAACGTAGGAAAAACCTTTCAAAGGGCTTTCCTGACAAAGGAAACATTCAACTGGTCCCAAGCTGGTCTGTCCTGTTCTGTAGTTGGGCAAGCAGATTCAGAGGAAACAAGCAGCTGTGGTGCTGCAGAAACAAAAGCTGACCCTCTACAAGAGGAGTGGCAGTTGTGTGCTCTTTCATTTATATGAAGTTACTGTCAGTAACACCTCTGATCTAACATTCCTTCTTGTGAATTTGACATTCATCTTTGAATTACAATTCTGTCACCGTCCTAATATTCCAGGGCAGATTACACATCAAAATGATTCTCTCACATATTATTGATGCTATGTGTGTTACCTTTCCTGTTGAGATTTCTGCCTGCATAACTCCTTCCATGCTGTCCCAGACCTAGGCTGTTCTGCAGGCTTTAATTTGAGAGGAAGTTGGGAATATGAGACAAGAGCCAGCCATACTGCTCCTGGCAGTACTAACCACCTGGGTAAAATACTTCCACTTCTTTCCAGACAGTCCAGTTGGCCGTGATAGCCCTTCATAAAATACAACTACTAAGTGACAGCAGTCATGCAAGAGATCTAGTTTGGTACTTTCTAGCTTTATTCATGGAGAGCTAATACTCATGGCAATGTCTGAGGAACAACTCCGAGTCGTGTTCTGAAATGAGGTGTTAAATAGCAAGCTTCTTGCTGTTCACCTTGCTCTGTCCCTCCCCCCCCCCCGAGTCAAGCAGAAATTGGGATTGTCAGTAAAAGAACACAAACATGTTTGCTCTTTGAAACTTTGGTAGATTGACAGTTTAAAGCCTAATTTGCTTTAAAGCTTAATTAGTGCCATAATGTGGAGAGCATGGACTGTACCAGCAAGGTAGGAAGGTTCTTGAACAGAGGGCTAAGTTAAACAGCCATCAGTCAGCTGCAATTGGTGCCTGACCTGTTTATGTGTACTTGAAAAAGTTTGGCATTATTTTAGGAGCACTTATTTTTGGCTTTTTTGCACAGTAAGAATACCTGAAACAAACCCACTGAAATTGGAGAAGCCTGTTTTTGTAGCTTGGGAGGCCTAACGTTAGTGAAGCATGACAAATAAAAAGCCTAGTCCAGCGAAGTTAACCAAAGCAAGCTACTGTGGGAAATAACATTAAAAACATTAAATAGCCACACTGGTTTGAAGCTAGAGGCTTACCTCAGGATAACTTAAGTATTACTGGCAGATTTCCTGTGTGTTTGAAAGAGTATGTTGATACCATTGTTTCTGAGAGAGATCCAATCACAGATACAGAAGTGAACTTAAAACCTAGCTTCATTGTCCATGAGCATGTACATACAGTTGGTGATTACAGTGCAACCTCATTAAAGAATGGTCAGGAAAAGCATGGTACAGAGTAATCACACATATACCTCAAGTTTGCTTTTTAGAACCGAAAACTTTAATCTGGTAAGTAATTTGCTTTGAAGATTACTGTTCTCACTCAACTCCCAACCTTGTGCATGATTTCAGAAGAATTTATGCATGGAAATACCTAGTTCTTCAGACTGATGAGAAAAAATCCTGTCCTCCTGTTGAGGATGAAAGCATTCATTTCTTTATGCAAAGCTTGAACTTTCTTTCACGTGCTCTGAGGGATTATAGGGAGCAGAAGACATAAGGGAGCAGGGAGTGGGTAGGAAGATTCTGAAAAGGAAGTTAAATATACTTTGCAGAGGACGTAGGCTCAGCCTGTCGGATTGAGCTTTGCCTACTTAGAAGCTTGCTGTGTTTTTGTTAGTAGTTAGGAGATGACCTGAGCACTTGAAAAAGGGATATGCAGGTCAGGAAGGTCAGTTAAAGACAGATCCGTTGATGTCATTTGGCAGTTTGGAGGTCTGAGTTCTGTTTCTATTTCTACCTTTGATTTCAGGTGTGATTGGCAAATCAAATTCCGCACACCGCTCTCTTATTTGGCCTTGTTCTGAACTGCACATTTTGACTCTTACTGTGGTTTCTTTATAGCACCTTGCATTGTCTCTGATTTCAGCTACCTCCTCTGTATTTTGCTTTATCACAAATGATAGTTTTGTGAAATATAATACTTCCTTCTAATGGGCTCTTAAAGTGTTTTATTTGGGATTGTTTTTTTAAATTGATGTAGCAGTAGGGAAGTTATGACTCTTTCTTGCCTTTGGGTGGTTTATTGCTTTGAGAGAGGTGCATAGATATAGGTCTTATGCAGGGAATACTTCCAGATTATTCCTTTTGCTGTATGTTGGCAAGAACACACAGAGAAAACTCAAGAAAAACATTCTAGTAGAAGAGTGTTTGCATTGGTGGTAATGAAATGCTCAGTATAAAAAAAAAACCCCTCTTTCTGTTTAGGAGGTCTGTCTCTGAAACTACCTGAAACAATGAGAAATATTTAAAGGGTTACTGTGTAGGGAGCAAAGGAAGGAGCTGTGAGTAGGAAGCACAGCTGGATATTGTCTGGTCCATTAGTTTGCAGATGGATTTTGTGTCCAAATCCATCAGTTTTACTTCTGCATTGAAATTCAGCAAATCATTAGTAGCTTTCCTCTTTATAGAGGGTCTGAATCGTACTCTTTGTAGACTGAAAAGTCAAACTCCTGGTAGAAATAAAGAAGTCTTAATCCTACTTCTCGTACCTTTCTGTGTTTTCTGATGAAGGGGCTTGCTAGAAGGGAGCAAATCAGTCCCCAGTGCAAATTATAGAAAAGAAAAGACTGAGCTAACTGAGCCTAACTTGTAATGGGCTCATAGGAGTCATTACAGTGGTGAAGCTTGACAGAACGAAGTTTTTTTGGGCTTGGTTCCCATTATGACTCCTTTCAGATTGAAGATGTGGGGACTGGGGTGATGCTTGGCTGCTTATCCTGAGTCTCTGGTGAGCCGTGTCCACAGCTTTCCATCTTCTGTGCCCATTAGGTTATTCAGCTTCTACAGGTGTTAGTCAGCTGGGGAAGAACCTGTTTTCTGCAAAATCATGGTGATTCTTTGCATGTTTCCTGTGTACTGAAGATGGCCTGTTCATCTGTAAAATGAGGAGCCAGAGCTAGAAACAGAGTTAGCCCACGGATGGGTGAATTCTTACTTAGCACTTTAGAAAATTGTAAAGAGTGTGTCACATTGACACTGAATGCTGAGGTGTTAAAACATGCACTGCCAAAGATATTTTAATTTAAACCTAAAGTTATATGAAATACTATCAGTGGATTCTACTTGGTACAGTTGTGCTTTATAGACAGACAAAATATGTGTGTACCTCATATTTCCTGCTGTGAAGAGAATGTCATAATGTTTCATACAGTTGAGTGAATCTGCTTTGGTTAGTAATGGTATTCAAATGTCTAAATAAGTCACAGTATGAAGTCCTGTAATAGGTTGTAGATGTGTGGTTTGTATTAGTAGTAAATATATCTTCTGTTTGACTGTTTGCTTTTTCAGACTTCTCAGTTCCCTAGCAGTGTTGGGATTTCAGTTTGTCATCCCACAGCCTTCAATTGAACACAGAAAGGTAAGCATTAGAAATATTTGGACTTTGTTTACTTAAAGGTGAATATAGAAAACTTAGAGTAAGATGCATAAAGCAACGCAATCTAAATAAAAGAGGCTCATTGTGGTTAATTAAATGACTGTTAGAAATAAAGAAATTCTATGGAGTGTTGTAGGTCACAAACCCCTAGCAGCTTATTCAAGCTTTGGAGAATTTTCATCATGTAAGACAGAGGGGAAGAATAATTCATGTCAGCGAGAGCAGCACTCAAACGTGGAATGATTAGCTGAAGCATCCAGTTGCTTGTAGGTAGCTCTTTCTCTTACTGAGATGGCAATGGCTGAAACAGCTCTATTGCTAGGTTTACATTGCTAGATAGTGGAGCTGGAAACTGCTGAAATTACTTGCTATGCTCTTGTGAATGGTGCATTCAACATAGACATTGGGGTGTCTGAGAAGGCTGGCAGCCTGCACACTTTTTGTGCTGCTCAGCATTAGTGAGGTCTCATCTGGAATACTTAGGTTTTTTTCACTGCTTTTCAGGAAAGTAGTGGGCAATTCGGAGAGAAATGGGGGGGCAGCAGTGGTTATCCTCAAGAGGTTTTAAAATCTTACCTCTGAGGGAAGTTTGAATGAATTCAGGTGGTTTAGTCTAAAGATTAAAAGACTGGTAAGGAGGCAGATAAAACCTTCAAATATTTCCAAGTGCTAAAGAGAAGTCTATTCATTCTCTCTGTGGTGGAATAGATGAGAAGAAATGAATTTAAACTGGAGCTAGGGGAACTTAGGTTTGATCTTAGAAGAACCTTCTCGTGGTAAGAATATAAAGAAGAATAGATCATCTTGACTGAAAAATGTTCAGCATTTCCTTGATGGAGGTTTCTGTGAGTGTGTTGGACAAATGTTTGTACTTGAATGATGTGTTGCTGGCTCTAGTGGAGACCTGAGGGGAGACCCCTTGAATGATCTTCTGACTCTTTATGGGCTGGAACCTTGTGTCTATGTGGTTCTCACCTCTTAAGTGGTATTCAAACACAACAAGTTAATTGTTCAAGGTATCAAATTAACTATTTTTTAAAAGCTTGGTTTTGTACTGTAGATTTTCAAGTAATAATGCAAATGCATATTTATTTTTAAACTGTTTGGTTTTTATTTTTAAAGGAGATGAGGCAGGTTTTGGGGGTATACTTTTGTTTATGTTCATATGCCACTCTCTTTAGGGTAAAAAATTGTTTGGACAGTAACTCCATAGGTATGGACTAGAAACCTGAAGCTGTCCAATAGTCCTAATAGCTGTCATGTTCAACAACTTGTGCGACCTAATTGTAAGTCAAATGAAATGAGGTCAGTAATGATGCAGTCTGAAACTGGTACAGTCCAATCTGCAGCATTTCTCAACCTGTCCAAGTGCTCTGTTCTAAACCTGAGCACAGTGGGGTTTTTTAGATTGCTTCTGTTGTGCAGTTGTGTTTTGTTGTGCAGTTGAGATGGTCAGTTTGCTGCTACTCTGTTTTCAGTACTCACTCTAATTAGACATTCTTTTGTAACATTGACAGTGGAGAGATGTTTCCAAATGGCCTTGGGGGAAAAAAAAGTCTACTAACTAAAATAGAGTAAAGTCAGAGAAACAGTTGCTTCATTCTGTGAAGCTCCGGAATTAATTTTGATAAAAGCAGATTCTTTGTTTTCAGTGGAATGAGAAATGCCATGGGTCTGAGGTGTCTTCTGTACTAGTTAAAGGGACTGAAGACACGGCACTAAGTGGCACAGTAACCACCTAGGAGCTCTTCTTTTTACTGAAAACAAGAGAGGCAGAAGTTTCCTAGTGATGATCTCACAGAGGCTCCAAGTCTGTCTGTGGGAGAGGATTCTGTTCACACCAAACTGTATTTAAACTGGAAGTCTGTATTTATTGAACTTTTCGTAAACCTTCTGGCCCACATGTCAGCTCCAGACAACAGGGGCTGTTAGTAGTTCCAAAGGCCAAGTCAGACATGTTCCTAACTGAGTGGGTTCTCAACTTTGTAGCTCTGGAAGTTCTTTCTCTTCTTTTTATGTAGTAACCTGATGTGTGTTTGCTGGCATCCCTAGCCAGCATCTCTGGTGTATTTCTGCATGGATCTCCCTCCTGTTTGTCATTATTCCTTCTAGGTGAGAGCAAGTCAGTTTTGCAGGAAGGAAGGGAGAAGAGGTGGAGGGAGATATTTGGTGAACAATATGTCATTTTAACAATATAATAAATAACAAAACTGGTGTTTGGTAACTTTCATATACACGCTCAGAGGGTACAGTATATAAACTGCGTAACTAGAGCTAAATTCTAATAAAAACTTAGATCTATCCCAATACTTATTGTGTGTTTATTTTGCAGCTTAAAGTTAAGCCCATGTGCATGGCTGGTGCTTGAGTGTGCACGGTTGAAGACTGTTTGGATTCTGTCTTGCTGCACCCTCCATATAGTTATTTTTGCTCTGAAAGTTATGGACAGGGAAATAAAATCAGAGAATTGGACTTGGGTATTTGACTGAGTAATTCATTAAAATATTTCAAAATATCTTCTTACACTGACTGAAACTTTTGGGAAAATGAACTAAAACCCACAATAATCCCCAAAGCAGTTGATGGAAATCCAGTTATAACTGCTTTCTGTAAATGCTACTTTCTCTTTATTTTTAAGAGTTGATAGATTTTAATATTTTGAGGGTTGGGTTTTTTTGTTTGGTTTTGGGGTTTTTTTGGGTGTTCTGGTTTGTTTTTTTTTGAACTGATGTTCAAAGTCATACTAGTTTTAGGAAGGCCAACATAATGTAAATTTTTGAACACAGAAAAAGGAGTTTATGTTACCAAGTAGTGTTTTTTTTTTAAGGGAAATTTCACCAACAAAATCTGGAAGATTAGAGCTCAGCAGGTTGCTTTCCTCAGAAATACAGGCAGAAGTCCGTTTCTGGCCTGACAGCCTGAGGACTCAGTAGAAGAATAAGCCAAATGTCTGCCATAGTAGGGAGATGCAAATAGTGAAGTTAAGACTTGAGGGGATAACAGGATCAAATTGGAAAGTTGGTTTGGTTTGTTTGTAGTTTTTTTTTTTTTTTTCTGATTTGCACTTTATTCTGTAACTCTTCTGCTTTCAGGACACCCCTACCCCCCGCCCCTAGACTAAATGAAATACTGTTCCATTTCAGTTCCTCTGCTTTTGTTGCTCAGAGGAAACATAAACTTGGCTATTAAAGTAAAAATGTTTGAGTGCTAGCTGGTAAGAAGGTACTTTTTTGTGGTAAAAGATTTGACTGGGCAATGTTTTCTGCTTTTAGATTTTATAATTTTGGAATTAAAATCTTGGAAGCTTCACTGTCGTATAAAGCCGGAGCCCACTGATATGGAATTTCTAGTTTTAGAAATACCAGGCTGCCTGATTTTATTATAGAAGTCACTTTTGTGCTGATTTACTTTAAACAATGCTTTCTGTCCTGTCAGAAGTGCACAAAATTTAAAATGAAGAACATCTTTACATTTTCCTACATCTGAACTTACGGTACTTTTTTGTTAGTTAATCTTACCTCCAGATAGCATATGTTTGGACACTAATACAGATACATACGACACGGTATCTTCAAAAAGCAGGATAGCTACCCTGAATTTTGGAAGAGCTAACTTTGATCTCCTCCGCAACCTATTAGGAGCCATCCCGTGGGCTACGTTGTTAGAAGGCAAGGGAGCCTGTGAGAGCTGGTTAGCATTTAAACAGCACTTCTTCCAAGCACAGGAACGGTGCATCCCTCTGAGTAAAAAATCGGGAAAGAGAGGCAGAAAACCTGTGTGGATGAGCAGGGAGCTAATGTGTAAACTCAAAGGGAAGCAGAAATTCTATGAATTGTGGAAAAAGGGAAGAATATAGGGATGTTGTCAGGGCCTGTAGGGACACGACTAGGAAGGCTAAAGCCCGCTTGGAGTTGAAACTGGCAAGGGACATAAAGGATAATAAAAAGGGTTTTTTCAGATATGTGAATAGTAAGAGGATGACCAGGGATAATGTAGGTCCCTTGCTGAATGAGGCGGGTGTCCTGGTATCGGGTGATGATGAGAAGGTGGAAATACTGAATGCCTTCTTTGCCTCAGTCTTCACTCCAAAGGCCCCTCGGGACCCGCAGATCCTGGATGAAAGTAGGAGTGTTTGTGGAATGAAGACCTTCCCTCTAGTTGAGGTAGGGGTGGTCCAGGAGCGACTCAAAGGGATTAATGCAAACAAATCCATGGGCCCGGATGGGATACATCCACGTGTGCTGAGGGAGCTGGTGGAAGTGATTGCGGAGCTGCTTGCTATCATCTTTGACAGGTCTTGGAGAACAGGAGAAGTACCTGAGGATTGGAGGATAGCCAATATCACTCCAGTCTTTAAAAAGGGCAAGAAGGAGGACCCTAACAATTATAGGCCAGTCAGCCTCACTTCTGTCCCTGGAAAGGTGATGGAACAGCTTGTTCTGGATGCCATCACCAAGCAACTGGAAGAGAAGAAGGTCATGAGGAGTAGTCAGCATGGATTCACCAAGGGGAGACCAATCTCATAGCCTTCTATGATCTCATCACCGGCTGGGTGGATGGAGGGAGAGCAGTGGATGTCATCTACCTTGACTTCAGCAAGGCTTTCGATACTGTCTCCCATGACATCCTGATAGAAAAGCTGAGAGATCATGGGATAGATGAGTGGACAGTGAGGTGGGTTGAGAACTGGCTGTCGGACCGTGCTCAGAGGGTCGTGATCAGTGGAGCAGAATCTGACTGGAGACCTGTGACTAGCGGTGTTCCCCAGGGCTCGGTGTTGGGTCCAGTCCTGTTTAATGTCTTCATCGACGACCTTGATGAGGGAATAGCATCCACCCTCAGCAAGTGCTGATGATACAAAGCTGGGAGGAGTGGCTGACATGCAGAACACTGCGCTGCCATCCAGCGAGACCTGCACAGGCTGGAGAGCTGGGCAGGGAGAAACCAGATGAGGTTTAATAAAAGCAAGTGTAAAGTCTTGCACCTGGGGAGGAATAACCGTCTGTATCAGTACAGGCTGGGGGATGACCTGCTGGAGAAAAGCTCTGTGGAGAAGGACCTGGGGGTCCTGGTTGATGACAGGTTGGCTGTGAGCCAGCAGTGTGCCCTGGTGGCTAAGAGGGCCAATGGGATCCTGGGATGCATCAGGGAGAGTGTGGCCAGCAGGTCGAAGGAGGTGATCCTCCCCCTCTACTCTGCCCTGGTCAGGCCCCACCTGGAGTATTGTGTCCAGTTCTGGGCTCCCTGCTATAAAAAGGACAGGGATCTCCTGGAGAGAGTCCAAAGAAGGGCTACGAAGATGATTAAGGGCCTGGAGCATCTCCCCTATGAGGAAAGGCTGAGTGAGCTGGGGCTGTTCAGCCTGGAGAAAAGAAGACTGAGGGGGGACCTAATTAATGCTTACAAATATCTTAAGTATGGGACACGGGGAATTGGCCAACCCCTTTTCAGTGTCTGTGGAGATAGGACAAGGGGCAATGGCTGTAAACTGGAGCATGGGAAGTTCCGCACCAACATGTGGAAGAACTTTTCCCCAGTGAGGGTGACAGAGCCCTGGGACAGGCTGCCCAGGGAGGTGGTGGAGTCTCCTTCTCTGGAGATATTCAAGACTCGTCTGGACGCCTATCTGTGCAGTATGAGCTGGGGAGCTGCTTTGGCAGGGGGGTTGGACCAGATGATCTCTCGAGGTCCCTTCCAACCCCTATGATTCTGTGATTCTGTGATTCATTATATAGAAAAAAAATTCCTATCTAAAGGGCTTAAGTCTTCTCTCTGAAGACCAGGGTTGTATTGCTCATTAATTTCTTGGAGGTTGAATTTTTTTCATGATCTAAGTTACTTACTTATTCATTCATGATACAGAATTTCTAAAAGTTAAATGTATTCCTCCATAAAGCCAAAGTACACACTGATATTTGTAAAAAAGGAGGAAATGTGATATGAAACCAAATAAATGCCTCTTGCATTAAAAACATCAACCAAGCTGTCTGAAACTGGTTAAACTGAAGTCTGTCTTAATGTTTGAACAATTAACTTTCCTCGTCCATCAATACCGGACATGTGAACAGCCCTCCTGCTGCTCATCATGCAGCCAAGCTCTCTGTTCTCTCTCCCTATTGCTTATTTTATTGAACCTTATCTGTAAGTCTCATACTGTGCTGAACAGAAGGTTAGCTATGAACATAACAGTCCATCTCCCAGACGACCTCTGA
Source organism: Porphyrio hochstetteri (assembly GCA_020800305.1). Taxonomy (NCBI): domain Eukaryota; kingdom Metazoa; phylum Chordata; class Aves; order Gruiformes; family Rallidae; genus Porphyrio; species Porphyrio hochstetteri. The sequence continues at coordinate 7,401,834 of CM036915.1, read as the reverse complement.
AGTCTGTATTCTCGATTTTTCAGAAGTCATTCTGATTTTAACTAATCATATGTTGTTGTGTTAAGAAAGTAAACTGTAGTTTTATTTGTGCCATGTTTATTTAAGTAAAATTGGTAACATAAGTAGTAGTAAAGTTTGTCCAAATAAAATTTATGACATAGATATTGCTTTGCTTTAACATCTTTCTTCTATTACAGCATTAAATAGTAGCATTGAAGCAAGGGAGTTGCTTTGAATTGACAGATATCTTTTTGTCACTCAGTTGTAGATTAGGATTTACTTTAATGGAGGTACAGTATATTAAACAACTAATTTTCAATGTATGGAAGAAGTGTCAGAATTTATTATTACAAGCATTTAATTGGGACACTACAATATTTGAAGAATTCTGAGCCTTTTTAGGCTTAGTGTTGTTTATTTGTGCTGGTTCTAAATTCTGGTTCTAAAATACTTTCTGTAGTGTACTTATGTTTGGAGAGCATGAGTTTTTCGAACGTGGCTGGAGATGTGGGGGTTGGTTTTTGGTTTTGTTTTTTTTTTTTCCAGTGGACACAGAACTTTTCCTTACTTGTAGAAGGAGTAATTTCTGAGTTACCTCTGTATTCCTTTCTCTCCTTGAGTCCACCACATAATAGCCTTGTGTTGATTCAATTGGAAGAATATATGAAATTGAATTAGTTTACCAGAAACTCTTATAATTAATCAGTCACTGTGGATTGGCTGTATGTATGCAGTTTCCCTTTGCTTCAAGACAAGATCATTAAAAATACTGTATCTCTGTTTGCCTGCATCCATGCCCTTATTTAGAGTTTTTAAATTGCTTAACATCTACATTTGTTTGCTCTAAGACATGCCTTTTTCTGGGCAGTCATCTATCTCCCTTAAGTTTGTTCTAGGCATGGAACATTTATATGTGACAAGTAAAATAAAATGCTCAGTCTTAAAGGAATTCTAGCATGTTCTTAGGTTAATAGGACTACCTTTTTATCAGGGGCAAGAGCAAGTACACTAGTTTTGGTCTTGCTCTCCTGTTTTTGAAAAAATCTAAAAGTAGGCCACTGATTTCTTTTCATCTTTCTATCTTTGCTTTCCTTTGCAAGCTTACTTACTTCCTCCAGTACACTGCACTACCACAAAGGGCTTAAGATGCTGGGAATGATTCCTTCTACTGGGAAAGAGGATGATGGAGATGTAAGTGTGGAGGTAGAGTGTACACAGAGGGTGATATTCATGTGCTATTTCAAGTGATAAGAATTTGGTTACTAAATCTGACTGTTATATAATTTTTAGGATTCGTATAGCAATTCTGTATGTAAATATGATCCTACACCTTAATTTGTACTATAATAATGATAGTGAATGGCAATGTTTCTTATTTTCCATTGTTCTTTTACTCTGCCACACCCCATAAAAGTCACTATGCTTTTAACTGAAAAGGATACAGCTGCCTAATACTCTGAGCACACTACATACTGCTATAGAGTAAAATGCGAAGCATGAAGCAGGTCTTCCTTGAGGCAATGGGGGAAATTGGGGTTAGACAAAATAGTTAATATCTAAGCTTGGCTTTTGGCCAGGGATAATGCCTAATAGTTCTAAGGAGTACCATGGGATCTCTACACCAGCTGGTCACCACCTTGCTTTTATATATCCTGAGAATCAGAAGCAGGGAAGGGAAGGGAAGGGAAGGCTGCGTTCTTCCTCACAGTCCAGGCGGCAGCTCTGCCGCAAGGTCAACAGTGACCACAAGGTGTAACTTGCCAGGACTTGCCGAGCTGGAGCTCAGCTGTTGCTAATGGGTCTGCTACAAAGTTAGGGTGGTTCTGTCCTGCTGGGCTGCATACACTAAACTGAGTTGTAGTAGAGCAGCTGAGTCACCATGTCTCTGTGTACAACTGCTGTGTATGTGTTCCTCTGCAGGTTCTTTCCCTGCACTGTTATCCTTGTTTATGAGATCACTGCTGTCCAGTATTATTGTATTTTTATATGCATCAGTTCTGTAAAACACTACCAACTGAAATGTTTTCCCTGTTCCTCTTGCAGCTTTCCACTGGTCAGTATGTCTGTTTGCCTTCCACTCAGTTGCTCGACTTTTATTTATACACACACCTGCTGTTGCATTCCTTGAAGCTTTGGTAAAACAGAACCTTTCTAGCTAACGGTGTTGCTATTCTAGTTACTGTGATCTTTAGGAAACAGGAGAGATGATTTAGTCTATGCCAAATCTTTTTCCTTTAAAATTAGACTTTTAATACAACAGAAGATTTAGAATAAGAGCTGAAAGAATTTTTTTGCTATCTCAGTGTTGTTACTAATTCCCTGTCCTTGATGATGTGGATTAAAGTGAATAGGAAATAAAATTCTTCTTTGAGGGAAAGAGACAGGATAAGGATACATTATTTTATACAAATAGACTCTTTGAAAAATCAAGGCCAGTGGTTTTGTTATTTTTAACCTGCTTTACCACGGACTTCTGAATTATTTTTTTAATTAAAAAATACCAACTTCTTTAAGCTTTGGAGTATGAGGGGCTTAAAGCTTGTTCTGTGTTTGTCTGGAAAAAAAATGAAAGGATCTTTGTTCCAGTTGGATTCCAGAGCAGGTCTACTAAAAGGTCATAGATAAGCTTCTCATCTTCCTTCAGAGCAGTATTGCATGCTAGTTCTGTCCAGGATTTGGATTCGAGCAGTGATAACGTTAAGAAGCTTTTTGGATTCGCAGATGAGTGTTGATAGGTAATGTCACTTTCTATTTTATGACAGCTTGTCCTCTCTGTTTCTGGAGTGGTGGGTGGATGACTCATTGAGACATCCTGGGAGGTGTTATGTCAGTTACTGAATAAATAAAATCCATGTTTTCACCACATGTGGCTCCCAAAGAATTTTTCTAAGTATAGAAATGTGATAGAATAGCAAGGTCTTTGTCACAGCTGAAGATGATTGACATGGAAAAGGCCTAGGGTAGTACAAGCTGAGTGACATAGGTCATGGATGATAGGCAATGATGAGAAAATAGTACATTAAAATAAAGAAGCCTCATTTGTAATATAGTGAAGGCCTGATGCTTATCATCTTTACCTTACTGCAAATCAGAAACAATCCTTCTGCAGCTAAGGAGTGATTATATGGAACTGGTAGGAGTGAGGTCAGGAGTGAGCCATCTGTTTACTGGGAAGTACCTAATGGTCTCACAGAAGAATGGAAAGAAACCACTGCCTTAAAACACCAGGCTTACAGAGTGCAATGGAGGTGGTCTTGGTGTGAAAAAAATTAGACAAACTTGGAGGAAGCTTCAAGCTCTGCCAGCACAGAAATGGTTCTGAACTTTTTTTTTCCAGAGCTGTTTACTTTCTAGACTATTTAAATAATGTTGAAGTTTCTTCAGATGTGGTCAAAGTTGGTAGAAGGGGCAGTTAAGCTTTCCAGGCATTGTAACTCCCTTCAGTGATTTGTGAATACAAAGGTCTTCTATTATCCAGGCTTTTTAGCCCTTTAATCTTCACAGGCACAGATGTTCAGACAGAGCTTTTATACAAAGAACGGAAACCCAAATCATTTAAGCTGGTAATATTTACACTTACCATGTACTGTAAAATTCAGATGGTTTACTACATCTCTGATTAAAGGCTTCCAAAATGCACTGAAGGATTAAAATAGCAGAGCATACTAACCAGGCAGACATGTACACATTGTGTCATGATGTTTTGTTTGGCCTCTGCTCCATTTTTCTGCTAGCCTTGAGAGTTCTGAGAAGCTGTTGTCTGCAGTTTTTAGGGGCTTTTTGGTAGATTGTTTTTATCAACCACTAATGTTCCACATCTTTCTTGTAAGAGGCATAAAAAATAGGGTTGTTGCAAGTGACTATCTATAAAATGGATTGTAAAGACACTGTTGGGAAATTGTTGTGGCTCTATAGGTATGGCCTTTATTGGAAATCAGCTGAGCTAATACTGGAAGAATATTCCTTTAAGATACTTAGACTGGTGAAAGAACTAAACCAGATCCACGGATGTGTTTACAACACTGGCAGGGAAATATCATAATGTTACAATTGAACAGGTTCTAAAACTACGCTATAATTTCCTCAGCCTGTTCAAAATTTGGCATGTCTGCTCTGCACTGCAGTTCAGTTCTAGTTTCTGGGAGCCTGCCTGGGCCTTTTTTTACAGTCTTGAAATTGTGAGTGGACAAAGATTAGCTCTTACTTTGTGGGATGGATCATTGATCAGTTATGTAAAATGGTGAATGTTCATGAAGAATACTGTGTTCATCTCATCCTAAATATGACATACACATATTAACAATAATAGTATACCATTGTACTGTTTGACTCCTCAGTCAGTCTGAGCCTAACTGATAAAAGCTGCATGCAAATCTTTTGTGGCAGGCTCTGTCCTAGCGAAAGCTTCAGTCAGAACTCTAAAAGGAGGGAATGGTGACCTTGGGGTAATGTCATAAATTAGAGAAGGTGATGTTTTCCAAGGGCCTTGACTCTCCTTTGAAAGGATGGTTTGGTGTCCTAGCATGGGTTTTCACGTGTGGTGTAATGAGAAGAATGACCACAGAAGGGATGATGATAAAGTGTGTAAAGCCTGGAAGGTGTTGAAGAATATTCACAGGGTTAGGGCTCTTGCTCTGGCAAGCACACAGGACAAATATGATAGGAGTAGTTTACAGTAAAAAATGGCAGGGTGGCTTCTGTTTGTTCCACTTCACATCCAGCCCACAAACATGAGGTTACTGAGTGAACACCAGCGGTAGCATTTCTCTGCCCAGGTGATTACACGTTCAGGTTACGTTTTTTTTTTTCCCTTTAGGTGAACATAATACCCTAAAGCTTTGCAAAACATACATTCATGCCTGTTACATCACTTTCAGATGTATAATTAGGAATATGATGTAGTTAATTTGTTCATGAATTCATTTAAATTGAGGGCATTTAACCAGGAAAAAGAATTACTAGGTAACAAGTTAGAAATTAAATCTACCATACCATGATTGTATCTAAACTGAAATTAGAAAAAAAACCCAAAATGTCTGATTTTGTTTCGATAGCTCTGGGTTTAAAGCTTGCCTTGTATCTCTCTTCAGTGTTGAATTTGGACTGCTGTAATGAGCTCAGTATCTGCAAAGCACTTAGTATCATTGGCTATGGCTATAGCAGCTTACTTAATAATGTAGCTGTAAATAAGATATATACTGTCACCAAGTGTTAGGATAATTGTAACTGGGAAAGTCCATCATTATTTCACATTTGGTTTACTGCATGCAGTATTGTGCACCCACCTCAAAATGAAGGAGGGGAAAAGCTGCTGCGAATGAGGACAGTCCAAACTCTGGCCTGTTTGCCTTACAAAAAGAGACTGAACAGAGTAGGACTGCTGAATTTCAGAGAGAGATCCTGGAATTGGATAGCGTTAATGATTTCCAGTCAAACACCAGGGCATGGTGAAGGAGAATACAGAAGAACCATTCTTCATTTATTGCAATGAAAAATTTTGTGGAGACAGTGAAATTGTCAGGCTGCATGTTTAACCAGAGGTAAAGGAAGCACTTTTTCGAAGTGCAATATTTTAGCAACCAATATTAGAAATATGCTAAAAAAAGGGATTACTTAAGATGACAGATTGGAAGATACTTGGTGCATTACAGTCATTATGAAGAAAATGCCTCATTTAAAGAATCTTGGATAGCAGCTTGATAGGAGTTAATGCAATGTTGAAACTGCAAGCATTTGCACCCCTGAAAGCTTGTCTGAACTTTCCTTTACATTGTTTAGTATGCAGCTGTACCTAGTGAAATGTATTACTTCTATCAAACCTTGTCCTGCCAAAAATGTATAGGAAAGAAAGCAAGAAAGGGGTATAATTATCAGGTGAAATTTAGGGGAAAGTAGATTAAATTTATAGAGCAAAATATTTGGTTGTTGATTAACTTGCAGTAGATAGAAATCTTTTTGATGGTGCATTTATATTTAGAATGAATATTACTAGGTCACCTAGAGGGGGAATCAGTCATGAACTATGGGAAAGTAGATTCAGTGGGTTAGTTAAGCTCTCCTTTTTGCAGACCATGTGATTCTGTTAAACAAATTACTTGGCTTAACTTGGCAAGAAAAAAATCAGTATGCATTTCACTTGTTCCCCAATGCAGGCTCAATCTCCTCCCTTCAGAAAGCATGCAGTTTAATGGGTACTTTCTAAGGGAGAGGAGAAGGGACACTAGGATCAGGAGTCTCTGAATATCTGGTATTTCTGAGGTGTTATGGAATATTTCAACTGTCTCCTGTAGCTACCTGTAATTTCTTGGCTATGTCCTAGGGCTGTGATAGAATTCATGACGGGCTACAAAGTAACTTAGAAATCACAGGACCAAAGGATGGGAAGTGACCTGTGAGTCCTGTGGTTCAGCTCCACTGACCTGGGGAAGAATTGTTTACACCTGCCTGGTTGTTGGTGGGGTCTCTGTGTTGGACTTCAGGGTGCCAGGATCTCCTCAGGCAGTCAGTTCCCATGCATTGGTTGCCTTCAGCCCTCTCTTCACTTTCCACTAAATAATTTTTCCTACTAGTTAATTTGGATCATCTCTGATTAAGTTTAAATTGACTGTTACTTGTGTGTTGGCTCTAGACATGGAGAACAATTTGCTGCAAAGAGAAAATGAACAGCTCTTGGTATTTATTTATGTAAAATGTTTGGAAGACCCACAACAAAGTCTCATTATTGTCCCCTTTGGTTTTCATTGCTTAATCTAAGCAGCTTCGATTTATTCAGTCCTCAGTAGTAGGTTTCACTGGGTAGATTATGCCATTAATCACATCTTCTCTAAAGATTCGTCTCTAGAAGACAGACTTTAATTAGAAATGAAAGTGCATAGCCTGATCTGCTACTGAAAATTCCCATCTCAGAATTTTGTCAGCTTATAGCTAAGTACTATTGATGAATATGTACATCACTATGACATTATATTGTTACTTTTTGGTTTTATTACTATGTTCTTACATAACTAGCTAGATGAAAGCCTCTTGTGCTATGTCTAGAACTCTTGCTGTGACGATTAAGGGGAGTGAAATTACACTGCCTTCAGTCATGTGAAGTATCATTTTATCTGAAACAATCCTTGCTGCAGTGAAGTTTGGCAGCCAGAAAGTTCTCTCTTCAGCAGATGAACACTTGTCACTATTGTATCACTTTCTGTTTATGCATAACAAAATATTTCTTACCTTAGTGGTGGCCTGAACTGCTTGCAGACTAATAGATCTTAGTTGATGCCTGCATGAGGGTTTTTGGCTTATTTAAAAAATAAAAGTGTATTGAACCATCATGGAAATGCTTAAGAAATAGTTCAGACAAACAAAACCTGCCTTGTCTGATAACAAAGGACAATTTTATAATAAGCAAATTTTTCGGCAAACATAGGTCAGACCAGCCAAGTGTCTTTGTGTGTAACTGTTACCATTTTAATAAAGGTGGCAGAGTTACATTAAGGTGCAGTGTAAGCATGAACAGGGAACATTCACTGCAAAAAACAACAAACTGAAGAATAGCTTGTTTAGTTGCTCAGATTGTGAGGCAGTGGTGTTCTGTTATTGGATATGAAAGCAAACATAACAGCCAGAAGCCATGACCTTGATAGATGTTATTAATATTTTTGACATTATGCAAAATTAGGTTGTACAGGCATTCGGTTGTTCATTTAAAAGGCAGATACCAAATGGGGTGCGTATTGCAAAAGGACGTATCAAATATAGAGACATCTGCCCCTGTTTTCAAATAACATTGGAGAAATGGGTAACATATCACTTTAATGCAGATGCTTTTTATTATTCACAACTTCTAATTTGGTGATGAAAGTGTGAGAGCAACCTCAGAGAGGGAAAATGTTTCAAATTAAGTAGACCACAACTGACTATTACACAGCAGCACCACAAACCCTGCTCTGGCTTGGCTTTTTGTATTGTAGTAGCGTATTCAGCCCATGTTTGCAAGCCACATTCCACCAAAGTCTGCCACGTTTATAACGAGCTGGCCAGTAATAAATGCTCACTGGCATTGGTGGCTTGCAGTTCAGTTAGTGACTGCATGTTAGCTGTGACTATGGGCCCAGTGTGTAGATGTAAACCTTTTGCTATCGTCAGTAAAGTTTGAGGCCTAATTATTAATTGAAGTTATGAGTATAGGAGGTCAAGATGTGACATACAGACAGACAAGACTGTCTTCCCAATGCTCATTTTGAGGTAGCTGTACATTTGAATGTGGCTGGGGATGTATGGCAAGCATTTGTTGTAGACAGTGCCTTTTTTGTCTCCTAAGTGAATTGATATGCATGTGTACTAGTTGATAGAAATGTTATGCAGAATATAAACAAACTATTAAAGGGTAATCATCTAAAAGACTGTTCAGCATATTAATAATTGTGAAAATCAGATATTGGGAAGCTGTTTTGAAAACCTGTGGTTCAGCCGATAGGACAAGAATAGCAAAAGAAAAGCGATGTGTTTAGTGAAAATAGATCTAATTTCTATATGAACAAGTTGAGCACTCTGTGCAAAATACTAAGAAATCATGACTGCACCTAGCTCCAGGAACGGGTAGAGCTTGGGGCACAAGCCCACAGGGAGATGGGGATGGGTGGTTGTAACTTCTAGGCTGTAGTGGTACCTTGCCAGTCACGTGGCCAGGATATTTAAATACCTGCCTATGGCTTGAGGAGTTGACTTGCCTTACAGTAACAGTCCCTGCCATTCCTAATGTGGGCTACGTGGCACTGAACACCTGAGACCAACTATTTGTCCTGTCTTGTATTGAATTTGATGGGGATTTCTGTGAATGTAGGATTGGGTGGATCATCTTGAATAGTTCTTTTCCTTGAAGTGTTAATATGAAGTGGTGGGGAAAAAGTGGTAATGTAAGAGTTATTTATTGCAGTATTTTTTTCTGGCTGGAAATCAGCCTGTCCTCTTACGTTACTGCTTTCCTAAAAAGTTCCACATTAGATGTAACTTCCTGAAATATTACTGCAACCACTAGCAATCTCTATTGTTGAGGTATCAGAGTGGAAGAGAGCAGTCAGTGTCTGTTGACCCAAGTTCGTCACCAAAAATGACCTTACTTCCTGACTTAGCTACTATTATAACAGTTTTCAATTTCCATGTTTCCAAGCTTTGCATTATGCAGTATTTTCCATTGCTGAGAACTAAACAATGTCTATTCCTATCCAGATAGGCCAAAAAGTACTTTGGTCTGAATGGTTGATGGTTGTATGAGGCCTTCTCCTATACTGGCAGCTGAATAAGACAAGTTACTTCCTGTGTCATTCAGTTTCACTTGTCACTGCAGAGTGAATGGCTTAAAAAAAAAAGTAGCGCTCTCCTGGTATTACAGTGTGATTACTTGTTTCTAAGTCAATCTGTTGTGTCTACAGGTTCCCCAGAGGATAGAAGAGCAGAGAGATGCATCTGAGGATAGTGGTGCAGGAATCCCAGGCATGTGGGGAAGTTGGGGCCCCTGGTCTGCCTGCTCTCGAAGCTGCAGTGGCGGTGTGATGGAGCAAACGCGGCCCTGCCTCCCCGCCTATTACCGTGAAAGGGGCTACCGAAGGCCAGGGCGGCAGTACCCGGCCTCAGAGAGAACTCTTGCTCATCAGAGTGCCCGCCACCATGAGGACTCGCTGACTGCTTATCCTGGCCATGTCATTTCTGCCATCCGTACATCTGTGCCCCTTCACAGGAATGAAGACCAGCTTTGGGCTGGCCTTCGGGCCTCTTCCTCTTCTGTAGGCCATAACAACAGCCATCTGAGCAGAGGAGCATTGAGAGGCAGCAGGCATTCTCAGTCCCAGCGGCAGAGCGCCAAGCCAGAAAAGAGGTATGTGTCTCTGCGCTCATTTTATCCTTGCTGTGAATGATGCATCTTAAGAATGACCTGTCGGATTAGAGTTGATACTTTGAATACTTACGGAAAAGTTATTAAAAACTAAGAAGGACTTTTATGATGTTTACCATCTTCTGTGGAAGGCTTTCCTCCCTGTTGACTACTCATATGGTAATACCCAAGGACAGATATAACTATTCTGTGGTTCTGCTAGGCAGATTATCTTATTTCCTTTTAAGATTTTTTTTTATGATTTATTGAGTTATTTTTCCTTTACTGCTGCACTCTCATTTAACATTTCCATCTCCACTATAATAACAAATGTCAGAACAAGTAACAGCTCTGTAGCTGGATTCTCAATTTCAACATCCATTCTGATTTTAATTGGTTGAAAAAAAAATTCATCAAATTTTTTTGTGTGTAAAGAATGGTCAACTGCCCATTCACCATTTTTTGGGTCAAATCTCTAAGTTTTCTATGTATTTTTCACAGAGTTTCTATTTATGGCCTTTTTGTTTTCTTTTTTTTTTCTCTTTTGTTTTATATCACCTCTTTTAGCAAAATTTCCTGTTTGCTGAAACTAAAAAATGTGGTTAATAGATAGACTATTTTAAACACTGAATATGTTTATATCAAGCTGATCAGTAAGGCTGGGTGGAAACATGCTGTTACAATTAATTCCAATTATTTCTCCAATTTCTGGCTGAACACTTTTTCTCTTCTTTGATACCAATCTATCAGGGTTTTTTTAAATATATGTATGAAAGGAAAATAGATGTGTTTCCAGTTTGGAAACCGAAGTGAATAGGCACGGACATCCCCTTGAAGGGAGTGCTCCTGAAAGGTCTCTATTCCGTCTGTCCGTCCTCAGAATACGTATTCCAGCAGCTGGTAGTTCTCTAGTTCTTTCCCTCTTGGTCCTTTTCTGTAAGAGGCGTTTTTGGTGGTTTTTTTGTTAACAAAAAAACACAAACAAGCCAAACAGAAAAGAACTCAAAACAAGACAAAAACCCCTTCTTCATATCATCTGCTTCTTAGGTGAAGCAGTCAACTGTAATTCCCTTTTTAAAGACATCTTGCTGACCCAAACAACAACGAAAAAGAATGACATCCTGAGGCAATATTCCAGCTTGACTGGAATAAGACAGTAGGACTCTCTGTTACTGGCGATAAAGACATCCTCAGCCCCTGCAAGAAACTGTCTCCATCTAAAAGAATATTTGAAAACAGAAACTAAACTGTATTCTAAAATGTGGGACTGGCCGTTCAGATGTTGATGTTCCATCCTAGGTGTTGGCCACGTCCTATCTAATCACTACTTTGTCTTTCAGCCCCATGCAAATGGAAAGCCTAGACCTCTTGAGTATAACTTCAATATTGCATTGATAATCTTATAAAAATTCAGAGAATGCCAGAGGCTGGCTTTTAAGCAGTGTTAACATAACTGCATTGAGACAGAAGTTGGCTTTTCTCTCTTCTGTTTTCCTACTCCATCATTTGCTATAATGCCCTTCTGTTCTGAGCTGCGCAGTGTAACAGATACAGGTTGTAGTACATAGTTGGGTTATTACTAATATTGGAAGCTTGGCCTTGAACCGTCAGCACAAAGTCATACAAGCCTGTTTGCTCCAGCCCCTTGGCACCCTCAGTCTCCAAGGGAATCCCAGCTGGCCTGGCCTCCGCAGCAGAGCTGCTGCCAGGCTGCTGGCATGGCTCGGCTGGGTTGCCCTTCCCACAGCTCTCCCTTGCTGCTGTGGTGGCCTCTGCAGGCTGGGAGACACCCAGCAGATGGAAACAACAGCTGCAGTTATGGCTGGAACACGAGAGGACAAGGAGCCTGCATGCAGAAGTGAAGCTGTGTTATTTCTTAACATATCCCTTGCAGTATGACCATAACGTCAGTTACATGTCTGCTTTCCTGTGTGATGGAGGCCTTTGCTTTAGAATATTCTGGTGCTTTCCTGAGCACGGTGCAAGCTTCTGTACCACAGTTGGTTTTTCCACCCACACACACACTGACTGCCCCTTGGCTAAAGATTGTGGATTCAAGGTCAGTGTTTTAATCTTATTTGCGTAATAAGTTATTTCCATCTTGTGTTAGGAGGGTCCCTAGTGGCTTTAAAGCCTGTTATATTGCATAACTTTCAGATTCTTTGGTGGTGACTGTAAAAACAGAATGAGAACAAAAAACGTTGCTTGACAATGAAATTATTAGAATAAAAAACCTAAGAGTTTTTCTTAATCCAGTGTACAGACTTTTCTTTATAAAGGAGATTACTGGTCCTGTCAGATATTTGTGAAATATATTTCAAAATATAAGTTACTTGTGACATGATTTTTATACTGTAGAACAGTGTTCTATGATCACTAAATGAGTGATAAGGAAACTACTGTCAGGATATTAAAGAAATATCTGTGTTCTCACAATATGTCCAGTCAGTGGAAACTTTTTTGGATATTCCTGTTTACTGTACTGAGTTTTATATAAAAACTTTAATTTTAGCAGACTTATATAAACAGTAAAAGAGGAATGGACATTTGTGACTGAGATAAGCTCACATTTGATAGCATGGTAAGATGAAACTGGATGGCTTCCAAGGAAAATACAGTTTGACAGCAATAGCAGTCTTTCAAAGTGGCCAAATATGTTTGTATCATTTAGCAACAAGTGGAAAAATTCTCTGTCTCCTTCTAGGCAGCTGACAAAAACCTGTTTAGTTTCTTTAGAAAAATTAAAAATGTAATTTATATATCAAAATTTTAACATACTTTGCCTATGAAGAGAATGTTCATATTTTCAGCTTTTGAAAGTTAGTTCACGTGTGCTTCACTCAGGCTTTAGAAACCAGGGCTGCACGTGATGCTCACGGAGAGAGCAATCTGAGGTACCTACAAGTAGAAGCAGAGAAGTCTCCTTCTCTGGAGATATTAAAGACTCGTCTGGACGCCTATCTGTGCAATATGAGCTGGGGAGCTGCTTTGGCAGGGGGGTTGGACCCGATGATCTCTCGAGGTCCCTTCCAACCCCCACGATTCTGTGATTCTGTGATTCAAAAGTGTAAGTGCTCTCCTTTTTATCATAGTGCTGTAAGTGGAGTTCCTGCATAACTGAAATGGGTTAGGAAATTTGAGTCAGTCGCTGGAATGAGGATGGAAATGCAAAAAGAGAGCTGATGATTCTCTGGGAGCTTTTCTCAGCTTTGAAGAGTTAAGGTCCCATTAGCACAGACTTGTGTTGTGTTTCATGTAGATAAAATGTGTGGAACATACGATACAATAGGAAAAACAGGAATGAGGAGACAGTGAAGAAGTATCAAAGCACTTAGATATTTTTATAGGGAGGCACATATGGAAAAGTAATAAAGGCATTCAAAAGGATAACGTGCTTTAAGAGAGAAAACACATCCCAAAAGGAAATATCATTCATGGACTAGGATTTAGTATTTCTTAAATGTCTAGTTCTCTGTTTTGGTGAGAGAGAAGACAAACCCACAATTTCGCATACGTGTGCCGAGTGTTGGGATGCTCACAGCTGCCACCCTCACTTTCATGGTGGAGAGGCAAAGCTGCCGTGTCCACATCTATAGGCACTGCCTCTACTTCGTATGTGATTCACAGGAGCAGAAATAAAAAACTACATTTGTTAGCAGAATAATGAAATAAGTAAAGCAGGCTTGCATAAATAGTATGAGTTTAAAGAAATATGTTAATAAGGGAAAGGGCTTCCTTAAAGCTCTTTGTGTTTGGAGGAGGAGTGAGAGGAAAGGCTTGCACTGAGGAAATAATCCAAAAGTCATCAACTTCTCACACGGCTGTAGCTCCCTGGTCTTTATTCTGCTGCCAGTGGCAGTTATGGAAGTCTGCTTGTACTGCTTTGTACCCTGTGTAGGGTCAGTTTGCATTTTGAAGCCTGTGAGCAGTGGAAAGGAAGAGTGTATCTTTTAATGTCAAATAGGATTTCCTTTCTGAAAGTACTTCTTTTGCCACACCTCAGAGATGCTTTTATCAGGCAAATGCAGGTCACTCAGGGAACAATTTGAAAGGACAATTCAGTTGTTACTTCCTTAACCAATTTCATCGTTATTAGCTATGCATTCTCCTGTAATTTTTGTGATCTGAGCTAGTTAATTCCAGGTTGTAGGAGTGGACAATTGTGCAACTGCTGGACCTTCAGGATCAAGAAGGTATTATTTTCTCAAGTTTTGAGGCTTTACATTTATTGGCATGGGTGCTTGCTTTTCTTAATACTTGGAATGAAACCCAGCTGAAGTACTTAGCCATCCCTCCTTTCATTATTTCTCTAACAGAATGAAAATGTGACGCGTTTTACCCCAAACCCAGTATGTTTATAAAAGCTTATTGGGGATTGGTGTATGTGCAGTGGGAAGACAGAGTTCTGAGGATAAATTGTCCAGAAAAATCTAAGAGCAGCAGTAGTAGTCATAGAATTAATTTTGGTAGCACTCTGGGAATGTAAAGCCATATAAGAAAGGTGTTTGTTTTCCTTCTGAATAAAATTCCAAACAGGTTCTAATAGCAATAAAGATTGTAGGAAGGTATTTCCTGGAAAAGTCAATTGCTAGCTTGGGCTGGTTGTGGCTTCAGGTTGACTCTCATCTGGTTATTATCTTCCTGCTATGCTCTAGGTTTCACTGATAATTACTTAATTAGTATTAATTTTTATTATGCTACTGTGAGCATGCTTTGAATGGTATAGCCAAAAATAAAAGCCCAACATGATACTATAATTTGGACTTTTCCTGAAGTGGGTCGACTGGAGGAGCGGAGCAGAAGGGAGAACGCTGCTAGCGTTCAGTCAGATGTGAGACAGTATTTTACCAGTAACTTACTGCCCAGTCAGTGATGGGTAGAAACACAATAAAGCTTCCACCACAGTTGAAATGCATCTCAACGGAGTTGTGGGATTACTTGCACTGAACTTCTGCTGTTCTGCCTGCCAACTGCATGGTTCTGTTATTCAGTCAAACCTTAAAGATGAAGCTAAGGGGAAAACCTTGTAGACTTGTAACTAAATTTCCTGGAACTGGAGACGTTATTCAGCTCAGAGGAAAAGAGGACTGTAGTATTTGAGTTCAAATTCTGGAATCCTATCTCAGTGTTGAAAATGACATAAATGAGGTTATATGGCACTTGCTGGGAGATCAGCAAAAGCCAATACAGTAAATTATTGTACTGGGCATATTAGAACTGTGCTAGACTGGCGTATTAGTGATGATCTCAGAGGATGGAAAATTTCATTTCAGATATGGTATCATTACTAAAGTTACCAGAAATGTAAATCAAACCAGGCAGTTCCATTGTTTTAGTTACCTTGAAAATGAAAATCAATAAAATGAAGTGAATGTCTAACACTGAATTAATTGCAATGAAATGTGCTGATGAAGTGTGAATAATATGCTATAATGTGGCAAAAGAAGTTTGTGATGAGGGCTCCTCTTTCCAATGTGTGATACACTCTCAGAAGGGGTGGTATAACTCTCTTGTGACCAAACATTTGACAAAGATAACTGCTCACCGCTCTAAGGCTGTTTTCTAGGTCAGTGAGCAGATAGGCATGCATTTTCATAGCATAAAACAGAGTCGAAGGGCTCCCTTCTTTCATTCATGTTTAAGTGATTTTCTCCAGATTGATTTAGAGCTGGTGAAAAGTGAGTATGTGGAACGCAAAGCTGCACAGGGCTATGATACAGTGCTGAGAGGCTATACGTGGTGGCTTTTGATGTGGATCAACCTGACTGTTGAGAGCACTCCCTTTTGAGGAGAAGGAAATGTATTCCCAGAACCAGTAAATCATTCATTTTTGTTAAAAATGGTACTTGTGAGAGAATCTGCTAAAATACTGCAAGGTATAAACTTGATAGCAGTTATGGTCATCATAAGACAGTTTGTTCTGTGACATGAACTTAAGAAAAGGGGGCCAAAAATGTATGGTGGATAGATTTTGTAAAGTAAACCTTGGTAACTGATGACTAAGAGTATATATAGCATGAAAGAAAATTAAGAGCAGTAGGAGGACTGAAAAGTAAATGGTCAAGCAGGACAGTTGTAGGCCTGCTACAGTTTTGAATTATGGAGGAAGTGCCATAAAATCATTTCAGATGCACTTTTTTTAAAGGATACTATTTTAGGGGTAATAAAAAGTACAATAAAATATATACCTGTACCTATCCTGTTAATAGAAACTTAGGAAATTAGTCTTTTGCATTTGAAGTGGAAGTGTGTCTGCCAAGACTTCTTGGTCTCCCTTTGTTTCTTAATTACATTTTAAATGTTGGAGCTATATTTTAATAACTTTGTAGTTGACAGGAATAACTAAGTCATCACTTTCCGTTCTTCAGAAACAAAATCAAGGCAACTCTGTCACAAATACTTCAACTGTCTGTAAATGCATAGTGTCCTTTAAAAGCTGTCAGTTACAGTGCTGTAATTCTGCTAATTAGTTAAGTTAGCATATATGTCATTTATTTGGTTAAAGAGGATTTGGCCTACTAACTTAAGTGTGTGCATAGTCCTGTTAAAATGGTGATGGGTAGCAGGACTTAGATTTACACCAGGGAGCTTTTGTAAGGATCTAAGGGCACTGAGCTCCTAAGTTTCTAGTAGGAATAAACAAACACACTTGTGGAGCAGTTTTTTAAATAGAAATGAATACCTGCAGTGCAGAAGCACATATCAGTATACTTCAAAAGACATTTTGCATTGGTACATAATGTGAAATAT
This sequence comes from Porphyrio hochstetteri, assembly GCA_020800305.1. Taxonomy (NCBI): domain Eukaryota; kingdom Metazoa; phylum Chordata; class Aves; order Gruiformes; family Rallidae; genus Porphyrio; species Porphyrio hochstetteri. The sequence goes on along the minus strand of CM036915.1, from coordinate 7,385,222 downwards.
TGTTTGAGAAATAAAGCTATAAATCACATTTGTACCCATTCTTCTGTCTTTTCTGGCACTGTTATCTTGCCCAAAGAACCTTTGTTTCTGATGATTGAGCTCTGTTGAGTTCAGCTTGAGTAGGTGCTAGCTGTGGATTGATTGCTTTCTCCATAGGACAAAAATAGAGTCAGCAACACGTCAGAGATGGGAGTGTAGGCAGGTGCTTAACTCCCAAGGGAGCCTGGAGAATGCTTGGGTCCTGGGAGCAGCATCAGGCTACATGTGCGCTTTGGCCACACTCACTGATGAGATCCTTAGTGTATTGGAGGGCTTTTCTCTTCGTTCCAGGACAGGGCTCCTGGTAAAGCAACCCTCTGAATATTTTGAAAAAAGCTCCAAACTTGCAACAAAATCAAAACAGAGCTCTGTGTTGGTTTCGTATCTCTCCAAATGCTCTGTGGAGGGATTCTGTTGTCTTTCATTGGGGTGGTGGTTGTGGCTGGGCATACAGGGAAGAACGCTGTCATCCTCTGCTTGAGGAACAATTTCTGCCAATAGACAAGAGCAAACTGAAAAAAAATGTCACAAGGCCTGAAATTCTTCCTCATCCTTGGTGAAACTGGTGGCTGAAGGCAGTTTCCTTCCCAGAACGTTACAGGAAACAAAGTGAAAGGCTGTGAATTGAAAATGAGGGAAACTGGCAGTTTCTTTGGGTTCAGTCTAAGAAAACACTGCAAGAGTAGGACAAGTCTTGTGTGGTGTCATAAATGAGAGACTTTGCTGATACTTAGCCTTGCAGTTTTTAATTTACAAGAGAAGAAGTATTTTGATACAAGGAGATAAGTTGAATGAAATGCTGCAAAGCACATGTCAAATACATTCTTTATTCTGTGTGACATCAGAAGAGAAAGAAAATGAGTTATGCTTCAGCTGGAAGTGAGCCAGGGAACCTCTGTTTAGTGAACAGTGAGAGAAATGTAAGGGGAAAAGAAGTGATGAAAAAGGTGTGCTGGAGAGAAGCTTTGTAAAGAGCACTTAAGAGAACAGGTGGAGGCCCAGGAAATCTGTAATCTTACCTGTGTGTTTTAAGGATGCTATGTATCTTTGGTTCAAAGAGGGTTTCTATTCAATATGAATAACCAGCCCACCAGCCTGAAAGTACTTGCATTCTTCATGAGCCTTAAGAACCCTTGAGGTTCAAAGCATTGTTTTTAGCATGAAGTATGAGGCGGTGATAAAGTATTTTTTTGCTTGCCAAGGCACATGTATGCCTATGGCTAAAATCAGAAAAAGCTACTACAAAAAAATCCCTTTTTCTCAATGAAAATGTGCTGCGAGGGGCCAGTTCTCACTGTTCTCAGCTGACTTATCCTCAGCATGAGAGAAATTGTTAATAGTTAGACCAATAAGAATAGTAGCTAATAATAGTTATTTTAAAATGTCTGCTATGATCCTTACACTAATAGCACAAAACCTGCTTTTCATGCTTGTCTGGGCAAATATAATTTTGAATTAAAGAATATATTTAGGTTGGCTTAGGTTTAAAGGGACCCATAATTTTTGTTATCAAAGTTCTAAACAGAGTTGCCTGAACCACGAGGGAGGTGTGTGTATTTGAGAATTATGCCCAAAGACAGAAGATTGCCGTGTCTGTGCTTTCAACAGCTGTTGTGCTTCTGCTTGAGATGAACCCAATAGATCAGAGATGTCTACTCGCTATGGTCTCACATGAAAGGCTGATTGCAGCTACGTGCTTTTCAACTTATATTTTTCTGTTTCGCAGTCATTTGCCTTTAGGTAACAACTTTGTTCTTGGTGGAATATTTACCCCCCTTTGCCTGTCCACAGTACCTGCAGTCTTCATCCTAACCAATGCAAATACTGCCAAATACTTACTTTCTGCTTCTTATTCCCTCTTTCTCATCTTCAATCCAGCAAAGAACTGAAGAACTTTTTATTATTAAGTGTTTGTTTGATACTAGACAGTTTAGCCAGAGAGCCTAACAGGTGATAAAGCTGGTGAGATTTACTTAACCTGGCCTTTTTGGCACTTCTTTATTTCTATTGCTTCCAATTCTTGAAGTTTTTAGGACCTTTCTCCATGAATGGTAACATAGACAATCATTGATTGGTATCTGTTTATCAGAAGCAATTAAATAAAAAGCTCAGAAAGCACTAAAGGATTTCAGTAGTGGTAGTGGATCAGTAGTGACAAAAAGATATTCAGCCGAAAGCCCTCGTGTAAAGTTATCTGGCCTAGTCTGAGTACTGTGGTTCATACGCTCAACTTCACTCCTGTAGCAGCAACACATACACAATGGATGGTTCAGATGCTTAACAGTGAAGATTGATGACTCTGGTTTTTAGCATACCTGGATATGTAAAGCCTAATGCTGCAAAACCTCACTCTGGCTTGGGTCTGGCTATGCAGGTACAAGCCTTAGGGGTGTGCTAATTCTTGCACACTTGCTAATTCTTTTTTCCTCCTTTAGCTGCTGCATTAATTAGAGTGCAGCCCAACTCTGACTCGGGTCACAATACTGTGAATTAAAAAAGAAACAGGAGTTTCCAGGCCATGCTGTGCAGAGGAGTGAGCTGCTTATAGTGAATATAGGTAATCATAACGAATGATAGGAAAGAAAAATTCCTGATGTTAACTGAAATCTTCCAAAAAGCCATCAGGACTCGACCTACTTCCATCTCCTACCAGCACGATTGATTTAGCATAAACTAAACTTGCTGTCACCATTTGCTTTAATTCTGATTATTAAGCTAATGGTAGCCTTGATCTGATTTTCCTCCCCCTTTCCTTTCCCTAATTCCCCTTTCACCATTTTTTTCTCATTGTGCATGGACCTACATAACTCTCCCTCCCTTATTGCTGCATGACATCATAAATTCTGCCTGCCTGACACTCCCCAAGAACTATAAAAGTTAATTACCACCAAGCTATTTTTACAAGCTTCTTTATTACATTGCAACAAACTGCATTCCTAATTTATAAAGATGTTGCCAAGTGGGAATGAAAGATGCTTTAAGGCAGAACAGGCAACATTCAAAATAGTCTCAGTCCAGGCAATATTGGTTTAAATGCATGCATAAGCACTGATAAAGATGTTAATAATTAGAGGTTACGTGTTACACTTTGTTTCCAGCAGTTTGTATGTTGAAAGAAATGTGATGTTCCTGGCTACAAAAAAGTTAATCTTCCATTTCAGAGGAAGTGTGTTCCCATGAAAATTCTGGGTCTTAATTACCGCACAACCTGAGCAAATTGAAACTTGTATTTGGTGCTACTTGGCAATGTGTCTTGGGTTATTCTGGCCCTGTCTGTTATGGGGGAGGAGGCAAAGGAGAGGACTCGTCCCTGGTGAGCCTTGATATAACCATGGGTGTGTCATCACAAGAGCGCTGGGAACTTCGGCTACCAGAGATGGTCCTTCATTTCTTCATCAGTAAGGACTCAGCAACATTCCCAAGTTACAGTCTAGAAAAAGGAACCAAGTTGAGATGGAAATCACCAGTAAGAATGTTGTTCCTGCTTTCCCTTCTTAGGTGGTGTTGTATGCTCGTACTGATCAATGATACTACAAGGAAAAAGTCTGGTTTCCCTCAAATTCAAGTTTTTCTAATTTTTGCAAATAATTTGATAAAATTCCTGCAGCTTTTGGACACTTGCTGCTCTCAGCTGTGGGTCCATCTTTCAAATACTAGTCTTTCTGTGTTTAAGACTACTATGTGTCTATTCCATAATGTTATCCAAGCTGAGTAGTCCTTGTTTATGTCACGATTTTTTTCATGTCCTTAGTTCTTTCCAGTTCGACCCTGAACTGGCGATTAACAGTCAAACACTCAGAGAAAACTGTAGTCTTTAAGTTTGTTTTACTCTTGCTTAGAAATGAAGAATTATGTTAAAAATAGCAGTAACATAGGGGGAATCAATTGATTTGCCCCTTGAAAAAACCACAAAATACACAGCACAAAGCTACTTATTTAAATCAAGTTAGTTTTAGCCTCAACTTCTGAAATAATTCCCAATCATAATTTCTCTTTCTTTCCTGCCCACTTACAGGAAGTTTTTTCTCCCCATCCCTTAGTGCCAAAACCTGTGGTACTGCTTTTCTCTACGGTAACTACCAAAACCCTCTCTCAACAATGACCATCATGGTCACAGAGTGGATTAACGGGTATGAACAGCTCAAGAGTGCTGGTCCCTTATCTGCCAGGGTAAATCAACACTCTTATTCACACACCCTTGAGCCAGGCAGATTGATTAAAAGCCCCACGTGGCCATAAAGCTAGAAAGTTAAGTAAATGACTTCCAAGGTTCCCATGTAATAAGAAACTTGGGAGAATGTAAGACGTGGGAAGAAAACAAACACAAGAAAAAAACAAACCCAAAGAAAAGTCTCTTTGATCTGGTGTCTGTCTGACATCTGTAATGCTTCAGTTTCTAGAAAATAAGTATGTCAATTCATAACCTCCGGTTTTCACTGCAGTTCAAGTCTATTTTATATATATTAAAAAATCTAAATAGATTTTATGGACAGAAGGAAAATGACCTTTTAATGGTGTCTCCCTTCTTGAGCTGCAAAGGTTACCCAAAACAGCTGTATTCACACATTGCTCTGAACCAGAAGAAAACTTTTTTTGACAACTTATTCTTTGGACTGCAGCAATAGAAATGCAGGCCTGCTGTGATGTGGAGCTGTATAAAATGACAACAGAAGCAAATGCAGATGAGCCTATTGCTTGCAGATAAAATGTCAGGATTAGCCCTCCTGAATGGTATGACCCGAATGTGATGGTATTAAGTTTGTGATGTTTTTATTTGTAACTTGGAGCAGAGTTCCAGACTGAGTCCATTGTGTTGCTGTGAGTGTGCAGAGGACAAAACTACCCTCTGGGGAGTACCGGCTGTTTATGACTGCTGATACAGGTGCAGTATGACCCAAAACACAAGGGCTTTTGCAAGTGAGATGAGATCTGTGTGCAAGAGACCAGACCTGAGACTTTGGCGATTAGTGATGGGGACTGGTGAGCTCTTGTGTAAGGATTTAGTAACGTACACTGAAAGGTGGCTTTTATCTTGACAACATAAATCGAGGGGTCACGACTTACTAATTAATGGTATTGCTGATCCATGATTTATAGATTAAAAAAAGGTAAATCTGCTTGGGAGAGAAAATAAACCGTGTGCCATAATTATATTTTCCTGTAATTCTTTCTGTAATATTTTCACATTTCTTATCCTTTTTCTGTTTGCATTTTTTCTTTAGTAGCAATTGAAGCAGAACCACGGGATACCTTTTAAATGGATACAAAATGTTTAATGATCTTTTCCATATTAAATACAAATTTTCTTCTGTCATTACTCAAATCCACAGTAGTGATTTCCTGCTGTTATATATCTCAAAGTCCCTAGAAACATGGTTATGAATTTTAGGAATACAGGTTTGATTCTCTGAGCTTCCATTTTAAAGGGGAGTCCTAGGGATTAGAAGAACAACCATCACTTCCCACCAAGCTACTCCATTATACCATACTTTAACCATTTATGAGTGGACACTAAGGGACTTCCCAGGTGACTCTCAGCCGAAGGAGGCCCAGGGTTTAGTTCAATCAGCAGACTCCTTCAGAGTCACCAAGCAAGACTCCAGCTTTTACATATTTTCTGTAAAATAGATTGAAATTTTTGGTTGTGTTTTGCTTTGCAGTGTGTAACTGATAAATAACAAGTCATAGAAGTATTTATGAATTCAGTAACTGTTTTCTCTCTCTTTCTCTGTTTTTAGAAGCAGAAACAGAACTCCTATTGGTCCAGGAAAGTATGGATATGGAAAAGTGCCATACATTTTACCTTTACAAACTGATACTGGTCAGCAGCCTCAGAAACTTCGGAGGCAGCGACAGTCATCAAGGAACCAGGTATTTCATCAGAGTCCAAGTCTCATGAACACTTACAGCGAGGCAGCTAGCCCTTCACTTCAACGTGGCAATCTTTATCAAGAAGATAGTGGGTCTCAGGCTGGACATCAAGTCCTGGGACCCTCAGTTTATCAACCGTCTTCATTTCCCGTATCTCAAAGCCTGTTTCAGAGCAGTGACTCAAACCATCACGGGTCTGTATCACACCAGGCGCTCCAGGGTCAGCCCCAGCCTCAGAGGTCTGCAGCGATTGTGTGTATTGGCACCTACAAGCAATATAAACTCTGCAACACAAATGTAAGTTGGTTTTCCTATATTTAATTTGTTGGACAGCTGTTGGTTTTACGTAGTATGCTAAATGTTCACAAATTCAAGAAGTTGAACATTGTTTTTTATTAATTTAATGAATTTTTTTTGGAGAACTTACATTAAAAGTGTCTTGGGAAATAATGAAAGCAGATGCATAATATCATACTTACCTAATACTGTACCTTCAAGTATTTTAAGCAGTCACTAAACCTACCTATATATAATCCTGATTTGATAGAGGGAGAAACTGAGTCACAGGCAAGTTTAATGTATTTCCATGTCAGAAATGGAAAAATGGAGTTAGGGTAGACCATGTTATGAAGGCTCCCTAGTTGCAAGATAAGGCTATATTTGTAGGAGTGCTAGCCATGCCCTAACTAGCATTTAGAGCCAGCACCCAGTAGCCAGGATCAGGCCAATGTCTTTCCATAATGCTGTGTCCATTCTGTGACAGATGCTACTTTTCCAGCATTCAAGATCTACATGCTTTGATTTTGGATTCTTGGTTTATTGGAGAGAAAATCTGTTCTGTGTTATTTTTTAAATAAAATTTCCTCTGTTATTACTTCATTCAAAACATGTTTGGCTGGGTGTAGCTCCATGCTCTGGGGCAGTCTCCCATTGTATGTGGGAATCTGGTGAGGTTTGCTGTCTCTCCCCACAAGCAATTTTCTTCCTGCTAAGATTTTCAGTTTCTGCCCATGTCACTTTAGTATTTCCTAAATTTCCTAATATTTGCATCTCATTTGTGCTAGTATTCTAACTCCATGTTGCAAACTTGAAGAAGCTCATACTTGGATATTAGAAGCAGGAAGTTCAAGAGTGGTTCTCACTCTGTTGACATAACAGGCCATATTTTTCTGTGTGGTTGCACATCTGAATATTCTGCCTCTTAGAACTCCTATATAGTGGAGATGTAGCAATAGAATATTTGATCAGGGTAAAAAAACCACGACCTGAGCAAATTAGTTGAGTGATTTTTTGCCTCTTAGTGTAGCCATTATTACATTTGTTTTACTTATGAATAAAGTCCATTGATCGAGACTAGAGCAGTTGATTGAAGAGACCTAGTATCAAGAAAGTCTTAGTGTATTTGTCAGGAATGGAAAACTCTTTGAAGCCTCTGAGAATAGGCTCTGGTACAAATTGCTCTTTTGAAAAACACTTTCTGTTTTTTGAAGGAAATGGGAAATGAACTTAGTACATGGGCATTAATTTGGAAAGTTTTCTATGCCAAATTTGCTCACTAGTGTCCAAGCAATACACAAATGTCCCAGTGTTTATTTCATCCCTTGCTGCAACAAGGCAAAAATTTTGACAGCATTCTGCCTGACTTAAGAAATGTAACAAAATAGTTTCCAGGAAAGATCTCTTTTCAGAGAGCAAGGGGTGAGAGGTGAGCAAGTTAGAAATGAGGTGGAAGAAAGAAGCAATCCCAGATGGCCAAGGTGATGTAGAAGGAAGGTTTGAAGAGGAAACTTGTTGAGAAAGACAAGTAAAATGGAGAGAAGAGGGCTGTGATGAGCTTGTAAATTAGACAGTGGCAAGACATGCAGGTCAGTGTGGTGAGTGGTCTGACCATCAGCAAATTTCTTTTGCTGGTAGGGAACGGGAGTGAAAATATTTTTGTATTAATTTTAGCTCTACATAGTGATATTCTTTATTTAGTAACAATTCTATTACACTTGGGGAAGCTGTAATTGCTGTTCAGGGCTATTTTTCTCACTAGAACATAGTAATTAATAGTAAAAAAGTAGTTGCTATGCACAGTTTTAGTAAAAAGGCCAGGATGAGAGCAAAACAAGGCTGATAGTGTCTCATTTTGTTTGCTTGTTCTTCCTGATTAAATGCTTCTTCATGTGGGCTTTAATTTAATTTATCAGCAGTGACATGTACCAGTGGTCTTGCCAGCACACAGAGAACTGTATCTTTTTCTTTCTTTTTCTTTTTTAATTCTTCCTGGAACATACCAAAAAAAATGAAAATCTCATTTACTGAGAGGAAAGTATTCTGTTAACGGTTATCCTGGTGCTTGGCCACTCCCTCTACAGTTTCTCCTAAAGGCAGTTAATTAATAACAAATTAAGTCAATCTGCCTTGGCCCATTAGGTCACTTCCTCATTATTGTACATTTATTGTTTTTTCATTAATAGCTGAACTCATTTTACATGACTGACAGCTTGGTTCAGAGAAGTTAAACTTGCGGGTTTTGGTTAGGGAGAACCTCGGAAGTGCTTGTATTTGTTCAAGTGTTTCTGCAGGTCATTAAACCTATTTTCCCATTGTACAAGTGGCTTCCCCTCTTCAGCACCTTGCATACAGGCTTTGTATGTGCCCTCCTCAGAATATACGATGGCCTGTCACCTTCTTCTGCAGGAAACTGGCAGTAAACACCTGTCCTTTACACACAAACACCACTGACGGATCTTACCGAAACCATAAGCTATTTGCAGTGCAAGGAGATTATTCAAATACGGGCTGTGCTCCTCTGGAATGGAGGAGCAATGAGTAAATCTTCCTTACCTTCCAGGGCATTAAAGAGAATTACACAGGCATGTGGATGAAGGAGAAATTGAATACAAACTTGCTAAGCGTGGTTTGTCACCAGGACAAAGGAAGTAACTCAAATGGCTCATTTGTTTACTGAGCACTTTTTGTTAAGGTCTATAAAGTATTGCCAAGTCACTAGCTCTTCCTGAGTGCCTGAATGGGTGAGAATATATTTGTAAATTAACTTCAGAGGGAGGGTTGCTTGGGCTGTGTACACAAGGAAGCTTTCAGGGTTGTGGACATTCAAGCCTACTTGTTTTGCAACGTAAATTTGGTGATAGAGAATGCCTCTTTTAAAAGTCAGTTTGATCACATTTATTTTCTCTTTTGTGAGACATATAGTGAATTTTGGTTAATTGTAAAGACATTTCTTTTTAATATGTCTCTGTTCTTAATACATGAGGATCTTGCAGACTTTCTGTACTTAAAGGGGGCTTGTAAGAAAGATGGAGAATTTTTAATATGATGCAATGTCAGGCCAAGGGGCAACTGTTTTAAACTAAAAGAAGGTAGGTTTAGATTGGACGAAAGGAGGGAGTTTTTTATGTTCAGGGTGGTTGAGGCCCTTGCACACGCTGCCCAGAGAAACTGTGGTTCAGTTGAACCTTGACAGGGTTCAAGGCCAGGTTGGATGGGGCTTTGGGCAACCTGGACTAGTGGAGGGTGTCCCTGCCCATGGTAGGGGGTAGGATCTGGAGGGGCTTTGAGGTCCCTTCCAACCCAGGCTATTCAGTGATTCTGTGTTTTCCTTGGTGGTGTGTTCAGGCCAGAAGGCCCTGCTTACCCTGGCAGCTTGTTACCTCTCCTGTAGTGCTTACTTTCCATATTGCACCAATGTAGTTAAGTCTGGAGTCACAGAGTAATTATGATGACTTAAATGCTCTGCTTAGTAAACCTTTAAAATAAAATGGTGACTGTTTGTGTCATTCAGTTACAGTGCAGCAAGAGGTGTGAAAAAATAGGCAGAAAAATTCATATATGAGTTTCACCATGAAGAGCAATGCAAAATGGACATAAAATCTGAATCGTCTTTAGCTATGGATTGAGATACATTCTTGACCAAGTTTATCCTTTTACTTCTATAAGAATTTACAAAAGCCAAGCTAAAATGTATGATAAACTAGTTGCTGATAGCTCAGCCAGATACATATGGATGAAATTTTGCTGAGCTTGTCTGGTTTCATTCAGAGCTGCTGGCTTACCCAGTGGTTCATATGGATTACTGTCAGGTCTCCAGTTAGACTATGTTGCCTTTCCCAGTATTTTATGTGCCTGCTACTTAGCAAGAACACGGTTATGCTTTGTAGGAGTCTCTAAATAGGATCAGAAAACAGTGATTACTTTTCCTTTCTTATCCTGACCTTTCAGCTATACGTACTGCTGTTCTGGTAGCAGGCTTTTGTTTCTGAATTGGAGTTCTCTATTTGGAACTGTGCTTCTATGTGCAGAGCACTTGAGAGTGGCACCTTAGCAGGGAATGCAAAGTATCTGAAAAGAGTTTTGGAAATGGGGAGAGGTTTTACGGCTGAAGAGATGAGGTAAGGTAAAAGGCTCAGGGCCAATCCCAATGTCTATCATGGTGGGATTAATATATTTAATTTCCTAAAAAGATTAATGATGGTGATACTAATTTTGACTAGTGTGAGTTAAAACCTTTCCATCGGAAGGCTGTTTTTGATGCCTAGCCCTCATAAGATAGGATTCAAATGCTCTGCAGTGTTGTGTTGAGTCCATTAAAAACTGAAGTGCTTTTCTGTCACCTAAGCACATTGGCAGGCTCCCTTGGCACCTGGGATCTTGGGCCATTTCACCAGCTTGCTGGCATTCTGCCCAAATGTTTTTGAAAGTTTTCTAGTCTTTAGAAAATGAAACATTTCCAATGTTTCAAGTTTTAATGAAGGTAGAAATGGAAATGTTTAATTTTATATGGAACAGAAAATCTAATTCCCATACAGGTCTTTTCAGAAGTGATATGGGGTGCTGCAGGAATGTGCAGGCTCTTTATTTTAGTTGGGATGCTCGGGTCTGAGGTAAAGACAAGTAGAATACTACATATTTTTATGAGAATTTTTTTTTTTTTTAAAAACTGAAAAGCCCCTTCTTATTCCCAAAGAGCTACTGTGTGGTTTATTTATTCTTGCTTTGAGATTTGTATAGAGTAGGTGTTTGACATAAGTGGCAAAGTGGGGTTATGATGACATATCTTTTCCTGAGGAAATTTAACCTCGACTTTATGTGAGGAATTTTCCCTGGGAACACTGTGGGACTGTATGTACATTCGCTAGTCTGACATTCCGTGGCTGTATAGGAAACTTATTAAAAGCTTATGTTACTTTGGGTTCTACTTTCATTTCTTTGACTGTTTTGATATGTGCAGCAGAATATTAGAAATGTTAAGTCGGAATGTGTTGTCACTAATAGGGGGTTAACTTGCCAGGCACCAGCACAGAGGTGCTATGTGGTTTGATCAATTGTTCTTCTATACAGAAGAGTCACATAGAGACATCTTTGATAAAGTTCTTAGACCACAACTGTTTCTTCTGCAACTCTGCACTGTGGCTTTATGACATCCCCAGCAATGACTGAGAACAACTGTATCAGAAAATATTTTGCATTATGATATTCTTATTAGAACTTAAATAGTTATGGGAAACTGTCTGCCTTAAATCATTAGGAAAAATATGTGGCGGGGTAACTTTAGAAATGCCCTCAAATAGCTTTATTCCACAAGTGTGCTTTGTATTTGTGGCAGTCAGAGAACATAAGGTTAGCTGTTTTACACAAATCAATTAATACTAGGTTAATTACTTATTAATCTAGTAAAATCTTTGTAAGACCAAATTCACACAGTTCAGAAAGTTTTGAAGTCTAGAGGCTTATGGTTTTTAAGTGAAAGTTCGATTACTTACTTTGAGCAGTACATCTAAGCTATTTTAAACTAACTTAGCATCCAGGGGACCAAGAGAGACGCTCTAATGCCCTGTTGTCCTGAGAACTATAAAAACAAAGACCAAAAAGATAGATGTAGGTAAAAATTTGCTAATGTGGCTACAGTCATAGCCTGTATTCTTCAGGGCAGGGAGAAGTGGCCTGTGGGATCTGCCATGTTCTTATGATAACTCTCCACATCATGCAGAAATGACGAGATTTTGGTCTTTCTCCAAAGGTATGAATAAAATACAGTAGAGCCTAGGATAGAATGAACACTTTAAGGCAATAAACCAGAAGTATTCCACTGGAAAATAACGGTTGAGAGTATGCATCAGTGGTAAAAATCTACAAAATGTGGGAGGGCATTATCAGAAAGCCACAGTAAGAAACTTAAATGTTCAGTTTACATGTAGAATGGTTATGTTTTTGCAGGCAAGGCATTCCAACATTGATAAAATTAGTCAGTGAAACCATCTTAACTCTGCTTTGTTTCACGCAGAACAAACTTTATGATTAAGGCAATTTGTGACATGCTTCTAGTTTGAGTTCTGAACTTCAGTGAATGTCACCAACCCCTTTGTCCTGTGTTTTCCACTCAAATGTTATGAAAGAAGTGGGATTCACACCATAAATTTGGAAAATGTAGCAAGTGCCTATGCTGACTGTGATTACATTTACTTCATATATAATAGTACTGCTTTTGAAACAGTGCCTGTGCATAACTTTACATTAAATAGAGGAGTATCACAAACCATTATAACTATAGCTGTGGACAATGTATCATGGTTAAACTTTTATCCATGTAAAAATCCCCCCTCTTGTAAAAATGTCTGAATAGTCCTTGTGATGTCAACTTCTGTGTTGTATTTCATGCTATTGCTCCTAAATATCTTCTGGAATTCTCTTCTCTGTGCTTGGTGTTTGTGTGTGGTAGACAGTTTCCATATTTTAGCCTAAGAGTTAGCCAATTCATATACATTTAGTGCCATTAGTAAGTTTGGGGTTTAGCTTGGGCACTCTGGGAGTTGAATTTTCCAGAGGCTCTGTTGACTTCCCAATGTATATTTTCTTGATTTTGAGTGTCCAGAAGTATTTCAGAAGGTGTGGTTAACAGTAGTACTTCAGTATTTTATGGTACTGCAGGAGGTGCTGAGTTGCACGGTGAAATTGAATGAGTTTGTGTATAAGCATAGTGGAAAATCCAGACCTGCATTTATGTGTACTAACAATGTATCAGTTGGCTACAACATTTGTTTCCGAACTTCCCAGAGAGCTATGAACGGCATGTCTCACATAGCAACTGGAATCGTTTTAAGAAGTTACGTTTCTAATTCTTACAGTGAATAGAATGCATGTGTCATGGAGGAGAGAAGAGGAAAAGCTCTGCAGTTATCCAATCACTTCATCAGTTTTGAGTTGCAGCATTAACACTTAGCAATATTGTGGAGTGATTTGGAAACTTCATTCAGATGCTTGTGGAAACGAAGCGAGTTTTTTTGTTCCGCAATAAAACATGACTGCAGGGTGATTTAGATGCATCACTTGGTTATTGTTCAGACGTAACCTCTGTGCCAAGTTTTAAAGAGGAAACTAATCAATGAGAACTCTGACTTCAGAGTTGCAACCAGACGGTTGCATTCCTGACATATTTGTAGATTTGTTTAATAGGGTACTGTAAATTTGAGTAGTTGTCATGTATCAATACAGACAAGTGTTGTGGGAGATCTTTTAAGGCATTCCAGCTTGTCTTTGTTTCTTTTTGTCAATTCGTATTTAGAAAAGTCTTTGAAATTCCAGTGCGTAATTATTAACACCCCTATAATTTGAACAAGAAGTTTGCTTTTTCCTCATATGTTAGTGTAATTGCATCCAGGCTTTTGAAGCAGAGGAAGCTACAGATGTCTAGAAACTTTGATCATGGGAAATCCCTTGAATTAATTTACAAATACTTTTTAAAAATGTTGCTTCTATGAGCATTTGTTAACCATTCCCATTAATTGCAGGTATAGAAAACACCTACTCTTGGATGTCAGCATCTGCTTTATTGTATTAAAGGAGTAATTATTTTCTGGTATTTTTAGATTAGGTGAGTTCTGCTGATAACAATGAACAAGTTAAAGGTTCATTTTCAAGCCAGATAGCAGGAAAAGAACATAAATTACATGAATACACAAACTTGCAGTGAAAGTATCCATCAATACAATCCCAGTCATCTCTTGTACTGTCCAAGGTGAGTGGAGGAAGAAGGAAGTGCAGGAGAAGCTGCCAAAGTGAAGTTAGCGGTCCTGAAGGAGAAGTGGTCTGTTAGCAATGCTGTTGCTGGAGTGTTTGCTTTTGTGGGTTAATTTTAGGTTTTCAAGCAGGGCTTGAAACCAGCAAATGGCCAGAGCTCATATAGAAAGTTAGGAAAACATAAATGTAAGATTACCTGTAGTGAGCGTGTGTTCCATTGCCTAACCACAGAGTACTTGTGTTGAAGGAGATTACTCCACACCCTCTGCCCTGGAGCTGGTGCAAATGGAAGTTGGCCCTACAAGCCCTGTGGTGCCCAGAACAGTTAAATGAGACTTTTGCATGCAGAGCAATGCAAACCCCTGAAATAATTAAAGCCATGGTGATATATAAAAAAAAAAATAAAACAGTCTGTGGTGCTCTGTCTCACCTTTGCTGTATGTTTGTCCAGAAATAACACCTCTGTGGGCAGCATATTGCACATGTAGAGATGCATGTGTAATTAATAAAACAGTGTTTCTTTCTAGTGGTGGGTTGGTAGGCTGTTTATGTTCAAATTTTTCACGTGCATTTGTGGAAAAGCCAATCCTACGTTACTGTACATCTGTCGCCGCAGTGTTGCAGAGGCAGTGGGTGATCTGCTGGGGAAGAAGCCAGCGAAACATCCCCTGCCTCTTTCTGGAAACCATCTTTGGTTTTTTGGCTTCAACATTTAAGAACTTCCCAGCCAAGCAATGTACTGTTTTTCTGCATTCCTGTTTGCATTGTCATTTGTTAAAGATAGGAAGCACACTGATTATCTTGACAGCTGTTTCGAGACTTCAGTTTAGGTCACTTTTTGATGGCGGAGTTTTGTGATGGTGGGTGGTTTTTACTTTGAGCAGCAAAGTGGCACTCTCTTAATGTGGCAAAGTCAAACCTGCAAAGCTTTAGAGCTTTCAGAACTAGAGTTTTGTCAACAGTCCTATAGTGGCCCGTGTGTCAAGAAACAAATTATACAGTAATCTCACAGACAATCATAGAATCATAGAATGGCATGGGTTGGAAGGGACCCCAAGGATCATAGAGCTCCAACCCCCCTGCCACAGGCAGGGCCACCAACCTCAGGCCTGGATCTACACAAGGTTGCCCAGGGCCCCATCCAACCTGACCTTGAACGCTTCCAGGGACGGGGCATCCACCACCTCTCTGGGCAGCCTGTTCCAGCCCCTCACCACTCTTTCTGTAAAAAACTTCCCCCTAATATCTAATCTAAACCTTCCTTGCTTTAGTTTTAATCCATTCCCCCTTGTCCTGTCATTGTCTATCCTTTTAAAAAGTTGAATCCCCTCCTGCTTATAAGCTCCCTTCATGTACTGGAAGGCTGCAATGAGGTCCCCCCACAGCCTTCTCTTCTCCAGACTGAACAAGCCCAGCTCCCTCAGCCTCTCTTCGTAGGGCAGGTGCTCCAGCCCCTCTAATCATCTTCGTGGCCCTCCTCTGAACCCTCTCCAACAGTTCCACATCCTTCTTGTATTGGGGGCCCCAGATCTGGACACAGGACTCCAGATGGGGCCTCACGAGGGCAGAGTAGAGAGGGACAATCCCCTCCCTGTCCCTGCTGGCCACCCCTCTTCTAATGGAGCCCAGGATACCATTGGCCTTGAGAGCTGCAAGAGCACACTGCTGGCTCATGTTAAGTTTCTCATCCACCAGAATCCCCAAGTCCTTCTCAGCAGGGCTGCTCTCAAGAAGCTCTTCTCCCAGTCTGTATCTATGTCTGGGATTCTTCCAGCCCAAGTGCAACACCTGACACTTGGCAGTGTTGAACCTCATTAGGTTCACCCGGGCCCATCTCTCCAGCCTGTCAAGATCCCTCTGGATGGCTTCCTTTCCTTCTAGGGTGTCGACCACACCACTCAGCTTGGTGTCATCCACAAACTTGCTGAGGGTGCACTCAATTCCATCATCGATGTCATTGATAAAGATGTTAAAGAGAACCGGTCCCAAGACAGACCCCTGGGGGACACCGCTTGTCACCGGCCTCCACCTGGACATAGACCCATTGACCATCACCCTTTGGCTACGGTCTGTTAACCAGTTTCTTATCCACTGGATGGTCCACCCATCAAATCCACATCTTTCCAATTTAGAGATAAGGATGTGATGGGGGACTGTGTCAAAGGCCTTGCACAAGTCCAGGTAGATGACATTGGTTGCCTTCCCTCTATCTACTGATGCTGTCACAATCTTTTCTAAGTTGAGGTTAAACATTCTTTTCATGTCCTGTGACTTTACTGTCTGTAGTTTTATAGTTTCAAAATAAAACCAAAAAAGCTTTTAAAACCAGAATACCGTCATGTGACATGTCCTGGTCACAGGACTCATCATCCCATTGCAGTTGTGCCAATGGTAGAAGCAATGTACCTCTAACCAGCACTACAGGGTAATGAGTGTGCTTTGCCACAATGCACGTAGGTTTTCCTCGCCTCAGGTGTTTCTGCCACTCCTCCACACACAGCCCTCCTTCCCTTTAGCAGAACCTGCTGGGGTATTTTTTGCTCAGTTGCACTTCTTGCTTCCTTAGTACCTTACCTAATATTTTCCATCTCTTCTCTCCATCTCTTCTGCCTCCAATCTTTCCCTCTTAGGTTCTCCAGTTTACAGTATCAACCAGCTTCACTTTCTTCTTCTCCAGACCTTCTTCAGCTGACTTACTCATCCAGCCCCACCTGCTGAATCTCAGTCCCAAGGTTTATCCGAGTTTTTCTGAAGTATTTAATGCATTTTAGGTATAGGCATTTGTATTTGTCTGCTTCCTTGCTTTCTCCATGATCCTGCAGCAGGCTCGAGGGGTTGTTGAGAGAAGGAGAGATGTCTTCTTGTCATTTCCAGGGCCTGTCTCTAGTACAGCCCTCAGGAGCACGTACCAGTAATTGCTGGAAAACTTCTCAGCCTCTCTTAGCCTCAGATGTGGAACGTGCCTCTTGTAAATAGATTGTTCCAGTTGCTTAGCTGCAAAACATGAACAAGTTTTGACTTGAACATGTACAAAGTATGATCATCAGCAATTTTTTCAAAGTCCTATGGCCTGGCTGTATTTGGGTGGATTTCCATATAAAAGGCAGAGGATGCATTTTTGACCAAACCCCCCCACTTTCCCTGCTGACTTCATTTCACTCATTAAAACAAAGCAGGCACTTAATTTTTTTTAAAAAGGTATCAATATTTGAAGAATGGGAAAAAATAAAATGCTTCTCCCCTCTTGTTTTTCTTTAGACTGATTCTTGGATGAAATAATTCAGTCAAAAAAAAAAAAAAAAAAAAGAGTAAGATACCAGGAGTGGAAAGTTTCAGTCTGGATGGTTTAAGTTTGATGAACTCATAAATAAATGAACAGTGCTACCAGCTGTAGCTACACCAAAGCATTGTAAAATATGATAAATGTATCTGCTAGTTAGTTTAAGGTGCCTTTTTTTCTGTAAGTACTGTGAGCTAGGAAGAAAGCCTATATTGCAGAAACAGTGTAAGAATGTGTTGTATCAGAAACTGTTTTGATAGAAACAAGAACTCTATAATAGGAACAATGCTGTCATTTCGTTACACTTGGCTCCTGCAAGCTCAGAGTAATTTTTAAGTGACATTTACGGTGTTCTGCAACTGTTCACTCTTTTGGAAAACAAATTGTTCCACATTGTAGGTCTTTCTTTTACCAAAAAGGAACAAAATGCATTCTCTCAACAGACTTCCCAGAATTCACCCTAGGTGTCATAACATCTGTGCATTTGTGTCTGTACATTTCTGCCTCATAGAACACTGCATAAACATTTCTGTTGCCAGGTTGTCACTTAAAATGGACATCTTTTCGTTTTAAAAGTGGAATATCATGGTAATACAACTGAGAAACTTCCCTAAACTTTCATTCCTGTTGGAACCATTCAGGTAGTCTGTCCTCCCACGCAAAGACCAGTCATTTCAGTGGAATGCATACAATTGAATTTCCATTTAGATTGATTAGGCTTTCATATAGAAAACTGTTAGAGGATTATTCCCATGTACTTATGAAACTGGTAGAATAAAAGGGTAAACTAATGAAACCCACATGACATAAAAGCTACATCCCAGAAAGAAAGAATAAGAACAATGTGTTAAAAAATGAAATAAAAAAACCTGCTGGAAACCCTGTAGTAGATGTTTTATCACTTTGGAATAATTTTCTACAAACTGTGAGGACTAGATATATCCGCTTTGCTTTAAGTCTCTTGATTTCACTAGAGTTGCATCAAGTATTTGGCTTGGGTCTTTCAAAGCTGATATGGGTGGTGGCTTTCAAAAAGGGTTTAGGTATGACTGATTTTTCTAGCATAAAGAATACTACTACTATATTAAAGCAACTCTCCTTAGTACATAAACCTCACATTTTCTAGGAGAACTGTTAAAACATGCTCTGTTTTTCAGATGTCTTTGAAGAATGTAGACAGATGAGGCACTGAATCTGCAGTAAGGCTAAAAGCTTCCATGTTAAGGCACTCTTTAGACTTCGAGCCAGGCTGTGTCAAAATGGAAATAACCTCTCATTGATTTCCCATTAAATGAGGCAATAGTGTGCAGTTTAAGCACCTTGAGCGTTATGTAGTGTTTCTATAAATAGGTACTGAATGGAGGGGTTCTTGTGTTTAGTGGATTTTTTTTTAATTCCGTGTATTTATATAGAAAAATGATCCCACTGCTGAGACTGAGAACAGCCATTGTACAAAGCAGTTATGATTTCTGTTGCAAATGCCAGGCTTTTGATGCTTGATTGGGATCATGTAAAGAATATCCTATGTGCAATCCAGTCTCAGTCCTGAAGTACTTCTTTGCTTGGGGAACTGGGCACTAAAAGAAATCTGGAATGGTAAAATAGTAACTACGTTGTGAAAAAAAAAAGGCTTTGGAATGAGTTGATAGTCATCTGGTCTTTTGCTGGATCAAAAAAAGACTAGCAACAGTCAACCAGATAGATCATTGGCAGGTGTGAATTGACATAGCTCTGCCTTCCATAGCATACTTGCAGATCATTTTACACCAGATGAGCTTTATTCCAGCATGGTCTGTTTTCAGTATTTGTCTTCCATTTTCCAATTGTTGAACTTACATGATGTAGAAAACCCATTATTAATTTTTCAGACTGGGGTTTTGTTGTTGTTTAGTTTGGGCCTTTTTGGAATAGCATTTGTAAAATTTTAGCAATAAGCAGAAATGGATTATTTCCTTGGCACATTTTTGGTACTGTCGTGGAACTATACTGTTAATTTTCCTACTATAGCTCTTTGGTGAGCCCCTCCTAAGCTTATAGTGCCAAACGTTTCCAGTCATGGACATTAGATCAGTCTGGATACTTTGTGTGGGATGGATGAGTGGCTAACATTTTATTTAAAACCAAAGCTGGACTTGAATCTTTTACAAGTTGTTGAAAATCTTAAATAAAATATGTTATTTCAATCTAATCAGATGGATCTGTCAGTGAGAATTTTTAAAAAGCTTGTAAAGTTTAGCAGAAATACTTCTTTTTCCATCTGTTTGCTTGATCTTTCTTCCCTATTATTAGACATACTATGTTTTAAACTGTAAAGTGCTCTGGAAGGGGAAAAAGGTAAAGCAATAAAAGATGCACTTGCCACATTATGCATTAAAGCCATTTTTGTCTGATAGCTTGCATAGTTAATAAAGATTAGGTTTGGCTAACACTTCAAAGAGTTTTCTAGGTCAGTTCAGAGGACTTCCAACCCCTAACATTCTGTGGTTCTGTGACTTCCTTGGTGCCAAGCTGAAATCACTAATGGCAAAAAGCATTCTCAAACTGCAGACTGAGATGATAGCAGTTCCCTTCCCCATGGCAGCGGGAGCCAGCGTGTACCTTGGAGAAGGCAGGCACCCTGGTACGCAGCTCGGCCATGGAGCATCTTCCTTGTTCCGGACCCAGGCTCACTGCTAGCTGAGGGGTGTTTGGGCAGAAATACAACGATTCTGTATTGTGCACACTTCTGAGGTCTTTTCCATGTATGACAGGCAGCCTCTTCAAAGCTGTGAGGGCAAAAAGAAAGGCTGCAACCCCATATTACTTGCTCCCTTAGACTTTGTATTGCTTCACAATCTCTCTCCAGTTAGTGCAAAAAGTTAGCTGCTTGTGACAATTGTCATAACTAAACTTAATGTCCATTGCAACAGACCCCTAGGTGTAAATCCATCTCTTGAGGCTGAGCTGAGATTCTGGCAGTACAGGTGCTCATTCCTCATAAGCTTGTCCGGATGCTGCTGCATTCACAGATGTGTAAAGCTATATGTTTATAGTGTACTGTCTGTGGCAGGGACTGTAACTAGAGCTGGTTAGCAGGATTTGTACTGTGGAGCTGTTCTTCACAGAATGTTTAAAATTTTGCATTTTAAAGTTTCTTGCGTATTTTTGTTTTTCAGAAGCACCAATTCAATTTTAATTAAAAATCTGCCTGATGCTTTGTGCCACAGATACCTAGACACATTTAATATACTTTTTTTTTTAGTTGGCAGACAATTGTCTGTCTTTTTTTTTTTTTTACCAATTAAAAAAATCAGAACTATCATCCAGCAGTTGAAATGAATCTGTTGCTGTCTTTAAGTGTGTGCTCAGCTAGACAAAAGCAGGTTGCCTTAATTCTAAATAATTTCTAAGTAACACTGATACAGGTGTGCTCAGTCCTTGGCAATGCAAAGAGTAACAACTTGGGACAAGAATTAAAACTTGAAGGATGCCAGTTCCCAATTTCAGTTATGGACATGGAACTTCCATAGGTTTCAGGAGGAACAAGGCACTAGCCCTTCACAGCGGAATTTCACTGCAGAAGTGGTGGATTGTTTAAAGAACTGGAATTTATATAGTATCCAGACTGCAAGGACACGCCACTTTCCAAGAGTATGTTCTGAAAATGAAAGAAGAATCTTCAGATTACTGTTTCAGAACAAGTATCTTAATTATTTTTCATTGGAGATGTGTTTATCCTTTGGAATGTCAAAGGATTAATATGATTAGATAGAGCCGCAGCACAAACAAAAACTAGAGTGCGACTAGATTACTTGGACTTAATTTAATCTACAGTATTGCACAAGTATAAAATATTAATTAAGAATTATGCCTGAGCCTAGAGAATCCAGAAAGACTATGGGGCCTTGGGAAAAGAGCAACAAAAATCTTAGTTAATGTTTTAATTGCCTTTTAGAGGTGGTTTCAGGACCAAACTGGACATAAACCGTCCAGTACTATCTCAGTGCAGCTTTGGAACACTCCACCTAATGGCAGGCGTGCATCCAGCGTGAGGCACATCTGCGGGCAGGCTGATCGTTTCCTGGGGTTTTGCCAACACTTCATTAATTAACCAAAGTGGCAAAGATTTGTTAAAAACTTGTGCTTTTCAAATGTTTCCCCAAAGCTAAGAAGCGAGTAGCTGTTGTCTTTGTTTTCCAGCCTGAGCTGCTAAGCAGTTCATTTTAAGGAAGCTGACAAAGAGAAGTACTGTGTGTTGCTGTCCCTCAGAATATTTTCATACCTGCATATCTCAGATGAAATTGAGGCATAAATAAAGCTACTGTTTCAAAAGTGCAAAGTTTCCATCAACTGTAGGCATGGTGCGTTTGTAGAAATTTGGCCTGAGGTCCCAAAACACAAGGGGACACTTCTGTAACGTTTTTTTGTCTGAAGCACTGCCTGCCTCATCAGCACAGTGCTGTGTGGCTGCCCTTAATTCCATGTTTGAAAACACAGGAGGAAAAGTTGGCTGAGATGTCATAGTCATTGAAACAGCTGCAGGAAAGTGCAGCACTGGAAGCTCTGAAAGGGTCTTGTGTTGTGTGACAATGTCCAGCCCTTTGAAGGTACTTAGCTGGATAAAGGTCTGCACACTTAATTTGCAGCATTGATTTTTTCCAAGCAGGGTATTTTAAGTAGGAGAGACATCATCTAAAACCATACAATGTTAGGAATTCTAGATGCTGTTTCTAATTTTATAGTGTACAACAGAAATAATAATAATTTTAAAAAACCCTCTCCCAGAAGAGAGTATTGTTTTCTGGATAATAGATCTGTCTCGACACGATGGCATCTCAGATTTATCTTAGTAAATGTAATGTATATTTTTTGCTAATCTGCCCTCCACTGACCTGGCTTTACTAGGAGATTTGGTTACCTTTTTTTCTGGTTTTACATCAAAACCTCTATGAAAAGCTTGAGATAACTCCCTCAGTAATCACAAGCCAAAATGAAGCTCTTGAGGAAAAAATGGATTTCCAGATCTGTCATTAACAAAGCAATGAATCAAAGTCAACATTTTATTTTCCAAAACATTGTTTTCAAGTCCCTACCAGGCAGCATGATCCCGATGCCCTCATGTAACTGAGGGGGAACTGAGGGAGAACCACACAATAAGGTGAAGTATTTTAGCAAAGGTCATTCCGACAGCCTCCGTAAGGCTTTGGAAAGAGATCCAGGTTGATTAAATCCTAGTACTCTGTCTTAGCCACAGGAACATTCTTCCTCTGTAAACATGCCACCATGTCTGCTTTTTAAAGCAAAATTGCAGTTTGTTTGACAGAGGATCAGGAAGGGCATAGGGGCTCCATCACGGACAGTGAGTGAGCCAGGCACAGGTGTGACCTGCTGCATGGTGGATCACACTTGCAGGGCACGGTCAGTGGGAAAGCCTGGCTTTGTCCTCAGCTGCCTTCCAGTAGCTCCCAGCCATGTGGGGGAGCTGGGAAGCAAATGATGACTTCTGTGAGGTACAGCTGTTAGGCATTGGAAATAAAAGCTTTCTTTGGGGTTCTTGTCTCCTCACAGATGCTTGTTGCTGTCATCTTAGGAGTTTTATAGTCAAGCTATATGTGTTTGTGACACAAACAGTGATTAAATAGTGGAAGTGTGAAAATAGATTGTACTCTCAGGGAATAAATAAAAAATGAGGATCTACAGAAACCCGTACGCTAACGCTTCCCTTTGGATTGTATAGGGTAATGCTTTTCCCTTTCAGTGCTAACAGTGTTTTCTGCCTGAAAGATGTACTAAAAAGCCAGAGGCCAAGAGAAAGTGCTGGCACTCTTAGCTCTGCTGAGAAAGGCTCGAGGATGTCATTTTCGGGGGGCCAAGCAGTAGGTGGCATAAAACTGTCTTTTCATTCAGCTATGCATTAAGAATTTAGGCAGGATATATAGATGTTAACTAGTGTATATGTGTAGTACAACTCTTTTAAACCTTGTTTTTTATGAACTGTAGTAAGTTTGATTAGTTGTATCTTGTATTTAACTCTTTCATAAAACGTTTTTAAAAGACATAAACAAACGAGTATCATCTGCATAAAGGATAAAGCAGAGTTGCTGCAGACCAGGTCACTCCAAGTTTTACACAACATTTTATTTTGGGATTAAACTTTGAAAGAAATGGAGGAGGGACAACTGAGTCGGGACTTTTAAAGTAGCAGGGATGTTACTGAGTTAGCCTTTTCTTCTGATTTGGGCTTGATCCACAGTGTTTAGTGTATTTGTCAGTCCTTTGTCCTGCTTTAAAGCAATGGGGCCTCTGTCCTGTGGGCAACTTCCAGTAAGTTTAAAAACAGAAATTGTAGCTATATAAAAATGATCTTGGAAGGGTCAAGTGTCACTGTTTTTTGGCAACAGCAGTGACTATTTTGATCTTTTTATTCATACGTTGTCTGCAGTTGGTATGAACGGGGTGTACAGGAAACGGTTTATGAGCAGAAATACTGGTACAGAAGAGCATGAGCTCAAGGCTCAGAAAAGGAAAAACAAGAAACAACAAAACTTCACAATAGACTGTCAGAAAACGTGTGCCAAAAGAAAGGGAAAAGTGTTCCAAAAAGAAACCCTTCAGGCTGGGTTCTCTGCTGGGGCAAACTGATGTCATTCTGCTGTGACTTAATGTAGTGACCTTAACTTCTGCCAGCTCGGGTTCTGTTCCTTCACCTTTAGGACATGTGCTGTAATTGGTTTCCATGAAAAATGTAAACTTCCTGTGCTTGGTTAGGTGGCTGGTGGCTGTGGCTGCAGAGGTAAGGACACGGAGACAGAGCTTTGCTTTCTGCATTTGGCACTACAAGGGCTTTAGGTCCCGCCCTTCCGATAGAGTTTGGTGGCTCATGGTCCTGTTTTCAGGGCAGCTTTTTTGTTTGGTGGTTTGTTTGGTTGTTGGTGCTTTTTTTTAATTTGAGGGTTTGTTGAGGAAAAGAGTGTTTGCATGTACTTGGAGATCTCAGAAGGGTGGGTGAACAAAGCACAGATGGCTGTTTGGCCAGAACTGATGTTTATTCTAGAAGATTTCTTACCGTGATTCTAATACAAGATAAAGTGGTCTGTGAACCTTCCCCCAGGCATGTCTTTGGTACAGTTTATAGCCCACTTGAAAACTCTTGACTCGAACATCTCACTGATCCAGTTACAAACATCTTTATATATAGATAGAGGATACAAAGCAAGAACTCCTCTGGGACCTCTGGTGTGCTGGCTTTCACTGCAAAGAGGATCAATCTTTCTCCCTCTACAAATATAAGAGAACTGACTTGCAGTTGCAACGAGTTCTTAACTGATTCTCTTGCTGTTCCCTTCAGGCAGACAGTTATTTAGCCATGCTGCTTTCCTATAATACTCTCTCTAATTTTCCCTCAAAATGTGTCTCCTATAGAAAATAAATTCTGCTGTTGTAGCCCTGTACTTCATGTAGTTTCTACTGTTCTTGAATAGTGTTTTCAGCTGTTATTTTGATGACATAAAGGGTACCTGGAAAAAATGCCTCTGTGACCAAAGCTTGTCTATTTTCTTCAAGCTCAGAAATTGTTCTAATTAACCCCCTGCCTTTTCTGGAAATCTCTCTCCCCTTTGTGTGTGCCCACACATAGAGTAGTCTTTTTGCTGTAACTGCTGTAGTGCCAGGATACAGGCAGAACAGCATAATTAAGTATTTAAGTATTTAACTTGTATTTACTTTTGGAGTCTGCTTCACATCTAAACAAGGCGTGTCTGCCAAAGGCTTGCATTGCAAGTGACCTAATGAAAGATGTTACTTCTATCTGTAAAACTTGCCCTGCCTGAATACGTGTGTTTGTGCATGCACATGCCTGTATATAAGCAGATTTTCCCACTGAGTAGCTTCTACAACTCTGAAGCTGGCGTTTGAAGGCTCCAATGAAAATACAAAGTCATGCTGTGGCTGTCGTAGCAGCATGTCCAAATTAAAAAGCAGAAGTAGTAACGTGCCATTGAAGCACAGGATGAGAATTAGAAGCTGGTGTGGCCAGCTTTTAATAACCAGTGGAAGCACGTATGTTAAGTGTTTCAACTCTGTTGAATCTGAGCCCAGAAAATTAATTATGAAAAATATGAAGCTGTTGTGGAAAGGTAATGATTCAGATGTAAGTTACAAGTGTTGTCTTATTGTGGAGGAAAATGACAGCTCAATAAAAATTTTGGTCTTTTTTTGTAGAACTGTTGCTCCATGAACTCCACAAATTCTTTATTTTTTACAGGCATTTTTGATACTGTTACTTAAAAGCACATTGTTACCTGTTTTAAAGAGTCTCCTGATGATAATTCACCTGGATTAGAATTTGGCAAGGCCTTCACTAACCTTCTAAAGTGAATTAAAAAGAAAGCAATAACAACATTGGTTTTGATTATAATTTGACTGTTTTTTATTTAAACAGATGTGTCCTGAAAGCAGCAGAAATATTAGAGAAGTGCAGTGTGCATCATACAACAACAAGCCATTTATGGGTCGATTTTATGAATGGGAACCTTTCGCAGAAGGTAAGGGAAGTCAGGTTGGTTTTGTGTTCTTCTACAGATTGTGTTTTTGAAAGGCAAATGTGATTTTTTTACCCAGTGGAAGCTGTCAGGCTTTTGAGTCTTGCCCATTTTGCTCTGTTTGTCTGCTGCATTTATTCATGGGCAGACAAGTAGATAGTCTTACATCAATATTTCGTATATTTTACAGGAATGAAAGCATGTAAGGCCTACTTAGACTGGTATGCCATTGGTTCTGTACAGTGGCACAACAGTATTTCAGCTGCTACACTTCTACCTACCTTCTTTTACGTACTTACTTTTGATGACAAAGGCTCAGTATGTGTCCATTTCACTAATTGGAGTTAATTTTTTTTTATGCCAGCTTAGGATGTAACCTATGGTCCTTATACATTAATTTCTGGCCTCTGCCTGTCTAATGTGTCTTTTCTGATGGTATGTTTGACAGTTGGGATGGTGACTATGAGAGGGGTACCCATGCTATGAACTTCCCCAGCTACATGTTGAACTGGTTGTCCTTGAACTACCTTGAACAAAAGGCAGTGGTCTGCCACCGCTCTAGTGTTCTGACCCTTGGAGGATAAAAACTCGGTCAATTGGGGGTTATAACCTTTCTCCAGAAAGATGTTTGTGAAATACTTATTTTGTTGGTCTGTCTTTAAACAAGAGCTGGGGCCATCTCAGCTGAGATGTGTCATTATTTATAAGGTGAATAGTTTATTCTTTAAATATGTTTCTGGATTCAGAGGAATTTAGTTCATGTCTTATTTTTTAAATTAAGATTTTTTTAAAAGTGGCTTTCCACAAAACTTCAAAGACCAAAGAGGATTTATGCCTGGAGAAATATGTATGTGTACTGTGGGCTGTTCTGTGTCGTTCTGTGTCTGTATTGTTCTGAGGCCGTTCTGTCACTTGTCACGAGCCCCTAGGGGGAGAGTACCACCATGTCCTTGTTACCAACAGGCTGCGGGTGCCCTGTGCCCCGAGTTCGGGGCAGTGTCTCCCCTACAAAACAGAGGCACAGTCTCACCGTGCCATTTTAACTGGCAGGATACAGGCCCATCTACTTACTCTTTCTAGGCTTGAGAAGAACAAAGTAGAAGGAAGAGAATTTACCTGTATTTTGTAAGGGTCTCTTGAATATGGCTTTTATTGCCTTCTGGGTAAGTAGCTGCATACAGTACAGTGCTATGCAGTTGAACAGAAGCAATACATTATTCCATGCCTTTTAATGTCTTATAGTCAGCATTTGCAAGGATTTATCTTTGCTGGAAGACTTCATTACAAATAAAAGCTTCAGTGTACTATGATTTATCTTTATGGCAATACCCTGCCCTTCTCTGTCCTAACATTGGTGTAGTGGCAAGATTTTCCTGATTATGCATATCTTCACTGTCAGTGATATGCTCTGGAGCAATTAGTGCTCTGTGTAGTTTTTACTTGCCTTCAGTTATTAATTCATCGTGCTAAGTTGCTTTCCCAGCTCCAAAAAGGGGGCAAAATAAAACATTTGGAAAAGGAATAGAACGGTTTCTTTCATGACGGGGATTCCTCACGGTTCTCCTGTTTTATTCCCCCTCCACTCATCCTAACAGGTTTAGGATGAGAAAAGGGTGATAGCTACTGGTGATTTTTTGCTGTTAATAAGTCTGTCCTGTAGCGTATAGAGCCTGATCCTAGGTTTTGAAGTGAAAGGCACATCTATGTAGGGCTGCAGCTGGGTGTGTCAGCTGGAAGCCAGCACGTGCTGCTGCACTGTATTGCTCTTGGGGGACTGAGGGAATCCCTTGCTGGACTCCACTGTGTGAACAGCTCGCTCTGAGTCAGCTTTCCGGTTCTCTGCCTTGCCTCCTTGCACAAAGGCAAATGCCTGTTTTGTAACAATAAAGACCCTTCCAAGTATGTCCTGAAGGAAGTATTAGAAGTCACTGTTGGTTTATTTTTCAGGGTACTCAAGGAGTGTTGCAAGTTGGTTAAGTTCCTTTTTCCTATACCCAGAAGTGGACATTTCCGTGGGCACTTAGTCATGCTAGCATGCTCTCTGCAGTTTCTTTAGATGAGCAGCTTTGATTCACAATTAATGTCACCTATTTTTATTTCAACATGACTCAGAGCAGACTCAGGTCGGTTCATATTGAGCTCCCGGTTGGTCTAATAATGTTTGTTTCTAGCATAGTCATGTGTCACTCCTGGTTTTATCTGTTGTGGACATAATGAAGACTTGCAGAGTTATACAGCTTTACCTCAAATTATGAACATTCAGTATATGCCTGGCTTTTAGTTAAAGTCAGGTTTGGCATTGTGAAGTTGCCTAAAAGGTGGTTTCAGAGCTGTTCAACTTTGACACGTTGTACCATGCTTTGAGGCAGAAAAAAGAGCTTGGTACCCCAGCAAGCAGATGGCTGAAGGCATGTTCTGTGGACATCATGACAACATGGCCTCAAAGACTTATGATGTATTAGTTTTGATGCTTCCCTTTTCAAACTGCCATTGACAAGACACAGCTGATGCTGGGCCAGCTCAACCCACCTCCACCTCCTTGCTTCCTACACAGCAGCTTTGACTCACTCTGCCCTGTGCCAGGAAAGATGACTCAGGAGATCTAAACCATGCCATGATCATTTCTTTTTCCCTCCCCTGCATAGCACAGCTTGCTCCTAATGTTTATGTTGGATCAATAAGGGCAGCTAAACCATAATTTACAGCCATGTCTTGATGGTGACTTAAGTGTAATTATTACTATTTTTTAAATACACATATTTTCATTTCTGCCTTGTTCAGATTGGTGCAGCAGCATTTCTAACCCCTGTTTTATCGGCTACTGCTCCAACACAAACTTTTGTCTTTATTAAAAAAGCCATATTAAAGGGACTATAAACCCTATGAATTTAGAATGTTTAATGAAAAAGCCTTAGTTTGTGTTGAAGAACCAATAGCACATAATGACTTTAAGGGCAGAGTTTGAGAGGAAGAATCCAGTTGTGACAGAGGGAAAACATCACAGTGACACAACCATAAAGCCTTTGAGGAAGTTTAAGTCTATAGAAGTGATGACTGCTTTAATCATTCTGATAACTGGACTCTTTAATTTGAACTCTTTATTTCAGATGGCTTTTAATTCTAATTGTGGTGAAAAATCCATAACCTAAAGTGTTTGATATTTTGATGCCTCTATGCAAAGAATCTATTGAAAGGAGAGAACGTATTGCTTCATCAAAAAGGATGTCAGTGGGGATCGGGAGTCTCTTAGTGAAGAATAACAGTGGTTTTTGAGAGGAGGGAGACCAAAGCAGAATTATATTGTGTTGGTGAGAAATACTGTTTGGGGTTAAATATGAAATAAAGTTCTCTTCAGAAAATTCTGTCTGATCCTTCATCTTCAGAAAGATACCTGGATAGCCTTATGCATCCAAAATACATTGTCAAATATAGTATTTTCAAGTCAATAGCTAATCTGATTAATGCAATTTGAGTAATTACAAAATGGAAGAAAAGCCTAATTTGTCTTTTAAAAATCTTGGACAGGTCCTAAGAGGTGCAAGCCCTTCTGGACTGGAGTACCCAGAAGTAAGACAGGGCTGGCTTCAGAGCGTGATGGGGAGTACAGTTAACAGGACAATGCAGACAGATCTGCAACAATCAGCTGTAGGCACAGGAGAGTTTTGCTGATGTTTCAGGCTTTGGGAGGTTTTTGGCTCATTTGCTCAGGTTTTGTGCAGAAAAGGGCATATAGGCTTGTGAGCAAACCAGTTATTCAATTCACAAGTCTCATCAGTTAAATACTTTGTGGAGCATTTTCCGTTCAGTTGATCAGAAGAAATCATCCAATGGAACCTGTGAACCTCAGGACATCCCTCCTGGGAGTGTTTGTAAGTCTGCTGAATTAATATAAAAATTCTGATAACACTTTTCTTGTCATATTTCTAGATGTTGCTTTTAAGTTTTCTGTTATTACATGTGAATGTTTGTGTATAGCTAGCAAACATGCACCAATAATTCTACAGTAAGATTTGGGACAGATAGAAATATGGCCTTTTGAGTGCTGTGCAGATTGCAAATCAGTGAATATCCTGGGCAAACCCTGAGTATATTATACTTGTTTTCAGTGGTTTAGTGTCGTGTTTTTCTTCTGCTAGAATTGTGAGATATGCGTATAAACAAATTGTAAATATATTTGTATATGCACGTTATTAGTGCAAACATTCATTCCATGTATGGATTGTTGGATTTCATTACATCTTAATATAAACTCATTCTAGAAGCATTGCAACGTTTGATATATACAGAGAGACGTAATGTTTGTGTCACCTTTTTAGGTTGACTAGACCTTCAGGTTAGAGTGATTAGAGAATTCATCTTTGGGTCAGGCTGGTAAGGTAGGTCCTGGCGTGTTCCCCGAATGCTTGTGATTCCTTGCTGAGAGGAGTGCTGCAGTCCCTGAGAGGCAATGCTAATGCAGCCCCAGTTTATCAGCTCTGGGCTTTCTAACGGCCAGATCCTCGTGACCCAGGACATGCTGAGCTGAACTCCTACTTTGTGTGCGGTATTTTGACAGCCTAATTTTTTCATCTGGGACAAGGAGTCTTACTGGTTTGTTTATACATTCTCTGGTAAGTTGCTTCTAGTTAGTGAACATACAGATGTTTGAGTACACACACACAAAGTATCTCAAGAAATAATCCAACTGTGCTGCAGTTCATCCAGCTGTGAGGTATTCTATTCAGTGAGGCAGTTGGTTGAAGTCTTCATTTCTCATTACAATAGACCATACTTACTGGCTTTTTTTCTTTTTGCCTCCACCTCTTAAAAATCTTGATTGCTTTTATTCCACTATGTGACTAGTTGTTCTTGAAGCTGGTACTGTATTTACTGCATGCACTGTATTTTCTGTGACAGTTATTTGGGTTTTTTGTAATTCATGCTTTATGTGAAATGCTGTAGATAGGTTCATCAAAGAGGCAACACACAGAGTTTTGGGAGGTTGAAATGCAATGAGTAGATTTGCATTAGTAGGTGTCAGCATTTGTTGATTAGCTACACTCAAATAGTGCACGCTTCTCTAACAATGGGTAACAACAGATTTGCATTCTCACATTTCATCACAATAAACCAAGAGGATTATCACCACCTGTATTTTTTCCTGATATGGAGTGTGTGTGTAGGAACAACCCCACACCACTGGTTAGGAGTTGATCTCAGTTCCTTCCTGCAAACCAGAAGTGTCTATGCCTATCAACTGATGTAAGAATTAAACAACCTTCCACATGCTGTTCACATGTGCATTTCACATGCACTTTTCTTCAGGGTTACAACCTAGCATATTTTGAGATTTAGACAATAGATTTGGAATAATCTAGTGCAAACTTTATCCTGTTTTGTATTTTATGGGAGCTGATGGCTTCAGGTTTTCGACCACTGCATGAGCTGACACATGAAACAGACTGCAACTTGCTTCACTTGGCCTTTTCTATTATCTGTTGGGCTGATTTTAAGTTGGATCAGTCTTAATCTCTGATGTTTCAGGAACAGTTACTTTGCAAATGTGTAATGTTAAACTGAACAGCAAGCCAGTAGTGGATTAGTATAAGACATCTTGGAGCATATATCTGAAGTTATTGACAGGAGCTTAAGTGCTGTAGATTAAGAGCTCTGATTTCCTTTAGACTCACTGGAAATCCTGTCTGAGCCAGCAAGGTACCAATTTTTCGCACATTACTGAAAATT
Organism: Porphyrio hochstetteri; assembly: GCA_020800305.1. NCBI lineage: Eukaryota > Metazoa > Chordata > Aves > Gruiformes > Rallidae > Porphyrio > Porphyrio hochstetteri. The sequence goes on along the minus strand of CM036915.1, from coordinate 7,353,767 downwards.
TTGTTTCATTTTTAACCAAAATCTCTCATTTTTAACTGAAATGTTGCTCACTTATGAGACTGGAATTTATTCAAATGCAGTGGAACAAGAAGTTAATTTATACTATGTCCTTTTCCCCTCCTTTATTTATTCCAAATTTGTGAATGGATCACAAGAAAAAGCAGATGGAAATTTGCAAAGCTTTAAAAGTATGGCTGTGGTGAAGTATCAGAGGCATTTCTTTGGCTTCATCAATAAATCTGCTTCCTGAACATCTGTTGTGTTGAGCTTGACCTGGAAATTGTAAATATCCTGTGTATTACTGAAAAATGTAACTACTTCTATAGAAAGCTTTAATAAAAAAATATGCTTAGATACTTATACATATGGAAACTTAATGCTTCCACATGGCAAGTACCTTTTATAGTTATTCTTCCTATATAATTTTATTATTATATATGTTTTGATTTGCATTGGTAAGAAGCTTAGCAATATCAGGCTTTTACCTGGGATACAGTGGTTTGTTACAATTCAAATAAAAATGCTTACGTATTCTTAACTCTGCTGTTTTTAAGCAGGGACTGTACTCTTATGTATGGAGCCAACCATTTCCCTGTAATAGGCCACAGGCACTGTGTGTTGTAATGTTTCTAGTCCATTGTACATACCTCAATTTCCCCACTTTTCTACTTGCTATTTGGAGGCCATGGGGGGAAATGGGTTGAGGGGGATGAGAGCAAGAAGATTTGGGTGTTTATAGATGGATACCTGGATGAGCCTCAAGAATTGGAAAAGGCTGTTAATGCCTTCAGGAAAATGAGAAATGGCATCCAATGAATGTTGTCATTCAGCAGTAAACTCCATACACTCCAAATTGGACTTGAACGTAAACCATGTAAACAGAATGTATTTTTAAGATGAACAGGAAAATGAGAGAAAGGAGGTGAGCTGACAAGCTGTTATCTGTCTTAATCTTACAGGGTTTGGATAAATACAGCCTAGCTACTCCATGTTCAGAATTATGCTTTAAAATAACCTCACAGCAGCACACTATAAGAATGAATGAATGAAATACTTTGATCTGCAGAAACCACCTTAATGATGTGAAGTACTTAGCTTTATCACGAGCCCATCAATGCCTGATTTAGCTGTTAAGCAAAGTCTTTAATAAACAGGACAACAGTATATCATCTCAATCTGTAATAGTCCTTTTCTATATATATATACACACACACATATATGTGTTCCTTTTATGGCTTCATTGTGTCTGGTGGCTGTGCAGAGCAGTCTAAAGCTTGCTGCAAGTGGATAACTGAGGATTTGGGGAGCAGTCTGCGTTGTATGAAGGTGGGCATGGGCGTAAAAGCGGAATCCTACTGGGAATCAGACGGTGTGGTTATGGAACTGATCACCCAGGATCGAAAGTTAGCATAGAGCAAGGTTGCTTTAAATTAACATGCCCTGGTAATTTCAGGGGTTGGTCTCCATTTTCTCTGTGCCCTCTATTTTGGATCTTGTGCCAAGCACAACTTTTGCAGAGCCAAAGCCTCTGCCATGTATGAATTAGGAAATGCCGAGTCCTCTTTTCAGCAGTTCTAGCAGGGGTTGTGTGGCAGCCTTACCCTTTATGATCTTTTTGAATCTATTTAATTTTGTAGCATCAGATCCGTTGGCATGTTGGGTTTCTTGGGGCACAGGAGATAATGAGGGGACACATTAAGTATCCTGTCAGTCTTACCCCAAAGCTTTTCTCAGACTTTTTAGTGCTTTTTGCATTGACATGTATATAAGTAGAATAATATATGTAGCTAAGTGCTTTGGGGTGTTTAGTCTTTTTTTTTAGATTATATTGCCCCTTTTTTCTTTTAAATCCTGCTGTCCATGGGAAACATCCCCCATTAAATTCAGACCCCAAACTTCGCCTTTGCTGTTGGATCAAAATCTTTCACTTCCTTTGGCTACTTTGTAACAAACCCCCAATGTAAAGAGGGCATCCTGACCTTATTCCTACACTCTCTTGGGGTACAAAAAATGAACCGCAGTCTGAATTCTCCTAAATCTCTTGGGTTTTGGTGGTAGATTCCTTTTGTTGCAGAGACAAGCAGGTCAGATGCTCTGAACAGCTGTGTTTTACAGCTTCACAAGGAAACTATTTTTTATGAGGTTTATGATTGTAGTCCTAGGAGTCCTTGTCATGCAGACCTACGCAATCATTTCTTGTAGCAGAATAGGAAAAACTCGGGGCTTGCAGTGTTCTGCAGGTGTGTGCTTCTTGCACAAACCCCAGCGATCCTGCCATGTCCCCCAGATCCATGAAATAGTCTGGAGAAGAAAACAGAGCTGCACAGTAGAGACTGTGTAATCATTTTAACATGCTGTGTGTTAGCTTTGGGGAATACTGAATAAACAGGGCAACAAGTAAGCAAAGGAATATCAACATGTGCTCCATCTGTGGTGTTAAATGTATGAAATAGGTATTCAGTGCATTTCTTGTGCAACGGTCAGTTTTTTAAATCAAGTGCAGTTTGGGTTGGTTAACCTAGAAAGCAGTATTGGAAAATGCCTGGTGAATATTCTTTTCATGTTAAAGAGGAAAGAAACAACTGAGACATGGGAAGAAAATACATAAAGCCAGTTTGGTGTAAAGCAGAAAAGAGACTTTGTATTTAAAAATATGTATCAAGCTATCTTGGATTTTCCAAATTACTACCTTTTTGCCTCAGTTTATGTGTGGAAATATTTTTTGTCCATCCCATTATGCAATTCAAAACATTTAAAATACTTTAATCATGTTTTCCATGTGTTTGATTTCAAAAAAACTTTCACATTTATCTACTCAAGTGAACAGTGATTGTCCTAATGTGGTGCTGCGTGTGTAGCAGCCTCTGGAGCTCCCACTTGGATTGCTGCTGAAGTTAAAGCAGGCAATATAAATACAGCGTTTTATAGGTCCTAATGGTCCAAGAATTCTTCAAGTTATTGGGAGTTTTTCCCATTCACTTTGGTGGCTTTTGGATGAGGTAATTTAGAAGAAAATTCACCATATAACTAAAAAAATGAGCAGAACTGAAGTCTGATCCTGCAAAACTTTGTTGCAGGTTGATAATACCCAGATTTCAGTGTACATAGGGAACTGGTATGTACCTAATTCTGTAGAGGCTGAGGACCTCACTAGAAATTCTCAGTTTCTTTGACAAAAGTTGACTCTCTTCAGTGTCCGCTGGTGGTCCCTCCTCTGTTCAAGGGCTCAAGGAGCTTGTGCTGAGTCTGTGTCCCAGCTCTGTTGGGTGAGTGTACAGGCAGGGACTCGGAAAGCAGCAGCAGAAATGTGGGATTCAGAGTTTCCTTTCATTCTGTGAAGAATTGCAAGTACACAAAGAAGGGCTTTCAGGGCCATCTCGGAGACTAAACTGCTTCCTCTTCCATGACTCCGAAAATGTTAGTGGCTTTTGTTTTACTATGTGTTCCTGAGCAATTAAAATTGTGACTACTAAATTAAACATTTATTCTGCCATTGAACACTTTTAAGTGTTAACAGTTCTCCAAAAAAACCCCAAAAGAGTATATGTGTTCCTAGTTAAAAAAAACCCTCCACACACTGAAGTAACTTGGAGAAATGAACTATAAAAGGGGTCCTTGAAAATATAAACTCTTTCCTATCTACTTTGGGAGACTGATTTCTTCTGAGTATTTTTCAATATGCTGAAAGAATTGCATGTTAAGATACTTCTCATTTATGGTTTGTTCATTTTGAGGCTGTTCCAGCATCAGCTGATACAAAAGGAAAGATAACATTAACTTTAGAGGGAGACAGATGTGAATCTAAACAGTCACGTTCACAGTTTCCATCTGTCTATCCAAAAATTGCTTTTGCACGCTCTCAGCAGTGGAATTTGCACTTTTGCTTTCTGGAATATTTAGGTGCAAAATTCCGTTTTCTAAAGTTAATTTCTATGACACTGTGCCGATTTTAGAAATTACTACTTAATGAATAAGCAGTAATAATGAGCCTAGGATGCCTGCTCAAGTACAGTTGTTAGGTTTCAGATCTGGCGAGTCTTCTGCTGCTGTGTTTTAAGAGGAGGTGGCTTATTGTTGATTGACATTTAAGCATGGTGTAGGGCACTTAAAGCATGAGCAATTTCTGCTCGAGCTAGAAAATCCAAGCTACCTCAGGTAAGGCCATAATTGCAGGCTTAGCAGTTTACAGGGATGCCTGGGGTCACTTCTGGAGTGGCTGTTCCAGTGGCTTCCACAGTCCTGGGAAAGTTTAAGATGTGACTTGTGAGTTACTGCTGCCTAACTGAGTACATCTTGGCAACATGCTAATTGGTAACATCCATTTTTCTAGTCTGTGGCAAGCATGAGGTAAAAGTCATTTGCTTAAGCCTCTCTTATTCTAGTAACACCGGTTTCTGTGGGATATGAGTGAGACTTTATCTTTGGTAGTGTAAGGTGAAAGCCTGCAAGGTTAGTCCCAGTGGCTCAAGCTGAGTACTGAGACTAGCCCAGTTTAGTCTTAGTCTGGAGTTGCTGTGCAGGAGTAGGGGAGGGATGGGAGGTTGTAAACAGAAACTACTACAGAGGGTTCGTAAGGATTAAGTGTTATAGCCAATTTTTGAACATGGAATTCCTTTCAAAGCCCTCAGATTGACCATTTCCAACTTCCTCTCCCAGAATGTCAAAGGAGCAGAGAGTTACGACTCTCATTGATGTGACTGCTTGCTAGAAAAATGAGGGTACTTATTAATAGGAATGTGGGTGCCTGTGCTGCATATTACTCTTTAAATATAGGCATTCCTCTGTTTCAGGAGTATCCCGTTAATGTTTTGAATGGAGGTTTTTGGTAGTGGGGAGTGTTATGAAGGGAATTGAAAAGATTTTGACAATTCGGGCAGCATAAGTAGTTGGGCTGGCATTTATACACGCTTGATATTCCTTCTTGTTATGATGAATTACTATTTTCAAAGCAAGGAAAATCTTACCCACTGTGAAAGAAAAGCTTATAATATGGATGAACATCAGAAGAAAGAGATTCCCAGTGGTAGTATATAAAATGAAAAGCAGAACTGGCTTCTATTGTGCTCTGTTTCCATTAGACAGTTTGGAAGTTTTATAAGCACGACGCATAATAAATATCTAAGCCACAGTTTGAGGTCTTTTAGAAGGAGAGACGATTTTTGCTAATATTTTTCTGGATCAGTTCTCCCTCTTACACCCAGATAGATACAAATCTCTGGCATTTGTCCACAGAGCCAACTTGTGAATTTGTTAATTTGCTTTCCATCTTGCACTGTAAAACTCTGAATTTCAATCCAAACACCACAAATTTAAAATTAAAGTTTGAAAGAGCCAGAGAAACTGAGGGTTAAATTTGCTCATATATCTGCAAAGAGAGGAGATCTGCTTCTGAATAATTTTGGTCAGAGGCCTAAAAATACTGAGGTGCGACTTGCTATGGTTGGTTCTGCTGAAACAGTGCAGTGACCCCTCTGGAGAGAGATCACAAAGAGCTAACTATTTGGACGCATTACACTGCTGAGGTGGATATCAAGTATAAAAGCAGAAACAGACCTCAAAAAGTTAAGCCTGATCTTTTTTTCAAATACAATAATACGAGTCTGGTGACATCATCAGATCTGAAAAGCAATATAGACTTTTACTGTATTTTTTTTTTTCATTACTCCAGTATAAATGTAACCCAGTGTATGTAAAATGCATTACAGCAAATCCGCATGCAATTTCCTTCATTGTAACAAATACTGTATCTCATTAGAGCAAAACAAGCCCCCAGTTATGTTGCAGAACATCTGCTTAATAATTTCAAGTTCCTCCAACAGTGCTGCCAAAACAGCTAAAAAGTCAACATCTAGTCCATTACTTTGATCGAGTGAAGTAATAAAGTTATAAATAATGCAGCAAATGCAGATCTGGTGACAGGCAGAGCAGCGCTGTTGGCCCTTCGCTCAGATAGCTGTGACCGATGGTGGTGGGGCTCAGGGCACTGGGACTGGTGCTCTGCGGGGGGCAGGGAAGGCAGGCTCTGAGAGATGCAGAACCAGATTTCTGGCTTGCACAGGTTTCCTATCTGTGACAAAGTCAATCTTCCTGTGCCCAGATCCTGACTCTAACATTCAGCTTAAAATGCCCTTTTTATACCTTGTGGGCTTTCTGTAATGTGCATGAGGCGCTTTAACATTACTGACCTGAGCTAAAGCATCTGTAAACAAAAACAGGTCAGTGTGGACATAAAATTTGGTGTGAGTTATAGTGATGCTTGTCTTGATGTTTGTCAGCTTTGTGACTCGATTTGCTCCTGCTCTGTACCTCTTAGGAAAAGGGTTGCTTTGTGCTCTTGCAGTGTTAATGTTTTGACTACTTGTTTTCATTCATTTTGTTCAAAAAATTGAACAAAGACTGAAAATGGGAAAATTTTCCAGGAATAGAAAACCTTTTTCAAGTATCAAATTACTTGGGGTCAGTATTATCAAAACTTAAAAACATAGGTATGATTGTAAAATTATTAGCATTTAAAAAAAAATTCAGCAAAATACCGTGTTTTAACATTGAAACGAAACAAGGAAGTGGAAATTATTTTGACTTCCCTCTCTTCACCTTCAACAAACCCAACATGTTCTGGGGGAAGATTTCAGTTTTCATGAAATTTATTTTTTAGAAACAATAGAGAAAGAGTTAGTTGAATGAGTCAGCTGTATTTGTAACCAGATTGAGAAATACGCTGAAAATACAATATATAAAACACATACTTAAGTGCAAGCACTGAAATTATAATTTTCCTGTGAAATTACTGTTGCCCAAGAGCCAAATAAAGATTTGTTCCTTTTTTGAATACCAATGTATTATGACATACCACTGTGTGACAATGACCAATGCCTTCTGTTTTATGGTTTGGTTGGTGGTTTCTGTGGTAATATTTGATTCTGTATTTTTAAGGTCCAGGCACTTAGTCACACCTTGAACTCACTTTCCAAAAAAAATCAGAATTTTGACCCTAAAGAATCTTAATCATTGTCAAAACACCTTAACCTCCCTCCAAAGTACAACCATGAAAGCTTCTTGAATTCAGATAGGCAAGAAGGAATGCTGGACTGATCAGACAAGGAGGGAGTGGTGCAAGGAACTTCACCTGCCAGATGATTTAGGTTCTGGGCTCCGATTTGGGGGTTTTATTTTGATCTTACTTCTGAAACCTTTATCAGCTTTACCAAACGTTCTTAATTTATATTTTAATGTACTTATTCTCAGGTGTTTACGCATTAGTTTTCTGACTGTTATTTATACTCTGTTTAGCTTAAAAATAATTGTAAGGGAAGTCTGGTTGTTTTATCAATTATGAAAGGAAGATCTTTGTCTAAGACTTCCAAAAAGTTTGGCTTTCCCTAGTGACTGTTTATAGTGTTCGGCGTTGGTTTTCTAGCACCATGCTTAAAGCTGTTACTGGATAGCAGTATGGATTACTTTGTGCTTGATATATGGAATTTCTTCCCTCCTCTTTTTCTCTTACCCTTCTTTTATACTGACAATGCCTTAGTCTTCTCTATTTCAAAAACAAAGGTGTGTCCAGGAGCTAATGCACTGCACGTTCACAGAGGTAAATTTGGCAGGGCCAGCCAGCTTCCTGCATGCTTGTCCAGCCCAGCTCTGGTGCCTTTCACTATTACCTGGTTTAAAAACTCTATAGCAAAAGACAACGATTCTTGTAAAATTTTATAAGGAGAACAAAGCCCAGCTGTGTAAAGTATTAGCAGTTCGTCTTCAGTTTGAAAAACACTGTTCATGTGCTGCATACTGCAGAGCATGGAGAATTCATCAGTTAACATGCTTAGCGTCAGCCCCGCGTGGCTGACAGAGGAAATGTGATCCTGTTTACTGTACGTGAAAGCATGCCTGCTCTTCCTGCGCAGCCCAGGGTACAGTTTATATCTCTGGTTGATGTTTAGCATTGTCCTTCAGGAAATTTGGGGGATCGGAATGATCTTTTAATACAGGATTGCTTTTGGCCCTTTTTCTAATAAACATTATTCTGTGAAGTCAGCTCTGCCTCATCCAATAGTAGTGTTAATTCTGTGTCTTTACCACTACTGCCCCAGTCAACAGAAATTACTCAAGTTCTCGAGGACAACATGTTGTTGGTTTCCAGAAGAAATAGTAGGAATGGTGGGTTAGCATTGAAAACCTGCAAAATTCAATTTGGCATAAATGGAGTGGAAAAGTCAGTAACTTTACTATGCCTGGGAGTTAAAAATCCCAACAGACAATTCAGATGTAGCAGCTTTTAGTAATCAAAATTGTAACGAAAAATATGGTAGAAGATTTAGAAAGTGTTTTTAGATTCAGAGTCAGGCTAGCTGGCTTTACAAGGCCTACAACTACCACCCAGTGCATGCGCTCTTGCAGACAGTGTTTGCACAAACAAGCTTTTGCTTTTATTCTTACATGTTGGTAGTCACTCTGATGAAGTATACCTCTAATCTGTATGTTAATCTGAGGTTAATTGTCATGGCATGGATGTTTGCAAAGAGACAAAAATAAACAGTTGCCAGTAGTCAGCTTTTAGTTCACTGAACAGCACACAAACAAATTTTAAAACTACATAGCTAAGATGAACAGCAGTTAATCTTACACACTGGTAAACCTACCCCCACTGCTGGATTGAGGAATTGTGTGTGTGCAGGCTTGTGTGGTGTTTGTATGTGAAGGAAATGCTGGATCTGTGCATAGCTCATATCATATACTCTAAATGTTAAATCAGTTTATGATGTATGAAACTATGCTGCAATATGTTTTAAGTTATTTATCACAGTATTTAATATATTGAAATATTACAATAAATTATTGCAATGCCACAATAATTTCACTACATATTTTAGTAAGTATTTATTGCATAATTGCTTATTGAAATATTTATTGCATTCACATGTAAATTGGGTTTTTGTTGACCTGAGCACCTGTTTATATTGAATCTGGAAGACAAAGAGAAGGTAGCGTATCTCCCTGTACTTGAAACAGTCTCATCTTGTTATCATGGGCTAACTAGCATTGCATCAGGGGCAGTGAAGATGTGATGACCTGAGGACTTGCATATATTGGCAGCTGGCATGTACACCTACACCACAGACAGCTTGAAATCTGTATACATTGTTCTTCACCACTGCCTCTAATTGTATGGGCCAGCCTGATTCGGTGGGACACGGTAGAGGCAAGACGTGCACTTCTCGTATAGCTGTCTTCTACAGAACCGTGCCTGGGTCACACACAGAGATCTGGAAGCAGGTGCTGAGGTTTCAGAGAAGAGGCTGTGGTGGTGGTAAGAACAAATCTGAGTTTCAAAAGGATTTTTCTACAGCCTAGGATATTAGATCTAAGATAAGATTGAAGTAGTTGTGAAAATACAGTTGGGTACCATAGACAAGTCCTGCTGTTACCAAAGGGCTGCTTTATTCATGTTCCTGTTCTGCTGGTGAACTGCAAGGAGGCAAGCTACCAGCCTTTTTCTGAGAAAATACCCTCAGGCTAATTGCTTCTGACACTATTGCCTCGTGTCAGTTTTTGAAGATAGAGTTTGCATAAGTAATATGCTGTTACTTAAAAGACCTTTTTTCTAGAATATTCATGGAAATATCTTTTTTAAGTCTGTGTCCCAAGAGGCCCCTGCACATAGAACTGATGCTGTGAGACTTCAGTAAATGCACTCATTATATTACTGTACTGTACTTGCCTTTAGCCATAGGTCACACACCATACCTGGCATGTTTGATAGGTTTATACCATAAGAAACTATACTGCAGCAATACTACTTTTCAAATATTAGACATCTCATTCCAGGACCAGTGCAAACAAGCAGGCACTGAAGGGACAGGTCAGCAAGATACATAGGTACATAAGAAGTAGTTAGGAAATAAAAATGTTATTTTTTTAACTTCATAAACTGAAATTTCTCTGGCAGTAGAAAATATTTATCATAAGATATAAAGAATTGGGTCTTCACCATTCATCCAAGTAATTATCTGTATACAACATCTGAGCAAAATCTTTCAACCATGAGTTCATTTGAATTTCTGTTTCATGAGGAATAGAAATCAGACATATCTATCTAACAAGAACATGTGATCTGTAAAACATCAAGAGTATATATTTTAAAATAATGGTTTTTAAATGTATGGAAAAGTCTGTATGGTGGAAAGAATCCATTTCTATTGAAAATTAAGGGTGGTTTGGAGATCGAGTCAATCATAGTTTTTTAAACTGTTAATTTAAACCATGATGTGAATTTCCTGTTTACTTGAGTATTTATAAAAATGTAAGAAATGTATTTTAAAAGTCTAATATGGAGCTGTGTTCCTCATCTTAACTCAGAATGCTTTAATTTCCACGTAAAGCAATAATGTAATGACACTGGCTTTGTCTGTAATGGTTTTGTAGAGAAAAATGGGTACGTTGAGGACCCAATATTTACAGTGTTTGCATCTTGGGAGCTGTTAAGTAATCTGTGGTCTGATCCCATGAACTAAATGCAATTTATCAGAAGGAGAGTGTCTTTCAGATTAATCTAATCTGAAAGGAATCCAGTTTCCGTGCTTAGAGATTGCTTAGCAGCATGAAGTAACAGGGGTTGGTAGGGATTTTGGAGTGACTTTTCCATCAAAAGGAAATTCTTTGTCCAAACTGAAATTACTGCATAGATATATCTGTTTTATTTTTTGGCATTTGAAAATGTACATGGTGTCGCTGAGAAATCCCAGTGTCATTAGTTCAGTCTTGAGAATGGTTTTCTGGAGAAAGGGGAGCTCGGTTTGCTCCTGGCTGAGCTGGGAGGTCCCGACTCATGTTCTAGCTAGGGCCCAGTGAACATGCTGTTCTTCTCCGTGGCTGGGGAGATGTGCTGTGACAGTAGCAATACCCTTACCACAACTGCAAAGGAAGTGAGTAAGCCAGAACTACCTCTGCATTTGTGCCCTGACTGAAGGCACGTTTCTGTCGCAGAAGGAGTTGAACATTAAGTGGCTGGTAGTCCTGGGTGAATGGGCTCCATAACAGGTGGGTGCTCTTGGGAAAAGAGGAGGCAACAACAGGCCCTTGTAGGGATTATTGTTACAAAACAAACATGAGTGCGTGGGCACCGTTTCCTCTCTGGTGCTGTCCCCTCAATAGGGATAGAGACTAAAGTGCAACTGCATAAAATCAGTTAATAGAAGGTACTTGGTGATGGCAGGAAGCCTGTCTGCACACTGGTGTGAGAGAAGCATGGTAGCCAGACTTTTTAATCTGTAACTTCAGTGGTGAAGAGATGCTTTCTCTGGTGAAAATGCCTTTATGGGTGTTACAATCGCATTTTTAAGTGACGAGCTGAATCTATGAGTTAAATGAAGTTAATAAGGATCTGTGGAAATAATCTTAGGTGAGCTGTTGACAAACACTGGGTGGAAGGTTTCAGGAACAGGATGGAGATGTGTCTATAGGAGCCGTTGTGGGCCACAGAGGATCTGTGGGAGTGTGCAGATGCATGAAGGGAAGTTCAGCATCCTGAGCTGCAGAGTGCTCTGCTCATTATCCGGAGAGCATTCGAAATGTTAGAACTGTTTGGCTTTCTGCGTGAGCTCATGGGTTGGAGGGCTGCCTTCCTGCGTGTAAGGGTGGAGAAGGTATGCAGAGTATTTAGAGTATGTGTCGATGCATGTCCTGTAGATCGTGCTCTGTGTACTACAGCAAGGAAAAGTAGAGAACTGCTTTTCAGAACAACACAAAAAATCTGTTAATTTCCTTTTCCACGGCCAAATTTTTTCTTCAGGCTTCCTTCCCTCCACCTTCTACTATGTGGATAGTTGTTTTAGAATACACATAGTCACACTAAGCCTTGAAAAACGTGAGTACTGCACTGAAATGACAAAGCCTCAAAGACCTCATTTTGGGGATGGATTTTTGTTCACTTACTAAATTTTTGGACTTTTAAAAACAAATTTTCTCTGTATACAGGCAAATCAGGAAGTAATTTCTTTTTTTTTTAATGGGCCTAGAGATTGTCCTATTTTTATCTGTAGCTTTAAGAAAAATACCAAATACTGTGACATTTTTCTTCCCAGCTTCACATCTGCTGCCTCTGGGAACCTCACAATTACATCAGTTGACATATCTAAGTTCTTTCTTTAAAACATACTCGGGCTTTGCATGTGCAGTTGGGAAGTCCAAGCAGCTGGGAAAGCACTGCTCGCTGCTTTTGGTGCAGGATGTCATATTGGAGTTAGAGCTCAAGTGATACCCAGCAGAAATATTTCTGACTCACTGTCTGGGTGAACTGTGGATGCAGTTCCATCTGTCAGTCTGATGTGTGGTTTAAAAATGTTTAGAATTAATTTTATTGCCTAATTTTGGGCACTTAACCTAAAACTGGGAGTTTTTGACTGTATTACTGTTTAGGGTTCTGAGGTACATTGCATAGAACCACAAATTACTTAGATCCTGCAGTATGAAGATGTAACTAATTGTTATGGGTGTCTTTTTGCATAAGTACAATACACATGAGGCTTTTTGGCAGGATCTCTGGCAAGGTGGTGTTTTTCTTGACGTACAGAGTAATTCCTGCTCATAGGGGGAAATCCCAAAGAAAACATGAGCTCCTTGGAATTGGACACTTTGCATAAAAATAAAGGCTGTTACCTGCAGTTGTAAGTCACAGAACAGTTGAGATCAGCAGGGACCTCTGGAGATCTCGTAGTTCAACTCCCCAGCTCAAGTGGGATCAGCTACAGCAGGCTGCCCCAAGACCAGGTCCTGTCAGGTTCTGATGTAACAGATGCATGAAGTAACAGATCCATTGCATATCTTAGAATAACACCCCCCACCCCCCCCCACCCCCCCCCCCATTTTAAACAAGAGATGTAGGTCATTTCTTAAGGCTGGTAGTTTGCAAATAAAGCTGGGGTAGCTGAGTGCATTAAAAGGAGCTACTGTACTTTAACAACTACTTGTTAAAGACATTTTCATAAGAAACTTTATTAGTGGTGCATGCCTGAGTAGCAAATAGGAATTATCACTAACACCTTAATAAATCAATTGGGCAAATAGATATTGTAAAATTATTACCCAGTCATTTAGAGGTCCACCAGGGTTCCAAACTGCACATTCAAAGCTCAAGTATGTTTTAAAGAGAGAACTTTTATATGTCAGCTGATGTAATTGTCCAGTTCCCAGAGGCACTGTATGTGAAAGCTGGTGTTTCCAGTCTCAGGACCAAATTTTCCCCTGGTTTTACTTTTGATATGTGTGGGCTTTTTAGCACCCACAATATTTTTTGATGGAATGGACCTGGACATTCAAAAGCAAAGGCCAGAAGCTGTGCTTGGATTGATCATTGGGATTGCGCAGATGTGGCAGCTGCAGGTTTTAGGTGTGGTGCTATGTGCCAGTCCAGTTCATTAGTATAAAATAAGATTCTTGCTTCATCCAGACCCTGAAGCTGAGTTGGCTTCATGCACCCTTGAATCCATCATAAAAGCTTTCATTCATCTTTGTAAAGAGCTACTCCTAAAACTTTCTTGCATCAAAAAGGTTAAGACAGGAGCAGTCATTTGCCAGGCACATGGGAGATAAGGTCTTTCAGTACTAACTCATGGGGTTAGAACCTAACCCAAGTGTGGTGAACCTCTATCCAGGGCATGTTTCAATGACCAGCCACCCCACAGGAGAGGACTGAGTGAGAGGGTGGTTTAGTTCTGCACAGGATTCCTTGTCATTCTCCAGGCCCAAACTTGAACCAGCTGTGCGAGGCAAAGGCAATCCCAAACAAATCCCACAGCTAAGAAAACTTTTGAAGGGAAAATGGCTCCCAAAAACACTTGAGGGAGAATGACCTGTTTGCTAGCAAACCAAAGAAACAGAAAAACTTCTGGTTACTTTTTCAGTCAGCTGAACAGGTTAATGACGTCTCCCTTTAGGCCCTGTGCAACTAGGCAGCATTTGCCCGATGTGACACTTTTTTAATAATAAAAAAGCATTTTCCGTCTCCCATATAAAGTCACTGAGGATCCAACTGCTTCCATCAAAGTTGATTATAATGAATGCAATAGCATCAGATCAGGCCCTTTAAAACAAAGATTCAAAGTATACTAACAAAACCCCTTACTTTCCAGGCTGGAGTTGTGCCTGTCATGCTGCTGTTATGCCGTTATCTTGCTGTTGGAACTAAAAGTCATTAAGACAAAGCACCAAAGACAACAAAGCTTAAATCACATAATAGAGAATAGCAAGATAACAATTTTCATTATTCTTTCTCCAGAAACTTCTTATCTTGTCTGTCACAACAGTATGTGGAAGAGTGTTTCACATACATCTAAAAAGCATCATTTGCCCTCAGCTAGAATGAACTTGGTCATTACAGGTAGTCTTGAATAAAGCATCCTTCCAACTCAGAAAACTATTAAAGCTGGTATTTAAAATTAAGTACGCATCTAATAGCAGTGACTACAAGATAATATAAGCAAGCCTTTATCCGCTATCCAGAACTGTGGTCAGCCTCACTCTGTGCTGGAAAAACAAGCACATTTGATGCACAAGGTGCAGACATATACAAATAATTTGAGTCCATTTTACTTCACTAGAATGCGGAGATCTGTACATGCTTTCCAGTGGAAACTCTGTGCCCCAAGAGAGTCATATTGTTCACATAAACATCTTGATTACTTTGCCTGAATAGGCTCAGTGCTCTGGTGAACTTGGTGAGTGCTTTGGCACTTGTGGAAACGGGGTGCTTTCGGCATGCCTGTTGTGCTGTGTGTCTGGGAAGCGGTGTAGCAGTTTCAGCATGAACTGAGGTCTGTTAGCACTCTCTGATTCTTCTAGCACCACTGCCTTACGTGGCACAGATGTCACTGGCAAGAAAAATCATGCTCCAGAAAAAAGAGGACTCTTGATACCATTTTTAGCATCCCCATTTTAGGGCATGAAACCTTTTTAAAGTGAATAGGGCATTTTACAGAAAATTCCTTCCTCATCACTGGATTTCTTACTATTTTTATGTTGAGTTGAATATTCTATTAGCAGTTTATAGAGGGGCCTTTATAATGAAGTTTGTATTAAGGGTGTAAATCTGCTATTCAGCTTGTGTTTGATCACAGAATCACAGAATTGTAGGGGTTGGAAGGGACCTCGAGAGATCATCGGGTCCAACCCCCCTGCCAAAGCAGCTCCCTGGCTCATATTGCACAGATAGGCGTCCAGACGAGTCTTGAATATCTCCAGAGAAGGAGACTCCACCACCTCCCTGGGCAGCCTGTCCCAGGGCTCTGTCACCCTCACTGGGGAAAAGTTCTTCCGCATGTTGGTGTGGAACTTCCTGGGCTCCAGTTTACAGCCATTGCCCCTTGTCCTATCTCCACAGATGACTGAAAAGGGGTTGGCCAATTCCCCCTGCATCCCATACTTAAGATATTTATAAACATTAATTAGGTCCCCCCTCAGTCTTCTTTTCCCCAGACTGAACAGCCCCAGCTCACTCAGCCTTTCCTCATACAGGAGCTGTTCCAGGCCCTTAATCATCTTCGTAGCCCTTCTCTGGACTCTCTATGTATTAGAAGACTTTCAATGAAAACAGGGTTATATGATTTCAGTATTTACATATATTTGAAGGTTTAGGGAACTTCTGAAATGATTGAATTAGATAACTTTTTTTTTTTTCTTTTTAAAATGAGTTGTTTTGCAAAGAGCACTGCTGTTTCAAGCATTTGAACAACTTGTTTTACGTCACCAAGCAATACCTGGAGTTTGCATTTCAGAAGGTTTACAGTTTCTTTATGAGTGCTTTTTAAGCGGAGTATTTAGCACTTCTGGTCTCTGAAGCTGGTGGAGGCTGTTGGCCCTTCTCCCTGGCCCAGGAGGAGTTGACACCACGCCCAGAGTCTGAAGCAGCCCCTCTTCTGCAGAGCTTAATTTATTACTGGGACATAAGACTCACTCTGTGGCCTACCAAAGGAATCAAGAGGCTCCCTGTAGAGTCACTTCTCCTCAGGTAGGAAGAATTTGGCTCCCTCCCAATCACATCTTGATAAGTGATCCCTTTGCCTTTTTCTTAGAAGAGCAGCAAATTCTACTGCCCTTAGATGTAGATTGTAAACTATGTAATTTGCATGGAATAGTCCTCTACTTCATATGGCATATGATGAAAATAATGGAAAGCGGAATCAAATGTGTTCCTAGGCCTTGCAACTGGGTGTTTGGGGCTGGTAGGTCAGTTTCTGCTAAGGCCTTAAAGAAAAAAGAAATAATGCTTGAAGACCCAAGCACGGGGTGGGTGGGGAGCACAGAAAGCTGATCATTGGTTTGACAGACACCTTAGGTGCAGAAAGCTGATGTATCTCAAAGATACACTTTTGTGTTCTGCTAAAAAGTTGCCTTGGCTTTAGGAGGCTGTCTAGTGAAAACAGAAGGAGGCGTACTGGTTCTCCACATCATGCTACTGCTGCTGTACAGTTGAGGTGTGACACCTGGATTGCATCCAACCAGCTTGGGCCCATGAGTGTCAACACATACCTGCATGTATGAGTGCCCTGCTGTAATAAACCAGAAAGGTGTTAAGGAGAAGGAAGCACTTGGTTTGCATCCCACCGAGGACCTGGGATGCAAACTCACGTCATCATGAGAGGAGGCTTCCTGTAGGTTTTGTATGAACTGCATCAAGCTCTGTATTTCATGATGGCTTTTTCCTCAGATGTGAATTCTGTCTTCAAGTTGTCTTGGAAAATGGGACCTTGCTAGTGTAGTTGACCTTCTACACGTGATTCCTGAAAGTAGTTTTGTAAAGTGCCACTAAATATCTCCAACATACATAAAGTAATTCCTTTATCTCTGGTTGGGAAGACAGAGAAAGTCCTTTGAATGTAAGAGAAATATGGGCTATTGGTGTCTTGAAGGGTGGAGAGAGTGATATTTTCTCTTTTCCAGTAGTAACAAAAAAAAAAAGGTAATACTGTATGTGTCGTGCTGTCTGGTTGTATCTTTTTAACCCTCCACTTTATGTTGGTATGGTTACAATTATCAGGAATTCTGATGCTATCTAGGCAGTTACACAAATTTAAGTTATTGAGAACATTAATTCTCTGCTGAATATGGTCTTGTTTTGGATCCAGAGAGTGGAGATTTTAATAGCTTGCCTTTGATACTTCCAATAAATCACAAGTTGAAGTGACTAGTTTACCTCATAGAAAGATGGGAATCGCCCATTGCTGCTTCTTCCAAGAGTTGCCTCACTTGTTCTGAATTTGGAAATATTTCCAGTGAGCTGGAATAGCTTTCTGAATTGCTAGATTACCCATGCACATTGCTGCTGTGAGAGCCAGATCCAGATTCATTTAATTCTAAGACCAGCATTTTTCGGCTCAGTAGTCGTCTGCCTGCGAGGTTTGCTCTCTGCTACCTTTAGCTTCTTCTTGGGGTGCTGCATGTTTCCAGATGTGTCTATATTTTCTTTGAAGGAATCGGTTCAAATAAAGGAGCAAAAACTGTGAAACGAATGACCTGCATACAAGGGATGAGGGGCTCACAGTCTCAGAGTGCAGGCTGCCAGCAGTAACCATTTTGCGGAACGCCTGTCTTGTCAGGAAGGGCTGGTGGCATCTTTTTATACAGGTATCAATTTAAAAGCCGTGTAATATAGGTTAATTTTTAATCACAGGTTAGAGCCTCTTCTTTCTGGTGTAGAAATTGGTTGCTAATCCCAGCCAAGCCTTCCGTACACAGATTCATAGAATCGTTTAGGTTGGAAAAGACCCTTCAGATCAAACTAGTCCACAACATACAGAAACCAAATAAATTCAGTGCAAGAAAAAACCCAGGGGTTTTCAGAAGGAATTGACTGGTAGATAAAAGCAGTTTATTATCTGGCTTCCAAAGGCTGTTGCAAAGGGGCACCTCTTAAAGAAAAGAAGTTAAATAAGTACTCAAAGATGTGGTTTAATTATGCAGTAGTTGTTATTGAGAAATGAAATGGAAGAAAAAAAAACGGTCCCTGAGTCACATATTGTTTTCAAGCACTAGAAAAGCAACGAAGTGATGTAAAACAGAAGAATGGGGGAGAAATTGTGCAAGCTTTCAGGGAGGAAGATTTAACTTTGCCATGTGATTGAGCATAAAGAACTGCAGGAACGTGAGGGAGTGGAGTCAGAGCTGTAATCCTTATGGGGCCATTTGCTCCCTGTGTGACCTTGGACAATCAACTCCATCTCTGTGAGCTTCAGTAAATGGAAACAGGCAAAAAGCAAGTTCAGACAATGTGCTGTCACTTAACTGCAATTTCTACAGTACTCTACCGAAGAGAAAAGAGAAGAAAGCTGAGCCTTCAGTGTCCCCACAACAAAAACAAGAGCCACTGAAAGTAAACCTTTCTTATTACCCTCCTCTGTACTTCACTTTAGTCAGGTAAATATTCCAAATAAATAGGGGGCTCCTAATGTTCTAGAAGTGTTATAATATATTTGCAGAATCAAAGTCTGAAAATGAAGCAGCAAATAAATCAGAGTTTACTTTAGTATTTTATGTTGACTGCTCTCAGTAACCAGATGTGAGGTCTACAGTCTAGCATAAAACACCAGAACTCCCAAACTGTGACTAACCCATACCATCAAATGTCTCAAAAAATATCCACAGGCTTGCTGCCTGACTGGAAATGTTTTTTTCATCTGCAGACTTTCTGTGCTTCAGTAAATGCAGTAGTAGGAGTCATGACTTCCATAAAAATGACACAGTCTGATCCCACTTGTTGGTAGCTGACATCTGAAAAGTGCAGTGCCCTCTCCCGATTTGCCTTCAGATTTTATGAGGCTGTGATCCTGTATGGAATACAGTCTGGGAGAGCTGGTCATTCCCTTGGTGGGTGGGAACGTTTAACTTTGTACAGCGTCTGCCAGCCAGCAGCAAAATGTCACAGGCCATTACCAATCTCTGAAAACAGTATTCAGGAAGTGCTGAGGGTATTACCTGCAGTGCAGTGGAATCTCGCTCTTTTTTGAAAGGATTACCGGGTTAGCTGGAAATTCATATTCCTTCCACATTTATAACTAAGGAAACCAATTGCATTTGTCTTCACTTCTGTGAGAAAATACGGCTTTGAAGAGGGATATTGAAGGAACAGATCTCCATGGAGTATGCCTGCATATAGGTTGTTCAAATAGAAATCTAGGAAAGGAAGAAATAAAGAATGATAGTTGAAATCACCTACAGTTTTGCATCATCATCAATTCCATCTTATCCTCTGACATGTACTTTAATATACAGGGACGATTATGGACTGTAACCTAATTGACTCACATCTCTTGCTTTGAAATTGTGTACCAGCTTCTTAACTCAAATTCTTCAGATCTTCAGTGTAAATAGTTCAGATTTATACTTGTGTAAGACAACAAAAAATCTGATCTTAGTGTGGTTTTCTTAATTTCCTGAAATTTCAAGTCCCTTAAAATCATAGTTATTTACAGAAGTGCTTTGAGTAATGCAGAGTAAACAGTCTGCATTAATTCAGTTTTTTGTCAAGAAGTGTTTATTGATAATTGTGAAAGTACACAGTTTTAGTGTATAATACATTTGGATAATTATGAAAAATTGCCATCCTTGTTTATATCCACAAGAATAATTGTGAGAAGTAAGAGATCAGTAGCTATAAATAAACCAATACCGATTTCTTAATGGGAATGACAGGCAATGTTTACACTTTTTATTTGTTCCCATGCAGAGCCAATGCTCTGTGCCTGTCCACGTCTCCTCCTCATTTCCTAGCTGACGCACTCTTTGCAATAGTTTCTTGTATGGACCTGAAACTGTGCTGGGAAACTGGCCGTCTCTGGTCCTAATGACATCAAAAGCCTCTTTAAAATTTCCCATTAGAACAAAAATACTCAGTCACCCGGCGAAACGGGTTACAACAGTGACAACCCAACATCCTAACACTGAGGCTTTCTAGTTTTCTTTGCCAGCTATGAATGTTCAGATGGTTGGCAAGGAACTTCCCAGAACTTGGCAACAGGACTGCTGGTGCTTGTGGCTGGAGTGCATAAATCCTACTAGAAGATTGCAGCTGCCTTTGGTGTGGGGATCACTGGAAGTACACTGTGGTGTGAATTTCAAGTAGTAAATGAGAAATCACCTGCAGAAGACAGGTGGGATTTCAGTGTTGCACAGCTGCTCTGGTTGGCATGTTTTGCTCTACCTCCAAAGCCAGTGACAGCACTAAGACTGGGGATTTGAATGGCAGCCACTTCAGTGATCTGATGTTGCTTGCTGGGGTGCGTAGAGTGGAGCACAGATAGGGACTTCAGCATTTTCATCTCTCTGGTTTGAATTTTCTGTAATTCACATATGAAACCAGACTTCCTCAGCTCTAGCGAGGCTCTGCTTTTACACACTTCAGAGCTGTGAGACAACATAGTTTAGTTGGTGACACCCTGGGACCAGGCAAGTTTCAGAAGACAAGCATGGAGAGGCATTCTGGGACAGTCTAGGATCCCTTAAAGATCCTGAGCCAAATCTCACAATCCTGACTCATGTCAAATGATTTCAGTTGCTTCATCTTCAGGTTCTTCCCTTTCATTTCAGTCTGAGTGTTTCCCCCAAACAAGGACTTCATGATTTGATTCCCTTCACTGCTAACTTCTCAATTTAATCAGCTTGATAGTCACCCACCAGTTTGGGAGGGATTTGGGGGAAGGAATGCTCTCATCCTTTCATTGTTGTTGAATATAGTCACTCGAAGAACCTAAATATAAACAGATGTCCATTTTTAAAAAGTCAGCATACTGCTGAAATTCAATATTTTTGTTAGCGTCACTGACAGAAATTTTATTGCAGAACATTCAATCTCTGGTTTGTGTTCAGACAGTATTAAGAGGTTGTTGCTGCACTGAAATTTGGAGGGTTTTCAATATGATAATTGTGCAGTGTTTACTTATTTATTCGGTGTCCTGACTGGCAGGAACTGGAATTACAGAGTTCCTTTGGCTACTGCTACTCACCTTGGGGAATGGGGTGGGGTGAGCGACCCGTGGTTTGTCTTCTCCTCTCCTGTTGCGCAGAGAACGAGATGGCCATGCCTAACCACATTCTCCTTTGTATCGACTCTGTATAGGAAGCAAGCAGCTTTAAATCAGGTCTTTGAAGCATTAACAAGGGACTTCTTTATTGAGGGTGGTGGCTGGATGAGGTGTTGGCAATGCGTGGTCTTTTTGGCAGTGCAAGGGGGATGTACGCAGGGACTGGGCTCCTGTTCCAGGGTAGGAACACAGGGGAAGTGTGAGCAAAAGGAACCAAGAAGAAGTACCCAATACTTTCAGGTTTTGCAGAGGTTCACTAGTTACTGGTTCAGCAAAGTAATATTTAAATACGTGTGTATGACTCTGAGTAAGTCAAATCCAGCAAGTTTGTTCTCACATATGGGTATAGGTTTGCTGAAGGGATTATCCACCACAATGGAGTTTGAGCAGCTCCTGTTAAATCTGAGGAGAGCTATCTAGAAAAAGATTTTCAGTCATTTCTCTGGCATGTTTGCAGCATCCTCATTTTAAAGAAAAAAATTTAAACTTTTTCCAAGTGATAATAGCGAAGTTGGAAAGTTTAACTCAAAAATGTCAAAGGTCCTACTGTCTGGGGACAGCAGCTTTTGCTGCATAAATCTACATCTGGCAAGATGGAAAGTTCTTCTGGTTAGCTGGGGTGACACATTCAGCCCTTCTGTGACTTGAGTGCTGTTTTCATTCGGGGTGGGAGCTGGGAACAGAGAAGATGCAGTGTATGCAGGAAGAAGGTGAACTTCCTAAATGAAAAGCTTTGGTTTTCTTTACTAGAACAAAACATTATACTGATGGAAACCGTGTACGCTAGTAGTCACTGGGAAATTAAAGAAGATATTTGAAAAATGTTGGATCTGTTCTATGAGTATCAGTATAGAAGTCATCAGTGAATCAAGTCTCCTTGGGATATTGCAGGAACACTGGATAAAATCCAGTTTAAAATGAGGTCAGATTACACTTGCAGTAATATCCAAACTGTGTGGTTAGTTTTTCCTGTCTAAACCAGCTGCAGATAGAATTGATGCTGTGTTTGCAGTGTGAATATCAAGATTTGTGTGCTGTGCTCCTTGGGACTTCTTGCTTTCCAAAGCCACACCTGTTCCAAAGCCCCAGGTGCCATGCTGTTGGGCTTTCTCAGCCTGAGCGCTACTTCACTCTGAGCATAAATCCGCTTCCATCACAGTGATATCTTGTCAGATATGATGCCATCCAACGTGAGGGGGCTGGAGGCTCAACTACTCTGGGAACTTGTTTGGCTCTTGTCACAGCGAACATCTCAGCGATTACAGGAGCAATTCAGTGAGAAGGGAACTTTTATCCTGGATTTGTGGTTTGTAACTCATGGAACACGGCTGGTTACCATTTTGTCCAATCCGATAAAGCCAGACAGCTACAGCAGGATCTAGTGTGAAGCGTGTTGCCTAAAATGCCAGTTATGGTATCCTTGATACCATTAAAGGAGAAACTAAATGTCATGATTAATTTTACCCCTAACAACTTTAAGTGAGTTTTTTAGTTGAAATACCGATGAGAGAGTTCTAGCTTACCAATGTTGTAAGCATTTTGGAAATTACTCTGAAACCATCTCAACTGCTTTCAGTGTAAATACTAAAGAAAAAAATATTAGATTGTTCATCTTTGCTGATAGCTCATCAATTCTAAACTAAGCATATTGAATCGTATGTAATACCAGCAGGCATCCTTCTTCCTTTTTCTAGTACTGCTACATTGTGCCAAACCACATGTCAGTACCATCACCACTCTGTCCACAGTCACCACCAAAATGGGACTGATTGTTTTTCAGTGGAAATAAAATATGAGATCAAGTATTATTTTCTGATGCTAATTATCTTCTAACATGCTTAGCTCAGTTGAAATCTGTTTGATTCACATCTCATTCCCATGAGCCATCAGTACTGTCTTTTGAAGGAGTCGCAGCCAATATTAAAGAGATTTTGTGGGAACTTTCTGTGGCTGTATTTGCTGCCCAGTGCCGAGTGGAATCATGACCTTGTACTTACAGAGGTGTTTGCAAATGGAAATGGACATCTAGCCTGAGTAAAAGAATCTGACCAAATACATACAGACTGGAGATTCAAGAGAGATGGGAAACATTTACAGGATAAAGCCGTTTAAATGTCTCTATGTATTGTAAAATGGACTTGGATGTCTACGTGTTTGCATCTGATCTTCTACCAGTTCTGTGTTTTTCTGGAGTTTATACAGGTAAGTCTGCCTGTCGGTATGTCCTTCCAGCTGCATTCTTGTCGTCTTTCAAAACCGATATGATTGGTCTCAATTGCTGTGTATTAGCTTGTTACTATGAAGTCCATTGTTTTTGGAAATGGAGGGACAACCTAGATATGAGTCTTCTGTGCCATACAAGTTGCGTACAGGAATTGAAATCTAACTAAAACTCACTGTTCAAGAACTGGTCTGGTGTAAGAAATACCTGGCAGAGCACCAGCACTGTGTATTACAGCTTCTCCATCCCATGTAATAAGCTGTGTTACTCTACCTATTTAGTGGCATAATTTCAAGCTTGAAAGGTGTTCTAATTGGGATAAGGGCTATCATTCATGGTGAAGGAACCAAAACAGTTTTCCTGGTGTATGTGTGCATCCCAGGGCAGTGCAAATTTCTGGATGAGGCCCTCATGTGCACTGTAAGTGTTCTGATGTTAAATATGCAATAAGTCTGTGGCAGATATCTGTCTGCGGTAATTCCCAGTTGTAATTAATACATCTTCCTATTTAATACAGTCCATAGTCAAGAAAAATAGTTCCATATGTTTTGAATTCTCTTGCGTCTTCACTGGAGTTCTCAAGAGTATGCTATTAACTTAATATATGATTTTGTTTTACACTTGTGTATAAGTTTATCAATATACAGGCAGTGAGCTTTGTTATAGCTGAAGTGTTAGCACATGCCAGGTTTATCTAGTACAAATCCTTGGTGGGGTCAGTATCCTGGGGTATGTTGTAGCAGAAGCTCACTGGTCTTTTAGAGAGCTGCAAAATTCAAGATATTTATTTCATCAGTAATCTCATTCTCAGAATCTGAGTGGATCATTTGCTTGGCAACATCTCTTGTCCAGTAATTATTAATTACAGAATAGTAACTTGAGAGCCGCTCCACTGTTCCTCTGATTTTCCTTTGTTTTCCTTTAAAGACACAGTCATTGCACTAGAAATTTGGAGAGGGTAGTGCCAGTCCATGTCTATGCTCCTCTCTTACTGCAGGGTACTTTAGAATTTAGGAGAGTGCCAAGTAAGAGTATTGAGTAAGGAGGGATGTTTATTTGCTTTTATTAGCCTGGGTGTTGAATAACTGTGCAAAACCCTCTTGTGTTTCTCGTTAAAGAGAAGCCGTGGACGTTTTTCCTCAGATCCTTGATTACTCACTGTGGATTGGGCATCACATTGAGTAGGCTGCTTAAAGGACTTAACCAGCTTATTTTCACCCAAAGAGCAGGCAGAAATTCAGAAAGGGGGAAGGTAAGCTGCTGAAAGCTTGTATGTATATATAGTTTTAAAGTGTTTGAGCCAGTATAGAATGGCTTCAGTGGAAAATGGATAATGGTTAACATCATCTTTTGTACAGCTGCTTTTTGGCTAAAAGAGAGGTAATTTTTATTTAAAGTCTGTGAGTGTGATTCATTACTTTTCACAATAGTGTTTTGCTGAAGTTTCCCCTTCTTTCCCCCCTCCTCAGATTCTTTACAGTTAGGAAAGCTACCTCTGCTATTTCAGCACCGTCTCTTTCACCGAAGGTCTGTGCCAGGTGAACCCTAAAGCACAAACTGTGCTTGCCCTCTGGTTTTGAATAGCGTTTGCGAATAGCGTGCATCTCTGGCTGCAGCCTTACTGCCAGCCTTGAAAGGATTGCTGCATTGCTCTATTGCACTGGCTCCAGCTGGAGGTAGGGGTGGGGAGAACCACTTTGGCTGTATTTATGTGTCCCTCTTTCTGTGCTATGTTAACAAGCATTAACTGATGCAGAGATTGAAAAACGATTTGCACATTTAAATGTTCATTCCCTCTTCCCCCTAATTGCTTTGGGAAGAATGAATGTAACTGGGCTGGACGTGGTTTATTAACTTAGCTTTCTTGAGGGTTTGGAAACATTTTTTTGCAGCGTCCCACATCTCCACTAAAAATCTGTATTGTTTTGTGTCTGGTACCTGGCTTCATGGACACAAACCAATAGGTTAATTTGCCCCACAGGTTCATTGAAAGGTGATTATGAATTGGGGCTTGAACACCTTGAAATTACTTTTCACAAAAATGAGAAACTATACTTTCAGATCTTCAGAATGGTTCAGATACTTTCACACATAGGTATCTGTAAGGTACTGTGGTATGGAAAGGAAAAAGTGAAGCTTTAAACAAATGCACTCTGTATTGTACCTTAAATTATGGTAACAGTTATTCAGGAGAAGGATTTTCTAGTTCTGAAAGATGTACTTAACTAGCAGAGGATCATCCTGATACTTAATTGTTGACCTCCAGCATCCTCTTCAGACGTTTATTCTGAGATAACTCAAGGGGTGAATCTAAGGCTGATAGAAACTGAGGTGTTTCAGAGTATGTAAGATGCTTCTAAGCTGTTGCAGCATATTTCATTATTTAAGAATTATTTTCTTATAAACTAAGGAAATGATGAACAGCAATCTTCAAATCAACAGCCTGAACCCCAAATATATATATTTGACGTCATCTATGCATCTGATACAGCAGTTACTGTATGGGTTGTTTTTTCCAGAAGGATTTTTAAGTGTTAGTACTTACATTGCTCCTACCCCGTTAAGACTCCAAGCTGTACACTGATCAAGCTGAAGATGCTTTTCACGTACAATTTTGTTGACAGAAAATTACATGTATTAATTGTGTTTTCTGCTGTCCAGAGCTAGAGGATAGATTTTCAAGGCTCTGAAATTTCACAATTGACTGCCTTCCAGAGACAAAAACTGACCTCTCAGAAATATTTTCACAGTTACGGGCTAATACTCCTTCATGCAATTCTCCAGGATGGAATCCAGCCAGGTGCAAGAAGATCTTGCTTCTTTTTTCATTTTGAACTCTGAACATATGGGTATCTAGGACTGCACGTGAATATTTCCATTTCTTTGGGAAGAAGCCACAGTGTGAGGTTTATTCATGCAGAAACTGCTGTGAACTGTTTGTATTAGTGGTAACAGTTTCCTTGACGGTAAACAACAGCATCTCAAAGTTGTGTGTACTGTATGAGAGCAAAAATATTTTGAACGAAAGCTACTGCTGTGTCTATTATAACTAGGCACTATAGAAGAAGGAAGATGTCAATCAATAAACACAGGAAAGCTTGTGCACTCTGTGAGTTCCTAGGTTAGGAAATTGAACCCTTTAAAAGAGCATAGGGGCTTCATTCAGTTTGTCCCAGGGCCAGTCTCCAGTGGTGGAGATTCTGCAGTCTCCATCAGTAAATTACACTTAATTATTCCTTCCAGTGCAAATTTTTCTGTGAAGTATAATATTATATTAACCTTCCATGCTACAAGCCTGGCCCATTACAGAATCACAGAATCACAGATTCACAGAATCGTAGGGGTTGGAAGGGACCTCGAGAGATCATCAGGTCCAACCCCCCTGCCAAAGCAGCTCCCTAGCTCATATTGCACAGATAGGCGTCCAGACGAGTCTTGAATATCTCCAGTTCACAGTGCATATAGGAACATTTTTATTCCATGGTGTACTTAGAGACTGTCATCCCTCTGCTTTTTCTAAACAGCACTATGATTTCAGTTTTCCTCTTTGATCATGTTTTCTAGAGCACTGGTCACGCGTGTTCTTCTCTGGATGGATCTTCACATGGACCTGTGTGAAGGTGTTTGGGCTGAATGTTAGTTACTGATGTGGCTTGCAGACTATCTTCTCACAGGATCTCACTCAGGGCATACCAAAACCCAGCCTGTGAACTACCAAGTAGAGTTTTCAATGCAATTTTGCACATCCCTTAAAGCAATTTCTTCTAAATGGTGTTTTCCCAGCTTGAAGAAGTGTCGAACATCTTAGAAAAGCCAAGCTAAATCACAGCCACTGCTTCTCCTGCACATGCTCCCGCCTGTTTGTAAAAGGAAATTAAATGGTTTGACAAGATTTTTATCTGGAAAAATCCTTATTGGTTGCTACTGCTGCCGTGATTATTCAGTGGGTGTTTATGAACAGTGGGCGTCAATTCTTGCGGAAATTTTCCAGGAAACAAAACTGAGTTGGCTTGTTCAGCATTTCTCAGCTCCTCCTTGTCCTGCACTTCGCAGCTCAAACTGTTTGTCCCTTTCTGGTTACCATCTGACACACCCTCCATAACTGTCAAGGATAACAACTGCTCTGAGATAGTGTCAGTAATTTTGGCAAGTGCACAGGCATGAGTCCATTGAGCCCAACTGCTCTAGGCAGTAGGTTATCTGCAGGCGACTGACCTGTTGTGGGACCACTAAAGGCTTCGTGGCAAAACCTACATTGCCAGCTCTGTCCATCTGTCTCAAAAAAACACTCAAGAGGGATGAGAGGAGGAAGTTGCCAAATACTTTATTTACAGTATCTAGTTCTATTTATTGTATGTAATGATAATTAGCAAATTTGTAGGCAGAAGGGCACATCAAATTGGAAAGCACTCTGCTTGGGATGTCACTCCCTGCAATGGTGACTGCAGCCTCCTTGGGAAGAAGCCTTACAGCCCTGCCCTGGGCAGCTGGTGTTGTGTCAGGAGGCATGGGATTTAAGGCAATGCCACCAATGACTGCAGGAGAGACAGGTCCTACTTCTGTGAGGCAAAACTCTCATGTCAAAATAGTCCTTTATCAGACATCCTAATTTTACCTTTAGCTGAGAGAGGAGAGTTTTTGATCTTAGTTATGTTGAAGTCCAGTTGCTAAGATCATAGAGGGTAATAGTGATAGGGTGAGAGCTAGTGGAGGCCAGTTCTCAGCATCAGGGAGCAGTAACTGGCTCCCCAGTGCCTTCCACTTAAGACTTCCCCATATCCAAGCTCAATGATTTGGTACCTTTCAGTTTTCTGCAGGGGTCTTAACATCTAGCATTCGAAGTATGAAAAATTTGCAAACCCTAATAAAGAAAAAAGGGTAAAAATTAAAATCAGTGTTAGAAAGAAATCTTGAGCCTCAGTGATGATTGTTACAGCCTTTTATATAAAAGTAGTCTTTAAAATAAATGTAATGTGAAACCAAATCTCCAAACACTGAATGTTTAGGACTTTTTCTGCTACCAGAGGGAAAGCAGCTTTCAAGCTGACTGACTGAGCTCTGGGTCACTGGCATCCTAGTGAAAACATTGTTCTAAGGAACATTCATTTTTTTAACTAATGTTTATGAGAATGTAGGAAATAAATATCTTTGAGTATGTAAATAAAAGCACAGAATGTCTTAACTAATCCTTAAGAATTTATTTGCCTATTAAAGGACTGTGGCAAAAGGCCATAAAAATGCACTTAGGCCATTTTAGACCCAATTATATTAATATTTAAATAAGTACAAGTCTCTTTAGTATGTCAGAAATACTAATTACCCCATAATAAGTTTTTATACTTAAGTTGACCCTTAAGTGTATAAGGCTCAGTTGGAACGTACTGATGCGTAGTTCCTGAAGGACAGTGACAGGCAGTATGGGGCTGACTTTTAGCTGCTGCTTGTTTCTGATTTTGTTCTTTCTGCAGTAGCTCCTCAGGCGGCCTTGTTCCACAGCAAAGAATCCCCAGTCAGAAACCCTTTAAAAAAAGGAATTTAGCTTCCTCTCTTGCTTTGCCCACTGATACACACACATGCTAAGGATCCTGTCTACAAAGGGTATAAAAGCAGATGGATGCTGTCAGTTACCAACCCTTCATATGTAGCACAAGTCACAGCTTCTCCCCTGAGCTGTGCAGACAGGAGCCTCAGGCAGACCCCTGTGTGCCTGTGTCAGGTGAGAGCACTTCCCTGGCAGCGGGCTCGCAGTATGTTTGATCATGTATGGAGCCCCTTATTCTAGTGCACGGGAGCAGGACACAGCTCAGCTGGGTAGATGTGAAAATCAGTTCATTATTATATTTATATTTGCATTACTTGGCACACAGGTGACTGCTGCAATAGCAGTGCATTTAGTGACAAGAGCAGCATGTTCCAGGAAGGACCTTGGGGTACCTGTGGCTCCCCAACGGAGTAACTGGGCAGCACAGAGAGTAACATCAGTGCTTCATGGTAGACTCTGAAACTGAGGCTATCAGGTTGATGGGTTGATGTACTGGGTGTTCTTCCTCTGACATGCCCCTCCCCCCCCAGTTTTAAACACCTCTGTGCGCTTTCCCCTTTGTTCTGTAAAGTCATCAGCACACACCGATGCATGCCATTAAAGAATCCACATGGCATCCCTTCTCAATAACGACTGCCTCACCCAGAAAGCTGGAGCTTTTCACTAAAGCTTTATTTTATCAATTTTCTTCTGAAGAAAATAATATTGCTCAATAAAACAAACCTCTAGTAATTATCATTTTAAAAATGTGGCTTATTCTCAAATCAACAGTTTATATATCCATAGGTAGTGGATTTTAAGTCTGTATTCATCAACACTGCCATGTGCACGTCAGCACTGAAAATGGTAAAATAACAAGGTTATCAATCAGAGCGAGATGAAATTATTTGCAGTATGTTAATAAGTTCACAAACTGGATTTGTGGAAAAACCGTGTTTCAGTCACAGTCTCTGAAGAAAGCAGAGGAAAGGAGGCTGAGAATGCAAAGAGTTATTAGGGCTTTATTCAAAATGGGACTGGGAAATTTTGGCAAATTCAGTCTGTTTAAATAAATTTAAAAATTCTGGGTAGAGATGACTGAAAACATTATAATTGTCTCTGAGTTGTGTAATTAAAGTAGAAAGTTGATTCTTATGTTCAGAAATTTTAAAAACATCCTGTGTCATCATTTCTTGTAAGTAATGATGTAACAATTTTTATTTCTAAAAATAAAATCCCTCTCTCCCCCCAGCTAAATAACTCAGAGAATCATAACTTCAGAAAGTGTGTTGACTTTAATGCAATCTGTACTTTCAATTTGTTGCCAATCAAGTACAAAATGAGTCAGTGATGGCAAGAATCAGCAGCGTTCCGTGTTCCCTGCTTCCACTGCTATCAGATTTGGCTACCTGGTAATTTCTTTTCTTTTATTTTCATATCAAAGAAAGGTTTGGTTTGGATGTGCTTCAGTGAGGAGTGACCGTTACATGCATAGCCGCTGGTTTACACAAACAAGAAGCAAGACTTTCTGTGGGTCCTTGTTAGGAGTTTTATTAAATGCCAGAGAGCTGGATATTGCAGCCATGAGCTTTCCACAAAGAGCATTACTTTGGGAGTTTTCAGTGTTTGAGTACAGAGCTCATGTCTCTAATAGAGACTTCTAAGGCATTTACCTGTGAGCATAGATACGCTCCCTTAAGAGATGGCTGAAAGCTTTTGTCTGGAATGTTGCTGGGGGCTTCACAAGCCCGAACTTGAATCTCCTGTCTTCCCATCTACCTTTGGCATTTATTATTCTGAAGTGTGACATAAAGTCCTCCTTCCGTACGCCAAACGTTCTGTGGGAAGTCTAAATGCATGGTTTGGAGGGATATTCATGGATGTTGCAAAGGTGTTCATTTTATACAACTGTGTTATTCTACTTCCAGTCTTTCTGGGCTAGTAGTGTACTGATGGAGATAGAGTCATACTTCAAAATACAGATCTGGATGCAAGTTGAGATTTCGGAGGCCACTAAGATTCTACTAGAGTAAAACAGAAATGCTCAGTTCTTTCAAATGTTAAAGCCAGAGAGAAAGCAGTGTCAAGCTCCTTATCAGTAACAGCAGTTGGGACCAGTAGCTGTGAGCCTTCCTCAGGAAGTGATCAGCACTTCATGGGATGCATCTTACAGTATTTTCCAGATCAGAAATTGCACTGTATGTAGCAGATTTTCTTCTCTGGTTAGTGCCAGAATTAAAAAAAATAACACTTGCCCTACCACCCTCCCTACCCCACTCCCCCCAAAAAAAACCCAACCAGAAAAAACCCCCCCAACTCTGGCAGGAAAATGAGCTTGTTTGAATTAGTTGTATTTTTTTTTTCTCTGCAGTTTTAGCTTTAATTATGCATTCCTTCCTTAAATATTTAAATTATATTTTTTAGAATTTCTGTATAATTGCTGCAAAAGAAGGCATTTTCCATGAAATCCTAGTAGTTTATCTTCTACAAGCAGTTTGTAGGGGATGTGAAACCATAAAATTATTAAATGGTTGTTTTAATTAGAGTAGAATGGTGAGGAGAAAAGTCCCCTACCCTTCAAAAGCTTGATGTTTCAGACAGTTGTTCAGCCATCATCTTAAGAATGCATCTTACTGATGCAATTTTAGATGTGTCTGGAAATAAAAGGAAGCAAAAAGTTTTGAGCTTAAGCAACTGCTGCTTGGTTTTCTTCTACTTATCTAGCAACTTTTAAAGAATTTTGATTTTACATTCTGGAAGCTGCTCTTCGAAGCATCACCAGAAGCGCAGTGCACATGGAACTGCCATCTCCCAGCTGTGTGAAGGCCAGAGACCGCAAGTGTGTGTGGCAGCTGTGCACTGTATGCAGAGTGGCAGTAGTGGCTTGTAAATACAGATAAATGCCTTTCAAAAATCTTTTTTTTAATCGGTTTTTCCTCCCTGAGAGAGAACTGTAATCTCTGTTTGCATAGGGCAGTGGAGACATCCAGTGGCCAGTGTCTTCAGTGACTGACAAATGGTAGTCTGGATTCTGACTGCCTGACAAATGAAAGGCTGATAGGACTTCTGAGAAGGTTCCCACCCGCACCCCCCCAAATTCAGAAAAGAGTTCCAAATGCAACACTATAAAAACTAAGGTCTGCAGAAGAAACTACATTACCTGGTCATGTAATTTAAAGGGATACTGGCCTAGAGCCACTGTTAAACATATAACTTGTGGCAGTTCTGCTGAAGCCAGCAGTACTTATTATTCAGGTACTCATGTAAACCACCTGATGAAGTGTTCTGCTGAGCTGAGGCCAGCAGCACATTGACATGTACAGCTGAAATTTAAATTGCTACAAGTGAACACATCTCAGAGTTTTCGTAGATAAATGTGTGTGTATTGGTTTTAACTTTAAATGAAAACCACTGTTTTCAGCACTGATTGAAGAAAATTATTGTTAACAAAGAAACAACAAAGGCAAAGAATTGAGAGTTGTGTTGTGGTTTCCTTGACTAGATTCCCATGGTGGTTGGAGGATACAAAAATACCCTCAACTGGAAAAGGCTGGCCACCTCACAATATGCTGTGACCTGAAGCAGGCACAATTGTTTATAGATGCTTTATTTAATCATGGCTCAGCAATTATATTTTTAGGTTTTTCCCAGTGCCAAATACGGAGCAGGAAAGTGCATACCCTGATAATGATCCTCTGCTGTTCACAGTAGAAAAGCTTGATGTTTATCTTATAGAGCAGTTATGCTACTGTGCAAAATCCCTCTTTGTATGAGTTATCACTATTTCTACATACTATAAACCAAGAAAAACATTTGAAGGTTGTTAAGGCAGCCCTTTGCATTTCTCAGTCTTCTAGAAGTAATTCAGAATGGACAACATGACAGAGCTCACTGTGGACAATTCAGAAGCTTTTATGAAACATCACAACTTCCTAAATACCCAACACCTTCCTCTCCTTTTACAGCACAGAATATTCATACTGTATTCTGACAAAGTACATCAGACTTAAACTTTCTGTAGATTTCCAGCTGGCCAAGGGAGACTTGAATGTTTGTGGGTTTATGACTTACTTGTTTC
The DNA here is from genome assembly GCA_020800305.1 of Porphyrio hochstetteri. Classification (NCBI taxonomy): domain Eukaryota; kingdom Metazoa; phylum Chordata; class Aves; order Gruiformes; family Rallidae; genus Porphyrio; species Porphyrio hochstetteri. The sequence goes on along the minus strand of CM036915.1, from coordinate 7,320,879 downwards.
TAATTGGTTAAATTTTATTGGGAAATAATAATAAAATTTCCAACTATTTTTAATGGGTGACAGTAAATATGTAAGGTATCATTAATATTTTTTTTAATTACAAAAGGATTTGGGAGGAATGGAGAAACCAGGAAAATTGAGTGACAATGCAAGTTTCTTATTGCCGTATGCACAAAATATGAGGACAAGATTATGGAATATTGAAGCCTTTCAGAAGTATTTCTGCTCACTGAAGAAAAGGCTTCACTGAACCCACTCAGCAGTAGTTCCCCATAACTATTTAACACAGGACTTAGTGGATCTGGGAGTAGCTAACTGGTATTTCAGGTAAAGATGAGGAATTAGTTTGAATTTTATCATGTCTTGTTGAGATAAGGTAAAGTAATAAACATCCTTAACACATGAGAAAATGAAAAGCAGAATTTAAAAAAAAAAAAAGGAATGTTCCTCCATCACTAGAATGAAGAATGGAAAATTATCTTTTTTTGGGGGGAGGAGGGAAATCTGAGCCAGAGTTATGAAAGGTTTCAAGAAGTTAACAAAACTGAAAAGGACAAAGTAAAAAATAAACACAACTCTTTCTGGTTGTGTCAAGAGGTGTTCCCAAGCCTAATAAGGGCAAAATATCAAAAGAGATTAAAATAAAACACATGATACCATATCGGTATTTCTGTTGGAAAGACCAAAAGTAGCTGCATGGTAATTATTTCCTGGAAAATGTTTGCATATTGTTGTTTACAGATCTGGCAAAAGGCAACTGCTGTAAAAAGCATCATTCCTGCTGGCCACTGCAAAAACTTGTTACTGTCTGTCTGTGGAAAACCAACCTGATATAGGATCAGTTTTCTTTTATGGACATAAGCCTCCAGTGCTAAACTGCAAAACCTGAAGCAACCTTCCAGTACTGATAATGAAGTCAACACAGCCTACTATTCTAAACAGTGAAACCTTAAGTTTAAAGAGCTTTCTTCAAAGCTTTGTAGGGAACGCGGTATTTTTTGTTTCCTATGCCTTTTCCTTCCTTGTATGGGAAGCTGCATAAACAAAGTTGCTTAAATTTAGTACTACACTAACACTTGCCATCGAAGCTGAGCTCCACAGGTGATCACTGGTGGATACCTTTTAGCATCTAAATAAATGACATCAATGCTGCCGTCCTCCATTTCTTTCCTGTGCTTTTAAGTACATGGGCCAGACATGTCCATTGAAGAGATCCAGTGGGTTTGGAACAGGTAGTTACAGGTACTTCTCCATGGAATGGTCATATTTAAGTCTCTGGCATGGTGTATCACTCTGAAGTCTGCAATGTAGCTCTCCGTTTACAGTCACAGCAGTAGGCAAAAGGACTAGACTTCTGCTAGCAGTGTATTGGATCTGTCTTAGTTTTCCTCTTTTGTACATGTCCCAAAGAATTTCCTGTATGCAACTAAAACCTTTAAACCAAAACTTTGGTTTCACCAGTCTCTAAGTTCTGCCTCAATGAATATGGTACTTGCTAAATTATGTCTCCTGAATGGAAGAGACCACAGGTTTATTTCGATGCCATCTGCCTGTAGACTTACTACAGCTTTACTAACAAGTATGGTGGATATAGAAGCCTGAGATTTACCAGACTCCTCACCCTACCACTACTCCTTCTCTGCTTTGTGGGCTTCTATGGTATAACCGAGAACATCAGTAACCTACAAGCGTACCGATGAAGTCCCATGGCACTGATAAGCTTTAACTAAAGTAGGTGTTACATGAGCACATCTTTTAAAAGCTTTTTCAGTGTCTGCTGTGCCCCGTTATACTTCCTGTAAAGCCGATCCATAGCTTTTATCATGAGTAAATACTGAATTACAGCCCATGGCAAGCTAGGCCCTGAAAATAACTGAGCTATGCAGAGACAACTTGTTCCTGGAACAATCGGTTCTGACACATCATGGATGAGTGTATCTTGGCTCATTATGGCGAAGCACTGAAGTTGACTTTACAAGGCAGTGTGCACACAGAACGAAGCTTAATTTAAATTCACTCAATCCCATAATGTACTATTAGCATGAACGTGATATTCGCTTGCCAAGAGTCTGCATGCCACTTCTCTATGGGCACCCTCAAGGCATGTTTCTCAAATTGCAGAGCTTGTATTAACTATTTTTAGATGCTTAAGCAAACTTACAAAAACTGACAAATGGTAAAAGCATTCTGTAATGTTCTGCCGAGAGCTAACTGCTGCTGCATACATCTAACATCGCGGAGTCTGAACCTCACATTAAATTAAGATTTGGGCTGAGGAACCATCAAAAGAGTTTAAACATTCCAGTCCAGACCTCAAGGCATGGGGAATGTCAAGTTTCTCTGCTGTATCCTCTATTTGGGTTGCACCTACAGCTAGCATTGTCTGTGGTGGGAGATCTGATGTGGATGCAGTTAGAGGCAGCACATGCTCCAAGCAGCCTGCAATCTCAGGAGCTGACAGAAAAGAGGAACTTAATTAAGGGCAGTCAGTGTATGGTTGTGCGCAATGTCATCACTTTACTGACCAGTTGCATTTTGATTTGATTTGTGCATTATTTCCTGGGGTTTTTTGGTTCTGTGGCTATTTTTAATTTCCCTTTGAACAGCCGAATACATTATTTAGCAAATGTACTGCAGTTGGAATGCTCTGTCTTGTAACATTTTTTCCTAAGAATATCATTAAATTCAAATTCCTTACATTGGCAAGTTGCCTGTTGAGCTCTCTCGGTATCTCTTCACGCTCCAGGCTTGGCCTACTTATCCACTGGGTCGGGTTTCCTGCCTGCCACACCTCCTTTGCATAGAGGTCAGTGAAGAAGGAGGAATGTGTTGGAGAGGGTGCTGAGGGAATAGCTGACATGAAGCCTTGCCCCGCAGTGAGGGAAGGCCAGTTTAATGCGGAGGGTCCTTGCAACCAGGCACATGCTCTGAGGGCTCCCGCTGCATGCCTTGGGGCATGGCATAAAGAGCAGTGGGCTTCGTTTGACTGGAGAACTCCCTTCCAGTGAGGTTCTAACGCTCGGAACTGTTCCTTCTCAACAGATCAATTCCAAAGCTTCTGCAAAGCAGTGAGCTTCTGTCTTTAAACATGCCCAGGTTTCAAATCTGGGCTGGCTGTTTCTTGAGGACATTAATGTCTTAGGCACCCACCTGCAGAAACAGGTGAGGGCCGCTATGTTGTGGCAAAACGACGCGGAGCTCTCAGGCAGAGCGGGAAGTCCCCCTTTTGGGCGGGGCCATCGCCCGCCTCTCTGCGTCCGTGCAGGCGCCGCGGAACCTTCTGGAAGGCGGGCGAGCTCGGGGTACCTTTGCGCGGGCACCGTCAGGCGCCACCTGCGGCCGCGCGGCGGCGCTCGCCTCCCTCACGGCCCAGCCCTCTGGAAGGCGGGCGGTGTCGTCGCTCCGCCGGAGTGGCTGGGCCTGAGGGGAATCCGAGGGAGTTCAGTTGCGGAAGGTAGTCGTTTACCGTCCCGTTTTGCATTAGTGCCATACCAGGAGTTCTCTCCATCGGGAATTGCCGCGTTTTAGGTTGTGCCGTGGTCATCAAGTTCAGTGCTCACCTTTTCCCCCGAGGTGCTATGGGAGCCTACCTGTGGCGCCAGGCCCGCTGTGCCTTGCCATCACAGCAGCAACAGCGCCTTGTGCCCAGAGCATGTCCTGGGCTCAGACAAACCCGTGTTTTCTTAATGCTGGGATTAAAAGGCATTTAGGGCTGTTGCTTGAATGCCTGTGAACCCTGGGGGAGGACAGTATTCCCTGTGCTTGAGCTTCCCAGTAGGCATGTTAATAACTCTGTCCTGCCTCAGCCGGGGCAGAGAAGAGGCCTTAAGCCTGAAATGCTGCTGCAGACCTAGTTTGAGCTCTAGGTATTGGCTGTAGTGTGGCAGTGTCTCAGTCTCTCTCTTTTTTGCCTTAAAAGTGTGCATGTGGGTTGCACAGTGGAAATTTTCAAGTTTGTTCTGCACAGATGTGTATTTAAGCAGGCTGATTAGGGGAAATGTGTTGATACCTAATTACAATTTCTGTTTCATTAGGAGAATAGAAGCAACTATAAATTGATGGATGGGTTGCCCATATTCTTCCACTCTTGAATTCAATTTAACTATGGCTTGCTATGTGAACTTGATAAATAGCACTTGAGAAAACCACCTTTCTTTTTTTTCAAATTTATGCGTATTTCTCAGCACACATGTATCGCAAAATATGTTCTGTGTGTGCATTTTAGTGTCTCAATGAGTAGAACAAGTTAACTGGAAAGCAGCTTTTTTTTGGGTACTTGATAGCTTTTCTGCTGGTAGTAGCAGGCTCTGGTTTTGTCCATCCAGAAGGATGATGGTTTCTAAATTAATGCCCACCTGCAGGATGGCATTACAGAGCAGATACTGAAGTTTATAAGTAACCATGAGGTCTCACTACCCTTACTGGAGAAGTGGGAGATGGTAGAACTGCTTTGTGGTCCCATTCTTGCAAGCCTGAGTCTTGTTCCTCATGAAAAAAAGGCTGAAGGTAAGTTTCAACAGAGGACATGAGAAAAACCCCCAAGTCCTGAAGTTTAGAGAAGCCCAGGATATCTCTGAGGTACTTAGAGCTAGTTTGGGGAGGACATTATAAGAAAAATTCTGATTTTTTTCTCTTCCCATTTAGATACTTTTTTAGTCTGTAAAATAAAAACCAAACATTGCGTGTTACCAGAATTATTTACTAAAGGCACCTCCTTTAGTTAAATCAATAGTGAGTCTGGCAGAACCTGCGCAGTAGCGTTAAATTACACCAAAGTTCACTATTTAATAACTAGGGTAAGGTGAGAATTTCCACAAAGCCTTGGTTGTGCTGTGGTGGGCATGAGAATGAAAAGTGAATGCATTAGCAGGACATGTAAAATAGTACCTGTGTAGTGAACTGTCTTAGTAGTTGTCACACTAAAAAAAAGCCTATTTTTGAGTGGAAATGTGTCTTGCTGCCAGTTAGTTTGGAAGGTCTTCACCTAGAAGCCTTCCCTGAGGTCAGATAGATCCTTTTGTAAAGTCTGGGATCAGATGACATAGTACTAAAATATGCTGCTTGTGTGGAATCAATCGCTTCACAGCTCATTGTTTAATTGACATTTTATGTCCAGTTGCCAAGCCAATAGCTTGACCTACAACTTCAACTATAAAAACATAAGGATTGTGGCAAAATACTGGGTAAGGGAGGGTATCAAGATACATGCAAGGTTAATAGGCAGTGGAGTACATTTTACTAGTGTGGTATCTTGTTTTACAAGGGAATTCTAAAATGTGTTTGTTCTGCTGTAATTTATGCGCAGTAAATGTACAATGCTTACATAAAATCCTAGTGGGAAATGCCTGTCATTCAATAGGAGCAGTTTAGTTAGCAGATTTTCCTGCTCTTAGACATAGGGGGTTTTTTTGGGGGGGTGGGGGGGTGGTGTTCAGATATTTGACAACATTGTCTTTAGGTAATGGTATATGACAAAGCAAGGTAGTAACTTGTAGTTGCTTATCAAAAGAATTTGAATGTTGGAACCCAAGGGGTTGTAGGGCAAGATTGGCCAAGGGGTTATAGGGCAAGATGCTCATACAGGCTGTTATTCTGGTGTATATTTATTCTTAAAGTGGGGGTTTGGGGTTTGTTTTTTTTTGGTACTGGTCAAAGCTGGTGGTGGTTTTAATATTTCTTTTTTTTATGAGGAGGAACAGTTCTTAGTAAGAAAGAACAAAAGACAAGTTCTGAAATAGGAGCTGTATTTTACAGAGCAGGTAAACTCAGTCTGTTTACATACGGCACTAGCAATGGGGTAAGCTTACCTATCAAATCATACATGAGAGGTCCAGGGGGAAAAAAAATTGTAATGTTTTCAGCATTTAATTTCTTCATCTTTCAGAAATAGCACAAAACTTTTCTTGGGATTTAGAAGGCAAACTGAGAGTTTCAAGAACAAATATTCTAAAGGATCTAAACCACATGAGAGGTATTAGGAAGAAGAAGAGCACAGGAATGTAAGGCTTCAGGATACTTTGAACTAAAGGAAAGCAACAGATGATAAGGATGTTTCAGAAACCCTAAATGGCTAGTTTGACATGATTTTGGGGAACAGCAAGATAAGAAAATGTACACTGCGGACGTGCTGCTTGATAGCTGGTGTTGCAGGTTATAAAAATAGGACATTTTCAGACACATAAAAGGGCAAGATGATTTCAATTGCAATGAATCACTGAAGCTGGTTTATATTTATTTGAGAATTCTGAAAATAGTTATGTGTGAAGTGACTAAGCTGCTAAGAGTAATGCTCAGTGTTATACTTGGAGATTGAACTGCAGGAAATATCTCACCTTTGTTTAAATTTTGTGGTTTTTTTTAAAAAAAAAAACACTAAGTGAAGTCCTTGGCATGATAAGCTATCTATCTTAAGAAAGTGACCAATGGAAAAATTACCTTGTTGAGCGTTGCATGGATAGCTTGCACAAAAGGGGAACTTAGGTAAAGAGATACTTGACCTCATTTAAGATCATTATGGATTTCTGAGGATTTTATCACAAAATTGCCAGGCCTAATAGATGATGTATGCAAGGGGCAATTAGATAGCTGTGTGAGGGGAAACATTTCAGAATTGGTCTGCATTAATCCTCTCTCTGCATGGGGTGGAGGGGGACTCAAGGGGAGCTGAATGTTTTTTGCATTTACAGAAAAGAGATGCTAAATATATATATATAAAATAATTATATGTATTTATTTTGGCTTTTTGTTATGTTTTAACTGAAGAGTCAAAAATGCACTTAGAGAAAATCCTGGGAATATTGTGCTTTAACAACTAATGTGTATAGCTTCTCCTTTGACAGATTAAATAGTGGGTTTCAGTTACGTTATAGGGTATGAGCTGAAGCTTGGTGAAGTGAGTTTTAGCTACAACTGTGTAACAGTGCTACTCTTGGTTGGAAAGAAATGGAAGGTATTGTTGTTTCATTTGGCAAATAGGGGTAATGAACTGTGTGCGGCTTCGACATGACGGATGATTTGAAATAGAAAGTCCACACAAGTGTGTTAACAAACTTGAGAACGTAAGATAATGTGGAGTGTTAGGCTGTATCTGTTTAAGTAACAGATTTTCACAGAAGAAGATAAGTGACTTCTGTGTTTCTCTCACCCAAAGTTCAATAGACTGATTTCATTCTGGCTCTTTCAGTAGAGATCACGAGGCTTTGAATAATGATGTGTTTTATATATATGTAATAACCAAAGAGTTGTGGTGTTCTTAACTTTCTCTGGAACCGTGAGATAGACACACAAGTGCAACTTGTAAAAATGAAGATTAAAAAAAAATTCAAAAAAATCTGCATCTAGCTTGTTTTAGGTATTTCTCAATGCTAAATGTTAGTACGCTTATTTGATGTGAACTGACTCGTGACTATATGTGAGCTTACTTTGATGCACATCTTTCTGGTTTTGCTGACACTTAGGAGTTACGGAATCATAACATGTTATGCTTTAAGAAAATGAAACTTGGCAAAATTTTTATAAAACTAAAGATACTGTTAATTGTTTAAGAAAATACCTGTCAGTAATAACTGAGATGCTGTTTAAATTTTCAAAATGTAAGTGGAGAGCTTACCTTGGATTTGGTTTGTTAATTGCCATTCATTTGATGGTCGTTCACGTTGCATTCAGTTTGCCTATTTGTTTCTTTATTTCAGATCTTAGTTTAAGTGGCTTTTCCTTTTTTTAAAAATTACTGCTGTGGTCTTTATAATGGGGCTTTTGTCTCTTTCTGCAGTGAAGGGAAGTCAGAAGTGTGAGCTGAATTGCCGTGCAATAGGCTACCGCTTCTATGTGAGACAAGCTGAAAAGGTGATAGATGGAACACCTTGTGACCAAAATGGAACTTCAATCTGTGTGGCAGGGCAGTGCAAGGTAAGGCTACTATCTCTAGCAAGTTTGCCTGTAGACTGTGTCATATTTAATTTCTGTAAGGGGTTGATACAACTGTCCCTGTAGAAATGGTGTCAGAAACAAACTATGGAATGCTGAAAGGGTGGATTCAGAAAGTTTTCTGGCCACAACTAAGGTGACCTCCAGTGAGCATTTTCCACATACTCGGCTTTCTGTGGAAGAGATTCTGTGAATGAACTAAAAGATACGAAGCTTAAATAAGAGAGAAATCTAATATTTTTGTTTGATTCACCTTTAAAGCAGAGATATTTTCCCCCTCTGCAGTATAATGATTTATTAATTTTTGTGCTTATTTCAATTGCTTTTTAGCTGGTGTTAATGTAACTTTTCTGATTGCTCCATGTTTGCTGTTTTTAAGAGTTAGCTCTTACTGGCTGTCCATTTACTCATCAGTGATGTTCTCTCAGAAAGTACTTGAGTGATGGTTATTTTTCTAGGGTTTGGAATGAGCTAGTGTTAACTTTTTGCAGTCTGCTGTAAAAATTCCCTTTTTAATGAATAAATACACAGCTTTCTGCAAGGTGGTAGCAATTTTAAACAAAATATTACCGTTTTTAGAGAGCAAAAAAAGTTTGTAATCTTTAAGGTTTGTGAAAATAAGTAAATTTCGTAACAAGGGGCATTTGATGCTTGGCTGATGTTCCCCATTCTTCAGTGAAAGAAATAGAAGTGGGTCAGATGTGACTCATGAACTCAGATAGTAGAAGGTCAAGTTCAGTTTAAATAGTTGGTTTGCCAGAGGAAATAACTTATGAATACAACCTTTTCCTCTGCATGTCCAGATTCTTCTTACTTGGGCACATCTGGATAATGCCATATGTTTCTGTTCTGTATTCCTCAGTGCAAGCAAAGCCATAGCTTTAAATTTCATTTGTAGAAGATAGGTCTGTGTGAAGTTGGTTATTCTTTAAGGCTTTCCTTGGTCTCAAACTAATTCAGAAAGGGCCAGAAATTTAATTACAGTTTCCCAGTGCTGTGCAATTGTAAAAGTGCATACTGGTACATTTTTTCCAGAGGTCTGGGAGAGAAAGGAAAGGCCGTGTTCAGCAGCCTAGTAGGAAAGAGTTCTGAATTCTGAAATCACCCGATACCTGTGCAGAATGACACTTTCCAAAGCCGCGGGTCAGCAAACAGTGGGTTGTGAATGCTTCCTGTGAATGTGTAACTTGGGATTCAAAGAATTGTAGAATAATTCAGGTTGTAAGATACCTGGGAAGGTCGTGTATTTCAACACCCTACTCAGAACAGAGCCTGCTGTGTCAGGTAGCTGTCATAGGCTTTTTCCAAGTTGAGTTTTGAACATGTTCTAGTCTTTGAGCAGTATCATAGTGGAATCTTTTTCCTCATATTTGATTAAATTCCCTGTGTTGCAAGCTGTGGTGGCTTTTTGGTTAGGTTTTTGGTTGTTTGGGTGTTTTTTTTTTCTTTTTTTCCTGTGGTGTTGAAAACGTACCTAGAAAATCACAGTCTTTCTGTGTATTTAAACTGTTCTTCAGTGATGCTCACTTAATTCTCAAGTGGTGAAGTCTATAATTTCTTAAAAAGTTAAATAGAGCTGGCTCTCTACTGGTGCTCAGTGCCTTATAAGCAATAAATTACCATGAGAAAGCCAAGATAAAGCAGGTAAAACCGCTTTGTATTCTGTGTACTTTGTAGTGGTCCTCACTACCATGAGTAGCACCAGTGTTAGCTAGAAATTGAGGGAGTTGACAGAGTGCACAGTGGTATTAACTGCACTTGTTTGGAAGGCTGAACATTGGAGGTTTTGGGAGGCACATCTAGCTAAAATATTGAAAGGTTTGTATTTTTCTTCTGAAGAACAACTTGATTCAAACATTTCCAGCTTCTTGTGATTAGTTCTTTTGATCTGTAGCAATATATTCCTTATTTATTACTTGCAACCTCAATAAAATTTTAAGAGGGATTCAGCTGAAAGAGACTGTGCAGTAGTTATACTGAAATTTTGTGTGGCTAAACCATGCTCTACGTTTCTTTTGTTTCCAAGTTTTGAGTTAGTGTTTGAGGAGTTATTCAAAGATGCTCTATTTTCCTTTAGTTTGACATGTATGTTACAGCTTCAAAGTGTTTGGTGAATAACTGCCTTTATTGACTCAGTTTTTTTTGGTGATTTCCGTGGTTCAATTTTAGAAAGTCAGTGCTACATATTTGTTGAAACTTTACCTCTAAATAGTCAATAACATGTTTATGTTTGAGGGAAGTTGATAATGGTGTGTTGGATGAGATACACTTCATTGTTCTTTTAAAAATACTTTATATGTCAGGATAGATTTGTCTGTATTAAAAAGGCTTACTTTGTTCCTTTTCTGTCTGTTCTACTTGTAAACACTCATATTGCCTATGACTTCAGGATGAATAAATCTGATACACAAGCAGGTACTAAGTTGCATGTGATGCCTGTCTCCTTGGACTCTGAGACTTTGTGTCCCATTGCCATAGGGAGCAAAACTACTAAAGATAAATAAAATAACTTTTCTAACAGTGACATTATACACTGTGGAGTGAACAAGGATGTAGCTGAAGGATGTAATAATTAGAGAATCAAATAATTTGAATTTTGTACTGTCAGATGCTGAAGAGAATATTTTTCTTAGAAATTGCCAGCATTTGCAGTTAATTGAAACTTTTTCTCAAATAATGAAGCTCGTTCAAATCTTTGTGACAGGAAGCTATTCCTTAACTACACATAATTTTAATTTTTGTTAAACCAGGTAATTTAAGTTAAGCACCTAACAAATTTATGGTCTCTATCACCCTCTGTCGGATGTTTTGCTAAATTACCAGACCAGTCATGTCCTTGTGTTAAAAAGTTGCTTGTTTTGTTCCCAGGACGGTTGTTTCTGGTTAGAAACAGAAAGATTATTCTTAGAAACAAAAGATGGAAAATGTTTCTATAATAAAAATAATTAAAATTACTTAGAAACCGAATAAAGAATATGATAGAGACAGGTTTGTCTTCATCGGAAATAAAAACTAAACATGTTTAAAGCAAGTTATATCTCACTTCTTTCTTCTTAACAATTTAATATGCTATGTAAGACAACCAAAAATAATATTATCAAAACGAAGTCACACCTGTTAACACCGAAAGTATATTAAAGAGAAGTTTTGTCTTAACATCAAAACCAGGATGTTTCATGCCCCGATTCTTTCCTTTTTGAGTTGTTAACCAGTGTAAGATAGAATAGCATTTTAAAGCTGAATTACTGTTTAATCTTATCAGAGAAGGTAAACTGTAGCATAAGAGAAGATTTTAAAAACGGCACTAAGTCCTTAAAGCCTGGTCGGTGTGGCCATTCCAGTATCACGCATGGAGGTTAGAACAGTGTATTTCTGAGCACCTCTGAACAGCATCTCAGGAACCATTTCCTTACTTCCAGGTAGTGTCTTTTTTCACTGTTCACTGTTATTTTGTTCAGCTGGCTCCAAATGGAAAGCTTATAATTGAAATTACTATGTACTGCCTGGTGTAGACTAGACTGAATTCTAATGAAATGAAACCTTTTTAAAGCATTTTAAAATAAAGATAGGTGAAATAGGAAGAATCTGGTAGTGTTCTACCTATGTAGAGGAAAGCAGTATAACAATGATCTTGATAATCAGTTTTATTGTTTCTGTGTAAAGTTGTTTTTCTGCACATTTGAACAGTGTTCTTTCTGATAAATTTTGGAAGGCACACTAACTTTTTCATTGGCAGTCCTGTTGAGTTCCACTTTTTTTTTTCGAATTTTTTATTTAGTGCCACAGCTGGCTATTGCTATTCTGTATGCTTTGAATATGTTCCAATACTGTTGAGTATGTGCCATTTGTTTTAATACATTCACTACCCTTCTCCTGACTAATTTTCACAGTGCTGTTAAATTAGATAATGCCTATGGGTGGGGCTATAACCAGAAGTGTGTGTTTCTTGTTTTGAGGTATTTTTTTTCTGCTTGTTTTAAGGCATAGCATCCTTTTATTTCTTCTGGACCCAGTGGGATGATCCTGTTCAGTAACTTTTAAGTTTAGAAGAAAAATGCAAGTAGAATACTGATGAGGTTTTAATAAATAAAGCAAGGTATGAAGAAAGAATGCTCAGTAATTTTGGCCTCAACTGTGGTTTGCTAAATGTACCTGTAGGGAAGTATGTTGCATACGTTTTTTGCATGCATATAGGACACTGCTGCTAGAAGTCTTTCCCAAGTACTTGGCAGGTGTGAGGACTGACTCACTGTAGCTTTGGAGATAGAAAAAAGGTTATTTGTGAGCCGAGAAGCCAATCGGTTTTGCAGAGGCATTAGTTACCACGCAGTGGCGCACTTTACAAAAGTATTATTTAGCATTTCACATGAAACTTAAATGGACAGGAGCAGTGGAAGTCTTTAACTGTACCTGAACCAACTAATTTCTCTCTCTTTATATTACATTTCTCTTGCATTGTAGTTCATTTTCAATTTCTGGATAACTTCTAAAGTTAACTGAAAATGTTTAAGCAGTTTTAAAATGCACACAGTGAGTAACTGGTAGTAAAGGTTTTATTTGCCTTTAAAAAAACCCACCCAAAACATCAAATGGTGGAATCCTTGCAAACTTTATAGTTAGGTGAATTAAGACCCTATAGGAAGCATAACCAAACATGCTGGATCTGCATCAGAAAAACATGATGGGGCAAGGAGCTCCCATTTGGAACTCCGCTAACATGCAGAAACTAATCCAGGTAGCAGAACTGTAGGTACCATTATTGTTTTATGTTAGGGAACTCATAATGACTGTAGGATCAGAGTAACAGATCAGAATGATGATTAGGTTTGTTCTCATATATATATATGTTGGAATATAGGGTACTCTGTGGTGGTTCTTGTAAGGGAGAAGCATGTGTTTTCTGTAGGAATCTCAACTTGTGTAATGTTGATTGCTTACACTAAAAAAAGGGGGGTCTGGGGTAGATTTGATGTGGTGTTTGTGTGTGCAGTTCATAAAAGTTGGATCCAGACATCTTTCTATGTCCTCTTTCTATTTAGTTTGTAGGTTCTTCTCAGCAAGTACTCTGTACAGTGCTAGCTTCTGTGGTTTTTCTCTTTGTTCCTTAGGCATTACAGTGTTCATGTTTTATCAATAATAATGGAAGGAAGATCCTAATACCTGGAGTAATATAGCAGAAGCAAGGGCATGTAGGTATCTATATCCATCCTTCAGCTGAATCGCAGAAAATGTTTGTGGTTACTTGGTCATCATGCTTGGTTGCACAGAAGAGGGACGTGTATTCTTCACTGCACAGGAACTTTGTAAAGCTGCATGTGTTGAGATAGGAAGACTTTGAAACCAGCCTGGGAAACTGTATAAAGCATTGGTCTCTGCTCAGTGGCACACTCTAGCCATTAGTACTTGGGCATTTGCCCAACTAGCATGAAGGGTGAGTGAAGATTGGTGTCGAGTATTGTTTGTGTGTATGAGGAGGACCAATGTAATGAACTAGTTATTTGACCTTATCCTAAAAGTGAGCCTCAATAATAGTGAATTACTTTAAGAAGTTGCACACTATAGAGAATTGTCACCAAGGCTTTGCCCAGGATACACTGCACACAGGGTATGCTCTGTGGAAGTGGAAAACTGGCTTATGGAGCTTAATAGCATTCAGATGCTGAAATGCATTTGAGGATCAAAGGGAAATCAAATCTCTAGTTTGTTAATATTCAGGGCTTGCTTTTTTCTTTTTTTGCCCCCTTCACCCTTTTTTTTTTGTTTGTTTGCTTTAGTTATTTTAGTTTTGAATTTCTCATTTAAAGTTTCTTTTTTTTTTTGCTTTAAGCTGTTGATAGTAACTTTAATGTCTTTCTGAGGTTTATGACTGGGAGTGTATGCTGTGTAGTCTCTGCTGTGAGAGATGAACTGAATGTGTTGAGTGCACAGTACAAACAGCAGTGCATGCAATTTAGTAATCATCACAAGAGAGTCGTGTTCTGCACCAAACATGCTTTCAAAGAAACAAGGTAAAGTCCTGTAATGTAGTAGTATTCTATCAAAGGATGCAGAGTATTTATTGAGGAACACTCGGTAGCACACCAGTTCCTTCAACATGGTTAGTCATAAACCTGAGCGCTTGATCACAGGTTCTGCTGAATTAGTGCAGTGATGTGAAAGTCGAACTATAGACAAGAAAAAAGGGAGTATGGATAAAAATACAAAATAAATGTGGTCTCAGAACTGTACATTTTTCTTGATCCCTTTCCAGAGTATTCATTAATGTATTCTAACAAAACAAGCTATGATAACCTACAGTAAGATAGCTTGCAGCATGGTACTGCATTCATGAGAGACAAACTGGTGAAGAACTTGGGTACTGTGTGAAGTGTTTGAGGTGGAAGTGCTTTATATAATGTCTCTTACATGGGGATTACTAATTTATAGTTAATGCCTTTTAAGTAACCAGGAGAACCAAATCTGTTTTGTGTTACATTACAGCAGTTCAAAGAGGGGAAAAAAAAAGCAAGAGATTTCAACCAGTTGAAATTTATTCAAGGGAGATGGGAAAGTGATTGTAAAAGAGAATCATGTGCAAGACCCCTCTTCTGAGGTTAAATAGCAAAAGGAAACAAAGTAATTTAGATTTTATTGGAGGAAAACAGAGCCGCAGCAGAAATAATGTTCCAAAACTCAGATGTAAGGGATCTGTTTAACACCTGGAAAAGTAAGCAACGGGCAGAATGTTATTGAGGAAGGGAGTGACTGCATAAGTACTCCTTGTTCTCCTATTTATTCCTAAATTATAAATGATAACATAAAAAAACTGCTAATCTATATTTTTAAAGAATTTTTCTCTGTTAATTGACTGGATTGTGTTTCTTGTGCTAGAGATCAGAGCTTGGAAATGTTCAAGCAAGCCATCTGACTTTCAGCATCACATTGTGGTGATTAAGTTAGGATTCCAAAAAAAGCCTTACAGGTTTCTGTCTGCAGAATGTATGAAGAGATCCTAGCACCTTGATTAGAGTAGTCCCCCAGTAGACTGAGTGGTATTTTGGCTATTCTCGTTGTGTTATGTCAGTAGAGGCTGTTATATATCAGTCAGTTCAAGAAAGAGCTGCATCAGTTTTGTGCTGTTGTCCCAGGGAAGTGCTGGATGGGAGAACTTTGTCGCTCCAGGGTGTGTGTGAAGTCGTGCACAAAAATAAAAATGAAGAAACTATGTTCTCAAAATTATTGTTGCCTGGTAATATTTATACTAGAAGATTGTTACCATAAATGACCACAAATGATTTTGTCATGATAAACATAGGAAAAGCCAGGGGGAAAAAAAAGACTTGGCTGTACATTATTAGAGCAGGTATGACATATTTTGTGAGAATTCATTTGGTTGTGTACTTTCTTTCTGCTTGCTTGCTGAGTGTCTAGTAGAGTTTAACCTGGGGTTGGAATGTGTGATAAGACTACTGTAAGTTGTTACAAGTAAGAAGAGGCAGTGTATATATGCCAGAGATGACTTACTAGCAGTTTGAAATGTTCACATGGCAGATGGGGGTCATAAACTTGGAGGGAGACTATTTATGAACGTTTCTGGGGAAAAATAAAGGCTTGCATATGTGAAGATTTACCAGATGAGTGCTAAAACAATCACTGAAAGAATAAATGGGATTCTCATTTTCATTTTGCTTTTTTTGTTGCTTTCTCTGTCAGTTTGAATCCACGCTATCTCCTGTGATGTCCATGGTCTAGAGATCAGTTTTTTTCTTTTTTTGTGGTTGGATAACCCTGTGCTTGTTTGTGGCTGCACTTCCTGTGTGTTAGTGCAGTATTAGCAATTATGTGGCTGACTAGTGATATTTCAGAGCTCATCCTGGAGTCAGAGTTCATAGAAATACAATATGAAAGTGTATTTATTGCTGAAGGTTTGTTCATCCTTTCATTTATAATACTGGTGACTTGTGAATATTGGTTGTATTTTAGTTACTGCTATTGGTGATAAAATTACTGCTAAGATGAAAATTTAATTATTTGATCATTTCAGAAACCTTAGAATTTAGGCACTGTAAGATTTTTTTTTTTTTGTTAACAACAAACTATCAGGAGCCAATAACTCAGAGGTCTTAATGAAAGTAAAAGAATTTTTAGAAAGTGATGACAGTGCAGTGTACTCTGACCTAAGACGTGTTTTTTTACTAAGAAGCCAAATAGTAAGTAAATGCTTAGTTTTGTTATGATGGTTTTTGGGAGCAAATTGAAAATACTAATAAGAACTGTAACTCAATATTCCAAAATATCTATTATTTAATCAGGAAACTGGAATAGCAGTCTTGGAAATCTGGTCTGCAGGAAATTAAGTATTTAGGCTTTGTTTTCATTTAACTACATTATAATATTACTTTAAAGCCTGGAAAGCATCCAGTATGCTTTTAGGCACTTCTGTTGAAACAAAAATTATAATTTTGATAGACTGGGTTGGGCAAATTTGTCACATGAGTAAATAAATCCTTGGGAGGAAGGTACATGTAGACAGTAGTTCTGTGTGTGCATGTATTTTTCTTCATATATAGAGACTTGCACACACATATATAGATGTACTTAGAGCAAATACTTAAGGAGCTGTTCTGTCTTAAAATATGCTTGAAGCATTGTCTTACTGTGTTAAATAAAGAACATATAAAAAAGGTAGTGCCATCTTAGGAACACAAAGACATTAAATTTGTGGTCGTGTACGTGTAAAAGAAGCGATACTGGAAAGCAGGAAAGTTCAAGCCTTAGCAGTGCCTAATGGAGAGGTGAAGTTACTGGCCTGTGTAGAGTGGTTTGCTCCTAAGAGCCAGTATGGATACAGACCGCTGGCCAGGCTGTTCTGCAGTATATTTCCTGTGTGACCTTGGATATTTGATGTAACCGCTTTGTCTGTTATTAATACAGCACTGCGTAAGGATACCCATGTCTCTGCAAACTGGACCCAAAAGCTCTTTTTCAGACTCCTCAGCCTTGTTCAGAACCAATTTTTTCAACTGAGGTGGAGCCTAATAGTATTGTCCCTTTACTCCTTTTGGTGCCTTGTTGGGAAGTGGTTCCTATATCCTCAACACAATGCATCTTTGTCCTGAGCATGCTCTTAATACCTAGATTCTGCATCTCAAAAACAGGAATAGTGTGGCACGTTCTTGTTTCATAGTTTAAATACAATTTGTGGGACTTAATGGCAGTGAAATGTACATAGGGCCTGGTTTAATAGCGGTGTTGTACTTCACTGTTACAAAACATGTTTTGTGTATTTTCTATGTGTTTTGACCACATTGATCTGCAGGAAGTTGTGTTTTGCCCTTGAGCAGAAAAAAGGTGTGGGAGAATATTCTCAGAGCAAGAATGTGAGTCATAATCCTTTGCTGAGACCAGAGTTTCAATTTTGATGTA
Organism: Porphyrio hochstetteri; assembly: GCA_020800305.1. Classification (NCBI taxonomy): domain Eukaryota; kingdom Metazoa; phylum Chordata; class Aves; order Gruiformes; family Rallidae; genus Porphyrio; species Porphyrio hochstetteri. The sequence continues at coordinate 7,303,548 of CM036915.1, read as the reverse complement.
GAATCACATGTTTACAAAATGTTTACAAGGTACAATTTACTTTCACTGGAGTCTATGCAGAGTCCCCTTCAGTTTAAATTTCACACAGGTTAAGGTTTTCCCATAGGGTTTTGAGCTTTTCTCAAAAGTTCAAAATAAAAATGTAATCTGGATGTCATCTGGGGCCACCTCAGTCTGTGAAATTTAATAGGATTAGATCAGAGACTGTAAAATGGCATACAGCTACATCAAAATGAGCTTCTTCAAACTTGGTTGAACTTGAATTTTTAACAGAACCTGAAATAGTCTTAGACTTTGTTGTGGCTCTGCAGCATAACTGGAATCTCAATATTGACAGCTCTTCCCCTTTCTTCTCTGCCTAAAAAAAAATAAAAATAAAGCCATGCTATTTCACTTTTCTTGAAGTACTATAGACTGGAGGCATGTGAATTTATGGCAAGTTAAGTTTTCACTTAAAGCAATGTAATTTTCAGCTTCCATGGTTGCTTAGAGAAGTAAAAAACCAATCTAGATTATTGCATGTCAGCTCAGATTTTACAAAAACAGGTGAGTTCAAACCCTTATTAAAAATTCTATTGATTTGCAACTCTGTGACCTGGTTTTGGGGCCCCAAACATTTTGTTACTGTAACAACAGGTTTTTCACACTAGCAGAAGGAGCAGCAAAACTGGAACAAAACTGAACAAATATGATGTTATTACATAAGATTGACATACTTAATCCTTTTTATGGCCACAGCTGTCTGCAGTGACAGGAATATACTATGTTGCTGCTTATGATTAGATAATCCTATTTCTTGGAATTCTGACAATATGGTATCTTTAAACAAGAGTATTTATACCTTGCTCAACAGAAAAGTCATCAAAATGCTTCCTGTTCCCTCTTAGTAACAAACAGTGACACGTGATCTGTTCAGAGCCTCTTGTGAAAACCTACTTCAATATATGCATCAAACTTGATAGAATTTCTTTTTAAATTATGGTGCATTTAAATATATCAATAATGTCTGCTACATTATAGTGTTAGCTTTGTAGTTTGAGACAGCTTAACCTAACATATAAATACATTTCATAAAATGGAAACGTGGCTGAGGTTAAAGTTGTACTCATAGTCAAGCAATCCTAATAGTTCACTGGCAGTATGTTAGTGTAGTTTCACTTGTCTGAAGTTTTAATAAACCCTCTGTAGTGGAAATTAAAGCACAAGTATGTATGCATCTTGTAGCAGGGAAAGATGACTTTGAAACAAAACCTGTTTCCTTCTATAAAATAAAAAATGTTTGTACAGACATGACCTTTCCTTTTCCATATTAGATCTGTACGTGTAATTTCAATAAATGTCATTTGGCAGAATGTTGACCTTACAGAAATTGTAAGTTTCAGAGACTTCTTAGTTGCTGGTACTGTGCTTTGTTGATGCTATTTATGTGTAGTCCAGCTTACTCCTCCTAAGTTCATGAACACACAGTGAGCTATGATGACAGAAGCAGGAGTGTGTATTTGGTTTTGATGTAAACATAAAAAATATCTGCAAAATACATGTGAGCAACTTCAGAAGCTAGTCAAATCAGTCCTCTAGTCTTTCCTGTGACAGAGGTGCTTACTTTCCCTTACTGTCCATGTATCCTTTATTCCCTGTATCCCAAGCTGTTTTCTGTAAGAAAGGTGTGAGCCTTTACACAGAAGTCTAATGAATTTATGTAAATGTTTCATGTGTGCATTGGTGCAAGGTGAAACAATTGCTTAGTATAACATTTTTGAAGGGGACTAAGTTCCTGCTATGGTGTTAAATGCATGATCTTGCAAAGCAGGTGCTTCTTCCTCAACGCTGTTCTTGACATACAATTACGGTTAGAAGGGTTGTTTTACTCCATAGCTGTATTGCTGATTTGTTCTCTGTAGTACCCATGGTTTTACCCAGTTTAGTGAACTGGTGGAAAGTGCCACAAAAGTAAGAATTGGATTCTCTAGTTGTACCTTACTTGATACTTCTGTTGATAAGAATCAGAGCAGAACCCCAGCTAGACCTTTCTGCTATAGATTTGCAGTGATATGGGTAAGGAAGAGCGTTCTGTAGAGGAGATAGTGGAGAGCTCTGAAGTCTTACACAGGTTGGGGTAGCATGAGAAGGAAATGTGTGTTTCACATGTGTGCAGTATGTACAGTAAAACAAATAGCTTGAAGAAAACATGGCTTTCAATCAACTGGTATTTGCTAAGGTTTGGGTTGAATGCAATATCATATTATTACAGATTAGCAAAAAAAAACCCCGTTACCACTTGTGACTGTGGTCCTTGTTCATGTCAGGTAAGAAATACTGCAGCCTGCCTTTAACTTACTGTGGCCAAAGGGTTATACAGTTATTGTAGCTCTGTTCATCTATACTTAACTGAAATTTAACATCAACAGCTGTAGCTTGAGCCTTGATTTTACTCATATTAGAAAATTAATTTTTCTAAAAGAAATTAATCTCTTGCAAAAATGTCATCTTTCAGAGTAGCTCTTAATTTTTCTAGCAGTTTTCATGATCTAAAACATGAGCAAGGGGCACTGCGCTCTTCCTTTGAGGAAGAGAGGTAGCTGCTGGAGGGAAAATCTAGTGAATGTGCTTATCAGAAGAGAACTCGGGCCTGCATCTCAGCTTCAGCATCAAATTGATCCATTCTTAGCAATTTCATTGCTGCTGAAAGCTGATTTAGGCTAAAATTTAGTTCACTTTCATGGTGGGGGTTGAGATGCTGATTTTCTTGAGAGAAGCTGAAAGGGAGCTTGAACTTCCGCTTTTCCAGCTGGTCCAACAGGATTCATAAGATTTTTTTTGTTGCTCATGAGGAAGTTGTCACTTTAGTAAGAATGCTCATTGCAACAAATTGATAGCACTGGAAAAGCATCATCTTGTTTTGCTTTTTCAATATTTTTCTTTTGGGATGTGGCGAACGGTGAATTGTTTCCTTCTCAATGACTTGTTTGGAAGTGGGCGCATTTTTAGTGGTGGATGCCTCTCTGCTGAAGAGGACATTAGTTACTGTTACTCAATGACAAAACAGTAGTTCTAGGAGCTAACAGTAAATCTGCAAAAGAAAGTAAATATGCCTTTGATTTCAATGCATGAAATTTGGCTGAGAGCTATCTGGTGTGTGTTACATGAGTTCCAAAAGAATATGTGTCATGGATCTACGTAAGGGTTTGCATCTGCCTCAGCCTCCTGTTGCTTTTGCTGCTGTTTGACTTCAATATTTTTCCATTTCTTAGGTGTATTTTTATATTTTAGGGACTACATTAAGCTATTTTGATCAGCACTTGAATCGTCTTGAGGGAAAAATTATATGATTTTGTCTTTTTGAACACTTTTCTTCAGGCTATTCCATCCAGTTATGCTGCATACATACAAAGGTAGGGCTTCTGTGGTTTTTGAAGGTAAATTGGATTTTAAATTCAAATAGGCATTCTTTCTTTGTATGCTTTATTATTGGGTTTGTGTAGGGAATGAAATGTGTTTTTATGTGAAGTAGAAACGTATTTTTGGGTTTTCGTAATTCTTAGTACTGAAACACAAAGACCAGCATGTCTGAATTTACCATAGCCATCACAGAACATCTTTTGGGGGATTTGTATTGAGTATTATAAAGAAGCATACCCATCAGATTATTATTGTAGTGAATGGAACAAATACATATGCATTGAAACTAGCAGTAGTGTCTGAATACCTAGCATTTAAACCCCTAACTAGGTGCAGTGACCTGCATGGAAGCAGCCTAAAATGTCTGTGTTCTTTAAGACTGGAAAATAGTTGTCATAATTGTATGTGCCTCCTACCATAGCAAGCCTTCATTTTAAAGGGATTGTTGCAGTTTATGCTCACATTTCGATAAATGGGGCTGGAAAGTCTTTGACCTGTGGAAATCCTACCTGCACAAGGATATTGTTTTACAGCCTATAAAATTTAATTAAAACAAACAAAAATTTCTGTGAGATTTGTTTGTTTAGAGCTGACTGTATGTGGCGGATGCAGTTTATCTTGCGTGCCTGAAGTTTGTGACTCTCTTTGCCAGCACAAAGTCACAGTGTGATGGACGTGACTTCTGAACTCTGGAAAGTTTGCAGTGGACTCTTAGACTGCTCCGAGGTCATTCACCTCTGTTATGGACACTAATGAATTTGTACAGCTACTAAGGCTAGACTGGAGCTTGGAATTACTTTGGTAGGTTTGTTTGCACCCCTGCCCCCAATACACTTACAAGGCTTAAATTTCTATTCTCTAGAAGAGCAAGACATTTTTTAAAAAGTTACTGTAATACTTGTACCTTGTGGTTTTTCTTCAACCTTCCATACAGCTCAGATCACTGTTTTTAGCTACAAAATCAAATGGGATGGAGTAGGTCATGATATGTATTAAATGCTCACTTTTTATTTCAGCCTTCTTTTGATTTCCCCCCCTTTCAGTGATAAATGAAATAGTAAATATATGTATATAAAAACCAAGGGTACAGCTAAGAATTTTCTTAATAACATTTCTGTGTAAGTGCCATTGCTTGTTTCATATTATTTTCCAGAAGTATTATCTTGACTGTGCAGTGTTTCTTCCAGCAGTAACAAAGCATGAAAATGATCTAACAGATGCATGGCAGATCTATAATCACCTTAGATTTTAAAGGTAACTTAATGGAAAGTATACTTTGTGGAGGTTTTACTGTTCTTGTCACTACAGCCCAAAAGTAGATCATGAAAAACAGTGTTAAATATGTGGATCTTCCTGGTGTATAGTGCTTTTTAAAATGTGGGCTTCCAGTTGTTCCTTAACCTTTCAATTGTACCAGATACTTAAACCATTGTAGATCTCTCTATCATTCAGGTGCCAGTATAAGCAAACCATGATCTATTTTCTGTGAATCTAATGTATTAGGAGTTTAAAGACTTGTGTTTTTGTAGTTGTATTAGTTTTAAATTCTGCACTGCAATATCAACTAGCCAGTGAAAACAGTACTTTAGAAAAGCTTCAGGCTTATTTCTGCAGTATGAGTCATTGTTAAAAAATGGTTTCATCTATTTATTTTCTCCTGCAGTGCAGTTTTGCTGAGCAAACTAGCACTGAAACTTAGGACCGCATCTCTCAGGAAATGTTTTCTGTAGAGTTTTTCTTCTCATGTTAAACTTTCTTGTGACTGTTTTATAGAAAGGTAAAAAAATCTTATCTGTCAGGTATGTGATAATTTGAACTGTCAAATATGTAAGTTCCATTCTCAGACAGAATTATTCCAGTCTTGTTAAGTAGAAGGCTTTTGGGTTTGTTTTTATCAGAACCTTATTATGTTGATCTACCCTGCTTGCTAGAAGGTGTGAGGAAGGCTTGTCAGTCTCAGAAAAATCTCACTATGAATGTTCTTTCAAATAATTTTAATAATAGAAGTTAAAACATTGCCGTTTCATATACTGGTGGTTTCTGCTACCTTTTAAACATCAGTGATGTGTGAAGGGAAAGAAGTCTTAAGTCCTTGCACTATGTTCCAGTAGTCAGGTTTTCCTGTGTTTAACTCGCCATGCAGTGGCAAGAACGAACCTGGCCTGGTAGCAGTAGTTTCGTCATATTAATATGGGAGGAGTTTTTATTTTGCCTTTAAAAAAAAAAAAAGGAACATAATACCTTTTTTTTCTTTTCTTTTCTTCCCTGTGCAATTTTTGTAGCTTCATTATCTTGACTGCATTAGCTGCAAAATGGCCTTATCTTGGATGAGGCTTCCAGACAGCTCTTCTAGTCTCTCAAATACATTGCTTTGATGTTCCTGTCATAAGGCAGATTGCAATGAGAGAGGTTGTGTTTAGAACTGAGAAACACTGTAAGATTTCACAGCATATCTTGTTTTGGCAAAATACATTGCAGCTTTTGAGTGTCTGTCACATTGAATCTGGAAGTAAATGCAAATTAGATTATTTTGTTATTACAATTGTTTTAAGGCATTCTGTTGGAAACTGTTGAAAGTGGGTATTTTCTGGAAGCATCTTCTGTTTATTAACAGCTTTAAAGGGTGGTTGATTTTTTTTTTTCTCTAGTTTTGATGTTATAGCAAATTCAGTGGGATTGGAGCTATATCCTATCGCTTTGAGAATTATCCCAGTCACCATGCTGCTTGATACACTGGACATGGTGTTATCTACCAGTACTATGGCAGCTGTTCTACTTCCTGTAGAAGTTAAGGACTGTTACTTGGAGTGGGGCCCCACCTTCCAGGTAAGTATCCACTGTAGGCTGTCGAACACTTCTCTTGCTTGTTCTTTGCCTCAGCATTGAGTAACTCCCACAGAAAACACTGAGGAATTCAAAGCATTATCGTGTATTCAGATCAGCTGTATTTGCAATATGTAAAAATGTTGCTAAGTCTTAGTCTTGCTAGATCTTGGGATTTCCACATCTTGGGTGTATGCCCTCACACTCTGGGCACTGATGGGGATGGTCGCTGTGAGTATCCACTACGTTTCTTTAAGTTAGCTTTTTACTACTTTTATTTCAAGTGCTTTTAAATTATTACTCTCAAATGGAATGCACTTTAGTTTCTTTTTTTAAAAAAAAGAAAAAAGCATTGTGCTTATTTTTGAATTGATCCAAACTATTTACTTTTTAGATTTCTGTGTAGCCAACAGAACTTGTAATCAATCAAAGAGGTAAGTAGAAGTGGCAGTAAATTTTTAGTTGTTGGTCCAGCTGAACAAAGGCTAATATATGCAATTCTAAGAGGTTACCTGATAACAAGGATGTAGGACTGTGTGACTCCACGTGTTGCTTTGCTGTTCTAGCATTACATTATTTCCATCTTTGGACAAAATTTGTGCAAACAGCTCATTCACATAAGGATTTGTAAAGCTTTCCATTGAATAAAACTCAGAGAGGCATTGAATTCTTCTAGAAGTTGAAGCTGCAGGACTGACTTCTTGATTACATTAGTGCACCTAGTTGCAACAACTACACTCCAAATTTAGACTTAACACACGTTGTTCTAAAAATATTTTCAATTAAGTTCAGCCCATAAAAAGTGGGGGAAGTGTTGGTGCTCAGCAGCACTGGACAATTATGTTACTTAGTAACTGGATGAGTTATGTGAAGCAGCATGAACACACCTGGGAAAATACTTGTATGCACTAGCATTAGCTTTTCTTTTAGTTATGATTTCCAACCACTTTATTGAACAACTCTACTTAAGAATGCTCAGTTTATGTTTGAAAATATCTTGGTAGAATACACTAACTGGATTCCTAGCTAACTCTGATTGTTACTATTTTCTGTAAAGATAGTCAAATTACTTTTGATGTTGTGCATATTCCCAAGAAAGCTGCTGTGCCTTCTTACAGCTTTACTGAACATTTGTTCTCCATTCTGCTTATTTCCTTTTTAAGGGCCTGGGTCCAGGCCAAAGAGCACAATTATGCTTACACGGGCCTTGATTCTTAAACACATGCCTAAGTAAGCAGGCCCGTTAAAGTCAATGGGATTACGTGCATATTTGAGTTAGGTGCAGGCTTAAGTGCTTTGATGAATTGAAGCTTTACCGAGTGACTGAATATTGTAATACAAAAAAGCTTTTCTAAACACAGATACATTAATGAAAATGCTTAGCATTCTCACATGGATAGAATCAGAAATACATACTTAGTGGGGAAAAAAGTTACACTCGGTGAAAAAAAAGAGTACTTCATGACACAATCATGAGGGACTAATGGGCATTGGTGTTGTACTGAAAGAGGAAGTCCCATATATGCTGCATGTTTTTAGTGTGTATCAGTGGGAAATAATTGCAGTCACGCAGTTCACAGAGTTACTGTAGCAAAAGTTTATCATATCTGCAACAGCATCATTCTAAGAGCTGGCAGTTACTTGGGACTTTCGGCTCTGTATTTTTACTGGACTGCTGCAAGCTAGCAATTTCCTTGAGTGACCTTACCATCCAAATGTAAAATTTTCTTTGGCTTTTCAGCGATTCCCAAGCAGAAATCTGCTCAGACAAAGCAATACTGTGGCTGTTTCCATTGAAAAGGGAATTCGTATAAACTGGAACCTTTGAGAAAGATCTCAGAGCAACCTAGTGATCAGCATGTACTATGATACTAAAATGAAATTAGCAAGGCTGTGTTCACTTGTATTATACCTGTTTGTGTCTTTTTTGAGCCAAGGTCTTGCATGACAGTGAACCCACAACTTTTATAGTTGTGGGAGCTGACCTTTGTCTGTTGACTTTGAAATAGTTTCATGTGATTAGAGAAATCTGCATGTGGCAGAGAAGTATCTGCCTCTGCTTCGGAGGGTAAGGACAAAAGCTACAGCATGTCATGAAAAGTGCTTGGTCCCTCCGTCTTGTTTCTGTCTCTTCTCTTGCTCTCCAGGAGTTAGAGTGGGAGCGCTGACAGTGGCAGGAAGGAGGCTGTTGACAGGTGAGGAAGAAACAAGGAGATGAGATGTGTTTGTATTTCTAAATTACCATGGAATGATCAAAATAAATACCCATGAGCTTTTAAAAATCTTCAGCTTGTACTTGTGAGCACACTGTGAAATCAGATGACCTTTTCTTAATCTTTGAAGAATTGTTTTTTCTGGAGACCCTTTCCTCCTCTGTGAAGCTCAGTTAGGTAACTGCACAAGCTTTACAAGCAAAATCAAGGAACTTTGCAGTCCCCCAGAAGCTCTTTACTAATGTCTTGAGGGCAGTGGGCTCCAGTTTAGAGAACATCTGCTTTACACAATATCAGGTAATACTATATAATTGAATACTTTTCAGATGCCAAGCTGTGGAGAGTTTTCTGCAGCTGTACCATAGTTGGTTTCCGGCTTCAAGTAACAGTTGCAAAGTGGCTGAAACTAACAAATAATGACCCTGAATGGACTGAATGCTGTGATGCTGTTTAATTGCTCTCTGCTGCTGTTCCTGACTAAATTTTTCTTTGGGAATAAATAGGTCAGTGTGAAAGCTTATGAGACCAAAGATGTGTGTTGGTATCACAAGCTTGGTTTTTGGGGGTTTTGGTGTGCTTATGTGTGGCTTTTTGTTTTTTGTGCAGAAAGTTAAGTATTGGGATTTGATAATGAAAAACATGAATCTGATGTACAACAAAGAATAAATAATGTCTTGTGAATTCTTGGATTTTACATCTTTAGGTTCATGGAGTTTTAAAGGTATTAGTATAACAACACAGCAGATACTAATCTCTCCACACTGGGTAGTGCCAGAGATTTAGTCTAAATCAGTGGGTTTTGCAAATGTGACTTAAGTAACATCAAATTTAAATGTAGTTTAGCATCTAGCTTTCAGTTTCCGGTATAGCTGATGGACCCACTTGTATTTTCCTAGGTGGGTTTTGTCATGTGTATGTGCTGCAAAACTAGCAAAGCAGATAAAATTGCTAGGAAAAAAAATAATCACTATTTCTGTCCGTAGGTTTGTTTATTTGTGTGAGGAGAGAATATGTATGCCATTCTTATTTTAAGTCTTTCCTGTTACTTGGAGTGCTTTTGGCTATTTTGGGTTGTATTTCTGGTAATATTTTTTAGTAGTGTAGTTTCGCAGTTATAAGGTTATGCTTGTTTAATCCACCAGCAATCCAGTTTTACACTCTCTGTAGTTGGTAATTCTTGACACATTTGATTTATTTAATTTCAGTAGTGGTCAGGTTTCATTGTGGGCTTTATTGTACCACAGTGAATATCACTGGTCTTAGGAGGCTTTATCTTTCATTTATTTAGATTCAGTTGGAGTCCTTGAAGATACTGCCCTATTTGCAGCAGTTGCATTACAGCCAGATGATAATCCCAAATGATGAGAAATATATTTTTTTCTCCTGTCTCTGGAGCTTCTGCAATGACAATTCTGTATGTGACTTTTAAAGATTTTTATTATTTTATTTATTTAGTTTTTAAATAGTGGTAGACCTCTCTTATTTGAGCCATCTCTGGCCTGCTGTGGTGTAGAAGTGGTCATCTCTTCCTACTGGCTGTCCTGCCTTCAATAGTATCTGAAGCAATTTAGCAAGTTTTATGCTATCACCTGCCATTTACCTGTGTTTTTTTTCCGGCTGATGCTTTATACTTTATTGTGCCTTCTTTGTAAAACGGAATATCTTACTGTTTGTTCTTAGAGTGGTAAGGGGAGGAATTTGATAGCTTTGGCCCAGTAACTGAATGTCGTGGTTTAACCCCAGCCAGCAGCTAAGCATAACACAGCTGCTCGCTCACTCCCCCCACAGCAGGATGGGGGAGAGAATCAGAAGAGTAAAAGTGAGAAAACTTGTGGGTTGAGATAAAGATTGTTTAACTGGTAAAGCAAGAGCCAGGCAAACAAAGTCAAGCCAGGAGTTCAGTCACCACTTCCCCTCAGCAGGCAGGTGTTCAGCCATCTCCAGGAAGGCAGGGCTCTATTGCATGTAATGGTTGCTTGGGAAGACAAACAGTTTGTAAAAGCATTTTGAGGTGGAAGAAGGGGGAGGACTGGTGTACCAGTGCTGCAAGAGTAGTAAGCTTTGTAATAATCCTCTGTGCTTTAAAACCTCTACAATTTAGGGGGTGGTATAAAAGCTAGAAGTTGTTCATACATGCAGTATTTTTCTTACCCCATGTTTGAAAGAATAGTTGAATAGCTTTTGACCAAACAATATTTCTGTACTGTGATTTTGACCCAATGAGTATTTATATAATAGTTTATATTTGGAGGAGTTCTTCCATATTTCAGAAGAATAGGCATGATACTTTAAAATATGAATTATGTTGGCATCTTGGTAATGAAATGCTGGTACTTGTGGAGTGACACAAAGAAGACACAGCGTACTGAATTTATGTTAAAGCACTTCTTAGAAATTATTTTGTCTCCTTAAGCAGTTATTGTTTTGAAGCCAGAAAAAAGCTAAGTGGAAAGGTTATACATTGGAAAACCCTATATAGGCTGCTGCTGGAAATTTACACAGCAGTTAATAGATCCAAAAGCAACAGCTGCAGAGTTCCTCCAGGAGTGGTGGAGTTCTGGTTCATTCTTAAAAAGTGTAGGCTAGTTATGTGGGGCATGTTGCCAGAGAAACTGCTGTTGGCAGCGTTGACTTTTGCACACCAGGGAGAGTTCTGGTGGTTTGTGAAGCATGTTGGTTGTTCGCTGTGACCCAGTGATGGTTTGATGCAGTGCCCCTCTGAGCAGAGTTTTGAGTAAGTCACTCAGTTGGCTTCGTTGCCTATTATTTATTACTATAGCTAGAATTCTGGAAGAGAGCAGGATATGCTATGGCTATATATTTTTGATTAAATGCCATTTAAAATATAAGGTAAAATATAATTAGGCATACTTTCCTTCGTGTCACAATGTGGAAAATAGGTATCAGCTCATCTGTTCAGACTGCACACGTATAACTCTCAGGAGAATTTAGTCTTATTAGATGATACGATGTAATTTTGCATTATACCAGCTGAAGTAATGAACAGAATGGCTTGTCTTTGGCTTTGTTATAAGGATGTGCAAAACTTGAAGTGCCATGTCTACAGTTTGACACCTGTGTAATTAGAAAAATTGTAGTGCTTCTTCCCTTCCCCACCTACCCATATCTCCCTTGTGAAATGGTGGATTTTGTCATGGATACTTGCCCTTGTTCTTACTGCTTTTCCTCTGATGTGCTGAGTGTTCCCGTTACTGTCTCCTACTCCTCTCCCTTCTCAGTCAGCATGAATACATTAGGTTTACCGAAGGATATTTATCCTTTGATGAGGAGGATGAAAAGTGTTTGTTCCTGGATCTTTAATTCAAGGCAGAAATGCTGAGTCTTTGTTTATGCTTCTGTAACTCTTACATAGAGTAATCAGCCTTTGCGTTGCTTCTGCTGAATTATACTCAGAAGGCTAAATTTTACCTATTGCATCTAGGTAATCTGTGCAACATACCAATTTATATACTTAAGTAATGATTTATCTGGTATAGCAGAAAAAGATATTTGTTAATATTTTGGGATTTGATTTATTGAGAGAAATACAGACATACTAAGGACTTATTAGCCAGATTTTTCGTAAGGATTTCAAATAGGCAACTCCTAGCTCTGAACAGCTGCAACTTTGAAAAGCTGAACAGTGACATTAAAAATAAGAAAAGGTACCTTGGAAAAAAAAAATTTACACATGTTAACCAGCTGTTGGTCAGAGTAGTAATCGTGGAATGAGATTTACAGAAAAGTTGTGTGCCAAGGATAGCTATGTAATTGAAGTGCCCAATCCAGTTCCATACAAATGAATTTTAGTAATAGAAAGGGCACTTGTTTGTAGCATATATAAATGATAATTGCACACCTGCATGGATTTGGAGAAGAAACTTGTTGGTTTGTAGGACTTTGGATAACTTTTTTTTTCGGAAAGATTATCAATTTAGCATTCTTTCATCCTAACAATATCTACAGCAAATCAGGATAATATTTATAGTACATGTTTGTTTCACTAAAAATAACAGGACAAAAGGTTTTCAAATAGAGTGTCCAGAACTCTTTTCTGAGGCAGCATAGGTCACTAATAATGTAAAAATTTTTGGTGGAGAGACAATACACTAAGTTATTTTGGGGTTTTTTTTTTGTAATTAATAACTCAGTATATCATTAAATCTTTTCTCAATAATACCTAGTGGTCTCAATCTTGAGATTTAGATTTATTTTATTAGGGAAGTTGATGTTATCTTGTTGGTTAGACAAATAGAATGTTAAACTACTTATCATGGTATTCTGCTTTTGACTCATGGAAGACATTCTGGTATTACACTAAATTGTACTTTGCATGGACAAAAAGCTGGTTTTTTAGTCTCATATAAATGAGTTAGAACACATATGGAATAGGACTTTATTAAAGGTATTTCAGGCCTGTTTCAAGATAATAATGTCCTGAAAGATCTTCTGAAAGGTCTTATGTTTAAAATGAAAAGAAGTTGTAAAAATGCATTGTGGTCCCTACAAATTCTAAAAATTCTGTAAAATAGCACAGATCCAATTTTGAAATATTCTCAGCTTCCTCCTATACATGCTGAATAAGAAAATAAGGTATGTTCTGCACCATTTCCTTGAGTCCGGGTGTTAAATATCAGATTAGATCTACATCATGCTACTAATGTATTGTTATTTTATTTTGACTGCTAGTTGATTTTTTTACAAGTTTAATTTTATTATTCCATCAATGTCATTACAGTGGCCATCTGTTCTTTTTGTGCCAGGGTAATTTTAGAGCCCGCACCTGCCCTCTGCTTGACTCTATAGATGTTTATGACATTAATTAACAGTTTCTTCACACAGGAAGAAACTACCTGAATTAATTAGTGTGTATTTTTCATGAAAACCTGTATTTTACTCAGAACTATTAAAAATTTTCAGGCTCACATGTTTATACCATAGGTATATTCCCCTAATTACCAATAACAAGACTATTTCAAGATTTGCTTCACAGATGACCTGCATGTGCACTTTGGAGGGTACATCTCTGAATCCAGATGGGGTGGGGCAGTTATTTTCTATTAATTGTCTTCAAGAGGATGTCCTTTGGGTTTCAAATTGGAGTGCAAAGATTACTTTTCCTGTCTTCCCCACCCCCTTTTTTTCCTCACTGGAATTGAAAAGAGTAATTTGATAATTTATCTGAATGGATATGGAATCCTTTCCTTTCCTTGGCTGGGGAAATCCTTCCTTAACAGACATATTTGGAGATAGAGTTTATTGCATGTAGTGAGTGAAGTGGTTACTGTCTGGAATAAAAGTATTCGGTGTGATTCTGTACACAAGTGAGAAAAAAGACTGATTTTCTGCAGAAGGTCTTAAGATCTGCCTTTCTCTCTCTGTGTGAAAATAAACACAGTTTATGTTTTCTAAGATTACCATGTTGTGCTTCAAAGTTGGCAGCCACTACTACATTTAACTGCTTAGGCCTGAGGTACTATAGTGTTGATGCCTTCTCTTTTTTGGTAGGAGAGAACATTTACTTGTCAGAACTTCCATTTGAGCTCAGCTCCAAGTATGGAAGCTTTGGATTACCCTGAAATGAAAAACTGTAACTGGAAATAAAGCGTTAAATTATTGCTGGAGCTTCTTTTCAAAATGGAATATTAAAAGTTCACATACAGAAGATTCAGCCTTTATTTGATGGATTATTAATAATTAATGTGATAGTGTGAACCCAGTAAATAATGACATGATGCCTTGCACTAACTAGGTAATTGAGTGTGTAGGCCTACCTGAAAGGGACATCATATAAATGGAAGAAGGTGAAAATACCTGTTTGATTCTAGGACTGGCCACACAGGTGAAGAGTATGTGGATGGAAAAGGATATTGCGGTGGTTTGACCCTGACTGGAGGCCAGATACCCACCAAAGTCACTCTGTCAATCCCCTACAACAGATATTAAGACAATTTTCAGGAAAAATTATGCCTATAGTGTTGCACATGCAAATTTCAGGAAATAAATTCTTCCCCCCCCTTTTTTTTTCTTCCTTTTCCAGGCTAACAGAGAATACAGATGTGTATTTCTATGGGGATGGTGATTTCTTGGTTTTATGTGAGGCTGTGTTAGCCTGGTGAGCCTTTAGGGAAGAACATATTTCTGTGGTTATTCTTTTTGCCTGGACATGCCAGTCACAAGGGCTAACTGCGGGCACCTCGGTCAACCTTATTGAGTTAATGTTAAGGGCGGCAACATTGCTCCTGAGAGCCTTAAAAATTTACTTCTAATAGACAGGTAATAACCCTCTGGGAACTTGAGGAGCTATGAGGGTGGATCTAATCTTTCATGTTTTTGCAGTCTGTTTTCTGGTTTTGTAGTGAATTTTAGGAATGAAGGATATAAAGAAAGACACATGAGAAAATAAGCAATCACCTAGTCTTTAATAGGACACAACCTGGATGCTGGAGAGAATGCTGTTATTTTTCATTAATACAGTAATCACATTTATGTAGTTTTTAGTAGATTATAAATGGTTTTTTTCCTGGGTAATTACACATAGCATCAGAACTCATTACTTCAAGTGTTTTTAATAGTGGCAGAATAGTACAAGGAGTCTGTTCTGCATCATGCACCTGGCAATTGCATTTGCTAGCTATGTAATAGTCTGTAATTTATGGATAAAATAATATTGCCAGATAACTAAATAGTAACACTGAAAAGTGTGTCAGCATTTGCAAAATTTATCACCTTCTCTTGTTGTTAGTGCCACAGTTGAGCTTCTATCTCCTCTTAGCTTTCTAAATTACCTGCCTAACAGTGAAAACCACAATAACATACAGAATCACAGAATCACAGAATCACAGAATTGTAGGGGTTGGAAGGGACCTCGAGAGATCATCGGGTCCAACCCCCCTGCCAAAGCAGCTCCCCAGCTCATATTGCACAGATAGGCGTCCAGACGAGTCTTTAATATCTCCAGAGAAGGAGACTCCACCACCTCCCTGGGCAGCCTGTCCCAGGGCTCTGTCACCCTCACTGTGTAAAAGTTCTTCCGCATGTTGGTGTGGAACTTCCTGTGCTCCAGTTTACAGCCATTGCCCCTTGTCCTATCTCCACAGACCACTGAAAAGGGGTTGGCCAATTCCCCCTGTGTCCCACACTTGAGATATTTATAAACATTAATAAGATCCCCTCTCAGTTGTCTTTTCTCCAGGCTGAACAGTCCCAGCTCACTCAGCCTTTCCTCATACGGGAGCTGCTCCAGGCCCTTAATCATCTCCGTAGCCTTCTCTGGACTCTCTCCAGGAGATCCCTGTCTTTTTTATACCAGGGAGCCCAGAACTGGACACAATACTCCAGGTGGGGCCTGACCAGGGCAGAGTAGAGGGGGAGGATCACCTCCTTAGACCTGCTGGCCACACTCTTCCTGATGCATCCCAGGATCCCATTGGCCCTCTTAGCCACCAGGGCACACTGCTGGCTCACAGCCAACCTGTCATCAACCAGGACCCCCAGGTCCTTCTCCACAGAGCTCTTCTCCAGCAGGTCATCCCCCAGCCTGTACTGATACAGACTGTTATTCCTCCCCAGGTGCAAGACTTTACACTTGCTTTTATTAAATCTCATCTGGTTTCTCCCTGCCCAGCTTTCCAGCCTGTCCAGGTCTCGCTGGATGGCAGCGCAGTGCTTTTGCGTGTCAGCCACCCCTCCCAGCTTTGTATCGTCGGGTACTTGCTGAGGGTGGATGTTATTCCCTCATCGAGGTCGTTGATGAAGACATTAAGCAAGACTGGAATGCTAATGGAAGGTTTTGATTTAAACTTTTAAAATTTTTTATTCATGTCTTCAGTTTGTTTCTGATTCAGAAGAAGATACAGTGTCTCTGCAGAGAGATTTAATACAGAATCTTTCCCTCCTCTGTGTATCTTTTTTTTTTTTTTTCTTGTTTTATTCTCTTGTACAATGATAGTTACAATAAGGTGGCGCCCTTACAAGTGAGGTATGCATACGACATCCAGTCAAAAATTTTCAGCCAAAAGCCTCACATGCTCAAATAATGTATTTCTAGCTTGCTTTGAAGTAATCTTTTGCCACGTTTTTGTAGACAGATAAAAGTTTCCTTGGCTCACGCTCCTTACCATCCAGAAGCTTTGTAGCCACACAGTGCTGATGTGTGCCTGGTACTTTCTCTGCAAAAGGCATGTAGTCACACTAAGCACTGTTAAACCTTCACACCTTCTGCCCTTTGTAAGTACAGAGCGGGCTTCTGGCCAGTGTGAGGACAGAGTGAGTGCCAGGTGTCATGTAGGCATTTCTTTAGAAGTAACAGTGCATGGAAAAAATTGCAAAATGTACCATCTTTAGCTGTAAGGCAGCTCCCTGCTCACTTAGTGGGGAACTTTAAGCAGGTATCTTTGGTCTTTGCTCCCCGGTGTTTGTGTTGAGAGGGTGTGCTGATTTATGCAAATCTTTTGTGGAAGCTTTTAACAGTAAACTTCAGCTTTCAGATGCTGGACTATTTCAGCAGCTGTTCTTGCAGCTATCATCTAGCAGATATTATGGTTCTGAAAACATTTCAGCATGCAGTCCACTACTCAGGAGTGATTAATTTCTGTGATGAAGTTTTAGATGCCTTAGTAGTTAACAGTTTCCCGTGTTCAAATTGGCTTTTCTGGAATCATATGAACTCCCCCTGTGCTTGAGTCTTTGGTTAATTCCTTGGCACTGCTGCCAGTGAACCTTCTGTGGAGAAACCTGACTCCTGGCACAAAAGGATTATATATCCCAGAGCTGGTACAGCTGCTTAGAGCTCAGGTTGAGCAATTCCAGCACTCAACTCTTCGAGCACTAGTGACCTACATCGCTTTAAAACCTCCACAAGCTACAGTTGCCCCAGAGGAGGAGAAAGTTGGCTCATGCGTTTTTCCCAGTTTTAAGAACATTGTTAAGGAAGCTCTGAAGCCTACTCATAGAGTGGGTATGTTTGAAAACAAAAAGGCAGATATTTTTAAAACTTTTGAAACTTTTTACTGTATAGCATTTGCTGCTTGCCTCTTTTTTTTTTTTTTTAAATTCATCAGGACTCTCAATCATATTTTTCTTTTAAGTTCTTTTTGGGAGACAAATAACAAGAATTGGATTGCATACTAATTCCTGATTACATTTTATATTTTGTTTTTAAAACAGTTGCAGTCTTCCTGCACAAACTCTTCTCTCTTAGTCCTATTGAGCATTTATTCTACAGTTACACCAGCTGCAATAGTTCTGGGCATAGTATGGTGCAAAAGGTCTGAGATTTTTGGAGATGTTCCTTTTGTAACAGTGGTGGAAGCCATTTGGCAACTAGGTCTTTCTTGATGGTTGGTATACCTTGTCACAGCCAAACTGTGTTTTGTACTTGGACCAGATCTCTTGAAGACCAAGCTTGGGTTTGTCTGCGTTGCACTGCAATGCATGTTTTAGTGAAGACTGTCAGCATCTGGGAGTTACTGGGTCCTGAAGTCACTGTCACTTTGTTTAAAAAATGTGTTCTGAGTACTTACTCTCGAGCGCTTTGATGTGTTTTTAAATATTTTAGTAAATTGTCTGCTACAAAAATAGTTTAAAAGCACATTTTTATTATAAAATACCAAGCTTATTCTCCAAACAGAAAGGTGGTAGCACTCAGAGAAGTATGGTAGAAGTCTAATGCTGAATACAGGGAATAGTAATTTCCAATAGAAGAATGCTTTTAGAGATGATTTTACATTCTTGTTGCTTTATGGGGGATAATTTCACTGGGTCAAGATAAACACAGATGTGGTGACTTGCTTTGGAATCTGTGGTTCTATCACACTTCAGGTACTTCTGTAGATTTCCCCAAGGGCAGAGGGTCTTCTTGAGTAAATGGATTTCATCAACTTTTCCTTGGATTTACTAAGCATTGAAGATTCATTATTAAAATTTGAATGTGAGATTTGAGATGAAATTTTGCCTTTGGAAATCTGTGGCAGTGCCATGTTTCATGATCAGATGTTTTAATGTGCTGAAAAGACTCAAGTCTCGTGGAGTTATCACCAGTTTTCTAGTTGCCCTTACCTTTGATGTTGATGGTGAATGTTCTTGTAGAAGAATCTCTGGAGGTTTGTGAAAGAAGCATTCTCAGTAGCTGTGTGGGTCAGAAGTGCATGTCCTGGTTCTAACCACTGCCACTGATACCCCTTTGCTCACCAAAGAGAAAAGGCATTTATGTGAAAGTTTATGTAATTTTACAAATGTCTTTTTCTGTAGGCATTGCATCTGCAGTCTGTGTCTTACTGCATAGGGAAAATGCTATTGTCACCAACAGTTCCTGTCAGAAAAGGGTTAGTAGTTGTGGGGAAGAATGGAAAAACCATATCCTAGAATATCCTGAGCTTGAAGGGACCCATAGGGATCATCGAGTCCAACTCCTGATTTATCATTTTAAATTGCTTGATAAACTACAGATCGAAGCCATTCATGATAAGGTTAACAGAACGTCACTTACTGTACTTCTGTCATTGAGAGGTAGAGAAAGCCTGTTTCGCCAGTAGTAAGTAGAGAGAACCTGGCTTTGGTTGTTTCTAGTTGGCCAAGATCTCTTACCTTGTTCGCAGTTTTTTCTATTTCTCATTCTTACATCTGTAATGACTAACTTAAGGGGTTCAATTGAGTTTTGCAAGTAAGTATTTTTGTTGTTTTAGGAAGGTTGATCATTACATATATTCTTTAATTTTCCATTTTAGTATATTTTCAATTGTGGACTATGTGTTAAAGTCCTATACTTTTAAACTTTCTAATAATATTTAGCTAAAATTGAAGTGCTGAAATACTTAAATTATCTATACTTTATTCTTGAATTTTCACTCTCAGTGATGAACAAAATGTCTTCAAGATGAAATTATGGTAGTTTAACCCAGTCAGTGTTTGTGGTATCTGTGTAGATTTTTCCTGTTTCTCTGTAACCTGTTCTACATAAGAAGGCCACAGTCTTTTCTTTATAAGCTAAAATCATATTCTCAAGGATCATTGGTGTTATTAATATAGTAGGATCAACTATTTAATCTTATGGGAAAGTGTGTGTGTTTTAAGTCAGAGACTCACAGAATGACAGGGGTTGGAAGGGACTTTTAGAGATCGTCTAGTCCAACCTCCCTGCCAGGCAGACCTAGGACGTCACACAAGACCACATCCAGGCAGGTTTTGAAAGTCTCCGTGGAGGGAGACTCCATAACCTGTCTGGGCAGCCAGTTCCAGTGTTCCATCACACTCACAGTAAAGAAATTTTTCCTCATATTGAGGTGGAACTTCCTATGTTCCAGTTTATATCCAGTGCCCCATATCCTATTACTTGGCACCAGTGAAAAGAGACTGGCCATATCTTATTGACACCCACCCTTCAGGTATTTAAACACATTCATCAGAACTTCTCCAGGCGGGAAAAACCCAGGAGCCTCAGCCTTTCTTGTAAGAGAGATGCACCATTCCCTTACTGTGTAGACAGCTAGCCTGTTGATTTAGAAGTGACATTGGGAATAATGTGTAAAACATCTTAATCTAACCTGGCTTTGGGAAGGATAAACCATTTGTTTTTCCTTGGATCAGTGAAAGGTGCTTAGATTGCATCTAATTAAAATGCAAAAATGTTACTAGCTTAAGACCAGCTCAGACCAACAATATCTTTCCCACTTTTAAAAGTTCAATTAAAAATATTTTAAAATACCTAGAACTTTTTGTATTCTTACTGGGCTTATATGGGCAGTAATGACATAAGACATTGGCCTGAATTAATTTATGGCATTAACTGCTATTATGAGTTTCTCTCCTGCTCTGTAGATCTTTCATCTTAATTCTGATTTACGGTGCTGTAAGCTGAATTAAACTACAGTTAGCTATTAAAACTATATAGCCAGAACCAGAAATCTGATTGGTATAAGCCTGTATTTTATAAGCACTAGCCTGTACCTTAGAAACAATCTGGTGAAAAGTCAGAAAACATGGCCAGGAAAATACTCATTAAAAAGTTTAAATGTGGTAGATGAATCAGGGTGGGTTAAAGCAAACAAAAGCCATGTGTCTGAGTTAACTGTTTGTTCTATCTGTTTGACAACATGTATATCATCACTGTATCTTAGTTGTCTGAAATTTTAATAGGTGCTAAAATGTCCACAGTGTTCTGTCTCTTTACACCTGAGCTCATTGCTACTTGATAAGTCAACTGAATTTAATCTTGCATGAAACAAAGTTATGTATCTAAAATGTGCAGTATTGAGCTGCCTCTATCAAATCAATAAATATACCAGTGTTGTCTTGACATTGGGTAATCCTGTTGATTTCACTTGAAAGGTTGCCTAGTTTTGGTTCTTACAGTTTATCAGAGACTGATGTTTGTGCCAGATTTTCTTCTGTTTGCTGAATGAAAAAATGTAGGACACAAGACAGGATATTAAGAACACAAGTATCTGACTAGTGAGGAAAACAATTCATATCAGCCACTTAATTGCCCATTAAAGCCAGTAGCAAAATTGTTAATATTGTCTTAGTAGAAGCAGATTCAATAGGCATTCAGGGCCATTTGTGTCTGAAATCTGCCCTTTTTTCAGCTGACAGGAGCATTCTGCTTTCATTTTGTTTGCATAATGACAGCGGTGTAGAATAATTTCCAACTTTCGTGCATACATATACACTAAATTTCCCTAGTGTCACCAGCTATTTGACCACAGAATCATCATAGCTGCTCCTGACAAATAGTTCATGCGGAAGCTTATCTTGAGCTGTCTAATGTGAATTTTAAATGTGTCTCCTCAGTTTTATTGGTTTGTATAGGCAATGCTCTTATCAATTGTAAAGCCCATTCAGCTTTGTAACCCAACCATTGTCCAGATAAACCATCAGCTTTGAATGTTTGGAATCCGTTCATTTCTATGTAGGATTCAGGATGTGAAAAGAGACCTGGGGACCATCAAAAGTGTTTTAGAAAATAAGTTACACAAATATTGTAGACAGCTAATACTCAAGCTTTCTAATACAGTTTAGTATTTCTTTTTTATACTTTTTTAAAACTCTTTGCAGAGTTGTCACTATTGTGATGGCCTGCGATGAACTATTGGGTTAGCAGAGAACCTTGCAGAATTACCTATGCCAGTGCCTGAAGGAATACTGCAGGAAGAAGTCACAAGGACATTTGCATGGCTCTCTGATAAGAAGACAAGTAGATAAGCAACTAAGACTGATAAGAGGCCTTTCTGTAATTTCCTTGGTAAAAATTGCACAGGGACTGTGGAAGAGGGAAGTTGTCATTGTGTACGTGAGATCTAGGAACCTCATAACACTTCTGTTTCCCAGGTCCCTTCTCATGTAGAGACTGGCTAGAAGGAATATTGAATGTAAAATCCTTACAGTTTTGGAAGTGATCATTTGAACTGCATCTGCTATGCAGATCACATTCCAGTGTGTCAAATTTCTCTACATTTAATCTAATTTCTCGCTAATTAATTTCTCCAAACCTGTGAAATTTAGTCTTTGTTCTTGTGCTGGTCTTAAAATGTAAACTGGGTCTTGAATTATATTTGTACATGGATGTCCGTCTAGAAACACAGACTGCTCATGTCACTTGTGCGTAGGTGTTAAGACCCTCACTCTTCAGAGTCTCTGAAACAATACTGCCATTAACTCTTCTCATACTGCACAGTGATGTGGGGACAGAGGGAGATGTACATGCTGTGCAACAACAAAAGATGAAGCTGTAAGTTACCAGCAGCTAGGTAAATATCTTTGCCTCCTCAAGACATATATTCCTTAATTGGTTCTCAGTACAACTGCAGTTATTTCTTAGTGACTATAAACCTAATTTAAGACAACTCCTTTTTAGTGAAGCCAATCCTAGATCCTCAAGTCAGAGGTTGAGGTCACACATTTGTAAAGAGTTGTTTGCTTGTGGCTGAAAAAAATACTGAAGATGGCCTCAAAGAATAGAGTATCACACTGTCTAAGTGTGATGTCTGATATTTTTATTGCATAAGTGCTTGAGGAGATGTACTTCTGCCAACACTGAAATTAATTCTTTCCAGTATGTTTGATACAAGATATGTGGTGAATGTTTGGTAGTTCATACACTTCTAAACTGTGCAGTTTTGATCTTGCTTTATGCAGTCAATTTCTGTTTATATTTCTATTGTTTCATTTTTAAAAATACCAGAACTGTCCACTCAATTTGCCATAAAAAACTAATAGTGACAAACCTGTGCTTCTTATTCCAGTATGTGTTTCCAAGAATATTTTATATTAGTTTTAAGTCTCCTTAAATCACTGCAAGCACACAGAATATTCAGTATTTCTTCACTTCTTTTATACAAAATACTGATTAGAAAAACATTGTTATATAGTCTAAAGATTCTCTCTTGCATATCACATGGTGGTCAGACACAGCAGCTGAAACCCACATTTGGAAAGGAAAACATTTAAATAAAGTGAGAGTTGATAGACATGCATCAAAGTGAAATGTTATTTTTGTAGTAATCAGCAGGCTTCAGACCTCCCATGCTAATCATGAACTTTCCAGGCCAACAAAGCTGATTTGTTCTGTTACGGCCACTGACCTCCAGCTCCCTTTCCAAAGGGGCATATTACACTTGCTGCTAGCTAGAAAATTAGCAAAAGGCCTTCTCTTTCTTCTTTGCTGCAGGCCTGTTATGTGTGTGATATTTTGAGTTGTTTATGTGGTGTCTGTGGTTGAGTCTTAGATGTATTCATGAAGAAAAATTGGATGAACTTACCCTATCCTTCTTTTCAGTCTTCCTCTCTTAACTGCAGTGGTTATGGCAACCATATGTTCAGGCCTCATCTCTTCCTCTGAAATATGTCCTCCTCTCTTCCTGGCAAAGTTGACTTGAGAGAATTAAGGGCTTTTGTGTATATGTCCAGGCTATCCAGATGTATAACCTTATGCTCAGTCTTACAACCTATTGAATTCCACAAAGTTACACCAACCTTTTTTAGCATGTATGGAAAAGGCACTTTGAGATGTGTAACAGGTATTCCATAGGACAGCTTAGATGATAAAGGTTGCCAGAATACATCACGTTGGTCTGGTCAAATCCTCTGTGAATTGACAGGTAGCTTTTCTGCAGTGTGCCAGCAGCCTGTAGCTGAACAAGTTACAGACCCTAAAGGTGCATTTGTAGTTCTCCAAACCAAAAAAAAAAAACCAAACCCAAAAAAGGAAGATATGGAAATAGCATCAGGAAAATGAAGGCCGATGCTGAAACTCTGAAAGCTCTGAAACTCCACACTGATGATGGTCACAATTTGGCCTCTCTGCTGACAGAATATCAAGTCCTGTGATATTTGGGTTTGGTAGCTTGTCTGTTGCTGTTTACATGTTAAATGGAGCATCCGTGAGTACGCTTTCCTTTTGAAGGCTAAATAAGTTCTTTATCGTTTTGATTTGAGGTGTGTTTTTTTTTTTTCTTCAGCTTTCTCATGGCTGGTGGGTGCGGTGATCAACTAAAGAAGAGAGGTCTGTGTGTAGTTCATAGCTGTTAAACAGTATAGTGTTCACCAAAGAGCAGTTGAGTGTATGTTAAATTAAGCACTTTGGGTGTTTACTCACTTCTGAGTTAAAACCCTATAAAACTTGCAATTAAAATGTGCTAGACTATTCATAACATAAAGATGCTTATGGAAGACATTTGGTGGGGATAGGGTGTCTGAATGTTGGCTTTTGTGTTTTTTTCCCAGCTACATATTGGACAATCCCTACTTTACCTCTATTACATCTGTTTAAAAAAATACAAGTCTTTGTCTAGAGTTTCTCTGCAGTACTGCTGTTGGACACTTGCTTATGTATTTCAGTCTATATTTCAGTGTTTATTTTTATGCAAAATATCCAGATGACATCAGCAGACCTTTTAAATTTTAAAATAAGTTCTATTTTATTTCAATTCTAAACTTATGTATTACTTTCTGTTCTCACATAACTACAAGTTCTTTTAGTAACATGGCTGCTGTGTGAAGGGGAAAACTAAGTACTGGTGCTGATGTTGGATTCTTCACATCAGTCTTTATTTTGAAAGCCCTGCTTGACGAAGATGTTCCCGTACTTAAATGAGCCTTACAGGCAGTATAATATTGCAACAGGCATGCACAGGAGCATTAATATGGCTGAGTGAGGCCCTTTATGTTTTCCTTTGAAATATCCTTACTGCTTGCCAGGCTGCCTTGGCAGTGAGTAACATGAAGGCTAGATGTAGAATTAGGTACATGTACTGTATTTTTCTCCACAATGACGGGAATATAGTCTGTAACAGGATTTAAAGGCAATGATTGGAAGTGTTAGGGTAGTAGGATAGATGTACTGAAGAACCTAATTGGTAATCTCTTAATACTCTTAGACTTCATTATGTTCTCCCTAATAATTCATATTATAGTGATCTTGAATAGGGATTTCTAGGAAATTTTTCCTTTTCTTAGTTCTATTGATGATTTTCTAGGTATGGGCATTAGAATAGCTGCCTTAATAGGCAAAACTAAGTACAGTGTTTGAATCCTTTGCAGTTCATGGGTATTTTTAAATTGAAATATTATATTTTTTAATAAATAAATGTTACAAATCAAAATACAGTCTTTACTAAATTCTTTAGTGTCTGTAGGTTGCAAAAATCTTCAGAAGTGATAATATATTATATATTCTTGGTATTATTTCACACAGAACCTATTGATTCTACTGTGCCAATATCAAAAGACATTGAAAATGAGAGAAAAATAAGCAATATGTGGTACTTAAATTGTTTTGCATTTAAAGTTAACATTTGGCTGTAAGATCATGCCCCAAGGGTTCAGGCTATTCACAGATAGTTGTTGGAAAAGCAGTATTTTTTATTTCTTTCTAAGGTACTGGCAAAGTAGCTGTTTGGTATGTGATGGTAGCAATCAAGCTGAGAGATCATGAGGAAACAGGTACTACTAATGGGTATTGGAGAGGGATTTACTTGAAAATGACATCAGAGAAAGATAGCTCTGAGCATGGAGGGGAAGGATTGGAAAAGTTGCAAATTAGTACCTGGGTAATACTACAGTCATATCAACATTAATCTCTTTGATGTAAAAGGAATGTTTGGGAAGTTAAAGAGATTTTAAAAGCCTTTTTAAGATAAATGCCTAGTCTTCCATGATAATGCTTCATAATACATGTTTTAATTCATAGGTTAATGCTTGATTTAATCTTTGTTTTGGCTTTGGATAAGTAGTCATCAGTGGTCCATGGCAGATTGAATTTGTGTAATGCCATTTACCATCACATGTTAGCATGTATACTGAGGTATTCTCTTGATCTACTTGGACATAATGCATTTAGATATGTGAAATAATGCATATTTTGTCTGAAATAGGCTTCTAGCATATTGTGTAGAATTTTGCACTGTTCTTATCTATGAATCTTTCCATAAGAGAGACTAATTATCACTGATTTTCAGTTTAAAAAAAAAAGGGAAAATCTGTCTGGTACTATAAAAATGAAAGAAATGGTTATTGAGATTCAAAGCGAATCAGTCAATCTCCAGCCAATCCCACCTTTTCTGATTAAACAGAATTAAACTGAAACACTATAAATACTTCATTGCAGGTTTGAGGACACTAAGATTAAAAGATTCTACAACTAACCATTCAAAACATTATCTGGATATTTGTTGTGTGGGAAAGAACATATGCCCAATCATTGCAGTTTATTTGGTGTATTTCCTTGGAAAGGGATAAAATGACTGTACTTAATTAGAAATTTGCTTCTAAACCAATAATGACATATCTACAAACCTGTATAGACATAATAAACCAGCCAGATTGGAAAATATGTCTGGTTTTGTTTGCCTCTGTAGTTTGGGGGAAAATTTATGTACCTGTGTATACATTTTCCAGATGATGAACATTAATAATAAATAGCATTCTCCATGCAGCTTTATAGTATCATAGCAAGCTCTCAGTTTGATCATCAAGTTTCCAAATACATCAGCAGGGTAGCTGTGGTATTAGTCATGCTTACTGCACTTCACCAGCTCATGTCATTGGGTTGTGGTGTAGCTTTGAGTAATTCTTTTTTAAATTAATGGACAAACTGCTGGCATGAATGATGAATCAATGGCTAGACTGCTGACCTTTGAATGTAGGAGGGTGTGTAAAAGAAAACTTCAGTTCTCTGTTGCACCACAAGCTTTCTTGTTAATATGCATGCCTTTGGGTAACAGAAATTTTCTCAGTTTAAGCCAGAAACATAGTAATTGTCTTTCTTTTTCTCTTTTTGGTTTGTTGTTTGTTTTTTTTTTAATCTCTTGTCTGATGAGTTGAAGTTTGAAATATCTGTAGTGCTTTAAGGTTATCATTGATGGGGTTGATGAACATCTTTAGAAGAATCCTAATCCTTACAAATTAAGATGGTATATTTTTTTCCTATTGGAGCATGATTGTAATGCTTACCTGGCTTATTGTGTACTGGTGATTCTGAATAAATTATCATTAGTTTTGGGTTAAAGTTGTTTGGAAAAATTCCTATCACTAACAATTTGGACCGTATATATCCATTAGACCAGGATGCTCTAGATACCCTTGTGTTTTGATGAAGTTCATGAATTCCTCTTGGGAAGTTCTCTTTAACTGCTCTAACTGTAATAACTCCATTGGGATAATCTGGAAATCTGCATTACAGGATAATTGTGTCCTTGTGATGCCTTGAGAAATCCTTCTCCAGCTTTCCAAAGTGTAATTATAATGCTGCCCATTATATGACACAATTTTTTGCCAGTTTCTTTCCTATGGGAAGTATCTTTTCATTATCTTTCAACAGTCATCTTTTTGTCCTACAGTAATATCCACAATGCTAAATAAAGCTAAATAAACAAAAAGAAAACAAAACCCTGAAACAAGTTAACAGTGGGGGAAAAATATTTTTTACATAAATTATATATAGAGTTCTTAATTTTGTAATAGGTTTTTATGCTTACAGTAATCCCTTGACAGCATATCTAACACAGCAGTGATAGGTGGTTTGCAAAATACATGTGAAAAAGGCAAATCAAACATAAACTAAATATGCTACCAATGGAACAGCAGGGTTATAATGCTGCTATGCTAGGAAAATAGCTAACTGAACTGGTGAGTACCATTATTTGTTTTATTGAACGTGAGCCAGCATGTGGAGTATATAAAAATTAAGCGAGATATCGACTGATTAATAGTTTGTTATAAGGCATTCTTCCCTGAAAAATTAGCTAAAAATAATTTAAGACATGACCTGTGCAAATACGGTATTGAAAAGACTTCGAACTGTGCAGGAAATCTTGAGAAAGAAATCTCCCACATTTAAGGAATTTTCTGTGGTTTTGTTAACTTGGGGGTTTTTTTTGAATTCTGATTGTTTTCCAGCCATGTGATGGCGTTGGCTGCACAGATGTGCTTTTACAACCAGATTTCTCAAACAGTCAAGTTTTATGTCTCCCTGCGGGCCTTTAAGATTAGAACTGGTGTTATTGCTAGCTTTAACCCACGTAGACAGTCTGAGGATAAAGTAATCAGCACCTTTTACGTCTTTCAAAATATGTATAGAGAATGTCTCCTTACTTATTTTGTTTTCTGTGGCCTTTTAAGAAGTGGGGTTTTTTTAAGAGCTCATATTATTTATTTGCACCTTGTTATCAGCAAACAGAATTTCTAGATTTTGGCTGATATGTAGAGAATTTGCACTGTATACTGTAGGTTTAGCTGTGTAGCTAATAATTGTACTTAACTACTTCAAAATAAAATGGCATGCTAACTAAATTCTAAAAAAGTGTTTTCAGAGTATCAAACTGCTTTGCAGTCATTTTGGGCTTGAGTCTCTTCCTTAAAGTGTTCTCAATTTAGGCGTGCCATTTGTCCCATGAGAAGATTTGACAGTACTGAACTTCCTTCAGTTGTCTGTTTCAGTAAGACAAATTTCAAGTTAAATTATACTGAACATGCTCTTAGTACTTAGAGGCTTATCAGCTGTTTATACAAGTATTTATCAGTTTTGTGAGTTGCTGATCCTATAGTTAATGAAATACTTGTGATGTGAAAATGCATCATTATTTTAAGGTCCTTGTTTATCTAGTTTGAGCTGCGTATGAATTTTCAGAATTCACGTACAAGACATGCAGCTCCAGATTTAACATAATTTGTAGCTGTGTGTTTCCAATTTCCTGTGTTGCAGAAATCAACCATGCACAAGAACTGGCCATCTTCTCTTTGTAAATGACAAATGTGTTTGCATGACACCTAGAAAAATGGAGTAAAGTCCAGGTATCTGCTCTACCTATGTGCTTCCCAAACTTTGAAGCCTGTGGGTGTACTGTCCGGAGTGCAGACAGCTGGAAGGCTCCACATGCTGACAGTACATTTGGGCAACATGTGTTTATTGTGATTACTGAAAAAACAAGCGCATTTGTAAGATAATCCAAAAAACTATTATAAGCAATCAGATTTCCCCAGAATTTTGTTTTTATCAAGGCGATAAAGATACACCGTTTCCCTTTAATTAAAAATTGTGAATTCATTTTTGTATGGTATATGTCAGCAGACAAAGGGAAGCCTTGTTCTTGCACTGCAGCTATGCTTCTTATTTGTTCCTAATTTGCACCAGCAGTGTAGCTGATCTGTTGGTGCTATGTGTTCTTGACCTGGCATGGACCCCCAGTGATGAAAAATGAGCCTTTAGTGTATTAGCGGAGTAGATTTTGACCTAGGCTAGCGTTAATTCTTTTAATTAACAATGCTATTAGGGGAAGGTTTATGCTATAGTATGCTCAGATCAGATGATCTTCTTTGACGAAGTGGTGAATTGGGAAGACAGAATCAAACAGAACATGAAGAGATTTTGGGAAGGAATAATTGCGTCTTTTGGCTCAATAATTTTTTGACTAGATGGGAAAAGTTGGGATGTGGTTGCTGCCTGAAGTATAAATTATATAGGTATCTGGGTTGTGTAATGAAATTACTTTGGAAACTTTCCTCGTCTTTCTTCCTGTATTTGGTTTCAGGATGAGTGCTTAATCCATTGTGTTTTGATCAGTGTTGCAATTAAATCTCAAGTCTTCAGTCAAGGATATACATTTCCTTTGGCAATACAACAGCTATTTTAAATTTTTTTTCTGTCAGAAGACGAGGAGAAACCTGGTATTCCCATAAACTACAGAAAATGTAATTTGATCGTGAATACAAGCCTTCCAAGCGTTTTTGTCTTTTTCCTTTTGGATCTGAAGCAAGCTCTGGTTCAGTACCTCTGTGACATCAGAGAACAGAGGTGCCTGTGTATAGAATTGTCCTTGGCTCTGGTGCTCCTAGCTGTATGACTCCTGGTCTGGCATTTACTTTCTTTTGTTAGGAGGAATGCCGATCTAATCCTGTCCCCTAAATAGTGTGTTTGATGTGTGCAGTACTGGCTCTTTTCTCAAGGTTACCTCTATTTCAAGACTGTTTATCTGCTGCCTGGTACAGTCTCTTGCCTTCTTCTTTTGCTTAATTGATT
This sequence comes from Porphyrio hochstetteri, assembly GCA_020800305.1. NCBI lineage: Eukaryota > Metazoa > Chordata > Aves > Gruiformes > Rallidae > Porphyrio > Porphyrio hochstetteri. The sequence continues at coordinate 7,273,602 of CM036915.1, read as the reverse complement.
TCTATTGTTGCTAGCCCTGTATACACATGGTATAGAAATGTGATTTTTGGCATAGGCATAGACGTTCAGGGCCCTGACCAGACTCACTCTGGTGACCTTTCCCCTCATGGCTGCTCATAGGACCAGTAGCTCAATTAAACTTCAGCCCTGGGCATTCAGTCCCTACTTCAGCTGCCTTGGAGGCATGCCTTTCTCCAGTTCAGCTACCACCTTGCCTGCACCTGGCTATGGACCCTGCTGATTTGCACCCTGACTATCTTGGCTTGACTTTGGACAAGTCACCACAGATTTGTTTGGTGATGTTGAGTCTCCTTTGACCCTGACTGCCACTCCTGGATCTACTCTATTCTATTTGACTTTGGCAGTGGGACAGAGCCCTAGCCAGTGAAGGCACCTACCTGCCTTGCTGCCCTTACTGTCATGCTTGTCACCTGGCTCCCCATCCCTTTAGGGAGCAACCAACTCTCAGTTTCCTGACAAGAGTTTTTGTAGGTTGACTGATACTAGTTTACTGCTTTAGTTAAGTAGTAAGCATGGAAATTGTTGGCCAGCTTTTACAGAGCTTTCTTTTCATCTTGGGTTGGCAGGAGATGAGGCTCATTTCTTGCAAATGTGTTAACCATAGTGTTTTTACACATTTCCTACCTGCATATTGGAGTAGTATGTGCTATAGTTGATCTACTTTTGGGGAGGACTGTCAGTGATTTTCAAAGTTCTTTCTACATCTGTTTTCCCCAAACAAATTTCATTATGGCTTTGAGATTTTTACCAGTGTAGAAAATTGTAAGCAGGTAAAGCAGATGTATGAAAACATCCTACAAGGACTTCCTCTGAATGAATTTCAGTAACATTTCCAACCAAAATTGAAAATTACTATTACATTTGCAGTTCTAACTGATTAGTTTTCTCTTAGAGATGGCTTATTCCCATTATTCTATGATCATAGAATCATTTTAGTTGGAAAAGACCTTTAAGATCATCAAATCCAACTGTTAAGCTAGCTCTGCCAAGTCCAACCACTAAGCCATGTCCCTAAGCACCACAATGCATCCACGTGATGGCAGGTTTTATATAGCTGTCATTTGCCAGCTCGCTCAACACTGTGTTAAAGTCTGGTTTTGATGTGTTCTTGCTTTGGACCTGAAAAGAAGACTTTCCTTTATAATTCTTTTTTGATAGGAGGATTCATAGCATAGGTCATGGCCTATTACATCATGCAGTGTGGTGCTTTTTCACCAGGACTTCTGTTTATTTCATTTTGTAACTTTATTTTTTAAAGTATACTTGCATGATCAAGAGACCTCACCGTTTTCCTTAATGTATCTTTAACATACTTTCTACAGGTGCAGTTAGAAGTATCAGACGTTATCCCTCATGAAGAAATGAAAGATTTGAAAATTATTTGAATTAATATTGAGTGTTTTCTCTAGGAGAAGGCTTTTCACATGAAATAGATATACATTATTTATGTAGTTTGTAATATATTTGGTTTAGTTAAGCATTGTTTAAAGTTTTTTCAGTTTTGTTGTGTTGTGTTTTTTTGGTTTTTTTTTAAAGGATAAACAGGCCTAGTCCCATTTCTTACTTTAGGTACAGTATCCAAATACAGCAGTGGCACCAAGTAGCTTATTTCCAGTTTTGTGGTAGGTGCAGAGGAACTGGTTCAAATGTTTTAAAGGGTAAGGCATGCTTTTTTCCCTCAGTTCCTATTTTATGTGGGTGCTCATTTGCTACACTTCAACATGAAAGACAGATCAAAACGTCTTATGTGAAACTAGCATGATGAGAGGTAGTTTCACAGAATCAGAAGGTTGGAAAAGACCTTTAAGATCATCAAGTCCAACCATTCGCATCCTAAACTAAACCATATCCTTAAGTACTTCATCTACCCGTTTTTTGAACACACCCAGGGAAGGTGACTCAACCCCCTCTCTGGGCAGCCTGTCCCAGGCCCTGACAACTCTTTCAGTAAAAAATTATTTTCTAACATCCAATCTAAAAACGTATCTGAAAATGTGTCTGTTCTGCATACGAAGAAGGAGATTAAATACAATCCAGCAACTCTTTTCCTTTTAGTTTCACCACTTTTAACGTATAGGAAGAGGTAGAAGACAGCATGAATGATGTTGAATTGTGTTATGAAAATAGGAACAAAAATAATATTAAAATAAAGTGTGAGGAGGACCAGAAGAACATGGCGCTAAAATTTTTAATGTTTTATTGGGAAAACAGGAGACATTAAGAAATGCAGAGAGAAAACTTTTTGTCACAATGTGAATGGTATTCATAAAATTTAGAAGTTCAAAGCATGGTGTCCACTTGTTCTGTTGTCAAAATGTAGTGTTGGGCAGAGGCAGGAGTGCCTCATAAATGTCGTCTTATTCTACTTGCACTATGCAACTACTGTCTGGGGAGGCAAAGAGGTGCTTTGAGAACTTGGGATATAAACCAAAATTCTATCATCAAAATACAAAAAATTGGAATACAGCCATGAAAAATACACAATCTAGCCCAGCCCGGGGCAGGTGACAACCACGGGTCTTTTCCTCTCTCTAGCACACTGTAATGCCAGAAGAGAGGAAAGGATAATAGATTTAGTACTGAAGGAAAGATGCAAGATGATAAATCAATTTGAGGTTAATACTTGACTCTTTGATGGTGGACCTTTTTAGTAAAGGCTGGCTTTGTAATCAGAAGTCTGAGCTTTAAGAAATTAAGAGTAGGGAGAAGAGGAAGGAAATGCTCGTGATTCCTTTTCAGGGTTTCAGTGCAGTTTAAAAGGTCCGTGCACTGCCACTACCATGGTAGTAATAGGAGAAAAATAAGATGATAATGTAGACTAACAAGTTATTACAGAAATAACTGACAAACCTCCAGTGATGTAATGTAAGCCTGTCTGACCTAATTACATATAAATGCCCATTTGAAAATGTCATGCCATTTCCACAGGATCCAGTAATACCTTTTTAATGGTGTACTTTCTAAACTGATCGGATCAGATATCTATTTCCTCACAACAAAGAAACAAAAAGATGAGAAACATAGGGAAAGACAGAACTTGGAATGACTTCAGATGAGAAACAAGTAAAAAATGAGGATTGTTCAGTTTAGAATGGGAAGTACGCAGGAGTACAAGTTAAAAGGTAAGCTGGAAAGTGGTTAACTAATAAAAGCATTAGTAATTTAAATATCTTTTTTTCTGTGGCATCCCTTTGTCTTTTCCATAGCTGGACAGTAGGATCAAAAAAGTATTAGACATACAAATAGGTAAGAAGCTCCCTAGCTTCATTATGTAAGGTTGCAGTGCAAGACATACTGTCCCTTGCAACAGTGCAGTCTGGTAGCCAGTCAGTATTTTACAGGCATAATTCTCTTGCTAAAAGTTTCTTTGGAAGAAAACTTATGCTTGCTTAATAAAAAATTTGAGCAAAAGGGTGCAAGTAGGATTTTGGGAGTTACTTGGAAAAACGTCAGTATCTGAAATCCTTAAATTGAGTTAAAACTCCAACCAAGAAAAATGCTGAAATGCATGTGAGGCTCTGGGACTTGCTTCCTCCATGGTGCTTATTGTCTGGACTTTCATAGGGCTCCATATACTTAACCTTTAGGCTGTAATACATAGCTCACACTTTGACTTTCTTCCCAAGCTGAGGGCTTTGTTTTGTTTAATGGCATGTTTGAAAGTCCAAATACTCCTCCTTGCCCCTTCTTGTACCTATTGTTATTTAATCTGTTCTTGGTCAGTGAGAGACAATGGGGAAGTTCAGATTAAGTGTATGAACAGACCTATTTCAGAAGGAGTGCAACAGCAAGGAGATAGGCTTTAACTCTAGAAAGGAGAATATAGGAGATAATCTCTTGCTCTTTCTTCACTCTGTCTGGCCAGTGAAATTAGTCTGGCAGAAATTAGTGAAGTGGATATAAAAGCCTCCATGGGGGTAAAGAACTCCTCCTGTGGTTCAGCTGCAGTATTTCCTGAATCCAGGAAGGTGGGGCAGGGAGTGGCGTTTTTCTGTGTGCATCCTCCTTGGTACATTGTTTTATCCTCAAGGAAAGTACATTTTTGTTGCAGTCGAAATTCCATGACTGCTCAGAGACACATGGAGTGGTTAGAGATTAATTCTTTATTTCATGTACTTAATTAAATACTTTTTTTTTTTTTTTAAATCAAGAAAACTCATAAAAGATGTTTTGTGTGAAGCATAGAGCCAGTGTGTCTCAGTAGTTCAGGCTAAAGGACAGCAGTAATTTATTCTAACCTTAAAATTCCTGAATAATAAATTCAGAACATAATGCTTTTTGGAAAAAAATGAATGAGAGGAGCCATCTTTGTGCATGACCTTGTCAAGCATATAAGACTTTCTCTGTTAAACTTTTATTCTTTTTTTGTTGTAAGTAGCCTTGTAGATCACTGACTAGGGGGGATGACCAATTAAATGAACCAAAACATAGTAGTTTTTTCACTTGATTTTTCTATTTTTCTACATGGCTACTCATCAGTATCTCATGTAACTTTTAGAATTTTATGATGTGTAGATATATGTACTTTTGTGAACTGTATTATCCAAAGTTCTATTGTATATTTTGTGTATTTTAATTCTGAGAGTAAGAAATGGGAACTTCACTCAAAACATTCTGATTTTTTTTGTTTTGGTGTGGGGTTTTTTGGTTTTTTTTTTTCTTAAAACAAAATACAATTTTGGATTTTTCGGTTTAAATTAAGGGCCTAAAATACCTAAGGTATTATTTACTATGTTTGTAGGTTCCTAAGTAAAAGCAAGGTTGCTTTTGTGTTGAGAATTAGAAATAATTTTTCTTCCATTTTACTATTGCAAGGTACTTTGGTTTCTCGGCTACTTCAGAACTTGGTATCTGAAATAGCTCTTCAGTCATAAATGGATTTGTTTTCTATTGCACCAATAGTTTTGCAATCTCTAGTGTAGTTATTGTTGAGGTTTGCAGAGCAATTCTGATCTTCATTGAAGCAATGGTTAAGTTTCAAGTTGCTTTGTGCTGCAAAGAAAGGCTCTGGTTGTGAGCATGCCCAGTTCCACCCAGTTCAGTTAGATAAAGTTGAAAGTGTAGTAGCAGGAATGGACTGATCTCCTGTCTTGATGTGGAGTACAGAACACCAGCTTCTGGATTTCAGGGAATGCTGCTTGTATGTTTTTGTAGAGGAAAAATCAAATGCATATGGAAGTAATTAGTTATATGACATTAAGTAGGAATGTAGAACAGTTTTCTGTGCTGAGAAACTCATCCTGATAATACTCAGTTGGACTTTGATAAGATTTTTATTATTTACAGAGGATATATTGTTTTTCTCAAATAATTGGCACAGAGAAGACTAAAATCACAGTTATACCTCATTTTTTACTTATGCTTTTATAAATGTTGTTAAAAAAGAGAGGATTGGCAATTTTGTGCCTATGCTACATGTTTATTCACAAGAATCAGTTAACTTTGAAAAATTGCAGAAAATGGAGCCAGCCTGCATGAAGCTACTTTTATCAGTGGAGTGTGAAACGGGGTGTTCTATTTAAACTTTTCCAAGCACTGAAACTGTAGTTTTAAGCATCATAGTTGGAGCTCTCATGTTAGAAGTGTTTCAAACTCCAGTTTAGTTGGCAGTTTGCTCACTATCCTTTTTCCTTTTGTGGTACATCAAGATATTTTAAAAAAAAATGGAAGCACAAGTTGGCTTCCTGACAAGGTTTTGATGGAAAATTTCCTTAAGTTTATTTGGCTTTACATTTTTTAACCCAGAGATTTTGCCATAGGCAACCAGTGTACAAAGTACCTGTAATGGCAGCTCTACATTTAGCTGTCAGCACAACAGTATAATCTGCAAACCTTCAGCTTGCCTTAAAAAGGGGGAAAATGCTTCTTTCATTTAGGTCTTGAAAGAAGGTGGTATATTTCTGAGAGCGACATAGTAATAGAGAGTTCTGGATGATTTGTGTCAAGAAGTACCATGAAGGTTATGGTGTCAGGTTTTCCAAAAAAAAAAAAAGACTGTCTGTCAGTCTGCCATTCAGAAGAGCCACCCATGAGCTCCTTGCTGTGGCTTTTAAAACCTTCTTAAGCTTGTACTGTTCCCTCGAGGAGAGTCAGCTGGAGGGGGCTCTTTGCCATTGCGACCCCTAGTCCTGCTTGGCCAGCGTTGTGTTGCTTCCAACCTGGCATGCCCTTGCTGAACACAGTGCTTGTGGGCATAGGCAATTCTGCTGCCCCAACCCTGGTGCTGTAGGGCTGTGTAAGGACCAGGGGGGGAAAGGTTGACCCGGGTTTTTCTGTAGCATTGTGAGTCTGATTAGGCAGGGGAAGGGGTAATACTCATTATGGACAATAGTAGTAGTCTGTTAAATGGAAAGGCCTGAGAAGGAGGAAGCACAGTGACAATGGTGTCTAGTTAATACAGGTCAGACTTTCCTGTGCTGAGAACCAGATATCCAAATTAAAACACAGCAGAATGTGGGCTTTTAGCAGCAGTGAGAATACTAGATTTTCTATACTGGTTTAGGAGTTGGACTGTATTTAATTAAAATTCTGAAAGCTCTCTAATACATAAAAGTACTCTGTTGTTTTGATTTGTTTGAATATTAAAACAAAGAGAGATAATACCTGTATCTTTCACCTCTCATAGCAGAAGAAAAGAGTGATTGGTAAAACTAGTTTAAAAACAGGGTGAGGACTCTCACATGTTCAGCTGTTTATACAAGGTTTACCATAGTAATGGTGTGCTTCTCAATTTCACAAAAAATTTTACTTCCTGCCTCTAAAAATCTTGAGATATTCTAAAGTACCTGTATTCTGAGTTTGTGTGGTTTACTGTCTGATATACGAGACCAGGTTATTCTTGGGTCATATTTTTGAGATTTCCCCTGCAACCGTAAGGATAAGAAATATGTAAATACGTGAAAGATGAGAATATAGTGTGATTTCTTGACACGAAGGGTTGGAACTTTAAGACAGACATAACACCTCTCATTCCAATGATAAAATAGGCAACAGTAAAGTTAGAACTGAAAAGTAAAGGGAATACAAGCCTGGAGCATCCCATATGTGTTACAAAACAGTTGGTCTCTCCTGTTGTTGTATGTGATTGATCATTGTGGCTCAAAATTTCTTTTGTATTCTGCATTTGTATGTCTTTCGTTTACCATAAAAAAATGTCTTTTGTGTAGAGATTATAATCAGACATACTCAAATAAAGGGAACCTCTCTGACTTTTACTAATTTTGGGGACAAACACTAGTGGTTTGCTTGCCAGACGTAATCATTCAACTTTGTGTCAGGCTTTCAATTCTGTTTTATTCTTTACTTGAACACAGGACTCATCTTTTAAAAGAAGATTTTATTGTCAAAGGTTTGCATTTCTACTTGTTTTGTCACAGCAGGTTATTTGATGAGTTGTTATAAATAAAAACTTCCCTTTTTTTCAGCTACAGTATGAAAAAGAAAGATAAATTACATCCATATCCTGCTCCAAGATTATCCCAAAGGATGTGGGTCCATTCTTGAGGGTGTATGGACACTTGGGTTCTCTGTGAGCCAGGAGTTGGGAGCCTGCAGACTCTCACTGAGTCCCTGGCAGGATCAGGCCACTCAGGTTGCAGGGTTGTGCTGGTGTAGGGCTGACTGTAAAATCGGGAAGGTTGTTTCCCAATTCGATTTGAATTTATTATTCATTTATTGTAAACGTCTTCAATAAAAGGAGGTGCTGTACCTTTAAGTAGCACATGCCGTCTAACCATCCACAGGCATCTTTTGCAAGCTGCTTTAGCCTGTTTCTCCAATCATGCCTGCCTAAGTCAATAACGCATTGCCAAACCTCCTCGTGCATTAAAGGTTACCGTTTAGCTTGTTCCATGAATCACAGCAGATGCATAACTTGGCAGTGACCATTTCTGTCCCTCCCCTTCTTTGCTTTACACTGACTACAGCCCCCCAGCTCATTGCTGGCTGAGCCCCCTCCCCCAGCAGGGAGAAGTCATTACATGAAGAGATCAACTTACCAGTTGTCTTCAGAGCAGTGGCTGAGAGCAAAGCTCCTGGTCGTGCAGTGAGTGTGATAGAAAAAGGGAGAGGGAGAAAGTAGTCGTGCCTAGAAGAACTAAGGGCTGTGATACTGAGACACAAGTGCATCTGCTAGCTGTTAGTACTTGGCAGAGGGCTTTCTCCTTCAGGGTAGTTCTAACTTTGGGTAATAATGTTTGTCAGCTACCTGATACTAACGTTGCTCTGCTTTCAAACAGCAGTGTTAGGAAGACCTGGGAGTGAGGTAAGCAAAGTATAATGTCAAAAATAATCTTGACAGAGTTGTATTTTCTTCCTATCCTTAAGATGGGCTGTGAATGATTTTTATGTTGCTAGACATTTTAGAACTGCACTGTTTGCTATATGTGCATAAAGCTTTTGGTTTGGTTTGGTTTGAGGGGATTGTTTTGTTTGGCTGGGGGGGGTGGGTTTGGGGTTTTATTGTGTGTTGTTTTGTTTTGGTATTTTTTTCAGAAGCCGATAGGAGAGAGGTTTGAAAGTTGGCTTCTTTTGATTTGATATATGGTATGCTTTCTGTGAGAGATAATTAGTGAATATTTTTTTTACTAACAAGAGAAATGTGATACTCTTTGCAGCAGTAGATGGTAGTGTTCTGTTCAGATTTTCTACAAAAAATGTGCATGATTGAAAAAGTTTTTACAAAGGATATATTTTGGGGATGTGAGCATGTAAAAACTCTGGGCTCCATTCTTTTTGTGTAAGTATATGTAGTGTTTAGTTTCCTAAAAGTGAATGTTATATCATTAAAGAGTGACTTTATGCATTCTTAATATAAGAAATCTTACATAATGGAATAGAACAGCCCTTGCTATACTTCTGAAAGTTGCTGCTCGATTAACGAAGAGAAGTTTTGCAGATTTTTGTTCTCATCGGAGCAGTTTTTCACCAAGTTCTTATTTCGTACTAAAGCAGAAAATTTCAGCTACTTTTTTGTCATTTAGGAAATAATTCATCAAGCAGAGTACTGTCAGGTATAAAATATTCCATCTAATGAAGTTACTGGCAGAAAATATCTTTGAAATTCATTTTCCTTTGCTCTAACTGAAATGTGAAGTCTAGTTGTGCATTTTAAAGGAATCATTGGATAGTTTTTCTCCATAGTATGCCCTCCTTAAAAAGACTTACTTAAAACAGTGATTCTGCTTCAGAGCTTTGTTTTTTGCTAGCCCTGTCGTTAGTTTATAGTAGCCTAATAAAGTCCAGAGCAATTACTTTCCCTGGTAAAAGAAAAGTGGAAGTGAGCTGGAAAAAACACCTTGTCTGTGGTGTGTGGTTGACACATTCTGTAGCTTTTATGTCTATATATAAGCTGTATTTTCCTTTCAGTGTTTAAAAAGAGAAGTTGTAACGGTTTGGATTCAAGAAAATGTATTTTCATTAAATCTTGTGCTGCCTATTATCTAATTAAAGCAGGGAAAGTTTTCAGCTGAGGCTCTGGGAATTTAAATGGGTTGATCATCAGAGCAACTAGAAGGTGATCGTTGCCCTCTAGTTGTCACTGACGTTTTTAACTGCCTGCTTGATTGTTGTTGAGCACAGAAAATGATAGATGGACTCACCTTGTCCAGACTGAGGGACCTTAAAATGTGTGGTGGTTCATATGGAAAATATTTCTGTCACCACTGCATGCACATGTGGTCTTCAGAGATCCATATAAAGAACAAATCTAGAACAGCAGTAGTGTTGCCTGCCAATTATCTTTGTTAGCAAGTAACATAAAAGCAATGCTGTGTTTTTACCTGGAAATGAAATTCCGCTGTAAAAGTGCAATGTGGAGTGGTTTTGCACTGAGATCCATATGCTAAGCACTTTAAACTGTACTGTTCTGGTCAATTTTTTCAGCTAATACAGCAGACAGAATATGAAAAATGGCCTGTTATTTTCTTACTACCTACTAAAACCTACAACCTAAGATAAAGTGTCTCCTTTATTATGTTCATATGGTTAATTTTGAATATTATATAATATACTGTGTTTTCTGTTATTAATATAGCAATTCTTTGTCCTGTATTGTAAGAGACCACCCGATAATCTTGTGCATTTGTCTGCTCCAGCTGCAGATCCTTGGCTACATAAATATTATTTCTCTAGGAAATTACTCAGTTAAGATTTTTCCCGTGGTGGACAGGCAGTGAATTGAAGACAGAGAAAGTAAGTGAGAAGCCATTTTTAAAAGGAACCTGTATTGTAGTTTTGTGCTCCTTTGAACTGTTCTATTTACCTGTCTGAATATTTTAATTGATTTGTAGGTATATTTTTTTATGTTTCTGCTCATAAAAGTGTCTGTATCTGATAGATTATAAAGTCAATGGGAAGTTGCTTTTCTTGCCAGCTTATGCCATCTTTTAATGCTGCAGAACTTTGACCATTCAAGAAATAGAAACTATATAAATCCAACTGTAATGTTTTTACCCCTATATTTTTTAAGGAACACCTAACACTTCTTCTAATGTGTGTGTAATTATTTTCTGCTTTTCATCTTTTTTTAAGTTAAGGAATGACTTGGCATGAAGTCAGTGAACTGCATAGCATCACTTTTCCATTCAGGAGGGAAATAAGGTTGGATGGCTTTGCAACTTACACCGCATTTGCAGTGGCCAAGACCAAAATTTTTTTGGTGTATTTCTGAGGAAATGAGCATGACTCTCTTCATCAATAGCTGGAAGCTCTAGCTGGTTCCTTCTTCAGGATCAGCTGTGCTTAGAGGGTCAGAGTTCAGCTTGCTTCTCTGTGTGATGCGCGGGAGTAGCTGTCCTATCAGCAGACTGTACTTCTATCTTCTGTGACTTAGAGCTGAGGTAAAGTTGACATCAGATGGGAAATCTCTGTGATGAGGAATTAGAATGTAAAGATGACGCAGGGCAAATATATGTGATACTATGCAGAATGTATGAGGTCTGAACTCCTCATTTCAAGACAATGCTTCATCAAGGTTTCCTCCTTTCCACTTCTAATCTGGTAATTTGGAATCAACTCTAGCATGAAAATTGTTGGTCTGACTAGATACATTGAGCTTCAAGTCTTTGAGCAACTGGAAGAGTCTTTCTGAGGATTAACCTATCCCTGTTTTTTTGGCATGTCATAATTCTTCACTCTGTCAAGCAGTATTTGTTTAGCTAACAGGAAGTTTTGCTACAGTTAAAATAATAAAGAATATAAAGAATTTTATAGGAGTAAAATTTAACTTTAAGTATTTGGATACTATTTAGCAGTTAATGTGAAGCATAGAAGATACTAAAGAATGTCCTGAAAGATTGATTTAATATATTTTTAAAATTTTAAATGCTATGTTTATTTTATCACAGATGTGAAATGGTTCCCTTTGGAATTTGGGCAAAAAGAGGGTGAAAACATCCCGTTCTACCTGCTAAAATGCATAATGGAATCTAAACAATTTTTAACTCTGAATCTTTGTATGCTGCAGAATCTGCTGTTTCTGATGGGTGGTTTATGGGTTGATACTCAGAAGAGCCAGTGTCCCAAGTTGCAAGACCAGGAATAAACACACAGAATGCAGAAGACCCTATTGCCATGAGCTCCCACTCATTTCTAGTTCAGTAGTGGCTGTTCTCTCTGCAGCATGGAATTTGGCCGTAGGAACCAGAGAAGCAAAGTGAACGTGTCATTATTTTAAAAGATTATGAACAGGTTCAGATGTCACAATGCCTGCGATACGGATTCAACTCACTGCCAGAAACTTAAGAACACGTATAGGTCCAGAGTGTATTTAACTGAAAAACTGGGAACCAAATTCATTACAAACTTTAGAAGATTTGGTTCAGTCCAATCTAACTGAATTAATTATATGCAGTACTGGGCTGTGGAAGAACAACCCTTAATATACTATTCTAAAGAACATCTTCAGGGTATGTGTTGCCCTGTATAGAATTCTTTCCCACCTGCCCGATCAGTTTCTGAGGCTAGCTGGGCAGTAAAGTTCATCCCAGCACTAGAATTTATTTCCATGTGGTACAATATGAATTTGGCTTGCTTATCACAGACTGGTTAAGCAAGGGGCATGAACAACCAAAAACCAAACAACTTGAGGTCATGGCCCTTTTGACACTGTTTCTTGACTAACTTGTTTCTTGTCAAGGAAGAGCTGTCTGTCTTCTGACTTGTTGGAGTAAAATTTCTGACCTTACTGCAATCTTCCAGTGTTACATGGTCAAACGTGCATGTGGCAAATGGTGTATACTTGTGAAGGGGCATGGGGAGACAACTAGTGCACAGGTCACACGAGAGTAGGCTAATGAAATGTCGGTACACTCCTGTGGAAGGACAATGTGGAGAATGACTGTGGCAGTGCTTACACTACATGACTGTTAATGACCCTCATTTATGGCATTCAGCTTCATGGTACCAGCCATATTGGCATGCCCTTAAGTACTGTCGTATCTATCAATTTTGTTGTCTTCAATTTCCTTATCCTTAGTATAGCCCTGTGAGGTGTGGGACTGCAGTTACACAGGCATTACTGAGAAATTCTCTGACCGCAGACGTAACGTGCTACTCAGAAGCTCAGAACTGTAGAACAGCTTTTCGATATGCTTGACAGATCAGCCTTTCCGGCACCTTAATAGCTTTGTATCTTAGCACTGTCTCAAAGAAACTCTGTATGGCCAGGAAAGGAATGAGTTAACGTGTGTCCATTCAGTCACCAGACTGATACAACTTCTTCAATTGCAGGCAGGAGCACATGTGACCCAATAAAACAAGCATTTCCATCGCTGACTTTCATGAGGCCACCATATAAGAAAACATATTTTTTCCTGTTGCCATACTGACAAAAATACCTCTCTGTACCTGAGTATTCCCACCTGTGGCCAAGGTTAGTAGGGTTTCCATTGATTCTCTTGAGAAATTGATTTGTCACCTTGACTATATTTTCCCATCACCGTTAACCCTTGTGTTTATGAAGCACAAGTATGTTTGAGAGCCTTTGTGGGCTGGTAACTAAGGAGGAACTGAACAATTTATTTAGCATGCATAAAGGAAAGCTATTTGGATTTACTTTAAAATTGCCTGTGCTTGGTTAGAAAAAACAGATGGTAATTTACATATGGCAGTAATTGCTGACATCACTAGTAGAACATCTGAAAGTGAAACATACCATAGTTGAAAAATAATCCTGTCAAGTAAATATCCAGACATGGCCAAATTATGAGAACATGCTCTGTATTGCTGTTGCTGTAAGTACTACAGAACAGGTTTAGTTGACCTCTGCCATTCTTGCCTCAGTCTTCCTACCTTTACTGTCTGTCTTAACTGCAGTATTAGTAACGCAAACCTGTTTTTTGTTTTAAAATTTTTGAGGTGAACTTGGTGTAGTAGGGTGTTCCATTTAAACTTAATTACATTCTAGCAAAATTACTCTTTCACCCTTTGTGATTAGGCAGAGTAAATGGACTTTGAACTTTCTCCTCAGGATTTCTGTAGGGCTTTTATTTCTTCGTATGCAGTGTACTCTTGTGGGAAAAGCAGGACTGAAATATTAGCAGAGCAGCATGTACTCGCAGAAGTCTATAAGGTACCTCCTTAATAGCTCTCAGATCATAGGCCTAGATCCAAAGTCTTTTGATTTTGGGCTCTGTTTCAGACTGTGCTGAGCTTCTTGTTCCATGCTATAAACATCTAAAAGACAGACTGAGCACTATGGTAATTCCCACAGTAATTACAGCATCATGCTCAGTCCTAGTGTAGTTAAGCTGAATTCATTTAGTCATTACCAAATAAGTGGTTATGTGTGATGGATGAGCTAATTTGTTTCTTAGACATGGTTCATAGACCATTTTCTGGAAAGCTGTCCTACAAACTTGGATTACTTTTTAGACAGACATTTACCATGAATTTTACACCTGGAAATACCATTTTCCCTAGAAACTAACAGTTTGCAAAATTCTTTATTGTATTTCATGATCAGTATCAGCTCTCAATTTACTTGCTTTATTTTATTTTTTCTTTGCTTATTGAAGTATTAATTCACGTAAAATTGAATGCTAGTTAATGTATTTTTATCACTGTAATTAAAATGCTTTTTCTTTTGGCACAGACAGTTTATCTTGAATTTCTTAAAATTTTAATATTTTTCCCAAGCATGCTGAGTGTATAAATGGAGCAATGCATTTAGAGGGCAGGCGGTTTATGTTAGGATGTTAGAATAAAATCCAGTAAGTAAAATAAGTCCCTGTAATTGTTTTTAAATCATAAGAGTTGTTGTTTAGATAGGTTTATCTTCTCAAGACTTCTTTGGTTTTCCTATCTATTTATGGTAACGTTACAAGGCTCAGAATTTTTTTAAGTGCTCTGATGTATAATAGGGCACAGGAATGTGTTCCAAGACTCATAAAATCTTTAATTAAAAGAATGGAAATTCTTGTAAACTCCTGGTGGTTGCCTTTAAGTAATATCACTTCTTAAACCACTTTCCCCTCCCCCTACACACACACACACCCCAGCCCCCCAGCATCTGAGATGATCTCTCATTCTGTGTACAGCACTGTTACATTCTGCTTGTGGATGATGTACGTGTCTTAAGGAAACTGGTTGATAGATGGAATTACTCAGCCTCTTGCCAGCAGGACCATTCTGGAAATGAGAGCCAGTACACGTAAGCGGCAATGCTAAGTACTAAACAAATGCCCTGCTGTTAAAGTCAAGGCTGTAACTTTGCTAGAGGCTTTCCTGCAGGTATACACTATAGATGGATTGCTAGCAGTGCTCACTGAGCTGTGGCTCAGAGCTGGTGAGTCAACAGTTAGAGGGAATTATGCAGTGATTGGGAACATACAGCACATTTTCACTGCGTGGTTGAAAGATGGTACATAGAAGGGGACTGCTGTGTGTCACACAGAGCCCTGTCCTTACTTGATCTGTAGCCTTCTTGATTGTTCCTTCCATATCACTTGCTATTCATTGCTGCCAAAAGGACAGCAAGAGGGATCAAACATCATCCGCTGGTGTGTTTAAGGACCCAAAGGCACCAGCACAGCAATTATATCACTCACAGCAGCTACATTGCTTCTCTTTAAAGACCTCTTCTAAATGAGACACATGAAAGTGGAGCATGAGAGAGTATTAAATTAAAGGTTTGCCTGTGTATGTCATTGCCTGGAGCTGTCGATCTGTTTCTTCATGGGTTACAGGTATTTTTTTCCCAGTGTGTGGGTTGTGAGGAAGGTTTTATCAAGAGACAGAAGTTTTTGACAAATTTCCACTCCCACCTCTTTGGCAGACATCGGAGAGTGAGGTGAATTAGGAGTCAGCAAATTAATCCTTCCAACCATAACTGCTTTTTGACTGCAGCGTAATGTTTGCTTCCATTTTCGTGAGATTTCTTCCCAAAATTTCATGATGGTGGGAATAAATCCTTTAACATTTTTTGCTCAAAGGAAGAAGACTTCTGTTATTGAAGTATGTCTGTTAAAAACCACTTCTTCCACTGAAAATGTAAAAGTTGGTTTAGAACCATTTTTTGAAAAGGGACTGGCTAATGTGTAGGTTACCACAGGTAAAGGATAGTATAGCAGTAGAAAGCTTGGTGTTTTAATAAAAGATTGCCTCCTTGCTTCTTGGAAGTTGAAATTACGGAAGCAATGGCAAAAGCATGTGGAAATGCTGCATTTTATCCCCCAACAGATAATAGATTTACCATAAGAAATTACCCCCTCTAAGGAAAGATCTCTACTTTCTCTGAGTATAATAATTTCAGTATACTCTTGAAACAAGCTTTAAGTAGCTGCTGCAGAGACAAGAGAAATACATTTGATAAGATTCAGTGTATGGAGGGTATATTAACATCTGTACATTAATACAGCACTTGGAACACGTGCTGGACTCTTGCTTGTAAGTACTTGAAAACTGAGATTTATTTAGTGCTCAAATGAGCAGGTGATAGTGAAATATTCTAGCCAGGGGCACCAACTGTTTTGATGTTAGCTATGAGGCAATATCCTCTAGAAAAGCACAAGGACACAGTGTAACTATGTAAATGACTTATTTCCTCATTACGTGGAAAATTCTTTGCTGAAATTGTAGAGTTATGGTGTTTGAGCCAATCTGTTGACCCAAAGACAGTTTTTGTAGGTATTTGCTTATGTATTTTGATACTGAGAACCTTGGGCAGATATTTTCTTTGTACTGTGGAAGAAATTGAAGAGGATAAGCTGTAGGGGCGTAGTAGTAGCCCCAGGCTGTTAAGGGTAGCACACACAGACCTGGCTTGTGGCATGAGATCATTACAACGTCATTTGCTCTGTGGCTGCATGTCAGCCCTTTGAAATTTTCCTGTACTCAGGTGGCTGTGTGATATTTGGAGGTTTATGTATTCAGTGCTATCCTTAGGCTCCCTGATAGATCACACACCATTGCTCGCTGCGTGTTACATTGATGGAGATACTTGGTGATACGATGGCTCTGGCAAGAACAGTGCGTTACCAAGGAAAACGGTGATTAAGAATGATCCACATAAGAAACAGGTATTTTCTTCAGTTCTTTTATTATGATTCAGGATATTAACGTAAGTAACCCGAAGCAAAACAATAGTGCTTTCTGTTGTCAGACCATTCTGATAGTGGAATTAAGAAAATACTTAACGCGTCAAGCTGTCATAGTGTGGCTATTTGGCATTGTCTCCAAGTCAGCAGTGACTGGGTTCTGTCCTGCCTTTTCTTCCCGAATGATGACTGGACTGACAAATAATGTCATGATGCTTTATTTGTAATGGTAGAAATTAGTTTGTAACCATATAAACATTGTTAAAAACCCAATAAAATCGTGCTTAGGGTTCAAATAAAGGTAAACAATCATAATAACTTAGACGAAATTAGAAAGATGAGTAGTTTTTCTTTTTAAGGTGTACTAACTTCACATAGTTGTGTCAATACCAAGAGGCTTTAAGGGAACCTTAGTCTCAGAATCAGGTCAGGAATCCATTGAGTGCAGTTCTGGTTTCTTCTTTGTCCTCTCTCCTAACAAATTACCTAAATATCACACTGTTTTAAAGGTGAAAATATTATTGTTAAATGTATGTGTTTTCTGACCATCATTTTCACTTTAGTAGCGGATACATCAAGTCATTAGGCTAATTTTAGTTTTATCATGCTCAACCACAGAACATTCTGCTTGTGAATAAAGGTCTCATTTCACAAAGGCAATTTTAGGAAAGAAGAATCAGTAAATATCTGTTTACAGGGCAAGATACACTGTACCAAGAAAGTAGGAGTTACTTGGAAAAATCTAATGTATTCTTCCATGTTGTCAGAAGTCAGTATTTTGATGCACACAAGTCCATTAGTCCTTGAAAAGAATGGCAGTTGGGGTAGCTCCAGCTGTATGTGCAACCACTCATTTTAAGAATTGATTGAGAGCAGATGAGATCAAAAGTTAACATTAGCAGCTGTTTCCAGCTGCTAAATAAGCATTAAAGAGCTGGTGAAGCTGTATTTTAGGGAAAGAGAAACACTTCAGAACTTGCTAGAACAAATTTCAATACTTCTAGCATTGTTCTTGCTCAAGTTCCAGGACTGGGTTCTTTCTGTTGAAGAGAAAGCTGAGAATATCTAGCAAGGAAGACTAAAATCTGTAGAGCTTCTATATTTCCCTGTAAAGAATAAGTAGGGTAACAAACTGATGGTGCTAGAAAATGCTCATATTTCTGCTTCAAATCAGAAGAAAATGTCTACTTTATCAGAAATATTTGGCAACATTTCAGAAAATAAGAAGTGAATGTTACTGTTTGGCCATGGATCTATAAAGGGAAGGAAATGACCTGAAAAACAATGAACTGTGTGGAAACTGTTGGAGACTTCGTTAGGTAGACTTCGCAGAGAAGCAAAAGTGGAGAATTAGCATTGCAAATGTCACGGAGAAGTCCTGGCTCAGATGAACATGATGAAAGCTAAATTATTACTGATTTAAAGCTGTCATAAATGGGGTTTCATTCTCAGCAACTCTGGATTAGGAAAGAGAAGTCATTAGCCAAATCCTGCTGCCTTGATTAGATTCAAGTTTTTCTATATGCATTTTACAAGTATCTGTACAGTGGCTGAATTGTAAACTCATTTGTTGGGAGGATCTGGCAATAAACATGGTGTCCTGCAACGTAAGGAAGGAAAAAACATCTGGTGTGAGGCATATATAAAAACAAAAGGAGCTATCTGAACTCTGCAAACCATTTTAAATTTTAAAATGGCAATGCTAGAAATCAGGGACAGTGCCTCCTTTTCATTGATAGAATTTTTGTGGAATAAACAACATTTTGGATTAATTTTTTTAAGCTCAGTTTTAAAACCTCAAAAGGTGGAGACTGGCAAATGGTCTGTCTGAAATCCAAGGATTGTCCAGGCTTGCCCTTCTACCAGTTAATCACATACAGTTCTGCCTGATTAATAAGCTTCTGCCAATGGGCAGAAAAATCAAGCCATATTTCAGCCTGGATCTTTAATGAAAGCAGTCTCATCAAAGTTACGTTGTAAGCTGAATGAATATTTAAGTAGCAATGCTTTTGGGGTGGAAAGTGGTATTTCGGCTTTATCATTCCTCTTTTTTCCAGATGGGAAATGTTCTTGTATGATGGAACTGCTGTGTGCCATCATTGGTGATTAGTGTAAATTCTTCTGTCATCACGTGCCCATACTGCCTGTGATGAAGTCTTTGTATATAGCTTCAGAGTGCTTGCAATAGATGAGGTCTCAGGCCAAGTCAAAGACCAAAAGCAGCATTTTCCAGTTTTGTGTTCAAGAAAAATAAAAATACGTGATTATGTCCTAGGACTTTGTGGTATGATAGCCATTATTACAGGATTATCTCAGTTTTCCCTTTTTGGAATTTATTTTTACTTCCCTTTTTTATCTGTCTTAAGTAAAAATAATGTTTATGTTTAAGGGAAAAGATTTTGTCAGTATTGTGATCGTTTTCATAATTGTCATTCTGTTTGGTAATCATGACAGTTACAGTAACTAGCAGGGATGATAATTTTTATCTCTGCAGCATCAGCTGTGATTAAAAGTGAAACAATATACCACTTATATTTTGGTACCCATTTATTAGAGACATGTCTTGTTCAGCAAAGTCCTTCGTGAATGTGTTCACAGCTTCAACTGTGAGAGAAGTTCCCTTGGAACAGTGTGCATGGATTTCGTACTCAGAAAGGACCATAGAGAGCATTAATTTTTTTCAGATAATAGGAGTTTCCACACAAGGCAGTGGAACCTTGTTTCCAGCAGTGTTAAGACCACAGTGTTACTGACAGCAGAGGAAAAGTTAGGAATAAAATTAATTATGTGGGACTTGTAAGCATGCTGGTAAATTATTCTTTCCAAGTGTGCATTTCTTACACAGTCACTTGAGACCCGGATGTTGTGGTAAACACTGTCTTCAGACACGTGAGGTTTATGAAGTAATGCTGAGATTAATAATGAAGACATTGTTAAGGGGCACTTTGTAGTGACACTTAAAAATGAAGTCATACCATCTGTTCTTCCTGTTTGAAAATCTCTTTTCTACCTCAAAGAAAAAAAAAAGTCCCAAAGCTACTCATAATGTTAGGCTTGGGGAAAAAATTTTTTATCAGAATTTAGTGGTTCAGTATGAAAAGTATCGGAAGCTAACCAAGTTATAACGGAGGAAAACAGTGGGGTTTATTGCTTTGATAGTTAGTTATTCATTGGATGAGGCCATATTGGAACCAACTCTGCTTGTCCATACAAGAATTAGGGTTCTTTGGTTGATTGATCTTCATTCACTGCTCATTTCTGATACTTAATTAAATTAATTAAAGCTAAATTGAAAAAAGGAAGTTTCTGTGAATTTTGTCCATTTCCTCAGTGTCGTAGTATTATAAAGTATTACCTTCATGAAATGACTTCTTTTATACTTGTCTTCCTTAGTGTCACTGTTGTCCTTATCCCGTTCCTTCCCCTGCCCCAAATTGAGAAAAAAAGACATGTCATGATTTGGTTTAGGTCTTTGAGACTATTAAGCCTTTGCCTCCGAGATCAGATGATGTCTAATTAGCACCATTAATACATTATTCACTCTCTGAGTTGTTAAACTTACAGATATGAAGAGGTATTTTTTTTTTTTATCCAATTTGAAATCATTCTATGATAGCTACCATGTAATTAGAGACCTCCGAGACAGCATTGCTTGGATGCTTCAGACTAATGATGGTAATAGAATTTAAAGGTCTTCCATAGCTTGGCCAGTGTGTGTAGGAGTGGGTTTGGGGGTTGGTTTGTTTGTTTGTGTGGTTTGTCTGTTTTAAGGTTCAGTACTTCTGGTGGACAAGAGTAGGTATTCAGAGTGCAGTCCAGCTGAAGACAGGTATTCTTTACGTACAGTTGACCTCCCGGAGATTTTGGTTTCAGTTTTCTGTTGTAAATGGTTTTATAAGCAAGCAGGCTGGCATCAGAGACATTTTCTTCAAGGCTGTAAATACCTGTGGGTTTTTCTCCTGCCATAAAATTTACTTAAAGATGGAATAAAAATTTTGTGTTTTAATTTACCAGTAGCAGTCCATGGATATGTAAACCAAAAGTTAAGTGAAGTCTTCGTGGTTTTTATAATTGATAAGGTATCTTTCTTCCTAGAGTTGTTGTCACACAGTTGCAGTATTACCATGCTCAATTGTGAGAGATTCCTCTTACCAGGAGGCACTGTAGCCTGTAAAGTAACAGGACCTGCAATGCAAACTACGTTCTTGTGTTTGTGTTGTTTGGACGTGGTTCTTTTGATAAGGTATCATACCTTAACATTTATTTCAAAACAGGTTCTTCAAATGCATAAAAGGAGTCTGTTGGTCCTAGTAGTGTCAATCAAATGAAGCTCTGTGACTGTTAAGGTACTATAGAGATGATTAACTTTGCATACAAGCATTCTGGTTAATAACAGGCACTATTATAAGTAAGATTCACATTTAAGTAGAAGTCTGATGAAAGTGCAATACTGGTAATAGCTATTACATTTGTCATGTTTTAGTTCAAATTATTGGCTGTGTTCTACTTGTACACATGCAGTTAAACCCCAAAAGTGTAGATCACTGCAGTGACATTTAAGGAGGCCTACAAAATTTTCTCAGCTAATTTATGTAAGAAATTTCATACTTATTTCTTCCAAACAGATAACTTTGCTAGTGTTTTTCTGTTTGGTTGCCTATGGATATTTGCATAAAGGTACACTTCCCTTTTTTATCTCCCCCTTTTGCCTGTTTTTAACTTTGCTTACAAATTATGGACTTAAAAGGTTTGAAGCTGGTTAAACCATGAAGAATTAATATAACACCAATTGTGGTTCCCTGTCATTATAGAAAACTGTATATTAAAAAAAACCCTATCCACATGCTTACCAATGTATTTAGAGGGACATATAAACACATGCATTTAGACTCTGTAGTCTCTTAGCATTTCATCAGGATATACCATTTCAAACATATTTCCTGAATCAGACAAAAAAGCTGTTTTCACTCATTCTTCTATGAGTTGTTATTGCCCAGGAGTCCTTGATATGCTATAGGTATTGTCCCTGACACCAGTGAGCATGAACTGATCATTTGTATTTTATAGGATCTCCTGGATAGTAAGTGTAATGTAATATTGTTTCTCAGTTAAGTAGACACAGTTGTGAATGGATTGCAGCCTTGATGTGTACTTGTGTAGGCTGCATAGAGCCCGAACTGCACATCACGGTTTGTGAAGTCACATCAACAGTTGTCTATTATCAGATGCATGAACGGATTGCTTTAGCAGTTGGGTGGCTGGGTTTTCCTTGGGTTGATTTTTGTTTTTGTTTTTTTTTTATTTCCCTCCTGTAGAATGCTTTTTGGGATTTGTTGAACTTTTTCAGATAAAGTACAACCTGTGGAAACCTTATAGTTTACGGTCAGAAGTCAAACTAAAATTCATGTCCTTGAAACTATGGAAGCTAAATTTTGTCCTTGGTATTTTTCAATTTTAAGTATTTTTACTGTTTTGTCTAGACAAAAATAGAAGTATCAGTAGTTATCCTGATTTTATATTTCAGTATTGTTCTTGAAGGTAAGTATATCCAACTTTCTGTTGGAGATCAGCTAATCTTATGCTCTGTCTTTGAAACCTGACAATTTCTTTCTTTCTTCGTTTTTTTTCCCCCTTCTTTTTTTTTGGCCATCTGTCCTTGAAGGTTCTGAGATGAGTGGTAAATTTAGGAATATGGTTTTTGTTTGAAAATAAACCTACAAAACTTGGATAGTCTGAGTATTTGACAATTTCACAGAAAATATGTAAGGTCACTAACATCTCTGTAAGACCTTTTGAATTTTTTATTTTAAAATTGGAGTACTTTTGTAAACCATTCTACAATAACAACTAAGAGAAAAGACAAGCTTCTGATGTGGTGGGTTTTTTTCTGACTGGAGGATCATCAGAATTGTTTTGCCAGCTTTCATTTCTTCTATCAATGCATTAACTTCTGTAGCTGCTTCAGTTTTGAAGGTGCTGGCTGACCCTGATTTAAGGGGTCTTTCCTATACAGATCCTCTATTGTCTAGTTAAGAATTTCAGATAAAGCTCTTCTGAAGTTGTGATGTTGAGAACAAATAATTTCTGTATGGGTTCTCTAACAGAGGTAAGATGGGCTTCTAATGTCAACTTTTTTCTCAGTTGGAGTGCTTAGTAGGACTGCTTTCTTCTACATAATCTCTTGTCGAAAACTCTGATGCCTGTATTAAATATACAGGCAAGCCATTGAAGTTTTCACTGTGCTTAAAACTGGTCAGATCTTAAAACTTCCCATTTACTAGTCCCTGTTCTGATGTATATTTCTTGTCTTGCCTTTGCTTCACTTAAGAGGGAGGAAACTTCCAGTAGTGTCTGTAATTTAGCTGCATTAGTGTCACAAGTACTGCTCAGCCAGAGGCATTCTTCCTTGGTAAACTCTGCTTCGTGCGGATAACTACAGTCTTAAACCAGATTGGTTTGCATAGTTGACCTTCATTTTCTCATCTGTTAAAGAGGGATACATTAAAATGTTAGCTGCTGGAATGCCTGCAGTGAAAGCTGTATGTCATGCCATTCTGAAGATTATTTCTATTTTCAGGTCCTCCATGTCACTCACTTCTGTAATGTTCTATTCACCTTGGCAAATTTACCTTCATCTGGGAATCCTGAGATAAAATGAGGGAGTCTCAAGCCACAGGGCAGCATCAAAGTGTCCACAAATGGACTTAAAAATTGCTGGTGTCACTAATCCCTTATTAGATATAATGAGGCCCTAAAATTTCTTTTTGAATTGCCTTCATTAACCTGAGTCCTGTATAACTTGGAGAGGCAGATTTTAAATGTCTTTGTTAACTTAGCAAGAGAGGTTATTAGAGGTTAATCCCTGAAGCATGATATTTTTTTATGCAGCTATAAATTTATTTGTGTACGTTAAAAATACAAACTGTTTAAAGTTCAGCCCTTACAGTCTGTCTGCAGCTTAACTCAATGCACAATCGTGGCAGATTTCCAGGTAGTGGTTGTGCCAGGCTACAGAGCTGGTTTCACTGTAGTGGTGAAGCTGAAACCATCTGACTCCACATACTTGAAGCCAGTTTACTGTTGAATTGGCAGCAGTTGTGGTCGGGCTTCAGTTTTAAGAAAATTCTTTATTACTTCCAAGTTTCCCTTTCAGTGAAGAACACTTTTAAGACCGTAAAACTGTCTGTGTCTTTCTGAGATCTATCATTGCAACCCGATAGAATGACATCTATTTTTCATCTGAAGAGCTAGTGGTTTCCAGTTATGTGGAATGCTGAAGAAGTAATATTTATTTGTCCTCTGACTCATTTCCTGGTGCTGTAAGATTTGCCCCTTCTGAAATGCACTGTTCTGCATCAACAATGTGGAGACTTCAGCTCCTCTGCTGGTTTTAAAACAGGTGAAGACATAACTGATGGGAATACCTGCTGCAGCATAGTTCAGCACACTGTGGGCAAAAGTGTCACAGAGGTTTAAGCCCACTAAAGTGGCACAAGTTAATACCTTCTTTCCATCTTAATCTCCCAGATAAAATCCATCCTTGTTGCTTTTGTGCGTTGTAACCTTGCATACTAATATGTTTGCAGGACCATCTGACTTCACAAATTCCCTATTTTTTCCCATCTTTGCCCGGATTTTTTGAGGCAGTGGGATTATAACAGATTACCACATGTGGCTTCCTTCCCACATGGAAAGTCAATGTGTGTGTTAGCTTCTTTCAGATAAACCCAAGGGAGGTAATCCCTTCTGTCCTGTTATTTGAAATATCAAGGGAACAAAAAGAGGAGATTTCTTTTTACTGAAAACAACCTATTGTGTGAGAAAAATTAGAATACATGCCTTACAGATCTGAACTTTTCTGGAAATAAAATTTGCATCTGTTTTTTTCCCCCTGAAGTATAGTTAATTTATATTTTGATACAAGACCTTGATTTCGATGAGAAAGATGGATTTTTTTTTTCCCCTTCTTACAAGTCATGAAGGGCTCACGGTGGCAATAGCATGAGAGGGGAAGGCAGTCAGATTGTAGCCCTGTGCCCCAAAGTTTTGGAGGGTGAGAATGCTCACTGACTGATTGTGTGACATGGGTTTTTGGTGCAGGCAAGACTTCCATTAATGTAACTTTTTAGTATTTGGCATGAAATAAATAAATAGAATACAGTTTTATGCCTTAAATCTTAGAGACATTTTAAAAACAGTAATCATTTCTGTATGTAGTGGAGTAAGACTGCATACAGTTCTGTTAGAACGATAGGGAACTGAAATACCAGTGTAGTTCCTACTCTTCCATCAGTTCATGAGAAAGGTTTGAACCTTCTTTTGAAATGTACTAAATATGGGAAAAAATACTTTTAAAACTTTCAAAGTTCTTATATATAAACTTCCTAAGATTTGAATTTGAGGACTTTGCAACAATTAGCAAGCCAGTTAATTTCTCTGAAGATGATGTGTAGAGAGTATTGCAGTTTACATAAATATTTTGAAAAATACTGCTGTGGTTGATACACAGGTAGAAATTCTTTGTCTTGGTTTTTTAGAGGTGTGCAACAGAGAATACTAAGGAGAGATGGAAAACTAGGGTGCAAAAGATTTGTATCTATTTCTTATTATGTTTTTAATTCTGCTTCCTGGGTGGAGCCTAAGTCCTTTGATCTTGTGAGGGAGAAGCCTAGATGTCTGCAATAGTTAATTTCAGGTAGCAGACCCAACTGTCTTTTGTGCATAAAGGCAGAGCAGAAGAGTAGGACTCAAAAAAAGGCAGAACTTAAAAGTATTACGTTTTAGGTCTTATTAACATCTAATGCTCAAAGTAAGCCAAAAGTTTCAGTTACTTAATTTAACCAAGCTAAAAAAGGGGAGAGGTAAACATGAAAAATTAAGCATGATACTTACAACATTGTTCTTTGGAATGTTGAAGGTTGGCTAAAATTGTTTTAGTCAAATTTATGTTTCATTGTAAATATTTTAATAGTTTCACTTTAGTTTGAATCAGTTTTCACTCTTAAACCATTATTAAATTCCCCACATCTGTTTTCTCACAACATCAATGATGTTTACAGCTGTCCAAATCTGAGAACGCAGACTACATTCACACAGAGCGCACATAGATATGTGTGAGAGAATACACTTAGGCAGGCAAGTATAAGACACTTTGAATACCCAGAATGGGCATGTCACAACAGTGAAATTCTGCCTATTAAGTAATAAAAGTGTTTTGTTTTCTACGAAGCATTTTTCTGAACCTAAATATTTCTGTACATCTCAGATACTCTCCAATAGTTTGCTCGTGAGGCTGTGATTAATGCTGAAGAATAATACTGCATGGGTAACAATAGGACACAGGTAAGATGAGGTACATGGCAGTAAGAAAAGCTTCCCACTTATGAGATACACAGCTCTAAGCAGAGCTGCAAGTTCAAGAAATCGCTGCTCTGCCTGTTTTAGAAGAGTTTATTTTAGTTCCCAGATCCATATTTTTTTCTATGATCACTAAGTAAGATGTACTTGAAAAGCTGTAACTGCACAGAGAATCAGTGTCATCATGGTCACTTTATCAACAGTCATACAAGCCTTTCTCTGTTCCTTTTGTTATATGTGTTCTACAACATTCAGTAATGTGAAATTATTACGATGCTCATTTGTACCTTGTAAAGGCATTTATGATTGTCGTGGCTAGAAACAGGAGTTACTTACATGCAGTAATGACTTTCACTTGTGTTCTCCTCACATTCTCTTTAGTTTACAGAGCCACATACATTCTCAGCCAAACTCAGCAGTTGTTACCCAGGCAAAACTCCCACTGACTTCACTGACTTCAGTGGGAGATTTGCCTAAGTAAAGACTGAAGAATTTGGATCACTGAACTTAGAACATAGAGTTGTCTATAGCCCTGCGCAGAATCACACTGAAGACAGTGGGTGGGTGAAGAGAAAAGGAAATACACTTTTTTCTATAATAATTTCAGCCCTGTTAGTGCCGAAGTTAAAAGCATTCCTTCTGAGAAAGCCTGGCTTCTAAACTGCCAGTGTCTGGGGCTGGGGACATTAAGAATTACATTTGGAGTTCTTTGTACTTTACTGCCAAGTTTAAGGAGATACTCTTCAATGAATTAGAGGAAGTATTAGTATGGTCACTATTCTTGTCATGTGGTAATAGAATAGATGTTCTGTGAAATGTAACAGTGTACTTGCTTTCTCTTGCTTTAAGTTTAAAAAATAAATAATGAAATAAAGAATGGCAAATATCCCACAAATATGAAAACCTTGTACCAAGTCCAGGAAACTTTCATTTACTTAACCAACACAATAAATACACAAAAAGTCCATATTAAAATTATTTACTGCTTAAAACTTCTTTTAAAAGCTTGTCCAGTAAAACACAGAACAGTTTTCCTTATCACAGTGTGTTACTGGTCAGGTACCAAGATGAGTATATAGTTTGTTTTCACAGCAGTGCAAAAGACGCTTTAAATATTAGCAAATCAGAATATTTGTGTTTAACACCCACCTTTCCTTTGAGCCTGTGTCCAAGCAAAATGCAAGATACTGGAGAAGCAAAAAACGTAGTGATAGCATCTTCCTAGCTATTTGTACAACAGAATTGACTAGTTCAATACTGAACAAGATGTGAGGCCTGGAATTTTTCATGTGAAATTATTTTTTGTGCTTTCGACGCCGGGTATGTCATAAATGTGGCCTGTTGAAATGTTACTGTGGGCCAACCTGGTGGTTGATAGGAATTGTAGAGGGGTGTTTGCTTTTTTAAGAGCAGTGTATCTGCTGTCTTTGGTTGTTAGATTAGGTACCACAGTAGCTCTAATCTGTGGTGTTCTGCATAGTGCTGGAGAACATACAGGAATGTGGAAAAAGAATGGGGAAACGTTGAGACCTCATGCTGAACCCTGGCATCCTGAAACCCTGCCTCTGGATATAAATCCTGCGGTATATCCTGTGGCCAGAGCTAGGAGGGAGGGAAGTCTGCCAGGGAGGTCTGGAGCCACACAGGACTTTAGGGAGGGGATGGAAGGTCTGGATCCTAAACCAAGATAGTTTATTCAGCCCTACAGATTTCATAGATCCTTTTAAACAGTGTACTTCAACCCAAACTCTTTGTTAATGTTAAGCAGACTTTGAAGATTTTGTGTCAGAACTTCAAAGTGCTGCTAATTTTGCTCCAGGGTAGAGTGTACAATATTTAGGCTCTTTCTTAATTCTAGCATCGGGTTTCTAAAATGCTCAATGATATGACTTCTCTTTATACTGAGACTGTATCTAGAATAATAGAAATAGCTCTTTTTGGGGACTAATACTCACATATGGGCAGACTTATGTCTTGATTTCTTTGAATTCTAATATGTGCATAGAGATTTTTAATAAATAAATAGCAGTGTAGTAACATTGTGTAGTAACTTTTTTACAGCTTCATATGACATGGAAGTTGCAATTTGGGGTAAATTCTTGAGAAAGAAAATATTTTAAAAGTAATATGGTAAGTACATAATAGGCCAAATTCTGTGGTCTTTATAAAAGTTTCCTGATCCTACATTTTGCAAGTCTGCGCTCCTTGCCTAAAGTCCTTGAATTTCCTGGTCACTGATCCTGCTCCATGTAGTGGAGGAGCAGAGAATTGCTTTTCCTCCTGTTCTGTTAACTGTGTGCTGTTCCGTCTTACGCTACAGAGCACAGAGTGGTGGACATTTCTGGCTCTGCGTGATGTTAGTTTGCACTTCAGGTGGTTTATTCTGCATTGACATTGGATAATGGAGTCTTCTTTTATAGCACGATGTTCTTTGTAGTCTGGCAGGTACAATGGTCCCCACTACCACATAGCTCACCCTTACTTCTTGAGCAGGAGGGCCATTGACAAACACTCATCTGGACTCACCCTGCAAAGGTCTGGGAATTTTAGGACTGTCAGGCAGAGTTTTCCAGTGCAGAAGTACCTCACAGTACCTCAGACTGTAAGTCTCATTACCACAAACAGTGCTGGGCTTTAGCAGTGTGAAATAACAAGGAAATGTGAAGAAATTTTAACAAAGTTTAATGTAATTAACCTTACAAGTAGTGATTACGTTATCTTTAATGCTAGTTATAAGCTATGGGATTAAAAACTGGATTGAAAAACAGTAAAAATTTAATTTAAATGCCTAACTATATATCCATTAATAATGAAAATAGCAGGTCAAGCACATCAGTCAACAGAAAGTCAGGTATTTCTGCTTTTTAACACAAATGGTATTAACTGTTCAAGAATCAAAGATTAATTGAGAAATAGTCTTTACTTACAAAGTCTCTGTGTGTCTGCCATTCCGTATATTTGGTGATTTTTCTCTAAAGATTAAAATTACATTTGTAGTTAGTGTTACAGTAACATGTCTCTCGGATTAACAGTTTTAAACCATTAACATCTTTGAACAGTGCCAGGGAAACTTCTGTGAATGGTTTGTCTTAGAACTGATGGCAAAAATAATAATGGATTTTCAGCTTCACTGAAGATAAGGAGAGGTTTTAGAATTCTGGAAAGAAGTATTCCAAACTTTATCTATTAAAGGTTTTTCTAGAAGTAACATGAACAAGAAAATACTGCTTGGTATGGAGCTTAAAATGTGAATCTTCTTACAGCTTACTGAAAATTGTCAGCAGCTTGTGAATGAGTCCTGATGATAACTTTTACATAAACATTTTTCAGCCTGACTCATTTTTTTCCAAGAGACTCTTTGGTGGCAAAGGACAGTGAGTCTTCATGAGGGTATTTACCCTAGGGCTGAGATGTGAAAGGCTTAGAGATAACAAAGGTAGTTTCCCCAGCAAACTCTTGAGCACCAGTACTGATGCATACTTTAGTCAGACTTAAGTCACGGTAGCCACTCATTTAATATCCTTTATCTTTAGTTTCAGCAGATATTAAGTGTCCAGTCACAGTAAAGAGAACTCAGATTTGTAGGTGAAGTACTTCAGTTTCTGTGAAGGATTTAACCAGACCATTTTAACCAAACATTAAGCCAGTACCATCCATTTAGTTGTTAGAGATGCTGGAAATTTATAGATAGTCTCTTGTAACTGTAAACAGTTCTTTGTAACTGTTTGAGGTTTTTGGGGTGGGGTTTTTTTTTTTAGCCAATCCCAACAATTTTTATATAAGTGCAGACTTCACTTTTTACTTCACAATATTGTATGTAGAATAAAAGAGAATTGTTGTACTGCATTTTTTGGAAGCTGCAACAGCTTTTGAGATGTGCATTCTAGAAAAGTAGAAATAGGTGCTGGATTCTTAGGCATTATGAAACTGCCTGGTAGTAAGAGGTAAGCCAAATTGTCTTTTTTGTTTGTCAGTTTTTGCATTTCTTGCCTAATCCTTCAAAAAGTTATGGGTTTGGAAAGAGAATCATCACAACTACAGTAACAGTATTGGTAATTTGAATGAGCTTGCTTCCCTTCTGGATGTTCCAAGAATTCTCTTTTACCTACAAGAATAGTGATCAGGACTAGTCTAGTCTGCATTCACCCCTCAAAAAATTACACTGAAAGGATGTGGGTGTGAGTTAACAAGTGGTTCAAGGTTAAGGAGGTAATGATACAAAAGATTTTGCAGTTTTCTCTCCGCTGCTTTCTTTTGAGAAGAATGTGATTTCCTTTTCCATTTTCGTACTGCTCTATAAGATTTGCTGGAATTACAGCAGTGTGCTTCTTGAACACTGTCTCCCATTAGAAGCACTGATGTGTGTGCTTGGGGTTTTTTCTCCTTTTGTGGTGAGTGATGTCTTCATTGTATCCAGAAAATAAATAATTTTATACAGGGAGAAGACAAACACACTTGAGAAAGAAGTATTGAAGCAGTGGAGAATGGTCTGCATCTGCCTCCATTTTGCTAGAATCTTGATGGTGTCCTCATTAAGTCAGAAAGAGTATATAGCACTATGATGGTACTTCAGTATTTACCCTAATACTCTATCTTACTTGTCTTTTTAAAGCGATTCAAAGCAATAGATGAAATGTAGTTCAAGAAAAGGGCTCAACTATCATAAATAAGAATAATTCTGTTCACATCAGGAAATGGCTAGTAGAATGGTATTTAGTTTGTACAGATGTAGAAGAATAAGATGATAAAACTCTGTATCTTCCAGAAGGAGAAAATGTTTTTTTATGGTAAAATCTGGAGGCAAGTTGATTTTGCCGCTAACGCTCATGTACCCACCTATACTGTGAAACACCAAGACATACCCAACACGTCATATTAGCATGCTAATAGAAAGATTCGCTCCCTCCACTTACTGTTGCAGAGAGCTGCTGATAAAATAGCTACTAGGGTTCCACTGTGGTTTGAGACTCCTGCTCTTTGCTGTGTGCAAGCTACTCCCATTGCCTAGGAGAGGGCTCTTTCTTGATTATTTACATGGGTATGAATGCAGAAAGCAGATGCTTGCCTGAGTGTTGGCAAATTTGATCAGGATATTGATTCAATATAGCAGCAAATATAGCTGCCAGAATTCTGTGCTCCGGTCTATTTTCTGAATTTGCTTGAGGTGGAAATTCACCTCTTCCTTCTCTCCTTCCTCAGAGAGGAAACCAAGCAGTGTGTTCTCTTGGCTGGCTCTTTCCTTGCTTGCCATTGGTATTTTGTTGGCAGTTTTCATGTATCTTTTGGCTGCCTCTCTAATTGGAAGGACCTGTGTTTGCCAGAAATTTTATTGACACCGTACTACCTGCTTTTGCAGATACTTTTTTTCCACTACTTTGTGCTAGGGAAGAGAGTAGAGTTTTGGGGTTTTTTTTTTACATGTGTACACCAAATGAGTCTGGGCATATTGCAGGACAGGAATGACAACATTATTCAGGTGTTTGTTTTTTTCTGCAGTTGTATAAGCTAACATGGGTGGGTGTTATAGTTAGCCTCATCTTTACAAGAACTAATTGTTAGGCTGTTAGTATGAGATTGTCAAAAGTTAAGAAAACTGCTTTTAAAGCTCTTAAATGTAGATGTCTTAGCATATTTTTCTGGGTTCTGTTGTAGTTCTTGTTGTTACTACACACATATTTACCTTGTTCAGGGCCATATGCACAGTAAGTTCTCTACAGCAGTCAAAACTTGTAGTGGAGTTAAGTCTTCGGGTTGTTTTGCTAAGGTGACCTTTCAGTTTTAAAGCATTAAGTAGAATTAAAATGATGGTTCTTTCATACAGGAGTGCTTAGTAGTCCTAGTAGGCAAAATGTTTAATGATTATTACTTCCTAAAATTGCTTAGGCTTTTGTTTTTCATCTGCTCTGCATTCCACGTGTCCAGGTTAGCTTTTCTTAGGTTTAGTCTGATAAGCAAATCCTGAAAAAGTAGGTGTCTAGTTCAGCTCAGCAAGCTGGAGCAGAATGTGTTTGTTTTCCCAAGACTGCCAAGTAGCCATATAGTGAAAAAATTCTGTTCTTTATCCCTTTTTCTTTTTCCAATCTGGGCTGACTTTTAAGCACTGGTAAAAATAGATGCAAATGAAGTGATGGACACTTGGAAGGACGATAAGGCTGCTCAGTTGCAAGTCTCGCCCTTTCTCAGCGGGGAATAGCTGCCTCTTAAGAAATTCATAGTACGATAAGCACGTGAGCCTGGCAAAAGGCTGATAAGCTATTCCAGTTTATCAGAAATGATACATAGTGTGGATGAATTTCTTATGTTGCCTAAAGATGACGTGAACATAAAGTTGAAGGTTTTGTTTTGTGTCATCTAAAAAAGTGTATGTAATTATCCCATCAGCTACAACTTACCTGACTGCTTAACCAGTGTGTTAGCAATTATCAGACAGGAATCTACGTAGGTTAGCTGTTGTTATTCAGCAGGAGTTCATATGTTTTCCTGGGTGAAACAGGGTCAAGTATCAAATAAATTGGAGACTGTGATATAACTTACAGATGGGTGGTACTTTTTATTAGCAATCATATGTTTTACATTTTGACATTTGGTAACTGTGATCATAATCATCTGAAGTAGTTTGGCCTTTTAGGAATTTGCTTTATTTTCTATTTCATGTAAGTGTGTACAATATTTGTTCTGGTACAACCAGGATGAGGTGGTATATGTAAGCTTCTATGCTGAAGTTTATTCGTTATTAATTATTTGTTTTAATTTGATTGAACCTAGACTAAAATATCTTTTGCTTTGAGACTGTAGGCTACAGAATTCACTGTCATTCAAAATTTTGAAGTCTTCATAGCAAAACATAACTACTTCTTCAGTTTTGCCTGTTGTAAAAGAAAACACAGTCTCATTGATTGAAATACTGGCTCTTCTTTACTTGAGCTGATCCTCCAGAACTGCACAGACAATGGATTAACTTTACATTTGAGTGCCGACAATTTCTTTGGCAGTCAGAGGAGTAATGTCAGGTGGAGCTTGGTCCCCTCTATTCTATATATAGAATACATTTCCTGAAACAAGTTTTCTAAGCAACGAAAGTTGTCCCCATATTCTCATCAAGTTATATTAACTCCCATGTACATAAAACCAGTATTTTTTTCTGGATTTGCCTTTTTTCTTGATTTAAAATAACAAAATACGAGATGCAGCTATATGGTCTTTCTTCCTAGCAGAGGGAGTCTTAATTGGGATTGTGAAAGTCTCATGTGCCTTAACCTAAGCTACTTGTTTTGAGTAAGCCTTTGTAATTATATTGTTGAGGTCTTTACCTCAGAGAAAGTTTTTTTTTTTGGTAGTTTTACATAAAAAAATCTCTTTGCTCTTCATACATGATAGTACTCTGTCTTTACAGTTGGCCAGTGATTATATTGTGGTGGGCATTAGAGTAGAAGTTTAGGAAAATATCAATTAAATTGCAGTTATTAGGAACTGAATGCGTTTCAGATTCAGAGACAAGTTGTAGGCAAGTTAGAATCTGATGAGGATACAGAAATTAAATTCTCTCATCAACTGTATGCCCTCAGTTGAGTAGTTGTGCTCAGA
The DNA here is from genome assembly GCA_020800305.1 of Porphyrio hochstetteri. NCBI lineage: Eukaryota > Metazoa > Chordata > Aves > Gruiformes > Rallidae > Porphyrio > Porphyrio hochstetteri. The sequence continues at coordinate 7,240,105 of CM036915.1, read as the reverse complement.
ATGGATCTGAATTCAATTAATGTTTCGTTCTGCAAGTAATAGCATAAAAATGATCCCAGAGTTTTGAGCTGTGGCCTTCTAGAAGACAGAACAGTTGTCTGGGGTGGCTGGGTGGATGTCAGAGAATTCACACTGTTCGTATTGTGTCGGGCATGTATTTACATTGGACAGTTGGAGCCATGCTGGCTGCATGGGGCCAGTTCAGTAAATCCCAGCCCAGAGGCACTGGGAAATTTAGCTGAGTGGAACCTGTATCTCACTGAAGAAATACAGTTTTTTCTGCAGTTTGCCTGATTGAGAAATCTTTTTTTTCCCCAGTAACTGAAGTATGTATTTATAATGTATTTAGAAGGTAAAGTACAGCATGTTTTTTACCATTTCTCTGCCCACCCCCTGAATAAAGAGATACACGAGTGATACTTGAGATGGAAGAAAAGCTCACAGGATTGAAAAAGGAATGGGGCTCAAGTTCTTTTACAGGAGATAGCAAAGTAATGGTTTTGCCTTCACACCACAGTAGATACAATAGAGCTAAGTGAAAGAAGCCAACAATTTTTTATTTAAAAAGCTCTCCCTGGCAGGGTAATAGAGTTTTAAAAGGCAGAATTAAATGGAAAAAAAAATCTCAGTTTAGGGCCAGAGGAAAACTTGTATTTATTTCCAGCACAAGCCTAAATGTGCGTTTGCCTTCAGTAGAAATGTGGTGCTACTTTGGCTTCCTGTAATGTACTTTATCAGGCGCTTGGAGCAGAGAGAGCAAACCTAAAGAGTAAGAGTCCTAGCAGAGTTGTTTTTGTGGTTTTTGCTGGGGATCAAGAATGGGCAGACTATGTGGTTAATCCTGACTGTCACATCTTGGCACACGCAAGGTGTAATAATTAAATTGCATCAGTGAGTTCACTGGTAGTTTGGAGGGAGAGATTTTGCTATGTCTGAAATACGAATGAAGCTAAGATTGTGTGTAATTGGTGCCATACGGTGAGTGAGACAGTATTAAATAATCCCAGAGGCCAGTTAATTTGCTAACAGATGGATTATACATTCTAAGAACGGAAGTGCTGGGAAAAAGATGCATCTGCTTTGCCGTTAGCATGATAAATACCTAGATTCTAGTTTTTAGTGTAGAAGGCAAGCTAGGAAAATATCTCCAATTGTTGAATATAAATTTCTTGAAATAACAGCTCAGTTCTTGTTGCTGCAGCACATCAGTGCTAGATAATCCCTTGGTTTCTGGGGTGCCACCAAAGCAGGTAGGTGTACTGTTAAAATTCACTTAGTCTTGTGAATTCATTTCCACCTCGGGGCAAGGTGAATGCTGGGTTCAGTTCAGTCCCTTGCTCTGGAGCATGAAGGATGGGCTCTGCAGGTTGTCACTTAAACCACAGTCAGGACAGAGATGTTGAATATAAGTAGGCAGACTAAAGGTGAAAATACAGTGAAATAAGCAGCCCATGGTAGAAAGTGGGATCTGTAACTTTCTGGTATTTAAAGAGCTGGAGTGTTTGTTCAGAGGAGTGCTGAGGTTAGGCGGCCTTATTAGGTGCCTATAAACCTCCCTCCCCAACAGGCATAGGCCTAGTGCTGTTATGGAACGGAAACATGGTCATGCAGCTTTCAGAGCAGTCCAGGGGCAACCGTGAAAACCTGTTGTAAATGAATGAGAGCTCGGAGCAGCCAAGAATGGGAAAGAAGTAGGAAGCCAAGGATACTGCCTGCCTGCACTCTGCCTCATTTAAAACTCAGACTCTGAAGCTTAGACTTGGTACTTTCATTTCAGCGCCTTGGGCAAAAGAATGTTTGTTGAATGTCTAACCAATTAAGTGGCAAGACAGACCTTTCAATAAAATCTGTAGCATTTTCTTAGTGAGAAAGAATGTGTTTTGCTGGTTGGCGGTTCCGCCCCACTTAGTACCGGTACAGTGTTGGGGTATGTCTCTGAATCCTCCATGTTTTGGAGCACCTCTAGCTCTTGAAGTCTGAGCTTGGGATTTTACACAGAGTTTGGGAGGGTGGGATAGATAGAGTTTCAGACAATATTGAAAGATATACTTTAATATTGTAATTTTCCTAGCTTTGGGACAGTTATATGAACTTTCTTTGTTCTTTATAGACGGAAAGCTGCAAACTCGAGAAATTCCATCAGGGAAACACCTTGACTCTTACAGAGGCCAGCAAGCATTTAGAAGTCATTAGATAAAAAGCCACTGGATATGAGCTGTTTACTGAACAGCTAAAGCCTTAAGACTGACTGGGGATCCTTTGCTACAGATTCTGCAGGTTCTGGCTGTGAAGCACTTGCCCTCTTTTGCCACCCTGCTGGGAGAATATTCTTTCCATAAATTGTACTCCAGCTTCTCTTTTTGTCCTTATCACCCACTGTCTTGTCTCTTCCTCAGTAATGTACCGTAAAGTGCATGGTTTCTGAGCTGCTTTTACTGCTTCAGTGACAGCAGGCTGTCTTTGTGCCCTTTCCTTCATGACAGAAGCAATTGCAGGCAGTATCTTGAACTTAGTTCAAACACTGGAACATGCACAGTATGGCTGGGGTATTTTTTTATTGTTGTGCTGCCCAATTCCTAACAAATCTGTGTTGACTGGATGCCATGATAGTACTCAGGGGTTTAAATCTTGACTAGACAGGGACATAGTTTCATAAAAAGAGAAGAGAGCACGTCCTTAATGTCGCAGCCTCCTTGCCAATTTTAAGCCCCTTATCTTAAACAAAATATTACAAGAATTTCTGAGCAAACCAGTTATAAGTTCTTTTTTAAAATATTTACAAAACGCAAATTTCAATGTAAGCCTCATTTTTGGGGAAAAAAGGAAATTATTTTTACTGTTTATTTTCTTTGAAAAGAAATGTTCAGCTTGTTTTAAGCACCTGGCAAGGAAATTTTCAGTGTGGGTTGTTAATATTTGGCAGAGCTATAACCATCTGAAAGCAACAGGGATACTATTGGAAAGCATTAGAAAATATTAGCCATTACTATAGCTACCAGCTCTGCCTGTATTTCTTTATAATTATTTTTTTAAATTAAATTATAACATGCAAGATTGCTGGTGATGAAATTGCTTCAGTGCAAGTAGTCTCCAAAGTAGGTACACCAGGGTGGAGGGGGGAAGTAAAGACATAAACCGTGCGGCAGCAAGCATGGCTGGGTGAAGGAAAGTCAAAGTGGCAATTGGGTTTGTAGGAGACCCCCTGTGCATCAAGTTCGTGGGCTTTGCTGCTGTTTGGGCCATGCACCTCATACTTCTCAGTAGCACAGTTCCAAGTGTAATAGGCATAATTAACTCCCTTGGGGCAGCAACACTTGTTATTGAATTTCAAATTTTCTTAGAATTAAAGTAATTAATGAAAGCTGTCCCAGGAGATAATAGAGAACACTGTTTTCTGTGCTACTTTTTTGTGAGCAACATAGTGGATAAAAAGAAATACATGCAGTTGAAAGGGAGGGCTGATGAGTAAGTGTTTATTGCACAGATATATTCTGGCTATTTGAGCTGCTGTTTCAAGATCAGACAGCTGTCCTTAAAATATTTTGCTGCTTGGAGGTTTTTTCTTTACCTTGAAATAAAGCCAAGTTTTTCCTTCATAAAGGAGAACACTTGAATAAACATAACTCTAGTAGAAATCCAGTTGGGACTAGTCTACTGGCAGTGGCCAGAGTTCTTTTCACATTGGGAATTATTAGAAAGACAGTGAATCTAACTTCCCCCTCTGAGGGGTAGCTCACACAGTCTCTGTTCTTGACTTCTGTATTACTAAGCACCATGAAAAAGATAAAGTTTACAGGAATACTATGCTAGGCCACTCTTTACATGGTCTGTTATTTTTCAGAAAATGTTAAATATTTATTTATTTACAGTATACCCACAGGAACAGTTATTGACACATACCAAGCAGGTAAAGCTTGAAAAGCTCTTATTACAGAACAAAGATAGTGGAGAAGTCTGAGTGGCTTAGAAAGCTGAGATTTGTGTATTCTGGGGAGCAGCTTTGGCACATGAGGGTACTTAACTCAGAGTTGGATTCTGAAGACATTTGTATGCATTTCTTTCCCACAAAAAAGAGCTTGTAAGAACTGGATTCTCTGTCTGTTAGAGCTGGTCACAAGAGTTTTAATGCCTGAAATTAGTTATTTAATTCCTTTGTCCTCAGTTTACCTGTCTATAAACTGTGTGCAGTGTAATACTTTCCTCAGGGATTTTACGTTTCTACAATCCACTGAGAACTCGGATTAGGTAACCAAATCTTTACCAGTTAAAGCTGGAATTTTGCTGTTTAAATGGATTATGTTAGTTTAATCTTAGTTTAACTTTTATTTTCTTCCCAATAAAGAAACAGACTGAAACAGGTCAGCAATGACTGTACTTTGCTTTGCCTCTAGGCAAATCCAAATTTAATCCAAATTCTACTGCTGTGAGAGACTTTTGGCACCCATTTATCTCTGCTTTTCAGTGAAGTGGACTGTACTGAATCCTGAGGATCAACATGATTGTAACACAGACTGCAAGAAATACTTCAGTAAAATAAAAACTAGCTATGAGCTTGTGCAGTAAAATTCAGGCCTGGCTGTCATCTGAACATCACAGCGGTGTTGTTTTTTTTATCTTGACTTTTGTGTATTGATACTTACCTACACATTTCATCTGCATTTCTAACCATTCACTGATTAATTCTGAAGCCATTGTTGTAAAAGGCATTTAAACCAAAAGCCTTGTTTTTGATCACTGTTAGTAATTTAGTGTTGCTGCCTGATGCAGTTGTGCTATTGATGCACTGTGTAAAGGAAAATCAGAAAAAAGAGTGCAGAGGCTCTTCATGTATTCTGTTTGACCCTTAAAAAGGGCAAGTGCATGAGAAATCACAGTATTGTGAGACGATACTTCAAGAGAGCTTGTCTTGCTTCTCAATTTTAATGTATTTTTCCATATAGACAGTTCAGTTTTATTGAAGGGAGAAGTTAACTTCAAAACCAGGAATCTTTGCAAACAAACTTTCATTTGCACAATTTTTACTTTTTCTTGAGAATCTGGATTGAAATTTTCAAAGATGCTAAACAACTTGAAAAAGCTCATAGACCATCTCTGGGAGTTGATGAACTCAGTGAGTTAATGATAGATGAAGTGTATACAAACTGGTCCCCTTCCTGCCGCGACCCTGGAAACAGATCCACTTAGTGGGAACTGTGTGCAAATCTAATTACAGGATCAGGATGAAAAATCAGAAAATAATATTAGATGTCATCCAATCAGCATGAACCACGTTTTTCTCTGAGTCCATGTATGAAGTGTGGGTCTGAATGTTCCAAGAGTTGGTGTGTGGCTGCTGATACATGATTTTGGCATGTTGGAATGGGTGTGTCAGCTTTGGGGGGGCATAACGAGTCCCATGTGTGAAATTGGGCACCGATTGCTTAGTCTGATTTGTTGAAATCTGTGATAAGTTGTTTTAGTGTGGTCCTAAGTGTCACAGCTTTAGAAATCTTTACTGCTAATAGAAGGTGCATAGGATTACATGTACTGCCTCATATGTTGTGTTTGTAACTTAAAAAAAAGACACACAATGAAGCTTTTCCAACAATGAGCTAACTTTGATTAGTTTAGGAAGTGGAATTTAAAACAGATCTTGAGAGGATCATTTGCCTTGGACATGGGTATCTACAAACATACACGTTGTGCTTTCTGAAATAATTGATGATGGAAAAAATGTCCTTAACGTGTTAGACTAGACTATGCAGCTGCATTGCTTTGTAATACATATACACATATGTGAATTCTTACTCTCTCTGCACTCTACCAGTATGTAATTAAGTGCACTTGATGGAGTAAATGTGTGGTAGCGTTCAAGCCATGGACAAACAATGTGAATCTGGTGGCAACCTAGCAGCACAGCATGGTTAGTACCATGTTATGGTTAGAATAGAATTTATTTACATGTATGAACTTTGGCAATAAAAGTATACAGAGGCTAGTTTCACTGTAGAATGATCTTCAGTTGTGTTTTGATTAGAGAGAATCTCCTAATATGTTTTATTCAAAAACCAGAAAGGCACTTTTTTTGTACATGGGTAGAATCTATTCAGAGAGCAGACCCTCTTCTGCATGGCCTTTCAGATCATTCAGAAAACTTAGCCAGTGTTCATTAATGGTTTTCTAAGGTCACATCTCTACAATACCACAACCGTAAAATTTGCACAGATACAACTCAGACTGTAATGTGGAGCCTGACCGAGGATCACTGTTTTCCATGAATTTTCTTCAGCTTTTATTCAGGACCTGGTCTGCAAAACCTCCTGCTGATAACCCAAAAAAGAAAAGGAAGGCAGAAGGGAAGGATGCAACTCATTTATTCAGAGATTTATTGTTTGCACATAGAAGGAAAACCACCCATTTCATTGCACAGGTTTCCTAGAGACGTGACCTGTGTGCATACTGATTGTAATAGATTATACTCATCGGAGACTAATGCTGAGATAATTTGGATAAATAAGCTTTCCACTGCAGTACAAATCAGTTGCATTTAAGATACTATTTAAGTATACAGTATAGACAAAGTTATTTGGGATGAACTTTTTAAACCCAGAACCAGTGAGAACAGTGAGTGAAAAATGTGAGTCAAGGGAATCTTGGCACGAGAGCCTGGACCTTGTAGCATCTTGGTTATGGGATGATCAAGGAAGAGCTTATACAGATAAGAAAGAAGCAGTTCCTGGAAAGACTTTCCCATGACAGTAAATTTTATTTTTTCTTTTTATCAGATGGGATATTTCTAAAGTTTGCTTCACTGAATCTCAGCATACTGTCTTGGCACAAATCTCACAGTAACACCGCGTTAAGACACAAGCACTAGTTAAATCCAGTCCTTGCTGGCTGAAAAGCAAAGGAGCATGTCTTTCAAGATAAATCTAAAAAGTCTGACAAATGCTCAGGGCAGCATGAGATCCTAAGGAGAAGTGTTCTGCAGCTGTGTGAAGTCTTCCAGAAAGAAATTTTCTCAGGTATTGCTTGCATTCATAGGAAATGGGCGTTCCTGTTTCTGCTACTTGTGATGCAGACACACGCTTGGAATGAGCTGTATTATGCCATCACATCCTCTGCTCTTGTGGTCTCCTCCCTTTTGGATTCACACATCTCCTTCCTCTGCAGCATTGATGTACAGCCAAAACCCCAGATGGCTTTGTGCTTAATTCATGTAACAGAGCTAGGGTGTATTGCCTCCTTTGCTAATTTCTGGTCACCAGGAGTACATAAAGCTCTAGAGCATTTAGATTCCGCTTGTAGAGGATTTGCAATAAACTCCCCCCGGCCTCGCCTTTTTGATATTTTAAGGGCTGTTGTCTTCTGCACAGGCAGAATTTTAGTATTTCAGGACTACAAGCTCAAATAGAGCTTTGCAGGGATAATGTTGATTTTTATTGAAAAGCGAAAAACTTGAACCTGTAAGTTTGAAAGATTTCAAGTATCTCAGTTACAGCTCTGTGTAGTATATAGTTTCTTCAAAAAGAGAAAGCATTGTATTTATTCAGAATCACCCATGTTTAAATGGCTGTTAATTGGGATGGTACTATACAGCTGTTGAGCACCAAGGATGGAGAGAATAGATCTGTACTGAATGGAGGATTCCACTCCTGGCTGTGACATTGGAGATGTCTGCTGTGTTGTGGGGTGTGCTCCATCATTTCTGATAATTAAGAAGGAACAGATTGTGGTTTTCCACTATTGAAATGGAAAATCTACCAGTCCATTCTTCTATTTCCTGTTCCTACATGGCAGGATAAAAGCAGAATCATAGGGGTCATCATGTCACAGAACCTTTCTTCAAACAATTAAATACTTGCTGTGGAAGCAGAGTCACTGCTATGTGGGTAGAGGGGAAAGTTTGCCTCGAAGTGCTTTGTGTTCTTCAGTTCTCGTCCTCAATATTGTTGTCAAATGTTATTAGTGTTTACGCTCTTTATGATGTTCATGAACCAGAATGTAATCCTGGTAAGTACTGTTCAGGAGAAAACTTAAATGCAGTCTGTCGGGCCAGCAAGGTGTAGTTATGTTATACTGGGGAAGGAGTCGTGTCTTTGGATGGGTTATATTATTTTACACTTGTCCACTGAAGTATCAAGCTTTTGAAGAGAATTGTGGAGACCTTTGATTTGAGCCTGAAATGGGCATAGTGGTACTTGCCAACAATAATACTGACATATGATCGGAGTGGTGCTGACATGCATTAGCTTTAGCCACTTAGATAAGAGGTGTTTAAAAAAGGCACAGAGTTAACATCAGTGGTATAAATTATATTATTTATTTAACTGTTTCGTGTTATTGCCAACAAGGTCGAATTAGGCTAGATTTGAAGAACTGTGTCATGAATTTTCTGTTACTGGATCCAGTACATCTGTACCTCCAAGCCCTGAGTGCAGTTTTGAAGGCCTGAGCCTTATGACCCACATCATACACATATACTTTCTCTTTGTGTAACAATTCTAGGAAATAAGATGCTCTTCTTCAAGACCTGTAACTTGTGGACTTGGTATCTGACCTTAGATAATGAAATGGTTTTCTGCTTTTCCAGTTGAGTTGAATAAATAGAAGCATGATGTTTGCTTATTTCTGTTGAATCTGTGACATAAAGTAATTTGGCATGTTTGCAGCAGGTTAATATATTCAGGCAGATGGGTGCTTTAAATGTGATTTGGAATATTTATTTCAGATTAGATTTGGTCTGGTCTCACACTAAAGCAACTTTCAAGTCCTTGTGGTTTTAGGTTTTCTGAAGTGAAAAAAGGAATAGTGTGGTCTAGAGATGTATATACCAGTAGAACCTATTGTACCTCTTGAGTATTAGAACTTTTTTGGCCATGGAGCTTCCAGTTGCAGGTGTAATATTCAGATAGGAAAAAAAAAAGTCAAACTTTCAATTTCAGGTACTTTTTGGTTGTTTGTTTCTTATCACAGTATTCCCATCCTTAATGAATGTGAACAGTTTGATCCGCTTGGAAGTGTGAAGACCTTACATGTGCTTCTGAATGCTGTAGCAGCAGATATGTATGTGAACAGACTGACCCTAGGGTCCAGGCGTGGTGAAGCTAGTTTCCCTCTGCACTGTGGTTGCCAGCTCGTGATTGGATGCCAGGCCTAGAGGTTCCTGAATGATTAAAACAGATTTCTTCTAACCCAGGCAGAATGAGTGCTGCTGACTGAACTGTACATGATCACATGAAGAAAAAGGCCTACAAGCCTTGCACTCACCTTCAGTGTATGTCTTCCAATGAAATGTCTGTATTATGATGAGGCATCGTAATCTCCTTTCCACTTAAATGCTACTAACATGACCACTTCAAAATATAAGCAGTGGGAAACAACTTTAGTAAGGTATTCGTAGAGTAGAGGTCTCAAAGTTGACTACCCACCTTTACTTTCATAAGGCGATAGCCAGCAACAGTTTATTTCCATTTCAGCTCAGTATTGCTGGCGATTAGCTTGATGTCATACACCTTAAAATGGTTCTGTGTCTGGGAAACCAACAAGTCCCTTTTACGGTATCTTCCCTTAAAACAAAAACAGTGTGAGAGAAATTGGTTTTGCTGACTGTCAGGGGTATCCGTGTGAGATGCATGCTTTATATTTTTAATCCTTTTTTATTAGCTGTTACTAGTTGATATCTTGAAGACCATCTTTTCACATGATTACTTTTCCTGGATGGCTTTACTTTTTCCATTGTAACAAGAATAAAACCTTTTTTCTCTCAAGTAATTCTCCAGCCAGCAAGAAACCATTGAATGTCTTAGTGAAAAGAGTCTTTATATGTCCTTATGTGAGTAGCTTTCTTCATCAAACGGATCCATGTCTAGATTCAATAAATGTCATTTGGATTCTTAAGGTTGTCAAAAATAAATACTTTGTTTCTTCTGAAAATTTATCTGACAAAATGAAGTTCAGCATAAAGCACAGATAGGTAATGAAAACAGCTATTGTGCAGGTAGAAAATCTGTGATTAATGAAGTGGGCGGCATCTGGATGTGACCGCAATCTGTTTGTGAAGGGCTGTAAATAGCATCAAAGATTTGCACGCATTACGTCTGTGGACAGCAGGAAATATTTGAAAGCCAAAGTTGGATCAAATGTTTGGGTAAAAATTATGGTTATAGCTAACCACAAATCAAGTGAGAGCCATTAGAATGTTGTTTGTTATCCTGTGGTTGAATGTAAATTCTCAACATTGCTCCTTTGATTTGTAAAGCAAGTGAGGGTTAGGCTGCATCCTTGAAGACACGCAAGATGTTAAAGACAAGCAGGCTTTAGTGTCTTTGTCATGCTCGGCCTTTGGAAGTTTCCTGAAGGTGTCTCTTGCTCTACAAGTGTAGGCATGGTTCCTCAGTGTTGAACACCTGGTTTAGTTTGTTTCCACTGAAGGATATGCACCACTGAACCTTGCACTTTTGTTTGTACCTCATACAGTAAAATGCTTTAAAAGCTGGCTGTGTGGTGTAATTTGCTTGCTGTTCTATTGGAGCACTGTGAAGCACGTACATTTTGGCTCCCTCAGGGATCAGCAAAGCTAAAAGCAGTTCCTGGAAATCTGCATCATTCTGCTCATTTACAAATAGCTCTGGTGAATGAGGTGTACATTTGGTGGGAATCCCACCAGGATGTACTGGTATGTGCTAGCCGTTACTCTAGAAGTCATAAAATCTTCATTGGTGTCTCCTTTAATACCTCTCGCAGACAGATAGCAATGAAAGGAGTAACATTCATCTAACTGCAGGAGTAAAACCCGTTAAGTTCATATGTGAAGCCCAAAGGTTTTAACAGTGGCCAGAGAAAAATGGTATTTTTATACTCTTTCTTCACATGTTGAGAAAGCTATCCAGCTTATCTCTAGGCAGCCTTGCTTAGGCTTGGGGAGCCTGGGGCTAATCCAGAAAAACTAGGATTCTCCCTAATGCAGAAACCTGTCTCAAAGACAAGCAACAAGTAGGCAGAAGTGCCCAAAACTGTCTCAGAAGACAGTTCTGGCTGTCTGGGATTCCAAAAAGATGAAGAGCCGAAGCTTTCAGGTGTCTTAGCAATATGTGCTTTCTTGTGTCTAATCCAGTGCACCTCCTGCCTAGGAAGAGAGGATTCCCTGAGTTCCAGTTGAGTGAAATACGTAAAGTTGGGACTTCTTTTTTTAGTATCCCTTGTGATGCTCTCTTTTTCCAAGCTTCCTTGTACAAGTTCTAAATGGGGAGTCTAGAATGTAAAGACCAAACCAAAGCAATATTGCAAGTGTTTAATGACTTATTTAGGACCACCAGTCCAATATCATAAATGACTTTGTGGATAAACTAATACCTTCTGGAGTGTGTCACGTGTTTGTGTGATGTGCATTGCTGTTGAACCCCATGGGTAGAGCTGCACCATTCCGCTGGAGCTAAGCACCCATTCTGTTGTAGAATTCTGTTAAGCCCAGATTTTACTAATTGGATTGTATCCTATAGGTTTTACCTAGGTTAACACGACTGATCTGAGGAAAAGGTCGTCATTTGTGTGCCAGAACTACTTTTTAATATTCTCTTCAGTATTATGCAACAAATGTTTTTAATCACGTGATGAATTTAGAAGATTCAAATTACTGTAACAGGGCTTGAAACTCTGTGTCAAATACACATTCTAATGTTTGGTTAATTTGTACGTGCAAATGAAGGGAGGGGGGTATATATCTTCTATGGGGTACAACCTAAAGTCAAATAAGGCAAGTGAGTTTCTGTTAATATAAACTCTTGGAGGTTGGAGTTCTGGGTGAATGAAGTCATACTAGTGGTATAAAGGGACATAGTTCATAATTTTCTTTCTCAATTGTTTACTTACATAGTCATTACTTAAGGGGGAAAAAAGATACCACAACAAACCCTGCCTTTATTTTTATGGTATTGCTTGGTTATAAAAGAAGTAGGAGTTATTAGACATAAATGTTCATCTAGAGAAAATGAGGAATGGACTGTCCTTGCCAAACATCCTTGGCCTTTATTGCCATTTAAATTTTGAGTTTATTATTTTAAAGTAATTTTTCATTTCTGAGAGATGACTGTGATACAAATTTGGCTTTGAAGAGAAACGCTTAAGGCTTTCTTTAGAAAAAGAAATCTGGTAGTGAAAGAATAAAAGCATCTTTGCTTTCTGTTTGTTTTAGTTTGAAGAATTCTTGAAGGTCTAAATGTCAGTGTCTACACCTAGCCAGTTTTAATCAAGTTTACTCCCTGTTCCACAAAGCTTAACAGAGATATAACTGGAATTAATGAGATAAGAAAGAACCGTTGCTAGTTGGTGGCGTAACTTGGAACAGAAAATATGAACAGGAAATGGCGCCGATGGTCTGACAATATGTCAAGTGGAAACAGTTGACAATGAGTACTGTTTGATAATAACTCTTTTTTGTTGTGGTGAGGGCTTTTTCCCCCCATTTCTTTATATTGTTTCATGGTATTTTCACTTGTTTTGGAGGAGACAAAAATTTGAAGGGGGACTTGGGTAAGGGAAACTGGGAAGAGGAGAAAGTTTTATCTTTGACACGCTTAGAATCTTTTAATGCTTCCTCTTTAAAACATTCTTAAAGTAAAACGCCTTGTACTGCAAGCCCAAAATTGGACACAATATTCCATTTGTGGTTTCTCAAGTGTCAGATAGAGGGCATAATCACCTTCCTTGACCTGCTGGCTACACCCTTGCTGGTACATTCCAGTATGCAGTAGCTCTCTCTGCTGCAAGGGTACACTGCTTGTTCAACTTGTTGCCCACAGGGACCCCCAGGACCTTTTCTTCAGAGCTATTTCCTAGCCAGGGAGTACCCAGCCTGTACTGGTGCATGGAGTTATTCTGTCCAAGATGCAGGACTTTGCATTTGAACTTCATGTGGTTCCTGTCTGTACATTTCTCCATCCTGTCAAGGTCCCTTTGCATAGCAATCCTTAATATCTTGAATACTCCCTGCAATTTGATATCATCTGTACATTTGCTGACAGTACGCTCTTGTCTTATTGTCCAGATTCTTGCAGAACTGTTAAAACAATTTTGACTCCAGAGGAGTGCTATTAGTAACTGCCTGTCAGTTGGATTTTAGAGCAGTGATCACTATCGTTAAAGTCTGGCAATCCAGCTGGTTTCCCAACCCATCTTATTATCAAATTATCCAGTCTGGATTCCTCCAGTTTGGCTTTAAGAATACTGTGGGAAACAGTGTTGAAGGCCTCTCTAAAGTCAAGGTAAAAACCATCTATAGCTCTCCACGTACCCACTGAACTAGTCATTTACTCACTGAAGGTGCAGTAGCTTGTTCAGGCATGACTTGACCTTGGTAAATCCATGATGGTTTTTCCCAGTAAATTTGGGGGGGGGGGGGTTGTCTTTCATGCGCTTGGAAATGGCTTCCAGGAGGACTGGCTTGCAGTCTTTCAGAGGGCCTGGCATTAGGTTTACCAACCTGTAACTTAGCCTCAGGTCTACTCTTCTTGCCCTTAATGAAGACGGATGTAGCATTTCATTTTTCTAGCCATTGGGCATTGCCACCAGTCACCATGACCTCACTGTGATATCATCCAGCTCCATTGTCACACTTGATTGCATCCCATCTGGTCTCAAAGACTCCCTAATTTAATCTTTCTCTACCGATTTCCACTGACTCAGTGGGAGGGATTTAATTTTACACAAGAATACAGGGGGGAAAAAATAGTATGTTTCTGTTTGATACACTTATACCCAAAAGTTATTTAAATTTCTTAGTAAACTTTGGGTTCTGATGAGTGTGGAATAGACACTGCCTTGTCAAATCCCTAAAGAGACTGGCAGATTTCCAGTTGATGTCACCTTTGAAGTCAAGGACAATTCCTTTTGAGGATTTTCATTAAGATATTTATTTATGATTGATAAACAAAGTCCACCTGGTCTCCAGAAGAGGAGAGCAAATGATACAAGAAAAATGTTTGAGAGTTCCTCCTTCATTTCACTTTTCTGTAATATTTTATTTCAAGTTAAAATGCCTCCCAAGCTAAAAGAAATCTTCAGATTGACTAATAGAATTTAAGAACATATTACTGGTAGCAAAATAGCAGTAATTGTTACTCTTGTAGTACAGGCTAATTCAAAAAGAAGAGCAATACAATCTTTGTGTTTAGGTGTAAGAAATGAACTCATCTTGATTTCACAAGGGTTGTGCGTGCCACCTTGTGGACAGCATTATTAATCCTGTGTCTCATTATGGGACACAAACTGGGGAGGTAGGATAGTCAAAGTTAGTTTCAAATTCTGTGATGGGAATGAGTTATGTTTTCTTTGCAGAATGGAGGATTTTGATTTTTTTTTTCCAGTATTGTTAATTGATGTTCTGAGACTTTACCTTCTTAATTAGTATATGAGTATTCTGTAAGAAATCTCTCAAGTCAGAGAACACATTACCATTGGCTTCAGTGGCTGTGAATAAAGCCAAACTCTGCTGGTCTTACTGTGGAGTCTTACTGCTTGATTTCTGCAGTTTCTGCTGAAATACCTTTCTTAGACACTCGGATACTGAATGGTAGCTTGTGTGGATCACAGATCTGGTCAAATGGCAGTTTGTCTCATGGTATGAAGAACTTTACTAAGGACTCCCAGTTGCACAAGGCCAGGTCTTCTAATTAGAAAGTTTCCCTTTTCTCAGCTACCCAAGCTCTAGGTTTTCTTCCGTTTCCCCCAGCAGTCACCAGTAGGCCCCACCTTGTTTGAGAGAGGACCAAGCATTTGTTCCCAGTAGTGTTACAGCCTTTTATTTAGTAATTTAAAACCTTTCAAGGATTATTTTTTGTCAAATCTTTGAACATTCCTAGATTAAAAAGAATAAAATAGTTTCCCCTTTAGCTTTAAAAAGAATATAGGAGCATGCAGGAACAGAGCGACTCTGCATTTATTTTCTTCTCATCATAAGTTACTAAGAGCTTTAAGACTGTCTAGGTTTTGAACCACTGTTGGTTGCAGTGTTACATTGTGCCATACAGTAAAATACAGTAGCAACTGCACAGTGTACACTCCCCTTGACAATTAGGGGAAAACTTATAGTTGTGCATTTTCTGCTCACTTTGATCCAAGAGTTGTAGTTAATCTAGAGCAATACTTACTTGCCTGTTTTGGTGGTTTGTTTCTATTCTGTAAGGCTGCATTGCTTAAAGCACATATCTTTTACCTTTGACTGGAACTTGGGAGTAGTGGGGCAGTGTGACAGCCAGAGGAAAAAGAAATACTGAATTGTCCAGTCTAATCTACAGTGTCAGGAGCAACACGGGCATGCTCATCCATAGGAGAAGGTGAACCTGGAGCTGAGAATCACAGCAAATAAGGCAGACAGTGGCCTTACCTGAAAGGGTGCGTATCGCCAGTTCAGAGCAAGTAGGACAGGTCTGCCACTGGTTGCCAGACTCAGCCAACAGACCAGATGAACTAATGCTTCACTGGGTTCTACTTCAAGCCAGAAAATCAAGTCAGCAGGTCAGGACCGGGGTCAGAATCGGGTGCGTGCCTGCAGCATAGCTCGGACAGAGAGCGATGATAGGACTGACTGCAGACACATATGCTGGGAAAAAGGAGGGCAGGAGGCATCTCAGCTCTGTTGTTCAAGGCTGGATGACTGCCTTATGAAATCTAGCCTTGAGCCTGGGCAGCTAACCGACCAAGAGTGGTACAGGAGATCTGGAAGAGGGAATAAACAAAACTCGACTTTGTTTAGTTCAGAGCCTGGGAAACCAGGCTAAAGAGGCTTTATCCTGCAGCTGCCAAGCTCTGGTTGTAGTGCTTCTGGACACCTTCCTAGGGAGTGCAATGCCAGAATCTCTAGCCAGCCATACTCTGACTACCAGATGCAGCTGCAGTACTGAAATCTCAGAGGTGCTCACACTGTGTTTAGGAAGCAGTAAAAGGAACCAATCTGCCTTCTTGGTTTTGTAAGCCTGCTTTCATCATGTGACCCTTAACATTTCTCATGTTTTGCCATGTGGGCTTATTTACCAAACCATGTTACCCAACTTAAATTGGACTCATGTTGATTTAACTGGAACTGAACCTAAGCAGCTTCAGACCCAGAACTGGAAACCTGAAATGAGCCAAAAAAACATTCTGGTTTCACTTTCTGCTTCTCTGGTGAGTTGTCTTTTATGTTTAGTTTCCCAAGACCTTATTCAACCTAATTATCTGCCCCATTTTCATGTTTTCCGTTGCAGTGGAATTGAGTCTCAGGGCAGGGCATGATTCCCCAGACAGGTTTTCTTAGCTTCCACAGTTGTGTTCCAGGCTGTGTGTTAAATGACATAAATATTTTCTGTCTTGCATATCAACCAGCAAAACTCGCTGTCTTTTTTGAGGGGACAGTGAAGAAGGAATTGATTCAAAACGGGTCTTGAAATCAAAAGAACTCTCATAAAATTACTTTCTCGTAATTTTTGTTTTGGTTTCTGTTTTCTTCAAAAGCCTGAATTGGGTTGCATGTGTACATCTAGATGTTGTTCTACCTAAATGGATGTTTGATGGAAGAATTACAGATTGATGAAGCAGCAAAGCTTGTGTTCAAATTTTGTACTTTATTGAAGGTGGATGTAGTGTTTGCTAAATTAATTTAAATCTTGTGTCAGTTTTTAGAGACTCCTGATGGCAGTCCTGTAGTTAGTTACAGTTGTGTTTATGTGAGAGAGAATGCTGTAAATCACAAGTAAAGGAGTCGGTAGGAGGAGTTGGGACTCAGGAGCAGAAATGCAAAGTTGTATTTCAGAAATTTGAAACAAATTCTGTGCACAGATGATGGGTACAGATCATTTAAAATGCATCTGAAAGCTGCTCAAACTTCCTGGGGGAAAGCATAGCTAACCCATGAGACAGCAGCACTGGCATGGCTCTTAAAAGCTTTGAAGGCAACATCTTAATGTGGCAACTAGTGTGCAAGAGGACTCCCAGAAAGGCAACTATTTACAGCTATAGCTTGAAAACCCTGTCACAGGAGGAAAAAAAAAGTGTTGTGCTTAGATACTAAATGGTTTGCTAAAAAGTTAACAACAGTGTTTGCATGTGTGAATTTAATGTTGAGCTGGGTGAACCTTTAGGTAAATTGAGATTGATAAAACAAATCTTCTGGTTCTGACTCCAATGGCAATGACTGTATCCAGTGGCAGAAGTGTGAAAGAATTTAAGGTGTCCGTGAAGCAACCACGGCATGTAAGAGGCTATTTGTGATAGCATTAATTTCGCTTTTCATCCTATCATCTAGCTTTTTGTGGTTATCCTGAGGTTGGTTTAACTTAAGATGGAATTTGGGGACAATAGAATCATAAACCAACCAACAACAGTATTCTCCTTCAGAGTTCAAGGCCTTTATAGGACTACATAGAGACAAGGAGTCCCCATGGAGACCTCCTAAATTATTGCTGGAGGTGAAAGGGCTCTGAAGGCCTATTAATCACGCTGCATTTGTAGTACAATGAATCTCACTGCTTTAAGTTAAAAATCCTCTACACTTACCAAGGGCCATTAAATAAATTGTGATTTCAGCAAGCTATTCCTGGTAAATCAAGAATGGTAAATTACACTTAGTCATGTATCTTTTGTAGATGGCATTTCACTGGAGACTAGAGATAATTCCTAGGCCCAGCCCAATTGATTTCCAAGGCTTCCTTTCCACTGACTTCAGGGGGATATAGATTAAGAGTAGCTAATTTAATACAAATATGTTTCTCCATGAAATAGTACACAATTTGTCCAATAGTATCTGTCTGATCAGTTATTGCACATATGCTGTGCTTATTAAATGGGGGGTTGGAAAAGGGTTAGAAGAGCTTCTGAGAAAACATTCTTACTAAGCCTTTCAAAGCTCCCTGTGTGTTCTTGGCTCAAGAACCCACTCCACTGAGTGTGGACCACTAGACCACAGTCACTGAGTGTGATGCTTTATATGAAAGTAATATGCCATCTTTTAGCACAATTGCATTACAAGAGAGCTTTAAAAAAAAAAAGTCCAGTGTCTACTAGATGTTATATCATCAGGATGTGTGAAATATTCTAAGGAAAAGAGAGTGGGACACTGAATACAACTGATTGTTGGTGGGAAAATAGAACAGGAACTTTTGGAGCTGAATAGCTTTATGCTCTGACTGACTTCATCTCCACATGTTTTCTGAATGGAAAAGCAAGGAATTGCCGTAAAGGTGAAGGGCAGAGTACTTCTTAAATGTGTAATGGAGCAGACTTGTATTTTCTGGCAACCCACTGGAATACCATAGGAATGAAGTCCCTTATCTCTGGTGATTTGACAAGCTCTTTATGTTGTGACATGAGATGTTCTCCTGTGAAAGCGGCTTGGTAACAACAATTCTTGCAGTATCATGAAGTAGCACATGTAGTTTTTGTCAGCAGTTCATGTAATGTTACCCGTATATGCTTTTTTTTCTTTTAAGAGCTGTTACTTCTGTCATGTTACTGCCCAGAGTCTTTTAAATTCTGAATGACAGCAAATGAGTACCTCAGAAAGCGCACGGGGCTCTCTTGCATCAGGTATGTCAGAAAGGGGGAATTGCAGAGTCAGAAACTACATGAAATCATTTCAGTGTTGAGCACATACATAAAGCAGAGTGATCTGTGTAAACAAACCTCAGTGCTCACAATTTGCTTGTAGGTGCAAGAGAGAAGATCAGCTGGTATTTCCCGAAGCAAATCAATTAAATTCAATCATGGCAATGCAATAACAGCTTTGCAGTGTATGTTCTTAGAATCATGGAATAGTGGGCATTGCAGAGCACAGTTGTTGAATTTTAATTTCCTCAATTGTGGACTTTCCAAATAATGTCTGTGTAAAAAATTACAGGTCCTCCAAGTAATACCAGAATGCTGTTAATTAGAAATTAAAATGAAGATTTAACAACACAATAAATGCCTTGTTCATCTTGAACAAAATGCACAAAGGGAACAAATACTATGTTTAGGAAAAGTAAATTACTTTTAAATGGTTCCAATGATCTGCGCAAGCATTTAAGGTGAGGAATTAGAATAAAACAATGCCAAAAAACATCCAATAACATTTGCTTCATCATTAATTAAGCTGAGCAAATACTAGAGTTAAATTCACAGGGAAGAAATCACAGTTTATTTAGCCTGTGTCTGGGCTCTCTTTGTCTTCTTCCCCTTTAGCTCTGCCATCTTTCTAACCATTTGCAGTCAATTTGAATGGTGAGATTTGAATGTTTTCTGTAAACATAATCAATTGTGAGCATGGTCAAAAACACTAAGCTGTGGTAACTAGATCAGCCTGCATCTTATACATTTTGTTTCCATTTGAAATTACACATATAGCAGCCAAAAGAAAAAAACACTGTAGAGTCTCTTTTGCTCTCAAGAATGCGAATATTATATCAACAAGCAGCAACAGGAGGGGGTTGTAATGGTAGAAGAAAGGAGTGGCTAAGACTGAATCAATTTTGCCTCCCCTCTCCCCCCCATGCAGTGAGAAATAAAATGTTGCTTATAGTGTATAAAGTGGCAAAATGAATAATACCGGAAGTATGTAATGTTATGTTCTCAGGATTGAGACAGCACTGAGAGAAGATCTGTGATGTTCGGATGACTCTTCTCTTACGGCCTCTTTCAGCTGCAAAGATCCCTAGAGATTTCAGTGGACTTAGCTGAAATCTATATAGTATATTCTGAACTTTAAATACTGGAAGGAGAGCTTCCTACAAAGTATTCATCACTGTTTTTTCTGTAAGTTACAGTGAGAAATTTACATTGTTCTTTGTATGCTTGTAGAAGCAGAAAATACTGGTTTCTAGAAGAGCATTAGAAATGTTGTCAAGCAGCCGCTGAAGCGTCATTCCTACGGGTCATTGTTCTGCAGTTGGCATCTAGTTAATAACTCAGTTGATGCACAAACCAGAAAGAAATTACTCTCACATTCCCGTAGCTGGGTTGGCCCTACAGTGCTAGGGAAAATGAGACTTTTTTTCCTGCTTTCTGCATCAACAGAGTTTCTAACTTGGTTCCACTTGCAAAATAATTTTGTTGACGAGTGGCATGTCAGTAGCAGCTTTAAGTTTGGATACAGGAAACCAAGTAAAAACAGTGGTGTAACGGAGGTGTGGTCTGGAACTTACGTCCAGAAGGAGTTTGGGATTCTCCCTGTTTGACAGCAGGTTGATCAGCAATCTTATGCTTCCAGATTTAAAAACAGTCTGAAAAGGTGACTACTAATTCACCCCTTCTCCTTTGTGTGTCTGTGGGTGACTAATTTGTGGCTCCTAAACAGCTCAGTCATTGTCCCTGTGTTGGTTGGGACTTCACTCTGAGTGATGGTGGAATGTGGTGTTTGGAGGAGGTCTTGGTATTCTGCCTCTGCATGTGTGGGTTGTAACCTGTTATTTGTCAGACATCTTGGTGTTTCCTGTGTTTCTGACAGCTGTAGTCTGCTGTTGGGACATGGTGGTTTGACATCTCATGGTGTGCTGGGTGTGACAGCTATGCCATGTTATTGCCTTGTCTCTCATGCCTTGGTGCAGTGACACCTGCAACAGCAAGCTCTGACTTGGGCATCCCTGTGCAATTTTATTTGACTAATACAGAGGTTCTAATTACATGTAATTACTGTTCTGCTTTTTGTAACTTAAAGATAATGCTGTCAGATTTGAGGTATATTAAGTATCTGCTGCTTATCTTAAAAGTGTCTCTTGAGGATCTGGAGTTTCCCCTCTAGCCAACTCCAAGCCTGTGTTCCAGAAGTAAATACCACGTGGTTTTTCTGTATGCTGTTTAGCTGCCAAGCATTCCAACTGCTTGTGCACATCTAGTCACAAATTCCTACTTATCTCCAGGCTGTACTTAGGCCATAAGCAGTATGAAAATTCCAGAACATCAAATCTCTTCCTTGGCTTGAAGATAAAGTGCTTCGTATGTTGTCACAAAACAGAAGCTGATTTCTCTTACAGATAAGTGGTTTTTTAATGAAACTGTTACAAAAATATACAGCAGTGTTGTTTTAGTAAAAACACAGTTATATCTCTGGTCAGTGAAGAAGCCTCTAAGGTAGCATGCTGCTCTGTTTGTTAGGGTATGATAACACTAGACCACTCAACACCGTACAAGTGAAACTAGGTAACAGCAAATGAAAGCTAAAGATTAACAGATGAGCATCTGGACACACTTATGGGATGTCTTTTTTCCTTTTAAATCTGCCTTTCTATTCCCAGCATGAAATAGTGGGGCAAAATCTGTATGTTAAAGTTAATCATTGTAGGTGTTGATAATACTCCATGGATTACCCATTCGTTTTAGTAGTTTTGTATCAATATGCAGATTTCCTTGCCCTGACATAGTATTTTTCTCATGTAAACTGTAGACTATTTTAACTTATTTCTGCTCGGGTTCCTGGATATGTAAAAGGCAAAGAGACTCAAGACAGCTAATGCAACATTTGGAGGATCTTACTTTTCTTGTTGTTTAAACGCAGCAAATAATTAATCCTTAGCATTAGACCAAGTAGTTTTTATGAAATATTTCCTGTCAGTGTATGAATTTAATAATTCATGTAATCCTGCTTTTCTGTAGAAGCTGCATGGTTTTAAGCAGCTTAAATCCTGATATATTAAAAATGGAGTTTTGAATAATTTGATACTCTATACAAGGGGGGAAAAGTAAATATTTAAACTGCAAATAAGAATACTGAAAAGATATCAGCTAGCAAAGATAGTTTTAATCATCTTGGTATTTCATGATCTCTATTGGATTCACTATCTGAGGATGTTGAACTACGATGGAAGGATGACCAGAAGTTTGGGAAAAGAGGTATGCCTCGTTCCAATACTGTTATATTACACCACCCTGTAAGACACACCTACCGAGGTTTTCAGAATGTTGAGAGAAAAAACAGTAACTTAAAAGTAAGGGCATCTCTTGTAGTTAACCCCCAGAAATCCCCTGCAGTTCCAATAGCTAAATCTTGATACTTCTATGTGTTCCACAGAGCAGATGAACAAGCGCATGCCTCTTGATGGCTACATCGTTGGGAATGTATCACATTGCTCAAGCAGAACTGCAAATATAGTGGCTTCCATGCACAGTAGTGTATAAAACTTAATTAGCAGGAGCCTCAGCAATTTGTAGAACTAAGATTTATTGATGGCATACAGTGTTAAAGCAGGTCTCCCACCAGTAGCCAGGTATTCTGCTACCCACTCAACTTCATTAGCGGTGTTTTAGACCCTGTACTTTGCTTGCTTACTCTTCTCACATTACCCTGCCTAATGTTGCTTTAGCTGCTGGATCATCTTTGGTATGACTTAAGTAAAGAGGTTATTCTTCTGACTTCCAGCTCCATGGATGCCTTGTTGCTTAGTGTATTACAACTTTTATCTAGCTACCTGTCTCAATAACAGATTTCTTAAGTTAATGCTGTTAATATACTTCAACTCATAACTACGGTTTTCCTACCTGATAATACAATGTGGTGAGAGCAATGGAAGCCAGGTATTGCCATGTTGTATTATTTATGCAACTCTACCACACAGGTTGCGATTTTTAATAGAATCACTTAGTACTGGAATTGTAACATCTGTTTTCCATTTTGGGGATCAGCACTTCATGTTTTCAAATACCTGGCACCAGCCCCGTTCTATTGTATGCATAGTCCTAAATCCCTATTAAGTCCACCACTGAATATTTCATCCAGATTGTCCCTTTTTACTCTCAGGGGTTTTTTATTTAAATTAATTTTGGCATACAGTTGGCTGTAATTCTTGAGCAGTGTCTTTCAGGCTAACTTGTAACTTAGAAGAGTTTCTTGAACCATTTTGCAAAGAAAGTTGAGCAATACAGATGTATGGATAATGCAAATCAAAAGTAGCTCTTCTAAAAACCAACACTTTGCAAGAAAACGTTATAAGGGACAAATGTGTTCTAGATCTCTTTGTTGATAGTGAAGGAACAGCTTGCAGTAGTCTTGTCTGAAATCCTTTTGGTGAGCAGAATGCAGTTACCTTTGCCTTCTCACTCATCTTGTATTCACAATCCTACTATTTCTACATCCATAGGAGGAATGTTGTATGTAATGTGGCTTGAAAAGTGACATCTGCTTTTGGAGTCCTTAGCTGTCTATCATATGATGAAAACCAGTCTTCATTGACTGAGGCTGCTTTTCACCACTGTGAGAGTGTACCGGGCTGTTTAGTTGGGTGTTAATTTATTTGGCACCCACTTTACATCTCAGCCTTCCAGAGTTGTTCAAGGATACTGCCTGACATTTCAGACCTATCTGCTTATCTAGCAAAACCTCTGATCTTTATTTACATAGTTAAGACTTATTCATGTTCCCACAGCAAATACTGTAAAGACCAATCACTTCTTTCCTTAGCATCATTTTTTTTCTTGCTAGTGTATCACAGCATGTTGGGCAGTGTGGTAAGGCGATTTATTTGCTATGTATACATGTGCTTAAATGTAATGAATGCCACATCCTGGGAGAAATTAGAAGTTGGTTCATAGCTTTAAATGAATGTACATTAGCCAAGCAGCAAAGTGGTACTTCTTAAATTTATAGTCATAACAGGAAAAAAAATGCTGAATTATCTGTTCAGTACAGATATATGGATTCCACATTTTTGGTTAATTTGGGTGAATTCTGTTTGCCAGCCTAGTTCTACAAGGATGACTGCCATTCCAAATCTCTGCATGGCTTCAAGGAGCTGTTTAAAAGCAGAACAAAACCAGAACGAGCTTGCCAGAAAAGTGCTCATTTCATCTTCCCAAAGGTCTGACCAAGGCTCCTGACACCCTAAGTGGTGAGTCTTGGACCAGTAACAGGTGTCTGATCCAATATGTCATGATCTGTCAGTGCTAGAAATCTATGTTTTATACAGTTAGAAAGGTAGGTTCCCATATAAGACTTGGGGCACAGGCTTGTCATGTGATATCCTTGCTGGATCAGGAAATACTGGCAAGTACACAGTCATTTCTGTATGTCTGCCTAAAGTGTATTAAGCAAATGTCAGGGTATTGGTATGTATTCATTTCAGCTGGCCTCTTCTTCTGAAACCTATGCCGTATTCATCATTAAAGCACATCATTTCCATGGAAGCCTCAGGAGACACCTCAGTAAAAAGATATAACTTCTCTTTGGAAAATTGGAATTTGCTGCTAAATACCTGTTCTTTTGGTATGTAAAACGGGTACATGGGTGCACTCTGTGTAACAGATACATACTTTTATCTTACTATTATTGTATTTATTGTCGTCGTGTTACTTATTTATCATATTTATATACTTGTGGTTCTATGGCTTCTTCCTCATTGTCGGTTGCTGGTTTCAGATTATTAGGTCCTTGTTGTCCAGTAGTTAATTCTTTGTATCTTTCTCAGTCATTTAAACATGAGAGGCACACTTTGTGACACGGGCTTCTTGTGCCCTATATGAAAAAAATCCAGATAGTACCGCCAAAGTTAGCAGCTGTTTTGTATGTCAGTCGATATTTGACTAAGAATGACATGCGGGTTTGGTGTTTATCCCCTACAAGGGAGTCCCATTTGTACTTACTGGTTGTGTTTCTTCTGTGAAAAGTAGTTCTGTTCACACTGACCCACAGTAGTTCTGCGTTACGGTCTCAATGAATAAAACATGCTTTTCTCTATTCTCTTTTATTTGCTAAGAGGGAGAAAATTGTATTAACCTGTGTGGGACTCAGCACTTATGGAGAACACCGTTAAACATTTATGCTAGCAGTTCATATTGTGTAACACCTCATACTTGAAAAAATTCCCTTCATAAAACAACTTGCTGGCAGTGGAAATTCCCTGAAAGTCACTGTATAGCATAGGCTGATGCTGAGTGCCACTACATTTCCTTCCAAAAAAATGTATGGTAGGGAAAGTGTAAATAGTCTCAGCAAAATATCCCTGAAAGTGGACTGGTACAGAGATCAATCAGTTGTTGGACACAGCTGTCTTAAGTTTACATCACTCTCATTCTTCAGATTGTTTTAGCAGGTCTGAAATCATATTGTGTGATTTGCGACAGCGACACTTGTAATGCCTGTGTTTAACCAAGTGCATCACTTCGTTAGTAATAAAATGTATTGTGAGGTGAAACAAAAATACTGAACTCATATGCGATTTCCACCAAGCAATGCAAATGCAAGATGTTTGTCGTGGTTTTGCCCCGGCCGAGGGCCACACCCCACACAGTCGCTTGTACTTTTAAAAGGAAGAGGGAAGGAAAGTTGGGGGAGGGGGAAAAGGGAAGGAAGAAAGGAGGAAAAGAAACCACAACCTAGAAACCAGAACCCCGCAGGTTGGGATAAGGATAGTTTACTAAACAATAACAGAAAACTAGATATAACAATAACAGGAGTTTAAAGCACAAAATAGATGAAACTGGTGATACACAATGCAATTTCTCACCAAACCACACAACTCAGGCTGCACAGCTTAGAGCCGTCCCGGAACCCGACCGTCCCCAGAAACTGCACGTCCTGGCGTTGTCTCCTCCTCTTCCCCCCAGCCCCCTTTATACTGAGCATGACGTAACTGGCATGGAATGTCCTCTTTGGCCAATTCGGGTCACCTGTCCTGGCTGCGTCCCCTCCTTTCTCATTAGTAAGGAAGTATGCAGAGCTGAGAAAGGTACTTGATTGCCCGGCAACAACCAGAAACATCAGGGTGCTATCAGCACTGTTCTCATCCTAACACCCAAACATGGCATTCCATCCATTGCTAAAAAAAATTAACTCCATCATAGCTGAAACCAGGACAATGTTAAACTAAGTGTTTCCACTGGAGTCCAGAATGTCTTTGAATTCATGCAGCATTCTGCTCACTCGATTTGATAGGATGGAACAGATTTTTAGTACCTGGTCATCCCCCCATGAAGCACGGGGTGCTAGGGCATCTCCTTCATTCTCTTGCTTCATGACTACAAACAGGTATCAGTGTCAAGCTCCGTGTGATCCTGGGAGTGATTAGTTAGATGGTTTTATCTGTGTTTCTTGGATAGCCATAAAAAAGATGTTGGGTGTTAAATATTTACATTGGAGCTAAGCAGACTCTGGCTTGCAGTTTAGAACATTTTTTGCAGCAAGGGCCAAGTGTTAATATTGGGAATAGGAAAGAAATACAGTGGTGCCAAGGCTCAAGATACTCCCTATGTTCTAAGTCAGTGGTATCAAAAAATTGTTTTTCTTCCCCCTCTTGCTTGGGTGTTTGCTTCTAGGAAAGACCATAAGGCAGTAACTAACAATTTTTTCACCAAGATTTTGCAAGTATTTTTGACCTACTTGCATACATCAATGCTCTAATTTATTTTGAATGTTTTCCATTAAATGACTGTGTTTCATAAAAGGTGTGATTGGCTACTGTTCTACTGGCTCTTGTACTATTTCATTTTCTGAATGAGAAGTCCTTCTTTGCATGGGCCAGTTAATCATATAGATAGATGGTGAGTATTCATCCTAAATGTTACTTGAAGTCTGTAAACACAAAACAAGATCGGCGAACAGGACTGTTTCTGTAAAAGGGGAGGTAGTTTTTACAGTATGTGCACTTTTAAAGTGCAGTAAATTGGAAATACTGTTCTTTTCTGATTTGCGTCAAATCTTTTTTAAAAAATTCTGCCTTTAATTTACATTATTTTAAATGATTCAATTTCTTTTAAACTGTCTTATCCGAGTTGGTATTACTGTGTAGGTTGAACGTTTTCTACTCAGTGAATAGGAGGATTGCTTCTATACCTGTTTAGACTCAGTATAAAGACTTTTTAGAAACCTCTTTTGGTGAGAATAGGCTCGAGGGTCAATTTTAAAGGAAGTTAAGAAGATACTTTATATATAAAGTAGTTCTACTTTTGTAAAAAGCCCATTTAGGATCATAACAAGATCATGTCTCTTCCTTTCTGACTGGCAGGTGTAGGAGCTATGCTGTTAAGAGATTCTTTGGGCTGAGGAGGGCATAGCCAGCCATGAGCAATGTGCTTATATTCTTCAGTTGATTTTTTTGCTATCAGTCTGTAAAAGCCCATCAGCTAACTTGAAATCCCCAAGTTTGTGAACGCTCTGTTTTTAACTGCCTTTTTGCATACAGAAGAACAAGGGAAGAAATTGCAGAAATGTTAATTCACAAAATCTTTTTAGCATTTAATGTTCTCTGAAAGTCATGCTGTCCTTGGTTGTTATGTGTGAAGTCTGCCTGTGTAAGATGTTGGAAAAAGAAATGTTATTTTATTTTGCAGAGCATTGGCTGTGACGACTACCTGGGTTCAGACAAGGTGATTGACAAGTGTGGAATATGTGGAGGGGACAACACTGCTTGCAAGGTGGTGTCTGGAGTTTTCAAACACACTCTAACGAATCTTGGCTACCACAAGATAGTGGAAATTCCTGAAGGAGCTACTAAAATCAACATTACAGAGATGTCGAAGAGCAACAACTATTTGGGTAAGTTGCATCTCAGCGAATGAAGCATTGTTTGTGTGCTAGTGCAACTGGGTGGAAGTTGTGCCAGGAAAGGCCTTTTTTAAGTAGTGTGAAATAGATGTCAAGAAAAAGGGAGATGAAAAGAGGGGGAAAAAAAAAAAACGAAACCATTAAACCAGGTGTTTTGATCAGAACAAGCTGACAGTTCATAGTTCTGGCTTGATCTTGCATGACAAATGCTGCAGACCTGTTACCATCTAATTCCCTGTCCATCCACCTTGGCTTTGGCGTTTCCTGTCAGTCGGTTCCACTGTGGTGATCAGCTTCCCATATCGTTAACCTTCTCTGATTGGCCAAGAGTCCAGCGAGTGGCACGCTCCTTTATGAGTGTATATTGAGGCTGCTTGAGGAGAAAAAAGCAGCTTCTGATTGCCTACAAATTTCAGTTCTTTTAAAGTGGAAGTATATCAAAATTGTATGGAGATGATGCGATATTGAGGTGCTATCCACAGAATACAAGGTAATTTTTACAGTTGTTCCTTCTGAAGCAGGTCCTTAATTCAAAACCACAGAATATTTATCTTATAATATTGTAGCATCTTATTTCTAGATGTGCAGCCAATTAGAGATTATGTGGCATTTCTGCAGATCTGTGTCTGCTTTGTATGCATTTGTGAACTTTGCCATTCCCTGTTGTAATCTCCCATGTTCCCAAGCTAGAAGGCCCTTAATTTGCCTGCATTTCTGCTTCATCTTGGAGCCAATTCTGCTGACTAGGCTGGAGAGAGAGAAGAGCTGGTTAAGGTTTGTAAAACCTGCCCCATGCCTTTTAATTTCTCTTCACCTGTCTTAAAAATTACCATAGCAAATAATAGAAATGGAGCTACATGAGACCTTTCATGCTAGCTTGTGCAATTATTGCCAGAACTATCTAGCTGTACTGGAAGCTTCAAATCTCAGTACTCTTGTTTGATAGCCGCTTTATCTTGCTTCTGCCTGATAAGCATTTCAGCTACTGCTCAAGAAAGGAAAGTGCTTGTTACTGAATTGCTTTCCTCTTTTCTGCTTTCGTCTCCTTAATTCCTGCTGGAGCTGTAACTAGCTCTACAGAAATATTTGCCTCTAGATAGAGGTTTATTATGGGGAAGAGTCTGAATGGGTAATTTGAACTCCATAATTATACCAAAAAAGTGACTTCAGAAGTGAAGAAATAACATAAGCTATCCACAGTCCAAGAAAACAAAATGTTCTGGACCTTTCGTAGGGTGACCTTATTGGTTCTGATTTGCCTGGTTTCATCCAAATGTGTGTTTGATACATTTTATGCACCTACAGATACTAGCATTCATTTTCCCATGTGAACAGTTTGTGGAGCATCCATCAATAATAAAATAAAACAATAATTCAAGCTAAAGAGCTTCTATGGATATTTGCACATTCAATAGAAAATGGGTGAGAACAAATCACGTGGCAGGACAGTAAAACTAGCCATGTTCCTACTATATAAAATCGTGGCATGGAGTTGGATGCAATTTTTGTGTCAGACTTACATGACAGCATCTGAAAACAGCTGGCAGGAATATTCCCTTCACTATTTTAAGATGTCCTGAGCCACTTGGACATTTTTGGAATGAGCAGGACACTAAAAGAGTAACATTTTTTGCTTAAAAATAACCAGGCTGTTGGCATGTATGGGAAGGAGGCAAAGGTTTCCTTTCCCATGCTATTCTTCACCTCCTTATCCCTTCAGCTCTAGGAGGTTTTTGGAGTGCACAGAGGATGCATTCCTGATGCAGCTGGTCAGAGAGCCCACAAGAGGAACTGCCCCGCTAGACCTACTGTTCGTGAACAGGGAAGGTCTGGTAGGAGATGTGAAGGTTGGGGGCTGCCTTGGACAGAGTGACCATGAAATGATACATTTCTCAATTCATGGTGGAGCTTGGAGGGGGAATAGTAAAACTGCTACCTTGGACTTTCAGAGGGCAGACTTTGATTTGTTCAAGAGACTGGTAGGGGGAGTCCCTTGGCATTCAGTCTTAGCGAACAAAGGGGTACAAGAGAGCTGGTTGCTCTTCAAGAAGGAAGTCTTAAGGGCGCAGGAGCAGGCGGTCCCCCTGAGCCGCAAAATGAGCCGGCGGGGAAGAAGACCAGCGTGGATGAATAGGGAGTTACTCTTGAGGCTCCGTGAGAAAAAGAGAATCTACCGCCTGTGGAAGGAGGGACGGGTAACTGAGAATGAATTCAAGGAAGTTGTCAGGATGTGTAGAGGTGAAATCAGAAAGGCAAAAGCCCAGCTTGAATTTAACCTGGCCACTGGGGTGAAAAAGAATAATAAACTATTTTATAAGTACATTAACAGTAAGAGGAGGACAAAGGAGAATATCCACTCTTTACTGGATGAGGCTGGGAATGTGATCACTGAGGATAAGGAAAAGGCGGAGGTTCTGAATGCCTTCTTTACGTCTGTCTTTAAAGGTCAAACGGATCCTCAGGGTACCCCTCTCTCTGACCTGGTAGTCTCAGCTGGGGAGCATGCTAACTCCCCTGTGATTCTGGAAGAAACAGTCAGAGACTTCCTACTCCAACTGGACTGCCACAAGTCCATGGGGCCGGATGAGATCCACCCGAGAGTGCTGAGGGAACTGGCAGAGGTGGTAGCCGAGCCGCTTTCCATTATCTATCAGTCCTCCTTGCTGACTGGTGAGGTCCCAGAAGACTGGAGGCTTGCCAATGTGACTCCCATTTACAAGAAAGGTTGTAAGGAGGATCCGGGGAACTACAGGCCTGTTAGCCTGACCTCGGTTCCAGGGAAGGTTATGGAACAGATAGTCTTGAGGGAGATCATGCGGTATGTGCGGGATGGCCGGGGGATCAGGCCTAGCCAGCATGGGTTCATGAAGGGCAGGTCCTGTTTGACCAACCTGATCTCCTTCTATGATCTAGTGACCCATCTGCTGGATGAGGGAAAGGCTGTTGATGTGGTCTACCTAGACTTCAGCAAAGCCTTTGACACTGTCTCCCACAGTATTCTCCTGCAGAAGCTGGCAGCCCGTGGCTTGGATGGGTACACCCTCGGCTGGGTAAGGAGCTGGCTGGAGGGCCGGGCTCAGAGAGTGGTAGTAAATGGAGTTAAATCCAGCTGGCGACCGGTCACGAGTGGTGTTCCCCAGGGGTCGGTGCTGGGGCCTGTCCTCTTCAATATCTTTATTGATGACCTAGATGAGGGCATTGAGTGCACCCTCAGAAAGTTTGCAGATGACACTAAATTGGCTGGGAGTGTGGATCTGCCTGGGGGTAGCGAGGCCCTACAGAGGGATCTGGACAGGCTGGAGAGCTGGGCTGAAGCCAATGGCATGAGGTTCAACAAGAGCAAATGCCGAGTCCTGCACTTTGGCCACAACAACCCCAGGCAGCGCTATAGGCTTGGGGCGGAGTGGCTGGAGGACTGTGTGGAGGAAATGGACCTGGGGGTACTGATTGATGCACGGCTGAACATGAGCCGACAGTGTGAGCGGGTGGCCAAGAAGGCCAACGGCATCCTGGCTTGCATCAAAAATAGTGTTACTAGTAGGAGCAGGGAGGTAATTGTCCCCCTGTACTCAGCACTTGTGAGGCTGCATCTCGAGTACTGTGTTCAGTTTTGGGCCCCTCACTACAGGAAAGACATTGAGGCTCTGGAACGCGTTCAGAGGAGGGCTACTAAGCTGGTGAGGGGTCTGGAACACAGGCCTTACGAGGAGCGTCTGAGGAAGCTGGGATTGTTCAGCCTGGAGAAGAGGAGGCTTAGGGGAGACCTTATAGCTCTCTATAACTTCCTGAAGGGAGGTTGTAGTGAGCTGGGGGTCGGCCTCTTCTCCCGTGTAGGCAGTGACAGAACTAGAGGGAATGGTAGCAAGCTGCGCCAGGGGAGATTCAGGCTCGACATTAGGAAGCACTACTTCTCAGAAAGGGTAGTCAGGCACTGGAATGCACTGCCCAGGGAGGTGGTGGAGTCACCAACCCTGGGGGTGTTCAAGGAAAGACTGGATGTTGTATTGAGGGATATGGTTTAGTGGGAGCTAGTAGTAATAGGTGAATGGTTGGACTGGATGATCTTCTAGGTCTTTTCCAACCTTGATAATTCTGTGATTCTGTGATTCTGTGGTCTGTGCTACCATCTTTTTCCTTTTTTCTTTTTTTTTTCTTTTTTTTTTTTTTTTTAATCTATTTCATATGCTTGATTTTATAGCTGCTGGTATGGATTTAGTCTGCTATATTTGCTGACTCCCTTGCCTGTTAGGAATTCTTGAGTCTGTAGTCCCTGCTAGAAGGGACTCTATCATCTCTGCTTGGGCTTTTACACAGTAAATTTGTTTTTTTGAGGCAGGTCAGCCTGCACCAAGACAGGAATGAACATGTCTGAACAGATCAGAAAACTGAAACTGGAGAAAGTTTAATCAAGCAATTTATTGGACCGCTGAAATGTGAGGTGTTTTTCCAGCATACTGGTGGCCATAAATTTCTCACTGATACAACAGCATTCAAAATTATAGAGTACATAACACTGGTATAGCTGCAAAGCTTGAAAACTCAAGGCTGGTATTTACTGGTTTCTCTATATTTATGGTAATAAGCAGAAGTCTTGTACTTCAAAATAAATCTGAAACTCATCCTTATGCTGCAGCAGCAACAAGAAAGACAACCCAGCAGTCATTCCTATAAGCATGTAGCTGAGTGCTTTGTAATAATGAAGTTTCAGGTCACTGTTCTGTCCTAGTCCAGCTGTAACCGTGGGCGCTCGTTTGTCAGCAACATTCTTCTTGTTGCAAGGAGTGTAATTTAGTTGCTTTTGGTTTTCCTTTCACTTTGTGCATTTTATGGGTTTTTTCAATGGAAAATTGTAAGTCAGCCCAAGGTCACGAAAATTCTACAAGATGACAGCTGATGTTTCTGGGAATCTGAGTTATCCTGCCTGTCTCTGTTCAGAAGACACTCCTCAGTTCCATGTGGTTTCATTGAACAGCTCCTACAAAGGTGCACAGCTTCTCTGCTTTGTCAGAAGTACTTGGCAAACAGGCAATCAGGAAAGTCTTCTCACGAGGACACATTTTGTAAAGTCCGGGAGTGCTGGAAAAAGCAGGCAAGAATGTGAGGTTTCTTACCCAAAGAGTTTCAAACTGAGCTAGAAGCTCTCCATGTATTTGAAAGCTTCTCCATACTGCTTTTATAAACTTGTTTGAGTAATCTATTGCTTGTTGGAAAACCTGTGACCCTCATAGAAAGCATAGTTTTAATGATGGCACTGAGTATGGTGGCTTATTAAGGTTTGTTGATGTTAAACATTGCTCTTTGGGGGTTTTGTGCACAAGTTGGAGTATTGCAAAATAATATTTGTAAATTCTTGCTACTTGGAAACAATACATGTTGTTAAAAGGAAATGCATGACAGTGATATATGAAGCTTTTACTGTTTCTGGGACATGTCAGTATCTGGGTAGTCAGAATATTCAGAATAAAGGGGGATAGGCTATTTCAGTGGCTGGCTTTGCATGTAACTTAAATGTTTCACAAAAAATACCCCAAAACTGGAGATTTATAGTGCATCTAGTGATACTATTTTGTATACTTTAAAAACCTTTGACAACATTGTTTCTGACTTCTTCTGGTTTTGTTTTCTTTTTTCAGCTGTTCCCCCATTTTTGAATGAACGAATTTCACACAGCACAAACATAATCTTTTCTTCTCGGTGCCCCCTCTACCTCCCTCATGCTAAAAATCATGCAGGATTTCCATTTCTTGAAGATGTTTAGTGAAGGAAGGGTGTCAATCTGATAACGCAAAGTCTTTTAACATTCAAATTGAGAATGGCCCACGGCATTGACTCATGTTTCTTAGTGAGCCGTAATGAACTATCTCCAGTAGAGCCATAAGGCAGATCAGAGATTCCCCAGGAAACGTGTATTTTTCTTGTGTGTTTTTGTAAAGAAAGCCCAGTTTTTGACTACTAAATAATAGCTATTAATAACTATTAGTAATGTATTTATCAGCCTGATTATTTACACCACTCTTGGTTTTACAAGCTATGTATGGCAGTTTAGGTTTTAAGTCCAGAGTGTAAACAAGGCTATAAGCTACACGGTCCTGAGCTATGTATAGAATGACTTGCTTCCCAAAGTAGTTTTCAGCAGTATTTTCTAACTGG
The DNA here is from genome assembly GCA_020800305.1 of Porphyrio hochstetteri. NCBI lineage: Eukaryota > Metazoa > Chordata > Aves > Gruiformes > Rallidae > Porphyrio > Porphyrio hochstetteri. Next base: position 7,206,501 of record CM036915.1, on the reverse strand, counting down.
CTGATACGTTAGACCCTTCAGAAACAGCACTGCTGACCTTGGACAGACTTTTCCATTGGCAAGCTGCTTCTGTCATGTGCTAGTCTTGTACAGAAATGAGACAAAGACATACTTTTTATCCCACTGGTAATCACCAGCTGGCCAGTTCTCCCATACAGAAATGGGAAGCTTGCCACTGAATTAAGGAGGACCATAATACTTTAAGTGGGACCAGCACGTTACAGCACTTATGCTGCAAAACATGTGGCTTTGAGTATAAATACTTCAGCATCTTTGGGATTGGGATTTGGCTAATGGCAAAATTTTAGCCTAATGACATGATTCTGAAGTGATTGCTTGGAAGGTGATTTTTTTTGCATGTTTGGTTTTGAGAACCTAATACAAAGCAGCTGGTTGTAACCCATAGCCTCAACAGCAAGAGAAGCTGATGGGAAGGAGGTAGCAATAGTAAAAATTAGCTAAATGCAAGAGTGAAAGATACAATGGTTGACAGAACAATAGTTCTGAAATACACTTACCATGTGTAATGAATTTACTCTAGTTGGAAAGAATCTGGTAATTCCCTGTAACTGAAGCAGCCGTTGGTTTGTAGAGCAGTTGTCTGAAGGGGAAGGGGATGTATGTTCAGTCTTGGCAAGTCTGTCAACATTTTGTGCCTTACCTGAATTTGCTACAAAAGTGTTTTGTAGTGAAATTCATTTCACTGCTAACTGTAAAGCTCTTTACAGCTCCTTCAGGGAGTACATTACGTGCTTTAGTTTTGTTTGTCATGGAATTAAGTTATTTCAGCCAATAAATGAGATATGGAGATGTTTGGATTTAATATGTTTCCCCTGTTTTCTGTAAAATGATACTCTGCTGTTCTAGCATCTTCTATGGGCACATGCCAGTATACAGCAATTTTTGATTAAACAGTTGCACTTTAATGTTTTTTTATACAAAAGTCCAAGAGAGATTGATAGCATTCTTGTGAATATCCATGGACAAATATGGATTTAAGGAATTTGTCGTATGAAAAGAACAGTGGTTGATATTAGAGGGGCTGTGAAAAGATTATCTAAAAAATATATTGATTCAGTATCCCCCATGGCAAATAACATTCAAACAGTATATCTCATGTTGAAATGTTGCTAGTAGCTCTTGAGCTTAAAATAACAATCTGAAATCAGTTTAGTGATTTGAAATTTACAGCAAATAAAGGACTTATGTTCAAACACTAGCAGGGAATTTAGAAGATAAATTTTGATAGAAGCACTACATGAGATCATATGAAAAGTTTTATAATTTATGTGTTAGCAGTTAACTAATTTCCTTCAGTTCAATTAATACACCTTAATATATGCATTTCTGATTTGCTCTTAATGATATATATATATATATTCTTTTACATTTTTATGCAAGATTAAAGATTATAAAGTTGGGGGTTTTTTCTCAACATGACTTAGAAGCAGCCTCAGTCCTGAAATGTCTAATGCTGACCTATCCAGGAAAATGCTTTTCCCTGCCTGTTGTTTCATGCACAGAAGCTCAGAGTCTGACCAAACAAATGTGCCTTTTTGAGTAACTACCCAGTCCAGTGCACGTGATTTATACTATACTAATTGCTGACAGATTCACTTCAGGATTTCTTTTTAGACTCCCTATGCTGGCCCGAGACTTTCAATGAGTAGCACTTCCTTAAGCCAGAGAGTAAGTACGGTGTTGGGGTTAGTTTATTGGGCAAAACTTGTTTCCATGGGAATTTTTTTACCATTTCATGGTCTTCCTCTGCAAACTAATTTCAGAGGGTGTGGGGCCTACAACCTACTCTCATTTTGGCAACATCACCATTCTGGCTACACCAATCTGTTTGGAGGATTCAAGACAATGGTGATGAAGAGGTTTGAAATCTTAGAAGCATAATCTGTGAAAAGTTTTATGTCAGCCTTAGTTTGGATCTTGCCTTCTGTGGTCATACTCCTGTCATAATGAGCGTAGGATTTCCCTGTTAAAGGTATAGCTAACATGAAGCAGTCAGCGTGTTACATTTAACAGTCTGTCTTTTATATAATAATCACGTTACTGATGATTATTTATGAAACCATTTCATCATGAAAGGTGATGCTAGGTTACAGGACAGTCGATATTGCTGCATATGTTTTCTAGCTCTGGTTGTATGTGTGTTGTCATACGGGCAAGTTCATTCTGCGATTTGGAAGGCCTTTTCTGTGGTGATGGTAGCTAAAGATCTAGGATACCTAAAGCCAGGGAAGAGCACAGAGTCTTTTCCTTGTCAAAGCCTTTACAAGAGTATGATTTTTGAAAATTATATCTATCAAATTTAAAAGAATGGAACAAAAAAAAAATACAGGGCTGAAGAATGACAGTGGGACAGCTTCATGTAAGGTACAGGAGCAGTCCTGAGCTGTAGTGCTACTTGAAGTCTTTGCAAATTGTGTCAGTGTTTGACCTTTGGGATTCAGCCTATGTTTGTGGATAATGTGAGTGTAGATAAGTTACCAAGGAGAACAAAGACTGTCATAAGTTTGCTTCTAATGCAGAAGAGTTAAAAACTAAGAGGAGACTGTCTATTAAGGCAGGTAGCTACCTTTCTGGACCTCTTACTTGAAGTTTGTTACTAGGATGCCTGGTTCTTCATGCACATACGCCTACATTCACATACCCTTTGAATTACAGTCCTTAAAATAACTTCAAATTTATTTTCTGCAGGGAGAGTTTCTTTCACTAAATAAATGTTCATCTTACTGTAGCCAACCTGTATTACTTGGCTAGGTTGATCACTTACTAAAACCCTTGAAGTTGTTAAGACTTTGGATGAAATTCAACCTTGGTGTTAATGAATTCAGCTGCTCTGAATTCAAGTTGCACAAGAGTTTTACCTAGTCTAATGACCTGTATTTGAACCAGAATATATCTAGGACATTATTCTTTGCTGACCATCTATATTTTCAATATTGGTGTTGCTTAAATAATTATGTTTTAGAGTTTCTGGCAAGGTTACCTTATTATAGTAAATTCTAAGGTGACTTTTTTCCCTTCTGGCTTCATTTTACAGCCAGCTAATATCTAACACTCTGTATAGTGGTCTGTAGGGTCCCAGGCACATTTTGAAAACACAGAAAAGAAAAGCATTCTCAAAAGCGACTGTATTCTTTTTTTACATATAAAGTGGCAGATCTTTAAAAAGGCAGACCATATTACTCTTCTGGGTGAATGGGAAGTGCTCTTTTCTCTGGCCTGAGGAAAGTCTTAATGGCTGGGTTAACTTCTGTATTGCAGCTTTCCACCACTGTCTTACAAAACAGTCTTCTGCATGGTGCTTGCCATTGGTGTTCTACCTCACTAGCTTCTAAATTAGTTTCTCCTTGTTTGCTGATTGTGGGAGATCTGCTGAGAGATAGCCCTAAGTTTGGGCGCTGAGCAAGAATGGGGAGCATAATGAAGCCCCCATGATACAAGGGGAAATGGTTGGTGACCTGCTACACCACTCAGACACATAAAAGTCTATGCGGCTGGGTGGGAACTACCCAAGGGTACTGAGGGAGCTGGTGGAAGTGAACATCACGCCACTATCCATCATTTATCAGCATTCCTGGCTAATCGGTGAGGTCCCAGTTGACTGGATGATAGCACATGTGACACAAACCTATGAGAAGGGCTGGAAGTTAGGGGGAGTTACCGGCCTGTCAGTCTGACCTTGCTGCGGGGGAAGGTTATGGAGCAGATCATCATCTGGTTTAGCCTGGAGAAAATGAGGGTGAGGGGAGACCTTACCACCTCCTCTACACCTACCTGGAAGGAGGTTGCAGCCAGATGAGTGTTGGTCTCTTCTCTCAAGTAACAAGCGATAGGACAAGAGGTAATAGCCACGTTGCAACAGGGTAGGTTTAGATTGGATATTTTTCATCAAAAGGGTTTTCAGTAATTGGAACAGGCTGCCCAGGGAAGTGGTTGAGTCCCCAGTGCTGGAGGTATTTAAAACACTCATAGATGTGGTGATTAGCAACATGGTTTAGTGGTGGACTTGGCAGTGGTAAGGTGAATGGTTGGACTTGATGATCTTAAAGGTCTTTTCCAATCTAAAGATGCTATGATTGTATGAAAGTGATTATGACCAGTTATGGAACTCATAGAAAACTTGTTTTCATTTCCTGTGTTTTTTTCTAGTACTGTCATCATTTAATGGAGCTGTTGGTTTGGGTTTTTTTCTTTGCCATTTGTTTGTAAGCAGTGTTCTTAGAAAAACAGCTATCAATGCAGCAGTACACCAGCTGAAGCCTGCTATTGCTTTGATGATCTGCCCTGCAAATGCATCATTTGAACAACAGCCAGCAGCAACGAGTCCCACAGAGGTGTTTGTTTCCTAAGTTCTGTATTAAAGGAATGTGTTTTTCCTTCTCTTATAGGTTGTTTTGAAAGGAAGGGAAAGGGGTAAAGAGAAGTATACAGAATACTGAGAGGACGCTGGTTGTTCAGTTTGACGTGTAAAGCACCCAGCAGTCTGGTGGCTTATTTAACTTTGCAAACCCCATTGGCCTGGAAGTCTCTGGAGAATCGACTCTGAAAGATTTTGAGTATTTCCTGCTTCCTGTCAGACCTCAGAATCTTTAATTTCGGCCTTTGTCATAGTGTTTTGATTATACTTCTGTTTCCAGTTATGGACAGAACTGAATGCAAAATTTCAAAGAAAATGCATTAAAAAATGAAAGACATGGGCTGTTTGAACGGGTTTTATTAATCCAAACCCAATCAATGGGAACTTCTTAGATCTCAAAGCTTTAGATTATTTTTGTCTTCTAGTTGATGACAACACCACCAAGTAGGTGCATTCCAATAGTCCTTTGAATGTTGGTTTTAGCACACAGTGTTTGGAATATCAACACGCGATTTGTTCAAGTTCTTCTGAACTATTTTTGACGATTGAGCATCTTAGGATGCCTGCAGTTTATGGCACTGACAAATACTCAGTAGCATCAATTCTCTTCTCACTAATGCAACTGACTTTGTGCTTTCACTTTGTTCTTCTTTTGCCTCTTAAGATGGCCAGCAAGGGACCAGTTTGGAAATGTCAGGTACTCTTTGGAAATCATAAGCTTTGGGAGGTGATTGAAGTCCCTCATATGTAATTTGTTGCTCAGTTGTCTTTTAAACCTGGAGTAAACACTGCTGTGTCTAAGGGTGTTCTTTTTTAAAGCTGTGATGGAGGTCTGCCTTGCTAGTCACAAGTTTGATACAGTACTTTTCTCCTCCTCTGACAAATTTTAATTCAAAAGTAATTTTGTATTCTGGCTTATCTATACATACAGAATGACCAGTGTCAGTCTGAATTCATGAACTATCCATAAGCAAATTCCCAAATCACATGAGGACAGATTTCTTCCTTTTCTTGCCAAGAGGGGAGGTTGTTACTAATTTAAATAGTTGTTTTAATGCTACAAAACAAAACTCAAGAAAAAATGGCTGGGAACCTGGTTTCAATTGTTGTAGATATTTCTGTGCAGCATTCTTTGTTTCCCTAATCTTGTTTTATTCTGAGCAAAATTCTCTTTTGGATAGCAAAAAACCTTTCTTTGTTCCTTAAGTGTCCCTTGATCTAGTCAGATAGAATGTGTTCTTACATCTTTGTCTGATTCTGTAAAAGAAACATACTTTATTTTTTTTTCTGTCGCTTCTCTTATTTTCCTTTGAACTTCTGAGTTTCATCATATTTGTTTCTTGACCTTTTAAAATCTCTTATAGTAAAATAACCACCCAGTAGAAATTCTACATGATTAGTGGCTTCATGGTTGGATCAAATAAAGAGATTTCATCTGCAGAGAATATTTTTATATTGCAGCATTAAATTCCAAAAGAATTCTGAGTCTTTTCCAATACACAATATATATGGGGATTTGAAACTTGATTTATAGACTGTGTGATTAAGTTAGTCAAGGGAGATTAAACTTTATCCTTTATTTCTTAACTTGCCCAGTGACTTTGTTTTTTATTGAATGTTACTTCAAACACTCTGTGTCAGAAAAATGTGTGTGTTTAGAAGCCTTACAGACCCAGTCCTCCTTTCATATTTGTACCCATGGCAGCAGGAGATACCCCACAACTGTGGCTCTGTTTATTTTATGTATTTGTGTTATAATCAAACTGCTGTAATGCTGAACATTTTGGTACTGTAGCTGAGAGCTCTGGGTCAGGTGAATGTCTGCTGTGAGATTATGAACTTGGCTCTAGGTAGCTCCTTAGCAAAGGTTACCAACTCACACTGCTCATCAAGACATGGCTTAGGGACCCTGAAATATCAAAACTGAGTATCTATTAACCACCAGTAATAGGGATTTATTAAGGGCATGATTGTTCAGCAGCAGCTTAATAGCATGAAGAGGTTGTAATACCTCGATTCATCTCATTCACCTGCAACAGCACTTCTACCAAAGAAAATAATGCACAGCTTTAAGTCAGCATGTGTCAGTTGATGAAAGTGATTACTATGGCATGAGGCTACAGCTGTCTCCTCAGCATCTACAAAACTCTCATGTGCAGCTGGTTCTGAGCAAGGAAATCTGAATGTAGCTTAACATAAGGATTCTGTGTAGCAGTTGCACTGAAATTTTGGGAGGTAAACCTCAGGGGGGAGCAAGACTGGGGCTGTTCAGTTGAGCAGGGGGACTCTAACTAAAGCACAAAAGCATTTAGATGATAAGCAGTACAAGAACCTTGGGAAACTTGGGCAAGAGATACATTTTTATTGGCAAAATGAGGCTTCATCACTTGTCTTGTAAATTGCTTTTAAGGACCTACGACAACAATGTCCTAGTGTATAATGTGTCTGCAGATGTGCAGTCAGGCTGCAGAATAAAGATTCCTTCAGTAAATGGAATTACAAGTTTACAGTTGAATTTCTATCCTAACACTTCATCATTCTCCTTTAGGTTCATATTCCAGAGGATTTGGGGGGCGGAGGGGTGTTTGACTTCTCTTTATGTGTCTGGCAGAGCTAGAAGAGGTGGTTATATATCTAGAATGATAGTTGCCTCTGGCTTTTTTTGGTGTTTTTACCAAATGCTTTTTCTCTCTAATCCCGGTTTTAATTAGGAAGGCCAAACCATGGGGATTGGTTTGAGCTTAAATTTACATTATGAACAGACAGTAATTTTTCTCAGTTGCCTTCTGCTAATAAAAAAAAGCTGAGAAGCATGACGCAGTCTTAAATTTGTGTTGATAACAACTTTCCAACATCAGGATTTCCTGTTGGGTTTTTAACAAAGTGGACTTCTGAAAAAGTGTCTCCAGTGTGTCAGTTGGAAAAAAACAAGCATGTAATTTGAAGAACTTCAGACTATATCTATTGCTACAGGCAAAAAACAAAAGTAACGTTTTCACAAGCTGTTTAGGATGATGCAGCTTGCATCTTTGTTCTTTGCATTTATTTGTCTTCAATTAACAGACTGTGAAATGGGCATACCAACAAGTAGAACATGAGGTTATTGTAAAATAAAACCAGACAACACTTCAGAGATTCAGGCACTTAAGAGAACAGCAGTGAGACTTTCTGTATGCACCTTGGAAGATGAATGTTGTTTTGTATTTATTGAGAATCTTGTGAGTCTGATGCCTTAGGATGTTTGATGCTCAGTCCTGCCAGAGTCATGTTCCTGACTTAGACTTTGACGGCTAAACAAAGCAAAATTCACTCTTCTCTGCTGTTTTTCAGTTTAGAATGTGTGCTGTCTTTAGCATCCCCATCTCCACTGCATACACTTTGAAAGCAAGAGTAAAATCAAATGGAATGATTTTGTTCCCACCTTGGAATGTCTCTAGAGATTCAGGAGGAAGAAACAGGGAGTGTGGGATGGGATGCAAGCACGTGTATTTTATTTCAGTGCCATTCCTGAAGGCACAGCAATTTAGAAATAGCAATTTAACACTTTCCTTGAGGTGAACTGATTTTCTGTCCATTAGTTTCACCACTTCTTTTAAGCAGAAAGCAACAGTAATATGGTCAGGATTCCTATGAAATCCAACCAAAATCAGGCATGTTGCAATCCAGCTGGGTGTCAGAATTGGTTAGATGCAGCTCCATTGGCCCTAACTCTGCAGGTGCTCATGAGTACTCTTTAAAGAAACTTGGAGGCCCTCAGTGCTTCTTAGTATTAAACAGTGAATTAGTTACCTGTTAGATCGTAAACTAAGTCCAAGATTTTCTGTGGCATTTCCTTAGGATATTTTGTGTATGTATCTAGGGATGCAGATTTTTCCTGGTGAATTGTGTCATTGGTCATGGACTGCTTGTGGCTTTCTTTACACTCGGTTCACAGAATCACAGAATCACAAGGTTGGAAAAGACCTTTAAGATCATCAAGTCCAACCATTCTCATCCTAAACTAAACCATATCCCTAAGTACCTCATCTACCCTTTTTTTAAACACACCCAGGGAAGGTGACTCAACCCCCTCCCTGGGCAGCCTGTCCCAGGCCCTGACAACTCTTTCAGTAAAAAATTTTTTTCTAACATCCAATCTAAACCTGCCCTGGCACAGCTTCATGCCATTCCCCCTTGTCCTATCACCTGTCACCTGGCTGAAGAGACCGTCACCTATCTCTCTACAATCTCCCTTCAGGTAGTTGTAGGTGGTGATAAGGTCTCCCCTCAGCCTCCTCTTCTCTAGGCTAAACAGCCCCAGCTCCCTCAGCCGCTCCTCATAGGATTTGCCCTCCAGCCCCTTCCCCAGCCTGGTTGCCCTTCTCTGGACTCGCTCCAGGACCTCCATGGTAGTTGTAGGTTGATTCATGCCACTTTCATTTCCAGTCTTTGAATGCTCATGTCTTAGAGGTAGAATGAGTTAATAAGGCTGAACAGAAGGCATGACTATAGTATCTGCTCATACACGAGTCAGCTGTTGCTCCTTCATACTGTTATACCTATATCTTAAAATTGGTACAATATTGTATATGTAGAGTCAAATTCCTGTTGGATTTCGATTTTAACAAGAACTGATAACTGTTATGTGTTGCCACCTGCTTGTGCTTTTTCTTCTCTCCTCCAGTATAACACAGCCATCCTATGGCTTTCTTCCCTGGAAAAATAGTTTTTAATGCCTGACTTGCAGTTCTGACCTCTTGCTCTTCTCTCCTTCTAAGGCAGTTCAGTACCACCACTTGCAAGGGTGAAATTTCTACACTCCCTAATGGTGCAGAATAATGGAAGAGTGGTATTCTTTAGGCCTGCACATGTGCTGGCTCTGGCAGCTTAAAAGTGTAAAAATTCTCTATATGAGAATCCACATATGTATATGTGGATGTGGTTTTCAAGCAAATGTTTAATGCTAATAGCAAATTGTTTAATTTGTCTAAGGTACTTAAGTGTCTGAAGTACATATTCTGTCTTGACATGTTGTGTGTCAGGTATATTATCCTAATTTTTTGCAAAGGATTGGCTTTTGCAGTGGAGATGAAAGCCAAGAGTGCTACCAAAGGTGGTGTATCCCAGCAGAAATGATGGTGGATTCGAGTTACCTATTTGTGTTGAACCTCTTGAATATCATGATCTGGCTTTCTTAGAGTCCAGATCAATATAAGAAAAATCTTAGCACTGATCTTCCGAGGGAAGGCAACAGCGGGCCAGACCTTTCATCTTGTGCATGGTTTTGCACACACAGTGCCTATGAGTATAAGCAGAGCTGCCTAGGTTTCTTGCTCTTTGAAAGGCTCCCAGACTTTTAATAGAGCATTAAGATACTCCAAAAGTATTTCAAGACACTGCTTTTTAAAATTAATAATAAATAGCAGTGTGGCTGCTTATTACTTAAAATCCGTTCAGCATGGTAAACGGTTCCAGAGGGAAGGTGGGAACAGTGACTAAAACTTGCTGCGCAAGGCTGCCCTCCCTCACCTTCTCTCAGTGGTGTTTTCTGGTTTCCTATTTCATGCCTCCACCCAGAATTTGGCTGTGGAAACAAAAGCTCCTTGGTTCTTTGAGAAAATCATCACAGAATGTGGTTCTTATCTTCAAAGTGTTTTTCTGACATTAATTAATTGGATCCTCACGATCCTGTGAGCAGGATAAGGAGCAGCCTGAAAATGCCTGTTAAGCATTTGAACCGTATTGAACGCTCTGGAGCCTGGCTGGGCCCGGTGTTTTTCCTACCACCCAAAGAACTTTAGAAGCATTTGAAAAGAAGTGCACAAAAATTAAAAATGCTTTTGAACTTTCAGCAGACTTTTATGCCTACGTGCTTGTGGACGTAAAAAAGCTGCTGTTCCAACAAGCCGGGGCAGATCCTCAGCGGCTTGCAAATTACAATGGTGCCATTGATTTCATTGGAACTGCGCTGCCTTAGACGAGCTGAAAGGCCTGGCTCTTTGCATGGGAAGTAAAGCAAGATGTAGTAACACCTGATGTGAATAAAGAGCCTCAAAACCTAATAATAGTAATAATACCTATAATGAAGATATACTTGCAAACACATGGAATAGATTTTGTGTGAGACAGAGTCAAGACAAAGAAGCGTTAAATGAATGGAAAAGAAGGCAAAACAAAATAAAGCCATCGGTATTTGTGGATACATCCCAGTACGAAGATGGAAAATACTTTATCTCTGAATTACCAAAAATTCCTTTCTCTCTCAAGTGACTATTATCCTAAACTGTATCTGACAGTAAGTCGCTGTAAAGGGAACCGATTTGTGTTTTGGCATTTAGGTGGGGTTTGTTTGTCTTCACTGATGTTAATCAGAAAATGCTGTTAACCACTGAAGTTACCACGTGGATTTTTGATAGGATTATAAATGAAAAATATGCAGCATTGGAACTCGCTGGACTTGGAATATGTGCATATCACTGTCACCCAGAATGATCTCTGATATTTAGTTCACATTGTCAATTCGTGGTTAAATCCTTTCCCTAGGAGTTACAGTCCTTAAATAATATAATCATGATATTTAGTTTGAAAGTAAAATAATTGTTGATTAATGTGGCTAGGAACTTGGGAAACACAGAAACAGAGATTGATCAAAAGAAGAGGAGAGTTAAATCAGTCATACTGTGGACTATGAATAGTATTTCGGTCTGCCACCTTCGCTGTATCATATTTATGGCATCTTCCTATTTAGTGTAGACAGAAATGAACCTAAGAGATGGGGGAAGAGCTCTGAACTAAAGTCTGAATCTGTTGTGTGTGCTGTGTTACGTAAAGCTGAGGTTGCAGTAACATACTGTCTTTTTTGGTCACTGGCAACCAGGGTAACAGCAGGGATTGTTGTAGACAGCTTGGAGTGCAGCAGTGTTCCTTGCCTTTGAATAGGTTTTGACACAGGTGGCTCCCAGGCCTCCATGTATGCATGCACAAACACAAACTAAGAGACTGCAGCTTTTGGGCAGTAAATATAGGTGGTCTTCAGTTGTGTGTTGCCCTTTTTCTGCTTTAATTTTCCTAACATTGGAAACCATTATTGGTTATCGATTGGTGCATTGAAGATCATACACTGTTTTACAGTATCAGTTGCTGGATAAAGTGGTGAACTTCTTGCCATCCTCCAAACTCAGAGTGATGATACAAGTCTGTGTCCCAGAGTGATTAATGTTGAGCTCAGTTTTGATGAGGCACCTACCACCTACATTACTAGAATGTAATAGCAGCAAAAAGGTGTTACAAAGCCTTACAGCCTTTCTCTTCAAGATGCATTTAGAAATGGGGGAAAAGCAGTGTGTTCACATCAAATATTAGCAAAATACTGAACAACTCCTTTGCCAAAAGAGAAAACTCCATTAGTTGATCAGCTGGTCAGCCCAGAGATTTCACTGTTCAGAGAGCAGTATTTGCTGGCATTTTTTGAGCAGAAGAGACTGTCAATGCAGTTGTATGCAATGATTTTATTGGCTTGAGTGGAACAGATGTTGTTGGATCACCTGGTTGTGGTTTCTTTGATTGGGGTGGGCAGGATTTGTGTTTTAGTTTAGATCTGTCTTGGCAGCTAGTATGCAAATTAAAAATAAGTAAATAGAAAAATTTAGAAGGGGTAGAGCAAGTAAAAGAAATAAGGTGCTAATTGAAAGGCAGTATAATGGGAAATACCAAAACTCTATCAAACAAAAACTCACTCTAACCTGTTCTTTAAAATGCTAGAGAGAATTTTAACCTGGATTTAGATATACATCAAAAGTCATTAGAGAAGTATTCGTGGATTGCTGTGTATATGGATTGGTAATAATCATAGAATCATAGAATGGTATGAGTTGGAAGGGACCCCAAGGATCACAGAGCTCCAACCCCCCTGCCACAGGCAGGGCCACCAACCTCAGGCCTGGATCTACACTAGGTTGCCCAGGGCCCCATCCAACCTGGCCTTGAACACTTCCAGGGACGGGGCATCCACCACCTCTCTGGGCAGCCTGTTCCAGCCCCTCACCACTCTTTCTGTAAAAAACTTCCCCCTAATATCTAATCTAAACCTTCCTTCCTTTAGTTTTAATCCATTCCCCCTTGTCCTGTCATTGTCTATCCTTTTAAAAAGTTGAATCCCCTCCTGCTTATAAGCTCCCTTCAGGGACTGGAAGGCTGCAATGAGGTCCCCCCGCAGCTGGAATTCTTCCGGCCCAAGTGCAACACCTGACACTTGGCAGTGTTGAACCTCATTAGGTTCACCCGGGCCCATTTCTCCAGCCTGTCAAGATCCCTCTGGATGGCTTCCTTTCCTTCTAGGGTGTCGACCACACCACTCAGCTTGGTGTCATCCACAAACTTGCTGAGGGTGCACTCAATTCCATCATCGATGTCATTGATAAAGATGTTAAAGAGAACCGGTGCCAAGACAGACCCCTGGGGGACACCGCTTGTCACCACCCTCCACCTGGACATAGACCCATTGACCACCACCCTTTGGCTATGGTCTGTTAACCAGTTTCTTATCCACTGGATGGTCCACCCATCAAATCCACATCTTTCCAATTTAGAGATAAGGATGTGATGGGGGACTGTGTCAAAGGCCTTGCACAAGTCCAGGTAGATGACATCGGTTGCCTTCCCTTTATCTACTGATGCTGTCACTCCATCATAGAAGGTCACCAGATTGGTAAGGCACGACCTTCCCTTGGTGAAGCCGTGCTGGCTGTCCCGGATCACATGCTCTTCCCTCATGTGCTCCAACATGTCATCCAGGAGGATCTGTTCCATGATCTTCCCAGGCACAGAGGTGAGGCTCACCGGCCTGTAATTCCCTGGGTCTTCCTTGCTCCCTTTCTTATAAATGGGAGTGACGTGACCTTTTTTCCAGTCCCCAGGGACCTCTCCTGACAGCCACAACTTTTCAAATATGATGGAGAGTGGCTCAGCAACCACATCAGCCAGCTCCTTCAGGACCCTGGGATGCATGTCATCCGGCCCCATAGACTTGTAGACATTCAGTCTCATGAGGCAGTCACGGACTTGCTCTGCTCTTACAGTGGGGGGGGATTTGCTCCCCCAGTTCCCACCTGGAGTTCTAGGGATGCAAGGTTCTGGGATTTGAGAATTATGAGAATCCTGGCTGCCAGAGAAGACCGAGGCAAAGAACTCGTTCAGTACCTCAGCCTTCTCCTCATCAGTTGCAGCCAACTCTGATAAAGACTTTTTTTGGTTCAGTTAGTTTGTTTAAACTTGTTGCATGCATTTTTTAAAATCTAGGTTACTCAATACCTTTACTGAATCTCTTTCTCAAATTCAATTGCTTTATGTTCTATATTTACTATATAAGCTCTGCAAAGTTTGGCGGTTACTACTAACCCTGCTCTGCAGTTGCATACCATGTGCCTAGCCTCTAAAGGATCCTAAAGCCCTTAACTTTATGTAATTGAATTTCTTTGGCTTTCTTCTCTCCTAAAAAAAAAAAAAGTTCATAGTTTTTTGTCTGGTGGTTAGACCATTTTCGTATTTTGTTGGTCAGGAATAAGAGGTAAATTGGAAGATGCATCATATGCTTCCAGTTTAGCCATTGAAATGAAACAAAGGCCACAGAAAGACCTTTGTTAGTGAAGCAAGAATCATATTTAAAAGGTTGGTTTAGTTTACTCGAGCTTTTAGTTCCCGGTTATCAACATGTTTACAGTGGTGTTTTATCATTAATGGTATAATAGCAGGGTGACTATTGAACTAATCTTACATTGTTGACTATGGAATCAATGCTATGAAGCACATAAAAGTGCAGGTGGAATGGATGTGTTGGATGAAATCTTCTCCTGCTTGAAGATTGAGGAGTGCTTTACCAGTGGTCTCCATGCTACAAGGAGGTCGCCCGACAAATGTAACTTTCAATGACTTGAATCAGATGTTGTTAGTATTGTTTACAATCAGAGTAAAGACTGGTAAGAACCTGGGCTATCATCGAGTAGCACGAAGGTTTTTTTCTGGACATGATTAACCTGGTGTCATTGCAGTAGTTATTTAGTCTGTGTTATAACAGAAAGTCACTTTAAATGACTTTTAGGAGTGTAGACATTTAACAAGCTCTTTACTCATTGCATTCAGAAAAAGACATTCTTATTTATCTCAAATATGGAAAAAAAGTTCCCAACTGAATATGCAAGTAGGTATACTAGAATTACATTTACAGAAACCTAAACTTATTGTTTAGGTTGTGTGAGAAAATGTTGCTGTAATGTAGCAAAAATCTATTATGGATTATTTTTTGTTTGTTTGTTTAGATGACAATTAAGACTTTAGCTAATAATTTTTTTTTAGTTCTGAAAAAATGATACTGGAGAAATTTCATTAAAGGGAGCCAATACGTCTTACAAACTTTAATATGAATTAATCAAAGACACAAAGATAAGGATTTTTTCCTAAGGTGAAATTGTAAATGAGAAATAGGAAAATTACTTCTGAAATATTGAATACTTAATGATTGGCATGGTTATATTTCATAGTTTAGGAATATAAATTTGGTCTGTTGTTGCTACTGAGAATCCCCTAGCTCCTCTGGAAAATCTGGGCCTGTATTAGTATATGTATGTAACACCCTCTGCTTAGTGTGTTGATCAGGAGACCCATGGGACTGGAAGCAGAAGGTCTAGAAGATCAAACCTGAGAAATACTAACAACTGTCTGCAGAGCAGTTTGCAAGAGATCTACTTGCACAGCATAGGTGGGAGAAAATAATTAAATTCTTGGTAAAAGAAGGAAAAAAGCCCCACAGTTTTCTTGTTACTGATATATTCTTCCCACATACACTTGGAAAAACTTTAATTTAGTTTCTGATGGCAAAATAATTGCATAGTTTGTACTACTGATAAAGGTAACTCATTTTCTTCTATTACCTATTCAGAATCTGGATTCCACTCTTGCCTATGCTGCAGACAAAATACTGCCACTAATTACCCAGACATAGTTAGTGATCTGGGGATAGACTCACACTTTACAAATGCAAACGTTTTTGCCTTTTTTTTTGTTCTGTATTTCCATGAAAAAGTTTGATCAGGGAAAACAAGTAGTTTGGGAATAAAGAACAATGATAGAATGAGAAGTGATACACTGAAATGATTTGTATTTGGGATAACCCTGTGCTTCTTTTCATTAAATAATTGAGTCATATTCTTTGTTGCTCTTGGACCTATAAAATCATCAATAAAACAGGATTGTTTCCATTTTTGTCATGTCTATAGGTTTCTGGGCTTACCTCCAGGTATCACTTGTATGTTTCACATGGCTTGTCAAATAGCTCTGTCAAATAAATATCAAATCAGTTCAGTCCCAGAGCATCTTTTTTATGTTTAAATGTGCAGACTGACATAAACAATAACATGTGTAAGACTGCCCTGAGCCCTTGTAGCCAGAAAATAACGTATGAGAAAGTAGACACCAGTGCTGAATCGACTTGCTGTAGTTCCAGCTTTCCTCTGGCCACCCAGCTTATTCTGCCAGGAATTCATCTTCTGGCAAAGCATTCTCAGGTAAATGGAAACTGCCTTTCACTACTGAACATATTATTTTTCTTTGCTAAGAGCCAAATACTCGGTAGGATCAGTAATAAATGAATGTTGTTTTAAGCTGAAGACCAGGGTTACTAGGCAATTGTCAGCTTTTATTGGAAGAGAGAATAAGTGAGGAATTGAATGTTTTTTCAGGGCTGAACTTGGGCAGTGGAACTGAGGCTGTCTGGTTCAGTTTGAGGCCTGTATGCTTGCTGTAACAGCCACTGAATTAATCAAAGCTCCTGTATCCTTACCATAATGGCCAGTAAATTAATCAAAGCCAATCTTCTCCCACCCATAGTGACCTCTGATTTCTCTTTGGTCTAGTAACTTCAGTCTTTGTGCCAGTGCCCTGCTCAGATCTACCTTGGGTGCTGGCCCTGGTTCTAAACTGCCTAAGCTGCTGGGCCAGCTGGCTGGCCCAGTGTTACAGATAGCTGTGGACTCATGCTGTAACCAGCCTTTCAGTAGGGGAAAACCATTTCAGATCTCTATGCTCTTGTCAGCATTTGTTCAAATGTTACTGTATTTGAGACTTCAGCACCTGTGTCAGACTTGTCCGAAATCAGACACAAGGTTCAAAAGTCCTCCAGAGAGCGGGAGTGACAGACAGTGAGCCAGAGGAATTCATGTCTGAGCTAGGGGACCAACAGATCTCTGTGTTTTGAGTTACAGTATTCAACTTTACCACAGAGAGCATCCAAAATTCTTGCAAAATTCCACTCGAAATTTGAAACAGCTCAGGAATATTCATTAGGTCCAGTTTTTCATTGTGAGGAATTAAAGCTATTTAGCAAACAAAAGCAGTTATAATTCTTTGTACTTTAGCCTTTGATTCTTATGAGATACAGTGCTGTTTTTATGCAGAGATATCGCAGTCGGCTGTTTTAACTTAGCTGTCTTCAAACTATTCCAGTTCTTGGCAATTATCAGGAGTCCAAGGAGGTACAAAACATTTTTTGTTATGCCAGCTGGAGAAAGGAGTGGGGTGTTTGCACATGTGCATTTCACTAATCTGGCCCTTCTGACTGAAGCAGTGTCTAGATTATAAGATAATTCAATTGCATTTATCCGCCCATAGGACATAGGCCAAATGTGTGCTGAGTTTCTGTGCTGGGCTAACTAATGTGCAGCTGAGCTTTGCCAGAAGGCTCAGCTATCACATTCAGAGCCATTAGCAGCCAGTCTGATCAACTCCTGAAATACAAGAACCAGATACTAACTCACATTGTGCAGCTACGCCAAATACTGTGATCTGCAGGTTCAGTGGAGTTGCACAGCTAAAATATCACATGCTACATTGGGAATGTGTCCCTCCTGCAGACTACTAGTCCTGAAGGTTGTTTGTTATTTCTAAATACTTGGTTCACAGCTATTGCCAGAGAAGAGTATTTCCCAATGTTACTGAGGTCTGGTAGGAAATATCTCGCTACAAATTCAAGTCATGCTTTTTCATTGGGATAAGACTGAAATTCCTGCTAAGCCTTCTAAGAGGTGAAGTTCTGAGATCTGTGAAAGTTCATGTGTCCCACTGAACCACCAGGGTTCCCTTGAGGTGCCATATTTCCTAAGACAGAATAGTAGATGTGCAGCGGTGTATAAGTGTAGCAGAGTTCCCTTTTAACTCAAGGGAAATTTCTGTACAATTTGAAAGAGAATGAGCTTTTTACAGATTATTTTAACAGTACTTAATAAAATGTATTTGAGGTGTATACTTTAGAGAATGGCTAAGTCATTATTGTATACTGTCATTGTGTAGATTAATTCTGTAAGTCCTTGTAGTTTAGGTCCTTTACACAGTAATAGGGAACCCACTCATGTTCAGTTTTTCTTGGCCTGATTTGTACCTTCAGCACATACTGTGCTGGCCTTTTGATAGCTTGTCTATTTCTTCTTCTCCTGTAGAGAGGGCTGTATTATATGAATAAAATACAATTACTGTGTTTAGGAGTGTTGTAATTTCTTACAGGATACTTTTACTCACTGCCATCCATACACTTTGATCCAAACTGGGAATCGAAACACCCTTGGTGCAGAATTGGATTGTTCTATCTTTAACTGTGGTAGTGGTTACTGAGATCCTGATGCTGTATATTTGCATATACAATTAACAGCATGCCATTCACACCACCACCCTTTCCTGACTTCAGTAAAGCCCATCATGGTAAAGAGAACTAAGGTTTATTTTTGTGCTAGAGACCTCGTAAACATACCACTAGCATAAAGATGAACCTTATCTCTGTTGTTTCCTCTTATTCTTTCATTTGCTTTCTCAGTAAATATTAGTATGTCCTACAATAAATGCTTTAGAAATGAATTGTACGCTCCAGGTAAGCTACTTAGTCATATCTCAACGTTTGGGAGTGTTGCCCCTGTGTAACTTACTCCCTGTGGAAAGCATGGGAATCATGTAAGTGTTGTAAATTCTGTACTTATGAATAATAATATTAAAAGACATCAATCACACAAAAACACCTGTTCAAAAAATGGCAAAAAGCTTTTTATGAGAGCAATTGTAAGGAGGGGAAGCAATAATAGAATAAAACCTGAAAATTAAACCCAAAATGCAGTTCATAAGGGGTGCTTTTGCATTGCAGTGGAAGAACTGCCAAAATGCTTGAATTCTGCTTTAATTAACCTTGTTACTTGTGTTATCTAATCTGCTTCATGAACTCCCTATTTCAGAAGTTCCAGCCCATATACAGTCATACTGTTGTGGTTGTTGTTTGATCTTAGACTGCTGTTACCAGTGGGCTGCAGGGGAGCGTAAAGCCATAGTCAGAAAATCCAAAATGCAAGTTCAGAGATGGCACTTCTCCTCCTGGCAACAAACCATTGGAAAAGTTGACAGTAATTTGTCTTCTGTGAATGCAGTGCTACAATCACTGATACATCTGTGCACATAATTCAGAATTGAATTGTAGATCGATCCCAGAGTACAGCTGATGAAGCACAAAAGGCCTTTGTGATTTAGCTTTATCAGTTCATTAGTACTGGACTTGCTTGTAACTTAGTCGAACACAAAAGAAAAATGTATGAAAGCTAGCAGACATTGCCAGAGAATCTTTAAGTATTTTAAAATACTGTCAGATTATTTTGGACCAAACTCAATGTTGAGTTAAATAGATAAAACAGGAGGAGAATGAGGTCTTTAAGAACTCTCTGAACAAACATGTTATTTATTTTCAGTATGTCCTTGTAAGAAACTGCATTCCCAACATCTCAGCACTTGGAGGTTGCATGAAACCTAGAAAAGGAAATTGCCCAGAAACAACTAGAACTGGCAGCATTATTTTCTTTACACCTGCTGGATGCATCCTAGAGAAGTGGCCAAGCAAGATGAATGGCAAAAAGTAAATAAACTCTGGTGGAGTTGGATATCAGCTCACTCATCTAGTACTAGTAATGAAGATTGTTTTGTGGCATCTATATATACAGTGTAGATCTATGGTATGAAACTGCAGATTCAGTAATAGAGGTTGAAGGTAAATATCCTATCAGCTCAATTGATGTCTCATCCACCTATTCTAACTTACCACTAAGTAATATGTTTTCATTCTGACATTGAAGATTGTGTGCTTACTCTTCAAATCGATCCAGATTTACTAGATCGTGTAATAAGGATATAAAATCTGGCTACTTGTGCAGAAGGCTTTGGTTCCTAGGCTTTGAAACAGGACTGGAAATAGCACAGGGTCTAGCTTATTCTTGGAAATGGCATTGAACTTCTGAAATGGTTGAAAGTTCAGTGACACTTTGTCTTAGCTATGTGTATTTATAAATATCTTAAGTATGGGATGCAGGGGAAATTGGCCAACCCCTTTTCAGTGGTCTGTGGAGACAGGACAAGGGGCAATGGCTGTAAACTGGAGCACAGGAAGTTCCGCACCAACATGTGGAAGAACTTTTACACAGTGAGGGTGACAGAGCCCTGGGACAGGCTGCCCAGGGAGGTGGTGGAGTCTCCTTCTCTGGAGATATTCAAGACTCATCTGGACGCCTATCTGTGCAATATGAGCTGGGGAGCTGCTTTGGCAGGGGGGTTGGACCTGATGATCTCTCGAGGTCCCTTCCAACCCCTACAATTCTGTGATTCTGTGATTCTGTGATTCCGTAGTTAGAAGGTGCACCATTTTTGTCATGGGAGATCTGTACCCTTAAGCTGTCTTTGTTGCCAGTGAAGAAACCAAATACTATGCAAGAGATGAAGGTGTCCCACCTGCAGAGATACGGTCTTCAGATCAAGTATACAATCTGATACTAATTTAGGGCCCAGACAGTGAACTGCTGACCATTTTCTAATACTCTCAGTTGGCTCTAAAATAAGGGTTTTGTAGGATCAGACTGTTAAAGATAATTTGATTCTTGCTGATTACGAGATTCTTACCCTACTAATATTTCTTGAATTAAGCTCAGAGTGCTGTGGGAGCTTTGCCATGACCTCGACAGGAGATTGAATTCAAAAGGTCAGAGGCAAGTAATACATAATTCATTTCACAAGAAGTGTGCCAGATTTCTCCTAAATGTTCTGTACCTGAGGTGTGTTCTGATAATCAGCAATGTCTCTGCTTTTGGAAAGGAGTTACTGAACTAATATGCCTTTCATTATTTTAAACCTGTAGATGATTTAATCTTAGGCATTTGGCTTTTTTTTCCTTATGCATCGGAGGTAGTTGTGAGCAGCCTGCTAGTTGTATAGTATGACCTGCAGTATTTCTAGGTACGGTCTCGTGGTCGGTAACGCTCTTTCATTACTGACTCAATGTATTGCCTATTCCACACTGCGAGGCTGCCCAGCGTGGTGGCAAGCTATGTTTTGTGAAACCCAATTGCTCTTTGCTTGATTTTAATTTTTTTTTAAGTGTGTGAAGTTGTCTTCAAGTACTTTTGGAGAGAGAGTTTTACAATCTATACAGATTCAGAAGTAGCCAGTGGTTTTTGGAGTTAGACTTGTGGCATGGCAGCTGGTCAACAGGCGTGTGCTGCTCAGTGAATGACCAGCTTCATGCAGTCCATTTGTTGGAATTTCTAGCAACTTCCCCACTTCCAAATCTCTCTCACTGTTACATTCCCCACTGCCAAGTTGTTTACTGTAAAAGTGACTTCTCAGAGGACATCCCACCAGAGAGTATCTGTATGGTTTAATGGTACAAGAGCCACCATTCTGCACTGATTTGTATAATCCAGTGTGGGACTATTTTAGATTTCTCTCTAAAGCTCCATATAGTATATATAGCTTTAATACAGGAAAAGCAAATAATAGAAATTGATTGGTTCACTTCTTGCATCATAGTGCTTATTCAGAAGCAGTTATACTGTTTACTGCAGCTGATTCTGGGTGCTTTCTTTAAAGATGCTGGGCAGATGTTATTGTTTCTAAAAACTAGATAGGAAAAACATTCTTGCACTTTATTTTGAATTAAACTGCAACAGAGTGTTTTGAAAAACACTAAGATAAAAAATATCAAAAATATGCTCAAAATGAGATGTGTGTCAAGAGAAAATGGTGCTGAGATATAAAATCAGATAGTTGCTAGGCTTTGCCTATAGGATGCTTCGGTTTTATTGGCAGCTGCAAAACAAATGCAGCTGTAGAGCCCCACCTGCCTCACCCTTTTGCCTTTTCTAGCTCCCTCTGTTGAGGAAATTCATCGAATCATTTTTTCCATGCTGGATCAATCTTTGACTTGTGTCTTGAGTGCATCTGCAGCTTGTCAAAGTTCCCTGGATTAAATTACCGGCAAGACATTTGCAATTAACTTCAACAGCACAAGCCTTCACTTTGTTTCCCACTGACCACAGTTGCGAGCGTGCAGTCCCCTTCCCAGAAGACAGGAATTACTCTCTGCTCCTCTTGGTTTGGGTCAGGACCAAATGAGAAACACTTAATAATTTTAATACATGGGAAATAACTTTGATCCTCTCTGTCTAAAGATTTTATGTGATTTGTAAAGCAATTAAGTAGGACTTAGGACACTGTTCTCCCAGACACAGAAGCCTTAGGACAGAAAGTAAATATTCTGTATTACTCTGAGTATTAGTGCTGTGATGCCAGGTTTGAGAGGTTTCATTTTGTTACTGGTACTGTGCCTATGCAATTTTGTGTGAAAAGGTACTGCAGACAGAGGGGGACTGGGCCCACACAGAAAATACTTCTTTTCAGGTATTAAGTGGTTTGAAAAATAGGAGTCCTTCTGCAGTAAGTTTACAAAATATACCAAACAGCTTATAGGGATCGAGGTGTTTCCAGTTTTCTGAAGCACAGGTGGGACTTCCTCCCAGCACTGTATGAGGAAAGGTGATGCCATTTTCATGGGTGATGTGTAAAATACTTCTCCTCAAATGTTCATAGTACAGAGACTGTTTTGTTAATTTCTCAGAAAAATAAGACCTGGGAAACAAATGGATATATGGTCCATGTAATTTTTTTTACTTCAGTTGCAAACCAAATGTACCAAGTCAGCTTTGTAGTGCTCTTTTGGGAATGATGCAGGTTAACTTTGCTTTCCATCAGAAGTCCGAACAGGTGGGAA
Organism: Porphyrio hochstetteri; assembly: GCA_020800305.1. Lineage (NCBI taxonomy): Eukaryota > Metazoa > Chordata > Aves > Gruiformes > Rallidae > Porphyrio > Porphyrio hochstetteri. The sequence goes on along the minus strand of CM036915.1, from coordinate 7,184,035 downwards.
GGTCTCCACCATGACTCAGCCTTCTGAGTTTCAGTGGGTGCAGCTCTCTCTAGGCACTCAAATCCAGCGAGTGTTCTGCACAGGGAAACGTAAAACTCTGCAGCTTTACCCATCAAGGCACTTTAGGGGGAGAAGTGGTCCAGGGGTAGCCTTATGTTATTTCCTTGGAAGTGAAGACTGTCAACAATATGGCTTTTGTTCTCATAAGTTCAGAACTGACAGTAGCCAAGTGCTTTAATCATTAACCTTCCTATGTTGTATGTTTTGTCCAGAATAAGGAATAAAAAACCTTTCTTCACTGTGTGTAAAGAAGGGAGCACAATAATAAAGTCTTTTAAATTATTTTCTCTACTTTTATGTTCAGTTATGACCTTGTTTTCCTTTCAAGGAAAAACAGATTCACTCCTATTAATTTTTTTCTTGCACAAGCTGGGATGCTCATAATACTCAACTAATTTATATTTAAAATTTTCAGATTACACATGTGTTCTCATGTAATTTGTTTCCCCACTTTGACAGAGTAGTTTGCTGAGTCCTTAGCTCTCCAGAGGTGTGACTGTAAAGCCCCAGACAACTGCAAGTCTGTTCGCAGTGGTTAGATAGTATATTGGTATTGCCTACCTCTGTTTCTGCATGTGTTATAAAGCAAACTAACATGAGCTGATGGAAATCACAGCCATAACTGAACATTTGGGTTGGTTGATGCTTGAAGACTCATAAGTCTAAGGAACCATTGCTTTTGCATTAACGACTAACAATGGTAAGAACTTAGAGAAGACATAAGTACATGGTGGTATCTAAGCGCTATTTACAAAATCTATCAAACCCACAATATATTCTTCTATAAACAGTTTCATCATTAAGTAAATTAAAGGTGCTTAGTCAGCAACTACCACTCCCATAGGGGAAAAAACCATTGAATCTTGCAACTTAACAAGGCAAGGACACTGACAGCTTCACTATCCCAGTATGTTCTGTTCCCAGTTCTTCAGTACTCTTTAAACCTGGGTATCAGCTAAGCCTTCTAGTAGGGTTGCAGAGCCTGCTCTGTGAGCTGTCCGGTCCCTGGTATTTTGTGGTGGCCAACAAAAGGTGTTTTATAATATATTGTAAGAATATACAGTTAACAAATAGAAACTGCCTTAAGGTATAGGTCTTAGCTTAGCATCTATAGGATATTACAAAGTTCAAACCTGAAATATCAGGATGCTCCTTTGCAGCTATTTACATTAGTTAAAAAAAACTCATATCAGTTCAGTCCCTTCTTGACTCTTACTAAAATGTTCCCCTCAACAGCTATTACTTTCCCTTATTTTTTGTTTTGAATTGGAATAACTGATTGTAAATCTGTATGTCTGTATTTACCTGCATCTATATCTGTAACTATGGAATTTTCTCAATACACAAAGTTTTCTTTCAGTGAGGGGGTACTCAAAGAGTAATGAAGTGATTGACATGGTTTCTCAAATGCAACAATAGTATTGCACTTAAAATCAATAATTTATATTTTTTAAATGTTTGCAGTGTGGTTCTCAATAGCTTTTTTTTTTTAACCTTATTATGCTTTTATATTGACATTTTGTGACTGCTTCACACCACACAGTCACACTGATACATTCTTCACTGAGGCCTGCAGCAAAAGCAGAAAGACTGGTTCTATTGATTAATTCAGCATATTCAGATGTCTGGAATATGTATGAACAATTTCAGTTTCATCTCTAATGTGTATTACTTTGTAGTTTAACAGCATAAATTTAGTTTCCCATAATTTACGCTGTGCGTGTAGGCTGTTAAAGTTTTTCCCAGCAGGATAAATAAACGTGAATAATGCTGAGAGCATTTTAATGTGAGTGTTGCAGCTGTTGTGACAGGACAAAGAAGAAACAGTCTCTGGAATAACTGGGTCCTCAACCTTGAATTTGCATTAAAAAGTAAATTGCCAAGCAATATTAGCCAAGGATATTAGTAGATTTCATTCTGGTTTAAAGTCTATATTTAAAAGCAAATTCTTATGTAATAAGATCGAGTAGAGCCTTTAGAGAAAGGTCCATGTCTTTCCTGTGTATTTAAACAACATCTGATGTGGTTTCAGCCTCAAGATATCATTATATTTTAAAATACATAACTGTGATATACCATAAAATTATGCTCATGTACATGGCAGGACTTTGTGACCTTAAGGTCACATAGACAGAAGTAGGAACAAGAAGGAACAGAGGCACCTAGAAATCAGTTACTTGCCCATGATGGCAAAGGGAATGCACTGCACAACAGAACACTGAATCCATATTTTATCCTTCCCTGGCTAGTATCTTACTTGCAAAGGTACTTTTTCCGTATACAAGAGATCCTAGTGGCATTTTCAGAGAGCTCATCATTCCAAACAGTGCTGCAGATGAGGACTCTGCAGATGTTCTGGCAAAAAAAAAATTATGTTCTGAAAGGGAAATGGAGGGAGTAGCCAAATGGCTTAATGAAGAATAACTGGAATATTTGGCAAGCCAGGATATTCATGTGTACCTAAATTGTTTGGTGCTTCTGCATTGTGTAATGTAGTGATTTTCTGTATCTGCCTCTGTGTTTTGTTCTGTCTAAATCAGAGAATAGTCAATTCAGTGGGAAGGAAGTGAAGGGAAACCACTTTCTCAGCATCCATGTGTGCTGCGGGCTGGCTGAGAGTCACTTGATAACCTGTGAGAAAATCCTGGGAAAGATAACCCAAAGATAGCTTGGAAACCTTTCTTTTCTTGCAGCATAAACACACCAAGTGTTTGGACAGTTTTTTAAGGTTGAGTATTTTTGCACAGCTACTGTCCCCCTGTACTCAGCACTTGTGAGGCCGCATCTCGAGTACTGTGTTCAGTTTTGGGCCCCTCACTACAGGAAAGACATTGAGGCTCTGGAACGCGTTCAGAGGAGGGCTACTAAGCTGGTGAGGGGTCTGGAACACAGGCCTTACGAGGAGCGTCTGAGGAAGCTGGGATTGTTCAGCCTGGAGAAGAGGAGGCTTAGGGGAGACCTTATAGCTCTCTATAACTTCCTGAAGGGAGGTTGTAGTGAGCTGGGGGTCGGCCTCTTCTCCCGTGTAGGCAGTGACAGAACTAGAGGGAATGGTAGCAAGCTGCGCCAGGGGAGATTCAGGCTCGACATTAGGAAGCACTACTTCTCAGAAAGGGTAGTCAGGCACTGGAATGCACTGCCCAGGGAGGTGGTGGAGTCACCAACCCTGGGGGTGTTCAAGGAAAGACTGGATGTTGTATTGAGGGATATGGTTTAGTGGGAGCTAGTAGTAATAGGTGAATGGTTGGACTGGATGATCTTCTAGGTCTTTTCCAACCTTGATAATTCTGTAATTCTGTGATATAACTACCTTCTTTTCAACAGCCACGCAGCTCTGTCCCTGGCATTGGAGAACCCTTAACACCATAGTGCAACTTTGGGGTTGGGTTGGATTTGATTTGGCACCAGTATGTGAAGGTGATGTCCTCTGAGCAAAGGCCTTGTTTTTCTGTCCCCATCCTCTGCAGCACTGCGGAGTCGATCAGGACGGTCCATCATCAACGGAAACTGGGCGATCGATCGACCTGGGAGATACGAAGGTGGTGGGACAATGTTCACTTACAAACGTCCAAATGAAATCTCCAGCACTGCAGGAGAGTCTTTTTTAGCTGATGGTCCAACAAATGAAGTCCTTGATGTCTATGTAAGTTTCTTGTATTTCGATTAATCTTTCTATGGAAAAAAAAATTGTTCAGTGGATTGCTATTGTGCAACGCTAAAATTGCATTTGGTACCAGGACTTTGTCACTGATTTTGTTCCTTTAATTTTGGAAGTTTACTGTTGCTTGTTGCTCCCATGTTGTTCCAGATCATAGGAAGTTTAAATAACAAGGAGGCCTTTTTCTCTAAGGCTTTGCTGATCCAGTAAAACAAATTTCACTTGTTCAGTAAAATAGAAAGCATACAAACGTCTGGGGTTTTTTGTGTACTGGATTTTCTTCAGCTACTTTCCTACTCAAGCAAATTGGATCTAGTTTAATTTTACAGTGAACTGAAGCAAATGCGTAAATCAGACAAGGTCTTTCACAAAGCGATACCATCTCAGTTTTCTTCAAAGGAAACATAAGTCCAAATTACTGTAGAATGTGGGATTTGAAGCAGGGCAGTTTTAATATGAAGCTGTGTGAGGAGACCACAGATAACAGCCATTAGAGAAAGGAAGAGAGGAGACAAATTGTGGCTAAGGAGGGGATCGTACTGAAAAAGCTCTTTACTTCAGATTCGACTGCATCATATTGAGATAAACAATACAACTGGGCTTGATTGCAGGTTACTCAAAGATAAGTGGTGTGTTCTGAGATTATACACTTTCATGTGGTAAAACCCATTCATTGAGAAAACTAGATTAACTGATGATGCGCTTGTTTCATCCAGCTACAGCTTTTTTGCCCTGAAGTGCAATGTGGGATGGAAAAGCCAGTGTGCTAGGCTGTTTCATAGAAAAATGAATAGTAACTACCCTGATTGCTCAGTTGGGAAAAGTTACATGTTGGCAAAGTTATTCCCTATCTCCTACATGATGTGTTAGTAAAGCAGTGTAATAATTATGCAAGTATTACTTCTTTTGGGATAATTTGATTGATTGCAATGTAAGACAGGCAGAAGCCCAGAATATTAAGTGGTTGGGCTTCTAGATTCTGCATTGCAGACTCCATGTTTTCAAAATACATGGGTCGTTGTGTAGTTACAGGATGCTGTGAGATGAGGTTTGGTGTTTTTATTGTTAGCTGATTGATGGCTAATATGTAATGACCCAGAGAGGGAAAGATCAGTAAATGGATTAAACAGATATTTCTAAAGTAATACCTTAAAAAAACCCTTAAGCTTAAATTTACCATATTTTAATATTTTGCTTTAGGCTTAGTCTCTCTCTTTTTTAACTTTTGCAATGGGTATAACAAAGCTGGCATGATGGACAGAGCTTTATCAGTTTCAATCTGTGGCTGCTACTGTGGATTGCCACATACCGGACTCTTATCTGAGATGTTTCTTATAGATAGAAGGAATAATGCAATTCCTTTTAAGCTGTTAAGTGTGTTTTTCAATACAGTGTGGGAAGATAAAAATGGATATTGCTAGATGAAACAAAATTAATCATCAGTATGACACAGGCTCTCTTATGGTTTGAAATTTGTAGCCATGCAGATACAGATGTCTTTTTTCAGACTTTGTCTGGCAGTTCCTGAATCATCTAATTCTCTTTTCATCCATGCTCACCATCTTTATGGCCTTTGTGGAAAAATGAAGAGATTTGCAGATGCGAAATCCAAATGGCTTTCAATTTCTTTTTCCTGAGATAATGCTTTCTGTCTTCCACTCTAAAAATGTAGAGGAAAATGCTAAGTTACAGCAGGTTATAATTAGCAAGATAAAAAGAGATACAAGTTCTGTCCGAGTGTGAAGTATACATTGCTACAGAGACTTAGGTCTGCTAACTCAGAGCAAAACTCTTGTGTAACTCCAGTTGTTTTCCTGCAGGAAAGCTGTGACAACATATTCATAGGGACTTCATTAGTTAAGCTGTTTGTAACATGTGCCTGTCAGTTGTTTTAAGAAGTGTGATAGAAAAACTGTGGGAACTATTAGAGAGCTGTTACTGGAGCCATGCTAAGAACAGGGTCCTGGTTTTGGAAGCTGGGGGGTAGGGTACTCTTTTCTGAAGTCAGCTTCACAGTGCTCAGTTCCCTCCTGACCAAAAACAGAGGGACTATTTTTTGGATAACAAAGTTATTTAATTTCTTTAAAAAGTTATATTCCCAAAGATGTGGGAAGGACTGACCCTTAAAAAAAATAATACTACAGGCAATGTATTATTAGATGGTTTAGGAAACAGAATGATCTCTGAGGGACAGAGTTTAGAGGAACAGTTATTATAGTTGGCAAGGAAAGAGTGATTTTTGACACAAGGGAAAAGGTCTGAATCCCTAGTTGGTGTTATTTGATTGGTGTGACGAATTTAGTGAAACCTGGAAGCATAAGTGTGCTCTGCTGGGTCAGAAAGCCATCGGCACAACGCGACTTTTTTCTTCTCAGCCAGTTGTTTGTCAGGACCAAAGAACTCGTGTAAGGTTTGGTGTTTGTTTGGTTTTGTTTTGCTTTTTAAGTACATTAAGTTGAAGTGTAATCTGAGGCTTCTACCAGACCAATCCCCCCAAAAACTTCAGGATTTGTAAAGCAGCACTGTCAGTAGAAGCAGTACTGAAGTAATCAAAGCTAAATAGTCAGATTAGCAGCTGATAGCGTCCCTGAATTTCTGGTGTGAGTATGCTCAGGCTCTCAGCAGCATAGTACAAGCCAGTTGGGTATGGAGCGTGCCACTGACAGTTTTAAAAAGCTTTTATAAAGTCACATGTTTCTCAGGTCTTACTATGCCTAACTGCTTGAACAAGCACACCAGAAGTGGCACCAGCTTTCAGAGGCGTGCTCATGTCAGCTCACATGGTCTTGTGCAGCAGCGCTCTGAAACCGCTCGGCTTCATTTTCACATTTAAAGGACGAGAGCTATGGTTCCTGCCTGTGTTTCATAGAGAACCTTTGATGGAGTCGCTGTGGCTAGCTGTAAAGCAGTGGAAGCCTGTCTGCACTTACATTACATCTTCATTCAGTTGAAAATTAATGTGGAAGGGTGCGGGAGGGTTTCATGGGTGCTCTTCAGCTGCTCTAACAACTATGTGGGCCTTTGTAATCCGTTCTCTTGATCTTTATCAAGTGAAAATTACAGTGAAAGCAGCATAGTGTTAGTAATTTTAGCTAGTTGATTGCTGAGTCTCCGTTGAGTGGTACAGAGGTAGCTGCACAGGGATGAAAGAACAGTTTGATCTGTGAGATGGTATGTGCAGAGTAACTGGGATGTGCTTGCTGCATATGCTCTGCTCAAGTACAACTGATAAACCTTAAAAAAGGCAATCAACTAAATTTGTAGACTGGGGTCTGTGGTATTTATTTTGCTCTGCTTTGTTTCTTCCTTGCTTATATTTCCTCAGGCATCTGTCATGCTCCTTCTGTCTGAGGACATTTTGGTGACCTCAGGACCATCTCTTTGCTGCAGAGGCCTGGTGTGACCCTCTGCTGCCCACCCTGGCGAGAGGCCAGGCTGTGGCTGGTGCTCCCATGGCTGCACCTTGGCCCTGAGCACCTCATTTTACATTTTTCAGAGAAGAGTTAGAGATACAGTTTCTCTGCCATCACAAGCTAGCTCAGTTTAAATTTGTACTTTTTCCAGGAACAAGGAACTTTTTTTGCATTTTTTGGAGATAGTCATTAACTGTTGTTTCTAGCCTGACCAATGATAAATGACGTTATGCAGCTGATCAGTTCAAGTACATATTTAAAGCATCAGTAATATAACAAGTGGAAGAAGTGATTATATGGCTGTTTTTCTTTTTAGATGATACATCAGCAGCCTAACCCAGGTATACATTATGAGTATATCATTCCAGGAGACAATGTCATTAGTCCTCAGTTGCTTACTCACAGGAGGCCAGGTAAAATGCCACTATTTCCTATTATTAAACACATTTTGTTGCCCAGTAAGCTAATGGAGAAATTCGTACCATTAAATTCAGTGTGAATGCTGACATTGATGTGGGAGAAGCCTGTTGAAAGAGAAGTCTGCATGGATTTGGTAATTTAAGTGAATTAATACAGAAAGAGATTATTTATACTGCAGGAGAGAATCTGGTCATGTATGTCTGCTTTCAGTAACAGTTTTGTTGTTAAAATGTTAATCATGCCTTTGCATGAGCTGGAATGTTGTAACCATGTCTCAGAAATCAAATAGAACGTGACTTTTCTCTTCAGAATTTGAGATAATTTAAAACAACCCTTCACAGTTTCACTTTCCTCTCCCAAATGGAGAGGATCACACACAGAACTGTTGCCTTCCCTAGCTGGAATCTAGACGGCTTGTGCTTCTCACTGAGCTGTGGGTGATGTCTGTGTGTACTGGTATGAAGTTCTGAAGGACAGCAGAAAATGTGCAAGTGAGTTTGGTCCTACTTTTAGGGTTGATAACATTCCTTGATGGATTTCTAAGTGTGTTTGCAGTCTGTCTGTAACAAGGAGCAGCTGCGTAGTGATACGGGGAGGCACAGAATAGGTACAGGGCATGGTAAAAACCAAACCGAAACAAACGCTTTGGGAATCTTGAGACTGGGTGCATTAACTCTGCAGTGTGTTTGGAGATTCTTCATGTTTTAATGTATTTCCTGCTTGAGACTTGGTTATCTTAATTGAAAACAACACAGTCTTTGCAGGACACTATTAGGAGCTCTCTGCATAGCAGATTATAGCTGCTTTTGAGTTTAATGATGCTCTAGTTGTGCATTATTAGTGGATGAAAACGTAGACTGATACTTGCAAATGAGGCTCATTATTTTATTTTTTGTCATTGTTCATCATCAGGGGAGCCCTTGAATGGTCAGTTAGGGGTGCCAGAAAGTACAAACCACGAGGATGAGGATTTGCATAGGGAGCCAGACACTCTCACTGGACAGTCAGCTGGAACGTTTCCAGTTATTCAGCCAGGAAGATTTTCTTCTCGTCAGCCAGAAAACCAGGTGCCTGCTCTGCAGCCACCAAGGCAAAACCGAGAGCACAACTGGAAACAGATTGGAAAAACTGAGTGCACTACTACATGTGGGAAAGGTAAGTGCTGGACACACTGTGCGTCGGGAATAGGTGGTACATGGGAGGGTTACAGCGGGGGGCAGGGGAAGCACGGAGTGTTCAGTGGGTCTTGTATGCACAAAGCATGACTGGGCCCAGTGTTTCCTGCTACCTCACAAGCAAAAAGCCAGGTCAGTATTATTTATGTGTGCTTATATTTAAACCATTAGAAACAACATTAAAATATGAAATACTAAGTGTGTAAATTAAAAGGGACTCTATGGCATTTACCTCGGAGAGGAAATATTTCAGGATTTTATGGCAAGCTACTCTCTCACACTCTTGAAACACAGCTGCTTTCCTTAATGTTCTTTGGCATTCTGTCCTTCCATTTGGCCTCTCCAGATACACCCCTCAGTGCTTTTTGTGTCTTTGTTGAGTTTTCTGATCTTTATGGGAAGGTTTCACAGGAACACTTTCAGGCATATTGTTGCTGGAACAGCGATACCATAACCTCAGAAAACTGAGGTTTTCGTAGGGGAGAAGTGGAACGGAGGGGAGAAAGACACTGGTAATTAGCAAGCTTTTGGGATGTGATGGATATGCTACTTTAAGCTTGCCAGGTTAGTCTTTGCCATAAGAGACTTATAGTCACAGAATTCAATAATGCATAGCCCAGGCAATTATTTGGAAGAATACGTTTTTGTGATAATAGAAGCAAAATCTTTTGCACTATACATAGCCACCCATCACCATCCCATAAAAATCAGGGCATAGAAAAAGGACATACCAGTGAGGGAATTCAGTTGACTCTCAACATATACATTGAGAACATTTGTTTCCTAATTAGTTTGAGAGGACATTTTGTTAATGTCTTTCTAAAAAGAACTAAAAAGAATTTTTCCCTACTCTTCCTTTTGCTGTTTATGCACTTGCAGAGTTGCCTTTCACATCCTTTGCCAGATTCAACTCCAGGTAGGCCTTGCCTTTCCTAACACCATCCCTGCACAATTAGGCAGCATCTCTCTCGTTCTCTGAGATCTCCTGCCTCTTCTTACACCACCAGTACTTCCTTTTTATGTCTAAATTTAGTTAAGCTGAATACCAACCAACTCTCTGGACCCCTCTTCTCTCTTGGCTTTATCCAGTGGGATTGTTTGGGTCTGCTCCTCTGAAATTCAGGACTGTGGTCTTGCTTTTTGCCCTGCTCCCTCCTCTTTGAATCCTGAACCCTACCATTCCATGGTCCCTGCAGCCAAAGTTGCCCCTGATTTTCACATCCCTGAGGTTTTCTTCCTTGTTTTTATGATCAGGTCTAGCCAAGCAGCTTTCCTGGTTGGCTCCGTGATCACCTGTGTCAGGCAACTTGTTAAAGTGCTCCAACTTCGTACTTAGCAAATACAAGTGGGCTTGTTAGCACCTTGGCTTTTTGTCATCCTTTTGGTAGTCAAATTGCAATTGTAATACAAAGTAGTGCAGTTCTAGTTTTCTGCTCCAGTGTGAAAAATATTTAAAGACTGAGTATTAAACATGGGGAGGAATAATTTTTAGTGAGTTTGTAACCTGTAGTAATGTTTAACCTGTAAGCAAGCCAGGTAAAGTGGATAATATTCTCATGTGTTTACTTACCAGGGAACTCTAAAGCAAGGAGGCTCAGTCACTTTCCAGAACCACAGCAGAGTGACTGTTAGACTTTTCCTCCTCTCAAACTGGTGTTGTGGCTGCTTGGCTGCATTTTTTAAATTGCCTGAATAGTTAATGCTTGTACCTCTGCACTGTGAAGATCTCGTGCACACCATGCTTTCTGTATATGAAGGACTTCCCTTAATACTATAGCACAAAGAGTACATCATTCAGGTCATCCTTACCTTTGGAGATTTTGGGATTAAATCTTAGTCTGTATTTCCTGTTGTTAAATTCTGCTTTTTCTTTCTGCATCAGTATTGGCTGCTACTGTGATGGCTTCTGCTGGAGAGGCTTTCGCAATGCATCACCTCATTTTCTTCTTCATTTCAGGGTCACAGTACCCAGTTTTCCACTGTGTCAACAGAATCACTCACGAGGAGGTATCTGAAAGCTACTGTGACAGCAGCACCAAACCCATTCCAGAAGAGGAGGCCTGCAACCTCTTCCCATGTCCAGCTTTGTAAGATGAAGTCAAGTGAAATAAGCCAATGTCATTGAGGTTTTGCATGTGAAAGACACTGTTCTAAGTGGGAAACAAGGCTGAACTGCTAAGTACTATGCTTTTGTGTCATAAAGGGTAGTGGGTATTTTTTCCTTAGTCGTTGATGGCCTTCTTCCCCTTCACAGGGAGCAATAGCATTCAGAAAAGACAAAAGGGAAGTTGGCCACAAGTGAGTGTTGTGACTTCTCAAAATTCGTGAGATTGTTTGGGCGTACACACTGTATGTGGTCTCTTTTTCAAGTGACAGGCTTCTGCATGTATCTGTCTAAAGAGGCTCTGTAGGTTAACACTCCACATTGTATCAATGTGCTGTAGTACTCCCCTGGTCATTCCACGGTGTCATGTTTAAAGATGAGATTAGGCTGATAGTGCTCACAACAGCCCCCTTAGAAACATGACCTCTTTGTCTTGGAATTCAGGAGTTCTTCAGTGTGAAGATTTGATTCTGAAGTGGTATTCCTTGTTTCTAGCTCACCAATAAATCTAGCTTAGATGTGGTGTGATTTACTTCTAAAAAGACACTTGCCATCAGGAGACTGTCACTTAAAGATTGGCCAAGCAACTTCTTTTAAATAGTTTAAAAAAAAAAAAAAGCCAGTTCACCCAGGATGTGTGCCAAGGACAGGCAAGGGTTAAACCCTGTTGCCATTATAGTGGCTGTATTTCAGGTTGGCAGCTGTGTTATCCATTTCTCTTGAGCTTGCATTCTTCAGTTCTCTTTTGAGCAGCAAGTGGCCACTCCTTATCCCTGGGAAGTTTCTAATGGGCCTGTTAGATACTGGGGAACTTCTGAAGCTGTTTACTTGGAGATGTCTTCTCTCACCAAGCATTTTCCTCTCCTCTTTCTTTCTAACAGCTCACATTAATTCAGTTCATTTGCTTAATAGCAAAAATATAAACAAAACTCTGTAAATATTTATTAAAGTATTACAGAGATTTTGCTTTCTCTCCTAGAAGTTCTGAAATATACTTCCCTTGTTTGTGTATGTCTTCATGCTTGGAATGAAATTTATGTGATTATTCAAAAGTGATTAAAGAAATACAGTAGAATCTTGGAATGAGAAAAATATAGCTAAGGATTATTTAATTTCTACAGTTAAATTTCTTCATTGCTTATCATTCTATAATTTTTTGTGGTATTGTCCATTTTTGGAGCCTTTGCTGTAGAAAAATTCTGGGGAGTGTCATTACAGTAATAATACATATTATAGAGAGATTCTTTTAAAAACGAAAACAGCTGGTAGTGGCTTAATTAGTGTTTGTAATATGTCTTGAAACCATTTTGTTGCCAACCACTACAGGTAGATTGGTTACAAGTATGTAATGCTGTCTTTCTTCATAAAGGATTGTTATGCATGCAGTAGCTTAAATGTTATTTTATAAGATTCTCTACCAGCATCAGAACCATGTCATTTAACATGTTAAGTTTAGTACTAGAGAAATCTTTACTGAAAAAATGTCTTCTTTCTCTTTTTTTCCCATCGCTCTTTAGCTGGGATATAGGGGAGTGGTCTGAGTGCAGCAAAACATGCGGCCTTGGTATGCAGCATCGACAGATCTTATGCCGGCAGATGTATGCCAATCGCACCTTGACAGTTCAGCAGTACCGCTGTCATCACCTGGAGAAACCAGAGACAACCAGCACGTGCCAGCTGAAGATCTGTAGTGAATGGCAGATTAGGACAGAGTGGACTTCAGTAAGTATGATTGGTTAACTAGGGCATAAAAGTTTAGAAAACAGTAAGAATTTTCTTCCAGGTATCACTAATCACACGTGAAATTTGTTACAAGAGGGAAGTGTGAAAAGCTTTGGAAATACATGAATCTTATTTCAAGAAAACCCTGCTTCATTATGACCATTAAAGTTTCCTGTTTGTAACCAGAAGGAAGCTGAAAACAAGCATCTAAATAGTACAAAACATATAGATGTGTGTATTAAAGTACACAGGCTTTCTGAGAAATGCTTCTTTTAAATACTGTACTTACATAAAAGTAAGCCCATCTTAAGACCATCTTAAAGTGCTTCTCTTTTTTTTATTTTTCTAATGATCCATTGATCTGAATCTGGCAAGAGAGAATGGTATTGTGCTGATTTTGAGTTTGGAGTCAGCACACTAGGCTCTGAGAGTAACTCTGGACAAATTGCCCCCTTTATGACATAAGGAATGGGGTATTTGTTTTGATTAGTATTTTGCCATTTAATGCACATCTAGTCTGGGGTTTTGCCAGTGTTCTGCAGTGAAGAGTTGAAGAAATAGCTGCAGTCTGCAGTCTGTGAGATGTCTTGCTGTAGGGAATATACTTTATGTGATCAATAACTTTGACGTAAATATAGTAGACATAACTAAGCATTTGTAAGCAAAGGAAAAACTAGGAGGCTGCCTTGGGAAGCTTTGCTAGGTTCCCTTGCATGCAGGTACTGCAGTCTTTAATCTTCAAATTCTTAGAGATTTTCCCCTTTAATTCTAGAGTGTTTAAAGGACTCATCAAAACATTTCAAACCTACACAGGAGACAATTATCTTTCCATCTTGCTTTCTGATCTGGATGCTTCATATCATCAGGCAGATATATCAATAGCTGCCAGCGTTCTCTGAGGTTGAGGAGAGCAGGAGAAGGCGGCATTTACTTGTAAGAGGGATTCAGGAGTTGCATTTCTTGGCATTTCTCTTGCTTCATACCTGTATGTCAGCCTGCTAATCGAATCCTCGTAGTTCATTCTGGTGAGGTACAGTATGGCCTGTTGAAAATAGGGTTTAATTTTACCTTTTTCAAATGTATCTGCAGAGTATACTGTAGAATACCACAGACTGAGACTACTACTAATGCATTTTTATTCCCAGCAATCTAGAATAGTTCCATAGCTTTTGTGGATGTCTTAGCAGGAATCCCAGCTCCCTGCTAAACTGCTGCAGGTCTTGCATAGAGTCCTTATGCAACTTCCCTTTCATTACAGTGCTCGGTGCCTTGTGGAGTGGGACAGAGGACACGAGATGTGAAGTGTGTCAGCAATCTTGGAGACATCGTTGATGATGAGGAATGCAACATGAAGCTGCGGCCAAATGATATTGAGAACTGTGACATGGGTCCCTGTGCAAAGAGCTGGTTCCTTACAGAGTGGAGTGACAGGGTAAGGCTTCTCATTATTTTTGTGCTACCAAATCTTCCAAAACAACTTAGGTGCATCAGAATTAAAAATACACATCTGTATAGCCATAAAAGAAATTGTTTTATTTTCCATGTTTATCCTTCATCTGTTAAACAGACAAGAACAAACAAAAATAAAAATGATCCCAAGGGCATCTTGAGTTTTTGTTAGATATAAGAATGTGCAGAAAGGGCAAGCATGTGCATTTGTGGCCAAACATCTGGATTTAGAATTGGCTCCGTGTCCGTACTTCTCAAAATACTGAGTATGCTGAGATTTATTATTGTGCCTTGCTTCGCCCTGAGTCTTGAGATTCAGACTCTAAAAGTTTCCCTACTGTTTTTTTAAAGTGATGAAAGTTTGAGGCCTGTCTGGGTTTAAGTTCCAGCCATAAAATAATTGTCCTATAGCTGTGAAAAGAGGAAAACAACTTCATAAACTCAGGCAAGGTTGATGCAGGCTTTTGTACTTTGGACATGAATGTATTTATTTTTATTCCACTGAGTCAGATTCTCTGCATGAAAGCAATAAAAACTGGTGATTTACCTTGTTTGCAGGGTTGGGCTCAGAGCTGTTGTTCAGTAGTGATATTTATATGCTTTCATTAACAAGCTTACAAGCATGGGCTAAGAAAAGCCTAGTATTTTGGTCCCTCTTGTGGATGCTTACATATCAATTTAATCTGTAGCCAAGTTGAGCCTTCACTCTATAGAATCCTGTTTGCATCGCCCTTTTCTTTGACTGATTGTATTGGCAGACAGATAATCTAATTTATTGTTGAAGCTGAAGATTGCATTCATAACTTCATGGATTCGTTATTTAGATCATTTTGTGACAGTGCTTCTGAAAGCTAGGAAGGCATGGCTCTCGGGTGATGCCTTAGTTTGGACACTCAGAATGTCTTCCACATGTTTTAGATGCAGAGGAGGAAGGGGAACTCCACAAGTAGGACAGGTACCTGGTATGTCACGTACCTTTTAAAAGGCTGATCTCTTGCAAGCATTACAGGCCTCCAAAATTTTTAGCCTTCAGTCAACTCAAATAGATCTTCTAAAGAATAAAAAAATATAATAATAAATCTTTGATGTTGTCATTTAAACTTTTTTTCTGGTTGCTATTTACTCAGTCGCATACACTCTTGCTCAGCACGGACAGAAAGTTACCAGGCAAAGTATAGGCCTTAGTGCTGCAGGGGGAACGGTGGTGCCCTGTATGGGGTGGGGTTTTTAGCTTGTAGAGCTAAAAACTCTCTATGCAGTGCTATTAAAGCGATATTTTACAAGTAAGAGAGAAAAATAAATGCTGTCCTCAAAGTCATCTTTCTTGAAAAAGCTGGCCCAGCTACTATTGGCCAGTGCAGTCCCACCACATACAGCACATACGTTGCGGTGAAGAATCTAGCACCAGGGTTTTCTTTATTATTCTACATTAAAGTTTTGTCCTTGGCAGAATTAAAAGTAGCTTTTGTAGCTGAAGGTTACAACTGTAGAATGTTATTATGCATATTTATGTGTATCAAATAAGACATAAAACTGAAGCAGGTAATGTGGAAAATGCTGGAGTTTTTTCTTACCACAAACATTTTAGGGTCAAAGAGTAAAGAATGGATTTTGTTACCTTCTCAGCTTATATAAGTGTACAAATTAATTTCTTCCAAATGCTTGCTACTGTAGTTGGCATCATTAACCATCACTTCTGCCAGCAGTGGGTTTGGAGTTCGATTCACAAAGAGAATGGAAGGAACAGCTTATTTCAAGAAAAAAGTAGATTCATGCTAGAATGCGCAGAACCTTCTGAGCTTCTCTCATACCGTGTAACTCGGGTGTCCGGGGACACGTAGTGGCAGTGATTCTAGTGGAGGTCAGTGGAATATAAGAGCAGTCAGTAGCTTTGCAGAAGCAGGCCTTTGGCCATTACCTTCTTACTGTGCCTTTCAAGGACTGAGTTTTAGGATCAGAAGAGTGTCTCTCATTATAGAGGCATGTGTGTCTACTGAAAGATGAGAATTCTTTCATGGAATGGAAACAGGCATTCCCAGGTGTATGGACTTTTGCATGTGTGATTTCCCCAAACAATTATTTTAAAACTTCTTTAAGCCAAGCCACACTTCAGCAATAAGCATAGATCAGTGATGGGCAGCCACAAATGGTTCAGATAAGCAGCCAAAAGTTCAAATGCTTAAAGAAAGCTTGTTCAAACCTCTTGAGTCCACAAAACTGTGGTGGAAATCTTACAAGAACAGACTTTCTTTGTGAGATTTATTACATGCCTACTTCAAGTCCCAGCTGGAAATACCACAGAACAGTCTTTCCCATTGTATTTTGACATTTCAGCCGTGGCAGAAATAAGAGGTAAAAGAACTTATCATAACTTTTGAGAACATTGGAACTTTGAAATGGTTGAGTTCAAACTTGTTTACAGCCATAAGAGAAGGCCTGGCTTGTACTTTTCTGAACCCATTTTGTGAACAGTTAATGTGTCCTGTTGCACATGCAGCAAATAGACTTCCAGAACCCTGTCAGAGACTGGTTAGGCACATACTTTTTCTTTCAGCAAGGGATATATCAACCTTCTGCATCCAGATTTATGTGATACACGGGGCATTTCAATATAGCCTTGGTTAATTAGCAAAACATCAAGAGAAAGCAGAGTAACATGCAAGTTACAATTGTCTTTGCTGCCAACAGATGTGAAATTTCAGGGTTTGATAAGTGTGATATATATTTGTGCAAAATTTTACAAGGGTATTCTTTCACACAGGGAGAGAAAGAGTTGAATATAGTCACATCTGAGTTTTAGGAAAAGGACAGGGTCTTAATTTAGAATTGCTGGCAAGATTTTAGGTTCTCTGATTGTACTGAAAACTTGCAAAGTTTTAATTGATGCAGAATCATGCTAGTTACCTTCATTTTCATTACTAATGTCTGTGGTTCTGAGTTGCAAAACTATATCATTAAATTTCCCTAAACATTACTTCTGCGGTACAGTACACGTGCACTTAAAAACCTGCAGAGTACATAGAGTTGTGTGTAGGAGTTATGTCTCCTTCCCAGGGTGAGCTGTATGTAGCTTTACTCCACAAATAACAACCTGGCTGCCTTTTCACCATGTTCTCCTGTCTTGATTACCCACAACATGTATTTTTGTATTTTATGGCCCACGTGTTTACCCCCATGGCATTGACCTTCTTGGATTCAGTTTCTGCACAGGCTGATTATTTATACATGTAATTAATCCTAAGTGGTTAAAAACCCCTCCACATTCTGAAAACAAATCAGTTCTTGATTTATTTTGATAAACAGGTATCAGAGTCCATTGTATGTGTGTTGCACACACACTTTTACCTCCCAGACTTTATGGGTATGGCTGCCATGTGCACACCATGGATGGGAGGGAGGGAGGAAGGAATTAATCCTTTAGAAATAAACCCTTATTTTCTGAAGAATATATTCTCTGTTATTTATCTTTGAAGTAGATCTAAGTATTTTATGTTCTGATATCCCCCAGGTTCAATCTAAAGAGAAACAGAGTGTCTCTAGCAACAAAGTAAGGCTCATGTCTTAGATTTCTAGGTGCCTGCCTTTACCTTTATTGCTCTATGTTTACTACAAATAAGATAATTAAGTTTCATGGCTTTGTCTTTGACATGATCTTTAACCTCTTTTGATTATAGAGGGTCTGGACAAACCTTTGGGACGTTCTCACATGCATTTGTAGAAAGGCAGCTTCCCGTCTCATAATGCTCATAAGATGTCATACTGCGTTAAGACAGCAGAGTTCTACCAAACTGCATCCATTAATCAGGAGAGTAAAGCTGGTGAACCTTAGTGAACTTAGCCACAAAACTGGATTGATGGGAGCAGATGAGATTCTTGTGAGCATTTCACATGACTGATTCTTTGACAGCTCTAATTGCTGGGAAGGTTACTTCTCCTATGGGTCAAAAGCTGGAAACTGCGTTTGCCTGATTTACATCAATGGGAGACTCACCACCGTTTCCTTCCAGCTAACTGGAGCATTCCCCTCCTGCATTTTTGTTTATTCCACTTTGCCTTCTCCTCTGTTCATTTATTTCTCATTTTATGTTTAGACTGTACTTAGAAAAGAAGCCAAAATACAAACACCACTTAGATGTTGATGAGATTCTGAAGCCAAAATAAAATCTTGGGAAGAAAATAAAAATGCTGCCCATCAGGGAACAAAATCAGAATGGATCAAACACATGTGCAGTATTTCACTCTTCATTAAAAGGAGTAATAGCAGTGCTTTTCTAATACCTTCCATTAGAGAACTGTAGTATGCTTTGTAGAAATAAACACTTTATTCCTCACAATCCTAAAGCGTTGTTACCTGACTGGTCAACAAACCTACTTGTACCTGTTAAGTGTGGAATCAGCAATGTATAGCTCACAGTCTTTTTTCCCTGGTTTTTATTTAAATCTGGATAGCTCAAGTAAAACCTCCTGGATCCTGAAGAAAACCAAGAGAAGAGACCACCAATGGAGCTCACACAGGCATTTTGTTACTTCGGTTATCGCTGTTTATTTGTTTTCTGTATAAAATACTCCTTTTTTCTGATTTCATGTGGGAATCTCATGTAGATAGGTTTGCAGTCTTTATGCCTAGATATGCAACTCCATGATTTGCAATGAAACATATGGCCAGGAGAGTTTTGAATGGGACATTGGCCAAAGGGTGGCCAACACCTACAGAGATTTCTGTTTTCCTCTCTAGAGGTGATCTGCCTGTGTCACATTTCAGGTGCTTTAGATGAAAATCAGCATATAAAAGGTGGTGTGACAGGGAAGAGCCTTGCCCGATAGAATCATAGAATCACAGAATCATAGAATGGTATGAGTTGGAAGGGAACCCAAGGATCATAGAGCTCCAACCCCCCTGCCACAGGCAGGGCCACCAACCTCAGGCCTGGATCTACACTAGGTTGCCCAGGGCCCCATCCAACCTGGCCTTGAACACTTCCAGGGATGGGGCATCCACTACCTCTCTGGGCAGCCTGTTCCAGCACCTCACCACTCTTTCTGTAAAAAACTTCCCCTTAATATCTAATCTAAACCTTCCTTCCTTTAGTTTTAATCCATTCCCCCTTGTCCTGTCATTGTCTATCCTTTTAAAAAGTTGAATCCCCTCCTGCTTATAAGCTCCCTTCGGATACTGGAAGGCTGCAATGAGGTCCCCCCGCAGCCTTCTCTTCTCCAGACTGAACAAGCCCAGCTCCCTCAGCCTCTCTTCGTAGGGCAGGTGCTCCAGCCCTCTAATCATCTTCGTGGCTCCTCTGAACCCTCTCCAACAGTTCCACATCCTTCTTGTATTGGGGGCCCCAGATCTGGACACAGGACTCCAGATGGGGCCTCACGAGGGCAGAGTAGAGAGGGACAATCCCCTCCCTGTCCCTGCTGGCCACCCCTCTTCTAATGGAGCCCAGGATACCATTGGCCTTGCGAGCTGCAAGAGCACACTGCTGGCTCATGTTAAGTTTCTCATCCACCAGAATCCCCAAGTCCTTCTCAGCAGGGCTACTCTCAAGAAGCTCTTCTCCCAGTCTGTATCTATGGCTGGGATTCTTCCGGCCCAAGTGCAACACCTGACACTTGGCAGTGTTGAACCTCATTAGGTTCACCCGGGCCCATTTCTCCAGCCTGTCAAGATCCATCTCTCCAGCCTGTCAAGATCCATCTCTCCAGCCTGTCAAGATCTCTCCAGCCTGTCAAGATCCATCTGGATGGCTTCCTTTCCTTCTAGGGTGTCGACCACACCACTCAGCTTGGTGTCATCCACAAACTTGCTGAGGGTGCACTCAATCCCATCATCGATGTCATTGATAAAGATGTTAAAGAGAACCGGTCCCAAGACAGACCCCTGGGGGACACCGCTTGTCACCGGCCTCCACCTGGACATAGACCCATTGACCACCACCCTTTGGCTACGGTCTGTTAACCAGTTTCTTATCCACTGGATGGTCCACCCATCAAATCCACATCTTTCCAATTTAGAGATAAGGATGTGATGGGGGACTGTGTCAAAGGCCTTGCACAAGTCCAGGTAGATGACATCGGTTGCCTTCCTTTTATCTACTGATGCTGTCACTCCATCATAGAAGGTCACCAGATTGGTAAGGTACGACCTTCCCTTGGTGAAGCCGTGCTGGCTGTCCCGGATCACATGCTCTTCCCTCATGTGCTCCAACATGTCATCCAGGAGGATCTGTTCCATGATCTTCCCAGGCACAGAGGTGAGGCTCACCGGCCTGTAATTCCCTGGGTCTTCCTTGCTCCCTTTCTTATAAATGGGAGTGACGTGACCTTTTTTCCAGTCCCCAGGGACCTCTCCTGACAGCCACGACTTTTCAAATATGATGGAGAGTGGCTCAGCAACCACATCAGCCAGCTCCTTCAGGACCCTGGGATGCATGTCATCCGGCCCCATAGACTTGTAGACATTCAGTCTCATGAGGCGGTCACGGACTTGCTCTGCTCTTACAGTGGGGGGGGATTTTCCACCTGGAGTTCTAGGGATGCAAGGTTCTGGGATTTGAGAATTATGAGAATCCTGGCTGCCAGAGAAGACCGAGGCAAAGAACTCGTTCAGTACCTCAGCCTTCTCCTCATCAGTTGCAGCCAATTCTCCTTTCTCATTTACCAAGGGGGGTACATTCTCTTTGGCCTGTCTCTTCTGACCAATGTACCTGTAAAATCCCTTCTTGTTGTTTTTAACATCCCTCGCCAAGTTCAGTTCCATCTGTGCCTTGGCTTTCCAGGGCACACAGTATCCCAGTTAGGTCAGCAGGGCAGACCCAGAGGTGTTAGGCTGGAGGAAATTAGAGCCCAGATCATCAGACAAGATCATAGTGATGAGGCAGGCCCAAGGTCAAGCCAGGAAGTCAGTCCACAGCTCAGGTCCAGTGACAGTCACCAGGGTCAGACACATCCCAGTGATCCTGGGGCAGGTCCATGGTGTGTCAGGGTCAGTCCAGAAGTGAGCCCAGGACAAAGGATCAATGAGGCTGGTGCCTAGGCTGTGGCTGGGGACAGGCATGTCTCTGATAAAGCTCTGGCAGGGACTGATGGACTAGGGCTGAGGTTAAAGGATGCCCCTGGGCCACAGGCAGGGCTGTGGGTGGAGATCCCCAGGCGAGGCAGGTCAGGCCAGTAAGGCACATTGGTGCACACAGGCCCAGAGAGTACTTACGGGCCTCGAGGCAAGCGATGGGTATTGTGTGCACCAGGTAGTGAAGTCTGTAATGTTACTTACTTCAGAGAGCACTTGTAATTCAGAGTACCAACAAACTTACCAACCACATACAAAGTAGCAGTCTGTATATGGAAGCAATTGGGATTCAGCTGAAGTGCCCAAAAATTCTACCAACATATATCAAAAATGTTGTTACCTTAGAAGGCTGGCATGGATCTGCTAGACCAGGTTGGTTTGACTTCTGATCCAGCACCTACTGTATGCATAAATGCTCTCTAAAGGAAAACAATTTAAATCCTGATATCACAAAGTATTTTCACAATATATATTTCTGACTACACCCCCCCTTCTTATTTTTGTAAAAAATAAAGCTTATTTTACACAGTTTCATGTCCTTTGATAATCTGCCCCCAATCTTAGAACTGCAGCAGAAGTGAGCTTCTGAAATACAATTCTTAGGTTATTATTGGGAAACCAAAGGTTACATAATCCTCCTAAAATCCTTTCTGAAAGGGATTTTCACAAAGCAGGTCAAATAATGCTAAAGAGTTTCATAAATGTATTTCAAACATAGATCTTCACTTTTATTTTTTTCAGTAGCACAGCATCAGAAGGATGATTCATAAAAAACTTTACTATCTTGTGGGGAATTGTTAAGATGACAAAGGTTAAAGTGTGGCAGACAGGAATCCTGCACAAATGGGGATGTTATACTGGAACTCAATTGGCAATTATTTAAAAATTTAATTACAGCTACGAGGGGTGCTGAGACCTGGGTGAAGGGGCCCTTGAGTTGCAGTAGATTTCGTGCTGCTTCTTTCTTGCAGTCCGTTGCCCTAGCTGAGGGCAATGAGTAGGGCTGGCACCTTAGTGAAAGGGAACTTGCACCTTTACAGAGGCTTTTTGCTCTACCAGGCCTTGTGGCTGTGACAGAAATTCAGGTTTCCACTTGCAGTTTTCCAAGTTTGCAGGAACTAGCCTTATTTTCCTGGACTGCTGTTAGAGTTGTTTTCTGACAACTATAAATGAGCACTGAATTGGGGATGTGTGTTATTTTTAGTTTTTAATGGGAATGGTAAGCTTCTGAAACTGAACTCATGAGGAAAGGACCTTGGGAAGAAGGGAAACATCAGACTCTGTCTCAAACTAGGGAGGGTGTTCCACAGTTGAAGGTTTCTGAGGAATTTCTGCCAATTAAAACAAGACAGTGAAACAAAATATCTTTAATAATAGGACCAGAAAAGAGAAGTTGCAGCTTGTGAAAGTTCTTCATGACACACAGTGTTAGGTTATGGCAGTTACTATGTATTAATGCAACAAATCAATGGCAGAAAATTGAAAGTAGTGGGTGTGTCAATTTTGAAAACACTCCCTACTTGCTCCCTGGGGCTTTGGAAATCATGGCTTTCACATGAAGATTTTTACTGAAAGGAAACAGAAAACATGAAAAAACAAATACTTAGTGCAGGAACGTTCAGGTTTAAGTTTGCTTTGTAAATCCTTTGAGAGCAGTTAATCTGTAGTAAAATCTGGCAGCAGAGGGTGGAACAACCCTATGCCTTGCCATTTGGTATTTCCTTTGTTATTTGATATGTAAGCCTAGTTCATGCATAATCATTTAAAACATAAGACTATGGAGATTTTCTGGATGACTTTATAGACTAAACTCATTCCCAGCTCTGGTTTGCAAGGCAGAAAAGCAAATGAGATTGTCAAATGAAAATTACTTATTAGAAAAGTATTTGCAGCGTATGCGCGTAGTTCCCTATGCGTAACGTAACTGAACATACTTGTTGGGCATAAAATCTGAGCGGACACAAAATCCATTCCTGCAGAGTGGGGCTGAAAGGTTGCCATTTTGCGGGGCTCGGTTGATCAGTTTACCTACGAGTGGATGGTTTGAAATGGGTTTAGTTTAGTTGAGCTTTAGTTTACATAAACAGGACAATGCTCTTGTATTTTCAAGACTTTGCCAATTTGTGTTGAAAAGACCTCCTTAGCCAAATCTGGTTTCCTGAGGAGATAAGTCTGTTTTACACTGTGTGAAAGTGGAAAATTTTGCTCTGCAGCACCAGCAAAAAGGTTCGTTATGTTACCTATAATTTAAGAGAAGCTTAATTATTCAATCTTGCAGATGAAGGAAGAAACCATTTTTTTTCCTACTCCTGCAGAGTACATAAACATCTTTTTAAATCCTGAATTTCTAGTTATTCCAAACTTGTATTTTGATCATTAAAAAAATTACTTTAAAAAAAGTTAAAAGTTGATTTACTTCTTCAGTTTTCTGGGGATTTCTTTTCAGTAAAGCTTTGCCCTTCTGTTTGAACATCCAACACCAACTTGCTGATCGGAAAAATGTTTTGTATCTGTGGGATAAATACAATGTGACTGTGTGTTTCGCACAGACAGTCCCTAAGCTTCAGTCTCAGGGAGTAAAGAGAAGTTTGCAACCAGCTGTATGTTCAGTCACTGGCCTCTCTCGAGGAGATGAATGACTCTGTTGGTTAATCCCAGAATTAATACTGGTGCTGTCATGGCATCTACAGGGTGTGAACGCTTACATCATGGCTCATGGGTGCCAAATCAAGCTAGTGGGCAACTCTGTGTCTCGGTACCAGTTCTTTGAATTATTCTTTCTTTTATTCAAGAAAATTTAAGAAACTGTTCCGATCCAGTGTTACATTTATTCAGGTATGTACCATTCATTGTGGAAGTAATACAGAGTTTCTCCTACGTAATTACATTGTATGTTAAAAATAAAATCTGAAATGTCAATCAAATGCACCTTTTCCTCCCCTACAGTACATGTGAACATATTCTGTCTTTCGTGGTTTTCTTTGCATCCATAATATTGTTGTTTGCAGCTGCTTAAATTCAGTTATATAAATACTTTTCAGCAAGCTGCATGTGGCTTTTTCTTTATTTTCATGGTGTATACCTGAAAGGCCAAATGTATTTTAAAAGAAAAAGAAGATTAAGAAAGAATTAAGAAAAAAAAAAAAAACAAAAACCCAGTCTAACTCCAGAATCATCTGTTTCCCTGGCATGTGTTTGTTTTTCAAATATCAGAAGTTTGAAGCTGCCCAGAACAGTGGAATCTCAGAGGCTTTCTCAGTGAAGATGAGTGACCAACCTATAAGGGCGGCATAAACGGAATTTATCCTGGGTGATTTATGGATGATGTGTATGCTATCTCCAAATATGGGACACAACAATTTGCATATTGTTATTTATTAAGAGCTTTCACAATTTAGCAGTAAGAAGTTGAGAATGTTAGTCATTGATTGGGATTAGTCATTTACTAGTAGGACTGGGAAGTCCTTTCATTAGACAGCAACACTGAATTTACATAAACTTTTAGAGCCTTGAATTTGCATACACATTACATAAATTTACATGAACTTTAGCTCTTCTGCTAAAACAAATCAACAACTTAAACTTGAAATGGGTTGGGCAATAATTTGTGCTAGTTACAGTTATTTGCTGAGGATTTACCTGAATCTTTTGAAAGCACCTGTCAAACAATTTTACATTTTTCAATTTTTTTGTGCTCTGATACCCTGTGAACTTGCTGTATGGAAAATTCCAGGATGCTCTCTGCACTCAGTTTACTGCCAATGCCACAGCCCTCAGAGTCTTCCCTGCCTCCTCCTCTCAGCCAGAGGAAGAGCTCACCTGGCTGTGAACCTGCTCAAACGGTCAGGGGAGAAACTCACAGAACAATTCAAAGGCTGGAATGTGACTGCTGTCTCAAAAGCTGCTTATTGAAGTTACCCCTTCTCAGATGTATTAATTGGTATGCAAAAAGATGAATAAAATGAGAACTGAAAAAATCTACAGACAGGAAAAAGGAAGAGAAAGTAAGAAAATAAAAAGCTATTAAAAAATCATTTCTTTCTAATCCTTCAGTGTCTTTCCTTTGGGACTGTAAAGGACAGGTACTACTTGTATTCAAACATATGAAACTGTTAAAACGAGTTGGTACAGCTGAATTACAAGTAATAATTGCCTTTGCATAAATTAGTTTACTTTCTGTGGTTGCTGCTTCTCCTGATTGCAGTCCGGAGGATGAACTAGTGAGCATATTCTGCCTTTTGCTCCCCAGTGTTCTGCAGAATGTGGCGACGGAGTCCGTACGCGGTCAGTGGTTTGCATGACGAACCATGTCAGCAGTTTGCCTCTGGAAGGCTGCGGCAACAACAGGCCCTCGGAAACAACATCCTGTAATAACGGGCCCTGTGCTGGTAAAGTGGAGTGGTTTGCTGGGGGCTGGACACAGGTAAGCTCTGTATCTAACATACGTACTTGTGCATTGTATTTTGGGCTAAAGCAACAGATTTATAGCTTTGAAAGTGGAGCCTTTGTGATCAGGCATATCTGCAGGCCTGTATGTTTAGGGAATATTCAAAGGATAAACAAGACAAAAAACAATGGTTAAACCCCAACGTTAGCTTGGTATCGTTGTGCTGAAGTTTGTGATAGTAGCTGAAAAGACCAAATGTGGTCTTTCCTCAAGGTACATTTTTCCTAGTTGATCCACATCTCAGTAGTTCTTATTCTAAAGATTTCAACTGTCATGAAGACATTAAGGTGTTTCTAAAGCTATCAGCTAGTGCCCAAACCTTTAGGTGTCTCCATGTATGCTCCCCTATAGCCCAGGGAGCCTTTTGGGCTGCTGGTACCAGCACTTTATCAAGTGGTTGGGGACAAGTCCCTTGGCTGTGCTGTTAACTGACTGCATTTCAGATTCCGAGATCCTTCCAAGTGATAAGGAATTGGAAATTAAACTGGTACAGCTGAGGTGGAGATTTCAGGGCTACTACTATGCTAATGCTTTCAAGTGTAAGTGATTAATCATTTATACTGTGTAAGAGTAATAACAAGTTTAAAACATACTTAGCTGCAGCTCTAATAACAGATAACATCTGGGCTTTGTTACTTGCACTGCTTGCTCCATGCAGGTGAATAGGAGCTTTGCATCCATTCTTGCAACTGCAGAGAGAAGCATTCAGTAAGGTCATCCTTACAGTTCTGAAGAAGAAAGTTTCCATCCTTTACAGTTTCCTGTTCTTTTAAGCTAATTCACCTTCTTTCTTTACATGAGATTGAATTTTTTGATCCATACCAAGGGTACAGAATCTTGGCTTTATGTTCTCTGAAAGAAGTGTCTGACAACAGCTGTTCTACAAGCCAAACACTGACTTCTGAATACCAAAATGACAGCAGACAGTCAGTAGACCAGAGCAGGAGGGGAACACTGGTGGATGAGCTTCCTTCTTATGCTCTGCTAGAGCCAAGGCTGAGTGTTCAGATACTGACTTTTGGAGGAGCATTAAAAGAGACCAGTGACAGAGATGATCAGTGTTAAAGAAGTGCAGTTATGCTGTTTCTTGTTGAATTTATTTGGATGCATTCAGCTCAAGGTTCTTCAAAAAGCTGAAGCTTTTTGTGGGTATCTAGTAAGAGGATCATAAATTCCACCCGGAATATCAACGAAATCCCTGCTTTTAATAACATTTGCTTGGTTCAGGCTAGAAAAAGCCTATGAAAATCATAGTCCTCTATGCAACATAGAAACCAATACGATGCTGGAATCATCTTCTAAAAACCTTTTTATAAGTGCCAGGAACAGTATTGTGTGTGTATTTAACCTTTAAATGGGTAGTAAGAGTTCACATGAGTCAAATTTGCTTTTCAGAACTGGAATCAACACGGCATGATATAGGTACTTGCAAACATGAAACGAACACCCTGGCAGATGCAGGCATTTTCTAAAAACCACAGAGAATGGGGGGGTCTTTAAAGCTGCAAAACTGTGCTCTAACCTTACCACCCTCAGAGGTCCGGTGCAGTGCATACAATCCTGCTTCAGCAAGAAGCAGTTATGCTGCTTATGGAGAAAGAAAGTTATGCTTCTCTTTTTATTGGAAAAATAAATTCCAGTTTCCTTTTGTAGCTACAGGCAAAACCAAACTTTCAGATTTCTCCAAAAGCACGCTAACAGTCATATGCCATCTTTCTTCATAAAAATAACTATAAATAGGTTTTCAGTATGGTTCTATGTGGAATAAAAAATCACCTAAGTACAGTTTTAACCTCTGTAATCATTTTTAAGATTAAAAATTAAATATGTAATACCTGACAGTCAGTAGTCACTTGCTGAATTAAGTCATTACTATATCTTTCAGTATTTTCTTGTCCTGTTCCCTAACAGGGACTGGTGGCTACTATGTTCTGTGTTAGAGCTACATATAAGTAGTAATAGAAACAACAACCACCAACAACCAGGGTTTATCTAGGCAACTGTTCTGGTTTTGAGGGATAAGAACCCTACTGCATGCACCTAAGGAATATTTACTCTTCATTTCTCTTCAAGTCATGCACAATGCCAGTGATGGAAGAAAAGATAGAGTTTAAGTTCATTTTACTGAGGAAAGAACATAAAGAAGTAAGGAGATGGATTTTGGGATGTTATTGTATGGGTATGTGTCCAAGTGTAGGGAATTGGCAAAATTTAACCAATTTTCCTGTTTTAATTCAAAATGCAAGTACATGTATGTGGTAGTGTTTGGGGGATTGTTGGTTGGCTTGGTTTATTGTGTGTGTTTGTTTTTTTTTTTTTCCCCCCAGAAAGAAACAATGTGGAGAAACATGTCACTTTGGAAACAAGTTGAGGAACATAATTAGAATAACCAATTCCATTGCTTTTTTTGTTGTTGTTGTTCCCTTGATGCAGTGCTCTACTGAATGTGGCAGTGGAACTCAACAGAGAGAAGTCATTTGTGTTAGGAAAACTGAAGGTAATTTTGACGTTTTGAACCCCTATGAATGTTCATATTTGGAACAACCTCCCAGCCAGCAATCCTGCTACCTCAAGCCCTGTGGATCTAAGTGGTTTCATACAGAATGGAGCACAGTAAGTCTATCATGCTTTTCTGTATCTAACTTTGTTTGATGCAGCTTTTTCTGTGCACATTGAAAGACAACATCATGTGGATAAAACTGTTGATCCTGAAATTAATTTAATGCTGCACAGGAATGATGCTAAGAAGAAAGCATACTCTTTAGCACCCAGTGGAGCTTAAGAATGTTAGGATGCATCTTGAAGAGGAGGAGACACTGCATAGTGGTCTTTTCATCACTGATCTCTTCTTCCAAGAGTTTACCTGTTTCAGAAAGTTGGTTTGCCCCTTAATGAAACTGTGCAGTGCACTAAGAAGTTCCTTTTCGAGCTCTAATTTCATTAAAATTAAGGGGAAATTAATAAAGAATGAGGGATGTATTGAGTTTTTGAAGTCTGTTTTATCACTTTACTGTAATTCTTGGAACTTTACTGAGAAAAAAACTTAGCAGCTTCCCCTGGAAGCAGACCAGCTACATTCACAAATGCCACAAAATCTTTGGGCTTATCTATCTTTCCATCACTTCATATACCTGAGAAAGCTTATTGGATTTTTACCAAAAAATCAACATGTTTCTCCTAAATCAAAATGATTAAGTCCATTGTCATCTCAGAATGAAAAATGGTGTGAAAACTACTTAGATGTTATCATATCTAATGCAGCAACTTACTCCCTTGAGCCTTGAATCAAGTTCAGAATGACAGCTCTGAAATGTGGAAGCACCCTCAGATGCCTTCTTTTGAGTTCTCTTAGTCAGGAACTTTTGGAAATGCCTCATCCACCTGACAGAAGAGAAAGAAATCATGTCGGTTTTCCCTTTTACTAATGCTTAGTTACTTGACTGGCCTACTGGCAGTACTAAAAAGTGGAAAAGAAGGTAAGAATGGTTTTAACAAAATAAGTCAGCAAAGGGAATCCTGATCTTTCTGCCTTAACTGCAGGTATAGATTTTTATTTGAAAACAAAATCCAAGTTAGGCTCATAATAAAGCCATGTAGGTTGAAGTATGTTCTTTGATGTTGGGGGAAATTCTTTGGATTCTTTACTGAGCTTTTAGTTAGATTAAATAACTTCCCTGTAGCAAACCCATTAGCAAACTCATTTTCAATTGTGAACTTGCAGGTGCGTAGCCACAAGAGATACAGCCATCTGCATCCATGGAATGCAGCAGAATTGTATATGAAAAATGTATGCTCTTTTTGCAGGCACAGAAGCAGTGAGGTGCCAAGATTCCGAATCTGATACTTAGGCATCCCTAGTTACTGCTTAAGTAATTTGCTAAGAATTGGCATTTAAAAATCCTAAAAGGTCTAAGCCTTTGTAACCATCTTCACCGTAAGAACAAATACGTGTGCCAGTGGAGGTTTTACAAGATCCTATTTGCGGGAGTTGAAGGACGGACTCAGCTCGGGGAAGGAGCACCCGGAAATGGAAACACGTTCCTGTCATAGATTTGTCCCTTTTTGAACCAGTTCCATAGAAACCAAAACGGGTGATAAACGTGCTCTGGCTTCATGTCAGTTAAAGTTCTTATAATCAATTTCCAGAGAGTCATTAACAACCTAGCTTCTTTTGCCCCATCCGAGGCTTCATCAAAAATTTGAGTCCCAATAGCTTCCCAAGTAGATACCTCAAATGCTGTATTTAAGTTTGTTATAAGATTTCTTTCTTTGCTCCACAAAAGGAGCTGTTTAAGTGACTGCTCATCATATTTAATTCCTCTCTTAGAGAGCATATGATGGAGGAGTTTCACTACCACTTCTTCATCTTTATCAAGCCTATTCCCCATTCCTCCCTGACCACTCACCTGATGGGCAAGATTCGATTACTGGCAGCGCTGCACTTCCCGTCTCAAAGGACGCCATCCTTCTGTCTCAGAGGATGCACGGGCCGGGGCAGCCGGAATGTCCATCGGTTGCCATCTTCAAATCTTCCACCCTCCTATTCCAGCCGCTCTTCTTTCCTCTTCGGAATCTTGGCGACAAGAGGGTCCCTGTTCGGGCACCACTTGCGGGAATTGAAGTCGACGGACTCAACTCGGATCAATGTGATCAATGTTGAGCTCAATTTATTCAGCAGACACAGAGCTTATATATACTTTCTGTATCAGTAGAAGAACTACATTACATTGCTATTGGCTGCATGCTCTGCTCACGCATCTTATTCTTGTTAATGACTTAAAACTACACAGTCACCTTAGTCTTCATCAGGCAGTTTTTGGCATCCTTGCAGTTTCGTTTCTTGTTCCCCCGGAACGTTTCCTTGGATAGTTTCGTTTTCCCATCCTCACGTGGTTCCTGTTTCTACTTTCGTTTCTTGCTTCCTGTTCTTGCAGGCTTCAGCACATTCTGTCACTGCTTTCCAGTTCTGCCTGTACATGTCTCTGCTCGCCCCTCAGGCCTGATGATATTAGGGCAAGCCTAGACATGTCAAGGCAATAGTCAGTCTGGATGGGCCACATGTCCATTCTTCTCAAGGTACATTGCTACACGTATTCTAAGTGTTTTTCAGTTCTCCTTCTGATACTGTTAATGTACCAACAGACTGTGTGGTATTTTGTAGTGTGAGACATGAAGAGAAAGGAGAATGGGGTGAGCTCTGAGCAGAATAGCTGGTTCAGAGCCCCTGGACTACCGTCTGGTCTGTATCTTAAGCAGCCTTTTTGTATGACCAGGATAAAAGGCATGGCCTCTCAGTCATGGAGATTAAATGGCTGGCTAACGCAGGATGCTGCGGTTTGTGGATAGTGTGTTCTACATAACGTGTAACCTCCGTCTCAGCTCTATTTTAAATGCTTAAGATCTCTACAAACCTGAACTGAAGTTCTGTTTTTGCATGTGGGATAATTACAATATCTTATGTAGGATGGAACTAGAGTTCTATGACTCACACCACAGGCCTATGTCTTTTCTAAGGCAGGGAAAGGTTGCACTTAAAGTTGAAAGAGCGATTTATTAATATATTATTGAGAATATTTTAGTTAGTGTGCTACAATATCTGATTTTATGGTAGCGATAGGGGGCTTTTTTCAATGTTAGGAAAAGAAATAATTATGCCCAAAAGTCAGAAAGAAAACATTCTTACTAGTTTGGGGCTATTAAGGTTTTAATCATTATAAATGACCCAGGTTTAATTAAGTTTGTGAGCATTTAGGTCAAACTGGACAGTGAGCCAAATCTCAACGACTTCACTCAGGCAAAATTCTTGAAGTCAACAGGGGATTTGCCTCAGTATGGGCAGAAGTGTGTAATAATTGGCTTTAAAAATGCCGTGACAAGCAAGTACAAAAGTCTCTGGCTTTGTAACAGACTTTGAAGGAGCACAGAAATATTTTCTTTAGAAATTCAAAGAAGGCTATAATGCTTAGTAAAATTGTTGTGCTGCAAGAAGTGAAAAATAATTGAGCCCTGGAAAATCATTCCTGATGGTATATAAATAGAGGCCAGTGCGGTCAACTAGTAAAGCCCAGTGCAGAAAGTTCTTACAGTAAGCAATTTGAACACTGTGGAAAGAGTAGGTTTGGGAGATAGGTATAGATAAGCAGAGGAGAACAAGACTAATTAATAGAAGCAGCTGCCTCATACATTCAGAAAGGGAAATACTCTAGCATGCTTTCAGTTGTGCAGTTCTTGTCAAAAAATAGTTCTTGAACCTTTAAGGAAATGGCACCTGCATGTTTAGGTCTTTATAGTCCAAAAACAAAATCAGCAGAAGTGGTGAAGTTGAAGAAAGGCTTCAGCAACACCTGGGTCTGGCTTCAAGGTTCCCATTTCTTTGTTTTTGTTTTTTCACATCTCAGATGGCCTTCATGAACTTCAGTTTTTGTGTTTCAGTGTTCCAAGTCCTGTGAAGGAGGGTTTCGGGTTCGAGAGGTACGATGTCTATCAGATGACATGACAGCCAGTACTCAGTGTGATCCACAGCTTAAACCTGAAGAAAAAGAACCATGTAACACACACGATTGTATCCCTGAAATAGGTAAGGAAGAGGAAGCTTCTGCTTTAACTGCTGAACTCCATCTAGTGGAGAAAATACTTAATAATGCTGCATAGGTTTAACAGTATATTTTCTTTATCAAGTTCAGAGGGTTATTTTTACACAAAATATATCTTTTCTATGCTGTGAAAGTAGGCTTTAATTTCTGATTAAAAATGTTTTCCTTGTGGCATGTAAGAAACTGGCTTGCTTTTAAAGTTGCTGAGAATGTGAGAAATCTGTTCCTGTGAAAATGGTACATGTGGGGTGTTTTTATGCAGCCTCCTTGCGTTCTCAAAGGTTTCTCTTGGCAGAGTCTCTAAAGAAAAAAAGGATTGTGTATACAACACATGTACATATAATACACTGTACTTGGGAACAGGTTCTCTAAGAACCAATAACATTAACCTAAGACATTAAGGGCAGTTAAGCAATTTTCTTTTATATAGAGTAAATATAGACACATACATAATTTGGCATTGGAATTAGTCATTCATCTCCTACAGATTTGATTTTAATAGTAATGAGAATGACTAGGGAAAGGAAGATGTAACTATTCAGAAATAGTTATAACTCTTATCTTCTACAACAATTTTATTCTTAAACATAATTTTATATAAAAACCTGGTATACTGGTATTTTAAAATTTGAATGGTTTCGTGTTGTTATTTCTTCTTTCGAAACAGGTTTGTACAGATTTGCTCCTTTTTACCTCTGCTTGTTAGCGTTTTGTCAGTCAGTCGCTTTCTTAACACCTCAGTTTCTGTGAGCACATACCTGATCATATGCAAATCTTAGTTGTCACTTAAAAAATATTTTTAGCCCTGTTGGTTGTAAAGGAAAACTTAAAAATCACAGAATTCTAGGGGTTAGAAGGGACCTCAGGAGAGGTGGTTTAATACTGTTTCCTTCAGTTTCTTCTCTCTTCCTTTTTCTCCACAGATGAGAACTGCAAAGACAAATACTACAATTGCAATGTGGTGGTCCAGGCCCGGCTCTGTGTCTACACCTATTACAAAACAGCCTGTTGTGCATCCTGTACACGTGTGGCAAACAGACAGTCAGGCTTTCTAGGACGTAGATAACAAACACCCTTCTACCCAAAGCGGCCATGTCATTCTTCGGATGGAGCTTGAACAGTGTTATTCTTTAACTGCAGCAGGTTTTAGATTCTGTGGGATGGTTTTTTCTATTGCTGAGTACATGGAGACTATGGTTAAATCTCACACCCTTTCAGTTATCCTGCAGTTATCTTTTTTAAAATGTTTGTTGTAAAACCATGATCTTTTTAAAGCATTAATTTTTAATGATACTATTCTTCATGCCTGCTCATCAGATAATTATTTAAAGAACATATCAGCATTATTATTGTGAAATCAATGAAAACTAAATCAGTCACAGGCAATTACTGGAGATATTGGACCAGTATGGATGCAGCTGCTGCATTATTTTCTGAGTGCTTACTCTTACTTGGTGTTTTGGACTGCCTTAAATTAGGTGGCTAAATCAATGAAATATGCACATGAGAAAAATTACTTCACAGACAACCAGACTCTTGAAGACCCATTTATCATCAGTTTTGTAGCACTCTACCATATCTTCTTAATTATTTCGGTCCATTCATAATATACTAGAGTCACTGTTAAGCTCTCTCAGTTGTGCTTTTAACTAACTTCCTGTCCTCAGGCAGCAAATATATATACACTTGACTGCCAAAAAGTGCCTTTATATTTAATTCATAAACTCTTGAAGTTACACTTTCCTAATTTTGTATGGATTTTAAAATACATTGCCTGCCGGAGTGCCACCAGTGTCTAGCCCTTTAACAACTGCAGCTGTCAGTGAGACAGATTGACCAAAAAGGTGAAGAACCTTTGCTGGTATAAAAAAAGTGATTGTTTCCATTGGCAAGGTCTCTTTGCTGTAGGGCAGTTATCTCAGTGAACTGATACCGTGCCTTACCTCTTGTCTCTGCACTATTGCTTAACAACTACCGTACCAAAGGACTTTGTCCAGACCTCGCCTGGGTGTGCCACCAAAAGAGGCAGGCCCCATGCTTTATGGCAGGCTGCCACTCTTGGTACCAGGTAGCAGCGTGCCTAGCTGAGTATCCGTAGCGGGAGATTTTAGCTATTGACATTCTTCTGGTCTTTTTTTAGTTGGTTTCATCCGGCAGATCCACTCCTCTCGCTGCTTTGCTCCTAGCAGCTCCAGACCCAGAGCTGAATTTAGGTGGTGATTTTTCATTTCTGCAATTACTGTACTCAGCCTTGGGACTTGCTAAAAGCAAATTGAATGTGCTATGCAGTGCAGATGAAAGTTTTTGCATTATCTGCACAATCTCTTGCCTTTACCTGAGAGCTCTTTCAAATATGTAAGGCTGAGGGAGAAAATAACTCCTCTGCTTATTCAGCTGTTTATTACAGCATGTTGCTTGTAAATTAGTGATACCCTGCTGTGCATCTATTTCTAAGGTGCCTGTTGTCTGAAAAACAGATTTAATAATGTATGTGAAGTCACTCCCAGTGATGTGATACAACAGTGATTAAGGTGTCCTGCTACTGATGAAGAGCCATGTTAGAGCCTCATTGTGTATTCTTTTCTCACTGCTTGGGTGGAGAGGCTGTAGAAGAGAGCTGGGTCACTAGGAGGCAAAGGTTGCGGGGCGTGGTACTAGTCACATCAGTTTGTGTGCTGGAAGCCACAGGACGATGGACATCCTGTGTCTAAAAGCTTGTCTTAGACTTTTTTGATTTGGTCACTTGTGAAAACTGTATGTATTTTGGCCATTATGAACTACTACTTAAATGAAATGAAGAAGCTTTTCCCCTAAACTTGGAAATTATTCTTTGTGACTATAAACCAATAATGTCATTGGCAGTTCCTGTATGCTTTGATTTTGGGCTTTTTCACTGTAATTAATTGATACAATGCTGTTAGAAACAAAAATGCTAAATAGAAAACTTTTCATTTGAGTTCATCAGTCTTTCATGGTCCTATTCCCTTGTATTATGAAGATTTATCCATTAAGATAAATACCATATTCCTTAGATTCTTGAGAAAGTATAAACAGGTCTGGAATCACTGATTTGTAAACACAGGTATTCTTCTGGATATCTCATTGCAGCAAATCTTGAGATACAGTATATAATTTCTGCTGTTGTCTCTTTTGTCCCAAGGAGGTGTATCCTGTCAGCTTGAGGGAAATATCTGTTCCATAAAAAGACTTTCTGAAAATCACAAGATGAATGAAAAACAGAGAGGTAATCAATCAGGTTTGCAATCAGTTGCAATGATCTGCTCGCACACACTTTTGGCTGTGAGACAGCAAGTCAGCACATAGACAGGTGATCCCAGTCTTCTATAAAGTATGTTGTTTTGCTCTGGAATATGTGGCCGTTGCGTTATTTTACAAAGAGTATCCTCCTGCATTAAGCTTAAAGTAAGCAACGTTCATGGGAGCTAAATAGATAAATGTATACATAGCAATATAACCCTACATTACACCTAAGGTGTACACACCTGTGAACGACATATGGTTATACAAGTTGTACCTTTTTAGTAAAGGGACAGTTTTCAGATGTGCCAGATAAACCAAAAATGTTTCACCTCATCAAACATCTAATGATAAGGAAACTGCCAGAATCATTTATCACCCCTTCTCATGTGTCAGCATAAGCATAATGGTTGTTCCTACAAAATAAACTAATGAACCCTTCTTTTCAGCACTTTGTACTAATATTTTCTACACAAAGTAAGTGCTTTGCTAAGATTTCACCATGACACAAAGTGCACTTTTGAAATTGTGACTATAGCAAGTGTTTAATAGAGCAGCACATCAATTTAGGATGGTACCTGCGGAGGGCCTGATTTTACTGTAACTGACAGTAATAAAAACTTGCCAGAATTACTGAAAATCCTGAACTGGCCAATTGGGTAATAAGAATCTGTGTTAGAAATAAGCCCAGGTATTAAGAGAGATACGTTCCTGCCAGTCCATGAGTTTTGTTTCTTTGTGCGTGTATGTCTGTGTGTCTTTATGTTGGCTAGTTGTAAATGCATAGTACTAAAGTAACTACTGAATTAATTCCTGTGCAATGAACCTGTGATTGCACAGCTATTAAAGTACGTAGTGCCCCTTCATTCTCACACCTAACATCTGTTCCATAGGAAAAAAAGAATTCTGCTCTTCACACTCAGAAAGGAAAACCTGTGTGCCTGTGTGGTTTTCTTGAGACACTCGGCGTCTCTGACTTCTTCAGGAGCTGTTCTGGGTGTTAGGCAGATAATTTATGTGCGTGTCCATAATTGGAACACAAAGCATGAAATATTGGAATACTGAAACTGCCTTTATTCCTAAACTTACACAATATCTCTGCGTGGAACACATTAGCTGTTGTTTAAGAAACAGAAATAATTATTTTACTCAATATCAGAAATGAAAAATCATCCACTTAAGCATTTTCAATACATTTTAAAGCAAACTTGTCATCGTTACAGTATCTCGGTAGCGTGGGTGAAATTCAGACCTGGTGAAAGGAAGAAAACTCCATTTGAGAGAACTCACACCAGAGCTGAACTCAGCTCTTGGCTTCTCGGCTTTTAGCAACCAGAAGTTCTTCAGCGTTGCCCATCTTCTATATCCCCAGTTACTGTAACGGGTTATAGAAAACTGCCGCTGTTCCTGGCGAGGAGCTTAACTTTGAGAATCATTGACCTCCCAGGGACAGCCTGTTGTTGCTGCTTGCCCTGAACAGTTCTGTCCGTGCTGTGTTTGGGTCTTGAGACCAGTGGCCTTGGCAAGGGTTGGGTACACGTGAGCTTCTTGGTCCCATCGTAGTCACTCAGGATCTACATAGAGGATCAGGAAGGAGACAAAAGAAACCCTAACTTTTTAAATATGTATAAAATTGTCTACTTGACCTTCATAATAGACTTGGCAGAAGGATATACTTTATTATAACTTATTTTGTTGTTATTTGTAAATACAAGATGTCTATGGGAAATATGTAATTCTGAGCTGTGTCTATGGAACAAGCCACTGCACCAAAATATTTCAAATATTTAGAATAGGCAGATTTTTTATTAAAAGGGACCTAATATGTATTTATTTACATATACCATTCAAACTTTGTCCAGCTCTTTTGTCATACTAACCCAGCTTTTTATGGAATTTTATAGCACAGGTATTACATATATATTTTTGTATATATGTCATACTGTAAATCCATAATGCGTTTTTCTAGACCTTCTGATTAGCCAGTACCTTGTGTGAATTCA
Organism: Porphyrio hochstetteri; assembly: GCA_020800305.1. Taxonomy (NCBI): domain Eukaryota; kingdom Metazoa; phylum Chordata; class Aves; order Gruiformes; family Rallidae; genus Porphyrio; species Porphyrio hochstetteri. The sequence goes on along the minus strand of CM036915.1, from coordinate 7,146,667 downwards.
AGGGGGGAGTATAGGCAATTGCTTTCGGACTCGTTCAGGAATATGTATCCTCGGCAATGCACCTGAACCAGAACTGTACAGCATCCTTTCCATATTGTATACATTTTCTCTTCGATGAAAAAAATGTTAACTATTTTTGTTTATGACTAATTTATTTTTTATTATTGTGAAAAATAAAGTAATTCAGATGAATATGTGACATGATTTATTTCTTATCTGTTTGATTTGCTCTTCCAGAGTTTCTTGAGTATTAAGCACAAGAGTCAACAAGGGTGTAATGCACTAGGGGACTCTTTATCGGGGTTTAGGAATGGGCAAGACACATTGTGAAGGGCTGCACAGCCTGAGTTGCTGCCTTGCAGCGGGACAGCCCGCCCTGAGACTATCATGCATATTCCACAGGGGAAAGGTGGCTGTTTCTGGGTGGTCTGTCGGTGCCCGTTCCCGGCCCGCACAGGGTTTTCTCACCTTCGGGGTCAGTTTGCAGGATAAGGTTTGGTGTTTCCCCACGCAGACTCAGCAAAGGGGGCACGGTTGGTCTTCCCAGGAGGTGGGAGCGAAACCCCAGGAGCAGCAGTGCCGGCTGGGTCTCGGCTGAGCTGGCATTGGAGGTTTGCAGTTTTGCGCTTCTTCCGTTGTAACTGCGTCTGTTTCTCAGCCAGAGCTTCCCCGGGGACAAGCCAGCAGCAGCCTGAGCTGAGTGTGGCAGGAGCTGAAGCGTGGTCAGCCCACGCAGTGGCGCCTGGCACTGCGAAGCACCCGGGCGCTGGGGGAACGTGCGCTCCCCGTAGGATTCCTGTGGGGGCTGATGAAGGCTCCCTCTGGCATTGCCTGAGCAGCACTCCAGGCCAGTCACCCGCGGGAGTCCCAAGGGGAACCCCCTTTCCGGAGCTTCAGCCCTGCTGTCGTGAGGAGCCCCACACGCTCCGCGCCGAGCACCGTCATTACGTACATGCCACCCAACACATGCGGCCTGCGTGCGGGGGGGGGGCGACGAGGCACGGGGGGGCGACGAGGCACGCGCTGCCGCCGCGAAGGGCCGCCTCGTGCCGTTAGCGCTCAAAAGGCGGCGCGAGGCGGCGGCGCGAGTAGCCGCCCGCCCGCGCTGAGGCGGGCCTGGCGCTGAGGAGAGCGCGGACACGCCGCCGCCGGTGCGGTCCAGTCCGGTCCCCCCGGCCCCCGTACGGCGGGCGGGCGGGCTCAGGCGAGGGCAGTGCTCCGGGGGAGGGAGCTCGGGGCTCCCCTGCGGCCTGCAGCAGAGCTGGGTGCGGTGCCACACGGGACTAGGCGGCGTGGGCCGGCAACCACCGCTTGTTTCCCTCTGGGGGCTCCACAGGTGCCCAGGTTTGTGTCTGAGTGTTTTATCAACATCTGCTTTGTTAAAAGATGGAGAACTCGAATTACAGAGACACAGTGCTACATGGGAATCCATTCCCTCCCTCCCATGGGTTGGTGTCTGATGTTTCAACATAAAATCGGGAGTTCCACAGCGGGTGCAGCGCTGCTTTTTTCTCACCGTTGCTCTGAAGTGAGGCAGTTGTGCCTGGCCCCAGGCCCTGTGTCTGTGCTAGTCTTTTGTCAGTCCAGAATGTTCTTGTGCCAGCATCCTTGGGTAGCTGTAGCTAGCCATGTAGTCTTAACAGGGAGTGGGAACCAAAGGAAATCGTTATCAAGAGTTTACTGATGAGGTAAAACCAAATAATTGCTGGTTTTACCAGCAAAAAAACCCAAAACTGGTTTGGTTCTCTACAGATGCCACAGTATTTTGTTTCAATCACTTGTTTAACTGAATTACTGTTTATCAACTATTCCTTGTTACCATGTTGCAAAATGCAACTTAATGCAATTGGTGCTAAAGCGAGAGGGGTGCTAAGCAGGTTTAAGTGGATCTTAGATTTTTCTCTGTGTGCAAACACAACATGAGAATTTTTTTTTTTAACATCTCAAATTTGTCCTTTAGGAGCTGTGCCCGTACTGAAATGTCAGTTCTCTTTGTTTTGAGCTTTTGCTTTCTGGTTTCCAAGGTGCATTCTCCTTCACTGTATCAGCAGCCAGCCTTTTCCTGGATGATGGGTTAGATGCAAGGACACAATTCTAATATGTTCCAAAAGCTTGTCTCCTTTTGAATCCTGCTACTAGATTTGCTGCTGGTAGAGGAGAAGGGAAATTGTGTCCTTCTTGGCCTGTTGGCTTTGAAAATTCTTGGCATTTGTATGAAATGCTGAGAGGCTTTTATCAGGGGGGCTAATTGCTGTGGAGTTAAGGCTTGCAAACCAAAGGGCTCTACACGTCTGATAAAGCTTTTTTCCCCACATACTTCTCTTAAATAGACTGGAGAATGCTTCTATGTTTAACTCTGATCGTTTATATGCTAGATTGGTAAGGAAAATGAGACCTAAATAAAACCGTATTAGACCTTGTTCAAGTGCCAGAGGAAAACCAGCCCCATTAGCTCCAATGGTTCAAAAAAGCAGGGATTTTTCCCTTACCAGTGGTGCGGTAGCATGGCCGAGTGAAGTCTGAATGATGTTAATGCTCCTGACCAAGAGCAAATTGCTCTTCAGTAAAGCTTTTTCTCTCAATGCTACTTCCGTATGTAATTTATGAAAGAAAGGAGAAAAATGCTGTAGTACAACCCCTTTATTTACTCTTCTATTTGACTGTGGATTTTTTTAGAAACGTATGGATTTCTAAAATCTTACTGATACAGAACAGCTGTAAGTGAAAAGAGATATGCAGCAGGTTTAGATGAACTTAGAACTGTCATCAGTGCTTCTGGTCAGCAGCTTCCACTGTCGAATGCATGCTAAAATGTGCTTTTTGCTCCTTGACTTTTCAACTGGTTAGGGAAAAGTGTTTGGTCCCTGCTGAAGTAGGATGGACTCAGAGCATAATAGGTGAGGAACTGGAGTGTTCGCTACTGTTAGTGACCTTCAGAAAGTTGAAGGGAAGCGCTCCATAGTTTCTTTCTCTGAACAGTGTTAAGATTGGAATGTCAGCTGTGTGCTCCTCAGTTGTGTGACTTCTGCCATTGAAATGCCTGATGAGAAGATTTGATTGTGATCTTGAGATCTGAAGCAAAGATTTTTGGTATAGAGTTGAAGCAGTTACTGAGTGGAGGAGAGGAAATAAAGAAATGCACATCAATGTGCCCCTGTGGCAGGGGGGTTGGAGCTCTGTGATCCTTGGGGTCCCTTCCAACTCATACCATTCTATGATTCTATGTCTTGCACAACTTTTGGAGACTGTAGAGAATTTTTATTATCTTTCCTTTATTGCACTGGTCTGTTTTGTTTTGTTTGCTCTCTGTTATTTATTTTTGATTGGGATGTATTGAAAGAAAAGTGAATATTTGAAGAAGACTGACTTTCAGAAGTAAAAATCCAATAGCATACATTGGGAACCAAAAGTAAATTTACTCTAATATTAAAATAACTTTCATACTGCATTCCTACTTAGTCATTGTGTAGTTTTGAGTAAGGCATAGAAAAATAAATCTTTAAGGTGCACATACTACGAAATGAATGTAATGCACCTGCATTGAAATTGCAGTTGCTAGGACCTATGTATGCAAATGGGTCAGAGAAGCATATCAGTAATTATGAAGAAAATCACATTGTGTGCTTACACTATCATTGGTGTCCAGTGATTTGAAAATCATTAGTCACTTTGTGCCAGATTAACTGCTCTTTAAAATACTGGTAATTGTTCTCCAGTGTGGTAGGTAAACTGGAATCTGAAACTTCTATGTCTGGGTTGTACCTTTACAAATACTTTTAATAACTGAATGCAAATAATATAATTCCCCAGCATTCCAATTTGTTTTTCTTACTATATGTGTTAAAAAATGAAGAAAAAGCCTCACCAAATCACCTCAAACCTTGGTGAATGATCCTGTGCAATTGTGTAGATAATTACCTGAACCTTAGCATCTCTAGTTCCAGATCTTCAATCTTAGCTGAAATGGCAGTGGATAGCACTGTTATAGTAACTGATTGGAAGTTGGATCCTTTTGGGTTAGGGAACTGGCTGCATCAGGTGATTATTTCATTATATTAATGTGTATAACTGAGAGTCAGCCCTTGTGAGAAGGAGATAGAAGCTATTGCGTGTATTGCTCTGGTCATGGTGAACGCCAGCAGACAGCTCCTGCTCCCCAGTTCTAGTTACAGAATCACAGAATCACAGAATTGTAGGGGTTGGAAGGGACCTCGAGAGATCATCGGGTCCAACCCCCCTGCCAAAGCAGGCTCCCTAGCTCATATTGCTCAGATAGGCGTCCAGGCGGGTCTTGAATATCTCCAGTGAAGGAGACTCCACCACCTCCCTGGGCAGCCTATTCCAGTGCTCAGTCACCCTCACTGTGAAAAAGTTCTTCCGCATGTTGGTGCGGAACTTCCTATGCTCCAACTTGCAGCCATTGCCCCTTGTCCTATCCCCACAGACCACTGAAAAGGGGCTGGCTGATTCCCCCTGCATCCCCTGCTTCAGATAATTATAAACTTTGATTAGGTCCCCCCTTAGTCTTCTCTTCTCAAGGCTGAACAGTCCCAGCTTACTCAGCCTTTCCTCATAGGGGAGATGCTCTAGGCCCTTAATCATCTTCGTAGCCCTTCTTTGGACTCTTTCCAGGAGATCCCTGTCCTTTTTATACCAAGGAGCCCAGAACTGGACACAATACTCCAGGTGGGGCCTGACCAGGGCAGAGTAGAGAGGGAGGATCACCTCCTTTGACCTGCTGGCTACACTCCTCCTGATGCATCCCAGGATCCCATTGGCTCTCTTGGCCACCAGGGCACACTGCTGGCTCATGGCCAACCTGTCATCTACCAGGACCCCCAGGTCCTTCTCCACTGAGCTCTTCTCCAGCAGGTCATCCCCCAGCCTGTACTGATACAAACAGTTGTTCCTTCCCAGGTGCAAGACTTTACACTTGCTTTTGTTGAACTTCATCTGGTTTCTCACTGCCCAGCTCTCCAGCCTGTCCAGGTCTCTCTGGATGGCAGCACAGTGCTCCTGCGTGTCAGCCACACCTCCCAGCTTTGTATCATCGGCGTACTTGCTGAGGGTGGATGTTATTCCCTCATCAAGATCGTCAATGAAGATATTAAACAGGACTGGACCCAACACTGAGCCCTGGGGAACACCGCTGGTAACAGGCCTCCAGTCAGATTCTACTCCACGAATCACAACCCTCTGGGTTCGGTCCGACAGCCAATTCTCAACCCACCTCACTGTCCACTCATCTATCCCATGCTTTCTCAGCTTTGCTATCAGGATGTCATGGGAGACAGTATCAAAGGCCTTGCTGAAGTCAAGGTAGATGACATCCACTGCTCTCCCTCCATCTACCCAGCCTGTCATGAGATCGTAGAAGGCTATGAGGTTGGTCGAGCACGATTTCCCCTTAGTGAATCCATGCTGACTACTCCTCATGACCTTCTTCTCTTCCAATTGCTTGGAGATGGCATCCAGAACAAGCTGTTCCATTACCTTTCCAGGGGCAGAGGTGAGGCTGACTGGCCAATAGTTACTAGGTTCCTCCTTCTTGCCCTTTTTAAAGACTGGAGTGACATTGGCTATCCTCCAGTCTTCAGGCACTTCTCCTGTCCTCCAAGACCTGTCGAAGATGATAGAGAGCGGCTCAGCAATCACCTCCGCCAGCTCCCTCAGCACACGTGGATGTAACCCATCTGGGCCCATGGATTTGTGTGCATTAATCCCTTTGAGCCGCTCCTGGACCTCCCCTACTTGAACCAGAGGGAAATTCTTCATTTCCCAATCAGTCCTACTCTCATCCAGCTGTTTTTTTTTATTGTCAAGTGCTGTTGTGCTGTGGGGTAGAAAGCAAGCACAAAGTTTACCAGGGAGAAACAACTGTTTCGGTATCGTGGTGTTGCAGAGCTTTGTGAAGCTATCCTTCCTTACTCTGGGAAACTGGGATCAGTGATGAGAGTTTGCAGAACCATGAATCTGATGGTTGGAGAGTAAATCAGCACCATTCCACTGAAACGAAAGGAGCTGTGCCAGACTGCAGTACAAAGCAGTCTCTGTCAAAAATGTTTCTATTCCATGGATGGAACTACTAATACCTGCAAGAGAATATAAAAAATAAATTAAAAATTTGCTGCGAAATACACTAAACTGTGTATTCTTTCCCTTAGGATGTGACTGGCTGTTGCTTTAGCTCTGCCTCAGTCTTGGAAGGAATGGGCCTTCTGACTTCAGAGTGAAATAGGGAAAAAAACCCAAAAAACCAAACATGCCTGTGGAAGAAAATGTTGCCAGAGCTGCTTTAGAGGAAGCCTGAGGTATCCCCTGTTGTTTTTTCTGAAGGACCATTTGCTTCATTGCATCTCCAGAATGTTAAAGTTGTCAAAGTTCCAGTCTTTTCCCAACCCCCATGGCAGCCCTTTGCCTACAGTTTGTGACAGAACTAAAATAAAAGAACAGGGAATGCAAAGAGAAGCAGGATGTTACTGTTTCTCCAAGAAGCATCCAACATGTGGCAATTTGTTTTTACAAGCAGTAGATACCAGCAAAGCGCTAAAACCATTACCTGCTGTATTTCTAGGATGTTCTGTTTGAACCAGATTTCCTGCTGCCTGAAAAAGTCTCTTGGCTTTCTTGTGTGTTTTGTGGGAAGGATGCTTTTTTTTCCCCTTTACAATTAAAGGTTACCTTTTCTTGGAAATCATTGCTTATTGCCCTAAAAAAAAAGAGTATGCTAAGGATACAGGCTGAAGAAATAGAAGGAATGTGGCTTGCTTAAAAAGGATGTCATAAATTCCCTGGGTCAGGTGGGCTTTTAACTGTGAGTGAGGGATGTTTGGCTGCTGCAGAACTAAAGGGAAAAGAGAATTTATAAAATCCAGCCCAACTCAATTACAGGGAAGCACCTGCCTGAAAATTGGTTTTGCCTGGTAACAGAACCACCTTGCTCAGCACTGCATTTTGTCTAAGACTGGAGAATAAAATGTAGTAACACTTTATAGCTCCAGCCTGGATATTGGTGAGTGGTGTCTCCAGTGTGAATATCCACTCAGACTTTTCTGATGTATTTTTGACTCAAAAGTCTGAAGAATTTGGAGCCTGTAGCAGGACTAAACCTTTATCATTTTTAACAAGGAAGTAGTGAAGAACAAGGAAAAACATAGATTTTCTCCTAATGTTTTTATAGCTGTTCGTAGATAACCTTGGGAAAAGGTGGTTATTTGAAAGATTACTTCTAAAAAAAAAAAGAGAGAAAAATTCTGTGCATACTTCACATTCTAACACATAGAACACACTGTTTTTAATCATGCTCTTGCTGTAGCAATTTGACACCTAGCCCTTTTAATGTAAGCTGTCATTAGTGTATGAGCTACTGTTTTTCATGAAAACATCGCTTCTTTAGACTAAACTGTAATAATTGGATTCCACTTCCTTTTTTTCTTTTAATTAAGCTTCATCATCCTTAGCATACTTTTTAAAAAAACCCTAAAAATACCTGACTTGTCCTGTCTTTTCTTGACATAAATTGAAAGTTATGCAGTTGTACCAGATCATAAGTACAACCTCTGGGGCTTGGATGCAGAGCATGAAATATTTCTTCTTAATATGTAAGTAAAGAATGAGGGCAACAGATGATACATGTGTGGATGATGCACGGACAGCGGATAAGCTTCTTAACTTCTTAATTTTTGCTGGTACAAGATGTAAGATACCTGTGTTCTCTCCGTGTATAACTGTGCTACAAAAAGGTCACTGAAGCAACAGGTACAGGTAACGCTCCCAGCAGGGACTTCCTTTGAACAACCTGAGCTCGTGCAAGAGTAGTGGTTTCTCTCTCGCTAGTGTTGACAAGATCAGTGCTGGAATCCCATGTGACATGGAAAGTGGTTTTGGTGAGCTGTTTGAGGTTTGGAAAAGGGAAATCAAAATAAATATGTTTGATTTCATCCCCTATGAGCAATTGTTAAAAGAATTAGGTTTGTTTATTCTAAAAGAGGAAGCCAGGACATGGATTTAAGAGTCCACAGTGTGAATTTATTTTAGGAAGTTTTATGTAATTATTTTGATCATTAAGAAGTTAGTGATCAGTAAGAGAATCATTCAGGGGTGAAATGATGGGGGGCAGGAGAATGCAATTTAATTTTTCAAGAAGGAACATGGCATTTACCATGTGTAAGTAACAGAATTATTTTCTGACTGGAAGAGGTATAGTGGAATTGTTGTAGGATAAGGAGAGTTAGGACAGATGTCTATTTTTGAATTTTGCCTCAGGGTGGGAAGGCAGACTAAGCAGTCTTTTGAAACTTCTGTTCTTGACAGTACAGTACAGCAATAATGATAAGAGTAATAAAGTGATTGTGTTTGTCTTGTGTGTTCAGTATCCTGTGAAATAAGGAATAAGCTATGCTCAACTTTGGGAAATAGCTATATTTGGAGTGGGAGAATGCTGACAGAAAGAACTATTGTTTTGATTTGGGATCTGGCAGGAGCGGGTAAGTAGATGAAATTCATATACAAGCTCTCCTTGCTGAAAGCATCCAATTTCTTTTCGTTTTAATGAGCTCTGAATTGAGTACTTTTTTTCAGTGCTACAGAACAGCAGTTTGTCATTCAGCTAGATTCATAACCCACTTCAGGGGTATGTGTACATGTGTTTGGGATATTTTCTTCTAATGAAAATGTATTTTAAATATATGTATTTGTAGGAAGCGCATTTTCATATGCATTCCCTAGTTAAGAGAATTGGATCCTCCAGTCCTGTATTTTCTGAAGACCTCTGTTCTTTCTTATGTACAAGCCCTTATTCTTGACATGCTGAAGCTGAACTTGGATGTCTAGTCTGGGAAACTACAGGCTGAAGTTTTAATTTAGGTGTATTTATTTTTCCAACCAAAGGCCTGTATTGCTTTAAAGCCACACTTCTCTACTTATTCTTTCTATCACCTTTCATATATTCCTTATTCCTAATTCCTTGCATGCCTTTTCTAGCTTTTGCAGACTGAGTTTTTAGCCCATGGACGCTTTCTCCTGAAAGGCAAAACAAATAGTGTCCAAAGCTCTTTTGCTGAAATAGCATGCTTTCACAAATTCTGCGGCTGAAAACTGGTGATTTTTCTTTTAAAAGTGCCTTCCCCTCCCTCTGCTTCCAGCTGTAAAGTTGTAGTTTCTCCACATTAACACAGTATCAACACACGTGGCGTCTTTTCAGTCCTGCATTGGAAAAGCATTGTATAATTCAGCACGAATCGTCTTGGGTTCATTGATAATAATGCCAGCATTGCTGCATTTGATAAAGCATTTGCATCTTTCCCTTTACTGCCCAGTATAAGAATGCAGTAAAATACTGGAAAGTGTTTGTTGGCCACTTTGCTGCTTTCAGGTGGGCTCCACAGCCTCAGAATTCTGCAAGGGATGCAAAGGCACTTCTTACGGCAAGGAGTTTTAATTTTTCAGTGTGAGCTTACTGCAAGCTAAAATGACTTGAAGAGCCTTGGTAAGTATTTTCAGAACTTTCATCCAGATAAATTTAGTATTGTGGGACCTTGTATTTAAACATGTGTTTCAGTTATGTACCCACATTTTGTGGTTTAATGTGCTTTAATGATCCTCGTGGTAATATGTGAATATGCCTTGAACTGAATCCATCCTAAGCTCTGGATGATTTTTTTTTTTCCCAGTTATCACCAACAGCAGAAAAGTTGGATAGGAATTAAGCTTAGGTCCTTTAACTTTCAGAGTCTACTCATACAGAACACCTGTGTGAGAGGGTCACTTCCCTTTTGCTTAACATAGATGCATACAGTCTGAGGCAGCGTGTGGCCCTGCAGGTGCTTGAAGCAGAGCTAAGAGAATTTTGAAATAAAACATGATCTATTCATTTTTATTTAATTAATGCTGTTGGAAGAGCTGTCTTCTCTGCAACTGGAATTCTGATTATTCTACAGCAAAAGGAATGGAAATCATGCTTCTAGGTAGGAATTAAGTTTCCGCTGCAACTTACTATTTTGGAATTCTGTTGGCATATGTTTTGCAGCTTCTCAGTTAGACAATACGAGCTGCGATTGAGACTGAAGGTGTTGTATGATAGAGAAGTCTAGATGCCAATGAGTAATGACCACAGTTACTATCAATGTGAACACTTGTTTGGGCTTGGTTTGTGCAAAGAAAGAACCCTCTGGTTTCATTTTAAGCCAACATTTAGCGGTGTTTGAGAAGTAGCATGAGTTTTCTTAGTACATGTTCATTTTCTGAATGTTGCAGCATGCTCTCTGAAAATTGAGCACAAATTATTGTAGCAGTACCTTGCCCATTTCATAATGAAGAGACCACTGTTGAACTAGTGGAAGAGACTTTTCTCCCAAGAAAACCTCTGCTGCTAATCCAGATCATTTTTATGGGAGCTGAGTTCTAAGTAGGGATATGATCCTCAGACAGTTGACTTATCTTTTCTCCCAACACAGTAATAATGAAGAGAATATAACACTTTTCTTCTACATAGCAATCCGAAATATAGCACGTCCAGTGTGCATAAATAACTTCATTAGTTTGAGTCAGATTTGAAACACTCCAGTGTTACATCCAATGCCCCTCTACATGCCCCTCCTTCCCCCAGAAAAAATCTCTAGGGTACTCTCTCTCTCATGAGATGTACATAGGAATGATTACGTATGCTGTCTCTCACAGATTCCTACCTCCCAGCTATTGTGTTAGAAGGAGTGAGAGTGTTACTTGGAAACTAAGTGGAAAAAATAATCTTTTTTGAGGCTGTGAACAGATACACTCAGAAGATGTAACAGTTCAGGGAAAAGAACTTACCGGGTTATACAATACGTAACTCTCCATATTGCACAGAACAATTCTGCCTTGTGTCCAGCACACACGCACACCATGGGAAGTCTCTGAAGAAGACTTAAGGGCTTGGCTTTTGCATATAATTTTCTTCCACCACAGCAAATAATTCAAAGATCCACTCCTGTAAATACTGGTAGCTTGCCATCTTGGAGGTTTTTTGTCTTTTCCTGTGGATTCCTTGCCGGCATGCACCTGGATAGCCCTGTGAGAGCTGTATTGTATCTTTGTTGGCTTTGTTCAGATTTGTAAACTGACAGATTATTTTAGCAACATTTCTAGAGAAGTATCCTTGGTGTTGCTGCTTCTTTTACTGTGTTGTTATAACAACACAAAAGGAGGTTGTGGCCAAAGTCTAGTCTAATATTTCTATGCACCACTGTTTTAAACGTCACCTTTTCCTTGGAGCACAACGAAAGGGCTCAGCAAAACCTTTTGAACAGAGGGCATACATGTTTATTTGTAGGTTTCTCAACACAAGTTTTGGCACTTCTTGTGTCTGTGGAAATTGTATTAAGCAAATGCTAATTTTTCTTCCTATCAGATATGTTGAAAGTGAAGTATAGTTAGTGGTCATAAATCAGGAGTGGGTAAAGTCCCATGCAGAACATCGTATATAAGAGAATAACTGTACTTTGACAATTTCCAAGTATGAAATAGCTTATTGGAGACTGTTTTAATATCAACGGGGGAAACGTTTAAAAATACAGCTGGTGTAACAGAAAATAAGTTTAATGAAGTACTTGATCTTGGTAAATCTGTCAGAATGTTGCTGTATCATCTCTGCACTTTTGAAAGGCATTAATGCAAGTTGCGATATTACACCGTTCCCTTTTTCTCGTAGGTATTTCTTGGTTTGTTCTTAATTAATTGTGTTATTGCAAAATCATTTTATTGATAATTTGATCATACCACTTGGCTTCTACCACATGTCTTAAGATTACAGTTATAAGTGCATGCCTTAGAATGAATGACATTTCATAATTTTGTGAGGGATTTTGTAAGAAGAGACGACTCTTGAGTGATCTTAGAGCTTGTTAATAAAATAGCTGTTTGCATTACAAGGTGGCTGTGGTGGAACAGTAAGAGAAAGTACTGAGCCCTGGAAGTTGTCCAGCAAGAGAATGATTATTTCTGCTTTTTGTTTTAATACATATTCTGACACTCTGAGACAAATCCCACAGTTTGGTAATGTAATTCATAGCAAGTGTCAGGTACAGTAAAACACAGCAGGTGGATGCATGCCAGTATTGTGAGGACTTCAAATGGTTTCTTTCTCTAGGTTGTTCTGGAGAATTCCTATTCAAGAGACTTAATTCTTTTCAATGAGATTTTTTTTCATTATATTTTTATTTTTATGGCAAGTATCCGAAAGAGCTCACAATTATATTCCTAAAGTGCTATCTCAAAATAATTGTATATTTGTTCCAACATGCTACCTACTGGTGATGAGGTTACTGCCAAACATAATGCCTACATTTTCAAACCGGTGTGAGTTGCAGCTGTGTTACTTTCTGCTGAGTTAAAAGTGTATTGTTGAAATGAAGAACAATAATGGCAACAAACCTAAACATTGTTATCTTCATTTAGACAAAAGGAAAGCTGAAGTAATAATACCTTTAGAGTTTTGCACTATTAAATTACATGTTGTCCATAGTATACCTTGCCATTGTAGGCTCACTTTTTTAATGCAAAGTTAGCATCAGTATATCATTCATAATGAAGTCTAATCCCTTATGTGCCATGGAAAGCAGAAAGCAATGATAGTTGCAGTTAAACAACTGATAGATTGATGGTTGCAATTAAATTTGATTAACTAAGCATTTAATGCCAGCTGCTAGATTAGGATTAAGTGTTTGGTTCCGTTGCAGCCTAACCCAGTTGAACCCAGCTGGAATCAGTAGCTTTTATTTCCTCTGAAGGATTAACTGCAAATTACTTCAATGAGATTTTTCTTGTGTCTGTCTGCAGCCATTTAGGCATAAACATTCACTGGAGTTGAACTGGATAGAATTTGGGCAGAAAGTTACAGCCAAAAGTTTGTATTTGAGCCTCTTGCTGCAAGAGAACAAGGAGAACATTTGAAAAAAAGAGAAATCCTTCAAAGTGGCATTTTTATCCCAAAACCTACTTCAGCCTTGATTCTGATCTAGAAGCTTTGTGAATATATTGGTTGGAGATCAGGATTGCAAAATGCCTTTCTAGTGTTCAGTAATTTCATAAAAGGCTTGGCTTTGATCCCAGTACACTGTATGATGCTAGAAGATTATTAGAATGTTGAGTCTTGAATTAACTGAAATGAACTCTTTGGAAATTTATGCGGTTTTGGCAAAACGGTATAAAAAACCAACATGAAATATCACAAACTGCAGTGCAATTGCCTACTGTTTATATATAGACAGTGTTGTTTTCTGTGTGGCAAAACCTTTGTCTGCCCAGACTGTGTATTATGGTCTTAAAGCATTGCCTTGTCAGAGTATAATTTGGAGTACCAAACAGAAACCACCTTAATAGAAACAGTAAGTAATAAAAATCATTTTATAATACAATTCAGTGCTCAATTCTGTTTGCTAGAAATAATTTGAGGATTTGTCAAGTCTGAAATACTATATTCATGTTTGAATGGTTGCATTAATTTCTAAAATAAAAATGGAGGTTATATTTATACATTCATATTTCTTTTAAATACTAATCTGATTTTTTTCATATTGTAAATAATGTTTTTTGTCTCAGGCGTATTGTATTAAGTGGGTTCCCTCTGCTCCCCTTGACGTGCCATAAATGTCAAGTAGCTGGCCAGGCAGAAGTGTTCATTTGAGGCTCAGCTGTTCAAGAGAGTCAAAACCTGGTAGTTGCTTTGAGAATTAAATTCAGGCTGATGTTACCAGTGGAGTTTAGTGGTTTTCTAGTACCTCTCAGCACAAATGTTACTGGTGCTTGGATGCACATTTCTCTGGATACTTGCTTTAGAGACCTAGGCCCCAGAGCATGTCACTACCCTAGAACTTCAGCTTAAAGTGCAGGTTCCTGAGTCTCCCAGCTGGGAAAATTGGAGTGGATATAGATAAGCAAATCTGGACTTCTAGGGTGCAGAAACAGTTGTGGATGCTTGGAATGAGATTTTTAATGCAAAAATGAGTAACATTAGTATCTGTTACTTAAAAGTTATTTGACAGCAAGCCTTGTGATGCACATATGTAGCTATATCAGTTAATAGAACTTGCATTCTTCTCTGTGTTATCTTTTGTGAGGTAGTGAAGAGTAAGAACAAAAATTGAGCACAAATAACATGTTTCTCTAAGTCAGTGCTTACACATTATCTAACAGTTGGAAATAATTACGTCATTTCAAATGTTTTTTAAAGGAGGGAAGAGCAATGTCAAATGAATCAAATAGGGAGAGGAGATTATGTTGAGCTGTGTTGAATTTTAAGTGATCTACATGGGTGAGGAAATCCTAATGTTGCATGTGAAGCGATGAACCACAAGCTGACCACTAACTCCTCAGGAGTAACATTAGCTCCACGGACGAAACTTGGACTGGTAACAAGCAGTGTGAGTGTCTGGAGTTGTGGGGAAAGGGAGAGGGAACAGTATGTTTCTTGTGCTAGACTAGAAGGGCTGGAGAGCAGATGCCTAAATTGTTGATAAAGATCTGTAAAATAGTGGCAAGAGGGTATGCTTGGTACTTTGTTATAACAGAATGTACAATGAAGGTGGTAAACTCAAACAGAAGGTAGTACTTCAGTTATGTGTAAGCTATGAAACTCTTTCCCCAAAGCACTCACAAATGCTAAAAATCTACTTCAGGCTAAGTACATGAATGAAAAATATATTAATTTTAAGTACAGAGACTGATTGATAAAGTCCCTGACTTCTGAACAGTTGAAGTGGGCCCTGGCTAAAAAAGGCTTGGTATCTGCCCTTGTACTCATTTCCTTCCCGTGGCTCCTCTTTCTGTTTTGAGTGTGTTCTTTTCTGAGGGGCAGAGGGAATTTGGGCAGGGAACAGGAGTGAGGCAGAGTTTGTAAAACTGCTGTGGGTACCTTTTGGTGTGGCTCAGTGTGTTCCCGTTGGAAGAGGGTGAGATGAAGCCTGAAAGGAACAATGTCTAGTTTATTTGTCAAGTAAGTCCAGAAAACTGTGCTTTACTACTGTGCTTAATCAAAAAGTATATTAAAAAATAAATATATTTAGAGGTCTTATATGTCCTTTGGAAACAAATGTTTCCCTTACTTAGTTTTCAAATTGTTTTTCTAATAAGAGCACAATTAAAAAAAGAATATCTTCAACTGCTCTCTCTTTTCTTTGAGAGGATATGAGATACAGATTCTGCTCAGGCTGGCCAGCAATACAGGGGGAACTGATGAGAGGAGTCAGGGAAACGCTTCAATCAACTTTGTAATGTGTGTGCTTGGAAATCTAATTATCTGATTATTGCTGTAGCAGGGTGACAAGTCAGAATGGTTATATGATTAGTAAGCTTTGACTGTAGCAGTTCACCCTACCTTTCCTTTCCTTTCTGGGGAAAAGGTGTTACATTTGAGCTGAGTGCTGTCCATGTGTACCATCTTTTTCTTCTGTTTGCTTTTCTTCCAGTGTGGAATTGCGGGTTAGTATGAAACTAATGAATTTCACATGCAGATAGGAATGCCTTCTGTGGTCAGCTAGGCAGAAGCACTGGTGCAGCGAGCATATATCATCCAAACTGCTGCAGAAAGGAAATGCCTCTCTTATATCCATGGGAAACTTATTAGGAACGATACAGTTTTACCATTTACATGGCTGTGTGTGAGGTGATCAGAGGTGACTTGCAAAGTGTGAGTGGGTCAGGAAATGAGCATCCGTTTAGGAGGGTTTATAGGACACTTCCTGGGTATAGAGGCTGGCAGAGTACAGATGCTGGGGAAGAGCTGCTCCTTGAGGTGATTTTCCCTGGCGCTCAGAAGCACTAACTGCCACAAGAATCTGGTTTTACTTTTTTACATAGTCTTCTTCCCTTCTAGGCTGCTGCCGATGTGGTCCAGAAGATGGTGGGGAAGAATGAATCAGTATAAGATGGTGGGGAAGAATGAATCAGTATAAAATGTGTGTAGTAACTGATCAGTCCATCTGGGAATTTACTAGAAAAGGAAGACTTTGTGAATGTTGATGCAGTACATACCTTCAACAGAAAGCTGGTACATGATTAAGAGCTATTTGACAATAGAATTTGAAGTTAAGGAATGGGGGTTTCATTCTCTTCTCATTAGGATATTAGGCATTGCTGTCCTTGGCAGGGCAATTCTGCTGGAATCAAGTCAGAGAACATGGTTTATATCCATGAAGGATGCCTGGATGTAGGCAGCAAGAGCCAAGAAAATAAATGGGGCTGGCTCTAGATGCAAGTTCTTCTTCCAAGATTCCGACCAATAATCATGGATTAACTATTACAAAGGCAGGAAGGAAAAGGTCAGGAAACTTTATCTCAGTAATTTATTATTTGGCATAAATGGCAAGGTTTTGGTGGTGATGAGGGAAGGGATCTGCAGAGAAGAGGCCACGGGCTGTCCTCTGCAAGACGTCCATGATCTGTAGGATCATGTCAAGGACTGTAGGACATGTCAAGCCTCTGTGAGAACATACTTAAAGGGCAGAAAGTTCCCAGATAGAGGAACAATAAGGGCAGAGTAGCAGGAGGTGCTCCATGGTGGAGCTGGTAACATCATTAGAAGGACTGTGGCACATGGATAACCCACACCAGGGCAGGTGCTACCCCTGAGGGACCAAGTGCAATCTGCAGGGTTGACAAGGGAGTGAGCCTGGAAAAGGAGAAAAGGGTTTTCTCTGTGTGTTTATTTAAAATAACTGACTTTAACTTAAAATTCTCCAAATTAAGTCCCTTTTGTTAACAACAATAATTAGTGATTGTTATCTGTCATTATTTTGACCCTTCTGCTCTTCCCTGTCCTGTTAGAAGTGTGAATGAGATGTTGTGTGGGTGCTTGGCTGCTAGCTGGGGCCAAGCCACCACATGTTTGTATGTTGTTTTTAGAAGTAATTGATTTCTTTTAAAGAAACAACAACAACAACAACGAAGACCCCAAGATTGTAATATGAATAATGGAACACAGCTGGGTGTATTTCCTATTTTCTAATGACTGACTTCTTCATTTATGCTAATAAGCATATTGCTTTAAGGTAGAAGTTCTAATTAGCTTTCTTAGGGCTCTTAGTTGCAAACAGCCATATAGCAGTAATCATGATGACAGACTTCTGCATCCTTAAGCCTTGATGCCCTGGACTTCCTCCGGAATTTGGAACAGGTGATAGAAGATGCACTGAACAGCAGCCTCTGCTTGCAGCTGGCTAAACAGCCTTGTAAAATAAATCTCTTCCTTTTGTTGGGGGTAGCTTTTAACTGTTCAGGATATTATGTGTTTAAAATTATTGCATTCCTTAAATCTGAGGTTATGTCAATATATAGTGAAATAATCTGTAATCAATTTAAATAAAATACAAAATGAGCCCTCCATTACAAAAAGACTTCAAAGCCAAGATGTCAGGATGCCCTTTTCAGAGGACTGGATGTGTGACTAGATAACGGAAATCTCTTTCAAATGCCTGTTACAGAAATTAAAACTGAAGGAAGAATGAAATCATAGCAAAAGGCAGCTAATGCAGATGAGCGCTTGAGATGAAGATTGGCTCACATCTTTGCCTCTGGCAAATTTGCAGGGAGAAAAAGAATGTCATTATTTTAAGTGGCACGACAATGCCTATATAAGTAATTTGTGAACCTGAGGCCTGATCCCCTGGAACTGATTATCTGGACTGAAAGTACTGGGGTGTCTCGTTCCCAGAAGTGGAAGGCAGGTGTTTTTAACAAAGTCCTGATCTTTTATTTGCCTCCTGTACTGATGTGGCATCAGTTGATTTTGGCAGATATGAAATTAGTTATTGTCTTGAGTGAGGGCAGCCCTCTATTCCTTTTCTTTAACTACCATGGTCCAAGTCTGGACATGGAATGATAACATGTCTCAATACTTGTTCAGCTTTATTCCTTCTACGTATTAGAACCCACCTGGTCCTCAGTTCTTGCAGAAAAACAAACCTAGGTTATGTTCCTGTTCTCTATTAACATGAAGCAGACAAACGTTTCTCAAAGAGGAGGTAATTGTGGTCCCAGTTCAGTTGTACTGAGGATTTGTATTGGGGGAGGGAGGGAGAAGGCACAGTTCTCCGCAGAGCGAAGTGCTTCATTTTTAGCTCATATATAGTGCTGCAGACTTCAAAGTAAATTTTGCAGTGTTATAACAAAATATTACCATTGGAGTGCTTAGTGAGGATAAAATTTTACTCATCACGGGATGATCATAAGTATTAGCAGTACATACCTTTTCCTTGATAAAACATTTTTCCATATATGTATGCTCTAACTTCAGTTTTATCTTTTATGGGTCAGCAAATTAGAAGAAGAACTGGTTGCAGCAGAAAGGCTTGCAAGAATATTGAATACTTTGTTTAGGAAATAATTATTGAAAGACTACTTGTAATGCAGTACCTGACTAATATATACCAAGTTATAGGTGATTGGTGATTCTTGTTAGCGGCTGAATCACAGAATCACAGAATCGTAGGGGTTGGAAGGGACCTCGAGAGATCATCTGGTCCAACCCCCCTGCCAAAGCAGCTCCCCAGCACATATTGCACAGATAGGCGTCCAGACGAGTCTTGAATATCTCCAGAGAAGGAGACTCCACCACCTCCCTGGGCAGCCTGTCCCAGGGCTCTGTCACCCTCACTGGGGAAAAGTTCTTCCACATGTTGGTGCGGAACTTCCTGTGCTCCAGTTTACAGCCATTGCCCCTTGTCCTATCTCCACAGACCACTGAAAAGGGGTTGGCCAATTCCCCCTGCATCCCATACTTAAGATATTTATAAACATTAATTAGGTCCCCCCTCAGTCTTCTTTTCTCCAGGCTGAACAGCCCCAGCTCACTCAGCGTTTCCTCACAGGGGAGCTGTTCCAGGCCCTTAATCATCTTCATAGCCCTTCTCTGGACTCTCTCAAGTAGATCCCTGTCCTTTTTATCCCAGGGAGCCCAGAACTGGACACAATACTCCAGGTGGGGCCTGACCAGGGCAGAGTAGAGGGGGAGGATCACCTCCTTCGACCTGCTGGCCACACTCTCCCTGATGCATCCCAGGATCCCATTGGCCCTCTTAGCCACCAGGGCACACTGCTGGCTCATAGCCAACCTGTCATCAACCAGGACCCCCAGGTCCTTCTCCACAGAGCTCTTCTCCAGCAGGTCATCCCCCAGCCTGTACTGATACAGACGGTTATTCCTCCCCAGGTGCAAGACTTTACACTTGCTTTTATTAAACCTCATCTGGTTTCTCCCTGCCCAGCTCTCCAGCCTGTCCAGGTCTCGCTGGATGGCAGCGCAGTGTTCCTGCATGTCAGCCACTCCTCCCAGCTTTGTATCATCGGCACTTGCTGAGGGTGGATGCTATTCAATCCTTTGCTGTGAACATTTCTGATCTTCCCTGCAACTGTGATGACTCTTTGCTGCTGAAATATCCCTAAACAAAGGAGTCAGGGAAGCATTCTGAAAATACCGGCTGCACTAATTAATGTTAGTACCTTCTTTGCTTATACAGAAGGGAAAAAGAGCAGCGCTATACATTTTTCGCATGCAGAGACTTCATAAGTACTTAGACCTAACAGTTTCCTTGCTGTTCTTGCGGGGTGCAAAGTGCAATTGGTGTACTTGACTGTGTAAGAGAGAGTGATCTGTTGCTTTGTGCTCTCCTCCCCTTCCTCTGCCAACTGCATCCTGAGACTCGTGCAGGTGTCTTAAAATACCGGAAAGTTTTGTTCCCCTCCTCAGGTCCAGTTGTTAGATAATGGGGAGGGTGGGTGGTGGTGGTGTTTGAATTATGATCTGATATGCAGCAAAGAGAGGCCCAGATGATCTTTTGATCTTTCACCCTGGCAGATGTGGGATGGAATGGGATCTGCTAGGTCATTGTCGTGGTTTTGCCCCGGCCGAGGGCCGCACCCCACACAGTCGCTTGTACTTTTAAAAGGAAGGGGGAGGGAAAGTTGGGGGAGGGGGAAAAGGGAAGGAAGAAAGGAGGGAAAGAAACCACAACCTAGAAACCAGAACCACGCAGGTTGGGATAAGGATAGTTTACTAAACAATAACAGAAAACTAGATATAACAATAACAGAAGTTTAAAGTACAAAATAGATGAAACTGGTGATACACAATGCAGTTTCTCACCAAACCACAGAACCCAGGCCGCACTGCTTAGAGCCATCCCCGAACCCAGAAACTGCCCGTCCTGGCGTTGTCTCCTCCTCTTCCCCCCAGTCCCCCTTTATACTGAGCATGACGTAACTGGCATGGAATATCCTCTTTGGCCAATTCGGGTCACCTGTCCTGGCTGCGTCCCCTCCTTTCTCGTTAGTAAGGAAGTATGAAGAACTGAGAAAGGTCCTTGATTGCCCGGCAACAACCAGAAACATCAGGGTGCTATCAGCACTGTTCTCATCCTAACACCCAAACATGGCATTCCATCCACTGCTAAAAATAATTAACTCCATCATAGCTGAAACCAGGACATTATCCACCCCTTATTCCATACCATTTACGTCATGACCAGATCCAACAATTTTCTTTGGGTACAACCAGTTTGGTGTTTCACACACCCATATATGTATGTACACATGTATGCACACATACGTGCATACAGATCTTATTCCCTCAGTCTGTGAATCATCCCTCTGAAGTTGTTGAGTTCATTTAGTCCATGATTTTCAGGCTCCATTTGTCGTAACAGTTTCTCAGGATAATTGTATGTTCCATTGGCTCGTTGCATGCTGCATCTCAGGCTCTTGACTGATACACCTGGCATGGTCCATGCTCATAGTCTGTGGGTCAGAGTTTATTTTCAAAGGGAAAAAAGAAAAAAAAAGTTCTTGAGAGGCCAGGCTTTAGTTCCATCATCATGGCACTCATTCTTCATTAACTTGTATGACTCCGGCTATAATGCTATGGTACAACATACAGCAATCATAACAATAATGAATATACAATAATGGGTTATTTGGCAATTATTATAATTTCTACTTTATTAATTATATTGGCTATTCTCACCCAAAATCAAATCCCCTTGAGGTACGCATCGAACTTCTCCATCCCTCTGCATTACCCACCAAGTACAGCCAGGTCCTTGAGCAAAAGCAATTCCAGACATGGGTTTACCTTTGCCTGAAGCAGGGATGACCCAAACTCTCTTTCCCAATACACTCTTCATATGCACTACTGGGACTCTGTCTCCTTCTACAGTACGTGGAAATTTTGCCTGGGCAGGGCCAGCCCGATTGGTAGATCCCCTAGAGTTAACTAACCACGTGGCTTTGGCCAAATGTGTATCCCAGTGCTTGAATGTCCCACCACACATTGCTTTCAGTGTAGTTTTTAAAAGTCCATTATATCGTTCAATTTTCCCAGAGGCCGGTGCATGATAAGGAATGTGGTACACCCACTCAATGCCATGCTCTTTGGCCCAGGTGTCTATAAGAGTGTTTCGGAAGTGAGTCGCATTGTCTGACTCGATTCTTTCTGGAGTACCATGTCGCCAGAGGACTTGCCTTTCAAGGCCCAGAATTGTATTTCGAGCAGTGGCATGGGGTACGGGATATGTTTCTAGCCAGCCGGTAGTTGCCTCCACCATTGTAAGCACATAACGTTTGCCATGGCGGGTTTGTGGGAGGGTGATGTAATCAATCTGCCAAGCCTCCCCATATTTGTATTTCATCCACCGTCCTCCATACCAAAGGGGCTTTAACCTCTTAGCTTGCTTGATTGCAGCACATGTCTCACATTCGTGGACAACTTGTGCGATGGCATCCATGGTCAAGTCCACCCCTCGATCCCGAGCCCATCTATATGTTGCATCTCTCCCTTGATGACCCGAGGTATCATGAGCCCATCGAGCCATGAATAATTCACCCTTATGTTGCCAGTCTAGATCTACCTGAGCCACTTTAATCCTAGCAGCCTTATCTACCTGATGGTTGTTTTCATGTTCCTCCATGGCCCGACTCTTAGGTACATGGGCGTCGACATGACGTACCTTTACAACAAGTTTCTCTAACCGAGCAGAGATATCTTGCCATAAGTCACCAGCCCATATAGGTTTGCCTCTACGCTGCCAGTTGTTCTTTTTCCACTGCTGCAACCACCCCCACAGGGCATTCACCACCATCCATGAATCAGTATAAAGGTAGAGCATTGGCCACTTTTCTCTCTCAGCAATGTCCAGGGCTAACTGGATGGCCTTCACCTCAGCGAACTGGCTTGATTCACCTTTTCCTTCAGTGGCTTCTGCTACTCTTCTTATAGGATTCCATGCAGCAGCTTTCCATCTCCGATGCTTACCCACAATGCGACAAGACCCATCAGTGAACAGGGCATATCGCTTCTCATTCTCTGGCAGTTCGTTGTCGGGTGGGGCTTCTTCAGCGCGTGTTACCTCCTCATCCTCTGGTGACATCCCAAAATCTTTGCCTTCTGGCCAGTCTGTGATCACCTCCACGATTCCTGGGCGATTGGGGTTTCCTATTCGAGCCTGCTGTGTAATTAGTGCAACCCACTTGCTCCACGTAGCATCAGTGGCATGGTGTGTAGAAGGAACCTTCCCTTTGAACATCCAGCCCAGCACCGGCAGTCGGGGTGCCAGGAGGAGCTGGGCTTCAGTTCCAATCACTTCTGAGGCGGCTCGAACCCCTTCATAGGCGGCCAGTATTTCCTTTTCTGTTGGAGTATAATTGGCCTCAGATCCTTTGTAGGCCCGACTCCAAAACCCCAGCGGTCGACCTCGAGTCTCCCCTTGTGCTTTCTGCCAGGATTGTATACAGCATGCGGTGGTTTTGCTGCCACAGCCGTGGACACAGCCTTGTGAATAAATACCACAGCATCGTGACCAGAGATTGCTTAAACAACAGTGCTTATCTTAATTGCGATAGTTAGGGTCAGATCTACCGTTATCCCAACCGTTCGTGCCCCACGTTGGGCGCCAAAATAACTGTCGTGGTTTTGCCCCGGCCGAGGGCCGCACCCCACACAGTCGCTTGTACTTTTAAAAGGAAGGGGGAGGGAAAGTTGGGGGAGGGGGAAAAGGGAAGGAAGAAAGGAGGGAAAGAAACCACAACCTAGAAACCAGAACCACGCAGGTTGGGATAAGGATAGTTTACTAAACAATAACAGAAAACTAGATATAACAATAACAGAAGTTTAAAGTACAAAATAGATGAAACTGGTGATACACAATGCAGTTTCTCACCAAACCACAGAACCCAGGCCGCACTGCTTAGAGCCGTCCCCGAACCCAGAAACTGCCCGTCCTGGCGTTGTCTCCTCCTCTTCCCCCCAGTCCCCCTTTATACTGAGCATGACGTAACTGGCATGGAATATCCTCTTTGGCCAATTCGGGTCACCTGTCCTGGCTGCGTCCCCTCCTTTCTCGTTAGTAAGGAAGTATGAAGAACTGAGAAAGGTCCTTGATTGCCCGGCAACAACCAGAAACATCAGGGTGCTATCAGCACTGTTCTCATCCTAACACCCAAACATGGCATTCCATCCACTGCTAAAAATAATTAACTCCATCATAGCTGAAACCAGGACAGTCATGTAATAATGTTCCTCAGATTATATTAGCATTATGATTTGATTTGTCTCTGCTTGTATGAAATGAGCTTATGCAGCTGTCTCCACGCATAGACCACTGGAAGACCCTGATTCATTTTTTTTTCCTTATAAAGAAGTTTTGAATAGGAGAGGCATATTGTTAATTTTGCTATTGATCAACAAGGTGTGGTAAGGCTAGCGTTCATTGCTGAAGATATTTTAGTGTGGGAACAACAGCAAGAGGTCTTCAGAGATCATGTTGGAAAGCCTTTTGGCAGGGCTCTGCTGAGAGGGCAGTCTTTTTTTTCCACATATGGAGTTGCAATTAATGTGCTTTTGGACCTTGTCTGTTACTTGTAACTGTTTTTAAATGTAGAAGCTAAAACACCTTCTTCAGAATGCCTTGAGCAGAATCATAAAAATAATTCAAATCATTTTGAGGCTTCCTACTAACAGCAATTTGAGAGTTACTTATGTGTGTACACATGTTTTATTTTCTGTTACAGTAGCTTTGAAAGTACCGAACATTTGGTAGATCCTTTAGCATACATAGAAGATTCCACAGTCTCTCTCAACTGATTATTATGTTTTAGTGCAATTTGAATTGAATGGTGTCCATCTTCAGGGACTTGGGACTTTAACTGTTTTCCCCTTATAGGGTACTGTAGTAACTGTTTGTGTTCCCATCTTTAATTTAAAGGACTCAATTAGTATTTAAGGGTAATGATGCTGAATTAAATAGCTATACCAGACGATTCTGGTTGATGCAGCTATTTGGTACAACTATCTGACTGTGTTCCAGATATATATCCTAATAAAGTTATTGATATTTGCAGTCTTTGTGCATGTCTCCTCTTAGTAATTTGAGGACTAAAGTGTTACTGCAGCCTAGGGCAATGGTTTCCATTCTGTGTGAGTTCTGCTGATGCTAAGCAGAAGTACACGTGGAAGCTGTGGGCTCTTCTGTGATTTTACGGTTACACTGTGCTTCTCCATGAAACATGCAGGTGTGATTATACAAGATGCTTGTGCTGTCCCCAGTATTTGCACAGCTGGCTACGCATACGGTAGAAAGGTTTTCCTTCTGTGGCTGAAAAATACTCTGGGTTGAAAGATACTGCTTTTATTGTGATTGGGTTAGATGACAGCTGTGCTAGAAACACAAGACATTTAGGTTTGATACAGTCTGCTTTGGCAGCAGATTCCAGCAGTGCACACACACATTCAACTTCGGTTGAGAGGGTCTTGGAGGACAGGCCACGTGAGCTGCTTGCTTCTGTGCACTGCGTGGCCCGACACTGGATTTGTAAATTGCAAACACTGCTAGGGAAATATCACAGTTTGAAAACATTTTAACTTAAATGCCTGAGGAAGCCATCAACAGTTGATAAAACTTCTGTACTCATATTCAGGCACTTAATGCAGTCTGAGATGCAGAACACGTTTCTGTGTTTATGTTTTCAACACAGTGTTTGCAACTGCCTCGTGGCTGTAAGCTCTGTGGTAGGGGAGAGGAGAGGCAGGGATTCAGAAAAGCAGGTGTGCCACTGATAATTTTAAATTTCTAAGATACAAAGACGACTGTAATGTGCTAATGCTAGCACATGCCACATAGTCCTGCCATGCATTTCAGTTAGGTTTCATTTCTCTGGAGGATGATGTGTGTTCATACAATGATCTGAGTTTCTGTGAGTAAAATACTATGTCTTAGGGAATGTGTTAGACTGCATTTCCAGGATCTAAAGAAGCTGGGATTTGGTATGTTCCCATGGATAATTTTCCCTTTTTTCTGTTCAGTCAGGTTGTCTGCAACGTGCGAAGGTTAGATATATTTTTCTTGGTATGTGGTTGTATTTTTAATGCATGATAGATGACAGGAATCCTGTCTCTACAGTTCTGGCTTATCTGCTGTACTTGATTTCTTCGGTTTTTGCCATTAAATCCTGTTTGAAGAAAATGTGTTATGACTTAAGAAAATAAACAAAAGCTTGAGAGGTTGTGAAATGTATTTATAGTGACAAACTCATTTATCTAAAGTTCCTGTGACATGCAAAATGAATGGTATCAAAATAAATGTTTCTTCATCAGAAATTAGAGGAAATGGGCAAATGTCCTATGGGAAAGCAAAATTTCCAAGAATGGCTATCCTGAAGGGGGGAAAAGTAATCTAAATGCTAAAAGCCATATAAGCTTTTATTTGCATATTTAATCTGTATGCAATTGGTCATTTAAATTTCTGCACTTCTATATTACTTAGAATTTTGAGCTTTTAAAAATCCTGGCCCAGCCTTTCATATGTTTTCTGTGGAGTATGGGTGGGTAGTCGGTGTAGGCCTTAGTGATAAGGCAAGGCCAGCTTGAGTCTTGCCAGGATGACACAGCAGACCAAGGTGGGGTGTGTCTTTAATGTGGTTTACAAGCATTCTTTGCTGCAGACAAGGGGTGCAGCATGGCCTTTATGTTCCACATCTCTGCAGACTGACTAACACGTAGTTTGGCTGAATCTGAGCATGTTGCTTCATGTCTATTTTAAATTAATCTTTTTTGGCAAATTTAGTGGCTTGCTTTCTTCTTATTGACAAGAAGTCTATTGAAGGAATCCTAGCAGCTCAGGTCTGTTGATTCAGATGAATAAACAATGAAGATTGAGACCTAAGAGTGAAGAGTTTGAGTGTGAATGAGTGACCTATTTTTCGGTCACGTCAATATGAGTAAGTGTTCAAAGAACAATGATGTGTTAATCTACATACTACGGGGGCTTAATTTACTGAAGGGAATTGATGAGAGAACGCTTAACATGACATGTTAATGATAAAATGTGAGCAGAGCTCAGATTTTGCGGTAGCATCTCTGAATATGCATGTGGACACAGTGGTCAGCTTAGGAAGCAAACTGTGTCCAGTTCTGGGCTCTGTGTCCAGTTTTGGGCTCCCTGGTATAAAAAAGACAGGGATCTCCTGGAGAGAGTCCAGAGGAGGCTACGAAGATGATTAAGGGCCTGGAACAGCTCCCCTATGAGGAAAGGCTGAGTGAGCTGGGGCTGTTCAGCCTGGAGAAAAGAAGACTGAGGGGGGACCTAATTAATGTTTATAAATATCTTAAGTATGGGATGCAGGGGGAATTGGCCAACCCCTTTTCAGTCATCTGTGGAGACAGGACAAGGGGCAATGGCTGTAAACTGGAACACAGGAAGTTCCGCACCAACATGCGGAAGAACTTTTCCCCAGTGAGGGTGACAGAGCCCTGGGACAGGCTGCCCAGGGAGGCAGTGGAGTCTCCTTCTCTGGAGATATTCAAGACTCGTCTGGACGCCTATCTGTGCAATATGAGCTGGGGAGCTGCTTTGGCAGGGGGGTTGGACCAGATGATCTCTCGAGGTCCCTTCCAACCCCTACGATTCTGTGATTCAATTCTGTGATTCTGTGAAGTTGGAATAAACAGGATTTTACCTATGAAATAATCTTTCTTGCTTCAGCAATTTCAGAAACACACAGTTGAAAAAAACATTCTTTGGTCTGATGTGTGTAAATAAGAATCATAATTAGCCACCTCATTTTTGTTAACTTGGATGTTTTTGCCTCCTGACTTCTAAGATTTGCATACCAAAGTGAGTAGCAGTCTTGCTTTTGGGAAGTGTAAGACTAGAATACTAAGCACCGAGTCTCCAGGGATGAAAGAGTAAATTAGGTGACTCTGCAGCATGTTCTGAAGTAGGTGGTGATTGGGAAACATTACATTGAATATTCTCTCCGAAATTAAATGAACATTTACATAGATTTTAGATCACTTGTGGCCTTTAAGCCGTGCTTGTGCAGATAGAGGAGAAAGGTTCTCAAAGCTCCCAAGGAGAGGATTTCTGGAGGTGCTGTAGGTGATTTCCTTTGACAGGAATCTGCCCCAATGGCTGGAAAATGCCATCTTCTCTTTTGTAGAGATTAATGGTGCAAATTGAGGTAAGTGCTTTATATTAGTCCAAAAGAAAAACACACTTTTTAGAAATTCTGCCCAGATTTGTAAGCAGGCCTATGTCAAACAGCAGAGTCTGACTTGCTACTTTTATAGTCTCTTACAATGGAGTCCGTAACAGTGATAGAAATGTTCTGGAAAGAAACAGGCTCTAGCAAGAAATGACACAAATCCTAAACAGAGGGTGAGCCATGATTCTGTTTTCAAAGCTAGTGTTCAATAGGATAGCTGATCAACCTTCTAGGCCTTCAGTTTAAAAGGATGCTTTCAGAATTGAAAATCAAGCAAGTTTTGTTACCCTTTAAAATGATGCAGTGTTATTTAAGAGCAAGATAGCATGGGAGAATGTAATAATGAGATGCTGCTCTCTTATACCATGTAGTGTCTGACCTGCTAAAGAGATTTTTATTGGCTTGAGTTGTTATTATATAGTAAGCCCTGAACCTTTCTGCTTACCCATTGAGGGATTTTGTTGAAAGGCAAGTATGAACAGCTTCAAGTTCTTTTTAGGATTTTAAGGTGAAAAAAGATTCATATGTAGGGGATAACTGTGGGAGATTTTTTTTTATTTTCTAAGACAGAAAACGTTGAATTTATACCAAAAATAAGCTTTATTTGAGATTTTCATCTAAGACACAGTAGAGCTCTGACTGTATGATAAAAGGCAGTTTTGTGAAGATGCTTTGAAATCTGTGATTGTTTACAGTTGATGAAACAGTCATAAGTGAACCCACTGCAAAACGTATCAGTGAACTAAATGGGATGGGGGAAGATTTGAGTAAAGGTGAAGTTTCCAGTAGAAGAAAGAAAACCATTAAAATACAAACAAAAGAAAACTCCTTTTAAATAACTAATTAGGTATCCTCAGTGTAATGTGAATACTAGAGCTGAGTTTCCCCCTCTCACAGACCTAACATTGCAGTATTCTAAGTTATTTTCAGGAGGAATATGGGGGTTAATCTTTGTCTTTGCAGCCTTCATTTGGATTTCCAATTTGTTTGCAAACCATTTAAATTAAACTAATGATAGACTGGTAAGTTTTGAAGCAGCTTGATGTTAAGTTAGATTTCTTGTGCCAAGATGACTGCTTCTAAATTCTGGTAACATCCTTCTTATTAAATAAACCTTGATATCATTAATGGTTCTGTAGGTATTTTCTGCTATTATAGCATGTATTTGTACTATTATGCATCTGTTACCTTACATGCATGCTACTTGATGGTACTTTCAGAACTTCAGAACTACGAAGAAAATTGGTTCCTTCCATGTGGAATTTGTGACCATCAGACAGAAAAACCCCATTTCAGTGGCTTACTTTTTTGTTTTCCCCATTCTAGACCTCTGTATACTAATCATTAATGTTGTAATTAATTCTCTTTTTTTTTTAAACACTGTGAAAGGAACTACAAACCAACAGATCAATGGTTTCTGATGCACATAACTGTACTAAAGCTTGCTTCATTTGGAGAATTCAAACACCTTCATGGGGCATACAAAAAATGGAAAATACAGGGAGAAAAAACTCATGCATCTCAACAGCTTCAAAAGCTGCAATCTTGCTTTAGTGTATGTGGGTTGCTGTGTTCCATGAAAAATATTCCCTGGAGCCTAAATTTCAAGAAACTAAGGATGTTGTCTGGTAGTAGTTATGATATATGGTATTACTTCCCAGTGTTTTGAAAAAATTTTATTAAAGTGTCTCTCATCTGGACCACTGCATTTATACTGTGTGTAAAAGCATTCTTTTATTTGTTGACCCTCAGGTTTCTTTGTTCTTTTGAATTTTGAGGTTTGCTGTCATCAGCAGACAAGGTTGCTGTGCGTTGTGCAAACTAGTGCAATGCCCTTGTTTTTTCTGGCTTGCCTTCAGTCTCTTTTGCTGTATGGTTTTCTTGAGGTTCATAGAATCAGTTGTACAGAGATGTTTTCTACTCTGTTTTTTCTGATTCCTAGCACATCGGGATCCTGATTTATGGCTGAAGTTCCTTGCAAGACACATTATGCTAACAGTAAATGCAGACTGAAATAATTTATCAAGTGCTAAAACATTTAAAAATCACTTTCCAGACTTCTGATATCTCCATATTTCCATCTTAAATTATCATTCATAGCTGTATGTTAACATGAAAACTGTGTGCAAGATTATGTACAGCACATGTTCGTGTCTCAGGACAAAAAAGTACCTGAATTTTGAATAGCTCTTCTATCCAGCTGAATGGTAAAAGGTCAACCCTAAAGATTTTTTTAGTTTTAGTGAAAATTATAAAGGTAAGTGACTGCTAAGTTCTTTTATAGTTATGACATGATTTGGAATTGTGCAGTTTGTTCTCAAGCAGCAAGATAAATGGTACAATTATGGTGAAAATATGTGCAGAAATTAAGGAGAGATTTTGCCATATTTCAGCTTTCCAGTGTGACTTAGAAATTGCAGTCTTGAAGCCACTTATCTAAATCAATGTGCAAGACTGCTTTAGCTTTTGTTATTTATTTATTTATGCAGGTGGAAGGTCTACTGGAAGTTAAAAGACTCTAAAGCCATCAAGGGTCTTTCTAAGCTTGGTTTAAATCGTTTTAAATGTTCCTCTCTCCTGTGTATAATGCCTCAGTGAGCAAGTAATGATGGATGCCACTTAATGGCTCTGCAGAATGTGACTAAAATAGAAAGATCTCTCACGTTCAGGAAGTAGGAATTACAGTAGATGGCTATTTCATGTGTTTCAGAAATAATGTATGCCCTTCTTGCTAGCGAATATAAATTGCAGTGAAAAATATGCCTGTCTTGTTTTTAGTGTGAGCTGCCTTCAGCGAATATTGCTCTGTCTGTGATGCATCTTTTCAAACTGGTTTGCACCTTATTCAGTGCCTTTGGTGCCATGTAGGGAAGAAGTCCTTTTTTGTTCTGAAGACAGATAGTCGGTGTCAGAGTGAATCATCAACTCTCCTTTGGCTGTCTGTTTTCTTTTTCAGTATTTATCTAGGTATATTGGAAACTTAATAAAAAAATTAGCTTCAGTGTAAACATCTTTTGCCCATCTTGAGTCAGCCATAAACATAAAAAAAAAGAAAATACTTCATATTGGCTGCAATGTAGGATTATTTTCTCATTATGAACCTGAGTAGCAGTGATATGGCTTGAAATTGAAATTAATTAGTTTCTGTTGAAGGCAATTATTAATTCTTACCATTATTATAAATACTTTGGGAACATGATCCAATGACACAGAAAATCAGATGATCAATGAAATGATACAATAATGACTTTGTGTTATTATGAAGTCAAGCTGCACTTCACAGTTCTTTAGAACAGTGATTAATTAGATAATTTTTACTTTCATCAAAGCATTTATAAATGTTAGCAAGTATGTGGTTCTCATTTTTCATGTCTAGGCATTGGAAGTATTTTATCTATGTCTTTCCTAATTTTTCACAGTGCTGTAGGGTTTTGGATTTTCTTGGTTGTACCAAAGCCTGTATCTTTGCTTTAGCTGCTTCTTGCACTCTGTTACGATAGCCTTGGGATTCAGGAGGAGTGTGGTGCTGCAAGTCAGCTTTGGTGGTGGCAGGCAATAGACAGCCTTGGAGAAATATCTTAACCTGTCTTTGCTTTATTTCCATTATGACGTAAAACAGAGGAGTTTGTGAAAGCCACTTCAGTCACATTTGCAGTCGTGTTTGAAAAGGAAAAAACAGAAATTAATTATGGAGTTGTTGATCACCAGGGAAGTTTGTGGGGATGAAGCAGGTCCAAGGTTAAGTTAGGAAGTCAGTTGACATGCCAGGATCAGGCCAGGAGACAGCCCAGTGCTCACTAGACAGTTCCATGGTGATGAGGCCGAGTCACTGTCCAGCTATGAAATCATCAGATCAGTGGAGCTTGTAGCCAGGCACAGACATGGTAGTCACAGAGATGGAGACAGGCATAACTGTGAGAGCTCAGGCAGGGACTAGTGGCCCACGCTTGAACGGAGCCCTTCTGCAAGGGGTATGGAGCTGAGGCTGTGCCCTCAAGGCTCTGACAGCCATTCTTCATATCCATGCATAGTTTCAAACAAAAGATGCTTTTCGAAAATCAATACGGGAAAGAATATCCTGAGGAGCAGAGAACTATTGGCAATCTTATGAGACCTTTAATTTATCAAAGACAGTAACTGAAAACGCCATTGTAGTGAAGAAGTTCTGCAGTGCAGGCAGCAGCTGCCAGAGGGGAATGCACTAGATGGCAGCAGCCAGTTACTGTGGCAGTGGTGACCACAGGATTCCCAAAACAAGACTGGAGAGCCTCAGTAGATGCAGACTCTATTGGAGGAGGATTTTTCTTGTCCTCTGACTGTGGGCCGTAAGTATGATCAGTATGAAAATCTAAGTCTCTGTTTCATCATGAAGTGGAAAAAAGATTCTAGCTGCAGGGGCTGCTTGCTGTTCTAATGGACCTTTTCTACTCTTGACAGTAAAGGAAAACTTCTCCAAGCATTCTAAGTAAACGTGTCTGATATTAGTGTGAATAGGATTTCATGTGACAGACAGCTACTGAGGCCTTGTGAGTTCATTCCTAAAATGGGAGAAGGACACAATTACTACTATGTGCTCTGGACAAACATTTGGGATTGTGGTGACTACAGTAAAAGGTACTTTCACAGGTAATTGGGAATTCTACATGTTGTGGAAGAGAACAGGGGCATTTGTGGTAGGTAGCTGCTGAAGGAAAGGACTTGCATACAAATCAACCCTCGGTGTTCTGGTGTCGGTTATCTTGGCCCTTACATTGGAGAAGTCAATAAAGTAGTGTAAAGGCGTGCTGCAGACTGTGCCTTTGTGGTGGTCCTTGTAAAGGACGTCAGAGAAAGTGTCCTTCAAAGGAAAGGAATCAGTAGCTCACAAGCAGCTGAGTACATAGGCACTGGACACAACGTCAGAAAATTGCGAGTTATTCATTGGAACATTAACACGAACAGTCATGCAGCTACAGACTCCCCAGGACTGAGGCAACAGGCTGGTGGCCAACTTCCTGAACTGTCTGAGAATTCTGAGAAGACCAGAGGTTAAACCTTTAGGGGATGGTTGTTTAGCCCAGGCTCCCGTTCCCTCGCTGTGGTAATGATAATGCTGCAGTGAACCATTTATGCTCAATTCATTTCTATGTTTTTCTGATTTTGGCAGACTAGAGGAAACATCACTTTAAAAGAGCTTGAATACTATGTTTCTCTCATTTTAGTTGTAGAATTATTATGATGATGTTTTTCTTATTTTTTTCTTTTGCTAATTATGATTGATGCTCTTTGCTACAAACATCCCATATTTTGACTGGCACTAATGTAAAGCATAGAGGTCTTTCTGAAGGTTTTGATGCTGAGATAACAGAATAGGGAACAGGATACTAGGCATTCTGTTTCTTCTGATTGAAAGCTGCCCAGGCACAGCCTTTGTCAGTGTGAGGTCCAGACCATATGCAGAAACAAGACAGGCACATTTTCTCATGAAACATTAAGAGTGTTCTATTTTAGGATAAATTATTAGTATTTTAGAGACTGATTCATTTTACTTCCTTTTCCAGTGAAAAAAGGTGATGAAAATACACAAAAAGCCTAGTCCATGAAAACTGAATTTCTGTTGCAAATTACATGTTTTCCAATGGCAAATCCAGCCCTTTTTCTTAACCCTTTTCAGTGATATTTGACTGGTCTGTCAGTACAGGTGAGCTTAGCAGAGTATGTTTTTCTTTCTCAGTAAAGAGTGATTATGACATTAATATACATATGCTGTTCCCTTTCCAAGTTTAAAGTATTCTGTAATTAATTAGTTTTACAGAGCGGTTTAATGAAGTAATATAAAAAGTTGAGGGCATAATTTTACAGTTCTTCAATAAATACTGATGTATATATATTTGATATTTAATAATGCTCTTGGGTTTTAGTGGTTTTTCTCTTCATAGGGCATTTGTGGGGTGTTCTGGGTGACCCCTGAGGGTAGGAGAAAGGGCAGGAGTGATTTATGGTATTGTTACGCTAGGAAAGTGTTGCTTAGGCAGTCTTTAAACATTTGATGGTCTTTACATTAATTCCAGCAAAAAGATGTATGTTTGGATTGCAGGTCTGAGTTACAATGAATTTATCTGCTTGTCTCTAGAGAGGTGAAATTCTTCTAAGATCGTTTTGTTATTGTCCTTATTTCTACAACAGATTCATTGCAAGGGTTTGCATTGCTTTGACAGGTGCTTTGCGTGCTGGCACTTGGTAAGATGCAGCCTAGAGAGTCACTGGGAGGGGCACTCACTCAGAAATGTCTTTACTTGGCAATATGACAGGCAAAAATGCAAGGAGTAAATAGTCAGGTACAGTCCAAGGAAAGCTGTCATGTGTTGGATGTCAAAGCTGTTGTGTTAAGCATAAACGGCGAGAGCTTGGTAGCAGGAGGAGCTGTGGGGGTAAGATCTGTGTAAGGGGCTCAGGGGCTGCCTTGTGCCACTCTCAGCTGCTGCACATATTTGAATTTGTATGTGTGAGCATATATACGCATGCACATATGTATATTATTAAGATACACTTGACAAAAATACTGAGGTGGGAGGGGATAAAGAATCCAAAATGTACACTGGTAGACAAGTTTGGTCTGAGTAAGCAATTCTGGGTTGGGTGTCTGGTGATACCTTGAAAATACTCTTCAGGGAACTTCCTTCTTGCAGTCTTCCTGGTTTAAAATGATAATGAAGCTGCATAGTTACCTTGTTAGGCACTGATGAATCATACTACATGTCTTGGAATACTCTCTTTAGTTACAGTTATTTAACTGAGCTTGTTACCCTGTGGGTTTTCCCATTAATTTTCCTGCACTAGCTCCTGTTACAGTTAACTCTGATTACATCAGTTAACTTTTTTTTTCTTTTTTTTTTTTTTTAATAAAAGCATGTAGTTTTTCTCCTCTAGCAAAGTGAGATTGAGTTACATCAGAAGTGAATATGGCAGTATTTTGTTTACCTATCTTGTGTTTGAATGTCTACTCTGTTCTGGAAGACGACCAGCTTGTAGTTATCTGCTTCAGTCAATAAACTCCTGATAGTTTAATAAGGAACATGGTGCATT
Organism: Porphyrio hochstetteri; assembly: GCA_020800305.1. Classification (NCBI taxonomy): domain Eukaryota; kingdom Metazoa; phylum Chordata; class Aves; order Gruiformes; family Rallidae; genus Porphyrio; species Porphyrio hochstetteri. The sequence continues at coordinate 7,112,101 of CM036915.1, read as the reverse complement.
AGCAATATTTATTCAGTTTATCAAAAGAGGACTGCACTAGAACTTATAATGCTTTTACCGTTTAGAGAAAGTACAGTGATACGACAGTGATTATATGGCTTCAATCCATCATTTTCTGGTTATCATCTCTCTTAATAGTCACCAATAGGAGATTTTAATGTTTCAGACAAAAAGTTGATTGGCATTTATTACACAGTAACACTGGAGAAGGAGGTTCATTTCTCATTTAAATTTGCACGTTATTTTATGGGGATTGATTTCTCATTTATTTTTTAGAAGCAGAGCTCATTTCAGGTATTTTTCAAGTATTATGAAAGAATATAAATGCCGAGTAAATTTTTTTATTGCAGAGGTGCTTTCATTAGATAGAATTATTTTGCTACCATAAAAATGTTGTGGCACTTACAAAATTATGTATTTCAAGGACAGCAATAGTAAGAACTGATGCCTTTGAGGTCTGAACATCAAATTTGAAATATAAAGTGCTTTTGGAGCTTTAGATTGAAGTCCCAGGAGGAGTGATTCAGACCTCTATCTCTTGGCTGCTAAATTAAGGGGGTTTTGCAGTTTATTGTGACAGATGTGTTGGCTGAGACCTTGCAAAGTAAAGTGCCATCTGCTCTGTTTTGGGCATCAGGAGTCTTTGTCACAATATGGAAGTACTCATTTTCCTTGCTTCTTTGCAATTACATAAATGGCTTTATCTTTTGTAATGCCTTTTCAATTTGTCTGTCTGGAATCCAGTAATGTGGACTTTATATGAATCAAGTGAATTTCTTCTTCTAGTGAAAGGAGCATACGACATGACAAGTTGCTCTCCAAACATTACAGGATTGCAAAATAGTTGTTCTACTGCCTAGCTGTTGCTATTCTCAAAAATCTAACTTTGTGCTGGAAACCTGTGCAATGAGCCACAGCAGTGCTCAGTAATGGGCCAACTGAGACACCATGGTGTTCTCTTCCCCAGAATACTTTTTTGGCCATAAATCAGAGATGATGTAATTCTAGTGGTGAATGCTTAATGGACTCTTGTTTATTGTTACAATAGGAAAAATAGGTGGCACTTTGTCTTCCTCTGTGTGACATCTCACACAAACTCTCATGGTTAATTTTTATATAAGCCTTAGTAGGTCTGAGGGGTTTTTTTATTAAGATGCCAGTATCTTGACAGTGCAGAATGTTACGATTAAACTAGATTTTAATGACTGAAATCACAAATAAAGTTTTAATGTGAAACTGTAGTGCTTTTTCAATAATATATTAATATTCTGAAAACCTAAGAGTATTTACAGTGTTTTCAGAAAATTATATTGTTTCCAGGGCTGTTCAGTTAACTGCTATTAGTGCTGAATGTATGAGATATTCATAGCAAAATACAGTAGCTGATGTTTTGGTATCATAGGAATGTGTTCTTGAGATGTCAGGTTTGTTAGCTACATATGCTTATTTAACAGCTTGTCTCATGCTATTTTAGTATATGACAGGATACTTTTGGCAGAGGTGAAGTTGGAAAGTTCTTGAAAATCATTAATAACAGAAGGGGAGATTGAGAGGCTGTAGCATGGATTGACCAAAGTTAGACAAGATTATAATGTAAACAAGGAGAAGAAATTAAATTTATCATCAAATACAAATTTTACCTGTACGCTGCTGTCACTTCAGATATAGGAGATCTTCAGTGGTAAAAAATTAAGTTTATATGGTACGTGTACAGATGGTTCCTCTGTTTTTCCATTTTTGTGGGTATGTGTTTAGTTATCTATCTAATATATATAAAATTATTAAGTGTATGGTAACTGCCATAGGATATAGATCCATGTTTGTTATGTCTAAAGAAACTGAGAGCCATTAATGCTTGCTTAGTTTGCTGTAGAGAGTAAGAGATGACTGAGATAATGGAGGTGAGAGTGTGTGTAATAACTTCCTTAGATGTGGGCAATGGAAAGAGAAAGTTTACATTGTGCTCTGAAAGATATATGTAAGTTTGTCTTAGAGTTACATGGGAAATTGTTTGGTTTCCAAAAGATCAGAGTAGGTGCAAGGAATGTGTGTAATTGATGAGGTCTGCAGGAGATGTTAAAAGCAAGAAAAATCCTTAGGAATAAAACAGTTGTCCCATTCACTAAAAACATAAATGAGTGGGGCATTTTCTTTATTTTGAAATTACAGTTTTCTAAACATTATTACAGCTATGACTAGTTGCTATAGTAATAATGGGTTACGTCCCTTAGCAAATACCTAATGTATCTATAGCTAGGAGCAGTCTTACCTATTCATATTTCCTGCTCATGGACACTAAGTCTAACAGCTTGTTAGAGTCACAACCTGTAGTATGGGGACTCCTTGACTTGTGATTATAGTAGCACACATTATTTTCGTGTTGCTGGTAGACTTTAGTTTTCCAAAGTTGCACAGTTCTGGTCTGGTATTTCAAAAGGTAACAGATTTCTGTGTGTATTTGCAGAAGCTTAGCATTGCTGGTATTTTTGTAGCAAGTCCTACAACAGTCAAGATGTTGCTCTCTTTTTGGAACTACAATTAAAAATTGTTGAATAGAAATAGAATAGAACTTTAAAAAGCAGGATGTTGTTTGAGGAACAAACCACTGTAATGATATTTAAAAATGGTTAAACAAAGTCTTTTTTTAGTAGTCTTTAATTGTGTACTACTTCAAACATACCATTAGAAAAAGTGGTATATCATCAACCAGATAAGAAATCATTGTGCAAATAGATCTGTAAATATTAAAGACAATGTAAAAAACCCAAAACAAACTTGCAAAGGACTTTAACCTTATGTGTATATACTGAATCTTGTCTTGTCAGACTTACTGCAAAAGGACCCTTCAAAACTTTGGCCTGAGCTTCAGCTTTCTGAACCCTTGTTCAAAAATTATATTGGTTACTGTTTTTGTGAAGGTTGACTTTGGGTGGGTCTTTGCTGCAGCCTCTAATCAGGGATCAGCCAACTTGCTTTCAGAAGTCCAACTGCTTGCAGTTTAGAACAAGGGTGACTTGATGCTGTGTATGAACGTGGTGGACTACATTATAGACTCACTGATCTTCCTTCTGTGGAGCTGCAGGAAAAGGTACCAGTTCCACTTGGGGCAGAGGCAGAGTGGAACTCCTTCAATGTGGTGTGGAAGACACAGTAACTGGAGAATTGAGGATCTAAATGGCCTCTGTCCATTAATTCACTGGTTATATGCATGTTGATTAATAATAGCAGTGCAGATTAATGGCTCATTTTCTTTGTAATAGAGGTTACTATTGGTCTGTTAAGAGTTCTTGCATCATTGTTGCAGATAGAACCTGCAATGCAAAAATAAATTGCTGAAGGCATACAATCATGGAGAACTGAAAGATGATACAATCATATTGAGAAAGATGATACTAATTAACATAGCTAAATTTGGGTTGCTACAGAAATTTGTTGTAGGCTGTTTCCTGAGTTTTGAAATATGAAAATGGAAGAATTTCTCAGTGGGGGCATTATTATATAGGAAATATATTTTTTTATTATAAAAGAGCTTAGATGCTGCATTTTATGTGACTAGTACTGCAGTTTTATAAAATGCAAAGAATAAAATAGCTGCTGCCTTTTCCATGAATAAATCTTCACTGTGTGTGATGATGATGTTAGTCATGTACATGCATGCAAAAAATTTGTGTTTCTTAGAAGAGCCTCAAAGAGAATTCTAGCAGAGTTTTGAGCAACCAGAAATCTGACTTGGATTAGTATTACTTTTAGATACATGGCAGTATTATTCCATTCAGTCCTGTGATCTCAGGCAAAGTATGCTAGAGCACTCCCTTGAGTGACTCAGTATTTACATTCCTAATGAGGTTTTTCAATTGCTTTCAAACTCTCCAAAACTTTTTTTGGGGGCGGTGGGTGGGTGTGGTGAGCCATGGAAAAGAGTAGCAGGGCAGAATGTTCATGCATGTGCACATAGTTATGGTGAGAGCAGTATATGATGTTAATAAGTCTAGTTAGGTGGTTGTGATTTCTGTTGCCCCTGGAGAGATATATAATATGTATTTTTGTGCATTATTACTGAATCTGTTATTTTTGTTGCGTACAGGTGTTTGAGCAGATTTTCATAAATGATCTCAAGGTTAACAGATTCTTTGGCTGGTGCTGATATGTGGGAATATAGCTGCGTTCTCACATGTGCTATGAGAAATTGCGGATTTGCATGCATGGGTTTCCCCCTGTGCAGAGCGGTTCTACCTACAATTTTTGTATAGCAATGTGTCTTTAATATAACACTGTCATAATGGTCATCGGTAAATGTCTAGTAAATATCACTTCTATATAGGAAGTTTGTTTATATTAAATATATATCATACGTATTTACAATATCCATCTGTTTTTAAACTTATAAAGTAAGGGATAAACTAACCTAACCAAACTGTTCTCTTTGATGCTTCCTACCTTCTCACCATGCTGATTATCAGGCAGGTTTTTAAACCTGTCACCGTAATGTGTTAAGAGCAGTTTGCTGGTTGGCCTGAGCTCTGTGCGCGCTGTGGCCGAAGGGGGTTCTTGGCACTACCTGTATTGAGGATTCCTTGTCGAATTCAGGAAAAAGGCTTATGTAACTGTGTGGTGAACAGGAGCTCATTAGCTTAAAATTAAACACAAGACCTTTTTCAGTGACAGCCCTCACTTGGATTTCATGTGCATCAGATTTAAGAGACCCATGGGGAAATTCACTACAGGTGATAACTCCCAAGGATTTATTTTCCAAAGCCCTTTTTTTTTTTTTTTTTTTTTCTTTCTAAATGCCTTGTCATTCCATGGGAACAAATGAGGTTTCATTGTCCTGTTCTTCACCCTCTTTTCACTGCTCTTTGCAAGTTGTCTGACTTGCTGCTTCTTGTGGCTGTATACGTTGCCTGATATTTCTAAGCTTGAAAATTTTAAGAAACAGATTAAGGTATTTCTCTGCATTGAAACAGTGCCTTTGCTATCAAATACTGTGGTATCATAAGTGGATGGAAGAGGTACAGTAATTTCGCTAGAAACCTCTCAAACATACTATATGGTACTCTTTATTGCCCTCTTCGAATTTCAGAAATAACTAACTTTTACATGATCGTGCTAAGTTGTTTATACTGCATTAACTTGTGTGAAGTATCATTATGTTCACTCAGTTGTGGTTCTAAATTCTGACAGTTTGATTTGTTGATCTTATGGGGTTTATATTATGCCAGAGAAGTGAAAACTTAAACCACCAGCCCTTCAGCACTCTGAACAGGATAGTAAGGCAAGCTATGAGAAAGAGATCAAAGTTTCTCTGAGACTGTTTCATGATAATGTAATGAAGATAATGCTCTTTAAAATAGTTCTACACAAATAATTGGTTAAATGTCACTTCAGAAACTGATGCCCCTAGATGGTGCTATTACTCAGATCCTAATTTGCTGGGAAAGCATTTTCCTGATCAAATTTTCTTTGCTCAGATGATGCATGAGACACACAATGAGGTTAGTGTAAGCTGCATTGATATAAATGATAGCAGAATTAAGCACAGAAAATTTTGTGTAACATCACTGATCATGAGATCCCTTTAACACTATGGAAGGGGTGACCTGTACATTTATGAGTGGTTTAGGTCTTGTAAGCGTGCAATTTGTGCCTTACTAAGAAAGAAGGCTATAAGGATCTTTCAGCTACATCTGTGTAGACACAGCATGGTGTCTTTGCACCTTTGTTGTACTTTGGATGAATCACTAAGGATTTTGTATTTTTTGCATTTATTTGGTATACAGGTAAATTTTGATTTTCAATTAACAAACCGATTTTTGGAAAAGGAATGCTATCACTTTAATTTCAGGAATTCATGAACATTGCAACATCACCTTAAGCCAAGGAAAGCAGAGAAATCAAGCCATAAGCTTTACATTCTTACTGAAGTCTGGAATTTGATTAAATATTACATTTCCTTCATGGAAATTGATGTTTTACTAGTTAATGTACTTTCTGCTTATTTCACATCAATTCTATGGGAATAATTATGATCAAATTCTTTTTCCCAAACAGTGCTCTGAGCATGGTTCCTGTAATAATACATTTCTGATGCAGTAGTTCTGCATTTCATTTTTTGTTGCTTGAATAAGCAAAAGTAAAACACAATACCAATAGAAGTGTGGTGACAGAATCAGAGAGACATTGTGATTAGATATAACTAAAGTAATATCTCTGAGCTATTTTCAGTCATTTAAGTTGGAATTTTTCAACATGTAGAAACCCTCGATGTCTCTCTTGGGACCTTTGTAAATGATTTTTTTCCACCCGAGTCAATTGCTTCCATTTAATATTGCTAAGCAGTTGAGCAGATGAGCAGATTGAATGGCATCTGTAAAAACAAACAAACAAACAAAAAAACCCACCAAAAAACCCCCAAAAGAACAAAACCCAATTAAATACCTTTATATGTAATGCTGGGATCAATAAGTTGCGTTCAGCAGTTGCATCCTAATCAGCCCCAGTTTCAAACACATATAGAATTTTTTATTATAAATAAAATCTAGTTTCCAAACATAGATACTGTGTGCTTAATTCTGTGTAAATAAAAGATAATTAAGAATAAATGGGTTAAGCAGCATTTAAATTAAAATAACCATTCCATGTGGTCCTCTAACTCCCAACCTCAACTTCACCAAATTCCAAGTATGGTAATTGTTGAATGTCATCAGCTTTGTAAAGCTGGTTTAGAATCCTATTAATATACACTACCTAGTCATCTGGGGAATATTTGGAAATCTAAACATAGACCCATCACAAGCAACAGCAACTATTAATAGCTCCTTATGCATGCAAAGGTGTGAATGAACACCATGTAAGGAGCCATCGCAGAATCTGAGTCCAAACTGAAGTTGCAGTGGCAGCAGCTGTGTCTGGAGGGAGGACTGGAACAAGAGGGGGTGATACTGTCTGCTCCTCTGACTATTGTCATGTTGTGAGCCTTTGTCGTGCTGCCCTTACCCTGAACTGTCTCTCCGCTGACTCCTTTGTGCGCAGTTCTTCCCTCCGTGGCCAGCTGTATGTAACCCCTCCATGACCCTTTTGTCATGTTGAGGGTGCAGTGGCTATGCCTTGGGCACTGTCAATTTTTTTTTTCCTAATATGTCTTCATATTCTTTTTGCTCAAATACTGGAGAACCAGTACAGCTGAGTGTGAGTGAAATACATGTGTCTCCCTGTGGATATACCAGTGAGATATAGTGTATAGATTCCTGCTCTGTTACACCAGTGCAAGTTTGTCATGAATCATGGGCTGCTGAGTTGTTACGGAGGTCATAATTTGGCCTGTAAATGCTACTTACTTTTGATAGTGCATGAGAAGGGAGCAATGTGGCTTGGCTTTAGGAGTTATCAGAACATCTGAAAGAAAAAAAAAAAAACCTACTGTGGACTGATCAAGCAGAACTACAAGTGTTGAGAAGCAGTCATTATGGAACCTCACAGCTGCGTGCTCAGTGAAATTATCTGACTGGTAAACACAGGACTTTAAACTATTTCCTTATTTTAAGAGGATCATTATTGCCCACTTCTCCAGAATTGAAGCCTAATATGCAAAAAGAGGGAAAAATAATTTAAAAATCACCCAGTCCAGAAGGGTCAGTAAACCCATGAAATGCATATTAAGTATCTACTTGCACAGACTTCACTTCAGCCAAATGCTTGGGCCTTTTGGCTGTATGTCAAATTATGCCAGAAGCTCTGATCAATAAAGAAGCTGTTTGCCTCAAAGGCACTTCCAGCAGGATGTCTGTCCAGGGATATCTGTTAATTTGCCTGGGTGGGGTTTCGTGTATGTGTGCTTGTGTGTACATGAACATAAACTCTTAGATTTGTAGTTTCCTTAGATCTAGAGATTTAATGTTTTAAAGCAACTATCTAAAATGCACTTCCAGGTTTGTTGTTGGTTTTGCTTGAAGGTTAAAAACTGGCTCTTAACCACCTGCCATTACTGCTGCTTTGTCCTGTTTGTCCAAGTATAGCTAATAGAGCTGTTGGTGAGAAAGTGATTGTTCTTGTTTGTGAATGAAATTCTGAGAACAATTATGTTTTCCTGCTTGTTATGATAGCAGGAGTTGGGGGAAAATAAGGACAAATATGTTGTTACAGAGGAGGATGTTGCTGGTAATGATTTGCCATCGTGAATGCCAGGTAGCTCTGCCTTTCACCAAAATGTAATCAAACCTGCAACAAGAGTGAGTTTAGACATACTACTGCCATTAGTTTCAGTATAACACAATTAAACCCAAAATAGAGTGTCCTTGTGTGCCTGATTGCTTAAAACCACTCATTATCATTTGGTATACTGATGCAAGTGGGCTCGGGTAAACTGGTATTAGTTGATGTAAATCCAAATTAATGTAATAACTTTCCCATTCTGGATGAGTCAACAGAATCAACAAATGGTATAATCTCATTTATTCCTCCATGGTTTGTGCAAGTAGTGCATAAATAGCAAAAGCAAATGGTGTGCCAGGACCTCCTCTAACACAGGAAGGAAGGGCTGAACATGCTTTCTTGTCACCTACAACTCTTCCTGTTTCAAGTGTGTCTTATAATTTGAGACAAGATGTTATAGCCTCCTAAGGTTACGGAGAGACCCTGTTATGGATCACTTATCCTTTGAAGAGAAGTATTTAATAGAGTGTTTACCTTGCTTTAACGCACAGATAGCAGAAAAATACAAGGGAGAGAAGTTTGAAAGCCAAGAGGTCTCATGACTCCTGTTTTTCATTAGGAGTAAGTGAGAAGCTGGAGCCTGCTGGAGTCTGGTGTACAAAACTACTACTTAGCCACCTAACTCAGTGAGTTTGTGTCTGCTTTAAGATCTGGGCTTTATCAGAGTGAATTACATGTTGAGGTGACGTTTCTATCTTTTAAAAATTGCTTGCCAGAAGGTATGTGCAAGTATTGTCACAAGAAGCGAGTTGTTTCTTTATGTTTCTGGTAGGGAACCAGGATCTTGTTTTATTTGCTGTGACTCGCGTTCTTTGCTCAGGTTTTTGTGCTCTCTAGAAACTACATTCCAGAGTGCCTTGGTTCTGGGCCAAGGTAGTATCTGGGAGGTGTTTGTATTGAGATGGCTTATCTTTCTGTCTCATTTCAGTGAGAAAGGTTACCAACTACTTAAGCAGTGGTCCTGCTCAACTGTTTCAGAGAAAAGCTGCAATCAGAACATGAAGGATAAATGCATTTTTCTGACTGAAATTCTGGTGGAAACTAGAATACATTGCTGAACTGAGCTTCCTGGTGTGATGGAGAACTGTGCTTCAGAATTGGCTGTTGAAGGTGACAATGTGATTCTTCACCTGACTTCTACCTGTTTAATAGAAGGAGCACAAAAGAAGTGGCAGTTACCAGAGATGTTCTCTTAAAAATTACTCCATGAATTGCCTCTATATTTTTGTTTAAAAGTAACTGATGAAGTTAGTAAGTGTCAGGCAAGAATTATGACTAACTAAGAGATGCAGCCAAAAATTCCACGTGTGTGTTGGTTTATTCCTCAGACTGTTTTAAAATTTATTGCCTATTTAAAAATAAGAATTTTTCTGCTTCAATTTTGAAGTTTAATTAGGTGCAGCTTTCCCCTACAGATTATTCACAAGATGAAAGCAGCTTTTTTTTGTCCAACTCTTTCTGACGTTTTTGCTCCTTTCCTTGTTCTTAGAGATATTGTGCAGGTCTTAAACATTAAGGTAACATTGTAATGGAATGGTTCCTCTCATATCTGATATTTTTAAACCCAATTCACATTCTGATGAATGTGGGGGTTTTTATCCAGAAAATAATCTTAACACCACTGATTATGATGTAAAAATCACTGCACTTTGTTAAACCTCGCAGTAAGGATGCTCACCTTTTAGCGTATTCCCCCACTGCCATTTGCCTGCCAGCCATTGCAGTTAGTAATGCAAAGCAAGATTGCTCTGTTCACCAGCAGGATTTGGAACATGAATCAGACTCGTGGCTAATGGACATTTTCTGTAGCAGTGGGTAGTCACTGTCTTTGAGATTTATATTGCTGAACCCACACGGAAGGGCGGGTTATGACAGTGATACATTCTCACTGGGGAAGTGCAAAAGGCAAAGAGTGAACAATGGTAATTTATTAGCTTATTAATTAGGTCAAATTAGGCTTGTACCGGTGGGGTATATCTGATTAACAATGATGCTTTGGGAATAAGCCCTTTGTTTTTTGGGTGCTGGAAATTAGAGGACAGCCAGAGGTAGTGCTTTTAATATGGCTAAAGGAGGGAGAGCTGGAAAGTAAACCAAGAGAGCTGTGAAGTGTTAACCAGCCCACATCAGACAAAGGGTGGCTGTGATGTAGAATTAGCCTAACAGGCTCTTTGAACCTGTTTGTATTGATTCTGCTGTCTCTGGATAAAATCACTGGAAACATTGTAGAATAGGAAGGATGGGCAACTTAAATACCTTTAAGGCCGATAGAGACAAAGAAACCAGGGAACTAAGGATGTATTACAGGAAGAACCTTTCTTTGGCCCTGCAAGGTTCTGACAAAGTGGCTTTTCTGTGACTGCAAACATCCACAGAGCTTGTTTTTTGCTGTTTAGTGCAGTCCTTGATGGAGTTTGATGGGAACGTGCAAGGGCTGGTTGTCAGTTAGGTTTATTTATCTGGGGTACTTTTAGACTAAAGCAACCTACTTCTTTTCACTATTTATTCTTTTTTTTTTTAACATCCCTTCTGGTGTGAATTTCATTTTAGTTTACCCTTTTATCATTTTAGTTGTCTACTGTAACTTGTTCTGTTTTTCAGTAATCAGTTGAAGTTAATTGATCTGAATTCAAGTCCTGGAACAAAGCCAGAAATTAATAATAATCTCGGGGTCCTTACAGAAATTCTGTTTTCTTCTAATTGTCATTCTGTCAGTGCAGTGTTACAGTTGACTTCTTGGCCACTGCTATCTGTTTTTGAAAGAGCTGTTAAAAGGTATGAATTTGTTGTTTATAGTATAGCTGGCTTTATGCTAGGAAACTCATATCCATTATCAAGGAGGTGAAATATCAGTGTCCTATCTTAAGCAATTAAATGAAAGGGAAAAGGGATTTGCTTGAAATGTCTCCTCACTCCTTTGATGCTGAATTATGTGTCTCTTACAGGCAATAAACTTTTTGGTTTGTTTTATTTCTTGAAAGTAAGTCCTGAAGTAACGTAGAAAAAGCTTGTTACACAGATTAATAGATTGGAAGAAAAAATTGATCAATTTCATTGATTAATGAAAGTCTGTATAACTTGTCCACATGAGCATTAAACTTTTCAGGTTCTATTCTTTCTTCATAGTAAGAATTGTTTTGTTATCATGATTACTATTTTACTGAAAAAGAAGCCATAGCTCTGGGAAATCAGGATTTCTTTTCTACCTTGGCTCCGATGTATTACACTACATTTAAATTGGCTAGTGTCATAATGCTGATGTCATCTCCTTTCTAATCCATATGCTTGCATTTGAATATGAAATGAGGAATTAATTTTTTTATCTTTTGTTTGCCTGTAATGGAAAAGTGACTTGGAGTTCTGCAAGGTGCAGTAGGCTAACCTACAGAAAAACTGGGAAATTTTGAAAGGTAATAGCGAATTCTTAGTCCTGGATTTGTCATATTAAATGCCATCTCATTATTGCTGAGTAAGCCTGATCTTTAGAGAGGCTTATTAAAGGAAGCCTAAAAGGTTAACTCCAGAAATGGAGAGTCATCATTCCTTATCCTCTTACAATTCCCTGTCTTAAAGCAGAGACTTGAAAAAATACTGGGAATTAAAAAGAAGCATTGGATGAATGCATGTGCCAGAACCTATATGAGGAGAATTGTTCTGAGCTTAGATTGTATGCTTGCATTTGACAGGAATTCTGCACATCTCTGAGGTTTTTCCAAGTCTGGAAATTTCTTCTATAGGTTTCTCTGTTCTAGCCTGAAAATTGACCTATAGGTAGACAGGAGTTAACTGGAAGCTGTATGACTACAGCTTAAATGCTTTTTCAAGGAGGAAAACGAAGTCCAATGCTGTAGGTCCAAATCCTTATTTTTTTATTTGATGTCCCATCTGTATGTGCTTAATCTGCTACAGTGATCAGGTTTTTGTTTGCACTGTCATCACTAGCCATGTCTCTGAGACACGCTGAGAAAAATTCAGAAAGGAATTGTGTCTTACTGAGAAATACTTATTTTTGAGACACATTGTATTGTCTTTCATCTGAATATAAAAATAAGTTCCCAGTGAATGATGACTACCCTTCTCATGAGTAAGTTGTATCTGCTAGATTCACATGAACCCATTTTACTTCAAGGAACAGCTGGTAGATGCTTTGGCAGTTGACTGTACTGCACATTTGCATTGACACATATGGTTTGTAGAGCTTGGTGTTCTATAATGCATTTAAAAACCATGACAAATCTTAGGACAGAAGAAAGGATTTTCTGCTTTAAAAGTATGTATGTGTGCCATATGCTAGCTGTGTATAAAATGAGCTATTGCTACTGCTCTTTCTGTGCAAAGAGAATATAAAAGTTGAAAGAAAACTTTGTTACTGAAATATTTTCATAGTTATTTGATTAAAAAGCAATTTTCTTTTAAAGAGGCTATAATTCAATAGAAGAGTATTGGCAAACAGTATTTTTAAAGATTGAAGTGTCACTGTGTAACAAAAAGAATAATTTTGAGGCTATAGCTTCCAATTAAAACACTTAATAAAATTTCTACAATTACCTGTCATGATGATATTGAAGTAAAGTCATTAGGCTACCAATACTTAAATAAGAATCTGAATAAAATTACAGTTTAGATATAAGAGCTACATGCTATTACTCAACAGCTGCTTTGAAAGCTCCAAATATGATGCGAAACATTTTCATACAACTTTAATAGCTCTTAAGGCATGTTTATCACTATTGTAGACTCCCTGCAAATGGTGTTGCTGTACTTCAAGTGCATCCATGCAAACAGCACTGGTTTTCTATGCTCAGAACACAAAAAAATGAGCCACTTATTTTCTCCAGATTTTCTACTAGAAAAATAGATGAAAAGGTTAATTGGAATACATTTTGGTAGTCTTCAGTTACTACACAACAAAACAGAGCACTATACCAGCTGCTAGGAAGAAAGTAAATTCTATCTCAGCTGAAACCAGGACACATGGAAGCACAAAAATACTTGGCTTTCACAAACCATCTCTATGGTGGCAAAGGCTGTCTCTGCATATCCTTTCCAAACCATCGCTCAGCAAATTCAGTGTATATTTGAAGTTTGCCAGCAAGTCTCTGGGAGGAGGAGTGAATTTATTCATCCTTGTGGAGTTCCTGACGTAAAAGGCAATTATCTTGGCTTCATGAGAGGTGGATGAATTTTACGATCATTTTGTGTAAGTGACTTTCTGAAGTCTTCAGATGTCAGAAAGTAATTTTTGTGTGACTTTCAAAGTCTCCTTTAACGGCTGCCACGTTTTCAACCCCTCACAAAGATTTACTGCCTCAACTCTCAAGGCTTCAGGTTTTACAGAAAAACTTCACTTGTTTCAGGACTATAGGAATTTTTTACTACAACTTACATGTCTCCTCAGTTTCAGGCCTTATATGGTACATTGGTATTTATTTACTGATTAAACCATTAATCTTCTGTTAAGGTGTATAAAAAAGAGCTGTATTTTGTAAAAAAAAATTGGCAGCTTCTCTGGAATGGACTTGAATTTGGAGATACAGTGCAACAAACATGTCCCTGGTTTCGGGTTTTCTTTACTTAGCTACAAAGACAGTATTATGGAGAATCTGCCTTTTTTTTTTTTTTTTAAGATACTGATGGATGTACATTAAGCATTTTATCTGCTATTTCTGCATTAAAATTGGACTAGGCAAGCAGTCTTACAAGCATTTTAGCTACAATAGGAGATTTGGCTGCCCTAGGGTTGCTCTGCAGGGCTTGCTGCTATTGCTTGTGCTTGCTCTAGACTGTGAGGAATTAGCAACAACATATCAAACCCTGTTATGTGCCCTTTTTGATGCCAACCAACACTGCAATCAAATATTATTGTCAGACTTCAATATATTGAATTTCTGTGCTTCCTGAAGCCACTCATCAATGTGTTGAATTATTTGGAATGGAAAACAGTTTGAGTTTTGTGTTGGGGCACACATAGGTAGAGGTACTTTTGGAAAGATTAAATAGTATTTCTAAAAAAAGAGTTTTATTTTGCTTTGTCTTTGGAAAGAATATTGTATTCAGTAATTCTTAGTATTGTAAAATTGCTAATTTGAAGGAGACCATTGTAATAGCCATGTGAGGAGGAGAGAGTGGAAGGGTTCCACACGTGAACCAAAGAAGTCCTGTCTCTGACCAGAGGGGGTCTCTAGACCTCAGAGGTCAGGGCAATGATGCTCTCACTGACTTGAATCCCCTTACATCTGAATGAAATGCCTCAGGTGGAAGCAAGGGGCCTTTCACAAGTTTCACGTGTTTACTTTTTGACAACGGCAATTCCAGAGCAACTTAGCAGCCAACCATGTTACTAATAGCAATTAACTAAAATTATTTGTAATAATGAATAGCCATCCAGTGTATTTTGAACAACAGTTAGCTTGTAACAGTCTCATTGACGTCAAGAGTCTGGAAGAATGGCAAATGAAGAATAGGTACTCCTCTGCTTCTCGTGTCGGTAAATGAAATACACATAAAAATATGTGGCATCTGTGGCTATGGAATAGGTCAAAAGTTCCATAGGGGTTTTTTTCCATGAAATAAATTGTTTTCTGTAACTTTATGAATTACCATATGAATAAATGATACTCTGAAACAATCAGAAAAGGTAGTATCAAATTGATACACAGTAATTTTTTATGTTCTTACCTTATGTTCAGAAATAGTGTCAGCCATGCAAATCCCATCTTATTAGGACTGGATTTGTGAGTAATTGTTGCGGCTTCCTCAGGGTGCTCAGGATTCTAAGATTTGGAAGAACATCCTCCAAATGGGTAGCTACTCAGAATGCACTTTGTGCTTGTGAATTTGGAAGGGTAAATGTGGTTAATTTGCCTTACGCTTCTCTCAGCATCATGGAAGGATGTGATCAGCAGGTAGGCTTAGTAATTGATTTTTTCCTTTGGTTTAGCATAGATTGGGAGTCCCAAGTTAGTGCTAAGCTGTTTTTATCAGCAGAGGCTTTAGAAAGTGTTGCGGGGCGGGGGGGTGGGGGGTGGTTCCCCCCTGAGATCTATGTAGCTAAAGGCAAATGTCTGTAATTAATCCTAGCACCTGCTGAAATTGATGGTCTTGGTGGAAGTAATTTCATATGTTTTGAGGTTTTTTCTCACCATCTTGATGGTGGCTATTGATGGAAATGTCAATTAAGAGCTGGATGGGGATTATCAAACTGTGGTTTGTCATTGTCCCATGTGTTTTCCGAAATGGCCTGGAGCCAACAGTAGTAAATGCATGGATAAATCAATAAAAGTAAGTGAAATCTCTAGCCATCTACCGAAATACTGCAAGGCCAAGGGTGGAGGAGGGAATCCAAAAAAAGGACCCTTCAGATAGCAAGTTTAAGGGATAGGTACCTATCTTTAGTCAGATGGATAACTGATTTTTCACAGACTGTAGTCAAGAAAAACAGTTTTGTTTTCGACATTGGCTGGAAGAAGGGCTGTTTCTTGTCTTTCAAATTAGTATATTTTGCTTTTGTTCAAAGGACACAAACCAGATCTGTTCATCAGAGGCTTTGCTGATCATGTTTCTGTTACTGATGCTATGCTAAAATAAAAAAAGAATCCAATTATCAAATAAAAAAGCATTATACAACGAATGACGATAGTTGCACTATGCAGCTATAATTTTATTAGCATTGTGGTCACAGTGATGTTTCTTTTTCCTGTTTCATACTTTCTATGATTACTGCTATTTTATTGATGATTTATGGGGGGGTGGCATGGGGGGGGGGGGGGATGGGAAGGTCTATTAGCTTTGCCCAGATGTCTTCTTGCCTCTTTTAAAATTTGATAAAACAAAAAAGCTTTCAGCCTTCTGCGGTGCGTGTCCAAAGAGTTGTTTCTGTGGTCTCTGTGGGGTAGCTGAAGACAGCAAGAAGGTCATGTGGTGTTCCCTATCCAGCCCAGTATTCTTTCATCAAGGTGAGGCAAGCCCTGCTCCCCCACCCTCCCCTTCCATGTCATGTATGGATGGTGGTAGGATGACTGAACCTGGGAGGAGAACCTTAAGAAACACTGATAGCTCAAAACACAGATTATTTGGAGAGCCTCGGGTACATGAAATTTTTGTGTCTGAATCCAACGTGTACCTTTGGTGTAGTGCCTTCTCTTCACTGCCAAGCAGGGCGGTGCCTTAGCATAGTAAGTAAAGTGTGCCTTTGCATGGTGGTTGTGGGCAGGTACTGTACTAGAGCCAGCTTCCTGCCAGGCGGGCCTGTAGCCTCTTACATCTGTGTTTATCTTTGCCAGACTACTTAGAGGTAGCAGCTGTACCACAACACAGAGCGGTTCTCCTTTTCTCTCTTGGCCAGCATGACAGCTTCAAATGATGTGATGTCTCAGGGTAGTTGGATTTTTCCTCCAAACATCAGCATGTGATGTGTTTTCTTCATAGACTATTTTTCATAGCTTTTTTGGGCTACACTAATGCTTCTGCTGTGGATGGTAAAATGCAGCAACCAAGAATCTTGTTAAATTACAAGGAAGCTGTTCTGAATGAGGAGATCTGTCATATCCTTTGCTTAAGAGTATGGACAGGTTTTAATTTATCCCGTTGAACTTGAAAAATTCCCGAGTCCTTCTAGCCTGTGACCTTCTTGCTTGCTTACCATTTTGTTGCTTTTTGAAATGCTTTCAGTTCACTATATTGACAGCAAATGGGAGGCATACTAATAGTGTGATGTGGAGGAATTTTAATCAGATACACATTTTTGCATGAAGTTTTCTTTTCTTGTTTTCTCAACATAAAGCTTCAAGAAAGGTTCTTTGCTATCTCTTCTTTTTACCGAAGAACCCGTGCTGTGTTTGTTTGCTATGTTAGGAAACACGTGTGCCTGATGCGTTTGAGCTTTGGTAGCAGGAGTCAGTCTAGTACCATCTCACAAGACCAATTTCCAGTTGCTCTCACTTTCTCCTTCGGAGTTTTCTATTTATTTATTTTTCTATACTCAACTGTTGATTAACAAAACCATTTTTTATCTTTCAGTTCACAGCTGTAGCCAGCAGATTTATATGCATTCTGACAACTGCCAAAGCCCTTCCTCCTATTTCTCTTCATTTCTCCCAAATAAAATCAGGTCACTGAAATAAGCCATTGTAGCAATTTAGCATGCACTATAAGCTCTCCTGTGAGAGGGAAGATTGGTTCAATCTTCCTCCTCCTGTAATGTCTTACAAAGTTGCAATTGGAGGGTCATTTTTACCCAGGCAAACAAAGAAAAGATAACTCATCCAGGTGACAGGCAAGCACAGAATGTCTATTTAAATGATAACAGTGTACATTCTTACACTCCCATTTTCTTCCCTGCTGGAACTGCAATAAGCTCTGTAATTCAGTAGGAACATCATTGTTTTCACACATTCTGGAAACAACTCTCTAATTGTTCTAGACTATGTTATTGGTCACAATTCCTCACTGTGGGCTCACAATATGGTTATAACATTACTTTCCATGTGATGGGGTTTTAAAGCTTTTGATTTCTTTTGTCTGTAACACTCCATGTGGTCTTGCAAGGGGAAGAGGGGGGTATTGCTGAGTTCTTTGTCACAGTCCTGAAAGTCTCAGGAGTGAGGGGAAGATCTAACAGAGTCAACCCTTTGTGCTGTACAGTTACAGCAAGGGTCTGCAGGCAACTGGCAATATATACAGTAAATAGAGGCTAGAATGTTCCTCTTTCATTCCCAGTTTTAATGAAATTGCAAAGATGAATGGGATATCAAAAAGAATTGCCACAGAAAGGAACTGTCTGAATTTTAATCAGGGTCAAATCATTGAACACAGCTGTGACAGATGAATGCAGAATTTAGTAAAGTATCTATTGTGAGACTGTAAATTAGACGTCTCAATTGACAGATTACTTGGCAGTGTAGTCAATCTGGGTTAAACAGTTGCACATAAATTATTTTTGCAAACAGCAAATAAATAAATTATTTTTGAGACACAGCTGATGAATTTAAATTACCAAAGAGAGAAATGCTCTTTCCTTGTTGTTCATATGCCTGGAAGAGGTTACAAAACAGTTGTTCGTGGCACTAAATACTAAGAGAATTTGTTTTGCCTTGAAAAGAGTTACTACTAGACTAGAATCTGCACAGTTATGTAGACTTTTGAAACAACTCTCCTACTTCTGTTTCTGTAGAAATTCTATGGTTCTTGGTGGCAATTTCAAAAGAGATTATAATCTGTGGCCTGGGAGAACAATTTTTAAAAGGTGAGAGAGAAGAAAAAAGATTAGAAGATTTAGATTTTTAGAGCTTTTTTTTATTAGGGGTAATACCTAATGCAACCTCATGATGCAGGAAGGCATGCCAAACTTCTGTAACTTGGAACCTTGTGTGCCAGTAGCAATTTCCTAGAATGTGTTTATAGTTAAAATGTATATTGCTCAGAATATGCAACAAATACAACGGTGCAATGCTGGCCATAAGAGGAAAGCACACTGGCGGAGTCTCAAAAAAAAATCTGTGCTATGAAACATCCAACACTGCATCTGAAACACCTATGGAATACAGAGACTATATGCATTACAGGGAGTGTCATTCTATGGTTGTGGGCTGGTATGGTAAATGTGCTTGGTCTAACACCCCACACTAAGTGACTTGGCAGAGAGTGGGACTCACTGACATCTGTAGCTAGTTACGTGACTCACAGAGGCATTTACAAGTAGATGAGATCATTTGATAAAAGCTGGGTATAAAACCTGTTTCAGAAGAATCATAAAGATGCCAAGCTGAATTCAAGTCCTGTGTTAAACACGAATGATAAGGAAGTATGACATTATCCTCTTTTTTCTTTTTTCTTCTTTTTTTTTTTTTTTTACACTAGTGTTACAAGCAGAGATAAATACAGGTAGCTGCTGCTGCTGCTGTTTAAGCATGGCAGCAAATATTGAAAAGTTTGGAAGAAGATGACTTAGGGAGCTATGCAAATCAGCAGAGCGGGGTATTCTGTGTGTTTCTGAATACAGTATGAGATTAAAATACTTCAGGAGAATAAAATTGTTAGATGGGAAATACACACTAGGATAGGTGTCCAGTCCCAGTACTGTAAAACTTCTCACTTGGAAAGTCTGGCATGCGTCCTCATTTTCCAGCAAGAGAGGAAACTGATGGGCAGTATTTACATTGTTGGCATCATATGATGGGGTCATATCATGACTCATCTGGAAACAGACCTCAAAATGTCAGTCCTCTGTCCTAAACAATTCTATTTCTTAAGTATATCCAATAGCCACTAAATACAAAAAGGATTTTTTTCTCTTCATAAGCACAGAAGAAAATAAGTAGTGGTTGGAGGAAATTCTTGGAAACCGGTTTATCATGCTACATTTTGTGTAACATAGCAGAATAATAAAGAATATCATTCTGACTGTCTTTTGCCTTTGTCTTCCCCTCCTCTCCCTTCTCTCTTTCCCAGATAGTAATTTGGGTTTGTAAATAAAGTAGTTATGCAGATGGAGTTTTTTTGCCCATCATTATACATAGGAGATTGTTTTCAGGTGATTTTTAGGGAGTAGTGTTTGGCTGTAAAGTTTTTTTTAAAACTGATAAAAACAAATCTCCCAAAACCAAAACTTTTCCTTGTGGGAATATTGAAGTAATATTCTTTGGGAAATTTTCTCTTTTCTCATTACATAAAATTAAAATATTTGCGTTGAATCAATATCTCATTATGGGGGGGGGGGGGGAAATGGGGAAATTACAGGGATGAGGCATTCCCCTAATTAAACAAGGGCCTACTTAAAAGGATTAGAGAAGAATAAATTTATGCAAAATTTGTCACTAATACCAACAGTAAGGGTTTTTTCCTCCTCTTGTCAAGCACAGCTTTTGGTTATGAGAACTTATTACCTGATGATTCTATGACTGTCTAATAGTTATGAGAAAAATTTATAAATTATTTGCCTTTAGGCAAAAAATCAAATGAAGAAGGGTCAAACTGCACACAGGCACATACTTGATAGCAAACGTAGCACTAATTGAACTACATAATGTGTCATTTGGATTTCATCTTTGTGCCATTTAGCAGATGTGTTGCAGCATCTGTCCTTAAAGTATGAGTGTACCTGCCACAAGGTAACTGACCTGCTTTAGGAAGCATCTTGAGGATGCTTGGAGAGCAGCCTAGTCATAATGCCCTCAGGCAGAACTGAATGAGGTGGAGCTCAGGAGGTAATAGGGAGCAAATATCTGGAATCTCAGTTAAGCAGGGTTACTTCTGCATCCAATTTGGCTGACCAGGCAGAAGTCTTGGGATTTCACAGTGGTAGAATAGGAGGATTTCTGATGTCAGAGCTAGGAAGAGATATAGCAGTGATAAAGAAGTGCCTGGATAACAGAAGAGGTATGCAGCTAGGCTCTTGCAGGGCTGCATTATCTCTTTGCAATTTGTGCTCCTCTGTGTGTACCTACATTTGTGATAGTTTACAATCCAGACGGAAGGTGGGTCTGTAGGTATGTCTAGGACACCACAATAGGAGTTGCTCTGGCCTTGCTCATTGCTACTTAATTGCCTAGTTATTATTGTACACAAATGTAAACTATAGTGCTCTTGCTTCAGTATCGCACCACACAACTAAAATGTACCTGAGAATCTCCTCTTCTCTTGACTGTATCATTGCATCCGTGGTCATAATGTGCAGTGCTGCTCAACTCTGCTGCTGAATCTACTGTGGGTTATATAAATGAGACATTAGTGTAATTTATGTCTTTATGACATTAAGGCCTTCCATTCCTGCTGTAACAAGAAAAACTCTGGTTTTACGAAGGCATTCCTCATAAAGTTAACATGCAGATGAGCAATAATAGCAGATGGGGTTCTACAATATCATGAAGGGAAGGCAATTTTCCCAGAGAATGAAAACTGCCAAAGGGCTGTTACAGTACAATTATCTTGAATTAGGTACTCTTCTTCCATAAGATAATGACTTTCTGTCTTTTGATCTGTTCTGGTAAGATCAGTCAGTCTTTTAAATTAACACTGAAATTGCAGGCAAACAAACAAAAATTTAATAATGTGATACAGCTCACTATCTGTGTCCCAACCTGGGCCTCTTGATTGTTAGCATCAGTAAGGAGTAACCAGGTATTTTCAGATGCTAACCTAGCTGTTGATGAATCTTCCTTTTGTAGTGGTTAAGCTGTTAGTGTGTTTTGGAAACCATCCGTCAGAAGCACCTAGAAGGACTTGTAAACATTTTCCAAATATGTATTGAGTCCACAAAATCTTATGGGTTAAAAATAAGGTTGAATTGTCTTTATCTTTTTAATTCCTTCAGCCTCCTAATGGGGGGAGGTGGGGCAGGAGGAGGGGAGGAGTATGCACTAACTGTTAGAAATGAGAAAAATTCAGGAAATAATTAAAAAATGGTTGTGGATGCTCACAGAATAAAGTTGGTTTACAGGTCTCGAGGAAAATATTGATCAAATGTTTTGCTGTCTCAGAATAGATGAATATACCTTGCAGATAGCCTGATACCTTGGTCCGACGGGTCTGTACCGTTTGTGTTGTACAGTAGCTATTAATGTCATGGCCTTTCTGCTGATAGATGGACTTGGGTCTCCCTTTTGAGGGCATTGTCTTTTGGCAGTGGTTATACCAGCCCTGGATTCTTCCTGTAGCTCTACAGGTGAGTTGTGGTGTGACACTGATGTCTCGATTTTTTGTAAGAGGTGGTATGAATTTTCAGCAGCTTCAGTGTATCTGCAGAAACAAACCTGAGATTTTAATTTGCTTTCTTTGCCTTTGTATCTGTTTATATAACTTTAAAAACTCTGTGCTTTTGATTGAGACTTAAGGAGATGGATGTCTGCCATGGCTGTCATTGCAGAAGTTGACATCCTGTGTTTTGTTCTCCTTTACATAG
Source organism: Porphyrio hochstetteri (assembly GCA_020800305.1). Classification (NCBI taxonomy): domain Eukaryota; kingdom Metazoa; phylum Chordata; class Aves; order Gruiformes; family Rallidae; genus Porphyrio; species Porphyrio hochstetteri. The sequence goes on along the minus strand of CM036915.1, from coordinate 7,089,996 downwards.
ATTGTCAGTAACGCAAGTGGAAAAACATACTGCAGCACAGTAAAGGCAGCAGTGACACGCCAGTTTAAAATTGGCAGAATTTGTGGCATGTCTTTGGTAGCAGCTCAAACTTGTAGTCCGTTTGTAGAATCTGTAGTCAGCTTGACTTTTAACTTCAATATATGGAAACCATTCTTTGATGCTTGGAAACAAGATATAAAACGTGAAAGTTTTTCTGGTTTTAAACATAAGAAAACAAGAAGAATTAAAATATTTTTTCCTGCAGTCATTTGGAAACTACTGTTCTTGTGTCATTGTACCAAACACTTCCTTTACATACTTCTTGCACATTAATGCTTTGCTTTGTGCTGTTTCTGACCAAAACACTGCCTGTGATTTTCTCCTAAGCTTCATCTTCTGCACAGTTCTCTGTCTGAGAAGCATATCTTGTCTTTCTTTACCACTTGCACCATTTTAATTTTTTCCCCTTTCTCTTGCTCTCCCTCCTCCTTCCTGTGCAGATATTTGAGGGCACAGAAGTTACTGGGGACCTTACCTTCAATTTCAAGGGATGGTTTGTTTTGTGAAGGGGATTATGAACCTTCTGTTCAATATCTTCCCAGTGTTTTTGGATGCCGAAGTGGAAGATTTCTTAAGTTGTATGTCTGTCCCCCATATCAACTCACATTCTGTCTGCCCATTATTACGTTGGTTCATTCAGAGATTAAACAGTGCTCATATCAGCTTGTCTTGTGTCACCATCCTTGCTCACCATCCTTGTCTAAACTAACCCTACAGCCAGACTCACAGTTTGCATTTGATACCTGTGCATGTTCAAGTTTGACCTTCTGAGTATGCTGCTCATGCATTTGACTGATTAGTTACATCCTTCTACCATGTCTGTATCAGTTTTCTAAATTGCCTTCTCTATTCTCAAACCAATGGTGTTGGGGAAAATTGGAACATTCGCATGCAATTATATGAGGATTTCCTCTGTGCCAGAAGACTTGTATGTATTGACACCTGACATTTTTCCTGATGGTAATTTGCTAAAGCTCATGAGGGTGGCAATTCTCTTCAAATTTTATGGGCTGAAAGTTGAAGAAAAAAATTTTGAAGTTTTTTTTACATAGGTAGTAAAATAAATAAAACGTTTGCTCTTGAGTATTTTCATAGCTATGCTTTAAAACTCTATCTGAAGTCTAATATGGGAAGATGTAATTAAACTTAAAAACGTTGAAGTTCATCAGTTGGTTTCCAGTCAGATAGCATTAAAGGCAAATGTTTCTTCATTGGTTTTCTTTAATCCCTCATTTTAATTAATGAGTCAGATATAGCTGGAAATTTTAGAAATAAATGAGACATCTCTGGAGAGTGTTTGACAGATGGTATGTATGGAAGTTAATGTAAAAAAGTTACTAGCAGTCTGTCTTCAGCAAGCACGGGTTGCGGTGTTGCTGTGCCAAGAACACGCAAGCAAACTTTTTTAACTGTAGCTTGTTGCGTTTCAGAGTAAGGGCTGTTATGAGAGACTTATATAAATGCTTTCTATGTAGTTCTGTAAAACGTGCCTCACCAAGCAGAGCACAATCTGACTAATCAGTCATTCCCAATTTAGCAGTATAATTTTGCTAAGACAGTGTGTCCTGGTGTTACTGATTTTGTTTGCCATTTTCACAGTTGAAGTACAGCTGAGCGTCTGATGACTTGTGTCCGTATTACAAACTCCTGGCTAATGACAAACATCATTGCCTGGGGTAGACTTGCCTTGCTGCCCAACTCACAGGTCTGTAATCTTGTAGCAGTGATGCACTCGAGGAAATTATTTCCCTGCAGAAACCCTACTGAAGAGAAATTTAGATAGTTCTTCCGTAGGGCTTAACTTCCTTGATCAAGCAAAATCAGAAACGTCTCTGACCTGATGCTCACTTCAGGCAGGAGGGTGGAACTGGTAGAATGAAGGACAAAAATGTCATTGAACTTTTACCTGGCTACCTTAGCTACATTTTAGAGCTTTCTCCAGTTTATATATATTCATGTGTGCTTCTTTCAAGTGTACACGAAGAAAAATAACAGGTAAATAAATGAAACTATTTTTGATACAATTCTATAAAATCCTAGTGCAGTAGTTAGAGCCTTCATCACTGTTAAGTACATAATGCTCAAATGCAACAAAAATGTGTGTGGATACATCTGGTATTCAGATTTCAAAAACCTGTGTGTTTTAGCTTGCCTGTGGTAAAATGGATTCAAGTTTCTTGCATATCCTAAATCTCTAAAATGTATGTAGCATGGCTTACATTATACTTTCTAGACTGACAACCATATTTCCACTGCAGACTTTCCATTTGTAAAAGGGAAGGAATTGAACATAGTGTGAAGGTAAATATATTCAAGGTTATGCTATGTTCAGTGACTTTTAATGGGTGCATGAATCTTTAATCACCAGATTAGTAGAAGCTCCTTAGAGCTAATATCCTAATATCCTTGGCACACCTTTAAAAGAATAACTCTGGTTCAGACCACGTGTCCTTATACGTTCTGTATGTGTGCCTAATTATACAAAGTTCTCATTCACTGAGATAGAATTACATGTCTTGTTTGTCGGAAATACAGGCACCCTGTGCACCTGATGAACTTAGAGTGCTCACTGGTGTGCTGTTTTCCCTAAGAAGCCTAACTTGAAGGACACTCAATATTGCCTTTAGTGTCAAAATTTAAAATAGATAACTCCATGAACAAAGCACATTACCTGTGACGTGAAATTGCATATCAGTCCTGTAAGGAACTGATGGAGAGAAACTCTCACAGTACTAGACAAAACATCTCAGTCCAAGCAGCATCAACTCATCTTGTTGCTTGAGATGTTTTAATTCTATGTCCTTTTGATTTGCTGCTGGTTGGTGCTTGATATGTTATCTGTCAGTAAAGTTGCATCCTCTGATTTTAATCTCAAAATGTCAACTTTACTAACCTGTAGTAACAACAATGTATAGAATCAGTCATATCTGTCAGCTTGAGAAGCCTCTAATAATAGCTGAAGAAGGTAGAGCTAGTGATCTGGCTCTGTAGTTCACAAATAATCTGACCAAACGGAGTTTCTGCCAGTTGGATTAATCTCTCTTGCAGTCTGAATAGTAAGTAGAATCAAATTGTAATAGTGATGCCCTAAACAGACATTCTTGAGGATCTGAGACAAGCCAAGTTTCAATATTTGCAAGAAATTAATGTCATGGAATACTGTGGCTCGACATGTTTGTTTTTCTGATGGGCAGTAGTCCTGTTATTCCTAAATTAAAATAGTCCTGGCTACCTGCAGCCAAATCATGAACTTTCAACTTACTCATCAGAGACTGGTCCTTTTGATGTGCTCTTTCCCAGTATGCTTCCTTTCTGCTCTTATGGGAATCTTCACTTCCCTGCAGAGTGAACAGAAGAAATATTCATAAGCCAGAAATACATCAGTAGATTGATCCATAGTGCTCAATACATGCTTCAAAGCAGATTATGACTGGGCAGATGTGTTACAGTACTATTTACTGTTACTCTTTTATATATATATATATATATATATATATATATATAAACCTGTTATTTACTGTTACTAATATATATTTAGTATTATTTACCGTTGCTATTTACTATATTACTCTTTATTAACTGCAGCTTCAAGTAAGGAAAGAAGCTTTCCTTATGCAATGTTTACATAAATATTGCACCTATCCATGGGAAATTAATTTAGCTGTGTTCTGATCAGTAGGTGAAAATTTCCTGCTAAAAGATCATACTATGGCAGGGAGAGGAGGAGAAAGGGGAAGGAATTTGTGGACAGCAACTCTTGTTATGTAGGCATGCCTGATCTGTTGTTACTTTCTTTTTGGTGCAAGGATGTTTTCAAAACAAATAGTCTGCAGAAGAAACGGGTCGTTGTGCCTAACCCAAGTACACCACAGTTCCATAACTGAGATTTCTGAAGCATTGGGGTACTAAAGGATTTTAAAAGTAAATGTGCGATTTCAACATGTATTGAAAACACTAACAAGTTTCTTTGGAGGTTTCTGGCAAAATACACTGCTGTAGTCAAGCAGAGAATTCTTGTGGTCCTCATGCCCTACAAAATTGCAATATCAAAATTTAATATGATTTTTATGCTGTGAAAATACAGGAGCCTTCAAATTCCATCGAAGACTGCCTTCTTCTATATATTAAAAGCTAATGGAAAGAAAAAAAGTCGTTTACCTACTTACACATTCAGTGCTTTGAAACTTAAATATGAAACAATCATCTGAAATGCTTTAAAGCATCGGGAGTTACAGTAACATCTTACATTTATCAAATCTTTTGTTGACATATTTAATCTCTTGTTATATAATACAACCATTCTGACAAAACAGAAGTAGGCAGACCTGGTGTATTCGGTGCTGCTGTGCCCGGCTGTTTTCTGTCTGATATGTACACCCCTTTGATGGAGAGTAAACAGACGTGAACAACGTGATGTATAATGTTACATGGCACCACACCTCTGCTGTGGTAAAAATGGCACAGTTACTGCAGTGTTAAGCCTTGTGCTCCATGGGAGGTCTCACAAGGGCTCCATTGCAGTGTCTTCTACCAGTGATCAATTTTATTTTTCACATGTATACAGACTCCATGCAATGTTTATTTAAATTCATAATTCAAAATGTGGATTTGCACTTCACCCCTTAAAGCAAAAAATGGGCTGAACCAATGGGAACATTTCTGGCTCATTAATGAACATTTCTGTGTTACCTCATTGAAGAAAGGATACAGAAGATGGAGTAAATGTTGCCTGTCGTCCTCCATCAGCCACATTTGTGTCAGGGTTTTGTCAAGTCAGCAGTCAGACATGAGTGAGGAATGTATGGGATCCCTGCACTCAATCCAATCTGCAGGCTTGCCACTAGGAATACACAAGATTAGGGCTTCTGTTCAGGTATCTTGAGTCTTTACATGGGCTATTGTGTTTCTAACTAGGCTTTCTCACATTAAGTGCTGGACCCTTCACATCCAGCACTGACCCCCATCCCTTATCTCTGGAGCACAGGGCACTGTGCATCAAGAACACGCTCTTAACAGAATTACGCTATGGCTGTGTGAGTAGCTGCTCAGTGCTAGTGACTGAAGCTGTCAGATGAAAAAAATGGGGCAGAACTTAGAGGTGGGACTAAGAATACCCTTGTCAGTACAAATCTGCAAATATTTAAATAGTCCCTACAACAAGGAATGTAGGGACTGCCTAGATGTTACGGTGTGAATAAAATGCAGTGCCAGTGACTAAGTGAGGTCATTATTTCTGCACTCTTATTGATCCAAAGAAATAATTTTCATGGTAGTGGCTGTGAGGATTATTAAACTCAAAACAATTATCTGCAAATCGTATCTAGATATTTCTTATATAAACATTTCTGCAGTTAGCAGTGCTATTTCCCTTGACTTACTGAACCCTTGTGAATGTAACAGCAGTCTGAATCATAGCTATGTGCTACAAATGGTCAGGTCTCCTCTTTATTAACTGTCCTTGCACTGTAGACAAATCAGTTAAAAATCCTATAACCTTTCCTTTTGGTGTTCAGGCAGATACCCTTTTGTAAGCTTTTAATACAGGCTTAAAATACATTTTCTAGAACGCTTTTTGCAAAAGCGTTGAAATCAATAATGGTTACTCTTTAGAAAGATTATTTTTCTTGAAAATTAAAATTCCCTGGAACTATGAATTTAAAGATGTACACTTCCCTTGAACTAAATCAGCTGTTTTCCCCAGTGGATTCTGTTTCTGAATCATTAGCCTACTAAACTTTCTTACTGTTAAGAAGATAATAAATTAATATATGTTAATAAGTAAAGTGTAAGTTACTATGTTGTAATGTGTCAGCAGTGGAGCAAAGACCGTTATTTTTCTGAAAGTCTTGAGTAACATTGATGAATAATAAGAGAAAATAAGGAAAATTAAGTGGTTTTGATGTTTTATTTAATTTAAATCATTTGATCCCAACAGGTAGGTACTTGTCATTTTCCGACAAAAATACAGTCATGTTTTCATTGATTTTAGTTGGACACATCAATATGGCTTTGCTGAAACAAGCAAAACCTGCTCATTATCTTCACTTATTCTTTCCAATTCATCTCCCTGTGGCAGCCTTGTCCTTTTATCATTTAATAAATCTTACCACATTATCCTTAAGGCTCTGAACGTTCCAGGCTGCACTGCATCTACTAGTAAATATAATGTATTTTAATAAAAAATAAATATGTTGAAAAGAAGAAATAAGTTATAACTGATGGAGGTGACTAAATATAATTTTAAAACTCTTTGCAAATATATCATAGAGATAAATAATGTTTTCTCTAAATAAATGAAGTTGTTATCTCAAAATAGCTTAAAAATAGAGTCTCGTCTCACAGGGGCATATAAATAAATACTCGATATTAATGTTAGAATACTGAAATGAATTTACATCAAATATAACATTTGTGTATTAAGTAAAGGCAACGACCAGAAGCACAGAACAGCCCAAATCTGTAGTGTGGATTTTACATTATTTGGACTATATGGATCATACCCATAATAAACGTCAATATCTCAGGCTCATTTCAAAACTGGGGAAGAAGTACCAGTAGACTGGAAGGAAGATAACTAAGGTCCCAAGTCAGTAGCACAAATGAATCACCACCTCCACATTTCTTTTAAACCACCTCCATTTGCTGGTTTTCCTATATCTAGAAAAATAATCAACTGAATACTAAAATGAGAAACAATAACATTTTAGGCTGTAAGATTAAGAAATGTGAGGCTTCTTACAGGCATAGAAAGAGGGTTTTTTAATAAATACAATTTTTTTCATTTACATTCAAATAAACTCCCTTAAATGTATCACTACTCCTTTTTAAATTTGTATATCAAAATTTGTATAAGCACAAGGAAGCTTATATTTGGTTGTGATAAGGCCTGGCACAACAGCCAGATTTTGCTTGAAGCTTAGGTGCTTATTAGGCAGCATGAGGTGTTCCCTTCTGTTGCTAATCAACATGAAAAGAATTAGCTCTGTGCCAGACTGGATTTATGATGTTGTATCACTGTATGTACAGGTCTCCATAATTTCCTTCCATGTGCCTTTGACTCACCTCGAATTTTAGTTTCAAAGCTTTTTATTGAACCAGACACTTTTTTTTTTCTCAATAGTTAATCAGGAAATGAATAGAAGGAAGCAAATATAATTAAGGATTGGGGTAACGTTATGATGAGAGAGACACTTTACATTGAGATTCTTTCTGAAGGATCTGTAAGGGTCTATAGCAAGCACATAGATCTTATCTATTGGTGAAACACAGTCTGAGTTAAGGTATAATGTATGCAAACCCTGAGATTATCAACAGAATGTAGCAGTTACTGAGGTGGTGCCCTAAGACAGCAAAGATGTTCTTGTATACCAGTTCATTTTAAAGTACGGATGAGGTGGATTCACTGAGGAAACAAAATGAGTCTGGGCAACAAAAAAAGCTATGACAAGGTGAAGGAAGTATAAACTGCAAACTAATTCATATTCCCTTTCAAAATACTCAGAACTCTTAATAAATCTCCATGAGCTCTGTATGCATCTATCAGTATGCTATGTGGTTATACTAGGGACCATATATACCGTATAATAAATATGATCATTCATCACATACTTGCATAGTTAGCAAGACAAATGAATTATTTTGTTTGCTAGCATTTTACTCTTGTAGGGCTTGTAATCAGCTTACATTTCATGTACTATTTATGTTGCAATTCATAAATTGCTTTAGAAAGTGATACAAACTTATATATGCACTGAAAAATGGCAGGATGTTTTGCATTTTTCGGAGAAATGCTTGAGATGACAAGATGCCTTTTCATCTCTTTTGTCACATTAAGTCACTGTTTCACCATTATTATTTTATTACTGTACAAATTTACGTTGGTTTTGTTATTCCAACCCTTTCATGTTCTTTGGCTTCCCTTCTCTGTCAGCGAGCTGTCAGGGTAGTGCATTCCATTAAAGAATTTTATCAAGTAAATCTTTATTAGCACACTTGCTATGGTATTTGCCAAATAGCACACAGCCTCATAGGCCTTACTGTGTGGCACAATTCCTGTTCAATATTAGTTTTTCATACAGTTTCTAAAGCTGAAATCAAACTAATTTGACATAGCAAGAGAACTTAAATTTCAGCTCTGTGATTCACGATAGAGTACCTACCAGTTCAAACCTAGCCTTTTCAATGTGGTATGGTGTTGTTTAAATTATGTTGTCTTTCTATGGAAAAGTCTTTACTAAGTTCACAGAGTTCCTAAACATAGGAGTAGCAGTACATGGATTGTGATGCTGCTGACACAGCCTCCAAGTTACTCTTTGAAAAGGAAAAGGCACCTCAGTGACAATTGACTCTGTCTCAGATTCAGAGTCAGTTATAAGCTCCTGAACAAAAATGAACCTCAAGCTCTGCCTGATTTCATATAACTTTATTACTGTATTATTAGAGTTTCTAACTTTTTTACCTTCTTATATTTACTGAATTGTATTCTGTGCAATCAATCCGCCTTCCAGTGCAAATCGTGACGCTTATCTGTTCTTGTAGAATTATCGTGATACCATTTATCAGTCTTTTCTGCAGGGCTTCCCAGGCGCTTGCTGCAGTGTTACATAAGCTGTTTATATGATCAAAATCAGCTTCTGATAACAGTCCGCCTATCTTCCCTGTATTCTTTTCCTTCCCTCAGGAACAGATGCAAATTACAGCTACTACCTTGTAGGGTGAACCAGCAGAGTAGAAGTATGAATAAGCTACTTGTCTCCGTGCAGCACATCTTTACTAATGTGCAGAATGGTTTCACTGCAGAGTTAAAGCCAGAGTTTCAGCCCCCAGATTGCTTTCCTTCCACACCCATAGTCTTTTATACCCATTTCTTTATACTTAGGATGTATTTTTGCAGCGGGAGCTGGCTTGGTGCTATTCTGGTTAATGTTCTTCAAGGTCACTCGCGCTGCTAGCTTTCTGATGTACTAGGGGCAGCTGGTGTGGGTACAGCATTTAACACTGCAGCCTTATTAACAAAGATACAGGGGGCTTAACTTAAAAACTGCAGAATATTTGCACAAATCTAAGTGCCAGTCACCTTGACATACAGGTATAAACTTGAAGCTATTTTTTTGATTGTTACATTGTTAGTATTGCTCAGAGGTACTTATCATGAACTTAATTGTTTTAAAAGATTTTGTAAAACATTTGGGGCACTTATCCCCTAGGGGCAGAAGGATACTGTCTAAGAAGCTAGCAGGGCTCATTAATAGAGCTTTAAACTAGATAGGAAGGGGGAGGGGGACAGGGCCAGGCTAGATGGAAAAAAGCCTGGGTGTGGTGGTGGACTTACTGAGGGATGGTGTGCTGGCAATGACCTCTGGTCAGCCACCCTAGTTAACCAGGAGGTTAGTGTCCTAACTCAGAGTAGAGATGTAGCTACTACTGATAGGCTAGGTAACTTAAACAGCTGTCACTTGGGAAGCAAGGCTTCCCCAAGGAGCATAACAAGATCAATAGCCCAGCTGAATGCATCTACACCAATGCACACAGCACGGGGAACAAAAAAAGAGGAATTAGAAGTCCTTGTAAGTACAGGAAATTATGATGTGATTGCCATCACAGAAACGTGGTGGGATAATTCACATAACTGGAGTGCTGCAATTGCTGGTTATAAACTATACAGGCGTGACAGGCTGGGTAGGAGAGGAGGTGGGGTAGCCCTGTATGTCAGAGAATGCATTGACAGCCTAGAGCTGGAGTATGATGAAGACAGGGTCGAGTGTCTCTGGGTGAAAATCAGAGGAGAACAAAATCAGCGAGATATAGTGATGGGAGTCTGCTATAGACCACCTGACCAGGAGGAGGAAGCTGATGAGTTGTTTTTTAAACAACTGGGTGAAATCTCGCGATCACCAGCCCTCGTCCTTATTGGGGACTTCAACCTACCGGATGTCTCCTGGAGGTACAATACAGCAGGGAGGAAGCAGTCTAGCAGGTTCCTGGGGGGTTTGGAAGACAACTTCCTGACCCAGCTGGTGAATGAACCCACAAGGGAAGGTGCCCTGCTGGACTTGTTGCTTGTCAATAGAGAAGACCTGGTGGGGGATGTGAAGGTTGGAGGACGCCTGGGGCATAGTGATCATGAGCTTATCGAATTCTTAGTACTGGGAGAAGTAAGGAAGGGAGACAGCAGAACTAGCACCTTAGACTTCCATAGGGCTGACTTTGGACTGTTCAGAAAGCTGCTCGATAAGATTCCATGGGAGGCAGCCCTTGAGGGCAAAGGAGCCCAAGAGGGTTGGTTGCTCCTCAAGAAGGTAATCTTGGCGGCACAAGAACAGGCTGTCCCAGTTGGACAGAAGAGGGGTCGGCGAGCTAGGAAGCCAGCCTGGCTGAGTAGAGAGATTCAGGCTGATATACAGGAAAAGAAGGAAAAATATGAGCTTTGGAAGAAGGGGCAGGTGTCTTGGGATGATTATAGGAATTTAGTAAGATCATGGAGGGACAAAGTCAGAAGGGCTAAAGCTGATCTGGAACTCAGGCTGGCCAGTTCTGTAAAAGATAATAAAAAGTCCTTCTATAGGTATATAAACAGTAAAAGGAGGGTCAAGGAGAATCTCCAGCCCTTATTGGATGCTGATGGCACATTAGTGACAAGGGATGAGGACAAGGCTGAGGTCCTTAATTCCTTCTTTGCCTCAGTCTTTAACAGTAAAGAAGGATATTCCCTGAGTACTCATCCTCTGGAACTGGCTGACAGGGAGGGGAAGAATAACAAGTTCCCATTGTTCAGGAGGAAATGATTAGCGACCTACTTGGCCAGTTAGATACCCACAAGTCAATGGGGCCAGATGGGATTCACCCAAGGGTACTGAGGGAGCTGTCAGATGTGCTTGCCAAACCCCTTTCCATCATCTATCAGCAATCCTGGCAGACTGGGGAAGTTCCAGTTGACTGGAGGCTGGCAGATGTTAGAGCCATATACAAGAAGGGTCGGAAGGAGGATCCAGGGAACTACAGGCCTGTCAGTCTGACCTCAGTCCCAGGGAAGATCATGGAGAGGGTCATCTTGGGAGCTATCATGCAGCACATGCACGATGGCCAGGGGATCAGGCCTAGTCAACATGGGTTTACAAAAGGTAGATCCTGTCAAACCAACCTGATCACCTTCTATGACAAGGTGACCCGCTTAATGGAAGAGGGGAAGGCTGTGGATGTGATCTACCTGGACTTTGGTAAAGCCTTTGACACAGTTTCTCACAGCATTCTGACTGAGAAACTGGCTGCCACTCGCCTGGACAGGTGGACCCTCAGCTGGGTTAAAAACTGGCTGGATGGCCAAGCCCAAAGGGTGGTGGTGAATGGAACGAAATCCAGCTGGAGGTCGGTCACGAGTGGCGTCCCCCAGGGCTCAGTCCTGGGTCCAGTCTTGTTCAACATCTTTATCAATGATCTCGACGAAGGGATTGAATGCTCCCTCACTAAGTTTGCAGATGACACTAAACTAGGAGGAAGTGTTGATCTGCCTGAGGGTAGGGAGGCTCTTCAGAGGGATCTGAACAGACTGGACCCATGGGCTGAGACCAATGGGATGAAGTTTAACAAGGCCAAGTGTAGAGTGCTGCACATGGGACATAATAACCCCCTGCAGCGCTACAGGCTTGGGGGAGACTGGCTGGAGAGCTGTCAGGCAGAGAAGGACCTGGGGGTGTTGGTTGACTGCAGGCTGAATATGAGTCAGCAGTGTGCCCAGGCAGCCAAGAAGGCCAATGGCATCTTGGCTTGTATCAAAAACACTGTGGCCAGTAGGTCTAGGGAGGTGATTGTGCCCCTGTACTCGGCATTGGTGAGGTCCCACCTCGAGTGCTGTGTCCAGTTCTGGGCTCCTCACCACAAGAAGGACATGGAGGTCCTGGAGCGAGTCCAGAGAAGGGCAACCAGGCTGGTGAAGGGGCTGGAGGGCAAATCCTATGAGGAGCGGCTGAGGGAGCTGGGGCTGTTTAGCTTAGAGAAGAGGAGGCTGAGGGGAGACCTTATCACCACCTACAACTACCTGAAGGGAGGTTATAGAGAGGTAGGTGATGGTCTCTTCAGCCAGGTGACAGGTGATAGGACAAGGGGGAATGGCATGAAGCTGTGCCAGGGCAGGTTTAGATTGGATGTTAGAAAAAAATTTTTTACTGAAAGAGTTGTCAGGGCCTGGAACAGGCTGCCCAGGGAGGAGGTTGAGTCACCTTCCCTGGATGTGTTCAAAAAAAGGGTAGATGAAGTACTTAGGGATATGGTTTAGTTTAGTATGCAAATGGTTGGACTTGATTAACTTAAAGGTCTTTTCCAACCTTGTGATTCTGTGATTTGGAATCTTGTCCAAGCCTTTACATTACATAGGTTCCCAATTGATCTATCGGTTGTTGAAATCAATCAAAGATCTCCCTTTAATGGGAATTATATCAATTATGCTGATGCTTTCATTAACTTTTTGGTATATAGAAGCTTCTTTGTTTCTTAGCTGTAATGGAAAGAAATTACTTGGATTTCAACAACAGCAGCTTTCTAGCTCAGGCAAGTTGGACAGTCTTGCCAAGCTATGCTAAGAGCATCTGCTTGCTTGTTTACAGATTGTCTGGTTTGCTGTGAATGTTTGCACTAATCAGCTCCTGGTTGTGGCCTCGGCACTCTTACATTAGGCTTCGCTGGGTTTGGGGAAAGTTGAATCTTTTTGCTTCTCACATGTTAGTCCAAAGGGAAGGAAACTTTAGGGACTGTTACTGGATGCATAAAGGTAGAATAAGTGCTTAAATATCTTTAAAACTACAGTCTGCACAGTGAATACTGTGTAACTTGTAGAGAAAACCTGTTGTGTCTCCACTGTCATAAATTTCAGTGTTGATGTAATAGTACCTGCACACGAATGCTGGCTTTCTGATTTCAGTTCTGTGGTATAAAATCCATCCACTCAGTTGTATGCTGTTGTCCAACTGAACACTGTAATGGGCTATAAAAGTCAGCATTTAAAATCAGTCATCAGCCTGGAGCATGTAAAGCAAGTACACTTGAACCCCTGATGTAAAGTAACATCAGTGTTGTAAAGGATTTTTTCATTAAGTCTAATTCACTAGGAGAAACTTTGAAATGGCTTCCTGGATCATACAATGTCATTTTCTTGGCTTAGAATGAGTTCTACAAACCTCGTGATCTTTGAATTGTATTTATGTTCTCAATAGTAAGGTCTTTCAGAGCATATATTTATTGTAAGTAGCATGATACTTTATTGCTAACTTCTTTTAAAGTTTGTAACGTCACGACTTAAATTATATTTCATAACTGAGTGAAGGGGGTTTGAGAAGTGGTACACTAGCTGCTGTTTTAATAATATAAAAAAATAAGATGCAAACTCAGATGTCCATATTCTTCTTAGGTGTGACAGTTGAGAACCAGCTCATTCCATTGTGGCAAATATGTCTGTTTGAAATGTATTGTTTGTTCTGGTGGTGCTTAAGTGGATCCCCAGTCTTGAAATATCTTTCCAGGGAACGTTTACTGTCCATAAATAACTAAGTTACACTGCAAATGTATTTGTTAGCCTATAGCTGTGTAAATGATGTGCAAGTATACTAGCTGTTTCCATTCCAATATAGAAGTGACTACTTGTAATACTGGAAGCCATCCAGCCTGTACTATTAACGTTTTCTTTGGAAATATTCATGAAATTGAACTGCAGTAAAAGCTGTTTGAGTACTCCAGAAGCCAACAGTTACTTCAGAGTACAATTATCTGGCATTATGCAGATTTAAGAAAAACCACACTTTTTTCATGTAGGTCTTGTTTTATTGACAAAATCATTTTTTTACTTGAAAAATATGCAAATTTAAAGGGCCTGTGACTAAAATACCTTTAGCTCCAAAAACTGGGTGCTACATGCAGAGAATACTTCAGCAGTTTGGAATTTGGCATGTATAAATTTAACCTTGAACGGTTTTATTAATGTTGTTCCAGGTCCCCTGAGTTCAGATCATGCCCTCTTCCCAGGACGTATTATTGCATAGTAATGTGGACCAGCTCTTGGGGAACATCAGAAATATCCCAACAAAGACAGAGGTAGGTCAGTCATTCTCCCCCCACCCCACCGTAATTTGGGGAGGTATATTTAATTGCCTGTAGCTGCATGGTTTTTCTTATGCATGTTCTCCTGGTGTCTACCTGTTTTGTATAGATTTGACTTTCAAAGCCATGCTCTGAACTTTGAGTAGAACATAACATAGAATATGTGCTATGAAGAGTTAGCAGTGTGAGTACAAAGGCAAGCATTTTTTTTTGTTAAATCACAAAACACCTAATTTATTTGAATAGTGGGAACATGGCAGTATTGACTCTGCATAGGGTGCAAGAAAAGGTTTGGCAATTACATCTTTTCCATAATGTACCATCTTGCTCCTATAACACTGTGAGATGAGTAATACTGCAGAAGTAGCTTTGTTTGGACTCCTAGACCGACCAAGTACCCTGAACATTATTTTGATTTAGGGTGAGTACTGTATTTTAATATCCAACTTAAGTCTTGATTGCAGTTAGATTTTTCTGTACATCTTCATGCTATTCATGTTTTAAATAACCAGCACGGACAAAACTTTTAACCATTTGCTCTCTCAAGAACAATTTAATTAAGACTAGGTGATTTAACTTTCAAAAAATCTGTTATTCAAGCACTGATTTAAAGTGACCTTGACTTTGTATTTGTTTTCAATAGCCTCAAATGCTTTACAACCTCAGTAAAAATGCTAGCAACAGAAACAAACAACACTGACTACAGACTTGCCAATGACTTGCATCCGCTGAATTTGAGTTTCACTTCCCACCATTTCATGTGCTAGTATCCAGAGAGACTTCAAAGTTAATCACATGTGGCAGCTATGGCCATAATGCAAACTTGGCCCAGGTGGCAGCTATGGCCATAATGCAATCTTG
This sequence comes from Porphyrio hochstetteri, assembly GCA_020800305.1. Lineage (NCBI taxonomy): Eukaryota > Metazoa > Chordata > Aves > Gruiformes > Rallidae > Porphyrio > Porphyrio hochstetteri. Next base: position 7,074,990 of record CM036915.1, on the reverse strand, counting down.
GCCCTTGCTGCAATTTTGCATCTTAAGGAATATAGACTGTATAAGAATCTAATTATTTCTGTTTCACTTTTTAAAGATGACGACACATTGGTATGAATTGTAAAAGGAGCATAAACTACTTCTTTCTTGACAAGATATTTCTGTGTATACTATGGAGTACTGTATTTGTTGCATCATGCCTTTTCTCACACCATCAAGTTAATCCTCTCTCACTGGAATTTTCCATCTTTCCCACAGTACATCATATTTCCCTGCTGAGTAATTATATACTGCTTGTGTAAACTATGGCCATAATGTTTAATGGAATATTGGGGAAAATATTGAGATGCGACTATTTTTCAGCAAGGTCTTGCTTCTGGTCATTTTCTGGATGACCTGAGTATAAGACAAGAGCTCCAAAGTCAAAGTAGTATAGTTAAAATATATTTAACTGTAAAGCGTGCTAGAGTCCATAAGTGACTCAAAAACTGTCTCCCAAAATTTAATATGGCAACAATATCTCCACCCCCTACACTTTAGTAGAGCTGTGTTCTCTTGCTGTGGTTAAGGCAACATAACACCTACTATGTGCCTTTCCAGTTTTGGGGTTTTTTCCTCAATCTAGCAGTTCTATGTTGGGAACTGCCTAAAGCAATTCCAGTAGCTGTAGTCATGTCTGTGCTGCATAGCTGTAGCTATGGAAGCCTGCACAACTGTATGGGCTTTGTAATAGGCTGAATGACATGGTGAGATCTTTTCTGTGCATGTAAGTGTAGCAGAAAATCAGTTGAAAGGAGAAGATGGAGGATTATGTATGGGGACTAGTATGTACTGATTTGGAAGGTGATGATTAATGATGTTCCAAATATTACTCTCTTCCTTTTTTTCCTTCTGATAAATTCTTATTTATTAGGGATTATTATCTGTACAAGTACTGTGGCATATGCTTCTTAATATACTGATTAATATTCTATGCAGTTCATAAAAAGACGTGTTCAGGTTATTCCTGAAAATGGTGTTTTGAACATGTAATTAGCAAGTAATGTACTTGTGAGTGATGTTTCAATGGGTCAGTAGCTGTCCTGGTGTCATTGAATGAGTTCTCTCTAGTTGATTCAACTGCCTATCAGCAAGCCATTATACTTACTTACTTTTTCACTTAAGGTTTTCTGTCCCCTATACATTGGAAGACATATATACATACTTAATTTCAAAAACATTTTTGGGAAGTGGGTTTGCTACAGGATGATCATTTTGCTTATATAAAGATTGCATGCTCAATCAACTGTAGGCTCAGTAGACTGATAATTCTTCAGATGTGAAGCCTCTCCCGGTTTAGATACAGATAATGTATCTAAAATAACATTGAATGCAGTGATCTGTTCCTGACAGATCACACTTAATGTCTCTACAGCTGTGAATTAACAGAACTAGTGGCAACAAAAAAAAGCATTTGCAAGAGAAGGTTAAAATTTTAGTTTTAATATTAAAGTGCTTTCAAGCCAGACCTGCCTTAGCAGGGGAAGCAGAATTTACAAGACACATAGAAGCAGGCAGAGGAGGAACAGGATTTGTAATAGATGCTGCTCTTACAGCATTTCAGATATTTGAATTCATGTTAGACCTAGCAGTGGGGAATCAGGGAAAACAGGCTATGCGGGTCCGCCCGCCACTTCCCTCTGCTTGGGGACCTGCACAAGCTGAGACCCCTGTTGTCTCGGCACTGTGGTCCGGAAGGAAGATGGCTTTGCAGAGTTGTGTGCTAAATCTGCTTGCCCAGGCTTTGTTTCAAAGAGCGGGGTTTCTTGTTCAAGAGAAGGGTACCCTTCAAACCAAAAGCCTCAGTAAAGGCATTTCAGCCTTCTCACTTTCATGGTGGCAAAGAACCCTATTTATAGTAACAGCTCAGAACGTTTAATGCACTTGCCAATTAATAGAACTACGTAGTCATCTCTCACTTATCCACGGTAATAGGAGACAAGAATGGGAGAGTAATTCCGTGTAGTACAAATTGTATGTAAATTAAACTTTAAGACTATATTCAGTAAGATTATTTGTGAAAAGCCTGTAAGGAGTTTTCTGTAGAGAGTAGGTGAGAGCTGCTTTACACAGCAGAAGGCAGAACAGAGGCTGGTGCAGGTGGCTTCCCTAGTGTTACTGGGAGCAGGGAGAGATGCAGTGCAAAGGAAGGACCAGTTTCATGCCCTTTACTAATACCAAACTGTGCATCACTGAGAATGGACTGTAGATCTGACTGTAGCATCACACAGGCAAGGGTAGCAACAAATTATAAGTATCACTGAAGCACTAAATCAAGCATAGAAGAGGATTAATGCAAATCAAGAAGTGAATAGAGCTTCCTAAGCATAAAGCTGTTGCTGTAACTACCACAACAGAATCAAAATCTGTGCCTGTTATGTGCCATTGTGTCTGCTCCACTGCTGTTCTGACTGTAACATGTGCCAAAGGCATGCTTCTGTCTTTTAAGTGGATTATAGGAAAGGTTAGAAAGCTCAAAACTGCATGCTGATTTTTTTTCTTCCCCCCACTCTTTCTGTCGCTTAGGAACAAACACTACATATTCCCCATGTGAGGCTATTATATGTAGAATCACATATTTTCTTCCTCAAGTATGCAAATTATCCATTAACTGTTCACCAAATATATTGAGAAAGTCCAGAGGTGCAAGAGAGCACCATCAACTTAATAATTGGGGGAATTGTGTTGCTTTCAGGATGTGTGCTAAAGGCCACATTTTGTCTTCACCCATAGAGTCCTCACTGCAATCAAAGGACAATACAAACGAGACGAGGCAGTTGCTTCACTTAAAATGTCCAGTACCGAGTGTACAATTAAAAAAGATTTAAATAAACAAGTGATTCAGCAGTGCTGGGAATCACTGACATTGGTAATTATCCACTTCAGGTATACCCTTTGTGATAACTCATTTTATGTGTTTGTTAGAGTAACAATGGGTGCTGCTCGTAACATGGGTGTTGATGAATCATGTCAGACAATGTATAAAGAAAATTGTTTTTCCAGCAATTAACAATATTTGTGGATAGGTCCATTTTCAGGAATAGAAAGCTTTTAGTTTTAGAAATCCTTGTGATTTTCAGAAGTGGAGAAAGCATTAAAATAAAGCAGGTGAGAACAATTCTGGATATGCTAATCTCATTGATTTAAAATATTCCTGACAGCATGGATTTTTCATTTATTTAACCTTTTCATAAAAATAGAGACTTTGAAATGACCAGGTTAATGCTTCATGAATCAGCTTCATCAAAGCATTTTTACAGGCATTTGTTTCAGGCTAATGATATAGACAGTTACATATTGTGTTAAATAATAAAATTTTTGAGGCATTATTGTAGTTTTGGTTGACTGATGTTATCTATCACTTCGGTGTTAAAAGCCCTAAAATTTCAAATTTCTAGAGTTTTCCTCTGTCTCTTCCAAATGGAATTGTAGGATGTGTTGACTACAATGCTAGATCTGTACAGCTAAAGCACTCTTCTGGGTTTTTTTTGGGTTGTTGGGGTTTTCTTTTTACATCCCTTGTATTAACTGTTAGGCTGGATTCTGACTGATGCAGACCTGGGTTAATTCAGTTTAGGTGTCTTTAGGTTTTCATTGGTGATTCTAGTCTGTATCTGCCCTATATTTAATCTCTCTAGGGTAGGAAATGAGGAGAGATTCCTTTGTCTTTATTTAAAATCAATATACAATTATTTACAGCTTAACAAAAAAATGAAAGCAAGAAAAACACCAAACCAACCCTCCCCCACCCCCACCACATAAACCCCACCAAACCAGATTTCAATATTTTTTCTGTCCCTCCTTTGTATATCTTATTTGAAATTAGGAAAGAAGAAAGAAAAATAAAGATTGGATTTTTTTTTTTTAGGGGAGAGAATGAAAAGAGGCCCATTGCTTCTTTGAAAGTCCTGAAGGAGAAAAGGCTCTTTTATTGCTGAATGTCTAATGTGATATACAAGCTGCTCAGTAGCGCTTTGTCAGGGATGTCCCAGGTGTCATTTTTGTTAAAAGCTGCAGAGAACTGGATGCATTGGAGGCTGGCACGTGGCCTGTGCTCACTGACAACTGTTATCTGTTCTTGATGCCATGGAACTATTTCAAGATGATCTTGCAGTCTGCAGAGATTCTTTGCTTAAGATGGACATGTTGCAAAGGAACTTGGGATTTGAATAGCAAATTGGTAGTAGAACCTTTTAATTAGAAAAAATACATAGTTTACTAAACTATAAAAACAGTGTTTGAATTTCTTTGAGAATGTTAAAGAACAAGAACTCTGAAGTAGTTAAAAATGCTACTGTGGTATTTCTACCCTTCAAGGCTCCTTAGCTTTTCATTTTTAATACTTCTCAGATAACAAACGAAATAGAATAGTAAATGTTCCTGATGAATAGTAATTATTCCATAATTATTCATTTCATTTATAATTTGCATTTGTGTATCTTTAATTAAAATACAGTATACTGCAATTAGGCTATGTTCAGCTGGTAATATCATCTAATACATAGGAAGAAATGCAAATTTAAGACAGTCTGTATCTAAATGTTATTGGGACTCCTTGAGGGTAATGTCCTTTGCATCCAGCTACCCTAGATGTACTTTACACTCTGTACTTGTAGGGATTTTTTTTTCTTCTGTATATTACATCTTACTGATTCTGTACATGTGAAAGGGTTTGTGGTTCTGATTGGTAAAGGATGTCAGTATCAGGCCCTTCATTTGAAGTCAGCAGCATTTTGCCTTCTAACAATGCCCAAGAGCCTGAAGAAAGAGCAGTTTTATTTTCAGTGTTATGAAGCAATCTATATGAGTATGGTTGCAAATGTTTCTATTAAATGTCATGTGTGTCAGTCTGCAGCCCTTGAGGAAAGCAGCTGGGTAGGTAAATAGTTTAAGTTTTACTAGTCAGGAATTGAAATATATCCAGACTGTATGTCTGCTTCATTAGAGAGAAAAAAAGCATTTTTGTGACGTGGTCACAAATCAGTGGGACAGTGAGTTTGAGTAGCATTTCGAAGAGCATAGCTATGCTACTGAATTCACAGCAGCTGCCATTTCTTTTATTTCTCCCAACCAAAAAAGGTATTGGAGGAATGAGATTGTGTTCTCTGGATATAGTTTATGGGCTCTTCATCTTCTGAGGATCTAGAACTTTTTTTCAAGAGAGCATTGCTTTTGATCTATTATTCCATTGTGAGGGAGATTTTCTTTTGTGAAAGATCCCACTCATTCCCTACTGCTGAAGTTAATCTCTCTCCATTAGATTTTGGGATTAATATGCTGACTTGATCTGTGCCTAAGCAAAATAATCTCCTTTGCTTTAGTCATTTGTGTTTATTCTGGGACTGATGGAACACTGATTCATTCTCTCAAAATTTATATTTTGGTATCAAGTAAAGAATCTCCTGATAGAACAAGCCTTAAAGGATGCATATGCATCTTATCACATTATCATGTAATTTATACTGTCGGTTACTTCTCACAGTAGTTTTTATTTGAATGAGAATGTGTGGAGTGATCTGCTGTGAAGCTTTCAGACAACTAAGAGATCACCAGAGCTGTGGCTGTAATCAGTAAGAGCTGGAGACTGTTAAGTGTGGCCAGAGCTGTGGGATTTGAATTGTAAGGAAGAAAAACAAAATTTCTTATACAGTTGTAGTACTGTAACTTTGGTTTGCCTGAAATGGTATTCTGCTTCCAGCTGAGCTGTAAGACCTGTTTCCAGCTTTCACTTAAGAACTTCTTGTTTACGTTATTCATGGCATAAATGGTAGTAATTATTCAAGTGTAACACAAGTATGTATCCCCTGTGATGGTTTAATGTTTTTTCTGCCATTAGTACTGTCTGTTGATTTATAACAGATAATTAGAACCTATTTATACAACCATATTTAACTGAGTATAACCATTCTTATATGATTATATGACCCTTATAACCATGTTCTGCAGGGATAAAGTGGAACATACGTGGCAGATATGTTTTATGGTTATGCATCCAGTCTAACAGCAGAGAATAGGAATAAATTTGGGTGACTGGGAGCTTTTTACAGCAAATATCTATAGGGTGTTTGAAAGCTTATTTTATTTACTGAAACTCCCTAGAAAAATGAATGATACAATTAAGTGAAAGTGCTGCTAAATCATGTTAGGGTGTTCACATCTGAGAAGTGAATTTTCATCAGAGCTTTTTTGTTGTTTCTCCTGAGGCTGAGAAGGAAATAAACCTTCTATAAGGTGTACCAAGCACAGATGACATGAGTAGAATCATAGGATCATTCAGGTCGGAAAAGACCTTTAAGATCATGGTCCAACTGTTAACCAAACACTGCCAAGTCCCACCACTAAACAGTGTCCCTAAAAACCACATAGAATTGGAGAATGTGTTAGGCTGGAAGGGATCTTTAAAGGTCATCTAGTCCAACACTCCTGCAGTGAGTAGGCTTGAGTTGAGTTTGTTTCTCCAGTGAGAGGTGCAGACTCCATTTAAAATGAAGTTAAATCCAGATGAAAGGAAGATTGTAATGGAAATTAAAAATAGTAAACTATTCCATGTTAGGAGTGTGAGGTTGTACAAATATGACTTTTATACCTGTATAAGTACAGCTTACTAGCAGAACACATGTTTGAGAGGCTGCAAGCAGTAGGAGTCAACTGATTTGGTTTAAATGCACATCCCTCCTACTGTGATAATTAGCAAAAAGATGACAGGGAATTAAGCATGAGGGGTTTGTTTCTTAAACATTACCTTTTGGATGAAGCATAAATAATGAAGCAAAATATGCCCATAATTAATATTTTGTCATTCCTGCAGCTCACTGAGAATTAGATCACACTGCAGGAGCACCAGAATATTAAGTAGCTTGGTCTGCTCTTGAAAGAGCTGATATCAGATTTCTGCTCATACTTCTTGGTTTTGAGGCCGTAATGCAGACCTATTTAGAAATGCATAAGTAGTGAAGAATTCCGCTTCATGTAGTATTGGGAGTTAATTAAAAAATATCTGCTGTTCACAAACAACCAATTTTAGAATTATCTGACAGAAATTCAAATTAGATACTTGCTTTCCAGAGTAACAGTGAGGAATATGTCTTCTTTGTTGGCATTTTTAAATATCATTATGGGAGTCAAATTGCATATTAAGTGGTAGATGGGTGGGTTCATTCTGTAACAGTGAAAACTGGTCTGAGCTATTAATTTTTTCAGAAAAAAGAATCTGAGCTAGCTTTATGAATCTGGAGAACAAATGGTCTCTGAAGTACTGTCAGTCATTGCATGGGATTGCTGTAAATACAGACAAAATATATGTAACAAATATATAAAGACCAAAAAAACCCTTTTAACATGGTAGAATTTGCTAAATTTTAACTCATTTAGGAGCAAATTTTTGAAATTGCAAAACATATGTAAACTTACTTTCAGGAGTATAAATTTCTTTGTAAATCATTAAAAAAATACAAATGCACCTATGGACTTTGGATACATTTTCAGTTTATGAGGACCTGCATGAATTTGCCACTGAACTCCAGAGACTCAGGCACTATTTGCAGCTCTGTTTGGCCACGCTCATTACTTGGTGAAACCTGCCTGCTGCTTCCTGGTTCCTGTTAGCATTCTGCTCTGGGTTCCAAGAGCCACTGATCTGATTCTCCAAACTGCACTGCAAGGCTGGGTGGAATATGGAAAAAAGTCTGTTGCGATTGTGTGCAATGTGTAAGCGAATTTAGTGACAGCTTTTGAAAGAATTATTTGTCAAGACTGTGCTTGAACCATAGCCCATGGTTTTGTCCTTCTGTCCACTTAAATAAAATGTATGTTTATTTGCGAATGGCGGCCTTCAAAAGAGTGACTGTGAGGGCTTTATGCCTGCCTTCAGACATGGGATGGAGGGAAGATGTGGGGTTACCTGATTTCCTAAAACTGACAAGGAGGGCAGCGTGCTCAAGGGCTGAGGGGGTTGGCTGGTCACTGTTTATAATCTAAAACTTGAATCCCTCCCGTAGTATTTAATTCCTGAATCTGGGATCAAACAAAGAGCCTTGATAGAGGAGGAAAGCTGTATGTTCTTAGACTGGGGCTCCTGCTGCTGCAGCAGCCTCTGTAGTATCTAACTGCCATTCGCAGGCAAGAGTCAGCAAACACTGATTTCATAATACAGCACTGACACAAAAGTTTAAACTCTTTGAGGGGGGATTTAGTAGTGCACAATCTAACCAGTATTCGGATTGGGACAAACGATAACCTTCCGTTCCATTCAAGACCACAAAATAATTTAACTATAAGGTTACCAAGTTGATTCTTGCATGTTCAGTTCCCAAACTCATCAGCCAAAAGCCAGTTGTACTGTATTTGTATACTTTGTTTCGAGGATTTTCATTTCCTAGTGACTTGTTTTTGTTGATCAGTAATATGAGTCCATCACCAGAAATTGATGGTACACAGATACTTGTCACAGGAGAGGAACTTCAATTTATATGGTTTAAATCAAATCAGGATCAAAGTGGTTTATTGTCTTATTAATGACAGATAATTAGTCAATAATCATAGAACTGGAAATTCAGAATCAACGTGGTTTCAATCAAATCCCTAAAGAGGTGTGCTTTGAAAAGCTGCTTATTGAAATGAGATATCCAAATTCCATTGCATCTCATTAAACACCAGAATACATTTCCAGTGTTTGAAGTAAAATTAGAGTAAAAGAAACTTAAATATGAAGTCCTACCTGCCTCTCACACCCACGCAGGCAGCAGTGACCCTGCCACCAGAAGTCAGCCAACACTGCTGTTGCTGATAGGCTCGTACTGTCCCTATGGCCATGTGGTATGCTAGTCAAGAAAGAATTACTTTTTTCTGTGGCATAGTTACCTAAGGGGAGAGCATCCTGTTTGATCTCCAGCACAGAGAAAAGCTGATACAGAGACTTAAGAGGCTATGTAAGGAGCAACTTTAATTATCCATTCTAGCTTCAAAATAGAGCATTTGGGAATTGATAAATTAATTTGGGGGGACTGGGGGGAGTGATGCTACAGTGTTTCAGGGACAACGTAGCTGAGAAGTGTTTTATATTAATGTAATCTGGTAAACAAGGTTAAGCTCCTTGGTAATTACAGAGGGCCCCATGCTGATCAAAGCGGTCATTTATTAAAGCAGCTGCCTGCGTTGCTTTGTATAACGCTTAATATTTGGTGAGTTCAGGTCATTAAAATAACATGATGACCTTGAATCCATATTTCTAGATCAATCTGTAGTAAGCAGGATGCTGTCTTGGTGAGCCTAGCTGCTTGAAATTTGTTGCAACTGAAGAACCTGTAAAGTGGACATCTCTTCGTTTGCAGCTTTGCAGACTGCGGTTTGGAGTTCTGTTACCAAACTGTATCGAAATGAATCGAATGCGTTCTAACATGATGTCAAATTCCATTTAATTTTTATCTTGTGTAGGCTGAGGTGGCTGCTTTATCAACAGCAAACCAAAGTAAGATCAGAGAGACCTCTGTGACTCAAACGTTCCAAGTATTGATATTGTGCATTAACCCATCCATTATTTCTGGATGCTCGTCTAGGTCAATGCAAGAAGCATGCATTCTACAGAAGAAAAGCAGACTTCTCATTTCCCAGTATTCCTTAAAATAATCTTTGGGTCTGTTAGAGTTACTGAACCAGAGGCAGAGTGGATTAAATGTCAGCTCACTCAGCTGGCTTAATTGGCATATTGGAAAGAAACATGCCTTCAAAGCCCTGTTAAAGGCATTCAACATTTAGTATTGTATTCTTACTGATTTTAGTTACTTGCATGATGGTAGCACCTAGTGATGGTTCCAATTAAATATGGTGTCTGGGTAAGCTTATACTAGAACACAACACTTCTACTTCAGTATATATGGTATAATCAGGGAAGACAGAGGCTGGAAACACCTAGGAGTTGTTGCTCTGGAGCATCCAAAACCACTTCTCAAGCCACTGGCAGCACTGGAGAACAAGTTTAAGAGGTCGATTTCCTGCTTGGGTGCCATATATATATATATATATATATTGTTTTTAATCATGGCTAGTTCTTATTTTGAGCTTCTTGGGGGGTGGGGGGAAGAGACTGTTTAAAACTTACTAATGAAGCCAGCGCTGATCTGCTGATCTGGATGTGTGTGCTATGCTGCATCATTTATTTGGAGTTCATATACTTCACTGTCATGGGGCTTTGGGCAAACTGGTCTTGTGGAGGGTGTCCCTGCCCTTAGTTGGGGCAGGGGAATTGGAATTAGATGAACTTTGAGGTGCCTTGAACCTAAACTATTGTATGATTCTGTCATTTTCTGCTGTTTTTTATTATTTATTATCAGCTTTTTAAATTTAGTAGGGTAAGTAGGCGGCCACCCCACATGCAGGAGGAATGCCAAAGAGTTGGAGGTTCTAGAGGAAAGTGCAAATAGAACACAGCTGGTTTGAGGTGCTGAATATCTAAGTTCAACAAAGGTCATTTTTCTCCTCGTGAGAACAATACCTTTCACTCTCCCTTTGGCATTCATGCTTACTTTCTGTAAACCTGTTTCCAGCCGCCAGGGGGTTTTAATTTCTCTCTGAAGTTCTTTGATGTTCTACTCAGAGTCACCATCTGGCTCGTCAGTCCTGTTAGATTGGGACAAAAAGCTGCTGTTTCCCACCTTCTTCACTAGATCCTGAATATCCTTAGGTTGTTTTTTCCCTCCTATATTCACTTACCACAAGGCTGTTCCTTAGGTTCCTGTGTCCTAACCACATTCTTTCTAGCCAAAAAGACTGAAAAGAACCTTGTGGAATATTTGCTGCCTTTTCCACCCTTTCAAAGAGAGTTGTTCATCATGTTGATTAAAGCCAGCTTCATCTTCATAAATGCTGGCAAAAAAAAAAAAAAAAGAGTGCTTACCTTGCTTCTGATCCCTTTGTGGTGATGGCTGATGGCAGGCATTCTTGAGTAAGGAATAATACACAGACAGACTCCCTTTAATAGTGTTTTGATGGTACAGTGAAATTCCCAGGAGTGTAGTGATGAGACAATGAGAGGAGAACATGTCCAGGACATGTTGGGATTCTGTTGTGTTTAATATGTGATTAAGCTATTCTTGAGCTTCTGCATTTACAGAGCCTCTTGCATTTGAATTTTGTGGTTTTTAAAGGCAACAAATCCATTTGAAGCTGAAGTGTACTCTGCTTTACTTTTCCTATTTCTTTCTATATTTTTAAAGGTCCTTTCCGTTCTTCCATTGATTAGTATAACCAATGGTAAGACTTTGCAGTAGGCTGCAGTCAGGTCAAGTTGTTTCACTCAGTAAATAGAAAAGTCCTTGTACTCATGTTGTCTTGTTTGTCTCAGTGAGAATTATGTAAGATTTAGGTACCATTGCATGATGAAAGGCCAGATCTTGCTCATAAATCAGCTCTTCAAAATTATCAAAGGAAGAAACTGTATTGTAAAGTATTGTACTGTTTTATGAAGAGATCTGAATGCTAAGTAAAGAAAGCTTCCATCTTTTTTGTTTAATTACATTGTATCATGGAGGTTAAATTACACAAATTTTAAAACTCCTATGCTTATGCTTTACATTTCAGTTCCATATATCCCAATTTATTATGTGACTACTTAATGATGACAAATTTGTATGTATTTTTATATCTGTGTATATATTCACACATACATAAGCACAGGTCTGTTGGTAATGTAAGAGAGTTAAAACATTCAGCTTTATGATTTGTGGGAAATCTATTGCTTCATTGTTGGCAGCTTTGTAATAACCATACTGCTGTGTGCTGTGAAGCATACAGAAATATCCATTATGTTACAGCAAGTGATTTAGCAGTTTTTTCTCTGAGCTTCAGCCTTAGAAGGAATCTAGGACCTCAGGGTTTGCATTTCCAAATGCATTCCTGCAGCCTCACCAGGAAATGGGAAATGCCTCCCTTTTCCATACCTTCTTTTCAGCTAGTGCAAAAAACCTTATCTGTAGATCCAGTGAGTCAGGTGAAAGTCTTTGGTCCCCTTTGTGTAACCTTCTGCAGAGTAAATCAGTGCTTTGGCTGTTTCAGATTGAGGAGTGAGAAGGGGAAGATATTTAGCTAGTTCAGAGATTATTTTATTCTATTTTTACCTAAATAGAAGTACTTAGCAAGCCATGCATAACTTATTAAGAACGAGAGTGGTAAGGGTTTGTGTGTGATTAATACAATTACTCGTCACACACAATATAGAGATCATTAAGAGTAAGTGTGAATTCATCAATATTAGTGTGGGAGGCTAACAGTAGTTGTTTTGGCATTCAGCAAGAGAAAGAGTAAGATTTTTGGAAATACTTGATACAGAGGAGAAATGTTAACTGATTTCAGACATACCAGGAGAAACATCTCTTTTCTTGGCTCTCTTCACCAGAGAGGAATCTAAAGGTCCTTATAATGATCACTTAGAAAGTTTTCTGTCACTTTTACATTTTCAACAACTCTATTCTACCCTTGCATCCCAGGTGATCCTTTATGTTGACTATAAAAAGCCATTTCAGTCAAGTGCAGGCACTTCTATGGGTAACCATAATGTAGGAGAGGAAATGAAGAAAAACATCATTTCCAATTAAGGCTGCAGAGAGAATTTAGGTAGACAGAATGTAATTACACAGATTGGAATGTGTCCAACGTTCCAGGTCTAACAGCTCTATAATGAAATAAAAATCTTTTGTTTACAAATATTTTATTCTCATGAGCGCATCCTACACTCAGTTCCAATCAATTTCAGTGTTACTCAAAAGAAGCAAATGACAGCTTGATGCTGTGAGTAGGAGTTGCATTGTAGGGACATTCTTTTATTGATTTGTTCTGGGACTTTTACCTCTTGAACCGTGAGAGCTAATTTGTCAAATTTCATTTTTCTGTTTTTTCAAATTCATCCCTACAGTAGATGAAATCTTACTCTGCTGAAAGAACACAGTTGGTTCATTACAAAGCAGACAGGTCTGATTTATTTTAAATTTTTCTCTCTCTTTCATGAGGGGTATCAGGGAAGCAGAAATACCAGCAGTTTGGACTTGGCCTTCTGCTTCAATAAACTAATCTTGATTTAAATCCATTTCTCATTCCTTTCCGAGTTTCCCAAAAACTAATCCTGAAGGTCACTGTTTCAGCTGTTGAAATGTTTCTGGTTAGGATATTGGGATCTTTATCAGGAAAAGAAAGTGCAATGTGGGGTTTGAAATAAGAAATCTGTTAGTCATCATTATGCTTTAATCAGCTCAGTCTGTTCTTGAAGGAGATTTTCTTGTATTTCATGTGCATGCAGCAATGGGGATGGGGGGGAGTGTCCTATGACTGTCACTACCCGTTGAGTAAATAACTTGATTATCAGTGGCATTTGTGATGGATGTGAACCCATTCTCAGTGCCCAGTATTAACCACCTAGTCTGAAGTGCTGTGTCCAGATAGACCTTACTTCAAGGAAACTTGGACTTGGACTTAAAGATGATGATTAGTGTAAGTCACCCTTGAAATGATCCTAGCAAGAACATTGCGTCTTTATTGTTTTGTACTGTGAATAGTGTGTTTAGGCAGCACTTTTGAAAAATGCTGAAGTAAGCCAGACACCAAAAATTCATGACCTTTAGTAGCAGAGAAGCATCTAATTCTTTTAGGCAGATATAAAAATCAGTTTGCAGCAAGCTATTACTGCATTCCTAACCTGAGCAGCTAAAACCAAAGCTTCCACCTCGGAATATCAGTGACGAAATTTTATTTTGCAGGGGGTGGGGAACAGCACCTGAGCTGTGGATTTGATGCTTACAACTTATGATCTCCCATATTTTCCTTCCTGCAGATAAGCTATATGGCATCTTATCCATAACTAAAGGCAAACAGCCAGTTTCTACAGTCCATAAAAATTCACAATAACAAAAGTGTACAGGGTAATAAATATACTTTGCACTTCATTTACCCACTTTGGAAGCTCTCAATTTTCTGGATATATCTTACCCAAACAGAAGTTACTGTCTTCAGTGAAAGGTTCCTGGAAAAAATCTTATGGACTGTGCCATACATAAGATAAGGTTGCACAGTTAGGTGACCCTTAGGGCATTAAACACTGACTAGGAGTCCCTCACTCTGAAACTATGGTTATAATCCGGAGTTGTGTTTTTACCACACCTGATATGAATTGTGTGTGTTTGAAAGATGATAGGAAGCACAAGCTACACTTCCTCTCTACAGTTTCTTACATACCTCTAAGAAGAAGGTACAAGCAAACTTGTTTGTAATGCTGAAAATCTGTGAGTTTCAGCCATACCTTTATCTTCAGAAATTACAAGAAAACTGCAGCTTCCTTAACAACTGCTGCAGAGAGGAGACAGAGACTGTTAAATATTTAAGTACCTGAAAAGAATCTGTTGCTGAAAATTATTTCATGGCTATAAAATGCATAATTTTCAGTCTTCCTTAGTAAGATGTAGTCATGCAACAGATTCCTCTCATTTTTTACTGCAGGCACTTGAGAGTGTAAAAAAAGGTAGTGTAGTAGATTAAAAGGTATGAGTAACTCAGCTCTACAGCAATAGTCTGTGGAAAAGAATGTTGTGCCCTGAGCGAAGAACGTGTTGTTTCAGTGAGTGCTGAGATGCAGAGTTCAATACTCAGTGAACTCTTGAAACACTTGGTGACTGGTTGCTTCTCTGATGCTGATACCTCAGTCCCTTAGGAAAGAAACTCTTGCAGTGGAGAAAAGGTTAAGAGAGTGTGTGTGAGGAGTTTGGTTTCTTGTTCTGCAGCATAGCATAACTGCACTTTGGAGATCACCACGTCAATGTGTCTGCATTAATACAGCCTGCCTTCACCTTGCCTTGTGTCCTCAAAACACTTTATGGTAGGACTCCAGCACCTGTGTACGAGTCGGAACTCAAAAGCATTGACTCCCTTTTGCTTCTGCTCAGGACAGTCACAGACAGATTGGATATGGAACTTGGGAGCTGTAAGATGTTTTCTGTGGTCAAACAGGCACAAGAAGAGGGGAGCAGAGACTGTTATTGTTGATTCAGACAAAAGGATGTTGTGGTTTAAAGCATATGGTTATCCTTAGTTTTTTTTTCTGAAGTCTCTTGAGTCTCCTTAACATACTCTTCTGTGTTTAGTATCCAAAAAGGTTTTTCCTTCATTTATATGAGTCTGAGTCTTCACAAACTGGTTACGTTGCCAGTATAAAGAAAAAGCAAATGTGACCCAGTAGTGTTCACCATGATGCCAAGTCCCCAGGGGTGACTGTTGGCTGGTTTCCCATGCTGCATTTATGCATTTAGTTTATCAAGCCAGTAAATACAGCAGTAGGAAAGGAGCAGGCACAGGTAGGCTTCTTACCCGTTTCTGCCTGAGGAAATATCTTCCTGTCTGATGACACACCAAAAAAAGTCCCCAAGCCTCGAAGAATCATGGAATAACTATTAAATGGGGGTGTTGTTACATCATCATCATCAACTTGCTTTTCCCTAATCACAAAAGTTTGTCTTTGTAGACTGTGACTGATAATCACTGTATGAGCTTTGTATGAGTTGAGAACAGTGTATAACCATGTCAGCTAGTAGACTGATAGTCTTTGTAATTTTTCTCCTGACTAATTTATAGCTATGGTGGTGGTGACGGTTTTGTCTTTTTTTTTTTTTTTTACTATTAAATGTCATCTTGAACATACATATATTCAAAGGTTATTTTCCTGATGGCATGACAGGTGTGCATGTCTCAGTGAAATTAATAACCCGATCTACCCTTTTACAAGTATTTCATTCAGTAGTATATATTCAGCCTGATTTACACCTCTGTAGATCTGCAGAACTCAGGTCCTGGGGTCTCAGTAGGATGTCACTCCCTTGTGTGTACTTTCCTGTTCTCTCTCATGCTCGTGTTTCCTTCTTCCAGTTTGTTAGTGTAGAAATTAAGTCTAAATGAAGTACTCCTGCATAGGACCTCTTGTCATGAATGTTATCACGATCATCAACACTGCTTGGAAGACTGACAGAAGTAGTGAGGAAAATGAAGACATCACCCAAGCCCTGATGCATCTACGTATTAGGAAGATGGCAACAGAAAGCACTAAGCCTATGCTTAGTCATTCAACAGATCTCCACAGTAGTTGTGCAGTTGAATTAAATGTATTTTCTGTGTACCAAGCATAAAAACCTGACCAAACTGCATACTTTTTGTTGTACATATTCTCCACAGCAACTGCTGCATGAACTGACATTGTGAGCCAACTTTTGCTGTCTTAGAAATGGCTCCAGTGGTTTGAACCGTTGCTTGTACTCAGAATGAAGTTGTGTAAGACATTATCTTTTCTTACACAGAGATGGAGCCAAACACCATTAGACTTGGTGGGACTCCAGCATTAATAGCTTTAGCAAGTTTCATCTCATGCCCACAGTCAAATTTATAACCCTACTATAGTTTTAAGTCCTGTCTTGTGTCCTCGAATCCTCTTCTCATTCTTACTCCTCATCTGTGGACTAATTTCCTTCTTTGTAGTGGGACTGCCAGTTGAGAGCCACTGTGCATTTTATTAAAACTGCTTGCAAAATTTTTAATTAGGAAGGTATAAGAACTGAATCCCTCCAAAGGGTTTTACTTGCTTTTTTCATGGCTTTCATTTTTTTCATGTTATTTAAGATTATGCAGTTTTCCAGGGAAATCCCTTTTTTGGAAGACACAATGAGTTAGCAGTACGAACTTCATAGGGGGGTTAGAGAACATTTACTAAAAAATTAATTTCAAAATGTCTCAAGATACTACTAGTTTTATACTCCTTAGCAGTACCTGTCATGGTTTTGAAAGAAGGTAATTATTTTGTCTAGAAAGTTCCTGTGATGATACTGTAATACTGAAAATATGATAAAATGGTGCCATTTTAATGGGAAAATGCACATGTAGATAGCTACAGTTAATATATAAGCTGTAAAGTGAATTGAATGCAGTTTCAGAACTGTATTTACAAATTTACAGAGCAATGTGTCATAACAATTTTTTCAAAGAAGTGACTGCATTAGTCTCTTTCTAAATTATTTCTTCATGCCCATGCTGGCTTTAAAGAAATTAGAGCTGCATCATTTTACTTCTTGCTGTTCCCACGCGCAGACCACTCCCAGGCTTCTTTTCCTGTCAGGGCAGTTTTAAACAGACACATTTGATATAGCTATATATCCCTTCTTTTCCAATTGCCTGGAGAGCTTCAGAAGCAGAACTATTCAGAAAATATGAAGAAGCTGAAGTCCACAGATAGGATGTTTTCACATTTCACTGAGCTCTGGAATAAATGCTGAATTTTTGGGTGGATCCTGAGAATAGGAACTTGTGATAAACTACCAGCTCCGGGTGCTTACTGGTAACCTTTAACTTGAAGACACACATTTTGGAAGGGGAAAAATTTACATCCAAGGAATTTCACATAAAATCCCGATATTACTGTGCCTTAAATACTACAGGTATGGATACAAGAGGAATATGTTAGAAGTTTGCAAAGCATACAAAGCTTGTTCAAGATCATGTAAAAGGCTTCTGTAGACAGTAGAACTGTGTGAATAGATTTGTACCTCTGAAATATTAGCTGTATTTTTCTTACATGAAGCAAATAAGAATAATGGGAGGTTTTAAGTTGACAGGTCACATAGCTACAATTTAACCAACTGTTAAGAACAGAACGGAAATCTGTCATTAAGACAGGAATGAAACAAGCAGGACTGTAAACAGAACGATAGTGGCTTTTTTTTCAAGACCCATTGACTTCACAAGGTAAATTATTTATCACTGTCTTGTTCATTTGAGACAATTGCTAGAGTGGCAGGGAGGGTCGGTTGAGGGCAAGGGGTTTCACAGTAAGCTTGACAACCTACCTAAGAAGATTGTCTCCCTTAACTGCTGGTATCTCACAGTCTTAACGTTTGAGATCCCGTGGCTGAGTTTTATACTGATATCTTAATCCTCTTCCACAGTTCTTTTACAGTTGAAGTTTTGCCATTAATTTTAGTAGAGAACCCCGGTGTTTCCTTGGAAGGCACAACGATATAACAATAGGACTCATCTAAGTCATAAGAGAATTTGTGTAGTGCACAATTGTGGAGAATAAGGAAATTTCTGCATGGAGAATGAGGAAAAGGAGAATTATGGGAGCATACTGTAGTGTTTAGTCTGTTGTTTAATTTGAAATTCATGTATTTTCCCAGCCTTTTCTCTAACCTCCTTCATAACTTCAGCACACTAGCTCCAGGCATGACTTGTTATATGCAGCCTATTTGGTTGTGCAATTCTTTTCTGCAAGCTGACAGCTGAATCTGCCATTTCAGTTGCTTCAGTACCAGGAGTACTTCACAGATGTATTACTCCAACAAGGGCTGCTGGCAGCTGTGAGTCATAAAAATGGATAATGCAGCTGTAGGTGCAGGCAGAATTTTAAGCAGAGTAGTAAAATAATAGTTAATGTCCACATAAAATTTGTATGTGCATAGTAACAGATTTTTTATCTATAAATAATTTGTATGTTGACAAAAAACTATTCTATGTGTTTTAAGTATCTTCTTGATGCTGATGTTTCAGATACATTGTTCACAGGCATTTCAGGTTAATAACACAGTACCTGTGCCATGCTGTGCCACCCGAGTGATGGTTGGTTTCCTTGCAGTGTGTGCCATTCCACTTACAAGTGGTACAATCCGTATGGTCACTCTGAGGCATTTCAGTGTACGCCCAACCTGCACTTCTTCCTGGTGAAATCAGCTGGTTTCCCCAACATTTTTTTAACTGAACAGATTTCTATTCAGGCACATGTCAATCACAGTAATAAATTACTGTCATAAAGATAGCTATTTATAATGAAGCAGCATCTGGAAGCCAGTCAGTAATGGGTCTCTGCTAGATGCACTACACTGTATCTCTTCTCTGGAAGCAGGAGCACTCCTACTCACTCTTCCTGTAAACAACGTGCCAAGAGTTACAAGAGCCATACATTAAGTCAAACTCAATCCCTTTCTTTGGTATGATGGTATACACACTCAGGTTTTATTAGTAGACATAGTATATTTTATTAGGCTATTCTCATCAGAGATTAAAACTGTTTTCCCAGAGAGAAAGTAGGAGGTTTGATAGCCCAGCAGCTGCTATTTTAAAGATAGGTGCCCATAAATTGCACAAGAAATATGAGGAGCTAATAAATGCCACCAGGAACCATTTGTGAGTTTCTTGCAAAAAGACTGTGTGTAAGTGCCAGTCGTGTTAGGCTATATAAGGCCTAACAGGAGGAAAGGGAGGGACACCAGGTAGGTCAGAGGACAAATCGCTATCACTGTTGAAGAAGCTCATCTGTGCTTCCTGCAGTACTGTAATGAGGAGTGGGATCTGTTTCTTCCCCAAAACTCACCAACACAAACACTGACAATAATTCTTTAGAAACTGATAGCAAGTGTTGCTCAGGCTTGTAGGGCTTATGGTCCCTAAGCATATCATCCAGGAAGACTTCTTTTCTTGATGCTGACTTGTTGCCTCTGCAGAATCAGCAACCTGTCAGTTTGCCTTGCAAGTTAGACAAGCTTTTCGGTGCCAGAGAAAAGCATAGCTCATGAATGAGTTTTAGCTGCAGTCGCATGGGCAATAATTGAAACAAATGTTGCAAAGAAAATCCAAAAAGACCTTCTGATAGTTTCAGGAATATTTGCCAAAAATTGTGCTTGTTTACATGGGGCAGTCCTGTCATTCTGTTCGGAAGCTCAGTTGTAACTCTGAAGAAAGTTGTGATCATGCAGGTTGTTTGCTGAAGGTTTTTGCAGATTCAGTGTTTCAGGTGATTACATATCTGTTTCTAAAATCCCTGGATTTTAGATATTTACTGTACTCTGTTGGTTTTCTCCTCTTCTCTCTCCTGCTAAGGTAAACTCTTGGAAAACTATTGAAAACTAGGACCCCATCATGTGTTCTTGAAAGTTTGACTTGGAAATGAGTTTTGATAAACTTGTGGTTTTCACAGCATTAGGAGCTTTTGATAGAAACCACCTACAACTTACATGGATATAGTACTTAAGACTCCAGACATCGTATGGCACACTGGTCCTGCTGTCTAAGGGCAGTCTGTCTCCACCATAGTCAGTTCTTCTCATAGCTTCTGAGGGCTTCTAAGTCACTCTTCATGTCCCCTGCAAAGTCACTTGTCTTTCCCAATGAAATAGCTGCAGTCATTTTGCAAGTGTCAATATTGGGCACGTAATATTACTTGTCCTTGGTGTTTGCAGATCTAGTTACATTATGTCAAATAATAAGTAATAAAGTTCCTTTCCATTTCATTTCCCTGATCTCTTAAAACTAATTTCCTTAGAATGGATAAAAAATATTCATAAAGAGAAAATAATGAAACTCTGTCTTGTGAACATTACCTGCAGTCATAATGTAGTTTATCTCTACAGAGACACGGGTCATCCAAATTGAAGTTCTTGAGCTATACTGAAAGACCAGCTTCATTTAAAGGGAGAATTGTTACCTGTACACCTGGTGTAACCCTGCCAGCATTGCAGGGGTGGAGTTCATGTCAGAAGGTAACTGATCAGTGTATACCACCCTGCTCTCCAGCCCTGTTCATCACACCACAGTTGTACATTTGCACTAACACCACTACCAGTGAGCTTTGCTTCTTGCCACCTAAGCCCTTTAGTATGCTTCATGTAGTGATATTTCTAGTGGAAATAGATGTTCACCAGACTTGTTTTCAAAACTGGTTTTGATCCAAGTTCTTAAAAACAGCTGCCTCTGAGAATATGAGCCCTTCAGGTCTGAGTGTTCAAATCTGTTTTGAAAATTGGGCACTTTAAACTACATTGTTTAATGTACGTTCTTCAGGCATTTTAAACTACATCGAAAGTGTTGCCTAAAACTTAATTGTTTGAAAAGCTTAATGCTTTTACAGTTTAGACAAAAAATGGGAAAAAAAAAAGATAAAAAAGGAGAAAGATTTTATTCAATGTTTAGGTAGTATATAGTAACAGACACCAAATGCTTACATTTGTTCCAGCTCTGGTTCTTGCCATAGAATCTATGGCCAGTCAGCCAGTGAATTAGAGGCAAACAAAATTTGCTCACATCTTGCCTAGAATATTTCTTTTTTCTGGTATGGTTTTATACAGAGATTTGTCTTTATTTAATAAAAAAAAGTACATTAAAAAAGTATGGATGCACAATGATGTTCTTCTTTGTTGACAGTCTCGTTAGCTGGATAGGCAGAGAGGGACAACTCTTGGAGGAAGGGTTGAGCTTCTTCCCTGTAGAGTTTTGCCTTTACTGAAGTTCTGCCTAGTCTTTTCCTCCTCTTTGCAGATAATTGGCTTGTCTCAATGGCAGTATGACTCACTTTGCCTGCATGCAGACCAGGGAATGTGAAAATCCACACTCACACATCCTCACTATCTCTCTGACTCAGCAAGAGATTGTGCTCTGCTCTGTCACAGAACAGCAGACAGTACTCTGCAGTGTGGGAACTGAAAATTTACTGCCTTTCAGTTTCCTTTGAACTACTCTTGTGATGAAAAATACACCTCGCTTCACTGGCTTCTTTAAGTACATCTGCTTTCTAGCTTGGGTCTGCTGTCATATATGTTGGGTTCTAGCTACTCTGGTTTCATCATTTATGCTAGAGGAGAGTTTAAAAATTAAAATTCCTGCAACAATAGTTATGCTTTAGGATATAATCTATAGCCAAGCAAAGAATATATGCTTGGGGGCATAGATGTTTGTCAGGTAACACAAACGAAGAGTTTCTTTCTTGAAGTATTTTATATTTTGTCAAGTGAAGGGGAAAATGAATGCTGCTACAGCCTGGAGAAAAATAATACGGAGCACTTGTAACCTGATGATGCTCCCTAACCAGGTCACTCTCCCAACTCAGTTTTGCAGCTTGTGGCATTATGGAAAGACGAAGTTTCCATACTGCCTCTGGTCAAGAGAAAACATTCACCACCCTCACTGGAGGTGAGAGCCCCTTATGAAAATTGTGAGTAATGAAAGCTCTTTGACCAACCACTCTGCATACCATTGAGAAAACTGAGACATGAAAAATGCCAACTCTGACATCTCAAAAAACTGGAGAATAAATTACGTTATGGCCTAAATTAGGTGTATGTCTCAAAGGTGACAAATACTGCAGTTCAGAAAGTGTTCTGGTTTTATGCAAATGTACTGACACTTTAGGTCTGAGAAAACATCTTTCTATTGCTGTCACTGCTGTACCTGCTGTGCAGAGACATGTACCACTATTCTTGAGGCCTCTGGAGCAAGGGACAGAAGGGTTTGAACTTGCAGAAGCTGCCCAATGAAAGTGAGTTTTGTGTGTAATACTGGGCTAAATCTCCGGTCACTTACACTGACGTGGGGTTACTGTCACAATACGAAGCCAGTGTCTGAAGACACAAACTGCAGAACTTGCACTCTGTGGGTTTTGTACTGCTGCAAGTAGATAGGACGTTTTCTAGTGCACCAGGAAATAAATGTGCTTTTATTACTGTATTTGGTGGGCATGAATCCAGTCTTTCAGAACCAGGATTGGACGCTTCTGATCTCTGCAGTACCATTCATTACGCCTCAGCTTCCGTTGGGTGCACTGAACAACCCATTCCATGATGGCAAACGAATAGCGAGCTTTGCTGAAAGACAGGCTGGAGCATGCTGGGGGTAAAGGCTGTGCCAGCCGTAGGAGTTTGCACTTATACCCCACTCAGCCCCCACAGATTGCTTCAAAATTTCACCAAGAAGGTTATTACCCGCCTTGCATTTATCAGCTGGCATACTAAAAGCCCTGGTGTACTACTGCAACTGAGAAACTACTGGAAAGCCCTGAATTCCAGGGTATTTTTAGCAACCAAAAGCATACTCATTCTGAGCGAACACACACATTTTCTCTGCATACATTTTTCAGAATATTTTCAAGTGTTTATTTACATCTCTGAGTATGTTTTGCTTTAACTCTGTCTCCTTCAAGCAGACTTTTATTGACGTGGGAGTAGGGGAAGGCAGCAAGATGTTCTCTGAATTAGATAAAAGGGACAAGAGGGCTTCAAGCTATGACCAGGTCCGGCCCTTTGCATGTGTATGTCACTCAGTGCAGTGTGGTGCAGTTCAGATCGGTTGTTACAAGTGACCAATGCAGACGTATGTTGAAGATCCGAGTTGAAGTGTGGCCATCTGTGACTGGTTTGTCCCCAGTGAGTGCGGACCTGCCCTCTCTCAGCCACTGACACGCACAGCACGGGCTGTCACTCAGCTGCCAGAGGCCAGACAAACTCTCCTGTGCTGCCTGGGCCTTGGTGTGTGTGTGTCTGGTACTGAGGGCGTATGTCACAGCTCTCTGGCGATGATGGTATCAAACCTGCCTCTCCCCGTTCTCTGCTGGCCCCTCCTGTGCGCATTGTATCATGTCCCAGCTGTTGCATTTGTGGTGGGTTTGGGTGGATTTTTAAGGTAAAAATATGCAGATCAAATTATTTTGGAGTTTAAACTGCTGTTCCTGTCACTGCAGCTCTGGAAACACATTAATTTACTATGGATATCTTTGCAGTGAGGGTATAGATAAGACACTGATGTTAAGTTCTGGACTTGAGTATTCGTATTCTGTAAATAAGTTGCAACTTTGAATGTGATCAATGGAGTGTGAGAGATTGCAGATGATGGCATAGGCAGAGAAGAAAAAACAAATAGCTTAATAGCACAAATAAATGTTACATAAAGATTAAGGTATTCTTTTAAGCAGCAGAAGCAATATAAAAAAAAAGAAAAGATAGTGCAAGGCTTTCATTTGTGGATTTAGTCCTGCCTGATTACCAGATTTGCTCTAGCATGCAGATTCTGTTCACAGCCTTTTAAGATTTACTAGTATTTTAATATCATGAGGTTAGGCTAAGGAATTTGTTTTGTTGAAGAGAAAAATAATCTGATTTTTCTTACAGCATTAAAACCATTACTCCCTGTAGCCATAAAACCCAGTGCTCTGATGGGCATTGCAACCCACAGGGCAATGACATGTGCAAGGCTGCACATTAACCTCCCAGGTGCCTGAGAGCGGCAGCAGACAGCAGTGATTTTAATCCTCACTCACAAGTGCTTCAGAGGTGGAAGGTCTGTACACAGTGCCAGGAAACTGCTTGGTGTGTGCTGAGTTAAACCCATCCGACCACGTTTGAAGTATAATAGTAAGAATGAGGTAACACGTCCCACTTCTCAGCGCCCCAGAAGAGAAGGTAGGTGTATTGGCTTGCAGAGTGAGCAGCCATCAGCATGAGCCTCACTGGAATATCTGATATTGTGGTCTGTCTTAGACAAAGATGAGGTTGGATTCAGTAACCCCTATATGCTTGTATGACTTGGTGTGTTGACTTTGACCAAACTGGTCTTCATCACCTGTTCCTTACAAGCTTGTGGAACCAATAAGAGAATAGTCTTGGGTTCAGCAACCCCTCATTTTTACTACTGGCACGTGTTCAGCAGGATGTTGTAAAGATAGAAAGCTTTTCAGGAAGCTGTTAGAGCATGCAGGCAGTACAGCTCATCTCTGCAAATAACCACACTGACATGTTTTTCCACATCTAGGGGGTATTCTGCAGATTAGGTATTGTTTTCACCAGTAGCCAACAAACAAAATTTTCAGCTGGCAAAACCACCAGTTGGTATGGATTTGGTTTTTCTCTTTTGTTCCTCTCTTCTGTGTTAAACTTCAAGAAGTAAATTAATACTAGCATTGAGGCCAGTCCAAAAATTAAATGCTATTTTAGTCCTACTCAGTTATGATTGCTTATGTAATGCTCAAGTTATATATGTTTGGTATGAGACTGGTTTGCTAGGTGTATATGAATGTATTTTTAATTATCCAAGACCTTTGTCATCCCAGATTGATACATCCAAAGACATTTTTCTCTTTTATGGCTATTCATGTTTTCTGCTGCTTGAGTTTGTTTCCATCTTAGCAAAATGAGAAAGAATCAAAAGTCTCTTGATCTAAATCTTTTATTTGTACTGGACTGAAAAGGTATTGAATTGCTTATATGACAATCAGTACCTGACAGATGTAACATCTCTTTCTAATGCCCTTTATGCAATGTTTCTTAATGTAAAAAATAGTATAACAAAAGGAAAGAAAAACTGGGACTTTGGTTACCTTCTTTTCTTGTTAAAGAAGGTGAGAAGTTGAATTGTTACAGGTGAACTGAGTTTACTTCCAGTAACTAGTGAGAATATAAAGAGAATTTAAAGAAACCTTTAAAAAAAAAGTCTTACATAGTATTATCGATTCCTATATAAAATAATTTAATATTTTAAATACCGTTTAAATAATTTATCTGTATTTAAAACTAACTTTTTAAAATTTTGTGTTTGGAACTTTTTTGGCATTAACACTTAAATAAGTTTTTAATATTAAAAAGTCTTTTAAATATTCAATACAATTCAATATAAAAACAGAAAAAGTAATATACATTGTTCACATGTAGTATTGTACAAGACAGCTGAGCTCTAGAGTGAGCTTTTGAATTTGTCAGACAAGTCATAGCTAAGTTGTAGTGAACCACTTGCTTATCTCTCTGGCCTCTTAAGATTATAACAGATCCTTACCATCAATATGTAGTCTTTAATATTATACACACATACTGTATACAGTATATAATTTCCATCTCTATGCCCAGAACTGTAAATAAATATTGTCTCCCAGCACTTAGATCAAAATGTTGTTTAGCACATACACAGATACATTGGACGCACACAATTTGACAAGAAACATACCGGTTTTGCTCAGCTCAGTTCTAGGAAAATTGAACTCATGGATGCGAAATAACGTAGCTGAGAAGTTGTCGCTGTTGTATTTAAAATTTATAATCATATTACCAAACGTTTACAGGTTGTGTTAACAAGAGGAAAATCAGGATTCACTTGTCCCCTTGGTGCATTTTCAATAATTCTGACAACAATAAAGGCAGCAGTGTTGGCATGATGCTGGTGTCTTACAGCAATGTTGTCTAACACCTGGTCTTCGCTGACAGTATCACAAACTCAGTGCTCCAGCCTTTGGCAGGACTTCACTAAAGGCCAAGTACCAGTCTGTCCTTGATAATGAAGTTTTCTGTCAAACTGTAAATTGCTTTCCCCGTCCTTCTGTAAAGAACTCCGGTATTTAGCAAGGTCCTTTCTACAGGTGCTGTAAATGCTTTCTGGTGGAAAGAGGGGTACTCTCATGCTTCCTGTATTACTTGTCATGTATTACAATTGCAGTAGTTATGCCCATTGTACCAGGTAGTCCCCAAAAGTTTTCATTTCTTCTTGAGAAAATCTTCTCCAAGAGGACTCCAAAACTTTACAAAGACTAAATGGAGCATTCCACATAGCTACTTAGGGATGCTTGCAGAGGGAAAAAATACCAATGCAAATCAACATTCACATCAGGAAGCCTAGTCTAGAAACATTACTCAGAAGAGCAGCACATGCCACATGATATATGTAGTTATTCACAAATGAACAAAACTCACATTTCAGATTTTGGACTCAGAGTTTCCTATTCATATGCGGTCTACAAACTAGAAACTATTTGTAGGAATTATTGCATGGCTAATTCTTAATACTTGTTCCTGAAAATATAAATTCACACGGTTTCAAGATGAGCTTTCAAGAAGGATTTGAATACTTTGCTCATGTCTGTGTAGTGTGATGTTCTGAATGAACTTTCAGAATGCACAAACTGTGAGAAATACCCTGCCTTCCTCTCACTCCTCCTGCCCTTTTCCCTGGCATGAAGGTGCTTGAGCAGGTGTTCACTCAGGTGATGGACTGTACCTGTGATGACTTTGGGCTTAGTTTACATGAAATTTGATTGTCCTGCTTTCAAGGGGAGCAGACACTGAAGAGGAAATTGTTATGTAGGGAGAATAAGTATTTCAATCACTTTATTTTAAATCCAGTTTAAGAGAGAAACTGAGGCCTTGAGCTTATTTCACAGTAGGTACGTGTTACGACAACAGACCTCACTTTGTGTCTCTGAAGACCTCAGCCAAAATGTTGGGATGCTGTACGATAAAGCAAGCAGCCAATGCTAATGTAATCCTCCCCAAATCTTTTACCACTTCTCTCTCACCTGTCAGGAATCCTGGTGTGCCAGCCAGAGACTAATTCTCAGCTGTTTTGTACACCTGAAGTTTCAGGTCCCTGGTATTCTCAGCTGAGCCTTTCTCATTAAGACATTAAAGTCACATGAAAGTGAAGCGTATTTTCACAGGAGAATTTCAGAATCAGAACTAAAGTGATAAACTATTAGCTTTGCCTTTGCCAATGTCTTTCTACACTTAAGAGAATTTGTATTTAAGCCTTAACCTTTCTTTTTGGACATGTATGTACTGTGTGTATATATATACAGTTCCTAGGCCCAAGAAATTTTAGTGCTCTTTGGATGATAAATTGAGCAGAAAAGGTGTAGTTTTCATGTAAAAACATGTTATGGTGACTCGACAGAAGGAAATCTATAAAAGACCAAGCATAAAGCAAATGAAACTTTTACATCTTAAAGTAAACCCTTGATCTCAGGATTTAATAGCTTCTTTTAACTTTAGATTCTTCATTTATGCTTAAGCTTGTAGAAGACACTGAGTTACTTTTTCCACATTGGAATCCAGTTAGAAACAGTAGAGACAAAAGTGTTGTGCTGGGTGGGGAGTGAGTTTTAAACAAGTCACGATAAAGGCATCATAAATTTTTAATTGTCTTTTTGATAGTTGAAAAAGTCCTTTTCTGGACAGAAGGAAGAAGTAGTAAACACTGCAACAATTACTCTGAGGCCTGTTTAAGTATTCAGACAAAACTCCTAGGTCAAATCCAGAAAGACAAGTTATGTTGTAGGTCATCTTAAATTTCAGGTTCCTGGTGTCTCAGACAAATACAAAATCCTGTGAAGCCGCTTGTGCTCTATGTGAATTGCATGGAGGGAGTAAAGGGTTTGACTGATGATGAGTGACCTGGACAGCTACGTACCATGACTCAGCAGGAAGCAGTAACTGAAAAGCAAATTATTTCTCCCCTTTCTTTCTGCTGTTTGAGCTTCCATCTATTTGGATTTAATGCTCTCCTAAACAGAAGCATTTATGATCACCCATTCAAATAGATAATTCTATACTTTGTAGCAAAATCTGGAAGAAGTGACATCTCTGGCGTTGCCTACCTGTTATTTTGTAATAACCAGTTCAAAAATGTGTAAGAGGTGGTGGCGCAATACCCTGTCATTCTAAAGGGACTTGCAGCCACCTTGCCTCTCCTACAGAAGAGTGCTCAGAGGAGCTGTGCACAAGCAGCCCAGGGAGAACTCCTTGGCTTCCCTTCTGAAATGGTGCCACTCTTCCAAAAGAAACCCAGGACTAGAGACAAAGCAAAAGAAAGTGGACAGTGAGAAGCAATATACTCGTTAAAAACAAGCAATCAAACAAAAAACACGCTCTTACTTGCTACATATCATACTTCAGAAAATCAGATTGTAGTTAGGAGTTAAGCAAAATCTTTAGACACTGCCTCTACAAAGTTTGGTGCTGACATTAAAATACCAATTGTACAAATGATTGTGAAGACTGAAAAAGCCATCAGGCAGAGCCGATCCACGACGGAGGCTGCGAACTTCCATTCGTTGCAAACGGCTTCCTCTTCATCCTGGTCTCTGAATCGGTTCGCAATGTACCTGACCTCTTCCAAGATCTTTGCCAGATCTGGATCACCTTCAGATGGGTGGCCACTGTGCAGCAGGTTTTCTTCATCTGTCGGTGAGCAGGTCATCCTCCCACAGATCACCCCTGAATCAGTGGTAGGTGTGCAGTGAACCCCTTCCAGCCCGCGAAACCCGATGTACAGCATATTCCCGTTACTGGATTGCTGTCCACTCACGGTGTTCATCTCCACGCTGGATAGGCTACATCGACGCTGTTTATGCTGACAGGCAGGACGCACTTTATCTTCCCCTGGTCTTTTCATCCTCAGAAACCAAGCACACCAGTTGAGAAGGATGATTCTCGTCTGAAAGAAAATTTTGGAGAATAAGCATCTCTTCACACAGCCACTGTCTTTGGGTGGTTACTGGGATTTTTGCAGCCTGGGTGATCGGTCCATGGTCTCTGCTTAGTCTGCACTAGAGTTCTAGAAAATGGGGCCAGAGTTTTCCAGCCGATTACTTTCCAGTCACTGAGGTTGCTTTCTTAGTCTAACAGTGCTACTGATTGCCTCAGGCTGACTATTAGTACTGGGAGGCCCCTGCTCCTCTGATGGGACTTCCCATTGGGCTGTTTTTTCCCTGCACTAGAAGAGCAGTGTAGCAGCCTTTTAAAACCTTTGCTAGACAACATGAATTTAAAAAACCCTCTTACTGAAGGAGAGTACCTTTTCATAGTCTTACTAGCGCTGCTTTAGATTGTAGTTGATAAATGACAGTTCTTTCATGTTTGTGCTCTGATATTAAATTCACGTAGCATTCCTGGTTGGAGGGGGCTGCTAAAAAGGCCAGATGCTAGACTGGGCTAGACCACCAAGATTTACAATGCTTTGGCTCTGTTCTTATGTTGCTTTCATGACAGTTGATTGCAGATTTTAGAAAACCGATCTGGATATAGCATGTAGAAAAGAGAGAAAAAATACTTTGAATTAAAAAAAAAAACCAACCCCATACTTGCAAATGAAATCAGTGTGTGTCATTTAATTGTTTTACACATTGCCTTAATGCAGCCTCACAGAAAGTCCAGGTAAGCCAGAGACTGTTCCAGTTCCAACACAAGCTTCTGTATTTTATTTCAATCAGATTTTAAGAGCTCATTACAGTGTTTCATTTCCAGAGCACTAATGAAATTTTATTGTCTCATATAATACGTAACTCTTTCCCTGTAATTACACTGTAATTAATATTAGATTTTGTCCATTTGTTCTGACTGTGGATTGCCACTCAGAGTAGATACTGTATCCAGGCAAACATCTCAAAGAGGAGGATCTTGCCCTTCTACTCTATTTACACTATCAAGCTCCGTCAGGAAGGATAATACTCCATTAACTGAGGGCCTGATCCAAAATCTGCCAATATCTAAATGTTTAATGGACTTCAGCTTCTCAACACTAAAGCTCGCTCCTCGATATCAAGTAGTTTGTTTCCTGAGGATGTTTGGCTCAGTGCTAAACATTTGTCCCCTCCAGGTCATCAAATATGTCTCTAAAGACATATACCTTTTATTCTCTTAATTTAAATTTATTTTAAAGTCCCTACCCCAGAATAGGCCAGGGAATATCTCATTATGTCTTGTCTGCAGGACACTGCTGTATGCACATTCTTCTTGGCTGGTAAGAACAATAATAACTCATTGTTCTAGGCAGGAAAAAAAGGGAAAGGTCTTTCCATCTTCAGTAATACGTGATGCTGCTGTGA
Source organism: Porphyrio hochstetteri (assembly GCA_020800305.1). Classification (NCBI taxonomy): domain Eukaryota; kingdom Metazoa; phylum Chordata; class Aves; order Gruiformes; family Rallidae; genus Porphyrio; species Porphyrio hochstetteri. The sequence continues at coordinate 7,044,557 of CM036915.1, read as the reverse complement.
GCTGGGTGAAGTTGGGAAGAGTGGACAGTTAGCTGGTCATACTCATCAATATTAAGCGTAATGTTCTCTGTAAAAACAACCACTGGAAGTCTTGTGTGCTTAGAAAAATACTTTAATTTTTCTTTGCACTTTACAGATGCTCTTGACCAGAGACTTCATGCATGTGGAATCTCCACCAGCACCTTGTTCTTTCCTTCTGCCTGTTTCACTTCTGACATCTGCAGCTCATTTGAAAATCACCTTCATTTATATATTGAGGTTTTGGCAAAACCCTAAGGTGCTTCTGGCTGTTGTGCAATGGGCTCTGAATCTATCAGGACCTTGAGGTACATTCATTCTCTCTCATGCCCACACACTCTCTTTCTGAGAAGACAATCACACAAAGGGTGCCTGGGCATCTCATTTCTGGTAAAACTGCTTTTCAAAACAAAACAGGAAAGATTTATATGTTTTTAACAGTAAGAAGTAAACATGGGTCACTAGCTACTCTGTCACATACTGATCTGGATGCTTAAGCAATGGATAATGAATGAAAATCAAACCTTACCCATTTAGGCATTTTCCCTCCATCTGGATCGTGATGATGGTATTGTAGAACAATAACAGTGACAACAACAGAAAGACCAACGATAATCATAGTGCTGGCAAAATACTGAGCTGCAAAATAAACAGATGATTACTGCAATATAGTTTGGCTGATACTACTTTGCAGCTACTATAAGGGGTGTTTATATATATGCATGCATAAGTAGTGTTATTTTTCCCCTGTAGTGATACATGTGCTACTCCAGGGGCTTGGGAAAGATTTCTCAAAGGCAGAAAGAGCAGCTGTTATTTTGAGAGGGTGGCCAGCCTTTAGTAATCATCTTCATGGAACTGAGTGCCTGTCTTTCCTAAGCAACCTTGAAAAAAAAATTTCCTCTTAATGTTCTTTAGAGACTGGCTAGGACTTCTTTTGAAATGTTTCTCTTTCTGTTTGAGCAGTTACAGTGGGAAGGTTAATCAGGTCAGCTCTGTATTCCCAATGTCTTTCTGACTGTGTCAACTCCAACAGCTTCTTCCATGGAAAACTGACTCCCCTATGCTTTCCCAGAATACACGTAGGTTCTCTGTTTTGTTCAGTGCAGAGAGCAGGGGGGTTGTATAGGGGATTACACCCATCAGAGCCTCTTATCCATTGGCAATGTTTTTCTAATCCATCTGCAGTAGGCCATTGTATAGGTGACAATTCCCCTTACTGCTGGCCTTCATGCAAAGTCACTGCCCTTCAATTGTCAGAAAATAAGAGTAAATAAAAGCTGTAGTTAGCTTACCGATTAAGGGTACAGAATCAGATGTTGCTGGCATAATTTCAGCCACAAGTAACATGAAGACAGTGAGAGACAATAAAACTGTTATACCTGAAAGATAAACATGAGGTATGAAATTAGATCGGTAGCTTGTACTTACAGTGCAGTGAGAAGCAGAAAATGGATCAGGAGTGCTCTTTGCAGGGTGCATACACACTGCTACCCTCACACCAGTATGTTAGGCTACTCCTATCCTTTCTTGTACTACCTCAAGTTCAGAGTAGCGGCGCTGCCAAACTAGTACCAATGATTGCACAGATGGATATATTTTTAGATCCTTCAGTTTTTAGCAGCATTTGCAAATTGGCTGAGGTAAATCAAAGTCATTCTTGCTGCTCATTTGCTTTAGAAATATGGTGTGATATTGAGAATCTGAGCATGTAACACTTGATTAATTGATGTTGAAGCTACAGGTGGTGTAATACAGAATATTCTGAAAAACAGATTTGCTGTCTTGGACAGACTTTGCTATCTTTTGATATTAGCTGTTGGGTCCTGCATGTGGCTGTACCCAAGCAGTCTTGACTTGTTTGGCTTCTGTTGCGCATTGTGAGTTCTCAACTTTCTTGAGCAAGTTTTAGCTCTTTTTTCAGGGCTACTCTTAAAGAATAAGGAGTCATTACTAGGTGGAGAAGGATTTAGGAGCAAAGAATAAATCTTAAAACATGGGGAGGGACTTCTTGATTAGGGATGGTACTACTCTGTTCTTCTGGAGAAGTGTCGATCTTGTTTCTACATTTTAACACCTATGTTCACTTAGCAGAAGCCAGTGCATTTCCAGGTTTTATGAACCAAACAGTTTCATTACATATTTAACCTCTATCTTATGGATCAATTGCTGAAAGTCATCAAATTTGTTTCACAAACCAATACTTCAGCTAAAATTCATGATAAAAATTAGAATAGTAGCAATTAGAATTAATCTTTCTGAGAAGACACCTTAGGTATTAATGCAACTCACTATTAAAAGGAAATATTAAGAACTCCATGTTAAGGTGTTCAAATGTTTACTTGTGAAAAGCTTTCCTCAGTTAATGTGAGATTTTTCTTCAGCAAATAAATGTAAAAAGCCCTGAATCCCTGCTTCATAAGGAAGGTAGCCAGGAATTGTTCTGCTCCCTCTTGCTTGGCTGCCAATTTCTCCATTTCACAACTTCAGTATATCCAAAGCTAAGAACAAGGGTTAAACATCACACAGCTTCGGCATCGGACAGTGAAAATGGCCCACGAGCTTTTCTTCCTTTCCTTCCAAGAATGTTTAAAAAAACTTTCACAAGGACAACTTCTTTTGGTTTGGTCATATTTACAAAACCCTATTGAGGATTTACCTAGTGAGATCTTCTCTCCCGAGTCTGCTGGAAGCAGAAAAACCAACAAAGCAAGTGCTGATATCAGTACACAAGGAATAAGAAGATTGAGTCCGTAATACAGAGTCCTACGTCTCATAGTTACTGTGAAAGTTACGTCTGGGTAGGGCTCTTTACAACATTCATAAAAACTCTCGGTTCTCTTCCCAGGAACTCCTGTGTAGGAGGGAAAAGAACCAGAAAATTAATGTGAAAAAACACGGAAATTCATGTGAGTAAACAGTGGTTTATGTAGTGATTATTTTTTAAAAAGGATAAATGTAGCTTTCTAATTTTTACTATAGATAAAACTACTTAAGCTTAATTCTTAACTAAGTCATTGCTGTCAGATAATACAGGAAAATAGGATAAAAGATACCTTCTGAATTCAAGCAGCAATTTTGTCACCTACTTTTTTAATGTTGGTTTTCATCTTGCATCTGTTCTCAGAGTTTCAAATGCCACTACTTAGGTCATCTATTACTTTAATCTCTGTCTTGATTTCCCCATCACTATTGCATTAATTTCAGCAGTAGAGACAAGGCTGCAAGTTCGCAGTGTAAGTAAGAAATCAAGAGCTTACCTACTAAATCCCACTCTCCGTTTGAAATATAGCCAGATATATCTGCTTCTTGCATTTGTAAGTCCAAGGACCAGCCTCCATAAGTCCAGGATCCAAATTTCAGGTTACACTTCTGAACATCAAATGGAAACCAGCGCACATCTATGTAGCATGAGCTTTTAAATATGCCTAGATTGGATTTTAAACAAGAACACTTAATTTTAATGGCTGTTCCACATGATTTCATGTAGATTTGTAACCAGACACTGTTTGAACCTCTGTCCTCTGTTTTTTACTTGTAAATTATATTTAATCTTAGTTGTGTCTTGACATGTAAATAGCAAAAGTCAGTCATGGAAAAGGGAAAAAACTGCACTAGTAATATGTTGATGTTATAAACTACGTTTCTGAACCACCTTTCCGTTTTGGCACATAATGGGAGAATATGCAGAGAACAGCTCAGGTTTCTAGATACTGTATTTCAGAAAGAAAATAAGTAGAAGATGCAATCTGTTTCTCTTGTTTGTTTTACTGAATAAAACAAGAAATCCTGAAAGATTATTTGCTGTCTTACTAGGTTGACATAATCTTGATATATTCAGGAAAGCTAGGTGCTTATTTTTCACTTGTGGAGTCAGGCCCTGTCATTTCACAGCTTTCGGAATTGAAGTGAATTGAACCCCCCACCCCCAAATGGAACATCTAAAATCAAAGGAAAAACAGGCAAAACCCTGAAATCCTCTGGTGATCTTAAATGGAAAAAATTATTTGTCTGGAAAGCACTTGGCTCTATTCCTGTAGTTTCTAGAATTCAGATTCTAGGAATAGTTAATTCTAAGAATTATGCGGGCACAAAAACCGTACTCCACTGTTATACATCCAGACAGTCAGTGATACTTATCTGATATCAGAGACATATCAAACACAGACGGCTTCCCTTTCAGACTAAAAATTATTCTGATGAAGCAGATAGTGAATTACTTCAAATGGAAGATACATTCAAGATGTTACTAAGCAGCTTACTGTAGAGGTAATGCATTAATAGAAGAAACAGCTAATTAATGAAATAACTTCTTATTAAGAGGCATTACAGTAGCTTTAATAAACAGTATTTTTTGATACGAAGGGCTTTGATTTTCTAATTTCCTTTTATACTTCCAGACTTCTGAAATAGTGTGTTATAAAAGTTAAATTTTCATAATCGCAATAAAAAAATGTATCTTGTATGGTGGTTTTCATATAAAAATGCTAACTACCTAATTCATTATGCATCTAGACTTAAATCCATCAGATTATACTAGCTAGAAAAATAAGAGAACTGGTGTCAGATTTGAAACTACATCATATATAAGTAGTCTGAGTTATCAAAATTGATGACGTGAAGACAGCCTACCTGGTGGCAGATATTGGCAGTGTCCCGAAGAATTGACTAAAACATTAGTGTGAAATGTAGCATCAAACCTTTCATCAGCACTAGAATAGAGGAGAAACAAACCGGGTTATACACTCTTTGACTTGCTGAAGAATATCTGAGGCAAATCTGTCCTTCATAAAAGGATTATTTCTCTCAAAAAACTTGACAGCTTTTTCCTGTCACCGGTTTTCTGCGGCCTCAGTGTAACTGGCCTGATGTTATTGGACTTGTTCCTGATTAACAACTCCAACAGTCACCTTGTGGGGACTGGTTGGCACACAGGGCAAATGCAATGCCAGTTGCTATGGGGCAGGGCAAAGGAGGTCACACGAACCTCAGGGTCTGGCTTCTTTTGCTGCAGTCAGTGCTTTTCTTGATCTAAAAACCTGTGTTGTCTCTAGAGTGATTCAAACATGGTGAGTCTCTGATGTCTCTTTGCTTATTACTGGTTTAGAATCTTGTAATTTTCATACTGACTGGAAATAAATGTCTTTGCCTCCTAGGCTAGATTCTGCCCTTCCCCTTAAGCACCAGAGGGCTGCTTCTAAGACCTTGCTGCTGTTTCTGGTAATTGGCAAAAAAAACATTATAACATTTCCAAAAGGAAATGAGTGGTCAAGGAACCTACGTTTCATTGCCACGTGACTTTGCCTTTCATAAGATACATCCTTAAAAGAATATCAAGTGGCACGTGGACTCAAATACAGAATTCTTTTTTCTGAAATAAGAGCACATGTGTTTTTCTACACTGTGTTTCTAACTGTTTTTTGGAATGTGGTGCTTCAGTTGGGAATGCACCAAGTAGCTCTGCCTTTGCTTGATGAGACTTTGTGCTCAGATGTAATGACAGAAAACCATTTCTGCTACGTTTCTTCTTCAGGGTATCACCACTTGAAAGCAGATATTGACTGCAGTACATTGAGATGACAAAGCTGTACCTAGCAGGTACTATCCCACTGGGACCTATCTCAAGAACCTCAGGTTCATAAAACTGGAAAAATGAAATTGTTAAATGAGACATAACTACCAGAATTTTTGTTACTCCACAAAGTGCTGAACACAGTGTGGCCCTTTGCAAACTGATGCCACCAGAAACGAGCATTCTTGGTAACTAGTAAAACTCACAAAACTCTTCCAGGAGAGCCACACATGGCACTAACACAGTCAAACCTGCTATTTATACATAGGCCAAAATCATCTTCCCTCACAAAACCTACAGGTTAACTGGTGCTGCTCTCTTCACAATAGACTAGTTGTAAAATTTAATACATCTGGCACAGATTTCTCTGTACTAGGCTGCAGCAAGATGCATAAGGACTCAAGACACAGTGATGTGTATTCATTAAAATGAAAAATTAGTTTATAGTTCATTAATCTCTTCATAAATGCAGAAGCATGTCCCTAGCAAAGTACGTAGAAATCGAAAGCATCTGTCTCAAAATAGCATGTCACTATAGGAGAACATGATAACACTCCCAGTGCAGTTTTGTACAGGAGTAAGGATTTGATTGAAACAGCTTTGATTCTCTTTGATCTGAATAAGATCTTGGATTAAATATAAATACGTGTTTGAAATAGAAACACTGTAGAATAATAACTCCATGGCCATGCCATAGTTAGCAATCCCAAGATTCAAAAACCTGTATTAACAGAAAACTAGTGTTTCAGATTTTCAGGTTATTGTTACCCTTCTCGTTCTATAACGTGCTTTATCTACACTTAGCATGTAGGCATTAGTATTACTAATTTCTTTCAAAAATTACCCTTTCATTTTGTATATACTTAAATATTGAAGCATAAATCCTCAGACACATGGAAAGTCTCTCTCAGGTATGTGATATATATGAGGAAGAATATTGTCATAATTCCTTTGGAAACATCTAAACTGCTGTTGTAGCGTACCCGTTTTATGGCATACTCCCTGTGTTATTCACTAGAATAGAGATGAATCCATGAGTTGCTGGATTCTCCCAAGAATGCTGTCATTCACACAATCAAGGTAGCTAGGATTGGATGCTCAAGAGAATAAATTTGCATTGAACAACACATTAAGAAGAGGACTCTTGCAGATACACCTGTCTGGGTTGCACGCTGCTCCGTTTTATGTGCAGAACATTTGAAAAGTAATCTTGACAGGCAGTTGCCATAAGTGTGGTGAACTCTAGTGCAGATGGCCTCAAATCACTTAGCATTAATTGTACCTTTGAGAGAACACTGCGGGCTGCTGTAAGCAAAGCAGCAGCATAGGCCCTAGAGAGTACTGCGTGGCTGACAAACACTGTCACTGGGTGCTGTTATCACACCACTACAATTCAGCAACACCTGTGACAGTCATCAGGAAGGTGATCCTCAAGTGGCGAAAGGGAGTGTAACTGGCAGCTGACATACAGGGTACAGCTATTCTCTAGGCCTTCCTGTAACAAAAAGCTGCTCCTGAAGTAGGGAGGGGGACTTGGATTGGTAAGCACAGCAGGGTTGTCTTCTTAGTAGACATATGGTAGAGACACAGGAATAAAACCATCAGGGAGACAAAAAGGTTCATGTCGTCTACATGGGCAAAAAACAGAACAACATACCCTGGCTACCACAAAAGAGCCAGTGCAACATGTACAGAGCAGATGTAAGGTCTTTCTGGTGCCTGGGAAACAGCATGCAGCCCCACAACAACTGCAGAAAAAAGGCAAGTTGTTAAAGAGCAGACAGCTGTCAGAGCTTTATCTTTTTAAACTAAATAAATTCCACAATGAGAACTACCATCTAATGGTGCAGCCAAAGAATTTCTCAATGTCAGCCAAGGGTTCTGCAGTGGATCGATGGCAATCTGTCTGTCCCTGAAACAAGCCCAACTCAGAACAGATAGTTTGAAGAGGAGAGCAGCAAATAGTCTAGCTATTTTTGTAACAAGAAGAAAGAGTGACACCAAAACTGGACATGGGAAAATGCAAACATACTTACTGGCATTGACCTATCCTGCCTCCAGTGAAACCCGGACTTAAGTTGTCAGTACTTGTGCCATTAAGCACAGCCAGAAAAGCTTAGTCTTCTAATGATCTCACAAATCCTAACTAGAATTGGTTGTAGGGAGGGTGTCATTTAGGAAATATTTGCAAATAGAACCTTCTGTTGTGTAAACAGCAGACTAGTAATTTTCCAGTATTCAGAAATGTGGAATGTTTTGAAAAAGTATTTCCACACCTAGGCATTTTGATGAGATGATGATGTCATTTGCAATTGGATGGGGTGCTAGATAATCTGATCTAGGCCCCCTTTCCCACGAAAGGTTGGATCATTTGATCTTTCAAGGTCCTCTTCCAACCTGAGCTGTTCTGTGTTTCTGTAATTCTATGATCTTCTCTCCTTCCCCACAGGACAAAAGTGGGACTACCTGTTATAGAGAAGAATATCTGGCTTCCAAATCAGTCCATCAGGAAAACGGACATTCTTCACTCCCGGGTAGTCAGACATGTTCCACTGTAGGTAATGATCTGTCCAGTACTAAAGACATACACACATAAAGTAAGTTAGGTCAGCTCAACCACTTGTTTACTGTAGTTCTCTAGGGACCAGGCAGCCTGAAGCAATAGGTGTTCCCTTGTTGAAGAGATACTATTTAGTTTAAGGCAGTGAAATGTTGGGAAAGGGTGTGTTAGCCTCCCTTCAGCTCAATGGAAAGCACAACAATCTCATTTTCAGTTCCCACTGCAGTGCACGTAACAGCCTGTAAAAGAAGATTTGGGGTGTCTGTGTGTTATTATTCATGCTGGCTCAGGTGCCAATTGGGATAGAACAGGTTTTCTTTTACAATTCATACATTAACTTCTATTATGTTTATCTTGATAGACAGCTTTGTTTTCTGGTACTGGAAATTCTGAGGTTGTAATCATTTGATTACAGACATGAGGAGCCACTGCTGGCAGGGAAAACACCTGAAATGGCAAAACAGGTAACACCAGCATAGAAGGTGTTAGCAGCTCCTGCGGCCTGAAGTTAGGCAGCCTCAGGGGCAGATGCTCAGCACCCACTGCACTGTCGCTCAAGCTTCCTTCCAGGCTGGCACTGAGGGCACAGAAGGCATCCTCCCTGGGACAGCCCTGCTCCTTTCAGCCCACCCTTGACTCCCAGTGTAGGCAGGGACGCCTGTGCAGGGGCTTTGATCTGCATTCAGCATTGCTAAATCCCAGGTAGTCACTGAAACGCATGGTTGTACGCCGCCATCATAAACAGAAGTGCTGCCCAAACTGCAGGCAGCTGAGTACTGCACCGGAGCAGCCCTAGCAAGCTGGTTAGGTTATCTCCCTGACAAACACTAGCATGAGCCGCTGTATTTTCCTGAAACTGAGGTCGGACTTCACCTCTTGCTAAGCAGCTGACTTGCCAGGATTCAAGGGTGGTTACTCTTGCATGCAAAAGGTATAAATAAGTGAAGTTCATTTCCTTTCACAATGTTTTTTCCATATAATTTCTGTTTCATTACACTGTGCCTCTCTCCCTCCCCTTATGATGTTATTTACATTAATTTCACACAGCTGTAAGCATCACATAACTTACAGTGAAAGCTTCTACAGATTGACAGTGCTGTTGCAATGTCAAGTGTTAGTCTTTTAAATGTAAACTTTGAAATGGGTGAGTACAATACATACAATAAGTACAACACGTATCTCTTCAACAATCTAGTGTCCCTTGTGAGAATCTTTGACAGACAAAGAATTGCAGAAAAAAATTGCAGTGGGTATTGTGGAGGTAATGTTAATGATCGTTCTCGTGGGGTACTGACATCAAGTCGTTGTATGTAATTCCTTGCTGTACTGTCACAGGCAAGTCTCAGTCTGATGCACCACACGAGTCCCCAGCTGGCTCACACTGCAGGTGTTCAGAGGCATTGTCACACCTCCAGAACGGTGCTTGTGGCGTGCAACACATCTAACAGCATCTATCATGTCTTGTGTAAAGCTGCTATACATGATTTCTTGGCTGGTGCCTCTGTATTTATCTCACTTGGTTTTTACTGTGAATTTGTAGCACCTTGTCACCTGGACAGATGAGCCAAGTTGTGTATTGCTTTCTCCTTCTGCTTCACAGGTAATAGTTTTTGCAGAAATCTTAAATTGGATAGCTGATTGGTCATAGGTTTTTCTTTCCGCTGCCTGCTCCATTCACAGTTCTCTGGTTAAACTGTGTGTCATGCTCTCTATACACACCTTGCATAAGTTAATCAACTGCTTCTTGTAATATTTTTTCTGGAAATTTTACATCAATTTTTATAGTAAATTATTTCACATGAACTTCCCTATAGACAAATGGCACTGTATTTTTTACCACTTAATCTTCTGTCAATGTAGAAATAGAAGATCCCTGTGGTACCTGTATTTTTTACCACGTCCAGCCATGCAGACACAGGGTATGTGGTTTTGAGGCATTTAACCCTGTGGGCATAGTGGCTGCAGGGGTGGGGCTGGCAGGCTGCAGGCAGCTGCCGCAGAGCTCGCTGCCTCCGGCTTGGTTGTGTGCAGCAGGCTCTCCTGTTCATTTCCATCTCAACTGAGCTACAATACTTTACATCAGAATATCCAGTCATTTCTTACTCTGACATCTCTTAGGAGTTATCATGGCCAATATGTCATGGCATAGGGTGACACTGAATGATGCAGACAGTCAAAGGGTGATAGGAAGCTTAATATTAAAGTCTGTGTTAGAGATAACGTTAAGCAGATTGTACGGTTGCTGTTTAGCCGTGTGTACAAAGTGCTTACCCATCCAGCTGGACATGAGCTGCCTCATTTTGTGTTAACTTTAGAGCTACAGTCTCCACTGTAGCTGAAGTACATTTGATGCAGATTAAAATAGCTCAGGGTACTGGGGTTAGTATTAATTGTGCGACTAGGCAAGGCTCCTGCTGGAACTTGGATGAAGTTTAAGGTTTTGATACTGAAAGGCATTGCCATGGAGATAGCGGTCAGGATCAAAGGGTCTGCACATAGAAATACTCCATTTCTATTGCCTTTTCTTCCAGGTTAGTTTCTGTATTTAAGTATTTCAGTGATGATTAGGTAAAATACATTTACAATAACATCTTTGATAATATAAACACATATATATATCAAGAAAGGGAGTAGAGAGGGAAATTCAAGGAAAACCATACTTCAGACCATTTAGCATAATAAAATGGCATTTGTTTGCCTTAAGTGTGCCTTGAATCTGCTTAGTATACTATTAATGGACAGCTAATACACAAACACTTTTTTTCCTAATATGTACACAGGCCACGAAGAGTGGGGTACATTTTTTATGATCATCAGGCGATCTGATCATTGCAGTCTTAACATGCTCCACATACCCAATGTGCTGAAGTGCTTGAATAAAGAGAAATACAGTATATGTAAAAGAATAGGGAATTTCAGGGCGGGGAGGAGAACACAACTTGAAAGGGATAAGGATACTGTGGGATAAAAGAGAAGGAAAACAAGTGATAGCTCCTTGAGTATGAATTGTCATCTGTTTTCCTGGTAAGAAATCATAGCAACTCTTCTCATTGTAGCTCAAAGCCAAAAACATACCATATTTGACAGTTTTAATCTTACTGTAAAACGAGCCTGTACAATAACATAACCTAAATGCTTCTTTTGTGTCAAGTTTTCTTTGTGAATAAATTGAATAGCCATGCTATCCTTTGTAGGGCATCAAAATAGTCTTTCCTTTGTTACCTTAGGCCTACCATGGTGCAAGAGAGGTCCTCTATAAAAAGCTGTTACTGTAAAATAAAAAAGAATACATTTAAACTGAACGAGCTGGTTAAAGAAACTGAAAGGTGCAAAGTTTCTGTGGGAGCAGCAGGCTGCTTTTGAGTAATAGAGCTCTTCGGGAAGCTTTGCTTAACCCAAACAGTTTCGTGTCTGTAACATGCCTGGGAATTCAACTAGTGGCAAATTCTCACCCTGGCTGCTATAGCTCCCCATATCACCCCATCTTTGTAAAGCACAAACATACAGTAGAAATGTTTTAGGAGCGCATAGTATTCAGCTAAAATTCAACCCCCTTACCAGATAAAACTCAAAGACCCAAAGGGGATAAAGCCCATACTTTGTGTCAAAACTCACCATTTGCAGCCAGATGTTTGTTGTTAGTACTTGATTCTTTTCGTCCTGAGAGGCAGAAGGAGGAGAGAAAGAAGAAAAAAACAAAACCACAGCTTAGTATCATACAGTTAAAGCAACACCAGTAAAGATCTTTGACTGTTACGAAATAGCCAGTTGTGCTAAGGTAGCTCTTAAAGCAAAGGGAATCATCGCCTGGACCTTACTGCAATTGAAACTTTCACAGGTACTTTTTAATGTGTTTTGAGTTAGCATAGACAATCAAACTGTTTCCTGAGGGTATCCTTCAGCCAGACTTCCCTGAGGTCCTTTAATCAAGACCTTCAGAAGGCAAAGCAGATGACAGTAGTCATTTGTGAGGAGCAGCCCTCTCACTAATTAATCTTACACACCAGGCACATGCAGGTAATAGAAAAAAGAATGAACAAAGAAACTGTGGCTAAGCTCAGATGATGTGTGCTGAGGCTGTACTCAGTAGCCTCTTAGCGGGCACGTAGCACCACTTGCATCAGTGGAACTATACAAAAAGCATTGTATCAGCTTTACTGGAAAACTGGTGTCAGGGCAGGACATTGCTCCTCTGCCTAGAACAGTTCTGATTCAAAGGCCTTCCCCTGGCCTCCTGTGACCATCTGGTGTAAGTTCAGGTGACACAATAGACTTCTAATGCTGCACTTAGTTTGAGAGTTTAGTTCTTCACTCCTCAGACACAGGAAAACGTTGGTGACCTTATTTCTATGGAGGTACTGTATCAGTACCCACCTGGACTGTGGAAGCTAAGGGAATGTATTATATATACCATCAGTATTACATATTCTCCAAACTGAATGCACAGTCCAGTCCCAACACCAGTCAAAGCTTCACTCCCAGTTTAAGGAAGTGTCATGGCAAGTTTCAGTCACCTGTGCAGAAGCAACTGCACTCCTGAACTTAAATGTTATTTCTAAATGCCAAATAATGGGGAAAAAAAGAGTCTTAATTCATACAAAAAAAAGTTTCCTTTTTTTTATAATACTCTTTACTAAAGATCAATACTCCTTACTCTTTTGTTGTTGTTTGGTGGGCCTCTAACTGAACAGGACTCTTGAGAGACCTTTAACTGAAACCATCATAGAGCAGCATAATAGTAAAAGGTTACTCATTTAAAATCAAATGCAGTGCAAGAGACAACGGTACTTTTAAAGCAAGTGAAGCAAGCATCAGAAGTATGGCAGTTACTAGGTTGTGTATCATCACAACATACAAATAAAAAGATTTTAAGTGAAGAAGTGTATTGTTCATTAATAAAGTCTGCTCTCAAATGCACATTCTTACCTTCCTTTAAAATGAATAGGAAAATAAAAAATATCAGGAAGCCCAGTCCGCAGCTAGTGATTCAGCACTTTTCCTCTGTATTTTCTGCTTCATCACCTCCATTAACCTTACTTTTTCAAAACTATCTCAGGTGAACAAGTAATTTAAATGGCATCCTGGGGAAACAGGTCTCTTTAACCCATTGGTTTCAGGAACACATTATTAAGCTGCATTGAATTGTCATGCTGAAGGCATTGCTGAAGCTGTCAGCCAGGCAAAGCAGTAAGTAATTTGCAATAGTAGCTGTTATTCTCTAGTCATACAAGCATTTATTTGGTGCCTCTCTCAAAAACCTGCTTAGAGAGTTTGAGCACAACAAAACTAGTTTGCACAGCATCTTTAATTCATGAAGAAGAAATCCTTAAGAGATCATTCATATCACCGTGAACTAAAGTCTAAAGATAAGCATTGCAAATTAAGGACAATGTAGTGCTTTATATTTTTCTATTCACCATAGCCATTTTTAGGTCAGATGTCAATACCACCAGTGATAACATCACTAAAAGTTTGATAGTGCTTTCTCAAAGCTCTGTGTGAGAAGCTGTGTGTGCTGTCCCAGACAAGCGTGACAAGTTCCTATAACACATTGTCCCATCTGCTGCACTCGAGGAAAGCTGAGAGCACCACTGCTGTGTGGTTTCTCTACAGGGCAGGCAGTAGTGTTGCTTTGCACTGGTATAACTGGCTACTCAAAAGCACAGAGCAATTCAGAATCCATTATGTGGTGGGAAGCTTGTTTCAGGACTATTAGCTGAATGGCATGTACTCCTGCATGGTTAAATTCTGAGTTAAACTCACATTTTATTCCCAGTGTGATCTCTTTCTACACATGAATGGCCCCAGCCTTAGATTAGTGAAGTTTCAAAAATTCCCTTTTCAGTAGCAGGAAAAGATTGTACTGAAGCTGGAGTGCTGCTGATGCTTAAGCTAATGATGCACAGTGGGGATTTGTTTTGAAGCCCTGAGCCCACAGCATAGTCAGAGGAACTATTTTAGGAGTTACCAGAAAGGAGCTCTACTATCAGCCAGCACACCTCACAGAACCAGGCTAGAGTCCTGTCGCTCGCAGTCAGACTGGCAGAGCTGGGGGGACAGCAGACTCAATCCAGCTGTGCTGCTGGCCAAATGATTCAGGTGCCCCCCACTGCCTGGCCATGGCAGGTTTGCCTGCAGGAGACTGCAGATGTATTCTGAAAGCCAAGAATTATTCTGAAGTGTGATCTTTCACTCAAATGTAGCTCAAAGAGGGAATCCTGAGAGTATTAACTCAAAAGTAACTTGTAAAGTGAAGGCGAGACCTAAGTATGCATTTACCATGCTGTTTTCCTGGTGTTTCTTTCTGTTATTTTAAGCATTTAGAGCCTGAAAGAGTATATTTGAGCAAAATAACTCCCACTTGGATCACTATATTTAAGGTTCCATCAGTGTTTGAATCGTAAATCCCATCATTGCTCTTCAGCTATAAAAACTTTGCTTCATGCTGAGACTTGGTTTATAGTGATGGGTTTTTTATAGTGTTTGTTGGAGCAAATGGCTTCCAACATTTTAGTCATTATTGGATTGACTCACCCATCATAGAGGAAAGATTCTGATTTCAGAGGGTTTGACTGTCTCCACGGTCCCAAGAGAAGCTGGGGAAAGGTGGAGAGGAGACATCCCTCACGGTTTCTCCTGGCTAGGAGGGCAGTTTGGACACCACTTTAAAAGCAGTACAGCAAACTGCATTAAAACTGGTTTTTTTCATCTGAGTTGTGCAGTAGTTTCCCATAAAATGATGGGTGGGCTTGAATGTTTTGTGGAACTTCTTCAATTTTTGACACTTGCAATATTTTGTAAACATGTATAGAAACTGTTGAACACAAAAGCAAGGCAGTTCCTATTCCAAACCTCTTCTATTGTAAAAAAGCAAAGAAAATGGACTGACAGTTTATTCTGAGATGCCGGGAAAGTAAGTGAGAGACCGAGACCAGGAACTACATTGTGTGTTTGGGAGTGGTGTGGGTTTTTTTCTCACGCCAGCTACTTCAGGTACCTTGCTGTTCTGATAACACTGGCTGAGTAGCGCAGCTAATGAAGAGTCAGGTTCTATTCACTCAGTGGGAGGTGGGTGGGAGGCTGCTTCAGGCTGCTTGATGGATAACTGTAGTCATGATCTGTGAGGGCAGATGGCAGATTGCTGCTGCATTGCTTATCACATTATTTTATGGCAGTGTAGCTAATGAAGGAAAAGTAGCTGAGGAAGATCTGAATGGTCCTTCACTCACTTTTGAATGTAGAGGTAACAATTTCTGGAAGTTTTTGAAAGGAACTGCACTGTCTCCATTCTTTGAGTCCCCATCTCTGGTTTTGTCTGTCTTTTCAATTTAGAAAGTCTGTCAGACTGATCACCTTTGGAAAGACAGTATCAGATTCTCACATTATCCTTTCCTTACCCTGTGTTCCACAGAATATATAAAGGAAGAGAAGAAAATTTGGCAATGTCATTAGCCTCGACATTGCAGACTTTGTAAGGAACATTAGCTGCTGCCTTTGAAAGGGATGTCAGCACACGTAGTATCCACATGAGAAGAGCTATGCAGCAAAAAGCAGGGGGGGAAGAAGTAAAATAAGCCTGCAGCCTGTAGACCAGCATGCAGGCAGTGACATGCAGAACCTAGTGAGAAACACATACTTCCCAGAAGACTTGTATGAAGTGATGTCCTGACTAAAATCCATCAGCGGTAATTCCTGCACTTCAAATACACATGGTTGAATCTCACCTAAATTACAGAAAAAGTAACGCCTCTTTGAACTGCTCTTCAATTACTATGAACCTTAATAAAAGAGTTTGCAGAAACATTTTAAGGCATCCCTCATTATACCAGTAATGATAATTTCCTGGTTGGTACCTCATAGCAAGACAGAAGTTAATAATTGTAGTCTGAAATTAAAAATGGGCTGGCAGCCAGTGAGAGACATGTAAGGCACTCCCCATATAGATTTTCCCTTTTCTTTGCTTGAATGTTATCCTACTGAAACCAGCAGGTTAATCAGTTCATTATCTCTTATCTCATTGTCTTAGCACTTGCTCATTACACATTCTCAACATCTTCGATCCACAGTGTCAAATTACTAGTACCTAATGACTTTTTCCCCACATCATTTAAACCCCTGTTATGTTTAATTTTTGCTTGGGGTTTTCCTCCTCTTCCTTTTTAGGGTCATGTACTGAGCTCACTAAACTGTATAAAGTGGAAAAAACCTGAATTCTTACAGGATTAATGCTGAGAGAATGGACTGGAGGGTGTGTTAAGCACTCTTAAAATGGCCAGTTAACAAAAGATTGATGCTGCAGCCATAGTGACATGATGAATCTGAGCTCCTCAAAACTTACGGAGAGTAGAGGAGGGGTGGGACTTCTACATTCCTGCACATCGTGCTGGTGCACAACCTGCAGGAGAGGCCAGAGTAGCACATGGTCCAGCTTCACCCACCGCAGGCCCGTCTGAAAACACCATAGTGACCTCATGTGCAACCACTGCAATTATCCTCTCCCCATGTGCCAAGGTTAATGCTAAACTTTTGTATTAAAGGTGGCTCAGTGGTTCTTAGTGGTACAGGGAAAATTGAATTTTGCTACCTCAGGGGTGAGGATGAAAATCAGTTACTTAAAAAAAGCCAGCCTGAAGCTTCTGCAAGGACTCT
Organism: Porphyrio hochstetteri; assembly: GCA_020800305.1. Lineage (NCBI taxonomy): Eukaryota > Metazoa > Chordata > Aves > Gruiformes > Rallidae > Porphyrio > Porphyrio hochstetteri. The sequence goes on along the minus strand of CM036915.1, from coordinate 7,027,758 downwards.
GAGATGAAAACTGTGGCCACTTGCCAAGAACTACCTCTAGTCATCCATAGGTGGGGACTGGAGCTGTAGCAGTTCTTCATCTTGAACAAAGTAGTGGAGGGTGCAGAGTCATGCTGCCCATGATGGGTGCACATTCCTTGCCCCTGAGGTGTAAGGCGTCACCTACATTGCACCTGCCAAATGCAGGATTAATTACCATACCAACTGAGATGGAATTAAGGAACACTTGGGGGTTTTGCATAGGAACAAAAAGCTGCACGGGGAGTTGGTGTGAAACGGGTGTTTTAGGCAACATAGAGATGAAGAAAAAGGCAGTGTGCAGCAATTGTGAGATGAAAGAGATTTGAGCTCCTGATGGGTTTTCCCCACCTAACTTCCCTTTCACCGGAAAGGGGGCAGGTTAGTGCAGTTACCCTTCGCTTCTCCAGGAGTCAACAATGTACCTTTTTATCATAGAAAAATGTTTTGGGCTCAGCTTACAGAACGTATTTCCAATTATGCAGAAAATGCAGTATAAACAAGCATGTAATATGATGTAATAATACATGACCCAGCATGTGAGGCTCAATGCCAGAAACAGGCCACAGAATGTTTCAGATTTCTTAAAAATAAATGCAAAAAATGCAAAATGATTCAGTAAAAAGTCAGAAGCGGAAAATACAAATTTTCATTGTGTCACTACATTCTTCTTCAGACAGCTTCAAACTTAAGCACACACTGATACCTGCTGTTCTGACTTTCCCCATAGCCGTGAGATTTTTATATAAAACCATCTGTGACTTAGTCCTGTAGTGGTACAGCTGGGAAGCAGCACTCCTTCAATATTACAGCAACTGTTGCAAACAGAGTTTAAGATGAATGAGTTTTACTACCACAGCCCAGTCAGCATGGTGTGTCAGCTCTGCATGACTTGGCCTGGGGCTTGTGCTTGCCTTAGGCCAGTGCCCTTGACATCAGCTGCTAACTTGCCCTAATTCTCTTGGTGCTAAAAACCTCCTGAAAGTTGGTCTTCATTACTTTACACTCAGCTGCTCCATACTGCTAGCAGCCAGAGTGAAAGTTGAAGGCATTGAGGGCATCACCCTTTCTTTTCCACATACCACTTCAAAGCCTGATTCAGCCCAGGGGCACCTTCACTCCTAGGATCTTATGTGAGTCCGTGGCTTTCTCACCTTCCAGCTCTGACTCTCACTGGCCTTTCAGACCTTTAGAAATAAGGTATTGCAGCAGTGCTCTGGATGTAGCTAAATATCTTCTGTAGCATTGAGGTGAGTTTTGCAGTTAACTCTCCAAATTCCAGCCTGAAAAAGTCTTCCTTACTTTGTATGCTTTCTGATTCAATTTCTTCTAGTTTTTATTTTAGCAAAGAATTAAAATCTTAAGGCAAACTAAAGAGTAGTTAAAGTGAAATTTGAAATGAAAACTTCATATCTGTTGATCTCTTAGGTTTATTAGCTTTGTGATGGATTGCATATGAATTGCTCTGCATACTCTGCATGTTGAAGGTCTTTGTGAAATAAAGAACTGTTCTGTAGAATGGCTGCTGACTGAGGAAAGCAGTTTTGTTGCTGGAGGTAATACAGACCAGCACAGATTGCTGCCACTATCCATTCTTACTTTTAAGAAGGCTGACTTCAGACTGTAAATCCAAAGAGGAGCAAAGCAATAAATGGCTATTCTGGGACGAATTTTAATACTTGGCTATACAGGAAACAGACAGTTTCCCAGCAGGGAGACTCCCTCCTCACCTTCCCTCCAGCCCCTGCTTTCATGCATAGTACAGTGAGTAAAGTTTTTGAAGTCCCCTGAATCTGTGGCCAGGAACAGTGCAGGGCAAATCTTTGGCCCATTCCCAACACAGCCTGCCATCCTAAGCACTTTCTATGATCTTGAAGGACAGAGGAGCAGTCCCAGTCCCAGATGAGGTGACAGTTCCTCTGGTTTCCCTTTGAATTAAAAAATCAGATCAGCCTCTTCATGTGAGCACTGCAGCAGAGCTAGACAAGAACCTGTGCTGGGATGTGCAGCTGAGAAGGAGAATGCAAAGTGTTTCGGCCAATGACTCTTGTACATATTGGCCCAATTTTATAAATGAATTTATAAATACTTGTAAGAGAGGGCTGTTAATCCAGTGACATTTCCTGCACGAGACAGGCAGGATTAAGGTTTGACTCTGCACTCTCATTCTGTTTGTTTATTGTTCTTGCTGTGTTTCAGAGCCATGGCCTACATTTAGTGATTCCTCTGTCAGGCCATATTCACTAGAACTCTCTCTTGTACAAATTAAGGAGTGGGCCACACTTACTAGAAAATGCTGGATAAACCAGCTCTTTAGCAGACAGTGCTCTGTGATAGCTAAGACCTCATCTTGCTATTGCTTCAATTTGGTGCAGCTTCTCACCTCCAAAATATCACCTGTCTTCAGAAATGTTTACTTAATCAGAGTGTAATGTTTAAAGTTCAAGATATGGAAGATTTATTCCAAAGCAGAAGGTCCTTACATCGTCTTCCTTTGAAACACGCACATCCCAGCTGGCCTATGTATTTATTCTTCATTGACTGGGCTGTGGAGTAAAACGTGCCAGCAGAACTTGAAGCTAGCCAGGTTTGCTGTCCTGGGTCTAACTTTTGGTGTTACTCTTGCAGCATATAGTACTTAGTGTTTGTATCATTATTTGTAGGATTTTTTCCTGTCTTTTCCTGAGAGTTGGTAAGCAAGTCCCATCACAAACGTGTGAAATTGTTCAGACTACTTACTACCTTTTGGGGTTTTGTTAATGAATTATAAATGGGATTAAATTAGTAGAAAATCAACTTAAAAAAAAATATAAGTCTTCCTACTAACCAACAAGCACATTATTTTCAGCAAATTAAACCCAAGGATAATGGTGCCTAGCTACAAATTACAACGCAGCAGTGCCAAATGACTACAGGACTGCTACGAAACTATTACAGAGCATTACAGATTTCGGCATTGCTACAAATATCCTTAGCAGTGCAGGCTTTGCACACAGTTACACAGCTCAACATGTAGCAGCTTAGACTGCCACATCTGCTGACATTAGTTCAGTTTGTATGTAGTAACAAGGACAGGCAGAAGAGACAGGAGCAGAGCAAAAATAACACCAAGTGTTACCCCAAGTGGAAGCAAGTGTCTGCTGTTGGGTGCAGGGGGTTCCTGGGGTATGGTCTGCAGAGGAATAAACTTTAGCCATGGTGAGGTCTATTACGGTGAACTCCTGGTTTCATGTAGTGGAAACTGCAGTAGAATGGTCTGAGTGACACTGGTGAGAAACAGCAGCCAGCAGCTGGGAGGAAGGGAATGGGAGAGGAGGAAAGGAAATCTACTGTGAGGATGGGGACATGCCCTGAGCACTGGACTAGCTACAGTTCTGGTCTGTGATTAACACTTGAGCCAGCACATATTTAACACAAGGTTTCCTATGAGCTTACCCCAGTTACAGTTCAGATTTACTGACTGTAGAGCTTGACCTGTGTGTCAGTCTTAAAAACCTGGGGATTTCCAGGTATGTGTTCTGCTTGGGTATTGAAGCCTGGAGTTCACCTGTCCCATGCGCTCTTCAGGCGCACAAGGAGAGAAACAAAAGAGTGAGGAAGTAAACCTGAGTAAGAGAGACAAGTATGCTTCTGCTAATAGCTGAAGTCCTGTGAAACTTTTAAAGGTCCCCGAGTTAAAATGCTAAAATGTTACTAAAGCATTCGGTGCTGCTGGGATAGGAGTAGATACTCAGTTTTGGCCTTTTGACTATCTTAATTTTTCCTATAAAATAAAAATTAGAAAAATGTAATTTTAGCTGAGTTAAGGTTGAGTTGGGAGTGTGAGATGAGTCTGATTGCTTTGCTTAACTTGATTCAGGTGAGATTCTGAGGGGAGTGGTTGGTTGGTTGTTTCGGGCTTGTTTGGTAATTGTGTGTGTGTGTGCTCTGTTCTGCCAGTCTGAAACGCTCCAGTGGTTTCTCTGCAGCAGCTAACCTCAGGTGCCTTCGCAAGAAGCGTTTGCTCTCTCCCTGGCTACTTTATCTTGCTTTAGCAAAGAAAGGCAGAGTTTGCTCAAGATATGCACAGGACTTCCCAGCTGGCTGCACATCTTAGACAGCAGAAAAGCTGCTGGAGAAAGAGCACAGATGAGCTGTCTTGACTCTGGGCAGAGCATCTGTGTGAGGAGCCTCCTTAAAATGTGGGAATGTGTTTCTCTTCCATACATACTCTGAGAAGGTGCAGCAGTCGCGCTTGCCCTTGCCTGCAAGAGGGCTTCCTCCAGGCAGTGGCCTTCGGATGTATTTCCACTGGGTTTCACAGAAAGGAAGCAGAGATTATAAATAGGGGTTGGAGCCTCATGCTGCACCATTTCTGTTACCATGGGGACATAATTGTAACAGAAGTAGTTTTCTTTTTTTTTCTGGTACATCATTGTTAACAAGAGATTGTATTTAGATTTGAACACATTCATCTCTGCCAAGGCAAGCAGGGATCAGGTGTACGACGTGCGCAGGGTACAGCATAGCTAATAGCATACATCAGCACGTCTGGTGTCATAAAATACTCTTTTGAAGAGCAAGAGGGAGAGGCTGCATTTTTTCAAGTTACCCTCTGAATTCCCAGGATTCATTGAAGGTTTCGCTCAGTTCAATTCTTAAATACAGCATGGAGCTTAAAGTGCAGTTACATTTATTGCAGGCGTGCGAAGTAACAGCTGTGTTCCCTTGCTTTATTTACAAATAATTCTGGATTCCATTGTATTGCCGGGCAGCCTCCCATTGAGAGGACTGAACCCTGAATTAGTGTTATATACACTAGGTGCTGATTAGCATTGTGAGTCTGACACAGATAGGCATCCCAGCTCTGCAGGCATGCTGGGGTCTGGGGACTACCAACCATTCCACAGGCACAGAGGGAATAACAGAGCCCCTGCAGCCCCACTTCTCAGAGTTACAGCAAGAGGGAATCAAAGCTTCTGAACTTGATTTATTTGCCTAAACATTAGCTGCAAAACATCAACCTTGAAAGGGCAAGTTGTTGCACCTGGATGTAATGCCAGGACAGCATTGTATCAAAGGATCTGACTCTATTCTTGCTAAGCAACTTTAAGTCATATTTGACTTTTCATTAAGCCTTTCTCCTAAAAATGTTCATAAATCTTATGGAAATGCTGTTACAACATGTATATTTTAGCAAACTAAACTAGAAGGAAAGTGGGTGATGTCTCTCTTGAGAAACAAGAGAAAGTTATGGGAGAACACGGAGGTGTCTCTTCCTCTCCCTCCATGTGACCAGAGCACACAGCTCCAGCACAGGCCTGCTGCTGGCATTCTTCCATTTTTGGGAGTAATGGCAACAGAAGTTTCCACACCTGACCAGAGCATGTTGTCCATGTTTTAGCATCAATTCATATGCTGAAACTTCAGAAGCTCTGAGGAACACCAGAGCCATGGAGATAGAGGCATCTGACTAGGACACAACCATGAGGGATGGCTCTGTCTGTCTCCTACAAATGGATGCAGCTGAAGCTAGCTTCAGAGCACCAGTTAGCAGAGTGCCATTACTCATCCCAGACAGTCTCTCTGACTGTACTATCCTATCTTGTCTCCCTCCATCTTTCCAAGTGTAGGCAAATTAGGCAAGGAGGAGTAGGTCTAATAGGTAACATATTCCATCACCCTCTGTGTATTGGGGTCTCTGTTCAATCCAGGACACAGCACAGGCATCACGGTGGCAATTAAAATTTAATTTCCTAGAGGAGGGTATAGTACAAAATCCTTTGCTTATCCTACTGAACATCTCAACAGCTCTTGATACAGAAGTGTTACAAAAACACCTTAATAATTAAGGAAGAGAGGATAAATCAGCATTACAGAAATTCTAGATATTCCTTACTCTGCATCCTCTGAGGGACATGTTTGAGAGTCCTCCTTTACAGGGTCTTCATTTTGAACTTGCTCTGGAAAACCATATGGTCCCCACTTCCTTTTAATGCCTGTAACGAGTCTCTGACAAAGGTACTGAGAAACTGTGAGCTTGGCTGAGAGGAATATACTGGTGAAAACCAACTGTGTGTCTCTCTTCACAAATGCAACAAGTGTCATGACTGAAATGTCAGAACACCTACACAGTCCTTCAGGCAGCTGTTTTCTGTAACACAAAAGAGCAAAGTCTCTCCTCTGAAAAGAACACCTCTGTCTGCTGCAGTCAGAGATGGAGGGGATGCTCCAAAATCGATGAAAACGCTGCTCTGAATTTCTGGAGCTCGGTGAGTGGTTCAGTCAAACTTCCCAACACTCGTTATTTTTTCTGTTTTCACTCTTGCATTTGCCTGTGTCTCTCCTCTTAAATACTTAACTGACACAACCGTGTATGTTTTGAGAGTAATTATAGAGATGCCAGCCACAGAAATATATTAATGCTCACAGCTAAACACAGAAAACAAGCCAATAAAAGTCCAAAGTAGTAGTGCTGTATAATTAAACATGTGCATGGATCCACCACCTCTGCACATGGTTATTGATCGTCTTCCATTCAGGCTTCTCCATCACGAGGATCATATAAATGATATGGAGATATGATTATAGGCCATGCAAATACAGCTTCACATCACTATCAGAGGATTTTGGAGGGATGAACTGGATAAATACCATATTCTTACAGTGCTGCCAATGAACAGGAACATGGCTTCGTGCCATGCTCTTAGTGCTGCCCAGTTAGCTTCTGTTGAAGCCAGTGTTAACAGCCTTTCCTTTTTACAAACCAAATTCTAGCTTTAACAGGCATGAAAATGGAAGCATCAGTGAAGGTCAGATCTGAATATGTTTACTTCAGGCTGCTTCTGGTTATTCTTAGAAAATAATTCTTTTCATTTTGAATAAATTAAAAATCCAAAGTAAATTAATTAATACATTTTAAATGCACTATTTAAGTAATTAAAATTCTAATTGAAGTTTAAGATTTCTTTTTCTATAGACGTGCTTGTACATATATGCTTCGTGCTGCCAACCCATTGTGAGATCTTCCTCTCCTTTTTTTCCCTTTTTTGTAACTCGGAGATATATTTAGACTGGGAACAGTTGGATTGTTTAGTGGTCTATTCAGGCAAACAGGGTGAGGAGTTCAGGAGAAACTGAAGAATTCACATCTGTATCATCTAAATTTGAAGTAATTAACATTTGAATGTTTCTATGTTAGTATGCTGTTCATAGACAGAAAAGTGTTTGCTTGCAGTCCGTTGACAATACTTTGTTCAACTGCTGTCAGCACTGTTAGATTTGTAAATTACCAAAAGCTTTTTATAGTGTGTGCTTTCCTGAGAGCAAAGTGGGCGCTTTATCTGCACGGGTCTGAGCATACAGCCCTACAACAGAACGGGGAGCAGAGACAGAATACCACCTACTCCACTGTTCAAGAGCCACAGCTAAAATGTTAAACCACAGCTGGTAATCTGATGTAGTCCCCAAGCTCCTCTGGTAACAGAGGTGTCCCCAAGGATGGGGTTAGGGGCACTGCTTTGGCAGCACTTCCTGGCTTCCCTTGCCACCATCCCTGAACTTGCTGCAGCTCCTTTCCTGCCAGCTTGGGACCCACACAGATTGCATGACCAGAGTGGGGCAGAGGCCCTGGTGCTTAGGTGTGGGTTGCTTGTCGACGGTAATTCATCCAGCCCCCAGCACTTCCAGCAGCCTTCCCAGAAAAGAAATGGATATGAACTTGAGTTTTAAGTAGTGCCATGATGTAAGGTTGTGGTACTTGAATACGACAGAAACATTGCCATTTTAACTGTATATAGTAGTAAAAAAAAAAAAAAAAAAGAGGAACAATTCTATATATTACAGGGAGAGGATACTTGTTTCAGTCTCCAAACTAAGGTGAATTAAAAGTCTTTAAAGTTCTTGTATAAGAACAAGTATTGGCTAGCCAGACCTGACTCCCAGAAAGTATGCTTTGTGCTGTAATTTTGTTTCATTGATGATGAGGTGATTTTGTTTCATTGATGGCTGAGAAGTAGTAATAATTACTAGATGATGTGGCTTGCAAATTCTGTGGTGGAAGTAAGAGACCCTGTGTAAAATGTGAAAGCTTTACATTCTAGACCCTGTACTCTGCAGCAGTCTGTCACAACAGCATCTGTTTTCTAGGACCTCTGTCAAACTTTTCACAGTAAGGATGTAAACCTTCTACATCACAGGCAACAATACCAGTAGATGTCTACCCACTTTTTAAGTTAACGGGGCATCCATCACAATGCAGTTAGAAAACAAAGAAAGGAAGTACTGAGCTTTTATGAACTGTGCGGATATTTATATCACAAAGGATGACAAAAGTGTTCCAGAAACTGGTTTGCATTACTCATTAAAAAACAAACACAAAAACCCCCCAAGTGATTGGTATTATGGTTCCAAAGACCTCTCCTGTGGAGCCAGAAAGCAGAACAAAAGTTCTGATGTTCATGTACAATGAACATCTCTAATGTTCCCCAGCTCACTATTATCAGGAGGTTTTTAATAGCCTTTAGTGAGCCCTTTTTTTTCTTTCATGTAAACTCCCTTAAATTAGTTTAAATTAATTGCTTGCCATTCCATCCTACAGAATATAGATAGTATTTAAAATATCTTTCCAGATCTAATACTGGTAAAGATTAGGTAAGAGGAAGATGGTAAAGGAAAAAAAAAAAAGTAAAAAAATCCAGAAGATACTTAGAAGCACAGGAAAAATGGACAAATATCACAGAAATAAGGTTGTGGTTTCTCTTAGTGTATCAGTATCTCACTACAGTAGGGTAGGGAGAAGTGGTGTCTGTTTGTCTAAATAGATCCATTTTCGGAATATTTTAGACTGTCACTTGAAAACATTTGTGTTTTGTGGGGAAGCAGAATACTCTGTTTTCTGTTATAATCCAATAACTACCATAGGTATTAAACTAAGTAAAAAGAGAGCATAGCCCAGCACTGTTCCAGTTTTCTAAACTCTCAGGAATAAATGGTGGTAGAATGGAAATAGCTCCAGGATGAAAGTGAAAATAGTTTCTCCCTTTAGCATGGAGGGAAGAAAGATCAAGCAGCAAAGTGAGAGGAAAACAAAGCTTGGAGACTTCTTCTAATGTACACAAACAAATGCTAAAAATTAAAAGAGTAATGCAGATTTGATGAGCTTTTGCCACAACCATTGTTTGAAAAGAGGCTGCCGAGGTTTGATAAACAGCTTAGGAACTTCTTTAGCACCATTTCTCAACAACAGTGAGCCTCTTGATTTGGTTGTTTTGTCCGTCTTTCCAGGGTTTTTGCCTCTTTTTTCTCTTCCCTTTCCAGGGAGATGTTTGGTTTATAGTCTGTTTCTTTACAGAAGCTGTTCTGTGCCTCTGATCAACAGCATAATTCTCTTTTTAAAATTTTGAGGTATTTCACATTGCTGCCTTGCCCAGTGGGTCCAGAGTATTTGATTGGAAATACTGAGTTGCAGATTCTATGTAGAGGCTTTCTAAGTCATTGAAGTCAACTGTATCACTTACACTGTGTAAAATGAAACAAGGACAAAAGCCCTTGAAAATATCAATCTAAGTCATACAAGTAACCAAGGGCAATGTAGGATGAGCAAACTTTGACTGAAGTTTGCATGCTTTCATATTTCCTTTGGTCTGCACAAGTGAGTGGAACAGCCTAAAGGAACAGGATTCCTCTTGAGATTCTGCTGCTGCTCACTCCATACAAACAACTATTCAGCACTTTATTTTCCCTAACTAGAAAGTTTAAAAAGAAACAGGAGAAACTGGAAAATAAGTGAAAACTGTTGTGTAGTAAATGATTTAATTAGCTAGTAAATGTCTGGAGGAGCCATGAAAGATTCCTGGCTAAATGGTGTTATGCAACAGAACTAGGAACTTCAGTATTCATGTAGATAAATAATTAAATATCGATTCCTCTGTTAGGAAAAAAATAAATATATGTAATCAGAGTTGGCCAAAATGGATACATTCATACCCACCACAGTGTTTGTCACCATAAGTCTTGCTACAGAAGTCACAAGCCAGATAATATTCCTCCAACATTTTCCCACATTTAGCAACCTTTTCTCAGAGAGAGATGGAACGGGCTCGGTATTTTGCTAAATATAGGACAGATTTTATGAAGAACCACAGGTAGATGTCTGTGATCAGTTTAAGCTAATCTAAATCCAAATTAAGTACAGGTCATCTAGAAAAATGACTACTCAAAAACTTGACACAGCTAACTGTTCAGTCCCAGAGGCACTGGTGCAAGCCAGAGGGGCAAAACATGAGGCCAGAAGTTAGTGAGATCATCTCTGTTGAGCTGCAGAGTGCTGAGATCAGCTTAGGACATTCGCAGGGTGGTGCCCCAAGTTCCACACAGACAGTTGGTATATTCAAACCAGAAGGCCCCAGAACACAGTAATGTTTTCAACACTTGCAGACTAAAATTGCCAAAATTCCTTCGAAAAATCTAAGACGACACATTAATGACAAATAATACCAGAATGCCATTGCTCTGATCCCAGTGCAGTAACTGTTCTAGTCTTAACTTTAGCATGTTTGTGCTTAGGTTTTATTTAACACAGTCTTGTACACTTCAACAGTTACAGTGATATGAATGATTCTGGTATTTAAAGAATCTAGTCTATCAAAATATAATTAGTTTGTAAATGTTTTGGAACAAAGATGATCTTTTCAGCTGTGTTTACATATTATCTAGCACAGGGAGAGTCTTACTGTGACTACAGATTATAGTTGATGGAATGATAAAAATAACACATCTTTATGCCATGTACCCAATTCTGTTGAAGAAGAAAAGGAGCTCATTTTTCTAGAGGTGTTCTTTAGTGTTGTTCCCCAGTTGGAACATGGGAAGTTCTCCTTACATGTTAGGAAAGGAAGACTACTGTGATGATAGTTGAATACTGAAACAGGTTGCCCAGGGAGCTTGTGGAATCTCTGTGGAATTGTTCAGTACTTGACACAGTCCCAAGTAACGCAGACCTATTTGGAGCAGAAGGGTGCACTAGATGACATCTGGAGGCCCCTTCCAAACCAAAATAAGACTGTAGGATTCTTCTGCTCTGTAGAATTCTTCTACTTGTTTAGATAGCAGTAAAAATTGAGTTTGAACTATTTCTGTGTATCTCAATGAATTCCAGTTCTTCATGTCTGTGTCTCTAAGCACTAATTTGCAATGATTTTGCATTAATTTCTGAGGTTTCATATTCTGACTTTTGGGGATGGAATTCCCTCAGATAATGTTCCTTTTGTGGTAATTTACAATAGATACGGATATGTCTGCTGTAAAAATGTCAGGCTAGGCACAAAATTAATACCTTTGTGATCACTCTATTTGTTTTTCTATGCCATTCGCTATTCTGCATGAGGTGTTGCAGAGCAGGGACAGCTCTGCTGCTGTGTCTGTTCCTAGTGTTTGCTCTGAACCGATAGGCAGTGCATGAATACTCTCCTCTGATGCTATTATTGGGATAGGTGTTACAAGAGAAAATAAGAATGCTGGGTGGTGTTTGCCTCCACATAGTGTTTTTAAAAGTGGTGGCTGTCATTTTGTCCAGTGTGAAAATTTTATAATATCAGTGTGTGTGTCAAGAAATGCACACGCTGGAACTTAGTCCTCACCACAAGATAGGTTCATGCTCCATGCCAGCACTGAAATACCAGACAGGCAGAGGCCAAAGACTAACTTTTTGTGCAAGTGGTGGGGTTTCCATGAGGCAAGATATAGAAAAAAATAAGTAGCTTCTCTACATCACATTCCTTATTTTTTTGGCATTGTGCTGAAGCTATAACCGTGACCAACTATGACCATCCATTGACCCCAGTTCTGCTCCTGCCACTAAGGATTGCAAATGCCCTTAGTATATGTCTGTTAAGATTTTCCTTCTGTGCTCATTCTTAAGCTTTTAGTTTTCTGAAGTCAGCTATTTGCAAACATTTTCTGATTCAGATCCAGAGAAATGTTTATCAGCCTATTCGTTCAATATAAATTGCTTTCCACAAGGAGTTTTGAAACAAGATTTTAACAAATCAGAGAGGAATTAGGTTTTTTTCATTTCTTCCATTAAATTGCTTGGCATTTCTCATTTCAAGATAATTGAAACAAGTAATTATAAAAAGCAAAAGAAACCTCTTATTCCATCTTCTGATACTATAGCAATTCAGATGTCCTTGAAGAGCACTTTGGACAAGTTTGCTATCTCCACTTTGTTTTCACTTCAGGATGATTTAATTGCAAGGTTGTTTGCAAAGGTTTAAGAGCAGTGGGGTTTGTATTAAGGAGTATAGGAATGAAGCGAACTGAAAGATGCCCTAAGATCTCTCTTTTGAAAGACCTCTTTCTTTCCATTTAGCCACCCATCCTCTTCCACCTAAATTCCACCTTTCTTCCAAACTCCTTTGCTGCCTCTCAGGTCTAATGCATATTCCCATTTCTCCTCTCAGTACTTCCCCAGTTTCCTAGCTCTCCTCTTCATTCATGTGTCCCCAAACTGCCTTTTCCTCATGCAGTCACAGTTTTCTCTCCCCATTTAGCAACACTTTGTATAATTCACTATGCCAGCTTGCATTCTCATTAGACAGTTCATTAGCTCTATTTTCTAGTGGATTGAACTAAGTTAGGGCAGTCGGCACTTGCAGGTCCCTCACGTAGTCCTGATAGTAGCATGCACATTAGCATGCAGCACCAATAAAAAGAAAAACACAGAATAGAAATAATTGCTACTTTTAGGAGGAAAGGGTTAAGCTAAGAGTCCAGTAGGAAACTTCCAGTGTATTTATAAAAGGTTTCATATACTGTCTCTCCTTTCAATCACCAAAGTCAGAGTGGAATGGAAGAGACTTCAAGTAAGGAATAGCAGCAGGCTCAGTCTGTTCCAGCAGGGATTTGACAGATCTGCTCTGGATAGGTCTAACTCCCGGTACAGCCCGTATCAGCTGAGAAGCCATTCAAGTGAATATATAAACTACAGGAAAGTATGATGGTGACATGTTTTGTTTCTAGCTTGTTAAACCAGTAATTGTTATTGCAAGTAGCTGTCATTCCCACCAGCATTTGGTTCTTGTTGACAATGAAGAAAACTTTTATAGTGTGAAGCTTAATTTACTTCATGGTTGGTTTCTTTCTTTGCCTGTCAATCCCAGACCTCTGAGGAAGAAATGCAGTCAGTTTTATAGCAACCAGAATGAGCTGTAACTAAACTGCCAGTACAAAAACTATGGCTTCTTTACTATTATGAAGGGACTTTTTTTTAAAGGCACATAGGATCAAAAACTCCCTTTTGAATCATATTAGCTAAGACTGCAAATGACTGACTATAACCAGATTGGCTAGTGATCTCTGGATACTTCCCCTTCGGTTTGTATGGTTTTTAATTAAACTTGACAACTCTGGAAGAAATTAAGTCTGTGAAGTTGACTGCCTGCTGGCCTTTAGCCATTTGTTTCTCCAGGAGCCAGCTGTTCATACCAGAACCACAACCACGTCAGAGATGTGATTATAGCCATGTCAGGAGTGTGAGGAAGAGAGGCACCTGCTATTAACTCATAGGAATGCACAAATGACACTTTTAAAGAATAGATGAAACTCAAGTAGGGAAAAAGTCTCATGGGCATTCAGTTTATTCTATTCAGGAAATGTTTTTGATGATGTAGGGAAGACTTCTGTAAGCTGTGTCGTCACTGGGAGGGTTTGGCCATACAACAAACCTCTCCTGGGGTGGTTAATACTTAAAAACACATTAGCTTAACATATCCAGGCCAAATATGTCTGTATAGAATGACACCAGACATGCAATTTATGAAAGCTGAGGAAAAAACTGGTCTGTTTGCAGCCCTATTTTGGTTTGGATCAAAATGCCTTTCCGAGCTCTGCTGTTCTAAAACGAATCTGAACTGAACTGTACGTAGTGTAGTGCTAACAGTAGGAAAACCAACCAGACATCCCCCACTCCCAGCATCAGGTGTTTATCCTGGTTATCAAAATAAAGCAAGCACTAGAGAAATGTTTCCTGGACACGCAGCTGTACAAAAGGAGTTGTACCAAAATCCTTTGGAGGGGACTGTACTGTCCTGTACTGAAGCAAAAGTTCCTCCAGGAGCTGTGAGAAGGCATAGACATAGCCAGTAGTCACCTATTACTTGTATCTGCAGAGCATTCAGCACAAGGATATCCCTTTTTTTCAAAATTTGTAAGCCTACCCATAATAACCATCAGTAATAAGAAAAGCATGCTCACATACAGTTAGTGGGATGTTAGTATCATCTGTTTTATCAGCCCACTGTGCAGGCTTTAACCTCACACCCAAGTTGTGGTCCAATGCCTGCTCTGGCTGTCCCCTCCCAGCTCTTGGGTGCCTATGCAGTACAGCCACAGTCTGCACCGAGCGCAGCACCTTTTGAAACTGTTGTGCTCTGCATAACTCATATTCTTCCCTCTCTGGCATTCAGGTAATGTACGACCCCACGGACCCTCTGTTCTGCCCACTGGTATCACATACATCAAAACCAGTAGACAAGAACAGGACTGACACACTTTGCCTGTTGGCTTTAGTGGCACCAACACAGCTCACTTGAGCAGATAGTAAATACTACTCTGGAAATACACATCCTAGTTTTCACCTTAGGTCTAATAAATCGAAAACTTGCAAAAATGTGCATAGAAACTATGAGCATTTAAGGCTGCAGAGTTGTGTGTGTGTGTGCACTGACCTTTAGATACTAAATGAGCTGTGTCTGGATGCTGGCAATTGGCAGCTTGTAAGGCAACAGAAAGCAAGGCACTTATGAGTAATCCCACCTTCCTTTTCTTTTTTTAAATTTTGTTGTGTCTCAAACTTTAAGCATCTGATGGAAAGAAAATGGTGTTTTGAGGTTGACTACTGGTTTTAAGTAATTAACTTCTTATTAGTAGCCATAACTAGTTGAATTCAGTAAAAACAAATACTGAAAACCCATTTACATGGAGAGTTTGATCTCCCTGCCTCAGTGACAAGTGAAGCTTCAGTTACTCATATTTGAACCCAAGAGATCCTTCAGTACATTTTACAAGCCTACCAAGCACTCACAAAAAGCATCTATTGATACACCAAACAACTGTGGTTGCAAATAAAGCAGCTAAAATTTAAGCATGCAGAATGTAACAATGTTGTCTAAATATGATAACAAATATAACTTGGATTTTGGCCAGGACACCCCCTCCCTCTCCCCCTCCCATCTCCAGACTACCACAAACCAAGAACATTGGTTTTGCATGCCCCCACCCAGGCTACACAACTTGTACAGTTAAGGATTCAGAAGGCAAAGTACGGAGGGAGCTTCACTTTCAATCCTGCATACTGCTAAGAAGGTTGGGAAATACTGACAAGAGATCTTATTACTTTTAAGTTTACTTCTTTAAAAAGGCAGTCTAAATTTGGCATTGTGCTTTTATTATTTGTGCTTTCCAATATCTTGCAGTCTTCCTTTGTGATCACAGATCTCCATTCTGGGAAGGAAAAATCTACCTCTCTAAAGAAATAATTTCCTGTAAGGTTATGGACTCACCACATCCATGATCTGCATGAGGCTGAGAGTGAAATAGACAGTGAGGGGCTGGGAATCATTTGCAACTGGTCGCTCCAGAGGGTTGTAATTTTTCAGCAGCTCCTTATAAAGCTTCCTTTGGAACTCTCCTTGCAGGGATTCTTCAGGCACATGAATAGATAGATACATAATTAGGATTCTATATCAGAAAGTAAAGCTAGGACATACCCTCTTTTTCTGCTATCAGATATTATGTAGCCTTTTACCTGCTGCATTCTTAGAAAAATGCCACTGTAATTCATGTAGTTCATTAGCTGCTCCCACAAAATCTTACCATAGATATATCACACTTTCTTTTCTATCCCAGCCTGTAAGCGGGATTTCCTCCTTGATCATTTCTTGGCTGGCCAGGAATAATAAATTCTAAAAGCTAATGGTGCTTTGTCAGATTATGCACCTTTTGGTCCAGCAGCAAGAAGTGACAAAGAGGACAGATACTACCCGTGTTTTGACACCCATCCTGGTACAGCTATAACCAGAAAAGCAGAACACAGATAGAGCGGACGGCATCAGCAAGACAGCAGGAGAAAAATGGCCACAGGTTAGACTGAATCCTGCTCTCAGGCGGCTTCAGATCGAGAACTCTTTAGGGCAAGTATTCTCCGCTCTGTTCATGCGGCTACAAATAAAGTGGGTGTACAGGGTTCATGGCAGAGATGATAGGCACTACCTTAATGGTAATATTTGGGGATGTCTGTCCTTTTTACACATCAGATCTAGGGAGGGTCTTTATTCTGCCGTTTTTCTATGGAGGGAGAGGGAGCAGGTCCACATGGATGGAGCGGAGTAGACCACGGACAGAGGCGTTTCAGAATGAAAGGGAATCTGGGTCGGGCTAGGAACAGGTCCCCTGGACGCGAGCCCTCCCTGTCCCTACTCCGGACAGACTTTCCTCTTCCCTCTTATTTTCTAGTCCTGAACTGCCCCCACAGAAAGCCACAGTTTGCCCCGAAGCAGCTGCCATTCAAGCGCCTCGGCGGAGTTTGCCTCCCCAGCCCCCACCCCATCCCCGTTGCTGTGCCCATCTCCCGCGTCCCTTCCCGGCCGCTCCCGGCGCTGGCAAGCCCACGGAGCAGCCCGGGACCTGCCACGCCGCGGAGGATCCAGGGCATCTGCTCCCGCCCGCCCCTGCCGCATCCCGCCCTGGCTCCCGGGGGCTGCCCGCGGAGCTGGCGCTGCCCGGAGCTGGCGGCCGCGGGAGCGCGGCGTTCACTCACCGCGCACAAGCCCCGCCGCCGCGAGCAGCCACACCGCCAGCTCCTGGAGGCCCATTCCGGGGACCCAGTGCGGAGAGGGAGGGCGACGGCAGCAGCGGCTTCTCCCGCCGCCAAGCCCCGTCAGCCCGGAGCGGCGCGGGCAGCGCTGCGGTGCGGGCTGAGCCGCGGATCCGGGCCGCTGGGAGCCTCCGGCGCCCGGGGGAACCTCCGGCAGCTCGGCCCCTTCCTGCGCCTCGCACCGGAGCTCGCCCTACGGCGCTGCCGGCTCAGGCGGAGCGGGGGAGCGCTGACGGCCCGCCCCCGCGTCCTGCCTCTCCTCCTGATGGATTTCCCTCCCTTCTCTAATCCTTCGGCGTGCCCGGGCCGGAGGGGAGGGAGCGGAGCCGCTCGCAGGCAGTTGCCGGTGCGGCGCGCTGGGCAAAGCGGCCCCCGCATTATAGAGACGAGAGCGGGCGCAGCGCCCTCCCCTCTCCGCGGGGCCTGTCCCCAACCCTGCCAGCTGACGCCCTCCCGCAGCGGCCGGCCCTCCCCGCCCGCGGGACGGACGCGGGGAGAGCTAAGGGCTGCTTCGGGCGGGGAGCCAGCCCTGCCCGCGCTAACCGAAAAGCCAAAGGGCCCTGAGGACCGCGGAGCCGCCCGCCCAGCTCCTCTCCTCAGCACAAGGGCTCGGTTATTCTCCTTTGCCATCAGCAGAGGCTGCTGCTGCCAAAGGCACGAATGCCCAAAGGGCGGCAGAGTGCCCCGGGCAGGATAGCCGCTTCCTGGGGGGAGCAGGGCAGCTGGAGGCGAAGGCAAGCCAGGGTGGGGATGGGCAGGGATCCAGGGCAGGGCCAGTCCCTGCTGGCCTTTGCCAGGAGTCTGGCTTCCATCATGTTTTGGGGAGGCACGGGGTGGGCAAAATGATGGTACACACATGGCTGTTAAATCCCCAGCAGGGATGCAGGGCTGGGGGCTCAGGTGTGACATTTTCTCTAGATATGGGAAAAACCGAGGGGTGCTGTGTTTAGTGCCTGACAAACACGTCACTGAGTAAAATGGTGCCTCAGCTCCTGTCTGGTGTGGGTATAATGTACTACAGCTGGAAAGCAGGCCTAGAATGGATGCATTTTGTTGATCGTCTGGTACCTGTTTGTAATTTTAAGTACATCTTTGAGACCATGCATGGGATATTTCTTTCAGTCCAAATCTGTGCCCTTCAGATGCAGTTGCTGCACTAAATTAATATCCTAGGCAGCTGCATTTAAGGGAGAATGGTATTGAAGAGGTCCTCGTTGGCAAGGGGTAACCAAATGCTTGTTTTTCAACTAACCCAGCAAACAAGCTGTTGAATAGCCCATGTTAATTCTCACCTTTAAAAATCTAGGTCATCTGTTTTGGCTAAAGCACTGACCTTATTTATGTAGCTACTGTTTAAATATTTTTAAATGTTGAGTACAGGACCAGATGAAACTGGGACAGCCTGAGTAGCCCAGCATGTTGGTACCTCATGTGAAACATTCCCCTTTTCAAATGTGCCAGCATACCAAACAGCTTTATCAAAGGGTAGTGGAAACCAGCCTGTGGCAGTGGTAACTCTCCAAAAGCTGAGACACTGCTGATGTAGGGGTGTATACTGTCAGGGTTCTCAGGTTTTTTAATAGTCCATCTAGGTGCAATTTTTAGTTGTCTCTTTTGTTTTGTGGTGGTGTGTTCTGTGAGATCCTGACCTTCCTGGGCCAGCTAGCAGGTAGGAGTGAGTTGGTAGAGGAGCTCTGTGTTGCTTGCAGAGAAACCAAATGTTATTATCCACTTATGCTTCAACCCTCACATGGCAGTGCTCTTAGTACCTGGATTTTTGCCCTGTCTCGTTTTGGGAAGGAAATTAACTTTCTTTGCTCCTGTTAGCCACTGCTGTTTTCGGCACAGGTGCCCCAGATCTTTCTGGGTGTTGAGTCAACAGCATGAACTGTTCAGGCAAGAAATCAGGAGAGGAAATCTGCGGTTCATGGCTGACCTCTACCGTTGGCTCGGTTTTTGTGCTGTGCACATTGGTTTGTGGACACTGGCCTCGCCCCGGGTGGTGAGGGCAGGGTCAGCAGTGATAGCAGTGTCGAAGCATGCACAACCCAAGATCTCCAGGACTCTGTTATGGGACTCAAAAGGTAAACCCTTCAGGGACTGGTGCTGAAACTCCAAATTCCAGTACTCTAAGTACTGAAAGGATAGTTCATAAGTATTTCTTTGATAAATCTTTACTTTGTTGTGATGGTCTCATTTGGTTTTGATGTTAGCAAATTAAATTTTATAGGCACTTCAGAGATTCTCCACTTTTGATATTCTTTAAAAACAATCAGAAGCCCAACTCCTTGGTTAAATTGTGTCTGACCAGGTGTGTTCCTCCTGAAGGGTTTACCTGTCTAGTCAGAGACTCTGGTGTGAATGAACACAAATGGAAAAGGGGGTTACGTTTGCTTTCTGTGGCATCCTGGCTAACAAAAGTTAATTTCACAAATATTTACATGGGTTTGTTGGCTACATACTAGCAAAGAAAGAGTAACAAACATTATACTGAACTCCTCTAAAAGCACTCACTGGTGGCACAAGTTATTACTTACAGCTGAAAAGCAAGCTGTACAGTCTGTGGCCAGCAGAGACTCTTTTCTTTGCCTCCAGTTCCCTCCAGAGATAAGACCCACTCTTCCCTGAGCTTTAACTCTTCTTTCTGTTGTATGCTACCCAGCCAGGTGATTTGGAGGGAGTTGTTTCCCCTCCCCAGGTAATAACTTTTCAGACACAATGATGAACGCAAGTTCATTTTACAGTTATGCGCTGTAGAAATGATTACAGGGCTCCCAGCCCACCTCCCCCTGTTGGGTGCTTGCCAGAATATAAACAAGCCCCTAAGTCGGTTTGTTTCTCGTGTACATTGGACATGATTAGACTCATTCAATTGTGTGCCAGTCTGTTTGTGAATACCCAGTATATTCATGGAGATAACAGTATGCACAGGTCACATGTCTTCATGTGAAGGTTAGGTGTAAGAAAATGCTTGTGGCAACTGTGTGTGTCTAATACCAGCATGCTGTCCATTGTTCCTTTATCTGGTAAGCAAAGAAGTAAATGCAGCCTTGTACAAAAGGCAAAAGTCCTCACTCAAGTAGTATTTCATAGGTATTTTGAGAGTCTGAGTGAAGCACAGAACTACTAGAGAAGCAGCTACCTGTTTCTGAATTAATGTGTCTATGGAAAAGAACCTACTCATAATGGTAAGGTGTTTGTTTATACCCAAAGAGTATCTTCTTAGTCTCATTTCTAAGGCTAATCTCACACATTGGTCATTTGAAAGAACCAAGGACTGCAGCTCGCACAGTCATTACGAGACGTTGCAGTTGTGCAGCAGTAGTGATATCCCCGAGCCTGAGGAATAGCCTCTGTTTCTCTTAGCACAGATTTACAGGTGAGCAAAACCACACACCTTCCTGATGTGACAGAAGATGGTAAGATAGCCCTGAGATCAGGCCGGTAGGGAAGAAGTGAATGTCTTACAGTGCATGCAGCTAGAGGGACTGCAGTGCTTCCTGGCTGATCTAACTGTTGTGCAGCTGCAGTGACCCGGGACTTCCCTAGCAGAAAAAAAGTCTGCTTTTTCCTCTTTTTAGAGAAGAAGGTAGAATAGGCTAGGATTTTAAATGGTGACTTACAGCATATGTTAGGTGAGACATGCCCACATTTATTTGAATGTTATTTGAATTAAACTACCTCTTCAATTGTTACTTTTTTTTTAATTAGTGATTAAGTAAAAAAAAGTTTAAAAAGTAAAAAAAAAAGTAATTAGGTAGACTTAGTAATTCCATCTCTTGTTATTACTTATTCTGTTGTTTGTTTTGCACAACTAGTAGCCTTGGTGACAGAGAATGTACGTGTGACAACCTGAACTTTTTTCTGTAACATGCCATGAAACAATCTATTTCTTCTTCCTTGACAAGAGGTAGCAGGTAGGTTTGACATTTAATTTTCTACTGAAGAACAAATTAGTGACCTGAGATCTGGCTGATTTTGCAATTACTTTATAGTCTGTACATCCAGTCTTTAACAGAGGCTCACAAAGATAATCTCTTCCCAAATTCTTAGCTCTGACACTAGTTTGTGATTTCCGGAAAATGATCCATTCCCCAAATGGTCTTTTGTTGGGAAGGATAAAGAGGAGCACAAACTATTCTGTGGATTCAGAATAGCAAAGCTGCTGCACTCCCAGAGACCGTTTCTGAGCAGCGCTCAGATATGAAGAATGAGGATTTGTAAAATTTGCCTAATAAATTTACGTAACTAACCAATAGAGCCCGTGGTCATTTCCATAATGCAAGCATCTTTCAAAATTCATTCCTGTCTTTCATTGCCGTTAGCAAACACTCACATTGAAGTGTGAACGTGGTTACTGAACAGCAGTGGGATCGCCGCTGCGGTGCTGTGAATGAGGGATCTCAGATGAAGTGACTGCAGAGATTTCTCAGCCTATCTACCCTACAGGTGCATTTCTCTGTAAAAACTCACAGGTTTGCATTGACATCCTGCTCAGCACGTTTCCACTTTGATTTCTGTGTGAGGAATTACTTGTTCCTCTCAATTCAGGCTCTGTCAGGTCCTTTGGAGTCATTTTGTAATTCCAGGGCTTGGCGCTGGCTTCTCGCTGACACAGAATTCACAGCATTACAGAGTCACTTTGCCATCTTTTTCATGAGTGTGAACAACGGAAAGTTGGCAAAACTGTTTTTCTTCACCCTGGTTAATTTTAAATAACTACATAATTTTGGGTTCACAGAAGCTAATTAAAGCTGACAAGAAATCTGCATTTTAGGCCTGCAGCTTTAACAGATCCTCATCTATAAACATCTGAAGATCAACCTTATTTGTCTTGTCCTAAAGCAACACACAGGAAATTTTTCTTTGCTGAAAAAATTACCATCTGCTGCAATTTAAATAACTAACATGGATTCCACAGAAATGGCCATTTGGTCTGCAAAGACGGTGCTGAGGCAGCCTTTCACCGTACAGCCAAGCTCTAATCCTCTCAAAGCCAGAAATGTTTGAAGCATGAATTCTTTTTTTTTTTTTTTTTTCCTGGAAGTGCTAAATGATGATGTATCAAAACTGTGAGGGAAATCATTTAAACTTTGGAGTTACAGTTGAAGCAGGGGATATGAAACAGATCAGTCTTACAAAGCCAAATGTCTACAGATAAGATTTCTAAAAAGAAAAGTAGTCAGGATACACTCTTCTGCTAGAGAATACTGAATTTTGTCCTTTAGAATTCTACTTTTGGTCCATCAAATACATACATTTTTAATATGGCTGAGGGGAGAAAGAATTTCTTATTTTTTTTTCACGTCTCCGCATTCTGTCTTGTAATACACGGATTGCAAATGTGCAGCCGTAATTCTTTACCACAGAAACCCAGCATTCCCTAATATCCCCACCCAGCTTCTCCTGCAAAGTCTTGGTATCGCTCCTAAAGTAAATCAGTCCAGTCTGTGTATGATTTGTTTTAACTAAACACTGGCGAAGGTGAAGGTGATATTTTTCAACCATGTGGAACAACAAACATCACATATCATCTTCCGTTTGAGATGAGATCTTGTCCTTTCTCTGTAATTGCATCCTTTATGCTGGTATTGGCAACAGGCTGCAAAGGGGTAAATGCCATGGGGAGTCACTGGAGACAGGAGAGGAATTTATCACGCTCAGCTCCATGGAGTGGCAGCCAGTCATGGCTCAGTGAAAAATGCTGTTTGTCTGCAAATGGCTGGTGACAGATCCTTCAAGGGAAGGGCCACAAATGGTGGCATTCAGAGAATGAGAACAAAAAAGAATGATTTTCATTGTCAAAATACAGGATATTTTGAGGCCGTGGATCCTTCAGAGAGAGGGGCATTTTCAAAAACCGAGATTCCTTGCTGGACTCCCAAGGAACACTCAGAGCAGCTACTGGATTGTTCCTACCCCAAGGGAGGGGCTAAAACTACTCTAAATACATGTTTTGATGGAAAATTCCCTGCAATAATTCAAACCACTAGGTGTGGTCTATTTCATCCGGATCCCTTAGCACAGAGAAACACAGACTTCAGTACTGCGTGCCCGAAGTACCGGAGTACCAGCTGTGGCTTTGCCATATCCAGGAATGCCAGCAGGCTTTTCCACATGGGCAGCACCGCACAGATCAGACCCTCTCTGACATTCTGGACATGGGAAATGTGAGCAGCAGAACATGCCTGCTGGCTCCTGGCTTTGCTGGAACAGCCAAGTGTGTGGGAGTGGTGGGTCCCTCTTCCAGCTAGACTTGAGATGCTATTGTTCCTGACAAGGTGAGTGGGACTTTTCCATCCTCATTCCTGGTTTAAAAGAAGAGCAGCCAGTCTATTCATTACCTCAGCTGCAAAGCCAGTGACTGTAAGTGGGTGTTCTAAGCATAAATCGTGAAGCAGAGGAGTGCACTCCTGTCATCAACGAAAGCGAAAAAGCAAGCCTGGAGCCCCAGTATATCAGCACATCAGCCCCAGGACCCAGCACTTGACTAAAATGGGGCCTTGCTGAACAGCTGGTGCCAGGGAGCTGGGCAATCACTGCAGTGGGATGGTGTATTTGTATGAATGGATGCCTCACCATCAGATCCTCAGGCAACACACAGAGAATACAGCCCTCGGTCATATGGGATTCATCTCCTCCGCACTGAAGAACCTGACAGAGTAAATGACTGAATGATGGTCCCGGCATAGATACCTGAAGTCACCATTTTATGAAGAAGCCGTGTCTCAGCAATGAAAATAGACACATGCACAGAGGAAAGACTTCACAGCAATAAACCTGCCTTTGATTTTAGTGATAGTTCTCTAAATAAAGCTTCCCTGTTTTCCAATAACATCAAAAGGGTTTTGTTAGTCATGAGTGAATGCAAACTGCTTTCAGCGTGTTTTTCTTGAACTAGATTTAGAAGACTACAGTTAGTTTATACAGTTATAATGGCCATTTTTTTCTAGAACTTCTTTTAATATGACAGAGAGGATGAAATAAAGGAGAATGGGGCCGTGAAGTAGAGAGGAAGGAACTGCCTGGTTTTTCAGTGTTTTTAATTAGGTTGGAAGATTTTTCAAGCTTGTATAAGCTTTCAGGTATTTCCTTTAGCATTTGTTTTGCAGGAGGAATTTTAGACCACAGGTTGCTTTAATGACTAATTATAAGAAAAAAGATAGGATAAAAATAAAGTAAAAACCTGATGTAAAATGTGTCTACCAGTTGGACCAACATACATGGAATGGTTCTGACATACAGAGATAATTTTGCTTCACACAGCTCGAGGACTTTTCTTCTGCATGTCATGCTAGAGCAGATACAAGAAGCCGAATCCCTTGTTTTGTAGCTCTATTGGCATTGCATGTGATCCATTGGGTACGTTATTAGAGCATGAGAAAAATTATCACGCTTACCTGAGCCAGGCAGATAAAGCAAGAAATTTGCAGGGGCTTATTGAAAGCTTTCTATTTTTGTATTCCGAGCTGACTTTTTAAAGCAGAGATATTTGGATTCTTTAAAAGTATCTTTTAAAAGCTACTTTTAAAAGTAGCTTTAAAGTAGAGATATTCGGATACTGATCGGACTTCTTTTAATGAGACTAAACTTTCAGAGATTTGTCTGATATTTTTGCTCTATACATGGAATGATGTCTACCTAACTAAGACAGCGTTCCTGCCTTTGCTAATTTATGTAAGCGAATCTTAATTTTTAATTGAAGCAATTTCTCCTAATAAACCCTCTGGGATGCTTAAATAAAAATGCTGTGGGTCTCTTTAATGGCTGTAATTCAAGGCGGTGTTTTTACTATGTTCAGAATTGTTTTTCTGGATTCCCACTTAATTATGAAGATAATGCAGTGTGTCAGGAAAGAGGCAACAATGACATTGCTCATGCCAGGCCGCAAGGACAGCTTCTAAGTAGCTGAGATGGATTGAGTATTTGAAGTAATAATGTGATTTATCAGTTTTCTGATGCACTGTCTGTGGTACTGACTTTTATGACCCAAACATTGAGATGTTTTCACATGATGATGATCAGAAGAGAGAATATGTTAATAACAGTACCAGTTTCAAAAGCACTGCAGTGATTTATGGCCTGTGTCATACTTTTTAAAGAGATGCTGATCACCTGGGAGCTTAAGTCTTATGGGAACCCAAGGAATTTATATGCCTAAGAGCAGGTTATCTACGCAGGCAGCTGCATCTTAGGAATAAAATAATAAATTAGCAGAATAGTTTTGAAAATTTTACCCGGTCACTTAAGGTTTAAAGTTTAAATATTGTGTAAAACACTCATTTGAAGTGTTGATCTTGAAAGTTGTGAATGTCAAAGCCCAGAAATCCCCAATTTGATGTGTTACAAGAACCTAGTTTCCCCAGATCTCTCTGGCAGACCGGAGATGAGCTGAAGGTGCTGTATGTAGGCCAAGCACAGGTGCTGGCTTCCTGCAGAGTGCTTTGGGGTATTTTGTGATAGAGGACTGGTGACTAACTTGTCAGCATGATCCTGGTAGTTCACCCAACAGCAGCTTGGCAGTCACATGTTTTTCCTCACTGCTGACCTGGTTTGAAGCTGAGTCACTCCAGAAAATTATTCTGTTTCTCTAATGGGTTCTGGCCTGCTCTGGGTTTTCTCCTGGTTTTTTATCCCCATGTAGCAGTTTGATTTGTACGTTATGTTGCCAGGTTCAGCCCCCAACTCCGGTTTCATGTATCATGTTTTTAGGAGGAAGTGGCAGGACTCCATGGAGAAGGAGGAAATAGAGTTGGTCTGTGAATGTGGAAGTGCCCAGTTGATAAGGAGCAGGATGCTCACAGGGTCCCACTTGTGAAAGACTGATGGGGGTTTTAGGACTAAAGACAGGAGCAGGAGAGGCAGAGGTGCATTGGCTTTATTAGAGAGGTAGCTCTTTCCTTTAGATTTTTATATATCTGTATACTTTTTTCTCCTTTTTTTTTCCCCACTTGAACTGGTATTTGCTTAGCCAATGGAATCCTTCTTAAGGAAAGATTAATTGAATTTTGGATTACATTTCAGTATGGCATTTGCTTTGTTAAGGAAGTGATTAATTGTAGAACTGCTGGTTTTGTTTTTGTTTTGTGGTGGTTTTTTTCTTTACAAAATCTGGGGATTCATAGAGCATCTCATTGTTTGTGCTACCATGTGTTCAGGTTAATTATTTAAGAAATGTACTTCTGTAACTCATAATTCAGTGAGGACTATTGAGGTATTTTTCAGTGCATCCGATTTCTTCAACAGGGACTGCATAGATCATGAAGAAAACAAGAATATCGTTGCTGAACTGGTGAGGCTGAGATACAAAGCAAGTTGGAAGATGACAACCAGGTAATTTTTAAATTTTTCTCTTTGAACATCTTTGTAGAGCCACGTGAGTGCACAAAGCCTTCCTTTAGGAAAATTCCAGTAAATTCAAACAGAATAGGATTAAAACGAGGTACGGTAAAATATTGAGCAGAGCTCTGCTTCTGAGTCCCTGCTTTCTTAGGCCTGAAATGCTTCACTGCATCTTTCCAGGGTTGCCTTGAAGTATGTATTTTCACTGAAAGTCCATTGCTTTAATGACCAGGAGCTAACAAAAGGAACCCAGATTCACACAAAGCTGCAGTACTAACCTGCAGGGTCCCCTGGGAGGCACATGTGGAAAACTGGGACTGGGCTCCGTGAAGAGCAGTGTGTGGGTAGAGAGCCACCCAAAGCAAAGCGGAGAAGTAGTACTGGGAATGCATGAGGAGTTTAAACGTGTATGCCAAAGGCATCCATGCCATATCTGTCTAGAGTATCTTATAGAAAAGCATTCAAAGTTCATTAGGAGCAAGGAATATGATCATTTAAATTGCTGCTTGTATTACTGGGCATGTTTACATGTGTGACATAAACAATCACTATTAAAAGTAAACGATGCCATTGCTAAGGCAGTAATATCTTTTGTGTCATTTCAAACTGCAGACTGTCATGTGTAGAATCATTTCTCCTGACATTTCAGAGGCAATTCTGTAAGATTTAGGGATCGTGGACAGAAGCATTTCCATTCCTGAGGACTTTCTTTTTTGTAAGACAGATGAAAGAGTCTGTTCTTTTGACAGGTAAAAAAGCCCCAGTTACTGCCTTTAAAAACAATTCTTTCCTCTGAGAGCCAGAAGATGTCCTTGTCAGTAGGTTTTTTTGTTTGAGGGTTTTTTTTTCATTGGTTTGGTGTGGTTTTTTTAAACATACTGCTATTTATAAAAATTCTTCAAGTGAATCACTGAAATCTAAGCTTTGAAATGCTTCACAAATAGCAGCAATGAAACTTGCCAAAAGTGTAAACGAGCAGTAATTTAAATATTAACTATCAGTTGATATTTCGCAGTGCTTCCCACGTACTCATTTATAGAACACTTAAGCTGCAAGGTTTGTATAAATAGCATTTATTTACTGCCATGGTGTAATTGAAAGTTTGACGTTAAGAAAGGTTAACACTTCCTTGTTACTAGGGAACTAGTAATGGCTCTTAACTACTTGCTGTGTCATAGCTTTGCTGTGAAACCTTGAAAGATTATATAAATTCATGGTGTGCCATTTCCTCTAACCTGAATTGTGGTAATCCTTATCTGACAAGGGTATTGTAAAACTCTTAATTATTTTGTTATACAACAAAATGGTATTGGTGTTCTTAGACATAACTAATGTGCAGGAAGAACATCTGTTTACAGAGGGTCCTTCTGTTTACAGCTTCTGGGAGTTTGAAACCATCGGGTTTAGTAGTGGGTGAATTAAAGGTGATAGCCAGGCTCCATTAATGTATCAATTGAGTTTTTCTTGAGTGAGGGGGAAAAAGACAGATCAGAAAGAAAGGCCATTACTTGTCTGGAACACGTCCTTGTATTGCTTTTGTTTTCTATCCGGCTCAAACTGGGAGCTCTAATTTGTCACAGTTTACAAGAATTAAAGGTGCCTAACTGTGCTTGTTTAGACTTTCTCTTTTTCTTACACTGACTCCATTAATGACTCTGTTTGGGGTGGGGGAGTGTGTTACTGTGGTTTTGTTTGGTTTTGTACTTCACACAAAGACGGTGATTTGGCTGACAGTAGAATGTCACAAGAACCCTTAGCATGAGTACAAACTGTTCTGGCACTACAGGCTAATAGTATCACTGAAACCATGGTCATAGTGCCGGACACATCCTGCGTGAGCCAAACATTTCAGGTGTGTCTTAACACTCATTTGAAAACCAGGCACATCATGCATGAAGCTGCAGATTTGTTCAGATGCAAAATATATGATACTTCTTAGATGCCACATATAAATAGGTGTAGACATTCCAGTAGTAACTGCGACAAGCTTCTGTGAGCAAAAGTATAAACAACAATTGAACTTGTATTATCACTTGCAATTAATCATGCTGCGTGGCCTTGGCCTGAGAAGACCTTGAGAACTAGACCCTCGGCCACTGTTCCAACAGGCCTTTCCTTGTTTCTCTGACAGTTCATGAAGCTTTGAAATGAGCAAAGCTGTGCATTTGATTCATTTCTCCTCCTTAAACTTCTGAATGATGATTAGAATATCTTCTTGGTGAAAATTTTGCTGTCCTGTGTTTAATTCTATAATATTCCATTGTCTTGCCACATGTGAACACAGGCTGTAATACAGACAACTCCATTCCTGTACCTGTTGTTTAAATCTTGCCTTGAATCCTCAGTTCCCCTGTCAGCTTCATGAAGACCCCAGAAAATCACAGTCATCGTGAGATCTGTGGGGTTCTTTGGTCTCTGCCTGGGTGTCAGACAGACGGCTCTCTTTTTTATGGAGTTTTTCCTGCTTAATCATGCGTTATTCAAACAGCCTGCAGGCCTTTGCCTGACAGGAGTGGTGACATCAGGAGGCAGTAGGGCCTCACTTACAGAGTAATACTCGATTCCTTCCTTGCTTCTTTGTTTCGAATTTAACTTGATGTGGGAGTTTCTACAGCCAGGGACACCTAATGAATGTAAACAATGGCAGATCACTGAAACAAGAGGGCACAAAGCTATTGATAACGGGCCCAAACTAGCCCCAGATAAATGGGGAGATCCAGTATCTCACCACTGTGCTGGGTCTCGTGGTGTCACTATTATTCGGCTTTTCCCAGTCTCCCCTCACTGAATAAAGAAAATACATTACTAAAACAAATGGTGATAGTATTAAGCTACTCCTTTTCTGTTTCATTAGTCTGTGATAACTGGAAACGCAAAATGTTAAGTAATGGTTGAGATTTTGCTATTAATGTGGTGAGATAGCAGAAGACCATACCAGAGAGCAGCAGTCCCTTTTGTTTTGCAACATAAAGCATTACACATGCAAAGAGATAAGCAAACAGTTTACTGTGTGCTGTGAGCTGCCACATTCATTTTAGAGAGATTAATCTCACAAAGGAAAGCATATGTGGAATTGGGTCACAGCACTTCACATATTCAAATTTGTGTAAGATACAAAGTGATCAATCCCCATAAGATCTCTGTAAAGTAAATAAGGTTTATTATTTATAGTAGTAAACAGGTTAGCATTTATCTTTTCAAAGCGTGGCAGTAGCATATGTTTTACCTTCCATTGTTCTCAGTTATCTGCATTTTTAAAGTTCTACTCTGAATTGTTATACCTTCCTAGAGCTCTATGGTGTATATATTATACTCGTGGAGAACAGAAATTACAATTTTGAAAGTCAGTGAAGAAACAGTATGGTACAACATGGAACCAGAGAATTATATATGCAGATGTATAGATATTCTTATAGGCAATTGTTGAACCATTTATGTTATTCGTAGTGGAGATAGCAAGATCACAAAGGCCACTTAGAACGTGGGTGCCTACCTCACAGTCCTGATACCGCCAGGAAATGGTGGTGCAAAAATGAGACAGCAAAGTCAGTACAATCTGCCTTCATGCACAGTCTGCTTCAACTTCAGTTGCAGACAGTGGAGGCGTGTTACTGTGGTGGCATTTGACGGTGACCCTTAGCAGACACCAAAGTCAGGTTTAATGAGCGTAGCTGTTTGGAATATGTGCAGCAGTGCATGATGTGTGTTATTTTCATTCCTGTCACTCTACAAGAAGTAAATCTCCTTTCTTGTCATGCCATCAATTGCTACTCATCCCTTTAAATGGGCTTTTTATATTATGAAAATTGCTGCTTCCATTTTCTTCTTAAACCAGAACCTGAGCTCTAAACAATTCTTCACTGACCTATGCCAGCAGAAGTTATGGCTCTCCCACATGTTTTGCAGTGTTTGAGGCTATTCTACTGTATTGTTCATCAAGATCATCAATTGAGAACAGCTCTTTGTGCTAGCTCCAGAGCTTCATCTAGTAGCAACTGTTCAGATTGTCCTCTGGCCTCTCAGCCAAAGCCAGGCTTGTAGGGGGAGGCAGTGCTGGAAGAAGAACCTCTTCTGCATGTCTGCAGCAGCCCCTGGGTTGATCCATGTGAAGTGCATGTTTTTGAGCTTTGTTTGATTTAAGAACTTATGTTTTAGAAGAACTGCCCCTGATATTTTTTATATTTTTTTTCTGGGTTTAGGAAAGAGTTTTGGGTTTTTTTAATGGTTTGTGCTGACCAAAGTCGCCCTGACAGAAAAGGTAGCACTCAGCATTCCTCATATGTGGTCTCAAGGACCTTCACAGACAGGCAGGTTAACTGAACATCTGCCTTTATTGAGAGTTTCCATTTACAATTTGAGGGAGTTCTCCGCCCTTTTTTTTTTTTTTTTTTTTTTTTTTGTCTTGTTAAATGCACAAATACCATTACATACAGGCAGACCCATCTCGGGGATACTGCATCGCTTAACTGATCACACAGGTACCTTGAGCATCCCCTTTGCTTGCCAGGAGTAACAGTGACACTCTGTGGCGGCTCAGTAGAGGACTGCGCAGAACTTCCACTGTTCCCTCTCAAATTGGCCTCTGCACCTTCTTACCGCGTGGGGAGTGCCACAGGAGGAATCCCTCCTCTACACATAGGAGGGCTTCATCCGTTCACCACGTGTGTGTCACTAGGCGTTCCTGTTGTTGGAATACGTGTCTAATGAACGCTGTGATTTTCTAAGACACAGTGACTCCTCTCTGCCCCTGATGGCTAAATACTTGAGAAGATAGAGCAGGAAATGTAGAAATTGAGCAAAGATTCCATTTCAGGTTAAATTGGTGTTACAGGAGTGTACTGCTGCTCATGTCATTTTTTGTCTAACGTGGAAACTGTCCACTGCACTCTGTTGCTAAGTAATGATAGAGCATCCACAGTGTAAGACTGTGCTACCTAAACAACTGGATGCCTGTTAGAATTATCCTTTGACTTCTTGCATCGCTGCTTTGGTTTGCTTAATGAGCCTAAATAAGACAATTGCTGTGTCACTACTGACAGAGATCTGTTCCCAGTTAAGTCCTTCACTGCATGGTACTGCAGCCCTGCGGTGTTACCATACGCTGTTCCGAAAGGCGTGTGCCCCAGTTAAAAAGTCCCGTGACTCTTGCTATGTCATGCAGGCAGCATAGCTGACTGAATACTGCGGTCTGCACACTGAAGTGTCTTAAGCCTCATGCATGTTAAATACCTGACAAAAGAAGGATTTTAAAACTTCATGAGAGGAAGTGATCTGCTTCTGGCTGGTTTTGGCTTTTGGGGGGGGGGGAGTTTGGGGTAGGGAATTTTTTTTGGGGGGTATATAGGAAGGAAAAGAATGTTTAAGAAGTACTGGGCAAGGATCTCTGAAACTTCATCTGAAACCTCTGTAAAACACAGGTGGCTTTAAAAAAATAATGGACATGCTGGAAAGAATGTAACAAAGCAGGTTTTGTGTCCTCTGTGCTTGGAATTTAAGCCCATTATGTTTTGTCCTACTAAGGCTTCATTTAGGGTGGTGTTCTCTAACCATTAGAATATACTGATTAGTCAGTGGTTTATTCTTGAAAGGTTTTTGTAAGCAGGGTAGACAAGTGTCTGACAAATATTTTAGGTAGACCTGGCTCTATCTTGAAGCAGAGAGATGGAGCAGACAGCTTCTCAAGGCTTCTCCCCGTCCTTCCTTTCCTGAGTTTATGGTTATGTCAGTTCACTTCATGTATTAAATAGCATTTTGTGCATTTTCAATATTGTTTTCCCAGTTACACTTCAGTCTCATTCTGTTGTCTTGAGCATCATCCAGAAAAACAGTGCCCCTTCTCCCTACCTATTTCCTTTTGTGGGCTCTGGCAAACCTGTGTTCAGTGCTGTACAGATAGCGACTCACCGTGCTTATGTTAAACAAAGCAAGCACGTTATTCCCACCATCAAAAGCTCTCTGTATCTCTGAGGGGCTGGCACACAGGAATGCCACTGGAGACCAGCATGAAAAGGAAAAATAAAGGGTCAGCTCCACTTCCAAGCACATCTATGTCCTTCTATTTGGTTTTACAGGGTCTCTGCAGGTTAGTTTTCAGAATCAGTTTGAGCTTTGCAAAACCAAGCTTCCAGCCTGTCTGTAACACCGCTCTGTCTGTCTGTAACACCGCTCTGTCTATCTGTAACACCGCTCTGTCTGTCTGTAACACCGCTCTGTCTGTAATGCTGCCCTCCTGGCTTCATAGTTACTCGGCCCCTGGGGGCACCATGTTTCTGAGGATAGGATTTTGCTGTACAACTTCTAAGACGATTGAAAGACTCTAATTCTCCCTTGAAGAACTCAGCTGTTGATTACTTGGTATGAGCACTCCCTGACAAACTGCAGACAAGACATTGTTGACCTATTTTGTGTATGGGGGGAAACAAAACAATTTGGGGTTTTGAGTTGGTGGGGTTTTTTGCTTTTTTTTTTTTTTTCTAATTTTAAGTGTACCTTCAGCAAGGTTACTGATGATACCAAGCTCTGCGGTGCAGCTGACATGCTGGAGGGAAGGGTTGCCATCCAGAGGGACCTTGACAGGCTTGAGAGGTGGGCTCATGCAAATTGCATGTAGTTCAACAAGACCAAGGGCTAGGTCCTGCCCATGGGTCAGGACAATCCCAAGCACAACTACATGCTGGGTGGAGAATAAATTGAGAGCAGCCCTGGGGAGAAGGATTTTGGGGCATTGGTGGACGAGAAGCTCAATATGAGCTGGCAGTGCGTGCCAGCAGCCCAGAAAGCCAACCATATCCTGGGCTGCATCACAAGAAGTGTAACCAGCAGGTCGAAGGAGGTGGTTTTCTCCCTCTAGTTTGATCTCATGAACTCCATCTGGAATACTATGTCCAGTTCTGGGGTCGCCAGTACAAGAAAGACATGAGCTGTTGGAGCAAGTCCAGAGTAGGGCTGTGAAGATAATCAGAGGGTTGGGAGACTCTCTCCTGGGAAGATGGGCTAAGAGAGTTTGGCTTGGTCAGCCTGAAGAACAGAAGGCTCAAGGGAGACATTATAGCAGCCTTCCAGTAAGGAAGCTGGAGAGCTTACTTACAGAAAAGCTGAGGAGGGGCTGTTCACAACAGTTTAGAGTGATAGGATGAGGGGGAATGGCCTTAAGATGAATGGGGGTGATTTAGGTTAGATATTAGGGAGAAATTCTTTCTTGTGAGGGTGATGGGGTCCTGGCACAGGCTGCTCAGAGAAGCTGTAGCAGGCCCCTCCCTGGCAGGGTTCGAGGCCAGGTTGGATGGGTCTTTGGGCAACCTGGGCTAGTGGAGGGTGTCCCTGCCCATGGCAGGGGGTTGGAACTACATGGTCTTTCCAATTGTTCAAGGAGAGTAAAATGCAGCAGGCAAGTAGGGAACATGAACTGTGATAAATCAATTAATGTGCCCATCTTTGTGGGTTCTGTGTTTTGCATCAAATATATTATTGTTTGTAACTTTCATCTTGTTCCACAATCTTCAAGCCAGTTCTGTGTTTCAACAGCAGGTAATGTTCTTCCCTGCCTTTGCGTGTTGCAGCTGCTGCTCCATCACTCCACTCTTCTGACTTACTCCTTCTCTCTCTTACTTCTCCAGATTTTTCAGTCTGTCTTCACATTACTTTTTTCCATTCTGGCTTTTCCTCTACTTTTCTGCTACCCCCTCTTGATCTGGAAGATGTGACTTCCCTTCACACCTGACTAGTTAGAGGACACCGGGCAGGCTACACTTGCGTGTATCCGTGTGTACATCCAGGCCTCGCTCCCTGTTTCTGTCTCTTCCAAGCATATGAGTCCCTGCAACTCGTGCCTCCCTCCACGTGGCACTTTCTGTAGTGTGAAGGCACTGCTTGACAGTAGCTTGCATGTCTTCATTGTTTTATTTGAGCTTCTAGTTATCTGCTTTAGTTGAGATTTAAAAAGAAATATTTTCAGAACAGCAAAAGTAAAATTGGATGGGATTTTGTGTTGGTTTGTATCTGGATGAATCACACAAGATTTTTACAAGAGAAACATTTTATTAAAGTCCTATATATATTGTTTCTCTGATTCCTTGTATGCTTTTCGTATCATACCGGATTCTCTCAGGTACAGATTTTCAATTACAAAAGAAAGAAATTACTGAGGTTTTGTTCCATCTCTTTTTGCTTCTTTCTTTGTTCTTTTTTTTTTTCTTTACAGAACACCAGTGATAGCTTTTCCACTTCACATGGCTAAATATTTAAGAATCAATAAGAACACAGACACGAAGAAAGAATGACTTTTTAAGACAATTATTAAATATCTGCAAGCATTTCATCTTCTCCCTTTAGTGAACAGGGCTTTTCCCTTAGCTGCCATTGTAGATATATTTCACAACACGGGGATGATACAAAATAGGAATAACAGAGGCAGTTTTGTTATCAGAGAGCATTGGAAGCCATAGGTGAAAAAACTTTGTGTGTCTTTGATACATTAAATTAATTTTACGTATATAGAATGTGAATATAAATTTAGGTGCTAATCCTGTAAAGATTGACTTTAAAAATTTTGGTTTTTTCTTTTTTTTTTCACATTACACTGTCCTACTGAAGTTAAAGGGTTTAAAGTTTTGGAGTGATTTAATTTTTTTTTTTTTTTTTTTTTTTTTTTAATATGGTGACTCTGTGGGCCAAACCTTCTATCACAGAAATGGCGAGAAATTGGCCACTGATTTTTTCAAATAGGAGTATAGTTTTGTGATAGTGGCCAAAAGAGAGGTCCATTAAAGACAGTGCAGAGACATACTATTAACTTATTTACATTAACAGTAATGCTTTTGTAAATTAATAGTATTTTTGTATATGAATTTCTGTTACTAGTATAAATAAGATACTGGATGAAGGCTTCTATTCTTAATCCTGCATGGCTTACAAACATGAGCAATATCAAGGTATGAATGAAGCTATAAAATCAACATATTAATCTAGACAGAAAAATATATATATGCCATGTGGGTGCTGATTTTCATTATGTAATTTGTTCTGAGAATGGAAATAAGCCCTGCTGCTGTTTGGAAATACTGTGAATGCAATTAGCAATTTGAATCTACTAAATTATTGAAGTCTATTTACTATGAAATTATTAAAGTCCACCTGAATTTGAAGAATTAGTTGGTTTACTTAGAGAAAAATTTCTAAGCAGATCACAAACTTCATTTTATTCCACACCACATTCTCTAGACTGTTGGATTATCACTTTCTCTTTTGTTTTCAGACCTTTTGAAGTTTTTACCAGGATAATGAAACAAGTTACAGGAACACATGCCCAGTTATAAATTACTCTATATACATCATTTACCGCCTCAACTCCACTTGGTTATTAATTTTAAAAGGTCACAATACTTAAACCACGTGAGTTAAGTTTCTTATGTTCATGAATCATCTTAGTTACAACTACGCTATATAACACTACTTAGTTCACACATACACACAGAGGCTATTTGCAAAACTTAACGGTTTTCTGATGGTATCTAGGCTTTGAAAATTGGTCTGTTTGGTGCCAATTCTGTCTCCCCAGGAAGTCAATAGTTGCTGTCTGTTGACTTCAATTGAATAACATGTATCAAGGTGGGGAATCTTGCCAAGCATATATGAAACAAGTGATATCAACTTGCTTTTGTTTTGGTGTTTTTGCGTTGACTTTTTAAGTGGTGTGTGTGCAGGTACTTATCCATAGGTATATAAATACACCTGCCTGATAAAGCCTGCGAAACTGGGGAGCACTGGAATGCCTTTAGCGAATTGGGTGCCAGCTTCACCAGTATATTACTCCAGTTTTACATGGTGCTTAACCTCCTGAGAGCAACTGGAATAGTGCAGTGGCAATCAGCACCTCAGCCCTAAAAGCTTGTAGTCAGATGTCCGATGAAGAGCTTGCTTTTACCGCTTTGAGTAAACATACGGACCTCTGCAACAGCAGCACGTCACTCGGTACATGCGCTGAATTTGGGTTACAGACTGCAGCAAGAGTATAGCCTGCCTATTTAGCCAGGTAAATGTTACTCTCAGACAAAGTCTCGCAGTCATGGTCCACCCTCTCCCCACGTTGGAAGCTCCTGCTTCATTTGGTGGATCTGCTTCTGTAGCTCATCTCTGTCCAGCTTCATTTTCGCTTCTAGAACTTGCCGTAGAGACCCAATGCTCTCGTAGATAGCTGCAAATCCTAGTTGTAGGTGAGAATTAAATTAGTTCATAATCAAAACAGCATTGCATAACTACTATAAGAATGTGCTTCCTACCATAACACTCTGCTTTACAGTAGGGAGACAGCAAAAGTTCTGAAGAAAACTAGGACTGTAATGGCATGCTGATGGCAAAACCTCCCCGACTGCAGCCAAACTGTTCCCATGTACGCTCTGGGGAGAGCATTCGAAGCTGTGAATTTCACACTGGGCAAAAATCCTTTTAAATGCCACAGATGCAGCCATTACATCTGGCCTGAAAGTCTTTAAACTTTAATGCAAGCACAGGTATTTTGCATATTATTATGGGTCGATCATTGCTACCTCAATTCAGAATCAAGAACTCGATAACTGTTGTCCTACCAGCATTAACTTCAGCTTTCATTTCTTTTATATCTTCATTTATCTCATTTTGAAGTTTGCCAATGCGAATATTTATCTTTTCTTCAGTCTGTTTTGCTTCATGTGCTTCCGTGGTTATCTTCTGTATTTCTTCTATTTTGTCGATTTTCTCTGCCATTTGGTTGAATTTCATCTCTATAGCTCTTTCACTCATTTCCTGGAGCCAGGAAAAAGAATTTTAATGATTTAATCTGCTTAAGAAGGTACAGCATTCTTTCCCAGATACACAGTAGATACTTATTAATTGTCTTTTATGTGGAATTCCAAGGTTTAAGGAATTTAATTCTTTTATGAAACAGTTTAAACTGACTTGATTACTGTAGGCTAAAATACTGCTCTATGAAAGAAGTGATCACGTTTATTTCAAGACTTCCAGGCTGTGGGGATGTTATAGCTGACACCAGTGGAAAGAGAGGAGGTCAAAGATCAAGGAGGTGTGAAAATCTCACTCAGATATCTCAATTACTTTGTCTTAGTTTTATTAGTAATGCTTTTGAATATTTTCTCAGAAGTATTATTAGGAGATTTTAATGAAACTTACAGTGCTTTCCTTAAAAGTCAGTGAGAGTTGGTCAATTTTTTGCACAAGCTCTTTTTCAATCCTTTCATGTTCCTGTTCCAGCCAGCTGCGTGCAGACAGAATCTGGCCACTGAGTTCCTCAATAGCATTTTTTAACCTAAGAGCAGAATAGAAATTAGCGGATACAAAAGAGCAGAACTTTTGGTCATTCAGCAGCGACTACTCTATGAACATGATCATTAAGAAAAATGAATAACCTAATACATTCTTAACACCTTGCTAAGGTGAATCGTAGGACTTTAAGGCTACTGAACTAGATAAGGTAACATCGGGTTAGGAAATGGAAGAGCAAATGAAAACAGAAGTTAGATGAAAACCATTTTGAGGCATAATAGATGCGAATTCTTTGCAGCATTAAAAACAGAGTATGGTCATTTACTAGGATTATAATCTTTGTGTCCATAGGTCTTAAATCTCAATGAAGGTTTGGTAGCCATTTATTTTTGTGGCAATGCTGGCTCATGCAGCCTCACTTAGATTGCCTGTACCCACCTCAAGTTTACATCAGCAAATTGTGCCAGTGAAGTTGGTTTTTAGACAGTCTGTTTTTAGTGAATATTTGAAATATGGATCAATTCTTTCATCTGGTTTGCAAACAGTTTCATTGACGTAACAGATGGGACTGCATGAGGATGGCAATAAGGAGTAAGGATGTGGATGGCTTCAGCCAGGACTGCCACTGAGTGAAATCCCTGGAAAGGACTTAGTATCTGAACGGAATATATCCCCATATAATGTTTAGCAGTAACACAGTAGCTTGTCATTAATAATTCACGTATTTGAGTTACATATTCATATCTGAAGCCAAATTAAAGCAGTATAACTCTTCGCAAATGCCGTGCCTCTCCTCCTGGTCGCTTGTGTCTTTTTGCCCTGCTCTGACAGCCACCCCGGCAGTCATTGCTTTGAACAGCTCTTGCCCAAAGGTACCCAGCCTTACAGAAACTCTTAGTTGTCATCTTCAGCACAAGTTCTGCCCAAATACTTAAGCAGGGACTCGATGGGCTTTTCAAACTTGCCTAACCACACAAGGGGCAGAATTCTTGTTGACAGCGAGTCCTGCTTGACAGACCGCTGTGCTTTTGTAATATCTGCTGAGCGCACGAATGTATTAGGCTCGTGCTTTTGTAGACCTGAGGGTTACAACAGACAAACTTGTAACATGGAGGCCCTGTCATCCAAGGCACACGGCAGCGGAGAGGTTCTGGGCACTCACTTCATGTCCAGAAGATGGAGCTGTTGGTTGTTCTCTTTGTAGGCCATCTTCAGCTTTGCTTCTTGTTGCGTTATTGACTGCTCTACTCTGCTCAGAAGGTGAGAAATCTGAAACGAAATCCATAATATGCTATTCTGCAACAGCATTTCATCACAGACTCATTTGGGACATTTTCATAATAGAGGAGATCTTAAAGAAGGGGCATTTTTGCTGAAGTTTCAAAAATTACCGAATTTGCACAAGTTTTATTAAAAATATGCTGTCTCAAAAGATGAAAGTATCAGCATTGTGAACGCCGTAATTTTTCAGGCCTGAGTGTGAAAGTGTGTGCCTGTTCCCCAGCCCCAGCCCACCCGATTGAGACACCCGAATTTACACGCCCCACGTGTCTCCATGTTGCCATATAAGCAGGGCAAAGCACTCCACCAGTGAATGATATTCTGCATCACTCCACGTGTAATGGCTACTGCAGTGGTAAAAGTGCTGGATTTAACTGGAGATAGCTCATTACTAACAGAAAATGTTTCTTACCAAAACTATCACCTCAGTTTTACATGATAATATGCTCGTAGCAGGCTGGCATGTTAAGGTGCTAAACCCAGCCTTCTGAGACAAGAAAAGCAGATTTTAGCCATTTACCTACCAAAAAATGAAGATGTAAAATACTCTTGTTGCCCAAGAAAATGGGAAGGCCTTGAGATGGAGATATGATGAATCCTTTTCCTTAATGTCATAAACATCTGCTTGTGTCTAGTGCTCACTTCCATTCTCATACTGCTTTTTTTTTTCTGTAGACCTCCAAAAATTGTGTTCAGATACATATAAAATTACCCCAGGATGGCCAAGGCATACAGGGAGAGGCACTGATGTTTGCTTTGTTGTGGTACTGTTATAAAGCATCCATGTCATGTTCCCACCCCATCTCAAGAAGCCACTCAGGCCAGAAAGCACTTCCTCAAGTCCTTTCAGGTGCCTATAAATTCTAGCCTTCTCCACACAGCATGCTAAAGGTAGCAAATTAAGGGCTTTTTTTCAATTAGACCAGTACAGTAGCGCA
Source organism: Porphyrio hochstetteri (assembly GCA_020800305.1). Taxonomy (NCBI): domain Eukaryota; kingdom Metazoa; phylum Chordata; class Aves; order Gruiformes; family Rallidae; genus Porphyrio; species Porphyrio hochstetteri. The sequence goes on along the minus strand of CM036915.1, from coordinate 6,988,071 downwards.
GCTAGGTAGCCATATTCAATCTAGTAGGGGCTGTGAGCAGCTACACCTCTCCGGCTGTACGTCTTGTGACCTCCCAGGGTAACCATAATGGAGTCTGTAGACTATAACTCTTACCCATAGGTGGATGGCTGTGGTCTAAATACCATACCTGTATTTCTGCCTCTTTGATTTTAGATTCTAAGATCAGCTTGGAGGTGTGTTGGTCTTTACTTAGGCTCTGGAGTCGTTCATATGTAATTTTATGCTCTGCAGACAACCTGGCTAACCCAGCATCACACCTGGAATAAATAAATGGCAAAGCAACGGCTGAATAGAATATAAGCTCCAGACTTTTTAAATTATCTATTTTAGACTGTGCATTTCTCTAGCAAAATAATGTCTTATGAGACTGTAAGAATGGTGATATATCTTGTAGTATTCAGCAAACCGCTCCCAGATGGGATTAGAAGTCAAATACTCTGACACATACATTCCCGTCGTCTTGGCACTGACATAGTATGGGTAGAGTCTGTTGTTACCAGTCAGACATGCAAAGATGCAGAATTTCAATACCATATATTTTTGTCATGCCCCAAAAGACATCTGTTAAGGTGTGTGTGATTTCACCTACGTGATAAGAAGCCTAAGTAATTGAGGAACACTTGCTCATTATTGTATCTGTGTTCCTCTGAGACTTACATCTATTTGTGAAATAGTAGTATACAATTAATATGTGTAGTCAACAATCTGGGGCAAATTTTACAGTTACTAGTCATTATTTAGGTAAAACTGTCATTGAAAGCAATGGCAATTTCATCTCACAAAAGACTATGAAATGCAGTCCTGGAACATAATAATTATTGTTTCCTTTCTTCATGTTGGAGCATTTCTTGATGTGGTAACATTTTCAGGCTAAATGTGCTATAGAACATGTACGCTTTCAAAAATACCCTGGCCAAGTGGATTTCACCTACAGTAATACAATAATGGAGCTGTAGAGACATAAGTACTGTGATTTCAGGAGTAAGACCTCTGTGAAGCATGAGTCATGTATATTTTTTTGCTAAGGGAAATATGTAATTGGCAATGTTACCAAATTTGATCTGTGAAACTGATGGAGAACTGTGCCAATCCGAGGGGAAAAAAGGCAGTAAAACAGAGGCACGTTAAGTCATTACCTAAACCAGTGACACATTTTAACCTCTTTTTAGTCACATTTCAGTTTGAAGGCTTTCATTTCAACATGCATTTTCATCACCTCGGTTACAGCAACTACCATTATCATTAATCAGGAAGGGAAAGTAACAGATAAAATGACAAAGTGAGCGTCTGCTTAGTATTACAGCACAATTTCAGTATGGAAATTATCAGTTATGCGAAATAGCACACAGAAATCATAAAACTGTGGAAATTAATTTATAGCTGAGCAGCTCAGCATTGTGAGGCCAATTAGCAATATCCGTAGGAAGACCAGCTAAGGTTTACACGACAGTGAACTATACTTGTAGGTGTTATGATCAGGCAGTTTCTTTAGGCAAGCGAGAGAAGCCAAACCTCTCCATGTTGTTGTGATCAGAGAGAATCAGAGGAATGAAATCATCTTGCATCTAGTCACCAAAAGCCTCCAAAAAATGGTTAGTTTTGTTTCTCTGAGGCATGACAGAAAATATAAAATCAACAGCTTTGAAACTACGGTAGCAAATATAAACAGCAGGCATCTGTAATTGTTTTTAAGGCAAATCCATGTTTGGGGTTTCATCATGGTGCATCTCTCCTTTGTGAAAGCAGTTATGGGATCAAAGCGGTCATATTTCAGCATGGCAGCCAAAGTGTTTAAATTCTGACTGTTAATTTAGTGCCAGCCTGGTATGTATTAATCGGATTATTTCATTTTTCTGCAGGGGTACTCTAATTGGTACCCTTTTGAACAGTGTTGGAATAAAGTTTAAATTCCGTTGTCTGAAGATACGGAACGTTTTTCCTTCTGTGGGGATTTTTAAAACAATATTCCCTATATTGAAATAGTCAACGAGAAGTGTCTTTGCTAGATGTATGTTGTACACACTCACAAACACGTGGTTAGTTTTGACCTGGAAGAAAACAGTAGTATGTGGCAGACAAGAATGAGTCTGGTATGCATTACGTGAGTATACATATTGAGTCAAAATCTTACAACACTTACATAGCCTCAGTCCATGCTCCCACTAGCTTTCAGATGGAGTGGGGAATAATAACAGGAACATATGGAAAGCCATGGGCTTTCTAACACTTTCGATTCTGGTTTCTGCTGCATGATGGGTTGGAAGAAAATCAGCAATCTAAACACAAGGGGACATTATGGTTTGGAATTTTACCCTCTTTAAAAAAAAGCGGGGGGAAGGGCACTTTACAATGCCCACTGAATTTGAATTTCATATACCTCTGAAAGTTCTGCTTTGATACTGTGTTATAGATTAATATTAAAATAACAATAGAATTCTGCTTAAAAATAGGACTAAATGTTTCTGAGCACTGGGTTTTGGTTTCCGAGTAATTTAATCAGACTGTCCATATAAATTAAGCCAGTGGACTATGGATATGAAGACAGCAGTTGAGAACAACTTTTGAGATTTGGTCATCTTAAAAGAACAAGGAAATAAAGGAGAAATAAATTTTAAGATTTCAAGGGAGAATATCAGTTTAAAAATATAAGAGCTATATATAAAACCATTTTGTACAAAGAAATACACAATAAATAATTCTTTGCCTTCATGCCTGAAGTGCTGAAGCTGGCTGTGCAAACAAGCCAGAGCAGTGTTCCTGAGCAGTTGCACACATGCACTGTTGAAACTTGGGTCAGAGGTGCACTTGAATGTGTTCGTTTTAGTCCTGTTTGGTTTTGGAGGACATTTTCTGCAAGTTCTGACTGCCAAGCTGTGTGCTTATGTGAAATGAATAAATGAAGAGTAAACGGGGAGATTTTGTAGCGCCAAGTATTACTCTCAATTTCAGAATACAGTGTAAATCTAGAAACCAATAACGTTTAATATAAGCAGTGAAATTATCAAACAACTGCCTTCCAAGTTGTAGTAAGCAAACAGAGTACTTGTTTTTCTGGCACACCGAGAGTATTTTTCTTATCTTCAATGTCAGAGAAATCAAAACACAATGGTTGCTCTATTTGGTATCACCAGGGACTAGATAAATGCCAGTACTCTAAAATAGGATGCTGTATAAACATGCTATAATGGTACATCAGGATTGTTAATGTTCCTGTTTTATTGTAATAGGAGATGCTTAAACTAAAGTACCAGTGTTTCAGTGAAAAACAAGTGCCTGAAGAACAAGTAGTGCAAAGCACGTTGACATGTTCAGGGGGTCCACTGGACCAGAAGAGCAGAGCTGGGTCAGGGAGCCCCGATCAGTCCTCACTGTGTGCATGTCCTACACAGCAAGCAAGCAGGGTGCAGCAGTCACTGTACTGGTGCAGCTGATAGAGGCAGTACATCCCAGCTGCCTTCTGTGCAGTGCAGGAAAATCTGCCTACGTGTAATGAGTCCAGGGTGTCTGAAATGAATCAGATCCATAATGTATATATAAAAAAAAATCTATATATGCAAAGTAGGCCCAGTTTGAACACGCATAATTGCCATTTCTCTGGATGTTTCAGCTATCAGGAAGCTTCTAGAGACAGCTACTGATATGGCTCTGACCAGGCTGCCGTTACATAAACTTTCCAGACAAATGATCATAGTCCAGAAGCTGTTCTATAAGTGATAAGGCATTACTCATTAGTTTTATGATTTAATAGCACTAGAAATAGAATTAGTAGGTCTCAGCTATATATAATTGTCAGTATCAGGGGCAGGAGGCTGGAGTAATGGATCTCTTGGCATCTATGTTATTTTCTGCTGAATGGGCCACTGAATTTAATAGAGGTAATATTTTTCTTGAAGTTAATAATAATGCTGATTCTTAGGGAAATGTACAGCATCATTCATGGTGAGCGCTGTAATGATGCTTTTCAAATTCGTTGATAAATTATGGGTAATGAGAAATGGCCCAAAGGCATGAGCTGAAATATGTATTCAGTCATCTTCTTCTAGAGATATTAGTTGATTCTGTGATGCAGGTGAGGTCAACTGTGAGGTCTGTCCAAATCTCACTCCTCCACAGCTGTGGGTAGGATGGTTTTTGAGCTGTGCTTCAGAACTATGTGTGCATGTAGAGATCCCTGTTCTCATCATCAAAAGCAGCAACCCTCAAGAAATAATGAGACAGTTGTTCGATGATATATTGGCATGTTACAGAACAGTTGGTGTTAGGAAATAAACACCACTCCCTCCAGTACTGAAACTGAATAGGATGCTTAGTGTGCATGTAATTACTGGAACTGAAATTTGGCCAGAATCCCAAGATTGACACTAAAATTATTACAGGCTCAGACTTGGGTGATTTACTAACACGCGACATATATAAATGATTCACACTGATTGTCCATCTGTATGCTTCCAGCCTAGAGCAAATGTGATGTTAAATTAGCCTACTGTCACTGCAGTCTGGGCCTCACATAGTGCCTTTGCTGCAGCTTAGGGCTGATGCATGCTAAGGTGGTAACCCACAGTGACTTGATTGTGTTTCTAAAGTTTCACTCCTTGAACTCATCTGAATGCTAGCAGGAGTAGGTGCGAAGAGTAAAATTACATTAGGCGAGTTCACCTTATTCTATATAAGGAACACTGGCTAGAGGAATCAAAAAGCATGTGTCCCAGCCAAAGTTCCTGGTAAGTACTCACATAGTGCCAACAGTCTAACAAACTGCTGTCTTGACCATGATCTCCAGATATTACTGTAATCATTATTCACAGGAACACTCATTTTCAGAGTAGAGTATGCCTATAAATAAAGGCAAGTAGCTTTCACCCATGGAGCACTGCTTTAACTTGATTTCTGATAAAGGGAAAGTTTCTACATAGAGAACAGAATGCTTAATAGAAGGTAATGCTTAAAAGACAATAAACTGATCATCTTATGGTAATGAACACAAATATCCAACCTTTGTTTGGTTTAATCTCACACAATTATCAGATAAATTGGAACCTAGGCACAGCACAAGGTGGGTGCCCTAAGTAAATAAAGGAAGAAACCCTGGCACAGACTGTGCTGGTGCACCACCGATCCCCATACCAAATACTCTGGTCAAGCAAAGGCCCCATTGTGAAGCTTGCACTGGCATGTGTTTGGTCACCTGAGTTGTCTTAGTGAAAGCAAAGGCACTATATTGTGCTTCACAAGGTGTCAATAACTGTGTTGCTCCAAATAAGGACCTCTGTCAGAGCATAGTATGATTTCAATGAGGACTCTGTATAAAGAAGCAGTAAGATCTAAGGATGTGCATTTGTCAGGGATTTCTCAGTGAGACCTCTATGTGTGTACCTATATATATATAATTTTTTGATCAGTTTTCCGACTTGACAAAATATTTACTAAAGGATAATGCATAACTTAAAAAAAGACTGTGTTATATCTCTCTGAAGTATTCTGTTTAAAATGAGTTATGAAAGTTACAATGGAAATTTTAAACCATCAAATGTTAAAAGAAAGCTTCAAACTTTTCAAGTTCAAGGGAAACCCGTTCCTGATTATTTTTGTAGTCTGCTGAACATTACCACTAAATCAGTTGAAGTATGAAAAAGAAAAAAATATCTGTACAGTATACACAATAGGTCAAGTTCAGGACAAGTATAATTCCATCAAAGTTATCAGCCAGGCTACTTCAGGCCAGATTAGCTCCTTTTTCAGCAGCCGTATGCATCCTCTGTCCTTTGTGTTCAGCTTCACAGACACTCGTCATGTCAGGGTTTGTGCGTGTGTCGTTGATGCCACAACCTGGTGTCTGCACAATTGTAACCCGGAGGTGCAAGTAGCTTGTAAAACTCCTGTTATTTTGCAGTTTTCTGTTCCTTCTCTGTCAGGTAGCCTTTGTAGTTTTTAGTATGGCTGACCAATAGTGCAATGCAGGTTTTTACTTCTAAAGCATATGCAAAAACATGCACCTGCTCTGTTCTTTACAAGTGCAGGTTGTTCCATGCTGCCTTTATAATTGTGCTCGTTAATCTGTTTTGAGAGACCGGTCTAACCATAGTACTTTTTAAAGCTGAACCATATCCAAATTTCTGAGGAATTTGAGGTTATTTCTTAAAAAACAATTTCAGGAATTTCGGGGGTTAAGGGTGATACTCTTATGTTTAATATTGGAATGCAAAGTATTATTACTCATTTTCTTGAAAACACCGAGCAAAATTGTGCTGGGAATTTTGCCAAAGTTGAATTCAACCCATTATCATTAATGTTCATACTTCAAGATTAAAACAACATTAGCCAGTCCCCAGAATATACTTCTGTGCTGAGTTTTACCTTGCAACTCTCCCCCGAAGATCTCCCAAACCAGAAAGCTGCCGCATTTCCAGACTCTTCAGAGTAGAATTTGTTCCATAGCTGAGATTGTCTCTGACACGAATCTGTTCCTGCAGCATCTACAAAGCATTCATATGCAAATATAAGCTCAGTATGTCACATCTAATGTACACTTAAAATGTCACTCGTTATTTTTCAGTATTTCAGTAACATCAGATGCCACTTTATTATTACTTTATTAAAAGCTTTGTCTTATATAGTACTAAATCAGATACCTTTAAAGTCGTCTCTTATTTCTTATTCTTAGTGCCCAATCTGCACATAAATACTGTAACACATATAAAGTATAATTTAACAGTGGGACGGAGGCGTAGTTTCTAATTTTTATCCTTTCGCTTTACCCACCACACCCCTGTTGCTCACTGCAGCAGAGGTCAGACATGAAGTCATCACATATCTGCATACGATTAGGTCATAAAAATGAGCAGTTGGGTTTGGCTGCTTGGTATTATCAGTAAGTCGGAAGTGAAAGGAAATTTATTATAGAGCTTAGGCATTTCCTTGCGTTTGTACAGCATAGCCTGTGGACTGAAGTTGAGCTGAGTATTTCTGTTGTGTTAATTAATTTCTTTCAGGGTTTTCCAGTGCAGCTTTTGAAAGCAAGCTTATTAGTCCCACAAAGGTTTTGGTGTTTATATGCTAATATCCTGTGTTATTTTCTTAGCCACTGAAAGAATTATGTAATTTGCAAACAGTTTTTCAAGTTATGAAAACAATTTACAAGCTTACGGGATCTTCAGACCTTGTCTGACCTCAGCTTGTCCTGTGGTAAACTTTCTTATTGGGTTAGAAGGAATAAGTAGCTGGGATGGCATTGGTCCTGTGAAAAATACTTGACATACCTCAATGTCCCGATTAAGCTGCCTCACTATTGCCGTTATGTTTCGGATATGTTCTTCCAAGAGTTGCCTAGCCAACCGGTCGCCCCCCCCTTTGTTCTGCATTCTGTGCAGAGTGGAAACAATGTCCTCCTTAATGCGAAAAGCGTGTTCCACAAGAGCCGCTGTTGTTTTCTCATGGCTTAGGATTCTGTCCTCCAGCTGATCCACCAGGCTCGCAGATGCCAGCGGGACCGCTGTCAGCGCCTGGCTATGCAGCGGTATGTTTCGGACCCGTCTAGTGAAGAAGAATATCCAGATATTGTTAGGTTCTTACACAAAGTTCTGCAGTGTCTTTCCACTGGAGACAGTGTGATACTATCTTAGCAGTAATACTGAAGAGAAACCCTGAAGCACAGCAGGCCCACTGCTATAAATAAGTGGGTGCTGTGTTTGCTGCTGTGTGTATCTTGCACAAAGGCAGGTCAGGCTCTTTTCCCTATTCTTTAAGGGTGCTTACAAAGGCACAGGATCTTAGGAAAAGGACATTAGCATTATAAAAGTAGTTACAATTCACAACTATAATTTGATTAAGAATCCGAATCCATATCCAGAACCCTTTAATTGTGTTTCAAGAGCAATGCTTTTGTCTCTACAGTTTTCTGGCTTAATGGAAGCAGTAACTGTAGAAGGTGGGTATGCAAATCAAATGGAAACAGACTGAGATTGTGTCCATTCCTTTTTCCAGTCTCTGTAGCTATCCTGTAATACCATACAGAAGCTTGCTCCCCCATGAACTGGACAGGAACATACATAGGTGTAGAAACTGAGGAGAGACCAAAATTACTACAAGCTTCTCATAGTCTTAGAAGTCAGTTTTCCCCCCTGAAATAGCTTACATTTGGCTACCTTCAATAATTCTCTGGATTTTTTGAGAGCTCTGCACTGCATAGGTTGCATGGAAAGCAATGGAGCTCATGGGTGGTCAAAGTAAAAAAAAAAACCAAAACAAAAACCCAAACCCAACAAAAAAAGGCTACTTATGGATGCCATATTTCCCTGACGCTATATTCTGCTAGGAATAAAGAAAATTTTCAGAAGCATAAGTGGAAGATACAAGTTCAACCCCACTTTGAAAGAGGAGATCTTTTTCTTGGAACTCTGTTATTTACTGTGTTTTTTCTGTGGGTTTCTCTGGTTAATGAGCCAAACTAACAGTATACTTTCACCATGATGGTATTGATAGAGATGTAAGAGGACTCTAACAAAAGTCACTTCTGGCTCTGAGTTTTCACACTTATTGCATGCTATGAAGAGACTGGCTAAAGTATAGTGTTCTTGGACTTCTACTCAGTTACAGTTTAAGCTGTGTAATGTCTCCGGGAATGAGTTAAGTAGAAGCTGAGTAAGGAATTGTGGTTTGGGCCGTGATTTGAATGAATCTACAGTGTTTCACTTTGTGTAGTAATGCCAAAGTTCCAAGTCACAGCATAGCAGTATATAGGGAATCGAGAGACACATAATACTCTGCAATATGAAGGTTTTATTTTTTTACATTCCAAACTGTACCTTTCAGAAGGGGCAAGAGTTGGGAAGATTGGGCTTCGCTGGGCCATTTTCTGGTCAATAATTTATGTCTGTTGAAAAAGTACACATTGAATTATTTAATAGCTTATACCTGGCACTGAAATGACTTAATGCTTCTGCTTTGAGTGAACCTTTAAGTACAGTTTAAGATTACGCTGACAGCTCTGATCTTGGAGTTCATATATTGCTTATGGAATAAATTAAAATAAAAATCGATACAAAAGAGCAAAAGAAAGAAAACTAAAAGCTGCTAAAAAGCTTTTTATAGTGAAAACAATACTCTTGAGAACAGCATGGTTGACAACCTTGAAACCAAAATCTGCTGTTGACCCACAGAACTGGTTTGGCAGGACAAAGGCAAACTAACTCCTTGTTCCCAATCTGTCTGCTGGTCTACAGCACCATCAGTCAACAAATAGAAAAGTAAGGGCTAAAGGATTATGGTAAAGCTTGAGAAAGTATTGGCTCAAGAGTTAAATAAAAATATTTCACAACAGCAGATTATTAAAGGTAGGGTGTTTTTCAGGTAAAAGCATTGGCTGTCAGGAACCTAAATGTGTTAGACATCAGCATAGTTGAAGAAAACTGAGTCATTTGTTAACGTGTCTTCAAATCTAAAGGACCACACATTATGTTGCAAGTAAATCCTTCTGTGGTAAGAATATAAATTCTGGTTTCAATTTTTAGATGTAGAAAGCCAGACTGCAACAGGCATTGCAGTGGGGCAGGTCTGTTAAAGAACTTCAGAAAAGCATTTTAGATATCATGCTGTACATGAGAGCAGTACCCAGCTCAGTATCTTTGTCCACTGACAGAAATGAAATTAACGAAAAAGATGGTAGCCTCAGTCAATATCCACCCTATATAAACAAACACACACTTTTAACTATAAAGAGAATAAGCATGGCCTGAGCCTGAATTCCTTGGGAACCTAAAATCCTCACTGAAAAGTGAAGGCTGATGTATGAAAAGAATTGTGCAATTGCTGATGAAGTCCGGTGCAATAGACTGTACAAACAGAGAGAGAGAGAGATAGGGTTATTGAAACAAAACAGACACATATCGGCTGTCGAGAAGTGACAGGACTGTCCTCCCAGATCTCAAAATGCAAAGCATGTGTGTTTGTGCTTCAGAAACATAGGAGAGCACTGCCTAAAAGCAGAGAGCAAACATTGTCACAGTATGTATGTTCTATTCATAGCACAGTGCTTCAGAAACTACAAATTAGAAAAAAAATTAGTTTTAAGACAAGCTGGGTTGCTGAGCAGCAATGACACTAGACTGGAATTCAGAAGGTCTGATTTTAATTCCTTGCCCAATCTCTGATCCTGATGACTTTGGACAGGTTATTTCCATGTCTAATGACTCGATTTCAGTGTATGGATGACAGATAATGATACCTACCTCCTTGTTTAAGCTCGTACATGCCTGTAAGTAAGAAGCACGGCATAAGAGCTGGGTATCATTATGATGATTTTGCATTCAAAATCCTGTGCAGACACTGAATGCCCAGTCCTGCAAGCTGTGCCTCACACTCCGAGTATCCCAGTTGTTTGGGGATTTTTTTTGATCAGTGCCACCACTCTGCAGGGCATCCATCCCTCCTAGCTGTGCTGTGAGGTTATAGAGTAACGGGGCACCCAGTTCTCAGTAGATCTGAGCTCTTTTACTCTTAGTCCTATGGGATGTAAGATGTTTTAATGAGCTTGATGCAGAGAAGCATTTGAACACAATTTAACTATGAATGCAGGAATATCCCACTGATTTAAGAAGAGCTATATGTATCAGAGCAGCAAAGCACTGGATGCTACGTAGAAAAATGAAGAACAAGTATTAAAGGCTGTACATCTAGCAGTATTGTAGTGAAATACAACTTGGAAAACCCATCCAACAAAAAGAAATCCAGTTCAGGTTTTTTAATCTTATGGCCTTCAGTATCCGTGTATTATTGATTGGAAAAAATGTTTGCAGCAGAGTAAGCATAGGATTGCCTGAAGTTTTTATGTTTTCTGCCAGACTACCATTAGATATGCAGCTAAATGCAAATGTCTGGAGAAATTGTGTGCATGAAACAAAAGTTACACAGATGGGCTCCTCATTCATTTGTTATTGCTAAGTTGAGCACATCACTCGGTACACAGTGAAATATCATCAATTAGCAGATTTCTTGGTTTGATCCAACATCCAGAAGGGATGTGTTAAGATCTTGTTCAGCAGTTACACAAAACTTCTCTGTAGTTTGGAGGTGTTTGCAATAAATAACAACAGATAGGTGTCAGAACTAATGACAGATTCCCTCTCTATGAGCGCATGTAGTACTGATTTAGGCTAATAAATAAAAGAAAAAATAAGGTGTTCTGATGGCTAGATTCAGAGGAGTGTAATTTCACATAGCTCCAATTTTAATGGCAGTAAATTGGGATCAAATTAGATGCCAGCTGAAATACTGGCTTCAGGTGCTTCATTTTATTAAATTATGTTGTCTCCTGCCTGATACAACTATAGCAAGTTAAACCATGATATCTTTACCCAGTGAGTTTTGGTTGATTTAATTTACTGAATATTCCAAATATACTTTTCACTTGGATGAGAGAGTTTTCCCAGTTGCCCTATTGCCAGTAGTTCACCTGACACTTAAGGCAGCAGTGCCATGCATATGTGGGGCGTATCTCTATCGTTTCTTTAAGTCACTGACATCAGATGTAAAAGCTTGAAACAAAATATCATACATGGGACATGCTGAAGAAAGAGTTTTAGCAGAGTTCATCCTTGCTGTTTGTCCTGTGGCATCCCTTCCCCACTTCAGCACACTGCTTTGCACGTTTGTTTTCTGCAGGTTCTCCATTTCTCCTGTTTTGAAGGATAATCACATCTGTAGCGTTCAGTTCTCCATCTTCCCCTATAACCCGTGTCTAATACTTGCAGTAATGTCTGTGCACCTCAGAGTGTTTTTCACAGCCATTCTCTCAGTATGCCCATGCAGTAGCAAAGATCCTGAAAATATTATTTTCCTTATGCTGCTGGTAGGGAAGTGAAGCGGGGGGGAGAGAGGGGGGCGATGTGACTTGCCACAAGTCACAAGGGAATCAAAGCAGACTGAAATACCTGCCGAGGCAAACACTTTAATCACTCTTTTATTCTTAAAATAGAAACCGCTTCGGTTGCTATACAAGGGAGCGTATGACAGCACCACTCCGGGAGCCGCAGTTGTGTTACTCTGGAGCGCTTTGGGGCAGCATTTCAGAGCAAGTGGTAAAGTCCCTGGGTCACAACTCAGCAAAAGATAGGTCAAAACCCGACCGTATCTGTAAGTCACATGAAACACACCCTTGCAAAACCCCCTCTGCACTAGTGTGACATTCTGCGAACACGTATGCGGTGCGCGGTGGAGTGCAGGGAGGAGGCTCCCCGCTGGGCAGAGGTAACCATGCCAGCGTGGCTCTGAGCCCGGGCCCAGCGTCCTCGGAGAAGTGGGTCTGATCAGCTCAGGTGCTGGCTTGTGCTAATGCAGCTATGCAGCATTTGGGATCCGAGCTGGAATCCGTGCCTGTGCCATGCCGCGTGGATCCTCCGACAGTCTGCGCTCTGCCTTGCCCGTGGCTCTGCCACGCAGGCAGGCCCAGGACCGCGGAGGGACCGCAGCAGTCCTTGGCGGAAGGGTCATCGGTAAACGCGGAGGTGGTTGTGGAAACACGGGGTATACACAGCCGACAGGACATCACAGCGCAGACACCACTCTATGGCCATGCAACACGGGGGGACAGAGTTGGGACAGACTGTCCGGCGGGCGCAGGGCGCTGCGCTCACTCACCAGTGCTGGATCAGGGCAGGACAGGGCTGCCCGTCTTTCCCCTGCATCCCGGCGGCCGGCCGAGCCGAGCCCCGCTCTTTAACGCGCTGCTGCCGCTAGAGCAGCCCTTCGCGAAGCCTCGTGACTGCCTCCACGCCGCCGGGACGTCAGTCCGTCAGTCCGTCCGTCCGTCCATCCGTGGCGCGGCGCGGCGTGGCGTGGCGTGGCGGCCCTCCGCCCGCCCGGCCGCTCGGCTGCGCGGAGCGGGGCCGCCGCCGCAGGCCGGGCTGCGGGAGCGGGAGCGGTTGCCAGGACGCCGTCACCATGGGAACGCGCCCGGCGGGGGGCAGCGCCGCGCCGGCAGCCCTGGGCGGGGAGCGGGCATTGCCGCCGGCGGGACGAACCCCCCGGCGGGACGAACCCCGCCAGGCAGCGCTCCCCCCGGGTCTTGCGCGGCCCTGCCCGCTCCTTGGGAGGCAGGGCGGCCGGGCAGGACCCCGCGAGGAAGAGCTGCGCTGCCGGCGGCGCGGGGGAGACGCGGAGCCTGCGGCTGCCGCACCGGCAAATGCCGGCCTCCGAGAGGAAAGTTTGGTGGTGGCAAAGCGACAGCCACTCTGGATTTCTGATGGCGCAAAAGAGCCGAGGGTGTGACTGGAAGCACGGATTTTTCCAGAGCGCGTAACGAATCCTGGCAGGATTCCATGCTGTCAGAATCAACGGCAAATAATAGTTTTGCTTGTAAGATTTCCAGATTTTATATTTGAACAAGATCTAGCATGTAGCTTCAGTAAAACTTCATGTATCGCAGAAAAGACAGTTGCTCAGCAGAGGTGTATGAGCTGAGAGAAACTATTACTGGAAAAACAAAGTCCATAGAGGGTGTGTCTGCCTTGTTTCCTGCTTGTGACCTTCTTTGGACTTTGGTAAAAGCACCTTGGGTAAACAAAGGGTAAGTGAAATCAAAGACATGCTTACTCTTTCAGTTCACTCTGAAACACCAGATTGTCCCTGATTTTGGTTAAAATATATACAATATCCCACACACTGTTGCAGGACTGGGTATCTGGCAGATGCAAAGGTGTAAGCATCACGGTGTGCACATGCTATTGTAAAAAGCAAGGCAGGGTCTGAATGTATACTCTGACTGACCTGTTTATTTTAAAGTAATTCCCATATCAAAGGATCAGCCCACAAACAAAACATGCCATAGGTGCTTCCAAAATGGGATAGTAACCAACTGGGAGTCAGAGGATTGTGGATAATTCAGATTAGAAGGGACCTGAGGAGGACATTTGGGCAGCCTCAGGCTCCAAGTGAGGTCATTGATGAAGCCAAGTGCAGTTGTTCAAGGTTTTACCCAGCCTGCTCTTGGAAAACTCCAGGGATGGAGACTGCCCAGCATGTCGGGGCAGCCGCTCCCATGCTTGGTCAGCTGCTGGGGAAAGAAGGTTTTTCTTGTGCTTGGTCTGAATCTCTTCTGTTTGAATTTGTGTTGCACCGTGTTGTTCCCACCATGCACCACAGTGAAGAGTCCAGCTTTGCCGTCTTGATGACTTCCTCATGGGTACTGGGGGCAGCTGTTAGGTCCCCCAAAATCTGCTTTCTTCGGGCTTTTCCTGCCACTGGCCCTTGCTGAACTTGCTCTGGTTTATTGATGTACACAGCTGTATGCTCTGACCCAGCACATACTGAGACTAACTCGTGCCCCTCTGCGGGTCTTGTGCCCCTGTCTAGGGTACCCTGACAAGGTGAAAGATCTTTGTTTTGACCCATGAAGATATTCTTTCCATCTTGTGCTATCAGAGATCATTATTTTTGTACTTGCATCACTTCCTTGGTGTTTCTCCCTAAAGCAATACTTAACGGTTGTGTTCAGTATGATTGCATCTTCAGTGTAATTGATAGTGGACACAGGTTTATTTTCATAAAGGCAAATTCAGATCGCTCTCCTTATCAAGGTACAACATCAAGAGTAATCTTAATTTATTCTGGAGTGTTCAACTCTCTCATTCATGAATGGAGCCCCATTTTAAACAATCACAGAACTGCAGAATGGAGCAATTTAAGCTGTGAGGGACCTCAGAAGGGAATGTGGTCCAGCTTCCCTCTCAAAGCAGTGCTAATGTTGATGTTAGATCAAGTTGCTCATCAAAACATAAAGTTTTGATCTGAAAAGCTTGAGTAATATTTCAAAAAATCTCACTCCAAGGAAAAAAGTACAATTCTTGTACTTCTGTTGACATGAACCGACACAGCTTAACTGGAGCCAGTCACAGGGACACAGGAGCAAAACCCCTCAGTTACCAAGACTCTGTGGACTTATTCCAAGCTTATAGCTGCCTTGCAAATAAGAACATTATTCATACAGTTGGGCATGCAGCTTGAGAAAAATTAAACTCCATCAACCCGAGTCTCTCTTGCACCTGAGGCTTCTCTTCATCAGATCAAGAGAAATACATAGTATTTAAAAAAAACCCAAGAAACCCAAACCACCCAAAACACAGTGTGTGGAGAAGGGCTGCTGACTTTGTTACTGCACTTTTAGTGGTATTTTAGATGGACATGTTGAACATGTTAGTAAGCATGTTTCCTGAACAGGTATGCCTCTCTAATTAAAGGGCAACGACAGAGAGGAGAGAAGGAAGATTCTGAATTAGATGCAGAGAAAGGGAGTGAAAGCAAGCTAGAATGATTATACATAGAAACCTGCCCTAAGCATTGAACTGATTTCATCACGTTTTAAGCCATAAATTTCTTCCTCTATTTCATACATTCCATTCTGTTTCTCCCCACATTTCACAAAAAGAAGTCGCTGAATCCATCTTTTACTTTCTGTAAGAAGGATTCTGCATTTGGCGATTGTAACTGAAGGCAGAATGTAGCCATCTGCATTTTAGTAGAAAATGTTAAGGTGATAAAGTGTCTGCTAATTCTTTGGAAATCAGATAGAGCAAAAGTTGCACTGAATTTTTAAAGTTTCCTTAATTTTGTACCATTTGTTTTTCTGTGACACAAATGCTTCACCTTTCTGACAACTACCAGGTCATGTGGTTTTCTAACTAAAAGCATTAATTAAATTATTAATTAACTTATTCTGATGAACAAGACAAACACGTGGCTTATAAAATCAATTTAAAATATATTTCTTAAGGAACAGGAAAGTGGTAATTTCCCCCCCCCCCCCCCCGCTGTCAGTTTGAACCAGTTAGAAAGCAGCCTGGGTGATTTAATTAAAATTTCTGATCTTTCCCAGATTTGCTGATTTTTCATAAGTTAGTTCTTTCTGAAGCCACAACAGTGTTTTAGAATAGAGGCCAAGGGCAAGTTGTATTCTGTGGCATGGCCAGAGGTAAGGACCGTGTTGGTTTTTCAGTGTAATCCTCATACATTTCAGCATCAGCCTGAATCAGACAGAAAATATCCTCAAAATAATTCTTGATGTTAGCACGTCTGTGCATGAGCTGGTAGGTGTTACTAACCAAACAACACTGTCAGACAATACAAGCACTCAGAAAAATGATGCAAGTTCTTGGTGCAGGGGATTTTTCCTAAATCTTTCCGTGACAGGTAGTATGTCCATACAAATTTTTATGATGGAAATGTCACCACTTCTAAGTTCTGTGCATCATTTAGAAAGACAGAGATTCCTTTTAAATCTGCTGGAGCTCCTCGAGATGAAAATGTGGGTTGTGCCTTTCCCAGAGATGACTGGTATACGTTAGTGGCTGGAGGAGCCCAGGCATGCAGACCATCCAGGCACACCACCGCTGCTGTTCGAAGGGAAATGCCTTCCCCTGCTTCTGAGTGTGGATCTTGAATAAGTATCATTCACTTAATATAGTCAGCCTGGGAATTAGATGTTTATCATTAAAATAAGCAGAAATAAACGTCTGTGTTTAAAAGCATGAAAAGAGTTCCTTGTGAATTAGACTGTGCTTGGTACACACAGTTGTCTTAGCAAAGGTTCATGTGGATGCGGAGCACTGATGCCTTCTGCCCTAAAATTTTGTTGAAAGTCATCTTCTCCATCTAGAGTAGGTGGATCCCCATAGCACACATGGTGAACCTGGGACTAGTTTCTCAACTAGCTACCCAGTGCAAATGTGGTTTTTTGTTCTTCTTCCACAGCCTAGTTTCTCTAATTTTTCCATACCGTGTTAGAAAACTGTTTGTATATATGTAAAGACATATACATACATATGTCTTAAGGAAATGAACCTAGACATTAAAAAAGATGCACATCCAAAGCAAATAGAAAACCCTACAAAACCTATATAGATTCTCTTTGTCAGCCCTGTATACACTCTCCAGATTCTTAAAGGTTTTTTTCACCACGTTTTATCACAGTCTCATAAATTCATGTAACATTTCCATGTTCAAATGAAATACTAGGCAAACTATTTTTGTGCTATTTCCATAAAACTGCTGTTACTCACCTTCTGTTGGGAACTAAAGTGTGAAACTCATCTCCTGTGAAGCTCTGCTCACTTTTAGCACTATCAGATACATATTTTTGCTTTAATAGCTGTTGCAGCTCATATTTACCACCCAGCTACTTTCTCAATGAAAGTATTTCCCACCCCTCGTATTGATGTCAGTTAACATCTAAGCAACCCACCGTGGAAATCCCAAGCTTCACATGGCCAGTGTCATATAGTGCAAGCCCAGCTGAGCAAGTGTTTTGATCTTCTTCAAAACCAAGGATAAAACATGACCAAGGGGCTGTTGTGTTTCATCCAAACCACCAAAGTCTGTGGGACCTAAGAGTGGGACAGATTAAGTTTGGTCCCATTTTTCTATGGAGCACGTCACGCTGGCTTAAATTGGTTAACACTTCATCAGCAGTGTTTAATGTTTGCCAACCAGTACGCTGGTCTTTGGCCAGATCCATGAGGACAGACCCAGGGCCTGTGCTGAGCAGCACTGCCCTTTCTCTGCACGGGCACATCTGGCGGCAGAACCAGCACCTGCCTCGGAGCACCCAGAAGTTGGAAGTGGATCTTCTTATGCTTCGTCTCTAAATGAGTTTGGAAACAAGTATTTTTATTTTAATAAGCCCAAGCAATAGCAATTGAATAAATACAGTATGAATCAACCAGTCCCTATTTCTTCCAATAACTGAGCTTTAATCAGAGATGAACTGAAACCCAGTGAGATGTAGTGGTGGCAAGCAGGAGCTCTACCTGTGGAGAGTGCTGTTTGAGGTGGCTTGGCAGCATTAGCCTATGACTCGAGCTCTGGCTGTTGTGATAGGTGATGTCGTTTCCATGTTATTTGTATTCTAGCTTAGAAGTGGCAGTCAGAAACCCCTTTCGGTCAACCGAAGGGCTGCTGCCGAGAGGAGACGTGTTTTTAGCAGCACTGCACCCCTCAGCTGCACAGGGCTTTACGTAGGACATCCCGTGGAGAACACGGGTCCTAGAGAAGTTGGGGCCACTGTGCGCTAGTCCAGGCAACGCGAGCACAGAGCGGATGCCAACTGCCAGGCAACCATCGGCCCTTTCGCACGGGTGGGGTGCGCCTCGGGCTCGTTTCGGGGTCAGCCTGGCATCCAGGTGCTTGGCGCTTGCCAGGGATCGAAGCACCCTAGTTCCGCGGGGCCTTCTGCGCGGGAGGAGTTCGAGAGGGGCCGGGTGGAGCGCGGCGCGCTTTGCCGGGGTGCGACCGAGCAGCGCTGCGCTCGAAGCCCGACGTACCCGTGCGCAGCAGCGCGGAGCCCGCGGCCGGGCCGTGCCGGGTGCGCACCCAACGCGCAGCGCAGCGCGGCTGCGGGCGCGCGGCGGCCCCGAGGCGCTTGGCGAGAGCGCGAAAGGGCGCGTGCCGCCGCGACGGGATTCCCTGAGGGAATGACGTCCCGGCGGCGCGCGGCGATTGGCTGCGCCGCGGAGAGTTCTCCATTTATGGACACATCGCGCCGCGCGGGCAGCCGCCGCTTCCGCCGCGTTCTTTTATCCTTCCCCCGCCGGCGCGAGCCCCAGCGCTCGCGGGCCGCCCCGCCCGCTCGAGGCCGCGGCTGCCGCCCCGCCCCGGCGGCGACGAGCTGCGCGCGCGGGCAGGGCGGGCTCGCCTGTCCCCTCCCCTCCCTCCTTCGCCCCGTCCTTCCCTCCGTCCCGGGGCGCCGGCGTGTCTGGGCAGAGCCGCGGGGCGCGGAGGAGCCGCGATGGTAGGCGCGGGTCTCGGCGGGGGGCTGCGGGAGGAGGTGGGGGAGCGGCGGCGGTCGGTGAGGAGAGCGCGGCTGCGTCGGTGTCCGCCTGTTGCGTTTCCTCACGCTCCGCGGGAAGGGGCTGCGGGCAGCGCTCCCTGCCCGGCGCCGCGGTGGGGCCGCGGCGAGGGGGCGGTTGTGTAACCGGTGCCGGTGGGTGGGAAGCGGGGTCGTGCCGGGGCGCAGCCGGGTAGGAGGCTGCTGGCCCTGCGGGTCCCGGGTGGGCGCCGACGCGCCCCAGCGTTGCGTCCCGGGGCCGCCTGCTCCTGTTTCGGGCAGGGCCGGCAGCCCCCCGCGCCCTCTGCGAAGCAAAAGCCCCGTCTTCCGCGACTCGGGGTCTGAAGAGACTTTGCGTGTCCGCATCCTCAAGTGGGAAGATCCGTGGGATGGTAACGCGGTGGCGTTGAACAACAGGTGACGCGCCTCCGCCTCAGAGGGTGCCGCTTGGGGGGCACGGGGCTCTGCCTGGAGACCGCCTCCGGCGCCGGCCCGCGTCCGAGCGGGGGGCCTGGTGCCAAGCAGCGAGAAAACTTCGGAGCGCGGCACAGGCAGGTCCCGGCCGGGGTGTCTGCGCCGCAGCTGCTGGCTCTGTACGTGTCCGGCGCGACCCTGGGCGCGGTGTCAGTAAGCCACGCAGGTGCTGCGCTGAGGGGAAGCAGTTTCAGCAGCTGAACCTGGTTTGTCTTTAGTAATTGACTCCTGGTGATTGATAATGGCTTTCATCCTGAAGTAATATAAATCATGATTGTGGCTACCTGTTAAACAAGAGCTTATAGTAGTGAAAAATTCTGTGTGGTAATAACTAGGCTAAAGTCTGTGACCCTTAAACATGTAACTTATTAAAAACTGCTCTAGAGTGGAATACTGAAGGTCTGAGAGTTGAGATACTTGGGAAACTTGCATTATTCCTACTAAAACTTAGGCTAAGTTTTAAAGACTGACCAACCTAGTCCTTGTGTGTTCGGAGCTTTACTGACTGATGTGGAGCATTTGCTTTGGGCCTGTAGGTCCAAAGTCTTACAGGATGCCCCTGTTATTACCAGTGCTGCGCTTTGACTCCCTGGGGCAAGCGTGGCTGTGCCCGGCGATACCTATGTTGAGCACAAGTCCTTGCTCTTAAGTGTTGCAGAGGTGATGAAGCTAAAACTCTGGCCACGGTCAGGAACAGCGATACCACCAGGTCTTACCTGAAACTGGTAAGGAGCTTTGGGTGGGGTAGGTATGTGTGTTCCTTGTGAGTTGATTATTTAGCCAGGTGGCTCAAATCAAGTCTTAACCTTTGCTTGTTGGTGTTTGCTAGGTCACAAACGGCTCTGGCACTTGCGAACTTCCTGGTAGAGACTGCATCATTGCCTAGGCTGCTGACATTGCTGACAACAAATGTAGTTGGAAGCCCCTGGTGCAGGTCCTTCAGAGAGGTCTACCTGTTAACAATAATACTTTGAGATGAGCAAGTTTGTTAGTTGATCGCTGTGGACTCCATTAATTCCTTTTTAATGAAAGGTCTTAATCAAAATGTAGTTCTTGTAAATACAGCTAATTGGTGACACACTAGATGAGTTTTACTTGTAAGTGAACTAGCTTCTCCCACAAGATATCCTTTCAGGGCGCTAGTAGTTGTTCTCCAGCTTTTAATTTGCTACTGAAGTAGTCTTGAATGAATCTTTTCACTGCAAGATCTCAAGCTAACATGAACTGTGTTGTTTAAGACTTTTCATAAGTAAAGATTACAGCAAAACCAGAGAATAAGGTTTTTAAAAGTACTGCATTTTCTAAGAATTATGCCTGAACAACTGTTTGTAAATCAATAGAAGGTAGTATTTTGTAACTGAGAAAGCTGGCAGAAGGATCACCTGGCAGGGCTTACAATGACTGCCTATGAGCATGAATCATATTACTAATATCCTGAAACTTTATACTCATTCTCTGTGCTGTATAGAAAATTAACACTGTTTCCCTCATTTTTGTCTGGACAGTTTTGATTTTGGGATGGTAGGGGTGTGGAAGCAGAATGTCATAGGAGTGCTTTGTGTTCTCTAAATTAAGTTTTTTCTGCCCTCATAGAGTGAACTTTTCCTGTTCCAACAGGGTCCACAGGGCAGGGTGCTGAGTTACTGCTGGCATCATTTGTAGCTGTTCCCTGCTTCTCGGGCAGTCCGATGCAGCAGAGCTCACCAAGGTGATGCTGGTGTAAATGTGCTGCCTTAGTCTCTGTGCCGTGGTGTGTTGCACAGCTCAAATCTCCTGGCAAGACTGTGCAGCTCTGTACAACTTAGCAACATGTATGCATTTTTTTCTGGTTTCTTTTTTAATCCAGTTCAGTATCTGTACTCGGTTAACTGGTGTCAGGAGATCTGCAGGTGCGGAATGGGTGAGCTGTTTAATGGCTGTGTGCGAATGAGGAACAGAGGGGCAACACTGCACTAAAGCTGAAAGCCTTAAGGAACACGTGGCAACTGTTGAAATTTCTCTCTTGAAATGCATCTGTTTTGCTACCTTTGCATTTCGGTTTTTAAAATTCAAAATAAACTGGAGCCTCTAACAGCTTAGCTGCTAAATGTCTTAAAATGTGTATTGAGTAAGTGTAAAGTAGTCCCACTCCAGTGAAGGACTGGATCCTTAGTGTTCTGCAAACGGTTTAGCAGAACTAAGCTGAAACTTGCTTGAAGAGAAATGTAAGGACAGGTGAACTTTACAACGCATTTGGACTATCATAGCCTCATGATGCATTAGAGGATCTTCCACGGAGCTGGGTAGAGAATCTGTATCAGGTTACAAAAATAATCTTGTTGCATTGGTGTGACAATGAGATCTTGAGTCTGTCATTTAAAGTTGCTCTGTAGTCTTTAGGCAGAGATTGTTCCCTTGAGTACTGTCAGCTGGCTTTGACTCTCTCAAGGATAAAACATTGATCAGCAAATGTAGTACTGTTTCTACGACAGAAACTGCTGCTGTATTTATGGGAAAAAACCCAACCCCCTGCCCCAACCAAGCACCACAAACCCAAGCGGATAGCCTATCAGTCATCAACTTTGCCTGCTTTTGCATTATTTCTGTACTAGATTACCTCTAATGAAGCTTTGTACCGGTTTGAGGAGAGGGAAGGCACCAAGAGAAAGTAGGTTCAGCAGTATTTAGGCTAACTAAATGAATTTCAAGAAAGCCAGGGTTTTCTAATTTACTGTTTAAGGGGAAAAAATTGTTTGTAGCCTTTGCCTTTAGCTTGCCTGCAGCTAACATCTCAAGGCTGAGCATTTTTCTGTAGCCCTGCAATCGGTATGTGCACTTTATCTGGGTGTGTTTGATGCCTTCCTGTTTCTACCTCTTTGACAAAGATGGAAGTAGAACTGGTTAAATATTAAAAGGGAACCTCTTGTAGGAGAGCAAACATGGCTTTATATCATTGGACATCAGATATTTACAGCCCCTTCCAGCGAGATGCTGGGGATGTCTGGTTTATGTGTAATGCCCTTGAAATTTTGCAGAGATGAGAGAGACTCAAAATAACTTGCCAGCCTTTAGGATTTGGTCCTAAACTAGCTCATGTGTGATGTGAGCTGGGACTTTAGGTTATCTTGAGTCTTTTTGTGTAAGAAAGTCATGAGCAGGACACTGATGTTTCTGCACTTGAAGGGTGCTTTTCTGTCTGGTGCTGCAGACAGTAGCATAAGCTCGACCCTTGCTTTCTGCCAAATGTGGAATAGTAGAGAGTGTAACAGCATGTGCTTTGCATTATGTCTAGAGGTGCATTAATGGAAAAATCTTCCAGCTATATGGTGTTTCTGTCTGTCTGATACATAAAATGTAGTAAAACACAGTAGCATGTTCAATAGCAAAGCTAGTGTTTCATATTTGGTGTGTTTTGTTTAGATTTGTGCAGTGTGTCTGCTTGTCTCTTGTTTCTTTCTAGTTCAGACATTAGAATGTTTTATGGCTACACTGTGTACATTGGTGTTTTCTGTAAAAGTGCTCTGATGTGTGTGGAATGTTACCCAAATGCTGAAAGCTTAACGTGTGATTGAGTTTCTATGTACATTTTAAGCATTTTTCACAATTTTTTTTTCCCTTCCAGAATGGCTTCCCACCTCCCCCATGTGTAAACTAGCTTGTAGTAAATGTGTAACTAGATTATAGTAAAGGCAATGGTGACAATGCTATTAGTAGTTTAGTTAAACTATTTACAGCCACTATTTTTTAACTGGAAGAGATAACTTGCCCTAGTCTTGCTGCCTTGTCTTAAAGCATGTTTGCATATGTGGAATGGGGAAGTTAAAACAAGCTTTTTTGAGCTTTTGTGACAGCTAGCCATAACTGAAGTATTGTCAGACTTTTACTGACCTCTTGGTAAAATCTCATATTTTCATCTTAAAAGGGAGAGTATGTTTTCTTGCTTAAAACACTTAAGAAGCTGCGTATCTCTTTAGTCCTTTCGGCTCCTTTTGTAATGCTAAATATTTTTCCTTTATACCAGTTTAATCTCTTCCCAGTTTTAGGAGTTAGTGTGAAAGTGGCGTTGATCTAAATGGTCATTCACTGCTCTATCCCAGTTGTATCAAAGAACAACAGTTTTCATAGTTTTCCCAAAGAGTGAGCTTAATGTAGCCCTACAAAGAGTTGTGATGTGATTCTTACAGCTCTACTGACAGGCTAGCCTGGGATCTGGCTTACTGTCCTGGCCTGGAAGTTGTCCGGTTTTTGCTTTGGTTCTGGTTGCTGCCACAATACATGGTGTCAACAGCAAATCGATCTGCTTCCTTTTTAGTTTCCTAAAACACTACTGTAATGCAGTGCTTCAGTCTCCTTGTTTTTTAGAAAGCTGGATTCTTAATCTAGGTGGTATGTCTACTGGAAAGCACTAAGGGCTATGGTAAAAGGGGTTTTGTACCTAGTGAAAACAGGTTTTCTTGTGGGAGTTAGCAGTGCAAGACTAGGAATAAAGTCAAAAAAGCAGTTCTCAGAAATGGGTAGAGAGTGTGTGTGTGCCTCTTGTAAAAATGAGGGTTTGGCAAATGGTTCAGCCCCTCTGCAAACAGAGAAATTGCCAGGCATGGGCCTTGGCAAGAAAGGGTTGGATTGCACTATTGCTAATACTTTGAGGGAAGACACTTTGTACTGTGTATAGTCTCATCTTGAATATGAGCAGCAAAAGTTTACATCTGTGTAAAAGGCTAAACCTGGGGGGGAAATCCTATAAAGTTCTTGTATGGATTCTCTTCATCTGTTGGAGGCCGTTCACTTCCTCAGTATCCTATTTGTCTGCCAAAGAGCTTCTCTGATTGACGCTGGTCACTAGTAAATGACCAGCATTCCTGTTGCTCCCGTGGAAGTGTCTTTTATTTTACTGCAGATGTGTGGACTGCTTGCTGATTTTTGAAACTGCCGTAGCCAGAGAACTCTGTTAGCTCTTGTATGTTATTTAGCTTTTGCTATTTCTACTGCATTGGGTGTAAAAGCATTTACAAATGTCAGAGAAACAGCAAAAGTAAACAAAAACTTTCTCCCTATGTTAAGATCAGAACCATAGCTGTTTCTGATAGGTTGTTTAGACGTTCACCTCGTCTAATTGCTGGGGCTGTTGTGTAGTCTTAGCCTCCTGTTGCACCGCTGGGGGAGCTTGGGTGTGAGGAACTGTATTTTAGTCAGACCTTCCTGGATTCAATTCAGTCTCCATCATCTCCATTCATTTCCATCTCCCTTCCCCCACGTTCCTGAGATGCCAATCACTGTCCTGCCCAGGAAGTACGGCTATCGCTCATCTCCTGACTCATCCTCATCTTCTACCTTTCCTGTCCTCCACCTACTGATTCCCTCCCCTTCTCCTACTCTCACCTCTTCAAAAATGTGAATACCCCTTGGGGAGACCAGGTGTGTGGTCATGTCCTGGCAGTGCATGAGATCTGTTCTAAGTCACTACAGCCGTAGGAAAAGGTTTCTTAGCCTAAAGCATTTCCAGACGCTGAACCTTACAGGTGTTTTCTGCCTTTTTTTCTTAAATATGCTTCATGTGAATGTGTAAATAGCTTTGGAGTCTGACTGCTTCATGTATGACAGTAAGTACATCTAAGCTCAAGACTATTTAATGTAAATAGCCTGAGAAGGGGGTGTGCTCAGGGATCTTTTTCCAGTGATGCTGTGGCATTGAATAATCAGCATTAAAACCACTGGTGGATTGCATTCATAAACGGTGAAGTGCATGTCTCAAAGATTTCCAAATTAAGTTGAAATTGAAAGTTTTTGAGTTTTTTTTGTTTAAGTCAATGAGCTGACAAGGAGAACAGTATTGGAAACGAGTGTGAGTTGCCATCAGATATGATGCTTGTTGGGAAGCATACATCAGAGGAGCTTTTAATTATGAAAAATTGCCTACTATACAACTTACTAAATTCAACAACTACGTGTGAGCTTTAAAGTTAAAGCCGGGCGTTAGCAGCTCTTGAGCATGTGGCTTGATCAACACCACTTTGGAAGTGTAAAAGGACTGTGAAACAGGTCCTGTACTCTGCTCTCCCATCATCTGGGTGACTTCAGCTGTCAGAAGTGTCTCTGGTGAAAGCTGCTTGGGAACAATGCAAAAGGCAACAGCTTTGTACTCTTGGGGTGGGATGATCATAGGTCTCTTTTTTTTTTTTTTTTTTAGCCTACTTCATCAAAAAAGGAACTTAAACGGTTTATACAAAAGCATGTGCTTCTAGAAGCTATTTTGATGCTTTGTTCAGCAGTCTGAAGTCTAAATGAGAGGTTTTTGTTGGCATTCTTCAAACAGGACAAGCAGTCTTGTAGTGACTGGCTGCACTTGTCCCTGTACCGGAAGCATGAGGGATTTTTTTCCTTGCCAGCTCAGAACCACTGACTGAATCACCTTCATCAGCTGAGCCTGAGTCTGTAACCAGTTCTTGGTCAGCCTTGTCTAATCTAAGCGTTGAAGCCATGTGCAAGTCTGAACAATGCAGTCTGGTATCATTTATAACACATGTCAGATGTTCTTACCGCTCAGGGTTTGGGATATTTCATGCTGGTGTTTTATGAAATAATATGCTGCCAGATGTTTGATCCTGCACCTAGGACAGTCTGCTGTTTTCAGTCTGACATTCCACAACACTTGTGAGGCTTTAAATTCTCAGCAGCTTACCAGTGCACACTACTATCTTTTGCAGTGATTTATGTCTTTTCCTGCACTTGAGTTGTATATTGCTGATAGCAGAAATAGGTGGAAGTTGGGAACTTCTTGTCAGTAATACATTTGCAGTGCCAAGCAGTAGTCAAGAATTTGTTTCATCTTGTTTTGTGTTTTCCCTGCCGTGAAGGATACAAGTCTGCACAAATGGCTGAGTGTTTCCAAATTTGCTTCTGCTGTAGCTCTTAACCCTGTGTTATTCCCAACTTGGTAAAGTGTGCTGATAGAAAGTTAGCAAGTGTGCCAACACATTTAAAGTCCTTTGGGATGTGACCCCAAAGGTCTGAGCATACTAATGCTCATTGATATTAAAGTACTACTGGTCTGAGTGTTAGTACAGTCATACTTACGGTACAGATAGACTTAGATGGGCAATTTCAGATTTGGTGAGGTTCATTCAAGAAAGGATATAAACCTACAAAACCATCCATCCTTGCTTTCTGAGTGCAGAGGTACTAACTGTCTAAATAGGCTGAATTACTAAAGAATTCTATGTTGTCTTCTAGTAAAGCTAGTGAAACGTGGATCTTGTGTGATTATTTCTTCTGTCTCAGTATACTTACAAATTGCAATCTAAATATATATCAATAAATCTCTGTTTGAAGGAACTAGTGATAGGATACAACTGTCTAGGAAAAAACTCATTTGTCATGGGAATCCATTATTATATAGACTCCTGTATCATATTCAGTTCTAGAATTTTTGTTGATTCTAGACAGTGCAGTTTATTATGGAAGCAAATTACTGACACAGTACTCCTGTCAGGAAATTGAAATTTCTGTTACATTTCCTACCATAATTGGAATGAAAAATGTGGATACTGTGGAAACTGATTACAAAGCGTGACTTTAGTATATGGTACAGAAGCTGTATAATATCCCACTGAAATTGTTCTTGTGTAAACTTGATTAATTTCTGAATTCTGAATTGCTTTAATCCATGAAAACATACTTTACCAGTTAAAATACAGTAGTCCCACTAAGAACAGAATTACTTCAGCAAGATTTTAGTTCCCACTTTAAAAGTGTGCCTTGTGCACAGTTATGTTTCCAGGACTTGATGCTGTATTGGTGGTAGTTTCCAAAGCCTTTTCAGTGCTTCCCTTCAACTTTAAATATATGCTGGAAACTACTATATTGGTCAAAAAATTGCTAGATTCAGTAAACCAAAAATTCCTACAAAAACATTCTGGTCTTTGTAGTTAAAGTCAAAATAGCTCCTTGGGGTAGGGCACTTCAGTTGTTTTCAGTTTGTGAGGGTATTCAGACTGTTCTTGGTGTAATCTACAGGACTTGAATAGGATGGAATAAGGTGACTTTCTGGAATTGATTTGCCCTTGTGGAAGGGGAAGTATAGGCCTCCAGCTACAGAGTAGTAGCCTAAACCTGCTGAGTTGTCTGTGGTGTAAGAGCTAAAAATGCGTAAGTCCATCCTCACCTGTATCCTAACTGTTAGCTGTTTACTTGCTCTGTAGTGGTTGCTGGCTTTGCAAAGCATCCCCCCCTGCTGCTTCCTTGGGTACCCAAGAGCTCCTAATCACAGATACCTAGAGCCCAAATTTGCTAGGTGTCTTGATAAGGAAAGACACTAGCACGTGTTTGAGGAGGAACATCTTTCTTCCAGCTAAGTGATGGAGCTCAGTGGGTGCCTTGGTTCATATTCCATGGCCAGTGTCCCACTTGTATGCTTGTCAAGGGCTGAAGGCAAAGGCCCTGCCTGGGCAGTGTTTCAGAACCCTCTGAGTGCCATTCTGTTGGCGATCCTAGTTGATACAAATAGACTGTTGGTTTGGTCTTAAAACTGGAGTTGCAGTCACTTCTGTTGACAGTGCTTTTTTTTTTTTTTTAGATGAGTCAGGCTTGACACAGAGGAAGAAGGTGAACTTGAATGTTGTTTAACAAATGGAGGTCCTGTTATGATGCTGCTTATGTCTGGAGATCTGATCTGAGATTTGGCTGTTAATGAGCAAAAATTTTAGTTCCATTTTTAAAGCAGACTTGGGGGGTGTGTGGGAAACTGACTTAATTGTAGGAGACACTGCTGCTTTTGCTATTTTGATGTGTTTCACTTGGGTTTTTGTCCCAGCATTGGGTTGTGACTGCAGAGTTCAAGGCCCCATCATTTTCAGATGAGAAGATAGGGACAGCAGAGCAATTCAGATTAGAAAGGGTACCTAACCAAGTGCAAGAGGACTTGGCAGTGCCTGACTATCCAATATGTGGAACTAGATATATGTTGAGTACTTGTTTCTGGCAACTAAATCTGGTTAGCACCTTAGATGCTGTCTATAACCATCAAACTCACTTGTGTCTTACAGCACTAGGTAGTGTGCATCTGCTTGGCAGTAAAGAACTAGGTCCAATGTACTGGGGAAAATAAGAATTTGCCTGGCTTGATGCCTATTTTAAATAACAAATCAGCATATACAACTGATAGGGGTTTTGTTGTGGTTTAGAGAGTACGTATGATAATGGAGATTAATCTGTTCAGTTTAAAGCTGCCTGTAAACACACAGAATGCATATTCCCTCCCGAACTCAGTATAGTCTCTCTCCACTGACCTTGGCCTCCCTCTTGGCTGCATGTTTAACAAAGTGCACAAGCCTCTTGTGAGGCTACCAAGTGGTTAAATGTGAGTAGCACACAGTAGTAGAGGATGGATTATTTCATGTAGATAGCACTATTGTTAACTGACAGCTTTAGTGTTGAGAGCAATGCTTAGTTTACCCCTTCCTAGTGTCAGTTACCCAGTAGACTTCTCCAGAAGCCTTAAAGCTATTCCCACGAGTACTACTCTTTAAAGCTTTTCTAGTGGTAAATAGGAATTCTGGTTCCAGGGCTCTTAATTCTTGAAATACCAGCACACCCAGTCCACAGAGACCTGATCTCAATATGCAGAATAAGTTCATGACCAGCCGTGGTTTCTTCCTGTAGTTTACGTTGTGTTTTTATTCTTGGTTCATTCTAGGAACACTTGAGAGGAAACAGAACAACAGTGGCTACTTATTCCCATATTTGGCATTGTTCTACACAAAATGAACATCCTTCCTCACTGAGAGGGGTGATACAGTGTTTCTGGACAATCTAACCATTGTCAAACCATGGGTTAATCTTGGTGGGGTCACATTGGGTCTGTTTTATTTGTAGCCGTATACAGTGAAGTTTTCTAAATGGAATTATAGTGACATTAAGCAGTTGGGTGGCACTAATGGGGTGGATGAAGATATGTGGGCCTGCGTCTTTATAATACTGAAACCTTGTCTTTACATAGTTGAAGGCCTTTGGTCTGTATGCTTCCATTGGTCTGTATATTAGTAGTGAAGTATTTCAAGTTATAAAGAACTGGAAATAGTGCAGGTATCAAAGTACTCCTAGTGAAATGAACACTCAGCCTTTAACTGCTGATAGTGGAAGAGGAAAGAATAATCAGAATGTGGATGTCAGTTGTGCCTCCTCACTTGTTCTTTTTTTTTTTTTTTGTACTGGATGGGCTCATGTTGTATTCTGTATTCCCTGTGGTGCAGATTTGGGAGTGGGAGGACCCCAAGCCCTACCTAGGCCTGGTTTCTTAAACAGTCATTAGTAAAGCCTTATTGAGAAACCTTGTGTATTTGCTGCTATTGAATTCAGACTCCTGCTGCAATAGCTAGCTGCCTTATCTGCTGCTGTGTAATTTGCTGGTAAAAAGGCAAATTCATTCTCTGACAGCAGATTAATCTTTAGTTTGAGTCCTGAGAGATTGACCCCTTTTTGTTGTTGAGTATTTTAAGTTGTACTTCAACTTAGACTCAAAATTCAGCTGCACGTGTCAGACTGCTTGAAGTTAAGCCATTATGGATACTGTCTTGACAGAACTAAAAACTTCCAATTCTAGACAAGGAAGGAATGTCTGAAACCTACCCAGAACAACAGAACATACTAGAAAATTTTAAATCCCTGTTTCAGTCACATGCAATAAGTTTATAGACTTTTTTTCTAGTCCTGAAAGTTCCTTTTGTTGAGAGAAATTTGAGCTGTTTATTTTGAAAACATTCAGAAGTGCTGAAACAAGTACAGTTGGGCTCTATTGACAGTACAGCCTGTACCCTCGGTGTATAGGCAGATACTTCATAAACGTTTTGCTATCACTAGGATGTTCTGAAGGTAGTAGTTTGAATGTAACAGAGAAGCATGTTGTTACCACAATTAATGAATTAGTCATGATTAGCTATTTAGTGTGACACACCTCGAAAGTGTTCACCTGCTGAAACCAGGTTTTCTTTTGTTCAGATAATTTCTTAATGATACAGGCTGAGGCATTTTTGTACCTGAGGCCATTAGGTAACTTTTCACTTGTCCAGTGCACAGGTCTGTTCTCAGAGACTTAAAATTGAACAAGCAGTTAGGCTTATCCTGTTATGGTAGGATTTCCCTCTGTGCTGAGTGTGGCTACAGTCCAACCTGAAACTGAAGGGACAAAGCAAGCTGAACTGCTCCCATCACTTTGATGTAACCTGCCTGCCGCGGCTCTCTGCTGTGGTACTCTGATACTCAGGAACAGTTAAGTTGGTCAAAACTTAGTATGGAGGGAAAAAGAGTTTTAAATAAAAAATGCTAGTGGTAACCGTCTACTCTTCACTTAAGACGTGGGGAGCTTTTCCTACTCTGACCTCAAAATCTGTAGCAGGGGAGTTAGTAATTGGGATGTTAACTACCTGGTATAAGGTGTAGCTATGGCAGTATTTTGGAAGAACATCCGTTTTTATTTCACAATTAGATCTTAAAGTTGGGAGGCAAGGTTCTGCTCTTCTGTCATTCTGCTCTTTAGAGATGTAGATTAGTAGGCTAACTATAAAACAGCAGCCTTGTTGCTCATCAAGAGTGCAGGTGTACAAACAGGAAAAGAAAAAACAAAGGGGAAGTTAATATCATCTGATTGCCAAAACAAAAAAGCACCAATTCAGTAGCTAAAATTATGTCCAAGCTGGTAACAGGATGCAGTGAACAATGAAGAATGTTTTTTTTTAATGTTCTGTAGCTAAATGTGTCTTTTTAGGGCTTGTTTTGTAATTATTCTTGACCAATTGAAACTCTAGGAGAGTAGAAATCTACCTCATTTAAATGAGCTCACTTTTTTTTTTACATAATATCTTAGTGAGATACCTAGTCACCTGTGCTTGTCCTCATTCCCATTGATAGCCACATGGCTTTGAAGTACTCTGCATGACTCTGTGGACTTACCCCTTGGCTTCTGAAGTTGTCTTCTACAAACTGGATGTAAGAGGGAATTTTACGTCCTTAACTTCTCAGCAAACCTTTGCAGAGGTTCTCTTGTCTTCAGCTGCAAATCCCAAAGGGCACGCTCCATTTTGTCACAGACTTCAGTGTGATTCTGGGTTTTGGCCCTTAAAATGTTGCCTGTAATAGTTATAATGTGATGTGTGGGTTATGCCTTCACTAGTAGTTCTAAACATATTTAACCTTGCCTGGACAGCAAATGGTGTGTTTAAACATTGGAACATTTTTCTCAACCCTTTTAAAGTACAGATGTTTATGGTAGCACATTATTAAAGGCAAACTTGGGATGAAACACATTGTATAAGGGCAAAGAATTTCTGCTTTGTACTTTGCAGTAAGGTGATGGAGCTGAAAATGGATGTACAAATGTTATCTCTGTTCATGAACGTGGTTATTTAAGTCATGTTGTTACTGAAATGCCTGTATACGGACTATGTGGCTTTAACAGTTGATTAAAGTTTTTCTTTCTAGAGTTCTTTAGTGACTACCCCAGGGTGCTTGAGAATGTTTAAGAACGCAATAAAATATACACACTACTCAGTTTGTGCATTAGCGCCTGAGTGTCAGAGCACCACCGGGGATACGGCCCTACGAGCCACCCGTGACGTAGTGTACCACAGACCTCAAGTGTGAGCGAAAAGGTTCAGGACAGCTCTTAGATTTTCTTAAAGGCTGCTCTCAGCGCTACCTGGGAGCTGCTTCGGGACTGAACTCCAGGACAAACAATCCTGTTCTTGCGAAATGCTCCACAGCACCTTCAATCACTGCAAAGACTTGGCGCCTCTTTGGCTCTGCTGGGAAGGTTTTTGTCCCTTTCGATAGCCCTTCACCCGAGCCGATGGGCCATTACCGGCTCATCAACGACTACAGTACTAGTCTGGTCTTCTGGAGCCCAAGCTCCTATCTGATGCGCTCCCATGCACACACGATGTAAATCAGCCCTTGCTGAGCGCGGAGACTCCACAGGAGCAAGCTGAGAAGCAGGGCAGCTGCAGGCTGCCGCCGGCTCGCTCCTGGGGTGATTCCGCGGAAACGAAGTGATTCTGGCAGTCAGATGTTGCACAAAGAGCTTGCAGAGGCACATCTGCATATCTAATGGTCTAATTCTGTAATCCGCGGGTTTTAAGAGGTGTTTTCATTAGCTGAATGAGGCATGCTTAGCTGCACAGCCGCGTTTTTCATTCAGTTGTTGAAAGTAACATTTTATTGAGGACAGAAACTGGCGGAGGCTGGGATGGGTAAGATCACATGCCTGATGTGTGATGTGTTTTTCCACTATTGCTTCACCAGATGATACACAGAACTGTGCATGTTAAAGGAACCTTGTAGGAAACGGGCTTTTCTCAGTTACTCTAATTCACATAAAGCACAGAATGACAGCAGCCAGCGTTTGTAAGTGAGAATCCCACGCCTACGCCACCGAATGACCAACCGTACAGCCCCCTTCATTTGCCGAGGTGGTTAAAGCGTCCTGTGCCTTTGCCCCTAGGCCGTGCACGGGGGTACCGTGATGCCATTAAGGGACCTCGATGAAGGCGAGTGGTCCGTCCCTTGTGAGTACCAGTCCTGTACCCACTGCCCTTAGAAGTAGGAGGCTGTGAGCTGTGTAGTCAGCTCGCTCCCAGTCTGCAAGCACTACCGTAGTGTGAGGAGATGGTGTGTTCTAAAACCTGACGGTTTGCTATTAACTTGCAGTGAAACTACTAGACATCTGAAATGATAGAATGGGATTTTATGGTACTTGTATATAGAATGTAAAGATTTAATAGGAAATTGTAAAGTGTTATCCATCTATGTTAAAAAAAAACTTTAGTAGAGGCATTCTAGTGTGCACAAGCTTTTAGATGCATTTATATGCAATATGATCTACAGGAGAGGCGTTTTGTATTGCTTGTAAACAATTTACAAATTTTATTGAAGAACAGTTTCTATTGGAGTGTTCTTTTATACTGAAAAACCTAAAGATAAAATCCTGAGGCTTCCCTTAGTTAGTACAGGTAATTATGTCATAAATGACTTGGTCCCAAACAGGATTTTAACCAAATTGAACAATTTATTAAACAAATAAAGGCAAGCAAACGGCGCTGGGGTGCGCAGTCAGCGCCGGGTGCTCCGGGAGTCTCCGCTCCACCGAGATGCACACCGTACAGTTCCAGTCCCTGGCTTATATATCTTCCAGGGATAGCACCGCCCACCGACTTAAACTGAACAACCATATACTGACATGCTGGGGTGCCTCGCCAGGTGACCCCCACCAGACATAACAACCATATACATCCCAAACTGACATGCTGGGGTGCCTTGCCAGGCGACCCCCACAAGAAGACATCCTTTAGGTGAGATTTAGCTTTTCTCTTGCTAACGAAGTCAGGCAGCTGGTTCTGCAGACTTGAGGGCCTTCCTATTCTTCTTTCCTTCTTCTCAGAGACAAGTTTTTTCCTGAGGTATCACAATACTAACATTGTGGTCCTTTAGGCAAAGCTTTGCACATCCTTTATATAGTTGGTTGCTGCTTCAACATACTTCATTCAGTCCATGCAAAAACCTTAAACTGTCCCTCCCGGGCCCGTGGCCATACAAGGGTCTGTCATTATGCACCCCCAACATTATTCCATGTTAACACGAATCAGATGGACATATATCACAATTACAATAGCTTTCTTCATCTGAATGTATTAACAATAGAGTGTTCTCCATAGCAAAACAGCAGAGACACACAGATCTGTTCAGTGACTGGTGGCCTTTATACCTCGCTTGTTTTAAAAGCGAAAGCATACTGGGTTACTCTGGTCTTGTTGGCTTTGGTCTAAATTCACTGAGTTGTCTTGATACTCTCTTGTGTGTGTGTTTGTGAAAAGTTACTTTGGAGGATGTTTGAAGCTCTAATTCCATAATGAATGAAACAAATGTCCTTCGTTTCAGTGTGGCAGGTTAGGTGGGATCTGTAACTTGTTTCAGCTAGTTTTCCAACATCTGAAATATGTAGAGGAGGAGGAAAACGTAAGTCGTGTGGAACATGTTCTTTTTTTTAATGTTTAAAAAAAAAAAAAAAAAGGTTATCTATAAAAACAGGCTGCCTCAGAATTGTCTTTCCTTATTGCCCTGTAGGGACAAATACTTGTAACGGGCCTAGATATTTTTCACAGAAGCGAGGGGAGAACGGGTGTCTCTTCAGTAAAGCCTAACTGGGCACAAAGCTAGCAGATAAGTTGGCAAGTTATTACAAATACCTGGCTATTTCATTGTTCTTTGTTCTTTTTTAATTATGTGTTCATAATTAGAAGAATTTTGTTTTTGAAAGCCTCAGTGAGTTTCCGTATTTTAGGTGTTGAATAATTCGTGGTAAACTTTGTTTATGCATCGTTTATGACACCAAAGAACCTCAAGCAACTGATTAAAAAAAGACACACCGCATTCCTTTATTCACCGTTATTCTCTGGTTAATAACAGCGTTTAGATACAACTATCTTCACAAAATCTTAGCTGTGTTTACCTAAAGACTAGTACTATGTGAAGCCTCAGCATTTCATTATGAGGCCTGCCCAAATCTTTGCCATTCATGGATTTTTTTTTTTTTAAAAATTCTGTGGAAAAACGTTCCAACTTGTGTGTTTGGTTCCAGTTTGGCTTTTTCTTCTTCTGTAAGGGCCGTTTTCTTATTTTGTGTGGATGCTATAGGCAAGTATGAGCAGCATGACTACAAAATTAAGCTGCCTTCCAGTGTTTTATTAGGTTTATTCATAGATGTTGGAGTGGTGTTTGGTTTTGTCCTTAATAAACATTCTGAGCACTGACTTCTTCAGACCCTGTGCTAGAGTGATGGTTTATGGTAGTGTCAAGGGACATCCAAGTTTTCTGTAACTCAGAGCTGTTAACTTTCACTGGTCACAAGGAATTGCCTGGGGTTACATAGAGTACCCCGAAATTGCCTGGACGAACTTGTCTGTAAATTGATATCTAAATTTTTTTTTCAAAGGAAGAAAATAGATTTTAAGGAGATGGTATCAAAAATCTAGAAAATTTGCAGCAGTGCATTGGCATCTTCTCGTGTATTCAAACATGAGAGGTTAGTGCTCTGAAAGTTTTTGGCATTGATTTAAATTCTTGGTCATCTAAGAATCTCACATAATCATACTGTCATGAAATTTAGGGAAAACACCGAATACACAGTAGTAAAAAAAGGGCAGTAGTTGGGTCTTCAGACAACAGCAGTGTCTTTTTGCTGCACGTATCTGTCTTAATTTCTGAAGCCTGGCCTGTTACGTAGCCAGGACTTGGAGCTGCCTGTTCTGACCCACTCTCAAGAACCAGCTGAGCTATGGATGTCTGCTGCTCCCAAAACCAAAGGGCAGCTGAGACAGGAATGAGTATTCCTCACATGAAAAAGGGCCAAAACCAGGCAGCTGTGTACTAGCAGAATTAGAGATTGATCTCAGTCAGTGTGAAAATGGAATAAAACTCTTTGTCCCTTCCAGCAACTGCTGTGAAAGCCCTGAAAATGGACCTGCAGGTTTTGGATTGCCTGAAGGGTAATACAGCACCTTGAACTCTTAGTCAGCACCACAGAAGTCTGTAGAAGTGTTGATAGTTATTTCTTAAGAAGTTGTTTTCAGGTGTTGTTCCTGGAATGCTCCTGACACTATTAATCTCTTTTCGGTTCTCAGTGTAACTTAAGATGTGCCTCCATGACTCTGGGTCAGGTGTGAGAAAGGCAAAGAAACTGGTGTGAAAAGAGAAATAGATCGGAAAGGTTTTTCCAGGTTAATGACAGCCCTCTTTGGAGTAATTGGAAATTATGTGAAGTTGAAGTGTAGTGGGTACCTACTTGCTGAATATCTCCGCCCATCTCACTCCTGAGCACGGTGTGGAGCTGAGAGGTGTGTGACAGGATTAGCCTGTCCCAGGTCAGTGGGGCATAAGGTGCTACTGGTATCAGTTTGGCTCGGGTTTTTAGTGCACTGCTTCGACTTGTTTGTTTTCAGCAAGGCAAAGTCCAAGGCAGCGTTTATTGCAGGGATGAAAGACCTTCTTTGAGCCGCTCCTGTGGTCCTGATGGGGTCATAAGGAATGTGTTGCTTAGCAGGCTGACGTGAGCTTAGAGGAAAGCTACTTGAGTGCAAGGTGGGTTTTGAGCCAGAACTTTAAAGGATGACAAACTGTCTTTAGAATGAGAAAAAGGTAAAGCTGCCTCTAGGGGTTCAGCAGTGTGATGAATTGCAGCAGCTAAAAGTTAAAGGATATTGATAATCTGAGCATCTGGGTTGTGTCCAGGTTGTTCAAGGATAGAGGGAAAGAAACAATATTCACCTGACAGCAGACTTCTTTGAATCAGAATGCTATGCTTAGATGCACAGACATTCAGCTGGTTTTCCTTTACTTTTTTTCTTTTTTTTTTCTTTTTTACTTTGTGTGGGTCTGACTCCCAGGTGATAGGACAAGGGGGAATGGCATGAAGCTGTGCCAGGGCAGGTTTAGATTGGATGTTAGGAAAAAAATTTTTTACTGAAAGAGTTGTCAGGGCCTGGAACAGGCTGCCCAGGGAGGGGGTTGAGTCACCTTCCCTGGATGTGTTCAAAAAAAGGGTAGATGAGGTACTTAGGGATATGGTTTAGTTTAGGATGTGAATGGTTGGACTTGATGATCTTAAAGGTCTTTTCCAACCTTGTGATTCTGTGACTCAGAGCTCAGAGTTTGAATGAGTTGAAATTAAGGTGCATCACAACCATTTAAACTTAATGTGGTTTTGTGTTGAAGCCCTGCAAGCCAGATTTCAGACACAGTTTAATCTGAGACTTGTTTCTTTTCTCGACTAGCTGTGCCCTCCTTCCCCCCAAGTTTGAAATCTTGTGATTTAGTTTGACTTTCATCTATTCTGAATTTTCATTAAGAAGTCTAGCATTTTGTTTAAAATAATAAAAGCTAGCTACCTGTGTGTTTTGGGGATAAGTTGCTAAACTGTTTTACTGTTAAGGATTATGCATGTAGGTATAGGACATGGGGTAATGGTTTTAAACTAGAACGGGAGATTTAGGTTGGATATTAAGAAAAAAATCTTGAATATGAGAGTGGTAGATCACTGGAACAGGTTGACCAGAGAGGTAGTGGAAGTCCCATCCCTGGAGATATTCAAGGTCAGACTTGTTGGGGCTCTGAGTGACCTGATCTAGTGAAGATGTCCCTGCTTACTGCAGGGTTAGACTAGATGGCCTTTAAAGGTCCCTTCCAACCTAATACAGTCTATGATTAAAACCAGTAGCTGGGTTAATCGTGTATAAAGTTATCTTACAATTCTGTAATGCTTAAATGGAATCTACAGTTTGATGTGGAATCAGGTGATGGTGACGAAGGAAACCTAATGTAGAATGTAAACCATACTGAGTACAGAGTTGTGTCACTTTGCAGGGTGGGAGAAGAGAAACATTTAGTTGGATTCGGCTTCAATTTTTTGGTGCTTTGCAGCTTTTCACTATACTTGAGTGTTCAAATGAAAAAGACCTTTAGATAATAAGGTATCTTCAGCAGAGAAAATGTTAATTATTTTCTGACAGGAAGCCAGTGTCAGACAGAAATGGAAAATTAGAGTAGAAAGGAAATGCAGCATCACACTGCACTACTACAGAGATTCATTTAAATAAGATTAGGGTAATCCACCTGCAGTAGTATGCAGCAGTTTTTCTTCAAAGCTGATACTTAGTCTTTCACTTTGTTTCCATTTAACTGAAATAGTTTGAAACCTATGTGTATTTATGACACTGATGCTGAAGTACAAGGTGTGACACATTTAAATCTGGTCTTTTGCATAATTCTGCAAAATCAGTGATAAAGTTACAGGCTTTGTGAAACAGCAGCAATTTAAGCCTCCTTCAGAGCTTCTTTGGCTGGCATCCCTGCTCAAAGTATAATTATGCCAATACAACGTCTGTGAGACTGAATCTAATGCGTATCCTGATAGTATCAGTTTAATACAGCAAATGTATGGAGAGCGCAGGTTTGCAAATGAACTCGCTTGTTCACACATCTGCCTGTAGTTATGAAGATAGGTAGATGTATGAGTTAGTTTTCAGTTAGCTTGCTTCATTAATGATTTGAATGCTCAGCATTAACATTAAACATCCCAACGTATTTAAAAATTGGGGGAGAATAGACATTTCTGTGCTAGAACCTCTCTTGTAGACTAACAGGAACTGTCACTTTACCTATTAAGTAAACATCTGCCCGTAGTTAATAAAACAAAGATACTGCAGATGGATCGATGCAGCCTACATAATAACCGTAATGATACAGTCTCAGAGCTGTTCAAGGTTATATTAAAAATGTTGGGCTGGACCCTCCCCTTACAGAATTCAACTAACAGCCCTGGTGTTCTGCTGGAGTGGAGCGAGCTCTTCATATTCCCAATGCACTTCTGTGCTTCTACCTTTCTAGGGCACCAGCTGCTTTGGCAGGATGCAGTGAACTGCTTAGCCAGTGGAGATGGTGTGTATGAATTTTTAGTTTTATTTTTTTGGGCACCTTATGAATTATTATGGAAATCTGAAAGTCTCCAGAGCCAGGATACAAGGTTAATACAAATTGGAGTAAATAATTTGAAGCATGGGATCTGACAGGAAGAAGATATTATGGCCTCAGGAAATTTTAAGCAGGCTGAATTATTCAGAAAAATGTTCAAAGAATATAATTCTTGTCATATTGACTAGGAAGGCACTGTAATAAAAGCCAGTGGAGTAAAATTAACATATTCATCAAATGAAAATAAGCCAGTTATTCTGTACAAGCAAAGTATTGCATGCTGTATGTTTAATACAGTTTATTCTCAAAGCTGCCCTGGACTGAAAAATCAATACTGCTTTAGAAAATCAGAGCAATGCAAATGTTAACTTTGTTCACAGTGTGCATGTGGAGGATCATCTGGTTCTGAGTGTGTCTCTGTTAGGGACACTTGGTGGGACCTGCTTTCCCTGGCATAGTGTAATTATTGGTTAAAGTAAAAATCATACCCCGACATTGGATGGATGAACCTGTGCATGAAATTGTCCCTGGACTGTTAAGCACTTCCATTATCCATTCACTAACTTCCCACTTTAGTGTCTTTGCTTTTGACATAGCTTAGACATTTCCTGCTCTCTCCATGGACTTGCAGAAGAAAGATCTCTCTGCCCTTGGATGTTTAGGTTTGGTCCTTACATGCGTAACTGAAAACCTGAGTGGTCTGCAAGATTTTCAGTACTGGGCCTTAATGTCCTTGCTGTAGGACGAGGGGAATGGCAGGGAATGTGCTTTCTGATGGGGCCTGTGGGCACTTCTTGGCCCCCGTGTAGTTGTGTGGCTGTGTAGGCACCCTCAAACCTTATGCTGGAAGCAGATAAGCACTGTGCACATCAGGCCAGAGGTGAATGTACAGCTGAGAAGGTGGAAGTAGTATCTCTTTGAGTCTCCTACACTGTGTGTGAGACTTGTCAGGTCTGATGCATGCTGCTTTTCTCAAGATTTAGCTTCTTGCTGCTTTTTTTGGGAGTTGATATGAACATGTAGATTTGGTCCACTTGAGAGTTACATAACTAATCCTTGAGGTGGAAAGCTTGAAGGAATTCTTGTTTGTATTTATATAATAATTAATTAAACAAGGAAGCATTTGTATTTGCATGCACTGAAATAAATTTAAGGTTGGATTGTTTTAAAGAGTTAAAATAAAGGTTTAACCAATGTATCGAGTAGTCAATCTACCACAATGTCTGAAGTCAAATTTGATTTCTTAGATGAATAACAAAACATGAAAGCTCATAAAAAGGCATTTGTGGGTTGAGCCACATGTGTCTTACCACCCAGGTGTCAGCTCCACTGTAGGTGAAAGAGCACCACTCCCTGAGCTTTTCCTCTGTTGCTCTGAGTCAGTACCGCTGGGGTAAACAGGGTGCTGCTGTAGCCCTGGAGCTTTTACTCTGTTTACTCAGCACTCTGGGAAATTAAAATAAACATAGCAAGCAATTTTTAGGTTAGAACCTCCCCACACTGTGGAGCTCCTCCTGGCCCCCCAAACAAGCTCCTCCAGCCACTGTTGCCAGTGTGAGGAGTTGACGCTCCCATGTGAAATGAGGATATTGGTGTGCGGGGTTGGGGTGGGGAGCACTCCTGCCTCTCCCTGAGCAAGCCATAAAAGCTGTTCAGCTCCGCACTGGTATCCTCCTTCCCACCCCACAGCTGCCTGGCGCTGTAGGACTGCGGTTCCTAGTGCTCCCCTTGTTCAGGGAGTTCTCTTCAGTACAGCGGCCTGCACAGAAAGCACCTGAGCTCTGCACCCGAACACAGGCCGAGGACAGAATATACAGCTCTTCAACTTAAAAGCAGATACTCTTGATGCCAGCTACTTGGGAAAATCCCAGAGAAGCCTAACAGTGTACTTTGAAATTCAGCAAGCAGAACTTTTATAAATAAATTGTCACTGGGCTCCACCCTGGTACAGCTCAGCTCATCCTGACCAAGGCCGCTCTGCAAGTGCAGGAGTGCCGGCCCGCTTGTAACAGTGGGAAGATCAAAGCTAGTCTCTCAAAAATAGGTTAATTCGAAGCCAGTGACCATTCATTCTAGTGCCCACTTTAGGAAACAAGCAGTTAGCTGCATGTGGGGTTTTTTATGGGGTGGGTTTTTTGGTGTCCAGGCAGTTAAATGTCAAAACTCTGAGCAGTGTGTTAAATGAAGTTTAGCAATGTCAGCACAAAGGTGCTTTTTGGTACATACTGTTCAAAAAGCAATCTTGGCCACAGTTAATCTGCTGTGTTGCAGCTTTTGCTCTTTTATCATGCATATTGCAACAAAGAGTGTTTTTCTTTAGCTTGGACTTCCACAGGCATGTGACTACATGACAATCTCTACTTAAAAAAAAAAGGGTTATATTCCTTCCTTCTGACTTGTAAACAAGTTCAGAAAATGGCTGTATTTATACCTAAAGGGAAGAAAAAAAAGAAACTAAAAGACACTCAACTGTAGTTTTTCAAAATAGCTTTAAATTCAGATGTGATTCAGGGGGATTATTTAGCTAATGTGCTTACTTTATAAACCAGC
This sequence comes from Porphyrio hochstetteri, assembly GCA_020800305.1. NCBI lineage: Eukaryota > Metazoa > Chordata > Aves > Gruiformes > Rallidae > Porphyrio > Porphyrio hochstetteri. Next base: position 6,946,730 of record CM036915.1, on the reverse strand, counting down.
CTTTCAATTTTTGTGGAATTGCGACATACTTTTAATCAATTAGATGAAGCTGTTGGCATAAAAGCATCTAGTTTTATATTCTTGTTTAAAAACAACAGTAATAAAATAAAGTCTCTGCCAGTTTCTATAATCTGTCCATGCCGTTGTATTCTTACTCACAGTCCATTAGCAATCGATGAGATGAGGACAAATACACCCGACAAAACTGTAGTTGTTCAAGAACTTATTGAAAAGAAAATGACAGTTTCATATGTAGAACGTAATATTCCTTAGTATTGCTTGAGTGTGTTAGTGCATCACTTTGGAATTAAATTCATTTGTATACAGAGGTCTTGTGAATATGGTGGGAGGGGAGTAGATTTGGGATGGTAGGCAACCCGATTATCTCCATAGGTAGTGTGTTACTAGGATAACAGAGTGGGCATGTTTGGGCATAGGTGTTTGCTTTTACTTGAATCTCTGAGCCAACCAAACATAATCTGTTTATTGAGATTGCTTCAGTTTCTTTTCATATCTAGGAGGGATACTTTTGCTCTTTTCAAAATAATATAATTTAGATAAATGCTGTCATTTCTGTATGAGAGCTGTATTAAAACTTATTTTTAAAGAGCCCTTTTACTGGACTGTTCAGGTAGTAAAAAAATGGTGTTTGTAGAGCAGTGTTCAGTGCCCAAGAACCTTAAAAAAAGGCATATTGAGGTAAAATTTTAGAATTCATAAAAAGGATTAAAAAAACTAAGTGAAGTTTTTACACTGTAATTACAGTTTATACACCCCTTACGGTCTTAAAAGTAGATGGATAAACGCAATCTCTGGCCGAGCAGTAAAGTTGTTGCAGGGTTAGAAAGGCTGTCTTAAATAGTTATTTCGTGACATTTGGGATTGTTACTCATGCAGACCTCCTCCCCTGGATATTTCAGCAAAGTCTAGGCAGGCTGAAGAGCTCATAGTGCTGGTGCCACAGGACAGAGCCAATAGCACTGGTGCCACGGGGCAGAGGGGGCTGCCATCGCCCTGCCCTGGAGCACGAGGTGGTCTGGTCATGGTCTCTAGCACTTCTTGCATTAACTGCTTGACAGAATCCTTAATCCAAATAGTATTTCTGTGGAGTTTAATACAATATTTAAGACATTGACTATAATTATGTAAAGGTTTCCTTAGTTCCTGAGAATATTTTATGATAAAAATAACATTACAGTTCAAAAGGTTTTATACTAAATTCAAGGAAAGATGCAAAACTAAGAGTTTGTCTTTTTGTCGTACCTCGTGCTATCGAATGTGCTTTTCAAAGACAAGTCACAATTTACTGGGGTGTAACTAAAAATATGAGCTGTAAGTACTTTCAGAGTATAGCCTCTTCCTGCTCATTATTAAAACACTGAACTGATTATGTAAACATTTCTTGTTGGGAACAAGATATTTCAGTCAGTTGAAAATGCTAGTGGCATCGTTAGAAATAGATTTGGTAGTCATTACAAATACATTCTGTAGATGCAGACAGTGGATTTGTTGCAACTGATACTCTTTGGTTACAGTGGAGTAGTAACTAAATGGTATTTTAACAGGAGTGGTTTTATTCCGTGGGAATTCTACAAATATACTCTGAAGGTTTCTGTATTTTTAATACTTCTAAAAATGTATTGATGTATCTTTTCATCCTTTGGTGTTATCTTGGTGACTTATCAATTTAAACGCCAAGTAATTAATTCAGAAATATTGCCATCCTCTTTATTTCCCATCCTGCGTAGATAAAAACAAGCAAAACATGCAGCTAAAAATCAGTTAAAATAATTATTTTTCTTCTACTGACATTTGCTGGTGCACCTGAATCCAGTAATTTTTTGTGGGAGGACTGCATGCCTGCGCAGGGAAACCATGACAGGAGGAACAGATAGAATTAAAATCCCATCACAGACCAGGTCTTACAGAATGCGTAACACCAAGTTATTTGGTCCTCTTGAGTAGATATCAAAGAAAAATTGTACAGTTCAGTTTGATTGCTGGGCACTTTTTTTTCCCCCTGCTTTTTTTTTTTCTTCCCCTCTTTCTTTTTTTGGAGAGTTCGGGCTAACCAGCTGTTAAACTGCCTTCACCAGGTAACTTGAGTGCTCTTAGTCTGCTGATGGGAACAGCCATCCTTGCGTTGTCAGTGGAGGAGGGTGATTGGAGGCTCCAAGAACAGTCAGACTGCACAGAGAAGTTGGTTAACAATAGAACCCGTTGTCACAAAGTTATGGAGCCAGGTACTCCTGGGGACAGACTTCAGCCTCAAACTCTCAGGTTAACCTCGTAGCAGTATTGGCCTGATACAGAAACAAATACCTCGATTTTACCATGAAACAAAAGGTTCAGTAGACCTTTTTTTTCAGGGGAACTGAACAGCGTCTTGCAGCTGCTATTGATGTGCAGCTGTACAAAGAGGCATGACTGAGCAGAAAGGAATTCACTGGGTGACTGTGGCCTTTGACCATGGTTTGGTGCTAAATCCTGAGGTTCCAGCAGCTGGGAGCCTGGCAGGGAGTGAGCACTGGCAGCAGCTAGAACAGGACATGGTTGGGATGGTGTTATTGCCACCAGTTTTACTTTCTCTAAAAGCTTCAGCTGGCACCAAGACAGCTTGTACCACACAGCATCAAAATGCTGTCTTCCAACAGCGCTTACGCGAGACGCTGGTCCATGCATAGAGCTTCTGAGTCATGCTGTTCTGAGATCCTTCTGTTTGGAAACCAGATGGTAAGCTCCCAGTTGACTTCAGTTTCTTATTTAGTTTCAGGATGATCAAGGAAAAATATTTGAGGTCTGATGCTAAAGGAGAGACAGTAGCATTTTTTCTGAATTTACTGATTGAGTTTTTAAACTACATATTTCACTTAAAGACCAGAATGATATTCTTGGTAAACTTGACACACAGAGGAAGACGCAAAATAAATTCACCACAGACAAATTGTTTTCTGTTGTTTGAAAAAACAAACATACATAATGAAGAAAAGATGGAAAAAAAGGTAATGTTCTCAAAGGGTTGGGGGAAACTATGGGGGCATTGCAGCTGTGGAAAAACTTGTGATCCTTGACCGTTCAGATCCCAGTTGCTGTGTATCATTTTGGGAGAGGTGACATGCAAGTAATTTCAGAGCATCACTTATCCAGGGAGATACCAGGAGGAGGAACCAGCACCCATCCTTTTCATGTAATGACAGTGAAGGAGGGAAGAAGGTTCACAGGCACATTCATGCTCCTATACTGTATAGGTGCTAAAATGGATTTTAAGTCTGTGGATCTGTGGGTTAAAATGTGCAGGATTTTGTAGTACTACATGTAAGATGCATGATTGCACAAACCCCTTAGAAACATGTTTTTAATGAAGTCGAGTGACAGAAAAACATTATTATACGTTAAGTACTGCTTGTAATTGTTCTGCCTTTCCTTAACTTGCAGAATAATATACAAATGCAAAGTGCATATACGGTTTACAGATCAAGAGTTAGGGTGCATGGATGCTGCTCAGTGAAACCATTGGAAAGGGAGGTAGGATTTATGTATAGACACTCACTGACCAAATTTTGCCTAGTGCAAGGCCTGTCGTTAATCCATCACAGTCATTGCTTATGCCATGAGGAACAAGTCAAACTTAGAACAGCTCTGAGATGGCTTAGTAAGGCAGTTAATATCTGAAAGCATGTCAACCATATTAAGTAGCTAACAGTATTGCTTTTTCCTGAGAAGATTATTTCTTGGAACATCAGGCCACAGCCTCCCAAAAAGCTGTGGGGTGAGCAAACATGAATTTACAGCTCATTAACTACTTTCTGGTCTCTGCCCACTGTCTCTGTAAGTTGCGTCAAAAAACTTAAGCAGATGAGCATGATCTGCTCTTAAGCTCATTCCCATCCCTGTTTTGTTCTGTCGAGTAGCTGTGCCTGACTGAAAATATTAGTGGAAATTAATACTGGCGATTAATTACATGATCTTCACAGTCAAACACTGAAGTAAACTTTTATTTTGGCAGTGTTCTGCTGTTTATCTTAGAAGAATGCTGGTGTCTTTCTTGACTCCTGAAAATGCGCAGGATGTGTATCCCCTGTAGACATCTCGTGTTCCTGTGACACGTGTTGGGTTACAGGCGTGCATTTGCTATCCAGGTGAGCAGGCTCCAGTTTCTGTCTCTTGCCCTGCTCCTGGCCTGGGGTGCTAGCTGCTTCCTGGCTCCAGAGCAGGTCAAGGTGGCGGGGAGCTGCCCTCAGCCAGGGATGGGAGCAGGTGCTTGGGCACCAGAGATCTCCTGCAGCTTACAGCCAGCTCTGGGTTTGGTCCTGCTAGTCTCCCTGGGCTGAGTCATCGTGTCCCCCCCTCCCCGTTCCCACTGAGAGCAAACAGTGAGAACTGGTGCTTTTCCCCCACAGAAATCTCTGTCTCAGTACTGTGTTTCCCCAGCTGTGGTTTTTGGGATATTAACTTGCTAGTAGTTTCCATCCCTTAATACATTTTGGATATTTTTAGTTCTCCATATAAAAAGCCTGTCCTGCTGCTTAGATGCTCAATATTTTTACTTCGCTATTTCCTGAAATCACAGAATCACAGAATTGTAGGGGTTGGAAGGGACCTCGAGAGATCATCCGGTCCAACCCCCCTGCCAAAGCAGCTCCCCAGCTCATATTGCACAGATAGGCATCCAGACAAGTCTTGAATATCTCCAGAGAAGGAGACTCCACCACCTCCCTGGGCAGCACTGCCTTTTATCTTCCTTAATATTTCCCTCGTGTTAAATTTAAATAATTTGCCTTTTATCTTTGTCCATCTAGCTGCTTTTGCTGTCTTGCTTTAATATCCTTTCTGAACTATGGTCACATCATTACAACCATTGTATCATTAGGTACACGAGAGATTTTGGAGCAATTTTATCTCCTATGGCTTCTCAGTTTTAATTGTTACTGCTTTTTGATGGATGCTGTGATCACAGAAAGTGTTTGTACTGTGTTTCTTTCCTTCATTTTCTCACTAGATGGAGAAAGCTACAGATTATGCATGTATGAGACCGGTGATACGCCTGCACTGGTAGAAGCATTGATGTCAGGTGTAAATGGCATGCAGCTTTTTCAGTTCTGTGACCAGAGAGGCTCAGAGCTTGTGGCCCATCTATGGTTAAGGTGATAACTGTGTATGATTTAGTGTTGTGTTCGTAATGCTAATCTGAGTACACAGACACATGCCTCCAAAGCTACAAGGATTTTATGCAATAGTACACTCTCACAGCTGGAAAGGGAGAGGAAAGGTTGTGCTTGTGACCGTTTGACACTCTTACTCCCTTGCGGAGGCTGAGTGCCTCCTGCACTGTGATGGAGGATGGAGGGTGTTTGCTACTGAAAAAAGCTGTCAGAGATTCAGGATGGCAACTTTTCCCTTTGTGGAAAATGAGGAATGATTATTTATGGCATGTGGGTGGCTGTAGTTCAGACAGAGTTCTGATGGAGAGTGAAGCAAGGCTCTTTCTCAGAGGCAGAATATAGTCTCTTCTGATCCCTGGTTTTTAATGCTTTATTTTTAGACATACTATTTTTAAACAGCTTGAATTACAAAAATATTTGCTTTTTTCCAGTTAAAAGAAAGCCCTGTTGTGACACAGCATGACTCAATCTTTTTATAGCCACATCAAATACGTGTTGCTTAGGATAATGTAAAAATATATAAAGAGTAATAAAGGCCAACATAAGAAACCAGCAGTTGCTATTGTAACACAAGGTGGAGGGCAGCAAAAAGAATATTCTGTAAATAAATGTCTCATCAATATTTATAATTCGTTCCAAACAAAGCAGTAACAGGCTTTAACCATACCATACCAAAAGCAGTACAGAAAGTACAGACAGGGTTTAGCACATTGAAGTGTTTTATATCCCCTCTCTTGGTATTGATGTAGTAATTGTCTTAATCTGTTAATGAATGGGTGTTAAGTGAGATGTACAAAGAGAGAGAGTTGAATTAATTTTGATTGTTTTGATGCAGAAGTAATAAAGTTGCTGAGGTGGAGAGGACAGTGCTGGCCTGCAGCCCGGTGACCGGCCGCACGCTCCTGAAGCAGTCGGCTCCCGAACAGAAGGCTCCCAGCTCGCAGGGCTGTCTTGTGACTCATAAATATTATTCTTGTCAGTGCAAAGCAGATCTGATTTTGAGCCTAAAACAGCAACCAAATGAATAATAACAGCTGACAGCAATGCAGTACACGCCTTTAATTCTGGCTTTGCCAGCGCAGCCTCCCTCCGTTCCCTGTGCCATGCCAGGTGCTGGGTTCCACGCTCGGGGAGAGCCAGGGGGAGTCCTGGCAGCTGGGCCTTTCAGCACTGGTGTTTCCACTTCTGTGGCTTTTTTAGCAGGCTGCTGATACAGTTGGGGGTTTTGTGCTTCTCCTAATCTGCTAAAATCATCGGGTTTTTTTAGCTGCTTATGCACTGTTAGTGCTGACACAAAACCTTGTGTTTGTACAGTCAGATCACATCTTTCACTGAGAAAACCTGAGAGAAGCCTAGCTGTTTGCTGACATCTGAATGGCACGGCTAGGCCCAGGGATGGATCGCAGGCTCTGAGCCTCTGGCCACCCGGACCTGGCCGTGCTGCAGGGGTGCTCTGTTTGAGTCCTCGCTGTGGATAGTGCGGACTTTGGGGTGCAGAGCATCTCCACTGGCCCTTGTTCTGCTGGCTCTGAAGTTCATGGTCAGTCTCAGGAGATCCATCCTGTCTTGGGAGCAGGCGGACACAGGGGTGGAAGGGAAAGCCTGTTCTCTGAAGGGCAACAGTCTCTGAGCGAGATAGGCTGACTCCTCCTGGCAGAACAGGCTCAAGTTAAGATGGACACCAAGTAACTAGCTCAGGTGTGAATTGTCTCCAGGTTAGAGTACTGCTTTTTTATGTGGCTGGTGGAAAGCTCCAGCTGAAACAAAGGTTAAACTGTGTACAAATATGCAGTAAGAACAAATCATCAGTAGTTACAATGTAGGTAGTTGAAAGGGATTGCAATTTTTAAGTATGTATCCTTGGCCTTTTGGGGGGGGGGGGGAATATGCAGCCTGGAGAAACAGGAAGAGTTACTTTTACACCTGCTATGATGTGGAGTTTTTTGAGATAATTTATGACAGGAAGATAATTTTTAATTTCAAAACCATATAAAAGCCAGTTAAGTGTTAGCTGGATATGGTTGTTGTACCAGTTGGAAGTGAGCGAAGCTGACAAATTCAGGTCAGACTCTGTAGTCATCATTCATGCTGGGAAGAGCAAGAACTTGTGGGTGGGTGGTGTCCCGTAGAAACAGCAGTCCTGGTTTCGTTGCCCTTGCACAGAGGTTCTAGCCACTGCCCTGGGCATCCTGTTTGTGTTAGGATCCAGGAGGAGGGAGGGCGAGAGCAAAACTCAACCACAGGTGCAGTTAGACACTACTAAATCTTGGACTTCTTTCTAGATCCTAGGGAGAAGCCTGGCAATAATCTGGTGATGATTTGCTGCTGCTCTGGATGTTTGCACATGAGGGCATGCTTTAGGGGGAAAAAAAGTAGTCCCAAACTACTGATAGATATTGCCACTTAAAATGTGACACAATATTAATGTGACCTGTCAGTGCTGCTGCTCTCAGCTGTCTCTCTGCTATTGCTGTCGTGGATGTTTAGGCTGCTGCCTTTTTATGGAACCTCTCTGTGTCCTTTTCCACCGGAGTGTATATGGTGCTGTGGTACTCAGACAGGATCACAGATGCATGTTTAATCAGTGTGTGGGTGCTGGGGAGAGCTGCTCACAGGGCATCTTACTGTGTGCGGGCTCGTGTTGCCCTTGGGAAAGAGCCCTTTGGCCTGGCAGTGCGCACGCCTTAACCAGTCAGCAGCAGCTGCTGACTTTCACAGAGATGCTGCTTTGCAAACTGTGTGCACCTTTTCCCTATGTCCTGCGGCTCTGTGAGCTTTGCCATAACTTCCAGTGGGAACCTTAATTGTTGCCCACTCTCATTTCTTACACGATTTCTGTAGCTTATTCTGTTAGCTAATGCTGAAACACATCCTGTATAGCGTTGTGAAGAATGTAAATCTCTGGTTCTATTTTGGTACCATACCTTTTTCCAATCCTGCCAGTTCCTTTTTCCAAGTGTAGTATTGCAAGTAGCTGATGAGCACGCTGAAGGAAATTACAGTTCTTTGTCAGACTTCTGTTTTCTCCAATAACCCAACCTTCAACTGATTTTTTTCAGTCACATGTTTTATGACATTTTCCAAAGATTAATTGGTTCCTTCATTTCCTCAGTGCTTCCAGATCACCCTGTCCATCGTGCAAATATTAAAATGACACGGTTCACGCAAACTACAGTCGTTTAAGTTTGTTCTATTGAAGCTCACATAAGGTTGTGGATGGTTCAGGAGCATTTCTGAAACTGTGTTTTCAGACATACTTACCTCTGCTGTACCATATTTAAAAGCATTCTTTTCATTCAAGTTTGCAACTGTTCTTCAGCGTTGCTTGCGGGACGAGCTGCACCAGGGGCAGCAATGGCTGGAAGAATCACACACAAAGCCTGCAAGTTCTGTGCTGTCTACAGTAGCAAAGTGGGTCTGGTTTTGATGTCAGGGGAGTTTGACCTGAGGTAAAAATCTGTTTGGTCCTCGGTTTTGATGTCAGTCGAGATGAAGCTAACTTGTAGGCCTGACTCCATTTGCTAATAAACACTATGCACTAAATCTGTGTCTTCATAAGTTTCTATTAGATTTCCCCCTAATAATGGATGCAGTGATGTTAGTGGAAAAATGTAGTCTGACACTAGTTTGATGAACACTTATGGCTGACCCAGCTTCAGATAAGAACCTTGTGTTGCCCTGACTCCATTTGTAGTTCCCACACCTATATCTGGTGTTGGTACGAGTGCTTGACTGTTTACAGAAGGAAATGATTTGGCAGGTGCACTTCTGTATTAGTACAGTTACATAGGTTATTTGCTAGTGCAGAAGTGTGTACACACAAAAGTTGTACCTCTCTAAATTACTGATGTCCTGTTTCAGAATACTTGAGTACAGCCAAAGTGTTCAGAGTACCTAGATTTTCTTTACAGAATAAATATCTGTAAAATTATGCATTATTTTATTCTGCAGAATGCTTTATATTAATACATTGCTTGTATTCTGGTCAATGTGACTTGATCTCATAATGCACATGAGACCAGTGTAGCTAAATCTCGTTGTTTGAAATAGTGGTATTTAAAAAGGAGGAGAATACACAAAGATAAATGCCTTTTTCTTGGCCATGACTTTCTTGACAGCACACTTGGTAACTTCTCAGTGTGAAATGTGTTAATTCCAGCATGGCTAATTTCAGTATTGCGTAAACAAAAATTAAAGCACAGAAAGGCAGGATGGCAGACCTCCATTAGGATTATCTGCCATGCTACAGAGAACAGGTTTAGGTTTGGAGAGTAGATTTTTAGTTGAATTAATTGCATTGATCTGGACTAGAATTATATTTGTGGGCGTATCGACAGAACTGAACTGCTGTCCAAATCAGCTGGAAGCAAGCAGAGTTTGATTTCAACTGGTACAGCTTGAAATGTCACAAGTTTTCTGTGGCATCCTGAAATAGTAGTGTCTAAGTGTGGGGAGAGAGGTATCTATTTAGACGTCAGTCAAGCATGGTGACTAACAGACGAAAAGGGAATGTGAAGGCATGCAGCCGGCGAAGCATAATCTGCAGAATGGCGCTGAGCACTTGGGCAGGAGCCTTCAGGAGCAGCTTCCCTTTGAGTAACAGCATCCGTGCAGGTTTGACTTAAAAGACTGTAACGGATGGAGAATGCGTTATACCCAGTTTAAGGTCGTCATTATCCTCACTGCTAACAGTTGCATTGTAGGAGTGTGATTTTTGCATCCTTAGGTTCCAGTAACTGCATCTCAGTTGGAATAATTAGTTTCTTTCTGCTATGTTTTAGAAGTGTCTGCCATCTGAAACCCCTTCTGTGTGTAGACATTCACAAAACCCCATGGAAGTACCCCCTAATTTTGGGGGGCAGTGCAGTTCCTTAACTGAGGCAAGTCGTTTGATGTCATTTGTAGATGATTTTATGCATTGCCTGGGCTGAGGAATAGAATTCAGTGAAAGAAAAATAATTTTGGAAGTTAGGGTTTCAGTAGGTTGTTTTCAGCTGATTCAAAGATGATTGTAAACATGGAAACCTTTTGAAATCTGTAACCTTTTTGATGCTTCTTGTGCTTTCCTGCAGGGCAGCAAAGGACACTACAGATACCACTGGCAGAGCCACAATGTCAAGCAGAGTGGAGTGGATGATATGGTCCTTCTTTCCAAAATCACGGAGGATTCCATAGTGGAGAACCTAAAGAAACGATACATGGATGATTATATTTTTGTATCCTTTGTGGTATGGTTTTTAGTGGGGCCCTGTGGACTTGCTGAGCCAATGTGAAACTCATTTTACGGATGTATTCTGTTTAAGCAGGTTACTCAAAGATGCTGAGTTTTTTTGTGTGACAGTTCACCTGAGATTACACAAAGTGTTTGGTAAACAGAGTTAATTATGATGGGTGAAATTAAGATCTGAAAAATGTTCTTTTTGATGTTTGGAATTGTTGAAGATAGGCCTGTATCTCCATGTATTTACCTATCCACAAGACCCCTGAAGCCACTGTGGTAGCGCTGTTTCGAAGACCAAGAATTACTGGGTTCGAGGTGTGTACCTGTGTCTTGACACCGTGTTGTCTTCTATACGGCCCAGATTGCTTTCAGAATAACATTTCTTCTGTGATATAACCCTGCTGTGATCACAGCTTAGTCTGGAGTTGTTAATGCCCTGAGTCGTGGGCTGGTGGAAACAGGTGAACATGGGAACATCTGCATGTCTACAGTGTTCACACTGTGTTTTTTCTATGATTAATGAAAACTTGAAAGATTTAATTACCAGAACATGTAAACTAACAAGAAAGATGGATTTCAGCACCACAGGTTTACTTTTTTCTCTTGAAATATCATGTGAAAAAAATTAATTGAGATAAGAATAGTCACTATTTCATTGTTAGCTTTCACGATGTAATGTGAGGTGCAGTAATTAATTTGGTAAACACTCGACAATATTATTAAATACTAGAAAGTGACACTGTTTCTTCTGCTGTAGCCAGGTTTTCGTGCCTTCTAGTTGTATCTGGAGAATAGTATCACTGAAGAATTTAGCTTATTTTTTTTTTAGGCAAAAAGGGAAGGAAATATAACATCTCCTGGCTATTCCATGTATTCAGATGGTAAAGAGCTAGGTAGCAGCTCAGTTTAGCAAGGTTTGATAGAGGAAAACAAATGTTGTGGTTGTGCTGACATTTCCACCCCAAACTGCAGAGATGTTTAATACGTGTTTGAGTCCTCTGTGCAATGAAGTACCACACCGTTACTAAACGCACCTTGAAGGAACTGTCAGATTGGGGCAAACTCTGGCACTCTTCTGGTTAGTAATGGGAGTGGAACCCTGCATCTTCTGGGCAGTATGTTCACAAAGGCTTCAGTGCTTTATGCTGAAGAAATGCTTTTATGCTTTTTTTTTTCCTTATGAAAAGAAGCGAGGTTAACATGGGGATGGTCTTTCTATTGAAGCAGGAGTAAGTATGTTTTCCAAGGGGACTGGCGGTCACATGAGGGATCAGACTCTTCTTTTAAAGCATTATAATTCCTTTGTGTAGAAAGAAAAGACTCCTTTTGCAGTTCAGTGAAGGCTTTTAATTCTAAAATGGAGATGATCTCTTGAATATTTCAATTGTTTGTAAGTCCCCCCATGAATGAACCTTTCTCTGTGCTGTGTCGCATGCAGATTACCGAATTGTCCCAGAAAACGTTGGTGTTGTTTACCAACAGAAAACTGCCACTTTGGATGTTTATACTGACACGGTGAATGCCCAGTTTGTTATATTCCAGACCTAGACACTCTTCTTTGAATGAAATGAAAAAATGCATGAAGAAAGCATTGCAAAATTAACAGTACAGGATTTGCATTCACTGAGTTGTGCTGCTTCTCTAACATGTGGCCATTCTGTGGCACCACAGTGATAGATCCTGATGTAAGATAAGCTGGGGGGTAGATTCATTAATTCACTTTTGTCAGAAAGCTTAGATAGTACGTTTGCCTATGGACAGTTCTTGAAGGCTCCGTGAAACCTGCAGCACAACATTTTGGACTCGGTGACGTGGGTACGCTGCTACCTCCCAGCTCAGTGAGTCAGTCCTGCCTGTAGTGTCGGTTGCTTCATACATGTATGCTGTAATTTGGATTCCAAAGGTTCCTCAGGTATTTTATAAATGCAGGTACGTGTGCAGCTGGGCGGAGAACAGTGAAATGCTAACATCCCCAGTGTTCTGAGAAAGCTTTCTGGGACTCACAGGAGCCTGAAACGGAGTGTCTTCATGTAGGACAGCCTGCGGGATAAGTCTGGTAGGGACTGTTAGCAGTTACACCATAAAATAACACCACATACCGAATTACCTAATTGCCTGTGATCCCCCACTAGTACATGCAGCTGAGTAATTGTCCGATTGACCTCAGTAGTGGCTGTTTCCAGCCAACTGTGCGTGCTCAGCACTATCTCTGTGAGATCAGAATGTGTCACTGTAGCTTATTCTGCAAAGGTCAAAGCAATCTAATACTGGCAGTCCAACCTCCTCAGTTGCAAAGGAGTAAACCAGTTCAAATATGCTGTTTCCTTTCTGTATTTTTATTCAAGGTGTGTCATGATTGGGCCTGTAATACACGTGTCTATAGTTAGCTTGTCCCAAAATAAATATTTTGATAATGTGAAAATATCCCACTGAATGATATGTTTGTATTCTTCTAAGCCTGCTAATATAAATTTTACTAACAAATGTTGTGAGCTGTGGGGTTTTAGAGCTTGAAGCTGTGCTGCAATTATGTAATAGATGGAGAAGTCACTTGGCGGTCACTAGTGGTAAGGCAATACTTTATGAAACCATGTGGTTACCTTAACTTCTTTTGAATACAGACATATATTGGTTCTGTATTAATCTCTGTGAATCCTTTCAAGCAAATGCCGTATTTTGGGGAAAAGGAAATTGAGATGTACCAAGGAGCTGTAAGTAAAGCAGTCTGAAATATACCGCAGTATTCAGGGGCATGTAAATATTATTCTAGGTAGTTAAACTATTTGTTTCTGGGTTTTGCTAGTGTTGTCCTAGCCTAAGAGAACTTGGCTGATAGCCATTACTGTTTATTGAGTCTCCAAACTGAAGCCACTGAATTAGTATTTCAAGTAAAATACTTGTATCAGTTAACACCAGTCCGTTTCAGGTTTCTCCCCGTGATGCATCCCTCCTGCAAAGCCAGTTGTTAAGCTGTTCTGTGCTTAAAGTGTGATGCACGATACAAAATGGCCCCTAGTGGATCTGGAAACTATGGCTTGAGAACTCTCAAACTGGACAAGAATAATAAGAAAATTGAAATGCCAAAAGTAGATGCAGCTTTTGAAAAATAAAGCTTGAAGAGTGAGTGGGCACAAGGACATTAGGGATTTCAAATTCAGTTTTCCCGCTCTGCTCGAGTTGGGCACGTCCATAGGTTTGGGAAACCGTTCGCTTCAAACGGCCTCAGTGGATGAAAATGAGACACGCAGCACCAGGCTGTGGGTGGTAGTTTAGGTAGTTTATTGTTAGCATATGACCACTGGTGGGATAGCCTTAAATTATGTGATTTTCTCTTGGGCAAGTAATGTATTTCAAGCCCAGGCCATTTTTAGAACAGGGTGTTTACGACAGTTCAGTGGAAAATGGTGGATGAGAGAAAGATCAGTAACAAGACCCAAAGACTTCAGTTTGATTTTATTAAATGAACAACAAAATTCTTGGGGAAAAATCAGTACAAAGTGGGATTCGGAATTGCTTTTCCAGGAAAATAATTCTTCTCATTGAAATAAAAACTTGGATTGCTCTTTCTGCATTGCTTCATGCTATGTTGAAAAATTATTTTTTATTTCCTCTCCTAGGCACAGTATGAAAACCCACCACATATCTATGCTCTCGCCGACAGCATGTACAGAAACATGATCATTGACAGAGAGAATCAGTGTGTCATTATTAGGTAAGAAAAAGATCTCTAAAAAAATTTATCATCTTTTGGTGTTTTGACTTTAAGAAGCAGAAGAGTTTATTTTTTATTATATCAGTAAAAATCAGCTGTGTCCGTGACCACTGAACATCTTGACGTTTCCTGGGATAGCTGACACCCTGCCCTTTGCTTTGCTGATAAATCCTGATAAAAGCTTAACAAGGAATCACTTTCTCCCATCGCCAGCTTCATGCCCAGCACCAAAGCAGCAGTGGCTTGGGTGACTCTGAGAGAGGTGGATTAGCAGCTTACAGCAGCCACAGATTCGGTGAAATCCAACATTCTCACACTGACTGTATTTACCACACTCTAGTTTCTAGTTCTAATCCTTCCACCTCTCCCCTCACTCCCCCCCAAAAATAAATGTACTTTTGTTCCTTTTGGAATTTTGCTTGCATTCAGTGACGAAAGGAGGAGAGAGAGAGCGGAAAATTAATTTTGTCTTCACTGTTACTCTGTTTTAATTATTAAGCTGAGGAGATTCACTGCAGAATTATTACTGAACTTTTTTAATGATAGGCACTAATTAAGTCTAAAGTAATAACGTGCTGAGAGCAAGATCTGCAGGATGTTTGAGCAGGTACACAGTATCTCTTCTGACTTCCTTCTTACATAGAGAACCTCAGAGGTTCACTGTGGTGCACCTGGAGCTGCACTTCACCTGTGTCAGTGGTGTGCACAGCAGGTGTGTGCGTCACGGGCTGTGCAGTGAATTCCACTGGGATACGGGAAGAAAACATTAGACCTTCAGTAGTAGATGTGTGTGATTTACCTATTTACAAATCATATGGATACCTGGGAGTGTGTGCTCAGAGGTTTTTTAATGATGTGGCTATGTGGGAACTGTTGATTTTATATGTAGGAGGGTCAGCCAGGCATTAACAGTCAACTACGCTATTTGCTACGTGTGTGATTTTTTTTTTTGGGACATGTAGAAAGTATTTTCACAAAATTGAGTAACTCAGCCATTCACAAAATCAATTTAGTTAGGTTGTTGTTTTAATCCGTTCAGGCACATTCCATTTAAATGGTTTAGATATACCCTGTCCTGATTTTAATGTCATCACTGTTTCTAATGAGCTGGCTTAAGAATGAAGTTTCCCGATGTTTGCAATTTGCTTATTCCTGTGTTATTCCACAGGCACTGAAATTGCCTGCTAGACTAGAAGCTCCCAAGATGCTGCAGCTCTTGAGTGACATGAATGTTCAAGCAAGCTTCATGTCAACTGCCCACACCATCAGTTTCACTTAATAGCTGCCAAGGTGAAGCTTAATAGCTTCACTATTTCTGCCCCTAAATGGTGATTCTCAAAAAACTGAGATTCTCCTTCTCTGTCTTCACTTCTTCAGAAGTCTGCTGAACCTAAGCAGTTTCAAATAAACCTTTGGGTTCCAGTGAACAATAATTTTTTCCACGAAGATGTGTCCTGTAGAAAATGAGTGATGATAACAATATGGGTATTATGAGGTGCCTGTTTGCTTCTCTACTTCACAAGTAGTCTGAATTTGGAGTGAATTTATTGAAAATCCCTGGTGGAACAGAGCAAGCTAGTACAGAAATAGCTCCAGCTTTTCCCTTCTTCCCCCTCTCAGTGGCAGATTTCCCCTCTGAAGAAAGGTTTGTGACAAGAGAAGGTAAGAAATAAGGTGTAGGCTGGCCTGATTCGCAGATTTAAAAGGTCTGCATCTGGCTTGTGGTGCCAATGGGGTCCCAAGAACACAAGGACGATGGGGAAGGGGTTGGTGCACACCCGTGTCTTACAGTTTGGGCACCTGTAGCACCTGCAGCACCTGCCTCCGGACCTGTAGGGGACATGCACTGCTAGAGACTAGATGTATAATTCCAGGCAGGTGAAGGAAGGTCCCTGCAGTGTCCCGCTGTAGTCAGGACCCTGTGTGTCTGTGAGGATCACACACCTTTTCACCAGGACACTTAATTCCAGAATTCCATGTAATGCATTTAGACATTGATAGAAAAAGTCCATCCTCTTCAAGAAGTCAGTGAATGAGTTTAGCAAAGCAGATCCAAAGGGAAATGCAGTTCTCTGAAAGGCTGAATAGATAGCTACCAACAGGAATATTGCTGTGCGATGATACTACTTTAGAAAGAACAAAAACCATACCAGGGCCAGAGCAGCCTGTTTCATTAGCGCAGCAATTGGAGCATATATCTGTTAAGAAAGTTAGGGGTATGCGTGTCCGATGGTAGCTGAGGAGCCGTGAGCTATTCTGAATGGCTGCTAGCGGTGTGAGCAGGGAGACTGTTGGTGGGCTGGGGGCGGGTGCAGAGTGTGTGCTTGGGTGGGAGGCGGGCGCAGCACCCGCAGCCCCCTTCCCTCCGTTTGCGTGCGCCAGGCAGGATTACAAGGAAGTTTACTCCCGAGGAATGCAGTTATGCTGGGGTTGGATTTCTCATTAAGGTTATGATTTATTGAGGCATGATTCATAATTTAAGCCTTTATTGAACCAAGCTTACAGAAGTCTACTGCAGCAGTCTGTTTGCATTTCTTCCTCGCTTGAAATGGCAGCCCTTCCAAACTCAACCAGTTCTCATCCAATCAAGATTTTAGTTATGAAGGATTGTTTGTTGTGGCATTGATTCCTTCTGGATTAATTGTCTTTAATTAAGAGAGTGGAGGTTGTGATTACTGTTTTTCTACTATGTAGTAATAAATGTGTTTCGTCAGAGTTTTCTTCAGGTTTTACCTTTTTATAAAGTTGAGGACTTTATTTTTCCTTTCTTTCTGTGATGATCATGGAATCATAGAATGGTATAAGTTGGAAGGGACCCCAAGGATCATAGAGCTCCAACCCCCATGCCACAGGCAGGGCCACCAACCTCAGGCCTGGATCTACACTAGGTTGCCCAGGGCCCCATCCAACCTGGCCTTCAACACTTCCAGGGACGGGGCATCCACCACCTCTCTGGGCAGCCTGTTCCAGCCCCTCACCACTCTTTCTGTAAAAAACCTCCCCCTAATATCTAATCTAAACCTTCCTTCCTTTAGTTTTAATCCATTCCCCCTTGTCCTGTCATTGTCCATCCTTTTAAAAAGTTGAATCCCCTCCTGCTTATAAGCTCCCTTCAGATACTGGAAGGCTGCAATGAGGTCCCCCCGCAGCCTTCTCTTCTCCAGACTGAACAAGCCCAGCTCCCTCAGCCTCTCTTCGTAGGGCAGGTGGCTCCAGCCCTCTAATCATCTTCGTGGCTCCTCTGAACCCTCTCCAACAGTTCCACATCCTTCTTGTATTGGGGGCCCCAGATCTGGACACAGTACTCCAGATGGGGCCTCACGAGGGCAGAGTAGAGAGGGACAATCCCCTCCCTGTCCCTGCTGGCCACCCCTCTTCTAATGGAGCCCAGGATACCATTGGCCTTGCGAGCTGCAAGAGCACACTGCTGGCTCATGTTAAGTTTCTCATCCACCAGAATCCCCAAGTCCTTCTCAGCAGGGCTGCTCTCAAGAAGCTCTTCTCCCAGTCTGTATCTATGGCTGGGATTCTTCTGGCCCAAGTGCAACACCTGACACTTGGCAGTGTTGAACCTCATTAGGTTCACCCGGGCCCATTTCTCCAGCCTGTCAAGATCCCTCTGGATGGCTTCCTTTCCTTCTAGGGTGTCGACCACACCACTCAGCTTGGTGTCATCCACAAACTTGCTGAGGGTGCACTCAATTCCATCATCGATGTCATTGATAAAGATGTTAAAGAGAACCGGTCCCAAGACAGACCCCTGGGGGACACCGCTTGTCACCGGCCTCCACCTGGACATAGACCCATTGACCATCACCCTTTGGCTACGGTCTGTTAACCAGTTTCTTATCCACTGGATGGTCCACCCATCAAATCCACATCTTTCCAATTTAGAGAGAAGGATGTGATGGGGGACTGTGTCAAAGGCCTTGCACAAGTCCAGGTAGATGACATCGGTTGCCTTCCTTTTATCTACTGATGCTGTCACTCCATCATAGAAGGTCACCAGATTGGTAAGGCAATCTCTGCCAGGAGATGTTGCAGTTGCTTTAAAGCTGTTTTTCATCCTTCCTATTTGTAATTCTAGTTTGTTTTACATCCATGTGGCAATCTTTGAGTACAGTAGAGCTATGTGTGATGCCAGCATACCTGAAAAGACAAAACATCTTGTGTACTACAAATGTATGTTAATGAAAAGATCATTTACAGCCTGAACTGTTTTTAGGGAACAACTTGTGTCTTTGTTAAGCCTATTGAGCTCAAAATTGAATATGAGATTTCTTGTCAGCTTCTGTATCTCAGCTTTCCAGAAGACTCAAAACGTCTGACTGTTCTCAAAGTCTGTACAAACTAACTGGAGATGTGATTGAATTTTAATGAGAAAGTGGTAGAAACATAAATCTAGCCCAGTAAGAAAAGTTAAGGAATAGCTCTAATTCAAAAGGGAAAATATTTCACTCCAGTTAATGCTAATGAGGTTTCTCTGAACATAATTAGAGAAAGTAAATTTTCTGTGTCAACAAACAAAAAAGCTTATTCAGACACATCAGAATATTTTACATATGCAGTGCTCTTTACTGGCAAATTGAAGAGTTCTTTGTAAGTACTTGTTACTAAAATTCCAACATTGTCCTGCTGATGTAGATAGGTACTTAGCTGTTTCGTTCTACAGCCAGAGATACTATATTAAATGTCAGTCAGAGCATTAAATTTAGAGATAAGGATGAGCCTTTGTATCAGATCTTGCTTCTCTACTCTAATAACTGATTATATTTTGGGAGGGAGGGAGGAAGAAGCAGAAAGTTTCCCCGGCATTAATAGTCTGATTCTGATTTCAGCTAGGCATTAATTACTTTGCTGAAGAAACTGTCACTTTTCTGAAGTAGCAAATAGTCTTAGAAGAGACAATATGTCTTTGGTGGCATTATGTAATGTTTTAATTTTTAGTATAAAGAGTTCTGAGAAAATTATTAGTACCACAATCCACTTACTTTAAGCCATCGTAATATTTTTTTTCAACCTTTAAAAGCCTCCATACTTTCAGCATACCTGCATCAGAGCAGTAAGATCTATGTGAAAAAGCTTTGTATGAGAATAATTTGGCAGGAACGCCACAATTCCCCTGTTAGAGTTGTCTACCTGAGCTTTACTGGGGGCAAGATGCCATCTCATCAGATGAAGTTACTTCCGTTCATAAATAATGCAACATCCTGTTTTATTCTAGTTTAATTAGAGCAATTTACTGGTCTCTGATCAATAAAAGCATAAAACTGGGAAAAAAGAGAAGTGTATGTGTGCATAAATCTAAAGCAAACTCAGCCACATCAATTTACTACATAAAGGGCACTTCCATCAGAACGGAGACTAGCAGTGAAGTGGATCTGTATTGCTCCGGGTCAGTTTCCATGGCAGGCACGATGGAATGAGAAATATAAGCCACACTGAATTTGAACAAAGAGAAGGATAATTTATGCATCAAAGAAAATCTTAGAGAAATGTGTTACATTTTTACTGCCTGACAAATAATACCTGATTAAATCCTTTCAGTGTCTGGCCCATAGATCCTCCTCTGTATTTGGTTGAAAACTACAATCACAAACTCGGGAGCATGATTTGGTTTAGATGGGTTTCTCTGTCTTGTTTCACAACAGAATCTACAAATTCACTGCGAGCAAAATTTAATAAATACTTTTTTAATTATTAAACTCTTGTTGATCTGAACTTCTAAATATAGCTTGCCATCCAGCAAACTCTTGTCTGCCACGTGAATGCTGTGGATACCAATAATACAAGCTTTCTTCTTGATGCTTAGGAAAAGAATCCCAGTATGCACTTACAGATGAAATGATCAGGAAATATCTTTTCACCTTTTCAAGCTTCCTGTTTGATCCTTAAAACTGCAGTCAGAGGAAGGCAAAAGCATGAAAGCATTTCTGGAAAAAAAAAAAAAAAAGCAGCACCTTTGAGTGTTAATGTACTGTTGGAAGCTTTAAAGATGTAAAATGGTGTTTGCAGCCTGGCAGTTTGGGGAGCTTTTTCAGAATTAAACCTTTGCAAATGTCTCCATTACTCATGCTGATAAGGAGCTATGAGTTGACATTCTCCCCAAGTCCTTCTCCTGGGCAGGACATGCTGATGTTTCTCTGGCAAATGTAGCTAAAATTTCTGCAGGAAAAGATGTGCATTTGATCCATATCCAGGAACAAGTAGGCGTAGGATAGAAGAGTCAACAACATTCACCGAAATTATTCAGTAGCTTAGAGACAGCACAGATTTTCACACAAGGCAAAAAAAAATTCAGATATCTTTGTGACATTGAGCCAACATCCATGTGTTGGGTTTTTTGTATGAGGACAGTTGTCCAGGTCAGGGTAAATTAATTCATTAAGGTCAAAGCTGACTTGCACCAAGTTTTATGTAAGTCTGGAGAAATTCTGTTGCAATGAAGTTAGCTTGAAGGTATGAAATAAAGCAGGAGGTTGGATTGTCTGGCATGTCAATCTTCTTTCCCTCTTGAGAAGCTTACTAATCGTGCAAAGGCAAGTCTGCTGATGTTGTAAACATTATTCACATTGAAATGAAATATTATAATGGAAGGAAGGAATTGTGAAAGCTAGTGTGGAATATTAATACTTCTTGTACCCTGTGTCAAGAGGCATAGGAACAGGAAGGTAGCTCTTCGTCACTCAGGATGTGATTAATAATGTCTCATTATTTTGTTCAGGAACACCTAAAACAAAAGACTCCTGAGCTGAAGTAGGTGCCTAGCATGGCAACCAAAGCTTGGGTTTTCAAACAAGTTTTTGTTCTAAGATCTGAAATCCCACTAAGTGGAGACGAAGTTCTTAACACGCTTGCTCTCTTTTGAGCATCTTGGTTTAAGCATATTTATTGCTCAGTTTATGTGGTTTCCTGATGTTGAAGTGCCACAGAGACTCTGGTGTCTGTGTAGGATGATGTATTCAAAATTATTAATTCACAAACATACCCAAGTACCACACTGTGTCACAGTCTACACCTTACCACCTCACCCAGTGTAAATATTGCCTGTATTTATTATTATTCATTGTTAAGGTATCTACTCTTGGTTGAACAAGATAAACCTCAAATTAGTCCTGTAAAAAATAACAGGTACCTTTTTCTGTTCCTTTTTTTCATAGTGGGGAAAGTGGTGCTGGAAAGACAGTAGCTGCTAAATACATCATGAGTTATATCTCCAAAATTTCAGGAGGTGGCCCTAAAGTACAGGTGAGTTGATGCAGTAATACTGAAGCATAAGCATAGTCTAAAGATTTACTTCAGAGGGAGAACGACAAAGGTCTGTCTTGGCAGACCCTGGCAGCCAAGTGTCACTCTACAGAAGCTTGTTGGTGAGCAACTAGAAATGCATACATGCCCTGAACACCAGAGACAACTGAAGTGGGCAGTGAACTGCTTGCTTGCAGATGGCTGGGCTGCCTATGTGTGGTGGGAGCCATATGAGGGAAATCCACAGACCCAGAATCATCTCTAATGTTTTGTGGCTCTCATGCTGAATTATGTCTACAAGTATTTATTTTTTTAGTTAAGGGCACTTTAAGAATAACCACCACTCTCCTTTCAGTAGAAGTGTGGGTTTCTTCCTCCTGTGTGGGCATTCTGCTGAAAACGGAACTGTCTTTCTGGGTTGGTACTGTTTGCATTAAATCTCTGATTTCACTAATTGAGTGAATTGGCTGTAAAAATTCCCTTAATGACGTTATGGTGTCATTCATTGACTGACAGGCAGCAGTAGGTAGGTAGTAACTGCTTTTGCCAGTCCACTCTCTGAGTGTTTACTGTAATTTTGTGCTTTATTGCAGTCTGTGATGTTGAGTAGGTTTCTTCCACTCAGTTTTGTGCAACAGCGATACTGGGAACAGTTCAGTAACCCAGAGAATGATCCAGAGGAAGTATGCCTTGGGTTATTTTTGGAATACTTTATAAGTAAATATATTAATTTCTCTTGAAATAAAATTAACTTTTCTCTTGACAGCCCAGCATGCACTGGGTTTGTTCTGAAGCTAGTATCTTGTCCATACTTCCGACTCCTAGGATCAGATAAAGAAACAATAGTAACACACTTCATTGCTGGATAGCAGCACCATTGATCTCAAAACAGGTTGCTGAAGCACTTGGTGATTCCTAAATTTCATGCTGCTCTGACTTGGTTAGTTGTGGTTCCAAACCCCCAAAAGTTTCAAATGCTCATGTGTAAGAAGGGAATTGTTTAAAATCAAGATGATGAAAAAACCAGATGAAGTTATTGGCTGTGTTGCTTGGCAAAACAGTGAACAGAAGGACCAAGTTTTAGCCTCAGGCATTTTATTCAATTTTGTGGGATTTCCTTCAGAAGAAGGGAACTAGAAGCTCTGAAAAAAAACCCCAGATTCTATTCCTTATTTGATCAAAAGGACTTCTTACAGATGCTTTTTAAACATACAGTTTACATGTGTTTTTCTAGAAAATCTGTAAGAACTTTAAAAATGTCTATTTTTTAATCTCTCTTTCTCTTGTTTCCTGAAATTTTAGCATGTTAAAGATATTATTCTGCAGTCCAACCCTTTACTGGAGGCTTTTGGGAATGCAAAAACTGTACGGAACAACAACTCCAGCAGATTTGTAAGTCCCTCTGTGTTAGAGGTTACTTTATTCTTCCAGCTTCTGTCCTGTTTCAGAGATGGTATTCAGGAGTCTAAAATAAATTGTCTGCAAATGAGAGAAATCAAAGTGAAATGTAAAGTGTGTGTATGTGTTGAGGGGCCTCCATTTCTTTCTGTATAGGTTGTGCGTTTGTTTCTCTTACAGTAGGTACTGGTCGCAATTTATTTATAAAATGTTCAGTCTGCAAGCAGATAACTTAACTGCAGAAACCTGGCCAGCTTTCCAGATCAGTCAAAGAGATGCCGTAGTAGAAGTTTAAAAAAAAATTTTAAAATTAATAGCTTTCTTTAAGGATGGTTTCATCTGGTTTTTGACTTGTTTGTTAGGAATGCCTTTACTGATACATACAGAAAGATATCAGGAGCTATTTTCAGTCTGTCATAAAACACTCTCTATTGCAAAGTGACTGTTTGCTAAACAACATCCTGTGGGTTCTGTCTGTAAAAGTTGCTTTACCGATTTGAGATTTGTTCCCCAGCCAGCGTGAATGTCACTGCAGTTATGTCTCCCTGAAAGAAACAGATAATTGCTTAACCTTGCTTCCAAGCTGAACGCTGTTTGCTGTTGGTCATAAACATGTTAAATTTACTTCCCATATAGGTGACCCTTACGGTTTCCATCACACAGAGAAGAGTCTCAGCAGTGAAACGCTGCTATTCAATTCCTCTCAACATTTGCATTAATATATGACATATTATCCTGAGTCTTGAGCTGTGTACATGCAGAAAGAGAGATATGTGATAGTTCAAGAATCTAAGCTTAGCTTATACCTTGAGGTGGCTGTGTGACTGCATCCACAAAGATGACTATCTTAGTAACTGTCTTTGACATACAGTGTACGTGCATGATTTCAAATTTGTATTTATCATTCAACAGCTTTAATTATTTATTGCAGGGGAAATACTTTGAAATCCAGTTTAGCCCTGGTGGAGAACCAGATGGAGGGAAAATCTCCAACTTCTTGCTGGAAAAATCTCGAGTGGTAATGAGGAATCCTGGAGAGAGGAGTTTTCACATTTTTTATCAGGTCAGAAGTGTCTAGGTCCTTTCCCAGTTACTTAAAATAACTAGTACCATTTTTTCCTTTCGATTGCAAAGTCGTTCTCACCACAGTGAGATTACTGAATGCATACTCAGGAAGGTAACCTGGATATTACTGGGAAGCTTGATAGCATGTTAAGACACCATCTAACAGACCTACTGAGCCACCTCTCAGCTCCAGAAGAGAAGCACTTCAGTAGGCCTTCAAGGGCCTCGCTTGGAAATTCCTGTTAGCGCTCAATAAAAAGTCCAATAGAATATAATAGAAAATGAGAACTTTCCCAAGAGGTTTCTTTCTAATCTGGCCCTGTAATTGCACCTTTTGCTTTGGAATTCCTTAGAACAGCTATGAGAGAAAGAAGGGAACAGCAATCTGGTCCTTTGGCCTGAACGATTAACAAAACATGAGGTGAATACATACCTGGCACACCAGTAGCTGTATCTTTCTCAGTAATTTCTGGCTCATTCAGCTGTCTCCCATGTGCTTCATCGCTGCTGCAGATTATTGTATGATACCTAATTTTGGGGCGTTTATTCTGCAGCTAATTGAAGGAGCCTCTGCGGAACAAAAAAGCAGCCTTGGGATTACCAGTATGGACTATTATAACTATCTGAGTCTTTCTGGCTCCTACAAAGTTGATGACATCAATGACAAATCAGATTTCCAAGAAACATTGGTGAGTTTTTTACTCTACAATTTGCATATTGGTGAATGTGCACTGATTTGTAGCAAAGACATAGATGTATTAATGTGGAAATGAGAAATTAACGTAGATTTAACTTGCATTTTACACTGAGGAGGAGGTATGTTACTCTGAAGAGGTTCTGTGTTGCAGCCCAAGAATCCTGAGAATATAGAAGACACTTCTTATAGAAAGGCCTTTTGGTTTCTGTTTGTTCTTTCTCAGAAGGGTGCAAATTTAATGAAATTTAATTGAATGCAAATAATTTGCAGTATGAAAAATGTGAAGTGCAAATGAACTTGGGGTAGATGGAAGTACAAGAGTGCTCTGTTTTAGCTGTAACAGTTCTTATCCAGTGCTGCTGCCAATTCATTGTGTGACCTTGATGCAAGTCATGTCAACTTGCTGGTTTCCTGCTATTAGAAATGTAATATTTAAAATAAGCATATTAACACATTTATGTAGCATACTTAAAGGCCTAAATATAAATATTCATTACTGTTTTTTCTAGTTAATTCGGGGTTTTCTGTATGTTACCATATACTCTAGACTCAGAACATTGTTGTGTTGTGGATTATTTTCTAGTACATGGCTGAAATTCACAGCCTAAGCCAGATAGACTACACTGCTTTCTAGAGTCATTCATTAGAGCTTCAGTATTTAGTCTCAGTGGATAAACTGTCTCTGTAGAAGGAATAACATTGTCTCTGAAGTTCATTGTTTCCCATTGTGCAGTGAAACTATTTCTTGCTTCAGAGCAGGTCCTTGCATTTTAGTAACTGTAATTTTTCCAGATTTTATTCTGCCAACGCATCTTCAAAATTGTGTAGATGCTTCTGTAGCTAATTAAAAAAAATACAAGAATGCTGAAGCGGGACATCTGGCACCTTTTGAAACTTCAGTGCAGGCTGTAATGAAATTTGGTTGCCTTATGTATTTGATCTGTTTGAAATCTTAAAAGGTCACTGAACAAACTCTGACTGATTCAATCTTGTTTTGCTTCCCAGCATGCAATGAGTGTGATCGGGATCTTTGCAGAAGAACAGGCATTGGTGCTGCAGATAGTAGCAGGAATACTGCATTTGGGAAACATCAGCTTCAAAGAAGTTGGCAACTATGCAGGAGTGGAGAGTGAGGAGTGTAAGTACCCTGGAAGCTGTTAGAGGATTAGCAGTGGGCTTGACACCCAGATGGCCAGAAGGGAACTGCTCTCTTGAGCAGCTTATCTAAGTGTGGGGCTGCAGTGTTTGGTACTGTGAGCCCTGTTTCATCTTGTACAATGCCACTGATGTAATAGGAGTGCAGTTTTGCATTCTGAGTTGAAGAACTCCCTTTCCAGCCTTTGAGTATGAAGTAGCAGAATCATGAGAAACCCTTTTGAGCAAACTTGAACTCAGCATGTTTTGTATGTGGCTTGTCTGACCTTGTTGCCCCATGAAAGCAGCTCCCAGTTTGTGAAGTATTCCTCATCTCAGGTATGCAGTCAGTGCTTTGGCAGAGATATGTATCTGCATCCAGAAGTGCCTTGAAAATACACATTCAGGATTGAATTGGAATGCACAGCTAACGTGGAACAGAACTGTGCTATCTCATGTTTATCAGCCTCATTATTAGGCACATCTACTGCCCCTGCATCCTTCACCTCCGGCTGCTGTTTTGTATCAGCTAGGCCCACACCAGCAAGCTGTGAAAGATTAATGGAGCTTGAGTTTTAAACATTTTTGTCATGATTTATACCTTGCAGTTAGTGTTGATTTTGTACTACTTTGATAGCTTAAGTACAGAGTGGATCAGCACCAGCTTTTATGTATCTATCTTAACTCTTACTTCAGAATGGTCCTTACATACAGGGAAATGGTTAGTTTAGTTTTAAGTAAGTTCAACGTGAATAAAATCTCGTGCAGTCAAGTTCCCACTCCAACTGTATTAGGTATTTGGTTTAAGAAACTGGGAAATATAAAAGTTACTACTTTTTAACCTTAGTTTCTTAATTTGAGAGAATAGTGAGTGAACCCAAAGAAAAACATTTTGTGACATTTTATACATCCAAAGACAAGTATGGGCTTAGTTTATATGCCTTAAGGTTCCAAATGAGCTACTGTGCTTCCATTTAAATCACAGTATTAAATCTTCCAATGAAATCAAGACATTTAATAGGCAGATGAGGTGGTGTGTTGTGTCAAAAGTGACAAACTGAAGAGACATTGAAAATAAGTTGGTAAATGTGAATGTATATCCCTGATCTTTCACATACGCCATAGTTCTCTGGCTCAATGGGATATAAATACCAAAGCTTTGTAGAAATAATACATTGGGGAAAAAAGAGCATAGAATGAGTACAGAATGTTTTCACAAACATACTGCATTTTAAAGAACCCAGAGGAGAAACAGCCATGTCTGGTGCAATTTCAGCATTATGAAGTTGAAAGTTGGGGTTGTTTCTCTTTCTATTAATCCTCCCTACAGTTTACTGTTTGTCCTAGCTAATGAAGTAATAAAGTTTTAATAGCCTGGAGAGCCACAAAAGATAAACCATGATGAAAAAACACTGATAAGTTATGCTTTGTTCAAGTCTTAACTAATAAAAAAGCTTAAGAATTTGAGTATTCTTGTTATTATATAGCGAAGTACAGAAAAACATGCAAAGACCATTCTTCAAGACACCAAAAACTCTAGTCTCTTACTCTGTCTCTTAGAATCAAATCCATATACGGATGATTCTTGACATTTAGACAAATGCAGCTTTTAAAACAGTGATTTTTACTCTGTTGTATGTTACAGTGCTTGATTACATTAATAGTTGAAAAGAAGGTTCTCGATATTTATGGCAAATCATGCCAGATACTACTTGTTCTCTCCGGGAGGCACAAAACCATTTAAATGGTCTTTCTTTACACTTCCACTGTATTGGAAAGATATGGCTTACACTTTCTGAAAACCAGTGAATTGAACCTAGTCTTTTCCAGCATTTCTTCACAGATTGTATTTAAAGCTATTCCACAGAATGCTGTTGATTACTCTTTGAGGATCATTTATTCATTTACATGCCTATCCTGCTTTATAGCAATTTCTAGATGGTGTATCTGTGGTCTCTAACCAGGGAAAACAGTCAGGCATCTTAAGAATGTGAAGTTACGTCAAGTCATGTCCAGCTGTTCTTCCTTTACAGTAAATCATTAGCCCTGTGAAGAAGGAAGAGTTTGAGGGATGCAGTGTGGTTCTTACCATTATGGTCTCTGCATGTATTCTTACAGTAGTATTGGCTAAATACTTAGGCTGGCATCTTTATATTATACGTGACCATATTTGGTCTGACTACCTACAGTCTTTTCCATTCCAAAGCACGTGATGTTTGACCTTCTCAGGGATATTGCCAGTGGCACAACTTCAGTTGTGTGCTTCCTGGTACCCCAGGGTAAATTTAACCAGCCTACTCCTGGCAATAAATCAGATTTTAGAAAGCTGGTGTTAATTTGCAGTTTTAAAAATAATTTTGGATTACTGTACTGAAGGTTTTAACAAAATCATGCTGTGATGTTACAGATGTGTGAAGCACAAGTGGTTGCTGCCTTAGTGGTTATTTTACATCCTACTCACATCAGTAAAGTAGATCTGAAAGCAACAGAGGAAACACTGTTAGAGAATTATGTGGTTTAGTGCAATACCAACTCCAGGAGCTGCCCTCAGAAGCTATTTCCATATGCTTTCAAGCCGTTTCTCATTTCCCATTCTGTAAGGGGCGTGACACCTGCAGGTAACATCTGCACCGTGTGAGAATGCAGAGAACACTAGACCTCTGACTGCTTATTGCATAGACTTTTTTTTGCAGCTTTGCTTTTAAACAATTTACAAGGTACTTTTAGAGTAAGGGATTAAAAAGCTGAAACCAAGTAATTGCCAAGGCAATTGAAGAATTTTTGCAATATCCTAACTTTAGAGGAAGAAAGGGAAAGAATATTGGGAAGCAGATAGGGTGCTTTTTATTGTATTTTAAACATTTTTTCATTTACAAAGAATTTTCAATGGTGTCAATTTCATTTAATGTGTGAGCTCAATGTTTTATTTCCATCTCCTCCAAAAGTGATTTTTTCAAACCACATAGTTCAAAACTATGACCTAAGCCAAGTGACATGTTTGAAGGTACAGAAGTAGCTGACTATTTTACTTCAGGATGGCTTATCTTAATTGAAGTCCACATATGTAAAGAATTTAAAGTGTCCTTGGGGAGCTGAGTGAAACTTCAAAGGCATAAATCCCTCCTCTTTTTCTTTTTAAGCTGCATGGTCAATGAGGTTTAGTGCTGATGATTGTTATTAGAGATAGAGCTAATTTTCCCCCCCCTTCATTCTGTATTGGTTTAGTCTGTACAACATGATCCAGCAACTCTGATCTTTCTTGCAGTCTTGGCTTTCCCTGCTTTTCTCCTGGGAATTAACCAGGACCGCCTAAAAGAAAAACTGACCAGCAGACAGATGGACAGCAAGTGGGGAGGCAAATCTGAGTCCATTAATGTAACGCTAAACGTGGAACAAGCCTGCTACACCAGAGATGCACTGGCCAAGGCCCTTCATTCCCGTGTTTTTGATTACTTGGTGGATGTAAGTTGGATTTCCTTGATTCTACTAAAGTATCGGAACAAGTACAAGTGCACTAGTTCCTTGCAGTGCTGCTTTTGTCAGTCATTTCTGTCACCCAGTATGTGTCTTTGCCTAAACGGGAGCAGCAGCACTGAGCAGCGGGTGGGAGCATGACCACAGATAGCAGAGACAAGGCACTGATTGCATGACAAATGCTGTGCTTTGAACCAGACAAGCTATGCTTTCAGCTCTGTTTGCTCAGTCTCCTGCCACAGCTGTCTCACGTGAAATCCATACTTCTCGGAGTCTTACTCCCTCCTATGTAGCCGAGTATTTTCAGATGAGCAGAATTAGTGGATTATGGTCCTCTGCTCTCTTATCCCACCCTCTTGCAGAGAACCCCTTGGGCATCCTGATGCTGTGACGTTTGAGCAAACTCACATTCCATGCTGATGTACTCTATTCAGAATGAGACCCCAGGCCGGGGAGAGGAGATACTTACCTTTGGCCACAAATGCTGGCTAGATGAAGAAGCATCCTTCATGGTGGCACTGCTTGTGTCTCAGAAGTCTTCCTCTTCTTGACAGCTCTAATTCCCACAGTGTTTTTGTGCCAACACTGACACTGCTAAGTAGGGGAGTACAGAAATAGGTTAAAAGATTCATGGTAGCACCTGCAAAACACATCAGATATTAGATTTTAAACTTTTTTTGTTGACTCCTTTAATTGAGCCAGGTACACCAAAGTGGGAAGTATTTTTACAAAGAGTAGGTCCAAAGGCTCACTAACCTAGAAAACAGGAGAACATGCTGTTCATTTCCTAACTGTTAATAACATTCCATTAAAAAGTGAAAGTAACATACCCTGTTACATACATTCGTGTTCCATTCAAATATGTTCTTTTTGAAGAAACCAACTATTTTGATATAAAGACTTAAGGATATGGATATATTTGTTAAGTATATAAACAACACTTCGGTTTACATTTTGTTTCTGTTTTATTAGTCTATTAATAAGGCTATGGAGAAGGACCATGAAGAATATAACATTGGTGTCCTTGATATTTATGGCTTTGAAATATTCCAGGTAAGGCAGTGTGGTACTCGGGATTTGACCTGATCTGACCTGAGACAGGGGTTTTTTTGTTATTTAGAGTGGGGGATGTGTGTGTGTAATCCAAAACAGAAAAAAACCCAAATCCTGTGACCAGAATAAAAGCAAAAAAACCCCCCAAAACCCTGAAACACAAGTACAAGAAATAAACCAACCCAAGCTTCCTGGTCATTGAGTTCCCTCGTGAGGCCCCAGCTGGAGTCCTGTGTCCGGATCTGGGGCCCCCAGTACAAGAAGGATGTGGAACTGTTGGAGAGGGTTCAGAGGAGCCACGAAGATGATTAGAGGGCTGGAGCACCTGCCCTACGAAGAGAGGCTGAGGGAGCTGGGCTTGTTCAGTCTGGAGAAGAGAAGGCTGCAGGGAGACCTCATTGCAGCCTTCCAGTATCTGAAGGGAGCAGAGAAACAGGAGGGAAACCAACTTTTTAAAAGGGTAGACAATGGCAGGACAAGGGGGAATGGATTAAAACTAAAGGAAGGAAGGTTTAGATTAGATATTAGGGGGAAGTTATTTACATAGAGAGTGGTGAGGTGCTGGAACAGGCTGCCCAGAGAGGTGGTGGATGCCCCGTCCCTGGAAGTGTTGAAGGCCAGGTTGGATGGGGCCCTGGGCAACCTTGTGTAGATCCAGGCCTGAGGTTGGTGGCCCTGCCTGTGGCAGGGGGATTGGAGCTCTGTGATCCTTGGGGTCCCTTCCAACCCAGATCATTCTATGATTCTATGATTCTCACTGGTAACGTCTCACTTAATAAACATGAAGTATTGAAGAAACTTCAGAAAACTTGGTAATTGGTCTGACATTGAACATCTGTAAAATCAGCAACCCACCCATCATTGACAGTGTTTCTTTGAAGCTTTTTGCTAGCATACAAATGAAGAATTACTGTATATAAAGCACAAGACTAATTTTTAAATTGTTTCCTTTTTTATAGAAAAATGGTTTTGAACAGTTCTGCATCAACTTTGTTAATGAAAAGCTCCAGCAGATTTTTATTGAACTGACACTGAAGGCAGAACAGGTAACCAGACATTATTTTTTAATTCATAAGTGAGCTACTGCTTTTTTAGTTTATGGAAAAAAATCAAGGTTTCATCATCTAACAATAAAATTTGCCTTGTTAAGCAAGACAAAAAAGCCCAACCTTTGTTGTTGGCTAACCCTAAAGCTGTAAACCACATCAGCTACAGACATGTGTTCTCTAACACAGCGGTACGGAAGTGAGTCCATGCAGTCATATGACTCTGCCCAGACTTGCTGCATATTCTGACTCATGGACAGAAATGGAAAACTGCAGCTTGGTTCCATCCCTCTGCTTTCGTTGGACACGACACACAGTTAAATAGGAATGCTTTTCATTTCCTCCAGACATTCCCCTACTTTTATAAAATATATATAGATATGTGAATTAAGTAGATTAATGAGACAAATGCAAGAATACATCTGAAAGCATTTGCAGCTCTGCTCACAGTCTTACTGCAAAAGTCTCACTTTACACACTGAGCTTCTGCATGGGAGGGCAGAGAGAATGCAGCTGAGACAGAAGCATTGTGTGCAGTATGAGCTCAGGCCTGGCACCAACTTTAGGACAGAGTTTTCAAGAATGCACATACACAGTCGCCTTTGTATAAAAGTAACTGATTATTGCAGTTTAACACAGAAATGACCTGCTCAGTGCCTAGCTGAACTTGTATGTGTGCAACTTGAGGGGGGCAATTTTATTAAATTTTAGTATGAATTTTTTCCCCAGTCTTCTAGCTTCTTTCTAGTTACAGGAATTGCACACAGAATAAGAGAGCTGTGTCTCCATTGCATGTGCATTTCTTAAAGCGTTGTTTGTGAGTCTGCTCCTTGATAGGCCTGTCCCAATCTTAATTTTTTAAATAGATTGATTAGTCTGTGGGTGCTTAGGTGCACGATCAAGATACTGTAACACTCACTTTGTTACCAGGTTATGAAAGACAATGTAGGGGACCACGGCGAGGGATGAGATGCATCTCTTGGGCAGTAGAGAGCTGGGTTTAACTGTCATGGGTCACTTCCCCCACCTCCCCCCAGTCGTGCACTTGACAGGCCGTTCCAAACACGAGCAGTGCAGAGCTGGCGTATACGTCCTGCTTTGTACACCTTGTCCTGTGTGCACAGTGCAGAGGAACATTGCCATCTTTCCTTTTACTTCACAGGAAGAATATGTGCAAGAAGGAATTAGATGGACGCCAATAGATTACTTTAACAACAAAATAGTGTGTGACCTTATAGAGAACAAAGTGGTAAGTACTTAGAACAAACAGATGGAAAAATCAGGATTTTTCTCTACAGTATTTGTGCACCTGCTTTGCTGTCAAGCGTGTTCATAGGAAAATGCAAATACTGTTGTTCAGTTACTGAGTCATACTAAGACTATATATAAAATCTTACATAAGATGTCTTATAAGAGCTCTAAGCTATATGTCATCTAAAATACATTATCTAAGGTATGAACCAGAAAGAGAGCTATAAGGTAACATGATTGATGTGTGACTAAAAAGAATATGATGGAAATAAAAATTTTATCCAAAATTTATGCCTTGAAGTTCATGGCATCACCTACTGTACATCAGATAAGGTGCTTTCTGTCCCTGGGAGATGTATTTCAGTTTGGGGAAGCAACGGTATCAGCTTCCTTTGAGGTAATGACGCAAATTAAGCAGAAACAAGTGAAGAGGAAGTATTGAAAAGTGTTGTAAATAAATTGTGTCTTTGCTCCACAGAATATTCTGCAGTTTAAATTCTTTGTGGTGGTCTTTGGAGTGACAACAAATGTTGAGATGCCCTTTAGGACAGAATTAGGGCCTTTTTCCTAACTAGTTCTTATCTCTCATGTAAGCCAGATAATTTTAACAGCAATTCAAGTACTATAGCAACTTGTGTTTAAATGCACATCAAATTTTGCCCTTCTAAATCTGTATCAGGATAACTACAGGAAAAGGATAGGATTTCTGTCCCAATCTTAGTTACTTAGCTCTAAGTTTGTCAAACTACAGCATGTGAGTTTCAACACTTACCTCAGATGTGGGTTTATTTTTTTGGTGGAATGAAAAAGAATATTGCCTTGCAAAGGAATTAAGCTAAACCGAATGTTTGGTGTTTTGGGGGTTTTGAGTTGTAACAGCAGTCATTGTTTTCCCCACCATTTCCCACTATCATTACAGGAAGTGTAATGGCATCTTCCCCCCCACCCCTTGTTATTTTTCTTCAATGTGTTAGAATCCCCCAGGGATTATGAGCATTTTAGATGATGTGTGTGCCACAATGCATGCAGTGGGAGAAGGAGCTGACCAAACACTGCTTCAAAAGCTCCAGATGCAGATTGGGACGCATGAACATTTCAACAGCTGGAACCAGGGATTTATCATTCATCATTATGCTGGGAAGGTAATGTGGAAAATCAGCACTGGCTTGGGTGTAATGTATATATAAAGAGAAGGAACAGTAACGAAAGGAAGGGGGAAACCCTGCAGAGGGCTGTTCTGATTTTAAATAGCCAGATTATCTCTGGAGGCAGTGTCCTCCTTTTACAACACAGGGAGGTTAGAATAAATCACCCAAACATATGTCCTTTGCATAGGCGAGATGAATCTGGGCCTTGCTGCTATCAAACATACTGACCAAAACTTAGTATTATATGTAGTAAATGCCCCTAGTATTTTTAAATTAAAATTGTAATTGTTGGTTATAGTAACAGTAAATGTGAAGAATTCAGATATAAAAGTGACCTTAGGTGAAACCTAAGTGAAACTGGGAGTATAATGTTCAGTTCTATCTTCCTTTGGTATATTTCCAAGACTGTTCCTGATTCCAGTTACAGTTAACAACACTAAACCCATATGCAAAAATTTCTCTTCAATAATATTCAATATTAAATTCCCTGGTGTTGTATTACATTCATTAGCTCCATAACAGCCTTTTTCACTGAATTTAAGTATACAGATGAATTCCCTTTGTGTTTGTTGTGAAAGAGTTAACTAATAATATATGCAAGGATTTAGTGATCATTGTACTATTTTTGTTACACCAGACTAACCAAAAAGTTCAGAGTAGCTACTGATGAGGACAGAATTTAAATTTTCTTTAATTAAAATTAAGCTCTCAACTTACCACAAACAATCAATTTCCACCTTGGCCCAGGTATCTTATGATATGGATGGATTCTGCGAGAGAAATCGGGATGTTCTTTTCATGGACTTGATTGAACTCATGCAGAGCAGTGATTTGTACGTAAGCAAACCTTGCTTAAAGCTAGGAATAACGTGTTAATCCAGGCAGATGCAGAAGGCCTGACTTCTCTACTTTGCAGCTTGTGAACTCGTTTGCATAGAAGTGACAATAAAAGATCACTGCAGTAGAACTTGCATTATACTGACATTCTTTTTCTGCAAATCTGAGTAAGGCAGGTACTGCAGTGGCAGAATCAAGTTGTGTAATGACAGCCATTTGTTTTGGCCTCAAGGCCGTCAGTGACTTGGCCTTCTCTCAGAACAGGCACTGTTCTAACATGTACAGTAGCTTTTTGTTATGCATTTTAATTAATTGATGCTTACTTTCAGAAGTGTGCATTTCATTGAGTTTAAAAGTCTGGTTTCGTGTCTTCCAAGACTTTCTAGAATAGCAAGGGTTCTCTCTGTGAGGAATGAAGCTCGTAGAAAATACTGTTCTTAATAGATTTGATGTAACTGCAGATTAAGAGAAATAGCTGTTTGTATTCTGCTCATCTGTCAACTTTCACAGCATGTTCCTTGACATCCCTGCATTGAAATGTCTTTCTATGCCAATGCTGTTTTGTTAATTCTCTCCTAGGCCTTTTATAAAGGCTCTGTTTCCTGAAAATCTTCAAGTGGACAAGAAGGGCCGTCCTACCACCGCAGGCAGTAAAATCAAAGTATGTCTAGCTTTGCTGTGGTAAGGTGTGCATATATGGGTGTGCATTTGTGGGTGGATACCTAAATTTTTAACATACTTTGCTGCTTTTTACTGTACAGGCATTTTTAAAGATATGCACCAGAGATACCTTAATTGCAAAGTGATCCATGGGTTGTTTCAGCTGTTAGGTTCATGTTTTGCCCAGCATCACTGTTCACTAAGTGTTTTGTTCTGCTGCCATTCTACAGCAGTGAATTTTCCAAAGGAGCAATTGATGGTAGTGCTGTTAGTACTTGCATGTGCATAATGAATGAGTCCCTTCACTCAGCCACTTGATGTCCTACAATTAGCTCCAGATAACGGGTCTCTTTATAGTAGAAATGCAGAGGGGCCTGATCCAACACCCACTGAAGTCAACAGAAGTCTCTACATTGTGCCTTGACTAAGGCAGCAAGTATTAGAAGGCAAGCGTCTGTTTGGAGACTGACTATAAGTTATACACTTACTCACTTGCAAACTGTGGAAATCGCTATTTTATCAGCCTCTTTCCTCATAATTTCACCCTGACAGTCATGTTCACCTGATGCTTTCCTTGTCACTCCATACTATATAATGATTTTAATACATCACACAGGGGAGGTAATGTTGCCTTCCATTTACTGATAAATTTTTGATGAGGTGCATATTATCCCAAGACACTTTTTCCAGAAGAGCCAAAGACCAAAGTCAGATCAACTGAATCATCGACAGATGGTTGATAGTTTTTAGAATTCTCTCAGGCTGTACCCTGTCCAGCTCAGATCCTGTTGTTTTCCCTCAATGTTACAGAAACAAGCAAATGACCTTGTTGGCACCCTGATGAAGTGTACACCCCATTACATCCGCTGCATCAAACCAAATGAAACCAAGAAGTCTCGAGACTGGGAGGAGAGCAGGTATGGATTAGCAGAGTATGTGATGAGGAACAGTGCTAATAATCAGAAAAAGCCACAAAACTTCATAACTTGTAATCATACAGCCTACAAAGAGAACTAGATACTCTAAAACCTTCAGAAATTAAGCCTGGCATGAACTCTCCTCAACTTTGAAGATGAGCTGTGGGCACTTGGTCCAAAGCAGCAGTTAGTGTGTGCAGTTCTGAGCTTTTCCTGTATCAGTTGGGAACATTCAGTGTTTGCACGCCACCACCACAATAGGTATATGTAAAGACTCGCTTTTCTGTATTGAATTTGCATTATATGTGAATTCTGACTTTTGCTTTATGCTTTAAAAACAGCTTCTATTAGGTAGCAAAAAAGCCAGCAGGATGTTTGTATCTGCTTTCATGTATCAAACTTACCAGAAAGCCTCTAAGGCCAAGAATGTAGAAGGATCCTTTGTTCCTTCATGACTTTTCAATTCTATTAGCCAGGTCTTTAAAAAGAAGCCGCTAGAATATCGTATTGGGTGATCATATAGACATTAAACAGAATTAAATAATTGGTTTGGTTTATCTCCTCTTTACTTATATGATGCTTTGTAGCAAGGTACTGATTTTTTTTCCCTCACTGAGCTAGGTCATCAGTACGGGTATGTATACTACACAAGGGCCTGCTATAGATAGTGTTTATTACTATATGTCAGGTACTTTTGGTATTGGTGAAAGTGCTGATGAAGCAAGTGGTTATTTTCATCACAGTGAATCAGTTTGCAAAGTCTGATAAAAAGCATTCTTGAGCGTATCACAACATACCAGAACTCTTTTCCTGCCATTTGGTGTGCTGACGAGCACAATTACATGCAGATGTAGAGCAACTTACAGAAGCCACAACTGGGACTGCACTTGAAAGTGTCATTTATGTCTTGGCAGTAAGTGTAGACCCTCTTTCTCTAGCTTTTCCACCCCTGAAAATCCTCCTGTGCAACACTTAATTTACCACTGATGCTGGGGATCAAAGAAGGAAAGTGAGTGATCCCTGAAAAAGTCTATCTAGAATTTTTAAGCCTTAAGTTGGGGGGCTTTTAAAAGCAATCATTTACATATTGGAAAACAGGCCTATTATTGTGGAAGGTGTTGCTGGGAAACCAGTGAAACAAACAAACAAAAAGCTAGTCCTGAGAAAAGGGCAGCTTTCAGGAAACCCTTCTGGGCAAAAATGGGCACCATTAGCTCTTGTTTTCCCATAATGATAATGATATTTGGCAAATGCAACAGCTACTGACAGCTAATGAAATAAAGAATTGTATGCTATCAAATTCATGTGTAGGGCTCACAGTTAGGTCTCAATGGTAATCCTTCATCCCTGTTTAAAAATCTCAACGATCTCTCCCATTTTAAATTGATTTCCCACCTGTTACACTCAGTCCTTACAGCAGATACATATGCTGTAGCTGTTAGCAACATGCCTGGGGAACAGACATTTACATGCATGTGACAACTCCAGTTTAACTTTGTTTCATGATTTTACTGTGAGAAAGTTCCGTGTTGAGGGAAATACAAAACACGACTGACTTTGGGATATCTTGCTGAGTGTTAGGTTAGGGCTTTGTTTTCTTCTGTGGTCACATAATGCTGTATCATATACATGCTCCCATAGTTAATGTGATGCAGTAAGTATTATCTAACCTGCCTATTAGTAGCACACTGCTAGACTGAAAGTTTTACTGAGGAAGGAAAAACAACCTTCACAAAGCCTGTCTCACTTCACACTCACAGAAGCTGTGTCACACCAGTTTTGTATTGCTGTTGAATAATTACAGAATATTTAGCACTGAAACTTAGACCTTGTGTAATATCTAAACCTTGTATAATACCTTAGTTATTCCAAAAATTGGGGTGTTCTTGAAATGTGTTTTTGTTCAGGTACTGGCACAGCCACTTGGTTTTGTATTCAAAATTGCTGCATTAGCTGAATTCCCAGACCCTGACCTGCTTGAGGTTGATGTCTGGAGGGAGATTTTCAGTGTCCTTTTCTCAGAAAGAAAAGGAAAAACAGAAAAATGTCTCAAATTCTCTGTTGCTGGACACTAATACTGGCAGGACAGTAAGAAAATGGGAGTAATACTGCTGCTCTAGTGCATTATTCCAGATGTGAACAGGAGGGAAAGCTATAAACAGGAAAATGTATTTTTGTGCACCAACTTTCTACTGTACCAGGGTTCTTGGAGCAGGTACAAAATACACTTTATTCCTTGAACACAGCAAGATTAAGGAGTGCAGTATTCTTTGTAAGCTAAAAGAGC
The DNA here is from genome assembly GCA_020800305.1 of Porphyrio hochstetteri. Lineage (NCBI taxonomy): Eukaryota > Metazoa > Chordata > Aves > Gruiformes > Rallidae > Porphyrio > Porphyrio hochstetteri. The sequence goes on along the minus strand of CM036915.1, from coordinate 6,908,420 downwards.
CATATCACTCATTTAGTAAAACACCTCTCCTAAGTGTTCTTTAAAAAGAAGAAATAACTGAAGGGGTTTTGTAGTTTGTAGCATGGGATTTCAAAAGTTTTTTCCCTTTATACTGTGAGTCATGCAACAAGAATTTCTCAGCTAGAAAAAGGGGGGGGAATAACCAATGGACTATACACTTTATATTGAAATCTAAAATTTCAAAATAGCTAGACAAATAATATTGAATTAACTGAGAGTTTTTCAGGATTTAAAAAGTCCTTTGCAATATCAGAGTAGTAGTAAGCCAACCACAATTAAATGGCTCCTTACAGGCTCACTTTTTAGATTATGTGTAAGGAAATGCTCTTTCACGTGCTGTTGTTACACTTGCAGGACTAAAATTCTGACTGAAAGCTAAAGCTTTCTGTAGTTTGCCCTGAGAACAGCAGCAGAAGCCCGTGAACACTACATTTCAGAGTTAAAAACTGACATTATCTGTTTCTTCTAGCCACATAACTTAGATGAGGAAATTAAAGAAATGCAAAGCAAAGCTGCAGGTTGCTAAGGAAGCTAACTGAAATTCTTCAAATCAAACCTCCAAGCATTAAATAGTATACTAGCAGGTTATGCAAGAAGGAACATAAAATAATGTACTGCAGCTCCAGAAAGAGGAAAAGGTGCCAAAAGGAAGCTTTTTTCCTGGCTGTTCTTCTGCTTTGAGATTCATGGGGGCATACTCGTTCCCTGTCCAGAGCCTAACTGAACGTGTTTTGCATGAGGGAACTGTAACGGTGTTGGGATGATGATGTTTCAGTTGACACGTGCAGCAGAGTCCCCCCCCAGCCACTGACACTTTGTGGGACTGGTACCAGCTCAGTTTGGGTTTGTAATTAAAGCATTCTGTGAATGAGCTCACCAGGCACGCTTTTGGCCAGTCTTGTGCCTGGCCACAACTCCTTCCTTTGCAGGAGGAGTGGTAAAATTAGGAGGAGTGCTTGGTTTTCATTAATATATTGGTCTGGCTTGCTTCTTTCTGCTTCTTTGTGTAATGAAAGTGGTGGCATCTGGGGCTTTCTCCAGCCATCAGATTTGGGCCTTTCCCCAGAACAACTGAAAAAGAAAGAGCTACTGTGTGCCACTGTTGCTGTTTGAGCTATGTAGAACACAGGTGAAACCTACAGTGAAAGAAAACCATTTCCCACTCCCTTGGAAACCAGCGGCGTAGTTGTCTAGGTAATAGTTCCTTGGCCATTTATGGGTAATAACGTTAGTTAAGTAATGTTCTGTATCAATCAGTTGAGATTGGAAGTTAAACTCCTAAAAAATGCTAAGGTAAACTTAATAGATGTATTTGAGTAACATAGTCTACCTGCCTTGAATGTTTTTCCTAGCTTGCAGTGTGTGTGGTAATATGCAAGAATAGATTCAAATACCTGTGCATGAATTGTAGAAGTCAGCAGCCTTTAAATACAGCACAGACTTTTAAGAATACTTAATCCACAGCTAGGCTGAAATGAAATCGATTCTAAATCCTTTTTTTTTCCTTTTGTCCACAGGGTAAAACATCAAGTGGAATACTTAGGTCTGAAAGAAAATATTCGAGTCAGAAGAGCTGGCTATGCCTACAGACGGGTTTTCAAGAAGTTTCTGCAGAGGTACAGTAGTACTCCTGTGTTACAGCACAGTTATTTACATGATGAGGAGGTAAACATGAAGTTGCAAGTTTTGAAAGCTGCTCATTTCCCAGTTACCTATTCCTTTTCCTCCCATTTATCTTGTTTACAATCTAAGTTACACAGAGATTTTGAAGTGTTTTAAAGACTGTCTTTGTCTCTTTGAAAATCTTGCCATTTCTCTGTAAACTTGCCTTAGACCTCAGGTAAAAGTTGTTAAGGGAACTTAAGAGTTCTGAGCTGCAGAGCCTGGAATCTGAGTGTCTAGCTGCCAGTCTTTGTGTAAAATGTTAACTACTCTCTCTCTCCCAACTCTTCTTTCCCCATGAAACAAGATGAGTAAAGGAATACATGCCTGCCATTCAAGTGCAAAGACTAACCTTAGTTTAAATTGCTCCTTATATGCTTCCACTGGTGTTCAGACAGCTGGGAACGGTTACAACTCAAACCACTGCAGCTGCTCACTGAAACAAAGCAAGTCAGAGCTCTGTAAGACCAATCCTTTTTTCAGTGTCTTAGGGCCAGCTGTTAAGATGATTAACTGCTTCCACTAGCTAATGAAATCCTCTTAAAATCAGAGCAATTTCAAGGTTTATACAACATTCAGCTTCTGATTTTTAGAAAATGGAGACATACAGCTAATAAATGGCCAGACTGGGGTATTACATGACAAATCAGCTTCTGCTGGAAGTATTTGTGTTACATTTGAGAGTATGAAACAAAAACCGTAATCAGTTGTTGCAAGGAACAGAATAGAATTTATCAGCAGAAAACAAAGCTACTGGTAACAGAGAAGGCACTAATCATCTAGCAATAGACATGCCTAAATACAAAATATGGACTCAATTATGGAATAATTTTAAATCCCTTTTTCTTCACCATCTTCAAGACCAGGCGTATAAGCATGAATATGCTTCAGGTTGCAGTACTTAACACAGACTTGCTGAGACAGGATAGCAGATTAAAAATGTGAGTTAGCCTCCACAGTTGTTGAACATCAGTTGAGAGAGCTGTGGAGGTCTGGGTATCTGTCCAAGGTCTGCACAAGGGAAAGCTACATGGTATTTCTGAAAGATGAATAGATTTTTATATATACTTCACTTTATATGTAGAAATCAATGGGCATTCTTTATGGAATAAATCCATTTGTTTCAATTTAGTCTTGTTAAATTTAACATTGTTATGAGTAAAACTCTTCCTGCAACCTTTCCCTTCGCAGTTCCCTAGCGTCCAGAACAAGCTGTGTTCTGACACCCTGAGTCAGTGTGAGTAGAAGTGGGCTGAGGCATGGGATGGACAGGAAATGCATGCTTGTACACTTGTTTTCCTTGGGCGTTCCTTGGCAGCTCCAGATAAGTGGCGATTTCTGGGCTGAATAGACTTTTATGTACAAAATTTACATTTGCATGCAGAAAGCCACAGTCACTGAAAAGGCCTGTGTGTTTCAAAGCATAACCAATCTGAAAGCTGAACTCCATGCTCCCATGTTTAGACATAGGACCTATCTGCTTATTGGGAATTCACAATTTTTTGGGAGCAGTCATGATTTGAAATAGTTTTGGAACCATTTCAAGAACACACTTCCTACCTATGCTGAAATCCCCTGTAAAAATCAAACACCACAAGCTTGAAAAACCTAGGTGCTTAGATACTGATGTGACCAGTTTAATAGGAAGCATGCACAAGTACAGTAAAGTGCTATTTCTAAACAGCAGTGAACAGTGATAGAATTGTCACAGAATCACACAAACACAGAATTTGTGAAATGCTTGATTGGTGTGTGTTACAGAGTAATCAGTTTCTTCTGCCTTGTTGACTTGTCACACCAGTAAAATGTATGACGTTAATTTGAGTTAATGAAAAAGGAGAATTTTAAATCTATTCTTACTTTGCACCCGAGAGCTTTAGTTATATTAAAAGATCCTATATCTCAGTTTTTCCTGGGGCCTCCCTCCTTTAAAGTTCAGAAGACTGAGGAAATAATTTGTAACATGCTGAAATGTAGTGTCAAAGTCTGTTGTGTGGAAGGTGGTAGCAGTTTCAAATGCCTTTACTAGCATCAGCTCTGTTAAATCCAGACTTGTTTAGACCCACCTACGCAAGTACATTGGTGGTGGTACTTGATGAACCTGCAGAAGAGGCTGTTAAGCAAGTTGAGATTTACTTTAACTTATCCCATAATTTACCTATTCATCCCTTAATACTGAGAAATTACATAGGTATGTGTACATGTTGTCTGCAAACATAGCTCATATACACTTCTATGTTTAAGACAGTATAAGAGCTATTTTGTTACACCATCATGTATAGTGCCTGAGCATTTGTTAACTAATAATAGATTTGAACATAACATCTGCAGACCCTTTTGAATCCTACTGAATTATCCATAAGATAGCTTTCCCTTTTCATATACTTGCTACTCAGAGATGTTTGTGTTTTGTGGTCATTTCTTTAACTGTTTACTATTTTTCTTTGTGTGGTATTATTTAAGTTGCATGACTTCATGGCTGGATAACATTTTAGGTATGACAAGAGCGAGTAATGAACATTCTCTTAATGAATTTTCTAACAATTCTTTGTGTGGTTTTTTGAACATTAGGGACAACCTAAATCTTTAAGAAACAAGAACTTGGGAATTACAACAAGCTGAGCTCCACACTTGATCAATTTTCATTAGTTGAATAGTTCTACTAATAAGTGTGATTTAGTTTATATAACCCAAGCACACTTCTAAAGCATTAAAAACTGTCAAGAGTAAAGAGCATAAAAGATTTGGGGGAGAAATTTGTCACAACAGATTTAGCTGTTCTCCAGTCTGATTGTCAAAGAAGTGTACATAGCTGCTGCTAGAGAAGTCACTTATCCATAGGCACACTGAGGCAGCTAAAGCCCATCAGTGCTCTTTGATGGGTAGTGGAACAAGGCAGCTTTGTAACTCCAGCTGTTAAAAGGGGCTGGAACCTGGCATCCACCTCACTTTCAAGACTTAGTGAGTACTTGGAACAGAAGACCACTTGCATCTTCCTATCAAAGACCTGCTATTACGGCACTTCCTTGCCTCCTTCCCTAGCCCTTTGTGTGGACAGTTCCCAGTGTTCCCTCCAGGTCGTACCAACATCACAGTACCTCTTGCACCAGAGGCCAAGCCAGAGGCTTTCTGACATAAAGCCAAGAATGGCTTCTTGCTCAACACGGACCAGCTGTTCAACAGGTGGGTTAGGAGAACAAACAAGCTGGCCACTTGCTTAGAAACTCAAAAGGCCTTTGTAAAAATAAGAGACAGAGAAGGCTTGAGTGGGAAGTTGGCCACATGCTTGGGAATGAATCTGGAATACCAAGGCATTAGGTGGGTACTTAAATCTCAACCATAAGGCATTGCTAGCAAAGAATCTTGCCCTAGACTTCAGGGGATCATAACAGAACTTTCTATAATGAACTACTGCAGTCACCAAATAGTAACTTGGCATCTGGCAGTGGGAGACTCCTGGACATGGTTGCCCTTCTTATTACAGTTGTTTGGTCTTGTTAAACAAGTAACATATTAATACTGTGCATCTCCCCACACTGCAAGCTTCTCCAAGGCCTGCCAGAAATGTCAACCCTCCCCCCAGGGTAATAATGACTGAGTATTCTGCTGCTGCTGTTTGATGTCAGGTTTGAATCTCTTCTCCTTGGTTGTTAAGGTATGCCATTCTGACCAAAGCAACCTGGCCTTCCTGGAAAGGAGAAGAGAAACAAGGAGTTCTCCACCTGCTTCAGTCAGTCAACATGGATTCTGACCAATACCAGCTTGGGAAATCCAAAGTCTTCATCAAAGCTCCAGAGTCTGTAAGTGTGACAGGACACACGTCTTTAAACAGGAAACTGGTTTGCTGCAGTAAGAAGCCTCCCCACTCAGAAGCTGATCGTGGTATCAGCTCGGGGGGGGGAAGCATAAGAATCTAAGTCAAGCTGGGCAGGTCTGTCACAGGTGCCTTGAAGCTGCAGAGGGATTATGGTGACTTTGTAACAGGCACAGTACATAAGGACCCTGTGTTTTTTGACACTAGTACAAAGAGCATTAAATGCATGAAGAGGAGGTGGGATATGAAGGTCATCTCAGTGAAAGAAGTTCTCGTGAATGTAGAATAGTCCCCAGTTATAGTGAGGACATGATATGCATCATTGAGTAAATCAGTGTTGCAGTATGACTGCCACTTGAAATCCCATTCAAAGAGAACGTTAGGGAGACATCACAAGGCTGGTTTTATCCTGTGTCTGCTAAACTGCACTCTTACATCACTGCTCAGGATAGTTGTCAAGCAAAAAACACCCTAGGCTCTACACACTGTCATGTATTCCTTAGTTTGTATAATGTATCTTGCAGTTGAGCATTATGTGGTTTCTTGGTGCTCTGCTGAAAGCTGTGTATCAAAATTAAAGCACAACACGTCCATTGCTACTGGTTTCTTTTCAAGAAACTTGCTTGAATTACCATTGCTCTACAGACAAAAAAAAAGAAAGGACACTGCTATGCCCACTCACATGGGAAGTTCTTTGTTAAAGGGAAAAGGGTACTACTTCTCCAGGTTGCAATAGAAATTGTGTTGTTTCTACCATAAATAGGGTAAGATACTATCATCTCTGTTCAGGAATAATGGGACTTGACATTCCTGCCTTCCAAGAGATGTGTTTACAAAATAAAGCATACAGCATTCAAGATGTAGCTTGTTAGAATACTTAGGTGCCTATTGGCCAAGCAGGAAATTCTGGTAGAGGGTTAATCCTACTTAGCCATTGTGAGCAACACTGTAGCTAGCCAGTGCTGAGGAAGCGAGAGCCTCATCTGCCTTCCTCCATAGCACAGGCTGTGATTTATTGCCCATGATTATCAGGGAATTTTGTCTTACAAAGTTGGTGCAATAGACTTGGACATTGGTGAATGTCTTTGATATCCCTTCTTGTGACTTTTGGTCCTTTACTGATGACCTCAAGTTTATTATAGGGTGGTGGCAAGTACTCATTCTGGTCAAGTATCTATTTGACTTAATGTTGACAACTTAGTTGCTTGTAATTGCAAAGGACCACTATTTGTAATTTAAGCAACATATTCCAGTCCTGTGTTCATTATCTTACACTGTAGCAAACCTGACTTTGTTTTCCCTGTGAAATAATTTTGCATCTGTGCTGTTCATTGCTGTTAGTTGCAAGCTAAATACAGTCTCAGTTTGTGAGATAAACAAGGGAAGAAACCAAAATAATTGTGTGATGACTGTTTCCTCAATGTTATGCTGTTTTATGGATAATCAATCCAAAGTTAAAGTATTTTTTTTCAGTGTTATGTAATAAATCATGTAAAGAACTATCTTTCCTGGCTGCTGAAATACCCCAAGCTTGAGATGTTTGCCCCTTGTAAGAGCACAGATTTTCAGCATCTGTATCTTCACAAGTGGGGGCAGGTCTTACTCCTGGGGTTGGTTGGTTTGTTTTTCAAAGAAATAATTTGCTGGTGTCTGTCTTCTGTTTAATAGCCAAGTGGAAAGTGCTCACGTAGGATTGATGGATCTAGTTTTGGATCTAGTTCCCCTCACTCTCAAGTGGCCAAAACATTAATATTCTGTACCCAAACATCATATGCTACTAGGCTGTTTACAAGAGGAAGAAAGAGGTTTTCCAACAGATGCATCTAACCATTCTAATGCATTTTTGTATTACTAATTCCTGGCTGCATGTATATGTGATTTAACAGCACAGCCAAGTTCTACTGAAGGGCAGTTCTGCAGCTTAAGACAACAGGTTGACTGGAAGAAGCAAACCTTTTTTGGGGTGCATTTTGATTTTAGTTTAATGTGTTCAATTCCTGTATACATTTTCTTTATAAAATTAATTTTTTAAAAGCTATGAAATCTATTTTTAAACAAGTACTGAAAATAGTCAGGTCCTTTTAAAGGTGACAAATTTTCCATAAGCTGAATATTCTGACGCTTGAGTTGTATCTCTTAGTATCAAAGAATCTCTCATACTACTAAAATATTGGCTGAGGTTATATTACTTTTGAGAAAAAAGTTTTTACATTTTAAGTGAAAATTTTTCTTTTTGCAAAGAGCACCTGTTGTGGTTTATCAGATAAAAAAATAGTTATTTGCCTGGGACTGTGAGGGGAGGCTTTATAATGCATTTTTAGGAAAGAATGTATCCAGTATTTTTATAACTTAGGAATTGTATTTTAACTCAGTGTTTTCATTGAGCTTAGTTAATTGTGACCTTCAACTGTGGTGATAGGCTATTTTGCAATTAGCATTATTGGATAAATAATAAATGGTGAATGTTCACAAGAGACAGGCAGCAATATTGTTACTGTACCCTGAATTGCATAAGGGCTTGATCATGCCCCTGCTGAAGCTGAGGAAGTTTTTGCATCAGGAGCACTGTGTGCTGAAACCCTATCTCATGCTTGTGTGGTTGTGAAGAGGTTTTTTCCAATAAGCTTGCTGTAAATGGAGAGTTGCCAACTGTGAAATAAGGTTTTATGGGTGGCAGAAAGGAGGCTTCATTATTTACATTTCCATCAAACACCTGAGTAAATAACTCTGCACAAGAGCAAGTGAGGTTCTGTGGAAATGGTTTGCACTAGATCAGGTTTCCTTTCTAAGATCAATATGAACAACAGTATTTTTCTAGGTTTGCATGGTTTAGGGCAGCTAATTAAAAAAGGATTCTAAAACCCAGGTTTGCTTTGTGATCTACCTGTTCTTATTGATTGTCTCTTTGGAAAGCTAGGAGAAAGTCCTTATTAATATTTAACAGACAGTAGAGGGAAATAATGAGCAACAGTCATGTCAGTGGACTGTAGTAGTTCACCAAATGCTCATTCTTCTATTGAGACAGGAAAACAACCAATGTATGTAAGAGGCTATAGTGAAATATGCTGAATCCTACAGTAATTATGAAGTTGTTCTAATACATTAAATGTACATGTATTTTAGTGGCACCTGGGAAATTACTAAAAAGGGGACATAGCTTCCATTTCAGTTCTGAGAAATCAGCATTTCCTCTAGAATTCTGTCAGCATTTTAGACCCAAAATCTGATTATGTCATACTGAAGTACCAGATCATAGTTCTAAACCCTGCAGCTAGCCAACAAGCTTCACTACTGGGAAAGAATGGAGCCAGTGGGACATGGGACAGGGAATTGACAGGGAAGAAAGTTGCATGTAAATACAGTGTGTTATGTTGCATACTGCACAGATCCCCATAGACGTGGTAACAGTCTGACAAGACATGTGAATTTTGGAGACAGTGAAGATGGAGGCTGGCTGGATGCCCAGTGGAGAACCTTGAGTTGTACCAGTAGGATATTTCAGGGAGAATACATGTTCCTCTTCCTTCATCACTGGGTATCATCAATGGGTAGACTGGTAAGAGCCAGAACCACTTAAGTATCAGAGATTTCTCTGGAAAAGGTGACCTTAACCTTCTGTTCTCAGATCCCATAGTTATGAGAGAGGCATTGGCTTGGATCTAGAGGGAGGTGTACTGGAATGTTGTTGAAAGGAAAACACAGCTTTTTCTTCAACTTTTCATTTAAAGTGTTTGACCCACCCTACTATCTCTTTGTACAGCTATTTTTGTTAGAAGAGATGAGAGAGAGGAAGTATGATGGGTATGCCAGGGCGATCCAGAAGGCATGGAGGAAGTATGCAGCCAGGAAGAAATATGTACAGATGAGAGAAGAAGGTAAGTCATAACTTCTCATGATGGGTATTGCACACATGGCCCCAGGAACAGAATGAGTGCCACAAGAGATGAAGAAAATGCCTTTCTCTAGAGAACAAACCGTTGCATTGCAGATTGCTGTCTAGGAATGACTGCAAATTGTTGGACCCTTAGGGCACCACTGATGAAGTTGGCTGCTTGCATGCATGGATTTCTTGCACCACTTAGAGTTTTGCTCTCAACATAAAGCCAGACTGAGTAGGACAGAGACTGAGGATGATCCAGGGGAAGCGAAAAAGGAAAAGCTTCGTAGTTACATATGACCTGGTGTGGTGGTTTGACCCGGCTGGAGGCCAGATGCCCACCAAAATGCTCTATTACTCCCCTTTTCAGATGGACAAGGGAGAAAATATGTATTGAGAGGCTTAGGAGTTGAAGTAAGAACAGGGAAAGATCATTCCACAATTGGCATCAGGGGTAAAACAGGCTCAACACAGAATAAAGGAAAGGAAACTCTATTTTATCACACTACACTGCACACACAGTGACACCAGAGTTGGGTAATGGGAAGTATGGTCTGTATATGAGACAAACCAACCCAAAACTGTAATGCTGAGTTGCACGTGTGGCCTGGGTTATGTGAATGAACAACGTTCTGGGTTTGGAAGAGTTACTGTCATTTCCAGCAAACAGCAAAGAGTGAGAAATTACAGTTAAAGTAGTGCTCCCAATTCATCAGTACCACTGAGCCTGCCATTGGTGTATTTCATTAGGAGTGGATCCTTACATAAAGGATGAGTTGCAGTGCTTCACTATTTTTTCTGTATTATAAACTGTTTGGTTGTCATTTCTTCAAGTTCTGCTTGAAACATCTTTCAGATCACAAGTTTAGAAAATTTAGTAAATACTGTTAATTAATATGGGTTATGGGGTTTTTTGTGTATTTAAGCATCAGATCTATTGCTGAACAAGAAGGAGAGAAGACGAAACAGCATCAACAGGAATTTTGTGGGAGATTACATAGGCATGGAGGACCATCCAGAGCTACGCCAGTTTGTGGGCAAACGGGAGAAGATTGACTTTGCAGACACTGTAACTAAATACGATAGACGGTTTAAGGTAGGTTTCATCCACTAATGATTAGTTCTGCTAGGGAGTTAGAGAAGCCTTCACCATCCTTTAACAGAAACACCACTATGTTAGCATCATACCATCTCATATCAGCTTGAAAAAAGTGTCGAGTCAAAAGACATGTAAGGAAGCAGTTACACCCCTGTGTACCTTGCCATTTTGAAACCTGTTGTCCCAGGATGGAGGCATTATGGGACTTGCTGGGCAGAAAGTTACATTAGTTAGGAAATGGGGAACAAAGCCACTTTCCTGTCCTGTGCAGTCTGACTCTGAGGTCATGTGATTAATCACATCAGGGTTTGGGGTTGTTTTCTGCTTGAACCAAGAACTAGCAGTGTTGCCCCAAGTCACAGGACACTGTATATCTTTGGAATAGCATCACACTGGCACACTGATCACCACGTAGCTGTGTACAATTCTGTGTTTCAGACTGTGAAGCGAGATCTCATCCTCACTCCCAAGTGCATATACCTGATTGGGCGTGAAAAGGTAAAGCAGGGCCCAGAGAAAGGCCAGGTGAAGGAGGTCTTAAAGAGAAAGATGGAAATGGAGAGAATTCTTTCTGTATCTCTAAGGTGAGTAGTTTGCAAATACCTTTCATTAACCAAGCAGTTTGTGTGGGACAGGAGGGAAATAAAATGATAGAGGAAGGGTGAGTTTCTTAAGCTGTATATTGACTCCAGAAAGCTCAACCTTTTCACTTCCAGGCCTAGTAAGTGTGCTAAGCAATAGATGTTTAAGTTCATAGCCAACACACAAGCATTTTCTGACTAGATGTTAATTTTTTATGCTGGGTCTCACCTATCTGATGTGTACCCTAAAATGTGTTCCATTAAACATGTACACACCATGCACAAGCAGGTTCTAGTTAAAGCTTTGGATCAAGCTTGTATCCCAGAAATAATTCTTTCTTACAGAAATAAGCTTTGTAAACTGCTTCCCAAAGGGGAGTTCTGCTGGTGAACTACTAAAACCTTTATTTCTAGTTGGATTTCACAGCACTTCCCTTGACTTGTTTATCAAGCCAATTCCAAGTTGCAGGAAACATGAGGCGTCCACACAGCTGAGAAACGCAGTTAGGTGAGCAAAAGCAGGAGGAAACTGCCCATGAGACCAGTGGATTGTTGCCTATATAATTTCATCCCCTTGAAGATGTGTTTGTTACTGCAGTTTGTCAGAGCTGGTAGCTGAGTGCAATTTAATATAAAAGACTTCCAATCCAGGGCAACCAAGGGTACTTTAAATATTGAATTATTTAAATGACTGTTTAATAGAATACAAGTTTATGTTTGAGTACTGTGTATTGATAGCTACTACAAAGGGTTTTTTTGTGTATGCTTATAAAATGTTCCCAGTAGCATAGCCAGAAAACTTCTAACAGACATTGTCCAGTACTTGCAACCAGCAGATTCCACATTTTCGTAGAATTTTCACAGACACTTTGAGATTAGGGAAGGGTCTGCAAGATGTGCCTGCTCACAGTACAGTTTTCAAAACCCATCCTTTTCCATACATATTTATAATGAAAATTGCAGCAGATTACCTGTAATAGATCTAGGTTAAAGATGAGATTGGAACCTGTCTTTTCAGTGCTCAAAGTTTGGGCAGTGTGCTGTGCAAGCCCTCAACAGCTTGCAGCCAGACGCTAGAATGGTGCCTGTAGCCTTCCAAAGGCATAGTCACATTGAGTCAGCTAAAAGGATGGCTGCCTGCCAAGCTAGTGAAAGCTGTTACACTCCTCTCCCATGTAAATAACAGTTCCACAGAGCCTTCTGAAGTGAAACCAATGTGCTTAAAAAGTAGGTATGTTACATTACGTCTAATAACGTTTTGAACTTGGCTTATTAATTTTATTTTGTTGGTAAACCATTGTGTTTTGTGCAGGCTAGAAGTAGATGCAGAATGAAAATCTGTCCAACTGGCTGGGCGTTCCTCTGAAACCAAACCCTAGAAAACCTGTGGGGGCCAGAGGGCTTTTCCCTGTAATCATGTTGTTAGGGCCCGAGTTCAAAATGGGCCCTAATGGATCTCTCAACTCTGTATTGAAGCAGCTTAGTAGTAACACTAGTAATACTTTGGCTGTAGAGGCTGTAAAAGTTACTGCTTCTCTCAAATCAAAGATAATCTTGTGACAGGAGTTAGCACTTGTGGTAATTAACATTCTTCAATTAGTAAAACTGGAGTGAAACCTTTATTTAGTACAGGTGCTGCCGACACCTACTGCGTATTTGGGGCAGGGGAACAAAACAAAAGCCAACAAAAAATCCAGAACTGTTTTTCAGACATCAGACTCAAAGCAAAAACTGTAGCAGCTCTGACTTGCATTCTTCCCTGTGTTTCCAAGACTCTGCTTTACTGTCCCTGTAGCGTTGATTATCTACACCTGACTGGTTTTGAAGTGACTCTCAAACCTCTGCACTGTAAGAAAATAGTTGCAGTAACATTCTTCATGAGCTTACCTAGAGTGGATTTAGCTCTATTCTCTACTACAGCTTCAAAGTTTTATAAGTTTCAGTTCTTACTTGAACTGTTTTTCATGCACTGTATTAAATTTTAACTAAACCAACACAGAATTAAATATTTTTAAATGGAAGGGGGAGGGAGGAACCCACGTGCAATATATTGATATAGGCTTGTATCAGTACATTTATAGACAACACAGGCAGAATAATCAGCACTGTTGACATGTTTTAACAGCAATTTACACTACATAACAATTTAAATTACTAAAGGAGTCGCAATTTAACATGCAAATGCCCAGCAGTGAGAATAACTTGTAATCTCATGGAAATGTGTTTTTAGAAATACAGAATGACATTGAAAATACATTTTTAGTGACAATACATATAAGGAGTGACACAGGACATTCTAATGCTATTGTGAAGTCAGACTCTTTGCCAAATCAGCAAAATAGGACCACGGACTGGATAACATTTACTGTAGGTTTGGGTTTTTCTTGTGTGTCTCACTCAGAACTTTGTTGAGACTGGAGTCGCTTGATGATAAGAAAGCTCTTACTGTTTTTATAGATGTACTGTTGCAATTTTGAACCCTAACTAAGTAAGCTTGTAGTTTCACACAGCCTTTTCCAAGCTACAGGAAAGAGTTCAGAATTAGAAGGTTCTGGAGCGTACGGGTGGTAGGTAAATTTTTTAGAAAAACAGATAGTGATACAACTCAAATCTTTCCCTGATGTCTCAAGTGAGTAAAAATTGAATGCTCATACCCAACGGTCCAGACCACCTCTAGCAGCACTGTGAAGCTATTTTTAATTCTGCTTAACAAGGTACTCACCATTTGTAGAGCAAGTCATGACCTTCCATAACCCACCTGGGAAGTGAGGGGCAGGAAGCCGGGCCCTGCTCTGGCTTGCGCATTTCTAGTCGGCAATTAGGCCCGCCAGCTGGGAGAGGAAAGGGGCGGAGCATGCTCAGAGTGGAAAGCTGCTGATTGCTAGGTAACTAGAACCAGAAAATTAGGGCAAATAGACCTCGTTTTATTGCTGATGAAGGCTTTTTCTTTATGCACTAAATGTGGAGTTCCTTATGTGCTGTAATTAATTTCTTTTTGGAGTTACACTGAAATGTTGAACCAATACAGATTTAAGGAGATATCAGCACTTTCTGTGTCTGATATATTGCTATGCAAACCATTGAAAGAACCTATTTCTTAATGATGGGTGTGTAGCTTTGGCCTGCCCATCATCTGGCTGCCAAAGCCACTTGCCTGGTTTTCCACAGCCTCAACAACTGCAATGCAGATGTTTGCACTTACCAGCGTGAACTTTGTCTTAAGCCTGTATACTGGTTTTGCACTGGGTGGGGTGTGATTTGGTTTATGGATTTGTATTGTTTTGTTCTGTTTGTTTCTAAGAAAAAATGGTGAAGCTGCTTAATGAATGTCAGTTCTAAGTCCAGCAGGATTTGAAAGGTACCTTTCTCCAGCAAGCGATAGAACCTGAGGGTGCCTTTTTCACTGGTGGGCGATATCTAATGGATTGAAATACACTGCTAATATAAAATGTTATTTTCTGATATTAGTAACAGCAACAGAAGATTGACCAACATTGACTAAAGAGCAGTGAAGCTTTGGCTTCAGACACCCTGCAGTGTGCTAAACAACCAACCATGAAAAGGAGCCACATGTTTTTCTGCCAGGCATACTTAACAGTAGCTAAGTAATGTGATGTGCCGTTCTCCATTGGGTACACTCCCATTTTGTGCTGTACCACGGAGGTGATGTGCTCTGCAGTAAGGTCAAGCAATTCCCAGCAGTGCACAGTTGTTAAGTCCCATGCAAGTCTTACAGTTTTATTTGGAAAACTTTGCTTGTAACGCTTTCTAGAGAGGATGGAGAAACAGCCAGGCTCCAATGTAGTTATAGCCAGGAAGTATGCCAATGTGTGGTTAAAAGGAAGAACACTACACATACAGACATATTACAAGCATGCTGGAACAATAGTAACCCTGGCTAGGGTGGGACAGAACTTTGTTAACTTTAAGGACTCTGGAAGGGCAGCAATAACCCTTGTAAATCTGGTATAATTTTCTGTGGTGTGCATCATCTTCAGCAGGTGTAAATAGGAGTTGATCCAGAGGTGGCAATGGAACCCGATGTGTGGTCTTCTTTGTAAACCTGGTGGGAAGTTGAGCACTTTCATTCCAAATTTGCTTACTTTGGGTTTCAGGCTTACTTTAGTATTACCCTCACGTTTCCAATTCACCTCTAATCACAAGTTTTGCCATTACCATAGAAAGAGATTGACTTTAATAGCACATGTTCTTGTGATGATAATAATTACTGTAAAATGCCTAAGTAGCATCCCTGTCTCTCAGAAAGGATTCTTTTAGCTATTCCATTATCAACTCCTGAAAGAGAAAACCCAAAACCCAGTCCTGTTCTCAGAAAGCAGGACTCTATAATTAGTGCTGCTTGGACTGTAAAAAATTAAGTGTAAGTACTCAGTGAATATTATTATAATGCTGGCTGTGTTTCCTGATGAATTTTTAATCTGAATGCTCTATGCTCTGATTTCAGCACCCTGCAGGATGACATGTTCATCCTACATGAAGAGGAATACGATAGTTTGCTCGAATCGGTCTTCAAAACAGAGTTTTTGAGCCTCTTATCAAAACGATACGAAGAGAAAATGCAAAGAAAACTACCTCTGAAATTTAGCAATACGTGAGTCATGGCTACTTTGGGGGGGGGGGGGGAGTTTAAGACTAAATAATCTTTGTTCTCACTGCCAGAGAAAATGGGTGAGTGCTAGTTGTTGAGCTCTTTGCCACTATGGTTTGTTTTAAAACAGTAAGAGGCAACACAGAGCAAAAGTCTGTATGTGCAAGGATAACTGACTTTTTGATGAGCTCATCAGAGTAATAGGTTAGGACTGTACCTGGGCCATCTGCTGCTTTCCCCTGTCTGTGTGCACAGAAGAGCTGCCTTCATTCTACTGACACAGCATCGGGCTCAAGGGTCTGCAGCTCTGTGCCAGCAAAGCCATGCCAGTCAAGGGCCGTGCCAGTCACTGCACAGTGAACATGCAGCCACAGCACAAGCTCTCCATCTCTCTGCTGGCTGCTGTTTCCTATCAGGAGAAGGGAACATCCTCTCTCAACTCCTTAACCTTGACCTAGGAGTGGAAACATCAGGGTGAAGAGTTTGAAACACAATTCTGGTGATAGAAGGTAACAGTCTGGAATTTGGAAGCTGCTGTGGGGGCTTTGTGGACTGCAGGGTGAGAGGATAATGCTAAAGCAGCATCATTCACCAGATGGTATTTGGAACAATTTTTTAGAAACAAGCCTGAGAAAGCTACAGAATGTTTGATGTGCATTTTCATTTTAAGGACCTGATGGAAACTATACTCAAAAATGTGCTTTTGTTAATACCCCTACCTGTTAAGCAGATTAGCAACAACAGGCCTTGGACTTGTATGTTTATTTCCTGTGAAAAAGTGGAACACTTATAAAAGGTAACAGGAGATGATTATTTTAGTTTGGAAAGGTTGTTGGAGGACAATTGTGGAACATTCTCCTATACACTGGGAATCCAAAGCCAGTACCAGGAGAAAATTTTCTGCTCATGCAAGATGTAATGTATTGTACTTCTGGGGTATTGTCCAAAACCACACCATATCTTCCTTAGCTCATCTCTGATTACAGCTCAGAGCAGAGGGACAGCATGGAAATGCTGGGAAAGAATAGAGTGTGTGTGTGTGTGTGTGTGTGTGTACACACACACGGGAAAAATTGAAACTGGAAAGACTAAAGTATATGTATGTAAAAATGTTTACTCCCAGAACATGCACAGGGCCCACTCCTAAAGCATATACATGCTAATGTATGCATATGTATATACTATACATACATATACATATATACACACACATACACATATATTTAATGTTTAGGCGCAGAGCGCCCTAGCTTGCTCCTGTAGAATCTGCTGCAGAGGCAGTGATACTTGATGGCAAACACATCTCTTACTCAGACTGTTGTGTATTTTTCCTGAAAGCTCACTGTACTCTCCAGGCACGTCAAAATACCAAAGGCATGGAAAAGATACTTCGTTTTGTCTGTCAGATAAGTCACTCCAGGAGTATAGATTCTCAGTCTAAGCTTTATATTTTTATATTTCTAAGTTATCTTATGCCAAGTGATATTGTCCTGATGTGACATGGAAATGCCTTCTTTCTTTTTATTCATGTGCTCATCTGCTTGTATTAGACTTGAAGTGAAGCTGAAAAAGGAGAGCTGGGGGCCCTGGAGCAGCAGTGGTTCTCGACAAGTGCAGTTTATGCAAGGCCAAGGAGATATTGCCTCTCTCAAGCCAAGTAATAAAGTGCTGCAGATCAGCATTGGACCAGGGCTACCAAAGAATTGCCGTGAGTATGCCTTTCCCTTAGAAATTAGTGAATGGTTTAGAAACCTAGAGAACAGTTGGCTCTCCCCTTGCTTGCCTCTAGCCTAGCGTGTTCTTTATTACGTCCCTGTAACACTTAAAAGATCCAAGTTACAGATCCTAGTGACACTGCTGCTCTACAGTCATGCTGCAGCTTTGTTACTTTCACTATCTACCAGCTGCTCCTGAAGTGCCTGAAATTCTTTGCCCCAAAACAAAATGAATGAGGGCATTTAATCATGTGGCATTTTGGGAGAGAGTCCAGTCAGTCATCCCTTTAGATGCAAATCTAAAGCTTTAGCACAACCTGGGCAGCACTGTAGGTGTCAGAGTCAGTATTTCTGAAGATCATTTCTTTCTGATCAGAGATTATGGGTCTGGCAGAAAAAAAGACTTACCTGATTAACCTCACTGTGAAAAGGTATCAAAATGTTGCTGCTTTCTTGTAGGTCCTACTAGACGGAGCCTTACCCAAAGCAGAGAGTATTCCAGCAGGTCTCAAAGTCAGACTTACCCTATGAGAGCTGCACCGCCGCCTCCTGGTAAGTCCTCTTAGTGTCAGGCAAAAACAAAATTACAAGTTCAGGCTTTTGCTTTACTCTTGTCACCTGGTAATTTTTACCCACTAAAAAAATGAAATTGTAGCAAATGTTTAAAATCCCCTTTAAAAGATCCTGTCTGGAAAACACAGGCTGCAGACATCAGTGATGTCTGTTGTTGGAGTCTACAGCTGATCAAACTGGTATTCCACCCAGTACCCTTGTTGTCACAGGCACTGGCATGTTC
Organism: Porphyrio hochstetteri; assembly: GCA_020800305.1. NCBI lineage: Eukaryota > Metazoa > Chordata > Aves > Gruiformes > Rallidae > Porphyrio > Porphyrio hochstetteri. Next base: position 6,890,246 of record CM036915.1, on the reverse strand, counting down.
AGCCACTTAGAGTAAGACACTGAACCTAAACCTAAGCCTGTGGGTTTCTCCACTTTCCTTTCTAGGGTAAAAGCTCTGTGCTTACCAAGCCTTAGATGATGCTTTGCAACAAAGCTGCGCTCAATGCCAGTGAACAATAGATTGCATTTTGTGTCTCATTGTTGTATCCCTGTTATGTAAGAAGTTTTGTGTATGCTGAATGCTGAGACCTCTCAGCTGTGCCAGTAACAAACATGACTTTTTCTGCATGGGACTGATGTCATTAGGGTGTTTCATTTCTGCTCTTGAGAGATACGATTAATTTAGCCCATGAACTCAGAGGGAAGAACAATATTCCATTGACCAAACATTTCACAAGCAGTTTGTTGCTTTTTTGGTTTGTTTTCTTTTTTTTTACTTACACTACCAGAGCAGTCTGTTGGGTTTGGGGTTTTTTTTGTTTTTTAAACAAAGGGTTGTCTTTCAGTCAGCTGCTTTTTCTTGAGAAACACAGCACTAATGGTAAAAGTTGGGTGTGCAGCGGCTTGGTCACCAAATTAACTACACAGTTCCAAATCCTAGTAAAACTTCATAGCTGTTTAAGTGAAACTAAGGACTACATGATCTGCGAGAATGGCTTGTAGTAAAGTGGGACATTAGTGTAGTTAAACACAGCAGTAAATCTTCATACAGGATGTAGTTAAAGGAAAGTTAGTTTTCAGAAAGAAACCCTTCAGTAGTTTTATAGTTACATAGAAAAGACAAAAAGTACTGGTTGAAGAAGCCTAGTGCCTGCAGAGCAAACCCAAACTTGCCTCAAATAGGTATGGTAGTTTGGATGTAGACTTAAACACATGTCCAAGGCACCAGTAGATGCCCTTACGTGCAGTGTGGCCTTTTGTAATCATACATCCCCAGTGCTTAATGACAACTCCTGAACAGACACGTCACAGAGTCCTGATTACAGCAGCCTGCCTCTGTGTGCAGCAAAACACTAACCTAACTTTCTTCATGGAATTGATGCCATCAGGGTGTTTCACCTCTATCCTAGAGAGAAAAAATTAATTCAGCATTTCTCCCTGAGGAGAGACAAATATTCTACTGACCTGCCCTTTTCCAAGCATTCCACTGTGCAGCTGGATAGATGCTCACAGACCAATGAAACTATACCAGTGCCCAGGCAGGATAAGTGTCACTACTGAAGCTAAATGCTGTGTTGACCCATTGGCATCACAATATTACATTTAAAAGTTTCACAGAGACATCAAATCAATTATCAATTTTTTTAAAAATACAAACTGTTTTGTAAAGTAACTAATTATGGCTGGAAAAGTAAGATGAAGACCACTGTTATGAAAGAGCTCCATTTAGCTTGTCCAGACTGTCAAGGAGTCTGAGACAATCACAAAATTTGGACACATTCCTCCTTGACAGTCCCAAACAATTGTCTCCATCCTGCTCTCACAATGTGGGGAAGTAACACTGTGGGCCATTGTCCTCCATCACTTAAAATGCACCGTGCTATTTTCATATCTATTTAGGAATGAATGGTCCAGCAGCTGAACAGACTGTCAGGTGTATGTTCAGGATAAACCAAACCTTGATATAACCATAGCCTGTGCCACACATGCATCCCAGCCCCAAGTGAGTTTTATGTATGAGTTTATCACTACTGAAGCCCTGCCACACTACTGAGACACAATGAGAAGCAAAGAGCAGCTGTTGAATACAGTAAGGGTTTTCTAAGTGTCACAATTGCAACTTCTCTCTGCAGAGTTATTCAGTCTGCTAATTTTCAACAGATGTAATCACAAGGAGAGGATCACCCAGACCATTAATCAATCTCATTTTTTGATATAAGCATATCTCCCATTTTAGTCACTGGGGGTTTTTTGAATGTAAAGCATGCAGAATTGGGCCCTTTAGGCCCTGATCCTGAGAGTTGTTCAGACATGTTTTAAATTCAAGTTAGAAACATAATTATTTCAAGGCATTTACCCTTGTCATCACCTAGAAAATTCAGACTCCCGTTGAGCTATCAGAGTAGGCTTTTTTTAAAAGAAAAACCCCACAACAAACCAAACCCACACACAAAAAACCCTTCCTTGTTAAAATAGACAACTATTTATAGCAGCTTAAGAAATAGCCTACCCAGTATTCAGGGAGTTGGACAGAGTTTGAACTTTGAGAGAGACACCCCCAGCACTTGTAGCTAGCTTTAGATCATCCTTAATCTGCATAAAATGTGATGCAGTGTTTTAAATAGAGGTGTGATGCTAGCTAACATTAATAAGGTTGAAGGCAGCTGAGAGCTAATCCTCCTGCTTGCTTGTAACATTTAAGGCACATCTCAAACTTGAGCAAGAGTCCATGCAGTCATGAACCCAAACTGTCTATAAATCAAGCTTTAGTATTTCCACATTACTTTTTAAGTTCCTTGATATCTGAGTCTCACTGACAGCTGAGCCGTCAGCTAAAGGAAAAAGCTACCTTTATTGAGCTGTAGTTTGCACGGGATGTGTTTACACTTCATTTACTTCTAGGTCAGCATCAAAATGGAGTAATAAATCCCCCCCAGTTTGTACCACCTCCCCAAGCCCCAGGAAACCAACGGGCCAGTCAGAAAAACCTGTACACAAACATGACACGACCAACTTTACCACGGCAACTGTCAGGAGGATCAGGCAAGATCTCACAGCAACCGGAAAGCTTGGATTTCCTCAAAGTACCTGACCAAGGAGCAGCTGGGTAAGATTTCAAATACAGTCTGAGAAACAAGTGTAAATAGCTTCACATACTCTTAACTGCTCTTGACTGGTAAACTTCCATTTTATACACAGATGGCTAGATGAAGCTATTGAACTGTGCTCATCATCTCCATAGAATTTCAAAACACATTTAGGAATGAAGGTGAATCAGTTCTAGTTTAGTATCTTAAATGCACATGGTACCTTCTACTTAAGAATATTAAGACAGTTGGCAGAGTTGAGGCTGCCTTTCCCTTCCAGTTTACAGGTCATAAACAGGAGATACTTTATGTGAACTGTCATGCCCAGAAATTCTGGCTAAAGGTCCTTTTGCTTCAGCTTTGACTCAAGTCACATGCCAGACTTCTTTTTAGGAGGAAGGCTTGGCAGGATGACATTCAAGATTATTTCAGCCTCGTTTGGATTTCTAAGATGCAGCCTTCCAGAATATGAGACTATGACAATCCTACAAGATCGGGGGGTGGGCAGGTCTTTCTGTTTTAAGAGGGTGTTTGCCAATAGCCAAGATTCAAAAGCCTCAAAACAATCCCCAGAAGCAGCAGAACCAAGAAATCCTTCCTTTCGTAGGGGGAAGCAGAACAATTTTGTTCTCAACTCTGAAACTAGCTGTTCCAGATCTTGACTGAAAAATCCTGAAGTAGGCAAAACCCCTGGTTTGCAGAAATCATGAAGACAGATGTCTTCTGTCAAATAGATTTCTTCTGTGCTCCAGAATGGTGAAGGCCTTACAAAATTTTTTTTGTTTAGTTTCTACTTTAACTGAGCCCTAATATTATCTCTTGTAGAACACTAGTGGAGCTTTACTATAGTGAGAATTTGAGTGCCACTTGTCAGATTGCTGCCTGTTCAGCAAAAACACACACCTGTTTCCAAACAAGCAGTTTGTGTTTTACTTGCTGATGACTTATTAATTCTGATGTAACCAAATCTCAGAGTAGTTACTAAGTCAATTGTTCCAGAGCATATGAAATCAACACAGAAAGTTACATTAGCATTTTGCATAATAATGGGTAGCACAGACTTTTGTACAGCTCTAAGTAAACATGAGACACACCTCCCCGTTAAGCAGCAAAGCCCTCTGTACGCTGAACAAGCCCTCATTCTGACATCGCTGTGTACGTAATATTGAGAGGAGAGCTCATACAGGTTCTTGGTAAATGCAAGTTGAACATCGTCCTCAGCATCTCTTCCTCCAAATGGACTCTTTCCCTCCCTCTGAACAGATTGTCACCCCCTTCTATAGTAAAATAATCTGTATGGCCCAACCTCCAACAGCAGTTGGCGTTATGTTGCACCAGTCTGGTGACCAACTCCCTGCAGAATACGAGCCTTGGATCGCCACAACAGCTACAGCACCATATATCCCTTGAAGGTGATATAGAAGTATGAAGGAAAACCACCAGGGACACTAGTCATAGTATAGTAAGAATTTTGCCAGAAGATTACCATAACCCAGTTAATTGCCCCTACTAGTAGTGTTACTAAGGCATACTGCAGTACATGCTTCCAGGGCAGTTTTAGACTCTTTACAATCCCTCCCACGCAGAAGAGGAGTGCAGCACCACCAACGGTGAGCAGAAACTTTGAGGACAGTTTCCTTGGGGTAAACGAGAGAGAAAATCCCAACTGAAGCACGACCCAGCTCAGGCTCGGGGCCGCGCTCCCACCCAAGGCCAGGCTCGGGGCCGCGCACACGCGTGGGGCGGGCGTCCTCTGCCGGCAGCCGCGGGCAGCGCCTGGGCAGGCACAGCGGGCCGGGCGCGGCTGGGTGCAGCGCTGCCCTCCCGCGCCCCGCTGAAAGAGGGCAGCTCCTGTAGTCCTAAACTGGAACGTGGCCTTGGGGAAACCGGACACGACCTCAAATCCATGTCATTGCATGGGTTTCTGCGGGAAACCTGAGTGAGTCAGGTAAGCACCACAACACAGGACCATAGGTCAGGTGTTAATTTGCTTAGTACAAATACCTCACTATCCAGTACAGCCAGCAAAACCAGTCCTGTGCCCTCTCAGCACCTTAGGTCCCACCACCTGCACCCTGTTGTTACCCTTGGCCAGCACAAGTATTGGGGACCAAACATTTATTTAGCCAAGTGAACATTTTTCAAATAGGCAATTTCCAAAGCCAGGCCAGAGCAGCCAGGCTCACCAAGAAGTGGAGGAGTTCAGAAAGGAGACCTGAGGGGCTCTGCCTGTTCTTCATTACAGTTCTTCCCCTCTAGTACCATTCCCAGCGTTACTGTGCTCAAACATCCTTGAGGAGTTCTAAAGCAGTAACAGCCCAAAAGGAATACTTGCCCAAAGGCAGCATTGCAAGGCTGCCTTCCTGAGCATGAGAGCCTTTATTAATGTCCTAAACCAGAAACATAGCTATACACAGCAGGGGGTTGCAGGTAAGTATTTCTCTGTCACTGTTCTTTTTCAAAAGAGAAAGCTTGAGTGGTCCCTGTACTCAGGGGCTGAGCTAGAAGAGTTGTGAATTTAGTACTTCAGAACAGCAGCAATATTTTTTTTATCTAAGGGTTAGAATTAGGGGTGGGTTTTCTCTGGCAAATCTGCCAAGAAGAATGCACTGCTACTACTACAGTTTATTTACATTTATAGCTATCACTAGAATTCTCACTCCAGTACAAGCCCAACTTTAAAAACACCATGCTTCCACCAGCAAAACATCTAATTTAAGATGTTCTGTGCTTACAGACTTAGAACTAGACAGACATACTGACAGAAAAATTAAGTCAAGGACTTCATGTAAATAACTATAAAGCTTCTCTGTAAGAGCCGAGTAATGTTATAATGGCATTTCATCACATCACAGTTCAGTCTCCCCAAATCACAACATTTTTAGTCATTCAGCACATTTATGATCATTTTAAACCGACATATTGCATCTAATACCTGTTCTCTCTTCCAGCCTTTATTAGCTGATGCAATTCTTCCCTCTTTTCCCTTCCTAATCTTTGGAGAGGTCACAGCAGTGACAAAGAAATTGTGCAGCATCTCCCCTGCTGCTTCAGAGTTGACTATAACAGAACAAGTCCATAGACGGCCCTGGAATCTGCTTAAAAGAGATGCAGTCTCTCTTACAGCTTAGTCACAAGAATGGTAAAGTAGCAAGCCTGTGAGCCAGAACTTTGTTTTCAGTACCCGAAACTAAACCTGGTGAAGTTGGGGCACTGGGAGAGACAGACTAAGCTGTGTACACACCAATATATGCATGAACTGCATGTGCACATTTGATTACATTCCAGCCTGGGCACTCAAGTGTCTCCTGTATGTTTAAACTGCTGTTTGGAAGTACCAAGCCATACATTTCAGTAGAAAAGATGGCAAGTGTCCCTTTCACAGGGAACCCTCACAATGCTATTTTTAATTGTGACATTTAAGGGAATCCTTTTCCCCTTGTTCTGGGATATTCTTTAGAATCAATTCATTAGGACAGAGGGGTCGATAAGCTTAGGTCTAAGTCACAAGCTTTGAAACACATTAACGTTTCTTTTTCTCCCGTTAGTGTTCGCAGGCAGACAACAAGCCGACCCCCACCCGCTGGAGGGAGGCCTAAGCCACAGCCAAAACCTAAGCCTCAGGTGCCCCAGTGCAGAGCGCTGTATGCATACGATGCTCAGGACACAGATGAGCTTAGCTTTAACGCCAACGACGTGATTGACATCATTAAAGAAGGTACGTAACATCAGAGGTTTTGTTATTGAATACTAACCCTGAGGGCAGTTATCTTCCCTCATTAGGCTTGCAAATTTCTACACAACTTAGGGAGCAGAGGTCTCCCCAGTCAAACCTCATTTGTCTCTTGACATTGTTTTACTTGGTACTGCAAAATCTGGAAGCTGAGAGGGTAGTTCTGTCACAGCCTCTGACTAAAGTTTAGCCTAAGCCACAGGTATAGCACAAGAACCAAAAATTAAACCGTTTCAACATTTTGGGTCACCCAGAATTCCTTATAAGGCACAGTTGAGGGTCTCTAAATCACTTTTTCCCCTCTGCCCTTCACAAGAAGGCTCTCACCATGTGGAACAGCTTTGCAAGGCTGCCTGAAAGCATGCAAAGATGGTTACAAAACCTCACTACTTTGCTTTTTTTTGTCTTAGATCCTTCTGGTTGGTGGACAGGAAGACTACGAGGGAAACAAGGTCTGTTTCCCAACAATTATGTCACCAAGATATAAGAGACTCGGACAAAAAAATGTTACCGGTGGTTGAATATATTCTCCCTCGCCTTCAGAACACTGTTCTTCCAAGGTCTGCCACTCAGCAGTACTTCCACCAGTAAAGTTGCATTTGAGCAGGAAGAAAATAACCCACAGCACAGACTTTCAGCTTGTCTCAGAAGCATACAGCAATGGACATACTTACCAATTATTTATTATATTTAAAACCTGGTTTTAACACCTAGTAAAGTGAAGAATGCCCAAATCTACAGTCTTCCTGAAATAAAGGTGCTTTGCAGACTGGGACCAGGGATTTTGAAAGGCCTATATTTAATAAGTGCCTTCAGCTGAGTATCAGTAACCATTTTAATTATCACTGAAGATAATGTTAAATGCACATTTCCTCTAATGCAGATTGTTCTGGGGAACATGTTAAGTATGCTGCTACATATCAAAAAGACTTAGGCTCATTTGGGATATTACCATCTAAAAATCGACTGTGATGGTATATATTTAAGTTCTGTACAGAGCTGTAATGGAACTGGTTTGCGTTTGCTGATGCATTTAAGGACTCCAACAGGCACTATAAGAAGTTAAAACAGAAAACCACGTAGTACTGTATGCTGAACAACGTTGCCTTCTTCAAGATTTATATTATAATATGGCTGGTCCATGTTGGATTTACATTTAATGCTTTACCTGTTCCAAGAAGTGTGTTTATGCAGAGCTGTACATTTATAGAAACAGATCATATACTGTATATAAAAATTGACTATGATAGAAACATGTATGAATGTATAATGTAGTATTCCACTGTTCTTATTCATGAAGTAGTCCTACTAGAGTTTTTATGCCGGTACTTACAGATATGCACTACTCCTTTAAATGGCAAAAGCGTGTTACTGCTTAAGCGATTGCCTCCTACACCAGAGTGGCTGCTGCTTGCCATACAGTTATCAGCATTCGTGCTTTGCCTTCTGAACCTCCATGAAATAAAACACAAGTGGCAGTTAGCTCAATAGGTCTGTTCTCTGTGCAGTTTGTTTGCAGTGACATATACAAATGGGTCCCTTCACAGCAATTTCTGGTGAATTTTACTGCACTTAAAGAACAAACCCCTTTTGCTCCAAACCAAACCATTTTCACTATGCCCAGCTGAAGCACTGTGCATTACATTTTTTTCAAGAGCAGTTAAAAAAGCTATTTATGTTCATATTAAAAAACTGCAAAAGCTTTAAGATGCAGCTGAAGTCTTGAATCCCATTCTATTCTCCTCCCCAACCCCCCCCCAATTTGCTTAAGCCTGAATTAGGCACTTAAACTCCATTTCTATTAAGAGATCACAGAAATGTAGGGGTTGAAAGGTGCCTCAAGATCGAGTCCAACCCTAGAGATGGCTGACTGCAGAAGCTGTTTCTGGAAGCTACAAACTAAGGCCCTCACTCCAGGGAGAAGTCATACACACGTAAGGGATCAAGCACATTTTTCAAAAGACTGTTTGCACCAAGTGCTGGGCTTACTTATCCTATGGAGGGAGGTCTCCTACTTGATAAAACTCAGTAGCTCAACATCCTTTCCACAGGGAAGCATAGAGGTCTAAGACTACTTTTTAGCACTGGGTTCTTGCCTTCTACATCAGAGCCAGCACACTCATGGAGACACTGGGAGAAGGAAGGTAATGGGTTAAGTGTAAAACTTAGACGAACACCCAAGGGTCTGTAATTCATCATTACTGCTGTAGGACTTAGTTAACAAATAGGCTTAAATGAGGTATCAAGGCAGAACAGTTGCCTGCCTTACTTGTTTGTATTTCCTGCTTATAGATACTGATAGTAATTAGAAACAAAAGAGGGAAATATTAAGTGATAAGGAAGAATCTACTTATGGTGGGTTTTACTGCATTCTCCCAAGCATAGAGGTTTTTTTTTTTGTGGGGGTGGGGTAAGTGCACAGGCAGTGAAACACTAGGGCTTTTTTTGTCCAAGTGGAGCAGGTTTTAAATGGTTCAAAAGGTCTCATCCTTTAGGTTCCACACCAATAAACCCCTCTTAGTACCATAGAAGACTTAGAAATTGCTCCCTTTGTTTAGGTACACAAAGATAGAGAACACATCATGTTCTCAGTTAAACACAAAGATTTACAAGGTTAGTATCTGTTACAGCCAGCCTACTTGCACTACCCCAAACTTTAAAGCAACAAAGCATGGAAAAATAAATTCTTGTATACTACTTTGGGACAACACACTGAGAAAAAGTACAAATTTAGCATACCTTAAGGTTCACACCGAGAAAAGATGAGATGTCTGCCTGTTCTTTCTTACCTCATGAGTGATAAGATCAAGTTAGAAGTGTAACACACTATGATGCCTGGAAATGAGATTCTCATTGGTAACAACCACAGAGAAGAATAATCAAAAATAATTCAACTGCAGGTTGTATCAATTATCTATTCAGTCAGATGTCCTGCTTGGATATTAGCCTGCAGATGTGTCTGGGTAGTGCCTTAAAGATTCAAAGTCAGGTTGGTTGGGTTTTTTTTTTAAAAAGAGAGCGAGCTTTATTTCTAGGTGGCAAGTCGCATTACAAAGCAAGTTTAAAATTTCACCTTCTGAGTCTGAAATGTCTGTGGAGAGGCTGGGACACTATGTACAACCAACAGTAGTTTTGCCTTGATAGGCAAGTAAGGACAAAGTGCATATACCATGACGACTCGGCTGCACAGGGTTATAGGAGTGATAAAGCCAGGTCCTTGATTATGTCACTGCTCAGTTGAGGGATTGTGCTGATCGTCAGTAGTTTGCTACTTGCATACTTGTTCTTTATAGCCTGCAGAAGTAGAGGAATAGTGTTACAAAAGATTTATATATAGAGCACTTATGTCTAGGCAGAGAATTTTGGCTTAATTAGCCTGACTAGTTGGAAACCAAATAAACAAGGTTAGAACTGAACCAGCTTGCAAAGCAAGCAGGAACAAAGTTTGTTTAAAATGTTTTGAAGTCAGTACTAGTGCCAAATCCTCTCACAGGCTTCTCGGAATAGCACACAGAACATTTACCTAGAGAGCCACAATATACAGCAAAAGATTTAAGCAGTTATACTTACAGTGTATTTTGTTAACTTCTCATTTACTTTGACCACATTCTTGGCTATATGTTTCATAGTTGTCACAAGACCATCTTCTGTATACCCAGTGTAGTACTGCTGCTTTGCACCCTGCAGCACAATGGTGAGACATGTGAGATTTAGGAAGTGGGGATTGCTGCTCAAGGCACAATCACTTCGGGTAACTAATGTCCTAAGCTTCCTGAACTAGCCTGCTAGTGCTGTCAGCTTAGGCAGCAGCTCCAGAGTAACTTCTGGTATGGAGAAGTCTGGGCAGATCAATGCCAAGAACCCAAATTCTACACTGCACAGATGATTAAAGAAACGCTTGTAAGAGTAACCACTACTGAATTACAATTCCCTAGTCACAGGCTGCAATTTCACTGTTCTACACAGACTGCAAGAGCTATGAAAATCTACTACGTCACCTTCTGTAACTACTTTCAAGAGAGTAATTTCATACCCAAGTGTTCACATCGGAAGAAAAAGGACTTTCTTCACCTGCACCTTTGCATCAGGCTGTCCAACTGTTGTTTCATCACCAGCATTATTACTAACCTAAACACAATTCTCTGATGCAGTTGTTTTAATGCTTCAACTGCTGGAAAAAAACTTCTTAGAAACAGATTAAAATACTTACCCATTTGTTATGTCCCAGAATCTTTTGAGACAAGCATAATGCAGCAGCTGCAATCTCTGAAGGACGATGGTGAACCATGTCATAGTCTATCAGTGTTAGCTCCATTAGGTATTTTGCTAGTGTGTGTTGCTTCGCATCAGCCTACGGGATTGAGAGCTTGTTAATTCACAAAGCTTCCTTTCCCCTTACTGTAATAATTCAGGATTGTTTATTCATTAACTTAATTGTATTAACACCGAAATAGTCAACAAAATCTTTATGAAGGTCTAGGGATTATACTCTCTAACAGGTCTCTCAAAGGACTTACCACAGAATCGAGACCAGAGTCCAAGCCACCCTAGTCTAGCAGCCAGTTCAAATTTAGACAAAAAGCCAAGTGAGGGATTTGAGCAGAAAACAGCAGTATTGGGCACTGCTGTGCCCAGCTAGGGATGAAAGTGTTCCCTCTGTATTTCACTGAAGGGGAGGAAATAAGCCTGAAGTGACCCAAGTAGCTCCTTATTAAAGCAGTCAGCTAACTTGAAGAGTTACCCAGTGGTCAGTTCAGGTAATTGAAGCCCATTTCAAGCATGGGCAGTTCACTCAAGCATAGCTACCCAGGTGGGAAAAAAGGGTCAGGTCAAAGAGAAAGCACATCTTTAAGCAATTGTAATTTTTGGATGCAAAAATTGTAATAACAGCAGCACTGCTGTCCTTTTACTAGAAAATACCCTCATCACCAGGCAGAAGATTACTCTAAAAGCAAGGGTTCTGCTCTATGTATGCTTAATTTACTCCAGCAGTAAAATTACTGCTACTAAAACTGAACACAGGCACCAGTAAAGGCTAAGAGTGAACCAGTAATGGCTGCCAGTGAGGATACCCTGTTACTCCACATGGTGGAGTTCCATACCTGAATATTTATTGATCCAGTGTATAAAAGCAGAAAGTAAGATCATATGATAAAAATGCCAGAAGCAATCCTGACAGACTGTACACATACCAGAAGGTTCTAAATAACAAGGACAAGTACCCACCTCCCCAGCTTTAGATGCTCTTCTTAAGAAGTGAATTGGAAGAGGTCGTCCCAAATCAAAGTTCAACTCTTTAAGAATCACCACCTCCATTTTTCTAACTTCATCACTGGTGTAGGTATTGTCAGTAATGTAAACAAAGTCTCCCACATAAGGAGCAAACACCTCTTCATATTTTGAGGCTAGAAGCATTGCTGTTATACCCACCAGCTGAAGCTGCTTACGAGCTATCGGATGACTCTGCAAAAGAGGAATTTAAAAAGCAGGCCCCAAAATGTCAAACTCTAGATATAAACAGATTTTAATTTAACAATTTAGGATAATAATATGACAGTTCTCATAATGTGAGATTTTCCACTGAAGACAGAAGTGCCCCTCCCTATAATGACAGGCTTAAAGAGGACAACAGCCTCAAGAGTTAAAATGCCACGTTACAGAGAGCTCCTGCATGGAGAGCAGGCTCCACAGGTTCTTGGATAAGTAACAGAATGCTTTGGGGTGGAAGGGACCTCAAGGATCATCTAGTCCCCACACCCCCACCATGGACAGGGACTATCCCAGGCTGCCCAAAGCCTCATCCAACATGGCCTTAAATGCTTCCAGGGATGGGGCTTCCACAACCTCTGGGGATACCTGTTCCAGTGCCTTACCACCCTCATAGCAAAGAATTTCTCCCTAACATGTAATCTAAACCCACCCTCTTTCAGCTTGAAGGCATTCCCCCTTGTCTTACCACTCTGATGAACAGTCCCTCTCTGCTTTCTTGGGGGACACCCTTAAGTATTGGTAGGCCATAATCAGGTCTCCCCAGAGCCTTCTCTTTTCCAGGCTGAACAAGCCCAATTCTTTCACCCTATCTTCAACGGAGAGGTGCTCCGGTTCCAAATCGCCTTCATAGCCCTCCTCTGGACTCATGCCAACAGCTCTGTCTTCCCTGTACTGGGGACCCCAGAGCTGGATGCAGGACTCCAGGTGGGGTCTCATGAGAGCAGACTAGAGGGGTAGAATCACCTCCCTTGAGCTTGTCATTGATTAGCACCCTCAAATCCTTTTCCTCAGGGCTGCTTTTAATCTGTTCTCCTGTCCAGCCATAGTTGTGCCAACCCACATGCTAAATCCTAAACTCAAGGCACAGTCATTGAACAAGCACCCTAATTCAAATAGAAGTTAAAAATCTTCCTTACCTGTAAGAAGCGATCCATAATTGCAACACACATGTACAATGTTTCCTGCAAAAGATGGAATCTTGAGTGGACCTGGACAAGCCAGTCAACTAAAATGGCACGCATCCGCCCATTGATGGTCTTTCCCTCAAGGTAGTGCGGGCGGACCGACTGCCGCACCTGTTGGACAAAGAGCTGTGTGAGCGACACAGTTTTGCGTGGCTGGGTGGTGGTAGAGAAGGGGGGGCTGCAGAGATGGCTCCTGCAAGAAGCAGTTAGAAGCTCTCTGCAGGCCCTGGAGAGTAAACACCAGCCGATTCAAGGCCGGAGTTGCTGCTGACCAGGGCCGAGCTAATCGGCGATGGTCACAGCGCCTCTGGGAATCATGTTTAGGAGTAAAAAACCCACAGACACATTTTGCCTCCAGAGAAGGGAGTGAGATGATGTAACAAGCTGTGCAGACACCAAGGTCAGGGATGAAGGAGAGGGGTGGTAAAGAATGAGGCACTCCAGATGCCAGAGATAGAGATTCCCCTGCAGCCCATGGAGAAGACCATGGTGGAGCAGGTGTCCCCTCGCAGCCCATGGATAAGGACGGGGAGCAGAGACATCTACAGCTTAGCTTGTGGAGAGACCGACCCACGCTGCATCAGGCTTGCTGGGGGACTTGTGACTCTAGGGGCGACCAGGCTGGAACAGTCTGGGCCCAAAGGTCAGCATCCCATGCTGAGGCAGTTGGTGAGATGACACCCCGATAGAAAGGGCTCACGCTGGAGAAGTTCGTGGAGGACCCCATGGTGCAGCAGGGGAAGGGGGTGTGGAATGCCCCCCCCAGCTAAGACAGAAGACAACTCAGGAGGAATTGACTGAAAACCCTCATCTCCTGCCCCTCCCTGTGCCACGATGGAGGGGGGGAAGAAGTGAGCGAAATTATGATTAAAGTCTGCTAAGAGGGGAGGGGTGGGGGGAAGTAGAGGTGACTTAAGATCTGGAGGAGGAAAGCAGCTTGTGAGGAACTGACTGGAACCCCACTCTCCATTCCCTGCCCCTCTCTGCACCATGTTGGGGGTGGGAGGGGAAAGAAGGGAGGCAAAATCATGAATAAAGTTAAGTCTGCTAAGAAGGGAGGGGTGGGGGAAGGTGCTTTAAGACCTTCTCACTACCCGACTCTGGTTCACTGGGCGTGTAGTGTAGTAATAAATCACTTTTCTTTCTTTTATTCTGTGTTGAATCTGTTTCACCCATGACATTAACTGCAGAGTGATCCCTCTCTGTGCTTATCTCAGCTCTTAAGCCTCCCAATATATACTTTCTCCCTTTTCTGGCTGAAAAGGGGAGTGATGGAGCAGCTTTGGTGGGCATTCAGCCTCCAGACAGGGCAAAACCACCTCAGAGTGACAAGATTAACACTATAGTACAGAAGTGTAGGCTCATTATGGCATACCTCAAGGTCTCTTAGATACAAATAGATATCTTTTACGTAGTCACTACACAGCTGGGGATTCTCCCAGTCCTCTGCATCAATATCTTCTACATTGTGGAGCAACACATCAGAGAAGGCTTGGCACAAATCCTCTTCCTGCATCGACACATCCATAGGGACAGGAGACAGAACCTAAGGAACAGATCACAGTGCTTTACATATCTACTGTATAAAATGCAATATTCCTCCATTTCTGCGTTTTCCTAGTTACTATTTCTTAAGATAAAATAAGTTGAAACTGAGCTTGTGTTCTAGCACAACAAGTTTTCACCAAGATGCCATACCAACAGCATCAGAAGGCCTTCAAACCAGAAGACCCAATTAAGAAAGTTCACCTAGTATTTCAATGCTAGTTCTGCCACTTTTAACATTAGCCCCTAAGCACAACAGTCATTAAACAAAAACCCCAGTACTGAGGCTTTTCTTTTTCAGCAGGGAAAGATACATCTACAGATAAACTGTTCTGAAGTTCTGAGTTCTAAGTTGCAAAACAAATTACAATCAGAACAGCATCATTATTTCCTACCTTTGGAATACCAGTTTCGCTCAGTGCTCCATTCACAGCAGCGGGAGGTTTAGGCAATACAGTTACATTTGTTACTTTACTAGGTCCTTTCGTAGGCTTTATGGATGCTTTAGGGCATTCTGTTTTCTGCAGCAAAAATAAATTACTATTAGTACAAAATTAGTAGTCCATCTCTTCCCTAGAGATGGATTTCAAATATTTCATTACCTTAGGTATACGTGTTCCTCTTGTTGCAACTTTATTTCCTATTTCTTCCAAAGCAGCCCTTTTGCCAGGAAGGTGAGTTTTGGCTTTGCTTTTAAGTTCAGGCACAGCATTCTCCATCCCTCTAGTAACCTGAAACAATAAAAACATAGCTTGAGAGTCAACGACTGCCTTGATTTAATTTTCAGATGCCCAACTCCGTTGAATACTTACAGGCAAACGCTATCTATTACTCAACCGGTTTTTATTGCCTACTTCTTCACATACGTCCAAAGAAGTCTCCTTTGTGTAGGTTTCGTGAAGTACTGCGCGCTCTGAAAGCGCTGCGAGATTGAAGGATCGCGCCCTGCCTCACTGCTCCTCACCCAGCGCTGCCCCTGCTGGGCCCTTTGCCCTGCCCGCTCCCCACAGCGCATTCCCATGAAGGGCAGCACAGCAATTCGCTCCTTCCACACGCGCCCCACGTTAAGAGGTAAGTTACATGCGTAAAACAACAAGGGTGTTTGCACACAGCAAAGAAACTCCCCGGTTTCAATTGTTTATCGTAGATGTTTGCCTGAATGTTACACAGCCACCGCAGAGAAGAGGTTCTCACGTTCCCCTCCCGCACGCTCCCGTTCAGGAGCTGCAGCTTTCTCCCTTCCTCCCACACACCCTCCCCTCGCTCCCGGGGGAGGAGCGGGCGGCCAAGGCTAGGCGAAGCAGAGCACCCGTTCTCTCCCACCCTGGCGAAAGGAGAGCAGCACGCTCCCCCTCCGCCACCCCACCTCAAACCTCAGCCCGGCTTCGGTCTCCTCCTTTCGACCCCCTACCAACCCGGCCACGGGACCCGCTCCGCCCCGGCCGCTGCCCGTAACGCACAAGCCCCGGGAAGCCTCTCGGTCAGACCAAGCGCAGAGAGCCGACATCACGCCCCCACCCCACTACCTGCCGCGGCCCCACCGCTAAGCTAAGCTGCCTGAGGCAGGGCGACAGGCGCCCCCCCAGCCTTGCCCGTGGGCAGCCTCTCTCCCTTCACCTCGTCCGCAGCCCTCCCCCCCGGTCCGCGAGCCACCCCCTCTTCACCCGACCTTTCTGGCGGCCCCACGCACGGCGCAGGCAGTACTCACAACAGTGCGGCGCGATGCCATGGGTGCAGAGTTACACGGGGGCCGCAGCCGCTCACACCTCTCTTCACAGAGCAGCAGCCGTCCGAGCAAAACGAGTAACTGCAAGCTCGGTGCGCCGTGGCTCCAGTTAAACCCCCTCCAGCTCTCCTATTGGTCAGCTTCGTACGATGCACGTCCGCGATTGGCCCACCTGCTCAGGGCTCACCAAACAGGAAACGCTCTGAACTTCCGCTAGGTCGGCTCGGGGCGGGGGGGTTTAGCCCAGGCCGAGGCCCGGGGAGAGGTGGATGCGCTGGAGAACGCGCACAGCTGCGCCGGCTCCGCCAGCACCAGCTGAGAGCGAGGCCGGGTAAGGAAAGCTGCGCTGCAGCCGCCGCGGGCCGCCCGGCGCCCCATGTCCGCGCCCCAGAACCCAAGGAGCACAGGCGGCCCGGGGACAGCTCCCCTTGGGAACTTCACCTCAGGCGGCCGGCAGCAAACTAGCAACAGCTTCACTGGGCCCGAGCTCTGGGACTGGGAAGGCTACAGCAGCTGCCTTACCTGCCACACGCACCTCAGAGCGAGTCCCCAGCCACCCAAAACTGCCTTTACACTTTTATTCACGGTTTAATGCACAAGCCACTGGTTTTATATCCTTGAAAAGGGCCCTTTTCCTGCATGCCTAAGGTCTAGACAGTTCTGTTGGTCAACACAAACTTAACAGTGGCTACATGTTGATACCTCACAGAGGCAATTTTTTCTTAGGCAGGCCCTGTAAAACACACACATGCAAAAGGACTAGAGCAAAGCTCACAAAAGGTACCCCTCTCCCCCCAAAAAAACCACACTTGAGTAAGAAACAGGTTTTTGAATGATACCAGTCTAACATTTTATTTATTGCATACAAAAGGATTTCTTTTGACAATGGAATTTTATATGAAAAGTAATTTGATGCATACTGTTGAGAATCTTATCTTCCAAGTCAAAGATGCTGCAGAAAACTTAAGGCAATGCATCTAAGCACATAAAGCACAGTAAGTGGTGGAAATTTTCAAAATCAAAAGCCTATTCTTCTTCCTTCCCTTAAACTATGGTTAAGTCAGAACTTTCTGGAATAGAAGTAGGCTGCAGCTTTATTAGCCCCTGCAAGAGCATGTAAGATCAGAACACTGATTCCTGGCAAATACCTAAGTGTTCAACATCACATTACAATGTTATACATACACTTAAAAGCAAGACAGTATCAGTAGCAGTTATAAAACAAGTCAATTCATGGACCACTAAAATACCTCTAGTACCAGGCACCCAAATCAGGCGCATAAAAGATTTCCTAAAAAATAAAATAAATTCCGCAAACCTGTGCTTCTGTGTCCTGTAAGGAAGCCAAAATAGATTCTATCACATACCCAGGGTCTCTGTTTCAGAGGCTGGGTTTTTTGTCCCATGTCTCTCAAGTACCAACCTTGGAGACTTCTGAAAGTGAGGATCATCAGACTTCACGAACCAGTGGTCAACTAACTTCCCTCGTTCTCTACAGTTTCTGAAGACCAAAGTGCCTGTTCAGTCCTTCCAGTTAAGTTTATCCATTTTTACCAAGGCAGCTTCAATTTCATACTCACTTTCCTTTTCTTACGGCCATATGTCCAAAAAGCTTTAACATTAAACCATGTGAGGTTTTGAAGCAGTCCAACCGTGTTCCCTCTCTCTCTCCCCCATATCCCCCATCGTACAAGCATGAAGTGGTTTTAAGTTGAATTTTAGCAAATGTCAGTAAGCTTGAAAATGTCCATTTATCACACATGCTGGAATAAAATTTCTCTCCACTTAAAGCCTCAGTGCCAGAGGTGTTAAGTTTGTTGCCAGCAATAGACACTGCACTGGCAAATGCTACTCCTAACAGATTAAAAAAAAATATAAAAGGGAAGCAGCTTTAACCAGACAAAAACAGGCATCAAATTAGATAAAGTAATAGTTATAAATGGATTGCTTTTTTAGTGTAAACATAAAAATTCATCTTCTAGGTTTACTGTAAACCATTTTACACCTGATTATGAAAGACAAAGACAACAGAAACTGAAGGTATTTATTATTCAATCCACTTACAAAGCAGGTGGCTTAATGCAAGCTTATTGACATGTTCATATATGATCCCCGAGGAACATCTTTTCCAAAGTGACAGTAATGCTGTCACAATGTTTTTGCACATTTGCATTTTGCAATGTTGAGCACATTTAAATAAACTAAAATCTATCATAGAGGAAAGAATGTTGATGAGCAACTTGAATCCCAATGTGGATTTAAACCCCCTCCAAAGGCGAAATGTTAGTACATTATAACTTAATTCTATATACTATATTATGCAGCAAATCTTAACTATAGAAAATATTTAAATCAGTGATGGACTGTTGGTAATTTATAAAGAGGGAATCTATGATCAAGGCAAAAACTAGGTAACCATGTAATTTGTGTCTCAATTTCTACAGAAATTTACAGACTTTCAATTTACTAATAAAAATAAAACAAGAGACAAGTAGATTTAGCTAACTTTATTAACTTTAAAACTAATAAAAATCCCAAGACAAGCCTGGAATCCTTATAAGTTCTATGAATGTATATCTGAAAATAAACCAAACCCAAACACCCCCCACCCCACCCCCAAAAACCAAACCAAAACCCCTGCAGCTCTAAGTCCTTACTTAATGGTTTTATATTAAACAACAAAAAATTCACAAACAAAAATACCCTCAATGTGCGCAGATACTTCAACTTAAGTTAGCAGAAAACCAAACAACTTCTAAGCTCTTTTCCCATTTCTCTAATAATTCTTTCAAACTCCAAGTATCTACAATCCCACTAACCAAAAATCAACATTTAGTGTTCACTAGAGCTGTTTAACAGCAGCAAATATTTAAGTTAGGGATTCAAATTTCTAGACATAGGAAGAAAATGATAAATACAATCTGAACAGCAGTCTAAATGTTCAATATTGACATTCAAATATATCTGCATTGTGCTGAAATTTTAAAAACAAACACAAAAGTGATCAGACAAAAACTCTGGTGATGAGTATGCTATAGGTATCAGTCAAACTGAACATAGTTCATATTCTGTTCCCAGTATTAATGATGTTGTTTGACTCTGAACTGGTATTGTAAATATACAGCAGCCATTTTTTCCTAAGGAATGTCTCAATACATAATATTATCCTTTTCTAGATGTTCTTTATACATTTCAACTAAAATATAGGATCGATTAAATTAAGGAATCCGAGGTTAGTAATGAGTGAAATCATACCTTCAAAGCTCGATACTATGTAAAACAAACCAAAAAAAAAAAGAGACCATACAATTCTACTTACTAAAGCAGCTAATCTTGCCTGCAAGTTTGGGGTCACAAAGCCCATAATATGTGCAAACAAATGCAATACAAGGAACCATGCAAAAATACAGTAATGAATTAGAAGAAAAAAAATGTAAAACCTAAAAACCCAAAAGTCTTATAAATACAATGAAAATCAACTCTATTCTACATAAACTGTAGGTCTAGCATTAGTTGTACCATATAGCAGAGCCAGCACTATAAGTTCAATGCTTCCAAATCTGCGCAGGTAAGTCATGCCATCTTTGGTTGACTGCAGTACCAGGAAGGATGAGAGGGAGCAGGAGGGAGGACAAGAGTTCTGGAAAGCGGTGTCAACTTTCACTAGGCAGCTGAGCCTCAATGTCCACTCTGCAAATGGGGCACTTCTTGTTAGTAATCAGCCACTGATCTACACATACTTGGTGGAAAAGGTGCATACATGGAAGGCGCCTGTCATGGGAACAGAAAAACATTAGTGTTAGTAAAGTATTTCCATATCAACACACCCATTGGAAAAACAGTAGTGTGGGGTTTGCTATCAATGTGTCTATTCTTTTTGTATGGGCATGTTTTTCTTCAAGTTTCACAAGCCTTTCCAGGTCAACCTGCGTTTTGCCTGGCTCCAAAAGGAAATGGATACGGGCACTGAAGTCAACCATCAGCTAACTTCAGCTGTATTACGCTGATTTAAGCCTGTTACAGCTTCAGCAGCATTATTCTAGAAGAGAGGACAGTCCTGGCTAATTCAGGATATCAATGTGAGCTCATGGTATATGATAGACAGTCAACTTATGGAAGACCATAAGAAAATAATCTACATTCTACCCAAAGACAATACAAACTGAACAATGCATGCTTGCAACAGCAACTTGTTTTATCTACTGGTTCAGTGACAGTTGATTTTAATAGTAACTGTTGATGTAGGGAGTACTGCTCGGACCTGTGTACCATAATTCAAGTATGGTCTCAAAGCCAGAGCACGAACATTGTATTCTGATCATCAGCTGTTATATTTACCTGACATCTTCACCTTCCTCCAATATAGACAAACAGATGGTACACTTTTCCTCTGTGTCTTCTTCTGTTCCTTCCTCTCCATCTTGTTTGCAGTGCAGTTTCCTCTGTGAGAACCAATCAGTTGTTACCTTATTAGTAGAGATGACATTATTGACAAACTGAGTAAAATTTTTTTAATACATCTGTTTTTAATACATATTCAACACATACTTATTTGAAAACATTTACTATTTATTCAAATGTATCAGAACCAAAATGAATCAAGAACTAACACCTGGAGAATACCACAGTATATTTCAGATTTATTTAACTATTGTTAGTTACAAAAGTCTATGGGACTGCAAATATATTCATTTCATACTGTTGCAACTTGCCCTTTTACTTGTAGTATATGTATAAATAACTTCATTAATGAAGAGGCAAAAAACCAAATCCTTTCAACCACAAGTTATCGAGTACTTACAAAGTGTCAAAGAACACTATGTAAATGTGGGTGGGATTTCTGTATTATGGCATAATAAACTTCAACTGAGAGACAACTCAAGTTGCCCAAATTCTGTACCAGATTCAAAACTTCCTAGTGTCCCACTGTCTTCCTAATGCAATCAGGGTAAAGGCTGCAATGCTACATACTACGCAGGTAAACATCATGAATAGTTTGTTGCAAAAGTAAAGTCTGTCTTTATTTGATGAGTTCTTCCTGAAGTCTGTGGACAATTTAGCCATTACCAACAGTTATTTAATAGCTCACAAGGCTATTCATAATTGCTGGACAAGTTATTAAATCGTATCAAAACACATTTATCACATTACAGTACCTCCTTATCTAGGGACCAGTGAAAGTTAGTGGCATTCTAAGATTTGCTTACAATCCTTGAAATTGTAAGATAACAAAAACATGCACTCTTTGAAGCTGACATGTCTGCAGATGTAAGCTAAACAGATGTTATACAGCTTCAAAGAAATATTACAGACAGGCCACAATCTGAGAAGTCCTCACCTTTTTGTATTTATGTGGGTATGTGCATCTTTCTATAGTTCCCTGTGTTGCTCCACGATTAACATTGCCTAGTCGTTCCTCCAGGTGAATCAGCTCCTAAAAAATGATCAAGGAATAAACAGTGTAAGAACTGTCATTTCAACTACCTTGAGTAAATGTCAGTTTCATTCTAACCCATTTGCAGAATTACAAACTCTCAATTCCCAACTTTTTCAAATACAGGAAAAGAAAAAAAAAAGAAGAGCATGTTGTGTGGGAAAAGTGGTTAGTTTGTGTAGAAAATCCCACGCAACACTGTCTGGTACTTTAAGTTAGCGGAAAGAACTATTTTACTACTAAAAAAATTGAAATTGTTTGTCAGCTAGGAATAGTTATCAGTATGTTCACATGTACTTGTGTGTCTAATGAGGGAAATGCAATTACAATGCTCTACATAAATATTCGCCTTCTAACAGTCATTAGCCTTAGAAGAAAAAACCAACACAACACATTGCTTAAGTTGAAATACAATTGGTATCTTTTTCTCCAGCAATGTGTTTATTAGAACCATGAGATGTCACTGAAGATGTTTCAGTGGACTACATCATTAACTCTCTGCATCTGATACCTTCTATTTTCTCCTCAGTTTCAATTCCTGAACTACCTAAACAGGACAGCACTGTTAAAGCTGCCAAGTTTCATCCTCACTAGGAGGATCCTGGCACAGTTATTCAGAAACACCAGAACCTTTTACACCAACATACAATGTGAATATTGCTGGGCTTGTGGGCAGAGCAAGATGTACTGTGAATTAATAACCACCTAAGTCTACATTGTCCAGGGCACCTTTTATTGACTACTTTTCAATATGATTTTTTCCCAGTTCGTGATAGTGGGGTCATTCTATAAATACAGGGTATTTATGATTCTTTTACATGTATACACAGAACTAATTCTGCCATATACCCTCCCCATGTTCCCTCATGTTACATTTTTACAGATATCTAGTTTTATTCTATTACAAACCTCAAAATTGCCCCTGAAAGGGCCTCTGAATGATGTTCCATCCAATCCCGATGAAATGTAACGGATGTGAGGGTAGCCCGCCATGTCTGGTACCTAGTCAAACAGCAGACGTTAAGTTAAACCTAATCAGAACAGTTTCAGTATTTTACTGTTCACTTTGTAAAATGTAAGATCCTTTTGCTTTTACTGAATCACTTATTATTTATACTTCTCAGCTTGAGCACACAATTCCAACTGACAGCGTAACGCAACACCACTCAGCTCTCTAAACGTAACCAGAAGCAAAACAGAAGTGAGACGAGATCCTCCTCTATTATAGTCTCTCCACATCTGCATTAAGTATTGCGTGATCTCACATCCCAAGTCTCAAAATCTCAACCTACTTTGTATAAACCACCATAAATATCTACCTATTTTTGTAAACATAACACCTAAAAACTATGCATGAAGTTACAAAAAGGACTTGCTATAGAATCTCAAATGTAAGTTTTTGGTACCACAGAAGAAATAAAGCTAATACTCAATCTGGAAAAAACCCCAGCCAATATCCTTATCTTAGCCCTAACAACAGAATGTCTTCTGACACACTTCAAAATTAGAGGCAGGGAAAAGAAAAAAAAAAAAAAAAAAAGAAAAGTATCAACAAAACACACTCAGAACTGGGATCTAAAGTCACAGGCAAGCTCTACATTCAAGCATCCGCTAACTTCCTTGCATATTAAGAGATACAAGCAATGAACAAAACACTGGTGTACAGAGATATACCCCAAGGCACTTGAAACAGCAGTGCTTTCCATACAGGAAAGCAGATAGCTTGTCAAAATACTAAGGACCACCTTCACAGCAGTGCTTCTGTGGTCTATTTTTACCCCCCAAGATGAGTGAATCATGATATTTTTTGTCAGAAACACTAGAAGTGATTTTTAATGCACAGATGAAAAAAGGCCAAACAAACAAAAATCCCACACCAAAATGATCAGCAGATTCAGTTTACTTAATCATGTAGAGCACACTGATATGAAGCCTCTAAGCAGCAGTTCATTTGGAAATAACATTAAGTCCTATCCTCCTTTCTGTGCTATCAGCTGTTAATGCCTCTGCTATTGTACAAGACAGCTCAAGATTCATCTTGCAAGGCTGTCAACAAGTCAGACATACCAGATTATTATTCGTTAAATCAGGTATTCATAAATCAGGCTTTCCTTATTTCCAGCACACACTTCTAGCTTAACCTATATGAAGGTGTAAAACTGACTGTGTTATGAGAAAGCATAGACCTAGACAAAGTTACTCACGTAACAGACCAGTAAGATAACCTTCCTATATTTTTCAAATCCAGTCTGCTAACTAAAAGCTGATGAGGGATAGAAGAGATTTCTCTGCCCTAAACTTTTGTTTGTTTTGTTTAAGAAAAGTAGAATCTGATTATTTTAAAGCTGTTTACATGGTGCTTGTTAATAATGACCACATAGTGCCAACATAAGCCACTAATACAGCCACATCAGTAGTATTTTATTTTTACCAACCAGAGTAATATAAACTGAAGATTTAACTTTCAGAATACTTGCAGAATCCTAAGGCCTAAGAATTAAAGGCCTAAAGGAGGCCTTTTATAAGCAGCCTAAATATCTGTTGGTACAGAATTTAAGCTGGAGAGATGGGAAACAAGCGAGATAGCATGACTGCTGCAAACTCCACCAGTATATCAATTTAAAGAGCTAGGTTCTTACAGAATATGCAGTGTATTTTACAAAGATTATATACCAATTCATTAAGTCAATGATTGCAAATACAGAATTTTGTATCACAAGATACGTATATTCATTTGCATGACATGTTTCATGTAAGTTAACATCTGCTGGTATCACAGGTCTTACTGTTTGACAATATAAACTGCAGCTGTGTAACAATGGAATCTGGGAGAATGCATTAAAAATATGATTTGGGAAACCTACACTGTAAGAAATCTGTCTCAGATAATTGTGATTTATGATCCATTCTCCATTTAAGTGTGCAATTCTATTTTAAATGTGTTTTCTGTAATTGGAAGACAAAGAGCAAGGTCATTCATCCACACAATTAACATATTTTTGTCCCAGGTTTTTACTAGGCACAGACCTAGTTGGCATAATTTGGAAGTTTCCATTGCCCGTTACCTACACTCAGAGGAAAGGAAATTCCTAAAAAAACCTATCACAAGTCTCGGGAGGGATTTTCACTGCTTGGTTTTTGATTGACCAGGATTTGAAAATGGTCTTTTGGAAAACAATCCATTTGGTAGTGCAGGTATGCATCATTGCCGGAGCTGTAAAGTCATAGGTATATTGCTGTAAATGCAGTAATTACAGTTCCAGTTGCCTCAAAGTTCAGAGTTTACCAGCTCCAGTGACATGCACTAAATTTAATTTTAGCACTCCAAAACCAAGCAAGAATTTATCAGAGCACATACCACAGCAAACTACTAAACTTCGACAACAGAAATATTGGGTGGGACAATACATTTTCATACTAATAAATGGGCCTTCATGTTATGCTCATGAGGAATGGCATAAACCTCTGCAAAATGATCCAAACATTACATACAGGCTCTTTTATTAAATATTCTGAGAGTGCAGATTACATTTCTGGCTAGGTAAAAAACTGTATTTTGAAAAATAAAAATTAATGAAAAAAGCTCTTTTATCCCTGCAGAATAAGCAGTCTGCTACCACAGCAAGAATTTAACTTACTACACTTGTGACTACAAGCTGGAGAAGAGAGAACAACCATGCCCAACTAAGAATAGTCTCACTAAAATCCCTTTGACAGTTACCATCAAGCTTCAAATGCAAAGAGAGGATTTCAGCTCTCTTGAAACAGCTTCTCACACAAATGACAGTGCATTTTCTAAGTTTTCATGCTGAACATCAGAAAATGTAAAAGCTTAAAGCTCATGAAGAAAATAAAGTGTTACAGATAACGCCAGTCTGCACTAAGTACTTGCATATATTATTTTGGGTACAGTCAAATTAAAATATGTATTTTAAAGCAATATACTCTGGACCTGCAAATTCCAGTACATGTTTGCCAAGCACTGTTTGTTTCTGGTAGAACAAGTATTATGTTTCTATTTTTGCACTTCTATTGACACTTCCCACTACCACAAAAATCTGCAGCGACTACAAAAGTTCAAGGCTAAGTCCGAACCATTTACAACAAAACATTCTGAAACTCTCAGAAACAGCTAACCTGTAGGAATGATTTTCTTCCCTGCTACCTTCCTTGAAAGGTTCACATTAAGTAAGATCTTCATATATGTCAAACTAATCCAAACAATAAGCTTTTCTAGGTAACCGCTTAGATACACATCAATACTCAAAAAGTAGTGACCTTAAGCCAAATTCAAACAAGGAAAAGTTGTTTTCACAGACACTGCACAAAGAAACAAGAAACATGTACTACATAGCTAAAACTTAACTTTATCTGTCCCCTCAGAGGGACATAAACGAGTGCTCTTCAAAAGCCTATATCCTACAAAAAACCTGAAGAACAGTAATTCATGTTTTTGTTAATAAAGTAGCAGCTGCTGGACTACAAAAGGCCACTTTCTTATTTGAAAAGTTCAGTTAAATTTAATCCAGCTAATCAAGGCTATTTCAAACCTGAAGTTCACCTTGGACCACTACTGCTACACTTAGTTACAGTCTTGAGCTACTTTCAGATATCACCCCTGTGAAATGTGTAATGAATAGGACACTACTCAAAAAGGCAGAGGCAGCTGGAGTCAAGAGCCTGAAACACCACATCCCAGGAACTTCTTTGCCTAACAGGTAGCTGAAACTATTTGAGAAGTTAGTAGATAGCTTCCAATATTTAGATTTTATAAAAGAGAAACTACAAAAAATCCAGGAACCCCCCAAAATACCAGCCACCACTACACATATGTGATCTGAAAACTCTGGTCATTCAGGTAAACAGATAACATCTGGAAAACACAAGACACAGGAGAGATGGCAGTAGAAAGACGTAATTTCAGGGTGTCCTCAGGCCAAATTTAGTAACATCATCTGAGATTAATTTTTGGAATTTTCCCTTCCAGATTTCACTACAAATTAGGATGCCTTTTCTTTCCTGAAGCAACAAGAGAAAAAGGAATTCCACTTGGATACACGTTACATCTGTAAGTATGGTTTGGCTAGGCAGAATTATGGCTGCATACAGTTAATTCTGAAAAAGTCACATTCCTTTTAACACTTATCTCCGCTTAATAAATTATGGAAATTCCCTCCTGTCCACCAGGATGTGGTAACTGGTGCTGAGCACTACGAGTCAAAAAGACTTTCATGAACATCATGAACAGTGCCAACAGAGCACCCAAATTCACTCTGAATAAACAGAAATTGAAATGGCATCTAACAATTAGCACCAGCATCAGAAAAACACCCAGAGGTACAGAAAAGCCTGTCTCCCATGTCTGCCTTGTCAGATGTTGCATTAGTTATGCCATGCACTGATCTTCAGTTGATTCTTCTTAAAAATATTCAAGTTTGCTGAATGGGTACTTGTCCAGAATGGAATCTATCATAAATACCCTTTGACAGAAGACCTCTCCTCGGTAGGTGGCTGGCATTAGAACAGCAACAATGGGAACACAAAGTAAGCCAGGGTAACAATTAAAGTAACTGTGTTAAAATCAAGCAGGGAAGCAGACTAATCCTTCACTACAAAGCTATGAAGGAAGTTCTTTTAAACTGCATTTAATCTAGGATTCCTCTTGAAGCAATGTTTAAACAGGTGAAAGTTTCTTGAACCAAGCTAACTGATACGGAGATTTTGTTTTCCCCACCCTCTGTTTGGAACGTCAATGCTGCTGAACACTAACAATCTCCTCCAACTTCTCTATATTTTTTTCTCACTGAGGATTAAAACTGAGTCAGTGCTGGAATGTAGACTGGAATGAAGACTAAATTATCTACATCCAATTAAAATCTGAAATTGATGGGGTACCAGTGTCATTAAAGCCCAATAATCCATTATGCCCTCTATTGCCTGGCATCATTTTAAAGAGGTTCCCATAACAGGAAAAAAAATGCACACTGCCTATTGGGCAGGATGCTATTTCAGAAAGTGGATTCAACACAAATTAGTTTTTTGGTTAAGCTACACCACGAGTTACTTTCCAAGACACACACACCCCTGCAAAGAATGGAGAACATCACCATTTGATACCTGCATCAAGAGTACACCTAATGAGCCTTGTAAATTGCTGTTTAGTACCCTCTGTACTTACTGAAAGAAGCAAGCACTCCTCACAGCATTAACCACTTAGCAGAGGGACTCTAATCACAGTTCAGTCTGTCCTCCCCTAGGAGCCTATTCCTAAAGTTACAATGAAAAAACCCGAGTGACAGCTTGAATTAATATCTTGCTCTTTAATTAATATCAAATGGCACTTTAATATCGGGTTAAGTTTGTTTGATGACAAACTTCACTGGCTATTTGCTCTACATTCAAAGCCAGTTTTTCTGACAGATCTGCATTACACTCACATACATGCAAATGAAGAAAACTGACTTTTGTTACTGCCTAGAAGGGGTAGGTCACCACAAGGCTTTTGTACTCTCAGAACACAATTGAGTCGTAACACTGGATCACAGCAAGGGTCAAAATAGGTCCCAAGCATCTGAGGCAGCGCGTCTTAGAGCAGCCTATATGCTGCAATACATGCTGTCAGTACAGTCTGTACAGAAACACAGAATACAAACAACTTGGACTCCATTTCACCCAGAAACGTCAGAATTACTGTTATGAGGATTAGATATCCCTACACACAAGTTTCTGTAAAGAAACTCACTGCACCTGACATTTTAATTAATTAGTAACAGCAGTAACTAAGCAGAAGGGCAAGACTCCCTAAACTATATTATCACACATAGGAGAATCTTCAGAAGGGTTTCCTCAGTCACAGCCTTCTTCCATTCTACTGCTGAAAACACGATAAACAGTGGGTGCTCAACTACTTGCTCCAGTAACATTTCAGTTGTAGGAATACTATGAAAGTGAAGACACAGTTAGAAGTTTCTCATCACACTGCAACATAAGGATCAGCTGAATTCTGAAGTGCCTATATAAACTTCACAGCAATAGTGAAAATAAACCCCATAGTTAACTTATTAACCCTTATTAATTGCAGTTCCCTGAACTATCAGGAGGACCCTTTCTCCTTGAGACTCTAAACCAGCTGATGTTTCCTGTTACAACTCAACACAGGAAGTTAAACAGGAGAAGCCATTTTTCATGTGCTCGAAGAAACGACACCTAACTGAAGGAGCATGCAGAAAATCTTCATTTGAGAAGACGATGCACAGGAGATAAGGTTACGCAGTAAGAGTCTTGTCAGCAACACTGAATTCTATAGGCTGCTCTAGAAGGTCTGTGCAAGTATGCAAGCTGTGCATCAATGACTCACCAACACAGACACATCAGGGAAGTACTCAAGGATTATTATCCTGTTAATATAAGGCCAGACTGTGAAGAGATAGCTATTACAGGACTGATTGTAAATCTGCAATTCAATCCCTAAATGTCAATTTTGGCTACTAAAAGAGGAATTTTGGATAGAGAAGACTTGCAGATTGATTTTTAATTACAGTTTTAGCACTCATTTACAGCTGAGCCCACATCTTTTATTATCTAGCTTTAAGATAGTTAAATAATATGAGCTAGCCACAAAGACCACCACATAGAAACACTAAACATACTCTGTGAAACTAAATTAATGCCTTTGTGAGTTTCCATTAAACAAAATTAAGAATATTTTAAATAAACCTACAAACATTCTTTCAAAAATAGTACTTTGTTAATGTCAGAGAGCTATGCTGATTTTCCTTGCTTTTCTGCCATAGATTAAAGAAAAAAGTTACATGAAATAGGGGACTAGTTTACCCTCACAGTCCTGTTGTAACACTTCATGTACATGCTATATAGCACTCCATGCTATATACTTTGTCACACAGAATAAGGGTGACAAACACCAAATATTATTTGAAAAGAACCAAATCTCTAGATGGAATTCGAGTTGTGCTGTATAAACATTTCAAAAAATAAAGCGCCAGTGCTAATGCTCATGCACTGGGGGGAAATTTGGTACCATTAACAATCCAAAACTCACTGAAGAAGAATCTGAGCTTTAAAAATCAGATGCAGAGGGTCAATGCATTGCAAGGCAAGCAACAATTTAATTCAAATATGTTTCATTTTACAAGAGATGAAGTTAGAAATGTTAGTGTCCTAAACTGTTTTCTCCTATTGCACAGGAGCCATTCTAGCTCCCTACCTGGGAAGCAACACACAGAACCACTAGAATTATTTTCTTCTTCAGCTGAGCCTCTAACTTTTGCAGCAGTGTATACATGTCCAATTAAATGCGGTAAACCTTAAAATAATTTTCCTGACAGACAAAACAATTACAATGACCAACGACCATCACTTTTCATAAGCTATCTCCTTACCATTAGAGGAAGAGTCCCTATTTGCAAGTGATGAAGTCGAGGAGGTGCATGGTAGTGGGTCAAGTGAGGATGCAAGGGCCCTGGAGGGTAAGCAGCTGCAGCCACACCAGCTTCAATTCCCAGTTCCCTGTAACAAGAATGAAAGCGGCATTACAGCAGAGATATATCTTGACTTCTTGATACAATTCCACTGCTTTGGAAAGCATACAACACAGCACAGCTACAGTTTTACATAAGAATTTTTTTAAAGCTTATTTAAACTTTGCTAAAGAATCATCTTAATCCTACCATGATTAAGAGTTGTTTTTAAATCAGCTATGAAGATTTAGTACAATAAGTCACTAGCAATAGCTCCACATTTATTGTGCCCAGTAGTATTATCAGTGTGGAGTCTTCTCTGCAGCTCATGCTGGGGGAGCAGCATGTCTTCCCTACTGGTTATTATTATTTTCTAAAAAACAATAAATATATTGCAGAGCTTAAATGTACCCCCCATGAGTGGGCCTGATGCAACTTTAAATAAACTCAGACAAAGAGAATAAATTATTACTCAAACCCAAACCTCTATTTTACAAACAGCATAAATACAAGAATAGTTTTCAGCAATGTTTTACTTGCCTATTTTAAAATCAGTTATTTAAATAACTATCTACAGTCAGTAACACAATTCCATTTTAAAACCCCCCTAGAAATATATTTAAGATATGGAGTACTCAAAGTAGTATTTCAAAGCCATATCAACATCTATGAATTTTAAACTACATGTGCACACAGCACTAAAATCACAGCCAGCATCAGTACAGCGATCAGCACATTATAGTCTTTTGTTCTGAGAACCAAAGATTTAAAGTAGTGCCTGATTACTAACCAGGCAGATCTCTCTGGCGCTTGTCGAGGATGGGAAGACATTGTCTGAGGCACATGAATGTGATGCCCATGACCGTAATTGGGATGCATTCTGTGAGGATGTGGAGGAGGCCGTTCATGAGCACGTCTAAACAACATAAAACAGCAACTGTTAATTTCACAATCTTGTTAGTATCAAGAAAGCAACATCCTCGATCAAAATGTTACATACTGAATTACTGGAATGTGTTTAAAATAAAAAAAACCACCCAAACCCTCCCCATACAATATTAATTTCTACTGTGATCTGCCCTCACTTGACAGACATCACTACAGAAGCGTTTAATCCTAACCTCGACCTGCAGGTAGGAAAGCAAAGCCTACACGACAGACATGTTGAGATTCAGAGTCACTTGCAGTTTATTTCTAGTAAAACTATGCCAGCAAAAGTAATTGGGGAAAATTAATACACTAATCAGAGGACATTTTCCTTGAAATGTTTATGTCATAGCTAAGCAATAAGAGCACACTGCTTTTTCCATGCCAGCTGGTAGAGAACAATTAGTTTTGGGAAAAAAAAAAAAAAATCTTAAAAATAAAACATACTGGCTGACTTCTATTTATTTTACCACTTCCCAGTTACAGAATAAAATTTCCATTGCCTTCAACATAGAAAGCGTTTTTTTAATTCGACTTAGAAACTTGGATTTTGCCAAAAGCAGCACGTTACTTTCAGATTTAGTACCACCTAAAACTACCAGACTGAGCAGACCAGACATTTTGTAAATCTACATGTCTAGAGAAGTTAAAAGTTAATTAACAACACACAGTTCTAATCACTGTAAATTGTCACTTCTCCAGAGAAATCTGCCAAGCTTCTACAAATTAAGCTCAAAGTATTAGTTTTACAAAATGGTACACAGACCAGCAGACCTATCAGCAGAACCTACCCCTAGTCTCACCTCCCTTCAGTTTATCCAGTAACTACGGGGAAAAACCTGGGAGAACACATTTTAATAAAAAAAAAAAAACCCAAAACACTTCTATAGGCCCATTTTCCCCAAAATGAGTCTTGAAATTGTTTCTATGAACGTAAAACTCCTAGGCTGTCTATCCCACAACCTTAGTATAGAGTGGGTGGTCAAACTTAAAGCAGACAGAAAATCTAACTGCTCTGCAAATGCAGTGCGCCCTCAGACACTGCGTCATCTACATTCTGTGGCTGATTCTGAGATCCTAAGGAAGTTATCACTGCTGTACCCATACTTGAGACAGGACAATGGGAACAGGACTCTAACCATTCTCTACTTCCAATCCTGAAAAAGTCCTATATTGTTAAGACAGAAGGTATACAAGCCAGACTATCCCATATGCTATTACTAGAAACAAAGGACGAAAACACATTTTAATAATACTTTTGAGATGCTGGGACATGGAACAGAAAGAACTGCAATCTGCTGGCAGTTTTAGTCTGTGTGTTAAATAAAAGAGCAAATATACACAAGTTTCTGGTTGTCAGAGTATAATCTGATTTATATGAGGCTGGGCCATTACTGATTGTGCATACAACTAGCATGAAAATCAGTGGGGAAAAGGCCGACCAAGGGTGGAACAATTTTGTAAGATTAGAAAAAATAAAAAAAAAGCACCCCCCCAACCTACAGAGAAACCTCACCAAGCAGAGCAACACTGTTTGACCTGAGAACAGTGACTTCAGAGAGAATGTCACAGAAGTACCTATTACTGACATGTGACTACAGTTTCTATACAGAGAAAATTCACTAGACTAAGAAATGCCAATATTCACATTTCCAATTCCCAAACCACTAGAAGGTTTCCAAAACTGGGAAGATAGTTACCACTACTATTTTTTCCTTAAAATGATACCATGCTCTCTCACATTCATTGGTTTGAATTTACCAAAATTAATTTTTGGGTATGACTGCACCCTATGTCTGTATATGTTTAGGTCAGGCTGTTTAGAGGTTATGCCATTTGCATAAAAAAGATAAAATAACAGGTGAAGGCTGAGAAAGCAGGGTCATAGATACACCTTTATTGGAAGCAGGGGGAAAGTCACATCCTACTTTGTAAACACTTACTGCCTATAGGTATCTTTATAGAAACTACCTCAAAAGTTGCAGATAAAGGAAGCTGCTATTTAAGCATTAACTTCTATATCAGTTAGTTACCAGCAGAATTTGTCTAACAACATTAGGAGCAACAATTAGAGAGCTCATTCTTAAATGTCATTTAGAAGTATTGTCTCCAGAATACCAAGCCAGTACTGACCCAATTTCTGTTCATACTAACGTCATGAATCTTGTTTAGCCATAACATAGCACCTCAAACAATATCCCCAAAATTACATCTCAGCACTGGTCACATTTGCACACACCTATTATTCAGCCTCTTCCTTCTCTTCTAAAGACATAAAGGCATAGTAAAGCTAGGTAAGCATCTAAGGTTAAATCCAAATTAAACCTCGTAAACAGTCTCTTATGATAAACTGTTCATTTTACTTTCCAGAATTAGCTAGATCAAGAGAGTCTTAACAGCATCACCAAGGAAAAGCACATTTTCAAGGGGCAGATTTGAAAGGAGCTTATTATATACTTCCTAGGCTGTCCAGCTTGAAAAGGAATTCCTGTCTGTTATCTGGAGAATGAGTAAGGGACAAGAGAAACATAAGCCTCCCTTCTCTTCCATCCTCACTCATGCCTTACCTGAGACGCTGTTGAGATGTAAGGGAACAGGTTCAGTCAATGCTCACGCAACTGTGACAGTATCTAAAGACACTTCTTACCATGGTTTACTACTAACAGTTCCTAACCATGCAATTAACAGTTTGAGATTCACATGCAACATTTTACAAACCTGAGGGAAATTAATTATATGTTTAGATATTGTTCTGAGTACATTTGTGACATACGTTGGGTGTTGCATCATTCTTCTTCTCTGGACCTCCATCCTCTGGATCACTTCATGAGGATGTAGCCTCTGTGCTGGAGGTGCCGTTGCAGGGATGTGATGGGATATAGGCTGGTGTGTTGCAGGAAGATGCTGTGGTATTGGAGCAGCTGCATTGGCTAAAGGATGAGTTGGTGGTGGAGGTGGAACAGGATGAGAAGATGCATGAGCAGAGATTGAAGGATGGAAAGGATGCACTGGATGAGGGATAACATAATCTACTTGAGGTGGAGGTTGCGGTTGTGGAGGAGGATTACCATGAGTGTGAGGACATGCAGAAGCTTGATGGTGAAGAGGTCTGGTCAAAGAAGCATCTGCAATGGAAACATCAGGTGCTTTTAGTTTGGTCAGTAGCAGGATTTGAAGATACTTTTTAAAATAAATGTAAATCACACAGGTACTTCAATATTATTATACCAGCGCAAACAGGGGCTACGTGGGAATATGTCTTTATGTGATTTTTAAGTAAAGTGATTCTAGAAGAAACCCACACTTTCTGCAGCCAAAAGTATTCCACTCGCCAATGTTGGTAAAAAGAAAACAAAATAAAAATCTGTGGGATGCATGCTGAAAAAAAGGTATATATGGTAAGAGATTTTACTACAAGTTAGCTAACTTTAAAAATTCAATCCTCCCTCCAAATCTGTAGAGACAATAAAATCGAAAAAAGGAATCAAAATTTTAAAAGAAAAAAAAAAAAAAAAATCACAATCAAATGAGTTGTGTCTCAGAGCTTGTTCAAGCAGAACTTGCTGGGGGGATGGGATGGAGATGGACCAAGGGGGGGAAAATTAAAAAGCATACAAAGGAAGTGAGAAATATTTTCATAGTAAATACAGTTTTTAAAATCTGAGTATTATTAAGGTCACTCAAAACAAATTCTTTTAACTTCACCCCAATCCTGTTCAAATCATCTACGTAAGCTGAACTGTTTAGATACATTTATTAATTCCTGGTTTGCTAGGCGAGTTCTAAGATCAAATCAAGGAGATAGTAAGAGTTTTCATACGTTGTCAGGGAAACTGTTTTCTTTTGATTTGGTTTCCCTCCCCAGGTACCCAAAAATTACCAGTACTTACAGGGAGAATGCATATAATGGCGACAGGAAGAGAGCGATGCCTGAGGTGGTTGGGGCTGTGGCTGCGCAACCATGCTCGATCCATATCCATCTATTGTTATTGATTGGCTTGGGCCAGCACTGGCCTGATGCCCATAAATTGTAGTTCGAGATGAAGAACCAGGACAGCAGGGGTCAAAAGCAGATGTTCCATGAAAAGCACCACTTCCATGACTTCTTATACCACTGCTGCTTAAGTCTACTGGCAGTGCCTGTTGTGTAAAGAAATCATCTCTTTTCAAGCAATTCTTCACACACTGAAAACAAAGTCACCCTCAAACATAATGTGATAAAAATAGAAATACTGTCACAAACAACCGGGATGCAAATTTTTAAGTTTTATGGCTTGACTCTAGAATATTCTTTAGATATGGTTAACAAATCTGTATTCCCAAATTTTTAATCTGGTGAGATACACTATATTCATTACACCAGATCATGTAAAACACAAAAAAAACACTATGATGGATAAATTATTTTTCTGACTTACACCTGTATTGTTTTAGAGCTGTATTTACTTAGCATTGGTTTTTAAGATGCTCTTTCAGAACAGCACCCTTTTGCAAACAGAATGTCAGACTTGACTTTTTTCTTCCCTTAAAGCAGCTCAATTATTTGCATTGCAAAACCGCTATGATCAGCAGAGTACATTTCAAAGTAACTATGCTTGCTTTGCTTAAACAGCTACTACCATCTTACAGTCACCAAGAGGATGTCAGCTGCCAATGACTGCTTACTGAATTACGACTTTCCTGTCAAATTTCTATTTTTTTGTGTCCATATGTTATAGTTCAAATTTTGCCTTTGGTTTCCTTCTATAATGCCTGCTAAAGGACAAGAGAACAATACATAATTAATCATCCAATTCTATTCTCTATCTGTAACAACCTGAAACTGCGAATGGAGAGTCACAAGAAGGAAACGTGCCTGGTCATGGTAACTGGTGCCAGAACTGCTGCTTGCTCCACACGTTGCAGGCACTGCAGGAGGCCTTTCAACAGGGCAGCTGGCGTCACTGAATGAAGGTGATAGTGGAACAGCTGGGTGAGGGTTGTGGTGGTGATGGTGGTGATGTTGAAAGTGGTGGCCATGCTGCTGAAAGCAGCTTGTATGCGGGTGCCCCAGTGCATGATGAGTCTGTGAAGGTCCTCCACAAGGAGAATGCTGAGGGCAGCATGACGGTAACCTTGGCATTGCCTGAGGGCCAGTTTCCAGTGTTGTATTAGATGCAGTTCTTCTTGTATCATCTTGGAGATAGTTAATATTGAAGTGAAAGAAATTAGTAAAGCTGATCACCATAAAGCAGTGTCTTAAATAGAACAAAAAAATTTTACTTCACAATTAACTGAAACATACCTAAACCAAACCAAACCGGATTAAAAAAAAAATTTAGCCATGGCTACCAACTAAACCAAAACTGGATGGTTCAGGTGAAGGTACTCATGGAAATCACTACAGAACACCAACTGACACTCACCTCATTCCACTAATTTAAGACATGCTATCAGTATGGAGGAAAGATTATTCCTGTGGTTAGTGAGCAGAGACCTCAAGTTCTTGTGCAACTGTGGTCAGCTCAGGATTTTTGTACCTCACCTGACTTGCAAATAGGGGTGGAGCACCCATGTTTCAGAGATGCTACCTGTATATATAGCTCTAACATAGGTCAGTATCTATACAGATCTGTATAAATGTGCTTTTGGTAAAGTAATCTACAGGGGGTGGCTCGAGGAATCTAAATACATCCTTCACTTCCTTACAATACACATTAAAAAAAATAATCCTTCTAACACACTGCAATGGAAGACTCAATTCCCTGTGAACTACATTCTACCTCCTCAAAACACCAGGTCATGGTTCATTAAGCATAAGTGAATCATTCCAATAGATGAAAGCGGAAGGCTCCAGCACAAATTCTCTCATCTTTGGGGAGAAATCAATGATCTTTTTCAGATTCCAGCCCTCTCAACTTATTATTGTTATGTTCAGTACTACAAGCTCATCTGCCACTAATCTAGAGAATTAGCTTCCTCTACCTCCTTTGTCCTAGGAGCCAACACAACAGTTGAGAAAGCTCTCTTATTCCATACCTCCAGCTGAAGTACCAGCGGTGCTGCCACTGGGAAGACTAGAAGTCATCTCTGGTGCTGCAGAAGGTGGGCTGTTGAAGACGTTTGGAGCTGCATCAGAGGCCTGCTCTGAGGTAGACGTACTAGAACTGTTACTGGAAGCAGAACTCATGACCTGTGGCTCCACTCTAGCTGATGTGGTTGGCACAACGGTTGGCTCTAGCAAAACAAAAAGGTTTCATGTTCTTTAAGCTTTAAAAGCTGCTGTTTGGTTTTTTTTTTTAAATGGATGTTGCTAGATTTTAATTATTTTACAAGAAAGTCTTAATTCTGCTCTTGCCAGACACTAGGGAACAGGCAACACAATAGCCTGACAGGTACAAAATATAGAAGGTAGCTCTGCTTCACTCGCGCGTGAAAAAACAACTCTCTTTTCTTTTAAAAATCAACTCAAATTTTAAGAATATAAAATCAACTCACATCCAAATCTGAGAGATCAAGATTTATTTACTGAGTAAAATACCAGTAGAAAGGAAATTAAAGTACTTTGTTACTTTATATTGAAAATATTTGCTGAAATCTTTCATGAATCTACAAGCAAACTACTCTGATTATTACTCTTAGCATTTTTAACACCTACAAAGCACAGAAAGTTTTTAGATAATTACCCAGGAATAACACAATTCATCATCTACACTAGTAGTACCACCGTACAAACATCAATTATTCTAGATGCATATTATTAGAAGGCAAGATGAACTTGCTTTTAGTCTCAATACACATTAAAAGCAGACTCATTAAATCAGTATTCAAGACATCTGCTAAAGGTACATATGGGTTTTTGCATACTGTAAAGGTAACGGTAGGCAATATATTTAACTGAATCAAGAGAAATACACCAAGCATTTGGTAGATCTTGATCTCTAAAACACAACTGTAAACAGGGTAATACTTAAAAAGATGTTTGCTGGCATTATTGAAATATAGTTTTTAAAAAGTCTGCCTTTGACTGTAAGTTTGAAATTTCTCTCTAATTACTGACAAAGCAATAACATGACTAAGAACATGAGATACCATAAAAGGAAATAGAATCAGAAACAGCTTGGTTTTTTTAGTAAAAGCGTCTGCATGAATATCAGAGGGGAAAAAAAAAAGCACATCAAGACACTTCAAATACTTCACTTACACAAAATCTCAAAATAAAATATGACTAGTTTTCAAGATTTCTCTCTGTATCTAGTATCAGCCATTCAGCAAGCAAGGGAATAAACATACCTACTTTCTGGCAAGTCTTCCAACTTATCACATTAAAAAAACAATTATCTGATACACACATCTAAATTCCTTTGGATTTTAACATAGCATTCCAATATATTCACTTTAAGGAAACCACCTTGGGATAAATGTATTGCTATTTAAATTCAGGGAAAAAAAAAAAGCAAGTATATAAGACACATAGCCCAACAGTGACATGTGGCCACGCAGTGCTCAAGACTGGACGCTAATACATTCAAAAGCAATCCTCCAGTCAGACAAGTCTCAACTCTATCAGCCTCCATCACCCTGCTAGCCCATTACTGTTTTGATTCTCCATCAGCTATAGAGACAGTTGTTTCTCCTTCCCAAAACCAGTAAAAGCCAGTAGGCTTGGACAATCCCAAGCTACTAGCTAAGATAAATTTATTTTCAACACACTTCACAGACATTATTATTCCAGGAAGTTGGAGGAGATATGATCCTCATGCTCACAGATGTAGTTAGCAAAGTTTTAAGATCAGTATCTTTGTATAGAGCTGTAAAGTTATGATAAAGTACGTAGCTGCATCCTAACATTGTTAATTCAGAATATTTTATCATTTTACACTAGTTCAAGAGCGAAATTTGATGCTTAAACCCAGAAATAATATTCCTGAAATCCTCATATTAGAAAGGTATTTCCTGGGAGGTTTGGGGGAGAAACAGCTAGTCTTAAATATACACACTGCAGAAGCAAAAGTTCTTCGGCAATAATCTTTTCACAAGAATTTGGTTTCTGAATTTAAGACTAAATTCTACAATTTGAGTTTAAAGATTAAAGCAATAGATGCCTACTCTCCTTCAATGACACAGATGCTGGGATATTTCACAGTAAATCCATAAAGAAAACAATCTATATATAAACTAACTCACCATCTTCCTTAAAAAACATCAAATCACCAAAATCAATCCCAAACCCTTCCAATTCTCCAACCCACCCCAAAAATCAAGGAAACATGAAAAATCAGCTATTGCAAGATAGTAGCTTGCAATGCACCCAGGGACAGACCACAACAGGACAAAACTGCTGTTAAACATTAGAAGTAGCAGACACCCAAGAAATCCTCAAAACCGCCATCACCAAAAAATAAACCTGCAGAGGAGTACATAGCTTTAGTTCTTCCTTCTCTCAACTTTTGACAATACCTGGAAGATGCTTTTATGATTTTCAGCAGGAACAGACTTATTAAGTGCCAATAAGATTTAATGTTAGGAAACAGTTTCAGAAACTGAACATACTTTAATAGTTAGGGGTTGTTGGAGCATTTTTTTTTTCTTAAAAAAAAAAAAATAATTCAAAGAACTGAAAGAACAGTAACTATTCCAAAGGATAGTCTGTGATAGATTTTCCTTTTATAGTGTTGTACTGAAGTAAGTGCATATTTTTAAAGAAGTAGTTCCAACCTGTTCTATAATTTCTGCCTGGTGAGTCAGCCCTCAGACACACACCCAAGTCTCTTTTGGAAGAAAAATTAGATTTAGTAGACCCACTGGGAATGGCTAAAGTTTTAATTTCAAAAGGAAGGCTGCAAGAGGACTTTCTGACAGGCTTAGAAATTTGTTTAGAACTGAGACTTTTTCATAGAATGGTATGTGATAACTGATGCAATTAATACCACTCCCCTTACACTGAGTGATCATCCTGCTACTGAAAAGGAAGACATTTCTGAGACTATTGCAACTTACCATCTTCATCCACTGTAAGGTCCACTACTTCTGCTGCATTCTGTCTCAGTGGCTGTATGACTGTGGAAATTCTACTGCGGTTCCGCTGTTCCTGAGGTCGTGCAGCATGAGAACTGGAGGTTTGTCCCCAGTGTGACCTCGTGTGTCCAAGTGTTGAACGAGACCTTAAAAAAAGATAACGCCTTAATTATTCACCTGAATTTTGCTATTATTATATTTCTCTCCTTGCTATTTGAGAACCTGTATGAAGTATTTTTTATTATTTGTCACTATTCTGCTTTCACTAGTTGTCTACTTACAAACATTACTGCAGCTTTCACCAGATAATATAAGGGCAAAATACCCAACAGGTAGAATTTAGAGGTCTTTAAACAATGTTCCCATGAAATACATACAGGCAGCTTATAAAAAAATTCACCATGAAACCCTACAGCCACAGCCAGGAAGCAACTATACCTGATGTTATGTTTTAACTTTGTTAATAGTAAACAAAGAGTCTTTGAATCCTGTGGTATTTCTAACTCTGAATGATTACAGAAGTGTAAAGACAACAAAAATTTGTAAACATTGTTCTTTTGCATGTTAACTTGTGACAGAATGTTTTTAGAGGATAATTTCTGGATTTTTATTTAAATTTCAAAATGTCCCAAAAGTGCAAAAATCTCTGGACTTTTCTGTCTTGAATATTATTACCTCCCCTCTCCTCTAAGAGCAAACACAGCTTTGTCTAATGCTTGAACTTAGAGGAAATGTAGCTTAAGGAGAGAAAATTGTAAGTCTGCAACCATACTTAAGATGGTTTTACCTCTGTAGTGCAATGCCTCGCACCCATTCTATCCAATTTAGCCATACAAACCTAAACATTCATATCAATGATGTTTTGGAGTTAAAGGAACGCTGTCCTTAATTAAGAATATGTTTACATTCAAAAACCTCTGACTCTCCAGCATTTACATAAATCAAGTTGCTCTTATTTTCCAATTCCGAAAACAATGTACTCAGACCTCAAAAATCCAGAAGATGAAAACGTGAAGAAAAGGGAATGACTTCACTAAAACCAAACAAAACCCACTTCACAAATCACCATGGAGCTCAGCCTACATTTCTGTTCTGCCTGTTCTCCCTTCACTCCTGTCTAACTCACTAACAAACACCAGTGTATTCTCCTGTAGTGCATGCTTGCTGCAGTCTTCTCAACGGGCTTACATTCTACTTCAGTACTTGCTGTAGTTTAAAGATGGGACTGGATCAAAAAGACACACTGTCTTTAATGTTTGGAGTTACATAATGTCCAAATTGATCTCTGTGTGCTTTGTGTGTGTCCTACTAACACACCAGAATGAAATTAACTCTCAAGTCCCCTGAAAAATTTACTATTACTCTCTGGTGACCCAAGGTGCACTTTGCTAGTAAAAGGAGAGATTAAGGTCTCCCCACCTACTTCATCTTCTCCTTCCTTTCAGTTAACTAAGAGTCAAAGTTCATGGGAGCACCTCGGGTTTGGTAGTAAAGGAGAAATTAACTGTAGAAGGGTACAGAGGATTGTCAGTCTTTACTTCTACAGAAAACTCCAGCTTCATATCAAGCCCAGTGTGGGACCTACTATATCTACTTTTTGGGGTTTTTTTTTGTTTTGTTTTCAATGCAAACAGTAATTTAACAGTAAGGATTTTATTTGGATTTCTTCTTGCACAAAGAACAAGCAGGCAACATGATAAAGCATCAAACTAGCAATGAAGAGAAGTAAGGCCTAGCATACAACGGTACAGTGAGCCAATCTTCATGAGTTTTTTTCAGTCATGCATTATTTCAAGTAAAAATGGAGGTGGAAACAAAGGATCACTGAATTTAAAGTGTCTTAAAGCTAGAGGCCTGGGGTTTTATTTTCTTGTTATGATTAATGAGGATATTATTCTGAATGACTAATAGATGTGTTAGCTATATGGTGCTGCATATATTCAGTCTGTGACTGAGTGCATGTAATTTCAAAATGACAAAGTTAGTCCACCTCTGAAGTATGTCTGGCCAAATTGTTTAGTCCATCTAACACTATGATAACTCTCAACCAGACCTTAATAGCTTTCTCTTAACCAGAAATGTACTGTCAGTGAGAGCACCACAGCATTTTAGTGGATACCATCTCACCTCCTACCTCTAATTCCAGCTCCTACACTGCTGCTTGAGACTGCACTTTATGTTACAGCAAAAGATTTACTTTCTCTATGCTTTGAAAGCAGCCCTATCTTGTTAGAGAAGGGAGGAGAGGATAATCATGAATAAATAACAATTTCTTGACAGAATATGGTGCACTGGACAAAATGAAGGACACGGAGGAAGAAACTAACACATTGATTTCTGTGTGTAATTTTCTCAAACCTGAGAAAAAACCACTCAGAAAAAAAGCACAAGAGCATCTTGATTTTACAAGGCAAATAAAAACCAGACTAATTTAACCAGCTCCTGTAACAAAAGAACCAAAGGGATTTAGTCATGAAGCTGTTGGGTAATTTCTTGGTTTAAATTATGAGTAAGATTTTTGGGTCTGCAATTCTTAGTTGTGGGATAAATTCAGAGAACCTGCAGCTTAACATTTACTACTGAGAAAGAAGTTTGAGAAACAAATGATTTTCATTTGGTTTATCAAATTTCAGAATAGTCTCTTCGGGACTGAATGAAAGTAAGGGTTTTTCATAAGCCCTCTCCTCAATTCTCCAAAAGCAAGATGAGTCGTATTGACTGGACAATTTTACACTGCTGCTGAAGTACACAATGTGTGGTTTAGGATCAAGCATTATGTATTTATTGCTGAGGAATGGGGTCCCTTTACTGCCTTTTCCAGAGTTTGCTGCCAGTCCTACCATACTGCCTTACTTTCAGGAAAGCAGCAATCATCCAAGTAGGATTTCACTAACAGAATGGAGGAGGATGACAATAAATAAATGCTGTGAGGTAAAAACCACCTGAATTCTTAAACCCATACAATATTACACATAAGACAAGAGACAGCAAAATTTAAAAGCAAGGACAAAATTGTACTGTTTGCTGTCATGACAAGCATGGTGGGACCTGTAGTTACCAAAACATCTGGCTAGAGATGCTTCAGAAAGAGACCCTATTGTTGTCTCTAACTTTTCCAAGGCAAAACATAAATTTTGAGTTTAAGAGATCCAAGTGTGTTGTCTGGAGAATGTTGGTTTCCTTCTTTCTACCAGTGGTTTTCTTTTGATAGGACTCAAAAGATGATTCAGGGGGAGAGAGATTAAACGTTTCATTAATTTTCTTTCCTTCTTTCTGATCTTTAGTACTAAAATGCCCAGTAAGCTTGTATGCACACTCAACTATCAGCTGCTGTCAGGTATTAGC
Source organism: Porphyrio hochstetteri (assembly GCA_020800305.1). Classification (NCBI taxonomy): domain Eukaryota; kingdom Metazoa; phylum Chordata; class Aves; order Gruiformes; family Rallidae; genus Porphyrio; species Porphyrio hochstetteri. The sequence continues at coordinate 6,846,900 of CM036915.1, read as the reverse complement.
AAGCTCATTCACACACATAAAAAATAATCTCTGTATTCAAGTGCATCAATTCCTTTCAGTGTACGATTTACCTGTAAATTACAAATAAATTAAAATAGTCTTAATTATCTACAGATGGCGACTTCTTTAAGCATTTAAAAACCCCAATGTTTCTGTTCTTCCATATAGGAAGACAGAGAAAGCAGCTGGATAAATATGCCGGCAACAAGTTCTTACCACAGTCTAAATTTAGAGACTGCTATTAATCTTGTTTTTATTAAGGTCAAGACTAACACTTCATAATTTTAAGTTTTTTGATACTGTCAGGTGTAAAGTTGTAAAGTGTAAAGTGTAAACTTCCCTGCAGAACACTCTGCATAAAGACAGATGTCAAAGTGTCAGCCTCCAGAATTAAGTAAAGTTTTTCAAATCTAAGTCTTTTTCACTACTATTGATCTGTGTTCTGTAAGTCCATGTATTACTATGAGGATATACACTGCTATTTAACTAATAGTTTGGAAAAGAATACAAGCATTCATTCCAGAATATTCAATGTATGTAATAAGCATTAAAACACTTAGCCTCAGATTTCACAGAAAAAAGCTTGCAGTGCTATGAAGTGTCAAAAGAGGTATTTTCATTTCTGCATTTCTGATTTTACTTTCTTTTTTTTTAAACTTCCATGCAAAAATAATTTTTGCCTTTTAAAAAACCACAGGAACCTCTCTCATCTAGACACCAGTTATTAAGAAAAAAGTAACCATATATTTCATTCTGAATGCTATTCTGGGTTTGATAAATAACCTTCATAACATTCAGTTTGCTTAGAGCATTTATACTTATAATTTTATACTGAACTATCAATTTAGATGCCCAAGAATCGCCTTTGTTCCTTATGTTGTGGTTGGCAAAACTAACATGCTTGAAACGAGGAAAACCTGCACAGGAAGTACTCTATGTTCAATATGTAAAAGACTAGTTTAGACATTCCTGACATTTCAAGCTCAAGACTTGAATTTAAGACTCTTGCTACTCATAGCAAACTTCCTGGAATTGTTTTCTTACTATGTTTAAAAAAATACAAACAACAAAATACCACAACATAGAATTATTTTTTCCAATACAAAATAGAACTCAAATTATTTCTTTAATCGTCTCAAAAAGTTTTCAGCTGAACATTTTCAGTGATGTCTCAACAGTTAAGAGCAAGTACAGTAAATAGTTGAAAGAGCAAAACCATTGGAGCAAAGTTGACCATTCTGTTATGATCTTAAAGAAAGATAAAAAAATGCCTCAGAAATCTGAATGTTCTACAGTCTAACAGACCAAAACATTTAAATTCACAAGAAACTGCCCTTGGTTCAATCTCCTCCTAACTTAAGTCACCAGTAAAGACAACACCGACATCCATAAAAACAAACGGGGTGTGTTTGCTGCTGCTATTCTGGCTGTAGCATTACAGGAGGTAAGGGAAGAATTTTTTTCAGATCTTAAGGCTACTACACAAAACATTTCTTACTGATGCTAGAAAGTTCGAAAGGTATGTTTAATCTGTCTTTAATCAGGTTTGAATTAATGTTCTATAAGCTCTGTCACTTTCATCTAGCCATGTATTTCTAACACTATAAAGCTTTACATGCAAGTTAGAAGAGGCTAAAGCATTAACTTGATCTAGCTCAAGTCTTTTCAAGCATACATGTTGTTTCCTAAGTTTTATTGCCTAATCTCAACAAAATACATTCATGTGGGTAAATCAACTATTTCTAGAAACATGTTTCTAATCACCTCTAGGCAGAGCATCTGTTATTTCTGCAGCTTTTGTTTTCTTTTAAACATAAGGAAATATGATGAAACATATTGTTGAAATGAATTATTAAAATGTTGATTTATCTCATCTCTTCCCACTTCCTCTTTGCTATAGATTTGGGCTGCATATTGTGAGTATGACATCCTTTGTGTGTCAAGCATTTAACAAAATATGCAGTTACTTCTCAGTGTTCACAAAATCTACATATGTGCACATATGTAGATTAAGACATAAATTGATTTGTTCAATGTGGTATTTATTACAGTATACATTATTTTTGCAGGAAAAAATTGCCTGGTTTTTTTAAATTTAGAATTGCATTAGGGAAGGTATCTGATGACAAACAGATGCAGTATTTTTATACTTTACTGCATATTGTTCCTTTATTGTTGTTTTATATATATATGTAAAATATCAGCTCATTCTTCATATTCAACAATTTTGTCATCGTGTTCACAAATATGAAAACCTATGGCTACTAGGCAGCCATCTCCAGTAGTCCCATGCACTCAACAAGTTCCAGAAGGAACTTCACTTTAATAGATTCTGCAAAATCTGACAAATATGGCACAAAACTTCCAGAAAGGCATGGAAGAACTGGAAAGCATACACAGCAGCATCTTTAAAAAAAAAAAAAAAAAAAAAAAAAAAAAAAAAAAGTGCTTTCCTGAGAAATGTTCAGCTAATCCCTACGTAGTCAACTCAGCATAGACTTGCTCTCTCTAGGATCTCATTGTAGATAAAATAATACATACTATGCATCCTGGGTAGAATTTCTGTGATGTTACCTTAAAGGTTTTTAACAATACAGAGCCTTGTGACAAGCTTACAGTCAAACTCAACTGTATATTAATACTGAGAGATGCAAGTCTTACCTGTAGCTTTCACCAACTGTGACAATCTCCACTTCACTATCTGTTGAGGTAACATTTATTTCTTCATTAGCAGTGACCTGGGGAGTGGAGGATGCTTCAATCACCACAACATCTTCATCAATACTTCCTGAAGAGAAAAAAGGAAGAAGAACATTTGTATACTTCATCTATCTCAGGCACTGTCCTTACAGGAGACCATTTTTTCCTAGACTGTAGAGAATTTCATGACATATGTCAAAACATCACGTGCAACTGTCAAATAAATGACCTAATGACTAAAGGTAGCTTTAGACTTTGGGATTTGCAAATTTTTTTCAAGACAGATTGAAGAACTTTGTCTCATTCAAGTCAGTATGTACATCTTGTATGGACTGATTGTTCACAGCTGCTCCACCCAAAGCCAAGGTGGGGTAGATTATATTTTCTCCCCCAAGTATCAACATCGTTATATTTGGGGAAAAAAACCCAACACAAAACCACCAAAAAAACCCCAAACACCCAACCCAAGTTGCATTACTTATTTTCCAGTGGCCTCTGTTCCTGGTCATAATTATCCCCAAAGAGACTGGTGCCTGAAGACAGAAAGCGCAATGCTTCTAAATATAGGAAATAGTTGACAAAACTGAGTCTGCATGAAAATTTTGGGAAAAACTGAACACATTACAGGGTCTAAACCACAAATTTACATGCTAGACTTGAAAATACAGAATGACCAATTACTCAAAGTGAAAGAAAGGCAGCTAAAGTCATCACCACATTCAAAAGAATGTAAATGTCATGCTTTTGTTGACTTGTAAATCATGGGCAAATAAGCGGTAACTTCCTTACACAAAACTGCCTTAGCTGCTGCTCAGACAGAACCAGCCAGCCAAGCAGCTGGTGAAAGGTCAGCTGGAAAAAAGCTATTGTTTTTCCCCTATCGTTGTGCTTCTAAACACGTGCTTCTCAGAGTAAGTTTGAGAGCACTCCTGTGAGTCCACATGTTCTCAGGCTCAACACTTATTGAAATTAATGACAGGTGCAAAAGCAGGAAGATTTAGGCTTAAGTACCATCTTGTTACTTCTGAAAATAAATGGCACCTCCTTGAGGACAAAATCATGTGCCATGTAATCCCAGTGTGCATCTCTACATTAAATTCTGACAAAAGTTTCTCTCATGAAAGCCAATGAGAATTCTCAACAGAATACCTACACAGTTCAGGTACTCACCTTTGTCATGGTTTAAGAATTCATTTTACTTATCCTTTCTTTAAGTAAATATTTAATCAAGATCTTATTTTATAGACTACATGTGAGTCAGACCATAGAAACCATCAGGACTGTTACTGCATGAAGAGATTTTATGACTTCCAAAGTAATAAAGAAAATCTTTAGCAAAATAAGTCAAAACTGCTCTAAGTAGGATGTAGCATAGATATACTTCGACCATATGCTATGTCCCACTGCTCATGCTTTCTAATAGCACCCTCCCAAGGCAAAACCACAAACTGGTTAGTTAGGTTTTCATCCCATTAAGTGTTTTCCTGTACATGGAGCAAAGGATACACACTTTCTTTAAAATGGAGCAGGAAAAACCTCCTCTAAACTATGTAAATATTTGTAATGCATTTAGTTAAGATTATATTGCTAAGAAAAAAACCCTCCAAGTTATGATCGTACACAACTGGTATCTTGCCTTTTAAAAAAGAGCTTTCAAATGAGTTCTATTAGAAGCACACCAAGGGAAAAGTACACCTACGTGAGCATCACTTACTTCAAGAACAATAGTCTGAAGAAACATACATACAAATGAGGCAATCAGCCAGTGCAAATCGGTTTCATTATGTTTATCTGAACAATAAAAAGTGAAGATTTGCTATCCAGCTAACACAGGTAACACTGAAATAACATTCATAACCCTCATCCACAGGCAGACGCTAGCCTTCTACTAAGTCATATAAAAACCCAATCTCTCACTATTCACAGGACTTCCCCTTACTTCTTTGCTTCTTCTCACCCATTACTACAAGGCAGAGAACATAATTTTTAAAACTTCACAAGCAAAATCACACCACTTTATTCTGATTAAGAAAAACTACTATGAAGCGGAGCAAAGGGTAGTGTTAAAAGAGAAGTGTCTGAAATAATCTGTAAAAATGAGGTCTCAGAAGACAGTCCCCTTGACAGGCTGAGAGGAATACAGGGTGGCTGCAGTACACGGCAGCAACACAGCTATCAAGGAGGGTAGCCTAAAACTTCAGCAAACCCATATACATGGGATTTATCCTAGCATTAGAGAATTTTATTTACAAGGCAATTAAGAATTAAAACTATACCAGTACTAAAGAACTGGTAAAAATTGTCTTTTTGAATGGTCTGTAGTATTAAAGCTGGAAAAAAAGTTCTCTGCCAAACACACTTAAAATTGAAGTCTGCTGGTTTGAACTACTAAGTCTAATCTTAGCAAAGCCATGATGCTTTGCACTTCCACATAATCTAACTTGGCAGGTTAAGTCTGAAGGTGAACCTTACTAATATGTCAGTCAGAATAGTTCAAGGTGGTTGACTTGAATTTTAAGAGTGCACAACCAATAAAGCGAAAGAAAACTCTCTTCAGTGAGATGACTGACATAGAAAGATAAAACAAATGGATTTTCAGAGGTTGCACTATATTGTTTCTAAAAATAATTGCTTGAGAATTTTGAGGCACTCCAATGCCTCAAATATTTACGCCACATGTCAAACTCTTAGGAACTGTCCGGTGAATCCAAGGTTACATGTTAGCAGGAAACAGCTGAACATATCTTTAAGACGTTGACATTTTTAGATATACATGGGAATATACCTGGTATACACATACCTGTGAAGTAAATTTATTAGGAATGGCATAAACCAAACAAAATTTCAGTAAATTCCAGTTCTAATGTACTGCACAATTTACAAAACATGCCAACAGGCAAAGAAAAAAACCCATGACAAAACAAAGTCCAAATCCAGAAATATACTGCGTGAAAAAATCCCTGCACACCTTTCTCAGTATTATGTTTTACCCTGTGGCGACTACACAGAATGTTTTTATATAGTCCACCATGACAAGGTATACTTCATTTATTTGCTATTTATGCACTAACCTGCTGTCTGGAATGAACTTCAGGCAAATTTAATCTTACTTAAAGTATAAATATGAATACTTTACTCATCAGTGTATCATTTAAATGATTGACCGTGTAAGAGAACAGCTAAATCTGTTTAATGAGAGTGTGGCTATGCTAATTCTATGGTCCTTGAAGGTAATCTCCCTTCAAGAAGGGTCACTGGACTGTCAGGAGTAAAACAGTTATGTGTATTTATGAGAGGTATATTGTACTGCTTTCAGCATAATACCTATGACTATAAAACAAACAGAAGATTATGCTCCTGCAGGTATACACTACTACTCTCTGTCATCTCTGGAATAACAAGATGCAGTGAGGAAATTATACCCTAACTGTTTGTGACTAAATCAGCCTTTGGGCTACCACTAACTCAGTCTACATTTTATGAGCTGGTTAAAAACAAAAATTCTGCTGAAAATTACAGCAAGATTTCCCCCCCTTCACAAATAATATTTTATACTGTATGAAAACCACCACATTTTAGCATTCAAGTTTTGTATATACCAACAACTCAGACCCATCAACAGCAGTTAATAATTCAGTTTTGTACACGACTGAGTCAGTGACTATTTTACAGAAGTTTCTCCCCCCTCTTTTAAGAGCCTGTTTTATGATAGAAACCTAGTGCTCAGCCAGCCTAAGGAAGGGATAACTACACTGGCTTGGATCCAAATTTGAAGATGCTCAAAATAATAATAATCCCTTAAAAAACTAAAGTACTTTATCAGGCAGAATATAACTTTTAAAATAATATAACACCATGTAGCCCAATATCTAGATCAGTAAACAAGGATATCTTTTTCCCTAGAAAGCCGTAAGATGATTTCAGAACCATAACTGCTAGATGCTGTTAAAAGACCATATGCAGACCTGGGAAGCAAGTTTTATAATCAAATACTTTACTAATTGAGAAGTTATAAGCAGGAGACTCAGCTTTGGACAGCATAATGCATATAATATATACAACTACACTCTGTGCATTATATGTATAATTATACTATTACTTAACTCTGAAAGATGATCACATAAATCAGACATTAATCATCATCAACACAGGTACTCCACCAAGGACGCTGGTATAGTATCCAAATTTATGTTTGACTGATTGTTGTCCTTCCTGGAAGGTATTTTACATCTATTTTGCAATTAACATGGGGTTTAATATTATAAGTAAATTAGTGAAGGTGTTTTACAATACACAATTTCACATGAGACAGTATGACCTAGCCATAAGAGAAAACAGAAGTGATTTAAAATAAGCACTCAAGTACATTGACAGAAATGACTTATTTTGAATTCCTGGCTCTCACTGGATCAGACCAAAGGCCTGCTGAGGCCAACTTTCTCTCTGATAGCAGTCAAAGCTATGCAGAGCAGAAAATCCAGGCTATAATCTTTAACTGAAACCTCTCACACCACCCAGCATCCACAACAAGGTTACAGATGTCAGAGAACACCTTCTATTAACTGCTCACTGACAGGTCAGTAAGTATGTCTCCTTTTTTGAACTTGCTGCTTCTATGTAAGGTGAGTTCAAGATAACTACCTGGATAGCAATTCCGCTCAAAATGGATTAAATAATAATATCCTACACTAGTGTTAATGAGTACTCCCTATGTCAACTTTCAAACTTCTTGAACTACATGTCACTGGTAGCCTATGCTCCTGACCCCTGGTGTATATACAACTATACATAGTTAGCATAGCTAACGCCATTTTATGAGGCAAGCAGCCATTCTCTGTGACCGAGTAGATCACATATTCATTCCTTTTACCCTCATTCTCAGGGTTTGAAGGATCTATAAAAAAAAAATCAGACAAACCAAACAGATTTCTTCTTCCCCTTCCTATCAGCCTCAAGATTCCTGGGCACCAGGACAATTACTCCCTTTGTTGAGGGCCTTGGAAATCCCAGGCACCCAGCCAGCCAGGTGGTGTTGATGATCCTGTCACATAACAGGATCAAGCAGCTACGATTCCCAAGTAGAAACCTGGATCAGAACTGCTGCCAGACAGTAAGACTTGTGACGGTGGCCACCGATACCCCCACCATCGTGCTTCCTCCAAGGACTGAGCAACTCATTCTTTTGTATCATTTTTCAGTTTAGATTATGATTGCTACACTGATACAGCAAACCACATATTAAGATTTAAACTGACCTGCAGAGGGCCCAGGTGATTAAAAATTATACGTTGTATTATAAAATCTGTATTATGCTACTTATATATTGTATTACACTGATTCTTCCTGTAGAAATGGCACATTTTTCTAATAATAAATTCCATGCTATACTAATCATAATATCCTGCTATGAAAACAAAGCTTTAATTGTAACAACTTAGTGCCATCATCATTCTGCCAAGGATCCTTAAAAAAAACCCCTGCCTGTCCCCTTAGTGTCAGGTGACACTAGGTTAGAAGGTGACAGTTCTTCTATACCTGAGACTTGTCTGTAATATACTTTCCAACAGCTGCGCATGATGGGAGAAGTTTTCAAACCAGCCAAACTGCTTAGGAGCCTGCACCCTGGAGGAAGAGGGCACCAGAACACAGGGGCTCTTGTCCAACTGTGAGCAGCCATGCTCACACAACAGGGTAATCCAAGGCTTACTGACAGTTCTTACCCAAGCACATACACCTTAGTCCTATCAGCAATGCTAGAGCAAGCCAATTCTACAAGTAGCATTTTTTTAGCACAGAAAGCTGCAGCAGCTACAGGGAAGTGCTGAATTGAACTCCATGCTAACTTTTACTACTGCAGCTATTGAAAGCTCCAATTCACAGCAGATAGATAGAGCAGCAATGGTTCATGTCAGCTGCTCACATAGCCAGGTGCTTCTTTCCACACCACTTCCCAGTTCTTCCCCAATTCCTCTCTAGCAAAAGGCATGGTAGCAAGACTACATATTTACTTCCTTGCCCACTAATACTATTGAGAGAAAAGCTCTGAATGACAAGCTGCATCAGTCACTGGGGGGAAAAGAGGGCATGCTGTAGTTTTCAAAAGGATTAAGTAACTGAAAAATAATCAACCCTAACAACAGGCAGGTCACTTCCACTCACTATCTATTTATCTTGAACCAATTAAAATAATCTGAACATGAAACTGTACACATTTAAGAGCCTCTGCCCTTTAAAATATTGCATGTCCATATTCCACATTTTTGGAAGATGGACAACAAGTACGTTACAGGAATCAAGAGGATGGTAGTGAATAAAATCAGCCTTAGCATTCTGAGCAGCTCTGAACAAAAACTGGAGCAGCTTCTCATCAGCATTACATTCTAAGGAAAGAGGCAAGGCCTGCCTAGCTGCTCAAAATGATACAGGAACACATGAGACCCTGAAGGAATTTTAAGCACTATTTTTCAAAAAATTTTTCAAAATTTATGACAATGCAAAATTCTACCCAGCTTTTGTTGTTTTTACAGCAACCATTTTTTATTTCCCAGGGTTCACCTTTACACAAATCAGAGTACACAAGGCTTACTTACTCCAACTTTAGCTTTTGCTAGATTTCCCTCCACAGATCCGCTGTCTCCAAATGGTAACCCCAGCCCTTTAAATCCTAGCAGAAAATCAAATACCTGTACAAGCATATCAGAAAATTTGCATTACAACATTAGGGAGATCCAATTACAGTAAAAGTTGAAATCTAGCCGCCTTTGACAAGGAAAGTCAAAAGAGGATTATCTCTCCAGGTGTGTATGCAGCTCTTCCAAGGGTTAGAGAAGTGTTTCTGTGCAACAAAACAAAGAATCTAAATTTACATTTCACAACAAAAATGTTGCTGCTTGCAGTCATTATTAGTGTAAAACCAGTATTACAATTAAAAAAACCTGATCAATGTCCAGATTAACCACATAACTAACCTACTAAACCCATATTTGGTTAAAAAGATCTATTACTTTAATTTCTCGCAATAGTAAGAAATAAACAATTTCCAGAGTAGTATACACCAATTACATCTCCTGGTTCCTGAAATGCACTGTAACTTTACATAAACATCAACATTCAAAGCAAAGAAATATTTCATGACATATCCTTAATACAAATTGCTATTAAGAAGGCCACAAGACTAATCGTATCACTTTGATGTCTGCTTATTAAAAATTCAGTTATTACCATAGCTTTTAAAATTGGATTTTCTGATTTTTTTTTAATCCTCCTTTCTTAAGTCAGTCCTCTAGCACTTTTCCATATATGCTGCAGGCCTCATATGCTTAGCGTAAATTTTGTCCTTCGGTATATTCTGTAATTTCACCAGATGCATACGTAACCTTCATGTGCCAATCTACAGCAAAAAAGTTCCTCCCTAACAGGCTAGCAGCATTACTAGCAATACAACCCTTTCTACATGTAGAAACACCATCATGTTTACTCACTCTACAGAGAAGTTGTATAGCTGTTTCTCCAGGTGGCCCCGTTTCTGTCCCAATTAACTCAATAACTAGAAATGCCTTACATAACAGCAGAAAGCAACAGAAAGTGTTAATTACACTTTTATCTTACTAAGAGTAGGATGCTTAGACAGGAAGTCTGCCCATTTTCCCATTTTATCTGCAGTGTAAATAAAATGCTCAAAACCTTTCCATCAATATATATTTCCAATGGAAAAAACCAACACAGTATTCACATACTCTAAGACAGAATTACTTCTTAGCTCACTGCTTTAGGCCTGAAGTATAGCCACCATAATATTCTTTAAAGCATACCTTACTTCAGTTACAACTGATGTCAGTATTTTAATCTAAAATTAACTAGGGCAAAGTTAATAAATTTTTCATTCATGACACGAGAATAAACATAATGTCATAAATTAAGCACGCTTTTCCAGAATATAAAAGTTAAGCCTTTAGACAATGCACTTCCTTTTCCACATAACTAGATGAAACAAATTGCAAGTTCCAGTCTTCCTACCATCAAAATAGCATCACACTAAAATATCATAAGTTACCTGAGCAACTTAAATATTCACTCATTATTATATCAATGTTTAAAGAGATCTTTCTCCAAGAAGGTTCTTCTGAAATGCTTAGCAAAATACTGATCTATACTTCAAGGGAAATAAAAGCACTAAAGTGGTATTAATTGAATTTGTATTAAAAAAGGGTAGTAGAGATTTTAACAGTTCAAGGAGACTAAAATATAGTAATAATTCTCTCTTTAAATACATTTGTCATAGAAATAGACAGTCACCTAAGAAGCCATAATCTACATTTTCTCACCCATACACAAGTTTCACCATTGCATGGTGATCTGAACAGAGTTAACTGTCCTGCATCATCCTACAGTTACATGAAACTCTATCCTCTCTGAAAACGAGAAGACACTATTAACATGGAAACAGAAGTATTAACATAGTACTTTCCCAAATTGGATTTTAATATGAATGTATGTATATACATTATTTATGAGCTGCACCCTTCAATATGCATGTTAAATATATCTTCTTTAAGCCTAAAAAATTACATTTTTGTCCCCACAAATACTCATTAAGACAATTAAGGCAATGCAATAATTCTTTTGTTTGAGTTATTTATGCAGCCCTAGCACTGTACAAGACTTGCATTCCAAATTCTACTTCTTGTACTTAAACAGTACATTAAAGAACAACACACAAATTATTTCCTGGTACAATGTGTAACAAGCAATCACAAAGTCTTTAGTACTCTGGTTCTGGTCAAGCATAAATCCTTCCTTAACATGAATATAAACACTTTAGGGAAGGGGAAAAAAAAAAAAAAAAAAAAGGAAAAAAAGAAAACACAATGCCCACAAACCCAAAAACTAAGCCACTAAACCTGTCCTTTATTTTCAGTCATTTTGTCTTAGAGGAATGAGCAACAGTCTAAGTTACCATTTCACTTTCTAAAACATATTCATCACTAGGCAAAAAACATGGTTGCACAGATTAACCCTAAACGGTGTTTTACATATCTACTTCCCCATGCTCTCTAAAATACTGAAACAGAAGACAAAACAACACCAGCACAAACATTACTGGTACCAATCTTCGGACTGCCTCTCACTTGGAAAATTTAAGATGAAAGGAAGTCCACAAAAATTGGTAGATGGCAAAAACCCCCACGGAACCCAAACAAAAAACATACGCCGAACAAAATAACTCCCCCCACCCCAACACCCCAACACTCCAAACATGCCCTTAAATACTGTGTCAAGAAATACTAGAGAGACTTTTATGTCGAACAGCTTCAAGAACATTGGATTGAGTTTATCCAGGTAAAACATTTAGTATATACACAATACTTTGCTTCTACAACTACAGGACTTAAAATTTTCTCTTCTTATTGCAATACTAAAGCCATATTCAACTGAATCCTATTTCAGGCTCTTATCACAACAACTAAGCATTTTTGTCTTCCTTTTTTTTTTTAAAGTTGTTGACCACAGTTAATTATGTACTAGCAGATACTTCTAAATTCTGAAACCAGACAAAATTGTTATTCCCCCTATTATTTAACAAAGCTATAATATCTAAAATTTTTAATATAATTCAGCAGCTGGAGGAAAAAATGTGAGCAATTCCACAGCATGTGATTAATCAGATTCAGCAATCTCCTAGTACATGGTTTAGAAACCATGAATTTTACCTTTTACATTAAAGATAAAAATTCTAGATTTATTGTGTTTTACTGGAAGTTCTAAAGAAAAATTTTCCCATTAAGAATTTATGGTGTAACATTCACATTACTTGTAGTAAGTCTCCTTAAAAAAATAAAAAAAAGCATATTGTACATGATGAAAGTTCATTCATAAGAAGTACCTCATGAATTTAGTTTTACCTGAAGGAACAGGTGTAGTGTTCTGGTGACTTTCACCTGGTGACACAAATAAGTCTTCATCCACTTCAGTAGATGAACTGGAAGAAGATTCACTACTGAGATCATTCTCACTGGAACTGCTGGAGCTGGGTAGTAAAGCATACTTTCTTCGAGCTAACACTTCCCGCTTTTTCCTCTGCATTAAAATCCGTTCTTTTTGGTTCTGTGTCCTCTGTGACGAGCTTGTTTTCACAAATCTCTTCCTATATGGCAGCCTTCTTAAAGAACTGTTGTGAAAACAGGGTCTCTTCATTAGTAACTCAGGTACAGAGTCTGTCTCAGTCCGAGGCCACTTCTGTGGCCTTGCACTATGTGTTCTACTCGTAGCATTCAACATTTCCTGAGGGTGTCTTACAGGAGCATCCTTTTCTTCATCAGATGTTACTGTGTCGGAGTCTCCAAAATGTAAGCTAGATGAAGGCGAGGAGATACAGTCACTAAAAGAAGAATCATTGTCTTCACTCTGTGTTTCTAGATGCTGTCTTAATCCTAGGATTCCTTGTTTTTCTTTATCAGGACAATTCTGAGTATATGAAGGACCAGCCTGCTGGCTCTTGCGTTTTTTTCGCACAATACTTTTGTCTTGGTCTGTATGGTTGCCATTCATGTCCTTCTGCTTTGGAGAATCACCACATAAGTGCGAGAATTCATTCCCTACTTTACTGGCAATCATCTCAACTTCTGCAGTGAAGCTTTTGTCTGCCCCAATAGGCTCAGGATTCAAGAGGATCCCTTTCAGATTCTCCTGTCTCTTTGGTGCATCAGAAGGAACTTCACTCTTCATATCCGCTTTTAGAGTATAAACTATATTACATTCAGGAGTCCATTTAGACATGGAAAGTTTCAAGAAAGGCCTAGAAATAAAAACAGATATGCGTCAAGAAAAAGAAACATCAGATTTTTCGAGAGCTGAACTAAGAGAAAAGTCATTTACTGCTAACACTAACCCCACCCCAGCAAGAAAAACAAAACTGCAGTTAACTGAAATACAACTGTTCCATAGTATTATAAATACTTCTTGACAATGCAATTTTGAGTTAAGACAGAACTTTATAACTTGCATTGAAGGGAAGTTCTTATAGTCAATGGGGTATATTCATGGGGCAAATAGCAATGTATGTCACCTGCAAAGTGTATGGACATCTGTTTTGCCTGTGCTTAAGCATAGAAGTTTTGCAGACTATGGCTTATAGAAGCTACCTAAGTTTCAGCTAAATAGATCCAAGAGCCATCAACTAAACTGCATGCTTAAATTTAAGGCTTATATCTTCCCCTATGTCTTTATATATAGATAGTAATTACCTTGTACACAGTACATGGTACAGTATGGTGACAACTGAACTATAAAGATCAGTTACTTCGAATTCACGGGTCTTTTCTGACATAAGAAATAAAACAGGAGATATTTTGAAACTCATTATTTTGGGGTAAGGTAATAGAAATACTTAAAACCTAAACAAACACACCACCATCACATACTAGTAGTATAATGTACAAAGCTATTTTCAGTCCATGTACTTCTGAACCTACCCTGCAACAGAAACAGAGCATATCGTATCACATTTCCTTAATATAAGTTGGTACCACGCAGGCTCCCCTCACTGTCAAAATATGAGTTTGTCAACACATAACAATGCAACATTAACCTCAAAGACAATTTCAAAGAAAACCTTTTATACTGGAAGACTAATGAGAGACACAGCCAACGGTAACCACAGTCATACATTCACCTTCAACCTGCTTCATAGAATCATAGGGGTTGGAAGGGACCTCAAGAGATCATCAGGTCCAACCCCTCTGCCAAAGCAGCTCCCCAGCTCATATTGCACAGATAGGCGTCCAGACGAGTCTTGAATATCTCCAGAGAAGGAGACTCCACCACCTCCCTGGGCAGCCTGTCCCAGGGCTCTGTCACCCTCACTGTATAGAAGTTCTTCTGCGTGTTGGTGCGGAACTTCCTATGCTCTAACTTGCAGCCATTCCCCCTTGTCCTGTCCCCACAGACCACTGGCACCTCTGCCTTCTGCTTAACTTTCCAAAAGGAAGTGACAAAAGAATTTGCTTCCCACTGTGGTAACCACTGAATCGCCCTTCACTATAACAAAACACACTTTATTTAGCCTCATGTGACACCTCTATGACTTAAGCAGCTAAGTGCTCCCCGACTTAAGCAGCTAAGTGCTCCCCTTCTTACCCTTCTCTCACCACCTGTTTGAAGGAACATCTCCTACAGTCCTGTAGGAGAAATGTTTATCCACTGAACAAGAATGTAGAGCTGACCAATCGGAAAAAACCAGAGCAGACACCATGCAATTCACCACATAAGCACATGAACACCTATACCAGTTTACAGGAGGCTGTGCTGAACTAGAAGGCGGCTGCTTAAGAAACATATGTGCAACTATACCTTATGCACAAACAAGGATCCTTAAGCCTCATAACTGGAACATGCATGAAGACACTGAAGTCATCCAAGGTAGCAACAGCAGATCTATGGCAAGTTAAGTAGCATTGTCTACTCTGGTATGTAATGTTCTGCCTGAACCTCCAAATTCTTCAAAATGCTAATGTGTTCTTTCATCTGATGCTAATATTTAAAGCCCTTGTTTATTTTTTCATAGAACAAATCAATACAAGACAAACTACAGAACAAAGACAAACATTTCTTGGATTGTGTCACATACTGATTCTGTCAGGAGCAGCTGTGGGCTAGTTGATCCTAACAAGACTCTGGAGAATGGCATCTCATTTTGCAACAGGTATAAATTAATACATTATCCCAGGCAGCATATGTTCTCTTTCTAGACATAAGCAACTACTCTAATTCTTCAAGTGACATAATTGAAACAGAAGTTTTGCATAAGACACATATACTGCAGTAATAACATCTAAAGAAGCCATCAGCTCAATAGATCTTTCCAGAGATCAAGAATCATATGGATCCCAGAATCCTAGCTGAAACAATCCATTTGAATATTCTCACTGTGAATCCTACAAATATTTATAACAAATGCTGTTAAATGTGAGGCCTGGACCCTGTGATAACTAAGAACGTGTTGCTGTTTCCTACTGTAATTGCAGCAGACAAGCATGTTTTACATCAGCAAGACAAAATCTAACTGATGCAGGTTGGACTATATTCCTTCTTGTCAGTGTATGCAACAGGACAGGTTCTTCCTTTCACCTCATTAAAGAACAATTCACAGCAGAAG
Organism: Porphyrio hochstetteri; assembly: GCA_020800305.1. Lineage (NCBI taxonomy): Eukaryota > Metazoa > Chordata > Aves > Gruiformes > Rallidae > Porphyrio > Porphyrio hochstetteri. The sequence continues at coordinate 6,831,047 of CM036915.1, read as the reverse complement.
ATATTTCTTATTTTCTGGTGTTAAATGGAAGACTTGCAAACCAGAAATTATTTAAAAATTGTATTAAGTTCTATTGGAATGCCCCATGTAAGGCTACCCTCATCTCTAGGACTGAAAAAAAGTTGCAAAATTGGACAAAACATGCTCCTCCCTATGCAGGTACTTCCCCTCACATACATACACCATCTTTCCTTGGAAAAAATTAAGACAGACTAGTTTTTAAAAATTTCTCTCAAGGAGAGGAAATCAGAATTCAAACCTGCTATAAGCACACAGAAAATAAGACATACAAAGTCTTTTTCTCACCCTCATAAGGTCACCTTTAAGGCAGTATTTTTTGTCTATTATTTATGCACGACTGTTTACAGAAATGCAACAATCTTTTCTACAGCCCAAAGCTCCCACAATAACCCCATACTTCATCACAAGTTTTGGGGTGGGTGTTTTCTTGTTTTGTTGTTTGTGTGTTTTTTATCCACAAAATATTTCAATTTGGTGAAAAAAATACTCAGAGAATATTACTGTCTTTGAACAGTCAAAACCATGATTAAGAAGACAATTTTATTTAATTCTGAGGTTTTCTTAAGAAACAAGAATCTGTACATTTTCTCATTATATAAGCACAATTAGGGTTGGTTTACAAAGGACTCCGTTCTACTCTTTAGAGTGCTCCCCCCTCCCTGCCTCTGTGTTACTGTTAAACTCCAGTGTGGAAATCTCCATCAGCTTGGAAGTTCTGCATACGATTATTTTTGTATACACTCTGTTTACTTTAGTACTGAGGCCACTGTGTTGAAATACTGAGATACTTAGGTTAGAGGGGAAAAAAAAAAAAGAAGAAAATCTATACCTTGAGAAACGTCAAACTACTGTAAGACGACAAAAAACCTACACCACCACACAGTGAAAACTAGTGCACTTGAAAAGCTATTTGCTAGTTCAGTTTTATTCCAGTATCTTCTAGATATAATTGCCAATTAACTCAGACTCAAACACTTTGTATATTTCCACTCATAACCACGGCAGAGTCTGCAGTAACTCAACTAAGTGATCAAGAACTCTTCATTTTTGCTAACCAGTACAAAGCCTGAAGGACTGCTTACTCACGGGAGAGCTGCTGACTCCCAATTAAAAATTACACAATAGCTTAAACATGCATATACTTAAGTGAATGGCAACAGTCAACAACAATAAAATAATCCATTCCTTCATGACTTAGAAATGCTCTAACAAACCTGTGAACAAAAGATTTGACAAAAAAAAAAAAAAAAAAAAAAAAAAAAAAAAGAGAGAAGCTGGAAGAGCTTACCATTTCACCAGATTCCTGCCCACTGTAGTATTTTCAGTGGTTAGGCATAAGAAATACCCATACTATATACAAGTTCCATGCATTTACATAGAAGATAAACTAAAAGGGAATAGAAAAATATTATGCAAATAATTAAGACTCAATACAATGAGATCATCTGCTGTTAGACATTTAGAAGATCCTACAAAATCTCCCTCTAATTAAAAGTAGTCCTCAGCAGCTTTTTCACAAAACCAGATGCAGTAAGCTCAACCAGCATTAGCATTCCTCCTCCTTAATCAAAACATTTGCCTATTAATTTACAGAATCTAGACTTTAAGAGGAAAAATGGAGTAGCTTCTTGTAAGCCATTCTAAGTAAAGACTCAATGAAGAGCTAAGACAGCTATGCAAAAACTACAGCTATTCTAAGCTCCCCTCTAAAGTGTATGACTCGATTCAGAAGCATGAAGTGTACGTGGCTTTTATCCATTCAATTCACAAATTTAAGACCTTTAATATTAATCACGCTGAGACATATTCATGCAAACTGGGAAAGTCCCTCAAAATTGCTAAGCCAAAAAACAATGTCAAAGCTTGAGATCTTTAGAGCAGACGCATTTATGATCATATCTAAAAGCAGAACACAAATGTATTCTAAGGTGGAGCAAAGTATTTATCATTAAGAATGAATTCTATTACTAGCAATCAGAAAGTATGATAGTGTTAAAACACTGGAAAGAGTTAAACGGTTCATTGCAGAACATTAGCTCAATTTCTAGTGTAAACTCTGTTAAATGAATATATGTAATCTAATATATCATTACATTGAAAATGAGTTCTCAATTACATTTTAAAATACAGTCAACTCCTTTCACCGTCAAGAAACAATCTCCTTTTTAGGTGTCAAAAATCACCTTGATCAAATCTCTGAGAGGCTTGGCTACAGCAAGTAGTGCTTCACAGTGCTTTGACGCATGACCAGATAACCACTTTGCAGAAAATGTGCATGCTTCTTATGTAACCCCAAACTACTGCTCTCTGTCTTGTTAGTGTAGTAAACACACCTAAACCCAGCTAGCCAAATAGTTTATTCAGCTAGAAATCTAGATACTTGCTAATTCAATGAAAAGCAGCAAACAAAAAAAACTTCCATTTACAAAGCAGTTAGTAGTCTATTTCCTCATTTTACCCATCATCAATTTCCTGCTCCTCTCTTATTACACAGAGAGTCATTTCCCATTGTTTCATGCACTCTTGACCACTCAGGCTCTAAATGCACTTAACAAGCAACTCGGGTATCCAGTAGGGCCAAGCCCAGAGGCCGGTGCAGACAATTCTTCCAGATATGACATCTCAAGATTACCAAGAGCTTGTAGAACATACTGTCATCATCATCTCAGAAAGAATACAGCAATTCCACTTTCATAAAATTTCTGTGCTATCTTAGATCATTTATGTACACAACTCAAGTGCCCATATATAGAATATCAGGCAAGAATATTTAAGATTGTCCCAGAAAGGAAGTTTCTATCAGTTGCATTTGTAATTCCTTCATTTAGCCTTCTTATTTTCTTTGCATATGTTTTCTAAACTCAATATTAACTATTAAAATCAATTACCTTCCTTAATATGTGGCTTTTGTCAGATTTTACTTTTAGCTTCTCAGAGTAAAAATAATGTAAAAACTGGTGGTGTTATCTCCACGAGGAAACCTCACTGCTGAGGTCTGGTATGCACAAAGAAACCCTACATTTTTGTATGCTGCTCCTACCACTAGTTTTTTTGAAGTGGCAAGCACAGAACGGACCAGTGAATGAAAGTATCATGCAGGCTGTATTCTGGGACACCAACAGTTACTTCTTTCTGCTTATTGAAAGGAGACATTTTAATTCTTTCATTAAGACTTTTCTGTCAGATGAATCAAGACACCAAGAAAAAGGATAATGAAAAAGCTTACAAAATTCATACAAGATCTTCAGCAAAAGTCAGATAACCTAAGTACTACTGCTACCCTTTCTAAGGGGCAGAGTGCCAAACAAGACTGATTCATGCATGACCCTGATGCAATGGAGGTGAACAGAGGACTTTGAGCCATCTGAAAAGCTGCACCCCGACACAATCCCATGAAGATCGAACCTCTGTCCTATCAACGCCCTGCTCCAACAAAAATAATTCACTGAGCAGTTCACAAAAACCACAACTGTTAGCCTAAAAGGAGCAGTCATGCCCTATTAATTTCATTCCTAACAAACAGGGACAAGCTGTACAATGCAAAGTAGCAAGAACATAAATATCGAATATTCCGTTCCACTATCAGCAAAAAAAGGGCAATGAGATTTTGAAACTTCATTGCTTTGTTTTTAATTTTTCATAGTTCTTCATTTTCGCTACTTCATGAGACAAACAGTGCTCTTTTAAAGCTTGCTTTAACTACTAAATCTTACCATACTATATATTGGCCTTCTAGCCTTTGCTGGACAATAAAGCAAAATCTTTGCATCTTTATACCAGCAACAATCAGAAGGTAACCTGAAATGCTCTTATGTTTGCTTTGATATTATGTGGAACCAAACAAAATTGTATCCCCAGGAAAACATGAAATACCATTACCAACCACACAAAATTTCTGTTTGCTTTAATGTAGCCACCAAGATCACAGATACTGAATGACAAAAATCACCTGAGAATTCTTTGAGAACGCCCTTCAGAAGGATACAGTATTGCAGAATAACATCCATAGTATTAGTTACTAACTGCATGACAACATTCTCATGACAGGTTCTTACCTAGTCTTCCAAATACACTCCATGATATCCAGCTCAGGCAGAAGACTGGTCTGTCTTTTGAACAAGAAGGGTACTACAGCTACATGAGCCACAGCAGTGCAGGGAGGCTTGTGGTCAATTTCAGGAACCCTCACCAGTTTCAAAGAAACCTACCTCTGAAGTGAAACAGTGTTATTTCAAGTACAGTACTACTCTTACTAACGTCTGCAAAGTCATCTCAAAGATAAGTCAAACCACAGTAACTGTACTGCAAAGTACTTAAACCAACAGCATCCATCCTCCAGAGTCAGAAAGTTTCCTTAATTTTATCTCTGAAAAAAACTTCATCCGAGACCTTCAAGCTTTGTTTCCTCATGCATAAGTCAATTCAGATCAGAAATGTCAAGCCACCTATAGAATAGCTACAGAATAGCTGTTGGCAATGTTATCTTTCACCTCAGAGACTTACCACCACTATATTCTTACAGAGAGACTACTGAAAGTGTCTCTCACATCTTTTAAGGGAATCCAGCACAGGACAGCTACAAACAGAAGAGCTGTTCCCTACAACTGGATCCATGGCCTGGCTCCAGCTGGAACAGACAGACACATGGAGCATGCGCAGTTGGAAGTGCCTCAGCTAGATGAGTTGGCAGGCTAGGAGCAATCCTGCATAGAGTTCCATGAACAAGTTAGTTCTCCTGAAATACGCTATGAATCAGTCCATAAGGCACCCATAGAAATCCTATCATCAATCAAGCATCAGCATGCACATACCCACCTGGACAAGGAATTAGTTTGGCTTTGCACAATGGATGCAAGCAGGTGGATTTGACAAACATGGTGTTCACAAGCACATTCTTCAGTCTAGACATTTCTTTGCTCTGTCCTAGGCTTAAACCCAGTTAACTACATTAACACTATGTAAATCACTGTTTTAAGACATAAGCATTATGATTTGGCAATCTGCAATGTTTTGGCTTCAGTGAACTCCAAGACAAACATAACAGCAATGAACTTAGGAATAAGGAGTTGTAGCTTTATAATAGAACAACAAAATGCACTTCTTTATTGGAGCTTAAGATCCTAACTAGGAATTCTGCTTCCAGAAACAGCTAGGGAATTTCTGAGTTAAACAGCCATCAAAAATAATTCAAAAATATATTTCTTAGCCCCCCCCAGCAGTTTTGACCTTTGAGGGATGTGTAACTTTTCTTAATGCAGCGTCATTTTGCAAACACTTCCTGATAAGCTTTGAGGAGCAAAAAAAGACATGATCTTTGCTATAACTGCTAACAAGAACCTTGCAAGTGAGAATCATGAAATTAACCACCAGGAGAGTTTTATGCTATTCCTCAGGAAATCCATGAGAAACAGGGGATTTTTCAGATACTAAACCCAGCAGATCTACCAGTTCAAGAAGGAAGAACAGAGCAGCAGACTTCTCCACTCTTCACCCAGTAGAGTCAAGTGGCAGTGGGTAAAAGCAAGCATTTTAACTTGACAGCAGCCAAGTATTAGGACTGCACTTTGCTAGCCAAAAAGCCAAAGCAAAACAAAACACCAAACTGAAGGAAGTCTCTTGCTAGTGAAGTTGTGAACCGGCCTTCACTCAGTAAACACTAAATGAGGAAGACATCACATTAATTTACAGTACTTTTCCAAAGAGCAGAAACTACATAAAACAAAAATCAGCAAAATAATCTTGCCAATAAAATTTTGAGTCAGCAAAAGAAACATTTCTCTTTTCTTCCTTCCCATCTGCTCCATAAGGAGTCTCAGTTAGGCCTGACATCAGCCCACCTAGAAAAGCACTAGTCTCAAACCTGAAGGAAACTCCCTAGTGTTAATGCTTTGGATGCAGATACAGTTTGTGTTTCTTTCAAGTGCACTGCAGACTTTGGAAGCAGCCAATCAATGTCACTTACACTGACAAAAAGACTATGGCTGGGAGTAATTATCCTATCCCTATACTGTAGATGTATCTCATATGACATTACTCAATATACACGTTTCTAAATCTCTTCTCAACCTTACTGACATGCAAACTGCTAAAGCACTACAGATCTGGTGATCAAACTGACCTAAAGGAGGTTGCACATTAGCAAAGCTGTGGGGAAATATTATACATCTGCCTATAGCAAATCCCCTTGTCTACAAGTGAATTAAATCCCCCTGTTCCCTGTCCCACCCTCTCACATCCCGCCAGCAATTTTTCCCCATTTATGCAACTGCCTGACATCTAAACCTCCACAGTACATCAGTTAGGGAGGGGGGCACTATTACCTGTATCTTCTCAAAAGAGTGTCCTCACCATTAGAGGAAATGTAAACAACTGAAAAGATTCTTGGAAAAAAGGCAGAAATTGCTATCAGCTAAGTGCTATTGCAACACAGACACCTCTGCTGAAAGACAAGGCTGTTACAACTGATCTGGCTATATAAGTCTATGAAGTTATTAATTTGAAGATAAAGTGCAAGTCACAGATATATTAAGATACACTCTTAATATGATTTTATGAAGCCACAGCTTCACAAAAGACACATTTCTGAAAGGGCAGAATGTTTCCATCCAGATTTTGAAAGGACATGTGAAATATGCATGAATACTAAGGGCTGTTGTTCACCCCCGGGGTTCCCAATACTAGATGTAACCACAGCCATAGCTGCCAGGGTTTCAGCCATCAATAAACAGACGTTTAAATATGCGAGCCTTCAAGAGTTTTAAAACAGGAAGCTTGGTGTCTTACACACTTTTAACTACAGTAAAATGGAAAACGTGCATGCAGCCTTTCCTGTTTTACAAATTCAACGAGTCATTCTATACTGTGGATGACAGCCTAAAACAGGTGACCAGATGTTCACTTTATCAATGTGCCAAGATCATATTCTTCCCTATCAACCCTTGCACATCAGCAAGAGCAAGAACCCAAATTGGTGATAAATTTGGCTACTAGGGTTGTGTGGTTTTTTTTCATTTGTTTTCTTCAGGTAGCCCCTCTATCCAACAAAAAGATGAGTAAAAACATTTAAATTGGTGGCAAACTACTTTGCTAGCAAGGGCTACAGGTACGTGAACTATAAGCTTTAATTTCTGTTTTTAAGAGCAACAGAATATTTCAATTCTTTAAGTATTAATTTTCATCAAAAATATTTCTCCTAAGTATCCAGAATTAATCTATCTTTGGAATTTTCTACTAGTTACAACAAAGACAACGTATAGCCTTATTCAACCACCTGAAATCCTAGTTTTCCTTTATTAGTTTATAATACAGATACTCCACCATGATAAATACTACCTAGCCTCATGTCAAGCAGTCAATTCTTATTTTATTAAATACATGTTTCCAAAGTAATCACATTAAAATCAAGCTATTACAGAACGATCCTGCCTCCTGCATCTTACCTTCTTTTGGAAGAGCACCTGAATATCAGGAATTACAGGTATCAATCAGCTAAAGCAATCAGGCCTTGAAATGGTTCTATGAAGTCCTAAGCAGGCCACGGAAGAGCTTGCTCAAACACAAAAATTCCACAAACGTACACTCAGCCCTAATCACCAAAACACAGACCTGTCCATTTCAGTAAGTCATAAATCTATGTACCTCTGAAGATCCCGGCCTACATTTCTGAATGAATGTTGCTTCCTTGTCAGGCAAAAAACCAATTGACAATGTTTGGGTTTTAATACTGGTTAAGAAACAGAATACCAACTTCGCAAACGAAACAAATGACGTTTTAACAGACCCTATTACGCATAGAAATATAACCCATTTTGGTAAAGGAAAATCTGTGACAAATTTTCAAGGAGACAAAACCCGAAAGAGTGCTGCGGCTGCCCGCAGTGAAGACACTGCTTTGTGCGTCAATGAGGCACTGAAGGGAAAATTTAAAAAATAGAATTAAAAAAACCATCACTGTTAAGTTCCCATCCGCCGACCTGCCCCCGCGGCCCTCCGGCCAGCTCCGCCGGGAGAGGCTAACAGCCGCGGGCCGGCCGCCGTTGCGGCCACCGTTGCGGCTGCCGTTGCGGGGCAGGGCGGGGCTGGGGGGGGAGGGGGGGAGAGAAGACCCCTCCCGGCCCCGGCAGGCGCCACCCGCCCGGAGATAAAGCCCCGCACAGTGGGGGACAACACCACGGCCTCGCCCCCGCCGCCCCCTCACCCCGTACCTGAAACGGTAAGGCCGAAAGGGAAGAGGAGGGTGCCGCCGGCGCCCTACTCAGGGCCGGAGGGGAGGAAGCGGCCCCGGCGGGCACCGCAGGGACCCCACGTCGCTGCCTGCCGCGTTCGGGGAGGCCACCGGCTCTTTCTCGGCGGAGCGCCACCTCAACGGCTGCCTCCGACGGCGCCGCTGCCCCGCGGTCTGGCCACAACCGCCCGCGCCCCGGTAACACGGCGCGAGGCGGGCAACGTTCTGTTGTTGCGTAGACCTGCCGTCACTCCCTCCCTAGACGCAGCGCGACACTCGGTATTGCTTTACAGCAGTCCGCAAAGCGCAGCCGCGCCGGCTCGCGCCCCTCCTCCTGTCGGGCGCCGCATCGCGCCCGCTGCTGGCCGGAGCGCAGGGCCCCAGGAGCGCAGGGCCCCCTCAGCGGGGCGGGCTGGGCCGGGCCGGGCCGGGCCGGGCCGGCACCCCGCGCACGGAAACGCCCTCCGCCTCCCGCGTCTGCCCGCCCCGTATGTCTCCGAGACCTGGCACAAACGCATCCGTTTGCTGCCCCGCTGCCTCTTCCTTCTGCATCGCGGTGCCCGGCGCTGCTCAGCTCCAGCTAAATCACCGGAGGTGAGCTGACCCATGTATTACCGGGCCCGTGCAGCGCTGTCCGGACTGCCGTGGCCGCCGGAACCGGGCCTGGGCCCTTCGCCGCCGCCGAGGCCGGTGCTGTCGGAACGGCACCCCGCTGCCTTTCTCACCGCCAAGGAGGGGCAGCTGCTAGGAAACGCGGAGAAGTCGTATTTATTCTCATCAGAGCGATGGATTTAACGTGTCCTCACTGCAACCGACTCCTGAAGCGGGGAGCGTGCCTGCTCTTACCTACCGCTACGCTGCTGGTGTCGATACACCTTGTGAGGAGCTGCCCGGCGGAGGGCCCGGGGCTCACACCCACCTCGCAGCGCAGTAAGCACCGCGACTTCACCAAGTCAGCGGAAAGTCTGAGCCTTCAACTTCGTAGCTGCTCAAGTCTGCCAGAGACCACCCTTCCATCACTGTTAGCATACACATACAGACCACTTCCAGCTTAAAACGCTGGGTAGAAAAGGGTCGTGTACTGTCGGTGACCAACAGATACATACACCCAAGAGCTGGCAGCAGAGAGGCGCAGTCCCACGTAGCAGTGGTTAACGATCTGACTCAGAATGCGCTGCCACCATCAGTATACAGGAGTCGTTACGTTTTGGAGGAGCTTAGCAACCTTCATGCATCATTACAAAATAAATGGTCATCGGGCAAAAAATGCATTTTGAGACTACTAATTGGGCGAGTTCCTGAACAGAATTTCCTTAAAGCAAAAGTGAATAAAACAAGATGGAAACTATTTCTCAAACAAGGTTTTAAGGAAAGATCTGCAGTAAATGCCTACTTCATTTAAAGATATATTTCTACAGGCAGGAGGAAAGATTACTAAGAAAAGGAATGTCAAAATGTGTAGAGTAAAAGGTGCTAGACAATGTAAATGATATGAAAATGAAGACATTTTTCAGTATTATGTGTGAGAGCACAGGAAGAAGGGAGACCCATACACAGTGAAAGTAGAAAAAAATGATCACATGTGATTTTGTGCAGTTCCAGAACCAAAAATATTAAAGTTTTCAATAAAGACAAAAATACAGATCATTCAGCACTAACTTGCTACCTTTTTCTACATAGTTATTTTGGGTGGGTTCTTTTTTTAAATCAAGGAAATATAGTATGTCACGTCCAATCAGATTCCAGTAAACAATGACACTAGGCCACACATGAAATAACCATATATACACATATGAATAACTCTAATCTTAAAAGGACACTCAAGGGAACAGAACATATATGATATGAGGAAGCTAATGAAATTTGGCTGAATGATGTTAATAAACGAGACTAAGCATTCCCTATAAGCTGATCACAGGCTCATACCAATAAAAAATATGCCAACTAGTCATGTATTTTACCTATTCACTGAATAATTGTTTTGCACACTCATGCCAAAGATGACAAAAAGGTAGTTCTTGGCAGAGAAAATGTAGAGTCACTCTGCCCACCACCTGAAAGACAAAGACCAGCTCAAAAACAGAAAGCATGGGGCTGCAGAGTGCCTAGAAATTTCAGTTCACAAATTAAAAAGCGATGCAGGGTGAGTATAGTTAATCTTGATTTTCTCCCAGTACAGAGCAGAGAGATGATCTGTAAATGCTTTAACTGGATGTGATTTGGTAGACCTTTCCTCCTTGGATAAATTAAAATAAATTAAAGGCAGAATTCCTAGGATCTTAATTAGCTATGATTTCTTAACTCCTGTTTCACTATGGGCTACCAGCTGAAAAGACTAGTAAATTCTGGCCCAGCACACCCTTAAATTAACATTTGACAGAAATTACTCTGTCAAGTTTTGACTGGTTATTAACGTATTTTTTTAAGAAAAGTCATGGAGAAAATCACTTAAATGCCCAAATTATTCGCAATTATTTTAACTTCTATTTATGTCTTTGATATGCTTACTGAAGTAACTAACCCGTGATTTTAGGGCCTCACAGAGATAGAAAGTTGTCTTGAAAATATTTTATTGATTCCTTGGACAAGAGTCTCCTTATCACAGTTAGCTACAGAAAATGAAGAGGTAAATTTAATCTATTCTACATCACTAATGCAAATTTCAGAATCGCTTTCAGGCTACAGTGTCATCAATTCAGACTGAACTCTTCAACTTCTTCTAACTAGACCTAAACAAAACCATTTATATGTGCACCTGAGGACCTGGCAGAACTAGACATGGAAAAGAAACACTCTTATCTAAGATAAAAATATGCCAACCAGCAGGAGATTGCACTTTACATTTTTGGCAAAAAGACAAAAATCAAAGCAAACCCCTATCCTGAGGTACCTTCAGCAGCTCGGCTTCATAGTTGGACATAGTCCTATGCAGGAGTGCTGTTGTCAGTTTGCTTGCTCTCCAAAGCAAGCCAGGCCAAGCTTTTTCCAGATGGAAACACCAGCTTCTGGAAGAGTGTCCCACTGGGCACCTGGCCAGCATGCAAGCTACACACTTTCAGGAGAGATACTTTGCTCAGATCTCTGTTAACTGCAAGCCTGGTAGTGTCCCGGAGGGTATGCATAGTATCCAGGTATAAGTCTCCTGCCTGTACATACCTCCCATCACACATACTGCTTCTGGAGGAGTTAGAAACCACTTGCAGCCAGGGTATTAAACCAGACGAAACAGCCCATCCTTCACATTTACATCATACGCAGTTGTGTAGACTTAAAATGGGCCACATTAAAGCATACACTTAAATGTTTTTAAGTGTTAAGTCAATTTACACTTATTAGTGATATTACTAAATTGTAAAGCCTCTTGTGTTAATATGTCATGAGGATAATGGAAAAACTATCACAAGAACTGTGGGATTGATATTCAGATGATACAAATTGTCACAGCTCAAATCAGACCAGATAAAGGTCTTACCACTGAAAACTGGAGAAATAGGGAAGAGGATAAAAACATTGCAAGATTTTTACTAGGAAAAAATGCTGTAAGAAGAGACTGATACGTCTGAAGAGTCAAAACAGTCAACAGCTGTTTATGCTATATATTTTATAGGGATAAATCCAGGGAATTTTCTAATGTGATGGATTGAAGAGCTTTCAAAAACTCTGGAAAAATAACATGCACTACTCAGGTACCTGTGTATTTTCAAGATACATGGAAGAACAAAATACCCTACATTACAGTAAAACATAGAGAAATAACTCATGAGTAACTAATAATTCCAGGTGACAGGTGATAGGACAAGGGGGAATGGCATGAAGCTGTGCCAGAGCAGGTTTAGATTGGACATTAGAAAAAAATTTTTTACTGAAAGAGTTGTCAGGGCCTGGAACAGGCTGCCCAGGGAGGGGGTTGAGTCACCTTCCCTGGGTGTGTTCAAAAAAAGGGTAGATGAGGTACTTAGGGATATGGTTTAGTTTAGGATGAGAATGGTTGGACTTCATGATCTTCCCAGGTCTTTTCCAACCTTGTGATTCTGTGATTCTGTAATTTAAGTTCACACTGCACAGCATGGTAAGGCTTTGAAAGGTCAGAAACAGCATTTTCGCAACACATTACTTCAGAATTTACACAAATCCTTAGAATATCTAACTGCCTGAGATCTTAGCAAGTAAGATACCTGAAGTACTTAAATTATCATGTAATTAAGAAGGTGTTGTATAGATAATTACTTATAAATAGCTACTTTGATTATAGTATTTTAATGGGTCTTCTTCTTATCAAAAACCAAACACACCACCAACCTGTTAATAGAAAAATCAAATGAGATTATTCCAATATACTCTTTCAGTGCTTGTAGGATAATGGGGTCAAAACCATTTTTGTGCTTTAATGATGAATCAGCAGCTATTTAGGGCAATTAGGTTTAAAACAAACAAAAGCATCCTGCATTTAATGATCTGATTTCACACTAAGAAATTCAGTAGCCATTTTCTAGCATGTACATATGCTTTCAGTAGTACAATAAAGGAAAATACTTGTTTGACTTACATGCCTTCTCCTTGCTTTTCTGTAAATTGTAACACACCCTACTTAAGAGATCAGAAACTCATTACTGTGAGCTTCTGACTGCTCATCATGCAGTATCCATAATACATAAAAACCCCACTACACATTCAGAGTGGAAAAAGCTATTTTTACAGCAGTGATGCATATTCAATTATCAGTGATTCTTAATATCAAAATATCCGTTGTCAAGCTTCACTGAAAATTACTCAAATGGTATTACTCATTCTTGCTTTAGTCTGCAGATGAGAGAAATAGTGCAGAAAACATACCTGCTAATAATTTTTAAACACAAGCTTGATCAGAGGTTTGAGTGCAGTCAGACTGATACCAGGAATGACTAAAAGCAAAGTTTGAAATTGTGGTAACCAGGCAGCTTAACATGAGGACTGGGACAAGACGCTGCCTTTCAAAGTAAAAAAGGCTCTTCCTATTGATTTCATCTAACATCAGCCCCCTTTTTAAAAAAGGGTTAGATCTACAAAGGATTTAACTTCATCAGCATCACTTACTGCTGTAATAGCTAGCTTTGATGTAGTCAGCACCCAAGCTAGAATCCAAAATACTGTATTAGAAACTTAAGATTTCTGAACCAAACAAACAAAAGCTACAAGTTAAGACTGAAAACACTCACACCAAAAATGACTTTTTAAACAACCATTGTGGTGAGCAGAGAACCGCATACTGCTCCTTCATGCCTTTATCAGCGAAGCCGTATGTTTCAAATCAGACAGGATCCTGTTTAATTGTAGGTACCTTTATTCCAGGGTATCCCCCCCTCCCTTAAACCAACAATTCTTCTTTCTAGAAGGGGATATGTCCAAAAGGGTGGCTGTGTGAAGAGCAGAAAACTGGGACAACCAGTTCAACTCTAGATGAATGTTCTAGCCAGAAGACATCCTTATCCAAAAAAAAAAAAAAAAAAAGAAAAGAAAAAGAAAAAGGGGGGTGGGGCAAGAACTACTTCTCTGTTTTAAAAAACAGTGAATACCTCTGCCATTTTTACAGAGACCAATCGTGTTGAAATGGCAGAGTATACCAACAGCATTAAGTCATACAAGACAATTAAATTGCGTGCATTTGGTTGTCCATTACACTTCAGGGTGAGGCTGGCAATAGAGTGGTCAGTACTGTTGAAACTGGGAACCTTCAATGGCAGAAAAAAGCTAAATTACAGAGCCCAGAAAAAACATTAAATATCTAAAGCCATTCACAACTTTCAGGTGTGCCACAGACAGAAGGAATAACAAAAGCACAGTTTAGTTTTAAATATTAATATCTGTGCAATTATTTCTCCTCTTTGGAAATCCACTACCATTTCCTAAATAATCTTTACCACAAATTTCAGAACCTAACAGTATAAAAAAATCTTCTATTTGAAAACAAATAGATGTTTCAAAAGGCTACAAAAGTACAAATAGAGTCTTTTTCATTAAAAAATAGTCAAACAAGCAGGAAATTATAGAATAGCCAACTTAAGTAAAATTCCTGGACAAATTCAAAATATTTGTAGATATCTGGAAAACAGCAAAGTGATAAATACCATTATTTGTTCATGACAATCTATCAAACCAACCTAATTTCCAGTTATGGTTCCTCAGACATGAATAAATTGAAGATCTTCCCCGAGGCTTTTGACATATTTTTCCACTGACATTTTTTTCCATTGACATTTTCATAAGGAAGCTAAGGAGATTTGATCTGGACAAAAACTACATAAATCTGGTGCAAAACTACTTGATCTCAGAGGATTGCTAATAGTAGTTTACTATCAAACTGTAAGTTTCTATCAAATAAAAATCCTCATACACTCCAATACCATAATATCTTCAGGTAAATGCTTAGAGATTATGCTTCACCTCCAGATGACACCAGGTTGAGAGGTCCTACAGAGAGCAGAAGTCAAGACTAGAGTTTGAAATCACTGGGGTGGAATTCTATAAACACAAATGCAAGGTTCCAGACTTAGCAAGAAATAATCAACTGCACAGAAAAGACCTACTGTAATAAACTTGTAGAAACGAAACCAATAGGTAGAGTGGATGACAGAATATGTCAGCAAGTTCACAAGGTTGAAAAAGCCATACATCCTCCTGAGTTGCATAATCAGAAGTGTTGCCACAAAGATAACTGAGAAGTTGTGGAAGGACTGGACAGGAGCTAGAGGGGTGCGAGAACATAAGGTCATGTGTTTCAGAACTCTCATTTTTTGAAAAAAGAACTAATCCATGCTTTTAATGAATAAACAAAGGACCAACCAAAAAAAATACAGCAACAGTCTCAGTTTATGTAAAAGGATGCCGCAAAAAAAAAAAGAAAGGGAACACTCCCTTATATACTTTTTGAATAAGAAAGCTAAAATGCAGCAAAAGGGATTTAATCTAGACATAAAAAAAGAGTAATGGACTAGACCAGGACTAGACCAGACCGCCTGAGGAATGAGTGGAATCTGTGTTTGAGGCTTACAGAACAGGTTCGGCAAATATCTGTCAGGATTATTTTCATAAGCGCTTCTTGTGCCTTGAGGCAGGAGGATGACTGAGAATAAGGTCACTTTTGGCTCTGCTCGTTGGGTGTTATTTTTTTGGGTGGGTTACATGTACAGTTTTGACATCCAGATGACATCAACCATGAAGCAGTGAGTTTGAGGTAAGTCAAGGAACCCCTATAAAACAGTGGGAGTGCTGTATTTGTTAGCCTTCTCATTGTCTTTTCCGAAATTGGACAAAGTAAACCTGTCTTCACTAATACTACAACTTAACCAGTGGGTTTTGTGTGTTTGTACAACAGCTTGCCACATGAAACTGACAGCCCCGATTGAGACTTTGTTGCACTGCTGAATTCAAAATGCAAATAAGACACATTTAGGACTTCTTCACACACCCTTTAAATGTTATACACACACTCACAAAAATCTGTTTCTGTAGCCTAAAATTTATCTAAAGAGTTTATTTATTAACCTGAAAGTAAATTCTAATGTATTTAATGTTAAAGTAAATGTTATCACAGAAGATGGCATAAACAAGAAAACATATTCGTTTCTTATTTGAGATTGTTCTTTTTATAAAATCTTGGTACCGAGTGCAACAGCAGCATTATGTCCCTAAAACATGCGTGCAATTATCAGTCCAAACTGTGTTTCATTTTAGGCTCCTTCTAGAAAGAAGAATTGTTGGTTTAAGGGAGGGGGGGATACCCTGGAATAAAGGTACCTACAATTAAACAGGATCCTGTCTGATTTGAAACATACGGCTTCGCTGATAAAGGCATGAAGGAGCAGTATGCGGTTCTCTGCTCACCACGATGGTTGTTTAAAAAGTCATTTTTGGTGTGAGTGTTTTCAGTCTTAACTTGTAGCTTTTGTTTGTTTGGTTCAGAAATCTTAAGTTTCTAATACAGTATTTTGGATTCTAGCTTGGGTGCTGACTACATCAAATACATGGATATTAGTCTTTTTTAACTGATAACTAGTTATTATTTAAATACGTCAAGTGTATTTTGAGAAGAAATTAGAGGATAGCGTTAGAAATCTTTGGAGGATTCAGGACTTCATTTGCACAAAAGTTTAACAAATTATTAACTAAAATGAACACTCATTCTTTTTTCAATTTAATCACAGAATCATAGAATGGTATGAGTTGGAAGGGACCCCAAGGATCATAGAGCTCCAACCCCCCTGCCACAGGCAGGGCCACCAACCTCAGGCCTGGATCTATACTAGGTTGCCCAGGGCCCCATCCAACCTGGCCTTGAACACTTCCAGCGACAGGGCATCCACTACCTCTCTGGGCAGCCTGTTCCAGCCCCTCGCCACTCTTGCTGTAAAAAACTTCCCCCTAATATCTAATCTAAACCTTCTTTCCTTTAGTTTTAATCCATTCCCCCTTGTCCTGTCATTGTCCATCCTTTTAAAAAATTGAATCCCCTCCTGCTTATAAGCTCCCTTCAGATACTGGAAGGCTGCAATGAGGTCCCCCCGCAGCCTTCTCTTCTCCAGACTGAACAAGCCCAGCCCACCCAGCCTCTCTTTGTAGGGCAGGTGCTCCAGCCCCTCTAATCATCTTCGTGGCTCCTCTGAACCCTCTCCAACAGTTCCACATCCTTCTTGTATTGGGGGCCCCAGATCTGGACACAGGACTCCAGATGGGGCCTCACGAGGGCAGAGTAGAGAGGGACAATCCCCTCCCTGTCCCTGCTGGCCACCCCTCTTCTAATGGAGCCCAGGATACCATTGGCCTTGCGAGCTGCAAGAGCACACTGCTGGCTCATGTTAAGTTTCTCATCCACCAGAATCCCCAAGTCCTTCTCAGCAGGGCTGCTCTCAAGAAGCTCTTCTCCCAGTCTGTATCTATGTCTGGGATTCTTCCAGCCCAAGTGCAACACCTGACACTTGGCAGTGTTGAACCTCATTAGGTTCACCCGGGCCCATCTCTCCAGCCTGTCAAGATCCATCTCTCCAGCCTGTCAAGATCCCTCTGGATGGCTCCCTTTCCTTCTAGGGTGTCATCCACAAACTTGCTGAGGGTGCACTCAATTCCATCATCGATGTCATTGATAAAGATGTTAAAGAGAACCAGTCCCAAGACAGACCCCTGGGGGACACCGCTTGTCACCAGCCTCCACCTGGACATAGACCCATTGACCACCACCCTTTGGCTACGGTCTGTTAACCAGTTTCTTACCCACTGGATGGTCCACCCATCAAATCCACATCTTTCCAATTTAGAGATAAGGATGTGATGGGGGACTGTGTCAAAGGCCTTGCACAAGTCCAGGTTGCACAAGTCCATCGGTTGCCTTCCCTTTATCTACTGATGCTGTCACTCCATCATAGAAGGTCACCAGATTGGTAAGGCACGACCTTCCCTTGGTGAAGCCGTGCTGGCTGTCCCGGATCACATGCTCTTCCCTCATGTGCTCCAACATGTCATCCAGGAGGATCTGTTCCATGATCTTCCCAGGCACAGAGGTGAGGCTCACCGGCCTGTAATTCCCTGGGTCTTCCTTGCTCCCTTTCTTATAAATGGGAGTGACGTGACCTTTTTTCCAGTCCCCAGGGACCTCTCCTGACAGCCACGGCTTTTCAAATATGATGGAGAGCGGCTCAGCAACCACATCAGCCAGCTCCTTCAGGACCCTGGGATGCATGTCATCCGGCCCCATAGATTTGTAGACATTCAGTCTCATGAGGCGGTCACGGACTTGCTCTGCTCTTACAGTGGGGGGGGATTTGCTCCCCCAGTTCCCACCTGGAGTTCTAGGGATGCAAGGTTCTGGGATTTGAGAATTACGAGAATCCTGGCTGCCAGAGAAGACGGAGGCAAAGAACTCATTCAGTACCTCAGCCTTCTCCTGATGACAGTTGCAGCCAATTCTCCTTTCTCATTTACCAAGGGTAAATCCATATGCAATTTCTGAGTGAATAGACAAGATTGTTGCAACTTAAACTGGTTCAGATGTACTTAAATTCATGGGTTACTCCTCATTTGAATATTTAATAGCAACTGTAATATTGAATACCGGCAAAACAACTCCCGGCGTACCCTACAGAAATTAATGAAATGGTAACTAGGAGGTAACACCTTCCACTACCAGATAGCAACACAGCCTAGTCAATCATAACAAAAGGTACTTCATATATATACAGTTTAAAACCTTAGTATTGTACTTCTATGTTTCCCATTAGAAAACCTGTTATGCAACTAGTTCTGCTTCTCCCTAGATCATTCTTTCTCCAATCTTTAAAATCACTGGAGCTACTTACTGATTAAAGGAACTATTTTGACTGAGTAAAACTGGTGAAATCCCCATCAAACATTTAAGCATGTTTCCTACGCTCTGAAAGTCAGTGGCCAGAGCAAGCACGAAGGTACAACCCACCTTGTTAATGCAAACGGAGAACCACCAGTGTGTAATGAATATTTTACTTTTATTGGGGAAAAAATAATTAATAAAGAATCATCCAAGAGCGATCCTGACACGAACCTTAGAACGCTTCGCTACAAGAGCGAACACCGCGAAGCCGCAGCTGAGCGGAAGAGCCGCAGCGAAGCTTCCACAAACCCGCACCGGGCCGCGAGTCTGCTGCTGATTCCCGCCCTCCCTCAGCGCGGCCGCGGGAGCCGCGGGCTGCTCCCGGCTCCACCAAGGCCCCGCAGGAACCGTGCGCTGCCCGCGCTCGCTCACACGCCTGCGCCGGCACACGCAACATCGCAGGGCTGGTAAACCTCCTTCTCTCCCGAACGGGCCCGCAGCGGCGTGAGGAGAGCCTTCAAACGTACGCTCGAGAGAGACACCAGCGAAACACAAGCGCATGCAACACGGTTTGCATGGTGCTTCCTCGGGCCGGCCCCGGCGATACCTCCCCGCCTCAGCGCAGGCCCGCGGCCCCATGCCTCCCGCCAGGCCCGGCCCGGCCCCACCGCCGCCCGCGCCGCCCCGGGGCACCTCATAGCTCTCGGCGCCGCTCCCTGCAGAAGCAAGAGCCCAGCCCCAAGCCGTGCCGAGTCCCGGCCCGGCCTTCCTGGGCGGGCCCCGCGGGGCCGAAGCGCAGCCCAACGCCCCCAACCCGCCCGGCCGGCCGGCCTGCCCGCCTGCCGCCAACCTCTCGCGGGGAGGTCCCGGAGCCAGGTGAGCCTCAGCGCGCCTGCGCCGCGCCTGCAGGTCGGTCGCGGCCTCCATCCGGGTACTCGTCGGCCCGGCCAGGCGGGGGGGGTTTCATTGTGCGTGCAGCTGCCGCGCTCAGTCGCTCTAAAATGGCCGCCGCCGCTTCGTCTCCTGCCGCCTCGGGGGCTCCTGCGGCACCCATCGCCCCGGCGGCGGCGCTGCCCCCCACTGAGAGCAAGAAGATCACCGACCTGCGAGTCATCGACCTCAAGTCGGAACTGAAGCGGCGCAACCTGGACATCACCGGGGTGAAGACCGTGCTCATTTCCCGGCTCAAGCAGGTGAGAGAGTAGCACAGGCCGCGGGGACCGGACCGGGCTGGCTCGGCCCTGCACTGCCCTGCCCAACCTGAGCTGTCGAGGGCCCCGGCCCGCCGCCGCTGGCCGCCGGGCTATGGGGGCGGGGCCCTCGCGGCCCCGCCGGCTGCCCCCGGTGTGGGGGGCGGGACCTCTCCCTGCGTCGCCGCCGGTGGAGGGACGAGGGTCTGCCATGACCGGGCGGCCCCGGCGGCGGCGCCGGTAGAGTGACACGTCCCTCTCGGCTGCCGTCCTGGAGGGGGGGCAGCGACTGACCAGAGCCGGGCTAGTGACCTAGCTGGTGGAGCCCGGGCCTGCCTGCGGCCTTGCGGTCCGCCCGGCGCCCCGAGCGCTGGAGCTTGTCGAGCGGCTGGCGGGGTGAGCCCCGAGCTGGTTGCCGCTGTAGGGTTTCTTTGCTTCCCTCCCTCCTGTTTTTGTGCTGCCCCTGCTGCCGTCGTGGATGTCGTAGTGGCCTTTTAGTGTTATGCTTGTACAGAGAAACGTGCCCATCCTTGATAAGCTGTCCTCTGAAAATGTCATTTTAACAGCTTAAACTCCTGCCACGGTCGTTAGTGTTCTCTCCCTCTTTTCCAGCTTTAAGTGACAGGTTTAACACAGACTGTTCTATAAAGTGTTTCTGAGGTGGAAAAAAAATAGCTGTTTGGCTCGCCGACTTCTGCTGAAGTCAGATTGCCTAGTTTCCCGCTGAAATATGTTAAAAATTGGGTTTTTTTGTCTCATTTAGGCTATTGAAGAGGAAGGAGGCGATCCAGATAACATTGAAATAACTGTTTCAGCGGACACACCCACCAAGAAACCAACTAAAGGCAAAGGTTAGGATTTATTGATATATATTATATTCTTAAGTAGTTTTTGTTGCATATAGCACCTTACAGAAGGAGCATGGAACTGTAGCATGTAGTTTGGATAGAGTTGTGACTACTGTTTATGACATCCGTCATGAAAGGCATCTTTTGCTTTCTTCCTCTGTTTTCAGTGATTGTATGTAGGCAACGTATAGGGATGCTGGATATACATGGAAAATGAGTGAGTTAAGAGATGTGTTATGAGGTGGTGGCTGTACTGCCCACAGACCCTGGAGGCTTGTGCTTTGTGTGCCCAGGCCGTGTAGATTATCTGTGAGATTTTAGAAATACACTGTGTTAGCAGTGGTGCTGGACATGGAGTGTTAGATGCACAGAGTTGGTATAGGTGCTGCTGTGTGGCTTTGGTGCTGGGGGTGGATGGATTGGATATCTCTGTACTGTCCGACACTATCTGCAACAGCAAAGGGAGAACTAAGAGACTGTTTAGCCATGAGAAGGGGTTGTACCCAGGTTAGTGATAAGTGTATGGTATTAATGGTAGGAGTCACTGCATGAAGAGGACTGCCTGGTGTGGTTTTATCAGCATATTTTTTACTGAAGACTTATAAATATTAATTTTCTGAATGGGCTCTGAAGGCTTACTGTGAAATATCTTAATAGATTGTAGTTTTTCTGTTGTGAGAAATAACTACTTAGATTTTATACCAATCTGCTCGACAGTGATTGTGTTGCTTCTGGTTTTTAGGGGGTTTTTTTTGCATAACTGTTTAAGTAGAGTTTTGTGAGTTTGGGATTGGAGGCATTTTTGTTCAGGCTTTTGGTTTCTGTTGTTCTGGGAGCATCCTTGATCAAGAAAGGAAATTCTGGTTTATGCATAGCATTCTTCATTGAACATACATGGTAACAATGTTCATTCATGTCCTATAGATAGTTCTTTTGGAAATGCTTGGTGCTATACCACTGTCACTTGTCTTTGGTTGAGTTCTGTGGTGGAAGTGGCTATTTGTGTTTTTGTCTGATGCTGTGAATGAGGAATTTGATAATAAAATTATCTACTTGGAAAGTTTGAATAACCTCTCTGTAGTTTTGTCACACTAGAAAAGTGAAAGGAAAGAAACTGTTTCACAACGTGGTTTCATTTGCTTCTGTGACATTACTTTATTCCCTGCTCTGGAAAAGTAACTGATAGTTAAGAAAACTACATAGGAGCTAAATAATGAAACATTTCCATGATTTTTCATGTAGATACCTACATGGTAACTTGTTCTGCTGTGATGAACACTTATCTGCTGTTTTTCGTCCTCCCATTCTCCAAGCTAAGGTCATGATGTACATAATGTTCTTGAGCCAGCTTCTTGTGTAGTTCCACTGTTTTGCTTCTGCAAAGGAATTTTGCCAACTAGTGATGCTGCTGCCTGAGGCAGGGCTTCAGTAGCTGTTCCCTGCCTGACACATACGTTCTTGGTAAACCTCAAAGTATAATGCGACCTTCATGAAATTCTTATTTGCTCACTTTGTAAGCTCAAGAGTTTCTGCTCATTATTTTTTGGATTATGAAAGTCTTACAAGCATAATTTGTGCCAAAAGTGAGAGGTTCATGCTAAATTAATCTTCAGGTGTGGAACAAGAAAACATCACTAATGTATCTAAGGAAAACCTTTTTTGATCTTACTGGTTTACTGCTAACTGTATGAAAGAATATATTCTTTCTTTTTAACTGTGTCTCTTAACTGCTGATTCTGATGTTACCTCCATCTCTGGTGGTTTCTGCTGAAATATGTTACTGGTTAATCAGAAAGCATCTCTCAAAACTGAGAAATCTAGCACTTCAAAAGTTTCTAGTGACACATCAGGGAATGGATTTTTGAAGGCACGTGGGAGATAGTGCCTGTTAACTGAATTCAGCAGGACTGATTTTTTTTTTTTTAATTAATTATCGTGATCCTCCTTGTGCTTGTACATGCTCGTGACTACAAGCAGTGCTGTCTCCTTTACTGATCTGCTAACAGATTGCTCTAGGCCTTTTGCTAATGCTTGCTTCCCCCTCGCCCCACAGCTTCAGCCCAATACTAATAGGTCTTTAATTATTTCACTGCTCTCCAGTTGCAGAATTTATTGCTGTCCAGCGGTAAAATTAACCGTGCTACTAGTCTGATAGTATTTTCCCCCCATGCTATTATTGCTGTACAAATAAGAGTAGGAATGTTACATATTTGTTGGAGTTACAAAGAAAATACAAGTCCAGAAAAGGCTAGGGAGTGGGAGTAATGAATAAACCTCCTCACAGCAGCCAGGCAGGTAAATGGGAGAGAGGAAAAAAGGAAGGTTTCCTTTCTGAAATATCATGAACTGCATCAAATGGCTATTGTTTTTAGATCCAAATGTCTCTTGTAGCCAGTTTTACTGCCACCCTTAACGTTTGTAGGAAAAGTGGTAAGTCTTGTTCCCTAGCACTGTCTGCTAGACAACATGATTTTGAAATTGATGCAGGCTGAATTCAGAGGGAGAATGGTGTGTGATATATTTGTTTTCCTTCTTGTTGCTTTTTGTATGTATGTTGACAAAAAGAGAAGAATAGGAATGTGGCTAAGAGTGGAGCTTACCTTCATAGAACAGAATTTTGTAATGGCCTGATAAATCAATTTATTGACTAAGTATATACTGCACATTTTTACTGGACAATATCAAGCTTTTGACAATGATGGTACCAAGCCAACTTGCTGTGATGTAGGAAAGAAACATCCGTCAAACAGACTAGAAGAATAAGGCCTTGACTAAACTGGTTTGACTGTAGATCTTTCAGTCTTGAAACAAACAGCAGCTTTCCGGTGTCCCATACCAAGTTCTGCAGCATAAGATACTGTATGGAAAAGGTGTCATATTTAAAACAGGGCATTTACTGACTTGCCCAAAGCTCAGATAACACAGGGAGCCATGTGGATCTTCGTCAGGACAGTGTATAATTGGAGAAGAGTTCTACAGGTGAGAACAGTTGGTTTCCTGAGTTGAAGTTTGAAAGCTTAAAGATGGAATAAATACCAAGTGCTCCATGTTTAATTGCCTCAGCTATGCCTCTCCACTCTGGAATTTAGTATCTGTGGAAAAGTTACTCTTTATCTAAAAGGATGAGAGGTTTTGAAAACTGCTGTTCTTTTCAAGGCTGAACATTCTGCTGCTTTTTCTGGTATCTCAAGGAAGTTACTGCTAGTGTGAAATATTTTTCCTGTGTTTCTGATGTGAACATTCCTTTGAAGTATGGTGCAGTAAAAATATTGTCGTATACTGATACATCATACCTTGGTAACTGAAAGTTACTTTACCAAATTTCAGAATTAGTGAGGATGGAGAACAGATTTTAGGCTAAACAATTTTAACCTTAGAGTATGTGAGCAAAGATATTTATTTGCAGCTTTTCAAGTTTCTAAGGTCAGTTAGACACCTATTACTTCGTGTCTTAAGTACCCCTCTAGTTACTATTTCGTAGATTAAATGCTGGCTTATACTATTGCCCAAATAATTTTGGCCTCTTTTAATAAAACTATTATGTTAGTTAAAAAAACCCAAGACCAACACTTAAATTGTACACTGTTGGCCTTTAAAAGGAGAGTGGAGTGGGCGAGATACAAAATTGTAGAATAGAATCATAGAATGGTTGGGGTTGGAAGGGACCTTAAGATCATTAAGTTCCAACCCCCCTGCCATGTGCAGGGACACCTCTCACTAGACCAGGCTGCTTAAGGCCCCATCCAACCTGGCCTTGAACAGGAGGAGTGTTAAAGGGAGGGGGCAGCCACCACCTCCCAGAGCAACCTGTTCCAGTGCCTTACCACCCTCCTAGTGAAGAATTTCTTCCTAATATCCAACCTAAATCTAACCCTTTCCAATTTCAAACCATTCCCCCTCATCCTATCACTATGTGCCGTTCTAAAAAGTCCCTTCTCAGCTTCCTTGCAGGCCCCTTTAGGTACTGGAAGGCCGCTATAAGGTCTCCCCAGAGCATTCTCTTCTCCAGGCTGAACAACCCCAACTCTCTCAGCCTGCCTTCATAGGAGAGGTGCTCCAGCCCTCCAGTCATCTTTGTGGCCCTCCTTTGGACCCATTCCAACACTTCCACATCCTTCTTATGTTGAGGACTCCAGAACTGGACTCAGCACTCCAGGTGGGGGTCTCATGAGAGCCAAGTAGAGGGTCAGAATCACCCCCCTTGGCCTGCTGGCCATGCTCCTTTTGATGCAGCCCAGGATATGATTTGCCTTCTGGGCTGCAAGTGCGCATTGTCAGCTCATGTCAAGCTTCTCATCCACCATCACCCCCAAGTCCTTCTCTGCAGGGCTACTCTCTATCACTTCATCTCCCAGCCTGTATTGATGATGAGGATGACAACCTGTCGTGATGTCATCGGTCCTTCAGGACTTCTAAAACAGCAATCTTAACAAACTGTCAGTGTGTTATTTCTTATTCTGAGTTGTTAACGTCCATTATTGTAGTTCTGCGATTTGATTTCTGAAACACTGTGCTGCACAGTGAGCTCTACCAAGAGCTAGATAAGAGTTTTGCCCAGTGAATCATTGCTGGAGAAAGATAGGGATTCTCAACTGCACAGAAAATAGGTGTCTTGTAGTCATGCTACATACAGGACATAACCTGCAGGGTTACTAGGACAAACACCTTGATTTTAATCTTGAATAACCTGAGTTTTCAATTTTTTGTCTAAAATATTTTCCAGAATAGATTCTCTAAATGAGTCTTCTTCCTGAGCTTTGACCTTTTTAAAATTGGGTTAGTTTGGTTTTGTGGGCTGTTTGGTTGGTTTATTTTTTTTCAGATGAGCAGGTAGCTTCTTTGTCATACGTTCTCCAAGGCTGGTTTTGTTGATCTGCCTTGCAGTTGTTGAATTAAATAGTAAAGATTGAAAAGTGACCTTTCCAGATGTTTTTGCGGGGGTGTACCTTTTGCACACAGTGCTGTTGCACAGCTGAATTTGCCTCTTAATGTTACAAGACATGTCTGTCTTAACTCACAAAGTAGGTTTACTAATTTATTATTATTTCTAGGTCTCTGACCGGTGGTGTTCAATTATTTTGTGTATCCCTGCAAAATTTTAAGTGTTTCTTTCAAGATCAACCAACTGTTGAGACCCTACCCTTTCTCAAGAGTTTTGCTCAAGATAGAATACACTGTAAGGAAGTGAATACATTCTCCTCTTCAGAGGAAAGATGTATGTAAACTATTTGTTAAAAGAACATTCCTTTTAAGCTAGACTTTCTTCTCACATGTTAATGTGTAGGTGATATATAGAAAAGAATATTTCTCTGAAGGGAAGGAATTATTAAGCTAAAATACTTGAACTCAGTGATAGAAATTTAAGATACTGTAAGTTGTAACCAACACTTGAAAATAACATGCAGACTGAACCTTAGAAACACTTTGAATAGCTAGTTCTAATGTCGTAGAGGTGTTTTCATCATTTACACGAACAGCGTACAACAAACTGTAGGTAAGGCTTCCATGTGCTCTCAGATAGGAAGAAGAAGAAATCTTGCCAAATACTTGCAGGTAATTTAATTAAGATGAGGGTGAGCGATATCTCTGAGCTGCACTAGAAAGTGTTAAGCATATTTAATCATAAGATTACAAATGATGGCAAATCCTACAAACACAGGTTGGTGCTTCTCTAAAGGGTATCTGACTTCATCAAGTACATCCTTTCTAAAAACTGTAAATGACTAAGAACAGCATCCTGCAAACACTGTAGAGGAGTTAAATATTTTTCTTACCCTGTGATACCATTTAAGAATACAGAAATGTAACAGCATAAATTACTTTTGTTAATACTATGCCAAATACTATTGAAAATGCAGCAAACCTCTTAACTAAATAACACCATGAAGAGTTTATTCCACTGCAAAGATTTTCTTTTCCCTCCTTCCTTCTTGCCTTCTGTCCTATGTTTTTGAGGAATCCTTAGCATCAGGTACAACAGAACCCTGCTGGGGGTTTCAGCAGCAATGCCAGAAGTGCAAACACTGTCTTCCAAAATTTTGTGACGTGACGCTCTACTTCTGCATGAGATGTGTGTGTCTAGTTTAAGACTTGTGTAACTTACTCTCTTCTGTGTATGCTCATGCAGCCTGATGTCCTTGTAGAGCAAGAGGTAAAACAAGTTTGTGCTATTGTAAGCCTTGTAAATGAGATGAAAACTAAACCTGCATAATGTTAAACCAACATTTTAAAGATGTTCTAAATCTTCTCTTACTTCTAAAGAGAATATTTGTTCTCCATGTAAATAGTCTGTTGCAATTTTATGGTGTGTGGCAATTGCTATTGCCAGAAAAAGGATTGAGAATGGCATGTAAAGGTGTGCCATCATTACAAGGTAAATTAGTATTTGTGGTGTTAGGCACCCAGATTTGTGGTGAGTGCTGCTTACACCACTGACATTTTCAATAGCCCCTGCATGGATAAACCCATACATACGTTTTTGTCATGTGTTGACAACTTATATGGCTTGTGACCTGCTATGCTGTTGCAGGTTTTGGCTGGGATGGAGTTAATTTTCACAAGAAGCTGAGAAGGGACATAGTCAAGGCAGCTGAGCCGGAGGGGTATTCCATACCATATGACCTCATGCTCATTTACAAAAGAGGAAGCTGGACAGGGAGGAGCCACTGCTCTGATTTCAGGACATGAACACATTTCATTGTGTATCACTTTGTATATAATTTTATAAGTGATGGTGGTGTTTCACTCTTTGATGTCCTAGTATCCCAACCCATGAGTTTTCTTTGCTTCTTCTCATCCTCCTCCCCATCCCTCTGTAGGGGAAGAAGGAGTGAGTGAGCAGCCATATGGTGCTTAACTGCTGGCTGGGGCCAGACCACAACACATGCCTGTTGTCTGCAGAAGGTCCAGATGCTCTGACTGTAGTTGTTAACATAGCTTTTAATCCCATTTATTTTCCTGAAAGTGATACCAGCCTTCCATAAATTCACACAAACTGTTTCTGAGAGGTGTTTGTTGCCATCTGAATTCAGTTACGTGAAATTGAGCCATGTGTGCCTTTCAGTTGCCCATTGTGGATGAGTATCAGTGTGGAAAAGTTCTGAATTTTTGTGGATGCTGGTTTTTTGGCAAGTTACTGCACCAACATCTGCAAACTATATATATTGGGACCTTTAAGTGCCACTTTAGGGTAGTGTGACTCTCACCATAGCAGAGTAACCTGAAACACAGGACTGAGTGGGAAAGCAGACTTCCTAGAACTTCCTGGTTTGAAGCTGAAAAGTGAAGGACGTTGTTCAGGTCTCCCTGTGCCTCGGAATACCTCTGGTACTCATAGTAAATGGGAGTTACTGCAAAGAAATCCAGATGCACTAAAGCAAGGGTAATAAAAACATATATTCCTGTCTGGCTTAATCCCATAGTAATCAAAAAATATGGACAGCTTCATTACTAAATGGGCTAACTTCCTCTTGATGAGGATATGCCAATAAAACATAGTTCTCTAGTTGCTGTTGTAGAATGATGACTAACCTGAGATATCACTGTGATGTTGTTGTTGTTATTATTATTATCTTGTTCTTTATATAGTCTAGTTTCTAATTCAGCTTCCAGATTCCCTCAGGCAAAAGGAGTGAATTTAAGTAGCTTTCATGATTGTAAATGCCAGATAGTTGCTAAATATCTAGCATCTGCTGTGTGTGTTTGCTTGTATGGACTTTCAGTTTTTACGAAGTAGAGAACTGAAATATGAGGGGGTAAAACTGAAATACAGTTGAATGTGTTTAGAAATCCTTGCTGTGTTTCACTGCTTTTCATTTATATTGAAGATATTCGTGTCTGTAGATTCTATCAGAATGCTGAAATAGTCATACAAAATCTGGGTTAGTCTTGCTTTCAGGCATCAGCTGTGATGCATATCAAAACCTGTCCTTTCCAGGGTAAAGTGCACTCCTCTCTTGGAGGAAAGCTAGCTTCCCTAAGTATACCTGTGCTGCTGGCTTTTTGCACCAATATCTCTCAAATATATTGCATTACAAATCAAATGCAGGATTGTTCTGTTTGTTTTACATGAAATAAAATCAGCAGTAAGATCCCTTTTTGCATTTAGCTCTGAGTGTTTAGAGCTCATGTTTGCCATGTGTCTTTTCCTGGAGACTAGAATGTGTCTGAACTCAAATCAATATGCTCTATGTAAGAGCACTGTCAGATGGCCATCTTTCAGTGAAATACATAAAACCAGCTGGAATCTAAGCAAAGCCAAAACATTAGTCTCTTCTTGCCCTGTAGTTGAGCATTTTCCAGTTTTGAAATGGAATTTAAGAGCTGTGTATGAGAGACTATGGAAATTAATTGGTGAGGAAAATTGACTCTTCGAGGTAGCAGCAATGTCCGTACTCTATCAAACTTCAGTTTATGTTTTTCTTTTTCTTCATTAGAAGGTGAAGGGATGAGAGAAGAATTTCAGTTGAAGATAGTAAAGCTGCTTCCTAACAGAAGTGCTTTTGTACCTTGAACCACTGGAAACCACCACATAAGCTAATCTTTGCTAGAATGAATCAGACAGAATGCCCTACAGAAGGTGTGCTTGTGTGGAGATATTTGTAACTAGTGTTCTTCATTTTTGTTTTTGCAAAAGATTAAGAAAAGACGATGAGCTCCAAAGGGAACTGTGGCTAGCTGTCATCTCCATATGGAGTCATCTCTATTAGAGAAAAGTGTGTGTGTGCTGGAAGAACAGCGTTCTTCAATGGAATGTGCCCTTGGTACAATAAAGAATATGTAGGAAACCCAAGGGCTTCACCTGACTTTGTTCTGCTGATTGGTCCTTCTAGTGATGAAGAGAACTGAAAGAGGTGGCTTGAGAGGCTGTGTAGTTGCCTAAGCAATTTAGTCATACTTGGAAGGTAGCTTTACTTTTGAGCAGGAGATTGGGTCGACTAGATGACCTTTAGAGGTCCTTTCTAACATAAAATGTTCAGTAAGTAAGGTCTTTCCAAAGTTTTAAGTCATAATGGTTAACTCCAGTAATTCTAGAAACACACACTATAATGTTCTCCTGAATTCTAGTATCACTCAAAGTAGAAGGATTGGTATTAAAATCACTAACTTGGATGTAACTGCTTGTTTATGCAGCAACATTGCTTCTGATCACTCAGATGACATTTTTGTTTCTTCTCACCTTAAAAATACTCAGATTTGGGAGGGTTGTATTATAGTGAACAGTTCAGATGAACTAAAGCCCAATAAATAATCAGTGTTGAAAGACAGTCTGCTTTATGTAGCAGCCGTAGTCTTACCATATCCTATCATTTCAGGTAAAAAGCAGGAAGCTGATGAATTAACTGGTGATGTTTCAGTTGAAGAAGATTCCTTTGTCAAGGTAATGAAAGTATGTAAATTTTTTTCACAATTTAAGTTCACTGTTTGGTTTTATTGACTATTTGGCTTCCATTTTCTTTGTACTAATTTATGTGGAAGTCAGGAGCATTGTTTTTACTGTGTTTACAGCTGTGAACACAGCCTAAGGGTGTGAGTGTGAGAGTTTAAATGTGCTATAAATTTTTATTAGGGATGTGATACAGTATTTTGCAGAAAGAGGTATTTTAGCAGTGATTTTTTTAGAATGTAGCTAATACCCTTAGTTATGCCAAATATTTATTGTTCCCACCAAAAGGAAAGTGAATTGGAGAATCAAGATGCAAGTGATCAAGACGGAAATGATGAATTAAAGGACTTTAAAGAATCTGTTGAAGATGAGAACTTAAATTCTAAAGAATTACCATCTACAGAAAAGAAAAAATACCACAACCTGGAGTCAGCAGAAATAACAGAAGATGTGGAAAAGGATTCTGAAAGTCAGGTACTTTTGTTGTATTTTTCAAGTATTTCTATCGGCAAAATCTTAAACTTTTTTCTTAGTGTGTCTGTATTACAAAGGAAGTCAGAACTAGTTTTTCACTTTGCCTTGCTTACTTATCTCTATAAGATAATGTGGTACTTTTTTTTTTTTCTTTCTGTTGTTCTTGACTTGTATTTGAATAGTCCTGAAACAATTGTAGCATTAATTGATAAAATGCTACCACAGTCGATACAGAGCTGCCAAGTGGTCCTTTTCCCTGGTACTAATAGTGGCATACATAATCTAAACACTGAACTGAAAGATGCAAGTCATGAGAACTGTATCCACTTAACTAAAATGTTTTCTGAATTCTGGGTCTCTTGACTCTCTGAATGCATAAGCATCTTACATATAGCTGGCTGAGCAAGTCCCTTCTATGTTCTCATAGGAAAATGAAGGTCAAGACATAGAAGATTACAGTTTTCCAACTGTCCATGTAAGTTCCAAATTAGGTCTCTTAAGATGATTTTCATGCCTATTTAGTTGGAAAAGATCACTTCAGGCTGGCTTTTTGTTCCAGCATGCATCTTAAAGAATCAGATGATGTAATACAGTAAAGGTAAACAGTATGGGAAGCTTTAATTCTTTTTTTTTTTTTTTTTTTAAATATAACATAGATAATTGTGATTTCCAAATAAGGTGTTGTATTTAAAGAAAAATTCTCGTTTACACTTTTGGAGTATTAAATGCATAGACTTAACAAGGAATACTTTTCAAACTCTCTTAAAAATGCTTCAGAGGGCTATGCCAAATGCTAATATAGTATATACAGCCTTTACAGGAGGTTAGAACTCCTGCTATATAACATAGACATTTGCTTTTGTAAAATGTTGGGAGTTGTGTTGGTGGTTTGTGTTGTTGATTTTTGGTTTTATGGGGCTTGGGGTTTTTTTTTTTTGTTTTGGTGGCTTTTTTTCTTGTTGTTAATACTGACCTGTGTAACGTCTTTAAGTTCAGAAATTCATTCTGAGTTACATGGAATTGGTGTTTGAAAGAGGGACATCTCATGCAGCATGTCTTGCTCAGTGAAGTCAATGATAAATAAGTAAATACCTATTAAAAAAAGTAGTTTCATTTTTATGAGGAAGTCTTATCTAGTTTCTGACTTCTGTCCTAAGCTTTTAAAGCTAATGATGGATTGCTTGCATTTCATTGAAAGCAGTAAGCAGTAGTATAGCATTCATTCTGAAGGCTTTAGCAAGACATGGGACAGTTCAGAAATATCCTGTTGAGTTAAGGGGGTGAAGAAAATAGCTGCACATTCCAACCAATAGCAAACTATACGTGTTGTGAATAGATACCACTGAAATTTCATACAACTTTTCAGTGGTTTGACAAGGGAGGTGCACCGGCCTGGTGTCTAGATCATCTTTACTTTGGAAACAGTTTTCAGTTCATTAATTTGCCTTCATACAGTAGAAATTCTGTGGAAAATATGAACTGTTCTGCTTAAAGTTTTAAAGCAGGAGGGACTTAGTCTTGAATTCCTTTTCTTGCAGGACGGCGAAGATGAAGAAAATGAGAAAGGTATGTTTAACACTTAATGGAGTTCAGAGCTCTTTAGTCTGGTAGAGAAGGCAACTTTTTCTTGTAATATTCAATCTCTTTACTAATACTAGGATTATCTACAGTACTAAGTATCAACTGTCTCCTTATTAAGCTCAGAACCTGGAATCATTGCAGTCAGTGGGTTTATTTCACTCCTAAGAGTTATTTTACTCTTAAGAGTTGATAACAGTACTTATCAGTTACTGTGGTGGATGTATAATGTAGCTGTAATACTATGATTCTTAATGAAAAAAACATAGTATCCAAGGACTCTGATTTTAATACACGGTAAGTCTTGACGCTTCCAACTTGCACTGCAGTAACTGATGCTTAGTTGAGTGAAGTGATACACTCTTACACTGAACTTGAGCACCCATCAAATGTGTAGACCATCATATGCTTGGCTTACTGTCACTTCAAAATATCAGTTGTATACAGGATGGTAAAACAAGTGTTTGGAAACCTGTGGAGTGGCGACTTTTTTTTTAAGCTGTGCTCATTAGTGAAACTATGGAAGGAATGTAATGCATTTGGGCAAACAGACTTCCTGGACAGAAGTCTTAAGGATTCTACATATCGTGGACTAGAAAGGACATGGAACACCATCACTTTATGCAAGATGGAATAAACACATTACCGAAGTTTCAGGACAAAACTACAGACTCCATGTTTACGAGGGACCCTATGGCTGAAGCGTCTCATCTGCACAAATCCAGTTGGAGATGCCAGTGTGGGACTGAGATGGAAAAATCTACGGACTGGATGAAGACTGAGAACCATTTGTCTACGAACTCTGGATTAAAGCTCACCTCTCCATTTTCTGCAGCAGCCTTGTACAGCTAACTTGACTGCCAAACAGCTGCTTAGAAAGGAGAAGCGAAAGAGGACACCGGCATGGAAGACTGACTGAAAATCTCCAAGACTGTAATGCTTTCGGATTTGGGAAGGTTAGAAGTCTGGAACCAGGAAGACTCAAAGACAGATTAAATCAAACTGTGAGCGTCCAAAGCAACTATTTTCTTCTGGAATTCTAAATCCTAAACTGGAAAATGGATACTTCATATGAAGAACGGGTATCGCCAGGATGGAACCATATTCTCCCTCCTAATGTTTTGGTATTTGTCTCTAGAAAATGTGTTTTGCCATGAAGAATAAGTGATCCTGGGTAAAGGATTTATATTTGTGTTAATACGCCTTGTGTTTTTTTTTTTCTAACCTTCCATCAGTGCTAATAACTGGCTTTGTATTTTCTAGGTCCTATTCTAGCTTATGCATATGAAATTGTTTAAACTTCTTGTTTTGCCATATTTATTCCTGTTAAATCCTCTTAGATAAAGCAGGTTCTGGTGATGGTACACAAGAAGTATCTAAACCTCTTCCTTCAGAAGAAAGCCTAGCTGAGGCTGATCACACGGCTCACGAAGAGATGGAAGCTAACACCTCTGTGAAAGAAGCTGAGGATGATAACATATCGGTTACAATCCAGGCTGAAGATGCCATCACTCTGGATTTTGATGGTGATGACCTCCTAGAAACAGGTAAAAATGTGAAAATTACAGATTCTGAAGCAAGTAAGCCAAAGGATGGGCAGGATACCATTTCACAGAGCCTGGAGAAGGAAAGCAAGGACTATAAGATGACTGAGAACCATAAAGATGGTAAGAAGGAAGACTGCGTGAAGGGTGATCCTGTCAAGAAGGAAGCCAGAGAAAGTTCAAAGAAAGCAGAATCTGGAGACAAAGAAAAGGATACTTTGAAGAAAGGTCCCTCGTCTA
The DNA here is from genome assembly GCA_020800305.1 of Porphyrio hochstetteri. Lineage (NCBI taxonomy): Eukaryota > Metazoa > Chordata > Aves > Gruiformes > Rallidae > Porphyrio > Porphyrio hochstetteri. The sequence continues at coordinate 6,797,228 of CM036915.1, read as the reverse complement.
CTGGGGCCTCTGGTCAAGCAAAGAGGTTTGTTTTTCTATGTCAGTTCTTTACGATACTGAGTACCAGCATTCAATAAGATCACTCTGCATTAAGGGGGTAGCAGCAAGAATCTTATAATTAGTATCCTATGCTCCTGCCTGTAGATTTTTTTGACCGCCATAAGTTACTTTTTAAAATTCAAGATCTTCGTATAGACACTATGTCCTACTGATTGCATTGTCGAATTGTCAGCATTTATTTATTTTTTTCAAATTGACGGTTTTTAAATGTCCTTGTGATGATGGTAATGAACAGCTATCAGTTCTAAGAACACAAAATGAAGTCAAGTCCCCGTCCTGAAATCTGGAGAAGATTGCCATATGTCCACTGAATAGAGTTGTCAGAAAATCTAGATCTTCAGGCATCCTGGGGAAAATCAGTGCAAGAATCCATAAGGGAATCATTTGTTCAAAGATACAGTCTAGCCCTTTTTTATTTTTATTTTTTGAAATGTTAACTTGTCTTTTAGTATTAGTGGTATAAAATGCAACACTTATCAAGTTCTGTATTTTCAACTTTTTTCTGATTTTTAATTTGCTTCTCTAGCTCTACTAAGGAATCTAAAGAAAGCAAGACAACGTCAAAGGATGATAAAGGTAACTATTACAACCTAGGGTAGTATTGTCTTGGACTAAATGCTTTCCTGTTTAAAAGTTGTTGGCTTCTACTAAGTGAACTCAGCTATCTGTAGTAAATTAAGCCAGAGGTACAGTAGCCATTAGCTGTGTGTATGTGTCTGTATTGGTTTTTGCTCCTTACGCCAGATCAAAAAAACTTATTCTAAAGACTCAATGAAAATATATCTGTCTGTTTCAAAAAATGTTCTGTAGCAGATTTAACTTGATGTTTCTCAAGTCTTTGTTTTGATGGGAAGGTATGTCTGCTGTAACTTAATGCAGTGTTTTGGGCTGACGTTACACACAGAATAAGCAAAAAAATAATTGCAAGTACTTAAACATAATGCAAATAAATATTTTTGTCTTGTTTTTAATTCTGGCTCATTTGTAAACAAAGTGAACTCCCAACCAACTATAACATCTGAGAAGCTGGTATATATAAAAATTGCACTTGCAACTGTTTAGTGCATTACAGTTATACCTCTTTGTCTACCTCAGAATTTCTGCCTGTTACCATAAAACCCTGTATTATGATGACAAATTCAGTGTGGAGTTCAAGAGCATGTTAATGTCACCAGTTAAGCTGTTGCTTCATGTCTAAACAAGTGCATTTTCATAAGTTCATGTGTCTCCTTGTTTTGCCTACTAGCTCTCTGCCAGAAACCTTTGTCACAGAATCTCTTGCATATCCCTAATGAACAGAACTTCACTTAATAAGTGACTTTCTGAGCAGAAATTTTTGTGACAGACATAATTTAATCTTCTGTAGGTGTGTTGTGGTTTTGTCTCAGCTGGCAGCTAAGCACTATGCAGCCGCTTGCTCACACCTGCCACCCACCCCTCCAAAAGGGGATGGGGAGGAGAATGAAATAAACCTTGTGGGTTGAGATAAAGACAGTTCAGTAAGTTAAGAGAGGAAGAGAATAACAATAATAGTAGTTGTAATAATAATAAACCCCACAAATGATGCACAAATGCGAATGGTTATCACATGTGGAAGGAAAAAAACCACCCCACAACCTAAAACTAAAACAACCCAATGCCCAGCATATTTGTGAGCAGCAAATCTACCTCCTGGCTAGCTTCCCCGGGTATATACAGTGTGCGGCTTCATGTGGCCAGTCGGTGTCAGCTGTCCTGGCTGTGCTCCTTGTGTACCTACAGGGTACGAGAAGCTGAAAAGTGCCTGACTGGAGTGTAGGCACTACAACTACCTAGCAACAACTGAAAACATCAGTGTATTTCCAACGTTATTCTCATGCTAAATTGAAACCACAGCACTATACCAACTGCTAGAAAGAAAATTAAGTCTTACCTGAGCCAAAACCAGGACAAGATGTGTTTCTTCATTGTAAGCGTATAACTATCATGAAATTAAGTGAAGATACAGCAAATCTGCTTTCATGTAACATATGACAACTGTAATAGTAACTATCATAAGGCTGTATTAAAATACATAGCCAAAGCCCTTATAATGGCTCTTTAATGATAATTCTAACTGTATCACAGTCTATCAACATGTCTAGCCTTAGAGAGACATTTGCTCTTAGTTCATCTTGATGCAGGAGGAAGAAGGAAATCTACCTTTTTTCCTTAAGGTAGTTGAATTACCTTTAAAAACTGCATGCTACCAGATTTTGCAACAGTTTAACTGGAGATCCAGTTCTTGTCTTGCCTGTATGACTGGCTACGTTTTATCATAGTAAAAGCAGTTCATATATTTAGCAGCAAACCTCAAGAGGCTGAACTGAATAATGTAAGATTTAAATACATTGGGAATATGATTACATTAATCTCTTCGTAGTTCTGTGTTGTTGCAAAAATGGCTAATATGTGGTAGGGGGTGTTGGTGTTTGAGGCACATAATGTTTTTCTGACTTTGCTTTAGTGTTTTCCTTCCTGTGCAAAAAATCATTTTGATGGGTTGCATCCAGTTCTATGTCCAGCAGCATTTTTAAAAAGCTGCTCTGGATGGAGGGCAAATACTTCAGGAAGTTGTGGATATTTGCCATGTTATTCTGGAGGCTAGGATTAAGTCTCTATTTACACTTCTGCCATCTCTTTGGTAATGTGAGTAGTGCAAAGACATACTGACAAGGAGCAAATGGTGGGCGCTAAAAGAAATTATCTTGGATACAAGTCATTGATAAGAAGCAGAGGCTGAAGCTAAATGTACATACCCAAATGAGGGGTAAAGCATGCTTGTAAAATGAATTGTGTGATTTTTCTCTTTTCTTTCATTTGGCTGTGAGTTAGCCAAGCTGTTGGTCTCAATAAGTGGGTAAAGGAATGAAATCTTATGGCATATATTTTTTTTATATAGAAGTCTTTTCAAGAAAGGTAACCGGATAAACAGTTACTTAAAGGTAACAGGCTAAGTTTCTCTTTTCAGCAACAGTTTAGTTCAATATCCATGGTACCTTTGCCTCCTTAATTTTTTGGCTGTTTTGTAAAACTTGTTTCAGGAAGTGCAAGCAGTGTTAGTGGTAGCAGTGGAAGTTCAACTAGAAACCTGTGGGTTAGCGGACTGTCTTCCAACACAAAAGCTGCCGACTTGAAAAATCTCTTTGGCAAATATGGAAAGGTATTTCATGGGGTGTGATACAATGTGTGTTGTATGTGTCTCTTCCCCCCTCCTCTATTCAGTTGCAAAAATTCAATGATCTTTGATTTAAAAAGTCTGAAATGAAATGTCTAACCAGTGTAATCTAAAAAAACCTTCTAAAGTAAGTGTAATGCTTACAGAAGGAGCTATATGTTATTCTTCTAAACGTGTTTTGGTTTTTTTTCTCTTCCTGTTGAGGGTAAGGTAGGTGCAAAAAAACCTGTCACAAATATTACTGGTCACAATTGGCTTTAAAAACATTTTTTAAAAAACTAAACAATGGCTTCCCCTCCCTCCCCCCAGCAACTGTGTTTAACCTTGAATGTAAGATAATGGGCTAACTGGTAAAATTGTCATATAAGCAGTCTTTAGAAACTGCTGCTTTGGGAGACTCTTCTTAAAATGTGTTCTGAGGGCTATGAATGGGAAAAATAGGTTAAAAATGTGACAGTTAATATCTGTTCTTTTTAGGACTCTTTTAATGAATTTTGGGCTAATTTAAATTACAAATTCTGTAGAATAGTGCAGAATCTATAGAAGCTAAGCAGTTTCTGAAAACAGCTTTTGTTGCGCTCATTTTCTCAATGGAGTTGCTGATAACTCCGTGTTTGTATAAGTCTGTGCAGTTACCACATTGCATCTTGGGAGCTAGTTAGAACCTTTGCATTGTGAATATCAAGTATGTATACTGATTATTTGAGATCTGATTTTTCCAGTTAATTTAATAGGTGACTTTATTTAATGCCTTTCCAAGTGTTGAAACCCCAGAGTATATTTTGTTAAAACTTCGCTTCTTTGACTGCTTTTGCTGTAAGGTGTTTGGTGCCTGTTCTTTCTTAGCTTCCCAGTTTTAAATTTATTGGGACATATTTAGTTTGTAAATGAATGTGTCCTTAGGGGCTGCTAGAAAGTAAAATTGTTGCGTTAGATCATGGCTACATTGAGAAGACTGGCTCCAGTAGTTAACAGAAATTCTAGCAAGGAGCAGGAACACAAAGCTTAATGCTTTCTCAAAAAGCAGGTGTCAGAGCTGGTTGCTCAAGTTGCTTAATTGACACATTTGCTAAGTGCCTTTGAAGAACTGGTTTCCCTATTAAGTTACTACTTAGTACTGCTTATACCTTCCTGCTGTTAATTGGCAGCTGTTGAGTTGGGGAGAGTTAACCTGTCAGAGATTGAACAGTCAAATTCAGATCAGCAGTGTCTCTGTAAATGAATTTTGACAGTAACTGTCAAAAGAAGCATTTAGATAACGTGCATGAGGCTGTGACTGTTCAGACCAGGACAGAAGCATTAATAGGCCTTGATGTAAAAGCTGAGACAAAGTTCTCTAAGCTGCAGCTTACTGTGGAATATTATGCTTTGAAAAACTTGGAATGTCAGTCTTTCTAGGGGTGGGGTTTTTTGTTTCCGTTTTTATATACCAAGGTAAAAATGTTACTGGGATACCAGACATTTTTAGTAAGGAAGCAATTTCTCAAAACATAAATTTTACCTGTTTATGTAGGTGCTTGGTGCAAAGGTAGTCACAAATGCACGGAGCCCAGGAGCAAAATGTTACGGCATAGTAACCATGTCTTCCAGTACAGAAGTGGCTAGATGTATTGCACACCTTCATCGAACAGAGCTGCATGGACAACAAATTTCTGTTGAGAAAGTAGGTTTAATAAGATTAAAACTTTTCTCAAAATAGACCATCTTATACAAGAATCTGTTTTAACCTCTTTGCTTTTTGAAAAAAACAAAAACCCAGGTGAAAGGTGATCCCTCCAAAAAGGAGTTGAAAAAGGAAAGTGATGAGAAGTCTGGTTCGGGTAGGAGCACGGGAGATAAGAAGACTGCATCAAGTGATAAAGCCAGCAAGTAAGAAATCTCACATATCTTCTGAAGCTATGAAAATCTTTGAAGGGGAATCTTCCTCATTGCATTTGTGTGTTTCTTTCCTAACAAGAACACCATCAACCAAAAAAGAAGAAAAGAAATCTGAGAAATCGGAAAAAAAGGAAAGTAAAGAAGCCAAGAAAACAGAAGGTAAAGATGAGAAGAGTGATAATGGAGCAAGTGGCCCTAATCAAGAATCCACTAAAAAAACTGAAGAAAAGAAAAGAATAAGTATGCAATATAGCCATGTTTCCTCCTGTTGAATCTGTGTGTCTGACTTGTTTCGGGGGCATGTTCTTGCTCTTGCCAGAGACCAGATGATTGAACACCTATTATTTTTTAGACTCCAGTAACACACACAGCTTTAGAGCTGATGTTAAAGTTTCCATATTTTATATCACTGCGTAATTGCAGACACGTGCTGGTATGCTTCTCATGCCAGTGGCAGTTCCATTTAGAAATTTCACCAAAAAAAATCTGTAACAGGCAAATAGGGATGTGTGTGTGTGTTAAGCCTGTTTTTATTTTTTTTTTTTCTCCTTTTTCTCTCCCCTTCACTAGGTGGTAAAAGCCCAGGTCAAGTGGTAGTTTTAGACCAAACAAAAGGAGACCCAGGCCACACTAGAACAGTTAGAAGGGGAAGGCTTGATAAAGTAAGTATCTAAAGATTTGATGCAATCCTTATCTGATTTTATATTTGGTTGATATTTTCACTGAAGAGTCGATAAACTGCCCCAAGCTGTTAAGCTTAGATGGAAGCTTCCATATGCTTTGGAATAGCTCAGTAGTTAATGATACTTGAACATAGCATCCAGAAATCTCCCTAAATGAATGAGACTTCTGAAATAACCATTGTAATCTCTGTCTATAGCCACAGATATTGAGGAACAAAGAGCGTATTATTCAAGATAAAGTGAAATTCAGGGAATACAGGGGTAGAAAGGATATCTTGCCTTTTGAAAAGATGAAGGAACAGAGATTGCGAGAACACATGGTTCGATTGGAAAGAATACGACGAGCTGTTGAACTCCGAAGGTAGTAATTCAACTTTTTGCTAAAGGCTCTTTTATACATTTATTGATCAGATACTATATTTGGAAATCTAATTAGAATACATTCTGTCAAGCCTTTTACTCGGATGTTAAAGTCTGGGACTCTACCTAACAGTGACCTTATATAAATTAATGGACTCCAGAATTTATATTTAATAGCTATATATGTACACATATAACTGAAGTGTTGGTTATGGTGGGGGGAGGCACCTCAGAAGTGTTTCTGCATGCCAGCTTTCTTTTTGAGAAAATGAGAAGCTGATTAGGAGATGTGTCCAAAAAGAGTGGTTAGGGTTGGTTGATTTGATTTTAAACTAAGAACTCTTATATGTCTAAATGACAAAGCAAGCGTAATGCAAATCTGTCCCTTTTATTTAAAGGACTAAATGGCTATACTATTCTCCTCTTTTCATACTGCCCAAAGTTTCCAAAGGATAGTTAAATGACTTTTACTATCTGGATTTCCCTAAACAAAGGAATTCCCATTCCCTTTCCCACTTGTAAGCTGTTCTTCAGGATGTGGGAGGAGGGAGGAAAAATTAAGCTATTGACAACTATACCTAACCTGTGCCAGAGTGGTTGGTCATGTTCTTCTGCCTGGTTTTTGGACAGAAAACAATAAGTAAATTTTTTGGTAGCATGAAGAGGGCAAGAGCTAAAAAAGCAAGTCTTGCTGTAACATTGATTGCTAAGATGTTGTCTGCAGGGTGACAACATAGAAATATGAATCCAGAGTAAAATACATCAAGAATGATGATACCTGAAATAACTATTCCTAGTATCTGTTAACTGCCTAAACTACCTATTCTATAGAATATGGTAAAACCAGTTTGGCTGCTTGGGGCTAAAAGCAGTAGGCTTCTGGTACCAGGACTTCTGTCCAGAGCTTACTCTCAAATTGTTGTTGTTATGCCTAAGGTGCTGTTAGTTGTAGCTGAAAAACATTTTCATGTGAGTTTCTGCTACCTCTTTTTTTTTTTTTTTTCCTCCCTTCTGTAGACGAAGAGAAATTGCAGAGAGAGAGCGTCGTGAGAGAGAGCGCATCCGCATGATGCACGAACGGGAGGAGTGCTTGCAGAGGGAGAGGGAGCGGTTAGAAATTGAACGACAGAAACTAGAGAGGGAAAGGATGGAACGGGAGCGGTTGGAAAGGGAGCGTGTTCGTATTGAGCAGGTGTGCAGTACCATTCTGGAGTATAACCCAGTGCACTTGCAGTGAATTTTTCCCTTCACCCTTCCACCCGGGCCATAAAAGAACCATCCAAACGTAATCCACAGCATACAACAACATTGCAGTAATTCAATGGCAAATTCTCCCTCCTGTTTTGTGTGATGGCTGTGTGTCTGACTCTTAAGACTGAAGTACAGCAGATCACACTGCCCACATTCATCTTCTCTAATTTTACTAGCTTTTTCCTAGAGAATGTCACCACATTCACATGAGATGTGTTTCTGGGCAATAGACAGCAGCAATACAAAGAATTGCCTGGAGATAATTCTACCTAACAGCCAATAGCTTCTGATCTGTTGTCTGCCTTTCTGGGGAAGTATTCCTTCTGCACTTTAATCATAGCTGGTGTCTGAGAATGAATTGCATCAGATAGCTCTGTATTAAGAGATACCTATAGAACAAGAATTATTTCATCACAGTTTTTTATTAAAGACTACTTTGTTTGTTGTATTTATTCACCCTTTCGGGCAGGAACGTCGAAAAGAAGCAGAACGTATTGCTCGTGAAAGGGAGGAACTTCGTCGACAACAGCAGCAGCTTCGTTACGAACAGGAAAAGAGGAATTCTTTGAAACGTCCACGTGATGTAGATCATAGGTAATCTAATTCTCAAACCATTGTTTTACAGCACTCAGTAAGCAGAAACAGCTGTCAGCCTTGTGTCAGACTTTAAAATGCATTTGTATGTGAAACATGTTCTGAAAAAAGAACAGGGTTTCTGCTATTTCTTTGGTTTTGACATGGGTTTATGCCAGGCATGGATCATACATTGTTAGGAGGAGAGAGTTTTGAAATAAGCACCCTGTGAATTAACTCTTACTGTATTAAAAGAGCATAATACAGTTCAGTGCACTTGCTGAGAAAAGCTCTTCTGCCTTAATGGTTGAAGTTTCTAGCTTCTGCCTTGTTAAGAACTCTCATTTCAAATGGAAGGATCAGCAAGTCAGTATGATGGCTTTTAATTTGTATTGAAGCTGATGACAGCTATCACTTGCTGTTCGAGCCACACGAATTGAACTGGCTTTGATCCTTATCCGATTATAAGAACGGGACTGAGACCTTAGGCATAAAATGGACCTATCAGTGGTACAGTGGAAGGTAAGCGCTAGTTGTCATGGTAGATACAGTAGCAGAACGCCAGTATTTCTTCACCAGAGGAATAAAGACAGCTTGATTTTTTTTTTTTTTCTTTTTTTTTTTTTTTTTCTTTTTTTTTTTCAAGGCTACGAAGTACATGCTTAAGTATCTCACATTCTGGTGATAGAGCTGTACCTGAATGTTGCCAGTGAGCAAGGCTGTGATGCTATTTCCTACCCTATACTTTCCTGAAAAGCTGTTTTGATTTGTGGGTGTTGGGGGTTGTTTTTTGGGTTTGTTTGGGTAGGGTTTTTTTGTTGTTAGTTGGCATTTTTGTTTGTCTTCTAGAAGGCTTATTTTTTACCTAGAAGGTTATTTTCAAGGCAATATTTGTTAACAGTGGTGGTGGTAGAGTTTGGTTTTGCTTTAAACTGTCCAACATGGTATAGCATTACTTACATACTATTGCGTATTTTATTGATACTTTGTCTCTTTAATTTGCACTTCAGACTGAGGGATGTTTGGATTTTTTTTCTTAAGTTATTTTGTTCACTACTATTTAAAGAATATACCTTTGTATATTCTTTCCAAAGCTCATGTGAGCATCATAGAATCACCTGGGTTGGAAGAGACCTTTAAGATTATCAAGTCCAACCACAGCCTAACCCTGCCAAGTCCACCTATAGACCATCTTTAAAACAGACAACTGACTTTTAACCATTTACTGTATTTAGGCCTTTTCGGATACACATAACTGATGAGGTTTATGTTGTATTGCTTAAAGGAGAGATGGCCCTTACTGGAATGAGAATAAGAAGATGGCTCTTGATACAGATGCACGTTTTAGTCATGGTTCAGATTACAGTCGCCAGCAGAACAGGTTTAATGATTTTGATCACAGAGAACGGGGACGATATCCAGAAGGTTCTTCTGTTCCATCATCTTCCTTTGATAGGTAAGTTTAGATAATGGGCCTGGTATTTGCCTGCCAACATCTTTGTGGATTCTACTCTCAACTATTCAAAATGGTGCTAAAGGCTTTATACAGTTAGGATGCAATAGAACTGCAGTGGTGTCCTGAAATTTCTTGTGTTCAGCACTGGCTGTTCACATAATGGAATCTAGTCTGCTTTTCTCAGAGTACTTTAAATTAGCTGCCTGGTGGTCTTTTTTGGGTGGCATTTTGAAAGAATTTTTGTGACAGTTCCCGTTTCACATCTAGTCCTAAGTGGGTTCCAGTGGATTAGATCTGTTCTACTTGGCAACTCCTCTCCTTAAGAAGCAAAGCCAACAGCAACTGATCTTAATGTGAGGGAGGAGCATTGCTTGCACAAGTGACATTCATCAGGGTCTGTGCAACTGTGTAGTAAAGGCTGGTTATGGGTCCAGCTTCACGTTTCCTTTAACAACTCCAATAACCACTAGGACCACAGAATTGGAGCTTCTGGGCTACTACTTTTATGCTGCAGTGAACTAGAATTATGTTTGCTAGGTGATTCATAAAGGAATCTAGCATTCCCTCTGCTTAGTACCAGGCAAAATGGGGGCCCTACAACTGCTTAAGTTACACTGACCAAAGTGGGAACAGATAAATGCGGAAAGAAATGTTAAACTGGCTGTAAGAACTTGAGTGCAAAATTACAAGTGTAGAAATAAATACAATTTGGGGTGGGAAAAATCTTGGAGATGCATGCCATGTATAAAGTAATAAACATGTAATGGAAAGATTTTTGTACACTCCGCACACGCGCTTAGGAACGGGGAGATGGAGACAAGCAAATTACTTCTTTCTTTAACAACTTAGGCGAGAACGTTTTGTAAATCAAGGTGAAGCAAAAAAGGCTCGCCCAACAGCACGAAGAGAAGAGCCAGGGTTTGAGAGGTATCCCAAGAACTTCAGTGAGTCCAGAAGAAACGAACCACCACAGCCAAGAAGTGAACTTCGAGATACAGACAGACGAGAAGTGCGAGGAGACAGAGATGAAAGAAGAACAGTGATAATTCATGACAGACCTGAAATACCACATGGTCGACATCCCAGAGAGACTGGCTCAAATCCACCCAGGCAAACAAATTGGAAGAGCGAGGGAAGCATAAGCACAGACAAACGGGATGGCAGGTAAGCTGGCTAAGCAACAAGCTAGTTAAGGTACTGATTCTTGTGGAATTTATCCATAGTATCGGTTCCTCCAGAACCGATGTGTAAAGAGAGAACAGACACTCTCTGAAAAGCTGGCAAAGTCGTTTTCCGAAAGGATTAGAGAAAAACGGTGTGGGGGCTGTCAGATACGCTAAACTTCATTTGCAGACTTGATGCTGACCTCTAGCAGCCTATTCTTAATCACGTAGCAACATATAGTAGGGAGGCTTTTGTACATGAATGCAGATCTAAACAAATAGCACATAAGCTCTAATTAGCCACACAGATTGCAAATACTGCTTCTAAGAAACTAACTGCAAGTTGCTAGGAACCTGAAAAACAAAAAGGAATCTTTGAAGTCTTGCACATGCTGTGATTTGGTACCAGTTCTATTGTACTGAAACCAAAATTTTGATAAAAGCAATTTTTACAGAGGTGAGAGGCCAGATCGATCGGGAAGAGAAGTGTCTGGACACACGCGAGGTGCACCTCCTGGCAGCCGTAGCAGTGCTTCTGGGTATGGAAGCAGGGAAGGAGAGCGAGGTGTGATGGGGGAAAGAGGCGGAGGACAAGTGAGTTTTCTTCCTGTGTGTGTGTGCATGAGAGAGAGAGACTGGAAAATGCAAAATCACACTAAGGAAATGACCATAGAGCATCATGCAAATTGTTAGCAAGGATTCTGCCAATTTTTAAGTTATTTTAAAGGGTTATTTTGTTGGGTTTTTTTAAGCCAAGAAATTGCAAACATACCCAGTTCTCCTTGTGTCTGGCACCTATTGGGTAATTGGAACAGTGCCTGAATGAGTTGCTGATGAGGCTTTTCAGATTTTTTTGTTTGTTGGTTTGTTTTCAGGGTCTTAAACTTATGCTGCCTGCTACTTCCTGTGCAGTTTGTCATTCCTACCTGTAGCGTCCTATTGAGAGAAAAAACTTGAGTAAGACTTGTCTTTACAGACTAAATGCTCCATGATGCTAGATCTGAAGCATGTTAAGAAAAGTATTCCTGTAGCTGTATGGAATGTGCTTGTCAGTAATCTTAGGAGATCAGGGCAAAATTGGGAGCAAACTATGAGTTCATGGAACTTCAGTTCCTGCATAGCCACACAAGTCACTGCAGACTAGTTTCTGTTTGTTATCTAGAGCTAGTTTTAACAGGACTCTTGTAAGCATGGGTTAACTGCCTGTGGATGAAATTGTAAGAGATGCGTGACCTTTGTGTATTGTACACATAAGCTGTAAGCTTAACCTTCTTGAAAAGCTCATACTCTGTTGATAACAAAACAGATCTCTCATTCTGAAAATGACTATCGCTGTCTTGCCAGCACTACAACGAGGACAGACATGTTGTTGAACGCCATAGTCGTGAAACTGGACCAAGGAAAGAATGGCACGGACCTAGTTCTCAAGGAAGCGGCTATCACGACACAAGGAGAATGGGAGACGGTCGTGGGGGAGGCGGCATGATGTCTCCACACACAAGGTACAAAAACTACTCCTTCCTCTCACGTCCCCACTGAGCTGTTGAAGCGTAGTTATGTTTAGGAAGTGTCAGAGTGTTGGTGCAAGCAGCACTACTTTCTGTGGGCGGGGTGCTGCTGCACAACATGCAAACCACCTCCCACGTCAGCACGTGGCTCCGGGGTGGTTGTATTGCTAGTGGCAGCCTTGTTCAGCCACCCAGAAGTGAGTGACTTCTTGCAGTCTCTTCTCTTAGTCTCTCTGGAGATTCACAATGTAACACTTGAGTGGTATGAGAAGTAACAATGTTCTTACCTGTACACTGAGAGCTTAGATACTTACCCTAACTTTTAACGCTTTTTCCAAACCTTTGTTTCCAGTAACTCTTCACCAATTAATAGAGTTGTACAGATCACAGGGAATTCCATGCAGAGGGGAAGTGGCTCAGGATTTAAGCCATTTAAAGGTGGACCTCCACGAAGATTCTAAGATCTACAGCTGCTTGGTTTCAAGATAACTTATTGAAATCTCTTGTAAACTTTCTCTGATTAAAAACAGGAAATCTTGTCTGGAAGTCCTGGTTAAATTTTTTTAATTTAACATAATTACTTTCCTCTCAATTTTGGAGGCATTTTAATAGTTACGTTGTAATTTTGGATAGTTTTTGTGTATCTTTGATAAGCATTTTCCCTGAGGCACTAGAGCTGTGTAAAAACAAATTGGAACCAAAATATTTGTTAATCCTGTATAAAAGAATAGTTTGCAGCTGTGTGCTAGTAGTTTGATTTATCAACATTAGCTCTGTGGTGTCATGCTTTAAAGTTAGCGACCTCTCACACCATACACAACTCTAACCTCCATTTGAAGGCTGTCCAGGCTCTTCTCTCTGCTTTCTAATTTGTAGAGAAATAAGATTGTTCTTTCATTACTGGGTATTATGTAACCTATTTTTGCAGAAGGTACTGTTACATTGAGTGCATTTATGTGTATTCTTGCAAATGTATTCTTTTGAAATAAACCTTCATATTCTGTATAGCTTCTAGTAAGTCTTTGAAACAGTCTGTGGGGAAGGAGGATGGAATTGAATAGAGGTGTTGGGTGCCGCTGGCTTCCAACCACAACTCCTGTCACTGCCTCCCTTACTGTTACCCAGCTGAATTTAGGAGCCCTGTTGGTAGCACAGGAAAGACCAGTACTGACAGATACAGAAGCGCTCATGGGAGGCCGAAAGAAAGAAGTTTAGTTTGCCAGAGCCTTGCTGTGCATCTTACTTTAAGCCAGACTATGCTACCTGAGCTTTGCTTATGGTGCAAGCGGAAGCCTTGTTCAGGTACGCCTACAATACATGCTAAATAAGTGTTTCCTCTAAGACAGAGGGGTAGGGACTAACAGGCTTGTGAAAGCTTATCATCTTTAAAGACAACAAAAACGAAACCTGAGATGTGGCTTGAAATCTTGCCTCTAGTGAACATTCTGCATACACATTCTAACTGATAAAGGTAGAACACAGTCCGACTGTTTTGGCTTAATTAAATAAAAATGTGATTATGCATATATGTAGATATTTAACTTAAATTACAATATTGACACAATCAGTGATCTGGGGGGAGAAAGTATCAGTGAAAACAAACTGCCAAAAACTTTGAATTTACCAACTACTTGGCTCAACAGAAGTCTATCTGTTTCCAGAGCAAGGTGTTGGTCTTTTTAGCATTAGGACTTCATTCAACCTTTATTATTAGAAAATAACGTAAATGCCTAAATGAAATTTTTATTTTGCTTAATTAAATTTATTTACATACAATGGATTTCAGAAACTGTTAACCAAAATAAATCTCAGTAAAGATCTGAAACTACAGAGAAGCTGATAACTAGAGATACTTTAAAAAAGGTAACAGAATTTAACAGGGTTTTTTGTGGTACACAAACAAAAAAGGGTGTTCAGATAAATAATTTTCAGAGAAATCCAGTTCTGTAAGTGTTCAAAATTACTTTAACAATTTACAAGGAAAGTATTGTTTCCTTATAGTCTTTAAAAACACATACAATATAAACAGTTAAGGCTTTTGAAATGAAAAACATTCAGTAGTTGAACTTGTAGATGCCGTTACAATGTTGGATAATGGTGTAACATCATGATGTAAAAGCTTTCAGTCATTCATTGGTACAAACAATACTGCATGACCAGATTTAATCACGTCATGCGCTTTAAATACCACTTTTTAAACTTCTCCCCTCTCTTGGTAAATCTACAGTAGCTTGCATTAGCTTCTATTTTGGCATTTTCTTTTAAAACTAGATTTAGAGATTGAGGTAAACACGGTGATGAACAGGTTCACAAATGGATTGCAGATTTAACATGGCAGTTGCACCATTTGGGTGGGTCTAAGCGTGGCCTCTTGAAGACATCACTAATAATGCCAAGTCTTAGGAAAGTGAAGAAACAATTTAACAGTAAAATGCCCCAGTCAAGACACTCAATGTGGTGACAAGTTATCTGACAATGCTGGAGAACTAGGGGCAAGTTCTGCAGGAGTCAGTGGGGTATGGTTCCTCTGTAGTTTCTTTAATAAGCTCATGTGTGCATGTAAAAGGTCACTCAAAAGCTGTACAAGTAATAGCTCTGCCTCTGTTCACTAGATAAAATGATAGTCAAGTTAGTTATGAAAACTTAGATAGGAACTTCTTTCATTGAAAGCTGTAATATGAGTGATAAACCAAACCTCTGGCATGTAACATCAGAGCTTTGTCAGGTTGGTTAGGGGAGGGAGCTGATGGTATTTTCACTCCCTTGTAGAGGAAGTAACAAAAGGCAGTCACAGCCTCTGACTGTAAGGATACAGAACATTCATACATTCTTTATCTCTGAGCCAGGATACGCCCCATACTTTAAGTACCACTGTCTTTCCCTTTTTCTTTTTTTACTGCAATTATGTACACTGTAAAAATACAGAGAAAACACCCACTCACCAGTGACAATTCAGCTAATAGAATCCGATGCAACCTGGGGGGAAGCATGAACTGCTTTCTTTTTACAAATACAAACTCCATCAAAACCAGCCTCCTGCTTATTTAGTGACTGTGCTGTCATGGTGTGAGCAGCCCTACTCTTGAACATAACCTAACAGCACAAGTGATTTCAGGAGTTACCAAGCTAGAGGTGAAGAAACACTTGCTGTGTCAGATTTGTCTCTTGACATCAGCATACCTGTGGTCACTTTTCACAACCAGGTTTGCTGTCTCTCCATAGTGGCCTTGAAGACCACCAGCCACTATGTTTTTCCAAGCAAAACAAGGATTTTTTTCCCACAGCAATAATCTTTCCCTACAATAAATACAACTCTGTCATAAAGGGCTGCAATTGGCCAGAACACACACCCTGTTACTTACCTCACACAGAACCTGCCTGAAAATTTCCAATGATCTGAAGGAATTCACTAAAACTCATTGTAAACAAAATTGGTCAGTAATACAAACCTGCTCCTTGGGGCTCTGGTTAAGCTGCAATAATAAAAGCCCTAAAATTCAGACACCAGTTGATGCCCTGACACCAAAATACTGAAGAGAAAATAAAGTTCCATTGGATGAATAGGGAATATGCTAAAAAGTTAGAAAATCTGAAGAGAACAGTTACATTTGAAACTGAGCTTTTTTTTCTTTAAAAATATGCAAGATAATATTAATTCTAGATTTCTTCTTTAAAAAGTTGGAAAATAGATTAAGCTTTCTTATTTAGTCTGAGATTTTTCAAGAGAGTAGTGTTGGTCATCAGCTTCCTCTGCACCCTTTGGACATTCCAGCTACAGCTGGAAGTATGGGCTTTTATTTCAGCTGTTTCACCCAGCGCTCTGCTTGCAGAGCCAATGTTGGTAATAAACTCTGGAAAAAAAATAATAAATTACAAGACTGAAATGTCATGTTGCTCCCCTTGGCTGTACCTGGATATTGGAATAGAGAGACATTTAGTGAAAGTGTAGGACAAGTGTTAAGTAATGCAGTACTGTCAACTAGAGTTGAAGAGGGCCCTAAGATGCTTTCAGCCACCACTAATTACTGGCATTATAAGGCAGCCCTGACCTGTTAGCTAGAGCAGTTCACAAGAAGCCATAGTAAAAAATCCCAAAACATTGCATTATTTTGTTTAGAATGCTTCTTGTTCTGGTATTTATCAAATCCTTCCAGTGAGGTTCCTACAACATAGGCTTGCTACTGATGAAGCAGTTTGCCAGCACTAGAAGGGGACCACAGCACATACAGCTGCATACAACCTTCTTTACAAAATCAGATGTTAAGGTGGTGGTGTTTCAAACACTGTGTTCCACAGAGACGTACTATGGGACAGGAAGGACATTGTGTCAATCATTACAGTTCTTAAGATACATTTATGCCTTTTTTAGTTCCCCAAGACTGAAGATGACAGATTTACAAAGAATATTTCAAGAGAGTTTCAAAGCCTTTTAGGAAAGCAGTTCTGTCAGTGCATATACAGCATGGGCAGAAAGAAGCACCTTAGCTTGATTATAGCTGGCACACGTGATAAACTAACACAGACTTAATGACAGGATGCACTTGGAATTCATCCGTTACATGGAGATGGCCAGACCTGCGTGGCCTCTGCATTAAAGCTGTTGGCATAAGTCCATCTATGGAAGTGGCACAGTCACATCTAGTTAAACTGCCCTCTGTCCTCATGGGCTACATGCCTTAGCAGTAGAGGAAGAGGGGCACCAAATCTGGCTAACACAGCTGGTCTTGGAAGACTCCTGCCTGTTCTGTATTCATGGAGATGCAATGTCTAAGAGCACTATCATTTCCTCTATCTGATTCTGTAATTCCCATTACATTTTATAACTTGCCTTTGCCAATCAGTGACTAAGTTTTTCTTTAGATTTTTCCTACAGCTCTTGTATTTCAAAGCATCAGAGTTCTGTGTAAATACTGATTGCATCAGCATTACTTCTGTGTGAAGGCAGCAGTATCAGTATCCAAATGCTCCGCAGGGTTTACTAGATTACAGGCGTAAGGATTAACTCCTCAGCTGCACGGACTAGCCCACATGAGCAAGCCCTAGGAAAGAGCACTCACTGCAAACATTAATGACTAGATATTGCCAGCTCCTACAAAGGGGAAAGTCTGTTTTCATCATGTTATTTTGGACTACCCCAAAACATGACAAAACCCAAGGCAGAACCCATTACTCAACCGATTTCAGCTTACTGACACACCAGTGTTTTGTCTAGCTGCAATTTTGGCCCTTTCCTTGGCACATGCCACTGAACCACAACAAAGATCAACAGGTTTCAGACAAAAACACCAGTTAGCCCAGCTTCTTCTGAAGCACGTTTAGAAGAAATGTAAAAATGCTGAACTATGTTAGGTGAAATCTTCAAGACTGCTTAGGTAGCATCATCTTAACTGGGAAAAGTTACAGCTGAAGTCTTGAAGTCTGCAAGTTTTACTGATAGCTTCAACAAGAGAAAAGAACATGAACTTCAAGCTGAGAGAAAGTACCTCATTGCTTCATCCAGCTCCGTGATGGAGGATCTGAGTTTGTATGAGCTAAAGGCATTGTCTGCACGAGACACTTGTAGGTGACTTCCCGTGTTTATGAGTTTCACAACAGGTATCACTTAAGCTGGACAGGACCTAAACTGAAGCTGGGTCAGCACTAAAGGGCAGGTCTCAAGAACATAATTAAAGAAATAGAAAACTTCCATGGTTTTGTGTCCCTGCCCACCTCCAAGATCTGTTTACATGTGGCTACATCAATCAATCATATTTCACTCGCATTTGGCCCCAGCAAGACTGTTACCCACAGCACCAGGGTCTGCTTCCTTAAACAGGTCTCAACTAGTGATGAAAGCACTCAGTGCCTTACTTTGTTTCATCAGATTACATTTAGAGAAACACTTGCCTTTACTTTCATCATATTGCTACAATAACTTTTATAATAATTTGTAGCACTGAAGCCCTGAACTGTTCCCTACAGACTTCCCAAAGGTAGCGACATTTTGTTGACAGTTTTCCTCTGGTGCAGAGGTAAACATGGCATCTTGCCTTCTGAGGATTATTAACTATATAGTTCAAAGTTCTTAACCTCCAAGAACAAGGAATTGCACGTTTCAACACAGGAAGCTTCTTCAGGAGCACAAGTAATCCTAGAAACCAGAAGAGGAACTGTGAAAGCAGAAAGGATCTCTCAGGTTGCAGCAAGTTCTGTAGAGCCAACCCTGCAGGTAAAGAGCACTGGCATAATGCCCAAAACCAAACAGCTGGCATTAAAGGGGCAGAACAGCTAGTCTTGACCTAGAAGCATTACAGGAGTAAAGAACAGCACGTACAGGGACAGACACAGCCAACCCACTATGAGATAAGCACACGGGTCATAACCTGGGTGAGATTTGGGCACTGCATGCTGTGTTACAGCTATTAATGTCTAAATTCATGCCTAACAGCAAAATTAAGGACAAATTCCTAAACAATCTCCAGAGGTGGTATAGGGACTTCAACACTCCAGCCTGTCTTTCCTCCTCAGCATTTCCTACAGCACTTCTTCCCCATCAGAGCAGATGACAGTTGAGCTTAAAGACGTTACTTCGCTACTGGACTGCTGTAAGAGCAAGCTGTGAACAGGAGCTATATGGAAACACTATGAAATTAACATCAGACAGAATCATGTCAACGATCTTGTACAAAAATGTCTTCTGTACTGCCAAACCTTCCTGCTCAAAAGGGCACTTGTAACAGTGGATTGCTAGTTACACTGAACTGCACTGAATCACAGGATAAAATGCATATCCTTAAGTTCTTGCATATCACTGGACTATATGGACATTTCTCAGTGTCAGATTTTCCTTGCTACCAAGGTCTTGATACCCTGGCATAGATGGGGCAGGTGTGGGCATTATATTGCAACCAAACCCAAGCTAGTTATTGTTGCTTTGGTCTAATACACTTTCTAATGGGGATACTGTGTCAATTTCCCAGGGGTTCAAGGTTACAACCTTAAAAGAGTCTTTTATAAAAATACAGTTCTTAAATACAACATACTGAATTAAGGCTGTACTTCCTATAAAATTCAGCAACTATGATAAACACCCTTATGTTAAGTAGGCCCATCTAAGCAATGAGCTAGCTTTGGGCTAGACACCTACTGTAGCAGGAAAGAAGAAAGGTTCCATTGAAAGCACATCAGCTTCACCTCTTACTTGCGTGTTTCCTGCTGAATACACCAAAAGATTCAATTTCAAGAACTCAAATTGCCTTTTATTACATACTGGAAAATGTTCTCAAGAACTTGTATACACAAGTTTGAAGAAACATTTGACAATAACGTGAAATATCAGATGAGGGCAGAGACTGACTGGCAATGGAAGCAAGTGTACACAGAAGAGCATGCGCGCCACTCGGCTTGTGTGCCTGTGACCCACGGAGCAGCTCTGGAGAGACACCTGGACACATGCTGTATTGGATTAACGTGGTGGCTAGCTACAAAAGAGATTTTTTGCATTGTGTTTGAGTGACATTTCAGGAATGCTGATTTCATCCTCTGGTGGTACAACCTTCCTTGGGATCTGCTTTGTTTGGTCTCAGGTGCCACACGAGCGTCACAAGGAAGGTGGGTCTGTCTGAGCATTTACAAAGCGCCTTTTAAAAACTCACCACTATGGCAGTGCTCAGGTTTTTGCTAATTTCAAGAATACTTGCATTTATCTTTTTCTATTTCACAACTACAATGCAACAACAAAAACTCCATGATTCTGCTTTCTGTGCTAGCTTTGTATCTAGTGGAAAACAAGTTCTACTCTATTTTTCTGGACAGTTTCATATATATTATGTAGGTATATATGGAGCATGTGCATGCTAAATTGTATAAACAGATTTAAAGTATAAATCTGCACCTTTCCACCACACATGAGCTTCAAAAGAGGCAAATGGAGTAAACAGGAGTAGGTACCATTTTTCAGGTACTCCATGAATATTTTGTAATACTGTTTTCCAAGCTCACTATTACAGATAAAAGCAATTCTGTTCAGTTTTTTGGATCATCAGATACTCTCATAGGTACCAAGTGTGACACAGTTGCTTTTGGAATGGTTACTCACAGTAGGGTATAAATTAAGCTTCCAGATATTAACAAGCTCATCTACCTATAACTTTGGCCACTAACAAGCTTAATTCATGCAGAACAATGCCCTAGATTTCAGGAATTCTTTACCTTTTATCCAAAGCTTCAAGACCTGTAAAGAGAAAAGGGTATTAACAGCAAACTGTTCGAAGAGCATGCCTGCCATCTCCAGCTGAAACCCTTTATGCCCTTATCAAAAGGGAAACTGAACTATCTGGGAGTTCAGTCTTCATGATGAGCACTGACATTTAACACTCCTTCCTTTGTGACCAAATGACAATAGTGCCATAACTACTGTGTATTAGGTTTCAGGCACATCTGTCAAACTGGAAATGTTACATGAATTCTTCTTATACAAGCAAGTATCTTCAGCGAAGAGACAGACTCAGCAGCCACAGTACCTGCTGCTCCAGCTACATTTGGTCAAAAAGGAATCTTAAGTGGCAATACTGTCACTGAAAATAAGAAGATAACAAACACTTAGCTCGACATATTTATTTTTCAAGCTCAATAAATAAATGTAAATACACAAATTTGGAAAAAATCTTAGTAACAGAATGTTTTTAAACAACATTCTGGCTTAAAGTCTTTGTTATTGACACTATTGGCATGTTTTCTGATCTGCTTAGAGTAGGTAAGTCATTATGTTGGTGATCCTCCATCGCATTAATTTGTCTGAAGAAGTTAGGCTGCTGCAAAGGAAAAAGATGCCAACCTTTGCTGTGACATAGGAAATTATCTGAACCGTACACATTAAATACTAAAATTACTTTTCTGGGCATGACTTTTCTACAGAGTTGGGAAATTTTTAGAGTTACAGTTTGCATATTAGAGACCCTCCTATCATTTATTACTTCATTCTTATAAAAGGGAAACTGTAAGAAAAGTGAAAAAGAAAAAAAGGCATGGAGAAAAGAAACTGGCCCTTTAGCGATTCCTTTATCCATCTCAGGTTCATTCTAGGCTTGTAACAGATTTATGTGGTGATGACAGCTTCCCATCACTGCAGCAAGTCTGCTTGAAATAATTTTAAAGCAGCTTTTTACTAGAGAATTTGTCTTTAGAAACCCTCTCACTTACAGACATTCTCCAAACACCTGAAACCAGGAATGTCAGGTTCCCCCTGGCTGCAGTAGCTTTCCTGGGTTGCTGTATACTGATGCGCTTACCCAGGCTGAGAGCGTGAACACCTAACTTGTCCAGGAGAAGCAGCCTTTTTCAAAAGTATCTACAAATTGCTAAATAGAAATTTTTATCAAAAAGGTTCAGCAAGAAGGTAATTGTTATTGGTGTAATGGAAGTGGAGGAAGATTTGTGGTTCCCTCAAAAGTCAGCAAGTATTGTGTTTCTGTATTCTATAAATACTACAAGACACAACATGTTTATTTGGTTCCCATAAATTAGAAAAATCTGGTTTCCAAAAATTCTAAATTAGTGATTTATAAAACAAAATCTTACACCTAGCCACCTTCCCAAGCAATCTCAGAGAGCAGCCTAGCCTCTCTCACCCTCCAGAAGTGTGCTTTTTAAGGATACATGATTTATAAAAACAAAAAAGAAAGTGTGTTTGTAACTACAGTACACTTGCTTAAATACACAAGTGGACACATTAACGTCATGTTAAAGTTCAAGGTACTTCTGGAAAAAAGGCAGATAGTTAGTTATTTTAACTCTGCATTCTTACATAGAATAATGATTATTATAGACCTTAGTTTCCTCTCGTCATTCACCTAGCATATGGAGAGGTCAATAAATAAGAACTTATCTGGTCCAGTTTACCTACAAGAGAAAAAATACTAAAAGAAAAAGAAGTTATCTATAAAATCACTTGTTTAACCCTGATAACATCTGAGTTGCCATACCCAGTTTGTAACTGCAAGAAAAGCAAACGATATTCATCTTGCTCGTTCATAAACGCCCCGTTCCTAGGCCAGCGCTCTGTAGGATGCCTATCGGGTCGCGTTCTCTCGGGGCGAGGAAGCCGGGGGTGCAATGGTCGCAGGAACACAGTATAAATCGGGCTTCGAAAACCGAACATGCCAGATCCAGGAGCAAAGAAATCTGGACACATTGAGGAGGCAGCGCCCAGCTGTTACTTGGGCTCCTATATCCTGAGGACTATACCCAGCCTCAGGTAGCTTCATACCATGGGACACAGAACTCTGTTGTGATGGTAGTGTGCAGACTTTCGGAGAAAGTCTTACAGAAAACAAATCACCTCCTTTGCTTAGAGTAAAAGTTAAAATAGCTTACTAACTGATGTAATGAGTGATGGATGTCACTAGGACACAAAACTTGCCATGATTTGTGTGTTCAGCTACAAGGTGCAGTATTTCTTATGACTAACTCAAAGCACAGCCGCATCCAACTGTGATTTGGAACTCCATCTTGAGCAGCACACACTGTGACTTTGAAGAAAGTCTGTATGATTGTAACAAAGTCACCCATCCTCTCTTGACACGTGAACAAAATCCACGGGGTAATCAGGCACAGGCGGCATGTAACGGGTTTGTCTTCCGTTTTACTCCTTGTTTTTGCTTCTGAGGACATGCACTTGGCTCCAGACTAAATCCATTTGCTATTACAAGAGAACACAGCTATTCTTCTCTTTTTCTTTCTCCTTCTCTCGAGGCTCTTTACGTTTGCGTTCATTACTCCCACTCCCAGATTGTCTTCCACTTGCTGGAGAAGCAGCACCTGGCACCTGCTATGCAGAAAAAAATACAATCTTGGATAGCCCAACCATTACTGCAGATGCAGGCTGGAGTATTACAAACATTAGTTTCACTTTTATGCAAAAGGCAGACTTGAGGTAGTCTTTCTGCATGAATACACCAGAATTCCCACACAACTGCTTATTTCTAACAGCTGAAAATGTATGTCAAGTCCTTTGTATCCCTTCTATTGTGTCCACATATTCAGATCAGTTGTTTCAATAATAAAATTTGGTTTCAAAGATGTTCTGGCACTTCTGTATGCCTGCACTTCAATTTTTGCCTGGTTTGTTTCATAAAACCATAACCCACATTGTAGAAGCTGCAGAGTGAAGGTGTTGGCTGTGACAGCCAGGTACAGCAAAGCAGCAGCTTTCTGTGACTAGAAACTAATAGAGAGCTTGGCAAGGGGGTCAGTACACAAAGGCAAGGTAAGTTGTTTAATCCATAGAATCATAGAATGGTATGAGTTGGAAGGGACCCCAAGGATCACAGAGCTCCAACCCCCCTGCCACAGGCAGGGCCACCAACCTCAGGCCTGGATCTACACTAGGTTGCCCAGGGCCCCATCCAACCTGGCCTTGAACACTTCCAGGGACGGGGCATCCACCACCTCTCTGGGCAGCCTGTTCCAGCACCTCGCCACTCTTGCTGTAAAAAACTTCCCCCTAATATCTAATCTAAGCCTTCCTTCCTTTAGTTTTAATCCATTCCCCCTTGTCCTGCCATTGTCTATCCTTTTAAAAGTTGAATCCCCTCCTGCTTATAAGCTCCCTTCAGGTACTGGAAGGCTGCAATGAGGTCCCCCCGCAGCCTTCTCTCTTCTCCATCATCCGTTCCAGCTGTTCTGACCTTTGTCTTAGAAGTAGCTACTGCTGATTCTATTGAGCAATTATAAACACAACTTTTAGTTGTCAAAAATTGTGTTTTGTGCTTAAGAAGCATGTCTGTTAGTTGTTCTGAATTGCTTCGGGCATCAAAGATCTGGTCTTCATACATGTTATTTTTTACATATTTGTAAATAAAAGGAGTTTCAGTCTCCAGCTGTTAAATGCTCTCTGAACACCAGCTTAAATACTGCCTCTTGCACACAACATTCAGTTAAATGGCAGTTTCATATATGCATGTGCACGAATTACTATTTCCAAGCATTCTGAATGTAGCTGCTTATGGGGATGGGACAAAGGTGCAGTGGGAGAAACTGCTAATTTCCTCATTTGACACAGGACTAAGAGGATTCACATGACAGCACACATCCCCCCTACAGATGTCAAGCAACAAACTTCTACAAGGCAAAGGCAAAACTTCTGACTACTTACAAAAATTTCTAATGTGAAGGCTATATTGCTAATGATGTAAACTATTAGCCAATGCAATCTTTGTAACCTCAGTCCTGCTCTACTGTATTTTAGTGGCAGCAGCTGCTGCACCTGTATGCATACACCAACAATTGCAGCTCGTTTCTTCAGATTCCTATATTCATCTCACCACTTTCTGTACAGACTGCAAACATCAGTCTTACCAGTCTGAAACCTTTCCAGGCACAGATGTGTCTGTATAACTTCATATGCTCTAAATGCATGATCATACTCTGTAATAATGCCTTCTTACCTGGACCTGAACAGCTGCTTGTTCTTGTTCCTGATAGTACTGAGAAGCTCTCCTGTCCTCCTCTTCCTGGAGCTTCTTTGCTAGCTCTAGATCACTGATTCCTTCTGGGATCTGTTCCCAGTTGATCTCTTGATTTTGCTGCTCTTGTTGCAGAGACAACGCCATCAGGTAATCCTAAACAGTAAACTTGTTTATTAGTGCTCTTTGGTACAGTGCCAGGCCATATCAAGTGACTTTTTCAGCATGTGCCTTCCCCTCTCCCCAGCCTTAACTTCAAATACATCTACCTCATGGCAAACAGGGATTTGTTTCAGAATCTGTTCATAACCTGAACTGCAGGAGGGCTGAAAAGAGCTACTTTACACTTCTCCTTTCACACTGCTTATGTTACAGCATACAAACCACAAAAGATAATTACAAATAATTGCTACCAGGTTTTGATTCCACTACCTGGACAGCAGCAAAAGACAGTCTGTGTCAGCCTATACCAGTTCTAGGTATAACAACAATTTTGAAGCTGTCTTTGTAATTTGCTATTTCTAAGTAACTTCTAATCTATGTCTGATGGAGTATCTGTCCCTCTCTACTAAGCAGTGTGGAGAGTACATCAATAAGGAACATTTAACTCCGAAGCAGGAGAGAAAATAATCAAAAGGTAGTTTTGGATGTACTCAAGCAGACAGCAACTCAAGATACTACTAGCTCTGTTATCTCTGCCAGACTGTATTCTACAAGAGAGAGATACAGAGCTTTATTAAAAAGCATCTGCTTATTCATTCTCCCCCAATATTTAAAAACATGAATAATGATTATTATAAACTTATTTTGCTCGTTCAGAATGTAATATTTCTAAGGAGCCTGGCTGGGACTTACTTGTACCATGCACGTCTCAGACATGGCTTCTGGAAACTATTACACATAGTTACAGTAAGCAGCCTCATGCAATCTGCCAGGGCTTTTGTCTTACACTCAGAAGTGGGCATCAGAAAGCAAAGTTCAGTTATGGTCATATTAATGAGCTGAAATAATTTGTTATGGGGGAGAAGTTTCACCGTGCTCTTTCTGTTTCCACACACGAGGCAGATGTGACATTTCACCTAAGTTATTTGCAGAAGTGGACTCAGATTAAAAGTCAGATCTCCTGAACTCATGCTAATACTTTAAAGAATTTATTTTACAGTCCTGTGAGTACACATACAAACACATCTGTGAACTCACAGGACTGTTCATACACATACAGCAGCTAGCACGTAGTTTTAGTTCATATATAGTCACAAAGCAAACAGGAAAATACAAAAAAGACAGAAATCCAGTACTTGATCTATTTGATCCTGCTGCCCTCTGTAGACAGTTTCAGGGTCTGATGGAGGCCGTAGGTGGAATTCAGAGTCACAGAAATTTCCATCACCATCCACATTGTGTAAGCTTTCCCAGACAACCTTCTCTTCTGTAAGAAAACCCTGGTCTGTCACCAGCAGGTAAAGCTGACCCTATGCAGAAGAACAAAGAGAACCTGTAAAACTAAAAAAAGGTTTTTTTACAATCTGATGTATTAGCTAATAACTTCTGCTAATTGTAACTGTTGCGTTCTAAAAAAAAAAATTGTTTTTTTTAAATCAAGTTTAAAATTTAAATCAATCAGTATATGGCATTAAACCAGCAGACACTTGTAATCATTGCTAAATTAACCAAGCTTAATCTCTGTGTTCCACACTGCAATTTTTCCTTATTGAAGTTCATACTGACTAAAAATTAATACAAAAAATTAACATATACCTTGGTAACTCCTTGGAAGTACATTTAAGAAATATATCTCAAGACTAGCAATGTAAATTTTAAGTCCCAGGATAAGCCACATTAAATTCCAAAGGCAAGATCTGGAGACAAAGGGGATCTTTCCGAATAAGGCATTACCTCAGAACAACTCCATCCAGACATCACAACTTGTAATGAGTTTTGATAGAATTTGAGGTTTAATGTCAATTGAAAATAAAAAATGATGTTAAGATTCTTGCTGTCAGTTGTCACCAGTAACTGCTTTTGCTAGGCTGTAGTCTTTTCACAGTTCCACAAGGTCAATTTCAAACTCAGAAATTATAAAATGGGCTGGTCTTGGAGCGAGGGAGGCAGGACTAGCATGTCAGAAGCCAAGGTACACGAAGGAGGAAATGTGAGCATAGGTTGAAAGAATGGGAAAGCAGCTGAAATCAAAGGGAAATTGTGAAAGTGGGTCTTGAGTAAAAGGAGGTGTTGCTGCATGCAAGGGACAGCAACAGAACACAGTAAAGCATGTTTAAATTTCAATTTAAATGAATTTTAATCTTACCCTACCCTTTCTATAATGTGTTCAGAATTCTACTCCAAAGCAAGAATGTTCTTACTGACCATACAGCACGTTAAGGCTGAAGCTGCCATTAATATTACTAAATATATCAGATTGAGATATTCAATGCAAAACTCGTTGCAGCTTTAGCTGTAAAGATCAAAGCAGTTTATTGTGACATCCATAGAACTCTGTTATTCTTATTACAGCAGCACTCAAAGGGTTCTCAGTGGCAGTTCCTGTTCTAACAACTTCACAGGCTGGACAGGCCAAAAATGAGAATATCACCTGCATTCAACAAGAACACAACTAGCTCACTGATACCTCAAAAGTCATTAAAAGACCATTTCTAAGAGATGTTGAAATTAAAACCAGATCTCCTTAATCCTCCTAAGTTTACAGCCATCCCTTCTGTGGTTGGTAGGTCACACGACACAAAAACACTTTGAAGATTCACATGCATAGATTATTTTGATATTACCTAATACCACAAGATACACAAAAGGCCAAACAGAACAGATAAAAACCCACACATGACACTACCATACATTTGAGCTTTGAGATGGCAGCTACCCAGCACAGATGGGCTAACCAACATTAATACAACTGTCAGCAACAAGTCTGATCACATAACAGAATCTAAGGAATCATCTTTCCCTCAGAAACCTACTTAAAAACTGAATGCTACTTCTGATGCTTAAAAAAAAACCACACCCAAAGAACATAATTTCACATTTCCAATTTACAAAGAATGCCTATTTCACAGCATCTTATAGATAAGGGTACCACAGAATCTTTAAGGTAAGTGTATTTGAACCTTTTAAACTTTATTTTGACCAGTACATTGATTCAAACAAAATGTCGAGTTTTAAATGGATGGCATAATAGAGGAAATTTTAAACAGCTCATAAACAGTGTAACTTAATACCAAAATAGGAGAATGTTAACACCTTCATAATCTCCCAACTCTCCTAAAATGAATTTTTCACACACTGATATTGAAGTGTATCACTACCTTTATGGGTTTAGAATCTAGTCTGTCATTCAAAAATATTTTAAAGCTAAAGATTTGTTTGAAATAGAAGACTGCTTCAAACGTAAATAAAAAGAATATTCTTACTTACTTTAAAGACTCCCTCAGTTGAACTGTACCTGAACACCGATTTTTAAAATGTCACCTTAAATGAAATAAACCCCAACCCAACCCATTTTCATACAGCTCCCTGCTGAAAGGCCATAAATTGCATTACCTATCACTACATTACCAAAACAATACCATTCCAATTCCACCTGCATACTTTAAAAGCACACTGCTTCCCTTGAACAAAGCCTAGTAAACAAACTAACAGGAGTACTCCCCTAGTACTTGTGAAGACACCGAGTTCCTTTTTACTCTGTTGGAATGCAAGAGTAATGGGAAAGCACAGAGCAGAGCAGTAAGTGCAGAGCTAAAGTAATTTTCTCCTTTTGTTTTTTTAAATCAAGTTCTCTGATCTCCATTTCATATTGGTATAATTTGATGGAATTCTGTAAAAAAACCAAGCCCAAAACAGATCCTCAAGGACCCTCAAAATATTTCTAACACTCATGTAACTTCTAGTAATAACTGGACAACTTTCCATTTCACATGTAAAGGAAGAGGAGTCGGCTCTCTTCGGTAGCTCACACAACATCAGTCTTCCTAGAGCTTCAATGCTTTTGTTCCTTCTACTCACAAGAAGCAGCACTATCTACCAAGTAGTTTTATAAGCACTGTTGCATAATGTCATGCATGTCTTCCCAATCCCAAAGGCTCACAGGCCAACTTCACTGGCACACCCAAATTCCAGTGGGGGAATCTGTGATATGAGACAATCTGTCATACGACCTTCACGCTGCCGCTAAATTTGAGCTGCACTAAGTAACCACATGCCCGGTGTCAGGAACCAGCCACCAGCACTCACCAGATCATGAGATCAGTCCAGCTGCTAGCAGACAGTGATATATAGCCAATATAACGCTGGGGTTTCTGACTTGATGTGCCCACTAGCCTTACACCACCACATCTGGACCCTACCAAAGGTTCTGCACTTCGCTCCGCTCAGCGCAACACATGAGGAAGACAGAGGGCACACAGTGACAGTATCAGTAAGAGCTAAGTGTAGAAGCAATTATTTACACTGAAATTTAAAAAAAAAAAAACCTAAAAATAGGAAGGAGGCTTTAGAAGAGGTAAAACTAGAATGTATTTTCCACTTAACAGATCACATTCCTGATTCTGCATTTGGCTTTCTCATAAGTTAAAGCTAAAACAGGATGATAAGCACACTAAGGTCAAGCAATTAAGCTAATGAATATGCAAAAATATGCTGTTCAGTTTCCCTTTGCCAAAAACTGTATCACACTTAACAAGATAAATGTATTTCTACTATTGTAAAATCTTAACTGGCCATTTCTGAAGTATTAACCAGCTTATCTTTTTGGTTTAAGTGTGGGGGTTATTAATAACTACAGTATCATGGGTTAACACTGCCCCCAAAAGTATTAGCACATAACATTTAGCAATAATATCTACTAACAGCTGTTGTCAATTGGGAACAAAACAATATGAGAGTCTCAAGTGCCTGTTAAGGTAAGCTGTGCCTACAAGAAAGTTATGAATGATTATTTATCCTAAGAATCAGTATCTAGATATTGTAGACCAATGCCCAGATTTTATAGTTTCACATAGCTATATTTTAATATTTTAAGGATAAAAGCAAGATTGCTTTCCTGAAGAATGATCTCTTAGTCTTCTGGTTTGCACAAAAAAAACCTCTCTGAAATGCAAACAAATGTAGGCTGCAGGTGACATCACTGGTTACAAGACCTCCTTTACTGGGCTTATTTCATGACCTGCTTAATTATTTAAAATTAATGCTTTTAAACTATGTGTTTCTGCAGTTTAGAAAACTGAAAAGGAAAACCTAACACCTGTCCAATACTTCCATACAGTACAGACAAACATTTTAAGCCCTATTCTTTTAAAGTCTATGTAAATGTTCTCTTGCACTTCTGGATCAGACCCCCTGTTTTTTAATAAAGGTGTTTTATGTTGATGTGAATGAGTGTTATTATTTTGATATTAGTCTATCTGAATGTTTAACTATTAGAGAAAATTAAGGGTTTTTTTTAATAATGTATACACCATCTGATTCAGAGTAACCCTCAGGGAAAAAAACCAACAAAAAAACCACAAAAACCCAAAACTGCATGCTTACTAAGAAGTGGAAAAATATTTAAACGTGTTTTTAAGAAGTTATATAGTATTGCACAGGTATATATGAAATATTAT
Organism: Porphyrio hochstetteri; assembly: GCA_020800305.1. NCBI lineage: Eukaryota > Metazoa > Chordata > Aves > Gruiformes > Rallidae > Porphyrio > Porphyrio hochstetteri. The sequence continues at coordinate 6,767,039 of CM036915.1, read as the reverse complement.
TTGTATATGAAAAGTCTGTGTTGAGTTCTGAAACAGCAAACCCAACATTTATAAATAAAAACCATAATTGCAACACACACACTCAAAAACCTGACCAGGTGTCTTGTTACTTTTCAGTAAGAAAATAGGTTGTATTACAGTCACGTCAGCAGGAAAAACATTCCAACTGAACTAAGATATTCTTACCAAACTGATCCCCTCTTTACAGTCCTGTTTTTCCTTGATCTAGGGAATTATCATTTGATGTATTTATTATCTGTGTAATGAAAAGCAAAGGCAAAAAAAAAAAAATCACATCTTTAACAGCTGCAAACGATGACTGTGTAATCACATGAGCCACAACTACTAAAATGCAATTACAGGGACGGGAAGTAGACTTGGACAAATGGACAAACTAGTGAAAGTGATTAAGAAACAGGTAACTGAACTGTCATTATTAACTAACACTCACCATACTCAGACAGATGTCTAACGTGTTACACAACTGCCATATTTGCTTTTCTTTTATATGCAGTAATGAAAATTCTTTAAATGTTACATAGTTTTTCTATAAAACAGTATCAACCCAAAATTGAAACTTATCAAATCAGAAATGGAAATACATTGTTATATGTAAGTTTTATTCAATTTTCAGAAGAGGATAGTAAAATAATAATTATTAAAGTCTATTAATATAAGCCAAGTAAACAAATTAACTGGACTCAGGATCTATTCTGAAGTCCAATCTGTGACTCTTCAGTGTTTTTACAAAGCTGCCAAGTTGATATCACAATGTAACTGTGAAGTCTTTACAGGAAAATTATATTAAAACTTTTAATAGCAGTCTCTGGGGAAAAAAAAAAATCTCTGCCACTACTCTTGTGTTGTCACTTCAATTGTCAACTTCCACAACTTTTAAGTGAATGCTGCACCTAAAATGGAAAAATTACTGAATGAGCCCTTTCAATTTAACTTGTACTCTCAGCATCATGAATCTGGAAGATCCATAAAAATGGCTCAAGTTACCTGCCTGAAGATTAACCTTACAGAACTGTCTGTATGTTAAATTGAGCTGAAATATTTCAGAACAGTAACAAATACTTTTGAATACAGTGACAGAGAACTACAGCGTTTTCTCCATTTTGCTGCTTCTCTTGTTCATAAGTACTGTTTTTAAATTAATCAATTTAAAAGTGAGAAATTGTATTACAACACCTATTACTGTGCAGCTGAAAGCCCAAAGTATTATCTTCATCCCGGTAACAAGTATAGAAATGTCTTTTAAATACCTGCTCGCAGGGACTGTTAATAAGCTTTTCCCTATGGTATGTAACAGGGATGTAAGGCCTCCCTATCTGCACTACGTGTCTGTTATGTTGCTGTATGTTCACAGCCATTCTCTTTCTTGATCTTGCAAGAAGCACTTTAGAGTAAAAAAAACCCAACAATAACCCCCACACCTATTATTGTTTATTTAGTTACCATTAAAAAGTAATATTAAAGAGAGCCTCCTTGTGAGGAGTCAGGCTGGTTCCCTTCCTGACAGATTTCTTTACTATCCCTTAAAAAAATGAAAGTTTAAAAATCTCAGAGTCAAGAGACACACTGGCCACAGAGGAACCAGGAGCAGATCAGCCAGCCTAAGAGTCATACTAGCGGGCGTTAGTAGGCCCAAGGTCTCCAAGGGGTTTTTGCCACTATGTAACATCTTTTAACAGCAGCCTATGAAAAAACGTCAAAGCGAAAATACAGACACTCAGAATTACTGTGCTGTTCATTCCCCCCGTGACTCTGGTTTCAGTAAAACAGGCCTCTGAAACAAGCGACCCAAGCCCCAGGTAAAGAGCCCCACCCCGACAGCAGAAAGCCCCTCGGAGCTCAGTACCACTGGGTGAAGTTTTGTCAGTGTTAGTAAACCACCTATTTTTAAACCCATACTGTGTGTCAAACAAAAATCCTGCAAGCTCCCTGCAATAACGACTTAAGCAGGAAGCTCAAATTATACGCAGAAAGGACATTACCAGTCTCCACCTCTCCTGTTTCTGCTCTCAAATATCCCCAAGATTACCCCTTCTTAAGGAATGGCAGGTCAGGTATATGCATATATATTTAAAGCCAGAAAGTATCTATTATCTTTAAAACAAACTCACCAGGTCAAAACCAGAAAAAACTACCATCATTAAAAAAAAAATCTGTTCAACCAAGTGCCAGAAGTATTACAAATGGCTCGATCCCAATCATGAAACTTATGTAGCACCAATACAGAGCAGTATCAAGGCTATCAGGGTCTGTGTTTTATGAGGAAAAACTGATATGCTGAACTTGAAAATGTCTTCAATTTATTGATTTTGTTCTTTGAATTATTTTAGTATCACTGGGTACTACTTTTTCTTAAATTATTCACACCTGCTCCTCAATGCTAAAGCAAATTTTTAGAAAATGTAAAGTGCAAGAGAACTTGGAACAAGTTTATCCATTTCCTTTGAAAAATCTTAGTGATGTGTGGTTTGTTTTTTTTTTTTCTTTCCTCCAGTAACTGCAGTTAAAGCCAGCCCACATCCCACCTTCTTTAAAATATCACGTACTGAAATACAATTCCTCTCACTAAAATACTGGCCTCAAAAAACCCCACTGAACTTAAGAAGTATCTCCAGCCTACAAGTCACTACCAGCTGTACATGAAACCCTCCAAATAAATGTTTATGTATTGGCTTCATTAGAATAATACTTAAACAGTCAAATGTACCTCAGGGATTCTGAATAATTAACAAAAATTTATAATGAAAGTGTAATGTTTTTAAAATAAGAAGTATTATTATGTGTATGCAACTTGTTACATGTATAATTCCATTTTGTTTAGTTTCCTAACCGTTTTGTTTGTATGTTTCCATATATTGGTTTGGAGGGGTCGGAGGGAGGTGCAGTATCAGAGAAACACAAACAAACTGAATAGTTTCTGCCCTAGAAGTTCTACACCTTCATTTTCTCAGGCATACCTTGTGCCTTCTGTTTTCCTACTTCAAGGATTTTCTCCATAATTCAGCTACTGATGACTACTACTCAAATCCTGAAGCAGAAGAAACTCAGCTCTGCGAACAAGGCATTTGTATGTGCTCATATGAGTATCCTGGAAGGCCAAAGATTTTTGGATAGGTAATCTTGGCTAAAAACCAAGTCAAGTCTACTTCTGAGTTCCCTGACACGAAAGGATACCTAGTCTTACAGGTACTGCCAACAGTTAGGTAGGTTAGAAAAAGACAGAAAGGTTACTGCTGACTTAAACCAGGAAGTCAGCAGTAACTATTATCAAACCTCATTAATACACTAAGAAATTATTCTTTTATAAAAGAATTTCATGATAACTCAAATTCTGTAGTGTACTGCTCACCAGAAATCCAAGGCAAAATGAGCATTACTGTTTAAAAGTGACAACCCCAGGAACCAAAAGCCTGTAGGTAACATGAAAATTGAACAATAGCTCAAGCAAGGTCACCCTAATGACTACAAAACACAACAATAATGGCCCAAATTCCAACACTTGGCATTTCAGCAACTTAAGACTCCTCAGAAAGGAGTTTATGAGTAGTTATTCAAGATGCTAAAGCTTTGACAGTCAAGATTAACTGAGGGAGAAAAAGGGACTAGGACTACACCCAATGGAAAAGTTAGTGTCATTCATGATGTGATACAATGTAAACATTGTAAATGGATGTAAACAGTCCGTCCTTAAAATGTGTGTTATACACCCCTTTTTTTCATTTATTACCATTATTCATAAATGGAAGTGTACATAAAATTGAAGTCTTATTTAGTAAGAGACAACCAAAATATAATTTCAAGACTTCAAAAGGTACAAAGGTAAAAACTCGTATGAGCATTTGAGAGAAATGTCTCAGTAAGCATGATCTGACATTGCAAGCCAGTGAAAACTTTACTTCATAGTATTCATATTTGTCACTAAAGAGAAGGGAACAATTAAATCTTAGGAGGCAATGAGGTTGAGGGGAGACCTTATCACTGCCTACAATTACCTGAAGGGAGGTTATAGAGAGGTAGGTGATGGTCTCTTCAGCCAGGTGACAGGTGATAGGACAAGGGGGAATGGCATGAAGCTGGGCCAGGGCAGGTTTAGATTGGATGTTAGGAAAAAATTTTTTACTGAAAGAGTTGTCAGGGCCTGGAACAGGCTGCCCAGGGAGGGGGTTGAGTCACCTTCCCTGGGTGTGTTTAAAAACGGCTAGATGAAGTACTTAGGGATATGGTTTAGTTTAGGATGAGAATGGTTGGACTCTATGATCTTCAAAGGTCTTTTCCAACCTTGTGATTCTGTGATTCTGTGTGACAGTGCCCCTCTGCACCCAAATCAGATACATAAAAATATATTATCATCTTAGTAAAGACAAAAATGTGTTAGGACAAAGATGGTCCATAAATGATTGTAAGCTTCCATTACAGAGAAGGAGTCCTCCCAGAAACATTAACCAAGTTGTTTTTTGCTTTTTGCATCCTGGAATACTCCTTTCACAATTCTCACCATTTTTCTTCCCCAGTTTCAGATTCAAAAAAGTAATCTCTTCCCTAAGAAAGGGAACCAATCCTGTAGCTCATCTCAACTTCTCCAATACTCATTAGTATTTTGAACACCATGATGGAGCTTCTCATCTACTGGCCCAAGTGTAAAGCAAAGATTTATATCCTCAGAAACAAGAAATTTAGTTAACCTTATATTTGCCAATTACAAACTGCAAGTAAATTTAAGCCACGTAAGTGTCTGTCATTCTACATATCCAGGAAAGGGGTTAAATGCAGGGAGCTAAGTGAACATAAAAGGAAACTCTACAAGAAGATTTAAAGTTATAATGGATCCCAGTGTCTAAAACACTAATCAGTAATTCACAAGTAACATTTGCTACAGACCTTACATTCACCATAAACTGTACTTACATATAACAACAAACTGGAAGTTATTTCTGCTCAAGACTGGGGAAAAGCAACATTTGCTTTGAAATGAGAACACAAACCACAACAGTAAAGACAGAAGTGTGGACTATACCTTGTATTTGGTCATGGTGCTAAAATGGTTGTTCCTGAAGAACACACAAAGCTCTCCCTCCTGGACAGCTGAAGTCAACTCACACAGTCCATGGTATGTCAACTGCGTAGCTGTGTTATTTAGAAATTGCTCAGCCACAAATCCTACAAAAGCAATAGTGTTGTGTGTATTACAGACTCCCTAATATATAAAGCCTGGTTAGAATGGCAATATTTTTATCACCTCCCTCCCTGTTAAGATGCCCCCTTATTATCACAAATCTAAGGGAACACACTGAGGATAAAAAGTGCTAAAAGTTCTAAAACCGCAGCATTGCAGAGATCCTTCTCATGTTCAGGAATACCACATCTGCTTCTAATATTACTGATTTTTTCCTTGTCATCATGTAGTATGCAATTCATGTTCCAGTTATAGGTGATAATTTATAACCAAGTTCCAACCCAAATGCTGCCCACAATACCTTTTCACAAAAGGAAGTTCTCTCCAGCTTTCTGAAGTGTCTTTAACAGATGAAGAGAACGAGGCTGATCCTTGGTTTAGAAATTGGAACAAAGAATTTTAGAAGACAAGCCCACCCAGAGAAAGAGGTTCAGCAGACAGAATGCAGCTCTTCATACTTCTATCTCCACATACCAAGACCCACATGCAAAATATGTGTGTACATAAGGTTTGGTAGGGTACATACTTTGATGAAGCATATGAAAAAAAGTTACCCACCTTCACTAACCAGCTCACTGTTGTCCGACTGTTTACAAGAAATTATCTTCTCCACTAGCTGATTGTAACTGCAGTTACCAACTGCTTTTACTATGTCAGCAACCTGAAGCAGGAAGGAACAACGTATGAAACGGAACACAACTGTAAGGCTATAGCAATTATTCATAAGAAAATAAGAGTGTCAAAGAGTAAGTTTTTCCCCTACAAATACTAGGCCAGGAAGTTTTACTATAGACTATTACACATTTTGCAGTCTCATATCCCATTTTAAATCCTTAAGTGTTAACTTAAGGATTAAAACATCAAAAGCTTTTGCTAAAATGGAGAGAGAATGGCTCAGTCAGGCAGGGGGAAACATAAGGGGTTAAGAAAACAGCGACTTTCATGAACAAGGCATGAGAAGAAAAAACTGAAGCAGATTATTCCAGCCAAACTCAGTTTCCTCCTAAGTAAACACTTAACGTTTATTAAGTATAATTAAAAATAAATTTTATGTTTGTTAAAGATGCAGTTTTAATTGGTTCTAACATCCTCAGTTCTCAAAAGCAGCAACTAATAAGTCAGAAGAAATGCATAAAGTGGCCTTGCATTTCTTCCAAGCATTCTCTAACAAGCTTTCCAAAGTGATGACTGAGACACCGTATCTGGCAACATCCTACCCCCTTCAGAACAATTCTTAAGAACTGTTATGAAGTCAGCACAGAAGGCTTGGAAAGTTAGCTAGTCTCTGCAAAGTTAAGGACACTAATAAATATGTACAGGCTGTATTCGTTCCTCTCTAAACACATTTTTTTTTCCTGACTAGATTAAAAAAAAATTATGACCATAATCATTATTATTGACTCTAGTTACAATTCTGAAACATCTCCCCTTCCCCCAGTAAAATTCAGAATGGCTTCTGGTTTTGAACTTGAAAAACAGTAAGTTACCTGAGGGTCCACCAACCATCCATGGTACAAGGGTATATCAAGAAGATCAAACACTATGCATTCTGGTGTGTATTCAAATACTCGTACACCTGTAAACTTCACATTGACATCCAGACCTGTCTGTAACTTATGTAGAATTGCCATTGCATCACTCATATTCTGACAGCAGAAAGAAAAAGAAAACATGACCAAATAGAGCTTGGTGGTGACTCTCATTACATTTCATCATTTAGGACTCCTCAGTACAACTGAACAACAGCAAGACAAAACAAATAATAAATAGAAGTAGCTCGAAACCTAACACCTCTAATAAATTCAAATATTTTCCATGAGTAATGAAAAAACAGCTGTGAACACAGAAAGAGCTTGAAAAATTGCTCTAAGTATATTACACTACATCAGGGTATTTTTTTTTTTAACTGATAGCATAATTGTTAACAAAGAGAGACTTATGTGATGACAAAAACACTAGTCAGTGCAAATAATATTGCTTTTCACAATATGGAATCAATCTCTTTTTGTCCATCACAACTTACAGGTCTCTTTCTTGCCCAGTTTACATCCTCAGATAAAGTCTGATCACAGACCAGAATATGCATAATAGAAGACTTCAAAGAGGAACCATGCAATTATATACTTCCATCTGTACATCTGTGCTATAATTCCTCAATAAGAACAAAATTCTTTCATTACACTCATTGCAAGCAAAAAAAAAAAATCATTTCCTGTGTTAATAGATACTGAGTTTTTCTTTACTAATAGGGAGTATTTAGAAATAATACTCTACATTAAGCCTAAAAACTATCTATACAAATAACGGCTTGTATGCTTCTGGTTTTTAACAAAATGATAAACCTTAGGTAAAGAAAGAAGTTTTAGTTCCTTCAGACATAAGCAAATGTATTTTAGGAGCAGTTCCTTACCTGCTCATAATTTAGACGCTGAATTTCAGATATCTCTTTAGGTTTTGCATCAAGAATATAGTCTCCTAAAAAGCAAACATGAAATTAAGCTTATTCCATACTCAAAGCTTCAACATTTCTATGAACATGTCTGACTGAGGTTGATAAATAATAAATACCACCACTTAAGTTTTCTAGCAAATTAATGAAATCACATAATTTTATAATCCAAATTATAACTATGAAGTAAAGTATGAGTATAAAAACCATAGTAAAATTATTATGAAATGCTGCTTTATTAGCAGCATTGACCATTTTATCTTGGGGTATCAAATCAATCTCAATTATTTAGAAGTTTACCTCTCTCTGTGCCTCAACTTGAAAATACAAAAAAGTCAAGCTCTTCACAATAAGCTATAGAATTGCTTAACACAATTTATAAATGCAACCACTTATCCTCACTGATACTGTGAATATTTTGGCATGTGTTTCCATACACCAATAGTTCTGAAAGGCATGTATTCCATCTGTGCCTACAACACAAAAGTAATTAATCGACGGGGTTCAAGATTCATAACATTAGTAGTGATTAGTAAACAAACTACCTGTCCAAATTTTTTCAGATTTTATTTCAATGCTTTTAATATTTATTTCTTGCTTCATTCAAAAAAATACATTTATATCAAAAGAAAAATTACTTACAGGTTTCCTATTTTGAATAATTTTAACTGAAAAGTTTATAAGTGGTTGAGAGACTTTTTTTTAAGCTGTAAAAGAATGATTTGGCAACTGAGAATTCTGTTCACTGAGTAGGAACCTAAATATTTTGAGAAGGTAATTTTGATATTCCATTTAATAAGATAATTTCAGAAGCCAACATATGCCTTCAAAAAGAACACACATATTTAGCCAACTGCGAGTACACAGTGACTTCAGATGGTATTATTCTACCAATACAATTACAAGAAATGTTTAGACACAGGCAGCACAATTTCTTAATACTTATTTTTTTAAATTATACAATTAACATTTTTCTTCCATTAAAAGATTCAGTTATATGCTTTTCAAAAGAACAAGGTACGTTATTCACAAGCAAAAAGAAAGAAAACATTTTTTCTTCTCTTGCTTAAGAAAAATCAAACCTAGTCTGTTAAGCTCAAGCATTCAGTATTTGTCAGGCTATAAATGGAAAGAACTATGGCACATACAGCTTAAGTATGTTGCAACTGCACTTTTAACACCTGGATAATTCTGGGCTACTGGAGTTACAGACTTGTCAGAAGGAAACAGCTGCAGTTTTGCTGAAGACTGAATCTGATAATGGGGCAGCACCTGCAAATGAGACCCCAATTACTGTGACAACTAATTTATTTTTTCCTGTTATTTTAATTGGGTCATTCTGCCAAGGATTAGGTTTACTACAGACAATTAAAGTCACAGTTGATTTACTACATTCTGTCAACTATAACAAAACAAAGTCTACCAATGCGTTGGTGTTCCATACCAACTGCATCACTAGACTAACCACTTACGAAAGCAGTACAAAAAGCTCCTAAAAGCAGTTAAGGAAAAGCATGACTAACTAAATACCATTAAGTAGTTCTCTTGAAGCATGCATTCAAGTAAAGATGAATAAAACAGTAAATAAATAAAACAGTACTCCTATACCACTAAGTATAATATGTAATTGAAAAAGCATTTATTGTAATTACTAACCTAAGTATTCCATCAGCTGTTCAGCTGTAATGATTTCCATCACTGGCGGCAGCTTAATCTGTGAAAGTAAAAGTACATTCTCTTTTACATGTCAAAGCAATATAATTTAGAAAGTATCAAGTGTTTCTACATAGAAGTATTCTGATCACATTTGCCTCATTGATTTACAAAAGCATTATCACACTGGGACTAAAAACCTTCCTGTGACTTCTATTAAATAGCAGCTGCAAGAAAAGACTGAAAAAAACATTTTCATTTTTAGAGAAGCCACATGCACATAGTACTTGCTCTCACTTGTAGCTCTCTGCATAGTACTTCCTACTCCCACCAAACCTTTTCACCAGCATCCCCCTTGACTTCACAGTTCACACCACTCACTGCACTAGCTCAGCTGCACACATCCAGGATGAACAGATTGGGAACTGCAGCCACACATAGTTAAGAAAGCTTCACTTTACTCAAAGTCTTTGACTCCCTGCCTTCATTATAACTCTTAACTGAGTCTTAACTCCAAAAATTCCTGCATAGAGGCAAGAGGCTGTAGGGAATCCGGAGGTAGCAGCTGCTGGGACAGGGAAGCCAGGACTCATGCAGGTACACGGAAATGACCTCCCAGCCTCTCATCCCAACACTGACATTTCAAGGATTTGGTTTAAATCTACACAGAGAAGCCTGGACACACAGAACTCCGTGGCAAAGCTTCCGTTCCCCTCTCCCCTGACCTATTCCTGTCATTGTCACCCCCCTAAAACCAATCACCCTGGCAGCAGCCAGAGCCAAAAGCTTCTTTGGCTTCTTCATCTCCACCATCCAGTTTCACAGGTAAATGTTTTGGTTGCACATTTCCATTTCCATATCTCCCTGCAATAACAGCCAAAGCACAACCACACACAAAGGCATGCTTCTGGGAACCTGAAGGAATGCCATAGGTATTTTTTTGTCTTAAACTGTGGTGTGCTCAGTTTTTCTCTGCAAAAATACGAATTTTATTTTTCTATGGTTCCCTCATCCTCTCTAACATCTTAAGGCTGAAACTCTAGAAAGCCTGGTATTTGTTCTATTAGGCACTGTTTAATCAAGCTCCTCAACACTGATCACTGTTCTCCTTGAAACGAACAGAAAGACATGATAGGAGATTGTTAACTCATGCTTAAGATTTAATAGGCACCAACTACTTTGCTGGCTGTGGAGAGGAAGGAAGACATAGAAAGCCACGAGATGGAAGAACATTACACAAAGCCATTAGTGCTGCATCCCAAACCCAAAAACACAGAATATCAACACACTATATTGTTCACATTGTGAGAGAGGGTTTCCTTCCCAGACTGAAAACTAAGCTACTTTCCAGAGAAAATGGGATGTGATTGGACTAAACTTCTCTCAACACCCACATAAGGAAATTGACAAAAGGTGAATGTGTTAAATATATGGATTTACAAGAGTTTCCTTGAATCTGGAAGAGAGAGGCACAAGTTAACACACCCGTGCTTAGGTCAGAATTGGCCACACAGCAATTGCCACACATTAGTCAATGTAGATGGTGGATGTAGAAATGGACACTGATGTTTAGGGATGTGGGGAATGAAGGGAATGAAAGTATACATTTTTAATAAAGCAAGAAATTAGTGAAGTATAAACGTGTAAGAAAGAAGACTTGATTAGTTCTTATTAAAAAGCCCTTAAATAAATCATATGAATTAAAAAAGACGAAAAGCCAGTCATGGATGCACAGGCACATGATTTTTTGAAAGCATCTTTTAAGTGAGTGACAACTGATGGTAACTTACAAAATTTCTTCCCATAACTTCTCTACATTTCACTAATACTTGATAGCTAAAAGTTTTCTTAATCTTTGATCCTGTTCATAACATTTGTACTGAGCATTCACATAAATATATTGTACCATGTAAATGACTGGACTATAGGGCAAAAAAAGATGATTTTTAAGCTTCCAGTTCTGATTAGGCAGCACTCAAGCCCTAGCAAACGTTAGCCACACACACCCCAGAGCTGGGTATGGTTCCCTACAGCATACCGATCTAACAGCACAGAATTATTTATACCGTGCACCAAGTTGTTCTAGGACTACAAACAGTACAGATGCACCAGTACAGTATGAAAGAAAGGTAGCACTGCTTCCTCAACTATTAGCAGGACTACTGTGATGATTCTTCCAGCAGCGAAGCTAACTCTTTTTATTATTTACTTAAAGTATTCACACCAGCTGAGCCCACGCTGCTTGGAGGTTTCTGCTCTGCACCACGTTTGGGAATGTAGAAGTATGCCTACACTACAAACAGCAGCTGTAAAGCATAATTACATAGGTTAGCTACATTTGAGCTCTACATACACATGGCATAAACATTTTTATGTGTTAGACTTTATGGATTCAAGGAGGTGTTACTTCTATCATTGGTTAACAATCTGAATTTTCCCTCAACTCTAATGCCAGGCAATTTATTTTACTTTTTAACTGCAGAACCAAAGCAGTTTTACTCATATCCACAGAATCTCTGTGTCATATATTTTAACAAGCTACATCTCAAAATTATCTCTTATTTGAATGCTAAATAAAATTAATGGATTACTCTGTGGCATAATTTTAGGGCTAACACGTTTTGTGGTACCTTGCTCACATCTTTGAAGTAGGCAAATGGGGTTCCAACACTGACGTATGTACTTCTGAACAGAGCTGACATAAGGATATAGAGAGAATATGACACTTCCTAACTGTTCAGAGCTTCACTGTGAGCATTTCAGCTACAGAAAATGTACAACAAAGAGGAAACAGGAAAGAAAAACACCTTAAAACTTAAGGGAGAGAGAAAAATCATACGGAACCACAGTTATTCTCAGCATAAATCAACAGAAGAAAACAATGTAAGTAATAGTAGTGTAAGCTGTTGTTGTCCATAACAATCTATTATTTTGAGGGACAAATCTTCTCTATCAACTTCAAGGCTTAGTTGCTAAATATTACATTGATTTTACATTTTAGGAAAAACGCACTTCCTCAACTCCCACCTATTTCCTGCAGCTCTCTATCACAGTGTCCTGGTCTTTTGCACTGATCTCTCTTCCTGAATCTAGCTACTTTTCATTAGGTTTTCCCTCACATTCTTCGGACTGGGAAACTAAATCTCTCTCACTCAACTACAATGTGAGTTCCAGCTGAGCCACCTTAGTAATCAAAACACAAGATTGGTAACCAACTTTTTAATATTGAACAGTTTGTCTAGCACAACTAGCACAGTTTCTATTCGTTAGACCATAAGCTGGAAAATGACATAATACCAATTTTAAATATGTTCTACTGTATTCCCCCACTGTTCAGAAGGGCTTAAATATATATATATACACACATATATAAATGATGCAGTCCTGCACAGAAGCAGGCACCATGAAAAGGGGCCATGCAAATTTCTACTGGCTTATTATTTATAGTCTCAGAACATGTTTATCTAAAATACACACTTCCCCTGAATTCAGTGTTCCGAAAGAGGTAAGCACAGCTTCAACCTGCCTTGACAGAAAACAATTAACACTTCCTGCAAACACGTACCTCTTGCCTTGCATGAACAGCTTCAGAAGCTTATCACACAACAGCCCGACAGTACGTGCTGTCACCTGATAACCTTAACCTCTCCCCCTTCAAAATGGGTTTCCTTCAGTCCCTCAAAGCAAGGCATCCTGCTCTGGAGAGCACACAGCTCCAGGCCTGCGGCTTTGGAAGCTCAGCTCATCCCACAGACGCAGGAGGAAGGCTGCCAAGGCCTCCGCTGAGCACTCGTCACAAGTTCACTGACAGCTCACCTTTGGAGGCTGAGTGAGTTCATCTGAGCAATCTGTGCGAGTTCTGGCCATAAGGAGGTTTTAGCTCAGCAACAAGAAAAAGCAGATCACGTGTAAAGGGCCAACGCCAGACCTCAGGCCAGGCACTACCGCTGCAGACTCTGACAAATCAAATGTCTATCAGCAGGAGCAGACTGTACCCCCCTCCTCTAAAAAAACCAGCCTGCTTCCCTAAGAAGCTGAAACGCAACATTTCAAACTAGAATTTTTTTCTTACTCTACCTCTTCTCTGCACCTCAGTTTGGGTATGTCTAAGCATAAATGGTTATAGAACACCTACGTACATAGTTGTAACAATCACTTAAATTGGTAACTTGTACAGTTCTAAAAGTTACTGCAATTTTAGTAGAACCAGGCACGTAGGGAACACAGCTCCCAAAAAGATTCTGTTCCTTGAAAGAACTGTGAAAGAAAAACACTGTCAAATATGCTCATAGGATTTTTTGCTACACAAAAAGCTGTATGGACAAAATATTCTATATGCTCTCATTTTTCAAGACAATATTATTTGTGCATTGATTATGCTTTCCCTCAGGCTTATTTTTATGTAGGAAACCAATTTGTTTCTCCACTCCCTGGCCATTTAGGATACATAATTTCTGTGCAATGTGGTAAGGTTCACAGAGTTCTTCATGATATCACATCCTACCTAAGCAACACTGAGCAGAATTACAAGGCACCCTTTCAGCATCTGATGACTGCCGTGGAGCAATCCTGAGAAGAGCTATTAATTACCATTTAATGCAATGCCAGAAGTTATCAGAAAGCGGTGCACGGACCACACCCAAACAAGATCACGAAAAGTACTTGGAGAAACTAAGTTTGCATTGCTAAACTTTGCTACATAGTGAGCCACAGGTCTGAGGGAACACTGAGCAGTCTTAAAGATGAAAGACAGTGTCCTATGCTACTGCACACTGGAAGAGACAACCCACGGCTGTACACACCTTTTAAAAGGTTTGTTTCAATGCTCTGCTTCTGCTTTAATTTCCATCCCGGAAGCCTAAATGGTTACCACACTGTTTTGCACAACAGTCATTTTTTTCAACTGGGGCTTTTCTGTTGGGTTTTTTTGTTTGCTTGTTTGTTTTTTACTTAGAACACTGCTGTAACACTTCTGTAAGCAGAATTCCTCAGCTCTTATCTCCTAAAGGCTAAATTGCAAGTTAAGCTTATGCAGGCACTCTGCAAAAACACTTCAAAAGAAAAGTGATGATTTCATAATCGTAATATTTTAAAGTACAGCTTCAACACCCTAGCACCTCAAAGTTGTATGTTCAGACTCCTTCAGTGGATAATAGAGAAATAGCAGTTTTATTGCAAGTTTAGTTCCAAAAGCTGGTACTATCAAAAGAGAATTTGAGCAGTCGCAATGGGTACTACTATTGCAGAATTTAAAAAAACCTCAAGAGTCGCCAAACCAGCATCTCACAGGTAAGAACATACAGATGCAGCGATCTCAATGAATCAATTATTTAAGCAATCTTTATACTTGTATCCCTAAAAATAAAGATCTTAACTCTAATATCATAAGTACTTTCAAAAGGCATTATAAAAAGAATGATGACTAGGAACAGTGAAGAATCTTGCCCTGATTAATGAACAAGATCTTCATAACCACTAGGAAGGCATTTTTTGAGTATATGGCATGCTTATCCAAGGTACAGTACCATCTTAACTCTTCCTATTGCTGCAATCCTTTAAGCAAATTAACAAACTTTGTCTTTACTCAGTGAAGGCTCTCTCAGAAAAACTGGTTTGGACAAGGGCAACTGGGACACAGAAACAGAAGGTCAAAGAACTGTTAGTATATTTAAAACAATACTCTAGCGTAGGAGTAAGAAGCTTTGTTATGATATACATATATCCAAGTGTTAATCTGAGTTTTAAAGCATAAGGTTTTCTGTGATTATGGCCTACATACCCTCAGAATGCTTCACACTTATTACTAAGTAGTAAATAAAGATTTCGGTTCTAAGCAAATTGATTACACGTCACTTGCACAAACAATTATTTGAATTCAACTTTTACTGCTGCACCAGGCACAGCTGCTACACAGTATTGGATCTCAAGGTTATCACTCCCATTCTGCAATAATGGAAGCATGTAAGTTGCCTTGCAAAGGGAAATGTCTGTGAAAACTTAAAAAATAGCATTGTAACTATTTTTTCCTCAACTTTGAGCACTGCATATATTATCTGAAGTTTTTTGAGGCCATATTTACCTAGAGGATGACCAAGCCTTCTCAGGATAGTTCTGAGAAAGCAAGCTAGTCACTGATACAGAGAAGGGATACCAAAGCTTAACTGCTTACCTTCTTATTCTCTGTTGTCATTTTACTTCCCTTCCTCAGCTCCTTCCTACTTCATTCCGCTCCCCTCCCCCCAGTTTCTTTTCACTTAATACATACTATGTTATTCTCACTCTACTTTCACCTGTTTTCAACTCTTAGTCTGCTTCCTTGTTCCCAATTTACAATTATCTGACCCAATCTAATGTTCACCTTGTTTCACAAGTGAGAACAACGCATACATCCCTCCCCACCCTTGATACCTAGCTAGCCACTGTCAGTGATGTACAGATGAGCTGCCAATAAACTTGCCACTCTAAACACCACCAACATGGTTCTTGACTAGCAACTGGGGAAAAGAAAGGCTAATTTTGAGAGGCACTACTTATGGAATACAATTATAAGCAGGGACAATAGACAAACAAGTATCAGGAAAACCCTCAAGCATATAAATAAGTAATGTGACGGCAGTTTCACCAATTTAGCCGTCTGTCTGCAACTCAGGTAATTTCTGCTGAACTTTTATATAAACACAGCAAATTACAGAAAACCCTTCCTGTAATCCTAGCAGTAAGAAATGGCAGGGCATTCCCAAGAGGCATTTTGATTTTCACACGTTTATAAAACTGGATATCACCTTAATTGTCACTCTGCAATGTTTGATCAAAGCAGAACGTCAGTTATTATTCTGGATGGAGGACAGCAGAAGCAAGCAATCATATATTTAAGGAGGCAAAGGAAGAATGCTAAGGAGCAAAACCTTCAAAAAGTTACATGCAAACAAGATCAGAACTGTGCCATTTATATGCTTCCATTAAATGAAATGTTAAAAAGCAAAATTCTGTAAGCTGCCATTGTTTTAAGACACTACTATGAAGACTGGCAAGGAATGATTAAGTTCTCCAAGGCCCTCCACTCACCACTAGAAAAGAGGGTGCACAGAAAGCGAGTGTTAAATACTGAAGTCTAAGACAACCTTCAGCCCCTCTTGAGAATGGCAGAGCCTACATAAGACAATATCTTTAAGTCACACAAAACTTCCTTGTACTGCTTTCAACAGTGGCTAAAAATCTGCATCACTATACCCAAAGCTTTCTGCCTGGTGTATGAGCTATTCTGCTCAGAAAAACATACAGAAAATATAACTGAAAAAATCATTAACCTTCTGGAAAGTTTGTGTCCCCTAAACAAATACATTCTTATTTCCATTTGGAACTTTTCCTGAGTCACTTGTCACACCTCAAACAAGACTCCTCCAATACCCAATCTTTCTCCCTTGATGCTACAACTATTCCTGTAAAGTTTTCCTTTCAGTAACTTCTATCAACACCAATCTGTTGGGGTTGAATTGCCAGCCTTCCTCAAGAAGCACCCTCCCTTCATTTTGCAACGCACACAGCCTCACAGCCCTTCTCCAACAGGTATTCTTTTCACGTATAAATGTTAATAATTGCATTACGGTTTACATTTCAATTGTTTAAAAGTTACAAATAATTAAGACTACAGGAAGCTGGTATCCATGCTGGCTATCCGAACACAAGGACTTCCAGGTCTCAAAGCTGTGCTTGATCACAACCTGACTTACTCATTAGTTTAATGACAATCTCCCCTGCACAGCTACTATTCAGGCAGTTACTTGCACAAAGCTGTATTTTGCAGAACGCTGCTTGTTTCATTGTACAAAACTAACCTATTTTCCCAAAATACCACCTACACTGCCGGTGCTATAAATAGCAATGTTTACTTTCTCAGAACTTGCACGCATCTGCAAACCATACATTGCTCCGTTTATCGAAGCATCGTCTAGATCTTGATTTCTATTTTAAGGCCAAAGTAAATCCATACATGACAGCAGCATCCAAGCAGCGCACTGGGAACGGGCTGCAAGCCGTGTTCCCAAGTTCTCTATTCGAACTCCGCGCTTCACAGCGGAAACAAGCCCGCGCCTTGGCCGGGCAAACTTCCCGCGCCGCACCGGCGTAGTTTCGGCAACGGCGCCCGCCGAGCGCTCTCAGCGCCACGCGAAACGCGGCGCTGGCCCCGCGATGCCGGCGTTTCCAGGTCACGGCGCTGCCCGAGCGGCGCCGCCCGCCCCGCGCACCCGCCATGGCGGCGGCAGCCGGCGCCCCGGCGCGCCCGCACGCACGGTACCTTCCAAGCCAGGAGCAGCACGTTCATGATGGCCAGCAACGGGCAGGGTCCGTTCTCGTTCTGAGTGATGACGGGCGTGTTCTCCTCCTTCCAGCGGACCCACTTGATGTGGTAGACCGACTGGCCCGGGAAGCGCTCCTTGGAGGCGGAGAGGAGCTGGGAGCCCGCCGCGGGCCTATCCCCTTCAGGCTCCGGGGCCGGGCGCCCCGAGGCGGCCCCCGCCACCACTGCCTCCTCGGCGTCACTATTGAGCTCGGAGCTGCTCGGGCAGCAGGAGTGCAGGTTAGAGAAGGACTCCAGCGAGTCCAGGCTGCGGGACTCCTCCCCCGGGGGGCTGGGAGCCCCGCTGCTCCCGGAGCCGGCCCCCGCGGGACCGCTCTCCGAGGTAGGCGCCGCTCCGGGGCTCTCCGGCACCGCCAGCCCCGCGCCGTCCGCCGCCGGTGGACTGTCCTCCGCGGCCCGCGAGGGAGACGCCGTCTGAGGGGCTGCGGGGGGAGCGGGGACGGGCTGAGGGGAAGGGCTGCGCCGCCCGCCGCCCTCCTCAGCCGCCGCGGGCCCGTCCCCGCAGCCGCCCTCGCTTGCCGCCACCTCTTCCAGGAGGAGCTGGCTGGCGGCGCCCCCGCCGCCCCTCTTCAGCGAGCCCGGAGGCGGCGGGGGCTGCGCCAGGCTCTCCATGCCCGGCCCGCTGGCTGCCCGGCTCCTTCGCTCTCTATTGGCACTGCAGCGGCTGATCCTTCGCCAACAGCGCCCAAGACGCCATAACAGCAGCGACAGCTCCGCCCCGCCAGGGACGTGTGGGCGGGAGGGGGAAGCGGCCGCGGGTCACGGCGGGGCCCAGGGCGGGGCCGGCGGGGCGGGGGAACCCGCCGGCGGGGCGGGAGCCCGGGGGCGGCGCCGGGGTGGCCGGCGGGTGGGCTGGGAAATCAGGTGGGGAGAGCGCGGAGCCCGGGTCCGCGTGAGGGGGCGCGGGGAGCGCGCGAGCCCGGAGGGGGCGGCACCAGGCGCGGCAGACGCGGGGCAGGGCAGGGCCGAGCCGAGCCCAGCCCAGCCCGCGGCCCGGCGCCGCCTCGGGGCGCCTCTCCTAAGCGCCAACCGGTCCCGGGTAGGGCGGCTCCTCCAGCCCCAGGGCTGGAAGCCACCGCGAACGGGAAACAGGGTGTGGAGGCCCTGGTGCCACCCCGCCTATTTTGCAGAAAGCCGGCGGGGGCGCGCCTGCGCGAGAAGGGCGGCGGGCGGGGCCCGCCCCGCAGCCCAAGCGTCCCGCCCCGCAGCCCAAGCGTCCCGCCCCGCAGCCCAAGCGTCCCGCCCCGCAGCCCAAGCGTCCCGCCCGCGCTGAGGTAAAGAGCTGCGGCCGGGCTCGGGCAGAGTGTGGTTTGTCGGGTGGCTTTCGGTGCTCTGTTGCGGTTTGCTGCGCGTCCGCGAGGCAAAACGTGCTTGTGGCGAGTGTAGTAGGTAACGTAAGAACTAATGCTGTATTGCTCGGGGCTGCGTCCCTCAGGCTTCGCCCTAACGACCGTGATCCCTCTCTTCCTATAGAAGCCTTCAGCTTTTAACCGTGAACTTTGAGGAAGGTAATAGTTTGTCTTCTCTTGCCGTTCTCAGCAGTTCTCTTAGCTGCGCTCTACGTATACGGTTGAATCAACTTTAGCAGCATTATCTGAAGTATGTTCATCCCAACTGTGCCTCCTATGCGTATGTTTACTCCTCTCGCTTGTAATAGTTTTAGTGAGGGAAGATGTTTTTATTCTTAAAGGGTAACCGGAATGGAAACGCACGAATGGGGGGTTAAGGGTAAATGGAGAAACTTGACACAGACCCTAATATAAAAAAAAATCTTTATCAGGTGAAGGTGAGAATTAGCACATTGGCAAATGTGAATGGCACACTTGAGTCGGAACAGCTCATGGTTCTGTTTCCATGAGTGTATTTTCCTTTACGTCTGAATTGTGAAGGTTGTTCAAGACAGTCTTAAGATGAAGAAAGCCCTGTCCAGTGGAGATAACCACAACACTTCACAACACATAGAGCGTCAAGAGAAATAGGTGACCTAAAGTAAAACTCAAATAGCGAGGTGAAATGCACATCTGATAAAGGAATGCAGCTGATGTGGTTGTACTTCCGTGAGACCTCGTGATGCTAAATAGCGTTACGGCTGTTTACGGAAATGCTCAAAGGGGCGGGAGGGAAGCTCGCCCAAGTATGAGTAAAGTTCATGTACCAGCAGGTTCCTTCACCTCTGAGGACATAGATCCTTCTCACCCGCCCACACAAAGACCAGGTGTCCCTCAGGCCCGGCGGAGCCCTTTGAGAGTTCAAGAGGCCGCAGCCTCTTCCCCTCCCGGACTGTCCCCGAACGGTAATCGGCACGGCCCACTCAACCGGGAAGCCGCTGGGAAAAACCCCGTCCCGCAGGTGGCCCGGGGCGGTCCTCCCGCTGAGCCTCGGGCGGGTCCCGGGGCCCGCCCCGATCTGCCACGGAGAAAGCGCCGTTTCCCGGCCGCGGACAGCAGCCCACAGGCTCCGCCCCCGCACTCTGCCCGGCGGCCGATAGACTCTGAGGGGGGCGGCCCCGCCCCTGTGCGTAACGCTGGAGGGGCGGGGCCGCAGGGCACGCCCCGAACGCGCGAGCCGCCCCGCCGGTGGCGTCGCGCGGGGGCGGGCGGCCGGAGGAAGTCGTGGTGCAGGAACCGGAGAGCTGCCGGGTGGGGGGGCGCCGGGGCTGAGCTCCTGATCTTTGGCCGATCCGTGAGCGGAAGCGGTCCTCCAGAGCAGCGGGGGACAAAGCAGAGCTCAGCGCGGAGCTCGCCCCTCCCATCTCGCTGGAGCGGATGTGCTGTGGTTAGGCGGTGGCGGGGCCTGGGCCCAGTGAAGATGGATCTGGCGGGGACGATAATCCTGCTGTGCTCCTGTGCGGCAGGCACCGGAGGTGAGGAGCGGCCGGGCCCGTTTGGTCCCGCGGGGCCCTAGCCTGCGGCCCTGGCTGAGGGCTGCCGGTCTCTTTCCCTCCCTCCCCTTCGCCGCCGCTGTGCGCCTCGAGGTTGGGGGCGGCGGGCCCCGTTCCCTGGGGCGCTGCGCCCCGGCGGCAGGCCGCGTTGGGCCGCCGGCCGGGGCTCTCATCTTGGTCGCCTGCTCCCGGGCACAGTCCGCACCGTTCTGCCCTGGCCCTTTTCCCCGCCGCTTGGGGCGGGCTCGGCTCCCCGACCGTGTTCCCGGGACTTTCCTCCGCCGAGGACCGAGTCAGCTGTTCCCGTTTCTTCTTCGTCCTCTCTCCCCCACCGCACACGGCTGTGTCTTCCCTTACTCTCGGCTCCGCTTCGGTCCCTCGGGACTTTCCTCACGGTCCCAGTAGCCGCTTCTCGGTTACCTTCCTCCGCCCCGTCTCGCCGGCGGACGGGGCCAGGCGCCGGCTGTAGTGAACTGGTGTCGGGAGAGGCGGCGACAGGCCCCTCCGGGCGCTCCCGGGTGGGCCGGGAAGCTGCGCGCAGAGTGCTCGGGCGGCGGAGGCTGCCGCACAGGTGTCCCGCTGCCCGCCGAACGGGACGCGCCCCAAACAGCACCTTCCCCGCGGCCGCTTCCCTGTCCTCGAAACCAGGAGGCACGGGCAGACGGAAACGTCTTCTTAAGGAAATAAACGAGCCCGGTTTTACCCTGAAGCATGCCCGTGGCTTCGGAGAGAGGGTCTCTGCTCTCCCAGGCCGGAGAAAAGCCTGTTTGTTTGTGGGGGCGCGGAACTCTTTGTAACGGGACCCGCTGCGAGTTGTCTTTCGCCATTAGGAAACTAGTGTGGTAGCTTATTGACTGCGCCTGGTAATATTAATTGGTCAAGTCATTGTAGGGAAACAGTTTAATGTATTTACAAGAAACGACAGTGAAAGAGGACTTGTGAGGGTGTTCCAGAGAATGATGGGTGGAGCAGCTAAGGACTTACTTCCTCTGTTTTGTTTGGCACCTCTCCTATTTATCTGGGCTGTGCATTTGAGTACATCATCAATACGTAGGTTTATTAACAAAGAATGTAGCCCTAAATCCTGGTCTCTTACATGTTCTTAAAAAGTAACAGCGAGGACTGGGAAACTTCATTAGGTTGTGCTTGTGGCTAGGCTGTGAGATAAAAAGCAAGCTGATTTGCATGGTTAGAAATCATCCTGTTATTTATATGATTAGGAGTGGTACAGTCTTTGGTAACTTTGCCCTCAAATTCTTATAAATTATCAAGATATTTCAGACTTAGTCACTGGCGTAATTTTAAAGGCCTCTCTGTTTTCTGAACTAAATTGCTGGTGCAGAATTAATTTAAGTGATTCATTAACCAGTTGTGAGGATTGTTTTCTGGTTAATTATAGACAGACAAATATGCTTTAAAGTTAAAATCACAGTAAGTGTGTGAAGCACAGCTCCCTAGATGTATAGAAGCAGGTACATGAAATATATTTTGTTTTAGAAATTCACGTTAACTTTCTTCTTTGAGAGAAGAATGGGCACCTTCAATGTCTTTGGCACTAGGAAACACACCCCAGTAGCAGATAGCAAGGTGTGTGTCTTGTTGTATTGCAGTACAGGTCAATCTTTAAAGAAGGCTTAATAATGCTGGATAGCGATCCAGAAATTATCGTCAAGGCACACTTCCAAAATATCTTATGAATATTTTTGGCAGAAGTCTTAACATGTTTGTGAAAGATTTATCATAACTCCATGTTGAATTGAAACCACTTTTTAATATTAGAACTTTATATTTTGTCTGTGTTCATTTTTCCAACTTAAGTACTGTAAGTAATTTTATTTACTTTATAAAAATAGTTTTTCATTTGCATGCTTCCCTTCCAGGTAGGCATTTGTTTAAAAAAGGGCAAGTTCATGATTCTTACTGATGTTACTGTGAGAGCAGTGCAAGCTGGAAACAACTGAAAAAATCAAGTTTTCCTGTCTTTCATTTATGTACAGTGCATCTTGTGCTCATCAGTTTTACATAAACCTTGAAGCTGTTACACTTATCTGTAAAACTGTCTAGCTTTTTAAACCACGTGGGTATTAAATTCCATTAACCTGCACTTAAAAAAAAATCTGTATGTCAAGTCAAAGATTGGAATATTTTTACAGGATACCTGAGTTTGGTGAACTCTTCTTTCAGAATTACCCAAGGCTTTGTAGCTATATACACTTTTGTAATAGAAATGAAAGTGTGTATATATATATAATATAGATTAACAGAACCATTTGCAACTTTAGTTCACAGTTAAGTATGGATCACAAAATCAATGTGTTAAAATATTGGGGTATAAAGTAACTTAGGTGGTTAGCAGAGAAAGATTAGAGTGATTTAATACCTAAATGAAATGTCTTTGTTTTGCTTAACGTTTTTTCTTTTTAATTTATATTGTTCTTTAAATTATGTAAAAGGAATGCAATCAAAGCAGTAACTAGATTGTTGCTCTAATGAAGTGTACTTTAAAGTCTGTATTGTTCTCTTTTATAACCGTCTGTATGGCTTATGGTTAAAACAGGCAACTTACCAGCAGTTTGGTTTAATAGGCCCTGAAACATATGCTTGATCAGGTTTTTGGTATTAGATCACTTTTAGGGCTCTTCTGGATGTCTGTCTGTTGTTGCTACCAATGAATAAATACAACCTTCATAAAACAAGTTGTCAGGTAGGTCAGTTTAAATGCAGTTTCAATAGTGTGAAAAGGAAAAACCACACCAACTTTTTTCATGGAAGTAACTGCTAGAACCTTTCTACCTGGGGATCATTTAGAGGAGGGTAAAGAAAATAGGGGAAGTGGGATAGAAAATAGGGGAAGAGGGATAGAAAATAGGAAAAGAGAACTAATGAGTTCCCCCCAAAAGCTTGCATTTAACAAGAGTGATCATGCTTTGGTCATCATCATATGCTGAGCAACATTACAAATCTATGATAAATTGTTTGTCTTCACTGATACAGCACACTCTACTATGTTGCTAGGGCTTCCAAGTTGTAGCTTGGTGTTTTCTCTTTCTGGATATTGAACTACCTATTTCCCAGTAAGCCTGGGAGAAATTCTGTTTTTTTCTGGACACATGGGGGAGTTGTGGGAAGGCATTTAGGAGCTATCAGCATCTGAGTGATTTAGTTTGCATCCTTGCTATAAATTGAAAAGAATGCTAGCTTTCATTAGCATGGGACTCGGGCTCCAGCATTTATCAGGGGTTTAAAATAAAAACATTACAAATTTTATATAGCTGGATGAGCCAGTGTCTGGTAAAGGCAGCTGACAGATGGTTATTTCAGAAAGGTCTATGGTAATTAAAAGTAAATAAAATCAGGTGGATAGATAGAAACTCTGAAATACCATTGCCCAACAGCTGAAGATGGTAGTTTATTTTTGCTTTTAAAAGGTTCTGAAGGCTTGGTTATACAGTGTGGTAGAGCCGCTATAATGAGTTACTGCTGTCTGGTGGTCCTACCCTGGCCATGTGTTCCCATCTCTCCTCCTTCACTGCTTCTTGTGTTTGATGGCACAAGAAGCCAATTCAACCTGCTAATTTAATCAAAGGAAGGTATTCATTTCCTGCCAGATAAATAACTTCCATTGGTTTATTGTGCAGGTCTAAATCCAGTGGGGAGGAAGACCTGACACTTGAACAGGGTGTGACAGAAGAAGGGCAAAAAAAAAAGGCAGACATCTGTGTACCACTTACACTGGTGGTGCTGCACTGTCTGACTGTGCCCTGAATGTGAGTTTTCAGTGAAGGAAAATGATCCTGACTTGACTTTTTTGTTTACACGTTCTTCTTTCACGAAAACTAACTTGACTATAATGGTATATATTTCAGCTGAACTGTTTTTAGTGCCAGCACAAGGGAAGAATGGAAAATGGAGCAGATGATAAAGGGCAGGGGGACCTGCCCTTCTCTGGTAGTTATGAAACTGCAGACTGAATAAATTCTTCAGTGAAAGTCAAGTTGGGAGGTATATGGTAGGAGTACTAGTTTTCAGTATAGTTAATCACAGAAGTGCTAAATCTGAATGCCATTTGCAATCTTTAGTGTCCCATGTAAAGGAACATTTTTAACAGAAATTCTGTGTTGAAAACAGCTTGAAGTACAGTTTGCTTTAACTTAATTAAAATAATAGTTCTTTTAAAAGATATTTATTGTATGCTGGCATTTAAAATTGCAAATCAGTGATGACATTTGCAGTACAGAGTTGTCCAGTAAATTAGCCTGACTGCTGAACATTTTCTCATAGTAGAATTCTGTGCTTGTTTCCCCACTAACAAACAGGAGTTGTATTTGAAATGTTTGCCTGTGTTGCGCAGGTCTTCATCTGAGTCTAAACTTCCACCTTTTGGTGCAGTGTGTGATTGGAAGTTAAATGTTGTAAACTTTTACCATGGCACATATAAACTTAATATACGTTTATGTTAACATTGGTAAATCTACAGTACTGTTTATTACCAGTTGTCTTTATGTGCATGAAGCTAGCTTCTTTAAGGCTTTCTTCTGTAGTCTTCCCAGATACTGCGGTTGGTCTGATGAGCAAGCAGATCTCCAGGTTGCCCTCCTTGAAGATAGGAATGATGTTTGTCTTCCAGTTGTCAGGAACTCCCCTTCATCACCATAATCTTTTGAAAAAATGATAGAAAGCTTCAAAATTACATCAGCCAGCTCCCTCAGCAGTTTTAAGTGCATCCCATCCATGATCCCATGGACTTCAGTATATCCAATTGGCTTAAGTGTTCCCCAGCTCATTTCCTCTCCTGTGGATACTGCATCACTCAGACTGGAGTGGTTTTGTCTGGTTAGAGGGGGAAGTCTTAATAGTTTTCTCTGGGAAAATAACCATGATGAATGAACTGAACAGCATATAACTTAATGTGTACTGCCAAACAGTTGTTATATATGGCTGCTCAAGTTATGCCAGGAGGCTTACAGCTGAAATCCCATAGGTGGTGCATTTTATCCCTTGCATAAGCTTAGTTAGAAGGTGAGAATTACATCAGACTCCCTACCTGTCCAGTAGGATTGTGTCCATTTGGAAAGGCAACGGCATGTACTTTCTTTACAGCTCTCTAGTAGACTGTCATACACAGAAATCTTTCCCCAGGCTGTCACCTTGAGACATTTGTTTCTATATTCTCTGCTGTTTAAAGACTTTCCTTGTATTTACTTCTTAGTCCATGAGAATAAAGCTTCATTCCTGAAGGGTTTTTGTTGCAGAAAGTGCCGCATATAGTTTAGCAAGTCTTTAGAAGACTATACTATCGGATTCAAAAGTCATGCCACTGACACTGTCATCATTCTCACATAGCGGTATCATAAAACTTTCCTGCCTCCTAGTTTATTGTTCAAGCAAAGTATAATGTTGGTTTATTCCACTAGGTTGCATGGAAAGACATCATGCCATCTTTGGTGTTTGGTTGATGGCAACATAATAGACGAAATTTGTGGAGCAGCTCCCTTAAGCTATATCCTGATGCTTATGCTTCAGCGATCCTTACTAAAGGCTTCCTGATGTTATTCTCATTTGAAAAGGTCCTTGTTTTGCAGTCCATATTTTAAAAAAACCCACACAAACAAACCAAAACCCAAAACAAATGCCAACAATTTTTTCAACAAAATAACAGCAGTAGCTTGTCACACAGGTTGAGGGGTGTGTGCATGCTATTTTAACAGTTTCTTGGCTGCACTGCTCTTGAATTCTGCAATACACCTCTTCATTTTTAATGCAGAATCTTCTAATTACAAAATTGGAGCTAGCAGTTGCACCTGCTTCTTATATCAGTAAAGTTTTCTTTGCAGTTTGACAAACTTTTGCCATGGGATCCTTGTGTTACCTAGGTTGAGTTACTTATTAAGCTACCTTTGTAAAGATCATTGCTTTTGCTGTGCAGTTGGTTTTATTAGAATGAGATTGTGTATCAGTTGCAGACTTAGAACACAATATGAACACTGTATATGCTGTGAAAGTGAACATTAATTTTGAAGCTTTGATTTCAACCCTGTCTAAAGGCCCTTTTTAGAAAAGACTATGAAATAGCATATATTCTAGGTGATATGCAGCTGCTTTGGTTTAAAAAGAGGAGATCAGAAAGACTGTTGTGTGCGCTGTGAGAGTACTTACAAGGAGTTATTTAACTTTTGAAGAAAGGGAAAAGAAATAACATTGTTTTCCTGTCTGATCACAGAAAGTGTATACAGTTTGATTAAGAAAAAGGGGTTTTGCTTAAAATTCTGACTGCTTTTGCTTAGGAGAAAGAACAGTTATAAGGCTTTTAAATGTCAATAGGGTTTTTTCTGTCTTGTCACAGTAGTTAGCACTTAAAAATTGTTCTTTGTGATGCAGTTGAGTACAGTCTGTCTGCTTTGCACATGACTGGGAGACCTGGATCAAGTGCAAATTATTATTGAGTCTTCAGTAAGTTGTCATGCTTTAAAACTGTTTTTCTAGGTGCCTGAAGCTGCTCAAAGAGTACCTTGCAAGACTAAGGAAAAAACTGGCCTGGGACAATTTAAGGAATGCATTATTAGAAGCCTCCTACCACAGAAAAGTTGAATTTAAATTGTTAGGCAGTTTTGGGGTTATGGAGCACAGAAGTAGTATGTGTTCTGCAGCATACTAACTCCTTAGTTTTGGTAAAGTTTTTAAGTGAGTTATTAGTATCATATTCTACATTTAGGTTCATTTTAAAATTAAAACTTTAGCTAAGTTTTAGCTTACATCAGTTAATTTTGACTTTTGCTTTTTTTCTCCCTAGTGACAAGTGATAGGACAAGAGGAAATGGCATCAAGTTATGCCAGGGGAGGTTTAGATTGGATATTAGGGAAAACTTCTTCATAGAGAGGGTTGTTAGGCCTTGGAATGGGCTGCTCAGGGAAGTGGTGGAGTCTCCATCCCTGGAGGTATTTAAAAGATGGTTAGATGTGGTGGTTGGGCACATGGTTTAGTGGTGTTTGGCGGGTTGGGATGATGGTTGGACTTGATCTAAAGGGTCCCTTCCAACCCAGACAATTCTATGACTCTGTGATTCTATTTAATGTTGACGGTTTTGGGTTGTATAGCTGGAATTAGAAAACGTGTACCTGTAGTCAGGCTAATGTATATTATGCATCTGTTTGATACTACAGGTGGACTTTGGCTAATCTTGTTTGGTTTATCTTGGGGCGTGTTTCTGCTTCATTTTGTGGGATTATGTTGGAAATTATTAGAGAAACATCAAACAGGGACCACAGCCTTCACCCTCAAAATTCCTCATGCTGCTTTTGGAGACTTTGGATTTGTCCTGTGTCATATATGGAATATAATACACATAGACTTGATGAAATCACATTTTGTAAGTTTAGGACACCAGAGAGGCTTCTGGAAAGGCTGGATGAGAATGGACTTAGAGACTAAGAGTGAGAGGAAATTAGAATGAAATACAGGTACTGAACTGCATTTGTGGCCAACGATGAAGAGTCAACATTTGCAGAAGCCTACATTACTGTAAGGAAATCTGGATGCAGTGTGTCTGCAGTACATCATTACTTGAATTTAAAAAAGATATGGTAATATCATCTTCTGCACATTGCTGCTAAATGCAAGTGATGCATTTGGAAGTACTAATTTAGTCATCTTTTGTGTTGCTCATTGAGTTTATTGGCAACCAGACATTTTCATCCCCTGAAAAGAAACAGAGGCAATGAGAAATGAGTGGTATTAAAGAAAATGCTGTGACAATAAATAGAGGGAAAGGTAAATTTGTATTTTTGCTTACAAAATTGTATTCTTGGTACAATAACAAATTTTTTTCTTACTGAAAATGTAATGCTACTGATGCAAAGCTTTGAGATACATTTGTCGCATTGGGCCTCCCTGGACCATGTCAGTGTAGATATCTCAAGAAAAAAAAAAAAATCCTACAATTCTTACATTTAGGTTTTATCTGGTGTTAAATTTGGTTACGAGAGATCCTGCTTTTTATTGCAGATTTAAGAATTCTGGAGAAGATAAGTGGGTTTGCTTTCTATTTGAACTCTCACATGCTGTACTTTGATATTTCTTGAGGGGTAAAAAAAATAACAGCCCAAGTTAGGTTCTTGAAAAATCAAACATAAACTTACTAATTAGTTCTCTTCCTTAAGGCAGAGGTTGAGGAAGAAGGGCTTTGAAGCTAGATGAGGAGTCAGGAACAATGGGGCAAACACTTGCATACACACAACATGAGAAAAGCTGTAGATCGGAAAATGAAAATTAATAAAAAAGGCATGTATGTCCTTGAGGCAGAAGCCAGTGCGTAATACTGTACCACTGATTGCTGTTGCCCAGGCTTCAGAATGTAGTAAGTACTATAAAATGCAGTTCCTGTTACATGGAAACAAATCTTACAGTTTTCATGAGGGTGTTTGGAGATTACTGATTCAGCCTGGAACTTGAAAACCAGCAACTTGCATGTTCAGCATTGTGATTTCATATTCTTAGTGTAGTTAATACTGTGTTTGTATACTGAGCTTTCTGTAGCCAGTTCAGGTTTCACACCAGGTCTGTTTCTTCATGAGTGGCTGATAATTGAATTCCTGCATCCTTTTTGTGAAAGGTGATGTGTTACAGTTTGTGAAATGATGATGCATTTACCGCACTCGGTTTGTCGTTGTATCATCACATTGCATCTCAGTGAACTAAGAAGATAAGGATGCCTTGTTTCAGTAGAAGTAGTATAGTTTACTGAAACACCTTTTAAAATTTCTGGAATATCCTTTATCAAAGGGGTCATGTAGAGAAGAGCTTGTATGGTAATTTTTACTGAACATCAAGAGTGCTGAAATATTTCCTCAACAAATGCATTTGGCAATATATTGCTGTCACAGGATGTTTAAAAGAAAACTTGACTTTTTGCATAGCAACACTGTAAGAGATGGTATTTACCTTTGAGTGATTTGATACACAAAGTAGTTCATGGAATTAATAGTTGATTTGTTCTTCGTAAACAGTTGCTTCTATGGTGTTACAAAAGAAAATAATTGATTGTGTGTTGTGTAAAGTGTATAAGGAGAATACTGAAAGGTTTTGTTGCAAACAGGGTGAATGTTTTCATGCAGCTACTGATAAAAGTTACGTATCAAAACATGCAATTATTCCTCAGGGTTTTGAAATGTAATACATCACTTAATAGCTTTCATTCTTTGATGGCTTTAATGTTTAGTACATTAAGAAACATGATGTCATTGGGTCATATATAATCTGGGCTTGAAACCAAAACTACTGAAAAGATTTCACACTTGAATGTAGATTCTAAGTATAGGTATCTCTATTAATTCCTTATGATTGGATATTTTCATCAGAAACCATTTAAAAATGGTCTTTCAGTGTGTATGTCAAACATAGTGTGCATGGTCTCCATTCCAAATACAGTGGTTTGCAGCACAAGTTATGTTGTGTTGTTTGGTTTTTTTGTAGCTTGTTGTTTGGTTTTCTCCACATTATTTACTACTGTTGGAATGTTTATCTCTCTTTTGGTCTCTGATGACAGTTGCTGAATAACTTCATCTTCATTCTTTCCACAACATCTGTGTTGAATAGTGTTGAATGTGCAGAGGCAGGGGATGGAGATCTCGTTGGTGGTCAGGATATGAAAATATACTTCTTGTGAATTATATGCTGTACTGTCAGTTCATTGTGTGTTCATTTTTTATGGTTGCTTGGGATGTAGTAACTAATGAGAAGGTAAATCCCAGCTGGAAACTATGTACTTACTGAGAAGTGACCAAAATTGGAATTAACCAAATGTCTGTAATGCATATATAGTGGCTCCTTGTCTGGCAGAAACTAATGCTGTGGTAACTTCTTTACAGCTTCAGTTGTTAGGATTGCTGTCCTGTTGGCCATTTGGTAGGCGGAACAACATCACAGCAATGTGTGTGACAGTTGTCTGGGCATCACAAGGAGTTTTCTATCCTGTTCCTGACCTACTGAAGCTAACCTTGGAATGAAAGTACTGTGTTGTAGCAAAACGTCTAGTTTGAACACGGAGCTGATGTGGTGGTCCTCTGTATGTATAGATCTATGAAGACCTGTCAAATGCTAGTGCCTCTGATCTGATCTGCATGCCCCTTCCTTGATCAGGATGGGATGACCAAAATCTTTCTATTTTCTGTCACACGTTCGTAGTACAAATCAGAAATACTACCTTAGAAAGAAGTGTTCCAAATAGACTCAACTGAATATATGTCTTTGGAGATAGCACTTTAACACATTGAAAAGTTTGATTAGAACATCCCATGTGATACAAAATGTTGTGCTGCTAGGTGGCATGATTTGCTCTTGTTTTTTCTGGGTATGTGACATGTGGAATTTAAACATTTTGAGCAGCTACTTTGGTGTCATGAGTGTAGAGTGAAACTGGAAGTACAGTTCTTCTAGGGAACCAGAAGAAAGATGTTCAGCTGTTGCATTTTTCGTGTTTGGATCAGGAGTGTGTTTCTGAAACCTCTCTCAAGCATTCATATCCACAATGACACGGTTTGCATTTTAGGGTAGTTTTGGAGTGAATGTATTGTACTGATTTTGATTGTGATTATGTGGAAGATGCCTTCCAGGGTCCACCTAACGTACTTTTAAGTCTGTGTTCAGTTTGTGAGACCAGGGTAGAATTAATCTGAAGCATATGAGGGAGAAAAGAGAAAGCTGAAATGCATGTTATAGGGAAGTTGGGTCCTCATCTCCAACTGTTTTTTTCCGCAGATCTCCCATACCTGGTAGTGTGGTTGTGACCTCAGTAATTTCTTAAACATGTTAAGACTTCCTTTTTTTTCCCCCTCTTTCAGGCCAGTATGGAAATCCCCTGAATAAGTACATTAGACATTATGAAGGATTGTCTTACGATGTGGATTTGTTACACCAAAAACACCAGCGTGCCAAAAGAGCAGTATCGCATGAAGATCAGTTCTTGCACCTAGATTTTCATGCTCATGGAAGGTTAGTGATATTTTAAAAGGTATTTGTTTTCAATATGCTATTCATCTGTGTTTTAGCTACAGTGAAATGTAAATGATGAAATACAGTTGTCAAACTAATGGTAGTTAGACTAGGATGAAATGCAGTGCTTACAGTTTCTAGGAAGTATTAAGTGTGAAATTGTTGCTTGTAATCACTTGTGCAACCTTGTGGTGATAACTGTCAGTGTACTTTGAAACTCAGACCATGGAATCATGCTGGGAACAGTACGGAAGTTGATTCTGAAATGATAATGCTGCTTTGGCACTTTAAAATTTTCTTTTAACAAAAATTACATCATCCTGCCTGAGGAGATTTAATTGAGAAAAAGTAAATTTTCAAATTGTATTTGAAACTACAGAACAGGCCAAAAAAAGCATTACACTTCATGTGTAATGGTGTCATCTCTTTTCGGTGCTGTTGTGGAATTTAGCAGCTATTTGACATAGGGAAATATAATTGCTGTTACAAGACTTGCTTTGCCTTGCATTTAATGTGAGTGTAAAATCCAGTACAAAAGTTAGACATTCCTGTGAACATCTAATTTGTAGGTTTCACTTAGGAAGATCCCTTTGTATTTTAAATTGCCTGCTTTTTGTGTAACTGAGGAGAACCAGGAAGGAAGTTGAAATATCCGTGTCTGTATCTTTGTTTCTTTGACCCCTTCCTTTGCAGGACAACTGTCAATGTATTTTTAGGAATATGTACTGCACTAGCTCTTCTAATTACTTAACTTTTAACTGAAATAAGTAGAACTTGATAAATAATTGCTAGCCATATGTAGAAATCTAGAAAGTTTGACAGAGCAAAGGTAAAATCAGGTCTTCTGAATCTCTGTTTGGAATATCAGTTTATGAGTAAGCATTCAGCCTCTGTGCCAGCTTCTAATTTCTTCAGGGAATGAAGTATTGCTACTGGAGATGTATGGTGTGATGGCTGAATTTCAGTGCATGCTCTCAAAAAGTTACCATTAGGGCTGTAGTTGTAACTGCTGTAGAACTGCAACCCAAATCAGGAATTTTAAAGATCATCCTTAAAACCACATTTTGAGTGTGATTTTTTTTTTTTTTTTTTAGTCCAGGGAATTTTATTACTTAAAGAATAACCAACTACATTGCTGCTGTAGCTTCACAGACTATCTCTAGTCTTCTCTATTAAGTTGTTCTAATAAACAAGACTGCAGAGTAGAATGTTTGAGGCTCCTTGCATTGTAAACATCTCTACTTTTAAATCTCTAGCAGGGTTGCGTGACTGAAATTTAGTTTTGCTCTGATGCTGCCACGCTTAAGCTGCAGCCTGATGGCTAATTTAGGCTTACCAAAGTGTGTGCTACTGCAAAGAGGAACTGGCCTGACTGCATTCCCAGCATCCTCTTTCTGGGCAGTAGTATCTGGCATGTAGTATCTGGGCATGAAGGTAATAGTATCTAGGAACTGATCCAGCTGAGAATTACTTGGGGGGGAAAAAAAATCCGTATGAGTTGAAGGGCTGATGGAGGGGAGGATGAGGCCATTCTTTCTGGGAACAGTCCACATCTCAGTCCACTTCAGGTTCATCTTGTCATTGATGAAGGTCTCATAATACTCTTCTGTAAAACAGAGCTCTTTGCTTAGCCTGTGCACTCTGTCTGTGTTAATAAGGTGGGCTGAAAATCCTTATTGTATAAAAGTTAACTGTGCTTATGATAATGAGGTCTAAAAAAGATTTCTTCTCTTATTCATGGATCTTAGTTGCACCAGGCCTTAGACAAACAGGTTTCTAAAGATTTTGATAACAGCTACTATTACTCATGAAGGAAAGTGTTTATATCTGGAATTGATTCTAAATCCCTATGCTCTGAGGCACAAATCCATCATAAACTGAGAAAGCCAAATGGAAACTTACTATAAGGTCAAACCAGTCCATAATTTAGGATTTTTGTAGTTTTATGTGACACATCTAACACTTCCTGCCAAAGAGAGGTTAGTTGATAGCCTGTAAATTTAGTCCACAAATTCCTGTTAATACATCTGAGTGTTCTGGAAAAAAAAAAAATCTTTTTTTTTTAATATGTATTAGGAAGGATTGAGTGAATTGTGTGATGTCATACAGCCTGTTTAGTAGCTTTGAAGCTGCGCAGCAGTTTGGAAGACTGCATGAACAGGGTTGCTTTTTGTAGTTACAGCTAGTTTATTGTGAATAACTGTAAGTGATGTCTGTCATCACCAGGAATGACAATGTTAAAACCCTTCTATCAGATATTCAAATTACTTTGTGCTAAGGTAGGAAATAAAAATTTTGCAAAAACTTTTTGAACCTTAAATCATCTAGATTTAGCTCCTGGACTCAAAATGCTGTTTTCAGTTAAATACAGGTGATGAAACTGAAAGGCATTCAGTCAGCATGAAATCTTCAGGTTCTGAAACATTAAACCTGATTTTTTTTTTTTTAATGGACTTATATAAAACTAGTTAGTTAAGATTTTGTCCAGGTGTAGTGGTTTATATAACTGTCCAACTTGTATCTCTTTAATAAAGATACTAAACAACTTCTATTTATGAGTACTGAAATTATGATCTGTTTTGAGTTGGCTTCTGATGAAATGGAGGTCTTCCATAGCCAGGAAACAATGGAAAAGCTGTCCTAATATTTACTGCTGTTCTCTGCTGGAAACAGCAGATTAAGCTGGACCACAATAGTTCTTGTGCTATATCTGTGGTACCAGTTTGAACTTGATAAACTTATTATTTGTGCCAGAGGAAGCACCTGTTGGTCATGTGGCCAGTCAAGGTGGGAAAGTGATTTGTCTGGGTTCTTTTAGCCAGATTAATTTTTCATTCAATTCAGTATATAAGCAGACTTGCTGTAAGAGGGAAGGGTGCAGAAATAAGCAGAAATGGTGAGAGGGAAGATGCAATGTTACCCTTCCCAGCAGCAGTGCTGACATATGCCAGATTAGCACGTTTCGTTGTCCGGAAAACAGCAGGCAGCTATGAGTATTTTATGATTGTGTAAATAACATCTGTTCTTTTCAGTAAAATGCTTGGATTTAAGAACTGTATTTCATAGTACTCTTTTCTTGAAAAAGGAAAAAAATATATACCCAATTAAAGTGGCCATTTTTAACCACAGGCTCATAACAGTTTAATAACTAAATAGATACTGTCATGATGGAATTAAACCCAAAGCTACCTTTTTTCACCCCAGACAGTAGTTCTCTAGGTGGGTGTGTAATATGTCATCATTGAGAAATCGTGCTTTATTTAACCTTCATTTGAAACTTAAGTGCCACTGGTATACAGAAATTTTTCAAAATACCCTGGATACTTCATTCACAGTGATTTTATTTTGAGGACAGAACTTGCAAAAACTTGCCTGACATCTGGCATTCTCCAAACTGTACCTTTTTACCTAATGACAAAAATTTGTATTCCTGAGGCCCTGTTGTATTCAGAAGAATAAAGGAACTATAAGTAGTGTTTAAGTGTACTGACAGCTTTTTACTTAATGCATTCTTAATAACGTATGCTTTCTAATTTTTTCTTAATTCGGCCTGTTAATCATCCATCCCCACCCACTTCCACTCTTTCACCTGGATTATTTGATGACTCTTGCTTGGGAAAGTTGCCTACACGACTTGAGTCAATAGTTGACTTTTCAAGTGGTACTTGAACACCTGATAACACCTGCTTATTACTAGATTAGATACATTGAGAACTACTTTCAGATATTTTGCAGTTCAGCTATGGTTTTACTTAGATTTTTGCCTAAAATTTTATATTAAATAATGTTCTAAGTTAAGTCCATGCATGTTTGTTGAAATGTATGGTCTATATGTGGTTGTGATAATAGGGAAACTGTTACTGAAAATGCTTACAATGTAACTTCTTTGTAGACCATAGAAATAAAAA
Organism: Porphyrio hochstetteri; assembly: GCA_020800305.1. Classification (NCBI taxonomy): domain Eukaryota; kingdom Metazoa; phylum Chordata; class Aves; order Gruiformes; family Rallidae; genus Porphyrio; species Porphyrio hochstetteri. The sequence goes on along the minus strand of CM036915.1, from coordinate 6,731,611 downwards.
GACCTTTTGTATGGTTATGCTTTTGAGTATTAAGGTAGTAATTTGTTGAATGTTGTTAGATTGTTCTATAAAATCTGAGATAGTTTAAAAATACAGGCTTCACTCATAAAAATGCTTCTCTGTGTATTAATTTGGATTTAACAAGTAGTGGCTGCCAAGTCCAGGTTCTTTTAGCCCAATTTATTCAAATCGTAAAAACTAGTTCAGTGTAGGGTTAACATCATGTAAATATTAGATGAGTATGTCAGTTGATACAACTACTACTCTGTTACTTACAAGGGCATACCCAGTGTATCCATCTTTGCTCTGTAACTTCAGAACTACAGCAGTAAGCTGAATTTGATGAGGGGGTTGTTTAGAAAAAGCTTATTTTCCTGTCCTGATTGGTTTTGTATGGGGAGTAAAGGCAGGAGAAGAATTTTTGTCTTTATGGTTCTGTATAAAAAAGCTAATAGCATGGAAGTGCCTAATGTGCTGAGTCCAGTGGACACCAGGATTTGGCTATTGTTATGTTGAAAAACTTGACAGCAAAAATGCCTATCAGTGCTTTCAAGAGTGACCAGAAAAAAGGCACCACCCTGTGCTGGTGCGTGTAGATAAAGCTGTTTTATCTTGCCAAGAGTTGGGAAGCAGGGGCCTGAGTTCATGCTCATTTGCTTAAATTAACTCAAAAAAACTTTGTGGAGGTTGGATCTGTACATTTAGATGCCTTGCATTTTATGGGTTTAAATACAGTAAGCTGTAATGTATGTAGCCCTCAGGAAAAAAGGCATTTAATGTTTCACTCACATTTGTCTAGGAAATGCCTGGTACAGTGGTATCAGACTGGTGACACTGCCCAGCTGAGGCACAGGGCTGCTTCTCAGCCATGCCACTAAAATTGGTATTAATGCTTTAGAACTTTGCTCCTTGGCCAACAAACTTGAGGCATAACCACGTTTTTAAAATGACAAGCAGTAGACTTAAAGTACTTAGAAAAATGCTAACTGATAATATGAACATATATGAAGCACATAGCTTCTCATATTTTGTTTCACTAAGAAAGCTCCTTTCTAAACTAGTGTCTTGGTTTGAATTCATGTAGTAACTTTGATGCTTCATGATTTTATTCTACTACACCTTCTCCTGTTCTTTTATCTCATGTTTTTCAATCATGTTAGAGCATGGCACTGCATCTAAGTATTGAACTTTATGTAGACACAAATAGGAAGGTTATTTTGGATTGACAGGAAGTCAGGTAATAGAATATGTGCTTAACTTGCCAAAGAGGTTTTACTGAAAGAACAACAACAATCAGCCCAGGGTAAAGACTGTCACAGTCTTTGAGTCTGTATATCATACTCTTCAAGAAAGAGATACTTGACTGAATATCTTACAGGGTAAATTAGCCAACATGTAACTACTTGGATGGTTTCTGTTATCTGAGCTAGGTTATCTGTTTGCAGCTATGTATATCAAGAATAATCAGTGGCAAACTGTTTAGGATCAAGGCTGCATCCTCAGTTGTGTTATTCTGGAATAGCAAGCTTAGCAAGTCTGACTTCTGAAAGTCAGGGAAGAAACTGAACAGTCACAAGTGCCACCCTAATGGTGTTGATGGAAAACAAACAGGAACTGCAAGCTTTCTAACTGGGATTGCTGAGCACTGCAATGCTGTAAAGATTGATTTTAGATAAATACTAGAGGATGATACTCTCTATCTGTATCTAGGTGGGTAATAGAAAAAATTATAAACCTGGAGCTCCTGTCATGAGATGTTTCAAAGATATGTTTTCTTTAGTGTCAGTATCAGGACTATGGGCATTGTCAGTTAAATGATGATGGAATATGTTGTGTGGGTTTAATAATAAGTGAAAATGGTGTAAAAAATAATGTCCATAATTGTCATGGTTCTGTCAACTTAGCTTATGAGTAACCTTTAAGCCATGTTGTCTTCTATTTAATATAGTTCAGAGTTGGAATGAGTTTGACAGTCGGTGGTAACCAAGTTTAGATTTTGGGATGCTGTGTGTGGAGAAGTAATTAGGAAGAGCTTAAATTATTCTCCTCTTCTACTTTTCAGAGAAGATTCTTTGACTTCTTAAACAGTAAATGTAAGTGTAAAAGACTTAAACCTCAAGACGGGTAGTATCTTCTAGGTTCTGTGTTGAGAGGAGGCTCCTGAAGGCACAGCTGCAAGATTTTTCTGTTTCCCACTGGGAAGAGTATGAACCCAAATGGACTCTACTTGTACTAGAGTCACATTCCACACTGCTGCCCACTCACCATTTTCTGTTCCCTTTTTCCCGGGCTGTGGAGTAACCCTTCCATTTCCTTTTACCCTTTTTCTATTTTTTTTTTTTTTTTAAAACCACCTCTGTCATGTGGTGATTCTGCATGTTCAACCTGGCACTGTTTACACCCTTGTGTTCATTTTAACAAGTGCTGTCAGTATATACACACAGCTTTTTTTTAAAAGCACTTGCTCTGTGATTAGAGCGTAGGATTAACCTTGCTTGAGCTTGTGGGAAACTACTGGGGTTTAGCTAAGCATGGTGCTCTCAGCTAATTTTAATTATCGCTGAGTTACTATCTTACATACTTGCAAATCTGATACAGTCTCTTGAGGTAAACTGCAGTGAAATAAAAACCCTACCTCTTTATAGTCTGTAGGGTACTGCCAGTAATGAACAAGATATGTAGTCTACTAGCAAAGTAGATTATGTAACAGTATAAGCAATTTTACCAAAAATTCTGTCACGACCAAATGAGCAGCCATACAGTAACCAAGCGATGGCTTGCTAACATACCAGTTTTTGGTATGTGTAAGACAAGCAGGAACAAATAAGCAGGGTCAAAACTTGGTCTTATTTGATTTAATTATATTCTAGAGACCACTGCTGTTGGCAAATGTCTTATGCAAAGTAGGAAATGTGTAGAGAAGAGGCGTTATTTTTCTGGAAATAGTTAATTTTCTACTTAGTCTGTAGCTAGGCTAGGGAATAGCTTAGTTTCCGTTGATAGAGGTACTGGCACAGAGAATTTGATGCATGGTGTAGAAGTGGTAAATGCCAAAAAGATTATTTGAAGCTTCTCTTTTTTTCCATTGTGGCTAGTTTTAGAAATCTTATTCAGGAATGATATAGACAAATTTTTTAAGTTTCTCTAGAGTCTCCTGCCTCAGAAGAATTATTGAATTTACTGGATTTAAGCCAGGAAAGAAATCTGAGATGCATTCTCTTCCAGATAATTTTGAGGAGGATAGTGGCTAGCCTACATCCCTCTCGAGAAAGGGGCAGGAATGTTAGCTTTGAAGAAATTTAGAGTAAATGTCAGGAAAACTTCTACGTTTGGTGTGGTACTGAAATGCATTTTGTAGGGTGCTTGGTAGTTTCTTGCTGAGAAATCAGGGTGTTGAACTGGAATTTTTTTAGGGGGTGGGGTGTCCCCACGAACTAGCTATTTGTTTGAATCGGTCATTGCAATCTGGAGTTTCCCTGCCTATAAGCTGGCATCTTTTCAGTGCAGTTGATTTTCTGAAAGTTCTAAGTAGTATGTTAATATGTCTCTGCATAGCCATAAAAATAGAATTTACTTTCTCTGCTGTAAGTTTCATGTAAGACTTGGGACTTTATGGTTACCATGGTTTAAAGTTTGATGATTTGTTAAAGTTGGTAATTCTTGGAAGTTGAGACAAATAAATGCTTGTTTCTTACCACCACCCAAGTTGCCTCTCTTTCCCCCCTCCCTTTTTTGGTGGGGGAGAACTAAAGGAAGATTTTTCACTTCATTTTTCATTATTAAAAGAGTGAACAGTCTAGACTGATAATCCTGTTCCCATCAAGGGTGCTTGAATAACCACAAAAAGACCTGTTTAAAAATAGCTGAGACACAATCATGTTATCTAATAGCTTAACTAAAGTAAGAAATCAAATGGTCATAGAAGTATTATTGTGAAACATGGCTGTGTTATATTTGAAATAGTTCTCTAATCCTGAAACTAGAACTAATTTTATTAATAAATAGATAATTAACAGCATGGGTTAGAATTTGTAGTGTCAGGCAGGAAAGTAGGAAGATGAGGAAACTGAAAGGAGAATAAATGTTTCTTAGAAAGTTCCACTATTTTTAAGTTTATTTGGTACATATAACTTCTGGCAGTCCATTCTGAAGTCACAGACATGGTAATACTGGTGGAAGGGTATCCTGCCCATAAGGAAGAACCATTCCCAACTTCAGTAGATTCTAGTGAGCTTCCCCTTCCCCCTTGAAAAGAACAGTCCTGTGGGCAAAACTATCTAGGCAAAACTCGGAACTGCTCCTAAAGCATGGTTAGATGGTGGTCAGCAGTGGTAGTCCAGAAGCACAATGCTGAATGTCACGCTAATTTATAAGCATGAGAACATAGATGACTCAGCATTTCAGAAAAAAGATAACCCTCCCTGGATGGCTTCACAATTAAAGCCTAAGGCTAGTTCATCTATTTACTTGCTGTTGTTTTAGGCTAAACTTGGTAAATTACTCATTTTCATTCTGCGATAAAGTCCATTTTTGCCAACTCTGCTGACTTATTAGGGAATCATCTAGGAGAAGTCCTGCGTGATCTTGCATAGTGTATTTCAAAGCGATAAAGAAATTTATGATGCAGTTGAGTGTTAGAGCTAATAATTGCTCCTCACTTTCAATTAAAACTTACATGAACACAACCAGAAAAATCTAATTTTTAAGTAAGGTGGGGGTTTTTTGCACTTCTGAGAAAAAAGTGCTATATAGATTGAGTTGTTTTTTCAGACAAGCTTTTTTCATCAGGAAGTAGTTTTATCCATGATGGGTGCTCTTGCTAGGATAAGTAGATACTTCAGTTCATCACAGGCAGGATTACAGATGCCTTGTGGTAGGAAGCGTTCTCTAAAATATTGGAGAAGAGAGCTGCTCTACGGTATCTGGGATATCTTGTCATTTAAGTTCAGTTCAGATGCATTTGAAGGGAGTCTGATCCATCCTTGGTAAGCCTGGAAGGTCAGTCACAGGAAAGGTCGAACTAAAATGGAATTAAAATCTCTGTATCAGTTTTGCAGAACTAGTAAAGAGACTAACTTGAAGAGTACTTGTCTCTACATGATTTTACAAATGCTAGCTGTTTATCATTGAAGCATTCCTTTCTGTCTGCATGTGGATGGCTTCTGACTGCAAGCTGGTGTGTGTGTGTTCAATACTCAAGAAACAGTTAACTACAAATGTGCTTCGTTTTTACCAGGAGAACCTGCCCTCATAAAATCCATACTGAAACTCTGATGTGACTGCTGGTTGGCTTGGCACAAAGCCCAAGAGTCACAGGGAATTGCTGAAGTTTAACCTTCCCCATCTACCAGCCACATCTTAAAATTTCATAACCTTGTAGTAGATACTCCTAAAGCATCACCAGAGGAGAATACTTGCTTTGAAGCTTTATTAACACTGTGGCAGCAATAATAAATAAAGATAGTTTGATTGTGAAATACTGTTTGCATTACAGAATAGTCGGCATGAGTCACTAGAGCCCTTACTGGGTTTTAAGTGTAGGCATGGCTTTTTTCTTTGATCTTGAATTTTGCACTTTAAGTTGTTTCAAAACACTTGTACCTGTAGTGTCAGACTATTTAATGTGCAAGTGAAGATGCCTGTTGTATATGCTTCAGCTGTACTAAAATGAAATTAGATTTAATCAACTTTACACTGTGGTGCTTAGGTGCTTTGGTTATTTTTCTGTTAACACAAATGGATGCTAGCTTACACTGTGGAGAGTCAGGCCTGTCATTAGTATACTGAGAGACTGGTTACTTTTTTTGATGAAGACTATGACAGAGATGTAGTTGCTTATTCGAGTTACTTTGTATGTAACAAATCGGTGGCATAACTGTAGTATTCTTTCAATTTTGCAATTGTGCAGAAAGAGAAAAAATATAGGGAGGAAAGAGTAAATTTGGAATGACTAAAGTTTCAGCAGCTTCACTGATCTGTATTTGCACAGTGAGCTTATAAAAATTTTAAGAGAATAGCATGAAATTCTGAAGCAAGCTAACAGTTGTCAAAAGGTATGAAATGATAGTGTTAGGCATTTTAAAACACTTCAGGTATGTTGCTTAACTTCACTGAATCAAATTTCTTTTCATACAAAGAAAAGAGTATGTTTCATATAAAGATTCACACTAGGATTTCCATCAAATAATGTAGCATTCTAATTTGAACAATATCATACAGAGAGTAGAGTTGTTTACATAGTTGTGCATGTAACTACCAGTTTAAGTATTTTTTTACTAAATGTTGTCAATCTTAATTTTGAGTTTTAGCTGAACCAGTAATTAGCTCATCTGTGTTTGATTTATGTTACCTAAATGTTGGCAATGAAAGTAAAATAAGCTGATAGTTGTTCTTATCTTTTCTGCTTCACAGTGCTGTGAAGTAAAATACTTGCTTTTTCCCCTTAGGCTACATCTGTGTCTTCTGGAGGAACGGGAACAAGTGTATAGTTCAAGTCAGCATTTTAGATTTGTGCATTCAAGTCTAACCTTGTTTTCTGGCTTAAATCTTAGAAATTTAGCAACTTATATGAAAAGCATCCAAGTAATCTTGCTTAAGAAAATTATCCTAGGCCGTGGTCTAATTTTCATACAGTATAAACATTTTCTATAGAAAAATTTTACAGGTTCTGGAAATTGTTTCCATGAAAGCATTGGTTAGAAGTACTTTTCTTGATGCTCTTGTAACTGAAACTTAAAGCCAATTTACCATCTTGTTTTATTCACTTTAGACACTTCAACCTTCGAATGAAGAGAGATACATCTCTTTTTAGTGATGACTTTAAAGTAGAAATATCAAACCAAGTAATTGACTATGATACCTCCCATATTTACACTGGACACATTTATGGTAAGTACATTTCAAAGTGGGTTAAAGTGTAGTTATTTTAAACTGGAAGGTTTTTAATAGTACATGCAGAAAATTAGTATCTGTATAATTTGTTTATTATTAAATTTTAATAATGCATTTAATCTCCATCTGCTTTTATTCTAAGGGTCACTTAGCAAATGAGTATTTTACTTAATTGTCATATCCATAGAACTTGAAGTTCAACTCTGTTTAAGAACATGCTCTTCATAGAAACCTGCATTTAAAAAAAGGAAAAAGCTGTCTTCATTTAAAATAATTCAGGTACTGTTCTTAGTTTGAAGGCATTTAAGGTATATAGAGCTGCAATTATTAAGGGTAATATACCTTATATCAGTAAATACAAAAGATAACATTGTTAAAAATTAAGGAATTAACTAAAAGCAGCAGAAGAGAAGGATGAAGACTTACTATCTCCCTTTCTATATAGTTTGTTTTGTTCTGAAAGGAGTCTGCTTCCCAAAAATCTGTTAGTAATGTCCTGCAGTCCTGAAGTAACTGTTTTAAACTATGAAAATAAGTATACACGCTTAATATCTTATATGCACCTAGGTAGACAGATTCAGCAGCTGACTTCAGTAGTCAGAGTGCTTTTAATGTGTGTAGGGTTTTCTATTATGTTTTTTCTTACTTTGTGAAATTATTTCAGAAAAGGTTTTGGCTCTTTACTTAATGCAGAAGGATGAGATTAAAGGATCCACAGGAATCTACTCACTGGGTTTACTGTACAGTTTCTTTTAATCCTCTTTATCCTTCTCATTCAACACACATATCTACTTGTTGTGAAGATATGAACAAAGTTAGAGTTGAATAAATAAACTGTTTTGCTGTTTGTTCTTGATTTCCATTCAGACCAAGGGCCTTCCTTCCAGGCACTCTGAAATTTCCAAAGATACATTGATAAATTCAGGATATTAATGTACATTCTAATAGAATATAGTCTGAAGTAAATCTGAAGTCACATTAATGTTCTGAAGTTAGTGTTCTACAAAGCCTATTTTTACTTTTTAGTTTTCTTTAAGAGTTGTATGGCATATCTTCATGATACCTTTTCTAAACTTCAGTACTATGTATGAGCTTTTTAAAATTTTTTATAATTTTTAATTAGAAATTAGTGCTGGTTAATGATAAGAATGAGTACGGTTCTGATAATTTGATCTTGGGATTCTGAACCCTCCTCAGTGGAGGAGTATAAAAACTTTTGTAGCAATTCTTATTCTTTTTATTGAACAAGCTTGTTGGGATGCTGCATGCTGTACCTGTCAGTGATTAAACTTTGACAGTTGTACTTTTCCAGATTGTGATGGTTTCAAACACAAATTTACTCCGTTCCCCATTTACACCTAGCTAGAGGTTTAAGAGATAAAGGGAGGTCTTGAGTATAGGGAAATATTTCTTTGAAAGCTCTCAAGGGTCGATATACACTCTGATATTTTTATTTCATTTTTTTGTAATTGTCTGAGCAGGTATGTAAGGACAGGACTTGAAGATGGGATTACATGCTGTCTGTGTGTATGCTTTTTAAACATGTCACTTATGCACCTGATTAGAAGCTATTGAATGTGGCTACTATGATTATGGGATAATTGTATGTCTTACTGTCGAATAAACTTTCTGCAAGAATGTCTTAATGGTGTCATTGGGAATCGTATAGCGGTACAATTCGTACAGGTCAGCATGTCCTGCCTGATCAGGATAATTATGCAAGTATCGTGCTTGAGCATTATCTGCTTAATGCTCTGAGTAGTATATACACTTGAAGTTTACACAGGATTGAAAGCTTTTAGAAAGGTATAAAAATAATCTAATGAGCTTTTTCCCTTAACAGGTGAGCATGGAAGTCTTACCCATGGGTCTGTTATTGATGGAAAATTTGAAGGATTCATCCAAACTCACAGTGGGACCTTTTATATTGAGCCAGCAGAGAGATATATTAAGGACAGAACTCTACCGTTCCACTCTGTCATTTATCATGAAGATGATATCAGTGAGTAGTTCTACTCTGTGCTACAGATGAAATATATCTATATCTATATATTTATTAAATGTCAAAAAGTATAAGCCATTTGTAAGCATCAAATGAGACTTTGGCTTACATATGACACTGTGAATCATGCTGTCTTGAAGTGTTTCATGTACAGTCACAGTGTGAGAGGGATTTATGGTAAACCAAAGTGAGTGTTCTGTATTACACCATTTTAAGAAACCCTTAGCAGTTAGACTTACGTGTGTAGTATATATAAACCTATTTTCTGTTCAATGGACTTTTGAAAAAACACATTCATAAAATGTTCTATAATGATTGTTCTACCCTGTGATCTGCAAAATAAAGGATAAAGTTCAACCCACTAAGTGTTTACCTACATCTAAATGAAGGAGGTATTTGTGGGAAATAAAAGCTGCCCTAAATGTCACCGATGCCTTCAGAGAACTCTAGAAGATGTGGTTGCACCCAGCATGTCCTATTACTCACAGTAGCTAATGGAATTGTACAGAGAGCAATCCTTGAATTGGAAGAGTATAGTCCCTGGACATTGTAGATCCCCAGAAGGATGAGAACTGGTGCATCAGAGTCCTCCTGCACTCTGCCTGCCTTTTTATGTATCATCAGTCTTCAGCTGTACTAAAAATTGTTTTTATTTGATGCTTAAGTAACTTTATGGTGAACTCAAAAAATACTGTGGTAAAGTTGCAGTTCCAAGTTTCAATCCTTGTAAGTAAATGTCAGCAGAGTGTCACTTTAAGATTGCCTTCTGGTTATTGAAGTTAATAAGTTACTTGTTGCCAGCTCACTTCATGTAGGACTTGAATCTTGCTTAAAAATGCAATTAAACTAAGCATCATTTAAAAACTTGTCCTGTCTGGCCAGTGTATGAAACCTAGAAGACTTGAGTTTGAAATGTCATTTGGAATTGGATTAAGAGACTTGGGTCAGATGCCTAGAAATTACTCAGGACACTGTCATGATGATATATGTATAAACCGTTTTCAAAGTATGTGATTATGAGACTGTATTGTGAAAAGAAATGTCAAAAATGGGAAGATAGATGAGGAAAATACCTGGCTGTGATTTGGCTTTATGGACTCTCATTTTCTCTATGTTGTAAGCCAGTGAAAAGCATGGTTATTGCACAATACTCTCTTTGGTTGTTTCTCCTCACTGCATTCATGCTAGAGAAATTATCTTTCTCTGCTAAAAAATTCAACAATTTTTTTTCTTTCTACTTGAACAAAGCTTCTGGACTATAGCTGTATTTTACACTCGAGGCAGTGTATGTTCTGTCTTTCAGTATGTTAAAATTGCTGTAAGCTAGCAGATAATGTTTGTCCTTTTTGTTACCACATTCTGTAAATATGATTGCTTACACAAAATTAAATAGAAGTTCCATAATTTTAAAGAGCTGCTGGATGAATGCAGTTATTGAATTTTATGTATATTGTGAGCTATACTTCTAAGTGTACCTCTTCTTGGTGCTTAAAAGACCTGCATTTGGGAATAAAGTAACTTTATAGAATAATGTTCCATATACTGCTGCTCGTTCTCAAGAAGTTGCGGCGTGAGTGTAATCTTCAGCTCTACAGAGCGCTGCAGGTAAAAGACTGAGAAGACAGTTTGCCTTGCTAGCTGCTGTTGGACTATTACAAGGTTTGTTGCTCTAACAGAAGAGTAGTGGGGAAAAGTAATAAAAAATGTTACAAAAGCCTGGTGTGAAACCATAAGATGCATCTCCTGTAACAACATTCCTGTGAATAATGTGCACATATTTCTAAATTCTTTGGTACGTTTTATGTGTCTCACTGAACAGTTAAATTCAATGCTTGATAGTGGGAATCCTGGGCTAGCACTTTCTGTAAATAAGTCACTGTCTGCTTTACAATGGGTTTTATTTAACCCTGTTGTGGAAGAGAGGGGGAGGAGGGAAGTAAAGGAACATAAGGCAGTAAAGTGATTTGCCCCGTTTCCAAGGGGTGAGACAAGCAAGATTGTCTCATGTCCCAGTTTCTTGTGCTGTAAATAGTGGATGACTAAAAATACTGTATTCACTGTTGTCAACTAATGACAGAAATAGAACTGTACCTGAAAGAAGCAGATAATTTGATTTCATAAAGGTAATATGGCTGTTTTCTGGGAGTGAGTAAATGGATTGCTTGAGAGCTGGAAAATGCTAATGATGAAGTTGGTTTGTATTAATGTCTTCAAGTGAATGGGAACAGGATATGTTTGGGTTTTTAATTATTCGGGTGATGCTGTGTTGGTTTATGCTGTTTTTTACCTTGAATCTATTGCATCAAAACCATTAGAAACAAAATCAGATTATCAGAGGGGATTGTCTAAATCTGAGAGCCATGTTAAAGCAACAGTACAGTATGGCCTCCAAACCACCGAGTAACTGTTGCTGCTTGCTCAGCATGGTTGAAAATAGCCCATCCTGGAGCAAAGCCTAAGCAGCACCATTTGAAAATGTGCCACTCCTCTTGTGTTGCTGTCTGATGCTGCGGTCTGATGTGCATGCATTCAGATTGTATAGTTTAACTTTTTTCATTGGTATCTGGATGCCTGTAGGATTTGTGGGCTGAAATATCTGAAGCATAAAACAGCTTCTGTCACATTCTGAATAGTGCTTTTGAGGATAGAAATTTTTTGCCTTTCATGAGAGCTATTTTTGCATTGAACTGCAGCTCTAAAAACAGTCAAAACAACTAGGAAACCTAAGCTTTACAGTAGCTTTAAAAATAAAAATAAATATGCTCATCGGCTGTTACTGCTCTCATCTAAGGCTAACTCTTGTGAACTCCTCTATCAGTATCTTACAGAGGACAAAAGCAGGAAAGCTCATATCTAATCAGGAGAGACTGGAGGGAGAAGTCAGCTTCACTTTAATTTGGGAATTTTTGGTCACCCATGTTTCAGCTTTTTGAAACAATGTGCTTTTTAGGGCTTTTCAGAAATCACAATGCAACATGTGATTAGCATCTCAATGAGTCCTTATTCAGTCATAAAACAGAAGGTTTTTTCTAAATGGGGATTATATTGTCAACTTTATAAGGCAGCTTTTGTCTGTTACAGTGGATGTGGTGACCAGTGGAAGGCAGATTTCTCTTCCTGACTTGAAACAGAAGTTATTTTCATTTTCAAACCATTCCTGGTCAAACTGATTTAGTGATGGGAAGATGCAAATTGATACTTTAACGAAAATTTTTGGAACCTTTTTCTTAAAGACTAGGATTTCATTTGAACTATATTTACTTTATGTAAATCATATAGGCTTCAAATGTATCCTTGAGTTCATACTATAAAATACAAAATCGATCAACAGTAGAGAGGGAAATTGTGTTCAGACCTGCAGAAAATGAATGTGGTTACTTAATTGTCTTTATGGTCTTGAAAGAACTGTACAACTGAGAACAGAAAGCAGAGCTCTGCAAAATTATGAACTACTTTTATCTGCTGAATGAACTGACCATTGCAAACTGTGTATTATTAGTGAGCACTTGGTGGCTGGTTCTTTTCATATTGTGGCTGTTGATTTAATAATAAAGGTCTGCTTGGCAGTTGTCAAGGGAGCACAGTGTGGCAGACTGCTTAGAACTAAATCTGTAATAAGGCTATTTTTGGTATCTGCTTAAACTTGAATTTTACTCTGATGCTATTGCTTTTACTAGTATTGGGCAAATCCCTATAGCTGTTGGAAAAACTGAACTTTCAGCATTTTTAATGGAAGCTTGGTGCCATATACTTGCCCCAGATGCATGAATCTGGTATCCATTAGGTAGTTAACCTAAACTCTTAACAAAACATAGTTTACTGAAAAAAAAGAAGAAATTCATGTGATCAGGAATCTTTTGTGGTAGTAGTGCCTTTTTTAAATGATAGAAATTCTTACTTTGAGCATCTGTAGCTGTATATATATCATTAATTAATGATCTGTCATCTGGTTAGAATAAATGAAATTACTTGGAATGGCAATATTTTTTGTTACCTTTTTAGGATTATTACTATTATTACATTATTGTTTGCTATTTCTTAACATTCTGTCAGGATGCACAAAAATTTGAAGTGGACAGTAAATAATACCAGAAAAGTAAATGATGTGTTTTACCTGAGCATTTTCTCTAGAGAATGGGCCCTCTAATTAAACTCCCCTTTTATAGATCTGATGGAAAGTAGGCTTCTAGTTTTTCCTCAGCTCTGCATGCACTGTAAGCAATCACTTCATGGTTAAGGGCTTGTGGGGTGTTTTTATCAGTTCACAGGGTTGTAGTAGGGATGGGCTAAGAAACTCTTCCTTCCAAAGCTCTGGCAGAAGGCTGTACTTCACAAAGCTTTTAAAATCATCACGGGAGCACAGATGAGACTTCAGTGGTGTGGGTCACAGAATCACAAGGTTGGAAAAGACCTTTAAGATCATAAAGTCCAACCATTCTCATCCTAAACTAAACCACATCTCTAAGTACTTCATCTACCTTTTTTTTGAACACACCCAGGGAAGGTGACTCAACCCCCTCCCTGGGCAGCCTGTTCCAGGCCCTGACAACTCTTTCAGTAAAAAATTTTTTTCTAACATCCTATCTAAACCTGCCCTGGCACAGCTTCATGCCATTCCCCCTTGTCCTATCACCTGTCACCTGGCTGAAGAGACCATCACCTACCTCTCTATAACCTCCCTTCAGGTAGTTGTAGGTGGTGATAAGGTCTCCCCTCAGCCTCCTCTTCTCCAAGCTAAACAGCCCCAGCTCCCTCAGCTGCTCCTCATAGGATTTGCCCTCCAGCCCCTTCACCAGCCTGGTTGCCCTTCTCTGGACTCGCTCCAGGACCTCCATGTCCTTCTTATGGTGAGGAGCCCAGAACTGGACACAGCACTCGAGGTGTGGCCTCACCAATGCTGAGTACAGGGGCACAATCACCTCCCTAGACCTACTGGCCACACCGTTTTTGATACAAGCCAAGATGCCATTGGCTTTCCTGGCCGCCTGAGCACACTGCTGACTCATATTCAGCCTGCAGTCAACCAACACCCCCAGGTCCCTCTCTGCCTGACAGCTCTCCAGCCAGTCCCCCCCAAGCCTGTAGCGCTGCAGGGGGTTATTATGTCCCATGTGCAGCACTCTACACTTGGCCTTGTTAAACTTCATCCCATTGGACTCAGCCCATGGGTCCAGTCTGTTCAGATCCCTCTGAAGAGCCTCCCTACTCTCAGGCAGATCAACACTTCCTCCTAGTTTAGTGTCATCTGCAAACTTAGTGAGGGAGCATTCAATCCCTTCGTCGAGATCATTGATAAAGATGTTGAACAAGACTGGCCCCAGGACTGAGCCCTGGGGGACGCCACTCGTGACCGGCCTCCAGCTGGATTTTGTTCCATTCACCACCACCCTTTGGCCATGGCCATCCAGCCAGTTTTTAACCCAGGTGAGGGTCCACCTGTCCAGGCCAGTGGCAGCCAGTTTCCCAGTTAGAACGCTGTGAGAAACGGAGTCAAACGCTTTACCAAAGTCCAGGTAGATCACTTCCACAGCCTTCCCCTCATCAGGGGTAATGCTGCATTTATCAAAAGAAAGCTGCATATACAACTTTCTCCCTAAGCTGGACGTGGCTCCAAAGTGAACAGTCCTATAGTGCCTGCCTCCCGTGTTTAGCAGGGTGGATTCAGATCTGTCCATGGGGAGTATGTCTCTTGCAGCACATGCAAGACCTCAGCAATTGCGCTTGTACGTGGTTTCACGTTCAATTTTTATCATTTTAACTGTTGTGCTTTTAAAGTGTTTCTTACTAGATTATTACTTTTGAAGTGAGAAAGATTTGTTTGAATTGCAGGCAGTCTGTACTAAGTGGTTTCCTAACCTCCTTGAGAAACAAGATACAGAGGAAAGACTGCTTATGTTGTGTAGTGCACTGAGAGTATGTATTTCTAGCACTGCTCTGTCAATTGTCATAATGCCACAGAGTATGAATAGAAGTGTGGTGATAGCAGGATACAGCATTTTGTGCTGGCACAAAATACACTGTGCTGTCATGTTTCCAGGTAATTTCTGGGGACTCCTGCAGCTACCACCTGCAGGAGTTACTTTAAAGTAATGGTGGCTTTATGTAGACAGAGTGCTTATGGTGAGGCACTTGTGCAGCGTACAGTGTGAAACTGGGTAGTGGGTAATGATAATTTTGCTTAGATTTAAATGCAGGAGAATTTTTTCATACTATGGTGGGAGGAAAAAGGTGGTGGAGATGGAGGAGGGAAAGATGGTATCTGTAATCCTTTGCTCTTAACACTAATCTATTGGTAGTAAACAGGATTCCAAAAAGTCCAGATGACCTCAACAGTGAGTGTTGCTCTTTCTTTAATATTGGTTATGGAAAAGTGATGTTCCACTGCCTCGCTGATCAGTTTGGGTGGGGTGGTTTACAGTCACAGCTTGCTTCTCTTTTTGACTCTGTTCTTCTGGCAGTGTGCTAGGGCTAACCATACTGGAAGGAGTGTGGTGATGGTATTTGTGCAATGTTAAAAATTGAAATGTGGGAAATTAACATGCAGAAAATCATTAAATGAACTTACAGGGTTCTAGTAATTCACAAGCATTTCTTTAAAATAGTGAAAAGAAAATATGAGTTCCTTCAGAAGTCCAGAATTTTTCAAAAACCAATGTACTGCATATTCATTGTAGTTACCTCTCAAAGTTTGGGGTTTTTTTACTTTAAATTACAGAAACAACTCTCTTCTGATCCAGACAAATTGCCTTTCTCACAATAGCAAGATACTGCAAATGGTCTTGTTGGCCAGCACTATTCAAAACAGAGTAGGTATAAAGTTGACCAAAGAAAAACTGATTTTGTTGATATGTTGGAGCAGCTTCTCTAAAATTCATACTGGAAATAACTTTTTACATACAGTACTTGGATGCCTTTGCAGTAGATAAAATTAATTATTTCAACTGAGATAACTGTTTATACACAGCTACGATCTTTTAATTACTCTTTGGATTAAACTTTCTTTGCCGAGCAGTGTGTTGGTTAAATCTGGGTGTTCCCCAGTAAGTGGTGTTTACAATTGCAGTAAAATACTCAGTATCTGGGAAAGGACCTGATTTGCAGATAAATAAATAATGATAATTAGCCTCGTTTGTCATGATCTGTTTAAAAAAAACACCCCAACAAACCTAGTTAAACAGTGCCTCTTGAAATACTTGTAAATGAAGGAATGAAGGTTGGAAGATTCCTTTTATTTCTTGGAGTCCTCATAAGCTTATCAGTGGGTACACTGAATCCAATCTTTGGGCATTTTGGAGCACAAACTCATTAAATTATTTGGTTTTTTCAGATCTCAACTTTACTTTGTACCAAGGATATGGTGTTTTTTTGTTTTTTTTAATTCCTGCTTGCTATTTAGTTTCCACCCAGCTTTTAATGATTGAAATACAATGTTTAGAGCTTAGTTATATAGGGAGAAAATCTGAAGCAAGTTGGGCTGTATATTGAAATAGTTTAGCAGTACCATATATTCTGCGTGCAGGAAACAGGTATGACAGTCACAGGTAATTAAAGGCAGCTGTCAAATGAAGTTGCACCAGAGTGCATACTCTGAGTGCATCTGCTGTGCTCCAACTGCTTTGACTCCACAGAACCAAACTGGAGCTAGTTCTGGATAAAAGCCTCTGTGAAGCGCATGTAATGTGGACATGAGATCCTCAGTGCCAGGTCTTAGGCTTTATAAATCTACTTCTATGTGTCTGTTCCATTTACTCTGTGATTCTGGATCTTCACACCTTCTTTTAAAAGTAGAAATAAAATTTTAAAAACCCCCCAACCCATCAACAAACCTTGGTAAAGTTCACACATTTATGACAAAGCTGGCACCCTATTGAGGTGGTGGTAAAGCTGTGGTTTGCTCTACAGAAAAGTATTTGCATACACAGGTGCAATGAGATTTGCATTGACAAGTACTGAAAGAATTACCCTCAGTAAGCAGCCAATTGTATGATACTGCCCCTGAGCTACTTTGGATCTCCAGCGTGTTTAGCTGATGTGTACCTGGATAGTACTACAGTTTTGTTTGACAATATAAAGTCAGCTATAGTGAAGAGGTGCTGAAAATGTTTCTTTTCAGTCTTGTTTTACATTGCCTGTAAAGGTACTAAATCTGTAAATTTTGTTACCTGTAATTCTGTACATTCTACACGTACAAATACATATATGCACACACATCATTAGAGTTTCAGTTCTTAGGTATTGGTAGTTAAGATGCATAATATAAAAATTTTCAAAAGTTCTGTGGAAGGTGACTAATGTAATAGAATCCTCAGAATGTCAGCAAGATTTCTTAGCTTTAGTTTACCAAGTAGAGTAAAACCCAAGCAATCTTCACTATGCTTGATTTCTAATAACTTTCTGTTGTGAGTTCATTTTTTAAGGCTACTGTTCGTTCAGTCTGTTTGGTAGGCATGTGTAAGTAACAGCTCTCGTTACTGTGCTAGATAGTGCTGTTCATATTTTCCTTTGTTGTCTACCAGAAAACAATGTGAAGGAGCAATTGTTGGTTTTGTTCTGTTTGTAAAATTAAGACTGTTAAATGCACTTTTTGCAGCTTGTTTTTTCTTCAAGCTTGAATGTTTCCCTCAAACCACATGAGCTGGACACAAACTGAATAAGTTGCAGTGATACAGCCGTATTTTGCACTTGTACTTGGAATTTGAAAACTTAACCTGGCCTTTCTCTTTGTAGAATATCCACATAAATATGGACCACAAGGAGGTTGTGCAGATCACTCAGTATTTGAAAGGATGCAGAAATACCAGATGACTGGTATAGAAGAGCCAACAACAGAGGTACAATACAGGCTAATAGCTTATGTTGATTATTTGTGTAATAACTTCCTGGGTTTTGTATGTTGTCTGTCCTAGTTTTGGGTCTGTCATCATCCCTCAATATTTTGAGGTACTTAAATTATTGCTACAGGTTTCCTACAAACTTATTTTTTCTAAATTCTTTCTTATTACTCCTACAACATAGATGTCCCTAGTCTTAATGATCTCAAATTGGAATGTAGAAATCAGGCTTGAGATGAGGAATATATTTTATTGCAGTTGAGAAGGAAGAGTTTCAAGATCCCTTGATCTCTAAGTAATAGATGAGTCCTTAAATAATAATAACTTTTAGATTTTCAATTAATGTTGACGTAACACGCTTGTAATATGAGTGCTATCTGAAGTAAATGAAGTGATATGATAAGGTCTTACTTATTATACTTAATACTTAAGGTATTGAAAGATTGAAGTGGTTGCATCATGCTATAAATTGCCTGTAATAGGAGGTAAATGGTCTATGGAAGGCACTGTGTACCTGTTTAGAGTCCTGCAGGTTTTTTACCTTCAGGTTTGCGCCACGTGTCATGAAATTATGTGGGTTTTTTTAACACTTTCCAACGGTAAATTACTGAGTTTCTCTCAGTGTTAGCTGTGTTCTGAGCTGTTTCAAGTTTTGGCATTGTTTTGTGGTGTTAATGCCACAAGTAAATGTCAACAAAACTACATAATGTAGCTTGTTAAATAGCATCAGCAACTTAAAGTTTTTACATTATGACTCCAGAAATTCTCAACAGCACTCATAACAATAACAAGCTTTCCCAAAAATTTACTTGTAAAACTTGGTGGAGAGAGTGGGCAGTCAGCTGGTGAACACCAGAAGGCAAATGGGTTAGCAAATACTGCTCAGACTAATGAGCATTATTTTAACTTTATGTTTAGTGTACTGTTTGTTCCATGCTGAAGTATTTCTGTTTGCTGAAATAGCTGACTAAGGTAACTACAATGTGAAGTAATCTGTGTTAGGGAGGGTGCATTGAAGTCTCTCAGCACTGGGTTTTTTCTGATCTACAGACTGCTTGCTCATCTTAAAAAAGGAGTATGCAAAATCAAAATTCAGAAGATCACTTCAATAAAAGTGATGTTTCACATTGATTGCCTTTTGTAGTATAAAATGAAATAGGTAGAAAGGTTTGATGGAGGTATCATTAAAATAGATGGCAGGCACGAAAACTGGCTACAGCATACATAGTTTAATTCAAGATTCATGAAACTTTGTGGGTTAAAGAAAAAAACCCTTAAAATCTGTTTGTATTAGTGGAGTATGTTTAGAAAAGTCCATCACTTTTTAGATAATCCCATGCAGCATGTAGATATGCAAAATTAATATATTTATTTCCTGTGTATATGATGATCTTAAAGGTCTTTTCCAACCTTGTAATTCTGTGATTCTGTGATATGTAGAAGCCTTTTGAAGAGCCTAAGAACAGTGGTCCACAGCTTTTAAGGAAAAAGCGTGCCACTCAGGCTGAAAAAAATACATGCCAGCTGTATATTCAGACTGATCATCTGTTCTACAAGCATTATGGAACAAGGGAAGCTGTAATTGCACAGGTATTTCCAATTCCAGACAATCTGCTTCTACTTCTGACAAATTTACATAAAAATTAATTGTGTGTATTATTGCTTATTTACTCTAGAATGTCTTGTTTCACTTATTACAGTGGCCTTGATGTTATTGAAAAAGCTTTTTTTAGTCCACTAAAAAGATGCTGTGTATCTGTGAGAAGTCTTGGATGCTTGTGCTTCCTGTAGTTGCTGTGGTTTAAACGTTCAGCAAGGCGGAGCAAGGCTTGAAGCCTGATTTTTCTCAGTTCTTAACTCAGGAAAGTAAGACTTTGTGAGGAGTTATATTCTGTTTGACAGCCTGCCAAGGCTCTGTGATAACACTTGCATAACCTTCCATTGGAAACCTTAGTTCAAAAAACTGTGAGATAATGACACTGAAATCTGTTCCCGTAACATCTGATGTAGAGGAAGGTTAAAAAGCAGTGGCAGCTAAAGGCAGAAGCTTTTCATGTGTTAACATCTTAACAGTTAACTGGAAAAAGGTGTTGGCTTTTTTCCTGATCATTTGCTAAAAACATAACTAGCATGTTAACATAATTCTCTTGAGGTCTGAAGTTTCACTGCCACTTGCAAATCTGACTTTTACTATTTATTTATCACGCTGTACATAGATAGTTCCATTTGAGTAATATTTTCCAAAGCTCTGAAGTCACCTTCAGAATTGGGTTTTCAATGAGCTAGCGTTTCTGTGTGCTCTTGGAAAAGGTAAATGATCTTTTTTTTCCATGTTTCAACTAGAAACAACAAAAAAATGCTGTAACAAGTATTTTTTATCTTAAAGAAATTCAGCAAAGTGCGTGGGGATTTGAACTGCAGATACTTTTGTTTTTGACAGATATCCAGCCACGTTAAAGCGATTGACACAATTTACCAGTCAACAGACTTCTCAGGAATCCGTAACATCAGCTTCATGGTGAAACGAATAAGAGTGAGTCGTACTGGAAATATTCTGAGTTTCACTGGTGTTGAGTGGAGGCTGTGTTTTTCAGCAGTCCTGATGCTGTTCACTTGTAACCATTTATTGTTAGCAGTGTTGTAACACAAGTGTCTCTGTAGTAAATGGTTCCTTGACCTGTTTATTTGTTTTGGTTATAGTGTTTATTGTTAAACCCCTACTACTTCTATTAAGGTGTAGTCAGTTTTTATATGTATCAGCTACTTATGTTTCAGCAGCGTTGACTGTGTTGTGGCAAATTCACTGTGTTGCTCTGGAAGTACTTTAATGCTAAAGTAGATAATGGCTATGTAGGCTGCAAATTTCTTCTCACAGTGATGATTTAAAAGGATAAGTACAAACTTTGGGTACTGATGGAAAAGAAAAAGAAAGAAGAGACTGAGGACTTACTACACAAATGCAATTCTTTATTTATTGTGGAATTTGGCTTTCCAAATACTGAAGTGGTCATTTGTCGAGGCCTATAAATCTTTAGCAACATGTTTAAATGTTTAACATAAGAAGGTATTGACAACAGCAAGTATTTACAAGCTGGTATTTACAAGTCAGATGAAAATGACTCCTGCCTGACTATTTGTTTCAATTTACCTTTAGATTAACACAACTGTAGATGAGAGAGACTCTTCCAATCCCTTCAGATTTCCTAACATTGGTGTGGAAAAGTTTCTGGAACTGAACTCGGAACAGAATCATGATGATTATTGCTTGGCATATGTGTTTACAGACCGTGATTTTGATGATGGAGTCCTTGGTCTGGCTTGGGTTGGAGCCCCTTCAGGTAATTAAATGCAACCTTTCAGCATGGTTGATGAGATGAAGTATTGTGGGTAGTTGCAAAGAAAAGGAGAAACTCATTTAAATTGACAGCAGATAGAGAAAAATCTCATACCCAGCTCCTCACAGTTTTGGTTAGGTGTGGCTTGACTGTTTTTGTAATACGTGTGCCACTTCAATTAGTCTCACTGTCTTTCTGATGAGCAAGAAAACATGAACATCTTTGTTCTGTTAGACAAAGGTGGTAGTACTTGTATGGCTTTTTACTTGTGACAGGAATGAGTTGACCAGTAAAGTGACAGAAGAAACAAGTATTTCTGCTATATATAAACAGAGCTTCTAACTATGCAGTTTGAATTTTATAGCATAACTACACTGCAGAATTCCTTAGGTTTTCTAGGTAGTATTGGAAGCAATTTTTTTTTTTTTTAAATAAAGTAAAATAAGTGTTATCTTGTTCTGGCAGATAACTAATTATTGTGACTTTTCTTGAACTGCTTCCCATTAGTTTCAATCTAATTGTGTATTTTGGGCCTAAAGTATGTCTTGATAAAAAAAAATAAAATCAAACAATGGTCTTCATGAGTGCAGCATGTCAATGTTTGTCCTGGATGTATTAGTTTTAGAAGATGCATGGTTTTATAAAATTAAATGTTTAAAGTTGTTAGTCTTTAAATTTGAGTAGATAGAAAGTCTTTCACTATTATAACTCATCACAAATTCAAAATTGTAGAAACTTTCAGAGAAATCACAATCAGAAGTCCAGAAGGAACAAGAAGTCTTCCCTTGTTTCTTCCCTTGAGTGATTTCTATTTAGTAAGGAATTAGGCTGAAGAACAACAGGTTTTGTGAGACTTTGCAAGAGACTGGATGCCCTTTAACAGAATTTTAATAATTGTGGAAGGATCATAAACCATTTATTTGATGTAGGTATACACGATAACCTCGTTTTTATTGCTGTACTTTCCTCTGAAGGACATGTTAGTTGTGGAGTAGTGGAGCTATGTGGAAAATTGTCGCGGTGTGACAGTCTCTCAGACTTTGATTTTAGGAGATTCAAATGCTCAAATAAGTATTATTAAAGTTTTCAGAGGGATAACAAATCAGTGGACACATGTGTAGTAAGTATGTTAGAGGGACCTGTGTGGGCTAACCTTAGTGACTGTAGAAGACGCGTAGGAAAAATAATACCCAGATGGCCTGTGTAAATCAGAAACTGGGTCTGTGAAGCTGCTCTGGCATATAAACTGAGCAAGTATAGGATGAACTGGAGCGTGTATTCCATAAACACTGCTTCCAAAACTAAATTTTATTGAGAAAAATTAAGTTGCTTTGAGCAATTTTCATCCTGAAGTCACATACTGACATAGGTTAAATGGGGCACTGAAAAGGAAACTTCTTCAGTGTGTTTTAGACACGTTTTACATTAGCAATAGAATAGCTGAATTTTATGCCTCAGTACAAACTCAAGTTATGAAAATCATTAAGTTAGTCATAATTTTGAGACTTCTACAGACAGGAAGTGTGATGCACTTGATTGTTGACCTTCTAAATATGTGTCTGATTAACCCACACATCAAAAACATGCTCAGTTCTAGTTTGTACGGTGGAAAAATGAGTCACTTTTGCTGACAAGGATATATAGCTAATCTTAGGCATTCTATATACGTGCTCTCGCTACGAGAGATGTTCTCTTGTGTTTTTTACTGTGGGCTTTTTTCCTTGGTGAAATCCAAATGGGATGTAGCTTGAGGCTGTATCAGACGTTGCACCCTGCTAGTCTTTTACTACAGGTATGATGAAATCAGGGCTTGTCCATGCAATGAAAGGCTGGAATAGCTCTTACCTATTCTAAACCAGTTAACTTCCTGTGTGAATGCATCCATTCAGTGCTGAGAGCATCAGTGTGGATAAAACTAATCTACTTTCAAAGTTGGGTTAATATTAATTATACAGAAAAATTCTTTATCCGTTAAGCACCTTTGAGGAAGCAAGGTGTTTCTTGTTCTAAATGTCACTAGAAAAGTAACACAGTACTTCTTTTCTTAAATGGCTAACTGTCATACTTTTGTCTAAATGCAGGGAGCTCTGGTGGAATATGTGAAAAGAGCAAGCTGTATTCTGATGGTAAGAAGAAGTCTTTGAACACTGGCATCATCACTGTGCAGAACTATGGGTCTCATGTTCCTCCCAAGGTTTCACACATTACTTTTGCTCATGAGGTTGGGCATAACTTCGGTTCACCTGTGAGTATGGCTGTCACTCTGTTAACTTGCTTTCAACCATGTTGAAGTCCCTGAGTTGGAAATGGAGTTTTTATTTCTTTTAAACAAGAAAATACATGATCATGACTCCATGTGATTATGTGCACTCACATAGTATACAAGCAGAAAACAGATTGCCAAACTTTTATGAGTATTTGACAACACTGGTACAACAGTGGATTTTGTGAATTGTTTATTTCTACTAGTTCAGTCTCTTACAAAGGGACTCTGTTATTATTTCCTAGAAACTCAGGATCACATGCATCTTTAAAATGTATTTGAGTTTATCCTAGAGAGGAGGAAGAATCAATGCAAAACTGATTAAGGCAACACTCTTATTCAAGTGAAGATAGATCCATCTCTTCTATGTTCAATTATTTATGTTTACAAGTTTACTGAATAAGAAACCAAGAACAATATTCTAGAGCAAAATTGTCTCCCAGTTGTTGAGGGGCACATGAAAGCATGAGACTTAAGCTTTGCTGAAAACGAGAATAAAGTTTTCTGGTTTGTTTGTTTATTTTTATTTTCAAAGTTAAGTATATAGGCTCTCCACTCTCAGGCATAAAATTAAATGGAGATGTGACCAAACCAGATGTTTATGTGTCAATGCTTTCTTCACATACCTTGAGAAAATCCCTACAGCCACTGCTGTGAGTGGGGATAAGCCTTCCAAGCATAACTGAAAATATGAGCATGTGAAACTGAAACAGTCAGTCACACTGAGTGAAACTTCTTTTGGATCAGCCTGGAAGATTGTTTTCTTTTTTTTTTCTTACTCCAAGTTGCATTTGATCCAGGGAAATACATAAAAGTACATGTTTGGTTCTACCAAAATCTAACAAATTACACCATTTGAACATCTATATTGAAAATTAACCCCTTCTTTTGGACACATATACTGTATTTCTGGAAAGTTTGATGCATCAGAACAGCATTAGCATTCCTCTTACACCGAACTACTGAGTATGTTGTCAGTCTGATAATTGTTAGTGTGCCAACCTGCAGTGCATTTAATTCATCACACTGGAGATCATATAGATCTAGTCACTGGCTGACAGAAACAGACATCTGTTCTGTTCTGAAGATCTCTTTGCACTTCCTCAAAAGAAGCAAAGAAAAATGAACTGCTGTTTCAGGTCACTCCTTCAGAGAATACTTACTACCTTTTGTGATCACAAAGCCACTTCTTAGGAGATGGCAGCTTCTCCATGTCAGTATTCATTCCAGGATATGCACTTGGGGGTGTATGTTACCAAGAATGCAAATAAAATGAAACTTAAGAAACTAGATACGTGTTACTGTTGGGGGGATGGAGAGGGGGACAGACAGACAGACAACAACTACAAAGGAAAACAGACGAACAAAAAGCCCAAAAGAAGCCTTTGCTTTCTGTATACTTTTGTATTCCAGGAAACCCTGGAGTCTAGGAGGACACTTTGTTTGTATGAACTCTTCTTCCTTGTTGTGTTAAGGTTACCCAAGCAGGCTACTTTCGCATGTGTATAGAAATCAAGAAATTAAAGAAGCTGTCTTGCTAGAAATGTTTTAAAATATTTCTTCTGCAGCATGATTCTGGAATGGAGTGCACTCCAGGAGAGTCCAAGAACTTGGGACAGAAAGAAAATGGCAATTATATCATGTATGCAAGAGCTACATCTGGGGACAAACTTAACAACAACAAGTTCTCTATCTGTAGCATTCGAAACATCAGCCAAGTTCTTGAGAAAAAGAGAAATAATTGTTTTGTTGGTATGTATTTAGTCATCCTGAAATCAGAATGGCTAAGCTATTACTATTATGCCTAATTAGAAAATAATTCTATTATTTCTTAAATTTATCTCACACCTTTTTTTTTCACTGAAAGATGCTGTAAGTAAAGAATTGAATATGAGATCTGGAGTACTGTGTCAAGTTCTGGGCTCCCAGTACAGAAAAGATGTGGACATGCTGGACTGAGTCCAGCAAAGAGCCACAAAGGTTATTAAGGGATTGGAGCATTTGACATATGAGAAGACACTGTGAGAGCTGAGACTGTTTAGTCAGGAGAAGGCTGGGGGGTTGTCTCTTGTCTGTCTTCATAAATGCCTGATGGGAGGGAATAAAGAAAACAGGGCCAGCCTGTTTTCAGTCATGGCTAGTGAAAGGACAAGAGGCAAGGAAAGAAATGAAAATATTAAAAGAAAGGAAATTATATTTAAACATTAAAAATAGAAGAGGATTTTGCAGGAGTTATCTTTCTGGATTCTGTGCTGTGTGAAGTCTCACAGTTTTTGTGAGATTATGCAGTGAGGAGGTTTGGATTTTGAAGGAGGAGTAGTTCACTCCAGTACCATCAGCTTTTGTCTTAAGATCCTTGTGCTCTGTTAAAGGGGAAAGAGTGCAAGAAAGGATGCTGCTCCATTGGAGGCTTAGCAGAAAATTCCTGTTATCACTGTTGATTTCCTATTCACACAAGAAAGTCCCACTGTTACCAGCAGAAATCTTGTACTCGGAGGCTTAAAATCCTGTGAATGGTAGGAATGACTCAGCTGGGGTGGCAGGCAAAAAATGCAAGATGACTTGAGCCTTAGTCTGATGTCCATCTTGCCCAGGCATTTTCAGTCAGAAATAGCTGGATGCTGTTGCAAGTCCATGTTAACATTTTTAAGTCTATTTGCATGTTCCTTGTACTGATTTGTACATAAATATAGTGGCATTTTTCAGAGTCTGGTCAACCCATCTGTGGTAATGGACTGGTTGAAGTAGGAGAACAGTGTGACTGTGGATACAGTGACCAGTGTAAAGATGAATGCTGTTATGATGCCAACCAATCAGAAGATAAAAAATGCAAATTAAAACCAGGCAAATACTGCAGGTATTGTGCATGTCTGCTACAGTGCATTTTAATTGTTTTTATTTAATTGTAGCTAGAATCTGAATCTGTTTGCTTGTATTATTTTTACAGTATTCATTTTGTTTAAACAGTTGTATACAGTCAGTGAGAAGTTCATCAGCACAATTATGCTGTGCTTGGTGCTGTGTAGTTTGCTTTCCCTTTGATGACTGGTCTCTAGCTTTTGAAAAAGCATCACGTAGCACAGGGTTGTGTCGATACTTCAGGCCTGCAATAGTGCAGACAAATAGGTGTTGAAATTCTGTTACGATTATCAGAAGTGCATTGTGCTGAAGTCCTGCAAAACCTCCATGATTCAGAAGAACACAACCAGGGTGCTGTTCCTACAGTACGTACAGGAAGGGGTTAATTGCTGAAGGGCAGTGGAGGGCATTGTGAAGTTGGATCCTATCCTACTGCTATTGCTACAGGATTACCTAACTGGGAGATGACCAAAGGATAGAATTGATTTTATTTATTCTTTTTTAAATGCTTATTTTTTAAATTAAATTGAACTACATTTCTGAGTCACCTTGCATCTTGGCAGTGTTGCATACACAATGATTTATAAGAGGAACTTTTAAAGATCATAATATGAACAGTGAAGTAAGACAACTTCCATCTTTTCAGTTCCGTGACTTAAGATGCATGGTACATTTTTCTCTTCTGAAAGCTTCAGAGGAACTTTTTTCACATGAAAGGCATTAGCTTTTGTTCCTCTCTAAAGACAGACCTTAACCTATTGTCTGGTTAGACTCTTGGACAAAGATGAAGAGAAAATTACTATTTAAGTCTAAACCAGCTCAACCTCTTAAATACAACGTACACATTTTTTTTCTAATTAAATTTTCCAGCCCCAGAAATGATCTTTATCATCCTGGGAGTGGAAGTAACATCTACTGTGAAAATGTGTTTGACAGTATCAACATGGTAGAAGAACGATCTCCTGTGAATTCACAGTAATTTTGTGTCTCCCCTCCCCAACCCCCCTTACAAATTCTTATTATTTCTGCCAAAATAAGGCCTTACACTGTCTTGTCTTATAACTGGTTTCTAGGATTTTATGGTGCACCTATGGTGAGGAGCTGCTTCCTTCTGAGTATAGGAGGGGGCAGTGGCACCTGTTTCTTTGCTCTCTTGCAATCAGCCAACTGTAGCCTAGCTGTGCCCTGCTGGAACACTGTTAAATGTGAATTGCTGCATTCTTACTGATTTAGGATTCTCTTTTTTTCAATTCTATTAAGATTGAAAATTTTGCTGTACGGAAGTTTCTAAAGACATGCAAATCAGAATGTAGTAATGGGTCACACAAAAGGTATTTTAACACATTATTTAGGCAAACTGATACCTGTCCAGCTGCTTTACTCGTCTTTCCTGTGTGATGCAAGAGTGATTCTTTTTCTTAGCATGCTATAGTTTGAAAACAGATCCTGACTTGCAGAAGGTCTGTGCTGTCTTCTGATGTCCACTGAATGCCAAGCAGCACACTGAATAGTGTTGAGAGACAGAATAATTTGAGGTGAAAGCTCATGAGGCTTAGATTTAATCAAGTAGTTACATATGGTTTACAACGCTCGCTCTTCTGCTTGCAATGGTGCATGTACCCAAACACAGCTTCAGAGAGAGACAGGATTGTTTCCTGCTGTTTCACCAGTACGCTGCTATGAGGTACTGGTGTTCATGCTGAACCTTTCACGTCTGTGACGGAAAGGACCACAAGTGTTTTAGGGGAACCAGTGAGGCTGTATGGCTTCTCTGACAAAGATTCCCTTCCCCAAAATGTGTTTCTAATGCTGACTGTGATTTCTGTTAAGAGATTTGACTTGTTTCTTTTCATTTTCTCATTTGTTTAAGCAGGGTGGTGGTATGGCTGCAGAAAGGGAAAAAAAATTCACACAGATGCTGACACAGATAACTCTTGACACTTATTACCTTGAAACTGATACTGTCAAACTACTATGGTGTTCCTGAATAGTTTTGCCAATTTGGCAATAGAAAGCTTTATATACACAAATTTTGAAATGCTGTTATTTTCTATATATATTAATTTAAAATATGCTTGTACTTTTTTTCTAATATTTTGCAAATAGCTTAATTGTTTATGATGACTAAGAAGGTATTCAGTGCAGTAAGCTTTTGTTACCTTCAGGGACAAAAAAATTCCTTCCAATTCAAGTTTATTTTACCTAGCACAAATTAGAAACATGTTGAGTGTTTAAGTAGGTTTCAGGATCAGTAGCTGTGTTTTGGAATCATTCATGCTTTTTCCTTACATCCATATTTTGTATTTATTTCTAGCCCTAGTCAAGGCCCCTGCTGTACTGCACAGTGTAATTTCAAACTGAAGACCGATAAGTGTCGAAATGATTCTGACTGTGCAAGAGAAGGAATGTGTAATGGTGTCAGTGCTCTCTGTCCAGCATCTGAACCTAAGAAAAACTTCACAGACTGCAACAGGGGCACGCAAGTTTGCATAAAAGGGGTATGTTGTTTTCAAATCATGTGCACCTGCAGTTGTTTATTGTGAGCACGCTGTGAATAGTGTATTGTGAGGCACTGTATTGAGAGGTGATACGGTTACACTACTTAGTGGAGGAGAGTGTAAGATTAATCTTTTTCAATTAAAAAAAATATATATTGGTTTCAATCAGAATAACTGTGGAGGCCCCCCAAGTGTTAAGAAACAGGTAACAAATACCAAGCTAGCTTTAATATTTGAGAGAGTTCCATTTAAATATTTTTGTAAAAATTAGGAATATGAAAGTGTTGGGTTTGCTAGTTGCATCTTTTCATTCTTCTTCAGTCTTGGTCAGGTAATTTTGTTGCCTTTGAAAATTAGATATGCTATCAGTACGTGTAGAATTTGGTGTAATGAAAATCCACAGTTCTTCCACCCCTGTACATGTAACACAGATGTGCAAGCATATAGAATTACTCTGAACTGCCATTAGTTCCCTGGGTTGGAGTCTATGGCAGTTGCTATGAAATATTGATGGGAATACTCTTATAAATGGATCTGTGCTTACTTGGAAGCAGAAACAAGCAGAAGTCATCCACGTAAAGAGCTGTAACTCTCTTTGGTTTTAATCAAATGGTGCTGCTTATAATATTTTTTCAGCTGATTTAGAGTCGCCTTAAAGATAGAGGAATCCTCTTTATATAGTCACTTGAATTTTGAAACAAGATTATATATATTGCAGGCTACTCTGAGACCCTAAATGCAGATATGGTGTTAAATAAAATAGGGTAAATCACCTTTTAAAAAAACCCCCACATAAAATAAGCCTAAGTACTGCAATTGAATATTTAATGAACTTTTTTGTTTTATAAATCTTAGAATAAATTCAAGCTATTATTTTCATTGATAAGCTTCTTTGGACCTATGATTATGCTTTCAGCTATTAAAAATTAATATCTTTCTTAATGTCAGTGTGCTTAAAAGTAAAATTGATTATTGTGCTCTCATGCTTTTGTCTCAAACAGCAATGTGCTGGCTCTATCTGTGAGAAATATGACTTGGAGGAATGTACATGTGCTAGTTCAGATGGCAAGGACGATAGAGAATTGTGTCATGTCTGCTGCATGAGAAAAAGTAAGATTTGCCTGAATTGTAAGCATAAATGTAGGAGAAGGTAACTAAGGAATCTTCTCATGGGTTTATATGTTATTTTTTAACTTGAGAGCGTACTGTGATCTTGTGCATGCGTTCAGGTAGACACTGCATTGTATTTTATAGGAAGTAAATGTAGTTTGGGTTTTTACAGATGAATAGTAAATTGCAGATTTTTGAAAGCATTTTGAACAGTTGATCTCCAGGGTATTCATGCACATATGTTTCAATGCAAGGGCGCTTTGATTAATCTAATTTGTATTTGCTTTTCAGTGGAACCAGCTACTTGTGCAAGTACAGGCTCTAATCAGTGGGAGAAACACTTTGGCCGTAAAACTATTACTTTGCAACCTGGATCTCCTTGTAATGATTTCAAAGGCTACTGTGATGTGTTTATGAGGTGTCGGCTAGTAGATGCTGATGGCCCTCTAGCTAGATTAAAGAAAGCTATTTTTAATCCGGAGCTATATGAAAACATTGCAGAATGGATTGTGGTGAGTACTTGGTTTGTTATCAGTCTAACACAAAATTCTATTGTTAATCAATATTCCGAGTTGGTAAGTGTTGCTGGATATGTACAGTATTTCAGCATTCTTCAAAGGAGAATCAGGCCTTGTTTTACCAGTTTTTCTATAAGTACCTTGAGTGCAGCAGAGAAGTTTGACAGAACGATGGGAATGGAAACAACAAATACACAAGTCAATATTTTGTGTTAATACCTGTATTCACTCTGCTCTCTGTTTTGGTGTTAATGTTCACATTTTTAACTTACTGCGTTTTCCCTTTTTAACTCTTCATATTTGAATGCTCTGATTTCTTTTAAGGAACTAGATACATTGATCTCCAGCACTTCTTATTATGTTTACTGCACTAGATGACACTTTCCTAACAATAGACTGGGAGGAGAGCTACAGTGAAACACCATTATAGAGCTGCATAGTCAATTTTGCGTTGATTGGTTTAGACTTAGATACACTATAGCAGAGCTGTCTTCTCTGAAATACTCTTCTGATACTAGAATGAATATGAAGTATTTGGTGGGGGATTGTGCAAGAACGTTGAGGATGTTTTTCTTTAAAATATTACCATCTAATTAAGTGGAGTTTCAGAGTAGCTTGTTGATGACTTTGGTTGCTTGTCTCTCGTACATGTGTGCCAGCCCATCAAACTTCTTTACTTTTTTTTTTAGGCTTATTGGTGGGCAGTGTTGCTTATGGGAATTGCCTTGATCATGTTAATGGCTGGTTTCATTAAGATATGCAGTGTTCATACTCCAAGCAGTAATCCAAAGTTGCCTCCTCATAAACCACTTCCAGGTAATTAAGTTTATAGACAAATGTTTTCTGCTCAACTGTTCTGTTCTGAAGGGAAGCTTCAGTTATCCCAGCCTGCAGTTCTTAGTCTGGGATTGTGAAACTACAAATCCAATTCATGCCAGTGAAACAACTCCTAAGAATGCAATTTTTGCCTTGTTTTCCTATACCATAATCTGCATATCAAAAGAAAGCTTTGAAGACCTTTTCTAAGTCGGAGTTCCTTTTATCTCCAATTCCATGCTACATTTTGTGAAAATCATCCTGCTTAAGGAACTGTTGTTGAGATAATAAAAAGTATTCTGTAAATACTTCATGCAGTTAATTATGCTTGCAGATTTGAATGTGATGCCTTTCAGAAAGAGTTGCATTTAATTTGCATGATTGGGTAACTTCTCTGGAAATAATTTCTTTTTTAAAATTACTTTTAATCGTGTCTACTGTTCTTTGAAACAGGCACTTTAAAAAGGAGGAGACCACCACAAACCACTCAGCCACCACAGCGGCAAAGGCCCCGAGAGAGTTATCAGATGGGACATATGAGACGTTGACTGCAGCTTTTTGCCTTGGTTCTTCCTAGTGCCTACAATGGGAAATCTCACTCCAAAGAAAACCTAATAAGTCATCGTCCCCGGTCTAATGCTCAAAAATTGAAGAGGAAAAAGAAATTAAAGCACGCTATGCCCTCAAACAAGTGGAAATGGTTAATTTTCAATGAGCGAATCTTCCAGCTCAAAAAGAAGAAAATTGTTTTTCTTGCGTATTTTTAATTTAGTGGCACAAAGTCCTAGAGTATCATGATTCTTTCCCCCTTCTGTGCTCTTCATTGCTGCATTTTCTTCACTTGCAGGCAAATATGGCTGTAGTAAAACTTTTACTCAAGAATTGAAAAAAAAAAATTCTATTTTTCAACTGGCAGACAAAGCTAGGAAGCTAGACCACCTCAGCATTGGAGACATTACTTGTCAATGTATATACATTGTTATATGCAGACATGTATTTCTAACGTACACCCGTACTTGTGTGCAATTGTAAACAAGAGAATTGCAATATGGATGTTTCTTTGTATTATAAAACTTTTCCGCTATTAATGAAGAAATTACTGTTTAATTGACATACTCAGGATAACAGAGGATGATGGTGTGTATTGGTCAAGGATCCTGTGATGCTTTACACAGCAATTTTGAATCAAATCAAACTTTTTTTTATCATGATCAAAATTGTTTCAAGCACTCATTTCATCTTTATCAAACAGCTGCTAAGACGTAGCATACAAGATTGGATGGTCTTTTAGCGACATAGCAGGTGTTCTGTAAACTTTGCAAATGCCAGAATGTTTCAGAAATGTTTTGTAGAAGTGTCTGATTTCTTGTAGCTCAGCCTAAATATTTTTAATTCGTTTGATTATTCGGTTAAATAATGAATAGTTAAATGAAATATTGCCATGCTTTATTAGAAAATTCTGCTTGTTACTCAAACTTGTTTTAAAAATTACAATGCGTTTATTTGGGCTGTTCAGATAATCATACAGTATGGTAATTAAGTTTGTCTTCTGAGGGATGTGGAAAGAAAGAAAAGTTGTAGGTTTTTTATTTTCTAATTTATCAGATATGCGTGTAACTTTTCAGCATGATACTGTTGATCAATAACCACTAAAGTAGAGCGATTTGCCCAGCTACTGTGGCAGAGTTAAAATTGTAGTTAGGACTACCAATATTCCCACATTTTACATCAGTAGTGAAGTTCAACAGCACAATGTCCCATTCCAAAGTTTATATTACGAATGTAAATAATTGGCATTTTTGAAAGAGGAAACAAAAGAAGTCTTAAGGTGCTTACTGCTATGCAGGAGATGAAAGGGGGCATTACAAAATGTTTAAGCTTGTGATATATTTATTGCTTGTTTTCCAAAAGCACCGAGCTAATTAGAGACGCAAATGGCTATAATTTTCCTGGCTTTGCTTAGGAGAAAATTTACTAAGGGATGGACAGGCTTCCTTTGTTTGTTTTTTATTTTGTTTTGTTTTTTAAGAGTATAAGGTTTACACAATCATTCTCATAATGTGACGCAAGCCAGCAAGGCCAAAAATGTTACAGAATATAATGGGATCTCTTCCTTGTAAACTTGTACAGTATGTGGTAACTTTTTCAAAATACAGCTTTTTGTACATGGTTTAGAGACAAATTTTGTACATGAAACCCCAAGTCCAATAGACTATATAAATAATTCTAAATGATCTTAACTAGTTAGAAGTGTATGTAGTTGCTTTTAAGTCATTTTAAATACATTTGTTTTAAGACTGTGCAAAGATTGGAAGTGGGTTTGCATTTCTAAAATGGTGACTTTTCTTCAGCAAGAGTTCTTAGTAACTTCTTGAGTGTGGTAGACTTTGGAACATGTAAATTTTTTGCCTGTGATGTTATCCTGTGGTAGGATTTTGGCAGACAAACGCTGCCCTGTTTTATTTTGAGTCTAAGTTAAACGTTTTCTGCAAACAGAAATGTGCACTGAACTCTCCACTGCAAGTCAAGATGTGGTGAAACAGAAAGAAAGTTCGAGACAATGAAATGGAATACTACTGTCGATTTCATGTCCACTGTGTTTTATACAGTATCTTTTTTTGTTCACTTTGGAAATTTTTACTAAAAATGCAAAAAATAAAGTATTGTGCGAAGATATGTAAGGTTTTTTGAAACTTGAAATGCATTAATAAATAGACTTGATGAAATTACCTGAAGGCCCATTTACTCTTTGCACACTGAAACGGAAAGGAATATGCAGATTCTACCTCCTTCTTTTTTGGCATTCGCTGCAACGGGCTGTTGGGCCAAAAAGTAATTGTACCATCTTTACCCTGTCGAAGTGCTCCTCCCAATTTTAACATCATACAGTTAATATAGGAGTAAATGTTTTACTGTAACTTTCTTGAGGAAAAGCCTTAAAATTACCTTTAATTTATTTGTATGATCACAGGAGTGCAGCTTTCTCAGACTGTACTTTGAACATGGAAGCTGGTTACTGGTGCGGTACTCAGGCCTGGCCGTGTAGCTGCTGAACAATCCCTTCTGAAAGGAGATTTTTGACAAGGAATACTAGAATTAACATGCAATACTCTGCACAGCTGATGGACCAGGCTTTCAGAAGGAGCAAATTTACTTTTTGCAGGGTGTTTTAAAACTGCTTAGTTGGGTCTCTGTGTGTTCATGTGTGTTGTATAGTTGATTTAAGTGTTAAGACTGCTTTTTAAAGGCAAGTCCTGCCAGCTAGTCTGTCATTCTTGGGGCCTTTTGTTGACGATGACCTGCTTAGACATCTGTTTCCCTGTGCAGCATAGGCTTTGATGTAATCAAAACATTGAGAGTTCCTTCCTTGTGATACTTTTTTTCTCCATGGGTTTTTTTTTTTAATAGAAGCGCTTCCCCTTGTAGCTAAATGGCATTTTCAAGGCAAAAGGTATTAAAAGCAAATTGGTTGGAGCAGAGCCCTTCAGTAAATCAGCATCATAGATGCCTAATAGATTTGGTGGTGGTTGCACTTAAATTTCTGCCTAGGAATGCAAACCAGAGGGATAGAAATAATGCCTAAGCATAAAAAGTACAAGTTTTGTGTATATTTTAAAGTGTGTTTGGGGAAAGTAAATTAGTACATAAATGGGTATATTTTTTCTAAGTCATATTTGACCTGATAATCGCTAGTTGTAGCTGTTAATCTTGTGTTTCTTAATGTTTTGGTCATTAAATGTATACACTCATCTCTGGTGTTAGAAGCATCTACAGTCAGAGTGCTGTGAATGGGAGAAGGGCAGCAAACTCCTCTTACACTGTACAACTGTATTTATTCCATACAAACTGTAAGCCAATGATCTCGTTTGCCTTTTAATTAATGTTCCGATGTTTCTTTCAGGAAAAAGCTACAAAAAGAGGGAAGACACTTTTGCTTGTGATTTCTGGAGGCTCATTATTACAGAGAGGTGGTTAAAAGGACAGCAGCTGTTACATTGTTTGGAGCTTTGGGTGCCCTGACAGGAGTAGGCTCCTGAAGGCTTTCAAGGTCTCAGTTCAGTTGTGTGGAGTAGGAAAGGAATAATTCCGATGAGCAAAAGTGAGGTGCTGCTATAGGAACTGCAATTGTAGGTATGACTTGGTGTTATGTTGATGCATTGTAAGATTGAGTATGCTGCAACATGGGTTTTGTTTCATTTTTGCATCAGAAATCGGTGTAATGGCTATCAAAACAGGACAGGATTTATTTGGTCACATGGTTTGTGAAAAATGCCACAATAAATATCTTCATCTTGGCAAGAGTTCAAGTACTAAATTTTAATTTTCCTATTTGACTTTTTGAAGCTTTTGGATTGTGTTCCTGAGGGTATACTACTAGCTTGTTTCAGATAACCCGGAGGATGAGGACTTCTGAGGTGTCTGGGGAAAAGCAAACTGCAGCATCCCTGTTACCTGAGGACTGTACGTGTTGACAAACTGTAGACATCCCTCAGCTTTTTTGCACCTGCTTTTCCTCAACTAATGTTTTCCAACTCATTTTCCTAAAGGTTAGATCCCTCTATGGGCCTTCTTAACAAGTGACAGTACTATGCAATGCTGATTCTAATGTCTGAAATGCTTCTAAGTGTGTTAGGATGTGTAACTGCATGACAATCACGACTTGAAAGGCGCTGTCAGTACATGTTTTACATCATACAGACCACGTCTCAACATCTCTCTAGTGTTTCTTTTTCAGGTACAGAGAAACATTGATGTTGTTTCTGTGCTGGAGAAGCAGGACAGTCCAGTTCTTTTCAGTCTTTGTCTCTTACTCTGTCATCCTTCAGTGTCTTCTGAACAAAGCTGCTTTTGAGGAGTGTGGGTAGGATTTGGTTCAGGAAGCTTACAGGGTTCAGAGCTGAGAAAGTTTGGTGATAACCAGCGTTGCTGATGCAGTTCCGATGATGGTATTTCAATTCTTCTATAAATTGACAAGTCTTTTATGAACAAAACAACCCTAAACATAGAGAAGTAAAAGTGGCAGATCTTTAGCTTTTTCCAGAAATGAAAATTGAATTTCTGGCAACAACGCAGGGAGATGGATAACTTGCATTAGGCACACAGGCATGCTTCCCTCTCTGTTACCTCTCTGTCTCATCTTTCATTGTGCTTTTGGAAAATTAAAATGGCCACATTGTCATTTGTTCCTTGTCTGTCGTTCTTTGGGACGTGGTCCATTTTAACTTCATGCCCCTTAAAATGCTGTCATTGGGTCTCTAGCAATTGAGTCTCTCCAGTGGATTAGAACTAACACAAATGTGGAAAAAAACCCACCAGTCATGGGCTAAAAAAGGTCCAGTACTTACTGCCCTGTTTCAGGGATATGTATTGCTGAAATTTCCCTCTCCTGTGTACGCTCCTTTCCCTTTTGGATACTGTATTCAAGTGACTGATTTTTATAGAATCATAGAACACGTTGCAGAGCATTAATAAAACAATTATGGTAGAGAATTGAGGTACTGGGGATAACGACATGAAGGATGGGATTAATCAGTTAAATTGTATTTTTTTTTTACTTAGGTAGAAGTACTTTTTGTGTTCAAAATTACCAATTGGTTGCATTGAGCAAAACCTTTTAAAGCACAAACCTTTGGTTTTAATTCTATTACATGAATTTGTGTGTAAATAGAGAAATATTTCTCCTAATCAAGGTGCTACTCCAAGTGACCATTTTACATGTCAGATTAGCTTCTGAAATTGATTCTTCAGGAAGGACAACCATTCTCATTTGGAAAGTAAGTATGCTTCAGTTCCCATCATATTACGTCAGCCTTCCTGTTTCTGCATTGAATGTTCTGGTTTGTGTAAAGGAATGGTAGTTACTGAAAACAGCTTTGAAAGTTAGAAGTTAATATTCTGAATGGTCACCAAAGATGTTTGCACTCAACATTTGATCACTGTTCATTGCTTGCAGGATTGTGGGCTCTGCACAGGTTGTTTATTCATTGTGCTTTTTAAATAAACCACACTTTAATCCTGATAACATCTGTATATTTTAATTCAAAATCCCCTACAATATTTTGGTATGGAAAATATGCTTTGCTCCAGGCCTGAGGACTCTTGCGCTTTTTTTACTGCTCAGACGACATTTTAAATTAATTACATTCAGAATACAGAGCTGTAGAAACATAATTTTTAATGAATCTTGTGCGTTGCATTACAAAGTGAGAGATGAAGTACTGACATACGTATCGACTTCTATTTCAGTATGCACTAGCCATAAAATAAAACTAATCTGAGACAATAACGCTTCTTTATGTAGTTTCTATTCTGGCACAGGAAAGAAGGAAAATATATATGTTTGAATTTAGACAGTTTGTTTATATGCACTGAAGATGTTTGAGAGTTTTACCTGTGCAGTTTCAAATCAGGCTAAAATCTGCTAAAAAGTGATTCAGAATGTCAGGCCTTACCCAACAAGTAAATAGGATTTTAATGCAAAAAGTTAACTGAACGTAGTTCTGCTAGAATTGCATGTAGTGTATTAAGCATCATTAAAATAATTAAATTGCTAGTCATTTAAATCCATAATTAAAATAGTCAGCAAAGCATTTTCCAAGAGGACAAAGCTTAGTATAACATTTTTAGGTGCTATAGTTATTTGGCTTGTCATACAGTCCTGAAAGATAGCTCAAGCATTCTTTGTGTTGAGATGCATTTTGAGTGTTGAAGTAAAACCTTCAAACTCTTTAACAGTGTTACCTAGTTGTGAATATTTTAATCTATGAATTGGTTTACTCCCCCTTTATTAAGAAATAATTAAAGAAAGTCTTAACTAATAATAGTCACAATTAATATTGCAAAGTAATAGGAAATGAGGCACCTTTTTCCTTTAAAACCAAGAAAATTATTTTTTTCAAAGGCTTATGGCGACGATCCGTTCAAATAGTAATCTTTTCTAGTAAACGTGGTTTTTTTAAACTTTAAACAATTTAAAGTTGTCAGATGATGTTGATTAAATTGCTTATTGATCACTTTGAGAGTAGAGTCATAGATTAACAAAGAGCATATTTCAACTTAGTTGATCACAAAATTAAATATTTTCATGTATTTCCTTCACCACTTCTGAAACTATCAGGATATTTAAATTTAAAGTAGCTCTGTATTTTTTTTACATTTTACTAGATGTATAGGATGTTGCATATACTTTTGGTGAGCAGCGTTTTCTGTTGATGTTCATTTTCTGTTTTGTCTCCGAAAGCGATCTTCACATCTCACAAAGGTTTTCTCTTGGGCTGGATGCAGGTGGATGTTGTCAATGCTTTGAGAACAAAATGTCATTCTGGAAAACAGCACAGCATGTAAGCATAATGGTATCATTTAGGACTACTACTATCTGTATAAAGATATACTTTCTAGATATGCTGAATCAGACTCTCTGGATCCTGTCTCTTACAGGTGGGGACGTGATTGGTTTTGTAGGCTTTTGAGGGAAGAGATGTGTCTGGCTGCCAGAGGAGGCAGCTCCCACATACGATGTGCATTTTGCTTCCGATTCTCTCTGGTATCGTTCCCCCCTTAATTTCCCTGACAAGCCAAGATTGCACAGAAAAAAACCACAGCATGTTGTTAGTGTCCATGAAAATCTTGACACGAACTCCTGCGTCTGCTTGTAGCCAAAAGATCTGGTAAGGAGCATTAGGTACCTGAAGATACCAGCAGCTTTTTTTGCTAGTATAATGACTCTCCACCTCAGTAACGTGTTTCCTAGGATTTCTTAAGTACATCAGTAGTAATTGGCTTCTGCCAGGTTACTGACACCTGAATTGGACAGGAGAAATTTTTCATATACTCAGAAAAATGAGTATAGCTGACTTAGCCTTTCACAGCCGCCTTTTCTTTTTCTAAAGGTACAGGAATCTGTATTTAAACAGAGCTCTCTAACTTGCAGTTACTATTACTATGCTTAAATTTGTTTTGGCAGCTAGGTCAGTACTGATTTGAGATCAATCTGTTTTCAAAACAGCAAGGGATGATAGATTTTTTTTTTAATTGCAGGAGCATGTGCCAAGTGCTGGATTAGGAGGGGAAAGTGCCTACAAAATAGATTTTTGGGGGGACAAACCCCAAGCAAATATGAAAATGTCTTATGAAAATGTCTCTCTAATTGGTCTGATTTGTCTTTAGGGATTCTGTGTCAAGGAGATGCAGCTCTACCAAGAAATACTGTTCTACAGAAAGTCTGCAATAGTTACAACTGGTGCTATTAAGAAAGAGATTGTAGCAAGGAAAAAAATCACTTTCTAAGACTGAACCACAGTTACAAGGTAAGACATGCTTTTCTCATTAACCTTAATTAAACTGCTCAGAAATTTCTCAAAGGATTAAAGCAGTGGGAATCATTACAAGTTTTGTTATTCTGTCTTCTGGCTGAAATTTCTTTGTGTGAATAAGCAGTTTCAAAAGTGTTATTAGCATTGGTGTATGTAGAAAATAAGGCCACTTAGACTTGGCGATCCAGTTCCAAAGCAATCATCAGGAAAAAAAAATACCCACACCTCTCCCTACCCCCCAAAAACCCCCACAAAACAATCACACACACACACACACACACACAAATTCAGTTTGCATTCAGAATTCTTTTTCTCCAGAAAACTGCTCCCTACTGCTACAGAGTTCAGCTGACAAAATTCATATGACTGATTTCATACTGTAGGAAAAAGCACAACCAGAGCTCAAAAATTACTGTCAAATACCAATGGAAGTATGGTATGTACGAGTGTGGATAGTCTTTCTTTGTCAGGACTGGTCACGTTATGTTTTCCCACCACAGACATTTCAAAACGTCTGTAGTTGCAACTTTGCTTCCATGGTTTATCGCTCCAGGGACC
This sequence comes from Porphyrio hochstetteri, assembly GCA_020800305.1. Classification (NCBI taxonomy): domain Eukaryota; kingdom Metazoa; phylum Chordata; class Aves; order Gruiformes; family Rallidae; genus Porphyrio; species Porphyrio hochstetteri. The sequence continues at coordinate 6,691,618 of CM036915.1, read as the reverse complement.
TCTTACACAGCCTGCATAGTGTTATTCATTATCAACTACCAGACACTGACTGGCTTTTAAATGAAGGAGACAAAAATAATAGAATTTCATGATAAAATAGTTCAATGAATAATCAGATGACTGTAGTTCTGCATGTGATCCTTCTAATGAGGGCTTTCAAGAATGATGATGCTGAGTTTCTCTATGAAGTGGATATTCAAAGTCAAATAATTAAGATTTGGCATGTTTTTTATAAATAAAAATTCAAATTTTTCATGGCTCTTATCTTGGAATCGGTATCTTGCATAGTGTCTGTTTCTCTGAAATTTCATGTGGTCCTTATGGAGTGAGATAATCACATTCCAAAAATAAGTAATAAATTGTCATTGGTTATTGTCGTGATTGTATAGAAAAATTGCACTGCAGAACTTGTTAATTTTTTTCCTTGGATTTATATTCTAACTCCTTCTCTATTCTTTATTCCCAAGTGACAACAAAATTGTCCCCCAAGGTTCATGTGCCTTAAATTCAGACTGATGGCAGTAGTGAGCCAGAACATTTCCCACTAGTCATTCCTGACCTCAGAACAAAATCCTAAACATCTTGCGGCCCGACTGAGAGGAAGGCGAGAGAGCTGCAGGTCGGACAGGGATAAATTCATCTTTGAGGTGAGTGCTGGGACTCCGGTGCTTGTATTTGAACTAGGATAACCTGTGTGCCAAACACAGGTGTTATTACAGAACATTACACTTACTTTTGCTGTGTTTCCCCTGCTTTCACTCTTATTGTCTTCACTATAATTCCTGGTCGACGGGTGCCTTTTGTCCATGGTATTATGGTTTGAACAGTGTCCCAGATATTTTCCCAAACTGCAGTTCCTTCCCATTTGAACTTAACCATTATTAGCTCACCAATATCAGTGTCCAGGGTGATGAGGAAAGAGTAGGTTTTATTCCCACTAATGCCTTCAAATCTGCAGAAAACAAAACCAGAGCAATGCTTTCTTAATTATTATTAATTAAAGTAAAAAAAAACCCCACCCTAAAATTTGTTTCTCTTCTCTTTAAAACCAAAGAATGAACTATGTTTCTTCCTTCTCCAGGGGCAGGGGGAGAAGACAGAACATTACTGTCTCTAGGATACTTTTCCTCCAGGTGCATAAAATAGTGAACTATGACAATGTGCTAGAAAAGTGCTTGAAAAGCTGGTGTCAATTATATCTGACAGCGAAAGAAAAGGTCCCATAATAGTGTCTGTGTTCTTTTGTCTGATAGTGCAAATGCTGAGCCACATTGTTGCCTTTGCTTTTGTTACTGAGATAGTGTCCATCATGAGAAATATCCAAAATTCTTTACCTTATTTACAGTGGCTTAGTTATTTGTGTTTTAATTGATTAGACCTCCCTGTGTTAGCCAAGGGATGGACCAAATGTAAGTGGACGGGATACTTAAAGCTCAGGGAAACTTCCAAGATTACTAAGTTTGTTTTATAGAGACTTTTCATGCAGAAAACATGTGAACACTGTAAAAGTTGGTGATTTTTAGTGAGTATGGGTGAATTTTCCAGTTCATCTTCACTTAACCGCACCAAACCATTTTACTCATAGCGTGATTATGTACGTGATACAGTAAATTGGCACCATGTTTCTCACCTGCACAGTGACATGTAATACCAGTACTCACAGTGTAATGGGCAGGTTTTTAGCATCCTCCTTAGTGCCTGTGAGAGAGATGGTAAAAGTTGGGTCTATCTTCTTGCCTTGGATTTCATTGATGAAGTGAATCTTGAACTGATAATGATAGACTGTAGAAGGGAAGAATTTGCAAAGTGGTGAAAAGGCAATTGTGTCAAACAGGCAATAGGTTTTTCAAGCAAAAAGAATTCTGCATTTCAGAGCAGAAGCTTGATTGATATTTCCATCTTATTTTTAAGAAAAATTTGTTGCAATTAAATCATCATCAATAAATCATCATCCTTTTTTCTCTGATTGTTGCTGTGCTGTGTAGTCAGTGCTTGGGGCCCTGTTGCTCTATTCAAAAAGATGGAGAGAAAAGATAACGTGGGTTCAGTTCCTGTTGTAGGACAAAACATTCTTCCATGGGAAATACTGCAGCTTTTCTGAAGTTTAATTGTTAGAATTTCTGCAAGACCTCTAGGTAACCAGCAGACAAAGCCCTATGACAGGACACAGCTAGAGACCTATGATACAATGTAGTCAGGCTTTTTCTCTGATCAGCTAGAAAATTGCCCTGCAAATCAGATGACTCGCAAACTTTCCTTGACTGCATAATGAGATATTGTGCTTAGCATGCATCTGTTAACAATATGACTTTGTTCAAGCACATAACTATAAGAAAGAGTCATTAATACTTTGAGATTTGGTGGGTTTCTGGAAGAACAGTGTTTAGGAAGACTTTGAACTGAATATTGTCAGAATGAAGAATGCCTGAGAAATCATCAGTGTACTGACTACGTGCAGTTTGACATTTAGTAAGTTATGGGGGGAAAAAAACAAGAAACAAAACACCAAACCCCAACATGTGGTTAGATGCCTTGTGATGACAATCTTGGCAGCTAGATTTGAATGTCCAAAACACTCATCTAAGTCTAGTGATTTTACCAGCTGCCTCCTTAACAAAGCTGATAGATTTAGGTGTTAAGGAAAAACACCCTAAGTAGTTTCTGTCAACAAGGACCACAGAATATTGGGTAGAATTCAGGGTGCTGTATTTATCCTTAACAATCAGGTTACACGTGGGAAACTGTTCCAGTAAACATTTCACTGTAGGTTTTGAGATGAAAGATGCTCTTGTCTCATTTCCTCTCCTCACCCACTTCAGGCTTCACGACACTGAAAATGGCTCCACTATATTACTAAGGGAGTCATCTTTTTATGTATATGCACGGATAGATTTTTTTTTCTAATTGCAGCTCTGAGTGTTTGCAGTGGAAGATATTTGCCAGAAAAGGTGTATCTTGCGGTGTTATTGTTGTTTGTTAGTGAACAATGTCTTTTCTTTTGAAAAGGTGCCACTCAGTAGAAAACAAAATGGCTGATTCTTTGTGGCAAACCTGATGGGGACAAAGTGGGCAGAGGGGCTTGCTTACAGATCATTTTTATTACTATCCTGTCTTTCTTGTGAGTTTTCTCTCCAATCAATTTTTACAAATTGATTGCTCTGGTAAAAATTGTATGTTCTGATAAAGCCTAGACTTTCGGTGTGGTTATGATGTTCACTGTAAGGAAAAAGCTGTGCATATTCAGATAAAACCACTGAGTTAGGGTCCCAGCACAGCTTTATTGTAAATATTAACTTTTGTAGCTACTATTTTTTATTTGCCCTGGGTTAATGTATGCTCCAGAAAATAATGCCATTAAATCAAAAAATGAAATGTCAGATTTTGTGAAGATGCAGAATACAGTTTCTCAAATTTCTTGTTTGGGCTTCTCACATGATCTTCAAACATTTTTTTAAGAGCATTACAAAGATGACTTTGTATGCGCCCTCCCACAGTTGCTGCCTTGTTTGGGTACTTTTGTGAAAGGAAACCATTGTCTGCGGCACCAATATCTGCATATATGCCACGGACCTGTTTTTGAAGCAAAACCAGTTTCGAGCATAAAAATCCATTGTGCTTAAAATTTAAATCAAAGTCAAAAGGACACAGATATTTTACCACAAGCTGAAACTGTGTGTCCAAAGAACGCACCACGGGGGTTGCATTTCTGTGCTTGGGTGTTGTGGTAGCAGACACCATGTCCTTACAGCAACTAATTTTCCCGGTTCTGACAGTGACCTGACTGCACTGCAGCACAGTAGCATAGGGAACTTAACACAGCCTCTAGCATTTTTAAAATCTACTTCAGACAGCTTCCTGAGGTGTTTTAAAAAGTTTAAGAAGAGATTCAGCTGCTCAAAGCATCAGTCAGGGCTGAGCAGACACCCCTGGAGTCATCACCAAACACTTCACTGCTGTGTTAGTGGAAGATGTCCAAAATTTATTTTTAAGGTACCTGAATTTTTGTTATTTTTTTAAGAATCCATGATGGATTGAGTAGTTGAGTACTTGGGCACTGTGAGGAAACAAGGTGTAATGCAAGCAGCACTTTAAAGCATTTCTCCTTGGAACTGAAAAGGCCTTGAGTGACCATTCCAGGGTGCACTGTGGATATTCAAAATGCTTCCCTAGCCCTGATGCCTTGGGCAGAGGACAAGCAGGCTGACCCCTCTGAGAGAACGGAGGCACCCCCTTTCTGGCTGTGTTGGGCAGAATGGACTGGCCCTGGCAGCAGGTGATGAGGGGGTGAGGGCCCCCTGGGGCTGTGGGACTGTGCTGTGGAGCAGGGGGTTTGCAGGGCCTCAGAGCTGAGGAGAAGGGCGGGGCAGGGCTGTGGTGCAGCAGGGCCCAGGGGCTGTCAGAAGGATGCTGGCCACTCATGAGGAGGTGGGTGCACCTCACAAGTGTCTTCCTGCGTGGTGGCCTGAAGCTCTGAGTAGGAGCCTGGCCCAGGCTGTGCTGCGTGGTTGCTCACCATAACTCTTGTTGATAGCCATGGAAGCAGGTAGGAAGGCGGAACACCACATGCTTCTCTTGGAAGAGGCGTGTCTGTGCCCTTTGTCCCACACAGCCCTGCTCTTTCTTGTTTTAAAATGAGCGTAAAACCTTCCCACTGGCAGGTGAATGTCTGCTCAGCAGCTGCAGCCACCTGTGGGCTGACAACTGTGAGTTGTAACCAGCCTCCAGCCAGGCCATTTTATAATGGAGATTAGCAGATAGGCCCTGTTTCCCTCTCAGACTACTTCCCCTGCTCTATCTGGTTGTACGTACAAGAAACCACATTGATTTGTCTGTCTGAGCTTAGAAAATTGTTACTTTCTGCTCTTGATAAAGTAATTTAATAGAGATAAAGCTAGGGTACTAGTCACTTTATTTTAGTGCTGCAGTTCAGCCCTGTAAAAGTCCATGTTATTCTGTTCTCTAGCCATTGTTTGAAAAGTAATAATTTATATGTCATTTTGTAGACTAATTGCAGATAAAATTCGGGCAAACTCGGAACAGGAGGTTTTATAGGCCTCCCAGAGCAATTACGTTGCTTTTTTTGGCTTGGCTGTATGCCTGCGTGTGTTCTAACAAACTGGCAGAGACCGGTTATAGCAAAGTCCTGTAGATCAGGACCCTAAGCATCTCCAAGGCCTCAGATCCACAGTTACCCTGTGGCAAGTAGGCAGCATGCTTTTGCCACGCAGAAATACTAAAGATTCTCAATCTTGATGAAAGGGCACCCAGATGGACTACCAGGATTCTCTGTTTTCTCAGCAAATTGGTTATTCTCATGGATTTTATAAGCTTTAATAAAATAAACAGGATCACAAAGTATAGGCTCTTTCTGACTTTGTGATAGATCTGGAGAATGTAACAAGTATTCCCACAAACCTTTGAAAGGCATATGTGCTCTTGTTTTCAAAAAGAGTTGTCTACTTTTTGGTAGCTTTTCCTCCCGAATGTTGTAGCCCAGTGTGTTGCACCGGTTCTTCCTACAGCTGAGGCACAGACCTTTGTTGAAAGTGTTGATGTCGTTGCACCAGTATGCTGTGCTTTGCTTATCCTTGTGAAGCAGAGAATCGATGAATAAATGAACTGACCTCTCATGGGCACATTTCACAGTTTGAGTGATGCCTGAAAAAAATGCAAACAGCAAAATTTTGCATGCCCTTGTTAGTCTTAACTGCAGAGCACGGTAACCACTTACATGTTATTGTTTCTCCCCCTCCCCTTTACTACTAAAACATCATTATTTTTCCTCAGAAATCATATATTGTGGCATAGCAACTTTATTTTAGGATCATCCAAAAATAGTTTAGCTGAACCCACATTATAATATAATTTAATAATTTTCTGCTTAAACTTGTCTGGGCTGACTCTTTAAGATGGTAAATATGAGCCTTGATTTCATTGTCTTGGCTCTTTTGGTCAGTATGAAATACAATATGAGACTTTATGCAGCCTTTCAGATCATGCCATGTTGAAGGCAGCAGCCTCACTCAGAATGCTTGAACACTGCTGTCTTTTGGATGCTTACACATTTTGTCCCTATCACAATGACAAACTTGTTGAATTGAATTTTGCTTGCAGCTATTACTGGGGAAAAAGAAGGAAAAAAGTATTAAATGCATTTAAAAAATATTAAATACATAGATCTGCTTTTATGAGAAGCAAATATCTTAAGTGTTGTTGAATTACAAAAGTTATTTTCCTCTGTGTAGTCAGGATAGATCATGATGGACTGTGTTTATATGTCTCCAATGGCAGGTTTTGTAGCTGATGCTTGGTTTCACATTTGTTTTGAATTCCCTGCTAGCAAGTAAGGCCTACTTTTAGATAGTGGGATGATAATTGAGAAATATTGTTACAATGCAGTACATTGGGTAAGCAGTAATCTTTTGGGATTTTTCAGTGAACAGTTCTGGTTGTCACTGTGCATCAGCTACCTTATCTGTTTTCAGTATGCTGCATCCCTTTCTCTATATGCTTATGTTTAGGTACACTAGAACTAAGCTTCTGTATATAAAACCTAGCCTGGAGCATTGGCAGCCTGATCCCAGAGAGAGCATCATCTGCACAGCTGAAGGACGGGAAAGTGGGAAGAGATGAGCTAAGGAGGTGAGTAGTAAAGCCCTGTGTTTTCTTTTATTTGAAAGAATTAATTGGACACTAGATGAAACTGCCTTGATTAAAGTTTCCCATTTTCTCTAAATTTGTTTTCCTTAAAACAAATACCTTTGAAATTATTCAGAAGTGCTTGACAGCAGGATGCTCATGACCTCATTTTCGGAAGTGGCAGGCAGCCAAATTCCTTACTGGAGTCAGTAAGAACACGTTGAACTCAATACATGTAAAAATCAGCAAACCAACTTCTTGCATACAATGGGAGATAATACTCCCCTTAGGTACTGTTTAGAACCATAGTGATAAGTAAAGTTTCCCAGAGAGAGTGTCTGCAGCTGCAGCACTGCTTCCTGTTCTGTGCCATTGGTTCTTACCAGTGATTCCATATTGTGCAATGTGATTGTAGACATGCATGATGTGACAGCCAGGCTGAAAGGTGCCTCCATTGGGATAAAAATCAAAATGAGCCACGGGCTGCTTGATGCCAACACTGAGACCCATGTGCTGTTTAGTGAATGTATGGATTGCATCTACAAAGTTTGCATCATCTGGAGATAAACGGTCTGTTGATGACATTCCTTCAAATAAGGGACCAGCAGGGTCAAGGCCTGCAATAAATGCAAATACTCCAGTTGTGATACAGTGCAGATGGGATGTTCTTTTACTGTTACGAGAAAAGTCCGTGATTAATTATTGAAAACAGACAACAGTGATACTTTACAAGGTCTTTTCACCGATACAAACAACGCTAGGAACACTTGTACTGCAGAGGGTACGTGGTTACACCAAAACGTAAAGTAAACATGGGTGCTGTAGTAAACAGTGACTGCTACCTGCACAAGGACACAGGCCCGGAGATAGATGTGTTTGTTATAGGCAAACCATGCACGCTACTGCTTTGCTACTTGAGGGATGTTTACTTAATTTTTTCAGACTCTAGAGGTCATGCATTTCAGGGGCCTTTTGAAGACACCAGTCCCACAACAAGGTTCACTTTTAGCCCACATTTGGGACCTGAAATTTTATAAAGCGTCTCTTGTTGCTTCAAAGAGCAATACGTCTGCTGGATGTTGTTTATAATGATTTTTGGACTTTAAAACTCTTCAAGGCAAATTACCACAATGTTCAGAAAAATATCAGCAGACTTGGAGTCTTACTAATATTTTTTTAGTTTGCTAGATTTTTTTGTATGGTGCTTCTTTGGGTTGGAAACTAATCTATGAGACAGGACTGCCTTCAGTTTCCACAATAAGCTTCTAAATTTGAGATTCGTCTGTTGGGGCTATGGACTAATGTAGTTGCATAGATGTAACCGGACAAGACTAGTAACTCAGGCTACAAGTAGGAATGGCATCCTGAAGGCATACGTTTGCTTTTAATTTTAATAGCTTTTATTACTATGAATTTTTGGAGCTTAATGTCACAAGTTACAATAACTTTTGCTGAAGAATGCATATAGTTGGTACAATAAATAATGTGTTTTGATGTGGTTTATTTATCCATTGTCAAGGTTTGATGTACTAATAAGGCTTGAACAAGCAGTGCTGATGAACTGAAGTCCTTCAGTGTATACACAGGTGTAATACCACAGTAAAATCAGCATTTTGGCATGCTGACACTTTCACAAGAGCTGAGTGTAGAAAGCAGTATGCTTCATGACAGTGAATCCAAGATCAGAATTGTGACTTCAAACTGCAATCGTGTATGTTTGCCTTGCCTTGCTCCCAAATCAGATGGAAGTGTTTTCTCTAACTTAAATGTAGCTGATGTGGGCAGCATGTAAAATGCACTTTTGTTTTGGGTGTGTTTCAGCTCTCACTGTGCATTAAGTGTGGTACTGTTTAGAGTGTATCAATAGCCTTATAAATCTATTTTCATTACATCTGTAATTAGTACGGTTACAAGGCATTACAGAAGGTTCAACATGCTGCTGGTCAAAACAGTCAAGTGTTATGGTGCATCTGTTAGGGATACCTGACTTGTATTTGCTGCATGAGCAATGTCGTGCAACTGAAAGCTCATACACAGTTAATTTCCTTAAAGTAATTTTCTTTTTAAAAATAGTTGCCAACAATGAGCAGTGCATTTGAATGGCTTTGGGTCAAGATAGTGACCAAACATCTGAAAGACTAATAGTTTAAGGTGTTACTGGGAATTGATACAAGAGAAATTCAAGCAACATGCCACTTGAATCTTTGGTTTATGATTTGTAGCCCCCATGCTAGTATATTCTGTATGTCATAATTGGTGCTGAGGTAGGAAAGGTCAAAGCTAGAAATACTATGATACTTTATTTTGAAAAGTGTTTTCATTTTTCTCAATCCAATTTCTAAACCAGTGGGATGAAAATGGGGCAAATATTGCTGATCAACAGCTAAGTATTGATATGTCAAATATCTGTGTAACTTAAATCAGTTGACCGTTACATTTCTTGAAGGTGTAAGTCTTTTACCTGTAATTCTTCCGATCTTGTTTGTACCACTGATATAACTTCCAGCAAACCCTGAAACGTGAGCTCCTAGGCTGTACCCAATTAGATGAGCATTGCTTCTGGAAAATTGAATGGATTCCTGGAGGGTTTAGATGCAGAAAATGTGAAAAGTAAACAGTGCAATACTTACTGCAAGCTAGGAATGCCCTGAATTATGACACAAGAAATTTGTTATGTTCATGATGGTCAAATGAGGTGCAGAGATCATGCACTAAATTTCTTTGCTGACTGTATGTTACTCCTAAATAAATGCATGGCTGAGAGGCTGGTGCAAACACAAAAATTTTGGATTCTTTGATCACGGGGCGGTCTACTCGGCACCTGGCCTGAGGACAGCTGATGGGAATTGCCTGTCTCCGAAAGGGAAACGGATACTTGCCCAGGAGCTGGCAGGACTTGTAGAAAGGGCTTTAAACTAGATAGGAAGGGGGAAGGGGATAAAGCCAGGTCTGCTAGAGATCGGCCTGGGGAAGTGGTATTGGGATTAGGAGAGAGGCAAGGGGCTCAGCTGAGGTGCGTCTACACTAACGCACGCAGCATGGGCAACAAGCAAGAAGAGTTGGAAGCCATAATGCGGCAGGCAAACTATGACCTGGTTGCCATAACAGAAACATGGTGGGATTGCTCCCATGACTGGAGTGCTGCAATGGATGGCTACAAACTCTTCAGGAGAGACAGGCAAGGAAGGAGGGGTGGTGGTGTGGCTCTATACGTTAGGGAATCCTTTTCTGCCACTGAGATTGTGACTAGGGATGATAACATTGAATCCCTATGGGTAAAGATCAGAGGAAGGGCTGACAAGGCAGACATCCTGGTGGGCGTCTGTTATAGACCGCCAAACCAGGATGAAGAGACAGATGAGGTGTTCTACAAGCAGCTGGCACGAGCTGCACGGTCATCAGCCCTTGTGCTCATGGGGGACTTCAACTTCCCTGACATATGCTGGGAGTACAGCACAGCACAGAAGAAGCAGTCTAGGAGGTTTTTGGAGTGCACAGAGGATGCATTCCTGATGCAGCTGGTCAGAGAGCCCACAAGAGGAACTGCCCCGCTAGACCTGCTGTTCGTGAACAGGGAAGGTCTGGTAGGAGATGTGAAGGTTGGGGGCTGCCTTGGACAGAGTGACCATGAAATGATACATTTCTCAATTCATGGTGGAGCTTGGAGGGGGAATAGTAAAACTGCTACCTTGGACTTTCAGAGGGCAGACTTTGATTTGTTCGAGAGACTGGTAGGGGGAGTCCCTTGGCATTCAGTCTTAGCGAACAAAGGGGTACAAGAGAGCTGGTTGCTCTTCAAGAAGGAAGTCTTAAGGGCGCAGGAGCAGGCGGTCCCCCTGAGCCGCAAAATGAGCCGGCAGGGAAGAAGACCAGCGTGGATGAATAGGGAGTTACTCTTGAGGCTCCGTGAGAAAAAGAGAATCTACCGCCTGTGGAAGGAGGGACGGGTAACTGAGAATGAATTCAAGGAAGTTGTCAGGATGTGTAGAGGTGAAATCAGAAAGGCAAAAGCCCAGCTTGAATTTAACCTGGCCGCTGGGGTGAAAAAGAATAATAAACTCTTTTATAAGTACATTAACAGTAAGAGGAGGACAAAGGAGAATATCCACTCTTTACTGGATGAGGCTGGGAATGTGATCACTGAGGATAAGGAAAAGGCGGAGGTTCTGAATGCCTTCTTTACGTCTGTCTTTAAAGGTCAAACAGATCCTCAGGGTACCCCTCTCTCTGACCTGGTAGTCTCAGCTGGGGAGCATGCTAACTCCCCTGTGATTCTGGAAGAAACAGTCAGAGACTTCCTACTCCAACTGGACTGCCACAAGTCCATGGGGCCGGATGAGATCCACCCGAGAGTGCTGAGGGAACTGGCAGAGGTGGTAGCCGAGCCGCTTTCCATTATCTATCAGTCCTCCTTGCTGACTGGTGAGGTCCCAGAAGACTGGAGGCTTGCCAATGTGACTCCCATTTACAAGAAAGGTTGTAAGGAGGATCCGGGGAACTACAGGCCTGTTAGCCTGACCTCAGTTCCAGGGAAGGTTATGGAACAGATAGTCTTGAGGGAGATCATGCGGTATGTGCGGGATGGCCGGGGGATCAGGCCTAGCCAGCATGGGTTCATGAAGGGCAGGTCCTGTTTGACCAACCTGATCTCCTTCTGTGATCTAGTGACCCATCTGCTGGATGAGGGAAAGGCTGTTGATGTGGTCTACCTAGACTTCAGCAAAGCCTTTGACACTGTCTCCCACAGTATTCTCCTGCAGAAGCTGGCAGCCCGTGGCTTGGATGGGTACACCCTCGGCTGGGTAAGGAGCTGGCTGGAGGGCCAGGCTCAGAGAGTGGTAGTAAATGGAGTTAAATCCAGCTGGCGACCGGTCACGAGTGGTGTTCCCCAGGGGTCGGTGCTGGGGCCTGTCCTCTTCAATATCTTGATTGATGACCTAGATGAGGGCATTGAGTGCACCCTCAGTAAGTTTGCAGATGACACTAAATTGGCTGGGAGTGTGGATCTGCCTTGGGGTAGCGAGGCCCTACAGAGGGATCTGGACAGGCTGGAGAGCTGGGCTGAAGCCAATGGCATGAGGTTCAACAAGAGCAAATGCCGAGTCCTGCACTTTGGCCACAACAACCCCAGGCAGCGCTATAGGCTTGGGGCGGAGTGGCTGGAGGACTGTGTGGAGGAAATGGACCTGGGGGTACTGATTGATGCACGGCTGAACATGAGCCGACAGTGTGCGCGGGTGGCCAAGAAGGCCAACGGCATCCTGGCTTGCATCAAAAATAGTGTTACTAGTAGGAGCAGGGAGGTAATTGTCCCCCTGTACTCAGCACTTGTGAGGCCGCATCTCGAGTACTGTGTTCAGTTTTGGGCCCCTCACTACAGGAAAGACATTGAGGCTCTGGAACGCGTTCAGAGGAGGGCTACTAAGCTGGTGAGGGGTCTGGAACACAGGCCTTACGAGGAGCGTCTGAGGAAGCTGGGATTGTTCAGCCTGGAGAAGAGGAGGCTTAGGGGAGACCTTATAGCTCTCTATAACTTCCTGAAGGGAGGTTGTAGTGAGCTGGGGGTCGGCCTCTTCTCCCGTGTAGGCAGTGACAGAACTAGAGGGAATGGTAGCAAGCTGCGCCAGGGGAGATTCAGGCTCGACATTAGGAAGCACTACTTCTCAGAAAGGGTAGTCAGGCGCTGGAATGCACTGCCCAGGGAGGTGGTGGAGTCACCAACCCTGGGGGTGTTCAAGGAAAGACTGGATGTTGTATTGAGGGATATGGTTTAGTGGGAGCTAGTAGTAATAGGTGAATGGTTGGACTGGATGATCTTCTAGGTCTTTTCCAACCTTGATAATTCTGTGATTCTGTGATTCCTTGCCTCATGCAGCAGGAAATTGCCACACATATGGGCACTGCTCCTTGTGTGCTGTGCTCAGGAGAAATATCGGCACAGTAGGATTCTTGTTGCTGTTCGTTGCAAGTTTGTACACTGCATTTTGTCTGCAGCGTCCTGTGACTATAAAATGGATGTCTGTCCTTTAACTTCAGTGTAAAACAACCCTTTATAGAAAGTGCCTTGCTTTTATTTTAGCTTGAGATACTAGCACAGGCAAAATGTGAAGCAAAGTATCAAAATATTGATCAGACATGCTAAGTGACACAGTGGTGACATTTCATGGACTGATTTGTGCAAAACTGGGTATCTGAAAGAAACAGAAATGGCCTCAGGCCCTTTTTTTTGTGCCTAATCAATACTATATAGATATTAAGCTTTTAACCTGAGCTTTAAGGCTCAAAGTTTCTTCTCACTTGTAAAGAAAAATGTGATTTTTTTTTTCTTGCAGGAAAGGCAAACCTCAGTTTTAATTTCATTGTGGAGATTTCATGTCCCAGTGGCCCAACCTTGCAGTCTCAATACCAGTCTCTTAGGAGAATGAGGTGAAATTTGGCAACATTCTTTTGAGAGAGCTCTTAGAAATCACAAGTTGACTGATTTGAGGTGGCCTGAGATCATGCCTTAGCACTCTTAGTACAAGAGCTAATAAGATTTACTACATTTTTATTCTGTATTAAAATGTTGCACAGTACTGCAGTTTTTGTTTAATACATTGAGGATATTTCAAAGACTCACCTGCCCACAAGCAGACAGAGGCAGAGTGGAAAGATAGTTATGGGAGTTTTAACTGTTAAACTCAGGAGGGGTGCTTCTCAACAGAACATATCATGGTACAAGAGAAGCTATCTACAATGCTGGAGGCAGGAGTCATTTATTCAGGCCTCAGTTTGTTTGCTGACACTGGATAAATCACACACCATCTTTATTGTTGACAGTGAGGTGTGTCCTCCTGGGAACTGAACAAAGTCCACCATTTGATTCATTCAATAATTAAACGGCTTCAAAATACAACTTTAGGCTCCAGCAGCTCACACTACATTTGACCAAGAGCTAAGGTGACTTGTACTGTCACAGTGGAATCATAGAATCACAGAATCATAGAATGGTATGAGTTGGAAGGGACCCCAAGGATCATAGAGCTCCAACCCCCTGCCACAGGCAGGGCCACCAACCTCAGGCCTGGATCTACACTAGGTTGCCCAGGGCCCCATCCAACCTGGCCTTGAACACTTCCAGGGACGGGGCATCCACCACCTCTCTGGGCAGCCTGTTCCAGCCCCTCACCACTCTTTCTGTAAAAAACTTCCCCCTAATATCTAATCTAAACCTTCCTTCCTTTAGTTTTAATCCATTCCCCCTTGTCCTGTCATTGTCCATCCTTTTAAAAAGTTGAATCCCCTCCTGCTTATAAGCTCCCTTCATATACTGGAAGGCTGCAATGAGATCCCCCCACAGCCTTCTCTTCTCCAGACTGAACAAGCCCAGCTCCCTCAGCTGGAAAATAATGACTCTGGCTCTTCTGGCTTGTCTTTTGTGCCTGTTGTCCCTAACTGGGCATGGTATCTGATAATTTCTGCCTTGGGATTCCTGTTGAAAGCAATTTACCCTTCAACAGTATTTGCTACAAATCCTCAGCTTTGCAGTGTATTTCCCTTCCACCTTAGGCCTCTCTTTGTTAAAATTAATGTATTAAAATATTCTTAGGTACCAAAGTGTAATTTAGTTTCACATTAGGTATCTTAAGTGAGTACTAGAGATAGCTGATGTCAGTTTTCTAGGATGCTGGTTTGCATGAGTGTTTGCCTTCTGCCTTTTCTTAAACAGTGTTTGAGACACTGATCCCTCGCAGCCTTTATAATCCATCCATGGCAACTGCTCCCCATGCAGAGGGAGTTTTGATGAGTTGTCACTGCATTAGTGTGACTCTGTACTTGCTACTGCCTCCATGTCATCTGCTTTGTGAGGCGTGTCTGTCCCCTTAAAAGATCTTCCTTTACATTCTGGATCTCTTTATTAGAATAAAGTTTGGGGAACTGAGGCAAAAATCAGGCACAATGTCATGCTTGAGTTCTGCATTGAAAACAGAAATTATGCAGAAATAGAGTAAACACATTTTACTGAACTTAGTACTTGTTAATGTGTGACTGTCTGCACATGTGCTAATTGAAAAGCTAAAGTAACATGAGATTATCACAGATCTAAAGAACAAAATATTTTACTAACAAGTCCCCTTGCCTTTCCTTTGCATGATGAAAGTTTTATGAAGTCATGTGGAAGTTTTTGGAAGAAAAATCTGCAGTGTATTAAAGAAACATAGCTGATTTAAATGAGCAGCAGTAACCGGCGTAGTGTGTCAGAAAGATAGTAGAAGTATAAGAACAGGTAAACAGGTCTTTTTCAGAGAAATGTGTTTTGATCTGGATGCTCTTACCTCCAGCCATTCCAGGAAGTCTGCTATCTCCTGTCCTATGTAGCGTGTATTCTGTACAGCAATGGGATAGTGCTGGTGAGCAAATGTAAGCCAGTCTGCAATGATCACGTTCATTTGTTCATGCTGAGATTTCAGAGCTGCTGCCATTTTCCAAATCCAGGCTTCTAATATCCCATCCACCTGTTTTATAAAAAAAAAAACCAAACCAAAACCCAACCAAATAAAAAAAGGGGAAAGCAGTCTCTGCCAGATATTTCTTGTGAAAAACTCAAGGAAACAAAACCAATATAAACAAGGAGGGCTTAATGCTGATAAGTAGATTTTAGGGGGTTCAGTATGCTTCAGTGCTGAGAATCTTGGGGTTTTGATGGACAGAAAAAATCTATGTAAGAACTGTATAATAATTTGTCTTGTAATATGATCTCTTATCAGTGAAATGATGTCCCTGAATGTTTTCACTCATTCTGAGATAATTGGTATTACTGATTAAAAAGAAAGAAATGCCCCAAATTTCTGATTTCATTCAAGAGCAGTTGTCCCAGTAAATTTAAGATAGATGGGTTGGAGAGGGAGGAAAGCTGGAGGGTTGCAGATCGGTGGGCATTTACTTTCTACAGCTGTTGCACTTTGAGATCTGGTTTGGGGTTTTTTGAATAATTTCTTTTTTAAGGACCTGATCATGATTTTCTTACTAACGTCAAAGACTGCTTCTGACTTGATGGACCAGAGTTATTTAATCTATCAGATTTAATTGTTGTTCTAGTTGCATGTATTTCCACAACTGATAGACTATCCTTATCTCTCTTCTGGTGTTTTAAAAAGAATTCGGGACTCTTGAGTTCTGGGTTTCCATACTTATTCCTCCAAGAGCCTAACACCTCTGCAAATGGATTTAATGTGAATGATAAACTTCAGTGTCAGCAGCTTCAGGTGCATGGTTTGTCTTTGAGGAGGGTATAGGTTTTGAACAAATTCTTATTTGGGAGTCTTGGCTAAATTAATCTAGGGCAATATTTCATCCAAAGTCAGCTCTGATGTTGCTTGCTGTAGAGTTACATGTTTCAAGGGTGGTGTTCAAAGTTTCTCTGCATATTTGTAGATGTGCAAGAGAGATCCATTTTGCCACCTTCTGTGATGACATTGGTTTCCTGCCTTTTGTTTCCTTTTCAACTGAGAAGCTAATGAAAAGTCACTCTTACTACTGCAGTGCTTTAGAGAAAGGTTATCATGGTGGATTTTTGGGGGGTTTGGTTGGGGGTTTTTCAGTTTAAGTGGCGGTAGTCCAGTGATAATTCATCGATGCTGAAGGCTTCATTTTCAGCCGAAAGGGTTTATAGTTAAGTTCTCTTCAAAAGGTGTATCTGTGAGAAAAATGTGGGGAAATTCTGTATGCTTCTTTTCAATAAGTATGTAAATATTTGGCAGTGAGCATATCAGAGAAATGAAACTGGTATTCATTCCTCCAGAGGCATGGTGCATTAATTCAGCTACTTGTTCAAATTCTGCTGGCTGTAAACCAGGGCTGAATCTAATCCTTGGCATGGGACTCCTGTATGAAAAATTGCTTGGAGACTGTTCCTTCAGAATCTCAGTGGGGAATATCCACTTGGTATTATTTCTAGCCATGATTGCTACCAGGGAAATCCACCATCTTTCTAATGACAACCTTTCTTCTGAAGTTACTTTTGGCAGTAGCATAGTGAGAAGAAAAGTGTATCAAATCAGATGTAGTTCGAATTAAAAGTAAAATGTGAGTTCATACCGACCAGCCATGGACTATCATCACCAGAGGAAGAGAGGCATTGAAACTGCATTTCTCAAGAGTCTCCAACTGATTAATAAAAATCTGACAGCCTTCTTCAGTTGTATCTCTATAGAGTCGAAATTTGGTTTCTAAGTTTTGCTGAGCTTTCTTTGCTCTAGTGTGCTGACTCTGTGATCCCAGTGTCTCTGAAATGAAATTCATAACAACAGTCATAATAGGATGAAACCTAAAACCTGAAGAAGTTACTAGTGAAACACAGTTATTAAGACAAAATAAACTAGTAAGATTAAAACTCTAGTTATGTATAATTGCTGCCACTCCTGATGGGCCTAAGCTGTACATTTTGGGTCAAAGGGATCTCTTTCAAAATTTGAGATGTCTTAGATGTGCTTCCATCTATTTGAACAATAACAATTACACAGGAAAAATTTATCTTATTTCTGTGGACCTTTAGAGTATGCATAAGTATTTTAGGAACACGGACAGGTGGTGTGACTTTACAGTGTTAGTGCATGCATATGCAAGCACATTCGTCGCCTATTAGCTCCCCAGGTTGTATTTTCCTAATGTACATTTGCTAGTAACTGCTGAGCAAGCATCATTACATTAAAATAACCATTTTATTCAGGGTTAAAACTCTGCTTAGATACTAGGTGACTGCTTAAAACTATTAAACGACATCATAAAGGACTTCTCTAAAAAGACAAGATTAAATGTTCTTCTAGTTGTGATACTTTGGGTTTTAGATAAAATAGCCTGGTACATTTAGGACAGCATTTTCAAAAATACCTGTTAGGTGCATGGAATGGTATCAATATTTAAGAAAGTGGGGGCAAGGTGAAATGTGGCTTAGAAGGAAAAAAACTGAGAAAATAAGTAAAAGAAAGCAGAAGCCTACAAAAAGCACATTGTGACATACAAGCTTTTTTTTTTCTAATAAAGCTTCAGACTCTTTTAGTTACCTGAAAATAATCCATACAATAAATTATTACTTAAAGTATAAAAAGATGGGGCTGAGTAGAAGAAAAGTTAGGGTGTGATGAACTAGGCAAATGTTACAGTTACAGTTCTTGTGTTGGAAAAGAGACTTCTGAGCAGAGAATTTACTAATGGAGTTCCTTGGAGACTGTTTTTTTTGCTTATCTTGTAATATTTTCATTAAAGAAGCAGGCAAGGAAGGTTCAGGGTTCAAGGAGGCACTTGCTAATAACAAGGAGAGCAAAACATTAAGCGCTAAGAGGTAGACAACCTTGAAAATACAGCAAGAGGTAAAAATCTTGCACTACGAAGCTGATCAAGGTCATGCAGTTGGTAGGAATTCCTCTATAAGTGGCACTCATAAATTTAAGTGACACAGGGATAAAAGACTTGACTGTAGTCATCAGTAACAAAACTGACTGAGTCACCACTGTGATTTGGCTGTGAGAAAGGAAAATGTCATTCCAAGATGCATCTAGGAAGATGCTTTTGATGGAAAAAGAGTGTGTGAGTGGCAACGAGTTAAGGCACTTGATGCCCACATACAGAACAGTGTGTATAGCTCTCCTTACCACGTTCAGATGATAGCAGTTCAAGTGCCAACAGCTGCTCAGCAGCACCACTAAAATGGTCAGGGAGGAGAGTTTTGTTTTAGACCTAACAAATCCTGAAATACTCTTGGAGGTAAAAATTGAAGTATTCACTGAGAAATAATTTTAAATTATCTGCATTGGAACAGAACTCATATTAGTAAAATATTAATTAATATCTTTTTCTTGTGTAAAAGTTCCTTAATAGACTACAATACTACTAATACTCACTACTGACTGCAGACTGAATATGAGTCAGCAGTGTGCCCAGGCGGCCAGGAAAGCCAATGGCATCTTGGCTTGTATCAAAAACGGTGTGGCCAGTAGGTCTGGGGAAGTGATTGTGCCCCTGTACTCGGCATTGGTGAGGCCACACCTCGAGTGCTGTGTCCAGTTCTGGGCTCCTCACCACAAGAAGGACATGGAGGTCCTGGAGCGAGTCCAGAGAAGGGCAACCAGGCTGGTGAAGGGGCTGGAGGGCAAATCCTCTGAGGAGCGGCTGAGGGAGCTGGGGCTGTTTAGCTTGGAGAAGAGCAGGCTGAGGGGGGAGACAACTATCTGAAGGGAGGTTGTAGAGAGGTGGGTGATGGTCTCTTCAGCCAGGTGACTGGAGATAGGACAAGGGGGAATGGCATGAAGCTGGGCCAGGGCAGGTTTAGATTGGATATTAGAAAAAAAATTTTTACTGAAAGAGTTGTCAGGGCCTGGAACAGGCTGCCCAGGGAGGGGGTTGAGTCACCTTCCCTGGATGTGTTTAAAAAAAGGGTAGATGAGGTACTTAGGGATATGGTTTAGCTTAGGATGGGATTGGTTGGACTTGATGATCTTAAAGGTGTTTTCCAACCTTGTGATTCTGTGATTCTTACACTTGGTGTACAGCTACCCAGCATTACTTTTTACCTAGATTTTGGCTGTTTTTTGAAACAGAGACAACCAGCAAAAAAATAACAGGGTGTGGAAAATATTTCAGCTGAAAACTTTTTAATTCCCTCTTTACACCAAAATTATCACTGTTAATATTTGCTGATGTTAATTAATTGGAAATATTTGTTAATTTTTAGTAATTTGAAATGTTGAAATCAGAATTGATTGACAGCATATTTAGACTAATTTTTGTTGAAACATCTGGAGCTTTGATTTGCAGTTTTGTTGCTGTTGGAACTTTTATATCTAGTTTTGGCTGTAAAATGCTCTTGTGATGTGAAAATATTTTCCTGTTCAGTTCTATTAAAAGGTCGGGTCAGCTCTTACCGTGGAAGAGGTGGACAAAAGCTAAGCAAGAAATAGATCAGAATATTCAAAACTGTACATGTTCTTGCTTCGCACACTGTGATTCGGAGCATTGTTTTCTTCCATTTTATTTCTAAGGGCCTGGGGAAAACTCAGTCACTTTTGTGCATATCCCTTGGAACAGTTTCATATATACTGACACTACCATGACAGGTGAAAATTTTGATTAAAAAGAATATCTTGCGAGATAAGACATTTTTGGAACTGTGCTTTTGGATAGGTCTTCTGGAAGTGGGAGTTAATTTTCTTCCTCTGGCCTTTTTTGCTGTGTGATTCTGCAGTGAAATCACTTGTCTGACGCTAACACTATGTCAGAAATTCAGTGTAACTTCTGGATCACAGCATTCTGTAGGATGAGGAGAAATTAAATGTATGCAGCAAGAACCTGTATTTGAAGCTCAAGAGAAAAACAAGGGGGGGTGGATACTTCCAAGAATGAGGAGATAAAAATCATGAGAATCTTTAGAATATTCATGCAGGAAGGCATTACTGAGTAAAACCCACTGGGCTGGGGATAAGTGCCCAGGCCAGGCTGCTGCATTATAGCTGTAATCCCTGGAAGGCAGAGCAGAGCTGGTAGGAGGTGGGTGCAGGTGCAGGCTCAGCATTTGTATGCACAGCCAGCATTGTCTGCACTGGGAAGTTAGTGACTTGTAGGTTTACTTAGTTATTTTTGCTCCTAGCTATTCTCACAAACTCTCCTTGTGAATATTTATGCTTGGCACCATTCTGGTACTCAGAAAAAGACAAATGCCTGTCTTGGAGCTTGCAGGATGGTGGTGGGAAATCAGGACATCGGTGGTACATGGGACACGATTAGGTGTTGCAGTGGAAAGAAGGGGGGAAGAAAAGGGAATTTGTGTAACTTGTAGCCTTGATATTGTAGTAACAATCACAGAGAGATGAGAGCTCTCCAGCACCAGTCAGCTAGCTTAAGTATAATTAAATCTCAAAGTGTACCAAAGTGGCCTTTACTGCTTTCAAGGAATAGGACTAAGCATCCAAAGGTCTCAATCTGAGAGTGGTGACTTGGCGTCTAATCCCTTAAATTTTTCATGCTTCCAAGAAATCTGTATTTCAGAGGAGGTATTGGTGGTGGGTTTTTTTAAGCTGCACCCTCTCCTCCATTTCTTCTTGTTTCTTTTTTCTTTTGCCTCTCAGATGTGGTCCTGTTTTTTTCCATTGTGTCCTTTCATTATTCTTTTAATTATTTTTTGTAGAGTTGTTTTATTTTCACTGGTTTTGTCTGAAAGCCTTAGTTAAGCCAAAATAGCAGAGGGGAAATCCTGTTTTTGCAGCACACAGGAACTGTTTGCTTTGACAATCACGAGGTGCATTCATCTAAGTAAGAGTTTGGTTTCACTGATACAGAATCAAAAGGCTTCAATAATTTTAAACGTATCCTGAATTTCTCCAAACTCATCTTTTACAGTGGTTGACTGTAGTAATTTCTTATAAAACCTCTGCACTGTGTGCTGTTTACAAAAGTTATCTCCATGCAATTATGCCTAGAAATAAGACTTCTTATTAAACCCTGAATGAAATTTAATTAAACATTAGACTCTTTAAGAGGAAGGAAAATTTACTGTGGATATGTTTTAAATTATGTTCAGCATACTGAACCAATCTTACAAAGTTTTTATTATTGCTGTCATGCAATTTTTATTAATACTTCCCTTTCACAGATGAACTGAGTCCAGATTATAACAATTGCTGTCACTTGAGCCATAATTCACAAAACTTTCTTGAGTACTTTTGTCTAGTACAACTCTCTCTCAGTAAAAGTGGTCATGCAGTGGTGTCCTGCCAAGATTTGTTAGCATGAGCTTGGGGTGAGCCATTATTAAAATTGACCAAGCTGTTTCTGAGTTGCACAGGCCTTTCCAGGTGTTATGTAAGGTATTATTCTCTGGGATAATTACTACATGTATTGTAAAATGCAAAAAGTCAATAACAAGATTAACAGTGTATAATACTATCATTAGGAATTTTACCCTTTTTACCCATAAGGCCAGACACCTTTGCACACTGTGATTCCAGTCATAGAGACAAGAAGAATAAAATGATCAAAAAAAGTATTCTGAAGTGATGATGCTAAGGCCCAGTCAGTTAGATGGCTGGGCAGCTGATTTGTGCCCCGCTCAAAGCCTGAAATCTCAATTTCAAGCGAGATAAACCTGCCTCTCAGCGGCACGGCAAGGGCACGCAGTACTGGGATTTTAACCCCCTACTGCAGTGACAGTGAGAATTCTGTTTCTGGGCCTGCAGTATTTGGGGTTTGGGTACAAAAGTCCAAATTTGGGATGGGGAGAGAAAGAAATACTAGTTATGTTTCTTGGAGACTTCAAAATCTCTAGGTTTTGAAGCTGTTTCGAGTCCAAAAATTTGGAAACCAGTGGCAGTAAATATGTATTAGAGAGCAGTAAAGTAGAACCTAATGATATGTTATAGAGTATTATTTGGTTCACAATTATCCATTATAGCTATGTAATTTGTATAATTATCCTACGTAATATTGTGCAAAGTGCATACACAGAAGCATACATATATTTATAAAAAGCTATACACCATTGTTAAATGCTGTGTTTAAATATTAGAATTCTTACATGTACATGATAAAGTATATGACATTCCCTTCACTATTACAGCATTTAATATGAATGAAATACTACTTTGGGCATCTGTATTCAAAGGCTCAAGTGTTTGATATTCAGAGACCATATACATAAATTGTCCATGAATGTTTTAAAATCTTTGCTGTGCATCCATGCATTGCTGAACACGAAGCTCCCTCTTGCTCTTCCCTGAGCATCTCTAGTTTTCTTTTTGCTGTGACCTAGTACTTGTAGCTGTATAAAGCATTTCATTGTTTAAGAGACGTTGCCTACTTGAAAAGTGTGGTTTGTTAATGTTAACATTGTTCTGGAGACACAGGTGTATGCATACCACACTCAAAGCCTAATAACTGACAAACTTCAACCTTGTGCTGAAATACAGGGAGGGGAAAAAAGATGTCTTATAACACTGGTACATTGAGCATGCAGTAAAAAAAAAAAAAAGGAATGGTGGGAATGGTGAGAGCTGTGCTTTGAATAGCCCTTGCTAGCTTATGCCACTTAGCACTGTAATGGTTTGCATCTCTGGAGACAAGGGACATGCTGGCTTTACAGAGGCAGAGGAGGGGGAGGAAGGCATAGGAGATGATAGGACTGGAAGAATCCTCTACGTCTGCTGGAATCTTCCCCAGTTCATGTCAACGAGACTAATCTGAATAAAACCAGAGAATGTGGTTGGTCCATAGACACAATTTGTTAATCATCTTTTTTAGTCATTTTTTATGCATTAGTATATGAAAAGAGAAATACAAAAATTCAGATACCCATAGAAGAGCAAGCACAAACAGCAAGAGAGAAACATGGGCTTTTTGTTGGCGTGTGTTTGGTTTTAATTATTATTTTTAAAAGGATATCTATACAGGTAAAAAGCTTATTCAACAAGCAGTGACTGAAAAGATGGACCCTTTCCTGTGTCTTTCCATCACAGAAAAGCAGAGACTCTTCCTTTGGATGTGATTTCAGGAAATTTACGTTTGTTGACTGCCTTTCATTTTAATGGGTGTTGCATGTACTCAGCACCTTATAGGATTGGGCTGTTTGTTTTCTTGGTTTTCCTTTGCATTTCTGTGTTTCTTGCTACCCTATTCTTTAACACTTTCATCTAGCTCCTCAAAAATCTGTTTTCTTCTTGCCTTCTGAGCCAGAAGATTTTAAATGTTCTCTGCTCACTTGAAACCATGGTTAAGATAAAGCAAGAACTGGTAAGGTGACTATTCCTGAAAATTCTGTAATCTGACTTTATCCTGCATATATTTTTTCCCCCCCTAATTTTTGAATTGTCCAAAAGTGGCTCACTGAAGGCAGCTGAGAGTGAGCAAAGAAAATCCGGATTTAAACTAATATGGAATATTTGCCCTTGTTTTTCAGAGCATAAATTAACCACTAATTTTCTGGATACATTTTAACATACTTTTCCAGATTATTCAGTATTGGTTTCTTTCCAAATTTTTAAAATATCTCTGGTTTGATCTCTTGTGTCTGTTCCTGTAGTTCTAGGTGTTTGGGCAGTGACAACAGTATGTCAGATTGAAGGACACTTTAGTATTCACTTTTAGTTAGATAATTTTTAATTTACATGTTTGTTGTTTGTCAGTGGCAGAATGACATGAATCAAACTGTGAAGAATGAAGTTGCTTTATATTTTAAATACACAGAAGTTGCTTTGATATTTTGAATTTGCTTTTATATTGGAAGTTGGGTTTTATATTTTGAATACATAGACATTAATGAACAAAATCACTGTGTTCCGAAGTGAATTGTGGTACGATATTTATGTATTTGTTTTCTAAAACACTTAAAATAATGCACAATATTTGTTTTAGTTAATATGTCTTTAGTTTGTTAAACCCTATTACAAAACAATTTGGAAAAGTAATAAATGTATGAACCACAAGTATTATTTGAAAGGTTTGCATTCCAGATCCAAAAAGTATGTCTTAGTAGTTTGCACTAAACAGGAGTTGTCAGCAAAAGAAACAGAAACCAGGGACGGACGGACAAAGTATTCTGCAGGAGCAGAACAACTCAGGGGTGCTTATGTTGGCCATGATGGTTTTGGTCTGAACCAGAGTTTCAGTCTCCCAAAGTCTTTTTGTGAACATGTTCCTGATGATAAAAGCTGTACTTTGAGGAAAACCACTTTTTTTTCCCTATTACGCTTTTTCTACTTGGGATGGGGTTTTATTTTATAATTGTTTTCCATATTGAAGTGCAGACTGTCTTAATTTATCAGCTGCTCTTGCCCATTCTCTCTAGAGTATTTTCAGCTTCACAAATGTATGAATATGACAAGAGAAATGGCTCTCTGGAGTTTCTCTGATCTCTGCTGTGATATCTTTTTGGAGAAAAATTTATCAGCAATTAACTGAACCATGAATGAGCTGATGAAATTCTTCACATGTTACTAGATTTGCTGGTGGATGGTTAATGAGATGGCCTTGTGTTCTGTCACCAGGAGCCATTCAACAGAATCCAACAGGGTAGCCCAATGAAAGTGTGCTAAAGCCAGGTTTGCTTTGCAATGCAAACTGGATCTGCTTTAGTGGAGAAGATCCAACACACATACATAATATTAAATTTTACTATAAATTCATGGGGTTTCTAAGTTGGAAGTATGAAATCTTTCCAAACAGAGTGACCACTTTGCTGAAGGCTTACCTTGCAGGAGTAGAAATAGAGGGATTTTGATTGATTGTGTTACTTGCCTTTAGACTAGAATGGAAGAACCCTCCATAAACTTAAAGGTGAGGATAGGATCATTAAACAATGAATGTATTAAATTTGACAGCCTGGAAAGCACAAATGAAGACTCAAGAGTTCAGTTGCCAGATGGTAAAAAGGAAGTTGCTCGAAATTGATCGTGCAACAGAAAGGGTAACAAAAGGCCTGCAGATTTCCTTTTGAAATCAGTGGGAGCTCAGACTACTTAATACCCTTCATGGGTGCTGACCAGTTTGTGGCTTTTCACCTCAAGAGTTTTATCTGGTCTTTTGTAGTGATTAGTGCACTAGAAAGCATTAGTCCACTTAACAGCTCTGCTGTTGCTGATCAGTGACGTATCTTCTGACTACTAAACAGAAACAGGCATGTTTGAGTGCTGTTCTGAGTGTAAACTATTAGATTGAGCCTATCTACGTTCTACTTTTAAGATGTTGGTTTAACAAGTCTTTTTGGGCTCTTATATAAACAATACATGTACTGTACACATTAATACAGCAGAGTAATTTCCCTGAATTGTAATAGCTTGAGAATTGTTATTTACATTCTAGCCATACTCAGAGGCCTATTCAGATAGGAGCCCCATTGTGGCAAGTGCTACCAACCATCCAAGATCAGAGGAACAGGATTTTGTTCCTCTGAGATCCATGTTGATTTAGCAGAATTTTTCATGAGCTTGACTTTTATCTTTAGGCCTTACTTCTGGTGGGTTAGGTATGTGTCCCTGAAAATCAGTTTTACATGGTTTTAAGAGAATTTTATATGTTCAGCTGACACATTGGAGCTAATTTTTGAAAAGATGCAAGACTGGATGTTCCAAACAATAATGGGACAAGGCATAATGCACTGAGAGTGGAGACGTTCAGAGCTAGAAATTATTGGTCCTAGGTGGCATGGGCACCAATGCCTCTCAGCTGGTGCAGATCTCTGCGTGAGGTTGCTGGACAGGGATGGTGTTCTGCCTGTTGTGTATTGCGAGGCCAAGGTTGACGCCAGGCTATCCACTATCATACTTTGCTCTGTGGGGAAATGACTCATGAAGATTTTACTGAGCCATATGCAGTACTGCTGAGGGTGAACCCTGCACTCCCAAGGCAGGGCCCAGGCCCAGTCCTAGGAGTTCTACATCTGTGGAGACGATAATGGAGAACTCAGAGATCCCACTTCCCCATTCCTGAGCATTGCCACCATGAATCTTGCACTCATCTGATTTTGTTAACTCGACAAACCTGTGAAAACTCACTTTGCTTTCAACTAGGTTAGGTTGCTGTTTGCTCTGCAAGCTGAAGAGACTCTTACAGAAATCAGACAAGTCAGCATAAAGAGTAAGAAAGAAGTGAGATCACAGAACTGATCAGGCAAGTGCTCCCAAAACCTCAAAATGTGAAATTCAAAACATAGAGGAGACTTATAAAGACTTAAGCTAAAAGTTTCTCATCCAAAAGAAGTGATTGTAGAAAAATTTACATTTTAATTTGCTGAAGACTGTTCTGTGAAAAATATCAACATAGCCCACTCAAATCTTCCCTTATTTTTCTATTAGCATAAGAAAAAGTATGTTTGAAAGTGCCTGGAAAGCTGATTTTATAATCTCTGTGTTCATTTGACTAGCACAAAGTATGTAGGCTCAGAAGTTAAAAATTCTCCAAATAGTTAGACCAATTGTGTTTGGGCAACAATGTGAAACTTCATAGAAGTGCCTGGGAAAACCTAATGAGACTCTCAGAGGACAGCTGGAGGCACATTCTTCTTTAATGCTTGAGAAGGGACACAGCAGAGCCAAAAAGTCTCATGAATGCAATGTGGAGGAAAAGAACAGTTTGTTACCAATCCAGAAATCGCTGTCTCTTATTCACAAGCCCAGAAGAGCGATCAGTGCCTCAGCTGAACAGGCAGATAGCCGTTTTGCTGCTTGGTGAACAGCTGCCCTTGCTGAACATGGCAAGCCTACAAAAAGCACTAGAACAATGTCAGAATGAGAGATTTTTCCAGCCCTTTTGTTCAAAGTATAGACGTGGCAAAGGCATCAGAAGAAGCATAATCAGAATTATCATGCAATCATTTATGAGAACAGCTGTGTGAGTAAAATCCTAACGGTTATCCTTTTGCCACCCTTGCCCAAGTAGCTGCATTAGGGCAGGCAGTAGAAAGGGAGGAAGCTGAACCATGGGCTTTTGATGTACGCTGTGGGCAGGGGCATCCCACCGCATACAGCAACAGCTGGGTGCTGCTGCAGATCAGAATCTTGTAAATACGGTTTTCAGTGAACGTGAAGAGAACAGTAACTGGAGAGAAGGAAACCTGACTGCACAAATATGGAGACTACCTTTCTGTGAATTGAAAATGCAGAATTGAATTCTTAGGCAGAAATTCAATTCTGCTTTGTCCTCTAAACTATGCTAGTTTGGGAAAGCAGCTTTTGACATATTGTGCATAGGTGGTGCATATAACACTATAGCTTGTGTTTCTGACTTTGGTTGGCATGTTTTATCTAGAATCTGTCATATTTTGTAGGGCACAGAAAGTGGGACCTCTGAATTAAAGACCCTAAACGGGAAGAAATCTTGTATAAAACAGTAGCTAAAAATCCTTCCAGAAGGCTTCTTTCTTCACACTATATATAAATTTCACTTTGCAATTTAAAAACATGTTTTTGATCTTTTATCTTTTTTTTCAACTTTTGTAACAATAGAAACAAAACTATTTGGGTGCAGTTTCCTTTGTATATAAGCACATGAACGTGCTTCAGAGTGTAGAACTCTGTGCTGCAGAAAACCACTGCATTAACACTCATTACAAAGGACCATATTGCAGCAGTGGACAGGCATCCTTCTCTGCATCCATCTGTACCAGTGAAGAGAGGTTACCACCTCCAGCTTTTTATCACCTCCCACCAGCCAGAGTTTACCACCCTTACTGTTGTGTTGCCAGTGTTCCACAATGTTGGAGCATTGCCTATTTGCTGCAAGGAAAATCAGCTAGGCTACCTCAGATCACCTGCTTTAACTGTTTAAACTAGCCTGATTTATATATAGGGCTTATGTGAACTGATCTCCTGCAGGAGTTGGATAAAAATGATAGGTTTCAGGAAACCATGAAAGCCAGGGCAGTGCTACAGGCGGTTACCCTTGACTATAAAAAAGATGTTTGTTCGTGGCCTGAAACACATGTGTGCAGTGATTCAATAACTTCCTGAAGAGTATCCTACTGAGTATTTCTTGATTCCTTAGGATTTCAAACTGGAGGTCAGGTATACTGGCTTGTGTGTAATGCTCACTTAGGTGTACTTTGCCCTGTGTTGTAAGGATACAGAAATTAGTTATAAATAGGCATAACCTATGCAGTTTGTTGTCAATTTTTCAGCAAGTAGTAATATCAATTTATCAAATTTCTGTAGCCAGAAATAATATCAAATTGTTTCCTTATATTGAACTGCAGAAAGCTCTATGATGATTCTAACTGCCTCTTTTGTCTCTCTAAACAGAATTTCTGGTTTACCTCTAGGTGACCAACCTAGTAGCATAGCCAAAAGTTTACACATACAAACACAATTATTTGCCTCTGAGTGTCATGCCTAGAACACCAAGTAAGTGTTTTTATCCACTTTGTGATTTAGCACTACATTTGACTTTAGCTTAGAATCCTCAGAGCTAAAGTTTTACATAAATAAAGTTACATATATCATAGTTTCTGTGGCTAAGCCATGGAAGCTGATGATATAACTTACACTGCCAGAACATTTTGTTTTCAGTGTCTCCTCTCTCCAGTTCGGTGCATAATTTCCTTTTCCCTGTGCTCTGTCTCTTCAGAGCAATGATAATATCCAATAAACATTCATATCAGTTTCCTCATTTTTAAAGAAACACATTGAATTTTATATTTGCTTTAGGAAATGCAGTAGCCTCCTATTGTGTTGTACTATTTTACATGAAGTGAGCAAACATGCTCAAATATTCAATTCAAATCTTCCATCATATACAAAAGCAACCAAACACAGCATAGTGACACATCTTTTATCAAAAGAGGGTAGCAGAGATAGCAGCAAGTTCTGGAGCTGGGGACTCTCCACTCTCCCTAAATGTCTCCATGTATTGACAGTCAAAAAAAACCCCCATCACCTCTGCTAGCTTGGACATTATAATTGTGCATGATAAAAAAGTTCTCTCAGAGTGGAGATTGCTTTTTAGGCTGGAATAATGTGAATGTTTCAGTGCCAGCTGCCAGCACTGCCTTTGTCCACTGCAGAGTCAGCTTCAGCCAAGTTCTCATTCATGTCTGCATCTTGGCTGAAGAACGACATTTCTGATCTGGTGAAAAACAGAAAATAAGCTGAGCATCACCAGCATACTAATGGAACCCAAATTTCCTCACAGCTGATGGTAGACCAGTGAATGCTGCTGAATGAATCCCACAGCACTGTGACAAGGGGGCACCTACTGAGACTTATTCACCATCCAGTTTTCACCTTCTCCTTGGAGGCCTCCATTGAAAAACACAGACTGAGTTTTTCCTATAGATTTTTTTTCTATTCCAATAGTGTGACAGTTGCCTTGGGTTTATCATGGGATCATAAATTCAATGAAATCAGCATGGGCACTTGGACACATAATTTTTTTGGCTAAGGAAGTCTGTGAAGTCTGTATTCTGCCTTTTACTGGCAGAATAGTGATAGCAGAAATATACTGTAACTGTCATTCACTGTTCTAGTGATCTTCATACGGCCATGTGGAGAGGAATAGGTATAAAGTGGAGTCATACTGATATCTGGCACAGTGTGGGAACTGATGGTGTAGCAACAGAGAAGCAAAAGTCTAAGCATCCACATTCCTTAGCTCTGCACATCTGTCTCTCTTTGGTGCTGCTGGATTTTTTTGTTCTCTCTACAGTACACATCATGCATCTCAGTTGTAATAACCATTTTCTCTCTATTCCCTAATGAAAATGCTACTTAAAGGGGGAGAATGTTGCTAGCAATATTTTTTGTACTGCGTAACCAGACACTTAAAGTCGTTTTTCTCTGTACAGAGTCTGGGGGGAAAGGGATCTATTTGAACTTAACTCAGCACAGAAATAGTTCTTACTAGACTGAAATTATTCAGCAATAGATTTGGAGGATTCTAGGGGGAAATCTTGGTTGGTGAATCATTTTGTATTAAATGAGCAGATGAGTTTGGCCAGTGTTCACTGCAGACATGAGATCTAGCTTTTGAAGGTTACTGCAGTGTTCTCTCTTTTCCGAGTGCTAAATTGCCTGCTCAGTCTTAACTAAACACATTCTTATGAATGTTCTCAGTGATGGTGTTTACAAGGAAGAGGGATGTCATGTCTCTGGTTTTGGAAATTAAAAACAAACCAACAACCCACCCCCCCAACTTTGTGGGAATAGAGTACTCTGAGGGCTACAGCTCATCAGAAGCTGAGTGTTGTGTGTACTCAACCAGATCGATTTTGATTGAATAAGTATGTGAATTAAACAAGGAAGGTAAGCCTAATCCTCACTTAAACAGGAGGAGCATGTAATTATCTGTAGACACCTCAATGGTGAGTTGCACTGTTGATGATGATATTTGGTAATGAAAGTTGACACTTACCATCAGGAAGTTCAGATTAATAAAAAGCTGTTAATTTATTTGACAAGACACATTTAGGAAATTTATATTTTACAAAAAAATGTGGAGTGAAGTCATTGTACAGTAGGTTCTATTGTTCTGGTTTTAGAATTCTGAGTTTTCTAGGAATGCTATAGAAGTATTTCTCAATAGGATGTGAGAAGTTACATTTATTTTCCTGTGTATGAAAATGCTGACTGTTTCTGCTCAAAAAAATGTCAGGGAGTCATATTCCTGCAATTATTCTGTAAAGTGGTAGCAATTTTAGTGATTTTACCTTAATCTAAAGAAAAAAAATATTGCTTCTATCAAGAGTTGAAAGTGACAGAATATGGTTTGCAATAGTTCTAATTATAGGGAAAAAACCCACAACAACTTACACTGAGCTAACTGAAGAAAAGAAAGATAAAGCCCAAGAAACACCCCCAATTTTAGTTTAATGCTATGATTATTCTCCTGCACACTTTGAGTGTTCCTAATACAATCTGGGCAACACAGACAATATGAACAGGTAGAATCAAACCTAATGTGGAGAACATCTTGGTTGCTGTGACTGACAGCAATGGGTAACTACCAGTGTTCAGTGCTTTGCATGTATTTTTCTATTGATCCATTTTTTACATTGCACCTGGTGTTGCAGGTGGTACATCGTTGGGATTGCATGGAATGATTAAATTGACATTTCCAGCTTAGCTGTTTGTCAATTTTTTTTGTGTGGTTAATTTTTAGTGGTGGTTTTTGTTTGTTTCGAGGGTATTTAAGAGTGCTTTTTTTTTTTAAGATAATAGAGGGTTGACATGCAAATGAGGTGAGTGCTGGTGGATATTGCTTGTGTCGAAAGGTCCCGCAGCTATCAGCTGGAGATAGAGCACAGGTTTTCTATGGCGGCTGGGTCAGTTGTAAGAAATGAAAGTGAAGATATTTGTCCACTTTCTTTTTCATTTCATTTTGCAGCAGCATCATGGATTTTGTTCAGATTTATAGGACATTGCTGAAACTAAACAACTGGCATTGCACACAGCAAAAGTCACACTCTACTCAGTTCATTTTGAATTAGAACCATCTATTATTCCTCTACAGTGAGTTTAATAACTCCTGTAATTTTCCACCATGGCTTCGTATAAAGGGAATGTTATTTTGTAAGAGAATACATTGTCTTCTACCTGGACCTGACAGATCCATTAGCAAAGCCTTCATTAATTGAAGGAAGGGTTTCCTTTATTTTGCACAAGTTCTTTCCTAACTTTTCAGGTAACTAATTGTAATTATGCTGCTGTGTGATTATAGTGTTTATATTCTAAGTAATTTGAATTCCCTGGTGGAACTGATGCATACCTGTTTCCTTCAGGTATGCAGAGTAATTCCTATGTCCCTAATATAGTTCTCCCTGCTCAGCTTTTACTGGTACATTTCAGATAATGCTATTTTATTTATCTGAAATACATGCCTGAAATATTTTTTGACAAGAAAAATATTTTAAATATTTCCCTCCAAATTTTACAGAGAATTAAAATATTCCTTCTTATTATATGTGAAGCAGAGAATAGGACTCTAAACATGCTATTAGAAAATGGAATTCTAGTCCACATTCAGCTATCTCTTTTGTCTCAGGCACAAAGGTGAAAGAAGCTAGCCTTGTATGAGGTCAGAAGTTGTCACCTGAGGTCTGACAACCTATTTGTGTTTCCACCAGCACTTCAGGATAGCAGAAACATGGTAGGCCATGTGGTTGGTTCATAATCCTTTAAAAGGATGTCTATCTGCTGTAAGGAAGGAGAGTTCCCAGGCCAGTTTGGGAACTGTTGTGTCTGGAATGGACATAAAATGGGAACAGTGAAAAAATCTTCACAGATTCCCCATTCTCTTTCTCTAATGCATTATTAAAACATTAAAAATGTCTAAGTCATAATCTTGCTATAGTCAGTTCTGATGGGACCGTATATTGCTGTGGACAGGAACCATGTCATATAGCACGAAGTCATCCCAAAGGGAAGAGGCTGTTTAGGGCTTGGTGCAGGACCAGCGTGCTTAGTGAGCAGCAGCCACAGCCCAAAAGAGCTTCTGCTAATTCAGTTCCTTTATTCCTTCAGTCAAATAGCTGTTACATTCTGGTGAGTGCAGTTTGGCAGTAAAACGTACAAACAGGTTTACTGTAGCATTTCAGCCTAGGGTAGAGAGCTGATTGCTGGCACTGGAGTGCCCTAACCCTCCCAGGCAACAGATTACAGTTGAGTCAGTTTTCCTAATCTTGTCCTTGGCTCTGTGAGGTGTGAATGTGTCAGCAAGTAAAGAGTTTGGCCAGCATGCAGGGAACATGCCCAGACAACCGAGCACAGTTACATATGTGCTATATGCGGTGTAGGTGAGAAGACCCAGTATTAGCATCCATTCGAGCAGCAGTCCTGGGCTGCCTCCTTTCTCCCCATGCCTGTGAGGCTTTTGACTGGACTTGTGTTGTGCTTTGCCCTGTGCTACTTTGAAAGGTAACTCTGGAGGCATGAATTAAAAGTCAGTGAAGCCTTGAGATATGCATAACATACTTTGAGTTTAAATCCTGTTGCCGCTCGGTTAGTTTTGGACTAGACGTGCCTAGGGCACGCTCACTGAATGTAACTCGCTGGAACAAAATGCCGTAGTGGTTATGAATGGGATACTGGAAGTGAGTATTTAAGGAAGATGTTGCTGACTTGTAGACCTGTCAGATAGAAGCAGCAGAGTGGACGCAATGGTTGACCTGTTTGCCAACTTGAATACACAGTTAACTTTCAGTAACTGTGCAGACAGAATGTGTTTGCTGAAAAAGAAGGCAGAGCATCTTGTGGAGAAAGAAACATGGAGCTTTGAAGTCTGGAGACATGGACAAGCTTCAAGTTCCTTATGGGATCTCTGATAAAACTATTGCTAAGCAAAATAAGGAGTTTGTTTGGAGGACACTATTTGTGCTTTTCTGTTTGTCATTTGATGTAAGTGTAAATTCTAAAAATTGTGAGTAAAACATAGTACACCAGGACAATTTGATGTGCATCATAGCAACTGCTGGCTGAGGCAAATCATCTCTGCCATGTGCTGGAGATAAGAGCACCTCTGCCAAAGAAACAAGAGAACTGGAATCTGAGCCTGTGGTAGAGCCAAAATAAAAAAATAAACACCTCTTCAAACACCAAACCTCATAGAGAATGCCTAAAATTTGTCAGGGTGTTTGGACCTTCTTCTAAAAGCCGTCTTGCAACAGATTTAATGCAGGCAAGCTTCTAGGTATCTTCTTTTTGCTATGGAGACAAATCAGTTTCTTTGTTACAGCTTCTGATGTTTCAGGCAGCCAGTGATTGTAAGGGAATGAAATACTTCTCTGTGTTTAATTATCAACTTTTTAATTTGATTTATTTTTAATTTATCAAGAGACTGGTTGAGTAGAGACTGCAAAATTGTCAGCCAAGTGAATTTTCTAAAAATGTTAGCAAGATACTCAGTTTGCATAAGGTGAAGGATTTTATAAATAGATTTAGGAAGAATTGAGCTCATTATAAAATAAATCAAAGATAGATTTTTAAAGATGTGTCCACATTTCAAAGTCACTTTAAAGGAGCCTAAATCCTGACTGTGGAGACTTTGTCTCATTCTTTCTATGGTACCAGGTGTTTTCTACAGCCCCTCAATGAAAAGGAGTGATATGAGAAAGCATATGCTGTAGAAAGCAGCCATACTGTCAGCAGGAACCAAATGGTCTCATTTACCTGGCATGAATGTGCAGTTGTTTTCTGGGTTTTTGTCTGGTTTTGGGATTTTTTTTCCCCCTAATTGGAAGAGTCAAATGTACCCTCCCTAGAAAGAAAAGCAGATACTTGAGTGGGGGTGAGTCACCTTAGACTTCCGTAGGGCTGACTTTGGACTGTTCAGGAAGCTGCTCGATAAGATTCCATGGGAGGCAGCCCTTGAGGGCAAAGGAGCCCAAGAGGGTTGGTTGCTCCTCAAGAAGGTAATCTTGGCGGCACAAGAACAGGCTGTCCCAGTCGGTCAGAAGAGGGGTCGGCGAGCTAGGAAGCCAGCCTGGCTGAGTAGAGAGATTCAGGCTGATATACGGGAAAAGAAGGAAAAGTATGAGCTTTGGAAGAAGGGGCAGGTGTCTTGGGATGATTATAGGAATTTAGTAAGATCATGTAGGGAGAAAGTCAGAAGGGCTAAAGCTGATCTGGAACTCAGGCTGGCCAGTTCTGTAAAAGATAATAAAAAGTCCTTCTATAGGTATATAAATAGTAAAAGGAGGGTCAAGGAGAATCTCCAGCCCTTATTGGATGCTGATGGCACATTAGTGACAAGGGATGAGGACAAGGCTGAGGTCCTTAATTCCTTCTTTGCCTCAGTCTTTAACAGTAAAGAAGGATATTCCCTGAGTACTCATCCTCCGGAACTGGCTCACAGGGAGGGGAAGAATAATAAAGTTCCCATGGTTCAGGAGGAAATGATTAGCGACCTACTTGGCCAGTTAGATACCCACAAGTCAATGGGGCCAGATGGGATTCACCCAAGGGTACTGAGGGAGCTGTCAGATGTGCTTGCCAAACCCCATTCCATCATCTATCAGCAATCCTGGCAGACTGGGGAAGTTCCAGTTGACTGGAGGCTGGCAGATGTTAGAGCCATATACAAGAAGGGTCGGAAGGAGGATCCGGGGAACTACAGGCCTGTCAGTCTGACCTCAGTCCCAGGGAAGATCATGGAGAGGGTCATCTTGGGAGCTATCATGCAGCACATGCATGATGGCCAGGGGATCAGGCCTAGTCAACATGGGTTTACAAAAGGTAGATCCTGTCAAACCAACCTGATCACCTTCTATGACAAGGTGACCCGCTTAATGGAAGAGGGGAAGGCTGTGGATGTGATCTACCTGGACTTTGGTAAAGCCTTTGACACAGTTTCTCACAGAATTCTGACTGAGAAACTGGCTGCCACTCGCCTGGACAGGTGGACCCTCAGCTGGGTTAAAAACTGGCTGGATGGCCATGGCCAAAGGGTGGTGGTGAATGGAACAAAATCCAGCTGGAGGCCGGTCACGAGTGGCGTCCCCCAGGGCTCAGTCCTGGGGCCAGTCTTGTTCAACATCTTTATCAATGATCTCGACGAAGGGATTGAATGCTCCCTCACTAAGTTTGCAGATGACACTAAACTAGGAGGAAGTGTTGATCTGCCTGAGGGTAGGGAGGCTCTTCAGAGGGATCTGAACAGACTGGACCCATGGGCTGAGACCAACGGGATGAAGTTTAACAAGGCCAAGTGTAGAGTGCTGCACATGGGACATAGTAACCTCATGCAGCGCTACAGGCTTGGGGGAGACTGGCTGGAGAGCTGTCAGGCAGAGAAGGACCTGGGGGTGTTGGTTGACTGCAGGCTGAATATGAGTCAGCAGTGTGCTCAGGCAGCCAGGAAAGCCAATGGCATCTTGGCTTGTATCAAAAACAGTGTGGCCAGTAGGTCTAGGGAGGTGATTGTGCCCCTGTACTCGGCATTGGTGAGGCCACACCTCGAGTGCTGTGTCCAGTTCTGGGCTCCTCACCATAAGAAGGACATTGAGGTCCTGGAGCGAGTCCAGAGAAGGGCAACCAGGCTGGTGAAGGGGCTGGAGGGCAAATCCTATGAGGAGCGGCTGAGGGAGCTGGGGCTGTTCAGCTTAGAGAAGAGGGGGCTGAGGGGAGACCTTATCACCGCCTACAATTACCTGAAGGGAGGTTATAGAGAGGTGGGTGATGGTCTCTTCAGTCAGGTGACAGGAGATAGGACAAGGGGGAATGGCATGAAGCTGTGCCAGGGCAGGTTTAGATTGGATGTTAGCAAAAAAATTTTACTGAAAGAGTTGTCAGGGCCTGGAACAGGCTGCCCAGGGAGGTGGTCGAGTCACCTTCCCTGGATGTGTTCAAAAAAAGGGTAGATGAGGTACTTAGGGATATGGTTTAGTTTAGGATGTGAATGGTTGGACTTGATGATCTTAAAGGTCTTTTCCAACCTTGTGATTCTCTGATTCTGTAATCGTTTGCCTGGGTCAGTGGCTGCAGTGGGGGCTGTGCCTGGTAGAGGGGCCATTGTGGGAATGTGGAGTAGCTGGCAGAGAGGACTTCAGTGTAAAACGATTCTGTGTGGAGGCAGCTGTGTTTCTAAGGTAATACAAAATTTCCTCAAACAAAAATTTAAATTCAAGGAGGAGATGATTTTATATAAACATTTTTCTAGACATACCATCAAGGGAAAGAAAAAATGGAGAGAGAAAATGTACACATCATTACTGGAAAAAATGCTTTTCTGATAACGATAATTTCTCAGCAGAATCTCACAGTAAAAAAATGTAAAATGTTGTGTCTGATTTCTTGCCACTTGTTTCAAGATTCAACCAGCAGAGTGCAAAATTTTTTATACAATGTAAACAACATTTAAAGAAGGAATAAAACTGTATAGATTTTTACAGAGCATAATTTAAAATAATGAAAGCCTTGCTCAGCCTGGCTGTTAACCATCATTAGTTATGGTTAACATTCATCTTAGTAATGAGACCTTTTAAAGTTGCT
Organism: Porphyrio hochstetteri; assembly: GCA_020800305.1. Lineage (NCBI taxonomy): Eukaryota > Metazoa > Chordata > Aves > Gruiformes > Rallidae > Porphyrio > Porphyrio hochstetteri. The sequence goes on along the minus strand of CM036915.1, from coordinate 6,654,545 downwards.
TTTGAATGACAGTATATCTGGAAATACAATTACTATGAGTTTTAATTGTACCATTTCTATTTCTACAATTCTGACTTCAAGACCCAGTATATACTAATTCCTCACATTTAACAAGGTAAGCCTTATTCTCTACCAATATATAAAATAAAAATATTTTTATTATACAGAATCTAGTTTAAACATGAAATGTTACATGCTGTGTGACAGTACCTAGTTGCTGTGCCTGTCTATTTAATTTTAAAAGTCTTGAAAAATTTTGTTAACCGAAAAAGTATCTTCTGATGCTTCAGAGAAGTCTTAATGAAGCAGCTTACTGTGGCCTACTGAAATAGGCTACTACTTGGTGTCAGCTATTTGTAAGAGTCAGTTCCAATGCATGTGTGCATTTGCATTTTATATATATACATACACACATATACAGGCCACCTGGAAAAAGGCTGAAATCCTTTGCTCCAGAATTTTCCCAAATGCTGAAAGTGTGAACACAGTGGAAATGGCACTGAGAGCAAGCCTAGAATTCGATCATTCCTTTCAGAAGTCCAAACCTAGGTCAAGTTGCCCCAGGTGAAAGCCACAGAGTTTTAATGTGGAATTGATGAAAGTTTAGAGCCATATCACCAAATTATTTAGGCTCCATTCCTGACACTAATCTTAATGCAGCCTATGTACAGGTGAAAGATAAAGGCTGGTTTTGACCCGTACAGCATTCCCTTCTGACACTCTACTATTTCCTCTCAAGTCTCTCTACATTGTAGTGGAAATAGGCTGTTGTTCTGAATTCACCAAAAATAAACCCTTCAAGTAAAACAGCTTTTCTGCTGAAGGTAGAAGTGTTGCCCTCATGATTATTTGCTTGGTGTCATTAACCCATTTAATGCTATAAGAAACTTCATGGAAATGGTAAGTAGGAATTCTATTTAGAAATTGATTAATGACTTTTCAGAGATAAATTAATGGTACTTTTGGAGTGAATGAAGCTGCAAAAGAAGCTGACCTGCTTCCAAATTCTGAGACTGTTTTTCCACAAAATGGAATATGTTTTAGCTTGAGAATCTGGTTAATATAAATGCAGAGGTTGACTGCTAGAATGCTATTGAAACAATTCAGGAGTGGTGGCACTGTAGTTAACTGTAGGATTGCTTTAGAACATATCTGTGTTCTTCTAGAATGGAGGGACTGTATTCAAGGAAAACAAAAAATTGGCAAATAAGAATCCCTCTAAAAGGTGTTGTTCTCAATCTAATTAGGTCATAAAAGTGAAATAATAGATTAATTTAACTTCTGCTGTCTTTTTCACCCACCATATCATTTTAATATACAGATTCATAGTCTCATGGAAGCTGAGTGATTAAGTATGAAATTCCTTGTACTGTTTTCATTATCTGTCACAATACTGCATTTTTATTAGAAGTTCTATTTAAGAACATGCATGTTTTATCCAGCTACTTCACAATGCAAGAAACTTATCAGAGAATTAAATCATTTCTATATTTAAGAACTTGGTTGGGTTATCAAGAGCATAGTCTGATTCCATGTACTAAGATATTCAGGAATTGCCTTTCTGTCTTCTGACTTACTGGTCAGGGCTGGAGATTGTGGAAAATGTTTATATTTTTACAAAAACTAATTTTATACCTCTTGAACAAGTCTCTTCTTGTCTCCTTCCTCTGATTGGATTAAGGAAGAAACTTGATAGAGATGGGGAAATCAATGAATTTTGGATTACATGTGGCTTCTACGGAATGGAGCAAACTGCCAAGAAGCGTTGGGCTTGAGCAGATCAAGGGAACCCAATGTAAGAATGATGCATTTAGGCTTTTGTTTAATGTTTCATGTCTCACCCTTGAACACTTTTTTCCTGACTATTAAAAATACCTTGTTAGAAAAGATGGCCCTGTTTTATCAAGCATTTTATGTTTGTATGACTCCTAATAGATAAACTGAAAGCAAGCAGATCTGTCGGTTTTGTTTTAAAAAGTTAAGGATTTGGAACATTTGGTTTTAGTAATAGTGGAAACTAGAAACAGTTCTTGCCCTTTATAATCTTGCTTGCTGTCTTTATTTCATGAGTGGCCAATGATCAGTATGGTCACTTGTGTAGTGGCCCATATGTAAGAGATGCATGGTATATTAGATGGGAAAAGGAAAAGTAAAACTTTCCTAAGAGCAGTAAGATTATGTTCAGGTACTGAATCATTTTAGTAGTCAAGACAGGCATTTTAAAGTATTATTTTAAAATACAGCTACCTCAGCATTGTTTTCCTCATTTTTTTCATAGATAAGACAATATGGTTAGATAGCTCAATGTTAGAGAACCACTGTGAAAAGCAAAGTCTGAAAGATTGTAGTTATTTGTTCTCTGGGTACTTAGTAATCCCCTAGATTTTCTTGCTGTCTCTTCTGTGCTGGCTGTCCAGGTTCACCAAGACATGTACCGGCTGACTGGAAATGTCATACATGTATCAGAGTATGCCAAAGCAGATTCTTACAGGGTCAGACTCCTCTGAGGTATCAGCTGTTGCTGTAAAGTATATTGAATCCTTCAACATTTGAATTGATACGTGCTAAAAAGTAAGGAAAAATTTCAAATATGTAGCAGCACCATAGGGCTACCTTAGTGAAAGTGATTTAGAGATAATGTGAGTAATCCTTTAATAAGTTAAATCATGAGTGAAACACTTATCAGTGTTCATACTCAATTTATCAGAGCTTTGTTTTCTTATAGATAGGCATTATACATTTGGTTATTTTCATTGTGAATCGTTCAGTGAACAGGGTAGTATGCATGCCTTCTAGTCTCAAGATACCAAAATAATGATCTCTTGTGCTGCATTAACAAAACCAGAGATTTTTGTTTTCAGTTCTATAATTTTGCTCATATTTTGTTGAAACACAGCTGAAAACCATATATAAGCATATATATAAATAAGCACCATCCTCATTCTTTGAATATGTCCAGTTCCTATTTATTTGGAAGTGCTTGGCAACTTTTACATGACTTTGTAACCTTATCAGTGACTTGCCAGTAAGCCAACTGTGTTACAATCATCACTATCTGTTAGGAATTTTTTTTTCTTTCTTATTATGAGTCAGTGAAGCTTTTCTTGTAGATAGGTTTGTCTTATTGCATCCATGAAAGAAGGGGTTCCTGATACAATTGACATTAATGTCTGTCATAGTGTTTAAAAGGCTTGATTTTAGTTAGATGTCCAGGGAATTAGTTCCAGAATTCCCATTATCCTAATTAGTTTAGCAGAACAACACAACTCAATGCACTTCAGGCAATTATTTCACCCTTTAGCTGTTGGCATGATACTAAAGTAAACAGATCATGGGATTTTTGTGTTCCCAGAAATACACCTTGTAGCTGTGCCCTGATGTCAGAAAATCAAGTGACTCAATAATGAATATGTTACAAAAGTACATTGCTGCAAATTACAGAAAATGAGAGACTTCACTGGCAGCTAGTATCACATCTCAGTTTGTGGCACTTCCTTTTCAAAAAGTGGGTATTGCAAATAGAAAAGCAGTGACCTTGATTCATCTTCCTAATGGTACTCTTACTGAGGGACTGAAGGCCAGAACTCTAATGCTATTTGTATAATAGTTTTAGAGAAAATATATTGCTGTCTGCAGTGCAGCAAAGCAAAATGGTTCAAGACTGGGACCAGGAGACTGAAAATACGGATTCCAGTCCTGGCACTAAATCCTGTGTAATGGTACCTAGAAGCTTGGGGGTTTTGTTGTCTAATTTAAAGCAGAGGTATCAATACTGATCACACGAGAATTGTGCCCATTAAATATTACCGGTACTTAAGAGCTGTAGACTTGTTCTTTAAAACTTTGACCTTTAAGGGTGACGTGATGTCAAAAGGGGCTGGCTGATCATTGCAGCCACATAGGACTGATGCACATCCTGGGGTGGTTATTCCCAGCTCTCTGATTTGCCGTTGGGCTGTATGAAAACGCGTACCATATGAGTGCATTGCCAAGCGGAGCTTGTGGGGAAGTTGCAGCCTCTTAGTGACAGACACAAACTGGAACGTAGCTGGGTGACACAGGCAACCCCCAATCTGGATGCTAGTCGTTATTAGCTTTTATCTGGTGCATGAAGTGTCCAGCTGACAGAGAGGTGCCACTGGTCTAGCTGCACTGAGCTGGTCCTTGATTTTTTGCAAATGCTGCAGTGTTTATTATGTGTTTTGCACTCTCTGCTTTTCAGTGTTGCAAGGAACGGTAGTTGGAGACACATCTTGCCTGTATCTTTAATACTTTCCATTGTTCCCAACTTCTTGCCATAGAGGATAGTGGCTTATTTTTGGAGGCGAATCCGTTAGGTGCCAGGTTCCTACATATCCGATTCTACAATAAACATTTTGTTAGTTTTACTTTAACAATATGTTGCTTTTTGACTCCTTACAATTTTCCTTACTTTTTGTAGAAACTTTGTCTCTAGACTAAAGGTCATACTGTGGGTTATTTTGTACACCCAAAATAGCTTATTTTAACACATTTTCTTTCTCCCCTTTCAAATAAAGCCTTCTACTGCTCTGTAGCAGTGCTTTTTACTAATGAGAGCTATTGCCAGGCTTCCTTGTTACAGCACTTTGTTAGAAATGTGCCTAACATACAAAAGTGATGCCTTACTGGGCTTTCATCAGTTCCTAGCCAATTTCACAATTAGAATCAGTATTTTACTTGGAGCTCTGTGACTCAGCTCAGGTCTCTCTCATTCCCAAGGGGGGGCTGCTCACAAGGGGAAAAAAATCAGTTTTCATGCAGACATCTCTTTAAATTCCTACATAAAATATTATCTTAAAAGAGCGGTGCTGTAACTGAGATGGGGTACAAATTATGTGTCTGTAACATTCTAGAAAGTTTAAAATATAGCACCACTATAAAGCCAGATGTCTTCCTTTTCTCATTAAGATTCTGTTTAGACATTTGCAGAACTCTTTTGTTTTGCAAGTTTCATCATATTTCTGCTTCTATAGATCATCAGGTACGTGGATCAGACATACTTTTACCAAAAGCCTATTCACATGCACTAGACCCATGTTTCTAAAAAGGAGCTATTTCTCTGATTCTTTCAAAGATGTTAGCAAATTCTGCACCATATTGAGTGCCCTTTGGCTGCAGGTAAAGAATTCAACAGCTTGTGGGAGTTCTAATTAGAGCTAATAATAACTTCAGTGACCTGTCTTGGCTTTAAAAGGCCTGACAGAAATTATCCTGTCCTTGAAGGATAGAGATTTTGTTTCTGTGCATGTGTCCGATTAGGAACACTCATGCCTTCTTGTTTCTGTGTTTAGTGATAACACAAAACTAAGTGGGTGCTTTTGTGTGAATGAAAAAGAAGTGGGTGGTGTTGGGGAATCAAGAGGGAAAAGGCAAAGAGGGCTCTCACAAATCCTACAGCAGAATTCCATTATTGGAGGAATTTCTCTTGTAGGCTAAATACCTTTATTAAAACCAGAAATAATAATAGGATGACAATTAGAATAGGAGTTGGATCATTCATAATTAAACATTTTTTCTCTAATTTTGGTACCTTTTTTCATGGTTAGTTCACTATATACAAAGGGTCTGAGGGAAACGAAAGCTTTAATTTGAGCAAATACCCAAAAAGCCCTGAGGTGCGAGAGATTTTTTTATTTTACCTGGCTAATAGGTTGCTGATGGTGCAGAAAACAATTGTATTTGCAAGGAGACTTCTCCAATGTAAATATTATTAACACTAACCAGAAAGAAAGAATTACAATCTTTTGTGAGCTGCTATTGGAATGATAAATTAGGGGTTTTTCTGACTTCTCTTTCTTTTGCTAAAACAATCTTTGGAAATCAATGAAATTAGAGGGAAGAAGGGTCCTTAAAATTCTAATAGAGCCAAGAATTATAAAAGAATCATTGTAGTCATATGTAGAAAAGTAAAGATTACATTCTCCTCCACAAGAATTGGTTGAGAATTTATCCCAGAAAAGTTGAGATTAACCCAAATTTTTAATGACATAAATGACATCAAAATCTGGTCACTGTTGTCTTTATGATGTAAGAGGAATTTTAAGAAAAATCAACAAGTTAATATGCCTGGGCTAAGCATGAGAAATCACAGAATCACAGAATAATAAGGTTGGAAAAGACCTTTAAGATCATCAAGTCCAACCATTCACATCCTAAGTTAAACCATATCCCTAAGTACCTCATCTACCCTTTTTTTGAACACATCCAGGGAAGGTGACTCGACCCCCTCCCTGGGCAGCCTGTTCCAGGCCCTGACAACTCTTTCAGTAAAAAATTTTTTTCTAATATCCAATCTAAACCTGCCCTGGCACAGCTTCATGCCATTCCCCCTTGTCCTATCACCTGTCACCTGGCTGAAGAGACCATCACCTATCTCTCTATAACCTCCCTTCAGGTAATTGTAGGCAGTGATAAGGTCTCCCCTCAGCCTCCTCTTCTCCAGAATAAACAGCCCCAGCTCCCTCAGCTGCTCCTCATAGGATTTGCCCTCCAGCCCCTTCCCCAGCCTGGTTGCCCTTCTCTGGACTCGCTCCAGGACCTCCATGTCCTTCTTGTGGTGAGGAGCCCAGAACTGGACACAGCACTCGAGGTGCGGTCTCACCAATGCCGAGTACAGGGGCACAATCACCTCCCTAGACCTACTGGCCACACTGTTTTTGATACAAGCCAAGATGCCATTGGCTTTCCTGGCCGCCTGGGCACACTGCTGACTCATATTCAGCCTGCAGTCAACCAACACCCCCAGGTCCTTCTCTGCCTGACAGCTCTCCAGCCAGTCCCCCCCAAGCCTGTAGCGCTGCATGGGGTTATTATGTCCCATGTGCAGGACTCTGCACTTGGCCTTGTTAAACTTCATCCCATTGGACTCAGCCCATGGGTCCAGTCTGTTCAGATCCCTCTGAAGAGCCTCCCTACTCTCAGGCAGATCAACACTTTCTCCTAGTTTAGTGTCATCTGCACTAAACTAGGAGGAAGTGTTGATCTGCCTGAGAGTCTTCCACTGAGAGTCTTCCACTGTTTTGTTAACTCCAGTAATGTTGTCAACTCCAGTAATGCTGTAACTAGTGTTTACTCCTTTGTAAACTCTATAATAGTTTATTTTTTTCCAAATGCTGTTACTCCTATAGTAGATGATGGAAGCCTGGTAAGGTAGACTGCATTTTTTTTTCTTAATTTATAGAAAAATGAAAAGAAAATAAAAAAATAGAGGGACTCAATGGTTAGGGTCTTTAATTTTTAACTAGACATTTGTCTTCAGTGCTGCTTGAACAGCTGAGCAGACTTCTTCCCACTTGCTTATTTCTGACCTGTAGTCCCCATCATTGTTCCAGCACAGCTGGTCACTTAGTTGCTTGGTGAACAAGATCAGGGAGCTGATCCAGCTAAAAAGTAGGATCACCAGGAAAAAATAGGATTGTCTTTCAACTGGATCAGTTTCCAAGCTGTTTTGTGGCAAGCAGCTATACTGGCACAATGGAGAGGCTTATGAAATATCTGCAACAGTGGCCTGAGGCAAGGGCTGTTTAAGTTATTAATGTCTCTAAGTGTGCAGTGAGCTACAACCTTTCCCTCTGGTTTTACAAAATCTGTCATCACTTGACACTGGTTAAGTACAAAACACAAAAATCAAATATTTGAGGCCTTGATTTTCCTCAGAGATGGACAAGGATCTAAAGTGACCCCTTGTCCTGTATTAATATAAATATTTAATGTCTTTTAGATTCCTAATTTGACATAACTCATGTCCTTCGTCTCATTTTCGTTATACTGTTAGAGTGCATTCTAAAAATCAAAGAGCAAAGCATATTCACATTTGATTGTCATATTCTGGTCAATTAAGCATTCTCAGGATCACAGTTATGGACTAAGGGACTAACTTCCTGCACAGCATGGGGGGAAATGTTGATTTACTGTGTTTTCCAACTACCCACACCATCTAAGAGCTTGTAATATGCAATCAAGGTAGACATTTCCAGGCAGTATCAGCTCACAGAAAATCCAAGGGGAAACATACTAGCAGCTTTACTAGACATTTGTTTTACTTAAAATAATTTCAGTCATGATTAAGTTTACTTAAGCTAAAATCAAAAAATATTTTATTGAAATAAAGGAACATCTGAAACACACAATCATCTATCCAGAAATTTTAGAGATCCAGAGAGTTCTTTAGTACAACAGTTAAGTTGTGTGGCTGTGTTTGCTTTGAAAAATAAAAATAGAGGTAGGCAGTAGCTGACTTGTTACTTAAAGGAGATTACAGAGTAACTGTAAAATAAATCTTCAATCACTTGTTAAAGACCCAAGACTTATTAGTTCAGATTACTCTGGACTTGGTCCAGAATGTCTAAAGAGGAGATCAGAAACAATGATGTTCTGGGGTTGCAGAGTGCTAAAAGCTGATCTGATGCATATGTTGTGAGAAGTCTTGAGCTCAGAGTGCCTAGTCCCTGAACGGATGCAGTGTAGCTCTCTGAGAATTCCGTTCCCTTCTGCATATCAGAATTATCATATTCAAAGTATAGAAAGCCAGAATTTTGGGGGTGTTTGTTTTTTTTTTTTTTGCCATCTTAAGAACTAACATTGATACTTCATAGATGGAAACTAACTAGTAACTTAAATGCATCTTGTGTTTGATGGTGTTCAGGGGAGTAACGTTTAGTTTAAATGAATGGCTAGGTAAATCTTAAGGCCATGCAGGCATTGATTAGTACTTCTTGTTTTTAAATGTGAAGATTTTTTTACAGATATACACAGTCTTCATAAACTAGAAAGATAGAAAATGGCACAGAATCATAAGAGAAAAAAACCCTCCAAAACCTGAACAAAACCACAAAACAAATCCAAAGTGCAAATCCTATGAATTTACTAAAATTCCAGAGATTGGTTTGGGAGAAAGATGCAAAGATATCTCTTGAGTGGACTAATATATCATAATCCTGCTTTTATTTTTATTGTGTAAGAACCTCTGCAGTAGTTTTGTTTTTCTGCTACCTGAAATTCCAGATGTCAAGGTCTGTACACCCAGCAAATTTCTGTGTGTCCTGCCCTCCTGAAGAATACAGTGAAGTCAGCAGTCCCTCCCATTGCCACTTAATCTGAGCTGTGACTTAGGGAGATTAAAATAGTAAGCAGCACAACTGTCTATTTTGGGAGCTGGCTCAAAGACTGTGAGTTTTGTCCATCTACTTCAGTTAAGAATCTCCGTTGTGTTCCTTAGAAACATTGACCCTACCAAGCCAGAGGGTGCTGAGAGACATTCCTTGGCTGAAGTTTTGTAAATGTTAACCATATTGGAGTAAAAGATCACATTATGGTCACATAGCATATGAGAAGAGACCAAGGTTATTAGATCACATGCAGGAGAATCATGAAGAACTCTCAGCAGGAAAGAGTGCAGGGATTGCAATTGGGTTGGAGGTAGAGTTCTGGCAGAGAGGAAGGGCATGTGAAGTTTTAGGAATCACAGAATCACAGAATCATAGGGGTTGGAAGGGACCTCGAGAGATCATCGGGTCCAACCCCCCTGCCAAAGCAGCTCCCCAGCTCATATTGCACAGATAGGCATCCAGACAAGTCTTGAATATCTCCAGAGAAGGAGACTCCACCACCTCCCTGGGCAGCCTGTCCCAGGGCTCTGTCACCCTCACTGGGGAAAAGTTCTTCCCCATGTTGGTGCAGAACTTCCTGTGCTCCAATTGACAGCCATTGCCCCTTGTCCTGTCTCCACAGATGACTGAAAAGGGGCTGGCCTTTTCCCCCTGCATCCCATACTTAAGATATTTATAAGCATTAATTAGGTCCCTGTCGTGGTTTTGCCCCGGCCGAGGGCCGCACCCCACACAGTCGCTTGTACTTTTAAAAGGAAGGGGGAGGGAAAGTTGGGGGAGGGGAAAAAGGGAAGGAAGAAGGAGGAAAAGAAACCACAACCTAGAAACCAGAACCACGCAGGTTGGGATAAGGATAGTTTACTAAACAATAACAGAAAACTAGATATAACAATAACAGAAGTTTAAAGCACAAAATAGATGAAACTGGTGATACACAATGCAGTTTCTCACCAAACCACAGAACCCAGGCCGCACAGCTTAGAGCCGTCCCCGAACCCGGAAACTGCCCGTCCTGGTGTTGTCTCCTCCTCTTCCCCCCAGTCCCCCTTTATACTGAGCATGACGTAACTGGCATGGAATATTCTCTTTGGCCAGTTCGGGTCACCTGTCCTGGCTGCGTCCCCTCCTTTCTCACTAGTAAGGAAGTATGCAGAGCTGAGAAAGGTCCTTGATTGCCCGGCAACAACTAGAAACATCAGGGTGCTATCAGCACTGTTCTCATCCTAACACCCAAACATGGCATTCCATCCACTGCTAAAAATAATTAACTCCATCATAGCTGAAACCAGGACAGTCCCCCCTCAGTCTTCTTTTCTCCAGGCTGAACAGCCCCAGCTCACTCAGCCTTTCCTCATACGGGAGCTGTTCCAGGCCCTTAATCATCTCCGTAGCCTTCTCTGGACTCTCTCCAGGAGATCCCTGTCTTTTTTATAGCAGGGAGCCCAGAACTGGACACAATACTCCAGGTGGGGCCTGACCAGGGCAGGGTAGAGGGGGAGGATCACCTCCTTCGACCTGCTGGCCACACTCTTCCTGATGCATCCCAGGATCCCATTGGCCCTCTTAGCCACCAGGGCACACTGCTGGCTCATAGCCAACCTGTCATCAACCCGGACCCCCAGGTCCTTCTCCACAGAGCTCTTCTCCAGCAGGTCATCCCCCAGCCTGTACTGATACAGACGGTTATTCCGTCAGTATTCAGGAATGGGTGAATCCTAAAGGTATCTGCACCCTTGGAAAAATGTGGAAAGCTTCCTGTGCACCTATTCTACTGGTGTTGAATGGAGGCTAAAGGTTGCCAGTTCATGTATAGGAACCAAAATATCATGTTTATAGTACCCATGCTATGTATACTTGATGTTTCTTGATGTTACTTGATGATTAATTGGCCAGAAGAAGGCTTTCAGTGTTTCTTTCTTCTATACTGCCCTTGGTGTGCTCTAGACAGCACTGTGTACAGGTCAACTGGAACCAGTTGAAATGCTGTCCATTTGGTGCAAGCAATGGACTCATGTTTATTTTGCAGACTGCTGTGGTATGCAAGCAAGCTTGGGCGTAAGGAAATACTCGCCACCCACTGTGAGTAAAGATGGCAGAATTGCAGTGGTCAGTGAAGTGCAGAGGAGCCATTTCATCCCTGCGCACGGGCATATTCTGGTTAGGAATCTTCTTAGAGGAAGCTATAGACAAAGATTTTTTTATACAAATGCCTCATTTTAGTATCTCAGCTTTCATGACTCTTTGATGCCATCTACTAAGAAAGCAATGATTTATTATGTCCCTTAGAAAAAACCTGTTCCGAATTAAAAGAACAAGCTTTAATTTGTATTCCTGGGTAAGCAGAAGGTAAGCATGATGGATAGAGAGCACAGTAGAATTTTAGATGATGTGCCAGCTGGCTTTGCATGTAGCTTCTAGCACCGTAGAGGTCCGGTCACTAATGCTTAGCATTTAATATTAATATTCTAAATCCCCTTCTCTCTTTTAGGTCTAGATGCTAATTTCACAACTGGCCCTGCTCATTTCTGCACTAATGGAAGAGGAGGCCAGAGAATTAACTGTAATCTAGTCACAGTTCCCTCCATTTCCTCTGCACTCTGGGGGGAAGAATGCATCCTGTCAGTTAAACTCTGTACTGCTTCTTGAAAAATACACAAAAACAGCTTTGAGGTTACTTTCAAGTGTCAGAGAAGAGTTTGTTTTGTTCCTGGTTGCTGTTGGTCCTTAGGTGGAACAGCAGATTTGTGGAACCCTGCACAGATATGAGCTGTGAAAGTCTTGCTCTTCATAGTGAACCTCTGCTCTAGGTCATGCTGCATCCAGCTTACTCATTTGCATAAACATGAAATGTAATTAAGGTTGACGAGTTTTCTTGTAGTTTAGCTAGGCATTGTTCTGTAGGTGGCAATCTGTATGTAGGCATAGACAAACTATTTCAGTCAAGATTAGTTATAAAATTGTACAGGTGTTTGAAAGGTCTGAAAACTGCTGACTCTAGGGAATTGCAGAAGAGAGATATTGCAGCAGTAATAGGGACTAGAGTCTAGGATTAGACATTAAAAAAGAATTTAAGTAGCAACTCAGGGCTTGATTCAAATACCTATAGAAGGCTTTTGGGATTCTTACATAATGTAATTTGGTAAGAAAGATGCATAGTTTACAAATCTTATCTGGCACAATAAATTGGAGGGTAAACCTTTTCCACATGTCCTAAAACCACTGATATTGGTTTTTCTTCCTTACAGTTTAGGCACTGAAAGCAATATACTGCTTCAGTTGCAGTAATTACTTTCAGAAATGCAGTACATTTCATATCTTTCAGAAAATAATTATAACAATTTAAAATAGTATCCATCATTCTCTACAAGTGATTAAAATTTTAAATAAAATTCCTTGGAAGGCTGTAAGCTCTGGGGTGAAAGCGTTGCCTGAATAATACCATGCAAAATATTTTGTTTGGAGTGAATAAAAATTGCCCAAACAGTTTCCCCTTCAAAATAAGATCAGAATGTGTCCTATGTCCCTTCCCTTCCTATTGCCAGCCCATAAAAAGGAAACCTTGAAGGCATTGGCAGTGTCATCTTAAGTTAAATGTACAAGTGATATAAATATGAAAGCTAGCCATTCTACTTCACCAGAATGCAGGAAATAATGGAAACATAACTGATCAAAATACTACCCTCTTAAATAATTAGTATAATTTATGAACATGTTTTCTCATCTGAAAAAGCCCCTAAAATGTAATTATCCCTATTTTTATAACAACTTATAGAATTCTCATCAAAGGTCAATTCTGGACAGGTTTTAGGCTGAAGTCATGACAGTTAATTGTTTAGTGCGTTAATTAGGTAATGAATTGCCTGGTAAATAAATTAGAAATTTTTTTTTCCAGTATAGCTTTCCAATATATCCATCTAAGGAACACACACTCCCCTCACACTCTGATTTGACAGAGTCCCTAATTTGAGTGGCTTCTGGAAATGCAGATTGGCAAACGTGGGGTTAAACCTTAACTGATGTCCTTCAACATCTCACATGACCCATTATTGCTGGAAGGGAGAAGGGTGGTGCTCGAAAGACTGAATAAAATCCTACAGCCAGATACCACAGATTATTTTCAGACTGAAATGCATAGACACACAGAGGATTTAATATGCACAAGATTTTAAAATGAAAAAAATTAATCTCAGCAGTGTTTCTATATATTTGTTTAAAATGTTAGCAATAAGATATGAGAAAACCTGCCAGTGTAGCAGAATTTTATAAGGGTTTGTCAACTCCAGAGGCAAAGCAAGATGAAACATATGTGTATGTCCTTGGACCCACTCTGTCATCTCCCCCACAGTACAGTACCTCCCTCTGTAAGCAGTCTCCATCATTTTTACTTACTGAATAAAGCAATATGTAAAATTAGAAAATGGTATTCAGATCAAATAGCAAGAAGTTTTGGGACCTTCTTTAATAAAAATTGATCTTTCACATAGGACATGCTGCCTTTAGTCTAGAGAGCAATATGTATTTAAACACTCTCCACTGATACTTCTAGATTTCTTTTTTGTCTGTTCCTTTCTGTTATTTACCTGGTAGGTATTTGTTGCGCTTACAGCAACACTACAAAGTCCAGAGGCCAAATAGGAGCCCAAATATAAACAGTATCGTTGGTAAAAGATTCAAAGGGGTTTTACTGGACTGGGCAAGCAAGTCAGAGAGGGCAGGAGAATGAGTATTTTTAGGCAACAACTCCTGTTCCTGCAACCATGTTGCATAAGAAGCATTTTAGCACCAGCAAAAGCTTTCGCGGGCAGATTGCAATGGGTTTGTGAAAGGCTGTGCAGTGATGTGCAGTTAATGCTTCCTGGGAATATTAGCAATTGTAACCATTTTTTAAAAATTAAAAGAAACAATCGAGAAAGATGTGATAGTAATCTAACTTCAGAACTGGTATATTTTTCTAGAAGGGCCACAAAGTGTGAAAGCAATAGATATTTTTTTTTACTTCGAACATAGACATTAGAGTGATTTTTTGCAAGAATTGTAATTCAGATTTGGCCTATTGCCAAAGCAGTGAACTTTATCACCCAGTCTTGGCATGTGCAGATAGATGGCCCCTTCTGTCTCTTTTGCCAGTTATTGCTTATGTTGCCAGGAAATCTTAATCATGCTGCTTGGAAGTGGCTGCTGGCCCATCCACCTGCTGCCAAGCTATTCTACTGTATAAGGAGTCCGGCTTAGCTTCAACAAAGAGTCTTGTAGCTCTAGCTAACATATAGGGAAAAAGGTCACTGTGCTAAGGCCACCCTAGGGGACCATATGGTGTTATGAGCTACATCATCAATATTGCACTGCTCTTGATGCAATCCTATTACAAACCATGAAGCTCCACATGGATTAGTCATAACTGTTTTCCAAATTGAAATGTACAATGTAAACCTATCACAAACACCAAATAATCAGAAAAGAAAAACGTTCTCTTTAATAACCAATGTTTTTATTGATATTATCCATTAAAATTATGTATATACTTAAAAACAGCTATAACCTCTATTTTGAGAGAAAAAGGAAGAAAATTAGTTAAGCAATAAGATTCCACTGCCGCAGCATCAAGAATGTTCTGTATGTTCCACTTTCTCAAATGTCATTAGTTCAACCACTATCCACTCTGGTACAGTAGTCAGTAGTAGTCAGAAGAATGTAATGCCAAAGTGGAGCGAATTACAATCCTCTGGTGAATTTAGCCTCCTCATTAAGATGTTCAGTCACTTGCATTAGTAGAAATATTGAAACTTGTTTCATGCATGGATAGTTCCTTTGTCAATCCAGTTCCCATTATTGTTTCTTTTCATGGGAAAAAGCAAAGGGTCTTCACTTAGGCTACAGTTGTATTTTGGACTCTGTGGTGAAAATTTATACCTGCAATTATATGTGTAGATTTTTTCCAGCTACTGACAGGAAGAATAGCTGATTTAGACAATAGAAGTTTTGGTAGAATTCTAAGACTCCCGAGTCTATTGCAAATGCTGCATATACATCCAGTATTTCTGAAACACAGCCACTCAGGAGATTTCTACAAATCTATTTGTTGCCATTTTCTAATGGAGAAGAAGGAATGTCATGGAAGCACAGCTGGAGTTTAGGACATGAGGAGTTTAGGATTGTAGGGTCGAAGTGACTGGAAACCACTTCTGCTGTTCATGGAAGTGTTCATTTTAAATTCAGTCACCCATCTAACCATGGTTTGTCAGTAGTGCACAATTTATGAGATGCTTAATTTGTCTACCTGAGGAGAGTGGAAGCCTGAGTGTGTTCCAGTCGAGTTTGTAGTTGGACATTTTAGCCAAGGAGTTTTAATTGGAGGAACAGATTACCATGCCATTCTGTCTCATGGCAGGAACTGAGCCTGCTATTTTAGCTTTCTGTCTATGATGAAAAATTATAATTTTACTTGTAGTTTGTGAAGACTGAATGACTAGTATCCTTTGAGATAGTTTGCTTTATTCTGTGGTCTTTTGTCAGTTTAATATAAACACAAATTACACAGAATTAATGGAAAGTTAAGGCACAGATTACTATTCTTATACTGAATATGCTTCAAGGAACTAAAAGGGAGGTCTTCCCTGTGTTTTTAGTATTTATTGTCAACTCTAAAGAAACATTAGATTGTAAAAGTGATATTCACTTATCATCTTGGCAGACTTTAGTTCTCATCTCTGTACTTTAAATGGCTTTTGAGTCTTATATGTTTCTAAAAGTTTTTCAGCTTCCGGTAGAAAAGATCTGATATGGTATACTGATATGATCTGATATGGTATACTCCATGTACACTGCTTTTTATTGAGGAATTATCAAATCCTACAAAGCCTAGATATATGCCAAACATATCTTTTATGTCTCCATAATACAACTGGGGAATAAAGAAAACAACAGCTATTTAAATTTCTCTATAATCCATTCCTACAGTCTATTGTAATACTTATAGCAGAATTGGATGACAACTAAGATGATGTCTTCTCTTTTGGGCAAAAAAAGATCCAGTTCAACTGCCATCTGTGAGACTGTCAAGTAAGAAGTGCTAGCTCAACAACGTGCATTTTCATGTCAACTACAGAATAATTCTGCTGTACACAATGAAGTAGAATAATAGAATAAATTCCCACCTAGTGGGTTGGGGTTTTTTCAGAAGAGAAATCAAAATAAATACGAGCTTATGTTGAAATATTTTTTTACATGCTTTTAGAAAGAATCATCTTGGCTTGACTTCAGCGGTGTTATTTTTTAGGTGCTTATTTCTGGTTTTGGTTTTTTGTGGTTTGTTTTTTTTTAAATTGCCAAACTTATTTTGTGCTATATAAATATACAAGAAAAACATGGCATTTCAGAAACACTCTGTGGCTTTTTAAGAATACCCTCTGTGTGTGAGTTTTAAATGTTATGTTGTGTTTGCTTGGTAGTGCAATCCATCTCCTTGTACGTAGTTAGTGAATAAAATAAGAACCTATAAAATGTACTAATGTACATAACAAGCAAAAGGATTTACATACACCTATCTACAGCCATTTACCTACCGCAATCTAATTCCTATAAATTCTTCTTTTGCAATGTAATTTCTTTTGACTGTGTAGGTGGATAGAATGATACTGAGAAAATTGAAGCAGAGAGTAGTTTATTTGCTGAGTACAAATAAATGAGAAGGACTTTTACACAGTGATTGCTCTTCTAAAGGATGGTTCCCTCATAGGCAATTGCGTGCCAGACACTCCACTTTGAGAAGACTTTGTAGCTCCTTGTATTGTTTGTTACTGCAGTTCCTGCTAAAGCAAGAACAAGCAAGCTCTGAGGTAGAAGGATATTCAGGTAAAATATATACTGTGCTCACTAAAAGCCTTTTCCACTTGACAGTGTTAAAGGTCTCTCATGTAGGGCTATAAACTTCACTGCCCTTCCTTAGTGGAGTAATGCTTTCTTGCCATTTGCATACACCATTGTGGCAAATGGATTTGCTTCACTGAGAAGTGAAATGAGGAAAGACTTGTGGAGGTTGCTAGCTCTGGCCAGTGCACCAGAGCTGATCTGGGGAAGGACAGAACAACCTGAGCAATACTGATGAATCAAACGGTAACAGAAGTAAATCAAAGTTTCAAGAACAGGGAATCCCATTATCTTCTGCACAAAGCTGACATGGCTGAGGTTGGATTGGAGAAGGAGAACAAGGGAGTAAAAGATGCAGAAATATGCATTTATGTAAATGGATAGTTGTACCAATTTAAAACTGACAGAAGATGAGGGTCTTAGTTCAACATAATGGAATATTAGGGCCTTTAACCTTGTAACTACTCTCTGCAGCAGTTCTTGTTAGACTATGTATAGCCTCTAGAAGAAAACAACGTAGATTTATTTATATTTTTAGAGATGTACCTGCTCTGCTGCTTAAATCAGTCTCTCATTTCAACATACTATGAGCTAGGTCTATCTGCTAGTTTTAATATGACATGTGACTTGTCTTTTGTGGCCCACAAGCAGGGTTTTAAGCTGCAGAAGCAATGAGCAAACAAGTGAGGTCTGTTGACATAGGAGTACTAGGTCATGAGGGGAAAGGGGGATGGAGAGAGTGAAGTGACTGACCTTGCTATAAATGGTGCCATAGATAGTGGAGGTAGGAGTGTGTGAGCTGGCATAAGGCAAGACCTTTGACTGTGAGAGAAGGGGAGTGCAGTGACTTCCTCTCTCTGCCTTGTGTTTGTATCTAAGGTGAATTAAACTTTAAGCACATGGTGGATTTTGAATAGATCTGGGCAAAGGTGATGTGAGAAGCCTCAAACTAAAATCAGTGCTCTGATTTTTGGTTCTCTCAAAAATACAGAATTTGATCAAGGTTTCTAATTAGCTTGTTAAGGTTCAGCAATTGTTAAGGATGTGCAGGCCTTGCTGCCCGGTAAGCCGGGCCAAGTTATGGCCTTAATTGATATTTACAGTTCCCATTGTGGTTTAATTCAAGGGCTTTATATTGTTCAAAATTAAATCCAAGGGGAAATTTAATGTGCAGAATCAAAGAAAGGTGACCCTGCCTTCTGTACATTGAAATCACTGTGCCTATTACATATAAAGCAGTTTTATAGCAAATGTTTTCTAAAACTGTTAAATCAAATAAACGTAATTGCAAAACACCACTCCTGAAAGAGGCCATACTCCTGTGATTGTGCATTTCTTGCTTTAAAAAGCTACATTTATCCCCCCTAGACTTAGAGCATTAGAAATGCAGTCAGATAAGAAGGAATACTAATGCCTGGATGTGTATCTTTCAATGATGAAGGCAAACCTGGAATTGTCTTTATCAGTCACATTAGAGAGGTTTAAAGAAATGCAGTTGTGTGATGCACTGTCATATTCAAGTCACACAGATACTGACATAATGTGCAGAGTCACAAATGCAATAGAAAATTGTTGCATGACCATGTAAGTGATAAAGATCCTCCACAGTACTTCCCTATAAAACATGCTGCAGATGTATCTTTCATTCAAAGATACTCATCACACTTGAGGTGAAAGGCAGCCTACTTGAGGCAGCTCTGAAAATGAAAGCTTAAACACTGTCAGATAACTAGAAATTTTTATTCATAGTAGGAGACTGTATCTTATAGACTGCTTCAAGGCCAGGATGATAACTGGTGTCATTTCACTGTATATTTTCAAACTAATACATTTCTAAACTAGCTTCAGCAGTTTTGTTAAAGGCCAGGTTACCATAAACCTATAGACTCAGAATGTGTAGATTTCCGTGGAGAAATGTTTGTTATAATTACAAATAACTACATTTTCCAATAAACATAGTTAAACATACTTTAAGGGAACGTAACACTAAAAAAACCAAACCACAAACCCCAACATTTTGATGACCAGTCAACACAACTTAACTTTTATAGCATAAGCACTTTAAAAAAAAAAAATCATGCTCACTATTTATGTTTGATAGGATATTACCTTTTTTCTTTCCTCCATATGTATTTGCTGTGATGATGATACAAGAAAGCAACAAAAATACAAGAAGTTGCAAACTTTTCATTTCTTCTTTCCCTGAATGAGAGTTGGGGAATGCACCACTAAATTCTGCCAAGAGATGGAAAAGGGGAGAATTATCAGTGTTTTGCAGGAAATTCTTTGCCCATTAATCATTAACTTTGAATTCTCCTGTCCATTGCTCCGGCCTTTCCTTTTATGGAAATGAAAATGGAAGTTCCCAGTTTCCAGCCTCTTCCTTTTTATTTTCTGCCACTTGTGGCCGAAATAATTTGTAACTGGTTCTTTCTATTGTCAGTGGTGCTGAGCTCTGAACACAGCAGACTTGGGGGTGTTTGTTCGCTCAAATACAGCTAAAGGCCATGGGTAGCCAGCTTGAATTTGGTCGATCAACAGCTCAGTCTGAACACATTGCAAAATAACTGTAAGAGCTGAAGATTAATCTAAATATTTCATTAACATAGACAAATCCCAGTAAGGGAAACATCAAAATTCTCTCTATATACTAAAGACTTCTGTTATTTCAGAGATAAAATTGGTACAAATTTGGATATTGCAAAATATTTCCTTTCAAATTAAGTGAACTATTTTAATCGCTTAAGAAATTTCAGAATGAAGTACAACTAACCAACCTCTCTCTCCACTGCTGGTGAAACAATCATAAGGAAGTGTATGTAGTAAACGTAGGAGTCATTTCAGATAAAAAGTTACAAGTAATATGGTATGTTTTATACGAAAATCAAAGCAGAATCTTAATGATGATACAAAGCTGGGAGGGGTGGCTGACACGCAGGAACACTGCGCTGCCATCCAGCGAGACCTGGACAGGCTGGAGAGCTGGGCAGGGAGAAACCAGATGAGGTTTAATAAAAGCAAGTGTAGAGTCTTGCACCTGGGGAGGAATAACCGTCTGTATCAGTACAGGCTGGGGGATGACCTGCTGGAGAAGAGCTCTGTGGAGAAGGACCTGGGGGTCCTGGTGGATGGCAGGTTGGCTATGAGCCAGCAGTGTGCCCTGGTGGCTAAGAGGGCCAATGGGATCCTGGGATGCATCAGGAAGAGTGTGGCCAGCAGGTCGAAGGAGGTGATCCTCCCCCTCTACTCTGCCCTGGTCAGGCCCCACCTGGAGTATTGTGTCCAGTTCTGGGCTCCCTGCTATAAAAAAGACAGGGATCTCCTGGAGAGAGTCCAGAGAAGGGCTACGAAGATGATTAAGGGCCTGGAACAGCTCCCGTATGAGGAAAGGCTGAGTGAGCTGGGGCTGTTCAGCCTGGAGAAAAGAAGACTGAGGGGGGACCTTATTAATGTTTATAAATATCTTAAGTATGGGATGCAGGGGGAATTGGCCAACCCCTTTTCAGTCATCTGTGGAGACAGGACAAGGGGCAATGGCTGTCAACTGGAGCACAGGAAGTTCCGCACCAACATGTGGAAGAACTTTTCCCCAGTGAGGGTGACAGAGCCCTGGGACAGGCTGCCCAGGGAGGTGGTGGAGTCTCCTTCTCTGGAGATATTCAAGACCCGTCTGGACGCCTATCTGTGCAATATGAGCTGGGGAGCTGCTTTGGCAGGGGGGTTGGACCCGATGATCTCTCGAGGTCCCTTCCAACCCCTACGATTCTGTGATTCTGTAATTACAGCAGTGTGCATAAATGCCATGACAAATAGGTACAGACTGTGAAGTGTGACAGGGCAAAAAGTATTCTTGGATAAGGCAGCAAGTACTACCATGAAGTAAGATCTCACTCAAGAGCAGGATCAAATGCTGTCCTCTGGGCCTTGTTAGCATCAGCCTGGATCACCATAGGTTTACCACATCAGTCAGTGTTCTTGAGACATATTCTAGCTCATTTTAAAGGAACCAAGTGCCAGTTATGATGTAGCCATGGTGGCACAGTGCTCAGCATGGGCTGCAAATCGACCTGCATTTCCACTAATCATTGCTAGCTGTGTGGGTTAATGTTGCCAACCTCCATCTCTACCTGCATACCTGTACTAGTATATAATTAGCCAGATATCCAGGCTATGCTTCACTTACATGCTTTGACAGGATTGCAGAATTTTCCTTAGAAATAGGCCTCTGTCACAGTAAGCTTTCTCCCAGGTTCTAAATGATTAAGAAGACGTCATGCTCAAGAGAGGGTAATAGTGTAAATTCTTTGCAAATAGAGGCAGTATTTTAAGAACTTCAGAACTGTCTGTGTTAGACTAAAGAAAGGAAACAGAGCTTATTTTGAGTGTTCAGTGGTCCCCAGATTTTTTATTAAAGCCTGTTGTCATGATTACTAAGTCTAGAACATGTGAAATAATATCCATACCATCCCAGACTGAGGAGTTTTTCATTGTTCTATTGTTTTTATAATCAAGAACTATTTTAGTGTCCCTAAAGAACTGTAAGTTATATATAGTTAAGAACTATTTTAGTGTTCATGGAAAATGGCCCGTGGTGCTGGATGTTGCATGAATAAAGTAGAAAAATACAGACCACTTCCTTTCCCTGCTCACTCCAAAAAGCTTCAGCTCTAGCATATAGCTAGAAAACAGCTAGAAAACTCTACAAACAATCTCTAAAGTCATATTAGTCACCACAGTTGGCAGTGATCTTGGCACACCAACATCTAAAGAGTTGTCAACACTGATTGATCAGGGTGTGTGTAAAAGTATAGCGATGAAGAGGGAATACAGAAGCTGAGGTGATATGATCAGAATGACTGGCTGATAAATGCTCTTCACAGCAGTATTTTCATTGGATACAAGCAAGAAAAGGATTTGCAGTAATTGAGATGAGATAGAACTTGGACAAGAATTTAGGCTGTGATGGTGGACAGGAAATGCTGTCTTTTAACAAAGCTAACACTGGTGTGATTTAGCACAGCCTTGCAGTGAACTTAGAAAAATGTAAGCTGAAGATGATGTGAAGATTACAGAACTGACTGACAGGTTGAATGAAGATACTAGCTATAGTAATCAAGAAAGTAGAGAGCATTTAAGGGAGAAAGATTATAAACTATTTTCTGCAGATAGGAATTGTTCTGGAACAGGGATGTAGATCTGACAGGTACAGAACAGCCTGGAAATAAAGATCATAGGGATCATTCTTCAGATTTGCTTCTCAGTAGAGAACCCATGTAGGAAACCAGAGTGGTATTATGAGTCTGTCATGAAGGTTTGCTTAAAATGGTAAGAGAAAAACGGGGTAAAGGAGAAGTTGAAAAGGAGGAGGAACCTGTCTTCTTCCCCGCTACCTGCATCACTTCATTTGGCAATCTTGCATCAATTATTGCTGGCATTAATTTGTCTTTACACTGTTGACAGAATATCAGCAATAATGCTGAGAGGGCTAAGCAGAGTTGTGGGAATAATTGGACAGCATTTGAATGGGAGATTCCACAGTGCATATTCAAGATGAGTTTATGTAGCACAAAATTGCATGCTATGGCACATTAGTCCACAGAGAACAGATGCAGTTATGTCCTGGAGGAAGGATCTGCTCCCAGTGGCCTCTCTAGCATTGTCACACAATGTGTTTTCGGAGTGTGGGGTTTTGTTTGGTTGTTGGGGTTTTTTTTTAACCTGGGTCTCTTCTCCATTTGATTTACATGAGTAATTCCAATTACCTTTATTATCCACTCATAAAGAAAAGAATGACTCTCCTGCAATATATTGAACATGAGAGGTAGAAGACTCACAATAAATACTTTTCCTGTGAATCAATCTAAATATTGAAATTGTAATCTTTGCCATCTTCAACATGTTTATCTGGTTACTTACTTTGCTTGAGCTGCTCTCTTTCAGCTTGGTAACTGTTATGACGTATAGCATATCTAATGTTCTATGAATATGTAACCTAAATTGTTTTAGGAATTAGTTCCTTATATAAGGTATGACAAGAAAGAGTCTGGTATATCATGAGAATAGAAAAAATTGGGAGACAGGTATTTGCCAGAAGGGACCATGCAATAGAGTTACTCAGAGTTGCTTGCTGCATGTTGCATCACGTACTGAAAGGGAGCTTTTTTTTTAGCCACATTTGAATCCATATGAGGTGCAGTGAGTGGGAGCTGTGATATTCAGGGTGAGAACCGTTGCGAGGAAAAACAGAATGTTCTGCATCTTCATATTAGTCCTCTGGTCAACCACAGAGAATGCTGTCTGAATTAAACCAGATACTTCTGAGACACTAATAGTTGTCTGCTGGTCTGCCAGGGCAATACGAACTCTAAGGCTGCTCTGTGACAGTTCTGTACCACTGGTAGTGACAAAATTTCCAACAGCTGAATATACAACACAGGTACAACAGAAAATCAGGGAACAGAAGTCTCAGGGACTGTAAAGAGAGCTGGGAGGTTGATACAGGAAAATGGCACCTGGAGTATGCAAGCTACACTTTCCTGATGTGACTTTCAAGAGTGAGTGGAAGGTTTATTCTTTAGAGTTGGGTATGCTTGTTACTTATGGTCTGGGTAAGGCAAGTGGATAGTTTGGTATTTACAAGAACCTGGATTCATAAAAACAAGTCTGAAATAAAGTTCTTAGATTTAAACCTCAAAATTTAAAGGATCCATTAAGAAAAGTAGTAATTATTCTTCTACCAAATGAGTAGGTACGATCTTTCTTTTCCATAACACCCAGCATTTGCACGTTGCTTCATTTTCTGCACTGAAATCACTCATCTCTCCTGTAGTGATCTGGGTTTTTTTAAATACTAAACTTAAAAATAGGTAATTCAAACTGCTCTTCTGTGAAACAGATAGAACACATATTTTGTGTTGCATGGAGGCTAGTTCTTTTCCAACTTTATGTGAAATAGAACCCTTTCTTAAACACCCAGTGTCCAAAACCAGATTCCTAGCTTTTGTTGCTGTGTTTATAACTAGTTTGCATACAGTGTAAGAGGGCTTGATAACCTTTTCTCTTCTGCTAGAGATGCTGCTTGTACAACATATACCCAGGAGGTATACTCTTAATCAGAAACCCCATCTGCTTCTTGGCTAATGTTCCAATTATAGTTAGACCTCTTGCACATATTCACATCTATAATAAAATTGATGGTTTCACTATTGAGAGGCAGTATGTGACTAGTGGTGCATTGTACCAGGCAAGCTTTTTCTTAAATAGATCATTCTAATGAAGTTAAATAAATGAACATAGAGCAGAAATTTTTCAGTCATACAGTCCTTGTTTTTTTCTGGAGATCACACTGTTTATCAAGATGGTTTTCAATCACCTGAAGACCAATAACATTGTAGTGCTAGATGTTCTTTCAGGTTTGGAAGAAATTTTATGGGCCAGAACTTCAGCTGGCATAAATTGGCTTCTGTACAGCTATAATGACTTTCACCAGTTTAGGATCCACACTGTGTTCCTGTAATTACCCACTGGCATCTGAAAAAAGGTATGTGTGATGGCTGTGCTAATACATCTGAGGTTATAGAGCAAGAAAATTTTTATGTGCTCCATTTTTTAAATGCCATTTTTAAATCCAGAATTTATTCTGCATGTTTCATATTTCCTAGGGTTTTTGTAATCCCAGATAACTCTGAAGAGACATTTTTAGGCAGAATTTGTGCGTGGATTCATGGCCCATGTCAAATATACAGCGGCTGTACATGGGCTGAAAGTTCCTCTACTGCAACAGCCACTGAGCCATCAGATTCTTCAGTACTAAATTCACAATTAAATAATTGGATCAGCAAACTCTTTTTTTTTTTCTGATATAAAGGAAAACCACTCATTTGCATAAGCACAGTCTTATGAAATATTAGTTTCTTCTGCAAGATGCATTTCACACTCTGTAGCCCCTAATAAGTTGGTAGTCTTCCAGGACTCATCACCCAGAATATTGTCTGTATTTCCTTGGATGCGTATCTGGGACTGGGAATTGCATTCTTTTAATTTTAAGTTTTCTTGCTAGTTTAATGCATTCTGTATAAGTGTGCCTTTTAATATTTTTTAAAATATGCTCCACTGAGTAGTTTGTATTATAAAAGGCTGTAAACAAAGAAGGCAAATACAACTGCCAAGTGTAAATATAATTGTACAATAAGTAGGTCATCTGCTGCTACTTCCAACTTAAAAAAAAAAAAAGGCATTTTTTAGCTTGTTTCATTCAATGTTAGCCTAGTGCTTTTTCTAACAATGCATTACTTGTTTAGTTGCCTTAGATGAATGCTATTTCTTGGCTTATGTGTCTGTCTGTCTTCCTCATGGGTACACTGTGTTCAGTTGGGTATGTCTCTGAAGGCTTAACAAATCAGAAAAGCAGAGATTAGGTGAACCAAACAAAAGGGCAGAACAAATCTGGACTCTCCATGCTCTTGCATTATGTGTAGAATATTGTGTAATGGTGTAATGCACGTTACTCCCACCTTAAAACAGGGGAGGAGCTATCCTTCTCCCTGAGTTTTTTACAATTAGTTCTATTCGTCAGTAGACTGGGCTAAATTTCTGCATGATTGTACACTGCTGGTTTGTTTCCACTGTCTTGTTCTGGATTTTCACTGTTAGTGCCCTATTCTGGGGGTGATTGTACAGCCTGTAAAATTGTGAATTGAATTTATCCTCATTAAAGGAGATTTTTCATAGAGCTATGATCTCTAAAATGTAGGAAAGCTTCCCTGAATCACTGCAGTATTAATACTGTAAAGAAACCCTAGCATGCCTGCTGAGGACATTTCCCTTCACTGGGCTAAACATATGCAACAGAACTCCTTGGAAGACTGAGATCCAACCCAACCTCCTCCCCCCCACCACCCTGGGGACTGAGCTTTATGGTTTTAAGCAAAACCGACATAAGTTGCCTTGTGAAGATGCCTTGCTTGTTCACCTCTCTTACATCAAACAGAAGCACATCTGAAAGAGATGACTACGTGGTAAAACCAACAATGCTCTCTCCCTTCCCTTTCTAGCTACTGTACTTGGGAGACTTTTTAACAACAAATAGAAAACAGACTTGTTTCAGAAATTTATTGATGGTTCTTATGAATAAAGACGACAGCAAGAACAAGAATATGAGGGCTTATTGTAGGCAACATGTTTGTAGAGGATACACTTGAAAGCACTTAAAACAAATGACAGAGAACCATGTCAAAGTAAAGGAACTTGAAAGACATTAAACATTCAAGTGCTGATTGATGGTGACTCTTAGGAGTTAACACACTCACGAGAGCAAAACCTGGATCTGTTTGGAGCTGCTGTCACTGAAATTGAGTCTTTATGAAAAGGAAAGAACAAACAGACAGAAAGATGAAAGAAGAAGAACAGGATTAAAATACACAGAGTAGGTACAAGAAAATAGATCTGAACAATGAAACAAAAATCCCTTTGACAATAAGGAAAACCAATGAGAAATACAAACCTGTTGATCAGAATAGATAAAAGTCTTCACAGCATAGCCAGACTAATCAGTAGCAAAAATATTTCTGATAATTTCTTCTGTAGCTGCTGACTACATGATTTTCAACAAGTATGTCTGAAATAAGTTGTTCTGGCCACTGGAGCCAGGAGGTACTTTCAGGGGCAATACTGAAGGTCTAGTTTAAAAAAAACCCCACAACAAAACATCAAACCTTTGGGGGGACAGGAAACTTTTCATGCAACATCCTTTGTTCCTTTTTCATCACCCTAGTGTCTCCTTGCTCTCAGTCAGGAGCTAGCACATTTTGGCTTTCTGTTTTCCAGTATTGTAGTCATTGCTAGCAAATATAAAGAATTGGAGGATGAGGAAATGTGGTGGGGGAAGCAGTTGTTTGAGGTAGTTAACTATTGACCCCAAATGTTTTGTTTGTTCCAGGGCCTGAAACAGCTCTCGCTAGTCTTAGCAGCTTAGATACAGGGTTAGGTAGACCTTTAGATCTGATGTAATGTGGCAGTTCCTACATTTCTATAAGATTAGAGAAGATTATAGGATAGAAAATTGGCTTACTCGAGGGATGAAGAAGCCTTAAATACTTTGAGCATCAGTTAGGATAAACATGCACTTAAAATCTTCTCCAAACTTTCTGAAAAACAGCCTGAAAATATTTTCAGGAGCTTTACTTTCCAAAAACGTCTGGAGCTAGGCAGAAGAAAGGAGCAGTAAAAGAATATTGCAAGTATTGAACCTTTTTGAACCTTAACGTTTTAACTTAGGTTCATGTTCTGTTTGAGGTATTGATCTGAATCAGTTTGACCGATCTTATTTGATTTGGGACAAGCAATGTGATCTTTTAATGGGATTTATATCAGCGGATTTTGTAATCAGCCACCTGCTTTTATTCCTTGGCAATTCGGCAGGTGTAACAGGGGCACTTGAAAGTTCAGTGCGGCTTCTTGGTCTGCTTACTGCTGTGATGATGGGAGATGTGGTCCTTAGGACTGGATTTTATCAGGTTTGTGCTGGTTGCAAGCTTTTCTGGACAATGCACATTCTTATGCTTATTTCCTATGCTAGGATGAACAGCTCTAAATTTTGCTGGTGTAATTCTAAAAATAGACTAGCAGGGAAGTACTTTTTATCCCAGAAGTATTCTGCAAGTCAACAGCATTAAAGGATATGACTGTCAGATTGTAGCTTGTAATAAGTAGTGTATTATCTGCAGATTCTGTTTTAGGTCCCTGAGGGAGTGTGTAGGAAAAGCTTTTGCCAGGTGTAAGCTATGGATCATTTGTCATTCTCTGACACTGAAGAATCTTAGACTCCTTCATGAGCACCAAACTCCTTTGAAATTGAGAACTATGTACAGCCCAGCCACTTAAAATACAAGTTGACCTCTTTACATTGAAAGTCCGAATGTGCCTCTAGGTAGGAATGGTTAACTACATTTTGCACAGCTGGCTGAGTAATACATATCCTCAGTATACAATAGCGAGTAAAATGCCACAAATTAAGCTGAAGGGGGGTGGCCTGGCAGTATCTCCCCATGTATGCCCTGTCAGGATAATCCCAGTTCAATTCACAAGAAACTGCTAAAAAAGCAGAGAGCACTTAAACAAAGACTTTGGCAGAACCCTTCAGACAATGGCAAATGCTTCTGGCTAGTTTCTAGATAGCCTGTGTGGTCAGGCTGCATTCTGCACTCCCCTTCCCTCCCTCCTGGGTGTGGGGATGCTGTTGTTCTCTTCAGTCCTATAACAGTTCTATTATTTGAACCAGATCTCATCTAACAAAAGAAAGGACTACATACAGAAAATGCATGCCTTGTTATTCTTGCCAGAGCAGAAGGTAGGAAGGGGTTTTTTTGAGAGGTATGGTGGATATTTTCCTGAGTTCATTTGAGAAACAAGTTTCCTAGGGACAACTATTCCTCTTTGAAGGTTCCACCCTGTATGTTGTACTATAGAAAATCTAGTACAGAATGTTCCATGTTTATTTCAGTGACAATTGTATGTTGGAAATTAGCTTGCTCAGGAGATAATTCAAGCAGTGGAGAAGTTCAGCTGTGGTCCTACAGAGTAGTAAGAGAATAGTTGACTTTATTTACTTAAATAGAAATTAATGTAGCTTACTAGAAAGAATCGAAATACTTATTTTTCTGTTAATTCTGGAACTGCAAATCTTTGACTTTTGGATTAACTGTAGGATAATTAACTATGTTGGCATTCCAGAGTCCACAGTTGTTGAAATGGTTCACAGAAACAAACCAGTATTAGATTGGAAGCGACTGTGACCATGAATTGAAACAATTTCTTGGTAGTGTCCTGTAAATACTGATGTTCCAGAACTGAAATGAGAAATGGGAAGAGCTATTAAACACTGCATTTAGCACAGATGTTTCCTGTTATAACAGATTACTAAAACTTTAGTATTCAGTGGGCCTTTAACACCCACCCTCCATCTGTGGTATTAATTTTTAGCATTGTAGAATAGGCCAAAAGAGCAGGCGTGTAATTAAAAAGAAACCCCACCAGGATGTTTTCTCTAGCTTTGCCTTCTTTTTTCTGCATTCCTTATTTGTATGTCGAAACATTTTATGGGGGGCAACATGGATAAGACAAAGCTAGTTCTCCATCTGGGAGTCACGCTTATTGCAGCCAAGTGTGCTGCAAACAGGCCCTTGAGCATATGCTGCATACATAAGTGCTAACTGAGAAACTCTGATGATGTCAGTTGCGTAACAATAATATTTGCCAAATGACCACTTTGTGCATGTGGCTTTGAAGTAGCTCTGGTTCAACAAAGTGCTTGAGAAGCGCGTTTGCTTTGAAGAGGAAGCTGAGCAAAGGGCTGAAGGCAAGCTGTGCTGACTGACTGGGAGAGAACTGTGGGACTAATAAGGTCAGTAAGAAAGAGATTTGCCACTGACCTACTCAAATAAAATGATAGTAAAGCTCATCTTTCTGTAACTTAGTTGAGAGTAAAAGAGGAGAAAGAAGCAAGCATAATGGTGGCTCTGCCCCATAACATGCATTGCAAACATGTACATGATTTACCATGTAAGCTAACTTCTCAAGATTCCTTCATGCGTATTCACTGGGAGTTGAATGCCAGCCTTCGTTTCTCACTCACATACATTCAGGTGTTGAATATATGACATTAAAGACCTGGGATTTAGGGTTACTTCATTTTTTATTTTCATTCTATTTTCTTCTATACTTCAGTGTAAGTTTGCACCAGAAAAGGAAGTTCTGTTTGCAGAAGTTCATAATGCCTTCTGAGACAGAACAATGATATCCAGTACAATATTAAAAGAAAGGGGTCTGGTATCCTTTAAAAGTGACCTAACTGCTCAGAAACTTTCTTTGAAGTAAGATAGGTCAAAATTTGGCCTACACAATCATTGAGAAGATTTTTAAAGCCCTGATCAAGATCTACAAGTATCAAGCTAAGAAGTAGATTTCTGATGCCACAATGGATTTTCTGTCTGCTGGGAGAACAACCTTGCTACCCCCTCTTTGGCCGAAGTGCTGTCATAACGAGCAATTCAGCCATCTTTCAATGACAGACCAGGGCGTAGTCACAAAATACATCCCCAGTGTCAGCTGCAGTTAACTGATCCTCCCATTCTTCCAAGTATTAAAGTGCATAAATACAGTTAATTTGATATTCTTCAGGGCTGAGAGTTACCTAAAAGCTATGGAACATGATTTAGTTTTAAAATTACCTTTTAATTTTGGAGTTTTTGTTTTTCCACTAGAGTGTCATTTAGATGTTTCTTTTCTGAACACCAGGAACGCAGTGCTGGCTATGAGTATGGCCATATCACTGTGGCTGAGGCTGGAAAAAGAGTAGGGTTAGTTTTCAGTCCCTTTTTGGTCTCCAGGAATCTGATCCATCTAAATGCTTTAATTATAGAGCAATTTCTAAAAATTTCAATTTTTTTTTTTCCTGAAGAGCAGGCACATGCTTAAAAATTGCTGGTTTGGGATTTCTAAGTAAAGGTCCATTTTTGAGAAAGAGATTCTGCTGTCAGGTACACTGGTGTAATTCAGAGCTGGCAGATGGATTTGTATTCATGATGCTGACAGCAGAGATTTTGATCTAATACTGAGAAGATTCCTTTCATCTCCCTCTGTCTAGTCACTTTGCACAATACTGTCATAAAGTTGTTGTGGCTGGTGACAGATATGCTTTCCTGGTATGGGATGATTCCAAGCTGGTGCAAGCTGTTGGTGCAAGGTGTAGGAAGTTTCTGCTATCATTACCTTTCTTGTAATTAGCAAAGAGAAAGAGAAACCTGACCGGTTCTCCAGAAAGATGGTCTAAAATTTCAGCCCAGTGACAGCAGATCATGAAGTACTGTTGCTATGCCTTTAAAAAAAAAAAATAAAATTATTAGTGACCAAATCCAATAGCATGGCAGAACGTATTGTCGTTTCCAGCTGCTTTGTCTGATTTTGTGCTGTGCTGCTGAGAATGAATTCTGTCTGTCTGTCTTACTGCATCTTTACCTATTAGCGATTCTCTCCCTTATTCTTTACCTCCTCCCTGGCCCTGGTGAGCCACAGTTCAAACTCACCTGGTTTTCAAGTGATCTATGTATGTCTCCTGCTGACCCTCGTATTGTTTACTGTTAAAAAGAGTTGTCCTGGTTTTGGTTAGGATGGAGTTAGTTTCTTTTCTAATAGTGGATAGAATGCCGTGTTTGGGAATTAGGATGGGAGCAGTGCTGACAGCACCCTGATGTTTCTAGTTGTTGCCAAGCAATCCAGGACTTTTTCAGTTGTTCATATTTCCTTACTAATGAGAAAGGAGGGGACACAGCCAGGACAGGTGACCCGAACTGGCCAAAGGGGGTATTCCATGCCAATTATGTCATGCTCAGTATAAAGGGGGGCTGGTGGGAGGAGGAGCAGGTGGCTCCAGGACGCGTGGTTTTTGGGGACGGTCCGGTTTTTTGAGACAGCTCTGAGCTGCACGGCCTGAGTTGTGTGGTTCCATGAGAAACTGCATTGTGTATCACCAGTTTCATATACTTTTTGCTATAAAGTCCTGTTGTCATTGTTATATCTATCTTTCTGCTATTCTAGTAAACTATCCTTATCCTAACCCACGGGGCTTTTGGTTTCTTGGTTTTGGGGTTCTTTTGCCTTTCCCTTCCCTTCCCCCCCCCCCCCCCCCAGCCCTTTCCCTTTCCCTCCCCCTTGCCCTTTCCTTTTAAAGAACAAGCGCCTGCGTGGTGCTCGGCTCTCAGCTGGGGCAAAACCACGACAAGAGTTTGCTTAGAAAAATAATGTACCGTGTCCTCTGCAGCTTCAAGCAGAGCTGGTAAAGCATACCCCTGAAGCAGGTGTGTTTAATGTCTCCCTTGAGACTGTCTACAGATTGAAAAGTGGAAAAGGGAGAAAAGTAGCCTTTTGCTTTCTCCAGCTGTTCTTCCTGAACAGTTTGTTGTCTTTAAACAATTCCACAACATTCAGCTTCAAAACATAAGCAGTAACGTTGTATCTCATGCTTAAAAGATGGTGTTAAGAACCCGGTGTTTGGACCTGGTTTCTTTCTGTGTCCCTAATTTCCTGTGAGCTCACGGGTAATTCACTCAACTTCCCACTGGCTCAGATGTCCCGTTGGCTAAAGGGAGTTGAATAGTGATCCCTTTTCTGGAGTGTGGAGAGGCTGAATGAATCCTCTGTAAATGTCATTGTATTTTCTAGGGGAAAGGTGCTATGTAAGTCAAAGTAATAGTTTTGTATCTAATTGAATACTTCAGTCTAACAGATGGGAGCAGAGCTTAAGAAAAATGTTGAACATTTTCTTCCCTTGCGTATTTGGGCTATTTCTGTATCTCAGAACTCACTTTGAAATGGAGGCCTGTTAAACGAACATAAATGTTAACAGAATACATTTTCCCACACACAGTTAGATGTTCCTGCATCAAAAACTAACTTCAGATTTATTGTTTTTAGACCACACATGTTACCGGGGCAGACTGTAAATGCAGGGAGGGAAACAGCCATTCCGTGTGTGCCATTTGGCTGTAGCTCAGCTTTGCTCCTTTGCAGTGGGACACTGCTTTCTCCCACCACCTACCCACATCTCTTGGGATCCTGCACATTCAGCAGGGCTGAAGTTTTCTTTTCAGTGAAAATAATAAGGTATAAAAAAATTGTTGACTGCCTGTCTTATACAACCATGTGGGCTGATCAACTTCATGTGTTTTTTTGAATAAATGTTGGTTGTTGTCCGTGAATGGTGAGGTGTGCCATGGCTCCTTTCACATTAAGATAATGACATTCACCAAGGAGTGTTGTGTCTCCGTCACCTGTTGCAGCAGATAACTTCAGGCTTTTTGCTGTTACAGCCAACAACAAACTTATTTCTTTGCACACAGGCTCCCTGGTTCTGCTCTGACACACACATTTGCTCAAGTCAGGCCTCTGCCCTGGCCTTGACTGAAGTTCAGGCTGTGCTTCTTTTTCTAAAGGGTTCTGACTGGGGGCCCTGATAGTTGTCTTTCCCAAAATCTGAAGAGGTGACACGATATTTGTTGAATAACTTGGTGGACAAAGCACAGGCATCAATCTTGTGAATTTCCAAGCCTAATAGTTTTACAATATTCAGAGAATAGGCAAGCAGCCTAAAATGTGTTTGCTGTGGAGAAGAGGAGCCCCATTGCAAAGGCCTCATCCAAGGGATGCAAACCTTCCTATGCCCAAACTTGCTGTAGCCCCATGGACCTGTACATCTGTGTTTGTGTATTTCTTCCCTCCACACTGTGGTATGAACCCCAGGGCAGTCAACACTGGCCTGCAGTGCCCTCCTGCCACACTTAGGAAGAGAAGCAGGCAGCTAGCCTTTTCCCTGGAGATTTCATTAGCTTAGTTCAAGCAGGGCTCAGTGCCCTGCTATATATTCCTTTCTTTTCTGTTTTCTAATTATAACATAAAAAATATATTTTTTTAAATTTCCAAATTCCATTTGGCATCTTGTACCCACATTTCCTGCAGAGAAAAAATTCAGACTATTGGATAGAAACCTTTCTTGTCACATTCCTTCACAGATGGTCCAATCTGCTCCGCAGTTCATGCCTGACAGCTAGTTAATCTGGCAATGCATGAACACACGTTTGAAAATGCAAGCTCTGCATCAGCCTCAGATAAGTACCTCAGCTATGTCCTGTACCCCAAAATTGTAGGTATGCAATGGCACAAACCACATGTAAAGAGACTGATCCTGCTGCTATCACTTACATGTACTTACAGAGAGACATCCATATTCGGTACATATGCAGAAGCATGTGAGAAAGTGTCTGCCTTTTCAATTTAGGTGGCTATGGTAGTACAAATTAAGATCTTCCAACCACAGTGGATATGGAAAATATATCAATCAGTGTTTTGTTTTATTCCTCCAGATCAACAGAGAACATTTCATTTCCTT
Organism: Porphyrio hochstetteri; assembly: GCA_020800305.1. NCBI lineage: Eukaryota > Metazoa > Chordata > Aves > Gruiformes > Rallidae > Porphyrio > Porphyrio hochstetteri. The sequence continues at coordinate 6,620,612 of CM036915.1, read as the reverse complement.
TGCTATTGGAGGGGAACACTTTAATGAGTGATGGTCTACACAGAAATAGAGAGTTGCGTAGCCCTAGTCAGGGCTGTGGCACTGGAGGGCCCTACAGATTTAGCTGTGTTGGCTCTGGTGTGCCTTTGCTGTCTGAACACACCACCTGGCTCCAGAAGATGACCCAAACAGGTCAGATGTCTGAAGAGAGACAACCTTGCCCCAGAGTGTGTGGGACCCTGGCTACAGCTCATCATCTTCTGGCTCGGGATCACATCAATCAGCAGCATAAAAGGGTTGTAGTATCAAGCATCCCCAGAGTATTCCTGTACATTTATGGCATATTCCAGGTATGAGGCTTTGGAGACTTGAGGGTAATATGTGGAGTCAGGTCACATTTATTTAGTTATGTGAAATTTTGGCAATGTTGTTGCTCATTGTTTAATCCAGGAAGCCAGCTTGGACTGCGGCCTGCAGGGCCGACAATTTTATGTCAGAACCTGTATCCAAATAATCTGGAAAGGTGACTGAAAGTCTTACACATCCTGAGCTGCTCTTTCATGGTGCCCCTTTAAAGCTACAGTTTTGAAGCTTGTCTTATTGCTAACAGAAAACCCTTAAATTTTTAGGTTTTTAACTAATAAGGAGTTTTTAACTAAAACAAAAGGAGCGTTTTCAGACTGTTTGTGTAGTGTCTGGCATGGTGGATCACACCCTCTAGAAATCACCTATACATGAGCAATTATTAGCTAATTAAACAGGTTGGATAAACCATCAGAATTTCGTACTTTATTATCAGTGCTGTCAAGCTGTTCTTGGTTTCCTCTTTCTCTCTTTTGTAATTTGTATTTTTACTTCTTGGACGCATAGAAGAATTCAGTCCATGTCCTCCTTAAAAATGTGAAAAGTAGTGTTTTTCAGCTATAAGATACATTATAGAAGACAAGTCTGTAAAATCTAGATGTAACTAGAAATGTTACTGCGTTACTGGCTGCAGTATGCCAGCACAGGGCTTTCAAACCCACACCAGTGGCTATGGGCAGTTTCCTAAAATGTTATAAAAGGTGACTGAGAAAAGCAAGCCCATTCTTTGTAGGTCTGAATTTGTTATTCATGGACTTTCACCTTCTCTAGAAAACAAGAAAGGGAAATAGAAGCCAAAAGATTGAAAAACACTGCCCTAACAAAACATGTTCAAAACTCTGGTGAAGCACTGGATACTTGCTTTACACTGTATGTTTATTAGGCCTAATTCTGTGCAATCTGGTTAAACAATCTTTCTCCAACATATAAAAACATCACATCATATATTTGTTTCTTCTAATGAACTCTGGGAAGTCTCATTTTGAAAAGTGGAATAAGAATGCAAAATTTATTGGGGGGGGTTTTGTGTTACTGGTGTGCAACACATCCATAATTTATTATAATTACAGTTATTTTACTTTGAAACGGAAGGTCTAATAAAGATGCACCTTTGCTCAGTACTACAAATCTTATATCTGAAATTTATTAAAAATGTAATTTGTAACTAAAAATTTGGGATGTTTTTTCTAGATAGAACTACAGGACTATGTTAATCCTCATAATTGTATTTATTTTTATTTTTAATTTTTTAGAAAAAGAGGTTATTGTGTTTCTGATAACGATGTGCCATATTGATTCTTAAATAATTGTGTCTTTCAGTCTGTTTGTTCCAGATTAGTGAAATTCTACAAAAATTATTACAATTTCAATACATCAGTCTTTGCTAATGCAAAAGAGATAAAATTGAATTCAGTTTGCTCTGAAATTACAGTCTCCAAATGGCAGCAAACAAATTCCTCAAACTGCTGCCTCTCTTTTTTCCTGTCCATTTCATATGGTGTTTGTCAAGAGATAAGTTAACATGAAAATTCAAATGAGTCATTTACTCAAACTTTAAGGCTGAATATTGAGCAGAACATTTAATGTCACATTTTCCCACTCCTTTTCGTGGCAGACGTAAGAAATTCAAATCAAGAAATCAGGATGCCATTATGTTTCTATAGATTATATATCAATGTAAATTTTGAGATGGGTGCAGAATTTTTCTGTAATTCTTTTCAGTGAAAAAAAGAAAAGTCTTCATAAAAGCTTTTAGAAGTGTCTCTAGGGATCCCAGTGAGGTGATGATATTTTTTCTTATGAATTAATCTTAGAAAATTTCACAGTGGCAAAAATCCTCAACATTTAAAGAAATACTGCAACTTTGAGAATAGTTCTTAAATATTTGAACTAATATAACCCCAGGTCTGACTTCCAAAAGAACTGAATATTCCAGATTTTAATTGACTTTAAATTCCTTGCCTCTGCAAATAATCGATTTCAAATTAAGGTGGGGGTTTGGCAATAGGGTAATTCCAGAATAAACACTCCTGGATATTTAAGGTCATGTATAAACTTATGTCTCTATATATAGTTTTATTTTTGCTTTTGGACTTAGGCATAGTTACTCAAACTCAAGGAACTGGTCTGGTTTCTGGATTCTTTTTGATTGAGCTATAGGTTCTTGATATCCTTTTTCCCTTTTCCAAGGCTTTGTTTCATGCATTGTAGTATTTATTCCTTTGGAGAGGAACAAAATGCATAATGAAATTAAGTTTTTACTTGGAATTACAGGATACGTATATCACATTTTAGATTTCATAGCAAAGGATATCTAGGCTTTATCACTGGCAGATGACTACAGTGGTAGTCCTTAGAGAGCCATTAGTGATGGATAGTGATTAGATATGGAGCATATCACATGCAGCCAGCCTTCATTAGGAATTTTGACAGCCCAAGTCAGGCAGGTTTGGACATACAGTATTTTGCTTGTATTTGCTTACATTTTGAGCCACATATCCCTCTATTTTGCTGATACATTATCAGGGGAGCTATTAGTCTGGATTACATGGCAATGATTTAATTTTATTTAAAAAAAAAAAGAAAGCAAAAGGAATTGCTTTTGGGAGAAAATGATCCCATTAGTCAGAAGAACAAAATACTTGATATTAAATGAGGTGCTTACCAAAATGAATACAACAGAATATGACAATAAAGAATTTACATAATAACTTGAAAATAAGGATTTAGACAATATTTTCTCATTCATTCAGTGTGTGTGATTTGCTAAGTCAAAGCCGTGTAAGCAATTTTATGTTAAACGCTTGGCTTCATAGCAATAGCTACTAGTAATGAATTACATGGCCCAGTTACTATGGACATGATAATAGCTGACATTGTATAATGTTGGCAGGTTCCTAATGTACCAAATAAGGAAATTCAAGTGCAAAATGTCCATCGTTTCCACAAGAGAGTACTTCCCTACCAGGCTGCGTAGTTTCACTGGTGTGCTTATGAGTAGGAGTAGTGCTCTTCTGTTGAGGATATTTGGTTTGGATTTTGCCTAGGCAAATTGGGTGCACTAGGAGTAGCAGGTGCCGAGAAGGAAACCCTCTGAAAATCTGATTTATAAGGATTTGACCGTGTATCATAGGGAATGAACCCAGTACACAGCTGGAGAGTTATCTAGAGTGCCATGCAGCCAGGTGCAGCAATGCATCCGTGCTTACTGCTTCTGGGCTGGTGGTGCCTCCGGGGCAGGCCCTGGGGTAGCAGCTAGGGCACAACTGGTCCCTGCCCTTCTGAGTTAGCCAGGACTGTGGAGCTCCAGTCATCTCCATTTCAAGCAAAACCAAAATGCCATTCTGATCCTTTTCTGGAACAGCCAGATTCATGAGAATAACTTTCAGTCTCAGAAGAAAGTGAATAAAATTCCTTTAAAACTTGGGTTGCCGAAGGAGGAACTACTCAATATATATATATAAGCCATAAATGTATTAAAAGTGCACGAGCTGCAGTGGTTAGCATGATACCTTCTGGGAAATAGGTTTCATTTTTCCATTTCTTTCAAGATTTGTTGTACTGTTTTGAGTGACAAAAACTCAGATCTATAAAAAATGGAACATTTCAAAAGCGAATATATTCTTTTTTAACCTGGACAGCCACTATGGTCTTTCACCTGAAGGAGTACTCATCCTTCTCCTTGGATGATGACAAATCAGATGTCCCTTTCAAAATACCGCCACACAATATTTTTATTCTCAACTAGGAGGGATTTTTTATGGAGAGCTTTCTAGATTACTATAGTATAACAATTTTAAGTATAGGCCACACAAGCATCTCATGTTTTAACTTGAAATTAAAAATTCATCCTTTGACTACAGTTCTCGGACTTCCTTCAGTAAACCTTTGAAGAAACAGAATGATTTTTGGGGGGCATTGGGGGGTATTTTGGGGGTTTTTGGTTGTGAGTGTTTTTAATAAAGCAGGACCAGACTTAAACACATGGGGCAGTTTGCATGCTGAATTTGAAGTTAAGATTCGACAAAACAAAGTAAATTACAAGAAGCTATGGTGAAGTTGAAAAAAATCAGTACAATGCTAAAGTTCATTGCCAGTACTGTTCTTGCAGATCAAAGCTATGCTAATGTGGTCTAGGGTTACTTTAATATTTTGCAGCCTCTCATTCCCTGGTGCGTGTTTTAAGCATGCATATCACTCACTTTTATAATGAAATAACTTGAAAAAGCCTTCTGCTTTGTATTGGCCTCCTGAGGTAGAAAGTCACAGAGATGTTAAGTCTCACATTGCTTGTTCCACCTTCATTATGTTTGATGAAAGAAATATCTTGGTCATACCTTGTAACATGCAGTACTTCCTCAATAACTGGATTGCTCTAAGGAAGGACATTTTTTACCTAGTGTCGTGGTTTTGCCCCAGCCGGGGGCCGCACCCCACACAGTCGCTTGTACTTTTAAAAGGAAGGGGGAAGGAAAGTTGGGGGAGGGGGAAAAGGGAAGGAAGAAAGGAGGAAAAGAAACCACAACCTAGAAACCAGAACCACGCAGGTTGGGATAAGGATAGTTTACTAAACAATAAGAGAAAACTAGATATAACAATAACAGAAGTTTAAAGCACAAAATAGATGAAACTGCTGATACACAATGCAATTTCTCACCAAACCACACAACTCAGGCCGCACAGCTTACAGCCCGTCCCGGACAACCCGACCGCCCCAGAAACTGCACGTCCTGGCGTTGTCTCCCCCTCTTCCCCCCAGTCCCCCCTTAAACTCAGCATGACGTAACTGGCATGGAATATGCTCTTTGGCCAATTCGAGTCACCTGTCCTGGCTGCGTCCCCTCCTTTCTCTTTAGTAAGGAAGTATGCAGAGCTGAGAAAGGTCCTTGATTGCCCGGCAACAAATCGGAAAACATCAGGGTGCTATCAGCACTATTCTCATGCTAACACCCAAACATGGCATTCCATCCACTGCTAAAAAAAAGTTTAACTCCATCATAGCTGAAACCAGGACACCTAGATAATGAAATTTTGTATCCTGGTTATTTCCCTGGTCTTCCTTGTATGATACATATAGGTGGATGGCAACATATTAACAACTACAGCATGATGGAAAGCTTTGCAAAGGAATTCTGTCTTTAGGGGTGGATGAGTGGAACCTTTACTGTCTTCCTGAAATGCACTCTGCAGCTTTTTATTCTCTGTGAAGGAAGAGGTGTGTGTATTTTCTAAATATAATTATGGGTCAGAGTGTAAATGTTAGGCTTTGTGAACTCCATGACTAAAACCAGACCTATCAATTATGTCAGTGGGAGGTTACTGCCAAGATCAAAAGTAGATTATAGGTCTAGCTAAGTCTGCATTCATGCAGCTTTGCTGGTGCAGCAATCTTGCTGTGCTACCCTAGCAAAGAGCACATAACTAATGTGGATGCAGCATATTCCAGATTGCTGGGAAAGGTGTTCTCTTGAAAAAAATTTTTTTAGTTCTCCATAACTGTCTGTGCACTATGGATTTTGCTTATGCAAATAGTCATGTGTCAACTTTGTCCATGTTCATGTCCAGCTCTGATTCATGATCACAGAAGTCTGGCCTTCAGTAAATAGGCTAACAGGGCTAAGCTGAGCCCTTGCCATGTGTCCCATTGAAGGGGTTGAGCATCCATAAGAATCTCTATGCTACACAGGGCAGGGATAGAAACAACTACTCACCTAGGACAATTCCAAACAGTCCTGGGGCATCCAAATACCCAGCCAATTGTCAAATTAAAATGGCAAAGGATGCTTTTCTTTCTGATCTTTGTTTTAATAAAGAAGTAGAAAAAGCAGGTCCTAGCAGAAAACTAATTTGCCCTTCTTGGTCTTCCTGATAGGTATAAGAGAAAATCAGTCATTTAAAAAAAAAAAGGATTTTTTTTTTAGTGTACGTATTACAATACTCCTTTCTTTCTTCTTCTTCTTTTTTTTTTTTTTCCATTTTTGCCATATTAGAGCATGGGGTGTATAGCTAAGGGATTGCAAGACATTGAATGTTTTGAGAATTGAGAGATGATGAATGCAGATCTTTGTAAACAAAGAAGTAGAAAGTATTGATCAAAAAATGCTCTGAGGCAAACCTATTAGGGACCCACTGACAGCAAAATGACCTGCTCATCCATCTTCCAAATGAAATGTAAACTTACGTCCACGTCATTTGTGGCCATTTTAAACACCTTAATGTTTTTTTCTCAAGTCTGAATGCTGTTAATTTTCATCTCCTGGCCAAACTCCAAAACAAATAATTATTCTGCTTACTCCTTTTTTAAATTATAACAACAATTTCATTGGGAACAAATGCATTCATAGTTTACTGACCTAAACTACTCTTATATTGCCTTTATCTTCATACTATGCTGTTTAGCTACAGCATTGTCCTTGGTCATTGCATAGCATCTGAGCTACTTTGCCTGGAGTGGTTTTTATCTTAGACTCTCAACTGCACAGCTGTTTCTAAAAAAACAAATAGTCTAAAGACACACACAGTGAAATGAAAAATTTATTTATATGAACCTGCTCTAATTGCAGGAGTGCCACATGGCAAGAAAGCGCTCTTACCTAATCCACAGAGCAGTTACAGTGGCAGCAAGGAACAAATTTTAACCCAAAGGCCTTGGCTTTCATTAGTCTTTGTCTCTGTGTGACAGGTAGAAGCATTGTCTGATCTCTCCATGCAGCCTGAAAGCAGGCTACACTGTAGAGCTGGAAGATCTTTCTGTAGATAATTCGAGTTTAGCAAGTACATTCTCCTAAGTGCAAGCAGCTTCTTTCTCCCTCATTGGTTAGCAGATTTATAGTCAGAAGAAATGAGAAAAAATTATTTCCAGCAGCAGTTCTATCAGATATATTTTTGAGTCAGAGCAGTACTTAGGAAAACTGAGAAGATAGAACCTTCTAGAGAGAGCCGGTGAGGTCTTGACCCAGTAATGTAGTTCAGTGGCACAGACAGTCCAGGCTCCTGTGCACTACCCAGCATCTCCGAGCAATCGTCTCTATCATGTCAGTGCTGAGGAATGCCACTGACTTGCCCAGGACCCAAGTGGGAGACTGCCTGGGTGCAAATGTTTATCAGCAGTAATACTGGGGTGGTATGAGCTCCTCAGCTTCTTTTTACCGCAGTGAATGAGGCTGCTGTCTCATGGTTTGAGCATTAGCCTTTTGGCTGTGGATTCGTAAAGCATAGCATAAACCTGAAGGGAAGTGCAGTATTCAGAGAACAACAAAAAATATGTGTGGATTTAAGAATATTGTATGCTTTGGAATGTTATATGCTTTTGGAATTATAGAATGTGTTAGATTGGAAGAGACCTCTAAAGGTCATCTAGTTCAACCCCCCTGCAACAAGCAGGGACACCTTTAACTAGATCAGGTTGCTTAGAGCTGGACCTTGAATTCTCCAGGGATGGGGCCTCCACCACCTCTCTGGGCAACCTGTTCTAGTGTCTTACCAAATAATAAAGGTGCTTGGTTTGGTGTGCTATAATATTCAGGTGTTCATGTTGAACTTGTTTATGACTATTCGCTATCTGTCAGCTGCTGTGTGACTGGTACCAGAACTCTAAATCTCTACAGTTTTTCTTTCCTAATATTGAAGTATATATACCAGAAGTGTTTGGCCATTAGTTGTTACCTGAAATTATTGTCATGTTTCTGTACACTCCTAGGATCCATTCTTAGTGCTGTTAGGAGGTGTTGGTTGCTCTTTCATTTCCTCTTATGGAACTGTGCTGAAAATACAGTGTTCTTTACAAATAGGAAAGTATCAATTCCCTCCAGAATGTCAATGTTTGCTATCAAAGGAAAAAACAAAAAAAATCGTATTGTGCAAGTTACCGGTCAAAGGGACTGCTGGCATCATGGATGGTCTCCTAATCCCTACCAGACCCAAATAAATAAATAAGTAGAGGGTATTTAGAGCAGCTGAGCATCTTTGAACAGTCTGCTATGAGTAAAATGAATTAATTTTGTAACAGACTTTATTTGTTGTGAATAATTTTATGAGCTTTATTTAATTGGCAGACACAACAGCCAATCATACAACATTTCCCATAGGCTCTGAATCATGTTAGAACCCTTTTGCACTGTTAAATGGTTACTGGTTTTCCTCTTTCCACATCTGTTTTAGTCAATCTTGCCAAGTATACGTTAATTGATGTTATAACATGATGTTAAATATTTAAAATTATAAAACAGCTTTAGGATGGTGCCTGAACAGCATTCATTTAGCTTGTTCTCATTTTGGATTTTATTGCTTTGTATATCATGTACAGAACTTTAAAAGAAAATATAGAAATCTATTAGTAAAGCAAAAAAGGGAAACACAGTGAGTTAATAACAATTTCAGCAGAATTACAGATTCTAATTTGGATTTCAGTAGAATATAGACATCTAAATCACTTGAGAAAATCAGTGTTCTTTATCCAAACAGAAATAATCCACAGCCTTTTCATTCCAATAATAGACCAATTCATTGATTTTCATTTATATTGGAAAACCTCTTAAAACCTAAGTAAAATTTTCAGGTCAGTAATTCTCATTCTGATATAGTATATAATGGATACTCAACACTGCAATATTTGGGTTCCAGGATGAGTCAATTCTTTTTGACTTGAAGGACCAGCCCTGGATACTAAGCATTAACAGCAAATTCCTAAACTTCTCATATGAACCAATTAGTCTTTTTACAAATATTCATAAGAGACAAGGGGTCTTATGCTGGTTTTAAGCCTTCATTCTAACCTCTCTGTAAAAAAGCAGCTCCGTAAAACAACTTCAGTCTGAACAGAATTTGGACCACAATGTACTACTTATGATATACCAAAAACATGTGCTTACCCAACTTCGCCTTACTTGATGATATGTTCCAGTTTAGCACAAGCTGTTTTATAAAATGAAAATTGAAAAAAGATGTGAATGAAGATTCCCTCCTTAGAACGGCAGATAGGTATCACAAGCAAGAATTTCTCCGGTTTATATCCTCTTCAAAAGAAGGCACACAACTCTGTCACATTCTTGAATGGCTGGTCTTTCAAAATTGGCGTGTTCTTCAAAATATTGCTAAATGAGATCATTGTGTACCACATTCTTGTGCCAAAATACACAAAATACACTATATAAGTCACATATGCACTTAGGCATCCAGGACAGGATCTCAGAATTGGCTTTTTTTAACTGTAAAATAACAAGCCTCTATTATGAGCTAAATGCTATTCTCTCTGTGAGACAACCATAACATTTGTCCACCCAACTCAGCAGAATGACTTCTCTTAAATTATAGCAAACTATCAGAGACAGAAGAGACAGACAGAAAAGATTTAGGCCCTGATCCTGGACATTTTTAAGTCAAAAGCTGATCTGTCATTCCCTAAAAGACACCAGTATTTTGCCTGTAATGAGCAGTTACGTTGAAGCTGGCTTTATAGCCAAATGAGAGAATAAGGAGTTGTGTGTGAGGGAGAACAGATTTCCTTTTATGACCAAGGATGCATAAGCTGGTACGTAGATAAAAATGTGTACAGTCGTCTTCTACACACTGGATCTCATACAGGAAAAAAGATCCATGTAATAAGATATAAATTTTGAAGGAAATATAAATAAAAATTAAGCTCTACCACGGGATTTAATTATCAGATAAAGGGCCAAGTACCAAACCACTGTTCAAGGAAAGGTTTATAAGTTATACCGAAGCAGTTAGTGGGCTTTATCTTAGCATCAATTGCAACTGAGAATATTAGAAGTCTTATTTTGCAGGATTTCATGAAAGAATACCCTGAAAAGCATGAATCTGTGGAAGCCAATCAGCCTGGGTTTCAGACAGAAAAGTTCTACCTCATTAATTTCCTTACTTTCTTCAAAGATACAGTGTCACAGCAGTGGCTGGCAGGGATGATACAGGGGATGTTACGCAGTGCATGTTGAAACAGAAGATGATGATTCTATGCTTTAGTGAGAATTGCACAGCAGGAGAAAATGCGTGTAATGGATAAAAATCCATCTTTGAATAGAATACTGAGTTTGATTATTAGAAAATGGTACATTTCCTTAAGGATCTAAGAGACGGCTCTTTTGTTTATCACTCCATCCGACTACATGGGAAGTTAATATCGATTTTTAAATAATCAATTGTTTATGGAGCCAAAACAGAAGGTAAAGAAATTGCAGAATAGTGCAAATATGTCCTAGGGGACTTATCTATTTAAGATTACAGCAGAGCTAAATGGTCAGTCAAGTGCAATGCAGAGAAATTCAAATTAATATTATCAATTTTGCATAATTACATATTGCATGTATTAAGAGCATGTTCACAGTAAAACAGAGCCAGAAGATTTTAAGAATTCTAGCTGCTTTCATCTTGAATAAAACACTTGAACAGCTGTCCCAGTGAGTTAGAGAAATGAACCCTGCAGAGGGTTTGAGGCGAAAAGGGGCTTAGCTGAGAGTTTCTGTAGAATATATTCCCTAGCCTAGGGAAATAATATGAAAATGATGCTTGGCTAACAGAAAGACACTGCTCTTGTTTGCTTTCCCAGGGGATTTTGCCTTTTGGTTTAGATGAGGGAATCCATGTTCACCTGTCCAAATTGAAGGCCTGGCATATCACTTTCCATATCTCGCAGGCTCCCCTCCTGTTAGGAGCCCAATCAATGTATATTTGCAGAGCAAAGTGCATTGAAGTTTCAACCTCTGAGGCACTTTAGAGTCACAACTTTCTAGCAAAGAGAATATTCATACCAGGTGAGAAGGAAATAGAATGTTAGGCAGGAGAAAAGACAGATTAAAAAGGAGGCTGAACAGAAGCATTAAACTCTCATCTCTAGTTTATGGGATAAATGCAGGCCACTTTACTTAGTGGACACAGCTCTAACTCCAGATTTCCTTGAGAGGCAGGAAACAGATTTACAATTTTATTTCTATCCCTGGATTTTACTCCCCCCCTACACTGCCCTCGTGTGGCCTTAGTTTCAGCACAAAAAATGTTCTGGAGGCACAAAAAATGACACTTGGGGTTTTGGAGTAGTGTGAAGCTAGTTGCATCAGATGTATCCAATTCAGGATATTTTAACCAATCCTGCTGTTCTGGGCTAAGATCTCACACTGAAGATCAGAATCTGTTGTTATCTGATCAGAACAGCGGTTCTTAATCTGATTGTCAGCCCCTGTGCTCTGAAAGCAGGCCTTACTATGATCTAGATGCCAGTCCTTGCTCTATTTTAGCCTCTGGGTTTATGTCTCCTGGTTGCTGTTGTGTGGCTTGTGAGAAATGAGTTGGTGGTTCCAGTCCTATGCATAGGAGATGGGTGGTTGTATCATGAAAATCAATATTGCCAAGCAAATGACGTGACTAACGCAATCAGATCTCTGAAACAGAGAGGAGAAGGCACCACTTTTCTCAGACGCCACTGCTGCTTCTGAGTCATTACTTAATGAAGTTAAAGCAACCCCTAACTATAGAATGTGCTGACTGCCTTTCACTGATCTGCGGAATAGTTTTGGCCTCTAACACTCATATCCTCTCACTGCTCTAAACTGTCTGTAAGAGTAAAGGAGATTCCATGAGACTGGCAGGGGCCAACTGTTTATCACAGCATTGCCCATCAGTCACTGCAGGGTGATTTTGTGCACCCCTGCGCCTCCAGCAATGTCTGAACAAGACCTGACTGCAGCCAGTTGGACCCAACAGGTTGTGGCCATGTGGGGTGTTGCAGGCTGTTTTCCTCTGGCAAAAATAGGATTGCGACTCTCAGTCACCTCTTCCTGCCTTGAGCTCTTTATTGTGCTGTACCTGCCTGCTGCTGAAGGCCCGAGCTTCCAAGGAGCGAGGGCCCACATGGGAGCCTGGGGAACAGGCAAATGCAGTTCTAATAACACCAGTGGCGAGGTGCTGGCTCACGTGGAATCGCAGCCTATAAATATTCCTACACCAGTGATTTGCTGTTTAACTGCTGCTGCCCTCGCCAGCATGAAAATGCGGCATGGAGAGGGCACTCAGCCAGAGCTCCGGGTTCTCTTCCTGGCTCCGCCACGGTCACGCTCCATCTGTTTTGCTGTCTGTCACATGGGAATAGTAATACTGAAATTCCCTTGTAAAGTGCTTATATAGCTACAACACAGTGTAAGAATTAACTGTTATTACTGTAGTCTTTGGGAGCCAAATTTTGACCTTTCCGTGCACTCATATGTCATCAAGCTGCCATAAACCTGTCTGAAGAAATAATTTAACCAGCAGGCTGTAGCAGAGGGAGGACTGCAAATACCACTCACATCACAGATCTAATTGAAGGCTGTTGTCCCACCATCAAAACAGAATAGGAGAGAACAGATCTAGACAACAGCAGGTCTTAGCAACCATTTCACACCAGCCCCTCCTAGGAGATGGGAACTGACAGAAGTTCATTTGTGTGTGATTTGAAGAAAAATCTAGAGAGGCACAACAGATAAAAGACCCATGTGTAGTGAAACCGAACCTTGGCAGTCTCCTTGAGTCCTTTTCTGCTTGTTAGTGAGTGCCGCTTTCCTTCCATTCAGGCACTCTTCTGTTCAGGCAAACGCAAGTAACAGCCATGCACTTTTGGTCTAAAGGAGGTAGCAAAGCAGAAAGAACAATAGTAACTTTTCCATGAGAAATCACTGTCTGATCTTTAACAGGCCGTAGCAACTCTTAAGAACAAAGTGGCTAATACCTCTGCTAAGAGGCAGAGTTCTTACAGCTTCACAAGAGGGAAAAGGCATGGTGACTGTGGCAACATGTGGTCTGCTCTGACTTCCACATTTAAGAAAAGGCAAAGGGTGCTGGTATAATATGTGAGAGCCGTGCCCTTAGAAATTAGTAGCAATGTGAAAAAAATTTCCTTCACAGTTATGACTCATGATCTCTCAACAGTGCCTGCATTATAGAATAAAATACTACCCAACATACCTGATTGGCAGTATGTAGGGCCTAATTAATCACTGTTGAACTGTTTTAACAGTCATAGAAAGGTACAATTATTTGAAGATGATCTGATAACAACCGGTTTGTGGATTTCGGCAATACCCTCCAGAGAGAATTCCAACCTGGAGAGAATATGATTTGCAAATAGCAATGATCTGTACTTTCCAATTTTATCAAAAAAGAAGGCATCTGAAATACATGGCTGTGAAAACAGAGATTTTGCAGCTCCTTTTCTATTCTCCCTAATTTTCTGGTAATTTCTCCTGTTCCAAACAGCACTCCCCATAGTTGGCTCCAATCCCCTTTCCTGCTAGTGCTCTCATATGTTCCTTATTGTCTCCTTCCATGCTTAAGTATATGCAGATTGCCACATATGCTTCTAGCATCCTTGATCATAGTGATTATCAACAAATACAAAACTGGATTAGCAAAGGTTACCAATTAACTGGATACAGAAACATACGGAGAGAGCTGGCAGCAGGATAACTGCCCTGCTCAGTGAAAGATGTATGGACAGAGATTTTGCAACTCAACTATGTAATCAATAAGTTATTGTTCTAAAGGTACGTTTCATTCATCACTTGTGGAAGTAATCTGGTAGCAGGAAGATGAAGTGTGCCATACATTTTGGTGTTACCTAGAACTTGTAGATACTTGTGGATTGGTTTTGTTTCTGTCCAAGTTTCTTAGGTTTCTTAGGTGTAAATGTGTATGGATCTTTATTCCTTAGACATGACCATTATTCTTGCTGCTCTTCTCCCTCCCACATGCTACCATCAATAAAAATTACAAATTCTAATGAAAGAACTCAACTGCCGTGCATTAACTTTAGATGGCACCTCAGATAGGCAGTGAAGTTAGGTTCTTGTAGAACCACTGTGTATATTAACATTGTGCTGTAGCCCATCTTTATTGTATCTGAGCACTGTGTTTTGGGCTATAACTCTGACTCACTAAATCCACAACAAAGCTCTCTTTAACACTCAGCAATCTGGTGTCTCTTAATACAGTTGGGTTGTGTCTGCAAGTTTATTGCAACTATTTGGAACTAAACTAGAAATCAGAGTGGAAAGAGGAATTTAAGAAGGAAGAAGGAGCAGAGAAAGATTACTACTTTTATTTACAACAGAAGGCATTTTAGCATGTGCTCAGAAAGGAAAGGGGACAATTTTAAATCCAGCCTTTCAGGATGTACCTTTCCATGTTATTTTAAATTTGGATCATATGTCAGTGTATCATACTTCAGGCTGTCCATCTTAAAAGAACAGTAAATTGCTGTATCACATTCCCACTATGCAGAGGGGAATCTTTCTCCATGCCCTGTCTCAGCCCTGCAACAAAGTAACAAGCCAGGGCACAAACTCACTTTTAGCTGCAGACTTGTTTCAGTCCCTTTTCCTGTCCCCCAAAGCAGACCCTGGGCAGGGTGGAGGTCAGTGCACCCAAGCATGGGATCTCACGAACCTATTTTCCACCTGCGACATGATGAATTAGCAGGACAGAAAGTGTCCCAAAACGTTTTCCCTCTTGGACCGTGGGTCACAGTTTTGCTTGATTTCCCTGGTGTGAGTCAGAAATGGCTCAGTTACAGCAGCGTAAATTGGATGAGCCCTGTTGGCCTCAGTGGGATAGCTGAATTTGGCCCACTGCTTTACAACTGTGTTATTTAAACAGTCAATCTCCTGGCTGCAAGGAGTAATATAAAAAAATTAAAATTCACATATGTTGGGATGTGCTCTGTGTAGCATTGTAACAGGGTGGAACACCAGGCTTAATCTTGGTTTCTACTACACTGCTGACAACATGTGTGTGGCAGCGCTGGAGAAAAAAGCAGCCGCCTCATTATTCTCAGAGTGTTTTACAGTGCACCAAGGCATCTGGGCAAGGAGGCTCTCAGAACCATGGCAGGGCTGGAAAAATTGCCTGAAATGAGGTGTAAAGATGAATAAAGAGTGATTTCCTTGTTTCAGCTTGAAGAAGAAAGTTTATGGGTTTTTTTCTCAAAAAGCAGGAAGATTAATTAGAAAGACTTGCATCTAATGTGAACAGTTCCATGTATCTCCAATTAACAGAAAAAATACATAAAAATTTATGATGAATGATATGTCTGCTCAGTCCTGTTCTCATTATGCATACATCTGAAGTGGAACCAATGCCATTTATGAATAATTTAATTAAAATAATGACAAGTATTATTTTTGTAGCATACAAAACTGTAAACATTAATTTAGTAAGGCTGAGAATCATGAAATGCAATCTTAATTACTAGAAACCAGAATAATCAGCTGAACTGATGCAGACAAGACAATTAACTCTTTAGAAAAGAGTTTACAGCTGCTAGGGTGGAACTAACATCCTGAGAGTTAGCATTATCACTACTTTGAAGCGCACAGTGTTTTGGAATAAACCGTAAAAGCAACAGAAGTTCACTTCATACTGCATGTCTTTTGAATATTCTACAGCCCTTAGAATTTCTCTTCATATTTTATATTTCTATTGTCTGGCAGCACCTGGGCTTAGTAATAGATCTCCACATCAGCTCTCCTTCATAGTGGTGGCTGAGCTGTTATTAGGTCAAAGTACAGACTAGCCTGGATCATTGCAGGCATTTGCATTGTGTTATCTCTCTCCTGTCTAGAATTATTAAGGTCTTCTTAATAAAGAGTAAATATTTTGTCATCTTGTGCTCTCCTGGGAGGTACTTCAACCGTCTGGCAGGTAGAAAACTTCTTCTGATTTCCCAGCTGTCCCCTACTTTTAGTTGGTGCTTTGTTATAGGTGCTTCTCTGCTCAGGTTTTTACCCCTCACCCCAATGTATTTAAAGAAAACAAGCCCACTCTTTGTACTATCAGAATAAGCAAAGACAGTGTTAGAGTCCATCCTCTCGTAAGATGGACTCACCTTTCCTCTATTATTTCTAGTTTGATTTCAATTTTCTTTAATATTGGTACCAAAATTGTTCAAAGCTTTCTGTCTGTCTGTAGGGTGAACTTTTAGTTCAAGTTCAAAGTCAAAAGCACCAGAAAGCTGAGAGCTATCACCCTGAGGATAAAATATATGGAGCTTTTAAACCATAAATGCTGTGCTTGACAGCATCTCCGTTACTTCCAGCAGGCCAGAATGACACCGTCTGCTCTGCAAGCAGCACCGCTTTTCCCCTCAGAGTGTTCATTTCTCTGCTTTTCATTTTCTGATGCCTCATTTCTGACTCATCATACGAACTGAGCAAAACAGGAATGGGAACTGGTAGCTGGATTTTTCCCAAAGTCACCTCACGCTCGCACCCGTCAGCCACACTGCCCCCACTCACCAGGGCCAAGCTCTTCCCAGTCTGGTGTTCCAGGGGCTGCCACAGAAATACAAACCACGCAAAAGCGGGATTTGTGCAGTTAAAATTCTGATCCCGAGTTACAGACGTGGTGGGCAAATACAGATGGCATTTACACTTCCTGAGTGAACCTTTGTCACAGTGCTTTAAGATTTTGGAATAGGGAATAATAATCATTAAATTAGGGAAAATATTAATCAGTATCACCAGCTCTCATTAAAAACGAGTTAAAATGACAACGGAATAAGAAGTCAGTAGATGGACCAACACTAACAGAACTCACAGACTGGGGAAAAGCCTTAATGAAGTGACACCTCGTGGCCGCAGGGTGACATGGCCGAGACTCCGCGGGGATGGCCGCAGGGCCAGGCTGCCTGCCCGTCAAGTCCAAGGCAATGCAGTGACAGGCGGCAGTAAAAACAAATGCCGTGTAATTTGGAAGGGAAAATACCTAAACGTGGCTTTTAAAAAACTCTGCTGTTAGCTGCCGCTTATCTCAGAGAACAGCGCATCCCTGGAGCGCGGGGACAAGGCACAGTCTGACATCAGAAGTGGGTCCCACAGCAGTCGGTGGAATAGTAAAATTTACTTCACTGGGCAAGGATTTCTGACTTCAGATTTAATGCTGAACAACCTAATTCCTCTTGACTTGAGTTTCTCTATCTGCAAACTAGGCACAACAGAGAGAGTGGATTTCCAGCAGTGCTTTATTGGGTCAGTTCTTACAAAATGTTTGCCATTTTCAGAAGGAAAATGCTACCAAGGGGCTTGATATTGCCAGGCATTTTGAAAACAATTTGCTACTGACAGGTAATCGAATTGATCATGCACAGGAGCTGGAGAAGCTGGTATGTATGCTGCTTGGACTAAAGGGAAAAAGTGAAGACAAACCTTGTTAAAACAATTAAATTGAATCTTCTTCCCCTCTCAGAAGTGGTGCGTTTGGAAGACTTTGGAGACAATTCTGATTTCACCACTACCCCATGTGCACAAATAGTATTTGATAGCCAATATGTTTCACCTCTTAAAAGCTGACATCGTCCTCTTTTCCTAAATCAGCATAACCAGACATCTTCCTCCATAGCTTCACTAAGAACTCCAGCATGCAAGGAGTGAAAGCATTTAATGCACACTGCAACCAGCACAATACAGCTGTCCTGTGTTTCAGACAGCAACTATGGCCAAAGTCAAGTTTACATGAGTAATTGGAGGGGCTTCAGCAAACAGACCTGATCAGTCAGGATTGTGTCAACTGACAATGTCTGTTCTGATAGACACCTAGAATGATAGTGATGCTTCTCTCACCACTGCACAGAGCAGTATGATGCTGCCAGGAATGGGAATTGTAGTTTTGCATGGCTGGGTTCTGGTGGAGAAGAGTGGCTGCAGGGATGGTTTCTGCAAGGAGCTAGAAGCTGTAGAAAAGGGTGTGAGAAGATGTTAAGAAACTGCAGACACCAAAGTCAGTGAAGGGAGGGGTGGCTTGCAGCCCCGCAGTCCCTCCCCAACTTCCCCACCAGAACCCAGCCACGCAATACAACAGAATGCATCCCATTTTAACATCTGCTGAAAACTTTTTCTCCTTGGTTCAATAGAAATTAATATTTATTTTTTTAATTGTGAGCACAAATTTTGCTGCTCTCAGAATTTTCTGTGTGTATAAACCTTCCCTTCCCTTTTTATTTTGTGTTTTATATTTTCTTGCAAGTTAATTGTTTTTTTAAATACAATTCCAGCTTGAGGGAATATAAGGAGTGTAGAATTTGGTGGTATGAAGTGCTGAAATAGTACAAATTTCAGCAACATTTGAAATGTCTGTTGCTAATTAGTTTGAATATTTAATATCTTTATATTTGCTTCTTTTTAATTCCATGTGTGTTCATCAGCTTTGAGTCTCTTCAGCAATGGCAACTTTATAAGTCACATTTGCCAGGAGCACTGGAGTTTTTATGTTTCTAAGACCAGTTTTATATGTAGAAGATTAATATCCTCTTAAATGTAAACAACAAAAATATTACTATAGCTTACTAAATTTGCTGTTCATATGCAACAGAACCGTGTTGCATATGATAGTTGGAGATAGTTTGGAGACACTTTCTATAAGAAAATGTGTGTTTTTTTCGTAGAAAGCAAAATATTGTTAAACAATCTTGCACACTATGGGATCACAACTCATGGTGGCTTACATAGTACATCCCTTATTTTAAAGAATTAATATTTCCATAATAAGTTTCAGTGTTAATCAGTAAGGTTTGACAGTAAGTTTTAATGACAGAAAATAGAATTATGCCTTCATATGGACAGACAACTGATTTCCTGATAGGCAGAAAATACCTGATGACACTTCAGAACTGACTGGTGGGGTTGTGTTTGTACAGAATTAATCTATGTTGAACCACACAAATTCAGACTGTGACTCAGGTTGAACTGTTTTGTGGTACTGTGAATCCACAGGGCTTTAGAAGTAAGACCGTAGGAATCAGGAACTTCAGAAGGGCTGGGAACACCCACTTCACAGCAATGAGAATCCAAGCTGCCTAGAGTTTCATCTTCAAGTGTGAGTCCAAGAGAGACATTTTTTTTCATCTCCTTCACCACTCCCCAGCTCCTCCTCCTCCTCTCCCTTCATCCAGTTCATATTATACATGGAAACCAAGGCTTCATGCTGGGTCTAAGCAACTGCCCCAAATCCAATTCTTTGAGAAGTCTGCCTCAGGATTTTACTTCTTGGTTCTGGCCTAATGCTCGATGTGTTGGGGTACTAGGCGAGTCATTTACTTTTAACTAGTGTTATGTTAACATGGCAGGGCTATCAGTTTGTAAAGACTACCTACAGAATGTGTTGCAGCACTGGCCAGAGAATAACCTAATGCTGGAAAACACAGAAATTGCTTCTTAGTTTACCACAGTCTTTTAAATGTTTCTATAAAACAGAAAACCAATGACTACTGTGTTAAAGACTTGAAGCATACTGGCAAATTGCCTGATAGGGCAAATAAGGACATCTCACAATGCAGTCTTCAAAATCCTTCTTGAACAAGAGGCAGAAGGAATTTATTGCATTCTCTCATTAGGCAAATATTCAGTTCTCAGATATAACAGTACTGAGTATTTTATTGAAACTTGTAGGCATCAGCCTGCACTCTCCATATGTTCAGGGTTATACAAGCTGTTTCCATTACAAAAAGATGTTGATGCTGAAGCCAGATAGCTAATTGGTTAAATCCTTTTCATTTACCAAAACTTGTAGGCAAAACACTATTCTCCTCAACACAGCAGGCAGATTCCTTGTTCATGCTTCCAAAACTTCCTTTCCAGAAAGCACTGTTTATAAAGCTTTCACTAAGGAGGATGGTTCTCCCACTGTCTCTACTTTTCTGCTTTGTTCTTGGGGTTGGTTTGTGGGGTTTTTTCCTCTGTGCATGTGTTTTGTTTTTAATTGTATTTCATTCCTGAGGGCAAGAAGAGTGCTTTTCAATCATATAGAAGTTCTAAATCCAACTCTATAAAAGCCCTGTTAATTTCTGCTGTCTTCTGGGAGAGTAACTTTCCTAGGTAGTCTGTATTTTGCCTCAGACACTAATTATTGATACTAATGGAAAACATAACCTCCACTGTCTGTATATTTAATGCAAGTCTTGGAAAGATGCTGTAATCAGAAGAATGTGATCCTGTTGGCTAAGGTTGTTTTCTTCAGGATGAATAAGACAGGAGAAATCACTTAGCCATCACTGGCCAAATGGTATGATAAAACATGCTTCACAAAGGGAAAGTATTACCTAGTGAGTTTTTATGGAGGAAGAAGCTGTCTGTAATAAAAGGTTCAGGACACTAATTGGCCTAGCTGTGATTACTCTTAAGGCAGAAATTTTTGCATGCATTATTCAGGCTGTCACATCAGTCATAGGTCCACTGAAAGACATTACATTTTAGATATGCAGATAAGCTGCACACATTTCAGTTGATGCTAAATGATACAGAGAGTCAATGTGCAAGTTGTTTTTTAATGTTTGGTGGCATCAGCTCACTTAGAGGAAAGTTGAACCAGTAGAAGAGATGAGTGTAGTTGCTCTCAGGGGTCCTCCCCAACTCTTGTTCTGCACCATGATGAAGGTAATGTGCTGGACAAATGCTCAGAGCTTTGACTGCAGCACGCACACGTTTTCTGTATAGAAAACTCGGGAATCAAGAGGCTTTTGCACTGGTTAGCCACTTAAATCGTATGTCCTCCTCAAAGGGCTTATGTGGTCTGTGCCACTGCTACTGTTTCTATCTGAACCAGCAGATATAAAATCTAGATTGCATCTGCTACAGTCCCACCTCCTGTTGGCACTGTGGAGGAACCCAGATGGAGCAGCGGCTGCTTACCTACCCTTTCTAAGCACCACTGCTACATCACAGCCTGCTTTTTGGCAGCTGTTGGGAGACAGAGACAGGAGGTCCAGCAAATGAACCATAATTTTAAAGTGTACTGTCTAGATAATGTCTTTGTCATAATTCTTTCCCTTGCCCTAGAGTTAGAGCAGCTTTATTTGTGAAAAGTCATCTTGTTTCTTGTTGAAAAAGAAAGAAATGAGAACTTCTAAATTGCTCGATATTCCTTCTGAGGCAAATCCAAACATAAACCTCTTCATTATGGATCACAGTGTTGTAATTCCTGTTGTGGATAAGTTAATTTTAGATTTTTTAAAATAAAACAGTCCATCTTCTTTGACTTTTCAGGGCTTTATAACCAGCACAGACTCAAGTGCATTTCAGAGAGGCAATTTTTTCCCTTGTACTTTTATTCTGTGAAGCACAGATCAGAGCCTGTTCTGTAAAGTGGAACAGGCCAAAGTCACACTGCCAGCTGTGGTCTCATCTCAAGCTCTTTTTACAGCCTGCTCTTTGAAAGCTTTTTTATCTCATCTTTTTAGCACACCCTTTCTCTGAAATACAGGGCATGTACTACTCATTCTGGTGAGCAGTGTTGTGTCTTTGAGACTACCTCTCCATTTTGGAGCTATAACTGCCTTGCAAACTTGGAAAAAATACATACTATGTTAGGTTTATTTTTTAAAACAGTAACTGATGCTCCAGGTAATGTAGGTTCTACATAAGATTATTTTTTGCTAATTAATAACAGACTGTGAGATTTCCTAGCTGGCTGTTCAGAAAAATGCATTTATTGAAGTAAAAGGGTTATGTAATTGTCTTAACATTTAAGGACAGCAGAATGCATTTCAGTAGGCAGGGTTTCAAATAATTAATTCTGTAAAAGAAAAAAAGGCAAGCTGGGCGGTATAGTCATTCCTTTAAAGTAACCTCTCCTGGAAAGTTCTTTGCATCACCATTCGGCTGACTGATGCTGTGTGGGAGGAAGGGTTTTATTTAGGAAGGTGCAGCTGGAGGCTCGGCTGGTGCGCTGTGCAGTGCGTGAACTGAGTCCTGCGCAGGGGGCAAGCTCTTCCATCACTGTAGCTCATGTTATTTCCCAATGCCTACAGAAACCCCTCCATCTCCCATCCACTGTGTGCACTGCAGAACAAACAGGGAGGGCAAACAAAAAAGTACCTTTGACTCTTCAAATACAGGCGGTACTTGTTTGCAAGAGGAGAGGGCCAGTTCCATGCCACCTAGGGAGAAGAAAGCATCAGCCGGTTCTTCACAGGCTTGCCACTGGCTGCACTGATAATCTGCAGAAGGCCACACTGTATCAGATTTTCTTACTCCTTCTCTGTAATTTAAGTGGAAAACTTGCCACTTTTCCATTTATTTCAATGGCCTTTAAATCAGGAGCTTGTGAAATCAAACAGGTGAGAGGATGAGAAGATCCATGTTAAACAGAATGGGTTTGGCTATAGCACAAAGGCTGAATTATATTTTAAAAAATTGGGCTGGCAGTTATGTAAGACTTTTGTGATGTTTGTTTCTGACGTGGGAAAGGAGGAGAGCTTGGTGAAGAAATGTTTTGTTCTAAATCCTGGCAAGCATGTTCATACACCAAATATGCTGCTTTGTCTGCTTTTCATTTTTCTGAATTCTGTAGACATCAGAAAAGGTGTGTTTGTGTACCTTTCTTCTGGTGTGAAAAGGTAGATTCATCATGTGAATATGAACTCAGAAGATTAAAAAATTAAGTATCCCAGCTATTTCACACATACAGGTTGGGAACTTAAAGTTCTCTCAATATTCATTCTGAAGAGAAAAATACCCAATTCGGTAGAAATATTGCCTTGATTTTCCATTCACCTACATGAGTTTTACATTAGTGCAACCTTAATGATTTCATTGGGCTTACTCATGAATTACACATTGCAAATGAAAACAGAATCAGGTCTATAGGTTTTGCAGACTCTCACTGATTTTTTGGAGATTGCTGATTTAGTTGGGGAGCTATAATCTCAGAAGAATACTGTTCAAATGATCATTATCAAAACCATCTCAATTTCTGAAGTAATTTTTCATAACTTACTTGGCACTTTGGCTGATTTGTGCTCTGGGTTTCAGTCTGCGATACACTAATACAAATTATCTATAAAGGGCTGGAAATGAGGTGTTATCAGAAACTTAAATTGTATTTATTAAAGGCAGTTTTCTTAACATCAAGAGCCTGGTGACTGTAAAACTGAGCTGTGCCATAGGCTTTTTTGTATGGCCATAAGCATATACTGAGTCAAAGGGCTTTTACCTCTCAGATTTTTTCTCTCCTAGAGCACCTGTGGCATAGACTGGTGTGGGTGACTCATGAGCCCTATCTACATAAACAGTTTTAAACACCTTCCCATATGCTGTATGAACAACTGTCTCTGAGAATATTGTATTAAAATTGTTAGAACAGGTATTTTTAAAGTATTTTACATGTATTACATTTTTTTATTTTATATGTATGACACACCCTGAGAGAAACTCCAAATTCATATTGTATCGGAGGCTGAAGGCAGTAACTTACAGTTCCTTCACAATCAGTGCAAAACTCCAGAAAAAATCCCTCCATTAGAACGTTTCTGTTCACATCTTAACATTGTTTGGGGGACTTCAGATGTAGGTTAGAGAGTTCACAGTCTGAGATCTGAAGAAGCTGACAAGTATCCTTTTAAGTTGGATTTAGTGTCTCAACTAACCTGACCGAGTAGAATAACAAGTTTATGGAGTCCCTGTTTCTGCTTCACCATTTGAGTTGCAAGAGCAATTGCAGTTTATTTCGTACCAAGGGGCAGTGAATAGTTCTGTCCTCCACAATATAATTCTGTCTCTACCTGATTTTTGAAGTGATTTGGTAGTGAGGAACTTCCAACCTTTAGTATCCAACACGGAGCAATGAAAATAATATGCACAAGTATTTCAACAGCTTGTGTAGCAGCTGGCAAATAATGTGTAGGAAGGTTTGTTCTCTTGTCCGTGTACGTGCTAAATACTTACTGGTCTTACTTTTAAATATGAAATATTAAATAATGAAATTTAAGGTAGTAGAAGCTCTCAGGAAAAATGTACTTTTACATAATATGTGTCTCATTTCATTATGCAATGAGGATACACCCAAGGTGTCAAGACAGGACTTAAAATTTAATCTTCACTCCCACATGAGACATTAACCTGGGCAGTCAAACATATTTTGAAAAATGTTGGCTGGCCAGCTGCCTGTATTTAGCAAAGAACTGAGTAACACATCAGTAGTAATGAAAACCCTATCAAATACTTGCACTAGCAACCTTAAACCTCACCAGGTATAGGAATCCTATGGTGCTATGGTGGAACCTTTAACAATTATTTTCTACCACATGGACTAAACCAGAATAATGAAAATAAGTTGTATTGCATGGTTTAAATGTCACAGGCCAGTAAGATATGTAGGTAATATACTAAACAGAAAAAAGTGCAGTCTGAGAAACCATACCTTTAAACTAAGTTTATGATGAAATTATTTTGTATTTGCATAACTTCTCGTGCATTTCCAGAGGAGAAACAGTTTGCCTACATATATTCCATAATGGATTATAAATGGAAAATTCTGGAATTAACATTTCTGAATTTCTCATGTTAAAAATCTACAGCAATTCATCATTTGAGAGGGAATACAGAGATTCTAAGTAGGCTATTTTGCAAAACACTGGATATGGAAATTATTCAATGTGAGCGCTTTCCAATCCTAGGAACATGCCTGTGTTAGCTAAACCAAGTAGATGTTTCAAACCCTGTTCCCCGCTGTTCCTGAACAATCATTTGGATTTCCTGGACTGAGTTTGGACATGAGCTGCTACCTTGCATTTGTCTGACCATGACTGGGGTATTGACGGTCTCAGCTATGCTCTGCTTGCCCCAACCCAGTGCCATGGGTTGTGGTCCTGTCTGTGCTGTGGCTGCTCTCAGCTTCCCTTCTCAAGCAGCCCTTCTCTTACTGCTCCCTGGCACTGAGGTCAGAAAGGATGTAAAGGTGTCTATAAAGGAACTGGGTAACTAATAGAAAGCTAAAAAAAAAAATAAAATCATAGAAAGTGAGGGAAGAAAGCATCAGGAATATCTCCAGAAAGTGGCATATGTGAATTCCTGGAACACTCTGAAAGTTCAAATATTTCTAGAGTGTAAATGGGGAAGCCCTAAAAAGTAGTGGGAAAATTCCCTCTGAATGGATTGCTAGGAAGCAGAAGGTGAATTCCTAGAAAGCATCAGCAACAGTGCTAAAAATGGGCTGATTTAATTCCTAGAAAGCAGTAGGAGAAATCTAAGAGAGTAAGGATTTCCCAGCAAGCTGCAGAAAACCTCCTTAATAATTGAAGAACTGGGAAGCACAAAAAAAGAATACAGGCTCTCAGCAGACTCAGTGAGATTGTTTTTCCTGAGAAGTTACTAGTTCTTAATGTATCTCTATTAAAATACACTGTCCCTTTTTCAGTGTGTGATATCCCAACTTTCAGTGCAAAATCGATGACTAGTCTGATTTGAAGTTATTTTGGAGGGTGCTAAAATAAGTAGTGCCTGCCTAGACCCCACTATTTGTACCTGTTTGTATGAAAATTCATCCCTGCCTTTGCCCTCCAGAGTCTTGTTGACCTGAATGTTTCTCCTTTCGTTCTTGTGCGGTGGCATGACCCAGCAGGTCGGGCCACTGACGGCTTCTCGCCAGGCACCGCTCTTGCTCGTGTTCCTCCAAGTATGAATTTCACCAGTGCACTTTACTTCTCTGTCTGCTTTCTCATTTAACCAGAGTTCCCCAACCACAGTGGAGCACTCTGCGTGCTGAGTACTTGGTGGCTAACTAAACTGAACGATACCTGCTCGAGGAACAATTCTGTTCATTTCCACAGACCATGTCTGAGCAGGCCCTGCAGGTTATGCTAATGTGAACATTTAATAAATACAAATTCCTTGGGGAATGTAATAAGCAGATTTTCATACCAATGACTGATGAATGCACCATAGGGCTTGACCTCGCTAAAAACATTTAAAATATTGGCCATGAGGAATAGTTAGAAGCCAGCATATGAATCTCTCGGGGTGTACTCTTTCTAGATAGGAAGTTCCTCATTGTAAACGGTTTCCCTGCTTTAAGGCACTAGACTTTTAATTCAGCCTTTATTGCAAATGTGTCTGGTTAATGTTAAATTAAAACACCCCAGGAAATCTGTACTTTTCAGTGTATTTGTTATTTATGTAAATCTTTGGACAGCAGCCATTGCTTCAAAATCAAGTTAACTGGAAACACATCACAACAGGCGTGAACACAGTCCCAGCAGAGCATCCTATATCTGAACGGTTCACCTTTCTTATTCTTCCAAGATATTTTCCAGATATCCACCCTGTGAAATCTTCAGCTGCCAGATGAAAGCATGGTCTTCCACACTGAAATGTGTATTCCTATACTGATAGGAACTGATACTAATATTAAATCTAAATTACTGGTGCTAATAGTGAATCTACTATTCCTATTCAGCAAATTTTAGGTAAACATTGTAAGTCAGGTTGATGTAAAGCTAAATCTTTGCTCTGTTGACTTGAGGCTTTGGCCTGCATTTGTGAGGTTTAGCTAGACTCAGAGGTCAGAGTCCAGTTCTAAAGCCACAGATGCTATGCTGATTTACTTGTCTGTGGCTCATGGAATGCGATTCTCTGAAAGAATGACAACCCACTGTGCTGATCTGCTGAATCCCTGTGATTTTTCAGTGACATTTTATACTGACACAAGGCTTTCTCGATGGCTGCCAAAATGTATAACAGGACAGCTCTCTATTGCATGAGACCATTTTCCTCACTGCAGATTTCCATAGCTTTGACAAAACATTTATCTGTGTGGCTGAAAGACAATTTCAGTGTAATGCAGCCCAAGGTGTCTGCTTAGAAAACAGCACAGCAGCATCAGCAGCAAGTAACCACAGAGAATTTAGGAACTGTTACTTGGCTATGTTTTTTCCTCCTGTGATGAGTCTATTTGGGTGAAATAGCTTATTTTACACTGAAATGCTTTTGCCAGCCTGGTTATATTGATTTTAACAAATCACATGTTACCCGCCAGCATAGTCAGGCCAGAAAAAGCTCTAGTGTGTGTGCACCTTAACCTCAAAGTAAACCATCAGTCTGTGTCCTGAGACTGAGACTGTGATAGTTAGCATGGTATTTTGATCAAGGGAAATTTAGGCAGAACAGGCCACAACAAATGGCTTTTTGGGACTGAGCTCCTCCACATGTAATGTACCATCCAACTAATAGAACTACTTGAGGATCACAAGAATCTCTGAGACAAGCAAATCTGAGATCTAAAGTTGGTGCCTGTATCAAAGTTTCCCTTAAGTAGGCCATGGTGATGACAGTGAGGGAGGAAGTTTGTTCTCTGATTGCAGGCATTGCCATGGCAGTTTGCAGATGTTAGTTTTCAGGAGAAGAAATTTTCATGGAAATGGGATGCATTTGCAGAGGGACTTTGTGATACTGGTTTTGAAACCAGTGCAGGGCTGAGGAGTGCCACACAGTAGAGTAACGTAACTAGGATTCAGCGCCCAGTTGCTTTATCAATAGTTATAAATCATAGCAACAAGTAACAGCATGCTTTTAATCGTGAGCACTGAATTACCCCCAAAACGGGCACAAAGGTGGTCCCAGCAGGCTGTTCTGCCTGGCCAATTAACTTCAGGACCAGCTGAGCCTAACTAGCCCCACCTGAAGCCTTGCTGCCATGTCTCTGTAGTGCCAGGGACCCAGGTTGGGATGTTGGGTCAGGCATGGAAATGGTATGCTCTGCCTTTGGATAAGGGCAGCCTTTTTAGATGAGAAATCCTGCTCAGCTACACAAGGACACAGGTACAGGTATTCAGTCAAAGTCTTCAGTTCTTCCACTTCGGAGAATTTTTGCTCCAAGTCAGTTGTCTGTCTCACCCCCTTCTGGGCACAGCTGTGTCTTGTTTTCTTTGTCTTTTGGCAAGTATGGCTGGGCAGCCTAAAGGAGCAGAGGGGAGCTCTGGTAAGTCTGATGAGGGTATTTGCCTTGTGTTTTCCTGGGTTTGTGTGCTCTAGCAGCTCTTCTAAACTACTTGGCAGGTTTTGAGCTTTATTTCACTATAAGCAATCATAATTGTAGGGATCACTGTCTTTCTCCACAGATCCCATGAACTTTATCAGGAATGTGGCTCCTTTCTTTTTGTGACTTACTTTCTGCAATACCAGCAGCCTGACATCAAGGAGACGTATTTGTGTTTTCCTGTCAGATGTGCCCTTGGATAAAAGGTATGCCTTTTTAAAGGTGCTCAGTGCCTGGAGTATTGTTAGGTAAAGGCTTGGTCACAGCTTTTGATGGTTTTGTTTGTTTCATGTGAAACAAGCAGTGGTTGTTTAGTGGCTTGAATTTTGGAAGAGTTTGAGAGCAAGCCACTCAAACAAGCTCTTTTTAAGAATAAATTTCAAGCTGTAAGAGTAAATTAAAAAATTTATATCACTGATATTTCAAAACTGAATTGACTAGATTTTCTAATATATGTGCATCTTTTGATTTCACACTCATAAGGGCCGGAGAACTATAATCAAATGTTAATCCTGAGAGTACTGGTTGTTTCTTTCCAGATGGGGAAGATGAATATGGTATTTGAAAGTGTCTTGGAGAAGGTCAGATATGGTTTATGTATATAAGAGGGGTTAAGTAAACTGTGTCAAGATTTTTTGCAACATGTTTCACTGAGACTAAATACGTGTCACCAGGTCTTTGTGGGCTAATATTTATAGAAAGTATAAATTACTTTCAAATGAGGGCTATCTGCTGAGGGTTAGCTGTTAAAAATGTTTACTTCTCTGTCTGTAGTTTTCTAAGTCTGGGTTGTTAACGGAAGTGCAGGCAACATTACACGTTTCCAAAGAGTTTGACTGAGACCTGCTATTCTGATGGACTATTTACTGCTGACGGTGCTGACTATTATCGTGAGGTTAACAGCTTAAACATTAACTACATCATTTTAGTTGCTATGATTGTAAGTGGCCAACTACTGAAGTATGCAAGTAAATCTGCTAAGTCTAGATCAAAACAATCTAGTATGAAAGGAATGATCATTCATCTGTTAAATGTGTGAATCCCTCAAAAAATTTTATTCTAAGAAATATTGATATAGAGAAAGTCAGTAGGTATTTCATGTGCCCATGGAGAATCTGATTCAGAACTTGCTAAAATTAGTGGGAATTAAGTCCTAAGTTAATTCACTGAATTAATTCCTACAACAAATTGGACCTAGTCAATAATAACTGCAGTTCAAAATCATGACCCTCCAGTGGGCTCCAAATGGTCAGGGAGACTTTTCAGGAACCTAAGAATTCTAATGTGCCTTGGATTTGGAGATATGCTCAGTTCATTTGGTATGTCTCAAGTTTTAGAGCATTGTGAAGTGTATTTTCCTTTTTTTTATGTGAACTTGAAGCCATTCATAAGTTTATTTTAATAATTTACAGAATTTAGAGTATGCTTTCATATTCCTCTGTGTAATTCAAACCATTAATGAGTTTGCTTTTAATAACTGTTAAAGCTGAGGCAAATCTGCAAGAACATGATTTGATCTGAAGATTAAATCTTTCTCTGAACATTATGCAAAACAAGAACAACTTCTGGAAAATAAATATGTAAGTTGTATTGTAACATTATTTTCAGCTATCCTAGGAACTCATTAATTTCTCATTGCATCTTTGGTCTAAACATAATTTTCTATTAAGAACTTGCTATCCTGTTTCTCATAATAGTATGTTTAATTATATATAACTCTTTACCAGTAAATGGTACTGTGGAAACATTGCTCTGATTAAAAATCATTATTTGATAAGAAAGAAACTAGTGACAAATAATTAGTGGTCCCACAAGATCAAATGCTACTTTATAGCGACACTGGGCAATGTATGAAAGACTATATATTATATATATAGCTTTCAATAGTATTCTACACAATTTGCTTTTCTTACAGTATAATTAAGTTGTTTGATAACATTCTATAGTGCTCCTAAAATGACACGGTTAGTGAACATACAACCTAAGTGTTCTCTTTTCATTGCCTTGTTTACTTAGTTTTTCTTCTGTTTGGTTTCTGCAAGATACATTCTGGCTATGTGTTCTTGTTTAATCCAGTGACTTTTATTTGGACTAGATTTTTCAGTGCCTGGGCTCATGAATTTGCTTATTGTAACACCTATATATAAATCTAGAGACTAGGAAACTTCAATACATTGACGTCACTTAAACATTTTGTCCTTGGTGGTGTAGTGTTCATGTTTGCTGTTTTAGAACTTCTATGGCTTGTCACATGGTGTGCCTTTAACTCTTATTTTCTGAGGCTGAAAAGAGGAAAATTCAAATTATTACAGTTAAAATATTCTCTTTTTGAAAATTGAACAAGAAAATATCTTTGTTTATTTTGGAGCCTTCTAATAAACAATTAAAAGTAATTCTGGATGAAGACAGAATTAACTCACGTTTAGTAAATCCCAAAATATACTTAACTCATGCCAGCAGCCTGCATTATACCTGTAAAGCTTTATTACTCTTTGCCCACTCAGAACAGACTATGTGTACACAGGAGAACAATGCTCAGGGTTCACAGGAAAATGCTTTTTTAAAAGTACAAATCTTGAAGAAAAGAGTTGTGTGCAGGTTTCTGGAACTCAGATGCTCTGTTCAGAATGTCTTTGCCATTTTTCTGTACCTAGTGCAGATTCTGTTGCCCTCCTTGTCACAGCTATGGCTGATGGCTTTCTCCACCCCGTGTTAGGGAGCTTATTCTTGTGGTATTAAGGACATGGGAGTCATTTTAAGGGGCTGCTCTCTTCCACGGGCAGATCTTTCTGTAATTTTTTGGCCCTTCAACACCACAAAAGGAAAAAGTAGTTATCCCTTAGAAGAGTCTCCGATATTGACAAAGGAGTAAACCATTAGGTCAGATCTTTGCTGACATGAGATATTCCAATGTGCTATTTCAATAATGAGCGCTTGCTTTGCTTGAAAGATTTTATTAAGGCTCCCAGGAGACCAAAACAACCGATCAGCATAAGCATGAGTTCTCCAGCTCACTCCAGAGCAGTTAGCTCGTGTTACTGTATGGGTCACGTTACCACGTGCTGGCTCCTTCCCTGCAGCTCCATTAGCTGGTAGCCCGTGGTGTAATGGAAGCAGCCCATTTCCCCAGCAGCCTCCTGCATACAAAGATAGCTATTCTTTCCTATCTTTAAAAATACTTCAAAACTGGTGATGCTTTTTTTAAGTACAACAAATAACATAAAAATAGAACTGTAGCTGGGATGTGAGCTACTTAGCATGGATTAATGTATTTATTAAATATCTAGTGATTTT
Organism: Porphyrio hochstetteri; assembly: GCA_020800305.1. Taxonomy (NCBI): domain Eukaryota; kingdom Metazoa; phylum Chordata; class Aves; order Gruiformes; family Rallidae; genus Porphyrio; species Porphyrio hochstetteri. The sequence goes on along the minus strand of CM036915.1, from coordinate 6,589,193 downwards.
GGATAGTCTTGAGATACACATGACCTTTCACATTACTCCCCAGAGAGATTAGTCATACTGTCCAAAAGCAGCATGACGTAGTTCAGTCTCATACAAACAATATAATTAAGGCCATTTTGAGCCCGGTAATGGGATGTGAATATAGTAGTCCTGCTCAGAGCACCTTCCCTGGTATGCCAGTTGTCAAATATTGCAGTTAGTGCAAGGTTTTTATCTCTCTGGATATCAGTAAGCTTTCTGCCACTCTCAGCATTTGTTCAGAACTATATTATCAGCAGTCTCAGCAGAGAGGTCAAGGACTGCTCAAATGGTGTAGGCTAATATATCTCCCTGACAGAAAGGGCTAACTTTAGGGTCAGGGATTATTGTGAGGCAGCATAAAGAAGCTGCATATTACGTTATTATCCCCAATACTATGGGGTGCCATGCAAACAGGTAACAAAAAGTGTCTGCACTCAGGTCTTAAAGTAATCATTGTCCTTCCCCTCTGGGCACAGAGGAACTAAGTGACCTAAGTGTGGCATCTTCTATTTGCACTACATTTGCTTACTCCATTTCTTACTGACACTGCTGCTGGCTACAGAAGCCACCACTCTTACAACAGGAGGATCGATAGACCTTGCTCTTTAGAAATTAATTATTAGACAGCTGTTAACACTTGAAGAATATTCTAATTAAGACATTCAAATAAGCAAATGTTGTAATAAAGCACAGCCATAGTCCACGTATTTCAAGACTGAGATAGATCACATTAAGTAAAATATTTTATTTATGTATATTTTACATCAAATCAGTATATTTCTGTAGCATTTATATCACTGTTTCATTATCTTAAAAAAAAAAAAAAGTAATGGTGATAAACAGCATCCTGTCCAAATGAAACTTTTAAAAACAGGCTTTGTTTAAAAAAGAAAACAACCCACCCACAGAAAACCCACTCTGCTGGTGAGCACGGGGCTGATTATTAAAACTGAGAAGTGCTGCGGCTTTTGGTACGTAACTGACTGAAAGTATTCTAGGTGGTGTTGCAGTGTTAATGTTCTGAATAAAATGAGTGTTTTAAAGTGCTGCCCTCTACCAGGAACTTCTCTCTGCTGGCTCAATGCTTATGGTAGCAGCCTCAGCAACTTCTGTGCACCTCTTCTGTATGTATTTGTAACAACCTTTGGTCCAAGGTGCCAGCAGAGGAGTTGCATGTCTAAAGTACCTCTGCATGTTTCAGTGCTGCATCTGTTACAACAAGCTTTTTTTTTCTGTCTAAGCTTTTCTCTGACAGCAGAGCAGCTGGCCACCTTCAGTCAGCACAGCACCCCTCCTAGGTAGGCTGGCTGTATTCTTCCTCTTGTAATGGTGAAGCTGAGGTACCGCTACGGCCTTCACACAGGCATCGCTTTTAATGAAGCTGTCCTACAGAATAAAGAGCTTTTCTGGCAGTGAACATCTTCCCGGAGCTGCTGCAGGAGGAAGGCTTGTGGGATGAAGCCCTCTAGGGCTGATTGAGCAGCTGGTGTGTAACACATTGGAAGCCTGGTGTGTAACATGTTGCTCTTCTACAGTCAGTTGCACCATGTGGAGTCAGGGAGCTTCACTATGTATAGCAAAGCTAAGGAGTGAGATGATCATGAAGGAGGATGTGTTTATTGTCAAACCAAATAAAAGTACACAAGAAAGGACTGCGCTTGTGTGTATTTAAAAAAAAAATATTTAAAAGTTCCAAAGGGTTGGAACAAAGCAGAACAGCTTCAGAGTGTCAGGGAAAATGATGACAAAAGCAGAGGTCATAGCCAGAGGCTATGATGTTACAAATCTATTAAAGGAAAATTAGTTTGAAAGTAAAGCAAACTAATTATTTTTGAGTATGGTTGTCTCTCAGCCATGATAATGGTAAAACATCATCAAAAAGGCTCAGATCATAGGAGCTCTTTTACAACTTTTCATTTTTATAAACCATATGCGTTTGCTCTCTGGGAATGGAGTAAAGTTTCCACATCTGCAGAGAGGGTTTTGGTTTTCCTTTTAGGATAGCTGTGCTTGGAGGTTTACTTAATAATTTTTTAGGAGTATATGCTTGTTTCTGACTTTCTAATGAAATTACCTGAAATGCAATGGGCAAGTAAGAATTCTGTTAACTTAAAACACTTTCCATCCAGAATGATGCAAACTGATTCTTAATGATTTATGCATCATATCCTGTAATGCACTGTAGCTAACTACTGAGTTTCTTGGGGTCAGTGTCTTATAACAAACAAAATCCACCAATGCCTGGGTTGTGCCTCTTATTCTAGGATTTTCCTTGAGGTAAATAGAAATCTCACGTACTGTCAGTCTCCCTTAGTGAGATAATTATTGTCTTGCCAGGTTGCTGTAACCAATGCATCTGATCAAAAGCAAGGAAAAAGAGAGTAACTGCTAGATGAGTTTGAAGCCTAGTTTACTAACAGTGTATATCTTGAAATTGTATGGAACAGTATGTGTTTTAAAAAATATGTCTTGAAATTGCTTTTCCTGGCTTCATGGAAATAGAATATTTTGGATGGCACCTGGTGTTCAATGGATATGACCAACCAGTGGCACACAGTAAAGGCAGGAGCCTAGAGAGGACCAGAGACCTGTGGCAGTTGTGCTAAGAAAAAAAGCAGGTAAAAGACTTGGAAGAAGAAAAGGCTGCAGGCCCTTGCAGGCAGGATCATTTTTTTTTTTTTTGTAGATTTTTGTCCTTTGGTTTAAAGCTGTTCTCTTTGGTTTCTTGTGTTTCTCTGATTTCAGTGACTACCTGCAATAGCAAAGTTGGCGTACGATGGCTTCCATTATCCTCTGGATCTTAGTGTTTTGTCTCTGTGGCAAAGTGGACTGAAATGTGTACGTGTTCATATCCATATCTTGTTCCATTGTATTTTCTTGCTTCAGAAGCACTAGTGGTTTCTGCATATACATGATGTTTGCAAATGCCCTGGGTCACTAGAGCATTTTTCTGTGAAGACTATTCATAGGTGTGAAGACAATGTGTTTCTGAGTCAAGTTTTGTCTGTTGTTGCTTGCTTTCCCCAAGACTTGCTGGAGTAGCCTTTGCACTTGCCTTATTCCCCAGGATTCTGTGGTAATACAGTAGCTGGATTCATGTCTCTCTATATTTGTGTTTCTGATAGCTGACTTCAGTGCTAGCATCCTCAAAAACATGTGTTGTTTCTATAGTCTGAAAAACACAAACCCACTGGGGGGGGAATTGCACGTGTATGAGACTAAATTCTCTCTGCACTGAAGCCAAACAGGCTTTCTTCCTTAGGCAGCAGACTGGTTACATAGCAGAAGCTTTCCACCATGTGCAACCATCAGTTACCAATGTCTTGAACATCTGATATGGAAATGAAGATAAAACAATTCTGGTCTTGGTATTGTGCAGCTTAATGGAAAGGTCCATACTGCCTCTTATGAGGGTTTTGGTTTTGTTTCTTTTTTTACTTGTTTCAATAATCTGGAAAAGTTCAAACCTTCAAATTTTTCTCCTTCGCTATGGGAACCAACATCACTGCAGTTAGTGGTTTTATTCTCAAATATAATTTATTTTGTTAGTCTAGTTAAAAGCTATTGACAAAATAGTGATGCTTCTTGCCAAGCATGTGCTGCTGCTTTGGCTTTGTGTTTGTTATTTGATGCCTCAGTCATGCTACAGAAAGTGTGGCATCTATTCAATTCTGGTTCATTTCCTTCTATTCAGATGCTGACTTTTCAAGTCTTAACGTGTTGTTTGCTTTGTTCCTTTTTCATTCCCAGCCCTGTTAATAACTGGAAGGCAGGCAAGGTTTCCTGAGAAGAGCTGTGCAGTTAAGTACTGATATTTCTGATGATGTGGAAAGTATTCTTCACCTATTAAACTATTATGTGCCTAATGCTGAGAAATAATAGTAGTAATAATAAGTATTAGTAATGCTTTGAAAATAATAGTATTAAGTTACCCAAACTTTTTTCTTGGTGATATTGCAAACATTAAAATTTGCATCCAAGACAGACATAAGTTTTCTGATAGGTGAACAATAAGACAATCTTCTGATGGTGTTACTTCATACTGTTGTGTCTTTATTTCCATGTTCCACAGTAAAATGTACAGTTTTCTGAAGTAATCAAGCATTTATCAATTAGCCTTTGGCTTTCTTTGTTCTACCAGCTTTTCAAGTTTTCTTTCTTTATTATCACTTTGTCAGTGCATCAAGCAGCAGGATCCTTACTCTTGATTTCTGGATGGTTTAAGCAATGTTTGGAGTGTGAAAGGAAAGCTTGATTTCTAATAATTTAATTTCAAACAGACTGCTCAGTCCCTAGGCAGGTTGGGGAGGGACTGTTATTTGTTTGTCCTTCTGTGTCATGGAAAAGGAGCTAACTGGGTCATCCAGCCAGAAAGCCTGGTCATCGCTGATTTAAAGCGCTGTGATACTTGTATTCCCTATCTTAGTAACTTCTTCTGAAGGAAGCTGTGGTCACAGAAGAGAAAAAGGACATAAATGTATCATGTCTAACTTCCTACAATATGGATTTCTTTAATATTTGATTCAACTATAAAAAAAAGTGTAAAAGTTTAAAATATTCTACTCTGAGACTGTCATTAGAGTGTGCAAATAAACAGAAAGACACTAAGACTTACAGTACAATAATTCTAGATGGGTTTTTTAACACATAAGTACAAAATAGAAGATAATTATCCAAACTACTGACACATACAGAATTCTTTTTTTTTTTCCTGGGTGATTTTGTGCTATTTTCAGTAATGATCTGAAAAAGGAAAGCTTTAGAAGTTGTACATGTTTGAAAGCAGGGATCTGTTATGCAGTAACAATTGTACTAAACAGAAAAAGAGCAGCTGTTACTGGAAGTTACAGTTAATTGTTGTATTTTCCAGCACAAGGTTGTTTGGTGGGAACAGTGGGGAAAAAATGCAAGCAACTGCCAAAAAACAAGCGTGTGAGGTGAAACTTGAATTTGCTCTCATGAGAACTTTGTAAGATTCATAAGTAACTGAGAAAAGCATGCTGTACTTAAATCTCTGGAGATGTATTATATTGTATAGAGACAGAGCGCAGCACACAGTGTTGGCAGGAGACAGAAAGGAGAACAGAAACTCAGAAATACTGATGAGAAGGTAAGGGTCATCAGGCTGGATGGAGGACAAAATGCCTGCTGCCACTTCAGTATTTTTTTTTTTTGTGGATTCCCAAGTAAATTTGAAGATCCTAATCTTTCCCTCTCCCCTTGTACCCTCAGAGCAGGTTTTCATGTGAAACAAGCAACGTATGTCCCTGTTACGGATTTGTAGAGTGGAAGATAAATAAACTAGCTTGGGGCGTTTTGTAAGTACCGAGGGCTAAATTGATGTGATATATGCATGCCTTAAAAGCAATTTCTGAAGAGAGACTTAAGCAAAATATCCCACCTAGGTTCTGGTTATCATTAGACTGGTGGGAAAGCTGTGGCAGAAAGCGTCCCTCGGCAGGCTGCAGGCAGGAACAGGAGAAGGCCCAGAGGCGAGGGACCTGGCCCTGTCGATGTTCATGGGTACCTCCTGGCCCGGTAGTGGCCATTGCTCACATGTGAGCATTTCTCTGCTTTGGCACTGCTTCTGACCCACAAAATCTGCCACAGGGTCTGCACTCTGGGAATACAGCTTGTTAGTCAATGTGTTCTTCCAGCAGAAGGCTATAAAACATTTTAGGTCATAATAGCCAGCTATTTATTTCTTAATATGTCCTTAGGTGCCAGAGGGGAGAATTTTTTTATATATATAAAAATAGTACTGGAATGCATTTATTAGGGATTAACTGTATTTATTTTGAACCACAACACGTTCATCCAGATCCACAGTCAAAACTACAAGAACAGTTTCCACTATACTCAGAGCTTGATTCTGAGCACTTATCCTTGCCTGTATTGCACCTCATTGCAATATTCCAGTGGCTTCTATGAGACAATGTGCAGTAGCCAACCTTTAACCCAGCAGTATTTGCAGAATCACTCTCCATATTATTTCAGTACTAAGTTTAGCTCTAAAGAACAAACACATTGCATCCCCCAGCCCCCTCATCAAAAAAAAAAACCCCAAACCCCAAAAAAAACCCAAACCAAGACTGAACAACTCTAGAAGTTTTTTCACCATTAAAACTATCAAGTCTGACTAGTATTAATTCATTAAACAGAACCTTACAGCTGGAAAATTGTTGTGCCTTGTTGCCAACTGTATTATATGAATTCAAAATGAGTATGACCACTGAATATCAGTTGATATTAGAAAAGTGCATAGTTTATGCAAAGTAAAAATACTTGTTGTTTTGCACAGAACATTTTGTCTGTGGAAGTTTGACATGAGGAGATTATTATTGTTCCCATTACATTACATGTATACTGGTCATGGTTCGGTAGTTAAGACTTAACTGAATTTTGTCCCTAAATACTCATTTTTATGTAAGGAAATTATATCAAGTCTGAGACAGGTTTATAACACCTTGTTCCTGAATGAAATTCTGGCTTATGTGAAGTCAGTGTGAGTTATGGTATTAGTACCACGTGTCATCAAAAAACTGACAAATACATTCAGTGATTAATTAAAATTGAAAGATAAGCTTTTTAAGCAAACACAGAATTCACAACAACCTGAGAGCATATTTTAGATACTGCTATGCTGTCACGCTAGTGTGTCACCGTTAACATTTGCTTGTTGATAACTTTAGACAAGTAAATAGCACTTGTGCCATTCCTATGCACTGAATTTCTGTACGAGCTGGAGAAACAAGATTTCATGTTGATTTACAAGCAGAGCCTGTTGTGATCAGGATTTTGAGAAAATGTATAACCTTACGTACCTCGGCCAATGCACAGCCACACAGCAAGTGTAGGCTGCTCACTCATAGGCTGGATAAACAGTTTCTTTCTCATTCCTGACATGTATTCTGCTTTCCCCTATGTTTTCCGTGGTTTATTAAAGGCAGCAATGTCACGAGGGACATGAAACCTACTTACCATGCGAAATTCTGGCACAATAACTGATGACTTGCCTCTGCCATTTTGGGCAAAATTGGTTACTTCTGGTTAATTAGCTGTCTATTGCTTTTTCTGCACAGGTACTTCGTGTTGATGTCAGTGGAAGGGTAACTGCCTTTCAGACCTGAGGGCAGCACCCTGTCTGTTCCTAACTATGTAATCCCTCTGCAGACCTCCTGGCCGGCAGCCTCCAAGGAGTACCTGCCAGGGCTGAGCAGCAGCCTTCATTGCCAGGGGGAGCAAAGGGAGGCTATGTCTGCCCCCACTCTTCCACACCATCTTGTTTTATACAGTGCAATTTATCAGTGTACAGGACAAATGAACCACCTTGTCTGTGCTGCCAATATAAGGCCTCCAGTTGGGAATGCCACATTGTTCTCATGATTTTCCTGTATCTGCCTCTGCTCAGGTTGAGGACTGATTCTGTGAACGCTCCCTTGTACTTGTGGCTCTCCGGATAGTGACACAATGCAGTGCCCTGTGGGTGAGTACAGCTGTATCAGATTTTAACCCTCAGCAGAGAAACGCTGAAGCAAACGAGCGTGCTGCACAGGGTTGGTATGGTCTCTGGGCAACCAGAGTTCATTACAGTTCTGTAAGTTTTCTTCAAAAATGTAATTAGAATTGGAATGATGTTCCCTCAAGTACACAGTATCATCTGACTTACAGCTGTAGCGAGCAAAGCTTTGTTTGACCTGCTAATTCTATCCCTTTGCTGCCATGAATTTGGTGTGGCATACCAGGGAGTGTCATAAAGACATGCAGTGAGGGACCTCATCTGCCCAGATGCTGAGGCAAATTCTGAACACAGTATTTTCCAAGCCACTTCTGTGGATACCTCACCGAAGTGCCCAGGCTATTACTGGAAGCACAGAGGGTTTCTCTCTGCAAGACTGAAATCAGAAAATAGTGTGGAATTCTAGGGAGCAGAATTGTAGTGTTGCCATGAAAATTGCTCAGGGGCATCGCTGAATAGGATATCTACTCATGATCGCTACCACCCATATATATAGGTATAATTACTAGAAATGAACTTCAACTTAATCAAATACATTCCATTTGTAATGATTAAGCAGAAATAATTTCACTTCTCAAGGCTGGATGTTTAGGAAATGAGGTACGTACAACCACTTCTCTGTAGTGAGAGAGAACCCACACTTTAGAATTCTGGTGTGGATCTGGCCTGCCTTGGGGAATTCAGATCTAGGACTAGGTCTGAGACCAGTTTCTAATTTTAATTACTTCTACCACAACAAAAACTACTCCCACAAAGCAAATGAAGTCTCTCCATGTAGATCAGCAGCGGAAGACCTTTTTAAAGCTTATACAGACATAGGTCTTGTGCTGACCTCCGCACAGCATAAGCCTCTGTTGCTGGCCCATCTCCACAGGAATGAGTTTTATCCAGAAAGCACAGCAGAAGAGGTGCAGATTAATATTCTGTGTTAGGCTTTTTATTTTGGGTAGCATAAAGGTCAAGTAAATAGTTTAAATATAACTGAACATTATTGTTGTGAAGAACCTGTGCAGAAGTACAGCTTTGCTTTTTTTGGTGTTGACCTTGTAAGAATGCTTAGTTTCTACTTTTTGTGATCACGTTTTTACTAATCCTCATCACTGACGCGTTCAATTAGTGACTCCATAAAAATTTGTTATTTGAAACTACTTCAACTGACATTTAGGCAATTCAGCTATTGTTTTTGATTTTCAGACAGGCCATTCTTAAATAATGGCTCTAAAAATTGAGTGATGCTCTTACAAGTTACTTCAGCACTGAAACAATTAACTACATAGGCATGCAGTTTTGTAACAACATCTTATCTATTTTAGTTAATTAACATGATTAAGATCATATGTGTTGAATTAACAGGTCAGTGCATCATTTCACTACAATTTCATCTGGGAGATAACTTGAGCTGAAAGCCATGTGAAAAGGACAACAATTTACCCTTTCCACCCTCAAGTTCCCAGTTTTGGATGCAATCAGCCTGATGTTTTGTGGAAAGAAGTCAGCTTTACACTTGCCAGAATTCTGTATAAATGATTTTTTTTTTTTTGCTTTGAAGTGTGAATTTGTAATTGAGGCATCCAGGTTTTGTAAAATGGTCCACACAATCATTTGCATAAAAACTGCACAACAAAATGAGAGAGAAAATTTTTCACTTCTTACTCCATATTGGTCAGTTCATATTTATCATACGTGTCTTTTTCTTCTGTCTGAGTATCTGAGTGATGAATTTCAATAAAAACAATATAGATCATTGCTCCAAGTATACCTCCCAGCATAGGTGCAACTATAGGGACCCACCACCAATTATTTCCAGCCCTGTAGAAAGAAAAAAAACAATAATAACTGTTATTGTTACTCCAGTGAACACCCTACCTTTCATTTGGCAGTGATGGGGTGGGTAACACCCACTGTGCTATAGACCTTTCTATTTTGTCTTGCACTTCTGTGAACAGCTGACACCCCTGTCTGTCCTGCCCGTGTTGTGATTGAGATGCTAAGTAACAACCACCAGGCATGTTGGTCCGCGTGCTGTACCTGCACCTCAGAAAATAAGGCCTCTTCATCGTGTGTCTGTTTTGAGGGCAGGGCATAATTTCTCCCTCATGGAAAACAGGCTTCATTGACTTACAATGAAACCAACAGGGATGTATTTATTGCACAGCAGTCTCGTGACTGATGCTGTTGCCAGATGCTCATGAATAGGTTTTCAGGAGTGATTAATGCAAATGTATGTTGCAAAAATGAGTTATCTCATCTGCATGGAGATTTGTGGGTTCAGCCCTGCAATAGTATATACACAGTGTTCCTCTTGACAAGTGTAATAGATTACATTTGATCTTCAGTGTATTTGCCTTAAGGAATGTAATAAAGTACAGTGACTGTAAAGTGGATTATACTTGACAAGAGTAGTCAAGATTTAAATCTCATGACGTAGTGTCTTATCTCTATTTAAAATGTGGGATCTTTCAGTAAGAGGCAAATAAGCATTTAGAAGTTTTATACTCCTAAAACTTCATCATCTTTTAGAATCACTGTGTTCAGTATGAAAGTTGGGCATATTTGCTCCACTGAAATGTTTACATTAACTTTGCACAGTTACTAGGATTTAATTTTAAATGTGTAGATTTATGGAAACTTTTAAAGCAACGAGTCCACCATTAAACAGTATAAAACAATAAATAGCAACCTCTATGCAGGAGACTTTGACTTTTAGAATTGCTCTCCCTTTCCTGGACGTCCACATTCAGACAGTAAATTACTGAGCATTGGTTGAAGAACACAGTCTTTAACTGCACTGGTGCATGAAAGTGTTTTGATTTGATAACATGCTGTATTAATTGAATATGTGAGCATGCAGGGAAAACCCAGCCACCTCAATTTCATGCATATTGAAGATGGAGAGGTAACTTTTTTTCCTCCTAGAAATACAAAGGGACAAATTCATCTGTGTGAGGAAGCTGCCGGGGAATTTTTAACTGTAAGGATAATTATTCAGCACTCAGTTACATAGATTTAGGTAGAAGTGAACTTGTGGTTAAGTCTCAACACAAGAATACAACAGGACTAGTATTACAGTGCCCTATTGCTGATGATAACATTCCTCGCTTGGAAATGCCTCGGATGTGCATGTTTTGCCTTTGGAATAATTGATATTTTGCCCCGAGGATAAAATATAACTCTTGTTACTGCTCTACTGAGTTTAGAGATCTGTTTGTTGAGTCATGAATGTTTGTTTGTTGAGGTGCTGAATTTCTGAACAAGCATGGACTAAGGTTTTATTGAAATCAGAACAACACAATCTCTTTCAAGTACTTGCATGTATTCATCTGTGTGTGCCTGTGTATATGCGGGCATGTAATGAAGGTGTTTGCTTGGCAGGCTTCTGTCTCTGCTTGTTCCATGAACTGACATGTGCCTCCTTGGCTCCTGCCTGACCTCCAAATCATGGCCTGTATTTTCAGCAGCTGCCGTCAGCTGCACTTTAGACACCCTGTGCAAAGATGAAGGGTATACAGTCTTTACAGAAGGTGATGCCAAAGCTGAAACAAGATCAGGACACAGCTGAGTTACAAGTTTCCATGACACTCAATTCTCCTTGGACATAGGAGCAAGAACTCTTTGTTAGAAGTACACACAGCTTTGACAGAGTACCCTCAGTTCCCTCATGCTCTCCTTACAGCTTTGCTGCCAACTTTGTCATCATGAGGTGGTTTTGCTGTTGGGCAGAGCAGAAGGGAGCTGGCCGTGCAGAGGAGGCGGCAGCATGCAGGCCTGGAAAGCTGCAATTTGGTTAACTACAAGAATTTCCAGGAAACCACAACGCATAAGCTACAGGGACTGGGAACTCTGACCCGTTTTAGACTTGCAAATACACTTCTCGTCGGGCCAACCGCTGCGGGACGCTGAGGTACGTTTGCTCAAGAGATGCCAGGACAGCTCAGGCCCTCGGCAGGGTGGGCGCAGGCTGCAGCGCCGCGGTTCAGGGGGAAGGCAGCGCGCTCTGTCCCCCCCCGACCCCTGCGCGGAGGAGAGGTGTGTCTCCTGACCCTCCTAGTGCAGTTTCGCTCAGCCGCGTTCCCGGGGCCGGCGGCCACGAGGTGTCAGCGTTACCGCGCCGGCGGCTCTCGGGGGCGGCCGGGCGCTGCCCGCCGCGGTCCCGCCTTGCAGCGGCTGAGGCGCGCTGGGGCGGAGCGACGCGCATCCTCTGTCGCTGCTGTGCCGCTGCCAGTCGGCCCCAGCCGGGTGGTGGGTTGGGTGCCTAGCTACAAGTCCTGACGCGAAGCACTGTTCTGTGGGGCCCTCTCCCACTTTCTCGTTGTTACGCAGGTTGAAATCCAGGCTGGTATTTGTACGCAAAGCCCTGGCTGTTTCCTCGCTGCAAGCAAAGCTTCTCTAGCCAAAACTTTTCTTAAGCTTATTAGAAAGTTAAGAATGTGCTTAAGACTGACACCTGCCTCTGTCCGTGGTTTTAGAACAAATCAATAGAAACGCTTAGGTCTCTAAAGTCAGTAGTTGTCCCTCATGCTGGGGACAGTTCCATCTGTGACACCTGTTCCCAAGAGATTGCAGATCAGTTTGCAGGAACAAGGCACAGTGCCGATTCCATCTTTTGTGTGCCAAACGGTGCGCTCTGTGGGGTGCTGGACTGACACACCCCCTTCCAGCTGCAGTGGGCCAGAACAGCTTTTAATGGCAGCCTTTAACCAAAACTAATCCAGTTGTGCTGGTGAGAGAAACCACACCACAGCCTGTGTCCCGTGGCTTGATTCTCAGAGGAACTGTTCCTTCAGGTGCCTTTGTGCAAAATGTAATAGCAGAAACATTTACAAAACCCCTGCTCAACTGCCTCCCTAACCTCTGGACACCTCCATGGTCCAGCAGAAGAGGTTACCCCTCCAGTCTACTTGCAGTTCCCTGCCTGAGAACATAATTAAACTAGAATTTACTGGACTTGGAAGCCCAAAGAAGGGCAGAGGGGATTTTCCCCCTGTGAACTGAAGCTCTCAATATTTAGAGCATTTTCTTGGGATCAGGGTGTGGAGAGTCTCCTCCTCCTTTATCAGAGCTGTTACAAAGTGAGGCTTTCCTGGTGGTCCCTGCCTGCTGTTTAGGCAGCACTGGAAACACTCCCTGACTCAGGGTGACTCAGTCACTGCGAGTAGCATCCATCCTCCAAAGAATGTCCCAACTCTCACTGCTTGGTTTGTGCAGTGCTCCCCTCGTGTTACCATGGAGGTTTCACACATAGGCCAGGCTTCCCACTTCCTGGCCATGCCTTTTCCTAGAGAGCTTAAGCACATGCCTCAAGGTTGTGAGTGCAAGTGAGACATCCAAGGTTGAGCTGTCAATTGTTGCTGCATCACTTAAGTGTCTCATGCACATGTAATGGCAGCATGGTGGTTCAGGATCCCAACTACAGCCATTCACACTTCTCCCATAGCCTGTAACTGATCCAAAGCTTCCAGCTACCTAGCAAAGCTCAAGTTCTTTTGAGTCCCACCTAGATCTGTGCTGCAAATAGATGAGAACACAGTCCTGTATCGTTCCCTTGAACTTGGTTATAGCTGTAGCCTTATAACTACAGGGCGGAAGACTTCTTCCTCAATTTATACATCCCTGAGACTGCTGTGGGTTTACTCTGGCAATGACCAGAGATTTCATATCTCATTTTCTAAGTTCCTATTTCTTAGCATGGTCTTTACAGTGGGAATGCATTCCCTCTCTGCATATAAATCCTAACATGAAATTAGAGAAGAGCCCACGTTCCTACAGATGCAGGGTTCTCCTGTAATTTCCTATATTGAAATGAGGAAGGCCTTACTTTTGGAGAGGAGGGGAGTTCACAGGTATTATGTGACTAGACCAGAGTGCAATCAGGCTTCCCAACTTTTTCAGTAATGTAAAAGCTAACTCCATAATATATTACACATTATAGCACGTGACACTACAGCATCATAGTCAACTCCTCTCTTAAGCTTGAGAGCACAGAATCTTAGGTGTGGGATATCCCTCTGTCTCCTCCTGCTTTTAAAAGTGCAGTTGAATGGTACAGTGGTAAGAACTGCTGGGGAGGAAGAGTTTGGAGGGAACTATGCTAGAGAGCTGACCTCCTCCTGGCACCCTGCCAGAGCAGTATTGCATCCAAAATTTGGATCTGGCTGATGGTGTGACTGTTGTCCCAAGCTTTTTTTTTTTGTTTATGAGAAAAGCTTTGCTACTACTCTCTACTGTGAAGGCACATGGTATATATAGATGGAAAACGTACTAAATAAGTACAGATTATTTGTACTTGGTGAAGTAGCTGGAATGAAATCTCTTAACTAGAGCTCTCTAGTGATCTACAAATTAAATGCTTCTGGAGATTCTTACTTGTAAATAACTAGAAAAACAAACTATACAAAAATAAACCAAAAGATCTACCTCCTGATGACAGATTATTCTTACTTAGATATCCCAGAGTGCCTCTGACACTAGATATATGTAAGCTGTGGATCTGATGTGCAACTAATTAGCTGTGCGTTTGGCCAGCCAAGAGCGTGTGTGTGCGTGCACACATGCATGCACAGGGATTTGAGAATGTGCTCTGAGATGTGGGAAAATGAAGGGAGCTTTCTTTTATTCCCTCCTTCACTCCCAGGCAGGAAGTCAGGCTTTCAGATTGTTGTGTATTTCTGCAATAACTTAGTAGCAATAATAGACTAGATCTATCTGATATGTCTCTGTTTTTTTACAGCACCCAATAAATATTCCCACCTAACTCTCCATATTTTTTCCCCTCTCTGAAAGCTGCAGGACAAGAGAAGAATGCCCTCTTGTATTTTCAGTGACCTCTAAGAATGTCTAATATTTTGGGAAGGGTCTGCTTGAAACAGTGATTAATATTAGAGATAATGCGTGCTTGATTTGCCCTAGGAGCAGGAAATCCCCTTTAAAGCCCAGTTCCTAGAGGATGTCTGGCTTAAACTGCGTGAATAGCTGCTTCTGGTATGCAAAGAATTACCTATATGTATATGAAGTATGACTTGGTACCATGTTGCCTATGGATCTGACTTTCCTAGGAAGCAATTTTAGCCAAGAGCATTTTACTTCATACCCAGGCATACTTACGTGAATACTTCCATCCCCCATCCTGCAATGGCTGTGAAGAGCCTTGGGCCTAGATCCCTGGCCGGGTTCATGGCACAGCCACTGTTCATTCCCAGGGAGCAAGTCAGAACAATTATAAGAAGTCCAACTGCAATTGGCTCCAGGCCCTTTGGTACACTGTTATTTCTGGTGTCAAAAATAGCAAATATAGCCAGAAGAAGAACAGCTGTTGACATCACCTGGCCAATGAAAAGAAAAGAATATTGAATAAATATGTGCAGATTCCTTCCAATAATGAAAAGAGGGGCTCTGGTGGCTCAGTGGATTGTGGTGGCTTAAAGCTGGTATTTAGATGTATCCCACTATACAGAGTAGCAAAATTTGGAACTTTGTGCCTCTCTGCTTCTCAGTAATGAGAAGCTTTGAAATCTGTGCTGAAAGAAAAAGGCAAGAAATGTGCTGAGGACGTTTAAACAAACAAACAAAGAAAAAAACTTTAACCTGGTGTGGAAAGAATAGAAGATTTAAAAGGCATTACTTTGGTGAGGTCTGATGCTTTGTTTCAATATGTTTTCCTATCGATTTAAAAGTTCTGTTTACTGGATTTTGGTAGTTCTGCTACACCAATACAATCTGTTACGTTGATATAAAAGTGTTTTATGTGACTTTAGCTTATGTTGATAAATTAGAGTAAACATGCATCTCTATATGAGGGTATTGCATAATGTGGGAAAAAAGTAAAGTCTACAAAGTCAAAACTGAGCAGCTAGAAAGTTAGGAATTACCTAAGTTAAGGTTGCACATGTAACTGTAACGTGAACTCTGTATTGCATGTGCTAATTGAGATGATAAAGGAAACTTTCTTGGAATTGCTTTGATGGAAGTGCTGCTCTGCTTAAATTGTATGTTTTGTAAACGTCAGTTTTGATAATAATTAACTTAGGGGGAAAACAGACAAAAGTTTCAGCAATGTCAAAATGTTCAATTTCTATACTGATATAAAGTTTAAATTTGAGCTTTTAAAAATTTTTTAAATTCATCTGGTTTTAATTTTGTTTTGTAGCATCCATGAGTAAAAAGATCTTATGGAAAAGCCTGTTGACTGATCAAAAGACCAGAATTGTCTTTCTTACAAAATTTCAAAGCAATATTTGGATTATTTTGAAGTCAGATTTCACAGTCTGCAAGTCCTTTGTGTAAGGAATTCCTGCGTTCCAGCAATCCCTAGTTTTTCATAGCTTGCTTACATAGTCTTTATTCCATGTATGCCTGAAGACAAGCAAATTGATTAGAAGTAGATAGAAGATAGGAAGTTTCAATTTTTTTACTGTTGGGTAAGTAGGATTAGAGGATACAGATTGAATCTGAAAAAGTCTCTGCTTTCTTTCCAGTCACTTGAAAAATAACAGAAGGTTGGAGAGGAGGCTTGTGGTAGCAGAAAACTCAGTTGTTCAAGGTGTGTTAAACTGGCTCTTTAAGCATTACTCAACAAATAAGAGGCCCACAAAATGGGCTGGGTTAATGGATGTAGCTCTGCTGAAGTTTATGGAAAAACATTGATTTATGCTGGGGAAAGCCTCTTACATGTATAGCGTTTAAGTCTTGTAGAGTGCAACAGTTAATATGGTGAATGTGAAAAGAACAACTTGAAATGATCTTGCTTGTAAGATAATGACTAAAATGTACCCCCCCCAAACAGCACTGCATTCTCGTTGTTGTGGTATGCAGGGAGGTATGGCCAGAATGGTGACATTCAGGTTTCATTTGTAGAATCGAGTGCACTTACCTGATCTGCAAATCCATTGATGAGGGACAGATATGGAGCTGGATATGTTGCAAAGATATGTGCTGTGGCATTAGGTCCTGTGACTTCAAGTGTTCCATTGCTATACTCCATAAACGCATCTACAGAAAACAGCCGTTACCTGGTTGCACTTCTTGGTTTTCTAGGACTAGAATATGTGCAATAGGTCTGTGCATTTCACATTCTCAACTGAAACTGATCATGGATTTGAGGAGATGAAATAATCATATCCCCCTGTCTCATCTCTCCTCCTGTGCCTTGAAGGACTTGGGTTTATGTAGGACAGCTTTCAAAATGGGGTTGGTTTTCTCCCTGCTCATTGCACCAAGCTCAGTGTCAGGGAGCATTTTCTGGTTCTGAACACAGTTATTCTAAGAGGTGCTATATTTGGCACGATGCCCCCCGAAATACATAGTGCCTGATTGTACTGTACTCTTCTAAAGGAGTTTGAATTTTTCATTCTGCATGGGCTGTCACCCAAGGTGTGAGGGGAGAGGTCCATCCCAAAACTTCAGTTCTCAGTATATTCAAGTTAGTCCATTTTTATGTATATCTGGATTTATGTGTATTGTCAATACATGTATATTTACATTAGTATATTTAAATCGTATTTTAAATAGTATAATATGACTTCTGTGTCAGAAGTACTTCCTGCCTTGACAACCCTGAAATCTTAGAAATAGGAAGACACTAAGATGAAGCACTCTAAAATCTGCATAGACAGACACAAATAACACACCCTGTCTTTATTTCACTAGTGGATGAGGTGATACTTTTGAGTAAAGAAAGAGCACCTCATCTCCCACCAAAGTCATGGTGAGGATGGTAAGCTTCTCCTGAAGCTAGCAGACAAATCTTTCTCCTCGCCCCTCTTTTTTCTAGCTTTGCTTAAGGCCACAGCATGGGTGTGGAGAATATTTAGGTGCTTACTTTGGTCAGGCTGTCTCATTTGTGGTTTCAGATTATTTTGTTGCGTTGGGCTATTAGGGGACAAAATGGATCAGGAAGCTCAAAACACTCAGCTGTGAATTACTTTGGATGCCTTTAGAAAGCAGCCTAGCATGTGTATTCCCTCACGTTCAGGCAAATGAGAGCACCTAGCTCAAATATGGGGGATGATGGAGGCATTAAGGCCCTATGTCTGGTTTTGCACCAGTGAGTTTTCAGTGGACCTTGATGGGTATTGTGACACTCCTGTGAGTTGCAGGAATGAAAATATTCTTAATAAATCCCAACCCCCTTCTGTACAAGTGGGGACAAAGTACTTGAGCAGAGGTAGGGATATGAGAAAATCCTGCACTCCTGAATAACAGGAAGAAGACTCTAACCCTCACCCGAAGTTCGGTATCTTGGCTCACTGTCCTACTGCTACCCTCTGGCAGAACACAGTGAATCCACCCCCATCCCCAGTCATGTGCACGTTGATGTACTGGTACATCCTGGCCACAGCCCTAATCTTGGCTGGCTGGCTTGAGGAGGACTTAGAGTCATATGGAAATCCTCTTCCGGAATCCCACCATTTCCAAATTCTAATGCTAACCTTCAAACAAACAAACAAAACCCTTCTCCCCCTCTGCTCCAAAACCCAAACAAAAGCCCCCTGCACCTAACCCAAAACAGATACCATAGTTCCTAAAGATCTTTCTGTTTGTGATTACTGCTGGTACTGAGCACCTAGGTGATACAGATGAAACACTTCCCTTTTTTCTCTGTTGTGCCTAGAGTCAGCACTGTCTGCAGACATAATGCCCACAAGAGAGAAGCTTTGGAGGAGATGGGCTGGGTCAGTAGAAGCAGAGTTTTGGAGCAGGTGATTGAAGCAATTCATCTGACTGTGTGGATTCATCATGTCAGGGAGTCTGTGAATAAGCTTTTCCCCCTTGTGGCACACTGTGTAAAAGAAATATGCCTCAAGGACAGTGGATTTTTTTTTATTTTAATTTTTTCCCCTCCTAATATGTGACCTCTTTATCACCGTACCTGGTGTGCGTTGCCTTGGAGAGCTACCTCTCTAGCACAGTCTGAAGTTTAGTCAGGAGGGACTTGGTCTCATATCCTGTAACCTCAGTGAATGACATTGGTGATACATGCCTACAGGCACTTGAATCAGGTCTTTAATGTTTCTAATTTGCTTGGAAGATGAATAGCCCTATATCCTGGCTATTAAGTAATTTAAAATCCTTACTGAGAAATACATGATCTCAGAGTATCTGATTTCCCATGAATAATTTTTCTAAATTTCAGAACACTTCCTGGAGTATTAGTGTTATAAAGAAGTTGTAGGATACCTGGAATGTTTGATGCTTTTTTCCCCTCTTTATGCTTCTTCCTTTCTTTTTATGGCTTTAGCTTAAAGTCCTGCCGTTAGCCCTGCGTGAGCAGAGCTTGGCATTCATTGATAAATCAGGGCCTCAGAGACTGCCGACCTCTAGCTTGTCCTGTGAGCATGTCTGAGGTGTACTCACCGTAATAAATCCCAAAGACAGCCGCTGCTCCAACGAATGCTCCCAGGAGTTGTGCTAATATGTAAATTGGTAATTTGCTCCATTTTAATCTTCCAGTCACGCACATGGCTAATGAAACGGCTGGGTTTATGTGGCCACCTGAAAAATAAATCACAAAATAAGTTCTATGGATGACTCAGATATATGAGCGTAGGTGAAGGCTCTGTAAAAATGTGGGCAACTTTGAGCACGAGACTAGTACATGCTTTTCTAGATGTTATTTTGCAATTAAAAGCTGACTGTAATTAAAGTGAAACAAGGTGAATGAAATTAGAGGCGGGGGGAGGAAAGGCACCAAGATCCAGCTTGTCTCTTGATGTTTGCAGGCTGTGCGGTTTATCAGACTGCTGTCCTGCAGTATATAGTCGATACATCAGATCTACAGACAACTGTTCTAGAAGAAGCCTAAATCTCCCCGATCAGTTGTGATGGGGAAAGTTCAGCACTCATATTCTCTCTCCTCAAGGACTTTGGGTTTTTATTTTTAAGGGAGAATTTGGGCAGCACAACAGTCATTCAGTTTAGTAAGCGTATATTAGTATTAGGCCCTATTGCTGGCTTGATCGTGTATCTTGAAGCAGATCTGGACTACCTCAGATTTAAGTCATGTTTATGCCCCCATCTTCAACCTGGGGTTACCTAGGAGCTCTGTTTCCATGAACATAAAATAATGTTAGGGCTGTCCTGCTTCATGCTGACTGTTGGTGAGCTATGCCCAGATGGGATCTGGGGACAGCAGCGTGTTGTTCATCACACATTTGAATCAAGCTCTTACACCCTCCAGAAAGGTCCATGATAAGGAAGTTAATAAAGTAGCTGTGCTGAAACAAAGTTTTATTTCCTGTGGAATTTCCTTTCTTTGTATTTGGGAGTAGCTACACCTAAACTCAC
This sequence comes from Porphyrio hochstetteri, assembly GCA_020800305.1. Taxonomy (NCBI): domain Eukaryota; kingdom Metazoa; phylum Chordata; class Aves; order Gruiformes; family Rallidae; genus Porphyrio; species Porphyrio hochstetteri. The sequence continues at coordinate 6,569,374 of CM036915.1, read as the reverse complement.
ACATGGAAAAGATTTCAGCAACATTGAAATTCTTTGTGACAATTTTCGTTTCTAAAATATATTTATAATGTCACATGCCAGTCACTTCCTTCAACATCTTTTTATAAACATGGAAAGAAAGTTTTGGATGCTTTTGGAAAACTTCATTGTTTACAAATATGTAATTGACACGTCAGAAATACAAAGTGCTAAACAAACAGATGAAACACAACTCCACAGTAAAAATACAGTAGATTTTCAAGGGCATAGCAGATCCATTGCTTACCTTCTAGGTAAAGTCTCATTTCAGCCTGGATGGTTATCAGAAAAAAAAGGCCTTTGTCTTTAATAAAATAACTCAAGGAACGTGACCTTTGTCTGTCAAAGGCTAGTGACAGAGAAAGAGCCTCTATGTACAGTTTCTGTGTTTGTTTGCACTTCAGGTCACCGAGTCATTATCTTATGAAATCCAGGCACCTTTGATACATAACGAACTGACAAACACAGATAACAAGCTGGATAAAACCTTCTTTGTATTATTTCCAAAACTCTGACCTAGTAGCACTAGTCTTGAATTAATTTTGAATTCCTCACTGTGTTTCAAATTCTTCAGTACAGAGCAAATAGATGGATGGCACCTTATTTAACAGCCCTTCATGTGAATTTTGATAAATTGTTGTCTTGTCTTTTGTTCTTTACTCTGGCTGGAATGAATCATTTTCCTTTCTTTCATCACCTGATACTGTTCCCCACCTGTATATAATACTAGGTGATTATGATGACCAGGACAAGTCATAACAATATTAGAGATGTCTGATTAACATTAAATGTGGAAACGAAAATTCTAGTTGGAGGCTTTCATGCTGACATAGGAGAGTTGAAATATTCTTGGTTCCTGTGCTGCTGGTAGTTTCCTTAATAAATAAAAAAAAAATCGTGTTTTGGACAGTGTGCTCCCCATTCTTTTGTAGTTGCAGTGATCACAGTCATGACTTTGAAATGTTAAGTTGGAAAAAAATGGTGTGAAATTATCTAGACATGAAGGAAAACTAGATGGAGGAAAACCAAAAAAAAGGGAATTTTCCTAGCTAAAAACTCAGATTCACCAAGTGTGCAGACTATATATTTTGTTACTGTTAATTTAGAACTTCATAAAGAACTGCTGCAAAATATTTTACCAGTACATAAACATGAGACTTCATGGCCAAAGATCCACAGAATTTGCTTAAAAATAGAAACTGATATTCCAAGTGTCCACTAGTAATTATATGTTGTATAGTCACAGCCTATTGAATTATCTGTTACTATTCTTTCACAGAGAAAATGCAGTGCATGCAGAATCCTTTGTCATGGGAAAAACACAGGAAGCACAATACTGCAACATCTGCAACAGCTCTGCCCTGCTGGGATTGAACTCTAATCTTCTATGAAAGGGAGATGAATATCCCTCAAAGAAGCAAACGTAGGACAGGTTAGTGTCTTTACAGGTTTTTATCATGATATTGCATTAGAAGCATTTATCTGCCCACATGTAAACTGAAACCTGTAATTTAAAGTTGTTCAGATAATAGGAAAGTACTGCTGCATTAACTTTGTGTGGTATTACAGAACCATTCTGCTCTGTTTCAACAACAGTAACAAGACTGCCTGTTTTGCAGCACCTTGAGCCCTTTCTAAGGTGAACTTAGAAACCTCCTCTTTAAAAAAATTTGCAAAAGAGAAATGCCCACAGTAACTTCTGCTGTAGCAACTATTTGTAATGGCTTAGTTATATCTACAGATAGCTGCCCAGGTTGGCTTTACCCTCTTTATGAAGGCTAAGAAATGCCTCTCTAAGAATTGCAATACAACGGCATCATTTGCTTTAAAAGGGCAATATAAACTCCACATATAACATGGAGTATTGTGTATTATAATAGAGAACACTGTGTATTATTACAACTCATAATTTTCTATTTTAAGGGGAGAATTTAAATGTTAAAAGCAGTTATGCTAGTGTTTCTGATATTAATTTGGCCAAACGGAATGGTGGAAATAGGAAACAAAGCACCATCCAGTATGCCACGTGTAGACACTGATCAGTCAGCCCAGCTACAGACAAAAAAGAGATTCATGGTCAATATATACTGAGCAAAAGTAGCAGCAAGAAAGGGGCAGTGCCAGTACATTGACAGTGTATCACAGAATGTGTCTCTAGTGCCAAATCTTTCTGCTGTTTCTGCTTTCTATGATCTGCTGCTTCTGCAAATAAACAGGCAGGAGCAGACTTGCTACTGCCTCTAGTAGGGTATGAAGAGAGAAATTGCACTCTGTAAAGTGAACCTTGCTCATTATACTCATTAGTGGGTCATTCTGCCTTCCATGTAGCTGACAACCATTTTAGCTGGTGACTGCTGGATTCTGAAAGCCTTCCATGGTTATTTCCTTCAAGACAGTGCCTGTGCTGTCCAGGATCATCCCTACTGACAGAACTTTCAAAGCAGAACCAAGTAGATTTCTAGTTTAAACAGATCACTTTCTATAAAAGCCAGAGGTCTGCTGAGGTTTGCACACTGTAGTTCAGATCAGAATTTGGTGTAAGATTTTGTCAGTTGGGAAGAACAGAAGGAAACGGCACAAAAGATTTACTAGCGAAACTCGGATGCTCCATAACCCTGCTGTATGGGTGCTTGCTATTGCTAGATACAGAATTGTTTGTACCATGAAATGGAAGTAGTTTTATAAGATTTAGTAAGTCTTAATCCTGTGGCAATAAATGCTATATAAGGGGGGAAAAACCAAAGTCACTTACCAGAAACACCCCCGGACACATACACCGCTATAGTGACTGCCATTGCAAATCCCACTGATACTGTCATGGGCCCGCCATGGGCTCCTCTGCTAAGGACAGCCTGTCCCACACACCCACATCCAAGGGCCTGTATTTTGAAAGAGAAATGTTAATCCATCAGTGTGACTGTCAGTGTTATTTGTTAGTTTGCAACTCCTACTGCTGTCCAAGTGTTCCTGAAAACATTGTTAAATATTGAAACAGTGCTAGAATTTGAGGCTGGTGGCATCTGCACCATTGCTGCCTTTGCTGCAATTAACATTTGCTCTTTATTTTTCCCTGCTCTGTGACCAGGAAGAATGTCTCCCCTCTCCCCAGAAAACGGATTTCAAGTACAGTGATGTAGATCAGAACTTGGAGCCTAAACAAGGTCTCACAGCATCTACAACACATCTCTGCATCTGAAAGTGAAGAGGGAATTGGGTGGTAAGTTTTCAGTTCCAAATTGGTTTTAGAAGCAGTGAAGAAAATTACTATGAAAGTTATGAGAGAGTTCAAAAAGCTTTTAACATTTAATGCTGAAACTCTGGAATGAAACAACTTTCTGGAGATGAGACTGTGTGTGTGTTACTGTTATGCTGCTTTTATATCATATGTTGCTCTATCAAAACATTTCACTGGCTCTGCAGCTTGAACAATTACCTGAAGTGGGGATACCTGAATAATTCTCACTGGAGTATTCTTAAAGGGTTTAAACTAGCTTCCATTTTATGTTGGTTCCACTCAGTTCAGCAACACATTTAAATATATGCTTAAGATCATGTTTATTCAGTTCTAAAGCTTCTGCTTAGCTTCAAGTGTATGTTTAAGTCCTATTAAAGTTGGTAGGAAAGATTTTCAAAGGTACAAAAAGCCCTTAGTTTGAGATAGACTAGCTTATCCATTTCTGCCAGAAATCAATCTGTTTCTTTGAAATTTTCCTTTTGAAATATATGCCTAAGTGCTTTGCTGAATAAGGACCCAATGCTCTATGGAAGATTTCAAATAATATCTATACTCTGAAAAATTTGCTTCTCTGAAAGTGATCTGAATCATACCATTTCTGGGATGTGAATAGATTTATCTTCATTAGTTTTAATGATTTTGATGGTAAGTTGGCTATATAGTTTATATACATTCCTGCTTTGGTGGTACATGGGAATCTGCTTTGGCTTTTTTCCCCTTCAGATTCATTCTGTCGTGGCCACTGCAGTTGGTTAGACTCCTTGCTTCCCTTTAGTGTTCTGCCATTACTGTGTGTCACCAATGACTGTATTGCAAATATTCTTCTTAATTATGCGTATTTGAATACATTAAATTTAGTTCTCTTAGGAATGCTTATTTCCAGTTGCAAGGCAGTTGCATTCAGAAACTGCAAAGTAATGGGAAAATCTCTCCTGCCTTAGAAATAGACTGTACCAGAAAGATTGAGGTTTAACAAGCAAGTCTGCTAGAATAGATGCAATTTAAACAGGCAAAATCATAGTTTTGTTTCCATTATTTCCCTCAGGGTTTAAACTAATACCAAAATGTGACAGAAAAGCTCTCAATAAAATTACACTCTTAACCAGCTTTGCAATGCAGATGGAGTTTCTGTTATAAAAGTGCCCCGAGACTGTGTCGTACACTCAGGTGCAGCTCTTGCCTTGAGGTTATAATCATGCAAGCAAACAAAGCCCTGCCTGGTGCCAAAGTGTTACAGCTGTCAGGTTACGTCAGGGTAGGGTGGTGTTAGATAGCAGTAGTTTATTGGACTGCATAATTAAAAGTTACAAGACGTATTCCAAGCTGCAGTCGACTGCTGTGCAGTGGATGACATATGCTTACATTAGGCATTCTCTCGTTGCCGTAAGTATTGTATACCTGGCTGTGCAAATGGAAAGCAAAAATGCACATACAAAACAAAACACATTTTAGTTGTTTGAATCTGAAATGACATGGGATTTTATAACTTCATATAGGACAGTTCAACTTACGGCGTGTTTATGTTTAATATGGAAAGAGTGAGTATACTGGAATTTATAAAGTTTAAGATTAGGGCTCAAGTCTAGAGGAGGTGGAATTAGCATGCCCTATGCTTCATTTTCCAGACTTCTCACAGGGAGTATTCCAGAAATTGCACCAAGCAAGATTCAGTGAAAGATAGGACTTAGACATTCCATTCTAAGATATGCCTTAGTTCGGCAGGCTGGTCTGGGGCCCTGTGTACATTGGGGTGCAGCTTGTGTTCAGGCAAGCAGTTAGCTCCACGAGTGTGCGCTTGTGTTCTGACATGGCATAAGCAAAGTTTTGCAGATTCAAAGAAAAGGGCATTCTTTTGAAGATATTACTACTTTCTATAAGGATGATGAAGAAAGAGAACAGGAATGGGAGAGATGGGTATAGAAAAGGACAGTAACTGCATCTGTGTAAATCAGTTCCAAACTTACAAGAGGGCAGGAAATAACAGAGGACAGCATCCCTTCTCTGATTACCAAAACTGAGGAGAATCATACAGAAACAGCTGTGTAGTCCTCTTGCATAACAGCCTCTGCTCTGCATGCCGTAGGGCAATATGCAATGCCAGATGCTCTGTTTCTGTTCTAACCAGTGTCAGAAAACTCAGCCTGCAAAGAAGGCGGCGTACAAGCTAGCCTGCACACAGCTCCGCTGGCTCCTTGCTCAGTGGCTGTTGGTAAACGACTGCCTGCTCGTGTACAATGACAGAGCAGTACTGCGGGCACAGTGAGTGTGTGCCAGCTGGGGAAAAGGGGAACTGAACCTGCAAATCTGAACCATGGCACGGTAGTATTTTCTCCTTCTGCTGTCATTTGAAGAAGGAAAGAAAAAATTTTCTCCTACCTACTGTACCTAGGCTGACATAACTGGAAACTCTCACCTAATCATGTAATTACATGAGCAGCAATTTAATACCCTGTGAATCTTTGCTTGGCTGAGTTGAGACCAACTAGATCATCAAGTTGTAACTGAATATTCTAAGTTTCTAGGGCAAACTCAGCCATCGGCTGCACCCACACACACTCCTTGATTGAAGAACATGGAGTCGATGGGAGTTTAATTTACAGTAGAACATAACCAGGTCTGTTTATCTTATCTTATCTTACCTGGTTTTCATCTTAGCAGTTGTCTATAGCCTGATCTGCCTTAATTTACTGGAACAGCTTCAGTACGAACTTTTTGTTAACAAAGTAATTAGATAACTGTCATAAATAACATGTTTGGGTGTAGAATGACTGTCTGCACATTCTCTGCCGAAAAGACTTGCTTCATAGACATTAGATTCCTCTCTCTGTCTTGAGTAACAAGGCTAATGTTAGGAAAGGAAAATACTGGCCTCCAATGAGCATAATGTCCTGTTAATCCCTGGAAGCTTGCAGAACTTTATCTCTGTCCTACTCATCAGAGAGACTAAAGATCATTTTGCCTCCCTCTGTGCTATTTTCAGGATTTTTGCAAATGCTTGTATTAGCCTATTTTAATGTAAAAAGGATTTCCTGCAAGATCTGAATCCAGAAGTTTAGGGAATCTATTTTTTGATGTAGCCTGTAAAGCTTAGCACACCTTAAAATAGAATGCTTATAAAAAAAGGCCTCTTTTATCAAACTGAGGCAGTGGGAGCGTGCATTCATAGCCATACACTCTTACTGTAACATTAAAGAAGCAGCCAAGCCTCCTGCTTTTTAGCAACGTGGAGACCGTGACCCATGTTTTGTTCTATCTTGTACATCACCAGCTGCCAAGCTGTGGTGAGTTAGGTACCTAGAGTGGGGTACCAAAGATGTCCCTGCAGGCAGAGTATGGCCTCAATGGCCACACAGTTGGCAATGCTCTACATGAGTACAAGAATTCAGTGTGCTATATGGAAGACAGTCAGCAGCTACAAGAAAAATAATACTTTTATTGTAAGCTGCACACTTGCAATCAGGAAACACTAGAAAAATAGTTCAGATTTTCTATTTTAGTCAATTTTCAGGACCAAACCATACTTAAACAACCACAGCTTCTTATGACGAATCTCCAAGGATCCCTCCACCAATTCTCAATTTTGTTCAGGGGAGACAGCAACCCTGCCCCTTTCCCACACCACACTACCACCTATGTTCTCCTACTGTTCCCCAGACAAGCATTTCCTGCTAACCCATGACCTGTCTGATCCCCTTTTCCAGACTGGATGTGCCTGCGGGACTGCTCTGGATTCTGCCGCAGGTGCACGTGTCCGTGCAGTGCTGCGAAGAGGCCGGGCTCTCAGGGGCAGTGCAGCACGTTAGCCTCAAGCTGTGTGCTTGCTATTCCTTAAGTTTCCTGTTCCAAGTCTGTGAGCAAAGCAATATTGCTGGGATACTTGAGGATGTGAGAACAAGCCTTGGTTCTTCAGTTCTTAGGGAAACCTCCATGACTTCTCCAAGCATCCAGACCGAGCACCGCATATGTAGTCCCATAGAAGCAGGGATACAGGCAAGAAGCGCTTTGGGGGTCAGGAGAGGTTGTCACATTTGCCCTTCGCTGTAGATAGGATCTCTGACCAATTTGCCCACAGAAATGTTAGGGGTTTTTTTTGTGATTTACTGTAGTCTTCTACAGTTGCCTCTGCCTCCCATTAATTATTCTATATACTGTTGGTTTGGCTGTTGCTTATAAAAGCAGTGAATAAACTTTTCACCTTAGAGGCTGATTACTAAATCAATGGTACCCTTCTAAAGGTCTTTAATTAGGAGTATTTTAGAACTCACTTTCATTTTCAATCCCTTTATTTACAAAGCCAGTCTTCTTAAGAATTTATCTATTGCTTTTCATAGTGTTTTATAATGGATTAGAAACTCTTTCCATATAGAGACATATTTATGCTCTATGTATGTATTATATAGGGCCTTAATTCAGATGGAACTCCTAAGCATTCTTTCCATATGCTAACAGGTAATGCTAACAGCAACAAAAGTAGAGACATGTTAGATCTACTAAAATTCAGGGCATTAGCTCTGCAGGAATTCAAGTTGCAGGAAACTCCTGCTCTTCCAGGAAAGAGCTGTCTTCATCTAATTTCATGTTTAATATTTGCTGTCTTTTGTTAAATCAGATAGTACTTAATTTTTTTTAGGGTGAGATAAAAATACAGCTTACCAGTCAAGTAATTTTTAAATACTTTAAAAGCACATGGCTCTTATTTTATCATTAATTAAATATTTTGGTGGGGGCAGGGGGGATTTCTGTACATTACAATTTAATCAAACTTGGAGTAATAAAAAAATCACTATATCCGTTCTCCTGATGATCTCCTGGGACACAACTAATATCCTCTTGGGTTCAAATGGATTTCCCTTTATTTTTTTCAGACTTGCTATCTAATAAAATAAGAGTTTGAAAAAAACCAACCTTATCATTTAGTTAATTAAATAGTATAGACATAAGCCTTAAAATGATTGCCATTTTGAAACCCTTTTTTTAATGACAGAAAGCATTACTACTTGGAGATATGAATGTAAATTTAATAAGCCTTTGGATGAATTGTGTATATAAACCTTTTAAAACATATAAAGATCTGGTTCAAATGGCTCTGTGGGAAAAATACAGTGAAAATATTGAGGGACAAACTACACTGTGGTACATAAACTGATGCTTTTAAATTTTTATTATTGCTTTCACACATGCAATTGAGACAAATAAAAGCTTGAAATGCCTAAAGAGAATGCAAAGGTCTGCATTCTCTCATATTTTATTATGATTAATATTGCACTCTTCATCCTGAAATTCTAAAAATGCTTTTTTTTCCTGAATTAGGCAGGGTGACTGGCTTGAGTCAGTTTCTTCAGTGAAGATTGCTTTTATTTTCTTACTAAGTTTTAGACATTCAGGAGAGTAATTAAATGAAACACATTCAGATACAAACTTTCAGGAGTGAAACATGGCCCCTTGCAAAGGGGCTAGGGAGAAAAGGCTAGGCAAGGGAAGACAACCTTACCTAGTAGCTTCTTGAGGAGAAAAAGAGCCTATTCCTGGGCTGCTTCCCTCCCAGGTTATTCATTTACTCTTGAGCTGAGATGTGCTTCTCTGCTTCGCTTCCTACTCCAACTGAAAAGATTAAAATCTTTATCTAAACTCTTAAATTATCCTTAGTCTCTGCAACAGACCTCAGGGAAATGTGCCAATCTGAGAGAGTGGAGGAGCAGGCATTGCAGTTTCTGAGAACACCTTTCTGTCCTCTCTTAGGCGTAGAAGGGTACGTGTGTCCTGTCTTTTTTGATTTGGGTGCAGGAACAGGGTGGCTGGATCTTTGCTGTGCCCTCATGGTTGGAGGTGCAGATTTATGAGTAATTAACACCTCAATGTATTCTCTTCCTAAGCTGTTTTCTCTTGGGGGGTGAAACAAAAAATCTGAATGCTACTAATAGTGAAGAAACCTCTGAGGAGTTGGTTAGAGGAACTGAGTTGAGTTTGCTGCTAAACTGGACCATGGATTGGAGAGCTCACTAGAATTGACTTTTAGCCAGAATGGTTTATGGAAGTGTTGGGATCCCAAAGATATAAACTCACTGGATGGTATGAACTGCATTTATTATCTTTTATTCTGTTCTCCAACTGTTTATAACAGTTTTAAAAAGTTATTACTTTTACTACTTTTTTTTGTTGAAACTTTTGAAAATACAGCCTGTAAATTTGTGTCTGTAAAACGTAAATTCAGGGTTTGCACTTGCAGTTAAATGTTGGAAGGATGCAAGTGTTCTGTGAGGCTCAGGGAGAGTGCGTACTTTTCAGTCCTATAGATGAAAATTCTCTGGAAAAAAGTGCATCTACAGAAAAAGGTCTTGGAAAATCAAATTCAGCTTACTGGAACCTCCTGGTTAAACAATGAGAGCTGAGTTATGTGTTGGGGCAGACATAGAGATGAAGATAATTCTCTTCTGAAACTTTCATGCAATACAGAAAATCTGAGTCACATGGAAATTTAAAGCGTCACATACTGGAAAACTCAAGTTTGTATTGAATGAAAACAAAAGATTTCCTGTGACTTTTCAGAATTTTTGCTGTAATAAACATTTTGGGGTAAAAGAACCAATGTAACCTTCCTTTCACTTCTTTCACACTGCTAACTGTTAAGCTGAATTAAAGAATAACTTCAGGGAAACAGAAGTGTTTGCTAGGAAAAGAAGTTAATTGATTTTGGTAGTAGTAAAATTATAGAAATAATACTGGTATGCAAGAACACCTCTTAACCTCAGCACAGCTAAAGGTCTTCACTACCACTTTGACTTCTGTTTCAATGCTGATTTTCTCCTTCTTGCAACTGTATTAAGAGTTTGCACTTCAGAAAATCATTAGCAAAATTTCATGCTGCCAAAATATGTGACTGGTGCATTTGCAGAAACAGGAAGGACGGAGCTGGTGATGAGAGAAAGGAAGCATATTATTCCCTTAAAATGAGCGGGTTTGGTCAGTAAGTGCAGAATTAAAGTCTATGACATTATATTCATGACTCTCTTCTATTGTCTGTTTGGTTGTACTATAGTATTGCTGATAGAGACTCTAGTAGAGAGATCTCTGTGGCATAAGGGCTGCTTTTCAGAGAAGAAATGCTGCTAAGGCCCATGGTATTTGTAGCATTATACAATATTTTAAAAGCTGTTGGGTGACATATCAAAATGCCAATTATACATAGGATTTAATAACCTTTTGACAAACTTAAGTTTGCTGAGAGCCAATTATACAAGATTCTGTATTCCAGGAAAGTCATTGCTGATGGCAAACGGCAGCTGTTAGAAGTATTACCATTTAACTTCTATCTTAAACAAAACTTGCTGTAGGCAATATCATCCTATGCAAAGAGAGAGTCTCCTTTCACAAAAATGTGGAAATTTTAAACAAAGAATAGTTCATGTTCTAACTAACAAATTTGTATTAAATAGTAAATGCTTATTTAAGGAGTAAATGATCAAAAGCTACATTTGCTTTCCTGTAGTAACATATAATGGTGATTCTAATCAATGCTTGGAATAAAGGAAATATATTAGTGTACAGTATTGTAATTAGCATGGACTGGAATGTAGGGCCATGAGAAGAAAGATATCAGAAAGTTGATTTAAATTTTAATCTTCTGGAGTGAGCAAATCCAGGGAATGTCATACTTAAAGATTTTTTTCAGGCAAGTCTAAAATCTGCAACAAGGCAGAAGTGACAACTTTTGTAATAAAGTGCTCGGAATATGAAAACAGGACAAGATTTTGAGCAAAAGATAAATAGGCTTCCTTCTCATAAGCTGGACTGTTTGCAGTGTAGGGTGTCATGCGTTCAATTCGTGTTCATGCGCTGCATCCTCTGTGTACACACAAATACTTCAGTGGGAGTTTTGCAAGAGGCTCCCCACCTCCAGTTGGAGACTAAGGTTTAGGACAGGGACATACACTACCCACTTGTCTCTGTATGCTAAATGGAAGCCTGTGTTCTGTTTCAGCAGGGAAGTATATGCTGTTCTGCTGTCGGGAGATCCTGGCTCCTGTGCAGCTCCTTTCTGGGAAATCGTGTCTAGTAAGATGCTTGTGAGAGTGAAAATGAAATACAAACTATGTTGGGTGAGCAGTAGCTGGTAAAGGAAGCCACATGGCCTGTTTGCCGTATCTTTTTGGAGCTGTTCCAGTTCAGATATATTTAATGGCATAAGCCAGAGTAAATTGCATTTTGTTTGAGAGCAATGCAGCCAAGTTCCAAAGAGGAAACATGGAGAGAAGCGTGATAAAAAGCAGTGAGGCAGTTGTATAGGTGAGTTCCAGACAGACTCACTGTCACAGCAACTGCTTACCTGGTGCAGCTTGACTTCTTGACTCTTGTGCCAGCACTCATGTGTTGTACCCCAGACTAGCACGGGAGCCCCAAGAAGAAATGCGGCGAACCAGGAGACATACTGGAGAAAAAAAACCCTCTCCAGAGAGCTCTTTCTCAAGGGAGGCATCAGGAGCAGCCCCAGCTACAAAGGCTGAGGCTGTGTTGGAGTCTGGGAAATGTGTGTCTGCACTGTCCTCTCAGCCACCATGGCAAAAGTAGGTGGGTGTTTCTCCCCCCTCAGGGACCTGTTGCAGGACAGGTCCCACAGGTCGGTTCCAGACATGTTGTGCAAGCTCCATGTTACTCTGTATCTATTTCCTGGAAAACAGTTGCTTCCTTTGCAAATGTTCATCGAAAGGTTTTATTTGTAGGTTGTGGGTTTTGTGGGTATTTATTCCACGTTACAAATGGCACAATTAAACTTTGCAGGTTGAGGGAGTTGCCAAATGGGAAGCATGGTAAATACAAGAAATGAGCAGGAGTTTACAAATAATCTGCAAATCATAGAATCATAGAATGGTATGAGTTGGAAGGGACCCCAAGGATCACAGAGCTCCAACCCCCATGCCACAGGCAGGGCCACCAACCTCAGGCCTGGATCTACACTAGGTTGCCCAGGGCCCCATCCAACCTGGCCTTGAACACTTCCAGGGACGGGGCATCCACCACCTCTCTGGGCAGCCTGTTCCAGCACCTCACCACTCTTTCTGTAAAAAACTTCCCCCTAATATCTAATCTAAACCTTCCTTCCTTTAGTTTTAATCCATTCCCCCTTGTCCTGTCATTGTCCATCCTTTTAAAAAGTTGAATCCCCTCCTGCTTATAAGCTCCCTTCAGGTACTGGAAGGCTGCAATGAGGTCCCCCCGCAGCCTTCTCTTCTCCAGGCTGAACAAGCCCAGCTCCCTCAGCCTCTCTTCGTAGGGCAGGTGCTCCAGCCCCTCTAATCATCTTCGTAATATAAATACTCAACATAATGCATACTCCTCATTGCCTGCACTGCAAATGTAAGTATGTTAAAACTGTATCACTCCCATTTGTTTTACAGAAATCATGTAAGAGGTGAAGGGCAACATTTCCTCAGCTTGATGGAACCTTGTAAAGTGAATAGGATGTAGTTCAAGACACTAACCAAAAGCTCAGTGCAACTAAAACCACATGCAATTTGCATTTGGTTATGGACTGTACATTTGGAGTTTTCTGCCCCAATTCTTGTTCCAGAGTGTAACTAGAGAAGCTGTGCTATGCCTTCGGGAATAGTTCAAGGCCTGATACTGAAAGAAATACTTGTTCCCACAGCAGAATAGGTCTAAAACAGCCTAATCACCAGCAGGATTATCCAGACAGGGGGCAGCAACAGCTGCTCTGTATACCTTTGGATCCACCTAGACAGCAGGGCACTTCCAGGTTCCTAGAGGTAAGTGTTTCTCACTTCAATCTCAGAGGTTGAAATCAGGTACGTTCATAAGCAGAGAGAGGGACTCACACAGGCTATGCCTGTATTATCAAGTTGTGCAGTGCAAGAACCTGGTTCCGAGAACCTGACTATGGACATCTACACTTTGGTTTCATCTGAAAAGAATTCAATTAACGTGCTCTGAGACCATGCTTCAAGGCAAACCACAGCATATTAAATATGGATGACCAAGAGATGTTATCCAAACTGTATACCCAGTGACTTTCTCAAGGCCTGTTGTCTCAAATCTGCTCAACGTTGCAGGCAGATCCCTTCTTACCCCCAGGTGAGGGCTTGGTTTTTGCCTGATGAGTGATTTCACTTTCTAGGTGCCCTGAAATTAATCTTACGAGTTTGGAAAATAGTGTTGCAAGGCTTGAGAGTTACCAAAGATGGTAGTTTACGCTATGGAGTTGGATGTTGTTCTCAAGAAAAAAAATGGCAATAGGTGATTTGGAGGGATAGAATTTCACCCAGCCACCTTCCAGAGGTGCTAGGTTGGTTGCAGATTAGGTACGGTCAGCGAGCAGTGACTTCCAGAAAGAGCCTGTGGGCAACAGAAATGTTCATCCCTGCCTCTCTCCCTGGCATGTGTGCTCCCCACAGGCTGTAAAAGCCATCACAGTGACATGAAATGGCTTTCAGCAAAGATATGAATCAACTCTGTTGTAGGCTGTGAACTCTTGTCTCACTTTCACTTTGTAACAGGATTAAGACATACTAATAGAATGGTGGAAGAAAGCTGTCACTTCTTTTCCATACAGGATACTTGTTTTTCAAGGATTTCTGCCCTCTGACTTACCAGGGTGCCCTTTCATTAGCTGTAATCGAAGTTAAGGGTTTAATATTTATCTGTTCTTAAAGGGAAACTACTTGATGTCTGACAGAGCCTAACAGCAACAGCAATAAATAACAGCAGAAATGTCCATTTCTTCACAATAAATGCTTTGTACTGCAACCAACTTGTGCTGTCTAAACATAAATCAAGGTATCCAAGCACTGCGAAAGCTGCGGTTTAATCCTTGTGAGACCCTTGTCTGCTTTAAGCCAAGGTTGAAACTAGAAAGGATAAGATAGAATTGAGAAACTGATTGTCAACAACAATTTTGAGGCTTCATTTTCTACTATATTCATATGGTGAATATACTAGAAAATGGATTCTGGGTTTGCATTTCCTTTTAGTCTTGTGCAGCAGGACATTAAATAATAGCATTTGTGGTCTAATCTGCACTTTAATATGCTTTCTTCACTTGCTTAATTGTATTAATGGAAAGAGGAGGATGATCTTGTGGCGGGGACAGAGTACTGGAAGTCAGGTGATCTGGGTTATATTCAGAGTTCTGCCACAAGCTTCCTGTGCAGTCTGCTGTAATCAGGTTTGCTAATATATAAAATGAAGATAATGACATTTCCCCTCCTTACCAGGGTGTTGTGACACTTAATTCATTAATGTTTGTAAAGTGCTCTGTGCTCCTTGCTTCTAAATGTGCTCCTTACTGTAACAAGGTCTTACAGATGGCATTAAATTTGAGAATAATGTTAATTTAGTGCCTGTACATTTCAGTTGGCTGAAGTGTAGTAAAGACCATTATTTTCATGTATTTCATGTATTTTATGAGCTACTGGAATTTTTTAGATGACTTACTTGAAATTTAGCTAATATGGTTACAGTTATAAAATATACTATGTCAGTACTATGCCTGCTTCTTATTTTTTTCTGTCCTTTCACTATGATGAAATATTTAGCAATCAGCGAGACTGTCTTGTTCAGACTAAAAGGAGGAAGAAAGAGCTTGGCATAAATACTCTAGCTGCTTAACTTCCAGCTCTGCTACTGAGCTGCTCTCTACCCTGGTAAATCACAGGGTAGCTCCGTGTCCCAGTGCAAAATGCACCAAAAAATTAAGCAAGAATTTAAGTAAAAAAAACAAAACCCACCATAATCTGGGGATATGAAAATGGGGGACTTTGGTATAAATCTAAATTGTAGCAGAACTACAGGACCAAGCAACTGTATAATTTCTGTAGTATAGTTAAAAGCAAAGCAAAAAAAAGTTAACTTACAAAATCTCTGAAGGTTGGGCAATGCAGCTCCCAATAAATTCACTACAAGTCATACAGCATTTCTATATTGCACAGGAAAATAGCTAAAATTCTCAGTGTGCAATGCAGTATGTTTATTAAAGCAAATGGAAGTTGTGCATAGAAGTGAAAGTAGAATAAACTGCTGAGTGTTAAAAAAAAAGCAAGAGTATTGTTAATGTTCCTTGTGCATATCTGGATTTTTCAGAATGTAGTGGTTCACTGAAGCTCTGCTCCTCTGTGAAATCAAACGCTTATCCCTCAATTGTAACGCATAAAGCTGTTTTTAATAGCCAGCAATAATAACATCAGGTGAAGAAAGGAATTACAAACTTACCATAAAGAGAAGGAATTCACTCAAGGCTGTACAGTGTTTGTCAGGCAGTAACCACGCTGCTGGTACAGTACAAGAAAAGCACACAGGTCCCCCTTACAAGCACTGTCCAACATTAGATTAGAAGGAAGAAAGGAAAGCAGCGGACACTTACTATCAGTATAAAAGTTCCCAGGAGTTCTGAGAGGGCTTCTTTAACCAAGCTGTTCTTCAAGGCAAATTTCTCCTTTAAGCTTCTTTTGCTTTTCCGGCTCATTTTGGCTTCCTCTATTGCTCTGGTGCCCTAGTTACAAATACACACAAAATCCGTTCTGTGCTCGTCCCTGCTTCAGCTGAACTTTGACACTTTTACTTATACATTGAAATATGAGATTTCATCTTGTACAGCCAGTGAAATCATCTGACTGCAGGCATTGACAGAACCAACTCAACATGCCCTAACAATTCATCATGAGTTTTCCATCCTGTGCCTTCTCTGAGTACACTTCTATTTATACTGGTTAGATAATACCAGTAAGTTCACAGTCAGAACTCTTCTTTTTTTTCTTTCAGAATGGATTAATCATTACCTTTCCTGACATGTTACTGCTTTTTTTTTTCCTGGGTTTTTTTTTCCCCCCTTTTTTGTTTCCTGGTAAAAATGAATAAAATGTTGTTCCTGTCACACTGATCAAAAATAACAGCAAAAAGAGAAACCACAAAATAATGAACTAAAATATAGTTGAAAATTTCTCTCTGACCTAGATTGGGATTTAAACCATGCTGCTCTTGGCTGTCCAGAAACTTTTCAAGGAGGTTGTAAAAGAGAGTGAATGCTTGTGAGAATGCTTTGCTGTAGCCTGTAAACAAAAGCTCCTATCTTGTCATTTCTGAAGGATTTCAGTGACTACTGAGGAATCTTACCTTAGTGCAGTATGTTGAATTTGTATATTCACTCACAGTACTCTTTTGGGGCTAAATGCCTTGCTCTCTAGTGACCCGCCCTGTTTACAAAAGAGCAACGGGGCAGAATAAATTAGGAACGTTTAATGAAATCTGCTTCGGTCCGGTGGCTCCCTATAACACAGTATAGGCAAGTTGAGGCACTCAGTGACTATATATCTCCAGCATGTTTAGCTTAAAAGTGCCTAGGTGCTCCAAGGTGAATGAAGCATTATAATACTCTTTTTTTTTGTGGTCTTTAGACATGAAGTTGCAGAATATCTCAAAGAATTAGGCCTCCTAGAGAAAAATATTGCACTTTTAATCTCTTAAGGGTCTGGGAAGGTTTTATTAGATGTAAGATTGACTTGACTAACACGTGTCTCATTGATTTACAAGTATTACCTGTGGTTTGCCTTGACACCAAAATCTTAGCCAAGTTCTAGTAGATTATTTTTGTCGTGCTTGTAGATGGTCAGTACGTTGGTTTGTATCTGTCCTAAAGCTTTTTCACCTTGGTGGTAAATATGTTTAGGGCTGTCAGCACTGTTATCCGCTGCAAGTAAGACAGAGCTTTACAGGTTTAGGAAAATGGGCCATCTCTGTTATCCCACCAGTGTTCTTCCTTGCCTCAAACTAGGACCTGATGCACGTTTGCTGCAGCTGCAGTCACCTTACCACCACCAGTTTCATTCGACCTTAACCACACTGTTCCCTTCCACCACCCAATTTTAATCCTAATCCGCTGTTCTGTGTCCTTTTAATTCTGTACCTCTACATTGAAATAACCACTCTAACTTCAGCTGATTTGGAAAATGCTGGCCTGTGGAAAGCCACATAGCTGATGAGTTATGAGATGACAGCATCTGTACCGGTGCTGCACAAGCCGGGGAGAGCACCTGTGCAGCAGCAGGCATGCTCTGTTGTAGGAGTGCTACAGGACCTGCCTGTAGTGCAGGTCTGCGCTTGCACGGACAGCTGAGACCTGCTGCTGGGAAGCACCTGAAAACAGCCTGTGTACAGCAGTTTGAAAACCTTTACCCTACACCACTGCAAAGCAAAGATATTATTCAGGACCTTAATTATCACAGTATGCTAGAGTGTATGTTTATTATGCCTGTGAGAGAAGTCTTTCAGAATTATGGATCCAGTAGAACTGGAGGATGCTAGGGAAGCAGGGATGAGATAAACCACTTCCTTTCTTCCAGGAAAATGGGAAATAAGTATGTTTGTGAAAGCAATTTTTAGGTTTTTGTGTGTAACAGTTCTTTCTCTTACGCAGATGCAGGTCTCCCTCCCAAATTAGTATGCAGATAATTCTTCATTTAGTCTTGTAAAAGGTGTGGAGGCATTAATGCTGTTTTCAACTGAGAATAGGGCAGTAACATGTCAAGACTTCTTATCGTTTGTCCAGATCATGTTGCCTTCCTTCTAAGAATTTTCTGTCTTTATAGGGTGGAGAACTGACACAAATATATGTCTTTTACATTTGCTTTCTTCAGATTTTCCTCATTACTTTATAGAAATCATATAATATACTCTATTAATAAGAGCTGTGAGGATAAGTTAGACCAAAGGCCCTCCTCAGCTCGGTAACCAGATTCAAGTAGATGCTCTAAGAAAGTATAGAAGAACAGAGTACATAGGAGATGATTGCTTCCCCAGTAAATACTTCCAGCTTTTGACAATTGGCAATTTGAAGTCAATTCTATTACTTGGAATAATTTTCACAAAAGAAAAGGGGGCAGCACAGAAAATTTTAATTGTTTCTCCTTTTAGCATGTTCAGAAAGAGATTCTAAAGATATTTCCAAAATTTAACAAATATGTACACAGCATTACAAGAAAGACAGGTAAAATATAAAGGTGAACACCATGAAAGCTCTGACCTTCATGACTAACCCATGTGATTCATGTCACGTGCAGTGGGCTACCTAGTTGAGAAATGGAAAGAAAATACAGTGTGATTGCTGTTTTCTACTGATCTCCCTCACCTGGGCCCTGCTCCCAGAGTCATAATGGTGCAGATATTGGCAGTGCCACCCGTAAATACCAACAGTTGTGGTGTCTGAGGGAAGAAAATGTGGGTGTGCCTCAAAAACAGAAGTTGCATGTAAGGAAGGAGCACAGAAAGAGCATGAATTCTGTCATATTAAATGCAGAACCATAAAAGAGCTGACAAAAAAAATTTAAGATTTTGCCAAGAATGTGGAAGTAATAATATAAACTTTTTCAAGTTCCATAGTGAGAGGAGTCCTGCAAGAGAATAATTAAAGCTATAGAGGAAGAAAGTGTAGAAGCAGCATTCAAGGTGTCTAACTCCACAGATAAAAAGCAAAAATAATTATTTGCGATGTTATGTATAGAGTTTTGTGGAATCATGGCTGGTGGCCAAAGGCCATGAGCTTGGCACAGTGAAATTGGTCAAGCAGTAAGGGCGTGAGAAACGTGGTAGATGTAACAAAGACGTTATATCTTTAAGATAGTAAAGTATGGGAAAGAGGAACTAAGCACGGGGGAAGGAGCCATAGGCATTCGGAGTATGTGCCAATATGGGCAGAGATGTTCTTTTATCTTGAACCAATTATGAGCTCAATTTTTGCAATATGCATAAGCTAATTATTGTAACCATAAAAGTGCGACGTGTAACCGAATAAAGCTGAGGCTTGCTGGACATCATCGGGTGTGGCTGTCTCCCCGTCGATCTTCCACAATGTTAATGTGTGATTCTTTAGGTGGGCTGAGAATGAGGAACTGTCTTAAAATGAAGACTTCAAGAGAAATTGTAAGTTAAGCACTAACAAATTGCTGGAGCAAATTGTTTTTGCCAAGGGATACAAATGCTGAGCTACTGAAGTGCTAATGGGTTGGTTTTTGCTGAACCCAACCCTCATGCCAGCAAAATAGAACATAGGAAACGTACCACTTATCCACTGGTCTTTCAGGAGTCCTCCAAGGGTGATCATGGAAGCAACAAAAATGTCAATGGGACTTGTGTGTCAGGAAAGCTAGATGTGCTGTTGTGAAGAATAAAATCAATAGACACACAGATAAAGCTGATACTCTGTAGAAGCAACAAATGGATTCTGTTAAGGGAGGCTATGCCTCACAAATCTATTGGCATTCTTTAAAGACATCAAGAACCACATTGATGTTATTGTTTATGCTTGAATATGTGATCAGTGTAACCTTAGATTGCAAGACTAAGACCCTTGGGGCCCTTACCCCACGGCAGTCCGGACTGAACTATTTCTTCTCTTCACCTGGATTCAAGCAGAGCAGGAATTCACACAGTGTATATAACCTAACCTTTTTTATAGTAATCTTCACTCCTATAGAAATAGCAAAGTGGAGAATAATGCACATAGCTCCCACAGTATAACTCCCATGGGGAACAGTGTATACTGTACTGAATTTTTAATAGCACATTATTCAGAGTATCACATAAATTGTTATTACTGATGTAATAAAACCTAAACCAACACAGCTGGAGAGACCAAGGCTATAAATACACCATATTTTTTTTGTATTGTAATAATACAGGCCAATTTTTTTTTAAGTCTAAATCTGCTGATTTTACTTGAATTAGGCAAAGTCTGAATGTGTATATCTACTGTAATTCATGTCCCTGGTCAAATGCCTTTGCCTGATTTACGTTTATATTTATGCCTTCATACAGAAACTGCTGCATGGTCCTTAAATGACGTTCTCTGTTTTATGGATTGATCCTGCTGGTGGGGAACTCAAAAGAAAAAATCAGGTGAGGAAGATCTGAACACACTGTAATTCAGCATTCTAAGTTTTCTGAGTACATAAAAAACCTATTTCTTTAGTTCTTGGGTTTTCTGAACATCCTTCTGTGTCTGCTCTAGTCCCTGGTTTAAAAGTGCTCATGGGGGCAAACGTCTGCAATGTGCAGCTCAGGTCTAGCTGAGCCCACCTTGGAGGAGGGGCAGGACACGAGGTGACCCCTTGAGAATTTCTTTGTTCTTTATTCTCTGTTTCTGTGATCTCTGTATCCAGATGAAACATTTTGGTCCAGATCAAGAAAATGAGATCAAATATCCACCACAAATATGTATTTCAAGTTTTTTGCAGTAATTTTTAAGGCCTGACTGCTGATGACACTGATTTCAGGAAGAATTAAATTGGATTTTCTCTAAAGCAGGACCAAAACCCTTTTCTTTCTTCTTAATTGGCTGGGCATCAGGCCTCAGTGCATAACTGAAATTACTTACCTGTATGTGTGTATATATGTTATATGTGTAGCTATATAATCATAATAAATCATTTAATCATAATAAATTTTAAGGTTTCTTGTACAGACATGTCTGTGTATAACATGGGCCCTGAGAGTTTCTGAGCTGGTTTAGTCTTTGCAATAGCTGTGCTGGCATAGTGAGGCACAGATAACATTCCACACTGAAGGGCTCCATGACAGGCCTGTCAGCGCTGGCAACACGTGAGTGTTAGGGAAATGCTGTGCAGATGGTTATGTGCACCAGTGTTATCTGCTGTGCTAGGCGCTGCTTCCTTCTCAATGTGCTCGATACGGCTCCAGTGTAAGCCTGTCCGGTAGGTTACAGTGTGGGCTGGTCTGACTTCCCAGTGCAGCCGGAAAAAGACTGTTTCAGTACAAGGACAATATTGCTTTAAAGGAACAGATCAACTTAGGACAGGCAGCCACTGTGTTGCAGCCAAGGCCCAGCTTATTTTTCTGCATATTCTGTTTTCTCGAACAGAAGTAGGTGAGAAGTAAATGTCATTGAAGATTATTGAAAGCATGTTCTTATTTTAAAGTAACTCTTTCTTTTTCTGGATTCTTTATAAAAAGCCTTCAAATTAGAGATGAAATTTTTTAATTCAGCTTCACTATTAAAAACAAAAGATTGGTAAATATATCTATGCAACATGAAGAAAACCTCAAAGTACATCCAACGGGCTTTGCAGTGATGTAAGACCTATATTTTCTTAACCCGAATGGGATACGTTGTCCAAACCTCTCATCTTTCTACAGGGCACAGATTCCCTATACCAAAAGATACCCTGAGACTTCTTGTGCCTACCTGCAGGGTTGTGATGAGCAGGAGACCTGAGCCTATCTAATTAATAAAAGAGACTTAACATGAAAGCCAAAGATAATGGCATACAAAGGCCAACTAGCAAGCAAATAGACGTAGCTAAATAGGAAAGCCAGTTCATGGTTCTGAAACCTAGTTACCATCAGGAAAATTACAGTTTACTGCATTTGACTTGCCGACCCACCTACCTTCAGCTGTTTCCCACTCCAGGCAGCCCATCAAGGATGCCCTTCAGCCATCTTTTGACTCTCTGTTGGAAAAGTATTTTCTTTAAGAGCTGCTGTTCCTGGTGTCTTGTCCTCTCTCTCCTGCAAGAAGAGTGTGTGTTTTGCCTCCATGCTCCGAACACTCATCCCTTGTCCTTTAGTAGGTGAGGTGCCAGTCTGCCTGGTTTTCATTTTTTAATTCTCTTTCTTTCAGAATGATTCACATTTGAATGTTAAAATCCTCTGTCTTTCCAGAAACATAAGCTTTGCTTCTGGGATTCCTTTTGCATATTAAATTTTAATGATATAGATGATAAATTTATCCCAGGCTCCAGTGTAAGAATATTGGATTGCCAGGCCTGGTTCCTTTGGAACTACCCAATCAAGATTTTTTTTCTTTTTTTTTTATTAAAAAGAATAAATGTTCTGAGGTTCATAGCAGATCCTTTATAGGATGTACTTAGAAGCAGACCCAGGTAGCAATCTTTCGTTACTTCTGTGCGGTATCTATATTCATTAAGGTAATGAAGCTATTAATTGAATATGTAAGTTCAGGTTAATTAAATACAAGACTTATTTCTTTAGTTTAAAGGGTAATAATAAAAAATTTAAACTTCCAAACTAGATCACACATTTAGTGATGATAAATGTGATCTGGAAAGTGCAATATTCCAATATGAATTAGTTAATTGCATCCATTCTTTAGGTGATATACATTAGCAGAAGGTCAATCCATTTCAGACTTGATGTGTTTTACAAAGAGTAAGTTCAAACAGGTAAATTGAAGAGAAATTAAAAACAGAAAATTGAAGAGAAGTTCAGCACAGAATCCCTGCAGCCACAAGCACGTTGCCTGTAACTTCACCGTTGCAGCACACGTTCTTCCAGCGCTCTCGCGGCACTGCCACGTATGCTCTGCGGAGAAGACAGGTGCTGTGCTGCAGAGACTGGGCTAAAGCACCCGGCGCCGTGCGCTGCTGGGCACTGCTGTGCAGAAGGTGGTGACCGGCTGAGGAGCAGCTGTCAGCTGAATGGTCTCAGGAAGTCTTCAGACTAAAGGAGTGGCGCCTCAGGCTCACTCCTAACTGGCAAAACCAGCCTTCTGCACAGGGCCTGGTGAGGGACGCGTTACATGTCAATGGCTGACTTACCTATAGCACTGACTTTTGAAACTGGCCCAATTACAACACAAGTCAAACACTGACAGTCTGCAAGCACATTCTGCTTTATCCTTGCCACTGGATTGTTTGTGGCTTGCTTAAACCCTTAAATTCAATTTTCAATTTAGAACTGAATTTACCAGAACACTTCTACTGGGTATTAAATGGCCAGTATCACAGGTGAGAAAACTGATCTGTTTGACTCATTTTTAGTAACAATTATGTCAGATCAAGTTTTCTTCATTAGCCATTTCTGCATTTTCAGTAATAAAAATGATTGTTCTCGATATCAGCATTTATTTTATATTTTATGTTAAAGGCAATGTAGAAATAAGGAAAAGTAGATCATCTTTTGTTTCTTTAGAACTGAAAATAAATCCAGACTCATTAGTAGACAGCTATTAATAAGATTTATAATATTAAGACATTTTACTGCAATATTTCAAAAAAATTCCGAAATACCTTTGATAGGATCAAAGTGTTGCTTTATAGTGTATAACAATATTTATCATATATATATATATATATAAAAAGTATCTTTATCTGGAGCAAGGACTGATACCATTCAGAACACAATTCAAGGGCCATAATTCTTAAGAGATTTCAAACAGTGAACCTCTTTCAAATGATCAGGCTAAGAGACATTTAGAGAATTGATTCAATTAACCTAGAGGGAAAAAATTGTTATAATGTGTGATTTATGTTTGCAGATAAATTAAAATACAAGTATCTCCTGAAGAGCATTTGCTGCTGTCATGGTCAGTAATGAAAATAGCAGGCAATTAAAACAGGACACCTGAGGCTGAAGCTTTTACTGTATAGAGCAGAAAATCAAGTTCAGATTTTGTAAGTGGAAATCTGAGCTGAAAAACAATTTAGTGGAAGTTTCTGTTTGGTCCATATATTTCTTCCAAAAGTAATTTCTTAAGGACATAAGAAATAGGAAAGAACATTTACTGAGGCAGGAGGCAAAGGGTTGAGAGAAGTAGGCTCTCTCAATCAATACTGAATTTGTATGAGGAACCAGGGACATCCTTGCTAAATGGTAGCATGACAGCTGAGAGAAATATATATAAAAAAGAGCTTATGGGTCAGATTGGAATAATTTTGGGGCAGGTTTTGAAGTTGATCTTGAAATGAATCACTGAAAGTGTCTGACAGAATGATGTGATTCAGTTTCTTCATGAGTGTGACAAAGTGCTCAGAGTCTGGAGCTCACTAAGGAGTGTAAGAAATATTCACAGATTTGAAATAAAACAACGAGCTCTGCCTGTGGAGTTGCTGTAGCCTCTGTCCTTTCCAGTGGTGTATCAGGATATGCCTTGGTACAGCTACTCTGCCCAAAGGAGGTTTGAGAGATGCGAATACTTTCACCAGATCCTCTAGTTTTATGACTTCAGTGGGGACACTAGCATAGAACTGAAAAATATCAGTACTCTAACTGAGTGACCCAGCAATGCCTTAATGACACCTGTATCGTCTTCAGTAACACAGCCCTGTCTTCTGCAGCCTCTCTGGCTACCAAAGGTCCTGTTTCCATCAGATGGTGTTTGTAGGTCTATGTCCTTGTCTATAAATAATACCAGTTGCTGGGAGTGGGTGGAGAAATTGAGACTTGTAAATGAAACAAAGGTATTTCTTCAAATTATATATTCAGATTGATCTAAAGATAAAAATAAAACTCTTTAGGACTTATTTTGATCTTGTCTATGTACTAGCCTGAATTCTAACCCTGAAGTAAGAAACAGAGTCACTTGGTTGTTCCTCCTTTCATGACAGCTGTTTCTTCCCAAAGTGTGAAGACAGTAATATCTTTGTCATTACAATCTGAAACCAAACATATTTGTTTCCTGATTTTCTGTCTAAGTAGGAGTTTAATTAAAACCCATTCATGTGAGATAAAATAAACCAGTCTGACTTAACTGCCAGTTGATTTAGTATTGTCAGTTCGCAAAAATCCCCATAAACCACAGGACTGCAATAAGAATAAGGGGTTTCTCTGCCATACGTAGATGTTTGGGACCACAGAACTCAGGCTGAACCTAGGGTATTGTTTCTGTTCTTTCTCTTCTTGGCAATTGTTGGACTTGCTTTTTTTCTTTCACAATTAGTTTACTTCTGTATTCATTATTGTTACTGAGTTATTGTCCTAATGTCCAAGGCAATAAGGGCAGTAATCCCTTCCGCAAAGGAATTGCATGAAATGTTTAACATTCACTTGCATGATTCGAAGCCAGGCTCAATTCACTATCATCAGGTAGCCAGTGTAGTGCCGAATCACTGAAGCGGCTCACCGGGCTGGATTCATCCCGTGCCCGTGGCGTTACAGACCTTGCTCCCCGCTCTGTTTGGCAAAGCTACCGTTGTGCTTGATGAGTACCCACTTGTGCTCCTGGCGCTAAGGCCTACATCGCTGATCGTTTCCTTCCCAGATGGTGGAAGAGGAACTGCAGCTGGTCCCTCGCTGTGGGGAAGTGCAGTGGCACACGTCCGCCATGTTCTTCTGGGGAGCCCCTGGGGCTGGCTGCCGCCAGAGCCTGCAGCGCGGTGAGTCAGAGCCGATCTCCACTTGGGGAATGCCGACGAGGGCGGCGGCATTGCTATGAAGGTGGCTGTCTCGGAGCGCCTTTGTAAACTGGATTTGCTTTAGATATAAGAGCAATGTGCTTCATAAGACAGGTAGTTGATGGAAGTTGCTTAAGCAGCTCCAGATTCTGTGGTTCGAACTGCATCTCCACTTCCACTGGAATCCCTTCTCACCAAAATCTCCTGAACTTGACTGACTTTGTTTAATAATGAAACTGTTACGCAGTTTCCTCATTCCTGAAACTTGTTTAAAGGCAGTCCCCTTTTGAAGGAGCACATCCCCGCTCTGATTTATTTTAAAACAGCTTTTAGAAGGTGTCATCCTTGTGATGAAGTGTTAGGTCTGTGTTGCCAGTGTGCCATTAAAAATTGAATTTCTGATGTTTAAAAGTTTCACTCATCCCAAGTGTCACAGTTTGACAGGTCTGCATGTCACATTACAGCACAATATTATGGAGCTATTTCCTCTGTCGGGGAGGGGGAGGAGATGAAAAATGAGAGCGAGCAAAATCTGCAGCCTCCTCCTTCATTATTGAGCTGGAAATTTACAGAATTAGATGTGTTAACCCTGAAATGACTTAAATGGCACTCTCTATCTTGTGCTGCCTGTCTGTGCGGGAGCAGCCTTTGTCCCGCACTCCCATACAAACACTCAGTCTTTTCAGTTGTTTGCAAACTTGTAAAACAGGGAGCAAGGAATATCTATGGAATCAACAAACGGATAATGTAACAAATCAAAACATGGCTAGATCCCATTGTTTATTCTTGGCTAGGTCAATAAAAAGGTCATGTGGTATATTTCTTGCTGCTTTGTTTTGCCAACTTTAGACAGCTGTATGGTTTGGTGTCCTTTCTTTGTTTATCTGTCTGCAACATGATAACTTCAAAACAGGACATCTGATCAGTTCAAAAATGTTGGGAGTGTTCGCGTGAGTAAGCAGAACTTCATTGATTTTGCCTAAAGTAACAAAAATGGTCAAGGCTTCTGCCTAGAAGTTTTGACCAGAAAGAGTGTAGAGCTTTGACCATAAATTTCTGATGTCCAGCGGCCTGGTCAGGATGCAAGTTCAAACCAACTGCAGATTCATCCAGCAAGCTGGGACAGATGTCCACCTCACACGCGCTGCTTGCTGCACACATGGTGAGTTTGAGACAGTATGGTATGCCCAACCTCTTTGAGATACTGCCTCTATTGAGACACTGTATGGCGTGCCCAACCCCTTGTATGGAGTGGCCTTCCACTAAGAGGGCCCTCCCAAATAATATCTGCAAACAGGTGGCTGCTCCTTGAAGATACTTTTCTGCCCCTTTGGTCTCTTTCTTTTGCAAAGACAAGAAAGCCGCATATGATTGCTCTTTCCTGAGAGGAATTTGGAAAGGGCTGCACCTGGGTGCCCTTGCTGCGTAAGTCCCAAGCTCCTGGGCTTCCATGCAGGCTGCCCGCCCCGGCAGCAGCTGCAGCGGCTGTGGCCATGCTCCATCGGCAGCGGGAGGGGCTGCAGCGACAGTGGCCCCGACACTGGACGGGGGACACAGTTGTACAGGAGGGAGGACGGGCAGGTCTGGGGGGCCCACAGCCAAGGGGAGAGGGAGTACGTGTGGCGCCTTGCGGGGGAAGCGAGGAAAGCGGTACGGCCTCTCTGTGGAGACGGCGCCACGCACCGAGGGGACGGGCGCTCGCGGCCCTACGGCGGCGCAGGCCTGAGGGGAGCAGCAGACGGGGCGCACGCGGCACGGCCGGGCTGGCGGAGACCGGGGGCCCCGGCGGCAGGCGGGGGCTGAGCTCAGGACCGCGGCCATGGTGGGACGGAACCGCGCTGCCCGGCCGGGACGCCCTGGCACGCCGGAGCGAGGCACGGGGCGCGCGGCCGTCACCCCCGGCGAGGCGCGAGGCGCGGGCGGGCTGCGGGGGCCCCCTGCCGTAGCGGCGGGCGGCGGCGGCGGGCGCGCGGCCGGCAGGGGGCAGCAGGCGGACGGGGATGGCGCCGCCGGCGCGCAGGTAGGGACGCACGTGCGGGGGTCTTGTCCGCGCACCCGTCACTGTCGCCGGGGACGCGCGGCCACTTTGATGCCAGATGCCGCAAAAACACAAGCGAGGCGGGCGGGGAGCGGCGGCGGCGCCGCCACGGGCCATCCGCGCAGCGCCCGGCGGCTGCGAGGGAGGGCGGCGGCGCGGCCGCCAGGTGCTGCGCGGAGCCTCCGGCCGGGGGAGCGGGCGGCGCAGGGAAAGTAGCGGGCGGCGGTAGGTGGCCGCGGAGCAGGGACGGACGGGCAGACGCGCTGACCCGGAGGCTGCTCTTTGCCCACCCCGCGGCAGCGCTGCGGCACGGCCTCACTGTGCCTCGGCCTGGGACCCGTGAGGGACGGCCTGGCCGCCCCCCCCAGCGCCGGCTGCGCGGCGGCTCCGCGCCTGAAGGGGATCCGGCAGCCCGGAGCCGCGCTGTGAGGCGATGACACCGGCGGGTCGCCGTCGCGGCCCCCCCACACCCCCTAGTCAGGGCTTTCCGAGTGCGGCCCAGCCTGCTCCCTCCCCCCCGCTCCTCCCGCCGCTGCCCCCCGCCGCGGCCGGGGCTCTCCAGGCGGTGGCTGGACGGGGATCCCTACGGGATGCCCCGGGCGGGGCGGCGCAGGGCCGGGGCTGGGCTCTCCCGGACGCGGCGCCTCCCCACCGGCCCCGCCCGGCCAGGGGGTGACGAAGGGGAAAACGGCAGTTCTAGTGACCCCCGTTTCCCCGCCGGCGCTGGCCGGGCTCCCCAGTCCCGTTCCTCGGGCGGCAGGCAGCGACCCGCGCCCGGGAGCTCCGTCCTCTCGAGAGCTGGCAGGGGAATCCCCGGCGCCCGGGACGGGACGCGGGGGCCGGAGTTTGGGGGGGGGGGACCGCGGGGAGCCGCGGCTGCGCCGCGCGAGTGAGTGGGGCTGTGCCGCTATCGCCCTAGGTAGGATGGACCTGCCCCCCTGCCTCTGCCCCCATGTCCAATAAGAAGAGACCCGGCTTGACACCTGCCTATATACAGAGGACGAGAGCAACATCTTCAGCGCTGATCTTTGGAGGGGGGGGGGGAGGGGGGAACCAACCCAAAACACAACACAACATCAGGTCAGAGCGGGGGGTTCAGTGGTGCTATAAACCTTCCCCCCCCCCCCGAGACTATGACTTCCAGTAAAATTGAGATGCCAGGGGAGGTGAAGGCAGATCCTGCAGCTCTGATGGCATCTCTGCATCTGCTGCCTTCTCCCACTCTCAACCTTGAAATCAAATACACCAAGGTAAGTTGTGTTCGTTTGTTCTGGTAGGGAAACTCCTGGTTTTCCCTCCAAACGGGGGTTTTGCTTAATTCCGTTTCATTCTACCCTGACCAACTTGAGTGGAGGTATAAAAAGCTAAGACTGCCTTGAATCTGTAATAAACAGATTTTTACCCTGTAATCGTCTGAAAAAAACATAGGACAGTAGAAGAACAAAATAGATCTGTTGGGACTGGCTTTGCCACTTCACTTCTCTTTAAACCTAAGTATTTTCTACGGAGCTGTTGGTGGTTTATTTTCAGTGCAAAATCAGTAGTTCTTGAACACATTTCAGTTGCTTTTGATGTACTTCAGAGGAAGTTACTATATGTACCTGTATATCTCAATCAGAAAACAAAAATGTTTTGTTTTTTGAATTACCCTGTGTGCCCAGGGGATCCTTTTACAATTCCTGGAGGACTCTTAATAGTACCAGGTTGTTACAGCACTTGGAACAGGTCTCTGCTAACTTCCGTGATACTTGAATATACTCTTGAATATTCAGGAGGGCATGTTTTTTCCTACTAAACTTTAAAGCTAATTTTAATAAAGAGAGGGTTAAGAACAAACCCATTGGGTCAATGCAAAAAAAAATCTGCTGTTTTTCTGTGGTGTATTGTAGAACTAAATTGGTTTTGTCTATGTAAATGGGCTTTAAGAACAGTTACTTGTTTGTAAATGCAGTTTGAGTTTTTAAATTCGTTTATATATTTTGAATCTTTGCATCTTTAGTTAAAGAATGTTTTCACTTCGGTTGGAGAAGTTTCAAATGTATTGTATAAACAGATTACAATGTGTCAGACTTTGTTTCTAATTACCAAGTAACTTAATAGGAAAATAAGCACATCAGCACTGGGAAAAGGTGATAACGTTTTTATCTACTGGAAATACAACTTCAGGAGCTTTAAAGCTTATAGGAAACTAATTTTGGCTGATTTAGTGTCATTTTTTCCCTCCGTATCATCATTTTAAAAGCTTTTCATCTTTCCTCTTTTTTAAGCGGGTGCCAAGACTAATTTGTCCTCTAATTTGTTACAGCAATTCCGTGTTCTAGGAGAACATTTCAGAGAATAGTCAACTATTGTAGATTTCATTACATTTTAATGCAAACTGCAATATGCAAATTAAAAGATGCATATGGTTTCTTGCATATAATTTATTTGAAAATAGTTTAAATAAATATGGAATGTAATTATTTGATTTGCGTGGTTCTACACTTTGCAGCAGTCATACTGTGCAAATAGTACTTGGCATCAATTTTATTTATTGCTGGTTTCAGTGTAAAATATGTTTTGGAGCGTTGAGTGGATAGCACTTGAGAGGAGTATCGCAGTCTGTTTGCAGAGTAAGTGTACTCACATTTCTCTGTTCTAAAACCACAGAATTGGTTCTAAATACATTTGTAAAAGATGTCATGAGCAATCGTATCTTCCTCTATGTGAGAACACAAGCTGAATAGTAACCTTGAATAAATCAGATATATAGTGCCATCATCTCAGAAATATGTAAGATGTTACACAGTTTGTACTAATGGAACAAGGTAAAGATGGTTAATTTATTTCATTATTAAGCCAAAAACAATGGCAATGTATTTCTTTTAAGCTTGGTCTTGAGATGTCAGGTAACTCCTGGTTGTTTTTGAGACAAACTTGTTTTAGGGCAGGTATTGAATATTTCACTTGGCCATATATCCTCTGTCTCTGTTTTTCTCCTGTCTTGCTTTTCCCTCCTTTTTCTCTTTCTCTGCAGGAAATACAAGTGATTTATAGATAATTGGAGTCTTCAGCTTGGAGTCTTGTCTTGGTCAGGACTTTTATCCAGGATCCACTTTCCCACCTATTACAAAGAAAAACAATCAAAAATGAAATAATGGATTGTAACTTGATTCTTTCTTTTGGAGGAGTGGTCACTTCATGTCTTAAATGACAAACAACTTCCATAAACAATAAATAACATTAGACTAAAGCACTTTAGCAAAAAAAACCCTCAACGACCCCAAACCTTGTAAAATCAGACATCTGTAAGCATTCCTAGCAGACTCTCTCCTGCTTGTTAGCTGAGAATTTTAAATGCACAACCAGGATACAGAACTCTTTATTACAGCTGTCTCTGAATGTAAAATCTTAACCATTTGGGACCTAATGCTTTATGAAAAATAGAGGTACCTGTGAACATTTAAGCTAAGTGAAGTAATTTTAAAATATGTTTTACCAATTAAATCCCATTTCTGCAACCCTAAAATTGGGAAATAAACAGTTTTGGTAGGCTAGAACATGTTAACATTCCAGGAATCCCTAAACAAGATTTGTTAAAGACTTGTAATATGTACCGGGAAAAAAAGTGAATTCATTATTCATTAATCTCTAAAGCTTTAGGTTGTCCTTGGAATTACTGTGAAAGCTCCTTTCAAGAACATAGATAAATCCCGTCTGTGTGATTTTTCTGTATTCTCTTATTTAGCAGAATTATTGAAACTTGTGAAATATTCCTCTGGCAGGTTTACTGAAGTGAGCAGAAAGCTGTGTGTTAAGTCATTCTGATATGTGCACCTTAGCACTCAGTGGCAATGTAGTGTTGCATTGGTCAGAAAACATATTTAGTGATGAGAATGATCACAATGTCGTGTTTTTATGTAGGGTGTGCAGCAGTATCTATTGTGACTTCAACATCGGGAGAAGAGCATTAAAGAAGCCTGTGCTTCTTTAAAAAAACAGCCATTAGAAACATTTCCCCCAGGTTTTTAGTACCTTGGCGTGGTCTCTGTGAAAAATAAGGTGGTTTAGATGTGTGTCATAAGAATTGCTGAATAGGATGTGAACCAGACATGAAGATGAGTGTTCAAGCACCAAGGGTTAAGTTTTCCGATGTGGCTGGCAAGTACTAAAACTGTGAAATTACCTCTCTGTTCATCATGATGACTCTTTAATTCTGTTTCTTAACATTAGGATTTGGGGAGGGATTGCGTCTGCAGAACAAGGGACCTTCCAGTATTGCATGGAATTAGGTTACTCTACAGCCCCGTGGCACAGCAAGCCCTCCTCAGGCTTGCCAGGAGCATGCTGGCATTGCTATGTGCCGTAGGTAAGGGAGCACATAGTTAGGAAGGGCATCCAGCCTTCTCCCTGGCAACAAGTCACACTTGTACAAAGGTCAATGTTCTGCCAGAAACTCTGCTGGAATGGGCTGCTCCAGAAGTATCAGATGTGTGAGGTGTCCCGTGAGGACGTTATTAGCATGTTTGGTACAGGAGGCACATCCTTCAGCAGATGGTGCTGAGAACATGATAGCTTCTGGGGGTGATCAGTGAGTTCTCAGTATTATATTGATGCCTCCCTCTTCATGATCTTCTGAAACTCTGTTCTCCTTCCTGAGACTTGAGCATCTCCCAGATATCTGGCTATTCAATGGATTGAGCCCTTTGCAACGTTTTCCTCCTGCTGTCTCTCTTTGAGGGGCCAAAGGTGTTTCTGCAGGATGTGGCTATCCTTCATTCTTATGGCATAATCAAATCTGCTTTAGGAGTATTTTCATAGTGATCTTAGTAAGTCGTGTTGACTCTAAAAGACAGCTTGATATAAAATGGGGACCCTAGGGTTCTGTCCTGTCCTGCCTCTGTCACTACATCATGTACCTGAGTGAACAAATGTTCTGTTTGCATCATGTTGGGGGCATTAATCCAGCTGGATGTTTTATGTTTTGTTTCTTGCTGGCCACCTGATTTAAGTCCGAGAAAGAGTTGAAGAACTTTAGCACATGGAAACGTTGAAGAATTGTGGTTTTGAGAGCTTTTTATAGAGATGCTCTAAAGGGCTGATGTTACAGCACTGTGGCAGTGAAGAGGTACAGAAATGTTTTTGGAGGAATCATTTGTGAATTGGCCGACAACTGTAATTTTTTGTCCTGTGTACGAAGGCTTCCCTCTACACCTGGACCAGAGCCTGAAACCAGGTCAGTTTCTAAGCACAGACCAGGTAAACTACCCAGCACTGCAACAGAAAACTCTATACAGCAGTTTGTATGAAGTGTAGGCAAACTGCTTCTGGGTACACAAGAACTAACACATACATTTCCAGTTCTGGTATGATAAGTTTCTGGATTTTCAGTCCAGTTGTGCTTTCTTGCTGGTTTCCAGAAATGAATGCTGCAGAACACTGATAGAAATTCTTTTCACTGGAATTTCCAGCATGTGTTTTCCAGGTAAAATTCTAGACTGATGTTAAGATAGGAGGCAGAAAAATCTGCTTTATTTATGATACTATGCAGAATCCTTGTCATTTTTTGAGCTGAAGACAAGCTTTGGCAAAACTCAGTTAAGTGATGGATACCTACTACTGCTTCTCACCTGTCTTTCCCTGTATGAGCTCACTACTTAAATGCCTTTTGAAGTCAGGTTCGGTGGCCAATACTTGGAGGAATCTGCTAGCCTTTTGGGTCAGCTCAGCGAGCTCTCTCCAGTTACAAAAGTGATGTTTGCACACAGGTAGTGTCCCCCTTTGTGGCACACTCCTGCATCGGACGCCGACACTAGGTATGTCCCTCCCTATCACTGTATATGAAGTTTTATGGAATATAGTGTGTTTAGACTTCCTGTTGTTTAAAGCTATAGCTCAGATTCTCTTGTTGTATGTTCATGCTTTGTGCTTAGTATTACAGTCCATCAACCCATCTAGCAATTGCAAACTATTTATGCACTTATTTCCAATCAACAACCCGAATATAGAATTCCTTCTTTTCTCTCAAATCTTTAAGCTCTTCTGCACAAACCAATTTACCCAGGTTATGCATGAGTGATCAAGAAACAATTGCAGACCCATGCATACCCGGTCCCCTGCCTCTGCTTACTCCAATACAGCTGCTATAACTGTTCATTCAAGAGCATTGGAAATACAGAAACTACCAGGCTGAAACTGGCAAAAGCTAGATAACTACTGCAGATAGCCACTGTATTTCTGAGCAGGTAACTGTTGTAGCAGTGACCTCTCACTGGGTTGACTTTTTAAGGAAAGAATGAATATTTAGGGAAATTGCAAGCTAGTTTAATGCATCAAGCTGTGCAATACTACATTGCTGGCTAGAGGGGAATTTCCTTTTTGTCCAGTGTACAAGGTGAGATGACAAGAGCGATGCAATTAGTGTTTTTCTCACATCTTTGCAAAATTGTTTATGCTTTCAAGTATTCCAGTGCAAAAGATGCATATATTTATTTGCACAGCAAAACTAGAAGGTAAGTAATAATCTGAGCACTTACCCAGTTTGTAGAACAGCCAAATTCATACTCCTGCTCTGAGCAAGCAGAGCAGAAACCTAAATATGGATGCCTGCTTTCTGATGGTGGATAGGTCCAAATTTTGGATGCTATCTGCATTTAGCGATCCTTGGAAAGAGTCTCACGTCCTCTCCCGTTGGATAATTCAGTTGTAACTGTTTATGAGGCCTGAGAGATATCAACTTGATATCAGCTGCCAGTGGGCAGAACACTTATGTGGGCAAAGTAGGATTCGGGTCTTTGCTCCAAGAATACTCATAGTGTTGGACAAAGCAAGGAGTCTAGGCATTGGCCCTATCAGACTATTGAGTTGGGATAATGTGTCTTGAACACACACTTTCATTCTGACCAAAAAAAAAATACCCCAAAACAAAAACCTCTTTAATTTTCCATTCCATTTTGTCCTTCAGAAATATTTCCCACAGACATTCACCAATCCTGGTACATTTCCATATTAAGACTTCTGTCTTGATGTATTCACATTTTCTGATTAAAAAAATCCCAACAGTACAAATCTTAATGTTCTCTGCTCAGCTTGACCATCTCCCTGTCCATGCAGAATTGTTCCCCACAGGCCATAATGGTCTCTGCCAGTTTGAAGTTACTCACTGCCATAAACTGCTTTGTTCCTGGGAGCACCTCCAGTGCACCACTGCATCCGTTTGTTTTTAACTGTTACTGAGCTCTCCACACGCATCCTAAGTGCTGGGACCATATCAGCATCTAGAAGTAATTTGAACCCTCCCTTCCAACTGGCTTTGCTTTGCATTTGCCACCTTTGGCAAATTCCACCTACCCTTGAGTTGCCCAAATGCCTTTTAACTTCAGCCCTAGCGATATTTTCCTTATTACTCTGATTAGTCTGAATTTTTTATCTGCAAGATATGTACCTTACTATTAATGATCTGCAAAAGCAGGTGAACCAAGATATCGATTGCTAGTCACAGTAATGAAGGGGCACCTTGCTATTAACCTCTTTCCAGGGAGAATTATCCATTTATTTCCAGTCTTTTTATCTTATCTCCCAACCACTTTTTAATCCATGGCAGGACTTTATCTTTCACCATATGGTTACTAACTTTCCTTAATAGCCTCTTGCTAAGGACTTTATCATCAAAAGCGTTTTTAAAGTCTAAATAAATTATATCCACTGATTCATCTCAGCTCCTCATTTGACTAACTATCTTCCAAGGAATCTTCCAGGTTTAGAGAGATAAATGACAAAAGATGAGTTCAGTGGTCCATATCATAAATTCTTAGTCAGATCCTAAATAAAGTCACATTTCTTCTTTTACAGTTCTGCAGCTATCATTCCTAAGACTGAACTGTAAGGTTTTGTTATTTATTTTTTGAAAATTCTTTACTTCACTTCTAGAAAACACAGCTTGTTTGATTATTTTTTTTTTAAGAGAATGCTCTGAAACAAGTAACATCAACTTTAGTTCAACTGAAAGAAATGAAAGACAAAGACTGCATTTATGCAGAGACAGCATAACAAGGAAGCCGTGTAAATACGATATAAGCTCGGGTGTGTGAAGGTTTACAAAAAAATCTTCAGAAAGCTGCAGCTTTGTGCAGTGCATTAGAGAGGAATCCTCAAGGAAGTGAGGATCCCCACTCAAGCACAAAGAAGATTTACAACTAAGGATTATGTAGAGAAAGATGAAGTCCAAAAAATGATTGCTGTCTAAGGACCTGCTCCGTGGTTACTTCCGTGTTGGCCAAATGGCTGGAGGAATTCCTGTTCAGCCTGC
This sequence comes from Porphyrio hochstetteri, assembly GCA_020800305.1. Lineage (NCBI taxonomy): Eukaryota > Metazoa > Chordata > Aves > Gruiformes > Rallidae > Porphyrio > Porphyrio hochstetteri. Next base: position 6,533,648 of record CM036915.1, on the reverse strand, counting down.
ATACACCTCCCTGGCTTTCCTCCAGAACACAAGGGCCATATTTCAGAATTTGTCTAAAAACGTATTTCTGCTCACCAGCATGTTGTGTTACTTAGCATAGCAATCTACCTTGTGCCAGGAATGCAACACATGAATTTTAAGTTCTGCAGTGTAACTAGGCTTTAGATAGAGGAGCAGTTCGTTACTGAATGTATGATAGTGAAGCCACATCGGAGCGTTGCTGCAATAGCATTGCTGAAATAGCCTCCAACTGACAAAGGGAAAAAAAGGCCTTCATTCTTGTTCACTTAAAGTCAGTTCCTGCCCCAGAGAGCCCAGTGAAATGGGTTTTTAACCTTGTGACTTGAAACATAATACATCCCACGTTCGTTAGACTGAAGTGGGAAAATGCTTCAGAACAGAGATCCATCTACATCAAATTCTGTGACCCAAATGAAAATGGTCAAGGTCAACTCAATCTCAGTTGACCTCAGCTGGAGGTTCAAACACCAGGACCGCACTGACCACACTGAGTATATAGTCCGTAATCTGTCAGGGATTCATAGGTAATGAGAACTTTGGAGAACTCAGAATCCAAAGGGATGCTGGTGGGACAGCTGTGGGGAGAGGCCTGCAGCAGGTGGTGTGGTTACAAAAAGGATATACCTTGCTAATTTCCATGTGAATTTCCCTATGCCCGATTTAAAATAAGTGGGTTACAAAAATACATTTGGGAAGTCACAAAGCCGTGGGAATTGTGGCACAGAAAAACAGGCTGCGGCCTCTTTGCTGAACTTGGATGGGAGGAGGATGCCAGGGAGACACTATCCTCTTGCCATGGTCATCTCACAACGATTACCCAAAATCTCTCAGTTTTGACTCAGACACTACCAGAAAGTGCCTTTCTCTACAGAAATGGCAAACGTGTATTTGCACAGGTGAAGGCTTCCCTCTAAAGTGAAACTGATTTATTTCCAAAGCAGAGTTATTTACTATTTTGGGTAAATAAAAGTATTATTTGACTGTCATAGAAAAGCTGATTTTGCCCTCCTGTGACTAGGTCAGCATGACTTAAATTTGGCTCAGATCTTCATTTAATCTGAAATAGGATCTCTCCAATTGGAACACTCTTCTGGGTCTGTGCTGTCATTGTGTTCTGGGCTCCAGTGAGAAAACCACCACTTAACACATCATCATCACCACCCTGATATATCCTTGGTGGTTTCTGTGCAATTCCTGATGTCTCAGCTTTTGAAAACTGGAAGCATGCAGATGCACTATCATTTGGGATTTCTTTCTGGAACTTTATTTATCTCTTTGCAGCATGAATGGGACTGAAGCACCTTTGGCTTGGACATGCTCTATAAAGGATCTTGGATGTATTGCTGGTCCTAGTTGTAGTATAGACGATTCCCCAGAACAACTATTTTACTTGTCACCTTCTAGTGTTCAAACTACTGGCCCTGCTTTTCTTCTCTTGGCCAGAAATATCATCTACTTTGGTATAGCCAAACTAAGATTCCCCCCCACAAATGAGCAGCCACTTCTGGAAATATCTTCTGCCTTCCTTTTACACTGTTCATAGCCAGGTTGTTTTTGGAATCCACTGACTCCCCCACCTCCTGTATGTGTTATGTATTAAACTTGGGCTTCTCTTGGCTGTTTTATTTGTGTTACCTTTCTGGTATTTCTCATCATAATATTTCATAGCACTTTTTAATTCTAATTTTGTGTTTTGCAGCCTTTTAAACTTAGCAGTGTTTCTTGGCCTGCATTTCCTCTTGTATCTTCCTGCTTAGCCACACCATTTATTTTCTTTCTTGTGCTTCCCATTTTTAGCCTTGAGAACGCAAATCTTCTTTGACTCTTTCACATTCATAAGCCACCATGCTGATTCTATGGATTTTAATTTCCTAGCTTCAAGCAGGGAGTTTCTAAGTTACTTCCTCTTTTAAAAAAATTGCTGCTTGAAGTTGAGTATCCCAGAGAGTAGGGCTTCTTCATGTGCTTCTCTCCTGCAATGAAGCTGAAATTATTTATGTGGTAACCATTTCTCAGGGGATCAGACACAATTTTTAGTGCTTGACAGGACTGTGTCAAGCGTTGTTTAGATTAGGGTACAGAAAACTGTTTGTTCTTTAGACACTTTCTCAGTGCCGCTCTCACTGAACTAACACAGTTACTTTTGCAGTATGTTGCCTTCATATTCTTTTGCCACTTCAACGTCACTTCTGTTGCTCTTATACAGAAGTCTGTACTTCACTCCTGCTGTTATCCTGCATGACCTACACCGCCTGTGTATCCATGGGTCTGTTATGTTTCTCTTGCAAGAGATATCCATGCAGTTCCTTGCACACAGAGCTGCTCCCCCCTCTCTGCAGCCTGGCTTGTCCTCCCTCTGTGGCTTACACCTAGAAGTATGCCCCTGATGATTCTCACCCCCTTTTTTCCTATGATACAGTCCAGATCACCCAATTTCACACTTAGATTTCTTATGCTCGTTTATAGGCACTTGTGCTTTTATTTCCTACCTCTATGACGTAGATGAAAATTGTGATCTAGTTAGTTTAAAACCCCTGTAAAGTATTTTCAGCTCAGCCACTAAAGTAGTTCCCATGACATTGCACCTCACTCATTTACCACTCTGCTACTGTAAAAAGCCCTTAAAATAGAAATTAAGCTGGCTGTAATACTTCTTTATGCTGTCAAATTGATTTGAGAAGGCATTTATATAGCTGCCAGTTGGATACATGCATTTTATTGCTTTTTTTAAGGAATCACTTTGTTTTGCTCCTTGAAACATTTGAAGTTTATTTTAAATGTTCTTTGCATCCAGGCATAAAAGCACTGTCCTGCTTCCATCAGGCATTTTCCAAAGTTGCCAGCACACTGTAACATACGCGTGCTACAGCTGTTCATGTGTTTTTTTCAGCCGTAACTTTTCCACTATAACACTAATGCTGAATCATTTAGTTTAAGTTTATTCTTGAGTAGTTAGAAACTACCACCTGCCTTTCCAAATCAAGGTGTTTTTTAAAATTTTCTCCAATTTCTTCAGCTGTGGTGTATGGCTGCCGCAGTCCTGTATCGGAATGGCCAGCACGGGCCTTGAGAAACATGCACACGTGTTTTTCAGGACATTTGGCTAAGCCTTCACTCCCTTCACCCCCTTTTCCATCAGTGCCTGATGCTTTGTTGGTCTTCCTCTTTTTGTCCTTATCACACTTTCCTTACCACAGCTACTTAACAGCCTCTTTTGTGATGTCTATGAGATGCTGTTTTCCGGAGAGGTGAGAACCAAGCTCTGCTTTTTCCCTTGTCCATCGGAAGCTGTGACAGGAGACTAACACTAAATGGGTTAGCCCTGCGGATGATGACCTGATGGTCCAGCCCTTTGATAGGGATTTTAAAATCCATTTGTTACATCACTAAGGACATTTTTAGCTAGCATCACTCAACTGCAAGTGTTATTATTCTGCTCCTTCCATCAAAGCTTTTAGAACGCATTAATTGATTCAGTCTCACTGTAAAGCTGGTGACAAGGCTCCTTCACAGATGGGGGAGTTTAAATTTGTGGGAGTGTAACCATGACTAACTCAGTAGGTCAGTGTCAGAGGCAGGATCTCTTGCTAAATCAGCCATACTACTAGAAGATAAAACTGTACTGTTCTGCGAAATGGAAATGCAGATGAATGTCAGAGCCAGTGTTTACATGTGGATGCGTGTCTACAGTTCTGTATGGCATTAAGTGCACGCTTTTCTTTGCACCCACCGATACACACACACAGAGTATAGATGGCAAGACCCCTTTGTGCTCTTTGCTGTGTGTCACTTAATCAGTTGTCATCTCTGTTGTTGTTCCTCTGAGCACTGTCTGGGAGGCAGTGCCCTCCTTGCTGGAAGGCAAGACGTAATGAGTTCAAATGAAGCTGAGGCTTTTGGTGTTGCTCCCCCTTGTACTTTCGTGTTAGGAGGAGTATGTCCATTGGTGCAGCGCAGTGACAGTGCTGGAAGTCCAGGTTGCTGTCTCTGGTGTTGTTTCTATTCACTTTTCAAAGGTTTTGTTTTAGTAAAGTGCTCCAGCATGGAGAGAGAAGGAAGGCCCTGCTAGATGGCAAGCAGGGCCCTAGTGCAGAACATGACCAGCAACTGGTGCAGCACAGCTCTTCCTCCCATCAGCCAAGACAATTGCTTTTAATGTTGGGATTCTAGCTGAAACACCGATGTGTTCGTGCTCTTGCTCTCTGTCTCAAGAGGACAAATTCTTGATAACTTATTTCCGGGTTAGAAGCCTTTACCTGCTCTCCTAGAGTGGTTCCCTGTGACTGGGAGCCTTTGTAGTCAGCTCTTCCAGCTGTTTGCCTGAATGGTCTTCAGGGAGACTAAAAGCAGTGAACCTGGAATAACAACATTTGACTTCAGCTCAGTCCTATGAGAATTTAGTTATTACTTAATGGATTGAATTGGCGACATACCTTGTACCAGATAACTGCCAGAGGTTGCACAAAATTAACCTTCACAAATGGGTAGTTACTGGTATACTCCTTGCAGAAAGCTGGGCATTGGGAGACATGTGTTCGCTGTAATTAATGTGGTTTGTCATACCTTTACATGCCAGTAGGATTTGCAATGGCTGGGTGAAACTTTTCTCAGATGAAAGTCTTGATGATGATTGTCGCCATTTAGTGATCACGTGTCACTGTGTTCAGTACACCGAGCATAAATCCTGTCTTGTAAACAGCAGGGAGACTAATGAGGTTTGCCCAGATTCTGGTATCATTACAAGGGGTTCCAGCAGAGAAAAAGGGAATTTGGTTAGAAAGGGGAAAAGAAATATGAATTTTAAAGGAATGGGGAGGGGAAAAAAATCTCAGGACTGCTTATACGAACATTTATTTTTAAGGAAGGCTTTTTATTGACAAGACTTATAACCTACTTTGCTCATTTAAGGAAATCTCTGTATAGTTAGGTTTTAGTTTTGCCTTAGTCCATGTTTTTAATACTGCATGTTTGGCAAAAGTTGAGGGTCATGTTTTTAATTTACACACTCAAAGTTATTAGTCTGCTTCTATTTAAAGGTAAATATAAGAGCTCATTTTTCATGCAGGCCTACATCTCTATACAGAATAGCTTGCCAGTCTTATATAAAAATGTTGAACTCTATTAAATATTGGCATTATTTTGCTATACCCCGAAGTGCTGTATTTGCTTGGGACTGTAATCAGCTCTTGCAAGAATGTTTCACATCCAATTTTAGTCTTAGCACCACACTGTACTTTGGGGTGTAAATTTGTCAGGTATCCAAGCACAGCAGGATACTTTGACAGCTTAAGCCCAGTTACCCCCAATCAGCCTTATAAATAATAAAAAGCAAAATGACCTGTTCCAGTTTTGTAGATGTAAAGTCAGTGGCTTATCAGCAGAGCAAACTGGAGGAGAAATCAGAACGGAACTCTGAGGAAAGGTAATCTAAAGGTTTCTCCTCTCCAGAAGAATATTCTGAAGTAGATATATCAGCATTTCCCAAGGCTTTTTATTGAAAAGAATTTCCAGCCTGAGAGATTAATTTCATTGCAGCATTGAATTGAGGTGCTGTGTTCCTCTGCATCTTCTTGAAGAGCAAAAAGGGTTTGTAAGTCAGACTTCTGGGAATTGTTATCTCACAGCTTTTTCCAACAAACACAACAATTTGTTTTAAAGGCTTTCACCAAAGATGTCATAAGTGGTAATCCCCATGTTGTAAGTGGGTACTTAATGTGATTTAACTTAATGCTGATGATGCAAAGCTATTCTCTCCCAAAGCCCATTAAGAACATCCAATTTTCTGGTAGACTAACGCTCCTGCTTACTATCATAGAGATAAGTGACTATTTAACCAGAACAATAAGGAATAGTTTCAAACCAGGGCCCCAAAACTGAGTGACCACAAAACTGGGCTTTGTGAAAGTCCAGACTTTGAATGAACATGTCACAGACTGGATTATTTTTTCTTTTTGTAGTAGTAGTAGTAGTAGTAGTTTGAATTTCTGTACAGACAGGCACTACATACAGGCACTTTCAATCACCTTAATGAGCATACTGGGGAAGATAAGTATTTACTATATTAGTAAGCGTGGTCTAGGTAGAAAAATGCCAGTGCAAGTCGTTGATGCATATAAAATAAATTGATAAATACTGTTTTATTTCACGTCACCCTAAAGTGTACGTAATTTTAACAGTTTACCCAAGATAATGCTCTCATACTGCAGGCTTATTTGTTTGTTTGACTTCTTGTGGCTTCTGTACATGCAAAATGACATGAAAGAAAATGTCACTGGCATCATTTAGCGAAACATGTGAACAGTAAGGTTTGATAATATTCAGTAATGCAAAGTAGAAGTGAAGGCAAACTTTCCAGGAGCTTATGGCTGCTCACTTGGGTCTAATATAGAGTTAGCACTTTGCAGGTCAGTGGCTCTGCTATTTGTCTCTGACCTAACAGATCTGGAGTTCTTCACATCAAAACCAAGTCTTGCTGAGCTGAGATCAAACGTGTTAAGGTAAGGATCTTGCCAGTGATTTATTGTGCCAGGGAGGGTGATCAGGCCATAAGGGGCCACTGCAAATGAAGTTGACATTCCAGCAATTTCTCATGTGTAGTTATAAGGTGATTTTCTCAGACAGAGCTTTTAAGTCAAAATAAATTCACCCATTGTATTTTTCGGTGTTGCTTGTAGTGCCTGAAATCCTCGCTGCAGTATTTAGTTATGCAGCATAGCTAATTTCTAAGTAAGAACTTGTTCTTTGGTGATGAACATTTAAAATGGCAGTTACCTACAAGTGATGATCTGCTAGGTTCTTTAAAATGGCTGGACATGATTCCCATGTACAAATAAATAGATCACACTGTTTTATGTCGCACAGAATGAGGACGCAGGACTCACGGCGCTCACATGATGCAAAGCGCAGTAAAACTATACAGACTAATACTAGCCTTGTTTGTACCAGCCCCTCCTCATTCCCACTATTCAAATGTGTGCTTGAGAAAGGCTTTCCAGGATCAAGTTCTTAATACCCACAACTTCATTAAAGCCCAGCGACAGCCCAATAATGAATTCTGTAAGCACTCTGTCCTATTCATTCCCGATTTAACAGATATTGAGAAATCTTTTGTTATTTAATTTTTTTAAGTTGCAGTAAGTGACATCAAGGATCATACACTTCCGTCCTCACCCAAATCATTCAGTGATAGCTTTTGTTACTCATTAATTAGTTAATTTTTTTAGCCATCCTGGCTTCAGAAACAATGTTTTCTGATGCAGATAAGCAAGACAGCAAATGTTCTTCTCCAGCAATTAAAAAAGTCCCACAAGGGAGGCTTAGAAACTTAGTTTCTTAGGAATACATTAAATATTACCTCAGCTATGGGAAAGTGTTATTGCTCCTCTATTGTGCTACTAACAGCAGATAAATTCTTCATTATTAACTGGGGGCAAAAAACCCTAGAAATTACTTTGTAGAAAGCCTTTATCTCCTGTAAGTAAAGTTTCTTCCCAGAGGTTTAATAAAGGCAGCCAAAAGGACTAAAATGTTTGTGGAGTGTATAGTTCAACAGACAAAACAATCTGAAGTTTCTTCTCCTCAGATTAATTTTCTTGAACAACCAGGCGCAAAATAATCCCTTTAATGAGACTGAATTGAAATAACGGATGCTATATCAGCATGTGGCACAGTGAGAAACTAAAATAGAAAAGGGTATCATCACAGTTTGGCAGCCTGGGCTTTGTGCAGGAAATACTTGCGGGGGAGGAGGAAAGTAAGCATGCTACTGCATGTTGTTAAGACTTATTTAATCTTCTTAACTAATTACTCGCACTTCCTAATTCAAAATCATACAAACAAAAACGTTTAGATAAGCTGGGAGTTTTTTCAAATGGGTGCCCCCAACAGCTTAGAAAATAAACATGACAGGTTTCCCCTGTCTGATGTGCTGCCATTTGCAAAAGAACAGACCCAACTCTCAGGAGTTAGGCAGGAGACTAATTAAGACAGGAAAACAGGCAGGTCAAACATTTGGTGTGAGGGATTTGGGACACAGGGGAGAAAAAATGACATTACATTCCACTTTCACAGCAGTCTGACAGGAGGCTTCAAGCCCTTTCTCTGATTCCATTTGCTGCTCAGGACCCTGGATTCCCCCAGGTTCTCCTCCCACTTGCACCCGTTCCCCAAGCGTGCACTGACTGTGACCTGGCGCAGCGGGGCACTCGCCCTATCTCCCTTGAAGCACTTAAACCAGACATCCAAGTGAGCAACAGCCACTGGAAAGACGGGCCCTGAGGGACAGCTTCTCCCTCTCCTCGCACCCCATGGGGACCGGAAAGAGACTGAGCCTCGCATTAGATGCCACCATTAGGTACCAGCTCATATGAAACCTCCTCCAGCTTATGTCTCCATGCTGAAATCTGACTTCATTTAGACATGCTGAAATGTCACTGAGACCTTGAGGTGTTTACCTACTTTAAATACTTGGCTTCTGATACAAAGTCCTCTGATGTCAAGGACTGTTTCTGATTTCAGTAGGCTTGGCTCAGGCCTTGCTACTTGCAAGTTACATCCAGAGAAGCTGAACACTGGTCTTCTCATCCAGACATGTAACCTTGGCACAGGTCTCAGGTTGTGTAAAAATAATTCTACTAGATTTCAATGTCTGACTGTGCTGACAGCACAACCAGAGCAGCCTCATTCACTTCCTGTGCAGAGATTTGATTTGTAATTTACTTTTTGGATCCTCCTGCTGTAGTATGTTTGCAAATGTTTCAAATTCTGTAACCCTCTCAAGTACTCTCTGACATTTGGGCTCCAGATTTCTTGAGTGAAATTTCAAGCTTGGGTTTCTGAAGGATACCCTCATTTATGATAGACCATGTCTAAAAGCCATGACACAATCCTTCTGTCTCTGAGGTCCAAATGAGTTTTTAAAAAAGCAACCCAAATACCACAAAACACAGCCAGGTTTAGAAAAGAGCTCTTCCTTCTTTTCAAATCTCTTGTGTTTGGAGGAGTGTGCGTGTGTGTGTGTGGTAAGGAGAAGGAAGGAGCCAGGACAACCCAGCAGCCAAAGAGGAAAAATAAAAATCAACATGTTCTGGTTTTGTTTGGCCCTCGCAGACCTCACAGGCTCTAGAGCAGGTGTCAAGTTTCCAATGAAACAGCTTTATCTCCCAGTACAAACATCCCACTGGAGGCTGTTCCCATTGCTTCCTTTTCATCGACTGGGGACTGATTCAGCTCCCACTGAAACCAGTTGGATGTTTCCTTTTATTTTACTGTGGGTGGGATTGGACCCCTAGTGGCTGCAGACCAGCGATGTCCACAGGCGCTTGCTTGCCGGAACGAAAAGTTCACTGTTACTCTTCTTAAAACAAATGACAGTTCCTCCACCATTGAAAAGGCATCTGTTTTACAAGGACCCACACTGTGTGCTAACCGTTTCTGTTTGTGTGCCCGCCTGGCCTTGGGTAGGTGTAGTGCTTGAAAGCAACGCTGTCGCTGGCACTGCCCCACAAAGGTCACTCGTGGATTGTCTGGAGAAGCAGGATCTGCACTGGGTGTGTTTGCAGAGGTCAGCCTCAAAGCCTGTGGCCTGTTACTCGTGATTTGCGACCTGCCAGCGAGGAGCAGTGACTCCTGCCGTTCACCCGAACGATCCCGTCCTTGAAATAAAATGGCACTGCTGACCCATTGCTGGCCAGGCTGCAGCCGGTCTGCTGGGGCTGCCTTTTGCTCTAGGGCTGCCTTTTGCTCTCCTGGTGCCGCCCTGCGAACCAGGGGTTGCTGCGTCTGACGCCAGCTGTTGGTTGCAGTCACTCCCAGGAGCGCCCCGCCACACGCTCTGGCTAGAATGTGGGAGATTTGTTGTATCAAGGCAGCCATAAAAGTGAAGGAAAACAAAGCTTGAGAAAATAAACACGCTGCACCTCTGATTGGCAATCCCTTCTCCTTCATTCCCTCCCAGTTGTACTAATCGTTAGGGCTCTTGAAACGTTTCCAAAGCAGAGGAAATGAAGTTGCTGGGATGGGAAAGGATATGAAACTTCCTGAGCAGACTGAGGCACAGGTGCCCGGTATCTGTGATGTTATGCAGTATTTACCAAGGGAAATGCTGCTGCTGGATTTTTTGCATGCCTCTAAAATTGTTGTATGTCCCCTGTCCCCCCCAAAAAAGTGCCATTATGTAGTAATGCCTCTGGCTATGAGGAGATACTGAGCGCTGAACAGCTGTGATTCTTTTATAAAAAGTACTCTGGCATCTGATGCCCCCTCCCCCATTCTTGCAGCTTTCACGTCAAAGGCTCTCTAAGGAGAAAGTCACATATGAAAAAAAGATCTTTGATGGAATGAGACTATAACCAGCTACTAAATCAATTGAGTTAGGAAATTCCCATTCCTTCCTCCGTTCATCCAGAACCGTATCTCCTGTGGGAAGCCATTATTATTTGGATGTTAAAATCCTCTTCCTGTACCAAAAAACATTTCTGGAGCTGCAATAGCACAAAAACATTGTTTATTAAATCCATGGGAAAATAATTCCACCTCCAAAATGCTGAATGCTAGGCCACTGTCTGTCCACTGGCTGAAGTTCTTATACAGCTGGGAGCCCAAAGAAAATGTCTGATGACATCATCACTAAGTAATATGGAATGAAGAATGTAGATCATCATTTCACTCACACATCATTTGAGAACAGTTTCAAGAGAGGAAATGAAAAGTTACATTGTTGCCACCTGCATTGATTACTCTTACAGATTAAAGGAGCCTAAATTCCTTTTTTTCCCTCTGTTTTTAGAACAGACGATACAAAAAAGAGACACCGAGTGTGCAGGAATCCCCAGTGAATTTAAACATCAGTTCCCTTTTCCAGATCCAGGGCTTGTCCCCCAGTGAACATCAGAAGGAATCTGTAGTGCCACAAAACCAAATCTCATTCAACTAAGAGCTGCAAAAGAGGTATTAGTTCTGTGCTGCCTTTTAATTAAAGGCACACAAAGATGGTTGTTTCGTACTTCTTCAGTGGTAAATAGTGATGAGAACACAAAATCCTATCCATTTTCTGCCTGCTCTAAATTTCGCTACTACTGCATTGCATATGAGATTGTTCAGCCTGGTTTTGTACACATCCCTTTCTCTTTGAATACTTATTGCTCCAATTATCTGCGTGGTTTGAAATGAAGTTGCTAATTATTAGTAAGCCAACGGGGACAGATGGTTACTTAAACAAGACATTGTAGTTGTTTAATTGCAAAGCTTGATTTGCTTCACTTTATGCTAAAAACATTACTCTTGGCTTGATTTCAACTCCGATGAGCATCCAAGAATGCTATTGAACTCAGTGCAGAATGCTTTGGAAGTGCAGGTCTTACGCAGTATGTCATTTCCTTCCAACTACACGTCAGCAGAGTCTCAAAGTAACTTGAATTTCCACATGACTTTGATTTTTTTCTTTTCCTTTCTATATTCTCTTGTATTAGATGGTATCTCAAAGGCTCTAAACAGTCATGTGCCCTGTAGGAGGGGTCAGATCACTTCCTTGATTATTCCTAGGGACCTCTGTCAACAGTGGCCATGTGTAGTTAACCACGGGCAGAGCCTGAACCTAGCAAATACATGGTGGGACCATTATCTTGCAAAGTGCTACCAAAAGGTCTATGAGAACACATGCATGTGAGGAAGAGGTTATTGTTAGTACCAGGAGGGATGTGCCTGTTGTTTTGGGAAAAACCATGCCTTCTCCATCTTTCGTTCGGAAGGGAACAGAAATCATCGAGAGGCCTCTATGGTGAGACCTCCTGAGAATGCCAGCACTGCAAAGGCACGCTCACTGGGCCACCGGGAGCTGCCAACCACACCCATTACGCTCTGAGGCCTGTTTGAAACTTCCCCATCCCACACACATGCACACCTCACCCAGCCGCTACCGCAGCTGCTGCTGCTTTCTGCATGGTGCCTTAAGCAGCATTGCTGGTGAACAGGTAGTATTTGGTTTGCCCCGTAGAGCATCGTACACCAGCTCCAGCTAGGTGCCTTGCTTACAGGAGGCAGCGTCTGTTTTGCTGGTTGGTTTTGTTCTTGGCCAGATCACTGTACTGACAGGGACATGGACGTAAAAGAGGAAGGTTTGCCTTTTCTCTTCCTGCTCTGACATTACTGCAGTTACTGGCTCTACTGAGAGTAGATGGCAAACTAAATGCTCATGTGTTCCAGATTTTTTTCAAGTGTTCTCTTCTCCCCTTTCCATTTTGGCAGCATTTTGATAGCACCCAACAGGCCAGATTATTTAACTACTCACAATACCACATAGCAAATACATGACATACTATATACTTTTCCTTACTGCAGATCACAAAAGGTAACACTAGGACTCAAACAAAAACAGATTACCTCAGTAACTCCTGGAAAACTCAAGTGGTTAATCAGTTACCTTTTATTTACATATATATGCTTAATGCTGAATTAAGTTGTAAAAACCAAAGGCTGATTTATAGCCCCAGTCAGCCTTAATTAACATTGATTCCAGGGGAATAGTAAATGTGAATAGCCTTCACAATTGAGGTTGAACAATGAACTCACTGGGTGTTGTCCAATTTGTAGCATGATTTACATGGAAGCAAGCCCTTCTTTTTTTCTAGGGTTACCCCTTTTTCATCTGGTGTTTAGGATGGGTTATATATAATCCATAGATAGGAACATTTGCTGTCAAATATTCTCCCTGATTTAGAGTTAGCCTTTACCATGGTCTCTATAAATTAGGCAGGAAAAAAACCCAATTTGAGGCTTTGCAGGGATTTCTTGTTCTTGCAATGTGTCATCACTTGTCCATTTCATGGCATTTTTACGAAGTGGCCATAATGAAAGTCAGATTAAATGTACGGGATATATACGTTTAATCAACAGCCATTGGAGTCAGTAGTGCTGGAGGAGTTATAAAACCCCTTGTGAATGCAAATTTATTGCAAAAGAATCTGTGTCTTGGTGGTAGGAATATCTGCTGAATGGTACTACCTGACACAGAACACCTAAAACTTTCAAAAGTGAATTATTTAAGTGTAAGGTTTTGCTTGTAAAGCCGCCAGCTGCTGCATTTCAAGACTTGAAACTGTTCCAAAACATGGGACTAGGTACTTTATTTGTGCACTAGAGTAAATACTCTGATTTTACTGCCAATTTAAATGTGCTCAGTTTACAGTAATGAGCTTGTATAGGCAATACCTTGTTTATAGAAAGTGGAACAGGAAGAAACTAACATTAACCATTAACAGTAGCAGTTTCTCTTGCCTTCAACTCTAGCTTATTGCCAAATAGATCCTTCTCATATCCTATTTGAACTATTTGCAATTACTGTTCTTTTTCTAAATCTGTGGGATAAAGAGAGCATTCAATACAATAATACCCCTCGTAGTTCCAGTCAACTTGAACTGCAACACTCTTGTCATTCTCAGGCACTAATTCTTATTCCTATAATGAAATGTAATGACCTGTGTGCTTGCAAACTTGATGATAGGCGTTCTTCCCAGCAGAATGTAGTTGACATGGTTTAATCTTTTTTTAAATAAAAGATTAAACAGACCACTTCTCTATGGGAAGAGAATTGTGATTGCTTCTACTGCTCAGGTTCTTGTACTCAACCTGTTTTATTCTTTCAAGACAGATCGCACAGGGAACCTATCTATGTACATACTGTAACCTTAAACAACCATCCTTACATCTCTTTTTACCATCTGTTCCTGAAGCTGCAAGCTTTTCTGCCTTCCACTCCCTCCTCAGTGCACCCCCATGCACTCTGCGCATGGAGTTAACTCCACTGAATGCAATGGAAAAGACCTCAGTAAAATCCATCTTCCACACAGGTCACAGAGTTTCTTTGTTTCACTTACTTACACTCTGAAAAGTGACAATGATACACCAGAGGATTTTGGCTGATGGTGTTAGTCACTAGAGATCACACTGGTGATTCTTTCATTACCATATTTTGTCTGGGTTCGCTCCAAAATGTCCTAATGGGGCCAATATTTCAGTTTGCAAAGCAGTGTAATCAACTGAGCAGGAAGACACCACCCACGGCCTGAGGACCCTACCGCCCAAGGACGTGAACAGGTTCAAGATAAATGCACTGAAAAAAAAGTGATAGATGGGCAATGGTGTGGTAGGTCCTGGCTTCATCTACCACTGAAAACCAAAACAAAAAGGGGGGTAAGTAAAGAAAGGATGGACTCTGAAATGCAGGGAAAGGCACACAGTGAAGTGGCTGAGGTTAGAGGCATGGGGAAGATAAGGAAACACAACGGTCACACATCCATAAAAGCAAAAGGGCGTGTGATGGTTGGTTTCTATGCACAGCTGTTGTATCACCAGTCTTTTCCAGGCAGGCACAAGTTCCTTCCGCCCATGTCCTTAGTCAGCTGGACATGAGTCATCTCTGAACCAGAAGCTGTGTCACCGCAGTTAGTGTGGCACTGAGCCTGAGCTAATAAGCCCTGCTGAGAAGAGCACAGCTACATGGCTTCCATTTGGCTTGGAGAAAAGGTTGAGCAAGCTCATGTCTGGCAACAGAAAGCTGTACGTCGCCTTCATGTGCAAATATGAGTGTGAAATTGCTTTAGGTTCTTCAAAATGCACAAGCACCTCACTATGGCCTCACCAGGTTAATTTCTTTTATGGACACTTAATATCCTTTGGTGTTGCAACTGTTCATCTTGAGCCTTCAGTTTGTATTTTCTCTTGGCTGTCTTTTTTTTTTAGAACAGTGTTGGGGTTTTTTTCCCAGCACAGTTTTTTCTCACCAGTTTGTAACCAGCTCCCTTCCTTCCTTACAGGAATGTTAATGCTTTGGTGATCCTCTTTCCTTAAACACCTGATTTTGATCCCGATGCTTTTTTTGCCATCAGACAAGTTGTAAACTCTTAAGTTAGAGTGAGTTTTGAACTATGTAGTTGGCAGGCTGGTGCAGCTATCCTCCTTGTACTATTCCAAGGCTAAAAAATCATCAGCAGCTGATCCGTAATCATATCGTACTATTCTTTGAGTAGAAAGGACCAGTGAGAATTGCATTAATTTACACTTGAAAAATGTAATTTTTTTCATCCTGGTTTTGCCACATCAAACCTTGCTGTAAAGAAAACAAACAAAAAGGGAACTGATAACCTGACACCATTTAAGCAAAGTCCTTACATATGAACTGCATTCCATCATCTCCTTGAGCTCATCTGGCTGACCTGAGCCATGTACCAGTACAAAGATAACAGCTGCTTTATTGCATGGTAGTGAGACAACAGAAAGGGCAAGATTAAAGAGGTGGCAGAGTTCTACTCTGGACAAGTTGTCTGTGACGTTTATTATGCCTCATCAGTGGGACAGGTTTTTGTCCCCATGTCCATGATGGTTCCGTGAGGAAAATGGACCAATGCTCAATATATTGTCCATTCTTGTTCCATAGCCATGATCTAAAAAATAGGCCAGTTTCTACTACCTGAGTATCTCTGAGTAGAGCTGAGACTCCTGATTTTACCCATGCAGATGTAGGGTCTGTGGGTTACAGAGAGCTCTGCTTTGCTCTGCTTTAACTGGAGAAAGGTCCTTGTCTCTATGGACACAACTCCCTCCTGCAAAAAAGGGTGGTGAACTTTCAGTTTGTCTAGGGGTGAACTCCTCCCTCGTTTTCCTTGAGTGATCTATTTCATGTTTGCTAATAAAAAAGTGCATCCTGTTCTTGAAACTCATTCAGTATGGCATGTCTGCAGCTACCAGTAAAAATCTATGTTAAATAAACTCACTTGTCATTACCTCTCTCAAGACAGCTCTTGTCAGCACCATTAAAATTCAAATTTGGTTTGCCCATAACAATCAAAATGATGTAAACACTGACAAAATGTAACAATTTCCATTGTTCCAAGCAGATAAGCAAGTTAATTCTGTGCTGCGAGCCATCACTGCGGCCATAATCAACTGACTGTGTATTGAAGAACTGTGATGTTTGAGATTATTCAGCCTTAACTGGCTTGTATCAGTGACCAAATGTTTACTTACCAAATTGAATGATTACTCCAAATCCTTGTCTTGTCTCCAGCAGTTTCAAGGCTTTTTCTCTGATACAGATATTTATTTTATTTTAGTTACAGTTTTTGAACCAAATCTGAATGTCAACCAAGATAGTTTGATGTTGCTTCTATAGTAACACTGCCACAGAATACAGACAGGCATCAGGGGCTGACCCTTGGTGTGAACTCTTGAGAACTGATTTTCACAGGCATAAATAAGTTTTGACTCTTTTGTACTAGAATCTGCAGCGCTCCTCGGGAGTTGGTTGTTACATACATTCCTGTTTGCTCCTGCAGGAGGGCTGATTACTCTTCTTCCTCTTCCAGATTTTCATCAATAATGAGTGGCAAAATTCTGAAAGTGGGAGAATATTCCCAGTGTATAATCCAGCGACAGGAGAGCAGATCTGTGAGATCCAGGAAGCTGACAAGGTAATGCATCCTGTGAATGGGTAGAAAAGTACAACTAGATCAAAGCGCCAGATCCAGAGTAGCACTTTTATTTATCACAGTTCCGAAACACATCGCGTGAGTGAGGTTGTACGAAAGCACATTCCATAAGCCTGGTAATGTTCTTTACCTCAGTGCCTATAGTTTCTTTTTTCTTTCTTGACAGGTTGATACGGACAAAGCAGTGAGGGCAGCTCGCCTTGCCTTTTCTCTAGGTTCAGTCTGGAGGAGAATGGATGCGTCGGAAAGAGGCCATCTTTTGGACAAGCTAGCAGACTTGGTTGAAAGAGACAGGGCAATTCTTGCTGTAAGTGGCACGTGAAAATCAACAGTCAGGTTTACATTCTGAGAATAAATTAGTTCATAAATGTGTTAAAGTGAGCTAACATTTGAAAACTGCACTCAGCTGATGGCTGAGATGGCTGACTGTCTACTTAAGACATGATCCAAAGCTCATCAAAGTCTTCCAGTTGACTCAAATGAGCTTTAAATTTGATGTCAGAGAAACAAATGGGCGCGCACACACGTGTACACCTGTTATGTGTGCTTGTAACTCTTCTCAAATAAAAACCAGAAGACTGGTGAAGTGCTTTATGCACATATGAATGAAATGGCAGGTGAAATGCCTACTGACACTCAGCTGGGAACGAGAATTCTGGGTACTGTGCTAGTTTGTTCACATATGAAGCCATCTAAGCAGTGGTATTGTTAATGTTGTTTTCCGCATGTCAAGTGCTTTGAACTAAGCTGGTGAACATCTTAATTCCAGCTTTGTCAACACTTAAATCATCTTACCACCAGTGTATACTGTAAAATCGCCACGGGGAGAAGGAAGTGCACAGCAAATCAACTTTAGTCTGCCTGTCATTTGATTTGTATTTCTACAGCCAACTACTTTACTGAATTGCACTGCAGGCAGTGCCATTAATTGCTCTTGGGGATATAAGTCAGTGCAGAAGTAGGCCTCCATTCTTCTCCACAGAAACTCATTTGATGGTTGGTGTGTTACACATGGGCGTACTTTGCCCATTCTTAATGATTTCTATTAGACAGCTATTGAAAATGAGTTAAGCCACTCAGTATCTTAGGATATTTTATTGGATTCTTTTTGCTAAATGATCTTAGGAACCCCTAAGAGGATAGCTTATAAGATACTTTTAAAATAGGAATATTAGCTTAAAAATAAGGACATTAGCTTGTTAATTTATGAGCTTCCCTAGAGGAGAGTTTGTTTATTTGATGGCAATAAATAAACTGGCTGTACAGTATAGATATCTCAGACCTCAGCAGGAGTCTTGGCAGCCACATAGAGAAATTTTTATATTCACATCAATTTTCTAAAGAGGGATATGTCCATTCTTCTCTTTATGGATTCAGATCATTAATACGAGGTTACAAGGAGCCCCTTCTCAGCTGTTATCATTAACATAACAGAACCTAGTTTGACAGGCATTTTTATCTTGGCTCCCGATTAAAGCAATTTAGCATTTATGTATCTGGACCAAACACAGTGGTGGTGAGGTCCAAAATACACACAGGCACATGTACATGCATGTGGATACACCCACAAACCCACAAGACAGACAGAGAGACAGACACACATAAGCACACACGCACGCACACATTCTTAAAAATCACAGTCATCCCAGAATACTCCAGAAGGAACCAGATTTTTTTTAAAGAAAGTGCTTTTTGTTCACATTTGCAAAAAGAAGTAACAAAGGGGGTCAGATAGCTGGTCTGAACCCTGTGGGTTAAGAACATGCCAAGGCATAACTGGTTGGTCTTCATTAAAATCTGTCAAGATTGAGGAGTTCTCAAGACATTGAATACTAATACACTACAATACCCTAAAAAAGCTTCCGTGCTTTTATCTCTTAACTTTTTCTTGTCCTCTAGACTATGGAGTCACTGAACAGTGGCAAACCCTTCCTGCAAGCTTTCTACGTAGATCTTCAGGGAGTCATAAAAACCCTGAGGTATTATGCCGGTTGGGCAGACAAAATCCACGGAATGACCATTCCTGTAGGTAAGGAGGATTAAAGCACAGACATGCACCTAAACCTTTCTCAGGGCCAAATGGCTTATAGATTACAGCTTCATGAAAGGCAGAAGAGGACCTGGGTTTGGTCTTGTAGTGTGTATCATGTTGCTGAAGCAGATGTTTTAAAGTCAGCAAGGGCTGGACTAGACGACCTGCTGTTGTTCTTCCCTCCACACACATCCCAGAGTGTTTTGTTTCTTTTGCACATGTCTGAGAAGCAGAATACCCACAGTTAAATACTGTTACACTTCTAAAAATGATGCGGTATAAGCCTGAAAAATACCTTGGAACACATGAAAACAGTGTTAGCTGCCTGTTTAAGACATAGTATGCTTATGTATATATCTTGTTTATATATGTCTTCTTACTGCTTATGCAAATCCTTTTACTTAGGACTAACACTGGATCCAAATTCATTTACACTTTGAGAGACTTTTTAATGTTACTATAAAGAACTGTACCTAAGTATCAGATATATTTTGCTATATATTTTTCTTGAAATTAGTCAGTGGGATGAGTTCTATATTGTATGTATGAAATAAATTTTTATGAGTGCCAGGAAATTAGTTATTCTGCTCTTATTTTTTGCTAAAGAGGTAAGAAAAGAAAAAGTCCTTACCGTTTGGGGCTTTTTTATTTCACAAGGTCCTGCCCCTCCCTCCCAGCTGTTCAACAAAACCAGGCTGCACTTTCTCTTGTGAGTCTGGACTAGATGTACCAACTGCTGTAATTATGCAGAATGGCACATGATAGCAAAGAATGATTTTATGCAGGTGCAGTCATTAAGATAAATGTACTCATCTTTACCAGCATAAACCAAATCTTTGGAAAAACAGTAAGGAAAACCAGAATTTATTCTATGGATTCTTTTTGGCTCCATGGTGCACAGTGTTTGTTGCACATGCATGTTTATTACACGCCATTGAAGGAGACCAGGAAGGCACACTCACAAGTAAATGAATTTTGCCATTGCCTATTTCCATGAAAGGCCATTATGTATCGTGCTACCTGCAGTGCACTGGCCTGCCTCTGTACAGCAAAGCACAAAACTATCAAAGTCAGGTAAATAGATACATTGAAAATATGGCCCCAAAATTTTCAAGAGGAAAATGGATCATATAACATTTATTTCACCATTACTCATCACAGTGTTTCAGCTTACTAAAGTTTCAGTGTGAACTGATCAAAGTTTAGCATCACTGGTATATTTTCACCCAAGAAATGACAATATTAAATTTCAGGTGCAGACTCTCCTGTAAGGACTTTTGAAGATTTCACAGTCATTTAGGCTGACACTCATAAATCCTGGTTTTGCTGCTTGCGCTTCACATTTAAACATGCAAACGTGCAGAGCACACCATGAATTCATACATTCAGCAAATTTCCTGTTCCCTAATCCCTTTCTCCCTGGTCAGTGAATGCCTCCTTCTCACTCATTAGCCCTGCAAGTACACAGAATTTAGGTCAGTCACCAAAAGGCATTGCCAGGTTAAGGAGAGTAAATATTCTCTGCTTTTTCTTGTCCTTGAGTGGTGTATTTTTTGTTAAGTGAGGTGGGCCGTGCTGGGGGAGAGGAAGGCACATCTTCAGCAGGCCTTCCTAAATGCAAACTTCAATGCTTAGAGACACAGTTATCAGTGGTATAGAATCCTCACTCTGCTCAGCTTTTCAAGGTATTAATTAGTTCTTCCTCTTGGTTTACCATGCCTCTGTATTCCTCTAGGTTCACACCATAAACTTGTCATTCTCATAAGGCTATTTTAGAGCAAGGCCAGTGTTAGGCAATGGTGCTCTTTGCATTCACTTACCATCAGCTCACCAAAGGGAACCAAACAAGGTGATAAAAACAAAATTAAAACTCTATTAAATATCCCTCTTTCTGTTCAGTGTGCCAATAATTCTGAAACCTCCCAATCTTTCACCTGTTTCTGTTGAGGTTTTCTTTTCCTCTAAAATAAAAATAGGTGAGTGCTAGACAACTAGAAGAACAATATGTTTTATGGTCACATTCCTTTTGGTCCCAGAGCTGCCCTTTGCTTGCTCCCATACATAAAGTCTTGATGACTTACATTAAAACTGAGTGAGGCGAGGCCAGAAACTGTTACACCAATAGACTGAGTGCAAGCAAAAATGTATCTTTAAATAAATATATGATATAATACAGCTTAAAGAACCAACTTGGCTCTCCTCACCCACTTGTTTGCTGTGTCCTGCTGTATGAAGCGTGTGACAGTGTTATGATTGATACGCAAATAAAATATCCAGGACCGAGATTCCTGATGGGAATCTGAGCAAACAAGCACACCTGTGGAAGGTATTGCTGTCTCACAGTGAGATCCTGGGATAAATGGGGCTCGTTTTCTGATTAAAAAATAAAAATCTTTGGGCCAGTTGCTAAGAAGCTGCAAATTGATCTGGCTTTATTAGTGTCAGTGAGGACTGAAGAAGGCCAGTCTACATCAGCTAAGAATATTAAAAATAACTTTTAAGACAATTTTTTAGATTGGATGTGGGAGCAGAATTCAGTCCCTCTCAGGCAATGTTGTTCTCGCTGCCAGCTAGGAGAAGGGTAAGAGTAACAATCATCAGCAAAAGCATCTTAGAATAAACATGACGTGTATAAACTAATCTGAAAACTCTAAAACATTTAAAAGCCTTCTCTGATTTCTGAGCACACAGAAGCTGTCTGTGCCTACCGTTCAGAAAAAGAGCGAGTCACTTCATCAGTGCTGCGTTACTTTGCCATGTAACAGTTCCTTTTACATTATGGACAAGACAGCTTTTAGATGTATCTTTGGCCTGTCCAGAGGCATCTGAAGATCTGAATAACTTCAAGTCGCATATGTTCTCAAGATACTTTTGGAAAACAACCTCAAAAATCCCATCTTAACAGTAAGTCTGTGGATGATGAACTTTGGAAGTAGGTGTCAAAAAGGACAGCTGTCTAGAGTCTACTGTAAGAAAGCAGGGCCAGCAACTCTGCATGGGAGGTAGTGCTCTGTGGAAGAAGGTTCTGCCCACATTTGGTAGAATTAGCCACCATTTGTCTGATTTGGCAAGCAGGTTCAGGTTATCTATAACTTTATGTTTTGAAGCACGCAGACATGTGGCAGTGATTATGCAGTGACGATCTGAAGTCAGACAGTGCTAACATAACTGTGTTACTGTTATGTTGTCACCATCCTTCTGGTTGAGAATCCACCTCTCACAGTACTACTGAGTACAAGCTGGTATTTTTAGCTGTCTCCTCTGCGTTCCTCTTGATCACTTAGAC
The DNA here is from genome assembly GCA_020800305.1 of Porphyrio hochstetteri. NCBI lineage: Eukaryota > Metazoa > Chordata > Aves > Gruiformes > Rallidae > Porphyrio > Porphyrio hochstetteri. Next base: position 6,511,828 of record CM036915.1, on the reverse strand, counting down.
AGCTTTGCCTGTATATTCTTCTCTGTATTTTGACTTCTACTTTACTTCTTCAGTCTGGTCTGATGATGATTCTTCCTCTGGTCTGTGACCTACTGCTAAGATCTGTGAAAGATAACCTAGAAAATCAAACTATTCATCTCAGCTTGAGAAACAAATATTTTCATCTCCATTCGGAAGTTGTTTGGATGCTGCATCAGGAGATCAAAACAATGCAATGACATTTTGTCAATGCAGAGCAAACTGATTGATCAACTATTTTCTTCCTCTTTTACCTGATATGAATCTCTTTTTCTCTCTCACCCTCCCTTTTTTATTTCCTCTGTTTTGTCCCTTGTCTGGACTGCAGACTATTGTTACTTTCTCATAATTATACTGTGTCTAGCCCCCAGCTAATGTATTAGCTACTCTAGCTCAGGTTTCTCCTGAGCAAATCCCATAAAAGTAGATGTACAGAAATAAGCAGACCTGAAAAGAAGTTATTTCTAATCAAATTCAAGTTGAAGTCTTTACTTAAACCCAAGAAGCTTTATGGATTAACCCATTTATTGTTACCAGATGTATAATCGAGGACATTGCAGCAGGTTCTCAAAATGTCCTCTTCGTTGTGCAGTTAGGTCTTTCCCCAATACTGAATGAAGGTGGCTGCAGCTCCAGGCTGAGTGGGGTAGAGGCCACAGCTGCCTGTGTGCTCTCACACCATGTGCAGAAAGGCACTTACCCCTGAGCTGGACAGTGACATGGGAACAAAAGCACTGTAATCTCTCCTCCTTGTATTCCCTTCCTCCATCTGACCATTTCCTATCCTGGTAGATCATCTCCTGTGATTGAGCCTAGGTAACCTTCTCATCATTACCACATACTTAGTTGAAATTATTTTTCTAAGCAAAGAGATTCAGATTTTTCCAGATGACCAAGTGCTACAGGCCAAGGGGCACATTCAGTTCATGCCTTTGGCGCAGCTCTTCCTTCCGCTGCAGCCTCATTGAAAAACATACGGCCTAAGTTCAGAGGTGACTGGAGCCTGGGCTACTTTATACAGCTACAAGACTCACTTTGGGTACAAAAGTGCTATAAATCTACTTTGCACAGATGTGGGCCAAGCACGCTACCAAAACTGATGGTTAGACAATACCTTAACCGGTGCCTACACACAGCGTGTCATCTTCCTGCACCTGATCAATGGGGAAGAAACCTACATTGTACCACAGCACGTGTAGCTTCGGCACGTACCCCCAGACCACAGCAAGCACTGAGGCAGCAACAACTGTGCAGCTTTGTGAAAGAGCATGAACTCCATCAGTCCCCATGACAAGCCCTTACACCAGCACAGAGGCCTGCTGCTCTGAGCAGGCCAGGCACCTGAAAGGTTCCCACCAACCGCAGGCCTGACCCCAAATCACAGATCTGTTTATTTCATGACCTGACTCTGGCTGCCCTAAGCCCAACAGTGCTTTAGTTAAGGACTGCAGATCTAGCACAGCACTCACTTTAAGTAATGATAGCTCTCACCCCCACCCCTGGAGTTCTTTGCCATTTTTGTTCATCAGGACCTTAAAAATAATCACCAGATCAGAGTTGAGTAATTCCCTTTAACCTCATACCATCCACACCTGTTGTTTGTGAACATAAAGACTGCTTTTCCTGCATCTTTGTTGTAAGGATCTTTCCATCTTTCCTAGTCAATATTCTTATTTCTGTCAGTAGTCCAGTGAGAAAAGCCCACCATTTCCAAATTACCAGTGACTTGGTCCCTTCATTCAATCATTCACCTGTACCTTCCTCAAAGGTTTGTGAAAACTTTTCTTATTCTCTGTTGACTTGTTTTCTAGCAGCATTCAACTTTTCCCTGCCAACTTAAATTGACTGCCTATTTAGCTTGGGGCCATTTCTGATGCAGGCTGTGTTCTGCAAGCCAGCTATCAGAGCATGGCTATATGATGACCCCTGTGGTTTCCTTAGTGTTGTCTGCTGCAGTAAATTCTGCTCAATTACACATCAGTCACAGGCTTCCCCTTCTCATTCTGCATTTACAGAGTGTAGTATATCATTCTCTTACATAAAATTGCCCGTATCTTCAACAGAAAATGAAGTGAGATGTATGTTACTCTACATGTTTACATCTGCTCTACATTGCTGTGTTCCAGTCATGCCTTAAAGGAAATTGCCTTTGTGACTCTTCCTTCACTCCTCTCACCCTGAAATGAGCAGAGGCACAAAGCAGGTTACTTTCTGATGGGATGCCTGCTTCCTTTGTTCTACAGAAAGAACAATTAGGTTGCTCCTGAACCTAGGTTTCCCATGCTGGCTCATGAAAAAACATTTCCATGACTTCTTTATTTCTTTTACTGCCATCAAAGGCTGATCCTTAGAGTGTTCCCCCCCTCCTTTTTTTTTTGTTCTGCCAAGTCAAACTACACTTGAGAGTAACCATGCTCATCTGTTTCAGATGGAGATTATTTTACATTTACAAGACACGAACCCATCGGAGTGTGTGGACAGATCATCCCTGTGAGTATCTCTACTAGCACTTTCTATTTATTTTCATTTGAACCAGCTCTCTTTAAAGACACATAAAACATGGTCCTCAGCTATGTGTGTTTTCCATTACGAAAAAAGCTGAGCTCATATTGTTGACATATCTTTAACAGCCTCCCTGCAAATGCTTATTTGAACATGCTAATAGGGTTTAGGCTCTGTTATTAGGAGTTAAGTTCTCAAGTCATAGAATTCTCATGATTAAAACAAGCAAAGCAAAACACAGTGTTAATATGCTGTCAGTGGTTATGGATGTTCACACAACTTATGGAAAATTGATGCTTTGCTGTGGTAGTCTTTTTATTTATTTAGTTTTTACTGTGATTTAACAGGCTCCTCAGTTCCTGGGAGAATGTGATGCATTTTAATTCCATTCTTTCCTGCTATTTCTTTTACAAGGCTGGAGGAGAAAAGGAAACTCCCGGAGACATATCATTACAATTAACATTGTGGAGCTAATAAAAGACATGAAATGTTTGTTTTATTTGTTATAAGAGAGAAACACAGCATTTCATCAAATCTAATACTCCCCCTACACCCCAATATACATTCTTAATATACTCTTGCTGAACACTGCATGGGAATTACACTGAGAAGCTAACTTTTTCAGAAGAACCAGTTAACTGGCTTTGGCAGAAATTTCAATGGGAGGCTCACATAAAGCTATTAAATATTGTGTGGAAGCTTTTTTCCTTGATAAAGCACTGGGGAACTAATCAGGACATTCTCTGAAATTTTTGTTGATTTTTTTTATTTTGTTCATGTTAACCACAGAGCCACTAAACAGCAACATGCAGCAATTCTATTAAAAGAGGAGCAGCCAGAAAAGATTATTTTAACAATGTTAAGCCCCTTTCCTCTATTCATATTTGTTGTTATTTCATGTCTTTGTTAAGGGGTGGCTATTGTGTTTGGCACTCCGTAGAAACTCAGAGAAACAGGCAAACGACTCAGAGAGTCTGTGGCTACATCCGTCCTGCAAACACCTACGCGCTCTCCTATCTTGGTCTGTGAGTGGTCCTTATGAATGAATGCTTCCACAGCTCTGTCCCCACTCTTCAGCCAAGCACAAGGACGAGCATTTGCAAAATGACAACCCCAACATCTAACCCCAAAGTTGCTGGACATCTCTTAGGCTTGTCTCATTGAGCTTAACTGACAGATCCGTTGAAGGAACTTGGGCAGCAGCTGAAGATCACACCAAAGGCAGGATTTATTTAGTTTAGATGTGTAAATTGCTTTGTTCAAGGTACCCAGCCATCTACCCTACTTGTTCATTCTTCCCCCGAGTTTGTCCTCCAAAACCTCAACATGGCTGTCACACACCTCCCTGCTAACACTGCTGCTGATCTGTTCCGTATTTCCTGCACTGCTACCAGTCCCAGAGTGCAGGCTCCAGCCGCTGTGTGCACTTAGCCGTTACACCAGCAAATACCTTATTACAAAAATAATATTAAACAGCAAGCCTAACACTAAACTCCTCATCCCCTCTCACATCCTAGCTTCCATCAAAACATACGCTCTTTGGCAGCTTTGTAGCATAAACAGGGTTATATACTATGCTATAAAACTCATCAGAGGTCTCTTTGCAATACCATTAGAAGCACAGGCTGTCAGCACGCTGTTGGCTCTATAGCTCCCCTCCCAGGTTTATATACTGGAGATGGAATTAAAACATCACTTTGTCTCCAGAGTTTATAAACAACTGAGGGAGTAAAAAATTGGGTGTTCGGTGAAGGAAAGACAGTTGTGTATTTTTTCAAGCTAGCCAGGGGCTAGAGAGATGTCTGTGAGAGTGGCAGCTGATATGCATCAGGCAGTAACATGTTCTGGCCAGTGGCTGATTCTTTGTGCCTGATACTTTCTATTTTCTTTCCAAAGGAGATTATTATATGCATTTATAAGAGTGACTGTGGAAATGCAGTTATTTTATTACTCTGGCATTTCCACTGAAATCAGCAGGACTATCTGCTTAACCTGTTAGGATCAGGCCTCGATGCAGAAAGGCTTGTTCTTCTTATCTTTATCCACAATTATTTGTGCCTGAAACTAATATAATTCGTTACATCTGCTGCTGCAGTTAAACGAAGTTGAAATTAATTACGATACAGAATTTTATATCAGCAAAGTGTTCCTTAACTTGGTTTTTACTGTTCTTTTAACATTTTCTGTATAAATGCTCAGTAAGAAGTTTTCAGGAAAATGAAATGCTTTGACCGAGCATCGACATTTATGGGGTTTTTTACTGTAATCCCATCAATTAAGGATTGTATAAATCTGAGTATAAATTTTATATCTTAAAATGTATTCAGGGATAGGAAATTGGCATCCACAAAAACGTCAACGTGAACAAAAAGTTCTTTCCAACTCTATCAGCCTATTTGTCATGAGAGAATTAGAAGTGCCAATTGCAAAACAGTAAATGAAATAAAAGTTGTGACTAACAAAATTAACAGATAACAGAAGATTCTTTTATGAAGACTGTGGGTGGGGGCTGTATTTCTTTGAACAGGAGAGAAAGAACTAAAAGGTCACTGTTGTCGCTTTCTTAATGGCAGTAATTAAAAAAAAAATCCTTGCTTTGTGCTGGGAAAGATTTATGTTGAGGATCAGCCTGAGAAATAAGTGAGGTAGCAGCTTGACATCTTGAAAACAAAACACCACTGCAGTATTTTTCCATCTATCAACTTTTATTTTTTCCTGCAGTGGAACTTCCCCCTGCTGATGTTTGCATGGAAGATTGCTCCAGCTCTGTGCTGTGGCAATACAGTAGTTATTAAGCCAGCAGAACAAACACCACTCAGCGCTCTCTATATGGGAGCCCTCATCAAGGAGGTAAGAATAATTGACAGGAATAATGTCTCTGTCTCTCCTTGTGGGGAAGGAACTACTGGCACATGTCTGGTTTAACATGCTCTGTCACTTTTCACAAATCATGCTTCCCTTCATGCATTCCTATTTCAACAGGCTGGCTTTCCACCAGGAGTTGTCAATATTTTGCCAGGATTTGGTCCGGTTGCTGGTGCAGCCATGGCATCTCATGTGGGCATTGATAAAATTGCTTTTACTGGATCCACTGAGGTAAGAAGTTTCACGGATACATCACTGTAAAATGTGAGCAAATACCTGGGGAGATAGTACTGTCCTTGTGCTCCATTTCTCACTGTCACTGAGTAGAAGAGCTACATCTAAGTAACAGGGTCTGTCCCTCCCAGCTAATCACATGTACTGCAGTACTTCCAAAGCAGAAATGGCTCCTTTCCTCCAGCCCCTGCTGTGCTCGGCACCTCAGCACAGGAGATATGCCTGGAAAAATATTGCTGGGATTTCCTGTGGGCTTATGAGGATGTGGATCACGTGCAAGTAGGCAGAACATCCCGAGTGTATCACAGCACACACAAATGCTGCCTTAGTATCCATAATTTGTGTGTATTGGTGTACTTCAGGAAAAGGGGAGAGGAAGGGAGCAAATTGGGGCAAACGTACTTCAACTTTGATGCTGGTCAAGTATAGGGTGTGTAAGAAGGAGGTCTAAAAAGGGAAGGAGTGCGGGGACAAAAGGACATTGTCCAAGGTGTCTGTTCCCAGAATGATGTAAAGAAGCTGGCCAAAAGATGCAGTCAGTTGTCTCTTGGATGCCAAAATATCATGCTGTGAGTCTGTGATGCAGATATTACAGAGTGGGTTTTGGTCTTAAAAACAAAGGCTGTGATCCACAGAAAGAGGAACGAATCTCTCAAAACTCAGAGGGTATCTTGCTCTCAAATATGTGCAAAGCTGGCTGTTATCAGGGTTGGGGTAGGGATGATAGAGGTACTCCAGACTGAAGTCACAGGAGAAGGGGCCTTATCTCATCATCTGAAGGCAGACAGAAAGGAATCTCGGTGGGAGTTTCGGGGCTGGTTATATTTAAAGAGTGCTAAACCCCAGCCTTTTCAATTCAAAATCTGACAAACTATTGTATGGAGGGAGCTAAACCCCAGGGATCCAGTCTCTCTTTGATATGTTTACCTCCCACTCATGGCAGTGGGAGGCTTTATGCATCCCAGGGATACTGCTCTTCACAGTGAGTCAGTTTGGTTTTGATTTGAGTTGATAAATTCCCTGACCAAGCAGCCTTACCAGCTATGTGTAGGTATCTTCCTGGTGGGGCCAGGGATTGCAGAGACCAGCTCAATTATTTCAAATCAATGATTCTGGTGGAATTATCCTGCAATTGAGTTTGGAAGTCACCGTACACGAGCCTAAATTGCCAGTAAAATGTAGCTGCAGTCATATGCCTAATTTGCACACACACAGTTGTTCTGCAATTACTAAATGCCTGTACATGATTTTTTAGTGGCAATTTTAGATTATAATACATGCAGGTTACTTTCTAAATCAATGGCAACATCAGATTTCAGATTATCCTGTGGAATTACTCTAGTCATTACATCTTCTGTAACCAATTTCATTTAGCATCCTGGAATATTGAAAACTTTAATATGAGCTGATTGCCCCCCATAAATTAAGTTGAAACAATTGTTTTCATAAAGATATGTGGTCTCTGTTTAAGATAAATATTCTATTATACAGGATGTTGCACTGTTTGGAGGAGGGAAAATACAGATGGGTTAGGTTTCAAAGTTGTCTTTTGTAGCCAAAATAAATTTTTATTGTAGTTCCAGACAGCTTTAGTTTTAATAGGCGTTTAAACTCAAAAGCTGTGGGTTTTATACTAACTCAGTGCCTACCTTTAAAAGCCTTACTAATAGGAAGTGAAAAGCATTACAGAGATGAAAAAGCAATTCTCTAAGAACCTAAAGCAAGAACAGATGGAACGTTTTAATGTAGAGTTAGTGTAAACTATTCCATATTGTTTCTGATTTCCTGTAACACTGAATTTTTGTAACAGCAAGTCAACATTGTAACATTTTAAGCAGAATGCTACGATAGGAGCTGTACTATAGTCTTTGACCTGTCCAAAACACAATTTCAATTTCTAATGAAATAGTAATAGCAATATTTTGTCTCCGGTCTTGTCTGAGGCATGTCAACTGTACACTCCAGTGATGTGGATCTCCGATAGCCGTCACCCCATCAACTTCCATTCCCCCATTTCATCCAGGTGCTAGTTAAGGCTGTTAATACTTGAGCAAGTTAATGGTAAAACCTGTCAGTACAAAAGCAAAGATCTTCACGTTTAGATGTCAGAAGCACAGGTTTTTCCCAAGTTTTCATTGTAAGAGTCTTTGGGAAAAAAAGAGATTCTTTACCTTTGAAGTACATACTTACAGCTAATGAAAACTCCCCATTTGCCCGTAAGAATCACAAACCCCAAGCTATTCTTATCTATTTCCTGCAAAGTTTTTTTTAAAGGCAGAAACAAAAAAAAAAAGGCTGATTTTTTTCCAAAATTTGTAGAACCCAATCCACAGAAATACAAGCCAAAAGGCCAAGTACATGACCTTCACTCAATAAAGCCTGACATAGCCACACCAAAGATCCTTCCAGCCTAGCACCTTATCTTGCAACATGACCAGTACCAGATGCTTACAGAAGAAGAGAGCACGCGTAGAGTGATCCTTTCCTTGCTGTAGCCTCAACAGCTTCTGGTAATCAACAATTTAAAGACTTCCTGAGCCCCAAGATGTATGTGGACATTTATATTTAATACCAACCAATGGCCTTGTTCCCCATGCATTAATCCAGGACCTCTTGAAACTCCTGGTGATTGTGAGGCCTTGAGCCCAGGCCTATGGGACAACACATAAATGACTTCTAATTTATGATACTGATTTCTAATTTATGATGCTAGTCCAGTTTGCACTATTTCTTTTCGGGTTCTTAGATTGTCTAGTGCTTTGAAAATTGCTTTAAGTGCTACTATTTACTTTTCAAACACTCCCCCCCAATAATATGTAGAAAATCACAGAGAGCTCTTTGTCTGTGGTACTGTCACTGTTTGATTCCACTTCTCTCCCTCTTTCCTTCTGACCCCTCCTTTTATGGGTTAGCTTGCGCACATGAAAAGAGCAGCCTGCCAATTCTTTCATCCCCTTAGCCTGACCCTCCTATGGATCTCCTCTCCCAGTCCCCAGCGCACAGGTCTCCTAACTCTTCCCCCTGCAGCTCACTGGGAAGGGTTCTGCAGGTACCTGGCAGGCTATGAATTTAATTTTGACAACTGTCATACTGAAAGAAAGAAAATCATACCGAGTATGAAAGCAAGCCTAAAAATATTGGGCCACCTTAGAGTCCAGCAGTTTTCTTGGCCTCTCTGCTTTCTTTGGTTCATAGTCTTCAGCAGCTTGTTTGGTATGGGCATTTTAACAAAAGTTTATTTTTACTGTGTTCTTTTTAGTGAACCAGGGCTAATCCATCATTCTCCTTAATTATGGCAATCTCCTCTCAGGCTTCACTGACACATTTTTTTTCCTCATCTTCCACAATGAGATGAAGCTTGAACTGCCCAAACCAATCTTTCTTCCAGGCAGTGTGACCGTATCAACACTTGCTCCTATCCCTTTCCTACTTTCCCTTGAAAGCCCATAATCAATTTAAATATGTCATTACATCTTACTGGATTTCTCCTTGATCCTTCTGGTCCCTAGACGTAGGGTGAAACTCTCCCTCACCAGGACTGTGGGCATGGCTCTGCAAAGCTCAGCTATCTCCCACACTGTCCAGTTGTTCACTATATGTGCCTTTCCTTTTGACCCTGCCCCTGTCTGCCTTAGCTTCTTCACTGTTCCATGTATTCCTGTCTATTTGCATTCCTTTTAAAAAAAATGACTAGCAACAATTGAATTAAAATAAGCCTCTTTGATGTATCTTTTCCTAGCTTAAGAACAGATCCAAACTGTGGATCTGCTGTTTACCCATGCGCCTGCTGTTGGGCTGCAGAGCTCATAAGTACAGGAGAGGTTATACAAGTTTTTTTCCAGATAAATGAGCAGTAGAGTATTTGCAAGACAAGTGTTTATGCAGGGACAATTTCTTTATGTGTCAGAACTGCAAAGAGGTTCTTCTTATTACCTTATTTTCTGGAAAAATTTTTGCTAAATGTAAAAGGCGACAGGCCTGCAAACAGCAGAGAAAAGCAGACATCAGAACCTGCTTTACTCTTCTTTTGCATTTATTTCCATGCAAATCTGTGAATTTACAGGCTTTGTGAATACAGCTGTTTGACTGCTGTGAGCAATGTAGCCGTGTGTGTATGTGTGCTTCATTTGAACAGGAACTCTGTGTACCTGTGAACTGGAATCGTGCGGTGCAGTATGTTCTGGGTTTAAGATTAGAGATGATTATGGAGAGCAAGAAGTTACAGATTTTAAAATACGTGCATTTAAACCACTGGCTGGAGTAAAAGTTGTATTTTGCTTGTTGCAAAAGTTTTTAATGGGTTTTATAATTTCTGTTCAAAAACAAATGTGTTACCTCCAAATCAGAGAGGTTTACAACTCTCTTCAGTTGTAAAGGCTCTCGAGATGAGAATTATAGATAGCACACAAAACATTTGAAGCCCTGGCCAACAAGAAATGTATCCTGAGTGGCTGGTTTCTACTTTGTTCAAACTATGACCCATTAAAATGCAGACAGATTAAAGATAGGATTCAGGTCTGTGTTCATGCAGTTCTGTAGAGTAACCCAAATAAATATCCAACAAATTGGTTTGGATGCCTGTGTAAACAAAAGGTCTATAAACAACTGCAATAAACCCCAGCACAAGAGTCTGCATTTTGCTTGGCAGAATGTTTTCTTTATGCACTTAGATTAACAAACCATGATCTCATCATTAGTCAAAGATACTAGAGAGACCATCAAAGCAAACTACAGGAGAGTCAGATTGATTCATGCCAAACAAATGTTTGTAGCTAACAGCTGTATTACCACTGATTCTAATTTACTCAGCAGGATTCTCCTTTCATTTCCGAAGTGAGATGAATGTCACAAGGCATGATGTAGATAGAATGACTGCCTACTGCACCATCAATGAGTTGTGTCAGCTCTCCTGGATCACAAAATCTCTTGCTGGTTTTGAAAATCATAAAGAATTACATCCTGGCATTCTCTACTCTAGCCACAAGAATCCTAGCGGTGATTTGACCTGTTCTGAGAAGTCTGTTAGCTTACCTGCTACACATGTGCCCTGTTTGATATAAGGAGGATTTAGGGAGGCTTCGTTATTATCCATGCCGCCTTCTGCTGAATCTTTTTGATCATATCTTGGGCACCTTGTGCCTCCTGAATGGAAAGCAGCTCTTTCCCTTTTTCTTCCTTGGTGGTGTTCTTAGAATTTAGGGAGCTGTCCTTGGACAACCGTTGTGCCTTTTTGCCTATGAAAGACACATGTCAGAAGGATTTGCCTTCTTAAAACTGAACCAAATTAGATTACGGCGTATTAGCCCTGTCAAAGTTAACAAGAGTTTAGCCATGGACTTCCATGGGCCCAGGATTTAACCCAGTGAACAAATAAGCCACTTATAATTTAGGATTGTTTCTGGGAATTTCTGTCTGGAGTTGCCTTTTAAATTATGCTGTACTATTCACTATGCTGTTTTCAGGGCTGCTCCTCACACAGTCAAATAAAGTTGCTCTTCTTCATGTCTCTATTTCAAAATTCTCTTGTCTTTGCTGGACACACCCCCCGAACATGCTATGCTGTCCTAAAATGCTCCTCAGAAAGATTTTGCATACAATCTGGATTTTTTTTTTTAAATCAGACAAAATAAACAGCCACATGGGTTTGAAGGTTTTGCCAAACACTGACGGACATCCAGTGCCACAACAGCTGGAGAGAGAAAACTGCAATTCCAGAAAACACAGAAAAATTCTGTTTGCTCATACTAGCTCCCCAAAACTCAATCTCTTGTAACCTAAACCAATTTACTGTTCTTCAGATACTCTCTCAATATCTTAAGGAAGGAATAATAGTGAAGTTGAGCAGCCCAGTTACCTAAAATGACTAAGTAACTGAAGATGGATGTATCCTCTGTCAACTTTTCCACTGTTTGTGGAAACTTTTGTCTACATAGCTTCCTGTGCTGTCTTAGGGTGTTGGGCACCAAAAAGGACTGCCATGGTTTAACCCCAGCCAGCTACTAAGCACCACACAGCTGATCGCTCACTCCCCTGCACTGGCAGGACAGGAGAAAGAATTGAAAGAGCAGAAGTGAGGAAAACTCCTGGGGTGAGATAAAGACAGTTCAACAGGTAAAGCAAAAGCTGCGCACACAAGCAAAGCAAGAAAAGGAGTTGATTCACCACTTCCCATTGGCAGGCAGGTGTTCAGCAGGGCTCCATCATGTATGATGGTTACTTGTGAAGACAAATGCCCATCACTCTGGACATTCCTGTCTTCCTTCTTCTTCCCCCAGCTTTATATGCTGGGCTCAGCTCTCGCAGCTGTGTCCTCTTCCAGTTTCTTCTGCACCCCCAGCCTACTCAGTGGGGTGATGTGAGGAGCAGAAAAGGCCTTGGCTCTGTGTAAGCCCTGCTCAGCAGTAACTAAAACACCCCTGGTTACCAACACTACTTTCAGCACAAATCCAAACCCACCCCATACTAGCCACTAGGGGTAAAATTAACTCTATCCCAGCCAAAACCAGCTCATGAGTCAAGATTCATGAGACTTGCAGTGCTTCAACAGCAACAGGCAAACTCACCGTTTGGAAACACTGATTTCTGTCTGAAAACAGAAAATTAAGAGATGAAAGGCAACAGACTTCTTGAATTTCTGCGTGAAGTATTTAAAATAAACCGCATAAGCCTCTTGAAAGAGACATTAAACTTCCAAGCACAGAAGGCATAACTAAGCAACAGTGTTTTATATCATGATACACTCTCGATGCCTACATCGAGTTCACAGCCCAGAAACAGGCCCTTCCAGGACTATTCTTCAAGTAACTTTTTTTTTTTGCACAGGGGTGCTGCAAAATGCTTCTTTAATCTTTTTTCTTGTTGTTCTGAATAACAAATTGTTTTCTTTGAGATGGGCCAAATTACATCTGCCTCACCCTCCATACAGCTTATGAGGTTATGTATGGTACTTCACAAGCTATCCAGGGATACTCCTGATATCAATCTTGAAGCCTATTCAAAACAAGGATGGGGAGTCAGAGCTTTCTCTGCCAACATTCCTGCTGAATAATCGCACTGCTCCATTATCTGTGGGGGAGTCCTCTCTTCCAGCACTCTCTCACAAGGCTGTACAGCCTGTTGGGAGCTCCCAGATAGAGCTGAGAGACACCACAGGAAGCATGTACTGAAAGACCATACAGATTGCAACACTATCACTTATCCCTTTCATGCTGTCTTTCTCCACAAAGAAAGGGTCAGTCATAAAAGGCTGTCTTTGTCACTAAATAATCACTGCACTGGTGCCTTCCCTAAGACTTTTCTCAACCTGTAGTGCATAGAGCACAATAGGACCACAGTGAACATAAATGCTGAGCAGCATGAGCCCTACCATCCCAATGTCCATGTGGATTTCTAACAGGAAGGACACAGCAAAGCTGTTTTGGAAACTTGACAACCACCTCCCTGTATTAACAATACTCTCTGAACCATACTTTTCAAATTAATGCCATTGTCTCTAAGCCCTCTGGACTTTAATATTTGCTGTATATGTAATTTCTGGACTTCTATATATGCCACTCAGTTGTTTGCATAGAATCCTTTCAAAACCTCTACTTACAGGGACAAAAGGGTTTTGACATTCGAGTGGTAGATTCGACGGCAGAGAGATGGTGGGCTGGACACATTGCTCTGGCTTCCTTGGTCTCTTCTGCTCTTTGTGAATTTTTGAGGGGAAATGGGTGGTTGTTGTTCTTTGAGAGAGGGAGGTTCAAGGCAGTGAGGGTGTGAATGGCATTGGCTGGCACCGGCTATAAACACAGCACTCTCACTGGTTTCCAGTGTACATTTTCAGCACAGCTTGAGAGATTAGAATTGCCAGATGACGTGCTCAGTGTACGTGGTGGGGGTGGAGGGCAGAAAGGGTCCTTTTTCATGTTCACTTCTGGCTGTCAGTCAAACATAGCAATCAGCTCCAATTAAGGGGATATGCAAGGAATTTCATTATCATGTCAACACTCCACTCCATCAATACAGGGGTAAGGAAAAGAAGCTAATTTAAATGTAAGGGTTTTTTTAAAGAAATAACCTCAGTCACACTTGGCTGTGGTGTCACCAGCTAAACACTTAATCACAACGGTACATGAAGGGATTGACAATTCCTTCATTATCCGTTTGGGGGGTCACTTTGTTTTTTCTGTGGGGGCCCTGGTTTCTATTTCATTTGCTTTCTGATTACTCCTGTGCTGACATAACTTTCTCCAGCAGACTGCCTTCAGTTCTCAAAGAGGATCAACTTCTCATCCATTAACACCTTACTGCAGAGAATCTCACTCACCTGACCCTAGAAACAGAAAGCAACTAGAGACCAGAGTACTTACTACATGGAGAAAAAAGACCAGCTCTGGACTCAATCCTGTCTCACTTCACAACTAACTTTCTGTGTGACTTTAAAACAGGTCCCAGTTAACAGAAAGCACTTAACAAGTTTCTCAAGCTTATTGATATTGAATAGATACATTTAATCCTGTGACTTCCACCTGTGGTTACTTCCTTAGCTGCAAAATGGGCATAGTTACAGTGCAACAGTATTAACTCTGATCTATTGTGGATTCATTGATCCAGGGATGGGAGAACTTCCAGGGAGCACAGCTGCCTCTCCAACTGTTCGGATGTCAAATCCAGAGTGGTCAGATTGCTAGTCCATTTAATCTGCCTTCATGGTCCTTGGTGAGGTCTGCAATTTGTGGCTGCTCCAGCCATAGGGCTGCATTCTGCTCCAACTGACCTCACAATCTACAAAGACATTTTGGAGGTGCTTTTGACCTCCTCAACACATATTATGAGTGGTGCAGATGAGGGTCTGCTATGTGCAGTTAATCCTGCAGAAAAAGCTGATGATTTAATCAGAATTTGACATACTCTAGATCATTATTTCTTGGTCAAATACTTGAGCCTTTGGGCACTGAAAACTATTTTGAGGAGGGCAAATGCCATCCTAGAAACAGGTTGGCTAGCAGCTTAGTAACTCTCAGAAGTAAAAGTGAAATAAATTCTAGAAGCAGTGATTATCTAACACCTGGGCTATATTAAAGGTATGATAGTGATTATTACTAATGAATAGTAATAAGCTTCATACCTTCTCACCAATTTTTTTTTTTTTTACAGTAAAAATTATGTAACTAAACCTCTTAATAATAGTGAACATGCTCTAGTTTGGAATGAAGTAATTCTAGTTACACCAATTTCAGTTTTCTAATTTAGCCCTCCTAGAGCACCCGAAAAGAAAGCCCCAAGTTGTTTTAGCACAAACAGGTGAAGGGTACAGACACTGAGCCTTATCCCCTCTTGATTTCTAGCAAAAAAAACCTGGAAAGCTGTCCACTGCTGATGAGAACAGCAACAATTCTTTGGATTCAAGAACCTGATGGATTATTTAAACCTCTGTTCCAGTGATAGCCAACGCTGGCTGTTAAAGTGAACTCTAAGACTACGTTCCCTGTAAAATGTGTCTCCATTTCCTTTCAGGTTGGAAAGCTGATCCAAGAAGCAGCTGGAAGGAGTAATTTGAAGAGAGTTACACTGGAGCTGGGTGGGAAAAGCCCAAACATTATTTTTGCAGATGCTGATTGTAAGTCAGCACTTCCATATTTTTCTTCAAAACATGTTTGTGTGGTGTCTTTTTTTTATTTATTTTAGGGCATAATTTTCATACAAAGTGAAATGGACCAATATAGCTGTATCTAATTGCAGTTTTTATATAAAAAAGACAACATTTGAACCCACAGATTCATAGCCAAGAAGAAACCAGAAATCTGTTATAACCAAGCATATAACAATGGTGTTACTCACACTCATGGTCCTATATACATTCCTGTCATCCTTAAACTGTGCAGCAAGGTGGTTTAGTGCTTTAAATCTGAAAATCCTGTTATTATTTTGCTCCACAGCAATTATAAAAAGGTAGGGCTTTAATTTATACTTGAGTTGCTAACCTTGTCAGCGCAGAATTCCTTTCCTGAGATGTTTTGATAGCAGCTATACGTTGAGATTATTCCATTTTTAAAATTTTCACAATTGAAGAATTGTGTATTGAAATATCCTCATTGCCACTGTCAGCAGGGAGCTGAAGATTTTGGCAGCTGGATGATGTTGTGCAGCTGAGATTTTTGGCACCTGAAAAGGTACAGAACAGCCATTTAGAATAGGACAAAAACACAAACTGGAAGTTTCTGCTTAAATGATCAGCCATGAAATAGTTAAAAATGTTGATATCTGAATTGCCAGCGGGAGGTTTTGGCGTTAACACCCCATTAAGATGAATGGGACAGCTCACACCTTGCTTTGAGCTATTGTTTCAGGCTCTGCACGAAATGCATTTTCTGAGACCTTTCTAACCCAAATAAATAGACATGTAAGGATTTGGTCTTTTAATTTAAAAGGGGAAAGTGAATAGAAGACTGATTCTGACTAGTATGAATTACAAGACTTGGTTACAATCCTATATTCGTTTTCAAAATTTACCAGTGTCTGAATGATTGGGAAGAGCTTGAGAACTTTCAGCAGCTTTGTCTACACAGAAATGCTTTACCAAGTTGGAGGTCTTGATCTGCCAAATAAGGTTGAGGACCTGGGAAAAGTTGCAGGCAACAGGGGAATAACAGAGTTCCTAGGAGAGCAGAGTCTTCTTCAGGACTGTCTGTTCCACAGTATATCATACTGAAGCTATCTGGTCTTCCCGTAATTACAACCACCAGCACTTGACCTGACATTCAGACTTCAAAGCTCTGACTATTTAAGAACAGCAGACAATTTGCTCACCATCCCAAAAGAGCTGTTTGTTCTGTTTGAGGAACACTATGTGCCAAAAGTTAGCAGAAAGCATGACACAGCCGCTGAAAGTTTAGTGCACTAAAAAAAACCCCAAAAGCCAGAGAAGAATGGTTAGAGCCCCTCATGGGGAAAAACTGTGGTGACAACAGAGGAAGAAACAGCAGTTAATCAGTTCTATCCACTAGTGTTTTCAGTCTCCATGGAGCTGCCTGGGAAAATTTGAAAGTGGTCCAGGGAACACCCTACGTCATTTTTTTTGAGACCACACTGACAGCAGAATAAGACACTTCTGTTAGATGGAGATGTCTAGGATGTGGTGAAAGTAAAGCATTGTTGCTTTGTTTATTCCATAAAAGATCATACTTTAAGCAATGCTCCAAAGTGCTACAGCTGGTAAGAGATGTATTACAGTGCTGTAGGGCATCACCGTTTAAGGATGAATTCAATATTCTTGTCAGCTATTATACCCAGTGGGAGACATTAGCTCTGAATCTCTGACTGGATCCTCTCTCTCCTGCTTGAATAGTGATGTGTTAGCTGTACCTCCAAGGAAGTTAGAGTTGAAATCAAAAGTTGATTGTTCTATAAATGACCTATATTTTAAAGCCCTACATGGTCAGCAGTATAGGCCAAGAAGATATTTCTGTCTTGCAGAAAAATAATTTGGCTTTTGGGCAAGGATTATCTAAGTCACATTCTCTCAACTACTTGGTTGACTGTAATTCTCACATATGAAGTATTAAACCAAGTGCAAACTTCAGATCACAGATGATTTTTACCCCCTCTACTGTCCTCAGTCAAGACTTCTGTGATGTGGGGCACGATCCACTTCCTAGGGTCTCTTCAGAGTTTTAGTTGATAAATTACATGTTGCTGGTATATAAGAGTGGTGAAGTTGTTCTTGCATACCCTACTCCTATAGACTGCTAAAGCACTGACTTAATTTTTGGAGTGGGATATTAAGCGATAGGTTGTGTCTTGCATCACCAGATGGCATGCGGAATGTCTTACCTATGGACCCTTCTTTACCTAGATGATACCTGAAGTCCCAAGTCTTTCTGAAACAGTTGTAATGCTCCTAATATTCCTCCAGTATAGCCGTGTCCAGGGTGGAATAAGTGGGGGGAAAGAATCAGCCTCAGACATGTTTAAAAACTGTATTTTTACCGTGATTATGACACAAAATGAATTATCTTAATTTATGACCCAAAACAACAATAGTATGTTTTGATTTGTTTACTAGTTTGGGGTTTTATTTAACCAAATCCTATTTCTGCTTTGAAGTTTTGGGAACATGGCACTGTGTAATACATGATGTCTGCAATAGTAGATGTGTCTATGTTGTTTAAAAGCAACATATGCTGTCTTGGTTTTTTTAGTGGACTATGCTGTGGAACAAGCTCACCAAGGGGTCTTCTTCAATCAAGGGCAGTGCTGTACTGCCGGCTCACGGATTTATGTGGAAGAATCAATCTATGAAGAATTTGTTAGAAGAAGTGTAGAACGTGCAAAGAAGAGAGTTGTGGGGAGTCCTTTTGACCCAACTACTGAACAAGGTCCACAGGTAAAGGAATAGTGCTTAGACTCTATAGCCTAGAAGTTGCCTGAAAGTGTTTAAAGTCTAACTAGGACAGAGGTCACTTAGTGCATACTCACTCACTGTCCAGGGCAGCTGGCATGATAAATGTTTCAAAGATTAAAATTCTAAAGGAGTAGATAATCTGTGCAGCCCAAAGGTGTTTCTTGTTAAGTAAAAACTCTAATCTTAAATATCAGTAGGCTTGCCTTCCAGCTTTAACAGCAAGATTCTGATCTTCCACCCCCAAGATACAGCTGTAAACTGTGAGAAGCTCTCAAATATCTCTGTGAGCACTTACTTTCAGTAATTGTCTACAACCATAACTGTGCTTGTAGACCACTAGAGAGACAGGAATTCTAAGCAAAAGATGGGCAGAATTAGAAATAGGTCTTTAGAAAATGTTCCTGCCAATAATTACCAACTAGACTTATATCATTTTCATGAAGATAACCTGGGACAAAAAAATAATTATTTGCTTTGTTTGTGCTTAGAAACCAGATTGCTTAGCAATAATGTGGGTTGAGCCCCATATGTAAGTGGACAGATCCTTAAGAAAACTGAGCCCTAGATTACAGCCAGCAAGTATTTGTAGATCTTTGGCATCTCTGGCTCAAAAAGTAGTGAATATAAGCATAAGTCTACTCACTGTGACATGACTTGTCTAAAAGACATTTTTTTATCTTGATCGTCAAGTGCATGGTCTGCAAGTGAAATGACTGCTTCTCTCTTTCAGATTGATAAAAAACAGTACAACAAGATCTTGGAACTGATTCAAAGTGGCATTACTGAAGGAGCAAAACTTGAATGTGGGGGTAAAGGGCTAGGAAGAAAGGGCTTCTTCATTGAACCTACAGTGTTTTCCAATGTAACAGATGACATGCGGATTGCCAAGGAGGAGGTATTCACACACACGAGCAAGATCATTTTAGAATGTCCTTAGCATGATTTATTTCTTTTTATTTACTTCCTGAAACAAAAGTTTTAGAGTAAAAATTACTGCTGTATTTTTTAAAAAGAGTAAAATCTTTTCAGAACTTCTTATGCACATAGCAGCTGGCAACATCAGCTGGGTAAAGAAGCTCACTTTTGTTCGCTGGCTGTAAAGTCTCAGACCTCAAAGAAAGAATGGATGAGTTCCACTGAGGCAACTGCTTTGGGAAATTCATGCAGTTTTACAGCCAGCTATTACTGAGTACAACAGGAGAGAGGAGACAATTTAAAAAGCAGAATAAAACAGGAATAAAATGCCTCTGAGTAGACTGTTTTATTAATTAAACATTAATCTTTGTTGCAGATTTTTGGGCCTGTTCAAGAAATACTGAGATTTAAAACCATGGATGAAGTTATAGAGAGAGCCAACAATTCTGATTTTGGGTTGGTAGCTGCTGTCTTTACAAATGACATAAACAAGGCCCTGACAGTCTCTTCAGCAATGCAGGCTGGGACAGTCTGGTAAGATGAAAGTTATCACACTCCTGCTCTTGGAGATAAAGAGTTTGACTCACTATCATTATGGCACCTCCCTTGTGCGGCCTTTGTCTGAACATTGTTTATCTAGACCATCCCAGTGGCGAATCACTAACAAAGATAGGGAGCAACTGTAGGGAAGTGGTGTGACTGCGCACTGCGGGTGAATGCTGTGGAAAACTGGAAAGCAGCTCCTGCTAGCATGGCAGCCACACTGCTGAGTGGCATTACTGCAAATAAACAAAGCTGAGTATAAGCCATCCTTTCTGTGGAGCAGAGGAATCCTGTGCGAGTTCTGCTAAAGGCACAAAGAATCCCATACTTACTCCACATTAAGGAACTGAGGGGACACCTCTCTAGTCCTTAGGAATGCCATTTCTAGAATTTAATGGCTTGCAATTTGGGATGTCAGGCATGAGTAAACTAAAGATCCATGAGAAATCAGGGACATAAAGGACCAACTCAAATCTTAATACCTCTGTGTTATAAACTGGCACTGATGTTTGTCAGCAGATTAACAGTTCATTACATGAGCTGCTTCCAAGCACTCTGATGATGTCCTCCTCCAGTCCTCACAGGCCAAATCCCATTCTCCTTACCTGTAAGGAGTTGGTTTTGTGGCGTAAATACCTCAATTCTTTTCAACATAAAGCAAGTTAGTTATTACTAAGAAGTATACAGTGTCCTTAGTTCCACAAGTTTCAGGCTCTCCCTGAGTTGTCCAAGGGTCTCCTTGACAGCACAGTTGGATTTAATGCCTCTTTCTGTTACAGGATAAATTGCTACAATGCCTTAAATGCCCAAAGTCCTTTTGGAGGATTCAAAATGTCTGGCAATGGGAGAGAGATGTAAGTATTACTCTGCTGTCTTCTAAACTGTTTTCAGTTCAACAACCTAATAAACATTAGTGAATCCTTCCATGCAAATTAAGGTCAGGAAATATTCCCATCTGAACTTGTAACCTATATTTTCTGAGAGTTTTTCTTAGGCATATTAACTTCTGCAGAAAGATTCTCTTTTTGGTACTGCTCTGTTCTTGTTGATTTGTTTGGTGTACTCATTTCTGAGTTGCTTTGCCACACATATTGCCTCTCTTGCTATTTTTTCCTTTCATTCATTTTTATTCCTACATTTATTATTATAGGTGAATCTGAATTTTATTAAAAATGTTATCTATCTCTTCCAGATTTATAAACAATGTTAAATGAAATCAGGCCTAGAGAACAGAAAAATGTGTTTGCATCCATTTCAAAAGATCACCTTCCATTAAAAAACTTCCCGTCCTTTCTTATTTCACTTAGAACTAAGTGCCAAATATTTTGAAATGAAGCTCTATGCTCAAACACTGTCCCATGTACCTAATTTAAAGTCTTACCAGTTTTTAATTCTTATTACAATCACAAGGAACTTCAGCAACTGCACCAGCCCCAGACTGGTTACACATATAAAGGATTCAATTAATTTCTGTGCAGGAGGCATGTATACCAGATTGTGCCTCACCTAAGCTTTCAAACTAGCTTATGGCTAATGGCAAACTCAGCAGTAAAACTAAAGTAAGGTCAAACTCTTTAAAACTTTAAATATGTTGAAGTATACAGCTTGATCTATAAAATAAGCTCTACGCAGTCTGAAATATTTTCCCTCATTAGGGAGTACTTTGAATAACGCATTCAAACTATTCTCCACATTCATGAGTTATGAGGTGATCTCACACTGGCATAAATATGTCAGCTCATCTAACTCTTATCATTGTGAAAATATTCTAAAACTACTAAGCTCAATAGAGCACATAAGTAACTTGACACCCAAGAGTGACCCCATTGACTTCAGGGAGGTTAACTGTGCAAGCAAAATATTCACATATTGATATTGTTGAGGTTTTGAAAGGGGGGGAAACCAGGCAGCACCCCAGCTCCCATGGAAAACTGTATGGTAGTTGTACACTCAATTCCTATCTACAGCTTTGAAAATACTCATCATAAACAAGAAATGTTTGGAATAGCAGTAATCTCTATCTCACAAAAATGCCTGAAAACTTATGAGTAATTATTCTACTCCTTTCAGAACCTCTTTGATCAGGTATCACCTTCTAACTCACCTCCTCCCCTCCACATTTATTTCTGCATACTTTTTAATTAAAATGCCACAGTTTCTTAGATCCCTGTTGTTAAGGGACATATTTTACAGCAAAAATAGTTTTGAGTCAGGCAATTAAAGAATAAGCAAAATACCAAAACAAGCAAACAAACAAAAGTAGAAAGTGTCCATAGATATGTATGTCATTGTTAAACTATGTTACAGCCAGGTCATAACTGTGCCACTGTGCTGTCTCTGCTAACATTGTATTATCTGGGACTTGGTTTGTACCTGCATTTAAATTCACATATTTTATCACATATGAGGAATGCACAATGAAAGTTGAGATGTCCTATACTCATTTTACACTCCCACAAACATAGCAGGGTGTGTGCACAGCAGTACCCATGTACACAATGCAACTGATCGCTGTTTCTATTAAGGGTATGTATGTTTTTGTATTCTTAAAGGTGTCTAAAGGAGGTGTGTTTTTTTAATGTTTACATTTATTACTACCTGTGTGGTGTGAAATTTTACTTCTGTAACTAATACCATCCTCGATAGCCACATGTGGCCATTTTATATTAGACAGAGGCCCTCAGAATTGGGGGGGTAGGAGGGAGGGCGTTGAACTACGTGTCCAAATGCCTTCAAGGTTCTACTTCAGGACTATCCTTTACTGTCATAGGAATTATTGCCTGGATAGCTCTGAGATACAGCAGTGTATCGTTGCATTCCCAAAAAGAAGTGCTAGCAGGAGAACAGCTAGGAGATATCATTCTTTTCCTTATCTTTTTTCCTCTTGGGCTGAGGGAGGGAAGAGAGTATGTAATATTTCTTTTTGAAGAGCAGTTTGTTCCACTTCCATCACTCCTATACAACCAAGGGACAGGGCCATGGAACAGAGTGTTATGTTGCTCCCTACTTCCCAGTATTGGCCTGTGGGGATCAGCAAGCCCTTTAATTGAATATACACCCACTCTTCTGCTCTGAATATCTGGAATAACCAGTCTTCCTATTCCACAAGAGTAACTTTTAACTGTTGAAAAATACTAGCCTTAGAATTCAACATAGTTGTCCACTTCCATCCTGTCAGTCAGAAAACAAATATGTAAGGCCCTGAATCATTGAGCTGAAGAAACAGACAATAAATACACCTAATTTTGCTTGCCAGACCAAGATAAGTAACCAAATGGCCATAGGAACATACATAAAGACGCTGGATACTCTGTTGGCTACATTATCTATTGACTTGCAAAAGTGTGTCCAACAGGTGCCTGGAGCCAAGCCCCAGCTCTACCGAACCAAGCAGAAACTTTCACACAGAGAGACTCACTGGCAGTAGTTAGTGGGCTCCATGCCGCTCCCAGTGACAGCTTCTGCTGAGCTGTAAGGGAATGATTCTGTGGCTCAGCTGAGTCTGATAAATAGCTACAGGTTTTGGTCATTCTTTGGGGAGTTTTTCTACTGAAAGCTGGGGGTGGGGTGGTACAAATCAATGGGAACCTTTCATGTGTCAAAAAAAATAAAAATCTTTATTATTTCCTTGCATGTGCTTAGACTCTGGTAAATCTTAAAATGCATACTGAATCTTCAGTCTAAGTTAAATATCAACCACTATGTCACATGTAAGGCTTACCAAGCCAAAAGGCACATCAGAGTTTTCAAAACTGCAGATGGAGTGAAATGGGGTGGTGAATACTGATAGTTCTGCCCAATGAATTGACTTTCCAAGGAACGTTACAGAAGTTCCTCCTCCAATGTTACATTTTGTGCAAAAAAATTGCATGGTAGAGGTAAATAGGAAGTAGACTGTGCAACACTGGGGATATACAGAGGGGTTCAATTGCTTTGAACAGTGGCCTCTCATTCCATTCTGAAAGCAGCACTTACTAGAAGGAGGTTCTGAAGAATACCTGTGAAATATTCTTTATGCTGCAGTTGGCATCAAAGTCTGCACAGGAGTACCCAGAGGGAAGGCAATGTCAAATAGTAAACACCATAACATGATACGCATGTCAGCACTTCTTAGATTTTAGTAAGAGAGCAGCATTGTCTTTGTTTTAAGGGTGGGGATAGAATTTAAACAAAGTTTAATCCCCATATGACTTCATATAGAAGAGAGACTCTTAAATCCAGACCTGGACACACACAGCATCCAGCAGACATATTACAACTTAACTAATGACTTGACCAGCACACACTTTTCCATTACTCAAAATATGCACAGCAAAATGCAAATACCTATACTTCCAAGAAGACAGGTGTAAGTCCCAAGAAACCATGTAAAACTCGCTCTGAAACTCAGTAGAATTGCCTTAGAGATGAGCCAGGCCAGAGCAGACTACAACACCACCTGCATAGCATTCAGAACCCCCCATTTCTTACGCATAATTTATCTGAAGCAGAACACGTATCCCTCCGAGCTGTATTTCAGATGGCTGGGACCTAGTAAGTGGTTTGCTTCTAGCAGAGTAAAGAATCTTAGACAAGGTGCTGTGCCAGGACAAAAAGAGGTCTTCTACGTAAATCCAGGGGAAACCTGAGCAAGCCGAACACTGTTTCACAGTGCGTGCTAATACGGGTTTCTACTGCTGGATATTCTGTTGGGAAAGCAATCAGTGGGTTAGGAGTCAACTTCATCTTTATACAGGGTTGTGAGCAGTTTTTCACTGCATTTTTCACAGTACTCAGTTTGGACCCTCTCTTTCTTGAGTGCAAATGTAAGCAGTAATTTCACTGGCCAGTGGTGTAGGTCTTGGTATTTGGACATTTTTGAGGTCTGGACAGGACAGAGGGCATCAGTTCACTCCCAACAGTTCATCAAGAAGGTATTTCTGGGTTTAATGTCGGTCTGTATGTCCTTGTCAAAGGCTGGAGCCATCCATTGTTCCTCTGACCTAAACTGAAACTTCAGGTTTTCTGAAAGATGACATGAAAGGAAAACCTGCACAAAATCAGAGTGCAACAGAAACCTATGCTGAGAATTTTACATTATACCTTAACCTTATCAAGATATTATTTTTCAGGTTTTTGCTCAATAAAATGTGTGGTGTAAGTTCATGCTGCTATTTGTTTTTTAGGGGTGAATGTGGATTGAGAGAATATTCTGAAGTTAAAACTGTGACAATAAAGATCCCTCAGAAGAACTCCTAAAATGACAAAGGACCACGTTGTGCAGAAGAGCACATGATGCCACCCTCTCTATTCCTTATGGAGACCAGCACTCAGGAATAAAAAAAAAGTTACACGATATATATTTAAAAAATTAAGTTGCAACATATATACTGGGCACATAACAGTGTACGTAGTGCAAACCAACTTTGCATGTTTTCATAAAACTCTCTCTCCTGAGAATCGTTACATCTTTATGAAACAAATCACAACAAGAGAAAAAATTGCTATTGGGCATCATTTAATAACAGTTGTAGCTGTAAAGCTGTTAAATGCAAATGCATGCACACACACATCTATCTCTTCTTTAAATAAACAAATTTAGTCTTACTGCTTTCAGGTTGGCTTCTCAAATAGACCTGCCTTGTACTGACATTGTATTTTCAATCAGGGCTTTACATGCCAGATGTTACCCAAAATGCTAGCAGTGAACAACAAATATCACTGATGTTCTTAAACAATAAAAGACTGTAAAAGGTAACAAGCCAAAATCTGGTATATTGACAACTTTCCAGTTAGCAGGCTCGCATAAAGGGGTCAATCTGGGAAGGGGACCAAACCATCATATGGACAATGAAATCCAAATCCTTATCAGTGAGATTTGACTTTCATGACCCACAGATGTTTGGTTTTCAAAGCTTATTTTCATAATTACTTTCTGTCTTGATGTAAGCAAAACTCCTCCCTAACAGCAACGTGAAAGGTTTTACCTGCCTGCCAAAACAGCATGGCCAGGCAGGGTGGGAGGGTGTTAAGGAGAACAGGAACAGATCCCAAGGCTTCACAGAATATTTCAGCTTTCACTGCTTGTCTAGTTTTGTTACTGTCGTTGTTTTCACCTTTCTTTTTTTTTTAAACAAGTATATACACACACAGACTCCATTCATTTGTCTGCTATTAAACTGCCTGTGATTACACTGGGAATTATTAAGTATGCATTACAGCAGGAAAAACCCAGCAAAAGCTGACCTGAGAGGAAGTAAGCTTGACTTTTATTTTCTTACTAAAGGACGGCTTGCCATCCTCACCACGCTTGTGAGCCTCAGGTGAGCTTACTGGCAAGTACTGGCTTTTCAGTTATGCCTGTTCATTTTTTGGCCCAGGCCAACAATATGAGCAAGTTCTTTTAGAAGTGAGGTGTTTAAAACCTGTCACATTATTACCTGCTGCCCACAGAATCTCTTCCAACTTATAGCTAACAAACTGAATACCATCTTTCTTTCCAGCGGCAAAGCTTATCAATTCCCTGGAGTTTTGTGGGTTTTTTAAAGAAGTATGTTTTATCTTAGAATTAAGAGAATTTATTTTAAAAGTACAGTAAATCACCTAGACTGTGTAGCTAGTTATCTGGGGTGTAAGGACAGAATTATGGCCTCAGGTGTAACAGTTTTCCTAGCTACAGAGTCTATACTACGAACTGTTGAAAACTCCAGACCTGAGCAGCAAATCAGAAATTTCTGCACGTTCTTAACTTCCTTTACTTCTAAGGAATTTCACTTAGAATTTAACTTGTGTGTATCCTTAAACATGCTGCTGGATCAGGACAAGAGTATCCAGCACTCTGTAGTGTGGTGGCCCTCAATATTTTCTATTTCTAACTCGTGTCAAATTGTGTGTGTGTTTTTAAAGCAATATGTATACACGATGTTATTCAGAAATGGCAATACATTCACAGACATGAATCAAAATATTCCTGAGTTGTTAAGTGCCATATCATTCTACTGTAGTGTATGTCTGAGCGAAGGAAAACAAAATCCAGCAAATAAGAGATTAGGTACCTTTTAAACTGCAGCATAAAATGTGAAAAGGGAGATTTTACTTCTTTTCTCCTATTTACTTAAAAAAGAAATTTCCTGTGCTAACAGCATTTACAGCATGTACTCTTTTGTATTCTTTTTGTGTATTTTGTATGTCTGTGCTTTATTCCCAGTACATTCAGGTAAATAATATAGAGTTGCCATTTTTTCAACCCTGTCACTGCAGCTCCATTTGATGTACATGGATTTGTGAAATCCTTTTTTAAATGTACCATCTGCATGGATCCAACAAAACATTTTTCCAGTCCCTGCAGCTTTTTGTTACAGTTTTTAATCATGTATATAGTTATATGTTATTAAAAGTAAAAGGATATTTTCTATGAAGTTTTTTCCATTAAAAAGGTTTAGAGAAAGACTTTAGACTGTGAGACTCCTTTATTGTTGACAGAGCTATAAAAATATTTAAAAAAATATTTTCTTAGCAAAAGATCTGCTCTCACAGTAGCTTTATTTTCATTTGCAAAAGTGAATGAAGTAAAAGGCCAGTTACATTTTCTGGAATATTATTGCAGCTGTATGAAAAACACTTGTGAATTGCAGATCTAGGTCATAGCCAAAGTTCATCCTCACCCTCATGGTCGTAAAGTTTAGCTATTGGGGAAGGTCTGAAATCATCAGAACCAGTGGGACACCCTTGCAAACTGCTGCATCACAGCTTGAGTTTTGGATAATGTTTTAAAAAATCCTGATGCCTTTTCTTTCTCTA
Source organism: Porphyrio hochstetteri (assembly GCA_020800305.1). Classification (NCBI taxonomy): domain Eukaryota; kingdom Metazoa; phylum Chordata; class Aves; order Gruiformes; family Rallidae; genus Porphyrio; species Porphyrio hochstetteri. Next base: position 6,484,584 of record CM036915.1, on the reverse strand, counting down.
GTAGATGAGTCACAGAGATGATTAAATTAACACTTAGATCTTTTATGGAGTGATATTCTACTTGTCTTTCATTTCAAAATGCTAAAACAGATTGAAAGGACAGACTGAACATTATTTGACAGCCAATAAAATTCACATGGCACAACTCTCCCTCAAGCAATCCCTTTATTCCAGGGTTACTTTCATTGCCAGGGCAGCATTCAGCATTCCTCTTTTGAAATAGTGCCTATTTAGATAAAGTAACTAATCAGTTAATAAGACCAAGCTACTTCGTTGTATAGCAAGCAATGGCTATACCTTGCCATCACAGAATAAGACTGTTGATTTAATCCACACTCTACAGGCAATCACAATAGATAAAGTAAGTTGATTAAAGCAGATGGGGTAAAAGAGAACAGAGCTTAATGACATAAGTGAAATTGCATTCTCAAAAAGGAGTACTGTTCCTGAAAGTCTGGGGTATCAGGAATATATTAAACAGTTTCATTTCTATTTAACTAGTGGCACTGACAACACTGTCATGGGACCATAAGTGGACAATTAGCGCTTTCCATATTCCCCATCTCTCTGACCTGTTTGCATCCTGTCTCACCACTCTAAGCAATCACATAGGCACAAGCATTGGAGTTCTTTCCTGAAAGCAAAATGAGAAGGAAGGTTGTTTTGGAACCCACTGAAAACAAGGAGTGTTGTCATCTAATGAAATAAGCAAAGCTCAGTCCATAGTAAACAAAGACTCTGTGCAGCCCCAGCCAGTGAAAGTAAATGTATCAATCAATATGAATACAGTTATAGTAAAGGGGGTATTGGTAAATAATTGTTTCTTTCTTCTGGGAAAAGGATGTGACAAGAGGCAAAAAGAATTCCAGTTCTGTGGCCTTCAGACAAAGCAATGGACATCAATACAATTCGAATAAGCATTCATGCATTTATTGGTGCCCTGTTAGAAAGAATATCCTTCCTCTTCCTCCCCACAGAGGCCAGAATGAAAAAGATTGCCTTGCATATGCAGAGGCACTGTGTTACAGTGCCCTCTCATTTCTCCATTCTGTCCTGAAAAACAAAGAACTCGCTGTAACACAGAATTCAGGGCACCAATTCAGCTAGAGAGGAAGTCAAAGACAAGCCACACACCATACTGCCTTCTTACGGCTCTCAGCATGGTCACACCTAGAGCTCTGGTGAGCTATGACATTTATGAGCACCTTGCATTTGCATTCATACCTCTCAGTTTACTGCATGCTAAGTCAATCAACAGAGGAAGTTATTTTTCTCATAACAACTTCATAGCACAATGACTGATACTCACAGTGCTACATCTGTCAGGATGCAGGAAAGGCCTCTGTGGCTATTAGATGCCATCATCATTCTCAACCCATTCAGACAGACTTCTCTCAGCGCATTAGACTACAGCTGCATAAATCTCATCTTTCCTCCTCATCCTCATTAAACACATAATCAATTGAGTCTTTCAGTATCGTTGCTGCACCCTCTGGGTCCACTGACAGTGCACAGGTATCGAGGAACTATGTGTAGTTCTGCCTGAAAGCTCAAGAACTGCTGAAGCAAAGTGCCTGACTTTAGCATGCATGAAATTGGTGATTTATAAGGATAGACATGAGAGTAGTGGTATAATCTCATGTGACTACAGTGTGGCTAGAATATACTACTTGAGCTTGGGGTCCCACTTTCCTCTTACACACAGTGCAGTGGGGAGTGCTGGGATGCTGGTTTCAATAAGCACTTGCCTAATTTTTCTCGGAGGACTGGAACTGACACACTGGAATTCAAGGTTAACACAAGCAACAGATTATTACAGCTGGTTGCAGTGCAAGTTCAGTCCTTTTAGTGGTGAAGAGCATGTTAATCTGTCTGTGTAGCCACAGCTGCTACACTGGGGTAGTGCTCAATGCCAAGTGCTCAGTTACCTGGGACTGAGGCCTAGAACCCTCACTAAAAGCCAGCCTCATTCCCCTAGCACAGGTACTTGAGAGCCCAGTTGCACTGTAAAGACCACAACTACTTTTTTTGATATCAACAAATTTAAATTCACTCAAGCCACTACTGAAAAGAGGGGCTGCACCCATGATCCAAAGCTTTTCTATGGTGAACATCTGTTACTTTTCATGGGCTTACAGGATGACTTTCATCAAAGAGCAGAGGCACATATATTTCTGGTTGTGCCTCCAAGTGCCAGGAAGCACTCCAGGGAACATTATTTTACCCAGTTTCAGGTGACATTTGTAAACACATTATGGAGGGTCCTTGCCATCAGCTGTAATGCCCTGATAGCTCCAGTGTCCAGAAAGGCTGGACATCTGCCAGGACAATTTGTGTAAAGATTTGTGAAGTCTACATTGCTGATGTTCCCCAGTGCGTTACTGTAACCAGTTCTTGTATTGTCATTTAATCCCAAAATCTAACATCAAATCCTATGATTCCAGGCTGGTTTTGTGGTGGTTTTATCTGCCTGGAGTCTCTTGATGAGACCTGCTAAATAAACCTGGATTGTACAACCACAACAGCAATAGACTGTAGAAATACTCCAGCTGCAGAGGCTGCCAAGGAGGCTGTGCACACAGCAGGCTGAAGTAACCCAAAAGGGTGCTTGTGAAATGTTTGTGCTGCTGGCAGGCAGCACACTGCCAGGACAGATCACACATCATGCATTTGCACATCAAATGAAGCTGCACTGGTCTGAGAGCATGGGAAAGGCCTGTCTTGAACGGCATGTGTCCTACTTCCTAAACATGTATATTTTACACTTTACACTTGGTTACTGGCCAGATTGAAAGTACCGCAAGTTCCCCAAAGCTTGTCGTTGTGCCTTTGAAGTAGAACTGTTTGGATAATGTTTCCTTTGGCAATTTATCTATGTAACAAAGCAGGAACTTAGCTGCATTGGCCTCTCAATAATCCACCACTAGCTTTTGTTGAAGTATTCATGCACTTAGGTATATGCACTCACACACAATTTGATCATTTTTCAAGACTTTGCTTAGCCCTTTCCTTCTCCCTTATGGTTCCTCATGATGAGGTTGGTGCAACTTGTGCTAATATTAACTGGTTTCATTTGGGGTTTTTTCCATGCTCTTGGTACACCTGGCTGAGTTCCCATTTCCTATGGCAGATTAATTAGCAAGACATTTGTGTGCAGCTCACTCCTGCTGCCCAACAAAAAGAAATATGTTTGCACTCCCTCCCTTAGCAAAAGGGCTCCATCTCATGGCCCACTGGTTCTCTCGGGCTTCCCTGGGATCACAAGATGGAATGTAGAGCAGGATCTCTTATGAAGTTTCTGTTGCTTCCTGCTTTCTATTGGTCCAAAACCTCTCCCATAATCTTTGTCACTTTCATCCTATCTCAAATCACAGTCAGTGCCTGGCAAGTGAGGCTTCCTTTTAATTTTTAATTCTGTACTTCACAAACCCTCAGGTTTCTAGGAAGGATGCTGAATGGAAAGGTACTTCTCACTCCCACCAAGAAACTGCAGATTAAGTGTGACTGCTAAAGCATCTCCCTTGCATCTAATGGTCCTGCCACTAGTCAGAACTCCCAATTTGTTTATCAACATGACAGTGTGGCTTTCACTTAGAGATGGCTATTGAGATGCCCCATCCTGAGACTGTACAGCTATGAGGGCCAATCAGACAGCCTTTATTCAAATCAAGCATTTCAAAAAGCCCAGAAAAGTCATCAAATACTTATCAGTCTTATTGTTCCAGCATCAAATCCATACTCTCTTTTAAATGCAATCTGGCTGTAAAGCTGAGGAGAAAAATGCATTCTCTACAAAGAAATGGGCATTCATACAGCTACCAATCTGTGGTTCCTGAGTAGCCTGGGGCTCCCAAGTAGTACAAAGAAAGCTTCTACATTACTACAAAGTTGCACTGCACCAGGATTGCCACATCCAATGTAAGGGAGGAAGCAAGGCTAGCGACACTGCTAAGAACACTAGGTCACTTCTGTCCTGGCATGAATCACCTCCCTCAACCTGCTGGTCATGCTGTTTATGATGCAGCCCAGGACACGGTTGGCTTTCTGGGCTGCAAGCACACACTGCTGGGTCATGTTGAGCTTCTCATCCACCAATACCTCCAAGTCCTTCTCCTCAGAGCTGCTCTCAATCTGTTCTCTGCCCAGCCTGTAGTTTTTCCTGGGATTACCCCAACCCATGTGCATGACTTCGCACTTGGCCTTGTTGAAATTCATGAGGTTCTTGTGGGCCTTCCTCTCAAGCATGTCAAGGTCCCTCTGGGTGGCGTCCCTTCCCTTCAGCATGCTGACCACACCACACAGTTTGTTGTCACTGGCAAACATGCTGAGGGTCCACTCCATCCCCCTGACCATGTCACTAAGATGTTAAACAGTACCAGTCCCAATATCAACCTGGACTCCAACTGACCATCGAGCCATTGACCGCAACTACAACTACCTGAAAGGACGTTATAGAGAGGTAGGTGATGGTCTCTTCAGCCAGGTGACAGGTGATAGGACAAGGGGGAATGGCATGAAGCTGGGCCAGGGCAGGTTTAGATTGGATATTAGAAAAAAATTTTTTACTGAAAGAGTTGTCAGGGCCTGGGACAGTCTGCCCAGGGAGGGGGTTGAGTCACCTTCCCTGGATGTGTTCAAAAAAAGGGTAGATGAAGTACTTAGGGATGTGGTTTAGTTTAGGATGAGAATGGTTGGACTTGATGATCTTCAAAGGTCTTTTCCAACCTTGTGATTCTGTGATTACCTGAACTCTGAGTGTGACCATTCAGTCAGTCAACTGAGTGGTTCATCCATCGAATCCATGTCTCTCCAACTTAGACACAAGGATGTTGTGCAAGATAGCATTAAATGCTTGGCACAAGTCCAGGTAGATGACATCAGTTGCTCTTCCCTTATCTACTTTATCTCATGCATCTGCAGCAACTTTATAGCCAAGGTTCTAGGACAAATGTTTTAGGTTAATATCATATTCCATTATAACTGACATAAAAGATATGATGACAAAATCACAGAGATACTGTTTCTCAGCATTTCAAATCATCCTTCATATGCAAACGCCACACCTGTTTTCTTCCCTGTGCATGTATTATAAAAGGGCTGGTGCAAAGCCCCAGCTTGTTGATTTCTATTTTAAAAATGCATAGAACAGCCCGAGCTCTTTCTCAGGGTTTTGGCAGACTTTTTAACTAACTGTGTTCTTAGGTTGAACAGCAACAAATGGCTAAATGATTTGTTTTTACAATGTCCTCTCTGGGAAGACTAATTACCAGCTCACCTTCTAGCATACAGTTTCAAACATTTGGGGCCCTACTCTTTTTCAGGCAAAATTCTTACTACAGACTGCAGAATCTGCCTGGGTGGAGATATTCAGCTGAGTTTCTCAAAACTTTAGGATCACAGGCTGGTCAAGAGATTTTATGATGCTTCTAGTATTTTGAAAAAATAAGTAGGAAAAAAAACATGCTTTCCTTTGTATGAGTTGTCTCTTTGAGGTAGTAATAGAGTCACCAAATCGAAGTCACTGCAAATGCTGTTCTCTGTTATTTAGTCCACAAAGTTCAGAACAAAAGTAGATCTCTTTAGTTATGAAAGCTGTGTTCAGTAGCAAGAACCACACTGCACAGAGCAGTGCAGTGTGTTGAGCCATCATCAGATTCTGTTTGACAAAGGAAAACAAACTGATGGGCTTCTTCCAATTTGTATTTTATACAAAGTTTTAGGACAATCAATTTCTCTTCCTTAGTATTCTCTCAAATGGACTGCTTCCTCCCATCTTAATTCTTACTCTTCTTGGGGCAAATGGTGCCTCTCTAAAGGTTCTGGCTGAGAGAAAGCACTGAATGTGTAAATTTACTGTGCCTATAATCTCCTAGTACTTTCCAGTTTTGCCATTAAACACTGGGCAGTTGGGCAGAAGCTCCTCAATCCGACTACATTCCCGGGTGCTTCAGACTGCGGAACCAAGGCAACAAATGCAACTGATTTTCTAGACTCAGTCAGGGCTGCCAGTGTTCAGGAAGTCATCATTAGTGTCATCTGCACCAGCCTATCTTAACCAGTCCAACATGTGTTTTTTCCAGTTACAGCTATTGACCTTTACAGCAAATAATTTTGTAATTTATTTTTATCAGGAAACTAAGCAACAGCAAAGGTATTATATGTTCAGAACTCATTGTTCAAACTCAGCTTATGTCCTTTAAAATAAAAAATAAACAATCACAAAGACTTGCACGGTTTCTATCCACAGTTGAGTTTTTCCCCACTTTGAATGTTACTAAAGCTCTGGAAGACATGCTTGCTTTAGCTTGAGTCACAAACCATCTCCCAGTGCAATCACACACAAATCAATATCTGAGCGATGGCAGCTGCTGCTGAGCAGAGAAAAAGTTATATACCAAATATGAAATTTACAGATGGGAAGGGGTAGTGGAGGTGGGCTTCAGTTTAAATCAGCTTTCAAGTTCCACTTTGCCCCACAGTCCTTTCCACACCTCACACAGCCTCATGCCTCACTCCCAGTCATGCACTTGATCATGTCTCCTGCACACCCCTTCTTCTAAAACTTTCTGCAGTTGTCTTTTAAGTGGCAGTATTGTAGGAATCTAAATGGAAATCTTCCTTGGCATATAAGAAATCAAGCTACATACACCTCACACAGTATTCAGAATTTCCAGAACCCAAACCCATAAATTTATTTCAGCTGCATATTTACAACAGGGATGTTCAAAAAGTTCAGACCCAGAAAGAAACTTGTCCTCTCTTCATGAGGCTGCAGATATGGGCACTTCATATGGAATATATTTACAATACAAATAGTCTTTGCATGGTCTACAAACCAAAGTTGCAAAAACTGAGGGAGTTACAGTTACAAGGCAAGCATCCATTTTGAAACTCTTCTAATAAAATCAAGTTATTTCAGCTGCAATGGCCTGCAGGGACAACAATATTTGCGTTCTTTTGCATCATCTTTGTCAATACTTCTTCATGGCACAAAAAAAAAAAAGGTGTTAACTGATCACCTGATTATTTGTATGCAGTTAATCAAAACCATGCTCCCACTGTCCTCTACAAACATCACAGACTTGCTCTAGGCCTCAAAGGTTTTAAAAATAAAATAAAAAGCCAGGAAAAAGAAAATAATTATTATTATAATTTTACAGACAAGGAACTGATTGAGAGAAACAAATGCAACTCATCCCAAGATTACAAAGGAAAATCTGCTGCAAAGGCTAGGACCAAGCTCAGTGCCCTACTTGGTACAGGTTTTTTCCTCAGTTGCATAGAAACACTGTAAGTGTACCCTTGTAAAGGAAAAAGTAATACATGCAAACATGTACTCAGAGAACTGATGAGACTCTTACAGAGAAATTCTGTTTGTCTAAAGATGTCTAGGAATGGAATTTAAATACTTTTCACTTCTGACAAAATGGCTGGGAAAAGCCTTTGAAATTCTTTGGAGCTAATGATCTTTTAAGAACTTAGGTAGGGTGGTCTGACCTGTCCTGTTACAAATAGCCACACCAGCCATTCATTTCTACCTATTTAGACTCAGTGCAGAATCTCTCAGCTAATAAATAACTCCATCAACTTTCACCAGGGCTGGACCACAGACAAATAAGCTTTTCGGCACTTATATCATTTTTCTGTGGTTTTGGTGTGTTTCCTGTTTCTCCACGGCCAAGTGGCAAAGCTCGATACTCAGATATGGCTGTTATTTACTTATGTATTTTACACACATGTTCAGGCTGCAGGTTTTTTATTTGGATGTATATAGTTCAATCCCTCACATTCCCTTTCTCCCCCATTCCTGCATTTTTTCCCCACAAAAGAAGGTGAGCCTGCAGAGGACCCCGCTGAGTTCACTGGGAACTGACAGCGTTCAGCAGCTCTGAAAACCTAGGATATCTAGGTATCTGTGAGGCTTTAACTCAAGAAAGCAATTACACATCTGGTTGTGGCTGGCTGTGCTTAACACCAATTTGTAGATGCCTAACTAAAAACCTTTGAAAAGTTGAGTCTAGAGATAGACCACTATATGAGATTTTGAACAGAGGTCCAGTCAGCACAAGCAGTGGCATACAGGTCAGAGCTCTAGGTTGAGGTGATCTGTTCTCTGGACTCTGTTGACTAGAGCTCTTCAGACAGGACTAGGAGATTAGATCTACAAAGAGGGTGTCAGCACCTCCATCACAGACATATCAATGTAGGGTGAGATTTGTCTTTCCCAGGTTCTGAATTTAGAAATCTTATTTGAAAATTGCATTACCACCTAGATTAATTCAAATTATACTCAATGCTTCATTTTTTTAAACAGAAAACTACTGATGATTTAATGGCAAAATTACATGACTATGTATGCAACATGCTGGGTCACCCTCAGGGAACTCTGATTAGAGCCTTGTGCTAATGCTGCTGTTAAATCCTGAGGATTCAAAATTTCAAGGTGTCAATACACAACTAGACAACAATGCCTTGAGAATGTGAAAACTAAAAACCCCCACCCTAAATCCCCATGCTTTTAAGTAAAAGAAAGATATAATTTTAGAAAAAAATAAATAGAGAGAAAACACTTAAGCAGAAACAATAGTTTGACTTCTTGATAATCACTGTCCTAAATGCCAATGATTTTGTAAACTGATCGGATAATTAATGATGAAACATTTTTTTCCTAAACTTTTGCTGCTTATTCTTTTGGTTCCTTATTCACCTAAGCACTTGCACAGTGGGATTTCTGGCAGCCTGTACATTATTTTTCTCTGCTCTTTTATTACTAGTCTCAGTATTCTTTTTTGCTAATACTGAACAAACTGCAGGTACTCATCCTAGCTGCTTGCTGGTATTTTTTCTTACAGTGCAATACCCTCCTAGAAGGTAGCAGGTACTACAGACAGTTCAGCTGCCTTCACAACTACAATAATATGCTTGAGCCAGTGCAAACAAGTGATGAAATGCAAGCTGTGTTCCTCCCAAGGGTGGAGAGCATCTCCCCAGCCAGACTCTCAACTTGTTTCTTCCCAAGGAGAACAACTTGCAAGGTCACTTTTGAACCCTTTCTTCCCATGGGGTGGCCATGGTCCGCCCAGCAAAACAAAAGGAAAATAAAATTAACCTCTGAATTATTTTTGCTCATAGACAGAGTCCATGAACTAGCAAACAGCAACACATAACACTACTTGTAGCTTCAATTGCAGAGATTGAAACGTTCTCCTACATAATCTGAAAAGTACAGGATTCTTGACTAGCACTGTATTGTGACTTTATTTGGAAGCTTAAACAAGACGGTAGCATATCAACATGTAAATCATATATAATCTCCAAACGTGCAAGCCTCAATTATATTCTTAACAAGAGTTGCTGGTGATTCCTATCCAAATCTACCATTCAGAAAGTGGTTTAGCTAGAAGAAAACCACCACCATCTAGCTAAATAACATGCATATTTCTTGCTTTTTAAAGGACTGTGGAAATAGAGAACACTAAAATACTTTAATCAGGATTTGACAGGATTAGTACTATAACAATTCTTCAGTTATTAATCAGATTTCTTTATATGATCACTGTTTGCCAACCTAATATATACATTTGTTATTCTGATGTATATAAATAGTGTTTTTTTAATGATGATTCTCTTCTTTAAGCAGCCAAAATAGGTATCTCTCAGTTGGTCCCTAAAGGGATTTGGACATTTAGCAGTTTTTCAAAATTTCTAGGATTGAAACAATAGATTACACAAATAAAAGTCAAGCTGTATTTCAAGAATATAACTAGACACGAGCAGAAAAGCATTTCAAAGGCATACAAGTCAGATGCATTAAGAAATAGTTTCAACTTTTACAAAATGTTCAACATCTCTGAACTCTCATCAAGTCTTAATATCCAAGTACACCTCATTCCCTGTTCAGTGTTTTGCTTCATTCCCTTCTAAATGTTTTCTAGTTCAGTGCACCAGATAATTTTTCTTGTCGTGGCTGTCTCAGTCCAGCTGACTCTACTTAGAAATTTCTTCTTGAGGCAGCCCAAACCATTCTCCACACCAAAGAACCATGATAAGCAACCAGACTTCTCAAAGGCCAGGTCAATGTTCCTTCTGTTCTTTTCACACATTACTCGGTTGTAACATAGAACAAACCACTATAAAACCAGCCTTTCACAATTAAATCAAGATTCTTACCTAACAGCCTAAAGAACCTCAAAAAAACTTATAACCTTTTGCCTTCAATGTTTAAAAAAAAAAATCCAAACCAGAGTATATCACAGCCCATAGAAATACACATGAGAATGCACAAATAGCAGATGCTACTTGTTCTGTATTACCAGACCATACACGGTCTGGAACAGTCTGCAGGGAAACTTTTATACCACCTACAAAACATCACTGTTGCGAGACTTTCTAGGATCTTTCAAGCAGATCGACAGTTTCTGCAGTGTTATCAAGGGCCATGCTTGGGGCAACTTGGACTGGATTTGTACAGCTACTATCTACAATAAAAATAACAAAAAGTTTTCTTGCATCTCCTTAAAATTTAGTCTTAATGCCCATGGCATTCCATAGCATCTACAGGAATTATTAACCAAAGGTTGAGCTTTCCAGTAGGTGACATCTGTTGTCCCAATGACGTGCTCCACACCAAATAATGGCATAACACTAAAGAAAACATATGACATTGGAAAAGAAAAACAAAACCCGAAAAACATGGGAGGGAGAAAAGACAAGAAAATACATCTTTTTCTTGTGTGTGTGCAGGGCAGAACAAATGTTTGACTGAAAGGCTTCGTGTCCAGCTGGGAGAAGGCCAAGACTAATTTAACCTTTGGTCAAATGGTTGGGAGTTAGCTAGTTTCCTTTTTCCTCTTACATCACTCCCAGAGATTTCGACAAAAATAATATGGCCCCGATTACATGACATTACAGGCTCTCATAATGCACTGGGGAGGATAGTGTTGAAACCCCTTGGAGACAAATTAATCCCAGCAAAGCAGCAGCTGTAAGTTTGCTATAAACAGGGAAAACAACTACAGTGCTTCCATCATATACTTATATGACTTAAATATCACTTATTAAGGGGATTAGATTATTGGATTTTTTTAAGGGGTCTGACAGCCTTGTATCGTCATGAAAATATCTGTTGTTGGGTTGCATATAGCTGCTATTAAGACATTTACCACTCAGTACATTCTTTTAGGAAGCTGAAGCTGACCCAGGTATAAGATGAATTATCTTGCTTTGAGAAAATGTATGCAGTCAGAGAATACATGATCTACAGGGGTTTTTTTAAAATGCTGGAACAGATCACCACTTCTGTCACCATCTGCCTCATACAGCCCCAGCGTCCGATCAGGTGTCAAGCACCTGCTCAGCCTGCCTGCCCCGCTGAGTCCCAGCCCCCTGGCACACAGCTCCAGGAACTGCTGAGGGGCTCCCTGGAGCTCTATCTCAGAAACATTCTTCAGCCCTTGAAGGCTGGAAAAAAGAGAATTACCCAGTCGAAGAAAACATAGCCCTCTGGTCCCCCACTTTCCAGTTGCTCTACAGACTCACCCCTTTCCTAGGACTCTTACAGTGCTGATACAGTATCAAACACATGCTGTTCTCCTCTGCTATAAAACCACTCTGGTTGTAGCCCACAGATTTATTTGGGAAACAGACAAACTAGTCTCAAGGCACATACCAGTTTAAGGTCCTCTCCGTAACCTCTCACTTGGTTGAGCCACACAAACCTCCCAAGGTTTGGAGGCCCATATGCTGCCATTGAGCCAAATGCAAAACCCCAGCACATGCACCCTTGTCTACCATGGTGGACAAGGGTGCAGGTGCTGGTCGCCCCAAGGTGACATGCTACAGGCCTCTGGAGAGCAAGTGGCAAAGTGGAGTTTCAGCTGGGCCAGACTGCAAAAGATGGGCTTGCCAATGTTCCCCACCCGTTCACACCTCTGCTTCCGGAGCGCTGCGTTAAACCCCTGGTGTGAGCCCCCACACACAAAGGTGATGTCAACCGTGTGGGTATGATGCTTCCAGCACAGGAGGTCAAAAGGGGGTTTACCTGGGCGGTTCTGGATGCAGCCAGATGGGTAAAAAGCAGAGCTACGAGGCCACCCTGGTCAGGTGCTGTTCATGATGCCAACCAGCCGGGGCAGCACAGCCCTCACTGCCACAGCACTCCCAAGAGCTCACCTGGAGCCAGGCTGACTCTCCTCGTGCTGCTTCTCCTGGCAGGCCTGAGGCACTGGCTGCATGGCAGCCCTTGCCAAGCAGCCCAGCAGTGCCCTTGCAGCAGAGGCCTCAATAAAATATGGTGCTTTCCTGCGATAAAGCAGCAAAAACTACCTAAGCTTGCAGCAGCCAGTGCAAAGTTGTGCAGTACTTGAGAAGTGCGAAGACCTCTCTACATGTACAGTGAAGAGGGAGATGATTCTTTTCCAAACTGAGAAAATATGCTCATATGGAGGAGTATTTTTAGGTGCTTTGTGTTGCTACTTTGACAACAGAAGCTGTTTTGGGTTTATTTTCCCCTACTTGGTTTGGATTGCATTCCTGCTTTCCAGTTTGGAGGAATAAAGATAGATGTTCATGGTAACTGTGAAATATGACAATACATTCATTTTTAAGAACTTTTTATATGTAGTAAGCTTAATTTTAACAGATTAAATTTTTGATTGCAATTTGTAATGCTTTGTTTAGTAGACTGCAGCTAATAATGTCATAACTACAACAAATATAATATCACAAATATTGCTGTGAAATTCAGTGAATACTGCAATTTAGAAATTTCATGAAAGGCATAAAGCAGTTTCATTAAAACTTGCATCACTTTTGAATAACCACCATTTTTCACTTAAATTTATTCAGGTGAAACAATAATGTATGACTGGATATGCTGTTATGTTCCTGTATGTCTTTACCTGTTTTATACGTATACTTCATTAAAATGTATTGATTTCTTGACAGATTTGAGGAATATGTTACACGAACTGTGCCTTGATAAATGGCACATCATTATATGTATGTAATCTATAAGGGTTTAAAAATGTCAAAAGCCACAGGGGTTTAAAAAACATACTTTCTTCTTACAGAAACTTTAACATGATATAATAAAATCTGCAAACTTGAGAACAAGTAATTAATAAAACCAGTGAAAGTTTGCACACTATGTTGAAAACTCAACACTACCCACAAACTTAAAAACTGCAAATGCATATGCATGCCGCTGGCTGGGCAGTCTTCACCTCAGATTTGGGCCTGGCTGCTGCTGTGTGTGCCAGAGAGCAGAGTTTTCCCCTGATAACTCAGGCAGGTTCCTAAACCCCGCAGCTTCCAACAGCTTCTGCAGTGTTGGAGGGGGCAGAGGAGGCTGCAGGGTGTATGCACTGCTGTGTAATTTCCATTCACCCTGTTCACAAACTCACAGCACTGATGTAAGGTGAAATCAGGTGGAGGGTGCTTCCAGGCCATGTACACTGCTGTGCATGTAGTGAATGTGTAGGTGTCTGAGGTGCCTTGCTAGGAAGTGGGCTCTGGCAGTCAGGTGCTGCTCAGCAGCCACCACCATAGCCTTCCTATATTTAGTGAGGACAGGAAAATGGGCCTGTTAGGGGTGACATGTAATTTACAGCAGGTCAGATAAGCAATTATGTGTGTTCCTGTTGAGACCATTGCTCTCACTTGTTAGGAGGTGTAAAGTATGTCTCAAAGACAAGGGTCTCCACTGCTACGCAAGGTTGATGTTAGTCTGAATGATCTTTCAAGATCTGAATTGGAAAAGCATCTCTACAGATGGTGGAAGAAACAATAAGATCTGTCAAGTAACAAGGCTATAATACAGCTCTTTCCATGAAACAAAATGGTTCTGCATGTATACAAAGGATAAACAAGTCTGCAGGGAAATAAACAAGGTTTTGTAAGGATCATTTGGAACCTAGAAAGGAAGAATGATCTTGCTTCATGGATGCCTTATTAACATTATACATGTGTTTTCTAAAGAAAGCTTACAGTCTATTTAAAGTACTTGGCTTATGCCAGAAGAAAAAATCTAAATTGAACAGTATTACATTCTCTTTATTTGCTATGAGCAATACTATAGAATATGCATCTAGGAACTACATATATGCCTTGCAGAGTTATGCCACTTAGAGTCCTACATTATGAGAACTACAATCTTGAGCAGGCACTAAGTAAATGACAAAAGCTTATTTAAATGTGGCCCACAGTACAATAATTACAGCTACTTTGGTCTGAAACTGGCCCTAGTACTGTGCTACTGTGGAGGGCATGATCTTGGCTATCCATCAACAAGTACCATTTGATCAGCTTTGCTCTAGAATGGCAAATAAAGAGACTAGCCTGTTTTGGTATAGGAATAAGGTAGAGGAATGCAAGATGAGAGCAACGGGGCTGCTGAAGTCACCTGCAGCGTAACAGGCAGTCTCCAGGAATGCCAACCCGTACTAACACTGCTCCAAAATTTCCCTGTTTTCAAACAGGGCACTAGAATACACACACCGCCCCACCAATTAGTATGCAAAACTAACTAGTTGAAGAAGAACAGGGACCAGTAACCCATGGCACTCATGGCCAAAAAAAAAAGGCAGCACGTGGTTCAAGTCTGAACACCATGTAGGAAGGTAATGTGTGGCTGAGAGTTGAAAGTTAAAAAAGCTGAAGGGAGGGAGGTATCCATGGAAAGTAGTGGCTTCCACAGAGTTCAGCTCTGCGTAGTCACCCTACTACCCATCAGCTGGGCCATCTGGAAATCAGTAGGAGCTGGCAGTGCTGCCTTGTCAAAAGAAAGGTGCTGTGATTAGCTCTGATCTACTTGCATGCTTTACCTCTAAGTTTAGAAGGAAATAGCTGGTTTGGCCTGGACCCCATAATAGGGTACCGGCCACTTATAAAACGTTGCTGACCCCAGCATTATAACATATTGTTAAGCCAGTTCCTCAACCTAATGGAGTAATTTTGGTAAAGTTGCTTGTTAAAAATATTGGGACCATACTTTTCTAGTAATTGCATCAAGAATGTCAGTGTTGTTTAGAGGATAGCCTGGTAAGGGGAAACTAATCAACACAGTCAATTTAGAGGAGCAATGAGATTAGAGTTTGTGGCACTGTTATATTTCTGCCTTATTAATGACTACGATACGGAAAAAAAATCCTTCCAGTCAAGATCCACTGGGTGACGGAAGGGGGTGATAGCTGAGTGTGCTCTCCTGAGTCTCTGCAGTGAAAGCCCTTTGTGTGATCCCATTTTAATAGAACATTCTAAAAAACCTAAAGCCAGTAGTTTATAAAAGTCAGTATGCAGCCTCACTGCATATAAACGCACACACATGTATATTACAGAAAGATAAAGTTTTACTTAAGCTCTGAATATGAGAGCCATGCTGGTAGGGAGACTTCTCAAATGTCTTCCATTTCATGGTACACTTTTATGGTGGGAAGTTATTGACATCAGAAAGGAAGAATAATGAAACTGAGGTCACAGAGTTATTTACACTGGCGGGTGGATCCCACAGCATTCCTGTATGATTTCGATTGTTTTGATGACCCCCTTTTTCAGATTCTGTCACACGTTACATCTGATATTTGGATCTTGGTAAGTTGAAAGGGACACCACGAGGTTTGTTTGGTTACTGTTACCAGTGAGTTAACACAAGGTTCAAAAGCCTGTCCCTGCTGAAGCCAATGGCACAATTCCCGATGACTTCAGGAAGTTTCCAAACTCCCTGGATCAAAATGCTAACAAGCTGAACAAAAGAAGGAGCCCTGTAGTACCAAGCTGAGCAGGGGACCAAGGAACACCCAGAGAAATCTGATTAAGTTATTGAGGGGGGGAAGGAGAAGGAACAGTAAGCAGTATGCAAGTTCCTATAAAAGGCAAGCTGCATTTTTAATTTTGCTATTGAAATGGAAATTTGGGAATTATTGCCTTAAAGGCTTTTGTTTAGAGTTGGGAACTGACGGTCTACTGCTACAGAAACCAATAAAAGAAATAGAGCTCAAAAAGCCCTGTTTAGATCATAAACAGAAATCTCATAAACACCCCAGTCCTGAGATGAGCCTTCCCTCTGTTTTCAGACCATTACTGCTAAGCTGTTAACCTTCACAGATACTGTACCACAGGCTGGCCAGCAGGAATTAAAATCGCAGGCCACAGTGATTGAAAAAACCAGACTAGTGACACATTAGCAACAAGGACGTGTAAGTATGGCTGTGAATAACGTGGCTCTGATCCTAGCGCAGAAGCTAAGGGCTTCATTACATTTAATTACTTCCGGCTTTAAATCAAGGCCTGCTTCAAAATGAGGGTGGCTTCCATTAAACTAAATTACTTTCCCCTCAAGCTTGTATGGAAAAGTACAGTACCAGAGGAAGACAGCTTCTATTAAAAGCAGTATGGTAAAGGTGCTGCTGCCAATCTAGAAATGGTTTGTAACTGGGAGCAGCTCATAAATGAAGTTTTATATGGTATCTGTCTTTAATATTTTATGAGGGAGAAACCTTTGTATTTGGCTTGGTTCCTTTCTGCCTGTTTCTTTTTGCTGCTCACTGCACCGCTCTGGACTGCTACATAACAACCTTTCTTAATGCAGAAGTTACATATCAGCACAATGATTCTTTTTCCTGTGGGTTGCCCCCCTTGCAGGATGGGTACAGGGAGTGATGGTACAATACACAGCAAGAGGAGACTTCCCAGAAACGGAGTGTACTCTGAGATGTGGGCAGGTTTGGATAACCATGTGTTTGAGCATAGATTTCAAACATAAACATGTTAAGTGACAGAAGAAACCCTCTCCCACAAAGGTCACAACACTTATATCCTGGACCTACCTGGATGACAGGCCAAATTAATACTGATCCAAAAAAGCAGTAAGAAGCAAAACACCAGCAACAGCACTCAATAAAATAATTTGCTGTGGGATACCCCAGATTCCTAGTGGACAAGCTGAAATGAAAACAAGAGATGAGTTACTCAAATCAAACCAAATAAGAACTGAACCCAAATCTTCTGACAGGTTTTTTTTAATCCCTGTTGTGTTTCTGGCTCTCGCTCACGTTCAGCATCTGCTCTCTATCCTTGATCACTATATGAATATTTGTTCCATGCACTTAATTTCATTCTCTTTCATTTTACAGCCTGCACGGTTCATTTGTTCATTCTTTGATTTGCCCTCACATTTTCTCAGCTTTTCATCTCTTTCTGCTTCTTTTTTCCTGTCTCCTGGCTTTATTGTCTCCCCTCTCTTTTTTTGCCTTAGCCTAGATAGCCCTAAATTTCCCTTCCCTATTTCCCTGTTGCCTTCCTGTCACCATTTGTTTTCTATCACCCTGCTTTTCTGCTGGCTGATGTTGGAAATATTTCAGGAATTTTTAATTTGCAGTGCCATGAGAACTGTTATCTTCGCATTTTCACTAGTGAAAGTGCTCTCGCACGGTGAGGATGATGACGGGGCAAGCTTGGGACAGAGAGGCTTCAGATGGACTCTTCCCTGAGCCCACTTTGCCTCGGGAGTGGTATGCTCCAGTGTGGAATGTGTGAGAGGAAGCTAGGTCCATGGGGAGTGGCTGGGGGCAGGGAATGCATATTGAGAAACCTCAAATTCCACACAACAGAAATGAGTACAGGAGAAACTGAAATACAAGAGAGAAGCAGGATGAGGGACCAGCTGGAGAAGGGTGGGGGGGAGAGCAGGAAAAAAAATACACCCACCACCTCCACACCCTAGCCTTGAAGTTTTTCTTCCATGCAGGTGCAGATGATCAGTAGTACCAGCCCTTGCTAATATTCACTTGCTCTGAGTAGTAATACAAAGAAAACCTCGGAACTCAATCTATCCATTATTTCTTTCCCTGAGTAGGGTTAGGGGTCACCTTTAAAATAACAACTGCAAATGAAAGGCAATTACATGGAATAAAAAATGATCAGTGACTGAAAGAGCCAGCCAATACATGGACTGCTGGTGACTTGTCACTATAGTATGACAATATGCCAACTCATAGTCACCAGAGTGAGAAAAATAAATAAATGCATAAGTGACTGTATTCCTGTACCTAGAGATGTCTCAGGAAAAGACCATCAAAGGTTAAACCACCTACCTTGTTATTGCTTCTGCTGCTCCCGCTATTGTTACTTGTATTCTGGTATCACCTCAACAAAGATCAAGGTTGCTGTGTTAGGCACAATAAATATGCACAGGAAGAGAAAGTTTCTCATTTAAAAGCTTAAAGTTCAATGGATAAGATGAGCCAGAAGTTGAGGAAAAACAGAGATAAAAGTAAGTGAAAGACTCAAACCGAGTCAATAGCAGGTCAGATAGCTCCTATCCTCTATTTTACAGTTGCAAGGAGTTGAATAGGAAGAAACTGGAGATACTGTGTATACTACTATGATTATTGTTTAGAAATGTAAGAATTCCATGATCTCTTCCATTCATAGTGATGGAAGCTTCCTTTGTATATGCATACAAATGTTAGTTCACATTTGCTGTTTGCTAGATTGGGCCTTCACGTCCCCACTATATTGTCTGGCCGTGATAAACACACATGACATTCATTACCATTTACAGATCATGTGTAGATGGTGATAAGATCAGGATATGCTCAGCTGATTCAGAACATCTTTGACTTGCCTAGTTCTCTTCCTACTTCCATTCAATTCCTGCTCTGGCTTTAGTTAAGCTCTCACCATCTCAAGATCTGCCAGAACTGTCGTGCTGTAAACACAAAAGGTGACCTCAATCACCAGGTAGGACCCAAGAGCTCCTTGGACTCTAACACCATCTTTGGTTCACATTCTCCAAATATTACTGCAGTTTGCTAAAATGCACCCCTCAAGTGTGTGCAACCTCATTAACTCATCGTAAGTTTTCCAGCCAAACCTGTGCATGAAAATCTGGTTTACTTATGCTGTATTTATTAAGCACTTTCCAGTACAGATGCAAAAAGAAAGTTCCTGTGCAGCTAAAATTTAAAAAGTAAGCTAGTAGCTAGTAAAAGGGAGCCACATGTCTACACAATGCAACAGCAGTCATGCCATAAGGTTTTTTCATATTGGGTCAGCAGGACACAGTGTTTGAGAGACGGCTATCCATTAAACTGAGAAGTTTTCTCTTTGAAAAGACTTTCAGCACAATTCACTACTACCAACATTTTCCCCCTAAATAATAAAAAATAGTAAGCAAAAAAATGTCTGTAATTATCCTTCCCTACTAAAAGGCCTTTCCTCATCAAGACCACAGAGAAGTACCCCTGAGCTGACCAGCTGCCAGTCATTCAGTTTTCCAAGCATCATGCAAGCTCCAGGCAGAAGAGCTGTGACTATAGGCGAGAACCAATTGTCTTTGTCCTCATGATTTCCCCTGAAATCATATTAACTGGGTAGAAATGACTGACAGTTACTGCAGCACCAACTCCTGTCTTCAAAGCATAAACCAAAAGAGCATGTTTATCCAAAGTTGTTGAACAGTTTAAGATGGCCAATTGGAAATGAAAGAAAGAGTTACAGAACCCTGACACAGGGAATAAGGAGTTTTCTGAAACCATGACAGAAACAAGCAATCAGAGGTACTTCCATTGAGTGTGTCTCTCTCAGAAGGACTCACACATTCCTGAGTGCCTATTTTAAAACTATTTGTTTCCAACCTATAAAGATCAAAACACAATAATACCCAGCAGCAATCAGCTGAGAAAACAATTAGGATGAGACAGAGTACGTTAATCATTGTGGCCTATTTAAAGCACTTAGAAAACAGAGGTGGTCCTTTATTCTCAGTGGTCCTCAGGCATGTCACTATAAAATCCCTTAAGGAGAATGATTAAATTTAAGATGCTTAATAAGCCTTTTCTCAGGTTCTGTTCCAAATATTTTAACTTCATTTGTAACCATTAAGCACTGATGGCCTCAGGATGCAAAAAATAGAGAGGCAAAGTCAGGAAAGGAGTCAGATATGAATCAAAATATGTCTGATCCCAAAAATACCTCACTTTTAATTTCTAAGCTTTAGAAAAAATAAACCAGGTGTGTTGTAAATATCACAGTGGAACTTCTACATCCAATGGTGTTCAAAATAGGGATAGCTAAATCAGATGCAGATGCACCAGGCAAATGGAAACTTACAGAAAAGTATCTGTGGTGTATTGTAGATCATAAACTGAACATCAGGCTTGTAAATACAAAAGTGCAGAAACAGCAGCACAAGCAAGATGACATGTTTACAGAGTACAGCCACAGGTTGCAGATAGTGAAAATAATGAGGCTGACCAGTTATTGTCATAGGAAGGCTCAATGAAGTATACAGTCCAGTGAAAACACTTTAGAAAGCGATGGAAGGTGTGAAGGTTAGGAATAATAACAACCTCTGAAGATGTAAAGGACTATACAGAATGTCTGGCCTTCATAAATTTAAACTGGCAATGGAAATTCAAGTTAGGCATTAAGAAAAATCCAGCTAATGTTAAAATATTATACTGCACTAGATCACCTGACAACCTGTGGTGTCATCATCACTGGACATCTTTAAGATTAGTTAAACATCTGTTGCGAATGATTGAGGTATACTGCATCACTCCCTTGGGAAAGGAGATAGGCTGCATGCTTGTTCAGTATAATGATTTTTCAAATTTTTCATTGTAATTGGTCAGTCAGCTGGTATGTCTTATACAGAACTCTCATCTCTGGACAGGGAAACACCACTGGAATTCTGGTAACGCTCATATTCAAATCCTCCTGTTGCCAGACATTCAAATTAGCAAATGGCTTTGGAAGAGCAAAAACAAGAAGTTACTGACATATCTTGAAAGGCAATCTGGAGTCACAAAAAAACACAGAAAAATCTATTCAACAGTGAAGGACAGACTGCATTTGTATGTGTCCTCAAATCACTTCCCATACTGAGAGATCACAGTCATAATTTTCTGTGCAACTAACACAGCTTTGAAATAGCAAGGCTACATTCATGTTAGCTCAGGTATTATCTCTTTTCATGTTGTCTGATGCAAAATTACTCTTGACTTTTCCTGGGGAGAAGAGAGGGAAAGGGCTCTCCCCACAAGGTTTATGCGCAAAAACAAGAAAAAGAGGTAGACAGGATTTTTAAACTAATGCTCTTGATTACCTTTCATGTTAGGTTCAAACCATTATCTTCCTTATTCTACATGTCAATCTGTCTGACTTTTGTAAAAAAAATACAGTCAGACCTGTGCATATTGTATTTCAGAAAAGTCTTTTTTTGAAACATCTGTTTAGAAGTGTTAAGGTTCTGCTGAAAAACCTCACACAGATGTGGGCAGCATGCCATATTCTGAACAACAATAGAATCTCCAAACATCCTCCCAGAACATCCTTAAATAAAATTCCTGAAGAAGAATGAAATCAAAGGTCTTTAACCAAAAATCTGTTTTGCTAAGCTGCACATGGTACCATATCTGCACTAAGCTGAGTGGGTACCATATCTGTCCAGCTGCATGGAAGACCAAATCAGCTGCCACTTCCTGTGCATTACCATGACCTCACAGTATCTTTTCCACTGCTCCATGTCTACTGATCCCTAGCACACTAGGTAAAGGAGAAGAAAATAGGGGGAAAACACCACTAAACTCAGAGCAGTATATTTTTCTTATTTCTTCCCTTTTCACCATTACAGTACCCTGTTCGTGCTGCATATTTGCCAGGATTCTCCACCCAAGCTTACTGCTCTCAGTTCTCCCATATTTTTCAACACTTCTCTGGGGATTCTCATCCCATTGTTCTTTCAAATTTCATTTTCTTTTCTCTTTTTCTCTCTAACATTCTTTACTTTCCCATATTTTCCACAGTCCCTCTCACCCCTGTAAGAAAGGAAAAAAAATAAAAGGAATGAAATGAACTGCACTTTAACAATCAGAATAACAGTGAAACAATGCTCTTGAGATCCCATCTGTTGCCAACACATCTCCCAAGACAGCAAATGATGGGCATTCCTGGCTAAATAAAGAGAATTTCCCACACCCATTAAAGATCTACACAGCAAAGACTGTTGCTTAAGTATTTACTTTTTATGGCATACAAGAAAACTACCTGGAATTGTAAATACCAATGACATATTGTTCACATCTCTACCAAACATGTGGTCAGTGGCCATATGGATAACTTCTGGGTGTGAAATGTCCTTTCTCTTTTTTACAGTGCTGCAATATCCTTGTGCCAGAAGCTTTTTTATAAGTTTAAGTGCATAATTCTACCTCCAGTGGGTGAAATTAAATTCTATTTACAAACAAACCCACAACCCTTCCTACCCTGAAAAACCTACCAAAGCAAATTGTGACTCACTTCTTACACCTAACTCAATAAAGAGTTCGGGGTCTTTTTAAAAATTCATTCAAACTTTCACTGATTAGGATTTCACAATTCTTGATCTGAAACAGCAACATTTATATCCTCCATCTAATTCACAAAGAATACCAATGATCTATAATATTTCTAGGGTGGAGTTATCAAAAATACCACACTTGCATAACACTTCTCAAAGTTATAGAGTTTACTAAGGGCTTAAATGGGAACACAGTGAAGGTACAGCAGAGCATCTTTAAAGTGTTGTTTCTCATTAACTTGCTAATGAATTCTCCATTAAAAAAAGGAAAAAGATACAGACTTTTTAAGAGATATTGTGCGAGTTCTTAAGAATTTTCTGGGGAGTTGCCTTGACATCCCTAGTGTTTCAGCTTTAGGTCTGTGCTCTAGAGAAATGCAATTTCCATATGGTTAAGCAAATGTTTCTCACCAGCATATCTCCAAAACCAAGTTATTTTGTATCTCCTTTTTCATTAGAGTCATATCCCAGATGGTGCTTCATAACAATAGGTGTTACTGTGAAAATACTGAGGCTTCAGAAACAGAAAACCACATGAGAAAATCTGAGGCAAAGATGTAAAGAAAGTGGTATAAATTAATATAGTTTTATTTTCATCAGCACTGAATGACCTTTTAAAAGTGGGTGGAAATCCACAATCCAGAGAAATTAAAAGAGAAAAAGATAAATGTGGAAAAGTGTAAGAGTAGATAACAGGATTCTATTAATAGAATAGAGGAAAGAAGGGAGAAAAAGAGGTCCGTGCAGAAGGCTGGAATGATCCCAAGGTAATTTTAAAATCAAGCAATACTTTTTTTGAAGCAGCTTATGAGTTTAGTGGGGAACCATTTGTGTTGGTTGAGCATGTGGGTGATATGGTTATGCTCTCTTGCATATGAGTCTAGACAGCGCTGCTCTACACAAACTCGAATATGAAGGAGGGGAAGCATGGAAAGCCTTATAAAAAGAAACTGCATTAAGAAAGGTGGGAAGACAAAACTAACCACACATAGGATTATGGCTGAAGCAAATTTGAATTCTGGCATACATATCTGGTATGGCAGAAATATGATAGATACTGAGAGGAGGAATTAGCCCAGAGTTCAAAGAGAAGACCAGACTTGTTGGTAGTGGAAGTAATCACAATGTCTGAGCAGATGATATGAGGTCAGGTAGAGGAAGTTGCTCTGCTTCTGAGAGATATTTAGCTAAAGAAATTAGCCAAAATATTTTTACCAAAGGATCTGAACACATTTACTATTTACAATTAAACTTCATTAGGATGTGTCACTAAAGACATGACAATCTAAGGCACAGTTCATAGACAAGACTAGCACCATTTATTACATGTACCTGGTGTAGATAGACCTCATTGATGTAATTAAAAAAAAAACGTATCTCAAATAGAGAATTTCCTCTTCACATTCCATGCAAATAGAACACAATCCATGTTTTGGAATAACTGTAAAGATAAGATGCCCGAGAGACAGAAAACAGTGGAAAAGACAGAGGCCCAGGCAGTATAAAGGTACATAATGTAGTAGAACTTAATCATTACTTGAAGAAGAGGAAAGAGAGAGAGATATCTGGGTGATGTACATAAAACCTTGGAAGGAAAAGGACAGCTGAAACAGCTCAGAAGGGTGAATGTATTTGTAAGCAGAATATATGCACTATCATTATCTTCTGTATAATAAAACCCTTAATTGAAAATTATGGAGGATAAAAAGAACAGTGCTAAACTATAATATATCTCTCCAGCTTGAGTACAGACATCTCTGGAAGCTCAGGATTTGGTCTTTACATCCAGAAAATGTTATTTCTGAAGACTGTTCTCCCTCTGCAGTGACACAGTATCACAAAACCTAATTTCTGCCTACATATAGTACACCGGGTTTATCCAGCAGATACACAGTTGTACTGCACAAACTGCTGTGACTCTTCTATGTTTTTAAATAACCATAGCCAGAAGTAAAAAGTCTTTAGTTCCTTCATATGAGGAGGAAACAGAGAAAGCATGAGAGGAGGAAATGGTCACACCTGTTTAGCAATGCCTGACTGATAAAATGGTGTGAACACATTTGTAAACGAGCTAAAATGCCTGAAGGATTTTGCATTGTGGTTACACTTATGCTTCCCTGTCTATTCTGGCAAAGTAACAGCCTCTCACATTTCTGAAGTACTGCCATAAAGAGGCAGGAAGCACATGCAGCAGGTACAGCTTCATACTCCTTCCCAGTTGGAACTTGTTAAATCACTTTTGCCTTTTAGTTTTCCACTCCATATCCTTATTCACATATTCATCTTGCAGTCTGTTCCCTTACACAGCCACGGTTGTGGAATGGATTTGTACCTTGCTGCCCATGCAAATACTCAGTCTCATATGCAAATAAAGGACAGTGGACATTTTCTTACTGGTTTTTTGGGTGGGGAGGGTAGGAATAGATTCTATAAAAAATTCTGAAGGATTATATGTAAGGTCTGCTTCTGTTCTGTGTGGCAGAATCCAAGTCAGCAAGCACCTTCTGCCTTCCATCTCTCCTCTGTGTCAGATAAAGAAATGTACAACTAATTTGCTACTTGAAAAAAAGAACAAAAAGAGCACAATTCTGTCCCAGGCGATGAGAGCTGAATTCATAGCCTTTACTCTTTAGTGAGTGATCATTAATAGTACTTCAATTATGCTTGATGATGATGAAGATATAATCAACAAAAAGATCCATTATGTTTTATTGATGTTAAGTGTATGTTGATTATAAATGGGACAGGATGTATTTACTTGAGCTTCACTCTTCGAGGAAGGTTGTGAAATCAGAGTCCAATCCTGCACTGAGAATAAAACCCGCACCTTTTATAATTGTAATAGTATCCAGATGTTCCTCTGTAACATGGATGCAGGTGGTGAAAGCAGTAAACTGGTATGGAGCAGATGTGCTCTTAGCACAGGTGGGACTTGCTCCCAGTGCTACAGTGAATGTTGCATTCACTGACATAACAAAAGATGAGTCCAGGAGATATAAAAGTATTGTAAAAAAGTGATGCAAAAATGTAAAAAACTTTAAATTTTGGTCACACACCTTGACAGTTGGGATTTTAGAAAATCTAAGCAAGCAAAACAGGGCTTTTAAAATTGCAACTACGAAACCCAAGGAGTCCAGATAACTGAAGAAAAGTTATGAGCAATGGAGCATGCTCAGGTACAGAAACCTTGGAGGGTGTGGTATGTCATACTTTGTGGGATGTGGATAATGTGCATCAGCTGCAGATTGTTTCTGCCTCATGCCACCACACAAAATCACTACTACTGTGTTTTGACTGCATATTAATTACCTGACACTTGAAAACTGCACTTCTCTTTACTGTTCAATTGTGGCAGATTAGGGAAGCCTGATTTGACTTTGTCAGTGAGCTGAGCCAACCAGCCTGATTCCTATTAACTTTTCAGACTGCATCTAAATAACAAGTCTTCACTGTCACGTAGAACAGACTCCTCCTGAAATTTTACATAAAGGCTGGACACTACTTGTATTTCTCTGTCATTATGTAACACATACTCCCAGAATACATACACCAGTTAGGCCTTATCTCTGCTAGGTGTCAAGATAGTCTATACCAGTCTAAACAAGGATAATGCATGCCCCAAATAGTCCATACATTGAAAGACAGACAATTGACTATGGAGAGAAGCTTGGAAACGGAATATAAGCTTCACCTCAAGAGCAACCCTACGGGCTACTCACTGCCATATTTTCAGTAGACATATAAGCAAGGGAAAATGTTAAGAGATGGTGTAGAAGGAAAGGAATGAGATATTGTTGCGGATGTTTGTGGAGTACCTGCCACATGTAGGAGGAGCACCAGAGGATATTTAACAGATTATGTTATTAGGGATCTAAATACTAGAGACAGAAATTGTCCTCTGGATACAGAAAGGCTAGGCTATGAGAGGCTGTGAAAACAAAATCTGAGATAGTTAGAAAGTAGGAATCACTTGAGGGATGTCCTGACTTACCTGGAGGATAAGAAAGGAGCCCCATAGCTTTACTTCGAGTGGATCTGAATGGGGCAAGACTATGGGTGTCAGAAACAGGTGGGGGAAGAAAATATCACATAGTAAATTAGCATGGTGTGCCCATACAGTGACCTTGGCTTGCAAAACCCTTCCAAATAAACTGTGATGGTTTGGTCACCAATGCACAGATTTATATTGTGCTAGTTTTCATTATCTTCAAGTAATTATTTATACTAGATGCTCAGGGACAACACCCAAAATAGGTGCTTTATAGACAAATAATAAAGAGCCTGGTTCCTATCCCAGAGACCTTGCAGTCTAGACAAAAACATCTCTGCTATTCCTAATCATACCAAGCTGAACCTGGCTGTTCACATTTGGAGCCCAGATGAGAATGAGATTTCTGAGGCATGCCCCATGACTACTTCCCCTCTGTGAGTTGAGTAATCAAGTTATAAACCATACCATGATCGGCTTGGCAATTAAACATTCTCTAGCTCATCTGAAGAGATTGCTGTGGTAACAATTTCCATACCAGTTCTATTGTTGGTCCGTTCTACTGTTCTTCTCTATTTAGCAACAGTCATTCTTTATCTTCTCTTTAACCATACAAGGTGGTTATCCTGATAGATGCAGGTTTATGTAGTCTAAGAATACTGCTGTATATGGAAAATGTTACAGCTATGATACGTCTGGATCAAAGAGATAAAGATACCACATACCTAAATTGTGTTATTAATTCCCTGTATGAATGAGAAGCTTTATGACAGTATGCTGAAAAAATTAACAGTGACACAACATGATACATCGTTAAGTGACCTCCAAACAAGTACTTTGGAGGACAATCACAGGACAGCAGTGTTCTTCCAGACTCCAGTTGCATAATTGTTTTGACATTGGTAGGACCTAATGGCTTGACAGCTGCAAGATATCTATAATGACTGCAGTGCACTGTGGTCATATCTGAGTTAGCTTTAAATTAGCTAACAGGAATACCAACCACTTGTGTAAAGCTAGCTGCTTTAAAACTTCCAGACTTGGGCCATAAAGTAAGATTCATCCCTCTCACAGATGAAGAAAACCATGTGGGGCAGAAGCTGAGTTACCATTAACAGCTGCACAGCAACACTGCACAATAAGCTCAGAAGATAGCAGTAAAGACTGGGTGTATTTGAAACAGCCTGTTGCATGAACTAGGCTGATTATAAACTTGGACAGAAGTAACTCCCCTAACAGTCTGAAAAATACTTCCGCAAAGGGTGCAAAATCCTGGTTATTACATCTCATCCAAGGGACAGATTGAAAAAAGTCTTTTTATATCTTGAAGTTGGACCACTATTTTTACATTTTCTACTATATTAGCCTTTGCCATGAGCATAAAGTACATTTCATGGAATTGAAGTTCTTATATATTTCCATAAGTTGTCAACTTACCAAATCAAGAAACAAGACTAAACATGGAATCATATCATAGAAGCATTAAGGTTGGTTGGAAAAGACCTCCAAGATCATCTAGTCCAACCATAGCTCTAAAGACCATCAGTCTAAAGGTACTAGTTGTAAAATATTCCTACAGTTTCAAAATTTTCCTGACACCAGTAGAAGTCAGCCTTACAATAGGAAGGTCAATGCCATTGTGAACAGTTTGGGTTGTTTGGTGGGGTTTTTTTAAAACCCATTATAGGGCAAAACTGGCATCTGTGGTGGCTTAGCTGTTTCTTCTCTTTCATGCTTTTGAGTTAAAGAAGGAGGAGAAGTAAGAAAACAATTTGGAGTCTGAGAAAAGTAAGACAGTTAAAGAAGGAACAAACTACTGGGAAAAGGCAAAAATTGCTCTGTTTTGAAATCTGTGGATGGGCAGATCTGTACAGAGATAAGTATTATGAGGGAAGGGAGAAGAGGAAATGACTGTTTGATAAAAGACTCACACCTGTTCTAAACAGCAACAAATTCATTCATCTTTCCAAAAGAATCAGTCCCTGAGGAAGACAAGATTTTTTACATATAACTTTATAGGTAGTCTGGGCATAAAAAGTCACACAAGAAAACGTATACTCAAGATTCAATTTACTCGCTTGTAATAGCATGAAAATTTGTGATAATTACGAGCCAGCAACAGAAAATGCACTGAGTTGCAAGAACACAAGTACCACCGTGGCATCATAAAGGATGGCCAAATCCCAAATGCTTCCATTAACTAGAGCTGGCTATAACGCTTGAAATGTCACTGAAATTCTAGCCCAGAAAATCAGGTTCCAGTAGCATACATACCAAGGTCCTAACCACGTAAAAGACTACAGCTAGTAACTCTAGTCATGTTTTGGTATTTTCACCTATAAGGCAGCCACAGAAGGCAGAAATACATTAAAATCTTAGGATAAAAGTTGTGTGTGTCTTAATAACAAAGAGTTCCAATACAGGTTTAGTTAACTTGGAAAAATAGTTGCAGTGCAAAACATGAGACAGTTTGGTTCAAGCATGTTGAAAGTCAGAGTTGGCATTAGTGAAGCCAGATTTCTTTTTCATGTTACAACCATACATATGAAACAGCATATTTACTGGATTATTGTTTCCATCAGGATTAGATATAATATCTGCAATCCAAGACACTTATTTTTAACCTTTATCACAAGTACCCTCCTAATCCTTTTTTTCCCTAAATGAAAGCAACAATCAAGCAGTATAGATCTATTTTTCTGCTCTCAATAGGGTTTTAGCAGTAAGAAAAATTCACCTATTGCACTAATTTTTTGAGTCTGAGTTTCAGCTCAGTGTGAATGTGAATATATAGAGTATGAGGGAAACTGATAGAACAATGATAATGCAACTTGTGCTGCCAAAAGCAAATTACAGCATTTCTCACCCTTGCCACTGCATTGACATTGACTGTCTGCACAAAATAAGCACTAAAAGCACAGCACATACACACTGAATCTGTTCTTTCTATCCAGGTAGAAAAAAGTTATCTAAAGATATGATTCTTGCAGGAATTTCATGAGCTTCAGTATTGCCTCATTTCACATCTGTTTTGTTTATACTTTATAGCCAAAGCTTCAGGTACTATCTACTGCCTCTTATGGAGGATGACGCCATTATATCACTGCACCTGTTGTGAATTTTGCTATTATTCTTTGGGGGAATGGGGTTGTTTTTAACGCTTAGTTGGCTCCTTGTCAATGATACCCAATGAAATCTTGGGAAACGTGGGGCAGACACTAAGAAAGACTCTGGTGAAAGTGGAGAATACCTAAAGGGATGCTGCTCGGATGTATGTGCTTCCTCCAATTGTTCCACCTCTGGCTCTTTAGTGTTGCCACCTATCCCTCTCCTTATCATTTATCTTTCACATGGGCTTTTTTTGAGTTACAGCTGGTGTTCCTCCCATAAAAGGTACATTAATAAAATGGAAATGCCAAATTCCTGCTCTCTTCTGACTGATGTGCATTTTGCAGAACATAAACAGCTGGAGTTTTAAGCTTTTGTGTTCTGGATTATGTGGTTGGGAGATGAGGGAGTAAGTGGAAACAAGCCTAAATTTACTCTTTAGCTTTTACACATAGAAGAATCTAGGGAAACAATTAAATCGTCTTACTTGTGGTGTGCAAGAGCTAATATCCATTGTGCCATATGCAGTTAGTAGTGAGTAAAGGTCATAGTGTCAAATAACACCACATTACTACATTCCTCGATATATAGGAGTGGCTGACATAAGGGGCAAAATTTGTCAGTATATCTTTAAGCAATTTACACAAGGGATATATATTTAGTCAGAAGAGAATTAGCATCAGTTCTGAGGACTCTTTAGAGCAACTTCTGAAATAAACCTTTCTCTCAGGTAATTGAGATTCAAATTTCTCTCAGGAGAACCTTGATACTAAACTAGTCAAATCATTAATAATCCATTTTTTTCCTTACTGCAGCACACATGGGGTTTCAATTTAAGGAAGAAGTTAATATTTTTGTATGGACCCTCTTATGCCATTTGATGCACGTACCTATTTGAAGAATCCATGATTTTCATAAAAGAAAAATTCCTGATTTTAGTAAGAATCTCAATGCTATTAAACCCTATTGAGAAATGTCATTGGTGTCAAACTCAGAGCAGGACCAATCTGGGTGCCAGACACAGTGTGGTCTGGGCACAAAACAAGTATCACAGGATCACCACCTAGTAACTGACTTTTTTTCGGTTCTGCTGCTATTAGGAATCACTACATTATCCTATTGGTCCATTTCAGTCATCATTTCTGTGCCAACAGCCAAAAGACAATGCTAATAATCTGCTGCTCAAAGAACTTATTTCCAAGAAGGTAGCACTGGCATGGAGCACAATGCTGTCTAAGTGGTCAAGATGTCAACCTGAAATGTGTTTCTAGTGTATTTACAATGACACTGTATGTGTTTTCAAGCAATAGGTGAGTGGGAGAAGAATTTATCACAGCACCTCACACAAATTAATACATGGTTTCATTTGCTTTGAAAAATAAAAACATTGGTGTACTCTATAGTTTAAAGCATTTCATATTTTATATCACAATGTTAAGGAAAACAAGAGGTTCCTTGAAGAGTCCTTCTTGGGAGAGGATTCTGTCCTACACTCCTAAGTCCTCTGAGCACAATAACCTCTTCAGCAATGCCTTCCAAGCTATTCCTATATTTCACTCCCAGTATCGCCTGTACCAAAATCTCCTGTAACCAGACCTTCTTCAGGAACTCTCCTTTTACTATGACAGAACTGATTGCTCACTACTTGGTTTTTTCCTAATAAATATCACCTCTCGTGTTAGAAAGTCTCAACTTCTCACCCTGTTTTTTACCACATGCAACACCAACTACCTCTCCTACTGTCCACTATCAAAACTGACAAGACCATTGCTTCAGGACAGAGATGTTCAAATCCACTTTCCTCAGAGCCAAAGATACCTCCCTAGCAAAAAGATAAATGTCCATCAAAATCTCTTGCAAAACACTTCACAAATAATATCTCATTCACATTCACCTTTTGTTAAAAGACAAAACCTAACATAGGCAAACTGACTTCTATTGCCACAGCCCTACTTCCAGACAAGTCTCAAGTTGTTCTTTTCCCTTCCTTGCTAGTGCTTGTGAAGGAAAAGTACCGATGATTTCCTTGTAGCTTTAATAAGAAGTTTCTCACTTCATCCCCTTCCTATAAATTTGAAGTAAATAAAAGCGAGAGTTGGCATACCTTTCTCATGCTGCTACAATTCACAATGCTCTCCACTTACCACCCATCTCATGTCTTGTAACACTTAGCACTAAATATGTTGCTGTGTTATCCAATTTCATGTTTGTTTAGTAGCTAAACACAGAATTTAATGAAGATCCACTTGACTGTTCTTTTCATCTGAAGAGGGCATCTAAAAACCTGTTCTAAAGGTAAGCCCCAAATCCAGAGAATACCTTCACCTCATATAAAATACAGTTCACATGCATAGTAGCTCCTTTCTTGGGTGGGGCTAAAATTTGTTAGGTGTAATTCAACCGTAGCTCTGATACACTTTTTTACCCAGAGGCCTATTTCATTGCTATTACATACAGCATTAGAGCTTCTATATGAAGATTTTGAGAATACTTATTAGAACCAGAAACAGTGTGTCCTAGAAATTTCTGTTGAGAGTACATTTGCTGTAGCACAAGTGATAAAGCTATTACCAACAGCCAAGTTTCCTTCCAGCTTTTCATTTCTGAGTAATTTCTGCAATGAAGACAGAAGTGTAATAGACATGAAGGAATGTGGCAATCCATTTGTTTTATTTCTACAAAATTATTGCTGATTGCAGGTTTGGAGGATGTGTGGGTGAAGTTTGCTGATTTATTTCCGTTTGGTCAGGAATGCTTTCTTAAAACACCTTTAACCTTCTTCTTCCAAACAGTTAATTTGGGTCACTACTTTTGCACTGAAGCTTTGATTGTTAGAGGAAATACTTCTGCATACTTTTGCTCTGCTGTAAGAGAGGCAATATGTTGTGGGCTGTATGCCAACAGATTTTAACCAGAAACCTAGGGGAAGGAGACAGATTAGATTGTGGTGGTCTTACAATCAGGGCTTCTCAGTATTCTTTTCTTGCTAAGAACAAGCGTTCACCACTAAAGTGGTTCTGTGTCATACAGATGCCATAGCCATACTAACATGGCAAATGAACCCACCTCAGCTGCATTCTTCTGTTCTCTGATAAGCATTCTCTAGTAATTTAATCCGAGAAGAACTTCAATAAAGTGTCCAAACAAATAATATATTTAAGATCCTCAGTGAGTTCTGAACTATTTTTCAGCTGTCTGCATGCAAGAATCTTATTCAATAGAGTGAGGAATTAAACAAAGACCTGGAGGTTTATGATGAGGAAGAAAAGCCCAACTTGTATTCAAACATTTACAAACACTGTTCATTTTAAAATCTTGTGGTCAAGGAATAGCAAGAAACGAGATCTATTTGGTTATAGCATCTATCTGCTTGCCATTGCACTTTTGCCTCCAGTAGCAAACTCTCCAGTTTTTTGGGCAATCTAAGACCACCTAAGACACAGATCAAACAGATCACCAACCTTCTCGGGCTACTACTCAACCACTTAACATATCTCCACAATACCTTCCCGATACTACTGGTATCAGGAAAAGTCTTCCTCTTCTGTGAAACAGTCAGCGATTGTGTGCTCTTATGCTGTGCATTCTTTTATTCCATCCCTTTCTCCTTAGCAGCTGCTGGTGCCAGAGCAGGATCAGTTGATGTGGTGACTCACCTAGTTAGCATCTGGGCCTGTCCAGATCTGAGTGTTCTGAACGCCCTGGTCAAGAAAATGTATTGACACAGTGGGTGTTCCAGGGAGCTGTGAAGGAAGGGTGAGCCATGCACCCCACAGGTGGAAACTCAATAGTTTTTAAAATACGTATCAGACTGGCCAGATGCACAGTTTTTGTGATACAACAGCTGGGGAATGGCATTCCTCTCCTACGTTGACACTGTGACAAACGTGCTGCAAAGCCTGACTGCTTCCATATTCCATCTTTACTTAAAACATGAATATGCAAGGGAAAAAGCAGTCTGCTGTCAGACTGCTTACAGTCAAGAGCACAAAGCAAGTTACGTCTTAGGCAATGGAACAGACAACAGGTCGAGCATGAATCCACAAAATTGTTGATGCATCTTTAAATAAAGGGAGCATTAGTAACAACTGACTTAAATTTCAGCAATCAGGATATAAAATGTATAAGATGCTGCTTCTTTCAGTGTTGGTTTTATTTTTGTAAAACTTTTTTCAAGTTTAAAGAGACTTGACTTTGTAATTTTTGACTGTTTAGAGGATCTTAAATGAATGCACAGAAGAAGCAGCAGCAGCCCACTAAAGGCTTTAATATTTAAACAACTTCTTATATAAACGAAACTTCTAGGGTCTATACCAATGTTTCCCAAACCCATGTTAGGGCAGCACTGAACTGATGCTAAAAATCTCCTGATTAAGCCTGAAACTGATTTGCAGAACAGGAATCCATGCAGAGTGTTTTTTCTCAGATCTCATAATCTCTTCCGTGTCTCTGCTGTGCAGAAAACTGGCATTTTTTAGTAAGAAAGGAGACTCAGGAACTTCCTCTTTCTCCTGAGGAAGAATGAGTAAATGATGGGCACCCACATGAGAGAGTAACTTCAGCTTTTGGTTAACATGTCCATAACAAATGCATGCAGGCCTAACTGAGGAGGCAGCTTGCAGCGGGTGGGAGGCAGGGAGGGAAATGCAGAGCTAGAAAGACAAATAACTAAAATCAGCTTCCCACCTTAAAAAACCCCATCAGGTCACAATTTAAGTTTCTATGTGAAAAGTAGCCCTGTAATGCTGGCACATGAAAAAGGATGGTTGGAGAGCTTTGTCTTGTAAATTAAGTAATTTTTTTACCCAATTCATAGTCTCAAGAGTTACCTCAGGAGCAGTAGTGAAAAGTAATGGCAGTTTCTGGCCACACTTAAGGGGACCTGAAGTATGAACTTCTGATAATCGCTTAACTTCTGTTTCTCCAATTATTACTGTGGATATACATAATAGAGATTGTGCACAGATTATATAGAAATCTTTATAATACAGATGGGTATAGTTGTAATGCTAAGTATGAATAAGTGCTCTCAAACTATGAAAGATAGTAGATAATTAGGTTACAGTCTCCTCAAGAGGTACTACCATCACTAATTCATTTAGGTTGGCTTTAAGTATATGGAACTCAACTGAACACATTGGATCCCACACTCAAAGGGATCCCCAGAGACAGCTTTCCACAGGATCAATGCACTGTTTCACATTTAACCATCTCCATCCTGTCCTTGTTTACCAATCTTGAAAGTCACGCTTGCATAGATTCTCTTCAGGAAAGGAGGCATGAAGGAGAGACTCTCATCAAGAATTAAAGTAGTCTTGCTCATTGACTTTTAAAAAAGGTAGAGGATAAATCTGAATAGGTACAGATAAGCAAGCCTTTCTTCCACACTGAGCAAGTGAATTGACACTGTGAGAATGGCATGCACAGGTAAAAATGAGATGGAAGAACAAGCCGAGTCTCAGAAATCAAACCCAAAAATTTTCACAAGACACTAGAAAAGGCTCTTCAGGAAAAAGACTCTTCAGGACCCTCAGGTTTTGGACAAAAAGAGATCCTTTCCTTTAAAAGAGAGAAAAAGCAAGAAGTAGATATTAAACAGACATTTTCACTACAAGCAGCAGTGGAAGTCAGTCCCAAACAGCTGAGACCAGTCCCATTTAACCTGTTCCAAATTATGCAGAAAACAGAGAGAATGGTAAGGTGGCACAGACTACTGACAGCACAGAATCCAGAATAAACAAAAATAAAAATAACTATGAAGAGCTGAAAAAAGTGTTTGTGACATGATACTCCATGATTGAGCAAATAAAGTAACGGGAGAAATTCAGTGCTGATAAGTGCAAGGAAATGCAGAAAAGTTAAAACCAACCTTAATTATGCATGTTAATCAAGAGGATCTAAATAAGCTATTACCTCTCAGTAAAAAGATCTCTCAGACACTTTTTTTTTTTCAAAACCTGCTCATATCAGCTCAATAAAACGGATTGGTAACAGTCATCAGAAACAAAATAAGAACCAATAAAGGATCATCATACCTCTAAGTATTGTGTGTGCAGTCTAAATGAACAATGTTGAGAACAGGTCAGCCAACTGCTAGCTACACAGGTTATGGTAGAAATGTGCACTGATTTATTCTTATGAAGATAACAGATTATGATGCTGAAATAATTGGCCTGTAATGATGGAAATTATCCATGATGGCAAAATAACACTTTTGGCTGTCTTACAACTTTGTCCTTTTAGGCACAACACTTAACTAGTGGAAAACAGTCCTGGCTAAGTATTGTATATACCTTTTACCCCAAATAAGAGCTACTGCATTAATGTGCAGGTTTATTAATCCATTCAGAGTAAGAAGTGATTATGAAAAAAAATTTAGTAGGAGTAGTAGATTCATTTTCTGTGTTCCAAGACAGGATAATTTCAGTTGCTACAACAATGCAAAGCTGAAGAACAATTTCTCTAGCTATTCTTGTCTGCTTCCTTTACTGAACTATGGTAAAGACATTTAAAAGTGTCAGTGGGGACATGCTTTTCTAGTCATCACTATTTTGCATCTCCTAACCCCAAAGCAAAGATATAAATATATTTTCAGCTTATTAGTCCTTCCATCCCTTCCACAGATAATTTTTCCTTTGACAAAGCTTTTCTGTGGACAAATGGTGGCTTCCAGACCTCCTCAAAACATCAGTCTAAGTGAGTGTATTTTGCTATCAGTGTTTAGCATATTGATTAACTTGTTTTTAGATAAAAGCTGTGAAGAAAAAGATGGTCCTTTCTTCTGTTCCTTAGCAGGGATCTCAGCAGTTTCTCATCACCTCCAGACTACATGTTGAATAGAGGTGTGGGGCCAAGTTGTCTGCAAACACCAACAGCTGTGTTTGGTGCAGACAGCAACCCAAGCCATGTCATGTCAGCACTGCCCTCCAGGTATGTTATTTACTTTTACTGGGATAAACATAAGAAAGAAAATGCTTCTGGAAGTTTTCTACAACACAATAGGAAATATTATTGTATTCATTTTTCTTCAGCTATCCTGTAGAGTTGATACTAAAAATACTCCATCTAGACTATTTCCCAAAGAACATACAAAAGCTACAAGGAGGCATGAGGTTCAACTTGGCATTCTCTACCACATGTATGTTTTCAAGAGTCCTTTTTAGAGAAATGTATAGATTTCGCTCCTATGCTATTCTAAAGGCTCTTCAGAAAGGAATGGGAAATCCAGGATTCAGAATTATTAAAAATTATTCAGGAATAACAATTTCTAGTTTCATTTCTCATTTTGGTGATAGATAAGATCCTGGGTTTACAGTCTTTACCACAGTTGTAGTTCTGGTTACCCACTCCTCAAGAGTTTCTGAAGGGTTAGGCAACTTAACAGCCTTATGAATAGGGACTTCCAGCATTTAATGTTCTTCAGCATCGAACTCTTTCAGCATTTTCCAAGCATCTTTAACATAAAACCAGGAAAATTACTTTTCTCTATGAAAAAAACTTTCATCCCTGCTACTCACATGAATCTGTGAAACATTATTGTCATTTATTAGCTGTGTACTGTTTGAGCACATAGGTATTCTTACAGTCATGGTGGTATTCCAGGATTGCTCTGGAGCACTTTCCACACTGAGTCAACAGCAACGTGCCTGCCCTGCAACAGCAAGGCATGATTGCAGTCTGTGATAACTTGCCAAGCCCAGCTCTCATCAAACCAGTCTCCCACGATGGCAACGACGCCATGAGAAGACAGACCATCAGCTTGATGCTAGGTGTGGGCCCAGAGCATTATACAGGCTTGCTCAGGCTTAGCTGAAAGTTTCTTGGAGCTTCAGTTCATACTATCAGCTCAGACAAATTGTGTCTTGCTGGGAGAAGACTGCAGTGACAGGGGAGAACATACCAGAAAATGAATCATAGAAGCTCCTGCAGATGACTACATTGTGAAAGCTCTCCTGCTGGCAGGAGTATTCCTCACAGCTAGTAATGAAGCAGGGTTGTCCAGAACCCAACTCTCCAGTCCTTCCCTGACATGCAGAGATATAGCAGTGCACATTCTAATTAGATTGTAAGAAGTAAAGCAATAAAGCAAACCCAAGTTGCCTTCCCTGATTCAAAGCTTGATGTTTGTTTCATAAGAGGATGCAAAACCAGAAGCACAAAGTGTTCTCTTTAAAAGCTAGGATGCAGCTGAGCAGCACTTTGTCAAATTCAGGTACCATGGGAACAAGGCCGAGAAGTATGTGATGCAGATCCATATGGTCTCATGCTGTCATTTCTTCTCGTGAAAGAAGTGAATTTTTTTTAATGTCATTGGAATAATGAAGAATAGTTGCAATCTCAGGATTGACAACTTCTCTTCAGTGTCATGCTGCTTTTAAGTTAACATCTTTAGAAGAAATGCAGGCATAGTCATATCCTCAACAAGCACATGAAAGAACATCACCAGAGAACCATAAGTTCACTAACTAAACACATGGTTCAGAAGCTGACCATTTGCTTGCAAGCATATGTAACATTTGTTTAAATTCCCATGCTATTGAGATGATTAACAAATAGCTTATTTGCCCTGTTTTTTTCCCATGTCCTAAATAGGTCAAGTAATAAATAAGTCTTTACAAAGTTTAAAAAATAAATAAATTCCTCAAATCTTTATAAAAATATATTGAATCCAAATAATCAGAGATTACCAATTTGAGAGACACTACTTCAAAATGAGACATGCTGTATTAAGCATAGTTGCTTAAAAGGTATATGCCAAGGAACAGCCATTTTGGAAACTATGCCACATTTTTCTGCAGCTGGTGTCACAATGAAAATAAAAAAAAATTACTCCATACTGACAGTCCAGAATGTAGTTGAGCAACATCTGAACTGACACACAAAATGTCATCCATCATCATCATATCACACATGAAAAAAAGTTAAAATCAAATGTACTGTGTCTTTTTCTGGTAGCCTAATATTAATTTAATTCAACTCAAGTTAACCACTGAAACATAGTGATGTGCAATTTTTTCCCTTTATTTCATATTCATACAAAATTAAGTATTTTTGGAGTATAGAGATGTAAAGATTCTTCCTCATTTGTCCATCAAAATACTAGCTTCCCTATGTAGTAGAAGTTATCTATTACTATTGCACTTCTTAAAGAAAAAAGAAACTCAAGTGAACTGCCCCGGCACATGCAATCCCACCTTCTACAGGCAAAACAGCAGTGTTCACCTACCCTGTATTTGAATTTTGCTTTTATATCTGCACCTGCTTGAATTCTAACTGTATATTTAAGTGCTTTTAATGAAACTTTGTTTTTTCTTTTGAATTCTCTGTATGATCTAACTCAGATCTATCTGTCCACAAAAATAGCTCATGCCATCAATTAGAGGCTCTATCAGGGTCTTCATACTATGAGCAGGTTTTACAGGCACCAGTACTCGTGAGAAGCACATTGCCTTTGGATCTGCCAGTGTTCTGCACACAATAACCTTTAATCAAAATATCACAAGATATGCAAATCAAATTGTTGTTTTGCTTTGCACTTTACATGGCATCTTAGTAGAACATATGGATTACTTTCAGGTATTTCAAACATACTGAGAAGTAACATCATTGAAACTCCTCCAGTAGGAGGAGTTACAGAATCACAGAATGTTAGGAGTTGGAAGGGACCTTGAAAGATCATGCAGATCAAAAATTTTTACATTGTCAGGTCAAGTTTTCAACCATGACCACTGAAACAAACTGGATTCTTAGGAAACATGCATTATGCATTTTTCTGAAAAGTCAGGAGTCTGCAAGATATTCTGAAATAATCACTCAAGTAGCGAAGCACAGAAAGGCATAAAAATTTCTAAAAGGCTTGATCATGAGTTATCCTACCCGATGTGAAATGATAAGTGAACACACAATAACTTGACCTTCATTCTAATCATTTAGAGCTTGGAAAAGTTTTAAAGGACATATATAAAGATCAGTTTAAAAATGAATTAACAAAAAACCAAAATTTCAAACTGATTTGAAAGTTTTCAAAACAACTTGATGTAAAAGCAAGTTTTTAATTTAATCATGAATTTAAAATTTGTATTAAAAATTAATCTGACATTTTAATTTTATACTCCTATTTCTCTCTCTGCTTTTGGAAAAAAAAAAAAAAGGAAGAGAAAAAGCCAGGAGGACAAAGCATGGCAAAAGTTTTTGTCTGTCTGTCTGTCGGTATTCTTCTATGGAAGAGAAAATATCTACATGCCATTCATTGAAAAAGAGCGAGAAAGTGCATATGCACACACCCATCCCAACAGTTACAGTTTATACACACAGTTTTCTGAGCATGGAAAATCTCAAGTCAAAACATTTGTACTTTAAACCTTTCAGAGTTACGCTGGCTGTACAGGTAATTATCCCATGTGATTAATTTATATATTTGTCTCTAGACTAAACCATAACCTTGTACCTAATGAGCTAAAAATGCAAGTTCTGCCTAGGTTTATTTGATTTCCTTAACAGTGCAATTAGGTTATGGTACTTTGTGACAGCAACAAGTTACAGTTTGGCTAACATCACATCCAGCTGCCTTGATTTGTCCAGTCTATGTGATAAGGCACTCCTTTTCATCTAGTTTGGGAGGGACAACTTGAGCCTTTCTGCAACTTTATGCAATTTACCTTCCAAAACCTTAAACCACATGGTACCCACATGCAACTTTACTATCACTTGAGAATTTTTTCTTTTTTCCAAAGTAACTCATACTGATGTCTCACTTCCTGTTACGATTAGAAAGAAAATAAAGCCAACTGTGGCTCTATACAACTCACAACTGTGAGCATTGCTATGTCACTGCCATGAGAAATTATACGTCAAGTAGTACGTAGTACTTAGACATTACAAAATCTTCATAGAAATGCCTTTCATTAGACTTAAAGCATATGAGTTGTCTCAGCAGCACTGCTTTGTCTGTCACGAGGTTTTTGTATGGGAGCAACTCAGCAATATGTTTTCTCGTGTGCCATGAGAAAATAATTTTCTTAAGTTTATTTTTCCCATCATGAGTTTGGACCTAATCTTCCAAAATCTTCCTCAGATATATACAAAACAGAATAGATTCCATCCAGAGACACACATCAGCAGGAATGCCTGTGAGTAAAGGATCTCAACTCCTGTATTAAACTCATCCAGTTCAAAATGAGATACCACAAGCGCCATCCATGTATTTGAATTTTGTCTATATTCCATCTTTTAAAAAATAAATCTGAAGCACAGTGGTTCCTTTTTCACAGTGCTAACAGATTCTATCATTGGACAGTTGAGAAGAAACTGCAGAACCCAGCTCATGCATAACTAAGCCATTTGTTTTGTTAACTACCTGTCAATGTTGCAAAGTGATAATCTGGCTGAGGTACATAGATTCACAGCCTTCTTGAATAAACACTGTACTTCCCCAGCCTGAACTTCTAAAGATAGGGTTCAAAAGAAAAAGCCAAGTTCATTTTCATATGCTGAAACAGGATGTAATTAACAAGCTTTAGTGAAAAAGA
Organism: Porphyrio hochstetteri; assembly: GCA_020800305.1. Classification (NCBI taxonomy): domain Eukaryota; kingdom Metazoa; phylum Chordata; class Aves; order Gruiformes; family Rallidae; genus Porphyrio; species Porphyrio hochstetteri. The sequence continues at coordinate 6,443,621 of CM036915.1, read as the reverse complement.
AAGGGGTTTATTCCTGACTTGTGAGTTTACTTGAGCATCTAAATAATTGACTTGATGATTGTACATAATGCTAAATATGAAACTCTACATTAAAACAGAAGTTATGCCTTTAAATGGGATGTGGTATGTAACATATTTCACCATTCCCATTAATAATTTCCAAAACGTTATTCAAAAGGGGAAAGGTATATTTACATACCAAAGCAGCTACATTATTACAATGGAGAATACAATTGATAAACTCAGTGTTTTACTGAGTCTTTAATAAATTTTCTCATTTTATGCAGTACCATAGCACATTTACTAAATAAAACACTGAAGTTTTCCCCTCCTTACTAGGGGCTGCAGAAGAAAAAACATAACATTCTCACATCTTCAAATTTGAGCCCAGAGTTAACAACGCGTGTGTCAAGCTTCCATCATCCTAATGGCAGACCAGTGGGGATTAAGATAATGTATAAATGCTTTGTTTGTAAGCAATTGTGTTTGCATAAGAATTAACACAAATTATTCCCAAAATACTTTTTTTGAGGTGTACTGTCTATTAGAATACTCCAGCTAGTACTGGAGATCTTATAACTGTGTCAAAGTATATATATTTTAAGCTGTGTAGTAATGTTGCTGTTAACTGTGGTGATCAAAGCTGCATTCCCAGAATGAAGCGATCCCTTATATCAGATTAAATGATACAGCTGGGAAGGACAGACAAGATTTCAAGTATGTAGGTTAGTCTACTGATGTGATATCTGACTGCCTCATTGATATTTTTCAGCAGAGTGCCAGAGGAACTAAACACCCCTTTCAGTTACAAAAAAGCTGACCCAAGGAATTTGCTATTTTACCAAATAGGTGTGCCTGAGGCCAATCTTTGAAGTAAGAAAGTTTTTGCTTCTTGGCAGAGAGTGTGTGTCATTTAGGCTCCTTATTTGTCAGAGGTGCTGCAGTTCTGATATTCTGCCACATTTTCCATTTGATTAACCCATCTTTGTCTCATTTCTCCTTTTTTCCCCCACATACCATGACATCTGTGTTCTAAAGATGCTACTTTTGCCTCTTCTGAGCATGAACGGCATTCCTCATGGAGCCCTTTGAGAAGCAAACCTCCAGGCAATAACATTGCTTGCTGCGTTCAAATAGGTAATGGAACTGTACAAATGCAATTTTAGGATTGAGAATGCTAGTTCTTTACACAATTGACCTCGAGACATTTTATATCTGATCTCACAGACATGATGAACAGGATGAGGGTTCAAGGGTGCAAAAAGTCAACGTAAGTGCTGTTTCTTCAGTGCCAAGAGATATAGAAGTCAGCAGTTCGGGTTTGGCTGCAGCTGATTCAAGTGAAGAGGTTACTAGTTCCAAGCTGCTTCCTAGGATACCCAAGATCACTGCCTCATGACTTGCTTCCTAATCTAGTTCAATTAGAAAGACTAGGTTAGTCCTAACACTAAAAATATAGCTTTTTTCTTAGATAGTCTAGAGAGCATTTACACACAAAGCTATCATAGCAGATCTCTAGGGACTGGAGAAAAAAACCGAAGAGAGCCCCTGGGCAGTAACCTGTTCACCCTGCAAAGTTGCAATCAGAACAGAATGTGTGACTGTATGGTATCTTCACATTATGGTTCCCTAGACAGTACTGAGCATTGTTTCCTTTGTCCATAGAAACAATGGCATGTATAACTCCACAGGAAAAAGTTATTTGCAGGAGTTACTTGACAGTATTGTATTAATGGGATAGAGTTGGGGTAGCAATTAAATTCTGGAATTAACAGAAAAGCACAATGAGTGCACACATAATGAAGGAATTAGATATAAAAACAAACTAAGGGAAGGTGAAGTTGTAATAGGTACCAAAGGACACCAGAGGGATTGTAATGGAGATTCTCCAGTGGGAATTGAGCTGGCATGATACTGACAACAGACGATAATTCCCTAAGGGAAGAAATTTGTGCAAGTCTGCAAAGCTGGTGGGTCCCCAAGAGAAATGGACTTTTTGTAATGTGAGCATTCACCACAAGAAATACTTAGTCAGTGCCACCAACATCTGAATGCCTGGACCAGAGGGAAGATGTGGAGAGAGAAAGAATACTCAGAGAAAGCACAGTCTCTTGTTTAAAGAAATGTGAGAATAAAGAAACTGCAATATATGACCAGGTAAATAAAGCTGAGGAAGAATTCAGGGAGCAGTTTTAATTTCTTTTCAGTGCAATACTTCAACAAGCACTGAAGATCCTGTATCATTAGTACTATGTAAGTGACATCATCCATCCATATGCCAAGAGATGACAGCATTTGACTAGAAAGTTATTCTGCCAAAATATTTGCTTTCAGAGTTATAACTGCAAGTTTGAAGGGACCCCAGATTAAATTCCTTTATATAGTCAACATTGTAAAGTAAAACATTAAAGCCCAAAAGACTGCCTGCTGGACAATGCAGTCCAGGATGGCTGAAAGAGCAAAGAAGAGAGGTCATAGAGCACAAGAGCCTTTACATGATCATCCTGGCCAGCACAACCTGTAGCAGCCCAGAATACATGATGCTCTGGAGAAAAGTTCTCTGCCCCAAGTCTGTCTCCAGCTGATGACAGAATCCATGAAGATGATTGCTTTGAGGCCTTTTTTGCTGTCCCCACTAGTTACATGCCTTGAAAAGAAAGAAATACTTCCCCCTCCCTCTTGTAAATTAAGAACAAAATAAAACAGTGTAATCAACTTAGAAATAAATTCCGACTTCTTCTGTGACTCTAGTCATACAAATCCTCTGCAGGATACTGAGTTACACAATAGCCTCAACCAACAAAAAATAATTTACAGGCATTACATCATCCAACCGGAATCAGAAGCAAGAGCATTGTTACCTAACAACTTGAGACAGCTGATTAACCACTTTTTGCAGGGTGTCAATTACACCACACCCTGCTTGTTCATAACTATGTTGTTGACAGCACAAGACAGCAAGAGAAAAGCATACTACCCCCGACATACACACACTAATGCTGTTGCCAGAATGACGTGTTTAATTTGTCATCAACTCACTAGAAGTACTTAGAAACCTTCAGTAAGTAAATAAAATAAGCACAGCAACATAATGGCACATCTGGGCTTCCTATGTGATGGTATAGTGAAATTTCTTATTTCTACATGTTACATCACTTGTTTGGGGAAACAGGGGTTTAGGAGGAGCAATGAAAACTTTTGTGAAAGGAGTCATTCACACTTGACAATGCCACTTTGATATTCAAGAATCACCCTATGCAAAAGGGTCTTTTCTTAAAATGAATTCTTATTTTATTTCATTTCCTTCACATTCTTTTTGCTGATCTTTAAGTTACATTACCAGTGTTGAGGAATTCAAAGCGATCTTTTCAATTTGACGCAGAACTGATAATGCATACTTTCCTTATAACCTCTCCTTTCCATGTGCCTGCTGGAAATTGTTTTTCATTGTTCATAAATCCCAGGCATGTTTACACTGGAATACAGGAAAAGCTAAAGGAGAATGCTAGTGTGTAAGTCATAGTGGCTTTTTTTGGCTTTTGCTCTGAAGTGATAAATGATTCTTGGTCCCCCATGGGTTAGAGGGCACCAAACTTCAAATAACTACAACATCCGATAACAAAGTTTTTCTCCATCATTTGCAATCAAAACACCAAGAACACAGCCCTCTGGACCTCTCATCCTTCATGTTCAATTGTAAATCCTGATTAAATAGCTTGCAGGTGTCAGGATTAGAGTATATTCATTGGGAGCCTAAACATAGCACCAGCTGGGTTCCTCATTTACCAGTTGTAGTTGCTTCTTTGTTTTGAAACTGTTGACAGTACAACTAAAAATATTCCTTTGGGTAGAGACAGAGTTAAATAACAAGCAGGATGAGTAAGAGAACAGCTGTAGATATTTTTCTGTGTTTAACATACCTGCCTTGTTGATTTATAGTAAGCCCTCCATATAATGTACGTTCTGTGTAATCCAAAACATTTAACCTTTCGAGCCGGGGCTGTGATAAAGCTATCAAACACAGGAAAGGGTCTTGACAAGTCCTATATTACCAGCCTTTTTCTCAAAGGAAAAGTGAACTATAGTTTCACCTCACTTTTAGTATACAACAACAAGCAGTATTATGCCTTATCAGTTGCTACCAACTAAACTGTATGCCAGACATCTACATAAACAGCAGTGTGGAGATGGAGACGAAAATATGTAACTCTGGCGAGTTCTCAACTCCTGCTCTAGTGAGAGTCCAGTTGGTTTGAGCATGGCTTCCTTGAAGGGAAAAGAAGCTCATCTCTTCTTTTAAAAACAGAACCAAATCGAGTAAGTGCTTAAAGGAGTGAGGAACAATTTTCACAATGAGTCCTTTGCAGAAAAGCAAGTACCTTCTGCCAGCACGCAAGACCATCAGTTCAAATTACAATCCCTTTTGTTTTGATTTTATAGTGCAAGGGTACTCCCCAATGCCAGTACTGTTCTCTTAAGATGTAACACCAGGGTTGCAACTCATTTCTAACATTAAAGAATTTCTATTGCTTTGGCTATTTTCTCCAAAGCCATTTTCTCTTTGGAATTAAATTCTGGCTACTTAAAAATCCCTAAAGTGTTCAAATAGTTCTTCATTTTGACTTCCTGTCCCAAACTCTTGAGTAAAACATTACTATGTTGTAATCCCAAAGGCCACTTCATTTCAGTGGGCAGCAAACCAAGTCATACAGAATAGATGCAAAGAAAGAGACATATGTGTACAAAAGACGTTACTACTTTCTCCATGAAAGAGCAGAGGGAAAAATCTGAAAAATTTAATAGTCATTTTTATTACATTGCACTGAAGCAAAAAAAAAAAAAATTTGAAGCTTTCAGATAATCAGTCCAAGATAAGCTTAAACAAAATATTGACTACTTTACACATCTGTATTTATGAGGGGGGAGGATCATGAGTAGACATTGGCCAAATGGTCCCAAAGCAATTTGCACAGTAGTGAGGCACTCACCTCTCTCATGACTAATTGAACTCACTTTTCCCAACATCAGGTCTCAGGAGAAATTCAAAGCACACTATAACGTCTATCTTTAATACTGAGATTTTAACAAGTTAGCTTGCAATGCTGCTAGAGAGTTTTAAAGGCAAGTTCTTCCCAGTAAATAATATAATGAGAAAACATCAGCACTTAGGAGGATGCCACAGGGTTAATGCCAGGTTTTAAAAGACTTCAAAATGGATTTTACCCAGTTCACATGTCAGGAGGCACAGCACGGAATCAATTTACAGCAGGAGCCAAAGATCACAAATTTTAGGGGAGCCTGGGGACTGATTCCCCCAATCGGTGCTGTGGGGTGCACAGATGAAAGAGCACACTTGTTTTTTTTCTTTAATGGTGACAGCGTATTCTGAAATTACGCACAGCAGGCAGGAGAAACCTGCATAGATTTCAAAAGATACTGCAGGTTTGTGTGCTGAAGCACACATTTAAGGTCCTAGTTAATGTGCTAGCCTTTCACCTCTGGAGGCTGGGGCTCAAATTTATCTAAGGTAAAATGAAGAAGAATTTGGGACTTCTATCTTCTTAACCCTTATTGGCCTTCAGTCCACATCATAGAAATACAAACTGTTGATAAACCCCAGTTACCAAATTTTTGATCAAACTCTACTTACTTTTACTATTCCAAAGTAATTACTCTAAACATACAGTTATGGGTTTCCACTGACTTAAGCTGGACTTGCTGAATGAAAAGCCAAATTTAGTTCTTGTTTATATTAATGGAAACCTAGATCTGTAACAGTATTCAGGGAAACCATGCAGAGAAATTAAGTATAAGACATGAGAGAACAAGACACCTACCCAGACTGGAAAGCACACTTGTTTCCAGTACAGAGTATTTGCTCAGAGTCTGCTTAGAAGATGCCACATTCTCTATTTCTTGACATACACAAAGGCTGTGTAAGTGTACCTTCTAAAAACATGTGCATATATTTGGCTTTTACTAGTGCTGCTCTAGATAGAATTAAAGTTCAAGATGTGCCAGTCAATTTCAAACACACCAAGATAATCCTTTTTCTTGAAAGAGAAAAAAAAACCCTAAAAAGTAGGCATTTGCATGGGGACTATCCTGACAGAGGGTAATCTAGCATCTGTCCATTGAAGAAATGAGTTCTTAAAACAGGTAAAGACAGCTCAGAAGACCTATTGGATTATCCAGATCTGTAATTTTTAGGACTTCTGGAGGATTGTTCTTACACAGTCATATTTCCAAGTGTTTTTCTTAGTTTCATTTCAGAATTTCCAAGAAACAAAGTACTCATTACTTCTGCAGCACATTTCCTCTCACTTTTAAGAATGTTTTTCCCCAGGCATTCATTCTCTATCTTGATTTTCATTCCACCCATGTGAATCAAATAATTTATGTGAAACAGTTCCTTTCTAGACCTACCAACTGCAAATCCAAGGTTATATCTAACTCAGAGTATCTTTTAATGCTGATTCTTATTATATGCAAGATCTAGGTTTCAAAGATTTGCACTGCATAGGGTTTATCACATGAGTGAGTGTACTACACAGTACTTTTCATATAAAAGAGCCATTTGTCTTCCAGCATGCTCCGAGGACAATGATGATATCTTTAGCCTTACGTGCAACAGAAAGATAGTCTGCATTCATAGCTCTTATATAGCATTTTCTCTCTCACATCCTCTGTGCTGTCAGAGCTGTCAACTGAAGCAACCACACCCAGTCTTAACGTTGACCAATCTGTACCCTGTATCAATGCCAAATGAACCCTGGCTCCAGACTGGCAGAAAGAGCTATGAATTTACTACCTTTTTTTTAAATACCTTTGCTTAAACTGATTTGGAGGAAAAAATCTGAATGTCCTCTTCAACCATTACTTTTAAAGTCCCTCTGAAATTTTATTTTAACCAGTGCATGTAGTATTAAGCCTAAACTACCTCAACAATATTATTTCTGCCTTGGTTGCAGAAATAGTTTGTAGGAAAACATAATAATCATCATTTCTGTTTACTCATCAGGAAAGTTCTTCTTTTCCATGACAATTCTTTGAGTAAATCCTGTTGATAATCAATTTATTAAGCCTTCATCGGATTGAGAGATTATTAGAATCATTTTTATATCTAACCAAGCCAAAAAACTTGCCATATATATTCACTGGAGTCTCCCTTCCCCCTACTAACTCATTCCAAGTTCATTCAGTAATCATGGGTATAAAGAAGCTTAGCATACACAGCTGTTTCAATATTGTTGGCTAAAAAGTCTGACATGAACATACAAGTTTGAAGTTTGGCAGTTGCTTGTGTCGCACGTGTGGAACAATGTTTTGTCTATACTTCAAGCGACAAACTGGTTTCAGAAACAGGTTTAATGCAACAACATAAACAGCAATGGAAAGGGCCACCTCAGTAAGGCAAATGTCACACATTATCAGAGCTCACACACCGAGAAAAATATGTCAAAACAGAATGATGAGACAACAGAAAGGAGTCAGTTATACCCAATCTTTTACGCTAACACAAAAGATGTGTTACATAATCCCACACTAAACACAGAAACAAGTACACTAGACTGAAGGACTGAACACAAAACAACAAGCTACACCTTCACACTGGGAGAGGCAGTCATAAAATACGTATTTTGATAAAATCTTCCTTGTTCTGGCTCATTTTCTTACTTTTAAATTTTTAATTTTTTTTTTAAAATATACCCATATTAGCTCATATGAGATCTTTAAGTTTTTTCTGAATAGGACAGGACAGATGAGGAAGCAAGAAAAGCAACACAACCTTCCTACAGTTTACAGGACAACCTGACCCACACCACACAGCAACAAAGCTAAAGAGATATGAGATGTTACTTTGTAGCTGAAGTAAAACAACATGATGTTTTCTTCAATAGCGTTCTATACCTATATCCAATGTCTTCATTCTGTTCTAATTCAATAACTGAGTATAGAAAATATGTGAAAAATGTGAATAAATTTTCTTTTAATTGGTGTTTTAACTTTGTTTTCTTACTGACATAAATTGAGTGTATTACATATTCTTTCCTGAAAAGACAAGATCTTTTCTTACCAAACTGCGTGCATATAATATATGCAATTTGTGTATATGTATGTGTTAACAGAGAAATAAAAACCCCCAGTATGTCTTATATAAATGGTTATACAAATAATTTGCTGATTTGAAATTTGATTTCATTGTTAAAACGTCAATGCCATGAAAGTAATTTCAGGCAGCTTAATTACGATGGACAGCTGTATGGCCAGAGTTGCCTGGATATTGTTTGTCAAAAATGACTTGGAATTTATCTTGGTCAATTTATAAAGGCTAGAACAATGGTACTGCAAGATACATTATGGAACAACTTTAAACTCAACTTTTAAAGGGGACTTGCTTGGTTTCTATCAATGTGAGATTAGCCTGAAGCGTGGCCAGCACAAGAAAAGCATAAAAGCATTAATTTCACTTGGAACACTGGAATGGGGCTTTTGAGATTCTTAACCTGTTGCTCCTGTTCAATCAGTTTTTGAAGATGTATTTTTAAGATATAATCAGTATTTTGAAGATTAATTTATTTCATGGCTACTCAACACTACGTATGACAGTGATTTAGCTCTACCACACTCAGATGTTAAAGGTAGTAAGACACCTAACAATACGCACCCTGTGTTCCATGCCTCACAACTTGCACCTCACTTCTGTAGCCAAACAACAGACTTGTTTGTTGAAACTTACATATGCTAGCAGGAAACAGCATCAATTAGAAGATGCATCATCAAAAACTCAAGCCAAACAAACAAAAAAAGCCCAACAAAAAATCAAACAGCCTTTGGCTAGCCTTTAAGTGAGACTACCTGTAACTGTTAGGTTTGCACAGAATCACAAGGATGGAAAAGACCTTTAAGATCAAGAGTCCAACCATTCCTGTCCTATGTTAAACCATATCCCTAAAGTACCTCATCTACCCCTTTTTTTAAACACATCCAGGGATGGTTTAAACCATGATTCAACCACCTCCCTGGGCAGCCTGTTCCAACTCCTGACAACTCTTTCAGTAAAAATTTTTTAATCTGAACCTGCCTGTTATCATCGATTTCTTACGCCAGCTAAATCAAGAAAATTGTAAAACTGGGAATCAGTTGCTCATGGCAAATAGCACTCAACAGAAATTAAAAAATCACCATTCAACAGATGTTTAAAAAAGATATCAGAAATGCTAATCTATACATTTCAGAGAGTATGGTGCAAACTGTAGTTTAATACTAACAAAAACACCACCTTGCATTAAAAAAGGATTACTTTTCAGCATGCATTTTCATAGAGCACTTTTATTAAGTAAAATAATTTAAGATCAAGACATACATATACATCTTGGTGACATACATCAGTTTGGGGTTTTATTTTAAATGAGCAAATTATACCGATCCTATACAGATACTTATTTTCAGAATATTTTTTCTGAATGAGTTGCTGCCATATGTTCTATAAATTCTGCTTCAGTATTCCTAAATGTTTCCTAAAAAATGGTGGGACTCCTGCAAATTCTTCCCAGTCATGAAAAACAACCCTCTTATAGAAGCTCAAATATTTAAATCACAAAGAACTAATAATGAAATTTCGTTTCACAGAACTTTATGCCTGATCTACCATTAAGTATTTTCATCAAATATGATGGCTAATTTTACTCTAAGTAATAAAAAGTTCTTACATGGAGAACCTGAAATTACCATAATTTTCAGCAAATGAAACAACATCTTGTTGATGAAATTTAAGCAACCTCAGGAGTACCATTGAGGTTTGACTAAATAATGATCAGATGAAAAATTACTTGGTTAAGTTTTACCAAGGATGTCCACACATTAGAGTTAAGTCTGCACTGAAATGCTGCATAAACATATACTACTTTAGGATTTCTTCTTTTTTTTTTTTCTTTTTTCTTTCCCAGTGAGTGTTTTTCATTTGGAGAGTATATCATGAACAGATGTAGGACAATGTTAATAGTCCCTTCTGGAAACATTAATCACGAGGCTTTACTTATTATTTGGTGTCAGCATTTAAAAGTTAAAGCATTTCCAGAACTGTCACCACTGAAATATTCCTTTTGCTTAAAGCTAAATTATGAAACAGTAATTTATTTTACAGTTCCAGCATCTTTCTTAAGGCACATATAAGGAAAAAAAAAAAAAAAAAGGCAGGCAATGTCCTGTTCTCATGGCAACAATGTAGACTGACAGTAGTAAGCCTGTTCATGCTTTAGGAAGAGGACTGAATACACAACTCTCCCAAACTTTTTAAACTCAAGTCTCCTCAAAAGATATTTTCATCATCAGCGTGATATTAGTATTATGCTTTCAAAGGTGGATTTTAACATTCCCAGCTCACTGAGCAAGAATTAACCAGAATCAAAATAAAAGCAGGCTAGGGCCTTGTTACCAAAAGACCTCAACCTCTCTTCCACATATATTCCCACATGTAGAACACTGTGCAGGTGAAGCAGACTGCTACTACTTCACAATACCTGTACGTGCAGAAATGTGCCTCTAACTATATTCAAAACACCTAAGAAACTAACCAAAAGTCCATAGCCTTCTATTCCCAGCTAATGACCTTGCTGGTTATTTCAAAGTCCTGGAACTCAGGAACTCTGCATTAATTACCTAAGATTTGCTACGTATCTCTCTGGACAGGTTCAGCAAAGAGCATACATGTACTTTTGTATTTGGCCTATTGAAGGGGAAAAAACCCAAACCAAAACAAACAAAAACTAACCAACCAACCAAAAAAATCCCCACCCAACTAAATCTGTCCTTAAAGCTCAATGAAATGTAAATAAACACAGCAGCACCAACTCAACATCTCCAAAAAATCATTCTCCATTCATATTTGACCAAGGTGAACGTTATTAACTGCTTCACACTGACATTCACTTAAGGTTTTAAAGCAAACAGATAAGAGAAAGATTATTCACTTGTTTAAACAATGCAATATTTGTCTGCATTTAGAGGCTGAGAAATTTTTCTATAATATCCTCCATCACCTCTTCCCTTTTAGAATATACAGGATGAACATCAAACGAACTTCTGCCAGAGGTGCTTGTCTGTCTCTCTCCATTGGCCCTAGAACTGAACCAGCTTCAAGTAAGCACAAAGTTTTTAGAGTGCTCAGGGGATGTGAAATGAATCCTCAAGACCATTTAGCTATTCTCACATCTTTAGTTTTGAAATTTCAGCCTTAATCCTTCTCTGCCTAACTTCACTAACTGATCCTTTAGATCTTGTTTGGCATCTCTAGAGAGCAATAGCAAAAGCCTGAAGTAAAGATGGAACTGCTTTTGCTTCCATGTTAAGTAAAAGACACCACATCTTGCAGTCTGAACAGAAAAGTGGCTTAAGCCTGCTCCCTAGCAAACTGATTTTCTATGAAGTTTCCACAGTATAATTTTAAAAATGTCTACGTGAAAATGCAAGCACGTGCACCAAGGATTATTTTGACACATGGGATCCATCATTTGGATTTACTAATTTTCCAAAATAAACTGTTTTGTCAGTTTCCCTGTGCATGTGAATTTTTGAGTAAAGGCAACGTGTAATGTTACAAGACACATTCATGTGCTGACCTTTCACAAAACTGAAATTTTTAGTAAAGCTAGGGTGGCAGGAAGCACTCCATTTGTCCACAAGACTAAAACTAACCAGATTTGAAAAAAGCAGCTGACTGTCACTAGCTTGTGGACTAATTCTGCTAGTGCACACAAGTGATCTGACCGAGGATAAGGGGTTAACAAAAGTTACTAGCATGACAAACTGTTTATATACATAGATCCTTTCAGAAACATTATCTACATATGACATGCACAAACCAGGCCTATGCAAATAACAGTAACTAACAGCAGCTTGTTTCCAGATCTAATTCCATAGGCTCTAAATTCCTTTACGTTGGCACAGGTACTTCTGCAGTGCACACACACAGAGCCAGGTTTTGTATATTCCTCCCTATTCCTACAATTGCAGCTTAATCCCTACTTTTCCACAATATCCCCTATTAGTTCCCATTCACAGGGTATTTAAACACGTTCCGTTTATCGCCACACTGAATTCTTACTTGAGGAGACTTTTTTAAAAAATCTTTTATATTCCCAGTTAAATACTACTGTGGATTTGAATGTATTTAGAAACCAAAATTCCAACTTTAACACATAACAACCCAGTGGCTATGGGATTCCATGAAGCTTAGCTGTGGAAAGTGGAGCTACCAACACCAGTCACTTCAACCTGTAGTATGGGCCGCTACCCCCCACAGAACAACATAGCTACAATCCCTCACTGTGCCTGAGCTTTTCTTCTGGAAAGGGCTTACACCAATGCACGCTTTTGCAACACAATTTGCACGTGACTGGCCTATATGCACTCTAGTTTGACCAAGCCTCACATTTAGACACAAAAACTTTTCCAGCGCCCACACATGCTGTCTCTATTTGAAAGAGCTCACAGTAACACAGGGTTTTAAGGAGCACAATGCTAATTTTAAATATATTGAGTTAAAACTAACTTTTCTTCAGTTCAAGCTGGTCTCCTAGGGGGAGGAAGCTTACACATTTACATTCTCTCTCCATCTGCCATTAAATTTTGAACCCATTCACCCATTTCAACTAATTGCAATGAAGGCAAAACAGCTATAAATGAGACCTGCTTTTGAAGGCAAACCCATAAGAATCTGGCCTTGTTCCCTCTCATTTTCAGCAAAGGTGGGAAGAGGCTTCCAAGAAGCAACAGCAGTCACCATCTTCAAAGCATCAGAGAACAGCAAATCTGTTTCATCAGGTCTCTTTTCCTCACATCAACCTTCAGTTCCTATTCCTAGCTCAGATACGGCCTGGGTCCTTTCCTCCAACTCCTCAAGGCAATGAATTGCAGAGAAAATAGGAGAAAATAGTAACGCTGAGCAGCTTTTAACTAAGAATCTTTCACAGACCCCTAAAAGTCTGTGGAGTGGTCTGGAGATACACTCATCCTTTCTTAGGAACTGCTGTGACTGTATGACCTGAGCTGTGCACAGCCTTTACTACTGGAGATCTTCACTAATCCCATATGTTATTGCAGCTTCCAAATCCACTTTTTTGGGAAGATATAAAGGAATACCTCTCCTTCCTGTTTCCCTCCCTCCTCACACCCACCTTATATAAAAATCCATGTATTCGAAAAATCTAGACATAAAAAAAAAAATAAAACTTTTCTTCCCCTTGAAGCACTGCTGCCTTAAACAACATCAAGTAAAAGCACTTCTGTATAGGGGAATAACAATTTCTCTTCTTACAAGCATCTGTATATAGAAGTAATAAAACCATACTTAGACTGTATGGCTTAGTAGTCGTAGCAGAAGGAAGTTCATTCTGGTAGAACACAGAACTTCGCTCCCACATGGCCCCTGTGTGTGCCCATCAAGCACATCTGACTTTGTACCTATTGCATCACACGACTCAGTAATAGGAGTGTTTTCAATTGGCAGTTTCTGGCAAGATCCCCAAAGTAATTTTCAATTAAACGGTTAAATGCTGGTACTTGTCAAATGTGAAGGCATAAAGTGCCATAACAATATGAAATAGCTTCCTTACAATTAAATTAATTTCATCGGGTGTTTAAGTAGGGGTTGCAAATATTATGCCTTTGGGTAACTTGAAGAAATACCTAAACAAAGTGCAAACATGTTCTGTCACTACTGAGTCATCGGAATAATTCAAATATATGTAGGTCCAACTAACATTTCAATATTTTTGCTTCCATTCACAGCCTTCTTTTGTTAAATTAGCCATGGTGTTAAATAAAAAAAGATCTTTTTGTTTCCAGTATTAGTCTGGTTTTTTCCCCTCAGTACGTAAACTAGTCCTGAATGAAGAAACAGTGGTGCATCCAGATAAACACATAAAGAACAAACAACTCTGACTAAAAAGAGGTGTACTGAATAAACTTAACCCCCCAGGTTAACTTTCCTCTAGTCACACTGTTAAATAGTAGAATTATTTCTTTTATAGGTCCATAGAAAAAGGCTTGGGAACTGAAGGCTCACTCTTACCCCCAGCAAACCTCTCCAATCTTCAGGGCATATATGAGTGGGCCTCTAGTTCTTATATTTAATTTGACTGAAATTATGAAAACATATGAGAGTATATTTAGCCAGAATTTTGAAGCAGTCTGGGCTTGGTCTCTGATCTGGATTCAGAGGATGAACTAATAAGACTTTCCTAAGTTTCCCTGGTTCTAATACACTTTCAAGCACTTAACTTCCATGTGTTTCAGTTTCCTCAGGTGTATGATGCTTAGACTAATTTAAAGTTCACTTAGACATCTGTTGATGAAAACTTCATAGTTATTTTTGATTTAATTTTCAAATCTGTTAAGTAAAATAATACTGTGAAATGCTGCTCCTGTCACATTAGGATGTTAATGCAAAGAATCTACGCCTGAATCATTGTTTGAAGTGTTGCAGGGTTTAAAAAGTAACATGTATGCAATTAAAGCTCTGACTCAGCAAAGTCTTACAAATTAACTTAATGTAAGTGATGGGATTATCCTTGTATTTAAAATTAAGCATATACAAAATATACGTGTTTAAATGCAGAAGTTCAGCTTGGCTGCAAAAAACCATACTGCATACAGAAACAAACCAAGAATAAATCTTCATTTTCCTGGGCAGATGTAGGTGGCAACCTACCCCCCGCCCCGACTTGTAACTTGTCCTCCATTCATCAGGTGGTGTGTTTATTTTTCCTTTATGTGATGTGACTAGCAGAACTTAGGTAATGAAAACTTTTTAATCAAGTGAAGATCTTTTGAAGAAAAAAGAGGACCTGCTCTACTTTTCAGAATGCAAGGTCAAGAGTTATATACACACATTTAGAGCCCAGTTTCATTTAGTTATGTTTACAACTAAGAGAAGGAAACATTTCTTCATACAACCTGCGAAACCCACCGCTTCATAGAGTTACTGAAATAGATGTTTTGGCAGTTAACAGAAACAGAACTAGGTAAGTGTATTACCAGTAAATAATCTTTGCACTTATGCACATTATAACTGTATCAGATCCCTCAGCCTACACAAGTAAATTAGAAAGACATTACTTCTATCTGATGCACAGCACTACTCAGCCCAAGACAAAGCACTGGAGAAATGTGTGTTTATACACTCACCTACCACCAGAGTATGAAGGATTTCAACCACTAGATAGATGAACAGTCCTGTATTTCGGTACCTAGAATACAGAATCAGATATTAGTCTATTACTAGTGGGAGTTGTCCCTCTAGCTCCACATTGTCAGATAGGGCTGAAGGAAAGACTGTCAGTAACTTGGAGTGCAACACATACATCATTATGGAGTAAAAGAGGTGGAAAGGTAGCAGAGATGTTTGAAAGATTAGCACAGATCACCTCAATGTTATCAACATCAGTGAAGGGCATTATCTCACACTTATCACAGAACAAAAATGCAGGAGGAAAAACAGTCCTACCTCAGCTAAACATTTCCCTAGAAAGAGCCTTCTCAAAACCTCTGAGGTCTTTCCTGCACTCCTGGGAAATGCCCTGGGGAACCATGGGAATATGTGGTCTTGACTTTAAAGTGCTAGCAGCATTTCTTACCAATGGGAATTGGTTATTCCTACTCTCTGAGAAATGAATAATAGGGAGAAAAGAGAAATTGTATTTGTTCCTGATTTGTTATTAATTTTCCTTGCTTATTGCCCTTCATTCTTTCTCTATAGAGGCAGAATTTGCTCATTTCTTTTCTGCTTTCCAGGCTTGGTTAGAGAAATACAGTCAGTTTACATTACAAGCAAGTCATGGGAGAAGGAAGGAAAGAAACATAGATCAGTTGAGGAAACAATAGCTGAAACTTAAAGGAGACAGGGCAGTGAAGCTACCTACATGGCCTCATCAGTGCAAGATGCAGGTATAGACCAAAAATTGCACTGTCTTTAAAATGATGAAAGAAAACAACTCGAAGTAATAGTCAGCCTTTTCTATTTTGCTCTATTACTTGCCCAGTAAAGGCATTCTCTACATTGGTGCAATCAGGTTGGCAACTGGAGCTGGATCAATCCAACAGAGAGTTACCTGCATTCCTCATAGACTACCAGGAGGTAACCTGAAAGCTAGGTTATATCTGTAGTGATATATGTACACACCCCAAATGTCTGCCATGCCATTGTAGCCACACTACTAACTGTTGTGAGTTAACTTGGCTATTTTACAAGACCAGAAATTAGGAATGAAACGGGGGAAAAAAAAAATGGAGAGACTCAAGTAAGTATATCTTTTGAGCTTAATAAAGTAACTCTTCCAGAAGACTATAGGTTAGATCTAGAGCTTTTGTATAAAAATGGTTTATTAAAGTAATTTTATTGGTGTTTAGAGCAGACTCAGCTTATTAGGCCAGAAGGAAATTTCCATTCAGGAAATTCATAACTGCAACCTTTGGTACTAATCAAGAGAAAATGATAGAAGCCAGTAGAAGGAAGGACTGATTACTCCACATAGGTATAAACTGCGGTGTGCACCAGCCCTAACAGCACTATGTCCACACTTTGTCCTAAATCAGCAATAAAGATGCCACAGTTGATAAGGCCACACTCAAAACCACTAAATTCTTTGTCACCATTTCATGTCACAGGACCATGGCACTAGAAAAATATTTTAATGAGCTAGTCTGCAACTACTTTATCAAACAGTTCAAAATAATCGTTGTTTCTATGTTTCATACAGATGGCTACAGATTTCTCACTAAGATAGAACCAATGTAATGTTAATTTTAAAATAAATTTTAATGTTATAGGCAGCTTTATCAAACTCTCACTGTATTTTCACATGTTCAGAACCAACTCATGTATTTTATCAGGTTCAGATAGTTTAGTTCCATAACCACTCAGATTTGATTCCTTCTGGAAAGCCTAAGCAACTGTATATTTAGCTCTCTGGGTTTATTTTGCCAACAGATACGCAATTTGCTTTTAATCCTTCTACTGCAATGTCCATTTCCTAGAGAACTGAAATTCAGTGAATCTACCATTATCTTTAAGCACCAAAAAATAAGATACTTATATTAAGCCCACCAGGATGAAATACGGCTGTAGGGAAATCGGCAATGTCAGGTGTCAACTCAGCATCAGAAATTATACGGGTTCTGGTCCTTGCATCTTGAAAAAGAAATAGTACAATTAGAGAATATAGGAGGAGAGCATCTCAAGCGATCAATGGTTTGCAGCAGCTGACTTACTAGAAGAGATGAAAAAGTAAAAGTTTTACCAATCTGGAGAGAAAGGTCAATAGAGAATACAATCAGGATTCCCGAAATTATGAAGGTAGTGTGAAAAAATTAATGTAGAAATTTTATACACAAACCCCTTGCAATTTTCAGGCTATTAGATGGTGCTGAATGTGTAATACAAAGTACATCTTTACACAGAGGGTAGTATACTTCCTGACTTTGCTGCCACAGGAGGTGGCGAGGACAGAGTATACCAGGAGATTCAGACATAGTTTATACAATTTCATGGACAGTAGGTCCATAAGGGGATAATATACAATGATTATTGCTGGTCTGTACACACTGATATTTCCATATAACAATTCACAGAATCACAGAATTGTAGGGGTTGGAAGGGACCTCGAGAGATCATCGGGTCCAAGCCCCCTGCCAAAGCAGCTCCCCAGCTCATATTGCACAGATAGGCGTCCAGACAAGTCTTGAATATCTCCAGAGAAGGAGACTCCACCACCTCCCTGGGCAGCCTGTCCCAGGGCTCTGTCACCCTCACTGGGGAAAAGTTTTTCCGCAGGTTGGTGCGGAACTTCCTGTGCTCCAGTTTACAGCCATTGCCCCTTGTCCTGTCTCCACAGACACTGAAAAGGGGTTGGTCAATTCCCCCTGCATCCCATACTTAAGATATTTATAAACATTAATTAGGTCCCCCCTCAGTCTTCTTTTCTCCAGGCTGAACAGCCCCAGCTCACTCAGCCTTTCCTCAGATGCTGGGGAGTCCAAGGAGAATGGACCACATCAATTGGCTAGCTCATGTGCACTCCCTATAGAGTCTCCTCTGTTGCAACAGTTGGAGCCACAGAGCTCCTCTGATCCAGTAAGGCATTTCTTATCTTCTTATTTAACCATCTTAAGAAAACAGTCACTTTCTTCTAACTATTCACTAAGCAAATGCTACCTGACCTATGTACCCAAAATGAAGACAGCCACACACAGGTCAGATTATTTGGAAACATGCAGACAAATGAGGATGCTAGAGGAAAGCTGTGTGGAAATGTTAGAATGCATGAACTTGCACTGTATATAGATTAGGAATGCATAAATAAAATAATGCTCTTTCTATATTTAATTTGGAAGATCTGATCAACTATGTTACTCATGTTTATGTGGAGTAAAGTGCACTAGATTTTATATATATATAAATATATATAAAAGAGTTTTTATTTTCAAAATTCAGTAATTGTCCCAACTGCAGAAGTCATACAAAATAAAAGCTTCATTTGGAAAACTGTTACTGTGTCAAACCAGTATGCAAACTTTGAGACTGTGGGTTCTATGGTTATTTTTTTAAAGACATAACATGGAGAAAAACACCACCATCCTTCCTGTGAGTAATGAGCATTGCAAGTTGCCTGAACAAAAGCCCTTCTTTCAAGAGTAGTTCTCCTAAAACCACAAGGAGCATAGAAATATATCTTAACTAATGCATCTTAAATTTTTCAGGATATATTACAAACACAGCTGTGCAAACGTTAGCATATGAAAAAAAGAATTTTAGCCAATTAGAATCATAGAATCATCATTTAAAAGCCCCTTTGGTGTAATTTTTTTGTTTCAGTCAGAACAACTTAAATTTCAATTGCAAGTATTCTGGTCTATTTATTTTATGGCAATCCACTTTCCAAAAGTTTGAATCGGCTTTATTTTCATTGAAAAAGATGTTTCTAAAATGAAACATCTGGCTGAAAGAAGAGGAAAAGATTTGGAATTGCTGTGCTTTAAAAGTCCTACATATATGAACCTATAGTGACATGCACATCAAAAGGAGAAAAATTAAGGAGAAAAGCTGTCATGGGCTTAATCCTACCAGCAGGACAATTGTTTTTATTCTGAAATTTAAGTATTACAGCAGCTTGTAGAGGATTTAAAAAATACAACTTATCTTGACCAGAGAACAGAAAACACTGATTGACGTCTATATAAATTTCTACACATTACATTTATTTTCATACTCTGCTGCATTCTATTGTTATGAATAGGAAACACTTAAGAAAGTTTCTTCTTTGAATACTATGCCATTCTGGTTAGAACACAAATACGTTGACAATTTTATCAACACGATTTTGACCATATATAAGCTAAGAGAGTCCTTTTAATGAGAAGAAAACTACTCTGGTTTCATGATACCTTCCTTCATTGGGTGCTCAGAGATGGAAGCAGGTAAGAAGGAACTGTAACAAAGGTATTTTTGAGCAAGTTATAAATACACATTAAACTAGGAATGTGAAATATTTTCTTTATTGGGATGTAAAAATGTCTGGTCCATCTAAACATATCAGGTGGAATAAATATGCCATTTTTACTATTAATTGGTGAAAAATGAATGTTATAAAAAAATAAACAGACCATATGAAAATCTGGAAATCCGTGAAATTTGGAGTAAATGTTGGCACTACTGAGCAACTTTGAGCTCTGTACACTGATTTGCTAGTCTTTCAGGGAGGTAATGACAGATGACCTTTAGTGCAGCTTTAAGGCCTTCACTTCCAAAACCATATGGATTTGTTGAATTTTGTGGCCTTCTAGAAAGGGACACTTCCCCTGCAGCACCAAGGTTTGATCTACTGCAGTGATTTTAAGCCATTACCAATTCTCAAGTTTAACCACTGAATCAAAAGTAAAATCTCATGCAATTTCCACACAATCCTTAAAACACTGCCATCCAAGTGCTAACCAGGAGGGAGTAACTTAGGATCAAGCAAGAAATTATGAGCATAAGACTTTTGGGTCATGCCATCAGCTTCACCCACAGAACAGCACACTGTACTATCCTTTTAATAAATGAATTCTGGTCTGTAATAAAACTACTTAGTTCTTCCAATTCTGTCCAACTATGCTTGTTCCAGAACCTGGCTCTTCTGTTAGAAATCTAAACTGCAGCTCAAATTTCCTCAAGGTCAGTTTATAGCCATTTGTTTGTATTTAACTGTTGTCTTTTCAATAGCAGTGCTTTTCTGGTATTTTCTCCCATGGATATATTTGTAAGTCACATCTCAGATTTCATTTTGCTAGGCTAAATAAACCATTGCCAATTTAGTTTCTTCTTACAGACAAGCTTATCATTCCCATGATCCTGGTAACTCTTCTGTGGATTTGCTGTCTTGAGTTCCCTTTTTTGCAACAAGGAAAATTGGAGTTTTACATGGTATTCAGATACAGCTTTATTAGTCCTTGTTGGGCACAAATACTTCCTTATTTCAATCAGAAGGACTTAATGTCAAATGCTGTTTGCCCTTTTCTGCCTTGAAGGTATGGCCAGCAATTAGCTATCCTGTGATCACCTAATATATTCAGGTCTATCTCCTCCTCTGTTGTTTCCAACAATGAGCTTCCAGTTTATGTCAGTGATCCCACAGTGCCTGGCCTTGCACTGTATTCCATTAACTTTCAGCCTGTTTCTATTACTCCAAACCTAGAGGTCATCCATTCCTTCCTGTAAAATATTCCTGCCCTTTCCGCATTAGCAATGGGTCCCAACTCTATATTATCATCGAATTTCCTCAACATTCTCTGTCTTTTTATGCCTAAGTCATTAATAAATGTACAAAATGTGCCCAGCCCCTGACTGATTGCCAAGGAACCTCATTTATAACCTTCCTTCCTGCCCAATACTTCCCCTCTCAACAGAACCCACTCTCCTGTTTCCAGGCAGTTCCTTACCTGCAGTGCCTGTACAATCCCCACCTACACTCTAACACTAGGAGCTCTGTTTTCAGTGAATGTTTTGCTGCAAAACATCTAGAATAGATATACTTTTTCTAATACCTGTTGAATGGGCAACATTAATGGGATGAACTTTGGCAAGCACATTCCACATGTTGTCCCTTCCTTTTTCTCTTTTTTTAAATCCCCATCTTTAATTATATTTTGTCTTTATCACATGTTCTCGAGCCTTGAAAGCATATTATATCCACTACAGGAGGCAGTATGAGTGGCAGATTCAGATCCTGAACTGTAGCTAGTCTTGAAGAATATTTTAAAATAATTTTTCATCCTCATTTGTTTTTCTGCAAATGGATGGAGTGTATTATACGGAGTAAATTGTTGAGAAACATGATAAAATAGGATCATCTAACTCTAGATGATTTGTTTGAGATCTTTACTAGGAAAGAGACAACAGATACAAAAAAGCTTCTAAGTGCGAAACAAAATAACATCTTAGCTGAAAAGATACCTAGCTTGAAGGAAACGTGGTTGAACAAGGAACGACTAGTCATTATTTTTCACAACAAGATAATACTGCAGGAATACCACATAAAATGATGCAAAACAAAAGAAAGAAAGAATTTGTTGTCATGGGAGTGGTGTTCCTTGGGGATTTGCATCAGGACTGGTGCTGCTTAAGATCTTTGTCAGCAGTTGCACAGACAGTGGGATCGAGTGGACCTTCAGCAAGTTTGCCAATGACACCAAACCGCGGTGCGGTCAACATGATGGAGAGACATTGACAGGTTTGAGAGGTAGGCCTGTGCACACCTCCAGAAGTTCAACAAGGCCAAGGGCAAGGTTGGGCACATGGGTAGGGACAATCCCAAGCACAACTACAGGCTGGGTGGAGAACAGATTGAGAGCAGCCCTGAGAAGAAGGGCTTCGGGGTGTTGGTGGATGAGAAGCTCAACATGAGCTGGCAATGTGCGCTTGCAGCCCAGAAAGCCAACTGTGTCCTGGGCTACATCACAAGAAGCGTGGCCAGCAGATTGCAGGAGGTGATTTTCCCCCTCTATTCTGCTCTCATGAGACCCCCCCTAGAGTACTGCATCTAGCTCTGGGGTCCCCAGTACAAGGAGGACATCGATCTGTTGCAGTGAGTCCAGAGTAGGGCCATGAAGAGGATAAGAAGGCTGGACCATCTCCCTTGTGAAGGCAGGCTGAGAGAGTTGGGGTTGTTCAGTCAGCCTGATGAAGAGAAGGCTCCAGGGAGACCTTATTGCAGCCTTCCAGTACCTAAAGGGGCCTACAGGAAAACCAGAGAGGGACTGTTCACAAGGGCATGGAGTGATAGGACAAGGGGGAATGGCCTTAAGATGAAGGAGGGAGGTTTAGATTAGATATTAGGAAGAAATTCTTTACAATGAGGGGGTGAGGCCCTGGCACAGGATGCCCAGAAAAGCAGTTGCTGCCCTCTTCCTGGCAGTGTTCAAGGCCAGGCTGGGTGGCACTTTGGGCAACCTGGGCTACTGGAAGGTGTCCCTGCCCATGGCAGGGAGTTGGCACTAGGTTGTCTTTAAGGTCCCTTCCAACCCAGGTCATTCTGTGGTTCTATGATATGTGGAAGTCAAAAAGAAGAATGTCTTCTGAAAAGGATTTGATCAGTTCATGAAAGATACATACACCATTTCTATTAAACACAATAACCCAGCACAAGATAGTCTTAAACTGCCAATTTCCAAAATTTGAGAAGGTCTACACCTGACTTTAAAAGAAATGGCCACTGTTTGTACTTCATTACATTAATACCTGACCTGACACTGTGATTTCCAGTGTAAAACATGACTGGGTGGAACACCTAACACACTTAAGTCATTTAATTATCTCTAATTATATAATCCATGGTGGTGAACCAAACTCAGGCCCTTTCATCAATACAAAGGAAATGTAATCCTTAGAAATTAATGGAACATATTTCCATACTCTATTCATCCACCTACACAAAGTTCCAGAAGACTGTACAATCCTATTTTATCATGCTTCTCAACAATTTACTCAGCTCTCTGAAGTGAACGTGGTCCTATATCCCTGTCACACAACACAAAGTATTTAATCTCTTTAATTTTTACAGTATTTGAAATAGTGTAATAACAAAATATAAATAACTAGTCCTATAGAAAACCATGAAGGTCAATTTTACAGGAAACCTTAGCACTTTGATGTACTCAAGTGAAGCACCTCATGTCCACTACAAACTCTATTGGATTGTTATACCTGTAAGTTCCAAAACAGTCTAGAGAGTTCAAACAGCCAAAAATACATTTCCTGCTGAAGCATAAGACAAAGCTACAGACGCCAGGAGGAGTCTGTGGGTGGAAGAGAGATGGGAACTGAATGATCTTTCTCCCAAAATCAAGGAATTATTTTGGCATCCTCTCTGCTGAGGCAATTTTGTGTCTGCATAGATAATAATAATTGTAATCACTGTGAATTTATGAAGCAACTGCAGCTATCTGGGCTCTTGCAGAAAGCAAGGCTGGGAAAATAAGCTGGCATTTGGTTTTGCCCAACTAAACCAAGCCTAAATATAGTTTTCCTTATTCATTTATACTTAAAAAAAAAAAAAAAACCAACCACAGATGGCATTAAACCCATAGTGTGTGGGCAGCTGTATTATGTGCCCACTTTGCAGACTTCAGAAGGAGCACTCACAGGGTGGTTACAACACTGACAAAGCAAATCCTACCCTGATTCTCACACACCCTTGGCAACCAGTTCTCTTCCTGCTTATTTTTCTGTCCTAAATTAATGTTCCAAATCCTACACAACTAGCTACACCCTGCTGATTGTGTGTCATACTTATAAACACAATACAATCTTTACAGGGTTTCTCCAGATGACCCACCACAGAAACAAACCTCATCTTTTATTTTATTTTGTTTTTCCTGAAAGGACACAGTCTTGATGTGGCATTTTAGCTTGGATATCAATTGACTGGTGTAGCAAGCTATCTCTGCTGTTAAGATCTCAGCTGCTTCCTCCACAGACATTAAAACTCTTTGGAGTTTCTATAGGAAAAGTCCAAGGTTCAAAATATTAGGAAATAATACCATAATAACTCCTGAAGCAGACCCTATAAGGTCAATTAATCCTGGCACATCACCTTATGAATACTGTGATTGGGTGATTTTCAAACTCTCATTAAAGTGTGTGTGTTTTCCTTAGTGATACGTTTCCTACCACAAGAACAGATTCCTGGAAGCTACTAATGGTGCTGTTTCAGTCCTAAGTTCCCCCACCTGCTCTGGGACCCCTACCAAATGTGCTATACAAGAAATACATACACACTACTGCCAGCTTTTTGCCGTTTTGTCTGCACATTTATTTAGGTAGACTTTAATGAAAAAAAGTTTGGTATGTTGCTTTTCCATTTATAAGTTCTCCAGAGGACTCTAGATCTCGTCCTTGTACCTAAACATTGCAGAGATGAGAATGAGGAGACACAAGGAACCCCAGACATTTCAGTTATGGATACACAGCTTTTAGGTGGTCAATAAATTTAATTTGCCCTTCCCCCAAACATAAACTACTGAAAACAGACAGATCTTTCACATACAGTGAAAATAATGTTTTCTAAGATTTGCCAAGAAGAACTCAACAAATGGAGTGAGCAGGATAAAAACTCATGTAACAAGAATGGCAGCCCTATAGGACTCTATATTCAAAGCTGACAAAAAGATATTCTTAAGAAAAAAAAAAATTCTTCCTGTTTTCCCTAGGGATAGTGTATTATCCCTAAGGATATCCACAAACAAGACCCAAAACTTAATCCCTATTTGCTTGTTGAATATGGCCTTTCTCTGTTGTTAATGTTACATTCAGAGGATCCAGTTTACTTCACAGAAAGTGTTTTAAAGTGTCTTAGTAACGTGGCTGAACATTAACTATCACAACTACTACTTTAGAGCCACTTCAGGAACAGGAGTGAAGATGTGGACCCAAACACCTAAAGACCAAACAAAACCAGGACCCCTACCTCTAAGTATTGCCAAAGCAGTCTAATACTGTGATACAAAAAGAAGGTACAGCACATATAAGCAAGTAGAATGAGCAACATAAGATCACATCCAGTCATGTTAGACATTCGTGTATTTAATATTCATGGGTAAGATAGTACGCCACTACCAGGGGCCCAGAGAGCTGTAGTGGGATTGGGTTGCCTTTAATTTCCCATTTTTGCTAAACAGAAGACCCAGAGCACTAAAAAATGCATATTTGCCCACCTATGAGATTTTGCAAGGTTCTAAGAGGCAGGAACAATATATTGCACAACATGGGTTGCTGTGGAGTTCCAGCTTCCCTGAAGTCCACAGCAAAATTCCCATTGACTCAAACAGAGCCAGGACTTCCTATCAGTTCCCAAGAGGTCAGCTGGGCTGAGAATTGTGAGCTGTGTGCATTGCAAAGAGCAAGTATCACCAACCCTTCAGCTTGCACTCACTCTTCTTGTGATCGTTTTTGCATGTGGTGGTTTTAGTTTTGCATACTTTACAGATCAAGAAGCCACCACAGCACTGTGGTTTTGTTTTATTTATTTCATGCAATAACAAGGCACATTTAATTTCTGTTTTCCAACCAAAAGCACAGCAGGGATGGAAATTAGATAAAACCTCATAATTCATCTGGTTTCCCACCCCTACCACCTCGCTCTCTTTGTAACCCATTTGTTGCAGCTCAGTTACTAAAACTTTTCCTTGCTCCAAATCAGCTTCAATCTTTGTTTCTTCAGCTTCAGTTACACATCAACAGAATTTAAACTGTTCTTGCCTTACTGATGCATGTTTGGAACCTGTAGACAAATTTAGATTTGTATGAACTGCTGTCCCCATACAGCAGTTAACGATGGAAAGACATCACAGTTCTTTGGCAGTACTGCTCCTTACAGCTACCACCATCAGACCCTCTGACCTCCACAGCCACACAGCAAAGAAGAGACTAAAGTGATCTGCATAAACAGAGCCTAGGCTGTAGGAAGTTTTACAAGTTTGATTTGCATGGGTTCTTGAGAGTTTTTCCTTTGATTTTTCCATAGATGTGTTTTTGCAAACCCTGAATTTTGCTTTGAGTTTCAGGTCTGAACAAGAATGTTAAACGCTCAAATTGAAACTCACTTGAAACCATCAGGTTTCATTTGCAAAACCGTAAGTGGGCTTCAAGCCATTTGAAAGGTGCAAATTAAGGAATTTAAGTGACACTTACAACAGACAGTTTTATATCTAAATAGAGCAAAACCTGAAAATAGGCAAGTTTTGTGTGGTTCTGTAAGAAGCATTTCATGAAGCAGTTCTCCTGGGCTTAATTCTTAGTATATGTGGAGAAATGCACTTTGTATTTGCCTAAGATGTTGCAATATTCTAACATGCCAGATTATTTTTTCTTTAAACCTCATTACTCTCTCTGGAGCAGAACCAGCACCAAGATCTTTGGGCAATGAACTTTTATAATAATTCCCTAGAAATGTCCTCTCTTATTTTAGGACCTAAGGGGTTCCTTGCTCATTGTTATGCACCATCTGTCCTTATCTACAAAGACTAAAATGCCAAGGATGGCCTTCAGCTGTCAGCTCTGCTCCACTGGACAGGGTGTTACAGGATGTCTCATTCAGCATTTGCAGTCACAGGAGAGGGGAGATTCTTTCGTTCAGAGCAGGGAATAGCCTCCACAGCTGCAGAACACAAGAGGCCCAGGGAACGTCCTAAGGCCAGCAGCTGTGGAAGCGAATTTTGGCTGGACTGGTCCATTATTGTTGATGTACATAAGGCCTGAAAATCAGTTTCAGGAAATAGTGTACATGCAGAAAGACTCATGGTCTTATTTTTCATATTTAGCTATGCAACTGTGTAACAGTTAAACCTTGCTTCAATGTTATGCTCAATGTTGTTAGTATTAGCAAAAATGTATGCCAGCTCTTCTGCTCAAGTCATATTTAAAGCAAAACTCAGACCTGTCACCACCTTCCTTTTCAATGCCAACCCACCAGCATATTATTCACGGCTTAAGTTATCATAAACACAAAGTTACACATCTCTTCTTTCATACTGCAGTGTGTATGAAGTTAGGAACATTCCATTTTTATTCATACTGTGACTTAAGCACCAATTACTTACCATCCTAAATTACCCCGCAGCATAGCTCTATGCCCAATCTCATTGCAAAAATTCATCTTTCAGAAGCTTCCTAGGAGACCTACACGAAGACAATAAAACCTAACACAGTATTCTCTTGTTTAGTACTTCTGGCTCTGTCATTATGCACAGCCCTGAAGATGGGGAGATTTCCTGTCACTCTGCCACTGAATTGCTTGAGTTTTTCTGTAAACTCTGGGCTAACTCATTATTTTTGCACCTTGATTTCAACTGCTGTAACAGAGGTGACTCTTCCTAACTTTACACAGATGCATGTTTAGCTCATGGCCCTCTTGATAGTCTCAGATAAGAATTCAGAATATTATTAGCGATGCAGGTAACCCCAGAAAGGGATAGAAAGACATTTTCCCCAACACATTTAGGCAGACACTAGACACAGTCTTTCCATTTCCATCCAGTTTCAGACTGAGATGGACAAAAACTGCCCGTCCAAATCAAATGTTCTGGAAAAAAGCAGCAGATTCAGCATTCCCTACTTCATACCCTGTTGAACAAGACAAAACCTAAGAAACAGACTTGTTCAACACTTGAACAACAGAGGCAGAAACAGATCCATTCAGCATGGAGAGCCAAAGAAGGAGTCAGAGGGAGTGCCAAAGCCACCAGCATCCTCCTGCTGGTTATGCAAGTAAGAAAGGAGCCCAGAACAATGGAGGCAACAAAACAGGATTACACTGGAGGCATTTGGTTTAGTTCCCAAATGGCTGCTAACAGATGCCTAGAAGTAAAATTTGCTCTGTGTTACTGCTCCCCTCATCACCCTGGAGCCACATACCCCACGCTCAGTTTGGCAAACTGCTTTTCCTTGTCTGCTTCATCTACCCAGGCTAAGACCCCAATACTGAAGGGCCCATGTAGGGGGCCCAAACTCCATTGCCTCCCCTGTGTTTTGGATCGATCCCTAGAACTGGTAATTATTCCTTTGGCAGTCCTTGCCTGCCAGAGAGCATGTCCCAGCCCATCCCTTGGGGGTTATGAGAAAAGTGCAGCTGAGAAAAGGATTGATGGGTCAACTGGCAAGCAGAAAAGGATCAAAGACCAATTGATAAGCATAGGAACAGAAGACAGTGAGGCAGGAGAGAACACTGAAGGAGAGGACACCAAAAGGGATGTATCGTGGGAAGGGACAGAGAATTTAAGGAACAAAAACATAAAGGGAATCATTCTAACCTTGTTTCTGACACAGAAAATTAAAGCCTTCCTAGGAGAAAACAAAATACGATGTTGCCAGTAGCATGATGCTTGTTCAATGTTGTTGGTAAGCCAGAGCAGGTTTGGAAGCACAGCTTTGTCTCCCTTAACTAGAAGTTAAACTTATTCCACCTGATTCCCCTCCAAAGTCTTTTTTTTTTGTGGCTGCACCCCTGGTTGGGGGAATTTGGCTCTGGAGTTGGCCAGGTGTAGCTGGCTACAGCACATGTAGGTACACTCTGCAGCCAAGATAAAACAATCACAGCCCACATCTCTACAGACAAATGATGACCACACAAAATATCCCCAGCACTGCCTGTGGCTGAACAGACCTCCAGTTCTTAGTGCTGCCAGTTTTGGTGCCCTCACCAATGAAATGGTGACAGGCACATGGAGAGATGCTCATTGCTATTTTCTGAGCTGATACTTTTTCTGGGGGTATAATCGTCACTTCCAAAAGTGCAAATCTGCCACTCTTCATAAATACACAATATATCACAAAAAAATAAATCTGATCTCTGGAGATCAGAGGAAGCAAAAGACTCTAGTGAGAATAATGAGATAACAAAATAAACACTGAAACGTTTATTCTCTGGTCCCCATTTCATTGATTTTGAAATATTTCTATTTATTTTATAATATGCAGCAAAATGAATGCTCCTTACAAACAGAAAAAAATTACCCCCTTTCTCCCTGCTATACACACACACACACACAATTCTAGTAAGAAACTTCCTTCCACATCCTTCCTTTGTGGTTACAAACTCCTCTGGGGCTAACACAACTCCCAGCAGAGCCAACAGAACACTTGCCATTGCTTTCTGTCAGAATATGATTGTGCTTCTTACTTGTAGCAGGCAGAGAGTTAATTGAACAGAGTTGAAGATGTATTGCAGGAGACAGGAGTAAATCAAATTATATGAAAACATTCCCACGGTTTTGATTTACTTCACAGAAAGAAGCAAAATATTAGACATCTTATATTACTTCACATTCGCCTGCAGGGCAAATGTGAGGTAAATGTTCAGAAAATTCTAAAAATGTAGCAATAAGCCCCTTCTACCAAGTTCTGAGTTCTGCATTACTGAGAATATAATATTATTCTAAGATGCTGAATAGCTGTCTCTAATCCTGTCTCCCAGGCCAACAGATTCCATTGGTTTAAGACAGGCAAAACTGAAATTGGAAAACTAATTAAATTTGTAAACAGGACTTTCGAAAGAGTAAACTGGGCAAGTTTGTAGTATTGCTGACATCTACTGAGAGAAAGCAAAATTGCACATCTCAGTAAAGGGATGAGGGGAGACTCGGCCCTTGCTGGCCATTTTAGCTTTCAGCCACATTTTATGCATGCTTACGTATTTATTTATTGCTTATCTTGTATCAATATTCGCTTGCTTCATTTAAGGTCATTGAGTCAACAGATATGTTATAGGGAACGTTTAAGAGGAGGATTAAAACTAAAAGAAGGAAGGTTTAGATTAGATATTAGGGGGAAGTTTTTTACAGAGAGAGTGGTGAGGGGCTGGAACAGGCTGCCCAGAGAGGTGGTGAATGCCCCGTCCCTGGAAGTGTTCAAGGCCAGGTTGGATGGGGCCCTGGGCAACCTAGTGTAGATCCAGGCCTGAGGTTGGTGGCCCTGCCTGTGGCAGGGGGGTTTGAGCTCTGTGATCCTTGGGGTCCCTTCCAACTCATACCATTCTATGATTCTATGACATTCAGGAGATGGCTGTATCCCTTACAAAAACACAGCAGACTTGATCTTAGGGATGAAAAAGTCTGAATGCCCAGATTGACACAGAGCATCAGGTATATCAGAACGCATGCCTCGTTCATACTGGCTGCACATGAAGCCCTCAAATTGTGGCAGGACTACACATCCACATAGTACAAAATACTGGGTTTAGGAAACCACGCTGCACAAGTGATATTGGAAATGTGTAATATCATTTGTTTCCTATAGGAAATGAATCATTTAGCTAAACTACAGTAGAAATTAAAATATCAGAGAATTATACTCAAAATAACAATTCAGAAATACTTTCTGATCTGTGTGTCTGATGTCATGATGGCATATAGCAGTTACACTACTCAGGTAGTTCAGGAAAAAAGTTTGATGGTATCTCATGCATTATAAAGCTCATTCTCTCAGTACACTGAACAGAGAAGAATCCACAGCTATTCTTACAGCTACAAAACAATAACCGTCGCTACCAATCTCATGTCTAGGGACTTCGTTCTACAAAGTTAGGAGGAAAGGTCTCTGCATCTCAATTTAAGTAATAGCAAAACTAATTTATGGAAAAAAAATCAAAAACCGAACAACATACAAAATTCTCACAGAGTTGGAATGACTCAGGGTCATACTGATTGTGAATGAATTTGTGGGCAGATTTCTCATCACTGAAGTTACACTGAATTTACAAGATCATAAATAAAACCTAATTTGGCCAATAAATATCTGTAATATTGGCAACACTATCAATAAAGCAGCTTAATTAATTTGCTTTTTGTAATGGGAAACATCCAGAGTCAAAACTAAATACCACATTACAGGATTTGATCTGTGATGAAATTGTTATGAAATGCCCCTCTTACCTTGACAGGAATAGGAGTTCACTGTCTGCATGCTTTTCACGTTTGTTTCTGCAGATTCCAAAATGGATGTAAACATAAGATAAGGTCTTTGGGTCATGTATCTAATGTATTAAATATCCCCCATATTCATTCTTGGTCACAGGGGGCTATCTCCAGCTTTTTTACATGAATAGGTCCAACAGATAAAGCCAATAGACAGACAGCTCCCACTTAAGTTCTGCTTTGACTATCACACAGATTAAAACCTGCAGCAGAGCACTGAAAACCCTCTCACACTTGTTCTCTAACTGAAGATACCTCATTTCCATCTATACTTCAGTTATCACCTTGAAATTTTCTTGGTACCTAAAGCCTGGCTCCTACACGCATTCTGACATGCCACAGTCTTGGGAAGGCTACACAACTCAGCACTTACTTCCAACACCAGTGTCCATCAGGATTCACGCAGTCATCAGTTCATGCCTGGTCCAGTACACATTCTCATTGCTCACACTGGCCTTCTCAGCAAAAGTAGTTGCAGCCTCATCGTTCTTTCTGGAGTAGAAAAAGGTGGGTTATATAGCTTGTCCACCACAATAATCCTTCAAAGACTGCCTGGAACCTAACCTTTCCCTTTTACATGTCAGATAGGTTAGAAACCCAGGTCATGTTCTCCCTCTCCCTGAGGCTTGCTAATCTGGGTATCAGCTTCCCCAGAGGAGATAAGCTTACACCAGTACAAAAAGGTTTGCAGACCTGTGGGTAATGAATTCTTCAGAGATATACAAGAAATAGACTTGAAGGGATAGGCTCTCTGCAATACATGGATTTTATTCCCAGTGAATTCTACAGTCATCTAATCACCGGATGGTGTGATTTCAGAGAAACTTAACTTCACTTAACTTCTGAAAAGAAATACCTAGGAATCTTTTCTCCTGTTAAGACCCAGAATACAAATCCAGAGTACTCTAAGTACTTCATTTTTGGCTCCCTTTTTACTTTCTGGTGCAATCTGGACTTTGCATGGCTCTTTCAGAGTGGGTTTGTCACATGTTGTACAAGAAGCCCTGGCACTTAACTCATGGCTGTGCCTTTTACTCTGTGCTCAGGCCTCTAAAAACTGCACAGCACAGCACTCAATACTGTAACACCTAAGCCTCAGAAAATCTCTTAATGAAATGTCATTTATACATTCATATTAATGGGCTTTAAATTGGCATTTAGGAGGGTTAAGTATCTAGCAAAGCAAAATCCCATGGCCCAGTACCTGGATGGAGCTCTAACACAGTGTTATATTTAAAAATACACAGATCAGAAATAAAGACGAGGGAGCAGATACATTTGAACAACTATATCTGAACAGAAATAATTTCCTTATTCTATTATAAATCTATTTCTGATTTCCTAAAAAGAATGTTAAAACATTTGGCTTTCTAGAAATAACTTGGTTCCAAAGATGAGTCTCTGAAAAGCTCATTCTGGCTTGCAGTCGTTGAAAACCAAGGCACTCAAATTAATATCAACATTTTGGCAATTCTAATAACAAAGACTGCCAAAAGCATGTTGTCTATCAAACGTACATGGAAGAAAGATGTTAGAATATTAAGAACAGATGTCACAGATATCTTCGAAAATACTCATGCTCCCTAAGTACTTTGCAAGGCAAATATGTACAGACGCTCATGAAAGATGAAATAAATGCATTTTGTCCACATGCTTCCAAATGCCGTATGTGCATGTAAAATTACTTGTAAATTATGTATGCTTAAGGATGCTAGAAAGGAAGATTGTGTCATAATTTAATAACGGACTTGTATCTTAAAATGTAGAGGTTTAGCAGTTCAATAACTCATTAAATACTACTTTTTATATTGTTATTTAAACCACTTTGTTCTGTTTCAGAGGAAGAGTGCGAGGTTTTCCAGTTATTGAATATTAATTTATGTAAATTTTAATTATTATTCTGATAAAGGAAGTTTACAAAAATCTCCTATTAATGAAACTAATCTAAAGAGTACTTAGAAGACCTAAATATCTTAAGAGTTTATTTGAGCAGGCACAGAACATACTTTCATCCTCTGCTCTAGTTATTTTCAGTACTGCCAGTTCCAAACAGTAAAAATTAAGCCAGTTTCCAAACAAAATCATTGGGATGGGCCAATTTTCTTATTTACTTGTAAACACAGGAAATACTGGATATTTTAATTGCAGAAATAAGAAAAGATTTTACCTCTAGAGCTGATGTTTCCAGATTTTAGGCACAGAAAAATCACCTTACACAAGAGTGAAGCAAATTTTCATATAAAAGAGATTCAGGTGATGGAGTGCTAAAAAAAGAAAACCACACCCAAAGCCCACCCACAAAAGCCAACCAAAAAATCCCCCCCCAACCTCTACTGAATACTTTAAATAATGGGCAATAACAACGTTTCTTATGGGATGATATTTTAAAATCAACAACCACAAAACCTAAACAGAGCAGTTTGAACTAATAATTTTATTTTTTCTTACTGAAATCAGTAATTTCAGTAAGAAGTGGGTCAAGCTCTATAAAATATGCCACAAACTTGCATTCACTTGAGCAGAGCTGGACAAGACTGGTCTTTAAAGTTAAAACCTGTGTGCATGCTAAACTAAAGTAAGGATTTTCTGAAGTAAAAGATTAACTATTTGATGTTAAGATGACTCTGCTGAACTCAGAAATGTGATGTTGTGAATGATATAAAAGAGTAATGTAATAACATAATAATAAAACAATACAATCATAATGCAATAGCAAGAACAGTGATATTTCCTGTTCTTCAAAGTTTTTAAAACACCACTCATTTCTTCTTACCATATAATGCTGAGCAGATAATAGTGACACAATACAACAATATGACAACTGCAACAATAATAATTTCTTGGCTAAGAGCAGACTGGGGTGCCCTCGTAGCTTCACAGGACGCAGTCTGCCAAGCTCCAGCCCCGCCATGGAGGCCGTCTCTCCTCCTGCAGCACAGCCCTGAAAAACATGTTTTATTTCCATGAGCACCAGCATGTGTGAGGGCTTCATTGGAAAGAGATAGATCTAAGCCTGTTTTTGTGAAGTACGCTTTTGCAGGCTTTGTAGAACCAGGCCCTAAACCATAACTTCTCTTGTTTTAAAATCATCCCCTTACAATTAACAGATGTGAAGGCAAACTTGGCATATATGGATGGCTTGATTTTTTCTCTTTGAATAACCTGGTTATATCCAGTTTCCGCAGCAATTGTAAGAGTGTTTACATTGGTTTTTTTCATTTCCCTCTTTTAATAATACGAAGCAGACGTGGTGGGTCTGATTTACCTCAGGAGGCAGCGGGAGAGGAAGGGTGCTGCCGGCTCCTCCGTGGAATGTGCTGAGGGGAGTGGAAGGGGGCGCTGCGGTCGGAGTTATTTATTTTGTTAATATCTTTGTACCCCAAGGGCCCCATTCTCGTCCTCCCTGGCTGGTCTCCAGACCCAGGCTGTCAGCCAGGGAGAGTATAATATCTTCAGGCTATGGCCCATTTAAAGTTTTTCCTCAGCTCTCACCAAGCTTTCCCTGCAGCTCAAGGGAAGCCACACCACCCTGCCGTGCCATGGCTGCCAGGCCCCGGGGTGCCTCACAGGACCAGGGCCACACAGGGCCTGTCGCCCATGCCCCTACAGGGCCTGGGAGTCACCTGTCTGAGCCTCCTGGCACACAGCTCACCTGAGCAGCCCAGGACCTGAGCTGCAGCTCAGCTGCCATCCTGATTTCTGTCACCCTGGGTTTTTCCACACCCTCACAAATGAAATCCCCAGCCACACTCGAGGCCAGGATTTTCCCCAAAGCCCTGGCCCCTGGCTTGGAGGGTGATCTGCAGAGAGTTACTCCAGCTTTCTGTGCTTCCCTTCTTTTTAAGCTCCCTAAGGAGGGCTGATATTTAATTTAAGTATCTTGAAAGAACTTGGTATTTAATAACATGATTATGTCAGATAGCCTAGCTTGACAGAACATCATAAATCCACAGAAAAATGTTTTACTGTTGGTGTTAAGCTTTTACGCAGAAATTGCAAACAGGACAGTTATATTCTTTAAGCAATGGAAACAGAGGTAGTATCAGGCAGGGTTACACACACCTGTATTTGTCAGTAAAAATATCAAAATACATTTGAAAAGCCTCTGAAGTATTAAACATTAAAAATGTATCTTGCTTGGTTACTCTGCTGACACAAAGGTACACTACTTAGCACAATGGCGTTCATTAGCATGGCTTCATTAACCCAGGCAGAGCTCATTGCTAATGAGGCTATATTGCCTCCAGTGCCCTGACAAGCCTGCCAGCTTTCTGGGGTGCTGACTGGTGCCATGTTGATGTCTTTAATGACATTATGCCAGGAATGTACTTGCAACTTATACAGAAAACTAGTTACTTTTCAAACCCTGAAGCAAGTTCCCAACAAGGACATTTTAGTGAAAATTGCTATGGCAGCCTTGAACCATTGGCACAATGACAAAACCCACAAAATGCCTTGTATGGCACAGCTCAGCTCTGCAGCCAGGAACAGGGCAATTGTGGGGGAACATCTCTCCAGCCAGAAGCACAAATTGGGATTTTACTGAGATGATGACTCAATCAGACAGCAAGCCTGGTTTTGAGCACCTAGCCCCAACCACAAACAAAACACTACTCAGCAGGTGAAACAAAAGGCTACACTGGTTCAGACTGGCCCTAGGAGTTTCACATTTGTTTCAGTTGGTCTGAAAAACTCCTTTTCTTGTCAGGCTGTGTGCTGGATCAGGTACTGCCCATCTTTACACAGCTAGCATACAGGCAGCACAACCAGCACACTGACTGTTTCAAATAAATACATAGAAGTTTTCTATCCATGTGGTATCCTGGTCAAACTAACCACTTTTGGGTGACTCTGTCCTTCAGTAAATTCCCTGGTTCTCAACTGGCTGGATATGACCAGTTGGTCATTGATCAAAGCCCATGTGCAATGTATTTAAATGTGCTCTGATCCAGGACAGCTCTGTAACATAGACTACTCCTACAAACATCCTCTTAGATTACTACCACAAACATCCATCTCACCACAGTGTCCAGACAAGAACGTCATATGGGTTCCATATCAAGTTCCATGATAAAGTGTAATCTCATGTTTCCTCTACTCCCACCAGTAAAACCACTTAGACATCAGTTTAGTAGCAAACACAAAATTAAGCATAGCCTGGGCTTAAGGATGAGTGTCATTGTCTCCTTGGCACTTGGCTGGAAAAGGTGTTCTAGGCTTTCATTCTGATCTCTGCATCATTGAATCTTAAAGCCTCCAAGTATTTTGGATCTATGCTTGCTTACATACCAACACCAGAAAGACAGCACACCAAATTCTCTGGAGCACTTGCCTCAAGCTGTGGCAGAGAATCATGGACCACATACATACACAGGTTAGATAAACGTGACACAGGCTGAAACACGAGCTGCTACTCCTGCCAGACCTGTGAAACTTTATCTCTCATCTCCCTCCTTTTAAAAGGTAGGAAATAGGCATTTCGGGTGACAGTCTCCTACAGATTCTCAATCCACCAGTAAAAGCACAGTCCAATCTCTGTAGCACAAAACAAGAGGCAGAGCTCCTTCTCTGTGGAAGAAGAGTGTGATACCTTGTAAGACAGGCATAATCAGTGAAAACTGAAATGGTGTTTTGCCGATTCCCTTTATGCTAAAAGCCTAACACCATTGATAACCCTAAGCAACTAATTGGAAGATAGAGATCGGATCTCTGAACATCTGGCTAATATACCTGACCTGCACTCCATTTTGCAGGATTCTGATATCCTAATAACAATATATGCTGCTTGCTAGGCTGGATTTTTGATAGTGGGGTGTTTTTTTTTAAACAAGGTACTATTTGTAAAAAGCAGGAAATTGTAACTTTACCTGTAATGCCATATTTACTTAACATTTTTTTCTACATTGTGCTTTTACTTATTTTTTAAACTTTCTCTGCATATAACATAGGTACATATGAGTACAAAAGTCAGATTGTAGTGTATGTACTTAAAGGTTTCTTATCTTTGGATCTCTACAAAACTTCATAACAATTTAGGAAATAAAAATACCCTAATAGAAGAATTACTTTATATTTTAAATGTACATATATCAAGTGTCTCAACAGCCATCAAGCACAAACCTACAAAGTTCACTTCCTCTCTGCTGCATGGCAGTTTGAATCAAAAGAGGGGTCAAGACACATAGCTCGAGCTCTTTTGCCTTTACACAAAGCAAGCACAAAAAGAACGCATAAAGAGAATTTACATCTGCTACAAATAAATTGAAGTTAATTTTATCTCTGTTTTCAATCAGCATTTTTTATTCTTGGGAAAAAGTAATCATGTTGGAACAGGGCACAGCTGGTAAGTAAGGCAGTTGCCCAGACTGCCCCATCAGCAAGATCAGAAAAACAAACTGGGGGAAGTAACCAGAACTGTGAGTGTATTTTGGACTCAAGATCTGATGAGCAATTTCTATTAAATTCCATGGGAGTCAAGGTGACCACAAACCAGGTAGCAAAGACTTTCAGGCTTTAATCACAAACAGAACTGAAAATAGTGGCTTCCCTGTAAGAGTGGGTATGCTGCAGTTATGGCATGGGGCAGCTCACAGAACAGCACTGGCACATCCCGACTTCCCACTCACCTGGTCAGCACAGAGCTGTTCTCTGCAGTCACTACTTTGTCCAGTGAAGGTTTAAGCACCTGCAGATGAGGACACAGCACCTTCCCATGAGATCATTCAACAGAGAATTACTCTGTTTCATACCTTTTTCTTAACAGTCACAATCCATTCAGCTTTATTCCTTTTCCTCAAATGCATCTCTTCAAGTAATAAACTTCTAAATAATTTGTCTTCCCCCTCTGTGTTCCTGTAACAATGAATAGATTACACTGTCTGAACTATAACACTACAAATTTCTGGTGCATAGTTTTAGCAATAAGGAATTACATATTCTAATAAATACAAGGTTAAAACTAGGCAACATTAATTACCAAGCTATAGATCAATGAGCAAGAGGTGAAACTGCCAAAGAAATGCTCTTATTAGATTATCAGACTCAAGGCTGATTTATGACTTTCCTTCTGCTTCCTTATCCATCATTTTTATAGTCCACAGAAAGGGTTACAAAGCACAAATTGTCTTTTATTAATTAATGTTGAAGTTTTAGATAGGCTCAGATTAGGATAACCAGGCTAGGTTACTTTTGTTGGGGGGTTTTTCCCCATCAAATCATGAAAGTAAAAAATATATCTGGGAGAGCTGTGGCAGAATATACAATACACTTTTTAGCCTCCAGCTTCCAAATATGCTTGCCTATGATTTGCCCAGAAACAGCAAGCTAGGGAGCTGCCCTGCTGAAAATAGCTGTGGGGGTCTGGGTAAAGAGGAAGCAGCACAAGCCAGTGGTGTACCTGTTCAGCCTGGAGAAGGGGAGACTTGAAGGCAGCCTACCAGTGCCTACAAGGAGGTCATTGAAAGATAGCCAGCATAGAAGAGACCTTCTGAATTGTACTCAAACATAGTTCTGCCTCTTCCACCTCTGAAAGGGATAATGACCTGGAGGTCAGGTGAACGCTGCAGTTCCCTAAAAATTTCTTTGTGTGTTGGTATAGCATAACTCAACCACTGGCTCAACAACACTGGCAGCCAGCTTACAGTAGTGCTCCTGCTAGTGACAGCCAAGGTAAGAAACTGTAGGAACATGTGCTGATGTTGACAGCCAGGGCTGTGGGGAAGCATAAATTAAACTGAAAGCGGCAGTGAAGCCTGAATACTCTCCAGAAGAATCCTTCAGTTTGTCCAGGGCCCCTGGCAACAAAGACACAGATTGTCTCAAAATAATAATAATTTTTTTAAAAAATTAAAATACATGTACATAGCCATTTAAATATAACATGTAAATAACTCTGCAACCTGAGAGACATCATTCATTCCTGAAATATGTGATTTTGCAATAAAACATTAGAGGCTTTTCTAATATAAAAGTGGCACAAAAACTGAACATGCTTTTACTCATAGTTGCAGTATCGGGACCAAATCTGGACTGCAATCAGCATTTCATTCAGTCTTGTACCTTCATTGCTACCTCTTTTAAATACTTCAGTACATATAAACATCTCTTCACCGTCTGTAAGGGATACCACATTACCAAAAGTAAAAAAACTTTTAAAAATTATTTATAATTTTCTTTTCAACACAATTTAAGTGGTTACTATAGCTGGAATGAATTACAGTGCACTGCCAGGATTTTCAGAAAAGGCCTTTCTACCCCAGGAAAAGTTCAGTTGCATTCTGCTTTAATGGCTTTTGGCAAGCTTGTGCTATTGTTTTTGTACAAACAGAAGTAAATTTGATATAAATAAAAAAAGGAACTTTATGTGAATGAGGCAAACATCAAATTCCTTAATCTTCAAAAGAAATTCAATCCCTGAATAATTAACTATGATATATTTATAAAACTAGAATAATTGA
This sequence comes from Porphyrio hochstetteri, assembly GCA_020800305.1. Classification (NCBI taxonomy): domain Eukaryota; kingdom Metazoa; phylum Chordata; class Aves; order Gruiformes; family Rallidae; genus Porphyrio; species Porphyrio hochstetteri. Next base: position 6,404,163 of record CM036915.1, on the reverse strand, counting down.
AAACAGAATTCGAAGTTGATTCATGTGGACTGCGCTGAAATATTTATTATTGCAAGTCCAGAAGATCTGTCTGGGTTTTGTCACTGGAAATGTCTAAACTCAGTGTCCAGATGTTTATTTAAGTTGCTCCCACATAGTTCTAATGTCAATTACCAGGGGTTATCAGAGAGCATCACTGTGTATCTTCCTTGACTAATATTCTCATTTTTCTGCATCTTTGATGTTTTCTTTCATTAAAATTCCTGGCTCATAGCCACAAAAATCTGCTGTGCAGGCAAAAAAATGGTCAGCAGACATGACATATGATGATGCCCAATGTCTGTGCAAGGATAATATTTATCATCAGCTATCATTTAAGCAGTACTATAATCAGTACAATGTCAATTTAAAGCAGCTCATAGAAATACATGTGAAACCAGGGAATAAGAACTTCTAACAAACATGAAATAACTTGGGTGAGTAAAGAAAATATTGTTGCATGTAGTGAAGAATTTGTGAATCTGTGGTGTTGTGGGTTGGGTTTTTTTGTCCCTTCAGGAAAAAGCAAGGGGAAAGCCAATGACAAAGTAATTTCACACATAATTACAAATGGAATTGATAGATCTGTAACTCTGGAAACCACAATTACATCCAGACTTTTATAGTAACCAGGAGACAACACAGGCCACTCGTAACAGTGACTTAAACAGAAAGAGCTTATCACACAGTCTCTGAAGATTTCCTACATTTAAATGCTAGTTGGCTCACACAGCTCTTTGGGGGTGGGTGAGGTGGGGGTCTGTCTGTGTGTATGTTCATTTGGTTTGTAGGCAAATACCAGAAGACTTAGACTTTTAAATATTTGTAAGAAAACAGAAAGAAAAAAAAATTTTAAAAAATCAATGCTAACTCAATGCAAGTGGAAGTAGAGACATAAGATGGCTGGAGAATAGTGCCGATGCCACTTCATGTCTTCACATTAATACCAAATATACTGGGTTCCTCTTTTGGTGAGGAATGTCACCCATCTTAGCTCTAATTGATCAGTAAGAGGCAGACACCTTGCAACTCCAATGGACAACAGTCTGAACGACTTGGAAACGTAAATCTCACAGATTATTTAATTTACTTCCCTCCCTACACTGTCGCTTTGGGAAGATGCATCCCCCTACCACACAAAGCCCTAACAGCTAAGCCTTCGGCCTTGCTGAGAGTCATCCTCCCTCACCTAGATCTACAAGTCATGTCATCGCAGCTCCAGATTCAGTTGTGATTCTGTATATGCAGTAAAAAAGACCCATAGCTTCTTGTAAAATTGCAAGTTTTGTCACACAGTTTGTGCTCATTGCAGCACAGGTTGCAAGCAACCTGCACACACTGTGAGGGCAGGGCAAATGACAGCATCAGTTCAGAGGTGGATGCAGGAGATCACATGCTGTTATAACCGGACCTACAGTACTCCCACCACTGTCTGACTAATGCCTGAATAAATTACCTATGTATGTTACTAGCATCAAGTAACAAGAAAACATTTTTCAGAAGAAAAACGAAAACAAAACCCACAACAACAGGAGAAAAACACGTAGAGAAATTTTGCAACTGAAATTTCTATTCAGGAGAAGCGTACCAAGGAGTATTTCCTATCAAGTGCTCAGCTTCAGAGACTCAGCAAAACCCTGGACTATGACTACTTGCCACATTATATCACTGCCTTGATCTAATAAACAACTGCATTAATACCAGCTGTGTGGATAGAGGGAGGAAATATGAAGATGTTCATTAAGCCTTAGGGCCCAACTTATCTCCCTCATGACTTCAGTGGAGATGTGTCAATTAATGCAGAACGCGATTATGGTCCCCAATATCAAACCTGAAAGGAAAGCAAAATTTGTACCACTTGGTACAAATTTTTACAGATTTCCCCATCAAGAAATCTCCCTTACTGCTGGACACCACATTCACTCATATTTGAATGATTAAAAGCAAAATGCTTAGTTCTACAATTCTAGCAAGCCGAAAATCAATTTGCTTCCCACACACATTTCACTGTGCTCATTTCTGTCATCTCCTCACATTTAGCAATTGGTTCACGACTCTTACTCACAAATTCTCTAGCACACAAAGATTAAACAAAACAGAGAGCCAGTATCCCAGTTCAACAGAGCACTTGCACATAAACGTTCCTAGAGGAATCAAGCTTTGACTTCAGTACATGCTTTCATGCTTCACCAAATCAAGGGCTGATTTAATAAAATTGTAATAACCAAGCGATCAAAATAGTTGCTTTAAACAAGAGATGACTAAATGCCTCTAAAGCTTTGCATACATATAGAATAATAATATAGGGTTTACAAAGGAGGCAAATGGAGATAAGCACTCATATCCCACGGAAAGTCAGTGTGAGTGTAAAATGTTTGGACTACAGACAGCTAACATTTGCCTGCTACAATGTCAGCAGTGCAGAAGTGTGAGAATAAAAAGCAATCATTAGCTTACTGAAAAAGAAAAAAATACCACAGCAAAATAAATGTTGTTTTCACACAGCTGTCTTTTCCACTTCCCTTTCCCTCCCAGAATGTGGGAGTTCACAACCCAAAAAACAAACATGAGGAAGCCAGGAAATCTCAGTGGTGATCTCCACACATACCACCCTAAGAGCAGTGGACTTGCAACAAAACATGAACCGCAAACTCAGGAAACTAATACTGTTCATTTAGCACCTCCCTGGATCAAGACCACACCACCCAAGAAAAGTTTGGAAAAACTGAACAGTTTGCCCTTACAACACACCTCTGAGAAACTACACTGCTCTGAAAAAGCAAGGCTGGTAGAACAGAGGAAAGTCCATGGGCTAAGGCACAGGTGCTTCCAACACAGAACTCCCATTCCTTGCCCCCTTTATGCCATTCATTTGATATAAAAGGCCAAGAATGCACCGCAGTTCCCCTGGACCAATACTACTTCGTGCAGGCACTAACTTGCTAAAGGCAGATGATGAGCCAGATACCAGTCAAATTAGGCCAAGAAAGTTCCAAGTGTGCTCCCACTACAGATCACTTTCACGGGCAAAACCCAGCACAGAACACAATGAGACTACAGTCAGGCTCCTTGATCCAGGGAACCAGCTCTGCGACGGACCTGTACCAAAATACCAGCCAGAGATCTTCCACCTCCTCCCCAGACTGCTGAAGGCTGCCAGCTTGTGGCGTGTCCGGGATATGGGAATTGTCTGTGAGTTCCGTACAGAAACCCCACACTACTGCCCAGGGGCTGCTCACCAAGCACAACCAGCTTTTCCCATGGCTTCCCAGCCAAGTTTCAGTTCACCAGTCTATAGTGTCGAGATATTCTTTGACTCCTGATACTGCATCCCTGTGGCACATTCAGAAACTCCACAGCGAAGCCATGGGTTTTAAATTCTCTCAATTTGCAGGCCCCATTTCCTCCAGACGGGAACTTGCAGCTTACTGCCACTGGCTTTTTTTTATTGCCTAACCCTTAGAAACAGTCCACAAGCCATCAGACAGAAACCTACTAGCAGAACTGCTGGTCTAACTCTAAAAACCAGGAAAAACGTTTCTGCCTTTAGGTACTCCTGTAGTCTCCAAAAATAGTTATGCACAGCACCATTTAGGTCTTTCTTCTTTCAAATGTTATTTCCCAAATACTTAACATAAATTTTTAGCCTGCTAAATCCTCTAGATCATAATATCACCACAGCTGGCAAACCAGATTGCATGTCATCTCCCTCAGGAGAGGTTACAGCTGTGAACAGAAACTCAATTACAGAGTGCTTTTCTTCTGTGTAGTTTGGGATCCAGTACTCCTCACAATGCAAAATTCAAGGGGCTGCTGCGCAGATCCCTGCCTCGCACGCTGTAGCTGTCAGATTTGCAGCACACCATTTAAGCTGTCTCTGTGCCATCTTTCAGGCCTGCATGATTGCCCAGCTTTAGGCCTTACAGAATTTAGTGATTTGCATTCCCAGAAGTTTTCTTTTCCTACATAGCAACTGTTTCCTAACTCCATCTCCAGTGTTTTCCTTGCAGAGCACTGAAGTAACAGGTCCCAGGTTTCCCCAAAATTTGACTGGAAATTTTACATGGTCAAAACATGATTCACACGAGGAACTTCAGAAACAAGTTTTCAATTCTTTATTTTGTTCTGAGTTAACAGCCCACTCCAATAAATCAGTCCACTCCCCCCAAAAAAAGAGAGAGCAACATCCTCAAGTCTCAGTGTATTATTTGAAATGTTCTGGAACGAGAGAAAGATGCAATAAACAACAATACCATACTCAATCAGAAACTTAATTCAGTGTGACCAAACCATTCCCTAACCTTTTACAAACTTCTGGATTGCACGTGCTCCTTAACACAGGACATGCTATACCTGACACTCTGCCTTCTTATCACTCACAAAACCTTAATTCAAAGCACATACCTGTGCTGAGAACAAGCAGCCCCCATCAAAGTTTCCACATTTTGCAGTAACACAAACCCTTTAACAGTAACTTAAAAAATCCTACCTTAAGCTTGGGTTTGTGTTCACACAGCACTCTTTTCTACAAGGATCCCCCAACACTGTGCTGAACGGCAGCTAATTGTCTAACAAATGTATAATGTGTTTCACCTGTGACTACAGTAATTAGGGTTTTTTTTTTCCTTAAAGGCAAAGCTTGCCCATTCAGGGGATCCACTCTGGAGAAGTCCCAGCATGCTGAATGCTCTCAAAATTCAGGTCAAGAAAACCGCCTCTGCTTCACAAAGTTCAGAGAGCAAAAGCAAGCCTTAGAAGCACAAAGAAAGGGCCTAATTTTAGTTAATGTAAGAGTGGTCAGCAGACCACTGATTACTGAACTAGGTTTCAGTCATTTAGAAACATCTTAACTGTGTAGCTGGGTGTAAATGGCATTAGCATACAAAAGTTTAAAAACAACCCTTTAAACATCGTAACAGCACAGTTGGTACAGGGACAAAGGCAATATCCTAATGAGGGGGAGAGGTGCAAAGGCTTCACATGGCAGCAAAGGAAAAGCCTTCTTCTGAGGCCGCTTCTGAGGCCTCTTGTCCTTAAACACAACAGACTGACGTAATGGGAGGCCTGATGACAAGATCCAGCCAGACAAGCAGGCGACAGCATTGGACAATGGTGATCCAAGGGATGGACTGCACCCACAAGAGAGGAACACTCGGCCGCCCCATAGAGCCAGAGCCACCCGGTGAAAGAAGATGCTGAGGCAGAACACATATAACTGAGGGATCAGATGGGTCATCAACATGGATGCTGAGGGATGAATGCAAATGACTAAAACTGTGCCAAAAATAATGCTGACAAAGACAAGTGATGGCAAAAAGCTGGGGGGATGATGCAGGAGCACAAAATAAAGAGGAGGAAAAAAGGCAGGGCAAAGTGGTAAAAAGGAGGCTGTAAGGCCTGGAAGTGGTAAATAGCTGTGCAGTCTGAAACAAAAATAGGAAGTAAGAAAGGAAAGCCTCAGTAGGAGTGCAGCTGCAGCAAAAATACATTCACGTCTCTGCAAGATATTTAAGTGACTGAGGTATGTAGAAGGTGCCCAGGTTCACAGCTGGTATTAAAATGGTGTTACAGAATGCAAGAGAAGACAGCAATAGCAGGAGGATGAGTGACATGTGACAGAAGTTAAATGCAGATACAGGAAGTGATGTGTCACACGAAAGGGAATGGGTTGTGCAGGGATGCTGAATGTGAATATGCTTTAGGGACAGGAGGTAAGTCTTCTGAGGAAAATGGAAGAGCAGACAGCTGAGGAGAAACCAGTGAACAATGAGAAAAGAAACCTACGAGAGGAAAGGGTACAGAAAAAGGCATTGCAGCTGAGCAACAGATGAGCTAATAAAAAAATACCACACACTAGCTTAGCAGTTCCACCGGTCCAACTGCACTGTCAGGATATGGACTGTGCCACAGGGACAGCCTGTGGAGCATTTGGGAGAGTTACTGCCTGCTAGCACAGTGCTGTGTGGCAGACTTTCACCCCCCAGTTCTAGATAGTATTGTGAAGCTTTCTGAATGACAAAGGAATCTCTGAGGTTTGTTTCTTACAACTAAAGTCATACTAGGGCTGGATTATCCTATCAGTGTGATCTTTATCTTTCAAAATTTACATTAAAAGACAGAAAATATTATTGTTCAGATTTTTTTTTTCAAAGAACAGCTAAAACTGCAAAATACACAGAACATTTTCTCCAAGAAAATCAGAGGGCAGATCTCTTAATTTACAGTATCAGACTATGAAAAAATAGTATTCCAAAGTATGAAAGCAGTGTACAAAAATATGGAAAAACACCAGGACCTTTAATAAAAATATTAAAGTCTTCAGACTAACTTGATCTCTCGATGTGCTTTTCAGCAATTGCCAAAAATTAAACAGCAGAATCCCTTAAAGCCTAAAGAGGATCTGAGTTACTTAACCTATTTACAACATAAGGGCAGAAAGTGTTATTTTAAGCTGTGGGCACAGAAACAAGTTCTTCCTTACATGATAGGAAGCTACTTGCAGCCTGACTATCACATATTTATTGCAGCTCTCCAGGCATGTACTTTCACCACATGGTAAAAGCTAGATAAACTTAAATAGATAAAAGAAGTATCTCACATTTATACAAGACAAGAGCTTTCATACAAGTGAGCAGTTCACAGGCACCTTAGCTTACGTTATGGACATGCGTGCCACTGCCCTCTGCAATCACATTTCTGCACAGTAGAAGCCTTCTCTCATAACTAACTCGTCACAGCCTGCAAAAGTGTACTAGAGCTCAGTTTGCTGGAGCTGAAAACCATGGGGCTTTCCATAAGGATCAACTGCCCCAACTGCTCAAAAAATAGCCCCCAAATAACACTGGGGTTACCACTTAGCAGCACTTCTATTTATGATGTTTATACTAAACCCTTACCATAGCTGTAATGCCAAAATTTTAGTAAAAAACTGACTAGATCAAACATTCTCCATATCCAGGTTTGGGTTTTTAACTAATACTGCATAAAGATCAGTTACGTGGCTCATCCTCAGATATCCCTTCTTGAATTCAATCCTCTGCTGAAAAATAATCTTCATCTCTCACTTCTCTGTATTGCATTGAGGCCTCCCCCTCGGGTTCAAATCGGAGCATTTTTATATTCAATCTCTCTGCAAGCTTCTGTGCTGCAAGCTTGGCTTGCATTGCCTATATGAAAGGAAAAAGGAAAAGACACAAGTCAGAAAAAAACATTAATTTGCCATTTTTATCCTGGTTACAAAAACCTCAATATAATAAAGTATAAACTTGACATAATAGCAATTCCAGAGTAATAAGAAGTTTTAGTAACTAGCAAAGCAAGTTCAGGTTTCTTTTCATACATATGGAATAATAATACAGGATTGATGCATGCCATTAATATCTGAAGAGTTTTTCATAAAGGCTGAAACTCCCCTTGTGGCAATACTCACCTGTGATGCCTCAATGCCAGCTTTAACAGAGCAAAATCTGTCCACATAAGAGAGCAGCTGTGCACAGTAACCACATAGCAATAGTAATGCTTGTCATTCAGCAACCTCCACAAAAAAATTAATCCAAATTAATTACCTCCCTAAAGTGCCAAGATGACTAAATTAGCAAGTGTTTCTAAAGCAATAAGCAGCCAACACTTTTTTGCAATACTACTTTAAACATTAGCTTGGCACTACCTGGGAAGTCAAAAATCAAAACTCATTTCAACAGAATTTGGAGAGCCCCAGAACCTGGACTCCTCAGGCACAGCATAAATAAAAGCTAATGCAGATACCCACATTAAGAATACCATTAAGAATAACAAATACTGCCAGGCCTTCATCCGTGCAAGGGCCAAAAATGCCTCAAAGACTAATAGGCAAGGCATGCATTTAAATTTCCAGTCGGACATGAGGTGAGCACAGTAAGGTTAGCACATCTACACTCAACAGTATGACCCTAGGTTTTGTCTAATGCAGGAATACAGTTTCAGAAGGGATGAATACATTAATTATATCATTAACAGACTCAAATGCAAGGAAAAAAAAATGCCTTTCTTCACAGGCCACCCATCTCAATTTCATCATCAAACTCATGCGGATGAATTTACGCTTTCTTTTTTTAGGAGCGATCCCAATTACATAATTGCTTTTCAGACCGAATCTTAAGTTTGTACCTCATAAGCTTCTTTTTGCTGCATCTGAATTGCTATGGATTCCTCTATGGACAGCAGCTTAGCAGGGGAATGGTGAAGTGGTGGCTGCCGAGCTGCTGTGATATCGTTCAAATGTTTCTTATCCCTAAGTCGTCTTTCTTCAGTAGTAACTGCAGAGCCAAATCCCCCAGGTGACTGACTGGATGAGGATCCATGTGATGATCCACTTTGCTCTCCTGACAATCTGGAATAGATAAAACATAAAAGTTATGACCCAGATTTGCAGCACAAGGTTGAACAACTTCAGTTTCAAAATGTGTTACTTTCAGTATGTAAGAGTTGAATTCTGAAGTGTTATGACAACATAAAAAAATTAAAAAATATAACTAGCACTTGGGAAAAGCTAAAGAGATTTCTCTGCAGAGAGGGTATCTCAAGTTACTCCTCACAGTGAACAGAAAAGCTATGACAACTAGTTAGCAAACACGAAACAGCAATGCTTTGGGAGTCACAGGCAGTATAAACTACTACTGCGAAGTTCTAGAATCAGTCCACAAGAAAGTTTCACCAATTGTTTGATAGTTTTGTAGTTTAAGCTATGAAGCTCTATGAAGATTCATGACAACTGCTTCAAATGGGTCAGATTAGACCACTGCTCAGTATTGAGATTGGCACTTATATATTAACCTCACATGTCATATGACTTTAAATCTCTTTAGTCCTCACATCATGCTTGTTCTCTACTATTTCCAGCTTTATACAAGTGAATTATTTCACAAAAGGTTTTTGTAATACTTACACATTTGTTTTAAATTTGGGTTTTTTAATGACTGGATTCTTGGCTCTAGACTCTAGAACTTCAATATAATGTGGTGTCTTGGGGCACAGGCTTCCAAAGATATTGCCCTTATGGTTAGCCACATTCTGCTTTTTTTCCAGTACTTTTTCACTACTATCCCCATCTACAAGGGTGACTTTTTGAAAGGCATCAACCAATGTGTCTTTACTGTTGTCTAAAGCAGCTGTACTTGCTGTACCATCCTTTGCATTGCTCCGAGATACCTGCTGATCATTTTTCAGATGAGTGCTTGTGGCTGGCTTGGAGACAACTTCATGAAAAGTATTTTGATCTTTAGTAACAGTCTCTACTTTATCATTTTTCCTCTGAGTCCTTTCATTTTCCACAGCTGTATTTGTGGCATTGCGCTCAATACATTCTGCCTCTTCCTTTTGGGAAGAAACCTCAGGAACTTCTTTAATGTTAGCTTTTTCATTAAAGCCTGCAGAATCTTCATGGTCTGGTGTGTCCCTGTTTAGGCTAGCTTGCTGTTTGGCTGTATTAATCTCCTCCTGTTTCACCTGAAACTCCAGCCTCACAGCAGATAACAGCTCAGTCGTCCTTGCCAATTCTTCCTCTTGTAAAATGGCAAGCGTCAGCTTTTCAACAAAATCTGAGATCTTCTTACCCTTATCTGGCAGCCTAGCAATGAACTTCCTAGGACAAAAAAAAAGTTATCTTAAAGGATATAAACAATGCTATTTCAATCTGGTAACACAGAACTGGTCTGTTATAACAGCTAACGTGCCAGGTTTCTTATTCTGGCATTAAGTTCCTTATTTACACACCAGATACGCGAACAGTGGGAACAGGCAGAGCCCTCGCAGCCTCAGCGGCACACTGTGATAAAACAACCCGCACGGTCTTTCTGCTCACAGATGTCGCGCTGCTGTGAGAAGCGCAGCGCGCAGATACGCTGCCATCAAAGCGGAGCAGAGTTTCCTGTCTGTGTGCCCAGAAACAGCCGCCTGTAAAACCCCGCGGGTGCATGAGCCGAGCCTACCCCCGGCTGTCATGCTGACAGCCCGGGCGGCAAGGGGCTGCACGGCTCCGCGGCCCGAAGCGGCGGCACTGAGGGGCGGCAGCCGCACGGCTGCTGCGGCCGAAGCGCGAAGCCCCCGCGAGGTACGTACAGCTCACGCCGGCCCCGAAAGGGGTTAAACAGGAAGGAGAGGTCAGGCAAAGCCGCGGGAGGCCTGGCCCGCTCCCGGGCGCCCGCGCTCCGCTTCTCCTCACCGGTCGGCCAGCAGCCGCTCCTGTCGCTTCAGCATCTCCCGCAGCTCAGGCAGGCTCCGGCCCCTCAGGCTGCCGTCGCCGCCCGACGCCGCCATGCCGCCCCGCGCCGCCTGTCACCGGGGCGGCCGTCCGGGGCCGGGGCCGCTTCCGCAGCTGCCTGGAGGCCGCCATCTTACCGGAAACGACGGCAAGGCGGCAGGACCCGACTTGGTCGGAGCGCGAAGGCCGACACGAACGTGAGGCGACTGGCACCGCCCCTTCTCGGGGCGGCCCGCGAAGGGCGAAAGAACCCTCCCCCGTCAGGGGCGGCCGGCCGCTCACGCTGAGCACTAGGCGACACTGGGCTGTGGTGATACGTTTACACACGTCGAAAGTACCGTCAGGCATTCGTTTTGTGAGACTCGAGCAGCCCTGGCGTAGAGCGGGGAGGAGCACGCTGTGAGGTCACAGCTGAAGGAGCTGGGGCGTGCCTGACATTGGTGGCTCTGTGCTTTCCCTGGCGAAAGCCGTGCTGCTTCCACGCGTTCGAGCAGCTTTTAGCACAGTATCAGTGGCTACTTAGGATTCAGGGTTTAATTTCCAGAGCTGTGCTGTAGTTTTCTTGGCACGGTGCTTACTTCTAATGAACTGATGGACGAGGCAGGGCCTGAATACAGAAATCCGGGCTGGGCTGTAGCATCGGCCTGCTTGCGCTGGCCTTTCCAAATGACACAAGTGCTATACGCTTCACCATGTCTGCTCTGCCCGGTAGCCACAAGCCCTGTCACTGGCTGAAGGGCAGTTCCCAGGTGGCAGATGTCAGCCCTTGAAAGCTGATCCCGGTGGGGGTTTCTTGGTCCAAGTAATAGTGAAGAGGCATGTTTCTCAGAGACTGTTAAAACCACTGTGTTATGGGAAGAGGAGTGGAGGGCCCACCCCAGAGGGACTGGAGGAGGAAACGCTTTAAAATGTCCGCTCCCCCTTTGTTTGCTCAGCTGGAACGTGAGTGAAGACACAGGGCCAGGGGAAACAAGATTGATCAAGTAGGCAGCTACCATGGAAAAAATGACTGCGACTGGGGAGAGAATAGCCAAGTCAAGCAACCAGTTGAAGAGACTGTTTCACTGTTAAGCAGCACAACCTGGAACATCTCTCATGGAAAACCCCTGAGGGAGTTTTCCTGAAGAGCTCAGGGAAGGAGAGATCACCAGGAGTTTCTCTCACCAGGAGATGACCCACTGCCTCTCTAGTGCTGGCTTAGGTTAGGCCATCTATGTAAAATTTCTGTGTCTTGCAAGAAAGAAAGAACACTTGTCTTGCTTTTTAGCCTCCTCTTCGTGTGCAGACTGGAGAAAGTGGGAAGGCTGGGCATGGCAACAGGGCTGCTTCTGCCACATGGAAGGCGGACTTGAGGATGCACAATCTCATGAGACCACTACTCTTCACTTACGTCACGATGGTTCATCTCAGTTCAGATCGTATTATTACATATATAGAAAAGTAATGCTAGTATTTACAGTGGGTTTCAGCTTTGTGCTAAACTCATAAATACAGAAAAATAGAGCAAAAAATGAGAATAAAGTCCTAATAACATGACTGCTGGGAATCACCACTGTTCATTCTGTAGCCTCACTTAAAATACCATTCCCCAACTCTTTATCGTTGGGAAGAAATACTGTTCATCCTTACAGTTTGGGCCTGTTACGTATGAATGGTCCAGTCAGTTTACAGGTGGCACACAGTTCCAGAATGATGAACAATTAGCCAAAGTGTGGATGGTGCTGGAACGGATTCTTGTTTATGGAGACATGGGCGGCACCTGAACACGATGCAGGCTAGGCAGTATCAATTTAGATGCAAATGCGAAAAAGGAAATACAGATTTAAGTTTCCTCAGTGAAGGGGCAGGTCTGGAGCACTTGTGGGTCTGAGGAAAATCACACCCCTCAGGCATTGCTTGCCCTGAGGCCAAGTACCGGTATGTAGGAAAATCCTCACTAGCCACATACTGCACACAAGTAATGATCATCCAGCAATACCTACTGTGAGTTTAGTCTTTGCTTCTCTTGGGAGGCTGATACACTGTCATTATTCCCTGTGCACAGTAATATTTTTATTGTTTTCCTCATAGCATGCTTGGCCTTTTTGACTAGAGGCTTTATTTTGTATCACTCTCTTGAGTATTTTGATTAATCATATGAGCTAAGTATATAACAAAACTGGATGTTACTTCTTACATACTGGGCTTTCCTATGTTCCTCACTTAGGACGTTATCTCAAGAGCTATTATTAGATACATTTTTCAGTCAGTCTGTTTTCTGTCAGTAGATACGTAGAGTTAAATATAATTTCTTCTGCAATGGCATGGCTGGAACTACTATGCAATTTAGTATTATTCCTCCAAGAAAACTGAATTATTAGAATGAGAAGAAGAAAATCAGGTCTACTAACAAAAAGGAATAAACCAGCACAAAACAAGGCATGACCCAGGAGCATTCACCTTCGTATCTAGTATAAGGCATCCAAAGAACTAAGTAATTTATTCTAGCATACCTTTTTTTTTTCTTCTTAATAGATTACACTAGTTACAAGGAACACTGCAACAGATATTTGAGTCTAAATTTTTAGTATTTCTGTTTTATCAATGCTGGTTATGACTAAGCTAATATATTCTAGTCACATGATATTTTGGAGGCAATGGCCATGAAGTAGAACTGGCTGAATTTTTCCAGGTGTAAAATTTCCTGTCACAACTAGCCAAGTCTGCCCAAAATTAGTATTAAAACTATGTCTTTTCTGTAAAAGCTATCATTTCTATTGTCCTTTCCACCTTTCTTCAGTGTTCTAAAATCTTACTTGTTTTCACTAGAAAAGGGGGCAAAAGAGACTTCAAGAGTAGGTATTGAGGAGGAAAACACACCTGCATTTAATTTCTCTGCTCCTAGATGGAAATACAGAGAGGCAGGTGGAGAGGAATCAAGCCAGTTGTACAAAATAAACCCACAACATTACAGAAAAAGTAATATGAATATCAGAATTAAAATTAGTCATTTCTTTTAAAAAAACCCCACAGTTTTAATGAGCATGATGCCCCTTTGTAGGATTTTTATTTTCCTTAAAGAATATTACTCCCCCTCCTTTAACCTTATTTCTCTAAAAAAGCCCTGAACAGTTTAAAAGCAACGCTATATATGCTTATACCTATCAACACAGCATTTTACATATGGGAAGCAACCATCAGACTACTGTAGTATGCCTACGTACCACACACACCATTACAGAATGTTGTAACCTCACAGATGTTAGCTTCTCTTCAATCCACCAGGTCCGTTTTTGACAGCTGTCACATACCTGAAGTTGTAGATGGCTGCTATCACCTTGTTTTCCTGTATTTGTTCCATGTTCTAGTGCTTGAAGTAGTGCTGGAAGGGTCTTAACTCATCAGATCTCTTAAGCACATTTCTTCCTTTACCCATGCAAATTGCCCCAGGTGCTGAGTGGGAATGAAATTACATGTCAGTGGAATGACTCTCAGCATGTATGTCTCCATGCTGTGGAGCAGGGAATTCCTGTATAGAATTACAAACTTAATGTGGAGAGAACTTACTTCTTACCTATTTGCTCATCTGTCCACATCTTAAGTCTCCAGATGCCAAAACAAGGATTTAAAGCCGCTCCGAAAAGCGTTAGTATCCAGCTCCCAGAATCCTATGTTGTAGGTCCAGCATGGAGCATTGCTGATCCCAGGAAGATTTTATGAGGTCCTTTTGGCAATCTGTACTGAGTAGACAGAAAAGCATTACTCAAGTAAAAGCTTTCACATCCTTAAGCTGAGCATTGCAAACAATTGTCATGTTTGGATGATCCCCCCTTATTTGACATGTGGATTGTTTCATTGTGACAATCTTATAGATAAATGTCTTATTATCAGTTAGTGGATATAAAGTGTAAGAAAAGATGGGCCATGCTCATCCCAATCTCATCGTGCTGAAGCCTGCAGAGCACCATCCCAGATGAATTCAGATGTTATCTGTGGGAGCCTGAATTGTTGGGGTTTTTTGCAAGAGCTGTGCTGCCCAGTTCTTGTTTATCCTTTTAAAGTCAATAGTTCTTTATTTCATGAAAGAGTTCATCTACTTTTGTTACTTGGCTTCAGTCTCCAGCCAGGGAGTGTCTTCCTGTTCTCAAGAGCCCGTCTGCCAAAGGAAACACTGACAAGAACATCAAGGCTCTGGAGGAACCACTTGTGCATTCATGTTTTGAACAAACAAGATTATGTAGAGCAAGTGGTCAAGTTTTAAGGTAAGTTTATTTCTAACTGAATGATGGCACAACAGAATAAAAAGTTTAAATACAGTATTTATTGCAATTTATTCTTTTCAAGTCCTACATACAGGCTGTATTAAAAGCATAAAATGTAACTGCATTACTTATACAGCAGATATGAAAACTGTATCCCAAAACACTTTCCAGAGTACTTACCATGGTACAAATGTAGTCATACAATTGACTTATATTTAATGCACTTTCTGGAACCTATCTATATGGCTTTTACTGATGTTAAATAAATTTTACTAGTTTCTAATGTTATAGTACTAACGAACCCAATCTTAAAGTGCCAAAATTTATACCAAAGTGTTAGGCTTTTCAGTCAGATTTGTTATTATCTATGCTAACTTACATTGCTTCTGATTCAACTGGAAAGCTCTACGTCTTCATGTAACACAATTATACAAATCCTGTTCCTCTCCTGTTCTTCACAGTTAACAAATTTAGACCAATAGTCCAATCAAATGATGGTCATCCAGCTCACTGCATGTCAAAATGCTCTTAAAATATAGCATAGACTTCAATCCCTATTTGGTTTAGAAAACAAGTATCATCTCATCGTATAGTTAAGATAGAATTTACACAGAAAACTTTTACAGTGCTGCAGTCCTGGCAAGGTCTTGAGCAGATGATCATCATATTGGAAGTCTCAGAGTTAAAAGAGCTTGCAGTATATTCACAGGAGATCCCCAGGAGTGTATTAAAAGTAAAATGAAGTTCCTTCGGAGTCTGTGACAAAACAGCATTTTGATACTTCATCCTGCCCTCTCATACCTTTGACTGAGCACCTCATCAGGTTCTGTTTTCTGAATTTTGGCTAAAACCAGAAGGGTAAAGTATTTTTACTTATCACTTAATGCCTTTTACAACAACATGCGTTTCCATTTATCTATGAATACCACCTTCATGCATTCATCTTAAGTTTCACCATCAAATTCCTGAAATACAGAGGGACTATTTGGGCACAAAAGAATGCTAAAAGGCATTATGTAGTGAACTAAAGCCGCATCCCTAACTGCCGTGAATACGGGCAGCTGGGATTAGTGTTCAGTGTCTCTCCAGATTCAGATCCTGTCCGAACACGTGGTGGATCAGCCACCAGAGGGAGATAGGATTACACAAGTGCAAGGCTTGTCCGACACCGAGCTGGGCTGTTACCCATCACCTTTTGGGTTCAACAGACTCTTCCAGTTTAAATGATTGCTCATTTAGAGCTTCACTTTAGGATCTTAAGTCGTTCATAACCATAATTCATTTAGTTAACGACCAAATTAACTGTTATTTGGGAACTTCGTTCAGCAAACTCAGTCTCCCAAATTCACTCAAGCATCAAAACTTCATTCAATCAGAAATGCCCTATGCAAGGCTGACACACGTCAGCTGTTTCCATGTCTTTGGTATTCAGCTACAAGACAGTTCCTCTGCTTTGCATAATGACCGTGTGCGCGGTCTGAGGACTGTTTTTATAGGGAGCAGAGTTCATTCGCAGGGACCTTCTCTTCAGGCTCTTTACCACTCTAGAGGCTTTGCACCTCTTCTCTGGAGAAGCAGTTGAAGCAAAGGTATGGATGGCATTATGCAAGTTTACTAAAGTGACAGCTGGAGGGTTTTCTGTGCCCCTGTTATTAGCTATGAGATCTTTTGCACTCCTTTATCACATGCAAGGTAAACAGTTTCCTTTTTAGAGCTATTAGGGTGATGCATTTTTTTAATTACCATTTCAGAGAAACTGAGCAGCTGTTAATGTTTGCAACTTCTGTATCACTATACCAGTAAAGATTTCAAGCTTCCTTCACACAGTAGATAATTTACCTTCTTGTTAGTGGCTTTGACTGCAATTATTTGAAGGATATTGTGCATAATAATACAATCCATAATGTTTTGTTTGAGCTTTTACAAAAATGGCCATTTGAAGTTCTCAGGAGTTGAACAGATCACGAGAAAAAGAACAGCTTATGTGCAAACAGAGAGTGATCTGAGCACAGAAGCTGAAGTTTGAGCTTCCCCTTTTGTTTTGTATAAGCTTTGATTATATCCAGATATAATACAGATACCTGTACGACATCAGAACAGGCTTCTTTATTTACTAGTTAAGCAGTACAGCTACAGAATAAACAGAAGTTCTCTAACAAATTCAGAAACCCATGAAATAATGCATGTATAAGATCCAGATCATGAGGTCAGTATTGTTTTAATTACAGCTCTACTGAGTATACTTCATTTGAACAGACAGTACTGAATTTAAGAATTTGCATTAGACTGGAGGTAAAAGCAATCACTTTGCAAAGCCCTGTGGCAAGGTGAGTACCTCCTGGGATTGACATTCAGTGCAAGGACAATATTAATCATACAAAACATAAGTTGTTTGTTTTCTATAGTAGTTACTGTAACAGAAAAGGTTCTATGTTAATAGAACTACAAGAAAATATTCCTAATTAATTTTTGCTCACTAAGATTGGGAGATGAAAACAAGTTGAAAAAAAAAATACCCTAACTATATATTTAAATAAGTTCAGTGTTAGATGCAGTCATTCTGGCTGGTGCTTTGAAAACAAGGGTAAGATTTTAAGTGCTTTGGGAAAAAAAGACGAAACCACAAACAAAGCACCCACCAAAAAAACAAACCCTCAAAATCCTGACTCAGGTTTGCTATTGCTGTAAGAATTGCAGCAGGCTAAAAATGTCATTAAATTCTATACAATGAAAATTCCTTCCTCTAATAGAAAATTTTAAAAAGTGACAGGGATTTTCCTACACAATTATTTTTCAATGTATCACCAATAGTCACTTTATCCCATGACTGAGGGAGTGCAAGCCAGTGTGTCAGTCCAACAAAGCGAAATCCATTATATTCTGCTCCGTTGCTAACTCTTTTGAGTATCAAACACAACATCCAGCTGCATGCACTGAGGAAACTCTTTGAAACAGCCGAGTTGCATCTCTTCCCCCCCAGCAAAAGAGTGCCGCTACAAGTGAACTTCTTCCAGAACAGAGCCCTCAGTTATGTCAGTCTCTATGACTAATGCCCTCTGCCAGCACGGTTTCAGATGCTGCTTCTAGTAATATTGATGATAAAATATATTAGAGCTTCATTACACAGAATTACAACACAATTGAAGAAAAACTGTACAGCTATACAACTCCTTCCTTACAGGCATTTGAAATGGAACATTGCACTAGAGAGCTTCTAAAGCAGCAGTACTGACTGCTGTTTTGCTCACCCCACCTCTTCTATATCCCCCCTCACAGTGAATGCCAGTAGCAACTCCAGATACGAAGTTACTAAAAAGCTGCTTTCAAGATAAATTTAGCAAGACTCCATGCTGCTGTTCTTCTCTAGGACTTGATAAAAATTTATCTAATCAAGCTGCAAAGGCGCAATATATGTGCTCATATTTAGAAAGCACGTTGACTTGAATGCTCAAGATGTACTGTTCTTTGTGCTGAATTCCAACACTCTCTTGAACGGGGTGTATGTCCTCACTGGCCTTGCACTTTCAGGAGATCTTCTGTTCTCAGTACTTGAACTGTTAAGGAGACAAGAAAAAGCTTACATAGTTAATGTCAGAGTATCAGACAGACAGCTGGGCTGGAAATGCCACAGCAATGAATTTGTGCCTTGCTACTGACAGGCTAAAATTAAACTATTCAGTGTACTTGGTATGTACCATATTTCTTTTCTATAATGTCATGAATAATATTTGATAAAAATGTGGCAAATACTAACAAATTTACATGCAGGCACCTGCTGGAGCTCATACTGGAGTGTCCAACAGTACAGCTACTAGAACTAAGGATTCTCCAACAATAAAGACAGCACTCATACTTTTGAGAACACAATTAATTGTGGAGAGTAATTCCATAAAATCTAAAGACGGGGTTTGAGGTTTCAAGCTCATGCTGTTAAAACATGATCTAGGCTGAGCACTGAAATTAGTGTGTTTTGAAATTGGGAAGGATATTTTAGTTTGCATTGCAGCTTGCTGATTTCTCATGCTTACGTACATCCCTCAAACTAAATGAATCAATATGCAGGTCAGTTAAGATGAACAAGTTTACTCATTGGTAGTAACGGTAATGTGCAATGGTCCTTCTTATCTTACTGTTTTGTTTTCTGTTTTGCCCTTCTCTGTGGTGACTTGCTGGGGCAGAAGGAAGATTCAAGTGCAAGTCCACAGCCTGGCTCCCAGGGCTCAGTGCAACCCTGCTGCAGTGTTCAGGGCAGAGAAAGGGGAGGGGGAGAAGGGGAGGCACCATACCTGGATCTTTACAAAGCCAGGCTACAGAGCTACCGGCCACCACAGGTAAGAGACAACTATTCCAGCGCAGAAGTGGTAGTGTTACCACACTGTTTACCTGGCAATCTATCCTAGGAGATATCCTAGGGCTAGGATATCTCCAGAAATTGCTGCAGGCCTAAGCTATTACTGTTGGTGTTACCTGCCCTTGAAAACAGCCCTGGATGCATCTCCCAGAACACAAATAATAAAGCATGCATGAAGCCAGCATTAACCAGCCTCAGGGTAGACCTGTCCATTGTCTTCTGTTTCACTGCCAGCAAACACATTTCATCAGTATTTCCCATATTTCACAAAGTCAGATTTCTGTACTCTAGCTTTACTCCCTGCTTACATCATGTTACTATAAATAAGTACTCCTCAAGGGTTTGTAGTGTGTTTGTTTCTTTAAAAATACAAAAATCCTACTCCATAAGTTACTGAAGTACATTACACTTAGTAGATGTGCTCCTTTAAACTTAGGAAAATTTTGCACAACTCCCCAGTCCACTCTCATCATTTATTAGCACAATGGTTTATGAATACAGCACATTATGAAGATCTTTCCCATGAACAAGCAGAAAAAGTAAAGTAAATACCTGTATGGAAGATCACATCCTACACCAGTATCTCTGGTTTCTATATTGTTCTTTGGTTGGTTTTCCATTAAGTAGTCTAATTTGTCTTGTAATTCTTTATTCTGGAAAATAGTCATTTTCATCAGGTTATTTTATTTAAATTATGTTAATTAAACAAGGAAAGAAAATTGCACATTGGCTTATCCCCACAAGAAATAATGTAAAAGTATTTATTGAGAAAATAAAGTTTCATTCAGAAGCTTCTGCTTAAAGGAATTGTAATCCTGTTGCAAAATTGCACGTTAAGAAACTCCACATGGATGTTGAGACAGCATTCCTGATGGAATTGGTATCATAAGTTTGATTTCCATAATGAAGACCAGCAAATACCTATAGTAAATATGCATCCAGATAACATCAGATGACATTCCTTCAAATTCTATTTGGCTTCATAAAATAATCACATTAATATAAACACAAAAGGTAATGCCTTACCTCACATTCTAAGAAAGAGATTTTTTCTAAAAGCTGTATTATAAATAATTCCTTTTCTTTTACTTTCTTCCTTAGCATTTCAATCTATGAAGAAAAATAAAACAAAGACTTTTAGTCTAATGGGGATGGGAAAAGGAGGAAAAAGACCCAGATACCACAGGACTAGAACATGTTGAATTTTGTGTCTCTCAGCTGGCACCATCATTAGCTAAACCCTGCTCTGTGCTAGTTCCCTTTAAGTAGGGCAGAGCCCAAGCAACAACTTCAGCTTTACCAATCAGTGCACTAAGGCAATTATCTCTACAATTCATTAAAAGTAAATTAAAGATAGAAAAAGTCTTAAACCTGAAACAGAAGAAAACCAAGTCAGTAAATGGATGATGGTCCACATCACAAATGGAATGCTAGTGTCTGCCAGGTGCTGCTTTTGGTAGTCTCCATTACTGTATATATATTTAAAAAGTGCACCCCTTAAAACTATGTTAGGTGAGGAAAGAAGGATATCCAGACTGCCATTACAGCACGAGGAGAGTGTGTGTGTGTATACTGCACATTCCTTCACATTTGGGGGCAATATGCCAACAGTGGAAAAAAAAACCAGATCTATGCCTATAGCTTTTTTATCACAAGAAAACTATAAAAATAGCTATGCATAATAAAAATAGGTATTTTTCTATAAAACCTCACATTAAGCAAGGCAGCTTTAGTTTTGTCACATTATTGATTGGCAGTAGGCTTTATTTATACAATTTTAACTAAAAAAGTAAAAAGTATTTGTTAATAAAAAGTTAGTGGACTTTTATTAAAATGAATTAATTTTGTAGAACAGCCAAACTGAGATCAAGGGAAGTTCAGTTTTTCCTGGCAATCATTGTTACATTGATATGCAAGAAACACCATTTCTAAGTACTTGGGACAAATTTTCCATGCACTCTCACCAGTCATTTTCTGACTCTATTTATTAAAAATCAATTTTGTGAAAGAACATCAACAAACTCCTTCAAAATTGCCATGTTAAGCTTTTCAGGATGCCTGGAAACAACGATTAGTAGGAATATTCCCATCCTGCCAAAAGAAAAAAACACTCAAAGGTACAA
Organism: Porphyrio hochstetteri; assembly: GCA_020800305.1. Lineage (NCBI taxonomy): Eukaryota > Metazoa > Chordata > Aves > Gruiformes > Rallidae > Porphyrio > Porphyrio hochstetteri. Next base: position 6,383,193 of record CM036915.1, on the reverse strand, counting down.
TAATCAAAATAACAATAGGACTATCACCTTCCCCAAAGTTACTGCTAGGTATATTATAAAGCATTTCAACCAAAACATACAGAACTATGAAAAAAATGAAGCAACAAATTAAACCAAAAAAAGAAGAAAAGTTAGAAAACCAACTCAACTTTAATTTAGTCTTCATGCTCTTCAGTTATCACATCTCATTGACACAATGATCAGTTATTACTTGAAAAACTAAAATATCAACTCCAAACAGTAAGCTCTTTCAGCTGAACAGTTACAGAATATAAGTGCTATCATCACCTATCTTTTTCACAATCAGGTATTTCATGTATTATATGTAAAAACTCCCATGTCATCTAAAGCTATTATCATTTCAGTTTTCAAATCACAGAAACACAAAGCTTATGGCATTTTCAGAAAATTATGAACATATTTTGATCTTTATATTTAATTACAACTTTGTTTAATAGTATGACTAAATTAAGTCAGCTGTATCTTCACTGGTTCAATAGCTTCAGTCCTGCCAATAAATTCCACTTCAGAAAATATAAACTGCTCTTTTAGGACTCTCAAGTGTGTCTTCTCCATGTATTCTGTTCTCTGACTATGAATACAAGGAAATCATTTTAGCACAAGGAATCAGTATGACACAAAGACAACTGAAGCCACCAGTGTGATCAGAGGAGGGTTTTGCCCTGACAGATATCCATTCTTGTTATCGAAGATTATATACCTCAACAGATGCCTATTCTGCTTTTTACATCAAATACAAAATATTTCTGTTTCCAAATAAGTGATCAAATTATCTGTTATACAAAAGCAAGGCCAAACTCTTCATAGCTGCTTCATAGCCATTTACCTGAAATTATATTCACTGGAGGATACAAAGGCTCTAAGATGTGGCATAAACTGTGACCATAGCCATTTTGTTGACTAATATTATGTATAAATAGATCTAGTGTAAGTTAAAATTACACTTATATTTGTTTATTCTTCACATTGTCTACAGAGACACAGGCTCCCTAAGATGTTACTGCTTTTGGGGCATGGGGGATTGGTGTGTGTATGTCTGTTGTGTCCTCTAAGGACCTTCCCTGCCTCAATTTAAGCATGTTTATTTAGTACGAGCCAGAACCCATTAAACCAATCTACTGAAGAATTATGCCAGAATTCTAAAATTCACCTTCTCTTCTTCAGGCTGGAGAAGAGACAATGTGGAACTGTATCATCACATGCAGAAAATCATAGTCAAGCAGTGGAACAGAATGGAATGACTGGACTGTGCAGATTACAGATACGGTAAGGCTGTGGACTGGGTTCCATATAAAACCTTTTGGTGGATCTTGAAGACATATGAACTCAAAGGCACAGCCACACTGACCAAATACATTCCATGAGAAATGAATGCAGCAATGGCTAAAATGAGAGAGGCTACTTCAGTGCCAGGAACAAGGCCCTGCAGTCCCTGCTCACAGTGGAGCCACCCTGTGAGGCTGCTGTAGAAGAGAAGCAGGACCAGAATGCAGCAGGGTTTCTGTTGTACTTCCTGCAGGCATACCGCACCCCTGCACACGTGGCCATCTAGTTGTCTCAGCTGCTACTGCAGTCCAAGGGCTGAAACAACTTCCCAAGGTATGACACACCATTTAAGCCTACGTACAGGCCTGACATAGATGACACATCTCACCAGAATAGTTTACTACAAAAAGGTTTATTTACCGAATCAGGGCTTGGGCATACATCAGTTTATGCCATTAGCACCAGGAGTGAGCAAACCTATTTGGTTAACCCTATTTAAGTAACCCTTGAGGGGATATGTCACAGAAACCCAGGAAAAACAGGAATACTTTTAGAGGATTATATTAATATATTATTATATTTTTAAAATGCAACCTTAATTCAATACATTTCTGTGAGTCACGCTACATAAAGTAAAAGCGATGGTTTCCTTTGAGAGAGGAATGTAACAAGACACTAGATCATAATGTTGATATTGGGTAAAAACACTTCAAAAATAAAAATGCTGCCTCGCTACTTAATGGTGTTAACATTTTTATGGAAAAATCAAATTTATGGCAAAGTAAATAAGATAACACAGCACCATAAACTTGTATTGCACAAGACCAGGTCTTTGTTTAAATGAGTTGCATAGAGCAAGAGAACAACTAGCAGGTGAGAGCACAACAGATTTTGACTTTTGGTTGAATATAAGGTAAGGAAAAGGAGAGGAGAAGCAAGGAAGGCCAAGCACTATACTGAGCTGAGGGCCCAAGAGGTGGCCAGAATAGTGTTGGGTCACAAAATAAAAAAATCAGTGCAAGCTGAAGACTCTCCACTTCAATTTATTGACTCTTGTATCTGAGTCACTTCTGGACTCCAAGACAAAATTATCACCAAGATGTTCCTACCTTTCCTTTGCTCAATGCCCAAGGCCTGTAATCCACCTCATCCTTAGTTTATCTGCAGACTTTAGCATTTCAGCTCACTGCCAACCAAGCAACTTGCTCTCAAACCTGACTTAGGCACAAATACCCTCTCAGATTTCTCCACAAGCACTATTCAGGTACTTGCTTAGCAATATCATTTTACACGAATGACCCATTCATTCCTTTCAAAATAGTTCTGCTAATAATAAAAATGTGAATTTAGCAGCCCTGAGCCACACCATCACCCTTTTTTCCATCACTTCATTCCTGCCTTATTCTGTTCCTGCCTTCCCTTCTGTCAGGAGACACCTGACTATTCCAAAACCAGGAAGGGAAGAACTACAAGGCCAAAGCTACAGTTTGTAATTTCTCTGGTCTGCCAGTGACAGAGGAACACCATGTACTCTCAGGCCATCCCAGGGGCTGGGGAGCAGAGCACATTGCCCCAGTGCTACAGAGCAAGCAGGACAGACAAACTCCCCAGTCAGTCACTCAGCACAGACACACCGCTCAGAAGCTGTTTCTTTCTCACTACTACATCTTATAAAATCTCCAGTACATCTCCTGAAATACCAAACAAAATTGGCATGATACTTGAGTGGACTGTGTAAATATTTTCTAGGAAGAGCTGCACTTCTGAATTTCTCTTGCTCCATCAAGCCACTAAACTCTGCTTCAGTAAATAGAAAGCTAGATGTATGAGTCAACCAGCATTAAACTGATCTCATGGCTAGAACACATAAGAAGAACCGTCAAGAGGTGCATCAGGAGGCCTAAAAGAAAGATTCTCTAAAGAAATGCTGAAGATGTGTGTATTAGAAGGGAAGTCAACAAAATTGTAAGCAATTAAAGCACAAGGAGACAAGCACCTTAAGAGAATTAAAGTTGTGTCCAATTGTAGAACCTTTATAAGAAAGTCTGAAATAGCAAACTTTTATTTTGTGTACTCAGACTCAGTTCTGGAGGCTTGAAATAGACAGTCAGTGGATTGGTGAGATCTAGCTGTTAGGTAAACTCAGTCAATATTTACTACTTGGTATTATCATCCATTAGTTTAAAATATTTATCAGAACATGACAGTGTTAAATATATTTCAGTATTATATATTATTCAAGTATTGTATATATTCCTTATTCATCTACTACTAATGGATTTGGCTTCTGTAACACTGATACAGACACATGAACAGATGTCATAAATATAACTAAACACAGGACAAACACATACTATATGATGCAAAACAAGACAGACAAGACATTGCAACATCAGTCTGAACTCTGAGAGGTAACTGCTGTACAAAGAGAACAAGATTTCACGGAGTCCAATATTTCACTGGACCTTAAGTGGTATTTATCAGAGGCTAGACAGGAGTGTTGAAGATTTCTCAGAGAACATAATACAGTAAATAGGAATGAGCACCTCTGCCTTTTAATACTCCTTAAATCCCGTGAGTGACCCCTCAATACTTCACAGAATCACAAGGTTGGAAAAGACCTGGGAAGATCATCAAGTCCAACCAATCCCATCCTAAACTAAACCATATCCCTAAGTACCTCATCTACCCTTTTTTTGAACACATCCAGGGAAGGTGACTCAACCCCCTCCCTGGGCAGCCTGTTCCAGGCCCTGACAACTCTTTCAGTAAAAATTTTTTTCCTAACATCCAATCTAAACCTGCCCTGGCCCAGCTTCATGCCATTCCCCCTTGTTCTGTCACCTGGCTGAAGAGACCATCACCTACCTCTCTATAACCTCCCTTCAGGTAGTTGAAGGCAGTGATAAGGTCTCCCCTCAGCCTCCTCTTCTCTAAGCTGAACAGCCCCAGCTCCCTCAGCTGCTCCTCATAGGATTTGCCCTCCAGCCCCTTCACCAGCCTGGTTGCCCTTCTCTGGACTCGCTCCAGGACCTCCATGTCCTTCTTGTGGTGAGGAGCCCAGAACTGGACACAGTACTCGAGGTGCGGCCTCACCAATGCCGAGTACAGGGGCACAATCACCTCCCTAGACCTACTGGCCACACTGTTTTTGATACAAGCCAAGATGCCATTGGCTTTCCTGGCTGCCTGGGCACACTGCTGACTCATATTCAGTCTGCAGTCACCCAACACCCCCAGGTCCTTCTCTGCCTGACAGCTCTCCAGCCAGTCCCCCCCAAGCCTGTAGCGCTGCATGGGGTTATTATGTCCCATGTGCAGCACTCTGCACTTGGCCTTGTTAAACTTCATCCCGTTGGTCTCAGCCCATGGGTCCAGTCTGTTCAGATCCCTCTGAAGAGCCTCCCTACCCTCAGGCAGATCAACACTTCCTCCTAGTTTAGTGTCATCTGCAAACTTAGTGAGGGAGCATTCAATCCCTTCGTCGAGATCATTGATAAAGATGTTGAACAAGACTGGCCCCAGGACGCCACTCGTGACCGGCCTCCAGCTGGATTTCGTTCCATTCACCACCACCCTCTGGGCTCAGCCATACAGCCAGTTTTTAACCCAGCTGAGGGTCCACCTGTCCAGGCCAGTGGCAGCCAGTTTCTCAGTCAGAATTCTGTGAGAAACTGTCAAAGGCTTTGCTGAAGTCCAGGTGGATCACATCCACAGCCTTCCCTTTGTCCATTAAGCGGGTACTTGTTCTATTTTAAACATATTGTTCTATTTTAAACACATTGTATTTAAACAAAAAGTCACAACTTACTGATTTAAGTTAATGCACCAACTTAGAAACCTTCCTAAACTAAGGAGCTTGTATGGACACATTACACCAGTCTTTGATGTACACCTATTGCTGAAGCAGGCTGGCAGGGCCTGACTGTCCTAAAGAGTTACAAACATTGGCGCACTGTCTAACAGTTCAACCCACATTATTAAAAGCTACCCAAGTAATGTGCAAATTTTCTAATTAATGACTTGGCCAGGCAATTCCCAGCTGAAAGAGCTGATACTATGCACGTATAAACACTCTCACCAACCACCAGCCGTGATTCTACTACTGCCAGTAGATAAGCAATGTACCGCATTGCTCAAGTCCACTGAGGCATGCCAAACACTTGAGTTGCAGGGGTGGCAAGTTATTTATGTCCTGCATTGATCTTCTTCCTCCAAGGTCCCAAGGCAGGGCTTCTCTTTCTACATTTGATTTGTTGTTGTTTTGGTTTTACTGTAGGTCCTATGCAATGCAGGTTTTGGTTAGTAAAAATCTGGCATCTGTCTGTGGCTGGTACTTCCATCTTCTCATCCTCTATGCTTCTGTGTGGCTTCTTTTACTTGACCTAAAATTTGAACTGTTCTTCCATATTAAAATTGGGAATCTTTGCTGTGTATCTGTAACTAGAGGATCTGGATACAGGAATTTTCAGCTTAGGAAGTCTTTGGTGGGAAAATGTCTTCTTCATTGCCCACTTGAGCGATACAAAGTATCTTCTGTATTTGCGAAACCATTTGTTCATTAGCACTTTGTCCTTTCATGCATGTGTCTTCCACAACGGAACAGCATACATCTTCTCCCTGGTGTTTGGTCACCAGTTATTATCCAACGAATCTGAGACTAAAGCTGGAGAACAGCTCATGGGCCATGACCTAGAGACAGTTCAATTCAGTAGTTAGGGGAATTTCATGTGAAATCTGAGTTCTGTAGCTAATTTCTTGGCTTGGAGTCATACATTCTTTTCTCAGTCCCCTTCAAAACAGCTCCCTATATCTGTATGAACCCACTCACCTTGCTTACGAAATGTAAATGCTTATTTCCTTCCCTCTTCTGACTCTCAACAATGAAACAATACTACATATAAAATATGTTTATTGTGCCATGAAATGGCAATCCATTTCCAATGTCAATTGCACAAATCTCAAAAACTAAAGCTCTCTTCAATATCTTTAGGTTTGAAATTAAGATCAAGCCAGGAAATACTTTTGTTGCCTATTTGAAATCAATGCTTTCTATTTCATGTGAAGACTTCAAGCTGTATCTTACACTAAATGCTCTCCCGTGTCCTACACTAGCACAGTTGGGATAAACACATTGTTGGCCATATTGAACAGATAACTTAAGAGACGAACTTTCCCCCTCACAGAACAGCAGCAATTTCAATGTGGTAGCAGCTTCTCATGCCTCCCATAGTGTTTCTGTACCTGCACTTGCTTGTCCAGTTCCACACTGAAAGCTCCTCCATGGAAGGTCCTGGAGTTGGCATGCTTTCACCTTTCCTGCTGTGAGTATCCCTGCAAATTCTTCCTGTGATTGAACTGGCTTTTTCCTGAACTGTCTTTGAAAGTCTCTCTCTACCCAGCCATACTTTATGGTGGCTACAAAGGCAAGGGCTAAAAACCCCAAACAAAACCCCCAAACAGAAAAAAACAAAACAAAACAAATAGTCTACTGTTATTAATGTTCATGGATTTCACTGTGCTCTGGGTGACCCGCTCTGGCCACCTGCCTCTTCACACTCTTTTTTTGAAAGCCTGCTACGTACAAATAGTATGATAAAACCATCTGCAAGCTCTCTCCAAAGCTTTAAGACTATGCAGGATAACTTTCTGCTCAGGTGGTGCTCTAATGGGCTGTGATCTTGGCTCTCACATCACAGCAGAGAGTCCCTTCAAGGATGAAAAATGGGTGTGCATGGGACCTAACACACAGCAATATTGAAGGTCACCGACTCCAGCATTTTATTTCTTCCATTTATTTTCTTCTGAAAGTTATTTTCCAGGCTCCTATTTAATTTATTACTGGTCTGACTAGGTCAAGTTGAAAAACATTATATTAATGCCTGAGATGGAAGGATTTATTTTCAGAGAAAAAAAAAAAAACAGAAGCAAATTATTTCTTTGCTAAGGAGTACAACCACCCTGAACTTTGATTGTCCTCTGCCTGGGCTCAGTTCCACAGGTCACATACCTACTTCATTCAGTACCAACAAGATGGTCCTGTGAAAAGGCTTTAATACTCTTTTCCTCCATGGCCTCCTAACATTTGGTACTCCTCTGCCAGCATGCATGCCCTGATTTGAGCTGGTGGCAGCCTCCTAATGTACATTTGAATGCCATCCAAACAGTACTGAAGGGGTTAGAGCTGCCTGCTGCATCACAAAACTCCACTATAAAGCTTTTCTTTCACTTCCTCCTGCTTGCTGTTCTCTTACAGAATGCCCTGTATCTGTTAGTTGTAAATGATCCAGCATCTTCCCTTAAAAGGCCTGAAGAACAATCTACTTGGTGATGCCTCAGACAGCAGATTTTGACAGGTCTCCATACGAGTTTGAAGAAGTGTATCTTGTTTGTTCAGCATCCCTTTGACATGATGGTCATCTCTAGAGCTGTACTTTGTCTAAACTGGAGATGGTAACAGCATAAACCCATTGTGGTTTACATTGAAAGAACAAACCCCTTGTTTATACTTCGAATTTGTGTCCAGGATAAATACTAAATAAAGCTCATCCTGTAGTCAAGCAAGAATGGGTTTAGCCATCATTCTAACCTACTTTGTACAGTAGCTTTGTTCAGCTTCTAACAAAAGCACTGCTGATAATTTTGACTTACTTTCCACGTTCCTGAGTTTCCCAGGTTCTCTGTTCATGCAACAGAGAAGCTAAGCGTTTCAGAGGTTTTCTAGCTGCTTGGATCACTCTTTCTTTCTAATGGTATTATTTAAATGCAAGATATTGCTTGTTATAATACCCTCATAAACCCTAAGTTGGAATGTTATTTTACTGATACCAGCCATGAAAGTATTGCAATGAGCAGCATGGCAGGTTTTCATGAGACTTTTCTAGATAATCCTAGCCATTACATTCTGCATTCAGTTCAGTTTAATATATAAAGGATGTGTGTTCATCATGTGTGATGAACAAATTTTCTGGGACTTAAACAGTAGTGCAATTACAAAATCTTCCATATTTACTCCAGTACGTATGTTTAGTGTTGCTTCTCACTAGTTTTTAACCTAACTCCGGAACAGTCTCTTTAGATAACATTCCATTTCAACAGTCTACATTTAAGAAACCTTTTTGTTGACAACTTCTCTACTTCTATGGCACAGTTAGTAAGCATTGCTTGAAGTGAGCCTTCAAGTGCTTTTCTAGTATTTATGCAACGAAGAGCACAAAATCCTGAAAGATCCCACAAGTGTGGCTAGCTCAGGGCATACACATCTGCAATGCTTTTTATCTTCTCCCATGGTGGAGAGCTACTCTTCTCTGTACTATTAAAGCTGCTCTTCTTAAGCCTTTAATTAAAAAAGTCCAGTTTAAAATAGTACATGCCAACCACACTAGATATTTCCTCCGACACAGTTTGAACACAAACCACAGATAGCACGAAAATGTAAAAAAATTCCACAGCATTACGTGCCTAATGTATGTGGTACCATCTGACTGATCAAATCTCTGTTACAGGTAGCTCATCAGTGAAAATACAGATGTAGCTACAGGTGTTTGTGCAGTTTCCAAAGAAACTGAACTAAAAGGAAAACTAAAGCACACAAGGACTAAAGAGATGGCTACATGGCATTCATGGATTCATACAGAGATTTAATTGATTTTGAAAAGCAGGTAGTCAGACATCAATTTAAAGCAGACATATTTGACAGCTAAGAAATGAATTGGTCATATAAGTTTTTACTTGTTAAAGAAGATGACCAAAAGATCTAGAAGGGCTTTCTGTATATCTGAAGGCATCAGCAGAAATATATTACATGGAATTTGCAAGCCAAAGTCCTCCATTAAACCGAGTATTTATGAAATAATAATCATCAGCCCAAGTTTTATACATGTTTTTGCCAAAACACTCCCTGGAGCTGAAAGTATTTATTATACCAACGTGGCCCACTAGAGGTCAAATTACATCAAGTGGTTTAAAATATATTTAGTAATTAAGGGCAAAAGTTTAGGCCACCATTCTCTTAGATATTACTAGAATCAGCTGGGTTGCACATATAGCACAAAGTGACAAGTCCTTTAGAACTTTTGGTTAGAACCAGAAGAGCTCCTAATATGATAGTTGGCATACAGAGGTACAAAACAGATTAAATAATTGTTCCCATTAATTAGATGGACAGGATTATTAGATTAGAGAACTATTCCTCATTAGAATAACATGGTATAAATACTGTTAGCTCAGTTTTAGACCACCTACTATGATGCTTGAAAATAGTGAAAATGGGAAGCTGAACTAGAAACAAAACCTCAAACCTTGTACCAGTCTTCTATACTGATGATACGACAGAAGAACTTTTGCATCCCTCTGTGTAAGACACTTAGTATCACACAGCAGGACTATATCAGAATCTTATAAAACAAATATAGAGGGGTGTATTTATATAAATATAGGGGGAGTTAATATTTTTAATATATATATAAACACAAAAGTATCACCTTGATAAAAATGGAAAAACTCCATGTCTAATCAGAAATCCTATGACAGTGCATTGTGAATGTGGAAAGAATGCCTGAGGTTAGACTGGCTTCCAGACATTTGATTTTGTGGATGTGCAATGTCTAAACACAATTAAAAGATATTTCACAAATGCCTATCCTCTGCACAGCAGCAAGGCTCAGTGTAATTGTAGTGCCAGCCTGCTTGTAAAGCTCCAATTTAACCTTAATTTACCTATTTCCCATGTCATAATTTTGTCTACTTGCAGGAACAGAAATGTTTGCAATCACAATCTTCTGACTGCTAAGTAGTTTCTGGGCACGTTGGTAGCCTGTAACTTACAGCTGCTTTCCAGCAGAAAGCAAATTAAAATTTTAAAGGAATTTAAATTTAATTTTAAAATTTTACAGGAAATTGTATCAGCTAAAATGATGTACTAAGACCAGGGGAACAAAAAGAAAAGAGCAGTGAAAACCTCTGTTTGCCCTCCTACTTCTGTGAGGAACCACACACACAAATACATATAAGAAGAGAGGCAGATTTTCCCATCCGTTTCTATAGAGGAAGAAAATCCTTAATGACTCCTATTCTGTGATGCTGTGACTAGTCTGCATTGTTTCTACAATTATCCTCTGAGTGCTTGAAGTTGCAAGTTGTATGTTGTATGTTCTGGACCACCATGAAGAGCTCAGAATCAGCGTAAGCCTAAAGATCACACTATATAACCCACAGCCACTGGATCAAGCTGCTTTCACCTAGTCCTTCTGCTTCAATAGCTCCAGATGGCTTCACTCATCTTCCATCGTGTTTGTAACTAAAGTGGCATAAGGAAACTGCACACAGAACAGAGCTCTCTGGATTACGTACTAAAAGAATCAGTGTTCCCAAAAGACTCAAGATTGTTTTACTAGATCTCACCTCCTCAACCATGTGCTTGACTTTCTTCTGTTGGCAGTGGACCATATCATCCAGATGTTTGATCCTCTCTCTTAGGCTAGCCGCTACCTCCTCCAAATGCTGAGACCTAGCAGAACGTGTAAGAATTAAGCACGTAAGTGAGGAGCTGTGCAGTGTAAGCAAAACAGGAAAAGCCCACAATCCCACCATGAATCAGAAAGACTAGGTCAAGAGGTAGGCAAGTCAAATTCCACTGACAGACGTCAATTTGTCTAAAGTACATTTTAATGGTAGTCTTTTAGTCGAAGTGTCTGCCTCCACCCAAGCTAATTCACCTTTGTCTTGCATAGTGGCATGCTTACTCAGAGCCTGAAATGCTGATGAAAAAGGTGACAAAGCTCATTTCCTTAAGATGTCAGTTTTTTCTTGAAGTGAAAGGCTTTTAGACAACTAGATCTTTACCATTAAAAGGACACATTTGTCCTGCCTGCAAACATTTTGGAAATATATGCTAAATAAAAGCCAGGAAGCAGATCTGCTTTTAAAAGCCCTCCAGCTACAGGGAAGCCTTGAGTAGAGGATTTGGCATAGTTGCCAACAGTAGCAGAATGCTACCTGGAGTAGTATTAACTCATCAGTCAGCAGGAATTGTTGCAGATGTTATAATTTTGTATGTATGACTCTTTACATAGATTCTGTATTTTTTCAAATCTGTTTAACAGAAAAATTGAACACCCTTGGAATTCCTGCCTCCAATTGGCTTGGCAGCTTGACAGAAAAGTAGTTTTAGAATATGTAAAGAAACAGGAGGGAAGATTTTCAATAAGTTTATGTCATGTTGGCCATGGGAGCCTCCATTTTCATCTGAATCTACAACTCCTGCAAGTTTTCAAAGAAAGCAAATGCTTCTGTACAAAATAAACTCTGCTCCCAGGTTCAGGACTGGACAGAATTTACAAAGTGATAGAGGGCAATAAGAAAAGAAAAAAAGGGTCGTCATCTTGGTCTGTGCAAAGCAGAAGAAACTGCAAATAGAACAACCATTCTAAGGCAAACCGGCAGATGGCAAACTGTCTATGACACGTTTCCAATGAATAGCTGAATTGTATGTGGTTTCCCTCAGGAAGAGTCTCTATTAACACTGAAGCACTCTGCAGAACAGTAACTGCGGCACCTCAGGACTCAAAACAATCCCAGCACTGGCGCAGGTTCTTTAATCCTGCATATTAAGGTCTCACAAAACTGCAGTTTACATTTTGATTGCAACTGTAACATGTATTTGGTCTCCCATTGAAGGATTCAGAATTTTAAGCACAGACAGCAATAGAGCAACCGAAGAGGTCCTTCCTTCTGTGGAGCTCGTGTCTGGTCAGGTACAGACAGGTGAAGAGCACTTAAAAACAGACTTCAGCATCTGAACACAGATTCATTGCTTGCATTAGCTGTAACTGTGTGCTTGCTTGCATTGCATAAGCTCCTAAATGCTGCAGTAAATTCCTGCAGCATGACTTTTCATGCTGGGTGGACAGGGCAGGATTCACCAAAACATGAAGATTATCTGTTATCCAGAGGTAAAGTAAGAGAGCAATTATCTTTCATCTCCATATTCTATGCTGCATGCAACATCTGCTCACTTCAGAGTATTATTATTTTAACAGGCTGCTATGAAAGGCCATTGTTACGCTGAAGCCAGATAAGCTGGTCAGAGATCAATTCAACTAGGCAGTGAGATGCTCTCGGCAGGGGCCCCCTTCCTACACAACAGTGGGATGCCAAAGCCTTAAAACTGAATTTCTGGGTGCCACAGAAATATATGTAGTAATCAAATACAATTATTCTGTCTGTGCTTCTAATTAATCTTTACCACTCGAGTAGTGTCATATAAGCTGTTGAGTGGCAGATGTCATTTTCACTCCAATGGCATTTATGCTATTTCAGTGCTGGATAGTTTCTCTTGAGCCTTTGCCTCTGGCTTTTCTTGAAGCTTTCTTTTGCCTGGACATCGTGCTCTGTCTCAAAGAAGTAGTAATGGATGCCCATGCCACCCATGGGCAGAAACAGCACATCCAGGTACCATCACACCAGTAGATCTTTCTTCTAAGCCTCACACTTTCAAGACCAACCATTGTCAGAGGTCTCACTTCCAATAAATCACCATCACTTACCCCCAAAATGAATGGTTTATTTCTGCATTGTGACACTACACAACAGATTCCTTCCACACCTTCCTTTTGGTCATGTGCTTATGTTAACGTGCACCACGTGCGTAGAGCTGTCCCTCCAAGCCTCAAACATATTCCCCACTTTCCCTCTTTCATACAAAAAAGACAACTCTGGCAGTTGTTGTATGCAAAATGCTTGCTCATTTCAAGAGTTCATCTTTTCAAAGGGGATATCCTACAGTTTAATACAGGATAGAGATATTAACTGAACTGAGCAGCCTAGAAGGAGATAAGGAAAGTATTCATAGTCAGGATCATACTGTGCTGAACTTGGGAACACAGATTGAAGAAAAATGCAATCCACAAATATGTCACAACTTGTTCCATTTAAAATGTACTCTGCATGTTTGCAAACAACTTTTCAAGAAAGATTCCCTAAAGTTTCCTAGCAATACTAGCATTTTCGCACACATATCTTACCTTTCACTGTCAGAGTTGTTTTCAGATTTTGCTCCAGATATTTGTATTTCATTTAATTCAAGTTGTTTTTGCAGCTGGTGACGTTCCTAAACAAGAAATGTTATCCTTCATTTATCCATGTGTCAAAATGTAAAAGGCTTCACAAAGCATATTTCATTGCAATTCAAAAGATAATTTGTGAAATTAAAATAGAAACCAATTAAACAAAATTCATGCATTTCCTAAGACAAGGAGCACAGAATGCATAATAAGAAAATCAAATTCCCAGCTATGCATAGAAATAAGAGTTTTCAACTTCCGATTCAAAGATGTACAGTTGCACTTGAAACTGAAGTTTTTGAATCAAAACATGAATCATCACCATCTTTAACTACATAACCATCAAATTTTCCATGCTATCCCTCCATTAAGATCTCTCAATCCAAGGCTGAGATAAAAGGTATTGCCCTGTTTTCTTTCCCAAAATATTCCTGTTTATTTTTAGGTGTCCACCAGCACCAGGCTCATGAAAAATCTATGAGGACTTGGGGACTCAGTCAACAGAAATTAACAGAGGAGTCTGCTATCTGCCATAATCAGAATTTAAGAGAGGCATTCAGTGATACTCTTATCAGCCAGATAAGAGCAAATCAAATAACCAACGTGAAGAAACTCATCTGTATTTAAGACAGATATTGCAGTCCTTTTTTCACTGCATTATACTTACAAGTTAAAGGCTGAAGCCCAGCTGAAATTAAGCAAGCTACTAAAGGGGTATATTACACTGAAAGATTTCTCAGTGTAATCAGTATGTCTATTAACAGATTTGCAAGCATAAGACAAAAGGGACTCAATACAAATGCACCAACCAGACAAGCCAATAAGACTGGCGTATAAAAATCTATCAGTAACAAATATTTACTGTACTAAATTCAAGTCAGTGAAAAAAGACTTCATTTGTAAGAACAGATGATCACATTCCTTCCACTTACTAGACTGCTCTCTGCTTCTGCATTTTATTTAGCAAGGCACAGATCTTTAAAACTAATGTCTGCTGTTGAATGAAATGAAAAGCCAAAGTACATCCGAAAGCATCAGAGTCTCTGCACAGGCTGCTCTTACACTGCTCAGAGTGACACTACTCAGTCCAAGTGATGCCTCGGAACAATAACGTTCATTCTCAGGTGAATGATAACAGAAAATGAAGAGGAAATTTCACCATAACTGAGACAGAAGATATAAAGCTTTCTAAGATATCTGAAAAGGTTTAACAGATGAGGTTCAGATGCAGCATACAATGCAAGGAGAGGTACTGTGATACTCTTAGGTTTAACAATACATTAAAATAATAACCATCTGACTACTAGTCTGAGTTTTGCCCTGGAGTGAAGTCCATAATAGAGGAAGGAAAGCAGGAAATAAAAAGAAGCAATGCAAAAACTGCTACAACCAGTTTTACAGTACTGCTGCCAGTGTTACAAGAGGTAAATGTCTTAAAGCATTTCTGCTTCCAGAGCTTTAAAAGTAAGCTGTCAAAAAACCTGTTCTCGATTACAGTTTGGTAGGGAATATTTAGCTAAAAGAATAATAATTAAAAGGCTTTTTATGCTACAGGAAAGGAGGAACCTAAGTTTTGGATTGAAAGGCAGTAAAAATTATTTTTTCTTCTCAAAATATTCTGAGCCATAATCTAAGTAAGATAGATACCTTCATGGAAGATTAAATGGCTGCTATGTACCCACAAAAAAAGCCCTCAAAACATTTTAGTCTGAAGCTTTCAGTTTAGAATTTCACCCACACGTAGAAAAATTTGGAGACACAATTCCCATCAGGACTATAAATAGCTAAATAGTAAGGTCTATTCCTAACTAAAACACATTTTAGTGGACCTAACAACAACATTTCTAACAGATTTTGGATTATGTATAGTTACTACTTGTTGTGGTTTCACCTGGCAGGCAGCTAAAACTCCCCCTGTCCCGTCCCCCCCACAGTGGGATGGAGGTGGGTGGGGGCAGGGAATAAAGAAAGGTAAAAGTCAATGGTTGAGATAGACAAATAGAACAGAAAAGGAAGATATAATTACAGCAACAACAGAACATATAAAACAAGTGATGCATAGCACAATTGCTCAGCCCTGCTAGTTCCTGAGCCATGGTCATGCCCCCAGCCAGCTTCCCCCAAATTATATACTGAACTTGATGTAAATGGTATGGGATAAGGGGTGGAGAATGTGCTGGTTTTGGCTGGGATAGAGTTAATTTTATTCCTAGTGGCTAGTGTGGGGCTGTTTTGGATTTGTGCTGAAAGCAGTGTAGGTACCACAGGGATGTTTTAGTTACTGCTGAGCAGGGCATACACAGAGCCAAGGCCTTTTCTGCTGCCCACATCAACCCACCAGTGAGTGGGCTGGGGGTACACAGGAGGGGACACAGCTGTGACAGCTGACCCCAACTGACCAAAGGGATATCCCAAACCATATGATGATGTCATGCTCAGCACATAAAGCTGGAGGAAGCAGGAGGAAGAGGGGGGAATGTTTGGAGAAGTGATGCTTGCCTTTCCAAGTAACTGTTACGTGTGATGAAGCCCTTACTTTCCTGGAGATGGCTGAACACCTGCCTGCCAATGGGAAGTGGTGAATCAATTCCTTCTCTTGCTTTGCTTGTGTGTGTGGGTTTTGCTTTTGTCTTTATCTCAACCCACAAGTCTTCTCCCTTTTATTCTTCTGATTCCCTTCCTCATCCCACTGGGGAGAAGTGAGTGAGCAGCTGCATAGTAGCCAGCTGGGGTTAAACCATGACACTAGTTTAGGCTTTTTAAACTTTTTGAAATAATGGTTTATTTACTAAATAAATTTTGACACCTTTAGGCAGCCCTGATGGTAAAGGACACTAGAAAGATAGAAGAACTGCCTAATCATGGTGTTGCTCTGGTAGCCCTGGTCCATTCCTTTACTTACATGGATACAATAACTAAGACACAAATAGTGCTATTTTTGGGGGCGGGGGGGGTGACTGTGCACCAGCCATTTCCCCCCCTCCCCCCCCCCCCCAAATTTAAAAATCAAGTTTCCTCCATGCATTTCTGCATTTTCTTTAGAGGTCACAGTCAGACAACTCCCCTACCTCTTCCATGCGTTCGATCAGCCGATCCAGCTCACCGATTCTCTGGTCCTTTTCTTGTATGCTTGTTTCTGTAACCTGCATCTTCTTATTTGCCTCTTCAATAGCCTTCAGAAGCCGATTTGTTTCCTCCTTCGGATATGAACATTGACAGACACATTAATATATAGTATATTAATGAGAGGTTTTTTTTCTTTCTCTTTAGTCCATAGAGGCAGGTTATTAGATTTTAAGCAGAGTTCAAAGCTTTGCCCAGAAGCCTGGAAGAGTTGTGACCCTAAATGTAAATTGTATAAAACAAGAGATTTGAGGCACATTGAAGTGCACAGGTACTTGTAAAACATCATTATGAAAATCTAAGAAAAGCTTTTACCCAATTTCTTAGATATTTGTTTTCCCTTCTGTGGATGCTGTGAAGTAACAGCACAAGAAAAACTGTGCTGTTGCACAAGACAGCATTTTAAACACCAGTAACTTTGATATGTTCAGCTTTGTACTTTCCTCACATATACAACAGTATTAATAGAAAGAGACTGGGGCATCTATATTTAATGTAAATACTTTTCTATCTTTATCAGTTAGAAAAGTGCAATGACAAACTGCTCATCCGAAGTTTTTACTTGGGGGTGGAGGGAAAATAGGACAGGAAGAGTTCTTGTTCCAATAGCATCCAGTGAAGTTGCTCCCCCGTCCCTTCCCAAACTATCACTAAAATTGGACATTGTATTTCCATTTATTTTTAGAGAACCAGTAATTAAAAAGCCCACCTTATTCCATTTCAAATTATGAAGTCTACATTATCATTACTGCTAAGGTGTTTGAGGCTATTATTTTCTCAGCCCTACAACCCCAAAATCTTTGAAAGCTTATTAACTGTGGCATAGCTAGTCACAGAGACAGGAGTGAAGGAACACATGTCAACTCTGGAGTAGTAAGTGATCAAGAAACAACACCCAAGATAAGTACCAGTCCTACAGACTGCTATACATACTAGGAGGATTTCTTTCTCAGCTTTATGTTTCTGCTCCTCTTCTCGCATTTTTTCCTCATACTGACTATACAGTTTCCTCGTCATCTCTCTCATGACTTCAGCATTGGCTTCCTGTGATGATTCCACCTATGAGAAGGGAAAGAATCAAAGTCACAATTGACCCATCATTCAGTACAGCACTGCTGACAGCACAAGAATGGAGTTCACATGATGAGAGAGTACACTTTGGACTTAGATCCACCTTGCTCTAAATTTGACACTGCTGAAGTGGATTTTCATTAAGGCCATTTACAACACTCTGCCAGTGTACAAGTAATTTAAATTTGTAGAAATTACCATTTCAACAAGTTTCAGGAGGTCTGAATTTAACCAGTCATTGTTTATCCAAGACCAGACTATGACTCTTTACTGAGCCCTTCTGTAACAGTCTTCAAGTCACTTGGCTTGTTGCCCCACTGAAAAGATACTGTCTTCCCCCACTCTACAGAAGCATCAGTTGGAGATGCTCTAGACTTAGCTCCTGGTTCTCAGTGACCACGAACACTCTACACAGTAATTACTCTAAGCCAGGCCTGAGTATGTGCTGTTAACTAGAAGACACAGCTATTCCCTTCACTGCTCTTTGTGTAGGCACAAGAACTGGGGTGACCGTTGAGCAACACAGGTCAGGGAACAATCAGACTTAAAATATACGCAGGGGTGTGGAAGAGTTAATTGTTAACCACAGGACCAGAAACTTTACTACTGCTACAGGGAAGAGGACAGGAATGGTAATTCAGAGGCAGGATTTCCCCCTTACCCTGTCTCAAAACGCTGGCTGAACCACACCCTCAGTGATTAAACACTAGATAGGACATTCACAGCTTAAACCTATCTACTCTGTAAACCACAACAAAAGCAAAGGAAAATAGCCTGTTCAGGACTTAGGTCTTTTAGTAGAGAGGCTATAAATCAGACAAGGTTATCGTGGAATGCTGTGAGCACTACAGAAATGTCAGGAAGGGGAGGAATACAGAGTCATCTGGGAGAAGAATAAAGTGTTCCCTGCTGATCACTACAGTTTACACAGCTACAAAACACCTGGCTCTGATGATTAAGGTTTTGGGGGCTGGGGTTCCTTTCTCATTTCAAGGACTGAAAGATTTATTAAGCCCTGTGTTTATCTTGCATGGTGGGAACAAGCTGTTTTACTACCATCTAGGATAACAACAGTGTATTTCATCCTTTGAAGAGGGACTGAGCTCTGAAGGACTTCATTTGTACTGCATTGCCCCCTTTGGCATCTCATCTAGACCTACACTGGGGCAGGGGTAGCAACCTGCACTTTGTGAGAGGAGTTAAGTTTCAGTACAACGTGAAACCTTCCACATTTCAGGAGGCCTGAAAGAATCATATCATTCAGAAAAAGTCAACAATCAAACCCCAGAGTCCTTAAGACACAGTGAACTGGAATATGATCTCTGGCACTATCCCTCCATCATTTCTTTGCTTATAGCTTGAGCAACCAGGAGAGTAAAAACAGGCAGAAAAAGGTAGGTGCATCAGGGCAGCTGCTGTAGTACTCTTAAGCAACATCTACAGCCTCAGTTATTGTTATGATAATATGAATAAAGTGATCCTACTTAAAGTGATCCTACATGGACGTGTTCTCCTACCCAGAAAATAATTATGTCATATACTAATTACTGCTTTTCAACTGCTAAACTCCCAGATTCCAAACCATCTTCACACATTCACCTCTGGAGTTAAGTCTTACCATCTTTGATACACAATTTTATGTTTAGCTTTGTAATGAAACTGCAACTTTGAGGACAACATTTAAACCTTTTTTTCATTAAGGCAGGGCGTGATTCTGCAGACCTTGACATGCTTTGAACACAAACAAATCCTTAAGCATTCAGTTGAAGTGAGACTTAACCTGGAGTTCTCTGCCTGTATGCAGGCATACCTTTCCTGGACCTGTTGGTGCATGTCCTTAAGACTATGGTAAAGTCCAAATTTCTGTTTTGAAATCTTAATTGCATCAGCTTTCCTTTCTGCTTTTAATTGGTTTTCCCCTCTTTTTATTTCCTGTTGACTATAGCAGGGACAAAATACAGCAACTTTCATAGCATTCCACTTTTTGTAGTGTAAAGCTTCACTTCACACTATTTTTCTAGAGAAAACTAGAACATGAATTGTAAGTTGAAATACCCTTACATTAATGTTTTCTCTTAACCATTCATTAAGATATCCATACGTGATGCATGTTCAAATAAGAGCAACAAAGCTGCTGAAGGGTCCAGAGCAAAGTCTTATGAGGAGTGGCTGAAGGAACTGGGGTTTTTTGGCCTGGAGAAAAGGAGGCTGAGGGGGGACCTTATCGCTCTGTACAGCCATCTGAAAGGAGGTTGTAGCCAGGTAGGTGTTGGTCTCCTCGGACCAGAGGAAATGGCCTCCAGTGGCACCAGGACAGGTTTATATTGGATATTAGGAAAAATTTCTTCACTGAAAAGGGTTGTCAAGCATTGGAACCAGCTGCCCAGGGAAGTGGCTGAGTCACCATTCCTGGAAGTATGAAAAAAGACATGTAGACGTGGCACTTAGGGAGATGGTTCAGTGGTGTTCTTGGCAGTGCTCGATTAGCGGTCGGATTTTATTGTCTTAAAGGTCTTTTCAATCAGTACAGTTCTACAAATGCAAGTCACTAGACAGCCAAAAATAATCAGCTATTCTGACAAAATTAAATGTGCATAAACCAGCAGTCACCTTCATTTCAGAGTGACAAATGATGATACAGTACTATATCCAAATTAGTCTGTTTTGAGCAATTTGAAGAGAGACAAAGTTTCCAGAAGAGGTTTATTGGTTGTTTTGTTGTGTGGGGCTTTTTAAATGAGATTAAAGGAATACACTTGGCAGATGAGAAAATGGTCAAGCTTTCTGGCATATATACACCCTTCCAGTTTGCATTTTAATCCCTCGCATTTCTTTGAAAGAAATAGCTTAATTCTCTTTCCAAGACACTTGCTATTACAGCACATACCTGCTGACCATATGCTCATAGGACTTAACACATTACCTATTTAAAGTTGTGCAATACCAAATAAACAAATTCAACATCAAGAAACTCTTACAGCACCGTGTAGGGTTTTAATATTCCTTTACTTACAGCAGTGCACACTAATAAAACATTTAATGGTTTAAATTTTCACTTGCCACATCCCTGAATGGTAATCCCATGTCATGGACAGACTCACTGCTGCCACCTGAGATTTGTTATTATTAAGACAGTGTTGATTCAAAGGAATATGTCAGCTCTAGAGAATCCTTTACAAATTGGGCCAAGGAATTAATTTAACATTCTCCTAATGCCCTTAAGGGGCAATATTTTTAGGGCAGTTTATATACCATACCTTTAATTTCAGCAACTGATTTTCAATTTGTGCTGTTTCCAGTTGCTTTTGCTTCTCTCTCAGCTTTTCCATAGATTGTTCATGTGTATGTTTTAAATTCCTTATCTGTTCCCTTATATCAGTGTTTTCCAATGTAACATCCACTAGAGTTTTCTAGAAGAAAGATGTAAACAACATATTAGAAATCACAAATAATTAGGTGAATTAATATAGTCAAGAGGTTATTGAATGTACAGAACATTTAAAAGCTTCCTGATGTGTCAATGCAATATCAACAGGTTTGCAAGTCTTAATAATTAAAATTATGGCTTTTGTTGTATTTAGTTTGCTAGAAGGTATTTCCATGAGGAACATGCTCAGTGAAATAGTCCTGGAACACTACTAAAAAAACCAAATCCCTCCCCCCAAAAAAACCCAAAACAGAACATGGATATATTTCAGTAGGAATGCTACTCCCAACAATCTTCCATTCTTCTCGCCAAGGGCCATGCTATACACATTAAATGCACCAGACTGAGAAAAGCTGGCATGCAAGAAAGCAGGAACAGTAATTTGTTCAGTTCAGATACATGTGCATTTGGAAGTCTTTAAAACAGAAAATTCATTCCCATTCTCTCCCTCCCCCTACATTTCACAGTCTCACAAGTGCTTAGCATCCAAACATGCCACTTCCATTTCTGTTAACCAGCGAAGGAAGGAATAAGTCAGGAGATGTACCATTTTGCACAATAAAAGAGAAAAACAGAATAAATCACATTTTCACCTTAGATATTTTGTTAAGACATGACTAGTGGCATTAGTTTGCTGCAGATCAGTATGTCTGGATTGCACACTATTTTTAACAGGGTTTTTTAAAAAAAAAAAAGGGTTGGAATTCTTTTCTTAGTTTCCTAAATTAGCTGCCTTAGATATCCAAGACAGTACTTTAAGGGCTTGTTTAGTGTTAGAATCTGTATTTGCCATCCATGTTTTATGTATGTTTTTAAATCCATGTCAGAAAAGGCAGTTGTTAGCTGTGAAACAGCTATTAAAATGTACCTGCAAGTCTATTGATGCTGATGTCAAGGAGCTGTTCATTTCACTAAAGCTATCTAAGGCTGCAGCCTGCACTCGCACATGATTCTCTAAGGATTCCTGATGAGCATTTGTCACCTGAGCAGGAAGAAAAAAAAAAGTTTTATATAGAATATTGATCAAGTTTACCTATTCTTTCAAAGGGAGCTACAGAAGGGAAAGACTCCACCGTTAATTTTCACAGTAGTTGGATGCTTAAAAGACACAGACCTCAAACAATAGTCTTACACCTCACAAACAAACAAAGCTTATAATCCAAATATGCTAACAGAAACAAGACACAAATATCTGTGTTTACTGGTGTCTGCAATCACTGTAAAAGCTGTTCTTTTTGAAAGGACAAGAGGACACTTGACAGATGTCTGTTCAGAAAGTTTATATACACAGAGTGGGCAAACTGTAAAAAGAGTGAAAAGCAAAAGAATGCGAGAAACGAGGAAATCTAGAAAGGTTTGAGTGAACTGTAGAGTAGCCTTAAGAAGGAACTGACTCATCAGGTATGTAAAGAAGCAACATTGAGAAGACTTAAGGATGAAACGATACAAAGCAGGGAGGAGAATTCAAAGTGGTGTGTGAAAATTTGCCATCTTCTGTTATGTACCAACAGACACTTAACAACCGGAGGGGGAAAAAAAAAGGCAAAAATTACATAATTTAAGAAGAGATAAAAACCCAAACAGCATCAATTATTATGAACCATCCAATAATAAAGAGAAAAAAATAGAGTTACTAGTGGAGGCCAGCCCAACACACATTCTTAGATGGACCAGCTTTGTTTCCTGATAAAAACATAAAAACACTAGGGACTGATATAGAGAACAATTAGTGCTTAGTAACCAAGTCATACAGAGATTAGGTCAGCATAGGAAGCAGAAGCCAAGTAGTTACTGTTAACCCTATATAAACATGTGCTAATATAGAAACAAAGCAAGCAGAAATGCTTTGGATGGATTAAGAAAGTCAAGATAAGAAATTGTGTGAAGAAGCGTATTGCCCAGGGCGGGACATTGGAAGTCCAAACTTCAAATAGTCTATAAACAAAAAGGAGTCCTGGAAATTGATGGGGAAAAAAAGCATAGTGATTCAAAGCTGAAGCAAAGAATATATAAACGATCCCCAAATAGCATGAGTGGTGGCAGTCATGTAAAACCAAAACCAAAACACAACCAACCAAACCAAAAAGCACATGTTATTAGATAGAGAACACCTGTTCAGGCTGCCTAAAGTATTCAAAAAGAAGGGGGGGCCACGGCGTTTTCTAATAATGTGCCATTTACGCCAGGTGGAGTGCTTCAGAAACCGCTGATTTGCTTCAGAACTAGAGATTTTGTTGGAGCTGGTCAGAAACCCTTAACTAAGATTGAAGTTTAGACTTATGCAGGATTTCAACTGGTCTGACAGAAGATCTGGAAATACAGGATATCACCACTGCTCTTCAGGAAGGATCAGCAGCAAAGATGACAAAACTGTGTCTGAATCAGCATTTACCTACATGCATACTGGGCGGGGACTCACTTTGTTGGATTCATGAAGACTACTGAATAGCTCATAGAAATTCAGTTTTCTCTCCCTCCTCAAGTCAGGCTGGTTTTTGCTTGGGGAGGGAGTTGTTTGTATTTGAGGCTAGTTGCCACTGAATAAAAATAACAGCTTAACAGATGTTCTGATCTTTATACATAACACGGCCTGCAGGGAACTGACAGTCTCCAAATGAGGATGGCAGAAGGGCAAAAATCAGGGTCCCAGTCACTTTAAGTCAGAATATGTTTAATTGCCAAAGCTCTGTCTGAACCAGGGCTGTGAAAATCAACGTTGAATAAAAAATCCACAGCAAGTTTTCTGGGAGATTTTTTGGACCAAAGAACTCTGTAGTTCAGTGTGAAGGATACTTCGACAGACTGCAGCAGCTCTTACTGCTAAAGCAGCATGTCTGAAGAAATGAGAGGTCACTGAATGATCATTGAAAGGTTCAATTAAAAATCGAAAGGTAAGACCTTTATAGAACTGACATACACTTTAATACTAGTGAATAGTGCTTCCTCTTCTACTATAGCGTGTGAAAAATTCAATCCGTAAAACAGAGCAAAGCCTGTGAGATGACATCAACCAAGCTGCACATTGCTCCTAATTATGCAAGTTATTAATTCAGTTCACCTGGCAGCTTGCTGGTAAAACATCTCCACTATTTACCAACATGCACAGACAATGCTATCAAGATCATCCCCTTATTTGGAAGAAGCAGACAATTAGTAACTGTGTATGCAAAAGCATCCCTGTCCCACTTTACCTTCGGGGCGGGCAGGGAATAAATAAACAAACAAACAAACAAAAATACAGATGTCATCTAAACCAGCAGACCAGAGTGGTTTGAATTTCTATTCCGCCAAAGCAAAACAAAAGGTTCTAGATAACATGGGCAGAGCTCTTCTCACACGCTTTCCCTGCACATGGACACATACTTACTTTCAGTTCGTTCGTGAGCTGCTGTATTTTTCGTTTCATTTCATCATATTCACCATACATTTTCTTTCTTACTTTTTCCAGAGTTGCTCTCACCTGATGTCAGAAAAATCAAATGCCTTTATCAAACTCATTGATGATACTGGTTGTACAAGGATATGGTTCTTTTTTCTTACACTTTTTTATTACTTTCAGTAATTTCTATTAATCTACCTATTCATCAACAGCAGCTTACTCTTAAGAAAAAGCAAAACTTTAAGTCTCAAGACTTGTTGACATAGGGATGATACAAATAAACATCTCTGAGTAATCCTAAGCTTCTCTGTATACTCTTAAATGCTTGTAAATTAATAATTTTAATAATTAATTTCAATTAAATTATAAATCATTCTAACCTGATTGCTAAAGGAATTTAATTCATTTGAACATGTGATGTTTTCTTTCTGAAAAATAGCATCTACACATGAATTTACTACTTTTTCATTGTTTTAAAAGTGATTAATTAGTTTTCTTTGAATATCTTTTGAAAATAAACCCTTTTGGACTTTTAGGCTTGTATCAAGCTAAATAGTACACTCGCACAAACTGACCAATGTAATTTCAAATCTGAAGAACAGAGCACTCAGTTTTAGTTAAGAACTATGGATGCAAATTATACTTTGCCTTTCTAAAAATAAAAAAAAGTGGGGGGAAGAAAAGAAAAAGAAAAAGCATGCTGGAAGCCAGCTTAGGTTTACATGCCATTGCAATCACGTGTGGAACCAATCTTCTCAAGAGCACACATTGTAAACACTTGCTAAATGTTTGCCTACAGCCTACCTGCCAGCTACATAGTTCAAACATTTTTTCCCCCTCACCTCTGTCAAATAAAGACTGAGAGCAGATAGTCTAGGGGAGCGAGCTTACCTCATCTCTGTGTGGCTTGGGGAAGAAGCAAGGGAAAACATTACTAGGGCCTTACACAAGAGGGGTTGTTTCTAGCAGCTCTGCAGTATACCCACTCCCTCCCAGAAAGAGGGGCACTGGCAACCAAATCTAAGCCAGGAGTAGGCACACACCTACCCCAAATTACATGCTACTTTCAGGATGAGAAACACATAAGGAAGCTGACTCCTGCACTTCATTCACCTCAGGAAAGCACCGCTCAGCCTGTCCTTACCCACACATTATGCACATGCACACGCCCTTTTGCAAGGTGCAAACTTGACTCAGATGCAGAGGAAACCATCCAGTTCTAGCATAACCCATCACTTCTGGTCTATTCAAGCCAGCACATCGTGGCACAAGCTGAGGACTTTTGTTTCTTTATGACTCTATTTTTAAAGACAAAACGTATCTGTCAGACCAAGGTTCACAAATTGGCATAGCTGTACACAGCTTCCAAAAGATGGGACAGCAGTGGCCAGTATGTCTCTTCCTATGTCTTTCTCAGTTTCCTGAGAGGATCAGTACCCTAAACACACATGCAAGACACGCAGCACACCTGGTCTGACACATCCCTTCATGCCACAAAGGTGGCTGTGAACAACAGAAAAGGGCAAGGCAATGGTCCTGGTCCAAGTAATCTGTGCCAGCTACCAGAAACAGCACAGCCCAGGGAGCTGGCCCTGCCACGCACTGCTCCATGCTCCATCCACCCCTGACACTGCCCCAGCAGGGTGGATAACCTACCCAGGCAGAAAGACAGCAGCTGAGGCAGCTCCGGTGCCTCACCTCCACTGCAGTGATGACATACCAACCCTATGTCTGAGTGCAGGAACTTGAGTGTGGTGAATGCTGGGACCTAACAAACTGTGAGTAATAAAGGAGAAACACAAGTGCTGATAGCTAGAGACCAGACAGACGTTAAGACACATAATTACAGTGTGGTACACTGCCTGCTTGACTCAAGCGTTCCTCCCTTTTATATCAACTCAGGTTGCAATTGAATCAGTGTAACATGATAACAATTGACCAATAGCTTCCTGGGTGGTGAAGGTGGATGCAAAACGAAGGTCAAATTATTTGTCCTGGGCTAAGTAGGAGGTTATTGCCAAAGCTGGAGTGCCAAGGGCTGACAGGCAAAGAGATGCTGAGTTTCAAGCATAGAAACCAGGAGCATCAGAAATGCTTTTTTTTTCTTCTTTCAGGAGAGCTTCTGCCAATTATGATAAATGAGCACGCACAGAGAAAGTAGTACAAAGTCATCCTTATTAGGTTGACTATTTTAAGGCTGCCCCAAAATATACCCAAGTGATTTTACTATGTCACCTAATTTAGGAGCCTGTTCAAAACTGGGGGGGGGGGCTTGGGGACAGGGGAAGCAGAAGAGAGGAGAGAGTTTATCCTCTCAAGTGTCTGCTTACATAGTTTCTTCTGTATCATATTTGAAATTATGAAGGCTTCAGGACAGGAACCCCAAGATCTGCTCAGCAGTTTGCCTGCCCAGCTCACACGCAGTCAGCAAGCATTAACCTGTGCCACTTGGCACAGAGGCCTTGAGTCTGGCCCATGCAGTTCTCAGGTATATAGCATGCTTTTTTTCCCCAACTTGAATACTACACAAGGCAAGCCTTTAGCTTTGGAGTAGGTTCCCAGTTCAAATTCAGGTGTTCAGCTAGACATTGGTCATCTCACATACACTCCACTGCTCTACATGAATATATGCAAAGGATACCTGATAAATTTTAAGCTGAAAGCATAACTCACTTCTTTAATGTAATTCATCTCCTCTTTCAGTTGATCAGCTGACCAGCCGTAAACCACCATTTCTCTCTTGTGGTTGTTGTCAGTTCTGTGCACGACGCCGTACACCATCCCGTGAGACAGCTTCCCTGGAGACATGCCATTTGGTACATGGTAGAGCTCCTTAAAAGTAAGGGGGAAAAAAAAGAAGTTATTTTAAAATCAGCACTAGAATCAAAAAACAAAAACCAGTAGCATAGGGCCAGGAGAGACAGCTGTGTGAAAGCCCAACACTACCCCAGAACACTAGATCCCATATAGTTTGAGGCCAAACTGTCAACCTTCATGTTTTTGGGAAGATCAATGACCAGTTTATAATTGATAGAAATGTCTATTTTCCACTACCTTTAATGAAAGTGATACAGGCACAGCTAGAGACAACAGATTGGATTTGTGTAAGAAAAGGTAAAGAAAAAGTCATTTGGGTTAATTTTCATTCACCAACATATGCTACTCTTCTGCATTCTTCCAGAGCATTGGTAGCTCTCACAGTTCTCTTTAAACTTTTGCAACCACAGAATTGGCAGGAAATATAAAAATTCGCCAGTTTAATCAAAAATTTCAGGAACTTCTCAGAAGAAACTGAAATTAAAATATTTTAGGCAAGTATCCTTAAGCAGAGCTCAGAAAATGTATGTTTATCTTGGAGATAAGCAAGGTAGAATTTCAGTTTGCATTTAAAGTTAACTAAGGACCTCAAAAGCAATCAAGCATTCATTACAGGGATGCATTTCTCTTATAGCAGTCGTAGAG
Organism: Porphyrio hochstetteri; assembly: GCA_020800305.1. NCBI lineage: Eukaryota > Metazoa > Chordata > Aves > Gruiformes > Rallidae > Porphyrio > Porphyrio hochstetteri. The sequence goes on along the minus strand of CM036915.1, from coordinate 6,355,382 downwards.
CTGGCATTCTAAGAGCCAAAGCAAAGCTGTGAAACAGCATTCATGGGGGTTCCAGTCTTATTAACTGTTGTAGGAGGATATAACTTTGAAATCAGGTCTTGATAGGTAAAGAAAGTGCCTGCATTTGTTAATGATCTGCAGAAATTCCTAAAATGTACTTCTATTAACTGCATGTTTTACTTTAAGGCACTCTTTGCAGCAGACTGCTCTTATTCATCTCAGCACTACACTCAGTAAGAAAAATATTCACGCCAACAGCAGAAATCATTTCCTTCACCATATAAATAAATATCTGCAAGGTCAGATGTAACTACCTGACCTGACTACTCACACAGCTTCCCTTCTAATCAGCCCAGAGAAACATCCTTCTGTAGTAATCATCTCAAATGAGTCAGTCTCCAGGACTAATTTCTCTTCTTGATTACAAAGAATTTCAACAACTGGCTTAGATGAAGACTTTTTAACAAGAAGGGGAAAAAATATTCTTACCTAACTTTGAATATTTGTTAACTAGGAATCTAAAATTAGTGATTTTTTCTGAATGGAAAGTTAGAAAAACACAGTCTTGGAAACACAGCTGTTACTACTTAGCTCTGCATTTGTTTTTGAAAGGCAAGTGCTGGGGACAAATCAGTTATTGGTAATTTCACTGAACCTTCTTTCTCACACTAGATATATGAGGATACAGGTAAATTTGAGGATATTTACTACATTGACCTTAGAATATGTTTGGGTTTGTTTTGTTGTTCAGTAATGACACTGTATGAAAACTGACAAACTTTGAGATGTTTTTTTCACCAAATTAAGCAGTGTCTCAACACTCTGACACCAGAGGCTTGAAAGAGGTGATGCTCAGCATCTTATGTTCACCTGCAGCTGTATCCTAGAGTCTCCAGACCGTAGGACAATAAAGAGCAATGACAGCATCTGTAGTCTAAAGCAGTAGCACTTTCAGTTTTTAGCAGCCAAACTAACACAACTATGGTGGCAATGTAAGAATAAACCCTTCCTTCGGTAAGGGAAACATGAACAGGAAGATCTACTTGAATTAAGAAGAATGAGTGAAGATAAGACAGTTGGTGTATATTTTGTGTTCCTCCTGCAGGGCACTGACAGGTTTTTCTCAACAGTGTAAATCTTACACATCTTCCTTAACTGTATCACTAACAGTCTTAACCATCTTGCTGAAGCTGTGTGTGTGTGTGCAGGGCTGGGAGGGGAACAAACATGGAGCAGACACCTGATAAAGAACGTTTCAGGTAAAGAACAACAAAGCTATGAGAGTCAGTTCAAAACAAAGCCTTACAACCACTGAAGAAAAAAACATTAGGCAACCAGTCTTACTTATACATGATATAATTTTGCTCTTTAGATGTGTACAGCTGATTTTTTTAGAGTAAATACAGAACCTAGATGGGGATCACTCCGAACATTTTTGTGTTTGTTTGCTTCTAGGGTTGTACAGTTTCTCTGACAGTGCTCCTCCCCTGCATCTGGATAAAGAGATTACACACAAGTTTCCATCTTCCTGATAACCAAATGAATAATCACTTGAATTGTCTAAAGGTTGCTAAGGCACCAGACACTGCATTCATATATCCATACCCTTTACCCATCATCATTCATTTTTTAATGAGATGAACAGCTGAATACCAGCGACTAACAAGATCCTCTGTGCCTTTGAAACATTAGCAGAATTGTTTGAAATGATGACCAAGTCCCTTATTTATAGAATATTACAAGAAATGCTTTGAAGGAATTTTTTCCCCTCTATGTAAGATCTACAAACTCACACCAATGGGTTTGCAGCTGGAGAATCATCCATGGCACATTATTTCACAGTCAAACAGACTTAAATTTACATCATAATGGGCAGTACATGCAGGATTAAGTATGCACAAAGCCAGACTGGTTTGATGCCTCTTGCAATGATGCTAAACTTGCCTGTTGTCTATATTTGCACAAGCCTCACAAGACACCTTTGTCACTTCTTTCAGATTAAAAGAATCTCCATCATCTGTTGAGTATTCCAGTTCTACTGAGTGCTACTTTAAATACAGGACATTGCTTTACCCCCTCCTTACTCCTCCTCTGTATCACAGTCTCCTGGCAAGCACCTGTTAAAATTTCAGTACAGTTCTTGCTTGATTAAAAGCTGTGTGCACCAACAACTATACAAATAACAGCTCTCATATTTCTTTAGTTTCTCTTTTTTTTCCTGTTCTGTGCTATGCTTACTTTCTAGTCCCCCCTTTCTCAGGGTGATAACTCTGTTTTCTACTCAATGACCCCTTCTTTCAGGGTTCAGCATTTGCCATGACGAAAAAGGGCTAACCTGATGCAATTTCCTCTTAGAAGAAGGGTTACAACCAGAACTGCTCAATGCAGGGTTTAGAGAGGTAAGATGGGTTGCTTTGCTTGTTGACTATTTTCTTAATACACCTTTGCCTCTGAAAGAGGCCTTACTAAATGGCACAGTTCTCAAACTGCTCCACAGAACTGCATCAGTATACTTCCTGTCAGCTTGTCTCCTCTCTTAAGCTACTTCCACCCACCTTTGTTTATTTTTCTCCTGGCAGTGTTTTTTTCCTTTTCTGCCTTGTCCTCTGTTCTTCCTGTGTCACATCCTCTCTCCCATGTTTCCTTTGCCACACATCCTGGATTTTCCACCTCCCCAAGGACTACAGAATGTTTTTTTAAAGTCAAATACGTTTCATTGTTTTCCTCTATGTCCCATATACAGCTACTCTAGAACTCATAGTTTTCTGAGAAGGCCACCGCCTTCTGATCTGCAGTGAGGCATCTCAGAGATAAGAGAGTAAGTAAATACTAGGTGTAAGTAAACACTGTAAAGCTAACCAGAATAGTGCTTGAAGATGGAAGGTTTTGCTAGACTAGTTAATTGTTGTGTTTTGAGGTCAAAATATCACCAGTTCTCATTCCCCACCTGCTTACTGCTCCCAACTGTCATCAAAATCCCTTCTAATGTGAGCTGCTGATCTGAAAAAGACAGACTTTGCTTAAGCAATTTACAAATATTTCTTTGTACCTACAGTCAATAATATGCCAGCCCAAGGTAACAGCAAGAACACATCATGCTGATGCACATGAATACTACAGGAGGAGCTTCCAGGAACACGCTTTGTCTGTGTTGCAGCAAAAGTCATGTTTCACTTGGTGTGCATTCACACAGCATGTACTAAAGAAATGCAGACTGTGTTTACTTAATTAACAAATATTTAAAACAGAAGCCTACACCCCAGTGTTGCAAAAGTCTTGATAATTGCCATGCATCCTGTTTATGCCTCTGTCCAAGGAGTAGCATGAAACAGGTGAAGCAGAGAGACTATAAAAGCAAATCTTAAATATGAGTTGTTAGGTGCTTTTTTATTGCCCATGGTTTAATTGCCATTATGTAAATAATACTGAAGGATGAGTTCCTTCCTAATCTATCTCCATCGGTTCTTGAAATGAGAGTCAGATACCCCCCCACTTCATACTTCTCCCTGCCCCAGAACTGGAAACAAGTACAGAAGAGGGATCTTATGTCACGATTAGCGCAGTTCTGGGCTCAGTACTGTCCTGGGTTAGGCTTATGGCCTTAACATTTTGTGAAATCTTCTGTTTACCTACACCATCTAAAAACTTCCTTCAACCAGAACTGTATCAGTTAAGTGAGGCTTCATCTTTCCCTCAACAGCCACGTTCCTGAGGTTTCTGGAATACCCACTTTCTGCTTGTTCACTAGTTATACAAGGAACAAGAACATTCACACTGTTAATTAGGTAAAATATTTTCTGCTCAGTAAAATGACAAATTAATAATATTGAGCTCACCAAGGAAAGTTACTGTACTCTGACAAAAGGTGGGTTTTTTTCAGATTCCTCTACAACCCAAGAAACTCATGTTACATTAGGGATGTTTCATATATAAATAGTATTAAAATAGGGGAAATATGCCAAGACATAGACACAAGTGTTCTTAAATTCATGACACTAAATAAGAAGCATCATTTAACACATTCCAACTTCTAAGCTCCTTGAAATGTAGAACTGAGGTGCCTATCTTAAGAAATATCTCAAGTGATAGGCATTATATACAAAGTCAGTATCTAATGAGTGAAATCTGTACACAGAACACCAATATTTATACACTAAGAAAATAAGATACAGTAAGCACAGCAGTAACCACAGAAGTCAGTGGAATTCTTTCTGTAGTTTTTATGCAGTTCAGTTTTTAATGAAGATGTCGCTTAATTAGTACACATCCAAAAAAATACCAAACTGCTGGAGAGGCTGAGAAGGAGTACCATCAGCCACCTGTAGCAGGTGAACCACATTTGTTATGACACAACTTCTGCTATGTCAATGGGAGTGGGCTGGTAGCAGCAGATCAGCAGAGAAAATAGGCACTGTCCTAGATTCAATGTGCACAACAGCCCCATGTTCATTCCACTCATATTCTTTGATCCAGATCTGACACAAGTTTCTGCTTGATTCTCTCTCTCACATGCATGAGCAAATTTCCCTTTTGGCTTCCTTACAGGCTACTTTTTTTCTGGAGAAAAAAATACTTGCAATACATCTATTCCTGTTTAGGAAGCACAGAGTTTCACCATATGAAAAACATATGGAAGTATTTGAGGATGTATACAGCCAAAGTACCAATTAGAGTCTAAGACTAAATACTGCTCAAGCTCTGTTGAAAGCCACAAATTTCTAGAAAGTCATCTCATTTTCTTGTCCATGTATCCAAATGAAAAATCTGTCTATATGTGTCTCCATATTCTGCCCTCAAATGCCCAGCTGCAGCTTCCAATGACACTTCTGGATTTAGCCATGACAGTGAAGAAAGGGACTGATGGATAAAAATAAACCCAATCCCAAACAGGGACAATACAATTGTCTGGTAGGTCTTTATTATGCAAGACGAGGCAGGCTTCAGGACATGCAGATTTTGCATGCAATCTGCGAGCACAGTATTCCTTTGTACTTCAGGGTAAACAGCCTCACACTACTGTCATTAACAGAAGTAATGGAACACAACCGGGACAGTTTGGGATCCTCCCTGCCCAGAGTGCTAGCAATTCAGAGATATTTAGCAGTAGCCTTTTAGCGTGTAAAAAGCAAACAAAGCAACCAGCCTTTTCTTGACTTCAGTTCTCACAGTTCTCATACAGTTCTATCAAGGTATCACAGCCTAAATATGATTATAAAAACCCAACCTGACACACTGGAACACAAGCTCACTCCTGCTTCAGTTTTTGGGATCAACTTCTGTGTACCATCTGCCAGCCTTTCATAAAAGATGGTAAGAGGCCACCCTGGCACCGTAATGCCTGCAGCAATTTTATTGCAACAAAACTGCTGAACTCCATCGCTTTGTATCTCTTACAATGGCTCATTTTTATTTCATGAATGTAGAGCAGTAAAAAAACCCACCAAAGCCAAAATATATCAATCTAGAAACTTTATGCACTGATACAGATTTAATTAAATAAAGCATACATTTTCTGCTCAACTACATGAAAAAGACTAAGCTAACAGCTACTACATAGTCAGTTTGGATCTGACATCAATCTCCAAAACAAGTTATTGGAAGGATTTATGCTAGTGGAAGCTTCTGTGCAGTTCACCAGCTGATTTTGCAACTGAAACACCTCTTGATGGTACTGAGCCACAGAAAGCCACAGAAAAGTAACAGTCAGCAAGCCATCACTGTCTCACATTAGGACAGCTCAAAATCACCTCCTTCTAATGAAAGATTTGAAAGAGGAGATTACAACCAAATGTCACACCATGGTGTATTTATAGTTTTCTGGCATTCCCTTTGACAGAGCAAGGTCTCTGCTATCCTCCCTCACCAGCAGTAGGCAGAGGCAGGGAAAAGTCTCTCCAGCACTTGTGCTTTGGAAACAGGAGAGTGCCTGGCAGCCACGTTCAGATTGCCTGACCTGCCTGAGTGCTCCAACAGAAACTGCACAACCCCACAGAAATGAACTACAGGGGTAATCTGTAAATCCCACTAATACATTTGAAATACCAAATACATTTTCCATGTTCCCATTTTCTTAATACTCAGCATTTAAAGACAGCACACAACTCTAGGTTCCAACAAGACACCTGCTGCTAAAATTGATTCTTGGTGAAGCTGTATCTTTTGACCTTAAATGGTAAAGTGCAAAGCAAAAAAACGAGCAGTTCCTTAATTTCTGTTATCCTTGTTTCCAACAAGGTGGCACAGCTCTCATAGGACTGTGTAAAGATTATATAACATTTATAAAATCTGCTATTCTCACAGTGCTTTAAGCAATTTCATTGAGTCAGTTGAACATGGTTGGATCAGCAGAGATACCTGATCACTTCTTTTAGGAGATGCTTCTTTTTTTTAAATAAATTTTGCAGTAAGACAAAAGTATCATGGCACAACTAGTCAAGAGTCCTATGTGCACTTAAGTTACTGCCTAACTAAATTCACATACATAAAGCAATACATTGGAGAGACAGTAAAAATCTACAGGTAATAGATTACTGTCTTGTTTCAGAGACATGGGAAAAAAGCAGTTCAGAATCAGTGATATTTTTGTAGCTGCTTCTAAACACTATGACTATACAATCTGTAGGGCTATTTCTTTTAATTACACAAAGACCATAAAAAACACGTAGATGGCACAATTACTCTGTGTTTTTTAATTGTTGTGAAATGGACTAATTAGATCCCATCTAGTTCCGATGGTTGTATGTATGCTTTCTAAAAGTCTTTAAATTGTGTGGAAGGTCCCACAGAGAAAAAAAAACCCAGCCACATAACAAAGTCACTACAGATTTTCCAAGCCCTGAGCATTCATACTTCTTTCTTATTATTACACCACTCAGCACAGTAAAGTGAGTAAGCCATGAGTCAAGTATCTATCCTCCTCAAAAACAAACTTCCATTACTCTTAAGGCAATGGGCCCATATGCTTAGGCCAGTCTGAGAGTTTCTGTGATCAGAGATGAACTGACAAGACACTGACAGAGCGGTGGGGGAAGCTACTCCGAGCGCTACAACTGAACACCTCTATATGGAATGAACAATTACTATTTAATGGTGGCCAAAATTTGGCTTGCATTAAGGCCTCTTTAATCCATTCTATAAGTAACATTTATAGAGCCTCAAGGACCTATTACTCTGCCAGAGCAGTGTATGAAAAGCTGAGTGTATACAAGATTCCCGTACAAGAAATCTCTGATAAGGAATCTTTATCTTGACCATTTTAGTTTGCATTTATTTTTATTGCTTTAAAATGTTTGTCTTTCTGGGTCATTTTACGGTTACTTTTACTTCTTAGTACCACTAAGAAATTATTTCAAATACTTCCTATTGTTGTTTTGCTTCCTATTGTCATATTGCTATTCAGACATTGAGTCTGGTAAACTCTGCCAGCTTCTTGTTTGATTTTGGTTTATCAAAGTGTAAATGTGGTGAAGGTGCGGAGCCTGTTCAGCCTTCCTTATTAGACTCCATCCTAAAGACAAATTAAACATCATGTGCCACTCTGAAACAGCTCCTAAAGAAAAAGTTCTGCATCAAAGCAGCTGTAAGACTGTGTGTGTATGCTACTTGCTTCCATAAAAAAAAAAAAATCACCCTTCCAAACCCTTCTACATGCATGACCTTTGAATCACTTTCACTTCAGAACAATCTTGAATTCTTCTTTTTGTATTTCTCATTAATACATCACCTGGTACCAGAATTAGCCAACACTGAAAAACATCGAAGTCCCTGGCGAGCCAGCTCACATACACATTAATACTCAAATCTGTCAAGCCCAGATGAGAGATAAAATCCTCTTTGGGTGAGGATCAGGACACTGTTTAATGCAAGATCCTGCTCTTGACGGCAGTTTCCTACTCTTTAATATATAAATGTTAAATACCCAAGTTAAAGGTACCTCAGTCACAAATCATCTACAATGTCTGTGCTGTTTCTCTACCACTGTCCTATTCTACATGCAGTTTTGCTGTTCCCAGCTCCAAAAGGCTCAGACTGAAATCTCACAGCTGATTTCTTCAGCTCCCATACGTTCTTTAATCTTCCAAGAGGACTGGGCTCTGAGCTCCCAAAACAACTAATAACAGCTTCTGTAGATGGCAACATTCACTCCTTGTTTATACAGAATTTAACTACAATTCTTGAAACTTACGCTTTTCTTTCTTTCGGGTTCCTTTGCTCCCTGTTCAGACTGTGAGCCTTCATCAGGTGGCACTGTTAAGCGTAACCTACAGACATTCATCTGAAATAAAAACAAAGGCTTGCTTTTAGACTTAAGTGTTACAAAGAAGTAATTTTAATAACTTGCTTTACAAAATGAGCTGCACGAAGATGCAAGTTTTAATTTACTATTAATTTACTTCTACCACATACCTGACAAAAGATTATTTTTTAAAGCTTGGATGGGTTTTTAGCTGGCAAGAAATAATTCAAGGGCATCCCCACAATTACATACCTGAAATAGCAAAAATCCATTTCAATCAACATGTTCTTATGTACTCATAAATGACATTGAGAGCTGAGATAACAGAAAAATGAACATTTTTTTCTAGTTTCTCAGTTTTGTTTGCAGATTTGGCATTCTTTTAATCTTCAAAAGGGATTATTTAGAAACACAAAGTATATTCTGAAGTGAGTGCATCTTTTTTGTTCAGCATATATCCAAGTATTTACTTCAAGGATATCTCAGAACTGCAGTTCCACTGCATGTGAATAGGAATATTGTTTAAATCTCATACATTCAAGTTCTTTGTAATAATTAAGCTTCAGAGAAATTTTAAGAGGCCTTTTTTTTTCCTATCTGATTTCAGAAAAGCTATTCCCTTGCTGTGGAAACAGGCCAATAGGGTTGATACCTTTCTGTCCCCAGTTGCAGTTTGTCTTGCTTTCAGCTGAGAGATCTTTGTTGTAATGATGTATTTAATGTAACATATTTTATACAAGGAACCTGGTTAAGATTTCCAGTCTCAGTCCTATTTGTGAGGTTTATTTGGGGAAAATAACCCTAAGCCCCAAACAGAACATTGCAAATGATGACACCAGAAATTTGTCTATCCAGACTTGAAGCCGCCGCACAATACCTTCCTGTGAAATCCCAGCTGTCTGCTGACAACAAACAGGGTCCTGAAGCTGTTCCTCAAAATGTCCAAAATCTCTTTTTCATGATTAATGTGGGCCATCACCACTGTTCTTCTACAGCCCAGCATCCCATCTGATGTAGATCCCTCTAGTTTCATGACCTCTGGTCATGCTGAGTGCATACCTTCTCTCTGAAATACACCTTTCCGTTGCACTTGCCCAAGCTCACTGCTCATGTCTGTCATTACAGCACTTCCTTTGCCTTGAAAACATCAGTCATGTTCTGTTCACAGGCATTCAGAGCCCAGCAGCAAACTGGCTTTCACAGACCCCCAGATTTTACCATTTTACATTTCACTTCATCCAACTGTTTCTCCTATCAATTCAGCTAACTTTCACGGCCCTTCCCCACATCACCTCCTCAGAGCACCGCTATTCAGGATCACAACAAAGATTCCCATTTTAAAACAGTGGACCTTCTTCAACGTTTTAAACAAGGTTTAACTTTTTCTTCTTCCCAAGCAAAAGCAATTGGAAGAACTATCTGCAAGTATCTGCAGCAGCTTTACTATTTTTCTTTCAGCCTTTCTTTAAATCTACTGAGAGGACAGGTGAATGGTGTTTAGACTACTGGTATGCTGGAAACTGTATTAAAAATATGCTACTTTGTATTGCCTTCCATCTTCCTCTCTCAGCTTGGTCTTCTAGGTCTGCAACTCCTTCTACGAATAAGGAATAGTGTCCTGAGGTACAGATAAAGTTCCCATAAAATGTATGAGCTGTACCTGTATTATAAAGAAGGGAAGAGGGGAAAAAAAAGGCTACAATAAGATCAAGGTGAAATACAGCCCAATCTTCAGACACATCTGTGGAATCTACTTTTTGTGCAGTGGGCTCCTTCATTCACCCATATGCTACCAAATCCAGAACAAGAAGCCACAGAAAAAGTGACATAAACCCCTCAAAATCTAGTATAAAAGCAGATTATGCTTTCATATTTGCTAAAGAACTCTGAAACAATGAAATGCATTTTGAAATGATGAATCTTTCCACATTAGCTTTCGGCACTGATTGGCTGCTATGTTTGTTCTTCTTGAGAACACCAGTCTCCCCATGTATTGTAGAAGCTGGAGGTGCTTCCTCCTTACAAGTTAGTAATCAAGTTATAGTAATAATAAACTCAACTTTGGAGCTTGTTGATTCCAAAAGCAGTTAATCCCACTTTTTCTCACCTATTTAATTTCCACTCTCCCAGCTAGCTTAGCAATGCTCTTCCCTCCTTAAACCTGCTTACAAGAAAGGAAAGAGTCTGGCAATCCTCCATGTAGGCAAACAGAAAAAAAGACCAGATCCATAAATAGGAAATAGAACTGAATGTGTGTTGTGCAGGAAGTGATAGAGGAGGCCAACTTTTGCTTACAGTAATTTCAAATGAAGGAAAATTGGACTAAAAGAAATTAAAAGATTGTTAGAAGAAAACCTGTAACATACCTCAAATAAATAGAAACAGACAATGACTGGCATCCCAAATTTAGGCAAGATAGAGTTGTGTATGATTCTCGGAAGCTGGCAGATGTCTTGCCTGTTAGCCAGTATGGGATTAATTATAGCCAACAAACTAATAGTGATTGCAAATAATTAGTTATCCCAGTACCTGTATACTGGTTAGTGAATCATGACTGCCTGCCCCATTACAGCAACTGATGTGTTACTGGGTTACTATGAAAGAAATCATAAAAGCCCAGTACAGATGGCAGTCAGATCATAACTAGGTTGGAAATACAAATGAATAATAGTAATATGTGGAGACTAAAACCACTGTACAATCACAGGCCTGTTATAATTTAAACTCTTTTTCTTGCCCTTTTCACATTGTCCTCACTACTACCCCCCGAATCACTTCTAGCCCCCCACCCCACTCCCTAATTTCCACACTAGCTCCTTACTCTTAAAACACAGTATTTCTGGCAGTATTTCTGATGTGAAATAAAGTTTTAATGCTTTACTTTGCAGCCTGTTGCATGCAAGTGCCAAACAGAGGGTGGCATTAGCAATTGTCTTAAGGATTCCAGCCTCAAAGTCCAGTGAGGCTTGTACATAAGTAGTAAAGTACCACCCAATTCCTTGCTAGGACAAAGTCAGACATGCTGTACTCTTGCTATTGTTTATAACAACAGGAGTTTCTCAGCATCCCTGGAGAAACAGCAATAAATATAGAAAGTAGCCATTCACTCCTGCTCTTCCCAGGACACAGATGATGCACTCTATCTATGGACAGAACTACAGACCAGTCTTTCAGAATTCAAGAACACTATAGAGGATGGAAGGAAAAAACAACTGGCACCACTTTTACCTTTAACATCCAGAAGCATTTATGAATATTGTACCTATACTGTTCTTGCTGTGCAGTGTTTCCTCAAGAAACAACATGCAATAACATTTTTCAGCACGTTTACTTGACCAAACAAATGAACAGGCTCATATGGAAATCACAGCAAGCCCTCCTCCAACAGCAAAACACTGCTGCAGTGATGCCTTAAAATGGAAACGAAATAATAGCAGGAAGAGCCTCGACTCAGTGCCAAACAGTGGCAGAATAATGTGCAACTGAGGGTGAAGAGTAATTTTCAGAAATAAACTGGGTTATGCAGAGAGAAGAATGAACGGAACTTCCCTAGCAGGGAAAAGGCTGTGATTTCATTTCCTTCGACTGCTGACAGACAGTAAGAACAAGTGAGCACAACAAGGGACAGGCATGGCTTCCACCCTACCTTTCTATCACTGACATTGTAACTTTGTGAGCCTAACTTTTAAAACAAATAGGTATCTTTAAAAACATATCAGGATTTGTAGACCATCACATTTCAGTTTATATTTATAGCATCTGCAGCTTTAGCAAGCCAACAATATAAATAATCTTAACTGTGCCAACATTTTGTGTTTGCTCCTACCTTTTTGACCCCAACAACCCAGGAGTGGTATTTCCAAAGTTCATCTGACATAATTTGTGAAACAAATATGCAGACAGGGAAACAAAGACAGGCAGGTTCATCCCAGCACAACACCACACAGCTGAAGTTTACTGAGTGCAGTGGAATTTATCAGGTGAAAACACACTGTAACCCCATTTCTGAGAGGCTAGTGGGACGGCATAGATGGGAGCTACTGCAGTATGGCAGTTAAGAAAAAAGCTGATCTAGGTTAGTTAAAAATGTTAAGAATTCATGGCCCAGATCCACAATCCACATCCATGTTTACCATCCTACTCCAATCACTAGGGTGCAACTTAAAACAAATACAGATGACAGATTCAGCTTGAGTAATGTTCTTCAGCCTCTTCTTCCCCTCTTCTAAAACCCAAAGCACCCAAAAAGGCAGTGATGATAGCTAACTATATATTGAAATAATTGCAGAGCTAGCATTAAAATAATGAACAACGTTTTCATAGAATAACCAAAGTTACTACTACAGCAACAGAAAAATATGAGCTGTTCTACTAACAGTCCCACTCTGAAATTTTTACAGTACCCTGCAGGAAAGATGCTGTTCAATATTGATTTAGTTGTTAATCAACTTTTGAATTAACATCGCCAGAATTTAATATTGTTCATCTTTCTAATGTCTAATAATAAAAAGTTTTGGGGATTACATGTTAGTTGAGTAGCTATATCTGCTAATCTACCAGGTCAGTGGCCAAAAAATCACTCCTTTTGCCTAAGACCCAATGTTAGTTTTAGACTTTTGAAGGTGAAAGCAGAAAGGAAGTGGGTGTTTCATTTCAGTCAGTCCTAAAGAGCAAAGAAGAAAGTTACTTTCTTTGGTCATTTATCTGATGATTGGTCCACTCCATTTATGAAATCTCTGCTGTGATTTCCCACACAATTAAAGGGCAGTTTTCCTGTGACCACAGGCACACAGGAATGTGACACACATCTTTCATTTATTTAGCAGTTACTCTAACTACCTTCCTCCCCTCTTCTGACAATTCATGGTAAGGGAGTCACACTTCAATAAAAAAAGGGAACAGCCTCTTCCCAGATAGTTTTACTTGCAAACTAGGCTTTTAACAGTTTCCTTCAGAAAATGTATCAAATACATCTCGTTTTACATCATCCCGAGGAAGCAGATCATGGGGATGAAAATAAGAAAATTATCACCTAAACAAAAATTCTCTTAGCTTTAACTTCTTTAAGTAATAGGAAAATCTCAATGGGATCCCCAAGGCATGTAAGGAACACAACTATGATTTTCAAGTCCTCTTAATTTTTCCACATACACTTTCATATAGGCCAGCGGGTTTTTTTCTACAGAAGAGCCTGACCCTCATGTTATCATATAAAACATAGCAACATGACATTCTTCATTGTTTCAATTTAGAACTCATATTTTTTTGAGTATCGAAACAGTCGCTAAGTAATTCAAAAAGCATCATGATTACACAACTATATTTCTTTGAAAAAACAAGCTTATCCCTTGTTTTTTGATTTATTTCTTCACCACACATGGAATGGGCACTCACAATAATAGCAGTATGGTCACAGCAGCAAAAAAGGACTATTTAAAGCAGGGTGGCTATAGAAATGTTCCTGTAACAGCTGCCAGAGCTTTAACTTTTTAGAAACATTTCCCAACAGATTAATGCATCATTATGATTTAACTAATAATAAAAACCACGGTAATATTTCTGTATTTGACGAACTGATTATAAAAATAAATAACATCTAAATCATTACGATGAGCTTCCTCTTCGTGCCTGGATAGGCAAGTTGTTCTCAGTTGCAAATAAATATCAAGGTGCATTTCGGGGGAGGTCAGGGATGAAAAGCCTCCAGCACAAGCACACCTGCCCCTCAAGTTTCCAGAACAGCCAGAGACTAGCACTAACGCAAGCCTTGCAGGACACCCCAAAAGCTCTTCTTTTCCCAGCACCTAGCACGAACGCGCAAAAGGACGTTTTCACCACACCAAGGTTCACCTGGAAACATTAAATAATTAAAAAAAAAAGAAGAAAAAACATCTCTCCTCAGATCAACTACACGGTGGGGTGCGTGTGCCAAGCCGCCGCCTCGCCCCCCGACACCGCCCGCGGGACCTCCCCGCCGCCCCCCCCCGCCGCGCTGCCCCGCACACCTTCCGCCGGGCGCGGCCGCCGTCGCCGGACGGCCTCCGGGGGGTGGTGGCGGTGACCGTGAGCCCCGAGCTGTACCGCAGCATCCCCGCGGGCCGCCGGGCTGCCGCTGACTGCGGCTCTCTCTGGCCGGCGGCGCCGCTCCGCCCTCGCGCACATGGCCGCGGGCGGCCGCAGGGGCCGGGCTGCCCCGCTGGGGGCGGGCCGGGAGCGGGGAGCGGAGCCTCGCCGGCGTCCTCCGCGGCGCCCCGCTTCCCCCTGCGCCGCCCGCCCCCGCGGACCTCGCGTCCTCGCGCTGGCTCTTGCGACACCAAGGTGCTCGATTTGCTCGCGCGGGGTGAAACCGGGCAAAGTCGCTGTGGGACGCCGCCCCCGAGACATCTGTCCTTAGGACGCTGAGGTCCCCATGCAGGGCAGCATCCCCTCTGCTCCCGGGAATTTTTTTTTGGGTGTTGGGGGTGCAGCGTGGGGAGGGAGGCTTTGAGAGGGGACCCAGACAGGTCACCGTGGCAGTCAGCCCCCTCCCGAAGATGTGGAAAAGGGGAGTTAGGGCTCCCAGGAGCCACTGGAGGCCACTCGGTCCCATTCTCCAGTACCCACCTCTTGAGAGTGCTCTAACCAGAGTGCTATATGGAAGTTGGACACCGTCCTCCTCTCCTTGCCACAGCTGCAATTCAGGAGTCACCCAGTTTGTTAGCAGGGCTCCAGGAATGGGTACCAGACTGATCAGAAAGCACTCGGATCCCACACAGCCTTTGGTGACAGGCACAAAGCCAGGGCAACTCAATGTGTGAGTGACAGCGTAAGCCTTGGCACCAAAGGTCCAACAGGGAGGTGAGTCCAGTGCATTGGAGTTAGCTGGCCCTGAGCCAGATTGCAGGTGTGGACTTCAGCATTTCAGATGCTCAGCCCTTCCGGGATCTGGGCTAAGAGATCACTGTAACCCTACACTGCTGAACACAGGGCTAGGCACACACACGCCTTCATCTGCAGCCTTCTGCATCTGTCATGAGCAGCACATTCCTCAGTAATCAATGGAGTTACAACCGAAAGAGATGCTTTTGTTTAAGAGAAATTACAGAACAAATACCTATAATAGCATTTTTTAAATAGTTTATCCCGTTTCCATGTAATAAGGTAAAACAAACACTTGCATTTAGATTTCTCTCAAGATTGGCTGGATGTTACACAATTTCTTTTGTGCCAAGGTGTCTTGATTGCCTTTCTATGCAAATCATCCACTGTCTTAACTCCTGGTTATAGTGCTGCTTTCAGAGTCGGGTTGCAGGTGGAGAGGTTTATCTTCAACAACAGGAACATGTTCCTTAACAAATACGTCACCTACCCGCTGGGATGTTCCTTTGTGGTGGTCATGACTGGCTGCTTGCTGGTGGTGAAATGTCTCAATTTAAATTCTGATATGCAGCCAGCTGGTGGCCTTTGTGGTTTCAGCCTATACATGCGAGATCCTCCTGGTTAGTGAGAAAGTGTGCCTTCTGGACTTCAGTTCTCTCTGGGAAATGTGTACACAGGGCTGTCTAGTTACTGCAAGGCACATACAGGAGAACAGGCACAGAGTCTAAACTTGTACCACACCATGAGAAGGGACCTCACTTCCTATATCCTGGAGCATGAGAGAGTAAGGCACAATAACTAGGTCTCTGGATGAGGAAAATACTTGTCTATAGATAATGCAGAGACAGGTAATACAGATATAGTTTTCGCAGGTTTGTCTACATTAGTAGCATCTCTACTGATTCTCATAAAATAGCAGCAGTCCATGTCTACTGTTCGAACAGGAGCATCTTCTACTTTTGGGCACATCCTCAAATTAAAATATTCCAAGAAAGAATATTTTTTCTGGATACTTATGAATCATATCCTTCCCTTCCCCCCTGTCAGCAAGCTGCACAAGAAGTCTAAATTGCTTTCTGCCCTGCTAGTTGGCCCATACACCCATCTGCAGTCTCTTCAGCCCTTGTGTAGGCTGTGTGGTCCTATGTGCATAGTAAACATCTGAAAATAATTTGGAACCTCTAAGCACTGCCAAGGCTGGGATCAATGTGCCGAAGTGTGAAAAAAAAAAATCAACAAATATCTCTCTCTGCATGAAAGCAACATTCAGAAAAACACTTCCTCCATCCCCAAAGCTCTGATAAACTAGAAGTATTATGAAGCCAGCTGCTAGTATTGAGTGAACACCTGGTACCCCCAGGTAGGAAAAAGGAAGCTCAAGAGATGTTGCAGCAATATGAGATGTACACTGGAAGGCTGCAAAAAAAGCTCAAAGTTATGAAATTATTTCTGGATGAAGACAGGATAAACAGATTTGGGATCTTCAGCATTGACAAAAGACAATAATGGAGAATGTGCAACAGAGGTGTAGACAATCATGACTGGTACGCATAAGTGAACAGGGAATGCTATGCATTGTTTCCTACCCTTGGGAACAATGGCTTTGAAGTAAACCAGGTATCATGTTTATGTGAGAAATTATATTATACTCTGATTACGGAAAGTATAAATTATCTCAAAAAGCAGCTAGATAAACTCATGGAAGACAAGCCATAAAATATGAAGGTATGTCTACAACTCAGGAGGTCCTTGAATTGTGAGTCTGCTTTCTTCATAGCTTTCCTGTGACAGGACCTCTGACCAGCCAACTTGCAGTCCGGCCGCATGCCTGACCAGCCAACTTGCAGTCCGGCCGCATGCCTGACCAGCCAACTTGCAGACCGGGCGTTCGCCTGGCCGGCCGCCTTTCAGACCGGCCACCTGCCTGACCGGCCACCTTTCAGACCGGCCACCTGCCTGACCGGCCGCCTTGCAGGCCAGTCGCCTGCCTGACCGGACATCTGCCTGACTGGTTGACTTGTGACAGGCTGCCTTTCACACTGGGCACATGCCTGACCAGCTGTCTTGCAGTCTGGGTTGCTCTCCTGACCAGCTGCCTTGCCTGACCTGCCACCTTACTTGACTGGCCACCTTGCAGACCTGCCGCCCAGCTGACCGGCCGCTTGCCTGACTGTCCGCCTTGCAGTCCGGCTGCCTTCCCTGACCGGCCACCATGCCTGACGGGCCACCTTGCTGACAGGCTGACTTACCTGACCCACCACCCACGTGACTAGCCACTCACCTGACCAGCCATCTTGTAGAACGGCCGCATTGCAGACCGGCCGCCCAACTGACCGGCCACCTTGCTTACCAGCCGCCTTGCAGACTGGCCACCTGCCTAACCCCTCTGCCTTGCAGACTGGCCGCCCGCATGACTGGCCACCTTGCAGACCCACCTCAATGTCCACCTTGCAATCTGTTGTCTGCCTGACCGTCTGCCTTGCAGACTGGCCACCTCCTGACAGGCCACCCACCTGAACGGCCACCCGCCTGACCAGCCGCCTTTCAGAGCGGGAGCCCACCTGACCTGCCGCCTTGCAGACTTAGGAATTAGTTTGACTAAAACAGTATTCTACTGATTTTTACAGCTGGTCAGACTGCACAAAAGGTGTATGCAGTCATACAGACTGCCACCACATTGTATAGTGTCTATGAGCGGAATGTAATCTGACCAGGATGCTGAGCTTTCAGTTCAAAACCTGACAGTGCTTTCTGAGCACAATGATCCAAAGGCACAGCAGGTTAACTACAAGATGACACTGTAGTATGAATATCTGGAGCAATATGTATTGTGAAACAGCTAACATAATTACATGGAAATAGCAAGAAATTTAAAGTGTAGGTGCCACCTTCTATTTTGGTTTTTTTGCATACTACCTTGTTCCCCACCACCAGCACTACTGAAACGCTTTTTCCCAGGAGGCTCAAAGATCATTATGCTGTGGCAAAAATGAAACAGGATGTCACAGAATCAACAAGCTTTTGCATAAAAAGTCCTTGGTCACAAGATGGGTGACTGAGCATACAATACATGGAGTAGGAAGTAGGTCTGCCCGCACAGAACAGCAGATCATAAAGGAATTCCTGTAGGAGTGAGTAGCCTGGTCTTACCTCAACAAACTGCCTACGTATGGGCATGATAAAAGGATAGGATTTTGCATCAGAATCTCCTCTTCATCTTCAAGCTAACTGCTGACAGAGTCCAGAGGAAGAAGCATTCCAATAACACTTGATCAACTGGAATATTAATCCTGTGGGATTTAGGAATAATTGCAGAGTTACAAATTGAACAAGAACTCACACCTGTGGTCATTAATGTTATACAGTCCCATTTGTATTGCTACAAAAAATGAGGTGTTATAATTAACTTCTAATAGCCTTCACTTTCCAGGGGGATTAAAATCTATTCTGCCTTCATCATCCCTAGGGCATGAAACCCATTTACAGCAGAGATTATCAAATGGACAGATGCATGTAAAATATTTCAGAACCAGACTCAGTAAGACCTGTGACCTTGATCACCTATTTTTCCTCAGAGCTGTTTGTGGTTTCTTCTACTTTCACCCTTGTATTCTACAGGGACACACTTAGCTCAGCATCATGTAACTCTCAAGCTCTCTTTTTTTGGGTATTATAGATAGCAAAAACTTTTTAGCCTGCTGTTGACAGAAAACAGCTTGTTAGGGAACGGATGCCAGAAACTGAGCCCCCAATTTCCATAGTTATATGTTCCCTTGTATGCAACACCAAAACCAATATATATTGTTCAGTTCTCATCTTGAGCAGTATTTCATCTTTCACTGGCAAATACATCTATGCTGCATTTGAAGCTACTGTGGCTTATAGTCACCCTTTTGAAGCAACACAACTTATACAGCTATCTGAATGTCCAGCTTGGTTTAGCTACAAGCATCGTAGCACTTCTTAAACCTATCAATATAACTGTTTGCTGTCACTCAACACCCTTGGTATATGGCTAACACAGGATTACTACAGAAACTCAAGAGCCTCCCCTGCTGATCTCACATATACAACTCTATAATTAGGAATTCCCACATCATGAGTTTGAAATGCAGAATGTATTCTACTTTGCAAATCCCTCAGTACCCATTTTAATTTATTTCAGTTATGGCTGAATTGAACAATGAAAACAAAAAATTCCTGGAGTTACCTGCAGTAACAGCTTGATTCTAACTTTACTGATAACATAGTCACAGACTATAACCGCAAGAAATGTTTATTTTAATGCTTTCTGCTTTTAATTGTTGTCCTAGTTCCTACTTAAAGTCCATCTTCCTGCTGAGGTTCAAAGGACTTTATAAAGTCACAAAATTCTAGATAGCTCAATAACTAATACAAAACAATAAGCATTATTGTTTCCTCTGGAAGAGACAGAAAGAGCAAAACAGAATGGGTTAGTCACTCAAAGCTTTATCTGGGCAAGGACATGGAGCAAGCCCATCAACGCTTATCAGGTAATAATAGTAACAGGTTTCTGCTATGTACCTTTATGTATTTACATGTATGTCAATATATTTCACAAAATTTGTGTACTGAGGAGTTAGGAATATCAAGATGACACCTGATAGGTATGATTTGCAGCCCCACTGTTAAAAAATATTTATAGTGAAATAAAAATTACTGCTAAATTTTTAAAGAAGGCTGCAGAGCCCTAGAAGAGCATGTTTTTCAGGAAAGAGCTACTTTGGTCTTTGGTTGGGCTTTTAATTTAGCACGTCTATAAGCCATAATAGTTACACAGCTATAGTGATATCTTTTATTAAATAAAAAAAAAAGCTTGGACTTTCCCAAAATCCATTGATATAAAACATATCAAGGCAAATATAGAACAGTTTCATTTATCATGAATGTGTCCACATATGAATGAAAAAATAGCAGCCATTTTTCAATCAAATTCTTAGGGATTTAGATAGCATCACTTCAGATTTTGCTGAAGCTTATAGACCATCAATTCAGTTCTGATTTAGCAGAAAACCTACCACACCTTGATTCATCTTCATCATTTCCTCTTTCATGCTGGCCTTCCATTCAGTTAACAGCTGGGGCACAGCCCGTAGCAATGTGGCTGGAGACACACGTGCCGTGCTAGAAACCTGTCATTCATTCTTCAGTGCTAGGTTTTGGTTAGTCAGTCCATGCAAGTTCAGCATAAATGTCATGTAAAAATAATGCAGCAGAGGAGCAGCAGCATTGTTCACATAGGGGTGTGACTTGGCCAGGTCACATAATTAAACTGGGTAAGGTAGGTAGGACAGTAGAAAACAGGCACACCTCACCATTAGCACCACAGTTAGATTGTTAAGAAGGTGCATTTAAAATCATATTCCACTCCCTGGAGATAATATGAAAGGATAGATCTCTTCCAAAAGACTGATTTCAATATTGTCATTGTGGCAGAAAATAAGGAAACTTTAGAGGCAGAAATAAACTGTGGAGTGCAACTCCTTCAAGTTTAGGGAATGGACATATTTCAGGGAGTGGTAGCACTAAAGACAGGAACTCACTACGCATACTTGACAGAGTACTTTTAGCTTACAAAGGGGAAGATGAGATGCATTTTATCTTTATTTCTCCACAGGAAAGGAAACACAGAAGAAGAAAAAGATGGAAAACTGTATTTTTGCTTCAGCTGTATTTTATGATAGAAGGCCAGAATAGCAGGCAGTGGACTGAAGCCCTGCTTCAAGGCAGGGGACGATGGAACATTTTTCTAACCAACGAAGCAACCAGGAAATTTTCTAGACCATCTGCACAGATACTACAAAGGTTTTCAGTTTTCTGGCTCCCTGTCAGCCCCTCCCACCCCCTGCCTCTGCCCCGCCGTTTTTGACCAAGGCCTCCATGTTCCCCAGCTCAGAACGATGCATACAGGAATTCAGCAGTTTTAGTGATTCTCCCAGCCTATTGCCTGTTTGCACACATAGTTGGGACAGGGACCTGTGCATAAAACCTGTGAAGTACATGTGGAAGATCTGGTTCCATTATATATTTTCTTTGTACAAAAAAGAAGATCATTAGAAGTCATTTAAAAAGAAAATAAAGTGGAAGGGGAGGTATTTTAACCACAAAATGTCAGGTCTTACTGACTCTTGATATCAGGGGACTTTCATCAGGAAAACTTTGGTTCCTCCAGCTCCAGAACACATTCTAGCAGATCTATCTGTATCTACAGTACAGGGAAATTTTCTTATCCTGTCACTCAGAATTGTCTCATTTCTTCTGTGCAGAGGTCATTACGAGAATAGAAAGAGGTAAAATTATAATCAGTGCAGAAGATATTGCTGGGCCTAACTGAAATACAGTTATTAGGAACAAGTGTAGGGAGTATACTTAGTAACAGCTCAACCACAATGACTAAATATTACTTAGGGAAATGCCCCTTTAATGATAGACCCAATCCTAGGAAGGAAATGGATTCACACACCTAACCACATATATATTTGGTCATACACTGTATCTGTGAATCTGGATAGCCACTCCCCAGATTTCCAGTGTGTCATCCTTCAGGCCAGTTCAGCCCAGGAGGAGTATGTTTGTCCTTCACCTCGGTATGGCATGTCATCCAGTCAGCAAGAATGCAACTGATAGTACTATGGTTCTGGGTCCTAGTCACCGAACAAGAAATCTGAACTATTTTAGGAAGGCACTTTCAAGAAGTATCACACTTTAATATCAATCTAACTGCTATCAGTGACTTGGGCGAGTAGAGCAGGATTTCCTGACATTCTGTCTAGTTGATCATAATGTGAAGTCTAACTAAACCCGTGGTTTTTATGTTACAAAGGCTGGTCTACAAAAGGAAATAAACCAGTTTGCAACATCACTTAGAATTCAGAAATTAAAGTTTCTGCTATGAAATGAAATTGTTTCTTCAGGGGAACTATTCCCAACAAGTTTCTCTCTCCAGAGAAAACCACAAGAAGTAGCGAGCACTTGATCAAAAGGCCTCTGAAATGACTTGAAAGCCCATTCATTCACTTCTGTTGACTTATTCCATAAATTTAATCCAATAAGGAGACAAAAGTCTCCATAAAATTCTTCCACTTTCCGTGCATTTCTCAATGTGCCTAAAATTTACTGTGCCTAACACAACTACTAGAATCCAAGGGAAATGAAAAAAAAAAAACCCCAACCAAACAACTCTCCCCCCAAGAAAGCCGTGCACTATTACTGTATTACGACAAACTCTTTGCAGGCTCTGCGGAAGGCTGGTTCTCTTTGGTATCACTCACCACCATTTTATCTTCCTCGTCTATTCAGGTGCTGGGCCCTGTGCTAGTACTTCTGACATGCCTTTGTAAAAAGATTCCAAACCACATCTGTTGATAAAGTCTTTAGTTGCCCAAATTAATTTTAATAATATATATTTAATTTTGTAAGGTGACATTAGCATTAACTTGAAAATTTCATTTCCCTGAATGATGTACTGCTATTCCTTCTCCTAACTTCACATGTCTACACAAGTGCAGCATTTTGCTGCGCTTCTGGCCTACCCAGATTACTTCTTTGAGAAATTTATTCATTATTGGTAAATAGAGCACTATTCCAACTTCTGGAAATCTTTGAGAAGAGTTGCCTGAAAGCTTGAAAAGCTAGCAGAGTGGCTGGACCATTAGGTCTCCTGGAGTTGGCCTAATAGGGTGCATATCTTGAAGCTTGCTTGAGCAGAATCTCATCTTCACCTGGCAGGGAGAAACAGAAGTGGTATATCTCAAGTGACATTTTTAAGTTCTTCCCTGTTGCAGGTTTGGGGTTTTTTTTGCATAAGTATTTAATCATGGAAAGTGAGCCCTATAGGGCTTCTGTATTTCTTCCAAAATGCAGCTTCTGCAAGGGATCTTCTTTTCCTACAACTTTGTCTAAGTATAACTCACAAAGCTTTTTTTTACAACATACACATACAAAGTCACATGCATGACAGCTGATTAACAACGCCTTTTAGTTAGCACAACTTAACCTTGCTGATTTTAGAACTGCAGTATTCTAATGTAAGCAGAGAAAAACAGATATAAGAGGGGTATCGATTATAATGAATGCTTTGAACAGACCTGCCTGGAACACCTATTCTCCCTGCTGCAGAAAAGCATAAAGTGACTCACAGAAAAAAAAAACCAAAACAAAAAAACAATTTAAAAAAAATCAATCTCTAAAAGACAATTGCCCTACTCCTGCTCTCATTTTTACTGGCATCTGTCTGATAATAACGGAGAAGTAAACGGAGGTGCTCTGGATATTAATGTGGGTTAATAGAATTAAAGTAGTACAAAGGAAATATCTTACTGCTTTTTATAATTAACCTGGAGATCCATTGCTGCCGCAGGTCACTGAACAAAGAAGTTCCTTGCACTGAAGGAAGAGATACATACAGATATGTATACAGGATCAGGCTTGGGTCAGACAAAATGGTGAACTAGCTAGCATGAAGTAAGCCAGAGCTATCAATCAGATTTCCCCCATGGCTAGCTATGATCAGAGACAGACTGACAGCAGTCTCCTGTGACACAACTGACATTAGACATGGGGGGAAGGAAAGGAGGGGATTTGCTTTCCTATGGGGCCCTGGGAATTGGCCACTGTTGAAAACAGGATGTTAGACCATCACTCTGTCTCTGGAACTTTCTATATTCCTGCCTCTTACAGAAATATTTACCAAAGGATTAATATATTAACACAAGCCCAGTTCTCCTCCCTCTAAAATCAATAGTAAAATTTCCAGTAATTTCTAGAGATGTTGCGCAGAGGCTCTAATATATTAATACATTAATAGCATGCAGAATAGAGGTCAGATTCCTTGACTACCTTTCAGTTAGCATATTTGGGTACCAGCAATCACTTTGAAACAGCAACACAAAGGTTATAATTCACTGACTTACCCTGTTAAGTAGATATAACTTGAATTCCAGTTTCTGTAGCCACATGTGGTCTAGACACATATAATTGCTTTGGCTGAATTTTCAGCTGTCTTTTGGTAAATACCATCTGATCATTTCAATGTAGAACCTTCCAAAATGATTAGGATTTCACCATGTAGAAATTCTGAAGTTTCCTTTGGGATAGAACAGCATGATTTTGTACAGAGCTTGGTGATACAAAGTGGGGAACCTGTTCAAGTAGAAACTACAGTCTTGGTAACCTGTAACATTTTAGAAATTCCCAATAACATGGCTAGTGTAGGCTGCCAGTAAATCACACACATTTCATCAAAGTTCATGCTGTCCTGTGTGAGTTCTAGAAAAGAGGAAGAACTCTTAAGGCCCATACTGTGAAATGCTGACTGCTCAAAACTCACTAGTTTATGGATGTCTCATTCTGCACATCACAAACAGTATCTTTGCAACTAGGGTGGCCACTGGTACTGATCCATATTCCAGTAAGCAAACATCAAATATATCATGCTTTCAGTGAGTGAGAGATATACTAGGATCTTACAAAGTCATATGAAAAAAAGGGAGACTATTGAGAAAGATCACAAGAAGAAATGTAAATGTTCCAGTCCCCTAATGAAAGCATGAACATACCTGCTTGTACCTTTCTTAGGCTGCTAACGACTTCCTAGGTCAGTGCTTAAGTTAGGTAGAATGAACCCAGGTCTAAAACTGCATTGAAAATGGTTTGAGAATACATTAAAAAGTTGAGGCAAAAGGTAACTTGGTTTCTGGTAAATTCTTTCTGTCAAGTCAGTCAAGCCACAGTCACAAACTACCTCATATTGCCTCCCAGGTCATCACTCAGTAGTATACAAATAGTAGTAGTAATACATACTACTTCATAGTAGTACAAACGTCCAGACTGCATCAGAGCTGCTGTCTATCTTGTCTGTCAGTGGCCAGGATTTTCTGTTTCAGAAAGATATTTAAGAACTTAAGAGGAGATAGATATTAATTATCCTCCTACTCCCTGCAAATATCTCCCTAGATTTCTAATTATTAGAGTCTGGGTTACTTCCTGAACTATTGGTTTAGTAACTCCTCCTAACACATTTTCATGAATAAAGGTTATTCTTACCAGCTACGAACATTTGTTTCTTCCTAAATTTATCACCATCAGCACAGTGTGTCTAATCACGCTGCATAAAAAAGTACCAGTTTTGATTCTTCTTCCTCAGTTCTGGTGATTGTCTCCTCATTGCAGTGTTACAAAACCGCAGAGCAGATGTTATCTATGCTCCTTCTGCCCTTCATAAATGAACTCTTGATAATTCTGTTTTCAGTGCTCTTAGATTCATGCTGTAGTTTTGAGTACTTCTTTTATAGGAAAGCGCCATACCCCTTCTCACATTAGTCACCTCATGGGCCTTAACATCTCAAATGCTTTTTTAACTGTGGCTCTATACTCAAAAGGAACTTTGTTGAGCAGCAGGTCATTTTCCATACAGACTACTTCTTGAACAGCAACCTGGCTGCTCTACATTGTATTTAATTGCTGGAGAATCAATATCCAAGCAGGATTAAATAATTTCCCCCATCTAGCAAGAAATCCTGCCAGAGCACAAGATTCCCTTTAGTTGTTCAATCTCTTTTAGGTTGGTTTGTATATGAAACATCTTTGCACAGGGAGCATCATGATTGACTTCACACCAGTTCCTGCCTGGGAAAACAAGACAAAAGGTGCACTATTAGAGCATAATTAACACAAGGCAATAAGGAGAGTGCAATACTTCAGCTGCAGTGACAGCCACAGCAGGACTCCCTGGCTGCAGTGCAGAGAGATTAATTTTTTCCATCCACACTACACTGAAGCATGCCAGCAACAAAATAAGGCAGAAGTGCCACTGAAGCATTTATCACCTGCAAGGGGTGACCAGTTTCAGGGATATAATTATGATATTATTTGCAACAAACTCCTCTGTTTTGGCAAAATGCATACAATCATAGAATACAGAGAGCATCACATCATTAAACACAATTCAAAAAGGATTAAAACATACTTGCAAAATGGGATAAAGACGTTTGCAGGACTTTTGAGCGCACACCCACACCCCCCTAGCTGTCACCAACAGTACCACTCCGCAGCACTGCCCACTCTCTGCAGCCACTTGCAGGGTTCACTCCCCTGGGCACCTTTGGGGATAAGAATGATGTCTGTGAGCAGCTTGGTCATGACTGCACTTCCCACACTTTAAGCTTTTAAATGTTTTCCATGAAAACAGTCCTACTCCATTCAGAAAACTTTTACCAGCTTTCCCTTTTTGCGTTTTTTTTTTTGTTTCGTTGGTTGGTTTTGGTTTGTTTTTTTCTTAAGAGCAAGAAATGTCAAAGTCTGCTAAGCACAGCAAAGTTTCAGAGCCAAGTTAATGGGTATGAATCTTCCTCTCCCCCTCCATATTAATTCTATGTACGTGCCAATCAAAGTTAAGACCTGCCGCTTCTATCTGATTTTCTCCACTCAGTGACAGAGTATCTTCAAAGAGCCTCACAGATGGTCTCTGGCAGCTGTGCACACTCACATTTGTGGTCAGCAACATGTCACTGCATGTATGCTTCAGTAAAATAATTGCAGTTAGTGCAGGGGGTACCACCAGTATGGTCTGTAACTGGCTGGTATCTTTACATTCTTGAGGACAAAAGCTAAAATGACAAGACTTACAGGTGTTTCTGGAATCAAAGCTCAATTATTTGATATCTGATGCCCTATGCTTGGCAGGCATGGGAGGTACAAGTCTATTTAATCACTCAGTGTGGAGACCTAACTACTCTATCCAGGAGATACGCATCCTGTGCACTGGTGGTAAGCTTAACAACTTACAGAACCGATCTGTTCAGACTCGCTGCACCACTGAGTTTCCAGGTATTCAATTCCCTCCTGCACCTGCACCGCCCTTCAGATGCAACTGCTATCATCAAATAGCAAGGCACAGTGAGCTATATTTACAGTAAACGGAGCCCGATTCAGGGAGTTTCCTTTCTTTGGTTGGTTAATGCTTTATTGGACTGACTTTATTTTTTTTTCTTTCCTCTTTTCGTAGCCATTCTACCTGTTACACAATAAACCATTTACGGTTTTTTTTGCAGAAAATCAGATTTGGAACTCCCCATAAAGCAAGAAAACCTAGACTTCAGGCAGTTGTTCTGCAGCAAAGACACTCCACAGACGCTGCTGTTTACTGCAGAGCCAGCACAAGACCTTCAATCCCAGATGCGTGGCAAGTGAAACAGCTCACCACTTGGAAAGCATTGCAGCATATCACAGACTGCAGGGTCAACACAGAAAGTGGATACAGTGAAATTCTGATTCACTGAAAAATCAGATCCTTGGCATTTCCTCCTAACATTTTTATCCAGGAAGGTTCAATGCAGACACAGTATCAAGTTTTCAAGGTCTAGTTTTGTGTCCCATTTTCTAGGCATGTTGACAAAAGTATGAGGAGGTCAAGGACTGAAGCAACAGCTCAAACAGATTAGAAACCACTCTACTTCAAACTATTAGACTACCCTGTCTTCTTTGGGTGGTTCAGCTTCCTTTGTTTTCCTTCTGGCAAAGGGTTTAAAAAACACATTAAGAGGTTTGTTGGGACTCTGTCAAAAATCTCTTTTACACAGCAGATATAAAATAAAAATGCCACAACTCAGATGAAGCTGGTCTGCCTTGGAAAGGATTTACAGCAACTACAACATGACTGTAGCCACTAAATTTGTGTATCAGTTTTAAACAGGATTATGTTCTCAGGCGGGCAACCAAGATATAGCATTTGCAGCAACACACACCCATCTCACTCTGCCTTCACTGTGTATCTGTGTATGTTTATTTGCTCTTGTATACTCTAGTCACAAATACCCAATGAGCCTTTCTTCCTTAAACAGTGTTTGTTGTACTTTAACCAAAAGACTTGAAGAACAAAATTTCAAGTATACCAAGCTCCATCTCATCTGTAGCGTAGAAATTACATGCTGGCAGCCTCAGCCACGTCAAGTACCAGGTCTCAGTTCTTAACTCCCAGGAAAATACAGGCCAGACTGGGCTGAGACTAGCCAGCTCTGCAGTTGAGAGAGGTCAACTTTTAGTCGACAGCTCAGCTCTTCTATGCACTGGGGAACCGCTTTCTAGAAAGTAATTTCATTTCTGGCACAGACCAAGTTTTCCCAGGGCCAAGTCCCAAACAGTCACATCTCTTTCCATTCCAAGGACAGCAACATTTTCTCTCACAAAAACCCCAAAGAAGTAAACACATCTTTGACAAAAAGAAAAATTCAAGGGAAAATGGAGAGCTACACACGGAATTTCATTCTAGAAAAAGTAAAGATAAAATGTGAGTCATAAAAAATAGATACTTCTGATACTGACAAGCAATTGGGTATCCAAGGTTTCAAAATGCTGAAAGCATTTCTGCAAATCAAAACTACCCATGCTGCCCAGGGGTATGCAGCTAACTGGTCTTCATTAACAGTGCATCCACAGAAAGATCAGAAACGTATGTTGCTCCTTTTCCAGCACTATCATTTGTCTCAGCTGGACTCTCGTGAGAATCTTTGCTGCAAATGCATACAGGAAATAGGCATTTTCTAGCATTACTTCAGTGTTCTCTCTACCACTCTGATCTTGAACATTTACAGTCTTTCCCTGGAAATAAAATCTATCATCCACCCAGCCCAAAGTTAGGTATCTGTAAGTTTAAGATGGCTTAAGCAACATTCAGTTCCAGGCTCTTTAAGAAGAGTAAAGGGAAGACCATAATCCAATTAACGAGAACTGGGTCCCATGTTGATCTTTCTTACTTGTATTTCCCCCGTTACTTCACATTATGCCATTGTTAGGTTTCTTCACAGCCAGACTGCAAGCAACCAGAGTGAAAAGACAGCTTGAAACTAGTGAAAATGGCTTTCTAACCTAATAATAGCATTGTTCATCAAGTCCAAAGAAGCAGAAGTACACAAAGTGAAGAAAAACTCAAGTTACCTGTAATGAGTCCCTTCCCTGTGCTCACCTAGAAGTGTTTATACAGTTTTCCTACTGGCAACTTGGAGAGCTCAAATTTTCATCCTCCACCTGTGCTCAGAATTTAAGTAAAATCTTATATATTGCCTGATCTTCTGCTAATGACATGAAACTTCAGGATCTGAGCAAATTGTTATTAGAAGTGGAGAAAAGATCAAATGTTCCCTCTTACATAAAACATACAGTCTCTGCTGTTTTCACATGAAGTTCACTGGCACTAACCATTACAGGGCTGTCATGTCATGCTTCTACTGAAGCAGATGAGCCCAATTCCCTACTGCACTTGACCTTGTCTGTTGAACTTTTACTCCCCTTAAGTCTTTCCTTTCTTAACACGTAAATCAAAAATTATACAAAAGAAAAATTAAATTAATTTATACACCTTTTTCTCAACAGCCCAGTGCTCACAAACAAACTGTGAAATAACAATGAAATTTCCCCCACTGTAACATAGTAGGGTCAAAGAATTAGATATGTAACATAGTCAGCACCTTATGCAAAAAAGGACAAACTAAAAGTGCTATAAACCCTGTCAAACTCTAAAGAATGTTGCTCTTACAGCAAAGTCTGAACACTTTGTGATCTTGATAACTGAGTTAGAAATTAAGCAGTTGAAACATGTATCTCTACTCATAGGATAGGAAGCTCCAGTAAGCTAAGAACATCAACATTTAATTACTGAATTATGCTGTGCAATCCAGAAAAGGCCTAAAAGCTGAAGCTATTGCACTGTGTAGCTCAGTCAGCAAAGCACATGCAGCTGGTCTGTAAAACAACTGAGGAACGTACATGGCTTCTAGAATAGGTTAGAAAATCAGCTATATATCACAACAGACTATTTAATCAGGAAAAAACGGAAGAATCAGAAGAGGAGAGATCAGAAGAAAACACAGATTAACTAACAAGTTATAGTCTCATCATCAAGAGACAATATATAGACGGGGGAAACCTACCTGTGATTGAAAATAAAAAGCAACTGCTGATGCTGAAGAAAGTATTTGCACAGTACAGGTCTTTCCTTAAATAAACTGCAGTACAGGGGACAGCAAGCTGACAATGACTTTTTATCTTTCTCCATGCACTAAAAAGAAATATGATGTCTGAAGGACCTTAATGCTTTTATGAAAAGAGATGCCTTCCAAACTCAAGGAGATTAAAATCTTATTATATGTGATAGTTGTATTAATAATTTATTACTTGGACAGCGTGTGTGGAGTCTATGGATGACAAGAAGATTTTGTTTGCTTGTTTGTTTTACATTTACACATTTTGCATCTGTATGGCAGTTGCCATACAAAGATCTTGAAGCACATGCCAAATACAAGTTCACTTGTATTCTCCAGTCTACCAATGTAGGCTCAGAAAAACAAAATGATCTGCCAGAGCGTAACAGATTAGTGAAACTGCTCAAAATAGAACTTGGATTTGATTCTCAAAACCAGGAACTCAGTGACCATGCAAGTTCTCTTGAGGCACCACTTGTCAGGAATTGAATATGACGTTATTAATCTTACACAGCTGTTTGGAAAAGCTTAATATTTAGGCAGAATAGAATTTTAATGGGAAGGAATCCTGTTTTTATAGAAAAATCTTTCACCGCATAAAAATGGTCAAAATCTCAGTGGGATTCAAAAGGCCATTAATCCCACAGAGGACAAAAAGTTTACTGTTCATCACAATACTTTTCTAGTGGATGTTTCGCTCTCAATGGAAGTCAACAGGTTAGGCTTATATCAAAAGTGATTTAGCTTGGGTCTGTTTGGTTTTGACATACTATGATACTGAAGAAAACTGAAGTTTCTACGGCTCAGAATTCAAGCCATGTCCCTCATACATCAGAAACACTGATGTTTGTACAAACTTCTGGGGACTCAATGTCTCACAACCATGTTTCTTCACATATTGTCCCTCTTCCTTTTATGGGTCAAGAGCTGCTTCTGAAATGAATTTAAAAGTAGATCCATAGCTGGCAAGTATTGAGAAATAGAGCTACCGACCATTCAGGAATGAGCTGAAATACCCATTTCAACATTTTAGAATTTTGATTTTAGTCATACCATTTGAAAACTCGAAAGAGAAAATGCCAATCCAAAGTTTAAAGAAGCAAACTAAAGACCAGTTATTTTTATGACATGAGGGGTAAGGAGGTCTAATAAGTAGGATCTCACCCACTTGGATCCTGCAGCAATGCGTCTCCCTCCTCCTAACTTAAGTTCAAATGAGAAAAGGAGTCTTCTAGATATTACACCTGCCACCTGCTTTACAAGTTACAAAGAAAGTAGCTACCCAAAAAGGAAAAAATGGAGACACCTTTTTTTACAGCATCTGTATTGCTCAGATAATTGTTTTCTTGTTGCATTTTAAATACATACATCTTCCATATGAAATTCAATTGTCACATCAAGCGTGCACAAACAAAGTAGAACGGAAAGAGATGATGGTTTATTTTAAGTGAATTTTTCTTTTACAGTTCAGTGTAACCAGAGGTAGACGCAATATTAAGTGATTTTGCTTCCAGTGCTTTGAAATAACAGTCATCTATGAATATGAGGGCAGAACACTGCAAATGGGAATCAGCTGTTTAAAGTTAAGCCTATATAAACAAGTGAACGAAACAAAAAAAAATCACAGGAGGCTATATGATGATTGTCAGTTCAGTACAGTGCAGATCTTCTTGGAGGAAAGGATGCTGCCAAAATAGTAAAGCTAGTACTTCAAAAGAAATTATGCAATGTATGCTACTTGAAAATATATGCAAGACTCAGAGTGTTACAACTATGCCAATCATATTATTTCCCCTATATCTCAAACCATCAAAATTAAGTTGAAAGGAATTACATGGCAAGAGAGTCTGCAATCTGCTATGCATGCATATATTTCTGATCCTGCAGGCAGGAGTTTCATTTCATACAATCATATGAAAATGGATACTGCCATTGTCAGGACTTTTGCCTTAACCAAGTCTACCAGCCTCACTTTCAGAGCTGCTAAATCTGTCCTCTTCAGTAGATGCCTTTGTGGGAGTAACAGAAACTCCCAGCAATTTAGTTTATTTTTTACTATTATTGTCCATTCAACAAACAAGCGTGTGCTCATTAAGCTGTAACTGGGGACAAATACTAATACCTTTCCTTAGAATTCTAGATTTGCAAAGGAGCAAAAATGGCCTGGCATAATATAAATGGCAAAAAGTATTTTTGGCAATAAAATGGAATGTGCTTTTAAAATAAGATTTGCAATGCTTTTGTTTTTTTCTTTCTCTTCTTTTAAAATTCTTGCAGTTTGTTCAACAGATGGATCATCCAAGAGGCAGATATTAAAATACTTATGTCTGCATATATGACCATACAATGCAATATATCACAAATAGATGTTCAAGAACAGTGTAGAAAGAAAAATAAAATGTTATGCTTTGTGTTTCCTGTTGCATAAAATTTTGAGATAAATTAATGAACAGAATTAAGCATGTAGTTAATTCAAAGAGCAGAAGTATTTTTACTGGAATAAGTGGGACTCCTTAGAGACTTTAAGATAAGCCTGTCCTGATGCCCTCAAACCAGCAGGCCTGTAATGTTTTGCACCTCTGGTAGTATGGACTCCATTTCAGGAAATAAAGTATGCCAAGTAATAACTGACCTTTATCTCACCCTTCCCTACCATGAACAGAGAGCTTCCCAAAGAAATTTTACAAGAAAGCTGTAGCAAGCCTCACTCATCATGCAGATGTGATGGTCCTTTTAAAGTCAACAGGCAGGATTAACATTTGACATACAGAGTACAGACAATAATAACTTGCACTGGTTTTAACACAGGAATGTACTTCCTGGCTCAGGAAGATTTTTGTGCATTTTGTGTAATGCACAAAATGCGTATATCATTTGCTTCCTTCTTAGTTAAACCCCAAATATAGCAATCAGTGTAAATTCAAGTACTTTACATATGAAACTGATTCATATAATATTTGGAACTTTACAAAATAGTACTGAAGTAGTCAATAAAAAGACCAGGTTTAAAATATTCACAATTTATACATCATTTTCCCTTAACTTACAATTATTAAACAATCGTTTCCTTAATTTTAGGGAAAAACTTTTAATAACTACAAAATGATTTTGAGTTGCTTTCAAAAGGCTTTTTACTTAATTGGAACTTTAGCAAAATCATACTTCCAATGTGAAACATTGCTTATGTTTTCAGTAGCAGTTACATATATATCTCTCTATATATCTCCATGTTTTATAGCTGCTTTATAGTGAAATCCTGTTTTCTTTAATTAACAGTGGAGATCTAGATAAGAAAATGGCACAGTCTGGATGGAAACGTTGTATTTCCAACTCTTTAATCCCTTTATGTCATTTGGTTTCTAGAATATCCAGTTTACTGAAAATTTATGTTAATTTTCCAGTGCTTTCAAGGAATCATGGATTTGATACTTATTTAGATTTTTGTGTCATCATCTTTTGAACAGCTATTTCCTGAAGGTACTTCACAGAGACTATCACCATCCGTGCTGAAATCGTCATCATCATCATCATCAGAATCAGCCAACACTTTACTTGGTGACTTCTTCAGTCTACTAAAACAAAAATACATATGACTTTGCTATTAAAGCTGCATATTTATATGCAGAACACTTATGCAAAGCTTAAAACATTGACATTTTTAAAGGATGTCAAAGAAACCTATGCTCCAATAGGGGTAGTTTATCACAGAGACTATTTTATGTGAAAGAAATGCACAAGAGAATAAAGTAATCATATTTCCAAGTACCTCTAAAGTCACAGAGAGGAGAAACTACGACTTTGCACACGTGAGACAAAGATGGCTGAGGAAAACTAACACAATATAGCTGTACCCTCTCAGTCATTACCAGGAATTTTTTATTACTACAAATGGCAAGTGTTGAGTCCCACCACTTTTTCCCATGTTTTATTCCCTGCCTCAATGACTTTATTCACCAGGTATATCTTGGTATGTAGGTGTGGGCATCTAGAGGACTCTGGAAAGAGCTGGACAACATTTGCAGAGAAAGGAAATGTAGACTTTCTCAAGTCTGTTTCTTAAACTCTGTTTGCTTATGACAGACTTGAAGTTTGCTAGAGGAAGCCCTCAGTTTATGCACTAGAAGAGATCAATCTCATGACTGGTGGTGTAATGTGTAATTTTAAGGTCTGACAAATCATCCTACCTTAATTCCTTCTTCGCAGCATTAAGCTGTCCTTGCAATTGTTCATTCATGTCTAGTTGATCTTCCAGTTCTCTCTGGAGTTTCTTTTTAGCATTTTCCAGTCTGTCTATTTCTTCTTCAGCTTCTTCAACTTGACGTTTCATTGCTTTCAAACGCAAACTCAACTGAAATATTTACATGTCAGCTGATTAGAGGACTATTTTAATAAAGTAATTTTATTCTTCCAGCATCTATGAGAGGGAGAATAAAGACACAACTTTGCCAGTGTAATGACCCTGTAATCCTGTACTTCAGCAATATTTGAAAGTCAGCATTACTTCAAAAAAAAAGTGATAGAAAACGATATTTTAAGAAGAAAAAATAGCAACTAGCAAACATAGCGTTGGTAGAGTAAGACAGTACTGTCTGACAGCAAGGGCCAGTTATCAGTAAAGGAGATTGGAGCTATTAGTGTGTCTCAAGTTAAGCAATTTTACCAGACAGATACTATAAAATATGTTTCAGAAACCAAACAGATTTAAAAAAATTGTTCCCTTAACAGATTTTCACTCTCTAGGCAGAATATTAACTCTTCACTCATGTAGTGACACAAACCATGTTTTAAGCAAGGAATCAACAAAGACCACTGGATGCTATTAGAATATCAATGTAAGCTTGATACTTATAAAAACTACTTTTTGTTAAATATAGGCTTTCTTTAAACAAAGTGGCAAAACATATTATTTGTTGATTTAAATATTTATAGGTACATATACTATTAATTGCTTTATTTTGAAAATAATTATAGCATTGCTTCTGTAAGTGCTTCCTTTTCATAATTTTAGAAATTAGTAAGTTTAGTACTAGACAAAAGAACATGGTGACAATGGGAACTGTGAAACTCACTAAATTCCAACCCAAAGCATTCTGTGATTCTAAATGGGAGTCCATAAACAACAGAGTAATATGTATCCGTATTATTCTCCTATCTTTTATACATGATAATTTATGCTAGTAGGATCAATATCGGATATTTGCATATTAGTCTTTCCCTCTACCTGGTCCTTTTGGTCAGTCAGTGAAAGATGTTCATCATCCACTTGCAACATTAACTCCTTCACTTTTCTCTCAAGTCTGCGGTTACTTAGTTGGAAATTAGCTCTATCTCTAGAAAAAAAAACACCAACCACAAACAAAACAAACTCAAAACAAACAAAAGAGGCTTATAAAAGAAGGAACTGAAATAGTTCAAATCCTGCTGACATAATTCCTTAGCAATCTAAGAATTAAATACTAATGGCCCTTACTTTCATTTACTGCAACATATTAAGACATTTGTTCAAAAGCATCCAAAAGAATTTCTTCTATCTAGAATAAAAAATACATTCCTCCAAAATTAAATAATGAAGTGAACATGCAAATGAAATCATTAAACAGTTAATATTTCTAAGCCTGTTGCTGATACTAGACATTGATAAAATAATGAAGTATGGAACCATATTAGCACTGTGCAGTTTTAAATTTATAAGGCAACTTCTAGTGTGCTTTCAAACAAAAAGAAAATTTGCAACACTTCTATGAAACAGTAACCATTTTAATTTAGTGCTTGTGAGAAAAAAAATCAAGTTAATTATATTAGAGATTTAATATTCACAAACACAAACATGCATGCTTTGATCTTAACTAGTTTCACCTCTCTTCATTTTCAAGTCGTTCTTCAAGCTCTGTGATCCTTGCTTCCATTTGAGCAACAAGTCCCTCTTTACTGGATCGGTAAGAACCCTCCAGGTGAAGGATTCGACTCTTCAGGTCTTTGTTCTGTAGTTGGAACATACTTGATTACAACATGCATGCTCATATTAACAAGTATCTTCTTTATACAAAGTAATTTTCTCCAGGCAAACATAAGGTGATCGGTATGTTTTTAATTTAGTAAATATGAAAAAAGAGAGTGTCAGTGAGATTTTACTGTTTACTACAAACAAATATTCTACCACTGTGCTTTATTAAAAAGAATTTAGTGCTAAGCTTGAGATAAAGTTTTAGGCTTAAGTGAACCCTTGAACTTCAGATGGTTGCAAACCCCTTCCAACAACATTTTACAATATGCTAAAATTTTTCAAATAGCATGGAATCTGTCATTCTCCACACAATTCTTTTGTCAAATTCTGTATTCTTCTCCTGTAACTCACTGATATACGACTAAAGTAAATACAGAAATTACTTGCATCCAGTATTGTTTTACTCTGCCAAAGCTGTTACTGGGGGGTAGTTCCTCCACCTCTAAACTATCCAGTGCTAGCCCTTAATGATAGTTTGAGAACCTTTGCAAACTGCATGATCTGTAAAAGCAGATGCTGTGCACAGAAGTACGCTTTCATTTTTATGAGACTAGGTAATTTAGATTGTCAATGGGGACCTAATGATAAAGTTGCAAAAAACAACCCAAAAAAACCCCAAACCTGCAGAAAATAAAGCTCTTTTTTAAACAGCTTCAAACCGCGACCTTAGATCTCAAACACTAAAAAAGCTATGATAAAAGATTCAGAACTGAAGTATAAGGATGTACATAGGATATACCAGTAGGTGGCATTGTTTTTTCTCTAACGATTAAGATGGGGTTCTTTTCACACAATTTAATGCACGACATTAGGTGTCTGGTATAAACACATTCTTTACATTCCGATTATAAGCTGCTTTATGTTTTTAAAACTGTCAATAACACCATTACTTGCTAAGATAGTTTTTATCTGGATCTCAGCTAGGGGCTATGATAGCAATCTTGCTTTCAGAGAACACTGTGCTGAAGGACAAAGTCTTGCAAAAAGTCAGAAAGTATTTTTCATACTTTTCATCACAGATATTGAAACATGCGAGTCATATTCCTTCCTAGACAACAGAGCAGCATTCTCCATCAGATCTGTATCTTTTCTTTCAGAGACATGTTATTTTTCCCACTTGTTTGCTCCTACAGAACAAAATATTCACCGAATATCACAATTGCTTGAAATTATGATCTAGCTTCAACAGCGTTCCAGAAGTACTAATAAAACTTTTAAGAACAGCTCCTCCAAAAGTGGTTAAAGGATTTACAGTTAAACTGGGTAACAGTGTCTTTCATATTCTACAGTCTTTTCTGTATATGTGCCTTTAAGTTTCTGTATTAATATGTAAATTTTATTCCAAAGCAAGTGTCCCATATGAACTTGCAGATTTCTTATTTTTGATGTCTCTGATCCTCAGATGCACAGATAGGATCTGTGTGGTAGAGAGATACGGGTGAATACTACAACAAAAACATCTTCTTATGTAAACAGAAGTAACCGAGAACCCCATTACTCACCATACCGGCTGCTGTTATTAACCCCTCCCTGTCCAAAGAATGGGCAGCACAGCAAAACCTCATACAAGTACCAGCTTAAGCTCATGGGCATCGATATTATTGTATCATAGACCGATATCATAAAATACACTATAATGAAGGACAGGAACAAGTACGGGAGCCGCAGACCTGCGATGGTAAAGAATCCTGCCAGGATTGTATACAGCATGCAGTGGTTTCGCTGCCACAGCCATGACCACAGCCTTGTGAATAAACCCCACAGCATCGTGACCAGAGATTGCTTAAACAACAGTGCTTATCTTAATTGCGATAGTTAGGGTCAGATCTACCGTTATCCCAACCGTTCGTGCCCCATGTTGGGCGCCAGAATGACTGTCCTGGTTTTGCCCCAGCTGAGGGCCGCACCCCACACAGTCACTTGTTCTTTTAAAAGGAAGAGGGAGAGAAAGTTGGGGGTGGGGGGTGGGGGGAAGGGAAGAAAGAAAGGAGGAAAAGAAACCACAACCTAGAAACCAAAACCCCGCAGGTTGGGATAAGGATAGTTTACTAAAAAATAGCAGAAAACTAGATACATAACAGGAGTTTATAGCACAAAATATATGAAACTGGTGATACACAATGCAGTTTCTCACCAAACCACACAACTCAGGCCGTGCAGCCTAGAGCCGTCCCGGAACCCGACTGTCCCCAAAAACTGCACGTCCCGGAGCCGCCTGCTCCTCCTCCCACCAGCCCCCCTTTATACTTGAGCGTGACGTAACTGGCATGGAATATCCTCTTTGGCCAATTCGGGTCACCTGTCCTGGCTGCATCCCCTCCTTTCTCGTTACTAGGGAAGTATGAAGAACTGAGAAAGGTCCTTGATTGCTTGGCAACAACTAGAAACATCAGGGTGCTATCAGCACTGTTCTCATCCTAACTCCCAAACATGGCATTCCATCCACTGCTAAAAAAAATTAACTCCATCATAGCTGAAACCAGGACAATACTCATACTATGTATGAAATATATAAACTGTGACAAACTTCAAGCTAAAACATGAGGTACAGAAATCAAAAATACTAAGAGAAGACTTAATTTGAGATTATAATATTTTGAGGATCAGTATTAAGATACTCACGTTCTTTATTCTTACTAACACATACTTCTAGCAACACACTATGGTGGGACAGTGCCAGTTACCAAACACAGTATTCCTGAAATGCTTATCTGAATTTCTTAATGAAGGCGGATGCCCAGCCTGTTACCTTGGTAGTATGATGACATGCCAGCTATAATTACCTGTCTTTCCAATGAGATCTTGTCACACTCTAAATCTTGCTTTATAGCCCTTTCCTGAAGTAGCTCAATTCTCATTTGTTCAATCTATTATAGAAAGAAAAGACAGAATTTTTAATTAAAGATGTAGTTCACATTTATCTATATGATACTGTGTGTGTATATACATACACAAAGACATAAAATACATGTATTGGTGCAGTAAGAAAAAAATAATTGCTCTTAGAACTCAACATACATGCTTGATTTTCAGATGAAGTTCATAATTACAAACTTGAACAGAATTTTCTGTTTCAGGAAGCCCATGTTATTCCCAATGCTGCTTCTAGGCATTTTCCAGCCACATTGGGTATTGTTGGTGTTCAGTATCTACGTTCTGTATCAGTTTGAAGTTGCATATTACACAAAACACGACATCAGTCTTCAAACACCTTCTATAGTTTTCTTCATACTTAAGTCTGAAGCTCTGCAATAGCACCTTACCTTTAACCTGCTGCCTAGTCAACTTTAAAGATTCACTTTATTGAACACAAACTGCTAACTGCAGAGAAGTGCCTAGACCTCAGTGAGACGCTCTACAGACAACTCCCATATTCTACATTCATGAGAACAGTAAAAACTCTTTTTCAACAGACTCTGATGCATATTGCATATGAACACTGCTCCTCTCCTCCAATCAGTTTAATGTCTGTTATACCAGGATAGGACAGACTTCAGGATTTGGGGAAGGGATGGGCTTTGTTTTATTAAAACAAAACTTCTGCTACAGTTTCTGTAAATATTTCAGTTGCATCTTCAATAACCAAAAGGCAAGGACAGTCTCCATATGTAAGATGTTTAAAAACTATCAATAAAGAATTAGTTTGTTATCCCACTATCAGACTTGACTTGAAAAATAGGTAAATACAAATTTTGAGGACCGAAGAGAAACTCTAAATTATCCAACAGCTGCTACTGAAACTTCAGGGCTAAAGGAAAAACTTTGTAGTGCCCAGATACCTTTCTTGCTGAGACTGACCTCAAGTCTTTACAAATGCCTTTGCAGGCACAGCTAATGTTACCACAGAATTTGTGCTATCCCCTGCATAATGTTTACTACAATGAATATCACCTGGGGATCACAATGAACATCTACATCAATCACTGTACCTGTAAAAAACCAAACACCTGACAAAGGTTTCACTCACACCATTCTTCCTTGCTTTACAAGTTATGTATGAACTTGCATAAACACACCATCAGTGAGGCAGCTCTAAGTTACAGATTCATCTCGCTGAAAGTCTTTCAAAAGCCATTGAGAATTCTTGCATTAAAAAGTCCAAAAGTAATGCTAAGAATGTGAAGTTGAGCAAGTACTGCACATGAAATTTCCCCTTTGCCCTTTATGTACCAGATTATAATATTAAAAGATATATTTTTTCACTTAATCACATGTTTAAAAAGGAATTTACATTGCTTCTGCAGCATTGCAATGAATATATGAATACAAACAACGGCAGCAATCCATGCACTTGCATATTTTATGTCACAGTATGGTTTCAAAACAGGAGAAGGCATTTCTGAAAACTAAAGGTCGTAAGAGTTACTGGACTGCAAATGTTAGCATGTGGGTCTGTTCTCAACAGCTGGATAACTTGCTAAAAGTTCTCATTATCACACAGAAAACTAATAACAAAAATTATGTTATATATGTTATTCAGTAATACATTATCTCCTATAGTAAGATATTATATATATAAGATACAAGATATTAAGATGCTATATATACACATACAGTAACTGTATTTGTTAATCAAATGTGAGGAAAAAAATTATAATGTGAGAAATTACATAAAAGTTACTCTGCTGTAATTGCTTTAGCCATGCAGACAGACAGACACATGGAAAAAACCTGACAAAATCTGCAGTAAAATCAATGGCTGTTGTGCTCTTACTGTGCTCATAGGCTGTGACAAATTTGTGCAACCTTCCTAAGATCTCAAATTAAGCAGTTATTTAGAGGACAATTACTGTATTTCCAAGATGATTGCTCCTGTTGTTGGACACCTCATGCTAAAAGCAACCTCCCAGAAAAACAGCGGGAGAGAGAAAAAGTACTGTATCTGATTAGGATCAGAAAGCTACATGCATATATATATATATATACACATATACATGCAAGAGCTTGTAAAAAGAAGGGCATCAGGACACAACTCTTGCTGGGGGAGGTGGAAACTGTTTTCAATTATCTCCTTGCACTTTTTATTAGTAAACACATAATTAACATGAACAAAGAAAAAAAAGTGCTTGTCTGCCAAAATATGCTCAAGCTTTTCACTTCTTTCCCATAGGCTCTGGATATGCACCATGTGGAGCTTTGTGCTTCACATTCTACCTTTCCTCTATCTAATATATTCTAATTACATTAAAAGAATAAACTATTTCTGCTGCTTAAAGCAACAGTTATCACAGCTGGATCTGAAGAATGGTAACAACAAAGACTTGAGAAAAGCAATAGTATCGGATTTTACAAAGTTTTAAGAGCAGCATTCTGTGCCAGCTTTCAGATTAGAAGCAGCTGTTGAGTTCACTATCAGTGAAAGCAATTTGATTTCTAAAAATACTTTTGATTCCATCATCACTGTTTACCATCTCATACTAGGTTCACAGCCTATGTTTCTTGTTAATAGCTACATAGGGAAAAGTAAAATATATATACACATGCAATCCTCAAGTATGGGACAGAAAAATGGTTTAACAAACAAACAAGCTAAAGTCAAACAACTCTTTGATCCTTCATAAATGCAAAGCAACCTTCGTATCCATGTCTTCATTCGTTGGCTTCCCACACCTGAAGCCAGCTAAAGAGCTTGTATACAGGTATCCATTTGGAACACTTTAGCAAAAGGAAGTGAACGATGCTGTCAGTGCAATTTTATCCTTCTGCTTGCTAAAGTTAAGACTCAACGGGCAGCTGAGCGCTCTACTTTTCTATGTGCATGTTTTTTTGACCCTTTTGCTCTTTACAGAGTTGCTAATACCTTATCATTTAAAAAGGAATGGGATCTGATCCACCTTTCCCCCAGTTTTTTTTTTTACTGCTTCCACTTTGTACTTCTGGACAGGGATGGGAGTCAAGAACATATCTCATGCAGCCATTCCAAGACTCAAAAGGGTGTTTAAATTAAAAGGATAACATTTCCTGGTAAACGAAATGAAAACTATCAGCCTTGCCAATGTTTATTCAAACACTTAGCTTTATGTAAAATAGAACCAGTTGTTTCAATTTGTTTTTACTAGAAATTTGAGTATTACAGATCATTATCAGTATACTAAAATAACACATTTATAATTAAAAAAATACAGAAATGCAGATATTACCAAAACAAATCCATTATTATTTCTCCTATCATTATAAATGCTTAGTAGACCCTGAAATACTCTTTAGTAATTTGACTACTTAGTCATTCTGGCATAAAATAAAACAAAGCAACCTTTGTAACTCATGTGTGAAATGAGAAACTCCAGACCTCAAAATAAACAAGTCTTTTTACCTATTATGTAACATTTTGGTCACCCATCTGTATTTTAGGTTTCCATTCAGTTAGCAAATTAACTTACTGTAGAACCCACTAGTGCAGCTATGGTTCTTTTAACCCAGGCTACACAGACATAGACTCAGGTACTAAAGGGTTCCTAA
Organism: Porphyrio hochstetteri; assembly: GCA_020800305.1. Lineage (NCBI taxonomy): Eukaryota > Metazoa > Chordata > Aves > Gruiformes > Rallidae > Porphyrio > Porphyrio hochstetteri. Next base: position 6,312,829 of record CM036915.1, on the reverse strand, counting down.
CTTAAAAATACCACGACTCCACATTATTATGGGTCTGTTACACTCTATTTCACCCACTGACTCAGAGTCTGCACAGTATCAATGAAACAATTGCCAAAAAAACTATACTGCAATCAACTAGAATGTCAGTAACCCAAGTAACGGTCTCTTGGTGTTTCAAGGATGCATGAAGAAGTAAAGTTCTAATTCACTTTAAAACTCTCCAGCTATCTCAGTGAAATACATAATGTCATTGAAGATACAGAAGCTAAAATGTTGCTTTTTGTTCTGCATCTAAAATTAAAGCTATTAAAAGAAAGTTATCCAGTACTTTTTTCGTGATCCTAATAATAATTGTTCTTCATCACTATATAACAGTTTGAAAACTTGTTCAAGTACCTGTTCTCTGCATCTACTGATCCTCTCAGACAACAAATCCGAATTAGTCTTTTCTTCATCAAGCTCAAGTTCAAGGTGAGATAGCTTGTCCTAATTGGAATAAAGAAAAGTAGTTTCAACATACTGCTATTCCATCCTCTTCAGATTGCTACCAGAGAATTCTTCCTTAAAATTTCAAGGACTCAAGACACCTGAAAGACTAGGCCTGAAAAGTGGAATTCCTCCAAAAAACACATACAGAATATAGGTAGATAAGGCTTTGCAATGAACTTGTTTGTCTAACAGAAATAAAATAGAAGATTCATTACCTTTTTTAATCACTGTCACCAATTTCTAGAAAATAAGATAAATTCTGTAATATTTCTAGAGATGGTTTTTATAATGTCTAAGTTACATTACACATTTAGAAGACAAATTTCTTTTCATACCAGTACTGTGGTCTAAAAGTGTTTCTTTATGAAAGTCAAATGGCAGCTTAGTTGAACTGAACAGTTATGAAGCTAACCCTGTAATAACATTATTAGTGTAACCATGTCATTTAGGTCCTGTGAAATTAATTGATATTAGATGTTTAATAGAACTTACATTTCTAAATACTTCTGAAGATCTGAGTGACTGGCCTATGAATGACAGTAATAGAATTTTGCCTAATAAACTCTATAGAAAAATAATTAAAATTTCATTAAAACAATGAAAGAACAACTGCCATTTAGAACACATCATGCTACAATAGGTACGCTAACAGATCACCTTTAGAATATACCCCAATAATTCCTGTAGTAGTACAGCATGGGCCTTCAACAGCATCAAGTTACTTTATTTCTTCTCAGGCATAATCTACATTGAAACACCAAAATTATTTTAATCAGTTCTAGTAAGATACCAAACCTTAAAAATGTCTTTTACCTCCATAAGTTTAATTTGTCTTGCCCGGTCATCTTTTAAGTGGGTTTTGGCTTCCAGTTCATACTCCAAGCCTTTAACAGTCTGTTCTAGCAGTTGAGTTTTCGTTATTGCCTCATCCTGAGCTCTCTGGTGGTCCCTCAAGTTTTCTTCCATAAGACGCATCTGAAACAGTAAGACTAGAGTAATACACTTTATACTGAGAGGGGACTGACTACAAACATCACTGATCCAGAAGCAGGACAAGGATTGCATTGAGTTATAAGCTTTTCACAGTAATTTCTGGTTTATCCACAAGATGGCACCAAGAAAATAAACTTGTGTTTAACATCAGATCAAAAGAGATGCTTTGCACTACAGGTTTTACAGCAACAATTATACATGGAGTTTTGGGGAGTGGATGTATTTATTTATTTTTACCCAGTTAGAGCATGCCAACATTTTTACAATTTTCTTAGTTGCATCTTTTGAACTTTTGCAATGTTATTCCTTTCTTTTTAGGCTACCAATACCATAGCTTTTAAATAATCACGTAGTCTATAATATATGTCTGATGACATAGAAACACAGCATTTTACCAATGACATAACTTGTAACACACATATATGTATCAGCATAAAAGCAGGGCGATTTGTTGAGGACAGAAATTTACTGCTCTACCAACAGCATGTACTCAATAAAACTCAAACCTTCACAGTACTTTGACAAATATCTAAGTAGTAAGAGGGGTTTTAGGTGAGACAGCAATCATTCCTTATACTTGTAACATGTACATAAGAAGATATACTTCAGCATACAGTCTTCTGTATCTTTCCTCTTACATTAGTGATGGAGCTGAGATAATATACTGGTGACTGAGTTCGCTACCTAAACACCGGAACATCTGCATGACTTGCTGAACAGCTAGTTAAGTGCAGAGATATGTATATTAATAACAGTATTTCATACGCATTTAGTGTTTCAGAATGACATTGGATTGACAGCTTTCAAGATTAGTATCTTCTATGTATCTACAGAGAACATACAAGAAACACAGCAATGAAGAAATCCCATACTGCCTTGCAAGCATGTTTCATACATTTTCTGCCAGAAGAAGATGCTGCTCATGCTGCCACGATCATTACAATCCTTTGGATATTAATGAGACTCAAAAAGAATGTTTTGTGCACTATGACACCTACCCAAGGGGATTCTGATAGACAGCAGGCTCATTCAAGTTGAATAAATCTATCTACTTGTAATTCATGTTAAACACAGAAGCGATAATAAAGAAATTTCAATTATCCTGAATATTTAGATTCTCTAAGAAGAAGTCTGCTGTTTAGCTTCCTCATCCTCTGTTTTCAGATTTTGTTTCCTCTTTTGCAGCTAGTTGCCATACTACAATTTTAAAGCCCTAGGATTTTAAATACTGCCTCATGTAGATGTAGTATTCCACAACCAGTATTACTTTGGCCTTTATACAGAGTTTAGATTATTTTTGTCAAATAATGGAGGTTTCTTTTGTTCCAATTTTTTCTATTTGTTTTGCATTTGTAATAGATAGTACTAGAAATATTTTTCATAATAACTGTAAATACAGCATGTATAAATATTTACACATGCACATTTTGAGCTGTCTATTCTCATTTATACAACTGAAAAGCAACATTCGCAATATCCCAGTTTTATCTTCCCATTGCCATGAGTTTGCAGCCTTTCACAAAGGCTCTCTTCTAAATATAGAAGGAAGACAGAATAATAAATAGGAACTATACTTTCTTCTATTGCTGTTATTTTAAATTGAATTTCAAACAAGTTTGGTAAGGGGAAAGTGCAACAGACAAAAGCAGTAAGAGAAGTTGTAAACTTAAAAAATTAAACTGTTAAATTCTTCTAAATACAGAAAAGATCTGTGACTAGTGTATTCTCATAGCTTTTCCAATTGCAGCACAAGTATATGCAGATCATTAAAAAACTGGACTGCCTTTAAGGGAAAATTCACACACTAAGAGGCCGACTGGTTAATTCTTGGTTGCACTCACACCTTCAATTTAAATCTGCAACTTGGGTCACATGAAGGAAGAGAAGATGTATGTCAACTCCTTTAGAACCAGAATTTGATTTTTTTGTTTGGTTGGGGGATTTTTTTTTTTGGGTGGAGGTGGAGGTTGGGGTCCTTTGGTTTTTGTTTGGGTTTTTTTTACCCCAGATATCTGCTGGTGTTTGGGGCTTTTCCCCTTAATTCAAGACTATTTTGAGATTCTTAATTTCTTCAGTAGTAGGCATTAAAAGAGGAGATCATCAATAGAATCCTTCTCATATCACTTAAGACAAATGCGTTGTTTGACAAAATAATGTATCTGTCAGTCTTCCCTGGCAGAAGTAGCACCCTGATCTTCATAATGAAGACAGAAACTAAAAAAGCATGCTGGTGGAGATCAGTCTCTCGTGAAAAAGTACACACAAAAGCGTGGTAGCAAACATTCATTGTCCTGAAAACTATCTGAGCTGAGTTCTAGGTCAGAGGGCAGAATTTGTCACTGAACGTAAGAGTCATTACCTCATCTTGCATTCTCATGGTTGCCAGGCGTGATTTTTCTACCTCGAGGTTTTTCTCTTTTAATTGTCGCTGCACGTCTGCAAGTTCCCTGCGATTTTTCTCCTTGTATTCATCAAGCTGGTTCTGAAGCTCCAGAGTTGATGCTCTTGAGACCTCTAATATTTCAGACATCTGGGAAAAATGTACATATATTTTTTTCCCCTTCAACACTGCTACGAAAGCTTCTATCATTCTTTACACAGACAAAATTTTTTTTTCTAGCTTTGATATTCAGTTCAGTATTTTTAAATGGAAAATTTATCAAACATGTTCCCAAACAGATTAATTTATATGCAAAGTATGAAAACAAAAAAATGTAAGATTACTTTCTAATAGTATGTGTGGCAAAATTATTCTCTTTTTCTCTATCAGCAGTTCTTCCAGCTGACTGATGTAATGAACTGCAGGGACACTTCAGTACATCAATAGTAAGTTTACGTTTACACAAAGATGGCAAAATAAGTCTAATGCAGGAATGTTTTGAGAATTAGCTCATAAATTCTGAAATACTGCTGTAGCTTAAATGAGAAATTAACTGAGATCTGGGATCTTGTTTAAACAAAATAGAATTGTTTTACAGCAGTATTTTGAGACAGTGGTGTTCTGATCACTGTTGCAGCCCTGAAAGCTTTTATTGATAGTCTCTAGGTTAAAGAGACTAATAGTTTTTGCATTTCACTTTTACACAGTTTAAAAAAAAATTATCCTTTACAATTTTACAGCTCATTTGCTTCTGTTTGTTAGATATTCAGATTCCTACCACCTCTTTGGAGTAAACTTATACCTCCTCCTGTAATTTTTCAACAGTCTTGTTCAGTTGGCACCGTTCATTCTCCATTTCATTCTTTATCTGCTTTAACTGTTCCTTCTGCTGAGTTTCATCTTTTAACTGCTGAGTTAACTGTTGCCTTTCCTGTGAAATACAGCGGATGTTCTCCTGCAGCAATTAAAAAATATATAGAATTAAATGTAGACCCTCTTTTCTAATGCCTCAAAGGAATGTTATATAACTATCTCTGCAGCAGTAATACCACCAGATATTGTAACATTAAGACAACCTTACACAAAACAAAACAAAAAGTTTAGGGAGTTATAGTCGCTAGCCATCATAGGAAAAACATTATTTTTGCAATGAGGTGCTTTACCCTTCCTATGAATTCCTAAAACACTGTTACAATATTCACAGGACCAAACCTAGACCCTTGTCATGATTCTGTCACATGCAAAGCAAACATTTTGCTGGAGTTGCACACGTCAGCAAATTCTACCTCTTGCACAACGTTCAATAAGCATTTCAGGTTTCACATTTTTCCTGTAATGCTCCCTTTCAAAAAGACTTCTCAAAAACCTTTATTCCTAGGTAAAAAACCAAAAAACACAAAACACAAACACAAAAAACAACCCCAAAATTCCCAACAAAAACCCCAAACACAAATCTGCTTCTACAATGAGTGAGACTAGTGAAAGTTATTTCTTCCTGAAATAACTTTTGCCATTAATGTTCAAACTAGACCTTCATTACCTGGATTAAATTTTGAATGAGCTCCAGACCTATGCTGTATGCTTACCTACCACAACTTTCAAACATGCCTGTAGCTCATTCAGGATGTTTACGAAGTTACGACCTTCCAACTTCTAAACATTGTCCATCAGCAAACTAACTGTCACTAGTTCATTCCAATACAAGAAAAGCAGTTTATCTTCCATCTGCATGTTGGGATTCTCACCTCTTTTGCCTACCTCCATAATAAAATACCTTAATGGCCTTACTCTAAGTATGCATTGCAAGATTAGAAAAAGGGTTTGTTTTTATGAAGTCAGAGAGGCACCATTAAATTGATTAAAACCAGATTATGGACAGTTTAAATTGTTCCAACAGAAAAATGTAAACAATTTAAATCACCTTAAATTGTAAAAACCATTAGAAAAACATTGGTTTACCTTTTAATATTGGAATAGTTTTGTTGAGTATCTGATAACTGTGATGCTCGCTTTTAAAAAAAAAATTAAAATGTGAAAACACAGTAGTATTTCTGAAGGCAATATAGGTCAGAGTCTCAATACGTAACTGCTCTAAGAGAAAAAATAGTCACATATTGAAAGGTAGAGATTCCTTCAGACTTATTGTCTGTCTTACATCCTCTTGTATAACCTTTTGTATCTCTGATACAAAAAGGAGTTATGGTGGTTGCCCAAGAAGTGTACACATAACCCTAAAACATGCTGGGAGCTAAGAGATGTTGTTTTGCAAAGCCTAATTCTACACCAGAATTGGTTTAGCAGACACCAAATGATTTTAAGAACCTTGCAAAGGTTCAGCTTTAGCACTTCAGTTCTAAAAGCTCCTGAAGTCTTGGGACCCTGCTAATGTGCTATATTTGCACTGGTTATAAAAACTTCATGTGCACCCCCCCTCCATCAGCCTTTCACAGATCATTTAACTTTACTGTTTATTTACACATCCTTGAGAAACAAATTGTGCAGACACAGAGCAGTGAAATACATTGTGGCAGAATAATAGTGCCAGAAGGATGCTGTTCTCCATTTCCAGTTTGCTGAAAAGGGAAGTAAACATCAGAGGAAATCTGGTCACTTTACTTCAGAGTTAACAACAACAAAACCAAAACTCAATGATTATTAATAGGAGAAGTTTCAACTAACTAAGACAATTACTAATTATGAGTAATTACAATATTTTGAAGAAAACAATAATTAGGGGGCTTGATGAAAGCAGTGGATCACCTCACTTTTCATCATGTCAGGTTAACTTTTGTCTGATTTTCAAATACGTAGCCAACTGAGATGCCCAAGATGGAAATTTAGTTTTTTACTCCTTTGAACTATATTCCAGCATCCTGAAAGGAAAACGTAATTTTTATGTATTGTACAACCCCATTTTCATCAATACATTTTCACTGTTACCAACAAAGGATGATAAAACAAACACTAACTACATTACTAAAAAGGTGTGGTGAAGTTGTAGTCATAATTATTTTAATAGGCAATGCAATTCCTAAGTAACTGACCCTTTCCATGAAGGAACTGCAGTTTTACTGAGCTTGTTTTTAGCTAGTTCAGTAATAAACTGACAATGGCAATGCTGCTTCAGAGTATCATGGGAGCCGAGTGCTTCACGCTCTCATTCCCCCAAATCTACTGGATGTCTCTCATGTCCATGTCCCTATTGTGATTCATCAGTATTTGCTGAGCCATCTGATCCAGTAAAGATCCAGTCACTTTCCAGCCTCCCATTTATTAGTGATGGGAGAAAGCAAAGGCTTCTGTGGGAACACAAAGTACAAAACTGAAAAAATTTACATGAGTGTTGCTTCTTACCAAATCAACAAATTTTTAATGCACAATCAAATGGTTCACTTGCACAATCACTCTCTTTGGAAAAGTGTGTAATAGCTGACTGCTCTTTGGGCTTGATGAATTCTAGTTGGCTGGAAATGCTGGCTTTCTTACTGCACCATTCTGCATCATTTTCTTCTCAAAATTTATTTAATAGGTGTCCATAGCATTATCTGTATTATTTTTCTAGTAACTACGCTATGGAATCATGTATTCTTCAAATAGTGAAATTACCACTAAAGCATGATAAGATTCTTGTTGTTTTGTTAGAGCATAGCCAGCAGAAAACTTGATATGCTTTCAAAATATAGGGTAAAAATTAAAACTGAACATTGCAAGAGAAATTGTTCTTATTTTAATCAAATCCCTGCATTACAACAGATACTGTTTCCTTCTTGTGGTATTATTCAGGGGAAATACCGTCATATATAAATTCTCATCAACAATCCTTTTCCTTGGGCAATACAAATACAGTATTCCCCTTTTCTAGATTAGCTGGTAAGAGAAAAATACTGATAAAAGTAGCATGCCTAGCTCAACATTAATATTTGAAATGGACTGCTATGTGATGCTAGAGATAACTAAACTTCTAGTTATACTGCTTTGCTTAACTCAAGTATTAAAAACCATGTTGTAAAGGACAGCTTCAATAGACAAGTTAAGTATAACCTCTAATTCGAGTCTCCTTCACAGACTAAAACTCTTGAGTACTTTTCACTGGAATTGGCTGGCCTGTCAGTTACAGTCTAACCACAAGTCAAGCAAACAGTTTGTCAGCTGCCAATTTAAAGCTCATCTCTAGTTGCAATTAATTACTTTGTGAATAAGCTTTAGTGTTATTTCAGTGCAAGTGAGGCCAACCCCGCAGTATTTTTCAGTTTCAGGCTGGTGGATGAACAGTGGTCCAGAAGACAGTCACCATAAGGTAACAACAGAACACACTGAATTTCCACATCAAGAAAGGAAAGAAAACAAAATGTCGGGGGAAAAAATAGTAACTTATGTCCATAGCAACCTGTAAATTTACTGCAGTACTTCCCTATTTTTTCCAAACAATATTAGCTGAAACACAAAATTAGTAATTTCTTTCAACTCATAACTGAAAATTAAAGAATGTATTTCAAGTACAGTGCTCTGCAACACTAATTCTCTGTGCCTACCATTGTTTACTACAATGAAAAGATAAGTGTCATCTTTTTCCACCCATAGAAAGGATGACGTATTCTGATTGTTTAACAGCACACAATACGTGGCACTACCACTCATAATGTTGGTATAATAGATATTTTTAGTATACTGCAGTACTATATATGCTATAGTTAAGGTGCATAATAATTACATTAAACTATTTCCTTTCCCCAAGAGAGTTCTCAAAAAACCTTCCAGAAACGTTAATATGTATTTCATTTCTTGAAACAGACAACCACATAGAGGAGGCTGAAAGACAGGCTGTAACACAGCATGACACACTACAAAAATATTCTACTTGCCTGACCATCCACAAAGAGAATTTCAGTATATACTGAGGTTGATTTTAGACATTAAAACGAACTGGCTATAATTAAGTGTATTCCAACTTCAACGTTCCTGAGTAGGAATTTAGTAGGAAAAGGAATAGATTTGGTTATGTTTACAGTAAAGATGCTACAATTATATTTGTATTGTCATTATCTCTCCTACACTAGTCCACCATAAGAAGTCATTTGTATTATGAAAAAGCAAGATTGGCCATTCAAAAATTAAGTTTCTACTGTAATAAACATAATTACTATGCCAAACTTTGTAGTCTAAATTGTCAAAGGTAACACAAGGCAAAATCAGCCTACTGCACAATACTGTGCATTAAAATAAGCAAAAAATCTAAAAGACAGAAAGGCTGAATTGTTCTAAACAAAAGAGACCACAGATTACATCATGAAGTCTGTTAGTGCTCACATCCAGTGGACAAGAAGAGTGTAGAATCAGAACGAGGTTCAAACTCGATGTGCCAGAAATAGGACACAAGTTGTGAATAAAATGACCAGATAGATTCTTCTGTGACCTTTCCTGATTAATTTGGAGAGCCAGTGTGAATGCAGAATTACTTGGCATGATGCTCACAAGGACATGTAAACAGCACACACCTTTCAAGCATCTTGACTCAAAGGTAATCAAGATGCAGATTGCATTGATTCACACTGTACAGAAAGGTAAAGCCAGGTGTGGTAAAAAGCAGTTCTTAAAGAACAGTGCAAAATGAAAGTCAGTGATGAGCAATGGGCCATCTATCCTGACCGTGCAGACCATCAGCAAAACATACAAGCAAATGTGGAGAATCAGTGAGGTAGAACAGATAGCCAGATTTAAAACAAAAAACAAACAACCCAAACCAAAACCAACACAGATGAAATACTTATCAATGTAGCTACAATGAACATCAGCTTTAAATATCATTTTGTAGAAATAAAACTTCCTTACTCATACTGTTTAAACCTTATATTCTTGAAGTACATTCCATTTTAAAGACATGGTAGTATTTTGTTGTCGCTTCTTTTAACCTTAATTAACTGGATCATGAGAACATACTGGTTAATACAATCTTCCCTTGGTTTATAATCCACTTACAGATAAATTTAATTTTCAGATTTTCAGAACAGTGTAAAATTTGTGAATATAAAAAAATTTAAAAGGATTGCTAGCAGTGTACATGTATCTCGTTTTTGAGTCTGACTTGTCTGATAGAATCACTTAAAAACATTGCTTCTAGAAGCAAAACTAAGACAATTCTAAACCATTGCCTACTGTAGAAATAGATGCTTCTTTAGCACATGGAAAAGGTGAATACAAGGAGGACAGATTAAGTTTGTAACTTTTTCAGATACAGAACATGATGTCAACAGAAAGAGATTTAAGATTTACACACAATCATCTCCTTACTAAACAGATCTTAGTTTTCACTCCACCTGATCATTCCATCTTTACTCACACAAAATACTGCCAAGATCCCTCTCCACTGGACTGAAGCAGATGCATTCTCCCCATGATTAATTCCTGGGCTGACCTGAGACAAAGCATATCCTTTTCCTGAATAATGAGTAGAGTAAGAACCAAGGTGGAATGAAGACTGCAAATTCTAGTGATACACATTAAATTTCTCTGGTTTTGTGATGAAATATACTAGTTCCAGGCCATATCTGCAAATAAGACAGGTTTGTAAAAAATGGACAAGCCAATTTTCTGATATTTGTCTACTACCAGTATTTTTGTTTATAACAAATTACAGGTTTTTCTTCTTTTATGTGTAAATACCTATAGGAGAGCTCAGTGATCATTCAAAACAATATATAAAGCCTTATGCAGTTTATTTTGTGATTCATCTCCCTGAAATTTTGCTGGCTCTATAAACCTAAAAAATAGCTTAACAAGAAAACAATCTTAATTAGATGATGGTATACTTTCAGGAAGCATTTGAACATTGATTGCAGTGAGGTCTGGACTTTAAAACACAGTATACTTCATAAAGAATGAGATGTTACTCTGCAGAAAGCAATGGTGACTCAGGTAAACACACAGGAAATTTAAAATTTAAATATTTCAAATTGCTCTTGTTCTTACCTGCGCATCTTCTAGTTGGCTTTCTAAAGACTTTTTTAACATTACCAATTCTTCTGCCACCTTTTCACCATGTTTCAAAGTTCCTTCTAATTGTTGCTTCTCTTCCTGCAATGATACATTTTGATACACTTAGAAATAGTGGAAAGGCTTTAATCTAACAAGTATGTTCACTCTGGCCTATCACTTATCTTCCCAGTTCCAGTTACATTTCACCAGTGATAATCAGTGTAAAAGCCAGTGTGACTGGTTTTCACTTAAGAAATCTTTCCTATACACGTCAGCAAACTGCATCCTGCTTCTTGACAACTTGTTGGTTTTACCCATCCTCCTCTTTGGCAGTTTTTGTTCTATAACACATCCTTAGCAAACAGCAATGATATTTAAGGAGCTTGTTTTCTTAACTTACCTCATATGTCTTTATTTTCTCCTTCACTGATTTTTCTTCTCCTTTCATATTATCAATTTGTTTGTGTAACTCTTCAATTTTACTCTCTAGCTCAGTAACTATTCTCTTCAACTGTTCATTTTCCTCAGTCAGCTCTCTGACTTGATTTTCAATACTATTTCGCACCTCTTGTGCAGCATTTCTTTCACTGGCAAGGACAGCAGCACTCTAACAAAAACAAGTAATATAAGGTAAAACAAAGGAAAAAAGAAAGTATTTTTCCACATGTTTAATACAGCACTACAGCAAATATAGCTAGAATGTAACATTAAAATGTCAACAGAGAATGTAACTTAAAGTCTGTGTGCATTACAAATGTTATTTTTGTTATTCACATTACTGTGGGAGAACACACAAGGAACACTTTTTTCTTCTCAGGTATACCTACGTGCTAAAGTAAAATGCAAGACCTGAACAGTCTCATGCCTGCCAAAACATATTTTCAACCTCAAAACTCTTCCTTTTTACTGCCCTAAAATATTTTCAGTACCAAATCCCATTGCTAGGTAGGTTCCAAGTAATCTAAAACACTTAATAGACATGGAAAGCCATATGGACCTTTCAGGAAGAAAATATTGAAGAGTGTCTTCCACAGCAACACAAAAATTTAGGCACATCTCATCCTACTGCTTATTCCAAGCACTAAGATATACAACACTCCACATCCATTAACTATTGTGGGGCTGCAGAGTAAATCAACTTAAGAAACAGTATCAGCAGTAATATATGCACACATAGGAAAATGTAAACAGATCTTGAAACTAAAAAAAGTGGGGGAAGGTGTTACTGTGTTAAAGCCCTAACCCATTCAAAATGTGGTCCTACAGAGTGCTGTGTCAGCATGGAAGAGCAGATGGTGAGCAGGTATGAACAAGCAATAGAGGACGGCAATACCACAGTGGTATTGGTGCAGCTTTACCCACGTATCATAGAGTCCACACGTGAGGCTGTACCGATTCAGCAGTAGTTCTGCCTGGTTTTCAGCTACTGCCTAAGGATGGAAGGAGGTTAGCTACAGAGTTAAACTTGTTAAAAAGACACACTTTGTATTTTTTCAGAAACTCAAATTAATATACAGCACAAACTATAATCTACTCATTGCTGTTTATCACATATGGTGATAGATTCTTTTTTTTGGCAGGGTAACTCGCCACAGCATGTGACTTTATAGAACTAATTGTCACCTTATTCTTGCCACCTATCCTTTAAAGCACACTAGCATTTATAGTGGAAACCATGAGTGGAAGGAAGTATGTGTCTACACTGTTAAACTATCTATACTGTTGTGCCATAACAGAGTCCAGGTACGTAAACATTTAGTTCTGCTGAGCAAAGAGCTGGAAGGATTTAATTTCTGCTCTTGATTGACTTGGCAGTCAGAATCCCCTCCCAAGAACATCATCTGAGTTCTTGCAGTTCTTGCTCTTGGGTATTTAGGATCTGATACAAATACTCTGTACAAAGATCTGGTTCTTATGTACAGGTTTACTGCCTTCTACACTAAGACTTTAAACAACAGCAAGAACACCAGAAAAGACATATAAACCAATCTAGACCAGCATTCCCTCCAGTGGCCATAGCTGATATTTACAGACAAAAAACCAAAGAACTACTACAGGGTGAACCTTTCCCTGTTGCATACTCCAAGCTTTCACTGTTTTTCCTCCATAAATGTGTCATCCATTAATTTCTTTTATCCCTTTGGCCTTCACATTATCTGGTGACAATAAGCAATTCTCATTAAAACATTAATTACTGAAGCACAGTATTTTTGCACGTGAGATTTTATGTGGCTAAAAACAAAACAGTTTGTTAAGAAACTATTTTGTGAGATATTTCACAGAAGCATGAAAAAAAAATCACTTTCCAGAAATGCTATTTTTGATTGCAGCTCCTGACTTTCCCCTCCCCATCCCCAGAAGGGGTAAGCAAAGTTATATAAAAGAGTGTTTACAAGTTGCGCCCTCACTCGGTTGTTTTCTAGCAAGGAACAGCTTTAAAATCATGTAAATTAGTTTGATAAAGTAGTAACTCAGAAAACACTCAGACTGTCTACAGGGTCAATGAACTTATTATACAAAAACTGGCAGCAGAAGTAGGCTGACAAGTTCTGGTCTTTTGAAAATACTGAAAAAACTTGTTCTTCTAAGTACATGATTAGTGAAAAGCTCTGAAATAAATCTCTGTTGATGCTTTAAGTTCTCACATACTGAAATTTCAATAACATTATTTATATATTCCTTTATTTTTTGCTTTTTGCATGCAGCAAAGTTTTATTAATTAGCAAGCACTCCACCAGTGGCTCCTTTTTGTCTCATTTCCCCTTTCTGGAGCTGAATGAAAGCAGCTGAGGCATGCTGGGGAGTTCAAGGAAAGGAATGTTGATTTGTCTGTTCTTTTTCATCCAACCACCTACGCAGGGCTGCACAGTAAAAGAGGACTGCAGCAGACCCACTCCGTACCTGAAGATTCCACTACCTCATCTACCATGGTTTGCTCTACTTTCCAACACAGGAAGCATTATTTACTTAACTGCATATAGACATGTACTTATAGAAGCCAACAACCACAACAAATTTCAGATCTACATACAGAAATACACACTCACATATTTTTTTTTAACCTAACAGGTTCAAAATTTAAGTTCAACCTACACCACCAATGCAGTCATATCTAGAAATCTGATCCAGCCTGCTTTTTTGCTGCGTATATCTTAGGGTACTATTCCAGCCACTAAAATTAATCTAACCTGGTGTTCTCTCTCTCTCTTTTCACTATGTATTTCAGTAAGTTAACAGGATGTTAGGTGATTACATATCAAAGGTAGAGAAGCATAAAGGGCAAGTTGCAATATTATCTTTACGAACCTAATTTAGAAGACTGGAAGCAAATTGGGTATGTAAGTAAAACCTGCCTAAAGTTCCAGCTGCTTGAGTGACCAGCACATCTTCACAGGTCTCTGATGACCTGAGTTGGCATCATTACAAGGGTTACACCTTCACATGAATGAACTATTCCCAAAAAAATTCTCATACATCTGAAGTAGAAAATTAATACCAACAAGAAATATATACACTCACACACACTTTTTCAAGAAGTAGGAAAATTCTCTTCATATATGGGGAGCTTTACTGTACTGTAGTTGGAGAGTGGGCATTTTTCTTCATATCTTCTGGGCAGAGTAGGAAAAATTTTCTGTACAATGCACAGTTCACTGTACAGTATTATTTCAACTTCTTTTCAACTTGTTTCAGATAAGACTGAAAAGAAACACAGGACTATCTATCCTGTAAGTTTACCTACACAATTGTACTACACACATAAGGCACAAAGATCGTCTTCAGGATACCATTCAGGATATTAGAAAAAATGATAGATTAGTATCTTCCATTTGATAGTAAAATTTAAACAAAGTCAAACCACACAAATAAAATTTAGGTGTTCTCTGAACAGAAAATGCACACATAGCAGCACTTCTCCAAAAGAGTCAAATTACACAGCTGGATTTAGACTAAAAATAAGCACCTATAATCACGTACACCCAGTGGAATTAATAAGAATGGCACACAGACCTCTTCACAGGTATAAATGAACCTTCTGGATTATAGTTGCTTTTGGTAATACATGCCATATCCTGTAGCATACTGCCACAGAAAGAGTATAAGAAAACCCTCTGTGCCTCTTCCCTTCTCCTATTATTCACTGTTAGTCTTATCTGCCACTTAACATCACCTTCTACCTCCCGTCCTGGTCTCTCAGGAAGAGTGGTGCACATGATAAAAAAGAACCTAGGTATCATTAGAAAAGATACTTGGAGAACACAAGCACTAAAATGTAGTTCTGACAGACCTCGTAGCGATACTATCAAGGAAGAAACTGCTGGAGAAAGAACCCTATATTGAAAAGGTAAAGAAAGACCCATATATTGAACAGTTACATAAGGTTCAGGCCAACAGCTATCAAATTGTTCGTGGACACTGCTGAAGCAGATTGTTGCATCCTTTGACTATAGAACCCTACCAAACAGGCAGTGTACTCAACCATCCCCAAACAACTAAAAGGCAGTATTACTCACACAGAGACCATACGTTAAATTTACCTATCTGTCATTAGAGGTGGCCCACTATATTCTGGATAAAGCTCTCCTAATAAAACATGCCAGTGGAAGGTATGAACCTACTGAAGTTACAGAGAAATTACTATATACATTGATAAATTCTGAATGACAATGCACTTCATAGGCTAAAACGAAAAGTTGCAACAGCATAGACAGTTTAAACTGTACAACAGATGGTATTTGCTAACAGCCAGCAGTAATCCTATTCTCTTTGGTTCTGTCTACATGAGCAAGGAGGCACAGCTTTCATTTAAAATTCAGTGACTGGCTCACACATTCAAAAAAAGGAGTTGAAAGCTGTTTGCAAAAGTATTGAATTAAGAGTGGGTTGGTGATGAGGATGAAAGCTGGAGGATAATTAACACTATAGGATTAGTAAGTACAAATAGGGGGAAAAAAAACCCCAATCAAGGTGTGAACACATGTACAGATTGTGCTGTGGATTCATATCCTCCAGTCCACACGTAACTTATCTGTAATAATGCTGTATATAAACAGTGTGAGTTACCAAAAAGTCCTTAAGGCTTAATAACACTATATCAGTTAATGACTTCTATTGGTACCCATTCATAAATACTTTACATTGCCACATTTAATACTTGGGAATCTTGGTAAAGTTTTGGCAATAATTTTAACTAAGTTTATATAAATTTAACCCATAGTAACAGAACTGGGTAAAGGTCACAAAGTAATGATTTAAACTGAATATGAATCATTAACAAATATGTTAATGTAACATGAGCTGAAGTAAACTCATACAGACCACATAACAGATAAAACTGTTTAAATAAGGTTCTTGAAGAAAAAAAATGGAATTAAGTACTGCATTTCAAACATATCTGCCATAAAAAAAAAATCCACCCAAACAACAAACCCCAAAACAAACAACAACCCTTTAAAAACTGGAGAAAAACTTGTATCAAGCATTGAAGAGGGTTCTTTAAAATCAACATATCTCAATTCCAAGACTGTAGTTTCCTCCCTATGTTACATAAAACATGCTTATTTCTTTTTGCTTACACTTGCTAGTTGCGATTGTATGTTTAAGTAAACATTTAGTATACAATTAAGGTAAAAACCCTATAGCATTTTCTGTGTTATGTTTGCCTGTGTTTGCTTTGTCTTTCCTTCCACTCTGTCTGTCCTCACTCTGTCTTCCAAGGCATTCAGTGCCTTCTATTACCTACGTTTAGCCTGCTTCACATTCAGATTTCTACGTCTTTGATCTCTGAAGGAATAATACCTTCCTCAATACCCACATCCTTGCAGGCTTCTTAAACACACTCATACCTTCTTCTCATGGATTATTTTTCAATACAGGAAATTTTACTATGCTTTAACAAATTTTATCATGATTAAACTCATGATTTAAGACTGAGCAAGCCAAAGATTAGGTAAAAGAAGCTGGAAATATGTTGCAAATTTATGAAAAAAAGCAGAAAAAAAAGAAAAAGAAGTCTGTCTATAAGAAAGAGTACATAGGTGTAATGATGAGGTCCCATGATAGAGTCCTCTGTATCTACCTGAAGATAAGATTCTGCATTCTGACATCATTGCAGCAGGATAGATATGCTATACTTTTACTTATTAGCCCAGCGGTGGCCTCAAACCACCACAAATAAAACAACTTATCAAATCAGAAAGTTATAAAAGGTCCATTACAAAAAAATCAGTTTCTTACAACAACAAAAAAAATTCATATGTGTAGGAAAATATCTGTGGAAGTCAATAACCACTGATCCTTTTTCATTTAAAAATTAAATTTTAATTCTGAAGCTTAAATCCTGAGAGCAAGTCAAGAGTTTACAGTGAAAGAGGCTGTTACTACAGAAATAAAGGAGTGCTGCAAAAATCAGTAAGGGGGAAGTTAGCTTCATTGCTCAGTACCCAAATACAGCCCTAGAGAACCTGGACTATTTTTGTCTCTGCCAAATTACTCCTGAAGCAAGTCACACAACAACAGCTTTCCAGAGAGTATTAGCAACGGCATCCTCCTTCATTTCCTTGGTGCTTGATTTGAGACACTACGTTTGGGGTTCCAGAGTCTTGAATGCTCAGCTGCAACTGAAGTCAGCAAAAATTGTACCCTGAATATATCAAGAACTATATAATGGTTAACATTATTCAACCTAGGCATCTCAATTTGAACAGGAACAAGTAATGGATACTTTTGACAATTTTGACTTCCTTTCCTGTACTCATATGGAGAATAACATTACCCACAAACTTGCAGTTATACTGAGAAAATGCATTAATGTTTGTGAAATAATCCATATAAATTTTTTTAGAAGAAATTTTAAACTTTCTGTTCAGGAACAGACCAAAGTCTGAAAAATATTGATAAATGAAATATTCTGTGTTTGAGTACAAAGCTATTTTTAAGTCAGAGAAGAAAGTGAGAGAATGCACACAAATACATATGTGTACTATTTGATTTGGCACCTACACCTGATTTAAAAAGTTTTACCTAGCACAGGTCTGCTTATCTGAGCCCACATAGTCACAGCTGCTGAGTTCATATGCATGCAAAACTGAGCTCTCAGTTTTAGGCCTAATGAAGTTACTCTTCATAAGGGAATTTTACCACTGAAATTCAATTCCATCACTTCTCCTCCTGCATCTTTCAGGTGTTCTGCTTAACAAGAAATGAATCAAAGTCTAGGTTTATGTCCTCAAATATAGTTGTATATGTGTCCAGAAATATTTTAATATATCTTAAAATTAGTCAAGACCAAGTTTAAATAAAACAATAAATACTGTTCCAACTCCTTTATTGCAGAAAATCTTGGTAAAGCAAATATATGCTCTTCTACTTTCAACCTAGGTGCAAGCAGTGAACAGATAACTGGAGATATTGCTCAGTTAGTACAAAAAGCATCAAAATCATTCCCACCACCCAGTACTGTGTAAACCCAAAGAAACAGGACAGAATACAAACAGGGTCCTCAAGATGAAAATCAAATATACTATTTCAACCTGAATACAGAAAAAACCTTCTTGGATAGGAATGTAGGAAATGTTCTGTGGCTCCACACCTTTTTCTACCACACCTTCAACACTGGCAAAGACAGAATGGTTGTGTAACTGATCATTAAGAATGTTTTTGGATGACTTCAGTGTTTCAGCTGGTGAAATTTCCCTTTGGCAGTGACTGCACAGTATAGGACCTTTCGAGTCCTTTTACAAAATACAGAAGAGCTAAAGTGATGGGAAGCTAAGTATCTCATTTGCAGCTTACTAGAATTGTTAAAGTTTGGCTAGATTGAACATTTCTTAGGCACAACGCAGCCAATTTTTCTAAAAACCTTTACATTTCCTTCCAGAATCAAGTTCAACTGAGTAAAACTGAATTCAACCAATTAACTAGTTTTTAACTGTTTTTTCTTTAATTGCCATACATGAAGTACAAATCTAAACAATAAATCTCCATTCAAAATGAGCTAGAGCATAAAAAGAAGTTGGGCTGGGTTTTTTCCAAATGGTAGGAAGAAACTTTAACTTTCAAATATTCTTTCCATATCATATATACTTGTGTAATCAAAGTCAATGATACGATAAATTTATAAAACCAGGAGTGGGGGGCAGGAACACGACACATGGACAGACGGGACACGCCAAACAAAACCAGGAATGCTGCAGCTGTTCACTTCATTCTGTGATTCCTGCCATGGAAGGCACAGGGTATCAAGATAGATATTGTCTGCTGAAACCAACTCTAAAGTCCATGGGCCAACTCTTTATACTTATGCTGGACTAAGTTGTTTAACATCTTGAATTACACGTAGAAAAATTCACGTGGCTTCACAGACTCAGATCTACCCAGCATCCTCAGATGATCCTCTCCTTTTTGTATATAAACAAATCAAATTTAAATAAAAAACTAGACACTGATTTTCCTAGGTAACATGCAGGTGATTTCCAAAGAAATAAAAACCAAAAACCAACCTACACCCAAAGACCAACCCAAGGAGAACAGACAAACATACTGAGTCTCAGCACAGGCACAGCCCTTTCATTGTAATTATTAGCTCTTCAGCAAAGAGAGCTTCTGAATTCAGTATTATACAGGTACAGTCATCTAGTTTTTAAAGCTCATGAATGCAAATAACAGGTCTGCATTTCTGTTTGTAGCTCAGTTTGCAGTCCTGGTATTTTTCCCCCACAGTATCCCTTTGGGCAATTCTTCTAACCTCTGACACTATTTTTTAAAGCAGTTGGAAGCCCTGGGATGAATATTATCCCATGGATAATAAAATCTCATACTTACAAAAAAGGGAATGTAAAAAAACTCCTTAAAAGCATTAGGCTACCAACCCCAAAACAAGCAAGCAAACAAACTTTTTCTGGAAAAGATACTAACCGGCCTAAACAGTTTTACTTGCTGCTATTCTACCTTACACTGATTCTTCCCACCATCTCACCATAAGGCCTAGCCTACTTTAACCTGCTTTTGGAAGGTAACTATCATTAGTTACCTATTAAAAGGGTCAGTGTGCTTTTATCTCTTAGCGAGGTACACTGCAACCAACCTGAACCCTCAGTTGTACTTCAAGAGATTATTCAAGTAAGCAAGTGCACAAATCTGCGAGCAAACCAGGCTGTCTTTCCTTCCATTTCAGCTAGAGCCTTTCCACTAACTGGTTAAAAATTATTCATTTGTGACAGCTTAGAGAAGAACTGGTTTTTTGCAACTGATCTAAACAGTATCATATCCTTAATATTATTTCCCCTTATTTTACATAAAGGTTATTAGACAAAACTTCCCAATATAGGCATGACCTAACATCTACACAGTTATAAAATCCAGAGCCAGGACATCGCTCAGGGATGTGGTTGAGTCACCTTCCCTGGACGTGTTTAAAAAAAGGGCAGATGAGGTACTCCGAGATATGGTTTAGCTTAGGATGGGAATGGTTGGACTTGATGATCTTTAAAGGTCTTTTCCAACCTTGTGATTCTGTGATTAACCTCTCAACCAGTAGCTGTTTAATGTCGTATTATTCTCCTAGCTATGTATCATGACATTCTCAGATTAGGTTATACTAACAGTTTTCTCAAGGTTGGAAGTTGTTGCAAAGACTAAAGTAAAATATTAACCAGCTTTGCATTCACATTGTACCCTAGTGAATGGTCTTACAGGGTCAAACGCTTCACATACATACACAAACAAACATACACTTTCACAGGACAAACCACCTGAACACACATATACTGTCTTGAGCTGATAAGGACTAGAGATCCTTTTGATGATTTTAAAGAAGTATCTGACTGCACAGGCTCTTGCCAACTTTCAGAAACCAAAACAACCAACACAAGCAGCCCCCTTCCCAGCCCAGCCCAGGCGAAAATAGTCCTGGCTGAGTAAAGTTCACAATGGTGAAATTAGTATTACAGATAAAACAAGTAGTTGATTTGGTTGGAGGGTTTTTGCCTTGTTTAGATGTGGTCCAATCTAACTCAAACAGAATGTTGCAGAATAGTTTTGCTCGGAGACTTTCCTTACTCTACATACAGTATAAAAACCAATTTTTGTTTCATGACATTGCCTCCATCCAAACTATGTCCCCACTAAATAAATGGAGGAGCAAATAGCTTGGAAATGAAAGACCAAAGGAGCTGGAACTTACAAAACTTGCCTAAGGACCAAAGTCACCAAGTTCCATCTCCAGTGTGCTTTAGAGGCATAATTATTATTCTTGTTGAAAACACAGCTAATATTGCATAATTTGGTGTTTCATTTATTGGGTGCCTAAAAACATGCATGAAGCTATTACCAAATAATTTCCTTTCCATGCACAGAACAGACACTTACAGCAAAACAAATCAAATCAGTCTCCAAGATTTTCTATATACAGTTCTAAAATCTGTGTTTCCAATAATAATGCCTATTTAAGGAGTACCTGCAGCCTTCCTTCCACCATCACAGTTCTGCCTGTGCACCCTCCTTTTCTTTGCCCCACTCTATCTGATTTGAAGCATCACAATGGAAATCAATCAAAAACATACCAGGCTTTTAGAAGGCTGGTAAACAAGGGCAGAAAATGAAGGGGAACAGGAAGGAGGTTGTGAAAGAGGGAACATTGACTTGGACCACTCACTCCACTAGTCTGACTCTGTATACAGTTTAGATCAGTTACCAATCAGTTTCTACCACTGAAAAAATAAAATAATGTTATTTCATCATGGCAAAGGCTGCCTCAAACAAGTAGTAAGAAAAACACTCCAGTGGTATTTGAAATTCTGGTTCATCTTCCTTAAATCTTTTCCAGTTGTTATGTATCTTGTTTGAGGTGAACAGACTAGACTCAGACACCGTATTTAGGATGCGGATTCACGAGTTATGGACATACATACACAAAAGCATCATGATGCTCTTATGTCCAAGTAATTCTTACCATATAATCTCTTTCTTTTCTGTTATCAAGACTATGTCTTTACATCTATTTATTATAACCCCGAGATTGCACCTTAGAGTGGCATGAGTTAGTTGGGATCCTATTGGTTTTTTCCATATATGTAATTTTACAATTATATAGATTTATCTACCACTTCATTTACCAAAGTGTCCCTGCAATGTCCCACAATCAGTTATGTCCCCACTTTACCCTAAGTAACTCAGGTAACCACTGTTGGGTATTTGTACAGCATTATGCCAAAATAGGTTCTCAAGAGCATACAAAACTTAGTTATGTTTCATTTTACATTTAAACTATATATGCCGAGCCATTTCTACAAGAAATGGCATATACAGTATACATCAGTATAACTTACAATGCTTTAAGCTAATTTTTGTTCTGCTCTATGTGGGAGCTTTTCATTAGGTTTGAAGAAGTACCACTATCAGGTTAGGTAGAAAAAGACACAACAGTCATTTTCATTTCAAAGTTCTTTACAGCTCTGTACTAGATTCACCTAAATTCACAATCACTTCATAGAGGTGAAGAAAAACACACGAGCTCAAAACCTCTTCTTCTCTACAATACTTATTTTAAAGGAGTACACTTTTAGTTCCTAACATGCACAGAAGGTAACCACTGCCTTTTGCTGTTCCCACCTCTAATCACGTTGCATGTTTTAACACATACATGTCATGACCACAAGATTTATTGCATTCTTAAATGTGTTGATAAAATGAATCAGCTTCTAACCTCTGAATGAGTGTCTGTTATCATTCTGAGATCAAGGTCAGAAGTATGATGAAGCTTGAATAAATCAGTCAAGGTCAGGCTTCAGTAAGCCTCTTCATAACATGATGATTACAGCTTTTTCTGAACAACATAATTTGTGCAGACTGCTTCTCAAAACAGACATAAATTTGACAATGCTGTGCAGTTTGCAACTGCACTTATGAACTGATAAAATTTCAGTGGAATCTGAACAGTACTAGTTGAGATTTGCTACAACCTTTCACCTACAGTATTACATTCCAAAAGCAATTTCCAAATTTCACTGAAACAGCAGCACTTCATCTAGAGACAGAGAACTCATGGTTAAGTAGTACAATTCTGGCCTGTTGTGTTGTAAGGTCAGATTAAACCAGGATGGGATTCATATTCATTTCTGCTCTAGCACTCATGGTTATGGAGAAATCATTTTTTAATTAGAAAGATATGAATTTTTAAAATTCATTATTAGATCAAAGGTTATTATGACCCCACAAAGGTATGGTACGAAAAAGATTAAGACTTTTACTACAGTTAAAAAGGTAAACTGTAGCAAAGAAAATTAATACCTTAGTATCTGTGACTTTATAGAGCAATTTCTACTTTAAAAAGCAAAAAAACCCAGCAGACCACATAAGTGAGCTTGAGAAGAGAGTCACACGTGACAAAGAGCCCTGGTCTGTTCTCTCATCAGATAACCTTCAGTATGTTTCTAACATGATTTCAAAACAAATCTACATGGCACTTTAATCACACAAACTAAATAAACTGTACATTACTTGTCAACCCATCTGATGTCTCCAACCACTGAAAAATTGTGTTAACACCGGCACAAAAATTACTCCCTTTCTCCCTGCAAAAATTTCCTTTTTAGTCTAATTCATATGACAAAATACTTTTATTCAGTCTACCAATTTGGATGATATAGAAACTCACAACCTTGTACATAGAGACTCCAGTATACCCTGATCCATCAAACATCATCATCCACATTTTCGGTAGGATAAAATACTATTGCAGGATTTGCACATCTTTTTCCTCATTAAATACAACAGATTGGCCCTTTCTACTATCTTTGACGTAAATTTCTCGTATCCCACCACCCAATATAAATCTTTCCTGCTTGCAATTATATATATAATATAAAAAAACCAGATCAAGCAGCTTCAGTTGTATAAAATACACTTTTCCCAAACACTGTTGGGTATTCAAGATTCATTATAAAACAAGTAATTATCAGGATATGCAAGACCACAGCAGATCATTACTCATTTAACTACCTGCAGAGACTGGTTATTCTTTCCTGATAGAGGATATACCAAACTCAATAACTGATCTCGGTCAGAAGGCAAAGAAATAATACTGGGCTTCAAAAATCATCAACGGTACTAATACTAGTCAGATTAAAAAAAAAAAACGAAACCAAACCAAAAAAAACCCCAAAACCAAACACCTTCCAACTAAGCATAATGAAAGTTTCACTTTAAAAAAACAAGTCACTTTAAGTAAAAACAGAACAGAACTAGTGCTTAGAGCAACATTCATTAAATTTCACTTTTTAGCATCTTATTAAATTGACTATAAGATAGACTATGTCATGCAAGTAAATAAATGTTATTTGTAAGTATCTGTAAGCCACAGCAACCCAGTCATAGAGCCATTTCCCAGACTGTGTTATTGTTATGCCAAACAGACTACTCTTTCATTTCTTGTCAGTCACAATTACAGTTCCATAATTGAAATACAGTAAATTACCATGCAGTAACTTTGAAAGATGGTTCACTGAGGTTAAGCTGTCACTACAATTACTGCATAATAAAAAATGAAAATTGAAATGTTCTACTTTTTTCTCAAACAAAAAAACCTCAATTGAATTCAGGCAGCTCACATCAGTCAAATATCTTGATGATGATGTAAACAAAGAGAAACAGCACTTTTATGCAAAGCCAAACAATCTCAAGTAGAAGTCTTAGGCTGCATAAACAAATCAGTGTATGTAAAACTCACTGAAGAAAAATGCACATTTAAAAACAATGATTTAAAAGAATACTCTATCAGAATTCAGTATCTAGCATCTTCCATATGTGCTCCTACTGTGCTCATAAAGCACATAAAGCTTTGGAAACTTCTTTCAAGTTTCAAACTTAATTTTAGTTCAGTTCTACATTATGCTTTTTGCCATGACCAGTAGGATAACTGCAATGCACTTAATACCAATTAGGTGTGGGTAAAATATACAAATTAGTAGGGACATTTGTAAGCATAAAACTGTGCCCACAGTTTTGACTTACAGTTGGTCAAGCACAATTTGCATGTAGAAATTTTCTCAAATATTTGACAGAAATAAAATAAAGACACAGAGAAGAGACACAGACAACAAAAATAATGCTCAAAATTTTATAAAAAATTTTGCAAAAAAAAATTTGCTGCCTTTGCAAAGATAACTTCAAAAAGGCCATCTTTCGTAAACATAACAGATGTGCACAAGATAAGCTAAGTCAGTGAAAAGGACACAAAATGAAACACGTTGCAGTAAGCAAGGTAGTTGAAGGGACCAGGTGTAACCAAGGAACAGGCTGTTACACAAAAAGAGCTGAAGGTTGGAACAGTGGACTGCACAGTACTGCTGTCATTTCAACTGCATCACTGGCATAGCACACTAGCTCTCTTTAGGTCATCCTCAAGGTTTCAGTCATTCCATGTAACCCAAGACAGACAAACAGTCCTCTGTACCATGCTCTCACCCATTCTCTCTCTGATGACTCAAACACAGTAAATAACTGCTTGAAGAAAGGACAACTTCAGCTGTGACAATCAAACATCATGTAAGTGTATGAAATAAAAGAGAATGTCCTAGCCCAAATCTTTACCTATTTATTTTGCAAGAAAACAGTAGTATCTGAAAGCATTTAGTATACAGCTTCTGAGCAGAGGTATGATATTTCCCCACAGAGACTAATTGTAATTGCTTATTTCACCTCTGCTGCTTTCTCCAGGTTTTGTTGTAGATGGAGCAATTCTTTATCATGTTGCTCTTTAAGTTTATCCATCTCCATGTCATGGCTAGATACTTCTTCTTTTAGTGCTCCTTTTAAAGCTGTAAGCTCTCTCTCTCTCTTTCTCAAAATCTCTTCTTGTTGATCTTTTGCCATTAATACTTCCTGCAGATCCTGCTTCATTTGCATCAGCTCCTAAAGAACAAAATTAAACTCAATTGCATGACAAATACTTCCAATGGATGTCCTGTTTGTTTCAGAGAAGGAAAGCATCTAAGTATAAGCTCCCAAGTCCAACCTTGTTTTGTATGACCAATGTATTTTTTGCAGCTTTTATAGTAAGCTAAGAATTTACTAAACCCTAAGATGGTTAGAAGCATAACACATAGCTGATGTTTTACATATTCGGTCAACATATACGGTGCTGCAAAACTGAAAATACTTTGGTGTATGTTACACTGTCTGTAAAAAAGCAGGAGTCAAACTAAGGTTGCCAATTAAACAACTCCTTCAGTCTTACCTCCTGTAGGAAAGAGGTAGGTAAGAAAAAAGAAAAAACTCTTTTTGCCCACACTAAGAGAAGTTAAGTCAATAATTATTCCTTGTTCTCTATTCTGATGGAAAGAACAAAGAAAGTTGCTTCAGCAACAATCAAAAACATGCATCTTCAAGTAGTACCTATTTTGGAATTTTTCAAGTTGTGAATAATTGTACTTTCAAAAAGAATGTAAACTTCCCCTGCACTGAAGCAGGATCAGTACTTCTAAACTGTTCTTGACACACATCATCTACTCTATCCTTAAAAGCCCAGACAGCCACGTTCCAGTGTTAATTATCTATATTGATAGAAAATGTTTTCCAACACATACTTTAAATCTCTGCAGCTATTTCCGACTATCCCCATGTAAATAGAAAAATCGGTCGTTATTTCCTTTATAACAACATTATGTAAGATGTGGTTTTGGCTCTTCCTTTATGCCTCCATTCAGATTAAAGTCCGTCTTCATAGGTAATGTTTTTCAGTATTATCACTGGTATTCCAGACATTCCCCTACAACTCCAGCTGTGACAATCAAACATCATGTAAGTGTATGAAATAAAAGAGAATGTCCTAGCCCAAATACAACAAATACAACTTCCAACCACAGTACTTAAGATTAAGACAGTAATTTGACTAATCAAATCTCACCTACACAAAATAAGGTAGTTCTACTCAGCACATCTTGCATACATATTTAATATTTTTAAAGACCTATGCTTTTGCCCCCTATTTTGCATTTTAACATTTATCTTCCACTTCTTAAGCTAGTTCTTTGCACTAGTACTGAGAAGTTAATTGTTTTGGTATTACAAAGTATTAAGCTAATTATGAATTCTAACTGTCCTTTTGAACCATTATGCACTGATACTCTTACACACGCTCATCAACAAATTTAATAAGCAGTGTTCTCTATCACCAGTATATGATCAAAGGGCTGGAGCACCTCTCCTATGAAAACAGGCTGAGAGAGTTGGGCTTGCTCAGCTTGGAGAAGAGAAGGCTCTGGGGGGACCTTATAGCAGCCTTTCAATACCTGAAAGCTGGGGAAGAACTGTTCACAAGGCCATGTAGCCATAGGAGAAGGGGTAATGGTTTTAAACTAGAAAAAGGGAGATTTAGGTTCGATACTAGGAAAAAATTGTTCAGTATGAGGGTGGTAGATCACTGGAACAGGTTGCCCAGAGAGGTAGTGGATGCCCCATCTCTGGAGATATTCAAAGTCAGGCTTGATGGGGCTCTGAGCAACCTGATCTAGTAAAGATGTCCCTGCTTACTGCATGGGGGTTGGACTAGATGGCCTTCCAACCTAACACATTCTGTGATTCTATATTACTATAAACAGTAAAAAAATTTGCTAAAGCAAATTCATCTTTCATCCTAAGGAAACAGAAAACTGAGAAATCTCTTGTTCCTCTACAGAGAAATCTCGTGTTCTTCTCTCCCTGGACCCATCGGTAGATCCTCAACAATTTAGAGATTGCTTTGGTGAGTCTTTTAACTTTCTCAGTTGAATCTCATCTGGCCTTGTTAATATCTACACATTCTCTAAACCAATCTTCCCTGTTCTGACCCAAATCCTGCCTAATTGTTAAACCTGAATGAGATCATTACCTGGTAGTAGTGGATAACTCAGTTGTCACTCAACCATTACGTTATTTGTTCTTCTATAAAACAATGGTACTTATACTTTATCTTCCTTTTAGTGTTAATCGAGTTGTTATGGTTTCTTAGATCACCTAATAATGGTATATTGTTTTGGATTGACAGAATGGGGAAAGCTAAGACATGAATTTATTCTACCTATATTTTAGCTTCCACTTTTTATGCAATTCTTCTGATTTTTGTTATCCTCCTTCTGGTACTTTATAACTAACCTCAATCAGAACCTCTTTCTCCCCTTCATCAGTATGCTTTGCATTATCCAGTTCATCGTGCATCTCAGAGAGCTGATCTTGAAGATCTCTGATCTCAGTCTGGTGTTGTTCCTGCTCCATCTTCACTTGAAAAAGCCTCATCAGGAAAAATTAGACAAGATTTTTAATTTGTAGAAATACTAATACTAATTTGATCTTTCAAGTACTAAAACAATAGAAGTATCTATTTCCATGTTCCCTACAAGGTAATAGGTTCTAATGAGGCAGAAAAATTAAATCTCAGAGGGGTAAAAATGAGAACTCTCAAACAGATATTAAGTGGAATGTTGTATTCTATTTTAAACCTGATACTGTATTCTTGACTAAAGCATTCAAGAGTTTCCATATTTTTAAGAGCTGAACTACACGACCACAAAGTATTAAACGCAATTCACACTAAGAGGAAGACTATAAATTCAGCAATCTTTGTCTTCCTTCTAGATATTCTTAAAAAAAATTAATAACATTAAAAGTTTAAAAATGCCTCTTTTAAAAAGTAGAAACATTTCCTACAATAACAAATATCACTCTGATTCCATTAACATATTCTGAAGAGACAGGTACTTTTAATCTGAAAGGTTTAAGAAACGCTAAAAATTCCAATGAATAACTTCCCTAGAATTAACTCACTCCTCTAGGTTTTGCCTCAGTTCCTTCTCGTTTTCTTCCAGCTGCTTTTTTAAGGCTTCTTTTTCACATATACTTTCATCAAGCTGCAACTGAAGATCTTTCAGGCTTGCTCGTGTAGCATCTCTCTCTTCTTTGGAATTTTGCTGATTCTGAATTTTGTACATCAAAAGTTAAGCAAGATAACAGACAAAGCATAAATTAATTTAAAGTTCTTACTATAAGAAAGAAGCAACTTCAAGACTGTGATTTTTTCACTTCTATAAGTGATTATTCATGTATGAATATCAAAAGCTTGGAATGCTTATTAAAACACACAAAGCACTGTTTTTTGATTTTTATTAGAACTGTGAGAAGTGAAATCTCCTCAGTACTATCTAATCAATTTCAAGTATATTGGCTCTTATGACAGACTCAAAATGCAAACCAAAAAAATTCCAAGCTGTTGTTCTCCTGTCTTTAGGGTATGGATGCACTTAACCACTTTGAATTTAGCACAGCAAAAATAACACTGTAATTAATAAACAGCAGCTACATGAGTAAAACAGTTTCTCTCTCACTTACTGTCTGTCTCACCGCAGTCAAGATTAAGAATTACCTGTGCAGATACCCAAGAAATTTTATGTGCATGTGCCTAAACATTTTTATTCGCCATCCCAAACTTCTCCTTAAATACTAAGAAGAAAGGGATTTCTTAAAAAGAGTAACTATGCTGTGAGCAGCTACACTTAAAATAAGTCTTCGTAAAAGCTCAGGTATATCTGGGCTAAGAAGAATATAAAGCAAGACTGATTCAGCTGGTTGATCAGCTGTCCCTTACTTAGAAAAGTATATTTGAAATAATCAAAAGCTTTATAACAACAAAGTGCCATACCTTAATTTCTAGATCTAACTTTTTCTCTAATTCTTCTACTTTTCTTTCAAGTTCTGCTTTTTGTTCCATCAATGCTTTTACTTCAGCTGAAGAATCTGAAACCTACAATTAAACAGACATGCTTATTCCCACAAAGCCAAGATGTTCTTTGCTAATTGTAATTTTAAAATCTAAAGTAACACTAAAAGCCAGGCTAATAAAGTGTAGCATCAACTGTCTGAGCTCACCATGTACTTTTCATATGGATCAAGCCAAGTTAATATTTTCAAAGGAGCCATAACTTAAGTTTCATAAAACTTCTTGGTAATTGCTCAAGGCATGTTGCCAATAATAGAGAAAATA
The DNA here is from genome assembly GCA_020800305.1 of Porphyrio hochstetteri. Taxonomy (NCBI): domain Eukaryota; kingdom Metazoa; phylum Chordata; class Aves; order Gruiformes; family Rallidae; genus Porphyrio; species Porphyrio hochstetteri. The sequence goes on along the minus strand of CM036915.1, from coordinate 6,283,001 downwards.
CACAAACCTAACGAAAAATTCATATTAGACACTTATTAATTAAATTATAAGTACGTGGGGCCAAATTTAACTGCCCAGAAAGGACATCAAACGGATTCAACCTCACATCAAGACTGATTTCCAAACACTGTTTTTTTGTAATTTCTTACGATGTGTTTCATATTTTCATGTTGACTAATTATAACCCATGCTAAAATAATCAACAAAAGTAAGCATTTAATCATTTTTATTCCCTCACTGAAACAACCAGGCATTTCTTCACTTTCCTTTAGAATTAAAATCTAGTACAAAAGCAGCAGGAAACAAAGAGCCTTCACTAACCATACTGTCAAATGCTATTACTACAATACAGCTTTTAAACAATATCCTAGATTTCTGCTTTTCCAAACTAAAAATTTAAATACTCTCTCCACTTCGGTATCTATTTGCATTACTATAATGAAAAGATTCTCCATCTTTTTTTTTTTTTACAGCTAAGTCTGCTGGCTTTTACTTCAATCCAACAACCTTTTGATGTTCCGTTAAATTTGCATCTCCTAACACACAGAGTCTCACAGTAGACTACTATGCATTATTTTTAATTGTTGACTAATAGGCTTCACTCAAGTCACCTCAGTGCATGATTAAATTTAAGCTATACTACTGAGGGACTACAAGAATAGCATAACTAAAATCAGTGAGAGGATTAAATTTTTTTGAGCACTGTTTGAACACTGCATCACTATGAAACAAAGCAGAACTTAATTTTTTTTTTACCTGTGTCTTTCCAGCAGCTCTTGACTTTAAAGTCTGAATTTTCTCAAAAACTAAGTTGACTTTCCTCTTTGTTGCATCATCATTATCAGCACTTCTAAAACACAGTACAAGTAAGCAATATGATCGAAGATACTCTTTTGTTAACATTAAGACAAATCCAGAGTGGCCAAACTATTGAAACTAACAACCATTAAAAAAAGAAAAGAAATAGAAATTATCTTAACTATGATTTCACTAAGCCCCTTAATGAAAGGCTTTAAAACACTATATTTCAAATTATTAAGAATAGATATATATATATATATCCCTGAACTCTTTAACTGCAACTCTCTTCTACAAGAGTATAGCTGTGGAAAGACAGGTCTTCAGCATGTATATTATTCAAATGTACTGAAATTAGAAGTAATCAGTACTATGTTTTCCAAGTACTGACCATAAAGTAACACTTCAACAGCTCCAAGAAACTACTACATTAGTAAGGCAAAGAATTTTAAGTGCATAATGTGTATTTTAACTAATTTCTCCTTCCTTAACCTTTCAATAAGTTATCGTTAAAAAATACCAAGTAAAATTTACAAGTAGACACGGATTAAATGCATGGCAACAAGACAGCTTCTGCCAAATGTTAACAGCAAAAAACTGTTTTCTCTTGTTAAAACATCCACAAGCTTAAATTCACATGAAGCATGATTTGAAGTCTTCATGAACCTCACTATCACACGAAGTTTAACTCCAGCAGTATTTAAAAGGTAAAACAAAAAATTCAGATTTCATATTTCAAGAACATTTAATCAAATCCCAGACAGTACCTTATGTAAGCCCCGACTGCCTGTGTATTTTCACATTCTATAATCACAGGTAAGATGCAGAGTTATGAAATGGACATTTCATTTAGTTACAGCTTTGATTACATTTTAAATGTAATAGAAAATAAACATTGAGAAAATACAGTCTCCTCTCCAAAAGTTAACTATGGTTACTAACCCTTCCTTAAGGTAATTGTAAAGTATCTGTTTAGCAGTTTCTTCATTTGTTTGCTGTGCAAGATCCTGCTGGCCTTTTAAGAGATCAGGTGTTGCCTAAAAGGACAAGATTAAAATGTCAAAAATTATAATCCTATGAAGATTTTGATACAACCTGTACAATTGAAGTTCTCTTATTCTATTACAAAACCATTCATGTACTGTGGACCCAAAGTTGATAAAAGCTCATTGAAGTTTTGATTTACTTCATGAAGAAAGCTTACTCCACACCAAAAGGAAGAAAATGTAATTCTGCATGGAGTTACATATATTTCAGCATTCTACTGTTGCACACTTATGCTTAAGAATCATAACATAATTTATGATTTTTTTTTGGCCCTGCCATCTTCCTTCACACACACAAGGATAAACTGTTTCACAAACTATGTTTTCTATACTTGCAACTACACTAACAACATTTGTATTTCTCCAGAACAATTCTGCTACTCCATTTGGAAGTATCATGTGATGGGAGTTGGTTCTAACAAAGAGCAGAAACCCACACATTTAACAATATGACAATTGTAGTACACTAGAGTGCAAAACACAACTTAAAAAGTAAATTCAATATTACCTGTATGTTAGGGACAGGTGGAAATGTTTTTACAGAAACCTTCCTGGGTCCTGAATCAGGTGGAACTGTGATTCGATTTGGCAACAACAAAGTAGAAGTTACTGTTCTAACTTCTTCTCTCTTATTCTGTCCTGGGAGTGTAGATGACCTAGACATCAGGCTCTCAGTATCGGCTCCATTTTGTTTATGGTATTGCAAAGAACTGAAATTGTTGTTCTGGGTGTCTTTATCAAGCATTTGCAGTTTTCCAATACTTCGAGCAGAAATCTTCATCTCCTTGGAAGGTGATTTCCGATCTCTGGATAACTGCTTATGAAGGCAAACTTTAGATGGTCTCAGCAATTGCTCAGTTGACTTACCCAAGCTTTTACTGAATTCACCTAAATAATCTGAATTTACATCAAGCCCCAATGACAAGGCACTATCAGCACTTCTTGATCTTTTACGATCATCAGGATGAATTCTATTCCTTTTTCCTGACCTACCTCTTCTGTGAGGATCAACTTTCTTGTCAAACTTTTCAATCAGCTGATCTACTCCTGGTAGTGAACCAGTGTCAATATCACGACCAGTTCCAGGCAAAAATGGGATATATCTTCTGTTTTCATGCCGATTAACATTGTCTGCATAGATAGCATACTCTTGGTCATCAAGTAGAAATCTGTATAAGGAATTTGCCGAAGTGGGAGTAGCTGATGAGGATGATGATCTTCGTGAGTTATCCAACACTGTCCCAGCTGAATCTTGTCTACGGAAGGGAAGAATGTCTGGTCTAGGTTTTCTTGTCTCCGGATAAGCAGTGGGACTAACACATGGGGATCCTGCTGCAGATGAAAAAGATTCTGAAACTTCGTTGGGGCTGATCATGCTGGTGGGACAATCCAACAGCTGCTTATTTTGGTCTTCTATTGACCTGCTCAAATGGGGGTTTTTTGAATTTGCTTTGGTTGACTCCGCAGGATATGTATTTGTTTTCTGTAGGGACACTACTTTAGATGAGGAAATCCAAGGCTTTGCTTGATTTTTTTCATCTTCAAAAGATTTAGATTTACTGCATACAGAAGATTGGTAATTATCCAAGTTCAAGTTATTTTTTTCAGGATCGTAAGGCTGTAGAAGTTCAGGATGTTTTTGAAAGTTCAACAAATTGGAGGATTTAATTGTTCCATCTTTAAAATCTGATACTCCATTTTCCTGTTCATCCAGTGTAGTTATCTTTAGGCTTTTAAGCATACAGGGTTGCATATGTTGTGTTACAGGAAAGTTTGTGTGTTCTCTGGTTTTGTCTTCCAACTTAGAAGCAGTATTGGAGTCTGTGGTTGGCTGGCTTACAGTCTGAGAAACAACCTGCTGTTCTTTTCCAGAAGGAGGAGAATTTTCTGACAAACACACTTCTGTATTGTTTAGTACTATGTAAGGATGTCCATCAATTCCTTGGACTCTAATACTGACACCATAGGACCCTGTCCTAGAATTTTGTGCACTTCTAGTTTTTTGTGTCTCCTCACTTGCAAGTTCAAGAGTGACTTCATAGTCCTTCCCCACGTGCTTAAAACCAGCAAAATACGGCTCCATGATTATCAGAGGATTATAGCTAAATAGAAAAAAATTACAACAATGTCAGCTTTAAATAATTTAGATTATTTCATTATTTATTTTATTCCACTGTTCAGTGTGACTACGAAGATTAACAGCAATATGCAGAGAAATATACAAAGCCCAAAGCAAATGCACTGTAATACAAAGACAAATGCCTGACTGATTCTGAGCAATGTAATGTTATTTTATGAGTATACATTTTAAGAAAACAACAGTTAACGTTACCTACACTACACTGGTGCCAGTTGCTTTGGAATCAAATGGTTTCAAATATAAGCACATCTATTTTCACTCAAAGCAGCTTGTATTTTGGGTATCTCCACTATGATTACTGAAAGACTGGTACCCTTCACAAATCAATAATTTTATAGCCAAAAGTTACTACCAGCCATACCAACATCTAAACGTAAGCCTGGGAGAACAAAATGCAACCAGGCAGTTTTAGGTAACTGAAGCACTGCGAGGAAGGTCAATCTCCTCATGTGACTGAGTTGCAATTTTATGTACCTGGCTTTCAATATCTCTTTCTAAAGACATCTGAAAACAAACTTTTAAATCCATTAACTCATCCACAAGAATTAGCTTTCCTACATATAAATTAACAATCCCCAAATTGTGGTCTTGCTCCAGAAGTCTCTAGTTGCTTTTTTAAAGATGCTTTTCTGAGCAACAGAAATGGAAAAATACTGCTAGTATTTCCAAGGCCAACGACACTTTTTCAGAAGCAATAGGAATGCTAAATCCAGCCTGTATGTGCCCAAACTGTTTCAGATCTAGAAAACAATAATTAAACCCTACCTGCACTTTTAATGTCACCTGCAAGAGCTGAGTTTGTGGGTAGTTTTACTTTAGTCTGTTGTATATTATAAGCCAACTGTCTAGTGACAGCAAGAGCTGTGCCTATAAAAGAATGAAACACAAGACTGTCAAACTGATGGAGAACCTGGAGGGAATAAGCTTTTAAACTGAGCTGAAGAGTTATGCAATCACTAAAGCCTGACAAAACAAAGATCACTGAACGATGGTCAATAATCATCGAGAGGAAACAGAAACAGGATGTCTCATGGAAAAACAAACCTCTACAGCCAGTTTCACTTTCCTGTGTATCTTAGCATGAATCATCTCCCTCAGATGTTCTAATCACAGAATTACCATTTTTTTCCTGACAGTGAATGAAAAAGTTTGGCTTGATATTCACAGTACACGACCCAACTCTTCCTTCTGGCAAGACAGTTCCCCTCAAAAACGTTTTTCTAAAAACCAACTCCAGTTCCACTTCAACAGTAAGCTTTCTTAATCTGAATGAATTAGCACGTTTCTCTAAATACAATGCTGGATATCAACTGATTACTTTAATGATAAAAGAAACAGTCTCATTGTCGAAGTCCTCCTTAGAGGACTTAGAAAATGACTAGTTCATTTGACTTAGAAAAAACTAGTTTACTAGTTAAAGTCATCAAAATTAATTCAGGTGTTAAATCCACTAAATAAAGGGAAGTAAATATACACTATGAATTTGACTTCCATTTAAGACCTCCTGGAGTAGGAAGAGAAACAGAACAAGGTGAAAGCAAACATGAGCCAGAGAAGGCAAAGTAGAAAAATGAAGGAGCAGGAATAATGTAAGGAAACAGCAAGGACCAAGAAAATTCACTATTTTGGACCTCCATTTATGTACTTTCCTATACTTTTTACCTTCTTTTCCGAGCTCTCAAAATCTCATATTACACTGTTTCAATGTATAAGCGGAGATAAAAATGACCAAGTAAAAAATAACAGGCAGATTCTAATCCCCAAAAGTCAGTGACGAGATCTCCACTGATTTAGTGGGTTTTTGACGAGGGCACTGAAATCAGCTTCTGAGCTGCAGTAACAGGGGCTGAGAAAGCAAAGAAGGAGAATGAGAAAGCACTGTACAGTTATATCTTCAAATATACAAGCTGTAAAGGAACCAGACTACACTAATCTAATGAATAGTTGCTGGAGGTAAGAAAGAAACCAGGCTCCCCATTCTGTTCTTTCAATGGTTGAATGGGCCCAGCTACATCATCACTATTTCAAAATGGTTCTTTGTGTCCTCAAGGCAACATAAAGGAAGTATTTTTAAAATTAAAGTTAAAAAGTTGTTTGCAAAGAAAGTAAGCCTTTTGAAACTTTTATGTTTTCCATTTTTATATTATTGTTATATAATATTGATCTGAAGTTACTACTATGGGTATGTAATTAAATAATAAAAGTAATTTACAGTTTTAGCAAAATAAGGAAATTAAGTTTCTCAGCCTTCTGAATCAAATCTGCATGGTTGTCTAGGGAAAAAGGGTTAATTAACAAGACATGATTTTTCAACTGAAAATTACTAACAGAGAAACTTCAAACAGCCCATGAAAAAAGCAACAGAATTCTACATCTTCTAAAGAGTGTTTAGGATGTCTCAGTGTTTTTAGAAAATACAAAGGATTCAAAAATAACTAAAAATATATTTTGTTTGCAGAATACAGCATGTTGATATTACTCTAAGTTAAAATCACTCATGACATAGTTACATACGGCCACGAAAGAGGAAAAACCCCCATGATTCATATGTAGCTAGTAGCATACATCTCTGCAGTAGATCAATACATATCTTTTAAAAGGCTCTCCACTTAGCAATACTAGCAAGATTAGAAATACCACCAAGAAGTTTAGACAAACTATTTAGTACAGGAAAGTTTACACTACATTTTAAAGCTGTATGTATTTAGCAGATCTATAAAAAGAGTAATGTTCCTCTGAATTTGTCAATAGCGTTAACAATTAACAAAACCAAGAAAAATAAGTCAATAAGAATAAACCTAAAATATTTTTTTTAATGTATTAAAATCAATCAGCATAAAGCAGTAAATTACGATATGTAAAATTCCGGGTGACTGCAAAAGTTGCACTTTCCAACGTGTTGCAAAGTTTCTAAAAATATTAAATAACCAGAAAAAAAACCCCAAAAACACATCACCAAAAAAACCACCCAACCCACAAACTCCCACAACACAGGAAAAAACCCCCACAAAACCCTTAGTGTATAGTGGAAATAGTATTTAGGTCAATAATGCACCTTAAATTAACAATTAATATATTTAATTTGTCTCCAAAACTATACAGAAATAATATATTTGTCTTTTTCATAATAAAACACTTAATTTCACTATACAAAAGCATAAAAGCTTCTAGAAATCAAAATGCTAAAGCAATTGTTTTTAAATAAAACATTTGTGCCCCTTTCACTCTGGAGGTCCCTTCCAACTCCTAAAATTCAGTGTGATTTCATCTTTTTGGAACTGTGAAAAAATTATATATAAATCCCCAGTACATCTACAAGAAAATAAAACAGCTGGCCCTACAGTTCAAATATTTGAAGGCTTTACATAGTTCTTATTTATAGGATGTCAAACCACAGTGGATTATACTCACATAAACCACATAATATCAAAAATCTATTTTACAACACAAAAAGCCACTGGTTTTGTAATGCTGTAAATATTTTTAAATTTTAAAAAGCACTGCTGTTTATTCTCACATGGCCTTCCTGAAGAAAATCCAAAACCTCTTATTATGTTAATTATTTAATTACAGTTACAGCACATTTCTACACATTGTACAGGTTTTTGAAGGTTTACAGCAATAGATTAAGATGGGAGGACTGAAGCAGCTTTTTTTTCCCATCTGTCTGCCCTACTCATCTGATGTACATCACTATGTCAAAAATGAGATCATCTGAACACTCTGGTGGCTGAGTATACACCTCAGCCATTGAAATTTGCAGACTGGCACACTCAGGTAAATGCAATCAGCTTTGTGTTCCACACTATTAACAACTGAAATTCTGACATCTGATACAGTGGAGAAGCTGACAGCTGGGGGCACTGACAGCTACAACTGTCCAGTTTTAATCTTCTTTAAATCTGCTGAAGCCCTCAAATGTTATGACAGAACAGTTTGTTTACTCTTAAGCTTACAAAAATAGGTTAGATATTTTAACAGTAGTTAGGAAGAGGTTTTCCCTGTTTGCAGGGTTCCTTCTTGTTTCCCTGTAGTTACTTACAAAAAAATAACAGGTTGCTTTGGGGTTTTTTTTCTTAACTAGAGAATGATACAGATTCTAATTCCACATTTTCTGCCCAACTAAAACTTTTAATTTTAAACAATATAGTCTTACCAGTAATTTCATTTGCTGTCTCAGAGGAGTTTAAAAATCAGTTTTCTCACACAGAAGTAATGATTCTGCAAAAATTCTTAGTTTAGGTAAAAGACTATCATTCTATTATTTTATAAACCCAGTTCTTATCTCCTATTTGTGAAGCAAATATTATCACAACAGCACATATAAATTAATTAGGATGTAAGAAATAGCTATCTCAATAAGTTATTTTCGTTTGGAAATATTTTACAACAGATGATAGTGTCAAGGACATAGAAATACGGAGTACATTCACTGTATGCCCCAGATGCTTTTTTATTTGGTATTTCAGCAAAAGAGTAATTTTCAACCAAATCTCTCCTTGAAAACTGTCAAGAGCTGAAAGAAAATGACTTAATGAGTTTAACAGAAACCAGGCCTGAGTCTGAAGGTATAAGATTTTCTGTCTACATCGGCCTTTCCTCACTGAAACCCATGAAAACCACGTGTCATCCCTGTGTGTTCACACCCAGTTTCATCAGACTACAAGTTCTTAAAAAAGTTCCAAATATGTGGCTTGAAAGATATTTACTTCACTTCAAGGTTGTATGTTACCAACTGAATAAAAAATATAAGCCACAACACACTACCCCCAAAATCAACAGTTCTAGCATCCTGTTATCTCAGCTTGTACAATCCTCATTTAGTGAACCAGCAACGACACATTTTTTTTTGCTGATCTACAAAAAACCCCATACAGTTTTGCATCAGATCAACAAGTAAGGCACCAGGAAACGACTGGATCATCTATTTTGGCAGCAACATGGCTCTGGACTGCTTAAAGCAATCATAAAATTCCAAACTGAATTCGTGTTTTAGCTCCATTTTCTGTCACAGAAACCTTTAAAATTTCTGTGAACAAAGTAAACTGGCACACAATTTCTTCTGAACAACTTTTTGGCCAAAAATAGAAATTATAAAATTTTTGTTTATGCAGAGAACTTGTCAGCAGAGGTTCTCATGTCTGAAAATCCAATCCTCTGCATGTTCTTCTGTAGTTGTTTGTTCTTACAAAGAATCCCAGGTAAGGAATACTGAGTGTTTAACAAGTCAAAAACTGTTTGTTTGGGGTTTTTTTAAATGCCTCAGAAACATTTCTTTTCACAGCTATGTTAAAGCTAGCTACCAGGAGCTACATGAGACTTGCCTTACAGAAAAAAAAAACAAAACCAAAACAAAACCCCCAAACAAAACCAACAACAGCAAACACACACAAAAAAACCCACAACCGAAAAACAACCCCAAAAATGCACCCACAAACAAGCTCCTGTAATTCAGATCCCTGCTCTCCTGCCAACAAGAGCAGAAAAGAGTGCCTTTCAGACACGGTTATTCCTTTCAGCGGCTCTGCAGCCTTCCTAACATTACAGCATCATAAAGGCATGAAATTGTGTCTGCTCATCCATCTCATTTCTTCTTTATCCAAATCTACAAGACAGATTTATAAAGAAAAAAATGCCTTCCTAAACCTGTTAAATGTCATGCTCTGTGTATGAAGCTTGCTCTTCTGTATCCTGCCTATACACAGTCATTATTAAGCATCTTTTAACACATCTGCCATATTGCACCTCATACTTTCTGCTTCCAGCATGCAAGCCAACTAGCTGCACCAGGCAGACAGGGCTCTTTGGATAAAATAATACATGCAGAATGGTGACCAGCATGTGGGGGAACACACTAGGGAACACACTATCCCACCAGCTGATGTTTCCTAGTGTCCTTCAAGACCTTCACAGGTATTGTGCACATTACATGTGTGCACAAGGTGCATACAACGAATGAAGGAACATGGCAGAGTAAAAAGGAGCTGACTTTTCCCCTATGGCATTAGGACTCCTCCCTGGTGTTCTCATTAGATATCAGGGAGTTCCTGTTTTTCTGTTTTCTGAGACTCGTAAGACTGAATCTTCTGAATATTATTCATTAAAGCAAGGTAATAGGGCATACCACACTATCTTCTCTTCAGAGGAGTGAACTTTTAGAATTCTGAACATTTCAAGCTATTAAAAGGCTAATTTATCAAATTATATTTGGTCCCATAGAAGCTATTTCCAAATTTTCTTACCACAAAAAAAAAAGTAGCTGTTTATGGGTGCACAGCAAAATGCCAAGAAGGAACTAAAGGAACTATAACATTGAGCTTGCTCTGAAAGCTAAATAATGGGTTCTCTGTGCAACTGACTATTCAGAAAGCACCAGCAGTATCACACAAAGTGGATGTTAGGTCAATAATAAATGGCAGTGCTACAGAAAAAGGACAGGAAACAACTTCAGGAGAGAAGAGGAAGGAAAACTTACATATTGTGAGGGTAAAGAGCAGGAAGCAGGTTAATTCACGGTAATACCAAAACTGTAATGTTTTTACATTTGGAACACAAACTCACAAACATGCCTTGCAAGCACAAAGGGAAGCTTCATCACTGTAAACCTCACCTACAATCTAAGCTTCTGCAAAAGGAAGATGGGCCTGGATTGTTGTCCCTTTCGGATTATATGGAAGATAGCTCTGGGGTGAGCAGAAGGAAAAGTGACAGGTAAGGGGACTGTAAAACAGGGCATTGAAACTCATTTAAGAGCAAACTAACAGTACCTGGCAACAGAAAGACAAGTGTGCCATCTTTCCAGCAGATCTCTTATCCCCAAATTTTTTTCCTACTTGAGATATATTTTTTGTCAATATAAAATCATGTTTGTATCATATCTAGCAGTCAATCCTCAATTAAGAGAAGGAAAATTATGATAGTTATGGAACTTCCACAGCTATATCTTCTTGTCCCTGTACTGTCTGTAAACTGCCACTCCCTGTCTTGTGGTCAAAATTCAACACTTTCAAAGGCCTATACATAAGATTTTCTACAAAATATCATATCATAATTCAGCATACACAGGTCTACAGGCAGCAGTGGTGGGAAAAAAAAATTACCCTGAGACTTTTTTTATTATTGGTCAGCTTTTCTGATGCCACCATCAAAGACCTACCTAAAATTTCTATAAATGAAGAACTGTGAAACAGACCGCTGATTTAAAATGTTCCTTCCCTTTAAAAGCAGCCTGAAAGCTTCATGTCCCACCTCTTGTTCCTACTTGTTGGAATAAACAAACTGAAAAATTCCATTCTTTGAAAAAATTCATGTGTTGCTGGGAACCTAAACCATATGGCATGTAACTCTATATACCAGTGTTAGATCACAAAGACTTATGGTTGGTATCATACAGACACACAAGACCACATCAAGGTCTCTCTCCAGCCTCCAAGACAGGGCTGACTTATCATAGGCAGAATTAACCTTGCATATTTAATAAAAAGTAAACTAGCAATTTTTATTCTTCCAAAACCACTACATAAATGAAATGCAAAAGCAATTTCTAAACTCAGTATTAAATCCCATCTACCACCTTAGATACAGTCCTTCCATGTATCTACATTACTAACTGGGGCAGTGCAAAGGAAAGGGACGAGGTTTTGACCTGCTGTGTTCCACTATATGGTCCCCAGACTGCACACACAACATGGTGACCTGCAATGAAATCCAGACCCGTTGCCAGTCCAAGGCATGCATAGTCCCCATGTAGAGAAGTGAATGCTGGAAGACTACACACCCACACTGCAAGCAGGTCACTCAAGCCTCCCTTTGAAAGCAGTAATTCCAGCCTCCACATCAGAAGCCATGCAGGTCTGTGCATTCCATAAATGCAATTTAAAAAAATTTTTTTTTACTAAGTTGTGATTAAATATGGTAGTCATATGGCTTTGGGTGAATAATGAAAAATTAAATCCAGCCGGGAACACTGACCCATAAAGAAGCCTGGGGACAGAAGGAAGTCTGCCATCACAATAATGCATTTTATTAGCATTTAAAAATTTCTGAATTGATTTAATTTCTGTTCTGCGAAAAATATCATTCTCTTCTGATTTCAAATGGTAGACTAGATATGACAACTTAGAATTTCCATCAGGATGAAAAATACCAATGAAAATTTTCTTCCATAGCTGTGAGTGGAAGCAAATAGCCATGCTTAGGTTAGCACGGATCACACACACTATTTTATCTTTCTTTCCCGAAATGCAGTATAGAAAAGGACCTGGGGGTTGGTTAATAACTGGGTGAACATAAGCCAGCAGTGTGCCCATGTGGCCTAGCGGGAATAGCATGGCCAGCAGGACAAGGGAAGTGACTGCACCCCTGTACTCAGCACTGGTGAGGCCACGTGAGTACTGTGTTCAGTTCTGGGCCCCTCACTACACCGACACTCAGGTGCTGGAGTGTCCGGAGTAGGGCAGCGAAGCTGGCAAAGGGTTTGGAGCACAAGCCTTATGAGGAGCGGCTGATGGAACTGGGGTTGTTCAGCCCAGAGAAGAGGCTGAGGGAAGACCTTATTGCTCTCTACAACTACCTGAAAGAAGGCTGTAGAAAGATGGGGGTTGGTCTTTTCTCCTAAGGAATTAGCAACAGAATAAGTGTTCTCAAGTTCTATCAGGGGAGGTTTAGATTGGATATTAGGAAAAATTTCTTCACTGAAAGTCATCAGGCATTAGAACAAGCTGCCTAGAGAGGTGATGGAGTCACCATTGCTGGAAGTGTTCAAAAAACATTTAGATGAGGCATTCCAGGACATGGTTTAGTTGACATGCTGGTGTTGGACTTGATCTTAGAGGTCTTTTCCAACCTTAAAGATTCTATTGTATAGCAAAGCAGAATTGCTGTTTTAGATATAAGTAAATGCTCAGCCAATAAAACTGAATATTAATAGCCACCCTTTCAAGTGCTACGGACTTGAGGGAGACTGGCTGGAGAGCTGTCATGCAGAGAAGGACCTGGAGTGTTGGCTGACTTCAGGCTGAAAATGAGCCAGCAGTGTGCCCAGGTGGCCAAGAAAGCCAATGGCATCCTGGCTTGTATCAAAAACAGTGTGGCCAGTAGACCTAGGGAGGTGATTGTGCCCCTGTACTCGGCATTGGTGAGGCCACATCTCAAGTACTGGGTCCAGTTCTGGGCTCCTCACCATAAGAAGGACATGGAGGTCCTCGAGCAAGTCCAGAGAAGGGCAACCAGACTGGTGAAGGGGCTGGAGGGCAAATTCTATGAGGAGCAGCTGAGGGAGCTGGGGCTGTTTAGTCTGGAGGAGGCTGAGGGGAGACCTTATCACCACCTACAACTACTCTTCCGCCAGGTGACAGGACAAGGGGGAATGGCAAGAAGCTGTGCCAGGGCAGGTTTAGATTGGATGTTAGGAAAAAATTTTTACTGAAAGAGTTGTCAGGGCCTGGAACAGGCTGCCCAGGGAGGGGGTTGAGTCACCTTCCCTGGATGTGTTCAAAAAAAGGGTAGATGAGGTACTTAGGGATATGGTTTAGCTAAGGACAGGAAGGGTGGACTAATGACCTTAAAGGTCTTTTCCAACCTTGTGATTCTGTGAAGTACAGCAAGAGAACTGTATTTAAGTAAGACTGTCAGCAGCAAGAACTATTAACAGCAGCTGGAGCAAAAGTTACAGTTCACTTGCTTACAGTTTGGTTCATACTCCCTCTGGCTGAAAAATACTGTGAGGAAGTCTCAATGTCTCAAATGTAAAACATCTTGTTACTACTATGAAAGTATATTACAGCTAAGCCAAATGTTTCAGCTATGTGGTAAGTAGTAGGTTTTGTTGGTTGTTTTTTTTGTGGGGTTTTTCTTGTTGGTTTTGGCTTTTTTTTTCGTTGGTTGGTTGGTTTGGCTTGTTTTTGTGTCTTTTTGAAAGGAAAATCTGCTTCAAGGGCTGTAAGTCAACAAGACATTTTGGCAGATTCTCGGGTCTCATAAATCAGTTTCATTTTCTTAACCTGCTATATATGAATCCACACAGTCATAATTTTACAGGATTTATCCCCAGAGAAAATACGGCATGACCTATTAATCTTGCTTACCGAGTGGAAATTAAAGCCTTCGTTTTTGTTAATGACAAAAACTTTTAAGAAAACCCCAGTTTTCTCATGTAACATGCTAAATATTACAACTGCAACATATATTTTGTTAAAAAGATTTTTTCTTTATTGAAATAATTAGTTTCCAGGTTCTCCCAAATCATAAACAAAAGGGAAACAGAGACAAAAGGCACATTAAAAGTATACTAAATCAGAAATCAACCTGTAACTGAAATACAGTTCAAAGAAACTAATTCACATCACCTCTCTTGACTAGTCCCAGGCCCTGTATACCATCGTACAAGTTAAATCACTGGAGGAAGATGGAGAGTTACATTTGACTCCTAGTTGGTACAAGCTTTATGTGAACATAAATACCTGCATAAGTGTACTTATACCACTATACTGTTTCATCTTCCACACAGGCTCATGTACAAGCTCTTTTATGACACTTAACACAGAACTGAACCTACTGAGGTTATCTACTTGCACTTTAAGTATCCTGACACCACTGCAGTACAATTAACATTTATAAACTTCAAATACAAGAAGCAAAAGAAACAACAAAACCTTGTAAATACTTATCTCAGAGTTAATTATACACATGTGGTACAATCACACTCAATTTTTCCTCATTTTTAAGACAAACTTGCAAAGGAAGTTAAAAAAAGGTTAAAAAGCCACCAGGAAGAAACTGTATTTTATACTCTTCTAGTTTACCAAATTCTAAATGTTCACATCTATTCAAGTGAGAGAAACATAGCTGTAGTGACACAAGGATACTTACAGATTCTAAAAGCAGTTTGTGATTTCAAATACAATAGCTGGTTTGTATCCAAAGATCTGATATGATTATACTCACTCCAAAAGAGATTCTATGTTGTTTCACTACATTTTCCACCAATTGTCAGTGTTAGAAACCTTGTATATTGTTCCAAAGGAAATTATCCTACTACATCCCAATGATATCATTATTTTTTAAATAGAATAAAGTATCCTGTTCATATTTTCTGAGGAAAAGTCTCAAGTTTGTTAAAATAAAGTCCTTTAGAAAGCCCTTCACAAAGAAATTGAAATAAAGTTAGGGCAACTTTTTAAAAAAAGTTTTGGCACTGATTCAAGAACACAAAATAAAATAATTTGTATTTTAAATAAATAGGTTCCTTACTCCAGAAATTACTCCTTGGCTTTAATAACAACATATCACTGGTCCTTCTTCTCAATATTCCCACTCAAAAAAAATATAATATTGTCTACAGAAATTACAGTTACAGCAACACAGCAGATGCAACCAGCATAACCTTGATTATATAAATGATTCAGTGAAATATAATAATGCTTAATAGATTGATATAGATGTAGCTTGAGACAATTAATATAACTAATTTGTGTGTTTTAAGAATATATTTGGTTTGGATTTTAGTAGAATATGGCCGTGCTATAACTGTGTGAGTATAGCCTATTCCGAAATAAAATTAAGGATGAGCTATATGAGTACTATTGCACATGGAGACCAAGGTCTCACCTATATGAACATACACAAAACAGGGTTAATTTCTATGGAAATGCAAGGTTTTAGGTAAAAAAACTACATTTAAGAGAGATCATGGGAATCACATTTACACAGCCAACATAGGCCTACAGCTTCATGTGTATTCAGACCGGTTATGGCTCCCGTTTTCCTATTGTTACACTCTGTCTTAATTACATAGTATTCTTTATACACTTGGCTTCACACCCATCTATTTCTTTCAACTAATTCAACCATGCATTTTAAAATGTAAATATGCAGTCAGAGCTGTGGGCCCTGAGCCCAGCCACCACAAGAACAAGATACTATCATCACACTCACTCTGAGAGACGTAAACTGAGTAGAAGCTAAGTAAAACCACAGAGGAGAGGAGCTTTATAGCATGCTGGACAACTCCACCAGGAGATGCACCACTTAAAAGGGCTTAGGAAGTCTATGCAGCCAAAGCTGCCTGGTGCAGACCCTGCTTGTACACTGAGCATAGGTTTAGTCAGCTCCCACAAGTCACCACTCTTCTCTCCTTCACACTGGAATAGCATAGCCACTTGGGGGTGTGTTTGTGTGAAAGGGGTAAGAGAGATAAGGCTGCTGCTTCTTTATGAAGCTTGAAGTGTTTGTAGAATTATACTGTAACATTACATGCCAGTTGTTCTTGCAAATAAAGGCAGCAATTGCTGAACATTGCTACCAGCATATAATGCTAATGGTGTGAAAATGACTGTATAAAGGCATACCCCAACCCACTGACAGGTTCAAGAAGGTCTAAAATAATCTGAGGTTGCTTCAAATCACAAAAAACATTCAGCCATCTCTGTACAAAAATTCATTTTTTACCCACTACTATATTATGCTTTATATTGAAATAGATCACAAGTCATTACACATTTTTAAGTGCTTTTATGTACATAAAATACATCTTCTATTCTAATAAACTTCAACAGTTCTTAGAGATACTTTTCAATACAATTTAAAATAGGGTTGAAACATTCCTAATAGCTGCTAATTACTTACAAGGCTTTTGGAAGTGTCTCAGAGTTTACACATAGGAACATATGAATGTATAAGCATGGGTACCCTAGCCAATAAGGTGTATTTATATAGTTTCTACACTGACATTTTAGCTACATTAGAACAGTATTTGTAATGTTATACATAACTAAAAAATAATTAACTTCTGCAAATGCCTGGAGTCAAATTCTTGCCATGCTCAGACTGCTGACAGTCATGCAGCTATTTGAATGGTAATGAATCTTATCGCACCTGGGGACTTTCACAGAAAGGGGCAGTTGTGGTAATAATTGAAGCATCTTCCAGTCTTAATCTCTCTGGGTTTTGATTTTTATTTTTTTTTAAGTCAAACGGCTGAGACGTTTCTACAATCACCTTTCAGTCTCATTGCTCTCTGCATTTACCAAAATCAAGTAAAACCTGAAAAGGCTATTGTAGAATATTCATTTTAAATCTGATACTGTTGATCTGGTTAATACACCTCAAATACAAAAGATTAATCAATTTGATTTAAAACAGAGCTTGTTTGGCTAAAAAATTAGATACATTAACTGAAAAACTATATTATGTACTTAAAATGTTTGGCCATGGACTTTTGTCATCTATTATTTCACATAAAACAAAAGGCTGTAAGCCTACATTTGGATAAACTCCTTCATGGAGGCTGCCAGCTCTCTTGGCAGAGATGGTACAAGGTCATAGCAAATACACTGAGCTCTAATCCCAAACAGGAGTGATTCCATGACTACCACTCCACTAAATCTTTAGCACATGCATTCCTAACATGTTCATTTCTTCGGCCTGAACATTAAATTTTCATACTTGGCTACACTGAAAAATGCTACTATTTAGATTTAACTCCACTCAGAGACACAATGCCAAAGCAGTTTCAGTTAAACATGACTGGAATGAACACCCCATGAACAAGTTAAGTATCTTCCCTCACACAATACCTGGTAATGTAGCAGTCTCAGCGAGAGGATTCTCCAATCTTTTGTCAAGTAAGAAGAGAAATTATAAAACCAATGTTTTGGAGGTTTTGCACCTTCTACCAACACAGAATTCAAGATGTATTAAAAAACTCTGTAAACTGCCAAACTGAAGTTGGGGATGCATCAGGTCAGTACCGTTTTCCTCAATATTCAGTTTGTTGACTCCTAGCAACAAAACTTGAGAAAAACTAACATCTTCACCTCATTCTGGCCATTCAAGATTCAGTTGTTAATCTCTATATTGTAAATATGTAGTTCTTTGTAGAGCCAGGCTCCAAATCACATCAAACAATTTATCAGGGGGAAGATAACCTCCTAGGAGAGGAGTAGAAGTGGGGCAGACAGAAGAACCACAAATTTGAGTCTGCTTTATCTAGATATATGGAGCAGGTAGCTCCATCATTTCTGCTGCCATTCAGAGATGCGGAGAGTGGCAAAAATGGCCCATTATTTTTGTGTTCATTGCCATTTCTCAGAAATCTCTCACACCAGTTATCTTGACTGGATTCTTGCAATTTCCCCTCTAATAACACAGGAACACAACTATCGTAGGCTGAATATTGGTTTGCGTAATGAGGCTTATGTTTTTCATATATACACACACATTTTCAGGTTATCAACATAGTAAAAAGGCCAAATAATAATGACATTATCATCATCATCGCTGCATCTGCAGCTTCAAAAAGCAGAAACGGTAAAACATCAGGCAGCAGAATTGAACTGTGCTGGTCTAATTGAGTGTAGTTCCTGACATCAGCAAAATTATTTGGCCTTGAAATACTTAAGTAGCTATTTTTAAATAATAACCTGCCCACTATGGTCCAGACTGAGTAAACTCCTTGCACTCAGTTCACCTTGTGTTGCTCCACAACAAAAGATTTAAAAATTCAAGTCTGAGGTCATGCCATTTCACCTACACATTACAGGTGACACTGCAGAGCCTAGACAAACCAGTTTCACCAATACTTCCAGAAAGGTCAACTTCCTATTACAGAAGGTAAACCAGAAAAAGGAACAGGATACTGTCACCAAGTTGTCTTTTTTCAGCTTTGTCATCCTTCTACTGAGGTGCAATTCCTTATACAGAATACACCACAGACCACTTTTGCAATTAATTAAATTCCACATCACCCATCATCTATATAACCTGTCAGGGAAAACAAAATGCATTCTAAGGTATTTTGCTAGTGACAGAGAGATCTAATCATGTAATTAACAGAAACTAAAATAAGCTGGTTTGATCAGACACAATTCAGGCAGCCTAAGCAGTAATCTCATTTATTACATTTAAAAGTGAAACACAACTAAATCAGATACTGAGAATAAAATCTGAGAAAAAAAATGATTCGTCCACAAAGACGACAGGCCCTTTTGAATTCCATAATCCAAGAAGTTATCAATGATAAGCACTCCCTCTTCATTACTGTCATAACATTACTACCATTTTAGAAAAGAATCCTTTCTAGCATGCATTTGCACTCAAGTGGGATTTAGTTAATGTCTCTTGCAGTTCAAGGTGTACATAAATCAACTAGAAATTCTTTTCCAATAATTAGTAAACTTCAAACCCACCTCCATAATTGTAAATAAGTAGATGTAAAACAATATCAGTCCCATTATAAGATACTTTGAATCACTGCTTTTTTTGCTTAGTTCAAGTAAGTTTTTAAAGACATAGCTGAAAACATCTAACAACAATTACCTTCTATATGACTCAATATCCCAAAATATTAAGATATTAATTATAAATTTTACTTTAGATTTTTGATGTTAAAAAGTATAGCTGTCTCAAAAAGAATAACGTCCACTAAAAAGCAGCATAATTGCCTTTCATAATATGACAAACTTCTTCGTCTCCTTTGTAAAACCCATTGCTTACTACACTACTAATGTTACATTCCATGCTGTATGAAAAGTTATCATTTCCACTTATAATCCACTATTTAAAAAAAAAGTGCCATTTAAATCAACCTGGTATACTTCTAATCAGCAGAATCCACATCTGGCTTAGTAGCAAGCTTATTCTGGGTCTAACATCAGAAAATCCCAAAAAAATTCAATGACAATTACGTTTCTAGAAAAAATAACTGCTAATCAAACAAGCTCTTACAAAGCACCATTAAAAAGTAATCAGCTGTTTGGTTTTGCCATTTTTATTTATTTTTATAAAAATTTTAGAGTTCTGTTAAAACCAGCTCTATAAAAAGATTAAACGATGAGACAGATGACAGAGTTATCTGAGTAAGTGTCAGACAGTGAACCTATTCAATTCACATGGATATATCACAAATCATTATATCCGGGGGGAGGGAGCACTTTGATTGATCTACAGGATTCCTTTTATATGAACTTAAACGAGTGTATACGTTAGTTAAACACCGTGTATATGTTCAAAGAAAATACTTTTCAAGGACAGGTTTCCACTATTTCTACTTTGATAACTATTCTAACTACATTACAGTGATATTTTTAAAATACTTACATGCTAAAAACAGGATAAAGATAAAAGCTGTAACAACTGTTCTTCTGTTAACTGGATATGCTAATCCAAACTCACAGGAGTTTTATCGTGGCACTGATCTCCCCATAAAGTTGTCATCATATGGGAGGGATATAAATTATATCAGATGCAAAGTTAATTGGGAAGAAGAATGTTCTTTTCCCATGAAAAAGAACACACACAATGCAGACACACCCTCTCGCAAAAGTATGCTAATTCGCGGAATAAAGAGGAGATGAAGAAGTCAGAGTGCCCTCAGCCCAAGGAATGCCAAGAATCCCCGGAAGAATGCTTGCGGGCAGGCGGCCGCGGCTTCCCCCGACGCACCTCGGTCTCGGCGACCCGCGGGGGTCCTGCGCCGGCCCGCCCAAAGCTCCCGGCCTGCAGGGGGGCCCGGGCCTCAGCGCCCCCCTCAGCGGCCAACGGCCCCGCCCGTCCCGGTCAGTGCAAGTTCACCTGAAACCAAAGGCCGGCAGCAACGCCTCCAGCTGAGGCAATGCAACCACCACTGCGGGGCAGCTGCACTCGGGGAAGGAGCCCCCCACTCCTTGCAGCCGCGAGAGAAAACTAAGTTACTCAGGTCTTACCAGAGTCTGTTTTCCCGGCAACTCCCTCTCCCCTCCGCGGCCCAGTGTCCGCGCTCCCCTCTCCGTCGTTTAGCACGCCCGCCTCGGGGGCGGCACAGCCACCGCTCGGCAGCGCAGCCCCGAGCAGCGCTCGGGGGAAAGGCCTGCCCCGGCACGGCCGGCGCCCCGCCAGCCTCCCCGCGCCTTACCAGCTGGTCGCAAAGAGAGAGCCGTGTCGTTCTTTCCTCACGCCTGGGAGGACTCGACGTCCTTGGCCTTTGGAAAGGAGCGTGTTTAACGGAGCGAGACGGAGGAGGTTAGCCGGCGACCCAAGGCGCTTCAGCAAGGGGAGTCGCCTCCACAGCCGCGGCATCCCGCCGCGGACGGCAGCCCTTGGGACACCACACGACGACGTTCCCTTTGCCCACCGCGCTCCGCTCGGGTCACGCCGCAACCCTGCGCCCGCCCGACCTCGGCCATCTCGGCGAGGAGAAGTGGGCGACGCGGTGCCTGCCTGCTCCCCCACCCCCTTGGGCTCCCAGACCTCCCGTCGCAATCGGGCGCTGCCACTCTCCTCACCCGTCCCGGGCCGCCTTGCCCTCTGAGGGGGATTCCCGTGTGCTTCCTGCCGCACTCACCGCCGGAGCTGAGCGCGGACTGCCCGCCCATCCAGCGGGGAAGGGGGTGCCGGGGCCGCGCCCGGGCCCTGCCGGGGAGGAGCCAGGCGGGGGGCGCTCCCTCAGGTGAGCGAGGGGCTTCCTCGCGCGCGCGCTCGGCCGTTTCCGCCCGCCCCGCTGGGCTCCCTGGGAGGGAGTGTGGCACGCGGCGTCACCTGAGTCGAGACCCCGAACAGACACCCATAAACCGCAAACGGGGGAAAAGCGCCCAACTCTTCCTTTGTCCTGGCCGCGGCAAAGGTGCCAGGACGAAAGGGGGTGGCAAGAAAAATCCCCTGAGGAAGAAATCGAACCCCAGCCTCAGGAACAGTCAGCTCGAGGCCCGCTTGACAGTCGGGTTTGTTTTCCTTCGCCAGCGCAGCCCGCCGGTGTGTGGGGGCGGCTGGCGAGGTTCCCGCCGCGGCGGGGAAGAGCTGAGGCAGCACAAGGACAGGGCAGGGCAGGCGCGGTTCTGAGCGTGTGGTAGAGGTAAGAGGGAAAAGGAGTGAGGAGCTGGGCCGTGGCACGCAGGCTGGAGCAAAGGTGGCAGCATGCCCGTGCTGCTCAGGGTTTGTCACAAGCGCCTCCGGGCACACCTGGGCTGCCCTCAGCGTTTTGGATGATTTTCACAATGTCTTCAGCTAGACTGGAAGCATCACAACAAGTTGTGCGCAAATTTCGAGAGTGTTCTACGTACACAGTGAGAAGTGAAGTGCTGCTGTACTACAGCACGTCTCTCACCTGACCACATGTGAAGGAAAGTTAGGCGCTAAGCACTTGAGCTTTACAAGTGTCATATAAAATACAGTGTCTATAAGCATCTCTCAAGGATTGGGCCTTAGTTCATTTCTTCCACCCTCATAAATTTGTTCTCAAGATTTGAACTACTGAAAACGTGCAGCATTGTCGGGGAAAAAAAAAAGTTGTAGTAAATATGAAAGGAAAAAAAGACCACAAAATATGATAGGTCCATGTCTAGGATCAGAGAAGTGCAGGGCATTGAACATGAAAGGAAAAAAATCAGTATATAAGCTATGAAAGCTATTTACAGAGCTGTTCAATATCAGGAGTATGGGCAGCCACACATCCTCTTCAAATCCAGTTGTGCTGGAGCTCACTGCTCTCCAGATTTCTGACAGAGCTGCTCTGCTACCTGTTACACATCTGTCAAAACAAGCCTAGTTAACGAGCACTTGTCTGGTACTGCATATATAGAGTTTCTGTAGAGAAAGCCCTCGTCTTAATGAGGATGTATTTCAACCAGAAAAGGAACTGCTGCCAATACAACAACAATATTGATATTTTTTGGACACTCTATCCAGTTTTGAGTTCTGTTCTGGGGGGGAAAAAAAAGAGGAAAGTTAAAGTTCACACAAATCTGTGACACATCAGAAAATTAACTGATTCTGAGAATTTTTAAAAGCATGTATTTCTGTAGTATTACAAGTAAAACAAGGAGACAGAAAAGTAGCAACTGACAGCAATTGGTTGTGATAAAATACTAAACTGATGGTTAATCAGTGGAAAGAACTGTAAACTGTGGGAATTGGACTAATTATAGGCAGTTCCAAAGAACCAGCTAGTGAGGTGTTTCCAGACATCTAACAATGTTTTCCTTTGCTGAAAGCCTGGAAGTATTAGGTGTGACAGGGGCTATAAAGACTTCTTTTGTAGAAAATTGCACCTCTGCATAGTATACTAAATTCATTCCCCCTCAAAATGGTTGTTGAGAGGAAAGTCATAGATGTATGGATTTTTCTGCCCTTGGTATAAAGTTGACTTGTCAGAAAAATGCTCATGAGACAGCACAGCCTGAACTTATGTTGCCATCTTGATCTTTTACATATTTTGTCATTTAACATTTGCTTTTCATATACATTTTTTTCACATAACCAGAGGCCATGACTAATCTTGGGGCTAAGTAAAAGATTTATATAGTTTACTTAGCTCCTTTCACTGTAATTTTCAGAAAGTGTATGAAGTTTACCCCTCCCCGCCCCTCTAACTGGTAAAACTGAAAACCAAGGAATTGAAAAGAAACAAAAGTAATGAAATTTTTTTTCCCCTCAGTTACATGAGCTATGTGGCAAAGTTTTCAGTTGAACTCAGATAGGTGTATATGTCTGTATTTCATTACAATTGAAGTGTGAAGAAATATGATGGCCTCGTATTGTAGTTTTGTAATGTGAAGGAATTGAGCTTAATAGAAAACAAAATGCTTAATTAAAGACCTTGTATACACTTAAAATTTTCAGGTTATTGTTAGAGGTTAATTAAAATAGGTGTTAATCAATGATGTTGTACAATAATACTTTGTGTTTGGAAGCAAACAAGAAAACAGAATAATTTCTTGCTAAAACAACCAGGCAAGGATGACGACTAGTCATTATTATATAGTCTGTAATTAATTTTTTTCATGATGTATTATTACCTATAAGGTAACAAGCTTAGGAGACAATTCAATTGCTATCTGGCATACTCAGCACTAACTGCTTAGAAAACTGTTCTGTTCTTCTCTAATGAGTTTCAGAAAAAAGTTTCATATGATAATTAGGCCAAGGCATTTTTCTTTTTTTTTTTAATAAAATAAAATAAAGAAAAAATGAACGAGAGGCATGGAAAAGGTCAGATGAGCACAATTGCTAAAACTCTTATGTGAGCATCCCAGACTGAAAAGGGAAACTTTGTATTTTGACTCAAAGCTCTATCCTACACTTTATGGGCCTTTGAGGAAAGTTTAATTTGAATTTTTAATTCTTCAGGAAAAGTGTAGTTTAAATCAAACAGTTTCTTACAGATGTTTGGTATATTCTGAACACGAATTTTACCAGTATAATAATGGTACAAACATTAAGACATTGTTCACTAAGAGCCATAGTCCAGCTGGAATGCTGAAAAAATACAAGGTTGTCTAGTGAGTCAAGAAGTTTTTGAAGGAATGCATGCAAACACAGCAATAAGATAAAATTGCACTGAAGACGAAGTTAGGTCATGCAGAGAATATAATCTCAGTACAGGCTAGCATTTCCTTTCCCACCCTGCATCCACCTACTTTTCCTCTCCTTTAAATGAGGGCTTTGGTCCTTGTTTACAAAACTGGCTCGACAGTATGATTAATGTCTCTCTGTCCAGGCAGCGTATTATCAGGCAGTTGTGAAATACAATACAAAATGGAGTATGCAGCTAAAGCAAAAGCAAACAGCAATGCCATAGCAGCTTGTGCTGTAGATTAATTCCAGCTGCTAGCTACTCCAGCACACCCGGGTACTGAATAGCACTCCCTAAATTCAGCTCTCCTCTTGCATTGAGTCAGATGGTATTGAAAGCTTGGTTTATTAGTGCTATGCTTGACTCCTAGCAAGATGCATCTCTCTCTCTCTTCGTATTCAACTACACATTGAACTGAATTTTGACACTTTATTATAGTCCTCTGATTTCCTTGCAGGAAAGGATCTGATCCAATAATCACAGCAGAAAGGAAAAAACCAGTCCCCACAGCATATAATTACTTTAAACTACTGTTTCTGCTTCATCTGTTGCAATATATATTGCATTTTCTTTCAAATTATTATAAAAGACTAGGTGTTTGTTCCTTAAGAAATAACAAAATTATTTATGTTATTACCATATTCAGTAAGGTACCAAATACACATTTTAATCTTGATAATTTAGGTCGTCTTTTTTGTCTGTTCCACTATTTTCACTGACTTGTTTTCTCAAAACATTTTATCTTGAGCAGAATGTTTACAGAGCTGATTCTAAAATTTTATCTGTACATTCGTATCTGTACCTCAACTATTTTAACAAACATAAAACATTTTTGGCTTATATGAGCGTCAGAAAATAACCTTTTATAAATATCAGACCGCTTGACTATCATAGAACACCAAGGACAGTTCTATTTTAAATATTAAATTTACTGTAGTATAAATTTACTTTCAGAAGGGGATTTGGGTTGTTTGAAGAAACTTAATTTTCCACTCTTACCAGCTGCTTTTTAATATATGATCTCTGTCTTTTTCTCCAAAGACAACTACCCAGAAAGGGAGGCTCTTTGTATTCCACATTTCTTATCCCACCACCCCGCCTTTCCCCAGTGGCTTGCTTGCTTTCCTTATTTTTCTCTTTCTCTTTCTCTCTCTCTTTCTCCTTCTCCCTTTCTCCTTCTCCCTTTCTCCTTCTATCTCACCTTTTCTCTTTGGGGTTAGTTACTGTCTTTTACATTTGTGAGCTCTTATTCTCCCATTCCTCTATTCTCCCATATACAGCTGTCATACACACAGGATACTGCTGATACAACCCAGAGCACTGGGTTCTCTCTATCTCTAGCCCAGATACACAATGTGGAGAGGTGTGTAACAATATTCAAAAAGCCCCGAATAATACCAGTCATTAGGGTAGCTATTCAAGAACATATTTACATTGCAAGATATTTATCCCACTGTATACAATGACAGATGAAATTCTAGAACAAGAGTAATATTTTCAGATATCTTCAACAGAGAAAAATGCCTGGTTTTACTTTGTATTAGCTAAATCCACAGTAAGGCACAAGTTAGGAGGTGAAGATTTAAACTAATTTGTCTTCTATATAATTTAATTTTATTTTTGCTAGCTCAAATTTACAATTATTCTTCCTGCTGAAGACCGTACAATTATCGATCTTATGTACATAGAAATCAAGTGTGAAATACATTATTCAAAGGTACAAGGTGAGGTGAAGATACCACTGACTTTAAAAGCTGTTGAGGGGAAAATACACACTTCTGTATCTAGCCACCTTGATACTCTCTGACCTCCCATTTTTCTTCTTCAACAACTTTTGTCTATATCCAGATTTCATCCTTTACCTTAACCACACAGGCTTGCTTCCATTAGCCTTGTAAAAGTAATCCTAGGAATGGCAAAAGCTTTTTCCAAGACAAGCCTGCAGAAGTCCTAGGTACTACCAAGTGCATCTATATTAAGGTTCCAGAAACCATTGTAACTATCGGCTCTGCTGTGGTCTATGTAGCTCATTTCGGTCAAGTCCATGCTGCAGGAACTGGTTTTTGGAGGCAGTAGCATAGGCTGAGTCTCTATTTGTACTAATATGTAAAGTTAGTAATTTGTTGGCATTGTCAATGTATTTATTTGAAGGAAGCTTAAAGGGCACATTCTTTCCATCATTGCAAATGTAAACATTGATTATCACAAAAATAATACTTTGTTAAATGAAATTATTCGTGTGTTCTTTAAGCATGTAGCTTTTAAGAACTGTTGTTCTTATCTGTTTCTTAATAATGCCCTCAACTTTAGGATCTTATCCTAGGCATTGTAGAGCTCCATGCAAATACAGATCCATACCAAAAAATGCTTTACAATGTAAGTAGACAAAAGATTTAATCACAAAAAAACCCCTAAACAAACAAAACCAACAACAAAATGTGCTATGCTGAAACAAAAAACCATGTATCATGGCAAGATACATGCAGAGCCTTTGAGTTACTGAACAATTCTGTTTCTTATCCTGAAATAACATGCATATATATAATGTTAAGCAAATGTAAGCATTTATGTATTTAAAGTTTAACCTAACATATAAATATTTTCAAAATTCAGGTCCAAGTTTTTATGATTGGTATCCAAAGATTATGTCCTTGAGACAGATGTCTCTCTCAGAAATACTATTTTCAAATCTCGTTTTACCTTTAAAGTAACTCTGTTTTGCTTATGATGTATATCAAAGATCATCTTGGTTTAGGGTGTGCAGGCAATTTAAGAAATATCTAGTGTACCAAACAAGACAGCTTGTAAGAATAAAATTAATATTTCCATGTTTTAAAAGGTACTTTTGATTAAAATTATAGAAGGACAAAGTTTTATTTAGTTTATTGTATCTATTAATCTATATACTTAATGCATCATTTTAGTCACATGAGGATTTTCAGACATTTTATCTTATATTCAGTTTTCTGAGAAATGTGTGTGTCTTTGATGAGAACTAAGACATCTTTCCAGTACAGAATTGAGGCTCCAAATTCCCACAGAAATAAAATTATTTCAATAGAGAGGTGAAATGTTAAATACATTCTTGGGTTCAGACATAGATAAGTTTTGGAACAGAGATAAAATCATCACTATCCCACATAAAATTTAATTATTTTTCTTATAGACATGCATGGATATCTTAATTATTACCTTTATTTTTAACTTTTGTTCAAAGGTAAGGAAACAATTCCAAACCTATGGCTGTCTAAAGCAGTCTCTGCTCCATACTGATGGCCAGTATACTTTCCTGCTGTTGTGCAATGGCACCACCTGGTGGCTACAATAATTTTAACCGTTCTGTTTCCTTTAACAAACACATCTGAGTAGCTTGAAAAGACCAGGGGGAAAAAGGTTATCGTTAATATTCCTTAGACTGTTTTTATCTCTAGCCATGCTTCTTAATCAGGTACGGTAATATAATTTAAATAGTTTTGTGAAGCAATATTTTAGAAGAGGTATAAACGTTTCAGTAATATCCCATATAAGAAACTTTAGGGATTGACTCACAAAGATAGTGATCCTTCTGCTTCAAAGGTAAAGCATCAACTCCTGACTTGCAGCATCTAAAGACATAAAATAATACACTTATCTTTAAAAATCTAGGCAAGACAGGTTAAGAAAGATAGGTTTTAGAGGACTGATGTTTTCAACATTTATAGATTTGCTTTGTCAGGACTGATGCAGAAAACTGCTTAAGCATGTGCTTAACTTAAATTGCCTTCTTCAATCCTCTAATTTCAATATAACACAAACAGTTATTCAAGACTAAACATGTAAAAATATTTAGGGTTGAACTTGGACACCAAAGGAGGGACAAGGGAGAGAAAATGAATTGAGTGTTCTGTAAATCCTTTCCCTTTTTGTTTTCAAGGAAGGGAGAAAAAAAGTAGGAAACAGACATGCAAGTTTTTTTTAGTCATTTAGAAGGGTAGAAACCATAGCAGAATGAAGTCAACGCTCTCCTAACTGAAGAAATATATGCAACGTATATGTCCAAAAAATAAATTAAAAAAGAGCAACAGAAGAAAGATATTTTTAACATATTGGAAAAAAGTTACAGTGCAATAGCAACAAATTATACTACCATAGTGTCAGATTCACCATGTCAGGAGCTAGTAGAAGGGACTGCATGAAACTGAGAGGTTGCTGAAAAGAAGTAGTATGTGAAGATCCTAGAGGCACACTACCCTGTCGCTTCTCTCTTTGAAGCTCCAGGAAGGAATTGCCACGTGCTTTATGGGAACTGCTAACTCAAACCCAAATTCCAGCAAGACAAAGGTGTTTGCACAGTAGACTGTACATGCGTATAATAAGCATTTCATGGAGAATTAAGTTTTTAAAAAATTTTTCAGTTCCACGTGTGAACTGCATACTTGTTTTGCACAGCCTTACAAAAAATATTCTGAGAACTAAAACCAGGAATAAACAAACAAATTAAATAAACTCAGGGAAACTAGTTCATCCTGGCCTTTACCACAGCTTGTTCCTTGTTTTCTTTTGAAAGTAATGACCACTGTCTTGTCCTGGGTTTCCATTTCAGATCTCACAACCATCTGTTGTCATAAGAGAAGTATTTTACAGCCTAATGATGAGTCAGCCCAGAATACTTCAGGAATTTTAAATACTCAAATATGGAGGCTTCACTGATGAAATAACATCTATCTTTGGCACTCATGTAAAGACTGCTCATCTTTTCTGGGACTTAAAGCACTCACAAAGATATGTTCATATAGATTTGACACTATACTGATAAACTAACCTGCCAGTACAGTTTTCAGTTAATACTGTTTTCTCTAGAGCTTTTCCTGGTTATATGGTGCTTTGTGACTGTAGAGGGTGCTCTTAAAATACTGGTGATGGCAAGTAACGTATGGCAATCAGTCTGTCTTTCTGTAAAGGCTAGGATGCTTATATTTAGCAAAGAAAGTTGCTGTACAACTAGTGTGTTTTATTTTGGGTATGCGCAAGAACCACCATCCACATTTGTATCCAAATACATCCCTGCAAACTTTTCTGGATTTAGTTTATTTTTGCAAGTATGTTTCTGCCAAACAGTGATAGTATCTTCTGAGAAAACTATTGATGCTGCCTAAAACAAATTGAAAGAAATACTAAATAGAGTGTATTTTTAGTTGCAAGGCCATTCAGAGTTTGGATAAAAGCTTATTGTTTCAAAGAAGTAATTTAAATATTCACAAAAATTCTTTGGTTACATGAAGTTTATGCTCCCACATTGTATTTTCTGGAATTCTGTAGGGAAGCATTTAACTTTATTTTACTTTGGTTTGTCTGTAGTTCGGTTGATTCCTCTACCGTACTCCCAAGCTATCTGTTTTTTATACTTCTACGGAATTAGCAGGGAAGGGGGGGAATATTAGATACGGTAGACTAAACCAAACTTTGTCCTACTATATTTTTCCCTCAGCCATACTCTCTCTATATGTATTTAATATAAAATTTGTGTTCCACTCAGTACTGGCAAGAAATTGAGTTAATCCTGTATGACTGGAAATGTTACATCTTTCCTAAGAGGGTATAGTCTATAAACCTCAGAAAGATAAGAATTTTATTTTAATAATCGGAACTGAAATAAGCCTGGTTTAGAGCAGTGTGAGGAGAGTTAACAGTTCTGAAGTCAGGACTTCAGACATCAATTAAGGTAAGACTTTCACCAGTGGTTACTCATTTGAGATCCATACATCATATAAAATTAACCCTACTTCAGATCAAGTCTATAGAAGATATTGGTTATATATTAGAGTGTTACAAAGGCTGTGACTCTTCACTGCACCTTTGTAACAGTTCTACTGTAGTCTCAGTTTAGAGCATAGAAGTCAGTACAGCTTGGGGTTTTTTTCTGGTGAAGCCCTCTGAGCTTTTTTGGCTAATTTCAGCAGCATCTATTCTAAGGAGACTTTGCCAAGATCACTACATTAAGAAACCTTTTAAGCGTAGACCAAGCTTAACAGATGTTTGCTGGCTTCTAATGAGATTAACATGGCCTGTTCCAGTTTCTGCATCAAATTTATCACTGTATCAATTTGCAGGTTAGGGCATGTCCCTTAGCATGTTTGTGTGTGTATCACACAAAAGGGACTTTATATTACCTAGAACTATGGCTGCAGGCTTGCCATGTGAACAGTCAAATTAAATTCTGTTTTTGTGAAAGGTGGCAAAATTAACTCTCCCCACATATTGGGCAAGTCTCTTCAACAGAAGAAATGATACTGCCTGAGGTCTGATGGTGGAAAATATTCCTGATGTGAGTCAAGTGGAACATAATGATAGGCTGAAGACAAGGAGGTTGTCTCATAGGGCTTTCCTTCCACAGGATTTAGTGTTAAGTAGTAATTTGAACAGAAACCTAGGCCTCCTCCAACACTAATATATCTATCTATCACAGTATTTCTGGTTGGCAGTTTTTTCATTTTCATGGGAGAAACTAGAAGTGTTTCACCTAAACATCCCCTGTACTGAGGTTCTTAAAATGGGAAGTTAGAAATGCAAATCTAATAACCTTAGTAAGAGTCAAGACTTCTTCTCATCATTAATCCTCTAATTCACGGAGATAAAACAGATAATACTTTTCCTCTCCTGTTCTGTAAGAAAAGGTTGGCATAAATTTCTAACTCTAGGAGAGAGTTCAGAAATGTATTTTGGAGATCTTCACATCTCTACAGCTGACAGTAAAGGACCAGAATGTGAGAAACAACTTGAATTCAAGATCCATCATCCTTTCTTCAGTCTCCCATAACGGGCAATCTGGGTGAAACCTATCAACTTTGATAATTTCTTTGGCGTACTCTCTCTTCCCCAAGTGTGGAAAGAGGCGATGCACTTCATTCTGTGTTGGAGATTCCACTACACAGCAAAACATCACAGTACCAAAGCCTTTAACCTGTAGCCGCTTATAAAAATTACCCAACACATTCTAAATTGAATCTGCCTTTACGGGTTCATTTTTTAAAACACACTCTAAAATTCTAAAATTCTTAAAAGCTCAAAGAAGAAATCTTGCACTATACAGGACTTGAATATTTCAAGCAGTGAAAACTGTAAATGATGCACATGTTGGAATGACAATAAGACAAATGGAAGCTTTCATTGGGAAAATGCAAACCAGAAGACAGATAGCTTGTTTTGCTTTAGGCAAAGCATGAATGCAAACATTTAAACTGGAGAAACTCCCCTTTCCTTCTGTGGCCCCTCTGAGCCATTACATTAATTACTTGGAACTATTTACCTACTTCCCTTTATTTAGGCCCCAGGTGCAGACACTCTAGATACTGAAAATTATTTTTATTCTTTTCACTAGAGTGAAAAAACAATAAATGGAAACACTCATCTTTTCTGAAATCCAGGAATGTGAGGAGAGATGGCATTCTAATACATATTTTGTGCTGGCTTGTTTCTTAATACCCCATAATAAAAAATGAGAGTGGTAGGGGCATCAGTTGTGTTTCTTTTTCAGAATACAATAAAAATATTTGTTTAGTTTTGTTGCAATAACAGGGGCAGCTGGCAGTGTTTGCAGTTATGTGTCTTCTAACAATTCACTGAAGAGATATCCCTAATCTTTAAAGACAGACAAATACCTCATTTTGCAAATGGGCTGACCTGGGTTTATGCAGAGGCTCCGACAGCCTTCCTTTGTGATCAGAATGTTAGCCTGTCTTTCAAACACGGCCTCAAAGTATGACCAGGTGGATCCAGGCATGCACTTTTCCATATGTGAAGCCAGAGAATTAATGGAGGCATTAAATATTTAGAAAATAAATTATCAATCACATAAGGAAAAAAAAAAATAAAAATCACAGCAGAGGCTCAAAACCCCATGTTTCTAAATTGGCAGCAAAGAGGATCAGTCTCAATATCTATGATTCTTTTTGGCAAGATGACCATGTCTCAAAAGCTCTTGCTTAAAGTTTCATTTCCAACTTCCCTCTGGGGGAAAAAAAAATGAACTAAACCTTTTCTTGTGCTCTTATTGAAAAGTTCTACTCTTGATTATTTTGGAATACAGCAACAGACTGTGGGACACTGACTGTATAGATATCTTTAAATAATCTTAAATAATGATTAACAAAATCTATGGTTATTTGCACAAAGTGCGTTCACCTTTTCCCTTCCCAATAAAGAATATCAATCAATTCCAAGGTAGCCCAGGTCATCAAGGGGTGGCTACTGAGTCTGGCTCCCCCTGTCACAGCTGCCTGGCAGCAGGCCCACCCTCAGGAACAGCCAGCTGGCTCTGCTGTGCATTTCAGCCTCCTCCAAGTTTGCATGTGGACCTGTGAAGCAGCTGAGTTTATTTTGCCTGATTGGCTTATTTGTTGTCAATCCAGAGAGTTTTCACATTGCCACGACTGCTGATGATGCAGTCAGTTTGCACTTGGAGTTTTCAGCATGGCCTTTCTGCTCTGTCATTTCTGTTGGTCTGCACTGACTCTTGAAAAGATCAGATCTGTTTCACAGATTTTGTTGGTTTCCAAGTTAGTTCAGCTTCTCTGTTCTTATCCTATTGCTTGTATAGATGCACAAGTTTCTTTTCTCAGTCTGCTAGCTGCTGGCCCCTAGCAGACACAGGCTGTGAGAAAGACGAATCCTTCCTCTGTTTTCTGATCTATTCCAACTGCATACCTGTGGAACTATACAAGGTACTAGGGTGACCCTTCATTTATAAGATCTTGTTAGAGCATAGACAGTTATGTTCATCATTAAGATATATGTATTTTTTACTAAAGTTTGATAACTCCCTCGTAGAACTTTGCCCAATAATAATGCAAACCAACTCGTTCTATGTTCATCTTCTGATGTCAAAAGAAAGGTACAAGTAGCATCTGCCATAAAACCAAAACTTTGAATTCTAGGATGTAAATCCATGCATTTAAGGATTTTCAGAGCCAGTGAGTAGTAGGAGAGTACTCTCAGAATAAAAAGATTATTTCCCAGAACATCTGTCTCTCTTTAAATTAAAAATATGATGTATGCCCAAAGTATGCAGAAACTTTCTATTCCCCAACTAATAATCTACTATTTTTCTGGAAAAGAAAGTTATTTGGCCTAGTAAATATAAGAAGACGACGTTGCAATTCATTTAACTATTTTGTTGTACTTTTAATCTTGTTAGATTAATTAATATCCTGTTGCATTTAGTTACCTAGAGAGGGAGAGATTTTGTAAAGGTCAGATAATAAAATAGGGTTTTTTATTGTATGCTGTTTTCTTATTCAATAGAACAGCACGGAAATCACCTATAGTGACATTCTGTTGCTCTATGTAACTTCGTGATCTTCATTACTTAGCTGCAGCTCAGTAGCAGGAGTTCTCACAAATCTGTCATATGAAAGTCTCTGCAAATTGTTTTTAATCACTCTCAACTTTTGGGCTTTTTCTGTGATTGCAGGATCCTCACTGAGATGTGAATTTGAACGAGGAAAGCCAGTCCATTCCCAGACTTCCATATCCAGGGGAGCAGAATTTAAGACCTTGTCATGAGTCAGTGGTGGCCTCCCAAAACAGGG
Organism: Porphyrio hochstetteri; assembly: GCA_020800305.1. Taxonomy (NCBI): domain Eukaryota; kingdom Metazoa; phylum Chordata; class Aves; order Gruiformes; family Rallidae; genus Porphyrio; species Porphyrio hochstetteri. The sequence goes on along the minus strand of CM036915.1, from coordinate 6,249,128 downwards.
TTACTGGTAAGTGCAAGAGAGGTCATTACTCCTATCAGATTTAAACAATGGTCACAGGCACAGGAAGGCACATTGAGCTGTTTGAAAAACTATTCCTCTTCACTTCAGAAGAGTGTCAAATCAGGTGCAGTCATGCCTACGGGCTAGGTGGTAGAACAACCACAAGCCATGGCCATCATTACAACTTCACATTGCATACTTCCACTAACAAAGTGCATTTCAATCTTCTTCTAAACCACACTAGCTAACTAGAGTAGTCTCATTCAGTATGAATTATTCTGTACTCAGCTGGACTCAAATTCATCTACTTTAATATGTTCTTTGTGACCTTCCTAAATCTTGTTGCAGCTTGTCAGGAACTTCTTCCATAAGCACAGTCCATGTCAGCAGTTAGCACACTAAAATTTGCTGGCAGGTATATTTATTATAACTGAAGCCTAGTTACGATGGCATCGGAGCTCATGTCCAATCTAGGTGGGCAGAATTACTGAGCTACTTGAAGATACTGATGCTATTTCCTGCATCTTTTTAAAATGGGGCCTCTTTCACCTGTAAGGATGTGCAGCTGCTGAGGTGAAAAAAATTTACAGAAGACCTCTGGTATGGAAATCTGTTTTACCTTCCCTCCTCAATGTCTAATAATTAATTCTACCTACACTTCATTCACACATTCCCATTCTAATTCCTGTTAAATATGCTGTCTGAAGTCTCAGTTCAGGATTAGTATGGGAGTATATAAATTAAATGTATCTGAGAGTTAGTGATTACATTAGGCATAAAATCTGTGTGATTTCTGATTGTTCCTGCTATTTCTGATTTTTGCTTAAATTGGAATTGTGCTGATTGTGAAGAATGTTACTGAATTCTTTTGTTTAAAAAGGAAGTTGGAATTTTTGAGGGATGTAGAGTGTTACAGTGTTATCACGGTCATAGTATTTGAGGGTGGGGAGCTAAAGAGCGTGAGAGATGCTTTCCTATAAATACAGTGTTCTTCAGGCACAAAGACTTGGGAAGGAAACAATTCCTTCTAATTAGGAAAGTAATTTTAAGCAGAAAAAGATGTAAAAGCTTAAGGACTGTTCTTGTCAGAGGGAGATGTTTCTGAGAAGAATTAGGGCAATAGAGGATTATTGTTTTGTTAAGCCTTTGATTGAAATCTCAGACTTTCATCAGTTCTGTAGCAATGCAAGCAAAAGATCTAAGGCCTAAATACATCTCCAGAAAAGAGATCTTGGAGAAATAAAATAAAATAAAAATTAAAAAACTAGCCCAGACTAGGATTTAGTGTTGAGTATTTATAATTCCCATCTGAGACCCAAGGGGAAGTTATTCTGTCATCACCCTGTTACTTTTAAAAACAGAAGGGAAAAAAATTTTGCTTTTGATTTCTCAAAAAATAGTGTTAGCTATTTGAAAAATTCCAGACCAGAGCATGAAAGATCATTTAAAGGAAAACTCCAGAGTTGTTGTTTAGAGGCTGCCCTCGGTATAATCAAGATTAAAGCCTTTAATGAAGGCAAAGCTTACTTATCTGATCAGATCCTAGCATAATGGTCTAGCATGTGATATTTTTCTGTATTAGTTACATAACTTTTTGTTTAAGAGCATACTTTACCTTCAGCAGCTCACAACATTTTTAACCGCTTCAGATCCTTGAGATATACAAACAGATTTGCAGGGGAAAAAATGAATATTTGTTAACAAAGGAAAATCAAACCTTTCTGTGGCTTGGTTAAGATGAAAGCAGGACAGGAAACTAATAAAGAGGATCAGAGGACCTGGAAATACATGTTGACAGGCTTGTGCACTGGCAGTTTAAAATCACATACTATTAAGCATTAGCTTTCTGCCTAAGTGTTTGCCCACAAGATTGCCTTTCCCCAGTAAAGGCTAGAGATTACCCACAACTCATTTGTGTTTGCAGGTTTTCTGTGAGTATGGATGGGCACATCCTACCATTTATCAGCCGCAATGCACTGAGGTCACAAGTCCCCTGCTTCATTAAAAGAGAGTGAGCCAATTGAAAAACAGCTCCCTTCTCCCTTGGCACATCTGAACATATGGTGCAGGAGTAGTATGCTTAATTTTGAAACAGTCAGATCTGGGAAGAAGCTAAGCAGCTAGGCAAAAATCAGTTAATAAAACTTCCTTTAGTTTTCTGTTTTGAAACAAAGAGAATTGGTAGACTACAGATTGAAGCTTTTTAGGGTTTCTCACACACTGAGAAATAAAGATTCAAAATTACAATATTAAAAGCTTTAGTGGAATAATAAAAACAGAAGCATGACCGTACTACAGTGTGGAAATGTCTCAAAGCTTCACAAAAAAATCAACTGAATATGGTGTGCTGTGTAACTCAGCATAGCATGATGTTGGAGCACTGTAACATCAGGGTGTTTGTTGCTGTCAGAAAACATAATGACAGCAGAGAAGGTGGTTGCTTGACTCCTTGTATAATAGAATGCACTATGTCACACACGACTATTGTTTGTATGTTCCACAACACAGGCTTGTAACATTTGCCACTCCACAACTTAGAGACACAGTCTGAGTAGTGTTGGTTGGTGTCTTGTCATCAGTCTCACCTTTTGCATTGACATGAAAATACAGTGCTAATTCCTGCAGTTCAGACTGCTTTTTTGCTAAGATAGATTTTTTTTTTTTTAATATTTACATGTAAGAGTTTAACTTCTCACTCATCTCTTCATCCTTTTGCACATGGAACTGTTACTGTATCTTGAGAAACTGTCACGCTGTACAGCCTTTTCTAGGCTCAGGAACTGCTGTACTTTCACTCACCTTCAAAAATAAAATGGCCACTAAAAATTTTACACTTGAATGCAGACCTTGAGAGTTTTGCGCAAAATGGTCCTCAAGAGAGCACAGTGCAAACAGTATCTCTTGGGAAAGCAATGGAGAAGCTTTCATCAGCACTGGGAATCCAAATATTCATTGCTTCTGCAGCCAAGTAAATGCTCACTAGTTTGTGATACCATATAGTTGATCAAAATAAAATTAGTTTTGGTTTTCTTTGTTATCCCTCCTTTTCCTCCCCATGACATCACATTCCCTGCTGAATATTAAATTGATTCTCATTAACTAGAAAACAGTAAAGTCAGCCAACATGGAATATGACTTCCTTGCAAATAAAAGAATGCTCTACTACTGCATCATGACGTGGCCTCATACTGATGGTAAATAATACAGTAGAATGGACAGCACCACTTTTTTGTGGGCTTAATGGTGCAAGTTCAAACTTTTGCATGAGAAAAAGACCAAAAGAGAATGTTTAAGCAGTACTATTTAACTTCCCTTTCTGTGTCAGATATATAAGCAAATTACTTTTTTGTAATTCAGCAAACAAGCTGAACAAAGCTTCAGAAAGCTCTGCCTACCATGGCCACACAATGAAACCATAATACCCAACAAGGAAATGTTTCTGCAGCTGAAGAAGGGAAAAAACCAAATAACATTGAGGTGGAATAAATTGAACAAATCTTTTGTTTCTTCTTCCCTTTTCACCAGCTGCACAAAGTGCTGGGATGGAGAGTGCCACATTCAGTTGCTTCCCTCCACAACATACCAAGAAGCAGAGTAGCTGATTTTTTTGTCCAGCTCCAGAAACAGATGTGACTTGAATGTCTATGCATATGAGCATGAGTGTATATGTGGACAGAAGCATACGTACATATACCCAGTTTATTTCCACATGCTCATACTTGATTAAGAAGTACTACCTGTAACTTTTTGAATCATCCACAGTCTGTAAGCAGTTCAAGCACAGCTCCAGAGTCAGGGTTATCCTTTGTCACCAGGAGAAGGGCTGTGATAATGCATGATTAATCCAAATCCCTGAGAAGAAGCAAGACAGCTGGGACTACTAAACCTGGCATCACTGGATTGTAGTGATCAAGTTGTACACTGGAGTAGGAAGACACCTGGAAGCCATTTCCTGCTTGTGCACTGATCTCCCTCCCCCTTCCTCTCAAAGATAAGTATATGCAATGTGGCTTTTGGCCACAGTGAGGTTTTTTGGATTTGTAAGGTCAGGAAGGTTTGCTTTAAAGGCACAAATCCAGGTCTTTCCTTACATATAAAACTTCAAAAGACCAATTTTTTCCATCTGATGCTTTTTTTCCCCCCTCCAGTCTCTTCTGACTTCAAGTTTTTCCAACTCTTTGAAAAAGTCTTTGCAATTTCAAGTTGAAGCTGGCAAATGAACTTTAACAGACTAGAGATTGCTTAGGTACCAGCCTGAGCTTTCAGGCTGCCAGTGCCAAAGCCACTGATGCTTTCTAGCCATATGTCACTAACATACAAGAAGTTAAGATTTCCACCCATTTCTAAAAGAAATCTTGGTTTTCATAACTGAAGTCTAGAAATTTTTGAAACCAAATTAAAAAAAAAGAGTGATTGTCAAATATTGCAAAGCCAATAAAACTGGGTTTGCAAAGTCTCTTACAAAATGTCACTCAAAAACATTCTTCAAGGCTTTAAGAAAATTACTTTTACCTAAAGACATTTATTTTCATGTGCAGTTCATAAATACTACATTATCATACTGTTGTAGTAGTTGTAAGATTTTAATCTCTTAATCAGTGATCTTTAACTGTAAAGTCTGAATGCAGGCTTGGCCTCCAAGTCTTGCTGGGAAAGGTAGGACTTTATAGGAAATTTACACTCTCACTCTTTAGAAATATAGATGGTAAAGTATAAGTGGTCAGAGAACAGCAAGGGCTGGCTCCTGCCAAAGGAGCCTAACTACAGCCATCATGGCAGAGGCCTCACCAGCCAGGGCCCTGGACCACAATGCCAGAGCAAGAGAGCAGGGAAGGCTCAAAGAAGGCAGCAGGGGTTGAGCAAAAGTCCAAATACCAGGCAAGTTTGCAGCAACAAGGCAGGTCCAACATCAAGGCAGGCAGGCAGTCTGCAGGCCAGTGTCAACCCAGGAATCACCAGGCAGGACCACAGCAACAGGCAAGGCTGAGATGAAGCTAGGAAGCCCAGTTCATGGTCTGATCAGCAGGATCCATGGCCAAGCACAGGCACACCTAAAACATAGCTCAGGCAGAGAATGAAGGCCTGGGGCTAAGCTTAAATGAAGCCACTGGACCATGGGCAGGGGTGCAGGCACTGGCTCCAGATGATGCTGGTCAAGGCCATTAAATCCTATTGGTGCACTCAGGCCTTCTGACCTAAGTCAGTAGAATATCCAATCTCTTATCTTCACACATATGCAAGAAAAGGGAAGAATTATGATTGTGGTTTGACCTGCACTGCATTTTCTGACCCCTGAGTGCCTGATTTCTCAACCATGATATTACAATAATGCTATGTCTACCCACAGTTTATATAAACACAGAGTATGTTAAACAACTGATTTATGATGTGATACTTTTGTTTTCACTGAATTCTAGACCATCTGTGTACTGAAAAAGTTCTAGCCTTGGAAAGATCTGACCTATTCAGTTCTTTCACTAAGTAGTTATCGATACCCCTGGAATATTCTTCTGTATGTACTTTGAGATTTGTAGTTCATTCTTTTTTTTCATTGCAGTTCATCCTCTGTTGGACCCAAAGCTTGCTTGATAATTCTATACTTTTGAAAAGTCTTCCTTGTTCATCTTAAACCCTTAAAATTATATATCTATGTGCTGTTCAAATTATGGAAATTAATACAAGCTTTTTTTCCCAAGGCTTAGAGTTCCTATAGTATAGTTTCAGGTCACCTCATTTCTGAGAAACAGTTTAGTCCATGTCTGTTGATGAGCAATGTTTTCTTTTTCAGCTTTCCTAGCTGAGGTAATCTGCTGTCTTATGTTATGGGACAGAAGAGCAGGATATCAGCAGAATTCCAAGATATAACAGGCACTCTCTACTTCTTGGAATAACTCCTGATGTGTGTGTAGTGTCCAGTTGGCTAACTGTATCCCCCAATCTCTAACTAACAAAATGCATGATTCTTCTGTTGGCAGGGAGAAATTTCAAAGCATACCAACTTCTACTAAGTCTTTAGTGGAGAAATTTGGGCAGAAGGGATCTGTTCCAGTGCCTCAAATAAAGGAATCTGATCCCAGCAGATTATTTCAGTAGTACTGCAGCCTAGCTATTTGCTTCCCTAGTTCTGGATGGCCAGGACTAGAAGGAAAACAGAAATAAGTTTTGTTCCAAATGAGAAGTTGAATACATAAGAAGTTAGGGGGACCTGTGCTGGGTCAACCAAAAGCACATCTAGCTCAGTATCCTGTTTTGAACAGTGGTCAAGGGTGGGTACCTTGCAAGAGAGAAATGCTTTCCAAATTTTCCTTGCAGGACTTATTTCCTCCACACCTCTTCAGAGAATCACAGTGGGCAGGACAACTGCATAAAAGCTAGTAATTCATGTTGTAAGCAAGATAAAAGGGATCCAGATCTTGCTGATACAAACACACAGTGATTTTGGCTTCAGTACCAGTTATGTCTGCTAAAGCTATTACCTAAAAATTTTACACAGAAAGAATAGTCTAAATTTAGACATTACTCAGTAGCCATATCAGACTTCATAATCTGTCTGCTTTTGATGTCTTCTAGCAGATCATAGCACTGCTCTGTTTCTAGTCTGACATTTTGTTTAGATTTTAATAACCTAATATGAATTAAAATAGCAGGTGCATAGCAACACCTTTTTCGAATGAGGAGTGTTTGATGCTAATAAGCATGTTTAGCCAAGACTTTGCTGAGCCATGGCTTTCATCTCAGCCTGAAAATACATATATGATAAAAAGCAATTAACCCCTTAGTTTCTGGCTAAAAGACTGTAAAAAAGCATGTGTAAAATATCAACACAAAAATTATAAATCAGTGAAGTTATGGGAGATCATTAGGAAACCAGGAAAGGTTCACTGTGGTCACTTGAATAATATCCCTGTACTCTGTGTTATTAATAATAATGCTATTGACATTGGAAAACCTAGACTTGGTCTGATACAGACCGATGCATCTACGAGGAACCAAACACTACAAAGAAGGATTCCTGCCCAACATAAAAATGAAAGAAAAGTGTGGGCATGGACACAAGCAAACTGCAGTTTGCATCTAGTGAAAAATTGAGGGCTCACTGAATGAAAGGCTTAATGAAGGGATTACAAGAATGAACTCCAGGCAGCCAATGGATTCAGTTCCCCTAGATTGTTGGGACAAGGAAAAAGCTGCATATCTTTGTCTCTTGTAATTGCTTTGTTCATTACCCTCTTAAATCCCCAAATCAAACAAACAAGCCAAACCCTCCTGTCACACACAGTCTTGCTATTACAAAGATTCCACTTGTAAAAACCAGTCTTTTTTATTTCTGCACTTTTTTACGTTATCCTCTTACTGGGTGTAAGGTCAACAGAACTCATAAAGAGAAAATATTGTAATTTGTTTCACTAGCAAACTTGTACTTTACTTGAGACACTATCAGACTGTGATAGTGCAGGTTACATATTTAAGCTAAGTCCAATTTGAAATTCTAAGAAGACATCTTGGTTGGACTTGATCTAAAAGGTCTTTTGCAACCTAAATGATTCTGATTCTGTTATGGGTTTCAGCTACAATGGGTTCAATCACCATTTAGTTTCTCTTCCAGTGTCTGGAGCAAACCCTATACTCTCCAAATTTCTCTCACATTATCAGGTAGCACAGATCTTTTTGCATTCTTCCCCATAATTTCAGCAGTGCTTTTGCTTCCCTCAGGCCTGTTGTGTAATTTTTTGCTCTACTCCAAAGCCAGTCCTTCACCAGTCTTAATTCCCATCAAGCTGTAGCTTCAGCTGAGGGAAAGACAAAAGGCTGGATATCGTTTAAGGCCTGGTAAGTTGCATCTCACCTCACCTTTTCCTCATGCTACTCTTTTTCTGTATGGTGCCTGAAATGCTGCTACCCACCAGTACCAGCTAATAGCCATTTCACAGATTAATAGTCAAGTTCCTAATTTGTTCTTCAGTTTGTTTCAGCCCTAAGGATCTTCCCACAGAACCATTACAGTTAGACAAAGAAAGCAGAATGATGATCAGGACATGAAGTAAAGCACAAGGAAAAAAAGAAAATCAGTGTGAGCCCTAGTCACTGGGACAGACCTCTTTCTGCAGACTGAATCCAGTATGGGATGTTGTGCAGTATAGATTAGGTCCAGCAGTGCCAAATGCTGTGTATAGTGGCAAGACTGCAAATGGCAGCTTATCAAACTACTGCCTTAGGACAAATGTCCCAGATCCTTTATGATGCAGAAATTTTCCAGAGATTCCCTGCATCACTGGAGATTTCAGTATCTCTGTGGCTTCAGTACTTGATTCAGAATGATAGACATGAAATGCTGTTCATCAGACTCTGCACTTTCTGATAGGAAACACCAGCAAAATGGCAGATCTTCAGAGAAATTCAACCCATTTTCCAGAATGAGAGAGATTTCTAGGAGCTGCATATTAAATGCAATTGTTAAAAAATATTGTTGGTCTCAGATATGACTTAGTGTTAGATGTATAATTGCATTGATTCTCAGCAAGAAAACAGAATTGCTTAAGTAACCACTTCCCCCCCCCGCCCCCCGAGTTTTCTTCTTTGTCAGTAAGGTGTCTTGATTTAGTTTCAGTTTAGACAAAAGCTGTTAATAGGCCGCATTCTGCAGAAGTGTCTATTAATCTAGTAAATTCAGATGCACTGCATGCATATTTTACATGGATAAACCTATCTATTTGAAGTCAGTGAGCTTAAACTGTGCAGCATAATTAGAGGAATGAGCCTCAGGTTGCTTTGTCAAAACATTCTTTAACTGCTGGATTTTAGGATTATTGGATTAGAAGATTAGATGGGATGCCTGGAAATCTTAATTTGGAGCATCTAGTCAAGTAAGGCTTCTCATGAATCAGAATTACAATATATCTATAAATCTCACAGTTTGTAAAATTGCCATAGTAGTTGTTTCAAAGATATTTTCATGCTAGGACAATAGGATGCTATGTTTTCTCTGATCTCCCTTCTTTTCTAACACTTAATTTCAAGGAACTTTAAGTTTTGTGAGAAACAATTGCCAACTTTCATGTAGCCATGGGTGCTACAGTCACTCTGATCATGGTCTGTGAATCACTAATCTTCCTTGCCCATATGTTACTAAAGGAATCCTGATACCAACCAGCCATTGCATGGCATTCACCTTGAGTGTGTGTTAATTACTTAATTTCATTATGATCAGTAAGCACAGATCCATTTTTTTATAATATTCTTACATTTACAAGACATACTCTGTTGTCAAAGCATTCTGCTTTGGTTAATCAGTGTCTCTGGGTCCCAAAGAGCATGATGATCTACAGGCTCTCCTCTTTTTTTTCTCAGTGAAATAGCAGATTCACTAGCAAGTGCAAAGTCTTCACACACGCATGGCACACAGAAAGTTGTTCTGTCATTCTAGCTTATCTCACTTCCAGGAAAGACTTTGTACTTAAGTCCTAAAATTTTATGTGATGGAGATTTCTCCAGCTGCTGGTGTACTCCCTTCTTGGTCCAACATGTCACATACCACACATATAGCAATGAAAACCACAAGAGAGGCTGTCTATATGATGTATATATCTGTGTGTACAAGTAGAGAAATAATGGCACAATGATAAATAGATTACTAAATAGGGAGGGAAATTTTGGGCTCTGGTTCAGACTCCTCTTAAGAAAAATGCTATGAAGTTGGTCATGTCAATATTGAGCAGAAATGTCTGGTAAATTCTGCTGTGAGTTCTGAACCTATAGGTTTAGGATCCATATGTTTAAAAAATGGGACCGTTAATGTAATAGTATTATTTTGCTTTTTACTGAGATGTTTCATAAGCACTAGGAAGATTAATTTTAATTAGTATATTAAGAGTTTCAAAACTTATTACTAAATACCCTGTCATCAGGTTTTGTGAAGCAAACAGAAGAGGAACTCTGTTCACAAGCAATATGGAGACAGCTGTGCTAGCCAGATTCCCAAACCATTAACAGAACAGTCGTCAGCACTTCAAAGCACTATATTCCCATATCACTTAGTATTTGCACTGCTAAAATGACAGCGTCCAAAATAAAAGCCAAAACACTGAGTATCCCAATATGATGAAGATCATGACTGTCTGAACAGAAAGGTCACTATGGGAAGGTGTAAATCACATTCTTTTTTTTCTGGAGTGAAAAAAAATAATAAGATGCCACTTTTGTACAATTTTGGCATCTTTTAAAATCAAATGCTATTTTTGTCACTGATTTCCACAAGGCCAGAACTCTGACAGCCTTGACAGGATTTAACATACCTGAATTAACAGAATTGTATGTAGTGATAGCTTTTATCATTTCAAATTGAAACTGTAGGAATAAAAAGGATAACAGTTTATCACTTACTTTTTTGGTGACAGAGCTCTCTCAGAAATAAATGTTTTCACTAAATTCCCACTATTTAAAAAAATTCTGTCTGAAGCAGCACAGAACTCTCCAACTCCCTTTAAAACAGCGATCTGTGTTTCTGTTTAACCCAGGGACGGATACGAAATCGTTACACTACTGGGTAGCATAAAAGAAGGAAATAATAGCTTAACAGATGTTCAGTGGGATACATTTTTATCTCTATTGTGGGTGCCTGCTCATTACTGTTGAACTGAAAAGAAAGTATCTGTAAAAGCCACTTACATCCCTAACAGAAAAGGCAGTCTGACTAAGTCTTGTCTAAGAGTCAGAACCAGAGGAGTCTCTATCACTGACAAGAAAGTGAGCTCTAATGTGAGGCAGGCCTTTTGGCAGCATGGCCTCTCAAGCTGCTAGCAGGGATTGCAATCTTCAGGTTCTATTTTCCCACATTTTTCACGAGTGTAACTGTACTGTCTTCAAAGAATCTTCACCACATGCAATGATCTAAGTCTGACCAGAGTACAGCCTTTCTTTACATGTCTTCCCAAAGTATGTATTTCTGTGAGACATTGCAGCAAAACTCATATACAAAAAGCTAGGACACATAGTTTGTAAATAGGGTCAAAAGTGGGTAGGAATCATTTCCCACGCCCACCCCATGCCCTTAAGTGTTACTATAAACTGGAGGCCTTGAAATCAGGAGAAATCTCTGAAGTGCTCTCACAGATAACATTATCCTCACAGAGCATGATACCAAACACACATGATTTTGAGGTCAGTAGAACCATTGCTAACTTTATGTCAATCAGTCCTTTTTGCATGCCATTGACTCTAAAAACCCAGTTGGCTTTTTTGTCTTCTTTGCCTCTTAAAAGGTACACAGGATATAGTTGTAAAGGTTTTTCTATTCTCAGAAGTTTACAGAAGAGAAAAGCTTAGAAGGTTATAGTAAGTGTGTGAATCCTGCCATTTAGATTATAGAAAGATTTTTGTAATCAAAAATATCCTTGCCAGAAAGTGTTTCAGGTTTCTTTGGTATTTAGAAATCCTTTGCTAAACAAAGTAAAAATGAATGATAAACAAAATCCAGTTTCCTTTGAGCCTGATGTTCTTGCAGCTGCACTCCACTTTTAAGAGTAACCCATTAGCAATTAATTTAAAATGACACTGGCAAGCAGTCCCCAGACTTTAATTAATATCTTTTTGACAAGCTCATAATCTTTCTAGTTAATAAAGTCTCCCTTAAGTTAGTTTAACTCTGATTTCACTTAGCGTTCTAAGCAATCAGCATCAAATCTAGGGTATTTTCTCGTTTAAAATGCTTTTAAAAAGAGAATATACAGTTACATTTTACAGAGTAGAAACAGCATTTAATCAAGGTCACCCTCAATCTAGTGGCAGAGCTGGAAAGAAAATCTAGGTTCCTGAATGCCCTGCTATTGTTCAATTGATTCAGCAATGGTGATGTTTCCTGTCTCTGTATCTGGCAAGGAAAGGATTAAATTCTGATTCCAAGTTATATAATTGATTCTTTTCCTTTGTGCCAATATCAAGATCTTAGAAAGTTATAGAACAATATTGTAACTATAATACAGTGAATTATTGTCTGTAAATGTTATGTAAATAATAAGTATCAGTACAGGACAAATTAGGGGTGAAGTTTTAATTTAAATTTGTACTCTTAATATATGTGTCTACTTTTGAAAACCTTTCCTTTAAAATTCTGTGTCAGGTTTACCTTTATGTCTCAAACACAGAACCAATCTACATCAGGACATGATGCAGCCACATTATTGTGTCTGGCAGAATGGAAGATAATACTGTGAACTGGAAAAGATGCTGAGATAAAATCTTCGTTGACTTCCTGGTAAGTCAACAACTTATATAAATGTTCTGGAACATGCTCTGTGTGTGCCTGTTTCATATGTGTATTATGAGGGGAAAAAAAGACATTCTTTACACACCTGAACCCATTTTCTTATATAGATGCTGTAATGAGGTAATTTTTTATATGTAAGATCACCCCAACCTTTCTTTCTACTTTACCTACTAAATAAACTAAGTGGTTTACTGGAAAGTAAAGTCTTAAACTGATCACACCTACAAAGGAAGAAGATCTTTTAATTTTAATGCTAATCAATGATTTGCATCTAACAGACAACTGTAAGAAATATCTTTCTAAGCACTGGATGACTCTACTGTAACTTCCTGCCAGGGGATATTGAAGTAGGATAATTTTTGAAGGTAATTTTTGCCAAGTGGGGATATAAGAGTTTTCATTTGGCAATTCACAAGGATGCCTTGTTTTAATTTTTACTTTTCATGTAAGATGAAGAATGAGGTGAAAATGGAGTATTAAAATACCCCAATATTTCCTTATTAATCTTCTCCACCTTAAATAAACATAAAAGCCTAATTTAAAAATCTGTCTCATTAACAAGAACTAAGATAATCATGACAGCTGAGAAAGGTATGTGAGCCTTTGCAAGTTAATTGGGATCCCAAGAACAGAAGACATCTCACCATGTCTAGAAGTTATAAGCAGTCTGTCTGTGTACTCCAAAAGTATTTGCCTGTAAAACTGAAAATAACGTCTCAAACCCCCTTTAGAACAGTTTAGTAGCAATAGACATCTGCTTGTACCATGACCTTTGAATACTAACTTTGTGCAAAGGACTTTGTCTAGGTTGCTGCTTTGTTTTCTTCCTCTTAAGTCAACAATTGGGAACAAAAGAAAAAAGAAAAAAAAAAAGATGGCATGGGACAGATATTAATTAGTAAGAAAGAGTGAAAAAAAGTTTCCAATCAGTAAGATATTACTGAGCTGAATTTCTGTAATTTTTCCTTAAGTGCTTGCTGCCTATGTCAGTATCAGCATGCTGAACTAGAGGCCTTATTACTACTACAATTCCTATGTTTCTGTGGCAATGATAATTCCATTCCAGAAGCCACAAATTAGAAAATGATTTCTTAAAATGAAACACCAAATGAAACGCAACGTGGGCTTCCTCCTTTCTCATGCATGTTAACTGTAAAAAGTTTCTGTCCGGAATGTGACTCTGATTACATTTCTCTGTCCAAAAATAAACATGGTGCAAAAGAAAAGGATATAGGGAGGGGGGAAGCCTGTCAATGGGCCACCCTCGGGAAAACCTCACAAGATCTACTGTCTGTCTGTTCAAGCCATGGAAGAGCTAAGGAAGTGATCCCAGCTTGGTGGTCTTATTTTTAATTAAAACAAATGAGGCTCTTTCAGCTGCTGCAGATAAATATTTGATGAAAAGAAACAGGGACAGATGTCAAAAAAATGTAGTAAATAAAGAATAAGACCAGAAGAGCAAATGTTAGAACAGCATTTTATACACCAAAAAATCCACTCAAAAACCCCAACAAAAAAAAACCCAAACAAAACCACTTTACAGATTTCTGTCTAATTTTACTAAGATCATTCCAAATGCAGGAAGACTAATTCTTCATATTTGTTTTGACAAAGTAGAATGAAAATACAAATGCATATAGATGAAGCAAAGTTTTAAAGCACACTTCATGTGCTTAAACAGAAGGTTTAGTTCTTGGGCCATTGATGAGAGAGAAGACTTCAAAGTCATTTGTACACTTACATGAGTGTTTATGTTGATTTTTGATGGATAGAGTTTTGCTCAAAAATGCACATTAAGGATGCACAGTGAGAAAGTGCCCAGCAAAATATAACAGCAACATCCCTGTTGCAATAATTTGTCGCATTTGTATATCATGTCCTTTATGAATGGTTAATTTTCAAACATGAATGCTTACCTCCAAAGGTCCCTTCCCACTTCAATTACTCTATGACTCGATAGCATTTGGTCCAGATTTAGTTTATTTTTTAGCAAATCCATTTAATGCCATTCTATGAAAAGACTGATCTAATGGAATTAACTTTAAAATGTGCCGTAGAAGAAAATTGAGTCATGAAACGGAGAAAATATCTCAGTAGTTGTCTCTTTCAAGATTAACATCTTCATTGGTAGCATTATATTGGCATTGCCTGCTAATTGAAGGTCTGATCTTGCCATTCATGGAATCACAAAATGGTAGGGGCTGGAAGGGACCTCTGGAGATCATCTATTGCAGCCCCCCCTTCTAAAGCAGGGTCACCTAGAGCAGGTTTCACAGGATCACGTCCAGGCAGGTTTTGACTATCTCCAGAGGAGACTGCACAACCTCTCTGGGCAGCCTGTCCCAGTGCTCTGTGACTCGCAAAGTGAAGAAGTTTCTTTCTCATACTCAGATGGAACTTGCTATGTTCCAGTTTGTCCTGTTGACCCTTGTGCTGTCTCTTAACATCACTGTAAAGAGTCTGGCCCCATCCTCTTGACATCTGCTCTTTAGATATTTTTAAGTGTTCAGAAGATCCCCTCTCAGTCTGGGTAAAACAGGTATTTCCATTATGTCCAATGTGAATTATACATCTGAGTGTGAAAGACTGATTTTATAAATAAACCTTACAAAACTGTAGAATGAGTGTGAACCACATATTTAATGTGACATTTAAAAATAGCACAGTGGTTCAGTTCACCAGAAGCTGGATAAATTGGTATAATCAAATTCCAGAAAAATAAATACTAGTTATGACTGAATGGCATTCTGGAGTATTCACCTGACTCTGAAGATGGTTAAGAAAAAAAATATAAAATAATTGACTGCAGTATGTAAGGGTCTATCTACATGGACATACTATAGAGTCACAATAGGAACAGGTGAGAGCAGAGCAGTATATAGTGACATAAAACAAAAGTTAAACAAGATCAGATGAGAGATGAGGAACAAAATTTAAACACTGAAAAAAGTAACTTTGGATTCTAGTGAAGTTTCCATACCTGGAGGTAATTAAATCAACCAAGCATTCTAGTAACTATGTATCATTTAAATTGAGAGGTATGAACCTTTATAAAAACAACAGGAGGTACTTTGTAACTTCCTGAAGGTCAAAATAAATAATTGTAATTGTCTCTTCTGACCCCAACACCTGCAAATTTGTAGTGTTCAGCATAATACTGTATCCCAGCCCTCTTGAGGTTTTCTGAAGCTGACACAAAACTCATAATCCATGGATCATGCAAAATACCTGCCCTTTCCAATGTTGAAAATTTCAGATAAAACTAAAGAGTGATAGTCTCAAGTGCAAAACAATCAGGTAACTTTTAATTTGAGGATCAAGCATAAAGAACTCAATAGGAACCTTGCTTGGCACAAATTTACTTGTGATCTGATGGAACCAATCTGAATCCAACGAGCTCCCAGAGATAACAGTTTGTCAATTTCCCATTTCAAAGGCAGCATGATAATTGAAAGCTTCCAGATATATCACATGGAAATCAAACTTGCAGCAAACTTTCTGATAAAGGCCCAAGCCAGTCAATGACAAACCTCAGCAGCTTTTAATAGAACCTGAGTGAGGCTCAAGGTGAAAACAACTCTGAAAACAGTTATAATCAACTCAGTCCCCAACTAGGACATAAAAAATTATGAGTGAATGCTTTATGACTGGGTTGAGAGTTCACAAAGAGTTGCAAGGATCTCTGACACTGCACTCTGTGGTGCCCTTGCAAGAAGGTGATAGCATTTGGGAAGGTCAGTATGTCCCCCGTTAGCATGGCATTACCATGCCCAGCTGAGAACTTACATGGAACCTGACAGCAATTACCCTCTTTATTTAGCCTCAAGCTATCTGCAGGTTGTCAACACAAGCTGCAGCCAAACTGTTGTACTGGAGTATAAAAACACAAAGGGCAGCTGATGAGGCAGTAAATAAAATGAGTAGGCAGAAGGGGGACAGCAACTTTGTTTTCTAAAGAAGTGTGTAAAGACTACAAAATGTACAATGCCAAACACATGGCATGGCCAGTGTAAGACATGAGAGGGGCAGAGAGTCGATATATATGTTGCCTCTGTATGTCTCTGAAACTGGCTGCAGCCAAAATGTGATTCAGCCTGAGATCAACAAAGAGTGACTGGACTGGATTCACGTGCACCAATTGCAGATAAACACTTGAAACACCCACACACCAGTTCCATGCTACTGGAGCTTGTTGGCTGTTGTCCAAGCAACATTGTCACACTGGTAGAAATCGAACAACTTCTCTAAAGAACTTCCTTTCTATTTTTCAGAGTGCAAAGAAAATGTTTGGTGTTCCTAATCATCAGTGACGTGTTTTACAGAGCTCCACTTCTGCAAAGACTTCCTGTGCTAGCTGAAATACAGGCAAAGAGGAAAAACGTTTTCTCCAGTCCTTGTTAGAAAGGGCCCAGGATAATAATCGCTCCTTCCTCTCCTGTACAGATGAGGCCTGGGCAGACAGAAATAAAAGGTCTCACTAAGGTTATACTACACAGTCAGGTTTTAAACTCAGAGCTTCTGAATTCAAGCCCAGTGCCTGAACCACACATTCATTTTCTTCTCTGTATTCCCCCAGAATCTTAGGCCACGTGGCCACTATTGGTGAAATGAAAAACAGGTGCAGAACCATGAACAGATGGGAGACCAGCCCTGACTGATCTCTGGAGGATAATACAGGGTTGTTTTCCAGCAAAGAGGATTCCAAAGAACCACATAGGCAGCACCCGTGCCTTAAAACTGAAGCTGCTCTGCCTCATGCTAAATGTTAGCTCCACCAGGCCAGCAAGTGGGAGTTTTGAGACATGGTCTGTTGTTTGTCAGCAAAGGACACTGCCTTACTGACCTCTCAGACCTCCAATATTGACATCTTTTTTTCCAGGCATGCCTATATTAAAAAAGAAAAAAGTAGAAAACTAATTGCAATCCCATTCCTTGTAGCAACTGCAGCCAATGCTTCTAGCTTGCTGAATTGAGGGCTTTCTTCCCTTGAGTAGACAACTCTGGAATTTCTAACCCTCAAAAAATGCCATTAGTCATATGCAGAATCTTTCTCTGGGAAAATCACCAGTGGTATGGGACAAATCAACCAGGTAAGACGAATAATATATTTGCTCTGGATCTCTAAGATTTCCTGTTCATGGGGAGCTAATTGCTTACTCCACAATACGTGGTTAAACAAAGAACTTGGACTGCTTTCTCAGTGGGAAAGTGACAGTAGATAACTGAGCAATTGCCTGGTCCTAAGCAAGGACAGAGTGTTAGGATGCAAAGTACTCCCTTTTCTTGTGTGACCCACAGCAATAGTCCCTGCATGTGTCACCTGACATGTCAGCAAAAGAAGGCACAGCAATCCTCAGTTTCCACAGAGCACATCTCAAACCCAAGAGAATAGCACATACAGGTATTTAATGTTAGATACTACTGGTCCCAGCCTTCTCATAGGTTTCTTATGTATCTTCCAAAAACACTCTTTTAATGCTGTGTTGAGAGAGATTAGTTGTTCTTGCTAAAGCTGCTTTTACAGCAAAAATGCATATCCAGTTGTGCCAAGAAACTCATATAAAAGCTGGCTGTTCCCTTAGACTCTATTTAAATTGGGTGCACAAAATCTGAACTGCACCAGTGGGCCCAAACCACTCTGTTAACATACATGTAGTCTTCTTGTGCTAAACTGTAAATCAAATTGGTTGTGAAAATCTCTCTCATCTGTTTTACTCAGGTTCTGAAGGAAAACATTCTCTACAGATAACAGTAATAGAATTTAACAGCAAAGACCACCCAGGACATTGGGCAATCTCGACTGTTTGGCCTAAGTTTCTCTGATTTGTTCTTCTCAGCTTCATGAATGCTCCTTGAGAGACAAAAAAGGAATGTTTCCTTCATTTTGAACTTGTAATTCTCTTCTAGCCAAACAGTCACAAAAGCAGCTGGTCCCAGAGGTGGAATGTTCCAAAAGCCCGTTTGGAGCCAAGCATGTACGTTATGGAGTCAGTTGTGACACCACTTTATAGAGAACAGACAATGAGTTTTGGATGTGTAAGTACCTTTCCTCCCTGCAAATAAGTTCCCTTCCCCCATTCTTTTGGAAGCATCTCAGTCTGTATTGGAAACAGAGGATGTAATTTATTTTTATCGCCTTCCCTGTCAAACTGGCCAACTGCCACAGGGTTCTGCTTTCAGATGGAGCAAGAGGCAGGAGAATCACAATGAAGAACCATTCATTTCAGTGGCTCCTCCTCTGTTTCCTTATCTTCTTTTGAGGCTACCTACTGTGCTATCTTATCACTTTTCTAATCCTGCAAAACTTCTCTGCAACTTAACCCCTCTGCAAAAAGAGCTGACCTGCTTAGACCTCCCTGCTTCTCTACTCCTGCTCCCTTCCTCAAAGAGCAAGTTGTTCTTTCCTTTGTTACTTTAGGACTCCTTTTTCACTGGCTCTCTCACCCTATTACTCCTTTTCCTAGCTCACTACATTACATTACATGTGCTAGCTGGATGTACTTTCAGCTGTGTGGCCTCCTTGGGGTATGCTTAATTTCTCACTGTCCAGTCTGCCCTTTGATGTCTGCTGAAGAAGGATACATCTTCTTTTCCATCTCTTCACATGTGCCTATTAATTACTCTCTTCAGAGAGACTGTTTACTATCACTCTGTTTACAGTGAATACAGCTAAACATTTGGTCTTCACAGTTCCCCCTCTTCTATACCACCCACCCAGCTTCTTCCCAATTGTTGCAAAATAGATGTCTTTATAAAGTCACAGGTGCAACATACTTACATTCCCAGGCCCAGCTTCCTGCTTTCAAACACTGTTTTTCTTCACTCACAGAGAAGAAATATTTCATACTGTATTTTTTTTCTCCAGTTCTCTAATAAAAAAGAAGCAGCAAGGTTTAACATTTTGACCTTTCTGTTGCACATATTCCTACCGAGGCAGTGTAGAAACCCCAGAAAGATCTGTAAGCATCAGACTTCTGACCTGTGAAGAAACAATACCAACTGAGTATGAAGTACAGAAGCATGCCTGCTGAAATGAGAAGGGCTATCCTATGCATAAACTCTGTGTATGTCTTCATGGAATCAAGGGACCCTGGGCAGAGGGAATTTTAGTAGGCTAGGAGAGGCTAACAATTACTCTAGTAAATGTGTAGAATTATATGGTTATAACACAGCAATACAGATCTAAGGTAAAAATTCTTTCAGATGTCCTTCTTATTCCATATGGAGCTTAAAATATTACAAAATAATGTGAAATAAATTTAAAACAAATGTGGGCTAAATTACATTTTTTCCAACAAACAGATTATTGTCAATCTTTTGCCTTAAAACAGTGTTTGGGAAAAGGAAGGAAGCAGATAGCTCAAAGAGTTTAGGGATTATTTAATACAACGTGTACAGAGGTCACTGAGTGTGAGCACGAGCAGGAGAGAGTGAAAGGAAGGCTGTCAGTAAAAAGGTCACTCACTTGCACAGTTCAACAGTGAAACAATCCAAATATCCCAAACTATTTCATTTGTGTGTTCACATGGCATCCTTATCTGTACAATTAGAGATGGTTCCATCTCCCATGGGTAAGGTTGCCTACTACTTTCCATTTTCAGCTCCTGTTTTTAGTGCCTGTTACTTGACAGATTTTAACCATGAGAACAAGTTTTCCATCCTGAGAATTTTGGCTGAAATCTTTTAAGATTTTCAGCAACAATAATCCAGCCTTTCCAATAGTTAGATTAAGACGAACTGCTGTTTTGTGTGCATTTTGTTAATATTAGTTAGGAATTTTACTGCCCATAAATTTACTGCTTGCAAATTGGAATGATAACAGAGTCTGATAGGTGTCCTTGTATCAGGAATGTTCCTTTTAATTGAAAAATGCATAAAAGCCAATGCATAAAAGCCTACTGAGTATATGTGCATATGTTCAATATAAGCTTATAATGAGACTTCCCATGTAATTAACTCTTTCCAGCCCTCAAGGTGGGTGCAATGCTGCATGCCAGAACCGAAAAGAAGGACTTGCTTTCTGTGTTCCCATCCCTACCGCTCTCTTCTGCGTGCTGAGGAGGAAGAGTCAGCAGCTGCTTTATCTAAACAAGGCAGCCCCAATGCTGTGCCTAGAATGAACAGAAGCCAATATGCATCGGGCTGGAAGGGAAAAGGGCTGGACCTAGAGCTGCAAGCCTGAAAGAACAAACCTTTGAGGAGGGGCAGGATGAGACCAGGCAAGAAGTGGTGCAGGTAAGGGCGGCAGAGGTGTCTGTGATGCTTACCCGTGGATGCTGGAACCTAGCATTGTTGCATCTCACCATTGCTCTTCACACTGGAGCAGTAAGCCTGCACCACACTAATTATTCCAGTAGTCAGTTAGCAGCAGCATGTACCTCGAAATTAAAAGTTTTAAGCTTATCTATAACTGATACAATTTGGAGACCATATCTCATGCAACAGAAATGGGGTGGGGCAAGGACAAGGGAGGAAGGAGGTCCAGGAAGCCCTGTGGAAGCACATACAGAGAGCTCAGTTTACACAGCCCTCCAGTTGAAAAGTCAGCAGTATAGAAACAGTGTGTGATTGTGGTTATTTTCCATCGGTTATCCTGGATATGCAGAATAGGCACACCAGAAAAATAGACAGTGAAGCTTAACAGACACATGTCATTTCTGGTTTTGTTCACACTCTTTCCTGTTACCCTGATACTCCTGTAAATGCATAATCTGGTTTTATAAAAAACCCTTTATACCAAGAGCTTTATTGACACATTTTTGTATACTTCTATGAAACAGAATGATGACAACCAGCTGGCTACAGTGACAGGCACTAATTTTTATTGGGTTACTACCTTCATGTTCAGTAGGCTGTCACTTTTTTAAAAAAAATATTTAGCATTCTTACCTTCCTGTACTTGCATTTTATGATGCTTACATTTGTTATTCTTGCATGCTAGAAAAGAAATAAGCATTTTGAAAGCTTTATGTTTAATTACACTTTCAGCTATTAATTAGTCATGTAAACAAATTAAATAGACTTTTAATTAAATGTTACCCTTTTAAAATAGTAAACTGGAAGCAAAACCCATTGCCTTAAAACTGACATTGTGTGCATTTATCTTAATTAGTCAGGTAGTGTTAGGGATTAATGTGCGTTAGCTGTTAGATTTGTAATCAGATACATTAGCATTTATATATTTGTAGCGTATAGTAAATCAGTTAAGATGTGAACTCTCTTCTGCTAGGTACTGTACAAACAGAACTTGAAGTGTATCTGCAAGACTGACTTGCTTTCCTTGTCACCTTTAAAAGAAAATATCATGATACTCTCTTCAGGTTTTGCAGGTGGGAACTGAACATTCTGAATACAGTTCAAAACACAGCCCCAAAATTTTCCCTACCTCATGATTTTATATTTATATACAGGATATTTCTCTACTATAGAGTGAGTTTTCCGTATTTTATGATGTAGACTTTTCATTTTAGCACACTGAGGTTCTAGTCTGAGTGAACAAGGGTGATACAGTAAATATCAAGCCCACAAATACCCCAAAGAACTCATCTGACTTTGAAAACAGTTATTTCAGCGCTAAGAGAAAACAATTTGGGAGTAGTCTGGAGCACCTAATGTGGTTGTGCAGCAAAAAATTGCTTATTTGGTGTCTTTACAACAAACACACAAACTAGACCTAGTGATTAATCCTGCATCTGTGATGAGCTTATGCTTCTGATCCTGTTGATTCCTGTGCATATATTGGTGCTTGGGAGTCAAATGCAGAGCGATGCTCTACCCCTCAGACATTTCATTCTACAAATGAGTTTATAAACTCGTGTGTGGAGAAATTACTTCTATAGTGATTGCTACAGACTCATTCATGTTCATCAAATTTCTTTAGCTATATTTAAATATAAAGGACTAACCTTCTAAAATTCCACCACAGGTATTTTCTTTTTGCATCCTGCATAGAGAGGATGTGCATTCAATGCCACACTGTGTGTCAGAACTTCCACATGCATAAGGAACCACTTAACTTACTTGTATATAAATAAGTCATTTAGCACACCAGTCAATGAGTCTGTTCTAACATTTCTCAGAGTCCTCCTTAGCCAATAAAATACAGGGAAGGGACAGCAAAAGCCTCAGCACAAAAATAAAAAAACAGAGCCAAAAATTCATGTTCCCGAGTTAGCAAGACACTGTTGTGTCCATTTTGTGTAAGAGTTTAATGTCGTGTCCATTCACTTTGAGTAATTCCCTCCTGTTGTTTTTTTTCTTTAAAGAACTGCTTTGTTGCGTTTTCCAAAACAAATACAACTTAGTAGGTTACAGCTATAGGACCTGCATAGGTTTCTCTTGGCATTTCTGAAGTCTATGACTAGCAGGGATCTCTCTCTAACAGACTGAATTTTGAGTTATACTGTATATTTTCTCTTCTGTTCAGTCACATTTGGCAACAGTTACTCTTCTGACTGATGTAGTTTATATTTAATTCCTTCTGTCCCTATAGGTTTAGGTGATACTGTTAAAAATGCAGTGGATCTCTCCAGAAAATAAAAGTATCTCTAGTTTATCTGAAATAATATCGCGACCAACTTTCTAAGAGATCTGCCCCCCAGGGTCAGTTTTATGGTCAGCATTTTAAGAGATTTTTATCTCACTTGGTATTTGACATTTTTTTTTTAAAAAACTCTAAGTTTGTTTGCTTAACACAGTTGTTGCTAATTGCATCAAAACATTTGAAAAGTCAGGATTAGGAGAGATTGAAAAGTATTCTGTTTACAACCCAGATAGTTTACGTTTTCAAAAAGATCCTGTGCAGTTTGTGACCAATACAAACAGTCCCAGGTGACTGCAAGTCAAACAGCTAACCTAGCTGAAAGCATGATGAGCAGACACGTACGGTCGCTGGCGGTATCGGTTGAACAGGATGTGCATGTCTTAAGCAGGGAGTGAATTCATGGTATTTTACAGTGGCACCCAGCTTGAACCAGTCGATGTTTAAACAGCACAAACCCCCTGCAAACAGCACCTGACTTCTGTGCTCTTTGGCAGCAAAGACCCAAAGGGATGAGAGGAAAGGATTATAGCAGTGTCCTGTTAGCACCGCTTTCCCACTTCCTGGAAACATACCCCACACTGCACTGGACAGGTGAGCAGCAGGAAGGCAGGAGCCCGGGCTGTGCCTCTCCCCAGGGATGCAACTCCTCTGAGTTAGTGATGCCCTGCAACTAGCCAGCTGCACTGTGGTGCTCTGGCCACATCTTGCCTGCACAGAGGCAGGGAGGTGCCAGCTTGCTCCTTCGTTCCTTCTGGGCCTTCTTGAACCCTGCTCTTGAAATGCTGCCAGGCTTTAAATTCAAGAGAAATTATTTCTTCCTTTTACAGACTTTTTAGTAGCCACAGGTTAGGTGTATGAGAAAGCATAAGGTATTGGTGTGAGAAACCAAAAACAAAGTTTACCAACCAGTGTCTAGGTTGTCACAGATTGTTACATTTTAGTTTTGTTCTGCTATAATTTTCGGGTGCTAACAGGGAAAATGGTAACGTTGATTAATTCTTGGAGAAATGCTAACCCTTCTACAGAGTCCAGAATCTTCTTTTTATCAGCATGTACACAGTGCCAGAGGAAGAAGGATAGGAATCCATTTTAAGCCTTTTCCAATGCTTTAGATTTACAGGAAAGCTTTCCTACAACATTCCAAACGCTCACTCTGAAAGAATTGTATTTAAGAAAGGGATCCCAATACACATAAAAAGTGCAAATGGAGAAGAAAGGAAATTTGAAAGAAAAACAAAAGGAAGTATGAAGGACTTATGATCACGAAGTATAAGCACACAGGGCAGCAAGAGCGTGGTAAAGATGGAGGGGAAAAGGCCACTTTTGCTCTCTCTGAATTTACAAACTTGTAGCAGGTCTTATTCAGAGAAGGGGGAGAAGTAGTAACGGATGCTCAAAGGCTCGAGTTAGAACTCTTACGGAAGTTAGAATTGAGAATGTGTGCTTTGGAAGGCACCAGAGCACCTCTTCCACAGGTACTACTAAAGATGTAATAAAAGACATACTTACATGGCTGAGTCTCACCTCCTGTACACCTGGTCAGACCATGTTAGATCTACCTGGCTAAAAGTGCTGGCACACTAGAAAAACTTGCCTGTAAATGCATGCTGACAGATGTTTCACGAAGTAAACTACATCTCAACGGAGTCATTAGGTTTTCTGAGGTTACAAAGGACAGTATTGAGAACTGGAAGTGATGCAGTACACAGCAGCCATACTGACACACACCCACGCTCAGGCAAACATCACAACTTTATATATATATAAATATATATATAGTCTCCATTTGCTTTTGTCTTTGCTGTGTTTTTCCCAGCATTACTTAGAGAAGAGACAAAAAACCTCAAGCATCTACAGTCTGCTTGTTACTGGAGGTTGTTTTTGCTTAAGCAGTTGTGGTCTAGGAATTGCATGAAGATTTCCCCACCATCTGTCCATGCCTTGGGCACTGTATGCTTCCATGTCCTTTTATCTGCACTTGCAAAAAGAAAAATTGTAGAAAATGTGAAAAATCCTGTTTCAAGGTTAAGCTGCAGCCCCGTGTACCTTGAGAACCTGTGCTAGGTTTCGTTCCAAGGCGTGAGCTGGCTTTGCCGGTGTTACTCATGACCTATGAGAGAAATTTAAAAAACTCACTGATTTACCATGTTAAAAAAAGATGGCACATTTATTGCTACATAAATGTTATATACATAGTGTTTTCTGTTACATTGACAGAAATTTTTTTGAACTTCTTGCTGCTGGTTGGAAAGGTTTATCAGCAATACCTTGAAATTTGACACAGGGTACAAATCTGCAATAAACCAACAATGGAAACTGGAGAACAAGATGAGAAGCAATTCATCTCGGACAATTAGCTCTTACAATACTCCATAGGTACTACACGGTATGCTAGAACCCTACTATGGTCTTACAATGCTATTGTAAATTTCTGATATTAATGAACAGGTTATGGTAAATAACCCTACATTTTTACTACCTAATATAGTAAAATAAAGTAAGAAACTTTTTACTGAAAACTTTTTCGATTTCAAAAATCTAGAAAGAGTAATATTTAGAATTCAAGAAATTTTCTTACAAGATTATTGTATAAAAGACTAGCTACAGTGAAAAATAAGCCAAATGTTTTTTTCTTTCTATTTTATGAAGGAAAGCTTCTGGGCATACTGCAAAGTCTAATATAGCCAAAAAGACAACAAGCTTAGAAGGATAAAGGCCAGGCAGTGGCACGTGATCACTTTCACACGTCATAAGCAACAAATTTGTTTAGCTGATAAACACTGAAATGAAGAACAAGGCCACAGATATAATCAGGTGTTATTTGATGATATACGCAAATTAAGTCATAGAAATGAGTCCACTAATTCCACAAACGGTTTTGTTAGGAACCATCCAAAACAAGAGCTGAAATTCATTAGTTTATTTTAACAATCCATCTTTGTTCTTTCAAATTAAGTGACTTCATGAAAATTACTGGTTTGTTCCTGTTTTGTGTGCGAACCAATTGCCAGTGATGAAAGATGCACTATCTAAACAATAGCTCAGACAACCTTGGCTTGGGAAATTTCCTCCCATGGTCATTGCAGTGGAAGACAGTTTCCATGGAAGTTCAGAGGGACTTGAACCATTCCACCACATCTGTGACAAAGGAATACTTATGGACGCTGTTCTGGCGGAGAAACATGTAAAGGTTTAATGCTAATATGGCTTGGGAGGGGGGCGTTTCTTTGCATTCGATTCACACTTAGGTTTTTTTCTCCACTGACAAGCCATACAAAAAAGACAAGGTAATTAATGTATACAGGAAGGAAAAACTGGTGACCATTGCTCTTATATTCCATTACATAAGTAGGCCCACCTTACTGGTGGGTATATCGTCATCACACTACCTGCCGTGGTGAACTTAGGGTTTTACGATTCACCAAAATTACAGCCTGAAAAAAGTCTCCTTTGTATTTTAATGCATTTTGTGCTTACGTACAGCTAACACTTTACATGTACTATATGTAGTACTTACTGCTCGGAAAACAAAGCAACTCTAACAAAGTAGATTCTCCCCACCCAATTTACACTTCACGTTACAAGCTTTACTATGAAGCCTAGAAGCCTAAAAAGGTTTTGTTTATAATTAGAAAAAAAAAAAGTTTGAGGAAAGTCTGAGGGAAAATAAAAATCACTTTTTAAATCCAAGAAACGTTATGGTCACAGCATCGCTCCTGCCTGCAGCCTTCACGAGGCCTCTCACTGGCTTGAGGCATGGAGCGCACCGTGCAAGGGTAACTGTGACCATAACTGTCCAGATTACCAGAGACCAAAAATAACATAAAAAAAGCTATACCAAGGAATAGTTTCCTATTGCATGGAAAACACTAGTCATATGGCAAAAGGAGAGGAAAGGACAACAAAAGACTTTTCCCTTCCTTTTTTAAGACACTAATAGGTATGCTGGGAATGCTACGGGTCGACGGTTGTCACTGCTTTGTTCTCTGAATGTGAACAGCTTTAGTAAATGCTGGCATCCAGCTGAAATGTTATCAGCTTTTAACATGTTAACTTTTCCCTTTATATGTAGACCTTTACAGTTCCATAACAATAAATAAAATTTGTAGTTACAATGCATTTGTCAATTCAGTTTAGGCACAAGGCAACTTCCACAAGGAGTGGAGAGATCACAACAGTCTCTGATTGTGCAGAAGCGACACACTGCTTGCAACAGAATGATATGTTCAGAGTATTTCATGGGCTGAACTTCCGTCTGAAGATCTTGTATCTTCAATCCTGATGCAGGTGTTGACCAGTAGCTTTGATCATAAGATTGCATTTGGGTTTCTTGCTTCAAGTGTTTTCTCCTGTCAGGTTTGTGTCTTCATGTAATGTTAGTTGTCTGTGTCCTTGTGAAGAAAGGTCACCTTCTGTGTATCCTACCAATAATTCTGGAATTCTAGAGAGAAATTTGGGAGAAGAAAGGGGTATCAGAAAAAGAATCACTAAGAAGCCTATCATCAATGCTAGAGAACTAGTTTAAACTGTATCTTGCGGCATTTGCAGTCAGTTAAGTGCAAAAGAAAAATCACACTGAGAGGCCTTGAAGTTCCTCTTGCTAGAGACAGCCACGTCGATTATGATATATTGAACAGTTTACTTGCTGGAACTTTCTATTTGGACTCTCTGGATGTGGGAGAAAGAGCAACCTGCCAATCTCAAACCTTTAATTTGTGTTTGACTTTGTTCTTTAAAATAAGCAGGAGGTGGTACCTAATTTAATCACCACTGCTGAAGGTATGCATTGCCAGGTACCCAATAAGCCTGCACAGCCTTTCCATGGTAATGTCAAGCTGTGGTCATCTTACAAAGTTATTGCTATTTAAAGTGCAAAGTTACAGTGAGCTTCTGAAAGTGGTCCACTGCATCAATATGGCAAGAACACTCTAAATTCTGCTCTAAGTCCAGAAGTCTCTGACCACTCAGAAGTAGCCTATTGCTCTGGCACAAAGTAAAACAAGTGAAATAAATTCAAAGCACCTTGTTTTTCTGAAAAGAAAACCCAGTTTGTTGAAGAAAGAAGCTGTTTATAAGGGATGGGGAAAAGGTACTGCCTGGATAAGGCTTGGTTTAAATGCCATTTTGCTGGGAACTTCCACGAGACGCGTTCTGGCAAGACGCGCACCAGGACCTTAAGCTAAAAGAGAAGGAAACCAGTCTATATACACAACCACTAAGTTTTATTTTTGAGGAGCTCTGTTAAGTTACAAATTAAAACAAGGGCACAGAACCCAACCTCTTACTGTTTTACAGGTTTAGGA
This sequence comes from Porphyrio hochstetteri, assembly GCA_020800305.1. NCBI lineage: Eukaryota > Metazoa > Chordata > Aves > Gruiformes > Rallidae > Porphyrio > Porphyrio hochstetteri. Next base: position 6,221,020 of record CM036915.1, on the reverse strand, counting down.
GAGATGGAATACCCAGATTTTTTTTCTTCTCAAAATCATGTTTTTCCTAATTATTAAAAGAACCCAACTGACCAACAACACGGAATAAAGCCAAAGACTAATACTCCTGTCAGGTCTCCCCATCAGCATGTTTTAAATAAACTGCTGTGTATTGGACTGTGTGGGGCTTTTGGCAACACCGATTTATCTCTCCAAGCTGAAAACATCGCTATGTAGTCCTCACTGTCTTACTAACACAGGTCGTGCCTTAGGGCAGCCTGCAGTCTCTGCTGCGCGAATGGTACCCGTTAGAATGAAAGGCTGTAAGCCAGAGAGCAAACCTCTCTGAGATGAGGGGTCTCTAGCTGTTTGTATCAGCACTGGGGAACAATATGTGGATTTGTGAATGAATGAATGTGATATTTATACCATTAAAAATCTAGAATTCATCTCTGTCATGCTCAGCTTATCTAGCAAGCTGGTAACTATTCCTCTGATGTTGTGCCAAGAAGGCCACCTGAGCCAAGAGATGCAGCCGTTGGCAACAACGCATGGAAACAAAGAGACTTTTAACAATTTCTTGGGGTTTTGTTTATTACAAAACTGAACAAATCTGCAAGCTTTTGCTTATGCTCAGATACATAAAAGTATGAAGCAGCACAACGAAGTGTGGTGCTACTGGCAGCTCAATAACCAAGAATGAACATACCCAGATCTCCCAAATTTCAGCAATAAGAGCTGTTACCCTCCAGATGAGACTCACCTGGCTGGTGTTCACATATGACCCATAGGGTTGGTAGTTTCACTCAGGCCAGGGTGGCTTCCTGGGTGTGGTGTTGGCGGCTCTGCCGATACGGCAGAAACTTTTTCTTCTTCCCTTCTCTTAAGGCAGGCTGCTTTAGGGTTTAGGTTTCGTTCTGTAACAGAGAAATGATTCTTAGCATCCCATCTGCTGATACCAAGGGGAGTATGGACACACTAACCACTGCAGTAAAAATAGCTATTCAGCTTCCCTCTTCTAACTACTTACGTCCCTGTGCTAAAACACAGGTGTCTACAGCTGCAGACAAGCGCTACCAAAAGCCCTACAAGGCACCTCCTGAACTGCTATTAAAACAATCAAACAGCAATAGCAACAAACTTTGCTTGCTGCCAACATACACTTTGAAAGAAAGTGCCCCTCTTGTCACCAGAAGCTGCTAAGTGCAAAATGAAAACTGGCTGTAACTTGCAACGTAATAACATGGGAATCTGTGTTCTGTTGGTATGTTGAAGTCATACTAACCCTACTGACCTCACACCAGTTCTAGTAACGTTATCTCTTCTTCCTTCACCTTACGTATTAGCCTGCTGTTAGGACAAGGGAGGTAGAATGTCCTAAGTCAATAGTTCTATTCACAGGCCCAAGTCTGTGAAATCATCTTGTGCCCATCTCGTATAAATCAAACGAACATGATGACAGGGAGGAGGATTATTTTTTTAAAATCATATTCCCTCTCACATCAAAGTCAGTGCTTCATAACAGCCAGTTGTGGATGAGCTAGCAAGATATCTCCATGAGTACATTTCCACTTCCCTAATTAGCTTTGATAGATGAAGATTTAGACCTAGTTTTCAAATAATGAGTTTCCAGAAGTCAGCTGTGTCTGTTCTTCAAAATGGTTTTTCAAGAATCAAAAAATTAAAAGATGTAAATCGCAACCGCCAAAAAGTGTGTAATGTATTCTACCAGCCCATGCTGAATTTATCAACACTTTGAGGTAGGTTTTTTTCCTGTGTTTTCAGTGAATTGTTTTGCAGTTTAAGATTGCAGATACAGTTTTAACCTTAAGGAGACTGCCAAAACTGAACAGACGGCGCAAGCCCTTCTCTTACTCTGCACAGGCGCCCTTCTTGTAATTGCTGTTTGCTGACCCCTGTGCATTTTACAAGGGGTAGAATCCAGCTAATCTGACAGCGGCAATTTTGGACAGACTTGCTAATTTTGCTTTCACCCAAGTCATTATCAACAGCCTCCTACTGCATTTCCGAAGGATGCGCACTCCCCCAAAGAGTCTGCTGGGAAAGAAACCTGCTAACTTGTCTTAATCACAGTTTTCTTTGTTTAAATGTGGCTTGCCTTGAAGTTTTAAAGATTTAATTATGTGGAAACTTTGAAAGGAAGTTAATTTACAGTGATTTAGGAAATGGAGATAAAAATGCTAGCCTACAGTTAGAGCTTAAAATCTGAAACGTTTCATTTTGAATAGCACCAATCACAAAATGAGAAGCTTCATTACCAGCAGCGAGAGGAAATTGTGTAGGCAATTATGTAACGCAGTGGTGAGAGCTCCTCTGGGGGCTGCACAAAGCTCCGGTCACTCGCTCCCAGAACAGGTGCACAGACAGACGCGCAGGGTGAAACGGGGAACGCAGCCTCTCTCGCAGGAGGCACAGCCTGCTTGGGATCGGCCTCCTCAACGCACAGAGGGTAGAAGGGGAGATGGAAACACGAGGAAGGAAAAGCTCTCTGTCTACACTCAACTCTAAGTACCTTTAGAAAAAGGTTTCTACCAGAGATGGAAGGTTCAGAAGCAACCTCTGACCCAGGCAAAAGGGATTTTGTTAGTTTTCATACGGAGCTTTTTGTGGAACACGATCTGTGACAGCAGGGAGATGGACCTGATGGCTTTCAAACATGAAAACCCCACACTTGATTAATATTACTCTGACTTCATAATATTCAACCTTATCTTCCAGACTACAAAGAATTTTTCCTTCTGCACCTCCAATAGGCCTATTTCTTTCATGGAAAAAACTGAAAGGAATCTGGAAAAGAAAATACATGTAAACTCAACCCTGATTCAATTAAAGTAGAAGTAGGTTTCCTCTCTTCTCCCTGGTATATGTTTAATGCAAAACCCTAAGTACACACTGCATTTTAATATTTCAATTATGTGGGGTTCATTTTAAAACAGATCTCTTCTTTCTGCTAAAACTTCTGTACTATTAAATAAGTGCTTGCTATGATTTAAAGCAAGATGTGTCAGTATTTTAATCCATTTACCTTGAAAATATAGGTGAAGAGATGGCTAACTGGCCAGGGAAAAGAAAGCAAGATCTAAGTATCAGCCTAATACTCCCCCCTGCCTCTTTTTTTTTTTTCTTTTAACCATCTAGTGATGCAGAGTTCAAGAGACTGACACTGGTCCAGGAACAGAGCTACCCTGCGGTCTGCCACAGCACAACAATGGGCTACTAACCTCTCACTTGCTGCTCTAGACTGAGGATGACTGCCACAGCCTGGTGAAGAATAAGCAGTTTCGTCTGTGGTTTTTCACTCTTCAGGTGAAGCTGACACATGCGGCCAAGTTCTTTAAACGCCTCGTTAATATCTCGTACGCGCAAGCGTTCTCGAGCATTGTTTGCCATTCTCCTCTCCTTTTCTCTTTCTATTTTCTGCTCTGGGTTTAAATCCTCATCTTCATTAGTGCTGCTGTAAGAAAGTATAAATGAAAGTACATTGAAATATCCCTGCTATGTTGAACAAGCGATCCGGCTGCTGGTTCAAAATGTTTGGTTGATGAAATCAAACTTCTCCTCACTTAATCGATTTCATACTGAAGCATGTTTAGGTAACTGAGCATTAGGTATCAATGCTTCATATAGTGTTCAAGGTAATTCTCACTGTTCCTGCCTCTTCCTCAAAATAAACGTTAAATGGTTCCTGCATGAAGGACACCCACAGAATGTTGTCTACTGACAGCAGTCACATGAACACCTCTAGGAACAGTGGTGGCAACGTGCTGCCCCTTAAGGAAAAGATATACCCGAACTACCACTTCACCCTATTACTGACAAATGCTCCAGCAGTGACGAGGGAACTCTGCTGTCTTGTCAGGCGAAGGATAAACCGTTTTCAGTAAATAGTTTTTGCTCATTTCCAGTGTATCAGCTGACATTAAAAAGCATTCAAGTAATTAGCAGTTTAATGTGCCTATTAAGTCTTAGTTTTGTTAAAGAACTTCCTGGACAATTTTGGAACTATTTTCTTCTAATGCCCGGTGTAGAACTACACTGTTACCTTCAGAATTCTTGTATCACTTCAAGTGATTATCTTTAGCTGCAGAGCCACCTTTTAACACTGGACTATCCATCTAAGTCTAAAACTGCAGAACCTCTGCTCTACTGAAATGAGCACACCTGTGATGGTACAGACTCTGCTGCCCCTCCTTGCTGAATTCTGATTGCTTACTGTTATCTCCAATTCCAGTGCCTGTGCCAGGCCTGTCAGGCAGACCCAGAGTATTTCACCAGGTGTCATCTCCATGGTTTTTGTCTGTGGCTTGGGAGGGGAAAAAGCATTTAAACAGGGTATTTACCTATCGTGTTCACCCTAGGCTCCCAGTTATCAGGCTGCCGCTCTCCATCACTACTGGTTCATACTTAGAAGCGCAGCCCTCACCCAGGTAACAAAGCACCACAAATTTCAACATCCTCCCATCCTCTATGCTGGGCAGGGCCCTCCATCTTTAATACTCATCTGTAGAGGCAGATACTGGGCAAGGCACCAACTAAGGGAACACATACTTTTCAGGTGATTTTCCCAGAAAATCTCCCAATCCTGTGCTTAAGTAGATACAAACACTGTAAACTATTTATCTATTTCAGCTGCCTGTTAACATACGCACTGAGGTAATGCAAAAGCCTTGAAATAAATTTATCAAACCATAAGGACAACATGCTACAGGGCATTAACAAAGCACAAATTCTCTAGGTCATGTCAGCAACCCACCTTGTTCTGCCTCTAGATGAGACCTTGATATCCTTCTGGGAGGATTCATCATCTGATTTCATGTCATCCGATGAGGGGGGTTCATGCATATTTTCATCCTTCTCCTTATGTTCAGACTTGATTTCTGTTGGCCCTATAGCCACAGACTGGCTCTGTAAGCCACCCGACAGTGCTGCAAGCAACCAGAGATCAGTGTGAGTGTGACAGGAGTGAGACACTAAAGAGATACTGTCTGGCCTGGTGGCTAGACAACAGGAGGAACTACACCCTGGCAACAGGAACAAGGAGAAATCCCGATGACACCGCTGTGCTTGGACACGTGTCACAGGTTGTAAAGGGATCACAAGCCACAGAGCAGCTTGATCAGCAATAGCTTAATCTAAGAAAGACACCGTCAAAGACTAAAGGACATGTAGTGAAGTAGGGAAACATGCACCTCACGCCTGGGCTGCAAACCTAAGGGCAGAGCTGCACTGACACTGAGGCTTGGGCTTAAGCCAAATGTGCAACACACACGTCCCTAAATGGTGCAAACACGCTAACGGATAAGCTGACTTCTGTTTTCTATAGCTTACTTCTTTAGGCTAAGAACTGAGGGAACTGTAAACACTTGTGTGGAATAACTTCCTTTTATTGGCTAGTCTGAAACCTGGCCTCAGCTCACTCTGCAACTCTCCTGGCCAATCTGGAAGCGCCTGCAGTACTGCAAATGGCATTATGGCTACTTAAGCCAGAAGAATGTGGCTTGTAATGCAGAGTCTGCTGCTGAAGCTATTCTGGGACAAGTCTGACACAGGGACGCCCTCAAAGCTCTAGCAGAAAGCCCTAACAGCAGTGGTTCCTGGCATTTAAGATTTATGTTACTTCTCAAGGTTATCTATGTCCCTATCCCCTGTACTGATGCACATTTACCCTACAGCCCTATTGTCTCTGGTGCTGCAGACCCTGTTGAGCACGTCATGTTGCTGGCAAGTTACCTCTGTAGCTTTCTTGCGTTTTATGATTTAGTTCTGTGCTCTGAGCAGAAACTGTACTGGGAAGAACAGAGTGGTTGCTGTTGAGGCTGACACTTTCTTCCCGATGAGTCCCAACCTAAAGCAAAGCAAAGATTTCTATTAGAGACGTGAATGGAAGAAATAGTGCAAAAACAGAAGTTTAAAAGACTTAAAGTATTTGCTGGATTAGAGACCCGAGTTAAAGTTCTAGTTTGGTAAAGGAAACATCTAGCTGAAAGACGATGTTACACTAAACCACTTGATTACACTGTAGTGGATTAAGCTGCATTTCAAGCAGTGACCAACACCTGTTTGGAATAACATAGCAAGCCAGCAAATATTTTTTTTCCCAAAATTTTCCCCTTGACTTATGCCCAAGGGGTACAAGATTTGAGTAACCTTAGATTGCTTTAGTCCAACTTTCAACTCTATTACTTATAACATTATGATCCTTAAGAGAAAATCATGGGGAATAATGGTCTCACCACATGTGAAAGGTGTGCATGCTACCACACACTCCTGTATACAGATTCATACACACATCTCCTCACTTCTAGTTTGCTAAAACAGGATTAATAAAGAACCGGATCTAATACCAGAATATTAATTTATTCACATTAATAGTTGTCTCTCATTTTCCTCCCATCTCAGCCAAATAAACTGTTTTAGTCCCACAACAGAATCTTATATTATGAAAATAATCCAGAGATCTAACTGTTCTTACTGCTTTCTCTCAAGTATTTTCTAATCTGCTCCTTCCTAACATATAATGGTTACATTTCTAAGCAGCAAGCACCCAGATGAAGTCTGAAAAAAATTCTAATGTTGCATAAACATGAATTGATGGCAGTTCTGAGTGCACATACCTAGCTTGAAGAGACAAAGTTGTTAAAAAACTGCTGCTCAAAACAGAATATTGTTAATCAACGCAAACCTCTATTAAAAAGAAATAAATTCGGATCACAGATCATTTAAAGCTTTTGATTCCTAAAGACACAAAGGTCCTTTAAACATTTATAACCAACATAATATAATTAAACAGTTAAAAAACCTGAACAATGATGAGGGATTCTACTATTATTTGTATAGTTACAAAAATTGGCTACAGATGAAGCTTTTATTGGAACAGTAGCAAACATGTCAACTAGAAGATTAAGCCTTTAATTAAATAGGTTTATTGCCTGGAGTTACACATGAGAACCACTGTTTTTCAATAAATCCTTCAATCCCAGTAAACTGCTGAGCTTTGAATCCCTCTTGAGTAATTAATGCAGCTTTTACCTTTAATGTCTTAGTACGGGTTTTACCCAGAGAGAGATAAATACCCTTATGCAAGTTTATCCTTTGTTTAATATACACTCGTTCCTGTAAGCTAACGCCGAGGAACAAGAAAGGAAAGGGGGACACCCCCCCTCCCTGACAACCCACAACTAATATCGGGTCATTCTGGGCTGCTATTTGTATCTATTCTTCTGCAGAAAATCTCCTCTTGTATACTGCAGAGTATCTGCTGCTATTTAAAGTCTATTTTATCTTCCTTTGTGTGTGATAGGCTTTGTTTGTGCAAAGTCCTATTACAGATGCAGCCATCTCAGCTCTTGTGAGTGCGTGAATTCACTGGGAGTTCCTAGGGAGTGTAGCCCGGGTCTCTCAGCCCATGAGACAAAACTCTTCACAAGGGGAACGTGAAACTCATTCTTCACACTGAACTTCCAAAAACAAGTCTTTCCCTAATTCTGTGCTGCAGGTTGTGTGTTTTATTCTATTCTTCTAGTCATACTTAGTCCTAACACATGAGGGTGCTTTTATTCAAGCTACAGACTATCAGTCACTTCAGGGCCAGGTTTGTTCCAAAATCTGCTACTTAAAAAAAAATTCTTAAAGCTGTGTACAAACACTGCAGCTGCCAGAACCCCATCAGCTTTCAAATCTGGAGCCAAGCTAAAAGTGTCAGATTAGCAAATCAGTTCTGATAAATGCAGAAAACAGAAATAAAAACAGAATTCAAACCCGTGTTCCTTTGAAGCAGGCTTACGAATTCAAAGCACACAATTTAGGTTAACAAGATCCGTGCAGAAATCTTGAGTTACAAGTATTACGAAACTGACCACAATGTGATTTTTTATCTCTGATCTAGGATGTACTAGAAAATCCGAAGAGGCAAACAAAAAATCCAAACCACCCAAGTCAAAAGACTTGCTGAAAGTCGCTGAATCCCATATGAAGGCCAAGAGCTCTGTTTCCTATAAACACGACTTATCAGTGACCGCTTCAGGGTACCAAACCGGACCTTGAGTACCTTCAAAATCAAGCTTGGAAAATTTAGTTTTTCTTTGCCTAGACTCGCACTTCACAGAAAAAGAGGCTCTCCCCATCTGCATTTCAATGGACGCAACCTCGGGCTTCCTTTAAGTCCTCTGAAAGGCATTTTATACCATCAGCTCCCAGGCCTGCAGAACAAACAAGCCTGCGACATGTTTTATTAGTATTATTCAGAAGCGACTCTGCCAAGCGATCTCCCCGCGCTAAGGGCGGCTGGGGCGGCGTGTCTCCAGCCCCAGGGGCAGAACCTCCTGGCAGCTCTGCAGCTTCACCTCGGGCTCTCTCGGGCGCCGGGGCACCCCTGGCCGCGCCGGCGCTGTAAACACGCCCGTTAGGAAAACACGCGTGAAATAGGCGCAGAGTGTTTGCAGAGCAGGCACCCGCGGGGCCCCCGCCCCGCCGCCCGGCCCGGGCAGGAGCTGGCAGCCGCGGTCTGGACTATTTCAGCATAATGACGTTAGCAGAACTCCCTTTGTAACCCGATTCCTCCCACAAATGTTTCTCTCGCGTTTCCTGGCGAATTCCGCTTCCCCCCCCAGCCCTCGCCCGGGGCACCCGCCGCGGCGGCCGGGCCGCGCCAGCTGCGCGGGGCGGGGCGGGCGCATTAGCATACAGCTGGGCGCCCGGCCCGGGCAGCCCGCGCCCCGGCCCCGGCCCCCCGCCTCGGCCTGCCCTCGGGTGGCCGCGGGCAGCAACTCTAACGCGTCTCAGGCAGAACCGGCCCGCTGCGACTCCGCTGCTCCGCCAACAACGGCCTGCAGGATTTAATTTTATAAGCAAACTTGGAGTTAATTCGTTCTTTCATGAGCTCATTTGGTCTCATTTTCATGATCCCTCTTTAAGTAAACCCCGGACGCTCCTCGGGCACACAAAATGGAAGGCAAATGGAAAGGCTGGGATCATCACAGCGTAACGCTGAAGTTCCCTGTTCAACAGGCAAAGTATTTTACAGTAAACCGAGAAGCCCTGGGCACAGACACCACATTTGTTGGAAACAAACTCCTCGCCTCTATTTTCTCTACGCAAAGGCCACTCAATAAGTATTTAGGACTCAGCGAATCCAAGTTACAGCTCGGTAAGATCGCAGCTGGCGGAAAGGAGCAGTGCTGTGTGTAAGACTGCCAGCTGCTACCTGACCAGGTGAACTGCATCTCCTTGTGTGCACCTCAGGGAACAGGGCAGTCTGCAGCCGCACTCCAAGGCGCTTATGGGTTTTTCAAATTAAAAAAAAAGGTGCTAAAATTATTTCAATTGATCAAAGTGACAACATTTGAGATCTGAAATCAGAAAACGAGTTCAGTATTTTTGGCAACTGAATAAAAAACCTAGACAGAACACGGCAACTGGGGACATACTGCACCTATAAAAACCAAGAGTAACACATGGAAAAGGGCAACCTTTGTCCTCTTAACAATGGTGCTGCACCGCACGCTTCAGTTTGATTATTAATTTTGAACTCTTAGGGATAAAAGCTCCTGAGAACTGGAAAAACTAATGACTCTTTGTTTGTATCTGCTACAGGACTTCCTTAAGCATATGCAAAAAATACACTTTTCAAGCCACACTAGCTGCTCAATTTGGCCATGGTCCTTAACACCATTTTAACTAAGGGAAGCGAAATTAAGACACCAAAAATGGCTCTGGAAATCAAGGTTTTTATACTTCAGACAGCTCAAAGTCATTCAGTGGGAACATAATCTCCGCAGAGAAATACTATGTATCACAGGAAGGGCTTTGAGCGACAGCAGAGGTTGTTGGCAGAGCAGCTTAAACTGCCCTTTCGTGCTTATACTGCAGCATACGCAGGGTAGAAAGAGAGATCGCCAATTTTCTTAGATTCTGTTATACCTGGAAAAAAACCCTGTGACTTAAGGATTGAGTTTCATCCTTAACTGAGTTTCCAGACCTTTTATTTATTTATTTTTAATCAATTCAGGCTGTTCTTTTTCCATTGTATTACAATGACAAATAAAAAGCAGCTTGAATAAGAACAAAAAGAGTATTACTTCTGAACTTTTCAATAATACATGAAATAAAATACAAATCAACTTCAAAGGCCACTTAGCAAATATTTGATGAGTTTGAGATAGTAAAAATCTATTTGAATAAGTCTAATGGCCAGCCCAGCTAAAAAGAAAACAAGACCATTCAGACCAAGCAGGAAATGAAGTCAACTAGAGTTTTAAAATAAATCTGGCTCAAAAATTAAGCAAATGTTAAAATAAAACTATGTCTGGTTACACTAATTACATAAAAAGGAGTTAAATTACTCATTTCCTAGCTCCTTCTGCCAAGATCATCTTCTTCAAGGGAAATTCAATTTATTTTTTTCTATTTTTTTCCTACAGAACAAAAATGTTTTGTATAAAGACCTCCCCTGCCTCAACAAGGAAGTTTCATTTAATGCTGGATCCCAATGAACATTTCTTGACCAAAAAAACCTTACGAGCACGTCAAACATAAAATAGGCAAACACCCTTATCAATGATGACATTTCTCATGACTTTACCCAATACTTAGTATTTTCTTAAAATTTGCTGGGAGTCCCTCTAAAGTACAATAGTATTTAATTCCTGAACAAAGTCTTACAGTTCAGGTTGAGCCTGAGTATCACGCGCTCTGCTCTCCTACATTTACTACTCTGAGAAAAACAGATAGTAAATCAGCGTAGTTTGAAACTGATTATTGAATAGTGTAAGAATTACACCTCATACACGGGGGGGCATTACTGAAGTGCAGTTGTCACTAATAAACCACTCAGTTTCCACTACAGCCATGCGTGCCAACCTCTGCTTTGTACATATTTCAGGACTCCATCGTACGTTGCACTGAGTTCCTGCAATTGCAAATGATGTCAAAGGGCACTCTTTGGGGACTGGGCAAGGCCACAACAGGATGCCTTCTGTTGGAGCCAATTATTCTGATGTAACAAAATTAAGGTTAGTCCAAGAAATTCTTTAGCTGACTTGCTTTTCAAGCCAAAACTGATCTGCAAGCTTGTTTCACCCAGCCAAGATGAAATACAAAAGCAAATCTTTTTTTCATTCTCTCAATCTGAGTTTCTTGCAGACAGCAATGAGAACTGCAGAGCAATCATTAGATGAGAAATCAAGCCTGTATTACATTGAAGTTACACAGCTACATTAAAACTACACCAGACCCAGGAACCTTTATCACTTTGGAGTAATTTTCCAGTGTCACCTATTTTAACCAAAACTGAGTGATAACTTCCTTACTGTAGTTTAGTTTAAAAAAGAAACAGATTTTTATGTACAGTTCAGCACTATCTGCATTTGCCTGTGTCTGGCTTAGCAGGATCAGAAGGCTCCACAATGCAGGGAGAAAACAATTTTGTCCCTATAATTTCACTCCCTCCCTCTCTAGTCCACTTCATTAAGAACTAAGGAAAAAAAGTTTTCTTTTGTGTGAGCAAATTTCAGTCTACCCCAGAACACTGTAAAACTTTCCCTTTAACAGCATTCTTTAAATATTAAATATGAGACAGTATTAAAAAATTCTGAAGAATTTATGCATCACTTCCTTCATTACTAAAAGTAATTGTGAACTTGTAGAGAAACCTGAAGTTGGACGTGTGTTTGGAAAGTATTCCCCTCCTGAAAAGCCCCCAGACACACGCAGCTCATAGAAAGTAACCAGTTCTTTTTGATGTTTACTGCAGCGGTTCTGAAATTAATATAAATGGATGTGTGACATGCGAATGGGAGAGCCTGGAACTAATTCTGTTTTATAGAATACAAACCCTTCAGCAATTGGGGTACCTAATTATTTTGATGATAGGTGAAGTTTTGCCTTGATCACACAGTACCCAGCTGTGAATCTGTTTTATAACAGAAAATTTCACAGCATGTAACTGGTCTTTAAAATTACGCTGTAAACATGCAAACACATGGCACACTAAAATAAGCATGTTTTAAAAAGCTCTTTTTCCTTTAAGCATTTTTGAGAAAGGAGGAATGAAAAGGAAGAAAAGGGGAAGTGAGCAATGCTACAAATAGATTTCATTTACTGCATAATACGTTTAACACATTTCTGATCTATGAAAAGCTCAGCTACGTTTTTTTCAGAGCAGTTCACGTTTTTAAAGAAACTCAAAAGAGATGGATTGAATTATTTCACTCTTCTTGGGGATTAATCTAAAAGTTGTTTCCTCTTCATTGTTACTTACACTACAGCTGTGCTCAAACTCCTTTTCATTTAGAAAAAAAAAGTTTAAATTTTGAGCCTGCGCACACTATGGTTCCACATTCCAACAGCTTCCTCCCAGTCCTCTGCCAGCATCTGCTATTGAAGACTAGTTCCAATTTACAATAAACAGCTTTTCCAGACCAGAACACTTGAAATTCAGTCCTTCTTGACTGCTTTTCCCATTCAATCTCCCTATTCACCATTTCAAGGAGAAAACTGTTCTGCCAATTATTACACATCTGGAAAAAATGCATGTATAAGCTGAAACGCTCTCAGCGGAAAGTTTCGGCTTTCTGCATATGGTCACAGCAGGATTTTATGGGCCACTGACCAGTCCAAAGTCTAAGTTTTCCCATCTTTCTCCCCCACCCTCATTTCTGCCCACCCCCACCCCAACCCTCTAATTGGAAACCCATAGCAGGTGCAAGTGGTCTGCCATCTTTTCCTCCACAAGCATCTCAAGTGGTTTCTTCCTGATAAATATGACTTACAGGCCACTTCTAACTCACGAGACTCTGAGACAAGTCAAATGCATCACCCATAACTGCTCTGCATAAATGGATATGTGCTTAAAAATATCGTTACCATCGATGCTTGTCTGTTGGTGGTTACAAGGCTGGATGCTCCGTAAGTTGAGTTCAGGCTTCCGATTGGCCCATTGTGGGATGGTCCCAGTAAACTGTGTATATCTCCATGGCCGCCCGATAGGCTTGTTGAAGGCCCCACAGCATGGTTCCGTAGTACGTGAATGGCATCATCCAGCCTGTCCAAGCGATCCTCCATTCGAGACTGCTGTTGGGATTTAAAGGGGACAGGAACAGCCATTACTGAAGAAACCTGCAGACTCGTTACACTGAAACAGCTTCTACTTCAGAGATACTCAAGATAGAAGATGAAATGTGATATCAAAAGACTCTGACAGCACCTACCAGCACTACAAACAAAACAGGAAAAAGAAAGATAATATCTGGAGATTTTGCTCAAGATAGCATTCATTCCACAAATAGGTGGCAGCTTTTAAAGTGAAGCTTATTATAAGGTTAATGTTACTCAGCTTCTATCACAGGGCATGAACAAGAAAAAAAAGGAAATGCTACAAAATAAGCTAACTAATACAGGGCAAGAAAAAACGATCATAAAATCAGCCTCACTATACTGGTAACAATTAAGAGAGGCAGTGGGCTTTTTGAGAACCTGCATTGCTAAAAAACTAGGCAAAACCTCAAGTTACCATTTTCTAAAATGGATCAGATTAGATATTTCAGAAATAAAAAGCAAGTTCTGTTACTGGAGATAAGCCTGTCATAAATTAGTGTCCTTAAAAAAAAAAAAAAAAAAGACGACCAAAAAACCCCAAAGCAAAACCAATTCTGACATTGCAGCTCTCTAGAAACTGAAATAGCAGAATTCTGGAGTCAAAAGCTGGGTCATACACTACACTAGTTTACATTTTTAATGGGGAATCCGAAGGAAGCATTAATTGAAACACAAAAAGGCACCATCTAAAGTGAAATAGTACCTCACAGACATCCTTTAAGAAGGACATTGCATCTTGCAAATGCTCGTGAAGTTGCTGTTCAACTCGATTTTTCTGGCAAAGTCAAGACAGAACAGGAAGCAAAGCACAGGTTAAGATTAATTCAAAAAAGAGGTGAGGAAACAGCTGATGTGCATGTCAGCAATAAATTGTTAGTCAAGTTAATGCAACAGAGATCTGATTATATTAAGATAAGAAAAGGCTAATATTTAACTCTGCAGTTATGTTAGGATTCTAAGATGTACGGATCAATTATGTTTAATTGCAAAAATACTGAAGAAAAGAAAACTGATTTCCCTTAAATGTATTCATCTTAGTCAGAAGAAAGGGATTAAACCGGTGGAAACTAGAAATATTAACAGGTAATCAAAACCTCCCTCAAATTTTTCCCCTTTCTTTCCTGATGCTGTATCAGAAATTTAAGAAACAAGTCAGTAACTTAAATCCCCTGCTGAATCTTGCAAAGAAGAGAATATACAATGCTGTGGATTATTTCCTGTGTGTTTTTCTGTAAAACGTTTCATTATTTAATAAATGAACGTTCCCCAATGGAAAATAATGATTACAAATAAAATACATTAATACTTCAACGACAGAGTCATGAAAACAAGCCTGAGACACTACCATTTCAGGAAGAGAGGGGGAAGGACGAGTAAATGCGACGGCATGAAGTCTTTATCTTTTCTCCAGACTGAACTTTAGATAAGAATTAGCTATGGATTTGTGAAAAGGTACCAGAATCTCATAACAGTGCTTTAGCACCAGCTGTCCTCAGCACAGAAGCCTGATGCCCAAGGAACAGATGGTGAAAGACACACCCTGCACGTCTTATATTGTTCAACTGAACAGGCCATTTGTTAGCAAAGAATTCATTTGTAATGCTATCCTACTGTTTTCTTTAATGATATGCAGGATTTATACAAAACCAAGCCTTCAACTCTTAAATAAAAAGTACTATGTTGCTTTCAGCAATTCTTACCAAGGAGTGTAGAGAGTTTTCATAGTTTGGAGATGAGGGGGCTTGTCCTCCGCTCCTAGACCACTGACTGGCACCTGTCAAAATTGTCTAGGTTAACGCACAGATTTCAGCAGCAGAAGTGGGAAGCAGACATGCAATATTTCTCAACATAATTAAACCCAACATACTCTGCATAAAGGTAAGCTAACATATGGGGATACAAAGGAGGACAAATTCCTTCATCCTGCCTTATTGAGAGATGACTTTTATATCCTGGCATCTGCATGGTTAGACACGTTATCGATGGCAAAAAGCGAAATCTTCAAAGTACTCCGACGTGAAAGAAGTCTACACACACACTGTATCTAAATACCTGCCTTCTGCCAGTGCCATCACAAAGAGGCTGCTGAATTCCTCCTTCTTCAGATTACGTTCAGGATGTGTAGGCAGATCTTTAGTAGTGTTAAAATATGTGGGTTTTTGCATATTTAAAGAAATAAACCAGACACTGAAACAAAGTAAACTGGAAAACTTTTTATGATACTTCTCTACTAAAGAAATTTAAAAACTAGATCTAAAAGCTTTATCTATCTTGTCCACACTATACCATTTTAGAATATAATATGTTCCAAGTTTAGAACAATAAAAATACACCTAGGCTATTCCCATTTGTTTGGGTTTTTTGTTGATTTTTTTCAGATATATTTAAGGTCAATCGGCAGCTAAAGAATCACTGACTGTGCAACAAAACAACAGTTATATCCATATCACCTATACACTACAAATACATATCCATTCTAATCTGACATAAAAATACCTAATTACATGTAAAATTTAGAAATAATTACATATGAAATGCAGTAACTAATAAAATGGTAGTTTAAAAACAAAGCCTGAAGTAGTGTAACATATATTTTTCTCACCAACTAATAATGCATCTTTTATAAAGATACTACATGAAATTCTACGTCCATTAGAGACAGCTTCCTTTCAGCCATACAAATGTAATAATAAAGCAATTACATTAATAAATTATGGACATACAATCCAAAGCAGCTCATTAAAGGAAGAGCCTGTGGGCTTGTTCTTTCAATAACAGCCAGAGCTGTACGTCTGGAAAACTGGGAAAAGGTTTAATAACATTACAGTTCCTTTGTTCAGAGAGCTGCAAGTAGTTACCTTTAAAGAAAGGGTTTTATTTAACAAAAAGAGTACAGCTTGCATAGCTATTAAGGTACCTACATATTTCCTTTCTAATTAAAAAAAAAATAAACCACCTCCAATTTCATAAAAGCCCAGAGCTACCATAACTGTGCTGGAATTCTCTTTTAAAATATAACTACATCAGCAAGTAAGTTTGTAATTACCAATTTTCACTTTATGCAGCTACTCTGGGTCTGGAGCTGCAGTCTCCCTCAGCATTATTGACATTCCTGAACCTGGGAATAATGCTCAGCGTCCCACTTATTTTTGCAAAGTGTTAATGAGAACTTTAGAGTATTTTATCTGGTCAAAACTCTTTTTAGAGACAAGGCCACAGTCAAGGCTTTAACGAGTGCTTACTGCTAACATGACTGAGTGCACTACTTCCTACAATAAGCATCAGCTGCATATTAAGTGGACAGGTAATCAGTTAGGAAGAGAAGGCAAACAGATTCAATGCCTGTGTGTTGAGTCTGATGGGGTTTTCTTCCTTTGTTTTGTGTGAGGATTTTTTGTTGTTGTTTTTAAAGGAAAAACATACTGTTTCCTTCATGTAAGCCCAGAACAAAACTCTCTTTAAGAGAGTTGGGACTTCTCACAAAGGAAACCAAAAGAAAAGGGGGTGGGGGGAAACATTCAACTCCTCCTCTCAAACGAACAACCTGACTGCAACCTGCAGTTTTTAATCACACCTCTAGTAACGCTCGTGCTCTTCCCGAGCGGTGGCACACTCTGTCTCCATGTCTGCGCAGGTTGCCAGATGGCACTGATTTCCTGCTTTCTCATTCCACTCCCCCTCCTAGAAGTTTGTGCATGAAATCCACCAATTATGTTAAAAAGCATCCTGGCACCGCAAGCCCTGCAATTAACAACTGCAGCTTTTAGTGCAGCACCAACATAGCGGCATGAAAAAACAAGTAAGCCAGGCAAGTGTTCGGATTTACAGGGGTCATCCATTGTAATCACTGCAGTATTGTTCTTACTTGGAGTCTCCCCAACACTAATCCCCTGGCTCCCCTTTCAAACACACACTCACACTGGAGTCGGCAGAGAGCCGGGTTTGCACCCTCAGAACCAACCGGACCCCGCTGAATGACTGATCCTGGGAGAGGGGCTCTTAAAATGCCAAGGCTCCCACCATTCAGACCCATATATAAACTCCACGTACGTGTAACGCCATCATTAAAACTATGCTAGCACCTACACTCTGGGCATGTTTATGTAAAATTAGAAATAAAATGAGGGTAAGGAAAATGAGGCAGGCACTATTGTCTCACAGTACTTGGGGGGTTTTCATCATGTTGTTCTCAAAGCCTTTTTTTTTTTTTATAAAAAACATTACTAGTCCTTATTCAGCAATGCAACAGCCAAACATGCACTCACATACTTAAGTGTCTCATGAAGTTACTACCTCCTAATGTTCTGAACGGCAGATAGAGTGCTCCTACTGCAATTTACAATTAAAGGACGGGTAAATTATGACTTAGTCAAAACTATAATGCTACATAAACAACTACCTGCAAAAGAGGAAAATCACAGTGAAGGCTAAAATGCTCAAAAATATATTATTTCAGTATACGTAAAACATTTGTTTTATCTGCAGTAACTTTTTGGGTCAAGACAGAAAACGGGTACCAGGAGTATAAATAGCAATAAATACAGTAGTAATTACTTTACATTGTGCTTCACTGTGTTCTTAGTGACTCATCTGGGAATAAAGATAAAAGTCCAGATTCATAAATGAAGGTAATTAACTACTGGAACAATTTACCCTGGGCTTGATAAACTCTGTATCACTGGATTAAAGGGGGTGGGGTAGGAGAGTATAACTGTAAAGCAGATGCTAAGTTTGCACCTGAGAAGGATTTCACTATTATCTGCCTCTACCTACTACCATCTTACCCACCAGAATCCAGAGTAGGGAACACAAAACGCAAATTTTGGAGTTTTACGTTTGATGCGGGTTCCGACAGATGAAGGCATCAACAACAAAGGGAAAGCTCAAACTTTAGGGATCTCAAACGTGTCTTCTAAACCCAGAAATTAGGGAGTGCTTTCACACTTACATGGTTAGGTGTGGTACCTAGTCAGGGAACTCCAAGTGGGATCTTTACATTTTTAAATACTTCGAAATATCTGAACTTCTTTCTTCCAGCCACAGAGCGTTTTTCAATGTTTGCTTTTATGTCAAAATGAAAATAATAGTTTCTTGGTCTGATGTGCCTTTTCAGCACAAGGATACACAAAACTTTTGTCAACTGCAATCAACTAAATCAAAAAACCCCATTAATCCCATCATTACTTAACTCAGCATGGGTTTTTCAGTTATAGATACGTGATGCCGAGCAAGCAGTTCTCAGCTTAGTTATGCCATGTCAGATAGTCATTAATCCATCAAGCCCAGAGAAAACCAGACCAGTGTCCATTAAACGTGAGTGAAGTACAAGCAATGGAAGTTTTTTGACTGATGTTGTTTGTATAGATGCACATACTCACATACGTATGTATATGACTGCATTTTGCATGCAACAGCTTCACTAATTTATTCATCTAGATTGCAAAGTGTCCATGTAAGCTCATTCGGTACCCCTTTCACTATAAATTGGGTGGGGTTTGGTTTTGGGTTTTTTGTTTGGTTTTTTTTTCTAAAACCCAGAATTCTTGGAAAATAGCGTCCAACTGCCAGGAGTCTGCAGGGATATATTAAACAACAGAGAATGGGAAAACAAACTGTTGTATTAATGTTAAATAATTTAACAAATTGCACTATAGGAAAAAGCAGGGTTAAAGTTACATCATCTTACTTGTAATTCTAGTTCTTTGTTAAACAACAAATTTAAGTCAATGGAGCTTTCACAGTCCTCTCTGTATGGAGAACAGCTGTTCAACTTTTACTAGACAGCTGAGGCCACAGTGTCGGTGAAAGCTGCACTACCCACTAATAGCTGTAGGCAGCTGCCCACAGTTCATCTCCACGGTGGAATGCTTCTTCCCACATTCACACTATGAACACACAAAGCACAGGTGACAGAGGTGGCTGCAACACACAGCATTTATTTTTGAAAAATGCCAGAAATTCTTCTCCCATAGAATGAAAGCATTCACGAAAGATATGAATGAAAAGCTACCCTGTATAAAAATTGGAGTCTCGTAGCCGGCTGTATTTTCATTAGAGGGAATACACATCTGCTGTGTTTGTCACTGAAAGCTGCCACAGATTTAACATACAGCTTTAAAAAAATCCTGCAAACCAAAGCCCAGAAACCAAGCAAATCTATCACTTCTCTCCAGAGGTAGAGAGCTGGACAGGTATCTTTAGAGCTGTGATAGTATATGGTCAGTGTTTTCAAAGATTATTTTAATAAGGCAATTTCCAAAGCCAGTTGCCAGGATTTAAATGAACGCTTGTAACAAAATATTTAAGAATCTGGATTTATAAATCTGGGTTTAGTGCAATGGAAAAATAAACAAAATATATAAGTAATTATGCAAGGAAGTTACTGCTGATTTTGCTGTGATTTAAAACAGGATGTTTTCAAAACAAGTTAATGACAAATGGCTAGTCTCTACCTGTAAGAGGCGATGGTGATCCAACTGGTGTTGATGGATTCGATGGAAAACTACTGCTGGTATGATCAGGAGAATAAATCTAACAACAGAAAAAAGAGATTGTATATCAATACCTGTTTAAGGCATAGTAAAAAAATAAAATATAGTCATTAGGATTCATTTTCAAGCTTTTAATTGTCACTCAATGCTGGATTGATAAAAAACCCAATTTGATCCTTCAATCACAGCTCTCCTTTATTACACTCAAGGTTCTAAAGATGTCCAGAGAACTTTCCTTTTCAAGCAGCTGTCAAAATAAGCAGAGCCTGTATTTCATAGCAATGCAAGTACAACTGATCTTCCTTCTACTTTAACAGTAGCAGAAATTACAGCCTTTTTATCACTGAAAGGGAATGATATACGTAAGAGTTAACAGTACGTAGATAATTATAACAATCAAAAGTTCAGAAAAACACAGAGGAATGACGACTTCCCAAACTTCAGAGAGAGAAAAGATTTGGCAGTCAACATGTTATCGCCTAAAAATTAATCCTTCGATGAGAGAAAAATACCAAGGTGGCATTCAGCTCTAGTTACTGTTGGTACCTACCAAACAGAAAACATCTGACATTTTGTTGCTCTTGCCACGTACTGCAGCACATACAATTTTTCCTCTCTTATTTCTGTATCAATTGCTCCCTCAAGATACCAAACCTCAACTTGGAACAATTAATTCCTAGCTATTAATGTAATTAAGAAGTCTTGATAAAAACAGAAGACATAAAGCTTAAAGCTTTAATTAAAATTTAAAATTCCGAGAATCCTGGAAAGTTCATTTTGTGAATCCAATAGGTTTAGAAGCTGACTATGGGCTTTAGAACATATTGTTATAGGTCATCAGTTCAAACCTGTTTTACTTGAGCAAAGACCAGGATTTGTTAGTCATCAGATGGCAGTTAAAAAAAAAATCCTCACTGGCAGTGTGGTTGATGTCTCTTCACACAGACAATATGATATTTCAGCATGTAGCTGACAATAAACTGGGACTTGGTTAAGTTCCATATTGTATTTTTTGAACTGACAAAACCAGGACCCGCTAGACCACATGCTCCTTCCTGGTCTATCATATTTTATCATTAGAAATACCATCAGCTCACTAATAGAAATACCTCCTTTTCGTGCATGCTCGAAAGAAAATATATTTAAAAGAACAAACAACTTCAGATCATCGTAGGAAATTCATGCGTTGTACATCAGTATAAAAATAAATCTTGGGTGTCAGTATGGGAACTGCACTGAGTTCCAGACAGATAAGATCTGGAAAAATTCAAATGTTGTCAGAACAAAGGCCATGAAGTTTCCTTTGAATTGGGTTGTTTTCCACCACTCTACCTGCTAATTTTATTTTGCTTTATTTTTATAAGAGGGAAAACCTACATTATACCAAAGCCACAACTAAAACATGAGGTCAGAATTCATTCTGCATGCAGTCCCAGGCTGCTGTGCTGTTAAATGACCAATGATGAACAACCCTGACACCTTCTGCCAGGCTTAAACGGTAACATGACTCATTTTACTGCAACAAATAAGACTCCTCCTCCTATCAGTCATGGTCCATTCCAATCAGCAGGGTGCCAATATGCCAGGGTCTAATGAAAAGGCTCTTAGACAAAAGCTGCACAATTGAGAGCCTGCAGAGCCAAACCTCGGAGCTGTTAGTCCAATTTTTTAAACACTACAGTGTACATTTCAGTTAGGCTTTGTTATGTTAATGTTATTGAGTCTAAAGCAACAAAGAAACTTAATTCATGAATTACTTTTAGAAGTCAACTTCCCTACATTTTCTTTTCTTTTGTGAGAGGACCAGTGGCTATTTAAACGAGGAGACCGTACAAAGGCCTTTACCCTAGTTCTGAGGTAGGAATCAAAACATAAGTTATCACAAAGAGGTCTGATATAATCAACAAAGTTAAACAGTCCTCCTGTTTGATCTCCTCTAAATTAAAGACCGAGTGTTTTGATTTGGCATTAGGCAATGAAATAAACCAGATGTTTCTCCTGCCATATAACCCTCCATGGGCACAATCTTAAAGGGTTATTGTTTGGCAAATGTTCAGGGAAACACATTAGAAATGGCACGAATACCCAGATTTTCTTTTCTTTCTATCTATACTAGTTCATTATCCAAACTAATGCATAATCCACAGGGCTTTAGGAACTTTGTGTAAATACTTTCATGTACAATTCTCTTTCTTGCCTACCCTGAGATTAAGACCACAATTATCCAGGCTTAAACCTAAAATAAAAGAACCTTTGCAAATGTATTATCTGGCCTTACATGTTTAATCACATACTATTCTGTACGGTCTTTAATACCTAAAGTGAAGAACAAATGTCGTATCCTCTGATGTTTCGCACATGAAAGGCTTATTGTGAGATGTGCATCAACAGAATTTTAGAACTAGAAATTCCTCTCAACAGTTGCAGCGGTAGCCTTTAAAACCCCAACAGAAAGGCACACCGCCTCACCACAGAAAAAATAAAGCCAACTGCGGCGTTCAAACCAAACTCTGTTCAAACAGAAGAATACTCCTGGCTCCCTAGCCATCCCAATGCATGTGCGCTAGCTTCACCTGCGGGAGGGACCCCTCCCTCCGCCAGCGCCGCTCCTCGCCCGGCGAGCGCACGAAGTGTGCTGGGTGCGCGCGTGTTGCGGGGGAAGCAGATGGATGAGGCGAGGGATTTGAAGTGTGCAGACTATGGCATGCACTGATAGAGCAGATGGAATGCATCACCATCAGCTATGACAGAAATGATTTATGGAATGACCTGGCTGCTCCTGCCAAGCAACAACACGGGATGACAGAAACAAGTTTCTATGACAACCAGAGCCCACCCACCAGTTAGATTAAACATTTCTGCCCTGACTTCCACTCGCAATATATTTAGAGTTTTTCCTCAAAACATCAGCCTGGTTTTCTCAGCTAGTGACTTGGGCAGAAACACCTGAAAGGACGAGAACGTAATTTGGAAAAGGAGAGCAGTGGAAAACGTCAGAGTCACGGAGGTCTAACTGGCCAGTGTGTCAGACTTAACAACAGAAATTTTGGTCAGGCTGCAGAGCAGCAGACAGCCTAATACATCTGCAGAGTAATGAACAGCCTGAAGTATGTAAGCACTGTGATTTCCGAGTCAGAATGATCCCAGTTCTTTTCTGACAGGTCTCAGACAGACAAAAAGAGCACGGTAACTGCCCTCTGGACTTGTGAATTGTTATCTACTTTGCTGAATCCCTGAAAGCAACAGGGAGAACATTTTTCTGCTCAAAGCCAGTAGGTCAGAGTTCTCCTACCCAATATGGACATTACAGACATTATCAGATCTGGTATCTTTTAACATATGACCCCCTGGGGGATGCAAGGGTAACAGGATCTGCGCGAATATGCACATTTGCATTCACTGGTATGGGATGAAGGATGCAGAATCCAGCCCAGGAATGGTCTTTTGGGGCTGCAAAGTAGCCATGTCCATCTTTTAAGTCAGACAAAGTCTCCTTATTTGCTATGTATGAGAAATACAAAGTGTTCCCTCAGCCACCACTCCTAAATCTGAAATTTCTGCTACAAACCAATAATTAATACAGTAAAGAAAGTACATCTGATTATATTAATGCAAAAATAATTGCTGTATGCATGCATATGTAAATGGAGCTTTTAGTAGACTGAAGATACCTGCAACGTTTTACATTATCTACACTATTCCAACAGGAGTTAAAAGTTTAAACTTTATGCATATACAGCATTTTTAAAGGCTGTTCCATAAATTATAGCTATACAAGACAGCATTCAAAACCTCTCAGTTTTATAAGGCCACTGAGAAAACATTTTAAACCTTGTGGCAGGACCTGCTCTAAGAGTAATGTTAAAAATATTTAACTAGAAAACGATAGAAAAAAAATCCAAGCCCTAAACTTTTAATGGTTATCTTTTACTTTGCCTAAAGAACTTTCTAAACTGTATTTGCCCTAAATTTTTCAGTCACCAGAAAAAAACGAGTCTTCCACAAAAAAAGCATTTTCCACTGCTTTTCTATAGACATTTGTCTAGTACATGACATCATACATTATTTTCACTTCATACATGAAAATTCCCAATTTGATAGCATAAAATGAATGAAAAATAATGGATACTATGATCAAAATACATCACATCTGAATATTCTAACTGCTACTTACAGATGCCAAAGCCTTTCCAAGTGCATCACCTGTCTGTGAGCTTCCAGCACCATTTCCTCTGTTTCCTGTAATGTGGAAAGCAACCCCAACACTTATTTTTAAAGCTGAAATTGTATTTAATTATTTTATTCATCACATACAGTTGAGCAACCACTTTTTAAACGGATATTCTGAGGAAGTCAGTGTCAACAGAATCAGTTCTCATTATACTTAAAAATTTAATTAAAACAATTAGATTTAAATTTAGATGCTCTCCTCTTCAAAGTCAAACACAGTATCACCATGATAACTTAAGGACCAACAAGCAAAAGCAGTCAGAATGAAGACTGAAATAATTTTTTAGGATGACAGGCCAATTTTAATAAAATGCAAAAAGAAAAATCAGAAATTATTTTATTGCAGTTTAATTCTAAACTTATCACTAAAGTGCTGCATGTTTCATTAATTCTTAAAGCCCAATTCACTGAACAGTTCCTCATGTCTCCTTGCTCCCCCTGCTCTAATTCCCTGTGTTGTACTCTCATCTTCATTTCAGAAAATCCCTGAAAAGCTCTTATCCACCAAGCTTTGTCACCCCTGCTCTTAGTTGCATGTCAGCAGCTTTGCGTGCCCTTTTGCTCAACACACCTTCAAGCCAAGAGGTGGTCTGAAGCCTTGCCAATTGGAAACACAAAAAGGACCTGAACCCTCTGAAATATCTGCTTTACTTGAGAAGGCAGACCCTTTAAAAGTGAATCTCTTCTCTCCAATTACTGATTTCTAACATTTAAAAAAAACCAGTATATAATGTGAATGTAAGCCATTCACATCAGAAATCAAAATCACGGAACACTCGCTGTTTCAAGTGTGTGACAAACTTGGATTTTCCAGGCTGAATTTCCCATGCAGATTCATTAACGGGGTTCTGTTCAAAGATCTGAGTGCAAAACATGTTCCCAAATCAAAGCCAATATAGTCATTCTAAATAAATTCCACTTGCCTAAAATGAAGCAAAGTGCAAATCATATTGAAATGACAAGGCACAAGGGGCTCAGACAAGCATTTAATTTCTACAATGTATCTTAAGATGTGCAAATACGTGCAAGGAACAGATGATCATCCTCTATTTCTCGCTTTCTAGGTAAGCACAGAAGGGACTATAGCAGCCACCATCCTGGCTACTTGGTACTCTCTAAATCAGCTGAGAGAGGAATTTATGATGCAGTTTATCAAGCTCCCCAAGAAACAGTCTTCCTCCCTTTCTCCTGCACAGTACCGAGGGTGATAAAGCACTTCTGAAAACTGCAACACCAGAACTACTAACATGAACGTGTACATATATTAACCTATGGAAGGATAACTGCCCTTAAGTTAGATGGACAAAACCTCCTGACCATAGGCTTGACTGTGAAACCAAATGAACCTGTAAGACCTTAAGCTGACTGCAAAAGAATTTGCCTCTCATTTCAGTCATAACGAGGACAGAAACCTCACAGTAGTGCAATATCCCTGATCTACAAGCATCCCATAAATTCAGTCTTATTAATTTTGTGCATCATGCAGCCCTAAATTTATTTTTTTTTGTAAAATAGTTTTTAAAAAATTAAAAAAACGGGTGCAGGAAGAACTTTTTACCCAGAATATTATCTGATCCATTGACAGGTGGAGTGTGTGAGGCAGCTACATAAGGTGAACTGCTGGTACTGCCACGATGGAAGCTAGACATTGGAGGAAGACTGGCATTTATATCTGTAGGTGAGACTGAATGCGGGGGATAGCTCTAGAGAGAAGAGAAACAGACATAAGACATTAAGTAATCTTTAAATAAATGCTGGTATTTTAAGATACCAAATACACAACACCCAGCTCTTTGCTAAAGAAAAGGACTCATCCGACCTCTGAACAGACCACCACACAGCCACAGAGTTTTATTTACACAACAGACATAAAGGACATAAATCTAATACAGGAAGTTTGTGATTTCTGACAACTGAGTTTTTAACTGACATAAACAAGCAGCAAACAAGAAATGAATTCTTGCAAGTCAGACCTCCACATACAAGCACAAAGACGTGAATCTGTGCTGCGTATCTTACCAAACGGTCATGCGTGTGCAGACTGCCGTAACTGCCGGACTGGGACATGTGGGAAGAGGAGCCTCCCAGCATCCCACCATAGCCAGGCTGGCTCATGCCATTGGATGAACTCCAGAGGTCAGAAGAATTGTGGGTCCCATCTTTTTTTCATTTTTTGGTTAAAAAAGCAAGCAAGAAAACCGTATTTAATGAAGAAGAGTACTGAATTTCACTTTTCTTTACAAAAACGTATGACAAGAATACAGATTTCTGCTACTCGAACTAATATCAGCAGGGAAACAGTGACCAGTTTATACTGCGTCTTCTATTTTCAATGCCTCCATACTGTTGCTATATTTATTAAAAAAAACAAACAAAAAACAACCCAAAACAACAGAGGCTTTATAACTGAAATACAATCCAACCACAGCTGAGAAAATACCAAGTACTTCTGCTAATTACACAGACCTTCACTAAGGCCAGATTTATATCAAGAGGGTTGATAAAAATTCCAGACTGAAAGAAATAATAAAAAAGGGGGGTGGAGGGGAGAGAAGTTTGGCTAGGCCGAACTCATCATAAACATACAGGGCAAAGCATCTATTAAACTAAAATAAGCAATTTATAGTCCAAAATACCTTAGCACCATAAAAATATAAAAACATTTCACAACAGCATTTAAGTAACTGAAATGACCACATTACATAAGCCTTACGCCCGTGTGTCAATGCAGTTTTCCTTCTGCAGCACAAACTCAAGTGCTCTGTGAATTCCCGTACTGAGAGGCTATGCTTTCAATATGCTCCAAAGCCTCATCAGGCTACAGCACAAGCTAATTCTATGACGTGAGGCCAAGGAAATTAATTCTG
Source organism: Porphyrio hochstetteri (assembly GCA_020800305.1). NCBI lineage: Eukaryota > Metazoa > Chordata > Aves > Gruiformes > Rallidae > Porphyrio > Porphyrio hochstetteri. The sequence goes on along the minus strand of CM036915.1, from coordinate 6,194,340 downwards.
ATCTCGTTTTGTTCAATGGAAAAACTTGTTGGGGTTTTTATTTTTTGGCATGGTGGATATACAAGCATTTGAGAACTTAGGACTGTTAGCTGATATTGTACAGTCAAATTCCAGAACAGTCAAGAAGCCCTCACCTCATTTTTCTCTATCACTCCAGTGTGCTCCTCTGAAGCCCCTACAAATCAAAGGATGGGGGATTCTGCTCATCTGGCCTGGTGTATAATCCCCTTAAATTTCAGTCAGCAATTAATGTCATGAGAAAAACTTTAAATCAACGGACAGCTCCCTTCATCTAACTGTTTAAAAAGTATGTAAGACTTAATCATAGGCTCGGGCACAATATGTTGCCTTTATGCTTCCTCATTCAGTACAACAGTGGCTGACGGCAGATTTCTGCCTGAAGGACAAGTGACACCTGCCCATACATTTAACATCATTTTACCTACCTTGCATAAAGAAAGTGCTAGCAAACATACTGCTTGGCGGCTTAGGAGACGGGTAGCTTGGAGATTCTCTGTTGAAATCATCAGAATTCGGGGATGGTGCATACACCTAAATATTGGAGAGCAATAAAAAGAGGTTAGTACTACTAGGGCATCGTGCACTGAAAAACCTGTAATGGCATACAGAGACAGATAGAAAGCACAAATAAAAAAAGAACAGTGTAGCAAGCTGCAGCATTTGTTGCCCTTGTTTTATTTGCTTTTTAGCAAGTTGCCACAGTACAGTGGAACTACACTAGAATGATCCTAACAACACACTTTCTGGTGTGCCAACTCAGCCAGGTGGCCTGATAAAAGCTTGAATGTTGATTTTGCTTTCTAAGTGCATGACTCGCACAGACTTGTTGCTCAAGATAAAAACAGCAAGATAAAACAACTGGGCCCCAAACAAATTTTATTTTAAAACAACTGCATGCCTGTTTGAATAATGAATTAGCTGGCATCCCAACAATCAGAAAGAAAAAGAACATCCAGTGACAAATAGAAAGATTTTAATGCAGCCGTTCCACCACCCATTCAGAAACTTGCACGCCTTTGTATAGTCATCAAAAATACATGCAGTGCAAGTCCGGAGGAACAACCTTAAAACTGCAACATCAAGCAAATTATTTCCACGCTGGCCTAGCATTAAAAGAAACCCAGCATCCTTCTTTTTTCAATGTGACACCACATTCTCAATTGCAAACAACGAATCTTAACAAGTTAAGAATTCCAAGATACCAAATAAACATAATTGTTAGGAGTCTTTCACTGCGGTGACTCTAAGAAGAAACATAAAGCATACTCAGGAGAAGTCAGTCAAATCAGCAAACCAATGTTCACAGACTCGAGGACTCTATCCATAATGTTATTTGTTTTGGTCGATATGCTGAATACTGCAATAAGTCTAGTGTGCATTAAAATATTTTTTAAAATGCAAATCAACAAATAGGGCAGCAAAGACTCAAAAATATAACACCAAAACCAGAGCATGTTTTTGCTACAAAATAGAAGACGTGGTGTTTTGTTTTGTTTTTTCTTTTACTTGTTCACCTTACTTGTAAAAACGTAATGCTTCATAAACACACATGCAAAGAATAATTTCCAATTTTAAGGCTTACATAATACAATTTGCAAGGCACACTATGCCCTAAAATCCCAGAGTGAGGGTTTTTTTTTTTAGCCTTCCTATACAAACACAAGCACATGCACATATCTCTGACATTCACATCTCTCCCTTGTCTTTCTGGGGTGTTGTTTACCAAGCAAGAGAAAGGCCAGGCAAACCAGGCCGGCCAATGAAAAGGCCCAAGTTCCCGAGAAGAGAGCCACTGTTCTCCAGGAGGGTGACTGCTCCGACATGGGTATTTAGAAAGTGGACTGGGCAAGTTCCGCTGCCATTTGCACAGCAATACCCCTCCTCCCCACTTGCCAGGGCTTTTCTAGCAAACATGCTGCTTGGTGGCTCTTGTCAGACCAAATGGCTGGGCATGTGCCTGCAGACAGCACTCTCTTCCATCTGAGGGACTAAGTTACCACCCTGACACTCCTCTTACACCAACAGAATTTCAATAAAACCCATCACGCTTCAGGATGATGGAATCAGGGCAAGGGCAGGAGGAATTAAGCCCGGGCATAGCTGTTGATATGAGCCATGTAATGAAAACGGCAGCAGGTAAAAAGACACCTGATAGTGAATGGAAAACTTGCCACCCTCAGTTGCTTGTTTGTTTTAAACATTTTTTAAAATGAAAATAAATTAATTTATTTTTAGGGAAGAAAGCTTTTCAGGGAGCCTTTGTTCAATATTTTACTCACAATTTTCAATACATGGAGTAAATGTAAAATAGAGATGCTTACCAAACCTGAGTGACAGAGTGACAATACGTTACAAGGAATGTTAACAGTACATATGTATTTACTATATATGATGAATGCATGTATATTCCATGCCTCGGACATATTTTAACAGAAATGTCACTCTGTCAAATTGTAAAAAATACTTGCACTTTTAAGACTGCAAAAGTATTAGGCAAAACTGAGCTTAATTTACAAGTTCTCTGTTGTGCAGAATAACGCAGCATATGCTATAGCTGATGGATAATCTATCACTGTCAGAGGACAGCAGTGGAAACAAAGCTTTATGACATTTAGCAATGCCATGGAGATGTACACTGATTAATGCAAAATCACCTACAATGAGGAATTATACTTTTAAACTGTAACGTTATCAATGAGATTTGTAAATACAAGCTTCAGAGTGAAATCCAAACATTTTACATAATCAGCTGATTTATAAAAACTGATTAAACACTATCTCAAACGGGAAATTAAACTGAAAAACCCCTACAAACGTATCATTTACAGATACATATGTACAAGCCATTAACATAATAAAAATGTTATGAATTGTATTAACGTAAAAGAGGCCCTTCCAAACAGCTACATGAAAGTCCTAGCACAGACACATAACTTTATATAGTTTCTGCTTGTTTTGGTATCTTAACTATAGCTTGCAAAAACATAGCGGCAATGTTATGAAGCTGCACTTGTGCCAGTCTAGATTTTTCAGATCAAAGGGTTCTTGCGGCAAAACACAACTGATGTGGTCTCAAAGATTTCATTAACTCCAGATGTGGGGAAATAGCCAGCCAATTCCACAAAAAGAGCAAGTCTCTTTTAGTTACAATCAGAACTACCCACAAATTAAAACCAGGCCTCTGATGTCATCTGATCACCTGCAGATGAGCGCCAGGATTTTTTTTTCTGTAATGACCTAATCGTAATTTTTATGTCGTGTTACTACAAACAAAATTTAAAAGCAAAGAAGAAAATCTACTAAGATTAACCTGAAGTCCACGAGATACAAAAAGCAAAGGTTTTAAAGAAAAAAGTTGATTTAAAAAAAAAAGACCTTTTATTTTCAAGCTGGGAAATGTTCTATCAGGGCAACTAGTTTGTTCACTCCGAAAGCCCTGCATCACTAGGACCCCTATCCAGCAGAACATCCCCTCTTGTGGCTGCTGGCCCGCAGGAGGCTCCATGGCCGCGCAGCAGCTCCCTGGTCCACATAACTTAAAGGGCTTTCTCTTCTCCAACAGCTGAGTAAAGCAGTTATAACTATGACGTGGCTGCTCAAGGCAGCCTCTTTTAGCTATTAAACTGGTAACAGTGACATCCAGAAGGCATCAAACCAGTTTTTACTGGCTGACATTCCCACTAAGACAAGGAATAATGTTAAAAGGTCAGCCTGTCTGCAAAGTCTCCTTGAAGAGGGTTGTCTCCAACAGGTAGAAGAGGAGCCCATCTTCTAATCCCCTGAAACACACTGTGCCCAAAGGCATTGGATGTGTCTCCACGCCAACAAGCAAAAAAACACTAATTATGAATGGGAAATTCCCTTCTGATAAACACACGCCAAACCCTTTTTTTTAACATTACTTACCAAGTGGAGGACTTGACTCTTTTGGAGCCGTGCTAGAATATACATCAATCCTAATGCTGCAGTGCTTCTGAAGGGTAGGTAGCCTCCACAGAAGGAAGTAGGATAAATGAGTTGCAAAGGACATGAAGTCAGAGACCCATGTCTGTCTCTTCCACACCCTGAACTGGTTTATGTTTCTCCAGTGGGAAAGGCAGAATAACAACCAAGACACTTTTTGGAGGGGTAATGGTGGGAGCTGACTTCAGAACAGAGCCAAGACGATGTTATCTGTACTACATCAGGTTTAAGCAAAACAAACACATCATCCAGCTCTGAAATCTACCCTGGTGATTAACATATGCAATGAACACTATCATGAAAGTTACACAGACCTAATCTAACTAAAAAATATCAAAGCATTGCACAGCGTGCTTCTGTTTACTAATATGAGTGCCAATAACATGAGTATTCATTCGAAGATCTGGGTTTACCAAATTTTATGCTAAGTAAAACTTCCAAGTCTCATTCTATAAATGCATTTAATAAATAGAATATTTAAGAGTCCTCCTGTTGGCATACTTTCTCTCAGGCAATTTTCCCATAATCTGTTTCAAATTCTTAAATATTTATTAATGTTTAATATTAATGTTAAAAGCAGATTGAAAAACACAGCAGTGAAGCAACCAAACCTTACTTCTGATGTAGTATCTCAAGAACATGGTTCCCATCACACATACTGTTTATGGAATTATGAATTATGTTACTCATTTTCCTGAGCTTCCAAAAATTGTTAATAACTAGGATTAAATATTTACCAAACTGCTGGAGACAGACAATTTTTTTGAAGCCAGTAGAGATGGATAACCTATTCTGTAGCTTGTAAACTCTGTTAAGTAGCCTATCTACATTCCATCAGCATCAGTCATGCACTAAGCAAGTGCACACTGATGAATGATTTGTACATGTGGCAAAATTTTACAGTATATTATCTGCAGGTTTTGAGGCAAAAGCTAATTTTGCTGAAAAGCAGCTCTGGGAAAAAGAAACTTGTTTTCATGTTTATTATATTTCTGACAAAATCATGCTCTAAAACTTCAGGAATGCAGAATACTAACTATAGTTTTCCGTGCTCCTCTCTACAGGAGGACAGAAGTTGCCAACATATCCCCCCCTCCCCCAAATTCTTGTTGGTATTTAAGCAAGATGAGAAAACCTAGAGCCCTAGTACACAAGATCAGTACAGCATATTCTCAATTGTACTTTTTGTTTCAAATACCAGCTTTAAAGGTTCATGCATTTTAAAAACTCTTTTCACCTCTCTGAATGAAAACAGAACGCCCCTTTAAGAGAACAGAGCATCAGTCTAGTCTGCAAATCCAACCGTAATTTTTAAGGACAGTACAAAATTCAAACTCCTTGAAGTAGCTAAACTGAATTCCATCTTAAGCAAACATTTATGCAGTTTAGGGATGCTATACATGCCTATTTAGGTATTTTTGAAATGCAGAATCCTACTGCCATGCTACACAGCACAAACACTTCCTAGCTTCTTCTCCAGTAAATGGCAATTTTTAAGGCATGTTAAAAAGCAACAGGCAAGCTTACCAAAAATCCTAAATTCAGTATATGGAAAACTTTTGGTCTGTTGGGTTTTTTTAATTATTATTTATTTTATTACTCCATTTTTTAAATTACAGTATGAGGGAGAGGAGGAAAAAGAAGGTAGGGCAACAGGAACACCACCAGAAATAAATCTATGTGTATAGTGCTTTTGAAGATTCTTTTATTACTTTATTTGTGAAACAAAAGCTATTCCCCACACTCTCTTCAAACTTTGCTATTACTGAAGGATGCATACAACTAAGTCTTAAAAAAAAAAAGATTTAATTCAGACTTTAAGGAACCAAAAAAGTGGAAAAAGTCGAAACAAATCAGCCTGTTTCATAGCCTGTTCCCTGTATTTCAGAAGGCTATTCTAGCCATGGTATGTATACCCATCACCAGTATTGACCATAGGAAGGTAAAAGGGTAGATATAACATCTTTTGCATTTCTCTTCCCTAAACTCCCTAGTACCCCTGTACCCCTGACACAGACTATTATATTTCTACAAACAGACCTTCAACATGCATGTGATTATGAAAGCAAACAGACTGAGAAAATGGGGGTGTGTTACTCTTTGGTGCTCACATTTTGAGATATATAGATCCATCCAATACAGCACCTGATCCCATTCCTAGCTGCTTTCATTTGCCCAAGGAAATGGACATAACCTTCACTTTAAAGCATCAATAAAGCTTGTTGCAGACAAGACACCCTTCTGGCAGGGGACCGCTGCTCAGTAGATTGTCAGTTCAACCCAATGCAGTGAGGCAGGGAAAACTCTCTTGGGCTGATGCATTGTAAGTCATCTTTTTTCAGCGGAATGGGGAGGAGAAAGAGGAAAAGAGAAAAAAAAATATCCAGCTGACCAGTGTTTACTACCTCTCTTTATTCAATGTCCACAGCCATGTACCCCTAGAGATTTTCCAGATGATCCTATATTTGTCCTGACTTACAAATGTTAGCTTTGACCTTGTCCAAGTTGCTGTGGGCAGCATATGGTACAGAACAGCTTTAATTGTACTTTTCTCCCTGTATACTAACTGGCCCAGTACTAATAAAGGAAGAATTGAATCGTTCTTTTTCGCACCTGGTTGCGCCAAAATTTACAAAATGAACCCATTTTACCCTGACAGAAAAGGCCTCAGTACGTTATTTATTGCACAACAGCTACGGAAAGGCGTGCTGTCGTGTCATCTAAGCATCATGCAGCATTATTAACGTGTTTCTCTCTGCTGTAACTCTGAGAGCAATGCCTGCAAGACAGGCGTTTTCCCTACTAAAAAATATCCAAATATACACATATGTATTCACACCTCAGTGGGTTTATTCACCTATACACACAGGCCTGTCCAGATATATGCATATGCAGTAACACAAAATTCTCAAGAAAAAACCTCCCCCCCAATCCCAATAATAAACTAGTTCACAAAAAACCCAACAAATCAGGAAACAAACATATACATGTGTGTGTGTATATATATTTTAAAGTTTTTTTGCTGATTTACTTCCTCCCTTTTTTAAACAGGCATTGTAGAGATCTACTACGAAAGATGCAGAAATTTCACCTGGGAAAGAGCTCAATAAAATCCCAGAGTAGCTGAGAAAAACAGTTCTTTATTCAGCATTGAAAAATGTCCATAGACAGACTGGTACACTATATTCACCCACACAGTGCGCAGAACACAACTGTAATGTGTGATACGTGCACAAATCTACTCTTGTACAAAATAGTGGTCATACGTGATATCACAAAAAAATCATTTTAAGGAATAATATTGATTTTATAACACATTACTCTATTGCGATTATATAAATCTAATTCTACAGTACATTTAGAAATTAACCAATTTATTAGAATTCTAAATGTGCAGGTGAACTGAGAAAGAGCGGAAATCTTCAAATCTCTATTTTAATCTTGATGCATAGAAGAGATAAAACTTCCGTTACTTAAATATTATTTTGGTGATACTGCAATTTATAAGATTTAAATGAAAAGGCCCAAATGAACAACCAAGTTTGCCTAATTATCTATAAGCTTAGAAAGCAAAATCAAAATGTTTAAAAAGCATAATATAAATTTGTGATATTATTTCTACCTACTATTTGAGGGAGGGACAAGTGTTACATGTTTTGATTTTTTGGGGTCTGTAGCACAGCTCTTAAAGAAAAGATAAAACTTTAGAGACAGACAGAATTTTTAACTATAATTTTCAAAAAAAAACCACCCTGTATTAAAATTTTGTAAGCCTTCCATAAATTGAGACTATTTTCTATATATCAACAGGTGAAGGACAGAACAAAAAAAAAAAAAAGAGAAAAGAAAAAGAATAAACAACTAAATCTTACAGTTCAGTCCAAGTGCTTTATTTCCTTTCTGAAAGAGATTAGGGTCTTTTTTTTCTTTTTAACTCGAAGTTTAGGGTTTGTTTTTTTTTTATAACAACTATTACAGAGAAGGGTAAAATTTTACTCTTTATCAAGGGATTTGTATTAAACCACTATTTTTCCCTTTCATGACTCCCTCCTAAAACATACAGGAATTATAAAAACTGACCCTATTCTAATAGTAAAAACCCCTGCCTTAATTTTTAAACTTCTAATTTATGTGCCAGCCTATCTATTGGGGTGCACAACAGTCATTTTTTGGCTTAATACTAAGCTTTCTTCTGGGTTACAAATATAAGAAGTTGAAAGGAACAAAATTATTTAGTAAAACCTTTAAATGTTTTCTACATACGATTTCCCACTTTTTTGTGTGTAAATGAATCAGACTTCATATACCTCAGCAGGTATATGTCAACATCCAAAATCTAATACAATAATTAAATAAAAATCTCAAGCTCAATGATGTACTTTACTGCCAACTACTATCTGATTGAACAGCACAAATGTAGGTACTGTTCTCTGGTTATGGAAAGGTTCATACAAAGATCTGGCATACACACCAAGATGTGGGCTTCAAAAACTGCAACACCTCCCCCCCACCTTCACATTTAGTAATTCAGTCCAACCTGCAGAATTTCTAAGGAAACAAAAACGCTAAAAAACTAGTGAGATGTTAAAAAAATTCAAGAAAACTTCGGGCAACATGATACAGGATCATCATATGATTTGTCATCTATTTACTAACTCTTCAAGCTCATAAAGGTCACCTCTGACCCATTACAGGCACATGCTATCAATTTTCAAGCCATGCTCTTCTACAGTACCAGCACTTCCATCTAGTATATGCCTGGAAATACTTAATAAGATCAAAGCCTTTTTTTTCCTGCTACAAGAACAAAGAGAAATGTTGTAATAGAGTGATCTGCGCTCTAGAAAGAATAAAATCAAAACTCCATGCAAGTTATATTCCCTTTGCTTCAGGGGTATTGTATAGTTAATTTTCCTTAAGTCTTATATATATCTTCACATAAAACTTCAAACGGATTGTTTTAGCCGGGGAGCAGACATGAAAGAAAAATAATTTCATATTTGAAAGACAGCTGGCATTTGTACCAAAGGAAATGAAATAGAGACCAAGCAATTTTACTCATTCCCCTAACCTCTCTGCCAGTATCTTTTCTGTTATTCAGGAAGCTCTTACACGGCGTCTTTAATGAGTATAAAGATCCGCAGTCTAATTACGACCGAACAAAAATCTTGGCAAGAAGTTTTAATGAAGGCGAAGCTCACAGAGGTCCGTAAGAGGAGAGACACCAGCGAAAAACAGCCCCAAAACTAACCCACACCCGAGATCGGTATCAGCGTCTCCCTTTTCCCTGTTAAACGTTATTTTTGTAACGGAGAAAAAGCCAAAACCACACGCAACAGACTGGAGAAAACACACCGTGTTAGGTTTACGTTGCGCGCCGGTTTTTACACAAAGTCAGCGCTGAACTTAAAATGAACTTAAAAATTTTAAGTATCGACCAGGAAACGCCAGTTTCCCATCCCGCTCCCAGAGGCGAAATACAGACAGGAAATTTTATTTCCCCCGCCGGTGGCTGCAGCGGTACTTTGGTTGTTCAGAACCGCGCAAGCGAAGCGATCAGCTCCGGGCACGGCAGCGTTACGGGCTGGCTGGCTGGCGGTCGGGCGCTCCGCCGCTCCGGCTGCGGGGCGCGATAGCGCGGCGGGCGGCTCCCGGGGCGCGCTCGGGCCGGCGGCTCAGCCCCAGCGCACCCCGCACCCGCCCAGGCGCCTCGGGCGCGCGCCAACCCCAACTTCGCCGCGCGGCCGGTGCGAGGGGGCCCGGGGTCCGGCGCGGGCAGGGCGCGAGCGGAGCGGCGGGCCCCCGCCCTGAGGGAGAGCTGCCCGCCTGAGGGAGCGCCGCTCGCCCGCGGGTCGGGCACCGGGCGTTCCTGGTCGGAACCGAGGAGACTTTCGCACCCGCCCATTACACAAAGCGGCCCCCCAGCCCCGGTGTAGTTTGAAGACCGCTCCTGCCCCCCGTTTGGTCCGGCACGGGCAGAAGCTGCCCCGTAGGAAGCACCCGCCGCCCTCAGAGCGGCTCAGCGACGGACTCGCTCGGGGCACCGCCGCGTTGTGAACTTGTATTTGCCCGACGAGCGGCCGCCAGCAGGGCACGGCGGCCCGGCGCTCAGCAGCTCCCGAACAAAGGCGGCCGCCCTTACCGTCTTCCCGTTGTAGTAGTACATGAGGGAGTTGCTGCCCACCCCGGGGACGGGGTACGCGCAGTACATGGCGAGGCTGGCGGCGGGCCGGGCTGAAGTGCACCGCCTCTCTCCACGACATCCACCCGCCCGCGCGCTGCCCCGCGCCGCCCGCGCACATGGAGCGCCTCAAAGGCGGCTTATGCAAAGCAGGACTGAACCATCTCGGGCCGCGCGCGGGGGTAGGGCCGCGCGCGGGGCCCCCGCCAGCCTCCGCGGCCCGGGAAGGGGGGCGGCGGGGGGGCACGCGCACCAGTGAGCGCGCCCGGGGAGCGGCACGCGATGCCGAGTAAGTCGCGCGCTACAAAGGGCGGGCGGCCGCGTCCCGAGCGGGTTAATCCCCTGCTTTTTGTTTAATTACACTACGGCACTGGCGGCGGCGGGGCCACTGCCTGACGCGGCCCAGCCACGCGGCCATCTGGCCCTGCCCGAAGTTGCCTCCAACTTCGGCCGAGGCGTCCCGGAGCTGCGGGGCGCTGCGGAGACCGGCGGGCCTCGGTGATGGCACGGGCCGAGCGCCAAGGCAGCGCAAGACCCTGGGCTCAGAAACCCCCGGAATCATCCCAAATCCGTCCTTCAGATCCAGCACGCCAAGTGTGCTGGTCCCCGGCAAACAGAGCCCGGGCTCCCTTTACATTGCATAACGCGTTTTTGTAAGAACAGAGTAGCCCTGTACCCAGATAAGATAGGGAAGAGAGGAGCAAGGGGGGAGGGACCCCGACAACTGTGGCACATCGCAAAAACGTGAGTTATACAACCCAGCAAACGGCCTGCGACATCCAGCACAAATACCCCTCAACATTCATTATCTAGTCTTCCTGCATTCTTCACAGAACAGCAGCATTTAATGAGTTAATGAGGTCTACATTTCAATTTTTTTTTTTAATTTTCTACGTACGGATACAGTTGGTTATTAACTTGGTGCCTGAGAAGGGAGATGGGATTTCAATCCAGGGAAAAAAAGGTTAAAGCAAAACACACTTTTCTCCACCTCTTTGTCAACTGCCAATGCTGTGAATTCTCCTGCCTCCCTTCCACACAAAAGCAGGAAAATAACTTCAGGATAAGGAAAAACAAAATGAGCAAAGTTCAATTCAGCAATTTATAGGGAAAGAAAGCAAATTGCAGAAGCTGGGTTCATTCTGCCAAGCACCTCGTGTGTCAGAGAAGTCTTCTGAACTGGCAAGATCCTCAAGGGTGAAAAACCCGACTACAGTAGAATGCTCCTGTGAAATAAAAATCATAGTGTGTCCTCTGTATAGTGTCCGTTACCTCAGGACATAACTGCTGTCGTGTCTGTAAACACGCAGAATATATGCACATACTGACACAAGAGAGTCACACCACCAGCTTCAAAAGCTTTTTCAGGGAACTCTGCCAATCAATTCGGAAACCACTGTGCTCAGAGTACATCAGCAAATACATCCTGAAGTTTACATCAGCTGAAGAACACTCGTGTTTTTACTGCACATCAAACTACACATCCAGAACTATTCAACTAGGCAGTAAAGCTAACGCTATCTGAACTAACTCTCCTCCAATACGAGAGGCGTAGAGCAGCTGCAAAAAAGAACATCACTGTACTTCAGACTATTAAATCGCCAGGCCTGCAGAGTGACTTGCAGCTTCCTTCTTCCCCAGGGCCCACAAAGACCCGTTTCAGTCCCCAGAGAGTCTGTAAGCAGCTTTGATTTGCAGCTAACAATGCCATTCCTTAAAGCTTCGCACTAATGTTCAGGACTCTACACATGAGATATGCTAAAAGATCTTCAGAGCCTTGCGTGTGCTACTTCTCATAGTGCCCTAGATTAACATCCCCAGTTCAGACTAATGTGCAACTTAGGAAAAACCGCTAAGGACGGGAAAAGGTGCTTTCAGCTTGCAAGAGCTGAAGGAAGGGAACTCTTTTCCCCCTAAAATAATTCAAGCACACAAACTTAAAAATCATTAAAAATACTTCCAGAGTAACTGGAAACAGTTCTTTGAAGTAAAGTCTATCATCACCATAGCTGCAATTGTTACCGTGCCTCTGTGCACACATGCTCAATTTTCAAAATAGTTATATTTGTGATGAAGAGCATGACCAAGCCCACTCTCCAATAACAGGCATTACCCACCCGTATTACAAGCAACTGGAAAAACATTAAATGTACAGCAGAACCAACTTTACTGCGAAGCATTGGGAGGGGCTTTCACATTACAACTGCCCTGTACTTGTACAGCACAACTGTAACAAAAAATAGAGGTACTATTAATGGGTAATGTTTACTAACACAAACAACATTTATCAGCACAAGGCCATCGTTGGCATTGCTCATCATCATCACATGGGTAAGAACAGCAACAATATGATCAATAAAACTGACTAACACCCCTGCAAATGCTGTCTGTTTGTAGACAAACTGTTTTAAAGACTGGTACCTCCATGATGACTCAATAAACGCATTTGCTCCTGAGTTTCTTTCCCACAAATCAAAAGGATAACAATTTCATTTTACTGAAAAGGAAATCAGTCATCCTACCCTCAGTTACATCAGTGGGAATAAAATCTCAGTGTACAGTACTTGAAGCCTGTCACTGTCTCGGCTCTACGTTCACTGTACAAAAACACAGCTTCTCACAGGACGCTTGCTAGCTCGATTCACCTTATGGCACCAAACCACAATTCCATCAAGCATACCAAACTATAACCCACAGAAGTTTCCTTTCACCAGAGTAGATGAAAGATCAACCTAAAATGGAAGAATTTGAAAGCCTGCACAAGAAATTGCGAAGTTGTTCCCAATAACTCCATATTTGCAGGAACTACTACCAGATAACTATTCCAAAAGCTCCTGAAGTCCAAAGTAAGTTTTTGTTTCATGGCTACAATTTTTATAATCCCCATTTAAGCCAAGCAACAGCTGCTCCGAAATTTGTTTTCTTAAGAGAATCATGTTACAGTGAAATGAATCATAGCTGGATCAGCGATACTGTACTGGGTACAGTTGTTTACTCCATTTTTCCTCAGTGACAAGTCAAGGGTTAATCTTATGACTCAGCCTGACAAAACAAGTCAGCTGGAGACAGGGCCAATTTTTTAAACTTGATTTCAGACAGACATGCCGTCAGCAGAGGAGCACTGAACTGACATGCACTTTGTAGCCCGAATTGTTTCCACTCATGACCCTGTACTGTGTGTCAAAAACAATAAGCTGCCTGTTTCTAAAGTATGTAAAGAGATTATGAGAGCTGATATAGAGTGAAATACTGACCTAATAATAAAGCAAGCTACCTGTAGGAGAATATTTTCAAAAGACCATTTTAACAGTAAGGTTTTGTGAATGAACTGCATGATCTCCCTGAAAACAAACATTTACGTGAAATACATTTTTGTCCAACTTGTCACAGCCATGCAGAAAATACACAATAAGCAGATGCAACCCATTACTTGAAGTGATAAAGAACAAACAATTTCTCCAGACCACTGAAAATTATACCATATGAACGATAATCATGTAGCTATCTCAATGGATGAGAGCCATCCTCTGGTCAAAGGTATCCCACAAGAGTGCAATACCAAACTACTTTATAAAGGTTATTGCTTTTTATCACAGTTTTATTATTTTAAATGGGTCTATTCAAACACAGCAAATAGCAAAAGCTTTTATAATTAATTACGTGCAACTAGAAATCAAAGTTCCTTTTCCTCCAACAAATGCAACTGTGATGTGTGAACCCAGGGATCACGAGTTCCCTTGCTGAGAGTGGGCGAGAAAGAATGGTAGCGTGGTAAGAGTCCAAAGCCGGCTTGGACAGGAATACTGATCCTGTTCTACTAATTGCCATTCAGCTTCTCAGGGGCTAGATTAACCTGCTATCTTTAGAAATAGAGCAAAGGCAACTGCCCCAGAAGGCTCTCCTTTCCTCCCCACTTACTATCAATTTCAACCACCGTCAGCAGAGGAACAGGACTTTCCCAAGTGACTAAGTTCTTACCAGTTCTAAGAAAACTGGAACCTCAATGAGCTGATGCCCCACTGAGTTAAAGGCAAGGAGGAGAGAGGATGAAAGATAAATTCATAGAAAATTGTTCTGATACTGAACTACCTGTTACTAATTGAAATATACTTATTAACTTCGAGCTGCTTCTCCTACAGCAATCCGAGGAAAGAAATATCTAGGCATCTTAGAACTCCCAAAGTAACTTACTTTAATCCCAAATGTTTATGATGATTAACTATAGCAAGGCCAGAGTTGGGATCTTCGATGAATGACACGTTGAACATCATGCATAATGTAGTTATAAGAATAGACAAGATCCCAAGCCTCAAGAAACAAACCTGGCTGTTTTCAGGGCAAAGCACATCGCTTATTATTCAGTCCTCTATTTAATTCATCTGTTAAGTACACGTGAATTTATTTTAATATCCTGGAAATATAGCCTTCTGTTATTAACCAGCCACTCAGTATGATGCTCAGCAAAATCAGAGGACAGTAACTTACATAAGACAATTCAAAAGAACCAAATTTGATAGACAAACCCCTTGCAATATCCAAAGGGAGATGTTATAAACAAATCAGTTTACTCATCCGTACAAGAGCTAAATTAGCTTGGTGGTTTTCCCATTCAAAAGGTTTGTCTTTAACATGATATTTAGCATCCGTGGCTCTGTTACCAGGGAAGAAGGGACAGTTTGAAGGGATAGAGAAGAGACAACAAATACTAATGAAATTGGTATTGACTGCCATCCATTACTTTTACCTAGCGATATTACAAGTTTTGGGAGGGGCTGGGGGTGGTTGGTTTTGGATGATGGTTTGGCCTATATTGTTGTTTGCAAAAAACTCCAGTTACTTATGACAGCTAAGAGCAGAAAAATAATTCCTTTTTTCATTTGGAAACTATAGCTGGGAAGTGTCAGTAGTTTTCAAAACAATACTGATTTTCAGATGTTTAAGTTTTTACAGGAATATGGAAAGGAAAGAATGGGGAAGAAAGTGCTGCATATCCCATTCTTCAGATCAAACACAAAACAATTTGAGGAGGTTTTAGAAGTTGTTTCAAAAGCTTTCAAATACAACTTTGATAGGACATTGCCCAAACCCAGAAAGTTATTATTTTTTTGAAAATATTAAGTACTTAAGGTTTGAGAAGGCCTTGACTACCCATACCCGAACTAAGGAGTAAACAAGCAACAATCCCATCACAACTCAGACAATCATCACCCCAAAACGTGCTAAAAACCTGCCCAATCTAAAAATGAAACGAGTTCTCAAGGCCGCGTTATTGAAACTTGCGGAAGGCCCCGTGAACGACACATCTTTTAAACCTGCCAAGGAAACGTATCTGAGATGAAGACGGGCGATGGGGGGGTCCCTCTGGTGGTCCAACCGCGGCATCGTTTCACTCCCAGCTCATCCCGAGGGCGCTGGGCGCCGCGCTCCCCGCACCTGCGCTCCTGCGGGCTGCCTGCAGGTGGCTCCAGAGGCAGGGCCCGAGCTCGGGCCGCCGCACCAGCGGGCGCAGGGGCGCTGCTCCCATGTCTCAGTGACTCCCCGTCAGCGGAGCGTTACAGCGCTGCGCGTCAAAAGGCGGGGAGCTAATTGTGCCTCGGCATGTATTTCCTTGCCTCTCTACCCTTTTTCCGTACTCCGGCTCGCTGCTGGGAAACACTGTTTTGCAAATGCAGCCGAGCGAGCTAACAAAAGCCGAAGGAGCAATCCTTCCGTCATCCGCAGTTAGGAATCCGCCTACTACTTCCCTACAAAAAGAAAACACTAATCCTAGCTATCAGCGCAAATAGCACGGCATCTCATAACTAAATCTCCAAGACCATACAACTTTCTAAGTCTTGACATCACAAGAAACACTGGCACTACACTGAGACGTAAGTAAATTCATTTTCTTGGCTTCAGTGCGTAAAGACACATCTGCCACCTGAAACTGCATTCAAAGATTTTACAGTGCTTAAGTTTCAGAACCACTTTTAAAAAAACCAAACAGCCAACCCAATCATTTCTGTAGTGTTCATTTCTGACAAATGGCACGGTCAAAGGGAAAGCACCCTGCCCAACATCTGGGCTGAGCAAGCTGCTGAAAAGAAGCATCTCTCTTCAGCACATAAAAGTCTAGCAACACAACACCGGCCACTACATCCCAGCTGACTTCAGGGGTTATAAAAGCCTCCCCATCAAAACCAACAAGTATTATCAGGAAAAAGATACTAAGAAATAGTCTTCAAAAAAAGCTTTTATCCTTATCTAATGCTGTAAAACACCAGAGTAATTTATGGCAATTGGCACATTAATCTTGGAGGTAAAGCAGAACTTGCAGCAATTGCATCTAACTTCAGATAACAGTGCCCCATTTCAAGGTTCTTTTATGCAGATCTACACTCTAAGAGCAACTAATACCATCTTGCTATTTTGCAAAAGCTTCAAATATAGAATATCTCCAGTAAATCCAAACACAAAGAAATAATTTGACATTATTATATATTCCTCATACACATATATGTGGGATTTTCACACAGAGAAGCTCTCTCCATTAAGCAGCCTCACAATAGCTCACTACAGCCAGGTGACAGGATGGTTAGTTTGGAAAAATGCTCTGATTGCAATAAAAAAGCTATTAAGAGAGGGTTACACTTAAGTACCTTCATCCTTATTCACCAAGAACTCGATCTGAACTCTCACAGCAGGACTTTGCAATGGACTGCCTAGTTTTTTAATGACAAGTAAATCTGCTCATACAGCAACGAGCGGGTGCAATGCTATAAGCTGAGGTCACTGCTGTTTTCAGATGCATTTCAAATAAAGGCTATGTTGAACAAAAAATTATAATAACTTAACCAGAAAAACTGGGCTTTTGTTCAAGCTCACAGATAAACATGGTGCCTAAAAAGGAGGAGTCTAGACCAAGTCCCTAAAAACTTTCTCCTAAATCAGGTAACCAAAGAATGAGCATAAAGCAAAGATGGAAGACCAACTCACAAGGAAGAAGTCACAAGCTGTGTTGCATTACCCATCAGGATTTATTTGCTCAGTTTTGTTATTTAAAATTGCCTTCTAAACCACAGCACAGCATCAGAGGCAAGGGTCAGGCGAGTTACTGCTGTCTTCCAGGGTGTTAGATGCTGAAGACAAGTGACAGCTGAATGTCTTACTTGACTGCGCAAGGCAATTCAGAACAGCTCTGAACAAACGAAATGCTGTTTTCCCATTCTGACATCACTTCTGGCCAGTGGGAACAAATCTTACAAAAAAAAAAATCCTACTAGAAAGTCAGTTAAACACATTGTCACAGTCAGGTAAACATCTACCCAGGATACTCCAAAGCTTTAACTCAGAGCCAGAGGCTTCATAAAAGTATTCCAGGGATGTTGCTTTACACCAGGCTACCTCAATGCACACTGAGGACAGAACAGTAAAGATCTATTATTTTTGTTCTGGTACCATTGCTATCTATCTGAGACAACTCTTGAAATATGTTTCTCATGGTTGGTCTTAAAAGACTAGCATGATACCAAAAAGAAAAGCACCTTAAATGCTTGGAAGGTAGTTCTGTGCACACACAACAAGCTTCCTCTGGCTTTGCTTCATAAAGAACCCTTGCAAATAAATTAGCACCCATGGCCTGTATGCATACTATAGAGGATGATATATGAGGAACCCCTATAATCAAGCTATAAATTGTTTTAAGTGTATTGAAAAACACACTGAGTTCAAAATTAGAAAGATCTCTGGTATTAGAAAATATTAATTTGTCAATGTCTTATTTAGTAAATAGCAATCTAAAATGTAATATTAACTGATAGTCTCCAGTACTGTGGAAAGTCTAAAATAGTCAAAATAGTTACTAGAAATGGCACCACACAGAAAATCAGATATTTGTGCCACAGCTGATTTTCTGTAACAAAAATCATTATGTATCCTCAGGGTATTTCCCCGATATGAGACTAAATAGCAAAAGAACAATAAAAGATATTAACATATTATAACTCACAACAGCTACTGAAAGTGGTACGGTCACAAATATTAGTTGGAAGTTTTTTTGACTACGCATGTAAATAGCATGTTTCTGCTCTCAGCCCATCCCTGAAGTAGATGGCAATCTCCCTGTGCATTTCCAAGTGAGCCTTACTCTGCTTTCTTCTCCTCTCTGAGGACTGAACAGCTCTTTGAATACCTCAACACCCTGTTCTTCCTTACAGCCCTATCAGTTAGTCAGAACTGGTTGCAGGCCACATGACTTTAGTAGCTTCATGGCTTAGTTAAGGCAACTCTGACATTCAGAAAAACTCTCCCAAATATAATAGTTTTGAAGCCCTGAGGATAACAGAACTCATTGGTCAGTATTTTTCCCTCCTGCTATAATACAAATGGCACATCATAATCTTTTCACCCAAGCCTGGTGAGAAAAAATAAACCACCGAGTTTTTAGTTTCTCTCCTCCCGACAAGGCTTTAAATTTAGTAGTTGTAGTTTAACATGCTTGCATGTCAACATTCAAAATGTTTTGGGTAGTGACTCACCACTGAGCAACTCACACAGGAAAAGTTAAAAAAATGGATTTGTCTGGTGCATTTCATTTTTACAGTCAAAGGACAAGTTCAGATTGACTTGCAGTCCAGAAAATAACTAAACAATTCATTAGCACTCTTCTCCCTAACTATTTTTACTTTAGGCCCTGATAAGAACACAAGAAGAAAGAAAAACCTCAGAAGCAAGTAATTTCAGAAAATACCATACAAATCCAAGAGGAAAAGAACCAAAGTAGAGGCAGCTTTGGTTTTGGGGTGGGGTTCTTTGGTTTGGTTTGAGGGGTTTTGTGTTTATCTTTTAAATAATCAATGTTTCTTAAAAGATTGCTATTAAGTTACAGTTATGTAGGAAATGAATTTACTGTTGAGTATCTGTTGCCTTATACCAATACAGAACCACTGCAGAAACCAACCTCTTAGAAAACCAAAAAATGTAAAAAAAAAAATTTACACCTTTGTGTAACAACATTAAGTAGCATTTCTCTTGTGACTTTCCATACCATAATTAAACTTCTCTGGACTATCTATTAGCTAAATCAATTTTATCTGTCTCACAATACGTTCTGACTTCTTATCAAGGCATATTTAAAATAAAGACACCACTTACATAACGATCTACACAATTTAAATTGCCTGTGACGCTCAGTGAAATTTAGGTTTGTGTCATCTTCCAAACACATAATCTCTCTTCTCACTGCTTTGGAGGCAATGTGTCATTTTACTTCAAGGCTCTATTCAGCACTGAAAGCACCGAAATACAGAGAAACAGTACCTAAAAATTGCAGCATCGAAATCATCGATTACTCACGGCAACTGCACTTCATTGCACAGATTGCTACAATGTTAATACCAATAAAATTTATCAGCGTTTTGTCGTCTCCAGTCCTCCCACAGAAGAAGAATTAAATGAGAACCATTTGAAAAATATTGCTTCTTAAAATTAAAGCCTGGTAAGAGAAATGAGAGAAATTTCTCATTCCCTAAAATGATCTCTTTATACCTGGCTGACACTACTAAATATTAAACGTGTAATGTAAGCTTTATTGCTCACCTAGAATTACAGTAATAAATTACACCAAAATTGCACTGCTATGTGTTTTAGCTTCTCTGACATTTTAAATATATTTTTGTTAATCTAGCAGAAATCATCTGCTAGACTGTAAAGCCACACTACATAGCACGCAACTGTTAAAATGTAAATTGCCAAACTATTTTTAGCTGCTGCTGAAGGGGAAAAAAAAAGGGGGGGGGGGAAGGAAGAAGAATAATATTCCTGGCCTCGGGAATAATGATTTGAGGCATTGTGTTCATTTTGTTTATCAAGCAGCTATTCAGCCTCTAGTGGGGCCCAAGTGCTTATGCAAGCAAAAGCTTTTAAGAGTGCCTGCAGCTGCAATCCTGGCTTCCAGGTAGGCTGCAGGTTCAGAGCACAGCTGCCCCAGGCTATCTGTGCTATCGCAGCTCCATCTGGAAGTACGGCTAAAATAGGATTTCAGATCCCAGTTTCTGTACGTATCACCGTGAGCAGAGGGAGGGAGAAGGGAAAGAGAGGGAGGAGAGACCCAGGGAGACGCAGAGGCTAGAAGACACCATCCATACTTGAGACTCTGCGCAGAATACAAAGATCAGACCCGCTCCGCTCCTGCTCCATCGCTGCTGCCTGTGCAGTATGTTCTATTCAGCCTATCCGGCTTTGAGTTATGACTCATCCGAGTGCACCTGCGCCCATGTGTTAAGTACTGCCAAATAAAAGCCCAACATCCATTTACACAACAAAGAGATGTACCCCGCAAGGCAGCGGAGCTTCCCCCTCCCCTCCTGTTTGTTCTGAGCCGGGGAAAAAATAATTCTCTCCTTCACTTCACTGGGGATTTTTCACTTCACATGGATTTTTCAATGCAGATTCATTTATAAACAATTTTCTTCCTTTTAAGAATAAAGCATATTTAATACCACAAAACACCCCTATAGCATTAGATTATCACAGCCGTTAATGATTTTTCCACCAAAACCCTTCCAACCTTTTTCATCAAAGCCCTTTATTCTCGAAGGATAAATTTTCAAGCAAAGAGGGATCAACAAACTAGTTGCTTGAAAGCTTTCCTGATGCTAGGCTGAAGTTAGGAAAGGCTTAATGAAGGCTTTAAAATCCACCAGGGCTTCACAATGAACATCTGACTCGGTGATTTATGCATATTAATAACCTCAGTCCTACTGAGGCAAGCTGAGCTGTACATGTCCTCCGAATCTTAATGTCTTCAGCTCCACTGGGATTATTACAAATGTAAATTTCTAAGATTCTCAGCTATTAATCTCTGTCTGTCCTCCTGTTCAGCAACATAATGACTAATTAAACATCAAAAGACCTGTACAGGAGATCTTCTTTGACAGCTCCTGGCCCAGCTCTCTTCCCAAGAGAGGAATTCAAATGACAGGGACAAGTGGGTAGGAGCATATGAGCAAGCCACAAATCACTGCTATAAAATCTAAAAATTCCACATCAAATGTGTACTTAGTCCTCCAGAACCACTCCCAATTACCTAGCCTAGCTGCCCATGTCCAGCAGAGAGCCTTCCTAATGCTGAAGTTCGGTAATTTGTATGTATGTCAGGTAAAGAGAGCACAAGTTGAGCCCGATTTGTTTACTGGGATTAAAAAAAAAAAAACCCACAGTACTTACCGAAGAAGGCAAACCAGGAGGCACCTTTCTTACTTTCTTTGTCTGCAGAGGATCTGTACACAAATAAAAGAACGTTTCATCAAGTATCTGTCTAACAGATGACAAAGAATAAATAGCTCTGCTATACAGCTTTTACTTGCCACGACAGATTTCTGATTTTCCAGTTTCATGCATTTTTTATTCTGTGCCAACAAAATTTGTCTTTCACATCAATACAAGAATGTGCTTAAATATGGAACATGCTGATGTTCTTCTCTAAAATACAGCTTTGCAAAATAGCCACTTTCGAGTCTCTCTATGAGGAAAGAAGTGAATCCGATGAACAGGGAGACTGAAGGATACCCTGATGCCCTGATACACTTGCTAAGAAACAAAATAAGACTTTGACATCTATAAGAAGGAAAATGGGATTGATTAGTGAGATAAACACTTTCTCCTACTGTGCTTCAGAGTAAGGACAGAACTGTCAAAGCAGAATTGGTAACACGTTAAGGTATGCTTTATTCTCTAAAAGCACTAACATGATGTCAAATTTCTATAGCTTTTAGGCTATAGCAAGCTTGTAAATAAACAGCATATCTAATGAACTAATTACTCAAGTAATAAAGGTAATGCAGCTCAACTTTGCTTGTAATAGTAAAGATGGGAGTGTGATACCAGCTTGCTGCTCCCAATAATTATTGGGAGTTATTATTATAACATCACAAAAGTACTCAGCAATTTCACTACCTAATCAAGAATCTGAACCAGTTTAGTCAGCTGCTAATACAATGAATCTGAACAGTATGCATGCAAGTTAAAAAATTACCTGATGTTCTGAAAATGAGTATATAGCAAGATAATAATTTCTACAGTTGACCAATTGAGTCTTCAATTAAAATATGAAATTCCTATTTTTCTGTTCTCATTCAGAGCATTTAATCACAATTTTATGATACATTATGACAAGATAAAGGTGCGATAAGGTGAAAATATCTGCTGGATATCTTTACCCTGATCATTCCCCGTGGGGTGTGTTTGAAAAGAAAATAAAAGGATTTCCAGAAGTGAGATTTACCCTGCATTCCATTTGTCACCTGGAAGGGAACACTGGTTGGTTTCAATGAACCTTAGTAGTAAATGTAAGGAGTTTGTTAAAATCTTGGTCAGGCAACTCAGGGATAAAATGGACATAATTTAACTTTAAATTCTCAGGCAGCAGTTTTGTAACATTTAACTAATCCATTAAAAACCCCAATAAATATTTCAGACATACTTTTCTCAAGCCATTGGAAAAAAGACTAGAGATAAAAGTGCACTTCATTTTCCTGGCTCTTCTGGAAATGCCTTTCCATAAGTTTGTAGGCACCACTTGCCATGTCCCAGGTTACCATCTCCCGGATCCAGCCATGGGAGAATGAGGAACATTATGCTGTTACCAGTTTGAACAGGTTTCCACACCTTGAGCTTCTTTTTCAAAGAAAAAAATAAACAGGAGTCCTACCCTGAAAACACCACACTTGGCTTCATGTCATTTAATAACATCTGGAACTTTACCAAGCTCTATATAGTTTGCACAACAAACTAACTTAATCACATATTCCAGTATATACTAGAGATCAGACAGTCTGCTTTAGGGCTCTCCCCGAGTGACTGCTCCATTCCATGACTTCTGCCCACCTCAGTACCACTTGCCGTCCAGCACCCAAAGTCATGCTTCAGCAGCCCCCAGTTACTCAAAGCCACAGCAGGTTGCCATTAAAGGAGTTTGTCACTAAAAACAATTCCGTGGAGGTTAAAACTTAATGATACTGCTGCTGGTGTTGCTAATAACTTTAAACCCCAACTCTTCACTACTGAAGTTCAAAGACCCTTCCAAGTAGCAAACAACTTAACTGAACTTTCCTCAGACTGTCAGAACTGCTGCATTTGAGTCTCATGTTCTGAGGAACATGAATACTTACAAAAATATTTGTACAGAAATACAACCCCCAGATTAAACTGTGGTTGTCTTGTTAACAGGCTAAAAAGTTGTACAAGACTAGTATTTTAGCATACATACATGCACACAGGTGTATGTGTGTGTATATATATAGAGAGAGGTAAAGTTCCAAAGTTGTATTTTTATAATTAGAGATTTAAAAAGAAATTCCAAGCACATTCAGTGCTATTTTAATGCCCAAGGAGTTTGCAGTTCTAGTTAATACTAAAGTTATTTCAAGAAACAATGTACATTTCATGAAATCTTATTTTGGGTAAAGTAGGGTTTAAGTTACATGGTTCTAACAAACAAGGTTTTATTAAGGAATAGAAGTGCTCTACAGAATGAGGAGCATTAAAAACCCAAACATACAACTAGAGTAATCCTAATGACATAACATACTAACATTGAAATATGGTAGCTTTTAAACTGGAATATCAGGTTACAGTCTCTCTTTTTGTACCAAAAAGATTTTTTTTTTAAATTTGCACACCAAATTATTCACAATAGTCTTATAGCAGAAATGACAGAACAGCTGGCTCATTCTTGACTCGCTAGTTCAATAAAAAGTCTTTAGACCTATGAAATATTGCCACTGACTATGACCAAGTAGGAAAATTCCATTTACCTCTAAGTATCTGCAGAATAAAATATCAATACTGTCACAGGATTATAAGAAATTTAAAGCAAGTTCTTGCCTGCATATTTTGCAAGATGGTTTGATTTTAGGATAAACTACTAGTCTCCAATTGCTAAGAACGTTAAAGGCATGTTGAACCAATTACAATGAACTATATATCGCCCTGAATAAAGTTACTTTTAGCATATAAAAGGATAATTGTTTCCCCTTTGTGTCTTTCCCCTACTAAATAATGGTAATGACCTCAAGGTCAGGCATTTCCAGGAGTTAATGATGGCATGGGTTAAGGGCACTCAGCTGGTCATCAGCTCCTATCCATCTGTCATTATTGCTTTTGCAATTAAGGGTTTTATTGGAGTTTCTTGTTTGTTTTATAAGCAATACTGACCAGCGTTGAATCCAAACTAGCATCTGAAAGAAAATGTTAACAATTCTGGTTAATCTCTTACTTAGCAGTTTGCTGTACTTTCAATCTCTCAGCACAGAGAAATTTCCAGTATACAAAATGAGCTGTCAAGAAAAGAATAAAAACTGAGAAATACATCATGAACAGAAGTTAAAAAAACATCTAGCTTACTCACCAAGAGCTGGTGAGTCATGAAGTGGTCTTCGGCGCTGATTTGTGCCAGAAAATGGGTAGTAGGGTGTTCCAGGTTTTCCCGAGGATGACAGCTGACCTGGACTTCCAAGCCCCATATCTGACCGAAGCAGACTGGACTGCAAAACATATAGAGAAAAGCAAAATTAAGCTTATAGCAACTCAGCTGTTAATATACCAGGCTAACAAACTTTTAACCACATGTACTGCTCTTGGCATTTTAAAAGAATTTACAGAGTTTTCAGTTGAAGGTTCAAAAAAACCAGTTGACTTAAAATTAGTGTTCAAAGAATATACTATAGCATAAATCAGAAAGGAAGAGCAATTTTGGCTATGAGCCTCCAAAAAACCCAAAACCACAACAAACCAACCCCACACCATTTCAGTTTAAAACATCTGAAAGAATCAATTAATACTTAAATACTAAACAAAAACCATAATACTTTTAGTTTGCACTGTAACACCTCTTCTATTACACAATATAAACATAAGTGATAAAAACTGCTAAGAGTTTATAGTGTGACGTTAGGTTTTAGCACATACTTAGAAATCCAGACTTATATTACATTCATAAAAACATGGAATAATTGTCCAAAAATCATATGCAGACAAAAGCGACAACAGATTAGATTAATGCACAGAACACAAAAAGTTATGACACTTGAAAAACATCAAACCAACAATGTAGTTGAACTCTACCCTTTTTGTTCCCTTTTCATGCAGTAAATACAAAAAGATTCTGAATGCCTCAGAGATACATTATGTATTGTTTGGGCTTATGTTATTTGGATTACTTCTGTGAAACTGAAAAGAACGCCAATGATTCATGAGAACATAGTTTTGCCATGGTTGATACTATGCTTCACCTTGTTTTAGTCTGAAAATCCCCGGGCTTGGGGAGCTGTCTGTACAGGAAACATAATGCCATGGGGCAGTGAAAATGCATTCGCCGCCGCTTCACTCCGGGCTGTGGCACACAGCTTTCTTCATGCAGCAGCCACCACTCAGCGCTACACATGGGCAAGGACACCTTGCTTTTAATATTAGCAAAATCAGACAGTGTTTTAAGGTCACTGTGTAGCCAGCAGTCTTCAGGAACAAGTAATTTGAATTCTTCATACTTGGTCATTACGTGGTGCAGTGGCCCTGCTGTAAGGGGGTAAAGCACGCTGTTGGGTGGCAGGACAACAGCCGCGTTTTGTCTACAGTCAAAAGGCACAAACATTTCCATTGTCGGGTGATGCCAAGACAAACTGCTGGCTGGCTTGGTTTTTATACCAAAAGAGACCTGAGGTGCCAGCTAAAGTCTCTCCTTCAGCCCCATTGCTCCCAAGCCAACTTTCCTCCTCCCATCAAGTGGGACATGAAAGGCTCACCTGTTACCAGCTAAAGGAGGCTCAAGAGATATTAACTTTTCTTACAAGTCTATCACATGCTTTGAAGAACCAAGTTAATAATGATTAAAAACGTCAGGGCATAAAAATATATTTTCCACTGAATTTTCTCATTCTAATCCTCACTATAAAATGGTATTTAATTCAGAATTGTTAATAAAAAACTTATATTGAAATGAGATATCCTTGTCTCAAGTGAACATTAAGCAGAAAATACGTGTGGGGGGGAATCTGCTTGTAGACTGTTTCAAAATTTGCTAACTTTGCCTTTGATGAGCAGGGGAGAGCTTATTGTTTTTCAGAAAACTATGATTATCAGAATATCTGCTTACATAGTAGATGAAGTCTGATTTCAGCAAAGATGCAATTCTACACATTCATTAGAGTTTTAGTGGTGAACCCTGCTCAGGAAAACTGGGCAGTGTTTTGTGAAAAGAAATTGCACCAAACCAACACTGTCCAAAAGAAGAAACCAAATCAGTTCTGCACTTGGCCCAAGACTTCACGTTTAGCCCAGGAATACCCAGGACTGAAGGAAAAGTTCTTTACATAGCCTGTGGGAAAGGAGTATTACAAAAACTGTCATTTCCAGTAGCTGAAGCAAAGTCCCACTGACAGGACCCAAGAATCACTGAGGCTGGAGCTCATCTAGGCCAGCCCCAGCTCCCTCAGAGCAGCTGTCACACACAAGCAGGAACTATGGCTCTTTCACTTTAAAGGCAGTGCACCCCGCTTACCCCAGTGTCACCTCCCAGTCATTGGGAGCAATTTTGGAAAAGCAGCAGGATCCATACAGGCATCTCTCAAAACAGTGGTGGGAGGGTTCTTAGATCCTCTGCTCCTCATTTCATTAAGGGGGAGGGGAGATAGCAAAACAAACCCCAAACCAAAAAACCCACCAACAAAACCTCTTGAATTCATTTCTACCAGACCATTCCAAAAGGCGTATGGCAGTCTTTCCCAGACAACCCCAGCCTCTCCCTCATGACATTCGCCACTCTTGCTTTTGTCCTAAGCATTCCAGTTCTTGACATTTTCATTGGACCCTGAATTTTAAAGCAGCATGGCTACTACGCAATATAAAGTCAGTCTGTAAGTAACAGAATACATACCCAATAAATTTCAAGCTATGCAGCACACTTTAAAGACCTTTCCTGATCTATATTGTATTTCAGTAAGGCTTTTTTATTATTAAAAAAAAGGGGGGGGAACACAAGACACTACTCTCCCACCCCCAAAACCAGAACCTACTATTGTCACAAACGAAGCATCTGTTTAAAATTTTATAATTGTTCCTCAGTCTTCCAAAAGAAAATAAAAATAGATGTCATTAGTTCAGCTTATTGATTTTTCTGTCTGTCTGAACCAATTGAGAAGCAATATTGATTAGGACTGATCCTTTCCTAAGGGCATCTGATAAAGAAAGGAATACAAAAATACCACTGAGGATAGCAAAAAAGCTTCGTATTATCAGCACCAAGCTTCTCCTAAGTGCCTGAGGTCCCTGCACAGAGGCAGATCGCTTACATACAGTTTGCAGCATTCTCCACAGAGAATGTTCATGCTCACTCCGAACCTCATCTGCTAAGCATGGATCCAATTACTAAAGAATAATCAATGACTGGTTATTCTCCTGAACACTGCCGGGTCCTGTCTGCGTTATCGTTATAAGTGGGCATCACCCTTCAAAATTCACCTCTTTGGGTTTTGTAAGGCATATTTCCAGCTTCAAGATAAGCGAGAATTTATTTAAAGCAATACTTTCCCCAAGGAATGTGCATTCAATAACCGACAAAAAACCTTCAACAAACAAATAAGAAAGCCAAATAAAAACCCCAACAAAAGCCCAAGAAGAAGGGGCTTTCATTACAACCAACTGAGAACACAGCAAGCCTGATTCCAAAGAGAACAGAGAAAGAGAAGTAAACATGACTAGTTTACTTTTCAAATTTGTCCCTTGCAGCAAAACCCAGAAAGAGTTTTGACAGCCTCAGGGGAAATGGCATGGCCTGACCCAAAGAAGAAAGGCTTTTACAAGGGCCACTATCTGGCCGAATGCTTACAGGGGGCCCTTTTCCTAAAAAGTATCCTCAGAAAAAACAAAATGCAGGGGAGTCATCTATTGGAACACTGAAGGGTGAAGCAGGGGAGGAGGATTCATACCTGCGTGCGTCTGTGCATTATGCACCTTTGTCACAGAACACAGGCAACTTGGTATTGCAGCTGCACTGAGGCGCACGCAAAGTTAGCTCCCATTCAAACTAATCAACCATATGCTTATGTCAAAGTGGGATGCCTGAGATTAAAACCTCCTTACTCAACGTATTTTAAAATGGATTTTGAATTGATTCTTCCAAAGAATTTGAGCATAAAAGTAAGAGAGAGTTTGACTCCTTTGGAAGCTTGGTGGTTGGTTTTTATCTCCCCAGCCCAACTCTAGGAAACTTTAGAATCTCAAACATACAATTTGATGCCAAAAATACCGCTCTGCCTTCAATGCACTTCTAGGACACCGGCCAGCAGTGTCCTAGTATGTTGGTAAACATTTCTTTGAGAGTCTTACTTCAATTAAAAAAAAAAATCCCTACAAAAAACCCCAACAAAAACCCCACACCAAAACATGGACAAGTAGAGGCCTACGGGTGTCCTTATGCAATAGTCCTTGCAGCTGTCCAGCATTTAGGCTATATGCAGACAGGAAAGCCAAGCTATCTTGCAAAACACACAGACATTTTCACCAAACACACTCCCTACACTCCATTACCATATATAGGGTTTTACCTTTTCAAAAATGTACGTGTTACAGGCTCTCAGCCTCATGCTTCTTGGTCGAAATGTGCTCATATTCATTTTTTCCCAGTGCAAACGTATTCACAAACACTTTAAGAGCTCAGGTTTTCCCAACGTAGCCATAGCCAAACTATGCAATAGTTTCATCCAAATACAACTGTGTGCCTTTACATTATTCATTATTTTCTATCAAAAGAATAATATGGTTGAGAATAAAAGCGTTAGCCCATTATATGCAACTGATTATGACAGGGCCATTGTGCTGGCATAATAAGGCAGGCTGCTTTGGCAGTGAAATGAGAGCTGCGACTTACTGACTGCAAACTTAGATCTTGAAACCATTGCGTTGTGTATGCTCCCCCTCCATACCCCCCCTGCCAATTAACTAGTCAAGTAGCGTTTATTTTTCCTAGTTTTTTTGCATTAGCTTCCTTTTCAAAAACCTCATGCTTTGAGCACCAGTAGTCAGGCTGTCCAATTTTAAGGCAGGAAAACTATCTAAACTTTAAAAAAATGAAAAAAATTGCCAAAGTGTTTAGTTAAAAATTGGGAGGTTCAATAGATTATTCTGTAAAAGTAAAGTAAACCTGTAAAAGTCAAGTAAACCTAATCAAATCCCTCCATTATCCACCACACAGATGTAGACAAACTCACTTGGCATTTCTCTATTTCTCAGAATTGCATAGAGAAGATAGCAAGTGTGTTCCTTGCCTTATGCACTGGGCAGAGCAAAAATTTCACGTACATGTCCTTTTATTCAGTGAGACTTCTAGATGACTTACAGCATGTATATAACACGTCTTAATATTTCACATTTTACTTCATAGATAAACCAGGCGATTTGCACAAGGCTAGTTTAAAAGAATGGAACAAAACAGAAGTAAAACTCTACTAAACTTGCAAAATCCCCAACTAAGTTCTATATGTTGTTAGTGGAATTCCAAAGGAAAGCCTAGCACAAAATTAAAACATCAACAAACAATTACTCTGTGAGATATTAGTACAGAACACAGGTTTGGGCTGCAAAAAGACCATTCACCTGAGCTCCACACCATGCAATTTAAACCAAAAATATAACCAAGATGTAAAGTACTGAATTTCACTTTACTCAAGTCTGCAATCTTTGGAAATTGTAATGAATATGCACTCCAAAATAGGAGCTGAATTTGGAAAAACACTGACATATGATGTAAATTAATTTTAAATTTAAATTCTAGAGATATGTTTGCAATTATCAGCATGTTGTTAAAGAATCTCATCCTGAGAATATCATCAAATAGTAATGTGAAATACAGTGTTACCATTTTCAGAACAAAGGGACCCTGAATGAGTAATCAATAGCAACTGGCAGAAAATGAGGCATTAATTATGATCCTCTCTAGTGTTTTGTCTCAAACAAGGTTTCATTAAATATATTGTGCTAACCTGTACATCTTCAAGCCATTACCAATAGATTTGATCAGATACATTTTTGGTCTGTTTCAAGAGGAAGAAAATATCAGAATTAAAAAACCAAAACAACATCTAAAGTGTTATAAGATAACTTGAGCATTTTTTCCTTGATCAATTTAAAGGAAATCAGGGGTTGCTAATAAAACGTCTCAGGAGAGGATCCTCTAACAACACACTGATAATTGCAAACATATTCCTCATTTTAAAAATATACTCAGATCTTATAATCTCAATGTAGTCTCTTGAAAATTTAATTATCATCTCCTATACCTAAAGTATCACGCAGGTTTGAGAAGATAATGACAGTCATCCATCAACCGCATCCTGCCAGTGTAATCAGGCTAATCTAGCTCACTGGAGTAAAAAACAGCTACCTAGGGTACTAAATACTGAAGTGATGCAACGTTATAAACAAAATAACAGACATTAATTGGGATGACAGTAAAACTAAATGTTAACAGTGAAAAATACCAAGTTATCAATATATTCTTCTTTTACACCAAAGCTTTCTGGATCCCCCAAACTGCTTCTTCGGTGTGTACACCTGAGCGGTTATCTGCTACGAGGGATAGTGCTGTTTACATGTAAATATACTGAGACTGAGCACAGGGACAGAGGAGAGGGAGGGGAGAAGTTTATTCAGAATTGCATATATGTTTCCTTAAGCAGTGGGCGGAGTAAAGATTAAACAGGAAGGGAAGGAAACATTCTGTATTCCTGCTGCAGATTAATGACTTTAAAGCTCCCGATCAATACAAACACTTTGAATGAGTCCCTTCCTTTTTGTGAGAGCGGCTTCCCTGCACTGATACCACATATTGGCAAGACTACAAATTCTGCCTCACGCTTCTAAAAGCAGCACCCTGCTGATGTTGGTGTCCAATCCCCGAGGTTATGCTGGCTCAGCTTGTCTTCGCTCATCCCCCTCCGGGCAAGGTATTTTTGCATTGCTGACTGAATTCTAGGAAGGCATTACTAAGCATTGTGATTACAGGTCAGGCTCCCCTCCCTTTGCCTTTGAATCTTTTCGCTATAATGTGAAAACAGTAATTTGAACAGCTTCCTTACTGTGATTATACAAAAGCAGAAGGTTTGTGGAGAACTGAAAAATGTCAAAAGAGAAGCAGCTGAGGGGCTATTCATCTACTTTTAATTTTTTGGTACCAGCCTTCCTGCTTTTCTCTATGATTACAAGATACGAGCACAAGAAAGCAACATTGTAAGAGAAGATTTTATGCTGAATCTTACTTACAAAAGTCAGACTATAAAGGACATTATGAAACAAACTATCCTGGCATCTGTTTCTCCCCCTGCATCTTCAGCAAAATGATTTTAAAAGATTTCGGACCATTAGTAGAAGGTTTCATTTATATGGTATGGCAGCTTGTGCATCTCCTCTCCCACACAACCAAGAGAAAAATCTCACTCGCTCCAAGGACCAAGTCAGAAAGTGCATTACAAACTATAGCCCAAAAACTGTAATTAAAATAGCAGCCAGACACTTGTTAGGACCTAATGTGGAAGTCCCGTATGTTTTCACAAATGATCAAGTGAAAGCTGAGTCCAATACAAGTAAATGGATAGACAAGCTAGTGCCAGTAAATGGATAGACAAGCCTGCTAAAGATCTTAAACTACACTCCCCTCCCCTTAATAAATGTTATCCTTCTCTCCCTGTTCTTTAGAAATCTGTGCCATCAGGAGCACTGTCATCTTGAAAAGCACTCAACACAACAGAAACCAGTGCAAGCTGGATGGTTTAGTTCCACAGAAGAGGAATCAAAATGGCAAATCTGTCTTTCCATCCACTGCCTATCTGCTCCAGCTACAGTCTCCCCCAGCCCAGCCCAGGCAGTAAATGCTAAACAGTAATCTGTGCAGACAGAAAGCTTGGGAAGTGACTTCATCACCCCGTGAAGCAAGAAAGGAAGATAAATGGGGACTCAACATACAAGAGTAACTTTAGACAAAAAGAATAAACACTTGAAGAAAATCCACAGCGCAATCCAGCTCATTTAAACAGACAGGGATGGCTGGGAGAAAAGACTTGAGCTAATCTTTTCCCCATCCTTCAATAATACCATAAATTTGTAATTGAGAAGCACCCAGCTCTGAGGCAGCAAGATTAGCTGGGGACAAATAGTAATTGGCCAAAGAAATTTTATCTGCACACCATGGTGCAACATGCTTTTTACTTGCTTACGCAGCAATACAGAAGATACTCTATATTTACACATACCAATTTACAGGAGATTTGTTACCTTAAATACAATCAAACACAATCAGAAATTAGAAGGAGGCAAATAATAGCATGAGATAGTGTGAGAAAGAGAAGGGCAAAGACAAGTAACAGTTTGCCTGCTCAAGACATTCAAAACGATTCCTAGCAGAACTGTTCCCTTTTATAAATAGCATCCCTCCCCTCGCTGTAGTTCCCAACACCTGCTACCCGCCTCACTGGGGGATGTCTTCCCCGATTAACTTCAGGTGGTCACCTCCAGCTCTGGAAAAAGAAATCTAGTCTGTGCCCAGTACATTTCTGCTTTCTAAAAAAGTTCTGCAGGCTCCTCATCTGTTGAGAGACAGGAGCGATTTTCCCAATAGCACAATAACTAATTCACTTCTAATAAATCATAATCCAGAGAAAGTTAGTATTGCTTGATTTTACTTGAGAAGTAAAATGAAGGAAAATAGACTGAAGTTTGGACATCCCATCTGCCCTTAAACTATAAATCCCTCTCCCCAGCCCAGCCTTTTAAGATGGTATCAGCTGGCAGAATCCAGAGTCACTGCCTCAGTTAACATTGTGTCAGGCATTCCTTCAGAAGCCATGTTTCCCAGAGATTGATAGCTCAGCTGTAAAAATCTGCTTTAGGGAGACACCTGATATCAGAGGTGTCAGAGAAGAGGAGATTAAAAAGAGAAAACTTACAAAATAAAATCAGTTTGTCAGCTTTAAAGTTATTTTCATGTTAAAAACCCCCACACGTGCAAGTCTTAAAATGTTGTATGCTTCCACAACTCGGTGTTACTTGGATTCAAACTGGCATCACGTTCTCTATATTCTTTCTAAAACTATCTGAGAAATAAAGAAAACCAATGGGTGCCACTGCTGGTAATCTTTACTAAGGCCGTACAGATAAGGAAGATCCAGAATATGAAGTACTTGTCTGCGTCATTGGAAAGATCCGTCCACAGCATCTTCAGACATCCTGCCAGCAGTGAGCAGGAAGAGCTTTCGTGGTGCTGTTTAATAGATGCATTAGGGTTTGTTTGGGTTTTTTAAAAAAAGAGATAAGAGAAAAAACCCTTGGGAGTCCATTGCTAATGCAACCTGACATCTTTTATTAGCACCAAAGTAAATTCTAAAATTTAATTCAAAACTACAAAATGGTAGCCCAAGCCTGAAGGGATCTGAGATGCATGAGCTACAAGGTCTAGCCTAACATTATCCACAGAGAATTATCTACACTAGCATCTCTTCTGCCATAGCTTCTTCTACTGCCTAGGTGTGGTCTAAAATAGACCTATTTCAGATCATTCCTGAGACAAGCTAGTTACAATTTTTCTACTAATTTAAACCCTTTCATTAGTTCCATTTAAAAAAAAAAAAAAAGCCTTTTCAATAATATAATATTATAGGAGCAGATGGCACATCCTCAACACAGAATAACTGTCTAATTATTTCTCTGAAGGAAGCCAAACAGGGATAGAAGTCTTAGAGACAAGCAATAAAAAAAGGTTTCAGGATACAAACAGAATTCCTCCAGGAAGAAATGAAAACTGCAGAACTCTGGATGTGTGTGAGACGGCTTGCATGAGCAAACTTCAGATAAACATCAGGTTACCCAGGAAGAAACTACAAAGTATTGCTGGCTCTGCAAAGAGCCACCTAATGTATCCGTTCTACACAATTGTCCGTTAATTCTTTCACCTTCCAGCAACCCATTTGGCGCTCACTTCTCTGACATATAGTGCCACAGTAAAGCATGTTAGTAGGGGTCTAGTACAACCACCCTTGTATTAAGTAATGGATCATCACAAGCTTTGCAAAGCACCTGAGGAGCAACTGCAGAGAGACACTGCCATGCTGCTATCCAGGGGTTCACCTGCAGATCCAGACAGACTTGTTGAGCAGCTTGAAAGAACTCCACGTTTTAAAGCGTGATGCGCTACAAATAGTCATCTGCATATTGTAAGTAAGGTGGCAGCTGTCAGATAGCACTAACACACTATCCCACCACTCACAATTACTCATTTCTTTCACTCATGCTACTTCCAAGTTTGTTGTTCTTACAAATTCTGTATTTCAAATTACATTTTTCATACTGTTCTTGGCTTTCCCCATTTTTATCAGAAAATCTCATCTGTTTCTCACATACATTCTGAAACACTTTTACCTCCCAACATTCACCTTTTTGTCTGTATGCATACTCTTCAAGCTCTTTAGTGTTATGTGATGCTTAAAAACTAAATCAGTTCATCTTCTCCGTGATACCATATGTACATCTCACAAGTATGTCATTTATGATCATATTAAATACATTTAAATTGGTACTACTCAGTTCTATTACCTCTTCTCCATGCAGCAAGCTGGTATCTACATCCTACGATGTAGGGATACCTTCTTTCACTCTTGCTTGCACGTTCCCCACCACCTCACCAGTAACACGAAAGTTACCATTTTTACCTATGCACAGTTTGAGCAGGCTTTTGTGTTCTCCCTAGACACCTCAAATTTCAGAAGTTTTACTCTTATTACACTTCAGCCTGTGAGATTGCTGATAGAGAGAGCGTGCTCTGAGATACTACTTTCCCCAGCATTGCCAGATTGCTCTTTAGACTTGCATTCTGCTCAAACTGCTTCAAAGTCCTAAATTCCAAGGAGGCAAACTACCGACTATGCAAACATTTCTTCTGAAAAAGTGATCATCTGTTAAATTGCCCAAGAAATTGGTGCTAACAGCACATTTGGGGTTTCAAAACTCTCATAGTATGTTTAAGAGACTTAATTTTTTTTCCGCAGAAAAATAAACTTTTTACTCTGAGAAGGATGTAATAGCTAATAAAGCTTTTCATTCTTTAATAGATGGCTAAATTTGCAGATAACAAGATGCAAACCTTTGACGTTCTTTTTAAGTCAATAAACAGAGACCACATTTTTTTGCTAAAAAGCCAACAGTATGAATGAATTCCAGTTGCCCAAGACCAATACTGTGCTAAGTTGCATAATATTTCTCAGTGCAAGGGAGTCAGGCATATTAAATCTAGCTTTCTCTGACTGGCACCCAGATAAGGAGAATGTTTTTATGTTGAATTATAGTAACAGTAGAAGATGGATGAGTTTGTTTCAGCTTACTTTAACAGTGAGAAGCCAGATATTTTTTCTCTCCAAGGTACTACCCAACTAACAGCATGCATTTACAGTCATTTAAGAAATACAAAACATACTTTGAAGATGCACAAAGTCACTACATCTGCCTTAATATTCCAGAGAAGCTTTTCTTTCCCCAGATAAAGAAGAAACTGGTAAATCTTGAAAAGTTGTCTGAAATTATGTCTTAATATGTTTACTTGAAGTATATTCCCATAAGGAGCACTAAGTATGGTGCTAATGTGCATAAAACGCTACTGTCATACTGCAAAATTCAGGCTAATTTAATAATGCCTGATGTGCCTTGCATCATGTTGCCATGATGCAATAATATGCTGCTAAATGAGTCACCTCATATTAGCTTCACAGCAATAGCAAAGCTGATGACTCTTGAAGGGAAAACGGTGCAGCGTTATTACCGGAAACAGTGATGGACCAGCTTTCTATTGGGGTTTTTTTTTAATCTTCATCCAAAAAATAAATATTCTGAAACAGCCATATTTATCACCAACATGTACAAAACTATTTTAATAACAGCAGAAATGAGAAAAATTCACCTGCCACTGCTAATTATATATGTATAGCATACACAGTATCATATCAATTCTTCAAATCTTATTTTATGCAGTATGAAATATATAGTAGCATATGTATATGCATCATGCACTAGAGTAGTATATATTTTAGCAGTATTTTTTTTTTTACATAGACTAATTAAAATGTGTTTAGTAAATAAAATCCATATCTGCTTCCAGGATTCATGTATACCACAGATTTAGCATAATTTTTTTTTCCTGAATGGATTTTGTAACATTTGAAGTGTCCTGTCATCACACAGAACATATAGTTTAGAAAGTTACAAAAACTGTGTAAGTTAAGTTACTTTATAGAAAGGTTACACTTCAAACAAAAATTGGTGAATGCCTCTTCAGTTCTTGCATGCCCTTCACCACACTTAGCACTCGAGTCCATCTCCTTTCTCGCATGCAGGCTTGACATTGTTATGAAGGGAGTGTAAATGTGCTGTCTCCACATGTCAAAAAATCCATACCGTCTGTTTTTCGCACACGATTGTTTAGAATTAAAACAGAACATTAAGGGGACAGTCACAAATAATTCACTATCTTCAGCTTAGCGATGCCGGTGGGGAGAGACAGACTTGGCCAGGCACATGAGAACAGGCGCCGTTAGGCTAAAGGAGCATCCCCCCTCTCTGCGCCAATTAGCCAGGGCACTGACAGGCTCATGGGGATAAAGTTAGCTTCTGTGAAGACCCACAGAAACAATTAGAAGAATTAGTCTAACAGCTCCACACGTATTGCACATTTATCTCAATTTCACTTTGAAAATAGCACAGATTCCTGGCTTTCTGGGCCCTCAGACCTGTCAAAGCAACACACAGCGACAGCTGGGGACCTTTTTGAGGACATTGTAAACGCGAGTCGTGCATTCAGTATCTGAAGTCTCATCTTATTTCTTGTACATAAGCTACAGTTTTCAGTGTTAAGTGACACAAATGTTAAGAAAACCCATTTTCTTACAAGAAGCTTTCTGAAAATTTAATCTAGATCCAATTTAAAATTTGTGAACACTGCCCTCCTCAAATCTGCAATTAGACAGCCAACAGGAATGGTGGAATCCCACACAAAAAAACCCAAACACCCCCCTCACCCAATTCAAAGACACAAACAGAGATGTTGTGTCAGGCTGTGTAGCACTGCATTTCATTCTAATTGCAAAATATTTTTTGTTTTTACATTTCTTCTAAAAGCTGTAAACTCTTTGTCCAGGTAAAAGGTTTTGACATTCCTCTAAACCAGCTCTACATAAGCCTCTATTTCTCATCTTACCCATACACTTAAGAGTCTATATAGTCAATGAAACGTTGGAGAGAAAAAAGGCAGTAAGAGTTGGAAAGGTGCAGCATACAGCAAA
Organism: Porphyrio hochstetteri; assembly: GCA_020800305.1. NCBI lineage: Eukaryota > Metazoa > Chordata > Aves > Gruiformes > Rallidae > Porphyrio > Porphyrio hochstetteri. The sequence continues at coordinate 6,156,828 of CM036915.1, read as the reverse complement.
GACCTGTCAGAAGGAGAAAGAATATGCAGTAAAATGCCAACAGAGCCAAAAAAGGAAGAGGATTCAGAACTCTACTGCAAAGCACTAGGCAAGCACAGATTTTAATGCAGTACACAAACCACTAACCTTATTAAGGCTAAACCACATGAAAAACACGACTCCAGACAAAGACAACTACATTAACTCAACACTGTTGTTTGTGTGTGTGGGCTCAGTGCAAAGTGCTATACTCAAGGCTGCTTCTTTTGGCTTGTTAACACACTTCATGGAAATAAAACCTGAACATGTGCACTTCCTGTTTGGTAAAATATTCATAAATTAGCCGTATTTACACTCTTGAGACTAAATACAACACCTGAATCACAGTTCTTTACCGAACTTTAAGCTACACTGAAAACCAACCACCCTTCCAGCCAGTAGGTAACATCGGTCCATGCGAGCCACTGCTTCGGTCACTCAGTAAAGGCTGAGAAGTGACAGCGAGAGGCTTAAGCATTCCCATGTACAGCTGTTGTGAACCTTTTCATTTCAGCCCTCTGTATACTTAACAGGAAATAAAAATTAAAGCTCATCACACATCCACACCAGGTTATTAATACCATTTACACCAACAACATATGGAAAGAACTTTGGTACGAGAACAGGTCAGAGAGCATTTGGAAAAGTTCAGTATTTTCAGTTGGTGAGGCACTCAGAAGGTCGGCTCTTGCCATTCACGCAGCTTCAGAGACCTTAGCCACTGTCTTTGAAAACTTGTGGTTTGGTGAGAATACAGAAGAAAAGAGTGGGATTTCTTGGTTATTTCAGGGAGAAGAATCCCAGTGGCTTGTAATTCCTCACCAATTTAAACTACTGGGAGAAAGAGACTGCAAATGCCAGAACACAACAAAGCAGCGATATGGATTCAGCGGCAATAAACTATGTCAAACCAGTCTCACTTCCTTCTCAGACAGCATAAGAGATGCTTTAATAAGGCATTTACTACTTCCACATTTCACAGGTGAGCTAAGGAACCAACGGCAACTAAACCTACTGCTGAATACAGAGCACAGCTGTTTAAAAAACAGCAGCTAGGATCATGGATCAACACTGGGTGAATGTATTAACTGAGACTTTGCAGGCGTCTGTTTTGGGCATCATTCCACCTCTTAATTAGTGACTTGGATGAAAAATGAAGACCACATTTACTAAATTCACAAAGCAAATAAACCAGAAGGAGTTTGCAGTGCAAGCCTGGAATTCAAAATTGCATTAACAAATGTAGAGAAGGTAGAAGCAACATGTTAAAAAGTAAAAACATTTTTGCATATGGAACCTGGCAACTTAAAAATAGAGGCTGAGGAATGATGAGCTGGACAGCATTACCATAAGAAGGTACTGGAAATTTTAGGCCAGCACCAATCAAGCACAATTCAAAGACTGGGTATTTGTTATAAAAAAGTCAAATGCTGCGCAGCAAAAATTTAACAGTATTGTCAGAAAGATCCAGGAAATTTCTTTTTGCCACAATGCTAAGGCCTTAGATGAGGTACTTCACCTGAAACTGTAAATCTCTAGGGTTGTGAACCTCCTGGAGAACATCTAGAGCAGAGCATAAGCTCTCCTCCAATATTTCAATCTGAAATAGCCCCTATTACTTACCCACTATTAAGAAGATACCCACGCTATATTCTGGGCTGTAAAAACATTAACACATTATCTTTTCTAAGGACTCCTTATCATCTTAATCATCTACTGGATTTCTAGCCTCTACAGACTTACAAAGAGCACAAATTCTTCACTGTGCCTGCTGTCTGTAAGACAAGAGTCAGATGCTTTTGTTACAATGATATTTAGATAAAGCATCAGGGAAACTTTTTAGAAGTATGTTTAAGTAATGGAATACAAAAGCCAGCGTCATAATGCAGTCTCTTCCCTCTCTAGAGGTTTATAAGAGATGTCAGGGACAATGCAGCTGACTCTTCATTCAGGTTGATCAAAATGACCGCTCAGGATGGCTTTCAGCCTTCTTCTCTATGATAGCTTTCAAACATGGCACCTGCTATGAAAGCTGTATTTCAGGCACTGCCATGGATTTAGGAAAAATACAAAAAATACCAAAAGATTTGGAAATCCCACCACATTCCAAGTTAGCAAATGATTTCAAACACTGTCAGATTTAACTGTTAGACCAAGTAAAAGTACAAACTGTAACTTACCACATAACTTCAATTTAAATTAAATTAAAATTTAACTCTGATATTTTTTCTATTGTCCTAAATATATAACAACAGATTTACCTACATTAACTTTTTTTTCCCCTAAACTAAAAATGTTTAAGGAAGAAGAAACTATGGGAGAGCAAACAGTAGGAAGTGTATCAAAGGAATAAACAAAATTAGAAATTGATGTTAATGGAAACAAATATGTACAAGATTTTGGCTTTAAAATAGCTATATGTAAAAATTAATATTAAATGGGACTAGCTGTAAACAATTAGAAGATTTAAAAGCATTTTCCTCAGTGAGAAGCCAAACAACAGAAATTACACTCATTACCGCAAAGCAAAATAGAATTTTATGCAAAGTTAACATAAACCCATTTTCCAATACAGAACATTAACTTAATGAAAGAGTAACGTGGAAATTAATTTGCTTCCAAACTGATGTCAACTTTAAGTTATTATATTTAAATACAGTACACACAGAGTTACTTGAACAACAGTAATAACTCTAATACAATGTTTTACTGTCTAGACCAGCAATAATGTGAAGCCTATAACTTGAACTTAGAGAGCTGCACTGCTTTTTGTGAGGCTGTTATTGAAAGCTCACCCATACAGTTACAAATGGGTCTTTGTTCGTCACATCTGTGCTGCAGAGTAGTAGTAAAGGCTGCGAGAATGGTACCTTCTTAATAGGGGAAATGCTGTGAGGACTGCATTGCCACATGGTGCTGCCCATTCACACGTCCCAAATTACTAGTTAAAAGACTCAAAACCAAGATACCAAACTTGTATTATAAGTTTTATCTTACAGAAGAAAGATGTTCCAGAAAATACCAGGTCAAAGCAAATACTCTACTTACACTAAAATTAAAAAAGATTGTTCTTTGAGAAAGCATCTGTAACAAATTAATTTCTTAGAATTAAAACCATAATATATTAGTTATTTAAAATCTGTGTCAACAAATACTGACTGCAATCAAGTGCTAATTGTACTTTTTAAACATTCTAACTTCCTATACGGTCAAAACAGACTTTTAAACAATCATCAGAGTATTCTTAATGCCAATTATTAGAAACAACATGGAAGAAATCTTCACTCTAAAATGAAGGTTTAGAGACATAAAAATAAGGTTTCCTTAATTAAAAAACACATCATCAAAACCCACAAAAATTATACAGTATTGCACTGGATAAACTCACTGTTAAAATTAAGAGCATAGTAACAATGTTTTTCTTAACAACGCACATAATCTCCACCAGCAGTAGCAGTTAACTAATGAACTATATTCAGCAAGTACCCCTTTTGGGGGTTTTTTTGTGGTTTGCTTTTTTTTTTTTTACAATTTACATGTGAAAAATCCAAGTATCAGTGACTAACCATGATGTGCAATCAGTACTGGTCTGCAATTATGCTTGCAGACTTGGAGGGAGGAAGGAGTAACTGCAAAGGGGTAAGAAAACTAATATCACAGCGATCTGTAGGAAAGATGTGATACACACAACTAAAGCATATTGCTCAATAAATTCAGACTAGTAACAACCTCCCATTTACTAAAAACATAATACTTCATGAGCTACAGAACCAGTTCCACTTGCACACAGCAAAAGGATTTCCACTAAGAAGATGTACGTAAGTGCAAGGCACTGTGACCACACAGAACCCAGAAAATTTCTTCTGCAAAGTGCAGAGCATATTCTGTTTGGTATGCTCAGCAGCCAGACACATTCAAGTAACAAACTGAATGTTAGTTTGGATTATTCAGTTTGCTTTGAATTTTCAGGATACTTACTTGACAGCCCGGTAAGCCTGTATCTCTGCCGTACAATGGAAACGGACCTCTGTCTGAGGCTTTTCCTAAAAGAGAAAGACATTTGAAATTAGGCTCTTTTTAAAATCTGCTAGAAATCTCCATCAGTTGTCCTTCCATATGCTATTCAGGAAATCTGTTAGCATCATCATGCATTTACAAAAATTAAACAGTGTGAATTAACGTAGGGTTTGAGACATTTGCTTCTAACACACAAACAGCACTACTGTAATATAGGTGACATACCTACTAAGCAGTAAAACAAAACCATGTGAAAGTGGAAAAAAACCTTCAATTCTGACCAACAGAACCCTCACACCGAAACTGAACCATGGCTGAACCATTCAGCTTTTGACACACCTCCCTTAAATTCTTTTAAGTCCTTTCATTTCAGGTACATGCCATTTGGGTACAAAACTCAAGCAATACAATGGGTCAACACAGCAAACTAGACTCTTCTGCCACACATGCAGTATTTGCCCGTACATAGCACATCCTGGATATAGTGCCTTGAGCAGAGTGGCTGCCCTCTGATGTCGCTGTCTGATGTCACAAGACATTAGCAATGTATTTGTCAATAAAGAACAACTGCTTGGTGCTACATTTGCTGGTTATGCTGCCAGACTGGTATGTTTGTATACTAAAAATCAGTGTGGAAATTCTCCAGTGGGCTGATAAGTTTATCAATCAACACTGTTAAAAAAAAAATCTTGACTAGAAGTCTGTGCTGAACAATGTCAAGAATCAGTCATCAAGTTACGTGCATACAAAAACCAAGTGCCTGTGCCTGCCCTCATTACAACACAGAACTAAGAAACACCCCATACCAGCACTCAGTCTTATCCAAAGGTAAGCATTAGTAAACCATAATAGTAAATAAATCCCTTCTTACCCAACTAGGCATTCCCTTTTCTAAATAATGCATGTATAATCCTGTCTTCACAAAACGAGTAGCCTTTCTTTCAGTTCTCCCATTTCAGTGATAAACAGCTCCATGCTATTGCACCTGCACGTCCAGAACAGGACTTCCTTCACTCTTTCAGATTTGTTTTGGTCTTACTACCAAGAATTCCTAATTGCCATTTTGTAAGAGGAAAAAATAAAGTATGCTTAGTGTTCATTTACAACGTGCAGGTCATGCAAGCAGAGAGGAAGAGGAAGTTTGAATCTCCTGGAACAACATCTCTGCAAGATTATCATCTTGATAACTACAGGTAGTCTGGTCAACAATAGCTGGTTTGAAAAATGGCAGCTCTGGCATAACAAAGGGAGGGAAAAGTTAACATTTTTCTGCTGAAGCAATTTTCTCTAACAACTATCAGGCACCAAGGAAATAAAATACCTAGCATGCAAAATTATATGAAGTAGGATGAATCATGCTGTTCATATTAAGCCAGACTCAGCACTTTCTTTCCAGAAAATGAGAATCTTACACCATATGATAAACAACTTCGACTGAAGTATGCAGTATTCCAGGCAGGCTTGAAAACAAATATTTGTACAAGAGTCAATTACAGAGGCTAGAAAAATTATTATTTAAATTATGGTTTGTGTAGCAAGCAAGAAATTGTTAGATAAGAATACATAAAATCACATTATTTAAATGTTATAATTTTAAAAGTTTGGCAGGTTCACACTAAAGGAAAAAGCTGTCTAGAACAGCCCAATCTATACTAAATTTGGTTCTAGAAGTGACTGAGAAAAGTCAAGGCTGCCTGATGCTGCACTGCCTAAATATTTACCAAGAATTAAGAGCTGGAGCAAATTAACACTTAACCCGTGTTCAATGGCTCAGCTTTTCAATTAAGGGTTTGGAAAGCAACATAGGATTAAGTACAAGATGGTGCCTTTTGTAGTCTCCCAAACTATTCCCACACAGTGTCCCAATGTTAAAGGTACACATTTTTCAACAACTTCAATAGGTAGTGTACTCTCACTATTTAAAGCCTTGTGAGAAAACCTACTTATCCATAGAAACAGATAAATAACACTTTGGACCTACTACCACAGTGAGTCAAGTGCTTGAAAGGTGGGTAATGTCAAGTTTAAGAGGATGACACTTCCCCATCAGTTTAACAACAGGTAAGTCCCATACATAACACATCTGATCAATACACAGGCAGTCTCTGGCATCCAATGAAGTTCAAACATGTAGCCAAATATATCAAAGCAGAATCCTTTTAGTGGTTTTTAGTAATTGAATACCTTTGTTAATTATTCAAATTCTCTACAGACTGACAAAAGAACAAAAAACCCATAGAGGTTACTGTAAAAAAACCAAACTTACTGGACTCACAGTGTTCATAACACTGAAAGTCAAAGCAGACCCTAAAACATCTTGCAGGTTTACCCCACAAGATTTGAGTGTTAAGTGTATTACACCCTGTGCTTGGTCCTATCCTCTCCATCCCTCTCTTGGGTCTTGTCTCAGCGCTCACCACACAGATGGCAATAACATCATCTTTATTATAGCTGGAAATCCAGAAACAGTAATGCTCAGCATTAAGGGGACATGAGGAAACTCACTACAGCATCTGACATGAATCAGGAGATGGGTAGGCAAAACTACTAAACAGAATTGTCATTGAATACTTTTGTTTCACAGGTTTGTGCAAACATGGCTGTAAGGCAGAGTGCAGACACAGCGACTGGGAAGGTAAAGTAATACCCAAATTAAATTTGGTTCCTCTCCAGATCCTTTTTTATTTTCACAAAACGTTCATGAGAAGTAAAGCACCTTTGGCCAGTTTTCTCAACCCCAGCACATCCCACCAGACCGAGCAGCAGGGCTTCCTACACAAGGCTGCTGAGAATCATCAGCTCCTTGATCCCTCCTAACTCATGTTTCTGAAGTTATGTGCTGTCACTTTAGAAGCAAAACCTACACCTTGCTTATAAAGTAGCATCACAGCAGACGTATATATTGGTCACTATATCCCCAAATTTTGTCTTCTAACCATATTTTAACTAGAACAGCAGATATTTGAGTTCGTTGTATGCAGAAATCTTCAATCCACATAGGTCAACTCACAAGGCATTTGATTCTTAAAATAACTTGGAATAAGTTTGTTAGGATTTTTGTGTTTGGTTGCTTGTTTTTTTTAAAGCAAGTTTCATATGTTTTCATCAACAAAAACGTAAGTGACCTAATTGCTATCTAACAGGCTTAAAGCCCAAGGACTATGGAGTTAAAAGAAACCAAACAAAAAAAAAATCCCACTGAGCTCTCTGATCCACCAGTATTTTTTATCATAAACATAAAACCTTGACACATTCTGTAGCAATTCTAACATTAATAGGCATTTAGTAAATAATTATTTTTCCTCTTGCAATTGCTTGTCTAAACATGATATGCTCACAACTTAATATAGCCTTTTAATACTGCGTGAGGAATTGTATTCCATAATAAATCTATCTGTATAACAGCTGTGCAGCCTAAATACTCTTAACACAGAATGAACTGAAACAGCAAGATGCAAAGTGATAGTGAGCTGAAAACAGCCCTGCATTAACTCAGCTGAGGACTACTTCAGTGAATGTGCTATAAATGCCTGCCAGTAGTAAAACAGCCTTTCCCCACTGCTTCTAGATAATGCTTGGTTTATGAGAGGATGACAGCATAACTCTGCAAAAAATACTTCAATTCCCGCAGAATTAACTGTTCACTGTCTTAAGATCTTTGTATGCATTGCTAAGAATTTATTTGTCTGGCAATATAAAGAGGACCAAGATTTTTTAATGAAGCAATGTTTATCATCCAGCAGGAACTCCATAGTGACCACAGCTGGCAGCTGCTCCGTTTGTCAGACATGAAGTGTGTCTGCCCTGCTTGTACAGAAAATCATCTTTCAGTGAATCTTGAAGCATGGTTTTACAGTTCCAACCATCGCTTCATCCTCAAAAACACAGTTAACCAGTCACAACAGTGAGTCTAACCAAAAGTCAGTTTATAACAAAACACTACTGCTAACTTAAATAACCCTCGAAGGTATTAAAGTGGCATTGGTAGATTTGGCTAGAAATCCATTTTACACTGCTCTCTCCCCCTCCCACATTAGGTAACAAAGCATTGAGCATAGTATGCGTCTTCGCTACCGGCAGCATAAACACATTCAGATAATTTTTCATATGCAGATCCACTATAACAAGGAACAAGCTGCAAAACCTATACTGATAGGTACATATGGATGATGCAAGGAAAACATTCAACAACAGAAACATTTTTCTGCAGCTCTTACTAACACTTTCCCCCAAGCAGCACCAAGTGCAGTTTACAGAATAACATCCTTGATGTATCTTTTTTAAAATTTTATTGGTGTTAAAAATTTTTTATTCAACAGTTATTCAGTATGGTGATAAAAGCTGTGTTTGGTGGAAACACAAGCCCAGCCCTGCTCCTAGGATCTGGTGTGCTGCCTTCTTAGAAGCAAGACCGACACATGCAGCCATAAAAGCTTCACTACATATCCAGACATTTCCCACAGCACCCGAAGAATCGTTTCTTGCTCTTCTTCTGCATCAGCCTACTCATTAATAGAGGCTGTCACAGTTCTAGTATCTGTCTCGTACCTACTATCTCATCTCTAGTGTTTTAAAGGTATGTAATACACATGTGAATATTTTAATGTGTGTTCACAATATATTACACATCTTTTTCCTGGTAATACTTGTGACCACAACTCATGGAAATGAAACAGGTACAAGAAGCAACACAATTTGAAGAAAGTGCTTAAGAGAAACGACCTCCCTATTCTCTTTGCAACAATTTGTTTAAGCATTATTGGCTAACGTGTGCCAAGCACGCACGCTGCTGGCTGCACTGAGGATGTTTAGCAAGCCAGTGCCAACAACTGCAGCTGCTGGACTTGCAGCACCCTCCTCCTGTTCAGCCCAGGCCAAATTATTCACTCGGCCATGAACAATGAAGCAGCAACACAGGAAAATGCTAAATGCAAGTGAGATTAGCGATAAACTGTGGGATCCCTACAGAGGTCAGTGATTAGCAGGTCCCCAGTCGTAATCACTTTCCTAACCTACCCTTTATCTCATCATAGCTCCATCTTAGCTCAGTCTCCTGACTACAAGCAGCTTCCCAATCAATAACCCTTGAAGTCCTGCAAACTCATCCACCCTGTCTTCCCTTTTAATAAAGCAAGGAAACCTTCATAATATGAATCGTCTGCAAACTCCTAATACACATTTTGAACCTGAAGATTAACAGGCAATTCATACATAACAAAATCACGTCACCGGAAAATTTTGTAATAAAATAACAGGACAGAAGTAAAAACACAACCATATTTAACAGGGAATGCCATGCCAAGTGATGATCAGCAACACAGACCAACATTCTTACGGATACCTGTATATGCTGTGTACTCTCATAGAAATGGTACGCACAGACCGTAACTAGTGAAAAAAAAAGCACTCTCTTAGATATTTTTTTCTTCTCCACACTATAACATCTTCAAAAAACAGTTTTTCCACTATGCAGAAGAGAAGGTTTAACAAAGATTGGTTTTATACTGCAGATTTACTCTTTACTCCTTCCTTTGGTTATAATTTTTGACAAATCGTGATCCTACAGAACAACTCAATCTGCAAGAAGACATTATAATTTTGAATGAGATTTATGGGATTTAACTGTCCAGTCTCGGGTCTGCCAGAAACCTCCTAGGATTCTCCATGCCATAAATCCTCATTTGTAAGACAGCATTATACTTCTGCTATCCAGTCCTATTACTTTTTTCTCTAATTTGAGGCAAGAGCTATTTTTCATACCTAAATGATCCAAAATGTGGAAATTCTGAAACTGGAATTACCTGGAAATAACTTCGCATATTAGCTGTTGCCATTTAGGAACAATGCTTTAGACAGCAAATACTAAGATATTGCTTTTGTTGACATTTGGACAAGATCATCTGAGGAAAAAACATGGTTTTTATCATTGTGCTTTCCAAAGATTAGAACAGTTCAGACGTTTTACAGTTGTGGGGGCACTTGCAGCTGTCTTTCACTAAGAATTCTGCTGATTGAACTGACCAAGCAATAAATCTCAGAGTACATTTATTAAGACATTAAAAACAGAAGTCAAGGGATTTCTCACCATTTCTTTAACACAATATTTTAAAAAGAAATAACAGGAGTGTGTGAAGTGGTATTAAAGAACCTGTTTCCCAAAGACATGCCTTTGACACTTTCATCCCATTGATTTGTAAGTACTTCTAAGAAAAGATGGAAAAATTTGTCAGTTTGCAGAGCACTGCACAGATCATCTGCTATAAAAACAATTTATTAATGCTCTTATGTACTTCAAATACACAGGAGGTAAGGGTGGACTAAATTCCACATTATATTTGGATTGACCCTATGAACTCGTAATTTATATGCTCACGTCAAACTGAGAACATTTCTATTCCATCAGTAGCTGATCCATGAATGCTCCTTCCTCGGTGCTATTCCTGTCCCTCCACTTATAAGTGCAGGCTTACACTGCTCTAAACTGCAAATCAGATGTTTGCAAAGCTAAAAGGGACTGACTGAAGTCTCTGGTGGGAAGATACACACGAGTAACTGAGGGCAAGGTGAAAAGAGGGAGCGCAAACCTCTTAGATGAACGAAGAGCTTTCTTTTCCTCCTCCCCCAAGCAAATGTGGGCAAGTGTCTGTGGACCAAATAATTCTTGAAGAGCTGTTTAGTGTATTTAGTTTCAATTCTCCACTACTATGTCTACCCTTGGCTAACCTTACCATAAATAATGTTACTGCTCTATTAACCTGTTAATTCATGCTACACAGAGACAGAACATCCAGTGGAAGAAACAGACTAAGAATTACTACACTAAAAATATACTTAAAAGGAGGGAAATCAGCGATGCTCAACATCCAGAAGACAATAACTAAATTAAGTCTGCACCTATCCATCTCTACTATTTCTGGATTATCCAAGTGTCTTCACTGTTATTTTTTTCTCCCTTTGCCATCTTCCTCATCTCATGCCCCAGGGATTTACTTAAATTTTTCAAGCAACTAACCAAGCTGCTCCTTGCAACTAACTTGAAAAGCTCCCCTTGCTCTCCTGGTGTGGAATTTGTCCCAGATCTAAGGACAAAAATTACTCAGCTTCTATCAGTGACTTTGAACATCAAGTACATTCTTAAGTCTAAAGTCAAGAGGATTTTATAACTGGAAATGAACAGAGAATCCACACTTTACAACAACATGCTACACCTGTTTCTGATTATAAGATTATGTAGGTGACACACTACTTACTACAAATTGCTGAATTACTTTATATACATATGAAAGTCTATTAAAATTTTACAAGTTACTTGTGTAGGTATCTATAGCTCCTCTCAACATCCAAGATCTATTAATTCTCATTAAACTTGAAAAGCCAACTTCAAAGATAGATTCCCCCTTCACCCATTCTCTATATAAACACAGGTACAAACACATCAAGCATCTGTAACCGTCTTCTATTAGGCAACTGGCAAACGTGCACAGCAGTACTCTGTTGTGCAAAGGTTCTGACAGATTTCACACGGATGACTTGTGCAACTTATTCAAGGATTTCCCTTTACAGGTAGTACAGCTATTCCACAGACACAAGCCTGTAACACAGGCATTCCCAAACTATAGTCTCCAGACTAGCAGGAGCTGCTCAAAGGAAGGGGAAGAAAACCCACCCCAAACCACACACCACCCCCCAAAAAACCCAACCCCATCAAAACCCCAAAGCAAAAGAAAACCAAACCCCAAACACCCACTAGGCACTAAAACAGATTTCAGAAGGAAACAAGACAACATGTGAAGTGTTTTCCCAGTATTACTGCTTGAAAAGAACAATTTCTGCAGGGACAGCAGAGTACCCAAGTTATCTGTTAAAACAGGAGGGGGAAAACCTGACAAGACAGTGCTTGAAAGGAGCTGCCTCCTGTTTGGGGGCTGAAAGCGCCTAACTATTCACATGCACTATATGCAAGTACAGGGGAGCCAAAGGAAGGTGAAAGAAAAACCCCCATAAAGAATAGTTATAGTCTAAATTAATACAAAGCACTTAAAATGCTAAGAGCTTAAAATAGGGGCTCTTATTTCAGTGCAAAACCAGTAAGGGACTTCTGACTGTTCAGAAGTTGAAAACAATCCTACCAACTCTCAAAACATTGAAAATAACAGCATAAAAGAACATGGCTGTATTGCAGAAGAGTAAACTGGTATTGGACCCATGTGGAGAATGAGTTTTTAACTATTTACTAAAAAAAAAAAAAAACCAAAAACAAACCAGATAACTCAAAATCATCCCCTCGTCTCTAGCCACCCCACCTCTCCATACTGTTACGAAGACACTGATACCTTACTGCCAAGGCCCCTGAAGAATAAATACTGTTTAGGTCATATTAAAAAAAACCAAACCCAACAAAAAACCCCCCAAAAAAACCGCAAACCCAAAGCAGTTGCAAAGGAAAATGTGTGTTCCCTGTTCATTTTGGGAGGTGAGACAAGTGGCATTCTTGATAAAGAAAAAGTCTTCCTGAGAGATTGAAACAGTCATGGGAATGTGACTAAAAACAATTAACAATACCATCCCAGTTCAAGGTGAACATAAGTCTCAGATTTAAAAACTCTGAGGAACGTGGTGTGGTGTTCAATGAAATAAAGAATAAAACTTCATATATGAATAAATACTACCTCTCTGCCTGGATACCCTTGCTTTAAATGGGCTAAAGCAGATAAGGAAAACACGTTAAGAACTAAAGGAATACCCATGGTAATAGCAGTAATTATTTTATAGAATTGGAAACATGAGTAAGAATGATGAAATATTTTCCATTTCAACAGCAAAATAGATGTAAAAGCAATTGACAACATTCAGCAGGTCTACATAACTTGAGTCAAAAAGGATAAAAATTTTTTTATCTATAAAACCAAGGGAGTTCTCCCAAATATTAACACTGGTTTTTACTTAAGCCTTATAATACTCAGGAACTGCAAGATGTCTGGAAGAAAGTTTGTGTTGTACAATATTTAAAATAAGCAAATAGGATTACCCAAATCATTTTTTCCTCAGATAGCAAATCATAAATAATGAAATCACCAAAATGGAATGTTATTAATAAAGGATTAGGTAAGTTAATGATAATGCTAGTCAACCTGAATTTGTGGGAAAGGTAGGTTTTTTTATACTGTAAGATGGCAGAACATACTATCAAGGTAGTTGATTTTTGCAAGGTTGGTGCCTTGATACAGTAAAATATTTTGACAAAAAAACCCTAGATGCCTTGTTTAAAATAGTAATTTAAGGGAATAATATAATTACTCTTTTAATATAATAATGCATTAAGGGAGTAAAAGCCAGGCAACAGGCAGGGTTCTGCGATGCAACTATAAACAGAGGATCATCCCAGAATATTTTTCAGTGACATCAATGTTACTCAAACCTTGCCCCTAGATTTAGTCTTTATTTTTTACTTTTTTTTTTTAAATCATCAACTTGACAAACTAAATGTGTTACTGGAAATTCAGAGCTTGTTGGCAGATTGAAACAACTGAAGACAGGTCACTGATCTGGAGCGCTCTGAACTGCATGTAAGGAAGCAAGCTGCCTTTTTATTCAGCCAAGTGAAAAAGATGCCTGCAGGATTGAGACAGGGCCCTACAGCCTCCTGTTCCTTAACTAGATTTATCCAGGGGAGGAGGGAGACAGCTCTGGAAACCTTCTGTGGCTCACCATTATCCTAACCTTCCCTGTTGGCCAGCCTCAGTGGCTCTGCAAGAGGCACATGAATCTCCCGAGGCACTGAATAGGAAACCCCACATGTCTACCTTGGGGTTGGAAACGTGGTTATGGTACCAGAAAGCCTTGCAAAGTGAAAATCTTCCTTCTAAGCCTAAATGGTATTAAAGAGGGAAGGCAAAAGACATGCAGGGTTTGTATCTTTTTATCTATTTTACCTGTTTCTACTTCAATTCCCTGCATTACAGCATGGGAAGTGTGGAGCCTGCATATTATTACAGAAGCCTTTTATACACAAACTAGGATTAATTTCAAAGACACTTTCCCATTTTATATCTCGCCCTTATCTCTGCTGTAAGCTCTCAACTACACATTACTCCTTGGTATTAAACAGTCAAAAACACTTATAAAAAAAGACTTTTCTTGATCCTGCTCTCTCTTGAGTTACTCATCTAAATCTCAGCATCTCAAGCACCTATTTTACTTCTCATACATTGCTTTTCAACCTAAATTTATGTTTCTATCCACCTCCCTGCATCTATAATTTTGTCATTACAAACTATGCAGTGTATATAGACACCAGCCTGCTTAACGTCTTTACCAGTAGCCAGGAGGAAAAGACAGAGCATGTCCTAAAAATGTTTGGAAAAGACCTAGAATTTGGAAGAAGCGGCCATTAGTACAGTGGAAGGCAGGACCACCATTCAGAGGAATGTAGACTAGAGGACTGGGACAACAGGAACCTCATCAAGTTCAGCCATAACAAATGTAGGGGATAGACTAAGTCCTTGCAATGGTGCAGGTTTCAGACCAAGTCTTCCAAGGACAGGTTGTCTTCAAACACAAGCTGCATGTGAGAGCGCTGGGGGAGGGGAGTGATTATCCATCTCTATTCAGCACTTGTTGCACTGTATCTAAAATACCACATCCAGTTTTGGATTCCTCAATTAAAAACACAGCACAACACTCCCAAACCAACCAAAACCAAACCACCCTAAACTAGAGAACAATACAGTCAACAGGAAATTCCCACCACTTACACTGCATATTGAAGGGAGCCTCACAATGGTGCATCTCCTCTTTTAATTGGTATCCATCCTGGGCTCTGAAATCCTGCAACTGGCAATTTTCCCTCCAACTTCCTATCACTCAGGTCAAATCACTTCTGCACCTCCAATTTCTTTGCTCAGCTTCCTCCCCCCCCTCCCCCCAACAAGGAGACAATTATTATGTATCTATTTCTGTATTGGGTTCTCTTTACCTTTTACACTCAGTTCTCATACTTCCCTGCCCCCAACATAAAAATTTAAGCAAAACAAATTCAGCCTTTCCAATTCAAATGAATTAACTCCTGTAAGTAATTATTCTTTACATGCTGGCTCTGCAAAAATGCTCCTGCATTTGCAAAAACCCACACACTATTTATTCCACACCATCTTTCCGTCTCTGCCCACAAGAGCACCATCCTGGGTACCTGGTCTCTGCAACAAATTTTATGATTTTCAATATGCTGCATGAAACAGTAAATGATACTGAATGATGACCAAAACTATTCTACTTTGAGCAAACCATTTGAAGAAAGGCAATAAAAAGGATTAAGGTGCTATAGAAATGTCTGTACTTCTCCATTTTTAGATTAAAAATTGCACAGTAAAACATCGAATCCTTGTAGGAGTTGCCTGCCACAGTTGTGTCTTAAAACTCCCACTACTGCTTTGTTGATTTAATTCACATGTATATTCTAATAGAAAAACAAAGTAGCACTGAGGTGGTTTAAATTGTCGCACTTTTACTTTTAGGGTTATATTCACAAAGTCTATTTTAAGACCTGCTTTGGAAGCAACTGATGTTTTATGCAGTGGAGTGCTATTTTCCCAGATGAATAGAATATCCATTCTTTGGCTCTCAGTTTCCATGACACTAAAAACAAAACATTCATCGGCACCAACTCCGTGTTTGATGGTAAATGCAGCTGCAGCTCACAACAGCTCGCAGTGTACCTCAGCCCGCCTCAGCTGAACAGAGGCACAGTATTTCCCCAACGCAATTTCATTGTTTTACAGACAAGCCCTTTCTTGCCAAACTCAAACATTTCAAACCCTCCTGGTGTTCTGTCTTGAAATGAAAAAAGTTATTCAATTCTACAAGTAAGGATGCTACTGCAAAGTCTTCCAAATCACCAAACAAAGTACAGAACCAGAAAAGAGACTTCAGTAATAGTAGTATTTGCCACCACCCTTATGAAGAAATCTTTGGCCAAAGAACTCCAAACTTTGCTCCCTGTTACAATTCCAACCCATTTGCTTCAAGCGAGTTGTTGAAGAAAAAATATTGCAGGGACAATTTTAAAACTGGTAAATGGAGGAAGTCACACAGTGATTCAGAGAGAAGGAGCAGCGCTCGGCTTTCAGTGGTGTTTCTGTCTCTAAAAGGAGCATTAAAGTGCACACCTGTCTTCAGAACAGAAGATATCATGAGGGACGGCCTCCTGCTTTAGGGGAGGATGCAAGGCTCCAACTAGCTAATAATTTAATCCTGCCCTATATTATCTAGCTTTTCGTCTGTTTGAGATTCAGCCTAGGTCCAGGGTCACTCTCCTTTTCACACTGGTCAGCACAGTGCTGTTCAGCACACCTTGACTCAGTCACCCTGGGGTCCGATTCCAAAAGCCACGTTGAAAACAAGACAGAAACAACACTCCACACTTAGCTGGAGCAATTTCAGGCACCGACACAGGGAAGCAACTAAGCACCCACATACTTACAGGTATTTGAATGAGCTAAATTCGGCAAGGACTGCTCAGGTAAATTAAGCTACAGACTGCTGGTGGACTGGACACCAATTACAGAGAACTCTGACAAAGAAGGATGTGTCATCTCAGCCCACTCGTAGTGTTGTTTTTAAGAAATCCAGTCAAAATTTCTGAAAATACCGGAAAAGTAACAGATCAACAATAACCAATTTGCAACCTAAAGGAAGTGCTATTTTAAGCTAGAAAATAAATTCCCTAAGCTATACAGACTGAAATCCATTTTTGCTTTTGCCAGAATACGTAGTACTACTGCACCTTCTCCAAGCAAAGAAGCAAACCCCTGGCTCCCAGCACGCACATCATTAAGGACAAGGAAGGAGACAAACATCTGAATTATCCTGAAAATAACTTCCCAAGAAGAGTTTGCGGGGGGGGAGAAGGGGGGGGGGGGGGCGGTCCGCGCTCTCGGGGTGCAGCCCCTCCGCCTCCGCTGCCGCCGAGCGCCGCGGGGCTCCCTCCGCCCTGCCCAGCTGCTGCCGAGGCGAGAGCTCCCCCTCCTGCCCGATCCGCTCCCGGCACACTCCAGCCCGACCTACCCACGGGTAAGGCCATCAAACTAACGCATGTATCCGCGGCGGCGTAGGAAATGTCCGCGTCGTTACAGAAACCATCAGATGGGACATACAACCTCAAGGCATTTCCTCACACCGACGTGGAACAAGGCTCCTCTTCCAGCCAAGTCCCTTGGAAATACAGCTCAGTGAAGGAAGGAATTAGCCCCAAGACCGTGGCAATACTGATTAATAAATCATTAGCAAAGCCAAAATAAAAAAATAATCATTGCTTTTTACACCCGAACCACTGCCTTCAACTTGAGATTCAGCAGACCCTTCAGGATCAAAGAGCCTTACAGCAGCTTACTGTCAGAGGCCAGCGGAATTCGCTTTCAAGCGCTACTCAATAAATTTCTATCGATGGCCTTTCTACTGACAACCCGCCGGACCCTTACAGCATCCTTACGCTAAGCCATTAACAAGGCTGGATCATCAGCCCGCTCCCCACAGGCCCCTGTAGATTACAAGATCAGAAGAGAGCAGAGCTTGCTTTTGTGGCTTTTCCAGGAGCTGGAGAAAAACCACGCACACACGAAAAGCAGCTTTCTTACTGCCAACACAGCACCTACACCTTCACAGAACACTGTTAACTGGAGTGTAATACACGGGCAGGTAGTCACTGCTGTCACCTGGGGAAAACATTCATGTTACTTTGCAAACAGAGCCTTGCAGAAATTCCTTGGTGAGGCAGTAAATGCTGATACAGGGCACAAACTCCATCTTCGAAATTTCACTTTTATTAAGTGTTCACTGAAGTTTTGACTCTTACTTTCCTTCTAAAGCCAAAAAGGACACAAGTTGTCCAGGAGCTGTTAGAAACAGTCAACTCCCCTTACAGTTCCTGGAAACAATTTTCTTAGCTACAGATTTAAATTCTTCAAATTTACTGCAACACTGGCGTGCATTTCCCTATCCTAGTGTTTCCCAAACAGTGGGCAATAAATTAGAGTGCTCTACCACCTGGCTGGCACACTAGATACAATATTGTTCTTCCTCTACTTCAAATACATAGCAAATTTTATTTAAAACGTTAGGGATATATTATGTGTTTTCCTGAGACAGAGGAAGACTGCAGTGGCAGTAGCAAATAAGGAACTTCATGGTAAAAATACAAGTAACAACGTCCTTAAGTCCGTAGTAAATTCCCACCTGGTTGTGATTATCACTCATCCAGCCTGGTATGCAGGGGGAAGATGAATGAACCCAGAGAAGCTTTTTAAAGTATAATTTACAGCATGAAAGCCTGAAAGAAACCCCATAGAATCACAGAATGACCTGGGTCAAAAGGGACCTTAAAGACCATCTAGTGCCAACCCCCTGCCATGGGCAGGGACACCTTCCACTAGCCCAGGCTGTCCAAAGCCCCATCCAGCCTGGCCTTATGTGAACCCTCCAGGGTGAGGGCAGCCACAGCTTCTCCAGAGAAGCTGTGCCAGGGCCTCACTTGAAGAGTGTCTTCCTATTACCTAATCTAAACCTCCCTCCTTCAGCTTAAGGCCATTCCCCCTTGTCCTATCACTCTATGCCCTTGTGAGCAGTACCTCTCCAGCTTTCCTGTAGGCCCCTTTAGGTACTGGAAGGCTGCAATAAGGTCTCCCTGGAGCCTTCTCCACACTAAGCAACCACAACTCTCTCAGCCTGTCCTCATCGAAGAGGTGCTCCTCTGGACTCACTCGAACACATCCAGTCCTTCTTGCACTACGCACCCCAGAGCTGGATGCAGTACTCCAGATGGGGTCTCATGAGAGCACAGAGGAGGAGAAATCACCTCCCTCAACCTGCTGGTCACACTTCTCGTGATGCAGCCAAGGACACAGTTGGCTTTCTGGGCTGCAGGCACACATGAATGGCTCACGTTGAGTGTCTCATCCACCAACACCCCCAAGTCCTTCTCCTCAGGGCTGCTCTCAATCCATTCTCCACCCAGCCTGTAGTTGTACTTGGAATTACCCTGACCCCTGTGCAAGACCCGGTACTGAACCTTGTTAAACTTCATGAGGTTCACACAGGCCATCCTCTCAATGTCCTTTTGGATAGCATCTCTTCCCTCCAGCACATCAACGACACCACACAGCGTGGTGTCACCAGCAAACTTGAAGGTGTACTCGATACCACTGCCCCTGTAACCAACACCTCTGTTGAACAACATCAGTCCCAATACTGACCCCTGAGGAATACCACTCCACTTGGATATTGAGCCGTAACCACAACTGTGACCATCCAGACAATTCCTTATCTACCAAGTAGTCCATCCATGTCCTCCAATTTAGAGACAGCATCAAATGCTTTGCAGAAGTACAGGTAGATTATATCAGTTGCTCTTCCCTTATCCTCCAATGCTGTAAACCCCATCACAGAAGGCCACCAAATTTGTCAGGCACAATTTACACTTAGTGAAGCCATGTTGGCTGTCACCAGCCACCTTCTTTTCCATGTCCCTGAGCATAGTTTCCAAGAGGATCTGTGCCAGGCACAGACACAAGACCTACTGGCCTGTAATTTCTCAGATCTTCCTTTCCCCCCACCCTTTTTGAAAGTGGGGATTATGTTTCTCCTTTTTCAGTCAGCAGGGAATTCACCAGACTGCCACAACATCTCAAATATGATGGAGAGCGACTTAGCAACTTCTGCCAGTTCCCTCAGGACCCTTGGATGTATTTTATCAGGTCCATGGGCTTATGCATTTCCAGGTTCACAGAATCACAGAATCACAAGGTTGGAAAAGACCTTTAAGGTCATCGAGTCCAACCATTCTCATCCTAAACTAAACCATATCCCTAAGTACTTCATCTACCCTTTTTTTAAACACATCCAGGGAAGGTGACTCAACCCCCTCCCTGGGCAGCCTGTTCCAGGCCCTGACAACTCTTTCAGTAACAAATTTTTTCCTAACGTCCAATCTAAACCTGCCCTGGCCCAGCTTCATGCCATTCCCCCTTGTCCTATCACCTGTCACCTGGCTGAAGAGACCATCACCCACCTCTCTATAACCTCCCTTCAGGTAGTTGTAGGTGGTGATACGGTCTCCCCTCAGCCTCCTCTTCTCTAGGCTAAACACCCCCAGCTCCCTCAGCCGCTCCTCATAGGATTTGCCCTCCAGCCCCTTCACCAGCCTGGTTGCCCTTCTCTGGACTCGCTCCAGGACCTCCATGTCCTTCTTATGGTGAGGAGCCCAGAACTGGACACATCACTCGAGGTGTGGCCTCACCAATGCCGAGTACAGGGGCACAATCACCTCCCTAGACCTACTGGCCACACTGTTTTTGATACAAGCCAAGATGCCATTGGCTTTCCTGGCTGCCTGGGCACACTGCTGACTCATATTCAGTCTGCAGTCACCCAACACCCCCAGGTCCTTCTCTGCCTGACAGCTCTCCAGCCAGTCCCCCCCAAGCCTGTAGCGCTGCATGGGGTTATTATGTCCCATGTGCAGCACTCTACACTTGGCCTTGTTAAACTTCATCCCATTGGTCTCAGCCCATCGGTCCAGTCTGTTCAGATCCCTCTGAAGAGCCTCCCTACCCTCAGGCAGATCAACACTTCCTCCCAGTTTAGTGTCATCTGCAAACTTAGTGAGGGAGCATTCAATCCCTTCGTCGAGATCATTGATAAAGATGTTGAACAAGACTGGCCCCAGGACTGAGCCCTGGGGGACGCCACTCGTGACCGGCCTCCAGCTGGATTTTGTTCCATTCACCACCACCCTTTGGGCTCGGCCATCCAGCCAGTTTTTAACCCAGCTGAGGGTCCACCTGTCCAGGCCAGTGGCAGCCAGTTTCTCAGTTCCTTAGATGGCCTCAATCTTCTCCTACAGTGAGTGGTTCTTCACTCTCCTAGTCCCTGCCTTTGCCTTCTGCAGCTTGGGTGGTATGGCTAGAACACTGGTTGGTGAAGACTGAGGCAAAAAAGTCTGAGCACATCAACTTTCTCCCTACACTAGATAACCAGGTCTCCCATTTCCTTCCAGAGAGGGTCCACAGTTTCCCTAGTCTTCCTTTTATCACTGAGGTACCTGTAGAAACTTTTCTTGTTGCCCTTGACATCCCTGGCCAGCTTTAATTCTCTCAGGGCTTTAGCTTTTCTAACCTGATCCCTGGCTGCTCAGACCATTTCTCTATACTCCTCCCAGGCTACCTGCCCATGTAGGCCTCCTTTTTGCATTTGTGGAACTTTTGTTTTAAACTAAGAGTGTTCATAGGAGCAAATAAAAGGATCATTAACTAGCCTATCTCCTTTCTGAAACTTTGGATAAAGATTAGAAGTGCTAAAATGGGATGTCAACCTATGAAGCTAGTAGCAATAGGGGAGGGAGACTGGAGATACAAAATTGTATCTATTATAATCACAACCAGTATCCCTCTTCCCCAAACATGAACCATGTCTTCTCCATCTGCTCAGGTACTTACCTCAAGAGCTAATTTTAAAAATAGACAAATTCATATCCATATGACAGTGAATCAAAGAAAAAAATAGTTACAGCTGCTATTTTGGATAAGAAAAGTCAAAGATTTCCAGAGTCTCCAAAAAACCAGTGTTTAAAAAAAAAATGTCCAAAAATGATATTCAAGAGATGTCTGCTTTTATTTGGAGTGAAACTCAACCACAAGTGCACAGGAATGCTGAACCCATCTCATGTAGCACTATTTGAAAACCTAAATATGGATTTATGGCCCTGATCTCTCAAACAGCTACATACGTGCTTAATAGGATTATGCATGCTTAAAGTCTCTTAGATGTAGAAGTATTTGTAAAATGAGGACTTACCTTGGGCACGCAATCATTCTGTAGCACTCATTAGATTTATACTGATTTTTGTTACTCTTTAAGACATTTGGACACTTCCCATTATACCAGGCAACCACCAAAGTAAACAACTGAAGCCATTTCAGCAGTATTTTACTTCCTTATATCACAAAAAGCTTATAGTTATTATTTTTTTCTGTAAAACAGGGTGCCATGAGAGCATTACCAAAACATCAGGATGTTAGAGGAAAGTGGTGATTTTGCTTATGACAAAAAAGGTCATCATATTTAAGCAAAAAACCAGAAATTTGTTTCAATAGTTTTTCCACACAATCCCATTGGATACTTGAAATATTAAATACTGAAACATAAGATACTGAAATACTTTGAAAAGCTGAACCACTTATGATGTTACTTGAAAAATCCTGGGCGCATACATGTGGATGAGTAACAACACTTCACCTATGTTTCAGTGCATCCAAAACAGTTCAGCCACACATACAGAGTTTCACTGAGATTTTTCTCCCCTGAGTAAGGCCCATTCTTTGTTTACTACTTTTTAATTCTTTTTTTAAAAGTCTTTTTTTTTTTCCAATTACAGGCAGGAAATAAAAAGAAACGCAGCTCTTTTATGTAAAGTAAATCCATCTGGATGTTTGCTGCATCCTATATTATAAACTTATGATCCCCAACCAGAATGAGTTATAGTGAAGCTGCAGGCAAAATTGTCTCCATATACCACAATCCATTATCCCTGTCAAGTTAATGTTCCATGTTGAGCCATATGGCATGGGTACACACTCAACAAAGGAAATTCCTTAAACTTGTTATAATCAGCACTTACAGTCATCCAAAAAAACTGACATAAACAGCTTTATTGTGTTTTGTGCATTTCAGTTGATATCCATGACAAAAAGAGGAAGCTTCAGGAAAAAAAAGAAGAAAAAGAGGGGGGGAGTAAAGTTGCAATAATAAAAAGGGGGAGGGAAGAGCAAGACAGAGACTGTACATTTCATAATTACACAACATTTTCCTTAGCAAGTGATTTTCAATTACAATAAAGCTCAAGCCTCCTGACACTGATACACTGTGCCAGATTAACTAGAAACAAACAAAAAAAACCCCCCCAAACCCCCCTACATCAATACCTCATTTCCAATGCAATTAAGAAATCCTATAGTTTCAAAGTGCCTGACTCATGTAAAAGGCTCTCAATTTAAAAAAAAAAAAAATCATTTTTAGTTTTCCTGACTTTGGAGGAGGTTTGCCTTCAGTTGTTGCATAATTACCATGAATTTAACAGTCCTTCATTAACAATATGGTAATTTAAGTAAAATATCTTTCTATGCATTAAGTGTAGGTCACAGCTGAATTAAGGACTCCCAGAAGCCTCTGCTACCTGGCACAACCCATCACATCAAGCCTAAGTCAAGGTACAAGTAGAGCAGAACTTCATTCCAGCCCCCGCAGTGACAACAATAAAACGCTGAGAAAACACACTATCAAATACTGAACTCAGCATCAATTTCTGTTAATTACAGCCTTGTCAGCAACATGATTATTCAAACAGCTCATGCAAATGTTAATGAGTCCTTATTTGCATATTTATTTTTTCCTTTGTTGAAATGTCATTGATTATTACATTCTACAATGATGAATGCTGCTGATGATGTGCTCTGATATGTAATTAGTCATTAAGTGGAATGAATAGATCAATTATGAAAAAGGAGTGAGATTAAGAAATATCAAACAAGACCGCCCAATGTAACTATAGAATTTTTTTTAAAGGAACTAAAATAATTTCTTGGCATTTAAAGTGCAACATCAGTAGTTTTCAATAAATAAACTACTACTTTTCTGAGGTTAAATAAGATCTTCCACATGCACTGCTACTCGGGTAATCTAATTACAATAGCAGAGCGCTTTTGTGAAAACAGTAAGAAATCTGCAGAGTAACACGTAGGTTTTGGGGTTTGGTTGTTGTATCCTGTCCCTCCCCATTTTTTTTAAAGAAAAAAAATACAGATGTCTCAAAGCTGCTCAAGAGCACACCACAGACTACCTAATCTTTCAGCAGAAAGGAAAACAGCACTTGCTGCACTTGCAGCAGCCCCACTTTGTTCTCGAGGCAGAGACTTGTGCTGCCTTTTGCAACTGCCTGCTCTAACTACCCAGCCAGCGCTGGCTCTCTGCGGATGAAGGGGAAACGGGAGAGAAGAGGAAGGAAGGAAAAAAAACCCAACAAAAAAAAAAAAAAAAACACATTACTGCAGACCAGATGGGAACATTCCACATGACCAAACCAATCAATCACCTCGGTGGGGCGCAGGTGCAACACAGCCGTGTAGCAACACACCATTTCACAGTCTATCGGGCACAAACACATGGTCACCAATCAATGGCACCCCCAGGACCTGGGGGGGAGGCTCTCTCGAGCCTTACTGGTCCATGCCTGATGACTTCATAATCACACATCATTTCATTCACTGGAGGATACAAACCAGCATTCTAATAACCTTCCCCCGAAACCGGTCATGTTGTGCATATTAATAGAGTGCCGGGTAGAGCTGAACCACCAGCTCCACGCTGCAATCTGAGCAGAGCCTGCAAGAGGGAAACAACCTGAAGCTAAGAACTTCTGCCCGCGGAAGGACAGTCGGCTCAGACCCAGATCATGGGCAGCGTTATTCATTTTGCCAAAATAAGCTGTGTGTGATGCTCACACCTCTCACAAAGCACCTCTTGAACAACAGTAAGGGAGCAGAGCTAAAAGACAAAGCGGGACAGAAATCACTGGGAGAATGAGCTTCTGTACTTGGTGATGTGTGAGGCAAAAATTCGAACCAAACTGGACCATCCGCAATGAAAAAACCTCAAAGTTAAAACTTGAGGAAAAAAATCATCTATATGCTTGCCAGTAGTCTCAGTGAAATTCTGTTATTTATTTTAAAGCCAGTATCACGGATTAGTTTTAAAACAAGCAGAAAAAAAAAAAATTACACAACATGACATGATCACGCCACACCAAGACTTGAATCAGAGCACTAGCTGCTTTTGACTAGTTTGCAAAAAAGGGCAGTTACAAATGTTAATTTATGTTTGTATTATTGATGACTTCGGAGTATAATAAACATCAAGGACATAAGGATATGGACACATTTTGGCCAGAGCTTAATCACACCATACTGTGAAGAATTTGCACTGTCAAAAAGATACTCAGGAAACAAATATGAGCATCTTCTCCTGAAATTATATTATGCCTTGGGGCTAAAAGTCAAATGAGTTCCAACTGAAATGCAAAAGACTAAACAAATTATTAACGTGCACTTTTTACATTTAGAGTGCTCTAAGTGCCCAGGTAGGTGTGACTCCACCATTTGGTATAAAAGCCAAGACCTTCATTTTACTTACTTTTGTTTTTCTTGAATTGATTATATGAAGAACAGAGATCTTGAAATTATACAGTTAAATCAGGTAAATCTACTGAACCACCTCAGCTTTGTTTTCAGGCATAAATTGCCGAGAACTACTTGGAGAAATAAGAACAGCAGGTATCCTAAAAGTATATTTGTTAGGTTGCACTCTATAGCACTACATGGCCAAGGGTAACTCCTCCTTTCCCATCCGGGAGGGTGCACAGTCAGACTACAGTATACTTTAAAATCCATAAGGAGGGGGACAAAAAATAACGTCGGAAGCAGAAAGCACATTTTTTTAACAGTCAGAATCCAGATCGTCTGGGGATTTGTACTGTTGCGGGCCCTTTTTATTCTTCCCTTTGCGTCCTCCCTTCCCTACCTCAAAGATCTCTCACAAATGCACAACAGCATTTGCATTTTGCTCTCAATTCAGAGTCTCCATGTGATTTGCCTTTTCACAGGGCCAAATCGGAGCCCTTTAATCCAAAAACTCCCAATAAGAAGGTGGCAGACTTGGTGCTGTTAGACAGAGAAGCCCGGAAGGGTTAAAGAACAAACATAAGTAACATCAAAGGAATATTCACATCCTTTTGCCGAATTACGTTGACCAGCAGCAGATGAAGTACGCTCCCTCACTAGAATACAAAAATTGTTAATCAATAAATCATTAAATTAAGGGCCGGACGACCAGTTCTATTCTGGGCACTTAGAGAATGCTAATTACTGTACTATCTGGGGAAACTACAGTGTTAAAAATCAAAGTATCTTCTTTAATAAGATCAGATTTTTAGATTAAATCCAGCTTCTTTTATTTTAAAAGCTCTTGAAAAGAAATGAAAAATGTCATGTAATGAATTAGGTACTAATATTAGTCACAATTCATATGCAACACAGGGCAAGCTGATGGCTATGCTACAGACTTGACATCTCTTAAGAGACGAAGAACTAACAGCTGGCGACATTACAATGGAAAGGGCTGGGAGCAGTTTGACAAAGAATCTCACCCAAAATGAAGCAGCCTCAGTAAAGCTTGCCCTCACCTGGAAACATTAAGCAAGAAGCAAGAACAAGGAAACAGTCCAAACGTCCAGGCCAATCTGAGCACCCCACCTGCCTTCACTGAGCAAAAATGCTACATGCTTGATGCCGAGGACACACGTGTATCTGCTAGGGTGTAGGCCCCAGACACTAAGCCTCTTCTGAGCCTCTCTTCTCATTGACAAAGGGGGGAAAGGCATGGGTTTTTGCTTGCTTATGACATAATTATATCTAAAAAAGCTAAGATACAGAATCTGAAGGTTCAGCTCAACACATGGAAACTAGAGCACAAACAAGTTTATCAAGATCAACTGCAAAAAGACAGGTATTCCATGCTGGCCAAAGGTGGTACTGCTTGCAAGCAAGGGCATTTCTACAAAGGCAAAATGAAACAGAGAGACAAGTTTTAGTGACCTTCTGAAAGCAATTAAGAAGTGCACAACACCGGGTTCAGACTGCAATTGTTGTATGAATTATATAGCCTATAAGGCCATCAAGACAACAGTAACAGATTTTAATCAGTTTGTTCAATTGAGTGAAGGAGTCGAACAACAGTAACACAAGTTTTCACCCCTAAACAAACACCACATAACTTCAGAAGTATTTCCAATAGTGAAGGACCACAGTGAAGATTTGCCTATACTACGATTCTTACCTTTAAAAATTACAGAAGGGAAGTGATTAATAAAACATTATATACATTTCATAAATGAGTACAATTTATCCTGTAAGAATTAGCTTTGATTTACTAATTCACTAAAAATTAGACAAGCACTACTCCTTGGAAAGAGGGAGCTAAAGTTTAATGAGCAAAACAGTGAGGAGAAAATAACTTGTCAGAGCAATGGTAACTGGCTACAAGGTTAACCTGAAATGGATTGCTGCAAGAAGCTCTCACAATACCACAAATAGAGCAATAAGCAAAAGCAAAAATGTGCCAGAACTGACGACAGTTAATAGCTGAGACTGAAAGGGGTTTGTGATTTCTTGAGCAAAAATGGTTGAGAGGCAGTCAATGCAAATGTTATACTAATAACATATGCACATTTGCTCAATGTTAAAAACCCCAACTTTATACAATTCATTCAACAAATAAAACTGCAAACTGAAAACAAGGCTAAAATTAGGTATATACTTCCCTCCGTAAAAGCAATTTGTTTGAGCATTCAAATCCAAAGAAAATCAGTAACACTACTAAGAATGTTTTTTAAGTACTACAGAAACATACAAACCCAGCTAAACTGAATGCTTTAAAGTTCAGATACAAGCTACTGCTAAACTGGTTCCTTTAGTCATCTACACTGACATTACTCAGCTTTATCCAGGGTCAACAAAACCAATCCATTCTACATTTTGCCTAACTGTGTTCCTTATGGTCAGCTGTTAGCATCAAGCTGTCCGATCTCCATTCAGGCTTCACAGCTGGATCCATCATTTAAAAGAGAATATTAAACCTTGGGCAGACATACATAACAGCTTTGGACTTCAAAATAAGTATTTTATAACTAATCATGCTATACTGGCTCAAATAAAATTAACATTCCAATATGATTTTTTCAATGACACAGACCATATATATTAAAGAATTTTCAGTAGCTGTCAAAGTTGTAAACGTAAAAAGCTAACAACCCCCAAATTTTTAATTAAAAAATCTGGAAAAGGGCCAAGAATTTATTCCAATCATTAAAAGTCTTACTGCAAAGAAGAGTCAGAATTACAGTGAGGCTAAGGCTGGGTGGTGGTTTACTTTTTAAAAAGGAACAAGGAACATTTTGGGCTTTGTTGTAACAGTAGTTACTGAGTTGGTTCTTAAGGAGTTGATAACTCTTAAATTCTTATTAAAAAGAAGGATTTTTAAGAGAGAATGCCTACACCTCTTTATCTTTAAAGGTTGTTCTTGATAACAAAAATATTTTCCACAAGATGGATAATTTCCCTTAAAAAGAAAAAAAAGAAAAAAATCAATATCCTCAGGGGAAAAGGGGAAGTCTGTGGAAAACTTTTGATTTCAATTTGTCTTCCAAAATAGAAAATAGATGAACAGCTCTCCCAACAATGCTTATTTAAGCAAATATTTGAAAACAGTGAACAGAACAAAAAGGAGAAAGGCAGCATAAGTTCTAAAAAGTGGTTCTGTGTACAAACGCAACAGATGAAATACGGCCACCTAGTAATTCGCAGTTACATTTCCACCCTGGTTTTAGATCACTGCACAAGTCTGTTCATGAAGAACAGGTGGATTTTCTCAGGGGGAGGGAGTAGAGAAGGTACTCCCTCCTCGCAACAACAGACCTTGAAGAGGCTACGAAAGGAGTTAGGGACTCCACTGCTCACACGGGAAGGGGAGGACACAGGAACACAGACTGTCAAAAAGACAGTCAAAAGCACAAAGGCAGGAAGGGTAGGGATATAAATAACTCAGAAGGATAATAAAAACAAAGCTCAAAATAAAATTTACTTCCTGTAGTTTGTCACTTTGTATGTCCTATTGTTGACATACTATTTGTATTAATTTGCAAAAATGGGAAAGACACATCTTGCCACAACAAAATCAAAGCATTTTGGTTCAGACCACTGAAATTGGAAACCAAACAACTGGATATGAATTTAAATTTACCTGCTGCAAATGTTGAAAGCACAAATTGCAGGAAATCCTAAAAACATTAAGATATATTTTAAAAACGTTCTTCATCGTATGGTTCCCCCAGGTTCCCCATAGCAGATTTATGGACCCCTAAATGTAACAGTGGACCAGGATTCAGCATCTTGAAACTGCAGGTCTTATTACCAGCTGCCATTGCTCCTGTCTTACAAGCCAATACAAAGAATATATCCAAGAGAGGTACAACCAGGAAAGCTATGAAACACATCACACACATTACTTCATTAGCAATAAAGAGAAAGGGAAAAAAAAAAAAGAAGTTAAAAACAGGAGAACACATTTTGGACAGTAGCCTGCAGTTACAATCACTCAACATGATTTTTTTTTTTTTTTAAACTTCAAATGAAGTTATATTATTCCTTTAAAGCCCAACTAGTTCTTTTTGTGCCTTATTTCTGGTAGCAGTGCCCTCTGCATATATAAGGCATGACCCCTTTTATTATTTACAAGCAGAAATAAAGTGTGAGAAAGTTTGGATTTAGTACTTTCTAAACTGGTTACAGCAGACTAAGCTCAGATGGGAGGTGGAACAGAATATCCTTAGGGAGACAAGAGTCACCCCAGAGGCTTTGTGGGCAGAAAATCTTTAGGCAAAGTGATTCATCATGTGTGGCAAGATGACTGTGACATCTAAAGATTCTTGCCTTGAGCAGCATGGCACACGCTACAAGGGATCAGGCATTCTGAAAAGCATCCACACACATCTCAGAAGCTTCAGTAACATACACAAAAACATCCTTTTTATTTAAAACGTGTAAGTGAATTTGCTTCTTGCAGTGGAAAACTACAAAGCTCACCTTCAGCACAGCTGAACCGATGCTGCTGACCTAACATGGAAATAAGCAAAATTTTACTGATTTTTGTATTCAAACTTACTCTGTCAGAGTCTAACTGAAGGATGTTTTAATATCTGGCTCATATTCCTTCTTCCAATGTAACTAAGCCATAGCCTTGCAGGTTTGTTTAGAAGTTAGACAATTATTTTTCCACTTTAAAACTTATTTCCAATAGTGACTTTTACTATCCTCTTGTCCATTCACCACAACTTCTTGTTCTAACAGGATCAGAGAATACATTACTACGCCTCCACTGCAATACGAGAACAAACAGTTTTGATTTTCCAAATCTAGTGCACAGTAATCTGTCCTGTGAAGGAGAATAATTACTGTGTACACAGCACCTCTCTTCAGAATCTGCACTTGAAGACCACTCAGAAGATACTGGGTTTGAACATAACAAATGTCTGAAGCAAACAAAAAGGCCCACACAGAACAGAACAGACAAAACCACAAAAAACACCCCAGAGCGAATACAAAGAATGATACGCTGGTGTTATAGCCAAGAAAGTACCACAGCATAGGTAACAACAGAGTATAAGCAGCTTTAAAACTTTATTTACTCTATAGTTAAGATGAAGGAAACAGAAGGAAAATAGATCTACAAAGAGCAACACATCTGCACAAAACCACCCAAAAAATGGCCTTTTAAAACAGCCAAAAAAGTCAGCAGCCCGAGGAAGACAGACAAGCCAGGTAAAGGCAGGAAAAAAATCCCCAAGTGCAGCTGAGCGCGAGCTTGATGGAAGTGCTCAGGTGGAACGGTGTACTGATCCAGATGGGTGCATTCAAGGTTTAACTGCGCAGTAAAACTACAGTAAAATTATACTCTACTGATTTGAGGACAGCTGATTCTGTTGATTATTTTAGTACAAATTAAAGTTTACATTATTTTCTACCTCTGATGGTTTAGCATATTTGAAGGAAATAAATCGGACCAATGACACAGTTGCGTTACATTAGTAAACAAGAAAGCAACATGAAAGCACCATCAAGAAAACAGGACAGGTTCAGAGAAGGGTAGCAGCAGCTTTAAAAATCATAGCTCTCATTTCAATAGCAGTGCTGAAGTTGATTATCAAGGGAATAATGATGTTTTTGCACACAAGTTAAAAGAAGATTCTAAAAAAAAGTTAGTGGTGCCTGGATAACATTTTCTCCTGATGAATCACTGCCGTTCAGTTTGGTGTTTTATTTCACACCGATTTACTGGCATTTGCACTATGTCTCTATCATGAAACCACGCTGTGTCTGTGCTAGGGGAAGAGGGGGAGGCACACAAAACAAACTTGGAGGAGTACAATTGGCAGGGAAGCTTGCCTTCTTCGTATTGCAGAATGTCAACCAAGCAGTAAAGAGCCAACTAAAAACAGTATCTTGTGTTCAGGACACTCGTGGCTCCAAATTTTCTTCTGTGCAGATAAAATGAGATAAATCAATACAGA
Source organism: Porphyrio hochstetteri (assembly GCA_020800305.1). Lineage (NCBI taxonomy): Eukaryota > Metazoa > Chordata > Aves > Gruiformes > Rallidae > Porphyrio > Porphyrio hochstetteri. The sequence goes on along the minus strand of CM036915.1, from coordinate 6,125,570 downwards.
AAATTAAAAAAACCAACTGTTCTTCACCTTCACTCTGTTCTGAATGTATTGCTGAAAGCCCAACACATTTGTTGTGTATACGTAAGCAAGCGATCCTACATAAAATGGTTACTGACTGGAGGAACACACAGGGTTTCTCCTTCTGCCAACAAGCCATATTCCTGTTCATAGTTCGCAACAGTGGCACTGAACTAACAAAACACAGCAGCATTTCTCTTCTGGTTCCTCTCCCTTTACCCCCAAATACCAGAGGAACAGGTTTATTCTCAAATTGTTTAACAGCTTTACAAAGTTGTTGGGTTTTTTAACCATGTACCTTTTGAGCCATGTTTCTGGGAAGATGTTTCTAATGTAATAGAAACAATAAAAATGAAATAAAGAATATACACATATACTGGACAAAAACATTCATTACAGTTGTACACAGGGCTCAGTGCCAGATAGCTGTCAAACAAAGGAACAAAATCATACAGTTGTTTGGCATTCAAGGCTGAAATCATTGTGAAACATGCACTGTTTATAAATTGTCATTGATGAATAAAAGCAGTGAACAAAAAAAATTAAAGGAAATGCATCCAAGCACCAGAAAGACAAGCCAGTCATCGCTCCTCCTCCCACCACTCTCAGTAATCAAACAAAACAAAATAACCCCCAAGCCCCCAGTAAGCTGGGCAAGGACAATGTAGTGGTGCAAGGCAAACCAAGCACTGCATCAACACGAGTGACTACAGATCGTGGTCTCATAGCTCAACGCAAAGTACCCAGAGAAGTGATAGATTCAGAGACTTGGAAAAAAGGGCACGTGGATTTTCCAGCTTTGTTATTTATAAGTAATATTTTAAACATTAGTTATGCTAGTGACATTTATCTTAAGCTTAAAAATATCAATCCCAGAAGATGTGAAGAAAAATTATTTCAGTGATGGTAAAGTATATTAAGAGTCCTTTCACCAGAGAACATGGCACTGCTGAAAAAATATCACCTCACTTATCACTGAGAAAAAAGATGTAATTCATGTCAGGTGAAAGGATGACATTTCTCCTAGTACAAAGTAAGACAGAATTGTATCCCAGAAAATAAGAGCGAGCTCAGTTTCTGATCTTGCATCTCTGTATGAATTCCAGTATCTTTCAAACTTGAAGCTGTATAATAATACAACATATCTATATGGAAACAAAATCTCCTCTAAAATTAATGAAAAAAGTACTAATAAACATACAAAAAGAAAATCTAATTTTTTGACTGATAGGTAGAATATAAAGCCATGCTAAACATTTAACATAGGTTAACACACACAAGCTTCTGCAAACTCCTTTGAAGTTAGGGTGACATGATCAAAAGATTCTCTATATTTCATAAGACGTGACTTTTAAAGTAGGTAAGGCATATTTAAGATATACAGTTTTACAAGGGATTAATTTTTGTAAATCTCTATTCAAGCAGGTCAATCAGCCTGCAGTTTAAGTTGGAAAGTACCTCAAGATGACAAATAAATATAAATATATAAATAATTTAAGTAAAATCTGAAGGGGTGGCTTATAACAAACTAGCAATATGTGAAACTAGTTATGTCATAGGAAATTAATCCAGTCTTATTTGTCACAGCAAAATAAGGCAAATTTCACTTTGCTCCTACAATGCAGAAAACTTACTGAAAATGGCAGTACTCTGCAGTACATTCTACCTCTGCAGAACTTTTTAAAAACACACTACACATTTATTTACAATACAGACCCCAGGGATCAGCCTTGAAGCTTGCAAGACTGTTAAGAAGTAATACGTTACTCTCAAGACTTCTGCTTCGTTGTGTAAGAGGAAAAAATAGTAAAATGCCTTATATATATATTGCATTTGTGCCTCAAGTGCCAGGCCAGGCTTGCTTTAAAGGTCCCTATTACACCAGAAAGTAAACTAAACTTTGCCTACAGTTATTGTGATTTTAGTACTGCTTTTGCACATAATGTGTATAATCCAGATTTGAATTTACACATTTTACCTTCACACATTATGTATTTTCATATGCTTTGTTCCCAACTACCTTCAAGTATCACAGCTAGATTTCAGTGGTTTTGAGAAAAACTGTAAGATCAGTCTTGACTTATTTCAACAGTAATTGCTATATTTCTTTCCCATTCCCATTTCAATTAACCTTTTTTATTTCACCACTGAATTTAAGGCTACTGCTTTCTCTACAGGAATCAGCAGCAGTAATCCCAACCACTGTCAGTTCCTTTGATCATATATATAAAACAACATCACCTAAAATGATGTATCAAATCTCTCTCCTATTGCCTCTTCAGATGGGTGATGCCTGTGAGCATCTCCTCCGCCCCCCCGAAAAAACATACCCATAAAAACCCACAAACAAGCAAGCAAGCAAGCTAACAAACATACCCAAACCAGCAGCACCCTCTCTCTACCAAATACCATCCTGGTGCACTTTTTCCACACGTAAGGTAACAAGGTTTCTCTTTCTCAAAGTGACCCTCCATCTGGATGCCTAAGAAATAACTGCAGAACTTTAAGCTGACTTCCCAATGTACATACATGCACTGGGGTGACAGAAGCTGAACACTCATCTGAGAGCCAGTGCTGTTAGGCTTCGAAAAGCATAAAATGACAGCAACCAAGAGAGCCTTGCAAATAAAGCAAGCTATCACCATCGCTTAACTGCACGAGTTGCAGCTTCTCTGGTCTTCGGCACATTTCTGTCACATTAAAATCTTTCACCCAATTTTCAGAAACAAAACCTTGGTGCAATAGTGGGCTGAAGTGAAAGAGTCCAGACACTACTGTTAAAAATGAAATGAAAAATTTTGGTTTCTTCTGACAAAACTTGTTTCATTCATCCACTATATAGCTGAAGCATCACACACCTACAGCAGCTTGCAAGCCTAGGGGAAACACAGTGACCAGTCAAGAAACACACAAAAGCAATAGTATTAGAGGTCCAACATGCACTTAAAGAAAGAAAATTAGGTCTTTCATAGGCTCACTCATTCAATTTCATCTGTTTTCCTTCTCCCTCTGAGGTGTCTGTGTATCTAAAAGTCAGGTTTCCAGCAGCAACAAACATTCGACTCGCTAAAACACAGCCTCTGCCCTTAACAGCTTCAAATCATATTAACGCAAATACTACAATGCCCCAAATCACAAAAGCCACTTGTTTTGGCACAAGCAGCGTAGTTACAACATTTTGGTTGATCAGTTCATAATTTAATCACTGGATACAGGCTGCTGCATTTATTAAAAACCGGACTGCCAGCAACTGACAGGCCACAGCCACATGCACGCGAGAAGGGAAAAATTAATGGAATGAAATAGAGATTAAGTAAATGATTTTTATGCACCTGGCGATACGCAAACATCTTTATTGCAAAACAAAGACAAGCCATGAAAAATTACAAAATTATCTTTTAATCACCAGTGAGCTTTCTCCAGTCTCCTATTTGAACAGGATAATAGTTATTATGTAGATCCCTAAGCAACTGCCTCATGGGGAAGTTACATCACCAGTATGGGAAAGAATCACCCCCTCCTCCCTTCTCCCTGGAAAGGAGCTTGGCGCCTTCAGACAGACTGAAATTTAAAATCCTACAGCTTCACCCAGCTGATCCCATCCACTGGAACACATCTACAAGTGCCCAGGGATGGCAGGAACCACAGGAGAGAAATATGCCCTTTCAGCATTTCATGCACTGATGAGTCTTGTAACAGATAAACATACCCTACAGCAGCTAAACTGACATGTTATAACAAAGAGGAAATGCAAGACTTAAAAATTTCATCAGATTACTATTTATTCCCCTTTTCAGAGGCAGAGTACACTGTGAATAAATCAGCACTCAAATGTATCAGACTACATTAACGAAAAACCAAGCTTTGCAGAACAAATTTTGTCAGAACTAAAATATTTCAAAATTTAAAACCCACAGACTTGCACGTTTAGATTCCCAGCCTGGCAATTCAGAATTACTTAGTATGACAAAAATTCTGTGTTTGAGTGTGAAACTCTTTTGCAGACAGCAACATTTCTTCTTCCTCCAACATGATTACCACTAGGTTCCATGTTTTCTCCTGTTCACACACAGTGCAACACTACTGCCTGCAGGACAGCAGGACTGCAAATTATTCTTTGGGTCAGGCTGGGGGTTTGCAGAAGCTCCTGCAAGTCCTCTGAAGGTACCTGGGGCACTGGTAGCATCCAGTGAAACGGTATTGGCAGCTCTTCCTACTGTGGTGTTAAACCATGTAGTTCAGTGGCTTTTCAAGGACAGATTTCTTCACTTCCTGACATGCCAGAAAGAAAACCTTTCTGGTTTTTCTCTTGAACCGCAGCTCAGAGTAACCCTGCACACAACACTGATTTGGAGATTATAAAATACAGATGAACTGCTCAACACTCCAGCACACTCACTTAGGGAGCAGATCACTCATGGGAGGGGGGAAGGCCAGCCGTTGTGCACCTGCTTCCCCCGCTTCACCTTCCTGTGCCGGGAGCTGCCGAAGGCACAGGGACCAAGGCGCAGGGGCAGCCTCCTGCCAGTGGCACAGTGAGGGGAGGCAGAGGAGCAAGCAGGCAGCTGCGGCCTACCTGGAGACCCACACCTGAGCACCACCTGAGGAGGGTCATCAGGGCCCCTCTGCCGCAGCTGCTAACTAGGAAGAAGATGGAAGTCTCAAGGGGGAGAGCGCACAAGCGGACACCTGCTACAGCATAACATTACAAAGGACACGAGCTCCCTACCACATTTCTGGAAAGCCTTGAGGTATTACTGTATTTAAAGAAACGTTAGGAAAGCCATTTGATTGAAATATTACTGTAAACAGAAGGGAAAACTAAGCCTAACACACTCCTGTGAGCGAAAACCCCAGGGTAAAAATGCCCTGCACTTAGCACTGTCACTAAATGACTGTGTAATTTAATTTCCCAGAAACCCATTAGCTTTCACAAAAGGAAAATGAAGAGCAGATGAGAGCAATTCTTTGGTGTGAGTGGAATTTATTTAATGCAATACCTGGGGAAAAAAAAAAAGAAAGAAGAAAGAAAAAGGAAAAAGATAAATCTGAAACTACCAGCAAATACAAAACATTGCAACTCTAGAAAGCTTCAGCCTGCAGATCGGCAGCTCTGCACTGGCAGTAACCAGCATGGCAGGGTAAAGGTGTTACAGGTCCAGCTGACAAGAGCCCTGCCTCTGCCCAACATGAGACACCAGAGCCAGAACACAGCCAGATGCAGAAATGCCCCTAAAAAAGAGATTGCTAGCAATTAAAAAAAAGGGGGGGTGGGAAGAACACAGACACGACAAGGGCTCACAGACACCTCAGCTTATCTCTGGACACTTTATCTATTCATATAAGTAGATAAGTACGATTACCTGTAAGAGAGAAAGAAATGTTTGAAATTTAACTTAAGACTCTGCTCCGGGTTTGAATTTTTCATTATAAAACCCAAGGTACTACAAAATCCACATTAGACTTTTAGTCAATCTATGATATCATATAAAAACAGTGTCAATCAAGCAATTAAGCCAAATGACACACCCAAAAAGAAAAATGAACATTCTTGAAACTTAAATGTAAATTTTCCCTTTGCCAGATTCATTATATGCAATGATTTGGGAAAAAATGAATTAGAAAAACTCCACACTATTATCTGAATCAACAAAATGCGAAGCTTTATTGGGGTGAAGCAATGGCAGCACCTACTCTGGCAAAAGTAGCCATGAGTTTGCTTCTTGATATTTTTAGCTTTAATAATCAAAACATTAAGTGATTTGATAAAACGTAAACACAACACTGAAAATGCACAATGCTAGTTACTGTAACATAAATTTCAAGGACCTTTTCGAGCATGGAAATCCTTGCTACTGCTGGTGATGTATCATAAGAGCAGACCAGTATCCCTACACATTGTAGCTGCGGGTGACCTTGCACCTTCTTACAAAAATTTTCACTGAACTCTTAGCCTACAATAATATTTGACAGATAATTGTGCACTATGTGAAGTTAAATAGCCATATTTTGACAATTTTCTTTCAACTTACTGCCCAACTTCTAAATGCCCATCTCCTAAAGAGATGAACTGAAGGACTTGTCATAATCTTTGTTGTGCCCCTATTTTGTCATTTTCTTCTTTTAACATCTTCCTCTTTCTTCCTAATGGAATCTCTGAAGGATACAAAATATTCTGTCCCCACCATTCTCCCAGTGAATACCATTGTAACTGCATATAAATTATTTCAGATCAATCTTGCCATTACTCATGTCTCTAGAGATCATTTCCATTGTAATGCTTTTTTTATTCCATGTATTAAATTAGTAATGACTACAGAAGGCAATTCAAGGAATCTAACTATTATTTTGGGCAAATATAAGGTCTGCAACTCAATACTCACATCTGCCCTCTCCCTTCCTAAAAGGTAATTAAAACAAGATCCCTTGCAAAAACTCTAATGACATATCTCTACATAGAAACATAGAATGGTATGAGTTGGAAGGGACCCCAAGGATCACAGAGCTCCAACCCCCCTGCCACAGGCAGGGCCACCAACCTCAGGCCTGGAGCTACACTAGGTTGCCCAGGGCCCCATCCAACCTGGCCTTGAACACCTCCAGGGACGGGGCATCCACCACCTCTCTGGGCAGCCTGTTCCAGCCCCTCACCACTCTCTATGTAAATAACTTCCCCCTAATATCTAATCTAAACCTTCCTTCCTTTAGTTTTAATCCATTCCCCCTTGTCCTGTCATTGTCTATCCTTTTAAAGAGTTGAATCCCCTCCTGCTTATAAGCTCCCTTCAGGGACTGGAAGGCTGCAATGAGGTCCCCCCGCAGCCTTCTCTTCTCCAGACTGAACAAGCCCAGCTCCCTCGGCCTCTCTTCGTAGGGCAGGTGCTCCAGCCCTCTAATCATCTTCGTGGCTCCTCTGAACCCTCTCCAACAGTTCCACATCCTTCTTGTATTGGGGGCCCCAGATCTGGACACAGGTGGAGCCTCACGAGGGCAGAGTAGAGAGGGACAATCCCCTCCCTGTCCCTGCTGGCCACCCCTCTTCTAATGGAGCCCAGGATACCATTGGCCTTGCGAGCTGCAAGAGCACACTGCTGGCTCATGTTAAGTTTCTCATCCACCAGAATCCCCAAGTCCTTCTCAGCAGGGCTGCTCTCAAGAAGCTCTTCTCCCAGTCTGTATCTATGGCTGGGATTCTTCCGGCCCAAGTGCAACACCTGACACTTGGCAGTGTTGAACCTCAGTAGGTTCACCCGGGCCCATCTCTCCATCCTTCGTGTTTGCCATTTTAGTAACTAACTATTTACCATTGCTTGCTTCCTACTATTTCCTTCAAAATAATTTGACAATAGTCTCTAACTCTTCGATTCCAAAATTCTTTCACTGAAGTACTACTGAGTAAGAAAACTAGTCGTTTTCCTGAAGATTCCTTAGCTAAGGACTCAGACATTCCTTCATTCTTCTAATTGTATTTTAAAGTCAAATGCCTCTCCTTCTACTGAGAATAGTATTTCTCAAATTAAGTTTTAAAAGGCTTATATCACCTGTTCAAGAACAGTATCAATACTGGAAAGCTTAAAGAGGTTTCAGCTACTTAATGTGTTGTTTAAAAAAATGCCCCTAATGTTAATCTTTAAAAATACCTGCTGCTCTCTCCAAGCCAATCAAAGTGTTTCACTTACACTAAAGATTAGGCATAGGTATTTCACTAGTTTGAAAGATGCACTGGCAGAAGAACAACCATTCTTACAAACCCACACAATCTATCAAGTCAATTAAGAGAACTCTAAAAACAGAAGGGACCCCAATCCAGGTACTGGTCATTCATTCATGTGATTAATTCTCAAATGAGACTTCAAGTTTCACGCTAGCTCAAAAAGACCCATGGAATCACACTACCTTTGAAGATCCATGGAATCTAGCTTCAACTCAACAAAGCACTTCTTCACTCCTGCTGCCCCTCACTACACCTTGTACAAGACAATTAAACACTAATAGAGAGTAAAATAAGTGGGGTGTGTGTATATATGCCATCCACCAGCAAATCCTGTTTTGTGAAGCCTGATGACATGACACCCCACCCCCGGCCCAGAAGTGATTAAGCACATCAAGTACAACTAACATTCAAATAAGTCACTCTGCAAAACACCCAAAACGTGTAACTCTGCTTCCATTAGAGCGCGCCATGTTTTGTTCTTTCACCTATTTATTACAATAGTTTAAGAAATTTGATTAACAATTTGAATCATTCATAGTTCTAATTGCTGTAACAAGCTTCTACTCCCTCCCTCATAAACACCAGTCGATGTGTGTCTTGACTTCCCCACACTGTCACATCCCCCATACTGCTAATGCTAGCTTTAAACGAGTATCATAGCCATACCTAGCATGACACAGAACTTATTTTGTTAGGAAGAGGAGCAGGGTCACCACCTCACTAGAATACTAACAGAGGTAAGTAGTAACATCATCAGATGATAAGAAATAAATTAGTAACTACAACCGTGTAGCCAGTCTAAAGTCATCGAGTGAAATCCCATTCTCACACATTGACAGCTTCAAGTTATCTTGGTTGACAGGTCTTCAAACCTTGTGGCTAGCTCAGGAACACCCAGAGTTCTAAAATTTAACCCAGTTAAGCTGTTAAGAAATTAGTTAAAGAAATAATGAGAAAACAAGGACGTATACTTGTACATGGAACACAGAAGTTTTGCCTTTATCTTTTCTACCTCCTGTGGAAAGACAGATGCACAAAAGTAATGAAGTCATTCACTTCAAATTTTCAAGATGGACCAACAAAAATCCCCTTTAAGCTATATTCAAGAATGATCTGCTTTCTTCCTGGTAAGCAGAAGTAGTAAAGCTCAGTAGAATAAAGCCCAGGGAACAGTACAGCAGAAGATATGATACCACATGCTTTAAGAGTCCCAGCAAAAACTAACCTCTACTTCACGTACAGAGTACTAAAAGGCAGCATAATTACAGAGAAAAGAATATCATATCCCTGTGAATAGTTTTCTGGAATGTAATTAAACCAGAAAAGTGTTGAATAAGCAAAGATTATCAAGTCTAAATGGAGCTACAATACCACCAATATATCTTAGCCTGATTTTCTACATATCTCTATGGATACCAACAGACTACGCTGATGCCAAGAGGATTCAGTGGTTTTACTTAAAATACAAGCAACGGCCCTTCTTTTTTTATACTAGCAAATCAACAGGATAATTCTGGAATTCATTAGTGAAGAACACTAACCAATCCAACATAATAGCTTTACTTCCTCTGCAAAACACTTCAAAAAATATCTAAATGAATATGGAAATGCATCTTTCTGTGGCAAATTGTTCATTATTGAATCATTATCAACTCTTGTTAGACAAAATTTCTCTCTTTTGCAATGTACAAGATCATTAAAATGTTTGAGAGCTCCATCATGAAAGACAGTGGCACTTTATAATCCACTATCTCTTCAGGCAAATATGCTTATGGCTGAACATAATACACAAAATAACAACATCCCCTTGACACACAATTCTTTCTTTTAATGGTGCTCTTAAGTGTTGACAGCAATGGTGAAATATGTTGTTGCTCTTTCTTTTTTTTTTAAATAGTTTTTAACTATTTCAGAGATATGATAAAACATTGGGAAGGGACCTGTTTCTCAGGTCTTCAGCATGAAGCCCAGACACTCCACCGCTCTTATGAGACCAGTGAGATATTTCCTATAAGCTTGTCAAGTTAGTGTTCTTCGCCTTCGTCTCCTTTTAACCTCTGAAGACCACAGAATATTAAATCAATACATGAAATATCATCTACAGTAGCTAATAATATGGATATTTTCATTCTGTTTATGGGAACATGTCCCCAGGTTGATATTAACAAGCTGTGTAAATTTTGTCTAAAAAAAATCCAAAACAAACTTAAATCTCATTTTTCTTTTCAAACCCATAAACACAGATAGCAGCACTACATAGAAAACTACGTAGCTTTTATCACCTCTCTCTCTCTCTCTCTCTCTCCATACTTTCAGCATCAACTTAAGATATGCTGCAAAAATTCATTACGTGAAAGTATGATATACAAAGCCACATCCTACACTGTAACATGGGTGGAAAAGCCACAGGTGGAATACTTTTTAAACCATGCTTTTAGAGTTTTGAGGTGTACATTTCTTCAAGATCTATACTGAAATCTTTTTGTAGTTCTTCGCTGCATTATTGCTCCAACAAAATAAAATCCCTAAGTACTGTTAGTCAGTCAGCATTCTGAAACTATTTCAGTTCACAAGTGCTTTGGGTGACTGACACATACACATCTTGCAATTCATTAATTCTCTATACAAATCAACCTCAACTGAGTCTTCTTCTGAAATCTGTATTAATGGTATAATTCTATTATGTCTGATGAGAACATTTAGCCCTCTCTTCAATACAACTGAATAAACTAAGACAAAGTTGCACCAATCATTTTCTTAATATATTTAACAGTATATATAGTTTAGACAATGGATGGCTCAAAATAAAAGCATGAGTAAATGGTTTGCCTTTGCTCATACAATTTTTAAAAAATAAAATTTGCTATATATTTTTATAAAATAAAATCAGTATCCACTACAAAACCAAGGGCCATTCCACGTGTGCTAGTGATCAAAATACTGAAGAAGCAAAGTACCTTCGCTTTTAAGTCTCCTGTATTTAAGAGGACAGCATATCTGAAACAGCATTGAAGGGAAGCTCTACTCTGCTTTATCAAAATAACTAAGTGAAACTGCATTTTACCTTTACTGTCTTCAGATGCAAGTATTATTGATCAACTGACATGTACTTTCTCAAAGACTACAGACATGCTCATTTTAAAAATCACATTTTTGGGTCCATATATGAAGACTTAATCAATATTCTGTTTTCATCACTATCTGTGGCATATCTGCCTCTATTTCAGAGAAAATTAAAATAGTAAACAAAGACTGAACAAAGTAGAAAGATTTCCAAAAGAAATTGCAGACCACCAGGATTTGGATTTAGGTAATCCACTTAGATTACCATGGCTCTGTCTTAAAAGGACAATTCTGAGATCACAAAATAGGTCATGTCTACAAGACACAACATATGAGTGAAATAATGACAAACACAAAAATTCAGAACAAGCAGAGTAATACTCTAAGTTTAGAATAAAAGAAAAAAAAATCCCAAAACCATGTATTGGTAAACAATAAATATTTTGAAATAACATTTTCATGCTCCAAACTTAAATAGGAAGAAGAGTTGCAAACCACGTAATCAATACTAACACATTTCAGTAATACAAAATTGCAAGTAATGATGAAAAAGCTTTCAATACCTAAACCTGCAACATTGCACACATTTTACTTCTCAAAAATAGAAAGTGTTGGACATCCATGGTCCTGGAAGCGGTAACCACATTTGCCAAGCAAAATAGGAGTTTGCATCTATTTCTTAGAAGTGACAATGTTTCTAATGGAGCAAATACCAAAGAACTTATAAAATGAAAAAATAAATCAAGCCCTCAAATTATTAAGAAAAGCCTAAAATAAACTGGTAGGTAGTTCAAGAATCAGTAGCATTAGGTAAAAAAAATTTAAATACACAAGTTAAGAATTGCTACATGTATCTTCTCACCAAAAAAGGAAAATTCAGTTTTAAAATAATTGAGAATTTACAAGAGCACTGTAAAAATCAAATCAAAATATACAAGCTTTTTAGACCAACTTGAGAAAATCTAGGTGGTTCCGTTCATTCTTCTAAGAGAGTCCTGCACAATAACCTTTATGAGGAATTTGCCCAACATTAAAAGATTTCAATAGGAAAGTCAGTGTTGCTACGAGAGCAACTTCCAGATGCTTGACATGTCAGGCCTAGACAAGGGAATGAAAAATGTCTCTTTCTGACCAAAGAGGCTTTGAGGGGATACTCGTAAAGAATTACCTACTTACCCATCAGATTTGAGTTCATGAAAGGTGTCGGGGACAATCCTTCATGGGGCCCTAATCGACTGTCATTCAAGTGATCACTGTAATGAGGACTGTCTGCAAAACCCTAGAGACAAAAAAGACCAGAGTATTAAACAGATTATTTGGCAGCCCTGCTAATTGAGTGTAATGACACTTTCCTAATTAAATGTGCAGAGTCACAATTGGTCATTAATCACAAAAGTTGGCTTTTGGGTCTATCTCAGAAATGACTCCCTGCCCACATTTTACTGTCTTCTCTTTTTATTCCTCCCCCACCAAAAAGAAAACCCATAATTTGTTAATAAGCTGTGTCTTCACAGGCAACATTTTAAAAAATTGAGTAATATGGAGATTTTTGAATCCTCTTAGTGTGACGTCACTAACCACCGAGATAGTAAAATTAGTCTCAAGAACTTGCAACAGATTTTTTTTTCCCCCCCTTTAAGGTTTCTGTTAATAAAATAACACAGTAAAAAGGTCATGAAGAGTCACTGACATTCGGAAAAAACGTTGGTGTGAAGGACAAGAAGAAATTCCATTTCCCCTTGCAACCTCCTATTAGTGTTACAGATTAATAGGCATTTTGACACTATCACATTACTAAACAACATAGCTCACTGACAAAAGGTTTGCTTCCAAATACAAACAGCTTTGTCACCTGATTTGCAAAAAAGCATTCAATCTGAAATACTGTTTTACACTTTGCTAGCATTAGTACAGCCAACTTAGGAGTCAGGAAACTGCCTTCTTGAAACCTTACACCAAAGGTGTCAACACAGAAAACAGAGATGGCCAAGGATGCATATATTATTTAACCCAGTAACTTTAAACTCTTGTAAGTTTCAAAATGCTTCCAGCTTCTCCATCTAAAGGTATGAATAGGATATTTGTCATTCAGACTGATCGAATGTGCACTGAATCACTTATTAGATACCAAAACATGACAGACCTGGCACCCAAAATGAGACCTCCTTTGTAGCCAAAGTTTTGAAAAACATTTTGTAAACCTTCTCTTACAATTCCCACTTACTTCTCTGAGGCTGGTAGAGACTAAAGCTGAGATCTAATTAAAGGAGAGAGGAAAATTGTTCACAGCTACCAGAAACCATCCCAAGAGCCCTGGGACTAAAAAAATCATCAATCACTGAACATTTATCATTTTTTCAGACTGCAGGCTCACATTCAAGACAACATTAATGGGGCTGAAACAGGCCTCACTATCTTTGCAGGCGTGCTGTCAGTTCTACCAAAGGGCTAGTAACTGAGGGCTAAATAACTGTCAAATCGCTACCGCTGCTTATGGATGCATGTCACAAGTCTTGCTGCTATTCAGCTTTAAAAGTAATCTTCTGGGAGTCCCAACTCCCAAATGGATCTTTGGCTGACTTTATCTACTTCAGAATCGACGATACATATGTGATAGGCATTCAGAAACAATCTTAGTGACATTTACAACTTGGTTATGACCACAAGGGTGTCCTCTGGTAACCATGACCTAGCCCTGTCTGTCAGACAAGCAGCATGTAGCAGCAGCTGCTGAGGAAATGGAGTGGCTCCTAGCTAAGGTCACCACATGTGGTTTATTTTTATGCTGAAATGAAACAAAAGAGAAATTCTATCTGCTGAATAAAGAAACAAAAATTTGCAAACAGAGAACCAAAAAAACAACACTTTTGTCTCTCCGCTTGTACTCACTACTATGGGTTTTTAAAAACCTTTTTCCCTAAAACAATACTTCATCTATATTTAGTTTTTAAAAGAAACAAACTAGGAAGGACACTACAAATGATAAAAGAGAACCTGTATCACAGACACTCAAAAAGCAGCGTCTAGATGAGTCCCAGAAACTGAAATCTTCAAGAGATCTTTGTTTACAAATTAAATAAAAATGCTGATATATAGTAAAACTCATGTCAGACACTGCTAAACATCTTGATAAACAAACTACTGAATACACAGGATTAATAATGCTCCTCCCCACATCAATATTGCATATCTCCCCCCTACACCTCCCAGTAGAAGAGTCAGAGAAGTAGGCGTGTCGTTTACACCGAAAGGAATGCTCTCCCTTCTACCATCAGAACACCTTCAAATAATCCTTTATCTCACATCCCTTTCATATCTACCCTCAGTTTCCCAGAATGCATTTGCATCCAATTATCGCAGCATAAAAGTTATATTTCTACACCACAAGACAAATCAGCTACTTTATCTACCTGAAAACAGCTCCAACACTAAAGCCATAGAAAACAGAACATTCACTATACAGGGGAAAACATACTAAGGCACATGCAAACACAATTGTTTTTCCTGCACTTGAATTCAACTCCTAACTAAAATTAATTGCCAGGCATTTCATTCTTTGTCATGCATTACAGAATTCACATTTCTGCAGAGTAACCTCTCTCAGCCTTCACCTACAGCAGACCTGCATAAAGAAGTCTTAACTTGGCCACCATCCTTGACACCAGTTATTTAGTCTTAGTAAGGAGTTATGGATTATCAGCTCAAGCACCAATTTTGTTCAGGATTAGAAACCCTGGGCTGATTCCCACATAACTCACCCACACTCAATGAATACAAACTAACCACAAACACACACAGTTTTGCTTTAACAAAACTTTTTTTGCACTTGACAGAAGCAAATTAAGCAGAATCAGAACTCTGAGGGCAATGATTTAAATTACATAGAGTTATTTCAGAGCATTCCTCACATTTAAGCTGTATTTCAAGTAAAATGTCATTCCTGATACCATTCCTTGATTTTACATCTGTATTGTTAACTTACAGAATAAACAGCATAAAATTCTACTGGGAAGAGTTGTAATCAATCACAGATGAAAACCTGAGAAGCTTCCAATAGCTTCTGAAAAGCTACTGGAAGCTTCTAGTCATACAATCAACGCTTAAAGAAAAGGTCTCTAACAAATATGGTCATGCAAATTGACAACATATGTTTACTCCTTAAAGAAGAACGCAGTTGAGAGTCTTTAAAAGTGTCTGCAATACCAATAAAGGATAGATGTTTACTAAAAGGTACGTCCCACCTGCGTGACCAACAAAGAGAAAACACCATCCACTGGCATCCAAACTCATCCCTCATGACAGAAGCAACAGGAGATATATACACACACACACACAAATATTTCTATCAATGGCCGTTATCAAATCCATGTTTTGAAGACTGAATAATATAGTGCCATATTTCATCATTCATACTTTCTGAGGAGGACTCAACTGATGGTAGCTAGATTGATACAGGTTCCCAGCAGAAACAGGAGCTAATTAGTTATCTGGAAAGGAAATCTTCATCTTGGGAAAAACTATTTGATGATATATATTCTGACCTGAGTCCTTTGCAATAGGCTGTTGACATATTTTTCTCTGGACTATAGGTGGGCTTCCAAAGCCCCTGGGAGGGTCACTACCTACTGTTACCTGCAAGGCAAGTCTGTCACAGAAAGGTTGGAAGTGAACACTCCATGCCAAGTTCACATCCCCACTTCTGCCACCCTGCTCCTCAGCAGCCATAGGAATGGATTAGCAGCTGAGTGTGCAGTTTGAGTATTTAACAAATAATTGGCAAAAAGTCTGCAAAGTAGGAGTTACTAGACAAATTTATTTCCTGTTCTGAGCACCCTATTCTGGAAAGGCTGCAAACAGCTTGGGGCATTTTTCTCTTTACAGAAAAAAACTGGTTTTGAATATTAGATGCCATAGCAGTAAACTCATAAACCATCTCATGAGTTCTGACTCTCATATAGCTACTGGTCATGGTTCTGGCCAGGTCACAGTAAACCTACAGAGTTAACTACAAATACAAGCTTTAACCTTCAAGAAGGAAGGCAATAATTTTCCTTCTGTATTACTATTACTATATCCCTAATAAAGTCTAAGAAGGGTCTACGGAACTGTTCCTTACAGCATTTTGTACTGTTGTCACTGTTCATTTGACAACAGGCCTCTCTTGCAATTTAAGTCCCGCTGCATGCTTGTGATCAGAAAGACAAAGTCAGATATGTCTACAAATAAAACAAACAAGTACTGCCTACTAATAATACCTGTCATGTAATACAGTTAAAAGACTAAAACTAATTAGTTCTCATTTTACTGAGCAAGAGACTCTCACTGTTGAACATTTTATTCATTTTCAGGTATTTGGATCAGTGATGTTCTCAAATCATTCCAATAAATTAAGTCCAATTTAAAATTTAAAAGAACCAAACAACACAACAGTTGCAACCGTTTCCATTCCCACCTCTTCTGGGTAAGGTGCCCCAAGTATCTAATTGATTTAGGCTTGATCTGCATCAGGAGGATTTTTCCATGCAAAGGTATGCTAACACAGTCAAACCAATTGAAAACCTGAAACTATTTACAAGATCCTAAGTAGCAGTACACACAATACCTGAAAATTATCTTGCAGAATGAATTATTCTAGAAGATCCAGAAAAGGCAATGGAAAAGAAACTTAGTAATTATTTTCTGAAGTCACACCAAAATTTGTGCATGCATAAGCAAAACTGTACTTCTGACCCTCATTCAAGTTGCAGGTTTTCTGAGTTTGTTTTTTAAATATGTACAACAAGCTATTTCCACTTCAAGATAAAATTTGAAAAAGATGAAGGAGATGCTTAACTACATGGCACATTTTTCCTGTGCATTTATTGACTTCATGGCATAACTTCTTCCTGTATGGTTAACTACCCCACAGCATTTTATTTGCTCAAGTCCACTGAAACAGAGACAAAAATTTTTTCTTTGTTTCTCCTCCCTCATCCCCAAGTCCTCTCCTATGCAAGTCCCTTGGCATAGATCAAAACCAGAACCAGTTTTGGTGCATGACCAAGCTGCCACATCAATAAGTTGGCATTTACATTTTAACAACTTACAATACAACTCAATTATCCCCTTTAAACTTAAGACATTCAAATTCCACTAAAATGAATGATTGATTTCAGCTCGATGTGGCTACAACCAAAAGATTAAATTTCATGAATTCTACTTCTGATTCCTTGAGTTTTAGTTTGGCTGACCTTCACTAAAAACTATTAATTGTTTTAAACTCAAGAATACTCAGGTCCCATCCAAGCTAAATTTGGCTATGATTATATAAATCAAACAATGGTCACCTAAATGCCTAATGTGTAAATGAATGATGGTGAATCTTCTGCTGAAATCCACTTTAATTTGGATTATCTGCCTCTCCAAACTAATCTCAGAGTTCTAAAGACAAGCAAGAGGGGAAAAATACAAGGCAGAGGAAGTGGGGGAGAAAGCTAGACTCAGAAAAGCAAGACAGATGGACAGAAACACAGAGACTGACTACACCCGGAACATTGTGGTGAGTCACTGATTGAAGATTAGACAAGAGGCTCTGGGCAATAGTCATACCAAGGTGTCTTAGCTAATTTAAAAGATTATGGATTATGGGATCATGTATGTTTCCAGAAATAAACAAGCATTTTATTTTGGAATGAGTACTTTCCATCACTGAATCTAAGAATTCGACAAATGCTCCTAGAGGAAAAAAAAAAAAAAAAAAAAATAGATCTCTCCTCTCTGCAGGTTCCATGTGTGCCATCTCCCAGCCTGCTCACAACAGGCAATACTGCAAATCCATCTTGCTTTATTGTGTAAAGAACTCGTATAATGTGTCTTAAACCAAGGAGTGAATGTAGTTAGCTGTTGGAGATAACCCAACTGCACAAGAAACAAGGAGCCGTACAGTTTCTAGTTTTAGTTCCAACTCCCTTTCACTCTCAGCCAGTTTTAACCTTCCACGACAACACCCTAAAGACAGAAATGTAGCTTTATACGTTACTTGGTCACCTGCTATATGGGGAAGGGGGGAGTGGGAGAAGATAATGCTAACCCAGGTTTCAGGTATTATTGAGAAAAATCAAGAGAGCTTTCACAAGTACCCTCCCAATGTCACCATACGTTATGTGCCTTCTAAGAGAGCTCTACAAATATTCATTAGCTTATTTCCACATTCCAAATTGAAATAAATAAAAACTATGCATGCAGGAATAGACTATGAGAACAACTGAAAGCATAGTTTGTTTATTAACCTGGTAGAGCTTTGGAATGGGAACGTAACACATTGAACAAGGAAACTGTTTTGAAATAACCACCATTTTCTCCAGTTCTAAATCCATTTCCAAAAACTTAGTGAATGATGAATCTGATTTAAACAGTTAAACCCTATGGCAAATTACACCCTCCCTAAGCTCATGAGAGAAATATCAACATGATACGTAATGGGACAATTCCCTGGCCACATGGAAAATTAATTTGTGAACAGATTCCAATGCTAATTTCAATACAATAGGTAGTTGCAATAAAACAAAACAAAAAACCCTTCTCCAATATAGTTCATATGACTGAAAACAGTTTTTTCTGGCTCTTATCTAAGGTATAAACCAGGAAATAAGGTAATACATAAGTATATATATACACAACAAATGCTTAAAGACAATACTATGATAACCTAACTAAAGCGTTTGGAACTTAAATATCAGAACTTGCTGTGAAAAGTGCTGCCCATAAATCAAATTACAAAGTAAGCTGCAATTGTGAAAGTGTCCTGTGCACTGAATATGGGATATTCAATTTAGGCTTCGATTTCACACTGAATCATTTGCTTACTTATGGAATATATCAGGAAAAGCAAATAACCAGCTGAAGAGCCACCAAACAACCTCCCTCCCCCGCAATGGAAACCAGAGGACAAAAAGGACACAAATATAACAGACTTGGTAACACTTACTGTATTTCTGTGTCCCTCTTGTCTTGTTTTGCTATTTAACAGCTTCCTTTCTTGTTATGTACCTGAGATTAAGAGGTATAAAATACTATTTCAAAACCTGCTATCTCATTGCTATTTTTTTTGACTTCTTTGCAAATTAAAAATACTAGTGGTGGTAGAGGGAGGAGAATAGTTTGGGCATACAGTATTTCAGGTTCCAATTAATCTCCGAGTATTTCACATACAATAGAGGGCATAACCTGTTGACACCCTGTTGACTGATGCTACAAAACCATCTAAATCTAGCATCTTGATCAGTTCAACTCTGGCTTCAAAAGTTGATACATAGCAGTTACATAAGCGAAAAAGAGGATAAACTGCATACTCAGAACTGAAGCTAGATTCTATGTTAAATCAGGTCAAAACGTACACTCACAGCTTTTAGTGTGACATACATGCTGGAAGATACTTAAAACACCCACAGTTCAGATTTGGAAGAAAAATACCTCAGTTGATTTATGCTACATTTTTTAACAGTTAAAGTTAGTGTGTGTGTATATATATGAAAAGCCTATGGGGCAAAGGAATGTCTTATGAACAGTATTTTTAGATTTGCTTGATTTGGAGACAGCAGCCTAAGAGATAAAACACTGACTTGCTCTTCTTACTGTAAAGACATGCTACAAAAAAGAAAAACAACGAAACAAAATCACCCAGAGCATTATTCTTCATGAAATAACAGCAATATTCAGTCACACCACAATAAAAAGCATGGTAGAAAAACGGTTAATTATAAGACAATGTTTGTCCCCCAAAAAGTGATTGTATTAATTTGTTCCTAGGTTAAGAGCATAAGTTACAACTCCCAAATAAAAAGGGAAAGTTAAAAAGGTTCGGAAGCATCTCATAACAGGAACACAAAACTTTCAAGTGCTACGGGACAAGATGTTACTGTGCAGCAAAATGCTACTTGGTTCAAGTACCTCAGAATTCGCTTCAAAGAGCTCAGTAGAGCAAGGCTTTCAAAAAGCAGCTTTACAGTCCTCTGCAACATACACTAAGAGCCAGCTACCCTTCTAATGCAAGGGATTATGAACACACACAAAAATATCTCTAGCTCTCTATCACTTATCTAAGGGAGGGACTTGCATACATGAACCAGGAGACATTCACTGAAAAGCCACCACTGTTGCACATGTAAGAATAAAAGCAAGATTGGAGAGTTGCAAGAGAGAACAAGCACCACGAAACAGAAAATTCTGACAGAGTGTTGTATACGGACTTCAGCATAAGGGAGAGTGCACCAGCACTCTGGAGAATTCCACTGCCTTGCTAGTTACATTCCTGAAGAAGTCCTCTACAAAAATAAAAGGTTTCCTACTTTTTTCTCCACACACACACCCCCCACCCCACCCCCCCGATATATTTGCAAAGGATTCATTTTTCTAACAAAACACTTGGCCTATGCAAAAGAGATTTTGCACCCAGAAGTCACCAAGGTCTCGCTTTGTACCTTTTCACAAATTTAAGGTCACCACAGCCAATTCTAATACAAATAGTCACCACTGTCTCTGTGTTAGAGCACTATTTAACATTATAGGTAATGAAAAAAAATGGCTCAAATAAGGTTGTCTCCAGCCTCCAGTGATTCTCAGTCTTCAATGTTAGTTCCAAACACTATTGAAATAAGAATATTTTAGCTTCTACTAAGATACTACCAGAGACTCTTAAAATAAACTGCTATAGTATATGAGAGTAGGATCTTCTGTGAATTTAATCAAAAGATTAAAATACATAAACAAACACCCCACCCCAAGCACAGGAATATACGTCAAGTTTTCACAGTGAAAAGTTACCAATATGTTTTCCCCACTTCCCCAAAAAACTGTACCCAGACCAATGTTCTTCAACAATACCATGAATAAATCAAAAAGAGTGGGTGAACAGAGACTTAGTAACATTTGTTGATAACAAAAACACCATTTTAAAATAATCCTAACTAAATGCTAGTTCAGTGGCAAAGCAAAGTTCTCCATGAAACTGGCAGTACAAGAGCAGATAAAATTTGGTGTAAACAAACACAAAAGCAGCATGTTAAAAAATAACTCAGTGTCACAGCAGTCTGGTAAATACTGCACAATGTAAGGAAAAATATAGGTTTTTTACATGGATTTGAAACAATATCACTTCCTAGAACACTGGCAGTCAAAAAATGCAAGACTTAGTGAGAAGTGAGAAAGGAACAGAGAACGAAAGTATCATTATGTCATGCAGAAATTGATGGCATACCCTCATCTTTACTGCATGCAGCTGTAGCCACCCTAACTCCAAAGTTATACAGAAGAAACAGAAAGATTCAGAGAATGGCACCAAGAACTAACCACAGGTGGGGATAAGTTACTATACAAGCAGACACCAATAGATAACGATTCTTCAATTTGACTGAGGAGAAACATAGGAGTGGCATGTACAATAAAGATGTTGGTGGATGGGAAAAATAATTATGAAGTACATCAGTTACAACCAATCATTACTATTCAGAACATACGAGCATGGTAGAAATCAGTTAAATCACTGGTCAGCACACTTAAGACAAAACTGTCAATATTCTTGCCACAAAATGCTTGAAATTGTTGCCAAAACTGTAGTCAAAGTCCAAAAGCCTCACAACTCTCAGAGAACAAGTCTACCAATAGCTATAAGAACAACATCCAGAAGTTCAGCTCTGTCCAGGACACATCCTAACCCCCTAAGCACTGGGCTTAGCCAGGAGAGTACAACAGTGAAGGTAGCAAAATACCTGCCCTACACTTTCCTTAAGCATCGTTGCTGGACACCACCAGACCATCTATACTGACCTTCAGCAGGAGTTGGGAAAGGAAGATCTCCTTTAGCAAGTCTTCCCCCATCTTTAATTAGCCTTTAACACATATGTACTTAACTATAGCCAAATTACAATTCCATTCAATTGATAACTGCTTATCTTTATGTGCCTTTGGAAATTCCAGGCAATACTGGGCCAACAACTTAAATTCTTAAATAATTTGGTCACTATATTGTGACCTTTAAAGGAAAAACTCCAGTAGTCATCTGGACACAGATTTAAAACAAAAACAAACTGAAAAAATAGCACAAGATGAGGAATAGCAGGTACCTCTTGAGGTTTCAACTTCTCTATGTCTGTGGAGAGGTCTGAGCTTTTTCCATGAAGGCTGCCATTCTCCTGTAAACAGGCAAGTAGTAAAAACAATTAGGACAAGAACAACATTCTATATTGAAACTATGGGGGAAGCACTGGATTTTGAAGTTGAACTCATAAGACAATTATAACTTATTTAAACTCTGTATGTTAATCACCACAAGGAGTAACAGAAGAACATAAAAGGCTAAGTGTATCATTTGCCCTGCCTCCTAAGAAACTCTAATTTATATTCTTACAATAGACCCACGCTTTAGCTCTTCCCCAGTCATCTGATCTGGCAGAATATGAAATAGCAGTCTGAACTTATCTTTACTCAAACTTTTGAGCCAGCAATGTAATGTGCCTCATTAGTTGAAAGAAAACCAAACAAAAATAAAGACCATGTATCTTATCCAAAATTTATGTATGCAAACTTGATTTAGACTGGTAAATGAAGTCCAGTGCTTTTTTTGGGTGATTTTAATGCAGAAGAGAGCTTCATTTGTTGCACATTTTTGCAGAAGAACATTTCCATGGCATGAATTAGCCATTACCAACTCTATATACAGACAGTATATATTTCTAGTGTTCATTACTTCTCTGGGAAAACACACCAATTGAGTTTTCCTCTAAAGAAATTCAAATAATTGAAAGGACATCCCAGGCAACCACATTGCTCATTGTTTCATGCAGGGACTCTACAGATAAAGTTGGGGGTTTTTTCCCCTCCCACTATCAAATTTTTAGGTGTACTGAAGGCCTGGGTAAAGATCTGCATTCATTGACCAAACCCTCTGAATTCCTTCAGATAGCCATTTCACATCGATTCTGCACATCTTTCCCAAACCCCTGGGACAGTCTTTCCTTCTTCCTCAGTGCATAAAGATCATATGCTGCATAAAACCAAGCAGCAACACATGTTTTGTAATCTTTCAAAGCCTAGCACCAGGGGCTGATGCCACCCAAACAGCCCAACTACACCAAAATCTCAGGAAAACCTAAACCTACCAGCATCCACTACCTGGTCAGTGATCCCATCAGGAACTGCTGCCATAATGGTGCTTCAGGAGTGCAGAGCCATCAGATCACAGCTAAGCTGACCCCATGAGGACATTTTATGGGCAGTCCAATGCCACATTCTGTGCCAACTTGCTCTGAAATTTCTATAATTCAGCATGTTTTAAAAAAACCTGTATTTTTACAAATGTCTTCCTACACCACCTTTCATCTTAAAATAATCTTTCCCTAGAATTTAGGGCTATTGGGCATTTTTTTCCTCTCACAATTTCTGATGCTGTTAGACAAGTAAAACAATTCACCAAGTGAAAGAGACTTTATCACCTCAACACAATAGGAACAAATATTCCCCCCCACCACGCCCCGCCAAAAGAAGGGGCAAAACATACACAACATTTTCAGGAGCCAGAGGAAAGAAGTGATCCTGATTATTTCATTTCTAGTTTATAAATCAAGAAAGCTTGCGTGCAAGTATTGGGTCTTCTGTTCCACATTTATACTGATGCACACAAAATCGTACCATTACAAAAAAAACCCCAATCACTAAATTCAGCCACAAATACAAGCGGGGAAACAAGTTTACATGCAAGCATTTCAAAGCCTCTAACTTTCAAAAAAAAAAAATCAGACAGCATTAACTAGCCATTCTCTAAAATTAAACACTTTTTTCAGTGTATTTAGTTTCAATTAAGAAAGACCTATTAAAACACTATGCTCCAGTTTAAACAAAAAAGAACATCTTTTTTTAAAAAGCAAAACAACAAAAAATACCACATTACAAGCTGTAAATAACTGGTGCTTCACAATGGACTCTCTTCATCATCTCAAATTACCAGCATGCAAGAGAAAAATCCTCTGCACTCAGCCAGCAGAGGAAGAAAAACCTCAATAACATTCTGGGGATAGATTCCATCAACTCTTAACAATATATTCACTCTGGCTACAGTCCAACTGGCTTTAGCTGAAACTGTCCTAACATAAATCGTGATTCAGCAAGAACTGTTTGCTGGGAGGACAATTTTTTTCTGTCTCCTTCACTTCTTTTTTTAAATATATGAACTATTTTAAGTCTGAGTTACAATTGCTGGGGGAGAGAGACACTCAATATCTTTAAGAATGTAACATCCCTCTTTTCCCTGAAGTCTTCCATAGGTCTTGAGACAAACCTACATATACATGTGCTTTTCTTGGATACATCCAAATAGCACCAGCTTCTTCCTATGATTGTAACTTCCCATAGAGCTCTATTAGAGCATTAACACCTGCCTTTATTATCAACGTTAGGGTATAACACCATAATCTGTGGAGAGTTTGATTCTTGATCAGTGTTTAAATTTCCTAGTCATCAGTCATGGTAAAAAACCCGACAGACAAACACCCAACAGTGCAAAACAGCAAAAAAAAAAAAAAGAACTAAAAAGATGATTAACACACCCTGACTTTACTTTATTGGAATGTTAGCTAGCAGATCCACCAATATAAAATGTTATTTAAAATAGCCACAGCCAAAGAATAACAAGTCCAAACTCCAATTAAGTCAGCTTAACTCAAAATTGATTACAATTGATCAGCATCATCATAAATTAGTGTCATAACACCAAACAAACAGAATAAGAGTTATGGCTGCGCAATAGGATTCCATTTCAAATGTAGAAAAGGCACCTAAAGGGTGGGCTTCATGCTTCAGATTACACAGGAAGTTTGAAAAGCACATCTAATTTCAATGTTGCACAGAAATACTTCTGCAATGCAAGCTCTATCTTTTTATTAAATTTACTTATTAAAGACCAATAGAAAAAATAAGACTTCACAATAAATCTTTCTAATGCTCTCTTCCAAAGTCAGGCAGAGGTTTGAGCAATGTTCTGTGAGCTGGACAAGACCCTGCAGCCTACCCACTAAATTCCACAGAAAGAGAAAGCTGCAAAAGCTGCAAGAGCACTCTGGCTCAAAGGTACTGGAATCCAAACAGATTAGACTAGGCCCGTCACTTATGCTGTATATTTCAGCAATTAATTCATTAGGTCCTTAGCTCATTGGCTTTTTAGGGAGTAGATATTCATAAAAAGAAAATTGAGTAGATGAAAGGGAATGTGATTTACTAAGGGGAAAGCTTGCTTTTGCCCACTGAGTTGGGTTTTAAAAAGGCGATGTTATTTTAGGATATTAGATACCATCTAAACCCTTTAGCTCAATAAAGCAGGATGGATGAGGCTACAACAGGAAGAGGAGGAAGGTATTTAAAAAGAGAAGCCTCTCTCCAACTTCATGACACAGCACATACTATAGCTGGCTAACGTTAATGGAGAGGCAAGCGTTCCATACGCTTTGCCAATAAATCTGCTCCTGAATAAGTAACATGACTTCTGTTTTCATTTTCTTACCACGGGGTAAATAGAACACATTTTCATCATTTAAGGACAGAGTTACATACAGAGTTTTTTTCATAAACTCTTAGCCTACATATTTTTTTAGCCTTTATAGCATAAAGCCATTAAATTCTCTGAAAGATGCTATTGTATGTAGTTAAAGGAGATCACCCTTCAAAACCATTGCCTTGTTCTTACTGCCGATTTTCACTGTGCATTCCCATAGATTTGCACTGTGAATTACTACATGGGAACCTTACCCTTGAAGATTCATATGAAGGACTTGGCTGGCCACTTGTTCCCCAGGATGTGGCACCTGTTCGCTCATCCATACCTAGCAGTAAAGAGAAAGATACAGACATATAAGAAAAGATACCAAAAGCAGTATGTTCTCTGATGCAACTTGAAAGCAAACACATCCGCTTCCATACACTTATAACAAAATCATCTGTTCCATATATTTAAAGCAGCATTTCTAAACTCAAAACTTAAAGATGAACAGTTTCCTTGTTAATGAAGCTGGCTACAAAGCAACCTACTCATTTGGACACCTGCAGCTGCTGAAAACAGGAGCATAAAAAGTCAAGAAGATGTGCCAATCTGCAGTGTCTACCCTACCCAATCCATAAGAAATTAGCATGAATAACAAAACAAGCACAACGATGTTAGTCTGGCTTTTTGCACAGCCTGATTTATCCTGCACATCAAGAGCTGAATATTGAGGCACATACTAGTTATCTACTCTTTGCTTTCACGTCTTGCTTAATTTCACACATTTTATAATACTTATTTTCCCTACCTGGTCTGTACATGACATGCAAGATATTTTAGCATAAGGGGGTAAAAAGGCAAGACAGACTGGTTATGTTTCAATGGCTTAATAAACCCACAGAGACTCACGGTGTCTGCCCTACTAAAACAGGAATCTTTAACTCAGTAACGGTTCTTTTAGAATCGGTTCCTTTTATGCAAATGCAGTTACAGCTCAAAGGAGAAAGAGGAAGGAAAAAATAGGGAGACCTTTAAACTCAGTATCAGTGTGTATATATATATATATCCCATGTAATCATCAAGACAACAATTAGAAATATCATTGCCAACACTCCCTACAGTTGCTTGCTATTCAAAGTTAATTGGACAAACCATCTTTAAACCACACTCCAAAACAATTAATTGTCAAGGTACCTGAATTCCTAGCCAAGTCATTCACCTAGGATAACACTACTACTCAGTAATTAAGTTTCCAATTTTTGCTATCACAAGATTATTGGCTTTTTAGAAAAAGTGGAGTATTTCCATCCTAAACTGCAGACTTAAACACTCTGGCCTACAAAACACAACTCATTAGTTCCCTGTCACCCAAACACCTCTATATCAGAGCTCTGATACAGAGCACAAATTCTTTGTGATGCATAGTATAAACTGTTTATGAAGTTCTAGAATGTCATAATTTATAAATAAGAATTGTTACAATTCATAAGAGCTGAGTGCAAGTTACTCCATACAACCATCCTTAAATCCTTACTTTATGTTGCAACTACAGAGTCTTCATGCATCTCTCTCCAACTGGCCACACTACAAAAAGAGCTGCAAGGAAATACTGGAAATAGCTACCTACAGAGTAATAGCACTGTAATCATTATTTCCTTACAAAAAGTGTTTTGTGAAGCTACAAAAATTGCTTTGGCCAAGACAGCCCTCAGAAGGCATGTTAAACAACGTACTGTACAGTCACCCAGATGAAAACACTAGGCACCTTTTGTGTACTGCAGGGAAGATCTCCAAGGCTGGAGAACGCTCTTAGAAAATGCAAACCACCACTGTATTGAGCCAGCACTTTGGAAGTTGGTTGCATTTTGCAGCTGACAGCATTGTTGTTCCATTGTAACTGGTCCAGGAGCTGAGTAAAAAGTCGTGGCTGGCACTGACAAAGGCAAAAGTAATCTTTTGGCACAACTGACTCTTTTCTGACAGAAACAACAGCACCAGTAATCCAGTGATTACCATAACAAGTCTTCCATTGCTTTAGCTTCAAAAGAGACACGGAGGTGGGGGTGTGTAAGAAAATCAAAACTATCTTCTTACAAGACAAAGTCTTTGAGAAAGTCTAAGATACAGTACATTATAGCAACCCATTTTAGGTCAGCAATGCTCAACCAGGAAATCAGGTACATGTCTACAGTGGTGCTCAGGAAGTCTACTCTGGCTTGCACACAAATGTTTTTCCACCAATGATAGATAGGTGGAAAAACAGATAGATAGACTAAAACCAACCAAATGCTGCAAGAGACAAAGGTCCAGACAAACTCTAGCAGGCTGGGCACAAACAAACACCACATACTTTAATATGGACAAAGGTAGCTGTGCCTGAATGAGCCAGGAGCATAAGATACACCTTCCAGCTGGGAGGAGAGCCTGAAGTGGGGAACACACACACTAAGAAAGGGCACAGGAGTCATCTATGGTAATACATTCAATAAAGACTTCAAGCGCATCAAAAGTGTTCATGTGTTTTCCTGGGAAACACAAAACAGAACAGAGGAACCAGGGGGATCATCACCTTCATATAATGCCTTCAGCAAAGAAACACAGTGTCCAATTCCAGTATCCACTAATTCATCATGGATGTTAAAGGGCACAGAAAAGCTGTGCCAGTTCGCAAAGCACTGAAAAACATGCTGTACAGGAGAGGCTGCAGCATCTCAATCTCTTTAGGCAATACAAACAAGGGGAAATTCAACCACTGCGTGTTCTAAAGGTCTAGTAACACATATACGTGCAGTCAGGTAGAAAAAAGCATAATGAGGTTCTATCCCCATTTCCTTTTTTTTTAAGCAGGCATTGAGGGTGAAAGGCAATTGAAATGACTCACGAGTCTATTTCACAGTGCTCCAAATCAGCCACTTGTGTAACAGACATGCTGTAGTTTAACCAGGGAGTAATTCAGCAGGGTCTATCTTTGTTCGAGTGGATTCAGCTGGCAGCCTGTGGCTGGCCTGGCTCTCACAGCACCTCCACCACACTCACTACCACTGGGCCAAGGATGACCAGCCAGTCAGATAGATGGAGCGCAGCCCGAATCTGGGACCCTGGCCAGGCTGCAGGAAAGGCCAAGTGCTCCTCACTCACCTCGACAAAGAGTCATGAGGATGCTTCCTGGCTTTACACACTCTAGCATTCTAAAAAGCTTTGCTTAATGTCACTTTTAAGATGGCAGTGTGAGCATTTCAAGCTCTTCTAGAAGAAAAGCTGAAGGTACCTGTTGCCTCATTACTTCAACATATGTATTCACTCTGAAGAAACAGGTCCAAACATTCAGCTAATAAAAAAATGGATCTTACAATCAAAGTGAAAAGAAACTTGCTGTTCTTGCTGGCATAAGACATGACCATATTTAAAACTTATTTCAAGATACACAGGCTCTAATGTTCGTGTAAACAAGATATTATACTTTATAGGGTTACCATCTGCTGTGATGTTGATCAAATAAACCAACTGACAAAAAAAAAAAATCACATTGTAGACTGTTACACTAGGTACTCAAGGTATGAGTTTCTATCTTTTATAGCTTCTTTATTCAATTTGTTTCAGAGTAATGATATTCCTTCAGATAAGATTCAACATCTGAAATCAATTGCAAAAAAACCTAGAGCACAAACCATAGCAGCATTGATTGCATTTTGCATCTTATACACCCAAATAAATCAATCTACCATTAGACCCTATATTGAAACAGTCTATTGAAGTATGATAGAAATTATTACCTGAAATTATATTTTAGGTCTAGACTTTCTAGTAAGGAGATGCAAGGAGAAATATTATTTGCTGGAGAAACACTACCTCAGTTAAAGATTTCAGATTTCAATAGGTTAAGACTAGTTGCTGGC
Organism: Porphyrio hochstetteri; assembly: GCA_020800305.1. Lineage (NCBI taxonomy): Eukaryota > Metazoa > Chordata > Aves > Gruiformes > Rallidae > Porphyrio > Porphyrio hochstetteri. The sequence goes on along the minus strand of CM036915.1, from coordinate 6,096,376 downwards.
CTCTCCTTGTTGATTCCAAAGAGAATTTGTCTTATTTTATAGTAGACTTAGTATTTTAAATAACATAATCAAATCTTCTATATTCTAACAAAGTACCTGAAATTGGCAAGCCAGATAAACAAGTGGGGGTTCCCCACATTCCTGGGGGGTGGGTGTGTGGGAGGGACACCACTCAAAACCAAAACCAGCTTTGACAATACATGTCATGTGGTGGGCTTAAAATATGCGAAGCAAAGGACATTAATCAAATTGAGAAGAGAAATGAAACTCAAGTAACCTATCAACAGTCTAACCACTTATGTGCCATTGGGATAAATTCAGATGCAGCATTATAATTAGTTAAAAGACAAACCACTTTCATTTCAAACTATATAAATAGAGGGCTTTCTCTCCACCCGCCCCCAAAGGAAAGGCAAGGGGAAGTACTTCAAGCCAGGGTTGGGGGCAGGGGGGAATCATAAGGAACTTAAGTCTCAATCCATACAGTTTCCTGGAGAACGTACCAACTGCCTTAGAGCATATGGATACTGAGTTCCCCCCATCCCTTTGGATTAAAAAGGAAAATTCCTCCCCAGTAACAGACCTGCAGTAGCAGAGCAGTATCCCTTTTTACACCTTTTGCCCTAGAAGATTCACGGGTGTCCTGGTTTCAGCTATGATGGAGTTAATTATGTTTAGCAGTGGATGGAATGCCATGTTTGGGTGTTAGGATGAGAACAGTGCTGATAGCACCCTGATGTTTCTGGTTGTTGCCGGGCAATCAAGGACCATTCTCAGTTCTTCATACTTCCTTACTAACGAGAAAGGAGGGGACGCAGCCAGGACAGGTGACCCGAACTGGCCAAAGAGGATATTCCATGCCAGTTACGTCATGCTCAGTATAAAGGGGACTGGGGGGAAGAGGAGGAGACAACGCCAGGACGTGCAGTTTCTTGGGACGGTTGGGTTGTCCGGGACGGGCTGTAAGCTGTGCGGCCTGAGTTGTGTGGTTTGGTGAGAAATTGCATTGTGTATCACCAGTTTCATCTATTTTGTGATTTAAACTTATGTTATTGTTATATCTAGTTTTCTGTTATTGTTTAGTAAACTATCCTTATCCCAACCTGCGTGGTTCTTGTTTCTAGGTTGTGGTTTCGTTCCCTCTTTTCTTCCTTCCCTTTTCCCCCTCCCCCAACTTTCCTTCCCCCTTCCTTTTAAAAGTACAAGCGACTGTGTGGGGTGCGGCCCTCGGCCGGGGCAAAACCACGACAACGGGTATAGGTGTGCCACAGAAACCCTATCTTGTGGCAAAGTTGTCTGCAACAACCCATGGACTCCACAATTCCTTCAGTAAATTCCCTAGATAATTATATTACATGGCATGATGCTGCTCACTCTCCTTGCTGTATTGAGCCATGTAGAGAATGAAGCCACACTGAGGAGGCATCGGTTATCTCCGTTGCCCATACAACACTAGCTTCATTTGAATATTTTTCTTTGCAACGATCAGTTTGTAAGATCTGTTTGAAATATCAACAGTAAATATTAATAGCAATAAATAAATTTTCTTTTTTGAAAGTTTATTCTGGAGAATCCCAAAGCATGATTATGTGACACAGCAAAGAATAAACATTCACTATGCTGGGTATCGTGAACAATATTTTAAGAACAGGCAATAAAATATGCTATACAAATTAATTTCCTTCCCCAGAATAAGCAATCACAATTAGAACTTCAGCAGAACAAAATTATTCAAATGGGAGAAGGTACAGTAACTACACAACTTGTCTGGGCAATAACCAAAACTTAGACCAAAATTAGCATTGACAGGTGTTAAAAATTAGTTGGAACCTAAAACATGTCAGGACATTGAATTCTCTAAGTACAGAAAGCTGCTTAAAACCTGTACTTCCATATAGAAAATTATCTGTAGGAATATTCTCTCAGGTGAGAATACAACTTCAGGGAGTACACTTGAACGTTTTCTAATACAAAAAAATACTTACATTGTTTATAATCAGAAAAAAAAAAGGGGGGGGGGGGGGTAAATCACCAGACTGGTTCGGGAAAACTGATGAAAAGCTTTAATTTGCTTTGACAGAGTTTTGTTAACATCAGAAATCAGTACTGGTAATACAGTTCCTGCATAACTATCAAGTATGGTTTAGGTTTGTTTCCACTCATTACCTAAATATAATTTGCGATAAAAAGGGCAATTACTACTTTTAACTTAGTTTCACAAAGAATCCTATTCATTTCTTGCAATAAGGAACATGCATTCCCCATGAACAACACTGGGTTGTTAATTCCTGTAATAGCAGCACTCTTACACAAGTGTCACAAATTACCTGCTGCTCTTTCCTTGTATTTCCTGCTTCCTAGGCTCAAAATCATGTCACCAAACACACCAAGTGACCTGGCATGACCTGGATACTTTAAATACTATATAACCTGTTCAGAAGGAAATTGGAACTGGCATTTCCCACCCAAACTGTACTAAACCAAAAAACTGCAGATTACTACACCCATCTTGCCAGAAAAGTGCATCAGGTACAGTTCAAAGAGACCATATTTACAATGCTGTATGTAACACTTACTTCTATATGCTTATGTAGATAGTTCAAGTATAAACTAATGACAAAGACTAAAAGCATTCACATTTAACTTTTTAAAGGGCTTTCCTTTACAGTCCACAGAGATGCTCAAAGCACTACGAATCAAAGCTATACTGTGTCACTAAAGAAAAAAATTCCTTTTATTAATGCAAGCTTTAATATCTATCTTTCATTCAATTTAAGGTTAAAATTCAAAAAGGAAAATTGAAGCGTTAATCTTCATGGATTATATACTGTATATAAATAATATTTACATGTGTGTATACACAGTCTACTACAAACCACAGTCTGGTTACAAACCAGCTTAGAGATCAGGCTTTTAGCAGGGACACAAACCAGAGCCTTTTATTCACATGCAAACACACACAGTTAAACCACTACTAAATTGCATCATGCTGCTTATTCTCCTCCCTGTATTAAACCATGAAGTATCAGATTGAATAGCTCTTACAAGCAAGTCTTCGACCTATTAGTTATAATAATAATCCATTCTACCGACAAATTTTCCTGTGGTTACTTCAGTTATGACTCAATAACTTTATATAACCACATACTTTAAAACATATAGATATATATTTATATATACACCAAATCAAGGCCAGTGTCACAAGACTGCACGCGCCAGGCCAAAAATATTCAAATACAGCCTCACAGTCACCAGCTACTGTGACCAACTCTACTGCAACCGTACAGAACACTGGCACCTCGGGCACCAGAGCACAACAGGAGCGCGGTTACACAGCATTACACTAACTCACAAGCAACATGACACTACAAGCGTGGCACCTTTTCAGACAAGGAGTCTAAAAATGTGAAGAAAAAGTGCTTTCAGTCATTTACTTTGTAAAAAGATGTCCAGCAAACCTCACCCTCTTGCACGCAAACTCCAGGCTCAAGCTGAGACCAGTATCCTTTCAAGGTGTTGATGATTGCCACGCATCTTTTTGCGTGTAGAATTAAAATTATCTGAATTCAAGAAATTAAAAGTACTTAGTTGGGAATTCAAAGGTCATAAATGCATTGATTAACACTCAAACCTTGTAAAGAAAAGGAGACCCTCTAACACACCAAGCAGTTTAAAAGCTGGAGGGGGGAAGCTGGCAAAATAAATTTCAGAGAAACATTTTATGAGTTGAATTTCCAAGTTCTATAGGGGGACCAGAGGAGAAAAAGTATCAGCTAAAACTCCTGCATCTGAGCAAGCCAGGATTTTGATCCTGAAGTAAAACAGCAAGTGCAGGGAACAGCATAGCCAAGGAAATACCAGTGCAATTCCACTTTCACACTTCTATGAACGGAAACAAAGGTATTTACAGATATGCAGTCAAGATCAGAACTCCGAGTCTGACCTTCTGAAGACCTAGACAAAGCAGTTTGCTAAAAGCATGCCTGAGAAAGCCTACACTTTGCTAAGGTACATAGTATCTCTCTATCAGATTTCTGGCTACCCTACATTACTGAAATCTGAAGTCAATATATTAACAGCAGCATGGCATCTCAAATTAAAACCATAACAACATAAAACCACGTTTTTCATAAAACAAAGTGTGCAGAATACACATAAGTTTGCAAGGTTTTCAGGTTTACCTCTAGACAAGCATACATTTTAAAAAATTTCTTATGATTATTCATTCTAAAGAGCACATCTAGGACTCACCCATAGGACTGAACTCTCATTACTGAACAAAACAGAAGTTACACACCAGGGGCTGTGTGAACAGAAGTTCTTTGTAAGAGAAGTTCAGTTGGGGAAAAGAATCTGTTATATGAACATACCAGCATTAAACATCATCATTTCACTCCAAACCCAAAGTCTATCTGTTCAGTACTTAATCAGGGAAGGATGCTTAATGGATAAACACAAATCACTGCACATCTTTTCATCAAAGCCAGAGAGGTGGTAGGCTAGGTCTAAGTTACATGCCAAAAAACAATAGAATAAATAGAGCAAATGTTGACTTTGGTCAGCAACCTGGCTCACATCTCTCTTCTCTTGCTCAAAATCAAGAAGAGACCCTCCACACTTCTTTTGCAAGCTTAGGGCCTCACAGTTTGCCCTGCAGCACAAAGAAGTGCCCCACTGCTTTGTCCAAGGAAAAGATAGCACTGATTCCCTCTATTAAAAAAGCAAATATTTTCCTTTATTATTTTAGGTATGGAGGAAAAATTAAAATTTTGACTAAGCTGTTAAAAACGTTCAAGAAGGATCTCTACCTGCATTTATACAGTTGAGAATTTGAGCTGATGGAAGTTAGCACTAGCCTGCAGTATCAAGGGTTGGTTTTTCCAGTGAGCATTTTGTACTAACCAGCACTTCCTCCTCCATAAGCTAGCTGGAATGCAGTAAAGCTCTTGCCAAGCGTTGTCCTTTTGCAGAGGTCCAAAACCAACAGCTCTCAATAATTCCATGACTTCAAAAGTCATAGCCAGAGTTCAATCTGAACAAATGATGGAGAGCTGGCACAGCCTGTGCTGCCAGCAAGGCCTTTAGACACCTTAAAAAAACCCAAAACCCACCCAAACCTCCCATTCTCCCCAACCCACCCACCCCACCCCCCAAAAAAACCCCACCAACCCTAAAACACAAAACCAATATGCCCTTCTTTCCTCAACACTGAAACACTTATTCCAACCACTACTTTGATGGAGATTTTATTGGCATACTTGAGCCTCATTCTGCAAGCAAGAAAACATGATGTTCACTGTCAAAGGAGAGAAACCCATTTTTAAATTTCCCAGATATCACTGTATCTTCCCAAATATTTGCTGAAGCGAGCTCCTTGCTGCCTGGGCTGTTAGCTGCCTGCTGAGGCAGGCTTTGTGTTGACAGCTCCCTTAGCGTGAGTGGCAGTAAATGATGGTGTGCCCACAATGCTGGAAAGCTGATATGATACAGCTCAGTCTCCTATATCAACAAACGAGGCTGAAGATCACTGCCTCATGTTAAAGGGCTTTGCACTAATATGTAGCAGTAGTGCAGCAACTGAGATGTCCAAGGAAACCTATTTTACCTTCAACCCCCCCAAAACATTTGTTTCTGTTCATTAGGTATTTCCACTCTTTCCCTTAACTGAAAAGGAAGGATGCTTCTCCCACTGAACCAAGATGTCTTGCCACAGCTCATTCAATTGTTAAGTTGCCTGACTGCTATATTCACAGGATTTTTCATAACCGAAAGGTATTAGCCAACCTACTAATTTGTGTTGCATTTCAGGATCATCTATGTTTTAACATTCTTCTGCTAGTATATCCAAGCTGTCACAGCCTGTAACTCTGGAAAGATTACCTTCCGATAACAGAAATCACACCTTTAGAGGATCAGTAACACAGAAGCAACAACTCTAGAGCAGTCAGGACCCCTAGCACAGAGGTATTTAAATGCTGATGAATTATTACAACAGTTTAACACTGCTAATTTAGCAGAAACATCCAACCATTCTGAAAAGAGCTTAAAGTAGTATCACACTAACTAAAAAAGCCCCAACAACCCCTTATTTTTCTATTACAGAAATTAACTGCTAAATCTGGCAGGATCTGGTCTGGTAGAAGTGAGTCCAGAAATATCTACATTTGCTAGTGAAGATGTTGAGATTTCTCCAACTTCACTTCTTAACCAAAAGACTCTTTTGCCCCGTTTGAAAACTCCAGTGCTCTTCCATCTATTTCTTCTGCATTTCATTTAATGCTCCATAGTCTGGTTGGACTGTGTAACATTCTTCTTGGCTCAAATCCTAAATATCACACTTTTTATAGAAATTTGAGTTTTCAATGCTTTTCTTGTAACAAGTGTTACATGAGCTAAAACACTCTTAATAAAGTGCCCCTCGAAACTGTACACACTTCAGAAGCAGAACTTTTCCATCTAAGTTAAAACTGGAATTTATAGTCAAGTAGCCCTATTTTAAATTGCCTTCATTTTCTAACAACACTACAGCTGGAACTGACATACCTGTCACTGTTAAAGTCAACTCATGACTTTTCCCCCCTTCTTTTTTTAGATGAGGACAAGTTGCACTTTTTGAACAAACAAAAAAATTTGCTGCTGCTTCTCCAAGCATGCTGATACAGCAGCTCAAAAGGTTATAGCTAGAAAATGCTGAAAGCCAATAAAATGCAGTAGACAGTCTGGTGAAAGGCGCCCTTACCATGTAATTATCCTTCCTACAATAAAACAGTATTAAACACTTCCAAGCATTAACTTGAATACTCTATAGACAAAAAGCAAGTAGCAATCAATAACTAATTTATTTCTAAATATATTTTCCCAAGATGTTTTGGAGTTCTCTCTCTCTACAAAAGCATCAGTCTCAAATTCATTCCTATCAAATTCATGCCTTCAAAGAACAATAGATTTCTAGGGATATTTCATGAGAACACAGAAACTGATGTTTTTACGTTAAAATCAGGACAAATAAAGTTTACTATTACAGGTGAGTAAGAAGTGGAAGGACACTAAAAGCCTCCCATTCCCTAGCACTGCAGAGGTGCGGTCACGGCCAGCCCAGCGTCCAGCAGAGCCGTTAGCCAAAGCACAAGCTACAGCAGTGCAAAATCTCCTCACGTTAAGCCTTCAAACAGGCAAGCAACATTTACCAACTCCCAACAAGGGATTGTGATGCAGGAACCATTGCCAGACAACAGCTTATGAGTCAAGTTTTACTTACGCAAGCACAAGCCTATCTTCCTAACGACCAAGGTCTGGCTGTCACCCAAAGGAGACCATCCTGGTTCGCTTCATGTTTTGCTGTCCTTACTGCCCATAGCCCAGCTTTTGGGTCTCCCTCCCTTATACAAGCACCAGTATTTTGTAGGGTAAAACCAGTTCAGGAAGAAACTAGTAGAAAAACGGAACCATAAAAAAACCCCTTCTTGTTTTCTGGCCAGATGAGCTCACACAAGTATTTCACTACCAGGCCAGAACACCATCAGCGCTGGCAGACAGGAAGAGGAGAGTGCAAGGAAACAAGAGAGACAAGGCCAAAGTCAGGGTTGCACTGAGGGCTGGGGAAGCCAGCCCACCACTTTTCAAGCGTTCTCGACTGGCTATATTTTAAAAACATGATAATTTCTTCAGGGGAAAAAAGGGAGACAGAAGAGGAGAGAAAAGGAAAAAAAAAGATATCATGCTGTGGTGATGCATAAAATCTGGCAGCTTGCTTTGGGACTACTGGCTTTATTGGACCATTGATACTATGCCAGTGGTGTGTGTGGGGGGGGGAGCATGTTTGAATTGCATCAAAGATCAATAAGCTCATAAAAATCTTGAAAATAGCCAATCTGATCAGCGTTAGGGTAGAAACAGATTACCAGGAAGTTCAACACTGCCAGAACATGCTTACATACACTTTATCATTTACTTGCTGGAATTATGGTCAAAATTTAGAGGAAGAGGAAGAGTAAATTGCTTTCAAGTAAATTGCAACAAAACCCAAGAATTTTCCTTCCCTCTTTCTTCTGTAGTTAAAAAGACAAAACGTAAGAATCTTTATTTAAGAGTTTCATTACACTTTGAATTTTAGTCAAAACAAGTCTTGGGTTCCATGTCCCAAGGAAGTTGCTTCTATAAATTCCTGCAGCTCATTTTCTCTTGTACTTTTGAATCCTAAGCACTGCCAAAACAAGCAAATTTAAACATATTGCCTCTCTAGGTGGTGACTAGGTTTAAATTTTGTTGGCCTTTGGTTCTCTTTATGTTACTGCTTTTAGCTCTGGCAACAGCTGTCGGACCTTGCTTTACTTTGTACTCTGCTTTTTCACACTCCAATACAATGAAATCTGTAGAAGTGCCCAGCTTTTCTCAGCCACTAAAAATAAAATATTACCATTTATAAGGATTATCAGATAATTTTAACAGAAGAAAGATTTTTTTCACATTCTGTTTAATCCCTACAATAACAAAGGTGAGGGAAGAGTTTCTGCCACTTTGAAAGGGATATCCTTCAATACTTGGAAAAGAACTTCTTATATTCCAATCCCAAATAATATTCTAACCCTTCAATGTACTATCACTTAAATGTTTTGCAGATCACATTTTGTGAAAGGGTAATAAGCCATCAAACGTCTCTTCACATCCCAATGTCTATGTGAAGTCGTACTGACAGAGGTGCAGAACAGCAGCATCGACCTTCCGTCCCAGATGTAGGAGAGCATTCTGAAGATTCACACCTGTAATTGCCTAGAGAGGTTGTGGGGTCTCCTCTGGAGACATTCAAAACCCACCTGGATGTGTTCCTGTGTGACATACTCTAGGGGATCCTTCTCTGGCAGGGGGGTTGGACTAGATGATCTTTCAAGGTCCCCTGCAACCCCTAACATTCCGTGATACAGAGTAAGCATCACATACAGCTCCACAACACGTGTTCACATGGACTAAAAATAAATGTGCACGTTCCTTCAGAAAAGGCTGGCCCACACACTTTTAAAAATATTAAATACTTGTAAATTTAATACCTAAACATTCTTCCCCTGAATTCAGACAAGTATGCTATGTTCTCATACCTGAAGGGCTATACTAGACAGCACTCGTGTCCTTTTTGCCCATTCCACAGATGCACGTGGGATTCCCCTGACAGCCAAACCAACATAAATACTTTATTGAATTTTCACAAGTGATATGAAAGCCCAGTGAATCAAACAAATACAAATTAAGGCACCTGGCAGGATGCATGCAAGACAGATGTAAGAATTCAAGTACAGAGAGCTTCAGTAGCAATTCTGTTCTACTTCATCACACGCACCTTAAGATGTAAAGCTTATATTTATTTAAAAGGCCACACAAAGCAAGTCACCCAGGTATATATATGCAATTTGGACTTGAAAAGTTATGTGTATACCCACTGATTACACAATCAATTTCACACTAGAGAATACGGATTGTCATTAGAATTTTATTCCTTACTTACCTCTTCTTGTGAAAAAGCCAGAACAAGCCAGAACCACTGCTTTTCACATTTTCAAGCCCGCTGTTGAGTTTTTAAACATCGGGGACATAACTTGCCTTGAATAAGATATATATACACTTAACCAATTATCAAGAAACCATGACATTGTATATGCTTCAGCCCCTAAGAACTCTTTAGCCTAGTTTTCTTTTTCCTAAAGGACTCCCAGTGTATCATTACCTTAATGCTGAACCTACTATGGAAGAAACAAGAGAAAACTAAAACCAAACAAAACCCCTAACACCTATGAAACAGTACACTAAAGAAACCCAAACAATAACCAAAAAACCAAACAATGGAGAGACAACCTATACCTGTTTTATTTAAAAAATTTCAAAGTGAACAAAAACTTTACATGCAATGGGACCTGTGAAGATTTATGCAGCCTCTAAGTTATCCAACAACTAATTAGGTTTTATAGAAGTCTCAAAACTGTAACACAGCCTATTTGCACAGAATTTCAGTTGAATATAGGTTCTTAATTCTTTCATTGTAAAACCAGAGTTTAGTACTTTACAAAATCTTCTAAAAACACAGATGAAGCTAAGCCACAATGAAGTACATTTGAAGCCAAAATTCTATGCTCAGCACAATCAATTAAATCCATAGTAATGTCCTCTATAATGCAGGTTACAGACAAGTAATAGAAGAATCTGATGTGGTGCCTGTATTGATCTAGTGTTGTACTTATCACTTCTATTGAAAGTCAATTACATCTCCTTCACACCTACATCCCTCATTCTAACACAATGTTTACAAGATTTTGTTAAATAATAATAATAAACGTTGTGCTGAACAGGAAATACAAGAATTATAGAAAGGAACATCTGTATTTCAATCAGGACTACCAGACTCGACATTTGGCTTAAGAAAAACACTGACTGTGATTACAATAGTGTCATTATTGCATGCCAGCCATCTTTTACACAAGAAAATCCACTCAAAACCATTTCTAAAATAGCTTCAAAATTAGAAGTCTCTAACTGCAGCAATCTTAAGGCTGTTAAGCTTCTAGACCACAGCCAGTTCATAGCAGGGCTGATTAGCTCAATCACAGCACCTTGTTAACAGCAGCAGAGAGCTCCAAAATGAATCTAAATCACATCAAGCAACTCAAAGCACAAGCAAAAAAGTACTTTATCCTCAAAGCATCAAGAATACTAAAAGAAAAATGGATGGATAACCTACAAAAGTTTGCAAGTTAAATGCAACCCTCTGGTACATAATGTTTCCACAGACAGCACAGATTTCAACCACAAACACACATTTGCAACAAGTCAAGGAGTTAACCTAATGAATGCTCCTAAATTATGGAATATTTTCAAGTTTAATGTTCTGTCTGAACTTAGTGGCTGCAAATACGGCAAATAGCCCAAAAAACCCAAAACATTTGGGGGGTGGGAGAAAATATGCTCTTGATGAGATATGGGGAAATAAGAGCTGACTGCTCTACCTAAAAAAATCCTTTATTAGCTTTTTCTTTGTCCCTTGACATTGCCAGCCTCAGTGGAAAGGAAAAGAAAAGAAATGTCTCTGTAGGATTTTCTTTACTTTTCAAATGCAATAAGAAATAATTCAAGGCCACCAGCAGTCTAAAGAGGAAGAATAAACCACCTGTAGAGGTCAGTATCCCAAAAGCCTACCAGTAAAAACGAAGCAAAGTACATCAAGGTCTCTATTTAAGACTGAGTAATGATCATCTAATGCATCTATACACAGACACACATGGGGTTCCCTGTCCTTTTGACAAAGAGCAGTAGAGGAGAACTTTTGCTCGGATTAATGCCATGTGGAGGCAGATGAAAACAAACAAGATTCCTGAACTGGTTCACCACAGGAGCAATACTTGAACAAAACCAGTTTTCAATGGTAGAAGGGAGCCACCACTGTGATAAACTGTTTAATGAATTTAACATCAAGAATTTCTACAGATAATTTCTTAGAAAAACAAATATATAGATGGCAGTGTCTTCAAATTTACATACAAAATTTTCCATATTAAAATCACATGGTAAAATTAATTCCCCAGACCACAGAGTTTTGCTCAGTTCGTTATCACAAAATGTACATGCTATTGTAAAAGGCCTTTCTGGAAGACTGAGAAATACATGTGCACAGTTCACAAATTTAAGTACATACTATACAACAATTAAAACACCTTTTACTGGATCATATAAATGAGTAAGGTATAAAAGAATACATGTACTATTAACATGCTATAAGGTGAAAAGCACCATATGAATTCTCATCATTGCATCTCTGAAAGTGTATGACACACACTAGCCAAGATACCAGGTTTAATCAAAACCTTCTATTGATTTCAGCAGGAAACAAGCACAGAAAACACCTGCTCCATAAAATCTCTGATTTGTTTCTTTTGGTTACACATAATTCCTCTATGTTGACCCCAGCATTTCAGATGCAGTTACTCCTTGTGTGAAGAAGAGAGAAGCAACCTGGTTTTAAGTTAGAAAACTGAAAAGGAAAGGCTAACAGTTACTACATTTTCCATTAAAAAGACAGTTGAAAAAAATTAAACCTAACAAATGTCCAGCTACAATATTAATGCCAAATTTGTCTACAAAACTTTGGCTTTAAATTCAAAAGATTTTTTAAAGTAAGTCAGGCACCCACAGTATGAGACAGGAGAAAGTTACCATATCTTCTTAGCAAGTAGGACACAGAACCCAAGCATACTGTTACTCTGAAATGGAATATGAGCAGAGTAAATTTAAACAAATTTGTGTTTCACCCTGCAGTGCTACCTCATTGTTTTTTAAATACTTTAACCTCATTCTCTTACACATTGCATTTGGTCTTTAGGACATGCTACAGATGTCTATTTATTTCCTGATTGCAAATCCTCCCCTTTGGGAAACAGTTGTTCTCCATCCTCTTCAATACACATCCAGTTACTGTACTTGGATCTGGCTTCAGTTACAAAACAATTCAGTCTCCAGACAATCACTTATGCAACAGAGGTTAGCAGCAATGGTCAACGAGTGTTCTCACTGAGCATTTGTCTAGTAACCTGTGCCTGACAAGTCATAGTCCTGGTTGTTTGAAATCTTTTTGCATTAAAAACAAGGAATCCATCTACTAATCCAGAACACTCATGTTATCCACCCATGCAGGCAAAGGAAGAAAAAAGTTCTTTTGAGTAACACGACCTTTGAGAAATCCTATCAGCAGAACTCCCTGCATCAAGGAGCTCTGCACTCTTCAGCCTATTTAAGCAGCCAGAGTGTGAAGGAATTACTTGAGTGCATGATCAGAATATTAAGTATCTCACACTCTCCAGATTCACAGTGAAGCTATCAAATAACAGAGTCACTACTGCAGAGTGAAACTTTTTTGCTAACTACCACCATCAGTAGTACCAAAACCAGCAGCAGCATGCTCATTTTCATAGCAGGCTACACACTACTCCAAACTGTCTACCACCATTTGGAAAAAACACTGTTGTAGCTGTCAAATATGATCTTCCACAATCGCTGCCAGAACCACTGCATGCTGTGACAGAGACTAACTCCCTACAACTTCAGCATCATCTAATTTTAGGAAGCACTGAAGTACTCTGCCATTTGTGAGAGCCTTAAGTGGATTAGCATTTATTAAAAAACTTACTTGAAATCCTATCTCATAAAGGATGTCTTCTGTAAGTGTGGAACCAAAAAATACTTGCAGTCACTGTGCTAGAAACACCACAAACCTCTAACAGGTGATATTTCCTTGTCAACAGATTTCCACTGCATACCCACATCTGTAATACGTGGTAGCAAAAGTAGAAAAAGCACTGAAAGAAAATATAAAAGTCTGAAATGGTTCCAGTCCAGAAAATACATAAAAATATATTAAAACTATCAAAATAAATTACTACCTTCCTTTAGTCATTCCAGTTCATGGACCCAGGTTAAAAACAAAGAAAGATCATCCCTGAAATGCACAAGTACTTTTAAAACTGCAGAAACAGGTATTTTTCTATTGCAGTTACACAACAAAACTATATTAAAAAAAAAAAAAAGATGAGACAAGCAGTTTCAGCAAGTTTGATGCTCCTGATGACAAGCTTGCAGAGTTAACCATGGAGAGATTCCTCTTAGTTTAATGTCACCTATTTATCTGAGAATAACTGGATTCTAACAAAGCGCCAACAGAAAACTTCCAACCCTGTCTGTTCTTGGCACTTCCAAGAGTAAACTGGACCAAGCAGCTTATTTACAGAAGCTAGGCAACTCTGTATTGATTAAAAAAAGTTTTTTTTTTTCAGAAACCCCTCAAATTGATGATGTATCCTTTTCTAGAAAAGACTCTCAACTTCACTCTCTTCCCAATAAAGTAAAATTTTCTATTAGGCTGTTTCCTCTCCAGTTCCCAAATGCATGCAAAGAATTCAGCAAAAGTTTTTCTGACTCAGCTGTAAACAAAAAACATCTGAAAAGAATTAAGAGTAAAAACAATTTGATCTAGAGCTGGACTAAGGCCACTAATCATAAAGAAGACACAGAATTTTTTAAATGGTTGAGCTATAATACGGAAGTATCATTCCCTCTTTCTTAGAAGACTGCATCTCAACATTTAAGTAAAGTTTAAGATGCAGGCAAAGCTGAACCTGAAAAAGCACAAGCCCAAAACAACGAAACAAATAAAAAATACCCATACCTCAAAGTGCAGAATTTTTAAATCAGCCATTATCTGGCACACTGCCAAGAACCTCACTAAAAAAAATCAATAGCTGCATCACTGCAAACAGCATTTATTCTGACTTAGCTGAGAAGTACAAAGTCAGAAACTAGCTCTGTCTCCAAAAGTTTAACTTAAGTCTGCTAAAATCTAAAAGAGACACTTTAACAAAGCAAAAAGAAAGGCAGAAAAAGAACCCTGCAACAAGAGTGCTCTTCGAGTGATGCAAAAGGCTGACACTAACTCCAGAAAAGGGCAATATTTCTTCAGAATTACTCTCTCCATATGTTAGCATATGGGCAAGAGAATCAGCAAAATACATGATCATAAAATGGTTTCCCAGATACATAAAGCCATCCGCAGTTTAAGAATACAAAGCAGAAATGCAAATTTCCATGAACTGCTACAGCAGCCTGTCAGTCTTAAATGCAACACTGCAAACATCCTATTGATGGAATTTTTTTTAAAATATATATACACAAAATACTATTGTGGAATGTTGAAACTGCGTAAGAGTGAGGGATAAAACAGAAGAGAGGTACTCATCCATTGTGAGGTGCCAGACACCAACATACAAATTTAAGGAGCCACAAGGAAAGTACAACTTTTGCTTTTATCTCATTTGACCTATTTATACCACTGATGATTCATACATAGAGGACTTCAAAATTTATGCCAGAAATTGCATAATCTAAACCAATGGTACTACTTAAGATTCAGCTGAATATGTAAACTCATTAATTCTCCGTGCTGAACACTACACTTACTTCATTATCCCAGGTAAGTGCCTTCAGTTACACTTGTTCTACAAGCATAAACATTCTTGTGTACTGTATTTGTTACTCTCTGTGTGCATCTGAAAGTAAGATTTTAAAAAAATAGAAATCAGGATATGGGTATGAGGACAGCCTCTTCATCTGGAAGCACACTAGGAAGGCATTCACTGCTGTCATTCTTGATGGGCTTTGGGGTTTCCCACACCCAACTTCACAATGCACCCAGCATCAGGTTGGCTCAACCCACTGTTTCACTGCCATTATTCTCTTTCTCCCCAGTCAAAAGCATAAACTACTACAACATGCCTGGCAACCAGAGTGAGATTTAAGTTTCACCAGGTAGACACCTATTGTGAGTTCAGTTTGGGTATCTGACCTGAAGCCGCTCTGTTGAAATTCTGGTGAGTTTTGCTCAAAGACTTCAGGAGGAATCATTAGATACTAAGAAGGTTATACATTTCTTTTAATTAAACATATGACATACAGCTGGTTTCATGTGCTAGAGCCTGACATCACACTATCTCATTTCCTTCTCTCTTATTTGGTAAATGTCTTATATGAGCTGCAGTTTCATGTGTACTAAAGCCATCACTACTCTATCTACTCAGATGGAAAGTCTTTGTTTAAAAGTTACAAAGTCCAAAACTAGGACTGTTTTTAAGATGCAGACTTCCATATCATTTAATTAGCTATTCCACTTTATTTCATTCAGGACCAATTACTTTCAGTTTCCTCTCATGTGCTTCTTTTTCCTTAGGTGCCTCTGCTCTCACTTGGCAGCGTTCTGTGGCACTAGCACGTGCACCACCAGTTACCGGAGTGGTAACGCTACCAGCACTGGCTTGGCTTTTACTCTCTACTATTCCTGTGTAACAATTCAGAGAGTCTTAATAATAAAAGAAGCAGCTGACCATTTAACTTTCAGGTCAGTATAATCTCTTCTAGTAGTCCTAGTAAAAAGTAGTTTTAATTACTTTACCATTTGAAAAGCAGCCTTTGGGGCAAAAATAAATCAGTAACAGTCAGTTCCACACCCCATGTCAAAACAATCCTAAATCCAAGAGAGGGGTTGACAGCTTTCAGTGCACACCAAGGCAACCAGGTAGTACCACAGAACTCTATAGACATATCTCAGTGCCTCAAACCACTACACATTGTGCACTCTAAAATGTAAAGTTGTAATCTGTTCCACAAGTTTATATTCAAGCCATAAAGCCCCAACTTTACTTCTTAGAGGCAAACATTTCACTCAACTGCCTTAAAACCCTGAACTGCAAGCCTTATTTAATAGCAAGTAAGAATTATCATCTTCCACAAAATAATACCTACAACTGTGAACAGAAGCCACCCCCATGATTCCTCTCTGATGATGGGTACCTCTCTACACTAGCAAACAACAGCCAGTTGTTACAGCCCAGTCTGAAAATGTGCTTAAGTCTAAGGCAGACAGACAGGCTAGAACTCCACACAGAACTTTAAAGGACCAAGCCATTACATACCTGCATATGGACTTTTACATGCACCTGCTATTGTGAATGAATGCTTACACTGATCGATGCTATAATTGCTTTCTGTATGACATTCACTGTACCATATATATTAGAAAATATGTACTTGATAAAATACGTAAGACCACTACCAGGAAACTTGACTTTACCAATGGATATAAGTTTATCTGCCAACTAGGAACTATCTGTGCCATATCTGTATTGCTGCAGTACAATCTTAAACATTACATTTGCAAGGAAAGTTTTTTCAATTGATATATTAAGTTTATAGTTCTCTTCTTACATCTGCTACATGTCTATGGAAGCAAAGACGGGCAAAGGTAAGCATTACTTTACCAGGTGCTTTTTCCTAGTAAAAAAGGTCACAACTGGATCCAGAGAAAGCATCAGTTTGAAAATAGTGACAGCTGGAATAAAAATGAGAATAAAAGGAAATGGGGATAAAGGGATTGCTGCAAAACAAGCAAAAGGAGTCCTAGGGACTCACAGAGTGGGATGGGTTTGGAGGGAGAGTAAGCAATTAAGGACAAGGACAAAGAGAGAGATATTAAATTTTTTTTAAAAAGGAGAAACATTTGAAAAGCACCAATGGAAGTATTTCCTAATAACCAGCATACACGCACACACAGCTCCCTGCCCTTTCCTCCACCTCCGATCATTTCGGTAAGCACTCCATGGTAACCTCTGGAGCGAGCAGCCCTGCCTGAGAGCACAGGCATGTGGCCCACAAGCCACCGCCAGCAGGCAGGGCTCCCCGTGCACTCCAGCCTGCGCTATGCGCCCCATCAGCGCCAGGCTTCCTCCTAGCTGCAGTACGGGCAAGTCGGCCTCTTCTTGCTCTTACCTAAGCAAGGCTACTTTTTTGGATGGCAAACAGGGAAGGTGTGCCACATTACCACCTTGAATAGGTCTGGCTTATAAAAAGAACAAAACGGAGAAGTCACACACCACCTCTGCTGACATGTGAGTGAAAAGCAGAAAGCAAGGGAAATGAAGAGCAGATGTTACCGCTATAGAGTTACATGAAAAGGATGGTTTTTTTCAATAGCAGGCTCCATTCTATCGTCCAGGTGCTACAGTAATACTAATTTTCCAACTTAAAAGGAGACGATCATGTTACAAAAGATCAGAGTAACAGGCAACATATGACCATTAATGCCACAACCTCACAGAGCAAAGTATTTCAGCATGATACAAACTTTGGAAGATTTAAGATACCAGCACACATGCAACAGCCCATCCTTTAAGACACTGATATTAAATGGTTGGATTAATGAATTATAAAGGAGCAACATCAGATTACTTTTGATACTTCTTAGCAAAGTTGCTGAAAAAGATGAGGAGGAAGGAAAAAGAAAAAAAGGAGAGATCAGCATTCTGGAAGCATCCCCAGGGGAAAGCAGCAGCCGATCATGGCACACATTACCTCTGCCCCCTTGTTCATCCATCTGCTGCACCCGAAGGAATGCCACGGGGGAAGCAAACATGTGGAGCACAGCTAATAACAGCAATTCTGCCCATATTAGAAACTAATTATCACCCTTTCCTATCAGGATCAGTGCTTCCAGAATTATAAGCAATTTACCCCACTAAATGCAGTCTAGAATTTAACACTCAATAGCTTATTTTTAAAAATGCTGATTTGGACCATATATAATACAAATTATATTTCCTGTCTTTTCTATATAACCTGCTCTCCTGCAACTGAAGACTTCACTATTATTTTACTTGTATTTATTTGATAGCAGAAGGATGCAGAGAAAGGAACTCTGCTTTAATACAATCCAGTGCATTTCAACTCTCAGCTCAAAAACTGCACAATAGCTGTGATTAAGTCTACGTAAATCTAACAAAAAAAGACAAACATTGGGTTTGTATTGTATTAGCAATCTTCTGGAAATAACAGCATGAAATCTCATTGCTCCCTACCAAATATATTACTTTTCATTAGATACACAGACCATAAAACTACAAAATGAGATAAAAAGCTGTGAATAGCATTTTATATACTGACCTTGCAAATAGAAATCAGAGTTTTTCCTTGGTCTATTTTCATTCCTCCAAACTAAAAATTAACAGCTTTTAGAATTGCTGAGAACCCTCCCCCCATTAGGCTGCTTTATAAGAAAGTAATTGTTTACTTCAAAATGATCAAGTTAACATTTCTTTTGTTTTAATTAACATCACCTATTTGAGGCACTACTTCTGCACAAGTAGTCCAAGTGTTCTGCAGCACAATCCAAAGAAACGAACAGACACACCCAGGAAAATCATACTATGAGTTCCAAGACCTGAATAAAGAGCATTGGTAAGGATCGAAACAGTGATTCTCCCCTCAAGGGTCTTAATTTCTATTTGTTTTCTGTCCAGCCACCCCTTCAGCCAAGTACTTCCAAAGCACGCACAATCCAACATTTTTGTATCACAGCCTACCAAGACCTAAGTACCCTCTTCCAAATTCCCTCAAAGCCCCTCCTGGTTAGCCAGCAGGTGCTACTTTCTGAAGGAAGACAAGGTCAGCATTCCCCTACGGATCTGAGCAAAATGCCTCCTCAAGCAAGCAGTCTGCGATTCAGCTCGGGTCTGCTCACTTGAGACTTGCACATGCTGGCTCAACGCCTTGAGGTAGCAGTGTCAAGAACTGTTAAAGGAGGATTTACAGAAAAGTCTTGGGGACTGGAGTGAATAGCATTCTAATGAAAATCAAACTACATCGTACCTTTGAAGAACAGACATTGACGTTACAATATAAAACGTTTTTAGATGGAAATGAAACATCCCCAAAAATAATTAATTTTAAAGCTAAACAGAACTTAGATGCTGAAGAACTGCAAACACATCGCTGAGCACTACTTTTTGTACATAGCCAAACGTATACCGGCACGCGTTTGAAGTACTTACAGAGATAGTCAAGACAATATTTATAGCCAACTATATCCTTGAGCATGAAAGGACATGAAGAACAAGCCTAGCGCAAAACACTAGCAACTTGGCTTAATAAGATTATAGTACATTAAAAGGTGCTCATAAGCATTTTCTATAAATGAAATGTAAAGCCTCATGACTACATAGGATCCGGAAGACCAACCTAAGCTCATAATGCAGGTACTGTGACAAAGCTTAGTACCTAAAACACCAACAGAAGGGTGTACACTTCTGATGTAGCTGAACATTTCACACCAAGTACGAGACACCCATGTGCAAGTGACTAGTTTCAGGGTAGTAAGTAGTGTTCTAGATTCTATGATCCATGTGACAGTTATAAGGCAGATAATGCTGAGTTTGTCTAGTACATATTATTCCTTCCTGCAAATCTCACTTCTCCAAATGACAGCATTTTTACAGTGTAATAGCACATGGCTGGAAAATTTAAGCCATGTGTCGAGTACTCTTAAAGAAATCAGTAATAATAAATGCATATTTAACTCAGCACAAACCAGTTTATTGTTCTCAAATGCAATGAAAAAAAGGGTTATTATGATGATCTATGGGAAAATCAAACTGGCAGACTACATAAATAATAGTATCCATTAATTCATTAAGTAATGGCAGTAAGAAGAGAGGAGGGGCAGGAAAAACTCCTGCGCTCCAATCACACATACCCTCTAACAGTACACAGCAGCAAGTACTAGAGTAAGTAAGTAAGTAAATATTAGGCAAATTGGGTTTTGTTTCCTCACCTTTGCAATTTTGAGCATGTTTAACCCCACACCCACCACAAATATGCACAGCTATTCTTATATCAGCAGCATCCCTTCAGAAAAGTAAACAATCCTACCGAAGACAGTCTCAACTAGTAACGACACTAATTTTCCAAAACAGATGTCAGCAGGGGAAAACAGCATATAGAGGGTTTTACCAACATCCTACTTACTTATTGCTCTTAGTTACATTCAGTAACTAAATTTACATTAAAATAATTGTACAACTGTACTTCAGCATGCAATATAAACTGTGTTCCTTAATACCTCAGCATGAATAATCCCCAGACTTAGGAAAAGAAAAATATATTTAAAGAGAAAAAAACCAGAAAAGCCACAATCACTGACTTTATACCTGGTTGTCAGACCAATCAAAACATCACACCAGTTCAGGTCTTCATATATATTTATATTTACATGGCATCTCAAACCACAGACAAGCAGATAAATCCAATTTTATTTGTAAGAGTTACCAGGAGGTCATTACGCACGCATCATGCATATAGTGTGCTGGGGAGGAAGAACTAAAATAAGGATGCTCTTACCAAGCTATCCAACCACTCTTGTTGCCATCTATTAAAAAACAAAAAGCAAAAATGAAAAAAGAAAAAAAAAAGGAGAGAATGAAAAAAATTCTCTTTTATAAACTGAAGTACCTAAAGGTTTAGGTTTTTTTTAATTAACAGGAAAACTGAGTTCTACAAAAGACAGATTAATTCTTTTAATTTTAATTCAGGAGACATACAGGCCTTTCAGCAGATGATAAATCTACAGCCAGGTGTCCATTTCTTATAATTAAAGCAGGGTTTTAAGTGCAGTGCCTTTCTAAGTGAGGATATTTTTTCTTAAACACTAGCAACTTCTCACAGGCCAGAATACAAAACCAAAGGGCAAACTTCCTAACCAACTTGTCATTCCTAAAAAGTCTAGATCTAACTACAGACATCCAGATGTATAGAGCTGAATCAGAGGCTACACAAGGAAAAATGTTTGTGGTTGTTGTTTTTTAATAATATGCAGCAACTTCCTACAGCTAAGTACCTTCACAGTCAGCACTGGCAACACAAGAGCGAAGTCACATTCGCAGAACATAGGTATTCCCAGCAAGCTCCTACAGCTTCCCAGACACTCCTTCACTGCACTGCACCCTGTGTTACAGTGACGTTTTGTCTTCAAATTAGAGCTCCAGCCACATTTCACAGAAATTGTTTTTATGGACATGGAATATTATTGAATTTTATTTGTAACAAAGAAGCATTTCCTAGGACGACTGTCACTAACGCCAATGCCAACGAGCACTAGAGGTTAAGTGCTAAGAGAAGTCATCAGAACATCCAAAGTCAAAGCAAAACACCAAGATGTGTTATATCCAGCATGGGAATACCTGAACAGTCATATTAAAACAGCTCCAACTTGAGGCAGCACATTAGAGGCACACTGAGAAGAGGATACTCTAAGAACCGAGCCAGCCCTCTCCTCGCACACTACCACACGCACAAGCATCCACACAGCACTGCCAGTATTGGGCCACAAGCACGTCCAAGACACAAAGAACATTTACAGGCTATGAAAGCAAACCTCTCTTGGACTTCTACTTGCCTACAAATAATCTTGTAAAAGAGCAAATGACTACTGAACAAAAACAGTCTGAGGCAAAAACTTTCAAATAATGGGCACTGCTCCAAGCCATCAGAACAAAGTTATGGATAGCCAGATGACAAAGTTTCTAAATAGAAATTTCCACACCCAAAAAACCTTAGCATCCTGGTTGAGCTCTTTGCCTCCAAGCAGCCAAACCCTAGCAGCCCCTTTCTGCTATCAAAACCCAGCTGGCAGTAAGAGCAGAATGAATTTGCTCACTGCAGAAAGTGCAACACAACCAAGCTCTGCTACACATGCAATGGTAGCTGTACAAGCAAATGGCTTTCAGCCAGCCTGACTCCTATCAGTCCCAGGCAGGAAGAAAACCAGACAGGCCACTTAAGCAAAGGCTTGCTCACTGTGGGCCAGCAACAGAAGGTTTACTTGCACAACTGGAGCCATTATGCCAGTAACTTCTGTTCACTGACACCCTTTACCAAACCATGTAGTTACCTTCCCTCAGAAGGAGAACATTACAGCACAGAGATAATTAGAATACATGGGAATAGTCCCAAAATGGCTAAGACCATATGAATTTAGATACAAGTGTGTAAAGAGAAGTGTAAAAACTGCCAGCATGCAAGTGGCAACAATCTCAGTACTATGGGATTGTTAATCCGGCACCAAAAGCAAGTTTCAATGGTAATATCCTGTCATATAAAGGTAATGCCAATACATTAAGTGTATTATATTAGACATTAAATTCTTAGTCTTCAATACTTTACAATATCAATACTGCTTTTGCAGCCTATACATGAATCAAATGAAATCTCCACTGCTTGCCCCCCCCCCAAGCCAGGTATATAAATAAGTGCTTGACTTTTAACCATACAGATATCATTACTGGCATGTTCACTGATCTAAAGTTACATCTTCTACTGAAGAGAGATAAATGTAAATCTAAAGTCTGGGAAAACAAAGAAAATACAAACTGGACATATCCTATCAATTTATTTAAGGTAAAAAAATAATCAAAAATTAAAAAGAACTTTAAAAGTGCGTAAGGATAATGGCAAAGGACTACCAGTTTAGAAGTGACCAGTAAGAAAAAAGCAAGCTTATTAAATTTTTAACACTAATATTATTATTTATAATTATAAATTATTAACACTAGATCACCAGGCAGAATTTAAAAGAAGATAAAAGCCCCCAAGATTATGTAAGTGGAAAGTGACAAAACTAACAACAATTAAACAAATTCCACTAAATTAGTAAATGCTCACTGAAGTTCCACACGTGCATAAAAGTGTTTTGGATACACAATAAAGGTGTTTTGGATAAAGAGGAGGAGAGATTACTCTCCCTGGGAAACAAGATTATTCCAGAATTAAAGATTCCGCATCTCACATCACAGCTTCTGCCCATTTGCACACTGTAATAGGGCAGGATCTTAGAGGACAGGCGGCTAGTATTTCAGTGGTAACAGAAACAGGACACCAAATACCTCTAGTTCTTTTTCACTTCCACTTTGCTTATTACTACCGCCATTACAGAACATAATATGGCATTTCACAAGTGTAAGCATGCTTTACATTAAGCTGTTTTTAAAACAAGGAAAATAAACCACACAACAGATGCAGATACCAAATTTTTTTCAGACAAAAGCTATCAGACTTCTAAGAAATCAAAGCATTCCCTATCTTGTTAAATTTTATCTGAATAAGTTCAACAAACTTCCTAAGAAGAAATAATATAATTCTCAATAGTATCATTCTAGGTGCATGCTAATTAGTTCTATACACTGCGTGGGTATTTCAAAAAGGGCTGGAAATATTTTAATTTTTTTTTTTTTAAATCTGTGTGCATTAAGTCAAGCAGTCACAAGGCTTTAGAGGAAAAAGCAGGCTAAAACCATATTTAGCAACATATTTAAAAGCCTACTCCTAGCCCCATGAGAACTCGAAGTCTCAAAACACTAACTCTATCACCGTTTCAGGGGTGGCTGCAGACACTGCTCTCAAATCCACTTTCAGTTG
Organism: Porphyrio hochstetteri; assembly: GCA_020800305.1. Taxonomy (NCBI): domain Eukaryota; kingdom Metazoa; phylum Chordata; class Aves; order Gruiformes; family Rallidae; genus Porphyrio; species Porphyrio hochstetteri. Next base: position 6,072,556 of record CM036915.1, on the reverse strand, counting down.
CACACTTCCAGAAACATACAAATGAGCAGAAACTTTAAGACAAGTCATTTTTAAAAGGAAAAAAGAGTTGAGAAATTTTTAAGGTGGTTGCGACAACCTTAATTTGAGGCATTCTGGAAGAATGCAGATACGGTAAAAGTGAATCAAAACGTATTTCAGAACATAGTGACTCCTTTTAACATTCCTGTCCACATCCTTCAGCGTATCGTCTATTCTCTTACTGTACACACACACCAAGTATCACTTCTGCAAGACACCACTAGCAAGAAAAATTAAAAAAAAAAAAAAGATGAAAACAAACTAAACAAACCAAAACCAAGCCAAAAATCCCCACACCACTGCACCAGGAACACCAATGAATGAGACAGGTATTGAACCATCCCTGGGAATTTTGTCTATCAAGGCATGTTAGATTAGTTGAAAGTAAAAATCACACTGCAGACTACAGTGTTCAGGACTTGGCATTTGTTTGGTTCATACAGTACAAGTGCCTGGAGGAACCACAGGCTCCTAGAAGCAGTGAACTATAGTAGCAACATAGATGAAAGCAATTCTAAGACAATGCAAATGCCCAAACAAAATTTTAAAATATTATTAAACATCAGCTGAACATCCAGACAAATTGAGATCTACCCTGTGTGAAAGGAGTTAACCTCACTGGTTTTCTTGCTACCCAATATATGAAGAAAGTTTTAATAACAACAGTAATACTTATTAGAAGTAGCACCACTAACAAACTGTTGCAAAAAACGATTCTTGACCAGGAATTGAGAACTAAGTTCATATTAAAAAGAATTAATTCAGAAATTGAGATGTACTCCACTTCTTCCAAGCACAGGAACGATGCATCCCTTTGAGGAGGAAATGGGGAAAGAGAGGCAGAAGACCTGCATGGATGAACAGGGAGCTATTGAGCAAACTCAAAGAGAAGCAGAAGATCTATGAATCGTGGAAAAAGGGTCTGAGCACCTGGGAAGAATACAGGAACGTGGTCAGGGCCTGTAGGGATGCAACTAGGAAGGCTAAAGCCCTCTTGGAAATTAAGCTGGCAAGGGACATAAAGGATAATAAAAAGGGGTTTTTTAGACACGTGAACAGTAAGAGGATGTCCAGGGATAATGTAGGTCCCTTGCTGAATAAGGAGGGTGTCCTGGTTACAGGGGATGCTGAGAAAGTGGAGATATTGAATGCCGCCTTTGCTTCGGTCTTCACTTCAAAGGCCCCCCGGGACCCACAGACACTGGATGAGAGTAGGACTGATTGGGAAATGAAGAATTTCCCTCTGGTTCAAGTAGGGGAGGTCCAGGAGCGGCTCAAAGGGATTAATGCACACAAATCCATGGGCCCAGATGGGTTACATCCACATGTGCTGAGGGAGCTGGCGGAGGTGATTGCTGAGCCGCTCTCTATCATCTTCGACAGGTCTTGGAGGACAGGAGAAGTGCCTGAAGACTGGAGGATAGCCAATGTCACTCCAGTCTTTAAAAAGGGCAAGAAGGAGGAACCTAGTAACTATAGGCCAGTCAGCCTCACCTCTGCCCCTGGAAAGGTAATGGAACAGCTTGTTCTGGATGCCATCTCCAAGCAATTGGAAGAGAAGAAGGTCATGAGGAGTAGTCAGCATGGATTCACTAAGGGGAAATCGTGCTCGACCAACCTCATAGCCTTCTACGATCTCATGACAGGCTGGGTAGATGGAGGGAGGGCAGTGGATGTCATCTACCTTGACTTCAGCAAGGCCTTTGATACTGTCTCCCATGACATCCTGATAGCAAAGCTGAGAAAGCATGGGATAGATGAGTGGACAGTGAGGTGGGTTGAGAATTGGCTGTCGGACCGAACCCAGAGGGTTGTGATTCGTGGAGTAGAATCTGACTGGAGGCCTGTTACCAGCGGTGTTCCCCAGGGCTCAGTGTTGGGTCCAGTCCTGTTTAATATCTTCATTGACGATCTTGATGAGGGAATAACATCCACCCTCAGCAAGTGCCGATGATACAAAGCTGGGAGGAGCGGCTGACACGCAGGAGCACTGCGCTGCCATCCAGAGAGACCTGGACAGGCTGGAGAGCTGGGCAGTGAGAAACCAGATGAAGTTCAACAAAAGCAAGTGTAAAGTCTTGCACCTGGGAAGGAACAACTGTTTGTATCAGTACAGGCTGGGGGATGACCTGCTGGAGAAGAGCTCTGTGGAGAAGGACCTGGGGGTCCTGGTAGATGACAGGTTGGCCATGAGCCAGCAGTGTGCCTCGGTGGCCAAGAGAGCCAATGGGATCCTGGGATGCATCAGGAGGAGTGTAGCCAGCAGGTCTAAGGAGGTGATCCTCCCTCTCTACTCTGCCCTGGTCAGGCCCCACCTGGAATATTGTGTCCAGTTCTGGGGTCCTTGGTATAAAAAGGACAGGGATCGCCTGGAAAGAGTCCAAAGAAGGGCTACGAAGATGATTAAGGGCCTAGAGCATCTCCCCTATGAGGAAAGACTGAGTAAGCTGGGACTGTTCAGCCTTGAGAAGACTAAGGGGGGACCTAATCAAAGTTTATAATTATCTGAAGCAGGGGATGCAGGGGGAATCGGCCAGCCCCTTTTCAGTGGTCTGTGGGGATAGGACAAGGGGCAATGGCTGCAAGTTGGAGCATAGGAAGTTCCGCACCAACATGCGGAAGAACTTTTTCACAGTGAGGGTGACTGAGCCCTGGGACAGGCTGCCCAGGGAGGTGGTGGAGTCTCCTTCTCTGGAGATATTCAAGACCCACCTGGACGCCTATCTGAGCAATATGAGCCAGGGAGCCTGCTTTGGCAGGGGGGTTGGACCCGATGATCTCTCGAGGTCCCTTCCAACCCCTACAATTCTGTGATTCTGTGATCAAGGGCAGAACAAAGCCATTCCCAACTATCAAAACCGGTAACAGAAACCTAGTAGCAGGCAGCAGAAAGCACATGGGAAGGGACGTGGCCATCTGCAAGAAGAACGCCAAGGGCAGTGTAGCACAGTTCTTTATTGCCCTGCTTCAAAGTTGAACACTACTCTTTAGAAATGTTGATGCTCTTAAGCTTTGTTCTGAGTTTTTGGATAACATAATCCTGCCAAAATAAATATGAAAGTTACTTTCATATTCTGTGTCATTACCACTTAACTCGGGCAAATATTCCTCAACAAGAAGTTGGAAAAGACTTCTATCTACAATAAGAAAACAGTGAAGATCAAACATGTACCTTGCACATTAACAACAAATAAAGTGGTAAGAATCCCTCATTTCTTGCACATCAGGCACGTGGAAAAGCAAGTAACTTTCCCACACAACAGTCTCAACCAGATGCATCTCCTGGGCTTCCCTGGAAAATACTTCTGCCTCCTGATTTCCTCAGCTATCTCCATCTCCTCAAACACCAGCTTCAGTGAAAACATCCCACCTCTCTCAAAAGCTGCTGTGAAGTTTAAAAATAAGTACCTCAAATCATTTGAGCCACAAAAAGATGAGAAAGTACACATAATTTTTAAAAATATATATGTATATATCTCCTCAAAACAAGTATCACATTCCAAAGTTACTGAAATATAACTGTTCACCCCTATTTATAGGTTAATTCCTCTTCCTAAAGGAACGTTTAATCCCTTAAATGGGTTCATACATTCTCCCCCTTCAGTGTTTACTAAGGCATTGCTAGCCATATCAGAAATTCTATTTAAACTGAGAACAGGGTTATGATTTTTGGAACACCTGTTTCTATCCTGACCTGGTTGATTTTTTTGAGGTTTATAGAATGTAAAGCAGCTTCACCACCACCACCCCCCGCCCCCCCCCCCCCCAAAAAAAAAAAAGCTAGAACCAAATATCAAATAATGGTCACAAAATGAACATTTGGCAAAATGCACTAGTTTAATTTTATGTTATAAAGAACTGTTGGAGGGCCAAGGCATATTTTTCTCTTAAGGGATATTTACATAGAGATAGGTTTTACTAGTCAAATGCAACTGAGACCAAAGCACGCTGTTGGCATGTAATAAAGTGTTTGTTTTCAAAATATCTAGTGTTTGAAGTCTTCCCCTTTGACATGTATTTACTCATCAGTACTTCTTAAACTTCCCTTCACGTAGCAGGATTATGATATGAAAGACTTATGCATTTCACAAAAGGCTCTATTTAATGGTATACAACTATTCTTATGACAGAAGAAACAAACACGTTAAAAAGCACTTCGGGGGAAGGAAAAATTAATGTTTTGAAACTAAGTTCTTCATGATCATTAGGTTAGATCAAATTTGTTTCATAACTTTAAGACACACACTGTTGTAGCACAATTAGCTTTTCCATCTCTGTGTCTACAACATCCCAAAGGGTATTTATTAAGTATTCAGAATACAGGCGCAGTAGCAAATGCAGCCACATTTAACACGGCCTCATTTCTTGTTTCAGTCAGAGCAGGTTCTGTCAAAAAACACACTTGATTACTGAATCTTTTTCGACTACTTGTTACCATATCCATGATTATTAGATCATGGCCATAGGCTAGACACTGGTACATATATCCAGCTGTCAAAGTGAATTTAATCCATTAAATACAAAAGATAGCTATGGACAGGGCTTTTTTCTGGTTATGTATCAGGAAATCTTTTCAGACTAGTAATTTTCATCCTTGAAATTTAGGCAAATATATTTATCTGTGCTTTCTTATTTGAATTAGATTCAAATAAAGATTTACAGAAATAAGAAGCATATGTAATCTGTGACCGTGTGCTTAAACAGTTTCTAGAATGCTGCTATGAGTCTCAGACTGAAACTTGTATTTCCATATTTTTAAATAATAGAACTTGCATTTTAAAATCTGTACAGTAGATACTGTAAGAACTGGATTTTAAAAAGAAGGATAAAATTTTTGGGTTTTTTAAGTAAAGGATTGAATTAAATAAGCAGAGACATAGAAATTACATACAAAAGGACATAGAAAATGCATACAAAAGGAGGGAGTGGATATTAACACTGAAAATCTGGGCAAGCTCGTTTAACTCTGCTTGTGTCATAAGAAGTTATTCTGATTAACCCATTCCAAGTCCACTATCTCTCAGAATGAAGGAAATCAAAAAGTACTGACTGCCTCTTCTACAGTGTGAACACTAGTTCTTATTTCACAGCTGATGGAACCAGAATATGGATGGGAGGGTGTGTGTGAAGGCGCTTCCTCAAAGGGTCATAGGAACTATGCAGCAAGATATGACCAGAAATTCTGCCTCTTGGCTATGTCCTTTAAAACTTAAGATTATCCTCTCTTCATTATGTAATCATGCAATCTTGGCAAAAGTCTGTGATGGAAACATTAATGCCCACTTTATTTTTGTAATTTAAATAAGCTAACAGCATTAAGTATCAAGTGAGTAATAATACATCCTAGGAATTTGCTATTCCTAGTGAATTTCTGTATAAAATTCTCATTTTAAAAAGTCATAAAAACCAAAAATTGCACATTTTGAGAGTTTTGTAGTTTGTTCATAATTCAGTATTCCATATGCCTTTCATTTAACTGATCTGATAAAACAGTAGCATAGATGGAAACAAAACCAGAGGACATTAAAAAGTACTGAATAGCAAGACAGAAGTTTGTTACACAAAGTACATGAGCAGCTCATTTCATTTTAGAATCAGTCATCCAAATACAAAATGCTTTCAGAATTAGAATATCAGAAGATAAATACCTAACTTCTCAGACTAAACTAATTTTAAATGCTAGCTTTGCTAAGCCTGACAAAAATCAGGCCAGTATTAATACATAGTTACATATTCAGAACACAGAGAGTTTATCTCAATGTATTTCAGTGAACTTATGGCCACAGCCCCCAAAACAGTGCCTACTCAATCAGTATTAATTAACTCAAAGGCTAAAAGGGCACATCAACAGAACTTTTGTTGGAGCCATGAAAGACCATTTTTCCCTAAATGTGACTTGAGACCAATTGGCAAAACAGTTAGAGGAAACCTGGGTTATTAATGTCATGCTCATTCCCAAGAATAGCTACAGAGCTTCAGTACACATGTCCACTGATGCAGCATTAAATTTGCTGAAAAAGGGAAAGCAAGAACATACAGGCACCTTGCAGAGTCTAATTCCCTTGGTTCAGGCTCTCAGTGTAATCGATGCTGATTTCTCCTCGGTACAGGATCTGGTCACCATGCCAAGGTCACTTCGACCACGTCTTGTCTACCCAGGTTAGACCAACAAGTAGAAACTAAGTAACAAGTCCTGTCTGTACTGCTTAAAGCAGCAGCTCGGTAACACTTCCCAAGGCCAAGCCAATCTGACACTATGCTTCTTTCCCACCCTGAGATGGGGCAAGGGGGGGCAGGGATTAAAAACCAAAACTAAGCTGAAGATGACCAGTATGGTGCACACATACACACACACCTGCTACAGCAGGCAGAAAGTTATTTTCAAGTACAAATGAAGACTTAATTATTTCATTCTTCCTTAACTTCACTCGGGAGGAGAAAAAAAGAATGAAATGTTTGTTTCCTTCTCAATCAGATATCTACTATTCCAGATAAAGCTAAAAACTACTTTACATAAAAAGTGGCCAAAGATGGAACAAGCTATAAGGATGACTTCAAGACTCTTCTCTTCTAGAAGCTCTTGGAGTAATAAAGGAGCACTTAAAAATGGAAATCCCAGTCCACGTGAAGAATATTCTGTGCACAGTTAACCACTTCAATTGTCTCCTGGAGACACATAAAAGTTTTCACATCTTGATATCCCTCAGTTTTAAAATTGTTTGATCTTGGATGTTACCTATGTCCAGAGTATCAGTGCTATACAAGTTGCCTTTCAATTCCTACATGTTGTCCTGGGGAAGAAAACCTCACTTATCAAAAAACTGTGTACCTGATGAGAAACAAATTATAGTCTTTGCTTAGCTTGATCAGAAAACCACACTCTAAGGAGGAAACATTTATACACAAAGATCTATCCCTGTTTCCTGACAAAGGGATCTTAGTTAAGGTATATTTCCCAAATAAATACAGAGCTATACAACTCCACAAGTGTCACGTTTAGGCTTCTGTAAGAAATAATATGGGAGTAAGACAAATACTTCACTACAGGAAAAAAAAAAAGAAACATCAACTTGAAAAGCATTATGAATAAAGCAGTATATTTTCACAACTGTTTTGTGGTAACCAAAATCACGGAGGACACTTTAAAAATATATTTTCAAAGTACTAAAAGGAAGAACTACATAGGAAAACTAGAAGTCAGGCAGAGAGACCTTTCTATTATGACAGCTCAATCTATATATGCATTCCAGCTACATGTGTCAAATATAAGAATTGTTCACAGTGTCAGATTTTAAAAAGCTGTGGCTTTATGAACAGGGGGTTCAACTAACAATTAGCTGTGAAAAAAAAGTGATGGTGTATTGTGGTGGTTCAGCCCCAAGCAGTGGCTGAGCACCACAGGCTGCTCTCTCACTCCCAGAATAGAGACAGACAGAGCCCCCGTGGACTAGGATAAGGACAGTTTACTGACAAAAGCACGGTGAAAGTAGAAGAAGTTACACTCACACCAGGTGATAACAGAGTGCCTTACCAACCTGGTGCTGAAGCAAGGACCGACCCAAGGACGGTGCCCTGGAGGCACCCTTCCCTGACCAGACTCTTTAATGGGAAAGTGATGCCAGGTGGTGTAGAAAACAGCCCAGGCTAATTCAGCTCACCTGTGCTGGATGCTTGGGGAGGTCAACTCTGTCCCAGCTGTAAGCAGGACATGTATTTTAAAGAAACATACACTTCCCACTCTTCTCACCACAGCTATGTGCTAATACTGACAAGGCACTTTCAGATCAATGCACCAAGCACTTTAGGAGATACAACGGCTCTGCCAAGAATCCTGCCTTCAAAAGGACTTTCATTGCTATGGCAACAGCATGTTCTCCAGCATCCAATTTGGAGACAACCTATGACACATGCAGGAGAAATGGCCAAACTCCAACTGATTCCTCGGCGCACTGCGAGTCACACTGTCATACACGCACCAGTGTTCACTCGCAAAATATCTGGTACAAAACCAGGGGGGTTTAAATAATAGTTCACCAGGCACTTAGGTAACCTACAAATAAACAGCCTCATCTAGGAGAAAAAATGCCATTCACCCCATAGAACAAATATAGACTATTCAAAGGCCAAAAGGAATACAAGCATTAGCATGGAATGTAAATTGTGTTCCACAGCATCTCCCACATGCTGGCATTTACCTCTTGTCTGATCCCAATTTCCCCAACAGGACAGGGCAAAAGGAAGAAGTGCTAGCACATAGGAAACAAGCAGATGATTGAAAACATTACTCAGTACTCAAGAAGTATCTTGAAAATAAAGTGGGTTTAAATGAGTGTTACACATGCATAAACTTTGGTTTTACTGCCTCACTTAAAAAGTACCCAGAAATGTATTTATGAACACAGTTTTGACACATCTTGAGGTTTATTCACCTGACATGCAGAGTTTTAAGCATCCATGACATATCTCACGAACACTTGTAAGAGTTTATATACTACTGCATAGGGACTAGCCAGCAATTTAAGCCATTAAAAAGGCTAAGGAGGATATTTAAATTGCATACACATTTCTGCACTTCTATTACATGACAGTTTTCAACAAGTACATAAAAAACCCATCCTGTTGTTGCTCACCTAAGTTCATTCACCCCAGATGGCCAGATATATCTTTCCTGTAACAACATGGTTGCATTCTTTACGTTCCTGGCAACCCTAAAATAGTTTAGCAACCTTTAAGTTTATGTCTGATTGTGCAGTACAGTGGTCATATACTCTAGACTAACATACAAATAAGAAACTTTCTGTAAACAATCACAACATACTTTAAAATCTCAGTGGGAAAAAAGAGATTAACTTTTATAGAAGTTGACTACTTCCCACTTTACAGGGGATGACCCACATAGTGGGAAAAATAAAAAGGTCTTTTGCTAGCACAGTGTGTCCTGGAAAGTATATGGTCTCACATCCTTTAAAGCATCTCTCCGTTTCCTTTTGAAGTATCAGGCATTATCTAGCTTGCTTTGCAAGTATTCATATTACAGGTTAGTGAAAAAGCAAACAAAAATCAAACACACCCCCTCCCCAAAACATACACACACAGCCCCCCACATACCTACTAATGAAATTAACAACTGAAAGGGGAAAAGAGACAGGGTTGGGAGGTGGGAGAGGTGGTTTGTTTAGGGGTTTAGTGGGGCTTGGGTTTTAGGGAGGTTTGAGGGGGTGGGGGGCAGTGTTTGGTTGGGGTGTTTTTTCAGTTGAGGAGGTTTTTTTTATTCAGTATCTGATGAGTACTTGCAAGAAAAGTATCTAATTCAGATGTTCCTGTCATAAGTAATACTGACAAAGTTCATGCTCTGGTTTTCTGTGTGCTTATTACAGTCCTCTGGCAAGGGAATACGATATCAGAGATATTTTCAAGATTACCAAAATAAAAGGATCACACAGAGCAGAGAAGGCATGTCAGACATTACACACATTTATACACATAAAGTGGAAGAGATGTGCATTTCTCTTATGAAATCAAATGAAGGGAAATTTTCTGATTTACTGTACCATTCAATCACCTCGCATCTAAGCATCACAAGCGCTGATCTTGCCAAGACATACTACAGAACACTGCCATTTCAACTCTGCAGCAGTGAGCACCACACATCATTTTTAGAAATATACAAAAGCTTTTCATTACTCTAAAACTCGGTCATCTTCATTAAATCACCATCTCTTCATAAAAGCCTTGGCTTCATTTAGCATTCAGGAAGATGAAAGAGCAGCTACTCTCCTTATGGATTACTTCTCTATTACAAGAGAATGTTTTGCACGTCAAAAGCAAACATTAAAGGATTAAATGATATTGTCATTTCTGCTCTTGTTTATCTGCAGTGGGCAGTGAATAGAATTGCAAAGAAACAATCGGTGATTATTTTAAGCTGTGTTCTTTTGCAAGGATTATGACTCATGAAGTTGCTGCATAAAGAAACTGGAACAGGATAGGTGTTGCATTGAAAATCATCAAAACATCACAATATAAAAAATGTTTGTCCTACAAGCAAAGCTGTCTGGTTTAATAATTTCACAGAGTAGCCACAATAGCTCTTGGGATAACACCAAGACAATAGCATCTTGCACTCAAGCAAACGAAAAAAAAAAGTATAAACAGTGAATTCTGTTCTCCTACAGAAGACTAAAAATACTTTTTGGGTTTTCAGAAAGTACATTTATCTCCACAGCATCCTACTAACACTAATGCAACACAGCAGAAAATTCAAGAGATACTTGGTTACAAGACATCTCTGTAGCATGCAAAATGAAATTAATTTATCATGGCTTTATCTACATCTTTTAGGCTTTAAACATGCTTTCCAACACAACTAGAGAAACCAGGTTTGCAAAGCAATGTTATTTTAAATCAAACTCTACATTTTCCTCACAAATATTAAGCTAATGGGTATGAAACACTCGTGGTAGGTTTAATGTTTCACTAAATCTTCTGTCTGGTTCCCTTATCGCCTCAAATCAAGTATAAACCAGTTCATTTTGGCCCTTTAGATAGATGCTAAAACCGAAGCATGTACGTGCAAACTGCACCAATGTGCATTCAGTTTTTATTTTAGGTAAGAGTTGGAACTATTCAATACACTAAAGATTTTGTCTGTAAACCCTGAACATGGAAGACGACAGCTAGAAGACTATAAATCAAAGAATTACACACAGATTTAAATGAGCAGCACATATTGGCCATACTCTAAACAAATACAGACAACAGGTAATGCTACAGACCAAGTTCTTGTTTATATTGAAGGGTAAACTTTGGTTTAAAGTCAATTTCATTTAATACACTGAACATGCACATTCATGGTCTGATATTCATTGGTAAGTTACCCACAGAATGTACACAACTGGAAGTGACCATATTTGGATTCTGTCTTATCAAGCATGTTTTTCTAACAATTAATTCTCCCTATTCAGCTTTATACTTAAAGAAGGGAAAAAACACACCACCGAAAACGTAATTCTCACAAATCAAGGCTCAGGATACACTTGTATATACAACTCCAACCCAGACTAACTTAAGTCTCTCCATGTTACCAGTGCTTCATCAGCTGCAAAGAGCTTTCAAGAGACAGGGCACAAACAAAACATTTCCTGTTTTGTTCAGGCAAAGGAAAGTAGAGAAAGTGGAACAGCAAAAGCAGAACAGCAAAAGCAAGCAGTTGAATCTATCACTAGAACTCCACATAACTAAAACTGGTAAAGACACGGGTACACTACCAGTTCTGCACTACTGTACCAAAAAAAACAAGTCTGAGATACCAAAAAAAACCACCCCAGACTTGAAGAGCAAAACAAATATCTCATATGATTACAAAAAAAAAAAAAAAAAAAAGAGGCAATTTCTACAGAACTTCACAAACCAGAAATCAGGTCCACTGAAATAAACAATTTACTTCATAAAAAAATTAATTCAAAGCTGCCAGCTATACATAAATACACACAACTATTTCACACTCACCACAGAGAAATTGTGTGTAATACCAGAAATACATGCTTTTTGCCTTCTTTAAATGCAATTCTATAGCTTGAGCAGCTTTTAAAGTTTTCCACAGCATCAACATGGATGTATACAACTTCCCTGTCAAGACAAACCCTATTTTATGCTAAGGTTTTACTAGCATTCCTAGTGAGCATTACCCTACTAACAGTGCTGCAACATAAACCCCTTTATCAAGTCTCTTCCTCTTCCCCCCTTCATTCCAAGAGCTTTTTTAAAACACCAGCAACAATTCTTTTGATGCAATCAGGCAAGATTCTTCTGCATTACGTCAGTGAGAACATGACGTTTATTTCATGTAAAGCAATTTCAGCTCCTCCTTTCAAAAAATAATTTTTAAAACCCCCCACATTGCTAGCATACAAGAAGACTCTAACAAAGTCCTAAAGATTGATTTGGTACATTTTAGCCTGATTATCCTCTGAAGACAGGGCAGTATTATTAAATATAACAAAAGCTGCTCTTTCCGATCATTCTTGGTATTCAGTTAACATCTTCACCAAAAAAAATATGTCCTTTATGTTTTTGAATGTTGTGTTTACAAACACAGCTTTGTTTTACAAGTGAAAAAACCCACAAGGCATTCATTCAAGACATAAAAAAAAAATTCATTATCTCATTTTAGACTCATAATAGAAAAAACCTTGCCCCTACAACCACTTGTAAATAATGGATTGTAGTATTCAAAAAGTCCACAAGTACTTCCAAATCATCAGGTTTAAGTATACAGTAGAAACAGGGACTTTAGACTTTAATTTTAATAATTGTTTTTAAAGCCCCAAAAAATTGAAGGAGCAATCATCACTAGTTAGACAAAAAAAAAAGAAATATTAAAAATATATTTCCTGTCCTTAGACTTATAATTATGCACTGAAATGATACTTCTCACCCTTTTCTTAGAATGCCTAATAACAAGAGTGATTAAGTTGTATAGACACTTTAAAGCTATTTATTAGAATAACAATTGACATCAAATAATTTACATACATTAGACAATGCCCCTAAAAAAGCTTTCTAGAGAGCATGCTTTATTGAAACTGAATTTACAAAATGGTAAATATTTATTTTGAAGGAAATTTAAGATACAAGACTTATTAAATACATAGATCACATCTGGCTCTATAGCTAACTCCAAAAATTTTATAAAGCTCCGGAAAATGCTCAATGCTATTCCCCAAAACCTAATCCCTAAATATTAAAGTACCAAAGAATCCAAAACTGCATCCCACAGTAAAGATAAGTCAGTTTAGCTTAAGGTCTAGTATACTATCCGAGCTTATGCACATCTTTCACTCCAGTCTTACTGATACGCTATTACTATGTTAGTGCCTTACACATCCTTCTGTTCATGAATACACACACACAATTTTCAACCATGAAAAAATTACACTATACCTTTAGCAACTTTAAAGAAAATACGGTTTACCAAGTTTATAGTATATAGTAGATTAATATAAATTCATATAACAGTATCCATAGGCTCAGCTACGGATAAAGCAGAATTGCAAGACAAACAGCTGTCATACCAACTTGATAGCAAGATGACTAAGGAGTTAAATCCTCTTTGTGTGACAGCTAGAAAGACGAGGGGGAAGGGGAGTGTTGGCATGTAGGTATGAATGACAAGCTTTTAACATGAAATACCCTTGCCAAAGACCAAAAAAGGACCACAAATAAGGCCCAAATCTTAGCAAAAAGCTACAGACATCATGAAAGTTCTACAGTACTTAAAGAACTGCATACCAGTTAAGGTGCCATTACAGAACACACAAATACCTAAGAATCTCATTTATACTTCTCTTTAAAGAAAAGGAATTCCTCAGATAACACATTTACTCGTCGGTCTCTTTCCAGTATTCTTCCCCCACCACCCAAACCTTTAGTCCTAATATTTATATCAAAACTGCTCTCTGGGTAAATACAGAAATATAGCAACGAGCAATTTCAAGTCTTACTCCTTCCCACATGCCATTAAGGCCGCTCTCCAGGGCATCTGGATACTCTTCATTACTTAAGAGTAGATCAGAAAACTTTGGCAGAACAATGAGCTACTGGCTGAGGTGGAGAGTGATGGCGGGAGATGCCCCATTGCCCCATCCTGGGTAGCTCCACATCAGGAAAGGACAGGGCACTGATGTGATCCCAGACCTGAAACCACACAGAATAAACTCCCTTGCTTCATGAGACAGGAAGGTTTGTACAGGGATTGGAGGTTAGATGTTGTGCTTGTAAAAACAGTAATGGCATCGCTGCTCTCACTCAGGGAAAACTGATGGAAAAAAGAGATTAACTTCTGGAAAGAATGCTTTCCACATGCCACTGCAGCAAAAGTTACAGTTTCCCCTATTAACAGTGTTAAGTGTATCTCTAAACAGAAGACAGGCCAAACGCTACTAAAAATTCTAAAAGTAGCCATTTGGCAGACAGCAAGGAATTCCTGCCCAACTGACATGGGGTTCATACCACCACCTTAAGTGAGAACAGTCATTTCAAAACCATGGCTAATGGCAATAAATGACAGATGATTAGCTGCTCCCCAAGCTAGATGCAGAACACAGAGATGTTCCAGTTACTTTTGCTTCTTTCTAAAAAAAAAAACCCCAAACAAACAAACAAAACACAAAAATACCTCAATATCACATATACACAAACACCTTTACAGATACTGTCTGCTTTCAAGTTGGGTTATCAGAGTTTTCCCCTCCTCTTTCTTAAACAGCGAACTTGAAGCAGTTACTTGGCGCTTTTATAGGCTGTACTTCTCACCACCGTTCATGGAGTCAAGCATCTGATAATTTATCTTTCCAAAGATAACGGATGGGGAGAAGAAAAAGAGACAGCAGTGGTGAAACAGAGGCCACCAACAGCCAAGCTGCAGATCACATATTTACTAGCACTGTATCACCCTTCTTGGATTTTAAGTGCACTAGATGAGGAATGCAGACCTAAATCCTCATCTCATTTGCATTTGGACCATTCGAAGGATAATCCATGGGTCTCCCCTACAAACAACTAGAGGGTAAAGAAGCTACAGATAGCTTTCTGCTTTCAGGCATGCAACTTCTACAACACTCACCAGGCTCTTGGGAAGACAGAATTTAGTACCACTCAGACCCAAGATGAAATACCACATTACTGGGTCTGCTGGTTCACTTTTAATGGAGCCAGAGGACAAACTAAATATTAAAAATAATTGAAACGCTACATAGCTGCATGACCTCTTGTTTATTTTAACAGGTCACCATAGATCTCTGGCATTTAACACACATTAAGTTTATCTTCTTTTGAACAGCTAACAAAAACATACAGGATCATAACGTATCTTGGATGACATAATCAGAAAGATGGATCAATTTTCTGACACTTTTTTATGTATTTATTTATTTTTAAAGGTTTGTCATGACCCAACACGTTGTGGGACACAGCTATATGACTACATGAGACCTCTCAGCTCCTTAATTTATGGATTAGGAGCAGGGAGTTGGAATTTCCCACACCTCAATGGGAGACTCGACCAGAAACACATACAGAACTATAACAGAGAATTGATTCTTCTTAGGAATTACAGTTCTAATCAAAAGAATCAAAAATAAGTATTTTAAAGGTTAGGAGCACTAATTTGCATACATAAAGAGTCTCATCTTTCTGCAGTTTTCTCCAAGGCTGTGATTTGGCTGTCAGGGTTACAAGTGCCTTTTCTCTTCAACACTTGCTGTAGATCAACAAAAGCGGCATCTAAAGCACTGTCCATCCAGGGTTAGGGGGTTGGTTTGTTTGTTTTACAGGGAACTGCTGATGCAAAACCAAAAAGGAAATAAGAGTTAACAGGACTAACAAACAGCAATCAAGTCAAGTTTTGCTTATTCTGGAAGCACTATTTGGTAACTTAATAGACCTGCTAAAGAATTGCCATTGTGTCCAGTCTCCAGACACATGGTGTTAATTTAGGGACACTCAGGTTAATGGCAGGCTATCAACTTAAATGGTCTTTGCATCAAGCCACTAATTAGTACCTTAAAGCTCAGTACAAGAGTAGAGAGGGTGGGAAGGGCAGCCCCCGAATGTGCATAGAAGGGGACCGAACTGATACAAACAGGTACCTAAACGGGCGCATTCAGGTTTTTGTGTGTAGGTCTAGCAAGAGGAGTGTCGGGTACACACAGGATTTGTGTCCAGCACTGTCCAAACCTGCATACTCATTTTCCATGAGCTTCAGAAGAATCTGACAGGCAAGAGAAGCATCATATTTGGACGGCTTAGCTCTTGAACTGTACCTCTGACTACAAACTCTTACCACTGTTTTCTGTTAGACATACACATCCTACTTGAGCTTTTTGCCCAATACCTTGCATATGTACATGCAAAAATAACCTTATTGGTACAATGAGGCTACAAAAACTGAAGGTAGTAAGCCACAAAGGAAAATATTGTCTCTGATATATTCTTCTTTAACATATAAGAAGTTATTTTCAAAAAGGAAAAAAAAAAATAGGATGTGTGTGGATACACCACACCTAAGATGAAAAAAATTTCAGTCACAGGAAAAGTCAAAATTAAGATGAAACCTATTGGGAAGCCCAGGAAAACTGCACCATCATTGCCTGTGGCAGGAATCTGGATATTGCAACTGGATTTTAATGTAGTTACTGTTACAGGTAGAGGGCATTGGGCAAAATGAGTAACCATCCAGGCATTTATTGGCATAAGTTTTGTGGGTTTGACCAAGGCAAAACATAGCAAAAATTTCATTATTAACCACAGTGGCAACACACAAAAAAATAATTTTAAGTAAAACCTGAAAAAAAGCCTGATTAAAAGGCCCAAAAGAGCCCACCTCTGACCTTGGTCTTGTCTTTCTATGACTTCTAAGACAGAAATGGCTTTATTTTCACAAGTCTCTTTGGAAGATAAAAGAATGGTAACTTCTGTTTTAAATAACAGGTATGACAAGGGCTATTTTGTGGCTTAACTCACTGATGTACATATCGGGTTACTTTTCCAATACGTATATTTTCAGCAGTAGTCTGGCCAAGTTATTTGACGTTATCAGCAGATTACACGACTTACTGTCATAAAATACTCTGATATGGGATCAGTTTTACTTATTTCATCTGCAGCTTTCATTCATAACTGACCTGCAGAAAGCAAGCCTGCCCCAACACCAGACTTTAGCTATCTTTTAAACAAAACACAACATTCATGTTAACCCACAGCAGTATTTTCTTAAAAATTATAGATGTCAGTCATATTAGCTGTTACATTTATGCAACCCCATCACAGATATTTTTTGCAGCATAATCAACAGAAATATTGCAGAATTAGACCAGATCAAGCTTGTTACATCAGGATTAATAACACACACCCTAGTATTTACAACACTTCAAAGCCACACCTGAAAACCAAACAGAACTTAACCATCCTTCAACAGTAACTAATTTATCATTTTTAACTGGAGACCTGGGGCGGGGAGGGGGAGTAAGGAAAATGTATCATGACCATTCCTTCCTTCTACATCAGATTTAACAGAAATATAGGGTCCTGAGAGCCACCAAGACAGGCAATTGATTTTCACCTACTTAATGGAGACCATTAGGCTGGATCTGGAACCACTGTTCGTTGGGGGGAAGCAGCGAAAGTGTTTTCAGTTTTGTTTATTTTAAGTTTAAATGAGAAAAAGGGGGTTCCAATAGCAAACAATAAACATATTCTTATTTCAGCTAAGGAAAGGAACAACACTTTCCTTCACTATGCTTGTTACAAAAAATAAGACAACCAATTTAAAGGCAAAGACAGTAAAGCAAGCTTGACTTCTGTAATTGCCATTGAAATCACAGAAAGTCCCTGTAAGAGGTAGCATCATTCCACGTTCAAAGAAAAAAGTACTTTTTAGCAATCTGTGGATACAGTGCTTCTCAGTACTAGGTAGCTCAAAGGAATAAACACCTCCTCCTTTCATGTTTCTCTCTAAAAAGTGGCCTCTAGTAGTAAAAAAAGTTCTCAAGCACTGTTTGTCATAGAAGTTGAGAACACTTGAAATTAAGTCAAGATCACAATTAAATCAGAGTGCTGGAAATTAAATGCCTATACTTCATCAATGATCTTAACATAGTCTGTCTATAACACTTAACGCTGACTCAGAACACTACTAATATAGAAGTTTGTCACCTCGCTCCCGCAGCGTAATCCCCCCAGGTCAAGGTTTAGGTCATAACATTACAAGAATTAGGGCATATAATCCCACTAACCAGTAAATCTCTACAACTGGAAATGTTTTGAATTAAACCCCACAACATTATCTTTTCTAAGGGGAATTAAGCTGAGGTTGTAGCTTGTTTGACAGCTGCAGTGTATTGTTCATGACTGGTATCTGTGTGATGATACACCACATGGGTAATGGAATTCATAGAGTCCTTAACAGTTTCTCTCGAGAAGGCAAAATATTCCATCATTCTCTCTTTTTCTGAGCCATCCAAGGGAAGACGGGAAAGCGTTACCTACAAACAGGGCAAGCTGTGCTACCTGTGACTGATCTAAGAGCTGAACTAAAAATTAAATCTTTTCAACAGAAAGTTATTCTACTTGTTCATGAAAAAGGGGAAAGGGGGACAAAATGCTCAGGTTGTGCTCCCCACAATAAATTTTAGCTGTCTGGATGTTTCTCAAAAACATCTTTTAAAAGACAACTGCCTTGAATGTTTGTATTTCAAGGGGGAAAAAAAACCAACAAAACAAATACCTTGTGTACAGTTTTGCCGTTTTTCTATTGCAAATAATTAAGGTTCTACATACTTTCAAAGAGCAAGACAAAAATACATAGATATTTTAGGAAAGAAAAAGTAATATGCTTCTTCAAGTATGCTACAGCTACATCATGTGCCACCTATTTTCATTGAATTAAATGTAGGAGATGGTCTCAAAGAAGCTTGCAAAAACGTACAGCTCAGAAGCTTAAGGTGCTTGTAAAAACAAAAAGTCTGAAGTGTCACTGAAACACAAGATGTCATTTGGACTCTCAAGAGTACCAGCTTGGACACTGCAAGAAGCACAATTTCAAGCAGCTACTTAGCTCCTCTAATGGCATCCTAAAAATGTATTTTCCTTAACCTTAACTAAAAACATAAACATCACTTTGTTGCATTCATAAAAACAAAAATATCACTTCACTGTATTCACAGAAAATAATCCTACATAAAAGAAAGAAACACAGTATCAAAAACTTACTTTAGTTTCTCTTTTGTAAGTAATAACAAACCCATTGCAAGAGTGATACAGAGTAAAAAGTCTCACTTCTTTCCTGTTACAGGTTTAGCCTAGAAGTCCCTGAAAGCAGCCATTAGGTGGACCCCAACTAGAAGATATTGGAGCCACAAAATACGGGAAACATATAAATGCAGTTATTTGTATTCCAGATGCACTGATAGAGGTTCAACATGAGAATAATACTTGTCCAGACTTTGAGAACTACACAGTACTAGAAAATTGTATTAGTCTTACGTTTTCCTCAAGAACTGCATTTTAAAATTTATCTTCCAGTCAGAAGTATTTCATCACTTAGCTTGTTACTGCTATTTTCTCCTTTCATACAGGGGCTAGGAAATACTTCTATTGAAGAGGTAGGTTTGATTTCCATCAACCAAACGAAAAAATAGAATCTGTTCCCTTTTCACATAACAGACAGACAACTGGCACACCTGTACAACTAGAGATACGTAGCACTTCACTGTGCTGGAACGAGCAGTCATGGGCACATCAAGGAAAAACTGTGGTTGTGGTTCACAAAACGCACTATAAAGTCAGACCAAAACAGCTCATCTCTAATTAATCTTAACTATCTTGTAAGAATATGTAAAAACAAAAGACCACCATACTTTTAGCACACGAAGACTAAGCTAAAACATCAAGACCTAGTTACATGAACTATATGTATCTCGGATGCATCCTACCTGATCCACTGAACTGGCTGCTTCCTAGCGTGGTTGGTCTGGTTTTCC
Organism: Porphyrio hochstetteri; assembly: GCA_020800305.1. Lineage (NCBI taxonomy): Eukaryota > Metazoa > Chordata > Aves > Gruiformes > Rallidae > Porphyrio > Porphyrio hochstetteri. The sequence goes on along the minus strand of CM036915.1, from coordinate 6,052,979 downwards.
CACTGTTAACAGGTGGGGAAAACATCTGCAAAGCAAGAAAAAAAAGATGAGTTCAAATTGGCTTTGAAACTCCATGGTTTATTATTAAGGTAAATTTAAAACAAAGTTAATAAAAACAATTATTTGATTTTTTTTTTGTTAGAAAATAAACAGAATGTTGCAAGGTTCATGTTCAAACCCATGAAATACCAGTAAGCTAAAGTACTACTTGCAATTTGTTAATAGCATGAAAACTCTTTTCTAAATGAGCCAAAACAACTTAAAATTTAAAGTATACCGACTGCTACTATGGCAATTTAAAATAGTGAGATATCTTAAATTTTACTAATCAAAATATTTTTTTCTTTCTGATCTGTGAGCTTTAAGTCACTGGATAAAGACAGCTTTTGAGAGGCAGTAGCTTTCCATGTTTCTGAATCAAGCACTTCCTTGCAATCTACCAAAATAAGAGTATCACATAAGAAATAGCTATAATTGTGTAAGCCAAAATTGCTGTAGAAACTATCAATAAATAACCTGTTACTTACGGGCATTAAAAAATGTTTTAAAATAGGGGGGAGCGGGTAGCCAAAGTAGCAGCACCACACACCAGCTTAGCAAACGTGAATGACTAGATTATGCCATCACTGGGTCAGCCTGATTTTAACCAGTTAAACCAATTGACCCAGCTGGTATTACAGTATTAAATCTGGAAGTCTAGACATTACATCAAAGTTCAGGTGTCTAACTTGGCCGAGGTGGACCCAGCCAAGCCCTGCACGCTGCTGCCCCTACTCCTCCACTCGCTTTACCACGCAGAAGCCGCGCGAAGACCTCAGAGAACATCCTACCGCACTGAAGTCCAGCAAGTCGCTCAGCTCCTTGTCGGTTCCTATAGCGGCCATCCTCTGCTGCTGGGAATTCATCTTCCTCCGCTCCCCTGCTAAGGCACAGGGAGAGGGGCACAGGCAGTGCTTCCCCGCGGGGCTGGTGCCGAGCCCCGACACGGTGAAACCGGCCGGCAGCCGAGAAGAGCCTCTGGTACCCGCACCGCTGACGCGGGGCTGGGGGAATCCCGGGGAGCCCCCCTCACCGGGCGGGCTGACGGAACCGGCAGCAGCTTCCCCGAACTAACCAACTCTCCTTAAGTTTCCTCGGGCTCCCTCTTCCCCCCCGCCTCGAGCAGGGCGCAGGCACGCCGCGGCGGGGCCGCCGCCAGGAATTAGGCCCCCCCCAGGCAAGCGAAGGCAAACAAGCGGCCGCGGCCCGGCGAAGTCCGGAAAATTAGCTAGAGATTAAGTGACTCACGGCCTCCGCAACAATGGGGCCGACCGGCGGGGCTGCGGGCGCCTCAGCGGAGTCATCGCTGCCCCGGCATTACCGCCGGCCAGCCGGCCGCCCTTCCCGGCCGCGGCGGCTCTCCCCAGCCCGCGGGCCGCGACCGCCGCTCCGCGCTCGGGACCGGGGCGGGAGCCGCCCCCGCGCACCGCACGCGCACACGCGGCGCGGGGCCGGGCGCGCGCGCCGCCACCGGGCGGGCGGAGTGGAATGCGCGTGCGGCGGGGGGCGTGCGCGCGCGCGGCGGGGTGGCGGGGAAAGGCGGGGGGTAGGGAAGACGGGGGGGCTGGGAAGGAGGGGCGGCGGGGTCCGTGCCTTCCCTTGTGCCCGGCGGGCGCCGCGGGGGAGCGGCGGGGGCGCTGCCGCAGCCCCTCTCCCCTCCAAGTTTCGGAGCCGCCCGGCGAGCCGGGGCCGGGATGCGGCCGCCACGGTCCTTTATGAGCACTGGGAGCCGCGCGCCGGGGAACGCGCGCCCCGAACGCCGCCCGCGGGGACTCGCTCCTGCCCGAGGCCGGGCGCCGCCGCCCGCCCGGGGCCCGCGGCCCGGCCCGCCCCACCGCCGGCGGAGACCCCGGCGCCCCGCACGCGCGCCCCGCCACCCAGGCAGACGGCCGGCCCCGGCTGCCGCCCCTCGGACTCTCCGGCAGCGCCTCCTCCTCCACGGCCTCCCCGCCGCCCCTCGCGGCGGCCCCCGGGCAGCCCCTCTCCCTCCCGGCCGCGGCCCCTCGCCGCCGCCTCTGCCCTTATGAGCGCCCAGCCGCAGCTTCCCTCCCCCCACCGCTCTCTTCCAACTTCTCCGGCCCTTCGCCGCCCGCACTTACCTGATGCCCCCCGTACGCTCTGGTAACCAGGGCCGGGCCGGTGGCGGCGGGCGGGCCGCGGGCTGGGTGGGAGGCGACGAGCCGAGCGCTCCCCCCCCGCTGGAAGGAACTTGTGGGTTTCCCTCAGGCAGACATTTTTTTGCTTACACAGCCTCAGCACCACGTTCACGGCTCCAGCTCCGTATCCCTCCGCGCCGAGCGCCGCCACGGCCTTAACCCTTGACGCGCCGCGCCACCACCGGCCGGGAGGCGCTGCCGCGCTGGCGGCCCCGCGGGCACCCCCGCAGCCGCCCCGGCACCCGCCTCATCGCTGGGATGCCCTAGCAGGCGAAAGGGGTGGTGGCGGGGCCCGTCCGGAGCCCAGGGGCCGCCGGCACCGCCGCGCAGGAGCCAGGCGGGCGGATATCGGCGGCGTGGATTGAAAGCGGAGCCAGCGGCCCCGGCCCGCTTCGGGATATCGCAGCGGGCACCCGCAAATACGCGCACCGCGGGGGAACGGACCCGACCGGACCGCCCGAGCCGTCGGCACAGACCTCGACACGCGGCGCTGACAGCAACGCGTGTGCCCCAAAGTGCATTGCCACACTCACTCGGAACCCACGTTCCCCAAAATTAGCCTCAACACTTTAATATGTCGCTATACATACAGTCTTACTTCGCTGAACGAGACCGCGCGTGAATTATATACATCGAGCTTTACACGTTCATTATAGCTTCCTCTTAACATACACATAATCGAATCCGTCCCATGCCAAAGCACAGAAACGCGTATTCAACTAAACTCTGACGTTCTCCGAACCGGGTGACGCTAAAGGTGAACGAGCCCACCGGTTTCCGCGCAGGAGAGGGAACCAGCGCGCAGAGAACCTGCGCCCTCGCCCTGCTACAGACAAACCGCTCTTCCGTGCTCCATCGCCTCATGAAGCAGCGCTACCGGCCCGTCCTGCCGGGAAGTTGGTGTCGCGTCCGTGAGCTGCTCACAGACCGGCGTAGCGGCCCCAGGAAAGCGCACGGCTTTTCCTCACGCCAAGGAGCGTGACGCCGGTGCCGACGCTGCGTTGCACAGGCGTCTCTCAAGCCTGCAGAGCCCCCAGGTGGCACCTCCTTGCCACCTCCTGGGTCTCGGCCTGTCCCTCCCGACACCCTGACACCGAGGGCCACCAACTCTTCTCTCTGAAAGCGAGAATTAAAAAAATTAAACAGCCCCGCAGCCACTGGCAATTATTCTGTTGGAGCAAGAGGGCTTGTAAATCGCAAGGACAAAGAAAAAGGATGCTTAAAATCCTGGAGAACCTAAAACCCTCCAGGGAGATCGTAAGCGCAGTGAGGAAAGGCACTCTGCAGAGCGTTCAATCCCTCACCAGCTGCTGCCTGGCGGTGCCCCAGGTCTGAGAAGCCCCAAGCTGCACGGAGGGTTCTGCAGCCCCCTGTCCTTCCCTTCCAACTCAACTCTTCCCACCCCCAGATCCTTACAGTGACATCTTCCAGAGGAAAGGGAGGGTGGCAACAAACTGACCACCCCTGGAAAAGACAAACTGGAGGTTCTGGACCCCTAAAAACATCCTCCTCCATTTTTCTCCAATACATGTCATGTACTGGATAGCTAGCCTTGTGATTCTATGAATATTCATATATTTGCCACTTAGAAATGCAGGAAGCAGTTTGTATTGAAATACCCGCACGATGACTTCCATTCTTTGTGCCTCTGAGGAACAGAAATACATATTTCTTCCCTTTGATGTATAAATATTTCACTTCAGAGGAAAGCACCCAGTGACAGAGATTATACATTTCAGGAGGAATGGCCTTTTGCATCTTTCAGGTGCGAAAAAGATCCCCCATATACATACAGTGAAAATGCTGTTTCCCTTGAAGCGGTGTTTTTTAACCAGTACTGGTACTGAGTATCAGCTGCAGCAGTCATAAGCACTGATCAGAAAACTACTACATCTAAAGAAGGGGAAAACAATAGTTCTAACAATTATTTGTGCTGATGTGCAAGAGCATTAAAATTAAAACTTAAGTATAAATACAGTACTTTTTATTTGCCCTCTGACGTAACATTTTAAGGTTCACATTCATAGGCTTTTATTTGCAGCTAGAAACTTTGAGTGGAAGATGGTATTTCCATGTAATCAGCAACACCGGGTTTCAGGACAAAATACCGTAAGATAACCTATTTGGTTCACAATGACACGTCACTTTCTCACACCGATGCTGGCTGTAGATACACCCATTAGCAACAGTCACATCATAGCAGCTGTTCTTTGGCATCACACCTCTACGGGCTGACTGCTCTCTTTGAAAAACTTCATTTCCAGGCACCTGTAGAAAAAAGACCAGAACATCAATGAAGTTTCCAGAAATTATGCCAGACAACTTCACAAGTACCCAAGGCCTCAGGGAAGTTATGCTTTGGCCCAAAATATACTGTGACTCTGACCTAAAGGAGATTGCTCTGGGAAGTCAAACTTGTAATGCGTTGGCCAATTCAGAAATCTCAAAAGAAACTCATGGAGGTTAACTTGACTAAAACTGTTGTGAAAGATCAGTAACTATTACATCCTGTAGTACAATAAAACCCTAGAAGAGATTTAACCTAATGTTTCCCAGGCACTGATGATCTGCCACGTTGGTGAGATCTGAATCTTTAACCTATTCAGTTTAGTCCTGGTTTTAGCTGAAATAGAGTTAAACTAGCTGGAGCTAAACCAGGACAAGTTTTTAAACCTTCTTCATGTAACGCTGATCAGAAAGAACACATACACTTGAAACATCCTGGCATGATATTCTATGTTCATGTAATATTGTATTTCAATTATTGTCAGAATCTCCAACCCCTTTCCCAAGATGCTACTTAGTATCCCTTCATTTCTGCTGCTCCCAATAAATGTTTCCAGTTCACAGCAAAGACAGGAACTTAAAAAAAAAAAGCCACCACATATCCTTATCCTGTCATAGTCATACAAAGAAATTGAAACAGAAACAATGTGGTCAATGTTCAAAAAAACCCAAAACAAACCACCAGCAAAACAAACAAAAACTCTCTGCTTTTAGTTATTTAGAGATCTATCTCTATGAGAACACATGACAGAGTAAGATACAAACATTTTAAAACATTTGAAGAAATAGGTATCTGAAACTAGTTTAGATAATTGCAAGTTTTCCATTTACAACAGAGAAAACACTTCCAGTTTCATTCCTGCTTCAAACCCCAGTTGCAGCTCCTTCCTTCCTTACACGTGCAAATGCAGCGAACACACTACACAAGCCATACAATGAAAACTCCCAGCTTTGCTGTCACGCAGCGGTACCTTCCTTGTGCATTACACAGAAAGCTGAAATGCCAGTCTTAGTTACACCCTTTATTTTTAAAGAAGGGAAAGAAAAAAAAAAGGTCTTCACTGCCTACAGAGCAGCAGATCAGATGGACAGCACAGGAACACAGAGCAACCGTAACCACCAATCTTTTTGCAAGTGATTTTGTGAGCAAAGACTCCAGCAGTCAGGGCTGAATTCCTGAAAATGCCTGCCCAATTACAGTGCCACCGGTTAATTTTCTAGCAAGATAAATTAATTTCTTAGTCTTGAAAATAAATAGCCTTTCCTTAGAGAAATCTTAGGTGTGTCACAGAGTAGTGCAAGGAAAAGGCAGGTAAACCCATGCACACAGAGTCATTGAACTCCAGCCTCTGACAGAGCATAGGACACAACTGTAAATCTTTACGGTAACAGCCCTGACAGCTGATCTACCAACACCAATATGGTCAGCTACCAACCAGAGCAATCAGGGAATTACCAGTTGCCAGATGGCGATGGCAACATTCTTCTGTATGCTTCAACATGACCATGAAAATGAAGAATTACATACAGGATATATTTTTAAAAAATAATTAAGAGAATATAAAAACCAAATCATTTCAGCACAAATGCCTGAAAATAATCACACTCATATGCTGTTTCCACAGCCTTCATGAATTGCTTTCCACCCACTCCTTAAAGGAAAAAATACTTGCTACAGCAGGCAGCTGTTGTGCATTCAGGGATGTGAGAAAATGTATTCTGTATTACTATTTAATGTATCATGCCTGTGTGAATAAAATCATTAAGCTTGCATACGTCCTCTTAGTTTATGTATTCTTAATTTTACACATACTGGATCAATCCACCACCACCCCCTCCAAACTGTATGAGCTCCTAGGGTGTACCTTGACAGAGCATTTGCGCCAGGATGGAGTTTTCACTGGAATGGCTCCTTTAAATCAAAACGTATGCACTCAGCTTGTATCCACAGCCAGCAATTTATCCCTGATAAATGCTATTTCTCAGCAAATCCATAACCTTGGAGAGAAGTCAGCAAACTGTCTTTCCTGCTCCAGTTTGAGGTTTTTTTTGCTGTTTTCTGCTTGTTTTATTTCGGGGGTGTGTGTGTGTTTGTTTTTTAACAACAAATTCCCATCCTCACCTAAACAAAGTGAATCCTTCCTACTGCTTCCAGTGGCCTTCCTAGCAGACAGCAATGCTCATTCAGAGTGGACAATAAGGAGAACACAACCTTGTTTTCTGCAAATATGGCACAGATAAAGCAATTCTGTTTTCTCACTAACTTGTTCTTGTGGTCATCTGGAATCTGACTCAAGCCATCCAAATGAATTAAAAGATTTCTGTTGTCATGCATAAAACTTTTGGATGAAGCTCTTGGGGAGGCACTGAACTCTTCCTTCCAAAGCAGACTTCAGTCAAGTATCCTGCAAAGAAGCTTACAGCTGTTTTCCAGTGACAGAGCCTCACGCTGGCGCAGTGCTTGCCATTATCAGTATGGCCCATCTTAGAGATAACTGAATTTGCTGCCTCACTTGCTGTCTGCTGTATTTACTTTGCGGTAATTAAAATTATATAACATAGATATTATGTAACAGTCTACAACAGGAAACGTTTAGAACATTTGCAGGAGGCTATCACGGTGAAACCGCTCACCAAACAGCATGTATTACTCGTGAGGAGACCTGAGAGATCAGGGAGACTGACTACTGGGAAGCCAAAGCCTGTTTCGGGGGGGCACTAACAGCTACGTTTCATTCCTTACTGTCGGTAACAAAACGTTCGCCGGCAAGTACCCCTGGCTAAGCGGGAAAGAGGTGACCGCTTTAGCTCGCCGTAAGGGACGATCCTCGCAGGAGGAATGCTTACGGTAGCAGAAAGTTAACTGGGTGGAAGAAGGAGGGGGGAAAAACCCCAAAAGCAAGCAATTCAAAGCAGAAATCGCGGCGGGAGGTGGCCTCTCCCGTCCCCGCTCACGCAGCCAGGCCGGGCCCTGAGCAGCGGGGCCTCCCACCACCAGCCGTGACCGCGGCCAGAGGCCCCGCCGGGCAGAAGAACGAACACGGTGGGGCAAGAGGCGCGGAGAGCCGCGGAAAGTTGCTTCCGCGCCGCTCCCGCCCCGCCGGGGGGGGTCCCTCGGGCGGAGCCGCCCCAGCGCCGCAGAGCTCCGCGAACCCCGCGCCGCCTCGGCCCGGCGGCGGAGCCCTGCCAGCAACGCGGCGGCGCCTCGGGGCGCGCAGAGCCCGGCCCGCCCCCAGCACCGCCCCAGACGCGCCGAGGTTCGCTTCCCCGGGGCCGGCCACCACAGGGAAGGCGAGGCGGGGGAAACTGAAGTTGACAGTGGCCGCCCGGGCCTTCTCCTGCCGGGCTCCGCGGCCCTGCGCGCACCACCACCCCTCAGCAGGTCCGACGGCGGGGCGACACCCTTCACCCGGCAGCCGAGGGCAGCCCAGCTCCCCGTCGCGGCGGACGAAAGTTGTAGGGGGCCAAACAATGCGGAGAGGACTATTTGTCCTTCCGCGGCCGGCTGTGACGAGAGGGGGAAGGGAGCGGTGGACGGGGTGGTGCGGCCCGCCACCGAGCGGGAGGGGCCAGGGGCCGCTCTTCGCCTCAGGCTCCTGTGGCGGGGCGGCTGACCCCTCCCCGGGGCCGGTTGTGAAAGCCCAGGCAGCCCGGCCGTGCTAAAGGCCTTTGCGAGAACCGCGTTCAGGCGCGGAGCCGCACCACGTCCCGGCTCCCGCTGCGCGGCTGGCAGGGAGGCAGTAGGCGAAATGGCGCGTCCCGCACGGGGCGGACAGCTCGCGTCCCGGCTCTCTGTGCCGTCCTGCCGTCGCCCCAAGAAGGAAGCTCTGCTCTCGCCCGGGAGCCCTAGGGCTGCCCGCCCGACTCCAGCCCGCCGCAAGCAGCTCTTACACACAAACAGAAGGTCTCCATCCGGGCGCAGCGCAGCTCGCGGGCCGAGTGCGCCCGGGAAAACTTCTGATCTTGCTGCTCCCAGCTCAGGAAATGAACCTGAACGTCAGCAGCGGCACAGTAAACACTTCAAGTCAAAAAGCGACGTGAAATTCACACGGGAGGTAGTTTGGGTACTTATGCTGTTTAAACCAGCCTTTTCCCCGTTAACTAAAAACAATTAACAAGTTCAAGCTGTAAGCAGCATAATGTTTTCTTGCTTTTACAGCACCTTGCTACTTAACGGGAAATAAGCAGCCACAGGAGATTTGCACTAGCTTCACAGAATTATTCCAAACTGGTACTGTCTTCAAAGGTGACTTTAAACAAATAAGCAGATATAAAGCTTAATTTAAATCAACACCCAAACATATCCCTAAGTAAAGCATTCATTAAATCAAAAGCAGATTGATATGCCTGGAGAAAAATGTTCCTCTTTCAGCATCTCCCAACCTTTCTGTTCAGGATCCCTCAGCACGGCCACACCAATTCTTTCTAGGAAACGAGTAACACCACCACGACCAAGAGGTACTGGGGGCCAGCAGGCAAGCTGCAGGGTGCAGCACAGGGCTCGGCTACTGCAAGGACTCCCTACTTCACGTTAAGAAAATTTGTTTATCAACTCAGAAGACACAGATTGCAACAAGGAATCACGTAAACTGCGACTATAAAGGAAGTTATTTTCAGTAAGGAAATAAATGCAAAGTTTCCCATGTAAACTATATGCCCTTCATTACAAATTTTCATGACCGACTCCATCACGTAGCTCGGTGTGAGCAGTTCTGAAATATCCCTAGGATAAGCATTACTGCTGAAAGCAACTAGGGCAAAGCATCTTTCACCAACCAAAAAGGTGTCTCACACTAAAAGACGTTGGCTAGTTAGTCAGAACAGAGTTCATCAGCAGAGAGGATAAAGCATGAGTAATAAGCACCATTTTTAGCCTGGTTTCCTAGGGAAATCACTTGCAGACACCTACACTGTGTTCATCTAGATGGATGTGTTTCTTTAATAAATCATAAAATTATTTCATATACTTTTAATGGAAATAGGGATTGAAGCAGTAAAAAAGAAGATTGTGTCGGTGCACCTACTGAAGAAAAGTCTAGTTGAGGTGGATCCTTGTCAGTGACCAAAGAATCCAGAACAGGCTGCAAAGCCAGAGGAAGGTAACTTGAGGTAGTTTCCCTTCTGGCAGAAACATTTCTGGTATTCTGCTTGCCCCTGGGAGCTGGAACCAGCAACCTCTTTTACACAGACCTTTCTGAACACTTCCCCATCTCCAAAGTTTCACAGGAGCCAGGAAATAATTGCTTTAATGTAACCAAAAGCCATATAACCCACAGATAATGTTTTCCATTCTAAAACTGCTTGAAAGAATGTGACTGAAGTCTGGCTACAGCCATTCATCAGCCAGTCCCAGATGGGCCTCTCATGCATGAGATTCCCACTGAAGACTAATTCCCTCCTTGGCACCGAAGGGAACAGGTTCTCTCCCTCACACAACTAATGGACCGTCAGATGATGCATTCTGGGGAACTGACGGATGACAGAAGACCAAACTTAGAGAGGAAAATCGCAGCTTGGAAGAACAGTAGGAACTCTTTATACCCAGCACATAGAGAATTACACTTCAAATTACACTGAAGAGTTTCATTTCTTAAATCAGTGGAGTGATAATACACAGGGGTTAGTATTGCTTTCTCTTATTGGTCTGGGGGCTTCTTAAGGTGTTATGAAGAAAAAAATCTTAAAGCTTAAGTTCCATTTTGAAGACCTCTGCAGCCTCATCTTAGGTGGGCTCTCATACAAAGAGAATTGTGAACATTCAAGTAGTTCTCTCCTCACATGTTATGATGCTTTTTACAACATTATTTGCAGAGCACAGCAGACTAATCTTCATTTGGGAATATAATTGTGTATAGTCTCTTTGTCATATATATTTCTAGTTTCATTCTGATTAATATAAATATTTCTGTTAGAAATAAAGGATAGTCTTGCAAGTACTCTGTAGAACTATTGACTAACTACATTTAATCTTCCTTTCACATCAGTCGTTTAGGATTGAGCTCCATAAAATACATCTTGCTCCACATTTGCCCTTTTGTGGCTTTTAACATTGTAAAATCTGGAGGACGTGACTCAATTTTCAGAGATACTCGATTATCTAATGTCCAGAAAATCGTGCTGGAAAAATGTTTCACCTATAACAAAGTGTTAGGATTACTGTGTACAGCATATTGCCATTTTGTCCATAAAGTGTTTCCATGACAGACATGCAAATATTCAAGGCCAGATGACTTCAACAATGGTACCCATGCTTTTGATGAACTAGTTTGCATTATTTCATCTGATCCCCTCCTTTATCATATGTAGATGACATGTTATACATTCACATGGTTTTTAACAGTCACATGCAGATACTTACTGCAACTACATAGTTTCCAGATGCTACAGAATAGTGCAGCACCCTATTCAAGGATGTGTCCAACCACAATTCTCTGTGCTTGCACTCAAACGAGAAACTAACATGGAAAATCATGCACGTTATACCATGTAGTAGGTAGTTCCACACAGGGCTCAAGTCTAGAGCTTAAGTAGATTTCAAAGAAAGTGAAGGTTTTAGGTTTTAGTTTTACTGTTCTTTTGGGGAAGGGTTTACTTTTTAAACAGCATATTTCTGTTTTCAGTTCTTCTGTGCTTATAGAGCACTAGTTATAACTTCCAGAGCATCATACATCACAGGTAATCGTACCCTAGTTGCAGGTCACAAAGAGCTGGCATGTTTCAAGCAGAGGTTTCTAAATGAAACCTGACCTTTAATGAAGGTTTACCAGCTTATAAGAACAGAGAATATAAGAAAGGCCACGCTGCTCAGACCAAATGTCTACCTATCCCAGTAGCATAGCTCCAAACCACCACACACTACAGTGTCAATTCAGTTTAGTCTCTCCTATGTTCTCCATGTAGTGACTATTCAGTGGGATTCTGCAGAGCAGAGATGAGGTTGGCCCTGTGCGGGCTCCTGGTATTGCACTGTTTCCAGAGTAATGAAAAAGAACAATCAGCAGCCAGTAGGGCACAGGCAGGGAAGAATCTAAGAACCAGGCATGAGCAACACCATCCTCTATCTGCCCCCCACCCCCACCCCGCCAATTAGAAATTTAAGAACTTCTCAAACAAGGAGTTGCATGATTATTGTTCTTAATGGCTATTGAGGGTTTATTATTTATAATTTTTTCAGTTCATGTTGAACTGTTTTAATTACTTAGCAGTTGTACATGTAGAGATCACGAAAAAAGAGTCAGCAACTAATGAAACTTTTTTATAGTGTCAAAGAGACAAACCTATTCCAAGACCACAGCACCTGGAAAGTCAGCAAAGGAGATTCAAGTCTTGAGGAGGAAGACTTGTATATGTTCTCCATCAAATGCAAGATAAATCTATTGCCATTGAAAGCTCTAAAGCCCAAGCTTGATTTCTGATAAAATCTGAGATTTTAGTCAGTCATTTTGCATTTCCTACATCACCTTATCTCTACTTGTAAAACTAGATTATCTAATACGGAACATACTATGATTAACCCAGGTTTTCATGGTTGGTTTGTTGTTACAGGCAAGCTATTGTCCCTAGATTGCTGGGCAGACCAAGCAGAATGGTTAAAGCTCAGTCTCTCTCTGCATTTGGCTTAGTAGGTCCTGGGGTCTTTTACCCAGATTCTTATTTTCATGAAGCTGTAGACATTTAGTATCTTTGACTCAAGTACCCTCTGTTAAATTTATTGGAAAGACAGGCACACAAATGAACTGGTAGTGCGACCACATAAACATATCATCCATAAAGGAAAAAGAATAAAAGCTGTTAGAGAAGATGCTTTCCATGATATTGTTCTGATTGAAGTCAATGGATATGAAGCTGTTGGCTCCAAACAGTGACCGAAACCTAGCCCATCTAGTGTCCCTTTGGTAATATTTCCAGCACAAACATCACAGCTTGTCTAAATAATTCATTTTACATTTTTTCATTAAGTTCCACAAGAAAAACTGTTATTTCAAAGTTGAGAGTTTTCTCTTAATCCTCTGTTTTTCAAACTGCAGAAAAAATTCAAATTAGTTGTATAACTCAAGGCAATTCTGAAGTTTACATTCATTGCTGATGGTGACTGAAGTGATGGTTATTAGAGACCTGAGCAGCTGCACTGCCATCAGGGTCCTGGCTCAGAACTGATAATTGAGGGGTTGCTGAGCCCAAGCTGAAGTTCAGAACATACTTTTATCTCTGGGAGGCAAAAATATGGTACAGTTTGCAAATATTTTTTTTCAATGTCAGACTCGGTGTAAGGTTTTTGAAAGGCTACTATTGCATAAGCAAGGTTGAATGCTGCCTTCCACTTCATAGCTTTAAATATTACAATCCCTGTTTTTATACTTAAGGAAAATATTTTGGCAGCACAAACAGAAGACTTGCAGCAGAATCTTGTTCTCCCGAACTGCCTCAAAGTTTTAGGTTTCTCTTCAGTGGAACTATGATTTTCTCTCTGGGCTTTCAACTCTGCCAATAACTGAATAGTTTTGTTTAGGTCAGTTTAATTTTCTTTATCTCAGTTGCCTCCCATGTAAAATGAGAGTAGACAATAACCTTTCTTAAAGGGTTGCCAAGAGGAACTAAACTATAAGATCTTCAAATGAAACAATAAAAAAGCTTTTAAATAATTTAACATTTACAACTAAAAATGGGTAATGTTCTGCATATCTATGTGACTGTATTTTAATTTTGCTTTATCACAGAATCACAGGGGTTGGAAGGGACCTTGAGAGATCATCGGGTCCAACCCCCCTGCCAAAGCAGCTCCCCAGCTCATATTGCACAGATAGGCGTCCAGACAAGTCTTGAATATCTCCAGAGAAGGAGACTCCACCACCTCCCTGGGCAGCCTGTCCCAGGGCTCTGTCACCCTCACTGGGTAAAAGTTCTTCCGCATGTTGGTGCGGAACTTCCTGTGCTCCAGTTTACAGCCATTGCCCCTTGTCCTGTCCCCACAGACACTGAAAAGGGGCAGTTTACAGCCATTGCCCCTTGTCCTGTCCCCACAGACACTGAAAAGGGGTTGGCCAACTCCCCCTGCATCCCATACTTAAGATATTTATAAACATTAATTAGGTCCCCCCTCAGTCTTCTTTTCTCCAGGCTGAACAGCCCCAGCTTACTCAGCCTTTCCTCATAGGGGAGATGTTCCAGGCCCTTCATCATCTTCGTAGCCCTTCTCTGGACTGTCTCCAGGAGATCCCTGTCCTTTTTATACCAGGGAGCCCAGAACTGGACACAATACTGCAGGTGGGGCCTGACCAGGGCAGAGTAGAGGGGGAGGATCACCTCCTTAGGCCTGCTGGCCACACTCTTCCTGATGCATCCCAGGATCCCATTGGCCCTCTTAGCCACCAGGGCACACTGCTGGCTCATAGCCAACCTGTCATCAACCAGGACCCCCAGGTCCTTCTCCACAGAGCTCTTCTCCAGCAGGTCATCCCCCAGCCTGTACTGATACAGACCGTTATTCCTCCCCAGGTGCAAGACTTTACACTTGCTTTTGTTGAATTTCATTAGGTTTCTCCCTGCCCAGCTCTCCAGCCTGTCCAGGTCTCGCTGGATGGCAGCGCAGTGTTCCTGCGTGTCAGCCACCCCTCCCAGCTTTGTATCATGGGCACTTGCTGAGGGTGGATGCTATTCCCTCATCAAGGTCGTCGATGAAGATATTAAACAGGACTGGACCCAACACCGAGCCCTGGGGAACACCGCTAGTCACAAGCCTCCATTCAGATTTTGTTCCACTGATCACGACCCTCTGAGCCCGGTCCAACAGCCAGTTCTCAACCCACCTCACTGTCCACTCATCTATCCCATGATCTCTCAGCTTTTCTATCAGGATGTCATGGGAGACAGTATCGAAAGCCTTGCTGAAGTCAAGGTAGATGACATCCACTGCTCTCCCTCCATCCACCCAGCTGGTGATGAGATCATAGAAGGCTATGAGATTGGTCGAGCACGATCTCCCCTTGGTGAATCCATGCTGACTACTCCTCATGACCTTCTTCTCTTCCAGTTGCTTGGTAATGGCATCCAGAACAAGCTGTTCCATCACCTTTCCAGGGACAGAAGTGAGGCTGACTGGCCTATAATTGTTAGGGTCCTCCTTCTTGCCCTTTTTGAAGACTGGAGTGATATTGGCTATCCTCCAATCCTCAGGCACTTCTCCTGTCCTCCAAGAGCTGTCGAAGATGATAGCAAGCGGCTCCGCAATCACTTCCACCAGCTTCCTCAGCACACGTGGATGTATCCCATCCGGGCCCATGGATTTGTGTGCATTAATCCCTTTGAGCCGCTCCCGGACCACCCCTACCTCAACTAGAGGGAAGCTCTTCATTCCACAAACTTTCATCCAGGATCTGCGGGTCCCGAGGGACCTTTGGAGTGAAGACTGAGGCAAAGAAGGCATTCAGTATCTCCACCTTCTCATCATCACCCGATACCAGGACACCCGCCTCATTCGTCAAGGGACCTACATTATCCCTGGTCATCCTCTTACTATTCACATATCTGAAAAAACTCTTTTTATTATCCTTTATGTCCCTTGCTAGCTTCATTTCCAAGCGGGCTTTAGCCTTTCTAGTCGCGTCCCTACAGGCCCTGACAACATCCCTATAATCCTCCCAGGTGCACAGACCCTGTTTCCACAGTTCATAAACCCTCTGCTTCCCTTTGAGTTTACTCATTAGCTCCCTGCTCATCCACTCAGGTCTTCTGCCTCTCTTTCCCGATTTCTTACTCAAAGGGATGCACCTGTCCTGTGCTTGGAAGAAGTGCTGTTTAAATGCTAGCCAGCTCTCACAGGCTCGTTTGCCTTCTAACAGCGTAGCCCACGGGATAGCTTCTAAAATGTTGCGGAAGAGATCAAAGTTAGCTCTTCCAAAATTCAGGGTAGCTATCCTGCTTTTTGGCTTGCTTCTTCCACTCAGGATCTGGAACTGGATCATTTCGTGGTCACTTTGTCCTAAGCTGCCCCCAACCTTCACCTCCCTGATGAGCCCATCCTTGCTAGTAAGAACAAGGTCCAGCACCCTCCCTCCCCTTGTAGGTTCCTGCACCATCTGTAGCAGGAAATTGTCCTCAGCATACTGCAGAAATTGTCTGGACTGCATACGACTGGCCGTATTGCTTGGCCAGCAAATATCTGGGTAGTTGAAGTCCCCCATAAGGACCAGGGCCTGGGATCTGGAGGCTACTTCTAGCTGCTCATAGAAAGCACTATCAGCCCGCTCCCCTTGATCAGGGGGCCTATAGCACACACACACAACAGTGTCACTCATACTAGCGTGACCCTTGATTCTTACCCACAAGCACTCGACTGATGGGTCATCTTTCCCCAGGTGGAGCTCAATACATTCAAGCTGCTCTCTAACATAAAGAGCAACTCCTCCACCTCGCCTCCCTAGCCTGTCTTTCCTGAAAAGCACATAGCCATCCATGATGGCGTGCCAGTCATCCAGGCTGTCCCACCACGTCTCTGTGATCACAATGAGATCGTGGCCCTGCGACAGCACAAAGATCTCTAATTCTTCCTGCTTGTTTCCCATGCTGCGTGCATTTGTATAAAGGCATTTTAGTGGGGCAGCAGGTGCAGGTATCCTCAGCAGACCACAGCGAGATTTCTGACAGGGGATGGGCAATAGTGGCTCCACTGAGGAGTCCTCAGGGCAATCCCCAGAATTTTCCCCACTATCACATGGAACAACATCCCCAAGTCCGTCACTGTGCTGCTGGCATTTACCTTCTTCCACCGCCAACTCATGTTGTGTCTCCCAAAGCCCATGCCTAACCCCAAGAGCCATCATAATATCCCCTCCCCCCTTCCGAACTAGTTTAAAGCATATGATAGATGGACATAGAAAAAACCTTACGTAATTTATACAAGTTATCACTATGGATAGACTACCTTCATTTAAGAAAGCTAATAATGTTAACCTAAAACCCCCTCATTATTACTATTTCATACACAAATATTTAAAGTGACATCGTCCTACAACTTCTTTAAATATATTTTCAAATTTTGTGATAAATGTATTAAAAAATATTACCTGTAGAATTACTAGAACACAAATATATTACCTGCATTTCCCAACAGCTGTACATTACCTAAAACAAAATAATCTTAAGATTCTATTAACTGTGAAAACAAGGATTTTTCTAAATAATTGTTTATATGCAGGGGCTACAAATGTAGCTTTCTATATAAAATTTCAGTCATTCAATAAATTGATTTCCCTGATTATGTTTTAAAATATGTTATTAATTCCAATAGGAAACAGTTTCTATGGTTACACCTTCTACCTGATATTATAGACCCACTGTAAAATATACATAGCGACTCAGTATCAATATAGCCTGTAAACTCTCCTTAAATCAAATAACAAAACAGAACTATTACAATACCAGTTAACTGAGACCTGCTTGTTGGGGGGATGTATTGCTTGTCAGGTATTTCAGGTTTTATGCTGCAGCTGTGTATTTATGGCAGTAAAACCAGAATGGTAAATTAGCATGAGAACATGAATTATCCTATGATCTTGTGATTCTTCAGATTAGTAGGTTTAACGTTTCTTTTAAGCTCTCACACCAGCAGAGCAATTGTACATAAAAACATAAAACTTTCTCACAGAGGGTGGAATGATGCTGCCTCTGACCTAAAGTCAGCCTTTAGAAAGGTTGGCAATGAAGTATCAGTGTCTCAGATGTAGGGGAAAAAAAAAAAAAATCTAAACTATTTGTTTAGCATGATGTAAAGCCAAATTAAAACTAGGACAGAAAGCTTTTGGGGGAATAGATGCATGGTAAATAAAAGTGGCTGCTGCCACTGCCACCCTGCAGGGCCTTACAATATATCATAGAATGTGTCAATATGATTTATTTTTATGAATTACTCCTGTGGGCATTATGTATGTATTCTGTGAAGATTCAAAGTTGTTGTTTCTTTAGCAATACTACATTAAGAAACACCATAATGCTACGATTTAATTTCATAAAATAAAAGGTCCCACTCACTGAAATCACTATACTTAATATTGCATACAAATTCCCTCACAGAACAATTCACAAGGCTGAATAAATTTTTAAAAGGCAATAAAGCTAGAAATGAAAGAGATGAGGCAATGAACAAAAATATTTTCCAATTTTGAATATACTCTGAGATGTATTTCCTGTACTGTATGATTTAATTTTCTTAATTATATCTGTGAGCTCTTCAAGAGCTAACGAAGTGGTTCCCTCTGTTGCCCACTTTTTAAAAGGAGGTTACCAGTCTCTCAATTGCCTGTAGAGGCACTGGTTTCACTGAATCTGTAATCTCAACCCACAACAAGCAAGACTATGACTCTCTCAAGAACATTTTCAGTGGGTTTTGGGTTTTTCTAATGATCCATATTGAAGGTCACACTACAATTGATAGAGGATTACTAATTATATACCTTTCTATAATAATTAACCACAACAGAATAGAGTATGTTTCTGCATGGTACCAAAGCTTCAAGTAATGCACAGCCTGTGTGTTTTAGCATCAGAAAGCATTTAACGACTGGCCTCTAGAGCCTGCACTGGTTCTGACTGTGGTTATAAAGTTTCCACCAGAGTATGTATATTTTTAACAGTTGCTGGTTTTGATTTAGACAGTACTCCCTATACTTTTAGCCACTGCTGTCCAGGAAAACTACTACTGCATCCAAGAAGACTGTCAGAATTCTCTTCCACTACAACCTTCTAGGACTGGCCTTGGCTGTTGACTATGGCTGACATCCACGCTGAAGGGCTCAACTCTGAGCTGTGCTCACTTTGGCAGGCATGACCTGAATATGTTTAAAGCTTTAGGCAGTACAGAAGGTTTCACTCCTGTGTGTGAGAGGACATGAAAATAATCCATGTTCCAGCTTTATACATAAAGCGGATATCTGCTTCTAAATTAAAAAAGCCCACTTGATTACATTAATTTTGAAGAGTATTAGTTCATTTAATTTTCTGTATATGTAGATAACTACTGACATCTTTTGATACTTTTATATTCCTCCCCCCTGCCCCCATCTCATCCTGTCTTGTGATTAGGGTAGACTCTTGTTTTTTAGACTTGTTTTGTCTTCATCATTAGATGCAATTTGTTGTGGCAGACCACTTACACACAAGAATACAACTCCATTTGTGCATTAACTATATACCTATATTTGCACATTCATATGTGTTAACTATAGCACAGGGTATTTGAAAAGTCACATTATAAAATAATTGTTAAAAACATTATTTCTTAAATTAAAAACTGCTTATAACAGATGTCCCAGGTACTCATTTCAATATAAAATTTACTTAATATAGTTCTAGTTCTAATTAAATGAGCTTACTGAAAACACCCATGGACACAAAACCAACAGAAATCAGGAAAATTGATTCTGTCACATTCTGGATATCATTATAAGGTAATTTACCACTGATGAAGGGACTTCAAAAGCTCATGAACATTTAAGGCACCACATATCAAAAAGAAAATTAAGTTCATAAATGACTCACCAAACATTACAGGAAAAAGATAGTGATCCTGGGTATCTTAGAAAACAGTGATTTATGTCCAAAGGCTGTTCCAGAATTACAAGGAATTTGGGGAATGGACAGCACATGTAAATGTTCTCCTGTTTTATATATATGTATAGTATGCTTCTAATAGTAAAAAAAGACATCAGCTTAGAAACCACATCACAAACCTTGCACATTCTGTGGTAGGGTCTGAGTGCAGCTATAAGCTCTTTTGGTAATTGCTCTGAACAGCTTCACCTGAGGTCTCTCCACACCTTTGATCGGGGACTCAATTTAAGCTCAGGTTGGGGAGCTTAGCTCTTTCCTGAGCTTTGTCTTATATATGCCTGCTATTAACTCTGTTCTTGAAGTGCTGTAATGTATCCCTTTGTAGACCTTGGACCCTGTCTTGTTTGATCGTTACTGGACTGCTGATTGGAACTGTTGCTGTTGCCAACCTGCTCTGCTTGGTCTGTGGTGCTGTGAGACCAGGTCCTGATGGTGAGGTCCTTGCCTAGTCTACTCTGTAGCCACCCCTTAGTTGCCAGATCAACTTCCCTTAGGGAGCAACCTGCTCTTGCTGTTGCTCTCTGGGTTTGTGCTTAAACTGCATTCCTGAAGAGAGACACAGTGAAAAGAATTCCTGTGGTGTTGGAAATGTGGAAAGCTCATAATTAAGTATCTGAAGTCTTTGTTCATCTTATGATGGAACAGTAGGCTGCAACTGGATTGATGGGCCCTTTCTGGGCTTGTAGTTTAAACCTGGTTCCTCATGAATTCAGCTTTGGAGTCAACACAGACTGGTACCAAAGTACACAGTATCTGATTCTATCCAGGTAGTTACACTCAAAATAAATAGTGAGATATGACTTTAATATGAAACCACTATTAGAATAAACATGCTTATTTTATAATGTACTAGAATATAAGTAATGGGGGATTTACTGGAAAACAGTAACTGTAAGCAATAGGTTTCATGAATGAGGGCCATCTTGGTCATTAACTAAGTCTTGACTGTTTCGTTCCCATTTTGTTGTGAGAAAGCAGAACAGTCATGTTTTTTATAAAACATGAAGCTCTCTGTACTACCTTTCAGAGATTAAGCAGGATGGCAGCTTACCTTGTTACTCCATTGCTCAATTTCAACATCTAAAACAGGTTTTAAAGAGTTAGGTACTAATTGAAATTTTTGCATCCACACAAAGATAAGTCTTATGGAATCACTTATCTGTTAAGTGTTGGGAATGAGTCATAATTTTAGGAGGTGCCACTTTTCTGTAGTATGTTAAATGCAAAAGCATGTCAAACATATTGCCACTAAGGTTTATTAAGTCTGCCAAAAGCATTTTGTTCAAAACAGTGTTTGCTGTGTATCACATAGCTCTAAGTTTAGTTTAAAATGAGCTTCTTTGTTACAGTTAACAGGAGAAAAGAATTCTTTCCCTGCCTTAACTCTCTGTGAGCAGCAATGGTATCAGCAGACAGCTATGCCACAAACACTAGTGGTGCTCATTTGCAGCTATGCCTTGAGCAACTGTGGAGTCTCTTTGCCATGATACCTTTACCCCTAATGCAAGATTGCTGAATGATGATGCCCTTCTCTGGTGGCCTCAATCTCAGTCTCTAATTTACTGTACATTAAAGCAACAGCATTATTTTCTCCAGGCTAAAAGGGTTATATGCCTCCCTGAATTTGCAGCCGATTGCAGGTGCATATGCTTTGCAAGTGAGTGCTGCATCTCAAGTATGCATGGTTGTGTATAAAATTAGTCACTTACAGAATTGTTACTGGGGGGGGGTAAAAAAAAAAATCACAGCAGCTAACATGGACATGAAAATATGAGTAATCTGAGTTGTGTTACAGTTACTTTAGTCCAGAAGGCTCTGTGAGGCTGTGTGTATCATTAAGATCCTACTGTGTAATTAAAACACTTTCATCTAGAGAATAGCCTAAATAAGCAGTACAAGAACACAAGGAGCCTCTAATTTATGAAAGTGGTGATACTGTAAGACATTCCTTTAGTTTTGACCTTTGCACTCTGAAGTATGTGGGTTTTCTAAAAGTGGTGATACAGCCATGACTTTTTCAGGGTGAATGTGAAATTACACACTGCCCACATCACACTGAAAGATCATGAGAGTCTGTGATTATTATTGACAACTGAAAATCTACTACAATCTTCTCATGCACCCTTCTGCAGCACCCCCCGCCCCCCAGCTGTGATTCATGACAATGAATGTAAGTTGTGCTTTCTAAAAAGAAGAGTTGATTCTGAATGTGGCATGTATTTGTCTAAGCCATAAAAATACTATAGAAGGAGAGGCCCGAGGCTAAAATAGCAGGTGTTTTTCAAGCTAGAATAGAAATCAATTGGCAGCACTGCATGGGGGAAGCTTGCACAGTATCTTCCTGAACTCTGATTTAAGCAAGTGTGGGCCATCCTTATTTTCATGAAGTTAAGATTATCTGTTTTTTCCCCAATAAATTAACAAAAATATCACTTTTAATCAGGCCTTTTAGCTTAATGCTGGGCTTCCTGAGAGTTAGAGAAATCTGGGAATTTCTTGTATACAAGCAAGAGCTAATACAAAACTGCAGCTCTTTCCTAAGTGCTTCGAGCAGTGACTTTGATTGCAAAGTCTGTCAGGTTTTTTTAATGGTTCACATTTCAGCATCAGATCTATGGGTGGTATCGGGTGTCTAAGTTTAGCACCATTTCAACCTGGCAGCTGTTTAATTTACCTTTGCATAATAAAACCTTGGAATAAAAAGGGAAATTTTCAAGAGGACTAGTCAGAGCAAGATCACTAAATGCCACTTTTGCTTCATTACGCAGTTCTTCGTAGTGTCTCACTGAGTATAGGTAATAATTTTGAAGGGACAGGTTCTCTAGGTTTATGAACTCCTTGTGTTCTTCAGCCAGTAAGGAAAGACCAGAAATAGGGCTGATGAAGTATGAATGAAACTGGATGCAACAGCTCACCACCAATAACTGGCAATCTTAATGGGGGAAGTGACTACAGCACCCCAGGGTGGGGTGGGGAGGGTGACTCCAGTCTTCAGGGTCACCGCTAAGGAAGGATTAGAGCATTCCCCAGGTTGCTGACATCTGTTATAGCCATAGCATAAGTACATCCACAGATAATTTGTAGTACTCTTCTAATTCCTCTTGTCTCCATACCTAGCAGAAATTTGTTACAGCAAAGAATAATGTATGCAATTTAACAAGATTTCTTGAAGTTCTTGCTCTAAGGGAGTGCCTTTGTCCTGGGCACAAGGAAGGTTACTGTCCAGGCTGATCGCCGTCTTTCCTGCCACTCTTTATCAGTTGTTTTACTATGGGTACTGCTAAGCAGTGTGCAGGATGGTGGGCATGAAGATTCTTCCTGTAATCATGGCTGAATGTTTACCCTGTTATTTCTTAACCCATGTTTGTTATTTTGAAGGTAGATTGTATTTCCAGGTGCTATTAAGCAATTACACTTCAAAAAGATCAGAATGTATCTTTCCTCTTTTAGGCAGAGCATGGCCAGACTAGCACCTCAGTGGTGGTCAGTGAGAGGGCAATAGGCACAAACTGAAACACATTAAATTCCATCTAAACACAAGAAAACACTATACAGTGAGGGTGACTGAACACAGGAATAGGTTGTTGAGAGTGACTGTGGAGTGTCCATTCTTGGAGACATGGCCCTGGGCAACCTGCTCTAGCTCACCCTGCTTGAGCAGATGCTGGATTATACACAATTCAGATGTCCTCCAACCTCAACTGTTCTGTGATTAGATCACCTTCTTTAATGCAGACATCATATGATTAATGCCTTTTATTTTGAGATTGGATATTTGTAACTGATTCAACAGGGCAAGGCCTCATGGCCACCAGGAGTATGGAGCTGTGAGATTCACAGCCTAACAGTGAAAATGAGATACCTAAAATTAAAAAAATCACATTAGTGTTTCATGTCTGTCTTGACTTGGGTGTGCTTGAGGAGGAATCAAGAGTTGGGCTGACTACAGGTTACCATCCTGGAATTGCCTTAAATGAGACCACACCTCTCCCTCTAGGTACTGCACAGTGCTGTAGAGATGACTGAGCTACCCGCCAGCATCTCTCCCCGCTGGTGCATCTTTCCCTCTAGTCTTGAATAAGCAAGTGTTGTGAACTCAAGATAGCCTAAAAAGCTGCAGGAATTTCACAGTAGAGAGGTGTTGCTGCCAAGATTTTCTTTGGAATTAACAGGGATTTTTAGTCCTGCGAATGTTCTGAGGACAAGCACTATCTGCTGCTTGCTGCACAGGGTTTGTGGGCATCACTGGTTTAGAAAAGAGTAATTTCAAACAATGAGAAAGGTCACAAGAATTCTGGCTGAAATCATGCTATGATTCTATGTCTTAATACATTGCAAATAAACAGTTTAAAATTTGCCTTCCTTAGACTGTTTTCTCCCACTCAATGCTAAAGTATCATTCACACGTGTTAGAGAATTTACCCCTTTTCAGAAGCCACCCGTACAGAAATATTTGGCTTTTGTTCAAATGGAATAGTATAATAAGAAAGAATTGCCGAGCACACAGGTTAGCAACAGTTGCACTTTAAAATGATTGATACTTTAAAATGACTAGAGGACTAAGTTTATACTTGTGAAAACTGAACAACAGGTACAGACAGCAGAGAGGCCATGAAAATCAGGTTTATACTGTGACTTGTTGGACTCATGAATGCGATTAGATTGCTAGCAATAAAACTTGCACAGATCATAGAGCTAAACATATTTGAACAGAAAGGCCCCAGCTGTACTGGCTTGGAGGAATGCACTTGTTTAACAAAGAATTTGCAAACAAAATAGCTCACTTCAAAACATACATGCAGAAATCTTAGAGATTATGATGTTATGCTTCCAAATGTGAGCAGAATGCGGCTTCTTAACTTCCAAATAAGTTTTTCAAATTTCTTTCAGGGGATAGCAGTTTTAAGGAAAAAACCCAAAAAAACCCCAAGCAGTCCACCCAAAATCACAAACTATTTTAAAGCAAATAACTGATCAGTAATTTTTTAAATGTTATTCCTAAGACATTGGAACCAATTGTATCTATTATCTATTTCAAATGTAGAGCCTTAATAAAAACTGACTGTATTTAGGCAGCCCTATCCGTATAAAGTTACATGAGGCATTAATACCAGGACACCCTTCCCTATACCACCAGAAAAATGATCCCCTTTCTTATCTTTTCAGCATAGCAAGCTCTTTTATCCATTTCTTTTACAAGCTGCTCTTGCCGCTATTCCTCTTCACAAGTCTTGACAGCTGACTCAAGTTGATGGCCACACTTCCACTGACTGCTGTAATGTAACTGCCAAATCTGTTTCATAGTGTAAGACCCGTGCTATCTGTAACTCTGCGTTCTTAATTGCTCCTAATACATGTATCATTTCATGATGCATATGTTATTGTGGAAATGATACAGGGGTAAAGAGAAGGAAAAAAAAAGCTTTGTTTTCTTTTTTGCTCTTTTTCTGAAATAAGCAAATCTTTAGGAGTGAAAGCACAGGATGGCTAAAAACAGGTGAAAAGAATTATGTTTTAAAAGTAAACTACAAAAAAGGAGGAAAAAATAAGTTGAAGATGCTAATCAAACAGTAGAAAGTCCTTGAGGAAGTATGTGTGAGACGGGCCAGTTTCTGACTGAGGAAAGAAGGGCACACAAGGTATGGGCCCAGAAGCAGAGATTATGGGCGATAGTAATTGTTTTGCAGACAATAGGAAGTTGGGTTTTGACTGGCCATCTGGTCTGCACTCTATAGCTACAGCTGTGTTAGCTAGCTTAGAGGAGGAGCTGCAGCTGTGTAATGAATATATACAGTGTAGGAGGGTGTGATATTTATGGCAAAGATAAGAATTGATGAAAAAGTAGGACTGGACATGCTTTAGGCTTAAGATGTCATTTCAAATCCTGTTGTCTATGATTCAATTCTGGACATACTCCTAAAATATTGAGACACCTGAAATAGGGGATTTGATTCATGACTTCGCTGTAGTGTGCGTAAATACCAATGTTAGGAATTCGTATATAGCTGCCTGGCTCCAATTGTTCTGAACAGTTATACAAGCACAGGAATTTTTTTGTCAAGCAGAATGATCAGATGTCTTTGCCTTGACAACTTAGTATCTAAGAATTAGGAATTTCTTTTACATAGTGTGGAACTGTGAACACCTTGAGCACAATTCATATTATTCATGGCAATGAATCAGACTCAGAATGAGAGATGGTCTGGATAAAACAACAAATTGTCATCACAAGACATCTTCACTGATGTAACTTGTTGGTATTTATACTTTAGTATAAAATTACAAGTTTTAATGGAACTTTTCATATTTACATAAAGATATCTACAGCAGATGTTAAAGACATTTTACCTACTGGCCCTTCTACAGAGGTGGCCAATAAATAATGTGAATGTTAACTGTCTAAAGATACACTTTTCCCCAGAGAATATTATTTACCTGCCATACAGAAAGTGATTTGTGATGGCTCAAACACTGGCAGAGAAGTATTAACCTGCCCACCAGTGACTAGTAGACAGAAGCTAACATGCAGCTGCCACGGTGCACAGTGTCACAAAGAAGGTAGACTGTAATGGGTGGAAAAAGAACTGCCAACAAGAGTTCCTCATTTTTGCCTTGTAGAAGAAATGTACTTTGTATGGTAAGTACTGCCCTGGAAAAAATATGCAGCTAGAAGCCCCTGAATAGGGAATTAGTCACATTCCTAGTTGCTTTTCCTGTGTCCAGGAGAATTTGTGACAAGCATGTAGTGTGAAAAGCTTTGATAATAAATCCAGAGATAACATTAATCTGAAGAGTTCATGTCCCTGGAGCATAGAGGAAAAGTGTTATTCTCTAGTATTCCTTAAAACACTAAAAGCAAGTGGGCATTATTCTGCCTATGAAGACATTCTCAGCAATCTAATTCTATTAAGTGCTATTGCCTTAAGAAGTACTAGAAGAGAGTTAACACCCTATGTCTTCAAGAAGCATTTGTTCTCAATGGAAAAAAAAAGGGCCACAGTAAGTCCTTAGATACAAGGGTGGATGTAAGTAGTTGGCATTTGTTTCTAATTTGCGTTTATCTTGTTTCATTGCAAATTTTAATTCATCCCTTCCAAATGAATATGGAACATTTCATTTGCTGATCTTTTGCATTAATGTGGTCAATATAATTGGATCTGAAGTGAGCTGTTTGCCAGACTTTCTAACTGCTGCCAAGAAAAACTTGGGTGTCATTTTAGAAAAATCCATGGGTGGAGGAGGAGGAGATCATGACCATCTGTCTATGCATCAAAGGCTAAATCTTTTTTTTTTTCTTTGGGGGGGGGAACTTCTGTGTTGTGCTTGCCAGCCATATTCCCCTTTAAAGTACATTCAGTTACTAACTTTTGAAGATAAACATTCTTAAAATTGTCTCAGTGGCTCAAACTTTTCTTGGAAGGAAGTTGAGGAAAAATTTAAATGACAAACTGTACAGTTTGGAAGTGAAAGATAGAACAAGAGGGTAACATTGGAGGAAAAGTATACAGTCTCCTTGGAGTCTTCCCAAATGTCTTCTGTCACATCCCTCTCAGTTCCAACTATATAGAAAAGGAAGTGTATAGTCTCTCACCCATCCTGCAGACAAATTACATCCTGTGCCCCATAGTATTTACAGACATCTTAGCATTTACAGAGGGACAACTGACAAACAGCATTTGAGCGATGTGACAGTAAATATGCACCTGGACCAATCTGAGCCTTAGAACTTCTGCTGTCACTCAGGATAATAGTCTGAAAAAAAACTGTAGGGAGAAGAGGGGCATTATCTGTAGTACTGCTCATATTTTACTTCTTTACTTGGTTGTTATTTTATTTAATGCACTGCAAAATTAAAATTTTGGCTTCATGCTGAAATCCATCATAAGGAGTCTCTGAAAAGCCATCAGTCCTTCAAACCAGGAGTCACTATTGCGAAAGTGCTGTGGGCTCCTTTAATCAGTAGTCACTGTGACATACAAGTCTCTGATGAGAGTGAAATGACAACAAATTGAAAATGCCAGTAACCATGGGAGTTATGTTTAGACTGCCACTTCCAGCATTGCTACTGCTCAAGTTGGGTCTGCTATAGTAACAGCCTTAGTTCGCATAAATTCCACCTTCTAGCATACTCTCTCTTCAAAATATTTGCATTTGTAGGGTATGACACTTAAGTCCAGACATTGTTACTTTAAAATACTGCTCTGGCTTCTCTGAGCTGGAATCCTTCATAGTGTCAGTCTTCAAAGGAAAGATTTACAGTTCTTATCAGGAGTATGGGTTTCTCTTTGTATTGAAATTCTGAATTCTCTCCTCCTTTGAAGATAAGAAACCCCTGCTATCACAGACTTTATCTGAGTATGAATGGGTCCCTGGATTTGATAAAATGTTTAGGACTACTAGGATCAAACCCTAAGTATGTGCACATTGAGAGTTCAAAAGGTGATGTAATTTCACCTCAGTATGCTAGCTATTCTTGATTCCTATCTTTCTTAGTAAAATTTTAAAATGTAATTTAAAAAAAAAATGCTCTTTGGAGTTATACTTCATGTTCTGCTCCAACATTTTAAAATTAATCAAAATACAAGCAGATCAGAGTGTCACTTTTGGAAAAATAATCTATTGCTCATTTTTAATAAATGCAAAACCAAGTACAAGTGATTTGTTTTATATGCAATCAAATGTCAATAGCATGTTTCACATACTTGCAATGGCACAAACACAATTATAATTTGCAACATATTCTGAACAGAGAGCCACAGCATTCCATCACATCCGTAATCTTTGAAGATTATATATTACAAGTTTCCTGCTAATAGTAAGTACAAAGTATTACATCAACCTCAGGCAATAAAATGCCAGCATGAAAAGAGATGGAAAAATGTAACTAGCTAACTACAATTTTTAAGAGGTACTGACAACTCAAATTATATTTTTATGTTATTGAAGTTAAATGATATCTTGAAAAAGAACCCAAAATCTGCAATTTCTCTATAAAATCAAGATTAGCTCATTTCAATGATATGCCTGAGTTTACTAAGTTGTTTGCACCAGGCTTCTTGTTTGAATTGTATATTGATTAGCTTTTTAAGCCTTTGGTCTTTAAGTTAACAGTGCAACAGGATTTGCATATTTAAAAAAATCAAAGGTTAAAAGAGTAAAATCTAGTAATTGAGCACTCCTATAACACTTGCAGAAACCTGGTGTTCAAGAATGAATTTGTTTCATTATAATGAAAAGTATGTATATATGTATATACTTACACTGTTTCAAAATATTTTCCCCAAGTTTAAAAAAATCCAACAAACAAGAGTAGATACCTTTCTGCCCTGCCACTGTGTTACTGTCCACATGGTCAAAAAATAGTAAAATTTACTGTCTGAACTGAATAATAGGATATCCTGTAAAGCAGGAGTGTTAGAAATCTGCATGGAGGATTGAATTGGAAAATTGCCAGAAGTTCAAGGGCCACATCTACTTTGCATAAAATGGAGCAGATGGTAGCTGACTTCATCTTTGATTCCATGGTACAGTCCACAGAGATTATAAATCCCAGCATGAAACACTCCATTTCTTTCTTGCATTGAGCAGATGATAAAGGAAGATGCAACAAAACTTGCTGATATTTTGAAACACCTACTTTGAAAGCATTATTGTTTCTCATATATGTTTTTCTAGTTCTGCTTTTAGCAGCTACAGCTAATAGCATACAATTGATTAATAACTACTGCTAATTGGCAGTTTCTTGGCCATATTGTTGCCTATGCTGACCCATAGATTTACCCCGTTTCTTAAGAAGTCCTTTTGCTGTGTTACATAATAATTTATAAATCCCAATAAATTTGATCTGATGCCATTCACAGGCATAACCAGATCAACCAACAGTTCAAATGCTGAGAGTTGGTATTTGAAATTCTTATGCTCCTCCAAAAGCTTGTGGGATGTTAATATATTGTTAAGGAGAGGATGTCTTAGATTGTCCCTGAGGACAATCATCTCACAGCTATTTAACATGCCAGTAGTGTCTAAGACTATCAGGCTTTTGCTTGTGAGCTTTAGAGCTTAATTTGGCAAATCTTAAATTTAAAAATAGTTTCTCTCATATTAAGCAGAGCAAGTAAACATGTGAGAAAAAAAGAAGTCTAAATAGAAATCTTAATGTGTACATCAAAATTTCAGGAAGCCCACACCATCTATATATGCAGATTAAAGAGGCAAATGATAGAAGAATGTTATGGATAGTACTGAATCAGTCACTATTTGTAAGCATCTCTGCTACACCTTATCATACTAACACTGGGTAGGATTTGTGATTTAATGTAAAGGATCTTAACTGGTTTTAGTTCTACTGCTGAAGTTCAGATACAAAATACTAATCTGAAAATACTGGTATTCTAGATTGAAGGGAGGCTAAAGTCTGAAATCCAAAAAAATAAAGCATAGAACAATGTTGTTGACTGACCATAACCTGTTCATACAGTGTAAAATCCATTGGATATCTGGTAAGAAAAATTGTGTTACTTTGTCCTTTGGAAATACTTGCATTTTCTGTCATAGGATTTAAAATACAGGTGCAAGAATATTCCTAAACTTCTGGTATATCCAACTACTATACTATATTGGGGGATATTTTATTTTCATTTACAAAGGTATATATGTATTAGACAGATTTTTGGAGCAACTACTTTGTAAGAAAATAGTTCCAATTTGATTACTCATTACTTATCTGTCAGTAGAAAGATGGCCTAGGAAGTCTTTATAACCTGTAATTTCTAATGCTTCTGTATTTCTTTCAAAAAACTTGAACAATCTTTTTCATCCAAAGCTATATTATTCAACGCTGGTGAAGCCCAGCCTTAGCCTGTCTGCTTTGCTCTGATCTGACTGTGGTGAGCAAACCAAAATCTGTGTGGCTTAAATGGTGGAGAGCTCACTGGTATTCCCATGTCTTTGAGATCCTGCTCCACTTCTCCCATGTAGGTGCTGCCGAACAGTGGACATAGCTTTCTATCTCTCTACTGCTTGTCAGGATCTCTGGCTAAACCTTTAAGAACTGTCAAAGTTGCTGAGGGAAGCTCAAATACATTCTCTTCTGGAGCCAGCTGAGGCTGTTAGTACTGTCCAATTTGTCACAGACATCCTATCTCATGATGTGTAACAGCCACAGGACCAAAGAGTTGTATACATTGCTTCAACTGATAGTACTAGAGCTGCTGCTATTTGTGTCAGGGTCTGACTTGGTGTACAAAGGCATCACTGCTAACTAAGGAGTAGTGCTAAGGTTAACCACTTCTGATGAGAACTGTTCTGACCTATATGAGCACTAATATTTCAATTCTGTAGATGAGAGAGATCAACTTATTTCAGTATTAGAGTTAGTTTAGCATTCAGGAATACCTGTTCTTGTCCTAATACTGCAATAGGAAAACAAAAAAATCGAGGAAAAAACACTTAGAAATTATTGCAACTCTGTCTTTTTTCTCCCTTTGAGGATTTTGTTTTCAAGAAATGGCTTCCTCTCACAGCTTTTAATACTGAAATAGTCATCTTCATCAGCATGGAGCTGTTGTAATTTGTTACTTCTACGTTCTGATTATGAAATATGACAGAATTCTAAATATTTAATGGGAATGGGATTATTAGCAATGTGCCCTTGTTGCACGCTGCATTGTTACTCTCTTTAGTATCATAAAATATATAATGCACCTATAGCAAAGAGACCTTAGTAAAGCATGCAGATGGAACTGAATTCCTAAAGCACTCATAGGTCTGCAAGTGTTATTCTCAAGATCTCAATACAGTCTTGTTAGATTATTATACACAAGCACCAGTGAAAAAAGTCTGTCCACATGTTCTTTTTCATAATATTCAGTGATATACTGGTACCAAATAATCTGGTTGCACCCTGAAATTAAAAAAGACCTTTCAGGTTTTAGTTGGTGTTCATACACAGAAAGGAAGTTTATGATTTGATATTTTACCATATGGCATATTTTTCTGGCAGTTTACAATGCCCCTCAGAGTATTCTGGATTCTTTGCTCACCATTTTAAACCATTTTTTCTAATATTATTAGAGAAAGGTCAGATTCTGCCAAAGGTCTATAGAGAAATACTCTAATTTGAAATAGAATAGTCCAAAACATTATGGTTTACAACTTTCAGACTCACACAGTGAGATCTTTTGTTCATGTGTTACACTTAAGATTATTAAAACAATCTGATTGTCAGTGCAAGAACACACAGGTGAAAAGCCTTCTACATTATTCACTTGGCACTGGTTGTTTTGAAAAGATAATAAATCCATGATGCAAGCAAAATATAGATTTTAGTTTACAAGGTGATGGAAGGAAAAAGGACAAGTACTTTATGGTTCCTAAGGTAAGCTTTTCCCACTGAAAGACCAAATTCTAGGTTGGTAGCATATTTGCAGTAGTTGAAATAAAAATTTTATTGGTCACTTAAAAAAATGTGGCAAATCACTGTAGGATTTAAATATAAGACATAAAAACAGAACAGCAGCCCAAAACATTCACTGCTCATAGGTACTTAGGGCCATGTTGCAGATCAAGCTCTACCAATGTTAAACCAGCTGTGGGAAGGAGAAGATCATTACAAAGTCAAATTTTCTTTACAGAACAGCTGGTGAGACCAACAGTTACTCATATGACAAGAGAAATAAATTAGCAGCCACCACAGAGGTAGGCTGCATTAAGAAAAAGTAAAATAAGCAAAATATGTTATATGGTGGTCAAAGAGAATATGAAATTAAGTTATTTGAGTTGCTGGAGCAAAGTTAAATCTTGTTCATCTCATGTGGTAAATGCAAAAGCACTGCTTAATCAGAAATATATTACCCACCTCTCTGCTGCCAGTTGTTCTCAGCTCCACCAGAGACAAAGATCAAGTCAGTGGCAGGATGTCACTCAATGGTTCCTGCAGTCTTGATTGCTCTGTAAATCACAACAGTCCATCTGGGATGGCTGCTGCAGAAGCTGATTTTCATCTTGCATGTATCTTCTCTCACCTCTGTCAGGTTCTGTCACACACCAGCTATCTCTAGCTTCCATTCTGCCACCTCTTCTTCTGTATCTTGATGGCTGCAGATATAAAGCACATCAAGGGCATTTTTAAAGCTTTTTTTTCCTCATTAACTGAGGACCTTCTTCCTTACTGTGTTCTTCAGCCTCATTTTAAGGTTGTGTTTAGCTGACAGCTATACAGCCAGGATAGCATCTAAGCCTTCCAGTAGTCACAAAGAAGACTTATTTCAAAGAGCATTCCTTAAAACTGCTCCTGAAAACTACAAAATTATAATGATCCTGATTAGTGCCATGAATATTGCTGATGCTATTGCTGTTTCTATAAACTGTGTATTCTACTAATACTCAGCTTTATACACAAAGATAACTGATCAGTACAAAAGGGTACCTACAGCTGATCAGTTCATCATAATGGCTTTCAAAGTACCATTCCGGAAACTGTAAAAATGCCCAAGAGAATTGATCTGAACCCAAGGACCTGGCAAAGGTCCCAGTCCTGGCAGTGGATCCACATGGAAGCAATTCTTGTGCAACACACATCCTTTTGTGATGTTGAATTTATTCATATAAGGCATCGAGTTTTTGCTTTTCCTTTAGCATTGTTCAGTAAGTTTAGCTGTCTTCATGTTTA
This sequence comes from Porphyrio hochstetteri, assembly GCA_020800305.1. Taxonomy (NCBI): domain Eukaryota; kingdom Metazoa; phylum Chordata; class Aves; order Gruiformes; family Rallidae; genus Porphyrio; species Porphyrio hochstetteri. The sequence continues at coordinate 6,020,225 of CM036915.1, read as the reverse complement.
CAATGCTATTCAAGGTCTTACAATAATGTTAGCCTTCTGTGTGCAGCAATACCACTTGTAAAGTACAATTCTTGAGTAGAAATGCAACCAAAACAGCAAATATCTGGGGAAAAAGACAGTGTAGAAACCTTTGTAACTTAAACACATTTTAATTTAACATTCTACAGTAGAAATTAGTAAAATCAAATATTTTCTTAATCTAAGAATGGTGTGGAAGCTGTGCTCTGGTAATGGACTCTGGAATTATATTTCTTTCAATATTTCTAATGTCTAAAACAGTAAGCTTATCAGGTGTACACATTTTATTCCTGCTATCCAACATAATACCAAATTGTTGAAAATAAATGAATTACATGACTATATGATTCCATGGGAGCAGGATGTCTTCCCCCATTAAAGATCATTAAGTGGTTAACAATGTGAATGAACGTGGCTGCTTCTGCAAATTGTTTTCAATTAGCTGTTGAAATAGAAAACTCATCTGAGAAACTGCTCTGAAATTACATCACAAGTTTCCCAAGTGAGTACTTACTAGTGAACTAAAGGAGCAGTCCTGTAGCCTAAGCCTCTAGAGACTGTTTATGATTAATGCCTAATTTTTCACAGGTGCTTTTTAAATATATTTTCTCAGGATATTGGCATTTTATAGCTAACTCAGATTTTTGTCAAACTGAGAGTTGAATTTTTAATTCACATGGTATATACTGATAGAAGCACAGTATGTTGTTATGTTTCTAAGTCAGTTCCACTGGGTTAACCTTCAGCATATTATTTTATTTTAAAAATAACTTTTTGTCAATGCCAGTAACCTAAGTTTCAGTACTATGAGAAAGTCTCTAGAATAATGATTCTGAACAGAAAGCTGCCTTTAAGTATCACTACTCTGTATATACCACTGCTTCCTGATATTTCATCCTTATCTTTCCTGAAAAGTAAAATAGTAGACTGTCTCTAACCTTCAAAAGGATAAGCTCTCTTACTGACTTGTACATGGCCTTTTAAAGAACTAATTTTGGGGACTGGCAGATCTGGTGAGTAATCCCAGCTTGTAGTAAAGGATATGTTTAGTGTTCACATGAGTTTAGAAAACATTAAAAAAACCCAATGCTAAAAATTCTGTCAAATTCAGATAGGCATCTGTTTTTTGTAGAATTTTAGTATCTGTACTCCACCTGTCTAAATAAAAGCAAAGCAGTTGACTGATTCATTGTTAATGCCTCCCAGTGAAACAATATCCTAGAAGTGGGACACTAGAGAAAACCGCAAGTCTGACATCTTTTGTTTGTGACAAGGAAATTAACTACAAACCACAAATTGTTTAGGGCTTCAGTGTTTTGCTAGATGTTTACAGTCTAGCAAAATTATTTCTACTACACACAGATTCGTACTAATATATTAGCACAGTTAGAGAAATCACCCTGCAAATGTCTGCTGAAGGCACATAAAAAACCTTAAAGAACTCTGTGTGCTGCAGAACATTATAATCAAGGTACCTTAAAGAATTCTGTGTAACCTGCTTATCTGTATTTTTTGTTAGAATAGATTTTACTGACATAGCATAGTTATTTGTGATTTAATACTGCTTGTTCATAGAATTAAAAGTGGGTTTTTTAGCTTTTATGACATCTGAATGTTTTTTCTGTTGTCCCAGGCCACAAGGAATGTCAGTTGGTACCAGTGAAATACTATTAATCACAATGTCATGTAAAAGTTCCAAATGCTTTCAGTAAATTGTCACTCAAAGGTCAAAATGCATCCGTCAAACTTCGCTCTCCTGTAACTCTCTCTACTGTTCTTCACTGCTTCAGGCTGGGATGGTACATTGGTCCCCCTTGCTACCAGCCCATTATGTGGCTCTAGAACATAGAACCATCATATCCTTACTATAGCTGGCATGAAAAGTAACATTGGCCTGACATGTAATTTGAAGAAAGAAACTAAGGAATATTTTCACTAATTTTATCCACTTAGAAAACACTGTAAGCTGGGATAATAGTAGGGTATATTGAGAGGAAATGGAGCACTATAGGGTGTTGAGAAAAAGGAAGGAGAACAAGATAATCAACTTGAAGTGAGGTTAGCATAGAAATGGTGTCTTTCCTCCCTCCTCCATATGCTGTGTAATGCAAAAAAAGCCCTAAGTTCTAGTTTGAGACTTAAGACTATTATTATTTTAAGGATACATGTAGGATGCAGAAAAGTAATTGTTCACTAATCAGCAGAACAATTCTGTTTGTGACAAACAGCTAATAAAAGTTACAGACACAATATAATGACACAGACTGCCACTTGGACTCTAGCTGTGCTTTGGGAGCCAACTCTGAATCCAGTTGCTCATGTGCCACCCTTGCCCTCAGAGTTTGGGATATAATGGGACAACAAGGGCGCTTTCCCCTTGCTAAGTCAGCTCTGAGAATCACAGCTAATGAAACCTGGCTCGTGCCTGCAAACGGATGGAAGCCACAGTTGTGGCATTTCTCAGATCTCACTCCTGAACAGAGTGAGTGTCTCCTCATTCTAACACTCAGTATGAGTACTCTCCAGCCAGCAGTTTGTTGTTTGGTTTTTTTTATTTTAAAAAGCAGCTTTTAATTTCTTTAAAGGCATATCTACACTTTTATCAAATTTGTCTCAAATCAGCCTATGTGCTGAAAACCTATTAAGGGGCCACATACGTGCTCTAATTGCACAAATCTTGCCTTGGTAAACTAGATCAAATACCTCTAAGAAGCCAAATGAAAGTTTAATCTTTAAGAAATGACATTTTTAAGAAATCCTTTTCTTCTAGATGTTTCTACCAAATTTAATGTCATGTTAATATTACTGTTCAAATGTATGGGAATAAATAAGAAATTATATTTTATATTAATCTTTGATCCCTCTTCCACATATTCACTTCCAAAATATGATTTTCAGTCAAGATGTTTATAACACTTGAGATGTTGCACTGCAAATTATTGCCCTGTCTGCTTCAGAACTAAGTCAATATTAACACTAATGAAGTCTGTATCACTATGGTTTTCAGATGGACTTTGCATTTTGACTGAAGTACAAACATATCCAGGCTGCCAAATACGTGCAGACCAGGTAGGAAGCATGCATTCTGTTTTGTAATTTGGGTGAAGAACTATAAACTGGCTACATTTTCGTCAAGGATCAGATAGGCAAGAATCTGGAGATGGGAGAGCCTTGACAATATTAACTCTGTTTTAGAGTTGCTGCTCCCAACATCTGTTTCTCAAGTTTTCTTTCAGCAATACATTAATTCCTGCTAAGAACACTATAAACCCAGCATGAGGGAGCCTGAAGGAAAGATAACAAGTCAACTCTGCTGAATATTGAGGCAAAAAGGAAATACTGTGTAGATATGAGGCTGTTGGACAGTTTCAGACTATAAATAGCAGTCAGATCAGAAAAATTATAAAAATAAAAAACCCCACAGCACAGTATTTTTTAAAACAAGGTTTTAAAACACTAATTCTACCATTTTAAGGCTATCATTTATAAGTTACAGAGCAACAGTCCAAAGAGAATCTTGGACTGTTAATCTTCTAAAGACTGTACTCAACAGAACCTGGTAACAAATGCTGTTTAAGGGAAGGTATGAAAGAAGTAGAATATTTTAGAGGGGCCAACACTTTCTTTTGATGGTTCCTAGACTTCGTAAAGCAGTGTGAATGCCAAACTGTAGGACGTGACTGGTTAGATTCATAAGAAAAGGAAGTTGGAAGTGACACTGCCTTCCATCCAGAAGTCCAGACACTGGTGCATTCATGTGAAAGAACACACTAGGCAGAGAAGTGGTCTCTACCTAGTTCCCTCTCCAGGTTGAGGAGATCTGCCCACTCAGTCTAGTAGGGATTTTGGAAGTAATCTCCTCATTTTGTTTCATGTAAGTGTTCACCAAACCAGAATGATTCGAGCCTGATGTGTAAACCAGGAACTGGGGAGGTAGGGCACCCAAGGATTTTAACCCCTCTTCAGGCAAACATTTAACATTCTTAAAGTAGAACAGCCAAATCAAAGAACAGCCCAAATACCCTACAAAACTCTGGTTAGATCAGACTCATGGGAAGTGTTGATTCTAGGATGAATATGGGGTCTGCAAAGCAATTGATTAGTGGATACAACAGCAGTGCCCATGGGTTTCTGTTTTGGTATAGTAATCCTTTCTTTTCAGTATGGCAGTCAATCTGATAAATAAAAATCAGTTATTGGCACAGACTCTATCAGAATTCATGGAAACATTTTACAGCTGTGATAATGTGAAGAAATGGGTTAAAATTCTAGTTTTATGAACTGAAACTGGTAGACAAATACATGTTTACTTGTAAAAGATGTAAGGCAATACAACAAAAACTATGTCACTTTCTCCTTACTGCGATTTGCCCAGAGTTGCTGATGCCTCAGCAGAAATCCTGAATAATATTCTACTAAAGGAGTACTACATTTAACAGATTTTGTGTTATAACAATGTCTGGCATCAAATCAGTGGAATGATGTTCTTTACTGCTGAGTCAATTAAGTAGAAGTGGATGCAAAGGCTGAACTGAGTAGTTATTTGCTTGGATTTTCTTTACTATGTGGAGCACACAGTAGTAGACATCTAGAATTGGATTTGTTCTAATGTGAATCATAAAAATGAATCCAGTAGGTAGACAAGGGGTCTCTGACCTAAGAACTGGATGAGCAGTTGCAATAAATAAAAGGATGTGCATTTTATAATTCTTTTAAGATCAAATGCTTCAATGAAAACGAAATTATTACAAGGCTTATTTCTTAATGTTAATTTATTAACTTTATTTTAACCTTAAGTCACCACGAAAAGCTTCTAGAAACAATTTTTTTAAGACGTATTTTTCTTTTGCATCCAATAAACAAACTGGATGTGTAATAGCCATGGCTCTGTAGCCATTTTTGCTCTCACAGAGTTCATCCACTTCAAACATTCCTTGCAACTTCAGTCAGGAATGTCTTCTCACCTGATGAGTTTGAGTAATGTTGACAGGAGAAATACTTGCACACTGAAGAGACACTGACTCTCCTAGATGTTAATTTTTAATACTATTATGCATTATGTGTTTTTAAAAGTGTTTAAAAAGACCATTCATGAGTTTGGTTGGTTTTTTCCTTAATTTAGAGAAGCCTACCTTTAAAGTTTAGAAGACTGGAAGCTTATGTTCCTCAGGGTTGCATGTTAAGACTTTTCATACTGTCTCAAAAACGAAAATATAAACATGTTATATATGCCTAACAATAATGTTCTAAACAGATTAGATCACCCCTTAAGTGTTTATACTTGTGCCAAATTCTGAAGGTATGATACTGTAACAACAAACCACAGCAGACTAAATACAATCAGTTTTACAAGCATACCTTATGGAATACTTGAGTAAACCATACATGTATTGAACCGTGTTTGTTTTTGCTAATGTTCATTTATACTTGTGCTTTCATAGTTACAGTCTTCCTATCTGAACATAGCCATTCAAATAAAACTTTGGCAGCAGCTCTAATTGCAATGTCATGCAATTGTGTGTGTGTAGTGCTTCTCAGTGTAACAGATAATATTAAACAACCCCCTACCTTCAGTGCTAATGAGTAAGATTTCCTCACTCTGATGTAGGGTTTTTTACTAACATACAAAATCAGAACTAGACAGTTGCACTCTGCTTCCTAGACTACATTCAAACAGTGACCAGACACAACACAGACTCCTCCTTCAGTAGGGTTTTTAAACAAATTATCATTAGATACATGTGTCACAGTAGTTTGGCAGCACTTCCCCAGCAGCTTAGTAGCACTAAGTGTATGAAGTCTGCTTCTCATCTGTTTTAACTTGCTCTAGGTGTCTTCAGTGCTGGGGACTTCAAAGCCTCCCTAGGTAAGTCTGATGACGTAAACGTTGATGTTAATACAATAGCAATATGTTAAACAGAAGCCAAATACAATATTTTTTTTTCAGTATTCTGGTCAAGACTTTTCAGAACATACTATAAACTTCTTTACTCTTTGACCACTCCCATCAAATATTGTTTGCTAAATCAATAGTGAAGAAAACATTAAAAGTTCACTTTTAAATATCAACCTGAAAATAAGAGACATTTTAGTATTGGGAGAGCAGAAGGTGATTTCTGATTAAATGTACCAGAAAGCTTTAATCTCTAAAAGTTCTTTTCCTAAAAAATTTGGTAACTTTATGTTCTACTAGTACTCACATTTCAGTATAGGTCAATCCATGATCCCTGTTTCAATTCCTTGCCACTTGATATATGGCATTTGGCTTCAGTTGAACACTGCCAGCACTGTTACACTGACCTCCAAGTACTGTGACAGAGGTGTCTGCATACTGGTGGTAGCTTAATTGATCCCCATGTTTATATATATAAACCTATAAACTTGTAAGACGCTTGCACAACACGTCTTATGAGATGATGACATCTGTCACTGTTTCAGTTAAGAAATGTTAATTCCCTCTTTTTTGATAGTAATCCCATTCATCTCCATTGTTTGTGAAAAGAGTTGGGTAAGTGAAGACTTTCAGTCTAGTGAAATTCGTTAGGTCATCTTAGTAACAAAATAGATTTTCCATGATGAATGTCAGAAGCAATAGTTGTAAGAATTCATTTATTCTTAATCCAAAGAGAATGTAATTAGCAATGTATATCTGATTTTGTGAATCTTTAATAGCATGATTAAAGGTTTTCTGAATCATCTTATACCTACAGATGAATAAAATGCTAGCTTGTCTTATCAGTCCATAGTAAGAGAGAAGGTGGCTTATATGCTTTAAGCACATACTATGTTATTCTTACATCACCAGGTTTCTAAAGTACCAGCTACATTTTCAGGTTTCCCACTATCCTTCAATTTGATCTGGAAATGTAAGGCAGTTTAACCAAACTATTTGTGCTGCTAAAGCCTTGTTGGAATGCTTGCCTTTGAGCTACATATGGATGGGATGGTTGTGGTTAAACATCAAAAGGACCAACAAGTTAAAAAGTATGGTGTTAGGATGAAAAGTAATCATCCAGCTTTGGCAGACATCATGCACTGTTTAAAGACCCGCTAATTGATACAAAGAGTGGGAGGATTTTTTTCCCCAGCCCCAAACTTTTTTCCATAAGAGAAAAAATGGATGACCACCTTTGGATTATACTGTGCCTTTTGGTTACAGAAAACAATGACAGCTAGACATTTGCTTGCCTAATTCTTTTCTAGTGTCTATGAATCAGTATGAGGATTTTTCTTGTTATTTGAGCTGAAACAAGAACAACTGCTGTCTTGCAACTTGCTTGTCTCTAGTTACTAATTACTACTTGAGGAGCCATGCTTTGATTTCCTGCTTGCTTCCCATTTGCCTGTCTCCACTGCAAAATCCTGCTTAGCTGACACTCTTGCCTCAAAATGCCTACATGTGATGGTGTGGGTTTCCGTGGCAAAGTTCAGGGAGGTGGCTTCTGCGAGAAGCTGCTAGAAACTTCCCCTAGATCTGACAAGAGTCCATACTAGCTGCCTCATGGACAGACCTGCTGCTGACCAAGGCCAAGCCAATCAAAAATGGTGGTAGCACCTCTGTGATAAGGTTATCACAGAATTTAAGAAGGAAAAAAAAAGGCAAGCAGACACTTTTTGGCACCAGAGAAGGGAGTGAGAAGATGTAATAAACTTTGCAGATGCCAAGGTCAGGGAAGGGAGGGGGGAACGCTCCAGATGTTGGGGGAGAGATTCTCCTGCTGCTGGTGGAGAAGACTCTGATGGAGCAGGCTGTCCCCCTGTAGCCCATGAAAGATGATGGAGAGCAGGGAGGCCACCTGCAGCCTGTGGAGGACCCCATGCTAGAGCAGGTGGAGACACATAAAGGATGCTGTGACCTGGTGGGAAGCCCATGTCGGAGCAAGCTCCTGCCAGGACCTCCAGCCTGTGGAGAGAGGGGCCCAGGCCACAGCAGGTTTGCTGGGGGAGACTTTGGACTCTGGGGGGGACCAGGCCGGCTGAAGCAGTCTGGGACTGAAGGGCTGCACCTCATGTAAATGACCCATGCTGGAGCAGTTGGTGAAGTGCTGAAACTCTGTGGGAAAGGTCTTACATTGGAGAAGTTTGTGGAGGACTGTCTCCCACAGGTGGGACCCCAGACTGGAGCAGTGGGAAAGTGTGAGGAATCCTGTCTGCAAAGACGAAGGACCAGCAGAGACAACGCACAATGAACTAATCCAAACACCCATTCTGTGTCTCCCCCTGTGCCACCCAGCAGGGGATGGGAAGAAGGGAGAGAAATCATGAATAAAACTAAGCCAAGGAAGAAGGGAAGGGTGGGAGGAGGAGTTTTAAGATTTGGTTTTATTTCTCATTATCCTACTCTGTTTTCATGGGGTACTTTCTTGGGGTGGTGTGGTGTGGTAATAATTTTTTTATTCTCTGTTGAGTCTGTTTTGCCTGTGATGCTAATTGCTGAATGATCTCTTCCTGTCCTTATCTCAACTTGTATGCTTCTCAATATATATCTTCTCTCCTGTCCAGCTGAGAAGTGGAGTGATAGAGCAACCTTGGTGGGCATCTGGCCTCCAGCCAGGGTTAAACCACCACACTTGATAAAATAAGAATATGAACAACTGCTGGTTGATCTGCAGAATACAGTTGATAGCTGTATTCATCATTTCTCACCTACTGCACTCATCTCTCTACCAGCATAAAGCCAGTGGAGTCAAGACAGGAACTGAGTTATACACTCTTCCCTCCCCTGGTGGTGTGAGCAATGCAGCTACAGTTCCTACTCTGTAACAAACTTCTGTCTCAAAATGAGACTGTTGTCTACCAGTTCATCAGTGATTGATAGAGGTTGGGGAACAGACCCATGGGACACAACAATTGGTAGCTGAGTGGGCATTTTACAGCTGAGAAACAGAAGTGTAAGACCTGCAGAGGAGAAGCAGCAGACCACAGTAACAAAATCCAAACTCCAGACTTGGAATCAATCTAGCATTGGGGTTTTGTTTGTTGTTCTTTGTTTGTTTGTTTCTGGGTGAGAATAAAAAGAATGGCAGAGGAAAAGCAAAATACAATCAGCTAACAGACTCTGATTTTTCACTGGACTGGCAGGTCTAACAGCTGCCAGAGTTGACAGTATCAGTGTGGCTAGTTGCCTACATCCATGCAACCATGTTAGCAAGTGTGTCTCTGTAAACAATTTCTGACAAGTATATCTTAGAAGAATCTTCTATTTATATTTATTTTGCTTCAGAAAGAACACCCACAATAAATTCTCACTAGGTAAATTAGTAGTTGAAAATGTTTCAAATGACTGGACTATACGTCCCAGTGACCTTCCCAGTCACTTCTGTGTAAATTAAATTTACCTTTCTAGTTCCCATTCTTTTTCTCCATTTTTTGCCAAATATTTCTTTCTTTTTTTTTTTCACCCCTACTTTGGTAGGATGGCATAGTTTAATATTTTTAATTATTAAACCTATAACCAATTATTTAATTATTAATGTTTACTTTTTCCCTTCTCTGAGGTTCTGAAGTACTTTGGAAGCATCTCAAGGCTAAAGACAATAGTGAAAATAACCAACATTTTCCAGACTAGACATAGGAGTCAAATCTTTAAAGTTTAAGTTCACAAAAAGGACCTTTCACTTATTCTTCTGAAAATCACCTATATTTGAGAGAGAATTTACACTAAATAAATTGAGGATATCTGAAAGCAGCTATGGCAGATGCTGCCAACAGTAAGTCATGAGAAGTACAGGTTGAAAGTTAATACAGATTATACTTGGTTAAGTACTTCCCCATTATTTGACAACTCACCAGAAAGTTCTGTGTTTGACTAAAGGAAGAACCAGGGTTTATTTTTTATTTAATTAGGGTAGGATGGATAGCAGAACTCTGGGAAAAAAGGAAATCTAAACTTGGAAGCATTCTTAGATGGTTGTTGGCCAGGCTGAGAGAGCACTCAAAAGGCTCTCAAAATTTCTTCGACACCTTCTGCTTCAGAGATTTTCACATGCAAATTCTTAAGTGAGTGAAAATGTGGTTCTTTGCAGTACTCTGCTCCTGGGCTGTTTTCTCTAGCAGCCATGGCTTCACTGCCTAGTTAAGGCCCCATGTAGCAGTGCTGTGATGTCCTGCTCACCCAAAGAAATAGGAGTGGCTTATTTGGTAAAGTTTTGTAATGGTTGATCATGTATTCCATCCTGTTATTTGATCCACTGGGTAAATGTCTATGAAAAACACGATAAAGCACAGGCACACAACAACCCTCCAGCCTGAAGAGCATTTTCTATCTTACGCTCCACAGACTCCTGCAGCACACTGCACTGCATTACCAGTTGCTTGTATGTAACCCTGGGCAGAGCCTTCCCCAGCTTTCCTTTGGCCCTGCTGCTGTGTGGAGTTACTGCCCGGGAAAGGCCTGACCGCCCGTCACGGCCTACCTGGGGCCGTGCCTGCGGGAGAAGAGACAGCAGCGCTCCCTGCTTACGGGGCTGCTCGCGGATCCTCTCCCTGCCCGCGGGGCCCGCCGTGGATCTGGCCGCGTCGCGGCTGGCTCAGTCGGCCCTCGCCGAGGAGGCAGCGAGCAGGCTGGTGCCGCGCCGACGGGCCGGGCCGCATGGCCGGCGAGCGCGGACGACGGCTGAGAGGGCGCGAAGCGAACGACGCGCGGCGGAGCGCGGCCGGCTGGGGTGTGAGGCGCGGCACATGGCGCGTGGCCCCGCCCCGGCCCCGCCTCGCGACTGACGGAAAGCGGGCGCCGCTGTGGGGCTGACCCGAGCTTTACCCGTCAGGCAGCGCGCCGCGCGGCCACCTCCGCCTCCCTCTCCCGCCTGCCCTCCCTCCTTCCCCCGGCGGCGGCTGAGGTGGGGCGCCGCGGTTCGGTGATGTGAGGAGCCTCTGCCAGCACAGCTGTCTCCCATCCCCCCGCCAGCCCAGGAGGAAGGGAGAGGGGAGGCCTGCCGCGGCCTCTCTGGACGCGCAGCACGGTAAGCCAGCCAGCTCCTTCCCCTCGGCCTTCCCTGGTGGGGCGGCCTGCTGCCTCCCCGGGCGGAGGGAGTCGCCGCTCGGCGGCGGGCGGGCCGCGGGGGGATTGTCGCCTGCGAGACCGACGCCATCTTAGGTCGCAGCGCGGCCTTGCACCTCTCTCGCGTCTATGAATCGGAGAGCCCTGAGCTGCGAGGGCTTCCTCGGGCCGCCCGCGGGGCCACGCTGGAAACTGGGGAGGAAGGCGGGTATCCACCCGCGGGGGCGTCCCGGGCAGGGCTCCCTTCGTCCTGCTTTCCCCGTCCAGGGATCAGCCGCGGCCAGGGCCGCCGGCAATTGGCAGCGGACGCCGGGCTTCCCGCCGGGCCTCGTCTCCTCTGTCCGCGCCTGTGGTACGCGGGCCTCGTCCAACCCCGAACCTGCAGCATCAGTGGAGTCCTGGCGGTCACCCGGCGCTGGGGAGGCGGGACGCGGGCGGCTGAGTTGCGCCAGAGACGGCGGCGCCAGGGGCGCTGCGGGCGGAGCGGCAGCTGTTCGGCTGCCCTCGGGGACTTGGCTTCTTCCCGCCCTCGCACCCATCACAGCTCGAGGGTGTAAACTTCAAACTGGTTTGCAAGGGCAATATTGCTCTTCCCTAAGCGGAGCTTATACCATCTCGTGGCAGAGAGAGTAGTGTTGGCTGGCTTGACTTGGTTTGGTTTTGCGGGAAGCTGGTTTATACCTTGGCTCTTAAAAACTTTCAGGTTTAGTTTCAGCTTGGTCGTAGTTTCTTCACTGCTGAAACAAGTGTGACAGTAAGAATACGATTGCTCACAGTTGTGGTGAAGCTGTGGATGGGATGCTCTGCTGTGAGTAGCATAATGTAAAGTTATGTGCCTCTGTGTGAAATAATCTGAAAAATACCATGTGGGTGCTGTCTATGTTGTAAATAATGTTTTTGCTGTTCATTTGAAGTGCAGCTATTGAAATTAGAGGAAAAAATAATGCTTAAATAATTCACTGATAGTACTGCCATGAAAAGATGTAAAGAATAACTTTCTCATTAATGTGGATGACCTCACTCTTAAGCTTCATGCTAGTGATTTGATTTCTGTTATTTTTAATACAACCTAAAGAAGCATTGAGTACTGGAAAGCTCTCTGGACCTTGACTGGAACAGGTGGGTTCATGTGAAGTAATAAATAGATTTTCAGTAACTCTAAATCTAAAGGTGTACTTCTGTAGTTAACTTGCATCTGATTTCACTACACCTGCTACACTTTCACTAATACTTGTATCATTTCTGTTGTTTGTGTGTGACTACTTTCAAGCTGGAACAGTAAAGAAAAGCTTTTAAATACACCTGGTGTTTAATAAAGTTAGGTATCTGTAAATGTAATTGCCATGATAAATAGAATGTCCAAACTAGTGGTTTAGAAACACTGATTTCATCAGAATCTTATTGTTCTTTTGTGCAGAGAGTTCATTTTTTTTTTCCCACTGTCTTGTATCGGGTTTTTACTTCATTACTTGTCTTTGATAAAAATTTGTAAAAACTTTAACGCTTTTTAGCCTAGAATAATGGCTTAACCATTTTCCTTGGTTATATACATACAGCATTTCTTTGTGGTTTTTTATGTTTTGGATCCGTGAATTCCCTTTCAAGACATGTGCTCATTCACATGTTCTCACGTGTTTATATTCTTTTTTTTTAAATGAGGAAAACAAAATCTGTTATCAGTAGATTTACCTTTCTTTTCCTGCTGTCTGCACCTCCACTGGGAAATATTCTTACACACTTTAACGACAGTTGGGGAACAATTCTGTCTGCTCCCCTGTGGTAAGCAATTACAGGCTAATTATTTCTATAGTACATCACCAAATCAAATGGCTCATTGCCTCTACCCAGAAATTGTCTTCTCTTATTATATATTGGACAGTTTCTCACTGTTTGTGCTTAAGACTTCAATTTCAACACTATTGATATTTTGACAGGACAAGGGGCAATGGCTGCAAGTTGGAGCACAGGAAGTTCCGCACCAACATGTGGAGGAACTTTGACACAGTGAGGGTGAGGGAGCCCTGGGACAGGCTGCCCAGGGAGGTGGTGGAGTCTCCTTCTCTGGAGATATTCAAGACTCGTCTGGATGCCTATCTGTGCAGTATGAGCTAGGGAGCTGCTTTGACAGGGGGGCTGGACCCAATGTGCTCTCAAGGTCCCTTCCAACCCCTATGATTCTATGATAATGAGTGGTATTCGTAGTTTTGTGTAAATATACTTTCAAAGAAACTCTTACCTGATTTTTAGTATTTTTGTTGCTCTTGAAGTATTTTTGAAAAGGAGAGAATTGTTGGAAACCATACAGAAAAATGTTTTGGATAAGTACTTTATTCATCTTAGGAAATAGTTCCATTTAAGGAACACCTGTTTATGGTTATTATCGTAACCTTGATTTTGTCACCTTATGTTTAAGGTTTTATAGTCTTTAATGACACAGTCGTATGCATTGGTGCTGCTCTCGTGCCCTGGCTATTGCTTGTAGGGAGTTAAAACTGTGCGAGGACTTCCACTGCAAAGTAGTGGGAGGTCAAGCTCCCTTAACTGGTTTTATTGGTCAGGTAAGTGTTGTATGCGGCGTAAGAATTGTATCTAGTGGGTTTTGTTGGCAATGGTGTCGTAGTAAGACTAGAAATATTCTTGTATTGGTCCAGGAAAGGAACTATTCCTAGGATATTCTTCACTTTTTGTCAAAGTGATGAGTTGAATTTTACATGCTTAACTGCTTGTTTACTTTAAGTAATTTCTATATTGGCTGTAGCTACTATTTGGTTCCTCATGCAAAACTGTGGGTTTTCCCTCTGCTTTACAAAAAAAATGGACACTTGGAATTCTGTGAAGCTTAGTGTCTCAGGCAAAGCAAGCACTGTTTTACATTGGGTTCTTGGTCCTGGTTATTGCTGAGAGAGCTCTACAGTTTTATGAGATTACTGGTCTTGTTGCAAATTGGATTACCGGTAGTATGTGTAAAGAAATATAAAAGTCTATTTCCTGTGTTAGAAATACTTTGAAGGTTATGTTAGAGGATGTGAAAAGGAAGAGGAAAACTTAATTGGCCATCACTGTTCATTTAAAAAGCCAAAAATAATTGTGATTAGAGGTGCTGGTGCTAATTTGGTTGATTCCAAAAGCTACATATTGTCATTACTATTTTCATACTTGACTTTTTTTTCCTTCACTGCAATAGCAAGTCTCCAAGCACTATGGTCTCGGTCTAATGAGATCAAAGCATTTGTTTCATCCAAGTACTGAATGTTTTTGGGGGGGGTGTGTTTTGTTTTTTACCGTCTAGTTTCAAGATGGCAGAATTATTCATGGAATGTGAAGAAGAGGAGCTAGAACCATGGCAAAAAAGAGTGAAAGAAGTGGAGGAGGATGATGATGATGAGCCGATCTTTGTTGGGGAAATCTCAAGCTCAAAGCCACCGAGTACATGTAAGATAACACTTTCTGTAATTTGCAACAGATATTTCAAGGTGTAAAATGTTAATATTACTTTGAAAATACAGACTTTTTAAGACCTAAGACACTCTACATCTTAAAGCTGTTCTGTAGTTTGCTGTCATACTGTAAACTTGAACGCTCAGGAATTTCTGTCTGAAAAACCAGGTTACATGCAGGTCTCTACATCTAACCTTAATCTCTGAAGTCAAAATGAGGATTTTTGAAGGTTTTAGCTTTAACAATGTCATTTAAAATGCAATATATACAATGCTGAAACCATGCATGCAATTACTCTTAATATAGTTGATATTTAGTTAGGTAATTGGAAGCATCTTCCTACTAATGTGCATGAATTTAAGTCTTTATGTTACAGTCCCTCTTTTTTTTTCTCTCCACCCCACATTTCATGTGTTGGTGGACAGTCTGAATGGGTGGACATCATTCTGACAAAAACTGTCTACAATAAAAACACAATCAGGAAAAGAGATTAATGTGAAAATAGTAGAAGCTTCTCTGCTAAGTAAGAGACTTTATGAATAAATTAATTCATCCCCTGTAAAGACTTTTTTTATGAAGTTCTGTAGTTTTCTTCTAATGCAGGCAGTGCAGGGAGTGAGGTTAGGTGGTTGTGATGACAGCAGGATTCCATGTTTGCCCTGTGCTTGGGCTATGTCAGTTAAGTAAAGGAGAATATTCTCTTTGTTACCTAAATTAATTCTAGTGATTAAACATTTAGGGTTTTTAATGTGGCCATCTTGTTGTCAATTGTTAAAAGGTTTGACTAAAGGTTTCTCTGGCTATCAAATGCACAAGACTTTGCCTGGTGAGATTTTACTGCTTTCAGTTTCTGCCTCATCTCTGCTATGCTTGCATCCAGGATTTACGTAGTCTTTTTCTGATGCTGTATCATTTGCAGTGAAGAAACTGAAGATACAATGTTAAACTAGGTTCTCTGTCATGCTCTGCTGAATGGACTCTGGAGCTGCTATTAGCTGTTCAGTCATTTTAGTTCACGATACTTTCATCTTGCATCTGAACTCACTTTACTTTGTTCCTCACTGGGATAGTAAGTCTACTGCTTCTTTCACTAGGTTTAAGTGGAAAGGTATGCTTTAACTTAAAGCATTAAAGTACTGACACTGATGTTAAAATTACCGCACGTGAAAATAGATCTTAAGGGTTAATATGTTAATATTTAAAATATTCTAAATCCTCTTGAAAATGTGAAGTCTATTTTTTATAATTACTTATAAGAAGTTTTTTGCAGTTGTAAACTTTTAGAAGGACTGAAAGCTGCTGTTTTCTGGAAGGTCGAGAAACATCTGGATTTCTGTTGGTCATTTGTAGTCATGATGTAGAACAAGTATTAAGGTGCTAGGCATATGTTGGAACAACAGACATGCCAAGTGTTGTAGTCTCAAGTTGGGTTTTTTTTGTAATCATAAAGGAAAGAAATAGTTCAGATGAAAAACACAACTTTGATGTGATTCAGCTTCGAGACCTTTCATAAGAGAGATGTAACAATGTATGCATCTTATTCTAGCACTGTCCATGCTCGGTCCTGACATAAGTAAAATCACTTATGGTATAACTTTTACTTTATCTCTTTTCCTTCCCTTTCCTCAACTTTTCTCTTTGTAATCTTCTTCACTATCAAAAACAGCTATGGAAGAATGACCTCAGTTCTTCTCTGGCTTGTAAGTAGTACTACCTGGCAGTAGTCAGGCTTCAGTTTGTTATTGGTGGTAGGCAAGACACAGTGAACTCAGCTTTGCTTATCACTGTTGTTCAGATTTTACCTGAGAAAATTCCTGTCTGACCAGATGAGAAATTAGATGACAAATGGAGACTCACATGTAGTTCTTAATTTTTCAGAAAGATATGTATTCTACAATAAATAATGCTGTCTTTAACCTTTTCCTGACAATGCAGTTAATGATTTTTATACAAATGGGTGCGGAAAACTTGAAGGAAATAGTTTAAAACTCAACTTTGACCCACTGACACAGTGTTTTGTGTCAGAAGATGCATTTTATTGTACTGAAGGATTAGTTTGGGATGAAAAGTAATTCACAGTTTTCCCTCTACCATTTCCTGCAACCACTAATTTTTTCCTACAGTTACTGCTTATTTCTCTTGCTTCCTTTTTCATAGTGACATAAACCTGTAATTTGTTGGTACTTTAAAATGTTATTGTTCATGTAAACAAGACAGATAATGCTTTGGGGGAGGGGAAGTGGCACATAAAGTCCTTGATGAATCAGTTCTCATATGAATCTAGTTTATCATTTCAAATCACTGGCTTACTGAAATGTTCTTTTTAAAACAGTAAAATCTACTGTTTTATTTTAGGATGTGAATTGTGTGTGCATCAGACTCTGAACCTGAATGTGGTTTGTGAGACATAACTTTTAAGGGAGTTTTGTAGGTAAAAGAAGGCTTTAGTTTCATTGCGCTCTGGAATTCAAATGTATAGGCTTATTCACAAACACAAAATGTGTGTTCAGCTAAATCCTGAGTTTAATCCTTGCTCATAGTTATGTTGAAATAAAAATAGCATTACTACTACATGACAAAATTTTGTCATATCTTAAATGCAAAACCGTTCAAATCTGGGTTTTGTGGCTATATTTTTTGTATGTTCTAAATGCAGCTAACAGGTTGAAAGTTAGGATCTTTGGAGCTCTACTGATAGTAGACTTACTTATCAACCTGAGTAGCGTACACTAATGAGCCATTGTTAGTGGAAACAAGTCTTTGTTAAACACAATGTGTAGATACTTTAAGATCTATGTACGAGATCCTGATGTAATTTGACCCTGGTTTGAGAAGGTACTTAATTCTTCTTGGTTAGATACTGGAGGATCAATCTGATTTTATATTCATGTTTTCATGTGTCAGAGCAACAAATTTACAGGAAGACTAAAGGAGTTGAGAATCTAACAGTAGAAAAAATATTTTGATTTGACAAATGTATATTTTTAACACCTTGGAATGATCAGAAACTCCAGACTGTGTCATAAGTTGGGTCGTATTCATGGTGTTAGTTGGAGAATAAGAAACTGCAATTGTTTCTGATGAGCTGGAATTCTAGTCAGATCCATGTAGGATATATAAGAAAATCACTCCTCTTGTAATATGTTTCTAACACAACTGTTTTGATTTGTTTTACTGTTGATTTTTCTTTCACATGGGAAAATGGACATCATGGAGTCTAAAAAGCAGTTTGTAATGCTGTGTTTTCCTGTAATACAGAAGTGTGTTGTGTAGCAACTGTTAAGAGAGAATGCTTCAGTGTAGAGCAGTTCTGGTATTTGGGTAACTTATTAGGTTGGTGAGAAACAGAAGTGAATAAATACATTATCAGCAAAACTTCATATTTATGAAATTATATTTTTGTTTGCATTCTTATTTGTGTGTTAATCTTCCTCCAAGAAAATAAAAACTGAGATTCCTAGATGAACTGGCTTAACCTAGGAGAAGGGGAGTAGAAGACCATATCTTAACTTGTATAAGTGACACTTTGTTTTGCGCTTGTTATTTTAGAAATAATTCATAAGCCAAATCCTAATTGGCTTAATTAGTGGATATGAATGCTACTTTTAATTTGAAACTCAATTAAGATATTAATTTGACTGCAATTAAGATAAATGTAACTTTTGACAGATATATTGAACAGAGTCAACCTCAGCTCATCACGAAGGGGGATACAGAATGGTGCACCCAGTAGAGGTACTTTATTGTCCTAATATGGTAATTAAAACCAAAAATCCGCAACACTTATGAAATGTCTGACTGCAAAATTATATGAAGGTAACTTTGGAATCCTTTGTAACAGGTACATTCAAGCCTGACAGTCACCATTATGCGACATCTGCCGCCAGCCCCAGTGCCATGCCTGTTTCATCAGTCTTTCAGTCTGTATCCAGACCTACAGCTAGCTCTGTGCAGCCATTGTCTATACCAGTGAGTGTTTCAGGAACTTCACAAACACTGCAGAGACCAGTTGCTGGATGTTTATCAACACAGCAGATGCCTGGGTCAAGTTCTGGAATATCACAGCCTGTTTGCAGACCTGTAACCATTCCAGTGACAACACAGCCAGTATCAAGAAATACCACAGTTCCTGTAGTGGCTCAACCTGTGTCCATGCTGGTGACTTCTGTAACAGCAGAGTCTGTAATACTCAATCAGGTAAATTTTTATCACATTAAATTGTAAAATGCTTGGGTGTGATTAATTTTGAATAAATCAATGAAGAACATACGGACTCAATCTAGTAATTTGAAGACCTGGACTGGTTTATAGATTAGCATTGGATTAACTGTAAAGATTCTGGGACTATAACCTTGCACTGGTGAATTAAAATACTTATTTAAAAATACTGATTTGTAGGAGGTGAAGGTTATAGCTTAAACAGACAAATTATATTACTGGTTTCTTTTATGCCTAAAATGTTAATGTTTAGGCTGTGTTGGCTTTGTGTGGAGAAAATGATGTAAATTCTCATTCTCTAAATTTTGTAGACTTCTCTACTCGGAGACTGATGCTCTGTACTGCTAAATTGATTTGACTTTTAAATAGCTTGCGTTTGGTGTTTAAGATTTTGTGGATTTTCCACTGATTTTTGTAGTAGTGCCTTTCTTTGGAGTTTTGCTGCTGAAGAGACTGATATAGTGGTAGCTCCTTAGTTGTTTTTGCTTTTTGGTTCATGTGGTAACTTGCAGGGAAATGGTAATATGGTAAGGAGGGCTTCAGCAACTGCAAGTTCCAGGGTCCCTAGATGAACAATTTTGCAACATACTTGTTTTCTTTGAAAAGCCCAAGGGAATTTTGCACATGAATCGTGTATCGTAGATCTTTCTGGACTGCCACAGAAAGTCAGAAGGATAACTTTAGGGACTGAAGTTAGATGCCAGATTTATTGCCTTAGGCATTAGACATTTGTGGGAGAGAAAGAATGGAGATCAAAATTTCACATTTGTATCATGTAATCTATGATGTGATACCTTTGCCAGCTTAAGTTATTTTTAATACTGTTTGTGCATTGTGCCTGGAATATTAGCTGCTACTGTCAGGTTAAAATGAAGCCTCTCTGCAGACACCATCACCACCATCCATGTAAGTATACACACCTATGGCTGTCCCAGCTGCCAGTCTTTTTGTATGAATAAAATCCATGCAGCCAAATATATTCTGCATTTGCTGAACTGGGGAATTAGTTTGAGTGGACATAGTTAATAATGTCCATATTTAATGGACAGTAAAACGTGAGAAGGCAGCTTGGAAAATGATGTCTAACCGTGTATTAGTCAATTCTGTCAAATCCAAGTCAAACTGAGATGCTTTAGAAAGTAATGCATCCTTTTCTGGGATATCTATTGCATACATAGTCTATGATCTCTTAAAACTTCCGCTGCTTAAATTATCATATGTTAAATGGTTTCTTTACAGTGGTGACATTTTGATCATGACTTTCATGCTTAATTTTTTCAGGTTATTGTAAATGCAACATCCTATTCTTTGGATGTTAAATTCTGGAGTACCTTTAGGACGGCTTTTGTGAGAGTGTTTTCCTTAAGATATGCTGAAAGTGAATATTCTGTCTCAACTTAAAATTCTGAATCTAGAAAAGTTGTTTCCAACTTCAGCCTTATCTAGAATATGTTTTCTTGCTTTTATAATGTTCCTGCCACTTGATTTCACTATACTTTTTATGGGAAAGACTTGTTCAGCATGCTTTTTTTTGAGAGGTTGTAGGGTGTGTATACAGTAGTTCAGCTCCTTGGTCAAAGTTCTATGACTTACCTTTTATTTTTTTTTTAAATATCCTTCCTGCCATGTTACATCATTTGCTCATTTGCTGTTCTTAGTCTCATATGTATAGTGCCTGTATTTTGGTTCATGTCCTTGGTTTGAATTGTCTTCATTCAAGGGCTCCTTAGTTGACTTGTAATTTTTTTCCTTTCACTGAGTCCTTATTTTACTTGGGGCCAGTGTTGATAGCAATGGCTTACTGCCTTGGGCTTTCTGTGACACTTTCATTAACACATTTTCTATTTCTTCCCAACTGGATTCTTCTGAAGTGGTGAGGGCTTCAAATAAGGCTTTCTGGAAGCTGTTTCATGTGTAGATCTTCAGGTTCCAGATGTTGAAATTGAACTTTGAAATTAAAATATAATGTGAATATAACTGAATTATGACTACACACTGTGGCAGGATCCCTTTAGTTGAACATCCTTCAGAGTGCCTTTGCATTCATAATACAGTGCAATAGATTCTGAATCTCAGAATGTCAAAATTTTCTGTGGGAACTAATTCCGCTTGATTGCGAAATGAGTTGAAACACACACTTCCTCAATTTAATGATATGTAGGTCTGTAATTTACCTTTTGTCAATGTTTGATATTCCAATTTTATTATTAAAATATGCCCTTCCACTTACAGACTTGATTCATTAACTTCCTGTAAAAATGTAGTTTTCATGTTCTTATTGCACTATGTTAATGCAGTTCCAAAAATTCTGAGTTGAATTCAGTCATACTGTTTACAGCAATTCTAATTGTTAGAGCCATGGATGTTTTATGTGATAGTGTAGGGCTGCCCTCTATTTTAAGAAGAAAAATTGTTCTTAGTAGTGAAGATTTGCTATAATGCAGTACTCAAAATACTCTCCAATAAGCCCCAGCCAATTCAGTCGGTATCTTTCCCCTACTCAGTATACACTGTCCTCAGTTAGGAGTGATTCAAGTTCTGGTTGTTCCCAGTTAATTTTGGGAGAGAGGGGGTCCAATACAATGCATTGTAAATTCTCTGTGTGGATTTAATTACCATTTCTCATGTTTTCCAGTTAGGAAATATAGAATGCACATTGTGAGCCCAGTATTTTCACTGGTCTCTTGGAAAACTGTGAGTGGTGGTGGATTATATTTCTTCACTTGAGAGTAGGAACAAAAACTTGGCTTTTGCCTTTGCATGTGAGAGCACCTGTACACGTTAAACTTTGTGTTTTTCTTTAAAAGGTCTTGTTTTCTGAAGGTATTGGGTTTTTTCTGTATGTAAAATGATAGAGACAGATTGCATGAAAATAACAGAAAAGGACATTTTGAAAACTGACTTTCAGTTCCTGGGGTTTTTTGTCTGTTGTCTGTTCTTAAGGTTTTGATTGCCAGATCTGTTTAGTATATACTAGGGAGATGTACACATACCGTCAAAATACCCAGACTTTTATTTTGAGGAAAGTTAAAAACAAACCACAGAGCAGTAGAAGCAGATTTTTGTTACTGAATGTTTTGTATTCCAGATTGTTTGTATTAAGATGAATGGCCAACAGAAATGTGAGCAGTATTGATGAATCTTGGAAAGCATGTGTTACCTCCCCTTTCAACCATGACTATCTGTAAACATCAATGGAGATGTTTAAAGTTTTCGGCATTGAAGCTAAGAAATGCAGGGTAGTTATTTTTTTTTTTAGGTTTTATGTAATACTAAAGGGTAAACCTTTCAAACTGAAAAGCAAGAGGACACTTGTACTTGGAGTGGCTCAAAACTTAATATAACAAGGCACTAAGAAACATAAACCAACTTTAAGGTTAGGTGTGCTTTGAAAAGGAGGTTTGATTATATTATTTCCAGAAGTCCTTATGAAATTACATAAAAGAAAAAAAAAGAAAAAAAACACTTGATGATATGATAGTTGTCTTTCCAGCCAATGTGCTATAGATACACTTGCACTTTCATTAAAACTTGACTATTTAGTAGAATTTTATTAATAGAATCTTGCTTTGAGAAACTTCTGCTACTGCAAGGTTGTGCTACTTTTGAGCTCTGTTTTCTGATCTTTTAAAATGCATCAAGCTGTTATTCAAGAATAACAGGTAAATGGCTGGCTGAGTTTGGGTTGAAGGAAGAAAGTCTTTTAAAATCAATTCAAGCATAACTTAAAACATCAGACTTAAACAAAAGTAGTTACAATTAGCAATTCAAACAGGTTTAGTAATAATTCACAAAATGGGCTCTTCCAGTTTTTACGGTTGTTTTTACTATTCTGATACACAGATACGAATAAATTAAAAACCACTGATAAGAGTTGTGAACTTATTAAAATGTCAAACTATTTGGGGGAGATTGTAATTAACTTCATTTACAGCTGAGTAAAAAGTACTTACAAAAGTACTTATGAGTACTTCTATGCAATCGTGTTTTTAAAGTAAACCCTTTGAACCCTACAAGTAAAAAAATGTTAAACCTAAATTTCTTTTCCCTCTTGAAAATATCTTATTAGGATTATATTATGGATTCTCCACCAGCTGCACCAGATAATACATCTGGTATACTGTTTGGTGTGAGACAGAACTCGGGAGTTCCACAGTACGAGACTGGGCCAGCAGTGAATGTAACAGGTAGGTATAACTGTAGTAGCTGATAAGAGAAAGAAACAGCCTTTTGTTATTTATCTGTAGTGCAGATCTTTGGGTTATAACTTTAAATAGGATTTCTAGAACTGAGTATAGCCACTCTCTTCTTTCCCCTGTACATAACACCATATAATGTTTAACGAAGTAAACTTTGAAGCCTTGTATGGTCAGACTTTGCTTTTCAGTGCATTAGACTGACTGTAATATCAACTGATGTCATCTTACAATGCTCATTTAGATGGAAAAAGTTTCACCAGATCCACTAATTTTTTTGACCAATGAAGGGTCAGAATATCCAATGCTGTTTGAGCATGAATAGGAGAGGTGAACAGTACCAGAAGAACTTCTGAGTCTGTGGAGCGGATTTCCCTGTGAAGATGATCTTGGGTTTCTGTCTCTTATATATACGAGTAGATGGGACCAAAAGGATCCTGTCTGGAAAAGGAGGGTTAGGGGACACATATGTAGCTTGAGAACTTTTTTTTTTCTCAAATAGCTAAATTGTGTTTCAACAGAAACTTTAATCTACCTTAAAAACCAGAAGAAAAAACCCCAACCAAAAAAAGAAACAAAACCAAAAAAGCACCTTCTTACATCACAGCAGATGAAGTCTATTTGAAGCGTGCTGAGTATTCAAAATTAAATGGGCTGTAACTTGGGATGCCCCTTTTGTGAAGGATTGTACTTTTGTAATAACTGACCAGAATCACTTAGTTATTAGGTCTATAAGTTAGGTAAGTACAATCACTTATTATTCTTCCGTGAGGTAACAGTTTGTTTACAATTAATGGCCTAACCAGTCATGCTGACAAGTTATGTGAAATAGAACAATTGCTACTTTATTCTGCTTCATGTGATGATTTTGCATCTCTAGGAGTTCACTCAAGATATTTACCAGTGAAGGGTTGATAGTGTATTTCTTTGCATATATTCAAGTATTATGTGATCTCATTCTAGTCTTACTGGGTTAAATACCGTCTTGAAAAGTAAGCAAAGTTTATTTTGTCTGAATGGTTCACTATTTATCACTTGTTCTCCCAAGAACAGGTATTAAAGTTGAATTGTGTGTGGGTTTGTTAACGTTTTTATTTAGGAGACTTGCTTGCATATTTAAAAGTTACTTGTTACTCTCCTTATTAAGTAAGGATTGTAATTCGAAGTGTCATAAATATACCATTCTATTTCTGGGAGATAGCAAAAGGATTTAGAAATTATAAGAAAAGTTTTATAATAGTGGGTTGAAACATTAATACCTTTATGGTTCTGAAGTGAAACGTACAATGAAGTGTCTGTATTTTGTGGTTTGGATTGCATGGTAAGGTCACAATATGCTTACCTTATGTTGCTCATATGTGCTGATGCCTGCTTGCCTGTGTTGGTGCTGTGCTTCTTCGCATTGATGTGTAGCACCATAGGCACAATACATTCTGGAATATGGTATTTAAAAGCAGAATGCTTCTGGGAACTGGGCTGTGATGCTGTGCAGGACAAATTAACTTCTGTACATGGATCATTAGGCACTTTTAGGTCACTTTTAGTGTGAACATTTATTTCTGAGGACAAGCTGCTAGTGGATACTAACCAACCATTTTGTTAAGTTTCTTCAAATATAGTGTGAAGTAGTGTGAAGTTGAACATCACTGGTAACTGGGGATGTATGTAAACCTTGTAGCTTGCTTTCTGAGACTATTTTGGGATTATTCTCCTGCGGACTTTACCGACTTGGAGGAACCAGAAAATGCCATAACCAATAGAAGAACTGTTTGGTCATATTTAGGATTTTACTGGAGTATATATGTGTGTTCATATCACTAGATAACTAGGAGGTGTTGGTGAGGCACTAGAAGCCTGAAACAATTTGGCTTCTGTGTCCCTATTCTGTTAATTTGATCTGACTGTTACCACAGTCCATCTGATGTGTTTATTCTAGGTTACCGCTTCTAATGTCTCTTACTGTCACTCAGAAAATAGAGTCCAGTCAGCAGATGCATATAACAGTAGTGTTGTAATGTGTGTTTAGAAAGCTGTCAGCAATGTGATGCTATGTGCAGTGTACTTCTCTTGCAATCATTTTAGATATTGTACAGAGCAATACTGTGTGTATGACCTGTAGTCAATTGTTTTATAATAGCTACAAAATATTTACAGAAGTATTCACTAATAATGTGAAATGAAGGTAATAGACTTCTGAGCTGCCTGAAAAACGAAGAATTGTTTAGCTGCTGCCTTTCTCTGTAGTCCTGAGTACCTGGAATCCCTGACAGTTTCAGCTGTGTGTGTTTGATTGAACAAACTAGTCTGCAACGTGGGTGGATTCTTGTGTCCACACACAGTTGAGAAAGGTGAAAAAAGGAATCTGATTTATGCCAGCTAGATATTAAATTATACTTGGAGTTGGTTTATTTTTCAAAATGGGCTTTATATTTTTCCAATTTAACAAGACTACAGAATTCAAATACAAATATGTATATTTTCCTAGAATTTACGGAAAGAGGGAATTTATTAAATCGGAGTTGTATAAACTGAGTTCTGAATGCTTATATTTTACAAATATGTAAAATAGTACTCAAAATTGCAATTATTAGCTATTTTGTTGACATCTAAAAATAGACCTGTAAAATAAAATAGTTGGTGAAAATTTTCCTACATCAGTCAGACCTTTTGTCTTTTTCCTGGCCCTCATTGCACAACTACACCTAATTAAATATATAGCAGCAGTTCCTGCTGTAGCTTGATGGCCTGATGCTTAAATAGCCTCAGTTATACAAGAGAATGCTAAAGCCCTATGAGCTCTATGGAAACCTTTGCTGATGAAGACCCATATGTCAGTGTAACCAGTTCATATAATTCACAGTACAAGTACATTTAAAAACTGTAGGAAGTAAAAATATCTAATGAATAACCGGTTTATTTTGTGAGTGTGTTAATTAACTTAGACAATGCATAATGAGACATTTGAGTTTAATATGTTCATTGATGTCAGAAAGAAGGAAGAGTATGCTGCGAAGAAAGATGTTAGGATGATTAAATACATACATAAACAAGTGAATTATGTTTTCCTGTATATGAGGCAGTGTGGTGAATTCTCCAGAATGCTCAAATATTTGCATTCCCTGCTGGGATTCTTTGCCCTGAGATTGAATTGGGGAGGCTATTTGCTAGGAGTACATGGTTATCACAGAATGAATACAATGTGAAGATGGGAGGGGTTAGTTTTGCTTATTCCCAGAAGTTCGAATAATTTTGTGATACAAGTTATCTCTGCTTGTTGAGAGGACTTTTTAAAGATACTAATCCAATTGATTACACCCAAAGGAATCATTGCAGCAGTAGACCAGGAGGAGGGGAATATGCAAAAATGTCCTTAATTCATATTGGTGTGTCTAGAAGTGCAGTCCTGTCCTTATCATGCTTTATCATAGTCTTCAGGCTAGTTGAGGTTTGTGATGGAGAGAAATGTACAGGACCTGTACTAGCACTTCAGATGTCTTGGAGCTGTGCTTTTTCAGGCCAACTTGAAGACTGATCTGGGTATTGAGACTACATCAAGAGTGATCTTATAATGACAGAGGCATTGGTGGAGCCAGATATTGATGAACATATGATAATTGGGCACCAAACTTCAGAATTTCCACACTATTTTTTAATTCTTTTTTTAGAAGAAAAACTGCAAACAGGTGAATTAACTCTTCTTCCAGAAGACAGTAAATAATGTGTTGTGATCGATCATTAAAAGCTGCAACATTTTTCACTGTGCATACAAAATGAAGTCTCAGATGTTTATGGAGTTAAATAACAATCTAAACCAGTATTAATGTAGGACCAGTAAAATAAATGTTTTTCATCAGGAGGATAGAGCTTGTTCTGAATAAGTCACTGAAGAAACTAGATGCTTGGCTTAACTTTCTTACTGTGAACTCACCTTATCTCAGCTTAGTGTGAGCCAAGATGTGAAAAGTAGGCCAAATAAATTCAGGTGGTAATGGTATGATTTACTGGGTGTCAAGAATGGGGCTGTATGTCGTTTTATTTACCCTTTCCTCCTCTGCTGGCCTTATTTAGTCTGGGATAGATATTGTTTTCTTCTGTATGGCTTACTTCTTGGGGAAAACCAGACTGCTTTGTGTAGACTTATTCATCATTTAGAATATAGGTATCAGTAATTTTTTCGTGATATGCTGTGGAAAAAAAAACTGAGGTTCATTAGTTTAAACCACTGTAGGTCAGAATGAGAGTGGTTTTGTATCTAAGCACCCTGCTACTTCATAAGGCAACAGTATAACTCCAAAAAAGGCCAAGCCTAATGATGTTGGTGCTGAAAACAGTTCATGTTTCACCTACAGTTAACTCTCCAATAGTAACACTGTCACTATGGTAGATCACTTGGTCTAGCTGTCTATCCATGAATCTGTTTCATGGAAAAACCTAGTGCTCTTGTAATGTTTAAGTTGATCAGTGTTATTAATACTACTAAGGCAATGTAAATTCTGTTCTTATGCCTTAAAATAAGAAAAGTCTTTCTATGTAAGTACTCAGGTGCTTTTACAAATAAGGAAACGCTAGGTTATTACAAATTCAAACTGTAGACCTTTGTTTTTATTAGGTATGTTTGACTTAGTTATGTTGCTTAGTGGCTGTGAAGACAGATGGTCAAAATAAATGCTCCTGACCTTATACTCTTAGTTCAGATGTTCTATGCTAAAGAGCTGAGAGTTGAAACTTTAAAAAACAGACAGCCACAAGGTTAAAAGACTTCAGTTTTTCAGTGCTGAATTTATCAACTAATCCTGACTAGATAAACGGAAGAAAAAAAAGTCATTGTCGGAATGTTAGGAGAGGCAGCAAGGACTTGGATTGAGGAATCTGTGTTCCTGGAGATATTTCGAAGTTTAGTGGATATAGCTCTGAGCATCCTGATAAGGTTGGACTAGCTTTGAGTGGCAGGTTGGAGAAAAACACCTCTTCAGGTCCAACCTAAATTCTTCTCTGATTCTCTACTTTGACTAATTATTACAAAGTGTGTTTTACAGTTCTCCCCTTTCTTTTGCAGCAGTTTAAAATAGTAGTGGGAAGGGAGGAGGGGGAACTGAGTTTCAGAGTGAGGATGTTCTTTGAAAGACCTTTCCCTCTGTGCAAGAAGAGATAGTCTAGCTGTTTCAGCATAGAAATAATCATGTGCTTTTTCCTTTTGAGCCAAAAGGTGCTTTCCAGCTTATTGTAGTAGATAAGGATTTATTCTTGCCTTTGAGATATTTCCAACCACATACTCTCTCCTATAATGTTACAACGAGGAGCTACCTACAGTGTAGTTGTTCTGTTTGGAATCATTTTCTATGTGTGTTTTTAGCATGTCTGGCTTGCAGCTGGTTTGCTACCAGACTCTTCCCCAGCAACCAGAGGGAAGTGGCTGTAGCATGGAATATTGCAGGAAAAAAGTTTTCCTCCATCCTGGGCTGAGCAAAGCCAGATACTGTGCTGCAGCCAATAGCATTCAGGAGAACCAGAGGATCTTAGGAAGTGCAGTAACAAAGGAGTAGTTACAGTCACTGAGAATGTGATTTTTATGCATGTGCCTCTGAGCTGTCCGTGCCAATATAGCAATTTCTAATCTGGCACTGAAGCACCACAGAACACTAGGTCTGGCTGTGGAAACTGTTTTCCTCGAACTCAGCTTATACTTAGGTGCCGTGTGTCAAAATGTTTTACAAACCGTAATAGCGAAGACTTTCAGCACAATTTTATGGTACATCTCTTGCACTCATGTGAAGGACTTTCTGCTTTAATTCTTATTCTTAGCAGTATTCTTATCTTCAAGGAAAAATGCTGTTTGATCCTCAAGGACTGTGCAAGACTATCTTCTGAAAAAATGTCTAACGCTGTTGCATGGTCAAGCACTCGTATCTTAGCAGTATTCTTATCTTCAAGGAAAAATGTTGTTTGATCCTCAAGGACTATGCAAGACTGTCTTCTGAAAAAATGTCTAACGCTGTTGCGTGGTCAAATGCTCATTCCCTTATAAGGTGGATGTATTTGTGGGTGTGTTTATTACCTTTATCTCTCAGTACTGTCAGGGACTCTACAGTTGAGATGTGCCTCTGGTTACTTAAAACTCTTCCCGTGTTTAACCTCCTCTTTGAAACTACTTGCTCAGCATAGAGTCCTCCAGATCTGTGAATGACTTGAATGCAGGAGAACTTAATCTGGAGAAGTAGCTCTCACTCTGTCTTTTGGCAGTTTTGAAAAAATGTAAAGCCTGGGTTTATTTGTTGAAGTTTATGCTTATGCAAACCTTCTTTGGCTTTGCTCATAAGGTATTAACCTTATGAGGTCATCTTATCAACATCTTGTGTTGATAAGAGAAATACTATTTCTTTTCATTACTGGGAGTGACTACTTAAAGGATTTATTCTCTGGATTCTTCACAGACACCTTTGCGTCAGGGGGATGCGTCTGAGTAGGCCTAGGTTCCAACAACTGTCCAGGGAGAAATAATCTAATCATTGGGAGCCAGATGGTGAAATTTCATTCCAAAACCAGTTATCTGAACCCTATTGTGGTGATGATCAGGTCATGATACGAAATAAATTTTACATGTTGATTTGGGAAAGTTCTTAAAATGAGAAAAAATCTGTCCTATCTAGGTGTGGGTGCACAGAATTAATTCTTTGTCTCTATCATTCTACGCTCACCTCCTCCCACTTTCTCATTATTAGTTGCTAAGACTTTGTAAAAGTTGTTTGTAGATCTATATCAAACAGAGCAAACTCAGCTTGAAAGAAAGGAGTGATAGTTAAAATAAGGTTTTAAAACCTTGCTCATGGTCACTACAGCTACATCAATTGTAATAGTTTCTTTTGAAATGGCATGTTTTGCTAGAATAATAAATAATATTAAGTATTCTGCCTTTGAATTCTCAATCTTTAAGTATTTTAAATTTTATAGGTACAGATGATGTATCAAGCACCATTAAAAATGGAGGACCTTTTCCACGAGCCTGTCCGAAGTGCAATATTCATTTCAATCTTTTGGATCCTCTAAAAAATCACATGAAGGTAAAATTTTGGGGCTGGTG
Source organism: Porphyrio hochstetteri (assembly GCA_020800305.1). NCBI lineage: Eukaryota > Metazoa > Chordata > Aves > Gruiformes > Rallidae > Porphyrio > Porphyrio hochstetteri. The sequence goes on along the minus strand of CM036915.1, from coordinate 5,990,278 downwards.
AACATTATAACAACCTTACATAGGCTTCTCTTTGTTTATGAAGGAGCACAATGTTTTGATACAAAGATAGTGTGGCTTCTGGCTGTAATCAACCAGAGTCCAAATGCTTTAAGACTTGCAGCTGGGGAGAGGAAGAGTGGGGTAAGGGAGCTCTTAATCTTTCTGCTCTTTGCCTTATTTTTTTTCCAATTAATTGAAGCATATATGCTGTCTCTGATTTCTCTACTACAGAAGTGACTTCTTAGGCAGATTCAGGTGAATTTGGTAGCTGAAACAATGTTAAGATAAGGGAAAAACCTAAATTTATAGCACATGCTTAAGTGAGAAGCAAAGCTTAAGCATCACTTGGTATGCTTGTGAAACTACTTGCTGTTATTTCTGGAAACATTGTTTCCTGGAAAATATTTATTATTTGGCAAAGATTGACCTAGTTCTCAGGCATGTGTGTTCTATTTTAGGGGTGAAGAAATGGCTTTGCACTCTGTGAGTAAACCATGCAAAAAGTATGGACTACTGTGTAATAGAAATCTTTGAGGCTTTGAGTTACTGTTAAGGGAGATCATTCTCATTTACTGGGTTTAAGATACCTAACCAGTAGATACTGTCATCTTCAGCTGCAAAATATCAATTAAAACCCATGCATAATAATAGAAAAAAAAAGAGGTTTATCTTCCTTTAATCATTATTTCTGGGAAATAGAACTTAGACTGAGTATATCAGCCAAATCAAAGAACTGTTGAACTGGGTTTACGTAGTATTGTTTAATTAAATGTTTAGTTAAGCTGTGTGGGATAAATATACTGAGTTACAGAACTAGGATATTAACCGCTTACTGGTATTCTTATACAATGTAGTCTTGCATGGTAAGAACTTTTAGCAGAAAGATCTGTCCTCTGAAACATTCTAATTTTGTGTGCTGTTGGAAACTTCATAGCATCTTCCATGGTAAGTACTTGATACCTCTTAAAAGTTGAGTTTCGTGTTACAGCTATTGGGTTAAGCATTCATTATGTACATTTTGACATAAAGAAACTTGAACAATGTGTGCTGTGTGACTTAGAATTTCAGAATTTTTCAGTAATGCAGGAAGGAACTTTGCCAAATTTCAATGTCTGTCTTTGCCAAAGAAATAAAAGGCAAAACTTTCCATTAAGTTCTCAGTACATGTATGCTTGTTATCAAAATACTTCCATAAAAGTGGCTTTTCTCCCTCTTGTTATTAAATGAAGTAGTAATTTTTCTAAGAAGGAAGATAACACTGGTATTCTGATTTCTGGCTTAAACCTACAAGAACCTATGATAACAAGCCCTCCTTGGTGTTTATAATATATAGTAGTATATTATCTAGACACTATTTAAAGATCAGTTACTGTTCAAAATCCATATTTGATATCAATATCAGAAAATGGAGCTTTGCATCTAACTAGCGGAAGTCTTCGGTCTTTAACATGCTGTTGTCATTGATGCAGTTTGGTAAGTGAGACTGATAACTTTGTCTCTTCTCCTCCCCCTTTCCATCCAGTATTGTTGTCCAGATATGGTAAATAACTTTTTCCTGGGAATGGCCAAAACAGAATCTTTGAGCACCACAAGCAAGACTGCTGAGTCTGAGAAAGGAAAATTGATTATGTTAGTTAATGACTTCTACTATGGGAAACATGAAGGTGATACTCAGCAGGTACAACAGGAGCAGAAGACTCATACGACCTTTAAGTGCTTCAGTTGTCTAAAAGTTCTTAAAAATAACATAAGGTATTTGAATTAACTTCTTTAATTTTTTTGTTAATTGCTTACAGTCTGTGTTTAAAATTTTCGTCTCTTTGGAATATAACTTTTTCCTTATTTTAAACTGAGAATATTGTCTGACTCAACAGAAATTAAATTATTTTTACTCTGTATGGCCATAACTCTTTACAGACTTGTGTACAAATTTTAATGGTATCTAACAAACAGCTTTAATGAGAGCAGTTGTAGGACTTCAGGGTTAGAAAGGGCAACAAAGTATTTTACAACTTGCTATCTGGATTGATGGTGATATCAGTAGGTGTGAGTGTTAATTCTCTTTAGGGATGCACAGTGACTAATAGTTGGTGCTTTGATTCTGTAACATCTGTTAATTTGATGGAATAATTACTTCCAAACACTGCAAAAAACTTCAGTAAGCGGTTTTAATAGGTAGATGAGTTTGTGTCATTGCTCCTTTGGAAGCTAAGGTCATTGAACTTTTTTACATGCATTCTTCAAGGGAAGCTGAAGTAGCAGAATGTAAAACTGAAAAATGGGCTATTGCTTCAAAGAGCACAGTCTGCAAGTTAAAATGAACAGGTTTATGCTAACATCAGACCCATATTACTGAACAAAAAGTTAATGTAACTACAAACATGAAATGTGCTATTAATCATTAAATATGTGTAAATCATGTGTAAAATTGTCAGTAATGTCTTAAGCAGCTGGAAAATTTATGTTGCACTTTTTAAGAGTTTACTCTTAAACTCTTGGGTTTTATAGTTCCTTTTAATTATGGCACTTCTTCCCATGCAATTTATCCTTTTAAGGGCAATCAGCAACATTTGATACAGGCTAAGAGGTTTTTCTTCTGTTTTTCTGTGCATAAGCCTTTCTTTGCAATATCATGAGAAATAGTCCATAGAATACTTCTTTAAAATGAATCCAGTATCTTAATAAATACTTTTCAGATAGTATTTTCTACTTTGCATTAAAAAGGTAAACTGTCAGTGCCATGGTGCCTATATGTTGTGCAGCAAGTCATTAAAAATGAGAACTTAATTTTTTTCTTTGAACTTCTTTAGAGCCTACTTCCCACCATGTCAGTTTTTGCTTTGTAGCTGTATTCCATGGTTCTAAAACTTCCAAGCTTTTATTCCAAGGTATACTTTGTACCTTTGACCATTTATAGAGGACAAAATAAATACACAGTACCTGTGTACTTCTAACTCAGAAAAGCATGTTAATTCAGAATTCATGAGGGTAATCCCCTGCTTCCTTTAAATGTTCTACCGTTGAACACCCCATTAAAATAATGCTCTATTAAGGTAATATGCAGTACTAGTGTCATTCCTTTTTTCTGCTTAGGTACCCAGTCATCTTCAGGGTTGTTTCTTTTTTCATGGGGCTTTTCTAAGTAACTGGATTATAGTAGAAAACTGAGCGCAAGAGACTATTCTTGCTTATTTGACTTTTCTAATTCCAAGGTCACTACTTTGAGAACTGCATTCCTTTTGTGAGTGTGACCTAATAGTTCCTCTGGCTATACTGAAGTGAAGCACATTCAAAATACAACAGTTTTTGGAGTTTCACTTGTAGTGGGTTGGGTAACTGTAACCTACCAGTGTTGTCACGAGTGTCTAGACTTCTCAGCCAGAATAGCTACCTATTGCAGATAGGTAGACACGTTAATGAGGAAAAGGTGATAACTTACAGTAGGAGAATGCCACCAAATTCCTCATGCCTTTCTGTTTGTCAGCTGCACACTGGCATTATTTAATAACTTTTCCCGCTTGGAGTTGAAAATGGCAAAGGACATAAAGGATAATAAAAAGAGTTTTTTCAGATACGTGAATACTAAGAGGATGACCAGGGATAATGTAGGTCCCTTGCTGAACGAGACAGGTGTCCTGGTAATGGGTGATGATGAGAAGGTGGAAATACTGAATGCCTTCTTTGCCTCGGTCTTCACTCCAAAGGTCCCTCGGGACCCGCAGATCCTGGATGAAAGTAGGAGTGTTTGGGGAATGAAGAGCTTCCCTCTAGTTGAGGTAGGGGTGGTCCAGGAGCGGCTCAAAGGGATTAATGCACACAAATCCATGGGCCCGGATGGGATACATCCACGTGTGCTGAGGAAGCTGGCGGAAGTGATTGCAGAGCCGCTTGCTATCATCTTCAACAGCTCTTGGAGAACAGGAGAAGTGCCTGAGGATTGGAGGATAGCCAATATCACTCCAGCCTTCAAAAAGGGCAAGGAGGAGGACCCTAACAATTATAGGCCAGTCAGCCTCACTTCTGTCCCTGGAAAGGTGATGGAACAGCTTGTTCTGGATGCCATTACCAAGCAACTGGAAGAGAAGAAGGTCATGAGGAGTAGTCAGCATGGATTCACCAAGGGGAGATCGTGCTCGACCAATCTCATAGCCTTCTATGATCTCATCACCGGCTGGGTGGATGGAAGGAGAGCAGTGGATGTCATCTACCTTGACTTCAGCAAGGCTTTCGATACTGTCTCCCATGACATCCTGATAGAAAAGCTGAGAGATCATGGGATAGATGAGTGGACAGTGAGGTGGGTTGAGAACTGGCTGTTGGACCGGGCTCAGAGGGTCGTGATCAGTGGAACAAAATCTGAATGGAGGCCTGTGACTAGCGGTGTTCCCCAGGGCTCGGTGTTGGGTCCAGTCCTGTTTAATATCTTCATCGACGACCTTGATGAGGGAATAGCATCCACCCTCAGCAAGTGCCGATGATACAAAGCTGGGAGGGGTGGCTGACAGGCAGGAACACTGCGCTGCCATCCAGCGAGACCTGGACAGGCTGGAGAGCTGGGCAGGGAGAAACCAGATGAGGTTTAATAAAAGCAAGTGTAGAGTTTTGCACCTGGGGAGGAATAACCGTCTGTATCAGTACAGGCTGGGGGATGACCTGCTGGAGAAGAGCTCTGTGGAGAAGGACCTGGGGGTCCTGGTGGATGGCAGGTTGGCTATGAGCCAGCAGTGTGCCCTGGGGGCTAGGAGGGCCAATGGGATCCTGGGATGCATCAGGAAGAGTGTGGCCAGCAGGCCTAAGGAGGTGATCTTCCCCCTCTACTCTGCCCTGGTCAGGCCCCACCTGGAGTATTGTGTCCAGTTCTGGGCTCCCTGGTATAAAAAGGACAGGGATCTCCTGGAGAGAGTCCAGAGAAGGGCTACGAAGATGATTAAGGGCCTGGAACAGCTCCCGTATGAGGAAAGGCTGAGTGAGCTGGGGCTGTTCAGCCTGGAGAAAAGAAGACTGAGGGGGGACCTAATTAATGTTTATAAATATCTTAAGTATGGGATGCAGGGGCAATTGGCCAACCCCTTTTCAGTCATCTGTGGAGATAGGACAAGGGACAATGGCTGTAAACTGGAGCACAGGAAGTTCCGCACCAACATGGGGAAGAACTTTTCCCCAGTGAGGGTGACAGAGCCCTGGGACAGGCTGCCCAGGGAGGTGGTGGAGTCTCCTTCTCTGGAGATATTCAAGACTCGTCTGTAAAATATGAGCTGGGGAGCTGCTTTGGCAGGGGGGTTGGACCCGATGATCTCTCGAGGTCCCTTCCAACCCCTACAATTCTGTGATTCTGTCCTTCATAAATCAATTTCAGTCCTAAATGCTTTATACAAATATAGCTCCTGGAGCCTTGCCCGTGTTCAGTGGAGGTAGTTTCAGATAAAGCTATAATGTCCTAATTGCAGATATATTCTTGCTTCTTAATAGTTTGCAGCAGAGCTAAAGTTGTACTTTCTTCAGAATGTGGCTTTGAGCCTGGCAGTGAAGTGTGCTCACATGTTTTGTTGTTGCTGCCCTTGCAAGTTTCCTTTTATTTCAAGGGAAGAATTTGGTCTAACCAAGCACAAAAAATGAATAGATTGCTCTAATCTTAGAATGTGTTTCAGACATGTTGCATGTTCCTTATAATAGTTAAGATTTCTTTTTAAGCCTTAAAATGCTTTCTGGCATAGTCAGTTTACTTAATTTTGCCATTTTGTTGTTGCCTTTTAAATGAATGCTTATTCCTTTTGGTTTTTTTAAATTGAGACTTCCTTGCAGAGCAAATCTAAAGAATCCTATACATATTGCATGTGATGCCATGTATAGCGAATGTTATAATGCAGGTTTTTTGCACCTGTTCACTGTCATTTAAAGGTTTATGAACCACATGAAACATCACCTAGAGCTTGAGAAACAAAGCACTGAAAGTTGGGAAAGCCACACCACCTGCCAGCACTGTTACCGTCAGTTTCCCACCCCATTCCAGCTGCAGTGCCACATAGAAAGTACACACACGCCTTACGAGTCCTCTAGTAAGTTGAATTGTACCACACTGAATCTTTGTGACCTAAAATTTTTAGATGCTTTCTGACTCTGCTGGTTTGTGACTTCAGAATAAATCTATTGTACTTTAAGAGCAAATATTTTGAGGTTTAATATAGGAGCTGAGCACTCATTCAATTTATGATAGTAATGTGTGTGTGGAAAAAATATTTTTAAAAGGTTTCTGTTTTGTTTTAATGGAAAGCTTGACTACAAGAATTCATGTTGTTTAAGGGTCTCATGCTCCTGGCTTCCTGAAATTGTACAGGGAATTTATATAACTGCTAGACTTAACTTCCAGATTTAGACAGTTCACATATCTGTATGTATGATAATTTATATACTTATGACCCCAAACAAATTTTTATTTGTTTCTTTTTTACTTTTTCTAGCAATTTGTAAAATCTGTGAATTATCCTTTGAAACAGAGCAAGTTCTTTTGCAACATATGAAGGACAATCATAAGCCAGGTGAAATGCCGTATGTTTGCCAGGTATCTCAGAGTGACTGTTACATATTTAGATTATACAACCTCACTTTGACATTCTACTGTGAATAAACCTTTAACAAGAAAGTAAAACTTTTTGTTTTAGGTATGCAACTACAGATCATCAGCTTTTTCAGATGTAGAATCACATTTTAGAGCAGTTCATGAAAACACAAAACACTTGCTATGTCCGTTTTGCCTCAAAGTTATTAAAATTGGAACACCGTATATGCATCATTACATGAGGCATCAGGTAAGCAGATATTTTCAATCCCTAATGCTAGAAAAATGCTAAATATGTCACAAGTCTCTGGAGGGGGGGAAGCATAACTGATTTGTAGAACTGTTACGCAATAAAAATAGTTAATTAAATATGGTAGAAGAACTACAACTTTTTCTTTTGCAAAGTCTTCAGTGGAGTTACTTTGTCGGGTTTTTGTGTGACAGCAGCTATCTGTTGAAAAAAACAGAGTATCCTTGAAAGAGTGTCTCTGCTATTTGGTTTCTTAATTAAGTTGTAGTGATGGTGTACTACTGTTCTTGAGGTTACTACCTAGCCTTTCACTAGTTTAAGTAGAGAACAAGTACTTGTATTTTCTTGTGGCTGGTAACTTCTCTTAGTAACTATACTGCCCTGCATCTTCACATATTGAAATACTCTCTCTTTAATTTCTGGACAATATCTTGGCTTTGTACAAGTAGTTTTAGGAGTTTGTCCAGTTGATGTTTTAGAAACTGGATAACTGTTGCTTGAGACAAGCTAGGGTTGGGGTTTTGTTTGTCATGACATTTGTACTTACTATAGATTGTCTTCTATTTCTAAAAGAAAAAAGGAATATACCGTTGCACGAAGTGCAGACTGCAGTTCTTGACATGCAAAGAAAAAATGGATCACAAGACTCAGCATCACCGAACGTTTAGGAAGCCCAAACAGTTAGAAGGATTGCCTCCTGGAACAAAGGTAAGTGTTCATAAAGCAAAATTAGAGGGGGCAAAGGGACAAATGTTTTGGTAGAGAAAGGGGGTGTAATAGAAAGAAGTGCTTTTCTCTTTTCTTTTTCAAAGCAAATATGTTTTTTATTAATATGCCTCCTCCCATTTCTCCTTTCCTGTGCTAGGAGAAAAGGAGATGGTTTGGATATTGGTCTGAGGGGTCCGTGTAAGTCTTGTGAAAAACTTTCAGCATGTGGAAGGTAGTGCCAGTAAGTTCTGTGGAGCGCAAGATGATGTTCTCCATAGACAATTATGTGCTTAAAACTGAGTTCACCAGGTCTTCTTTAGGTCCAGTATTTGAAGTGTGGGGAGGAAGCAACACCGACTTTCTACTGAGTATTTTATGAAGTAAACTTGGGGCCTGTCAGAAGACTTAAGCTATCTTGAAATCATTCTTCCATTTCTCAAGAAGCAGACACTTAGCCTAAGATTTTCCTGTAGATTTCAGGACTTTTTCCCCACAGTTTTTCAATGAAGTATGAAGACACATGAAAGGAAGAAGAAAGCGAACATTTGGATAGCTCTAAGCAGTTAATTTGCTGTGGAATCAGGAAGGGTAAATGAATTTGATTTATGTTGTAAAGCACTGATTCTCTATTTGAAATCTTTAGAAAACTGAGATACTGTCAGTCTTCAAGATCTGATAAAAGCTTAGATCATGTTAAATTTTTGCTATTGGTAGAGCTTGGTAGAACGTAGATGATGATGCTAAAGAGCTTGGAACCAGGTTTCGAAGATGATGTGCTTCTAAACTGTGAGTGGGGACAAGAGGTATAATTAGGAGTTGTGCCGCAAGTGAAAAGCGGAGAAACAAATGCAAGGGCAAGATAAGGGCGTGTGATAATGCCAGATAAGAGGTAAGAAACAAGCATTAGTCCTTGGTGGTGCAGGTTGAGGAGCAAAAATATCTGAAGGATATAGATTATCTCATCGTAAGGCAAAAAGACACAGGGTTTTTAAGTCCAGGTACTGGTAGGATTCAGTCCCAGTAGCAGGTTGGAAGAGAGCAGTGTTGTCACAATTATTTCCACCAAAACAAGAGCTCTGGTAAATAGTATTTTATCTTTTTCAAAGCAGTCTGTACTGTTTCTTATGCTGTGACTAAGTCATTTTAGGACAGAAAACTTTGAGACAAATAGAAAAGGGAACTTTAAAAGCCGAAATCTAAAAAGAAAAAAATTACCTTCTTGTAGGTGACTATCCGAGCATCTGTTGGATCTCTTCAATCAGGATCATCAGCTACATCTTCTGTTAGTACAAGTACTTCAACGTTTCAGTTATCACCTAAAGCTAAAAATACAACCACAAAAAATCATAACAAATCCAATGCAAATAAGTCAAAAGCAAAATCAAAACCAGCTACATCGAAGAAGCAAAATGCATGGACCAGCAGCAAAAAAAAAAAGGTTCCAAATACAGCATTGCATAATCTAAGGTAAATTATTAGCATTAAGAATATCTTTTTACTTTGAATATAAGTAAGTGATCATTTTTTGGTAACTTCTCACACTGCAATACAAAAGACTTGATACTTCAGTTTTGCAGAAAATGCTGGAGCATAAACTTTCCACATACTGGCACTGTGACTAACTCTGAATCTTCATTCACCATTTTTGTTGATGGTGGACTCCTTTATGATGAAAGAACAGGTGTTCTGGAAACATTTTTGTTCAAAATTTAGAATTTTTCTATGCACAGAGCCACAGACTCTTAAATATAGATCTGCCTAATGAATCAGTATTTTAAAATTGACCTGCAAGTGCAAGTTATAGGGGAAAATGCTGTGCTTATGTTTACAGATCACTGTTTTGCTATCTTTATCTTAGTAACTGAATGGGTGTTTTATGGGGTAGAATATAATCATTGGCTAAGATGAGTTAGCAGTTTTCTCTGTCAAAGATTGTAGATACCTCACTTCCAGTACGGTGCTAACACTCACAGTGTGTAGCTTTCAAAAACATCCAAAACTAGCCAGCAATCTTGTGGGGGAAGAGCAGAGTTACATGCTTGTTTTGTCAGTATTTCAGAGCTTGTGGGGAATGTCAGGGGTGACAGTTTTGTCTGGGCATGGCCGTGGATGAAGCATTTCTTCGAAATCCTTCTCAAGTACATAGAGATGACAGCAGCAGCTGAAGTTGGAGATTCTCATTTACTGCAGTATCTTGTTTCCAGGAGTGGCCAATAATAGTTGCTTACATTAACTTTTTTATTAAGGTCATGATGACAGCATAATTCAAGAAAACAAAGTTTTGTTCATGTGTGCTGATGTGACCTCTAATTATTTAAAAGATATATTTTTACTTTCTTCACATTTCAAGTAGCAACCTATAATAATTTAAAGCATGTATATTTACTTTGCTCATGTTTTAAATAGTTATCTTAAAGTGCTGATATTAACTGTCAACTCTTTCATATTACTGTTAGGTATCATTTGGGAGTTCACAAATGCATCGAATGCTACTCGGAAATAAAAGACTTTGCAAGCCATTTTCCTGCTTATGTCCACTGTAGCTTATGTAGATACAACACTAGCTGTAGCAAAGCCTATGTTAACCACATGATGAGGTAAGAATGCTTCAAAATTTTTCTTGGGTTATTTTTCTAAATGAACGCAAGATGTGTTAAGTATTTCTGTTAGCTGAACTTTGAGCTGTGTTGTAGGACTGGCCAGGAAATGTGTATGGTTGGATTTTTATTTTGTGGTTTAAGCCTGCATTACACATTCTTGTTTTGCAAAGTCCATCCATTCAGGTAGTGTTCTTTTTGTTTCAGAGTTCCTGTGGGATCTTCCATAACCATTTTGAGCAGACTAATTGTTGTGTGTTCTCTGGGTTACAGATTAAAAACTGTATCTGATTTTACAAGTGCTGAATTTATACAGCCACAGCTATTGCTAATGACATCTGTACTCTGAATACTATGTAAAGAATGTCTCTAACATATTCAGGTGGATACTTCTTCTAATACTGCTTCTCGTCATCCATAAAAATCTCATTTTGTAGGAGGTTTGTCATTGGTTGGTTGTGAAGCAATGTAGGGTATTTTAGTGATGACAGCTGTAAAAAACCTTAAGAAAACAAATGTGTTACCGAATTATACTACAAAATAGTTAGATGAAGATCACCTAGCAGTAGTGATAAAGCAAAATTTTTGAAAACCTACTTTTTAATTGTCCTGAACAAGCCAAACATACTGCATAAAATACAAATGTATTCCACATTTAAGTATGTACATGTATAAAATGCCTTGTCATTCTTGAATGCTTGAATTCTTGATTCCATGACCCAATTCTTTAAAGAGAGTCTGTATTTAGTTTATACATTCACCTATTCTTAAGTTCAATGCTTATCAAAGTCCTAGGCTGAAATAGTGTCCATAACCTATTGGTTGCATGCTTAAAAAATAATTGTTTGGTTCTGCTTGTACAAGAGAAAGTTTACCCCAGAAAGGGAGAGGGGAGTCCAGGTCAACTGTTCCTGCTGTTGTCCACGTTCTGAGTTTTTTCAATTTCAACCAGTCTTTTGTTCTTTGTCTCCTTGGGGTGCTAATACTTCTCCTATATTGACCCCTTGAAGCACCTATTGTCACCTTTTTAGACGAGGAGCAAAAGATGAGGAGGAAATGCTGTTAGTGGAGGGTGTTTCTGCAGTAGCAGTGCCTGTACTCAGTTTGCTATTTTTCATATCACAGAATAACAAGGTTGGAAAAGACCTTTAAGATCATCAAGTCCAACCATTCACATCCTAAACTAAACCATATCCCTAAGTACTTCATCTACCCTTTTTTTGAACACATCCAGGGAAGGTGACTCAACCTCCTCCCTGGGCAGCCTGTTCCAGGCCCTGACAACTCTTCCAGTAAAAAATTTTTTTCTAACATCCAATCTAAACCTGCCCTGGCACAGCTTCATGCCATTCCCCCTTGTCCTATCACCTGTCACCTGGCTGAAGAGACCATCACCTATCTCTCTATAACCTCCCTTCAGGTAGTAGGTGGTGATAAGGTGATACGGGAGCACAGTGGCACACACTTAACCTGCATATGAAATAATTTACATGTTCTCCAAAAGCGTGATTTTAAAGTTCTCTTCCATTTAATACCATTTTGTCAGGAAGCATGAGTTGGGCAAAACTTCACTTCTTTTGTGGGACACTGTGTAGCTGCAGCCATGGTCCTTCAAGAGCTAAACTGCTGATGGAAGCAATGCTAACTATGTTCTTTCAGGACTCTGCTGGTGAAGCTAAGTCTTGCCCCTCCCAAACTCATTACTTAAAAGGGAGTCAGCATTTTAAACTAGAGCTGAGATTCACGAGACTATAAGCCTTCAGCAATTTAATGTTTTAGAATAATGCAGGTCAGTAATGGAGCCTTTTATTTTCATACCTTGCTCTGAGCAAATTGCAGTACCTTGAACAGTGTAGGGAATATGTGTAAAAATGTGCTCAAGAAGACTGAAGTGGTATATTTTCTTGTAGTTTTCACAGTGCTCGTCAAAGTAAAAGATTTTGGATCTATAAGAAGCATTCCGAAGAGCTACGGTAATTCATCTTTTTTCAATTACAGATCATTATGTTTTTACTCTCTGATAGTGAACTGAGATTAGAACCTCTTGAATTTCTAGGCTTCCACATCTTAAAGCAGGGAAATAAACATATTAACTCTTCCACTAGCAGTGTTCTGTTCAGTGACAAATATTTGTAATTTGTAAATTTTTATTAACTTACTGCTTAACCCTGAGCAGCCTTTAAGAACTTTTCTATTTCTTTATCTTCCAATTATTCATAATGTATAAAATGAAGAGGGGACAAGGGAAATGTACAAACCCCACCAAACCCAAGAAGCTCATGCTTTATAGTTAATCTCATCTAAAGTGGTCTTTATGCTACATCCAATATGGAGGTGCCGTGGTCATTGATACAGGGATTTCCAGGTGCTAGTTGCATTAGAAAAAGTAAGAATATGTTTTTGAGTCATCTAAAGCTTCGGGAGGTTTTTATGTAGTTGTCCAGGAGCTGTATGTTAAGAAAAGTGTTTTCACAACCCTGTTGTATTTATACTTCCTTTTTACTTTATTCTATAGAGGTGTGACTGTAGTGTGCCTTAACTGTGACTTCCTGACTGATGTTTCTGGCTTAGATAGCATGGCCACACATTTGAGTGAAAGCAACAGTCATACTTGTCAAGTTGTTGTAGAGAAAGGTGAGTACATCTAGTCTCTTTTTTATATAGCATCCGTATATAAATATTTACATGTGGATATCTCTGTTATTGCAGTCAGGGGGTTTTTACTGCATTATCACTGTTTCTGTGTCCTGGGATTTGAAAGTGAGTAATTCTGTGTTTCCTCCTTTAAAAATATTTTTAATTAAATTCTTTATTTTTATTTTCAGTTTCTGTAGATATCCCAACTGCTGAACAAGTAACTGAGTAAGTTTTTTGTTTTATTGCTGAATGATTTGTTTTATTGTTGGATTTTTTTTCTATTAATTTTATGTCAGACAAAATTTGCACTTTGAACTTGGGTTTCTTTTGAGTTTCTTAGAATGTTGACTGTATGGATGAACTTAGACCCTTACTTTATTAGTGCTTTTTGCTCTTACAAGAATGAGGAGATTAAATCTTCCCTACTGCAGCCAAAATCAAAACCAGGTTTTTGTTCAGGTTGGTCGAAGAGATGTAAATCTTTCAGTCTTCGAACTTCTCAATTCTGACTTCAAAGTCTAAACATAGTGAAACTGTTACTTCAACTTGCTCTTTTAATACTAAAATGAGTCTGTTCTTTATGTAATACTAATAAATATTTTATAAAGTTACCTTTTTTGAAGTAGGATAAATGCAGTCTTAATCTATTGTAAATATTTACAAAATACTTTCAAAATTGTTATTTATGAGAAAGCTGTGCTGTCTTTTTAATTCTGACTTTTAAAGAAAAATGAATACGAGAATTGAATTTTGGCTTTCGTTTTTTTTTTAAAGCTTGAAAAAGAATCTGCAGTACTGTGGAGATGGGATTTCAGGGTTTCCTTAGGGTTTTTTAACCCTACAAGAATCATGTGTCAAGTCATCCATAATTTTCCTGGAGTGGTACCCGGGGCTTTACAATGTAGCTTGTGAGCCTGCTTATGCCTTGATTGAAGGTTTAGAGGTGTGTCACTTGAATCAAACATTTGAGTTCTCTTAACCATTTCAGAGAACAGGAACAAAAATGTCAGACTGAGAAGAAAGGCATTTTACAAGGCAGATTAAAATAGTTTAACCTCAATTTAACACCAAGGTGTCATTGAGTCCATGTAGACTATGGCAGGATTCTAAAAGAGATTAGGTACTCAGAGAATCATAGAATGGTATGAGTTGGAAGGGACCCCAAGGATCACAGAGCAGGAAGTTGTTAGACCTCCAAGCATAAATCAGCCTTCACTGAATTTTGGAGGTATCCCCAATAGGTTATTTCAAAATTAATTTTTTTCCTTTTTCACTTTACACAAAGGAGCCAGTAGGAAGGAGTACTGGAATAAGCTGTCATTTGACTCAAATTAGCTACAGAAAAGTATGAGAAATAGTAGAGCAAAATGAATGTTATAAACTTCAAACCTCTACTATTAACTGTTTAGCATGTGATACAGTTGAGTAAAACTGGTAGTCTGATGGGATGACTAGTAGACGTTATTAAGAAGACTTGAAAATATTCTGGCAGGAATGAATGGGGAACTAAGTTATTTTGGGAAAGCCTTTTTTTCTTCCAAAAAGCCATTTAAAAATGAAGCTTCTGATTTTGTAGTACAGAATATTGAAATAGGACTGAATGTTGAAGTCACCTAAGAGGGTGAGCTGCATTCCCTTTATTAATCCAGGGTGGCTTGTGTGCTTTAACAGTTTGGATTTCAGTGAAACTCAGACAGTAGAGAAATAAAGTATTGGGCTGTAGTACCTGTGAAAACCTTAACTTTTCTACTTGGAGATGGCATTAGGTGTTGGGAATTAATACTTGTCGAACTGTATGTAATATAGCATGTGGACTATATGTGTGTGTGTGTGTATATATACACACTATGTATACGATTTGTATGTGGGTGAAGAGTTAGTTGTGGCAGACTGTTGTCAATACTGCACAAGAATCTTGCTGTCTTAAATATATTACAGAGATGTCTTAAAGTATTTAAGAATGTTGGTTATTCAAAGTATGCATTAAACACATGGGTGTGCACTGAAAAGACTTGGAGTCAAGAGTATGTGGATTTGTTTCTGCAAGCTGTTGGATTAGGACATATGCATATAGCTGTTTTTGAGAGCTCTGATTTGGCCTAAGATTAGTTGCCAGTACTGCATGAGGTGATATAACCTGAGATGGTGCTTTTTGAAACCGTTTATGCTCATAGATTTCAGCAACTCTCTAAATCTTGTCCTGTTGTGTATACTAATTCCCTGAAACTTTGGACAAGAATATATCACTACTAACTAGGAGCACGAGTATATTTACCTGTGTAGCAGATTTTTTTAATTCATTTTTGCAGTACAGAGTCCACACAAAAGTCCATCTTTTTGCGGGATCGTTCGTCATGGTACTCTGTGGTTTGCTTTGGAAGAAGAGGAACTTGCAGACAATATTCATAGCTTTCTGTGTAGTTTCTCAATGATCTGTGAAAATTTCTTCCTGTTCTTTGGCCTTTAATTCAGCGAGGTATGACTTGTTTATGGGGCTCTTCAGAATCATTTCATCATCAGAAACAGTGTCAGATACTTACAATCTTGAACGCTTTTGGATCTTCTCTTGCACCTGCCAGATGGTATCTTTTGTTATATATCAAACTGTGTGTTGTAAGACTCCTCTTTATTGCTAATGAGCAGACATGTTCTGTGAGCTCTGTGTAGTATTGATGAGACTGTCTTAGGACCAGAATCCTGCCATTAGTAATACAGATAACCTACCTGGAGATGTTCCAGCAGGAATTGATCTTTAAATTTTTACTCCACATAAAGTTGCCTTGTTTCAGTGATCCACTTTGTGCTGAGGGACTAAGACTTAATAATTATGCCAGTACTCTTCTAATGCTCAACTCTCTGCTTTGCGCAACAATTAACATTTTTTAAATGAACTGACAGCAGACATTTTTGTTGCAGGGGAGTTGAAAGTGAGCAGGTATCCTATACTGCCTTGGCTCACTGATACATCATTGTGGACCAGAAAATTGAACCCAGTCCAGCTTGGGAGTATTTTGGTATGTAAGTGAACAAGGATCTGACCAGACCTTTTCCTTTTTCTTCATGCATTGAAGCTATGGTACTCTCTTCTTGCATCTTTTAGGCAGCAGGTCTGGTCTTTTCTCCCAATATTGTAGTCTGGCAAAGGCCCTTCTGTGATAACGTTCTCTGCTTTGCAGCATTGACTTGCAGTTTTGGGGAGCTACACTCCTTTGAAGAGAGGCTTACCGGGAGTTTCACTTATGTGATGCAGTGTTTCTTTGCTGCTCATTTGCAGTGTTTCTTTGTTCGTCAAGTCTATTGATACCATCCCAAGCTAGAGTAGTGTGTAAATTATGATGTATCTGTGTTGACAGCAAAGCCCATTTTGTTCTGAACTTGATCCCAGCTTCTGAAATTGAAGGGCTCTGTCATTGTCTTTGGGTGCTGGCTAAAACATGGAAATCTTGATCTATTTAATACTCAACTAAGTTGATTTTTGTCTGACAATAACTTTACAGTATATAGTGGCAAAATAGCTTTGAATGACTTTTGTCACATGTAACAGCATATAAACTGAGTCTTGGCCAAAGGGATTTATTAGCTGATTTGCTCTGGTAGCTAAGCTTCTTTTTGCTCCTAAATACTGTCGGAGGAAAGCATGTGATGGAAGCAGATACATTGATTGAGCCTTGATTCTGAGGGTGGAGCAGCCACAGTTTATTCACACCTTGTTCTTTTGGTATCATCTCATCTTCGAGGATGCTCTGCTCAAGCTGCTGAGACATCTGCTGCTTTTGATTTCACTGCTTCTGACTTCATCTTTAGTTCTACATTATCTATGGCAAGTTTATCCATCAACAGGTTGTCTGGATATGTGATGAGCTTTCCTTTTGTCATGATGCATATCTAGTATTTCTCCAAACTCAACCTCCTGCTCACAGTGGATATGTCTTGGTCGAATCTCTCATTTACTAGCTCCAAGCAACCTAATAGATAGAGCTAATCTTACTTTGAGATCAGCCACTGTTATAACCTCTGAGTTACAAGATGATTTTTGATGAATACAAGCTGTTCTTGATTTGCAGCACTTCCTTTTCTTCATAATCAAATTCTTTGAGATTAATCAATTTTACTGGTGTTTTTGTCCTCTTCACTTCTAGTATTGAAGCAGTAACAGTTTTGGTGATAGCGAGCTTCTGCAACTGCTGTGGTATCGCTAAATAATAGCAAGGACCCTGTCATCCATTGTCTCTTATGCATATTTTGTGATTAAGCATCTGTACGCTTACCCAGTTCTCTAAAGTCTCGTTCTTTTTGCTACTTTTTTCTTCTGACAGAAGCCATGTCCCATCTTGAATGCTGCTGTTCAACTTCAAGTATCAGTTACCCACTACAGGTTTTTCTTGCAGGACTTAATTCTGTTTTGACACAACCACAACAGCATTCAAAAGAACCATGTGGGTTTGTGTTTTCATTGTGAGCATGCTGTTGCATTTCAGAGGAAGCTGAATCTGTGATATTTCCCTTCCATTCAGGTTTCTGTCAACAACAAAACTGGAATGTGATTGCAGATTTTCATGGCTTTCAGAAATGCTCTCGAACAAGTTCCCAGAAACTAAACTAGATTGACACTTTGATTTGAAGTTACATGCATTATACCTCTGTTGAATGCTTCTTTTGAATATTATCATTTGGTTCTCTTACAGCTTCACTACAGACACTTTTAAGTTTCAGACTTGCAGCTGAAACGCTTGTAAGCTACCTACAGATTTGCCAGCATTGTGTAAATAGGTCACATAAAAACAACTGGCATCTCGTTTCTGGTTGTGTGAGGATCTCAGCTAAGTTACTCGTGTGGAAAACTCAAAACATAAACCCAGTACTAAAGCATGCAAGTAAGCCTGCCTGACTCAATATTTGGTAGCTGTGATGGTCCCAATTACTGTGAAGTTACATGAGGAATGCAACGTATTGCACCACATCCACAAGAACTGAGTGTGAATGTACCTGGTATAAGCAGTTCACTTTATGGTCAAAGAATTGAGATTTCATTTGTAGGTACCTTAACCTGTCTCCTTTTTGTTACTTTCAGGATGTTAAGTGTCACTGCATTAATGGGCTCTTAAAAGACTTGCAGTTGCAGGGCAACCCTACTTGATGAACAAATTCCATATTACCTATGTTTTGAAAGTCTGTCTGACAAGAAAGTAAATATTTTGTTTCTGTTTTGTTAAATGTTTGTAACTGTGGAGATCTGTGTATAACAACACTACTCATGAAAATATTAGTAAGTTACTATGTAGCTGTATTCATTGCTAACCCCATTTTACAGGTGGCAAACTGGAGACAGTGCCAAATAATACAAATGTGACAGTCTTTCCTATTCCATTCAGCCATTAACAGTGTAAAACACTGTAACTTAGAAGCAGCTTTTCCTTCTCTATGTGTGCATGTGTACCTTCCCAGTAAGTCATACAACCACATTTTGGGGTGAATTGTACTTTATAAAACACTGGCTCTACTTAACTACTCTGTTATAAAATGGGGAATTTCTGCTGAAAGCTGGAGCTCTTTTTTTTCTTAAAAAAAAAAAAACCTATCATTCCTTTGGCAGTAAAATAAATTTATGTTTATAGTGCTGGGTATAGTTCAGTTGACTGGCTAGAAAGCACCTTGAGATCCCTCAGTAGCAAAGTTGTGTTTCTAGAAATTCTTAATGCTACAGTCCTACTAGAGACCCCCTACTCCTGGCTAGGGGTGACAAAAAAGGATGTTTGGCAAAAGATTCCTGATGATATTTGGCTACTGCTTACACAAATAAGCTGAGAGAGTAACTCTTTGGTTGCAGCTCACATGATCTCTGGGAAGACAGTTGCTCATATTTGAGCTCTGTGTGTGTGTGCAAATATGTAACTTTATGTGAGAGTAGGGAAGCAGTGAGACTTCAGTCCCTTAGAATGAGATTTTATGCTCAGCTGCTACAATTGGGGATCAGTTTTAGGGGATTAACAATTATGGGGTGCACTTTCATTTTGTTACCTAGAAGACTATTTTTTAATGTAAAGTATCTTTGAAGAGAGGTTTCAAAGTTGCTCAAAATAGTGGATCAGCAGGCTGTACTTACCAGAGGTGGTTATGGTTTTTGTTGTATTTTTACCGTGTTCTCTCCAGAAGCAGTGTAGGTCCACAGATGTCAGAAAGTACATAGCCTTTGCTGTTTGAGAACTGTGGGATTTAAAATTTCTTGTATCATAAAAATGTTAGGAACATCACACAGTGGTAAACTATGGTTTAGTATCCATTTATAAAGCTTCTGCTAAATAGAAGGTAAACCTATTTCTAAACAGAGGTAACACTGAGAATGTGTCAGTAATTCAAAGTAAACAATATTAACCAAGATGTGTCTCTCAAAATGATACAAACACTGCTCACTTTCCAAAACAAGAAACTAGCCAGATTGGATCAATTTTATAAGCTATAAACCATGGCAACAGAGATCTATCAGAATTGAACATGTGAAATAATCTTCATAATATATTAAAAGGATCTACAGATCCTGGATCCAGTTCATACCTATTTATTTTGGTAGCAAAGCTTACATTTCTTCAGACAAGTGCTACAGTGTGTTTTGTTCTCATATATATACAATATCTCATTCTTTGTGTCTAAATTGTCCTGCTCGTTCAGGAGTGACTGTTCTTAGTCAAATTACTATTTCCAAAATATTTAAGTTCCTACACAGAAATTAAAGCAGTGAAGCAAGCTAAATATTTGGTGTTGTGTTGTCTTTTACTGATGTTGCTACTCATGATTGAATAGTCTGGAGGATTTCAAATCCCTGACCCAAAAATTATCATTTGAGTTACCCTGATCATTTCCCTTACAGTTAGTTAATGCAGTTCCTTACAGTGAATTGAGCATTGTTTCATTGCTGTCATAGCAATGTTATTTTACAGTAATTTTTTGTAGTTTGGCATAAAAAAAGTAATTAAGATGTAGTAATTAACACAGACATAAATGATTATTTGTACTACAGCCCAAGTTGTTACCTGCTAGAAAATCAGTGTTAGAAGGTGTTTATGGTATGCTGAAAGTATTAAAAAATCTTTAAACAGTATGGTCCTAGCACTGCTTTTTTGGATTAAGTTGGGAAAATATGTGGTAGATAACAATCCAATATTAATATGCATTTTAATAACATTTAAGTTGGTAAAGCTGTTTCTTCTGTCAAGTATTTTGTATCTTGTAGAGAGACATTAAGACTCGCTGAGGTTGTGAATCATTTAATTTATGATTAATAACATATTTAAATATAACTGAGGCAACACCATACTTCAGCAGATTAAATGTGCCTTTAATGCAGTGTCAACAAAGAAGATACAGACATAAGCAATTTTAAGGGTTTTGTTCAAGTCTTCTTTTTCTAAAGGAAACCTTTGGAAGGGTAGACTTCATATTAGAACTGATGACTTAACAAGGTTTTGTAGGAGACATACTTGCTATCTCTGCGATAGCATTTTCTTACATAAACACAAAAAAAAAATCAATTTCAGTGATGTTGTGATAAGCTGTTTAATTAATGTGGTTTTAAAAGTCAATAAATTTAAATAATTTATAGCTCATCTAACATGGACTGTGCCTGTGTAGGTATTTTGAGGGAACAATGTCCTCTAAATACTAGTTGGAGGTCAACTGCAATCATACAGAGCTGCCCTAGAGTAAACTGTGGCTATGTTATGATTACTTGGGTTGTGGCAGACAAAAGCAAACAGCGCTTGTTTTGTGGAACACTTTTGTTGGGTCATAATGTAGCTTTATACGCTTAATTTAGCATTTCACCTCTTAAATACTTCAGTCATGGTTTAAAAGGCATTTGTGGTAAGGAGGTTATTCCTCATGTAGAATTTCAGTAAGCACTAGAATAAATGTGTTGCTAACCTTCTTAGGACTGTTGCTTTTTTACTTTCCTGAGGTGAGATAAATTTAAGAGGTTAAATAAAAGAAGTTTATCTTACAATTTCTTTATGTCAAATAAAACACTTTAAAATTCTGAAATGCTCTTCTGAAACTTTGAAGTGTCAACTTAAAATTTATTTCAGGTTACCAAGTTGCTTTTTTACTGTGAGTATCTTCATCCTTGTCTCTATTTTAACCATACAGTATTTTAAAACATTGCATCTTAATTCATTATCCACTAGGTTAAAGACTGAAATCTCCATTAGAGAGAGAGAAGCTAAGTTGGAGGTAATGTCTTTTTTTTTTTTTTCTCCACATGGTCTAACAGTAGCTCTAAACTTCACTAATTTGAAGATATAAGGCAATTACTTTTAATCAGATGAGTACTGCTGGGTCATGGTGTTCAGAAGACGTGTACTACAAAAATCTAGATTTGTCTTTTATGCACAAACACAGCACCATTAGAAGGACCTTTAATATGTCTGCCACACCCAAAGTTTTCCAGTTTGCAGACAGTCCATTCTTGTCCAAATCTGGTCAATTTGTATGCCAGGGCCCAGTGAAGGAACGTTCTGGTTTCCTTATGTATCTTCAGGGAACCTGGAAAGTTGACCTGAAATATAACCTGACATCTAGGTAAATATTGACTCTGAACTGTAACTCTTTGAAGCTTTTATATTTGTACTGTTGTAAAGTGGAAAGTCTTTGCAAGTGCCTCTACACTCGAGGCCTGAGGTGGTGTGTGGTTTAAAGGTGTGTACATAAATTTTTCCACTGCTTTCTGTTGAGATGCTAAATGATGTCACAGCATGCTGTCTTCATTTTTTACCAAAATATCTTTAGATTCTGATGTTACAAAATTTTCTTCTGTAAGAAGTTATCTTTCTGTTGCCCTTTTTAAAGGGCAATCTGTTACAGAAATCCTACCTGGTAAGAGTGGGGGAAGCCCTCAGACCTACTCATAAAGATTTTTTTTTTTTTTTTTTTTTTTTAGTAAGCACTGCTTGCCTACTTTGCAAAATGCAGAGGGGTTGGTGAGGGGTTTTTCTTTGTGGGTTGGGTTTTTTTTTTACAAAAGCAATGTTATTGAAATGAGAAGATTGTTCGTTAAGCAAGATTCTGAAGCATACACAATAACACCTTTTTGTTCCGTAGACTCCATTACCACTTCAGATGTGTTTTCTGGTTTTAATACTTTTTTTAATCCTACATGGTGTTTCGGCCTTATAGAAGGTGTTGAATTTGCATTTTTTTGCTCCGCAAAATTGTGTTCAATAATATTGGCTCTCATTTAAAAATAAGGCAAAAGAATCCAATGTGCACACACACACAAACAAACAAAAGAAAACCCAACAGCCATGCCCTAGCCTTTATGGTTGGAAAAGATGGAGAATACAGACAGAATAGCCTACTTTGGTGTTAGCTGTCTGAGCTTGCAGGACATCTGAACCAAGACCTTTCACAACAGTGAGTTGCTGTTCAGTGTGGTCTGGGTCATGTGGAACCTCTGCTTGTTTTTTTCCAAGGTGCTATGACGTGCTTATTACTTTGCTGCAGCCAGATCCTTGACACTGTGGCTCTTGGTTGAAATACACAACAGGAGGCCAAAGGACAGACCCCTAGGGTTCTGAAGAACCAAAAATATAAGTAGGTGACTTAAGTTTAGAAGAGCCTTTAATTGGGTAACTCAGGAAGTCTTCCTTTCTTGGTAGTACTCAGGGGGGCAGTGTGGTCAGCCAGGACAGAGGAAGATGATGGATGGAGAAGGAGGTTCTGTAGTAGGAAACAGAGGGCAGTATTTTTAAACTGGAAAGTGTTTCTTAGTATGCCATACATGTACAGGTTTTCTAAGACAGAAATATAATGAAGTATGACAGAAGTGTAGCAAAGGGTATCTTAGAAGATAGAGTAAGCTTAACCTTACCATTCAGTTTTAAAACACATTCTGCATAATTTGGCCGCATTATAATTAAAACAGACTATATATGGGGGAAAAATACTATGCTGAAACTATGCAACTTTTTTACGCAGTTTTATATACTCTAGATTTTGTGATATAAATAGTCATTTAAAATGTTCATCTTATGTATGTGACCTGTTCTAGTTTAAAATCAAAATTAACTTATGCTTGTATTCAGATGGGGAAAAAAGTGGGTTTTTTATTTTCACACTTCGGCACTTAGCTTCCTAGATGAGAAGAACAGTGTTACATGGGTAAAATGCCATGTAGCATAGGGGGTGCTTTTAGAATGCTGGTGTGGATGTTTCCAAATGGCAGCTTTCAGTCACTTTTTTCCTGCTGCTCTAAAAAGGGGAGGGGGGAGATTGCCGTTGTTCATGTTGCTAAAATTAACAAGTTACTTCATTGGGTAAATTTTGAGTCCCTATTAAAAGGCTAAAACACTGTGTCATGCTTAAATATACTCATCTCTAATTTTGTCTTGCTCACTTTTCCTTTGCTTTTTTTGCTAGCCTGATCAAAGTTTAGTTCAGATTAGTTTTCCCCTCCAAATAAAAAGCTGTCCAGAATTATATTCAATTATGCCTTATTGAATAGGATATAAACTATGTATATGAAAAAGATAACAAGAGTTGCTTTAATGTTTTGCCTTGTTTCTGTGTTTTGTGTTTTATTCAACTTGGAAGACTCTTTGCAAATGTCTATACTAAGGTCAAGGCGCAGAGTCTCTGCTACATAGCAGATTTATGGAAATGTCAGTGTGAAATTATTTCTACAACTTAATATTGTAATCAGTTGCTCATGAATGTAAAATAAAAGAAATATCATTAATTATTACAGAAAATTTCAAGACCTAGTTTATCTGAAGGAAAAACAGAAACACCAGCTTTTGCAAGGTAAATACAATGATCAGCTGCATCTTGAAAGCAGGTACATAAAAGAACACAAACTGTGTTATTTCTCAGGTAATGGGGCGAAATTATTTCATTAGTATTTTCATATGTATTTTCTCTGATCTAAACTTCTGAATGGTGACATCCTTAAGAAGATATGTAGGATTTAGCTACCAAGTGTCAAAATTCATTCATAGTAATGCTTAAACTGCAAATTAGTCAAGACTCATTAGACGTTAAATAAACTGTACAGATGATTAAAAGAAGCATTTTTAAATAACAGTGCACATGAGTTGCGTTGCTCAGTATTGCTGAGACAATGGGGAAGCCATTTTAACATAAACAATAAAGTGTTAATTCTCGGACATTCATTTAGGTTTTTAAAAAACCGGTCACTTGTGGAAAGCATACTCAAGTCAAATTCTCAGCCAAGAAAATATGTGAAATAGGGTAGGTAACAGCTCTGTGTTTTAAAAATATACAAAAGGGTGACAATAATTGAAATCTTAGACATTTCTTTTAGTGCATCTTCTGGGCAGACTTGCATTTCATATAACTTAGTTAAATTATTGCTCCAGACCGCACGTCCTGAAATCCTTATTCGAGTTAGTGATCCTTTGTAACTGTTGGTGCAACTATCATTTAACCTTTAAAAGCTTAGTGAAAACATGATTGTATTAGTTACAGGTGTATTTATACTGCTTTTTAAAAAAGTAAACTGGTTTCAGAGTCTCTCTGTAGGTTACTCTATCTTACAAAAGTTTCTGCTTTATCTCTCTTTAGTCACATATGGTGTGGGTCAAATAATTTGAGCTTTTACTTTAACTTAAAATGCTTGCTTAGGAATTGAGCCTAATTGGTTTCAGGTATTGGAAGCTAACTCTGTCTTTAAGCTATGGATTAGTGAACAGTCACTAATTCTAATTAAATACAATGTACTATCTCCGGTCTTTGAGTTTTAAGTAGACAAAAAATTTAATATGGTTTTTGTTTTAAAACTTCATTTAACGCTACTTTATGGGCTCTAAGCAGGCATCTGGAGATGTATTGTGTCCTCAGTCCTCAAACACTTTGTTGTTAAGCCAAGGTAGTAATGTTAATATTAGTAAGTAATTAGAGCTTGAGAAACAGATCAGTAGGTGAAAGTTTATTCTGAGAATGCATTATGGTTTGGAGGTGTTACTTTGATTTGTGTTCCCTGGAAAGAATGTCCATACTGTGCACGTATTCAGAGCTCTGTGGAACATCTGTTGCTGGTTTGGACTCTTAAGGACTCAGCTGTGTTAGGAGATGGAGCACTTCTGGATCAGAGCTTCCAGTTCCCTCTCCGCAAAAGAAATCTAGTTTGCATACCCTGGGACTATTCTGTAAACTAAACTAATGTCAGAACAATTAAGGGATGTGTCTTAATGCTATGGTAGTGTTTCACACCAGACTGTTAATGTAGATGTAGCTATAATACAAGCTTTATTACCAGGAAATACTTTTCAACAGACTGAAGGTGTGTTTGCACATACTTTGCAACTACTTTGCATGCAGATAGGTAAATGCCACTTGTTTATAGTTCTGTTCAGAAGTTGTGGTTTTTCTCTTGCTGTAGAATTTTTCCCTGAATAATTTTTAAAGTAATATTAAGTACTGATATAAAGTAATATAATACTCTAAAATTACATTAATATGTGTAGTAAAGAGCAACAAAAAAACTTTAAGATTTTGAAAAAACAAATATCCAGAACCTCAGCCATATCCATATTCCCTCAGCCTCACTAGGCACTCCAATGTTAGGTTTCCTATACAGTGGAAGCGGGGGGGGATCCCTTGAATTTCTAAGCTTCTGTAGCTTTGCGTGGGTGTATGTTTGCACTTTGTAGACTCATCTCTTAGATTCAGAATTGTCTTATGATACTCCCTTGAAGTAATCTTAATCTAAAACCTGACTTCATACAGACGATATGGCAGCTAGTTCATTAGTATAGCCTGTATTGGTAGTTTGGCCATGGCTTCTATCATGCTTTAGAAAATGGGCTAATTTTCATTAAAAGTTTGATTTTTGCATTCTAACTGTTGGCTGAAATTCTTTCTGTATAATGCAGTTGTTATTCTTACAATTTCTGGTCTTTTTGATACCTGAATTTTTTGTTTTCTTACACTGTAACCGGTACTGTTTGCACATGGCTTAGTAAGAGTACGTTTCATTCCTGGTAGTGGATGCAATGCTATTCTTTCTCCAACAGCTGACTTATCAACAGAATGATTTTTTGAAACCTTATATGACTTTCCTTTTTACTGTTGGATTTTAGTGCGTTACAGTTGCTAGGTTTTGCTTATTTAATTTAGCTATCAGCAAAGGTAAATTATTTCATTGGAGAATTGTTCTAAGTGAACTGCCTGTTGAGCTCAGCAATCTAAAATGATCTCTGGGGATAACAGTTTTAGTGATGGTGATTGCACAAAAACTTGTTCATTTCATTTTTCTACTATTTTATTGGCATGAAACAGGAAGGTATGCTGATGAGAGTTTGTTTCTGCATAACATGAGTATTGATGCCTCAGAAAGCCGGAATCAAAACTCACTGGCCTTGGTGACTATTAAGTAGGTCTCCTTTATTGCAGTGCTGGGCACACAGGGGATCGCTCCTCCGAGTGTGTGTGCCCATTAAAGCCAAATTTCTCATATTTATACAAATTAACTATACATATTCATTATCATTTCTAAGAGAGGCGGGGTTATGCAAGTTATTTCCAGGAACTCATTTACATTAACCCCTCCCAGATAGAGCATGCTCAGTGACACTTAGGGGGTCTTCCGGTGGTCTTCAGGGATGAAGACTGGATGTCTTCCTCGCTCTCAGCCCATGTTCTTTAGGTTTCTTCTCCGTGATTATCTGAGCTCAAAAACACATTTCTTTTTGCTGAAAACAAGATATACTCTGTCTCTTAATTGGTTGTTGATCTCATTATTTATGACTCCTATCTCCTACTTCCTCTAGTTTCAAGGCTGTTGCTGTTGCATTGTTATGGTTAAGCTTTGCAGCTGTTCTCACAAGCAGCCTACACAGTTACAGCTTTCTCCTAAACTAATCCATTCTTAAAACCATGAAAATTCTCATATTAAAGTTACATTAATTGTCTCTTAAGCTACACCTATATCAATCTATTCACCATGATTACATTTCATTGAATCAATATATATATTTAATTCTTTCTCCCACTTCCTCTCCCTCCTTTCCTGTGTTTTGCCAGAAATGAGTGAGACTGAGATGCTGGGTTTGGATGAAGCTGAGATTTTTGGTTACTAGAAAATGAGGGAGATTGTGATGGATTGATACTATGTTGAGGGCAGATTTGTCTGTTAAAGAATTTCTTGGTGTGTATCTTGTGTGTGTAATCATTTCAGACTTCCAGCATGCTTTGTGTGTGCTAATGAGGCATAAGTCATTCCTTTCTTAACTTTTTTGGCATATGTGTTTAAAACTTGCCACATAAAGCATAATACTGTGCCTATGAACTGCAGCTGCACCTCACCCTCAAGGTGCTTGTTGAAAAGTAGTAGCTAACAGGCTATGTGTATGCAGTTTCATGAAGAGTTGACTGGAGTTTCCTGTGAAAACCATTCTTAATATTTACTGGCATTTATATAGCTCTGTTTAGCTTGTTTCTTTGGAATAGAAGAGGTAATTGAGAATAGTTATGGCAAGACCACTCACACAGCTGATGAGTGTTGCTAAAGCATTGGCTTTTGTGCTAGAACTTTAGTCTTGAATTTTCCCTCAAATATTACCCCTTCTTTCTTCTTTCTAAAAGTTTCAGTGAGAGGAGAAAAAATGGATAGGAAATTTGTGTATTCAATAATGTCATTCACTGGTGTAGATAGTCAAATAAACAGCAAAAAGAACTGACCTTTCTGTTTGAAGAAAGTAACACACGTAGGTTGTAATTTGGTAAAGAGGTAGGCCTGTCTCATGAGTTAATTCCTTTTGAATGAAAAACCAGTGTAACAGTGTGAAAAGGCTTGTATGACTGTTTCAGTGACTGGTAAGATTTCAACACTCAAGGATATATGAGCAGTGTCTTACCCATACTCAAAATACTCCTCTGACTTAAAATTTAAGTAGGAAATCAAATATTCTTGGATTAGTTTAAGTGAAAGTAAGACTGGAAAACTAACTTCTGAATATTTGTAGCATGTAGCACCTCTTCTGGAACAGTTGTTTTCTGCCCAACTCAGTATCACTTGGCATACAGGCAAATCACATGAATAGTTTTAGATGCCTGGATCAGTAGAACAATTTCTAGACTTTTACAGCTTGAAAAGTATATCAGAAGTATAGTATCAGGAAATAATTCATTCCTTTTAAGAGTCCTGGAGTTGTCTGTAGCTGAGGTAATGCTAAAAGTAGTTTTATAAACTCTTTGAAACCATTAAGAAAAACTATTTGAAGAAATACGGTAGAAATGCATTTTGATGGAGGTTGTGATGATATCTCATTTTTTTGTCTACATGTCACTGTTCAGAGACTATTTTGATTTAAGTTCTAAATTCTGAAACTTCATGAGGCTTTTCTCCTAATTTCACTTTCTACATAGAGAATCTGTATCTGAAATCAGACCAACTGTTATTCTTCCATCTTCCCGTGCTCTTTCGTCTGTCACCATTTTAGGTACCTTGAGCTACTTCTCATTCTGAAAAACTTTGAAGGGGTTAGAAATTGTATTAGACTATTACTGAATCTAAATCTTTACAGCAAAAAATGATCGCCATTGTTGAAAAGGTGGCAGAAGCTGGTGTTCCTATAACAAATGAAGATAAATATTAGAAACTAGTACTTAGGATTTTGACTGCTGGAATATGAATATAGGAGCAGCCTGCATATAGCAATATGACCCAATCTATTTTGGGTTTATTGTGGGTACAGATGGCATTTGAAGGATTATTCTTCAGCCTCTTTCAGGCATTCTGATTGCACTCACACACACCCCACCCCAGTCACCCAAAAGCACTGCATGCATGTGGCTTTATTAAAATAACAAAAGGTTTAAACAATAAGCTTGTCTACAAAATTCAAATGGTGACTTTAGGTTTTGTTACCCCGTAGGATTTTGTTTTATGTGTGTAATTCAGTATTGATCTATAGATTTCCTTTCACAAACATACAGCTCTACTCTGAAAAGTGACTGAAAAAGCTACTTCAGATTCACTTTTTCACAGAATCCAAATATGTAGTTGCTCAACTAATCTCTAGTTTTAAGTTAATTTAAATTTCCAACTGTTAGCTTTTTTCTTGCTTTACTCTTACTAACATTGCAGAGTCAATTTGATGGTATAATGACAGTATAAAGATACAAGCTGGCTTTTTCTTGCATGTGATCAACAAAAGTTTCCAAGTAGTTGTATCTGCATCTGATCAGAGGCAGTGCAGGTAAAGGAGCTTAACATTGTATCTTGGAAATTTCCATGTATCACACAACGGGGGTCAACGTAACCTGCATCTGTTAATAATAAAATTGAGCCGATATTGCTGTGCAGTTTTGTGAGAAATACTGACTAGAAAATCTGCAATATTGCTTTGGGAGTGTCACTTTGCAGAGTACAGCCATATGTTGCTTTATTTCAGTTATTATAAAAATAACTTTTGGGGTTGTTTTTTGTTTTTATTTCAGCAAACAAGAGCATGACTCTTCAGGTGAAACAAAGGAATGCAATCAAAATCAGACTAAAAAAGTTGCATCGGTTGAAGAGAACGAAGAAAACTCATCATTGTCAAATAGAGAAAGTGTTCCTAGTATGGAACTCTCTGACAGCAGCTCAAAGAATTCTTTGCATGAGAAAGGAGCATGTTGTGATTCAGATAATAACAAACAATTAGTAGATGAGAAACAAAAATCTTTTCATGATGAAAGTGAGTTGAAAACTTGCCAAAGTTCAGACAATGTTATCTTGAATGAGCAGACTAAAGTACATAGCTTGGATGAAACTACACTTTCAGCAATGAATGCAAGGGACTTAAAACTAACATTGGGTGAAGATGTTAGTTTTGAGCAGTTCTTGAGAAAAAGAGATGAACCTGAATCTGTTAGTTCAGACATTAGTGAACAAGGCAGTATTCACTTGGAGCCTTTGACTCCATCAGAGGTACTAGAGCATGAAGCTACTGAAATTCTTCAAAAAGGTAATGTTGCACCTTCATCAAAGAAAGCTGGACAGGTCTCTGAACAAACAGATGAAACTTCTAAAGAAAGCAGTCCCAACAGAATGGAAACAACTGTAAACAAGACGGATGGAAATGAAGCAAGCTGAAATTATGTTAATTGTATTGTTTGTTATAAACAATAGCAAGAACACCATGGACCATTCATAATGAGTGTGCTCATTGATGCTCATTAAAAATAAAAAGGGGTGGGGGTGAGGCACTAAAGGGAAGTTTTGCATATGGAGATAGCATGTATGTGTACATACAGCTGAAGTAATGAAATTACAAAAGGTAGCACGTGCAAATATATCTTCCTCTCTCTTGGATGTGATATATCTTATTGGATTAACATTTGAAAAGAGGAATATATTCTAATTTTTATAGTTAACTAGCAGGGGATAAGGTAATTTGTTTGTCAAAGTATTTTTTTAAATCCTTCAGTGTGAATATCATTCAACAGTGGAATTTAGTATGAATTTACTTCTGACAGTGAAATGGAGCACACTTGTAATGATGGCTGTTGGTCTGCTGGTAATTTGGGTAAACATAACCCTTTGGACTTGGTGTCACATTCCTGTCTGTAAAAGCATGTAAACAGAATTATATGAATCTATGCACCTCTGTACAGGTGTAATCCTGCAAGGCTGTAAGCTTACCTTAATAAACTTTCAGTGAAAGTGGAATTATTACAATAAAGATATATTTGTGGGGTTTTCAGTGTGCAGGCTGTGCAGAAATACCGACATAACTGTACAAAGTAGAATATACTGCTGAAAGTACTGTAGCTGTTAGGCTTTTACCATTGTTGTACTTACTCTTAGCCACAGACCCCTTGGAATGGTCACACCAAAGTATGGTTTAATAGAAAAAGTTTTTTTCAGCAAAAAGAAAGAAACCCCCAAACTGGAAACACCAACTGGCATGCGTTCTGCCATTTTGCAGCTGCTACTGGCTAACTTGCAAAAAGGACACAAGGGCATATAAAGTAGAATAGTACAATGCAATTTCAGGACTTTTTGTAGTCTTAAGTTGTGTACAGAAAGATGGCTGCTGGTTTTGGTTTGGTTTTTTGTTTTTTTATTTTTCTTCTAGTTAGCAGCTAGATGTAGGATTACATATAGTAGCTTGCTCTTATGACTTCATTGCTTCATTTGAAACATTCAGAATGTGCTTTTGACTTCAGTTTTGTTTCTAATGAATGTTAACTTTTGAACAGCTGTTAAAAGTACTGCTGTAAATTATTACTTTTTGAGTAAATATTTGCAACAAAGTTTTGTCTTTGTCCATAATTTTATGCTTAGCTTGAGACTTTGGGCATAGTCTTCCTACACTTTTTAAAAAGTTCTAGTGACAGTTCAAAAAAATGATTTCATTAAAAAAGTGAATTTGAGATTTTTTATTTTGGTTGGTTATGGGGGTTTTGATGGTTTTGGCTTTGTGGGTTTGCTTTTTTAGGTTTTTTCTTTGTGTTACTTAGAATTAAATGAACAAGTGTGTGCTCATATAAACTTACTACTGTAGCTGTGAATTGGGGTAAAATGTGCTGACTTTTCCAGATTGAGATAGTTTTCTTGGGCCATCAGCATGTGACTGAAGTCTACACTGTCCTCCTAGGTTAACTGGGCTCAGCTGCTAAATAAGTCTAATCAGCAACAGTAGAGACCATCCAGATGTTGCAGCCTCTAAACCCCATCAATCTCAACATCTCAAAACTTGCTTCAAACTTGGAAGAGTTGTATCACTTAAGTTTTGAATTGCATCTTAATTTTCACCTATGCAGGTTTAGAAGACTTAAAGTGAAAAGTGGAACAGTTTAACAGCTCTTCAAGATATGCCACTTTAAGATCCTCAAATAATGAGACACAGGAAAAAGCTGAGAGTAATAAGCTGCAGTATTCCTTTGTTCTCCAAAGATTTTAGTGAAATCGTTAAGGTACGAAGTCTGTCTTCAGGCATGTTCTTGTGGAAGTTTATGAAGTACAGCATGACAATGAGGACAGTTTAAAGGACTGTCTTCAGTCCTTAGTTATGGACCTTGATGTGTGTTACTGAAAGTGTCCCTGAATGTATCTGCTTTTAAACCCAGAGAAAGTTCTATAATGTCTTTCATCTGATTTATGATCTTCCATGCAAATGGTAGATTTTTGAATAACACTCTGATTCATGGTGTTGGGAAAGATTAGGTTCAGCTGGCTGGAACCAGTTGTATGATACTTGCTTGTAACCTTCTCACAGTGGTCCTTTTATTCAATTTTTAAAACATTTACTACTTAATAATAATTTTGCCAAATACTGTTCAGGAGAGTTAGCAAGTAAAACTTAGATTGTATTGTTTTAAACCATACTAGGAATGCTTTTACAGAAGGTAATGTTACGTATAAAACACCCAGATATCTAGTAGCTCTTCCAGAGGAAGAGGTGAGAGAGAACCAGGCTATTCTACAAGACTATCAGATAGCTTTGAGTAGGCAAGGTGTATTATAAAAACTGGCATGTGTTTTTGTGAAGGAGAAAAACAAAAATTCACTAAAATTTTCCTTATGTTAAGTAATTGATTTGCTGACTAAACACTGTAGGAGAGTGCATTATGAAGATAAGTACCTATCATGTTGTTTGGGGAGGTTTCCTAGAGATTAGCTAAACTGGTACTTTTGGCTGAAGTCACTCCAGAGGATCAAGTTACATTGAAACTTTTGGGTAGCTCAAAATGCAAACTGTACATAATTTGTTTGTTTGTTTCTAATTAATTTAAAAGGTTTGGGGTTTGGGGGGGTTGGTTTTTTTTCTATTCAGCCATCAGAAGTTCTTATCCTGTGACACCTCTATTTTTCTACTTGGGAAGACATTTTTACCTCAAGTTCTTACTGTCTTACCAAAAACTGATTCTTGGCATCTGTACTACAATCATCATTTCTCTCATCAACAGAATGGATGAGAAAACCCAGGGGAAAAGAATCAGATCGAGTTGTAGCACATACTGAGTTCTACGTATTGGATGATTTACTTCGAAAAAGAAAATGTTAGGAACAAAACCATGTCCATCTCCTTTTCCTGGAAATGGGGGGAGGGAGAGAAAAGCTTTAGGCAATAGGTGTTAAAATCATGTTCTGTAGTGCTTTATTGCCAGGAGGCACTAGAAACTGAAGGTCAAGGTGAAGAATCATGAGCAACACTTAGTATTTTCAAAACCTTAAATAACAGATTGCAATGCTTTTTCTGCAGGCATTAAGCATTGTTATTTATATGCTGGCACGTACAAAGCAGCTAATTTATGCTGCAGGGTATACTAATAATGACTCTGGCTGTAGGTTGTCACAATAGAGTTTTGTTGGAAACTGTTTAAAAATGCTTCTGTAGGGCAAATTTTCTACCTGATCTCTTATCTTTTCATTAGCGTTTGATTGTTGAGGCTTGTGAGCTTATTCTGTCTTGTTGCATCCTTTATTTTTTGAAGTATCCTTAATTAAAAAAGGTAAGTATGTTTTATGATTACTTGATTATTTTGTCTTTTAATAAAGCCTTTACTCCAGTATTATTATAGCTCGAAAGGACAGTTTTTAGATGAAGTCTGGCACGGTTTCTTTTTTGAACATTACTTTTTTATGCATAACTTTGAATTTTCCCCCATTAAGCGCTAAAAGGGAAAGTGTGTTGGCTGGTATTTGATATTTACAGACGCTATGCTTTGCTGTGTTCCTTCAAGTTTTGGGTCACTGTTCTAGCTCCAAGACACTTGATTAAAATTTTGCATTCAGTCATCTCAGTGACCCAAGGTAACCATGTTAAGCTGATGTATGTCTTGTATTGCACCAGATTTAAAAAAAAAAAAAGAGGGGGAGGGGACATATTCAGCTGTGAAACACTGAGCTTTGAGGGAGATTAATGTAGTCGTTATGACTGAAGCTGCTATAAAGCTGCTGTGCTTATTGATGTAAAAATGTGTTGGTTGTGTTGAGGTTTTTTTACTGTTCAAACCATTATTTCAGAGAGGCTGAGGTTTTTGTGGCAACCACAAAGATAGCTGTGATTTACGTATATCTGCATTTAAGTTTGGGCAAATTTAGCCTCCTATCAAGAAAACTAAATGTTCAAATTACATGTACGGATTGTATCAGACAACTTAAAATAAGATTAATTCTATGATCAAAATTAGTAGCTTGTCAGCAACTATTTCTCAGTATTTTAAGTATTTTTTTACACAGAGTTGCTAAACATTATTAATTCAAGGTACATTTCATATTCACTAAATTCTCAGTGTTGGGCACTTAATTCAAAAGAGCTGTTTTCTCAAAACTGGGGACAGGAGTAGCATACAGTGGGATCTTTATAAAAAGCAAATTGTCTCCTGATAATGTGGTAGCCTTGAAAATACAACCTACATATGTTTTGCTCATAGATAGTATAATTAAGAATTAATCTTTTTGACTAAAGTAATCTGTAGGTCTATTTCTTACAGCTTTTTGTGGCTTGATACTCCAGCAACAAATTTCAAGTCCTTGCTTTACAGAATCACAGAATCGTAGGGGTTGGAAGGGACCTCAAGAGATCATCGGGTCCAAACCCCCTGCCAAAGCAGGCTTTCTTCTCTCCTTTAAGGCTGTAGAACAACATGATTATGTAATAGTTTTAAAATTTTCAGTATCTTTGAATTATCTGGGTGTTTGCTGCCTGAAATGAGGATTTTTCATTCCACTTGATCTTCTTGGATAGACTTCACTTCCTTCCTCTTTGAGGGAGCAAGTTGATGGCACATGGTATAATCTTCCCAGGATATTTAGTGAAATACAGTGAATTTGTTAGATACTGTTTAACTATCTTCTTTTTCCTTGTCATAACCCTTTATCTTGAAATGTCTCCTTTTCTTGACGGTTGGTGTATAATCAACTTTTAAGTTGGCTGGTGGTGGAAAGCAGAAGATATTCCTACAGAGAAGAAGCAAAAGTAAGTTCAGAATTTTAATTGTGATTAGTAGTGTGCAGCATGCAGGACAGGTTAATGTGTTTTATATTATAAAATGAAGCCTTTTTTTACTGATACTTAAAACTGTAACTTGGGGAACCAATTTTAATGGGTCTGAAAGATAGAAAAGACCTTTAGATATATTGATCAGATCAGGATTCCCCAAAGGAGCCTAAATCAATGAGTGCATGCTAGGGAAGCTTTTTTCCATTTGTGTTACTTCCCACTCTTTCTTTCCCAGGTAACGTACACTGGACATCTTCTTGATACCATAGGAAGGTCAGGTACGCTAAAGGGGGCAAGAGTGCTTGTATGATCTCCCCTGATGGAACAAAAAAAGCTCTTTAACATGTGGCATGTATGTGGCTTTATAGTAATATAGTAAGCTATGCATTAGTGCTTAATAGGGGCATTTTATTAATCTTTGCTAAATAATGATGACCTGTCAGTTCTCCTGAAGAGTCTCCTAACAATACTGTTTATTCTAAACATTCTCTAAAGTAAAGCTTGTCACTTTGCAGTGATCTTTGAGGTAGCAGGCTAGCATGTACCACAGCAGAAGATTATCAAGACAGGCAATGTCCTCCTCTGTTTTAAGGTTGATAATGATAGACTTTAAGGACAACCAATGAAGCTTCTTCAAGTTAGCTACATGAGAAATTTCAATGCCTGGAACGTCTATTGTTTATAGACCTGCTTGGAACTTTATATTAATTCAATTTATATTAGTAAGACACCCTTATTAAAGCAAAACATACTTTCTAATACCCTAAAACTTTGATAAATCTGTTGGTTTGGGTTGTGAGGGTGTCAAAGGAAATGAAAGTACAACAACTATTTAAAATACAGTAAACATACCAAAGGTTTTCCTAGCAAAAATAATGTGAGTTACTTATGATGGGAATGTATAAAAATCCACTCTGTCCAGAGCTCTTCTCAGTTTTATTCAGTGGAGTAAAAGATAAAGCTTCCTTCTTTCTCACTGCAATTGTTTCCCTTAGCATATTAAAATACTAGTGAGGGTATAGTACCATTATCAGACCTGATGTCATGTTTGTTATGTTTGTATGGTTCTGAAATACCAGAAGCAACGTTATCATGAAAGATGAGTCTGGGAACTACACTTCAAACCTTTAATGGGTATTAAAAATCATGAGCTGGTTACAGCATAAAATTAACACACTATGCAGTTAGGATATTGCCCTCATTCTAGTCGACCCTTGGCTGTTTCATTGTGATTTCTTTGTTGATTCTGCAGGCTTTCAAAACCCTTCTAGTTTCTCCACTAGATAGTGTTTGTGCTCTTCACTTGTTTAATCTGCCTTTTCTCTCAATTTGAGGAATTAATGAACATAACAGAATTAAAAATTATTATTCCCAGCTTGTATGTTGCTTCAGTTTCGCAGCCCTAAGAAGAGCTGTGTACCTGAGAATTTCTATTATGGCTGCAAATATAGTTAAGGGGGGAAAAAGATGGTTCTCTTCCCTTGTAAACTTGCATCATTGACACCCTTTGGGCTATTTTACTGCAGCACCAGAAATAGACATAAGTGAATTTTGCTTTATAAATAATTTCTTCTGGCCATTATTTTTTTTAGATGAAGGTGGCTGAGTTATACAGGTCCAGGTTAAATCTCATAAATTTGCTAAATCCAGGCTTGTAAGGCTCTGACTCTGTAAGAATGTTTGCAGTGTTTGAAGCAACCCTTTTCCTCTGTAGTGCTGTCTCACTTCAACAGACTTTTGCAGATACACGCTGTTAAATCAGGCTGAAGAAACACCACTGGCAGCAGCAGAGAACAGCATGGCCAGTTTAGGCCATTCAGCTGCAACTGAATGGAAATCACAGCCTAGGATATACAACTTTTGGAGTAGTCTAGGGAATTGTAGACAAATTCCTTCTTTGGGGGGGAAGAAGCATTTCCATAAGAGGAATAAACATCGAGCTTTCAGTATAGCAAACAGCTGCAAGTAATGAAGCTATTGGATCAGTTCCTTTGGAAACTGCTTGTTATGGCTAGATCTCCAGAGATATTGTTAGTTGTATATTTCAATTAACTGCTGTCACTGAAGGTGGAAACCTGTTTTGGGTATGGCCTATACATCCTTCAGTGTAAAGGCTTAAAGGTTATAATACTTTTTTTATCATTTCCATGCATGTGATGTATATTTTTAGATCTATGCAGATTTAATGTATTTGGGTACATCCAAGGATGTTACAGAATCACAGAATCACAAGGTTGGAAAAGACCTTTAAGATCATCAAGTCCAACCATTCTCATCCTAAACTAAACCATATCCCTAAGTACCTCATCTACCCTTTTTTTGAACACATCCAGGGAAGGTGACTCAACCCCCTCCCTGGGCAGCCTGTTCCAGGCCCTGACAACTCTTCCAGTAAAAAATTTTTTTCTAACTTCCAATCTAAACCTGCCCTGGCACAGCTTCTTGCCATTCCCCCTTGTCCTATCACCTGTCACCTGGCTGAAGAGACCATCACCTATCTCTCTATAACCTCCCTTCAGGTAGTTGTAGGTGGTGATAAGGTCTCCCCTCAGCCTCCTCTTCTCTAAGCTAAACAGGCCCAGCTCCCTCAGCCGCTCCTCAGAGGATTTGCCCTCCAGCCCCTTCCCCAGCCTGGTTGCCCTTCTCTGGACTCGCTCCAGGACCTCCATGTCCTTCTTATGGTGAGGAGCCCAGAACTGGACACAGCACTCGAGGTGTGGCCTCACCAATGCCCAGTACAGGGGCACAATCACCTCCCTAGGCCTACTGGCCACACTGGTTTTGATACAAGCCAAGATGCCATTGGCCTTGCCCCCTGTTGCAATGGGGCACCCTGTTGCAGTTACAGGAGACTCATTTACAAGGTAACTTCTAAAAATTCAGACGTTGTACAGAATTTTTAAAAGTAGAAAACTGGTTTTCTACCTAGGAATATGTTCTTCACTGACACAGAGTATTTACCTATGAAATGTTAATACTAAGTAAACCTGGGGCAGAATGAACGGAGTCAAAATGAATACTGCAACTAGAAATAATTAATCTTGAAAGGAAACCTTTAGAAAAACTGAACTTAATAGAGGGTAAGAAAGCAGTGGCAGTATAGGAAGCCAGGTGAAGTCTTAACTACATTGGATTATTACTTTATTCCCATTATTTTTCATTGTACCAACACACATGCTTGTTTATGTGCAACTATAATGAAAACATAACTTGGTTTTGTTTTCCCTGGTGTAGATGGAAAGAATAGTAAAGAACAAAAGGGGTCCTATTTTTCGTCGTGTAAGAGTTCACTAACAATCCTTATGCTCTCTTGAGCACAAACTTGTTCTAAACAGATTGTTGTAAAATAGCCATTATACTTAAATTAGAACATTTTGCTAATCCAAGCACGTTTCTAACTAGGTGAGCTACTTAATGGAGGGAAGTGGGATTTCATCTCCACCCTGTAAAAGGAGGCAAGATGTGTATTCGGTTTGTGCTAAGGAAGCATGGCTCCCTGAGGGCTCTGGGAAGCATTGTTCCTGTCCAGGACAGCTGTGCCTCTCAAACTGTAAACTGTTACTAGGCTTGTGCACTTCCACCAGGCTGAAGTTGGCCTGCCCTAGTACAGCTGATCCATAGATACTATTATGTTATAGGAAAGTTTATTCATTGCTGAAATGAAACAAACAAAAGAATTCTGCCTGAATGTGAACCTCTTCCTCACTGAGCTTTCACAGAGTGATTTAACTGCACTAGGGAACAACAGGAGTATCTCAGAAGCTTTTAACTTCTGAAATACTTTGGCAATAATAAAAATGTATTGTCTTCTCACATCATGTGTGATTTATATTCTTATATTCTTTGATGCAATCACGCAGTCCTTACCAATATGTTTGTTCTTTCCATCAAAATAAAATGTATTGTTTGAGGGAGCTTACAGTCCACTTGCACTTTTAAGAGTTTCTTGTCACATCTCTCTTTTATGCAGGGTAACATACAAATAATACAATAAATTGGGGTGAGCAAACTATGAAAAATGTTCTAAAAGTCAATCTCTTGTGCATCCCTAGTTACAGTGGGTAGAATATATCTACCCTGAACTCCCTGCAGTAACAGCCATATTCTCTTCCTTAGAGGTGATGCTAAAGCTGGTAGGAATTCTGCTGAACAGAATCTCCAGAGAAAACACAAAGCAGCAAATGAAGAGCGTAATTAGATTGTTAAGATGCCTCATTGCAATAAAAGATCAATAAGAAGCAGTGGTGAATGGGAACTTTACTGTGAGTGGAATATAGAATGTGTACAGGAGAAATGCTTCTGCTCTTAGTATTGTAGTTCATGAGTGCAGAGGTCTTTATCAGGGAACATGAGATTCTGAGCAGCATCTGACCAATTTGTCTGCTACCAGTCACTTCACAGCACCAAAGAGATTTGACCTGACTGCAAACTTATATTCTTGAGTGTAATCACAGGGGTTGGAAGGGACCTCGAGAGATCATCGGGTCCAACCCCCCTGCCAAAGCAGGCTCCCTACACTAGTTAGGTGAAGGTCGATAACTGACCAAGTTCACTTAGTCCAAACTTGAGTACTAGTTCTTGTCCACCAAGCTAAGTATATTTCACTGCCATATCTCCTTTGGGGAAGGTGAAAAGCACTTTTCTGCACCTTGCCTATGTTATCCACTAGGGTCTCTTGTATTTTCTCTGCTGAAAAGAATATGCACAAGGTAGGAAACCTTTATGCTTGCTGGAGACAATATTAAGTCACTTCTGTCTTTGAGGTGTTGCACAAAAAAAGAAACACACTTTGGGATGCTGTAAAAATTTCAGTTGAACTATCCTTGTGTTCTTTCTCCTAGCATAGGAAATGGACTCTCTCCTGCATGTTTTATACAAACATTTTTATTGCTTTGCCATTAGTTTGACAGTGTATTTTATAGTTGTACATAGTTACAGTGTACAAAGTTAGCAATGCTGAGATATAAAATCAGAGTCTTTAGAAAGAAGAAAGTTTGATGTATTTCTAGGTCTAATATTCACTGATTTTGTGATGCTTTTCTCATACCTAACCTTTTGAATACTGTGCCAGTTCAGCTCTAAGTTCAAGAACATACTCAGCCTGAATGGATGAAGAATGGTGGTTTTGTTTTATTTTATTTTGGTGATAAGTGGAAACCCAGAGAAAAAGCAACAAAGATACAGATACAAAAAGTAAAAAGTCTTCCCCCCAGCAACAGCAGGCAAAACGCTGCTTGGAAAGGTCGTGTCACAGATCTGCCCATCAGGCTCTTCCACGCAGTACCTGCTGAAGCTGAAAACAGCTATAAGAAAAGCAGGTTCATCTGTTTAGGTTCTACAAGATCATCCTTTAAAATTCCAGTGGGTTCTGTGTCAGGTGCTTGTATTTTTATCATTCCTGTGATCAGCAAGTTCTGTGTGATTAGAACAGTTAAAAGGTAAAAGCTGATCAAAGAAAGTTAACAAAAGGGGTCTGTTCCACACAGAGTTGTGTGAATAAACTTCATTGACTAGGAACAAGCATATCCAAGGAAAGGTTCTCCATGCTCTGGGTTTAAACAAAGAATTTAGCAGATTGTGGAAAGGCTGTGTCTGCACATGCTTACCAAGGTGAAGCAGACATTACTCTGTAGATGGATAGCTACAATAGTTGCCTATGAAACTGTAGTTTATTAATCTTTTACACCTTTGTGTGGACTGATAGAGTATGGGGTGAGGCAAATTAATTGTGAGGCTAACCAGCTCCAGTTCTAAAATGGAAACATGCTTAACTAGATGTGGTTTGAGATTAGAGCTGGAGTTTCTACAGGCAATCCAGACAATGATTTCTCCTATTACTACAGAAGTATGAGGGTAAATTCTGGTGTTGGGGTTTTTTTTTAAAACAATACAATATATTTTTTTGAAGTGTGTGTGGAAATCCGGATAGAATTCTGAGGCTGAACTAATTCAGTAATGAGCTAAGACAGCCTGGTTATGCAGTTGCTGTATTGATGATTGAGTCTGTAACCACTATGAGAAGATATTGGTGAAATTAAAAATAGGAGTAATGGAACCAACTTCAAACTTCAAAAAGCTCTTTGCAAAAGAGTAGAGACAGCAACTATAAAATATTCTGGTTTTCTTAAAAATTTAATTCAAGAGTCATCAGTGAAACATGATAGGTTTATTAAATATGCTATAGAATACTGTATGAGAAAGTTGATTTTATCTGCTACAGTTTTTCTGCTTAATTTCAGCTGTATGTATGCTACTGCAGCTTCAAAACATCTGGGTACAGCAATTTTTTTCTTTTCTGCACCTGCAAGTGTAAGTACACACATAAACAAAAAAGAAATTAAATCTTTCACAGAGCCAAAAAAAAAGAAAAAAACCCAACCAGCCATGAAGCTCAGGGGAGCAGTATGACAAGTGCTGAGCTGTAAACAAGCTTGAGAGGGATTTAATTCTTATGACAAGTGCCAGTGGTAACATCTCACATGGACTCAGCATATGCACACATTTCAGAGCAGGAATCGCAGAGGACTTAATGCAAATATAAAAAAAGCTCAAAGTACATCAGCCAAAACTGTTCTAAAAATAGCTGCACAGGATGAGCTAGGCTTGTAATTATCTTGATTTTTCAGAATTTTCCCACTTGTAAGTGGGTTTCTGGTGTACATTCACTATAATTAGGCTTTATAACATATAAACAGCAAACTCTTTGGGGCAGGGATTGCCTGACATTTGTAGGGCAAGTACAAGAACTCGTGGTGTTTTCAGGGTGATAGCATGAAAAAAAAGCTGAGGAATAACTGCTGTATGCAGTTTTAAAGAAGCTTATTTTAGGTCAGAAGGGTTTTGTTGTTGCTCTTTGTTAAGGAAAGAGAACTGAGATGTAATTTGGTATCCAAATTAAATTTTAAAAGCCTCTAATGCACACTTACTCCTTAATTACAGTCAGGTCCTTTCTCTTTCAAGTATGCTTATAACTGCCTCATTTCTCTAGCAACGTTCTGAAAAGTACACTCTGCAAACCATGCCCTGCAGTCTGTACTGGAGCAGATTTCCCCTTGGCAGTTGATGAGTTACTGCTGCAAGATGTAGCCAGTTTTCACATAACCCTCAGGCAGCTTTGAGCTGAGTAGCACTGCACAGGTTCGACTCAAGAAACCAGAGCAGTGATCTGTTCACTTTAGATCTTCAGCTGCTTTCTTTTCTGCTTTTCTCAATCTGCAATAAATTAAAGGTTAAATTTACTAGTGAAGGGTTAATAATCCCTGGAAGAATGGTTTTTGGATTGTCTGCAGGCTCAGCCAAATGCTATTTTGTTGGGTTCTAGTCAGCTAAAAAACCTGGTTTTAACTGTAGTTGAGATGTCACTGCAGTAGGAGGTACTCTCAAGAAGGTCTCTTGAACCCCATTCTTGCTCATTCAGATGTTTTGACAGTTGAAAGGGCAAGTTATTTTACCAAAATTCTATTATGTTTGTAAGCATGCTAAATTTTAAACACAGTTTTACAATACTGGTATTTCTGTATTTAAATGAGATATATTTTGTGTGTGCAAATTACTTTTCGTTTGTATCATGTAAACAATCAGTTTCTTAACCTGCTCCTGGATGTGTGTTTTGGACATCACCAGTACTGCAGGTGATTGCAAATGTCCTTGCATTTGCTGTTGGTGTGAATAACCTTTAAAATACTAATTAATAGGGTTGTCTTTGAGCAGAGTAGTTTCCCACCTTTGGCATGGGAGTCTAAAGCTGCTTTTCCCCCTCTTTCACACACAGAGTAACATCATCTGTTTTAAAATGTTTTTACTCTCATTTTTATGTCTGTTTTTTCTTTTAAGGATAAGTAACCATAAAAGGAGCTCATAGTTTTGAAGTTAGTATTCTAATGGTTTGCAAAATTGTTAATAAGATTGTCTTTTAGGAACTTGTAATTATTTACTTTATTGATTGAAAATTAGTTGGATAGATAAATGGAGAAGAGCAGAATCTCAAAGACCTTTTTTACTAGGTGACTAGAATGAACATTTCCAAATTCTCTCTTCCCAGAGCAGGGGGAAACCTCCCAGTCTGAAGTGTCCATTATTTGTAGAAGCATTTGGAATAATGTATAAATAAAGATTCAAATACTGAAGTACAAGCATTAAAGTCTAAGCACCTCTGAATCTTGAGAGCCAAATCTCAGTGTAGTTCAGATCCCATGATGTTTATTTTCTTTTTCCACGTTGAGCATAGTGCTACATATTGCAGCAAGCCACATAGTTATTTGCACAAAACTCTGGGACATGAAAAACCTCTTATGTGAAGGTAAGATAACATGATTCCCTCTCAAAATAATCTTTGCTGCACATCGAGAGCTAGTATCTGATTTAAGAAGATAAGTTATAGTGACGCCATTTATAATGCAATCCTTTGAAAGAAGTATTGTACCCCTGCCAGCAACTTGTTCTTTATTTGTGGCTAGATATAATAAATTTGACTTCTGAAGAGCTTCTAGAAGAAATACTATGTAATATATTCAGACCTAAAGGATCTTGCATTAAACTAAGCTGAACTCTTGCTTTGTGTAC
This sequence comes from Porphyrio hochstetteri, assembly GCA_020800305.1. Classification (NCBI taxonomy): domain Eukaryota; kingdom Metazoa; phylum Chordata; class Aves; order Gruiformes; family Rallidae; genus Porphyrio; species Porphyrio hochstetteri. Next base: position 5,947,024 of record CM036915.1, on the reverse strand, counting down.
TTTAATGATAATTGAAAATCAGAATATGTAATCTTCCCTACAAAGAGGTGCTCTGGATTATGCTAAATACTTCATAGTAATTTTTGGAATTATGATGGATTCTCATGATGGATTCTCATGTTACACTTCTCTTGCACAAGTAGTTTGAAAATAGATGAGGGTTGTTCTGTTGATCTGCCCATCCATAAGCCTCAATGCCTTCCAGCTTGACACAGGTAATCCAGGTAACTGTGGTGTTTACACTACTGGGTAAGCATCTCTGCCCATTGTTGGTTTTGTGCATTACTGCTGTTCATGGAGATCATGCTAAATAAGCTACATCTCTCTTGCTACTTCTGCTGCTTTTGTTTTTAATATCCTCTGGTTTGTTATGTTTTCAGTAGTTGACTTTGTGATTGTGCAATAGTAGTTGGAAGGGCGGTACTGGGAGGACATGGGATACTGTGGGTTGCAGTAGAACTGCTCTTCTCTTTTATTGTCCTGGGATTATGATCTGTCAGATTGTGAAAATGAATACAGACAACAGATCAGGCTGTGGTAGGCTGCTTTGTGCCTATGGGGTTTCTATTAGTTTTGATATCTTTCTATAGGCAGTGATACTTAGGTATGCCTTTGATTCTGTCAACCTTGCCCTTATTGTTGGGGAGGGCAGGAAAGTCCCCTGCTCACCCTAGCTTTGAGTAAAGACTAGCTATGTGAACACATGTAACTAGGCTCTTAAGCCAATGAAAAGGCAACTATATATTGCACTATGCTATTCTTATAATGCCCCTGTAGGAAAAGGCTCTGACAGGCAACATATGCATAAATGCCTGGTGTTCAGTAAGCTTTCTATGCATAATGTTTTGCTTGATTTTATAACTTGTTTGAACTGAAATTGTGTGTTTCTTTCAAAGGTAGAAGACTGGAGTTAGGAGGTGGGTTACTGAGGTAAGAGACAGTTAACTTACAGTAAGTTTTCTTGTGCTTGAGTGCTTTGTAGGAGGAGCAGAGTGTGCCTTCCAGGCTCCTTCTCACACCTCTTACCTTTCATCTCTTGAGTAGCCTGGGCAGCCAATGGAAGGAGTGCCTTCAAGCCTGCCCTACTGCAGATACCATAGCTTTGGTTCCAATAATCAGCAAAAAGACTGCTGCTTTCATTACAGCAGAGAAAAATTCTATAAGTAAGACAAATATCTGTTTCTTAAGGAGGGGCTCCATTTTTTAATTAACCACAATTAAAGTGATTGAACTTTGTACATTTATTATTGAACCTAGCTCACCCTTCTAGTGCTGTAACTAAAAGAGCAAGCTGCCAGTTGATGTAGCTTCTTCAAATACCTTACAGTTTAAGTTGTGCTTGTGCCACGTTTGAATGAGATGGTACCCTTAGTCCTTTGGTTGCCTATATTGGACTGAACATTCAGAAGGTTGAAAATGTATGTTTTTAACTAGATTTCCCTTAGTAAAAGACAGAAGTTCATTCTGCATTATGATGATGACTTTCAACAGGACAAAAAATTATCTTACACACATTGTCTGAGTTTAAACCTTGCTCCATTAATCTCAACCCTCTGTGGATGCACAGGCCAAACATCAGTAACCTGCAAGATTTGTTAAAGGCTTTACTCTTCTAAGTCCCACTGGGGTATTTTAATGTTGACAGCTGTTAAAATTCTCAAACTGGAGCTTCACACATCCGTATTCTCTTCCTCACAGACACCTGTAATGGGAGTCATCTGTTTTATTTGTTATTCCCTTTGCTCATTTAAATGTAATGTGCATTTCTTATCACACCACTGGATTAACTTCTATGTAAATTAATGAAATGCACAGGTAGGCATATATATACACACATTTGTCTCAGAAGAACAGACAATGGCATTTTGATTTTGAATATAAAGACGGCCAAGGATAAATAGAGCATTATAATCCTTATGCCTTTCTTTAAAACAAAAGGACTTTTTATTATGTGGCCAGTAAGGCATGGCCTTTCTAAGCTCTTCTGGAGATTCTCATCTTCCGTATACCCTCATCATTCAGCAATGTTCCAGGAGTGGAGAAACTACTGTTCTATTTCTACTTCTGATGTTTTACTGCCAGTCACAAGCTCCCACCCTGCCCCTCTAGCCCATCTCTTCGGATTCACATTAGCAAAGCCGTGATTCCAGGTAATGTTTTTCCTGGGAAGGGTTAGCCAGATTTTGGATGGGTATTGTATTGAACAAAGGCCCCATCTCCAGGGCCTGTATTCTGCAGATGTATTAATGGATCTGTTAATCACAGAATCACAGAATCGTAGGGGTTGGAAGGGACCTCGAGAGACCATCGGGTCCAACCCCCCTGCCAAAGCAGCTCCCCAGCTCATATTGCACAGGTCGGCGTCCAGACGAGTCTTGAATATCTCCAGAGAAGGAGACTCCACCACCTCCCTGGGCAGCCTGTCCCAGGGCTCTGTCACCCTCACTGGGGAAAAGTTCTTCCCCATGTTGGTGCGGAACTTCCTGTGCTCCAGTTTACAGCCATTGCCCCTTGTCCTATCTCCACAGACCACTGAAAAGGGGTTGGCCAATTCCCCCTGCATCCCATACTTAAGGTATTTATAAACATTAATTAGGTCCCCCCTCAGTCTTCTTTTCTCCAGGCTGAACAGCCCCAGCTCACTCAGCCTTTCCTCATAGGGGAGATGCTCCAGGCCCTTAATCATCTTCGTAGCCCTTCTCTGGACTGTCTCCAGGAGATCCCTGTCCTTTTTATACCAGGGAGCCCAGAACTGGACACAATACTCCAGGTGGGGCCTGACCAGGGCAGAGTAGAGGGGGAGGATCACCTCCTTCGACCTGCTGGCCACACTCTTCCTGATGCATCCCAGGATCCCATTGGCCCTCTTAGCCACCAGGGCACACTGCTGGCTCATAGCCAACCTGTCATCAACCAGGACCCCCAGGTCCTTCTCCACAGAGCTCTTCTCCAGCAGGTCATCCCCCAGCCTGTACTGATACAGACGGTTATTCCTCCCCAGGTGCAAGACTTTACACTTGCTTTTGTTGAATTTCATTAGGTTTCTCCCTGCCCAGCTCTCCAGCCTGTCCAGGTCTCGCTGGATGGCAGCGCAGTGTTCCTGCGTGTCAGCCACCCCTCCCAGCTTTGTATCATCAGCACTTGCTGAGGGTGGATGCTATTCCCTCATCAAGGTCGTTGATGAAGATATTAAACAGGACTGGACCCAACACCGAGCCCTGGGGAACACCGCTGGTAACAGGCCTCCAGTCAGATTCTGCTCCACTGATCATGACCCTCTGAGCCCGGTCCGACAGCCAGTTCTCAACCCACCTAACTGTCCACTCATCTATCCCATGATCTCTCAGCTTTTCTATCAGGATGTCATGGGAGACAGTATCGAAAGCCTTGCTGAAGTCAAGGTAGATGACATCCACTGCTCTCCCTCCATCCACCCAGCCGGTGATGAGATCATAGAAGGCTATGAGATTGGTCGAGCACCATCTCCCCTTGGTGAATCCATGCTGACTACTCCTCATGACCTTCTTCTCTTCCAGTTGCTTGGTGATGGCATCCAGAACAAGCTGTTCCATCACCATTCCAGGGACAGAAGTGAGGCTGACTGGCCTATAATTGTTAGGATCCTCCTTCTTGCCCTTTTTGAGGACTGGAGTGATATTGGCTATCCTCCAATCCTCAGGCACTTCTCCTGTTCTCCAAGAGCTGTTGAAGATGATAGCAAGCGGCTCCGCAAGCACTTCCGCCAGCTCCCTCAGCACACGGATGAGGATGTTTTCACCTGCTGTCTGGTTGAGATTCCTATTGAACCAGTCTTGTCCACCTTGCAGGCAGTTCAGGTTGCCAGCCTTGTGTTTGCACTTGAGTTAACTCTCAAATAGCTTGGGTACAGTGGCTGGTAAAGCTGAAGGAGGGTGGCTGAGCAGTCTGAGGCAGAGCTGTTAAAGCCTGTGAAGTTTTCTGCTGGCACAACTACGTTCCTTGCTACACCTCACCCATTTGAAGTGTTGTTGGTCAGTCCCTGCTGTACTGTGGTCCCAACAGGGGTCATTGCAGAATAAATGTAGCACACCAGTTAAAAGTATGAGATTAGCTGAGATGTTGTCATTAAGAATCTAATCTGTGGAAGATGCATGCTGCAATGCTGGTCAAATTAAATTCTAGTAGGAAGTTAGGCTCATGTGTATTTTATTTAATTCCCTTCCTCAGTGAGCAGGGGGCAAAAGAATAACTTAATCTACATGAGTCAGTGTTATCTACCTCTTGCCATACCAGCAGTGTTGCCCACTTAGCTGGAAAAAGGGCCTGCTGGCATGGTGACTCAGGCTGTGAGGCTGGCAGGCTGCTCCCTCTCAGTCACGGGTCACTTCACTGGATAACACGATGCTGAAGTGCTTAGGTGAAGCTGTGGCCCTTGTAGCTGTTGACAAGGATGGGCACAGACTGTGGTATTTTAGTAACTGGCTTTAGTGGTCTTTAGAGGAAAAATTCACAGAAAAGATGCAAAATGCTTCCTTTGAACAAAATCAGTTCTAGTTTGAAGTCACATTTGGCATAAAATAGCATGCTGCTATTTCAACTCTGCAACTTCGGCCTTTGAACTCCTATTTTTGTTTTTCACTTACACTACAGCTGCATGCAGAAGCCCAACCCAGATCTATAGTTGTTGTATATATGATAGAAATATGTTTTGGGGTTGGTTTTGTTATTTTTGTGGGGTTTTTTTATTACTGAGTTAACAAAAAATCCTGTTTAAAAAAAATTATAGTAAGAGGTTGGAGAAAGGATCAAAATATGGAGAATAAGCAACTTACATTAGCCCTCCTTGAAAATCAGATTAAGCAGAGCATATTTAGTACTTTCAGTAGAGCTAGAAACAAAGTGTTTCCTTAATTTCCATTCCAGTATCTTAATTTACAAGGCCTTTCATGAGCAACAGAACAAGGTGTTACACTCAAAATACACAAGGAGAATAATCAATCAGATAGAACAGATTTATTTTGGAACAGTACAGATAGTTTCAGTATCATCAAAAAACCACCCCAAACCTACAACATACTTTGTATGAAGAATGAAGGTATGTTTTGAACCTTCTTTTTATTTTTGATAGCGTAAAACTCAATCATACTTGCATAGGTTTTGGTGTCTCATATAAAGCCTCTTCTTGTCATACCTTAAAAGCGAAGAGTGTACAGTTTTTAATAGTAAAAATCTTTGCTCTTTTTTAACAGACACATGCTAGTATAAAGATGTTACCTGTGCATAAAGAATAATGTTGTCTTGTGGCAATGTGTCAAAATATTCTTTAACAAGGAAAGGTATAGAAAATGTACAAAGCAGGGTAAACCAGCTACTAATACCTTCATTACTGTCTGTCAGAAAGTGACAGTCCTATCAGTAAATGAATGAGCTAGAAGGAATAAATGGACAGCTTATAGAAATTGCCTTCACAGTGATCTCTGAACACAGAAGATAGTTTTAAGCCTTCAAATTTCAATGCAGTCATTTTGGCAATAGCCAAGTTATCAATGTGTTAGGTGTCAAAAATGTTTTACTCTTTATATTCCATAGTTACCATTTGGAGTGAGGTTTTTTTATTTTTAAGATATTTTTGTTTTAGTTGTAAATACCTTTGGTGAAATATTAGTACATTCTACCCTTTAATAGCTGCTCAGCGTTATTCTGGACTGTAGAATTCAAGGTACTAATTACACGTCTTCTAACAAGTATAGCTGTTGGGCTTTTGGCCTTAATGGACCTCTTGGTATTGCTTGAGTCACATCACAGCATTGTACCATGAACAGCTGATCTGACCATTGGTTCCAGCACATGATGTTGGGGCATAATGGTTTTGAGGTTCATTCCGATAACAAATCACAGTTTTAATGGTGGTTCTGCTAACATACAGCAAATAGAAAACACTTTTTTGTAGATTAAGCAACACAGCTTCCATTCAACGTCTGCAAGGACTAAAGAACACTGATCTGTTAACCATCCAAGTGTTCATTTGTACTTTTCTTTTGAGTTAACACCTTCCTCCTTATTGCTTTAAGGTATATTCTTCATTAGAAAGACTATTACCAATCAGGTTACCAGATCTTAAATCATATATACTGCTTCTACTGTTTGACATCTGTACATGATGTTTACCTGAAGTACTGAAAGGAGGCTATATTTCTCATAAATTAATTGATGAATATTTATATACCAGATGGTTTTTCATGTGCTAGCCAAAACTGATGGTGTATAAACCAGAGCAATTGACAAAAACTGAAGTAAGAAACACATAAAAATATCTGTGTAGTGGAAGTACGTTTGTGGCTTTAAACAGCTAAATTATTTATTGTTTTGGAAGTACAGCTTGCCTACTACTGATAGATTTTTGAGCTTCCTACTCTTCATTTTGCATCTGATCCTGTAGTTAGCCTGTGCTTTTAAGAGAATGTTTACTACTGTACATAGCAGACAGTTAGCAAAGCCTGAAAGTATGACTGCAGTATCACAAATACCTGTCTGCAGTATCCCTCAGAAGAAAGGCTCAGATTTGGTGTCTCACTTTGTTGTGCACACTTTGAAAGGCTTTGTTAACTGGTTAGGGACAGATGTCTGAGACATGAGGGAAGAGGGAGCAGGGAAAATGGGTTTGGTTTATTTTTTAAAGCTGAGTTCCAGCCTTTACTTAGTTTATCTCTCTATTACACAGTTGAAATTAGCTACAATTCAGTACGTGTCCAAGCAATCTTATCTGTTAGCTAGTAGCATTTGCTTACAGATTGAATGTTGGTGCCATCATCTGTTGACCGTGTATAATTGCAACGTGGGCAGATTGGGATCCTAACCCAACACTTCTTGTTCCACATGTGACTTCAATTCTTGTACTCACAGAAATACTGTATGCTGCTTTAAAGAAAAAACCCCACAAAAGTCTATACACTGGAGCAGGCATTGTCTGTTGGGTTGGATGTCCTATGTGAATGCTAGTTCAGATAACTAAACAGTGTGAACTCTAGAACAGCATCTTTAAAGTTGATTTTATGTAGCCCACTCTGTGTGGCTACAGATGCTCCTGAGATTTTGCAGCAAGAGTGTGTGTTGAGGGTGTTAGCTCTGGAAGCTTCTGTTCTTTGTTTTGGTAAAGAGCTTGGCTGACCTGTTCCAACAAATCTATTTGAAGGTAGTTAACACTGGCGTAATTCGGCTCCTCTAGAAACTAGAGCTAAAACTCCCATTCCCTTTTTTGGGAATAAAGTATCCTGTCAGTATTGTGTGTTCTCTTCAATACCAGTATCTGCAGAAAGAATGTCCAGTTTCTTTGATGTACCAAAATGGTGCATTTATATTCAGCAGATCATTCAGAGATAAGATAACATGAGTCTTACTGGCATAGATGCTTACATTGCAATCCATGTTTTCTAGCTGTGAGGTGTTATAGTATAAGGTTCCTTTCCACATTTGTAGCACTCTTACTGGGTGACAAGCTTCTCCACTCATAGCATCAGCTTCCATTTATCAGTTTCTATCAAGAGTCCAGGAAAAAATAGTTTGAAGATGTTGGAGAGATGTCTGGAGTAAGTCACACTTGTCAGAATGAAGAACCTCAGGGCTACAAGCCTGATGTTCGTGGGTGAAATTCATTGCCCAGAGATGTCTATATCTGAGTTGGTCTTTCTCCATTAACAGCCAGTGGAGAGAGATGCTGATGCCTCACCCTGAGGTAGATGTTTGTAGTTGGCAGGCATACCCACTTCTATCTGTTGGCAGTAACAGGACTTCAAACTCGACGGGAGATGCCACAGTCTGAACTTTGCTAAGATCCAATATATCCATGCTGTCACCAGGTTTCTGGTGAATATTTACAGGAGGTTGTCATCTGGAAAGGAATTACTTGGAAAAACCCAGAGCAACATGCTGTAAACTGGCCCAGCTCTGAGCAGAGGGTCAGATGAGACAACCACACAGGGTCCTGTCCACTGACAACTTGTGTTTCTGGGTTTAAAGCAGGCACCCTCTCTCAAGGGTGAGAATCAAGGGGAAAGCTTTCTCATCTAATGTTTGCAGGATTCTGTGTGTTATAGGTGATCCTTAGCAACCAAACAGTTTCCTAACACTTGTAACTCAATGACAGATCTGTGCTGTGCAGTAAGCTGCCCAGCTGAACTCAAAGCTTGTCACTGATTTTTGCACTCTCTTAATCTTCCTGTTTATTCTGTAGTTCATTAAAGTCAATCTGTGCTGGACAGACTGTCACTCAGACTAGGCCTGTCCCGCTGTCTGCACTCTCTGGGGAGCACCCTTCATCCTGATAAATGGTCTATTAGGAGAGCACGTGTCAGAGAAACCCTCTGTGAAGCTAAATAGATTAGAGTCTCTTCCCTCTGACCAGTCTCGGTGGAATGGGGTAAGCATGATCATTAAAGTGGATTTAGAATGAGCAGACACTTCTTCCTCAGGACAGGAGATGGCTCTGAGTTTAGAAAGGTACAGATTAATTCTGGGAGGTGTTTAAAGGGAAAACTCAGCATTAGCACTTGCTGCCAGAGCGGATGCAGGTCTGGAAGTTGCTGAACTTTCTCATGGTGTCCACTGGGAATTCAGTAGATAGAGCCTTTTTCTGTGCAGGTTTTGTAATACCTTTCTGTAACTACAGCAATTGCCAGCATAGAGCAGCAGTACTAAAAAAGCATGTAATATTCCTGCAGTACAGTTCAGCAGCTCTGTTACTGTGACCAGCATAATGACCAGCAAGTCTCCAACAAAGAGAAGCAATTTCTTACTGCAGAGGTGCCTGTTGCAAAGGGAAAGCCTATGCAAAGAGTAAGCAGATGAGATCTTGGTGGTGCTTTTTTTCTGCTTGCAGGAACTAAGATGGAAAAGCTCTGATTTCCACCCTTGTTGGAGCCAGTCCAACAGAAACATCTCAGTTCTGTTGGCACAAAAGAGGGTGGCAGGTCCTCCTTGGTGGCATTTGTACCAAAACAAGGAGGGAATGCTGCCAGAAGACTCTCCTGTGTGAAGAGTGGCTATCACCCAGGGAGAAGATAGAAGATTATGCTGAGAGAAGCTAATTTAAAATTAATTAAAGGAAGATAAATTCACATTTTCCAATAGACAATCTTCTGGGAGAAGAAATCAAAATAACTAAGTAATAAACAGCAAATCAACATTATTTGCTTAGTCTTTCATCAAAAGTAGTGTAGACTTTTTTATAATAGCAATAAAAAGCTACAAGTAGCATAACAATATGCATGTTGTAAACTCATATAACCCTATGCAGTTGTTATTCCTAAACTGCATCTTGGTTTTTGCAGCAGTAATATATTCTCTGTCAGGCTGGGAAGATTTGGTAGACAGTGATTACAATGATGGTACAATGTTAAGAGAGGTAACGTGGGGGAAAGGGAGTTCTGGAAGCCTCTTTCCAGCTTGCTCTTTTGTTATTATTTATTTAAATGCAAATCTTTCAGGAAAAAAGAAGTACAAAATTTGATAAATATTCAGTAGCCTTGGTGGATTCGTGAATGTGAGGCTGAAGTTACAGACTTGGTGAGTGGTACAGAAAGGGAACCAAGGCGCTTCTGATACTCCAGAAGAGCAGAGCATAACAAACTGTTACACTATGCCAAGGCCTATAGTGTGTTTTAGTCTCTTCTAACGGTGTACCTGAAGTTCTCTTTTCAAAAGGAACTATCTAGGAAAATATTTACTTTGGTCATCTTCAGGCAGACTTAAGCTGTACTGAATTCAGACAGCTATAATCAGTGCAGCCTTCTGCTCTGATCCGTGACTGGCAGTTGCCTGTGTGCTGCTGCTAGGAAGGCAGGCTGTGATGAGTACCCCAACGGCAGTAGCGACTGCGCTGTCGAGAAGTGTCGCTCTGCTGTGCAGGCACTGTTTGATGGTGGTTTGTATCAGTGGAAGCAGCTGAGATCCTCTCAGGGCTGTGCGTGGCCTGGTGCCCATTTCCCCTCTCTGTGTGCAGAGTGTGGCTTTGTGGCTTGTGCTCCCTGGGCAGAGCACAGCAAAATGTGGCTGCTGCATGTGACTCCCGTGGGAATGGTACCAAACCTTCCCGCAGCGCTGAGGAGCCCAGAGGTGCCCCTCCCTCTCCTCCATCAATCCTGAAGAAGGTATGAGAGTCTGCTCCTCTACCTGAATGACTTCATGGCGTGCTATAAATACGTGAACTCTTTAATTTGTTAAGGTTAACACTTACCTGACCTATTTTTTAAAAAGTCGCTGTTTCCAGGATATCAAGGATAAAAGTAATACCTGGAAGAGACCTACAGAAAAGCTCAGATGCATGTCACAAATGTCATGTTATTTCACGGCTTTATGTTTAAGCATCTTAATTACGACATGTACTAATGCTTAGAAGATTACCAACTAAAACAGGTTCAAAACTTTGTTTAAATGAAATCTATATAGCATAAAAAGAATTCATAGTAAACACCTGGGATATAAGTAGAGATGACAAATGTGTGGTTTAGTATTTATTGTGTACTGGTGGTGGTATTCTTGTCTATTTATTTTTCTGCCCTACCTCATTATGAGTTCATTACAAGGGATTTGCCTTTGCACTATGACATGAGTAAGCTCATGTCTAGCATTATTATTTATTATATCATTTGATGTAAGCTCTGTCTGTTGCTGACTTTTTTTTGTCAGTATTAATTAGAAAATAACTGTTGTCAGAAGTCTTAGAGGTTTTTCTGGTTTTACTCCGATCAGTTTAATTTAAACTTTTCAAATCAGATATAAAATGCAGCTTTGTAGACTCTGTGTAGCCTTAACTTTCAGCTAGCACTGATTAGGACTGGCCAGAAAACTAATGTTTAGGGAGGGATTCATACATTTGGGCAGGAAAAACCCTCTGTAATTTTTCACTGCTGCTTCGGGAAAAGAAAAAAATTCTCTGATGCAGTTGAGGGCATGGAAGGTGTGTCTTGTATATCTAAGACTACTGGGTACCTGTAAAATACACCTTAAATTATGTATAATGCTTTTATAGGCTCAACTAGTCCTTCTTTGAAATCACGTTTGAAATATTGTTTCTATTCTTGCTTTCAGTTGGGGACAAACTGCTACAAGGACTCAAGCTTGTGTCCTTGAGCTCAAGGTGTCTAGAGACCTTATGCAGGGGGATTCCCATCTACACCCTAGGTCTGATGCCCTTCTCATCCCAGGCTGTGTGCAGAGTAACAGATGCTTTCCCATGGCTTGCAAATCCAGCTTGGGAGCCAAGCAAGGTGGGTATTTGCTGACAAGCTGCCTGGAAGGCAAACAGAATCAGTTTTTTCATTATCAAAATTCATAAGAAAGGGCTTGTCTCTTCCCCTCTCCCCCCCAATATAAAAAATGTATAGTGCTTCAGGAAATGGGCATGTTACATAACAGGTGGGCAAGAACGAGTTGTTCCTTACAAGTCAGTTTTTAATAGAGGAAAATATTTAGAAAGAGAGTCTTGCAGGTTAGATAACAGTAATTTTCTTGTATGCAGATGCCAGTGAAGAGTCTGGTGTCAGAATGCAGCAGTACTTGTGAGTAGTAATCAATAAACTTGAATTATTTAGGAGACACGGGATAAAAATGGGCAAGTATTAAAATAAAATCAATCCACTGTAAAGGCACGAAGGAACATGTGTGAATTTCTAGCTAATGGATCATGGCACTCATTTGGAATCTCAGTTTGTATACATAAAATCCAAGTGTAAGCATATATTCATTATCTAAAAGTAAATAAATTTATAAAAAATTTAACTAAACTGCATGAACTAACTGTTAAGGATCAAGTATCTCAGAACACACACGGTATATAAACACAGACGTGTCTGGTCAGATGGAGTGAGAATAAGTGACTACATTTCAAATAAATAACAAGCACCTAGAGATCATGCAGGGTCAGCAGGCACTGTGTTATTTACGCTTTTTGCTTGTTCTATCTGCAGAAGTCAGGTCCAAATAGAGCTGTTGGGTCCTGGAGAAACCTGATGAGATGTTATTCCAAACCCACTGATATAGATGTCACCCTACAGAGAGGAAGAGAAGGAATAGTAGTCCTTGCATGTAAATGATGTGAGTCAAGGCCTGAAAAATGCTTCACAACAAGAGAAAAATTGAAACCAGGAACTAGGAGTGCCCAAAAGAGCCTGCTGGAGAGCAGGCACCCATGGGATGGTAAGAAAACGCCAAACAGGTAACAGGCAAGAAAAGGTAGAGACAATCCATCTGAGAATACGAAAATGAGCTGCTTAGCCTACCAGTGTGTGTCTATAGTACCTGCCCAAACAGGAAATGGTTAGTTACAAGCTAAGCCAAAAGGTAACATTTGGGGGGGTTGGTGGTGGGTGTTTGTGTCACTTTTTATGGTTTTATGCATGTTACTTCTTGCTTAAAACAGCGAGTGAGATGGCAACCCTGTATAAGCCAGGCAACATCCCTTCGACCTCAAGTCACAAGCAAGGCTTTTAATCACTGTTTCAGGTCACTTCCCACCACATCACGTTAGCACTGCCTCAGTGTTAGAAGTCCTCACCAGCCCTCAGCTGTGTGCAGCCATATTCACGCTTACCCAAGCGCTGTAAGTTGTGTCTGCTGATGTGTATACACCTGACTCCTGTCTTGTTGTCAGAAAAACTGAGGCACAGAGAGGATGTAGACTTCCGACTCGCAGCACAGCACTCGGTGGCTGGGAGCATGGAGCTTCCCTCTGCACAGAGTGTCCCTGAGAACTCTACTGCCTGAAGGACATCCTGGCCATCGCCTGCTCCTAGGAACCTTGTATCAGCCAGAGCATGAGGCCATAGCTGCTTAATGATCTGCAGTGAGTGGAGTGGCTGATGAGAAGAGCAATCATGTATCTGGGGCAGTGAGAGTCCTGGTTGCACAGTGACAGCCTGTAATAGGTAGTGGTGTATGCACTGGTGCAGTACAGGTATGAAAATACTTGTGCATACAGTGCTCCTGCTGTGTGACAAGCGTTGTTGCAGGCAGGCAAAAATGCACTACGTTTTGTAAATGCTATGGAGTAATTGCAGACAAAGCCACAATTCAGGCACACTTAATCCTCAAGTCTGTGTCCAATCCTACTAATTGCTCAATCTCCTTGCTGATGGCAGAAGGTAATTACATATTTGAAAATGTTCCTCCCTCGTTGCTCGTAGAGCTATTGAAGAACCCACGTGCAAGAGATGAACAGAACGAAGCTGCAAGTTTCTTACCGTTCGACAGAAATGCAGGACTGGAAAACTCCCCCTTTGTGCAGGATTTGTGCTCTGAATCTCAGTGTTTAAAGAGAAATTGATGAATCTGAGGATTATCAGTCCTCAGACTAAGAAAAACAATCTGATTCTTGCAGCCCTTCAGTGTTTGGAACTTCTATTGCTTTTGGGGTCTGCAAGATTAGCCCCAAGTTTGCAAAGGAAAAGCCTTACCTGACAGGCTTTTGAGGAATGTTCCTCTTTGAAGAAATAATTCAAACCACATGTTCATTCTAGAGTATTATTAGAGACCTTTATCCTTGTGTGCAGTTGCTGGTTTCCTTGTGCATGGAGTGAATTAGTGCCATGTTTCAGCTGGATCCCATGACTGTACTATCCAGTCAGTAGTAAAATCCACTCATGCCAACTCTTTGAAATACCAACTTGTGGATGCAATGTTGTGTTTTGTGGAGCTAGTTATGTTAGGAGAGAAAATGCTTCCATGGTAGGCTCTTCAGCTCTTCTCTGAAACTGAACTGTAGGACAAGCAGGAGAAAGTAAAAACTGGGGGAAATCCTGAAAAACGCCTGGCTGGGTGGAAGCTTCAGCAAATCACCGATCCCTTAACTGCAGCATTTGTCTCAAAGGCAGAAACGTCCTGGGCCTTCATTCTGCTGTTATCCTGCTGGAGCCAATCAATTTACCTGAGTTGTTCAAGCTAAGCATGAAGCCTACTCACATGACTCTTACCACTGGGCACTGTGTATTGCAGTGGCAGAGAAAGCAAGCTTCTGCTTCCCCTGCCTGCCTGGTTCTAACTGTGACCCACCACCACCTTGCCCTTGTATGTGTGTGTTTGGCTGAACAGACAAAGCATGTGCCTGTTCTCTTCACTAAAGTTTAAATTCATAATCTTCAAGTTCTGTCTCCTGTCACCTCTTTGCTTTCTCTCTGTGACTCTTTCAGAGTATGTCCTGCCTTTCCAGGAGTCACAGCCACACGTTGATATTGCTTCCAAATGTATGTACTATCTAAAAGCCTAAGTAGAACGGGCTACAAGCCCTTGTAAAATGTTTGCAAATGACATTATAGATGGAGAGAGTGGGATATCCAGCAGTAGAAGAGAAGTAGAAACTGCTTTTCTTGCCATATCCTATAAAATTCTGCAGGTCACCAGCTGCAGGTCATGTGCCCTGGCCAAAGCACCAGAAATGTTTCCAGGTTCATTGCAGACAGCATTGTTCATCTGTCAGGACTGCAAAAAGGTGACTGATTGATGTGAGTAACAGAAAGCTTAAGCTACAGACCTTCAAAGGGAGGGAGGGCTTCTTTAGCCACTAGGGACCAAGCGGGGGAAGGGGGGGCATAAAGGACTGAAGAAAGTTGTATACACAGAAGCCATTGAATGCTGATTTACCATAAGGTGAGATGATAATGCTTGAACCTTATGGACTGCAGACACCTCCTGAACACATATTTTAAACACTTAATCTGTTTTACAAACTATGTACATTCTTCTGTTAAATAAGATGAATTGGGATTCCAGGAGCAGCACATCCTGATAAATCTCCTCCTGAAGGCATCCATTAATATGAATCAACAGTAGCAATTTTGTTTGATCATTTATTTGCAAGAATCATTAAAGTTTATTAGCATAATTATTCCCTGTGGGACTTCATGTCACATAAATGAAAAATGGCATTATCAATATTTAAAAGATAAGTGTGTGATGTTCAGAGTACTTAAACAGTACTCTGCAGGTGGTGTCCAGCTGTGGCAAATTAGATTAGGCTTGATTTCTGAATTGTAGAAATATCATTTCAGTGCAACTGTTTATTTCAAACCTACACTTGCTTATTGTGCACAGCACAAACCCACAGACCAGCTCCACAGTGACTTGTTACAGTGCACGTCTGAGCGTTGCTTTCTGATTTCAGTAAGCCACTTGTCTTGAGGTATCAGGAAGAAAATGTTCTACTGGTGGAAGTCCTGTGGAAAGCCAAAAAGACAGCTCTCTGCTATATGCAGCATGCAGGGTCCCACAAATGAATTGTACTGAGAGGTGAGAGACTGGGAATGCCTCACAGACAGATCCACGGGCTCTGTCTGTTCCACAGCTATACAAAGGCAATTCACCAGTTCACTGGTTCATTTTTTTCTTTTAGCACAAAATTGCTGTTTTATCAGCAGTGGAATGTATCATTAACCACTTTGTGCTCTTCTCTCCAAAGGCTGCTGAATAAAACATCAGGAACTTCAGTAAACATGCCCCAGGACCCCTCCAGACACATCCCCGCTGGGGCAGGGAAGCAGAGTCTCTGCCAGCCCCGGGCTCCTCACAGGGCTCTGCCAAGGCTGACAGGCAGGATGAAGCGCCAGTGAAAGAGCCGGTGCAGGCAGCAGAATTACTTGCACGTTGCTCTCAGCCCTTCCTGAGGACTGAGCTTTGTTTTCTGTTACTGCCCTTCAGTTGCCTTTTCCATTGGTTGCCTGAAGGTTATGGATTAGTTGGTTAAATAATCTGTTGTTTGCAAATGGCATCTTTCTTCTTAGTTTTCTGCTCTCTGCTAAGCTTCCCCTCGGAGCTCCTCAGCTTTTTAATTATTCACAAATGTTAAGCTACTCTTTGCAGTTAATTGTGTTTGGTGGCATCTTGCAAGAATAAAAGGGGTCCTGCGTTCTTCTAAGCCTGTTTCTTGGTGCTCTCTTCTGCAGTCAAGTTAAATGTGTGCTAAGGCCTGGACTCGGTGCTTCCAAGGACGTAGGTGAAGTCGGGGAAGCGGATCAGGTGGTGAGGGTCGCTTGGCCGGGGGCGGGGACTGGTTTCCCTGCGGACACTCGCTTTCCCCGCCCAGCTGGGGGCTCTGGCCGATGAGCTCGTTGCAGGGTGGTTGATCAGATGCCACCTCTGAACCCCCACAGGGAAGGCAAGGATAAGAGAAAGGAGGAAAAATGTAAGGCTGGTATTTAATCTTTCTGCTTCCAAATGAAAAGCTGCAGATGGAGCTGGTTGTCTTGAGGAGCACTTTTTGAGAAATAAATAAACTGGGGGTCATGTTAAAAAAAATCAATAGATCTGGTTAAATAGATACTGCTTTTCAGAAAAGCTTTCCCAAACAGACCTTTCATACCTGGAAACATTTAGATTCTGAACTAAAAACCGTCACTGCTCATTGTTTTAAGAAAGAACTCTGTTTTCTTGCTTGATCTCTGTTCTTTTTTCACAGGGGACAGAAGTCCGATGATAACAGGGAGGTGGATAAAACTCTTGCTGCACAAACCAGAAGTGTTGTTCTAGCAATGGTTTTATATTCCTTACAGAGAAGAACTAGAACATTTGCTTTAAGAAATTATTACAAGTGAAGCAGAAAGCCTGGTAATTCGCAGCTTGTGTTCTCCCTGGTGTGTGTTAGTTGGATTAAAAAGAGTGTGGTGGACATGGTGCTCTAATAATTTTTTAATCACTAAATGCTAGCAAAGTTGTGCCAGATGCACAGAAGAAACGCCCCTGCTCCAAAACCCAAGCAGATCTACTAGCCAGGCAGGCATTTGGCAAGAATGCTCAGACTTCATGTGCTATAAAAGCTCATTTCCCAGCTCACTGAAGGGCTGTTGGATGTTGTACAAAACCTGGCTGATGTTGATGGTGTAACACCTGCCTTTTTTCAGGTTAGCTATAAGAAGCTATTGAACAGCAATATAGATTAAAGCAGGGAAATAATAAAGAACTACAGAATATATAGGACACTTAGAAACTACTAAATGTAAATAGTGTTTATCGATGAGGGGGATGGAAAAAGCCACAAACTCGGTACTGGTTGGAGTAGTAGGAATGGGACAGAGACTGCAGAGAAACAGAAGCACCCAAAGACAGTAAGTGAGAGCCCGAGGCAGTCTCCCCATCGTGGCCCCCAACAACCCCTGAAAAGCTGATGCTGGCTGGAGAGAGACTTGAAAAACAGTGATGAAATAGTGCTCTAATTCCCTACTTCTGTTTTACAGCGTCAAATGAGATTGGGCTGCAGGTTTCAAGAAGCACTTACATTTCTGACACTGCTAATATAGAAACAAAGAAAGGACAAGGATTGTGTGGAGGTAAGACACTGTGGGATGAAGAATTGTGTTGTCAACACGTAAGCCTGGAAGGGGCTGTGTAATCCTTCTGCCTGCATGAAAGCAGAATCCAGTGTAGTTGCACTGCGCTATGATTTTTATTTTTAAAGGTCCTCTCTACAAACTCCCTAAGGAGCCTGTTGTGGTGTTATCCTGCCCTTTTAACTAGAACAGCCATTGCTTCATGTCCAGCCAGCAAAAATACCCCCTGTAAGAAACACTGGAGTGCAGTATCACCTAGAGTGGCCTGCAGTCTTCAGAATTCACATATTCTGCTGTGAAAGTGTCTCTCTTCAGAAGAGCAGGTGGGTGCTTTATAAACTTGAATAGGTCAGTAATAAATGCTCATAGGAAATGTTCAGAACTCCAAGTTCACCCAGAAACACATGCTAGTGTGTAGGCTACAAATTCATTGCAATGTTCTGGTCCTGTCAGCCTTCAGGTGTACAGCTCAGCTTCTACTCTTGACCAGTGGGACTGAGCAGAGATGGAAGCCCCAAAACAAAGAACATGGCACCCCTGAAAGACTAATTTCTGTTCACGTCCTTCACACACATTTCTGGCCTGAGACACTCCCCTTATTCTCTTGATTCTTTGAAAACTCAACAGTACAGCTAAATATTTATTAAACCCACACTTTTATCAGGAACAGCTGTATTTTTGTTGAACACATTCAAAACACTGAGTATTTTTGTTCCTTGTGATATTTTTGTTTACAGTCCATAATGTGGTAAGTAAAAGATCACGTCTCTGCTGCCACAGGGCTATTTTTTCCACCTCTGCAGGATAATTAAGCAAAAAAAAAATTTAGTGTTAAGATTTTCTTGACAGTGACAGCCCCTTAGCTGCTAAATCTGTTATCCCATCCATCACTGACCTCACACAAGCATTAGTTTCTCTGTGACTTATCTAGGTCTTTAGTAAATCAGTAGCACAGCTCAGATGTTTCAGACTTCCCTGTTAATTCACATTTATCTTTTCATCCAAAGAAGGTCAATTACCTGGCAGAGAAGCTGCGGTATCCCCAGTAGTGGTTTATAATGTTGCAAAGTCAGCATGAGCACGTATCTTATCTCAGCTGGAACGCATTTGTCTCTGTCTCAGGTTACGATCATCCTGTAAAATGCCCTAGAAAAGAGGTAAACCTGCAGCCTGGCTTCACCGCTTTCCTTTAATGCCCTTTCTGCTGTGTGCTCCTGCTTCACCTCCCACTTAAAATGCTCAAATAAATAAAGGGGACTTTGCTTTTCCCTTTAATGCCCCATTTCGTCGCCTTTCTCACTGGCAACACTGTGAGTCCTCGGCTGCCGTGACCTGTGCTGCCCTGACTTGGGCAGGAGGCGGTGACCCTGGGCCCCGAATCCTGTGCTCGGGCCGTGCTCCCCCGGGACAGGCGGCTGAGTTTGGTATCTGTAACTCTGTACAGGTGACGTGATCTTCTCTGAACGGTACGTTACGAGAAGGCAGCCTGACTGTAAGCACCGCTGGCTCTCCAGCGCTGAGCCAGCCGCTCGCTGAGCGCCTTGCCTCGCGCTGTGCTCCCTCCGCTCCGTGCAGCCCCCAGCCGGCGCTGAGCTCTGCCCCGCGGGCGCTCTGCTTTCTGAACCGGGGGAGGGAAGGTCTGAGCTGGGCGCAGGGATGGGGCAGGGACGCGCTCGGGGGGCGCTGGGGCCACGCAGCCGCGAGCGGTAGCGAAACAGGCGCTTCCCCCTCGAGGTGCGGGGACGGTCCCGCGCAGCCGCCCTGGGTGCGGAGCCGGGGCCGCGACTGCCGGGGCACTGGAGAGCAGCCCCGCTCGCGGCTGAGGGGCGGGGCTGACTGGGCGGCGGGGGAGAGACCCCACGCCCTGGGCTGGCCGCGCCCCGCCTGGCTACAGAACTGGCGCCGGGGGCCTCGAGCAGGAGCGAAGGCCGGGCAGGGCCGGGCGCTGGGGCCGGGGCGCTCACGCCGTGACTGCGGGGGCGTCACGGCCAATCAGCGCGGCGGGCTTCCCCCGGAAGTTAACGCGGACTTCCGCTCCGCTGCTGCCCGTTGCCACGACGGCGCGGCGCGGCGCGGCGGCCCTGAGGCGGGCGGGATGGTGAGCGGGTGGGCGGCGGCGAGGAGCGGGGCCCGGGAGCCGCGGCCGCCCCGCCGCACTGCCTCTCTCTTGTCGCCCGCAGGCGTCCGTGCGGCGAGGCGCGGAGCTGGCGGTGGCCGCGGCGGAGGCGGAGGAGCGCAGCGGGCAGCGGCGGGCGGCCAGGCTGCGGGCTGCGCTGGAACGTGAGCGGCAGCAGGAGGAGGCCGTGCTGCGGGTAAGGGACGCCGGCCGGGGCGGCGCGACCGGGGCCGGCCCGTGCCCTGACGGGCGCCGCGCGTATATGCGAACGTGGGCCCGGGCGACCGCGGAGCTCGGCCTGGCCGCGCCGCGCGAGAGCGCTCCGTGGCTGCCCCGCGCGTCCGCGGAGCGGAGCCGTGACGGAACCGTGATGGAGCCGGTTCCTCTGGGCAGGCAGAAGAGACCAGGACCCAGCGAGAGCTGCAGCTGGAGCGAGAAGAGCGGCTGGCGGCCGAGCTGGCCCGGCTGGGCCGCGAGAAGATGAAGGAGGAAAAGATGCGGCAGCAAGTGCGGGAGAACAGGTACCGGCGGGGGGATGGCGCCGCTCTGACCCGCGGGGTGCGGCAGCTCGGGCGCGGCGGCAGCAGGAGCGCGGCGCCCGAGCTTGTGTTGTACCGCGGCCTTTGACTGCGCCAGCTCGTGCAGCGGGGCGAGCCTGGGAAGCGGCGGGCTGGGGTGCCTGGGAAGCGGCGGGCTGGGGTGCCTGGGAAGCGGCGGGCTCAGAGCACGCGCGGCAGAAGGCGGCTGCGAGCGGGGGGCGCGGGGACCGGAGGGGAAGGGAGGTGTGACGGCGGCGCGGACTGAGTGGGGACAGAACGGGCGTGTGAGAGCTGTGGCAGAAGCAGAGATAAATCTCACTTGGAGGGAAAAGTCAAGATTCAAGGTGTGACCAAAAGTTAATTTTAGTCAAACTGTGCCAGAAAAACTGATCTGCAGAACGTCTCTGCTGAACGCATATTTATATACGTGTGCACTTACACACAGCCAGAAGCACACCCGTGTACACGTGCATTTGTGTACTTGGATGTAAAGTATGCTGAACTATTGGTAGCACACGTACAAAGTAGATAACTCCAGTTGTAAAACAGGTTTTGTTTTTTACTAGAGCAGTATTTTTCTTCTAAAATTCTATTTTCCTGACTTTTTTTGAATTGCATTTCAGTAGTGTTGGAAACATCAGGTTTTTCTGTCAGCACTTGCTACCTTGTCATAGGGTATCTCTTCTTTCCCCCAGTCTTGAACTCCGCGAGTTAGAGAAAAAGCTAAAATGTGCTTACATGAACAAAGAGCGAGCGGCACAGATCGCTGAGAAAGAAGCTCTGCGGTATGAGAATCAGGTAACGAGCATCCCACACCTGTACCCCAGACCCTGAGCTCCACAGAGCATCCCAGTACCTGTACCCCAGACCCTGAGCTCCACAGAGCATCCCAGTACCTGTACCCCAGACCCTGAGCTCCACAGAGCATCCCAGTACCTGTACCCCAGACCCTGAGCTCCACAGAGCATCCCAGTACCTGTACCCCAGACCCTGAGCTCCACAGAGCATCCCAGTACCTGTACCCCAGACCCTGAGCTCCACAGAGCATCCCACACCTGTACCCCAGACCCTGAGCTCCACAGAGCATCCCACACCTGTACCCCAGACCCTGAGCTCCACAGAGCATCCCACACCTGTACCCCAGACCCTGAGCTCCACAGAGCATCCCAGCACCTGTATCCCAGACCCTGAGCTCCACAGAGCATCCCACACCTGTATCCCAGACCCTGAGCTCCACAGAGCATCCCACACCTGTATCCCAGACCCTGAGCTCCAGAGCATCTCAGTACCTGTACCCCAGACCCTGAGTTCCACAGAGCATCCCACACCTGTATCCCAGATCTGTACATAACTGTATGGATCACACTGAGAGTTCTTCCTTTGAGGCTGGCCTTTTTATCTGAAATAGCGTTAGGTTTAGGTATTCAGCATTTACTGAAAACATGTTTTCTGTGATGAAGGACTAATTAGCCAGTAATATCCAGCCATAAGGAGGTGGCTCAGTGGCTACTGCCACTGCAGTGGGGTGAATTAACCTGTATGCTTGGATTTAGGTTTCGCTTTGCTGGTTTGGTGCTAGTTAGCCAAGTTAAAACTATGGTGCAGCTTGTACAGTTGGTGCTGCTGTGGCGACTCTTACCTCAGGAGCAGACTGTTGCAAGTGTTGTTACTAAGCAGAGACCTGAGTAACTTCAGAAAGAATCACAAACTTCTGCATACCTATAGAATAATGCTGCTGATCAGGCAGATGATTCTGATTATCTTCACGTTTATGTAAATTCAGTTTATGCAAATTGCTGTAAAGACAACACGTCTATTGAGGATGTGCTACATTGTTAAACCACGTTCCAGTCATTGAACCCACATGAGCCTCTTCCACACCTGCCAGGTGCTCTACCGTGCAGCTTGCTTTAGGTATTGCCACGTTTCCACAAGCTGTTTAGATACCAAGGGTTGTTTTCAAGGGATTTGCTTACTGAATTAAACTCCTAAGCATGTTAGGGCACTGTATTTATAGATCGAGGTGGGAAGCACCCTGTTTTTGTAATGCAGTGTAACTGCTTTTTATACTGTGTAGTTTTTTACAAGCTGTATTAGCAGGAGTGAAAAGGGATCTCATGTTGCTTTTTCCCCCCATAGAAGCGTGAGGCTGAAATAGACCAAAAGATGAAGGAAGAGTATGAGAGGGTACTGAGAGAAGAAAGTTCTGCGGAACTGAGGCGAAACAAGGAGAAAATAATGTATCAGCAAGACCTGGAGAAACAGCTTGAGGAACAAGAGATGAAGAAGCAGGATGCTTACAAAGAGTTTCTAAGAGAGAAACTCATGATTGATGAAATTGTAAGAAAGATCTATGAGGAAGACCAAATGTTAGTTACATTGAATTTTTATTGTTTATTATTTAAAGCAAAACTCCTAATTCTGTCTAGTAAACTAATTTGTGTGCATTTATTTCATAGTCCAAGGTCCATTTCAATTTTCCTTGGTCATGTTTTGTTAACAAGAACCCGACTTGTGTTTTTACCTGTTTAAGCATCAGAATGTTGTTGTTACTCTTGTTTCTGTAAAGCAGGGTGGGCGTGTGTGTGTGAGGAGGGGTGAATTTTATAGAAATCAGAAGTTGAGGAGGTTTTGGTGCCACTGGGCTACTATGGGGCTTCCTTCTTTTGGTTTTGATGGAGCGTGTATAACATGGAGTAGCAGCGAGTGCCTCTGAGTACCTGTGCATACAGCCCGTCCTGAAGAAAGCTGTTAGACATGTGATTCCCTTTTGGGGGGTGTTAGCAGGTATTTCAACTTATATACCTGGTTCTTAGCTGAATGGGTAGGCGGAATCATTCCCATCTGAGTCTCTGCAATATATGGTTAATGACGAGCATCCAGCCCGTGTCATGTTACTCTGTAGTATGGTAACTAACTATGGACCCGTTTTTCCCATTTTCTACAGGGAAAAACAACTGAAGTTGGATAAAATGAGAGCAGCTCAGACATGTATTGAAGAATTTATAAAAGAACAAGCTATCTGGAGGAGAAGGAAACAGGAAGAGATGGAAGAAGAAAATAGGAAAATCAGGGAGTTTGCCAACATTCAGCGACAAAGAGAAGAAGATCAGAAGGCGAAAGTTCGGGACACCGAGGAGAAAAAACAAAGACTTCAGAGCATGGTAACAGGAATGGGGATTGTAGAAAGTGTTATCGTACGTTCTTGTCTCTGACTGAGAAAGCCTTCCTTCTTGTCACAGATGGCCCAAAATCTGGAAAGAGAACAACAGAAGCGTGAAGAACTGGAACAAATCCGCCAAGAGCTGTATCTGGAAGAACAAGCAGAGACAGAAAGGAAGAAGGAGATGGTAAGTGATGTCCAGTAGTTGAAGTAGCACCTATGTATCAGGCAGGGAATATTTCACTTTCCCTGGGCTTCTGCAGCTACGTTTAGGGGTATCTTGGTACTTGGCTGATAACATGTTTTTCATAAATCATATGTCTGTATACGCAGGAGAACTGGAGCACTTGTAGCTAGGGGTAAGCTTATCTAATTTAAACAGACCTGATATGAAAACTTAAGAGAAAATGAGACCATTTCAAATCGCTGATCCAGAAGACAAGTAATAAAGTGAACGCAGGGGGCAGTGTTTTACAGTCTTCTGTCCATTCACTTCTGACTTCTATGTGATGGAAATTGTCCTGGCTCTGGAAATTGTCCTGGGAGTTGTGATGCTTAAAGAACATTTAGCAAGTGTATATCTCATGTGCAATTCCTTCTGCACCTGAGGCTGAACTCCCATTTCCACCTCCCCTCTAACAGTGCTGGCTGGCAGGGCTCTTCGCAGACTGGGCTGCGGGTTCTTTCACACTTTGGATACGTGAAGCCTGTGGTGTTGTTTGTGACTTTGTGAAGCTTTTGAGGGACTTCCTTGAACCTGTTTTGTTCTGCGAGCTGTCTCAAAGCAAAAAGCATAATTCTGAGACAGTTTTAGGTGTATTAAATGATGCTGAATTGTTTTCAATTCTGTTCTAGCACAAAGCATCCATTTCCAACACTTACTTCCTAAAGGCTTTTAGTCAGACAAGCAGTTTGTATGTTAACGTAGTTTTTGGAGGTAAAATCCTGTCCTTTTAAGTTTCCTTGGCCATCCCTAATGCATTTATGTTTTATTTCAACCAGGATGACAACTGAAGGTTTGAGTGCCCTTATTTTCCCCTTTATTTATCTGCTGAAGAGGAATGCCAGTAACTTTGGAGTTCAGGTTTAAGCTGAGCAGGTTAATTAACAGCTTGCTTTTTGTATGTCGTTTGCTTTTCCCTGTGGGCCTGCCCACACTCTTTTACCTCACTCTGTGTGCCAAACAAAATGCAGCATAGGCTGAGATGCACAATACTGTTATTTTTAGAGTTGTTCAGGATGACACTTCAGGCTAGTAGAAAAAACATCTTTTGGTTTGGACTTAATTTTTGGAAGCTTGAGCCATTTGCCAAGCTGGTTAATGCTGGAGAGCGCTGCCGGGTGAGGAGTACTGCCTCCTTACTTACACTAGACGGTAACCGCTGCGGTGAATTTATCCCAAGGTCAGTGGAGCAGATTGGCCAGTGATGTCCAAAGGATCCAAAGCATTTTATTCAATTTCCTTTATAGGCAGAAATTGAGATGAGAATAAGGCAACGCCTGGACTTGAGGCAAATGTATGAAGAGCACTTAGCTTTAAAGAAGGCAGCGCAACAGGCTATGCAGGAAGAGGAAGAAGCCTTCAGACAACAGATGTTGGCCAAGTTCGCAGAGGATGATCGCATTGAACAGATGAATGCTCAGAAACAAAGAATGAAACAACTTGAACACAGAAGGGCTGTGGAAAAACTTATTGAAGACCGACGCAAACAGTTCATTGCAGATAAAGTAAGAGTTCTCACAGTCACCTTTGGTTTGAGTCAAAGTATTGGGAGGTGAGAATACTTCTGCTATCTGAAGTGACAAGACCATTGTTAGGATGGAAAGGTGACAGAGGAATGGCAGACAAACGTGCAGGGGGGAAGCAGGCCCTTTGGTTTGGCTCACTGACAAGAAAAAGGTCTTTTTAGAGCTACCTTTTTTGTAGCTCAAGAGGTTAGACCCCTGTGTACCTGACATCTCTCTTCAAGAGTCACGGGATCCATAACAGAGCTGTCGTCCAGTGCATCACCCCTGATCAGCAGCACGGATGGGGTGTGTGAGAAGGACAAGTCCCAGCCTTTAGTTGAGATTATGTGTCTTGAATTCCCATCAGAGGAAGAAAAGGTGTGAAAAGAAAACAAGGCACTACTGCATTTTTCGACCTGTTAGAGAGTATCTATCATGTGTGTAACATGAACTGCAGTTTCTGGTCATCAGCATGAGAACATGTGTCTGCTTCCCCTTTTCCTGCCTTCAACTAGTAGGGCAGGAGCAGACTAACTTGTTTGAGAGCCAAGAAGAAACCAGAACCTGACACCCACCTACCTTTCACAGGGCTTCTAGTATGAGACCAAGCACTTACACAGCAGACCAGACCCTATCTTGCCATTCAGTCTGGTTTTTTCCCCTAGCTACCAAGCGTGTATGTTTAAACAGAGCTTTCTGTTTCTGTACAGACACTTTTCCATCCTTTTCAATTTGATTTCCTGTGACCAGGAATTAATAAGTAGATGGTCAAAACTTATTCCACTAAAAAATTCTTTCTCTTTTTACTGTGGTGGGTATTGTTGGAAACACACATTCCCTGAGCTGAAACTGAACAGTACTGAAAACCTGCCTGTTTGTTGTAGGAGCGTGAACTTGAAGAAAGGCAGTTAGAGGAGAGAAGACAGGAAAACATCCGTGCCGTTGTTGAAGAAGAGAGACAGAAACTCCTGAAAGAGCATGCATCCAAATTACTGGGTTATCTGCCTCCAGTAAGTGAACTGCACTCCAAATGCTTCAAGTGTTTGTCCTGCAAATCAGTGTTCTCTTGGCTGGGTTAAGGTGGAGTAGCAGAACTGTGTAAACTCTGGAGTCAGTGGGTGTCCTTTCTGTGTCAGCTCTCCTGTGCTCATCTTTTCTTGTTTAACTTTTTCCTCTCCTGAGCTGGGAAGCTGTTCACAAAAACATTCTGTCTGTCTGAGGGGCTTTGGCCTGTACTGCAGTATCGATGCCTTGTACGGAACTTGCTGAGAGCTTCCATGGCGCTTTGCACATCCAGCTTTTGGAATCTGGAAAGCAAGGTCTAAAGCAGGGCTTTTCTAGCCAGAAAGGGCTCACCCCGTATCTTAAACCCCGTTTCCAGCAAATTCCTCAGTTGGGATTTTGGGAGGGATTTCGGGAGGGATTTCTTCCAAGTCCTCAGTTGCCATGGAAACAAGGCCTGGGCTCTGCTGCAGAGCAATAAACTGCAGTGCTTGCAGAAGCGTTTCACAGCTCTCTGTTGGCTCTTGTGTTTTTAGAAGTTAAAAAGATGGAAGCGGTTACTGCAACAGAATAAACCAGTTTATTTTGTGTTATACTTCATAATCAGGTGGTCACCTGATGGCACACAAATGAGCAGGAGTGCTGTAGGGATGTAGAAATGCATTTACAGTAGCGAGGGAATTACCCAACTACTTAAAGAAATTCTTTTCTACAATACTGGAAAACATTGTAAAGAAGCAGAGGCTCCTGTTGTTCAAATATTAATGTGCTAATTTGGTGCAGGAATTGGTAGAATTAGGAGCAAGTGAGTTACTTTCTAATGCAGATTTAGTTAGAAGGTAACTCAAATTGGCAATACTTGGATAGAGTTTTCTGGTTTGAATTTACTCTTGTAGGAAGTCTTGGCTGTTTCAGAGCATCCAAGGCTTGTACCTGTGCCCTGGTATTGATATTCTGCTTGTTCCTTTCTCTGCTTCAACACTGTGTCGGAATTGTGTGGTCATACATCACATTACATCACTCAGAACGGTTAAATAGAAAAGTGCTTCCTGATGCTGAAGTCTCCAGTGTAAATGCAATTTCTAATTTTTTTTTTTAGTGCTGCAGAGTTTGTTCTGTGCTCATACACATTTTTATCCTTAAAATTGCTTTAGAATTGGAGATTGAGATTTCTGGATTCCCTGGCTTCCCCTCCCCACAACACAGTTTCCCATTAGGTTACTCAGTATCCGTTGTTTTCCAAGTGTGTTGGATGGGCTGCTCTCAACACACCCAGAGGTGGAGGTGGAGCCCTGGCCAAGCCAGTGCCTCTTTTCAGTGCAGCTCCTTGGTTTTACTAAACCTGCACCTGCACTGTGCTGGCTGTCACTGCTTTTGTTAGAAAGAGGGTGCAGGCAAATGTCCCATGTACAGCGCTCGCGTCAGAACCTGTACTGGGTTCCCAGCGTCACTGGGGTGAAGAACAGCAGCGGGGGTTCCAGGTTAGCACCTAGCATTGTGAAACTCATCTACTGAAGTTTGGTGAAACAGGGCTGTTTGTCGTGCAGGTAATACCAGCCCCAGAACAACCACCTCCACAGAACAATCTCTTTCCTGTGTTTTACCTTCTGACGTGTGTTCCTCTCCCCTACTGCAGGGAATACTCAAAGAAGATGATGTTGACATGCTTGGAGAGGAGTTTAGGTTGGCTTACAAGAAGAGACCAGGTGATGCGTTCTCACAAGAGAGCTGACATGTCTCCTGGTTTGCCACTAGGTGTCATCTGATTTCTAATGAAAATTTCCATTTGCTGTTAACTGAGGAATTCCTTTTTACTATCATTAAAGGTCTCCATTTTAAGACCAGAGTTCTAAACTGACAACCAGCTAGTTAAAATGTATGGTGGACTTGGCATTCTTCATCAATAAACCACTATGGATTTCTTGATTAGTCTCTGCTAGTGATGTTTAAAACCCTTTCTCCAGCAGCTGTGCAGAAACCAAAGCTAGTGTGAATTTATGTATGTAGTTCAGTACAGTCTATAATATGCTCTTAATGCACTGTTTCTGGTTTTAATTTAAAGATTTCTCTGCACTGGTGTTACACTATTAAAATACTAATCTACATGTAATTTGTCTCATCTCAAAGGGGTAGGTCCAGGTTACTTGTTTCACTGTTACACTGCTAGTAGGGTCTAAGCAGAGACATTTTTCCATTTTGAGGTCAGAATCACCGTTTACAGCTTTGTCTCCATGCATAAACTTCTTATTTATGTGCCATGTTCCTGATCGATTACTCTGAGAGACGACTCCGTTGAGACAGCTGCGGTTTGACAGAGGTCTGTGCAAGCAGTATGGACTTTTGTTGCTCCTGTTTGTTAATGTACACAATATGCTCAGCTCATCTACACTCAAACTTCTATCTAGTCCTTGATTATGATGATGACATAATGAAATCTTTAAGGATGTAATGCTGTAGAGCACCTATGAACATGGAGCATTCCCTTCTGACCATATCCCAAAGCAGCAGCTCGCAGCCAGGGACAGATATAGTATTTTTACCTTGACTAAAGTAGCAATTTTCAACAGCATGACTGCATCGGATTCTGGAGTCTGTCACAGTAGCGAGGGGCACGTCTCGTGTACATTTTTGCCATGCAGGGTGTTCAGATGTAATAGTTAATACAAGTTATGATCATTTCTGTAAGAGCTCTTGGCACTGAAATGAGATGCCAGATCACGCAGCTTTGGGGGGAGATCTGTTACAGAGAACAGACAAGGTCAGTTTTCCAACCACATGTGTTTTAACAAGGAGATGACACTTTCTGCTTGGCTCATTTCCGTTGCAACAAGGAGTCTCCTGAGACTAAACCCTGACTACTTTGGGACTGAACATTACCTTAGATCTGTGCTTCTCAGCTCATTACAGAATGGACAATTTGTCCTGAAACTTCACTAGACATTTGTATTTGATATGATACTACACCACAAGCTTATTAGGCTTATAACAGTTAAACAGTTCAAATATAAGAGTAATCAACAAAATCGCTTCACAGGGATAAACAGTTACTAACATTGCGGTACAATGCCAAAGTACTGTACCAGCTGACTTGTGTCTCAAACAGAAGTTGGTTTTTTTAAGGAATCAGTAATTTCCCCAATCGAGAGCTTTCATGAATTCCTCTTCAGTAAAAGACAGCATCTTAGCAGCTTCAATGTGCATCTTTGAATAAACAAATGAAAGAAATTAGGAGTAGAAGGTAGAGCAGTGTGAATGACTAATACAAAGTCCTGTGTAACTGGGGTAGCACAAAGGGTCTTCACATCTCTTACTCTGGTTTTTTCGTACTATGGTTGTGAGGGATGTTCCCCTGTTTAAGCTGAAGCTGCTATTCATATTTTTCTGCAGAAGTTTATAGCATAGGGATAATTGATAAATTCTGTGCTAAACACTGCAACTTTGGCTCTAGTAAAACAGGACCAATAGCTTTTCTTAGTTTCTTACACTGCTTTAAAAATACTCCCCCGTTGTAACAAGGCCTGGATGTTACTGAAAAGCTGTGTGCCAGCTAAATACTTTTTACTGCAAATTTTTAGAAATTGGTTGTGTTGAAGAACAGGAAACAATCTGTGTCTGCAAGGAGCCTGTTCAGTTCCAAACAAGAGTGCACTGCAGTTCCCACTGGCAGTGTAACACCCTCCAGCTCGGTAAAGCTCAGACTGACTCCCCTTGGTGCCTTTTAAAAGAAGATTTTCTATTAAATTCTCTCTCTCAAGACAAGCTGAGAATGGTCTGAAGAGACCAACTGCAACACCAGTGATTACTTCCTACCAGCTGCAACTCATCCTACTACTGGTACTTCACACATTTGGGGTTTTTCCCACCCCTCACTCCTCATGTGGCAGCGTACCCTCACCTTCAGGCTGGTGGTACCTGCCATGCACAGGTGAATCTGCCACACAAATACTACACCCCCAAACTAGGTTTTCCTCATTGGTACAACAAAAGGCTTGTGTGAGGCAGACTGGACATCCTTCAGTGATTACTCATGTTGAACATGTGAGCTTTATCTGCCCTTCCCCAGTGCCTTCTGCCTGAAGTTATACTGCCTGAAGTTATAAAAGGCAAAGTGGGCACCATCCTCTTCCCAGTTCTTCCAATCACAGTTTGTGCTGAAAGGAGAACTAACAGCATCCATTTTTTGGTGAGAAATGGTAAGTGGGTTCCTCTACTATCTCCTGTTCCAATATTTGTAATTTTTCCAAAATGCATTCAAAAAGGTTTTGTGGGGTTTATCTGAGGGTGTGGGTTTGGTTCACAAACAGAATACACCAACAGCCGTTTCAGTGAATTCACAGTCCAGAGGACAATGAGATACCTCATGTATGGAGTGTATTTTGCATGAATGCTGTATTTGTTCATTCTCAAATTTGCAGAGCTAGAAAGGCCAGCCAAAGGCTTGCCAGCACTATTTCTGTTAGATGAACCCCAAGATCTCCTCTGTATTACGTAACTCCCAGAAAAATTCCCTTGTCCTGGAACTGCACAAGCAGGCCAGTTCCTCTTACGCCAACTGCCCGTCCTCCTGCCCTGTATTTGCAAGGTATTCCAGATTCAAGGATGTACTTCCAGACTGCAGCTCCTGGTTCTTAGGGTAACTACGTGTACTTTGTTACATGAAGGTGCCACTTCACACAGAATGATTCTTCCTCTGGGAGGGCTCAACAGCTTCACAAGTGTTCACAAAATGCCTGGCAGCTGCCGCAGTGCTCAAAGGGTAAATCAAATGTTTTGTTTTCTTGTCTCAAAGGCTGGCCTTTCTAAGGTGCTTCTGCTCAACAAGTCACCATGCTGGCCTTGCTCTGGCTCTCTTACAGCTTTGGTTTGACAGCACAAAAGCAGCGCATTAAAGCTCTTCTGAAATGCCTTAGATGCAGCAGAGGACGGAATCAGAAGTGAGCTGCTCTGTGATGTTCAGATCCTACCTAGACAACTGTGAAGCCTGTGGCTCTGCAATATATCCTGTGTATTCTCAGAAGGAAAACGGATACAAATGATAGCACACAATCCCAAGTATTGGTAAGTGAAAGGTGTGATGAAACTACGAGACCTAGATGCATCACTAAGTGGAAAATTCTTTGATTTGGGCAACCTCTGTTAGTATATGCTCCTCTCACTTGAATTTGTTTCCATGTAAACCCACAGGGTCTTTCAATTTGTACCATTAAAGCTCGTTTGACAGGTCTGCTGAAAATACATTTTGAGAAATAGAAGGTATTTACGTACTCTGCAGTGTCTGAGGTTTCCTTCCAAGTCCCTCCTTTCTGGGACACCAGCACACCTATATCAAGTACGATAACTAAATACACTTTCATCTGTATTCTACCTAAAGTATTAATCCACTTTTCACTACACCTTTCCATGAAAGCTGGATCATGAATTGGCAATGAGTATTTACTACCTACCTTCTGCTCAATTGCAGCTTCAGCTACTAAGGAAACTGAAAGCCCTGTCCCTTCCTTTTATGTCCTGAGGGACAGGAGTGGAGTGAGATATGAAATGCATCAAAGGATGTTCAACATAAGGCTAGCTGCAAGTGCCGTGTGGATGGGAACAGCTGTGCAGATGTTACCATGTTGTGTGTGATTCAAACTATGCATGACATTCCAAGAACTGACAGAGATCAACCTCTTCATTCTCATAAATTCACACCCAGGATAAGTACTCTCTCTTTTTTATTTTTAAAAATTTTTCTTTTTGTGCCTGACACACAGGGAGATTCACATCTGGGCAGAACTGTACATGTACAGAACACCTCAGAATAAAAATAAAAGAAACGGTGTTACTAGAGAACCCAGGAAGAAAGTAGGTCTCGACTGTAAGGGCTCACTCCCGAGAGGGCGTGCTGCTGCCGCTGCTGATACAAGTAGTAATATGCTGGGAGGAAAAAACCTAAAAAAAAAAATTCTCACATGCTAAACTAGATTCTACTGACACAGCACCTAAGGGAGTTGTGGTCATTACCTGAACAATATCTGTTCTCATACAAATAGATCCTCTTGGTCCTAAAGCTTGTCAGTAGTAATTCTTCATGGTGACAGGGGATCTTTAAAGTTAGGAATGGAGTCAATTCAAAAGAATATTGAGCCCTTGCTATAAAGCAAAATGTAAGCAATAGGCACAAATAAAAGTGAGGCTGCTGCTCCCTTGCACTGAAACCTCCCAGTCTTGGGGCTCTAGTTTATGTGATTAACTTACTTGACAACAGACACATTTAGTTAGAGGTTGTTAACTGAAATATGGCAGTACTCTGGTTCTTACCTTTTGTCTCTTTAAAATATCAATTAATTTTAACTGCTTTTTAAAACCTGTCATTAGCTCTCCTTTTTGTTTCTGCAGTTTCTTATTTTCTGTTCTTAATTCTTCAATTGTTTTGAGTTCCTGGTTGGCTACATCCTACAATGGGAAGAAAAAGAGAAATGTATTATTTATGAAAGCCATGCTTCAACCAGTGAAGGTAACATAGCATTAGGTAACAAAGTGAAAAACAGCAGTCACACATGACATTTTGGAAAAGAAACTAGATTAATCAAAATATTCCTACATCAAAGCTTAAGAAGAAAATCTCTGAGACAACAGTTCGGTTCATGGGTTGCCTGTGTAGGTTATTAGGTGTGTATGTGTGCTTCTCCCTTGTTCTGAACACATCTAGTTTCATTCAAAAGGGGAATAACAGAAAGGCTGTAACTTTGTTCTGTACATGTCCTTCTCCTGCATAGGCTGCAGTAGCATCATCCGAGATGATAACTTACTGAGCCCCTTGGGGACTAGCTCTAAGTGAACTTTGGGACCACCTGTAAGAGACACAGTTTTCCATAGCTGATCAAACCTTTTGTCTCATTTGAGCATTTCTGAGGGATTACAGAGTTGGAATGTGTTTTCCTAAGCCACTGTACCTTGTTACTTTGCTTCAGTCTGTTCAGCTCTGCTTTATACCTTTCTGCTTCTTCCAGGGCCCTGTTTAAGCGAACCTCTGTTGTGCTCTGACTGGCTGAGGCCTGCTTTTGTACACGCTTTAGATTCTCCAATTCCTATTGAAGAAGCAAAGGATAAAAACAAACATAATGAATGGCAGTATTTTCATGAAACCCATACAGACAACACACAGCAAGGCTTACCCTTGTGAGGTGGAATTGTTTGGCCTGCAGACAGAATCACTCAAAGACCATTAATTCCATAATTAAAACATCCCCTTTGAAATCTTGCAGAGGCATCTTTCTCATCTTTGTTTTAACCTGCTCTTAGAATAATTGTGGCACTGATCATGTCACACCACAGGATTGACTGAAAAACCTTGTATGTTCAGCAAGAAAAAGATGATATTGGTATGTCCACTCTGTGGCAGATTTTGGAATGGGGGACAGTATTTCCAGATGCTTCTCCCCACCTGTTCCTTTTAACTTTTCCCCAGATATTAATATAAGCAATTATCAACAAGAAGTTAAAACAGCCTACTGAAGATGGCTGAGGGTAGTAACTATTTCATCTAGCAGAAAATAGTTCATCAAGTGTTTATGGCAACAATCAAACCAGTTTCCTCTTATCTCTGATGATAGTATTTCACAGTGCTGTAAGGGGGGAATTGAGAAAAAGAGACCAAGATGAGGAACAGAATAATGAGATTAAAGATCAGGGAATACAGATAAAAGACAGAGTAGAAGAAATAAACAATTCTGGCAGAAAGAGCACATCTTGTCATTTGTGAAAAAGAAATAGACTTTCTTTTAAATGACTATCAAATTTTTAGTAATGGGCACAAAAAGATTGTTTTAACCAAATCAGGGTGGACAGGGAGCTTGTTGTTAATCTTTTACTCTGACTGCCTTATTTCTGAGTAACTCCTCTATTTTTTCAACTCTACACCAGCTCTGATGGTGGCTACTTCCAACTTCCACATCACTTATCCAAGAAATACATTCACATGTATACAGGAAAGACACTATGGTGAAGTCAAGACTGGAACAGGTATTTCTGGGAAGCTTTGAACCTTCTCCCAAATGGATGAAGGAAACAGGAGAGTAAGATGTTCTCACCAGTCCTCCAAAATTCTACTGGCAAGCCTGTCTCCTCCAAGAATACACAAAAACCGATGGTACATTTTTATTTTGTCACTAACCTGTCCATCTGAATGATTAAAAAATGATGGGTAAAAGCCCAGCTACTGGGGGAGCAGAGCCCCTCCCTGGAACACGTGAGCATGCATCATCCTACAACGCAGATTCATTTGCTGGAAGCTGAACCTGCCTTTCCACAGGAAACAAGCAGCACAGCATGCAGACCTCTTTGTCTTGTACTGAGACAACAGAGCAGTGAATATGGTCAACTAAATATTTCATGCTATGTATGTTGTTCTGCATTAATATGAAAAGCTTTAGAATATGGCCTTTCAAACATTTAATGTCCAAAAAAAATAGTCTGCATGCAATACAAATTATGTATCAGCCGATCATGTAATTTAATGAAAGAATTCTAATAATTATTTTTGAGCTTTTTGACATTTACTGTCATACATAACAGCTTATCAAGGATTTTTTTACAAGTCATCCAGCAAGGGTCTATTGCTAAATATATTCAACTCCAAGGTTTTCATCATAAAAATGCCCAAAGTAAGTATTTTATTTTGTAAGCAGGCAAGGGTTCTGCCACTTCCTCAATACTTTGAGTAAAAGCTGGATTAATTTTCTCTTTATGTGTGTCTAAGGGGTGTGTAGGGGAAAACACTATGTTCTAAAACATTCCTTTTCACTCTCTGAATTTGCTCCACTGGTCTGGCATGGCTGAGACACTTGAGGATCAGTAGAGGAAGAGACACCAGTGTAACCTACAAGTGTGATACCAGAGAGCTCATCTATGAGTAGCCCTCCCAGGCAGCTTGCTTTCCTCCTAGTAGCCAGCCCATTTTGGATATGGTAGCTGTACAGCAGAAGTGAATGAACTTTTCATCAACAGACATCTCCTAATAATAAACTTTCTAACTGTGACTAGTACAAGAACCATCAGCGTTTGTCTAAGGAATTATGGAAATCGCCATCACAGAAGGCTTTAAGTACAGGTTAAACAAACTGATGTCCACCACGGTTTGGAGACAACCTATCCTGCCTTGGTTTAGGAGAATGGACAAAATGACTTTGCAAGTCTCTCGCCCCATTTCCTGTGTATTGCCATTGGATACTTTTCCTGACAGAATCAACAATTAGGGCACTTATTTAAGGGAGCTTAAAACCTCCAAGTATCTGTGCAAAAAGAATACACAAACTCAGAACACTTTAAAGGGCCAGAACTACATAATGCCAAGATGAAAGCATGCCTGTACAAATGCATAGTATGATTTAATAGAAGCATAATGACACTTTGTTAAGCTGAGTCATGTTCTGGTTTTACCAAATTATTCAGTGAAACATTCTCCTGGTTATATTACATGTACTGCACAATACTATGTCTATTACTTGATTTTGAAGTCAACCTCTCTAGGTCTGAGTAATTAAAGAAAAACACATGCTGCTTTTAGATTAAGTTCCAAACAAACAAAGCTGTGTATGCAGGCCATCTGGTACAACTAGGCATGTATACAATTTTGCATATGTGTCCTACAGCAGGAGCCAGGTTAATTTTAATTCATCCAAATTGGAGCAACTGGTTTTCAAACAGCCATTTTCAAGAACAAAGAGACATCCTTTCCTCTACCTCCAGGAGATTCTAATATAAGGTGCAGGTGTTTTGGGCTTTTTTTGTCAAAATGTTCACCAGGTTCTACAGTTTACAATAGAACTCTTGTTGCCAAAAGTAATTTTTAACGATTAAAACCAGAAAAGTAAAATTTCCCTGTGTTTTTCAAGATTCCTTTGTGACTTTGACAGCCATTTCTGAAAAGGTTGTTTTGTCTCTTCTAGGTCTTTTATAAAAGGACTTAGTTTTAAAATACAGAAATATATGATTGTAGAAGCAGAAGAAAAGCAATTAGCGTAATATATTATTTCTTCCTTTAAAAAAGTGATCAGACCATTTAAAAATACAATTTCTAAAACCATGAGACTGAAACGCTAGCGGGATTATTGGGTAAGAATCTATTAGGGTACAGAGGGTGATTTCATGCAGGTTTTTTCCTTTTGTGAGAAAAATGAAAGAAATATCTGCAATACCTTTTCCAGTGCAACCACCTCTTGTTGTAACCCCTCGCTTTTTTTATTTGCTGCTTGTGACAAAGTTTTGTATTTTTCCATCTGAGAGTGCTGCATGCTGATTGTGCGTTGGAGTCTGCTGAGTTCTTCTTCGCGCTCTTTGAGCTGGGATTTTAAATACTGATTTTCATCATCCTGTTTGACAGTAATTAGCAAAAAAACCCAACTAGATCATTGCAAGGAAGCAACAGTAGGGTAATGTGATGGCAATGTTTTGTAAATAGAAGGGAGTAAAAATATATTTATTGTAGATATGAAGATAATGTTTTCTTAAAATTACGTTCTTTTTAAATGTTTAGATTCTTCATGATGGATTTCACAACTATTTTAAGAAACAACTAAGACAAACCAAGAAAACAACACCAATTTACCAGGACAATACTTTAAAAACCAGTAACACTTTTCTAATTTAATTTTCTCTGGTCTTTTACTTGAAATTGTCTTGCAGCAGTACGTAAAGCAATTTATCACAGTTCAAAGGTTTTGAGAATTGTCTATCGAAATGCTAGAGAGTACTATGAGTAACAGGGGCTCACAGAAAATCTGTGACATTTTTGTGAGAACACTTAAATGCATGCATCATGAAAAATTCTGGGAAAAAAAGACAATATAATTACTGATAAATTAATCCATTATGTTTTAGGAGATTACCTGGTTTTGACTTAAAAGCAAGCTAACGATCTAGGATATATCAAATATTCAAATTCAAGATTCTCTTTAACATCAAGTGAATCCTGTATTAGCTTCATGACCTAGTGGCAATTATATCCCACATTAAGCATTATAATTCCAAGGCATTTTTCTTTTCTAACCTTTTAAACATGGTAAGTGAATACTAATATAGGTTATTTCAGAGATACATTTTGCCCTTCATTTCTTAAGAAAAAGAAATCAAGGCATATACAGAAATGGAGTTTCTACGAGAACAAGTCTTTCTCTCTTGTCCTCTCAGCTCCTAGGAACACGTGCTTCTTGCCTGGGAAATACTCAGTTCCCTGTGACCACACGCACCTCAGAAACTTCCACTTCTTTATATTTAAAGCAGATTTACTGTTTCCTTATAATTGGACTGTGAATTGGAACAAAACCTGGAATCTATCTCAAGGCTTTGCCAATCTGAAATTTTTGTGGCCTCCTGAATGTAACAAAGTTATTTTCACACCAGAGAAACTAGTAGCCAAACTGATAGATGTACATGTAGAATGTGATAGGAGCCGGACAAAAATAGGTACAAGGTTGTCTTCAGTCATCTGCTATAGTAATTGAATTCTGTAGTGGAAGGATGAATTTGAAATGTATTTAAAATCTAAAATGTCTTTAAAATCTAAAGTAACAACTTTCTTCTCATCACAGCATAAAAATACTGAAATGCAGAAGCAACTGTACTGATAAAAGTGAATCACCTCGGTCCTTAACTCTAAATCTAATTGAGAGAAAACATTTAGGTGGTTTGCAATATATTCTTAATGTCATCATCACATTTTAGCCTGGGGACAGGTGGAAAAAGCATTCTGAAGTTAAGAGACCACAGCTAATAGTCATCTAATTGTGTAAAGTGGAAAGTTAGTTCAAAAGTGTTGCTTGATTAGAAATGCATGAAAAATAAGTGATCCCTCTAGCAGACAAATATAAACTATTTAAGCTCTTATGCTTCAAGAGATGTTTGAGCATCACCTGAAAACATACTGCCAGACAGTGCAGACCATAAAACTCACTTGTGGTATAGTCTAACAGTAGAATACCAGCAAAGCTTCACACTGCCTTAATTTCAAACTGATCTGGCCAAATATGTAATTACAAATACAATTCCTTGCAGCAAGTGTAATCCTGAGAATGAAGAAAGCCTGATTTCTGTTCTGATAACAATATTCCACTTAAACTGGACCGCATATCAGTGGTTTCCACACTTCTTTCCACCAAGGACACCCAAAGCACCTGAATAAATTTTTCAAGTTTTTTTATTTCTCATCTGCTCCAAACATCCCTCTCTTCCCCTCACCTAGCTCGGGGCATTACTCATCTGCTTTCTGTATACCAAAATCTGTATTTAACTGCTACTGTATCCTCCTCTT
This sequence comes from Porphyrio hochstetteri, assembly GCA_020800305.1. Taxonomy (NCBI): domain Eukaryota; kingdom Metazoa; phylum Chordata; class Aves; order Gruiformes; family Rallidae; genus Porphyrio; species Porphyrio hochstetteri. Next base: position 5,908,899 of record CM036915.1, on the reverse strand, counting down.
TTCTCAGGCTCTGGAAACACTCTCCTTCCCAGCAGTGATGGCTAGGGCAGTCTGCAGCACCACCATGTCCCTACAGCTGGGGCATGTCTTCACTCACAGTGGTTCTTTCCTGTCTCTAATTCTTCACTAAGTGTATTTTGCTAGCTTTTTAGCCCAAGATCACATTCAAACAGAAATTATTATTTTTGACTCTAAATTTCTAGGACATTTCAATAAGTAGAATTTGAGTTCTTAATTCATGAAAAGAAAAGGTGAAGGAACTCTTGTTGTGTTTATTTGTTAGAGGGGAACCCACTCTGTTCCTACAGATAAGAAAATGCAATTCTTACCTTTTTCCTGCATTCACACACTACACTATCCAGCTCTTCCTGCATAACACGTAACTTTGCCTTAAGAAATCTGATTTTGGCTTCTGTGAACATAAAAAAATTACATTTAACATCCACAGGTACTCATTATTCAATGCAGAAAAGAAGGCATGTAATAGATCACTTTCACCACCTTGTTTTTAAAAACCTACTACATTGTTTATAATTATTAAAGAGAAATAGGCAAATAAACCCCTCAGATTTCTAAGTAAATTATCCAAGTTTCTCATTCCCAGGCAAAGCTTTGTATAGATTTTTCATTTTAACAACTGATCTCAACATCTTTAAAGTGTAAGAGACTTATAGTTCCAAAACTGAAACTTATTGGGAACTGTCATCATATTATGCTACACGTGGCAGCATTCCTTGAGATTGAAGTCAAGAAAACTATACTGTAGGTCATGTTTACCATTTGTGTAGTTACACACAAAGTAGTTGTAAACTGCTTACACGAAGAAATTAAATGTAGACTACAAACCCTTCCTAATAAGTAAATACCTCTCCCAAAGAGTAGTTTATGCTTTTTTTAAAGTACAACTGCTAACGTTATTCAATTAGTAGTTTCAAATGAAATCAACTCAATCAGATGTTTATTCCAAATGGAGTACTTTCTTGCTCTTGGACAGCAAAGAAACATACTACTGTTACGACAAAACAAGCTGTGTCAACACTGTGTTCTTTTTCTCCCTGGTCCCCACCCCTTCCCAGATCATTCACTAGGAATTCCCTCTGAACCTCCACGGTCCCCACCCCTTCCCAGATCATTCACTAGGAATTCCCTCTGAACCTCCACAGGCACAAACACAAAAATAGTATGGGGATCAATCTGAGCATCACAGAATAACCACTATTCACAGTAGGTACAAGTGGAAAAGAATAAAGCAGAGGAGGACTACCTGAAGCTGAACCTGACAGGATAGATGGGTACACATGTTCATTTACTGTAATAGGAATTCTTCTTTTTATGCCATTCACCTTCCCTTATCAACTGTCAATTGCAGTTTAAGTTGTAATAAGTAGGATTTAGGAAAACACCATGAGAAAATAAGATACAGACTGAGGTTCTTCCTTCTGCCACATCCCTGCTAGCTCCTGGTAACTAGTGGCTATCTTGAGATGGAGACCATATTGAAGCCATCAAGTTCAATACTCTTTCATACAATTGTCTGATTTTCTTCATAAAACATATTGCAGTTTGGCATTCACAATATCCTGTGGCAATGCACTGGCTAATTTAATTATGCATTATGTGAAAGAAAAACACTTTGTATAGCTTGCTTTAAATCCAATTTAATGTGGCATTTACTAGTGTTTGCTTTACAAAAAGCCAGCTTTCTCCTTACCCTTACTGTTTTCATTACAGAATCTTTCCTACTGCCCTCAATTTTTTTGTTTTCAAATTGAAGATTCAAATTCAATTTGTTCCATGCTTCCAGTTGCTGCTCTGTGCTCTTCCCTGTATCTTTCCTAGTTCTACTGCCTGGTTTTGAGATGGGGTGTACAGAACTGTGTGTCATACTCAAGATGGGGTAGCACTAATTCTATAATAGCATAATGCTAACAGTACAATGTTTCATTTTCTGTTATCTTCTGAAGTATTTCTAACAATCAATTTGCCTTTTCCACTGTGAGCAAGCAATAAGTTTGTGCTGTTGAAGACATCTTAATTAGTAATAATTAAAGTCCAAGTCAGAAGTAGGTATAATTGGAGTTGGGTTTTTTTTTAATCTGCATTCCTTTGTACTCATTAATGCTGAATATAAACCTCCATCCTATCACTTCACTCAGTACTATGATATTCTTCTACAACACTTCAATATCAGTTTTAACTAACCTAAAATTAGCTTTTTATACACAAATCTCTTTATCAGCTATCCTTTCTTTTTTCCAGATATTTTCTTGTATACTGGACAATGTAAGGTCCCTGATAGGTAGTGGTGTAGTCCTAGAGTGATCTGAAAAAAATGGTTGCTTCTTTTTACCATTTTGTTTCCTCCTTTACTTAGTTATTAGTCCACAGACAAGTTCTCTTCTGTCATAGACAGCTCTATGTCACTAAGAGCACTTACTAGTAACCCTTGTTGAAAATCCAAGAGCACAACTAGAACCAGATCAGTCTTAGGATATGACTATGAGCCAAAATCAGTTTGAATTCTCACAAGAGGTAAAGATAATGAAACAATTAGCTTCTAATTGAACAATTTTAATCACCTGACAAGGCTGATAAGGGGGTGGGGTATCACCTAATAGGATGGTTGTAAGTTATAAAGTAAGCATCAGTGTTGAGATTGTTAAATAAAGAAAGGACATCTGAAAGGTTCTCATATTCTACTGTACAGAATGGGTACCTTCATCTCCTGAGATAGTATGAAGATTAATATGAAGTGTGACAACACATTCAGGTATTATTTTGTTTGTATATGTGAGGGTATACTAGATAAAATTAGAATTTCAGCTTTCTATGTGTCTGTGTGCTTCTATCAGTGCTTGTTACTGCAGAGTTGGTGAGTTATAACCCACAAAAGCAGGCCCTGAGAAAAGCAGTGTGTAAGCTACTGTGTTGACAGAGAAATGTGATGACCTGCGATGAAGTATGTGCAGCCTAAGTCCAGGACAAGCATTGCAAGCTTAGGGAATGGGCAATGCTACGGAGACTTACCAGCATAGTGGCCTAAAAGGCCTAGCCCAGGGACATAAGCCTAAGGAATCCCTTACTAAGAGACTCCCACTACCCTGGGATCAGCCCACTCTGTATTTGGTCCTGGTTGGTATCTACATCCACTTCCTTGTGAAAACTGTAACTGCTCTGGGAGTCTGACACTGCTAGCGTGCTCTGCAACAACTATTTACCACATTAAGGAGGTATTCAGTGTTCTAAATAGTCAATTTCAGATTTAAAAAGCACATATAAAACACAGTAATTTCATTTAATCATTAAAGTTACAGAAACAATTCTCAATATTCTAATGCATGCCCTTTGTCCACAAGATCTGACTGCTAGACACCAGTAATAACTCTTGTAGAGTTACCTTGAATTTATTTGGTGTAAGCTTCCAATACAGTCCAAAGCAGTTTCTTTTTAGTTCAGGAACAAGAACTATAAAAAAATGTATCTGGGGATCTGAACCTTACTAGCAGAAGACTTGCAGAGAGTTACATGAGGTTAGAAATCAAGCTATTACTGTGTTGGCATGAAGCTGTTGAATTAAAAGAGGTTTTAGGCATTTTGCAGTACTGCAGCAAACCTCTGACTTCGTGCTTGCTTTAGCATTGTAAAAACTACATAACCCCACTTTTATCACATCAGAGCCAAGAAGACAGATGTGCATCATGTCTTTAGCTTTACTGGTAAATGCTGCAACCCCCATTCCTACTCTATTTCTAGGACAAACATTAACACACAATTTCGAGTGGGAAAGTATCTAGAAGGTTCTCATTCAAGTACAGTAGCTGAAATATTCCTCCCATTTAAGCCACTTACTGAGATCCACAGCCTTGATCTGAGGAAAGGCTTCTTCCTCTAAAGGCGGAATCTGTGCAAAGGACTGAAGCTCACCTCTTTGGGAACACAAGCTTAGCATTTCCCCAATGAAATTAATCAAACATTATGCACGTATTCAGTATATGTGACCATCTAAATCTCTTCTTACAAAGGTGGAAATGCTTTTTTCCATGATTATTGATATGTGACCTGATCTTCCTCTAGGACTACATAAAGAAAACCTTTTCCTTTAACTCCAGGGCTTTAGAACTTTCCTGGTAACTTCTACAGAAACCCTTTCTTTGCTCCCCAGGAGAGCTCATCTCTAACAGTCAGGAAGTAAAAATAAAAGTGGAGGAAACCTACCTGCTCCAATTTCATTTCCAACACTTGGAATAATGTCATCATCTAGAGGCTCTGGTAAGCCTCCTGTCTCTAGTTTTTCTTCTATTTTGCTTACTGTTTTTGCTAACGAAAAATCTATGCAATCCTTCAGTTCTGTGACATCATCAGCACTTTGTACTTCCAGATTTCTCATTTTTGAGCTAAAAAAAAGGAAACCCTAGATTTTAAATTTATAATACAAAAACAATTTACAAAAATATAGCATATTTTCTATTTTTAATAGTATACAGTTATTTACCTGATGCAACTTCATTGCTTGCATTCATAGGAAAGGGGCATTGATAACATTTCCTCATTTATGTGAGATACCATGACCATATTCCACATAAACAATCACAAGGTTTTACATATTTTAATGCAGGAGGCAGAGAAACATTTTCTATTCAGAAGAATTGTGGTGTGGTCTCATCCAACAACTTCATAACCATAATGGAGTAAAAGACAGAGGAATGTTCTTTTGGCTTTAGCTACTATCATCTGCCTTAAAGCCTCTTATTTTTTCCCCTACACATTAACCCTTCAAGAACTCTGTCCTCTGTAGGAGCTATACTCCTACCTTACTGACACAGTTGCTGTATCGTTATGCCTGGCCTAGCAAACTTCAATGATCCTAGAAGCTAAATACCAAAATCTTCAAAAAACCAAAACATATGTGACACATCTTATACACAGGGTATCTTGGGAGGCATAAGTGACTCCCAGGTACTGCATGACAACCTCAGTCTGACACTGTTCCATGTGCTGCCTCCTTGCAGACAATTTTCATCCTATTCTGTTATTTGTCTGTATCTTGTGGCAGTTGTTATTTGCTCCTAACAGTTTATCTATTTCTCTATTCTTTTCCTCTGTCCAGATCTCCACTTCTTGTTTTACAACTTTGAAATTTTCTCTACAGAACTGAAGCTTTCCAGCTTGAAACCCCTGAAAGCTGTGCTGCTATTGCTGACTTTTGTCCTCTGGGGACAAGTCTGAGGACAAATCAGTCTGCACCACCCAGGTGTGGTGTCTCATCTTGCCTCAGAGGATGTATTTCCCACCTCTATGCTCAATAGGCAGCCTTTCACTGAAAGAGTGAGTTTAAACTCACAGTTTAACAGCTCAAACAGCCTTGAGAGCTGTTTGAGCAGAAAGAAATGCTCTCCCTGTTGTGGTATTAAACACGTGTCCACTAACACGTTTTAGTATTCTATACAAGTAAACTGAGATAGCTATGTGGTGGAGCTGACTGAGAATGGCCAAAAATGTGATACATTTATTTACACACACACACACACACACACACATATATATAACATACATTAATAAAAATAACTTGATAGTCAAAAACATCAACTAAAATATTTTATTACAAACAGAGAGATATAGATATAGATATATATAAAATATACCTTGAAGTTGTTTTTTTCCCCTTACTTCCAGAGTATGGTCTGTTCTGAGCCATGGGCAGGGAATCACATTTCTTCTTGTTTGTTAGCTACAAATGTTTTTCAGAAAGTAGACATATTTTTTTTTATTAGATAGGAATTACTCTTTCCTAGTGTTTTTTGTGCTTTTTTTTTTTCTTTCTTTCTTCTAGTCAGACTCAAGGATACTTCTCAAAATATGCTTTTCAATCTTTCAAAGTGCAATTTTCCAGTTTTATTTGCATTTGTCTTCATCTTGCAACTTTCATGTCTGTATTCCCAAATTATAATACATCCAATAATCATTTGCTTATTCTTGCACATGTACTCATAATAAATTCATGCATAAGCAAAGCTCTCAGCTATCATCAAGACACTAACTATTGGACTGTCAACAGAGTGTATTTATTTGAAAAATGCTTGTACCTTCAAAAACATGCTATTTTTACACATTAATTTAATCTTATAAATTCCCTGTAGAAGGAAGATCTTAACAGTATTTTTGTTATGTTTGCCTAGAGCAACATTCTTCAAAAATTGGCTTTTTTTCTACTGTATTCTTACAAATAACTGAGACATTATTTTGGAAACTTTAGCTCACCTCCTATAAGGTTCAATGTAATTGTAATTAGAGTATTGATTTTTTTCTGAAACTCAATCTCCTTTCTCCATCATATTTCCCTTTCTGTATTCAGTTGTTTTGACTACTTGTTTATAATGACCTCTAGAAGACAGTAGTACTGCCTTTAGTGTTACACTGGTGGAGGAGGGAAGGGGAGAAAGGAAGAAAGGAATTATGTCCTACTGTTTTGCACTTGGACTTCTTAATTTGATGTTCAAAACACTAAACACTTCTATCAATACTTATAGATGAGGAAACTTAGAACACAGAAATTACATGGGACGTAAGGCCACTTAACCAGCAGTAGCACTGAAAACCCCTGTTAAGACTGTCCCTGTGGCACTGCTCGAACATCATTTCCCTTTGGCTTCCCACCCATGTAAACCCCTGGTGTGGCACAGCCTGAAAACCAGAAGAGCTATATAGAAATTATACTAAAAGAGAAATGAACCAGGATAGGTTTGACTATGATACCTTAGCACGTGAGTGTGTAAGAGATGAAACTTCAGGACAGAACGGACCTCTGCAGGGGAAAAAAATAACTATCATGGAACATGTAAACAAAATTACTCTTTCACAATAAAAATTCAACCCCTGCATCAGAATCAGGAGAATAATGTTTTATATGTCTAGAACAAACAATACAGCTGAGGTGGGAACATAACCAAGTTCAGTTACAGATTCAGTCTGAGTCTCTGTCTTTCCATATGACCTCATTTGCTATGTAAATCTGGTGAGTCTAGGGAATTGGATACTATAGTTTGCTTGTGCACCGGAATCTGAATCTGATGTCTTGCGATTCAGGTGATCGCTGCAACTACTGGTTTACCAGATCAATGATTCCCTGTACCAGGGAGTATTGAGCCAGTGCACAGGGTGTTACCAGCTTCAACAAGAGACACTGACAATCCATTACCAAATGTCATCATCAGCTCAGTGGTGAATACGGCTACCTGACATACAAATCCTACATTAAAGGAAAGAAAATGAAGATATAACCCAGTGTCCTCTACAGCCTAAGAGGGAGTGCAATGGTATGCTCTAGTTGTTGTCAAGTCAACTGACAGGAACTATCAAGTGAATATAAATTAAACCTCACAGATTTTTCTCTGAAAATACGTATTAGAAATACTGTATCAATTTTACAGATTAAAAAAAAAAACCCAAACAGATGAATAAAAAGCAGCTTTACTATCTGCCTATTTGGCTGAAAGCTACGCTTCTTAGTAACTGAACTTCAGGTTACATTATTATTTCTAAAATCTGCTGGAACGGAGCAGAAAGTTTTAGCATGCAGTGTACTACTCAGGTCAAGTTTCTTGTCTCATATATAGAATTTCTTTGCTTTTAGAGTGAGTTATGTGAAGCTATGTTATTGCACTGAAAGGCTACCTTTTTACTACCTTTTATAATTTTTTTTACTTCAAATAATCTGCTGATTTATAAAAGACCTGAAATAAAATTTACATTTCAGGCACATCAAGTCACTTCAATTTTTTTGTGTCCAGCTGATCTGAGCAAATGTTTAAATCTTGCCTTTAAAAATTTCAGACATCCATTCATCAACAAGAATTATCTGCACAAAGCTCCAGATTTTATTAATCCAAAAAAAAAAAAAAGGAGAAATCGTCTGTGTGTGGTTGGCAACAGACTTCAAGAATAGGATGATTAGTTTTTGTCTGTTTACCCTATTTTCCTCATGCTTCCTCCCTATTGGCTAGTTTTAGGAGCATGTGGAAGGTGAGGATTTGCTACCACAGAAATAGCAGTTTTATGTTACTCTGAAAAATATGAAAATACAACACATTCTATACTCAAGAAAACAATCATTCCCTTTCCATCAATAGACTGTTCTGTTCCTACTATATCTGTTGTCTCAGGGCCTTCTTTAAAAGAAAAATAAAAAAAGCCCAGAGCCCCTCAGTGTTCGTTAAATGCCTCAAACCTGTTTAACTGTAATAGTTTCTTTCCTCTTCCCCATACATGACAACCCATCTTTAAAACCTTGTAATACAGCCCTATAGTTTTTTGGTCAGTGAAATCCTGACAAGGTATACAAATAAGTAGCGAGAGGATTGTGGCAACACTGAAACAGAAGCTAGTGTTTAACAATTCCATCTCTGCATGTAAACACGAGGTGCATGTGCATGAGCAAACCCTTTGTGTTTGCTAATCCTATTGAAAGCCTATAGCATGCTTGCCCATGCGCGTACGGTTCCCATCGCCATGAGCCTGGCAATGCTCTCAAGAGTGAAAGTGTAAACAAAAGCTGATTTCAATGCGGTGTCACTGGAGCTGCTTTGTCTCTGTGTAATTCAAGCTTCTCCACAAAAATTATGCTATAGAACTCTCAAACACTGTATTTTAAAATACATGCTGACTTGGAGAGTGACTTAAATATTTGGTGCCTTTTTTTACTTCCCTCATTTTTTCTCTTTACCTGCCTTGCCCCCCTCACCAGTACTACCTCTTTTTTTTTTTTTGCTTCAGTTTCTGCTCTTCTTTCACGTTGCCTTAGTGTTCTTTCTCCTTAATGAATCAATGGAAATTTCACATGGATATTTCAAAAATCTCTCGAGTCCTTTCTTTAGATTTATGGTCTATCTGCTTGTGCAATTTTGAAAGAAAAATTTTCTTTAATTAAATATTAAATACTTGTAACTAATCTAATTGAATGGCCTCAATGTTCACTCATGGATAATAAGTGTGCCTAATTCCTACCACACACTTCCCTACAGCATGGGATTTAAATTCTTCTCTCAAATAAATGTCTAACAGAACACAGACTGTGGTTGTTTTTAAGGTGTTTTAATTTATGTAGGTAATTGGTAGATCACTTGCTATACTGACATGCTAATTGCCAATATTCTTTAAAATTCTTCCAGCACCCCCATTTATTTCAACTGCATACCAGCAAAGCTCTTAACTCCCTTTTTGGGGATGAATTTTCTCATCATGTTACTTCATAAAACAACCCTGTAACACAACTCCAGTTTGAAGCTGCTTAAAAATCTTCTGTTTACTGTTCAAAATCCATCAAACAGAACTTAAAACTAAAGCAACATCCAGAATTTGTTTCCAAAGTATGGTTATACTGACAACAGATGGAGTTTCTTGCCTCCTCCTGACTTATGCAGCTTTAAAATAGCTTGGGAATAATTTTAACTATAGTAGCAAACTTTTGCTGATATAGCCAGGCTTCTATCACAGGACTTCCTGTCACACCTTTTTGTGTACTGAAAAACTCTTTCACAATCATAAAAAAAATACCCTCACTTTTTATTTTCGCTTTTACTCTGCACAAAAGTAATTATTTCATCATCCCTAGCAGGCTTTCACACTTACTATTTCAAAACTGTTTCCCAACTGCAGTTTAACATTTGATGCACCTTGTAGTTTGGTCCCATATCTTTGTTACCCAGATGAGAAGCATCATAAATTGAGGAACCTACCAGATGAGATCTTTGATAAACTCTGTATTTGTCTCTCTTAAAATCACCTACTTGTTGTGCTATTGATGTACAAATCCTTGAGCGACTAAGTAAATAATAATGCCCCTGGAATAACTAAGTAAATACAGCTATGTATCCACTCTAAAGCTAATGAGTTTGATTGTGCAGGCCAAAACGCACAGCTGTGCATACGTACAGCACAAAGGTGTATCAGCCTCAGAAGTGTAATGATAGCCGAGTGCCAGAGGGTGGCAGCTGAACGTTTGTCTGTCTTTTGGTTTTGTGTTTGGGGTTTTTTTACAAAGCACTTCCTGTCCCAGGAACATTTAGGCCAAGTTAAGTGTGAACCAGTATCTATTCCTCTGCTTTGTCAGCTGAACTGGTTAAAAACCATCTACTGTTTTGTACTGCAGAGAGACCTGTTACCTTACCATGCTTTATTCAGATGTCAGCACTACTCAGCATCCTGACAGAACATTTCAGCAAAATTAAGACTTCTTTGAAATAACAAGGAACAACACTTCCTTAGTATTGTTTCAAATAATAGGAAAAAAAATTAGACTCCACCAATCCAGTATGCTGCAAGGATAGATAAAACAGGAGCCTGACTAGGGCGCGAGTCAGGATGTGCAGGGTAAGAGTGAAAGATTCCCATAAAATTGTATGCAGCAGTTGCAAAGCACATACCTCTGTCTCTCATCTTCACTTGACTTAGTCTGTACTGAAACTGGTCTAGACAGTATCTTCTGTTGGCCTTTCTTTATATAAAAAAAAAGTCAATATAATTTGTTAAATATTAAATATGTATTTGTAAATCACAGATCACAACAACTATAGTCTGCTACAGAAGAGAATGGAAACTAGTGTATTGTGGAAAAGAACTTCTCAAACACATGACAAGATGGCTAAAAATTAAAATGTCACTGCTGCCCCCCCAACATTTATTTCTGCTCCACAACGTGTAATTGCCTTTTGCCCATCATCTGAGATACTCCCTCCTTTTTTGATGAAACACAGGAGTAGCAAGTGCACAGCAGGTGGGACAAATTTTCAGTTTTCCGTATTACAAAATAAGCCTTAAAAATAAATCTCTTTTCATGTAGTATGAGTGTAACTTCACACTGATACGCTCTACGTATTTTAGAGAACAATTCAGTCTGAATGTTAGGTAGCTTCTATGTTGCTAAATTACAGTTAGAAAGCATAATCCAGAGCAAAATGTAGTTGTCTTCTTTGGTGTTCTGGGGGGTTTTGGATGTTTTTAAACTTAGACTGTTTCTCTTTTGTTGTTAAATATGTATCTGCAATCTGGCAGTACCATGTGGTATATTAAGCGTCCTGAGAATATTTGATCTTTGTTGTATTTAGAGAAGGGGGGCAAAAAAACCTCCAAATGAAAAAAGAACTGGTTTTGTTGTTTTTGAACGGAAAGAGACTACATGCTATTTTGGACACTTCATCTGCTTCTGGTCAAATGACAAGCAGTTAGCCTCAGCTTATCACAGCTCAAGAGGAGAATGTTTTCACAGGACATACATAAATGACTTTTCATCAGTAGGAAAAGTGCATACAACTACAGCTTTCCAAAATACTTCATGTGTTTTTTAAGCTTTATTTATTGGAACACACTTACAAGGAATATATCTAATATGCAGAACACCTTCTCCAAACTGTTTTGGATATAAAGCTTACCTCCCCTGTATTTTTGTGGGTTTTTTTTTTTAATTTATCCAATTTTCATATAAAAACTTGACTCTTTTGGGTAGATAGCTACACCAACATTAAAAGAAAATACTTAAAATAAACTGAGCTCTTTTATCTGTTTTAGGCAAGTTTCCTCCTTACTACCTATTTTCTATTTATATTGCTTATTCTTACGATTTCTTTCAGCTTGAACAATGCAGGTCGTATTTTACGAGAGATGATTGCAACACTATCTTTGTTTCAAGTTGTTGCGTTTTTTTTAATTTAAGACATAAAACCACCTACAGATACTTTTCTTAAATATAATCAATTTTTTGTGTGGTTTATATGTAAATATCTGAACAAATACTCATCTCTGTGAGCACCTATCTACCTGATGAAATTATATAAAAAACTATTTTTTGATGTGTTTTAGTAGAAGTTTACAATTTTGGAAAAAACACCCAAAACATTAAAAGCTTAGATTGCATTTGAAACAGAAAATACTTTTAGCGGTCATGATCTAAATTTCTTTTGAAACTTGACCTGTGTGCATGTGAATTAAGGCTAAATTATGTAATAGTGCATAACCTACTCACCATTAGTTCTTCAGCCTGACGCACCAGTTTTTCTGTTTTTGCTGCTAATTCTGCGTTCAGTCGCCTGAAAGAATGCATGTTGCTGAGGTTTTTGAAAGATTTGAAGGAAATAAATGAAAGCATGACAGTATCTCTGCCTGAACTAAGTCAATTTTACTAACTTCTATAAAGGAACTCTGAAATATATATACTTCAAGGTATTAACAAAGTTATGCATCAACAATTTCCTGGGTTTCTGTCAAATCAATAGTAATAAACACCTATGTTAAACAGCAAAGTTTAGACTATAATCCTGAGAGGTAAAGGATGCCCTTGGGTCTGGCCATGTCATTGCTTAATATATGTTTTACATCTTTATTATTTAACACAGTCCTTACCATAGATCTACTTAGAAACAGTGGTTTGTGTATGATTACATGATCACATAATTAAAACGTGTTGCTATACGTATGTACAGGTTAAAATAAGCTTTGTGTTCTGGCATGCTTCACTTCATAGCTTTTCACACAGCGTGACTGTGTTTGAGACATGGCTTCCTGTACATCTCCACCATTCACAAGGGCTGAGAACTGTCAGGTAACGGCGCGGTACTTTTAAACGTGCTTTCACTGCATTTGTCACAAGCTTTAGAGCTTTCGAGGTTTTTTTAACAAGCTTAAGCACTGAGATATTCACAATGTAAAAATAACGTCAGTGTTTTACACGAAGCAAAATCCATCCAGTGGTGCGGGGCTGAAGCGCGGCCTAGAGCAGCGCCCAGCCTGCCCCAGTCGCCCGTGTCAAAGGGCGGCAGGAAGGCTGTTCCGCGCCGGGGCAAAGTTAAACCGTTGCTCTTGGTACTCGCATCTCTACGCTTTGGCAGAACTAGTTGGGAGACTCAGATACAGGGGATTAACTGTAAACTCCATTAGGACAGCCAGCAGCGAGCCCGGTAGCGCTGAGGTGACGGGGCTGGCCGCCGCCCCGGCCATCTCCTTACTTGTATTCCTCCTCCTTGGCCAGCAAGTCGCCGCTCACCACGCCGGTCCCCGCGGCGGCGGGCGGCAGGGGGCCGCCGGGCGGTGTCCGCACCTGCAGCGAGGAGGAGTTAGCGTGCGGAGTGGGCAGGGCATGGCCATCCTGCCCAGTGCCCCTTCCCGCCGACCCTGCTCGTCTCCCCGTGCCCGAGCCGCCGCCTTACCCGTGGCAGGCTCCCGCCCCGCCGGACCCCGCTGCCGCCGCCCGCCGCCATTTTGTTCGCGCGGAGGCTGCCGAGTGGCGTCGCCTTCGCCAGGGCAACCGGCAGCGGCGTGGGGGTGGTGGCTCTGCCTCCGTCCCCTGCTCCGCCGTGGGGCCGAGGGACGGCCGCCGTAGCGGCTTGCTTTCCTCTTCACCCTGTCCCGTCAGGTCTCCTGGCACTGCAGGGTATGGAGGGCAAGGATAGGTCAGACGTTTCAAGCCTTGCCAGGTGGAAGGAGGAAGCTGAACCCCTTTCCCTCACACAGCTTGGTGCCAGGGTGACACCGTGTTAGGACCCCCATAACAGCAACTGCAGCCGTGGGCATGGGGACAGGACCCCAGACAAGAGGCCAGCGATCAGCTGGCTCCTGGGCCACTGGGGGTTGGGGTGAGGGGGAACTGATAGGGTCTGACGTGGCGTTACACTTACTGTAATAAATGTTTTTTATATCCCTCCTGTGCCAGCCTTTGGGCCTTGCTGCATGTTGTCCTGCCGCCATCCCTTCCTTTCTGTGTATTGAAGTTCCAGGCTTCCAGCATTACAGCAAATGTTCCACCCAATTCACAGCTTTTTTGTGCTGTCCTCTCTCTGCATTTTCTGTGAGTGGTGTTAGCCTTGTCCTTTGCCACGTGTTTGAATCTCTCTGATATTTTCATCCTTCACGCCCACGCTGTTTGATTTTGCTGCATTTATCCTTCCCTGTAACCCACTAGCCCGTTCCCTCTCACATCCGTTGCTCTTCCACTCACCCGCTTATTCGCTCTGGTTTCCTTTCCCAAGTTTCTAACAGATGCTGCCTCTCCATACACCAGCTGTCCCACCGTCCTGTGCTCATACAGGTAGCTGGGTATCTGTATAGCAAGGATAATACAGTTCTATATCCTGACTTTCATGGACTGTATATAGCTTTAATGCAGAGATTTGAACAGGGGAAATTAGAAGGGCTTAGCTGACTGGAAGTAGAAGGTCTGTGCGTAGTTGAAGGATTTCTGCAGAAGTATTAGTTGCAAAACAGAAGAAATGCTTGGAGGAGATTAACTTTCAGCACTGAGACATGCAGTGTAATGGGATAAACGGAGGTGAAATTAAAGACAGGACAAACATGATTAGTGGAAGGCAAAAAACAGAAATATCAGTATAGAAAATGAAAGTGCTACCAGTAATGTGGATACAAAAGTATTAACACAAAGGGGGAAAAGACTGAGCCTATGAAAAGAAGTTGTGAACCTTTTGAAAAAATCATCAGCTAAGAAGTCAGTCCATTACAGTTTTTTTTTTTTTTAAACTAGTCAGACTAAAGAAGAGCAAGAGGTTAATGGCAGCCTTTCAAAAAAAAAAAACCAAATATACCCCAAACCCACTCTTTTAGTTACACTTCTGATTTGGAGAAACAAGAAAGGGGAAGATAATAGTAGAAATCAAACCTCCACAGGAGGAAAGATGGATTTTGTTAATCTCTTATGGTATCTACAACTTATTTCTCACTGAAGTGTGGTTTTGGAAACCTCTCTAGTGAGTTTTAGTGAGGTTCTAGGGGATTTTAAGAGAAACAGAGAAGCTAAAGAAGGGAAACAAGGTTGGCAGGATAAAAGCTACGAGGAGTAGAAACATGCTTTTTCCAAACAGTAACAAATACATTTTTCGAAAGAAAAGTATTCTTTATTTATGCAGAAATAAACTATAAACTTAGCAATATTCTTACTGTTTTTAAAGATCTCATCCATTATAGCTATAAGATCATAACACCCTAAAATGCCAAAACTATTAGCTAGAGGATCTCTGCTAGTTAGATACCGAGGCAACAAAATCACTGGTTGAGATTAGAGAGATTAGAGCCACTGGTTTTCTAGCCAGCTTTTAGCTAAATCTTAATAAACAAAAGAGGGGTAATTTAATATATCATAAATTATTAAATATGTTAACAAACACAGCAATGCAAAGTTCTTTTCGTTTAGAGGTCTCTGGAAATTATAACATACATATATATTAGGATTGCAGATTTGCACAATTTTAAGATCCATGACATGGTTTAATTGAAATGTTGTATCAACTGGATTTAGAATTCAACTACCTACATTTGAAATAACACCAGAAGATTAGTTTGTATAGTTAAATATTTCTTATTGAACTTTAAAGTATTTTTACAGAGATGTAGGAAACAGAAATAAGAGATTGTTATATTCTTGATCGTTTACTCCATTAAGGTTTTATCACTTTAAAGTTGACCTGATGTGACCTTAACAGTTGTGGTTAATTCTCTAATACATAGTTGGTAACCGGGTAGAGAATAGGCTTATATTAAGAGATGACAACCAATAGCAAGATACACACAGAGCTAGGAAACTTTATCTCAGTATTTATCTGGAGGAAAAGAAAGGGCATTTGAAAACATAGAATTGGTATGGTATAAGATTTATCCAACATTCTTTGTTAGCAAGTTCTCATTCTCCATTTAATAATTTTTAAAAAGTTGACTCAAACATTATGACTATAAAAGTGTATATACATCAAATCAGATCTGGAAATAAAACAGATTGATGTTTGTGATTATGAGCTGTACTTGGTACCTATTGCTTGGGACCTCCATGGTTAGAGTAGCATATCATCATTCTGTATTTTCCAAGTGTTTCAGTTTTTCTTTGAGGTTTTTGTTTGGGTTTTGGGTTGGCTGGTTTGTTGGGTTGGGAGTTTTTTTGAGGTTCCCAGAATATCATGACTCTATTATAGACTGCAAAGTAAGTGGTTCATTGCATTGGCATTGTTGCTCTCACAGCAAAGAGGAGGTAGATCACAGAACAAAAGAGCTCAAGTAGTATAGCTGGTAGGAGTTGTTCAGGACAGAAAGGTGTGCATGGCTGGTATCACGTTAGAGTAGCTTATTGCAGGAAACTGCTGAGGATAAATATATGGTGTTTACCTTTGATTAGAGCAAGGACATGCATTATTCAGTTGTTATGTATAGCCCTCTTCATTCTGCAGGCACAAATTTTGTGACCTCCCTTTCCTCCCCAATAAAAAATATAGAAGCATGAGATTTATACCTTAAGCTATTTTCTTTGCACTTCTAGACACATTTTTTATTCATAGTATCTTCTTATTGGCTTAAACGTTTATTATACAGACTATTCCATGCTTCTCATAGAAGTTGTGACATTCAGTAGAGGCAGCAGCCAGCATTGCAGGAAAGGACAGAATTTCACTGTATATCACATTATTTGTCAGAAACAGGGGAACAATAGTGCTATGTTGCAATGTTTTCTTCCATAAAATCACTGCATATGTATAAGGCCAAAGAGGTAACAGCTGATACCCTTACTCAGGTTTTTGGTGGTTGGTTTGTTTTGGTTTTTTAATAAGGCCTGTGCTAAACAAATGAATAGCATCATATATGTGCAAAAATGCTTACCATTTTTAGACTAAGAATCATGTTAAGGGTTATATATTGTCTTTGGTATGTAGTAGAGCTAAATTCAATAAAACTTAAACATAAGAGAGAGGCCTGAAGTAAAATATTATCTCGGTTAATTTCACCTCAAAGATAGAAGGAAGGGTAGAAGGGAGTCTTTTACAGGACTGGCTGCTGCTTGCTGTACCCTCCATTCTGGAAAGGGATGCTTCACTGAGGCAGTATAACACAAAGTGTGTCATTCTTCCTTGTATGCCAATTTATTTGACCAGGACAGTCTGTATTGCTTAGATTCCCTTGCTCTTGGTTAAGTAGTCATGGAGAGACTGTTTACTGCACCACTTTTACACTCTCAGGTCTGAACGCTGGTATTTTTCTTAGTCAACAGCCATGGTTTTAGGCACAAGCATCCAAAGCAATCCAATCCAAACTCAAAGTTGTGTTACCACCAGGGCTGCCTCCATGGCCACAGTGTGCCGCACAGCACTGCCATTCTCCTGGTCCAGGTGACATAAGCTGCCGTTCACACTGTGCCTCTTATCAGCATGCTTCACTAGCAGGGCATGCACAGGGAGCCTCACACAGAACAAAAACCACAGCCTATGCAGGCTGAGCCCAGTCATAAGGAAATAAACCAGAGACAGGATGACTGCAGCACTTGCAGATGAAGGCAGAGACTTTAAAGGTAGCAGGCAGTTGTTTATTTGTTTACTTATTTAGTCCAAATGTACCAGAGAGGATGTGCAACTTGCATCCAAATCATATCTCTAACCTAAGCAAGTGTAACAATTACAACCCCTTTACACTTGAATAGTTTCCATACAGTAAATTTCTGCTTCATTTTTCATTTTTCTAGTTCTGATTTCCTGAAGGGGAGGGAGGGAAGAAGCAGGATTTTGGAATGAATTGTAGGTTTAGTACTTCCTGAAAACTAGGATATTTTTAGCTTAGTTTGGACTAGATGATCTTAAAAGTCTTTTCCAACTTAATGCTGTGATTCTATGGTTCTACTTTTTACTTAAAACAATACAACTGCTATTTCATGTTCCTATTGGGTGGAGTGGAAGTAACAGCTAAACTTGAATTCACAAAAAAAGCAGACTAAAATACATAATTTTTGTACAAGAATAGGGTAAACCCCAATGTAAACTCACATACAGCATTTTCAAACAGTAGTGGAGTGGTAGGATGTAGACAATGTGCAGCTATTAAATCAATAATCCAGACATGGAGGGAATTCCCCAGACAGCTGTTGGATTTTTCCCCCTAATCAGTAATAATAATCCAGTGGTGTTTGAAATGGCATGATTGTATATTGGAACATATTTTTTTTTGCTGGTATTTTCTCATGCATCTCTAATGTCTCCCTAAAATACAGAGACTACCAAGTTTTATTAATTGCTGTGTATTTCTTATGAAAAAGCTGCTAGCTCTTTGGGTATGTGTAGTTTGTAAAAAGTCTTTAGACCTTGCTGATAAATATCCTAAACTGGTTTACCTTAAGTGTATTGCCTGATATCTTTTGTTTTCTAACAGAATGATACTGATGGATGTTAGTTGCTTGTGTCAAGTGTTGTGTGGCAGAAGTTAGGGAGGTGTGTGGAAACTGAGAAGACAGATTTAGAGGGACAATAGATTTTGAGGATGGGCAAGTGACCTAATAAGTCTCTCCCATCTCATATCTCCAGATTTGCTCTCACATGGATTTCAGTGCAATGGAAATGTTCATTCTGTTTCTAGTAGCTGTGTAGACATATTCATTACCTGGTTTCTAGACTAGTTAAGTTTTTTTGTGGGGGTTTGGGTGGGGATTCTTTAGATATAGCTATAATCAGATACTCAGGCTATCCAGATAACTGCCATTTAAAAATGCAAACATTTTTCTTTGTTCTTTTCTGCTTTGCTGTGCTATTGGGGCTTACTTACTTCAGTGTCATCCTTCCTAACCTAATCCAAACAATAACCTTGGCTCAACCATTTAAACATATTGAATCCCCAACCAGAGTAGTTTTCCCTAGTAATACTCTGATTACAGCAGCTTTTATGTCTGAACAGGAAAGGACCTTAAACACTAAATCTCATCAGCGCTGTAAAAAATAAGTGGTGAGCATCAGTCACATTTTCTTGAAATACCACAAGTCTTTCTTGAGGCCTAATCCTTTAATCTCTGGATTTTGGGCACTTCTGTTCTGATTACTAGGGATCAAAAGGTTTGGCAAATACTCTTCAGACCACTTTTCAAAGTGGCCACTGTAATATTACCAGGTTGTTATGACAATTGTATAATTTTCCACTGTAGTAGTAGGTGGTATTTTTTGAAAAAGCAGAGAAGTTAGTTTATCAATTCAACAGTCTGCTGCATTGAAAATTAATAGAAAGCACATGGTCCTCCAGTACAGGGGTTCAGAGGATTTCAGAACATGGCAATGTCAAAATAAAAGGGAAATATCCTCCACTGATGGTGGAAATTCCACCTACTGTGTAAGACACAACATTTTCTAATGGAAGGTACCTTTATAGGGCTGATGCAACATACACAAATGCTGTTCCCAAAGCTACAAAATAATAACTCATTTTACTGGGACTAGAAATCTTATACCATTTCCTAACTGAAATACTGTCATGTGTGAAGTTACCCTTAAAAAATAAAGAGTAAAAGAATTTTGCATGCCATCCATAGACCAAAATCAGCCCCTTAGACCCTACTCCCAGATAGTTCTGTCAAACACTGACCAGACTGTTCTGCAAGTACACAGGATTTTTTCTTCAATGAGATTATTTTCTCATCCTACTTCAAACAAAGGCTACCTAACTTGAAACAAACCAGTGGCTCCTCCTCCCCAGGGATCATTTTACTTATTGCAAACTAGAAACAAAATTGGGCTAAATATTTTTCCCTGTATTTGATCACTGAGACTTGTCAAGACTGTCACTTTCCATGTTACATCTCTAAAGAAAACAACCCCATCACACTTAAGTTTAGAAGAGGTCACAGGCAGCGTTTAAGAAGAAATCACTTTTCAACAGAGACACACTATTGACAGGGCAGATTTTGATTTTTAAAAAACCCAACTTGTCACCTAGGTGCAGAGCCCTGTACTTTGCAAATACAAATCTATCCATGCCATTCCTGTTCATCACAGCCTTCATTACTGTCCTGCATTTATTGTTCCTGTCCATGCAGTTTTCAGTACAAAATTGAATCGTGTATTTAGTACCAGAACTCCAAGAGCCTGATACTATTCTGGTCTTTTCATGAATATTTTATTGCACAGGTGCGTCATCACTTGTATCCAGTTCCTCTTTACTTGGAAGATTATGGTCTGCTACATAGCATAAAACTCACTTGGAACACACTTCTCGATACTGTTACTTTCACAGGGCTTGCCACATTGTATATTTGAGTGTGTATATCAAGGGTGAATGCAGATGAGGTCTGTTGCTCTGTTGACAACACCACAACAGATCTGGCTGCCTTTACTATCAACTTGCATATTGTTACTAGTTTTTCATTTAGTAAAGAGTAAGACATAATGATTCTAAAATATTCAATGAATGTAGTGTGGCATCACCAAGCAAATTAGTTTTATGTAACACATACAAACAAGATCTAGCATTTTAAATGTGTCAATGTTAGCACTCTATGTTAGCCTTAAACTAGAATAACACGTTTTGGCATTTGTTTGTTCTATGTTGCTTGATAAAGAAATGCTAATTCAGTGTATATTATCAGTTCAGCCCTTGGATTCCCTGCTATTACCTATTGTCCCTTAGAAAACTTCTTCCACTATAATAAAATGGGTTAAAAGTTACATTACATGTCCCTGTGTAAACCGCCAGCATGAACATGGTTGACTTGTTAGTGTATTAAACTGCACTGGAAAATTATTTCAGCTTAGGGAGGCACAAATTTTTCCCTAACTGTAGTAAAAGTTGTGTAGCTCAGTGTCAGAATGTTAGGTTGTTATTTTCTTCATGCTTTCGTAAACAAATGCCAACAGTGATTGTTGTTATTGCAGAGCCAGCAGAAATTTGTAGGAGTTTTCTTTTTGTTGTTCTATCACAGAGAAAAGAGATGCTACCTTAAAAACAAATGCTTGATAGCTTTTAAAAATACAAGGCCTAATTTTTAGGCATGCTGAGCCCACACAATTGCCACTGAAGTCAGTTCTTGCTGCAGGTGCCCCACAGCATTCTAAGGGATCCCTCAGATTCAATTGAGATCCAAGTGCAACATTAGGGAAGGTCTCTGATGTGAGGCTAGCCACCAGGAGAAGCACGGGGGGGGTTTGTTTTCTATACATGATCTCACACTGGACTGAGTCTTTTTGAAAGGTACATATATTGTGTTCATAAACTTTGGCAAGGTATTGTCACAGCAATCAGCTTTAGTAGCAATGTGGAAGTTAGCTTAAACCAAAGCAGGACTTCTCAATGAAATTCCTAACTGAGATTGTCATAAACTTATGTCATATCTCCAAAATGGTGACTTCACTTCCATGAAGCTCACCTGCCTATCATTTCTTAACCAGGCTGAATGAACATCTATATTGTAGATGATAGTCTTAGTGCAAACTTCAAGTCCAAAAGTGCACTAAAAGCCCCACACAACTGCTGCTGTGTAACATGAAAAGCTGCTGCGCTCACTGTAAAGGCATTATTTATAGAGGAAGTCATTATCTCCGATGTGAATTTTAGTCTGACAACAAACATATCAAGATATTTTTCTTAGGGTCTATCTTGTTAAAAGTAATGTGTGATGCTAGTCATATAAAGCTGCTGAAGTCAATTAATTTTTCTCCTTATTTTAAATATTAGGAGGTGAATTAGCTCAATTAGAAGAGGAAGAGTTTAAATTTGAAATCACTTTAAGAAGATATTGGATACAATATAATAATCTTAATATTGTTTAATTAACTAACTATTAGCAGAGTGGGTTACTCAGTGGGTTACTGAGACAGTATCAAGGTCTGATGTGTTTGCTCACAACACTCCTGTTTTCTGTTCTCTTGCTGTATAACAAATTTGCTGTAGGCCTGAGTAACTCATATCTGTTCTGCTGCTCCATTCACTGGCCTGAGGTACAGTAAAATTAGTGCCTGCCCCATGTGCAGAGGAAATCAGGGAAGGAACTTTCTCTATCTGATACGGGAAATGATGCTAGAGATCATACAAACTAAGGAAAAGGAAAACAGATCCCCAGAAAGGGTTGTCAGAGCTCATTGAGCCTTGATGCGTGATCTAAAGAAAGAGTCTCCAAACTCAAACTGGGACAGCAAAGGGACAGCTGCTGAGAGACTGGCACATCAGTTGTGAAAGACCACTGAACAGAGGTAGTGGAGGTTTGTCTGATGACTGTCTTTCAAATCAAGCACATGAAAAGACAAAGAGAAGAAATCACTTAACCAACCAGTGGGAAATAAGACCTGGAAATTTTTTGTCATGTATTGCTTGTGAAAGAGGAAAAAAACCCCAGGTAATGGCAGTGAAATTTAAGTTCCTTTTTCCTTTTTAATCTTTGAAGTCAGTATAACATGAACAGCATCGTGCATCCTTTTCCTGTGCTACTCTGGCACCATGAATAAGTGCTGACCTGCAGTAGAGAAACCTCTTCCACTAAGGTTGTGGTTTATTTTTTATGCAGCTTTTCCAGTTGTGTTGAATTAACCGTAAAGCCGCACATACTGTTACCTCATGCCACATATAATTGTGTTTTTCCTTATGTGGTCAGCTGTCCAATAGAAACTGAAAATAACCTACATCTTCTATGGGCTGTGTTGAACAACCATTAGATACATCCTGACCACTTGTGTGTCTGAGCATTCAGTGTTTTGTAAAGCAGTGTCCAGGTTTGTGCCAGTGCTATCTGACAGTGGCAGTTGTTGATCTGAGAGGGCAATGCTGAAGAAAGCACTACTTATGTAAAACTGAAAAGTTTTTCCCAACTTGTATAGTATTTTTGTAGATCTCATCTGACAACAATTTCAGTTGTGTTGAATGTTTATTCTAACGTTGGAACTCTGTTTCAGGGAAGTGGTTAAGCTTATATATCATGCTAAGCATGTGCACTGCTATCCAACTATGTTGCTGAATCAGATTTGTGAGTTTGTTTCATCTCCTTTTCAATGGAATTGATCTATCTTCTGAAACACTGATCACGCCAATCAAAACATACTTATTTTTCCAGAAAGACATGCTAGTTGAGTTAGTATTTGCCTTGAAACTTTGGTTTCTTCTGGCAGAGGGAATAGTTTAAATTGTGTCTGGGCTACCGTAGAACAAATTTAATAATGAATATACTAGAGATGGGAGAAGCATATCTAGCATTGTTTGGTCTATGGTTACACTGTACTGTTTGAGATTAGTAAGATTTCTTCTTTTGCAGTAAATCTTTTCCTAATGTTTCAATCCACCAAAGTACTTATTTAAATTAGTAACATGTTATGAAACCATACTGCCTCTTTCCAATTCTTTTAGAATTTACTTTTATACATGAGCTTTTTTCAATGAAAAAAAAAGGTTCATGTTAACTCTTTCCAACTTTACTGCCCCACTTGTCTTACCTATTTTTCAAGGTTTTCTATTCTGTATATGATTTTTATGGCAGAGATCATGATGCAGGGACCACCGTTGTGACTGATGCTGTGTGGTCTGGAGTCTTTGCAGTACACATTGCATTAACACAGACCTGAGCTCACTAACTCAGCTTTCCACTTGGGCTGTAGTATTTGTGTCTAGGTGTCTTTAAATTTTACTTTTAAAATGTCTCGTTACCACCTCTGGTTCAGCTCTATCAGAGTACTAGTCTACACACAGTTCATGCAACAACCAAGCTTTGGTATTCTTGGTAAACTAGTTTTCAGCCATTCATCACAAAACCAGATAAAATAGTGGCAGAAATGGTAAGAAATTACTTCTTTGGTCGAGGGAGAAAAACTGAAGAATGGAACCCACGTTTCATTATCTCAAACACCAGAGAGTGCTGATACTGTGAATCAGTTACGGCATGCACACAGTTTAAGAATAACAGCTATCATCCCCAAATTTCCAGGGCACCTATTCATAATAGTCCCTCCTTCTCAGTAAAGAAGCAAGGTTTTGGTGCCCTTTCTGAATATGTTTTCTGCTGAAAACTATGTATCTTAATATCTGGATGCAGCTGAACTCTCCAGTTAAGGCCAATTCTTTTGTTTGTTTGCACTTTGACCAAAAGATTAGATTGACAGTTTCCCAGGATCCAAAATTACATTTAAGCTGTTTACCAAGTTACGTATGTTATTTGAATGAGAAAGAAGGAAATGAAAGTGGCCATGCCTACATCAGCTGGTAGTTGTTCACAGGAAGCAGCACTTACTGTCTAGCCTTCTTCCTCGGGACAGCCCTCCCGATTGTTTCATGAGCCACGTAACTGTGTGCTGCATGGATGTGAAACATTGCCACCCAAAATATCAAAAACTTATCACAGACCAACAAAAATTAATATACACGAGTAGAATAATAGGGATTAGAATAAATCTTCCATGCACATAACTGAAGTTAATTTCATTTGCAGTTGTCAAACTGAGCTAAACTGGTAACCAAAGGACTGTGTACTTGCTATCAGTAGCTGTGCACTTACAACGAAGGAGAGACTCCGGCATGTCACCCTTGGCAGTATCCCCTCTTTCAAATTCCCTCAGCCTGTACAATACCATGCATTTTTCCTCTCTGCTTTTTTTGGTCACAGCTCACACATCTGTGAATCATTCAAGGGGAAAGTTTGAGAGATGCTATGTGTCAGGTCAATCCAGGTTCATTCACTGTGTGTCCTTAGAAAGCCAGAAACACTGGTGTGTAAACACTGGGGGAGGGGAAGGGAAGGTTTAACAAGACAACCAGGGTTAATCTTTTCTTTCAATATTGCATATAATTTGGTTTTCTGATTACACACTAAAGTACAATTGTATTGTCTTTAATTCAGTTACACAAACATGGCAGCCAATTAATATTTCTGCACTCTGTGTATTGTGAAGGATGCACAGACCTTTGCTATTTTTCTGATGTTAAAGGAGCTGTTCAAGTTAAACCATATCCCTCTACACAGCAACAGCAAAGTAAATGACAGCATTAATTCAATCCAGAATGCCTGATAAATTGAGGGGTTGTTTACCGAGTGTATGAAAAGTCTCTTGAGAATGGGTTTCATTGCGATCTGCATAGTCATCCATCTTCCTATACTGTCTGTGCTCATGTCTGTGAGTTAAACATATACAGTAATTTAGCATTCAGATAATCCCACAGCTATAATCCAGACAGATTTAGCTCAAATTTCTCCAGGATTTCTATTATCTAGATTTAGCAGTGTGGTGTTGACTGGATATTTTAAATTGCTGCAAATGCTTTTTTTTTTCTGCAATAAACAACATATTTTGATGTTCTCATAATTGAAGCTGTGGATTCTCCCTGGCATTAACCACATGTAAAAATGTATCCTTGTGAGGACAGTGACTGCACAGCTGGAGCATGGTTTTAATGGATTCCAGCTATTTGACTACATACCACATAAGATCATATGATGTTTATATGAAAATCAATGTAACATATATGAAAGTACTAATGAGGGTAAACTGAAGAATGTTCATCTCCACACGTCATCTATTTGAAAATTAACTCCACTGCTTCTATTTTAATGTTTTACTACAGTATATTAGACAATAAAATAATATAGAGCCTGCCACTCTTACAGCACTTTTCATAAGTAGATCAGAGCTTTTATTGTTTCCAGTTTCCTCAGAACTTCTACTCTTCAACAGTCAGCAGTTTTGAGGAGAAGAGGGAGTGCAGGGGGAGAGAGTGCATCATTATCTGCATGAAATGAGGTGATACTAAATCCAAGTGCAGTGGGTACCTTTCCCAGCAGACCACTCTTTATCATGTGTTCCACTGATTAATTGCAAATATATTCAAGGGAGCAGAGCAGACACTGAAGAGAGTGGCCAAATATTCTTCCACCAAAAATGCCAGCCCTCCCACACTTGCTAGCACTGGTGGAGCTGCAGGAGTAAGAATGCTTATGTGGGAGGCTTTTAGGAGGGAAGTGTACTATGGGGAAAACTGTAATGCTGCTTCTTTTGCCCCAGTAGTTTGAGTGAGAGTGTCTGAATTGAGGCAAACTGCAGAGCGGGGCAGCGTGTGCACTGTGCTCTGCTTTGTAATTGTGTTGCAAATGCACAAAGTACATTATTCACCCCCAGGCCAGATCTTCTGGGAAGAGGCTTGCGCACACTTGGCAATAATTTGGTGCTAAGATTACGTCATCCATAAGCGTCTGAGAAATTCAAAATAAGCAAGCCACTTGGAAATGTTTAGAAAACAAACTATTTGGAACTATTTGTGGGATTTGGGTGCCTTGTGTCATATTTTTACTCCCTGAACTGGAGCATTCAGATGCCAGTTCACTAGGTGAAGTCAGCTATGCTGCTTCTGAAAGCCCCCTCTATCATGCAGTGTTCCAGATAGCTTCCCTGACTTTGCAATATCACCAGCCCAAATAACTGTAAGACTCTTGGAAATTTTCAGTGTGAAAAGAGAGGAGGACTCTCATTTAATCAGTTGTGATAAAGCTGTTCCAACTATTTGCTTAGTCAGTCCCCAAACTGCAGGTTTGACAGAATGATGGGGGGAAAAAAAAAAGCATGAATGAGAGAGACTTTTATAGCTAACATGCTTCTGGGTAGGAACATTCTGAAAGAAATATGCTGCATCTATGTGGCAGTACTTTTGCTTTCATACTCGGTCAGAGTTATTCTTTGCAATACTATAGCAAATAGGTTTCAGAAGCCGCAGCATTATGTACTTGCAACGAAAAAGAAACAGAGCCTTCACTCGCCTCACTCTGATGCCCCTGACAAAGCAGTGGGCCTGCTCCTGCTGCACTGAAAGCCCCCAATTCAGGTGTAAGAAATTACATTTATGCTGAAATATCTATCAGTATCCAAGCTGGATCCCCAGTAAGTCAGAACTATGAAGCTGTAATGCCAATGAGATGGAAAAGCAATCTGATAGCTCTTAAACTGCTCTTTCTTCCAGACAGTGCCTGGGGCACCAGCTGTTGTAGTTGGGAGTTTTCAAGCCCCAATTCTTTCCTTTCTGAAAAAGATTTCCCTAAAAAGTAGTATCAAAAAACCACAGATGAGTAGAAGACTTTAAAATAGACCTGACATAACTGTGTCTTAGCTGCATCTTTATTTGAACAGAAGTATAAATCAATTTGAAGTTTTACAGTCAGTGTATGAGGAAGTTGCAAATGTACCCACAGGTCTTCTCGTTTCTGTACATAGCTGCTCAGCTCACTAGTTGGAGTCAGGTTGCCTGCTTTTTTTTCTTTGGGGTGTTTCTTCATCCTGTTATAGCCTAACCTCTCATTCACCAATTATTTTGAATCATGCTGAGGACACTTTTCCTCACTCCTTTTGGATTTTCACTTGCTCATGCATACGCATCTCAAAATATCATCTTCCCAAGTTATTAGATCCAGGGCTTGATGATGCATACTGGGATTAGTTGAAGTATCAAACCATCAAAGAAAGACCAAGAAACAAAAAAGCACCATGTAAATATTGACAGATGTTTTTCTGACTAGGCTATGATTATTCTTTGGTAATTTGCCTATTCTTTCAGAAAGGAAGGCAGGAAATTTGAAAAGCAGAATAGTATTTTTTTACAAAAGACAACTATATGCTGTGATTGTAAAATTTTCTATTTAAGAAATCCCTTAAAATTAAAAAAATTCAGAACAACCCCCCCAAAAATATCTTCTAGTGAAGCATGTCAGGTATGATTAGAAGTGTGTTCTGTGTCTGCATTTGTAATTTGAGATTAAATACACTGTGGATAAAGTTAAAACCATAATCTTTTCTAACCACCTACCAGGCGCTTATGCAGTATATTGTTTCCTTCTTGACAGTTAGATTACTAGTAATGAAGTTCTATATCTGCCATGGCAGCGTTTGTCCTCTAACATGATTGTGCAACTGTATCATCTGCTATAAGCTGCACCAGTATAATGAGGGCAGAATCTTGTCCTGTGGCACTTAGTTAATCATTCTGTGTGTCATTAGCAGAGCTGATACCTTTCTGCCCCCTCCTCTACCTCGGTGCTGGAAGAATACAGCAACTCAAAGTCAAACTAGTCAGTTGCTGCAATTCTGAAAACAGATTTTCTATGCAAGAAGCTGCCATCTGCACAATCATCCTTTTCCTCTTCCAGCAGCAAACAGCCAGAAGGTACCGAGCCCCCTCTCTGCATTTAGAGGGAAGAATCTCAGACATGGCTTTGGTAGCTGTGCCCTGCTGTTTTTTTAACCCATTGAGGTATTTTTCTAAAGATGCTCTTATTTCCATATGCTTGGCTGGTGTTATGGTGACCATGAGTGCATATATCAAGTTACTGGTATGGGAGTAGCTCTGCCAGGAAGTCAGAGGGCATGTTCAGTGCAAACTGTTTTTAGAAGCCTGAATAGGCACTGCTCTAAGTTGGGTGACTGCTGTGTTAATAAAAGGACTAAACATTACTTCTCCTACCTCCTGAATGTGGACAGAACATAGCCTGTGTCTGAGAAAAGGCTTACTCCTGTGTTGATGTCACACTTACAGCATTGTGTAAATAGCAGTACTCTTAAACTGGGGTGAGACAGTCAGATTTTTGAGCTTGGTATCTGCTAGAATTTGGGGGGTGGGGGGGACACGATGACTTTTTTAAAACAGAAATGAGAGAAATCAAGAAAAAAGCAAAGAAACACCCCATCCACCCCAACACAGGAAATTTTAATGAATAAAATGTCATCAACTCATTCTAGGGGTTAAAGTAAAAATGAAGAGCAGAGGGAAAGCTGCTCCTACTTCCTTTTTTCCTGATATTGAGATAGATCCATGCGTTGCTTCTTGAAGGAAAGAAAATGATCTGCCTCACAAAAATCAAGTTAGGGATGTGACCTACTATTTATTTATTTTACTCTTTTCGTGCATCCAGCTGCAAAGTGCACTGGTTTGTAAACTGAGCTGCACTAGAGGTTATTCAGATTAAAACTGCTGAAAAACTCTGAGCTCTCCCAAACAGTAAAGTCCAGGATTGAATCAGTTATAATCCCCACACTTTCCTCCTATCCCCAGATGATACCAGTTGTAAAATGGCAGCTTTTATCTAAATTTCCATAATTTCACACATGCTATTTATTAAAAAGCTATTTAAATACATCAGTCAGCTCTGAGGTTCACTTAAAATTAGCAGAGGACATGAAGTGCTCTCTCTTACTCAAATTTATACTTTAGTTTGGTTTTCTTTTGAATTGTTAGAGAAATGTCAGAAGCCTGATAGTATGGGAATGGCTGTTTCTTGACTCTATGTGGTATTGATTTGTAAGAGTTGTGATATTGTAACTGTTGAACTAGTGAAAACATTGATAAAGCATCTTGATAAAGGATGCCATTCTTCTCCTACCTAAACTGATTTGCTGTTGGGTTTTTTGCTAGGTTGACAGTGCAACCCAAACACGTTGGGTAAGACCACAAAGATCGCTGTGGGTATTGAAAAGACTTATAAGCACCACTGCTGATTCATTCACTGCCACACTCATCTGACATGGGAACCGCTACCCAGCCTTTCCCTTCTACCCCTGTTCACATGTTGTTGTATGCCCAAGGACCGGGTTCCCTCAACAGCTCTCTGGCTTCATCCCCATCTCAGTGGTACCTTTCCTGAGAGCCTAATTTTGGCTCTGAGCTAGATCCAGTGCCTAGATAGGATAAGTATAAGATTTCAGCCAGATGGATTATGAACACCACTTTCTTTTCAATGTTCTTGGCTTCAACACCACAGAAGACTGCTTCAGCCCAACAGAACAAAATCCCATCCTTCAGGCAGCTGAGCCAGTTGCCTTACTTTAGCATGCAGTGTAATTATCCTGTATGTTCCATATAACCTGTGGAACATTTTCCACTCGGAGCTTCTGTTTTCCACCTGAAATCTGGCTGTGCTGCTGACTTCAGGACCACACAGCATGAACTTCCTTACAGGAGTAGAAGGCTGCATTAAAAATCTGGACCTACGTATAGTGTCATAAATAAACAGTCTTTCATTTCTTACATTTCAGCCTGAGAAGAAAAAAAAATGTCCATACTCCACTAAGCTCTATGCTGGTGAGGAAAACTTCTTCTGAAGCTTATAAACCTATTCAATGCTAATAGATAATATGACTTTTTTCTCCCAACTTAGTTGAGGTTGTAAATAAATGAGATTTAATCTACTAGTCCTCACCAAGTAATTCTGCAATCATATATTCATCCTGAGGAAGACCTTTCCGTGGGATTCTTTGTAGGATACAATTTTGCCAGCCACTGGAAGTGAGATCACTGAAGACATACTAACATCTTCCTGCTACTTACCACATGCAGCACAAATCTGCCTGGCATCTTTGTCAACTGAGTGTAGCAGGCAAAAATAATATTCTTAGAATTATTAGTGGAAGCATTTATGACCTATTACAAAGTGAAAGCCATTTTGATATATGAGCAGTATTGGGAGGAACTGCGAGTATGAAAACTCAAACTGGGTTTGTGTGCATTATATTCTTACAGGAATTAATAATGTGAAGAAGAGTGGCTCACAAATAAGTATCCTTGGGAGCTCTCTAGATGACTTTTCCTGCATTTTGTGATGTTCTGCAAAAAAAAAAAAGAAAAAAAAAGACTCTCTTTCCCTTTATTGAGTCTTTTTTATGTCACAGACCATGCATGCAAAGCCACATGTGTAACAGCTCACACTGGTTCTTCAGCAAAGGATGTGGAGTCGGGTCAGGTCCAAAACAAAAGTTCCAGTCTGTGATGGCAGTTGCAGCTACAAATCTGCATGCAAAATAATGCTAATCACTAAAACAAAGGTATTCTTAAAACTGTCTCTGCTTCTAAAGGCTTGGTTTGTCTTTACACATTATAGTGGGACAAATATCAGACAAGCCTTTGCGTTGCCTTCACTCACAGCTTAACTGGCATCATGAACAGTTTTCATAATGAAGTCCACAGCCTGCAAAAGATTTGTATTCCAAGCGTATGCATAGACCCTGTTCCAGATTGCACTTACTTCCCACAGCATGCACTGACAAGCTCTCCAGTATGTTTATTACAGTACAACACTGTGAGCCAGCTAATTTTTATTACTGGCTGTGCATTAGGTCAATCCAGAGTTTCACCACAACAAGGTACGTTTTAGATGGATTGTGCCTGAGGGGCACTATCCCTCATGGATCAGTTTAGTGGGGAGAAGAACCTGCATCTTAATAAGGAGGTGCTGAGCTCCCACCTCAGCCTCAGGGGAAAGTAGGTAGAGTGACAAGTCCTGTCCTTCTATTCCC
Organism: Porphyrio hochstetteri; assembly: GCA_020800305.1. Taxonomy (NCBI): domain Eukaryota; kingdom Metazoa; phylum Chordata; class Aves; order Gruiformes; family Rallidae; genus Porphyrio; species Porphyrio hochstetteri. The sequence continues at coordinate 5,877,874 of CM036915.1, read as the reverse complement.
CAAGCACAACTACTCGTGATTTGTACCTGGCCTTTTTCCAGGGCTCTGGGATGGAGGAAATGCTCCACTCCATATAGCTGCACTAAGGCCAACCACAATTTACTGGTATGTGTATTATACCGAATAATTAAGCTTATGTAGCATCATAAATACATGCATATTACACCTAAAGAATGTTCATAGAGCAAAGATGCATCCATAAATGCATGTACCAGACTGCTCCATACATGGAAGACAGATGGTATTTATTCTATATTAATTAATCATTGCATGCAGAATTTCCTCCCTCTTTAAATAGCTTGAAATCCTTTTTTAGAATCTAAATATACACTTACAGATTCTTTTTGCTTTAATAGCTCACCATTGTATTTTATCTCCATTCAACATAGGAGGCCTCAGTTTTTACTAGCTTGTGTATCCTCAATCTAAATATCATTATTGTAATTGTACTTTCTAGTTAAATCGAATTGACTTAATCAATTTAAAGTTGGAAAGCAAACAATGGTGCTGACCCTCCTTGAATTCTGGATATTTAATAGGTCAAGTTTTACAGCATTGGGTCTGCAGGTGTTGACTTCATTTGCCATCACTTTTTAGAGTTTGTTTTTTCTTAGTCACTTCTTTCAGAATAACATTACACATAAGGATGAAATGTGGCCCCTGCCAAGATTTTACTGGTCTATATAACTTGCTCAGAAATACTGCTTGAGACACTAGGTCTTTGCTATTGTAGTATTACACTGGGAGATTTCTGCCTCACAACTACAGCCACACATAGATGTGGCTAAAAACAAAAAAGCAGTGGCACTGTCTTGGATATTCAAATTCCATTGCTTTAAGGGACACTCTAAAGGAAACTAGGCTAAAAACTTGACCTATTTTAAAAGACATGGCAATCTGTTCTTTTAAAAAATCATTCACACTTCATTGAGTCCTTCTCTTTCTCCATACCATGAAAAATACCATACATTGGCAAGGTTCAGAATTCCTCTATCTGTGCAGTTTCTCAAACAAATATTGCAAGCTAAAGTCTCCAGTTTGATAGTTTTTCTCCATCGCTAAGCTTGAGAAAGAAACAATCTAAAAAATTAGAAAATGCCTAAATTGAACTAATTAGGTGTAGTTAACTAAAATTGCTACATCGCTGCACTTTCTCCCTAGCCTTAGCTGCAGTGGACCCATTTGGCAACCAGAGTGTCTTAAGATCCATAAAGGATTTTTGCTTCTAGGGATTTTTATGTTTTGAATTTGAAAAATGAGGAACCGTGAGCCATATTTCTCAGTTATTTTGTTGTTTGAAATCTGGCTGTGAAACTCTATTTACTTTGTGTTGGACTCCTGCCAGAGGAGGCCTGGTTTTAGCAGATGGTGGTGGAGCGGAGGCCAGACGTTTCCTGCTGCGTCCTGACGAGGCACCGATAGCACTGCTCCCAGGCACAGGCCGTGCTGCCTCCAGCAGCCACCAACGCTGGAGGTGCAGTGACTGCCGGCACAAAGGTTATGAAGAGTCTGTGAAGCAACCCTAGGGGAGAAAGCCCTCCTGGACAAGAGGGTCCTGATGTGGTGCTCAGAGGTGGTGGAGCTGCCAGCCAGGGAACGAGCAGGGGGAGGGAAGGCTGGAGTGTTGACCAAGAAGAACTGAAGTGTTAAACCCAGATGGACATAAACCAGTAGTGATGAGATGTGATTGCTTTGATCTTAGACAGGATACCCAACTGTCTCGTTGGGAATAGAGAGCTGAAAGAAGACAGACAAAATGGCATCATACTCTTGTGTGGATTTATGTGTTTGTTCTACAGGCACAATGTGCAGGTAGCATCTTCCTTTCCCCCATTTCTGGGTGGCCAGCTTTTTCAAGAACAAAAATCTTCATGTCTCCTCAAGGCTGGTGTTTGATCTTTCAAGACACTGCCTGTTTGTAAGATAGGGAATCAAAGGGCTATGCCATAATCACAAGCACTTTTGTATCACTGGATCACTGTGTTGCCAATTTGCACACAGGAGAAAATGCAGACAATTTCTCAGGAGGCCACAGGAGTAGGAAATTCCCCAGGATTCCATCAACAGCAGGAAGATTAAGGATATCCATAGTTTGTTTGGGGATCCAGAGCTTGGACCAATGCAGCTGAAATTTATGGTTCCTCTGCCACATGGCTCTGCATTTGTGGATTCAGTGCTTTCTCATCCTCTGCTATCAGATAGCTGGAGTCACTGCATTACTGTGTGGGCCTTTCCTGGGTCATGATTTTGTGCAGGTGGCAAGGCCCCTGAAAACTGCAGCTGTCCCCCTCCATGCATTCAAGCTATTCTGCAGATAGGCAATGTTTAATTTTTGTTTAGGTTTGTGCAAGCCTTTCCAGTTTACTACTGGATCTCAAAAGGAAAAAAAAAATCAATGAAAGACTGAAATGTTGATTGCTTTATTACATGAAATGTGTATATTTCTCTCTTCTTGGCTCTGATTCTATCAGAATATCCTTAAAACTGAGCCTCTGGGTCAGCACAAGAGACAAGGTCGGGCATTGGCATAGTGGTCCGACTGAAAAGTATTTTTCCCCTAACTTCTACTAGCAGGAGAATCAAATACTCAACCACACTGAAAATGGAAAGATGTCTCTGTTTAAAAACCCATTTAGTCAAGTAGCAAGCCAGTATTTCTTCCAGTTATGGTCCTTCCTTCTTATTCATCAGGACAGTCTGAATCACCACTTTCATGACTCTGTTCCCTTTTAAGTAGTTTTCATAAGCTGTAGTAGTAGTTGGTGCCTTTTTCTTCCTTACAGACTTCTTCCAGCTTGAAGACAAGCATGCAGCATATATGAAAACACCATACTCTTAATTTTTTCAAGCTCATCAGTTGAGCCCATTTGACATTACATTGAGACTAAGATTTATTGTACTGTACAGAGGAGGCATACTATAGAAATTAAAAGTTTCAAACTATCTGTATCATCAAAAAACCTGGATGGACCTTGGGAATTTAATTTCCTTATCATGACTTACATAATGCAAATGATCTGTGTATTACCCTAGCAAAATGCCATACTCCTCATCTAACCAACCATGGCAAGCTACAGCCAAGCATGTGTGGGTCTGGGCCATCGCCATCTTGCACCTGATGATCATCCACATCTGCACAGAGTAAGGGCCACATACTCACTTCATTAGCACATTAAACTGTCTTGCAGAGATACAAATTACTAAATGGATGGTAAAGCAGAGAACAGGAGCCGTGGTTGCCAAGAAAACTGTTTCTATGGCTAGTTGGAGCAGTAGCTACTGCCCTCTCTTTACTGGAGGACTCATGATCATGGGGCCTACCTCTGACTTTCCTGGTGTTATTTTTCTGCATTTCCTGTTATTTGACAGGTTGTGATAGTGCCCACTACATAACACTCACACCCACTCCAAACAGATGCTGCAAGACCCAGCAAGGTTTGGCAAACTTCTGGTCAAGCAGGCTTTCATTATAATTAGAATAGCCCACTTCTCACAAGCCTGTTTTCTCCTGTCAGCATGATGAGTTTGAAGGCTTCCTAGGGAAACTAGCTTTTAAAAATTTTAAATAATTGAAGCCATAAAAGCAGAAGCATTAATTTAAAAATTGGCAAGGTGAATCACTAGTTATTGTGCTTTCATTTTACAGGTGCTACACATGAACTGAGATAACAAAACAAAGAGAACCAGAGGGAGATGTCTTGGGCATAGTTCAGGATACATGGAGACAAACATCCCTAGGGAAGGAGAGTTGCAAAAACACATCAAAATGGAGTTCACTGAACCAGCATTTCAAGCTTTTGGAAAATGTCTTTTGTTTAGCAAGCCTTTAAAGGCAATTATCCTCACAGAATATGTTTTATGTTTGTCTTGAGGATAAAGGTAGAGAGGTTTCAGTATTTATCTGACTCATACCTCAGGTTAGTCTCTGAGCATGCAGGTCTCTGGCCCTGTGCTAGACAAGAGGTGGCAGATACTTCTCCATTGACAGGAGAGCGGGAAAAGTGCCTTCCCCTCAGTGCTGGCTGCTAGCTGGAGAAAGGGCAACGAGCCATTCCTCCTTGAAAGCATGAGACGCTGTATTCCCCAACTGTCAGAGGCAATTCATAACAGGGAAGAAAAACACAAAACAAAGCCACACTACAGAACAGAAAACCCCGGGAAATAGATTAGACAGTATTTAAGCACAACTTTTCCCCACAGAGAGGGCTTGCATTAGATCCTAAGCTCCAGAAATAGAAGGAAAATAAACACAACTTTTGGAATTAGCCTGGCAAAATGGAGTTAGCTCCCACCTGTCACAGGACTGCACAGTGGAGACTGTCTTCATGCAGGCAGATGGCTCTTTCTTTCCTCCATAATGGGTCTTTCACTCTCTTTTGAAGATCATCCTCTTATGAATGTTTCTGTCTGGTGCTGCAGGCTTCCAGTGCTTTTGAGTTAGAAAAGACAGGAATTTTAACGTTAATACAGCAACATGAACAAATCGTGTCTGCAGAAAGGGAGAGGAGGACAGGAAGCCTCTGGCCTACTTGCCCTGAGCTTAGCTGCTGCGCTCTTCAATAAAAACAGACATTTGGAAAATGTGAAAGAGCAATGTCCATCCTTGTCCTGCAAATACTGGTCAGGCTTCTGACATGTTTAAACTTTCATACATGCCTTTGTTTACAGTAACAGGATTTAAAATTAAATCCTCTGTATTACTTTTTGTGTGTTTGTTATACAGTGCTGACCAGGAGCTCATCTCTGTGTTAAATGGAGGTATCAGAGCCATTAGGTAAACTCCATCACACGGTTGTAGTGGTCCTTTGTGGATGTTCCTGGGGTGCAGGTCTCCAGTCAGTCCATCTGAAGTCAGGTTTGTCTATGAGCTGTTAAATAATTCCCGTCACAGTGTCTTCCAGTTAATTCTGTCAGCACAAGCTCTTCATTTATGCAATTATTCTGGAACTATTTGTTCTTTGCTTTATTTGTATATAATCATGTAAACTGCATATCAGATGCCACTGTTTTTCTTTCACCCATTTTGCACAGGTACAGAGACTGTACAAAATACAAGGCAAGTTTAACTGGCTGTATAGCAATCAGCTAAAATGGCCTCGTTTGCGGGCCTACCTACTGCACAAAAGGAGAAGTCCCTCACTTGGGGTTAAAATAGGCACAGAACAACCCTGTGCCAAACAGTGTGCTCAACTGCACTCAGGGAACACGAGGAAAGCACTGAGAGGGAATTACTCCTATGATGAAAAAGGCTCATGGAGAGCAGAGTATTGGCCTCCCTGCTCTAGCTATACACAACACAGCCACATTTACGTCAAGTGTCATGCTGGGAAACGTTAAGTTCTTCTTTACTGCTAGGTCTGAGGAAGAAGGCTCTTCTTTACACAAAATGGGGCCCTGACCTCATTTGGGGCCCGTGAATTGATAGCGAGATATAGTAGTACAGACATAGCTTTTGAGGCCCACTGACCACTTCCACCACAAAAATGCAACCTGGTAGTCTAGCCCACTTACTTAATCTCTGTGCCAAATTAATCACATTCTGCCCTAAAACACCCAGTGTGATTACTGTGTGGTGGCAGCAGCCTGGAGTGCCAGGCTGTGCCTGGCATGGTGGATTTTGCAGATGAGATGTCACTATTTTTATGGTCACATGTTGCCCATACAGCTGTAAATAAGCATGATTACAATATGACATGCCTGGGAACTAAATTCATGAGGAACTAAGTACTGAATTTGGATTCCAGCTGCTGGTTTGGACTGAAAGCAATACTAAAATGATATATATTTTTCCAATTTATTGTAATGGTCTACACTCCTGCAAACATGATGCACATCTGTTGAATTTTATTGTGATGTGTAGGGCCGTTGATTTCAATCTGGGACTGATAGATACACATTGGCTAGAACATTTTTACGTCAGGGATCCCCATGGGTTAAGCTCTGGTACAAGCAGATGTCACAGGGTCCAACAAAAGATCTCAACAAGGGAACTCTGGTTGTGTTGATAGAATTGGTATTAAGTGGAAATTGTGACAAAATCAGAAAATATCACCAAGGACATTCATCTTTGTCTTCCTGTGCCTGTTGACATGTGTATTGATGTAGTTTTCCTGCAAAAAGCATTGCAGTTAGGGACCTCTGATTACAACTTTTACATGTTTTTTTCTTTTTTATTGGATGCCCTTCAGAAATGTCTAATTAAAGTTAAAAAATTGCTTTTAGTAAGAGGCAGAAACAAGAAAGCTTAGTTTTTGTTGTTCTGAAAGAGCTTTTAGAGGGAGAAGAAAACCACCATCATTGTCATAGCCATAAATAGTCTTGTTTTGGAACAGTGGAAAGACAAGCAAAGATTTATTTTTGAAATTGGTTGGTGACATAATTTACAAATACCCATCTCCTAAATTTAGTCATGCAATGTCTCTATGTGTGTATTTACATTATTTTGGCCTACATTTTCTATGATCAGCATAGGCTAAGCAGTCGCTCCTTTATCCTTGTGTACTGTATTTATCCTTGTATCCACTGTCAGAAATGTACCTGTGTGTCCATCCCTCTGCTGCATGCTGCCTCTGCGGGCTGAGCACAGAAATTGTGAACTCCCATCAGAACACTACTAGAATTGGTGGTAAAAAAAGGTGCCTCCCGAGCAGGCTTTGCCGTTCACGGAAGGCTAGGGGTAAAGGCTCGGGGGACCAATGGCACCATGGCCCCACTTACATCCTGGGGACACAGGAGAGGGCTTGAGGGCAAGGGGCGGCCTGGCCTGCCACCGCCCCGTGTCCAAGGCAGCCTCAGGGAAGTCTGAGCAGTGAGAAATTCTTTTTTTTTTTTTACACAAACGAACATTTCAGGAGCGCAGCCAGAGCTGGGAGGCAGGGAACGATGCAGGGAGCACCCCGAGAGGACCCGGGCGGCTGTGCTGCAGGCAGCTGATGTAATGCTGCCGCCGCAGGCGCGGGCTTCACGTGTCTCCAGTGCGCTGCTATTCGCTCGGTGCACCCTATATAAATCAGGCACATCTTCGCGTATTATAAATGTATCTTCCACCTATAGAAAACATTCACAGACACATGTGTTACTTTCGCCGCCGGTGCGCAGTAGGGGCCGCCCCCGCAGAGCCGGGCCGCTGCGGAAGAAACCCCCCACCCCGAGCCCGGCGCTCGCAGGCCTCGGCCCGGGGCTTTGCAGGGGCCGCCCCCTCCCCTCCCCGCCCCGGCCCCGGATCCCCTCCGCCGGCCGCGCCCCCGGCCCCGGCCCCCTCCCCGGCAGCGGCGGCGCAGGGCGGCCCGTCTGCTCGGGCAGCGCCGAGCCTGCGCACTCGGCGCCCGGGCGGGCACGGCGGCCGCGGGGCGAGGAGCGGCGGCGGCGCGGGGCGGGCCGGGCCAGGTGCTGCGAGGCGGGGGAGCGCGGAGCGACCCTGCGCGGGGGCGGCGGCCGGGCCGCCATGCGCCGTGCCGCGGGCCGGGCTCGCCATCCTGCGGCGTAGCGGCGGGACGCGGCTCGGCTCTCCGCCCGTGATGTCCCCCGGGCAGCGGGGGAAGGCAAGTCACTCGAGGGCTGCGGCAGAGGCCTAGTGCGGCCAGCGCCGCTCCGCGTCCCCGCCGCCGCGCCCCCATGGCCGAGGAGCAGCAGCCGGAGGGGCAGCCGCCGCGGCGGCTCGCCGGCACCCCCGCGCCCGGCGGGGCCCTGCCGGCCCTGGTGCCGGGGCTGCAGGGCGGCGAGGCCAGCGCGCTGCAGCACAAGATCCGCAGCTCCATCTGGTAAGGGCCGGGCCCCGCCGCCGCCACGCCGCCCGGGTCGGCTGTGCCCCGGGCCAGCGCTCGCGTACGCGGGGGAGAGTGGGGGTGGGGGGGCGCGGCCCCTTTGTGCCAGGAAGAGCGGAGCCTGCGCCCGCCCGCCCCCCCCGGGGCTGCGCCTCCAGCCGCGCACCGCGGGCGGCCGCGCGGAAAACACGCGTGGCTGTGGGCAGGTGTGCCTGCCCGGCGGTCGGGAGGCTCGTCCCTGTTGCCGCGCCTGGTCCTTGTTATTTTCCAGGAACGAGGCAGCCTCCCGTGTGCCGGGGCGGGTTAGTGGTGCTGCCCGCTTGTGCTCAGCGATAATGGTAATTACGGAGCGGGCTCTGCTCAGACTTATGAGTACAGCCTCACCTGCTGAAGGCATTTCAGTTAGTCGGCATCTTTTACGACTCTCTGTTTCTCCGTCTGTTTTTTGTTTCTTTAACGTTCGCATGAGACCCCCAGCATAGAGTGTTGAATGCAGCAGGGAATGCAGAGCGTTGCAGTAAGGGTGCATTTTTCCAGCCTCCCTGTAAACCTCTGTTCTTGTGAGTTTCCAGCCTGGTAATTGAAATGCAATTTTGGCTGAAACTTGTGATGATGGTTTGCAAGTTCCTGCACAGGAATCCAGCTCTAGCTGTTTGTTGTGGTGGGGGTTTTTTATAAAAATTAAAATTCTTACTAAACCAATATTTTACTTAATGTTATTTACTTATTTTATTTACTTATTTTGAGTGCATTTGAGGGAAATAAAGGAATTGAGTTTAGCTTGCCCTGCAAATACTACGTTTTCTTTTTTCAAAAAAAAATACCTGCAAGAAGCTGTCAGCTGCAGCATTTATTTCTGTGTATGATTTTAAAAGCTGCTTTTGGCTCAGGGTGCTGATGAAGTATTGTGAAAGTTGAGAGTTGTAAATATAGCTTACTCATGTATAATGTTTTCCTTTATATATACACACTGTATATATTTATATACATGCACTCATCCTAATAAAAACATACTGATCTAGTGTGTGTATTACCTCATATTATGGTTAGATCTCATAGTTTGAATTGATGTAGCTGGAAAAGAGAATATAAATACAGTTTTATCTTTGGATTCTTCTATTGTGTGGCATACTGAACTTGAATGTATCGTTTGGATTTGGTGGTTTGTTTTTTAAAATTTAAACAGTAAATAATAATTCATTGTCCTTAATCCACATCTGCTACCTTTTGTTTTGGTTTTCTCTGCAATGTGACCTAGAGAAGGAATAGAAACTGCAGAATTTCCTGTCTGTTTAGAAGATGAAATTTTCACACCCACCTAATTCATTATGGTATTTAGTGATGGCCTTTTAATATTTTCTTCTCTTTCCATGAGCACGCTGTTTGGAAATGAGCCTTAGAGAGCATGTTTACATTGCATTCAGATTAGGTATCATGTCCAAGTTGAAGACAAAATGGCTACTAAGTAAAACCTTAGCTTTTATTATGGGTTTCCTTTTCAAGGCAAAAGAGTATCTATGTTAGCCTTTTAAATGAAAGCTGCTTGTTTGATCCAGGTAAACTAGATGAATAGCCCAAGCCCACGTTTTGTACAAAGGAATGCAGCCTTTTGCCTGGTGTAAGTGGCTTTCCTGCAACCAGCACCTTGCAGCTCTGTCTCCTGCTGTTTCCCTAGACATTCATCACCTCTGCACGAGTGAGGCTACCTGTTCCCCGCACCGGGCTGGGACTCCCCAGCTTCTTTCAGGCAGTATCTGTGCCCCGTGGGTTATACTGTTGATATGTAGTATTTGACTATAAGGTTATTTTTTTATAAGAAAACCTTTTCTTTGAGATCTTCAAATCTTTTGTCTGGGGCTACTAGAAATTCTGTGTTTCTGTATTGCCATCAGGCAGTCTTCATTTGAGACTGGAGTTTAGTGTTGTCATCTTTGTATAGATGTGGTGGTTGTTTTTGAGCAGCAAGGATGAGGAGCATTGCCAGGGAAGTCGTGCACGCCACACTCAGAGTAAGCAGTGGGAAGTCTCCTTCTGTAGTTGGAGTCTTGGATCTGCTATTCTGTTCAGTGGATGCTGTGTGCTGGTGATGGATAAACAGTAGGAGAGATTGTGGAAGGCTGCTTGTGAAAATGGCAGTGCTCTGTTGTTAACAGAACTAGGCGTGTGTGACATGCAGAAGAGAGCTTTTTTCTGCCTTGCCTCCTCTTCCTCCTTTCTTGCCCTGCCATGCCAGTTGTGCTGGCAGGTTGTTGTGTTCAATTCCCTCTTTGCTTCCTAAAGGTTTTTGCACATATACGTTAGTACTCATCTATATTGTTCCCTGCCCCCCCCCGCCTCATTTTTTTCCTACATGTTTGTGCATAGAGGATGGATGTGTTTAGTTATTTGTGTTCAGGGTTTGTTAGTTTGGTTTTTTTTAAAAAAATTCAGTTTTCAAATTGTATTGTCAGTGGAAATAGTAGTATAGCAAATATAGCAGCTACTGAAATACTGGACTTGAGGATCACAAACAAGTCTGTGCTTGTCCTTCCACTGTACAGACAAATATAAATATAGTGTGTGATGTAGGCCTCAAGCGGGACAAGGAGTTATTCATTATCTCAACTCATACTTAATTTATTCTGTTTATTAAATTAAAATGTAGTTTGACAAAAGTAGCTCAAGTAATTGTGAACATGTGGAGTCCCTTGAAATTAAACAATAGGTTAGGTCCTGCTGGTTAAAATTGCAGAGACAGTCAGCATATATACTGAAGTCTTAAAAATGTGCTTGCTAAGAGTCCAGTCTGGTTTTTTTGGGTTTTTTACTTCAGTTTATTTTGTTGGCTTTTTTAGCATAAGGTGACCGTTAGTTTGGACTGAGGAAGGGAAGATACGAGTTAGTTAGCTGTGCTTAAAAACAAATCAGGAAGTGCTTATTTGCATTAAAACATCGCATACAGGTATTTAACTGCTGTTTGATTACAATAATTAAACTTCATCACTGTATTTTTTTCCCCGTCTGCTCCATATGAGCACACCCAGCAGAGTGGTGTCGTTTTTGTTTCATGTCGCAGATGTGAGTTGCTGAGGCAGTTGGATGTGTTCTTATGGTGTCGGTGAAATGGGCAGAAATAATATTAGATGTCTTTTCCCGTTGACGGATTAGAAGTCTAGACGGGGAGAACACGTCTTTGGGAGCCCAGCCTGGCTGATTAGTGTCAGGTTGGGTGGGTTTGTAAATTGCCGCGGTCTTTGCTGGACACTGGGCCTTAATCTGCTTGGGTTTATTTCCCTTTAGATTCATTAAAGCTTTCATATTTATTAATAGCTTTTTGTCCAGACATTAGAGCCCGAGGCGGGAAAACCTCCCTAGTCAGCTGTCTGAGCACATAGACTAATGGGGTTTCAATTATTTTCTTCGGGTGAGGGTACTGTGTTACAAAATGTGTGTCACTTGTGTATGATGTTTCTGTACCCAAACATATGGTGGTGAAGACCATCCACTCGACAGTAAGTTGTCAAAAAATATCCTGTAGCCGAAGGTAGCTGGCGATGTATGTATGCAAAAAGCAGTGTGGCACAAGGATTGAGATGTGGAGATGACTGAGGGAGTAAGGTGTCGGCTGAGGGTCTGCTCTTGCTGGTGTGAAAGAAAGAGACCAACAGTTTTAGGCAATTTAATCCTGCTCACTGTATTAATGTAAAATCCAGTCCATGGCTGTGCATGTTGAAGGAATGGATGGGTTTGCTTTCTTGTTCACTGTTGCGAATAACTGGTGATGATTCTTCCATGAGTACTTTTTTACTGTTGTAAATAGTAATCTGGCGCTTGCATCTGTGCATGGGTTGGCCCCAGTTTCTTTCACCTTGCCTGCATCTCGTCTCTTTCTGTCCCTAAAGGCATCTGTTAGCATTTGAATATAATAATTCTGCTCAAGAGATTAATTTCTCTCCTCCCCCTCCTCAATATCTCATGTGTGAACAGAGCTGAGGACTGGGCGGCCTGGAGTAGCGAACACAAACCATTGCTTTTGCAGCCATTTCAGTTAGATGTGGGCGTGGATTTCAGATCTGTAATTTTTATCCTCAAACCACTCTTCTAGCTAGAAGTTGTATTGGAAAACCACATGAGCTAGGCCGGGCAGTGCCAAAATTATATGTCCTAAGGCCCAGTTTGTCTCATGTTGAAGGGGGAGTAGGAGGTGAATTGTGCCCTTGTTAGCTTTGGGCTCTTGGTATCGTGCTAGAAAGCCAAATTAGCTGATGGTAACACCAGTGTTTTCTAATCTTTGGAAGGCTCTGTTCTTACGACTTAACATCATTTCTGCTCCTTCCTGCAATTGCATCCATCACTCCTCATTAGGCATTGTCAGCAAGTGTGGATTGTCACTTAGCTGTTGGCAGAGCAAATGTTCGGCAATTTGGGAAATGCCATTGAGATTTTTTTGTATTAGGAATTGCTACTTATTTTTCTGGTTAGGTCAGCAGAAAAATGGTAGGCAGTCCTGATATTTTAAATAAATTATGCGTAATAAAATATGTTCCAGGCTCTTTGCAAATGCAGGTGCAAACACCTTTTTAGTAGTTTTCTTCTACAGTTGAAATTCCCGTAACACCCTCTATGTATTTTTTTTTTTTAAACAGATTTCTTGAGAAGTCAGGTTGGATTAATCTGTGGACTACTCTTATCTGAATTTACTCCTTTTCAATTTTATGTAATTTGGGAGAGGGAGGCAGGGAATAGGAGCAAAAAACCCCAACCTCTATTTTTTGTTAAATGGTGTGTGAAAATGAAGTGGACAATTTAAGATTTCCTGTAGCTGATTACATACTTTTTGTGGTTATGATGTGCCCCCAGTCCAGAACGTACCAGCCACAATTCCCTTCATTGTCCTGATTAATTAATTGTTGAAGGTGACAAGCAAAGCTTATAATCCTCCAGTAGAAGATTGCTGACTATTGTGAGGAAGAACTCATAATAATTGTTGATGGTCCTACAGGCCGCACTCAATTCCTAAATCTGTGTAACATCAGAAGTATGTTTACCTGCTTGGAAAAGGTATGTTGAGCCCCTCAGCTAAGAGGTGTGTAAAACTGCAACAATTTCTTGTCACTAACAGACACCCTGGCTTTCTGGTTCCATTTTTTTACAGGTGATGAGACTTGCCTGTCCTGAATCTATTTTCCAACACGGTGTGTAAGCAGTCAAATACAAGGCAGGGGGGAGCTGTACATCATATTTTAGAATAGTTCTTGATTATTTCAGGGAAGTCAGCCTTTCTGGGACAAAGCATTTAGCAGCATGTCATTCTCCTTCACACTTTGCTTCCACAAATGTGTAAGGACAGAAAGTGGAATTTGTTTGCTTTGACTCCATGCATTCCTGTAGGTGTTGGTCAGAGTAGCTCCCTTGTAGCATTGTGGAGAAAAATGTACTTGTGAGGTGAGGGCCATTTCCTTGGGAAGATGTTTCCATAAAAGAGTCCGTCTGATCACTGTATCTGTCTGTTTCTCTTTGATTGTAAACAAATTTTAAACTGTGTGCCAGGGTGTAACCATCTGTGGTGCAGATCTCCTGAATTGGGTGAAATGAAAAAGTGACAAATGGTGTAGGATTAAACTCCTTTTTCTGGAGGATGGCTGCTCCATCTCCACCATGGGTTGTTTTGGGAGATTTTTCCGTTTCCTTGAACAAGGTCCAGACACACCCTTTATTTATTACTACACATTTTTATGCAGAGGAAACCTTTTGAGGGGGAAGCCCTCCTGGAAAAATTACTCTTCACCAAAGTGGCTTGAAAAATCATGTACTAATCTCTGCTGAAATGTGTCCCCTTGCTACTGGGAAAGCCTTCTTCCATGCTGCAGGCCTCTGGGAGCGGGCAGGTCAGCTACACTCAGCAGTTGGTGCCAGATCGGTGTGGGAGGAGAAGCAACTTTCCGAAACGGGGCACAGCCACCACAGTGATGGAGTTTCTAGGTCAGCAGGTGTGGAAGCCAATTTGGTCTGCAGGCATTTTTACAAGGTTAGAAAATAAACCTGAATAAAATGAATGCTGACCTTTATGTAACCTTTTGAGAATGGAGTTGAGGTTTTATTGAATATCCTGGCTCCCAGTTGGACAGAATAGCTTTGCAGAAAACAGATCTTGGTAAATCTGCTTTTAAGAAGAGTGGACTTTTCACTCTTGCTGGTGGATTTCGTTTGTTAGATCTTACTGTTAGAAGAAATGAAGTATATGGAGGAAAAAGTAGTATTCAAATAAAAGATTTGGCTAAGTTTTATTGCTGTTCATTTAAAATGCATAGGAGTGCATTAAACTGTTGACTGCAGAGCAACAAACGTATGCAATTCCTTGTTTCATAAACATTTTACTTCCCACCACAGGAGTTCCCTTCGTTGAAGCAAGTCGGATGGTGTGACATTGTGATTCAGAGCAGCATTTCTAATGAGTTCTTAATAAGCATAGAATTGGAGGGTTGTCAGCCCAGGTCTCTGTCTCTGTCTTGCTTGCCATTTGGGGCAGCTCTGTTTGATTTGCGTGTGTCTGCCATTGGCGAGTAGGAATACAAATCTGTATCTGAAAAGAGTGCTTAGAAACCCCTCCTAAAATTTTCTGGATGCCTGTAAATTAATGAAAAGAAATACTGTGACTGAGTGAGATGACAGAACTGCTCAGGTTTGGGTGCTCAAATTTATACTGAAGTACTGACGAATCTTTTCATTAATTTGGACTTGGGATGGTTTTGTTAGCCTTTTTGTCTGTGTGTGTAGTTTTGAGAGCAGGGGTTGAGCTTAATGTTTTTATACAGATCCCATAACTTTGTATGTTGCCTTCTCTTGTTACTGCGCTTTGCTGCTTGCCAAACAGAAGTATTTGGAGAAGGGCCAGAGCTGCAAAATTCAGATCAGGATCCAAATTTGGATTTTTGATTCAAGCCTTTCTAATATCTAATATTACAAAGCCTTGTGTAAATACGAGCTCCTTATTTTTAAACTGCGAAGATGAGAAGGAGGTGGCTTTCTAGCTTGCCTCTGGAGCAGTCCAGCTAGAATGCTGAACTGCAGGTTCGAAAAGTCATCAGTAGGTGATTCAAAAGGTGAATTGAATAGACGAAAATGCAGCACTCTGTCACCCAGAAAGAGCCCAACCAAAGTCAACGCAAATTGGTACTTCGGAGCCAGTGAGAAGAATCCCCTAAATACATCTAAAAATTCAGAAAGTGCTGGGGTGTTGCGTTGTCTCAGATCTTGGAGTTTTGAGGGTTTGTTTTGTTTTGTTCTAAATGGAGTTAGCCGGTATCTCAAATTTAATGCTTTCTTGATTTAATGGGAAAAGGATTATCTGTCATCAAGTAGGATGCTTGTTATCGGCTGCTGTGCCATCAACAGGCTTTCAGTAAGCTGCCAAGTGTTTTTCTGTTGTGGAATGTTTAATCATTAAGACAGTGGAAAAAACATTCAAAACTTACTGAGTATTTTCCCTGTTGCTTTTTTTTAATGGCTTGTGGCTGCTGCAGCGACATCGTACCAGTCAAAGGGTGGGGAGGCCGGGTGTTGCTGCAGGCAGGACTGGGGATGGGATGGTCTCTGTGGGTGGGACCTGCACCCTGGGAGTCCTGTGGGGAGGGGAGGGGGTGTTCCCATGGGTGGCAGACCTGCCAGGCTCTCCTTTTGGATCTGCTCACTGCTGCACCAGGGAGTGGTCTCGTCATTACCTGTTGCTCGGCTGACCTGAGCTGTTACCTTTCCCTAACTATAACCTATAAACACACTGCTTGGTGTAGTGCATGGCGGTTGTGGAGGTAGGGGATGTGTCTACGAACAGGTGTTTCTCAGGGTGTACCTATGTTCCTCCAGAGAGACGGGTCCTGCTTAGCTTTTCCCTGGAGCTGGCTGGGGATGCTATCACTTATGATTGTCAGGTACTTCAAGTTTGGGAAGAAAATCTTGTTCCTGGGAAGAACTCGTTTATTAAATGAGCATATTCGTATCTCTCCCTGAGAGGAAATCTGTGGTTAAATGTCAAGGTCTGTGATTTATGGCTGTCCTTTTTGATGGATGGTCTCACAGGCATGGCGGCAGTCTGTATTTCTTAGTCAAAGATTCCTAAGTGCCATTATAAGGCACTTGTTGGGACTCCTGCCAGTGAAAAAGTTGGATTGCACTGGACAGCAGGAATTACAGTTACTTACTTTGGTTGCCTATAAAGCAGTGAATTAAATTATTTTTAAAGCTGTCAGAAATACAAACAGGCTGCTGGAAATTTTTCTTAGCATGAGGTTGCCTGGAAGTATCTGCCTCCAGCATCCCTCAGACAAACAAGAATTAGCTTGTGAGCAGGGTGCGCTGGGTAGTAGAATGAGCAATTTAGTTTGCTTGCATCTTCCTCACCTCCTTCTTGCCCTTGCTTAGAAATCACCTAAAAATACTTGGGGTAATCTTTGTGGCTTAAGTGGAAATACTGTGTGCTTTCTCTGTCACTCTTTAGAACTGTTGCCATGTTAATACAGTCTTAAAAGGCAGTTGCTCAGTGCACAAATGGGAGGTGTTTGAAGGCCAGTAAATTAAAAAATTTAAATAAATGTTAAAACTTTCTATGGATGGAATTTAAGTCCTCCCTTTAACCTCTTTTGAAAAATAGAGGTAACTCCTTCCTCCAGATCCACATGCTAGTTTTATTGCTAATTGAGTGGAAAAAAGAATTCAAGAGGCTTGAATGCTTATTAAGCCGAGGGAAGGAACTGGGCAAGGTGGTTCTGGATGCTGCAGGAATGCTGTGTCCAGAGGAAATCTGACATCAGGACTCAAGACTTCTGCTTTGGGGCTGGACATTCTCTGGCAGGACTGGTTTGCTGTCTGTGCTGGAGGTGCACCAGCAGTAGTTTCTCTGGAAGATGGTGCAGATGCAGATGCCCGTTGGTGTCCCTGCTGCACCCTTGTGGGAGGCTCTCTTGAGGATGGGTAGCCTTCAGAAGCAAGCTGTGCTTGCTGGTATTTACACAGCATCATCTGCCTGTGACTGCCATCTCCCATGTTATGTTCAGGTGCTTTGTGTGGCATTTCTCAGTGCAAGGTAAATGATCGCTCCATGATCCTCATGCTGATGATGTGAAAGTTGGGAGCTGTGGGTGAGGTGCCTGTGCTAGCTGGTGCTCAGTCCTTGCATGAACGCTGCAGCTCTTCCTGCTGTGATGGGACTTTCTGAAGCAAAGGCCACAAGGCATTTAGAAATAATCTTGCACGAGTCAGGCACTGTGCCACAGGAACTTTTTATCCAAGCACTGACAAAGTATGGTGTTTCTCTCATTAAGGGTACATAAAAGGTTTGCCTATTTTCTTTACAGTTTTTTTTTTAAACTGTGTTAACATTTACATTTTAAATGACAAGCTGTGTTAGAGCCTACAGTTGCCATTAGTAGTCATGTAAACTAAATAAGTTAGTTGATATTTGAAAGACAGTCAGATTGCTCACTGGCAGTAATCGCAAACTGCACACCTGGAATCATAGTGTGTTGAAGAGCTCCTGGCTCCAGGAGCCTGTTCTCCAGAATCACCTTCATTATGCTTGATTCCAGTGGTGTAGTTCAATGAACTCAGCTTCCTATGAGAAGTTAATTGGCAGCTGAGAAAAAAGTGTATTTGCCTCTTCCATTCAACAAGTGAATGAAGTGAGATCAACAGACATAGTTTTAAAAATGTGGAAAGGGATATTTTGTACAGGAACCATCAGTTGTACTTTACGACTAGAGGTAGCTTAATGAGTCAAAAATCCCAAGTAATCAACAAATGTGTGAAGAAATAAGCAAAAGCACCTTTCACAGGAATTTTGAAAATGCTGGGGTGTGCGTGTTTGATTACAACAGATAAAAGTTTGTCTAAATGCAGTTTATAGCGAAATTTTAGTTAAAAGATAATATTTTATCATTTTATCATGCAAATTATAATTTTATCATGGGAGAAAAGCTGAAATGCTCACCCTGAAGATTTGGTAACCTCTGTAATTAAATCTGCGATCCATTAAGATATTCAGGCAACTCTTATTGATTATTTCAGAGTAGAAGCTAGTTGTCTGATTACCTGTAGATACGTGCCTGAATGTACACTATGAATAGTCAGTTTTCCTGGTTAATAACAGCTTAAAAACCAGTAATATTATTGATCTCTGAGGCTGAAAGTAAAAATAAAAACCAAGATTTTTTTTTTTGGTACTGTTTAGTACCAATAAGTTTAAGCAGTTCCCATTTGGCTTTCATTGCACACACTGCTGTGGACTGCATCTTTTTGTTTGCTAGAGCTTACTTTAGGAGGGATTGAAAATGTGAGTTTCATGTACCATCATTGTTTGTACGTTCAAGTTGGTGGAACTTGTAGCTTAAATGAAAACCAACATTTAGGCTGTGTGTACAGTGGTTCAGTGTGTGGAAGCCCTCTCTCTGGGAACACAGACACATACATGTGTACTGGGATGTTGTCAGTCAGTAGCTCCAGATGGTCAGGGTGAAAATACTTATAATGGGTGCTTGCAGCACAGAACCTAATAATGGACATTTGTCACTTCACCACAATTCTTGTAAATTCAGACAAGTTCTTAGTTACCACAAAATACTTGAAATACTAGTAGCTTTGTGGCAAATTAGGCCCAATACAGGATTAGGAGATGGTCCAAGTACTTTATCTCTTCCAGAAGAATACAAGTCCTTCCTAAATTTGCCAACTGAGCTGCAGTTTTGGCTTGCTTAGTTCAGCTGCTCAGTAAGGGAGTGGCAAAGCAGCATATGGTTCACCTTGAAAGTTGAAATCAGGCTGTGTTAATAATCAGAAGTCATTTTCATCCCCTTAATGCAGACATCTGCTTTCCCGCTGGCATGTTTACGCATGGTGTGGTTCACAGGAATGAAAACGCAGACCGATCAATTCTGTAGTGCTCTTTAGACAATGTCTCCTTCTAGAAAGACCCATCAGGCAAGTAATTGTGGTTAACATTAGTGTGGGACTTTTACAGAAGCCTAGTTGAGTAAATTGTTAGATGCTGAAAGATGTTAGCCAGTTACGTGCTGCAGCCTACAGGTGAATTTCAACAATGCGGCTATCAGTGGATATTGCTTTCTGTCTACATCTGTCTGAAATACAGTTGTCAGGGCTGTGATTCTTGGAAAGTCAGGAGTTTAGTGCAGTTTTTCTGAGATGTGTTCAAGATTTAGTCAGGGGCAGCCTTTTCTGTTTCTGGCTATTTTGTACAGTAAGTCGTGGTGTAACTTTGCAGTTCCTTGGGATGTCTGAAATGGACATCTTACGAATAATGACTCCATGTAGGTATTCTGCATGTTGTCTCAGGGTGCTAAGTACAGTGGCTGTGGCTTCAGTACTTTCTACTAGGTCAGGTTACATGCCCATTTCTGTGGTTTTGAAAGAAAAACATGGCAATATAAAAACATAAAAATAAATATAAAAATGCTTACGAACGAGGTCATGCCCGCAAAGCAGGCATGTTACTTGAGAAGAAAATGTCCAAGTTCTCATTTTCTTGGGTCCAGTCCCCATCCAGGCAGCCTACAGAAGTAGGATGAGGTGGCAAAGCCGAGCGTAGTTCAGTCTGCGTACAACAAACTAGTTGCATGTCTTGTCATCTGCTCTGAGGAGACAGAGAACTGAATCCTAAAGTTGTGGAGCATTGAGTACAGGTCAGATGCCTGCTGTTCCTAATTTCCATTCATAAATGAGGTTTTAGAGGAAAGAAAGAATCTGATAGACTTGCTTGTTCATTCATCAGAGCTGCAGAGGCAACCTAGCAGTGAAGGAGTCTGTGGGTGGGGTGAAGGTGAGTGACTGAGTGATGCTTGGCTGCCCTACACTTGTAGTTTACACAGTACTGGAAGTGGAGCTGTCCTGTCTGCTCTGAAGCTGCACAGGCCTGGTGGCGCCTCAGCCTGAGAGCTAGCAAACGTTGTCTTGGGTTGGAGCATTGCAGGCTCGTGGAAGATGCTCATTTGACACAGTTAAACTTCCACCCAGGAGTGAATGAAGCTGTGTTCAAACTCGGCTTTGCAAGTGTATGCTCAAATAGATGCATGCAGGTGTGAGCTTACATGGCTTTAACTTAATTAAATTTTGTGCAGCTTTAATTTTAAGCAAACTCAGTGTACAAGTTTAGACAAGCTCTTGAGTCTGCAAGTAAACTAAAGTTCACCTGGGTTGCAGGGCAGGGGAACTCAAACTTTTGAAACTAAATCCTTGCAAATAGGAGTAGCACATATTTGTAACTTTTCTGAAGATCCTGGTTTTGGGATTTAAAACAACTTAGAAGATGCTATTATGATGATGTTTTTATTTTTAATCCCCAGAAACAGAGGGTGGAAAACTTAGAGTTTATACTGTTTTAGTATTCAGTGAACTGACCTTTGAGGTAGGCAGGAGATATCTGTCGACTTGCAGCTTTGCAGAGACCGGACTGTTTCTGTGCCTGGAGCAGGTGGGAGCCTGTAAGCAGAGGTGAGTGAGAAATGCCCCCAGGGTGCGGGATGAAGGCCTGAAAGAAAGAACCTGTGGTGGCTAAACAAGAAGGAGGAATTTTCTGAGATGAAAAGTTGCGTGGCTGTTTCCGTCAGGTGGCAGTGCCATGTTCCTTCTGAGTACATTCAGCTTTTAAATTTTCACCTCTACAGAAAAAGTGAATGACAGGAACAGAGTTGTGGGATGTGCCAGTGAGCAGTGTGGCACAGGTCAGGGAAAGAAGTTGCCTTTCCTGTGGCAGGGAAACCATGCCCATCTAGCATGAAAGAAGTGACCCTTTTAGTAGGCAGATGCTTGGAGAGTGCTTGTAGATATTACTCAGCGCAGGGAAACCTAAGAGGTTGCAAGGATTGTATTCCCTGGGAGTTACCAAGGTCAGCACTCGGGTACGGATTCCTCCTCAAGTGGAAAAAAGGGTGCAGAGGAGCTGTGCAGTGGACAGCCATGAGAGGAAAGGGAGTGAGGAGGAGGAGGAATGACGGTGTCCGGAGATCGGAGCAGGAGAGGTAATAGGATATTGCAAGCAACACTGGGTAGAGGGAGCTAGATAAAAGCTGGGTTTGTTTGCAGACATGGAGCATTTGTTTCAATGTGGAGGAGAGGAATGTATGTCTGGGGTATGGAGGAGGAACAAAGGGGTATGAGGGAAGGGAAGCCCTGTGGGTTAAGCTGAACCTCCCCAGTGCAGTGTCTGTAAGGGCTAACCAGCCCCACTGCAGCCTTCAAAGGACTTCTTGGCTTCCTAGTGTCTGTGAGGCTGCAGGTAGCACTGCGATGGTAGCATGGTGTGATGGCTGGGGCTCCTTTCCTCGCTGACAGTAGGACACCTGCAGGTTTTGGAAAGAGGACGGCTCTGTGAGGTTTCAGAGCCCTGACTTGTCTTGGTGGGACTTGAACAGTGCATGGGGCTTGGTGCTGGCCTTTGTAGTATGGGAAGGTCTGATCCACTCCACAGGCTGGCTGTAATTCAGGGTAAAGCCACGGAAGAGCTTGGATAGGACTGGGTTATGGCATTGCTAACCAGATGATACCTCCCTGGATACCAAACAAATAAGGTAATGAAAAGGTAAAACCAGTAACAAACTTGTTTGTTAGCAGGAAGTAACTAGGATAGCTATGGGTTGTGGAAACGTTGAAGGAAATAATGAGAAATAAAGAAGAAACACGCCTTTTATCAACAGGCTTGAATCTGCCATATAGGTACCTGCACCAGCATTGGGAAATGTGGATGGTAGGAAAACATTTTTGTAGAGCTGCTAACACTGGAAGCTTTTATGTTGGCTTCAACTGAGCTTTGTGTAACTATGTACAATAAACATAGCCCTGTACAGATTTGTACAGTTATGGGTGTGTATTAAATGTAAGTAGAGTGTAGAGCCATTCTTATTTTCTTCTCTGTATTTTTTTACGTTGCCATCAGCTGTCTGTAGCCACCATTTCTCAAGGGAAGGACAGCAGAGGACCAGGTCTGATTTTAGTAGCACATACTTAGAGTAAATTCCTACTTGAGCAGTCTCTTTTCATGTAGCTTTATTGAGATCACCCTGTGATTCTGTATATAGCCTTTCTAGCCAGCTGATCCTTGCAGACCGATCTTAGAACAATGTCCTGCAGTGCCCCATGTAGATTGTTAGTAATAAATACAGGATGCAGCTCCTATGAAGTCATGTTATCTTCCTACATAATGTGAGGAGGGCATCACATCCTTGGAATAGAGAGTCCTGCCTGAATATAACAATGCGCACTGATTTTAATTCAGAGCAATGCTGAAAGAACCAGGGTGAAAGCTGTGTAGAAGCGTTTTCTTTGTCTCTTAGAAGAGTTCATTACAGTAACTTGTGGCAAAACACTGTATTTAAATAAATGTAAAAACTCCCAGGAACTTAAATGACTGTCTTGTTGCTGGAATAGAGCACCTGGGAGTGTGTGGTTGTTGCAAGTTCTTCCCAGTTATTTTAAGAATTGTGGAACAAGCCTTTAGTGTTGAATACAGCTAGATTTCTTCAGAGAGCTAAAAGAGATGTTTATAGACCTAAATTTCAGACATAGGTATTCTGATGTCTGCTGGCTAATTAGTTCTTGGCAGTTTTGTTACTATAGGCTATGTTTGAGACTTGGGCATTTCATAGAAGGAGCCTTATCTTCCTTCTTTGTTCAGCTATTTGTGTAGTTTGCTTTAATACTAATAAAATCATCACAGTGTCAGAAATGATTAAGAGATTAAATTTTATCCTATATGAAATATTTTAGTTGCCTTTCTTTTAATAGCAAATGGTGAAGTTCTGTATCTGACCAATTTTAACCCGTGTCACTTAAAATGTTACAGCATGCTGAGCTGCTACTTTTTTCAGCACTGTGATACAGCGTTGCTCCTTCTCGTGTCTGATGGGAAACAGGTCTGGCATACTCTGTCTGGTGGGTGGAAGGAGGTAGATGGGGTGACGGGAAGATGGAATGGTTGCAGCTCACCCTTCTTGCGCTGTTTTATCAGCTTGGTGTCCTTATTGCTTCCTTATTTTGCCAAGAAGAGTGGTTTGACTTGGATTGAGGAGTCTGCCTTCATGCTGAAAGAACCCCTATTTGCAAGTTGATGAATACTTGCTTTGTTTACTTTTTGAGGCCTGAGAGTTGGACATTTGTTAGGTGTCCAGTGGATACAACTCTGTGGCTATCTTTATGCTTTAGGGAAACAATACTTTGTGTGCTTCCAAGATGCACTTGCAGTCCCTGTAGCTTTTATCTGGAGTAAAAAATATCCGCATTTGTGGCAGTATTTAATTTGTTTTGTATTACGATTTGCTTCTGTTTGTGCTAGGTTCAAGAGCTCTCTCTCTAAGGCATGGCACTATTATTATCCCCAAGGGAGAGTGAAGTGCAGGCAGGGAGGGAGCCCCTAGGTGGCATCAGAAGCCACCTCATTTTTGGCTCCTTCCTGCCAGAGAGTGAGAGGTGGGGATGGAAGGGGGGAGCCCTGTGCTGGGGGATGCCGGGCGCCTTGCCTTGCCTGCCTGGGGTGTACTTTCCTTTCTCAGTAACCTGT
Source organism: Porphyrio hochstetteri (assembly GCA_020800305.1). NCBI lineage: Eukaryota > Metazoa > Chordata > Aves > Gruiformes > Rallidae > Porphyrio > Porphyrio hochstetteri. The sequence goes on along the minus strand of CM036915.1, from coordinate 5,854,576 downwards.
GCTAGCAAAAGCTCGTACTCCCATTAGCTGAGCAGTATGTATAGTCGTCATTTCACTAATTCAAACATGTTTCAACCTTTTGCAGCTCTGCTTTCTAAATATTTAATTGAAATGCTTTTACAGCCATTTTACTTCTTTATCAACGTGAGCCAAGCCAGACAATGTAACATGGCATATGTTAAGATGTTAATTGAGTAGCAGCACACATAGGCGGCTCTTTCATAATTTTCTCCTTAGATGATCGTTTGCTCCAGTTTAACATTTCTTTGTGCTTCTCAATGGAAGGTTATATAAAGATATATTTAGAGCTGTTAGACTAAAAGAGAAGCATTAATTCAGTAAGATTAAGAATTAAGGGCTGAATCCTGCAGGCACTGCTGGGACACAGTGCTTGTCGTGGTAAGGATGTGATAATAGTACCTTTCTGATAGCACCACGTACAGTAATAAGGTTGATAAGCCTTTTATTGAGTGGCTCCTCACCGCACGCAGGGAAATAAATATTTTTTTACTGTTGCCTGATATCATCAGAGTTGTGGAAGAGATACTGGATCTTTGCAAAAGCACGAGCACCTTATTTAAAAATTACCCCCCCTCTATTTTAACGTGGTTTTCAGAAGATGACTTTGCTGAAACTGTTGCTGTTGGTACTTAGTAGTTGAGTGAAACTTGCTTTCCTCAGGAGCTAACTGGGTTTTTGCAAGAGGCAGCAGGACACTGCATAGGGAAAAGAGCTCCTGGGTGCTCTCAACAGCCCAGTATGTCCTGTCCCTGGGAGACCAGGCCTGGCAAATGCAGCCCGTGTGGTATTGCACCCCACAAAAGCAGTCTTTCGAGACTGCCTGTAAACCCTGTTGTTAAATAAATTGACAAACATGCTTCAGAGGTATGGGAGGGGAATGATGTATGCAGTGGGAAACAGAGGCTTTTCAGAGCTGAGTAATTTTTAAAAGGCCGCATGGCCAATGTAATTCTTCCTTGTCAGACAGCTCTTACTGCTTCCTTGGGTATCCTGTCCTGATTCTGTCCAGGCCAGAGTTGACCTCCCCACGCAGCCAGCACAGGTGAGCTGAGTTAGGCTGAGCTCTTTTCCATACCACCTGACATCACTCCCCCATAAAAGGGGCTGGGGGTGGCACTCTGGGGTGCCTGCAGGGCAGTCTGAGGGCACATGGCTGGGATGTTGGGTCAGTGCAGTACTCTGTTATCCTCAGGTTGGTACAGTATTCTCTTACCACCGGGTATGGGTGGTGGTGTATCTCCTGCGGGAGCGAGTGAACAGTGTGGTGCTCAGTCACTGCCTGGGCCTGAACCACCACACCTTCTCATACAGAGGGCTTGTTTTGAGGTAATCTGAGTAAAAGTATTGGGGCAGTAGTGTGTTGCCATACAGTGTTAGTGTTGTACACGTGGGCAAGTAGTTGGGAGGGTTTCCTGTTCCTCCACCAGAGCTGCACTGAGTTGTTGCTGGACTCATGCTCAACTCTCGAGAGAAAAACACTTATGTGGGCTTTTTTTGTTGTTTTTTCCCCTTCTTCAAAGCAAGCTTATTTTAGAACTTCATAAACCTCATCTCCTTCCCTCTCTCTCTGTTGTCTGAGAGGGTAGGTGGTTTGCCATCTGAGATGGCAACTACGTAACAGTGCTGATGAACAGTAACCATACACAGGAGTTTTCCTTTCCAGTGGCAACTTCTTACTAGGTCCTGTGTATTTGACAATAATGTAGTGTAATGCCATGAGTACTGGAAACCCTTGCTGTTGGGTCAGGAGTCATAGCCTGTCTTTGTGATGTATGGCACAGCTATTAGCAGTGATGGAAAGTGGTTCTTTTTCATAAGTTGCATTAGAGTCTGGCCGAAACAGTGTTTTCCCTAGGCTGTCCAAAATGTACCAAGTGGGTGAAACACAGCTATGGAGGGTGTTTTGGGGGAGGGTGTTGCAGTTTGTGCAAATATTTGCAGACTTGGGCTGAAGGGGATACAGAGTATCTGTGGTAACCTCACCTATGGTTTGAAACTTAAAATGAACAAAACCCTCTGTGGGCTTCCTGGCTTTGACTGCCAAATTAAACCACTTTGCACAATCATTTGTGGCTCCATTTGTCCCCCAGATTTTGCTGGAATCGGTGGGTGTTCATAGAGTGTGCTCATGCACCCCCGGTATTTGTTACACTGCTGGCTTTCATAGGGAGTGAATGATCTGCACTTGAACAGCCGATAAGAGTTGGTTTCAGGGGCTGTGCAGGCTTTGAGAAGGCTTAGCGTTAACTAGGCAGTAGCTGATAAGTTCAAGGGCTTTCTTTTACCCCTCCCAACCACCTTCCTCTTTCTGGTCTCACAGGCATAATGCTTCTCATATCCCTTGTGGTTATATGGCAGTGTTGAGGAAATAGTATGGTCTGAGCAACTGAATTCTGCCACCTCAGTAGTCCCATGATGCTCAGCGTGTAGTTCAGCTACCTATTCCTGAAAGTATTGCTTAATTGGAGGAAGGTTGTCAGCATCTGGTTTTACACCATGTGGGGGGGTGGGGTGTGGACTCTCCTTGCCTCCTTCTCCCTCCTGCTTTTTCCCCTCCCATCTCTCCCTCAGTGCAAAGTAAACCCAGCTGCACACCTGGGGAGAGAACACACTCCTCATTCTGCTTCTGCCAAGTTGGGGCTGTTAAAATGGGGCTGTTTTGAGTAGAAATGCGTAAATAGGTCAGGGAAAGCAGACATGCATACTTTGGCATAAGATGGGAGAGCAGTTTGAGGAAATGCTTTAGTCTGATTTCACCCCCTCCCTGTCCTCCCCAAGATACTTTCAGGAGTTTGTCAATGTGGCTTCAGCATTTAGGAGCTTAAATTACTGCAGGCCTCAAAAGTACCCTCAATATTCTCTCAGAGGTCTCAGGCCTAAAGGTTAAGTCAAAAGCTGAGGTTGTTCAGATGAGCTGGAGACTTTCCTGTAAGGCTTTCTACTGTATGTTCCCTGAGAGGGCTCCGTGTCAGGCAGCGGCTTTTGCAGGGAGCCACCCTGCTGTGCTTCTCTGAACCACAGGCTAAGAACCCCCTTGTCTCTACTGTTTTGCTCATTAGTAGAAGCTGGGCTCTTGTTTCTGAGTGGCTGATGGCAGCTCTTCAGAGGTGAGGAGGTTGATCCAGGCTGGTGGTGTTTGGGGCAGAGTTGACATTTCTGAGGAGTGTTGCTGTAGGCAGCACAATAGTACTATGTCCCTCTTGAGTCTCTCAGTGTGCCTCAACATGCAGACAGTCTTCACAGTGGTATCCTCCCAGCAGAAGTTTGATCACTGGTTGTGATAGTGTCGCTGATTTATTTTTTTGGCAAAATTTTATATATATAGTTTTGCACTCCCAGGTTCTTGTAGTGGGTCTGTATCTGGTGCAAGCTGGTAAATCCAAGGTAGCTATAAAAGCAGCCACCTCTATTATTACTCATAACACCTGCCCCTGGAATCAGAAAAGGCACCTTGTCCTGGATGAAACCACTTGAAGTAGCCTGAATCAAGTTTTAGGTAAGTGAACTTCATGGAGACTGTCAGCATGAAGAGCTGTGAAATCGAGAGTAATGTCACTTGTGCTTGTGAGTTGGGTGAGCCATGGCAGCCCCCCAGGAGCAGCTCTCCAGGAGGAACAATGCTGGCTGTTGTTTCTAAATTCAGTTTTCCAATGGGCTTAGGTGCCTGATAGATTCAAATGGTTGTTTTCATTAGTGGGAGCATCAATCACTCCTGCTGTTCTCCTGCAGCTATTGTTAGACGTGTAGCAAAGAGTGTGGAGTAGTGGCCTCTAAATCTTAGAAAGGGCCCTGTTGAACCTTACTCTCAGGATTGCTGGTTGCAGTTACTGTACCTCCAGTTGGAATTAGGTAAGGGATGCATTTGACAGAGGCAGAAGCAAGCTTATTTATGTGTAAATGAAATTTGAGCTTCGGAAGCACATCTACCCTGTTAGTGAAGGAGGGAGCGGGGTGGAATAAAGGTGGCAAATGCATAGTAACTGGATGTTCTTCTGCCACCTTTGTCACTTGCTCTCTTTCCTCTTGATTTGCTGGAGATGCATCCTGCAGTGCCACCAGGCAGAGCTTTTTTGTGTGGTGCTTAGGACCATGAGAAGGTCAATGTCCCAGTACTTTCCCAATCAAAGAGCTGGTTCCTCTGGGTTGCTATTGCTTGACTTGGACATGGATCAACTCTGCTGGGAGGTAAATAAGCATTTATGTTGTTAGGCACAGGCTTTACAGAATCAGGCCATGTTAACCTGTGCTCAGGTTAGAGTGAAAGAAGCCTTGGTTTACCAATAACAGGTTTTAATGATGTCCTCTCAGTATACAAGGGAGCATGGAGGAGATGAAAAAAGTTGCTGTTAAAATAAACATCCCTGCCTTTGCCTTTTATAATGTCACAACATCTGCTTGCAGATTGGAGGACATGAACTTGACTATTCTTTTTGTGCTATCAGTTGATGAAAAGGAAACACAGGGAAATTGTATTTACTGGTCTTATTATTGCACTGTTGATCAGTGCTGCAGGAGCAGAGGTCACAACTGGAAGAGCCTGAGCTAAACTTGAGTTTACATTTACTCAGGCTGATACTTGGAGATAAAAGGACTGCTCTAGGGATCTCCTGCCCAGTTGCCTCCTGGCAACTTGCCTCTTTCTCTTTGCAAAAAGAAATTGTTAATGCAAATGGGCGTGCTTGTTCGCAGTTTGGCAGAACCAGCAGGGTGGGAAATGGTGCTGGCTGAAGCATGTTCTCTGAAAAGCCTAGAGCACCATGTCATGTGCATGTCTGTCAAGAGTAGAGGCAGTATTTGGACGGTTTGATTTGCTTGTACCCTGCATCGCCTTATTCTCCATAGAAAAGCCATAGAAAAGGTATAGGTACAGAAAAGGGCATGCATGCCTGAGCCCTGTTACCTGCTGTCAGGAGCTCCGCTTTGTAGGAGAGGCTGTGGATCTGTAGTACCACAGGGATTGTGAGACCCTGCTAAGGCAGGAGACAGTAGGGTGAGGTGGAGTCTGGGGTGACAGCAGTGCTGCTTGAGCAGCCATCTCTGTCAGCATGACTTTGGTCAGCATGCTGTGGACAGCTTTGGGTCAGGTGTGGTGAAAACTCTTAGCAGCAGGTTTCAATGCTTAGTGTCCTTTGAGTTTTCTAGTAAGACAGTTTATGAAGAGTGAGATGACGTTTGGGTTCCCTTCTTCAGTTCCTATAGGTCTTCCCCAGTGCAAGGAAAAGCTCCCATATCACCATCCTTAGCATTTCCAGTTCTCTCAAATCCCCAGCAGCTCTGCTTTACTCCCTTCTTGGCATTCCCGAGTGTTCCCCCGTGTGATTTGTCTTCTATATAGTCAGCTGAAGTGGACATCTGCTGATGTAGCTACTTCAGTGGCCTTCTTATATATTCTTAACCTGCTGAAACTTTTATTGTTTTCTGTCACTATAGTGTATGCAGTTCTTGTGTCGAAAGGGCCATCAAGAATTAGCAGCTCCTGCAGAATAGATTTTTAGACTGTCTGGCTTCAAAATGTGGCGTAACAAGCAGGGCAACCAAGCTTCTGCCTCTCTGAGCATCTGTAGATGTACAACAGTAGATACTGGCTCAGTAGCTTTGGTTCCTGTCACCATCAAGCACTACAGCTGTCTGTTTTATTTTGTTACTTATGATTTTAGTATATCCATTAGATACCTTACTTGGTCTGTCTTTGTATGTGGTAGCACCTGTACAGAAGTAAAATACCTGGAAATGAGATGTTTTGTTAACAGGAGATACTGTTTTATTCTACTAGGAAAATAATTGCTCCTTCAATTCTGAAAACTGTTTAGGGCTTGTTCAGTAAGTGTCCAGCAGTAAAGACTATTGTTTTTAGCATGTTAAAGCTCTTGCTCCTCTTCAGAGTAATGATAAAAAGCTTTCAAGTAATGCAGTCAGACCAAGCACGTGAGATACAGCACCCTTAAGAAACAGAAAAGCTGCTTCTGGGTGTGTTTTTGTGAAGCATAGTAAGTTCCATACCATTTGCACTCCTTGGCACATGTGCTGAGGTCATTAATGGCATACTTTAATTCAGACCCCACCCAATGTTGTCTTAATAAGCCAACTGGGAGGTAGTGAGGCTAACATGAAAAACTCCTAAGTTGCCAGTGGGGTACCAATTGTCTGCTTTGTAGCAGCTCTTTGGAAAGCTAGAAATAAATACTTGGAAGTGGTGGGATTTACTGAAGTGTGGGGAGAAGGGGGTGTTAATTGTGTTTACAGATGAACAAGTAAAATGCATCTGAATTGTGGAAGAGCTTACAATAAAAGTAGTGACATCCATCCTGGCTGCCTTGCAACTTGGGATAATAGCTCCCAGTTGCAATGATATTTCATTTTTTAAAATTACAGCTCTTCATATAAAAGAGCAAACCATTAAGAATTCTGACAAGCATTTAAGTTTGGGGTGAGTTTGTACAAAAAAAGAGCTGGATGAGTATTCTTCCATAGACATGGCAGGCTATTTCACAGCAGGAGATTAAGCCTGTAGTACAGTGATAGAAATTATAATATGTAATATTTTTGTCATTGCTGTTTAGATTAATTCAAGATTTCTATTCTCTCTTTCTTCCCTCACGTCTAGCAAAACTGTACAATCTAAAGTGGACTGCATTTTGGTAAGTACAACTCCAGAACGCTTTTTAATATTTAATAAACTGCAAGACCAAAATAGATGGCTCTGGAGACTGACAGCTATTATGAAGCCTTTCCTTAGCAGTGCTTTAAGGTACTACCAACAGATGTATCAAAATTAGTTTCCACTGCTAAAAAAATACACTCTGTGGGTTTGGTGTTTGTTTTCCATGGGAGTATTGACCTCTCCTTGCCAGCAGCAAGCAGCTATGATTGCCACTTGTAGAACTGTCACATACATTCAGCACAGAAAGGTGACTGTTTTTGTAAGGTTTTTGTTAAATGCAAGATTATGTATTGCACAGATCAGGGTATGCAAGGAGCTCATTGTGCCTTTGGGTTCCCTTGTGCTAGGGACCATTAATGACACCAGTCATGCTTTTGTTGCCGTTTCCTTGCACCGGTTAACTCCTGGCTGGTGCTGTGTTTTAAGGAAGGAACTGGATTGAGCTGTGTGTTTATGCAAAGCCAGGCAGACTAGTTTGTTAGGTTTGTTTTTTTAAAATCTTGTTAACTTCAAAAATTGCATACCATCTCAAGCACCTTTCCAGACATGTGCAACACTATAGGTCCTGTTAAATCTGCTGTATTACTTAGGACAGAAAGAAATGTAATTTTTGAGAAGGACAGCCCTTGAAATGCATAAATATCATCTTTGTGAACAAAAATAACAAGATCTAGACAGCGGCAAGAGATTATTTTTGGGAAGCACATATCTAGCAGTAACTCAGAAAGAGGTTTTATTTGTTTATTTTAATAGTGAGCAGGTTGTGAGTTTCTGTAAATCAGAGTCTGGAGTTCATAAATCCTAAGAGTGGAAGGGACTGCTTAGCCTGACTCCCTACCTTCGGCATTTTCACCCAGAAGTACCAGCGGGTAAGATAAAAAGATGACATAGACAACCATCTGGATGCTATCAAATAGAATCTGTTCAGCTGTGTGGCTGAGCTAAGTAAGAATACTCCTTACAGTCACTTTATCAAAGGCTAATTCAGATGGCACTGAATTATCTTCCCTTAAAATGTTGTCTTAATTTATTGTGGTAAGAGGTTTAAACTGAGCTGTATTGTTGTATTGCAAACAAACATTTGACCCAGTTTTGCCTGTGCTTAGAAATTTGTGGGTGCATCCAGCTAAAATAGCTGATTTGCATCCAGCAAAATATAACTTTTGTCTGCTTTGTTCCTCATTGATATTTGTGGGCACAAAGCAAGTGTCTTAAGGTGTTACATTTTTGTGTATGAGTTTTCCATGGCAAAAGGACAAATTACACTTCTAAAACTCTTCTATTGCCATTTTTTACCTGTTGCAAAAAATGTGAAATAGGGTAGCTGTTCCTGAGTAGCATGAGTAAGGAAGTAAGTAGGAGGTTAACTGGTCATCTGCTTCTAGGAAATCAGTTTTAAGAAAATGGAATTACACTAGGGCTGCTCTTGCATTACATTCTGCAGATTTGCAGACACAGAGTGCTGAGGTAGTGATTTTCAGTTCATATGAGCTTGTTCATTTGTGTAGGTCGCATCTCTTGGATGGACAAGGTGTTTTTCTGAATAGAGGTCTTGGATGGAAAGCAGTATCCATAGCTTGACTTGGAACGGAGCGGTGTTCTCATGATCTAATTTTCTGTTCCAGATGCCTCCTTGTCTGTCCTGCTGATGAGTTCAGAGGAGCCCCCGCAACAGTGGAAAGGCCACTCTAGGTTAGCAAAGGTAGATCTGATCATGTTCAGGTAGTTAAAAAATAAACTCCAAGATCAGAATAGTATCAGGAAATAAAAACCAAACTCAATTCTGGCAAAATGGATTCTGCATTTTTACATGCTTTTGGAAAGCAGTGAGCTGCAAGACAGAATCTAAAAATGTTAAAAATGTGTGTGACAGTTTGAAGCTTTCTTATAGGCCTGTCCAATTTTGTCCTGTGGAAGGTAGATGAGCAGGTTGCCTCCTCAGTGGCATTTGTCAGAGTGGTTCTGTGATCGTTGTACCAGCTGCCTACAGAGCATCCTGCTGTGGGCAGGTTGGAACATTTCCTTCAAGTGCAAGTTCTTAACATTTTTCGTTCAGATAGAGACCTCTTCAGGGCTTTTGAATCAGTCTCGTGGAGCATTAAAGCATGACGTCAGTCCCTTTTCTCCCTCCTTATTGCACAGAGGAAATCTGGACTAGCTTTCAGTTATATTGGGAGGTGTGATGATACCATAAAGCATTTGAGCTTGATAAGTTCGCTGGCAATCTTAAAAGGAAAAACAGCAGTAGAGGAAAATCAGACTGTGCTTGTTGCCGTTTGTGTTTGGTAGCACCAGTCAGAGCCACAGTGCACAGAGCTGCATGCAAATGCTTTTCAGCACCTAGACTGCCTAATTCAACACAGGGTGGCAAGAAAGAGAGAGGATGAAGAAAGAGAGGTGATAGCAATAGTCTTTGTTGTGGAGGTAGCCAGCAGTGGAGGACAACAGAAAAGGGACAGTGTAAGGGCACTGGGATGGCAATTACCTTATACAAGATGCCAAAGTTACCTGCCTTCTACTTGCTGTACTGCACCACTTACATTCTGGTGTACTGTCAGTTTCTGGAAGATCATAAGAAAATCTTTATATGCTGTGCTATCCAAAAAAGATAATTAGCAAGAATTGTGGTGTAAACATCCATTAAAAATTCATTATAACATCTTTTTAACTGTAGTAAACATGTCTAGCAGTAGATTCTCTTATGACTTCACTTGTTATATTTGTTGCCACATGCTAAGTGAACTCTTGAACCTGATTTTTAAAATGGTACACTCCATATAATCGCTCTGCAAGACAGCTAAGGTTTCTTTCCTGGCTGTCTGCAGAGAGGTCGGTGCTGGTGAGACAGTGCTGGCCGCGACAACCGGAGTTGCTGGTGGCGGCAGCAGTTACAGTGTGGGCAGCAGCGGTGGCGAATGTGTAAGATGTGTTGCAGCAGTGTGCCTCTGCCCTGCTGCAGACAGGGTGATAGCTTGCCACTTGTCTGTTGGAGGCAGGCAGAAGCTCTGTGGAGCTTTGGCAGCTGTGCTTGGACACTATCAGTATAAAGCAGCTGTATGTTTTTAGGGCTTGTTTGGAATATTCAGCACCTGAAATATGTTTCTGCTTCTGCTAAGGTAAAGCATAGCAAATGTATTTATTAGCAGCTTTTTAGAATAATAGGTTCTGATTATTAGTTATTTTCTGTCTTGATCATATTTCCAACAAACCATCTGACCTTGAGCAAATTATTTAACCTTTGCCTCTTGTTTCGTTATTCACAAAGTGGGGAGATGATTGCTCGACTGCGTTGCTATTCTTAGCCTGGTTGTTAAATAATAGATGTTTGTTCTGCTGAAGTATGACAAGTTTTAGAACCCATCCGCCAGCAGAGGCAAGGTACATTGCCATTGGCATAGCCTTTTCTACTTTGATTGGAGTATAGTTATCTATAAATACTCAAAATGTGGAAAGAAATATTAAGATCAGTCCATGCTCTCTAAAATAGTAGTCTTGCAGAGAGCTTGCAGCAGTGCCCCTGGCCTTCAGCTCCTCTTCGCCAGAACTCAAGGACAGAAATAACCTGTAATTCTGCCTTCAGTGTGGAAATAGGGAATAGTTCAAATTTGAATGCTGCTTTTCATTGTGTTCATTACAGAAGTTGAAACTCTGCTAATTGTTCCTTAGTATATTCTTCCTCTACCTGATTTAAAGTTCAGCCTGACTAAATATTTTCTTCTTTAAAACAATCCAGAAAAAGCACATTCCCTGGAGTTTTCCCATGGCAATTCCTTTTGACAACTTCAGGATGAAGCTTCACTAATGTTTGTGACCTGACATTAGATCAGCAGAGAAAACCAGATAGAACCACTCCACCAAGGTCAGGAAACCTTAAAAGATATTCTGTGATTCTAGAGACTGACGTTCAGAGCTCTAGGTTCTCTGGTTCAAGCAGGAACATGAATAAAATCATGTTTCCTGTAACATAGATTAAATCTTTAATCATGTTCTGTGTTGAACTGATCTTTGCCTCTTTATGCTGCAGAAAGTTAGTGTCATGTTAGTGTCTCTCAGAATGGAACCAGATGTCAAAACCTGCTGTTTTAATTTTAGAGACCCAAACAACCCACAGTGTTTTGGCCATCCTGGTTTACTTCACAGCCTTTTGTTTGCTCTATTAAAATGTCTGTTTAAGAAAAAGAAAATTATTTATGTTCTGAAGAGGTCCTTCTTCTGTGCCTGTCTTAGGCAGCAAAAGGACAGATTGATTTGGAGCAGATCTGTGTGGCCACTGATAATGTAAATATAAAGGTATGCTTAGTTTAATTTGTTTGGTACATATGTTGTGCATTTTAGTGAAGGATCTATATTTGGTAACTATCAAAACAAAAATATCAGCGATTTCTACTCCTTTATATGTTACTGGAAGTCTTTGCTTAGCTGTGACTTGAGGTTTCTTATTTTTTTTGTCCTTAGTTTTTCTGTCTCAGAATATAAGATCACATAGATACTTTGAGGACTTGATATATTTTTGGCTAAATTGTGAAAATAAGTATGAATACTGCTTGCAACTCATCTTCACTGAATCTTTTATTTAATATGGTTCCAGTTACAGGAGATAATTATAACATGAAAATGAAGAGTAACAGAGGTGGTGCTTTGTGATGGCTTTACACCTGAGTCCTGCAAGCAGTTGAGCATGCTTATGCATTTTTCTAATGCAGCTTCAAGAAATGGGGTTTATAAATACCCTGTGGAGATTTAGACAGTCTTCATCTGATTTGATAGAACCAGTCAATCAAGGTCAGGAAACTTCAAGCAAATTTTCACTTGGATCTGGAAAAAATTCCCCAGACGTTGTACACTCTGTATGGGCTTTTAAAACTACCATAACCTAAGCTTTAATGGGCTGTGCAAAGGGGAGTTTGTCCAAGGTAATGCCAGCATGACAGTCTCCCTTCTGATGCTGTGACTCTTCCACTCTGTTGACCTATTTGAGGGGTATGGTGTTGGAGAAAAATCTTGTGTTCTTGTTTCTTTTTACTCATTTCCATATGCATACAACTTAGCACAAGTTAAAACTCAGGATGAATGAATCTTTTTCTTCCTGATCAGTAGGCCAGCTGAAATGTTCCTCCACTTTCCTGAATTCACATAATAACAGAATCATTAAGTTTGGAAAAGACCCCCAAGATCATCTAGTCCAACTGTGCCCCTATCACCTATATTACTCACTAAACCACGTTCCTAAGTACCTCATCCAATCTTTCCTTGAAGACCCCAAGGGATGGTGACTCTACTACCTCTCTGGGCAACCTGTTCCAATACCTAACCGCTCCTGAGAAGAGGTTCTCCTAATTTCTAACCTGAACCTCCCCTAGTGCAACTTGCAGCCATTCCCTCTTGCCTATCGCTAGTTATCTGCGAGAAGAGGCTGACCCCCAGCCCACCACAGCCTCCTTTCAGGTAGTTGTAGAGACCATAAGGTCTCCCCTGAGCCTCCTCTTCTCCAGGCTGAACAGTCCCAGTTCTTTCAGCTGCTCCTTATAAGACTTTTGTTCCAGACCCTTCTGTTCTGAATACATGAAGAAATTTGGAAGTTTTGATACTTATGTTGCAGTAGTAGAGTTGTTACTGAACTCACAGGGCCTTTAGCACTGAGAACTGGTGGGTGTCAGCTGAGATTGAAGAAGTGGTTGTACTTACACAAATTTTGAGAATAAAACAGACTAAACAAAACAACATTTAACAAATTTTTAAACTAAACAAAACACGATGTTCCCCTAATCTACTTGCACTGACTGTCACGCTCCATCCCTTTGCTGCCACTGCTTCAGTTTTAAGATGATTTTCTCTAAATAGATTCAGTCTCATCTAATAAGCTTAGGTTTATCTAATTATCACCCAGGTAAGATTACCTCAGTGAACTGCCTGTGACTCTTGGCTGCATGTGAACTCTCCTGTTCTGGGGAGGTCCTGCCTCCCTGGGGCTGCCCCACAGCCCTCAGTGGAAGCTGGAGGAGTTGTGCAAAGTGCTGCCTGGGGCCAGGCATGGGGAGGAGTGGGCTTTGAGGGAAAAGAATGAGATAGCATCACTGTCCAGGGCTTCTGAAGATTTGAGGAAGCCATTGTTCTCTAGCATATGGTTTAGCTGATGAGGGTCACTGGCTTGCTTGCATACTTTGGAAGAGAGTCTGCTAACATAAACCTAGACACATTTTTCTCTATGCATGTATCATTGGGTTTTTGTGGGGGTTTTTTTGGGTTTTAATTGGGGCCTATAGCAGAGCCACCATGGCTCAGGCAGGGCCCTTCCATGCAGACCCTTCTGCTGGGACACAGCAGACGTTTCAGTGGCAGGGGGCACTGAGGCTACTTCAGTGGTTTTTGATTAAATGTCTCTTAATACTTTGCCATTGATGTTGCACTCTGGCACATGGGGTTTTGAAGTGAAAGGTAGTCTTCTAGCGTGATGTCAGAGTCACTAGGAGATGTTTGCCTGGGATGCTTTTGCCACATGGATTAGTGCTTACCGTGCAAGGTAATCTCACCTGAACTGTGTCCTGTGGTGTGCTGCTGTGGCACTTGCCATTTAAAACAACAGGCAGTTAAGTTCCTCAAAAGAGGAGGTCTAAGAAACAAGTGCAGCTTTTCTTGCAGTTATTCAATTTCTATCTTTTCATAAATAAATGGTTAATTATCTGTAATTTTTTTCTTTGAAGAATGTTGATCTTTGCAATAATGAGCTTGTTAAAGGAAAACCCACCACTCCAAATGCTGGGATTTATGCAGCAAAGGAAGAACAGAGAATTTGACAAAATGTACCTGTTAAGAAATACCTCTCTGGCTATCTGGTGGTCTGAGCACCACTGCTGTGTAAGCTGCTGTAGAGCCACACACAAATTGGTGTCAGCAAATTTCAGGAGTTGGTCAGAGGGGAAAAAACCCCACCAAATGTTGTGGTTTGCAGCAGCTTGTAAAAGCAACAGATGCAGTGTCTGTTACCTGGCTGCTGCTGGAAGTGTTTCTTCTGGCTCTGAGAGTGTCTGTCGCATCGCTGGTGGCCCAGTTCTGTGGAGTGGTGGGTTTATACAGCAGGGATGAGCGAGCCCTTGCGCTCTCCCAGCACCCTTCCCTGGGCAGCACATCCCACTGGTCCTCACCCCGAGTCCCAGGCCAGGGAGGAGATCCCTGTGGTGGGTACAAAGCCAGCAGAGGGGAAGTGGAGCTCACCTCTCTCTGGTACCACGGCTTATTTTGCGCCAGCTGAAGCCTTGCAGCTCTGGGCGTGACTGGGGTGGGTAGGGAGCCCCCATTTGTTAGGCTTTAGTTTCCCCACTCAGTTCTACTTCTAAAGCAAATAGCCAGGTCTCACTACCTGTCACTTCTGCTCTCTTCTCTTCCTTTTGGAAAAGGTTACATTGGCTGTAAGATGCCAGTAAAGGAAAAGAGTATGAACTGTAATCCAAAAGCTGCACTCTTGACTCAGAAAGAGATTGTGAGTCTTTGTACGGATGGGGCACCACCTTGTGCATTGCTTCTGCAGCATCTTTCTGAAGAACCCGTTTGGTCCTTGTGCTTGGCTTTACTCCTGATGCTGCTGGGCAGGCCTGAGCACGTTACAACTAACTTTCCTAGTCTTTCTAAGCCTGTGTGGCTGGTTTCAGGTGACCAAAAACTAGTTGGTATGTAGCAGTCACTGTTTGCATACACCAGGTAAAACTTTACTTGAGTCTGATCCTCAGCTGGTATCCTCTGGAAGAGGAGTGACTTCACAGAGATTCATCTTAACTGCATGGCTTGTCTTCAGTACCTGTTCAGTAACTCGTTTACAAAGAAAAAAAAACCCCATAGAAATATAGATAGATTTTTAAATGTCTTCCTTGCAGTCTGTGGTGCTTAACTGTTGATACATGGTGGATCACAGGATCAGATCTGATGTCCTGTGCTATTACAGCATGGTGGCTTTTCATGCTGTGTTCTCAGAGGTGCTTCATGGGTGCTCTGAGAAGATAAAGTTTTCATATTACGTGTCTGGTTGTAGAAAGAATCTGTTACTGGTTCTGCTTTTGGTGCATATTAATTTTGTGATGGTGACTAGTGCTTTCATAGTGCTATGCTATGGTGTGTAAATAAAATAGAAAATCACATTTTCTAGTCCCAGAGTGCTCACAGTGACATTCTTCCACATCAGTAAATGTCTTGTTTAAAGTTCTGTTATTAAGGAATACGCTGTTGGATGACAATTTTTAGTTGTCAAGTTCAACTCTTAGTGTTTTCTTTCCCCTTCACCTTCCCCCACCTTTTTTATTAACCAAAAATACCTCTGTTATCTAGCAAGAAGTTGAGAAGTTTACAGACCTAGAGAAACTCTACCTCTACCTTCAGCTGCCTTCGGGTCCCAACAATGGAGACAAAAGGTATGTGTGTGAGCAGCTATACTGAAAGCTTACTTGCTTTCCTGTGGCACTTACTGCTGGAGAACCATTCACACAAAATGTTTGGTAGCAGAAGCAGTCTGTATTAAACATTAAGGACTATTCTTTTCCTGAAGATTGTTTTTTTTGGTTTTTTAAAACTGAATAGCTTTGTAAATATAAACCTCTAAAATGCAAGGGTCATCAGAGAAAGTGTTTAGCGGTCTTAAGTGTGATAATATAGCAACACAAACGTAATGGGGGAGAAAGAAGGAATTTCTGGTAACATTTGTTTGACTAAAGGAAGGTCTAGAAAAAACAACCTGCAGTTCACAGCATCAGGAAGTTAGTATATGTTCCCAGGAGGGTGGTTATGGGCAGACAGTTGCTGACAGGGAGCGTTCGGAGCATCCGCTGGGAAAGTTGGGTGTTTCCAAAAGGCAGCACTGTCACCTGAGTAGGGAAAAAGCTTGGAGGTGGTCAGTAAGGAACAATAAACTTAAGAAGGGGAAGTAAATGAAGTCTCACTCATCACTACGTACTCATCGCTGTATATCAGTCAAGAACAGGAGTGTGGAGTCTCATTAAATTGTAGATGAAAGAGGGGGAGAACTGCTGCTCACCCTGCTACCTGTGTGAGGTACTGGCACGTGTCTCTGGTGTCTCTCCACATGTGTAGACAGTTACTAAGTCTTGTAACTGAGGAGGAGCTGTGGAGCAAAGTCTTCATTGCCATTGCTTCTTCTCTCACCAGCGATCAGATCTCCATGTCGTCCAGCCGTGCCCAGCAGATGCACGCCTTCTCGTGGATACGGAACACCTTGGAAGAGCACCCTGAGACATCCCTTCCCAAGCAGGAGGTGTATGATGAATACAAGTGAGTGCTTCCAGGCCAGATCCATACATATGGCTTTAGCAAAAGTAGATAACTCCGTGACACTGGTTCTGCATATATATACACTGTACAAGTGCATATAGCAGAACAAGGCCTCATGTACTAACATACTTGAGAAAATACTAGCTACACTGAGGCAAACTGTATTAATGAATTCCTGCCACTGAAGGTAAGACTGTGATGTTTAAATTGTGCATTACATATGCTGATGGAAAGGTGCAAGTATTTTTGACCAAGTAAGTATCTATATGATTTTGTTTTCTGGGCAGCGCAACTCAGACAGAAAGCACCAGTTACCATCTTACAGTACCTTTTGGTCTGCTTCTATATACATATGTATATGCTGCTTTAACAATTTTGAGGGATTGAATTGTTCCTCCTGGAAATGCAGCTATTTTACACATAAGATGTAGTTCATCACACCTGTCTTTGCAGAATAATGCATAAATATTGGGCCTTCCTGCCACAAACGTAGCTTCTACTGAGGCACAATATATCTGAATATGTATGAAACCAGTAACCAAGGCCACTGTGAGTCTGTGTTGTCAAGTCTCAAAGCTACCATGTAATGAGAAAGCGATTAGAAGGGAGAGGGAGCTGTCTGACGAAGTTGGATTTGAATTCATTTACAGAACGTTCCCCACAGGGGGGAAAAAAAAATCATCCTCAGCCCAGTTGCCTGAAGATGAATAACAGATTTATGATCTGGTATGAATATTTCCATAATCTGAACGATTACAGTAATTTGCAGCGAGCTGAGTCCCTTCACCTCCTGAGTGCCTCCAGGATTCAGCCCATAGGAATTGTTATCGCAGGGTTGCCTTCTGCGAATATCTCCTTTTAATTAACTCTCTCTGGTCAAGTTTTTCACTCTGACTGAGCTGAAACGTGATGGCATTCGCTTGCCTGGGGTTGATAAACATGCACACACCTATTTCTGAAGTCTCGCCGTCGGCTGGAGCGGTGACGCAGCCTGGAAGTACAGCCAATGGCACCGCCGCGCTGGGGTGGCCAATCCCCGAGCAGCAGCCGCTCGCGCAGGCACAGCAACAGCGGCAGCTGCTGTGCGGGAGCGAGATGGGAGCGTTAGTCTTAAATATATTTCTTATTTAATAATTTATGGCCTGCTTCAGCAACAAATCTGCTTGGCTTCCACGCTGTGCCAAGCTGCAGATGCCCGGAAAAATCATCATCTACAGATTGTGGAGTGTGAAATTTGGATGGCTTTTGTATGTAGCTGCATCAAGTATTTGTGTATTGTATTTCTTTTCCCCTAACAAAATAAGGGTGGTAAGCAAATATTCAGGAAAATATCAAATGTTTGGAATCTGTTCTTCTCTGAAAGCATCTGTTCTGTTTTTGAAACATTCAGTTTCTTTGAATATTTTCATGAGTTATTCTTGCACACCAAAGGCAGAGTAGTCTTGGAGTGGGAGGTGGGAAACAGGCATATAAATAGATGAGAGCTAGTTTTGATAAGTCAGTTTTCTTTACCTAAGGGTGTTAAGACCTCCTAAAACTCACTTCTGACATGTTAACAAGCTACAATTTCTCTCTGTGTGCAAAGACACGTGAGCTCAGTGAACAAGCTTATGTGCTCTACACATACAAATCAAAGTTACAAGGCTTCAGAAGAATGCTGCATCATACCAGCATCAATTCCTGCTGTAAATCTTGGTCAAAATAAATCATGCAAAACCACTGCGCTTCTGTATGACCTTTCATGTGGGTGGCTGTGGTTTGTTTGCTTGTTTGGGTTTTTTCTATGAAGAGGGAAAGACAGAAGCTTGCAATCCATGCAAGTCCACCACTGGCGAGTGTTGATAGTGTTTCTAGCTCCTCTGTGTTTCAGTAGCTGTTTGTTGCTGAGCGTGCTTAACACAGTGACTCTACTTCTATTTTCTTTCTCTTCTATTTAATTGTGAATTTTCATCTTTAACTGACTAAAAGCGAATGTATTAATCACCCTTTTGAAAGGGATAAAATCAATTAAAAATGCACCATAATATAAGACAGTAGAACTTGGGATGGTTGAGAGCTTGCAGCTGAGTTTCAGAAAGGAGGTAGATGAGAGCTAGTTCACCTTTCCTGTTGATGTTGTGATGCTACTTGTGCTAACAGAATATGCTGGGCTGTAAGTAGCTGTGTTTCTGTTGGGCACAGGCACACATGGTTCTTCTGCCAGCTTCCTCTGAGAGTTATGGGGAACACAGTCTGGAAAATACAGGAACTCATAGGGAGCTACCTAATGTTATCTTGCCTGCAGAGAACAGATGCTGCTTCCCATCAAATCCTTTCAATATTTTCTTGAAAGTCAGTTTTACTTGGGTATCTTCTCCATATTAGTGACACCCTTCTGAAGGCAGCCAGGTACAGATCTACTGTGATAAGAGAATTAGGATTTTGAGTCTTAAGTGCAGCCCTGCAGTACTTGTGCAGAAAAAATCCATATTTGCTCACAAAATGATTTGTTGAGCCTTCAGTAAACACTCGGGTCCTCTTATCTTGCCTCTACTAGAATGATGCAAGGAAAGAAGGTAATTCATATTTAAGTTGGGTGCTCTGAAGATTCACTTGATATGCTTAATATAGATTAGGAGGTCTTTAAGTCAGCCTCTCTCTTTTCTTTAGTCTGTAAATCATTAATCCTTGCTTTACGAGCTGCTGTGCCACTTGATACCACCTGATGTCCACTAAGTGTTAAGGATGTTAATGAACAAGTTAGAAGAAGATGATTCAGAAGGTAGCATAGAAGAGGGCAGTAGATATGGGAATACCCTGTCCCTACTAACTTTGCTTGATAGCACCAGTGTTTATATGCAAAACTCCCTGATAGGAACAGAATGGGACCTGTTGTGTTGTCAAGCCCAGTCCTTTGTCATAAGCAATTACCTACCTTTTAAAAGCCAATCAAATGCCATCTAAAGCAGTTGTTTCCCACTGCTGCTGCTCTTGGGAATTTGACCTGCAGTTTCCTTTCTCTGATGGTGTTCAGACAGCTGTTTTCCATCTTATCTGATTTTTAGGACTTATTTCTGTGCTGGCATAGTTCATCATGTTTATAAGGAAAGGCTGAGAGAGCTGTATCTGTTTAGCCTGGAGCAGAGAAGACTGAGAGGGGATCTCATCAACCTGTATAAATATCTAAAGAGTGGATATCCAGAGGATGGGGCGAGACTCTTTACAGTGGTGTCCAGAGACAGCAGAGAGTCAACAGTCACAAAGGCACAAACTGGAGCACAGCAAGTTCCATCTGAATATGAGAAGGAAACCTTGCTTTGCTGGTGACAGGGCACTGGCACAGGCTGCCTAGAGAGCTTGTGCAGTCTCCTTCTCTGGAGATACTTAAAACCTGCCTGGATGTGATCCTGTGAAACCTGCTCTAAGTGATCCCACTTTAGCAGGGGGTTTGACTATATGATCTCCAGAGGTCCCTTCTAGACCCTACTAGTCTGTCATTTTTGTGATCAGCTTAATAAGAGCCTACCTCTTCCTAAGGGTCTTTGCTGTAACCCATTTTTAGAGACCAGTTGTTTTGCTAGATTGGTAAACCAAGATCTTTGTGTCATTTCATGTAATAGATTATAATTTGCTATACATAATGGCTTTTCTGCCCAGGAAGCTGTGTCTCCCTTGGCTTTTTGGTTAATTTTTTTTTTTATGGTTTAATTCAGGTGCAGTCCCAGTGTATTTTATGTCCTGAGTATGTTTAATTTTGTGATCTTTAAGAAAAATCCTAAACAAACCAACAAAAAAACCCCAAAACCAAAGAAACAAACAAAAAACCACACACCAAAAACACAAAACCAAAAAACCCACACACCCACCCAAAAAACCTTTCCTTTATGAGGGGGAGCTCTGTGCAAAGGAGCACAAGCTCTAGCTTGTCTGTTGTCATTCCTGTCTCTGTGTAGACCTTCCCCCCTCCCCTCCACCCCTTGTTTCCTACCCACCCTTCAAATAAGCAAAGCAGCTCCTGTGCTCAGCGATGTGCCAAGAGTGCAAGTAGCAGAGAAAAGAGCTTCAGGGAAGAGACTCCTGGTATGTGTTGTCAAGTCAATGTGAGACCACAGATGGACATGGAGGGTCCTCAGCCCAGCCAGGAGGAGGAGGGGCCATATGGGATGATCTGTCTGAAAACTGAAATTACATAATAGTAATGATAGCTCAGAAATCACAAGCTTGCAGGAGCTGCCAGTTAGGATGTGAGGGGACCATGTAGCTGTATGTTTTGCTGCTAGTGAGTAATTGTCTGGAAGCACATGTGCTAGACTTGGGGAACTAATTCTTTCTCTCTTTTTTAATGAATTGTCTCCTAGAGAGGGAATAATTTTAACTTGAAAGATGATTGAGTGGTAGTTCCCTAATCTTACAGTTTTGCTGGCTTTTTCTTTATTGTGTTTTGCTGACACTGAGTGTCAGTCAAAGACGCTGCTGAATGTGGCAGTGAAATTCAGAGCGCCCTGTTGCGTGTGCTAGCTGAGACTTAAGGCCCTGTAATCAGCATCAGTGAGTGACCAAGATCCACCTTCTAGGAATTTTTAGAGTAAAATTAACATCCAGTGGAACCTGACAAGATGTAAGGGGGAAAAAAGGCACACAGAGATCTAGCTATTAGACAGAAAGCAGTGTCTGATTCCTAAGAGGATTCAGTGAGGCAGAAGTATCCCTTTGTGTTAACTTCAAAGGGACGTGTCCAGATTCTATGACTGACGTGTTGAAATGAAATGGCCTGGTACCTAAACTGAATGAAAACCTCCTTTATGTCCCATACAGAAACTAGACTAATGGCTGACTGTATACCAAGTTGTGGGTAAGATCTCTTGGTTTGGACTGAGTGGTCTGGTACACGGGGGAAGCAGGTGCTCACCAGCTCTGCAGGGAAGTGTCAGAACCACATGGCATAAAACCTGCTGTTGTCGTTAGTTGTGGTGCTTTCCAAGTGGAGGATGCCTACGTACAGCCAAGGTAAAAGCAGCAGATGCTTGCTCTGTAATAGCTAGTATTTTTGCAGAGAAAATAAATGCAGTGGAAGTATCTCAAGAAACGCAGGCTGTTTTCTACAGAGCTACAGTTTTCAGAAAAGACATTTTGACTGGCCTACTTGGATTGCAAATTCTTATCTTTGTACTAGGTGATGCTGAGAATGAAGCACCTGTTTCAGGAGCACTGCTTTTTCTTTCTTCCTTTCTGAACAGAGGTCTGTTTCCCTGTATGTGCCTGACAGAGCATACCTGTCGACATGGTGTGTGAAGTTACTGTTTCTCAGCTGTCCTGCTGATGGCTATGCAGGACCATGTACAGTCACCCCTTCTTTTCAGAGGCAGGTTGTCTCTGTGTATTGCTGGTAGGACTTCTCACAGTCCTACCGTAAGAGGTCGTTGCTGTTTGGTGCTGACTGGAGGAGATTTGAGTGAGAATGCTTTAACAATATGTTTGGGGCCTTAGTGCCTTAAAAACTGTGAAATAGCACAAGGCCCTTGAAGAGAAGGCAGCATGGCATCCATATCTTTTCTGTAGCCTGAAGCACTTGCTGTGTAGGTAAACCTTCCAGAGCAGTTCCTGGTTTTCTCCTCTGCTTTTGTATATTTGTGATTTTCTAGAATGTTCATGCTTTGCATCTTGTTCTCTGCCTCAAGGAGTTATTTTTTTAAATATCTCCGATATTGAAACAAAATTCCTTCTGCTGCTTTTGCGAGCCAAAGACAGGTAACAGTGCCCATTTTATTAGAATAAGTAAACATAGCAAAACAATTCACCTGTCATTGCTTTATTCCTCTATATCATCAAGTTGTATGCTCAGTCACATGAAGATCTATGTGGGTAGAGGCAGTTGAAATCTCTGTTGATTTAGGACTGTCATTGCTCTCATAGCTCTCGCAGTGGTAAGAGGACTAGGTCCTCAGTATATGTTTATGTTACACCTGTCAAGGTGATGCTGGTTCCCTGGGAAGCTGTGTTTCACAAACTCCAGCTCTGGTAAGCGCTGTTAAACTGAGGTGGTGTAGGCAGAATCGTCCTCTGGACACTGACAGATCTCTTACCTACTGCTTTTCAAATGTCCCTGCAGGACCTGAGGCCTTGCCACACTGAAGCTATACTTCTGGCTAGAACAACATCTCTGCTTTCCTTATGTCTTAAAATAAGTGAATTGAAACATACTCTTCAAACTAAGTTGTGGGGTAAACCTTTACTGTGCTCTAGATAATGCCACTACTTGTTATGTCTCCACATGACTTGTCTTTGAACTCAGTAGAGAACAAGGCAAAAACTATGGTATTAATAGCTCTGTTTATACATTTTTAATGCATTCAATTCGTTGTGGATAGCTTCATTAATGTTAAATGTGGTTCTAAATATGGATGGGTATGTGTGTTTTCTTTGATGGGGTCTAGCATGCAGTCTGGCCTCTTGTGTTAACTTTGATTCCATTCACGCTTTCTTTCTCTTTGTTGCAGGAGCTATTGTGACAATCTTGGCTACCACCCATTAAGTGCTGCTGACTTTGGAAAGATCATGAAAAACATCTTTCCAAATATGAAGGCCCGTCGTCTAGGCACCAGAGGCAAATCGAAATATCCTTTGCTAGAACGCTTCTCAGCCACTTCTTCTGCGCTTGCCTGGGGAACATCTGTTAAGTTATGGCTTAACTACCAACTAAATGTAGAAATAATGTTAAATTTAAAATGCAGATGCTTTCCCAGTGCTCTCTAAAACTTACTAATTGTGGTAGTGTTCAGTGGCATGATAAAACTTTGGAAACAAGGATGTAAATTTAGGTTCCGATGCTCAGTTGTCACAGCAACAAGGAATCAAAGAAACTTTATCATTAAGTGCAAAGGGAGATACTGGAATAAAGGAACTTGACTTCCATATGTGCAGTAACTAATATTTTATTGGTAGTACAGCTCAGCATATCAGAACGTTTCTTGCTTTCACATTAGACTTGTGTACAGCAGTAATTTAAAAGTTAGTTGTAAAGCCAAAGACCCTTTTTAAGCTGTGCTGCAGATATTTCCTAAAACTGCCTCTCCTCAACTGTTAGTAATGCTTGGAAGAGAATAGGGAACTGGGAAGTCATCACAAAAGCTGACTTCAGGCTTGGAAGGCATGATCCCAGGCTTGTCTGCCCCTCAGAGAGGGAGACAGCTTCCTTCACTGCAAGACACACAGCTCCTGCGATAGGAAGGACAGTTCAGAGCAGGAGCTGCTAGGATGTCCTGGGAGCACTGTCTGTGTCTTGACTGCAGAATCTTGTTCCCTGTGCCCTAAGTTGGCATCTACTTCCTTCCCTCTTTTCCTGTGTTAGAGAAATAGTCTGGGGCATGCAAAAACACTACCCCATTTAATTGTAACTTCACATAAACCTTAAAGTACTTAAAAACTGGTGTTGTCATAGTGTAATTAGACCTAATTGTTACAGGCAGAACTATACACAGTTAGATCTTGCAACAGATTAGTTTATCAATTAATAGGCAGCTACTGTGAAGAATTGGGGGGGAAATGCTGTGCCAGAAGAGCCTGCTCCTACCACTGGTGGTTCTGCTGCTTCACTGTAGGGCCAAGAAGCTCTACTAGGAAAGAAATTCAGTAATCAAGGCTACAAGAATTTGATTTTTTCCTCAGGCTTTCCTGAGACTGAGCTGTAGTTCATCGACTCGTTAGCATGCTGAGGTGTTCCATTAAAATACCAAAACTGTTACTGATGTTCCAAGTCGTTTTTTCATTAGCAAGTATTTTCCAAGTTGAATTACATCTTCCCTTGAGAAGCCTCAGAAACCATTGTGAAGTAATCTAATACTTGCTGCCCACTGCATCCCCTAATGGCTCTGTGCTGACACACTGGGTAGGGTAAGCCACTGCAGTAAGCAGGGAGGGACAGTGTTAGAAGGCTTTGAGCTGCTTGTAGAGAATGAAATGCTAGTGAGAGTGAGCAGCCCAGAATTGTCTTCCATTGAGAAAAAAAAACTTTCCATGTAGTCAGTGGAAAAGTTATAAGTTAAATTGTTTCATAAAATCCAGTGTTGGATTATCTAGCAGTGGAGTCCAAAACTTAGTAGAGATGTTCTAGATAGAGCTAGAAAGAAATCATATACTGTAATTGTAGCTTCACCCAGGGGATCTCTTTCAGTTCTGGTGCCTAAGTTTCTAACGAAGAATGATTAAAACGTGACCTTATCTCACATTTACCTTAGTATCTAGCCTCCTTACATTTATTTTGCTGTGATTGTTCTCCATCTAGACTAACACAAGCACATGGAGAAGAGATCCTATATGTAAACTTCCAGAGTAATGCTATGGAGAGGAAAAAAGGTGGATTTGATTTTTAGACCTATAAACAAGTCAGTAAGAGTAATGGAGGAAGTAGATTTTTGTGTACTGATTTGGTATCAGTGTAAGAACAAATCTGGGTGTTTGTGTCCATGTTTTTACAGAAGAATTCATCATGGGTGGGGAGAGAGCCACAAAAGTTGTGTGAAATCTTACAGAGAAATGTCCCCACCAGTCACTTTATCTTGACATGGGCAACTTCAGTTTGTGGAAGTGCCTTAGGAGAGGGGTCTGTTAGGAAATAGAAGTTGTAATAAAGTAAAAATGAAATCTGGGAGCACTGGTTTTTAATAGAGACTAACTTTTGAAAATGCATTCTCAATCTTGGCTTAGGCCTGGTTTAGGAAGTGTAGTTCAAACTTTTATGTTAATGATTTAAATATTGAGTAGCTAATTGAAACTACTTGGTGTGGTCTAGTGGTTCTTCTAAGTCATCAAATGAAATACATCATGCCCAGCATCACTTGCTCCATCACGCAGGTGGAGAAGCCCAGTGACCTGCCCAGGAACACAGCCAGCCAGAATCAAGAGCCCTTAAATGGCTGTGACACTAGGTTAATGACAGTGATTCTGTGATCTGTTGTTGAGTTTGCTTATAAAACTTGAGGGATATCAGAGGAATTTCTGCCCTTCCCTCCTATCCACCAGCTATCCCACAGAGACGTTTTAGACCTTAATTTCTGTTCACATATTGCTACAGTGGACTGAGGAAGAAGGCTTTTGTGCATATGCCAACACTGCCCAACCTTGACTTTCATAAAACTGGAGATGGGGTAGGATATGTACTTGCTTATTGACCTTTATTATGTTGTTCATCTGTCTGAAGTTTACAAAACAGAGTGAAGAGCTGTGTGGTTTTAAAGATTTTTTTTCTTCTTGAAACTTGCATTTTGGATCATTCATGGTTTTTCTGTAAAGCCCAAACAAATTGCAGTGCTACTAAAAAAATTACTTTGGAGGTGAAGCAGACTTTGACAGTGTTGCCACCCACAAAGCTCTTGTCTTTTTTAAAAACCTTTCTGTATCAGGTTCGCTGTGTTTAAAAGAAAACAGCAGCAGTTCCTGGGCTGCAGTGGCTGCTGAGTTGCCAAGACTCCAGATGCAGCCAGTGTCAGTTGTCGGTGGTCCAGATACTAAGATTCTCTCTGTGATTTTTCTTTCAGAAGTGTCAGCTCCATATAATGCTTTGGAAACAGCCAGTAGATTAATGTTAGGATTTTTCATTTTGAATGATACTGATGATGTGATCTCACTCTCTCTGAACATGAACTCAAGTTTTTGTCTGTTTCTGATCATTATTTGCTCTCTATTTTTGCTTTCATGCCTTATTGACCCTTAATAATCAAAGTAACCTTTTCTCCTTTGTTTGTTTGTTTCAGTTGGATGGGGCAGAGCCATCTGGGCAGCTGCAAAGTGCTGATGAGGAAGTTGTCTCTGCAGCCTGCCGGCTTGTTTGTGAATGGGCCCAGAAAGTGCTGAGCCAGCCTTTTGACACAGTCATGGAATTGGCTCGTTTCCTTGTAAAAAGTCACTATATCGGTACCAAGTCCGTGGCAGCTTTAACAGTGATGGCAGGGGCACCAGCAGGTAATGAGAGAACTTAATGCTGGATGGGTGGTGTAGGGAACCTCTGTTTAAATAACATCATCTTGGTTTGGGGAAGTGCCACTGTTCAGGGCAAACTGTAAACCCTGGCTGAGCACTGAGCTTGTGTTTATGTGATTTCAGCCCACACTGCTCTAAATGACTTTCCTTGCTGGTAGCCTGGGTAAAGAGATCTGAAAATAAGCAGTAGTCATGAGTCTAGTCTGTAATCCTCCTGTTCCTCCAGTGAGGACCCTGGTCCTCAAAAGTACTGCAGGGAGTGTGGGTAATTGTGCTGAATTCACATGCTTTGCTACATCAGGAGTTTGGTGCCTGTGCAGGTGCTGGTTTGTAGGCAGACTGCTGGTGTGGCTCTGTTTCTGTCTGGTAACGTGGAAACAATTGTCTGTCTGAATTTTCTCTCCCAAGCAGATTTTCTTGCAGGCATTTCTGATATGTCAGATGCAAATTTTCCTGAGTTGCTTGATCAGTGTCAGGTAGTACAAACATGTCAGCTACTGTTGTTATTGATCACATCAGAAATAAGGGCCTGAGGGGCGTTGAGAGGGACCGGAGGACCTTCTCTGGGGAAAGCTCTGTGACTGAGATTCCAGCACTCGATTTCAAATCATCATTAAGGATTGGGGTGCAGAGTTACTTTGTATTTTGCTACATCAGATGAATTTCTGTTCTATTCAGTCTGTAGGAGAGCTTACATTCAGTGTGGTTGCTTGTACATCTACTTTTGTGTCCTTTGTTTCCCTCTTCATTCTCAAAATCAGTCACTTAATCATTTTAAGCGGGTTTTTTGTGTCTGCAGCTGAAGTCAGTTACAAAAATGAAGGATAAGGAGGGAAGTGCAGTGCACACCATACTCCCCAGACTTCCCTCTGGGAAGTTCTGCCCGGGCCTGTCAAGCAAAATGAGTTTGGATCAAGGCAAATCTCTTTACTCCAGACAGACCGTTTCAGATGTAAACTGTCAGTCAGGGCTGTGGTTTGGGGTGACCCCCTTCTGGATCATGTTCTTTCTCCTTCCAACCCTCCTTTATTGCAGCTTGGAACTGGCAGGTGGCAGCGGCAGGTTTTGCTGCCTGTATGCTCCTTTGTTACCTGTCATCATGGGTTCTGCTTGCCGTGCTGCTAGAAGGAGCACAAGGTTTTATGTGCTGCTCTTCAACTCATGCAGCTTCTCCCTCTTACTTCCTTCAAGAGAATATGGTTTCCTTCAAGGAAAAGGGCGACTGTCCAGTGCATGCCTCTGAGTCTTGGGTAGTCATTTCAGGAGAGGTTCTTCTAGAATGGCAAATGAAGTTTTCCCATTCCTTTATCACAAGGAACTACAGTGTCTCTGTGCATTAACTGTGGGAAGATCAAATTGTCACCCTCACAGATAAATTTGTTGAGGCTTTGTTTCTCATGAATGTTACTTGCCTTCAGTATTCAGCCCATGTAGATGACTTGTTTTCCAGTAATTGCAACGTATTGGGGCATTTTGCTGCTCTGTGAAGAAGGAATTGTGGAAGTGGAGACATGATGTGTTCTAGCTCTCATGGTATGTGCAGATTGCTGCTGAGAGGGTGGGCTCCCAGACCCCAGTTCCCCAGCATCTGCAGGGCATCTAAAACCAAATTCTTGCCTATAAATGGTGTTGATTAGTTTATAGTTGAAGAGTTGTTTTAAAATAATTGTGAAACCTCTGAAGTGTAAATGAAAAGGTGTTAGAGCATTTTTAGAGGGGCAGTTCAGTAGGGTTAGTTGGTCACTGAGACCATGCTAGTCCTCTTGACTGTTAATAAACAAAAGATCATAAATGTGATTTTGTAAAGGAAGTTGCTAGGGGCTGCACAGATGAGACTAACTCCCTGTTGTTCTCCCTGGAAGCACCACTTGCTTGTCATCAGCAAGGCATTGTTTCCAGGAAAATAATGTTCTCCTGCTCCTCCTTTTTTTTTTTTTCTTTTTTCTTTTTTCCCCAGACACTTCTCTTCTTGCCCTTCTTTCACCATTTTCTGTGATCACAGAGGTGGTGACCCGTTCTGATATTACATCCGTTGCGTTTAATGCCTTGGCCGTTAGATAGTATCGTCTGCTCAGAGCTGCTCCTCTGTAACACAGGCCCTCTGCTTTCTGGAAAGATGTTTCCTTTTTAGAGCTGCCTTAGACGTTGATAACAAAACAAAACCACAGTCGATGATGAATTATAAAGGTTCGTCTAAAACCTATCCGCTGCCCTCTACTGTCAGTTAAATGAAATGCACTGGGGTTTAGCTTCTGCTGACACAGACATTCTAATGGGGTACACTGGAAGCAAAACGCGAGTGCGTGGTGTTTTAGCAGCTGATGCTCAGCTTGTCTAACTGAGGTTTGCCACAAACGTGGAAATCAACTGAAACAGTGAATAGGTTTGAGCCTGAAGTGAATGGGAGCACCTCACGGAGGAGGTGTTCCCAGAGTGGTTGTGGAGATGCCTGCCATGTGTTCTGTGTGGTTAGATACAGAAGTGGCACTACAGCAGACAGGGTATGTGTGGTTATAATTGATTCTTCCTCTTTTGTATTCAGGAATAAAAGGGATCCCCCAGCCCTCAGCTTTTATACCTACTGCTGAAAGTAATTCCTTTCAACCGCAAGTGAAAACTCTGCCATCTCCTGTTGATGCCAAGCAGCAGCTGCAGCGTAAGATCCAGAAGAAGCAGCAAGAACAGAAGCTGCAGTCTCCTTTGCCAGGAGAGTCTCCAGCAAAGAAAACGGAAGGCACTGCAACCAATGGTGTGACCAGTATATCTAATGGGAGTCCTGCCATTCTCTCGCCTCAGCCTATTGGCATTGTTGTGGCAGCTGTCCCCAGCCCCATACCGGTAACGTTCTCCAGCAGTTCTCTAGAGAAACCCCCTTTTGAAAGGGTTTCTGTTCAGAGGCTTCGGTCCCTTGGTGCTCTTCTGTCCCAATGACTGTGTTACACTACAAGAGCTACGGGATAGATACAGAAGCAGCAGATTTTTGATCACATAGCATAGGTCAAGTTTGTCTTTTAAGTCATTGACTGGGATTTCTGCTAGCAATAATTAAGGTTGCATGTGGGAATAATTGCCCTTGAGATAAGTTCAACGAGACGAGAGCTGACACCAGTTGTGGGGGTCACAGAGCCCCTAACAGGGAATCTAAATTGCCTTTCAGTGGCCCAATGTGTTAAGTGACAGCAATAGTTTTATTTTTGCATGAATGCCTGTAGCATGGAGCATCTTCGTCTTTCAGCCATACAAAACTGGGCGGGGGGGTTCTTTGTTTTTAAGATGTTAGCTGTGCTGTCAATTTCAATAGAGAAGCCAATTTTTCTGCCTGATGGTGGGTTTGTATTTAATTTGCTTTTGAAACCTTAACAATGAGCAGTGTTTTGAATATATCCTCTCCTCTTTAACCTTTGTATGCCTGTCTTTTGATTCCATGTGGTGAAGGATGGTATGAGAAAGACCATTTCACTAGCAGAAGAGCAGACTGGTGTATAGACCAGTGCCTCATGCCTTAAAAATTGAGGCCACATACCTGTCTAGTAATACTGAGGCAGACAAATAGAAATTGTCCTGTATATAGTTAAAGAGCTCGTTTTATCTCACACTGATGTGTTTGCTGTATTGAGCTATGTTGCTCTTCACCTTCAGAATGCTTGGGGATGACATGGCCTGTGGGCCTCAGACTTTCTTGCTTCATTGCCACACCTTTTCTTTTACTCTGTCTACAGGTGCCAAGGACCCGGCAGTTGGTGACGTCCCCAAGTCCCATGGGATCATCTGATAGCAAGGTCCTGCCCCTCAACGTTCAGGTGGTCACTCAGCACATGCAATCAGTCAAGCAGTCACCAAAGACTCCCCAGAACGTTCCCGCCAGCCCAGTTGGTGACCGCTCTGCCCGGCATCGCTACCCGCAGATCTTACCGAAGCCAGCAAATACCAGTGCTCTCACCATCCGCTCTCCCACCACGGTGCTTTTTACCAGTAGCCCAATCAAGACTGTTGTGCCAGCTCCACATGTGAATTCCTTAAATGTGGTAAAAATGACAGCAATATCTCTTGCCCCGAGCAGCAGTAGCGTGCCCGTCAAACAGACGCCTTCAGTTAGCAGTAGTGCGGGGGCAGCGGAGGAAGGGAGGACCGGTCCGCAGATCAAAAACGGATCAGTTGTTTCACTGCAGTCTCCAGGATCCAAGCCTAGCACTGTTGTAGCTACGCCTGCAGTCAAGATCAAAATGGAACCAGAAGCATTGCTGGATGAGAACTCCGTGCAGGGCCAAGAGAGCTCTGACGTGTCTAAATCTGTAAAGGTAACCCCTGACCTGCCTCCCACTCAGCTAACCAATTTTGAGGTTGCAACCTTGAAGGCTTCAGCTGATGATGTCGTGGAGGTAAAACCAGTTAAGGGCTGTGATCAGGGAGCTGAAGAAGCAGGGACCAAATATAAAACACAGTCTAATGAGATCACACCAGTTTCTTCAGCGGGCAATAATCAAAGCACTCTGAAGCTCTCAGTTGCCAGTCAGAACTTGTCCAGCACCAGCATCGGTTCACCTCCTTCCGGTGAGTCTGCAATTAAAGACAAAACATGCACTAAAAGCCCAAGAAAGCGACAACCTTCTACGCTTCAGGATTCCCAGGTACCGCCTGTAAAGAAGCCACTGGTGGAGCAGCTTTCAGCTGGTAATGCTGTGGAGGATCAAAAAGCAAACAGTGTTAAGAAGTCTCCAAAGGCTGGATCGCTAGCTACCAGTGACAATACAGCACCACTTGCTGCAGTTCCCAGCAAGGTGCCCGTGAAGGTGCCTGTACCTTCTGCAGCCGCAGGAAACTTAGCGACAGACCTTTCTTTGAGCACGGATTTAAATACCAGTGATTCTACTTTAGGGCAGCAGCTTGCATCAGCATCATCTCCAGACATAAAAGTAAAATTGGAAGGAAACATGTTTATCATAGAAGACGATTCAAAATCTGATGGCAGCTTTAACCCAAATACATGGCACCATATCACCAAGACCTCCGACTTTGCATCTGTGAGTTGTGAACAGCAGCAGGATATCGGTGTTCTGGCCATTGCAGGGCACTCTGGCTCTGGTGACTTACAGGAATCGGCGTGGGAGCCTGTGCACTGTGAAGGGATACAGCAGGATGCCTACACCCAGCAGTTACAGAGCCAGATCCAGGACTCCTCCTTGGGTCAGCTACAAGCACAGGCTTCGAATCAGTTACCTCTGCAGTCTGAGCTGAAAGAGTTTGAACATACAGTCCCTCAGTCAAACGAAAACTTCTTTTCGTTTGATGACGACCTTACCCAGGACAGCATTGTGGAGGAGCTGGTGCTCATGGAGGAGCAAATGTCCATGAATAATTCTCATCCTTACGGCAGTTGTCTGGGAATGGCACTTCAGAGTCAGACTGCAGTTCAAGGAGCTCCCGTGTCATCTCATCCAAGCAGTGCGCACTTTTACCATTCGATCCATAACAACAGCACTCCGATTCACACTCCCACCCCCACTCCCACCCCGACTCCCACTCCCACCCCGACTCCAACACCCACCTCTGAAATGATCGCTGGATCTCAGAACATGTCCCGAGAGAGCCCTTGTTCCAGGCTGGCTCAGACGACTCCTGTGGACAGTGCTCTAGGAAGCAGCCGGCACACGCCCATCGGCACACCGCACTCAAACTGCAGCAGCAGCGTCCCCCCAAGTCCCGTGGAGTGCCGCAACCCCTTTGCATTTACTCCCATCAGCTCCAGTATGGCTTACCACGATGCCAGCATCATATCAAGTAGCCCCGTGAAGCCGATGCAGCGGCCTATGGCTACCCATCCCGACAAAACCAAGCTCGAGTGGATGAATAACGGCTACAGTGGTGTTAGCAACTCGTCGGTTGCAAACCACGGCATCCTAACGAGCTATCAGGAGCTGGTGGAAGACCGCTTCAGGAAACCTCACGCTTTTGCCGTTCCTGGCCAGTCGTACCAGTCTCAGCCCCGTCACCACGATACTCACTTCGGTCGTGTGACTCCTGTTTCGCCTGTGCAGCACCAGGCAGCCCCTGTCAGTAGCACCACCAAGCAAGAGGGCTTTGCTGTTCCCGCTCCTTTGGACAACAAAGGAACCAGTTCCTCTCTCAACAACAGTCTGAGGTGCCGGAGCGTGAGCCCCGCTGTCCATCGCCAGCGTAATCTCAGTGGAAGCACTGTTTTCCCTGTTTCAAATATACCGCGCTCTAACCTGACGCTGTTCGGAAGTCCAGTGGCTCCTGAAGTTCACAACGTTTTTGCTAATATCCACGCAGACACCAGTGCCAATAACATAGCGCAGAGAAGCCAGTCAGTCCCGTTGACTGTGATGATGCAGACGGCCTTCCCGTCTCTGCAGAAACAGACGAACACTAAAAAAATAACCAACGTGTTGTTAAGCAAACTTGATTCTGATGGTGACGATGCAGTGAGAGGTTTGGGAGTCAACAACATGCCCTCAAATTACACAGCCAGGATGAATCTCACCCAGATTTTAGAGACATCTGCCGCTTTTCCTAGTGCCAACCCACAAAATATGATCAATTCCAGCACTTCAGTTTATGAATTCCAAACACCAAATTACCTCACAAAAAACAGCAGCACCGATCAGATCAGTTTTTCTTCTGGAGATAACCAAGCACAATCAGACATTGGAGAGCAGCAATTAGATTTCAGCAGCACTGTAAAAGACCTTTTAGGGGAGGACAGTCTGCCAACAAACCAGCAGCTGGTAAATCAGGTGGCATCAGATCTCAATAACGTTGCATCTGTCTTTCCCAGCGACATCAGGTTGTCTTCCGAGCTCTCAGGCAGCATTAACGATCTGAACACTTTAGACACAAATCTACTGTTTGATCCAGGTCGTCAGCAGGGACAAGACGATGATGCTACACTGGAGGAATTAAAAAACGACCCCTTGTTTCAACAAATCTGCAACGAATCCATTAGCTCAATGACTACATCGGGTTTTGAGTGGATGGAGAGTAAGGATCATCCCACTGTTGAAATGTTGGGTTAATCTTGTTTTATAATATGTATGTAGCACACTGTATCTAAAGGACAGACGTATTGTATTTGTCTTAATGGAAGTGCCTCCCACAGCAGAAACACTTGCTATGTATTGTGGCATTTTTAAAAAAAAAAAGTTTGCTGTACCCATTGCTCATTGTTCAGCAGGGAAAAGGCAGTCTTACCAGTTTTAAACAAACCTCTGAAGGCGATAGGCTATCCCAGAGCCAGTATTAACAACTGAGTGGCGGAGTGTTTCCCATTCAGCACTGCTTACTGCAGCAAACAGCGAAGTGGTGAAGGGGCAGCCGGCGGTGCCAGCTGTGGCCAGGCTCTTGGAGGGTTTGAGCTCGTTCGGCGGCTTGCCATATCTGTACTGCTTGTTACTTCTCAGTGGGCAGTCCTTACTGACCTCCGGGGCTGAGGCCTGAGATGCAGGGTGCCTGCGGGTAGGTAGGTGGTGGGGAGTGGGTGCAGGGGAGCCGGGTGACAAGGGGGTGCTGGGTGACAAGGGGGTGCCGGGTCACAGCGTGGCGCTCTCGCGGGCTGCTCGGTGGTGACCCGTGGGAAATGTGTGGCGCTGGTGCCATTGGCATCTCTGCTCAGATGCAGGGAGGGGAAAACGAATAGGAACGATCAAGGAAAAAGAAAGATGCACTAAATTTTTTATTTAAGAGAAATCTATGTAGTTAATTTTATCCATTAATATTCATGACATGCTTGATATTTTAGTTATCACTTCAGTGTTTTTATATTAGGTAAAATTAAAACAAAAAGATTTTGAGCACTGAGATTTAATCTAGGCATAACACCCTATTTTAAAGTGATAGGTACTGTTTAATTATTTATCAATGCTAGAGAAGGAACGTGGTATTTTCCCTCTTTATTTTAAAAAGCAGAGCTGCTGGAGCTCATTAAAATACTATTTTTAAAGATCCGTTTTTTAAGTTTGCTCTTTCCTAACCTAGTGGAGGGTGTAGGAAGATGTTCTTTTCTCAGTATTTCAGTGGGTTGAGCCGTTCTGTCTTGCTTGCTCTCTTTCTCTCAAACAAAAGATGATTAAAATAATAGAAAATGTGGTTGATCTAAAAATATTTCGTGTAGAGCCATAATACTGCCAGGCACTTTACAGATACACAGTGAGACATGTGATCTTTCTTTTGGTAAAACTTCTTTTAAAAGTCCTTACTGTTTTAGAAGCCTGAATTCCATTTTCATAAGTGATTTAACAGGACTGGTGAATCTCATTATTTTTATATGTCCTTAGGTGCCCCTGTGGAAAGTGAGATTTAGACTCCTGCCTCACTAGTTCCATGAACCAAAAAAAATACCTTTTCTTTAATCAGCATGGCATGGATCTCTCACAGTGATCAGAGAGACCAGCTATGGCCCTGGTGCTACCAGGAGGACTCAGAGAGTCAACCTCTTACAAAGAAAGTGGTCCACTGAGCGTGCCACAGCACTGCTTAGTCTGAAGTTGGTTATTTCTCCTGTGACCTGGCACTAAAAAACAGCAGAAAACATTTTCCTGCCTTGAGTTACTTCTTCGGATGAGCGGTCATGAATTGATGAAGGGGGAGGCAGCATAAGCCCCCCTAGATTCACTTCAGGGGAAGAATCTCCAAGTTTTCAGGTGACGATGAGGGGATTTTGGTTTTGTGTAGATGTCTCGGTGATCTGTTTCTCCAGTTTTCACTAATGACTTGAGATTGCAGTCAGTGTTTTTGGCGGTGCTGATTCAACTTGTGCTGCTGCATTGGCACTCAAAGTGCTGATGTACCACAGCTTCTCTTGCTCCTGCCCCAGTTCATCACCAGTCTGTGGCCTCTTCTGCAGGGACAAACAGTTGTGCCAAGCTCTAGCACCTTATGGGGGCCTGATTTCACTGTGCTTGCATCACAGGCTTTGCTGCTTCTTGAGCAACTAACTTGGAGAGTTCAGAGCCCTCCTTGAAGCATGTGGATGTGCAATGGTGTGGTTTGCTTCATTTAAGACCAAGTGACCCTTTTAAATTGTGTTTAGGAAATGGGGAGGAGACTGAAAACCGTGTGGTAGCCTCCTCCTCCTTACCTTGCCATGTGTCTGTCAGTAAGGCTTGAACCATTTCTCATGCAGACTGAGGTTGCTGAAGGCAGGGTTTGAGTTGGGTACCCACCCGTGGCCTTTTGCCAGAGATGTGCCAAACAGCCTCTCACCTTGCTGACTGCGCTGGGTCTGAGACACACTTGGCATCTCTTTTCCCACCTCCTCATCCTCGTGGAAAGTGCCAGTGCTCCTGTGAGTAGGTGAAACCAGCCTCCTGACAGAGTGGTGGGGAAGGATGCGAGCACCGGCGCTGCAGGGAGGAGCTGTGTGTTTGCCTGACGAGCTGGTCTGACCTCCAGGTCACAGACACCGAGGTTGGTGGAAAACAGTTTTTGCCTAACTCCGCTAGTTTGGGGTTTTTTAAGAGCTTATCTCAGAAAAGCAGGAGTAGATTTCAAGCTGATGGGTTCCGAATTACGCAGCCATCACCAAAGGTTTTTAAATGAGCATTTGAAGTTATTTTTAAGTACAAGCGTTACACTGGGCCTAACGTGTGACTTCAGTAGCAGAAGTATTTTATAATCGGTGGATTTAAAGCAACTCTAGGTTTATTTAAGAAGCGTTAAATTCAATAAGGATTGTTTCAGATAAAATCCGAGGCACAGGCACAGCTCTGTACACTGGTCTGTATTGTTTTAGAGGTGTTTGTGTGTTGGTGTTCCAGTGAATAATGCTAGGTCCCTGTGCTTAGCGCTAGTTAGTTCTTTACGATACATTGAGACAGAGCACTACTGCACACCAAAGTATGCAATACCCAAAGGAAAACTCTGTGGTTCCAACAGATGGAAGCCTGTCTGTGTCAGATACTCCAAAACTAAGAATTTGAGACAGTTCTGACCCCTTGTTTACATTATTGGCTTCCTACGAACACAAGAAATAAATTATTTTGATAGCAGTTTTGCTAAAGTATACAAACTAGTGAATTTGTGTACAGTATTGCAGCAAACACTTGAAATTTGGTTGGTTGGTTAGTCCAGCAAACTTTCTGGGTTCATATATTGCACTAAAATTCTGTTGAACCTGTGGCAGGCACATTCCTTAGGATAAATGCAACTAATACGGCCCACAGATTTGGGAAAAAAAAAAACCCTAAACAAAAAAACCCCTTTTTAATGTGTTTCATTATTAAAAGGCAAAATGTCATTGAAAGTGACAGGTGAAATTGTCTTATGTAGCAATGTGCATTGATCTCAATGAGATATTTCTATTTCTTATTCTCTTACATGAGAATATTACAGCAGGAAAAATTAAGTTTAGTTTGCTTCACCATGTTAATACATGATCACAGAACGTGCATGAGTGTTAATGACTTAATCTTGTACAGTACTAGATATATTCCTGTAACCACTTTTATTTTTTTTATTCTTTTGCTGTATTGAAACTGGTTCAGTGTTAACCAGGTGAGCATAGTTATTCACAAGTTACTTACTTTTTTATGTTAACTAATTCAGCTTAGTTATTGTTGAATATGTTCCTTTCTTGGATTATTTTTTATTGTTCTGGTGTTGAAAAACATTTTTGCATCGTTTTATCATGATAAGAATTCATGAAGTAAATAATTTGCAAATAATTGCAATAAGCACTGACTTCTGAACTGAAAAGAAGGAAAGCGTCTCTTGTGCAGTGCATCTGAGGTTCATATAATAGTCTTGTACTATACTGTGCTTTATTTACTGCACCGTAAGGAAAGAAAAATCCCTGTTCCACGTTTCCATTTAGTGCAGGAAATCCAGTTCCTCCTCTCCTCCTTAGTGTTTTGTTGTCTGTTGTACTGCTGAAACTACAGTAGTTGAATATTGCAGTAGCATTTCAGTTATTTTTTTTATTGAAAGTGCTCAAAAATTGTTTTTTAAATGTTTTCAAAAACAATAAAAGCATTTTATATTAAAATTACTTCTGGAATTTTTTCTTTATATGGAAAAATCTGTGTTGAGGTTGACCTAAAATACAGAGCTTTTCTCATTAGTGCTAAGACAGGTCGCAGGTACCCAGCTGTACTGACTGCTGAGCCCAGTCATACACTTAAAGCTGAGCATGAAACGACTTGTCCTAGCTGGGGTGCTCAGTGGTGTTCCCAGCATGGTCCATGGGAACACGAGGGAAAAGTCTTCCTGCAGAGCAGAAACCAGCTCCAAGAAAACGAGGGTGATGATAAATATTCAGGTTTTCATGCCAAAAACTAGCCTCAGTTAGGAGACTCCATCCCAGGCTACAGAGGTGCTGAGGTGAGCTGGCAGGTGGCACAGGATCACTTTGGTTCGTCAAACAAGGAGACTAATAATCAGGGAGACATAAATGAGACAACATGAATGAAAGAGCATCAGAAAGCCAGGTTAACTTTAATATGACATTGGAGGGAATGCCATTCACACATCTCTCGGGACTCTACATTGATGTGCTTTAAAGAGCGTTCTCGATCAACGATTCACGGACACGCTTTCTTTATTACAGTCATAAAAAAGGAAATTAAAAAGTCCCAAGGAATGAGAAGGAATGTAATGTATGAGAGATCAATTTCTAAAATAGCCTTTTGTAGTTCCTCTGAAGTAGTAATGGGTTTTAATCAGAACCTCTCAGCTGTAAACTGGAAAGAATTGGCCTTAATGATTAATAAAAAGAGTCGTAAGAGCAAACAAATCTGTGGCTGTGAATGGAAATGGCCTAAGAGGAAAGACTTCAGGTGGCAGAATTACAAAGCTAATTGCATGATCAAAATAGCTACCTCAGAATGTTGGAAGCCATGAGCTTTGCGTGTTTCCAAAAGACTAGATGTTTGTTTGATAGAGACAGCCAGAGCACCTTCTGGGCAGCCGCATCTGCCGAGATGCAAACCTCTGTGTGAACGCAGCTGGTGTTCGGGTAAACAGCTCGAGGGCCATGAGGGTTGTGGTGTGGAATTAGCTGGTGGTCTGCACAGTCTGTACAGTGGCTCTGGCAACTGATGCCACCATCTTATGCAGAGAAAAAGGCCTTGCCTTCTTAATAATAAACTGGGACTGTGAAAGCTGCTCTCCTGTACTGATCAGCTAGAAGCTCACTCTGAACCCAATGCATTAGTGCTGGTGGGAGTGGACTAAGTGACCTCCAGAACTAACTTACAGCCTCGCTTTGTCAGTGCTGCGTCAAGGCTGGAGTGTGGAGTAAACCTGACTGGATCTGACGGTGTGCACTCTGCTGCTCTCGCTCAGGTAAAGTTTAGCTTAATATTTGATAATCATCAAATGCATTTGATGGCAGACTTATTATCTGGGCCTCCTCTGATGCGGACCAGTAGTTGGATCTTGCTGCCCTCCTCCAGCTTTACAAATGGAATGAGTTAAGATTGGATAAGGAGAGGACACATAAGAAAAACATGCAGTGGCAAATTTGGCTAGGTAACTGTAAGAGAGGAGCCTGCAGGCAGCTCCCGCTCCGTGCCCTCAGTTACACCAACAGTGTGTCCTTGCATTTATCCAAAGTGCAGCAAGATGTTATCATGGGAACCTTCTGCTTGACAGGAGAAATGATGGAGTTGTTTTCTTGTAGCACAGCTGGGTGGTCTGAAGGGGTGTAAGACTCTCTCTACTGTCCTCTCTTTATAGTGCTAGCTCTAGGAAAGTGCATTTTAAGCAACACTTTGCAGAATCTGAGCACCTTTTCTATTGCTATTGTAACAAACCAGCACCTCCTAGTGCATCATTAACATTCCCTAATGAAATTGCAGATCTTTTAGTCTCTTTTGCTTTTCTTGCTCAGCGTGCTGAAAGAGATAATATATAAACTAAGCAAGGCCAGATCAATTTAGTCAAGTAAACTGGGGACATGGAGACGTTTGTATAGACAACATGCAGTGCTAAAAAGACAGCAGTTCAGTTTCATTCTGCTGATAGCAGTGTTTAAATCCCCAAAGTAGAACACCTTGTTATAATGCAGAACATACAACCGAGTGGTTTTAGTTCCTGATAGACCATAACGTTTCTGCTATGTGCTCTGATTACGCAGGAGACACCATACTAGTGATGCGAGCGCTCCAAATGTGTTGCTTTGGAATATTTGTGTATGTATTCTCCAGTGGCTTTGTCGTAGCTCCTCCCCAGTCAGTTCTTCCTGGCCTGCCTACCTGTTTGCCTCCTGCCACTGCCTCAGCTCTGCAAGAATAACAAAGGTCCCTTTCTGTCCCTGTGGCTCATCTTTCCTCTGTTGTCAGCTGCCTCTCAATACAACTGGATATGGCTAATACGTGGATCACGGTAAGTTATGTATCCTTGGAACCGTGCTTCTCCAGCCTACCTTATCAGATGATGCCCGTTAGAATCGACCTTTCTGCAGATCTCAAGCTGCTGTTTCGAGTCACGTTCACGGAACGTTAGCGGTGTGCTACTGACCTGGAGCATGCTGTGTTGCAGATGTGGGGTTTTTCTGGACACAAATGTTAAAATTGTACTTGAAAAATTGGCCCAAGGGTTGAAGTGAGCCTCAGGAGTTTGTCAGAAGGTTCCCTTTTAACCTACCTAGGCATATAAGCAGCCGCTTTTGGTAGAAATATTTTCATAGTATAGAAATGATACCAAATAATCTAAACTTCTTTTTAAAGCCTTCATATGCCTTGAATATATGAAAAAAGAGATACACAAGAAGCTGAAAATACATTTCCATTCATTCAGGAACTGATAGCCTTATGTCCAGTGATTAACTTGGTATTAGTAGATTTCTGTCAAAACTCAACAGGGCACTACCTGGCTGCTGCTGTGGCTGAGTCCATCTTGGCCTCAGGTTTCCTGAGCGCCATATGGAGGAGGGTGGTCAGCAGGAATCTAGAGAAGTGACTGTCTCTGCAGCCTTCCTCAGGTAGCTGGCTTCCTCTTTGCTACAAATCTGTGCTTCTCACACTTCCTTTAGAGAGCTACTGGGCTCTCTCCTCTCAAATGTCCTTGTTTTTCAGTACAGATGGGAAAACACAGCTGTATCGCTGTATCGCATTATAAACTAACTGATTAGGACTCACACATCTTTCTCTATCCAAAACACCCTGGAGTGTTCAGTTTGCCTGCTCTGTATTAGTACTTCACCAGGACACGTGTTCCAAGGGCTGTGTAGTCAGTTCCCAGAGAGATCAAGCCCAGTTCCTCCTTGCTCTGAGACAAAAAGAGGCATTTTGCAACATGCTGTCTAAAAAGCTGTGTATTAGCAGTGGTTATTTCTCACTGGACAAAATACTATTTGATTCTATTTCAAACTGCTCTGAAAATCAGAACTTCTCCTGCTACGTATGTATAGCAGAGAAGGGAGACACAATGCCTGTGTCCAAGAGGCCCCGGTCAGAGGTTCCTGTGCCAACAGCGTAACTAAAACCTGTTTAGACAAAGATTACTTGCAGAGAGCAAAACCAGCCAGGACCTAAAACGGCTGTTTCTGCAAGAGCAAGATAGGAGACCCCAGTGCTTAC
This sequence comes from Porphyrio hochstetteri, assembly GCA_020800305.1. NCBI lineage: Eukaryota > Metazoa > Chordata > Aves > Gruiformes > Rallidae > Porphyrio > Porphyrio hochstetteri. Next base: position 5,814,133 of record CM036915.1, on the reverse strand, counting down.
TAAGAAGGAACTGCTGAAGAGCTGTTAAGCTGTGCACAATGTTAAATTGGTTTGCTGCTTTAGGAATTATCTGAAGTTGTAATTTTTTATAAATAACATTTACAAAATGTAGCTATGCGATACAGGAAGATACTGGTATTTCCCTTTGTTAGGCAGAGGTAATAGTCACCTCGCTAATCACAGAATCATAGAATGGTATGAGTTGGAAAGGACCCCAAGGATCATAAAGCTCCAACCCCCCTGCCACAGGCAGGGCCACCAACCTCAGGCCTGGATCTACACTAGGTTGCCCAGGGCCCCATCCAACCTGGCCTTGAACACTTCCAGGGACGGGGCATCCACCACCTCTCTGGGCACCTCACCACTCTTTCTGTAAAAAACTTCCCCCTAATATCTAATCTAAACCTTCCTTCCTTTAGTTTTAATCCATTCCCCCTTGTCCTGTCATTGTCTATCCTTTTAAAGAGTTGAATCCCCTCCTGCTTATAAGCTCCCTTCAGGGACTTGGAAGGCTGCAATGAGGTCCCCCCGCAGCCTTCTCTTCTCCAGACTGAACAAGCCCAGCTCCCTCAGCCTCTCTTCGTAGGGCAGGTGCTCCAGCCCTCTAATCATCTTCGTGGCTCCTCTGAACCCTCTCCAACAGTTCCACATCCTTCTTGTATTGGGGGCCCCAGATCTGGACACAGGACTCCAGATGGGGCCTCACGAGGGCAGAGTAGAGAGGGACAATCCCCTCCCTGTCCCTGCTGGCCACCCCTCTTCTAATGGAGCCCAGGATACCATTGGCCTTGCGAGCTGCAAGAGCACACTGCTGGCTCATGTTAAGTTTCTCATCCACCAGAATCCCCAAGTCCTTCTCAGCAGGGCTGCTCTCAAGAAGCTCTTCTCCCAGTCTGTATCTGTGTCTGGGATTCTTCCGTCCCAAGTGCAACACCTGACACTTGGCAGTGTTGAACCTCATTAGGTTCACCCGGGCCCATCTCTCCAGCCTGTCAAGATCCCTCTGGATGGCTTCCTTTCCTTCTAGGGTGTCAACCACACCACTCAGCTTGGTGTCATCCGCAAACTTGTTGAGGGTGCACTCAGTAACTCTAATTTTACACCTTGCACAAAGCTCTACATCCTTGCCAGGCACCCTGTTCTTCAGGAGTACTTGTGCAGTTGCTTTCGATGCCAGCCAGACCTGAAGACGTGTGGCTGCTTCTTGGATAGTGTGCTATTATGTCTAATTTGGCCTTATCAGTAATTCATTCCTGGTGGCAACACTTACATGTTCATTGGGAGCCAATCAGTGGATCAAGGACTACACACTGAAAATCTGTGTACTCAAATGAATGCTAAAAAACCTCAGAAGTGATTCAGACCAACTTAAACTGGCAATTACTTTGCTGTTCCCATTTTCCTAATGAAATGACGGAAAAACACTGTAAGAAAGAGCATCTTGTGTGCAAGTGAGAGGGAGAGGAGTAAAGATGGGAATACATGAGTGCTGCTCAGTCACACACCCCATCAGAACACTCCCTTCCTCTAGTCTTAGTGATGTTTTAGGCACTGGCAAAAGGCATATAGCATGTACTACTTCATACACATACGGAGAATGATAACCTGAAGGTATTTAAAGAAGAAAAACCCAAATGCATCATCCCCAGAAAGATCTTACTTCTGTAACATTGCAGTGGGCTGAACTGCTAGTAGAAATATACACAATGACTGTGTTAACCATGGGATGACTGGTAGTGAATTAAGCTGGGAACAGTGTGACAGTAGTTCACTGGAGTTCAGCATCTCCAGATTTCTCTTCTGGCAGCTCTCCTCCCCCTCAAGCTGAAAATAGGGAGAGAAAGATGACATCTGAGTGGTGGTGATTCAGACAAGTGTTTACACTTCATTCAAATGCATATGCACAAAATGAGTGTGACTTTCCACCTCCACCACAGTTGCTCTTCTTACTATGCAGGTTTGCTCATCAAGCCAGAAAGATTTCCAAAAGAAATTGCTTGTAAATTGTTATACTAGTCACAGAAATTAGGAAAAACATTTCATACAACATTTCCCTTCTCATAGACTTCCCCTGTGAGAGCTGGAGATCTTTCCTGGGTGTCAGGGATCTCTGCTGGGGGGGGATGGAGGGTTATGGACCAGGGCAGGTGTTAGTGCCTTGGGAACACAGACCCACGCTTCGACAGCAGTGTTAAATTTTGTCTGCAGGCTGCCCTGAAAAGGAGCTACTGGAGTGGGGAATTTCTGGTTCAGGTCTGGTCTGTCCCTGGTCGATGGTCACACCTTGCTGTCATACTGCAGGGACAAGGAGGGCTGCAGGGTTTGAGACAATGGGGTGGCAGTGGCTTGGCAGCAGGACACACAGAAAGGAACATGTGTCCAGGCAGAAGTTGCTTCTAAGGGAAACAAGAAAAGTCGAGAAACACAGGACCAGTGACTTTTGGAGAACTGCGAGTGAAAAGGAGCAGCAGTAAGGGACTGGAGGAAACCTGAACATGAGCTAATGGCAGTCTCGTTGCAACGCAGAGACAACAGTCATTCTGGGGTGACTTATGCTTGACTGAAGTTCTTGCCTACACAATTTAAGCTTTTTCATCTTTGCATCAATTTTGCATCTTGTTATCATGGTGTTAGAAATCTAGTATCGAGCACCACGATCTAGCACGTGTTTGCAAGTAACTGTAGAGCCAAGAGCATTGACTCTTGAGCTCTTAGCTGTACCTCTGGCATTAGTCTCATTAGTGAGTCATTGCCACAGTACTAGAGAAATTGAGATTACTAGGCTATCAATACATATTTACTTCTCTTATTCACAGCAGTGACTCACTAGCACTGTAATTTTTTTTTCTATCAGTTCCCTCCTGTGTGTAGTTTTCCATTTCCCTGCCACTGTGACGTTGTGAGTAGTTCATCATAACATTTTCTATTGTATGACTCAGTAGAACAAAAGAAAATGGATGAAAAATCTGTTTGTGTCATTTGCATCCAGATTTTTTTGTTTAATTGCAGTTAAAATTCTTCTGATTCCTTTGGTTTAAAGCAGTGAAGATAACTTGTGCAATTTGATTTAGAATCTTCTAAAGATAGAAGGTTTACTTATATTTAAGAAGACAGACTTTGATGTCACTTGATGTCCTACCTTTTGTAACTTACCATATATAGTTAAAATATGTTCTTAAGCTGAAGACTGCTTTGTTATGATAAACCTTTGGAATTCTGAAACAAATCTCATTTTCCCACATTATTTCCTCCTTTAAGGACAAACACTGCTCTTTTTTTTTTCCCCAAAGCACTTCAGTATTATAGTGTATGGGTTCTCCTTTAAGTTGTAAAAGCATTTACCATAAAGAAATATGCAAGCCAAATATTGTGAGTGTATATCCAATTCAGACCACAAATTGGCTCTATCAGGCTGAACAGCATCTTCTAGAGATGGAAAATACTTTTAAAGTTTGTGATTTTTCCATTTTTCGTGGTTAATTTAGAAGGTTAATACATGGTTAATTTAGAAGCTTAATTTAGATGGCAAGAGAAGTCAAGCTTCCTTGTTAACAGATGACGACTCACTATTGGGATGGAGCAATGAGATAAAATATTAATGTTTTTAATGGTCTTGATATGCACCTAAGTGTTCCACTGCATTCAGATGATCCACATGCAGGTTATTCTCTGCAGCTGAAAAACAATTATTTGCAGAAAGAGGAAGACCTCTCAGAAGAGCTCTCTTCCACTGCCAGTCTGTAATTGTGTAAGACCATTAAATATTAAATGCTGGAGATATATATCTTACATAAGAACTGAATTATTTGTTAACAAAGAGATTGTGGTTTATTTTCTCTTGGTTTTAAGTAAAAGAATACTTTAATTAGAATTCTTCTAGTTTGAGTGAACTACTAGATGTCTTGCTGGAATATTGAAGGTAACTATTGATTCCACTGAAAATGCACGGAGACCTTGTCTTAGCAGATGGATACCTCTGTTGAGAGCAGGTCAGCTACTTACAGATTTGGGATCCGACTGTTGTAACTCCTGTTCTGGACAGTCAGTGGTTTTTCCACACAAAAACCCACCCAATTACTGAGACCTTATTTGAGGCTGTGTTAGACTGCTACTTAAAAAACCTAGTATGACAAATTGTGTATGTTACTGCCCTGTTGTAAATTTCAGAAGGGCATTATTTCAAATTTCAAAGTCATTGAAATGGCATGTTATTCAGAAATTAATGTTTGAGTTTTCATGTCTTACACAAAACCCCAATAAGTAATGAGCTATGAGATCACAGAATCACAGAATCGTAGGGGTTGGAAGGGACCTCGAGAGATCATCGGGTCCAACCCCCCTGCCAAAGCAGCTCCCCAGCTCATATTGCTCAGATAGGCGTCCAGGCGGGTCTTGAATATCTCCAGAGAAGGAGACTCCACCACCTCCCTGGGCAGCCTGTCCCAGGGCTCTGTCACCCTCACTGTGAAAAAGTTCTTCCCCATGTTGGTGCGGAACTTCCTATGCTCCAACTTGCAGCCATTGCCCCTTGTCCTATCCCCACAGACCACTGAAAAGGGGCTGGCTGATTCCCCCTGCATCCCCTGCTTCAGATAATTATAAACTTTGATTAGGTCCCCCCTTAGTCTTCTCTTCTCAAGGCTGAACAGTCCCAGCTCACTCAGCCTTTCCTCATAGGGGAGATGTTCCAGGCCCTTAATCATCTTCGTAGCCCTTCTCTGGACTCTCTCCAGGAGATCCCTGTCCTTTTTATAGCAGGGAGCCCAGAACTGGACACAATACTCCAGGTGGGGCCTGACCAGGGCAAAGTAGAGAGGGAGGATCACCTCCTTTGACCTGCTGGCTACACTCCTCCTGATGCATCCCAGGATCCCATTGGCTCTCTTGGCCACCGAGGCACACTGCTGGCTCATGGCCAACCTGTCATCTACAAACAAAGCCTTTGTTAAACAGGACTTCAGGATGCTTGAGACTGCTGCTTCTCATAGCCTTCCAGTGTACAGAAAAGCTGAGTCTGAGGAAGAACAGATGAGCTGAGTTCAGGCAAGTAGGAGATTTGCAGGGAGAAAGAAACCAACATCTTTTATTAGACTAATGTTGGGGGGAAAAAAACCTCACACTTTAAGCTTTTGGGGGTCTGATGTTTTCTGTCTGACATGCTTTGTACGCTCCAGCAGAGCTGAAGAAGCAGCGCTGTGAAACCAGGTATTCATGCTCAACAGCCACAAACCCACAGGCTTTTTCTGGCAAGCTCTAAGGAAAATTTACTAATCAACATTAGACTCAATCCCAGAAACAAGTGCTTCACGATGTAACTGGACCTGAAAATCATGCCTGTTTTAACTGAGGCAGTTTCTCCTTGTTGGTTGTCACCCAGGAGCCTTCCCACTTAAATTTGTAGAAGCCTCTAAACTTTGTGCTAGGAGAGTACTGTAGGCAAGGCTGAGCGAAAGGAAATGATGGATGTCCAGAAGTTCAATCCAGAAACAGAAGAGGGTTGTTTCTGGGTCTTTTTCCCAAACTTTATCAGTTGGTCTAATGAAAGACATTTTTTTCTTCATGTAAATCTACCTGTTCATGTTCATAGATGATCATGACTATGAAGACAACTGCCTGAATGCCACTTTATCTGCTTCTCAGACACCTCATTTTTCACAGGTTCCTTTTGGAACATGCACAAATCGAAGTTGCTGTTGAGACTGCCTTTCCTCAGAGCCTCCTGCTAGCCCTGGGAGGAAGGTACAAGTGTGTGTGATAATGGGCACAGGCTTGCCTGAACCCTGCTATGGAGGTGTTAGTTATCTGGGTGTTTTGTGACTTGCTTGGGGAACAGTCCAAAGAGTTGAGTTTGAGTTCATGTTTGTTTTCGGAAGAGTAGAGATTTTCATCAGATGATGAGAGAAGTAGGTCACCCAGGTCATGAGGAGCCAGGTTGAATGAGCTGAAAGATAATGAAAGACACAGGCTTCCTGCTGATACAGATGCTGCTGCATTTGTTCATTGTTAGCAACACATGGGATTTTTCACATGTTCATCCTAATACGAGGGCACATTCTCTCTGCGCTTGCAGGCTGGGCAGTGCCTGGAGGAGTTTGGCTTGGGCTTGTAGAAAGGCTTATGGCTACAAAGCTCAGACTAAACCAGCCCCCATTATTTATACGTTATTTTTAGTCCAGTTCTGGCTGACCAGGCAGGTGGGCACGGAGGGACTCCTTAGTGATTCATGCACCTTTGGAAGGCAGTGTGAATTCCAGCCATTTACAAACCCATCATGGAACCAAGTCACTTCCATGGGAGCATGTGCTTGGGAAGCACCATGGAATAAGGATTTGGGAATGACCTCAAGCTTTCAGCCTAGATGATGTCTTTCCTGCTCCCTTACTAATGTAATGTACTTGCAGGTTTTACCCAGTGAGGGTGGGGGGTGGGTGGCAGTGCAATTTTTGGTTTGAGAAAATGGGAAGTCCTGCTGCTTCCATTTCAGACAAGGCTTTTATAGTTATCTTTTCCTCTCCTCTGACATTCTGCCTGCTCTGGAGCTACGTCAGATCAGCTCCTTACCCAGCAAGGGACTTCCTTCCTCTTCCCGCTGCCCTGGACACCACCTTGGCCTGGCAGGCAAGCTCCTTTCTGCACACTGCAGTGATTGCTTTTTTCTTCTCAGCTTTTCCAAATTCTTCCAGGCCCGAGAGGTTCCCTGGACGCGAGGGGTTTAGGCGAGATCGCCCGCAGGTTGCGCCTGGCCCTCAGGGATACGGAGAAGACCCCGACGATTTTCCAACCACACGGAAAATTCTTAGGAAAAGGGTTTTATTCGCCCTACTACCCGAGGGGTGCCCGCAGGGCAGGGTAGGGGCGCGGCGCGGCGCTGTCCCTGTGCCCCCTGGAGCAGGCGCCAGGCCCAGGCACCCTGAGCGGCTGCGGAGCTGAGCGAGACGGGGCCGCTGAGCGAGACGGGGCCGCCGCGCGCCCCTTCGGGGTGCCCGCGCAGCGCGCGTCTCCGAGCGGGACTCGCAACGAGAACCAATGGGGAAGCGAGGGCCCCTCCCGGGTGGGCGGTGGCGCGGGCTTCTGCGCCAATCAGACGAGGCGGCGGGCTGGCCGGAGAGAGGAGGAGGGCGCGCCCCCGCGCTTGCGGCGTGGTGGGCTGTCGCCGCGCGCGAACGCGGCGGGCTGTGGGCGGGGCTGTGGGCGGGGCTGTGGGCGGGCCGCGCGGCGGGGCGGTGGCGGGTAAACACGGCGGCGGGGGTGAGGGGAGCGCGCGCCGCTCGGTCATGGCGGCTTCTCCCGTTGAGGTGTTCGGGCTGCCGGGCGAGGAGGTGAGGCCTGCGACTGCCGCCTCCGCGCTTTCTGCTTCCTTTCTTCGCGGAGGGCGGGTGGTGGCTTCCCCGCGGGGCCGGGCCGGGCGGGTCTCGCCCTCAGGGCGAGCGTTTCCTGCGGGGCCGCCGCGATCCGGCCGAGGCTTGAGGTGGGGGGCTCCGGCGGGCCCGCCCGGGAGCGGGGCAGCGTGGGGCCGGCACCTCACCGTGCCGGCTCCCCGCCGCCCCAGCTGCCGGGCCGCCCCGCCGGCTCCGGCCGGCTGCGGGGAGCGCGGTAAGCCGGCGGCTGCCGTGTCTCCTAGCACCGGCATTCCTGTCTCCAGGCTGGTTTTGAAAGCTGTGCGAGCCTGCCCCTGCGGACGGGGCGCTCCGCGTGCGTTGGGCCGCTTCCCCGTGACGGAGGTGGATTGGTGAAGCGGGGTTTGTGCTCCCGCCGCTCCCGCCCCCGCCACAAGAATAAAGTCTTTGTTCCAGGCTTTGTCGCGGACGGCGTTTGGACCGCTGAAGCGGTGCGCGGATTAAAACCGTACAAAGGGTAGTCTGGGGGCTGAGCGACGGCGCTTTCCTCCGCGCTGCCGTTAGCGAGAGCGGGAATTCGTGTGCGCGTCTCGGCGGCTTTCGCGGTGAAACGGTGCCTCGTACAGCGGCTTCTCTGGAGGTGGCTCCGGAGCGCGAAGCGGGTCTCTGGGGGGTGGCTGGCGCTGAGGTACCTGTTACCGCGCTCCAGCGGTACGTAGGCGGGCTGGGCTTCTGCGGCGTAACTGCGGCGCCTGCCTCGGGCAGGGTGTCGATGGAGCAGTTCCCTTTATCGAGAGGAAGGAAGGTCGCTTTTATTTTTAATTGCAGGTACGGGAAGAGTAAAAGCTGTGCCCATCTGAAAGCTGTTTGGTAGCCTGTGGTGAAACGTGAGTCTTGTCGCCTTCGAGCCCGAAGGGTGTTTTACCAAGGCTGCCTTCCATCAGCTCTCTTTGTGGCCGGGCGTTGGTGATCTCTGTGCCAGTGCACACCTGTTGCATCCATAGCAGGAATTCACTCTATTAAAACTATGAATCATTATTGCTAGTCTGTTAGCATAGCAGTCTTTCTTAAGTTCTGCACTACTTCTGGAGAGTTAACTCTCCAATCATTATTTTTTTCCCTTCATCATAGTATTTGAATTGCACAGAAGTTCTGATAGAAGGTTGGCACAGTGTACTCTTAAGGGTCGCTTAGCACTTCCCACTGTAACATCCTAGTAACTTTTTTAGGCTGTCTAGTTGGACTAAACCATTCCATGCCTCCAGCTTGTTGAGGTAGGGTGTCCATAGCTACAGGGATTTTGGCTGAGGGACTTTCTGATATAAAACTTTCTGATTCCTAAGACTTGGATTTCCATAGGTTAAACACTTCCATCAAACACTTTCTGATACTGATCTATATTTGCTTCCAGTTACTGTGTTTTTGTGACAGTTGACATGTGAAATAAAGCATTTTCTAGCAGTAATTATGGAATGATCTTTCAAAGACTGAAGAAGAATCACTGATATCTCAGATAATGCTCTGTTATTTCATTTATTAGAGAAAGAATTACGTTTTTCAGTGGTTTTCCGGGTTAAAAATACAATTGTTAAAGAACTGTCCAGAACAAGAATGTCTTTATTTCTGTTTTCTATTCATATACCTGCTTGTACTACAGGGCTTTGGAATGAAATTACACCACTTGTCTGTTGTTTAATTAAAAAAATTCTATGTGTTGGAGTTCTTACAGCCCCAGCCTCAATCAAGGACTTTCTTATTCGGCTTAGTTCTTTTTATATTGCCTAAAACCCCATGATTAATTACCAAGATTTTTTGATCTGTTGTGTCTGTTATGTTTGATCTCTTTCAGGGATCAAAGTAGTACTAGGAACTTCTCACAGGCAGAAATGCACTTCCCACTTCCATGCGTTTGCCATTTTGGGTTTCTCAGTCACTTGAGAGCTGTCCTATGTAGAACAAGTGTTCCTGTTTTCTGCAGGTCACATAAGATTTCTCACAAGCATATGGCAATTTCATTCTGGAAAGCTTTAGATACGTTTTTATATTCCTTTAGGATATACTACTGAAGTAGGTTGCTTATGGTTATTTAACTTGTCCTACACCCCTTCACATATGTTTTGGAGATTATGCTGATGACCAGCAATTGTTCAGATACTACTTTGGGGACTGGCACAGACTAGTCTTCCTCTGGATTGCTGCTGATGAAAACGTTAATTTTGTTTGGCTTATTTGTGCCTGAGTTTGAGGCAGCCCAGCACTTTTGTTCCTGTTCAAACCCTACGGCTTCCTCAGCTTATCTGTACTAGATGTCTGCTCCATCTGACTCAAATAGAAAAAAAACCCCAACAAAACATGCATACCTCTGTGCTTCAGAAATGCTATGAAGAACATTGCCATTAGGAGGCATGGTGTGGAATCCAGCGTACCTGGAATAGTTTAGATTCTTGCAGAAATGGTGATGCTTGATGGTTTGGCATTTCAGGAGCTTTTTTTGTTTTGATTTGGTTGGTTTGTTTGTTGGGGTTGTTTTAGCAGCAATCTAATTTGTGTGGACCTGATGGTTTCCAGAACCTGTCTTGTGTATCTGGGTTTGTTTTGGTTTAAAAGCCTTTCACACTGAACTAACAAACACTGACTGCAAGTGTTGTGGGTATTGGGTTGCACCTGTTGAAAAAGTTTGGCAGTGGCTGTTTGGGTTTTTTGTTTTGCTTTAGTTTTTGTATGTTTGGCTTTTGCTTGCTTGTTTGTTTGACAATTCTGTTGCTAGATAACTCTATTCATGAAGTTCTGTCTTCTTGAATCTTTTCTTTCATTTGCAATTGAAGAGAGGTATCAAATACAATCTTTACGATCATATGGTATTAAATACAATACAGTACTTCCTGAAGGATGAGATTTCTTCATTTGTGAACATAAAATGCCTCTGGTACAATTAACATGTAAGCTCTCTTAGTGAGGTAGACTAGACTGTAAGTGGCACATGGAAGTTAATGACTTTCATTATGTTTACAGGATTAATTAACATGGTTTTATAATAGGAATCTTCCTGAATCCAAAACTTGCTTTGCTTGCTTTGAGAGGGTATCTTCAAAGAAAAATGGTTCAGGTCTTTTGGTCGCCATAGAGGGGGAAGAGAGTGCTCTCTGTGGTGCAAAGGAATGATCAACGTAGCAAAGACTCCTCACTTTCCACCTCCTGGTGAAAAGAACTGGTGATTCTATCAAAATCTACTATTGTTCAGAGGTCACCTAACATAGACGTCTGCATCACCTGAAAGGTCTGAATATTGGAGGAACTAGTTTCCTCCTGCTAAGGCTGCATCATTCTGTGGGAAATTATTTCTTTCAAATGAGATGGTAAGTTTTAAGAAGAATTTCATTGGGTCTGTTACTCCTGCTGTCCACTTTGTATCTGTCTCCTGCTGGAATTGCTCAAACTGAATATAGAGTATATAAGTGTTCTTAGCTAGCCTGATCTTATGTGTTGGAGATTTTTGTTTAAGCTCTAAAGAATTTTATTTATAATTCTTAGTACCTCTTTCCCTATGATATGTGATGAAGGTCTGTTCTGAAATGTTGTTTATAATGTCAGGCAAGTGAAGAACGTCACTATCTTCTGGGCTGCTTAAGGGAAAACATTTTGTCCTAACCTCAGCGTAGGTAGTGGAAGAGCCAAATCCTTAATTATTCAGACTGAGAAGTTTCCTTGAGGTAAAAAAAACTGCTTATTGCTCTGGTATATGCCATTAAGTAGGATGGATTTGTAACTGTTAGGGTCACTGATGATGTCAAGGTTAGAAAAGCAAAACAAGATGCAAACTCACTTTTAATGTAATTTGAAATAAGAGCTCTTGATGTGAGGCAGGGACTAGGAAACTTGCAAAGATATATGTTTGTTTTTTAACTTAGAGAAACACAGCACTGTCATCTACTAAAACTGGTAGATGCAGTGTACTATCTAACTGGAATATGTAGCCACTTCAGCTGCACGTAAGCTTTTAGCGTTGTTTCCTAGCTGCTCCTAGGCTTCAGAGCCTTTTATGTGAAGATGTCTGTCCTGAAGCAATGATTTGTGCTTGACAGACAAGCTACTGGTAGAGTAAAGCAGAGTACCTTGATTAAGATGCCTCACAGATTTGGAAATCACGTTGTAAAAGAAACTATACATTGTTGGTTTGTATCTCTCATGCTAATACTTAATGGGATCTTGTCTTTAGTGCACTTTTATCATGCAAGTGTCCTAACTTTTCTTGCTGTTAATGAGGTCAGTGGTCTGTGTAATGTGCACTGCAGAACATGCTATCGTAGTTGATAATCTCTTTTTTTTTCTTCCTACCTCCCTCCCCTCTCCTCCTCCTCTGCTGACTTTCTGGACTCAGTAGGTGGCATGGGAGGGATCGCTTTACATGGGATGTAAAGCACTTTCAGCCCATTGACCATCCCTTCCTTTTTATGCTCTTCACTGGGTCAGGCTGTTTACTGGTTTCAGTTTTGAATTTCCAAACTATTGGTATGTTTATTTCAGTTTGCCTTATCTGCACATGCCCAGATCTGAATTTTCTGTTCTCTTTTTATCTGTGCACTCTATGAAGACATGGTGTGAGTCTTAAGAAGTTCTTAATGTATAATTCTTCATATTACCAGAATCTTAAAAGGTGATGCTGATGTACTATTTTATTGTTGCAATAGCTTTTGATGTTCTTTCCTTGGCTTGATTTAGTGGTAGTTGATTCTTGACCTATCTAGTTGGAACAAAAGGAGTAACAGGATGTTATTGCCTAGTGCAGTTGTTTACTACAAAGTGTGCTCTCCCTTAGATTAGACTACTTGGACATTTTTAATATTTGCTTCCTTAAAAAAAAGGTATCTAGTAGTCCAGCAGAAGCTACCATTTTATGTTTTACATTAGATTAAACCTCCTGGCTTTGGTGTTTCCTTACATTCTGTGTGTATCTTCTCTGTAGAAGTATCTTGAAAAAGCAAAACCAAAACTTGAAGTAAAGATTAAAATAATAAAGCAAATAAACTTATTTTTCAATACTAATCAAATAGGTACTCTGAAGAACCCTTCTTCCTTCCATTGCTATACAATTATTTTAATTTATCTGAATTTTGTATGTATTTTGTATGTGTCAAACTGCCTTTTCTGGATGGTAGTTGTTTTATCAGAGTCTGATTCCAATCAGGCACTTGCTGGAGGTTTGGGATGTGTCAGGAATAATTTTTCAGTCTGAGAAGGGGATTGCAACTTGCTGAAATCTCCTGTAAAATTGTTTGTACTTCTTTATGTGAACATCAGGGAGAGCCTTTGTAGCCACAGAGTTAGATAGTAGCCTGTTACTGCTTCAGGTGAAGGAGAGCAGTTAGTAGTGGCATACGCTGACTTGTTTGATGTTGCAGGTGTGCATGAGTTGCAAAGGTAAATGCCTCTTGCTGGTGTTTCAGTGCACAAAATCAAAAATGTTGAGCTTCCCTTTCCCCCTCAGCTTTCAGCAGTAGCTGAAACTCGTAAAGGTGACAAGTTACTTTGTTGTGATTTTGTGAATCTTACCACATTTAGTTTGTGTAGGAAATACTTTATCATTTACAGTCAGTGGAGTGGGCAATGTACATATGCATGCTTAGAGACTGGAGTTCTCTGCCTTCAGGAACTCAGGTGAGGCTCACACTTCATCATCGTTCTCTGGTTTGCTCAGTGTGTTGTACTACAGTCATTTCCCATGTCACCGTTTCTTAATTTGTGTCTTCCTTCTCACCTTTCTGCATATGCCTTTTATTCTGCCTGGACTTTGACCACTAAAGTACAAGTCGCTCTCCCAGTTGTCATTAGTGTTATTGTCCTACCATGTGGATTTAGGAAGGATGGGGGTCAGACCAGGTGGTCTTAAAACTTGTCCTTTATCAGCATTGACTATAAGCAGCTGTAATCCAGGTAGGCCCATTCTGTTCTGATCAAGTTGTGAGCAAGTTTTAAACTCCTTAAAATTTCTTGAAACTTCTTTCCAAATGCTGTTCTCTTGCCCAAAATAGTTCAAGAACTTTTCATGTTAATATGTGTTTTTCCATTGAATCTAGGTAGATGGGTAGTTATTTCTGTGGAAATGAAATGCCATCCACTTCTGGAAGTGCCACTTTATCAGTTTGCCTCTTGCTTTGCTGTGTAGAGAACACATTTTAAAACTATTTGAGTAGGCATACATAACAAGGATTTCTGTGTTAGGATCAGTTCAAAGTATCGCAGGCGGGCAAGCGTTGTCTTTAAAGTTTGAAGTTACTGATTGTCTAGGTATAAGCTCTGAAACCTTCCATTTCATCATCTTGTTACATACTGTCTGTTAGTAAATAGATAATTAGGTTGTAAAAATGGCCTGTGTTAGCAGACCCAGCTACTTTGACCAGTTAATCTTGAAAGCATACTTTAGAATATACTAATACGATTAACGATAGAATAATAATAAAACCTGGAAAACCTGGATGTTTTGTCTGCCTTAACTGTCCAAACCTTCTAGATCTGATTCAGTTTCTGTAATATGTGGTAGCATTATCCCCACCACATACCCTAACTCTCAGCTTTAAAAATATTACTTAACCCCTAAAAATAAGTTAATCTTTAATTTTTTAGGAGCACATTACCTGATATAAACACTCCAGTGTCAACTGGACTTCATTGATTTGTGGCCATTCATTGTCAGATTCAGTAGTTGATCAAATACCACTTCTTTTCCCACACTGTTTTTACTTGGTTCATATCGGGACACTTGTATTCTCAGAGGGAACAGCTGAACAGTTCACATTGTAATAGTGAAATGATCTGCTTGTACTTTGTATATGATGCTGTGATATGGGCCATTATTTTGTTCCCTTTTTCTTTTTGCCCCCTCCCTCCAGCCTCCAAAGTGGCTGGCAGTCAAATATTGTGAGAAGCAGCTGAACATCCTTGCTCGATATGTACAGATGACCCTGGTACAACTCTGTGCCCAGAGCTGCTGCCTTTGATGTGCCATCGCGTGTGCATGTGTCTCAGAAGTGCATGTGTTACCAAGCAGCTGGGTGCTAGGGCGTTAAACCAGTAAGACTCCTGGTGTGTTCAAAGCAGCAGCGAATACTCTGTCTCTTCAGCTATACAGATGGAATAAACTCAGACTGACCCCTTCAAGTTCGTATCAGGACTGAAAAGCACAGGTAGGCATTTATGGCCAGGAAGAGACTCTTGAGGAAATAAATTTGTTAGAGAAAGCAGTTTCCTGGACAGGCTGCAGTGCTGCTAGACATAGCTGGTATGTTCCTGGTTACTGACTAGGTGCCTATCCCTTCCTATGCCACCAGAACCACTGGAAGCACTGTAGTGGTGGGAGAGAGTTCCGTGGAGAACTTGAGAGTGTCAGCAATCAACATAGCAGAGGCTGCAGCCAGTGTGTTTCTTGGGCAACAAAAAAGCTCTCAGGTTGCAGCTCCCTTTGTATCTACAGAAGCAGTTACTGATACCCGGCTTCTTGTACATGTGGTTACAAAGGGGGCAAATAAAGATCTCCTATGCAACGTGAATGAAGAAATAAAGGTTCAAAATTGCCTTGAAACCATGACATTTTGGGTTTGAACCTATTCCCTGTGGATTCCAGAACCAAATATCAGATGTATTGTCCCCCAGCAGAGCTTGCGTTACCTAAACTTTGGCCACATGATAGAATGGATCTTAGAATACCAGGTTGGAAAGGATCTCAAGGATCATCTGATCTGACCTTCTTGCAAGCTTGTTTCAAACAGTCCTGGAACTCTCTGGCTGTTTGTTGCTGTCTGAGGTCAGCATGTTTGGGGCAGTTTTTGTGAACTGTAGCAGCAGTTCCTTAGCAATTCTTCCTGTCATCAGTGAGTGGGGAGCAAAGGTCGTATGGTCACAGTGCAGACTGCTATCCTGTCAGCCGGCCTCTCTGCTGCGCCAGGATGTGTGGGGTCATAGCACAGTGGCCCTCCAGTGTAAGGCACTCCTGACTGCATTGGATGAAGTGGTTGGAATTTCTTCTCATCTGCCTTGCGCACTAGTGTGACCAGAGAATGGGGAAACTCATCTCTTGTGATTAAGTGCTAGCATTGCACATTAGTGTGTTGGGTTTTTTTTTTCCCCCTGAAGTTTCTCATCTTTATAGCTTGGAAAAGGAAGAACTGGACCCTTTGGTATCACCTCTCAGTTCAAAAAATAAACAAAAAGGTGCCTTGTGGGGTTTTGGAGAGTGAGAGCCATTAGTGGAAAAAGTGAAAAAGGAGATCTGTGGGGAATGTTGTTGTGAAGAATTCATAACTTTATGAACTGTATTTGTTGATCTAGAAGGATGTTTCTTCATGGCAGTTCATAAGCAGATGTCGGCTTGTTTAGTTGTTCTGCTGTGCTAACTGAAATCCTGTAACTGTCCTAGTTTGGCACTGACCCCAAAGAAATAATGCTCTCTCTTTAAGCAAGGCATGCTTAGATCAGCCTTCAGCAAGCCAGCCTCAGGTTTGTGGCTTCTAGTTTCCTGCAGTCACGCACAAAGCAACTTGCCTTTCTGTGAAATAGCATTCAGATGAATTCAGATCTCTATTATGATACAAACGAACAAACTGTGTGATTAAGCCAGCTTTAAAATCTAAGTAGTGTGGATCGTGTTTCTGGGATCTCCCCTGTGTGGGCTGTGTTGATGCTCTCTTAAGCCTGACTGAGATGCCCATGACCAAAAGCATCTAGTTGTCTTTATTTTTTACTTGTGCCTGAATAACTGGGAAAAGGTTGTGGTCTAAGCACTTAAATGCAGATGCAAGAAAAGGTGTTTGTCTCTTAGGGCAGTATATCCTACACCAGCGTCTGCTCTTGGTCTTTTTCTGATACAGATGATGAGACTGTTTCTCGGTCTGGGTTCTGCCACTTGGGTCCCATGGGCTGTGACTGAGGACCCTGCTCTTGTTGGGAGAGGGTAGCGGTGCACTGAGTGAAGTGCACAAGTGCCCAGTGAGACCAGAAATGCACATGTGGAGTAGTCTCCAAAACTTGCTGATGTTGAACGTCACTGGAGCCAAGTAATTGCTAGAAGATTGGGCTCTGTTCTGGAGTGTAGAACGAGGGTATTTTAGGATATTTGTGATCTGTAAAAATACTAACAAATAGCTCTTCTTAATTTGTTGCCAGCAGAGTTTTATACTAGTTCTTTTTCTTGATTCTGGTCAGTTCCATTGCTGTCATAAAACATCCTGGTGACATTACATGCCTTAAAGACTGATTGCGACTAAGAATTTTGAAAGCTTAGGACCTCTACTAGTGCTCAGTGCTGGGTGAGCATGGTAGGTCTCTCTTGTCTGAAATACTAGATTTCCTAGCAGGAGACAGCTTTATTTTAGGTGAAGGTGGAAGATGAAATTGTGATTTGGCTGGAATTGTCATTGTTACTGTTTATTCAGTAAGTGGATAATGTAGATACTCATCTTGGTCCCCTGGCAATTACCTCTAACTAGAGAGGGTGGGAGAAACTTGCTTACTTAATTTATTTTTATTTAGTGGTTGTTTTTCAGCTTTACCTTGGTAGTCAGTAGTCTCTGCCTCAAGATTAGTATGCAGGTCTCTGTTAGCTTTACTAATCCCTCCAATTGGTGTTGGGTAGGGAGTCCAGTCCTGTGGTTATATAGGAGACCAACGATAAAGCAAACTTTCTGAGTGCTTCCTATATTTCTACTTTGAAAGCACTTTCAATCATAAGTGGAATTCAGGAAGGCCCCAGGGACAACATCTGCAGCTTCACCTATTGCTCTTGGTATCTGTTTAACTCTTAAGCCACCTAGATTGCATCAGCTTTCATCGCAGGCATCTGACTAGCCATTGCCTACAAACAGTCTGTCATCTGCAAAGCTTTTTGCTTTCTGGGGAAACAGTGCCCATTTGTCTTCTTCCGTTGACATGGTCACAGCTGTTGGGATTTTATTCCCCTTTTGAATTCAGTAGCTTATCAGATAAGCCATGTAAGGCTCTATACAGTTATATTAATTAACAGGAGGAGTGCAATCACTTATGTCACTCCTGTGAAGCTGTAATTTGAATAATGTGTAACTGAAATAGTTTTTTGGTGTTCAAAGATCTCATACCCTGCTGACACGTCACTTTAGAAATCGTAATATTTTGAGCATTGCCTCTCTGTGCTGTAAAGTAAAAATAGATGCAAGAATTCTTTCTTCATGCCTTTTTTGAAGAGTTCTTTGCTGCTTTATTAATCTATCCTGATACACTTGATACCCATTTCATTCCCACTGGGAAATAAATTTATGGTCAGAGTGTATTTCCCACCCTCTGATGAATGTTGAGATACTGTTTGGTGAAAACTTGTGCAATCCGTATGCATTTGTCTGAATGTTTAAGGGGACTTGCTTGAATGGCTAGTGAGATGGCAAATGGCAACCCGCTCCTTGTGTCCTAACAGGTCATGCCCACATGCACCTAAACTTGTTATGCTGTTCAGAGCATGTTCTCACTAAAGTCCTTGCCTAATCTGTAGAAAAGATGGCTAAGAATGCCTGCTGAAGAAACATGGGAACTGCTTGTGGAAACTGGTCCCAGATGCTCTCCATCCTGAGAGCAGTTGGGGGCAGCAGAAGTCACTGGTCTAAGAATCGTGGCAGTAGCAGCTTGCTCTTACCATTGCCCTAGGAGAAGATCCTCGTGTGTGTGCTATGCAGTGCATGCGTACTGTGTCCAATCTGACAAGGTTTGCTGCAGAAACCGGTGACTGTTACTGCCAGAACAATTTGGAATTTGGGAAAGACGACTGTCAGAAAGAGTTCTATGCTGGGTTACCAGCCCTGTCCTGTGGGACCAAGCACCCTAAGTCAAAACAAAACCACAGTCCTCTAGAATGCTGAGAAATAAAATAAATCCAAAAAAGAGAATCATACGGTATTGACTTACCCAGTTCTTTGGATTCAGTGTTTACCATCATATGTGGAATGAAAGTAGAATAAACTTGCTACTGAAACTTAGAGCTGTTTCTGTCAGACAAAGTAACTGCATTACTTAGTCTGTAGTTTTCAGTATAACAATTGTTTTTAGCTTTATAAATTAAAGATTGATCTGAATGTATCCTGAATATGTTAATTTGTTTTCTAGGACAACACACGAATTGTCAGGGTGAAGGTTATAGCTGGAATCGGCCTGGCCAAGAAGGACATCTTAGGAGCCAGGTAAGAATAGATATTGTTAATGTATTAAGGAACAGCTGCTTCTTTATTTTATTTCCTCAACTGTTAAGATCTTAGTAAAACCTACTGTGCCTCTTTCAAAAAGATTTAGAACTGTTTATATTCTAAAATGATCAGAGACTACATAAACATGAAAGTTACCTGTCTCTTGCCCAAGAGTCACTTGGACAGATTGTATGCATTGGCTAAACAATGTGTGGGAAAGTTTTTCCATGGATGATGGATACATATATATATTTATACACACACATTTACTTTGGGTAGACTGCTGTTAAAATAACTAGAGTTAAGTTATAATCAAAATTGTCTCATATGTGCTTTAAAAACTTGGAATGAACACAGCACTAAACACTGGTAGCAACAAGACTTTCAGCTCAAATTATAGGCAGAGGAGCAGCATCCACCAGTTCTGTAGATGTGGTAAACCCATGCCACTGGCTGGAAGCTCTGCGTATGTATATGTTCTAACGTTAACAATCTGTATAGGTGAGGAAACAATCGTAGTGACTTAACATTTACCACAGGAAAGATCAGACTTTTGAACTGGTAGTTGAAATGCATTGTAGGGTCTTGTAGAATTGGCAGGCGGCAGCATGTGTCTTGCGTTAAAGCTACTTTTTTTTTCTTCTGGCTCTTGTACAGAGAGTCTAGAAGAGGGGTTTAGTACTAATTCTGTTGTCAGCTGTTTTGGCATATGTACAGGAATTGCTGTTATTTTAGCACTAGCAAAGTTGTTACGTGGGACATCAGTTTAGCATTAGAAGAATTTCTCTTGCGATACTCATATTTTCCCTAAAGCCAGACAGTCTCTTTTTTTTTTTATGTGCAGTTTTTTTACTTTAAAGAAAATTGGGGCAGCTTTTCTCATCATAAATTAAATATGTGGAAACCGTATGTTCTTTTGCCGTATGGCAGACAGCCTTGGTCCCCTTTTGTTACTAGTCTGTTTGAGCAGCTGAATGCCTTGACTGTGTTCATGAAAAGTAGATATTCATATAAGCTGTTGCTTATTATACCACAGGAAGGGGGGGAAAAAATAATCTGAGGCAGTAGGCCATTTTAGACAACCATATTAGGACACCTTCATTAACAGAAAAATTGATGTTCAACTCCAGCTCTGTGAAACTAGTAGAACATTCAGTAAAAATACAGTGTGTTCAAGGGAGCACCTCAAATTCCAGGTGTGTTAAATTTTTAAAAAGAGAGGATTGAATACTTTGAGCTTTTTCAATCACAACTGATTTTCTTCATGTGTCTTACTAAAATGCACAAGGATGTATTAAATTTGTTTTCATTCAATAAGAACTGTGAAAGAGAAGAGAGACTCCAATTACAGTGATAGAATACAAAATGGCATAGCCGTAATTGGTAATCTTTAGATTAGTCTTCTCTAAAACTATTTAGAAAATGATTGTAAGTAAAAATGTGTATGATGTTCATAAAGTAATTGCAACTCCTAGTTTCATAGCTTCTATTATTTTATGTCTTATAAAACTTATCTGTTGTTAATGGTGACAAGAAAGGATGTATAGCAGCATGCTTATCTCTTTCTTTCCCCTTCTCAGTGACCCGTATGTGAAAGTGACAGTGTATGATCCAGTGAACGGAGTCCTTACCAGTGTTCAGACAAAAACTATTAAGAAGGTTAGCTGTCTTAACTTTGTGGGTGTGGTGGGTTTTTTTTTGTCAGACTAGGAGAAAAATTAATACTACAGGAAATACAAGAATTAATATGTCACTAGAGTGAACGGACACAGGGGAAGGAATGTTCCATGACCTATTCTGTTTCTCTGTTCATGGCATTATTTTGGTGTTTTCCCTTTAATAATTTTGGTGAAAGGTGGAGAAACATAAGCAATACAAAGTGAGTACTGATTCAAAACTACATCATTCTTGGAAATACTGGATTGTTCTGAGTTCTTTAATGATATTGGAATTTCTTGCTGTACAACTTTTATCTTTTTATGTTTGAAACACAGACATAATGTGCTGTGTTTGAGCATCACACTGCATATTCCACCTGAATCATGATACTACCCATTTCTCTAGAATATCTCTAGAAGATGATTAAGGGCCTGGAACATCTCCACTGTGAGGAAAGTCTGAGTGAGATGGGACTGTTCAGCCTAGAGAAAATAAGACTGAAGGGGGACCTTATTAATGTTTATCAATATCTTAAGTATGGGACACATGGGGAATTGGCCAACCCCTTTTCCGTGTCTGTGGGGACAGGACAAGGGGCAATGGCTGCAAGTTGGAGCACAGGAAGTTCCACACCAACATGGGGAAGAACACAGTGTCACAGTGAGGGTGACAGAGCCCTGGGACAGGCTGCCCAGGGAGGTGGTCGAGTCTCCTTCTCTGGAGATATTCAAGACTCGTCTGGATGCCGACCTGTGCAATATGAGCTGGGGAGCTGCTTTGGCAGGAGGGTTGGACCCGATGATCTCTCAAGGTCCCTTCCAGCCCCTATGATTCTATGATATCTGCAGGAAAAGTTAGTACTGGTCACTTAAGTTAGCTCAACTTAAAATGGAAAATTGTGTATGTGAGAAGGGAAGTACTCTTCCAAGTCTTTGTTCTTAGATAGTGGCTGTGATTTGTGTTACGAGATCACTCATGCGTTTTCCCTTTACGTTGATACTCACTAGTTTAGCTGAGATGAGAGTGCAAAATATTTCTGGTATTTATAAAACTGGCCAGGATTGTAAGATGTGTTTAGTTGAACAGGTTATATTGTGTTTGGTCCGTCTGTGCCTGGTCTGAGAGATGGTCATTTGGTAAGAGTTGATAATTTCAGGATTAACATGTGGATAGAGGACTGAGGGTAAGGCAGTGATTACTGCTGAATATTGACCATAAATTAACCAGTACAGACTGTTTAAGGGGCCCTCTTCTTCTACCTGCAATATCAAGGTTAAAGCTTTCACGCTCTCGTGAGGGTATTGTTAGATGGGATAAAACAATGTAAAACATCAAAAAGGCACCAATACAGAGTTGTCACTATAACCAGTGCTGTCTTTTTTCTTTTTTTCTCCTTCCCTTCTCTCCACCCATTCCCCTGTAGTCCTTAAACCCAAAGTGGAATGAAGAACTCTTGTTTAGAGTAAGTTTTTTACAGCTTTATTACTACGTTGGATGTTATATTAGCATTTTAGGAGAAATGTTTTCGCACTATTTCAGTTTAGAATCAGAAATGTGTCTATAATTAATGTTCAAAAAAGCTCACAAACTGTTTTTTTTAGAAATATATTTGTTAGTGTTTTTATTTTGGGTCAGAGATAAATTTTCAATCTTGATGTTAACCTTCTTTAGTCCATGAATGTTTAAAAACTTTGACATGGAATTAAAACCAGTTTGGCATAGCACCAGTCTTGGCTTATTGCTTCTGGTAGAAATGTGTTGCATAGTGAAATGGCAGCAAGGTGTAGATTTTGTTATTTAATTTAGGCTTTTGTATTTCTTTACTCCTGCATAAAGATTTTGCTGAAGACAAAGTCTGGAATTGAGCATGCATTTTAACTATTAATGTATTTCTTTTTCCTAGGTCAATCCTCAGAAACACAGACTCCTTTTTGAAGTATTTGATGAAAACCGTTTGGTAGGTCCTCTTGTGTTAATATTGCAGTGTATTAAAGACTTAAATGAAAGTAAGTTCATCTGGATGCAACACAGATTAAAAAAATCACACCTAACATCCTTAACTTCTATAATGAAACCTAAAGCTACAGGCAGACCTGATTTATTTACTTACCTGATGTTGCTACACCTTGTTATGCTCTGAAGCAGTGATACTTTTATTCTTAACTTCTAATGTGTCATTCTTTTACACTACTCTTCAAATGATACGGCCAAATTCTTTGGTAATTGAAGTCTCTGCATTGAATGTTTTATTTTTCCCATGAACAAAGCAGTATTGACAGTGTAGGTATCTCTGCACTGTGTGAGAAGCTTCCTCAGTGTGTGAGGAGTAGCATGGAAGAAAATGTGTGTGCATTTTCTTTGGAAATCTTAACAAATGGGACAGTGGATTGTAATCCTCTAGGTAGGTGTCTCTGAATGGCAGGTTGTAAATAAGATGGGATAGCTTGTGCATTCATTTTCTTGGTGAAATCAGAACTACTCTTTGACAGTGTTCTCATTTTGTGTGTGAAGATGTTTACTTACCTTACTTTATGTATGTACAATTTATTGTAAATTAATAAAGCCAGTAGCTGTACAGTCATGACACTTGTGTCCTGGGACCACTTCATTGACCTTTCTTATCACTGGAGATACCTTTTCCATCTTCAGTAGTATGAAACTAGCAGGAGGGATTGAGTACTCTTTAGGTTGTACTTTGAACAGTTTAATTCTGATAACCATTATAGAGGATCAATTTGTGCTTGAACAAGTGTTGGCTGTCAACACATACTATTTTTTCCTAATGCCTTCTGCATAAATTCAGTAATCCATTGTATCTTTTATGGAAGTGTTGCTCTGCTGAAGTTGGGAAGGCTGAAAATGTGTGTAAGTATAAGTGCAA
The DNA here is from genome assembly GCA_020800305.1 of Porphyrio hochstetteri. Lineage (NCBI taxonomy): Eukaryota > Metazoa > Chordata > Aves > Gruiformes > Rallidae > Porphyrio > Porphyrio hochstetteri. The sequence continues at coordinate 5,791,061 of CM036915.1, read as the reverse complement.
GCTGCCTATAATAATTAGATTTAAGGAAGGGGAAGCCTGTTTCTTGGTTATAGGCATCACAGAGTCCCCAGACCATTTACTTTTTGACAGTTGGTATTACCTGTCCTAAGCGTTTAAAATATGGTGTATCTTGTTAAAAAAAACCCAAAAAACAACAAACCCACCAAAAACCCCAAACCCGAAAACAATTGAAGGGAATTACCAGCATTTATGACATCCTAGGCTGGTTAAATGTGATTTTTTTCCAGGACATTAGATGTTTATCTAAACATGATGTTAAGGGCTACAGTGTATTCTTCGTGAAATAGTTTGTCCAGTAGTCATTGGACCATTACTGCCACCCTCTGGAAGCAGGGAGGCATGGTTAGAAAGCCAAGTTCCAGATTCTTTGGGGAGACGGCCAATGTTTCCCTTGTGGTTCCTATCAAGAGAATTCCTTAGCATTCTGTCTCTAATCTGGAGTAGATAATTTGTTTGGCCTGTTTGTTTATGAGAGGCGAATCAATAAAAAAATTTTTCTTGGCATCAACTTGGAAATGGTGCTTTGTTTCCTAAGTATGATTATATTTAGAGATGAAAGGATCATGACCTCATCAGTCACTGTATAGTTCTACAGTAACCCCACTACTTTTTGTCTTTTCCATCTCCTCATTCAGGGAACAGGAAAGCCAATCTCCTGATTCTATTTAGCTTGCTCTCAGAAACACTTAGGTTTTTATCCCAGATGTCTTGAGCTGTTTTAAACAAGTCAAATTGTTTTAGCTGTGATTGTTGTTTAGTATTGACAAGCTCCCCCACTTCATGTGTCAGAAGTCATAGGTGCCTTGCACTCTTGTAGCTGTGATCAAAAGCTGTTTCATCTGGTATTATTTTAGTGGGCTTCAACATCAGTCAGTGTTTCTTATACCTATTGGAGGACTGTTTAAACTTTAGGTGTGAGCAAGCTGATAGAACTGAAATTTTCTTACACTTGTGAGACCATCTTCCTGATGGATTACTTCCTGCTTATAAAAATTTGTTTCATGTGCTTTTATTGGCTACTTTATTGCAGACAGTGGCAGTGGATGGTTCAGAAGTGATGGCAGTGACTTTGGATCCTTCTAACTTTTGGGGATAAATTGAAGCCTAAAATATCTGCTTTTTTGTCAGGCTTAAGTTCAAAGTCCTGTTGCATTGGTTGTATCACCAACGACCAGAGTTCTACAATCTTCCTGTAAAAGCTTTAAAACTTGTCAGAGATTGCCTGCCTTCAATTTGGGAAGGGAATGCTAACTTGGGTTTGTTCTGCTGACTTGTTTTAAACCACTAGTAAAGGGTTTGAGCAGTTTTTGAGTCCTCAGTTATAGTTGTCTTTTAAAACACATTAGAAAAGGACAGTGAGATTGCTCATGAGATGGACCAGTGAAGGGACTAGATGACTTCTTGCTGTCTCTTCCTGTCTTACAATAACTTGTAGCAACTACATATATTTCCAAGTGCCAAAACCTGTTACTGATATCGAACAAGTCAGTGATGGTAGGATTTGAATGGAGCTATCGGTACTTAAAACCCCAATAATATTATTTATTTATTTATTTATGTCAATAATTCAGCAAGACACATTTCTGCATTTTAAAAGCCCTTTTGTGTTGCCTAAGGAAGCTGGCTATACAGTTACTTGACTGTATGGTTAAAGCAAAGGAAGGGAAACATGTTGAGAAATTGTAACTTCAGCTCAAAACTTGTCAGTTCATCATTTTCTTAGTGGCTTTGTTAGTAAGGTTGAAAAAACTTTTCAGATCATCCACTGGGGGAGAAGTGTTGCTGTCCTCTACTAAAAGCAGTATCTCTAATAAAGCGGTTGCAATTTGTTGTGTACAATACTAACATGTCACAAACTGTGCTACTAATGAATTTGTTGTTGAGGAATAAAAGGAGCTTTAAGAAATGCATTTACTTTTCACTCATGTGGGTGGGTGTGGGTTTTTTAGGGGTTTTGTTGTTTTTTAAATAGATACTGCTTGAAGTTTAAAGTAAATTTTTGAAATAGTGACCAAAAAGGTCTTATGTTATTTTCCATTCCTCTTCCCAGCCCCCATCACAATCCCTCTCCAGCATATAACAGTAGAAGTTGTCCAGTTGGTAAAGCATAATGAAATAAAAGAGCTATTGTATTTGTTGGCTTTTTATGAATAAACTAGTATTCATTTATTGCTGCATTCTAATAATGGAATTCAGGTAACAGAGGTTAAGTAAGCCCTGGAGTATAATTAGAAAACAAATTTGTTGCTTGCAAACAGAGTACTGTGAATTTGATTCTTGGCCCTTTTTTGGGAAGGAGGTATAAATGTTAATTTTACTGCCTTCTAGCTTAAAATACGTTAAAGGTTAAGTAAATATGGAGCAGAAAAAAATCTAGTAGTATGACCTATAAAAGTATAAATGGCCTAGTGTTCTCTTCTGTTTGCAGTTTTTCAGCAGCACTAAGTATTTTCATGTTGGTGTGGTAGTGTTTAGTATTACATCATGTATGGCTTCTGTATTCAAAAGTACATTCATAGACAAATGTTAGTGGTTTGTTTTGTTGTTCGTTTCTTTTTTTAAAACACCCACAACAACCGAAAAAAACCCCATTTAGCAAGGTTTAAGATTATCTTTTTTCAAAAGCCCCACTAGGTGCCAGCAAAGGACCTTTTTTTTTTTAAGTCGATTTGAGCCAGTGAAACATTTTGTAGGAATTCTCGATGCCATTACTCTTAGAGTTGACAGTATATTAACTACTTCACATGCTGATCACTTTATTAAAAAAATATAGTAGTAATTAGCTTTGAATTTATGAGTCTGTATGTAACTATACAGATTAGTTTTCTTCTGTGACTGTGCTTGATATCTGTCTCCGTGCGTTCTCAGCTCAGCGTTGCGAAGCTTGCATAGCTGGTCGTGTATTTGCCTGCCGTACTGAACTCTAATGAATGTCTGCTTATTGTGGGCTTCCAGCAGACAAGATGAGGTAGTTCAGTTTGTAAGAATGGTTTTTTTTTGTTGGGGTTTTTTTGCCTTTAACAGCTGTAATTTGGAAAGGTTAAAAAATAAAATAAAAGCTTAACATGGTAGGCTGAAAATAAATGCCAAATTATTAATCAGAATAATTTGTTGTGGTTCTAATTTAGCTGCACCTCACTGAAAATTATGAATTATTTGTCAAGAGAGGTTTCTACCGTGTGCAGATTTTGAGAAAGTGTGGTTGCTCAACAGCATGTAGAATGTGAGATAATGCCAGATTTCTTTCAAGTTTTATTTAAATAGTGCAGAAACAGTTTTGTTTTGGTTTGGTTTTTAGTGGGGGGAGGTTTATTTCACTGGTTTATGCATAATTCAGACCTCAGCAGTTTGCTAGCATGGTTACTATTTGGAAATTCAATCCTAGACTTGATACTCAATTATATGGGACTTCATTCCTACCAACTTCCTGTAATTCTAAACCTATGGGTAAAAATATTAGTAGTCATACGCTGCTGAGGAAAGTACGGGCACATTGACTCAGCTAGTGCAGCTGCAGCAGGAGTTGCTGTTTTAAACTTGGAAGTCCTGGAAGTTTATTATTGAATTAATTTATGCAAATTACAGAAGGTATAATTGAAACAAGGTCAGTAGTGTTTGTCAGTGTGTTGCAGCTGAGGTCGTTGGAATTTAAGTGCTTTGTAAATGGATGCTTTTTGACTGCAAGCAATCAAAGACGGTCCAGAAACTGCAGTTCAACGAATGGCTGACGTATTTCAAGAGGTATAGTTGTTTTTTTTTTAACACTACTATCTTGTAGAAATTAGGACAAAGACTGCCACTTCTATGGGCTTTTACTATTGTGATGTACTAGCTCTAGGTTCTGTGCTGCTGCCTGTAGCCTTTCTGCTGAAGGATCTTTTGGTTTTCATTTGCTAACATGCGTGGAAATGAGAACAAATGGCACGACGGTTAAGATTGCATTTTGCTACCCAAAGAAGCAACACAGATCCGTTATCAGAAACGTCTGAAGATGTTTTGGATAGTAACAATTGTATATACTTCAGAAAATTGCAGAATTCGGCACCTAATATTATGCAAATGAAACTGACTCCTAGACAAGTTGCTTATGCACCTGTAATGCAACCAGTAATTAATGAAGAGAAAAATGCAACTATTTCTTCATTGCAAATAAAAAAGAGCACCTCGCTACACATTTCTCTACAGTCTAGAAAGCATAGTGGATGTTTTCGGTCCGGTGATGCTGTAGCTACTGGAGAAGACAATTCGTTCACTGGTGTTGGTAATGAAGGAAATTGTGGCACTAGAATTGTGGCTGATCATCGATCTAATGATAGCCTTCTGAGCAGCACGGCTCTGTGCAATGGCAGTCTTAGCAGTATTGCAGCCAGTGACAGCGGATCGTTCAGCAGTGCTGGCAGTGACTACGGATCATGTGCAAGTACCACAAGTGATGGAGGTTCATATACTAACAGTGTCATCAGTGACAGTGGCAGTGGCACTCTTTCTACAGGTGATGGTACTTTCTGTAGCAGTGTTGTACATGGTGATTCTTCATATAGAAGCACTACAAACAAATATAATCCCTACAGGAATGACTCATCTCAGGAAGCTCTCTGTAGAAGTCATACTACTTTTGACCAAGATGCTTTGTCACTTGGGAAGAAGACTAAAATTCCACTGCGACGTTGTTCATCGCTGGTTATTTTCCCTAGGAGTCCATCCAGTACTCCTCCAGCTTCTCCAGTAAGCTCAGGTCAACTACCACACAGAGGTGCCTATCAGACATCCCATAAACTAATAATTTCTCCTAGTGAGCTGGCGCAAAAAGAAGATCAAACCATTTCTAAGGGATTCCTTTCAACAGCAGTCAATGGACTCCGACTGTCTAAAGCAGTTTGCTCTTCTGGCGAAGTCAGAGACATTCGACCACTTTACTTGAATACAGCATTACAGGCCAAAAGTCAAATGTTGAATAGTTCTGAGCAGGCAACGTGTGAAGAAGTATCCGATGGCTTCTCGTGTATTTCAGTGCAACTCACTCAAAGAGCATTTGCATCAGGCAGTGAAATGGTTAATGGTTGTTGCAGTCCAGAGTTAAATCTGAACTCCAGTGCAAAATGCCCTCACTTAAAACTGACACGTAGCACATCTGCGTGTTTACCCTCAAAAACAGACTCAGAATATCAGATTAATATAAAAGAACTAGAAAGACCGAATGCACAGATGGGCAAACCTCACCATGTTTTGCAAAGAAGCGTTTCGTTGGAGGGATCACGTCAAAAAGTTTCTTGCTGTTTATCCAGCCTTAAATACAAGTGTCATAGTGCAAGGACGTCTCAGTTGCACATACAGTTCAAACCTGGGAATGAAGGAAAAACAACTGGTGTTAAGAAAAGATATGGAACATCTAAAAGGGAAATGTCTGGCACTTCTTTGTGGAGGCCCCATAAGGTGAGTGTTCTGGTTTATAGGAAAGTTTGTCAGGATTTTACAGTTGAAATGTAACTGGAAAATAGTAACACTTACAATCAAGACTTAAACACAACAATTTCAGAATTTTGTAATGGTCAAACTGTGACCATTAAGAAGTTATTTTTTGTATAACCTGTAACATTTTGGGGTTTAGATTGGTTTCTTTATAACATTGTACATAGAGCAGCATAAGTGAATAGGTCTTATGGTGAAGTACCTGTATTTAATATATTCTAAACAATAATTTCCTGATTGCTTGAACTTGTTTTTTCTTGTCTGGATATGGGAATGATTTAAACTTCATTTAAAGTTTTGTAGTTTTAAACAAGTAACCTCTCAATAAATAGTAATTAGTAAAATTGCATATAAAATTACCAAAAACTAGTGGATTACTGAGTCTTTCTGGTTTTATTTCATGTAGGCTTTGTTTTACAGAACAGTTTGCTGTAGATAAAGATAAGTAATATTTGAGCAGAGAAACTGTAAATGCCATTTGTTTCTGTATACACCCTGAACCACAGGAATTTTCAGAGTTTCCTCTCCTCCGCTTTTTTTTTTCTTTCCTTCTAACCACTGCTTCAGCCTGAGCAGTGCACTGTAACTTAATACCTCTCCCAACAACATTGCTGTTCAAATTATAGTACTTGGGGCTAGAAGACTTACATTAAATTTTTTTTTTTGGTAATGAAACACACATCCAACTGAAGTGCAGCAGTGTGTTTGCTCTTATTAACTCTTAAGGCAGTATATATTGTTAGTAAGACATAAGGCAAGTGAAATGCAGATTTTAAGACTTGTTTAAACAAGATTGTGAAGACTTTGAGTCATCTGAACATTGTATATTAATTTAAATTGTGAATGCTGGTAAAAGTGCAGCAATTAATTCTACCAAAATTGTTCTAAGATCACATTCCCTGTGAATTGACACTACTGCCATTTAACTTGTTAAAGCAAAAGGCTTTGTGCCAAACACCTATAGTTCTGACAGGCCCTTTCTAAACTAGGGATATAACTACCTTGGAGGTATTAACCTGTGATTTCCAGTCTGTTGTTGCCCTTAAGAGTAGTGTCTGATGATTCTACAGTTTCTGATGACTTTGGAGTTCTGTATTACTTTCTGGTTAAAAAGAATTTGAAGAAAAATGTGCTTTCCTCCTTGTAAAACTGTGATCTGTGTTTAAGCTTCATTATAAAACTCGCAGTGGATCACAGGTAGTCACTATGCGTATTGTTTGGTGATCCTCATCCCAAAATCAAACCATAAAGTTGATGGTAAGTTCCACAGTAGGCACAAACAGATATGACATGGTTTAAGTAGTCTGGATCTGATTATTTTTAAAAAGGAAAACTTGTTGAGTCATGCACTTCAAGTACATTTCTCATCAACTTGCAGTGCTAGCCTCTGTATTCAATAGCAATTGATGTGTAAGATAGTTTATACTTTAAATCTGAGTAAATGTTAATAAACTCAGTTTAGATGAAATCCAAATTCAGGATTAGAGAGTTAGCAAACACTTCCAGAAAATCTCCTAGGACACTGGACTGACAATAGTTTCAGATCCTGGGAGCAGTGTTTAAAGTGAATTGACATAAAACCTAAGGAGACTTAACTTCTCTAAGCACTTGATAGCATGCCTCTGTGGTAGTTGAGCATTTTTGCTGTCAATGTGATAGCATATTTGAAGCTTCCTGAATACCTAAAATTTTGTTTCCTGACAAGATGGAGAGACAAATTTGAAAATGAAAAATAATAGGAAAAAAGAGTCCAAATCCCAACTGTTGTAGTTATCTTGTACTTTTAATGTATTTGCAAATACTGAGATTTGTGCCATACAAATTAAAAAGCTCTTTGACATCAGAAAACCAGGCACTAAAGGTTTTATAGCAGTATACTTGTTTCAGATTGCTTTATGCAACAACAGGCACAGAAGCCTTTCAGTCCTGAAATGGCACTTTCAGTCTTTATGTCTAACCAGTTTTTACAGAAGATCCTGCATGTTATCAAAGAATTTTAAAGCTTTCCCCCACCAAACCAAGCAAAAACCATAGCTGACTTTGTAGCAGTTCACAGGAATAAAGTAGAAAAATACTTTTGCAGCTGCTATTCCAGTCTTTGTGACAAATATAATAGATTCTATGGCAATCATTTAATTATATAGTCCAGTTAATTATCGTGGTGTATTGTGACTCATTTAAAAATAAACAACTCCCAAAATATTTCTCTTGACTCCAGTTAGTCTGGCCTAGTATATTGATATGCTGAGTCTGGGTTCAAATTTAACAAGTTGATACTGGAGTAGCATTTAGTAATGTCAGCTATCTGTACAGAGCAGTCATGAAATCAAATCAGTGCTTTGGTCAGAGACTCCAGAGTCTGAAGCAGCAAAAGGTCTATGCATTCTTTTCTTACGTGCCTAGCTGCTAGCCTTCGCCACCTCGTATCAGATTTCCTGCTTTCTATAATCAACAGCTTGTTAAAGGCTGGCTTAAAAAAAAAAACCAACACAAAACCAAACAAGCAAAAAAAACCCCAACAGGGAAAAAAAACCAGAAAAAACCCCCAACAAAACAAATAAAAACACCATTTCTGTGACAACTGACTTTGGATTATTTTTAATTAAATTGGAAAATGTGGAATGGTGATGGCCCACATACCACTGCTGATCTTTGCTTGGAAACATTGAATAGGTTCTGCAGTCGATAGTGGAATTTCATTTATGTGAAGCAGGAGGAAGAGGTAGTCCATGGTTGCAGCACTGAAGGTTGTCCTTGACTTTGTATTTCTGGTTTTAATGGTGTGGGTTTTTATTTTCAAGGTATCTATCTCTTGCTTAGGGTAGAAATAAATCTGCAATTAAAGCACTGTGACATCACAGGTATTGAAAGGGTAGGAGTGGGTAAGGGAACAGTTTACATGTCATCTTATTTGTGTAAACTTTAAGAGGTACAGAGGAAGGCAGAAGCAGTTCCACTTCTTGTAGACTGTAAACTTCAAAAAAAAACCCCAAACCCAACCAGTGTTAATCTCTTCTATATTATGCTAACATTCCTGCTGATATTAACCATCCCTTCCCCATCAGTATCATTCCTAATTAGATAATGTAAATATCATAAATGTACATGCAACTCTGTTTCAGCAGCTGTATAACTTTAAAAGAATTTCTTACACAGTTAAGGGCATCATTATGTTACTGCCCTTCTATTTATAAATAATTTTGCTGGTTTGGTCTCTAGTGAATGAAATACATCTTTTGAAGGAAAAAAAAATTAGGGGTCCATAAAAGAACCAAAACTACTGTCATGTTTGTGTGAAGAAGGCCTTCATTTGGAATGCTTGGGGATTTTTCACCAGGTTCTGAAGTCTTCCCTTTGTATTTGTAAAAGGAGATGCTATGTGAATTTTTAAGTACTAAATTTAAATTTTGGATGAACAATAATGTGAGGGGGCTTCTGTCTTAGCAAAACTTCACAGAAGACCATGGTCCAAGCAGGTAGAAGTGCCAAGAGAAGGGGAAGGCAACTGACTTACCTCTGGACATCTTCATCTTTGCACATTGAGCAAAGAGGCTGCACAGCTATCGGTGTCCCAAAGCTGTGCAAGAAGTGAAGTGGAAGAGGGTCGGGTGGAGCAGAAGACTGTAGAGGCAGTAATACAATGCAAAGCAGAAATGGACACCTCTTTACAGTCGGTCGTGTGCTACAATAACCCCATCACCTAATCCTTTTTGTATTGTTCAGTATTGTTTATCTTGAAGGATTGTGTCAGGGGACTGTCCAAGGGATGTTGCGATGTCATGGTGTATCAGTTCAGAGAGAACTGTGGTTGAAAGGAAAGTGGTGTGTTTTTAGGGAATCAGGGTGACAGCTAAGTTGGTCTTAAATCGCATAATACTGTTTGTGTTCTCTCTTGGACAAATTCTGCAAATTGAAGTATGCATCAAAGCATTAAAGAGAAGACTGTGCAAACTGTTAATCATGATAACTAACAATTTATAATTAGTTACAGGTGATAGCTTCCTTTCATTTTTTTCATGTAACAATGACCTCTGGTACTTTGCTGATTTATAGCGATGTCTTCTATTTTTCACCCTGCTTAAATGTTGAGTTTTGTTATAGCTTCTTCACCACCTTTCTTCATGCCTTTAGCTTTTAATTAGCGATCTTCCTGCTTCAGGGGGAAAAAACCAAAGATTATGCTCAAAGGATTTGATAAACCTTACAGCTGAGACTAGCTGTGAAGGGTGGAGGCATCATCAAAGGAAGCAATCACTATTATTTGGTATCAGCTCCATCCCTAAAATTTTTCTTTGTTGATTTTAGTAAGTTGCACTTGGCAGCAGTGAACCATATGTAACTTTCAGAATTTGATAATTCCCTAAGGAACAGTGTCCAGGCTGTAGCTGAATACTGGAATAATTCTTTGTATCAAAGCTCTAGCACTTTGTAGTCACCAACAAACATAAAAAGGAGAGTTTTATTTGATTGTGCTCTGCACAAATTGTGATTAACCTGATTCTGTTTATAGTCTGCAGCTGAACTGAGTTTGGGTAGGTTTCTCACACCAACAAAAGGGAAAACAAAAACTGCAAAACTGTGCAGAGCAGAGCTCCTGAAACAGCTTGTATCAACACTTATTTATCCAGCCTTCAGGTTGATTCATGTCCTTTTAATGAGAGAGTGGGCATTGATGGTGTGTTGTCTTTTAATATAGCCACGAGCTATAGTTATTCTGTCTGTTAAGGCTTAGTATGCATTTAAGAATGCATTCAAGTAAAACTAGTTCCTAAGGCAAGGTAGAGAGATTTTTCCTCTTATTCCTGGCTAGCCAAATAACTTGCAGGCTTTCAGATATGAGACAGTGATCACTGCTAAACTATGTCTTGAGTGGTACATCCTTTATGCTTCCTGTGAGGAATTAGATCAACACTTCAGGTTAAACAAAAATGTTTCTTGGAAAATGTTATAGTGATGTAGAAATCCTGGTCTCTGTAAGCATTATAGCATAAGGCAGAAACCCTTAACATAACTAATAGCACATGTTATTCGAAGAATTGTCAGCAGCTCAGCTATAAAACACTAACTATAAGGAGGAATATCTATTAGATTCTCTTACCGAAGGAAGATGGTAAGTAGTATGCTGGTATTTTAAATGACCAAAGAGGAAACTATAGGCTACTGTCACAGGCTGCTCTTGAAGAAAGAGTACCTGGAACAGAATTAGTAGGTATATGATACATTCTCTGTTTACAAGGAAGGAGACTGAGCACTGCTTTCATAAAAGGAAGTTCTGTCTTAAAAATCAGACTAAGGAATGGCATACAAAAATGGGTGAGTCGGGTAATGCAAGACACTGAGCTTTTCAAAATATTTGACAAGCACCCTTAGAAGCTCTATAAAATACTCGAGAGACCTGAGTGCAGAAAAGAGCTTCCTCATTGATGACAATTGATTTAAAAAATAAGAAGAAAATGTGAGGATTATATTGTCACCCCAGATGTGGCAACAAATCTCATGGTAGTGAGTGACTAGACAGTAGAATGGACAACTTGAAAATCAGTGTTGATAAATGCCAAGTACTGCACACAGAGGAAAAACAGCTAATGGTGCATGTGGGGTTATGTTCTCCCATACTGATCAGGAAATAGTTTATGTCATGGTGAAGTGACTCTGTGAAAATGTCAGCTCGAATCTTGTTGACAGTTGAAAGGCAAATAGAAGGTTAGGATTTATTAGGAAAGGAATAAACTGACAAAATTAAAACAGCCATTTATGGAGTTGTACAAATCCACATATGTGCATGACATGCTTATTTCTGGTCATCCTTTTTCAGAAAGCATGTATTAAAAACTAGAAAAATACCAAGAAGGGTCCCGGGATGTGGGTAGAACAAGAGCTTTTCAGCTTGGAGGGGGAAGGAAGGTAGATGAAACTTGGTTCAGGGGAGGTGACTTTAAACAGAGAATCCACTCTTATACACAAATACATTCTCTCGTGTTGCTGAGCTCATGATTGCAAGATGTTGTGCATATCAAAACTAGAAATGGGTTTCAGAAAGAGGTTGGGCAAGTTTGAAGAAAGGTCTGTCAAAGGGTATTAGGTTCTCAATATGTATCTTAACATCAGGATCAAAAAGTCGATGATCACTTATTCTTTAGAAACTGGGAGATGTATCAGAGGAAGTACTATTCTTAACTGCTGCTTTTATTATTTCCTTAAGCATCTGCTCTTGGCCATTACTAGGGAAAGGTTACAGTGCTATGCAGAGCATTAATCTGACTACTATGCTCTTTGGTGCCTGCTCAGCCTTTGCAGGCACCTAGGATCAAATGGTAGAAATGCTCCTTCCAGTTCTCCCCTCAGCCTGGGCTGGCTGTTCTTTCTGTGTTCCCAACACGTGCTTTCTTATCTTCCACAAGTGGATGAATTTCACAGATTGAGCAAGCAAGCAAAACTGACTGGCCTTTTCCGGAGAGTCATTTGCTTACGACTGACTTTTACCCTTGTCTGAAGGGGACTGCCCTGCATTTCTGTTAAGTGTCTCTGTTTCAAGTGAACTTTCTCACTCCCTGTAACGAACAGAACATGCTGATTTGGGAATGCAGCCAACAAAATGTTTGTAGCTCATTTCAGTGTTAGTTTATGGATCTAAAATCATCTCTGTTTCAAGAGAGGACCTCATCCTTCCCATCATGGCAGTTTATGGTAAACTGGAAAGATAAAGTTATTGAGACCTTGGGCCCCTTTCAGCTCTATCAACTGGAGCATAAACAAACAGAATTTAAGGACATCAGCAAGTTCCTGGTTGAAATTACACACAAACTTGAATTGGAACCATTGAAGTTAGGTCATGCTAAAATGCAAATGGACCACTCCGGCTAGTCAGTAAGAGGAATGTGGAAACAAGCATAGAACTGGATTCTTTTACACATAGATGATTTATCTGGCAATCTGTGATTTTCCTAGCGTAAGGAAGAAGGCCTTGAATAGTAATGTGAAAGCACAAGGACTTTTCAAAGGAAAAGTTTTATGAATGTTACTTATTTTCTAATAGCTTGTACCTTAGCCAGTTCTTGTAGTAAACATTTGTTCTAGTAAGTTTGATTTGGGACAAACATTTAACTTACAAAGAATATATCCAAAGTGGTTAACATCTGGCAAATTACAGGCAAATAAAACCCATGTCTGATGTGGGGAGTGTAATGTGACTTTAGTAAGAAATGTTGTTGAGCTTATCTGAAATAACTGATAAGACTGCTTTTGTTGTAAAAGTTATTGTAGGTGGATTATTGTGTTCTAGTTGCCCCGTGTCACAGAGGCTGAGGAGGCATCCAAAGTCAGTTCAAGCAGATAGGTTTTGGACAGGTAGGATTTATAACTTGAGCATAGCACATCTTAAGACAAAGCAGTTAAGTTCTTCTGTGGCCAGGTTATCTGTGTCTATATTTAGCACTGGCGACAGTAGGTTTAGACTTGGAGCTGGGAGAGGTCAACGGGTGGGGCTGGGGCTCCCGTTGAGATGAGTGGCAGCTGAAGACTAAGGCAGGGTGTGGGTGGGCATGGAGCGCTGTGGGGTGGCTGGCAGCGGCCGCTAGCTGTGTGCCAGTGCAAAGGCACCGGGAATTTCTGGGTTAGTGTTGATGTTGAATTTGGATCAACGGGAGCTGAGAACAGTAGAAGTAAGAATGCTTTTGAAAACCTCTGGACTAACTTTGGAGTAGGGTGAGGCCAGTCAGCCTGTATCCAGCCCTGCTGTAGGTCTGTGTTCACGGAAATTTCTGAAAAGGGGTCAGTTACTTGGGCTGACTCTTCCAGATTGTATTTAGGGCTGGAAAAAGCAGCCTCCAGGTTCAACCTGACTTTGTGCATCTGTGTGGCACTGCACTGGACCTAATGAACTTCCTAGGAGTGATATCATAATGTAGAGATGTCCCCATTGCCTATCTGCCTTTTGGAGGCAAATCCTGTCTTTTTTGAAGTTCTGTTTATTCCCTCTTGCTCTGAATAACAGTTGGCTGTGTATTGAGTCCTTCAGCTGAGTGTATTAGCCAATGTGGTTAACATCTGTCATACCTGGTTTATCTGTTGCTCATTGCAGGGATCAAATTACATGTGCAGTTAAATGTTTGATATTTTTTACGTTTTTTAGTGTTTTAATCTTTATAGAGTTAATTGGTGAAAGTAAAAGTGGACCTGAAACTAATACTACAAGAGTTTGTTTTTCGAACTTTATTTGAAGTCTGAAGATTGAGCACAAATCTTCCACAAATAGACGGAAAGTTCTGTGGTTTTTATACTACTGTGAAGTTAATTGACTTGATATCAGGAATGGCTTGTCAAAATGGTACCTAATTAAATATTTGGTACTGTTTTCTGAATTTTGTGTGTGTGTGCTGGCTGGTTAACACAGGAGGCCAAATCTGGACTGGCTCTTTTCATAAAATGTAATATTCCTGCATTTTATATGGTAGCTTATTGGCACATCTGTCTATAAAACCAAAGGAACTCAAATTCATGATGAATAAAACATACACACTACTAACTTTTGACTTGTTCTCTGTTGATGTTGTGCTTAAGCATGCTTTGGTTATATTAGATGACTTGTCTTCCTGTGACCTATGTGAAAATGTGTTCTCATTTGCCAAAAAAAAAAAAAGCTATTTTAAATTGCTTTGTTAATGAAATTTAAGCACAAAGTAGCAAACATTGAGTGGAGTAATGTGTGAATGTTGTTATAAAATTACTGAAGACTAAATACGAACTTTTAAGGAAGCTATCTATAAGATACTGGTTCTGTGAGAGAAGTGTAAGCTATAGATGGAGACTCAGATGACCCTTTTGCTCTGGTCTTTTTAGAGAAGCGGGTCTCTGAAAATATCTTTGGAAGCAAGGGAGAATTAGTGAAAATAACTTCAGAGTCATTTCTAAATGCTGTCTGTTAAACAGATGGTAAAACTGCTGAGGCATGTTATGCTGACACCTTGCCGTTGAAGCAGCCAGCGGGGCCGAAGGTCCTGCAGAAGCATACGTTGCATAATAACCACTGACCTAACAGTATGTCTTTTCCCTGTTTTGAAAACGCTGATAGGGTCTCATATCTCAGTATTATAGATGCCAGCTAAAAAGAAATGCCTTTGTGTCAATTAAAAAAAAAATTTTTTTTCACTGTCTGCCTCTCCTCCTTAAAAATACAGAATACTGGGACTTTATGAATTCCATGCAATGAAGTATTTATTGCTTTGTGAGAGAGAGAAAACATTACTTTGAGAATCCGTGGATTTAGTAAGATCCTAACATGATAATTGAATTTTGCTTTTTTGAGGCTGTTCTTTTCCCATCATGAATAGCATATGCTGACAGTATTTTATGGAAGAAAAAGGCACTCACTTTTCTTGGTTTAGAGTTTAAGAGAACCAAATAATATACTTGTTGCAGCATGAAAAGAAAAATACTTGAAGTTTCTAGTGTAGCTCAGGAAAGGCTTGTTTTTTCATTCTCATCAAGCTTGTAACTAATGTTGATGTTTGGGTGTTTAAGCAAGAAGAATGTTGGTTTTATAAGGGATCTATTGAGCTCTTGTTTTCTTTAGCAGTGATAGTCCAGATTGCTGTTTGTTTTTTCAATTTGAACTGATACTTTATATTCCCTCCAATAAAAGCTGTATGCTTTCTCATTTTGCCATACAGCTGTAGATTTCTGTGTGAAGACCAACTTCTGCACAACTAGCAGTCTGTTTAGCCAGAAAAAGACTGGGAATATACTTAGGTTCTAATTCATGCATTAACACCAACAAAAATTACTCACAGAAGTTGGTAGAGAAAATGCCTGTTATTTCAACACCCTGGCCTTATACAAGAGCTGTTTCAAAAGGCACTCTGGTGAATCTAGCAATTAAGAAACACATAAAATGCAGTTAACTGTCTTCAAACCTGATAAATTGTGGGTAATGTTCTCAATACTGCTCTTAAGTGCATGACTCAGTTAAGCGTGTCTGCTCATAATCTACTTGTATCCAGTTTTTGATGGGGATTGCAGAAAAAAAAATCCAAAGTCTTAACTGTTAGGGCTTATTAAGTATATATTCGTAGAGTAGATGAAAATGAGTTTTGGACTGCTTTTCTTTCAGTGCTCTTCCTCTTTGAGCACTTGCTTTGGCATTGCACCAGAGTTCTTTAAATGTATTGTATACAGCAGCTGTCTGTCCTCACATGTTTTTAATAACTTTCTATAGACTAAACCAATGAATCAGTAAAATAAAAGGCCTCTTTGTTAGTGTACTATATCATTAATTGAGGTTTATGCACTTATGGTTTGGCAAGCAGAAAGTTTGAGTTCTCTGGCTGTTAAGAAATTAGAAGTTGATGAGAACAACCGACCCACTTGTCTGTCTTGAAAAAACTGGGATGCCTGCTCTCATGAAAGAGAGATCCAAACAGTTTCAACTCCAATGGCATTTAATTGTTAATGTGTGCGATGTCTGTTTCAAAGCTTCTTTGGCACTTCTTTGAAGGCAGTTTGTCAGCTTGTCATAGTGAGGCACATTGCTAAAGAGCATTCCTGCTATCTGATCTGTGTATTAGTTGTTTGGAGGTCAACAAAAATCTCCACTGGAGGATTTAACTCTCTGGCTGGAGGAGAAAGTACTGTTAAAGGTTGGTTATCAAGGCTAGCTCTGCTAAAAATAGCAGGAGAGACAGCAGAATAATAAAGTGAATAACAGGAGCCTGTACTAAAATAATGCTGGTAACAAACACAATGTTCTGAGGTTTTCTAAAATACAGCAGACTCTTGTCCCACATTCCAGTAATTTATTTGAAAGGCATGTTCCACTTGAAGATTGCCAAGAACTTTACAAATACTAAGCCTTTTAACATGTCTAAGGTATGTGCTGTGCCATTTTAAAAAGAACCTCATTGGCAAAAATGATAGCTATATTTTTCCAGAAGCTTGTGGTGTATAATAATACAGAAGGTTTTCCTTCAGTAGATCAGGGAAGCTTCACACACTTCAGGTATGAAAACCTGTTGTAGCTTTTTATCTCAAACAAGTTTGTGAACTTAAATGGTAGGTGTTTTGTTTTTATTTCCACTCCTTCCCCCCACCAAATGGAAGACTTAGCTAACTAGATACTAGAGTGTATCTCTAGATTTCTAGCACGTTATTATCCATGATGAGCTCCACAGCTGTTTTTTGGATGTTTAGAAATTAAACCTTATACAAATGTCAGGCACTGGTTCTCCATATACATGTATTATTTGAAGAGGAAATGGACAAACTTATGGTGACAGAGGTAAAGTAAAAAGGTACGAGAATTATGGAAGAAGAATTCCATCAAGAAATAGTTATAGCCTTTAACATGAGAAGTGTTTGAATGGAGAATGCTGTCAATGGGACAAAAAAATGAGTAAAATTGGACTGGTCTAATACTCTAAAACACTGAAAATTAAAAATATAGTCGTGCTAGAAGAAAGATGGAACACACTGCTATTTCATGAGGTAAGGGCAGTAGAAGTCAGCAAGATGCAGAGCCTCATAATGGAATGTTTTACGGAAGAAGGCCATCAAAATCCTTGAGTAGTGAGTTTGGATAAAAACTTGTGGTACGCCAACAGATGTAGGAAAGAATAGGCACTGATCTTTTGTTACCTGGAAAAATCATGAAGACGCATTTGGAGGCTGCACTGTTGAAACTTTTTCCCAGTTCCTTTCTCAGTCTGTACAAAGCAGCACAGCCTCGTCACAGCATGGATTGCTGGAGAATGCCATAGGTTTATACATACCTCTTAAAAATTTCATGCCCACTTGAATTTAACACACAGGCAGTGATATGTCTTTGTGTTAAATGACCCATGAAATACATTTTCCTGCTTTTGTGGAGGTTTGCAAAGGCTTTCAAATCACAAATGAGCTTGAAACAGCTCAGCATATGCTCCAGTAATCCAGTAAGAAAATCAACCGAAGTCAAGACTGTTGCGGAAATTGCCTACGTAAACTACTAACATCTTAATGTCTTTGGCAGACAAAGAGGGAATCTGGCTACAAAGTTGCTGCATTCATAGCCTGGTTGTAGTTGGACGTTGAAGACATCCAAGCCAGGGCAGAATCTTTCAGATTTTTAGTTGTTAAAACTAAACTCTGTAATGTGTTTAGGCGCATGCTATTTTTCATTGCAATAACAAATTTTAGCACATTTTCAGATGTCAACAGGAATGTTGGGCAGCGAGTAGAGGAGATGCCAAATTTGAAGCTCCTGCTGCCAGGCTTGGGACTGCTGGAGTTGCTGGAACTTCCAAGGCACTTATCACAGATGAAGCTTATTTTTACTGTGTCTTATTTTGGACAGTAACTCTATTATTTTGAAAAGAAAAAAATGGTTATATATGTCCCTCTTAAACAGCTGCCTAGGCTTATAGAAATTGTCAGGTTTTCCTAGGAGGAAGGACTTTAGTTCTGTGATAAATGTTTAAATGCTTAAACATATATCAAGACAACTAAGGGAAAGTGTCTTTACTCTTCTTTGCCTTCAGGAGAATGTTTCTGTTGGAGATGCTGACAAGCTCCGTCCTGATGCTGAACAACTCTCTCCTGTTTGATTTGTGTTATCTCCCTCAAGCTTCATTTATTTTGAGGGAAACCCAACTGCCCAAGACTGGGTGTTGCATCAAGGAGAACTCATTGATACAGAATAAATTTTATTGTCTGTAATTCAAGAGTCTCTTCAGATTCTTAGAAAGCATTACTATGCGATCAGGAGTTTGGATCGATGTTTTTAAAAACACTTTGCAACTTTAAACTTTATGGTTTTCTGTTTGTTTTTGTTTTCTGTAGACGCGAGATGATTTTCTTGGGCAAGTGGATATTCCTCTCTATCAGTTACCGGTTTGTATTTTTTGTTTCTTTGGTTTTGTTTAAGAGTGTGAAAGGGAAGTGTGTCTCTATGCAACTCTGTTAGGCATCTAAGGAAGTTAATTGTACTGAGAATATAAGTGATCGAATTCTCCTGTTCTGTGGGGGTTTTGTTGTCTTCTTTTTATTATTATTTGGTTTAGTGCTAGTATTTATTTTAAAATGTAGGTTACCTTGTGTTTAGATATGCTGTTCCACTGCTATGAGAGTTAGGAGTGCTTTTAGTTTTTTTAGAGTAAAAATGCAGGGTTTGAAACAGTCTTAAAGACGAGCTGATAACTATTGTCATACTAATTAAAAAATATCTAACGTCACAAATTTAATATTCCTTATTCCCATAAACAGATACAGAAGAGGGTAAGTGGGAAGTAGTGTTGCTTTGTAGATTTATTTTTTTAAATTCCCACTAATAAGCTGGTCAGCAATAGCTGGAGCCTTTTGGAGATACCGGTGGTTTACTTTCCTTTTCCTTTTTCAATGTGGACGAATTTATAGAGCCTCACTTGAGTATTTCAATGGTGATTTTCTTACCTTCCTCTCTTGTTTCTTTATTCCTGGTTCCTTGTGCTTAATTACTTGGTCTTGCCAAGTACATCCTTTGTACTTTATTGCCCCAAATACAGATGGATTTTTTTTTTAACATCTTTCATTTACATAAGTACGTATATCTTGAATAAATAAAATTTGTTTATAAATTATGTATGCATGCAGCTTTGATTTTGCTTCATACTATGCAAATACAGACTGGTTTTGGAAGTACTTCTAAATTTTAGTGATAAGAGCTTACACTGAGATGCCTGAAATACAGAAGAGCGTTTTGCTTGCTGAGATTCAGCGTAATAGTTATCACATTCAGTAAAATTTGGTCAGCTTAAACTTAAGGACTTTTTCCTAATAAAACTTAACAGTTCCAAATAAAATTATAAAATCTTTACCTTAATTTCTAACCTGTAGATTCTGGATTTTTTGTTTTGTTTCTTTCCAGTTAAATGTTGACACACATTAGATATTTTTTTGTAAACATTATTAGAGAATTAGTTCAACCTTCAAGGACTGCATCGTGTGCCATTTTTCTTAATTAAAAGGCCTACAAATATAGTAATTGCAAGTTTTTCCTCATAATATCCAGTACTTATTGAAATGGTTAAAATGTGTTGAAGAACAAGAGTCTAGAGTTGATATTGTAAAAATACCAACAATACAATACCTAGCCTGGTGTTGTAAAAAATTTTGTAAGAGTTGAAGAACTTCACATGGCTGATAAATATTCAGGTTAACCAGAAAAGTAAGTGTCTTTGTTGTCTTTAATGATCCCTCATTTATATTTCTCTGCCTGAACCTGGGCTATATATTGATAAAATGATGTCTGCTTACCTCTTAGTGCTGAGCAATTTCACCTTTGTGAATCAGAACAGAGACATTCTTAGGATGCGTTCCTCTGCAATTTCTTTTTTTATCCTTAAGTCCAAAAGTGAGAAATGGCTTTTTGTGTGTATTCTATGCAGAAATATTTGAAGAATATAGAGGGAGGAAAAAGACTCTGGTAGATCTTTTAAATGTGAAAACTGAGAATATATTTTTTGATTTGAGCCAACCTGCTTAGTGGTGGGTGTCCCTGCCTGTGGCAGGGAGGGTGGACCTAGGTGATCTTTAATATCCTTTCCAACCCAAAGCATTCTTATGATTTCAGGCTATTTTTTTTTTCTGTCCTTTAGAATCTGTAATTACATTACAGCTGGGATTGCTATTACTGTACATAAACCTTTAATTTTAAAATGTTATGTGGAATTTAAATATGTTAATAGTAATTTTCTGATAATTTTCTTTAACTGCAAGATCCTGATAAAGGTTTTTTTCTTGAAAAAACTTGTCTTTTTCCAGACAGAAAATCCAAGTATGGAGAGACCATATACATTTAAGGATTTTGTTCTTCATCCGAGAAGGTTAGTAAATATCACATAGAAGTTCTGATTTTCATATCTAAACAAAGCTGTTATGTAATCACTTGTATGAGATGTAAATATTGCCTAAATTTTTTATTTTCATTAAAGAAATTGGGGCATCAATGGAGAAAGATTTGTGTTTCTGCTAAAAAGTCAGCATTTGTTTAAATATTTATAGATTATTTTATAAAAACCCATTTTTTCTTCAGGCCATGATATAATCTACATCATAACTTCATCTAAAAAATGTATTGTTTCAATCAGCAGTGAAATTGATAACCAATGTTATGCCATAACTCATTTATCCCTTTTCAACTTGAATTTGTCTTCTGCTTCCCTGTCTCTCTTGTTACTTTGTTTTATGTAAGCAGTTATTTGACTTTAAACATCACAAAGCTTAAACTGAAAAGCTGCTTAACATTTAGGATTGCCAGTGGTAGATACAAGGAATTTTTAAACAAAAGGCAACCCTTTTGACAGATACTAGTGTTACACATTTCATGCAATTTACATGCATTTACTCAAAATGTAGATTCTTGACCTAAATCTGAGCAGCTTTTAGCAACTTTAATTCCTAATAAAATGATTGTTGACATCTTTTAGATAATAGACTCCAACTTAGAAATAACAATCGAACACATGGGATGTATAGATACCACTATTCAAACAGATGAGATGATCTGACAGATTTCTTTGTCAAGTGAAAATACTAAATAAAATCAGTATGGAGGATTTGTATTTTCAGGTATCTATTTAGCCTAGTGCATCATTACAGAGAGGCAAATGCTGAAGGATGTGAGCTTAAAGTTTTAGGAAAAGTAGTCCTGTAGGTTGAAGTAAAGCTTGATAGATTGTCTGCATGCAATGAAATTACTATAAGTATATGAACTGAGTTGTCATTATTCTTATTTTACTCTTCGTTATGCACTGGATACTAGGGAAGTTTTCAGAAGAGCGAGTTGGAAGGGATGTTTGCAGTTGTACATAACATCAAGGTATATTCAGAAGTCTAAAAACTCAGTACTTTTATAGTACTTCATTAATTTAAACTATAAAAAGCCAAGTTTGTATTGAGAAACTTAAAAGAATAATCCTTTTGCTGTGCTTTTTCATCTATTTTATCCCCAGGTAACAATTTCACAAATGCACAATAAGAACATTTTGTTTTCCCTTCTGCAGCCATAAGTCAAGAGTTAAAGGTCACCTTAGATTAAAAATGACTTACTTACCTAAAAGCAATGGCTCTGAAGAAGAAACCACAGAGCAAGCTGAAGAATTAGAGGTGAGAAAAGATATACTTATTGCTGAAAAACCCAGCAAATGTCCTCAGCTGTTAATGGTAGTTACAGTAAAGATGAATGTTAGGACCACTAACCTATGGGTAATGTTTTAGAAACAAATCTGTTAGAACCCTTGTGTCTTACGTAAAAGCCATGTCTGCATAAAAATTCTGAAGCACTTTTTCTAACTAAAAGAGTGGCTTTGTCATTACATCTAAAAAAGCAAACATACATTAGAGTTTTGGTTTTGTTCTGGTACTGACTTGCCATGTGTTGATGTAACTTGTCTTGGTTTAGAATTAATGGAGTCATTGCCCCCTATTTGTATTGCTTTTTAACGTTGTTCGAGCCCAGCCAGACACCGATATCTTGCTGGTTTTAGAATTGTAAGTCTCTCCAGTTTGTAGGGCTGTTGTGATCTTAACTACTTTACCTTTGTAATCTTCTATAAGCATGTCCAATTTATGTTTTTTTAATCTAGTCTGTGAATGCTGTTTATTTTCCTGGAGTAAACAACTTTTGATGTTTAAGGAACTTGAGTTAAAAATAAGATTTCTGCATATATAGTTTCTGCTATCATTTGTTGAGAAATACAAACAATAAAACCCAGAGCAAATCTTACTGGCTTAAAATGTAGTTGAACTGCACCTTAAAAGGGGGGCGGTGTAGTAAATTGAGGTAAGTTTTTCAACTGTGGTAATGCTAAAGGAAGTTAACATTATATCCCTTAGCCTGGATGGATTATATTGGACCAACCAGATGCTGCTAGCCAACCACAACAGCAGCAGCAGGAGTCTCCTCCACTGCCCTCGGGGTGGGAAGAAAGGCAAGACATCCTTGGAAGGACCTACTACGTCAATCATGAATTCAGAAGAACCCAGTGGAAAAGACCAACTGCCCAGTATGTCTTTTGGCCTGAAAATTCCTGTCTTGTCTTAACTAGTGTACTAGTTCCCTCCAGTTATGTTGAAAGCAAGGAGAACTAGAAAGTGAAGAGCTTGAGAATTAGGAGAGAGCTTTCCATAACTTAACCCCATGTGTAATGGTCACTGGCTAGTGGCCGTTTGAACTGCACAGTATTCTTCCAGTTCTCTGGAAGCACGCATTCAAATAGAAACTGGTTGCAATTGTAAGAGATGATAATTGTCTGGTTCCTCCTTCCCAACAAGGACTGTAGTAGATTATTTACCTTGGTTTTTTTCAGATTGTTTTTTTAACACTTAGCAGGTGAATTACAAAAATAATACCTGGAATTCTGTCTGGTTCTTTGGTTTACCTTCACACTGACATGAACGCTTATTATTACTTTTAAACAGCTTACAATAATTTTTATAGCACATGACTGTTTCTTTTTTCTTCTGCCAAAATGACTATCACTTATGTTTTTGCTATTAGCTTAGCTTAGTGTTGAAAGATTTTATGGCTACTGTATGCTGACTTCCCCCCAATAGGGACAATGTAGCTGTTGCAGATATTGGTAGCGTGCAGTTGGAAGCCCAGCATGTATTCACTCATCGGCGGCAGATATCAGAGGATACAGAAAATCTAGACAACAGAGATTCCCCCGAGGTAAAAACAATCTTTAAATATTTCTGAAATGGAAGTAACTTTTGAATCTAGTCAAAAACCATGTATTGACTGTCTGTAACTTGGAAATACTTTTTAAATTTTTTTCTTTATTTTTCAAGAGCTGGGAAATTATAACTGAAGATGAGGCAACAATGTATAGCAATCAGAATCTTCAGATACCTCTCTCACAGAGTAATTGTGATATACAGACTCATCTTGCAGAAGAATTGAATACCAGACTTACTACCTCTGGAAGTTCAGCTACTGGCCAGTCAGCAGCCTACACTGTAAATATTTTTTCTCGTTGTTCTGATGTACAAAAATCTGTAGTATTTTGCACGAAATATTACTGATAAGATTATATCCATAAATACTTCATATCAACAATTACAATTTAAATGTTTTCTCAAATGCAGAGAATTTAAGAGTATTCTTTTTACTGAAGAACCCCATCTATGCAAACATCTTGTTCTTCCTCACTTAGGAGTTTCTGCTGAGGTTAAAGCACACTTGTGCAAACTGTTTTTCAATTGGTGAATCTGTTATTCTAATGTCATGCTGAGTGTTGCAGAAAACTGCAGGTGAGGGAAGTTGTCTATATGTTAAAGCTTATTTCTCAGGGAATTGTGCTATATTGGCTACTTTTTCCACTAGGACAAGTTTCAAGATAACTCCTTTTTCATTGTGAATATTGGAATAAGGTTTTATGATTGGTCTGATAAAGC
Source organism: Porphyrio hochstetteri (assembly GCA_020800305.1). Classification (NCBI taxonomy): domain Eukaryota; kingdom Metazoa; phylum Chordata; class Aves; order Gruiformes; family Rallidae; genus Porphyrio; species Porphyrio hochstetteri. The sequence continues at coordinate 5,767,166 of CM036915.1, read as the reverse complement.
TGGTGACTCCATAGCAATGAAAAAGGAGCCTTGATCACACAGCTCTCCAGCCCTTGTGCCAGTTAGGAAACTTGTCTGACCTCTCAGTAAGTCTGTTCAGCTTGCTAACCCAGCAGAAAACTATCCTCTTTTCCCCCAAACTCCATGTTTTTGCAGTTTTACAAGCAGAAATTGCATACTAGGTTATCTGACAAATACTAAGGTGGCAAAGGGGAAACAGCAGGACCACATAGCCAGGACTGAGTCTTTTTGGTGGTAGCAAGCAATTAAGTAAACTCAGCTGTCTTGTGAAACCTGAGCTCCACAAACAGCCTTGTAACCTGATAGGTGACGAGAAATCCACTGTCCATTGAAAAAAGCCTATAGAGGTGACCTACCCCATCTGGTCTGTAAGATTTTGGTCATTACATAACCCATTAGCTTTTGTGATGCTGAGAATCAATTCCAAATTTACATTTGTCATGGCACTAAGTTTGTATAAAAGCACCATGATTAGCGTTGCTGGAAACAGCAAAGTGAGTAATAAGACAATCTCTGCTATTCCCTATCCTACGGACAGCAAGAAAACTTCCTTCAGCACGCTTGTGTGGCCTGAGCAAAGGAAGAGGCAGGTCTTATTTGCAAGAGCCAGTTAGAATGACAGTCTTGCCTCCCTTCACCTCCATCACCCCTCTCCCCCAAACTAAAAACTTAATCTTGCTTTTTCTTTGAAGCATTCTAAAAGGATATGTAGCTAGGGAACAGTCTTTCAAATAATTGGGGAAACTCTGGAGCGAGATGACACGCGGTTGCCTAGTTGTAGCAGATGAGATCTAAATATGGCTCAAGGCAGAAAGGTGGGTGCTTATGCAAAATTTGGGGATTGAATTACTCTTTGCAAACTGGATGCCTTAGAATCTCATATCTTGTCATTATTAACTTAATCTACTCTGAAAAGTTGTGTTAGCTCTGATATATCACGAAATTTAATCTACTGGTGAGATAATGCAGTGAGTTCTGTGCTGTAAATTCAATTGTAACATAACTGGTTGCAATTACCTCTCAAGTTTTGCATGCCAAAACACCTATTGTTAGGGTTTTCAGAACTTTCATAAGCTTCTGTAGTCTTCTGTTTTAAGCTTATAGTAGAAACTCTGAGCTTCATGTTTCTAGCAGTGTTGAAACAGGTGTTTCAAAAATACTGAATCAATGTTTCAAAACAAATGCAACACTTTGCTCCAGATGAAAACTGTAAAAGTGTGATAACCATTGTTGACTGTTTGCTGCCATTCTTAAAGCTGCAGTAGTACCTAATATGTCATTCCTTTTCCTTCAAGAACCATTCCAGCAGAAGAGGTAGTCTGCAAACGTACAGAGTTGAAGAGCAGCCGGCGCATCCAGTGGTACGTCATTTTCCAAAACACTCAGGCTTGTCTAGCAGAGAACCTGAAGGATTTTCCTAATGTAAAAAAACATATATTTTTTAAACTATGTATTATATGCTGACATTTTGAATGAGATATGGCTTTCTGCTTCTGGTAACTGTGCTGACAAAATTGCAGTTGAGTCTAGCAAGATTGAAGTTCAGCTGTAAAGCTTTCATGTTGCAGTTTTGTGGTTTTGGTTTAACATTAGCTTAGTGCATGGACAGAGCCTGCAGAGGAGGTAGTCTTCACATGAAGATACAAGTTCTGTATTTCAAACTATTTGCTTTATAATTAAAAGCTGTACAACTATCCTTACATTGTGTTTTAATGGTGACACTGCAAACTGTGAGCTAATAGCCAGAAATACTAGGTTGGAAGAGCCATACCTTAACCAGGTATATAAATGGATCCTTTTAGTTCAGGAGCTTGAATTTTTTAAAAAAAGAAATCTGTTTCCTCGTGCTTTTCTTTTTTATACAGTTTGGGAGAATCATGAACCTTCTGGGTCACAGTTTTGTTTTTTTAATTTGACAGAGAAAAGCCTTTTTTCATTCAGTTTCATAGGTTTTTTGTAACTATTCTTCTCATGTTGTCACTTTTATAGTTACTGCCTACTTCATCTGGATTGCCCCCAGGCTGGGAAGAACGACAAGATGAAAAAGGGAGGTCATATTACATAGATCACAATTCTAGAACCACTACCTGGATAAAGCCAGTTGTACAGGTACCGTCTGTCTTATAATTTATTAATGTTTTTATTAATTTAACTTTCCAAATGTCTGTCTTAATAGAAGAAAGTTTAGAGACCTCTTTGAAGTAGAACCTGCGAAAGGCATAAACTGGTAAAACACTACATAAAATATCTGAGAGAATGCAATGAGGAGTTAGGAACAGTAAGGCACTCTACTATTAATGTACCAAGAAGGCCTTCTGGAGAGTGATTAGCTGGTTGAGAAGCCTTAAAGAATTTTTATTCTTGGTAATATAAGCAGTGATTCTTAGTCAATGTTGTTGATGTTAGGCTAAACAAATCTATGTACTGTCTGGCATTTGCTTTATGTTAATAAGTCAAAAATATAGGCAAATACAAAATTCTTTTTCATTTACCACAGATTGCTATGGAAACAGGTCAGTTGTCAGGCACACAAAGTATTTCTATAGGAAGACAACCACAAGCAACATCAAGTGATTCATCACAACAGTCTTCTCAGCAGCAGCCTGAAGCAGAGCAAGGATTTCTCCCGAAAGGCTGGGAAGTCCGACATGCACCCAATGGGAGACCATTCTTTATTGACCACAACACCAAAACTACAACATGGGTAATGGAAAACTGCTCTCATGGACCGAGACTCTTGTTATCCAAGTCAAAGCTTTGCTGCCTTCAGCAAGCTTGTGTAGATTAGTACCAAGATAGCTGTGTTGTGTCCGTTAAGGAACATGTGTAATAATTTAAATGGCTCTGCATTTTTTCTATCATGAGTAGAGCATTGAGTTCTACAATTGTTACTTGAAGTTTTGCTTGCAAGGAGGGAAATCCTGATGTGGGTAGGAATCTGTTCTGCAGATGTAAAACTTCTCCTAAATTACACTTCTGTCATAACACTAACACTGTGATAGCTTATATGGGCTGTAAACAGAAATCAGTTTTATAAATTAACCTTCAACGGGAAATAATTTACCTTGAATTTATCACATGGTACAGTGCACAACGCAGATTTCTTTGAATTTTTGAGAAACAGGCCAGGTGCAGCTACAATATGGATGGGGGAGTCGTACAGCGACAGTTCCACAGAGTGGAACAGAGTGGCAGTGCTAATAGATGGACTTAAATATTTAAAGAGTGGGTGGGTATTACTGTCAGGTGAAAAAAAAATAAAACCCAGCAAAATGCATTAAGTGGATTAATTTCTTCAGGATTATGAAAAGTCCTCATTTAACGCAAACACCTTCCCTCTGCTCCCCAAAAAAACCCCTGAACCAACCAAAAAACAAAACACAGCCACCAAACTCAAAAAGCACACAGTGTGCCAGAAGAAAGCATGTGGAAAGATTAATTCAACTCACAGTAAAACTGAGTTAAATGACGAATTTTATAGATACACACATATATATATATATATATATATATATATAAAAATAGCATTAGAGGTCATTAGCAGATTATTTTAAACTACTAGAGGACTGAGAATCCCCAATAAGCTACTTGACTGCAGAATAATCAACAATTATATAGTTGGTACTAGGCATATTTTTTACAGAATGATTAATAAGGAGGAAAAAACCTAAAAGCAAAACAAACCAACGGGATTTTAACATGCTGCTTGTTTTGTTTTCAAAGGAAGATCCAAGATTGAAGATTTCTGCTCATCCAAGGAGAAAGACTTCCCTTGATCCAGTAGACCTGGGCCCATTACCAGTAAGCAAACTGACAATTTAAATACTTTATTAGCACTGTTAAAACCTGTGCATGAGAAAATGCAGCCTGGTGTTTTAATGCAAAAAATACTTTATTTTGAATTCTAGTGCTGAGAGTAGATGGAGGGAGAATCCTCCAAACTGCAGAACATGTTGAGTTCTGTGCAAACTGTATGGTCAGAAATTTGTAAATAGAAGTGTCTTCTTCTTACAGCCAGGTTGGGAAGAGAGAACTCACACAGATGGAAGAGTATTCTTCATAAACCACAGTATGTACAAAGTAAAATTCTTCCCCTGCTTATCATTTTATTTCTGAACGTTATCTAAATTGATGGAACTAATTAATAAATCTATTGCAGATACAAAAAAAACACAGTGGGAAGATCCTCGACTGCAGACTGTGGCAATAACAGGACCAGTAAGCTTGCTTTCTGTATTGTTTTCAAGAATATTGTTAATAAAATCCAGACAAACTCTTGTAACTTATCAGGTACTCAGTCTACAAGATGAAACTTTCAGGGTGTTTGAACAAGCATTTTTTATTTCTTGGTATAAAGACTGTTTAGAAAGCATTTTTGTGGAAATGGTGTTTAAATGCCAGAAAGCAAAAACAGTTCCCATAGTAGTAAGAAATTTTGCTTATAGACTGGGGGTGGGGTGGGGACATGGGGATTTGGAATGAGATTTGGATGAGAAACTAGCTTTCTTTTTTTATCCATACTGTCCAAAATAAAAGTAGGTCAATTCAGGAGGTAAAATTCAGTGAGGGGGGCATGGGCAGGACAGAGAGAATAGCTTTAAAAGGAATGAAATTAATTTCCAACTGAAAAATAATTATCTAGCCTTGATACTTAATCTGAAGTGCAAAATTACCAGGACTAATTGCAAAGACGGTACACATTATAATTATAGATGGGTTTTAGTGTTCAGCTGATATCTGTGTTTATTAATAGCCCACATATGTAAACAGCCTTCTCTGTCCATGGAAAATAGAGGTGTTTGTAGCCAGGTCCCTCATGGTACAGAAAGGGAAGACCGTGTGTTATGTAAGTCACCAAAAGCATTTTGGTCACTTTGATCCGGGCCATTCGGTGGTCTCAGTCAGTCACATCAGGTAGGAGTAAAGTACAGGATAAATCCTATGGAACTGAGGAGAACAAATGATCTGAACAAAGAAGTACTCTTCCTTCCAGGTGTTTTGAACTGACCATATGTGCCTAAATTGCAAGTATCCTCTGATACTTAGTAAAGCAGGTATTCTTGTTTTCTCAGGACTTAAATGCATTGTCCGTGTTTCACAAATAGAAACTAGCTTGTTAATTAATTGTTAGCTTATTTCAAAGACTTTTGTTTCCTTTTTTCCTTCAAAGGCTGTGCCTTACTCCAGGGACTACAAGCGGAAGTATGAGTTCTTCAGAAAGAAATTGAAGAAACAGGTTCGTAGTCAGTAGGAATCCAGCAGAAGGTTAAGAAACTAATGTCCCTGAACAAAGGAAAGCTTAGGTTGCAGTGAGAGGCAGTCAAACTTTGTAACCTGCTTAGGGAAGGCACATTTACTGTCTGATCACAAATACATTTGTGAAGCAACAACTTGGTAACAGAATTAACACAATGGTAAGGGGTGTGACTTTGTGCAGTGATGAGATGGCAAACAATCTAATGGAAAAAAATAGAGATTCTAAAAGGTTAAAGTTGTGAACCTGGAAATAGAATGGCAATAGAAAATTTTGGAAGTCAGTGATCTAGCATATGATAGTTTTTGGAACTCAGAATATGTAAATAGAAGTTCTCAGAATACATTTTAGACTGTTGAGATCAAAATCTGTACTATCATCTTGATCAGGCTAGATGACTGTAATAAATCATTATAGCCTTAAAATCTTAAGTTTCTGGATCTCATTTGCAAGTTCTAGGTTGTAGTGGCAGTGCCAGATACATTTATAACACATAGCATAGAAGACTGTAAATAGTATCTGGGTATCCAGATAACAATGAGTCTTTGCACAACTGCAATCAAATTGCTGATATTAAGTGGCTGAAAACAAGTAAAATAAGAAAACATTCTGTTCTCATATAGTGATTTAATGAAAAGTTTTTTGCTGGTTTATTAGGGGCTTACTCTGACAGCACAGCAGCAAATATGACCTACTTGGATATTTTTATTTAAATATTTTTCTATATGATGGTAAATATAAACCTTGTGATTTGTTTATGTGACTTCAAATTTTAAATGGACCAATTTTTATTTTAATATTAGGAATACTTGTTTGTCATGTATATTTTAAGTAAGAGAACACCTAGCCTTATAGTTAGAATATTAAACCAGAAGGTGAAATAGGTTCAAAATTATTCTGGAATAATTTTTTAAACTGAGCTTTTTTAAAATCAAACTTACAATATGATGAATTTTCAGTGTTAAAAAATATTCAGTACCTTGCTGCATGCAGAACTGAGCATATGCTGTTACTACTAAGAACATACTTTAACCCTATTTTCTTGGTATGAAATAGAACTTAGTATCTGAAACTCTCCGTGCTAGTTGAATTGTATGTAAATAGAGCCTCTTGTCAGTCATATTATGTTATGCTTCCAAATTATTTAAGAAAAATATTTGTGTCATTCTTTGTGTACAGAATTTACATACTCTGCAAGTCACTGGGTTTTGTTGTATTCTGTTTTCATTTTTATTTTTTTAGAGTGATATTCCAAATAGATTTGAAATGAAAATTCATCGCACAACAATCCTTGAAGATTCTTACAGAAGAATTATAGCTGTAAAGAGAGCAGATTTCCTTAAAGCGAGACTTTGGATTGAATTTGATGGTGAAAAAGGTTTAGACTATGGAGGAGTGGCCAGGGAATGGTTCTTCCTTCTCTCTAAAGAAATGTTTAATCCTTACTACGGACTGTTCGAATATTCAGCTACGTAAGTAATACAGGTCTGGAAGACAGGAGGACTAGTTAGGGAAAGTAAATAAATTGCATTTCCTTGACTTCTTGAAGAAGGCAGTTACTTCCCCTGCCACGTATAGAGAGTTTAGTTGTTAACAACTGCAGTATTCTGCACTTTATTCTTCTGTCAAAGAAAGAACTGTGTGGATACAGTACCTGTATTTTTCTTCTAGCAGTCTAACATAAGCCATGTCATCTTTGCATTGACAAGCATATGCTTGCAGCCACCTACTAATTGCAGAAGAGGCAGTATGTAAGAAATAATGTGGAGCCTGTTATTCTGACTACTGTAAAATTTTTATTTAAGCTGTTCTCTTTGGTGTAACTCTACTTACAAAGGCAGCTCATGGTGTTTCAGAACTGCTATTTCTACTGTGCTAATAGAATCTTCTATTGAGCTTTGTTTAATATTAATGATTTCTAAATCCAAATGAGATTACTTTTTGAACTTCATGAAAAGTGCTATCTGATTTAACCAGTGATTATTTTCAGATCTCAAAGGTGAACTGCTCCAATAGTACAATGTATTGTTTTTCTTTCTCTTCCCCGCTCCCTCTCTCAACTTCAGTGACAACTATACTCTGCAGATCAATCCAAACTCTGGACTTTGCAATGAAGATCATCTCTCTTACTTCAAGTTTATAGGTCGTGTAGCTGGAATGGCTGTTTACCATGGCAAACTTTTGGATGGTTAGTATTTATTTTATGTAATATGGTAATTTAAAATGTGCATAACATTAATCTGAATAAGTTACATACTGTTCAATTTATTTGTTCTTCTTTAAAGCCTTTTTTATTCGTCCTTTTTACAAGATGATGCTCCAAAAACCAATCACGCTTCATGATATGGAGTCTGTGGTACGTAATTTACTTTATCATGTATGTTGGAACTTCATATTCAGGGAAAAAAAGCAAAACTCATGGGTTGAGATAAAGATTACAGAAGAGGAAGGGAGTGATAACAATAATGATAAAGAACATACAAACTAAGCACAACTGCTCACCACCTGCAGAGCACTGATGCCCAGTTAGTTCCCAAACTGTGGTCTGAAGGCCCAGCCAGCTTCCCCCAAGTTATGTATTGAGTGTGATGTCATATGGTATAGACCATCCCTTGGGCCAGTTTGGATCAGCTGTCCTGGCTACGTCCCATCTGAGTGAGATTCTTGTGTGCCCCCAGCCTCCTCACTGGCAAGGCAGTGTGAGAAGCTGAAGAGTCCTTGACTTAGTGTAAACACTGCCTCCTAACAACCAGAACATCGGTGCCTTATCAACTTTATTCTCATCCTAAATCCAAAACACGGCTCTATACTCGCTACTAGGAAGAAAATTAACTCTATCCCTGCTGAAACATAGGCAAGGGAAGATTAATACTGGATGAGGGACAGAGAAGATGCCAAAGTGCATTACTTCAGATAAAGCTGTGACACCTTATTACCATTTTACTACATGAGAGATTTTTAGTCCTGAGATTTCTGACTCTTTCAGTTTCAAATGTCTTTCAGGGTCTTTGTAGCTTTGTACAATTTCAGAGTCTCTGTATCCAACACAGGATTATCCTAGGCAGCAGCATTCACTGGGCTGTAGTGCAGTCTCTGGTAGCTTAAAAGGCGGCTGCTCTGTTTTGGACTTACTGCTTGGTAATTCCCTCTTAGGATAGTGAATATTACAATTCTCTGAGATGGATTCTGGAAAATGACCCAACAGAACTGGACCTCAGATTTATAGTTGATGAAGAACTCTTTGGTCAGGTTAGTGTGTTTATGTGCATTTGACCTGTGAAACGAGCTGATTTTTATCTGTATGGTGTTAAGGCAAACCCTTCATTCATGGTCATGTTGATTTGTTCACTCGGCTGCTTCATTTAGCTGGCACATACTCAAGCAGTGCTCTGTTAGCCTGGCTGTGATGTAATAAAGGACTTGGAAATAAGCAGAGCTTTAAAATACAGTTCATGCTTTTTTTCTTAAATAATACTCTTATTGAAATGTAGCTGTTGCTGCAAATGCAGCTGAGACGAAGATATCCATAGTCCCATTACTTAATCTGGAGTAGAGGTTGGGTTTATGTCATTGGCTGGAAAGGATGAGCTCTTTTGGAAATGGTTGGAATCATAAACTTCACTGGGAAATAACAAGAGATTTTTTTTTCCCCTCGAAAATGTACTAGAAAACTGGAATAAACAAGTTTTTTTGGTAGAAGGCTATCAAAGATAAGTTGTGTAGAAATATCACAGATCTTGAAAAAAAATTCCAAATTATAGGTACCAGTAAGATCAAGTAGAATAATAGCCTTTGTGGCCTTGTGTAACTAAAGTGGTCCAAAGTAGGGGCATGAAAATATATGTCCATAATGAACTTGAGGTCAGGTATTTGTCTACTGAAGTTCTAGTAGTGTAACTCATTGTATAATGGATTCACTTGATTCACTTACTGTGGCCATTGCTGATACCATTCTGTAGGTGTTTTTCCTGGAGACTTGGAGGAAAGGCTGGGTTGTTCAATATGCAGTTAGTGAAGTTCATGTTACTGAGAACTGGTGTGCAAACTGAAATGATTTATTGTAGTAGGTCAGGAAAGGATGGAGGTTGCCCTGTTGCAGGCTGTCATCCCTGAATAACACGCTTTTTAAAAACAATCAACCAAATTCTGTTTATTTGGGTGACCTGAACGAACTGGTTCCATTTCTCATAGTTTTCAAATTCTGCAGTCTTCAAAAGTTCACTGAATTATCTTATATTAATTCATGAATTCTGTTGCATACGCATCTCATTTAAGACCTAGTTTGTGTGTTGCATTTAGACCCATCAGCATGAACTGAAAAGTGGTGGATCAGAAATAGTTGTTACCAACAAGAACAAGAGAGACTACATCCAGTAAGTAGTGCTCACTGTGTGCAGTCTGTATCACTGGACTGCCCCTATAGTAGTAGGGGCTGTGTGCTAGTTGTACTAGCAAAAGGAAGTTGTTACTTGGTAGATTACTTGGAGACTGAATATATTTTAAATTGTTTTGTTTTGTTTTGTTTTTTACAGTCTTGTAATTCAGTGGAGATTTGTAAGCAGAGTACAGAAACAAATGGCAGCCTTTAAAGAGGTACAGTTTTAATTACAGAAGAAATTCGAAAAAATTGTTGCCTATAATCTTAAGACACCTTTGTGGACATCCTGAAAACCCATAGATAATGTTAGAAGTATAAAAAACCCAGTGATACTGTCTGTAGTGTCAGCTTTGAATTATTTCTGACTTTAAAATCTTTTTTGGTATACTTTTATTGAGGTGTTTAATTCGTACTGAAAAATGTGCTTATTTCTCAATCCTAGCTAAGAGCTTTAGCTGTAGTGCAAACTATTTAAAGAACTCTACAGAAATTAAAATTAAAGTAATAGAAGTCAATTAAACTAACTAGTTTATCTGTATTTGTATAAATTATATTACTTATGTGATATTCAGACGTATTCACCATTCAGTGTAGCACAATGAAGACGTGATATAAATCAGAAGTACTATAGCCAAACTGAGGACTGTTGGAGTCCAAACATTTGTATTTTATGTCTTGCTTTGGCTCTGTTTACTAGAAGACCTAAATATCATTCTCTGTGAACAAAAATACTTAAATAACGTTTACTTGATTGTTTTCAAAACTTCTTTAATCCTTTTAGGGCTTTTTTGAGCTAATACCACAGGATCTGATAAAAATTTTTGATGAAAATGAGCTAGAGGTAAGTTATGCAAGCTATCATAGAAAAGAAAAAAAAAAAAGTGTTGAAACTTAATGTGACTGACTTTGGTGTGTGGTTTCTTTTTATTCCTTTTTTTTATTATTTTTTAAATCTGTGTAGTTGTTAATGTGTGGACTGGGAGATGTGGATGTGGCTGATTGGAAACTACATACAAAATACAAAAATGGCTACAACATAAACCATCAAGTAATACAGTGGTTCTGGAAGGTATTGTGAAGTTCTACCATTTTTTTACTTTTAAACTGTTCAAAAGCTGCTGCCTTTCAGCTATACTGGTTTATCATGTGGTTCATCAGTAGGTAGATAAATATTTGACCATTATAACTCCTGAGAAAGAAAAATAGCTAAAGATGATACACATGGTATGAATGGAAATAAATTGCTGATACTTGCTTTTACAAAAAAAATCCATGTCTGACTGGGGTTAAAAATATTTCTTTGTAGGTTTTTCTGGCATGGTTACACTAAAGAGGTGTTAAACTCTTCTGTTTAATAAATTACAGGAATTTGGCTGCTAGTTCATAACATCAGGAAACTTCAAAGAAAGTAGGGGCCAAATCTTCAAGGGAAGTATTTTAACAGCCTGCTAAGCCAGTAACCATATTCTTGTTACAGTGCCATTAAAAAAATTGTTGACTTCATAACTTTTAGTAATAGGCAGAGAAGTAGATAGACTACGTGTGTCACTAAATAAAAAAAAAGCATTTATGTGTAAAGGGTAATGATTTAGAGATAGAAGCTATGTTGCATAAATCTGTTATCTTAAAATCTTAATTTAAAAATAAATGTTTAATTGTAGTCATTATCTTACACAGGCAGTCTTAATGATGGACTCTGAAAAAAGAATAAGATTGCTTCAGTTTGTTACTGGCACATCACGTGTACCTATGAATGGTTTTGCTGAGCTGTATGGTGAGTACTTATGATCACAATTAAGGAACAGAGAACATAACATTCTCATGATATGTGACTTCAAACACAGGCACGTTATTTTTCAGATTTTGCTTTTAAAAAAGGTATATGCTGCCAGTTATAAGAAACAAAGTTAGGGAAGAGTCAGTTAGAACATGGGAAACATGGGTAATGTATGAATACTGTAATTCTGGTTTTGGCAGTTTTAAAAATGAATGTAGATTTTAAAGTTCTGAAGAGCTGCAAAAATCCCTGTTTTTTTAACATGTGATTGAGCTTGAAGAAAATTCTCAGTTGTCTGAGATCTGATTACAAAGACATGCTGGCATCAGCAGTTCACTCGAGATTCTCATACGTTCCCAACTGCTTTTATCTGCTCATGAGCTACAGATAGAACAATTTATAAGGATATACTCTAAAGAGGACCACTGAAATGACACAAGTTAAACATAATGCCAATCTGATGGCAGCAGGGAGCAGACTTTAATACCAGAGCCAGAAAACCCACTGTGGAAAGTGGAAAGTGCAAGTGAGTAGAACAGCCCACAGAGGGTGGGGGTGTTTTGCTTGTGGGAAGTCTGTTTTCAGCTGCCATCAGCTATTATGCTTTCTGCTAGATTACTTTATTAAGGCTAAAAGGGCTTGAGATCCTATGCAAATGACTGAATAGCCCAACTTGTGTATTTGAATAAACTTTTCCTCCTTTATAAACAAGACAGTAATTTGTTTATAAAACACTAGAATTGTGAACAAATACCACCCACCATGCGTCCCCGTTTCTCCATCTCTTCATTTTCATCATAAATACTCAGTTATCTTTTTCCATTTCATCAGCAATTGACTTGTGAGTTTGAGTGGGAAGGACGGTACCTTCAGCAGACCTGAGCCCTGTGTCTGCTGTTGCACCTGAACCTTGGTACTGTTGGGAGTTGCAGCACATGCTTGTTGCAATGGAACCCAATCAGAATTCGGCTGCCTCTTGGATTTTTGTTTATTCATCTAAAATACTCAGGAATGCTATTGGGAAAGAAACTGTTGAAGCTCTTGGCTCCCATTTGCCCAGGGATTAGGATATCCTTGGGCAGCCTTCTGAACAAGTCCCAGTTTCTGTAGCTGCATTCTCTCATTAATGGAAAAATTAAATTAGCAGTAGTCTAGCACAGTGCTTTGTTTCTTTCTCTTACAGTTACTTCCACTTTACTGTGGCCAGCATGCTATCCTCACTAAATCCCAGTAATGATCACAATTCCAGTACCTGCATATATTTGAAGAACTGTAGGTTCTTCAGTGCTTCGTGTTGGTACGAGGGTTTTTGCTGCTGCGTGCGGCCCTTGCGAATGCTCCTTCCCAGCGTGGGGCTACAGTCCCAGAGCAGACTTCCTAGAGGGAGATCCCCCTCGTGTGGCCCAGAGAGGCATTTCTCATTAAAAGGGGCCGCTTGGTGTTTGGGGGCAAATCCACCCAAGTTTGGGAACTAGGAGACTGAACAGTCGTGGTTTTCTTTTATTTCTTGTCTTTTCACCCCACACTGCTTTTTCAGCTTCTAGTTAATTAACTGGATAGCTAAATGCAGGTTTACTTTTGCCTAGCTGTTAAAAGCGAGTTTTACCATCTTGTCACATGGTAGAATATACCATCAGTCATAGAGCAGCTTCTCTGCTTCATCCTTATTCCAGTTACCTTTTCTAGCCAGGCTTCTGCCTTGAAGAAACATGTAACCCAAAGAAAAAAGCAAAGGAGTTGGAAGTGTTCCCACAACTGCTGACGTAACTGTCTCACTGATAGTATTTTCGGATTAACTCCTTGGTATCTGCTCTCATCTGTCTAGTTCATTGACCAGGCTTGTACAAAGTATAGTTTCTGTGCATTCATTGGTGTTTCCTAACTTCTTGTGTATGTTGGTCACTACGAAAGGGTTTTTTCCTCCTGTTTTATTTTCATCTTTGGGATAAATTGTCTTGGTTTTTTGGTTGCTTTTTTCCTATATAAAAGTTGGTTAACATCTTCCAAATCCAGTTCTACAGTATGCATTATTACATGCTATCTTAATATCATTTCCATTTATTATGAATATGTATACATTTCTTTTTTAGTATCTCCATAAAACCACAAATGAAATCTTTTTCAAATCGATGATTATATAGTAAGCAACCTCCCTACAAATTTAGGAGGAGTAATAATAAAAAAGGAAGGTGTCTGTCTGCATTATAAAACCAAAATAATTTCATAGGTATAAAGGTACTCAACACAGCACTGCTCAGCTAAATTCATGGGCCAACTGGTTCTTATTAGTGCTGTTCATCTTTAATCTGAACATTGTTTTACATCTTCTGTTTCTGAAGCAGAAGGCTACTCATTCTTGAGTAGCCACCTGCCTTGGAATACAGTTCTCTAACTGTATCAGTGGTGGTCTTGTAGGATAGTCAGAGAGCACCCACCATCAGTGATCATCTCCTATAATCTGAAAAGATACTGATTTTTCTTTTATTTATGAGCTGCACAGTCTTCTCCAGACATACACAAATGTTTTCAGCAGCCTAAGGAGATGGTATATGATGTGCTGTAAGGCACAGGCATAGCTGGAGCTGTACTTGCTAGCCAGAGACATTCTCTGAAGTGCGTGGGTGCATCCCTCGAGTACACATACTGTCACCATGGTTCAGAAAGCTCTCAGTTCCTCTTCTGTTGCATAGGTAAAGGGGGATGTTGAGTACTTTCTGCCAGGTTATGTAACTTCGCACATTCTGATAAACGCCTCAATTCTAACATGTAAAACTCATAGAATATAAAACTCCTTTCTGTGTAAAACTTTCAATGCCCACTGCTGTGCATATGCATCCAGGCCTGAGAGCTTAAGGTGTACAGTCTCTTGAGATTAAGCCATAGCAGGAAGTAATTCAAAGTACAACTGAATTTGGATTATTGACTGTTACTGAGTATATACTATATTTGATCCAGATAAATGGCTCCTGCTGATGTCAGAATTGATTACAAAAACTGCCCAAAAATTCATAGTTGGAATTTCTAATTGTAAAAGAACTTTAAAATAGATGCCTTCTTTACTGCAGGTTCAAATGGACCGCAGTTGTTTACAGTTGAACAGTGGGGTACCCCTGAAAAACTGCCCAGAGCTCATACCTGGTGAGTATTTAATTTAGGTAAATTATGACCTTTAGAAAGAGTGATAAAATACTTAAGTGTTTTCATCTGTTTTTCAGCTTTAATCGCTTGGATTTGCCTCCCTATGACTCGTTTGAAGACTTATGGGATAAACTTCTTCTAGCAATTGAAAATACTCAGGGTTTTGATGGGGTTGATTAAAACACAGGCATAAATTGTATTGGTCCAGTGCTGCAATTTCATTCTAAGGGTTTACAAACAAATTTGAATTTTCCAGGGACTAGCATTGTATTTAGTCACACGGCTATTGAATCTTCATAGTATTACTTGTAAAATAAGTAAGTATTAAAAATTCACTAACTTCAAAATGTATTTTGCCATTTCCACAGTTTTGTGTACTTTGGTAATAACTACAGTATCACATTGGATGGGCTGGTGCCAAGTAAGTAAAAAGCAAAACGTTTTTAAGCAGTTGCCTCTTCTACAGTATTTGACAGAGTGTCCTGCAGTAAACTACTGAAGTAAAACTGTGAAGAAATCTTTGCAGAGGTTGTAAATTTGAATTGCTGCTTTAAGAGGAACAACTGAAATTGTTAAACTGGTTTTAAAAAACAAAACCAACAAACTTCATGCAATGCAATATCATAATCTGTGCTGCTTCAGGCTGTTCGCTACAGATCTGCCCAAAGCACCTTGTAATTCAGCATATTAGGTAACACATTGGAAAGCATTTGTTTGCATTATCAGCCATTGGTTTGCAGAACACTGACTTGCTGACACATCTTATTTGTTAGATTTGTTTCTGACTAACTTGCTTTTGTTAAAACAGTGTAACAAAACCAGGTTTTTGTATAAAACAGACAAGCAGCATAATTCTGGATTGTAATGAGAAATTATATCCTTTTTTGTCTGAATTTATATACTGTCTTTAGTTTATTGAGTGTTCATCACTTTTTTGATAAATTTGTAATTCAGCAATGGATAATATTTTCAAATCTGCCTTTTGCAACAAATTAAAGTGAAATTTATATGGATATCACTCAGTATTAGTTACTGGTAGTTAGAGGCCTTTATTATCCATTCTTGCAGTATTGCACTACATAACAATGAAGAACATGTTTACAGGGTTTTCTGGGCCAAATTCGGTAGTCTTATATGTGCAAACTTCTCTGAACTGCATGGAGGTTGTGCACATGTAACCAGGTGCAGAATTTGGTTCTGTAATATGTTTACAGGTTATGCTAGTTTCTATAGCTGCATTTTTATATTTTTTTCTCCACTATTAGTCTAGAAACCAAATTTGTTAATACAGTATAACCAAAGTCATAACCAACAATGTGCAATTTATTGTAGATCAACTTGTCATATAAATATTAGTTGGATTTCTTTTGTAAATGTGGGTATTTTTTGTATTAACACTTTTATTTGAGCAAGTGCTGGTTAAAAAGATAGCAAAGTTGGTTCTAAGAGAATAAAATTGGTTTATATACCTGGCTTGCTCCTATTTTAACATTTTATTACCAATATGATCTGAAGAAATGACAGTACCTAGCTTTGGCCAGCAATTTCTGTTTAGTCACAGTCTTTATAAATATGCAAGACGGAAGTGTAGCACATCTCTCTCTAAAGATATGTAAATTATGTAACAAATGTAATGGGTCTTAAGGGATATTTAAAATCCCACTTTGTTTTATTCTTTGACTAAGTTGTTAGGGCTGAGAATATTACATGTAAATAAAGGTAACTTATACAAATTTCCCAAATCTATATGCGGTTTTGTAAAACACGAATGATATATCAGTAAATCTGTATAGATTTGAATGTAGCGGGTTTTGTTGCATACTTTAAAGTATTAAAATAAGGATTCCAAGAGCAGTCAATAAAAGTTTATTCTAATAAGTTGTGACTCTGTTCTTTTGAAGTGCAAAGCCATTGTCTTGACAGAGTAAGAATTCGGTGGTTTTATTACTCCTAGATAGACTGGGGCAGCAGTTCCCTCACAATACCCTGCTGCTGTTGTGTAGGTGTTGGGGTGCAGCAGCCCTGTTTCCTAGTGTTCTGCTCCCAAGGCATGCAGTCTTTGAAACGTTAATACCATGTTTTTATAAAAGCTCTAGGTCGCAGTGAGCCCTCATTGTATGGCCAGCCCAGAAACGTTACACAGCAGACAGGCAAAGGTGGAGGCCCCACAGACGTGTCAGCTAGCTGCTGCTGAGGCAGGGTCAGACTCCTCTCTCTGGCTGTAGGAACACCCATCGCAGCTGGTCGGCAGGCATGCAACAAGCCTACTTCAGTGGTGAGTGTGTCAGGTGTGAAAGGGGCCCCAAAACTCTGCTCCAGGCCACACAGACTGCCCAGCAGTGGTGGGGATGTCCCATGGGGCTCAGTCCCCAGTGCCAGCCTGGGGGAAGCAGTCCCTGCACATGGGTGGGAGCTCCTGGAGAAGGATGCTGCTGCCAGGTTTCAGGCTGCAGGGAGGAACTACCTGGTGCTTCTCCCAGGAGCTGCAGCAGGGCTGGCCTTGCTGGCAGGAGCTCTGCTATGGGCAAGGCACTAAATTGCCTCATGAAAGCGCTACAGGAGAAGTGAGCAGACTTGTAGCATCAGGAAGGATGAATAGCAAGATGTCATAAGGGCCTCTGCAGAGACCCTCTAGAGGCGAAAGACCAAAATGTGCAGTGGGAGTAAGAAGGGGCCGCTGGAGGCCCCACTTGAGCAGGTGGTGGATGGAGATTCCCAAGATGGGTGAAGCTGGAAGCTTGTGACTTCTGGCATCAGAAGACAGGCTTCTTTTCCACCCTTGGGTATGAGTTTACAAAATAGCTATGGTGCTGTAATGGACAAAGATTGAACCCTTCCCTTAATGCAATTTGGTTTTGAGCCAGATGGGCCTGAACCAGGCGTTCACACTGAGAAGTGGTGAGTGATAAAGCACATGGTGCCTTCTGTGGGCTTTAATCTAGCTTTTTTAAGGAATGGTGATAACAGCTTGTGGTTAAGTAAGAGACGAGAGGTCAGTGGTGCTAAGCACTGGAGCAGGGTGATGGGAGGGAGGCAGGCCTGAGGATGGTTCAGGTGGAAGGAGCCCTACCTCACAGGTCTGAGCATACTCACAGGCAGCCAGGGAAGGACCAGGAGGTGCAAGAGATGGGGCTTGTGTGGCTGGAGCCACTCGGATGTGGGTAAATGTATGGAAGAGGTGATGGCATTTGTGGGTCTGGGTCCAAGGAGAGACCAGTATGGGAAAAATCCTGGTGAAGACTTGTCCCAGGCCACCTGTTTGTTGTGAGGAAATGGGCAGAGAGGTCACGAAGCATCGCAAGGAATTATGAAATAGCAAACCCTGGCTCTTACAGGAGACTAAACTCCCTAACTCTTGCAGGAAGGGCAGCATCAGAGCCTTCTGGAGGGGGTCATGAACAGCTAAACAAGGGTGCTGGCTTGGCTGACTAGGAAAACAGTCTCCTGGATCTGCTGTGTCTCCTTTATACTTGCATTATCTGCACCTCACACCTCTGTATTCCCTGAGACACACAGACTGAGATTTTAGAGGGCAACTCCACCGATGCCACTATGAACGCTGACCTGTTTTTCTGACCAGGAACACTTTTCCTAGTAGGGCTCTGTGCCAGCTGCAGACCCCTCGCCGCGGCACCGCGGGTACGAGTCTTCAACAGCGGCTTCCTTGTGCGTTAAGGACCATCTCTCGCACCAAGTCATTCCTCAGCACGCAGCGCCGCCGGGCGGGGGCTGAGGCCGCAAGGCAGCCCGGGGCGGTAAGGGCTAAGCTGCCAGGGGGCTGCGCGGCGTGGCGGGTCTGGCGGACCGGCCGCCGCTGCCCGCGGGACGCCGCCAGGTGGCGCCGCCGCCGCGAACGGAGCCAGGCGCTGGGTACGCGGGCCCCGGCTCGCCCTTCGGGGCGGGAGGCGGCGTGCGGGCCGGGCAGCGAGCTTCTCGCGGGGCGGGGCCGGCCCGGGGCAGCCCAGCGCGGGGTGGAGGGAACCTGGGGAGCCTTCGCGGTTCCGGCAGGTTAAACCGTGTCTGGTTTTTGTGTGAGGAGGGTGGTGTGACACCTGATTGTGCGTTAATTATTGCCGTTACACAGCGAGCCCTGTTTCCGTGTCTGAATAAAGAGGGTGCTCTCAGGTGAATTTATTTAGCCTAAAAAAGGTAAAGTGTCGAGATTAAGCTCAACGAAGCCGTGCAGCACAAACTGCTTGTAATTCAAAGGCCTACTTAGCAATGCTGGGGGTGAGCTTTTCTTAGATTTATTTTTCTTTCCAGTCGATGCCAATGATTTGATTTGTATCGACTGAACGGGCTTTGGTCTGAAATTGTCTCTCTCAAATTTCTCATGTACTCCAGAGGTTATCGTGTGTGTGGAAAAGCTTTGCAGTCTGCTGTTATGGAAATCAGACGTTAGGATGAACGAGAAGCATTCAGCAGCAGCTTGACGGGGTTGAGGCAGAGGCACCTGTGACTTTTTCTTCAAAATTAGTTTCTCTCCCTGATGGATTTTTAGGCTGGGTGTTATTTGCATCGAATCTTTCACTTCTCAAGGTGGTACAGGTGATTCTTTGCCACTCTTGTTGCATCATGGGGTTAGTAGAAAGCTAAAATAGTAACTTAAGTGCTGCTGATGTTTCACTTACGCTGCTCGAAGGACACACGACTTATTTTTAATTACTATTGATAAATCACATCTATAGCATGTCGAACAATTATTTTTTACTAGAGATGGGGTTTAGTTCTTATGCATCATACCTAGGCAAAATATGAGTGTTAGGCTATTCTCTTTTCTCCTTCTCTGTTATATTTTTCCCTTTTTAACCTCATTGTTTCGTATGTAAACTTACTTCAGAAACTACCCAGTGCCTTGGCATTTAATTTGTTCTGTGAATCCATAGCACAGTGTGGTGCTATTCCGTTAACTGACGGTGTCTTTACAAAAATCTGTGTACATCTCCCTGAAAGCCACAGCTGCCTCTGGCATACTGTCAGTGTGAAATGTCTCCTGGATCAGCAGTTTTCCTGGTTTGTGTACTTTTGCCAGTGTGACTTCAGTGTTACTTAGCAAATACATGATACACTTCTCGATTCCCTAGAGTGCAAGCTACATAATTATGATAACACGCTAAAACACATATGAAGTAATTAAAACCGAATATCTGTAGTTTTAAATACTGTTTTTATTTTACTCATTTCTTTTGTGGTCAAAAAGAATGTCAACTGTTAAGAGACCAGGCTGTTCTATCTGTCCTTCACGCTGTCTCTTCATTTGTGTTTTCTCTTCTGTTTCTCATTAATTAGTTTGTTGTGGTGCTTGCATTCTTCACATAGAGTCTTATAATTTTTTTTTTTATATAAGATTCTGCTGGTTTTAGGGCAATTTGTTTATTTTGGTATCTATCCTTTTCATGAACAGTTTATTTAAAGGAATCAATGTGCAGCTCTTGTGATGTGAACAGAGAGGAGCTCGTTTATCTGCAGTTAGAGCAGCACCACCACCAAGAATCCATACCTCTGGTGCCACAGAAGCACCTTATTGAAACGTCTATACATTTAAAAGGTAACCAATACCTACCATCTTTCTTTGTTATAAATGGAATTAAGCATTTAACAGCTGCTGTATTGCTCTGTGGCATCACAAAATCAGTAGGAGATGCAAGCACAAGCTTTGGTATTCTTAGATTAAATTTTTCTTTGAAGTGGCGACTTAATTGCTTTTTCTATGTGGAACGTATATCATTAGCACGCTAATCAGAATACAAGCAGCTCGCAAAGGGGATAATGAGGGAGAACTTCCATGTAATGCTTGGTTTCCATCCACGTGACTCGGTAGAAAAATGTTTTGTTTTGCTGAGCTGTCCTTAATTTGAGGTTTCTTGCTTAATGAGACTTCAAACAAATTCTGCATTGTAGGTTTCAGGTTCTCATCCCAGAGAGAGGCTTGGGATTTCGGGGATGGGGGAGGCAAAGCAGCTTGGAAAGCCTGAACTGACATTAAGTAAGTGAGCATGCCTCTTGAGGAAAGACAGATAAGGCAGCCTTCCTAAATGTGACAGAATGTGAAACTTTCTGTTGAAATACACCACAGTCTAAAAGCATACATCACAATTTGTTTTTCTTAAGCCCTTTTGAGTTTAATTTAATGGAAAATGTTTTCATAATTGTCTGATAGCTTTTCTGATATTTTCTACAAGCTGAAATATTTCTGACTCGGGTTTTGTTTTGAGGGCTGGGAAGTATGACCTTTCAGAGGCTGTGAACACACATGTCCTACTATGCACTGCTGCTTGGGAGTATGCAAAATGCTAAAGGTTTAAATCAAATTGCCCTGAGGACTGCTTACTGACCTTTTGAATGCAAAGCTGTCAAAACCTTCAGCTAGACATCAGCTAGAGAAGAACACTTAAGGCAGATCAATGCAAACAGAAAACAATGTGGTTCTGACTTTTGGTAATTCTTAGTGAGAAACGGTTATTGTGCTGCAGGAGCTGCTGGAAACAAGCCCACACTGCTGAGGAGTTGCTGTAACATGTAATAGCTGTTTTTCAGGGAAAACCTTTCATGATCTATTCAAGAAATTAAAAGTTTTCATTAATTGCTGAATCCCGATACAGTGATCTGAGCAGGACGCTTCACTGACTTCAAAGGGATTTTTGTCTACTTAAGGAATGCAGGGTCAGGCCCTTAACTAGTGATAACTTTCTTCAGTGGGTTGTCAGATATGACAAACTATGCCACTTTAATGGAGGTTACCCTTGCCATGCCATGCCATCCCTTTGTCCTGAAAACCTGCTTTCTTCCTTTGCCTGGGTAATAGAGTTTCTGGGTGGTTGCTATATAGAAAAGCTTAGAAATTACCCTAGCTGAAACTCTGGTTCCTGAGAATGTGTTTTCTTTACTTTGAACAGCTATAACGTTTTTTTCTAATTATGGTACATTATGTAATAAATTCAATTACAGCAAGTGTTTGGTGGAGTTACAAGTCCCCTCCATTCTAAGAATTGCTGCCCAGCAATTAATCAAAGTTTATAATTATCTGAAGCAGGGGATGCAGGGGGAATCAGCCAGCCCCTTTTCAGTGGTCTGTGGGGATAGGACAAGGGGCAATGGCTGCAAGTTGGAGCATAGGAAGTTCCGCACCAACATGCGGAAGAACTTTTTCACAGTGAGGGTGACTGAGCCCTGGGACAGGCTGCCCAGGGAGGTGGTGGAGTCTCCTTCTCTGGAGATATTCAAGACCCGCCTGGACGCCTATCTGTGCAATATGAGCTGGGGAGCTGCTTTGGCAGGGGGGTTGGACCCGATGATCTCTCGAGGTCCCTTCCAACCCCTACGATTCTGTGAAAAAAAAAAAAAAAAAAAAAAATTAGTTGTCTGTCCTTCATAGGCTTATTCCTGATTAGTTGTTCATGTACTATTGCTTGCTGTAACGTGGAGTTTTAAATAAGTACCTTCCTTTCTATGTAGGCTTACAGAAATGGACCAAAAACCAGGGGACTGAGAAGCTGTTCATTTGTGGTCGGGTCTCAGTCCAGTAATTACAGGCATCCTGTGCAAAATGTATTAAGCAATCATGTATATCCTATGCTGAAGACTCTCAGAATAATTACCTCACAGGTTAGTAAAGAAACATTCTCTGTGTTTTACCCGAATGTTACAACTGCTCTTCTCTTAGTGTAATTAAAATTCAGCTATTAAAAGATAAGAGGTGCTGCTTCATCCAAGGCAAAATCAGTGTATTTCAGCTCTATTAGCAGGTAGTGAAAAGCTATGCCTTGTTTCAAAATAATTCATTTTCACTGTTCTCCACAATGAAGAGTCAAAGTCTGACTATAAATCATTCTGAGATCAAACTTTCACTTATATAAATGTCTACATTTTTTTTAAGACAAAAAAGAGATGAAGTGAAAATTTTTTGCACAGTGATCAACACTTCACTGTTTGTACTTTTGTACTGGAAAAAGTCTGGCTGCTTAACTGACTTCTGAGGTGCAAACAGGCTGGATCTTTTGATCTCTTGTTGTAGAAATGAATCCTAAACACACTGTATCTAACTTGAAGACTGAACAGCTAAATTGGTTGATCTGGGGCTGCAGACAGGGCTGCAGCTGCAGCAGGGGTGGGATGTGATGGGGAGCTGAGCTGCAGGATGTGACTTGGGGGTATCCTGCACTGGGAGGGGGTTGCAGCTTGCTCAGGATTCCTTGGAAAGGGCATTTGCCCATCTCTGCCCCTCCTGAAGCCAGTAGGAATTTTAATACTCAGGATTCAGACTGCTCTCTGCATGTTGGAGGTTTTCTTTTCTCTAGGCACAGGGTAAGGCATCATGCTTTCAGTGCTGCAACAGCTAGCTGATGCTAGCTGGGATGCCCCAGCTGCTCCAGATGGGATTCCCACTCAGTGACTTGCACTGGCAATGCCCTCAACCTGAGCACATTTGGCCTGTTTAACTCCATAACTTGTCATATAAACTGCACACCCCTCCTCCCCCTTTTCCTAGTTACTTTGGGTGAACATTTTGGCATGCACATGGTGTGTATTCCGTGTGTGTATTGTTTGCTCAATACAGGTTCTGTCATGTGCCAGCACTTGTCCACTGTAACCTCCTAGAGGTATCTGACCATATGACAGCAGAATGTTATTTAGCATGTAGCAGAGATAATCCTGGGGTAGTGATTAGATACTGGAAAGCAGCATAGCTGAAACCAAAGTATACTACCTGCAGCCTTAATTGCTCGTTGCTCTGAGGCTCTAGGCAAACACATCTGTGTATGCCACATACTGAACTCAACCAGGGACTTAATTTCAGCATAAAAATACTTGTATTTCTCCCCATCATTTCCATCAGGATCAGTTCTCTGATCGGCTTCCTTGCTTTGGGTTGGCAAGCCCTCATGCCAACCCAACATAGGCACGACAAGTTGCATCAGAGGAACTGAGGGTGCCTGCGGATGTGCTTCCTGCAGAGCCTCTGATCTCCTCCTGCCCTGCTGTGCCCGGCCGGGGGCCAAATAGAGACCTGAGCCAGGTTAGTAACAGTGCAGGGGAAAGAGGAATTGGAGCCTCGGAGCCGGCTTCTCTATTTCCCCTCAGTCCCCTGGGCCGTGCAGGGCACTGTGACCCACCCACGCCTCCTGCCTTCAGCAACTGTCCAGCACTGGGCAGACAGCTCTTACAGAGCCTCTAAAAAATGAGAAATCCCTGTGGGCTCCCAAGTGACTCCCACCGCCCAGCTGAGATAAATCCCAGTGACTGCAGCTGATGGAGGCAGTAATTTCAGCATCAAAAGAAATCACCCCTGTGTTGCCCAGCTTTTGGCTTCCCTCAGTTCAGCCCCCCCTTGGCTCGCTCCTTGCACCGGGGTGTTGCCTTTAGCGGTTCAGCCCGAATTCTTGGTAAGGCTATTCTGGTGTAAGTCACAGCTTCGTGTGGCCCTTCAAACATCTCCCTATCCTTCCCCAAAGCTGTGTTCTGTGCGGGGGCGTTTGCAGGACGAGCCTGTGTGCATGTGAGGGGGAGGAGGTGCTGGGAACATGCCTTGAAGGCTTCAAATCTGTTTATCTTCACACTCCTGAGAGGCGATCACTCTCCCATGACAGGGCAGCGTGCTGGAGGGAGCTGTGCTGGCAGCGAGGAGATAAACCTATGGGGCACAGGCTGCTTTGGCCAAGTGGCCTCTCCCTGACCAGCAATTCCTTATGTCTCTGTGAGATGAAATGGGACAAGAGCAGCAGGAAGCCTTCTCCAATCCTTCTTTTTAATAGTTCCTTGGGATAAATTGTAGATAAGAGGACAGAGTACATTGTTAACTAGCTGAGAACGCAAAGACAAAGGAAAGGGCTGCAGTCTTTCACAGCAAAAATAAAAAGGTATCTGTATCATATTCAGTATGCCCAACTGCCAGTCAGCCTCTGACTTGCTTGTTTTTCATTTATTTTATTTCCAGTAATTGTTTCCTGATTACAGACATATAGAGGAAAAGAGGCAGAAATGATTTGCGTGTTTCCTGTTGCAACGGCAGAATGAAGGTAACTTACACAGGGATGAAAGGAGACCATATTTCATGCCTGTTGCTAAACAAATAGCTGCAGAACAGTGGGTTGTCATGATAAGCAAGAAAGACACTAACAAAAAGCTGCCCCTGGAAGGTTCGAGAGATTCCTTTGTAGATGCAAACATAGAAAGTGGTAACCTAGGAGATACTTTCTTTCTGTTCAGTTATTCTTGGTCTAATACTTATTGTATCGACCCAGTGTATTAACACTTTGTTTTATCAAAGGTAACATCACAGCACAGTACTGCAGTATTTCCAGGATTTTGTTTTGGGGTTTTTTGTTGGGGGCAGGGGGAGAACAATGGTGATGACTTTACTGAGACATTTAAAGAAAACACACATTGCAAATGCAGTTTATGGGGCAGCTCTTCTCCACCTGCTGGCCGTTCTTCTCCTTGCTGTGATTTCCACATGCACATAAACCCTTAATGAAGTTATTCCCTGTGTTTCAGTGCACAGATTCCAGCTGCAGATGCCCATCTGCTGTCACTTTGGTCTCAAGCCAGCCAAGCACTGAGGACTTACCTCCCAGGAGTGCTGAGCATCCCTGAGGTCAGAAAAGTAAATGGTGCTCAACACCTTATGTGGGAGCCAAGGTGGCACAGCAGAGGTGTGCAGGCTGCCCTGGCCTGGGAAATGTTCATGGCAGTTTGGCTGCTCTGAGTCAGGGCAGCTGCTGTCCCATGCTATTGCCATACCTTCAGCTGCATGTTGCAGCCCCTTGCATTTCACTGTTCATTTTACCCTACAAAGAGCCCTGTTAGGGAGATAAAACAGGAGAAAACAAACTTTACTGGGGGGGGAAAAATGTTTTCTGGCACACTAGGTGTCTAGGGAAGCTCACTGCAGGCAGAAGAGCATCATCTGTGGCATGCAGGCTAGAAGGGAGAGCATGGAGCTGCAGTAAACCCAAACTCCACACCCTAAGAGCTCTATGCTGTGGGGGAGCAGAAGATCAGGTATGCCCTCAGGTGTGTACTCTTTCTGTAGCTGTAGCTGTGTGGTTTTGTTACAGTACCAAGACGACCTGATGGCTTGAATCTAGGAAATAGCAGAGTGACTGATCAAAAATAGGTATTTTTCACACCTTCCGGCAGCAATGAATGGGCATGGGAGAGCAAGGAGTTGTGCTGTGCCAGATCCCTGTGAGGTTACTCCTCCAAACTGACTGCAGTTATCTCTAGCAGTAGGGGAGGATGTTGGGGTGTCCTCTTTTCCCTGACAAAATTCATGGCAGGGTCCATCTTCATTCTGCTGTGACAAGTCTTCAGGGGTGGGGGTCAAGGTCTAGAGGCTGCCTCTGGGGCACAGTGAAACAACGTGGCTGAGGCACACCCCACTGATTTGGGGCAGTAGAACACTACCGTGGAAGGTGGCTCAAAGGTAAAAACCCCCAGAACCTGAGAAAACAAAATAAAAAACCCTAGTGTGGCAAATAGTTGTACTCCTTCCACTTTAGTGTGTGTTGGTTTATAACCAGATGAGATCTGTGTTAAAATCCCTTTGTCAAGGAGGTGTGCTTTTCCTGTATGGGAAGGCTCCCTGGAGAGAAAGTTCATTAGCTTCCTGAGAGCTCAGCCCAAGGTGTGTTTGTCCATCTACTTGTGGAAGGAGTGAATCTCCTTTGGGTAGGCAATGGAGATGGTAACTGCACACAGGTTCAAAATGAAGCAAGAATCCACTGAGTGACCAAATGTGCTGAAAATAAACATTTGTTTGGTGGGTCTTAATAGAGTTAGATTAACATACTGTAAATCTGTGAATACAGTTGTAATTGGGTCAGGAGTTTGGCATGAGAAACAGGAAAGTGTCTAAACATGCCTACAGTGACACCAGATCAAAAACACTCAGAGCAAGAACTGTAAAGAAAAAAGGGGCTTCCCTGAGAAGAAGGGTTAATGACACCCTGCCGGGAGTGCAGCGACGTGGCAGCCTGTTAGCTGGGTTTTGAGGACTCTGCTGGCTGAAGGCAGAGCTGAACCGGTGCAAATTGCTGTAATTCCCCTGCAGTTAATAGGGCTCCAGCAATTACCACTGCTCTCAGCCTGCCCTGAAAAATGACTGCAGCTCCAGTACTGCTGCAGCCGTGCTAAGCTGCCCGTGGTGATTGTACCCTTTCCTCTGCCCTAGGTGCCTGTAGCTACAGCTTTCCTCACACCAGCAGTGACACCCAGCAGGTCCTGTGGTGACCTGCCAGCGGAGGCAGAGGATGAGCTGGGACATAGCACTGGTAGCAGGGAAGGGTTGAGCCTGTGGGGCTGGCAGCAGCAGGGAGACAGGCATGATGATTATACATTGAACTGAAAATAGATTTGGGCTCCAGGACCCACCTACTGCCTCTTGTCGGCTGCAGCTAATCGAGGATTGTGTGACTGCCCACGTGGTAATGGGGACACTTAAACTGCTGTAAGCAGCTCTCTTCCCCACCTGTTTCCCACCCATGGGTGCTCATCTCTCTCCTGTCCCATGATGTTACAGTGTTAGAGCAGAGCTGTGTGAAGCCAAAGTGAAGGCATGGATTGTGGGCAAAGGCACTTTCCCAACTCTGAGCCTGCTAGGTCAGGTGGGATGTGGCAGCACATGGGCACCCAGCTTGGGCAGTTTGCTGCCATGCCAGACACTACCTGTGCTGCTGCGATGGCTTTTCCCAGACCACAGGGATGAGAGAACTAACATGATGCTTTTCTTTTTCTCAGGTGGAGCCAAAATGCTCAGTGCAAAACTGACTACAGACCAAACTGAACTATTTCTGGTTTAAGCTGAAAGAGATTTAAA
Source organism: Porphyrio hochstetteri (assembly GCA_020800305.1). NCBI lineage: Eukaryota > Metazoa > Chordata > Aves > Gruiformes > Rallidae > Porphyrio > Porphyrio hochstetteri. The sequence goes on along the minus strand of CM036915.1, from coordinate 5,739,781 downwards.
TGGTCTAACAACAGAAAAATCTTAGTCTAACTTGGAAAGAAACTGCATTCACCCTGGGCATGTGGCTGCAGAGACCTCGTGAAGCTCCAGTTACAGGTGAATTTTCAGCTTCTTTCCTCTTCCTGGGGCTGCTACGTTCCATCTCAGGGCAGAATCCTGCCTGTTAGTTCCCCTTCTAGAAACGGTGGTAGCACTTCAGACACAACGTGTATGAACACTGTGGTTATGAGGCTTCATTCACCTTTGGAAAGATCTTCTCTCTCGTTGCTGGTTCAAAATGAGACCAAAATTCCATGTTACAGCCTGAGCCCAGCTTAGCAGTCCTGGGTGAGAGCTGCCCCCACACACATGCAGAAGAGCAGTGGCACAAAACCCTGAGCTAGATCTGTTCATACCAATCTGATTTTTAGTTTTTCTCTTCAGGAAACAAATAAACTGAGTTTGTCAGGGCTGAAGATGAAATGCAGCGTGAGGTGAATCAGGTTATTTACTTACAGCAACCTGGACAGCATGCTGTTATTCCAGCTGTTGGTAGCACTTCAAAGCAGCCTCTTACTCCTGACTTGAGTTTTAAGGTATTGAGGAACAGATTGCTGAAGTATTACAGTTTATTGCTTCTTTGAAAGACGTTTGCAGCTTGTTTTCAGACCCCAAAATCTAATAGCAAGCACAGAAAAGGGTTTGTGTGGGTCTGAAAGAACCACAAAAACCAGGGAAGTTTGCATAGTTTCCCACATATGCCACAAACACAGATCAAGGCAAGCAAGAAAGCCTCCTGTGTTGGTGACAGAAGAAAAATTGCTGCCCTGCAGCAAAGTAGGCATAGCTCTGTTTACGTTGGCTGGAAGTATCTTGTACTCATCCTGGACTGCCATTCTGGCTTTCTCAAGATAATGCTGCTGTGAGACATTTAGCCAAGTAGATAATTGTGTTTATTGGCTCCATATTTACTACCATGCTGTATTTGACAAAGTTATGGCTGGCAGTGCCTTTAAACTGTGTTTCAATGGGTTTATCAGCTTGCAGTGTGAAGTATGAAGTCAGATACGTTATCACAAGTCTGCACTATCTCTAATCCAATTAATTACTGGAAAATGTGTTAAAATAATGACTTCTGACAAATTAAGGAGGAGAGTTTATGCTTATCTAGTTATAGGACAGCTTAATTTTAGTAAGGAATTTATTATTTGTTTTCCTCAACAGAAATGTGACAATGGAAAAACTGGTGTTTGCAGCTGCCCAGACGCCGGCACAAGGAGCGCTCCAGCGGTAAGCACTTTGCTTTGTTAAGCCTTTTAAGACAAATACTGCATTTGATCTCAGAAGTCAAAACCTCCTGCTGGCACAGCGTAGTCCAGGGAGACAGTAAAGTGTTTTCCCTGCCACAGCAGAATACAGCAGTGAGCACAGACACACAGCTAATGGAAACCAGCCCACAAGTAGGACTACAACTGGTGCTTGCTCTCTGTCTTTGGATGGGTGGGTGGGTTTTTTGTCCTCTGGTTCACTAGAACCAACTCCTGCTCTAAAAAGGGCTGGTGAATTGGGCAAGGATGTGTCCCTCCTGGGATGGATGGATGGACAGTGTCCAGTGCTGGGCAGGACAGCCAGCACAGCCACCCATCTGTGCCTGTGGGAAGCAGTGCCCTGCTGCAGAGAGCAAAGGGCTGCAGGGAAGTAACACTACAACTAACCAGGGACAGTTTCAGCCTCTCCAGCTATTGACCAAAGCACATGGCATAGAAATACTAGCAGGTACTGCATTCCCTCTTGCTGTGTTTTGACTTCTAGATGTGCTGAGGTCATCTAGGAAATCTCAAATTGAGTCACTCTTATGAACTAGAGTTTAGCTGAAGAGTGAGCTGCAGAGGGAAGTGGTGAGTTTGCCACAAGAAAGAAGGAACATTTAACTGTTAATACTCAAAAATAGTATATAAAACTTGCTTGCAAGTTACACTTTTTTTTCATAGTTCATGCTTTTGTGACTGGGTAAAGTAAAACACTGAGGAAAATTAAAACATACTGAGTCCAATGGATCCTGTTGCTGTGTTTAGTCCTATCTGGACACCAAAGTGTGCACGTGCAGCTCTGCTTTGCAAAGTGACCATGAAACCGCTTCAATGCCTTTTGGGTAACTGATTTGCATGTAAAGCAAATATTGCCTAATTACCTTTCCTGAAAGCTCTTTTATTCTGCTGTGTATTTTTGACAAGGAAAGTAAAACTATGTCTTACGTCATGTTTCTATAGCTCTGATTTTCTCCTCAAGGCTTTCAGTGGAGTCACTGACTGGGGCTGTAGCAATTCCTAGTGATGATGCAGCAGAAGGGGCAAAGTTTGGCTGCCAGCTCCCAGCTCTGTGAGCTTTGCAGTGCTGGCAGGAACAAAAAGCAGTAAAAACTTGCCTGTCACTGAAGTCAGCAGCTCTCACAATGAAAGCAAACAGGGGGCAAATCTGCTGAGTAAGAAGATGCCTTCCTACGTGGTAACTTTAGAAACCTAAGTCTGAACAGACAAAAACGAGCTTAGAAATCGCTGCCTGCAACCCCGGAGAACTGGGTAAAGCTGAAAATTAGCTTAAAGCTTTCTGTTCGAGACACCGGCCGGCGCAGGACCCGCTGCGGCCCTGGGGACGCAGGTTTGTTGGTGCTGTATGAGGGGGTCAGTGACAACCACTGATGAACAGGCGCTCCCTTGCTGACCAGTTCCTCCTCTCACGTTCAGTAGTGTGTAGGAAAGGCAGTTTCCACCTGCCTGTGGGGATGTTCAAGCAGGCCTGGGCGGTACTGCACCTGCATTTGGCACTGCAGGCTCCCCCTCACGGGGCTCGGGCCGGACCCCTCGCCCGGCTGGATGCCCCGTGGGGGCAGCTCTCGTTCTGCTACAGGCCTTTGGTAAAGCCAGGTCTGGGCGAGCACGCGTTTTGCAGATGCTCGCGGTGGCCAGTGCCCTGGGGAGAGGGACGGCGGAACACCGGAGCCGGGCCGGCTCGCGGCTGTCCCGGGGGCGGCGGTGGGGAAGTAATGCCGTCCGAGAGAGGCTCCGGGGTAGCGTCGGCGCTCACCCGAGCCGGCCGCCCCATCCCCTGTGTCCAGCGCAGATGGCGCCGAGGCTAGTCGACCCTCGTGCGCGGGGCCAGCAGGTCCCGCCGGCCGCCCTCGCCCGGGGTATTGTCCGCTGCGGCCCCCCGCCCCGCCCCGTCCAGCGGCGTCCCTCCCTCCGCCCCCCGCCCAGCCCGGCCCCTCGCCCCTCTCCTCCCCCTCGCCCCTCTCCTCCCCAAAGGCCAATGGAGACGAGATGCGGAGAGTAGGGCCGGGACGGGCGCGCCGGGGCCGCTCCGTCCGTCCCCTGTCTCCTCCCCTCGCCCGCTGACCGGTCTCTCTCGCGGCGGCCGGCGGGGCATGCCAGCCGCCTCCCGCTAAATGGCGCCGCTCCGCCGCCGGGCGCTGCTGCGGGCGCTGCTGTTCCCGCTGCTGATCCCGCTGCCAGGTAAGCCCGCCCGCCCCGCGCCCCGAAGGCTCATTGTCCGCCCGCGCCCCGGTCCCGGTCCCGGTCCCGTTCCGCCGCACGTGGTTGTATTTATCCGGCATCGGCAGGACCGGCCGGAGCGGGAACCGGCCGCGGCCCCGCGCTTTGTTCACAAGCGCCGCGACGGGGCGGGCGGCGCGAGGGGGCTCCCGGGCGCCCCGCCGGCAGGGGGCGCGAGCGGGCCGCGGGGCCTCGCTCCTGGAGGCGCGCGGCGGGTAGCTTCCCCGCCGCCACGTTAGGCGATGGGCGACCGTTAATTAGCCACGCGCTCGCGCGCTCCGGCGCGGGGGGGCTGTGAGGGCCGGGCGGCTCGGGCAGGCGGCGAGCACCGCCGGGCGGCTCGCGGTCCCTCCGCTCGCCCGCGCGGGGGTTTCGCTAATGATTCCTTGTAAAATTAGCCTTTTACGACTCGCCCCGCTCCGGCTCCTTTGGCAGGCTTGTAAAATTAGCGAGCGGCTCGGGCGCCCCGGCTCCCTGGGCGGCGCTGCCCCGGCAGCAGTAACGGTCGCACCTGTGTGGTAGACTCACCACGTCAGGGTTGGCGGCGGCACTGGGTCGGCTCCCCGTGCCCGCCGCCCGGCCGGTCCCGCGGGGTCGCCGATGCGTAGCTCACGTCGACGCCCGGCGGGTGTTTAAGGCTCTGGTTCTCCAGCTGCTTCACACAGTGCGCCTGGGTGTTTCGCGGCCTGGTGGCTTTGCCTCACCTGAAGTCGGTGCTGTAGTTTTGTCAGAGTTTTCTAAGTTTGGGGGCTGAGAGACCTGAGAGCCTGTAGCAGCGATAGCTGTGCCTCGTGCTGTGGGTTCAGCACGATCGCTCACTGCTCGTAAGTGCACTTGGTTAACTTGCCCGTCTGTGCTCACAGGCAAAATCTTTTTGTCTCCCTTAGGAGTGTGGTGCTTTAGTGAACTGTTTTTTGTGAAGGAGCCCCAGGACGTTACAGTCTCAAGGAAGGATCCAGTGGTTTTAGACTGCCAGGCCCGTGGTGAAGCTCCTATAACTATTACATGGCTGAAAAATGGAGGCAAAGTATCTGAAAATGAACGGATCTACGCTTTATCCAATGGTTCATTATATATCAGTGAGGTGGAAGGAAAGAAAGGAGAGCTGTCCGATGAAGGATTTTACCAGTGCTTAGCTCTGAACAAATATGGGGCCATTCTCAGTCAAAAAAGCCACCTCACGCTAGCAAGTAAGTTCCAGCTCTGCTTTATTCCTCTGCTCCTGACTGTGACAGCAATTCCCTGAACAGCACACAACAATCTATCACTTCGATTGTATACCTGAAAAGATAAAAGCAAAGAGCAAGTACATTTTCTGCAGAACCTTTGTTTCGTTTTAAATGCATAAAGATTATGAGCAAAACTTGTGGCGGTCCCTTTTTGAGTCTCTGATGTGGCAGGAACAGCCCAGCCACCTGTGAGATCTCTTGGGCAGTGGTGCCTTGTGGGGGTGGCTCATGGGGGTCACTGATCTCCAGAGCAGGTGGTGATGCAGAGCTGTGTTGGCAGCCTGCTACAGAAGTCCTGTGTCTTGTAAATCTGCCTGAACAGCACTTGAGAAACAAGGGTGGTCTACAAATCTGATAAAATTATTGTTCCTTGTTCAGTAGCTTGAGGTTGTGCTGTTGCCATTTTGGAGCAGGGCGGAACAATAATAGAGATGTCTGTCTTTGGAAGGGGAAAGACTTTCTGGGCAACCATGAAAGTTAAATTACCAAGCTGTTGCTTTTTTGACATGTGTGTTCAGCCAAACAGATGCAGGTCCTGTCCTTTTTGGAACTGCTTCAGGGTCCTCTGGAACCAACCGTAGGGGTCTGTTACATGGTTCCACTAGGAAGTGGGAGACACATTTTTAAAGTGACTCCCTACCACTGGATGAATGATGAAGGAAATAGCTGTGTGTAAGTGCTTTTAACAGTCTGACCCCAAGTGCGTGTTGCTGTTTTCCTAGCATCTTTAAATGTATTCCTCAAGAGATGTGTGTTAGGAACTGAGTGCCATACTTTTTCCATGCTAGTGCAGAGCTTTGCCAGTAGGCTGCGCCTACAACACTATCTCTTAACCTCTCCAAAGCACATGGAGTCATTTCAAAGAAAGGATAGCACATTTAAGTAGTCTTTTCACGTTCGCTCTATAATAGAACTGAACTGATGAACTTAATCCAATAGGAAAATGCTTCCTTTAACCTCCTCAACTCTGTTTTTAGCAAGTTGCACAAAACTGTGGTGTTGATGCAATTAATGTTCAGTTTCCATAGCAGTAAATGACAAGTTTTAGCAAGTTTTGTCTGAAGCTAGCTAATGCAATGGGTACATTAGCTTATGTTAAAAAACATATGGATGTTAACAGTTGTTAGTTCTGGTGTTCTCTCTGTGCTTCTGAACTGATTATACAAACTGTCCATAAGATACCCCAGGAAGGTGTGAAATACTTTATTCAGTGAGCTAGAGCATTGGGCAGTTGAAAACCTGCAGGTGGCTCCCAAGTAAGTGATGAGTTTTTCACATGCTGTAAGGTGCTGATCTGTGAACTCTGGATTTAAAAAACCTCGCTACTACTTACTTTGTATCATGGCATCTTGCTCACATACATCATTAATAGACCAAGCAGTTCTTGGATACTTCTGAAGAAATGATGAAAAATTAATTAATATTGTTGACATTTACTTTTACATTCTTAGATTTCAACACGTCAGTACCACGAATAAACTGACAGAAGAAAATCTTTCTTAAGAGGGTAGGAATTCTGTTGTTAATAAATATAAAGTAAAACAATGGCTGATGGATTCTGTGTGTAGGACTGTGGAAAGTTCAGTGCCATTTTAAATCAGACACATGGCAGGATAAGCTCTGTACTCAGTATTGGAGAACCAGAAGAGCACGAAGGACTATGTTATTGGGTAACAGTATCTGGTTTTGTTCAGACCATACTGAATTTATATAAATGTTTGTTTTTTCCATGCATATTATCTCACCAGAAAGATGATTTTTTTTTGATAGTGGCAGATTTTCACAGAGGAAGAGCTGTGAACCAGTAGATTGCATGCTGTGGAGTGAGACTCTTGTTTGGCAGCCTTTTTTTTTTTTCTTTCCCCATTCTTTTCTCTTTCTCCTCTCCCCTGTAAGAGTGTGACAAAAGGTTTCTTTTTCTTCTTTGAGTACTTGAAAGGTTTCCTATGGCTGTTGGAGAAAACTGGAAGAGATAGCGGATCCATAATGATCACAGTAGGTGTTGACTTAGCGATTAAGTGGTTAACTAGTGGCCAAACATGCAGTTATACTACGTAGCAGTTTTCTTTTCCAATTTGACCAGTTTCAGAATGTCATCTTTACTGTAAAGCTGTGAAATAAGGCACTAATTTGTAATGTTATATTTTTAACCCACCAAAACACGTGCAAAATTTGTTTTATAACTCCCTTTTATACTGTTTCTCTCTGCTATCATGAGTTGGTTGAACTTTGTGGATGTTTTCAGTGAAATTAATTAAAGTCTTGTGGGGAATTTTATAGGCTTATAATTTTGTTTAGAGGCAGTTGTCGGTGCTGCAAAGGCAAATTACTTTGTGGTCAGGGTACAGAAGGAACTATACATATTAAACAGGTGGAGAATAGGCATTAAATGGGCATTCTTTCTTTGGAGGAAAAAAAAGCAAATGCTCTCTTCAGTCTCTGGTAGCAGCAGGGTGCGAGGATGTTCTTTTACTTTGCTTGGTCAGAGCTTTTGCCAGTAAGCTTATCTTTTGCTTCGGGATTGTAATGTTTAGTGTTGCATTTGGAAATCAAAAACTTTAATCTGTCCAAGAGTTTAAGATTTGAACACACAAGGAGATCAGGTCTTGGTTTCTAAAGTTAGGAACTGGAAGCTGAAGGTTGCACTCTTGGCAAGAATTCCATTATTCATGTGCAAATTAAGAATTCACAGGGTTAAAAGGTTAGAAACTGGCCAGGATGAGGTTTACCCTTGTGATAAAGAGCAGATGACCCTCATTCATTGGCCAAAGCTTTCATGTAGCTCCTCTGCAAAGTTAGTGATTGCCATGAATTGTTCTTGAGGAATGCAGAAATTCAAATGTGAGCAGGCCTTTCCTTAAGTGTCACTATGGAGCCTTATCTCCTGAGCACATCAGAGTAGGTCTGCAGGGACAGGGTTCCTCCCCAGAGGCCCCAAGGCTTTGCTTTCCTGTTGTTCATCCATGCACAAAAGAATTTGACTAATTTAGGGCTTTTTTTCGGTGAGATCCCCCTACTTTTTTAAAGGAAGCTATGGGGCTGAGGTATTGCTTAGGTAAAAATAAATATTCGTTTCAGTACATGCTTGTAATTGCTTCCAAAGCAGCGTAATTGATGTGGTGGAGAGAGGGGTACGTTCCAGTGTGGTTCTTTGAAGGTAACACGTGGGGTTAAAATTAAAATGAAGAAGAGTGTGACTTACTCAAAATTCAACTTGTTGCTGCTGGTGCTACTAAGAGATGTCTTGTTTAACGAAATATAAAAGGAATGCAGACTGTGAAGCAGGTATAAGCACTTTTGGTACAACTTGAATCAGCAACAAATAAACAAGCCGAGATTTTTTTATGCCTGTGTTTTAACATTCCAACTATTTAACCAACGTTAAGTAAGATTTTTGTCTAAAAAGAAAGCTAGTCTTCCAATAGATAGTATTAAGAAAAAATTGAGAAGGTGGATTGTATTCTGAAGCCAGTAACATGGGCTTTGGGCAGTGATTGGACAGGATGTTCGTTATTTATTTCCTTTTCACAAAAAGTGGAAATTGAAGTCTTAAGGTGGTTGGATTGGGGTATCTGCAACTGGGTTGGAGCATTCCTAGATAACCCTTTCTCCTCTTGTAACTTGCCTGAATTGATTCTGCTCTTTGTGAATTACAGGAAACATAAGCCCAATTCTTCGTGTGCAGGTTTCTGCATTTCACAAGAGTGAAAGGTTATGCAAGCAGAAGGGTTCTGGGAACGTGCTCCTGGAGAGAAAGGAACTGTGTGCAGGCTGCAACTGCCGTTTGCGAAATGCAGGGCCTTTTACACTAGAGGCTGTGCTTTGTGGAGAGTGTAATTTTGCTTACCTGCTGTGGCAGCGACATGACTTCTGGTCCCAATAATTGGTTATATTTATGTTTTGATATCCTAATAATTTCTTTTGCTCTGCTTTTAAATATTTGTACTTAAGAGTGGATCCAGCTGAGCCTTATTCTGTACTCTGACAATCGTGTTTTCTTAGCAGTTCCAGCGGTTTGTTCCCATTTTGTGTTGTGCCCTTCCTTGTGTGGGCACAGCTGCATGTGTGGCTAACTGAACAGGGACCTGATCTGGGTTAAAATAATAGAATTAAAACAAAAGACTGTGTTTAACCCAAATGAGTTCCCTGATGCGGTTTGTCACAGAGCCACTCACAGCGATTGCACTGCCTTAACTGAGAGGAATGATGTGGAGCTGGGAAGGCTTAGTGGGGACAGAGGAAGGCTACTGAAACTTAGACTTGCAAAAATAAATGTTCATCAGACTACAGACTTTATGTTTGTAGGCAAAACATGTGTAGGCAAAAATTTTGCCCTTCTGCTACTATTTTAATTAATTGTAGTATCTTGCCTTAAATAAGGGATTAATAACTGTGATCTAACAATAGAGTTTTCATTTTGTGCGGAGTTTGTCAATTCAGGTATCTTCCAAACACATACAGAGCTCAAAGCTGTGTTTAATTATTTAAATAGTAATGGTGAGAGGAACAAATTCTGAATGGAAGGATCCAGTTGGTGGTAGAAGTGGTTTTTGACTGAGGTGGAAGTGAAATGGTGAATGGTTTTGTATTAAGAGATAGGAAAGCCTTAATGCTGTAGAACTGGTGTGATTGGAGATGGGTTGAAGAGCTTTTGTTTCAGGTTTTTATTAGTGCTGCCTTATCGCTTTGATTAGTTGATCTGAATGTCTTAAGAGGAGAATCTGTTTCGAAGCCGAGAGTGGCTGGTCTTGGGTGCATTTAAATTACAGTATTAAGGGGAGGACAGTCAGCAAATGTCACTTGATAATGGTTAAGAAGAGCAGGAAGATTTTTTTTGTTGCTGTTCTTTAACTGAGATGCACTGAAGAAGAAAACTGGGGAATATTTGCCTCCTTAACTCTGTTTCTTGTAGGGTTTTCCTCCAGAACCACCCCAGATGACTTTTGACCTGAACTACTACAACAACTACTTCACCAAAGAAGTTGCTAATATCTTTTTAAGTCATAGCCAGTAGCTACCTTTTTTTTCCTCTTCTCTCCCCTACCCCCCGCATGAGGGCAATCCCTATTCTTTCAGCAGTGACTGGGTCTGCACTTTTAAGAGCTCTTCAACAGACTAAGCGATGGGCGTTTATATTGTTGCCAGGACAAAAAATGAATGAAACTTAGTGCACATGGACAGTTTTTTGTTTCCACTGCCAGGATACTAGAGAAGTAGGCTTCTATAAGGTTTTTTCAACACCTCCGTTTGAAATTTGTGTCAAGCATAATACCAAATGAAGGCATTTATTTCATGCCCTTGCTTTTCCTCCTAGCTAGTAAGGCCAAAGCTGTCACAGATTTTACTAGTTTTTGTCACTGTAACTTTATAATGTATAAAGTTTTTACCAGCTTCTTTTTTAAAGGAATGCTCGGTCTTACTGGCAGTGTACTCTGCAGCTCATAAAACTTTCACCTATGTGAGAAATGTTGAAGGAAAACATGGTACCATGCTAGAAGCTGTTCAGAGCTCTGCCTAAAGGCACTCAGTTCTTACCTGGTGCAAGTTCTGTGTGTGATATGTGCACTAAACTATTGTGACTTTGCAGCAGCAAAGGATGCTGTTCTGTTCTTGTAGTGTGGTACTCCCCCCACTGCTCCTTTTCTTCCCCCTCCCTCTCTCTGTATTTCTTGGTGTAGAAATTGTTGAAAGGGCATTCAGTAAGGCCCCCTTTTGTCAGCCAGCTCTGATTATCCTAAAGAAAAGGATCTCACTCTGAGCAGTTGTTTGCCTAGAGACTTCTTGTCACGTCTTCACAATTTAACAGCTGTGGCTATTGATGGTGTGCAGAACAATTTAAGACAATGACAAAAGAGAATCTTGGAGGAAGAATTTAAAAATTACTAAGCATTTTCCTACAGAAATATGGTCATTTTCATTGTTGGACAAATTTCTGCTTAGTTTTTGTGTGTTTTCCTCATGATTTCATATTTTTCCACATCTTATCTCCATAATTGTGGACATAATCTTTTGTTTAGTTTTGCATTGTTTTTTTTTGTTTCATCAATAGGCCCAGCTGTTAAATTGGGATTGATTACTTCCAGTCTTTATAACTGGTAATCACCACCTAAGTGAAAAAGTAATCAACAATGTCAGGTCTCCACATTTTGTTGAGTAAGTGTAGGTTGTATGGTCAACATTAGTTACTGGGGTCAACATCTATGTAGCTTTTTAGCAGCAGCATTTTAAGCAGCCTCTACATTTTAAAGTTGATTGTCTCTGCAATTGAGTTAGAGGAGAAAAAAACCCCACTGCACTACTGGATTGGTGTTGGGAGTTAGAAATCCATCTGGCAGCCTTCCAAAACCTACATCTATAATGGAAACATTTTTTTGTGTGTATGGATGAAATTGTGACTTTTTTAATAGATGGAGGTGAACAGCAGACCTAGATGGTTGTGAAACTAGGACTGATTTTGTGAAATTATTGTAGCCTCCTCTTCTGTGTTTTTGTTTTTTTTTTTTTCTTTTCCCCTGTATGTAGAAGTTTTGGAGGGAGATGGCCTTCCTAATATCTTAGAGGAGAATGTAAATAAGCAGTACTAGACAGATTTTCTTTACTGCTTTTACTTTGTTTTGTAATTTTTAACAGTAATTCTGGTTGTGGGTGTTTAGGTTTTTTTAGTTGAATTTGATCTCATTAGGTGAGTGGATGTTCTTTTTCTTTTTAATGGCATGAACATTCATAAAGACAAAATAAACCATGTGGCATCTGGATAGTACAGTTATGTCGAGGCCCTGTTCCAAAGTGGTTCTCAGTTGCCTGTCTCTGTTGGGCTCCTGATAGGAGATCCTGTCTCAACAGTGCATCTGCAGTTTAGGGGAATAGGATTTAGGTATCACTTCCCCCAGATGCACATAGGTCTGTGGTGTGTTCGTGAAGGTCAGTTAGACTCTTATCATTACCCAAAATGACAGAATGTGCAATCTTTGTATTTTATGGGGTAAAAATTTCAGAATGGCCAAGTATTTCTGTGCCACTAAACAGCTTTTAAAAGTCCTGCTGTCCTGCCTGAGTTTGGCTAATGGGAAAACTGTAAGTCAAGCTTGAGGAAGTTATGTTTGCTTCTGGCCCAAACACTTCACTGCAGCAATTGTGATAGTATTCAGTGAGAACCTTCTTATTTACTGGAAGCAGTAGAATGTAATGTGAGAAATTAAATACGGAAAATAAACATGTTATAAAAGATAGGAATGCTGACAACAAGCTTTATATCCAAAACTATGATCAGAATTTAATCATTAATATGAGCAGAAGTTGCAATATATGAAGATAATACATCACCATTTCTGGAAGGGCTACTGGGGATGCAGCTACTGGGGAGAGGGAAAGTCATCAAGAAGTACAGTTATTTAATCTTGTGTAATTGTGGATCTTACATTTATACTTGTACAAACTGATTTCCTCTTCTGACTGGAGTATTAAGAATAGCCACTTACTCCAATGAATTATTTGAAAATGATCTTACGAAGTTGACAAAGTTTTAAGGAAAGCAATGACTTTTGGAATGTGAAATAAATGGAAGTGCACCGATGGCAAAGTTCTAGCAAAACTGAGAACAGACAAGAACTTTTGTATAAAACTAGAAAACAGCTAGAAAACTCATTAAGTAGAGTTTCTTGAGATCATGAGCATGGACGCTTGCGAGGCTCACAGAACATGGGATATGCTCTGTCCCAGCTCCTTCTAAAAACCTGTTCTTAGTAAGTTTGTTAATACAGAAAAAGAGCAGGATGGACGAAGGTGCCACCTGTATTTTACATCTCTGTGTTTCTAGGGGCTTAGATGGATGAAAAAGTCATAGATCATCTTGAGAAATGAAAAGAAATGCTTATTTAATGTTTTCACCAGGGATATTACTTCTTTTCACTAAATCTGGGCATTGGTTTAAAATAATGAATGTACAAGAAACAGCCAGGTTGTGTAATTTTACTTTATGTAATGTAAACCAGGGAATTATTTGTCTAAAAAATAAAAGAAAAAAGCAAAGAAAAATTGAAAAACCAAGAATCCAAAGTCTGCAAAAATGTTTAATAATCTGCAAGTGTGGAAGTCCTGCCTTTAGATACCTCAATAGACACTAAACCATTCTCTCAGTGACCACTTTTAAGGAACATTGCTACATGAGAAAAAAAACCACTGAGCTATCTGCTCAGTTAAGTCAGTATAAAAAAAAAATCTCAGCATCCTCTTCTGTAGACAAGAACGACACTTTTCCTCTCAAGACCTTACACTGCTATTTTAGCAGTTTTTTCAATGGTAGAATACTACTGAAAAAATGACATCTTCAGCCTTTGACAAGAACTGTGTTTGAAAGTGGCACCTGCCAGAATACCCCAGTAAAATTTTTCTGAACAGCTAGGCGTAAGGCTGTTGATGTTTCTGAGTTACGACAAATCTGTTGTGAAGAGCATGTTTTAACTGCAGAGAGGGTGTTTGATATCCTTTCCCATCTATGGAATCTTGGGAAGAAAACTACTTAGGTACTGGCTGATACAAAGGAACTGGGGCTAAAACAGGGTTTGTCTCAAAGTATTGCAGTTCACTAAATCTGTATTAAGATGTGGAACAACTTTGCCAAGCCCTTGTTTAAGTAAATGTTGGAATGGGCCACAGGTTCTATTCTGTGCAAGTTTCCTGCTCTGCCCCAAATTGGCAGATTTTTCTGAATCCCAGCTTTAGGTGGGATGAATACAGTATTTTTAGAAAGAAATGTGTGTGTGTCTAGCCACAGGCCACCCTGAGTGGTATATTGATGACAAAACAGCAAAATGTACCTTCTCCTAGATTTCTAGCTTCAGAACATGCTAAGACTATGATTCTGAATGTAATAATAATCGATTGGATGTGTATTAGAAATTTGCTTTTTAGCTCTGATCTGCAGAAGCTTCATTTTGAAATTATTTGTGTACGAGACAGTTTTGAAAGAAGCAATCGCCTGATGGACCAGGGCTGAGGTGTACGGAAAAGTTATTACAAGCATTAAGCATGTCATCTGGTGTTCTTGTAATACATACCTGGGGGGCAGTTAAACTAAGTCTTTACAGCTTGTGATGTATATCATGTGTATAGCGATGCATGAATGGTGGAAACTGGAGGGGCTTCTGTGAACAGAAGCAACTCTGCATCTTCATATTTGATTCTTGGCATCTTCTGATAATCCTGTTCACACTGATCTACTGAAATAAAAACAATGTAATCAGAATTTCTCATGCAAACCCCTCATGTATTAATGCTATCACTGGCAAATTGATAGAATTATAACAGTATAAAAAATGTTGGAGTTCTAATTGATCAGTGAAATTTTACTAGCTCATCTTTGGACAACCTGATAGATTCACATAACTCACTTTCAAAATCTTTAATTACACCTAAGATCTTTCTGAATCTTTCAGTCAAGAGCAGTATGACATTTGTGGTTTTTTTCTTAATTTCTTTTTTGCTCTCCTTTGAGTTATTTCAGATTAAAGACGAAACAAGATAAAATAGGATTAGAAAAATAATTTACTCTTCTATGTCTCTTCAACCTTTGAAGTAGCAATCATCGGTCAGCCTTCTCCCACTAAAATTACAAAGTGGGATTGTCAGCTCTTTTAAGCTTTATTGAGAGACACTCACTTGTACACCTTAAAACAGAGAGGAAAAACCATCAAATTGAAAATCTTTTAATTAATTTATTGGTCTTGTTCTACTATTTAAAATTTACATAATTTGTGTCGTCTCCCATGTTCCCACTCTTTTATGTTCCTCATGTCAGTTGAAGGCTGTTTTTGCTGCATGGTGGGGTGGGGTTTTTTTCCTCATTTTCTCCTTGTAAATTGTCACATGTATGCTCTATCACTGTTTTGGATTTGCAAAACTGCTTCTGGTGACCCCCTGTTTCTTAGTGCTGTCTGATGACTGGAAGGAGGTACTGTTTTCCAGTAGAGCTTATTTTCACAGCTGTGGCAGAGGAAGGGAAGTGTCATAAGATACTTTGAGGTCAGTTTTGACCCCAAATTTAGTTGAAGTAAAAATGATTTGACAGAAGTGTAATATCTTGTCTAAAGTGGCCTGGCTGTCACTTAAAAATCAGGTAATAATTATGATTAAGGTAAAGCTGTTTTGATAGCCATTACAATGTACAATTAAAACAGTTCAGTGTTACACTGTATTGATTTTTGTTTTACAGCTTGTTACAACTGGAAGTTATCAAATAAGCCATTATCTTTTCAAAGAAAATTTAAAATTAATCTTAAGGTCTTTGAACTTGCAGAACAGGGTTTTTTTGCTTAATCCTGCTTATACTATCATCAACATATTGATAATTGTTTAGGTAGCTTATCAGCAAATTAACTAGTGTAAGTTGTTAAATTACCTTTTCACTGTCCACATCAAGATCTTTAGTAAACCTCTAATAACTGTAGCATGTGCCTCAGGCAGAGCTGTGCATTAAGTATGTTCTTTGTAAAGAGAATTCATTGACTTTATGAAGCCATTGACAGACATTTATCATTTTGTTCATTAAACTTGTCTGTGACATCCGGCAAATTGATGTTAACTGGAAATATTCTCTGGGAGCTCTGGCATGACTTATTTTGCCTGAGGAGAGAAACTTTGTACATAGTGTGTCCCGAATTACATGGGTGAAACTTCCTTCCCCCAAAAGCGTAAGCGAGCATATGACCAGCTCTTTTTTTCATCTTGCTTTTAATGCTTATTTATGCAAACAGCCCTGTGGCCCACAGTTTGCAAGCAGATTTATCATTGATCTTCAATAGAGGTTGTAAGTGGATACTCCTCTTATTTGTTCAGCCAGTCTGTGCAGCTGAAGGCAGTTCAATTTTATCACGAAACTCTTGTCAAAATGATCATAATACAAATCCTGTGCTGTGCTCAGGGGCTCATGGAACTGGCACATCTGAGTTTGTATTCGGATGTAGTAGCCTATGCTCTCAAAATCAGAATTTATTTAAGAATTGGAGACATATTTGGGTATAGTGATTGTTTTGCTTTGGTTTTGTTTCTCATTAGATTTTTTGTTTGTTTTCTTAAGCTGGGCGATTTTCTTTTTTTTCTTTTTTTCTTTTTAAGGGTATGAACTTTATTTCTAGCAATAATTATGTTTTCTAGGGTTTGGAATTCTTGCATATACTAAACATTAGAAAAGGTAAGCATTGATACAGTGTACAAGAAATTAATTATAGAACTGTTGGTAGCATTGATGGGAGTTTTGTGATATTCCCAGCACATGGCATTTAGTACTTGTTTTTAATGGTCATCGCTTTTACCTGATGTTGCTTATGGCTGATAAAACACATGGTAGATGACCAAATGTTTTGTTCTAAGCCTTTGTAATATACATGGTAGAGCAGTGCTTCATTTGGTCTTTTCAACTTACTGTGTTTGGAATGATGTACGATATCTCATTCACTCTGCTCTTGAGCACCCAGTGTGGAAAAAAAAAAGTAGGCACTTTTAACACTTGCCTGTTTGATTCCTGTGGGTATAATAGTGGCAGAGGCTGTTAATAGGATATCTGCCCACCTGCTAGTGTTCCTGTTGTGCTACCTGAATCCAACTGTATCAGGGATCTTTCAAACAGGAATGAATGTACTTACAAATTGTGGCATAACTGACTAAAATATTTATTAATGGGTCAAAGATAATGTTCAGATTGTAAAACCTTCAAAAAATGGAATATAAAAAAAATTACATTAATTTTTTTCTTCTGAGAGAAAGACTAGAGCAGTTGGCTCTTTAAAATATATTGTGTCTCACTACATAATAGTTCACTGGATTAAATGAATGTATTGATTTTTGGTTCTTTACTGACACACATTTATGAGCAGTTTCTTTGGCACCATGGCCACATGTCAAAGGTCATAACTTTCCTTCACTGTGGAAGAATAAAAGCTTTCAGATGGTGAATCCCTGAAATCCACACAGTGCTTTATTACCCCTCCCCCAATATAATTACTGTTTTTGCATGACTTTTTTTGTTATCATTGTTTACTTATTTTAAATATATGTACACTAGACAAAAACCCTATTCTTATCTGTCATCACTGCAGGAAACTATTTCTCTGCATAAAGGGTGACATATCTAATCTGCTAATAGGTATATCATGAGATATATAGAATATTGGGCTCTTTTATGGTCAGGGATTTTATTTTAAATGGTTAATTTTAAGAAAATAATAAACATACCTCATGAATTTTATTACGCTTCAGTTTAGAAATGATATTTCTTTCTTTAGAGCCATGTCAAAGGCACCAGAGGTGATACTGGAATATCCAACTGAGAGAATGAAGCACGTGTAAAATACGTGTGTTGTGTTTAGATGAAAGTTTATAATGTTGACATTTACTTTAATGCCCTTCATTAGTAGCAGCCTGTGGGACTTTTTGTGTGTAGTAGATCTGAAAGCCCACTAATGACATAAATATGAAGCTATAAATAAAGAAACTGCAATGGAATATAAAGAAGTTCAACCAGTGCACTAGTTTGCAGAAAGAGAACGATAAATCACGCTTCAAACATAAAGTGGCTGACACTAGTTCTGAAAGTTTGGAAATGTATATTAGGATGCAGCCAGGGCCATATCCCTTGTGTAGTCTGCGGTGCTCATCTGGCAGATAAAATAGGTGGTGGTTGGTTTGTTGGTTTGGTTTTTTTTTTGCTAGGTAGCTCTCTAATGTGGTTAGCTGTGATTGGAATTGGTTTACTGTGTAATCTGACATTTGCTAGAGCTGGCTGGAGGTAAGTGCATAAAAGTTGTGGGGATTTGGGACTCTTTTTGTCTTCACTTTTTAACAGCAGCTAACTGGTAGATTAGCTCTGACCATCTCAAGAAACAGCAGTGTGAAGATAACTTCACTTAGGTGTTTTTGTTGATTTTAAAATCAAAATATGGATGCACATTAGCTAAGGTGAAACGGATTTGAATTGGTAGATGACCCTGGCTGTAGCAGGTCTGTTTCTGAAGGAATAGCAGACCCTAGAGTTCTATCAATGGAGAAAAACACCCATGATTTTTCTGAGAAGGTGGAGTAAGTCTTCCCATCATCCACCCCAGGAAAGAGAATTGGGTGTCAAACTTCAATTTGTTGATGCTTTAATCATGACTTTAAAAAATACTGGCGGTAGACTTTTTTCTGCTCTGTTGTTTTGTGCAAATGATCTCATTCAAAGGGGGATGGTGGCGCTCTGCCCTTAGATTTATGTAATATTTATTGAATGTTTATATTGCAGGACTGTAGTTGATAAGTTTCTGATGTGTTAACCCTTTGGATAGAAATTTGTCATGTCAGTATCCATCTCTTTGTGCTTTTTAAAAATACAGTATATTTCTAGAGGACTCTTTATCCTGTTCCCTACAACAAATCTAAGATGAAACTGCTTTTTCTGTATTTTTGCTTTTCATTAGGATGGCATGGGAATGTCTACTGAGGGAGCAGACACATAGTATTTGTTGGGGAAGTGTTCTTTGTGTCTGGGAGTAGCTTTTGCTGTTACAAATATATTTGCAAATTTTGTTGTCCTCTAAGTTTTTGGGGGAAAATCTTGAACTTTTTTTTTTGGCTGTATGTTGAGCACAGACTTGTTCATCCTGACCAGCAAAAGACATAGAAGTTGCTTGTGCAGAGATTGCTTGTGAATGCTGAGCTGGACTTTCCCTCTAAGCAGTCCTAAGCAGCTGTGGACTTGCCTTTTTTTTTCTGTTCTGAATTAATGAGGAGCTAAAGTGTGATCTAACACTGCCTGGAGAAACCAGCTGGGATTGAAAGCTGCAGTAAGTGAAAACAATGGTCTAATTACCTATAGAGGAAGTTTGGGAGGGGAAGTGGATGAGGTAGAGGTGTGAGTGGTCTCATGTGTCTAGAGGTCAGGAAGGGGAAGAGAAATGCATTTGGGGGAAGCTGCTAGTAGTAAGGAAAAGCTTGTGGAGTGAGGGAGGCCTGGGTTTGGCTTGGGAGATGAACATGGGTACAGTTTGGGAGTGGGAGAGCGGTAAGGGACTGGCAAAGACTGACTTGAGAGTGTGCCCATCAGAGCAGCTGCTCTTCCAGGACATGGAATGTGTGCCCAAGAGTCCTGGACTTCCCTTGGGAACTTCAGAAAGTCAAGAATAACCTCCCAGTCAGGGGAGCTTTGCAGGATTTGAATTGCAGCATTGCTTTGGCCAGAAGCTTCTACAATATGTGAGACAAGTCAGCTTGTCCCTACTTCTCATGGGAAGTCTGTCATTAGGTGTTTCTTTTGTTTTTGGTGTTTGATACGAGGTTCTGAGATTTGATCAGTTGGAGATGTAGTGAGTTGGGGGAGCTGTGGTTGCCACACATGGAATGCTGTGAAGGATCAGTGTCTTATCTTGGGTACCTAAATGCAGTGAATATTTTGGAATATCATCCAACTGTTTGCCCATACCCAAGAGTAAAATTAAAATAATAATAGAATGTCATCTTGAGGTGGTGTGAGAGTAGATAGATTAACATTTGTGAAAAACTGTAGTGCAGGCAGAGCCCTGCAGAAAAGGCCATAGGGAAGTTAATAACTGTCTACAGGGCAGTGCTTAATAGAGTGTAATAAATAAGGAATGAGGCCATACACTAAAGAGAGAAAACAAAATATTGAATAGATGCTCATTATGTGAGCACCATTCATTTGGTGCTGTGAATAGTGGGGGAAGTGTGATTGTGCAGTTGGATTGTTTCCTAAAGCATGTATATAAACAGAGCAAATCAGTTGCATCAGCAGCTTAATTTCTTCAGTTCCCTAACGTCTGAGCAATTTTCATCTTGTGTGTGTTTACAGCTATAAGGAAGAGGCAGATATAATGAATTCTGTGTGGGAATATTTAGAGGTTAGCTTCATTTATCTAATGTTGTATGTAATGCAGTAAAAAAATGTAGTAAATATAGTTGAAAATATTAGCCTTTTATATAGGCAAGGTGTCAGGAAAAAGGCTCATACTGGAGGGGGGTGAGGGGGAGGTTACTGAGGTGAACTTACTTAACTTGTCTCGAAAGTTATCAGAAATTTTTGATTCAGCCAAAACGTGGGCTGGGATCTAAGCATGTATTTAGCAATAGCTTTAACTTGATAATAGTAAACCCTGGATAATTTATATATGTATATATGTAAAAAGACTTACTAACCATTGAAGATACTGTAGAGGTCTGCAGTAACATCTATAAACCTATTAGTTTATGCTCTTATAAACTATACTACTAACTTGGGAACCATTTTAGCACAGTACTAACAAAGCCCACATTTAATTTATAGTTTTGACTAAGCTTAAGCTTGTGTGTGGACAGGGCTTAGGTAAGTGCCCACCTGTACACTGTCTGGTGTTTGTCAGTGCAACATTTAGTTTCTCTGTGGCCTGACTGTGAGGAAATTTACACTGGTTTATTGCCAGTGTAGAGGAGAAGAACTTTTTCTTCTGTTTCGTGCTATTGGGTAAGCACCAGGGAGGACTGAGGGCTCCAGTGCTGCAGAGGAGTTAGCACCTGTGGGTTTCACCTCCTTTATCTGGAGGTATTTACTCCAGCTTAGAGAACCATCTACTTGTTAGGCTACAGGTCTTCTCTTTAGCCAGAGGGCGGTTTTCTAGAAATACAGTCCAGCAGTCATGACTAGAGAAAAGCCCTGATACTCTTTATTCTTTTTCCTGACACATTTATGCAAAGGCTGTCTAATGCAGTGAAGTATTCAACACTCTGTGCCTTCAGCACAAGGTATGCACCTGGATCCTGTGGAGGATCTGGCCGTTTGTATGACAGGACCTTCTTTCTCTGAGAATTTTTTTTTACAGGCATGTTCAGAAGCTAGAATGATGAGGAAATGTAAAGCATTATTTGTCCTTATTTTAATTGTTCCTTTCCTCAGTATTTAGTTGCTGTTGTGTTTGCCATTGTCTTGCGTTTACCTAAATAATGGTTGCCTGGCCTTTCACAAACTTGTGAAGAGGAAAGATGGTGACCACCTGAAACAATAATATCTGGGGCAGAATAGCCTGAGAACTTTAAATAACCAAAGGGGACTGTTTCCAAGGCAGCTAAGTGACCTTTGGATCCCAGAAGCAGGCTATTCATAGAGGCGAAGCCTTTGTCCTGCTTTGACCAGTGGTCAGTGAACTCTGGCAGGCCCCTCGGCTCACCATCTTGGCCCTAGACTAGCAGCTGGTGATTGATTCATTTAACTGTCCAGATTCACATTCTTCCGTCAAGGACTTGTCAAGGAAGAAAAAGGTTCTATGGAGGGCTATTCATTTTACTAAAAGGAAAGGGATGCATTATATGATTGAGTGGATTACTTTTGGGTCAGAAGAGTTCCTGCATTGCTCTGTTTTAATTCGGCCTTCAATCAAAGAGAGATTTAGTTTATCAGCACAGTGTGGTGCTCATGAAGAGGGAACAGATCGCTTCAATTCCATCAGTGCAATAGGGCTGTTTTGTGGGGTTGTTTTGTTGTTCTTTCTCCCTCAATTCTATGATTCATCCCCCCCTTATTTTTTGCTAACAAATCTATATTTTTTGATTAGCTGATATGTCAGAGAATTAATAATATTTATTTCTATTAATATAACACTTTATTGCGTATGACATTTGAATGTTAGTGCTCCTGTTACATCTCATATGGCATTAAGTCATTCAGAAAAGCCTAGACTAAGTAAAAGATTTTTATATTCAGTCACCATTTTCACCTTTTGAAGGAAAGTTTGTGGTACAAATTTTCTAGATGCACAAGAGTGCTATTTGTCCATTTGTCTGATGGTTTAGAATCCCCTTTTCAAAACAAGATGAAGGCTTTCTCATGCTTTATGACACTTGAGTCGCGTTTTAAATTTTTTAAATAATTCATCCAAACCCCAAGTTTGAGTTGCATTAGGGAGGTGTGCTTCCTCTTCTTTGTGTTGCCAGGCTCTTCTGTCCATCCTCCCTTCAGCTGGGCTGTGTTCCCTTAGCATTAGGATTCTTTTACTGATCCTCTTCATGAAGTTGAGACAGAACGTTTTTACTTAGCTCCTTCCACTGGAAATAACAGGCATTAAAGAGCAGATCCTACCAGTTAACCTCCTTTCTCTGTTTGAATGAACATGATGAGCTGCAGCATATGAAATATGACCTTCAAGTTTCTTTACTCCGCTCTCATAAGCTACATATTGTTTTGATTTGGCTTATTGAGCACATTATGAGGGATTTCTGATTGGCTTCAGGCCAAGGTGTTACACTTCTGCTGATGGAAGCACAAGTGTATAGTTAGAAGAAAATTCAGTGAGTCTTGGTCTGTTGTATTCTTTCCTTTTTGTATTTGTTGAGATGAACGAGTGGCTTAACTATCTTAAGAGCACAAGAGAGGAAGGAAGCCTGAGAGAATCATAACTTCGCTTAACTCCTTCCTGTTAATACACCTCTACTTAAGTGTCAGAAACCTGGGATAAATACAGCACTAGTTTGGTTGTGTGCTGCCTTTCATGGAGGCCTGGTGGTTATTCTTTTCATGCCTGCATTTGTGTTTCCTGGGGATCAGTCCCCTTTCTGAGCTTGCTTGTTTCAGGATGGACCATGGTGTCTGAGGTAGTGGTACTGGCTTCTTTGTGCTCCCAGTGAGACTTCCCTCGGCAACCCAGGAAAATGGGTTGTCGCTGTGTATTAGAGAACATAAGTAATCTAATAACCAGAGGTATTACCTACTTATTAGAGCATGGTTATTTGCTTGTACTATGACTGGAAAAACTGGAAATGCAATTACTGCCTCCTACCCTAGCAGTCAACAGCCATAGCAAGGTGACTTCCTCTTTTTTTTTCCATGTTTCTTCTGTTTGCCTTTGATATGAGGGGTTTTGATGCATTCAGGATAATTTTGCAGGATATTTTCCAGATATGTAAGGGAGTGAGAGAAATATACTTGGGGAAAAATACAGGGATTTCTATGACATTGAAGGCAATATGATTTTTATCTGGAAGCCACTCTTCTGATTTGGTTTATGTGAAAAAGCAAGAGTTGCTAGCTCTTTCCCCTTCCCTACCTCCAGAAGTTTTCAGATAAACATCCAATTAGAGGATTTAAGTAACTTCAGTAATTGAGCAGTACTAACAATGCCTTTTGTCATTTGGGTTTTATTGTGTGTGTGAAGTTTGTTTCAGTTTTCAATCTCTGCTGCTCTCAAGCTTTAAGACATTCAGAATTTTGCTGTTAGTTCCTATGTTGCGTTGGAAGACTGGGAAGAGATCTCTGGGCTGTGTAATGCATGCAGTAGGGGGGCATTTGGTGACAGGGGAATGAGCTGCAGGCATATGTCCCTTGAGAGTGGAGGTATCTCTCCTTTCCCCATGGGAATGCTGCATTGTTGACATTTGGAGAGAGGGTTGTAGGGCTTGAATTCCCAGTTCAGGAATTCCTCAGGGTTTGACGTGGAATCATATCTTTCATCCTAGGATGCTCATTTTGAAACACTGTAAGCAAAAAATGGAGAGTGCTCCTGTCTCTCGGGGATGGCGTTTCTGAGTGTCAGACTTCCTGCACCGCCATATCAGCTTACGCTCATTCATATGTGGATGGTGTCAGTTTGCCACTGTATGAAATGAAACCTCTTCCTCTGCCTCCCCCCAGATGTGAGGGAAGGGGCAGTGGTGGGCGGCGCAGCAGAGGAATGTGTGGGGCCCCGCTCCTGTCCTGGGATGTGCTTTGCAGTGCTTCCTCTGATTGATGAGCTGGGCAGGGTGAGGTGAAGAGCGGGTATTGCATTCTGCTTAGGGTGGTGTTTTATTTTAGCCAGGAATAGCATTATGTTTATTTTCAGAGGCACATGGCTGATAAATAGAGGCCTTACCCTTCAGCTGGCATCTGCAGTGAAATTCATTGATCAGAATGGGGAAGCTTTAGCGCTTTTCTGTGTTGCCCTGAGTGATTATTACTTTTTTGTTCTTCATTTTGGCATTATTTGAGGTACCTTAGATTTAAAAAATTTTTTTTTTGGATGCCAAATTAGGATAGTTGTGAAGGAATACATCTTTTGCACAATACTGTTTGTAAAGTGCAAAATTGTACTAGATGTACCCAGTGCAACAGTTGGGCTATTAAGCAGAACTAATTCTTCACAGAATGGCAACAACTCCAATGAAAGGCATCTGTAGGACTGGGAATAGATACTAGAAGGCCACCACTTGGCAAACTGCTGAAGGAAAGCAGCCCTTGCATGGGAGAAAGTGGTGTGTTGTTCTGAATGCATACAGCCACACAAGTAGAACAGCTTTGAAGCTGCTTAGTGTGGCTTACAGTGTGCTTTTTCTGTGCTATTTCTTACATTTCTTGTCTGCAGAAGAACAGAGGGGAATTGCTTGATAAGTGCATTAGCATTTATTGTGCACTTCTGTGACCACACACTGCTGCCTGGATGATAGATAGACTGAGAAGGGAAAACCCCAGCTGGGATACCTTCAGAAGTGAAAAGATTAAATCTCTCATGCTTGTTTACATGATTCGGTAGGGTATGTCAGTTAAACCATCAATAATCTGTTGAATATATAGAACTACATATTTCTAACCCTCAATCTTTTATTTCCTCTAAAACAGTGCTAGTGATAACTCCTAAGGTGGTACGTGTGCCTGGTGTCATTGGCAAAGATGGGAATGGTGTATATTTTGCCACTTAGTAAATGATTGTGGTGCAGTAAAGCAATATGTGTGGTTATGTGGATAGCTTGCACATAGCTGGAAGAGGTGGAAAGCACCATTGCTGCAATATCATTAGCTGCTTTGATCAAGGTAAAATAGAAAAACTTAGGTGTATTCTCCCATGCTGTCTTCCTTCCCAGATGGGGAGTTTTGATGTGTGCTCCTGCGTTGCAATTCTCTTGGGTTGTCACCTGAGCATGGCTTTTAAGGGCACCTGACGGGACAGAGAACAGTGAAATAAGGTGCTTATGGGTTGGAAGTGTGTCAGGATCACATTGGTGCTGCCTGGGATCCCAGTTCATTGTCACAGCTATGTTAGTATGTCATGAATAGCAAGCTGTGTGTCTCTTCCAGTGGTTAGAAGAAGTGAGGGGAAAACAGTACAGTCTAATACTTACCCTGTCAAATTGTACTTTTCTGTACCTGCATACTTGTTTTCTGCATTTAAGAGAACTTTTTGAAGGGTAATTATCCACTTCTGAGAGGCCAATTTTCTTTGACTTTTTTCTTAACATACAGCTGACATACTAGTTACGAACTCTTTCTGTTGCTAAGGTTAACACTTCACAAATTTTAGTCAACGTATGTTGCATCTTTAAGTACAATGTATCCTGAGAGGAAATGATTGGTTTTATACTTGAAAAAATGGATCAGTATCATAGAGACTCCTGCTTTGTTGTGATTATTATATTAATTTTGACTTCACAGTTTTACCCAAGAAGGAGAGCTTAGATAGGCAGACACATGTTTAAGTGTTGGGAGTCTGGTGTGCCCTGTGATGTGTCCTGGAAACAAATATTTGCAGGGCTGCGAGCTTCTGAGACAATAGCTAAATGGCAACAGTAAGTAAGGCTTGCTTCTGCCTTCAGTGATGTCCATGTGTTGGGCATCACTGTGAAGGAGTTGCATTTCCAAAACTGCCTCCCCAAAGGGAGGCTGTTACAGAACCACAGGTCTCACTTGTTCTTTTTTTCATGTTGTTTTTTTCTCTGGAACAGTCAAAGATAATTTGTCTTTGAGACACAGTCTCCAGACGTGGCACTTCTAAAGAGCTTTTCCAAGAGGGGAAGAAAGTTTTGTTTAATTTTTTATGGGGAGAAAAAGCCAAACCCAAACTTGGGAAATTCAGGATGTACAAGGAAAAGGCTATTCTCAGTTCTTCTGAGGGGTGGAGGTGGTGGAATTTTTCCTTATCTTGTTATTACTTCTGTCTGGCTGCCTTTAATAATGCATCCCTGTGAGTCTTCCTCTTCGCTTGACTTTCTGTATTGAGATATATGAGAAATTTGCTCATGATAGTTTCCATTCTGCATGTGGAGAAGACAATGTACTTTCCTACTTACTGAAAATATGTAAGAAAGAAGGCATGAGAGGATGATACTGTAGGAAAGAAAAAATAATTAGTATGTTTCCCTAAAAACATAGTCCAGAATTATCTACTTGACTTCCAAGTTTTCAGAAATACAAAATACTGTATATGAAACTTCATACTTGCCTTAACTTTGAGAAGCTGGTGGTGAAAACAGTGTCTGTGTGTGGCCAGAAACACTTGTACTGAATCTAGTCCCAACACAAACGGTGGAGACCTTAGTGATCTTCAGTGGATGTATTCAGACTTGGTTATTCCTGTACAGAGATTTTTAAAGTGATCATTTGTCAGCCACTGAATTAGGAGCTTTAAAGAAAGGAGCAGGGGGACCTGAAAGTGTTAGAGGAAACAAATGAGATTGCAGCTGACATCTCCAAGGGAACTTTTGTTCAAGGGTGCTCAGGCAGTTGACCTCTTTGCTTCTCCATTTCATTGCCTTTAGATTATAGCATTCTTCAGTACCAGAAAAGTAGTGGTTAGTTTGTGACTGGATAAATGCTATTGCTATCTTTTCTTTTTCTTTTTTTGAGGCAATCCAAGAGTTGCTCTCTAAAGATTTTAATGCACAAAGAAATAGTTTTGCATTGTATTTTAAAAGTGTTTTTAATATATGAAGTTAAATACTTATTTCCTTTTCTCCCTTCTCACCAGAGATCAGAGGCTAATTCTGCGCAGTAGTTTGGAAATCATTGTCTAAAAATGACACTGCTTAGATATCTGTCAGCAGGTTGGTAAGAGTATGAGAGAGGAAAGGAAAAATTAAAACATACATTTGTTTCTTCCTTTTTCCAGCCCTCTTGCTACTGCACTTCCCTCTCTTTGTTTAGCTTTAGGGGTAGATCTAAGTGTATGGTAGGCGAGAAGTAAATGTTTTTAAAATAAGGTGAATGTAAGTTTTAGCAGAGCAGACTGTTTCCCAGATGCAATTGACTGGCAGTTTGTTGGAGGTGAAACTGCAGTAAGCTCTGCAAAGGAGCTCACCCTTTAGCTTAGCAGTTTGCGCCCAGGAGAAGATTTGTCGAAGGCAGAGGTAATGAATTGAGAATAGCAGAAAGGGCAGATGGCCCAAATCCTCACTCATTAACTCATCTGGGATCTCCTCGGTATTTATCAGTGAAAGCTTTCTGTAATTACCCCTATGTGCAGAACAGTTTCTGGTCCCAAACTCGAAGGGAGGTTCTGACAGGGCTTTGCAGACTAATGCCTCAGAAAGATTTGGTCCTTGCCTAGAACCTGCCAATACTATTTTGTGAACTGAAACATGAGGAGCACATGGTATGAAGGATCGGTTTTGTCTACGGGGATTGTAAAATTTCATGGCCAAACTTGACTCATTCTGTGTGCTTACATATCTTTCATGGAGTTTCTAATCTTGCTATTTTTTTTGCAATGTTTGAACTGTTTAAAAAAAATTGTCTAGTCTTTTGCTGTCCGTTGAAGTATTGGCATATTTCACATTCATTTAAGAAAAAAATAATTGTAAAGATTAGTTAAACAAACCAGAACAATTCTCTTCTTTTCCAGTCTTCCTTCTTCCCTCCTCCTGATCCCACTAAAGCAATATATGCCAGAGTTCTGGAATAATACACATATCTAGAGAATTGAGATGGCACAGTATTTTCTCAATAAATTGTCTCATGTCTGTAAGGCAAGGCCCTGGCTCAGAGCCTCCTGAAATCAAGGATAACCCGACTGGTCTACGGGTTAGAAAAAATGAAGAAATCTGTGTCAGCAGTCTTAAACGTCTGGCTGTCAAACTCTTTGGATTTGAAAACAAAGCTCCTGAAGTGCCATCCCATTTTAATAAAATCTGTCCTTCAGTTTAGGAGAAAAAAATGATAGGAAGGGTAGAGGATCCCAAGTTGTAGTGCTAAGGTAGTAGCTCCTAAAAATCCTGTAATTTCCTGCTCTGCATGGTTTTCAGAAGCATCAGAGCAATACTGATCCCTGTAGAATATGATTGTATTCTGTACAAGCTGTGATTGCAATCCACTTTCTTTAAAATGCTAAAATACCTGCTAGGAGATTCTAAATGTCAAATGGTTAAGAAAAACCTTTGGGATAGACAAATTAATGTGTCCCATATCAATTATTGATAGTGTCAAATCAATGCAGCAATTTCAGTCTCATTTAACCTCCCTGTTATTTAATTGTAATGCTCTAAGGTAATTGACTGAAACTGGACTCCTTTTTCAATGCAGTTCTGAACTATTGACTTCAAAACTGCTGCTATGGTGTTCATGCTATGACAATCTAGGAATTTCTTAATATTGGTAAAGTTGTAGAGGAGCATTGCTTTGTCTTTGTTTTCATATTAGGAAGATAAAATTGGTGTGCTATGTTTATCCTGGGAATATGTTTAACTTAGGAAATACCTGTGAAATACAGTGTTATCTGTTTCACAAATAGCACAGTGGTAGCCTAAATCTTATTCTGCTTGCTGATATTTCCAGTATACACAAGGTTTTTATACTGTATGTTCCTGAGCAATGTAAAGAGTTTATTAAAAAGGAGTATTCTTTGCACTTCTGTGTCTATTTCTCATTTCAGTGAAAGTAACAGAACTAGCGGGAAAAGTTTAGATTAATTTAAACCTTTTCTTAGTGACTGAAAGGAATGTTTTTCTTCCTCAAGTTTAATTTTAGTAAGCCAGTATAGAAACAGTCGTTTGAAAAAACTACTCTTGAAGGAAAACTCCTGATTTTTGTGAGGTATTGGCAGTACAGATTTCAGGCTAAATGCAGAGTTAATATTTTTTCTGTAGAATTTTCATCCTGGCAGCACAGTAGTTTTGTAGATATGTGGGCTTGTTGCATTCTGAAAAGACTCTGCTGGCATGTTCAGGTGCTTCTGGAGAATGGTATTAACAAAGGATCTGGAAAGTACTGAAATATTTCTGTATGTAGAAACAGGAACTTAGGTGCTAATCAGGCCTAGCTTTGTAGCCGTGTTAGTAGTAAAAACTCTACACCTGGCTATAAGGGCTTGTAAACTGACAGGATACTGTGGTTTGAGGAGTCCTTTTATTTATGTAACACTACTGTTTGCTTCATTCTATCTTGTTTTGTGGTTTGTTTTTTTTTTTCCCTTAAAATGCTTATTTTCTGTTATGTCATATCTGAATTAGGTGATTCGGGTTTCTTCTTTTGTCACTTGGTACATTCAGCCTCTAGGTTTTCCAGGAAAATTATTCTTCCTATAGCGAAGCTAAATGTTAAACTCACTAATGGCAAATGAGCATTTTTGTCATGTAATCTTAGGTCTGTATGCTGTCCTCTTTCTAAGAGTGAGTTCTTAAGCTTGATAGAACAAATTAGGGGTAGAAATTAAAGCTAGAATATGGAGCTGTGAGACAAAACAGAAAATGAATGCTTGCTAACAGAGATGACTACATTTCTAGACAATTCAAGCAAATACTGAATTTTCTTTTTTTTTAAAGTCATGTCTAACAGTTTAGTCTTACTACCTCATTAAAATCCTGAGATTGATAGTAGCAATCTCCTTGTACAGGAAAAGAATTTAGTTTAATTTGGAGTTAGAGGGTACAAGATGCCATTCCAACACAGCTATTCCCAGGGTATCAGTAAAGTGGGATGGCAGTATGCTGCTCTTCTCTGCAAGTATGCAGGGTTATGCAGCATATACAGTGTGTGAGTAGTTGGAACTGAGAAGAAACATTTTGTGAATCCTAATCTATGAATTAATTAGTTTGAGGAGAGGCATAGGATGATCTTGTGGACACTACAGTCTCCTCCATGTTTCTAGATGATTGATCCCCTCCTTGTTTCTAGATGATCCTAGCAGAGGGTGATTGGTTGGTTTTATTGCTGTTAGTTGCTTTTTTAAAAATTAGTTCCTTAAATAATAGCCATTAAGAGGGGGAAAATACCTGTGTGACGATGGATGAGACTGAAGGAAAGAGGCAGTCTTTGCAAATGCTTGCGTTTATGAGCTAAACTGCCAGAGGTCTGTAGTTAGGAGCAAATCTTTCTGATGCTTGGAGTGGTCAAGAAGATTGGAGGACTAATGTTTTGCTCCCAAATTAACATATGCTGTTGCATTTCAAAGAAAAGCACGATAAGATAAAACTGAGTCAGATTCTTGGAGTTAGAGAAGGATGAATTGCAGGACAACATTTTGCAAGAAGCAAAATCCAACAACTAATTCTCCTCCTCCATTGTGTGTATGTGCTTTTGCTGGTTTTACTACTTGTTTTTTTTCCAATTATGCTGCATTTTTCTCCAAATAAAGACCATGTCAGATGGTGTGTTCCTCAGATGTTTAGCTCATAACTATATGAAAACATGTACTTCAGTAGGTGCTGTTCTGTTCATCTGATCACAGTAGATCAGTAAAATTCAATTTCCTCTTGATCTTATCTCCTGCAACTGTAGTAATGGCTCCTCTGTGACAACAGTAGGTTGTTGTCTAGTTGCCTTCAAGAATGACTTAAAATTTTGGATCTACTTGTAAGAGTAAGTGGATCTACTTTCTGTGTAAGTGGTCCAATTAATGACAGTAATACAAACAGGGACTTCATAATAGATATAATACTTATTTCAATTTGTTATCCTCTTTCTTCTTTTCTGTTTTTTTAAAAAATTGTATTTTCTTTAAACAGAGGAAATGTTTTCATGGGGTGAAGTCAGGCTGAAATTTTTGACATTTTCTTACAATCTGGTCCTACTTATGTCCCCACTGACCCACAACAATACAGGTTCTGAGTTTTTGCAGACAGTGCCAGTGATGTGGAGTTACCTGAATTGTCTGTCATTATTTTGCTGAAGATGGACATAATTTTGACCAAAAAAAAATCAACAAGAATATATAAGGAAAAGCTGAACTTTATCATCTCTCTCATCACCTGCAGCACCTATGTTCAGTAGGTAGGCACATGCATTAATGAAGAGAAATTAAAAAGGATACTTGCAAAAAACCAAACAAAAAAACACCCACCAGAAAGAAGAGAACCTGAGGGAAGGAAAATTCCAGCATCCTTGTTGATGAATTTAAGATTGTTGTCTTCATAAATGCAGAAGACAACATTTGCTTGTAACTGAGCAAATGCAGAAGAAAAATCTCTTGTCCCTGTGCCAAGAAATTAAAAATTTAAGTAGGAAAAAAAAAAAGACAATAAAGATTCAGACAGGAGACTACAAGGAAATTATATTGGTCTTTATGTTTGGCCTTGGTCTAACAGCCTAGCAGTTACTGAATTTTCTTGGAGCACATCATGACACAGTGAATTGTAAGGAAGGTTAGATCAAGGACCTTAAAGTAGTCCCTGTTAGAATTTAGAGTTTTCTGATGTTCATATTTTATATGAGCATATCTCCTATTTTATATTCGTATTAAGTAGGAACTGAAGATGTTCAGTCAGTTGGGAGGTTCTTAGTACTTTGGTAAATTCACTGGGATGATATCATGCTGCCTTTAAATAATAATGCAAAAGAGATGTTTGTCTTTTATCTAGAATGCAAGTTGTAAGTTAAACATAGCCACCTTTCTTAGTGAACTAGAGCAGCATGTTCCCAACTCCTTGAGGAAAACACACATCCTCTTAGATGACATTGACTATGTGCTTCTGCATGAACTGATTGTATAATCTGCTTTCTTAGCAGCTTACTAAAAACATGGCACTTTAAATGCTTCAAGAGCTGTTGTCTTCTTGTATGCTAGAAATCTCATTTTATGAGACTTTACGTTATCTGGACAGCTTTTTCTCATGTGTTCACTGTTCCATACTTTGGCACAGAGCTATCACTGTATGCCAAGTAGGCTTTAGGATTTTATTTTGGAATTTAAAATATTAATTTTAAATTGAAACACAATAGGTTATAACCTGCTTCATAATTAAAATAAATCTAATAATATTTTACTTGGAAAGATTTGGATTTTACCAATGAACTTTGTATTTGTTCTCTTTTCATGGATGTCTTTCTAAAAACGTAGCACTTATTTGTAGACTGCAGCCTGCAGTCAGAGTAGTTTTGGGACTGAACAGTTTACATTTGTGTTGCTGTAAAAACATATCTCCGATTCAATTATTGTTCAAATCCTGGATGTATCATTTTAAATAAGTAGGTAGATGATTTGTTTTTAAAGATCAGTAGGGCTATCTATCCTCCTCTTTCTGTGAAGCATCAGAGGCTACCTTTTCTGCCTGTTGATCATTGTGTCCCTTTTTTCTCTGGAAGAAGTTTATTGGCTCACATGGCTTGAAGAGAACAGAGCTGCAAAAGGATATTGGTAAAGTTACTGAAATGCATCATCTGTTGAATAGCAAGTGTACAAACTTGTCCAGCAATAGCGGCTCCAGGTGAGGATAAGCCATGGCACACCTCAACTGCCTTAATAGGATCAGAGGAGCCTTTCCTGATCCACACTCCTTCATTATCTTATCTCTGCAGATTTTAGGGCCTGTTGGTGCAGCATGATGATAAAGCTCTGAAGAGCAAAGAAAGAAACGGGGGAAAAAAAGTGGAAGGCTGGAAAATCGGAGAGCCCCTTCATACAAATCTATTCTGAATTGGTTTTTTGCCTGGGTTAAAACCCAACAAACAAAACACTAACAGATTCTAAATGTTTCTGAAGGACAAAAGTATTTTATTTGTTAAAGGATCTTTACTGTGGCATTCGGTGTGAGGAAAGCGGCAGGGGCAGTGTCGCTGCCCTCAGGCAGGTGGGTAACAGCCCGGGTATCCCTTTTGTATCGCCTCCTTTGCTTGCTTCTTGCTAATACATTTCCCTTTAGCAACCTCATCTGACGTTCCTCTGCTAAAGCTAAGGCCTCTTGCTGATTTTTCTGTTCTTACTGAGGGTTACTGCTGCCTCTCTAATATCTCTCTTGTATATTTCTAATACTGTGATTTCTCCCTCCTTTCCTTTCCTTTCCTAATGGTTAATCAGGTCCCAGCTCTTAGAGTCTTTCCTTATGGGTCAGGTTCTGTTTTCTCCTGAAATATCTCATTTTTATGCCTCCTCTTTTAAAAATAATAATTGTAGGTCAAACAAAACTTGACTAAAATTTGAAGGATTAAGTTAAGAAATCACTGTGCTTGTTTGTGGCACCACATACAGAAGGCCCTTTCACAGTACAGGCCCTTTTCACTTAGGAAAAACTTCACCTGTATTGCTGTTTATGTGATGTTCACTGCTGAACTCTATGTACTAACCAGAACTTGAGCTCTAAAGTTCAATTTTTACTATCATCTCCTGGGAAACTTGGCAAAGATCCACCCATTAGATCACTTGACAGCCCTGTAACTGCTTCATCAGAAATGGGGAGAACGGCTTTGTGTCTGTAGTCTTGCCATGTGCCTGGATCTGTCAGTACTCACGTAAACGCTGTTCCCAGTACAGATCCAGACCAGAGTGTGCCGTTTGAGCAGCAAATCATTTGGAAACATATGTCCATATAGCCAAAAAGCATCGTGGCAGAACTCCTTTCATTATCTCTTTTAAGCCTTGCTCCTGCGTGGACTGAGAAAGTGCACTAAATTCAAGGGAAGTATGTGCAAGTTGGCTTCAGTACTAATGTCTAATGCACATGTGGAGTTGTTGCCTTTTAAAACTCTTTCAGATAGAGAGAATGAGCATCACAAAAAGTAGATCAAGAAGAGAAAATTCCATATTAAATTTATCGTGTGCTGTCACGAAAGCCATTTCTTTAGAAAAAGCCATAGCTTTTCTTTAACATACAAGTTTATTTTTCTCAAGTGAAACCTCTTCATCTGAGAATTTAAAAAAAAAAGGCAGCCAAGATTGTTGGTTTAATTTGAAGGGTTAGGGCTATTGTGTAATTCTCAATAGCGTTAACACGTAAGTTCTACAAATGGCATTATGCACTTCTGTTCTTTCCACCTGAGCAGTTCATCTGTCTGAGTGGCCATTATCTCTTGAGAAACACTGAAGTGGTCTGTATCATGTGCTGCAGTTTCTCAGTATTTGTTGTGTTCTGTTTACATGAAACCCAGTTCTGTGCTACTGTTTTTCAGTTCAGGGGTTTTATCTTCCATTCTTCCTGTTTATTTATTATACAGTTGGAGTCCAGTCTTGGGCTAATGTCAGCTGTGATGAAACCAGCAAGCTTTAACAATAATAAACATGCAGGTTATTGGAATGTCTTTTGCCTCTTAGACAATCTCATTCAGAAAATCATTTAATGACATGAAGCATGTGAGTAGAAAGCGCAGCAAGTAAGGGACTGAGTTGTTTGGACTTGTGTTTGAATGAGCTGCAGGAGTAAATGAAGTGGCTGTGTTTTGGTTTTTTTTTTAATTAAAGTGAGTGAAGGGCTGCTGCTGTACTTAAACAAAAAAATCGTGTGAGGGATGAGCTGCTTAAGTTTTACTTTTTTGTACCTTAATAAATTTATCTAAGCCTGTTTAGGTATACAAAATTTCTTTGTGTGCATGCAGGGTAGTAATCAGTCTGTGTGTGATGCAGGAGACACCAGCAGTTTTTCTGTAATGCTGCATTAATGTGTGGCAGCAAGGAGTCATTTAGTTTTTGGGCCTGTGGATGTTTGCCTCAATGGTAAATGATTTCTCTCTGCATAGATGAGTTTTATTGGACAGAACTGTCTGTCTTATGGCATCAGAGAGATTCATAGACAAAAGTAACTGTACAAGCACATGTTCCCATCACATCTACTGCAGGAACTTACAAAAGTAAATATGGTTTCTAGCTATTGCTTCTTCTGGTAATAGTGTTTGGTATCTTGCAAGTTAAAAGGTGGGAGCATCATCTTGGACGAACATTAATTATTTTCTTTAGGCTATAAATCTGGGAACAAAATGATTAAAAAGACTGAAGTGGAGGAAAAACTCAAATAAAAAGGCACTTACATTTATTGCATTTTGCAGGGTTGTTTTCGGTAACAACGTATGTCTCTTGAGACTTTGGTTCTTATCCATTTTATAGAGCTCTGGCCTCTTAACAGCACTGCTTTAATGACTTGTTCTTGGAGTTCTGAGTTGATATCAGTGCTTGCCATGAAAACAAGCCTGTTACAAAGAGGTCAGGTTTCACGAGACAGCAATAGACTTGTGAAAACAGATTTTACTGGAACAAATAAAGTCAGAATTCAGAAGAAAGCAGAGATTTGTGTAAAGAAACAAGATGCAGAGGGAAAAAGTATTGAGCTAAATTGATAAACAATACAAATTTAGATGAGGGGTGAAGATTTTTTGTTGTTGTCGTTTCTGAAACTATATTTAGTGACATTAATGAGTTTTTCTGAAGGTGGTGTGCAGCTCTAGTGCTGACTTCAGCTTGCTTTAAAGATTTTCTGCGGAAAAATGTTGTTCCTGCTCAGATGGAAAAATATTCTTTAGATATCAGCTTCAATTAACAACTTGCATTGGATTTTCTAAATAGTATAGCTGAGTATATCTTGCTTACTGTCATCATGACATTAAGTGTTCTGTGAAATACTAATTTTTCTCAGTTTCTTTTGTAGTTCCTGAGAGTCCACTTTGGTCTTTATTTTTCAGCTGTAATGTACCCAGTGCATGGAAATATATAATTCTTTGTGTATATATGAAAATAAAACCAAATGTTGTGTTGTCTGAATCTGTCCCTTTAAATAATTGTACCAATATAGGAAAATGGTGTGTGATTTTTATAGGTTCCGTGGAGATTAAACTTTGAAAGGTGTGTAAGATCTTTGCTTCAAATAAGACTCTATAATTACCTTTCTGCCTTGTTAAAAAGGTCCTTTCTTATACCACTGGCTGTGTCGTGCAGCTGTGCTACACGATGGCTCTGAAACTCACGTTATGTTGATTTGTGCTGTTCTTGTGATCTGTGCCTTTATTGCATGCCTAAAAATCTTATTTTGAAAGCGAAGCAGACTTGCCTGGTTTGCCACATCATACTTTTGGTGAATAAATGAAAAGTGCAAAGCACTATGTTTTCTGTTAGAAAATCTGTTAAGAACAGCACTAGGGAAATGTTATCCTGAGTCCAGGTGAACACAGGTTGTCTGTGTAGGGAGGAGTTAGAATGGAGGAGGAGGGAAGGGAGGAAGTAAGACAAGCCTGGAAGCTTTGGTTAGAGTTGGTGGGGTTTTTTTCTTCCCCCTCCCTCTGTGGTGGAAAACTCTGAGAGAGTTGAGTTGTATCAAATTCAGCAGAAAGTAAATCCACAAAGTTTGGAGTTAGGGAACAACCTGTTAAAGGGGAAAACTGCTTTAGTGTCTCCCCCTTACCAGGCTTTAAATGTGAGACTTCTGTTGCAACATGTTTATGCAGGTTGTGGGAGTCCATTTGAAAAGTGAAAGAAAGTGGAATGTAGGGAACTGGGTTAAATTCTGCTGGTGGGAGAAGCTAGTTCTGTCTTCAGTGGAGGCGAGTAGGGAAGATACTGCAGAATGTGCTGGGGCTGTGGGGACCCACTGCCAAAATGGATATCAGGAGCATCTCTGCTTGCATCCTAGGAGTTTGAATCACATTTGAGGTGCCAGACATAAGATGCAAACTCTGTGGCCATTGGAAACTCTGTTCAGGTGATTATGCTGTACAGGGTGGTTCAGTTGTCTTGTTAATTGCAATCTTTGGGAAGTCTGTTGTTCCCAATGTTCACAGAGCCACAACACTTAATCTCTGCTGGTATCATTAGGAATGCTCATTCCTGCAGTGCTGATGCAACCACAGGAAGGCAGTGCCAGAGAAAAAAAAAGAAAAAAAAGGATTTATTCTGGCCAGGAAAATGCTATAGGTGTAGTAGTGATAGGAAACCTGTCAGTTTCTTTGCTTAAATTTGTTTGAGTGTCATTTTCATTGAAACATTTTACTGAATTGGCTTAAAGTTATTTGAAGTAAACTTTTAACCAGTGAAACCATGCTATCAAGTGAAGTTGACAAGGTAATTAGTTCTATCTTTGCCTGTAGAAAAGAGGACTATTTGAAGTATTTCTGGGTATTTTTGCAACATGATCTGTGATCTGGAGTTTGGTTTAGCCAGGAATTTTTCCTTGCTCTGGTCCTTTAAACTATGTTCTCTTATTTTTAGCCATTTCTGCATTTGAAGTCCAGCCACTTTCAACTGAGGTCCAGGAAGGTGGAGTAGCTCGATTTGCCTGTAAAATAACAGCAAACCCTCCTGCCACTGTGACATGGGAAGTGAATCGAACAACTTTACCTTCAGTCATGGACAGGTGTGTAGATTTGCACATCTCAGAATGGTGTTTATTTTCTGTCATAATTTTGAGCCTGCCACAAGAAGAAATGCTTGCAGTGCCATGACACACAAAAGGTTTCTTGTGTATAGTACGTCAACTATTAAAATGTCTAGTTATAGTTATCTTACAGTGAATTTTAGATAGGTGTTCTGAGTCCAGCTGAGAATCGCCTGCCATTGACCTATGAATTGTTGGTGGTGACTTCTGTGTGCAAGTCATCTTCAGGATGGGAATTGCCGTGGGATACAGAACAGGTGGACTTTGGCTGTTGGAGTGATTTGAATTAGTGGGATTGTTTTCATAGAAGAATCGATGCTGAACCTGTTTTTCTTTGGAGGGCCAATAAAGAGTCATATGTGCAGAAAACTGAGTCAAAACACTTCATGCTAGGGAAAAATCTGTGCAAGGGACTTGCCTTGAATTGATTAACTTGAAGCACACAGCCTGCTCCCTGCTAGAATTTTTCCATGTCCAGATTGTATTCATTGAACCTACACCCATTCTTCTCAACACATAACTCTTGTTGAACATGTCTGCAATACCTGGCATGCCAAGGATGGTAAAAAGAGAAACAAAACCTGCAAAACATAAGTGGGTTTCTGGGAACCATGTACCAGTTATACCAGTATCTCAGAAATTTCTGCCAAAAATCAGCCAACCTGAATAGTATGAATGTAGTAGCTGGCTGAAGAAGGTTAGGATGGTTGTCTCTAAGGGTGAGAGAGATCTGCTTGTTGAAAGTAAATTCCTCTGCTCTCATCATGATGCTGGGAGGAATCATGCCTGTAGTTCAGAAATACAGGAGTCGTCCTGTATGCAGAATGTTTCCTGAGTCTCCAGCCTGGTGTTCCCAGGTCAGTGTAGCAGTGGCTGTTTGCAAATCAAGTCGTTAATTCCATGTTGGTGTGTGCTGACTGAATGTTTATCTACATGTCTTTTGTTTCTGTGACAGGATAACTGCTTTACCTTCAGGAGTTCTTCAGATCTATGGTGTTGAACAGAAGGATGCTGGGAATTATCGATGTGTTGCCACAACAACAGCTAGTAGACGTAAAAGCACCGAGGCAGTGCTAAGTGTTATTCCAGGTACATCATGCTAAATGTTATTCCAGGTACATTGGGGGTTGGACCCAATGACCTCTTGAGGTCCCCTACAATTCTGTGATTCTGTACTAGCATGTGAGACTTTTTTCAATGACTTCATATTTTTATTTATATTGTAGCAAAAAGAGTTGAAGAGCTGTAACTGTTGCCTGAATGACTTGCCCAAATAATAATTTTACTTGCTTGTATCTTGGGACTAAAATATTGTTTAGTGTAAGTTTCCACAATTACTGAAATAAGACTTTGGTGTCAATTTCATTTTAAGCATCCTTTAAAAATATTTGTGTTTTATTTCCTATTTAAATGAGTTTTTTTTAAAAATCAAAGAAAATGAGAACAATTAAACTTTTATTTTATTTTAAAATTTTGTTCCCCTTCTAAAGCCTCAGACTTGAAGCCTTTTCACAAGCCATCTATAATAGCTGGTCCTCAAAACATTACGGCATCTCTTCATCAAACTGTCATACTGGAGTGTGTAGCCACAGGGAATCCAAAGCCAATCATCTCATGGAGCCGGTTAGGTAGGTCTTAAAATTACAGCATGCGACCTTCAGCCTGTGGAGAGGAAGTGAAACTGGAAGAAAAGGATTTCAGCAATTAGGTTACTGCTCTGGGGCTTCACGTAGTATGTAACGATTAGTAGGTTAGGGTAGAAATAAGTGAAACATTTTTAGTTGAATACTTCCAGACTGCTGTTAGAAACCCAGAGCTTTTCTGAGGCTTTGGACTCCTCCATTCTCCTGTCAGTCCCATGCTGACCCAAGCCCAGTGTGGGCAGAGTGCCAGGTAGCATGGTGAACTCCAGGGATCTGTGAGTCATAGTAGAATCAGTGGTGAGTTAGAGCAGGCTGGAGTGGTTGCATCCTATGAGACAATCCTGTAAGTGTGTTTTCCCCTTCTTAGAGCAGAGTGTGAATGTTATTTGGAACTTATGTTAATGGGCCATTTGTACTATGGATAGGTATAGTCAAACCCTGAGTAGTCTGCCTGGAAGGGGAGAAGAGAGGGAATACGATAAGAGTAATAGCATTAGTGTATCACCTTTTTCCATCAAAATTACCTCTGTTTTTTTTCTGATGTTTACCTAAATGTGAAAGTCAGGACTGTACTTGTGAAAGCAAATAATTAAAAGTTTTCCCATATTTTTATTTCTAAATGTGGGACAAGTAAACAGATCTTTCCTGGCTGATTCAGTGGCTCCTATAGACAAAGTCAGTCTTATAGACAAAGTGAGGAAAAAGTTAAGTAACAGTCATAGAGCATTTGTTGTAAAAATGCAAGAAAATACGTGGTAATCAAATTATACTCAATTTATCCCCAGCATAATTCAGAAGGAGATAGGTGACCCCTGTTTGTGAAGATGATGTGGATGTTGGTAGTGATGAACTGAATCATAGTGCAAGGTGACTGGGGAGGCCAACTGGGAAAATGGCATTAGTTTTTCAGCTGAGAGTGAATTTCAGATATAAACCACTTAAAAGTGGTAAGACCCAACCATCTGAATGGTCAGGTAACTATAGTGAAGAGCAAAGGAAATGCAAAATACAAGCATCTGAAAGTTCATCTGTGATTTCCCTTTGCATCTTTTTGACTTTTAAACTAATCTATGCCATTACTGCCTAAGCAACCCTATAGATAAGTTATTTAAATACATTGAAGAGCCTTCTAACCACACTTCTCCCTCTCTCTCAAATAGACCATAAGTCCATTGATGTCTTCAATACCCGTGTCCTTGGCAATGGGAACCTCATGATCTCTGATGTGAAGGTGCAGCATGCAGGCGTGTACATCTGCCGAGCCACTATTCCAGGCACACGAAACTTCACGGTAGCAATGGCAACTCTCACTGTGCTGGGTGAGCCTCCTTTGGCTTCCATAGCGTGCCTTTAATGTCTTGTGTCTGTCTGGAGCTGTACTATGTACTGGGCTGAACTTTTATCTCAAACATAGTGCACCAAGGGCTGTATGGAGACTGCAGAGATGAACCAGATCACAGAACTGTGGCTTTCTTCTGTCTGTTGACTAATGAGAAGTGTCAGATATTCAACATCTGAATTATAAACTAGCGGTTGATGTGCATTTGGAGATATCCAGGTGCAATGCTTGCTCCAGCAAAATAGGCTTTCAATACAAAAAAGGATGCTGTAATGAAGTAGAAATATGCAATATATATGTATGCTTTGTGAGCAGTATGTTGTAGGCTGGAGTTTGATTTGTTTGTATTCATATATGCATGAACCAAATGTGAAATACTGCTATCTGCACAGATAGTATGTATCTTTCAACAAGTATGTTTTATTTTAATGAAACACACTTTCTCTGTATTTGAGTGGCCTGAGGGTTTTATGTGTGGAAATTTAATTATTTTTCTGACTGTCCTTGCATTTGTGGTGGTTTGACTTATTTTTTCCCCCCTTGTTACTTATCTGTAGCTCCACCTTCATTTGTGGAATGGCCAGAAAGCTTAACAAGGCCTAGAGCTGGTACTGCTCGTTTTGCCTGTCAGGCAGAGGGAAATCCTGCACCCAAAATTTCATGGTTAAAAAATGGAAGGAAAATACACTCCAACGGTAGAATAAAAATGTACAACAGGTAAGCTTACAATTGCTGTATGAGAGCTATGCTGGTGATGTAATACAAAAGGATAAAATTCTAGTAGCTAAATAGTGCCAAGCAAGATATAACTCAAGTAAACATGAAACTGGACCTTAAATGTAGTTAGGCACATTTCCTCAGCAGAAACAGTGCAGATTAGTCCATATCTAAAGTCCTCAGCAAAGCTTGTGTGATCACTGCCTTACCTGAGGGGAAACTTGAAGGGTTTCATCAAAGAGTTGCTCTAGATTTACAGTAGTGTAGCAGAGACCAGAATCTTGGTAGTTGGTTGAGGCTCAGTTTCACTACTTCTGTAGAGTGAGCAGCTCACATTAAAGAGCTGGTTAAGAAATGACAACCCTAAATTTATGCTTTTTGCAGGCGGGGTACAGATTTAGGGGTTTGTTTCACTGTGCCTGCCATTGCAGGCATAAGCCTAGACATGACAGGTTCTGATGATCACCACAAGTTGCTGAATTTCACAGCTGCACATCAATTTCTAACAAATGTTTGTGGTCTGTAAGTCAGTTAAACTAACCTCAGGAAGCAGAGGCAAACATAACGTTGCATTACGGAGAGCCAAGTTTATCCAAGATGTCAGCTTTTTTCCCCCTTTTTCTTTCTTTCTAATACAGTAAATTGGTGATTAACCAGATCATTCCTGAAGACGATGCCATTTATCAGTGCATGGCTGAGAACAGCCAGGGATCTATTCTCTCCAGGGCCAGGCTTACTGTAGTTATGTCAGAAGACAGACCCAGTGCACCTTACAATGTCCATGCTGAAACAATGTCAAGCTCAGCGATACTGCTGGCGTGGGAGAGGCCACTGTATAATTCAGATAAAGTGATTGCATACTCTGTGCATTACATGAAGGCAGAAGGTAAGCAGTTTGATTTAAATACTGTTTAACTACTTGTGTGTGGTAAAAGCTTGAGTGTCCTTTTAAAGAATGTCAGATTTGAACGGTGTGTAACCAGGGCTGCATCAGAGCATAGCAGCAAATAAATGCATATTGTAATCAACAGGCATGCCTGGGGAAAAATTGTTCTGCCACATCTCATTTGTGGGACTGAGCATTCTTCCAGCTCACCCTTGTCTGATCATTCCAGTGCTCCTCTCTGGATTTCCCTCTGTCCTCAGCAGGAGCTTCTTGCCTACTCTTCCATGTATGTGCTTGCCAGGGAAGGACAGAGAACACAGCAGAATCCTGGAGGCTTACAGAGTTGAACTTTTCATCAGAGACCACTCCTTAGTCTAGATCCTCGAATTCTTGTGACTTCACTGGCTTTCCTACATTTTGAGTGGAATAATAGATACTTTATTAGCTGAACTATCTTCTCTTAGAAGCATTATTTCCTGAATAGTAAAATCTGCTCTCCTTTGACCCCTTGGTCTCCTATAATGGGAAAAGTATACTCAAACTTTAAAATGTGCTGAAATAGCCATGAATGGTTTATCCTAGTTACTGAAATCATATATACATTCCTATATAAAAGAGAATGGGTAGTTAAATATAAAAATGAGTAATTAGACATTTTAAAATCCCTTAGTGTTATGTAATTGCTTTAAGTTAAGGTAATCTTTAAGATGATAGAAAACAGGCATTTTTCATAAGCAGGAAAAATGATTGCCAAATGACTTGAAAATTTGTTAGGTGCACGGCTTACACTACGCTCCAGCACAGCTCTGTTTTCTAGAAGTGATTTCTTTTTCCATTTCTATTCAGTAAGTGGTTTATTCAAGGACAGGACTGCAGATGCTCAGCTCTGTGTGGAATACCAGTCTGCCATCTGCTTAGCAGAGGACAGGAAGGACAGCTTAATTACTCTAATACTGATGCTGGAATAGCTGCCTTTGCTTTTCCAAGTGGGATATTTCAAGACTCAAGAGAATTTTGTCTGAAGGAAGGAAGGGAAAGAGTTTTAGAAAATAATGAGGACAAGAGGTGCGGGAAATTACCCCCTACACTTTTCAGTCACTGAGTTATTGTGCTCACAACCTCCTCTTAAAGCTAATATGAATAAAGTCACACTAGATAAATTATCTGGGTAATTGTGTGTCCAGTACCAGTATGGAGAGCAGAGACTGGGTAACTTCAAAGAAAACTGGAAATCTGTCCTTAGGGAAGTGTGTATTTGTGCAGTAAATACTCGTGCACAGTAATGGAAGGAGATACCTTCTGAAATGTGTTTTCTGTGAAATCATTTTGCATTGTCTTCCTTATCCAACGATTTTATCTTGTGAAATGATTGTAGTTTCTTTAAAAAACAAACTCTCCAAACAAGAGCAACCAAATAACCAAACAAAACATTGACATATTCAAAGTTGCTTTCTCAAATGCCCATGTTTTCATCTTCCCAGAGGTATTTATTTTATTTAATATAATGCTATTGTGACTGCATCTGTTCACGTTAGTAAAGAAATTCACACAGGGAGAGCTGTTAAGAGGAGTAATTATACTGCTGGGAATCAAAACGTAGGTGATCATACATTAATTTTTTCTTTGGTAACATGAGTGGGTAGAACCAGATGATCTTCATCAGAACAGAAAAACATTTTTGTCTTGTTTCATAGGAAAAAATGTTGAGCTTCAAAGGCTAGTGGACTGTACTTCTGTAAAAATTATTGTTTTCTGATAGTCTGTAAACCTTTCTGAGCATGCCAGATATCAGAGGCATTATTACAACCTAGAAAATGCCTTTGTGAGGCAGTATCACATCAGCCACCTCTCTAAATTTGGAAGAAACTACATTTAAAGAAATGCATATTAAATATTAAGAAAAATCTTTTGATGACATTCACACTATACCAAGCTACAGAGGTGCCAGCAGAGTGTTGATGATGTCAGCACTTTATTTACTCTGTAACAATTCTGGATAATTGTGTATTAACG
Organism: Porphyrio hochstetteri; assembly: GCA_020800305.1. Taxonomy (NCBI): domain Eukaryota; kingdom Metazoa; phylum Chordata; class Aves; order Gruiformes; family Rallidae; genus Porphyrio; species Porphyrio hochstetteri. Next base: position 5,696,171 of record CM036915.1, on the reverse strand, counting down.
TAACTAGTTTGTATGAATATATTGCATTCGGCCTGTCTTTCTCCAGTCCACCCTCACACCCTGTTTCAGACACTAATGAAGAATCAAAATTCTCTCAGATGTATCTGACTAAATCTAAAGTATATCTTACACATGAGAAGCTTTAAGCAAGTAGTTACTTCCTTTATACACTTATGTTCATGTATTGCTCTTGTTTTAGCTGGAGCCACGTTTGTCAGTGTGAGTAAAGAGTATTTCATTGCAAAAACCGGACAGTGCTTGCTGAGTCTCCTAATTTGTGGTGATGCCTAGATTCTGTAAACTCTAAACAGAAAGGAAAACTGGATAATACACTAAGCATAGGCAGTTTTGTAGAGTGGGTTTTTTTTTTCTGTAGACTTCACAATGTGGTAGGTGCATTTAATACAAAAGATTCCACCATTCCTCGTTTAATTTCACAATTCAAGTATTCTGATGTTTCACTGTAAAACAGGTTCGGGTCCTCTTCCTTTTTAAAAAAAAAAAGTTAGTGTTTTAATCATGTTAGTTGAAGAAACTAACAGGTGTTTTTTTGTGGTTTTGGGTTTTGTTTCTTTAAGCAGAATATTTTACATTCAAATCGGGGTCATAGTAGTAAGAAGAATAAGGGTCTGATGAGCATGCATGTTGGAGTGTGTTAATTCCTTGTTAGTGATTTAGAAAAGGCACAAAGGGAACACTGATTGTGGTGGAAGGCAAGCCTTGTTCTCTATTATGGCTGTTTCATTAGGGCCTCTGCATGAGGCCTAGCAATCCATTCAATGAGAGAACAAGTCCTTTTAATTTGAGCTCAAGGATCTTGTTTAGCAGGTCAGAAATCGTGCCTTGCAATTCCTAATTAACAAGCCATTAACTAGTCTGTTGTGAGATGCTCGTAATCTTGTCTAATTAAAATGCTATCAAGTTAATTCATAAATGTGGGAAAACTTAATGGTGGAATTTGCCTTTCGTTTTGTTTATAAATTCAGTTGTGAAGAGGAGGAGCTGGCTCTTACAGAGTTTTGATTAAGTTGACATGCACTCGGTGTGAATTGTTCGTTAACACAGCAGCTTTCACCACACTTATTCCACTTTATAGCCTTCCTCTATAGGAATAAAGCCCAACAAAGACAAGGACTGCTACATGCATGGCAATGCATATTTTAATGTGAATTGCTGAGAACTTTACTCTCTCTCTCTTTTTATTTTTTTTAAACAACTCACTAAGGAGCCAAACGTTTTTGAAGCTCATTCTGGTCTGTGCTTATTGGCCTTTCTCCAAATTAAAGAAAAAAACGTGCCAATCAAATGTAATAGAATTCACAGGGCTAAAATGAGATCCTCTAGTGAATAAATTCTTTCTGTTTGTTTCTTTTTTTTGGGGGGTGGTGGTGTTTGTTTTGTTTTTGATGGAGTGGAGCCCTCGCATTCCACGCAGGCTGCTATAGAAAGGCTCTGTAAATAGGTTTTGAAGAAAACCTCCCTGACTCTAAACAAATAGATTTAGAAGCTCAGGATGAATGATAAGGCTATTAGAGCTCGTCTGTTGTGTTACTGTACATTGGGCACGGTTTGTTGTGACTAATTCTAAATAGGGTTTAGAATTGCATTCAGCATCCCTATTCAGGAAAATCCTGAAACCCCATAATCTACACCACAGCAAGACACAGTTACTCCTGTGCTTGAAAGAGCTTTTACTTACTGAAAAAATAAAGGTAGGCTGGAGCAGAACCTGAAATAACTTTGTAAGATCTTGAAGCCAAGATACTATGATGTTTAGGGATTGTCGGGAATTTTTGTCTAACCCTTGTTTTATGTCAGGTTTAAATAATGAAGAGTACCAAGTGGTCATTGGAAATGATACAACCCATTACATTATTGATGACTTGGAACCAGCCAGCAACTACACCTTCTATATTGTAGCTTACATGCCTCTGGGAGCCAGTCAGATGTCAGATCATGTGACTCAGCACACCCTTGAAGATGGTAAGACAAATACCACTGACTTCGGAGAAATGTGCGATCCAGCACAAACAGCTTGTGAGGATCCCAGATTTCCACTGACATCAGTGAGGCTTCTGGGATAGGCACAGTGTAAGACTGAGCCAGCTAATGAAAGGAATGAGAGTAACATTCTGACTGAGCAGCATTGTATATTACACAGTGTCTTTTTCTATATTGAAAGACATTTCATTAAATCATATAACAATTCTAGATCTTTAAGACCTCCCTCAGTGTAGAGAATTTGATTATAGCCTAGGGTTTAGTCTCTGTGACTTTTTCTTGGGTATCTGAAATGTGAATCAAATTGCACACCCACTGCATTTCTTGCAAATTTTGCAGAAAAACTTGGGAAAAAAATTAGCTAGCTAAAATTTTTATTTTGGGGTGGAGGGGCATGTGTCTAGATGCTTGTTAGTGGAGTCAGAATTTCATCAAAGACTTGATTTATTTCTGTGCAGTGACTAAACTGATCTGAACATCATGGCAACAACAAACTGTTTCACATAGTTCATTGGAACAGATTAATAAATCATGACTGGATTAAGCATTAGCAGTGTGGAACATTGCTGGTTCCAGTCATCTGCCTGTTTGCCAGGAGTTACTACCCTCATTACATGGTGGTGGAAGAAAACAGGCACTTGAGTATTCAGCGGTGCAGGTTGTTGTCTGGATTCAGTTTAAGATGCTGCATGTAACCTTGACAGTCAGTTTTTCAGAACAGTAAGATGCTGATGGTCTTTGATTATTGCTGGCAGCAGTTAAGAGAAGAAAATGTTGAGGGCCTTACAGAAAAGAGCTTGCTAAGGCTGTATGGCATGCAGAAGGTGAGATATAGGAGCAGTGTAAAGTTATCCAATAATATAAACAAGAGTTTAGAAAGCTGCTTGGATTATTTACTCTTACATTACTGGCACCTCATCATAGGCTGAGGTGTCAGACAAGAATTTTCCATCTCTCTTTTCTCTGAGCTCAAAAGCTTTGTCTTTTCTTTTTAGTTCCCTTGAGAGCTCCTGAAATTAGTTTGACAAGCAGGAGTCCTACAGATATTCTCATATCTTGGCTGCCAATTCCCATAAAATACAGGAGAGGTCAGATAGTCCTGTACCGTCTGTCGTTCCGCCTCAGCACAGAGACCAAAATCCAAGTCTTGGAGCTTCCAGGGACTTCAGATGAGTATCTCCTCGAAGGCCTGAGGCCTGACAGCGTGTACTTGGTTCGTATCACTGCTGCAACAAGGATTGGTTGGGGAGAGGCATCTTTGTGGACTTCCCACCGGACTCCCAAAGCTACAAGTGTGAAAGGTAATTACCAGTGTTTCCAGCAGCCCAGAGATGGGGTCAATTGCAGGCTTCATCTGACAGCTACGATTTTTTTCTGACAGGTAGTGCAAGTATGTGGAACAGGGTTTCACATTACGTGTTCTTGTTTGGGTGATTTAGAAAATAGTGTTCTAACCATGATTCTGTGCATAATCTGCAAAACCTTCTGATTCATTTAATAAATGAAATGCAGTTAAAACAGCTTCATGATCAAAAGCTGAAGAGGAACTAATACGTCTTATGCAAGGCCTTATATATGGAAGCAGAAGGAAAAGCTGATATATTATTTTGGTGTCAATCCTTGATTGTTTCCATATGTTGATGTTCACATATTTGACATGGTGGCAGGAAACTCAGTTCATGTCTGTGAGCTGCTCAAATGTTTTAGCTTGTAGATTCATTTCTAGTGATAAGTTTTCTTCTGTTCTGTGTAATCCAACAACCATAAAAGCCACTGTTGTTCAGTGTAAAACACCTTTCTGCAAACTGGGACAGTACACATTAACAGCATGTACAGGTACTTCAAGGATCTGAGGTGATGCATGTATGTCTGTTTAGAAACAAAATGCATGTTTTGAATATGCAGATTGACTTGATATTTGAAGTCTAATTTAAGTGGTTATAGTTGGGCTTTCCATTGCATTGTTATTTGGTAATGTCATGCAGAAGACCATTCAACTTTGCGTTAAGCTTCTAAAAGATACAGATTTTAATTTTTAACTTTATTTCTTAGCTGTAGCCCATACTCATGTGCTCTCTATTTCAGTGAGTTTTGACTACTATACTGAATTACTAGTGTTAGATGAAGTGTTAATAGTATATTACTGCTCATCACGTTTGTTCTGACTCACCTGAAAATAGAATGTAATTTTAATATCTTCAGGGTGTGTTTGGTTTTCTGAAAATAAATTTTTAAAAAATTATAAATTTAAATTTAATTGTGAATTTAATCAAGATACTTTTAATTTTGCATCTTAATGTTTCTGTTCTGATTTATGCTAAATTAAGTTTTTAGAATATCTTATAGGGAGTCAGACACCTAGAAATAATTACGTGAGTACACAGATGAGCTAGAATCAAACTCCTTGGTGAGCTTTGGACTGATGGGCACACAGATTTTTACACAGAAATGAATTGTTTCTAGAATATAAGACTATTATATGTATTTCTCTGAACACAGCACCAAAGTCTCCTGAGCTGCGTTTGGAGCCGATGAACTGCACAACCATTACAGTACAGTGGCAGCAGGACTCCGAGGACACTGCAACTATTCAGGGGTACAAGCTGTATTACAAAGAAGAAGGCCAGCAGGAGAATGGACCAATTCTGTTGGATGCCAGTGATCTTGAGTATACTGTCAGTGGTTTAGGTGAGTATATAAAACTGTTTGAGAAGACCACAAAGTCAAAGGACATCTTACCAAGTTTAAATCATTAGACCTGTAAGGCAGCAAGGTAGGTTTGGGCATCTGTTTTCCTAGCAGTAAGGTTTGCAAGCTTGAGTTACATTGCTGATGGAATAATCCTCTCCCAAAATACGTGTTGCCCAACACGTAAGTAACCAGATCTTATAAATCATGTGTGAGTTTGAAGAGGGACACTCAAGATCATAAGATACAGAACTTAGAATTCGTAATTACAGCTAGTATATTATATTTTTTAATACTTAGTTTAATACACAGCTTTTTTATGTCTGGTCTAATAACAAAAGATTGATAGAAAACACCAGAGATTTTTCTCTGGTATTTCTAGCCTATTTCTCTGTTATTTGTAGCCTGTGTCACAGCCATGCTGTGCAGCAAGCACTACTTGCTTACTGTAGTAGCAAGTAGCCCTTGTGCATGTTGTTACCCTGTTAATATTTCTAAGGAGTACTGGTAAATATTTGCAGGACTGAGCACACAGATGGGGGCACAGATCTTGGAGAGTCCCACTGGAGTCTTTCCATCCATTACCTGGCTCTGTTGTTCCTCCTGCAGCTCTTGCACTGTGTGTTAGTACAGATGTGTTGGTATAATCCCTAGGTAGAAGATGCTTCAGTTTACATATACCACTGCAAACTTCTGTCATAAAAAGATGTGATTTATAATGTAATCAACAAAAGTAGTGTAGGTCTTGACATTTAGTGTTTAAAGTGTGTTGAAGTTGTTGATTTATGGGTAGCATAGTGTGGAGAATTAATCTTGACTAAATTCTCAGAATTGACCTGTAGTTTTAACTAGGTCACATGGCATCTTGACCATGCTCAGATATTCTCTGCTGCTACATACAGTTGAGATACTATTTTAGGGGAGATTTGAGGAGAGCATTCTGGTCTGTTAACTGGACAACTGACCATCTGTGACCATTTCTAGCCAGAGCATCTGGCAGCAGCTGACTGTTTAACAGAGCTGAGAGACAAAAGAGCAGTAGGTTGAAGGGATACGAGGTCTGTGTGTTCTGGGACATAAATGCTTTTTTTTTGGTCTTTTCATTATGCAGCTACAAAGCAGTAATTTCTGACGTGTGCAGGCTTATTACCTCTGTGATCCACATCATATGGATTTTCTCAGTACACTAATCCTTCTCAGATTGTACAGATTTACATTAGAATGTGTACTGTCTTTGTGGTTATATCAGGTTTTTTTTCCTGAAGCATGTAGACAGAGGAGAAAACAAAAGCCAAGTGACTTTGGGAAATTACAACTTTTCACATGGTCACAGTGTTAACTGTATTACAAGAAGTGTGGCATGGAAGAATTCACAGTCGTGATGCACATGATTTGTTCAGTGTTTATTCCTTATAATTCTATATATCTAAATATGGTGACCAAAATATGATCTATTCCATGTAATCTGATTGCTGCCATTTGTATTTTTCACATATGTGTAATTTATGCTGCAATAGGTTAGAGCCAATGAGAACTCTTTTTGAAGTGACGCTGAAGTCAACTTTTTAAAAAATGTTAATAGGATGTATTGAGTCATTTGAAATATATATCAAATATGGGAAGTTTTCCTCTGTAGATTTTCTAGTTTCTTATTTTTGTTTGCTTTGTAGTATTTACAGAAACAGGCATTCATTGCCTCAGCTACAAAAGACATGGGAAGTTTGATTAGGTTTACATGACTTGAGGCCTGGAAAGTTCCCATAGACAGGCACTGTCACTAGGAGAAGGCTGACTCCTGCATTTGCCCACTGAAAAGCTGCCTGTTTGAAATACCTGGGCACGCGAAACCATTTCTTAGAAAACACTCAACCAGCCTTTTGCTGCCTGTGGCAGCTGCACCCGTGGGCAGGGCATCAGGTGAAATTACTGCAGCATGTGAACCCACAAAGACTGTTGCAACATCCATGCATTAAGAAGGCACTGATTTGCTTTTCTTGTTATTTCTTATGAATAATCTAAATAATTTGGACCAGGTTATTTTATGTATGCATTTCAGATTTCAATTATTACTTACTAGGAAGTGGTCCTGCCTGGTGGAAAATGAGATAAAACAAGGCAAGTAGGCCTAGGGAGGTGATTGTGCCCCTGTACTCGGCATTGGTGAGGCCACACCTTGAGTGCTGTGTCCAGTTCTGGGCTCCTCACCATAAGAAGGACATGGAGGTCCTGGAGCGAGTCCAGAGTAGGGCAACCAGGCTGGGGAAGGGGCTGGAGGGCAAATCCTATGAGAAGCGGCTGAGGGAGCTGGGCCTGTTTAGCTTAGAGAAGAGGAGGCTGAGGGGAGACCTTATCACCACCTGCAACTACCTGAAGGGAGGTTATAGAGAGGTAGGTGATGGTCTCTTCAGCCAGGTGACAGGTGATAGGACAAGGGGGAATGGCATGAAGCTGGGCCAGGGCAGGTTTAGATTGGATGTTAGGAAAACATTTTTTACTGAAAGAGTTGTCAGGGCCTGGAACAGGCTGCCCAGGGAGGGGGTTGAGTCACCTTCCCTGGGTGTGTTCAAAAAAAGGGTAGATGAAGTACTTAGGGATATGGTTTAGTTTAGGATGGGATTGGTTGGTTGGACTCGATGATCTTAAAGGTCTTTTCCAACTTTGTTATTCTGTGTGATTCTGTGTGATTCTGTGTAAGCTGGTGCTCTAGGTTTTGTGACTACATTAAACTAAATCTTCATGAACTGGACAGAGGCTTTGAGGACTAATGTTCTGTCATCCACTTGCCTCTCCTGAGGACACTAAACTACTGATTTATTGACAGCCTCTTTGAAACAAATGTCTTCATTATGAGCTACAGGAATGAGTAGAACACTGCAAGTGTGAAACCTGAAGGGGAAAGGTGTGTTGAGATTTTTGGTTTCATATATGTTGGACAATATGGTGGAAGGAAAAGGTTGTTCCTAATTTGGAAGAACATACTAATAGTATTGGGGCTTCCCAGTGGCAAAGGTGGAGTAGTTTCTCATGCATTATGTGTGACCACCAAAGTTCTGCGGCTGCCAAACATTCCTTCTTCATGTCCTAGTTGGACATGACCTAAAGCTGTTTTACCATTCTCTGCTCTTTTGCATAGTTAATCAACTGCAGACAGACTTCTAGTGACATTCATTTGGAGCGTGTCAATATGTCTGTCCATGGAACTTTGTGCAGATGGTACAACCACCAGTTGTGCAAAATCTGTGTGTTTAAAAATGACGGTTCACTTACTCTGTGGCAATTGAACTGTATCACAGAATCAGAATTTTAACAATATTCTCTAATCAAAGAGAACATTAGCATTGATATTATAAATGCAGTTGGTTGCACTGATTGATAGCATTGCTATGACTGCTGTAAATGATTTGCAAATGTCTACAGCACTCTTGATGGAGGGACAAGTGCTATGGATAAAATAGAATCAGCAATGCTGGTGTAAGATGGGTTACAATGATTGAATGTGAAACATAACAATACAATGTTTTAATCTCTTGTTGGTTCCTACTTTGTTTTGTGAGAACTGGCCTTTCTCACAGTGTAGGGCTACCTGGACTTCTGTGTATTTTTAAACTGGATTATTTAGCATGATAGTCACCATGTAAATAGAATTAAATGAACTGATCTGAGTCAGGGCTGTGTTCTCAAAATAAATATCCAAAGTTTCACATAGACATTTGTTTGTGTTAAAGGTCTTGCCATTTATTTTTCAATGGCAGGACGTTTCCTTGTCCTGTGTAGAATTCCATTATCACTTGAATTTGCCACAGGAGCAGATCCTTGGGTGCATACCATGCATTTTTGCCTCTATTTTTAATTCCTCCTTTGCTTCCTCCTGCTCTAGAAAGTTTTCCCTAAGATAGTCTTCCACTGTGCTGGTACAGGTTCTGTTTCTGTAATGTTTCAGAATATGTGTGTGCAGAAGTTGACTTCAGTTTTGGTGGTGGAAGAGTTTGTTTTGGAGCCTTCTCGCTATGCAACAGGAGAGGGATTGGCAAAGCTTGAAAGTTAAACTAAAGGGAGTGCCCAGAGAAGTCATCTCCCCACTTAAAGTGTCTTCAAATTACCTTTTTTTGAGGCGTATTTCAAGCATGTGCACATGCATCTCTGTCTCTAGGTTGTTGGTACTCACTACTGTGCTAGATGAACTGTTTGCCTGGCACAGGTAACTGTTTGCAGCTATTTGGTAGGAAGGTAGAACCTATAAGAGAAGGACAGTGACTCAGAAGAACCCATTTTAAGCTTATCTGGTTTATTTGAGCCAGGGGCTCTTCATAACTAGGTTGTAATGCTCACAGGAATCTCATCCTGGAACCTACATGTAGGGAGAATAAAATAAAGTTTGGCTTCTTGGTTAGCAAACTCAAGAAAGGCTGATAAATTCTGATGCTGTAACACAATACTGTCCTTCAAGCTGCCTGGAAGTTTCCCTCTCTGAACTGGTTTTTATGTTCCAGTTCTTATGCTAGTAATGAATGCCACTGGTGATGGGAGAATGCTACACGTTCTTGTGCTGTTAATGCCTTCTATGCTTGGAGTTAAGGAGGAAAGCAAGAATTCACTTGGCTAATTCATCCTTCTGTAGTTGCTGTCTGGGAGCTGTACCATCTTGAGTGATGGCAGTTGCACTGGGGATTTCAGTTGCACTTGGGTGACAAGGCTAAGGTAGGGTTCCTCTAAATGCACACGAAACCCTGAGGCAAGCAGGCTGCGGCAGAGATGCGTGCCCCTCAGGTCGTCTTTTGTTCTGTTGCATACAAGATGATATCACTGTACAGTTTTCAGGCAGACACCTTAGGGGATGGAAAAACTGGTCTGTTAGCTTTGGTGCAAGCGCCTTGAGCCTGGGAGCCCACATACCTTGGCCTTTCCCTGCTGAAGGCCCCTCCCCAGGAGAGCCTGCGGAGTGGAGTGTCCTGGGCTGCGGGCTGCAGCCCCAGGAGCACTGCTGGCTCCCCAGGGTGTGGGGCACTTGCAGGCTGCAGAGCACTGCATGGCTCGATGGCCATGAAACAGTGTGTATCTGCTTCTAAAACAAATAAATTGGTGCTCGCTCTGAGGCCTGGAGAGATGGCAGGTCTCTCTGGGGAAGCTGCTTCTGTGCTGACTGGGGCCATCTGACTGTTTACCATGGGGGGCATTGCAACCCCTTGCTCCTTCTCCTGGTACTCCAGTTTTACATTACCTGGTAGTGATTTCCCCTCTCCCAATCTAGGTTTTTTGAAAAACAATTAGATTCTGTCAGACTCATTTGTGCTCTAAAAAATTTGGTCTTAATTGGAAAAAATTTCCTAGCCTGAAAGATCTTCTGTATCCTACCTCTTTCCAGTTGCAAAGAAGAGAAATAAGGGAAGTAGGGCATGCCCTACCCTCCTTGACTTAGGCTCTTTTCCAAGTGAAGAATTTGTCATAGTCTAAATAACATAAAGACACATTTTGTGACCCTACGTGGGTCTTTTCTCTGAAAAGCTTGTGCTGAAGAATTAGCCAACCACCTACTACACTTTGCATTCCCCCAGAGACTTGGCCTTCAGTTGTTTAATTTCCCCTGGATCTATTTATATCACTTTACAAACATGATTATAGCTAAGCTTTAGTCCAGGACAGCAAAGATTACAAGGTGATTCTACAGTCTATGGAAATTGAGTAAAGTATGTAAGAAGACTCAACACAGAGGATTTGTCCAGTTAAACTGCCTGATGCACATCACCCAAGTGTCTTTGTAAGAATTCTGCAAAAGTGCTTATGAAGTTTTGTAAAGTAATTGATATGATGGCCAGATATAACAGTGGGTTTGTTTGCACCATATTGCAAGTGAATGTGCTAGAAAAATGCAAATTAAAAAAACTGAAAGACATCTTTGACAGCTTTGATGACATCTTTCTCATTAAGCAAATGCTATTTTGAATATTGTAAGAGCATTACATGTGCTAATGAAGTTATTTCTGATAGCTAGGGCTATAATTTCCGTTTTATATCCCAGGTTTGTTGGTGTCAAAATGTAGTTTTGCATACTTATATCTGAACGTTCTGGGCTACCCACAGTTGTGTGTATAAGATTTGATAGTGCTTGCTGGTTATGAGATGCTGTGGAAATTTAGGTTGGGATTCCTGTACAGAGTCAAGGAGCCAGGTATTCCTATGGTTTCATGAAATAGTGTGAAACAAACACGGCTCTTCATCCTCAACCCTCATTTTTTAATATTTATTTTGTAGGCATCTGTTATCAAATGCCATCCAGTAAAATATAATCTAGTATTACAGATATACTTTATTTCTGCTGGAGGTATTTTGTATCATATCAGGCACTGGCAGTTAATAAAATGTTGATTTGAACAAGCTACAGCTCTTTAAAAAAAAGAAGTTAGAAACTACTGTAGTTCATAATAAAGATTGACTAAAAGCTCAGTTTTCTTGCTTGCAAAGTCAGGTGACAGTACTGTATGCTATATATATTGTAGCCATCATATTTACTTTGCTACATAGTGAAAAGCATCTGATAGCTCAGTAGGTGACCAGGACAAATATTATCATTTATTTCCACTGTTTGCAGCTGGGTCAGTCTAGTGTTTACTCATGCTGATTACATCCTTAAACTAAACCTCTTATCTGTCAATTCTCCTGATTGTGTGTAACAGGCTTGCTACTACTACTTATCGGCTAAAACACAAGGGATTTGATGGGGGGTGGGGGAGGAATTGGTCATATTGCACAGTAATAAAACCAAAAACCCTAGAAGTAGACTGGGCATGTTTAAAAGCAACCTCTTCCTCAGCAGACTGTGACCTCCTCCTCTTGTGCAGTTATGGCAGTTTATGTATATTTGTACTTAACAGATCCGAGCTCTTGCCTAGACCTGGTCTGATAGTCACTTGTTTACTGACATGTACTACAAGACACACACATTCCTTACTTCATAATCACGAAAGGCAGGCCTGTCACCACTCTAAATGAGCTTGTCTTCCAAATGTAGACATGGCATATCTGCATATATTTTTTCCCTTGTTTTTTTTTCTTGTTTTCTCTCAGAATTTAAAAGGGGAAAGAGAGAAACTCTCATATATTGAGAGAAGGGAGGGAGCTTTACTACCAAATTAACCTCTTCTTTTTTTACCTGAAAAATAAAATGCAAACACAGCTTTGATAAGCTTTGCCTTTCATAAAGGAACTGTATTGCATTTTACAGGCTGCAAGTGTAATGAGAGATCAAACCAGGGTTTGTTCTGTTTTGTTGTTGGAATTTACAAACTGTCACATCACGTTTTGTTTCAAATGTATGTCAGCGCTCGTCACTTCTCTAGACAGGTTTGAAACAGAGATCTCCTTTCTAGATTCAGATTTACTGCTCTCCCTTGTGTGAGAACTCATCTGGGTGGCAGAAGCAGAGAAGGAATCAGACCTCTATCTCGTGCGGCATTTCTGACTGTGTGATTGTTGGTCCATGTGCAGCTTGACATGTACCAGGGATTGACATGTAGCAGGGATTATCAAGAGGTTGCACCGTGCAGATATACTGAGATGAGGTGACCAGACAAACTCACCCACTTGGTTTGTGGCTCCCTTATGGTAGAAAAATATTAAACTTCTCTGTTCAGATGAAAAATTGATTCCCTTGGGTTGTAAATTGAATTCTTACTGAGTAAAACTGAAGCTTGTGTTTAACTGTGTGGCACTTTGTTGGAGCTTATTGGCATGGCATCCATTACAACTGTGTCTTTGGCTCAGCTTTATTTAAACACTCTTACACAGACTGAGTGGGAATCCTAGATAAATATCAGCTTGTTCTGAGCAGATTTATTGAGGAGAGGCCAGTTAACCATCAGCTGCTAATGCTGCGTCCTTATTACACAGTTCAAGTGCCACATCTGTAAAAATGTAATGCCCACCTTTCTGTGTAGCTGTGCAGTTACTGCCTTTGCACCATGCACTATTGCAGAATTGTATCATCATTACATATTTTCACTTTATATTTGTTATTAAAAATATTTGTCATGTATTCTGACAGCATTTAATTTTGCTTTTGTTAAAGAAATGGGGTTTATCAGTTCTTATTTTTAAAATCACATCACCGTTATTTCTGCCCTTGTTTTTTAAAGGTAAATTTTATTTTCATACAGTTAATTTGTAATGGAAAGTTTTAATTAATGTTTAATGTAGTTGTCAATTTTAAATTACACCGTCAAGCCTCTCAATAGCTTACTGATTGAGCCAGTAATCAACCTCAGTAGGTGCTGGAATACTGAAGTCTGTAATGTCAACATGAGCAGCATAACTGGTTTTGGAGTTGATTAAAATGTTCTGCGTGACAGATACAGTAAGAGGAATCTCTAGGCTTTCTGTGAATTGGCTGCAGAGTCATGAAATGGCTGTCAAACTCAGAAAATTACTGATTTGTCTATGTGCTAAGCACTTATCTTGGGTCAGAAAGATGCGTTCTTGTTCTCCCGGCCAGTTTAGAGCTTTCAGAAACACATAGATTGTGTGTTGGAAGGATTGCCTAGTACATTTTTATGTAACCATCTTGAACATGCTCCCCAAACTGTTCCAGTTTCAATCCATTTGTCTGGGAAAATAGTCCTGACACCCTCATTTAAACATGCCTTGACTTCTGCAGTAAGTAATTTAACTTTCCAGGCTAGTGGTGGCACTTCAGAGGGGAAGGATATGGTGAGGGAGGAGGTGCTCATGTGGAGAATAAAGATTGCGTGTTGTGTACTTTGAAAAACAACATACAGTGCTAAGACCTGCTGAGCCTGGCTCTCTGAAGAGATAGTGGGAGCTGTCAGGATGAGTGAAGTTTCATTATTTCATGGGACAAAGCCTTGTAGCAATTTTAAAGGTAAAAATGTAAAGATGCAGGCTTTACTAAGGTAATGGAAAAGATTATGTTCTGTGGGCCCACTCCAGTATCATGGAGGAGGGTTGCTGCCTGTTTTTGAGAGACTTTCTGTCTCTTTATCAACTGTTCCCGTAACTGAGTCAGGTGCAGTTGTTTCTTTGGGGCCATCAGACTGTATCAGAGCTCAAAGAACTGGAACCAAGGGTGCAGCAAAGCCTTGGAAATAGGAGGGGAGGATTCTTGCGCTCCGGCAAGATAACTCGCCGGCCTATAGTAAAGCAAAATGCGTTGTCTTCCAAGTATTTAAAGGTAGAATTTTCAGTGGTGGGAAAGTGATTAGAATCTTGCAGGAAATGCTCTCTGCTGCTCTGTGTTCTCAGGGCAGAAATTCCACCATTTAAAGCTAAACCTGTGTGGGAATTCAGTTGGGAAATTGTGTCATGTTGATTGAGTAACAGTTAGGATGTATGCAAATAGTGTTTCATTGTTCGTTTGCTGGCGCTGAAGGCTAAAATTTGCGTCATGAAAAAGACACATTGATCACTCTTTACATCAAGAAAAACTGTAAATTATTTTAAATAAACCCCCTGAAAGTTGCTTTTGAAAAGTTTCTCAGTAGTACAATGAATATGTAATAGTATGCATTTTAATAGCTGTAATGAAAGTGACCGCTAAATAAAGACTTAATTTCTTGGAAGTGGGAACTGAGTGAAATGTGTCCCTGTTTAGAGAGAAAAAAGAGAAGCAGTGGCAGGAATGATAACTGTTCAAGTTTCTTAAAGAAAACAAAATTAACCAAACAAAACCCCCCATCAACTACATACATTCCTGCTACACAACCTTTTTTTAGTTTTAAATAGAATTTTAAATACAGTGGTGGTTTGGTTTTTTCTTTTTTTCTATTTTTTCCCCCTTTTTTTTCCAGAAATGAGAGGATTTGTCTCTGGGAGACAGCATTATTTAATTTGCTATTTATTGGACTTCATTAGTAAAATACTTAAGTCCTGGATTGCAAAGAAACTGCTCCTTGGAGAAAGCTTAGAGAAAACTCCTGTTATAGGAAATTAAATCAACATTGTCCATTAATCATACTGCATGTCAACCCCCAGACCTCTCTTGATTGTTCTTGGTGAATGTGAGGAACCATTAGATGTGTGAGGTCCTTAAAGGTCTGAGTAAGTCAAAGGGGAAGAGTTTAAAAAAATGCCACCATTAGCACATGAAAGAGACTTCAGAGTGGACAGAAGAAAACATTTGCTGTACAGGGCTAGTTACATTTCTTAATCCCCCCCTTTTTTTTTTTTAAATTATTTTCTTCCTTTGTTAAGCAACAATCCAGATGTTGTGATCAAAATGTTAATTTAATTTCTCCAGAGGTTCTTTTTTCATTAACTTTTTTTTGGCCATATTAACACTTGGGATAGTTATATGGGAAAAGTAATAGTAGGAGCTCTGTGAATTTTCTGTGAGTATTAAGTAAATGCACTTCTAAAGCTCTAAAGCTGTGCTAATACATATTCTGGTAGCTTTCCTGCCTTGAGTGTCACCTCTGTTATGCATTTGCCATGAAAGCATTATTGCTAACAGAAGCATTTATCTGTGTTGAGAAAAGATGCAATTGTTTTTTTTTCAGGCTGCCTGAAGTCAGCCTTTTGTGGCAAGTGCAGGGGGATACGGGGGAAACGGGGAGGAAAAGATCTTGTGTTAGAAGAAGCCGCTCTTGCTGTGAAACTCTTCCTCCAAACCTGTGTTTTCTTTACATCTGGGGGAAAAAGTTTAGTAGAAATAAGTTTTGCATAAAAAGTGCACTTCAGCATTTATCCTCACTTTCTCATTTTTTGAATCATTATTATAGATTAATATTGTGCCCCAACTCAAGCTGGTTATCATTTGAAAAAATCCTTGTTATTGCACGTTTGTAGGAGCCTTGAGTTTTCTGCCTTCATTGTGCGTGCTGTGACTTTTTGTACAACTGACACATTTGTATAGTCAGACAAAGGAGGAGACATAAAATACTGTATGCAAATACACCTTGAACATGTGGTCTATGTATCAGATCCCAGGGCACTTTTTATTTTTTAAGGCAGTTGAACTGGAGATGTTCAGAAGCAGTAGTGTGGGGTGGGCTTGTATGGGGAGGGGGGGCAGATGGGTAAGTGTTGCACTGCTGTGCCTTGTGTCCATTTACCCATCAGTCCCCCGCTGCCTGCTCCATATGTTTAAGACACAGGGAGGGATGTGCTCTCAGCCTGTTGCCTAGCTCTGTATCTGTGTGTATCTGCATGTTCATGTTGAAACTGTTGTGTAGCAGAAGCATATCCCTCAGTGTATTAGTGCTTTGTATGCGGTTTTATTTTCATGATAATTGTTAACGTTGGCCTAAGCCAGCCTTTTTTCTCTGTTCACTTATTTTGGCAGCTGCCTTACTGCTTCTCACCTGCCTTTCATTTCTCTTAGTTTTCCATCAGCCCTTGGTGCTTCGATGGCAACTGCCTGGGGTGGGGGTCAGATCCTTAGCTCTCTGGCAGTTACTTTTGCTGGAAAACTTTGCTTAGGGTGGCTAGGATGTATCAGGTCTTTGTATGTTATCCAAGCAGAGTAGACAGGTGTGCATGGGCTGTGTTTGGAAGAGCTGTCATATTTCCACTTCTGGTATACCTGCTGATATCATGCTGCATTCTTCCAGCACTTTGTAACCATTCCAGTGAGTTTCACAGGTGGATGAGTGTTCACAGCCCCATCTTACAACCTGGGCACCTGAAACCCAAGGATGAGAAGGGCCATTTTCATGCAGTTGCTCAGGTACTGATGGTTTAAACAGAGTGATGTGATACCCTTGAAATCAGTGACAGAACTGAGTGGTACAATGCCCCATTTCCAGCTTTGCATTCAGTCCATTAGATAACAGCTCCCCCTTGAGGGAAACTTCTTTTACTGATAAACTCATAAAACAGCTATTCTGTGGTGGTAGTTTTTGTGTGGGTAGGTTTGATGTTCACAGCTTCACTGGGCTGCATGAGGTGCAACAGACTCGTGGTGACCATGCTGTGTCCTAACCAGTTGTGTCCCAGCCACAGCTGGGGAGAGCGAGGTGGGATGTCGCTTAGCTCTCTGTTCTTCAAACTACAACTCTGAGCACAATAAAGTAGCAAATCCTGGCACGTTTGGAAGAAAACACCCCAAATTCCTTGTGTACCTGTGTGTGATAATTTGGGCTGCTCCTCTCTGTGCTTGCATTAACACTTGAGTGGTTGCACAGGGACAGGGTGGGAAGGTGGCCTGAGTGGAAAATACCTCAGCCAAGGAAGGCAGTGGCAGGAGCGAGCAGCTGAAGGGTGAGAGGAAGCAGGCTGGCTTATTTCAGCTGCATTGTTGGCTAATGCTCCTTTAAAATGCTCATCAAACTGCAGGCTCAATTTAGCATTTGTAAAACTGAATTAATGATGGGAAACCCTTTTAATTGTACAAAGGAAGATAGCTAGCTAAGAGTTAAGTAGCTGCGTGTTTATTTTACTTAAGTAATCAATCAGTCAGACTGCTTTCCATTTTCTAAGTGTTGTATAAACTTCATATGCAGAGGATTACATCAAGATAATTTTGTTCTCCTTTTTTCAGTCAAGATAATAATATACCTTGGATTTAAATCTTGAAAACGTAAGGAAAGATAACAAAAGTAACCTTGATTATGAGTAGACACTGTACCTTTCAGTTTGTGAATACAATGTTTGATGTGTATTCAATGCTTGTTCTTCACTAAACTAAAAGCATAGCAAGTGTGGTAAAAGATTTCAATTGCAGCTGGTACCATGGTCAAACAATTTGATGACAACAGCCTTGCTTCCCATGAGATGGTATTTTGTCTAGAAAAAAGTTAAAAACATTTGAAGAAAAAAAAAAGCCAGAACAAATCCCTGTGTAAGTAATTATGAAAATGTTTTACACCGAGAGAAAGCAGGAATGCTTTGGAAAAAAAGGGACATGATATGTGAAATTCTATTCCAGATTCTGCAAAGCTGTAATTTACTTTTCCATGTTGTTATTGCTATTCTGAGTTGTTCTGAAGATCCTTTAAAGTACAGTAGTATTTACCTGTAGTAAGTAGTATTTACGTTAAAAATGTGTTGTAATCCCTTTCCAAATTGGGGGAAATACCCTTTTGTCTTTACAAGACACCACAAAGTCTAAAAGAAATAGGTGCTGTGTTGTCAGCCAGAAGAGCGAAAGATTTTCAGAAGTTTCAGGAAGCCTCCAGTCTTTCAGGCTACTCTTCTTCAGATACTTCTTTGTATGAACATTAAACAACACTTTCACAGAAGGGTATTAGTATTTAGAACGTAGCTCAGAAACTTACTCAGAGTAAAGGATTTAAGCTCCTGAGAGTAACAGGTCCAAATTCAGACTTCACATGTTGACCCCACCTACACAAGCTGTCTTTAGTGCTTTCAAGAATACTATTCCAGAAATTTGGTCTTAATTAAATAGTCTTCAAATAAAGCATTAACATCCATTCAGCTAAAAGCAACAACAACATTAACTTGCACTTCTGCCACCACCACTACAGACTGAGTGATCCTTCTAGTGAATTTCCTTAGAACTGAGTCCTGGCCTGCAAAGAGATGAACACAGGATGCCACTGAAATACAGCTTCAGGTGGAATCAGTGTGGGGGTGGAAAGTTTGTATAATTTTTACAGAGAAGCAAATAATCCTGGCTTTCGGGGTATTTGTACCAAATTTAAGCTCACTGAAAGCATCGAAGAAGGAACATAGTAACTATGGATTATATCAGGCATCATCACTTGGTGACAAGCTGTCAGTTTCTGTGTTCTTTTAATAAACTTCTCTGTGCGAAGTCCTACCACAAAACTTACTCTGAATAGCTCATGCCAGTGTGCCATTGACAATCACAGCAGTGCATACTGGAGCCAAGGACATTGTAGGGTCCTGGATACTTTTATTATCATTACAAATGGAAATTTTCTTCAGGGCATGTTTTAGAAGTCCGGGATGTGCTGCATGAAAATGTGAAGGCTAAAAATAACACTGCTGTGCCAAACCTCTAGGGAGTTGTTCAGCATCATCTAAATGTAATTAAAATGAATACCCTTGCTAAATGTCAAAGATATTCAGCCTATCAGGGTGTAGAGAATGAGGCATCTAAGAAGATAGGGAGGGAAAAGTAAGACATGCTCTTGTATGGAGAGAGATACTGCGATGCATTTCGTAGCTGAGGAAACAGAGACCTCATACCACTACACTTTAGGTGAAATTACCTGCTGAGCGAAGGCTAGAGTTGGACTCTTTACAAGGGCTGTTAGCTGTCTTGCTGGTTTATTAACCTGTGTAATTGCAAAAGGCTTAGCATTTTATGCTGAGTTTTCAATGAATACTTTGCAATAAAAGTAGCGTGCTAAGGAAGTTTGATGCCAGCCTTTTATTTAAGCTTTTTGTAATGCGTCTGGATTTAACTTCAGCAAATGAAGTTTGTGAGTTGTCACACTCGAGGCAGTAAATATACATCAGACTAACTGGCTGTCTGTGACAGATGTGTCGGTTTAGTAAATTCACTGTAAAACTTGTCAGCCTTCTAGGTTGACTTGTCCCTCTACCCTGTATTCAACAAATGTGTGCCAAATGTTGAGCTTTGCTGAGCAGTTGCTTTATTTACATCTGCAGAGCAACTGTATAATAACAGTGCGGTGCTCACGCAACTGTGCATGCCAGCAAGGCCATGCACACAGTGTGATTCGCATCTGCCTGTCTAGGTGCACTGCCACAACCTGGTGTCTGACAAATAAAAGGGAGTGCTGTGTGAGCAGGAGCACACATGGCCCTTGACACCTGCAATAACAGAATGTCCCACTGAAGTTTGAGCCCTAATTATAGATGCAGCTGCATATAAGCTGCATAGCCAGTATTTGCCTTAAGAAAAAATATAGTGGTGCTTTCTACTGGCGTGTATTTCACTTATTTTCCTGTTGTGACTGACTTGTTTTCCATCTAGTAATTTGAATGTGTTTCAGTGCAGTTCCTTGCTGCCCTTTGAAGGAGAGCGCTAGTTGCCCTGCCTGAAACTTTTGCGTCTTGCAGTCATGCTTGTGGCAGCGTAACTCCTAAACTTTGAGATCTGAGAAGAGTCACCAGACCACAGATGTTTTTTGCAATGAAACTGTGCACCTCCTAGAAAGTCACTGTGGTGCAAGTGATGATAGATAGTGTTTTCATTTTGCTGCACAAAAGGGTCAAAATGGCATGGGGAGTCCATGTCAGACCAGCAGAAAATGTTGGTTCTGAGAGAAAATTTATTTCATAGCTTCAGGGAAAAGTTTGGGTGCTGTGAACAGATTGCCTTTGTCAACGTGTGAAAATGTGGTGTTTGTGAGGTGATACTGGATGTCAGGCCGTATGTGTGAGAGAGCCTGGTACCTAAACAGATGTTAAACCAAAGTTGGTAGAGTGCTTATTGCATTGCATTTTGATGCATTTTCTGGAAGTGTTCCTCACAGCGTGAAGATCAGGAAATTGTCTGAACTTCCTTCCTCTCTGCAACCCAGAAATCTTGGTCTTTAGCAGGGAGATCATCTTTTCAGGCTGTTACGGAAAAGAGCCTTTTGTAGCAATACTCCTGTGTGCTTGTAGTAGCATTTGCATGGTTTGGTGGGGTTTGTTTAGGGTTTTTTGTTTGGTGCTTTTATTTAGGGGGTGGGTGGGGTGTGGTGTGGGTTGTTTTTTTCTTTTCCCTGAGACAAGGGTTTGATTCAGTTTTCTGTCACTCATGTGTGGGTCAGTTGCTGTATGTAAGGGAACCTGTTGAATGGGGTGGCATATCCTATTTGGACCACTGGGTGAATCCTCAGCGGTCTGTCTGTGTTAGTAACTGGGGTAATTAAGGCTCTGCTGGCTCCTTCAGCCGCTCTTTCCCTCCTCCTCACCCTCCCTTTCTTCTTCCAGAGATGGCCTCTCTACATAATTCCATTAAAGTGATTGTGCTCTGAGGGGTGGACTGAGGGGCAGCGCTCTCATCTTTCAAAGCAGGACCAATGAGCTATGTGCTTTCCACTGGGCAGCAACAAAAGAAAAGGTCTCTCAGAAGAAAAGACGAGCACAAAAGATCAAAATTAGGTGTTTGTCCAGGCCTCTGGTATTGCTTTCAAGTTAGCTTTTGAGGGCTCACTTTGAAAACGGTGAGCCAGGCTAGTTAACATAAGGGTGTCTGCTAGTTTTAGAGCGTGGTGTTAGAATAATACTGGCAGAGAGCTTTCTGCTTGTGCAGTTGAACAGTTCGAGAGACACGGGGGCTGATGGAAAGCGTTGCGGGCGCTGCGGTAATGTCCTTATGCCTGTAAGGAAACCGAGCTAACTTAAATCCTGGAGACTGGCCGCGCTTCTTGCACAGAGATTAGAGACCTTTAGATAGGTCTCCGTTTCCGTAGGGCCAAAGTGCTGTATGCTGGGAATTCAGCCTGCCTCGCTAGACCTCCCCCCGGCTCTTTTTTTGTATAAAGCTGCTATTGCTGATGGCGGGCAGTAGGAGAGGTGATGTTTTTACTGCAAGGGGGGTGAGGTGTTGTTTGTTCTGGGGCCCTCTGAGGGGATAGCGTAAAGCTACAAAAGGGATACTGACCCTTTTCAGATTTAGACAAATAAGCCAGAGCCATCCAAAGCCCTGGAAAGCCAGACCGTTTAGCTGGATCAATTCACATGTGTCGTATGTTCTAGTTTCTACCAAAATAAACTCTTACAATGCTGTACAAAGAACAAATTGCTTAGCTTCTACTTCAGTTATTTGGTTTGCAAAGGAAAACATGAATATCACAGACAGTCTTTGTTCTGTTTAACTCTTTAAAGTTACCTTTAAATCGGAAAAGAATGAACGAGGTGTAAAACATGGCGATTTGTGACCTCTCAAACTATTTCAATCTGGTATTAAAAGGCTGGCATTTACAATGTACTATCAGTTGAAATTCCAACTCCTTTAAAAACAGAAGTAGTTAAATATTATTATCTGCAGCTAGTATTAATGCTTAGAAGTTACATATCCAGAGCCTCTGTAAGATTTTAGAAACCATACTAGAGCAGGATTGCTGAACTGTTTTTATTTGCTTAATCATTTGTACTTGGGCAAGGTAAAAGGGTGTTTTTGAGCAAAGAGATATAAAATCCAGTCCTGAAAACGTGAGAGGAATACCTGCTTTTGAGGGGAACAGCCTGATCCCTGGCATCCCGTTTCCTTACTTCATGTTACAGTTTGGCTTGATGCGCTTCTCTCTGTCCTTTTCGTCTAGCATGTTTGAAATGTATTTGCTTATTTTCCTAATAAGTTTCTGCTGTATTTACATTACTTTGCTTCAAAAGTACATTTTTAAGGATAGTATTTCTCAGTGCTCTTCCTTTCCCACCCTTCCCCCTTAATAATTCCCCTGGACCTCTGTTGCTCGGAGCAGACTTTGGCTAGCCCCAGATTCGATGTCAAAGGCCGTGACCCGATGTCAGAGCAGCCCATGCTGCTGGCCTCTTCTTTGAATAATTATCTGGAGTTTATTGTGTTGAAGGGACGGGCTTGGGGAGCAGCGCAGTCACCCTGGCAAACCAGACCAATGAGCTATCCAGCCGGACCACTACCCAACAATGGACCTGTAGGTTACACAAAAAAATCCAGCAGCACAAAAGATTAAATTAAAAATGAACATTTGGCCACAGAAGTTTTGTCCTTAAACCAACCATTTTTTCAGCCTTCTGAGCATCATCTGCTTTTGCTACCTTTGATTGAAAGGAAAAAGGTATTATTTAACATTTTGTGTGTAAGTTAGAATAAAACTGAAATACTTTTCCTGTCCCCTTCCCCAGCTGTTAGAATCACCATACTGGATGTAGTTTAAGTTGTTTCTAGGTTTCTAGTCATTGAGTTTGACTCAGAACATCAAGCCACTGAACTTTTTTGGTTTTTTCTCTAGAAATTTTGTGCAATCTTAATACTTTTAGAAACAGAACAAAGCCCCCAGTACTTTTCTTTCTATCAATATTTTCCTTTTAAAGTGCTGAGAATGGAGATGTACAAAACAGGTATGAAAGTAGGTTCAGTATCCAGACTTAATAAGTCAACAGTCAATGATAGTAAAATGTCCATTCTCTTTGGGCTTCCTTATCTTTTCCTGTCCCCAGAGAGGACTTTAAAAGTCTGAAATCCAGATTGTGGAGTGCTGTCTCCCCTTATCAGGACTGAATGAAAGGCTGCTGGATGCGGGTTCACTGTTCTGAAGGAGTGTGGGGGGGGAAAAGTTCTTTCATGATCTGACCTCGGATTCTTTCTTAATTTTATCTAGCCCTGACCTGTTGGCTCTGCTCTGGCTCCTTTCAAGGCCTTTGGAGCTTCACAAACATGTAGCAGCTGAAGGAAACAATGACAGGGCTTTTAGGGGTTGCAATATTACACTCTCTTGTAACCTTGGCTAAGTAGCCTGTAAACAGATGCTTTCTATGCAGCATTTGCCAGATAGCCAAAATTTTGGCTGTGTTGGTATCGTCAAACCCAGCTCTGTAACACTCTTGATTTAGGACTTTCATTTTGTATTTAGTATAAGCTTCAGCTAAAGGAGCAGTTACCTAGAGCGTGTTTCGTGTCTACAGAGTGGTCATCAAACCTGCTACAGGTTTTATAGTTATCCTTAATGCTATAAATTTACCAGGAATAGAAGAATTACAGGAAGAAAAATGATCAGAATGGGAATGGGATAAGCACAGTTTGATCTTTTGCAGAAAACTGATTGGAAGATAGTGTTAAAATGTAATCAGGGCATACACACTTCTATGTATTATTTTCAGAAGGGAGGATGGAACTATATATGCATTAGGATTTCTCATTGGCTGCAGTGTTAGTGTTGGCTACTTTAAGCTGAGAAGGTTTTAATTATGTCATAAAATGTACAGAGAACGGAATTTTTGCTGCATTTGTGAATATGGAATTGACTTTGTTAGTAGCTTTTCCTAAAAGTTCAGTCTGTGCAATGTTGGTCGTTTAAGAACGAGGTGGTCACATCAAGAAGTACTTCACCAGCTGCAAAGTGATCAGAAGCATATTTTTGGTGTTAGTTGCTTAACTGCTAATACAGGTATTTAATCTTTGATGTCTGCAGTTTTTCCAGCTGCACTCATTGGAAGTGCGTGAGGCCACCATCTGGCAGTAACGAGGTACAACTCTACCAGATGGAACTAACCCGCGGTGGTTGGAAAGATATTCCTTCCTCTCCCTACATCACTGTTATCACTAGGGAAAAGTATTCAAAACAGAGGAATCTTATCCTTCCCCCCCACCCCCTGCATCCAAGCAATAGTTGCTGCTACACGAGTCATCCCAGCAAAACCTAGGTTTTCAGCACATGTATTTCAGAGGCCAGTAAGTGTCAACAGAAGCACCATTTATTCTATTGCAGGATGCTGCCAGATTGTTTTCAATGGTTTTGTGTATTTATCTCAAAGTTTTAGAAGAAGTGAAGAACTGAGTTTGAGACAGTAACTCCATGGAATTCCATGGAATACACCAGCATACACTAAAACTGTTTCTGGCATGAGAAGATAACAACTCTAGTTGCATACCATTGTGCATTTATGTACTAGACCATTTATATTTTCCTAAGCTTTGAAAACCGGAGCCTATACATTTAATTCACGTTTAATAAATATATATATATATATATAACTTGAACATATTAAGAACTTGAGGTTTGGGAAAGAAAATGGGAAAATCTGAATGTGAGCGTTCTCTGGCAGAAGGCTGCATTGTAGTAGCAGCTTCTCCCCTTACAGAAAGAGAAATGGAAGAGTTACATAGAAGTGAGGCTGATGGCAGTAGCAAAGGATTCTGACCAACTCTGAGCTGGTGCAATAAAATGTGCATGTTCCGATGAACTGTACAGCAATAGAGCTGCTAATAGTAAGTAAAGTCTCAATTTTTACGTTTTCTCTCAGTTTCTTGTGTCCAAACAGGTAAGCAGCTGCGGCTTTCGCTCCGTGCTGGGAAATGCAATGACTTGTCACAAAACCAGGCTTGGAATATCTGAGTGCACTGTAGTGTTTTCTTGAAGAATTGTTTTGTGTAGCACTAACACAAGTAACTGCTACGAGCTCCCTATTCTCAGGGATGTAGTAAAACAGTAAAATGCACAAGTAAATCATTGTCATTCAAACTCTTTGCAAGCTTCAGCTACTGTAATGTTTATGTATTTTCGAAGTTACAATCCATGTCTTAAATGAGGGTTCAACTTACTTTTTGGCTTATAAGTGCTGTATTTAGCTTTGCCATAGTCTCACTCTGAGGTATCAAACCTATTCATAGAGCCACAAAACAAAGCAAAGCCTTTCCCATGTGTCTTGCTGCTGAAAGACCTGTCAGGGTTGAATCCGCAGGGCTCACTGGAGATTTTTATGGGAGAGTGAATGACAGGATATGGGATTCCAGAGGGCTATCACTAGGGAGCAGCGATGTACCCACAAATGCTGCCATAGGAGATGGAGCCTGGTCCTACATAAATTGCTGAACAATGACTTTGGGGACAGTATCTGTTTTGGGAATTTTAAATCAATCAATAATAAGGCACGTATAGCTTTTTCCTACACTTCATTTTATAGAAGTATTATTACCACAGGTGAAATGTGTACTTCTGGTTGAACTATTATTCATGTGCTTTTAATACTGACAGGGTTTGGTTATGTTAAAAGGGTCTGTGAGGCAGATCCATTGCACTGTGTGAAGCTATGCCAGCTTATCGCATCCAGTCTGTATCCTCCAGAGGCATTCTTGGAATAAAATTTATTCATTATCTCCAGCATATTTGTATTGACATCAGTGCTGGCCTCTTGATTTTTACAAACTGTAGGTTTTGTGTCCTTTCCACCAGCTGATTTAAGTACTAACAATAAAAATGCCTATTAAAAAGCTGTAGGCTTTAAAAAAACCCAACCAAACAAACCACAGTCAGCAGAATCAAAGTACCTTTAAAAAATTCGGCCAGCTGGTAAATAGGCTACAGAATTGTTCCTCTTCACCTTAGGGCTGGGAATGAGCCTTCAACTGCTACGCAAATGCTGGCAATTGCAAGAGAATTAACTGAACTGAGTCAGTGTTACCAGGCTGTTCAGAGACATTTTTAAAATGCAGGTGAAATCTTGATGGGAGTTGTTTTTTTTTTACTTAAACTGAATTTATGTGTTGCATGGGCTGAATAAATCACTGCACCTAATTTGTTTCTGAATAGTAGTGATCTTCTGTGGAAAGATGTGTTACTCCTGGGTCTCTCATGAGCATGACTGATGGCCTCAATACTCACTTCTCTGATTTCTGAGCCTCTTGAGCTTCCTGTTGCTGTATAATGTGCATGGATGGCATACACTAAATTTGACACTGTCAGCCCCCCAGGTGGCCATGCTATCCCCAATCTTTTATCAATGATTTATGTGTAAACTATTCAGGATACCTATGCTGGATAAAGATAAGAAAGCTCCTGAAGTCTGTTTTCTCTCTACGGATATGTCTGGCTTTGAATGTTTGATCCACCTGATGAACAGATGAAAGCATTTATGCCAAGTTTGTACTGGGATTGCCATTGAAGAGTAAATCCTGTCATAAGCTTCTAAACAAAACTAACATTTGTTGAAAATATTCTAAACAGAGGCTACTTCAGGCAGAAAAATATTTCCTACCACTTCATATAACAAATAGTGTGCAAGTATCTGATGGAACTGGAGGCAGATCTTTGGCTGTTGGTTATCTTGGTTTGCATACGGTGAAGCTGTGATGAACATTGAACAGCAACTCAGCAGGTACTTTACATTGGTCTGTGCTAATGTTGTATGTGTAATCTGAAGCAAGTTTCATGTTAAGTTTCTCTCGCTACTCAATACATTCTCTTTAAAGAGAATATAAAAGAATACTGTAAGATCAAGGCTTTTCTAGGTCAGTGCATAATGCAGCCCTCATCAGTTGCTGTTTCAACTGCAGATACCACAAGAGTAAGATGAACAATGTTCAACACTGCATTTTCTGAATGCTATAAATTTACACTTTGAGATTTAAAAAAAACCAACCCTGTTTTCTCAGACATTTGAACTTTTTTTTTTGTGGGAATTATTTTTGCCTTTCTTCCACATCCCAATATTCTCCTCTCCTCCCCAATCAAGTGCTAATGAGGAATTCAGGTTTTGTGGTTTGTTTTTTTTAAAAAAAGGCAATGAGGATAAACAGACCTCACAGGCTCCTCATTGAGCTCAGCAGGGCACTAGCCCTTAGCTATTCTTCATTTCACAGTGAAGATGATCAGTTCTGGGTGACCACTTTCAAAGGGCGCAGCATTTTTGAAGGTGCTGGGCAGGATGATAAATTGTGGTGTCTGTCATCCCGTGCCTGGCGGAAATGCAGCAGGGGTCTCCGCTGCAGGAACTTGTAAAGGAGAAGATAGGCTGTGACACTTGGCCGGCTGGGTGCCGCCTGTTTGTGTGGGATCTGCTCAAGGGTCTTGTAAATAGTACCCGAATTCCAGGTTTTTTCTAAGAATGAACGAGAGAATCGATTATTAGAACAACCTTCAAAGCGTAGTCCTGATGAAACCTTAAAGATGTCTCGATGGCCCCTTGTTTGAATTTTGGCTTTGTTTTTGAATATCTCATTTACATGCTAAATGTATGTCCTCCTACCAGAGGCTAAGAAGCCTGGGAAGGTAGGTATTTCTGTTTTTCTGAGATGCATGGTGCAATTCACCTCAATAAGTCACTATAACTTGGTTTTGGTATATCCAAATCACTTGGTATTTTTGAAGTGCAGGTATCCTTTTGTTTAGACTCAGTGTTTTTAACTGTACCTTCCTTTCACATGTTTTTTTTGGCATTTTTAGAATTTTTTTAAGAGATTGCACTGATTTATATGTAATATCTCAGGATCAATATAAAAATTCTATGTTTTCTTTGTCATGTGCTTAAGGTTATTCTGTGTGTTTGTGTCCACCTCTTCCCTCTCTTTGATTCTAATGTGTTGGCTAGGAACAGCTCATGTCACCTGTTGTTAAAGTGATATTGTCAACTTAAAAAAAAACTTTTCAAAGCAATTGGGACTTTAACTCTACTTGAAAAAATACTTTTGTCCCATTTTTTAATTTATATTGTTTACTTGTGATGTGAAAGTGTTATTTGAAAAATGAGAATGGGCTCCTCTTGCCTATTCTGCCATTAGTGCTAAACAGATCACAGGAATACTTCAATCCACACTGAAGACCCCCTTTTCCCCTACATCTGTATTTAGATTTCAGTAAAATAGTCTTTGAAAAATAAACGTGCACAGAGGTGTACACTCTACCTGGCTATATCTCATTTAAAGCACAAAAAGATTGTCGGTTTAAAAATAAATCTGGAGGTATTTTGCAAAGTGCATTATTATACATTGCTGTGCCGTGTGTGGAGACATCAGAACCCCGAGATTGTACTGCTGGTGAGAGACGGCAGAGGGGGCCAGCGGCCTGATGTAAACAGAAGTCCCAGTTGTGGTGAAGAAATGTGAAGAAGTGTCAGGGACTTGTGTTCCTGTTTATTTCCTGAGGGAGGCCGTGTCAAATCTCAGCTAAAATGAGAAAGAGGAGAGCTCATTTTGAGAAGGGATAATATTATGGTGTTTTAAGGAAGAAAAAAAAAAAGAAAAGGCATAATAAAGAGCTGCATGGCATCTCTCTAGACCTTCTGAAAATCTTAATAGAAAGAAATAGATTCATGACAATAGAAGAGGAAGGTGCCCTAATATCAACATCAGTACTGTGCTGAACCGTGGCTGAACCCAGAAGAGCTTGTATGGACTAGAAGCAAGCACTACTTGTTGCAAATGCCATTGCAAGGAGTGTGCTGCAGAGCAGCAGTTTGGACTCCCAACCACCTGTGGGTACCCCACGCCGCGTCCACAGAGAGAAAGCTCAAGGCCTCTTCCTCACTCATTTCCCTGTAGTAATTTTTCCCCTGGGTCAGGGCCACTGCATCACTCACAGAACTGAGAAGCAGCAAACTGCAGTGAGCAGTATGAGTACCCAAAGCCATGGCCAGAGAAAGGGAAGTAGGGAGACACTTCAGGCTAGGAACAGTGACCCTGTAAGAATGCCAGACCCAGCTTTTGAGAGGAAATGGAAGTTGTGAGATATTAACATTATTAACAATCACTGTTGTTCACAGTATATCTCCCCAAGGAACCTGGAACAAAAACACTTCCCATTTTTTTGCTAAGCCCTGTCTTCCTGCCTTTGCTTTGATTACCCTGCTTCATGACAGCCTGCTTATCCAGAAATAAATGTTTTCTGTGGTTCTCATGCTGTTTAACAAATCTTTATTGTAGACTGAAAGCACTTTTGATATGTTACGTAATACTGTTAAATCTAGCTCTATAGCTGTGAAGGTGTGATTTTGTTACACATAAAAACGTGATCTTTATTCTACTGCTGCTGCTTTCTGTTACAAACTTCTGTTTCAGGCTATTTGGAACAAGACCAGAAGATATATGACTGATTGTAGTGCAATTCTAGTGGGTTTTTACTTGAGTCTAACTAATCCCTTTCTCTCTGTGCAGATCCTAGACGAAAATATCATGTAAGGCTGCTGGCATATAACAGTCTGGAAGAAGGTTATCAGGCAGACCAAACAGTCAGCACTCCAGGCTGTGTCTGTAAGTGTTGTAGGTACATGAAGAATTTATTAAAAGTTGAGCTGTTTCAAGGTTCCAGCAGCTCTGTGGTTTTAACCTATAAATAATCAATTAATTCAGTGTAAAACAGAGAACCAGGAAGATCATATCTGTGACAAATACTGCCCTAGCCGTCCTGCAACTGAGACAGTGTCCTCTGTTTGTGAACTGCAGCTGAGGAAACAAGATAGCAAAGCACATGTGCTACCAAGCACGTTTTCCTCCCCTATTGGATTGTCTGCTTCATCTAACCAGTGATGTTATCGTGTACCTTATGAGAGATTTCTCTCTCTGTGTCCCTGTTTATAGGTTTGACTTTGCCGAAACAAGTGGGACTACAGAAGTAATATGTGACGTATTGAGTTAGGAGAGATCTTTAGTAGCTTGAAGCAGATTCTCATGTCTGAATACCAGGTAGTGCTGGTTAAAGACCGATTGCAGTCTAAACATGTCTCTTAATCTTACCAGTATCTGTGTATAGTTCAGTAAGTAATTCTTGCTCCTTTTTTGTCTTAAACAGCTGTCCGTGATCGCATGGTGCCACCGCCACCACCCCCTCACCACCTCTATGCCAAAGCCAACACTTCATCGTCTATCTACCTTCACTGGGGAAAACCTGCCTTTACATCTGCACAAGTCATTAACTACACAATCCGCTGCAACCCAGTGGGGCTGCAGAATGCTTCTCTGGTTCTCTACCTTCAAACGTAAGTGTAGCACTAATGAGCCTTGGTTTCCCATTTCCAGATCCTTCCCACTCAGTATCTATTCCTCCTGCCTTCTCTTGATTGCCTTTAATGTAACAACTTCTGTATCCCTCAGAGGACTGTGGGTTTTTCCCAGTAGCTGCTAGTTCTGTTTTAAGGGCTATTTAAGATGTGTTCATAGAACAGCTTAAGTCTGTACCTGTCGTTCTTGTGTTGAATCCCTGGATGAGCTCTTGAATTTTAATGGCTTTTTAGCTCTCTAAGATTAATTTAATGTTAACCTCTTCAGTCAAACAAAAAAGATTATTTTATAGGTAGCTTGTCTGGGGAGAGATGAGACTCAGCCCAGTGTCAGCTTTTAAGACTGGAAACAATAATTTTTGAGTTTTGAGGGCTTGAGCATACTATGGTGGGAATGCCACATTCCTGAGTGCATGGCACCTGGCAGGAGAAAGCTGAGCCAGAACTACAGCTTACTTTTCAGAGAACCAAAGTATAAGCCACAGAATGGCAGAACATGGAAGAAATTGTGCCTGGGCTTGGTGTTCAGCTCTGCCCAAGTGGTACGAGAGCTGAAGACTTTGCTCCATTGTGACTGCATTTGCTGGGGGCCTTGGTGCTGTTGAAGGAATCCATATGTGTGTAGCTCCTGCAGTACTTGGGTTTACTCAAGCCTTCTAAATGAGAAAAAGGCTGTCTTAGAAGATTGTTTCCAACCTAATAGTGATGGCTTTCACTTCAAAGAACATGTACCCTGCTGTATAGCTCCTGACTTAACGATTAGACACAGTATAATCACCATGTAAAATTCTTCGTGTGCAATATGGAGCATAGCAGTGAATGCTACTTTTTGTAACAGGATCAAATAAATTATTGCAAATATTGGTGAGTGCCTTGGCAGTTTGGAAGATGAAAATACTAAATGAGATTTAATAAAGCCATATATGTAGAGTAACACCATTTTAAATTGAGATTTAATCTTGACTTGGGTGTTATCACCTGGAATTAACCCTGGTGTATGTAACATTTTCCCCCATCCCCCAGAATCAAATTAAAGCAGAATGTCTAGTAAATTGTCATATTGCAATTAAAAGAGTCAATTTTACAATTAATAAATTACCAAAAATGACTACAGGATAAATAAGAAACATGCATAGTCTACAGAGATCCCCTAAATATGAGGTGATGGAGGCCATAAGTGGAAGGGGAAGTTGCACATGTAGCCTGTGTCTGTTCTGTCAACTGAGGAGCACATCCAGGAGCTGATGGGGCCAAGAGCATGGGCCTTTTCAGCTGTGGTGCTGGTTGTAGTTTGTGTTACTCCACTTTGAAGCATAGAGTCCTGCGGATGAATGTGGAAAGAGCTGAGTTTGGGATACCTACTGGAGATCTGGGTAATAATATTCTTGGACTTGCTTGCCTATCAGCTGTCCAAACAACCTTTATAAAAACTTGTGCTCACGTCAGCTGGGGACAGACATAAGATCCTCCAGACAGCCCCAGGATTAGTACAATTCCATTTCCAGGTAGACAGTGCAGATGGACGACATGTCCAGACTTGAACTGGTTTGTCTTGCGTTGAACAGACAGTGAGAATCTACTCCCAGTGACTAAGAGATACCATTTGAGTTTGGGATCTTCAGCTGCTGCTGTGTCTGTAACTTATTTTATTCGTTCATCTGTACAGGTCAGAGACTCACATGTTAGTTCAGGGTCTTGAGCCAAAAACCATGTATGAATTCGCAGTCCGGCTGCATGTGGACCAGCTCTCCAGCCCCTGGAGCCCAGTAGTTTACCATACTACCCTTCCAGAAGGTAAGGCACTGGGAGAGGACCACGTGGCTTTAAAAAGAGTAATCCGTAAACCAAATGGCCTGAAAAAATTGCTTACTAATTTTAAGCTGTCTGTAGGAGAGAAAAATACTTTCTCCTGAGATACAGATATTGATCTTCTCGGTGAGAGAGAGAAAAATGCAGTCTGGAAAATCCATGTTCTGGAACTGTGAAATTGTTTCTCAAAATCTACCTAAAACCAGCAATGAATTGTATATAAAATGTGATAAACTCACACTGTTAGCAACCACTGAAGCTTGAATAAAAAATTTAAAACACATATAGAAGAGTCATAGCTGATTCATAGATGTTGTAAAAATACATTTTAAAACCCCAAAGTTTTAGAAACCCTGAGAAAATGACACAGCTACTTCCCTAGCTGATGGTCTGCTTCTCTGACAGCTTGGTCAGTGAAAATCAGAGACTTAAGTTTCACGTTCTCGGTGTTGTAATGCTTGGGATGTACCTGTTCCAAGGGGGTTTTGTCAGTAACAGTTTCCTTCTGGAGTTGAAGGAAAAATATGAAATTAGCTTTTACAAGATCTAAGCTGTTGACTAGATTAGAGTTAACAGGAGAGTTTCTCTTGAGAAGCAGTGACTAAGTGTTTGTTGACATGTTGTTTATCTGGGATGTAGCAGTAGCCATTGGGTCTGCACATCAGTTACTTTCTGAGCAATTTAATTGCATGTAAATTAGGTTAGCCTAATAGCATTGTGTTACTGTTCTCACAGCACCATCTGGCCCTCCAGTAGGAGTGAAGGTGACTTTGATAGAGGATGATACTGCTCTGGTTTCCTGGAAGCCACCTGATGGTCCTGAAACAGTTGTTACACGATATACCATCCTCTATGCATCCAGGAAGTCTTGGATTGCTGGGGAATGGCAAGTGTTGCACAGAGAAGGTAAATGGAAAAGGATTAACTGGACAAACAATGATGCTACTTATATGATGCTTTGTTACTTTTAGCTCACTTGGACAACAATAAGAAAGAAATTAATATAAATGTTCTCATAGAAGTTAATTAGGTTAGAATTGTTCCCATGGTTGTGATGAAAATGTATTAAAAGCCAGTTAATACTCAGAAGGGGAGGACCTGTCTGTGTTGCTTTGGAGTTCAGTGTGTGCATGTGAACCAAAATGTCTCATAAATCCAGTTACATCCATCTTATTTCTGTTGTAACCGTGATTGTGATGGTTTCATTTTTGAATGCATTCTTTCAAATCTGAAGTCTCGGAGGTGCCTTGCTCTCTCCAGTGATAAATTTGTACGTGTGGCTATGGGGGGTTCTAAGTTCCTTTCAATCACTGACAATCCAGTTAGCTCAGTTTGCATAATGAACTTTCCCTGGCTCCCAGTAAATTGCTCTGCAAATTCATTTTAACTCTGCTCAATTCTACTGCTAAGCCCCAGCTAGTAGCTACTCTAACAGTAACTGATGTATGCTGATATGAACTGCAGTCACATCCTTGTGATTTAGATGTAGATATAGTCTACATTTTTATAGGCACTTTACAGATTGCTACTACAATCTGAAGAGCTGCATTAGGAACAGATTTCTACTACAGCCAGAATAAAGGAAAAAGGCATTTACTGTTCAGTTGGTATTCAGAATAGACAGAGGCACTTCAGAACAGATAATGTTCTGATAATATATTAAACCAGAGAGGGAAGCTCAGTGTTAGAGTAAAACCATGTGCCTGAGTAGCTTATTTGAGAGGATTGCCAGGGAAAAGTTCCTATTTTGTTGTTCTGTTTCATGGCTGAAAGCTCAGTTGTCAGCAGAGAGTGAGGCTCCAAATTTTCTGTGGAGAAAATTCATAAAACTTAACTTAGTGCACTCACAGAGGACAGTTTGTTCTGCCATCAGTCAGAGTGAACTACTTTAGTTCAAAGATGATGTCTGTCCTTTGTGCTGCCCCTGAAAAGGGGACGAAGGACCAACAGCTATTTTGAGAGGTTGCAGTGCCACTTTGTCTTTGCTGGAGCAGAATGGCATTTGTTGGGCTGGCCTCAAATGGAATGGTCAGCTGTGAAGAGCAACAGTGAAATTACTGTTAATCTTAAGCAAATTTTGTGAAAAATAACTAGTCTCTGAAATATTAATGGTGCCTATCTATAGGGAGAAGATTTAGCCCATGTTTTTTTGCTATTAAAATTCTTCAGAGAAACAGTGCTATAAAGTTGTAATATTAAAGGACCAATTTAATATTAAGTTTTTCTCACAAAAAAACCCGGTGGATTTAAATTCACCAAGAACTTATATTGAAAGAATAAATCTTGTCCTTCTGGTGATGATATGCTGTATCTGTTGTACGCAGCAAAGTGGCTGAATTGCTTTCAGGTATACACTCGACTCAGCCGTGACTGTGAAACTGAACAGCATCTGAAGCAGTATTTTACCACAGATATTTTGCACATTTTCATGTGTTCCCATACTGAAAATATGGGAGGGAATGAGCAAATGGAGAGCTATAAATCTCAGTGTATGACTATGTCCATTGATGTTTGCGTCACTCATTTTGAACTTTCATAGATGTATTAGGGTTTGAGGCATGGCATGGAATTTGGATGCCTCGACACATTAGGAAAATCTGTAGTGCTTTTAGTTAAAGTACAGATGAAAAGGCCTGTGGAAGAAAATGAGTATGTTGAGGTAAAATTGGACAAATGCAGTGATAGTGCCATGACAGTCCTTTCGTGGGTGATTTGAGGTACAAGCAGGGTTCAGGTTTTTAAATGCATTTATTCTGACAAGATCAGGTAACACTGTGCAATAAGTAGTATTGTTTTTTCTTGATACTGAACTTGTGCAGAAGAGATCTGAAATCTTAACCCTGCTCCTTTCCCATACCTCCAAAGACATGCCCCCCAGATAAAAAGGTTTCAAAACCCCTCCAAACCAAAACAAAAAAACACAAACCAACCCTACCACCTATAGAAGATCTAGCATGGGCTTTAGGTTATGCCTGAAAATTTCTAACAATCCCCAAGTTAAAAAACAAACCCCTCTAATTTGACTGTGCCTGTGTTAGCCGTGGCAGAATTAGAACATAGAACTTTAGTTTGTTGCTGATTTGTGAGGTGAGTTTGTCTCCTAGCCACCCCCCTTTCCCTAGTTCTCTTCAAGTGGATCAGAAGTTACAGCCCTTACACACTTGGCGTGCAGTAAATCAGTTACAAAGTGCTTACTTGCTTTGGCAATGCAGCAGATTTGAAAGGAGCTGGTTGGAAAGAGCCTGTAATATTGAAACGTGACCTTTCGCCCTTGCTGGTGCTAAATATTACAGCTCCTTTGGTTACAGATTCCTCACATTTTACTTCAAATGCTGTCAGCTAATGGGTGTTTTAATGGAAGAGCTGAAATAGCTTTTGAAGTAGCTTCCCTTTTGCCAAATGTATAATCTTTTCTGTCAACAAAATAACCTTATATTTTATATGCTTCCCCATACTATAAATTCTGACTCCTGAAATTGGTTTGAAAGGTTGAAATTTATACTTAAGTCTGAGAAAGTGATTGGAATATGTGAAAGAGAACAAGGGATAGATTTGGTCCTGTAATTGCCACTATTTAAGGAAAGAAAAGCAATACATTTCTTTGGTAGGAAGAAACATGGGCATTTGAGAAAGGAATTGGAATTTTAAGCAGCAGTCTGCAGTCCTGGACAGGGAAAGCTCTCATTGACTTGGATAGGCGTTTTGCCTGTCTGAGGACAATGCAAGTGAATCCTATTTATGTTCTTAATCCGTTTTTCCTGCCTTCAGGGACTTGAAGAAATGAATCCTTAGCATGAGAGAGAGACATTTTCTGTAATATTTTTAGTAGTGCAGCTTAGATGTACAGTAATCAAGGAGGCCTACACAGATCTAAATAGGGTTTAACTTTATTTCAGAAGCGTGGTATAATGGACTTTTCCAAATCTGTCCTGTTCATTTTACCAATTAGACTGAAATTTGATAAACTGAGCCTGAATTATTTTCACATTCATGGTACAGTGAATCTAGAAGAGGCACACAGGTTAGTGTATGAGAGAGGTCTGTCATCCTGCTTTCTCTGCCTGAAAGCCTACTTAATGCTGGGAGCATCTCCTCACACATATGCTCACAACATAAACGCTATCCCTAAAATGCAGCTAGCACTAGATTGGGGATTGGTATGCCGTGTATCAGAGCCACTGCTTGTTTTTGAACTACACTGGTGGTTCACAGCAGTATGGAGAGAAAGGACACAAGGGACAAGTAGGTAACCCCAGTGTTCATTCTGTACCCTGCATGAAAGTAATCACAGTCCTCAAACAAGATGTGGAGGTGGTATTGGACAGAAAGAGTAGATCCCAAGGTCTAAATCTCTGTCTGTTCTCACAGATTTGGTCTAACAAGATCTGTTTATCAAATCTTTTCATAGGAGCAATGACCATGGCTTTGCTGGAAAACCTTGTAGCAGGGAATGTCTACTTGGTCAAAATAGCAGCTTCCAATGAAGTGGGAGAAGGACCTTTCTCAAATACGGTGGAACTTGCTGTCCTGCCAAAGGAGACATCAGAGTCTAATCAGAGACCTAAACGCTTGGATTCAGGAGATGCCACAAGTCAGTAGCAATGTTTTGATTACTGCTGTCACAAATACCAGGAAAAAAGATCCCTGTTTGTTTTTACCTTGTAATAGTTTTCAGCATAAACCATTCTGTTTTACGTGAGGCAGTCCTAACAGGGTAGCACTTCCTTCTAAATAAAACCAGTTTGAAGTTTTTATCTCAGTTGAACTCAGAATTGATTTAATTCTGCTCAGAAGTTGGAAGTTTGCCTCTCAAATGACAGTACGTAACTGTTTTGACTTTTACATCAATATCAACTTCTCAGCTGCTTGTCTCAGGCTCTTCCTTTAAGTCCTTTGTTTAGCCTGACCAGTAACCCTGAGTCAGTCAGAACCAGCAGAAATGAGGTGGCAGCTCAATTCTGTTGGAATTTGCTGACTTCTGGAATTCCAGCAACCCGAGTCAACCTGTCAGTCAGTGATACACCAGTATATATTTTCACCAAAGAAGTCAGCTCTTTGTGGAAAACTGTGTTACCTTGTGTAAACTAAGGTAACAGTAGTGGTTTCTTCGTATAAGAATGGAAGGGTACATTGTGTTTGTCTGACATAGAAGAGGATTTATCTTGGCGACTGACTTGTTGCAGATTTTAGTGCTATTTGAGGTCACAAGAGTTAGTAATTATTCAGGTACACAAATCTTTTACCCATTCCTTGTTGCCACACTTTGAATTATGATTAAAACAGGGATTTTTCTTGCTCAGGTTTTCTCCCTTCTTTGAAATCAGTTACATTTTTAGGCCTGAATAAGCAAATAGTCACGCCCTCAGGATCAGTTTAATATGATGTCAAAGCATAAACCGAAGTGAACTCTCCTAGGTGACAGTGGCTGGAATTCTCTGGGCCTTTTCCCTTGGGTGTCCAGTAGTGGCCTGTAAAGAAAGGGGTTGGAGAGAGCTCCTCTGTTCCTTGTTGTAGGTCACCAGAGATGCTGTGGTGTGGGGCAGTCCCTTCTTCCACTCCCACACCACGACTGCATACATTCCCCTTTTTGGTCTACAGGTTTTGTTTTCAAGAGTGTCAGAAGGTCTGGGCATCTCATCAAAGGGAAGCATTTGTCTGTCTCTGACTGTAACCCTATTAATTTCCTGACAGGGAGCAGGGTGTAGATCTTCTTATTTACTAAGCTTTTCTATGGTTGTGGTTTTTTTTTTTCTGTAGCTTATTCTGACTATTACCATCTGGACCAGAAATCAATGACTGGCATCGTTGTCGGGGTTTGCATAGCCTTGATCTGCATCCTTATCTGCATTCTGATCTTAATTTATCGCAGTAAAGCCAGGTATGTTTTTGTTCTTGAGGATTAAGCTCTTTCTCAGTGTACTGATTCTTGGGATGTGCTGCCTTCTCCAAGAGTGCAGGGT
The DNA here is from genome assembly GCA_020800305.1 of Porphyrio hochstetteri. Classification (NCBI taxonomy): domain Eukaryota; kingdom Metazoa; phylum Chordata; class Aves; order Gruiformes; family Rallidae; genus Porphyrio; species Porphyrio hochstetteri. The sequence continues at coordinate 5,658,411 of CM036915.1, read as the reverse complement.
TCTCTGAAGTACTCTTGTCTCTTCAGCTGTTCCTACCAGCAGTGGCAACAAAGCACTTAGTTGGTTCTTCCTACTCTACCTGAGCCCCTTCTCCAATGAAAAGGAAGAACCCACAGAGTGAATCAGTGGTGCTTTGGCAACTAAGGATGAAGCATGTTTCAAATTAAAAAAAACCCTTTTGTGTCAGATAAGCGTACTGCTTTACATCATCTGCTCCTCCTGCTTAACCCTGGCCAGACCTGGTTTGCACGACTTTAACCAGCTGGTGTTGGTGGACAAGAGGAACTCTATAAAGCAGTTCCATGATCCCATTTCTTTGCAGTGGTGCAAGCCACCATCTGTTTGTCTTGTCATCAGCTGGCCCAGTGACTCTTGCCCTTAACTTTGGGATCAGAACAAATATAACTTACTTGAAATAATAGATTTTAAAAAACATGCAGGAAAAATACCAAAGTCCTTGTGTAGCATGGTAGAAAAGTCATAATACCAGTCGTGTCTACTTCTTCCAAATAATGTTACTAATCATGACAGTTCCTGTCTGCCCATAAGTATGTGGCCTACTGTATACAATTAACTGGAAGCAGATGTTTATCACAAGCAGTAAGATTTAAATTCCATGAGAGTTAGAGTATGTTTAACAAAATGTAAATGCCAAGAATATGCCAACATTATTTGATTAATAATAGCTTTGAAGTTTATCCTTAATTTTTTGTATTTTCTTCCTGTGGGCCAATTTTATTCCTGCTTAACATTGTGTAGGAAAACATCTGCTCCAAAACCTGTGCAGCAAAGCACTGACCAGCTGTCACATACCAGTGTCTCATTAGCCAGTGGTAATGAGGTGGAGAAGAGTATTGAAGGAATTGCAGAGAATGAAGAATCCTTATTGCCAATGATAGTGGGAAACAGCTTCATCGATGCTAAGGTACTGTGAGCTTTACTCACTCCTAAATCAGAAATACTGCTTTAGGATTCATTGCTGTAACATATGACTCCATCAAAAAAGTAAAATACATACACTACAAGTCCACAGCAGGTTGTCTTAATGGGACAAGCACAAGTCAAATTGTCAGACTGGTCTTAAAGTTCAGCTTGTCTTGCACTGTACTCTGCAGCCTACAGAGTGTGACTCTGGCACAGCATCAAAGGATAGAAGCTCCATAGTCTTTGGCTGCTAGGTGACTCTGCTAGTCCAAGAAAATAGGCGAGAGTCCTCATCAGCACCTAGTTCAGTAAGTGCCTGTGCATGATCTCATTGAGTATGACAGTAAGCAGGTATGTCCTGCATTTGGCTAAACCACGACAAGGTATTAAAGAAAATGCTATTTTAATGTGTATCTACTGGTAAGACATAAGTGTTACATTTTACAAACTCATATTTGGTCACATTATAAATTCATCTAGATGGCAGGATGTAGCAGTGGATGTGTAGAATCTTACAGTCCAGGAGTCCAGTGTGACAAAACCACATTGGCTTTACTTTCACATGCAGACATACTGATTAAAGGCTTGACCTGTACACCCGGGAAGCTTGAATGAAGCTGCTCCCTGAGGAGCAAGAGCTGGGAAATGGAAATAGTACAGGCACAGACCCTATGCCTGTGAATGGTCACATTCAAAGGAGGAGAGCAAAAGCGGTGGCTGGAATATTGTGCTGTGTGTTTGCAGTATTAGAGCTATGGGGTCTGGCCTCTTTGGGTTTGCCAGATTTAGTGGATTTGGTCTTGATTGTCTTGAGCAGTAGATGAAGACCAGACCACAATAACATGTCTGAGCACTAAGACTTAATTTGTCTTGCTTTCTAGTGTGGAGCCTGTAGGTAGAAATAGAAAACCATTTTGAAATATCTTAGAAATTTAGTTTGTTAAAATAAATGTTTGTGTGTTTCTATTGTAGGGGGGATCTGATCTGATTATTAACAGCTATGGGCCTGTCACAAAGGCTAACTGCAAGAAAAGGTGGCTGTTCTTCCAAGATACTAAGAAAGTGAAGACTGAGGAGGTAATTGGTCTGTTGGGCAGAGATGTGCAGCCTATGCTGTAATGCCCAGCGTTTGCAAAGATACTTAGTTCTCTATGGAAAAGCATAATTAGTGGTCTTAAGTATTAACTGGATAGTTTCAGTGATGTTAAGGTTGATGGTGTTCTACCTTGTACAAAAGTCTTACAGAAGTTTCTTTTTCTGTACCAAGTTGTCAGATACTGTAATATTTTACAGTTAACTGATGGCTTTCTTGCCTGTGCCCTTTTGTCTGTAAGCACAAGGATTCCTGTGAACTGGGTCCATGCATAGCATCTACAATACTCCATTTGCAGAGACTTTATATAGGGTCCCCTTCCAACTCAGGATATAATTCTATAATTCTAATTCTATATAAATGCAAATTAAATATGTATTTATAAACAAAAATAATATAAAAATGTAAAGAATCCTCTCCTACAGCTAAAACTTTGTTTGCTGAAGAGAATCCAAAAGAGGTAAATTAAATTATTTACCCAAAGTACTTGAAGGAACTGAGAATCTGAGCTAAAACTGTTTGGCTTCTTAAATTGGACACGTTTGCTATTTGGATGAGAAAAGTAAGTTTAAAGCAGAGGTGTTAAACCAAATTCTGTACGTTATTGTGTAAACTCATACCTATAAGGCATCTAATGTTTACGGGATTGTAACTTGTATTGTGCTCTTCAGTATTTAAGGAATAGGAAATCTTGATATCTGTGTTGTAAATCTGTGTTCCAGAATATATCCAGAAGCACCTGCTTATTTCTGATGCCTCTGTAAGCAAAATATTTGCTACCACCCAATGAGTAATGCTTAGGAATATACATGAAGGGATGGGAGGGAGCTCTACCAATTATACTTTGAAAATAACATTCAGGTCTCTCCTGTGAAATAGTCCTTGATGAGCAATACTTAGCTCAAGGATTAGTATGAGCAAGGCTTGAGATGGATTCTTTCTAACTTCCTGTAGGAAAGCCTGGATTGTTCCGAGCCAGTGCTGTTAGAGACACTGGTGGAGTGGGAGATAGGAAATGCAGTAACAATTCAAATTAAGGCTCAGCTCTTCAGATGCTGAACAACACTTTTTTTTCCTCTGCTTTGTATGTAGCCTCAGAGAAGATTTGTCCAGGCGGTGTGTCTGTATCAGCCCGGCACCACTGTGCTGATCAGTGAGGATGACTCACCCACCTCTCCCAGACAGCCGTCTAATTTCCAGGTGCCATTCAGTATTGTTGCCGATACGGAGCATTCGGCTAACAGCGAAGGAAGCCATGAGACTGGTGACTCTGGAAGATTTTCTCATGAGTCCAACGATGAGATACCCCTCTCCTCTGTGACAAGTGCCACCCCTCCCACTACCACTTTTGTTAGCAGTGACTTGGGTATGAACGCGATGAGCCCTGCCATAAGTAACTGCACGGAGTCTCCTCTGCCGTTTGCTACTGACCAGACTCCTACCTCACCTCTTCAGATACACTCCACAGTGCAAAACTGATACCCTTAGGGCCACGCCAGACATTCTTGCAGTGTATGTCTGTTCGAAGGACAATGAACAGGGAGCCAAAGTTTTATTGTGGAAAGCCTGACTAACCTAGCAGGTGGTCCCACATTTCTGTTGAATGTGTTTTTTTGTTTGGGTTTTTTTGGGTTTGGCTTTTTTTTTCTTTGTTTTGTTTGTTTGTTGGTTTTGTTAGTTTTGTTTGTTTTTTTAAATCTCACTCATTTTGAATGTTCAGTGGTCAACAAAGGTGAAAGGACAGTGAAGATTTCTGACTAAAGTTAAAAATATGTCACTGGAGCAAAGGGAAAGCTGTTGGCCCTTTTGCTGATTATCTACCTCAGTTTGCCGAGAGGTAAACTCTGAATGATGACTGCTTTACCTCATTTGTGTTGTAGTTGGTCTCAGCAATGGAACTGATGATACTTCCTAGTAGTGTTGTTTCATTTTAGGGTTTCTGTTTGTTTGTTTTCAGTTATGTGTAGAATGTGTGTGTGCGCACCTGTGTGCGTTCAGTGATCAGGGAGTTGTATAGGTAGGTGAACAAGATTGTTTAGCTGAAGCTCTGTCTTTAAAAAGAAAGAAACCTCAGAGTATAAATGTAATGATTTAATGTGGTTGACATATATATGGGAAAATCGGAGTTGGTGCTTCCACGTATACAGCCACATGAAATCTTTTGTACCTCTTGATTTCTCGTGACCCCAGTAAGCCTAGGACAGTGCCTTTCCCCCAGAAACTTGTGCCAGCAATTGCTGACAGAGTGTATACTATATATCCTTCGGGTTCTCGGACATGTTGGGTTCCCCTCAATGACAAATGTTGCCCCTTTATTGACAGTTAATGCTAAAAACGTGGCAAAATTAAGAAGTATTCAGCATTTCCAAACTGTTTGGCTCTGTCTGAGAGTTATGGAATAGATAGTAATGCTGAGTATCGCAGTACTTCTTAGCAATGGTGCCTTGCATTATGTATTATGAAATTACTGGTTTGCCTTATGCCTCTTTAGTAGTCATAAAGTTGCTTTGAAGTACAGGAAGATGCCTTAAATGCTTCTTAGATGTTATAATTGTATCATGAGTTTATAGTTAATTTTTACCCAGCTTTGTAATGCTGATATGCATCATAGCATTTCTCAAGAGCAGTTGTTAGGATGCAACCCCACTCCTTGCCTTTGCCTAGTATACTGTTTAGCCAGGAATTTTAGCTCAGGGAGTGACTTTACCCACATGCCAACCTAAAACTCTGATTAAGCTACCATGAGAAATAAAAAAGCCAGAGCTTTAGTTGAAGAGTCTGTTGAAAGAGGTGAGTACTGCTACTCCAACCCATGCAATTCCCGTTTTATACTACCTCCTTTAAAAGTTATTCTAGTGTTTTTTGGGGTTTTTGTTGTTTTTTCCTGTACTCAGGGAACAGTTTGTTACTTTTGAGCTGCTTCACGGAAATGTGGAGCAAACTGACAGGGTATCGTGTTGTTTTTTAATAGGAAGGAGAGGGAGAGAAAGGGAGGAGGTTGGAATCATCCAATGTTATAAACTTACCTGTATCTATATCCAGTCCTCTTCCCCATTCCTCCTCTTTCCCTGTTTTACTTTAAAAGAAAAAAGAGAAAAAAAATAGACATATGTTTTTACTTAAAATGTTTCAACTGTAATGTTGTGAGAAAGGAACTGTAGGAACTCCTGGCTCTATTTAAGTCTGTCAGAACTCCATTGACTTTACAGGGGCCAAGATGTCACCCTTAAGGTAGGCCAGGCTGATTTTTGCGTTGTTCCTCATGTATCCCAAGGTGGTCGGAAGTTGTCAATAAGCCCTACTGTTCTGTCTGTTTTGTGTGGATGAATTGGCCTCTAGGTGCTCTAGTTCCTTACCCTGTAACTGCTAGTTCTGAACCAGACAGTACACATTCACCTTTTCATAGCTGTTGATTCAAATGCTTTAAAAATAATCTTGTACCAAAGACTTTTCTGTAGAACAGAAGGAAGCTGCATATTGTCCCAAAATAAGTGAACTAGTTAAAAGCTATAGGTTTGAAGAGCTGAATATGTTTTATTGTATAAGTAGTTACTAACAAAAAACAATAGGGCTTCTTGATTGTAGTAGTTGATTGCATAGATGGAGTTGTATGCTTCTACAATTTTAACTACCTTATTGTTACAAGAGCCTTTAAAGAAAGTTATAATACCAGCAGATATCTCCAAAGACTTCCAAGTGTAATTTTTCTCCAGCATGTAGTTAATCAACAGTACAGTCTTAAAAAAAATATTTTTTAACTTTTAAAAATCTACTTGCTGAAGAAAAAGAAAACTTTTTCACCAAAGATTTATTTTTGGTCTCATCAGGCAGAATGTTTAGTGTACAGCAGAGTACTGTTTCTAGTTAGGTAAAGTGTGAATTAATCGAAACTAGATTAAGAATGTGTAACTGTAGCATGAAGTTTCACACTTCATCTTTCAGAGTAGCCTCTTTTGTTAGTTTCCTTCAGAAAGAGCTGGTATGCAGATGGTAACTGTTTGCTTCTCCAAAGACTTGTTTGCTGTAAGTACTGATAATTGGATGTAATTTTATGACCTTCATTACAAGTAAATAATTTGAAGACTAAACTTAGTCTTCCAGAGACCTACTCTGTAGTTTAACCAATGGATAATTGGAGAAAAACAGACTTAATATAAAATTTGTCAGTTTAGTATAGATGCTTTAAGTTCAGTAGCCAAAAAGATGATAATATTCAGTGTATTAGAGAGCAGTGCACCCAGAAGTCTGCTCATCACTTAATGTTTTATTAAGGTACTTTTTATCAGCAAATAAAGAAAACCAAAGATATTTAAGGTTACCTCGGCATATAGGCAAGCTTAGTTAGATATTAATTATTCTTTATTTTTATTTTTATGTTAACCAAATATAATACATTTCTCCAGCACTCAGTCTACATTCATGTGCTTCCCTTTACTTTGTCACATACTTATGATTACTGTGGCACAAAAATGTTCTTCTCAAAATGAATGGCCTATATTACTAATATACCACAAAATTGCATGAGAGGAAGTTTGTCTAATGATTGAAAAGGATTGTAAAGCAAAGGAATTCTGTAGAATTTGATACTTTCTCTATTGAACTCAGTAGCAGATTCAATCCTTCATCATTGTAACAGTGCAGAATTGCGCTCAAAGTTTGAATGCCTCATATCCTGGAAGTCAACACATGGAATTATAGATGTGATATTATGGATACTAATTTTCTTAAAAATTTATGCCTGTGGCTGTCTAAGGAAATCAGTTTTCCTATGTAAACTTTGTTCATTCAGTTTACCGAGCTGGCAGAACACAGTAGGTAGAATATTATTTTCTTGATTATGACTGTAGAAACTGGGTCCTGGAGAAAAACATACCATTTTTTAATTATTAATTTTACTAAATATGTTCTGGAAGATGAACATAAACGTGGAATTTAGTGTTACACTATGTGAATTGATTTTGTTTAAATGTATTAAGAACTAAGGAGCCATGGCTGATGTGATGAGTGTATATGCAACCCTTGTACTTTAAAAAGAAAGCAAAAATGTTGCTTGAAACTGGCTTACCATGCTAACTGTGTTTCCAGGTGAGGACTCTGCCCTTCAGCTACAACAGCAATGCCTGTTCTGCAGGACCTGGATCCAAACCCAAATGCTTAATCTGTCCACAGTTACACTTGTGTACGTTCTCCTCTTTCAGGAGTTACCGAGGAGGTACAGGAATGTGTATACTTTGTAGAATAGGGCCTAGCAGTTGATTTATGTTTTGGGTATTTTTGGTTTAGTAGGTCTGCTTTTGTAAGAGAAACTGCAAGTATCCACATACCACTTTTAATAATTTCTGATATTAGCTGTGCATTTTCTGTATAATTTAGGAGATTTTAACAGAAAACAGTATCATGAGTTTTCTTTACCTATTTTAAGTATTCTTCATAGTTCATTCCCTGTTTGGTTTTATTCCCTTGCTTCATACTATCAGCTAAATTTTGTTTGCTTTATTCAGGGTCCTCATCCTGTTTCTCTTTAAGTCTGTGGGAGAATTTTTTTTAATTTCAGTTTGCCTGGTCTGGACAGACAAAATCAGCTTTTTTTTTTTTGTTTCTCATAAATCATCAAGGTATTACTTTTAAAGTACAGAATTCTTATGTGCTTAAAACTCCCATTGGCAAATGGATATTTCACAGAATCTTAAAATAGCCTGGGTTGGAAGGTACCTTAGAGATCATCAAGTTCCAATGCCCTGCTGTGGAGAGGGACACCTCCCACTAGCCCAGGTTGCTCAAAGCCCAGTCCAGCCTGGCCTTGGAACACTGCCAGGGAGGGGGCATCCACAGTTCTCCTGGGCAACCTGTGCCACTGACTACTCTCAGGGAAAAATTTCTTCCTTATATCTGGTCTAAGTCTACTATCTTCCAGGTAGTATCGTTACCCCTTGTCCTATCATTACATGCCCTTGTAAAAAGTCCTTCCCTAGCTTTCCTATAGGCCCCCTTCAGGTACTGGAAGCCTGATGTAAGATTCCCCCGGGAGTCTTCTTTGGGCTGAGCAATCCCAACTCTCTCCACTCTCAGCATTTGTTGCAACCTGAGTGTACTACAAGAACAGTGACCATAGACTGATGGGTCTCAGTAACATGCTACTCTGAGCAAATTTGTAAGCCCTAAGACTAGGACTTCTTGCTTATCTTACTTGTTATAGAATGAAGTTCATGCAGGGAAAAGTCCCACCTCCTAACATGGGAAATGTTGGTAGGTTTTGTAGGGTACTCTGTGTTTAGCCAAAAATCTCACTCACATCAACTGCTAAGAGAGCTACACAAGTGTTTCAAACAAAACAGTTTACTGAAGTTATTCTGGTAAAATTGAAAGCAGAATTACACCTAGTAATTTCTGAAAAAGTAGTTCTTCGCTTGAACAATTGTTACACACTAATTGCTGCAACTGCAGCTCTGTAATTTCTAAATAGAGGAATTTGTAGGAAAAACAGGGCGCCTCTCTATAATAACATAAGTTAAAAATATATTATTTATGTAACTGTGTATTTTGGAACATGTGTTTCCAAAAAATACTGTTCTTCAATACAAACCAAACCATCATATATGAAAAGAACACAAATTCAATTTGTCTCAAATGTAAGTTTATTTCTTTGGAATTCCTCTAGATTTACACTGACACTGGTCCTAATTGACTGAGAAAGGACATAAACACGTGCTTAAGGTTTTGCCATGTTGGGCCCTCTGGTTCTATTGTGAGCTGTGCTCCTTAGGGAAATTTTCAGCTTTTCATGGTTGCATATACCCACATTGCACCTGCCTGGTGTGTTTTCAGTAAAGACTGACTGTATATGAAAAACTGACTTACACAAATGTTGCTTTTTGATTGTTTGTTTGGCTTTTGGGTTTTTTTTAAAGTTGTGAATGAATTGCCAGTGTAGGAGCCAGGTATGTATCTCATATTGTGGTGTTCTGGATCCTTTCACTCTGTGTGCCATTTTCTTCTAAGGGCAGCAATGGCTGACTGGCTAATGGAGGATGGAGCTGAATTGTATTAATTTTATATTTGTCTCAGGGGATCAGCTCTGTGAATTCCATTGTGTGAGGGAAGCTAATGTTTGCTCTGATTTGAATGTAACTTTTTAATGTCTTTTGAAAACTATTTTGTTTAATAATGTGGATTTGTTTTTCTTTTTCTAGCATTCTAGTAAATGTTACCTAGTGTGTTGGTTCATTTTCCCCTCCAGGGTTGTTTATATACTACCCCAAAGTCATGCCAAAAAGTAATAGAAGTTTAAATGCCAAATGTTTATGAAACTGCTGTCTAAAAACTGATTGATTGCACAGTTGAAATAAAAGTTTTCCTTAGTAAAAGTGCTACTTGATAAATATTTTCTTTTCAGTGTCTCTGACTTAAAAAAAGCAAGATAAAAATACTGTGCCTGTTTTAGGCTGAGCAGGTTAGGGAGATGTTGGTACTTAAAGTCATAGAGGTAGAGAGTAAACTGCACATGACTTATCATTGAAATTCATAGAACTTTCCCAAACAAGTCTTCACATATCATTTATGTACCTGGAATTATCTCCTACATAAGAACTCCATCTGTGTCCCACTGCTGTCAAAGTCTCACCTCTGTTTTGGTTCATCTTCATTGGGTGTGGAAGATGTGCTTCTCAGAAGTCTGAGAAGCTGCTGACAAAGCTGCACTACTGAGTTTTCCCCAGCATTTTTACACCTGCTAACTGTTGAACCTGGTATTTCAACATATGACAAGACTACAAAAATGCAGTTGCTGTTGATCAAAAGACAAATGGCTATCTTTACAAAGGACTACATTCCAGATGAAAGTCAAGTTAAATTAGCAAGGAAATTCTGTTCTGAGGGGATTAAAAGGTTTCTATTGTATCAAGTTGATTACTGATTTTCACTTGAAAGCACCCAAACTTGGCCAGGCAGTTTAGAGAGTTTTAGGTACAGAGTTGGATTTAGAGTAGTGGTTCCCATACAAATCTTACACTACTGGAAATGAACCCACTGTAATTACTGCTGTTATTTTCAGGGTCTGTAAAACCAAACCAGCAATGGAATCTAAACTCTCACAATACCTAGGTAGATTTGACTTTGTTTTTCCATCTGTATTGTTCCCTAAAAGACTGGAACTCTTCACTGGCACGGTATATACTTAAAGAACAGATATTTCACAGGTATTTCAAAGCTTTGAAATCAGTATTGGGAATTGAAGTCTTAAAATAAATGTTAACTAACTTTCTGCTACGTTCAGGAAATTGCTGCTTCTAAATAGATATATTTTTACTTCTTTCTTTGACGTGTGCCCTGTCACTTAAGATATCCCTAAGAGAGGATGTGCTGAGTGCACCTCTAGGCACACAGAGCCTTTCTGCTCTGACAGCATCCCATGCTGATGAGTCAGGCTGCCTGGATTCTACAGTATAACCATGATGTCTCTCTTTGCTTTTAAATTCTCAGAAGACAAAGGAAATCTGAAACGCCTCATCATGCTGCTTTAGGAATCACAGCTGTTGTTACCTGCAGAGTCTGCTGATAGAACAGTTCTGCCTAGCTGGGTAGCTTATATGACATTTATCCCTGGGAGTATTAGAGCACCAGCTGTGGTGACTATTTATAAAACAAACTCTAATCCAAAGTTCTTTATTCCTTATGTTCAAATATTGGAATGCTGGAATTGTTATTCAGAAGTAATTGATAAAATTATACCAAGCTGAAAAAATAAAAGAAGCATTTTAACAGAGTATTTGTAAAAAATAAATAGATCTTATTATAGAATAATAGAATGCTTTGGGTTGAAGGGACCTCAAAGATCATCTAGTTTCACACACACACTGCCCCACCCCCCCACCATGTTTTGGCTTTTTTTTAAATATGAAAAGATAACAAAGAACTTTTAATAGCTAGGGAGCAATCAGTCTTAGACTGTCCACTGATATGAAAGCTCTACCAATGTAGTTCCCCAGAGATGCTGTTCTTTCTCTAGGTGAGAAAACGAACCAACTGCAGTTCCTGATTATGTTGTCATTAGTACAGGTACATTTTAATGTTCAGAATCCTTATTTGTAATAGCAATAAATAAATAGTAAAGCTCCACCTTTCAATGAGTTGTTCTTGAAAAGAAAAGCTTTACAACAGCGCTGATTTGTGACCTGATCTTGTGCTACCAGTCTGCAGTCTGCCACCAAGCTGAATGAGTTTGACAGGTGAGCTCTGTGGGCCACACTGAATGGGCCACACATTAATTGACATAACAACATTGCTGTTTGTTAGTTTATCAGTGACATCAATGTAATCTTTGCTTATCTGTTTTTTGGATAAAAGGACCAATTCCTTGGAATACGAAGGCCAGTTTTTTGCCATGCTTTGCAGCTTGCTCAGCCCCTGGTAAGCAGGAAAGCAGGGAGAGAAAGGACTCTACCTGCAGTTGTGGCTACACATCAGGATTGTGGTATGTAAAACATCCCTTGCATGACAACAGGTGAGCAGCAGTTCTTCATGGGTTAATTTCTCTTCCTGTCCTCTCACTCAGCAGGTAAAATTGGCATGTCTGTTAAGAAGCAGAGTCTTTGTCTGTATTTGGCTGCTAATACTGGGCAGAGCACCACATGTTAATGGAACTGGCAGCCTCAAGATCTGCATTGGGTATGTGTAACTCAAAAACCAGGCCAGTTCTCCACTAAATCTGGAGCTCTGGTGACTGCAGGTTTGGAATCTCCTTTGCACCTGAAGTCAGACTTTGCATTTTGTTATATATGAAAAAAGACATCTGCTCTCCTTTAATTTATTTCTGAAGTTATTTCTCTGAATATTTACAAGTAAATCCAGTTGGGTTTTCTGTTTGGGGATGCATAAGCATTTGTTATCAGTAGGATTAACCTATGGCATATCTTATTTCTAGTAGATGTTGGCACTGTGCATCCCAGTCTGTATCGCCTTTTTCCTTCATCTGCAGTCACAGTCTTAGGATTGGTGCTTGAGCATAACCTCTGTCAGTAAGAGAGAAGCTGTAGGTGCAAATGCTGTTGCTGTGTATGTAGCAGAGTCCTACTCTTTCTGTAATTAATGTCCTAAGACTTGGCTTCATCTTCCCTACACAATAAAGAGGATGGGATTTGAACCCTCCTCTCTGTGCATACTTGCATGCTAGAGCCCCAGGTAAACAAGCTCAGATTCTGCAAAGAGATGCCATATTGTTTCTGCCTGAAAGTGGTGTGTAAGCTTTACCTAAATCCCATAATTTACATCCCATTTACACAGGAATGCACCATTAAGACATTCATAAAATGCAAATAATTCAGAATGTAGCTGTGCCTCAGTGGAAGATACAACATGCATGGATATCCCTAGTCCATAGGATCTCCCTTGGCTGGTATTAGAGGTCTGGGGTTAGCAAATGTTTGGGTGCCAGGTGCTCTCTAAGAGACTTCTGCCCTTAATGTCAGGTATGAATCTCTGGCCTGCAAGAACCAGCTGAGATGGTTTTCTGGCAGTGCTGCAAAGTGGTTCTCTGGAGAAACGGCTCAGACATCACTGGAACTTGACCATGTGGGTCCGAGAGATGCTAGATAGTGTAATCATCTGCAGTTTCGAGGGGTGAAAGTCAAATTCTGTGGGGACTGAAGGTAAGTTTCCTATTATAGTGCTTCATGAGAAATTTTAAATCAGTACCTAAAACACTGGATTCTGCTTTAGCTGGAAATAGACTGGGGACTCCCCAGAGGTCATGTTTATAGAATGGTTTTGAATTTTCTTTTATCTGCATGGCAATACACTGAGAAAAAAGATTTTCAAGAGTAAAGCAGCAGATTTATGGCTAAGCTGCCAGGCAGTTGCAACACATGAAAGCAGGAGAAGTGTTGCTCACAGAACAGCTCGCTACAGCCTTTAACAATTTGCATTTTTGTCTGCAGGTTTAGGAAATTAACCCCTCTGGTTTGCTGGAAGCTATCACCAGGGCATGTGATGGAGCTTAATATATGCTGTCTTCCTCACATCTTGCAGTTTACAGTCCTATTAACTTAAAACAATCCCACCGAACTTCTTGCTTGTAGCCTTCCCTATACTAGGTCATGCAAAGTTGGAAGAAGGACGGTTTTGCACAGACTGCAAAATAATAATAATAAAAAAATAATTTCCATGTTAGCAGCCATTGTTCTTTGGAATAGACCCTAAATATTTAAAAGTCAAGAACAGCTTGCTCAGTCTCTACCAAATAAAACTATCTGTCTTTCCCTTACACAAAACCCAGGCAGAATGAATCCCTTGAGATCAAGATTTCCCACTTCAAAGGATAAATTAACTTCAAGCTTGAGTTCTAAGTATTTAAATTAAAATTCTTCTGCAAAATCAAAAGACCACCTCTAATTTATAATCAGAAATAAATCTGATACTGGCTTTTACAACACTAAAGAAGACTGAATATATTAGAGAGGAAAACACCCTTTTATTTTTTATATACTGCATCTCTAGCTTTGTGATCTATACATACGGCAAGATAAAATCAGTGAGCAAAGTTTGCATATTAGAAGCGATATGGCACAGCCTAGAGTCACAGTGAATACCCAAGATTCCACTTCTGCCATTGTAAAGGCTCAGAGGTTTACATGAACCTGGACTACTTATGAGATCAGTTTTTGAACACTGGCTAGAGATGGGGTAAGTGCCCTGGCACCCAGCAGAGTGTGCTGGCTTGCATCATATCCTATGATTTAGAAGTCTCAGCCTGAGTGACAAGGTTGCCATTTCTAGTTGGGTTGACTGGAAACAACCTTTTAGTAGGAGCAGTCCACAACTTGGTTTAGTGTTCAACAAGGGTTTAAGAGTTGGTGAGATTTCTCTTCTGTAGCTCAGCCAAGCCAAAACTTACAGCCCAGCCCTGCAGTTGCAGATAACTGAACGTCAGGATCCCTGTAAGGACAGATGGATAGTGCCCTAAAAGGTCTGTGTGTAAATTTCAGATTTTGAATCCTACCCACTAGGCATAATACATGTCAAGCACTTTAATCCCATTTGGTGTTGGCAGACAGATAGTGCATATATTTTAAATAATTAGTTCCACATTCTTTTCTTGAAATCCTGGATTTCATGTGAATTTTAGCCTGGGGATTAGGGAAACTGCTCTCAGATGTAACGGGTGAGTGCAGCATCTATGTAACTAGGTCACAGTGTACTTAGGCATATTTTGTTATCTGTTCTTGTGCTCTTCCCTACTGTTGTTGCACAATAAACAAAAGAGGTAACTAAGTTTCATTCATTATCTCCTCTTAAAGGATGGCAGAATTCTGAGATTTCTTCATGGGTTTGTTTTACTGCATTTTCTAACAATGGTAATTTTGTGGTATCTTTTTTCTTTTGGAAATTTTTGCCTCTTTTAGCTGCATAGTCTACAAATGCCCAAATTCAGACACTAGTTGGTTCCCACTTCCCAGCAGATCTCCTATTACCCACAGTTACTTGTCCAAAATTTTACTATATTTTACTTAAAAATTAAGACTAAACTATAGTTGAGCTGCTCCTTCATTTCCCTTCCTCAACAAAATAGGAAGAAAATTAAATGAAAAAGATCGTGGGTCAAGCTAAAGACAGGCAAGCCACCAATTATCATCAGAGGCAAACCAGACGTGACTTGGGGAAAATTAGTTTATTGCTTCTGGTCTGTACTTACAGAGGTCATCCCAGCAGCCTCTCTGTTGATGAAACCATGACACCTACACTCAATACAAACATTAATGGTATTTTTGTACTAACATTTTGATCCTGTTTGCTATTTAATATAGAACTGGCAGCTTCAGAGCACCTTGTTTTAACTTTAAAGAAACAATTACAGTTGAAAAATACAACTACTGTTCTGGATGGAAGGGCAAGTGATGTAGTTCGACTGAGGTGGCTGTAAAATTAATTGTTCCTCTTGACAGACATGTTCTTGCAAAAAAATCTGTCCCCATTCTTAGCTATCCCTATCCTTCCTAGAGATAGCAGATGTACTCCGTACTCCATAAAGCCCAAATGCAGAGTCCTCCAAAGAGAAACTAGTACATTAACATTGAAAAGAGCTGGCCTCTAAATCTGAGTTTTGTATCCATGGACTGAGCACCAGTATTTTGTCTTGCTACTAACACATGTTGGTTTTAATTGAAGACAGTGTATTACAAATACATGTAATACATGTAACACATGTAATACATGTATACAAAATCTATTCCTTCGTGTGCTCTTTGACTATGGCAATGAGGTTCTGATTTGCTTCCTTAGGTGCAGAAAGCTGTTATTTACCCATCTGTAACTAGGGTTAGAGCAACTGTGGTCTGACTAGAAGTTGCATATCGTGGTATTACATAATCCAGAAATCTACAGAGGTACTGAGGGAGGCTCTGCTATTCTCTCAGCGACTATATTTGATTCTCTGAGCTGCAGTTTCCATATGTACTTAACTCTCACTGGACAAGCAGCCCTAGTGCTTGAAATTCAAGGACTTGAGTCAGCAATGATCAGTGGGTCTGATCCATCCCAGATCCTTGTGAACCACACCCTCTAAAACCATAAAAAAGCAGACCATAACACAGAACAAATGCATTATGTGTAAGTTTCTATAACACATAGATCTTGTCAAATGAATAGGACTTGCAAAACATTGTAAAGAGGTGGTTGGTGGTGGTGTACAAGAGAAAAGATGCAGTGTATGCAGGAAGATTCCCTCCAGTGCAGGCAAACAGATATACATGGGTCTGCCTGTCCAAGGCTCTTACTGAGGTGCTGGGCTGAGACAAGAGAATAGCCACACAACTGTGCTCAGTGTGGAGAGATTATACTGCAAGAGGGTCTGCTACCTCTGGAGTTAGTGTTACCACTCCATTAGTTTTATGGCAGAGATTTCACTTTGGCAGTTCTGCAACACAAATCCCAGAAGAGTCTTTGCCTACATTTAATTACTTTCTTAGAAATGCACTGATGCATAGGATGGCTTGGGACAAGGTTTCCTCAGGTTTTTACAGCAGACAAACTTTTAAACTTTGACTCCCAGCAAAGTCAATGTCAGAGTGTGGATCCAAGAGCAGGTTCACAGCCAATTATTACAAAGATCAGAGTGGCCTTTGCAGAAAACCTTTCTAGGGCTCTTGGGAGAACTGAGTAAGTGCATAAATTGAATGCTTACCTCTCTTTCCATCAAATCATGATAAACAGGAAAATGCAAAGGATTAAAGAGGATAATCCAGGAAAGCACAAGGAATTGCATTTCTTTCATTTCCCCACAGAGTGTCCCCATTTCACTATTCATTTCACAACAGGAGACCACCTTGGGTAGGATGAAGTCCATTGTGCAAACCCCACAAAGGTTTTTATAAACATGCATGTGTCCCTCTTGAAGATTTATTACATTGATAACGTTAGCATAGCAAACTGAAACTTCCCTTTTACTTATCCTAGAAGTAAAAGGGAAGGAAATATTAAGTTCCTTGGTGACTTAGGATCAAATGAGGGTTTTTTAATGCATACATGTACACACACACATTGGATTTCTTGCCAGAACTTTTGTACTTTGGCATATAAATAAATACAATAATGAAGCTTAAGTTCATAAGTAATCAATGGCTGTCTTAATATTTTAAATGTTTAAGTA
Organism: Porphyrio hochstetteri; assembly: GCA_020800305.1. Lineage (NCBI taxonomy): Eukaryota > Metazoa > Chordata > Aves > Gruiformes > Rallidae > Porphyrio > Porphyrio hochstetteri. Next base: position 5,641,756 of record CM036915.1, on the reverse strand, counting down.
TTAATTAATTTTTACTTCTTGGCTAGAAAATGCTATCGTTTATAGTTTAAAACTGTTGGCAAATTGTAGGTTTTAACTTTATTAAGTCATGTGTGTTGTTGGCAAGGGTATCTGAGTGCATCAAAGGGGTTTTTTTCCTGAAATACTTGAACATGGCTATATTTTAACTGTAAGTTGAAAAAGTAAGTGTGCACTCAAAAAGAAAAAAGGAATCAATTAGTCTTGCTAAGTTTCAGAACTGCCTTAGAGCTTGCTTTGAACTTTAAAAATTTTGTTCCAGTATAGATATGACACTTGGTGCACATTTCCAAGATGGTTTTGATCGGTCCACTAATAAGTTGCCTTACTTAGAAAAATATGTTTTATCAGCCAATGATTTGCTATGTGAATAGACAAAGGTGTGATCATTCTCAGGTTTTCTACTTGATTTCAAGATTTATCATGCATCATATGAAGGAAAACAATGTAATGCACTACAGAAAAAATCTTATATTTTTTAATGGACTAACTGTAAAGCAACCTGTTCTGCACTTTTTCCCTACAAAGAGTTTTGTATTCATTTCAGATAAAAGTTGAAACATGAACATACAATTAGATTTTGGGTTTTACTTGATATTATGTGGATGAATGGTTAATGCAGAAGTTCAGACCATCTTAATTTTTGCTGATTAAAAGCAGAAATGAAGCAGACATGGGCTAAGATCTGGTTTACATCACCATAACAAACATAGCATTCACCAGTGGGTGACCAACATGCACTATAATAGCTTCCATGACTTGTGCTCCAGCTGTTTTAGTTACAATCCCTGAGACTGTCAGAAAAATGCTTTATAGCTGATAGACCCAGGAGGGACCTGGTCAACACATTTTTCCAGAGCAATACCAGCTGCATAACCAGCTAGACTAAAAAGGTATTAAAAGTGCACCTCTGTGTAACAGACGAACATGCATTTTTAGTTTTACTACCCTGAAAAAGGGAGAGATGGAGGAGCAGAACAAAGCAGTCTAGAGGAAGAGGTGTAACTCCAGCACAACAACAAAATCAGATTTTTTTTTTAAGCATTGTCTCAGGCCTGACAACACCTCCCTCCAGCCTTAACAGTCCTACATATCACAGTAGCATTGTGAAACTTGTACAAGTTTGTAGAACTAGGACTTCAATTTATACAACATGAAAAAGGGCCTTTTACCAAATTAATTATTGATTTTATTTTTTTCCCCTCATAGCAGGTGGGGGAATCAAATCTACTAATGCTGGGAGATTGTTACAGACTAAGGCTATCACAATCCAGATTTCCTTAAATGTGTTCCTCTTTTTTCCAGCACAACACTTTCTGTCCAGGTAGGAGAGAGACCACTGGCTGGTTGGTTGGCTTCTGTGTTCACATGCTGGAAAACCTGCACAGCTGCCAGATCTTGCCATGCTTGTGCTGTATCTTGACATTGCCCATGCAGGCTGGGCACATCGCCCTTCTGCACGAGCTTGCTGCACGCTGACAGGGTGCACAGAGGTCCATTTCTGTCTCACTGTGTAGGAAATCTTCTGTGACAAGTTGATAAATCACAGTAACTTGACAGGTTAAAGCTGTGCATGCTTTATTTTAGAACACGTATGGCTTGCACGAGAGGAAAACTTCTGTATTTTTTCCCATGATACTGGAAGTGGCAGAGTTAGACAATTCAGCCAACTGAATGTTTCCTTCTGATGTCATACTTTTTCTTTCCTAACGTTATTCCTCTGGGATTAAATCTTGGCCCCAGTAGAATCAAAGAGAACAAATCTTTCATTTTTTCCTTTCTTGAATCCTTTAAATGTCAGGGATTTTTGTCTATTAGCATATTTGAATAGATTCATATGTTGTCAAAATGGGCTTCTAGGTTACTCTACTGCTCCTGGGATATGCAGTAGATAAATGTCAAAAGATGCAGTAAAACCCCTTTATATGTTAATTCTGTGTTGTAGATCCACATATCATTGCATTTTCTCTCCTGATAATGTGTGCAGACACTATGACAGTGATTAGGAAAAGAACTTCCTTTACCTATTGGTAGTTTGTACAGAAAAGCTCTTTTAGCCAACTTTTTAACCTGGATTCAGAAGGAAAGTAACCTAGAAGTTACCAAAACCTCCTGTGTTATACTTAATAACATTTTTAGGCCTGATGTGACATGTGATGGAAATGACTATTATCTCACCAAAGCCACCCTTTTCAACAGTCAGCATGAGTTATAAAGTATTAAACTTAAAATAGTATTTGTTACCGACTAAGTACTCTGGCAGGGAGAGAGACCTACCTGTGTGGTTGGTTATTGTTAAAAAGAAGAAAATTACTTTGGAATCACAGAATCATTACAATTTGAAGGGAACTTGGGAGGTCTTGACTTCTGAGTCCAACCTCCTGCACAAAGCAAGGTTAATGCTGAAATTGGGCTATGCTATTCTGGGCTTCAAAATCTTCCAGAATGGAGATTTAACAAATAATTTAGTTTCTTGTCCCAGTGCTTGCTGAGCTCAAACCAATTCCGTCCCTCCCACCATCCCCTCTCCCAGCCAGTTGGAACCTTGTTTCAAATTTTGGCCACTGAGTCTCATTTTCCTGTTACACACTTCAGTAAAAGAGCCTGTCTCTCCTCTTAATAACCTCCACTTTGGTGTTGGAAGGTTGCTACTAGGTACCCCTAAGCTTTCTTTTCAATGTAGACTTTTGAGAGGAACTAATGTCAGAGTTACTTTAAGATAACCAATGAAGCTATGAGGTGGTGGTGTGTGATAATGAGAACTTTCATAGACTTTTTGGGAACATTTGAGATGCCAAATGAATTAATTCTCTTCAGACACTGTGTCAGCCATTTCCAGTGTAAGTTTAGAAGCATAAAGTTGCTCCAATGGGATTCTCACAGAGCGCTCACTAAAGACCTGAGTACAAGTTAAAACTGAATTTGGATGAACAGGAAAACACAAAATTTTTTGCAACTAGAGTACTGGGTTAAAGCGGAATTCCCTGCTCACATTTCTGATGCAGACAATCTCCCCCTAGGAACCTTTATATACCCAGTGACATCAATCTGTGCATCCATAATTACAGTCTACATGCTATTACAAGGCAGCCTTGCACAAAAGCTCACGCAGTCCTGGGAGAATCATCCAGGCCTACAGCGAACTCCATCACAGAAAATGCAAATTTCTCCACAGATAAGATACATCTTTCTCCAAATATAGACTAGCTCACACCCACCTTGCTAATAACAGGCTACACTTCTCTTCAGCAAGATTACACAAAATTAACCAGCAGATCCCACGAGAATATTTGAAATACACTATACCTGGAGGTACTTGCATTCTGGGATTGCTGCAAAGTAAAAGACTGTGGACAAATAGAAACTCTGTCTAGGGAAGGACAGAAGTCAACATAAAATTTCAATTACTTTTAATACTGTTGATTAATAGTTTTGGTCAAGGATGAGGACTCCATGTTTAACGCCTCTGAAACGCAGCCATTTCAGAAGATGGGGAACTGTGGCAGAATGTACGTTTTCACAAAATTACAGTGGCAGTGATTGATCTACCAACTTGTGCTTTTCAAGACTAAAGCAAGGTTTACCGGCGCTGCGAGGGCCACCAGTCGGGCTCGGTGGGTTCTATCTCCTCTCTACTAGCGTGAGGCTGGAGGGGCGATACCTGTATGGTGGGAGCCGCTCCTTGAAGAGGATCCTCCAGCCGGCGCGGACCTACCTGCCAGGAAGCCGCCGGAGCACGATGTTTCAGCGCTTCAGGTAAATGCCCGCGAGGACCGGGAGGACGAACTGGAGCTGCCGCCTGGAGGTGAGAAGGCGGCGTTAAGCACGTGTTGATCGAGAGGTACGCGGTGAAGCCATTAAGCTCCCGGGGAGCGCAACCCAGACCGAGATCCCAGCAGCCGTTATCCGTGTGGCGCTGGAGTGGGTGGCTGCGGGCGCTGGCCCAGCCCGCGCTCCCACCAGTCCCTGTCGCTTCCAGTCAGGGCAGAGACTGCTCGCGCCCCGGTTCCCGCCCTCACGCGCACTAACGGTCCTGACGGGCGCGCGCTGGGCGCCGACCTCGTCGCCCCTCAGTCGCCTCGCTCGGCGCGTCCTGGCGGCCGCAGGCAAGCGGCGAACGAGCAGAGGGTGACGGCGCCAGCGGAGCCCGCCCCGGCGCGGCGTCTTTGTTCCGAGCGGCGGTGCGGGCCGGGGGGCGCGGCCGGGGCCGGCAGCCCCGCGGGAAGGGCCGCGTCTCGCCGCGCTGATGGCGGGAGCGCGGGGAGCCCCGCGGAGCGCCACGCCGTCGCGGGAGCGGCGGCCGCTGCCCCTGGGGGCCCGGTAGCCGGCTGGAAACCGGCGGCCGGGACAGGGCGCGGTGAGCGGCGCCGGTGGCCGGGAGGGGCGCTGTACGGGGCCGCGGGGCCTGGCAGCCCCGGCGGCGGGCGCCGAAGGAGGCGGGTGCCCGTAGCCTGCGGGGACCCTGCCCAGCACGGCTTGGCGCTCCGCGGACCTCCGCGCAGCTCCCGGGCGGCGGCCCTCTGCTCGCTGGGGCTCGCCTCGCCGGGCCCCCACCGCGGGCCGCCGTAGAGCCCACCCGCGCTCAAAGTTTGGAAAGTCTGGTAGCTCCGCTGCTGGGGCGGCGGCGACGGCTACGGCAGCAGCGGGCGGGGGGGGAGGAGGCGGGGGCGGAGGGGGCGGGGTGCGGGCCGGCGGCGGCGGCGGCAGCAGCATCAAAGAGCCCCGATTCCTGCCGCCCTGGGAGCCATGCGCTGCTGTCTGTAATGTCAGCGGAACAGGAGAAGGACCCCATCGCGCTGAAGAGATCCCGAGGTACGGGGAGGGCCGGGCCGGACCAGGGGGTGGCTGCTGTTGGGGCCTAACTCCCTTAAGGGGAGCTGGCGGCGCCGGGGGATGCGTGCACCGGCTGGACCCGACCCGGCTGCCGCTGCCTTGCCGGGCTCTGCCGGCCGCCGCGCAGCCCGAGCCGGGCCGCCCGAGCTCCCGCCGCGGTCCCTCCCTGCGGCTGGCGGCGGGGCCGGGCGACGCGGGAGCCGCGCTAAGTTTGCACGGTGGGGCCCGCCCGGGCCCCGCCAGCTCTCGCAGCCTCCGGGCCTTGAAATGCAAAACTCGGGGGTTTCTCGGTGCGCAGATGTGACCCGCGAGTGGAGGCGTGCGGGTGCATGGTTATGTCTGCTGTGTTTTTCTGCATGTGCTGGCCATTAGTATGCAGCGTGCATACTGTTGGTGCAAGGGAATACGTCGGCAGTGCCACATGTCCGAGTTTAGTGTTGATGCAGAGCCCATAAATTACACTTGAGTGTTCTGCTCTTCTACCCGCGGTCTGACTCTGGTGCTCGATTCTAGTTGGGGTTTTGCTTTTCCTCCTTTGGGAGAATGAAAATCGAAATACCGTTCTTTATTAATAGCGCTGTTGTGTGGCTGTAGTGAGGTTTGAAGTATGCTTTTCTTTGAAATGTGTAAGGAGGGTAGAAATACGGTATCTCTTTCCACTTCGGCTGTGCAACAGACTTTAACGGCAGTAGCACGTCTGTGTGGCGGTACTCGTGTCCTTACGGTGTGTAAAAACAGAAATGCGTTTCGGAATGAAATAATGAAAAACAGTAGGGCGACTGAATTGAGTGAAAATCGTCAAAAATGATAAAAGATCTGCGATTGATTGTTTCTCTTTTTCTCGCCTCCTGTTTTTCCCCTGGAATTCTATTGTTCTTGATGTTTTAAGCTTTTTTTTTAATGACTGGGTAAGTGAGGGAAGGTGCGGGTTCGGCTGTGTGTATTGTCATTGATTTACAGTTTGTTTTTCTAAAACTGTTCTAGTGGCAGCTGGATTGCAACCTTGAGAATGAGAGAATGAAAATATGCAGCAGTGTTACAAAGGAGACTGGGATTCATTAGATTCCTTCACTCTCAAGCCCTGATTCTGCAGATATTTGAGCACGTACAGTTTCACATGCCTGAGTTGCCCATCGAGTTCCATGAGATTACCACTTAATATCAAAAATGTTTACAGTATCAGGGCTCCCTAAATCTGGTTGAAATTAGATTCTTTTTAGTTTTCTTTCTATAATGAAAAGTTCATTCAGCCATTTATGTTTCTTGGTAAAACGTTCTGACTGAGATAAAGCACTCTTCAAGAGATTCTGGCATCTATCCTGTAAAAACCTAGACAGAGGTCTGTCAGTGAACGTGAAAATAATCCATAGTATATTTGCAGTATGCTAAGTATGGCATAAATGATATGCAACGTCATAATTTCTTAATGTGTAAACAAAACTACAAATTGCAGTTCTCCTGACTAACACTGAAAACCTCTATCTTGTGTTTGTATGAAGTAAAGAGAATACAGGACTTTTCTCTTTTCCAAGTGTAAATGGCTGAAATACATTATCCATTATTTAATAAGGGAATAGTTACCATATATGTGTTTAGATCTCTAGATCCATTACATATATGATGTCCCAGTCAAAAGGATTGTATTTTGTTCTGGAGAATTAGGGTCAAACACAACAATTTTTTCACCTTCAGTGCAACACTCCAAAATGCTTGGTACACCTTTTAATGAAAGTCTGTGTGGTAGGTACTAGAAGCGACTTTCTGGAAAGTTTATTTTGGCTGCATGAAAATGACCCTCATTGACTCATTTTTGGAGTTATGCTAGGACTAACATTCTGTTTCCTTTCATGTATAAATTAAATCATTATAAAATCCACAGGGAAGATTTAAGTTTGTAGGCCTAAATTAAATCGTTGGCCTCACACAGCAAGAACTGAAAATACAAAAGCTTTGTACCTTTACAGACTTAGGACTCATTCCTGCAAACCTGGGTATGTGAATGGCTTCTCCCAGAAAATAGTGCATGTGGAGTTCTGTGGAACTTGTCACTGGAATTCTGATATTCATATGCTTATGTTTCTGAAGAATGAGATCCCAGAGGGAGAATCTATGCATAATTTTATGAAGTTTTAATTTATGCTTCTGTAAAATTGCACGTGCATATATTCCTCAATGTTCAACTTGATCATCGATTTACTAATATCTGTGCAGCTAGTTGTTGAATTTATTAAAAGAAATCTGGATATTTGCAATATTTTACTATTAGTCTTTAATGTAATACAGGCACTAATTTACAGGGCCACGAACAGGAGTGTGTTGTATGAAGTGTGAGATGTGAGGAATGGTATTTGCAGTACAATCAACCACTGAATTTAAGCTGAATGTATAGGAATGCTGGAGAAGTTGCTAATGGCCAGTGCAGGGACAGTTTTGAGCAAACAGTTTATGAAGAATATGATTTATGGAGTTGGAATTTAAGGGAGATTTGTAGTAATCCTTTATGAATAATTTTGTGCTGTGATTATTTAGTATCTATTATTAGTGCAGTGGCAGTGCTTCATAGCATGCTAAGTATATGCAGGGTTTTATATTCTAAATTGAGACAAAAAGGCACCTTGTTTGTTTGTTTTAAGAGTAATCTCTATTGTTCTGATGGTAGGTTATACCACAATATATTCAAGCATGGGTTTATTTTGAAAACGTGATTGTGACTTCATGCCCTAGTCTTTGACATTCAGATTGCAAATTTGATAGGTGTTGATTTGGGATGTCCACATATCTTCTTTATGTATAATGAAAACTGCAATTAAATTAAACAGTGACAGCTGAAGCCAAAAGGAACTTATTAAAGCAGAGGCAGAACTGGATTCTGACTTGAGGTAGGACTGGTAAATTCCCTGAAACCTCAAAAAAGGAGAGGGGCAGGAAGGAAGTGCTAAAAGTGAAAATTTGTCAGGTCTCCTTTGATTAGGAGGATTTGAAATTAACGTTGGATATTTCAGTCTGTCTGCAGTAGGACTGCCTCTTCCCTGTGAGAAGAGGTTTTGATTTGCTTTACTGATGAGTCCTAAATCTGGTTTAGCTGTTTACTGGGAATACTCTACTAGTGTAGATGGGTGTAATGTTATATGTTGTGCTTCCTTGCATAATGCTATTGAGAATTCCTTCTTGTAGCCATTGGTAATAAAGACAAACACGTGTTCAGCTGTATGTTTGCATCTTGATAAAGTTTGACTTGTTTTCTGAATGTGAGTTTTAAAAAATAGCAGTAAAATTTTTAGGTTGGATCTCCCACTTCTTGCTGTTCTATACTGTAATTATATATGTTATTTTTTTTGAGAGAGAGTGCAAATAAGCTATTGTCTTAATGGGCCTGGGAAAAATTAATTAACATAAGTTTTCTCAATGTAATGATGTTAGTATTTTAACATGTGTTGCACTAGAATCACCAGAAAGTGATTTTCATATTTCAGCTCAGGGGTTTCTTTTCATTTCCCTATGATGTCAAATCCACTTGAGCCCCATGAAGGCAAACCAACTGGAATAATAAGGAATGTGCTAGAATATATATATATATATATATTTTTAAAAAGGTCTTAACTAGAGCTTTGTATAAGGTATGCTAACTTCTACCTCCGCATATTTGCTCCTTAAGGACTTTCATTGTAAGGCACCAGAATTAATACACGTTCAGTGTTTGTAACAGTTATCTGTTGCTATGACAGAGGCAAACTTCAAATACAGCCTGTAAGAAAACTAATGCAGTATTGTATTGATTGAAATTTTGTAGGTGGTGACAGTGGTTTGGATGGGTTAGGAGGACCAGGAGTGCAACTTGGAAGCCCTGATAAGAAAAAGCGCAAAGCAAACACACAGGTAAATTCCCTTTGGTTCTTTTGATTTCTTAATAAATACTGCACTCAGCTGTTTGCTAGTATGACTCTCACAAATAGTACTTACATGCAAAATATTTCAGTTGTACTGTAAAGTTGAAATCTCCATAGTACTAGCTTTTCTCACTGAAATTATTTTAATCTCTGTAGGTTGCCAAAGACCTACAAAGTGAGGAGCACAGTGAGACTGCAACAACTTGTATTTTACCATATGGATTTGATTCTGAGACAGACTTTCTTTTAATGACTTTGTAGCTGTTGGTATAAATCTGTACAGCATGAGTAGTTGCCATGAGACTACTTTCCTTCTTACTTTTATTCCTGTATGTGTAGGTTTGTGGGCTGATGGATCAGTACAGTTTGTTAATGCTTTGACCAAACTCTTGGCATATTCCCCAAGTGATTTTCAGGCAAAAGCTGGGAGGCAGGTTCGGCTCCTTTCCAGTGAATCCCTGCAATTTGGCATTTCTATACAGTTTCTGTTTCCAGAAAAGGAAGCCAGAATACAAAACATCTAAAGCAATTAGATATCTGTAGTGCAGAATTTCTCTTTGTGTGTTCATTCAAGTTTGAATGAGAGTATCTGCTCAGTGAGAGTAATTTTATTTATGTAGGTCAAACAATCACTTTCTGTTAGGACTATCCAGATTCCATTGATATGTGAATCTGTTCTCTTAATTTTTGCTTTGTTTTAAAGTAGTCATTGTGAAACCTGCTCTGAGAAATATTCATTTAGTTTGAGGGTTTCAGGCCTCTTTCTTAGTGGAGCTTTCCTTGTGTTTTGGAATGGTGATAACTGTAGAAGGCATCCAGGTTATTTTCCTCTCTTTTCCTACTAGATTAAAAATTTGCAGCACAGCAGCCTTTTTTATTATTTTTATTTTTAAAAAATAAAATTGTTCAGTTTTATTAGTATTTAGGAGGAAATGCTTTCTGTGAGCACCATTAGAACGAGGGTGAACCAGCTAGCTGTTCTCCACAGGCTAGTCTAGGATTAAATTCAATTGTGTAGCTGCTCTGGTGACATTTAAACAGCCTCTGAGCTCCATTAAACACTTGATTATGCTCTGTAACCAGAAATCCTCATGTTTTATGCCTATTGACTATGCATTGCAGGACTGTCCACAATCACTGAATGCTCAAAAGGGACACCTCCACCCCCGTTAGGTAAACAGAGTATAGATAATTCCTACATGCAGCCTCCTATGGTCTATATACCTTTCTTAGCGTCATAGTAACATTAAGTTTGTATATCCTCATAGAAGCGAGGCATCTTAAGAGGTGTATGCATATTCAGTAAAATGAATGCAAAATTAAACTAAGGAAGTACTTCAGATCTGCTCTTCAACATTTGGAAATGATTTGTGCGTGTGTTTGACACGTGGATTTCTCTATTGTTGCTGTTCTCATGTAAAAGATTAAGAAATAGAAATCACATATCAAGTAGTATTTTCAGAAACATGGTTGTGCAGCTCAAGAATTTTTAAAACACTGAGATTACTATAAATCACCATGTTATCTGGAGCCCAAACTCCTCTCTTGCGTCTGTACTGAAATTTCAGACAGCCTGGCAGGGTACAGCGCATAAGCTTTACACAACAGCTGAACAGTTCTTTTAGCAGTAGTGCTGCTAATCCAGGACCTTTGTGGTTGGTCTGTCTTGCAGGGAAATACTAAAACTAATTTAAATGTTGTATTTAAAATATTTTTAGGGATCATCATTTCCTCCTCCATCTGAATATGCTCCACCGCCGAATCCAAGCTCTGACCACCTTGTAGCTGCAAATCCATTTGATGACAACTATAATACTGTCTCTTATAAACAACTTCCTTCAGGAAATCCATATTTTAGTAATCCTGGCTACCCTGGCTTTGGAGGCTATAACACTTTCAGAATGCCACCTCACATGCTGCCCAGAGTGTCCTCGCCATATGGTGGTTCTTACTCCCTCAGAAACCAACCACATCCCCTTCCTCAAAACCCTGTGGGAATGGGTTTTAGTCGACCTCACTCTTTCAGCTTTGGTCCACATGATAACCCAGGTTTTGGGAATCAACCACCTTATAGTAGTGGTCAGATAAATCAAAATGTCAGTATGCCTGGTCAGCATTTCAGACCAAATACTGGTGAGAACTTTGGCCATTCTGGTCACATACCTCACCCTGATGTGCCATCTAACTTTGGTCCTGGAAACAATCCAAATTTCCCAAACTCTCAGCTAGAGTCAAACCATTCTTTTGTTCCTCCACCAAGCACATACAATCAGACAAAATCGTCAGCACAAAAGCAAGACTTTAGTCAAGGTGCAAGCAAAGTATCCAGCCAGAACACTGCTGGTCATCAGCATCACCACAGGACAGAGGACATTGTGAGTCAAGGTAATAGTGACCTAAAAAATGTCACTCGAAACAATGTGGTAAATCAGGATAATAGCCATTCTAATAGTGCTGATAACACTAATGCTGGTCATTCAAATGGGACTCAGAATAAGTCCCGCCAGCCTCGAGGTACTGCTGAAGGATGCAACTCTGAGAAGAGCAGCAAAACACCCCTTCATCCCAGTCGTCACGGTCACTCGTCCTCTGAACCCGTCTATCCATGTGGAATTTGTACACATGAAGTTAATGATGACCAGGATGCGATCCTGTGTGAAGCCTCTTGTCAAAAATGGTTTCATCGGATCTGTACAGGCATGACTGAGTCAGCTTACGGCCTTCTCACAGCAGAAGCATCAGCAGTGTGGGGTTGTGATACTTGCATGGCTGACAAAGATGTCCAGTTAATGCGTACAAGAGAGACTGCAGGACCACCTGCACTGAACGTGGATGGCTAACAATGTGAATCGATGGCAGTGGTTGAAATACTTGCTGTGAAGGTGTAGGTACAAATCGGGTACTTCACTTTCTGCAGACAATCAGTTGTGTTTGATTGCTGTCATTTTTTTTTTTTTCCTTAATCTGTTTTCATTCATAAACCTCCATGTCAGCTTTCGTACTCTTAGGTTTTCCTTGTGCACATGTTTTACAGGATGGAATACTTATTTCTAAATAAACTACAAAACATAACTGACAACTGATCAGAAGTAGGATGTGCACTAACAATTTTATCGAAGGTGAAAATGTGCCTGTATGATCAGACCCTAATTTGCTAGTGTTAATGTGTTAACTAATGCTAGCATTTAGTGCTCAGATTTAATGGTACTATATTTCCAAGTCTCATTACACTTTATTTTTTGGGAGTGAATGTCCATTACTGATATTCTTGCTATCCTTTCTTTGAATATAGTGGAAATGACACAGAGGAATGTGCAGTACTAATAGGTTTTACTTTGGGGAAAATCAGAGAATGTCATATGTGCTTTTTCCTGTTTTTGAAACAAAGCATTAACACACTGCTCACTTGAAAATTGATGACTTTGTGCTTAGTAACACATTGAAACCTGCCAACTTCTACACATTTTTATTTCCTTGAGAAGTCAGTGATCTCTTTTCACTTATCAGCATATAATTACTTGCTGAAGGCTCTTGCTAGATCTTGTAGTATTTGGAAATAGATACAAAGTTACATTAGTTACATTAGAAAAAGAACACATCAAGTTTATGAAGTCCAGTGCTTTAAATCTAGAGAATACCAAATCTAGGGTTGCATACGTAACCCCAATTCGTTTATCTTGAGCACATATATTAGGATACAGTCTCTGCATATCTCACAGTTGTGCAGTCATGCGCCTCTCTTTCATGCTTTCTCATTGATGGTTCTATTCTCCTGCCTTAGTGCTGTCTGACAACTCTGAATAAACCCATGCAGGGAAGGTTCTGCCCATCTTCTAGGGCTTTTAACTAGAGCCCGCTCAGTCATCCTGAGCTTGCACAAACCCCTTGGCATGAAGGAGGGGGCAAGGTAATAGAGTGTGCTCAGCACAGGCTCTGAATTGCAAGACAGTTTGGCCAGCAAAGTCTTAAAACTGAATTTCCACTGCTGTGTCAGCCAGTCCCACAGTGGGGAGTGTAGCGTGAGGGAAAATACAGCTTTCGAATGAGGTGAGCTTAGCCCACACCAAGAGCAAGCAATCAGAAGTTTCAGTTCTTTGTTAAACTTGATATCCTACTGACAAACATAAATGGCACTAGAATTTCATGTGTGATGTGAAGAATTCTATTTTAATAGGGGTAATTTGATCATATTCTTGATCTCAAAAATACATGTGTCCCCCTCCCATTTTTTTTAATGTGGGGAAACATACAGCCTTGAAAACTTCAGCCATAGCCGTGTGATAAAGTTGCATGTGCAACTGAAAATTAGTATTTCTGTAGAGAGAACTTTTGTTCTAACTTCATAAAAGGTGGCACTGTAATCACAGACTCTGCTTGTAATACCACTGTGCTGGAAACTTTCAGTTTTTAAATGATCAGTTATTAAATTGTATGTCAAGTGTTACAGGTACTAGTCATGTCCCTTAATGTGATAAATTGTTCAGGTCTGTGGTAATATAAAACACAGCCATCTATATAAAGAGGTCATTTTTATGGTAAGCTATGCTAATGGGTGAAAAGTAAGGCTAGTTCACCATCGTGTTTGATTTTAAATGGGCTGTATTGTCATACTTTCCTGGGAGGTATTGTGCAAATCTACACAACTGCCCTTGTTTTATTTTAAAAGTGAAAAGCTTTATACTGGAGAAGTACAGTATTGCCTTCTTTTTTTTGTCTTGCCGCTCATCAGGAAAATAGAAACAATGTCTAAAGTATAAATGACAATTAATATCTTGAGGATTTACTGTGTAGCGACATAAAGCGTAAGTCAGATCCAAGGCTTGTTTTCACCACTGTTTGCTTTCTTTAGTACAGAGACTAAATTTAATCTTGTTTTGTTAGAGGTGTGATATTTAAAAACAAACCTCAAAATAACAACCAAGCAACAACCTCTGTTAAGAGATTTATTCTTCAGTAGTTTTCCTAATGACTGACTGTTAAAATTTCCTTTTGGTATCTAAAGTAGAAATTAAACCAAACCTTGTTTAGATAGATCTGTTCCTTTGGGAATCAATTTAATCTCCACAACAATTTGTGCTGTGAAGGTAGGTAGTGGAGCTGATTCAGACTCACAGCAATGTCAATGAAATAAAAAAATTTTGCTCAGTGAAAATTCAACAAGAGCTCCAGTGATGATACTTGTTACTCAAGCATGCTGTTCACAATACCTTTCCCCACTCCCACACCCTGTTCCTGCTGTGAGATGTTTGGGGCATTTGGTCTCAAAAATCCAATTAATGTTTTAACATTTTTGGAGCAGACATATTTAAAATAGCCATGTACTACTTAATTTCTTCCTCAGCCCTACATGAAGTTAGCCAAATGTTTTCTATATTAGCTAGCAAGACATTAGAATTTAAATGTAGTGTTCTTACAAACTTAACATCAACAGGAGTATCATATTATAAGGCCTTAAATTGTGTATTTGTGAAATTTATTCTAGCTATTTCAGTTTTCCTAAACTGGTACTATATTGGGTTTGTAACCCAATACATTTTCTTCATTTATTAACTTACAAATTCAAGGCATTAGTAAATGCCAATTATAGCAAATAAAAACAAATGAACAACAAAACCAAATGTGTTATCACACTGATAATAGAGATATGAGTGATTAGTATCTCCAGAAGTGATCCAGCCAGTATACTTGCCCTACTGATACACTCTTGGCATACCTGGACTCTTTTTACCTGGAGAGAGGTTATACTTTGTTTTTCTCTGCATGTATTGACTTGTAGTAGTTCAAGTATGCACAGAAAAAACAATCATGTTTTGTTAGTGAGGTACTAGGAAAATGTCAGCTGGTTAGAATTAGAAATTAGTTATAGAAGGGTGGGAGGGAGGGATGGTTGATTAGAATAGGTGAGTTTTTTGTAATACTCTACATGAAACAATTCGTATTGAACTATCATGTGCTGCTTTCATTACTAGAGATTTAGACTGTATTGGTGCTGCACACCAAAAATATTGCAAAGATTTTGTAAATCTTACAAACCTTACTGTTTTTGTGGAAAATGCCTGTGTCCTTTTTAAATAGCTCCTTCTCATGGTCAGAAATGCAGCCTATAATGCCCCAAATTATGTTAATTTTCTTTTTCCAAGGCTGAAATAAATAGGTATAAACTGGATAGAACGGTCCATAATACTTAGGTTTGGCGGGTTTTTTTGCCAGAGACCAGTTTTAAATAAGAAAATATGTAATATACTCTTTAAAATACTTCTCTTACTGGTGTCAGGATGAATGACAGTGCTGCTTATAGGCTAGAGGATAGGTAGCAAACATCATGTATTCTGGCTGTTTTGCTGATCCCTTCCACAACTTGAGACAAGCAGGTTAACTGTGTGTGCCTCAGTCTTTTCTTTCAGAAGATTGGACTAATGCTTAAGGGTGTTCAGAGGCCTAGCTATTAATTTGACATCTTCAAGTGGAAGAGACTAGAGAAAACTAACAGAGTTTGCTCTGTTTAAAACAAAAAAACTAATTTTGAGGGCTGCTCAAAGTAGTATATATCCTGTGACCTCTGAGGTTTTTAATCTATGAACCAGTTTTGTAATCACATTTTCAGGCTTGGCTTCACAGAGCCAGTGGGACTGCACGCACGCAGTCAAGGATGTTTCAAAGTGTTTGCAGTTTGGAGCCTATGATATTTTCAAGTGAAATGCTTTTTGTGGTTTGAGATTTTTACAAAATCAATGGTGTTCAAATGTAGCACCTTTTTAACATTTGTCTTTATTCCAACTGAATGATAACACGTCTGCATTAAACCTGTCCCTTTCATTTTATAAATAAGCATTGCCTGGCAGTAAAAGTATTGGTGTAACATTTTTTTAAAAAAGGAAGTCATGCTTCTTATCATGTTGTATGTGACTTAAATGACTGTTTCATATTAAAACTAATCTTTCCTTATGTACTGCTTAAATATACCTGTTTTGGGATATCAGTTCAGTACTTTTTATACAATCTTGAATGTGTTCCACATTGGTGACATGTATTTTTGCAACAGTTCTTTTGTTTTGATTTTAAATTAGAGCATGTCTGAAGTAATACATGCATTAGTGCTGTGGTGTGTGGCAAAGTTAATGTATGTAATTCAAATTGGAAAAAAGTTTCCAGACTTTGTCCAACATTAACCCTGTGGCCAGGGATGAAATTACTATGTAATACAAATTATTCCATATCACGATGTGTTTTAAGCTACTCTATGAAGTATGTGAAACATTATTGTTTATGGATTGGTAGCTGGCATGGTATCTTGCATAGAAAGAGGTATGATAGATGGTAGCAATTCATGGTAATTAAAACTGACTACCTTTCAGAACACGCAGCACTTATGTGCATTGTCATCTTGTTGCCATAACTGTTAGTATGAATTTCTTAATATTATACACTGACAAATGGGTGAACATTTGGTAATAAGCTCATGGGTTTGAAAATTATATTTTAACTGTCTTCATTTACAAAACATGTAATTTTTAAAAGCTATTGGATATGATTAGATATATGCAGGAGGATGTGGAACTGGATGTATTTTGAAGTTATTCTGCAATTATGAAGTTTTGTCTGAAGCTTTCTATATTAGAATAGACTCTTCCTTAAAATTGGAAAATTAAGTGTACTTATCAGAACTCTTAAGGCAATATAACTATCCTACACTACATCTTGAGTTATGCACATTCACGTCTTTCTATGAAACTCCTCTGGTTTCTTCTTGTCTTATGCTTTATACGGAAATAAAGGGTCCCTTTAGTGCCCTAGTGTTGTGTATCATCAGTTCTGAGGTAATTAATTCTGCATGGTGGTCACCCACATTGAGGTGCTGCCTATAGCTTAAAGTATTCAATGTTGCCCTTAGTTTACTGGCTCAGAAATGACTTATCCCAACATCATAGGGAATACCTATTTATGTAGTGCTTGCCCTACGTGATCCATTTTCCTTTTCATGGTCAAACTGTCTCAAAATAATTTATGTTCCAACCCCACCTTTTTACTCTGAGGTTTGTGCACTGTAATTCAGGAATTACTGCGTTGGAGACAGCTTGGGACTGGAGTCATGAGGGATGTGTCTATTCCTAGACACTCATTTTCTAAAGGATGGTCTAAATCTGAACTTCCATATAGCTTGAGGAGGGCAGTCTTATTATATCTTCTTCCTTTTTTTCTTTCCTTTCTTGATATTTTTTTTTCTGAAATGTGAAATAACATGGAGTTGTTGAGGGATTTTTACTTGAGACAGTCTCTCCTCCAAGTTTTTGTGTATGGCCTTTACAGCAGACACTGTCTTGTAAATTTTTTGTCTAGATTCTCCATTCAGTGTTAAAGACAAGTTGAAAACGGCAAGTTACCAATCTACTGCCAGCCAAACAATGCAAAATATAAGCTGATTAAGATTGTTGACATTTAATATTTTTTTGTTAACAATGATGTGATATTCTACCTTCTAGAAGAACATCTATCAGAATCTGATTCAAGTGTTCTTGGGAAATGTATATGGTAGATTTTGTCCAGCACTGTATGTAACTTTGTTGCTTTCTGTTGTCTGGTTTCAGTTTCCTTTAAAATAAATTTTTTTGCGGGGAAGTTGCCTGTTGATTTTATGAAGATGATGCAATGCCTAGATTAACTCTTCTAATGTTTTCCTGTGAGAATGCCTTTACATTAGGCACAGTCCTGCAAGAAACAGTAGAAGGTTGTATTGATCAGAAAAGACAGCTCCTGCCTCTGAGAGGCCTGCCACTCTAAAGGCATTAATCTGAAGTAACTTCAAAGCAGATCAGGAGAGGTCTTGCACCATAAACCCCACTTCTTTCTTTCAGCATGGAAAGGAAAGCTAACGCACTGTTTGGCTTTTCTTTTATTAATTTTAGAGCTTTCTGCACTTGGGAAGAGATTATCTAAGTAGTTAATTATTTTAATTTATAAAATTATTACTAAGCTATTCCTGTTTGTTGACATGCCAGTACTAACACATACCAAATCAGTACCTTTCTACTAATTTTTAGAAGTAACTGCTGTGGGGGGTCCCAAGCCATACATGCAAAACATTGTGTTGGAATAAATAGCATCTTATCACATGTTCCTGCTCTTCTTTAAAAAATATGGAGATGAGGGGTGAGAGGAATGACAATTTAGAAAGGATGGGAGAAAAGGTTGGGTACTTAAAATAAGAAAATGTAAGCCAGTAAGCTAGCCATGTGGAATGTGTATGAAATAGGTGGTATTTCTGCATCAATATAAAACTTACAAGGTTGATCCAAGATGTTGCTCAGTCCCTTTTGGTTCTTTTAGCAGCTAAATCTGCTACTTTGACTTAGAAATGTGTGACTTCTACTGTGTCTTCTACTAGAGAAATACATGGCGTTGCATTGGAGGTCCAGCTTTTAAATAGATAAACTTTTTTGTTAATGTGTCAGTGCTATTTTGTGTAACTTGAGAACACCAAATACAAGTAACCATAACTATGTCTTGTAAAGTGTGTATACCTAGTATGTTCTTTCTGGCAGGAATCCATAATAAGCTGCTTCATTTCAGTATATTCTCTGTGATTAAACTAAAAATGGCATCTGGATGATCAAGCAGAAGACCAGCACTCAACAAATCTAAGACTATTCTTGTCTGTGAGGGAACTCTCCAGAACTGGAGGATGCATTCAGCATGAGGACAGCTGCATTCAGGAGAGGTAGGATATTTTGAGTTACTATTACATTCTAGCCAATGCTGCTAGTGTAACACCCTGATTTAAAACAAAACACTATCCCCTCTACCCACCAATTGTCCCATTACTTCGTCTAGGAAGCAGGCAAATAGGATTTTGACTACTGTGTGCAGTTTTGGCATCTCCATTTTCAATACAGTAGAACTGGAAAAGCTTTGGGGATCAGCAAGGAAGGAAAACTATGTTAAAAAAAAAAGCAGCAAGCTGAGACTCTGAAAAAAATTCCTTAAAGTGGAGAAAGGTCTGTAAAGCTGGATGACACAGAAGGGATGTTTAGAACTTCCTTGTTTCATCCTTGTCTGCACTTGCCTGAAGTTTGTCTTGCAATACAGACGGAACCAGCACGGCGCCTGACGCTGGCAGCCCTGGTCACAGTAGGATTTCTATCGATTAATCTCCCCGAGTTGTCGGGAGTCAGCCGTACTCGCGACTGTCTATTTTCCTGCACTGGGACTCGAGCCCCAGGGACGGTTCTTGTCGTTTGAAACCGCGTACAGGACCCGCAGGAAGAGCCCCTCGCTGGCTGCCGCGGGCGGCCTGCCCTCCGCCTTTCTCGCCCATCGTTAGCGGGTGGGCTGGCTGCGGCGGGGCGCTCCCCGGCCTGACACCCCTGTTCCCGCCCCGCCCGGAGCTTGTCGCCTTGCGGCAGCGAGGAAGGGCAGCCGTGAGGTCTCGGGGACTCCGCTCCAGGCCCGCGGTGCCGGGCTGGGGCACCCGCTCGGGCCCGCCGCCTGCGGGGGAACCAACCGCGGGGCGCCGTGGCGAGGGCCGGGGTCGGGCCTATCAGCGCCTTCCGGAGCAGCGCGCAGAGGGGCGGCCGGAAGTACTCTTGCAGAGTGCCGGAAGCTCTCCTGCCCCTAGCAACGGCGGCGAGGCGCCCGTAGCAATAGGCGCGGCCATGCCGGTGTGGCTGCGGGAGTACAGCTGGCGGCAGACCAGCACGGCCGTGTACCTCTCGCTGCCCTTGCGCGGCGTTCGAGTCACCCCCGCCAACATCTTCTGCACTGACCAGTACTTGAAGGTGGGGCGGCCGCGCACCGTCCCACGGGGCTTCTGTCGTGGGTTGTGCCCGCGGGCCCGGGGCTTGTGTTAAGAAGTAGTCGCTGTCGAGTCTGTGATCTTGTAGAATAGTTAATCTGTAATCTTCCTTTGTACGCTGCAGGCTGTGAAATATATAACCCACTGGAGATACAGTTTCTGCTGCTCGTTCTTTGCTGTACTAATGCTCTTGCTAATTAGCAGGTGCCAGCTGCCTTTTCTCTCTTTAATGGCCTGAGTTACACACAGCTGCTTACATTATGAAGAATAAGTCTCCATTTGAGATCCGTAGCTTCTGTTGCAATGTTGAAGGAACAACTTTTTCAGTCCTTTTTATCAGGCCCTATAACCTCCAGTGCTGCATACTCAGCACATTACCATTGTCAATAGCGTGCGTTTCTTGAGGTTTATGATATATTTGTACCAAGTATTTTGAGAAAGTGAGATTTAATTAAGATTTTTTAAATCTTAGCATGAATTAATTATATTTTTGTAGGTAAGCGTCCCTCCCTTTTTATTTGAAGCCATTTTATATGCTTCTATTGATGATACAAATAGCACAGCAAAGATTGGAAATGGAGCAATTTTCTTCACTTTGTATAAAAAAGAAGTGTCTATGTGGGACTCCCTAACTTTAGCAAATGGTAAGTCCTTTACTATGAGAAATAGGTTGCATGTAAGAAACCCAAGTTGTGCCATAACTTTACCAACTATAATAACCAATGTGATGCTTTTGCTGCTAGGTATCTGCGAAGTTAAACTTTTTCATTGTTAAAAATAGCAGGTATATGAAAACAGACAAAGAACATCTGCTGATTCTAGCGCACACGAAACCAAGCAGTGTTTCTTGTAAAACATTTTGTGTGTAAGCAAATACTAGGTTTTCTTTTTTAGAGATGGGCTTGATAGAGAGGGCTTTGGGAAAACACACCATGACTCAAATGCCACAAAGTAGCAAAAGGAATCTTGGTTTTTTGAATATGGTACCTAACAGAAGAACTTTAGGCTTAAATTACTAAAATAGTTTATATTTGCTTTTTTAAGCCGACAAGGAGAAACTGCAATATCTAAGAGAGAATGCAGTTCTAAAAGCCCATGAGAAGGCAAAGGAGGAGACAGAAGCAAAAAAAGTCACAAAACAGGAGCACAAAAAGTATGCTTTGGAGGCCACAATGAAGGTAAAGCCTAGGAGGAATTTTACAAGACATATACATGTAAACAATTAGCAATTAATGTCAGCTGCTTGATTTAATTGACTTTAAATAATATAAAAAGTACTCATTTTTATTATAGTGCTGGAGAACCTTGTTACTTCTTTGTACCTGAAATGCGTCTATTGCCAAATACGAAAACAATTAAAAAAATACTTAAAGTTGCCATTTTCCATTAGTAATACTAATTAAAAAGTTGGGCAAGGAGCACAGATTTTTGTCAGTTGAAAGGAGACTACAGTAATGTGGTAAAACTTGTGATCTTTTGTGACCTTTGCATCAGAGCAAGCATTTAGTCATTTGGCACTGTCAAAAATGCTGATTTAAAAAAAAAACTTATTTATTCATTGTTATAGTTTATCTCATTCTTTGTGTTCATTGCCTTTTGTGTGTATGTATTGTTGTTTTTCTGCAGTTTATGTGTATTTTGAGATACATTATTTTCTGAAAAATTTTTGTGGGCATAAAAAGTCTGGTCACTTCACTTGTGTTTAAAAGGATTTTATAAAAGTATACAATGACTTTCAAAAATTGCATGTGCCATTTGGACCAAAATTAACTGCAGGTAGTGATTTTTTCAGTAGCAACATTGTACTGATTCTGCCCCTGAGATAATCTCAAAGAGAAGAGGAGTAATAAGAAATCTTGTACTAAGACTAAGCCACATGTTCTATGTTTCTGTGCATTCCAGGGGTCTGCATTGGAATATGGATAGGAATTTCATTGTTTACAAGTAAAACTTATTTCTGAATGTTTCTGGATCACATCTTAGTAATGGTGGTACAATAGATAGATGATTTCTCATTAGCTTTTAAGGGTTGTTGTCTCTCACAGTCACTTTCAAGCATCTTTCATAACTCTGCTTGTACAATCACATTAATGATGATGCTCTGGTTGGGATACGACACTGGGAAAGTAACGGTAGCTTTTCTCAACATCTCATGACAGTAAAATGACTACATATCTCTTGGGCTTATCATTCAAACAGCTAGAAGAAGCAGAAAGAAAAAGAATTGAAGATCTGAAAGAAAAGGTGTGGCAGAAGGTCACTAAGGAGTTGGCATTATGGAATAAACAGCAAAAAGACGCTGAGAAACTAAAGAGGGGACAAAAAGAAGGGGAACTATATCTAGGAGGAGAACAAGTGAAAGGGAATAAAAAGGAAAAAATGAACAAAGCTGGGATTCCTAATGAAGGAACTTCTAAGACCAGCCTCAAACCTACTCAAGGTTGTATTACTGGAGCTTATTTTATCATTCTTTGAAATATGGGTATAACTTTAATCCTAGATGTTGGTAATTAATCATTTATCTCTGTCTCCACCTTACTGAACTTATTCTTTTATTTTGCAGTTATTTTAATATCTTTATTTTCAGGCAATTTATTGAGCTAAAGCATGTGAGTTCTTAGCTCTCATTTAAGTCTTTGGAAATACAAGGGCAGATTTTGTTCTAAGGTTTAGAAAGGTAAACCATAAAGCCTTTGTGACAGAGTAACACAGACTTTATGAGGGTGGAGTTCCTGTTACTAAGTTACATAACTGCTGGTTTTCACAGAAATATGCAATCTCCTTTAGCTCTATCCCATGTCTTGGCCCGCCCCCCCCAGCCCTCCCCCAACCTCTGGCGACAACAGATAACATTTATTTTTTGTTACTTTTTTTTTGTTTTGGTAAAGTTATATTTAGCTCTTGCATTTGCCCTGTCAGAGAATCATATAAGGGGCAGAGAGTGGTGTAAGAGAAGTTTAGGTTCCTTTGTGAGAGATAATGTTCTCAGTGATAAGATGGCATGGTAGTGCCAGCACAAAGCTTTTTTTTGCACCCTCCTTTCAACAGAGGAAATCTAACCCTTTCTCTAGCTACTAGATATTTAGTTCTAGTGTACAGAATTTCTAAATTAGGCATGCTTTGGACCTCAGTAGAAAACAAGAAAAATCCCTTTTGCTTCATTTTTCATTTCCAGTACTCCAATTGTCTTCACAGGTCAAGGTTCCTACAGTATGTTTTCAGAACATTTAAAGGAAGAGCAGTTACCAGCTCCTCGATCGGCTGCCACAATTAAAATCAACTTTACATCACGAGTGTTTCCTACAGCTCTGCGAGAGTCTCGCGTCGCAGAAGAGGAGGAGGTGAGGATTGTTCATTGTTTTAGTACAATGCTTCTCTTGTCTTCCAAGGCGATGAATTATTCGCCATGTATTCAGTAAGTTGACAAAATTGTTACCTGTGCCAAGAATTGTTACTTGTGCAATATTCTTATCTTTCAAGGAAGGCAGTCTTATTTCAATTAAGATTTAAAGAAACACTTTTATATAAAAATTATTCTCACTAAGCATGTGCAGATTATTAAATAGCATGTGTCTTTTTTTGGGGAGTGGGGGAAAAAAAGGCAGCCATAGTAATTTAAATTCTTGAAACAAAATATTCTTATATTTAAGATTCTTTAAGTTCTGTCTCTTTATAAGGAAGCTCACAGCTAGCTCTTTTGAACTCTGTTGAATGAATGCAAAGAGTAATTTTGGAAAAGGAGCAAATAAAAATGTATTAATGATGCAGTTACCTTACTTTCACATAGTAACAAAGTCTTTGGGGAAACTTGGAATTTTTTAATATCTCACTATTAAGTATTTCTTTCTGTCCAAACTGTGTGTCAAATAGAAATCTTTTGATGGGGTGAGTGAACAGGTTTAAGCAAAGTTCTTTTTTGGATTTGAATTTTCCTTCAGAAATAATACTTACCCATTGTATATTCAGTGGCTACGTAAGCAAGCAGAAGCTCAAAGAACAATAAGTGCTGATTTGTCTGAGCTGGAGGACTTAAAAGAAGAGGAGAAGAATCCAGACTGGTTAAAGGACAAAGGAAAGTAAGTTAAATTCCATTTGAAGATATATATATAAAATGAATTATTAGTTATATAGTGTGAGTCTATTGTTTAGTTTTGGTATCTTTGTTTATCCTAGACATAGATAGTGAATGTCTACATAGTAGAGAATTGATTGACAGCTTATGGAATTGGGGTCTGATAAAGTCATGAGATGCAATTCCTGAAGCTCATAATGAACAAAATCATTAAGAACACATAATGCATATTCTTCTATGAGGACAGTTAAGTCGGTGCAATATTTTACTTAGGTGGATTTCCTTTCATTTGTACTTTTTATTGCAAGGTTAAACAACTGTCTAAAACAAATCTCAGGAATAAATAAAAATACTGGTATAGTTATATAGCTGTGTTATACAAGAAGGTTTGATTAGGCAATCATAATCAGATACATAGCTTTCAGAGTTAGTTCTGTGTCTGCATAGATGTCTCCACCTTACTGTTAGTGCTTAAAGTCAATGGAGGTTTTTATTGTGTGTCTGTATGCTATATTGTCAACATTAAGTTTAACTGCACTTCAGCTATGTGGTTCTCAGGAAAGGCTATAAATGGACATTTCCAAGGAAAAACTGCTAAAACCTCCCATTTTTGCCAATGAGTTGTTAAAAATAACTAGATATTTGTCTTGTGATTTATCACCTTGCTTAAAGTGCATGTTTTGCTTTTTGTTTTATACTTAGCAAAATGTTTGCAACAGGAAACTATCTTGCAGCTGTAAGTGCATATAACCTTGCAGTGCGGCTCAACAGTAAGCTTCCCACACTGTATCTGAATCGTGCTGCTTGCCACCTCAAACTGAGGAACTTACATAAAGCTATTGAAGATTGCTCTAAGGTATAAATATATAGGTTCTCAGACTGTCATCTTATACATGATCCTGGTTTATTACTCTGATGCTTCTGTTTCAAGCAGATCTGTAAATAACTTATTACTGTGATTCACAGTTTTTAAATTCAAATTTGATATAATGAAGCCATGGTGGAAATATTAAAATTTGTTAGAAATTGATTAATGAACTTTCAGAAATGTAAAAGAAAACAAAACCAAAAAATCCCAAATGATGCTTCCACACATTTGGGATGAATGGGATGAATGGCCAGATGTTGATTCAGTATGTGTTTCTTTATGGGTAAAATATTATATCAATGTATACACTTGAAAAAAAGCAAAACCACCACATATACATTTTGTCCTTTAGGTGCTGGGAAATAAAAACAAAAGGTGGTGGTGATGAGAAAGACATCTTAAAAAAAGGCCAGCCAGACATTTTTAAAGAAGGGCTGTATCATCTCGATATTGTAGCAGCCGTGATTTTGCACAGTGAGAGAGGAGTGATTAGGAGTGATTCCAAATGGCACCTGAATAATTTGGAGAAAGTTGTCCCAGAACTATTATTTTTTTTAATAAACAGTACTTGTGGCTTGAAATGTCTTTTTTCTAGCAGCTACAGCTACAACACATGGCGCTTTTTAGGGCTTTTTTTTCCTCCTTCTTAGCTTGGTATGTAATAACACAGATTAAAATGGAATACATTATTGACTGTAATAAACATTTACAGTATTTGTCAGTTTTTTAGCAATGGCAATGAGGCTGTATTTAGCAACTTTGGGGTGACACACAGATCTAATGACTAGGTTCAGGAGCTATATAGTTAAATTTGAACAGTTACTTTGTATTTCTATTCAAATAGTTATTATGTTACTGTATAATATAGCAATTAGGTGAGAGAAGTGTATGTAGGTGAGAAAAACCCCAAATATATGGAAAATCTACCTCTAAATATTTTGGGTGTTTTCATTTGTAAAGGCACTGGAGTTGCTGACACCACCTGTTCCTGATAACGAGAATGCTCGAGTGAAAGCATATGTGAGACGTGGAACAGCATTTTGTCAGCTGGAATTATATGCTGAAGGTGAGAGCCTGATTTTGGAAAAACATGCAAATGAATTTATAGTGATATACAAAGAATTTGCTTAGCTCAGTGGGACTCCTCATACCTTTATGTGCTCAGGAGGGACATTAATCCATGTTTCTCTCGTATGAACCTTTATATCATATTCCTTAATTTTTTTTCCATTTACTGGCTAATTGCAATTTCACTTGAAAAATCTTTACAAATTTTAAAAAAATTGATTGTACTCCTAATTTAAGATGTACAAATAAGTTTCTCCACTTAGGAAAAGGCTTTAGCAAGGTGCATATTCTCTGTTTGGTTGTCTTTCTGTGCATAATGGCCAGCTAATGACCACAGCAGCTTGGGAGCCATGGAAGGTGTTAGTGAGGAATGAATGAGAAGTCAGAGGAAGCATTCAAATACAGGATGCAAACTGCAATGAAATAGGTTGCACTAGTTTTGCTCTTCGTGAAACAATGTTGTATTGGTTTTGAAATTATATTTATGGCATTTTCAACTACTGAACTGTCCTGGTTTCAGCTATGATGGAGTTAATTATTTTTAGCAGTGGATGGAATGCCATGTTTGGGTGTTAGGATGAGAACAGTGCTGATAGCACCCTGATGTTTCTAGTTGTGGCCGGGCAATCAAGGACCTTTCTCAGCTCTGCATACTTCCTTACTAGTGAGAAAGGAGGGGACGTAGCCAGGACAGGTGACCCGAACTGGCCAAAGAGGATATTCCATGCCAGTTACGTCATGCTCAGTATAAAGGGGGACTGGGGGGAAGAGGAGGAGACAACACCAGGACGGGCAGTTTCCGGGTTCGGGGACGGCTCTAAGCTGTGCGGCCTGGGTTCTGTGGTTTGGTGAGAAACTGCATTGTGTATCACCAGTTTCATCTATTTTGTGCTTTAAACTTCTGTTATTGTTATATCTAGTTTTCTGTTATTGTTTAGTAAACTATCCTTATCCCAACCTGCGTGGTTCTGGTTTATAGGTTGTGGTTTCTTTTCCTCCTTCTTCCTTCCCTTTTCCCCCTCCCCCAACTTTCCCTCCCCCTTCCTTTTAAAAGTACAAGCGACTGTGTGGGGTGCGGCCCTCGGCTGGGGCAAAACCACGACAGTCATTTTGGCGCCCAACGTGGGGCTCGAACGGTTGGGATAACGGTAGATCTGACCCTAACTATCGCAATTAAGATAAGAACTGTTGTTTAAGCAATCTCTGGTCACGATGCTGTGGTATTTATTCACAAGGCTGTGGTATCAAAACCATCGCATGCTGTATACAATCCTGGCAGGATTCT
Source organism: Porphyrio hochstetteri (assembly GCA_020800305.1). Taxonomy (NCBI): domain Eukaryota; kingdom Metazoa; phylum Chordata; class Aves; order Gruiformes; family Rallidae; genus Porphyrio; species Porphyrio hochstetteri. Next base: position 5,614,936 of record CM036915.1, on the reverse strand, counting down.
TTACTCTCTCAGGTCTGCGGCTCCCATATTTGTTCCCATACTTCATTATAGTGTATTTTATGATATCGGTCTATGATACAATAATATCGATGACCATGAGCTTAATCTGGTACTTGTATGAGGTTTTGCTGTCCTGTCCATTCTTTGGACAGGGAGGGGTTAATAACAGCACTGCTTTCTTTTCCTTTGGGCTAAATACAACAGCTCTTATGGCAATTTTTGAAAACCTTCAATATCTCTGGGATATTCAAACTAGCATTTTGCTATTGGTAGGTTTGGGGCAGATGGTTCAGTTTTTGTTATATATCAAGCATAGGTTTATGAATACCACTGAAGAGCTTTCTCCGAGACAGAATAATCACGAGTGGCAGGGCATGTGGCAAAGTATGGGCAAGTACCTAGGTACTTTCTCACGCCCGATGGTTTGGAACTTCACTCCTGAACAGCTACAAGACCCCGATCAAGTGACTGCATACCTAAAGAAAAATTGCTGTAGGTTTCCCAGAGATGGACACCTTACTGCACTGTGCTGGGCTCTGGCCACTATTTATCAAACACTGCTTGATAGCAGGCAGCACTGTCAGCACTGTCAGGGAGAAGGGAAAGGAAACAGACTGGCAGATACTATAGCTGCTGCAACCACTGGGGCTGACTCTGCAGCTACTGTAATCTCTACAGCAGACACTGCAGATGATCAGAAAAACCAACCCACACCAGTGTCTGTTGCTCCCGTACAAAAGAGGAAATGCACAAAGAAATCAGTTCGCACAGTGACGGATGATGATGATGATCAACCAGGGCCATCTCGAGGATATCAGGAGGAGGCAGAACCAGAGATTGTTACCCGATCCCTGACTTTGAGTGAGCTGCATGAGGTTCGAAAAGATTTCACCCGCCACCCAAGTGAGCACATTATCACTTGGTTGCTCCGATGTTGGGATCACGGGGCCAATAGTTTGGAGTTAGAAGGCAGAGAGGCCAAGCAGTTGGGATCCCTAGCTAGAGAAGGAGGAATTGACAAAGCAATTGGGAGGAGGCCGGAAATCCTCAGCCTCTGGAGGCGACTACTGTCAAGTGTGCAGGAAAGATATCCCATAAAGGAATATATTACATGTCAGACACCCAAGGGTAACAGCATAGAGACAGCTATCCAGCACCTGAGAGAATTAGCTGTACGGGAGATAATTTATTATGATCTGGACAATTCGCGGCTTCCCGCTGATCCCGATGAAGTCCTATGCACTCCAGCTATGTGGCGTAAGGTTGTACGAAGTGCACCAGCAGGGTACACCAATTCACTGGCAGTAATTGACTGGACTGATATGGATCCACCAACCGTAAATGAGGTGGCCTGCCGACTCAGGAAATACCAAGACAGTGTTTCCCTCTCCGTCATTGCAGCAGTAGAAAAACTGGTTCAACGACTTGACAACAATGTGTCCAACTCCCAACCCGTATGGAGCAATGTTGCAGCTACTGGGAGAAAGCGTCCATCGTTCCAAGAGGGAGAATACACACCACGACGTACATTGTGGTTTTACCTGCTTGATCATGGAGAGGACATGAGGGAATGGGATATGCAGCCCACCTCAGCCCTTCGAGCACGAGTAAATGAGCTGCGGGGTAAAACATTCGCACAACGAGATTCTGCCAGGAAGAAGGCTGCACCAGTTTCTACTGGGCAGTTCCCTAGACCAACTGGAAGGCCTACCTATATGTCTGATGTGTCTGATCCTCTTGAAGGGACCTCTAAGTCCTTTATGCAACCAGTGGAAAACAAATATGATCAGCAGCAATAGAGGGGCCCTGCCTCCAGCCAGGTGGAGGAGAGGGATAATCGGGTTTATTGGACTGTGTGGATCCGATGGCCTGGCACGTCAGATCCACAAGAGTACAAAGCTCTGGTGGATACTGGTGCCCAGTGTACTCTAATGCCATCGAATCATGAAGGGGTAGAACCCGTTTGTATTTCTGGAGTGACAGGGGTATCCCAACAACTAACTGTGCTAGAGGCTGAGGTGAGCCTAACTGGGAAGGACTGGGAAAAACACCCCATTGTGACTGGTCCAGAAGCTCCGTGCATTTTAGGTATAGATTATCTACGTAGAGGGTATTTTAAAGACCCAAAAGGGTACCGATGGGCTTTTGGAATAGCTGCTTTGGAAACAGAAGGAATTGAACAACTGTGTGCCTTGCCTGGACTCTCGGAGGACTCTGCTGTTGTGGGGTTGTTGAAGGTTGAAGAACAGCAAGTGCCAGTTGCTACAACGACGGTGCACAGACGACAATACCGTACTAACCGAGATTCCCTGATTCCCATCCATAAGCTGATTCGTCAACTGGAGAATCAGGGAGTGATCAGCCGAACCCACTCACCCTTTAATAGTCCCATATGGCCAGTGAGGAAGTCCAATGGAGAGTGGAGGCTGACAGTAGATTATCGTGGCCTAAATGAAGTCACTCCACGTATGAGTGCTGCTGTGCCAGACATGTTAGAGCTCCAGTATGAATTGGAATCGAAGGCAGCCAAGTGGTACGCCACAATCGACATTGCGAACGCTTTCTTCTCGATCCCACTGGCGCCAGAGTGCAGGCCACAGTTTGCTTTCACCTGGAGAGGCATCCAATACACGTGGAATCGTCTGCCCCAGGGGTGGAAACATAGCCCCACCATCTGCCATGGACTAATCCAGAATACACTGGAAAAGGGTGAAGCACCAGAGCACCTGCAGTATATTGATGACATCATTGTATGGGGCAACACAGCAGAGGAAGTTTTTGAAAAAGGAAACAGGGTAATTAAAATCCTTTTAGAAGCCGGTTTTGCTATAAAACGAAGTAAAGTCAAGGGGCCTACGCGAGAAATCCAGTTTTTAGGAATAAAATGGCAGGATGGGCGTCGTCAGATCCCAATGGACATTATTAATAAAATAGCAGCTATGTCTCCACCAAGCAACAAAAAGGAAACACAAGCTTTCTTAGGTGTTATAGGTTTTTGGCGACTGCATGTCCCAAACTACAGTCTCATTGTGAGCCCACTCTACCATGTAACTCGAAAGAAGAATGATTTCCAATGGGGCCCTGAGCAACAGCAAGCCTTTGAGCAGATCAAACGCGAGATAGTCCATGCAGTGGCCCTTGGGCCTGTCCGGACAGGGACAGATATTAAAAATGTGCTCTACACTGCAGCTGGGGAGAACGGCCCGACCTGGAGTCTCTGGCAGAAAGCACAAGGGGAGACTCGAGGTCGACCGCTGGGGTTTTGGAGTCGGGCCTACAAAGGATCTGAGGCCAATTATACTCCAACAGAAAAGGAAATACTGGCCGCCTATGAAGGGGTTCGAGCCGCCTCAGAAGTGATTGGAACTGAAGCCCAGCTCCTCCTGGCACCCCGACTGCCGGTGCTGGGCTGGATGTTCAAAGGGAAGGTTCCTTCTACACACCATGCCACTGATGCTACGTGGAGCAAGTGGGTTGCACTAATTACACAGCGGGCTCGAATAGGAAACCCCAATCACCCAGGAATCGTGGAGGTGATCACAGACTGGCCAGAAGGCAAAGATTTTGGGATGTCACCAGAGGATGAGGAGGTAACACGCGCTGAAGAAGCCCCACCCTACAACGAACTGCCAGAGAATGAGAAGCGATATGCCCTGTTCACTGATGGGTCTTGTCGCATTGTGGGTAAGCATCGGAGATGGAAAGCCGCTGTATGGAGCCCTATAAGAAGAGTAGCAGAAGCCACTGAAGGAAAAGGTGAATCAAGCCAGTTCGCTGAGGTGAAGGCCATCCAGTTAGCCCTGGACATTGCTGAGAGAGAAAAGTGGCCAAGGCTCTACCTTTATACTGATTCATGGATGGTGGCGAATGCCCTGTGGGGGTGGTTGCAGCAGTGGAAAAAGAACAGCTGGCAGCGTAGAGGCAAACCTATATGGGCTGATGACTTATGGCAAGATATCTCTGCTCGGTTAGAGAAACTTGTTGTAAAGGTACGTCATGTCGACGCCCATGTACCTAAGAGTCGGGCCATGGAGGAACATGAAAACAACCATCAGGTAGATAAGGCTGCTAGGATTAAAGTGGCTCAGGTAGATCTAGACTGGCAACATAAGGGTGAATTATTCCTAGCTCGATGGGCTCATGATACCTCGGGTCATCAAGGGAGAGATGCAACATATAGATGGGCTCGGGATCGAGGGGTGGACTTGACCATGGACGCCATCGCACAAGTTGTCCACGAATGTGAGACATGTGCTGCAATCAAGCAAGCTAAGCGGTTAAAGCCCCTTTGGTATGGAGGACGGTGGATGAAATATAAATATGGGGAGGCTTGGCAGATTGATTACATCACCCTCCCACAAACCCGCCATGGCAAACGTTATGTGCTTACAATGGTGGAGGCAACTACCGGCTGGCTAGAAACATATCCCGTACCCCATGCCACTGCTCGAAATACAATTCTGGGCCTTGAAAGGCAAGTCCTCTGGCGACATGGTACTCCAGAAAGAATCGAGTCAGACAATGGGACTCATTTCCGAAACACTCTTATAGACACCTGGGCCAAAGAGCATGGCATTGAGTGGGTGTACCACATTCCTTATCATGCACCGGCCTCTGGGAAAATTGAACGATATAATGGACTTTTAAAAACTACACTGAAAGCAATGTGTGGTGGGACATTCAAGCATTGGGATACACATTTGGCCAAAGCCACATGGTTAGTTAACACTAGGGGATCTACCAATCGGGCTGGCCCTGCCCAGTCAAAATTTCCACGTACTGTAGAGGGAGACGGAGTCCCAGTAGTGCATATGAAGAGTGTATTGGGAAAGAGAGTTTGGGTCATCCCTGCTTCAGGCAAAGGTAAACCCATGTCTGGAATTGTTTTTGCTCAAGGACCTGGCTGTACTTGGTGGGTAATGCAGAGGGATGGAGAAGTTCGATGTGTACCTCAAGGGGATTTGATTTTGGGTGAGAATAGCCAATATAACTGATAGAGTAGAAATTATAATAATTGCCAAATAACCCATTATTGTATATTCATTATTGTTATGATTGCTGTATGTTGTACCATAGCATTATAGCCGGAGTCATACAAGTTAATGAAGAATGAGTGCCATGATGATGGAACCGAAGCCTGGCCTCTTAAGAACTTTTTTTCTCCCTTTGAAAATAAACTCTGACCCACAGACTATGAGCATGGACCATGCCAGGTGTATCAGTCAAGAGCCTGAGATGCAGCATGCAACGAGCCAATGGAACATACAATTATCCTGAGAAACTGTTATGACAAATGGAGCCTGAAAATCATGGACTAAATGAACTCAACAACTTCAGAGGGATGATTCACAGACTGAGGAAATAAGATCTGTATGCACGTATGTGTGCATACATGTGTACATACATATATGGGTGTGTGAAACACGAAACTGATTGTACCTAAAGAAAATAGTTGGATCTGGTCATGACGTAAATGGTATGGAATAAGGGGTGGATAATGTCCTGGTTTCAGCTATGATGGAGTTAATTATTTTTAGCAGTGGATGGAATGCCATGTTTGGGTGTTAGGATGAGAACAGTGCTGATAGCACCCTGATGTTTCTAGTTGTGGCCGGGCAATCAAGGACCTTTCTCAGCTCTGCATACTTCCTTACTAGTGAGAAAGGAGGGGACGTAGCCAGGACAGGTGACCCGAACTGGCCAAAGAGGATATTCCATGCCAGTTACGTCATGCTCAGTATAAAGGGGGACTGGGGGGAAGAGGAGGAGACAACACCAGGACGGGCAGTTTCCGGGTTCAGGGACGGCTCTAAGCTGTGCGGCCTGGGTTCTGTGGTTTGGTGAGAAACTGCATTGTGTATCACCAGTTTCATATATTTTGTGCTTTAAACTTCTGTTATTGTTATATCTAGTTTTCTGTTATTGTTTAGTAAACTATCCTTATCCCAACCTGCGTGGTTCTGGTTTATAGGTTGTGGTTTCTTTTCCTCCTTCTTCCTTCCCTTTTCCCCCTCCCCCAACTTTCCCTCCCCCTTCCTTTTAAAAGTACAAGCGACTGTGTGGGGTGCGGCCCTCGGCTGGGGCAAAACCACGACATGAACAAATCACCTTGAACTGAAATATTTTGGAAATATTTGCTTTTGAGTGGCTTAGTGACATATCTTTGTAAAGTGATGTGTGAAACCCATATTGATGACCACAATGTTTCATAAAGTATGTTGGATTTCTGTGACAATATCTGAATTAGGAGTGTCCCTACTGAGTTTTTTAAGAGTATCAGTTTAGTTTTGTAAGGCAAGTCAATAATAGAAAGTCAAGGATATTTAAAACATCAATGTTGAAATACTAATCTTTTCACATCATTTACCTTTTTCTACCTATGAACCCCTTTGTCATTACCTAACAGCTTTATTTGCACTTGGAAACCTTATGAAAAAGACAATTAAAATGAAGATTTTATTTTACTATACTCATGGTTTGCTTTTTTTTCCCTCAAGCTCTCGTAGTCACAGTTTCTGTCTTTTTTTTTTTCTTGCTTCCATGCGCTTTGATTCTGTCATCTGATTTTTCTCCCTTCTGAATGCTCCCTCACCCATGTGTGCATATATATGTATAGCTAAATGAATGAAGAGGCTCTGTTTTCATGTTTCAGTACCTGAAAATTTCTATGTAGTACAGTGCTTCCAGTAAAATGTTTTGTAAAATAGTATTAATGAAATATTTATTTACTGACAAAAGTTAAACTCAATGTCATTCTGATTCTGTCTTGCTCAATAGCAAAACTCAAGATCAGTACTATATGCCTAGGACTAGGGAGCAGTTATTTCCAGTTAGCTGCTAAAGAGGATGCTTTTGCATTATTGATTGACATTATAATTAATGTATCTATTTCAGGTCTCCAGGATTATGAAGCAGCTCTCAAGATTGATCCTAAAAATGAAACTATAGAAAAAGATGCTGAGAAGATTCGACACCTAATTCAAGGAACTTCTCAAGATTCTTAATTAAAAAACAAACCCCCCAAAACTCTTTGAGAGGGATGCCTTCTGAGGGATTCAGAAGGACTCCTAGTTTTCTTCAATGTGTTGTTAACTAGACACATTCCTGTTTCACTGAGAGCCCCAACAGAATTGGTAAAAGATAGGATGTACAAATTACTATTTTTTAAAGTATAATAATAAAATTATTAGATATATTTTAATATAATTTTGATACTTGTCATATTATCTTTCAGTGAAATATTGGTGGGTGAAATATTATAACATGCTTTTGGTACTTGATTTAAAGTTACACATAACAAAATGAAATATTTCTATGGAAATATGTATTGAATCTAGACAGTTGGTTTTCACACAACTCTGGTAGCTCCATGTAGTCAACACCTGTTAACCTATCTTTCTGTTACCCACCAAAGATTAAACAGTTGCATGTTATATGGTTATCTGTCGTGGTTTTGCCCCAGCCGAGGGCCGCACCCCACACAGTCGCTTGTACTTTTAAAAGGAAGAGGGAAGGAAAGTTGGGGGAGGGGGGAAAAGGGAAGGAAGAAAGGAGGAAAAGAAACCACAACCTAGAAACCAGAACCACGCAGGTTGGGATAAGGATAGTTTACTAAACTAATACAACAATAACAGGAGTTTATAGCACAAAATATATGAAACTGGTGATACACAATGCAGTTTCTCACCAAACCACACAACTCAGGCCGTGCAGCCTAGAGCCGTCCCGGAACCCGACCGCCCCAGAAACTGCACGTCCTGGAGCCGCCTGCTCCTCCTCCCACCAGCCCCCCTTTATACTGAGCATGACCTAATTGGCATGGAATATCCTCTTTGGCCAGTTCGGGTCACCTGTCCTGGCTGTATACCCTCCTTTCTCGTTACTAGGGAAGTATGAAGAACTGAGAAAGGTCCTTGATTGCTTGGCAACAACTAGAAACATCAGGGTGCTTTCAGCACTGTTCTCATCCTCACTCCCAAACATGGCATTCCATCTACTGCTAAAAAAAATTAACTCCATCATAGCTGAAACCAGGACATTATCATTATAGCTTTTCCTCTTTTCTTATTGTTCATAGTGTTTGGCACATCTGAAACTAAGGCAGTCAAGTTAGACACTCTTAATTCATGCATCCAGCCAGGAAAACCTTCACCCAGATGCATAGAGGTAGATTTTAGGTAGCACAGAACATTCCTTTGATGTTAAGTAATGTACATTGAATATTTTCAGACTATTTTGAAACATTGGTTTAGGCTGACCAAACAAGGTAATTGGAAAAATTATAAACCCGTAGTGTTGCAGTGTAGTGGTAAATTAATTCTGTGATAAATTGTCCTATCAATGAATATGACTTACTTCTTCCATTCTACTACAGTGGAGCTATAAAGCATATTCTAAATCATTGAACATTGCTATTTATATGAGAATATATATTTTTCTTTAGCTAGCATTTTATTTGTACTCTCTTGACATTGACCAGTACCTCAAGAATACTGGTGTGATGAAATATTCTCAAAAAAGGGACCGTCATGGTGTTACTAATGTTGTGGAATGAAGCATGGCACTGTGCTTTGAAGACCTGCACCTGTTGTTTTGGATACTGGAAGAATGTAATACAGAATTTTAATTTTTTAATATATATACATACATTTATATATACATTTAGCATTTGTGTTACGATGACAAATTTCTGTCTTTAGAGGAAAATATTTATTAAGCAGATATATGTTATTTTGTTTAAATTTTGAACTCTTGGAATGGGGAGAAGGTGTCAGGTGTTGCTTCCAGTTGCTTTACTTAGAGCCTTTAGAGGAGTGATGCGGTGAGTCAGAGATGTCATGGGCAGTTGGTGTTCCTTCTTTCCTACAGATACCTACTTCATGGCAATGAAAAGGGGTGGGAATACTTTATCTATAATGGTCGGAAGGACGACAGTGCAGGAGCTTTAGTGCCTCGGGGAGTGTGATGGTACCCTTGCCAAAATACTGTTATCTTCTTCATATAATTACCGAGGGGAAGTTGGGGCTAAGGAGGAGAGACACTGGTGATGGGAAAAAGAAAATTGCAAAGCAGCAGACACTAGTTTTAAGTTCCTAATTTCTGTTTTGGTTCCAGAACCTGTTAGAACAATCTGTATACATCTGTATAGACTTTGTATTGTCATGATTTGTTACAGCTACTCAAGGCTGTTTTTGAGGTAGTCAGGTGCTGTTCTCTACTGCTATGACATAAAACCAGTGCCCTCTTTAAAGGTTATGGAAGCAAACGTACCTGGTGGCATGAACAGTGTCTCCCTGTCTCATCTGATTGTATTGTGAGCAAATGGATGTTAAACATCTGACTTTGGTTCCCGAACTGACGGTGTGTACACACCATATCAAGGTCATATGCACTGTGTTAGCATTAGTGTCCTGAGATGCAGGAATGTGGAGACTGACTTTAAGTTTTAAAACCAGAAAACACTTTATTTAAAACAACAAAACCCCCCACATTCAGGCATGTAACTCTTTCTGTAAAATCAGATTTCCACATTTATGATAACAATTTCAGAAGTTTTATTTGTTTGGGATCAAGAGAACTGTATCATCAAATGGGCTATATCCCTTTGGATGATCTATTTGAACCAGCAGAAACAAAATAGATCAGATATTGACAGTTATTCCCAGAATTACTGTGATGCCAGATCAGTTTTTCTAAAGCTGTGTCTAGTCTTAAGTCTATGATAAGAAGATGGAGATGTATTTTTACAGAGTATGCTGTAAATTAGGGTAGTCATACACCCTACTTCTGTCAATGGCAGTGTTCAAGGAATTGTCTTGAAATGGCCCATAAGTGAGTAAGTGTTTTGAAAAGGTTTCATCCCGTGGATGGTAAGTACGGGGTACCATCTGTGAGGTAGCTGGTAGAGCACCGTATTCACTTGAAGTTGTTTTAAACAGTAAAAGATGAGGCTTTGTCAAAGAGCCATTGATCATGAGTGTTTTGGGGTCCAGCATACAGGAAAACACTGGATTGCCAGGATTTGTGCAGGGAGGCAGATGATGATGCTCAGTGTTCAGACTTGATGGCAGTTTCTCATCTGAAGACATCTTCTTTCCTACTGAGGAGATGGATTTTAATACAATCTTTCAAATAACAGGACAAAACATTTTAAAATTTATTAAATATTTGTGGTCAGAGGAAACATTGCTCAAGACGTTTTGAAGTACTTGCACAGCAGAGAGTGAGGAACTTGACACTGCTGACTTTTGACCTTATTTAGTAACCTGTGGATGGTCATAAATGGACTCGTGTTGACTATGAGGTACAGTAAAAACTGGAATTTGCATCAATCTCTGTACTAGTGGCAATCTTGAGCATAGAAAATTTCTTTAATACATGTGACACAATTAGTATGGATAATAAAAATATGAATGAGAGTAAGAATGTAGTGAGGCTTTGTGGTTTGTTAGGTTTGACTTTTTCTAACATATAGAAGTATGTATGGTAAAATAGAGCCCTAAACAAACATCCAAATGACTGTACCTTCTCCATGAACGCATGTTCATGTGCATGCAGTTAAGGGTTTTTTTTTCCCCACTATAGGGAGCGAATTACTATGACAGTTACTTGGTACGTTCATGGAAAGCACTTTAATGCTGTGTTGATGAGTACACAGTAAAACTGCATGGAATAAGGTACCTACCTTCTGCTCAGCAAGCTATTCAAAACCTCCTCATCTTCAGAGATGCAGTGAAATTTTTTTTCTTGGTTTCTCAATCATGTAAGAGATGAAGAAAGCATTTCAGTTGCCAGGTTAGATAAAGCTCAAAAGAAGAACCAGAATTTCTTACTTACTTTGTTTATTAATGAGGCCTGTTGTCTTCCGTTTACTTTTTGCACCAGAGTTCAAGCACAGGTGGGGCCGAAATCTCTAGACTTTGGGATCGACTCTTGTCCGCACCGTGCCCGTTGATGAGATGTGGTCCTGATGGGTGGTGGGTGTAGGAGCTGCCTCACCCGCAGTTGCGAGCGGCTCTATGGAACCAACAGCTTCTCCTGAAGCAGCACAGCTGCAGGCGTCTGCTTCCAAGCCCTTGCTGTTGGGAGACTTTCCAAATTAGTCGCTCCACAGCCATCGGAGGTTTTTCCACCTGCCCAAGACTAGAAGGATACTGCGCTTCCTTGGGTGGGTGTGTGGGTTATCTGGCTTTGTTTTCTTTGCCTTAGCACACGCATTATTCGCGTGTAGTGGAGCGTGTCCCTCCAGAGCTGGCCGTCCCTTCCCCTGGTTACCTGAACCCCCCGCGCGTAGGTGCCTCCAAGCTCCCTCCCCAGGGACCGTCGCTGTCACCGGGCGGTCCGCAGCTCCCTCGAGCCCTCCCCGTGCCTCCTCCGCATGAAACCTCCTTTCCTCCTTCCTCCCTGGCTCAGGTCAGGCCCTACGCGGTGTCGCTGTCCGGGGCCTCGGCGGCTGCTCGGCCCTGAGCTCAGCGGCACGGCGTCGCCATAGCAGCGGGGGCGCGGCGGAGGCGGAGCGGGCCGCCCGCCGCACTGCTCGCTGGTCGCTGCAGTTCGCGAGGCCTGTAGGCCGCCGGGCCGCGGCGGGGCGCGGACTACGCTCGCCAGGGTGCTGTGGCGGCCGCCGCCGTGCGCAGGCGCCGGCGCGGGCGGGTCGGTGTTTTTTACGGCGTCACTGGCGGCCGCAGCCGGCGGCGCCTCATCAGTGCCGGGCCCCGGTGGGGGCCGCGCTCAGGTAGGCGGCGGGACCCGTGGGGGGCTGCCGCCTTCAAGCTTGGTGTCGGAGCGCGGCCCGCCAGGGAGCGCGGCGGCCGGGGTGCGGAGGCCGGGGGTGCGGAGGGGCCGCCAGGAGCGGGGCAGAGCCCGGGGGCGCTGGGGCCGGGGGCTGCCGCTGCTGGTTGCAGGGGGCGAATAACGGGTTTTGTGGGGCGGCCGTGCTTCTCTGGGGCGACCGAGCGGGCTCCGCGGGCGGCGTTCCCCGCCGTGCCGGCCCTGGCCCTAGGCTCTGGTGTTTGCCAACTTCCTTCTCTTTCATCATCTGCCTCCGTCTCTGGGCTGATGCAAGGTGTCCAGCTTCATAAACCGTGTGATCGCGCTCTCGCTGTTGTGGTAGCGTGCCGCTGCCCGGTCCAGGTGTGTTGTCAGAGCTCCCGTGAGGGGGAAGTGGTGGGTGCTGAGCAGGGAGTGCCCGGCTTTGGGATGGGTTGGCTTTTAGAAGCCCCATTTGCTTTGCTGGAGATCATAACAAGGAAACAGCCTCTACGGCTTGCTAAATGTATTCGTAAAGACATATGTTACTTGGGGAAGAAGTTACAGTGCTTAGTAGAAACTGCTAGTGAACTTGCATGAAAACCCTGAAGTGTAACACTGCTGCAATGTGCTTCTGTTTCTGCTGCGCAGCGAAGAAGCTACTGTAAAAGAGAACTGTGAGTTTCTACTTGGAATGACAGCACACCAAACTCTAAAGAATGCCGATTTCTTTCAGTGCCTTGTTATAAATCTTTTTCGTTGTTGCTGTGGATGCTTATTGAGGTTTTTTTTGGTCTAGGAAACTGTTAAGATGGAATAACATAGGGGTTTGTTCAGACAGGAATAGTTACTCTGAGACAGTGAATATTCTGCTTCACAGCAGGTAAATAGGATGTGGTGTCATTTTTTATATGGATATTTGGGATAACTCGGTATTATTTTATCAGTTAAACACATGGCTGTAAACTTTTCCACCTTATGTTTCCAGTTTGCATTTCACTAAGGTTAGGAAGGCACCTCACATGTCTGATTCTTTGCTCCTTTCCTCTTCTCACCCTTCTGCCCCCACCAACATTAATACATGGAGATTGAACTCTGAATGTAGTGGGTATTTTGTCTAGGTAGATAGGTATCTTTAAAGTGATGTCACTGTGAGTGTAGGGCATTTGTGGACCTAGAATCAGTTCTGCAGTTTAAATGGGACTGTAGAACTTGAACTGTAACTTTCTTTTGAAATACAGTGGCAAAAAAGGTATCTAGTGTGAAGCTGAGTGTGTGTGCGGGGGTGGGGGTTTTTCTCAATCTTGCCTTTTGGTTTGGCCTGCCATACAGGAGATGTGGAATACTCTACTGTATCCTCTGGTTATCCCTGGTATTATTGGACTAGAACCAACTGACGTCATCTTGATTCGTTAGGATGTTTGCAGGCTTCAAGTCTCTTTAATTCCTGCCCAAAGCTACTTTTTCCAGCAGCTTGTTGTCAGGAAGACAGTGCCAACCACATCCAGCACCTTAGGCCTGGTAGGAGGAACATTCTGTTTCTTAGTGGGTTTTTGTCATTTAGTGGTGGACAGTACAAGCTGGTGAAGATTTTGTGAGTGGGTCAGATTAGCCATTGGGCTCAGATTAGTCTTCTGCATTTCAGTTTACTTAAGGGACTGGATTTGACCTCAGATTTAGTTATGACTGTGTGTGTTATATTACTCTTTTATAGAAAGAAACAGTTTATCTAGCTGATAACTGAAGGTTGGGAACACTGTACCTAGGTTTGGTTGTTTTGGGTTTTTTTACTTAAAGCTTTTCAGGCTGTTTTGCTCTTTTAATGCTGACTAATTATAATGAGTAAAATGCTTTCCTTTTGATAACAATTTCACACATGTATAGTTGCTGAATGTGCTTGTAGGAATGTAGTGACCCTAGAGATGCCCTTCAGTCTCATGTCATGCTATCTATCTGTCGTCACTTTGATAAATTTAGCAGTTCTACCCGTAAACCTCAGTGACTTTATAATTATTCTTTTTTACTCCGTTCTTTTTCTTGATGTTAAAAGCTTTGCTATTTTGGAGGTTGATCATATTCTGGTTGAATACATGATAAGTAACTTTTAACTCAAGGCCAGGAAGTAATAGAAAATTATGATTGTTTGTCTGCTTGTTCCTCTCTAATTTTTTTCTTTATTCTACCAATATCCACATAATTAGGTCCCAAAACTTTCATTTTTGAAAGTAAGACAGATGTTAAATGCTCTGTGGAGCCTGAGGTTGTGTATTCAGTAGAATTCATTTTATGCTGAGCTCAATTACCTGTCAGTCTGTGATCTGGATGGAGAGGGAGCACACGATAGCATTTATGCTGAGTTACCCAGGGCCTGTGATGAAATGCTGAGGTAGCAAGAGGAAGACAGACGTTGCAATGCCCAGTGCAGAGTCTGCTGTTAAAACTTGCCCTTTCAAAATTTGTTAATGACTTGTATATTTTTTGTTTGTTTGTCATCTCTTAAAGGATTTCTGTTATGTGACTTCATTGTTTTTCATGTAGCAGAGAGATGCAGTAGAACTGGAATTGCCATGTTATGAAACCACAGCCTGAATTTCTTCTACAGTGGAGATCAGACATGCTAGCAAGGACTGGGTAGCTGCCTGTATTATATTTCCCCCAAACTTTATTTTTCACAGTTATGCAAAAGGCTTGGTTTTCAGTGACAGTAAATGTGGTGCTCTTATGATCTCCTTGTTCACTGAACTGTAGAATAAATGGGAATGTTTTTATACTGAAGAGCATTATTAAAATATTATTTCAGCTCACCAGTACAGCTTTTTTCAATGTAGCCAGTGATGTTTCTGATAGGTGATGAGTTCCTGTGCTGGTAGTTATCTTTGTTTGCAAAGAATGCTGCTGCTGAATGCCTGGTCAAATTCAAAATATTCTAATGACAGCAAGCAGACCTTGTCATCTTAGGAAAACTCTGGAATGCAGTCTTTGCTATTTGGGCATTTGTTGTTTTGATGATAGAAGAAGTATGATTTAAAAAAAAAAAACAAACAAAAAACCAAACCTGACTACAGTGTGATTTTAAAAAACCCACCCAAACAAATAAACAACCCAAACCAAAACAACACCCCCTGTCCCAACCCTGATGTTCCCTAGGTGAGATTCCAGGAAAAACACTAATGAAGGAAGAAAAAGATTTAAAGGAAAATGACAAGCATATACCAAGTAGGGCTTTATAATAAATGGAAATCCAGTTCCTCTGTAAGGTCGATGCCTACGTTGATTGTTGGTGAATGTTTTTGCTTTATGAACTGTGGTTGTCGCTGCCTGTTTTACAGAGAAACCCCAAATATATTAGTTGAAGTGGGTGAGGAAAAAGTGTTACAGTAAAAAACCATACTGCAACTGCCGTAACAGAGAGAGATGAGGAAAATGTTTACTGTATCTTTACATAAAAGTAAACTGAATTGGAAGTTTCATATTTTGTTGTGCGAATTTCTAGTCACACTGGTGCATTTGGGTGTTCTGATTCAAAGTTTGTGTATGTTTTCTACAGCATTGATAATAAAGTACAGAGTAAATAAATTTAAAGAAATGGGTGCTCTTCTCTGTGTTCTTACTGGAACTAACTAGGTGTAGGAAATAAAGCAGATGTCTGAATTTCTCAGAACTCTCTACATTTGTAATTTTACGGAAGCTTTATTGAACCCCAATTTTTTTTGCTGTTTTATTACGTTGTATGCATAACATAACACAAAATTGATTGGAAATTGTTCTATTTCTGGGAAGTTTTTTCCCCTGAAGGTAAATATATAGTAACCTTCATTTAACAACTTGATATATTTTTATTTTCAGGAACAAGAAATGTATTACACTTCTTTTTAAAGTCTTTCTGTTACTTAAGTAAATAAAAAAAAATGTAATTGGAAAATGTAACAATAATGAACTCTCTGTATTCCTGGTACAGGTGAAAAAAATCCAGGCAGCTGCAGCCAGACACCTCTCTTCTGAAAATAACTTAGTCATCTAGTAGCATTGTAACAAGTAGAGTTTTTAATTCAGATTTTTGTGCTCTTTTGATTTTCTTCAGTCAGTATGTTTAAGTGCACTTGAAAGGAGTGAAAGTAACACAAAACTTTTTTTCCTCAGCAGTTGAAGAGAATTAGTTCCAAAAGATGTGTTTCCTCAAAAAAAGTAGTTTTCTTGAATGAACTATAGCTCCTGCACATGTAACAATAGACTTACATGCCTTAAATGATGATGCTGCAGAAAAAAAATAAATTTAGTTATTGATGTATTGGCTAGCTCTGTGTATGTGTTCTTAGGTAGTGTAAGAGCTTTTTGGATGACTGAAATAGGTATGTACATAGGAAAGCCACATTTGCTGAAAGTATTAAAAAAATAGGAAATATGCATGAAATAATATCTTTTCTTTCTAAACTTGTATATACTATTGTTTTGTTGTGTTTTTCTTCAATCTCAGAGTAAGGATCTGTGAGTTGATGTTCTGTAACATCATGATTTGGATTCTTCTGTTGTCTTTAACTTTTTAAAATTATTTTTCAAGAAAGCAGTGAAATTATGTATCCTACATGTTAAAAGAATGTACTTGTATTTACAGTGTGCTTTGAAAATGTCTGAAAACTCCAGTGATAGCGATTCATCTTGTGGCTGGACTGTCATCAATCATGAGGTACCCAATCTTAAATTAATAAAGTTATAAGTCTAATTAAGAAGTTTGTATGGCTAATAAGACTAGCCAAATCAAATAAAACATTCTTTCAGCTTTGTAGCCTTTGTTGTGTGTGGATCTTGCATGTCAACAAAGAATGTGTAAAATAGACATTAATAGATAAGAAGACATGAAACTACTGTTGTTTTACTAGAATTGTAGTGAGGTGCTCTCCTCTCTTGTATCTTTCCTGAAAACATTGACATTAGATGTGACTTGTCTGTGGTTGCTAATATATTTCTTCTTTTCCTTCCAAATACCCATCTGCCCACCCCCCAAATGAGCACAAGGCATAAAATACGTAGAAATAAGCTCACCCCACTCATCTCAAGACCGGGCAGGATCTAGGAGTGGACAGGTAGCTGGACTTTACAGGCTTCTAATTAAAGTGAAAGGATTTAGGAGTTGGCTACAACAGTTGAGCTACTTGGCTGTGAATTGCAGGCTTTATTTTCTTACTTGGGATGGTTATTTAACAGTGTAATTGACAGTGAATTACTCAGCCTAAATAAACCAACTCGTACAAGACTACTGGAGGGCAGAGATTTGTCTAGCCAAAGCAGAACAGATTTCTGTGGTGTAGCAGTTTTCTGTTCCCAGTTCTTCCCTGATTACAAGAAATAAAACCATTCTGTTTGGGGTGGGAAAGCACTGGTGTTCAAGAGCTCCCATTACTGGCATTCTCCTGACAAGATGGCTTTGAATGTGGGCATGATGAAAGTAGGGTGAATGAGATGGCAAGAGACTCTTCATGCACTTGTTGCCCAGTGAAGGAAGGGGTGACACATGGACTACTGTATGCTTGAGGAAATGATCTGGGTATTTCGGAGTGGGATAGAGCTAAAGATCAGACCAGTCAGGAATGCTGTAGTATTACTTTCAGTGATGACACAGCAGAATCAGTTTCTGGAGCTGTTTTGCCATTTACAATGGCACCATGTTGAGAGGGGCAAGGAACTAAAGGGTAGATGAGGTACTTAGGGATGTGGTTTAGATTAGGATGCGAATGGTTGGACTTGATGATCTTAAAGGTCTTTTCCAACCTTGTGATTCTGTGAACGGTCACTGGCTGGGTTGTGTCTGCAGAGAACTGACAGCTGTGTGTGCTGAACTTAATACCTGCCTTGAACAGGGAAGTGTGTTTTGTTGGACTATGCCTAAGGAAGGACTTGCTATTTTTGTGTAGGTGTGTAGGGAAAAGAGTGTAGTGAGGAGACAGTATCCCTTCTCAGCCCATTTGGTGCTGCTGAAATGGAAGGGTGATAGAGGTCTAGCAAGAGGTAAGGTGAGTCTGAGAGTTCAGACATCCATACTAGACTGCAGGGGTTTGAAAAAGAACGGCTTACCTTGTACTCAGCTAGACTGGTTTCTTGGTTTTTTAGCTAAAATTTTAACCTATTTTAACCTGTATTCCTGATGTCTGCCTTGTTGTGTAGCCTGGGCAAGCCAGGTTTTTGGTTGGTTTGGGGTTTTTTTCTCCTTCACTTAAGGAACAAATGCAATGGCTCTAATACACCAGAAAACAATTGTCACACAGTGAATCTATATATCCATCTGTAAAACCCAACCAAACCATAAACCCCAGATTATTTTCTTTTTTCATTCCTGGCATTGAAATCTGATTTTAATGAGCTACTTATAATTAAGTGGCACTTTTCTGCAAAACATTTGAGATTAAAATTCTGGTAATTTTGCAGACAAAAAACCCCCCAAAGTAGTCATCAGATTACTAAAGCAGGTTTTTTTTTTAAGCCTTTTAGAGAGGAGCATAACTTTGTAATGTGATTGTGGAATGTATCTCCTTCAACTCTTCTTGAGGTATCTAATCTTCCTGAAGTACAGTCTCTTCTTAAAAACAAAAGCATATGTGTTCACTTGAGTCCTGAAATGAGGCACCTAAGGCAACTGATCTGGAAGTATTACTACTGCTGTAATTTCACACCTGCTGTTGCAAAAATAACTGTTTACAAAAACAGCTCAAGTTATTTATAGGTCAGAATGACTTAGTGTTTTTCAGTTACCTTTTGCAAGTTTATAGTTTTCTAATAGCCTTAGTTGTGTTATATGAGTTTGTAAACCAAAATTGCAATGTGAAGATTAAATATTTAGAGTTGTCAACCTTATTTCTTGCCCTGCAGTCTCCCAGCCTTGTTTATCTTTGGTTCCTGTTTTGCTCTGAGGGTGTTGCTGATTGTCAGCTGATTAATAACTAAGGCTCCTTTCTGGATTAAAGACAGAAATCCAATTTAGAGATTATATAAATATTTGGTTTCCTCATGTCAGAGTTGTACTATTAAAACAGCCATTCAAATTTGCTGACAGGAATTGAGATGGAACAGAGTTATACATGTTTATCCTGGTACTAGTACTTAGTAGAGTTCATGGTGGTACTCTTGAAGTTCCATTTTTGGTCTGTGTGTGTATTTACATACAATACATAGACACATGTGCAAGAATTAGATCTCATATTCAAAACTCATTTGACAACCTCCTCTGTTTCTTTAAATTCTATTTAGTAAGCATGTCTAATACAGCTAATTGAAAACATTTAAATTACTTAGCATAGTTGTTAATTGATGTCTAAATTGCTTTCCCCTGCCCCCAGAATTTTGGCCTCCTCTGCCTTTTTTCAATCACAATCAGAAGTATTACAGTTGTTTCCCTCTAGTTAATTGCATGGTATTTCTCTTGCTTTTCTTTGCTTAAAATCTTCTGTTTAAAGGTTATTATTTTTCTCTTCTGTTTTTATTATTAATTTTCTGGGGTTTTTTATAACCATTTCCTTTCGCTTTACTGGTGGAAACACCAATGAATGTAATGTTCATTTAAAACTTGTCAACTCTAGGGCTCCGATATAGAGACAGTGACTTCAGAAAACGGAAGCACAAATGATAACCAGGACTTTGTTTCAGAAGAATATGTCTCTCTGCAGGAAGAGGAGCAACCAATTGATTTGCAAGGTAAGATATTAAAAGAGGACCAGTTCCATAAAATAGCTAAGTGTCTGTTTTAGCATCAGCACAATAGAGTGTGTAGGTCTCCAGCAAAGTAGTTGCTTCAGCAGTGTTATGGAAAATACTCAATAATCAACTTTATAAAGGTTTTTGGGGTTTTTTTTTAAAGTTGAAATGAATAGAATGTCTCCCATTTTGTCAGTACTTCAGATGTGTTCTAGAATAGTATGCACTGGTGTTGCTGGAGAAATGCTATTGATAAAATAAATACACTATATTGAACATTCCTTAATAATGTCATGGATCAAGTAAGAGTAATTTGGAAGGAACCATCAATACTTATACACCTGAAAAATAATATTGTGGCACTCTTGGTGTTTCTTGAGTTGGAAGTGTAAATCCTTCCAATTTTTTTAATTGCTCAATTTAGTGCTTAATTTGTTAGTATTGGTATGAGAGCAGACTTGCTCAGTGTGTAGTTGACTAAACTTGAGTTTGGCCATGTTTCCAGATAACCCCTCCTTGTAGAAACAGGACCAGACACTCAAACTCCAGTGATTATCTGGAAAATATTTTAATTATCTTAGCACACAAATGTGCTGCGGTATCAACTTACCTGACTGTGCATTTCATTTATAGGTTACTTGCATTATGATCAGTGTGAGCATTTTGATTTAACTATCCTCCAAACCATTGTATTACATAATAAGAAATTGGATTCTGTTGTTTGTTACAGGGATGTTAAAAATGATAGTGTATTTTTAGAAAAGCTGCTGGGATAGGGATAGGAGTAGATAATAGAAATCTGTCACAATTAGACACTTTACTATTATATGGAGTGGGCATAAATTGTGGACTTACTGTTTTTAATCCTGTGTTTGTTTGATTTTTTTCACCTTTGTATTTTTATAGCTCAGTCCAACAATGATGAAGAGATACCAGTGGTAGATAATGCTCTCTCTGCTTTTGAGGAAACTCAGACACCTCTAGAGGTAAATTATGTTATGTTATTCAGAAGCTTCTGTTAGCTCCATCTGACAGTGCCAAGCAATGTTTTGAAGGCTTTAAAAATACTGATTTTTCCTTTTTTTTAACACATTAAGAATTCTTGCTATTTTAAAAAATAACTTTATATGTGTGTGAAGAATTTTTACATTGTCCATTTCCCTAGGGAAAGAAAGAGAAAATCCCTGATGATGGGTCCTGCATTGGAACCGTTAGTGATGATTCTGATATTGTTACACTTGAAGCTCCAAAACCAGAAGAAAGTCAGGAGGAGGCTCCACCTGATGGTGAGGAAGCTCGAAGTTCAGAGGACTTTAACATGGGTTCCTCCTCTAGCAGCCAATACACATTTTCCCATCTAGAAACTGGTAAGAGCAATAAATACTAAGCTACTGTGAACAAAAATGTCATGGGGTATACTTAGCAAAAACCTTAGTGTGGAGAGGGGAAGAAACATGGCCTTACTGAGTACATATCCAAGTATTTTCACTCTCTAGAACAACTCTAGTTGTCCTAACTCTAAAACTCTGTACAGATGCATGCCTGCAGTCTCTTTATATGAAAGTCTTCTCTCCCCTTACACAGTCACTATTTTAAATAGAAAGTAGATTTCCAGCATATTTTTGAGAAGTAAAAGTAGGTCTAGTTTGTAGAATAATTGTAGTGGGTTTTTTGACTTTCATAGAGTTGGTGTACATAACTAACAACTGGGAGAGAATTGATTTTTGAGGCCATGAGGCCTAATACCACCATAACTGCAAAAACTTTACTTACCTTCATAGTGGTGTAGAAAACATTTTTTTAAAGATACTCCCAGTACTTGGCCAAAATGCAGTGCTTGATATTCGAGAGGAAGGATATAAATATTTGGCCAATAAAAGCCAACCAAACAAAACCCCAACAAACCCAAATTAAAAACTTACTGTTGTGTTACTCTTATCTAGCTTCCTTTCTAATTCTGTTTGGTTGCTTATTTGTAATCTTTTCTGTTCTGTTTATTCTCTATAACACTTGTTTTACTGATACTTATCTTTCAAAGTAAGTTTAATACAAGAGCAGGATTTTTTCTCCAAGTGCTTTTTATCTTAGGTGTAGTTTAAAGCATTGTTAGAGGTTCATGTATCTGTGTGGTATCCATTGGAATCAGACAATGACATCTTAGCACGTAATTATAACCAGTGATGATTTGTAACGGAGCTGTCGCCTTATTTAAGTCTTCTGGATGACTTGACTTAATTTTTAATTTTAAAATTTAGTTTATTTCTATTTTTTCTTCTATGGCTGAGTTCTAAAATGTGTTTTTTTTCCTTCATGTCTTTGTACACAAAAGTCAGTTGGCTGGAGAAGCTGAGGAAGATTCCTGGTTGTGTAAGGGAATGGGTAAATGAGGTGAAGGAGCATGTGGCTCGCAGTCTTCATTTCCAAGGTGGTGTGATTAAATTTGATCAGCTTGTGTAAAGCTGATTGCATATGGCTTGCATGGAGTGTTCTTAAAATGATCAGTAGCAGTCTGACTCGATCTCATAGTGGTGGTGTTCCAAACAGATGCTGAAAGCTGGTCCTCACTGAAGAACTGGGCTAAGCTGTCAATGTTTTATTTGCTCTTTTGGCAAGTTAAACTTACATATAAATTTAGGATGGACATCAGTAAGCTTTGTAATATGATATAATATGTATGCATGACCATTTAAAGGAACAGTTCTTGTTGGATTCCAAATCCATGTGTGACCAGCAGAAAGAGTTTCTTCCTTCTAACTTAAGCTGACTTCTGCACGGTCTGTAGTGCTGCGCATTTGATTGACCAGGTATCACAGACAATGTCTGGGGTACTTCAGCATTTATTTTAAATGCCAGGGGTTTAGCAGTCAAAATTTTTAGGCCGTTTTTTGGTACTCATGAGTCTTTGCCATCCAGTCTCCTACTGAGTTTTCTGTTGTGTTGGGAATGGATGAGTTTCACCTTTTCCTGATGTAGATGCTAAAACGTTCTACAAGGATTTTCTGCTACTTTTACTTGCGAACCAAGTCTTCAGACTGTCTTCACCATGCAAACAGAAACGTTTTAGTATTTCTTCATGAGTGAAGTTAAGTAGCAGAAACACTCATACTGAAATGAACTGCATCTAGGCTTGATGTGTGTCTGCAGAAATGCTGAAGAAAATCATTCTTACCTGCCATTGTTACTTCTTCTGGTTTCTTGTGTAGCTCTGATATTTCAAAATCATAGCAGAAGCTAAAATTTTGGACTGCTACTGTGGTCACGTTTTGTTTCATTTATATTCCTTGTCATGCTATGAATTCTAGAGTACAGCTTTGCACTGAATTCTTAGAGCAGCTGTAGGGCAATGCCATTCTTGTCTGAAAGTGTAATGCTGCTGACAACTTGCCAGTAAGTGCTTATGAGTGGCTTTAAGTGTCTTTCAGCTTTTTCTCTTTGCTTTCTGATTGTCTGGGATTTTTTCCCCTATACTTTCCTCTCCAATGTATATCAAAGGACTTCTCATTTGTCTAGAAGCAGATTGTTCTTTAACCACTTTTGTGTTCCGTACATGTAAGCTTCTTTGGTTGTTGAACGACCGTAACAAAAACCTAAAGAAGTGATAACAGCACCTGTCGTATTCAGTATGTTGCATATAATCCTTTGTAACATTTGATCTCCTTGTTCTAGTAAAAATACCCCTCTCCTGGCTACTTGAACGCCTGTCTTTATTGTTCAGGATTGGGGAAGCATGCATCTGCTTGAATAACTGATTCCAAACTAGTGTCCTTTTCTGCCAAGCTATATGAATTCATTTAAGAATCTGCATGCCAAATAGCTGTTGAAGTGGTTTGTCTTTATTTCAGTTCCATCTTAATCACTCTGGTTTGACTGATGGACCAAAATAGGGTGTGGTGTGGTTTGTTGGGTTTTTTTTAGTAAGAGGGGAAGTTATCTCTCTTTGTTAATCTTTTCTGGAGTTGATGCAATCACTTCTATTAAATTGGTATTTATTTTCAGTGATGAATCTTACCTGGTAATGCTTTTCATAGATAATGGCTTTCTCTGCTGGCATCGTCTGCTCAGTGATGTGTGCATCGCTTTGCTCAGACAAATGATTTTCAGTTGTGAAGTGTTCAAGGGCAGCAACTCTGTATTTATGTTTTTACATTTGAGTGATGATCTCTGATATGAGAATAAACAACTGTATTTCTAGAAGGGGCATTAGCATTGTGTAATTGCAGGCATCAAATTTAGAGCTGTCCAAGCAGCAGGACTCTGTCATGTGCTGAAGGCTTCATTGATCACATTGAATTTATCTCAGGCATGTGAATTAGGTACACGAGCATAGATCTTTGAAAGCTTTTTCACCCTGCTACTGCTTCCCCTTGATGTTTGCCTTACACTTGAAAATTATGCTCTCAAAGGAGGGAGATTTTATGTAATCCGGTATAAAGCTAATGATTCTGTATCTCTTTCCAGTACAGGCAGCACTTGTACCACGAATAGCAACAAGCAATTACAGCTCTGTTGTTACTTTCCCAGTAACGTTGGGTTTGGGCCATAGGAATATGAGTATACAAAGTATACCGTACATACCATTTTACAGAAATGCTATGAAAGATAATTTTCTTTATGGTGAGAATTTGATCTTATCCCAAATCTTGGCTGGTTCAATCTTCCAAAACATCATTCAGGCAACAGAAGTGTTTTGGATTCAGTGTTAGGAGGGACAGACACAGAAGCACCCGAGTGGTATTTTTCCTGTGCAGTAGTGGTTGAAAACGGCTTTTTTGAAAATTGGGTGAAGATGCTTAGTAGGTAGCTTATGGTAGATAGTAAAAGGAAACAAAATACATATTTAAATGAATTTGTAATGTAAATCTTTGTTTGGGTAGTTGTAATACCTGCATTAATGGAACATCAGTAGAATTTTGCAGCTGCATGTAGATCGCAGGATGAAGTGTTTTGAGAGAATAAAATAAAACCATGCCTGTCTTTTAGGAGACATTCTTTTAGCAAGCCTTTCTATCACCCTTTTATTATTGAATAGTTCAGTCTCAATACCTGTAAGAGAAGGAAGACTGAATTCAGCCCTTTTACTTAACAAGAATTTGCAGGGAGAGTGTGTGTAGAGGCTTCAAGAGGCAGGGTTGTTGGAAAGAAATGCATTCTCGTGAGTGAATAATAAGATATGGGGAAGTGCTGTATAGTTTTTGCTGATGACTTCTTGATTTTCTAGCTTTTCCTTTTAAAAGTAATTTTTAAACTGTGATCACTGCATAATAACCAGTGTAAGCTACTACATTGAGAGTTTTTATTTTGTTTTGTTGGTGTTGTCCAGGATAAATGCCAAATAATTTTTTTAAAAATATGATGGATTTTGGTACTCAAATTTATAAAGCAACAATAACTGCATTTTCAAGACTTTTCTGTTTTGGTTTTCAGTTTTTTCATCCCAGGCTAGCAATGATGAATCAAGTAGTGATGAAACTAGCAATCAGTCCAGTCCCACAGTACGAAAACGTCGGTCTAAGAAGAGGCTGATCTCCAGCTCCGAGGCTGAGTCTCCTGCTGAAGTGGAGCCTGAACCTCCCAGAGAAGAAGAACACAAACGCCAGTTCAGTAGTGGCCTTAACAGGTGCATCATACTAGCTTTGGTGATTGCAATCAGCATGGGCTTTGGACATTTTTATGGTGAGTTTATAGAAAACAAAATACAGACAATCAACATCTTGCATGACAAATACCATTTTACAGACTCTCAGTTTCTTTCTTTGTGTTCACTGCTAACAATCTAAACCTATAAATGGGCAAAGCAACTGCT
This sequence comes from Porphyrio hochstetteri, assembly GCA_020800305.1. Lineage (NCBI taxonomy): Eukaryota > Metazoa > Chordata > Aves > Gruiformes > Rallidae > Porphyrio > Porphyrio hochstetteri. Next base: position 5,589,702 of record CM036915.1, on the reverse strand, counting down.
GATGTATGGATAACATAGGGACACCCTTCAGCAGTGCCAGTGCACTACCAATTATATTTGATATACATCACATAATTTATTTTTACTTTTAAAATTTAATTTTTGGTTGCCCTTCCAGATAAAAATTTCTTGTTGTTCTCATAGTGAGGTGTGTTACATTCCTTTTCCACATCTTTTCTTCTGAAAGAAGTTTCTGGCAGTGCTTACCATTCCTAACAGCATTCATGGAGTTATTCTGGGCTTTTGACCCATATGTACTAGTCTGGTAAATGTAAAAGCAAGGTGTGGTTTTTATAGGAGTTCAGAGCATTACTATTTTTCTCTTTCCTGTTTAGAAAAATACATTCTAGTTGTTCCTGAAATTCCAGACTGGTTTAAGGAATCCAGGATAACAGCAGTTTTTCTGTGTTCAGTATGTTGCCTGGAGTTAAACCCAGGTTGTTACTACATTTATTGAAACAGCAGAACTCATTACAGATCTAAATCTGTGTAGTGCAGTTCTGATATTGGAGATACTTGTGATATAAAAATGGAGGAACTTTATTTTGACTATTAATTTTTAGTTTCATATGAAAATGTGCCTTCATAAGAAGACTTGTCATTCAATATGATGCTGGGAATATGGTTCTAATTATATTTGATTTTGGCTAATTGTCTAAATTTTCACAATTATTTTGAGATTGATACTAATTTTCACTCGAACTTGATTTTTTTCTTCTGTTCTTAGGTAACCCTGAAGGTAAGAGTCACAAATGCTGTATGGTGGATGCTGTGCTTGCATTCAGATTTACTTTTTAAATTGTGTGTACGCATCCAGATGTGTATATATACTTATATTATTAAAAAACAAAGTCTTAAGAATTATTGGTATATGTGGGGTTATAGGAATGGTTAATCCAGTCATGTAAAATAGTTTTTATTTAGTAGCTGTAGCTATTAGTATCTGGTATAACAACTGATGTATACTGGCATGCTGAAAGCGGAGAGGAGCACAATGACTAGACTTTTGGTAGTGCTTTGTGGTGGTAATGCCAGGTTTCACTTCTGTTCATCATTTTACTGTGCTTCAATTGGGGTTAATGAAAAATACTATCCTTTTAAAGAACTTTGAGATCTGTGGATGAGCAATACATTTTGGATATGTACTAAGAGTCCTGCCTTTAATAAAGGATTCACACTGAGTTGTTCATTCTTAGAATCCCTACTTCTAAAAAAAATTCTCTGACTGCAATGTCAGCATTCTCAGTAGAAAGAAGGCAACTTCTTTCAAGTGAAAGTTCTTCATGGTTATGTAATAACTAATCTTTCCACCACTACAAAAGAAATCAAACCTTACTTTCCATCTCTTCCTCCCAGTTAAACACAAACTTAAAGCCCATCTCCCTAGAGGGGTACTTTTCATTTTTCTGATTCAGCTTGGAATGAATGTTTTCCACAGCAGCACAGCAGTCTTTTAATGCTAGGCTAATTATGTACTTTTTTTTATGTTTTGGGACAGTATCAGGATGATGTTTTCCTTTTATAGCTAGACCTCCAGGACCTCTTTAAGATTTTTCATAGATGTAGGAAGTGAGTAGGATTAGGTTTCAATCAGCGACTACCCTAATCAGTATTAAAATGAGTTAGCTGGTTTTATGGTGCTCTGTGAGGGAGATGTGAATGAGGGCAAGCTTTCCAGGAAAATAAGTAACTGGAAAAGCTAAAGTTAGGAAGCCTTTGGCAGAAGAGTGTCTCCTATGGACATTCAGATATTTAAATTTTTAACCAGAATCTGCAAAATATTGGTGTAATGCTAGAGGTTTGGTTAAAGAATCTGAAGGATTCTGTGTTTTGGAGTGCCAGCTGGAAAAGCAAACCAATTATTGAGGAATGGTGCATCATTTCGTACTTTGTCAGTCTTTGCTACCCTTTCTGCATTCCTTAAATGTATCTGTGCTTATTGTGATTCTTGATAAGGAGAAAAATGGAGTTTAGGTGTCATGTAGTGAAGTATGAACCCCTTACACTAAATGATGATTTTTCAAATGCAGTCTTCAGATTCTTAGAAGCTTATGCAAAAGTATCCATAAAACATAAATATGAAAGCCAAATTTACTGTTTGTATGCTATACTTCACTTATGCCAGGATCTGTGCCTCTGGTGTTTCTTAGTACTCTGCAAACCTAAAAGTGCTGTAAAAGCATTGCTTTCCCTTGGCTGACCTGAACTATTGGGGCTCAACTTGGTTTAATGAAGCCCTGCCTAAGGTGGTACTTGACAAGGCATTAAATAAAAATGAAGGGAGCATGAAAAATTCCTCAGTGGAATAGTATTTATAGAATTTCTTTAATAATTCCTTTAATTTTAATAATAACTCCCTTTAAATACAGACCTAGAACTCTGCATGTGCTGCATTGTTTTGAGAGAAATACCTAAAACTGGGTGTTGGCATCCCCTGTAAGGTCAATTCAGGGGACTCTTAAAAGCAAAGAAATAAAAACTATGTCAGTGTTAGGATTTAGAGAATGTGTATAGGTAGGGAAGTACCAGTAAAGAAGTTTTACTTGACAGGAAAAAATTGGTGGTTAGTAAAGATATTTTTTCAGAAAAAGAGTGCATTTTAGCCTTTTTCAATTTTAGCAATTGCAAGATATGCTATTTGCCTACTCTTTAGCAAATACTGGCTGCTTTGTGAGCACTGTGTATATCTGCATGGAAGCTTAAATTCTGTGCTAACATCCTCTTTTTCATGTTACTTCAGTTAACAGCAAAAGTTGTTCTCAGAAGGATAATGCATGGACTAATGGTCTCCCTTTTATCCTGGTTGGCTTGCATGTTGCTTAAAAAAAAGACCAAAAAATCACACACATCCTTTCCTGTGTAACTTCTGTTGTTTTGTATTCAACTTCTGTCTCTCTAGTGTTCCAAAATTCCTTTGTTTGCTATCATCAAGTAGAAGACAGTGTAATAGCAAAGTTTTGGGTCTAAAGAATTGTTTATCATTGGAAGAAACAGGATCAATATGTAACAATCTGGTTTTATAACTGTCCTTTTGTTACAGCTAAACAGTACTAGTAAGTAGTGGGCAGAAATTGCCAAGTAAGAATGCTTTTGACTTTGCAGAGAAAATGAAGATGTTTAGGTTCATCTATTCCTCTAACTACTTAATGTAAGTCAGACTATGAAACGTTTTATCTTTGTAGGTACAATTCAGAGCCAGAAACGTCAGCAGCTGGTTACAAAGACACGTGAACTAAAGGATATGAAAGATGACCTTTACCAGTGCCAACAAGAGGAAGGAGATAAAGTACATCATACAGTGGGGGTAGGTATGAGTTTAACTGGAAGTCATTGGGTTATTCTTTCATTAAGTGTGTGCTTTACACAAAATTAAATTATCACATGAATCCATTATGTTTTTTCCTTTAGTAAGTTCGTTCTGAGAATGTAATTTTTCTTTCCCCTGAATTTTCGACAAAGATTTTGTATTTTGATGAAATTTGATATCAAAATGTGTTTAAACATACTGGTTTCTATGTATGTAGTCTAGGAGTCTCTGGACACTGAGACTGTTTAGTTCTAGCGTTTGTCAAAGATGCCAAGAGACTGAGGAGATCCTCTTGTGTTAGGGCATAGTTACATAAACACATTTTCAATAGCAAATGTGGTTCAAAATCCTCTTCTGAATTTCTGCCCCAACTGTTGAATGCCCTGGCTGCTGCTAACGTATGTTGAGGTTTTTTTTCTAATCTGCAGACCCAGCTTGCTGAACATAAATCAGCAGCAAACAGACATATTTTCACTTCCTTTTAAGATGGATAAATCCACGTACCTGGTTTACTACCCTTGAGCTAGTTAAACCAACACAGGCGAGGGGGAATGACCTCTGGTTGGAAAGGGGAGCCTCTCACATGGTCTTCGTTACCAAGAAAGTGTTTGTGTGTGTGTCTGAGATAAACAAACTAGGTCTATTTTTGCATCTTGCTGTAACACTTGTCACTGCATCCAAAATGACAAGTAAACTCTGCCTGGCTACCTTGGAATTTTATCTTCCTAGCCGAAATGTTAACAATTCTAATCTGTAGAGTTTTTGTTTATTTTCCTTTTGTTTGTATTAGTCATTCAAGGGAGATCTTGCCACATGTTTGACTTCTACTGAGGTGGAAAAGAAATCATTTGAATCTCAAAAAAAAAGTCTTGCTGCAGAAAATCAGCACTTACGAGAATCTCTAGAGAAGGAAGAAAAAGCCTTGGCCTCACTTCAGGAAGAGTTAAGGAAACTAAGACAACAAATTAGAAACTTGGAAGACAAAGGTACTAGCACTGAGTCTATTGTAATGGAAAATCAGAAACTAAGGGAGCATTTGGAAGAGGAAAAGCAAAGAAACCACAATTTTCTTAAGCAAAAGGAAACGCTCTTTGCGGAGGCACAGATGTTAAGGAGAGAACTGGATAAAGAACGTCATATCACAGAAGCTCTAAAAAAAGAGCTGGAGCAGTTAAGTTCTCAGCAAACACCTGACAGTGCTAATGATGATGGTACATTAAGAGAAAATCAAGAAATAGAAACCCTGCGAGGAAGACTAGTAGAACTAGAAAAAAAGCTAAACTTTGAGCAACAGCGCTCTGACTTATGGGAGAAATTGTATGTTGAAGTGAAAGACCAAACAGAAAAACAAGAAATGAATGAAAAGGGACAAAAGAAAGGTGCTAAAGGGCAAAGTAAGGCTAAGAAGAAATCAAAGGAATCATTTCTTGGTTCAGTTAAAGAAACTTTTGATGCTATGAAAAACTCCACAAAAGAGTTTGTAAGACACCATAAAGAAAAGATTAAGCAGGCTAAAGAAGCAGTGAAAGAAAACCTGAAAAAATTCTCTGATTCTGTAAAGTCTACATTCAGGCACTTCAAAGATACCACAAAAAACATCTTTGATGAAAAGGAGAAGTCATCAAATGATAAAAGACACGAGGCAAACAAGAAAGCTCGAACTTTCTACCGAGAACATAATTCTTATGAGAATCTGAAGCACATGCATTACCGGGGACCGAACATGGCAAAAGAATTCAAAGATGGGAGAAAAAATCAGTTTACAGCATTTGAAAAAGATGCAGATTCACAGAAATGTGTCGATCGTTTGTGTAACAGAAAACATCAGTTTGTCCTGAAGGGCTGCGCTGGTATTTTCGAATGTGCTCACAAAGAATTCCAGAGCCTCTTTAACAGGGTATCGGATCCGATCAGGGTGGACGAATTTAATCGACTAATGAAAAAGTATTTGCAACAAGTTGTACATAACTTTCATCACTGGAGAGAACTAGAAAATTTCATCAATAAGTTTTTCCATGATGGGCTATTTATACATGACCAGATGCTGTTCACTGATTTTGTTAATGATGTCAAGGACTACCTGGAAGATATGAAGGAATACCAAAATAATGAAAAGGTTTTTGAGGATTTGGACAAATACATCTACAGATACTACTTTCATTATGATAATTCACCCCAGTATGGACCCAGGTTTGTTTCTATGTTTCCTGAACTTGTTAACACAGTGAAATAATCCTTGTAAAGACAACTAGTGTCCTTGTTCTAAGGACAGTACATTCTAAGGACGTTAAAAGTGCACACTAGGTACTGCTCCAGTGTGTGTCTATACATGTACACATATGTGTCTATACATGTACACATATGTGTCTATACATGTACACACACATGCTAGAAGACTTTCTGAAGGACTGAATGGAAATACTAGACTGTGTTATATAAGGTGGATCTGTAGTACTTCATATATAAATATTGTGTGTGTGCACATTATGGGTCCTATGTACATACATAGCACAATCTAATATTTCTAGCGAGTTCTTTAGAAAACAATGGAAGTGCAAGTAGGATTACTGTAGACTGAACAGCTATGATTGATTGCCTATCTGATGGAATGAATAGCTCAGAAGAAGCATTAAGTAGGACGCCCATGTTGTCCTTCTGTGAATGCAATGGCTTTTCTGATATATTTGAGCAGTCTCCAAGACTGGTGCTGGCAGTTCTCTGGAGTTAGGCTGCTGTCTGGTAGCTGAGTGTAATCCTGAGTTTGAGCAGCTCTGCTCTGGGCATACAGACTAAGGGCAGGCTTTAGTTCAGATCCCAACCCTGAGGAGATTTTACTCAGTCTGGCTTACAGAGGTCCTTGGCATGAATTATTTCCTACATTACTTTCCTGTATCCAGTGGTGTTCTCAGGGCTTCTGCAGAGCAGCTGTGGTCTGCCCCCTGGCTGGGCCGATGGAGCCAGGTAGGGTGCTGTTCCTACTGGTGAAAGAAAATTAAGCGAGCAGCCTTAATAGATTGTGTGGCACTTACTCTGTCTGGGACATCTACCTAGTTTGGCTTTTAGTATCATTGTCATTACAAATGGGCATATAGTCTCTTGTGCTGATGTTTATTCTGATCAGGTAAGAAAAAAGTGGTAAGTTAACTAATTTATAATAAACAAGTTGTCCTTGTTAGATGTAACAGAACTTTCCTCTGTGCTGGTATTCAGCGCAAAGCATATCCAGTATTTAGCTCAAGGTGCAGTTCTTCAGCTAGGCTTCTCTTTTGAACTTACAGTGTGTAGTACTTAATGTGTTTTATTGCAGCACAAGTTTGAATTCTTAACTACTTTGGGGTTACTAAATATTATGTGAGGTAGTACTTTATTAAAAGCTGAACCGTGAGGATGATACTCCTCTTATTATACTTATTTTAATCTATAGTTTTTATTTTAATCTATACTTATTTTAATCTATAGTTTTGGCAAGCATGTCAGTTCTGTTTTTATTTATAGTCCAAGTACTTCTTACTACTTATCAAAACAAACTTAGTTAAAAAGAAATATTTAATTTTTTGAGCACTTTAATTCCGTTTGCAGAAAACCAACTTCAAATTCATTTACTGATATTACACAGAATTTTGTATGATGTGGAGAAGGGAAATAGCCTTAGCTTAGAAGAAGGCTAGAGCTGCTAGTCACATGGTAACAGCATGTAGTATAATAGGACTGTTTGCATCAAAAACTGCAACAGGTGAGTGACAGGGTTTTGTCAGTGCTCCCTCTCTTGGTATAAATGTGCTTACTGTACATGAAAAGCTCTGAAGTGCCCATGTTTAGACAAAGCATGCTTTCCTAAGGGGCTGTAGAGTTTTCATTAATTTTATAGGGCAGAATGTAACAGCGTAACTGAAAAATAGATCAAGACCTCACTCAAGCATCACTGTAGGGACAGTCAAACAGCTTTTGACTTGGTTCAGTTCTGAAAAGAACTTTGGGCAGCCAGCTGCAGCGCATTTTTATTTTTGGAAAGAATTTCTTTTAAATATACCATCTTATTAATGGTTTAAACCAGTATTCCCCCATTTTGCTTCCAGGAGAAAAGCCTACTAAATATGAATCTTGTTTCCTTTTCAATCAACCTCAGCATGTTAAAAGCTGTTCTTGACAACGTAATTGTGTTTCAAAATGCTTCTTTGAGAGATGCTTTGTAAGGGTAGTAATAAGCTTTTGTTTACTCCTTGCAGTCGACCTAAAAGGCCGCCTTTTACACAAACTGAAAATTCCAGACATGAAAAACAAGCTCAGAAGTACCACCGTAATAAAAGAGAAGGTAAATGGCATAAACACGGTCGCAGTAACGGAAGACACATGGCAAATCTTGAAATAGAATTGGGGCAATTGCCCTTTGATCCAAAATATTGAGTAATTTATGGTAAAAATAAGATTAGAACTAATAATTCACATCCTCTCCAGAAACTAATTACTTTTCAACCAAGCAGCCAGATGCAAGTTTTTTTCTCTAAATAATTTGGTTTTTACATGTTTTTGTTAAAAGGCAGAAGTCAAGCTTTCTAATTTGCATATTCTGTACTGTTGCTTTAACTGTTCTTTGGAAGTGATGATAGTTTGGATGCCAGCAGTATTGTTGCAGAAACTAGGCATGCAGTGACTTGTGTATGAAAAATATGCTTAATTGCATTCCATTAGTGTAGTTCAAGCTTGAGTCATGCATAATGTACCAATAATTAACTCCAGTGTTTGATATACTAACTTCATCTCATCCCTCAAAAAACAGGCCTACATTATGGTAATGTATCTGTTAAGTGTTTTGTAATCTTATACTTGCTTCTTGTCTTTGGGGGGAGAGGGGTGGGGTTCAAGAGCCTGTTGAATTGTGAACAATTTGCTGTGCTGCATTCTAATCAGTTTGCTGATTTAAGCACTTGAAATGTCTTGCATATCTGCATATTGTAGAAGAAAAATAAAGAGACATTGTGGGTAAAAGTCTTTATTTATAAGAGAAACATAGCATAGCTGTACAGTTCTATAAAAATGGTCCAGTGTTGTCTAAAGTTATATGGTAACTTTGGTCTTGTATACCCCCACCCTGCCATACTGCTACAGAAGTTGCCTCCAGAAAGAGGTTTATGGGTTTCCAGGCAGCCAGTGGCTGCCTCATCACCTCCCCATTTGACTTACCCGGTTTCAGACTCACTACTCTCTCCCTTCTGCAGTACAGGATCTTCTAAGCATGCTATTGTTATGCAAAACTGATCTCCTTAAGTACCTTTCAGTCTAGAAAGTGATCTTCAGGTATGATTAATCTCAGGTTTTTCTCCTGTAGACATAGATGTGGCTTCCAACTCGTCCTTGAGGTACATGAGTGTGAAAGATGGTGGCTGTTTTCTCATAGTCCTTTAAAGCTAAAAATGATGATATTTCCTGTAAATGAACATACATTCATTGCCAGAGTCAGAAAGTGTAGTTGGGGAGCATCAGAACAGTGATCTGTAGTTGGGGAGCATCAGAACAGTGACTGAAAGTCACCTGTAAACCATCAATTCAACCATTGCCTGGAAGTTTTATCCTTTACTTTAAGAAACACTGCTAGAAAGACATACCTATGCTGTTTTATCGTGGCCCAAGTGGAACTTCTACAGGCACCACTGTTTGAGTATAAGGACTTGACAAAAGATTTGAAGGGGAAAAAGTGCTCTGGCTGCAGGCATTTTTTGTCATTGCTGCTTACTTAAACTTAGTGTGTAGTTCTGGGGACAGACCACATGCTTGTTTTAATATGTCTTGAGGAGAATTCCATGACTTTGGCACATAGAACTTAGAGGGAATACATGAATGTTATGCATCACTGGAATGTTAACTCTATTATGGACTAGAGAGTTGAACTTCCATTAAAGTGGTGTTTTAAAAAGTTGTGGACAACAATTTAAAAAAAATCTTACAAAATAAAGGGGGAGTTATGTTTAACTTGACCTCAAAACTCATTTGTTGCATATTGCTGTTGCCATACCTGTTCTAGAACACTGAAGAAGATCAGGTGACTGGGTAGTAACGTATCATTGTAAAACTCCTTATTAAGCCAGCCAAGTGGGTTAGAGTAAAATAGATCTGCTTCATCAATATAGCCTTCATTTCCAGTTAGGTCTGGAGGACACTGAAGGAACCTCATTTTTAGAGGACAGTGAACATGACTAGGGAGAAAACCAAAACAAATACTTCAGGATAAATTGTCCAATACCTAAGCTCTGAAGAGATTAATCACTTACAGATACTTTAGTCAAGACCAAAATTGAGTATTTTTTTTACCCCAGAGTTGTATGTTCTTCCTTTCTGCATTTTATCTGAAAGAAAACTACAGCTCCAAACTGCTGTGACTATGTTGTTAGCAGTTCAGAGAAAATAGGTTAAACTTGATAAAAAATACAGTCTCTGTAACATCAGTTTCTGAAAGGTACTTTTCCATATCTGCTTTTACATTTGGTTCACATGCCAGGATCTACTGTAAGCTTTCTGGAACAGTGACTTCAGTCATTGTATGTTGTAATTACATTTCTTCTCTCTTTAGCAGCAGAATTAAAGGTGAAATTAATACATGTTGACTGTAACAGTCTTTAGTTTTGTTACCATAATAAAGCAGTATGAATTACTTTCAGAAGTCATAAGACTTACGGCCTCTGCTTATACAAAAAAATCAAATAAAGCTTAAATGCTGAATTTTATTCCGTGGTATAAGCATTTGGCTTCCTTCTATATTAGCTGTATGAAAAAGCAAAACTCCTCCTGTAGACATCTATCCATCTCAATTTATTAAGCTTAAGAAATCAATTTAATTTCTGCTTAAGTGTACGGATTTTAGTATGTATGCTGTTACCTATTTTAATACCTGTAAAATGGAGTAGAGTGGCATGGCATCATGATGAAGACAAAAGCTTGTGACTGGTAAGAGTTATTACAGAGTTGCTGTATGTGGCTCATAACATCCAGAGAGCCTCGCTGGTGAATCAAGCCTGTGTACAGGGCTGGGACTAAGTTGGATAAAAGCAGGAAACTTGCTACAGGTTTCTTCCATGCTTTCAGGTGTTTCAAAGAATAACCTAAAAAAAATATGGCTACATTTCAGAGATAAGCAAATACGAATAGTTCCACACAGTATTTCCCAAAGTACTACATAGTGGTTACTGGAAAACCATTACTGACTTGATAACAATACCTTGCTTTCAGGTACTGTCAATATTCAATGGTTAGACTTTGCCCTTATTAACTCTTGAATTTAACAGTGTAAATGTTAAGCCCATACCTGTTTCCAAGTACAGAAGTACAACTTCAAAGCCAGTGGTTTGTCACTTTAGAGCTCAATTTAATGTCTTGTGGGGGAAAAAAATAGTCTCTTCAGTAGGCTGGTGAATGGTGAGTGGTGACTTACTGGTGTGTCCTGTTCAGAATAAATGGTAACTACATGTGTTTTGGTTTGGCAGTGGTGGTATTCTTCTCCAACATGCTGAAAGCTCTACAGCATTCCCTTCCTGTTAGTCATTTTTGAGCTGCTATCTTTGGAAAAGCTTGCTCCTTCATCTTCTCCCGTTTCCTATCCCTGCCCCCCACTTTTCTTGAAGGAGCTAATGGTAGGAGACACTTCTCCTGGTGGGAGATAGCGGTTTAAGCCTGTTTCTCATAACCACAACTTAGATGAACCTGACACCTGACAGCTTTGTTTTGCAACCAGTTAAGAAACCCTAATTATGGGATGTCGGTACTGGGCAATAAAGCTATTTTACGCAGTGTAGCTCTGTGACCACCTTTACCATATCAAAAGAAACAAACTGGAATAGCCCTGTTTCAGGAGTCAGTAACAAGTAAATTAAATTACTTCTCTCTTAGTCTGTTTTCATTTGTTCTGACAAATTTCAGATTTTTTTTTTCATCTGAAATAGTCTACTAATTAGCCTGGTTTAACTATTATAGACCTATTTTCCTGCTTTTGTGAAATGCTTTAGCTTAATCTTACTTTGCAATTCTTGTGGGTTTTTTCCTGCTTTTATGTATAATGTGAGCAATTTAAAGACCTCTTTGTAACCACTGACTTAATCAGAAATAACTCTTGTTCTGGTTTTCTTTACTAAAGCATCCAAACAGATGATAATTAGCTCTTAATAAATTGAGGATATGACCTCATTCCCTTACAAGCGTAACAGTTAAGAGGGATATTAACAAGAAGGAGTGGTCTGATTTGGAATTCTTCTGCATGTGGGGTAGAACTGGTTCCTCTTAAATCTGCTATCGAACTGAACACTGAACTAAGCCCAAACATACTACATATCTGATCTCAGCACAGCAACATTATTCAAATAAGATTTACTTTAGATTTGCAAAACAGGTTAAAGAAAATTACGATTTTCACTGATTCATCTGTTTTGAACTTGTATTTAAACTAAAGCTATACAGCTAAAGCTGTAGATGTCTTCATCTTTCCTTTAACTTTTCAGCATCCTAGGCCTCACATCACGACTTTAATTTTCCTATAGATACAGTAGTGTTGTTAATATCTAGCTTTGTAAAATATAAAATACTGTGTTTAAAAGAAGAAAACAAACCACAACAAACCAGGAAGAAATGAATACTTTAAAAGTTTCTGTTAAAGTGTCAGAAAAATCTTAGCAAATGCAGTATGCTTTTCACTTGAAACTGTGGACAGACTCTCTTTAATTTGAAGTTAACCACATTAAGTTTAGGGACTTTATTCCTGTTTTAACAAATCTTCCTTACTATGCTTGAAGGGAAACTATTGTGTTAACAGCTCTAAAACTTCTGTGGTATGTAGCCTCCAGCTGGTGGTTAGTTAAGAGCAGACACACAACTAACATCTTGTATTAACACACCTGAATCTAGAAAAAGCTAATTTTGGTTTTTGAATACTTCACATTTGTTTACTGCTTACTCAAAGCCTTGCATCATGTGTATCTAGGAGAAGTGGGTGGAAAATACTACAAAGGAGCCAAGGAACAAAATTCACTCTGAGGGTGGCTTTGCTATGAAGTTAGGGTTTACTGAGGCAACTTTCATATTTTTTTGCAGGAAGTCCTGTTGTTCTTGCCAAGGCTTCTCCATCTGTATTTCAGTCACTACCTGTTCTGCATCTTCCCCCTGCCCCCAGCTGTAGGAATAGGTTAGGCTAGTTCTATGAATCCCTTGTCAAATACCTACATTAGCAGTCTCTCTTCAGGTAAAAATTATATACGTGGAAGGTTGCAAGACTTGAAATGAATGCTTACCACAAAAAACCATGCAAAATGGCAGTACTGGGTAGATGAACCTGAATTCTTTATGGCTCAGAGTGCTGTAATAGAACAGATACAACACTGCAGTGAGAAAGTTAAATGCATCAGTTCTGTTGACAAAGTGTGTTTTAGAGCATGGAGGACTGGGAAGAAAAGCACTTGCATGTACTAAAAAGCTTCTGGCACTGAAACAGTTTAGAGTAAAAACACAAACTGTCTTTTTAAGAACATGAGTACACTTCAATTAAGATGGTTTGGTCAGTTTAAACCAGGCACTAATAAAAGTACCTGACTACTTCTCTAGCAATTAAATGGTCTGATCCTGTGACTGCTAGACAGAGCTGAGCTCGTACTGTGTGGATGGTAAGCTAGGATTCAAGTATGTATTTGTATCTAACGAGGTAACGCTTAGCTCTGCTAATACAAATTTACACAATCCCCATGCCAACTTCTAGGGCTTTTTTGGGGGATTTACTACAAGGTGTGTCATGGGAACAACCAAACAGGTTCTTACAAGACCAAGTGAGATTAAACCCAATAAAGCTACAACAGTTCAGAGTTTGACTGGAAGAAGAAATACATTTGTGGCCTCAGAATTGTTTCACTGGATACTGTTACAATAGTAGTCTAACACCATTTATTACTTAGTATTTATAAATTTTGAGTGTATTTTCTTGTCTGCAGGTGTCTCTTGTTTAATCTACAGTTCATTCTGATGCTTCAGAAACAGTTTACCTTTTCTTCTCAACTTAAAATGAGATTTACAGTCCTATGATAAATTTTAAGAGCTCTCTGTAGATTTGTGAATGGATTAAGTTTCAGAGGCCTCAGAACTGCTCATCTTACTGGGGAGGTATTGAAGAATCCAATGAAATGGGATTTTCATTAACATACATCTTGTTAAAGTTTTCTAACCAGTTCTAATGTCCGTGAAACACCTGTTAGGTGCCTGAGGTGTGTTTTGTTTTCATTCTCAATTGAATTTCATAAATTATTTTTATCCTTTAAGGGTCTAATCAATTCTAAAAATACATGTTTGGTAACGATACAAGAAGTAGTGTTACATAGAATTCTAGAAACTACTGTATAATGGACTGCAGCTCTTGGACTATTTGAACTGTTTTCTGTTGCTTAATGTGAATATTGTGCTTTTTTGTTCTAGAGAAGACATGAGCTTTGAGAAGAACACAGTCAGTGAAAGATGACAGTTAAATTTAGGAGAAATTACCTGTATACCAACACTGTCCAAATCACTGCTAGCAGAAAGATGCGGTACCTTTTGGGTGCCAGCACACAGCCATGAATAAAGAAAGGCAGATGGGTACCCAAGATGACTGGTAGTCCCTGGGTGAAGTACCAATGCCAAGGATGAGATCCATAGAACGCTCCCAAATTCTGCAGCACGTTGAATTTCAAGAAGTTCAGCTGAACAAGTACCCACTGGGAGATGTCATGGATGGGAAGTTAAATACAAATCAAAAGTGAGAACTAAGAAAAGTTGAATTTCACGGTCATCACAGGCCTTAAATGACACAGTATTTTCATTCATACATAAGCATACATCTCTACAGACAGTACTTTCATAGGTTTTTTCCAAGACTCATCACAACTTCCTTCTTCACAGACTATCCTATATTTAGCAATTAACACACAGAGAAGTGTGTGAGTTTTGCAGTGTGTTGATAATTTGATTGAGAGCAGAGCATACTGATTTTAGTGATGTCTGTCCTTTAAAATAATGGAAAAATCGGTGTTTAAGGGTTTATGGCTTAGGATATATTTAGAGATTGTAGCACAGGCACTGCCACAGAAATAAGACAAGTTAGAGAAATCTGAAACATCCATTCATGGCAAAATGCTAAAACACAACCTTCTTACAAGTCAAGCATAGAACAACTTACCTCACCAAAAAACACACGGTCAATTATTAAAGAGGTTCCTACTGTGATCAGTCTGTAAAAACAGAAAGTTGATTGCACTGATATTGCCTGAATTGCTTTTGTATCAGATTCTGTCTTTTCCAAATAGCTGTCAAAACTCCCTGAATAGTTATTCCTAAGCTTTTTTTGAGATTATCCATACTCAGGGCCATTTTACAGTATCCTTGGCACAGGCCAGATTAAGCTGGAAACCCCTTCATGTCTCATCCTCGTGAAATCTCTCCTAGTGCTTTTTCTGCAGCATATACATTATTGTAAAGGAAGAATGCACCTTCATTAAGCTTTTGCAAACAGATTCTCTTTTTTTTAAACATCAAATCAGCTTTTCTAGGTTGTCTGCAGTGGTAAAATCAATCTTAAGATACAGTTGTGCGCAGTTGTAGTTTAAATTTAGAAAGAACTTACCCGACTGGAATGTAGTTGTATAGGATAAGGTCTGCTTTTCTCTGTTCTTGCAAAAAATGACTGAAGACTAAAGGTATCCATGGGATAGCAGCAGTGGGACGAATAATAATTGCAAGTGCTATCAAAGCTAAATATTTGCAACTAGAATGAGAGAACATAAGAACAACACAAGCTTGTCAAAAGGTTTGGTAAGTTGTTTTGTAGACAGTGACATTTCAACAATTTAAAAACTGACGTGACTCTGACCAGAAGTTTTTCATGCTGCAGATAACTTTGATTCTCTCAGTGCAGATGCTGTTTGCTTGGAAGCCTGTCAACTGCAGAACTCCTTTATTAGCAATGGAATTGCTAACTAGAAGCACATACTTGCTTTAGAAGAGGTACCTGGTAAAGTAAGTTGTGACTGCAAATTCATCTATGTCTGAACCCAAACAAGCTTTTAGTTTCTTTTCCCAAGTTAGCACAAATTCCAGTCCTTTAGATTATGATAAAATGATACTTTGCATAAAGGAACTGGAGAATGGTAATTTTATACACCAACTGTGGCATGGCTTCAGAACAAATTTAACAGGAGTTGTCACAATGCTGTTCCTTCCAAGAGCTAGAGTTTCAGCTACACGAATGAGCAGCTTTTGATTACCTTATATTTTAAGATAAAAGTTAGTATTTTAAACAGTATTAGTTAGTTAGTAGAAAGTTTCTCACCTGCTCCCCATCTTGGAACCCTTTATTGGATAGTAGGAAAGAGCAAAAATGGTAAGAAGAGTTTCCATGGTGTTTGTTAGAGTTCTGGTACAGGAATACCACGTAAACCAGGAACACAGCTGGCAGAAGTACTGGAAAGAATGATGAAAACAGGATGGACAGGGAGAAATGTTAAAACAAAGTATGTAGTTTAAAATGGTGATAATTCTTCAAGGTGACACAGACTATCATCGTGCTGCTGTTTACACTGCAACAGACAGTGTTTATCACTGTGCATGAAGTTTTTAAAGGCTGAGACTCACCACGAACTTCGCTGTTTCTGCATTTTCAAGGTGTCGCACTAGTGAGTAAAGCTTCACATCAGCAAACGCTGCCAGCACGGCCTGTGCAAGCCTAGGGACCCATATCTGTGTAAGCAGAGAAAACGTTACTTGCAACAAACTTGTAAAATTCCAGGTTCGAAGAGAGGACTACTGAATTAGTGAGTGGCTGTTCAGACATGGTAAGTGAATTAGTGAACATTACAGGTTTTTTTAATTTAAATAAAATAATAGTACGGTCCTTTGGCAAGACCAGTGTTTCTGCCAAACCAAAGAAGCTGTAAAGTTCAACTGAAAGTGTTCAGAAATCAAGAGTAGAATTCTTCGCCGTTCATCTTCAAAAGAAGTTGGAGGGGGCTGTATTTACTGAGTTTAGTAGCTACCTATTATTAAAACACTTTGGAAAACTGAAGCACTAAGGAATTATGTTGTAGTGGTAAACTGTATCAGTATGAAACTTGAGATTGATGGAGACCAAGAGTAATATTCTGCAGTCATGGGCACTGGTACCATGCCCGGAGATCTGTGAGCGAGGTCTGCACCCACACAGGTCGCTTCAGCGAGGTCTCTGTGTTCATACATCTCTGACTGTCAGGCTCAAGGCTCTGTGTTTTACCTGGACGGTGATGAAAATGCACTAAATTTAAATGCAGTGAAATAGGAGGGGATGCGTGCTTTTGCGTATACCCACCAGCAGCTGAACATCATCCTTAGCCAGCAGCTGTAAAGCTTTGTAGATGCTTGCAAAGATCAGTGGGTACGAATAGCCCCGTAAGCCACTTGCCCATTCCCAGGTCAGGTAGCCATAATTACCAACATTAAGGACTGATCACGTACGACTGAAATAAAGGGTTTCACTCGAGCCCAGTTACCCTGAGACTCTGCCACGTCCAGACGGTCACCCTCGTGCCCGAAAGCAGCGGGGCTGCCGTTACCGGGGAAGCTAGCCCCTCGCTGCCGCGGACAGCCCTACCCGAGCGCTGCCGCCACTCGCGGCACCCCGGTCCCGCAGGGGCGGCAGAAGCCGCGGGAGAGAGCTGACCGGCGGCGGGTGGGCACCGCGAAGGATATTTGAAGACCATGCGATGCGCCACCTCCAGCGACTGCCAGTACTCGTCCGGGACGAAGCTGGTCTGGACGAGGAAGCAGTTGAGCGTCCGCAGCCCCACCGTGAACAGCAGCAGCGCCGCCGGCCCGCCCGCCGCGCCTGCGGAAAGGAAGGCTGTTGGCCAGAAGCCACTCCGAGGGGCGCTGCCGGGCCGGGCCGCCCCGTCCCATCCGCTTACCGGCGACTCGCTGCCCGGCGGCTCCGCCGGGGGTGCTGTACAGCACCGACCGCCGCTTGCGGAGCCGCACCGGCTCCGGCCTCCGCGCCCGGACCCGCGCCAGCAGCCCGCCGGCCCCCTCCATCCGCGGGGGCGGGCCTTCCGGCGAGGGCGCATGCGTGACCTTACGGCCGGCGCTTCCTTCCGGTTGCTCTAGAGAGCGGGAGGTGTCCGCTCTGTGGTTTCTCGTCCTTCAGGTGAGAGGCGCCGGGTCTGGCACGGAGCTGCTCGGGGCCGTGAGGCGAAGCAGCCCCGGCGCGCGGAGCGCCGAGCTTTCCGCCCCATCTCCCCGGCGAGGGGTGAAGGTGCCGACGAGGACAGCGGAGAGGCCGCGGCGCCTCACGTGCGGCTGCGGGCGAGGGCGCAGCAGTGCCCCCTGCCGGCATGTGGGGGCGGCTGCCGCTGCCGCAGGTGGCGCTGGCCGTGGCGCTCGGCGTGGCCAGCGGGCTCTACATCTACCGGCCCGTCTTCCGGCCGCCCGAGGCCCCGCAGCCCCATGGCGGCACGGCGGGGCCGACGGAGGACGCCGTGTCGGAAAAAAGGCCCTGAGGGACTCGTGTGAGCCGCCGCGCTGCCCTGGCGCCGTCCCCCGGAACCGCCTCGCAGCCCGGACCTCCGCGCCCGCCGCCTGAGGAAATTGCGCCCACGCCCCTCGCGAAGTCGGAGCGTTCGTCGCCTCCCGGGGAGCGGCCCCTGCGCCAGCCGTGGCGGTCCCGAGCGGCCTCCTCCGCAGCCCCATCGCGCCCTGAAGCAATCTGCCAGCCAAAGATGTGAGCACATGTGTGCGCTCGGCCGCAGTGTTCGGACGTGAATGCCGAAACGTGTAGAATTGCGGTGCTGGAAGGTACGCCTTCACGTCCGAGTTCAAATAATCACCAGGGAATTGGAAAAAGAATGTCAGTGTTGTGCGGTTGCGCTTCATGGGGCTTTTTTGGATTGCCTCTGCTTCTCCAAGCGATAAATACCATCTGTATCTGTTTGTCACGGTTTCAGTGTGTAATACTTTGGTTCTGTTGGGGATGCAGTTGTGCTGACGGCTGAGGAACTGCACCCAGCTCTGGTGTCTGTGGCTTATATATGTACACACATGTGCACATACGCATGTACACGTCTTTCATTCCCAAAAGAACGAGACTAGAGTGGCTCTTTACTCCGTAAGGTGGCCTCAAAGTCAGGTGTACTCTTAAGTGCTTCAGCATGTAGCTCAGTAGGACAGCATTAATCTGGCAATAGACATGGATCACGCTCACCAAGAGAACAGAATCCAAGGCACAAGGAAAGTAGGTATTTCAGGACTGTAGTAAGGAGGAACTTCTTTCTGATTTTGGTTTTCACACAGGTTGAGACAGCATGAGGGAAGATATCCTTTCCCTGTATGTGCTTTTATGTTAAGCCAGAAATTATAGGACAGCTGGAAACAGTGGATGGACTTTACAGTAGCTGAGAGGAGAGCAGTAGAAGGTGGATCAGGAGGTGCTAGTTTGGACATGAGGAAATGCCATCAGTTTGTGATGAGTGCCAACACAAACAAACTACTGTGGTGACTCCAGCAACTTCCCTTGCTTACAAGACCGTTTTATATTGAAATGCCTGTTTTAAAAAGGTATAGCTCAAGTCTAGTAGCACTTTCCTTGTAAGCATAATTGCTGGAAGTTTGTCCATAAAGGTGGCGGTTGATTTTTACAAAGTCTCAAGAAAGAGGATGTCTGAACTGATGCAGATGGGAAAGGTTATTGATGGAACCGAGCTTCAGGCTGTGCTTGCTGAATTCTGGAGACTGCTGGGTTTAAAGTGGGTGTACTGAGCAGCTGTGGAGAGCGCAGAGAGAAAAAGTGCATCTCCGTTGCGAGGGAAGGTAGCCGGCCGGCGGCAGAAACAGCGCCCTGAAGCCGCGGTGGTGGGCATCGCCCGCTACCGCCGATTTTCTCTTCAAAGCCGGTTTTGCCTCCCGTGAGTTTCCGCTGAGCGGCCTGTGATCTTCCAGCGAAGTGGGAATGAGCGCGGCAGCAGAGCCAGCCCGTTTAATTAAAGAGGCAGGAGGCGGTGCCAGGGCAGGCGCGTCCCCGCGGCACCGTGCGGCCCGCTCGGGGGGCGGGCCGAGCAGAGCCACGCCGGGGCGTGCAGCCCTGCCCGCCGCCGGGAGGGGCCGTGCCCGCCTCTACCTCGGGCTTACGGGAAGTGATGTTGCTCTGACGGAAAAGGCACGCTTGCAGCCCAAAAAAGGGCAGCTGCGGGGGGACGCGGCGCTGCGGGAGGCGAACAGGTAGGAGGGCAGCGGGCCGGGCGGCGGGGCCCGCCGCAGCTGCGGGAGGCACGGGGAGGGGGCTTCAGAGAAAGGGCTCTGCTGCAGAAGGAGTTAACACGTAACGTCCTGACGAGCGGTTTGGGCCGGGAACTCGGGATGCTGGGGGGAAAAGAGGTGATTTCCCTGTGCCGCAGAGCCTGGGGAGCGGGCCGGTGTCACGCACGGGCTGCGGGGACTTGGGAGAGCACATGCCCTGTCCCACTCTGCTCCTGCGCGGGGCCGGCGGGGCCGGCCGGTAACTATGGGGGGGTTTACTGCAGGGGCCCTCGTCCGTGAGATGAAGGGGGAAAGTCTGAAGCCTCGGCCTTTGGGCTGCCTGTGCCTCTGACTAACATCGCAACCGCTGCTGCGGACACGGTTACGCAGATAACACCTCTCAGGCCTCCGCATGTAGCAGCTGTGGGAGCTGCGAGTTTCCCACAGCTCAAGACTCGAGTTCCTTTTGTAAAAAAGAGAAGTGTCTTTAACCTGTGTCTTATCTGCTTAGCAAGAACTTAAATCTTGCTTTTGAGTATCAACAGATCCGCTTCTTTCTGATCGTGGCAGTTTGTCTGACAGTCTGTCTGCTGAGGGGGTTCAGGAGGTCTTTGGAAACTGATTTGCGATGCTTAGGCTAAACTAACGCTTTGAAAGCTAAATCCATCAGAAAAACATCTTGGTTTTTTTAGCTCTGTAAGTAATTAGATTAGATTAATATACAAGTGGGGTTTTTATTATGGTGCCAACAAAGTCAAAGGACATGCCTAGAACAGTCAGAAGCACCCAACTCTGATTTTTATCTCTCCTTAAAGATGCATCAGGTGTATTTTGGGCTTTCTGATCCTATGACTCCTCAAACACTTTTCCTAATGATTAATGCTTATGAGTTGTTTTGTCAGGATAGCACTCCTATTTGGAGTTAGGAGTTCTGTTGGGAGTTATTGGCAAGGGAATTATTGGCAAGGTGATGTTTCTCTATACATACGTTTTTTACTGAAGCTCTAAAATACGTTTATCGGTTTCCACACATAAAATGTATTAGCAGTAATTGGTTCCTAAAACCTATTCTGCCTGCCTTTTCTTGGAAATTTCTTATGTAGACATGTCTTTGCCTTTGTTTCTTTTCATAGACTTAAAGTACTTTTGTGACTGTTCAAAGTATTTTCCAGCCAGGGAAAAAAACATATACATTTCAAACGTTAATACATGTAGGAATAGTATTTGTGTTGCTAAATGGATGTCTCAAAAGCATGGTTAAAAAGATGAAAAGAGAACGTTGTGTTCCTGTGTTTCTTGTTCAGGGTTCTAATTTGACATCTACTTATTCCCTTGCACAAAGGAGTTCTGGATGGGAGGGGAACATGCTAAAACTTACACTGTTTTATTTTTACTGTTGGTAAAATTTTTCATCTGCAACCAGATATCTGAAACCAGACTGTAAGTTTTCATCGCTATCATTAAGCATCGGAACACATTATCACTTGACTACATGTTTCCTTTGCTTTAAAAGAGAAGATTGGTGAGATAAAAGAATTTTGAAGTAGCTTTGGCATTTAAAGAAACAAGTATTATAAGCAGTAATCCTTGTGTGTCATCTTTGGATTCTTGGTTGCTCTGCTACTGCCCAGTATTTGCTGCGTTGGCACAATGACCGTGGATTAGTCTGTCAGTTCTCAGGATCACCTGAGACTTGCAGATCCCTGCCATTGCTAAGAGCAGTCTGTCATAGTCACCAGAGGGCCAGTGAGAGTTTAATTTAGAAACTGGCAAAATCAGCACTAAGGATGGAATATAAGGAATGACAGCTCTTTTTCTCATGGTAATCTCTTGGCAAATAATTATAGAAAGGAACATTTAAAATGTATTAAACTTACAATTTAAATAGTTAATCATCAAATACTCTTCTGTATGAAAGCTGCATTATTGTACTCTACTGCACATGTGATCTGATCCTGCAGATCATTAAGTTTGTTCTTCAGTAATTTCAAAAGGTTACTTACATATTTAGAACTAAGGATTTGCTGAGCTGGGCCTGTCAAGTGCTCAAGGACTTGCTTTTGCTCCTCTTGTCTTGCAGACACCACTCATGCTGGAGATGTAATCATGTTTACAGAACCGACTTCAAACATGGCTGAGAAGTTGTTTAAGTATAGTATGGTTTAACAAATACTTATCTAAAAGGCAGCTTTTGTAGCAGAAACATTTTTTTTTCCCCTCCTTTTTCCCAATGTGTCATCTTCTGGGAATAACATCTGGTTATGAGATTTCTTTTCCTCCTTTCTTTTTTGGTCATCTTAGTCTGAAAAACTGCATCCCTTTCAGGGGCAAGACTAACTTGAACCACATTTAATCAGCTGAGATCATACCCTTTTATCTCCAGTGGAAGTAAAAACATAGTGAATGAGAAGTCCTAGCCCCTAATTTCTTTCCTGGAACATCCTTATATTCTTTTATTTTCATACATAATACAACAGACTTTACTTTTGATTATAGTAATAAGTAGTCTCAATGTCTGTGATTTATTTTCCAACCTAACAAGCTTTGAAGATTAAGCTATGGCACATAGATTAAAATGTGACACATAACCAGCATAACCTTTTCCTGTGATGTTGCTGTGGCTTCAAGGGATTGAAAATACTCTGATGTGTGTGACCGTTCTGCACGGTACCTGGCGTTGGAATCCTTTCCACATAACCAGCCAGCACTTCGAGCTGACCTGACAGGTTCTTCAATATCTTAAACTACTGCGGGGGGGGGGGGGGGGAGGAAAAGCAAATGTCCTTGCTTTTATGATTCTGAAGATACTATCAGAGTGTAAACCATTGCAGTGCCATTTTCCTGAGTTTGCCAGACCATTTCCCATAGCTGTTCCCTTTCTCTGTGTCTGATACTTTTACTGATGAGAGGTGGGTAAGACTAAACCACATTACCTGAAGGCGCTTCTGGAAGACAGTGTGCAGACTGGCAGTACCGTAGGGAAGGGGCAGGAAGCAGCAATAAAGATACAAGCTTAGGAGGAGGAGTACAGCTTTTCTAGAAATTTGTGGGTTTTAGTGGAAAAAATGAGTTGGTAACGTTATGAGCAGTGTTTTTAAAAAAATTGTGGTCACTTGCAAATAGTATTTTGGAATTACCTTTACACTTCTGCAGTGATTCTTTGTGTAAAAGAAGTATGTGAATGAAAGCACTGTAAGGAGTATACCTAGCCAAAATGTGACATGCAAAGAGAACACTGGATGGTTGTAAGGACAGCTGCTACACAAATCGAGTAGCTGATTCCAGCTGCAGATACAACCATGAAAATGAACAGTATGTGTTCCCCAAGGTCAACAACATTTCTGTCTGAGGCCTATGTTGTTATTTTTGTAACTGTTGGATGCTTTATTTGGTTCCTCTCTCTGCTCAGAAGAGCTATAAGGAAAAAAGTTGCTCTATGAACTGAAAAGGAGGAAAACAGTCTTTTCAAATGACATCCTTGGGAACAGGAATATTTGAACTAGACAGAAGGCTGCTGTTAAATGCTTTATTAGTCCTTATCACCATGTTGGGTAGGAGGAAAAGAAAAGTTGATTCATTTTTATGATAAAAATGTGAGTTTCCTGGTTTTCTTGTGTGGCTCTGCCAGTCTTGCAAGTATGTTTCCTATTAGTAGCTGCTGAGGGAAATTACATTCCTCCTGCAAATCCCTGCTGATAATTGTGTGACTGACATGGAGTGTGATGCATTTTGAACACCTCAGGATATCGCTCAAAGCTAGCGGTTATGGGAGTTGCTTGTGCTGCTTTACACAAGGTTTGCATGAGAGAGAATTGTTGTTATAATTATTGCCAATGGGTGGTGCTTTCCAAGCCGCCTTTGAGGCCTCGATAACATTCAGAATCTGGATTACAGCAAAACATAGGATAGGTTTTTTTGTTCTGGGTTTTTTTGTGGTTTTTTAATTGCAAATGTTAATCATAATTCCTCTCCTCTGACTTGTTTTGTTCCAAACCAAAGTTTACAGGAAACTTAATGTGACCCAAAATACAGGTATGGGCTTGGGTTGTAGCCTTGCTGATACCATCTGTTTGCAACAGAGTATTTCTCATCCAGCACTTAAGATCTTGTGTGCATGTAACATTACATGCTCCACTGACTTTCTACTCTAACAATGATTCAACTTGACAGCTCTTTTCTTCTGGGGCATGAACTGTCTTGCTATACTTAATTTTTCCATATTCTTTCTTGCATTAGAATGGTGTCAGGATAGACATCTCTGTATGGAGGTGGAGTCATCCAAGTCTGAAGATGGTGCTGTCTGAATTTTATTTTATTTCTTCTGAATTTGATAGCAAACCCCATAATTTTAGTTTGAATAAATGTTGCCCTAAGTTGGAGTTGTTATGGTAGTATGTTTTTTAATGTTCTTTAGCTATGAAGTGGAAGACTGTAAATCTTTATTTGATAGGCTTCTAGAACTGTCAGTTTGGCGATCGCACCCAGGGCCTGAGATCGTGCTGTGTGTCAGTCGAAGCTAGAAGAGCAGGCCTTGGAAGACCTGTGAAAAGAGCATGCTGCAAAAGTACATGCCTTCTAGTAGGTTTAAAAACAAAACACAAAAGCCCCCTCAAATTTGAGCTGCTAATGCAGTGAAACTCAATTAGTTTTAATTCTATTTATTTTTAGTAATAAATGTGCTTAAATTTAATTAGCTGTTAAATAGAAAATGTCTTTAAATCCAAATTGTAAGTGAGTGTAAAGCAGAATGCATCACATATTGTGACAATCAGCTGCTCTGGTGCGATGCATGCGCCCCTTGGCCAGTTGGTGGGTGCCCCTTTCAGAAGTGAAAAGCTGCATCTGCCAGCGTTCAGTGGATGTGTATGTCTGAGCCTTCCCTTTACACTGCTGCCAACTTACCACAGAGTGCACAGGAACTTCATATCTTTGTGGCTTTCCCCCCTCTGTGAAGAAGGATTAAAACTGATCAACAGATTCAAATATTGGGGTAGAAGGCAGAAATGACAGAAATTCAGTGACTCTGCCCCTCTCTAATAAGCTTTGTTTCCTTGGGAAACCAAGCTGAGTGCCATGTCCTCATTTCAGCTTTGTTTTTTGCATTGCAAATTTGGAGCTTTGCTCCAAGAAGTCCTTACTGCATTCGAATCTCCAGTGTGGTGTGTGGAGCCTTAGGGAGTTTTGCTTCAGCCTAGCATCCCGAGGGGTCACGAGGCATGGGAGGGGTAACGTTTTTCATAATTGGGAGTCAGGCCAGTGGAACTGAAGACCTGCTTTGGTAATGTCCTCCAGAGTCACCACCTCTACCAGCCCACCCGTTCTCTTGCACGCTTGGAAGGAAGTAAGATCAACCAGTCAGGTTAGTTACACTTAACTTAGGGAGTCACTGAATAGATGTGAAAAGGAAGGAACTCTAATGTTAATGATGTTCAGGGTTTAAGAAATGGTAGAGAAGAATAGGTATAGTTCAGTTTCATATGCTTCATTGCATGGAAGATAATATGATAGGACAAAAGGAATACTTTGCTGTAGCTCAGAAGAGACATACGTCTGTACCTGTCGAATGGTACAAATAACTATCCTTTCAGTTTTTCCTCCTGAGAGCAAATTTAAAGTGTAAAGGACACTGTTGTCAGCTTATGAGGAGAATGAAGGACCACTTATCCTAGTAAGTAGATTTACAAATGATGTGAACAATGTTGTCCTGTGCTGGAAAGAAAACCCAGCTATATCCAAAGTGGAACTCTGGTGAGATCAGTTTTAAAAAGCAGTGTCTCTTACTTGGCAATGACATACTGCATCAGGTAGTGCAAAGAACCGTGTATCAGTTAAGCTTAAGCATGAATAAAAATAAGAAGCAGCTTTTGAAACTGTATTAATATTACAGGATTGTGAAAGATTGAAAATACTTTCTAAGAAAGGTGTAGTGCATGTGTCCCTTTGCATTGGTACAACAGCTTCCTGGGAAGCTACCATGCTTTTTGATTAAACAAAACCCACACTTAGTCACCAGCCCTTTTAATATATAGATAAAGATCGTTGATTTAAAAGGAGATTTATAACTCTTCAGCCTGAAGATGGAGAGATGAGATTGTTACTGTGCTTTTACAGCTTCTTACCCAAACGCAGGGACACTTCTATCTGCATGTGTTCTGGGTGCTCTCTGGTGCAGCCACGCACCCACTTCATAAGTTTTATGAAATGTGGAACCAGCATAAATCTCACAGAAGAGGTGTAGCATGTTGAGTAATTGATCCATCCTTAGGTTAAATATTCCTCTTTTAAGTACAGATGATGTAATCTGAATAGTGTGAATCTTGACAACATATTTCCTACATGCAAAAGGATCAAATCTCTTCATTTCAGTCAAGATGATCATGTTTGTTCTTACACTAATACATTTTATTGCCATTTTAAATATCAAAGTTTCTATTCACCATTTCATGGTGTCTTAACACCTTGCACATGGAGCCTTTTTTTCCTATTGTTTTCTTTCTAATATTTCAGAGCTGTAATAAGAGAGAGTGAGCCTGATTCAGGAATGAAGTTTTAAATTTCTTTTCCCTTTCAGTTCATATCTGGAGCAGGCACCTACACTCCTGGCTGTGCCTGTGCTGGCACGAAGTGACGTGGAGGCAGTAAACTTGTAGTGCAACAGAACTGACAAATCAATTAGATCTCTTTGTTTGGGATAATTTTAATATCTTTTCTGAGATACTAACAAGTTCTTCAAATGTAAGTGATATTTTGAAGCAATCTTTTGATATTTTTCCTATGAAAAAGGCGACAGTTTGGCCTAAAGTTTCCCAAAGTGCTGTTAAGTGCCCAGTTGCTGGGAAGGCTTCCTGTCTTCAGGCAGGGTAATGTTCCATAGAAACAAAATCTATGCTTTTAATCTCTAATTATTTTTGTGTTACTTTTATTCTTTAAGAGATCCTGGTAATTCTTGGAAGTTAGCCATCTAGAGTCTCTCTTGGAGGGGACTATTTTTAAGCAGCTCTTCTCTGTGTAAAATGCTGCTGACCTTAAACATACCAATATTTTTATTTCTTGCAATGCTAAAATAAAGCTCTGCCACCATAACTAGAAACTGCCTAGATTGGCTTATAGTTAAAAGAACAAAACTTGAAAGTTTTAATTTATACTGTACTGTTAGTAAATATTTAACAGTTGTGCCTTTTGGGTAGCAGGAAGTCCTGCCTGACCTACTTTGATTTTAATCACTGCAGGGGTATTTCATGATTTGATGCTGGCAGAGTTCAGGTATTACATTTCTGGTGTGAAAGTTGATCTTCTGAGTGTGGGTTGTCTTTTCTTTTTTTCTTGGAGGGATATTGGTGAGAGCAAAGCAGAAAAAATTCAATATAAAGGATTTGGTCTCCTCCTTTCAGCTCTTTTTAGTTCTGTCTTGAGATATTGGCATGTTACTGCATTTGTGGACTGCTGCAGCAGTAAGTAGTAAGCTCATTCATGTGACAGCTGGTCAATTTTCCTTTGCAGAGCATCTCATCAGCCCCTCTAATTTTTTTCAGTGTGTTTTTGTGAGAACCTGACTTTCCTCCAAGGAAACAGCTATAATTCTGTTTGACACTTGTAAGAATCTGTCTGTTTTGATTAATATGCTCATATTTTTCCCTACTTACTTTTTTACCACCTTTTGTTTTTATGCTTTGTAGGGTATCTTTCTCTACTGTGTAATAATTGCTGTGTAGCATGTGTTACGTCTCTTCTCGAAGGTCGCCACCATCTATGTGAACCAGTTCACAGGCAGTGTCTCCCAGCAGCTCCTTTTTCCCCTCTTGCATTTTTTGTTTCCTCTTTGATTGCCAGAAGAGGTTTAGTGGCACAGATAAGATTTGTGGATGCTAACAAATAACATCACCAGCTGCCTCCTGCTTGGTTTTCATTTCATAGTCCTGCTCGAATGCACATGTGAAAACTGTGGCTGTTGGTAAAGGCATGGTGAGATTTTAGTGTGTGTTGGAAGAAGAGGAGACCTCCAACAGAACTGGGCAGTTGGTGGGTGGGGAGAGTGGAGGTGGTTGACACTGATGTCAGGCAAGTTCACAGCTTTTGGCTTTGAAAACCGAGTTGAGTTGTTCTATAGCATTATCTGAAATGGGCACTTGCTAGATCCTTTTCTTTCCCCCTTTTTGTCTCCAGTGGCAATTTTCTTAATTCCTGCAAGATCCGTGGTCAATCCAGCGTTTTCTTCTAGGAGAAGCACCCACTACAGGGCAGTTTGGGCACCTGCAGTTTTTCTCGAGAGCATGGAATGTATGAAGGCTGATAGTCTGGTGCTTGTGATGGTGAATGCTCCACACCATCCACTGTGTTTGCTCTCCTCAGTTTTCCTCCTCAATGCCTAGGCATGTATAACACAGATCATTTTTACAAGAAGGCTGTAAATTTCCATGCGTTCAGATCATCTTCAAAACAATATCAAGTCGATACAACAACTGACTCTATGGCCATTCCTTTGTAGAGCTGTAGTTTCAAAACAGGATTTTACAATTTGATCCTCTACATAAATTTAGAAAATGTCCAAGCTCTTATAAACCCCAAAGATTTGGGTAGCAGTGAGAGGAAGGCTTACCTTGGCTGCAGTGGTTCCTGTTCCAGCTGCTGCCTTACTGTTTGCATGCGCTTCCTGCCACTGCCATAGGGTTGGCTCAGCTGTTCGTGCAGCACTTGCTGAGATCTGCAGATGTGTTTGTTGTAAAACAGACTGCAAATACCCAAACGTTGATGTCTTAATAGTTTGTAACTGAGGCCCTCTGTTTTGGTACTCACTCTGCAGTTTGAAATCAAGGTAACTTCACCTTCAGAAAATAAGCCTTACTGTTCAGGATAAAACCCTTTCTTAGAATGGGGAAGGGAAAATGAGTTTATATGCCTCACACCAGGTTGGTGAGAGGGGAGTTAGCAGCCTCATTTCATTCTGAAATAAAAAGCTGAGGCCTGGGAATTATTTATGAATTGTTTTCCCCTTAAAGATGGCAAAAATCTTACTGTGTGAATTGCATTTACATTGCTGGTTGAGGCTTCCAGGGGGGCAGTTTTTGTTCAGCGTGTATAGCCACCCCTCTGGGGCTGTTTGCAACATGGCGAAAGAGTTGTTACTTTGTCTGTCAACACTGTGCTGTTCCTCCTTCGGCCTCTGGAGCAGTTAGCAGAAATTCTCGGGTGTTTGTGGTCTGAATATTTCTTCACAATAAACAAATGTGCTGGTATTGATCAGGGGAGCAGTTAAACGGTTAAAATGCCCATGTTGCTGAAATGAAACAAAAATGTCTTTGTTGCATGGTGGGTGCAAAAAAGGGAGTTCTTTTGTTCTGAAACTGTGGTGAAATTTGTAGAAGATTAGAAGGAGTCAAGGATGGAAAGTATAACCTGTAACAAAATGTCAAAGAAATGGATTTTAGGTAAATCTGGGAAAATGCTAAGGCAGCATATGAAAAAATGTCTGTCCATCCCCTTCTGTGTTTCATGTGTTGTCTGTTTGTACCCATCCCTCCCCCCCCCCCCCCAGGTTGTTTGCCAACTCTCTATAACAGAGCTGGGGTGTTCACTGGGGAAAGGGCAGTAAAAATTGCCTTGATTTGCAGGAAACCAGGTGAAATAGTTGACCACTGAAACGAGTGAATTAAGGAGCTTGTAGAGTTGTTTTTGTTACTGGTAGATGAATGCATGGAAGGATACTTGAAGTGTGTAGCAGGCAGTGAGGAGCACTTCTTAAATGATAAGACTGGAGAGCAGTCTTACAAGCTTTCTTAATTTCCTTTCTTGCTTCTCTGCTCTTGAAACATTGTGAGGAAAGAAACCGAGACACAGGAGGGTTGTGCAAGGTGACCCGTGTTCTGTAAAACCTCACATCTGCTCAGCCTTACAGGGCGAGTGCAAAGCTCGCTTTGTCCACACCTTTCAGTCCTGTACTGTTAGCATCTGTAATGTCAAGGGTGTTTGTGGGAGGGGATGAGGCCTCGTGGGGACCACAGATAGGTGTGTAGGTCCTCATTGCTCGGACCCAGCACAGGGACCTCTGGCCAGCAGCACCGTGGTGCAGATACCAGTGCTGTAACACGTGCACCGTGCCTGTTGTGTGCCTGTGTTAGCAGGCCCCGATGAGTGCACTCGCTGTTGAGGAGGAGTTGGTTTACATGCTAAATCAGTAACTTTATGTCCTTGAAATTATTTAAATGTTTAAAATGTCTGCGTGTGTCATAGGATAGGGTGGAGGGGGGAGTGTGCAGATTTAGAAGGTTTCTGGCAACTTCTTAACTCTGGTCTTTTGTTGGAGCTTGTTGCCATCAGAAGTGGCTCAGCAGAAGGGCTGGAGGTAGATGCCAGCAGAGCCCTGTAGAGCTGCTGCTGCCACCCTCCCAAATCCTTCCAGCTCCTTCTCACACAGGCTCATTCCAGTGTCTGTGCCGGTCCTGATATCAGTCACTTTTCCTGCCATCTGTGAAGACAGAATAAATCCAGGCTCAAAACTCAAGTTCCCCATTAGGTTTGGGGAGCTTTAGGCACTCGCTGTTTTGTTGCAGACTACTGTGTTTGCTCTACTCTGGGTTGTTGTTTTATTAAAAATAAAACATATTGCAACTTCCTTTCCCTATGACGAGGAGGAGGGTCAGTAGTTTAAGCAAAGGCTCAATGTTTGTTACCTGGTTAGGGAGATCCAGCAGACTGTGGTGCTTAGCTTTAAAAGAGGCGAAGATCAGTTGATCGGTCAGGCAAAGCACATGACGAGCAGCTGAATGTCATTAGGTGGGCAGGGCGGCTTTGCGTGTTCCTGCGGATTGTGGAACCATTACTCTGAACTGCAGGGGTTTGTTGTTATTTTCTTTCTCAGCTGGTACGACCTGTAGATGAGAAACGTCTCCCTTTGCGTGGCTATGGTATTCGAGAGATCTGGACTGAGTGAGGAGACGCATCGCTGAAGTACCCTTGGAAAGCTACCGATCCAGTTGCAGCTGTTAAGCACAGGTATGAAAGCACCTTCTCTTTTTAATTTATTTTTGTAAGTTTTATTACATTGTTTTCCTTGAGCTGACAGTTGTTGTGTTATGACCCTTCCTCTCTTAAGAGCTTTGAAACAATGTTGCCCTACGCTTGACAAACTGCCTGCAGTATTTTGGATCTGAGAGACAGTTCAGCATGGCTGCATCCTCAGGTTCCAGAGGGGGGAAAAGTTAAAACTGGGAAGCGTACTGACCTATGTAAAGCATAGGCTTTGGGTGTAAATGACAGAACTGCAGGTCTTTGATACAACTTTGGTCATTGCTGTTCACAAAGAAATCACTCAGATTTAAAGACAAACCTGGGCAAGTTTATCAGTAAGATAAAAATAAATGACTGGTGCCCAGGGCCTGGATTCGTTAAACATAAGATGCCCTTTCTGGTCCCAGGTCATCAGCCTACGTTTCCTTCTGTGTTAAGTCAAACTTGTCCCACAGTTAGAACGTGGAAATTAGACTTTTGATAATAAAGTGTACTGTGTAAATAACGTTTCATAATACAGAGCAAAGTAACTCATTTTTTTCAAATGTCATACTGCTCAAGCTTTTTTCTCCCTCTATTTATTCCTGTGTTCTCATTAACATATTTAGATTAATTATACTTAATTAAACAGAATGGTGGGCCTTTTAACTGGATTGCACACCAATGTTTTTATTTTCATGTATGCTGAATAATGCTGATAAATAAAAAATGGTGTGTTGCACAGTGTTGTTGTTAATTAGCTAGAGAAATTGGACTGCAGAGAACCATGAAAGTTTATCTAGTTCACAATCCTTGTTCAATCATATAGTAATAATTTCAATCTTAAAATTAATTATGTTAAAGGTTATATGGGGATAGGATGTTATTAGAGTTTTGTGTCTTCTCTGGAAGAAACTCAAAATGTGCCCATCAGACTAAGTCATTCCTTGTCACCTCAAGCATGAATTTGTAACCAGGCATCATTTCTAGCCCATTTTTGGGCTAGTTTGCCAGAATTTTTAAAATGGTGAACAAAGCTCCAGTTCTTGTAGATGGTAAATGACCAAGGAGGAGTTGTTCAGAGAACAGAAAGCAGTATTCTCCCCCACTTCTGTGGGAAGGTCACACGGCTTTCCCAGGGCTTTAATTGATGTCTAGCATAGAGTGTCTTAAGATGACTGGTCGTGACCCCTTGACTTGTGTTTATGAGAGTGACAAATTCATAAATTTAGTTAAATATATTTTTTTGCTGTTTCCTTATAGACATCCTTAGTGTATGAGAGAGCTCATATAAACATTGATGCTTAATTTAGTGTTTGGTTTGGTTTTTTTTTTCTGTGCTGGATGGGTTGGTGGTTGTAGTTGCTTTGCTGTAATTTAGTGTTACATAAAGCTTTTCAGTGGTTGCATTATGTGTGTGTTACAGTTCCGAGCACAGTTTGGGGTAGTGATTTCTAACAGCCTAACGTACTTGAGGATTGGGTTTTGATAATGTTGAGATTCTTTTGTATAAAGCAAAACAGTATTCTAGCACATGCTGTTGCCCCACTTGTTCTCACCACAGACACAGTGGGTTTTGGTACATTTGCATTTTTCCAGCATGTCTTCTCTTTACAATGCTGTCTTAAGCAAGACACCCTCAGTAATTAATCTAATTCAGCTGGAATTCTTTAAACATGTCATGAAGAATGGCATCAAAGAGAAGTTGCAAATTTTTTTGCCCTTTAAAAAATAAATTAAAAAAGAGACCAACAAAAATTCTGAAACTATAAAAAATTTTAAGAATTAACTCAAAAAAATCTTAAAAGCAGTTAATGGAAAAAGGCCTGGAACACATCCTAGTGGGATGGAGGAAACAAGCTCTTGTCAAAGGGAAGTAAAAATAACTTTTTAGGGAGAAAAAGTTAAAAGTAACTTTTCTGTGGTCTAAAATGTTTAACTAGGAAATATTATGGCTCCTGCTTCTGATGTACCGTGTCAGAGGGATAACATTTCTTTTAAAAAATTCAGTTTTGATGCATTATGGTGTAGCTGTTGGTATAAGCAGAAGCAGAACTGGGATCCTGGTGAGGTGGGAATTCTCTGGGAGTAAGTGGGTTGGTGTATGTCAGCCTGGCTCCACTGCAGGCACTGCAACTGTACTGAGTAGTGCTGAGATTTCCCCTTTTTACATACTGAATTTGTTTTTATTGGAATCTCTTTGCTGGGTTTTTATTTCCTTCTATAGGAAACCACATGCACTGTTTTAAAATCAAACCAAACACTGCAAGCCAAAGTCAGTCTTTTCATAGAAGTTGAAACAGCAGCACCTACTTCAGTGAGTCTTTTTAGCTAGAAACTCCTGTTGGACAGTACCACTTATACAGCCAGTTTCTTGTGACTTGTGCAAAGTACACAGCTGAATAGATTATTTGTATCTTCTTTATGTCCTGTTGCTCATTTCAGAGGTTCGATGCTTTTCCAGTCATAATGTAGAACATAAAAAATTGCAAATTGTGATGTGACATCAGTTTGTTGTTTTGCCTGAGATTTTCAGATTCTTCATAAGCATGCAAAGTTTCATACTTAGTGTTAAGTCAGGAAAGCCACTTTGAACCCACCGTGCTATGAAAACTACACATGCATTTCCCTGCACTTTCTCTACAGGAACTTGCACTTGCATGAAACGTTAAGAAAGAATTCTGCAGGAAGGCATCTACAGCGTGGAAAGCTGGCAACAGCTGCTAGGTTTCAGCCAGGGGTGTTACTCCACAGCTGTCTTGGGGCCCTCTCTCAATCTGGGAATAACAAAAATTAATAGCATGGGCAAACAGTGGCATTAAACTTGTGTGGGTCTTGGGTTTTTTTTCTTACCTTGCAGGGCTCATGCAAACCTCCATGACATGAATTAGCGTAAGAAGTTTGTGTTTGCTGTTTGCTGTGCCATTTATCTGACCAATCTTTGCTGTATATCAAGATTTAACTATTACTCATGCTGTAATACAGGGTTTGGATCAGAGCAATAAGATAAATAGTGTGGGCAACTCAGGTTGAAAAACAGCAGGGTTTTTTTGAATGGAAGCTTTGTGTTGTGCAGCTCAGCCTGCTTAATCGGTGCTTCTTTTGAATTATCCCTTCCCTGAGGCTGGAGAAAAGAAGCTGTGCTAGGATACGGATTGAAGCAAACATTTTGCCAAAGCACTGTGAATAGTTTGGCAGGCTGCAGAGCCTCGACAGAAAGCTTGGACAGCGTTAGCACATGCTGCAGGTCTGGAGCTGTTCAGATAGAAGATTTGGTGACTTGCTGAAAGTATGGGTTTATTTTTCAGTTCCTGCAGAAGCCCCCCACACCCTGTAGTTTTAACTTTGCTTCGTTAGAAGAGTTTCAGAGTGATAGTTCTGAGCCACAAGTGTGCCCCAAAATGACTGCTGCTTGCTGCCACAGATCAACAATTCTGCTCTGCTTTCACATGTTAGTAGCTTCCTGAAGAGAACAGGTCATGGCATATTGAATACTGCCTGGCTCTGAGGCAGAAGTGGTATTTCATTATGTGATGGGCAAGTTAAATTATGCTCAGAGTATTCTCAGCAAGCTATTTCAAACCTTTTCATAGCATTTATGACACATAGAAGTATCACATAAGCTTACCATTTCTAGATGTGTTTACTAAAAAATCCTGCCTAGTACTGAGAGCTGCGTTTCTCAGACTGTAGCTATTAGAGACTGAAATCAAAGGCTCTGTTCTTTTTTGAGATCTCCAAAGAGCAAATTACCCACAACTGACCCATCTCTCAATGTCTTTGAAGTGTCATGCTGCGAGCCTGCAATGCTCTGTCTCCACATTGCGGTGATTGCCAGCGTGACCTGGAGTTGGCCCAGAGAGCTCAGTACCTGCAAGGGTGTGTCTGTCAAAGTTTTATGATTTTTTTTAAAGGTTTAGGAGAGGTGAATGCTAGCTGTGAGCACAGTTCTATCAATCTAGATACATCCTTCCATTGCTGCCTGTGTGCATCACTTCCTGTGTAGCATCTCTGATTGCCCCTTGTATTTCAAATCTAATCACACTGGATTTGAGACTAAGGAGTAGAAGGAGTAACCTGTTCTAGTTGCTGGATGGGGTTTTTCTCAACTGACCGTTTCTCTTGCTTTCCCACAGATAACTATGAATTGCTAGATGCAACCCTTCTAATTAAACATTTCCACAAATAACTTATTATTCCTAATGTCATGCCTGATAATAGAGATAATAGAGATTTTGCAGCTCATTAGAAATAGATATTGATTAGTTGTTTAGTCAATAACTTTGATAACCAGTGAGCTTTCTGAGGGATAGGATGTTTTCAGTGTTGGCTGGAAGTGTGATCTGACACATTAGTCTTGCTCCGAAAGGCCGTGATGCCGTGTGGTGTGCTGCTTTACCTGCACACAGACTAACTTCTGAGGGACTTAAAGATCTTTGGATGTTTCAATTTTATCTAAGTAATGAGAAAACTTTTAACTTCCAAAGGAATGTAGAGGCAGAACAGAATGTAGGAAATGCTATACACTGCGTCCCCCCGTTATTTATTGTCAAACTAAATCAAGTAACTTGCAACAGAAATAAGGACAGGAAAGAATGGTAAAAGCTGCAAAAAGGAAAAGAAAGTTACTTTTGTTGTATCTTCCTCAGCAGCATTTGCCTCCTCAAGCAAATATTTTCCAATCTGAAGAATGAAAAGGTGGATTAAATTCTGCAATGAAAATCTTTCCTGCCTCACCCCTTGTATGCTTGCTGACAACATATTAGATGAATAGTTTTATAGCCCTATGTCTATAATTTTTGTGGGGGTGTCTATTTTATCTAACAGTGACTAGGATGTACCTTCAAGCCTGTTGCCTGACCTTCTCCATAGGCTTTTAATTGACCTGATCTTTATAATTTGTTTTAGTCAGATTATTTCCCTCTAATGCAGCATGTATCTTCTATCTTTCATAAGCTTAACAGTGTGACCTTTTGGAGAATCGTTATCTGGATTCCAGGTATCTGTCCTACAAAACAAGGTGGAAGGCAGCTAAGAACTTCCCTATGCTGGAGGAGAAAAAAAAATAAATGTTGGTATATATTTTTTTTAAAGAAGCTGCAGATATTTTCCTCTGGCTGTTTACAGCTTAAACAAGGAACCTGGACTGACTAATGGGTATTGCAGCCTAATGAATCACCCACATAGGCAGAGCATGTACATACAGCTGTCTTCCCTGGGATGTTGCTTCATTGGTATTCTAATTGCACATGTGAAATAGAAGTGTACTCTTTTCCTTACCCTTCTGGAGTTGGAAGCATTGCTGAATGATTGGGTGGGCAAACTTCTGGATGTTTCTTTCTGTGAATACCCACCGGCTTTTTGGTTGAAATCCTGGTGGCTCTTGGGTTGACTGAAGAAGTTGGAGACTGTAAATCTGTGTAAGGCTCTCATTCCTAATTCCTTGATACTGTCAGGAGCAGGCAGAGTGATGGGTCACAAATGTTAACCTTAAGCTGTGGGTAAGCTACTAGATGAGTCCCAGAGCAGTCAGAATTGTTACATCAAGGAAGGATGCTGGGCATCACTCTGAACTTCCTGTTTATAAGTTTGCAAAAAAGCATGGCACGTTAACTTGCAAGGCATTGTGGCTTAATGTATTTATTAGAGGAACAGCTGAATGGTTGAGGAAGGAGTCAGTAATACAGAGTTTTATTTAAAAAAAAAAATGGAAACCCCTTTGCTTTATTTTCCCCAGTTTACTCTGGAATTTATTCACAGGGTACAGGTGTTTGCTTCAGTGCTACAACTTGAAAGTAACTTCTGGTGCAAATTCAAAGAGGTGACTTGGGAGGCAAAAGTTCTCATTCCCAGACAGCTCCTCTGAGAGAGTCCAACAGTTTTCATCAGATACTGTTGCACATCTTTATATATCTACCCTGAACCATGAAAATCTTACAAATTGACCAGGGAACAGAGATGGGGCTGTGCTTAGTGCAGAGAAGTGGAAACTGCACAGACGTCCTTCCATGTGGGTGATGTTGAATATCACCTGCAACATTCCTAGTTTTATTTCAATTTTTTCCAGTGCCATACTACCTTTCATTCCTTTATGTAACTGAGCTATTCTTTGAAATTCAGTCTCTCTATATCATTGGTTTGGTTATGCTGAAATGAAGATGTAGTTGCAAAACTAACTGCTGTTTCCTTTCCTGGCTTCTCTATTCCCAGTTTCCTCTGGTTTTCTGGAAGCAAAATCCAGAAGCTGCTGTTTCCTTCCTCAGCCTGTTGTGCAAGGTTCTCACCACATCTGCAGACCTGTTGCTTCACTTAACTTTTTTGTGCCCCCTTTCTGGGTAAGATCATCATTTTATGTCTGGAGTCTCTCCTTACAGCTCAGTCTTGGAGTACTTTGTGTTCCTGTCAATTCTTGCTCTGCAAAATTTTGCAGTTCTAGCAATGCTGACAGCTGACAAAATATCATAGAGCACCTTCAGCTGAGATAGAAATGACATGAGCATTTGGAAGCTAAAGCCTTACAGGCTATTTTTTTGCATGTGTTTTTTTTCAGACTCCTGTGTATCCTGAGCACCCTTAAAATTACTTAGATCATGCAGTTCCTTAGAGTTCCTCTGTAGCTGAAACTAAAAAGATCATAACAGTAATGTGTAGAGTAAAGCAATTGAGAGTAACCAAAAGACCAATGTTCAGAGCAACTGAATCTCTCCCTCTCATTCTCCTTCTTGTTATTTATACGACAGAAAAGTCCCAGGACTCGCAGGAAGTGTCATTTTGGCCAAAAATAAAGCAGGCCAGGTCATACATTTTCCTAAGGTCAAAATGGTGCAGCTCAGTATATTTCAGTGAAGTGCATATTTAGTAACTCTATTCCCCCAGCATAGCAGTTACCTGAATTTCTAAGAAATTGTCATAATCTGTTTATATTACATTTGTACATGTCTGGCAGCTTTTAGCCAAAGGCACTTCCAATAAAATGTTGACTGGGTGGGAACTGGTTTAGTTCTGTCCCGTGTTTCAACAGAGCTGGCAGGTGTCTGATGGTGACCAGTTTTGCAAGCATGAAGGAGCTGCTGAAGCCTTAAAGCAGGGTGAGGCTGTTCACTACATTTCACCCACGCTGGGCAAGAATGTAGTTATTGCTTTGCTGTAGAGCGATGGGAGTGCTGGTATGACAGGATTAGTGACTGTTCCTTTGAGGTCCACATCACTTTCACAGTGCTTTTGCTGTAACAGATCAGGCAGTGTGTGAAACAGCTGTTGGAAGTTGTTCAAGTCTGTGTAGTGCCCAGCTTCCTCTATTGAGGGCTGGATCTCCATCACAGGGGGAATAAGCAGGCTTCACTGCAGTTTGGCTCCTAACTCTAGGATGCAGCTTAGTGAGTGTCCCACTATTCCAGTGGGATCTGGTTCTCCCAAGAAAAGAAGGCAAGGCCAAGACACAGCTCATCTGTAAGATCTGCCTGAAAGCTGAATGACATTGCAGAAGGTGATACTGCTAAAAGTTAACTGTAACCCTTGAGTGTATGCTGTCCATCCCAAAAGGATAACGTGATTAAATCCTTTCGTATCTTAATGTGAATTATTAGTCTGTGTTTTGGCAAATTCAGAATTGTGTATCTCTTTATAGTAGTTGGTTGGTACTGACAGGCTGACTCCTGTTCTTACCTCTGCCATCAGAGTGGTTCCAGAGAATGTTTATCAATACGGCGACAGGCATTTTATATACGTACCACACTACAGTGTTAGTCCCTGGCTGGATACACTGCTGAGCTGGGATGCTGGGGTGCTGTCTGAGTGGTACAGGGAGTCATTTCACTTGGCATGGTGGGGGGCAGAGTGATTTGAGTCAAACAAATGGGTTTACTGGAGAAGTTTCATATGGAGTAGTGAGTTTTTTGCTGGCTAAGTGATAGAGTGTGGGGAGGAGCCCTCCGACCCCCACAAAGTTTCCTCTGTTAAATATGTGTTGCTTCTCAGTGAAATGGGGTGGTGTTGTAGGTATAGACTGAAGTCACATCAGAGATACCTTATGTCCCCTTATGCCAAAGAGGAATTTTCTCTTTCAGAAATCTATGGTGAATATGTCTTTCACTGTGGTGCCCACAGGGCAGCACAGTGCCCTCAAGTCTGTACAAGAGAGAGTGAAAGAAAACAGCAGTTTGCACTAGAGACTGCTGTATCCACCTTGTATCCAAGAGAGAAGGATGTAAAGCTGTGAACAGAACCCAGTAGCTGTAAGCCATATGCTCCATTTTTAATAGATTTTTATATGAAAAAGCTTGTTAGGAATGCTGCAGTTGTTCCAGGTGTGTGGGTGATTTAGCAGGTACTTTACATCTGCTCCTAGGTAGGTCATGCACAAATCTCTTCTGAAATGCTGCTTGCCTCTAGGAATAAATGGGACATGTGAACTATGTAATTGCTTCCCAGCCATGCTGTCAGGCGGCACCCTCCTTAGACACAGAGACATGAGGCACACCTCTTTATCTCTGGGCACCCATCAACATGAGTGCAAACAGGTGACACGTAAGCCTCCTGTCTGTGTGTTAAAGAGGTGGTGCTAGAAAAATACTCCTAGTGGAAGTACTATCTCCTTTGTGCCCTAACTATTCCTTTAGCAGAGACTGGGGTAAGTGCCATACTTTACTTTCAGTTGATGTGCTTGAGGACTGTCTGATTAAAAGCATGTTCAGATTTCATGACTTTTGCACTCTCTGTGTGTGTGTGTTTACACATTTTTATTTGCAGCTCAATGCCTTTTTTTTCCACTTGTGTTTTCATTTATTCATCTCTTTGTGCCTTCTTCCTTCTTCACTGCATCAGCTATGTGGCAGCAAAGGAGTTGCATGTTGTGTGCAAGGCCAGTTGGTTCAGAAAGCATATTCCCTGTACTGCACAGAGGAAATCCTGCATGCCAAGCCAATTTCCTTAATGTACTCAGGAACAGCACTG
The DNA here is from genome assembly GCA_020800305.1 of Porphyrio hochstetteri. Lineage (NCBI taxonomy): Eukaryota > Metazoa > Chordata > Aves > Gruiformes > Rallidae > Porphyrio > Porphyrio hochstetteri. Next base: position 5,550,209 of record CM036915.1, on the reverse strand, counting down.
CCATAGTCTTGAATGTTTTATCACACAATAGAGTTGGGATATTTGTGTCCTGGAGGCAAAAATACAAGCCTGTTAATGTTGATGCCTGTTAAAGTGAAAATACCTTTGACTAGGAGATACACTGAACAACGACTTGCTTTGCAGAGCATCCCATCTTGGCAAGCCATGAGCTGAATGTGTGTATGGGGAGGCTCCAGAGCAGCAGCTGTACAGGCACAGCTTAAGTGATGGCTGTGGGGGTCCTGTCAGCAGTGGAAAAGGCCGGTGGTGTTTTCCCAGCCCTTGTTCATATCCCCTGTCTATCTGCATGCCAGGCAAAGTGCAGAGCCAGAGCTGAATGGGATTCAAGGCAAAACCCTGGAGTACTTGATGTGGAGCTTAAAATTGTGTCTGTCACTGTATATTTTCAGCCAAAGAGTTCTTTATCTTATCCTTAGAAGAAAGACTGGGGAATGATCACTCTAAAATTAATTCAGATTTCTTTCTTCTTTTTGTCACTTCTACTTGTATCATCAGTTTTCTCTGATTCTTCTTTTTCTGCCTCTCACTCTCCTGGTACACGAGGTATAGAAATGTGGAAGGAAAGACTGGAAGGTATGAAGCTATACAACCTGTTTTTAAAAGCAGTAAAATTGGAAGGAAAAATGGGATGGATTTTTAGTGACAGAGTTGTGACGTTTAAAAACTCCACAGCAGTTTTTGCTATGAATATGTTTTGCTGTGAGTAAATTCTCATTTCTGTTGTGTGGAGCTCGGTGTGCCTGGGCACGAGGGCTGCAGGTCTCAGAAGTAGAGGGTGGAGATCACTTTTTAAATATTTGTACAGGGAGGAGGACAAGGCTTGAAACTGCTATGAAAATAGCTCTTTGCATGTCTCCAAGGATAGGTTAACTGTGCAGGATTTCACAAGAGCCACTCCCTGGTGATATCTGAATAATAGATTGACATTATGGGGTGCAGTGAAAGGTGTATGCATTTCAAAAGACAAGGGAGTAAATTTCCTTCTTAAGCAAATCTTTCAGAAGGCATTTGTATGCCTTTTCTTGCTAGTCTTCTATCAAGTCATTTACAACCTGTATTTGTTACCAGACATATGGAGAATTGAGGTTTAAGTGTTCCAAACAGTGTGGTGTGTTTGTCTAGATGCTCTACAAAGTCAGATATGGCACTAGGAATATCTTTAGGTTCTACTTGCCCCAAATTCTAACCTTCTTTAACCGTAGATTTTCACCCAGGTCTACCCTGGAAGGGTGCATCTGAACCATAACAGTTTCTTACAGCTCCAAATAAGAACTGTAGTGCCCTTTTTTCCTCCATAATTTCTTGCACAGAGCACAAGTTAAATTAGCTTTTTTACAACACAAATTAGCAGTGATTAGGTGGCACTATAACTTGTGTCTTGTTTTATATCTCTATAGCTAGCTCACAAAATACCAACAAGACCAGGCAAATACTTCTGTACAAGTAGGATGGCATAGTAAAAGGCATGAAGGTAGTTTGTCTTTGTAAAATATACTGGCCCTAACATTTGCATTTAAGCCTTTTCAAGCAACAATTAATTTAGGGGTATCGAAGCTGAAAGAACATTTACTTGAATAGAGGGGGAGCTTCCACAACCCTTTGCTCTTGGGGAGCATCTGAGGGCAAAAGAAACACCATAGAAGAGATAGAAGTCTAAATCAAATCCAGTATTTAGTTAAAAACCTCCTTGTTTGCTTTTTAAAATATCTTTCCCTTTCTTCTAGTGCATTTCAATGAAAAGACCCTTTGTAGAGCTACAAGGTAGGAAATCTGTTTTACTTTGGTTCCCCCCCACCCTTTCCAACAGGGGGAAGGATTTAAAAAATGAAAGAAATCCCTCTTTTGCTGTTATGTGTGAGTGTGTCTTAATGGCTCAGGGCTTTTAATTTCCTCTAAAATGTTCTCACATCAGTGTGTGGCTTGCCTGTTCAACTTCTTTCCTCGAATATGCTGCCCCTTCAGACCTGCGTGGTGGATGAGGACCTGCAGCCGTGATGTCTTTACGTAAAAAGCTCACTGATAGCTTTTACTGTGGGGTTTCACTCTGTTGCAAAACTTTGTGTTAAAACACAACAGTGGAAAGCAAATTAGCTGGCTGTGGCGTGGCAGTGAGTGTGAACTCTGTCACCTAAACCCCGCGCCCTGCGAGGTTTTACTGTGGTTGAGAGCACAGTGTAAAATACGCCTTGGCTGGGAAAAGGGAGATGTCACCACGGGAAATGTCAGAGAAAGCGTCAGGTGCTTTCCAGCAGCTCTTCAGCTGGGGAGCATCGGGGTGGAAAGCTGCCCATTGGCTGTGTTTGAGCGTGGTGAGGCCAGTCATGGCAGAGTCGATTAATCACAACTCCTGGCTGGGAACCAAGAGTTGAAGCCTTAAAGAGAGTTATGGTTTTAGCTTAATGGTGGTGAATGATGCCCATGTTCTTGACACCTGGAGTTTGCTCCAAACCTCAAACTGTGAGCTGATTATTCAAGAAATGAAGTGGTATTTTGCCATTGAGGCAAACTATGGCAGTGTTTGACTTGAAATGAATAATTTTCTCTAGTTCTAGCTGCAAATAGTTCAAAAAAGGTTTACTTAGAGCTGAAACTGCAGTTTTTACCCTTTAAAAAAAATTTCATCGTCTCTCTTGTATTTTGATATCGTGTTTCCCTTCCTCATAAGAAGCAGTTTAACACCAGGCTTATCTTTTCATGTTCATTTCTTTGAATACAGCATAAGGCAGGTCTCTACTGTTTGTTTTGGGGGAAGAGAGGCTCAGTAGCTACTCAGCAGGAAAGTAATACTGTACTTACATCATTCTTTCTGGTATGACATTTGCTGGTGATTTTTGTTACACGTTCTAGCTGTTGGTTGCCCTTAGATAAGATGGTTATTTTTTCAAAGGCACAAAAAGGAAAACGTGTGTGTTGATTAATGGCAATTCAATATCTAGATGTAGTTTAAATTATTAACTACCATCATGATAAAAACTTTGAAAATCAGTCCTCAAAACAAAACCCTAACAAAAGAAACAACAACAATAAAATGTTACTTGGTTATTTTCCTCCTGGTATGAAAAAACATTTTCAAGACTGAAAAATAGCTACTAATAGAAAATTATTGTGATTTTTATTTAAATATAGTGGGCAGTCTGGATTTTTTTTTTAATGTGTTAATATCATCACAATTAATGATATTTTGAGGTAAAAATTACATTGCTGGTATGTTTTAAGTAGCTTTGGCCAGCTTCCGTGCAGATTAAAAACATTTCTGCAGTTCATGCTCCAGATACCTCGAATACTTTGACCTTGATTTCAGTCTTTCCTGAACATTGTGTTTGCCTTCTCTTTGTAGTAAGACGAATGTGGTGGAATCAACTGTGCATTTTTTTTCAGTCACAGCTGAATTTGATATTGATGATTGATGTGATTGAGAGTTGAAGGTGAAACCAGTGTAAAAGAGTACAGAAGTGATTCCACTGCTGGATGTTTGTAGTGCAAATAGTGATTTGTATTTTAAGCATTTGTCAAAAGAATCCTTGCCAGAGTTGTTTACTAACTAATCCTTTTTGCTTTGCCTTTGCAGCGGTCTCCTGAATTCTCACTATGTCTGATGGGGACTATGATTACCTCATAAAATTTCTAGCACTTGGTGATTCTGGAGTAGGAAAGACCAGCCTTCTTTACCAATACACGGATGGCAAATTTAATTCTAAATTCATCACAACAGTGGGCATTGACTTTCGGGAAAAGAGAGTGGTGAGTTTTCACAAACTGGGTGCTGCTTTAAAATGGTATCTGGCTTGCTGATGGCTAGACTCCTGTTTTTTAAACCTGATGATCCTTATGCAGGCATGCAGTCAGTAGTTACCATGTACTTAATCTAGTGATAGGGAAATTATCTCATTTTACCTGGTCATTTTTGTTATTGTGTCTTGTGTCCCATCTCTCCAGCCAGAAGAGCTGATTCTGAGCATCCACTTCTTACACTTAGTAACACTTGATGTGTGTCTGCTCCACAAGCTGTGCATATAGTACCTGGAGTAGCACTTTTACTGTTGAACTCCCTGCATGTGGAAGGATTGACTGCAGTAAAAAGGTGTTTGCTGTTTGTGAGCTAAAATGACTGGTGAATGAAGACTGCAGTGTTGATTTAAAAACGGTCTTAAAACATGTGAATGAAATGGGATAGTGTGATACATGGAGCTGATCTGGCTTTCTAAGCAGCACCCAGTACCACAGAAGAAATCTGAAAAATAAAGTAGTATTTTGAGTTTGGTTTTTTTTAATGTCTGAATTGTTAATAAACTAGGCAAACTTACTTTTGATATGAAGCAGAGCACTGCATTATGATAACCAGTTGTGTGCTGGTGCTTACTGCTCTGAGGAACTGAATTGGCACAACGTTTTTTCATTGTTATGTAAAAGTATTAAATGCCTTTCAGAGTAGTCTGATGATTTCCCAAGTGTCCAGAAATCTAGATGGTGTAATATGCATTATGCAGATTGACTTTTGGTGGGTGACATGCAGCATAGTATTGGAAGGAGCAAGTATCTTAGTGAAATGCAAAAGTGGTCTCTTCAATAAGTTAGTGTTCCTTTGGTGGGATAGTAAACCTGGTGGGTTTACTTGATCAGTATATTTGACAATTCTGGATAAGGTTTAGGTGTCACAACCTGAATCATATAATCCACAAATTCAACAAGTTGATGTGTCTCAAAAGGTACGTGTGTAACTCTGGTAAGCTTAGGTACGACAGTTGAAGGCAAAGGCGATGGGCTAACGTGAAGTGTTTCAAGCAATAAATGAATCTGGTTTTGTCTGATCTTTCCAAAGCTAACGGTTGGCCCTATTTATATTTTCATTCTGAGTAAACTCTTCAGCTTTATCATCCAATTTCTGCTTTTTAAGCTATGATATGATAAGATCTACCTTCAGCTCTTCTTCGGCAATCTTCTGGCAGCCAAGAAGAGATGTCATTATCTTCATGAGTATATTCTGTTTGCTAATGAGGTTCTGTTAGTGGCACAAATATATCGCCAGACTGCGTGATGTGATTGTTGATTTAATTACACTTTAATTAGAACATGATACAAAATTGCAGAACTAGAAGATGAAAATACTAAAAAAATCTTGCCTAATAAAACATAATGGTTGCTCAGAATATCTGTCTGGAGTTCGTTGTCTATTGGCTACTGTTTTTCCAGTTTCACTTTTAGCCTTATTTTTAAATACCCAAATTGAATGCAAAATTCAGCCCATATTGCTTTTGTCTTGTAAAGCAGAGGAATTGAGTGGTAGTTGGGATCTCTGCATTGGCAAGGCTAGTTTTTCTGCATTTGATACCTTTAAATGTAACTTATTTAGTGTTCAGTAGGAGCCAGACTGCTAACGCTTCTCCCTGAAATGCACCTTTACAGGTATATAGACCCAACGGGCCAGATGGCGTTGGTGGCAGAGGACAGAGGATACACCTTCAGCTCTGGGATACTGCAGGGCAGGAAAGGTATGTTCCACCCCTCCACCCAGCAAGTAAGGCAGTTCTCACCAAGCTACATGGAAATGGAGTTGAGTACAAGAATTCTCGTTATTGATCATTGCCTTTTAATTGAATGACTTTGATGAGAAAGTGCACTTATGTTAATTTTAACAGGGATGGAAAGTTTCCTATGAATACCTGTTAAATAACTGTGTTTTACAACTGTGGAACATTAAAACTACTGTAATTGTTGCTTTTTATCTTTTGGAAACTTTCACTTCATTTTTCCATGGCTAATTTATATAGCTGTTTTTTAAGATTTTCAATTTTCCTTAAATTTCTGTAAATATGTTGAGTGCTTGGGAAAGCCAGATGGCTGAAATCACCTCAAGGGATTCTTTACTATTTTTCTATCAAAAGACTAGCATCCTAGCAGTTGATAGTCTTTAAATCAAGAACTGATGTGTATAGGGGACAAATTTCAGTTCAGAGTTTGAATTTCATTCTTATTTTAATTTCTGATCTTGATCAAGTCACGCTTTATAGTAGAAGACTTTCTCTAAAGCACTCACACTCAAGCAAAATGTCTCCTAGACTTCCTTAGGCCATGAGTAGGCCGCCATAATGGTAGAAATTCTTGTTATCCAGCCCCTAAATCAGCAAAACAATTATGATATTTCATTTTAGTTAATGCAAAATAATAATTAACTCAGTTTTATGACTCTGTGCAATTATATTTTCAAAGTAACTTGTCAGATGAGCCAACTAATTTCACTTTGCTTGTCTAGGTTTCGTAGCCTGACAACAGCTTTCTTCAGAGATGCCATGGGATTTCTTCTACTCTTTGATCTGACAAATGAGCAAAGCTTTCTGAATGTCAGAAACTGGATAAGTATGGCTCCTTCTTTCTTTGCATGCGCAGGAAGGGGGCTGTGTTTGTAAATATGGAGTCTCACTGGGAAATAGAACTGAAAATACTGTTTTACAGCTTTCTCAGTAAAAGAAAGTAAATGTTGCGTTCATACTTGTGATAGCTGCTAGTGGTAGCTTCTAGTGCTTACCTGAAATTCAGCTTGCTGAACTTGAATCTTATAAAAGCAAACTGAGAGAACATTGTGTCTCAGGCTCTGCTAATATCCAGTAATTCACATGTGTGCAAAGCCTATGCAAAACTCTGTTTTGACTCACCTGAAGTTTTGTCAGCAAAACCTCGTGGAAGGCAGATGCTGCTAGGCTGGTGTACCTAGGGGAAGGACTTCCCAAATGGCACCATGTACCAGGAGAGGGAAGTGTATCCTTTCCTGGCAGCTCACTGCATAGCTCCTTAAGGTAAAAATTAACAGATTCTGTGAGAACTTTGTCAGGTGTCTTCTCCCCTGGCTTGTTCCCTGGCTTTTTCACTGGGTACAGGATGGTGGATATCCACCCATTCTCTGCCTCCTCAGTGCAATGGCAATGTAAGACAACAGAGAACCTACTTGTTTCCTGTCTTTCAAAGAGTCATTTTCCTGAAGGAGTTTGTGTCCCCTGAAGTGTGTTAGTGTTCTTAGTGAGCTTTATGTGTGAGATCAAGTTCTGACCCCTATCCATGTTGTTGCTGTTAGGTCAGCTACAAATGCATGCATATTGTGAAAACCCTGACATTGTATTATGTGGAAACAAGAGTGATCTGGAAGACCAAAGAGTGGTGAAAGAAGAGGAGGCTAAGGAACTTGCAGAAAAATACGGGTAAGTGACTTCCTGCCAGTTATTGCTGGGTTTAAAGCAGAACAAAATGTTTTCTGTAATGTCTTTTCAGTATACTGAAAGGTTATTGTGAGAGTAAGCATTTTCAAATGCTTAACTGGCTGGTATATCTTTTTATCTGTCAGACATTAATGTTTTCTGCATTGTCTAAAAATTCATACTTGGTACTGTAATAAATTTATACTGGAGGATCAGTTAATCATCATCTTTCCTTGGCAGAAAGCAAAGTAAATTTTCACAAGCATTCTGGAAAAGAGATGGAATTTATGTGGAGAGACAAGTGAATGATAGGGGTGTAATTCTTTGCTCTTGCCTATGCTGAGGCTTTCTATGAGGCACAGAAAACTTGGTTCTTTTACAAAGTGAAATCCAAAAAAGCATTTTGTGAGGTGATGAACATCACATCAGATTTTAGGGAAAGCAAAAATAATACCAAGCAATGATATCCTGATCTACAGTGAATTATTTTAGAAATTTTGTTGTAGTGTAGCTGTTGTATCTGGCATGGTCATAGAAGCATGCAGCCTTGGTTTCTTTGAGAGCCTTGGGACCCACTCGCCAGCGTTCGGAGAGTCTGCTTACAGAGCACTACGTTCCCCCAGAAGAACAGTTCTGGCCCAGCCCTTGGTTCTCCAGTTCTCTTCCCCCTGCCCATTCAATCTGCCCTCAACTCTTCAAGCAATTTTGTTAGGATGGTACCTGAGGTGAATTCTTAGTGACTTAGCCTCAAAGGGCTCAGCCATGTTTTTTTGCAGGCATCTGCAAACTCAGAGTCTTGAAAACCCAGTCAGACCAGCAGGAAGACAGGGCATCCTTGCCCTTCCCCTTCCCTACAGGCACAGGTCATGTGTCCCTAAAGGAACTACTTGAAATTGTTCCTGTTAGATGGTATTTAATCCCATAGTACTCTTATCTCTTCCCTGGGTCTCATCTCTGGATTGTGTTGGCATTTCAGCGTGGATCAGAAGTGCACTTTTGAAGCAAATCTTCTGATTGATTTATTGTGCTTTGATTCACATAGTGGAGCAGGTTTCTGGCATGTGAACTGGTGTCCTCCTGAGTTGAAAACTAAACTAGATTATGTGGTCCAACCAGTAATTTTGTTCGGTCCAGAGAAATAGATTAGAGCTGGTCCAAACTAAAGCCCACAGAACACACATAGTGTGAACACTAGGTCCTCCATGCTAACTGCCTTGTTCTGCAGGTCTAGTCCTGTTGTGCCATGCTGTTTCCCATCACTTAGTCACAAATTAGCTTTCCTTGACCTTGAAGAATCATTGGAGAGGTAAAGCAGCAGAAATCTGTCTATTAGCAACAGATTGTTTTGGTGCAATGTTACTTTCTTAACTATTTCCTTCTCCTGTGAAAACTGCAGTCTGAAGTCTCTGTCACACAGACAGCAGCAAGTGCATGAGGTACTTTAACCAGCTGCTTGTGAAGGAGAGAAAGGTTTAAACAGCAGCAAATCGTGTGTGGCAGAGATCTCTTGCATGTGACTTCTGGAAATCATTTATGAAATGTTTGTCTTTGCAGCAGTAAATGCCAACTTAATTTAGGAATGGGGAGCTAAAAGTCAAAGTTATAGATCATGTCTAATCTGTAGGCAGTTAGACTTCTCGGCCCCGTAGAGATGAGGCAGGATAGCTGCTAGGAGTCACTAATCCTAAGGGGAAACGAGATAAATTCTGCTGCAGAGAACAGGGTTCTGGTAACAAAAGTGTGAGATAGTGACTATCTTGTTTCTGTGGGAAGGCCTTGTACTGGTAAGTGATGTATTTTGAAAAAAGATTGCAGGAGACCTGCACGCTGAGGCAGTGAGATAGTATGTTTGACCACTCATTGAATCTTGCAAGTGTGAAATATTGAATATTATGAAGAGGTTGTGTCGGTGTCTTGAGGAGTGACACTAACTTAGCCACTCCAGCCACCACCCTGTGGCACCGAGCACGGGACACCAAAGCCTGCAGACCTGCCATGGGAAGATCTTGACCCACAACAGTAACGAAAACTAGCAACGTGTTTCCAGTGCCAAGGTGCCTGGAAGCTGCTGGTATCAAAGACCGGGGTGGTCTGAGCACTGATATATATATATCAGTGTGTGTGTGTGTGTATATATATATACACACTTAAAAATTTTTTTTTTAATGTAGGAGAGTTTATAGTTGACATGTCAACAGAAGAACCAGTTACCTTTTGTCAAGATGAGTGTACCACATTAGGAGTCTTTACTGCCTTGCCTGCAGGGAAACACCCGCAGGAGCATTCCCTCTACTGCAGTGACACCCAAGCTGGTGTAGATATAAGTCAGTCAGAATACTTATGCACGCAAGGCCATGCAAAGAATTGCATCTCCTGTGGGAAGAGAGCTGAAAAAAACAGACCTCAGGAGAGTAACTTCGGGAACTCCTGCTGAGCAGTGCCTCTGTAAATTTTGGACTCCTTGTTATAAATTACAGCTTATCCTTCTGGCCTGTCTACAGTGTCAGCCATTTCATTAATTTATTTTACGTTTCAGACCACTGATCACTTAGTGTCTTTCTGCTGTGGAGCAGCAGTAACAGTGTTTGCCTGATTTCTACCTATGTGGCAGTAATTGTGGTTTCTTTGGGGTTGTTTTGTCCTGTGAGTGCAAACTGTGTGATGTACCTTTGTGGATTTTGTCTTCTGCAGAATACCCTATTTTGAAACCAGTGCAGCTAATGGGAATAACGTAAGCAAAGCCATTGAAACACTGCTCGACCTCATTATGAAGCGCATGGAACGGTGTGTGGATAAATCCTGGATCCCAGAAGGGGTGGTGCGCTCCAATGGGCACAGCTCTACAGAACAACTGAACGAGGAGCAAGAAAAAGGCAGATGTGCCTGTTAGCTCAGTTACCATTAAGTTCATTGTATATGCTAAAGTATAGTACAGTTGCAGCTTAGCTGTTCAAATTCTGGACAAATCACATTGTGTAGTTATCTAATGAGCTATGTTAATTCTTAAAAGTAATTTTTTTTCTCTCAAAGTGTTGACCTTTGCTTCCAAGGTATGCAGCCTTAGTGGTGGGACGGGGTGTAATTTGGTATAGCACTGGATAGTCCTCTAATTCTCTACTTTGGAGGGAATGTGAGGAATTTTCATTGCCACATGCAGAAACATCTCTCTGTATGGGCAAGAAAGAGTAGGCTTCTGAATTGAAGAATCTTCAGTAGCCCTTTGAAGGCTCCATTAACTACACAGACTAGGCATGTAGATTGGATACTGTCAGCTCTTAGTCTCTACTAACAGCAAGCATACCAACATGGTTCTTGGTTTTGAACAGAAAAAATTGATCATTTAGTCAGTCAATAACAATCTTGACGAGCAAATCCTGTGTTTTCCACAAAAGCCTGTGAATAACTTTTTTCCTTGTGCTCTCAAACCATCGTTTTTTTAGTGATGAAAACCAAAAGAATGCTTTTTGTGGAATAAAAACTAGAGAGAAGCACAGGGATGCACATGTAGAGCACTGTGGGTATGTCATGAAATTGAACATGTAAACTACAACTGTACTATATAAAATATATCCAACGCAGCTTATGAGACCTCCTGACATCATTTGAATTTCTAGAACATGCATATACATATATTTATATCTAAATGACATAACTGTACATCTCTTGTCATGGTTTTTTACGTTACTAGTCATGTTTTAAACAGGAATGCAGGGCAGCCTAGATGTCAGCAAAATTTCATTGGAGCTAGTGCTTTGCACTGAATTATTTTATCAAACACAGTTTTGGAATGTTTCTTTAAATTTGGGTTGAAGAATTAATGATGATTGCCTTCTGGTGAGATGCAGCTGAGATACCCGTTCTGTCTAGATCAGTATTTCTATAAATTTATGATGTGTGTCTTATTCTGCCAACCTTTGTGTCCTATACATCTTGGCTATAATATTTTCGTTTATGGCTTGTTCATCTCCTTTGGGTTGCATTTTAAAAAGAATTGAGTTGCTTTTCTCTTCTCCCCTCTATGGATCCCATAAATGTCAATTTTGGTTTCAGTGGATCATGTTACTCTCTGATCATTTTTATTTATTCATAAAACATAAGGAACAATCAGTGTTTTTTGGGTCTTTTTCCAGACTGATTAATGAGATGTGCCTACCAAACTGTTTTCTACCCTGGCAGAGGTTGTATAACTCTAAAGTATTGCCAATTAAAGTCATAACATACCAAATTGAGTCTTTTTACAGACTTTCCATAGCAGTTTGTTTACAAAACTCCAAAGCTATTACTACTTTAGAAATTATGTATTTATTTATTTAAATATTCTGACTTCTGCAGTTTCAAGCAAACATTGATACCTGTTATGAACATGAATTGCAGCATAACAATTTTTTTTGAAGAACCTAAAATTTTTCTAGAATAGGAGCTAATTTTATGTGGCCTCTGGCTATATTAATAAAGAGTAAGTGTTAAAATTTGGTTCTTAAGGTATTTGACGAAGTAATGCATTGTTCTTTAACAAACACAACATGTTGCATTGTTCTTTAACAAACACAACATGTAAATATTAGATTTTTATCACAGTCTACATAGAATATTTTAAAAGTGCAATATAATTTGACTGTTCTGGGGCTAGGACAGAGATTAAAGCAATTTATATTGAATAAATAGAGGGCGGGGGTTTTTTTTCTACTGTACAATGCCAACATTCTAAAATGTTTGTGGACCAGAGTTACTGTAGTTTAACTCAGAGTGCCTTTTGGAGTTACCATCCAGTTTCTGACCAGCAGAGTATTAAACTCTACTGTAGGGCAGGATACATTTCAATGTACTTTAGTGCCTGAGTTTCTGTTAATGTAACTCTCTGCTTTTCAGAGGATTGCAGTAGAACTTTGTCATGCATTAACTTTAATGGGAGTTTTTGTGCTTATAGCTCCATCCAGTTTTTGAAAACAGTAGGGATTATTGCAACCAGCTACTGAGCTAAGTGACTACTGAAATGGTGTAAAAATATTTCCTTTTGAATACTTATGTTTAGAGTGGATATTAAATATTAAATACCGAAACTGTCATATTTTTGTCATTTGTATTACATGTAACTATTAGCTATATAAAGAGAGCCTACATTACATTGCTTTGATGTCAGCCTTGCAAATGTGCCCTAAGATCTGTTTGAATTATTCAAAACTATTTTCCCTTTATTAGTGCTCATGAGAAATAATGGTAAATGATTCTTGACAGTGAATTGCACTATTCTTACTGGGCTAGCACTGTTTAAAAAAGAAAAAAACTCATGTAATGATTACTCATGTAATCAAAAAACTAATTCCAAGTTTTTTCCATCCAGTGTCAAATGAAAATGTTAATCTGTAATGCAGCAAAGTTTTGGAAGTTATTTCCATTATGATGCTTTGTCCCATGATATCTTACTAATATAAAATCGTTAAACATTCCTCATCTGTTCCTTGTCAGCTTTTGTTGATCTGAACTGTAACTTTTCCTGCTGGAAAAGTTCAGGATCAGTCTGTGCCCTTCTGCGCTATCCCTGTGCATTATGGCTTTGTTGGGGTTTTGGGGGTTTCTTTAGTTCAAATGCATCTAAGTTCTCTTCTGTGGCCTAGGTACTACTTGATGTTTCCTTCTGGCACTGACTGAACTGGTTGGATGTGGGGTCTGATGCATCCTGAGTGATGACAGCAAGATCTCAAAGCCATACAAGAAAATAGAGGCAACGCTTCCATAGTCATAAGGCATTCAGAAAGCTGCTACTGTGAGCATGTAACATGTTCAGAGCGAAGGGAATCAAGCAATACCTTTTATAAAATCTACTGCTTCTGCAAAGGTAAGGAGCAGGGCTTTTCAGAATAGCTGTTTCTGTCAAGAGCAGTGTAGATTACCAGGTAGGTTATGATGTGCTGGAGGGCACAGCTGCTATTTAGAGGTTCCGTGACAGGCAAGAGAAATGAGCCTGAACTAAACCTCATTAAGTTTAACAAGGGCAAGTGTGACTGGGTGTTCCATCTGGGATGGAGTAACCCTGTGCAGTAGTGCTGGCTGGAAAAAACATTTTCCAGGAAGGGGCTGGGCATCCCTGTTCAGCAGCAGCAGGTTGACTAGGAGCCAGAATGTGGCCTTGTGGCAAAGAAGGGGGGCTGCATTTGTAAAATGAAGCCAGCAGGCTGAGGAAGTAAGTCTTTGATTATATTCAGTAATTACAAGGCTGCATCTGGAGTTGTGCATCCTGTTTTGGACACCCTGGTAGAAAGACTTTGAGACATTGGAGTGAGTCCAGCAGATGCCATCAAGATCAGGGGCTGGAGCACAAGGGGTAGGAGGAGACTGACAGGGTTTGCTTAGCTTTTCAGAGAAAGCTAAGGGAGACCTTTCTGCTGTCTTGAACTATCTGATGGGAGGCTATACAGAAGATGGCACTAGGCCCTTCCCAGAGAACACAGGGATAGGAAAGAGGGGACAGGGAAAAGCTGGTGCATACAAAATCCTGATTAGATGTTCGGAAAAAAATGTCACCATACAAATAGTATGTAAGTACAGCTCGACTGGATGTGGCCTTGAGCCACCTGGTGATAGTTTGTCCTTCTTTCAGCATGACTTTGGCCTAGGTGATGTCCACAAGTGTCTTCCAACTGATACAATTACAGGCTGTTTGAACCTGGTCATACAATTGCACGTGCCTGACAGTGGTCAGTTCTTTTATGTGACTGGATGTGACAGTTTATATGTGTCAGTTCTTCTATTAGGAAACTTGGAGCAGTACGTATTTGCAGACCAGAGCTTTGTTATTAGTTTAAGGTATTGAGATGTTCAATTGAGTTGATTGGTAATCTGTGTCAAAAATCCAACAAATGAGCCGCTCCATTTGCTGCAAAACTTCTAGTGAGGTTGTTTTTCAGCTGGATGCTTAATTCTGTCTGTGAATAACTTAATGGAGGAAAGTACATATTTTTTTTGTGATAATTAATCGGGATTCTGGCTCACACAACCTTCACAGTCTATATTGCCTTTTAATTCAGTAATAAGCACTTCCAATCCACAGCAGAACGGCTTGTACTTGAAGAGGAGATTAGTGCCTTGATATGAAAAAAGGTGTGTGCGTGTAAATCCAGCTGTAAATGTTTGTAGTATCACTGTGCTCTCACATCCCATCTGGCTGCTGAAGGCGTTGGTGGCAGTCTGTAATCCATGGTGTTTAAACTGCAGAAGCCACCGGAGACTTCACAACACAGTCCCCTGCCAGGAAAAAGCTGTCTTTAGTGAAATAAATATAGCCCATGGAGAAAAAAGTCATATGAGCAGGAAACTCAAAGTAATCAAACTGAAAAAGAAGGATTGCAATTGCATATGCCAAAGCACAGCAGCCCTAGACCTAAGCAAACTTGTTTACTGTTTAATTTTGCCTCTAGTTGTGCACTCGGTGTCTTCATTGCTCCCCTTGTAAAATTGCTTTGTGTATGTCTCTCCTGCTTCCTGTTATCAGCTGGGTTGCCATCTTCTGTCACAGCCACAGCGCCTTCCCTCCGGCACGCAGCATGAGACTAATATCCTGTACAGTCCTATCTGCCTGGCTGTCTCCAAGTCAGCTTGGAGCGGTTGTTCCGTAGGGCTGGGGGTGAGTAGCAGTCACCAGTCATATGCTCTAGCCTCTGTCTTCTGCAGGAGGATGTGGCTGAGCTCTGGTTTTCAGAAAGATTTGAGACAAGTCCTGTGCTGATAAAGACAGTGACTCTGCTGTGCTAAAGCCATTTGTTTTTCTTCCATCCATCTTAATACAGCCCAAGCTGACTGCTGTTTATGTTGTTCTAGAAACCAGAAAGTAAAAAATGCCCTAAAGGCACATGCAGTGCAGTGCATGGATTTTTCACCAAATAGTTAATTTCTTTTAAATGGAAAAGCAGGAATTGTGGTGTTGAAGCCTTATGTGGTGAGGAAGATTTCAGACTGAGATAGGACAGCATCCTAAGATTGAAGAGCAGAGAGAAGACCCTCTACAATTCCAAACAATTTAGGAAGGTACAGTACAGGGCCTAGCACGTAGGTGCTTTCACAGTAAACAGGTAACTCTGTAAGAAGGGAAGCAGAAAGGGCACTAGGTTCCTTAGAGTAATGCATGCAGAGCCATCAGTTTTAGACAGTACTTCAAATTATACTTTAAAAATTAATTCTCCTGTAGAAGGCTTGGATCTTACAAATACAGAAATGGAGCAGAAGGTGATTTGCCTGAATTCTAGAGTAAATCAACTGTAGATTAAAGAAACCTATGTCTGACTCCCTTTCCTTTCCTTGGGTTACTGCCTGTCCTTTCTTTCATACCAAACCATTTCAGCTTCATTCATTTTTCACACTTGGAAGAAAATTTTGCGTTTATAATGAGAAGCCTGAAGGGATCAAGCACAAGCTGCTTACGACATCTTTTCATTTGTATTTCATTTCCATGCTAAGATTTGAACGTATGTTTCGAGGGGGTGGAGAGTCATCTGGGCAAGAGGAAAGCATACTTTTGGAGATGCAGTATTGTGTAATAGCTCATCCCAACTTGGTTTCTGTGTATGGGTTGGTCTTTCTGGGTTGGTTTGGTTTTTAATACTTTCATGAGCACGAGGATCTCTCAGCTTTCAACAGGATCCTCTCTGGCGACTGCGAGGGATGGACAGCACTGGACAGTGGATGGCAGTTAGTGTGCATGTGGCTGGTAGGTGTTATCTCCTAAGTGAACGTGGCCTGCTGGGGTTTGGGCATATTACTGCTTTTGTAGGTACTCTTTTTCTCCCAGCAACCGATTCCTGTGATGATTTAGAGATCGTGGTGCCATTTCGGGCTGCTGGTCTCTTCACGGCGAAGGGCGCTATAGCGCGCCGCGGCTCTGGCAGAGCCAGGCTGGTCGCTGCGGTGAGGAGAGGCTTCGCGGCCCCACCGCCCGTTTCCAGCCAGCAGCTTGTGACGGGAGCCGCGTGGGGCTGCCGGGCCGATGGCCACGCACCCCCCGGCACGCCCGGGCGCGGCAGTCGCACGGTAAGGAAGGCGCTGGCGGCTCGGCAGCAGGTCCGGCCTGTGCCCGCCGCAGAAGCAGCTCCGCTGCGGCTGGCTGCAGCCCTCAATTCCCCGGTAGCTGCCGGGCCGGGGGCTCGGCCGCAAAGGCAGAGCCAGCGCCCGTTCCCAGCGCTGGGCCGGCGCAGCTGCGCTCCGTGGCCGCGCTGCGGCGCCGCCTCTCCCGGCCCGCGACGAGGCCGCCCCGCCCTCGAGGTGCTTGGGCGCTCCGCGGCCGGCAGGGGGCGCCGCCCCGCCGCCTCCGGTCAGCTGAGCGCGTCCTTCCGGCGCGGCCTGCGGAGCGGAGCGGCGCGGCGCGTCCCGGCCATGCGGATCGAGAAGTGCTACTTCTGCTCGGGGCCCATCTACCCGGGCCACGGCGTCATGTTCGTGCGCAACGACTGCAAGGTACCGTCCGCGCAGGGGAGAGCGCGGCCGGCGTCTGTCAGCGGCAGCGTCTGGCTGCCCGGCCCGCTCCCCACGCAGCCCGCTCGGCCCGGTGGCGGGGCGCAGCCGGCCCGGCTCCCCGGGGGCGCGTGGGGCCTCCAGTGTGCCGCGCCGCGGGGCAAAGCTGCCACGCGACCGCCCCTTCCAGCGCGTCGCCGCGGCCCCAGGAGCTCCCCGGGGCCGGCGCCCCTGTCCCGGGCCGGGCTGCGGCCGCCCGCGCTCCTGCCAAGCCCCGCTGTGTCCGGGGAGGCCTCGGGGGGCGGCCGGCAGCGTTTCTCCCGTCGTACCGGAGCCCCCGCAGCCTGCCCGCGGCGCTCGGGAACCGGCGCGCCGGCCGCGCTCGCCGTTGGTGAGGTGGTGCGGCTTGCGATGTGGGAGCTGCTCCGTGGAGGGATGCTACAGTTTGACAGCTGTGGCGGCTGTCAGGGGAGAGCGCGCCCGGTTTTACTAAGAAATGAGGCGCTGGGCAGAGCAGTACGCAGCTCTCGACCTTCAGCTTCTGGATGTGGAGGGGTGCCGGCTTCAGATTAACAGCGGGTCATTCTGAGGGGAGAGCGCCCTGGACACTGTATGCTAACGCTGATAGGCTGTGTCGCTCTCACGGTGCTCTACCAAGACTTGCAGCTCACGGAGAGATCTGATGTGACTTACCCAATTGAGGCTGTCATAACAGGACCTACACAGCGCTTTGGGCTTTGCATTTCGGTGACAATTTTGTACATAAAACGCTGCGTACAATTTCCCAGCCTCTGCTGCACTCTGTATCACTTCTATAGGGCACTGGGGACCCCTGTGTGAAATGAAGCTTATGCAGATGGCTTCCTTCACGTGCTCGGATGCCGGCACAAATACTGGCTCACCCGTATTGTGCATCTGAGTCACAGCTTTTGGGAATTTAGAGGTAGATGTAGATTGACACCGTTCCATTAACTAGCAAATAGCCACAAGGTGTAGGCTTTAAAAAGAAACAAAGCAGGTTAGTTGTGAACAGATTAAAGAGCAAAATATAACGGTAGATTTGCCAGTGATGTGGGAGAAGAAAGAAAACAAAATGTACTAGAGGTTTCATATTTTCTGTTAATTTTCTTCAGTTATGACTATTAGGAAGGAAAGGATGGTTGAAGAAAAATGAGGCTTTCAAATATTCATGAATGACAAATGTAACTTTGAGCGTTCTTAAGTGATTTTTCAGCTCTGCTCTGGATACTAGACAGCCCAGGATAGTTTGGAGTGATGCACAAGCTTTGATAAGGTTAAGCACTGTAAATAGGCATATGATTATGTATCTTCCCTTTCCCCCCACTTCTCTTACTGCATACTCTCTGACTGACAAATGCCTGTTGGGTTTGGGACAATTTGGGATAGGGGGTCATTCTTTAGCTCGGCTGTTAGTTACCTAAGTTCAATACTAATAAAAGGGAAATGTCACATATGGACAGGGAGGTTTCTTTTATGCATTTTTATCAGGCCTGAAAACATCACCTGGGTGAACACAAGGAGTTCCTGTGGGTAGCAGTGCAGGCAGGTGCCTAAAATGAGTGTAGTGTAGAAGATGTAGAAAAATGGAAGAAAGAAAAACAACAAAAAAGGTCAGTTAGAATGTTTTGGCTTGTGCTTTAACTGCTTTCACGAAATTCAGTCCAGGACTTAACTAATGTGCTTAGGACTCCTGCTGCAGGGTAGTCTTTAAGGCTTAAAGCTTCATTCCAGAAGATAGACCTTTTTTTGTGGGGATATGTAGATTGCATTGGAAAATGTTAGATGAGAGGTGTGAGGATTTTTTGTTGTCAGATAGGCACTGTATCTAAAAAGTGCTGACAGGTATAGAAAATCATTTATTCACAGTACAGGTTTGGTTTCATAGGTTTTTTTGCAGACGGTAATTCTCACAATGTCATGTATTTATATATATTTATAATCAGCTGAATTGTATTTGTACACGTCCCTGACAGCTGTGAAAATGACTTTATAATGTAGAAACAAGACCAGTGCTTGCCATTCCATTTGTTAATGGTTAAATTTGAACTAAAAATACTGAAATTTGAAAGGTGAACATGATTTTCAATAAGTATTGTTAGAGAAACTTCACTGGTTGATACTATGCTTGCAGTGGGGCAGGAATAATATGGTTTGACTGTAATCTTTTTTTTTCTTTTCTTCTTTTTCCCTATTTCAAGATATTCAGATTCTGCAAATCAAAATGCCACAGAAACTTTAAAAAGAAGCGAAATCCCAGAAAGATGAGATGGACCAAAGCGTTCCGGAAAGCAGCTGGGAAAGAATTGACAGTGGTGAGAAGTTGAACTGGTTCACAATTCATATTAGCTCCCTAAAATAGCAGATATTTAACTTCTTCCAGTTGCAAATAAGTTAGGCTAGCTAGCTTAATGCATTGTAATTTAATTAGATTAGCACAAGAGATGGAGCAAGTGGAGAAAAGAGGGATTGTGGAAGAGGATGAGAGAGTTTTCTTGAGAGCGAGCTATTCATTTAGCTTGATTGTGACTTGGAACTTCTGTTTCAGATTGAGTGTGGAACCCAGTGTTTCAGGTGTCTACATCGGTAGTACATGGCAGTTTCCCAATCCAAGGCAGTTTTTCTTCCATCTATAAACCTCCTACTCTCTGTACATACTTCTTATTTTTCTGACTGAGAAGCCACAATTAATTTGCAGCTTTTGTAATTTCTTGTGTTCAAGTTTCTTCAGGCTAAGCTGAGCTACCTTTTAAAAAATAACTTAAGGTGTTTATTTAAATTCCATTATACATGTCTCAGTAGCTGACTACATGGCCCAATTCTGTGATTGGTCTATGTTTAGTAAGAATGAAAACAGTCTATAAACATAGTGCTTTGCTGTAGTTTGGGTGGTACTCATTGTTTCATAAGCCAGCTTCAGGGCAGCTGTCCAAATAGGCTTGTGGCCGTGGGAAATACTGTGGGTTTTAGGAAGTTGACAGTTCTTGCTGCTTTAAACAGGTGCATTGGATAGAAGTTAAATATGTTTAATTGTTTTCTGGGTTTCAAGGTTTTTTAAAATCAGTAACAAAAAAAATTAGGCAGGACATAATCTTGTCAGGTGACTGTGTTCAAGGGTATTTGCAAAGGACCTTTCTCCACTCAGAATGACTGAGGAGTCAGTCTTTCTGTCCCTTCATGTGTGGAATTGAAAAGATCCATTGGCCAGTACAAGGCAGCTGTAGTCTATCTCTGTGCACGTAGGCTAGAAGGCAGTGGCACGTTGGAGTCTGGTACTCTTACACAACTTGGTTTTGCTGTTTGTGTTTCTCATGACACAGAGCAATGCTGTATATTATAAGTATGTAAAAAGCTGGCACAGTTTAGGATGAGCTGCAGAGAATTGATGTGCTGCTGTCTCATGCTTGTCTAAAAACGAATTTTAGGTAATTTTTTGAAAGAAGAATGGCTCGTACGTGTCAGCATACAGTGTGCTCTGCAGCTTGTAGCTGGGTGTTTTGTTTGATGCTGTCCCATGATGAAAGATAGTGTCTATCTATTTGGCTGCAGTGTAGTTTCTCTCGTTGGAGCTGTCTTTAACTCAACTGAAGATCAGCAGCTGGTCTAGTAACTCTGCATTGCCCCTACAAAAAAGAACCTGTGGGCAGGGAAAATGGCTTAGATAAATTTGGCATAAAGTTAATTATGCACAGCAAAGCCCAAACCAACCCCCAGTGCAAACGAGGGAAAAATAAACAGAGAAGAAACTGTTCTTCTATCTTAAATTCTTGGGGGGGAAAAAACCAAAAACAAAAAGAAGAAAAGTCATCAGCTGCCCCAAACACCACAGTGTCACCAACTGAAATATTTCCCAGTTTCCTATGATTTTATATTGTTTCAATACTCTTGAAATAGCATTTCTTTTTTGAGCTCTCCAAAATTACAGGCTGTTGAAGAGATCTTACTTGACCTGCATTAAATGCTTTTGACTTTACACATTTTCAATTTTGCCTTCCACCTGTCTAATCTACTCTGTATTTCCTATTCCACATTGGTCTTCTCTGTTCCTCTTGTCTTGCTAAAATGAAAATAGCCGAGGGAGATGTTTTGGTAAATAGCTGTCTTCAGACAAATCACTGTGGCTTCTGACACTTTGAGGTCAAACACTCCACTCTATTTCCTTCTAGTTTAGTAATCTCTAAAGGTTGTTAAAGTATAGGAGCTGAGATTCTGATAGAGGGAAAACAAATAACATGAACTATTACGAGTGCTATCGTAAGAATGTGTTGGTCTAAATCTGTATGTAATCTATATTTACTTTTTCTTAATACAGGATAACTCATTTGAGTTTGAAAAACGTAGAAATGAACCAGTGAAATACCAGAGAGAGTTGTGGAACAAGACCGGTGAGTTATTTTAGAAAAAACAAAAGCTGAACCATGGGGAGTCAACTTTTACTCTACATGAGCAATATTTTCAGAAGATTTCTTGGAGTATTGTCACTTTGGAGTGATTGTGTTTGAAATGACTGGAAATATGACCAGGTTCTTACCTGTGGAGGATGTTTGACTTGTGAACATATGTGGAGTTTCCCTTGATTTTACTTTACTTTTCCAGAAACAGGTCAGAAAATGAGCTGCAGCATTCCCCTATTTTGAAGTGTTATCTTCAAAAAAACCTTACTAATTCTCCATTTAAGAGGCTTCTAGTGCAAGCATTTGTACTGATGCAGTTGTTTCTTTGTTTCTGCTCATTCAACTTCAGGTTGTTTGAGAAAGCAGTTGCTGTAAAATGGAAGTAACTTATGTAATGAATGAATGAATGCCACAAAGGAAAAGGTTGTAACTTCCTTCGGATTTCAAGTAGAGCAAGAGATGTTTGCAGTGATGCTTAGCTGTAGAAAATACATGTAGGCATGAAAGTGGAAGTGTAAATAAGTTCCAAAATACAATTCATCATAGTTTCTACATAGGCCATCTATGCTGGTCTTTGAAGAAGGAATAACTTCTTCTATATAGTTTAAGAGTTGCCTCTGATATAGAGGTATTATGGACTACTAGTAGTATTTTTCTACAAAATAGCATGTATTATTGACTGTAGGTATGTGTGACATGTAAAATGACTTCTGCTTTATTTCAGTTGATGCAATGAAGAGAGTGGAAGAAATAAAGCAAAAACGCCAAGCCAGATTTATTATGAACAGGTGAGAAGTATTTGCATTGTGGGAGCTCTTGCAAATATGTCTTCAGACAGTCAGTGCTTCCAGAGAAGTGATGACAGAAGTTGAAATGGTTATTTCCTTTGTACATACACAGTCACCCAAGAAATGAGGTTAAAATAGTTTGTGAGCTTTACTGTGCTACCAAACTGCTGGGCTTTATTGAGAGTCCAATGCTATGTAGCTTTTGGACACTCAGTGATAATAGTTCCATTACCTTGTTTGTAATATGGAATCTTAGATTTAAACAAATGTCTGGTAAGACTTGATACAGCGCTGGCTTTTCTTCTGCTTTTCTATCCAGTATTTACTTGGGTTGCTTTTCAAATGCTTATTACCTTTATTTCCTTGTAATCACAGTTATTTACAGTTTGCATACCTTTATCTAAATGTGTGTGTCATGCATTAAAATGAAAACATACATCTCTTCTTGGAAGGTAATTAGATTTAATTTTCCCCCTCTCCAGATTAAAGAAGAGCAAAGAGTTGCAGAAGGCAGAAGACATCAAAGAAGTCAAACAGAATATCCACCTTCTTCGTGCTCCACATGCAGGTAGGAACTTGCTTTACCTGGTTTGCTTAGATTAACTTGTGTATACAATTTCATGGTGATTACTGATTTTTTTAAAAATTTATTTTTATAATCCTGTGCATTGTTCTTACAGTTAATTGGTGTCTTGAATATGGAGAATAGCTCCTGTCACTAAATCTATAATAATGTATATTCTTTGTTAGTGAACTGAGTTTTCCATTGGAGAAACCTGTTTCTCCTAAATAATTTTCTGGTTTCTGAATTGTTTATTACTGGTACTAGCTTGTGTAAGGTGAGGTTTATAAAAATAGATTGTAAAGAAGTTTGTTTTTTTTAAAAATACAGTTAATGAAGTAGAGTAATGGAGAGAAGTTAAAAATGTGTCTGTTCGTTACTTTTATAATAAAAATTACCAATGATTTTGTCTCTGTGGATGAAAGTGTGACATTATTAGATGTTAACTAGAATTCAGTTCTATGATTTTCTTCCAGTTTGTGTTAAGCATAGTCTGAGATTGTATATGTAGTAAACAGGAGTTTTGTCAGGTACATCTAAACTTCGGCTGAATCTGTCCCTTGTTTTTCTGAGGGAAGAAAAAGAAAAAAGATCTCAATTCAAAAGAATAAACCTGAGTGTGTGCTTGGCTTTGGTTATGTTAAATGAGCGATGTGCAGTTGCATGTAGTACATCTGTTCATGAGATGGCAGCTACCTTCTCAGTGTTGCGATTCCTGATGGGCCTTAAAGAGAGCAGAATCACATGTTCATCTGGATTTTTTTTTTTAAAGCAACTCTTTAAGCAGTATATTTAGGCTATTTCACCTAGAATAGATAAATGCTGTTCAAAGAAAAACAGTTATTTGTGTATAGAGAGACATCCTGAATTTAATTTTTTCTTTGCTTTGAAGGCACACCGAAAAAGCTGGAGGAGAAAATGGTGCAGAAGCTACAGGAGGATGTGGCTATGGAAGAAGATTCTTAAAATGCTTTAATTTTCTATTTATATTTCTTTAGCAGTTAACAGTTCTGCCTCACTGTTTACAGTTGAAGAAAACCACATTTTAATGAGTACTGGTCACTTAAAATGAAATTTTTTTTTTTTTTTGGTAAAAAAATTGGAAGAAAGGTACTGGTTTGTGCAGTACCTGTAATTCTGTAATTTGAGAAAACCTTGTCAGCTGGATGGAGATCAAGGCATATTGTTTGTAATCCTGTGTGCTCCTTGGAAAGTTAAACTTTCTGGATAACTTTTCCCTGATAATTCAAGGAATAAAATATATTGGCCCAGAGCTTTCCCTGCTTTGTCTGTTGTACTTTCATAGTGGTAAAAGCAGATGAAAGTGTATCTTAATGATGACAAGGTGTGGCAGGATATATTAAATTTTCATTAGCCTTGTGCAGACTTACTTTCACTCATGTCATTGTGAAAAATTTTCAGTTTGTTATGAATGCATGTAGTGTTTAATTTCCTTTAAAGTCTGATTCCACAGGACTACATTGCAATTGATTCTTAGGCCTGGCAAAGCTAACACTGATACAGGACTTACCTACTGTCTGGAAAATAGTAAAGGTGTTAGCATCCAGTTGAAGTTGGACCTGCCATCCTCCTGATGTACTGAAATTCAGATCTGACATATAATCAAGATGACTGAGATGCTCAGTAAATCACACTTTTGACTGCTTTTACCTAAAATTTGGGATTATTTTGGTAGAAAAGAAGATTATGTTAAAGCATAGGTGGCGTTAAAATTGGTGGTGGTATTTATTCACTGTGTCATCAGTACTGAGATAAATACGCTGCTTTTTTAAACTGTCACCAGTTTATCTACAACAGCCTGAGCAGAGAAGCCTTTCAAAGGCATATAAAATAGTATTTATGTTGTTCTCAGTGCTAGTTACCCTGAAAAACAGTAATTTGTAGTTCTTGAATGTGTGCTATGTCAGGCACCGGAAAACTGCATCATACTTGCCACCTACATCTGTACTGTGTTATTAAGAAGAGAGTCATATTTGAACACACAGAAAGGGACAGTGGGGAGTGTGTGAAATAAATAGGCATTGTACTCAGTTTTTCATCTCTTGATTTATGAATTATGTTTAGCTATTTAGAAAGCTTTGTTCCATTTTAGTGAGATAAAAATGAATCTAGTAGTAAGAAAAATAATTCCTTCATATTTTCAGCAAATTTAAATTTTGCTGTAATTTAAAATTTGCATATAAGGTGACAGGTGGTAAGTATTTTGGATGTACAATTTTATTGTCTCCCCTGAAAAGTGTAACATAAATAACAACTCAAAAGCATATGGTAGGTTAGCCAGAAAGCATATGTCAGCGGGATGAAGTCACTAAGATGCCACAGTATATTTCTTGGACATAGTGAAGGGAGACCTTCACAGAGCATTCTTTAGCATGTTTACATGTGACTATACAAGTAAACTTAGTATTTCAGCTCGGGAAATACACGTTTGTGTGGCCTGTCCTACCATTGTGTTTGCTGTCCTTGAAGTGCAATACTTTATCTAAAATACATATTACAGAGAATTGGGGCTTTTATCCAGTTTTAAAGGTCTGATGTTTAGTGAGTGCCAAGTTTTATTTTCCTCCAAAACTAGTAAATTGAATTTGTGCAAAGCAGAGAAAAGTGATGAATCCCACTGGATGTTATGCAATATTTATCTACGTATTACTTTTTTTTTAGCGTTAAATTATTTATACTGCATAGTATTTGTAGTTTTTCTGTCCACGTATCTTTAAATGAATTGCAGTACTTGTTTGTGTGTTGTATAGATGTGTCTCTATGGGACCCTTTGCTATGAAGGGTCTGTAGGTGTAGCAGTCATTTTGCAGCAGCTGAGAAGAGCCATTTGGGGAATATGCTGCAACCATAAATCCTAAACATCCTGCCAGTTGTATGAGTTGCTTTCCCTGCGTACCTGGTTGCAGCCTGCAAAACAGCATAATTGCAAACAAGGCTGTTTGAAAGTTAATACTGAAGTTGTCCATCATTGTGCGGGCACACCGTTTCCCTGAGAAGCAATTTGCATCCTGCCATGTATACATTGTGAGTATGTAGGATGTGGTTGAGTTTAAAGTTTGTCATGAGTAACATGCTTACAGCACCTGTTCTGAAGGTGCCCTGGTGATTTTTTTATTTTTTAAACATTTTGTAAAAATTCAGTTGCTATGGTGGCCTCTTATCTCTGTCAGCTGGAGTAGGATGCTGCTGAGGCAGCACATGTTGAAGGGGGGCACAACTGCAGCTGAAGAACAACATAGTCCTGCCCGACTGCATAACCCACTGAGGAGCCTGGCTGTCAAACCACATTTCTAATAGGAATTGTTCTTATTCAAAGACATTTTGGTGAAGGGCTGTCATTTTCTTTGCTTGCTTAGGGTGAAAGTTCTCAACTAAGCCAGAGTTGACTGAAAATTCCTTTAGATTTGGATTTTGATTACGAGACTTAGAAAATGTCCAACTGAGCAGTATTCCGATGGTGAAGGAGAAGTAATTCTAAATATCAGGAGGTGAAAGCATTCCTCTTTCTACTTGAATGGCTCTAGCTCAGAGTGCAGGGAGGAATGCAGTGATGTGCAAAGAGACCTTGTCTGCCGCCTGCCTCTGGCTGAGCAGTGCCTCATCCTTTGGAGAGACAGGAGCTGCCATCAGTTCCCCCTTCAATAGCAAGTGGGAGAGACAGTATTTGATGAGCAGCACGTTAGTACTTGTTAGGGAACCCTGTTTAGTGTCATGTCCAAATGAGTGATCCTGTCTGTGTTGAGATCTAGTAGCAGAGCACAAGGTGCTGCAGGTACAGTCAGTTACATGGCAGGTGATTATACATCCATTTCATTCAATATTTAATCAGAAAAATAATTTATTAATAACTTAATGCTAGTATACAGTCCATCTTGCTTGGCATTTACTAAATCCATCAAACTCTTACTGTTTTTTGTACTTAATGCCATTGGGAGCCTTTCTTCAAAACAAAGTTTGATGGGCTTGATCAGAACAAATGTGATACTCTAAGAAATGCTTTTTAGCTTTAGTGGCTGTCATTTTTTCTTACAAAACAAGAACAGGTATGTGTTTTTTTTACTGACTGCAAAATGAGGGTTTTAATAGTGATTTATGAAGGGACTTTTTCCTCATATTTCCTCCTTTCCTTTTTAATCCTTCACTTTAATGATTTCTAGTTTAATGAGGAGTTTGTTTTCAGGAGCAGGTTAACCTTGTGCAAGCACAAGGTTTTTTGGCTGCTGCCTCACTTCCTCATGCTGCAGAGCTTGGAGCAGGCCTGTGGCCTCTGCAGGGTTTAGGGTTTACAGCCCTGCCCTGAGACCCCAGTGATGCATTGTAGATTTTTTTTTTTTTTCCCCCCAAGTTCCATTCTTTTCTGGTATATGATTGTCACCATTACCATCCAGAACCCCCAACTGCTGGGGGTGCTGTAAGGAACCATTTCTGTTATGCCCGGGAAGCCTGTGGCCCCTTACGGAGTGACGCCATCTTAGAAATAACATTTGCTTTAGTTTTTGTGGCAGTTTCTGTGGCATGCTAAATCACTGAGGGAAGGAAAGAAGTATTTATATCCATGTATCAATCTGCTTATGGCCAGATGTGGAAGAACAGAAATGTAGTGGTGGCAGGGAGCTCCTGGGCGGGGCAGGGCCTGTTCCTGAGGTAAAAGAGCTCCCAAGGCTGCCCCAAAACAGCTGCTGTGCTCTGTGGAGAGCTTGGTTGTCCTCTCTGGGCCCACGCTTTTGCTGAGGTAATTTTGATGTTTTAGTATGAAGTGAGACCCGGAAATAATTCTTTTTGCCTTTGGTCATGGGTTGGTTTTGCAATCCATTGCTTGTTTCTTCGTTTGTCTGCGGAATTTCTTGTGAAATTTTGATCTGAGAGAACAACTGAAAAAAGGAAGTGGTGGGTGATGGTGGGGTTTGCTTGTTTGTTTTGTTTTTAAGAAGAAAAAAAAGCTTCTCAGCCTTCCCTTTCAGTCTTTCTTTTGCAAGTGCTGACAAATACAGTGTGAAAAAAGTGAAAATTACTGCTTTCTGTATAATTGAATTGTGCTCAACAGGGGCAGGTTTTCTTCACAGGAAATTGGGCCTTCCCATGTTTTTGAAGCATCTGACTCTTTAGTACTTGGCAAGGAAAAGATCTTTGAGATTCTGGGGATAACAGTAATTTTGCAAACTAGTTGAGAAAGCAAAGGTGTTATATACAGTAAACACATTTTGGAAATAGGCTTAAAAGCTTTGTTGAGCCTTTTTTCCTAACCTTCTAAATATTAGATTTGGTTGAATGCCTTTTAAATATTGAAAAACAGTTCCTGAGAGAAATTTGATGGTGACTGGCAGCTTTTAGTTTGCAGGAAAATGTTGGCATGTGTTGTAATTTACGTAGCTAACTGACTTGAAGTGCTCTTACTCGTTAGAGTAACAATGCAGTCGTGCCCAGAACACATACAGGATCTGTCCTTCTGCGGCACAAAGAAACATAAATCAGTTCAATATGTTGACATGGTTATATGTGTCAGTAGCTGGAAAAGCAATATAGACAGATGCTAATAGGTCCGAAGGCTTATGTCCCAAGAGATGATACTGCAACCTCCAGGCTGTTCAATTCCTCAATTACTGTTCTGGCCTCAAAAATTCAATCTCCTTCACCAGCCTAACTTATTTATGGGTTCCACTGAACTGTGACCAGGGAGAGCAGAAAGCTGAAATAAATCAACAACTGATAAAATTGTTTAAGTCTGCTTGTTGTCTATTTTTAGGTGTCTGCAAAAGGCCTTATGCAGACAAATGCCTTTTATATATGTAGATTGGTATCTGTAATAATTAGTATTTGGTGCTGTTAGAAAAATACATGGAAGTTTTCCTAACTGACCTGATTATAGCCATAGTGTTTTGAACAATCAGTGTTACTTCAGACTGAGTAAGAACAGAGGGAGAAACAAGGACTTGTGGAGGTAGCAGAGTTGGAAGATATTCTTTGCTGGTTTTTCTTCCCCAACAACCTCCCTGCCCCCCCACTTAAGTTTTTCATACTCTATTTAGTTTGGTAAAGTCACTTTTGTTCAACTGCTGTTGCCTCACCTTTAAAAAGTATTCAGAAAACATTTTATGTTACATATATATGCATGCATATATATATATGTGGTGGTAAAAATACGTACGGAGCAAAGTGGGCTAGCTCCCCAAGCAGTGTGATTTATTAGTGACATTGTTTTCAGTACAGGGTACTGACTCCTGAAGGGAAATAGATGTTATACTTTATAAGGCAATACTGTTGTGCATCCATTAATTATCACTGGGAATCAAGGCAGGGGTTTCTGCATAATTGAAAAGGAACTCTCGATTACAGTTATATAAGCTGTTTTCTGTGAGGCTCCACTGTGCGCTAAACTTGCTGATTAAGAGAACTGCTTTGGTAATCCACTTTGACTAAAGTGATTCTTGAATGGAGAATATGAGAGATTTCTTAGTATGTGACAAAATAAAAGGCAGTCAGAAATTCTCTCTTGTGTTGAAGAGACACAGCGGTGGTTACAGGATCTCTGTTTATGCAAGATGTTGCCAAACATGTTTCTGTTTTTTCACCTCACTACAGAAATTGACAATTAAAAAGCAATACTGGGTGAGTGGTGGAAAGACCAGATGATTTTCTCCCATATAGTAACTATTGCCTGCTGCTCCCAGCATGGAGCAAATTCAGATTGCGCTTCAAACCCTGATGTTCTCAGGCTTTATGTATTCCCTGACACAAAACCTGGGGACAGTCATGCAGGCCATACAGGTTTAGCTTGATTCCTAAGGGTGGCAGACCTTACCCCAGCAGTCTTCAGACACAGCTGTGAAAAGAGCTTTTTCATCTAACAAGCCTTAACAAACTGATGGTGGTTTTGGAAGTCTGAGAGAATCAGCCAGGCTGGCCTCTGGGCTGCTCCCACCTTCTCTCTTTGGTTAGTTTGTGCCTGGGTTCAGATGGAAAGTCATTCAAGGTTAATTTGATTAGCTCTACCCAGCTTGTGAATAACCTCTGGGGAAAATCTGTGAAATAGAAGACACAGATATCATAATGTGATCCTAATTCACGTGTGATATTTAGAAAGAAATAGTATTTACCCTTGAGCTCAGAATAAATTTAGAATGATGTATGCATGAAGCATGCTCTAATCCAGATTTCTTTAGGGCATGGCCTTGCTACTGCTTGGGATGTCTCATATAGAAGATCCCCCAGGGTATCTGGGGAATACTGTGGTGCTGCTTTTAAAGAACTTGTGCTTTTTCCCCATAGATGTTTACCACCATGTCTGGTGTTGACTTGGGACGACATTGTGTGCCAGATTTTGTCCCTGGCACTGTCAGAAAGCTGTGATACAAAGGTGACAGGAAGCATTCTTCACTTTTCACAGCTGATGTAGGTTCATTTGTTTCGAAAGGGAAGGAGATGTGTCTTGGAAAATTGCTTTTACTGTCTCTTGAAGGCTTTGTACAGCAGATGTACAGAAGTCAGGTTCTGCTTAAAAACATACAGCTGTGAACACAGGAGGCATTCTTAGGTCAAAGTAAAGATGCTCCTGTAGGTCTCAAATAACAAAGATAGCAACTTTCTCTGTTGATAGGAAAATAGTGCCTGCAGGCAGCAATATTTCAGGCTTTTCCAGTGATCATCATGGTCTGCACTTCACTCAATTTATTTTCTTTCTGTATCGTATTTAATGATCTACATAAACCTGGTCATAGGAAGAACATCTCAGCGTACTCTCCCTGCTTTCTAAGGGTATGCCAACTTTTGCTGAATGACTTCTCTTAGACTGAGTAGATTTTTAATAGTCATTTAAATTTGCCTTAATTACATGTTTCATCTGTTCACCCCAAATCTGTTAATAGTTTTTTACTTTTCATGACAATCATGTTGAGTCCAATTTTGGAAACCTTTAAAGCCTTTAGACTGAGAATCGAGGAACTTTCATGCTAGTTCATATCTAAAGTCCATTTAACCTGGTGCTACCAGTGGTGGACATTGTGACAGATGCCTTCAAAGACATATAGTAAAGCATGCATATGAGCGACCATTTTCATGTTTTATCTTCCCAAATTCCGTCAGTAATTTAGAGATTTGGAATGTGTTGGTGACCCAGTCTTCTATGACTGTATCTCACTTAATTTTGAACACTTCTATACTTTAATTTCTCAGATATAGTGTGGTGATGAATACTCCAGCTTACCTGGTTATTGTGAGGCAGAACTTGTGATTTGGGTTTTGCATGGAGCTGAAGTTTTGCGGACTCAGCTCGGATCAATGTGATCAATGCTGAGCTCCTTTATTGAAACACACACACAGCTTATATAGGTTTCTGTATCAGTACACGAGTTACATTACATTGCTATTGATTAGATGCTCTGTTCACCCACCTTACATGAGTCTCACTATTGCTAATAATTGGTTAAGGCTGCACAGTCACGTTGTTCCTTTTTAAGGCAGTTGTTAACATTCTTGCAGTTTGTTATCTCATGGATTGTTTCTTAGAAGCTCCTGTTCTCACAGACATCTGCTCTCCTGTTACTGCATACCGACATGTCTCTGCTAGCTTCCCCAGGCCTGATTATATGGGGGTCAGAAATAAATCTGGACAGGCCACAAAACCCACTCCCCTCAAAATGCAGGGTTTGATACTCCTGTTTTTTCTGTAGTTCTGGTATTGGAAGAAGCTGAATAATCATTTTCTTGTCACCCTCTCTGCAGCATTTGCGGTGTTGTGGACCTCCAGTTGCCTGTTTTCTAAACCGAAGGGTCTTAAACTGTTACCCTGTTCTGCAGGAAGGCAAACTCCTCTGAGCATCTTTGTTGCTTTTTCTTATATCTACTCTTGTCTGGTTTGTGGGATGGAATGATGAGAAATTCTTGCAGTATTCAAGCTATGGATGTGTCCTGACACTGTTTCCCTTTTGTTCATTCGTTCTTTTATAACTGTCTTTTCAATTGATCCCCCTAGCTTTTTTCTGCACATTTCATAGAAAATAACTTTCACTGTTCACATTTATTTTGATTTAGAATTTGCCAGGTCATTCATTATGTTTTCTCTTTCTGAATCTTCAGTGAACAGAAAAGTCCATGGCTACCTGAATCCATCATGCATCATGGTTAGGAATTTGCTTTTAAGAGAAGTGAGAGAGACAACATTATAAAAAAATAAACAGACATATAAAAAAGAACTGCAAAGGGATTAAATTGTGTCAAAACAGATCTCAACAGATGGGCATCTGCTGCACTTAACAAGCCAAGAATATCACCTTGAATGCTCTCTGCTCATGAGAACTCTGCCTTGGAAGCAAGTGCTGCAGTTGTCTTAAATGCTTGAGCATAGTTGATCATAGATGCAGGGAAGCGTTCACAGGTATGGAGTTCTATGAATCATTTTCCTTTTTAGAAGTAAATTCTGACCTCCTAAATAGAGTATGCTGTTTCCCTCCTCACATGTTACATGCAATAGCCGAGCAGTGAGTAGACAGCTACAAGTCAGCAGATGTGGAATTTTATTCCTGGCTCTGCTTTCCTCAGTAATTTTATCCAAGTTGCTCAGTTTTTCTGAGTCCTGTCTAAAATAGTCTACCTGATCCCAAGGAGTACATTCCCTCTTTCCCAACTTTTCCATATGTAGAAAGGGACTGCAGTGGGACTTAACCCCAGCAATTCATTTTATTTTAGAAGCCTGCAGGACATTTTTGAATGTAATTTCAATCTTTTGATCTCACTTTCCCAGCTCTGAAATCCAGAGTTCCTCTCATTCATCCTTCTTTTTTTGGGTTTTTTTTTCTTAATAGGTTGGTGTCATTGACTGTGACCTGTAGGGTCAGATGGGCCTGTTAATGTGTGTGCCTGATACAAATCCATATTATACAAATCAGACAAATGGTGACATTCAGTAATGACTCTGTTGGTCTGACCCCCCAGCACCTGACTGGGAATCAAGAAACTCCTGGAGAAGTTGACTTGTTTTACTAGGACAATGCTTAGGATGTGGGACATCTTATTTCTGCTTCTTCTGCTGAAGTTGAACAATTGGATATTCTAGTAGTTCTTACATCTAGTAACACTGTATTCTATATGGCTTTTCCCTTAAGCTATGTTTCACAAACTCTTTCTGCTTATGTAATTTGGAAATCCTAATAGACCAGCGTAAGTCTAGTAAGCAACCAAATTTAGCACTGAAATCTCTGTATTTATTATCAGTAGGGAGACAGGATAAGAGAGCTTAAATATTCCTAGGATATAGTCACATGTAATTTTTGATTCCAAGGTTGCAGATTTTATGATTTATAGCATGAAATGTAATCCAGTATTTAAAAATGTAATTTAAAACTTCTTTCCTTGGTCCTCAAGCCAAGTCCGAATGCTTTAAAGTGATGTCTTACTCATTCTGCAGACAAGCAAAACAGATACCTAAAAGGTGAGACAGGTTTCCACTATTCTAAATTCAATTTTAATTCTGAAACTTGGGTTAATCAAAATAAAAATTGGCTACTGTTTAGCGTGTTGATCACGACAGCATCTGATTTAATCTCTCTGTCCAAAAATAATTCTTACTACCTGACAACCCTGAAGGTTTTTAATCTTAAATTGTTGATGATCAAAATCTTTCTGACAGATTGAAAATTCAGAGAAAGGCAAATTCAGCATTCAAATAAACAATATATGGGTTGCTATACTAATTATATAATGCCTTTTCATAGGTAATTCTTGAAATTCCTTATTTTCTCTTTAAAACAAAGAAAAGAAGGCCCAGTTAATTGACGTCAGAAAACAGTGGAAAATTATGAGGGAGAATAAGACCCTTGGCTGAAATCATCAGATTTTTGTGGCCCGTGTTTTAGAAACTTGATCTGCTTGACCCGTTTCAGCCTGAAGGAAACAAGTATTTTTCTTGAAATCCTGATGATGGGATCCCAGATAATCAGTAACCTCAGGCGTACTCCTAAGGATACAGAAAATGCAGTCAGAAAAACTTTTCTTTCTTGGATGATAAAGAATCTGAAATGAGCCTCAACAGCCAGTCATTAGTATTCAAAGCCCTATTCAGTCACAGAAATGTCTTTTTGGTCATCTTTCATTTTTCTCAGTGTTACACTTATGAGATGGTGCAAATTTGATAAAGCCAAAACCTGAAGAAGGTATTCAGTATGTTGTGATTCGGCTGGCTGGCAAAAGATCTTGCTTTGGCAGTCCCCAGACTGATCTTGTGAAGTATTCCTGAGGGAAGGAAATTTCTTTGCTGCACAGTCCTCCTTTGGTGTGACCATCTGTCTCTATACAGTCATTTGGGCAAAAATATAAATTACAAACAGGAAATTGCCCCGTTGCCAGATTAGCTGCAGAATATGCACTGACACTCTACTCACTCATGAGGTTTTAGCGCCAGGGTTCTTTGCTAGGGATAAAACACTATATCATATTTTCCCTTCCTGTCAGTGTTGGATTATAAACTAAATCCTGCTCGTTTTACTTTCAGAAGTAGTCCCAAAGGATTTTGGTGGGATTAATTGCATATGAAAAGCAAGCAGGATTTGGCATTCTGTGTACTTTGAAAATGAAATAGAGGTAAACATTATCGAAAGCTTGAGCTTACTGATGCTATTTCAGCTTGTCTTGTGATCTGAACCCTCTCTGCTGAATACTTATTTAAAGATACTCATGTTACTTTAGAAAAATCACTTAAAATTCTGAAAAGGATAGGAAAAAATACGTGTATATAGGTCCTCTATTCAGCAAAGACTTGGAATAACTGCTCAAGTCCCTCTTCCTTCCTGAAGTTAGGGGCATGTTTGGGTGCTTTGAATTTGGGAGTTAATAGAGTACTCCTTTATTTTGTCAGATGCATATTTATATCTTGTTGTACTTTTTCCTCTATAATATTCTAAAGCTTCTGCTGGGGAGAAGAGATGAAGCAACTTTTGATACATAAGCGATAATGCCCTGAAAAAACCTTTGTTATATGGATTTAGAGTTTGCTGAACAAATACTGGAGATAGTGTGGGTGGATGTAGAGATGAAGAGCTCCAGAAAATAAAAGTCAATACCTGATGAACTTGAGACAGTTTTAGCATCAACTGTCCTACATTTTATGTGATGGGGAGTGGTGGAACTTCTGTCAAAACAGAACTAACCATTTTTTTACCCCTCTAATCGTCTGTAATCCATTTTTATGGCTTTTCAGTGAGGATATGTGTCACACCTCAGTCTCTAACCTTTCTGAGGTTGCCAATTTGTAATTAAGGATTGATTGGTTTTTGTTTTTTTTTTTTAATGCTGTGCAGAATCTATTTCAATTACTTATTCTCCTGCAATTTCACCAAGTTTGCAGTACTCTAGAAGGATCCTTTGGGGAAGGCTGACTTTCCAGGGAGCGAATGGAGCAACTCTGGGTGTCCAAGTGCACCCAGGACTACAGAGCAGATGTGGGCAGGGACATCAGGGAAGATGTAATTTACCTGAACCTTTCAGAGTGAATGAACCTAAGGCAAGAGCTGGAATGGCTTGGTTAGTCCTAGTACCTCAGAGGCACCATCGGTTTTCAGAAACTTAATTCCAGAAACCTGAAGATCAGTAGTAATCTCGGGTGGAATGAGTGGGCTTGTGTGGAGGCTTAGCCATGGGGTGGGGAGGAAGCATCGTTTGATACCTTGAGCATTAGACCTGCAACAGGGATGCCTTGCTGCTGTTACTTTTCTGCCTGTAAAATTAAAGTGAAACATTCTGCAAGGATAGCATCCAGTCCGTCTTGGATGTGTTGTGCCTTGGGCTAGAAAGGAGCAAACTGGATCTGAAGGCATCCCTTATTCAAGGGAGACTGACTCTACAGTAGCTTTTGTGCAGACTGTGTAATGGCTGGAGCAACAGTTTTCAATAAATGAGAAGTTTCTCTTGTACTTTCTTGCTGCCCTGCAGCTGTTTGCTCCAGCCATCACTATTGTGCTTCATGGCTTCCTCCCCAGCTCCCTCCATACCTGGCCTTTGTCTCCTTACATGGCACTTTCCGATCCTTTCTTAGTTCATAAACACTGTTACAATAAACCTGTCTTGGGAATAGTAACACACGATCGATACTTCAGCTGCATTTTCAAAGCTTTGCATGAAAAGTGTTCAAGTGAAACACAAGTCCATGATTCCTGATATGAATGTTTTTGTTACAAGGAAGCATATTAACTTCCTGAATTAACTAAAATGATCTAAAATTGTATGATGTAGCTTTACCTAGGGGCAAACCTACAGTGCTCTACTTGTCTCTATCTCTGTTTGCTGTCTTAGTTACATCACATATCAGTAGCCTGTAACTCTTTATGGGGACATAGGTAATAAATCCCACATTATAGTTTTCTTACTGTTGCTGCGTGATCTGTGTGATTTAGTGCCACTCTCAGATGGTGACAGACAGCAGCCGAAAACAGGCCCCAAGAGCTAGATGTGAAATAATTGCTGTGGTGCTCTTTGCCTCTAATTCCAGACAGAGGGGAGACCTGATACATGGTTTAAGTGCTGAAATATGTAATGCATTTTTAGTGTTTTTATGGGAATCTTTCATATTGTGTTTAGTCACACATCCCTCATGTGGTATACTGGTTGTTTATCAAAAGGTACAAGAACCAAAGGCACATGTAGGCTGATACTAAGGAAGCACACTGTTTGAGGGATGCTGGTATTTTAAACACTTTTGACTAAATGTTAACTCATAAATAAGAGAATAAATTCTTGACGCTGTTTTTCACATCCATTTTTGAGCATTTCATGGGAGTTAGCCTGATTTGATCTCAGATGTTCCCTGGTCTCTTCCTTTCAGCTTGTCTTCTCTAAATATTCATAGTGATAGATGAAAACAGAAGGTGCAATTACTTAATCTTTTTACACATGCTTTCCCTTTTAGCAAAGCAACAAGGTGTGAAATCAAAGCATGTTTAAGGCAATTTCAGTCCTCATTTTAAGTTGTGGTACATTACCTCTATAAGTAACAACTGATGGTATGTACTGCACAGCTACTTGAATAAAATATATGTACTACACTTTTTGAATTCTCAGTGCCTGGGTACTTAGTATGAAGAGCTGTTTTATTGGTTAATATTGCTTTGCAGTGTCATTAGTAGGGAAATAGGAAACCTAGAAAGAGGTTTTACAGATGCTGCAACATACCAGGGAAATAAGTTTGTTATTTTTAGCTTTCAACAAATGGCACCCACTCACTGCTGTATGAGATGCATTTAATTTATTTTTGCATCTATGTCTTATTGATCCCACAGTTTTAATGCTTTTCATTTTGTTTGTTACCAATACTGCACCAGTCTGATCTTGTGGCATCACATTTAGATTTTGAACTGCGTCATTGTCTTGCCATCTGTTAAAGTCCTATGTCTGCTGAGCACTATTGTGAGAGAGCTGCCAATTGCTAGCCAAGTCAGGGAAGGTAACAGATTTTTAATTATGCAGACAGGATGGGAGTGGTGGGGGACTGAACAGTGAGTGATTATTGCTCGGACAGTGGTTGTGTCTCTCAAACAGCCTGCTAACAGCATGCAGTCTACCAGAAGTGGCTAATGCTGTGGATGTGTAACTGCTCTTTGGAGATAAACTGAGGGAAGTGCACCTCCTGGGGAGGGGGGCTGTGATTGATGGGTGTCCAGCTGTGAGAAAAGTGGGCACAGAATCAATTTAATCACAAATTCGGTAGCTGGAAGAGGCTGAAAGCTCCCTGTAGTCTGCCTTCTGACCTAATGCATGCTATACATACAGCTTCTTGCTTTGATAAATGAGAAGCCCATATAAATAATTGCTTCCTCTATTTTCCATTGATTAGTTTTCGGGATAGGCCACTCTGGAATGGAAAATGAAGAGATTAGGTGTATGTAACCTGTGCCTCTTGAATGCATACAATCTTCAGACCATTCTGCACCAACAAGTTGCTGGGTGCTCACTCAGCCGGTCTCCACATGTGGATCTCCATTTCATCACAGGAGACAGGAGAGAAGAGGCCTCAGCAGCTCAGAGCAGGTCTGCTATTTGGCTGAGACATAAATCTCCTAAGCTTTAACAGGAAATTGTTCTGCTTTATTCTCCTTTCTGCCCCTTTATGAGTGTGCTTGGAAAGAAAAAGAGATTAGGAACATCTATAGCAGCACTAAGCTTCAGATCAAAGAGCAGAGTGTGTTTCCAGGGGTTGTGACTGCATAATTAAAGGCTAGTTTGGAGGTCGGCTGTGGGAGGCTTATTGTTCCCTTAGAATTACTGTGGGCAAACTGGGTATAGAATGAATTTATTTAGGATATAAGAAAGAGGGGATGCCATCTCTAGGCAACGAGGTTGCCTGCAAGTATTGGTTAGTGCTGCTAACACTAACTGGACTGGGAAGATGATACCTCCCATGATCCTACGCTGGGGTTGGGGAAGAGGGATTGCTCTGCTTCTGGTTTTTGTAGCATGACTATGACTCAGTTGGGGCTGGCATACAGCAAGAGATTAGATTTGTGAGCTGCAGCCTTTCACAAATCCTAAACTGTCCTGGCTAGTGCTTTTCATTTCAGACCTGTCTCCCCTAACTGGAGTTTCTCTAATCAGATGGTGGGAGTTTTTTGGTGTGGTTTATTTGTTTGTTTGTTTCTTTGTTTTGTTTTCTTTGTTTGTTTGCTTCTTCCTTAAAGAATTTGCACTTGTACTGTGACATCATGGAAGAAATGTAAAAGATGGCAAGAAAATCTGAGTTTGTTTCCCTTTCATCACAGTTCTGCCTTTCTGCCGCTTCTGGTACTGAATGAAGCTGTAAATTCAATTTCTCTTCTTCCTGGGCTACAGGATGGCTGCAGGTGCTCCCTGCATGCCTGGTGGGCATAGTCTGCCTTGGGCCTTCCCCAAAGCAGCCCAGTTTCTCACACACTGAGACAGCTGCTGGTATGGGGACAGGCCTTGGTCCCAAAACATGACTGATACCCTGCAATTGTCAGTGCAACCTGTAAAGGGCCCATATGCTGCCCGCATGTTGGCTTCTGTGCTGTGGGGCTTCCTGCTCAGTGGCAGTTCCTGCTTGTGCTTGTGAGGGTTTTTATCAAGAACACTGTTGATTTGCTGATTAATCAAATGACTTGTTAAAATAAGGGAAACAGAGGGTACACTATTGGCTTGATTTCCCCTCTGTGCTGCACTTCAGTAGACTACACTGACCTGCATTATGACTTCTGAGATTTCCTTTTCTGTTGATGAAAATATAGTCAATGAAATGAAAAGTTTACAGAAATTTAATTTGCTGAGTCATCAGATCTCTAGTCTTTCTTGGTTGCAGGCCTGTTGTCAGAGCCAGGCTTCATTGTGCTTCAGATTTCCAGGTCATTACTGAATTGTTTAGTGTGTAGCTGAGTGCATCTCTGCAGTGTTACTGAGATAGGAGTTTACTTGCTAATTCTCAGTGAAAGCATCATTCTTGCCTGATCCAAGGGTAGCTTTTCACAGAAATTTCAATAAAATGAGGGGATTCAATTCTTTTGGGTTTTTTTTTTGTTTTCAATATGGGATGGTTATATTTCCAGCATGGTACAAATTGGAAAGGCATTGCAAATGCAAGCTTCTGAGTCAGCAAAGAGCCACCCAGGCTAGGAATTTGAATGAATGGTACAAATTGTTGTCAAAACCAAATCTATAAATGTACATGTTTAAGCTAATAAATATTTTCATGCTGTGTCCTGGTGTGATGCTAACGAATACCTTTGTTGTTAAAGAAAAATTAGAGGAGAATTTGTGTAGCTGCTAGTGTTGCACATTATGAACAATTTAGGTTAAGTGAGGGTGGGGGGGGGAGAATTTAAGGGGTCGTGAAAGAATTTGTAATCTGATGAATTGTGACTTGTAGCCAAAATAAGTAGTGTACTTCTAGAAGTGGGGAGATATAAATTTTGTGGGGTAATATGTCAGGCATCATTGACAGTTTTGTCTGTATTTCCATATGTGTTGCTAATGTCAATAAATTTCAAATGAGCTATCTTCAAGAAATGTCAGGGGTCTGTAGAAGATGATGCCAAGGCTCAGACATTTGTCTCTTCATAACTAACTACTCAGCGTGGGCTTTGGTGAACAATAAATTCAATTATCTCTTAAGTTCCCCAGGCCAATACCAAGGGAAGGCTGTGTGCAGAGCAGAAAATTGTGCTTGTTAGTATTTACTGACTAAATCCTGTAATGAATGTAACTTGGTTATTTTACTATATTTCTGGTATGTTCCACTGGAAGTGAATGGCCAGCATATGGCGAATGTTTTTTTGCTGAGTATATCTGATTCAAAATTGAAGAAAAATATTCAACCCCATCCCTAGATATAACCGGTATTAATATTACTGGCACAGCATGCTCATCCAAGCTATGAACATATTAATTATATACTTTGATGTGTCACTGAAACTTGCCTACGTTTGAGTGTGCTCCCTACGAACCTTGCTAATTCTTGCTGTACACACAGAATTACAGCTTTCACCTCATTTTGGCACTTTGTTAAAACACAGAGTAGTGAGTTTCTGCAAAAGCAGATCATCCACTTACATGAAGTGGTTTTTTTCCTCTGGAAGATCAGCTGCCTGGTAAAGTATGTGTACATAAGCTACTGAACTGACCTCCCCAGGCCATCCCAGCCCAGGGCCAGCCCCAGCAGGGTGTCCTGTGGGTTTGCTTTTACCTGTGCTCCTGCCATATTGTCTGATAGGTTTGCTCAGTACCAAGCTCTTCAGAGCCACCTTCAGATGTCAGAATGCAGAAGTGCAAAGTTTACAAAAAGGATAGGCAAACAAAGCAAGTGTGGCAGACAGGGCAGTGGTGGATAGTGCTGGTGGATGGGGAGAAACGATCCATTCATTTTGGCTGACGCAGCAGGGACAACTTGGATGGAAGTCATGGACACTGAAAATAATGTGATCGTTTGTTTGTTTGGTTTGTTTGTGATCCTCTACATTCCCATGACACTGACAGAAAAAAGATCAGGAAATCTTTATAATTAAGAGGCGCTTATAGGAGAAGAAGAATACACTTTGTATTGAATTTTAATTATAACTAGTCAAGGGGAATAACAGCCTTTAAGAAAAAAGCTTAAAATGTGAACACATTTCTAGAGCTAAGCCAAGATTATTTTATTTTTAACAACAACTTTTTAATTTGTTGAATAGCCAAAAGCTATTTTGGAGCAAATCCAGGGAAATAAACCTTGTACAATAAATAAGGTAAAGGTTATAAAACATCAGCATTTTAGTGACTGCAAAAATATCATTAGTATTGAATCATTTGACATGTGGGATAAAGCAGGTCTTTCTTAAATTTTTTTCTGAACATATGCTCTCTCACTGCTTACACTCTGAATTTTTAAGTTGAAATATTTAATACACAATTGTAGAGATAATGACTATGCTTGTCCTCATTAAGGTCTTTATTTGGGAAAATAACAGTGGATAATAAGTGTGAGTAGATATCTAGACAGCAGGGTCAGTAATAAGAGTAGCAATAGCCATCTGGTAATGACTGGGAGCTATAGTTACAGAAGGAGAAATTAAACAGAGAAGCAATAGCTTCTAATTACAAAGCTAAAAAAAGCCCTGTCTCCTGTTTTACAATACACTGCTGGAAGTCTATTGCAGGTAGGGCAAGATAACCAGTCCTCTGGTAAGTGGGAACTGGGGATATGCAATAAAGAAATACCGCTCATATTGATCTTTTGTCTTTAGTGATGGCTGGTTTCATACCCTCTGTAAAATCTTCCATTGAACCTGGGAATTCTGCCCACATAAGGAGTGATGTCATCTGCCAAAGAGGCAAGTAGCTACAGAAAAAAAGCAGTTTCTCCTGTGTCTTTAATGAAAATGTTGTTGTAACTTCTTGATAAATACGGAAAATGTGACTGAGTAATGTCTGGGATCTTGATTTTGCTGGCCAAAACTATCCAGCTTTACCCCTTCAGGACTGCATCAGTGGGTTATTTGCATACTAAAGGTGATACTTAGCAAATCTCCTTTAGTTCCACTATAGCTGCAGCTGCAAATCAGGCCTAAATATCTTTACACCATGTCTCTGAGTTTTGAGAGGGGGAAAAAATATTTTCAGCTTTTCGCATTACCTTTCTAAGGACTAGGGAGTAGAATGTGTGATTCATATTCAGAAAAGGCACTGGCTTGTGTCAAGTTGTCAATTACAAGCATATCAGCCAAAATCAGCTGTGGAGAAAACCTTGATAAAAATAATAGAAAGAGGTTTATCAAAGAAAAGTGCAATTTCATTAGAAACACACATTGGTTAACTTGTGATTTTGATTATAATGATAGTGTGATTGCTGGTTGACCTTATCTAGGACAGAGCAATCATTTATCTTGCCTTAGAAAAAGATGCCAATAATACTGTTGGAGGAAGAGTAAAATTAAAAGAATAACCAGAAAAATATAAAGGGAGAGGAATACTTATTTTCATGGGGAGAGGTTTGAAAGTGATGGAAACTGCAGTTCTCGGGGTAGTTTCCTGTACAAGCTATATTATGTGTAGCTGAAATGCAGTTTTAAAGCAAGTTTGAGTGCAGAACAGAGCTTAGTGTTGTGGTATGTTTAGGAATTTGTTTACATCTTTTTTTGTAGTGATGCAGCACTCTCAATGCAAACATATACTTCATCACGTGATTTTGTTTTTGCTTTTCCTTGGGTTAAAGTTAAGATACTTCATAGAAGGATTTTTTTAGTGATTTGCCAATTTTATTAGAACAAGAGGATAAATGCCAGTAGTAGAAAAAAAAGAAAGATTTGCCTCAGTGCCAAGGAGCAGCCTCTTGTCTGCACTTAACTTGTGACAGAAAAAGTCAAGCAGGTGAAATCTCCAGTGAGGCACCTATATCTCACTTCAGAAATCAATTCCTGGATTTTCCCCTGGGGACTTGTACTCTGGCCATGTGCTGACACCTTGATAGAACTGGAAAAATGCACTAGACTTAATTCCAGAGTCTCCAGACTATGCCTATAGACTTGTATCATTCCACGTTTTGCATGTAAACTTCTACAGGATGAATGTTCTCCAGGTTTGCCTGTTTTTCATGTTCTTGGCAGTTATTAAAACAAGTAGCTCTCATTGATTAGTGTGTCTGTCAGCAGCCCTTTGATGGATCACATACTTCATGTTGTTAGCACAACATGTTTGGTGGTGTCTCTCACAAGAGTTAACTGGTGTAAACTGGACTTATAAAAGAGGGATCTGTACTAGTTGACACCGAAAAAGATAGGTCCCATTTTCTTTAGACTTATAATGATTTTGTTGTAGTTCCTCAGCTGATGTAAACTGTATTTTACAGAATGCTTTATTTCAGTTAATTGACTCACATGCTATTAGCAGCTGGTGATTTGAAGAAAAAAATTGCTTGTGGGTGAAAGTATCAGCTTCTATTTTGAAAGTGACTTTTAGTGTTTCCGATGTTATCCACCACACTGTCAAGCATTCTTTTATTGCACTTTGTTATTACACTCTAACTCACTGTTCCGCCTGTTACCTCAGCTGACACTAGAAAATTCTTCTCAGCCAGCACTGCGGTAAGAGATCCAGGGTCCTGGTCTGGAGAAGCTTGTTCCCAAACTTGTGCTTTTGCAGGGCACGCAGCTCATTCTTCTGTAGGGTGGTCCCTGCCATGGTTGAACACTCAGCACTTCTGCTGCATTCGGTCTTCTCTCTTGTCTTTCCTCCCTCTCTTCACCTTCTTAGCTTCTTGCTCCACCAAAATGAACAAACCTCTCTTGGCTGTGTGCTGTGCAGTTGGAAGTTTTTGATTCCTAGACTTTTTCCTTCTTCTGTTTGAAAACTTGCTGTGCTTGTCTCTGGCTATCATGGTTAGAGTGTTAATGTCTCCAACAATCTTGAGTCAGTTATTGCAAAGCTTGTGTGCAGATGATGAATGGAGGCATGGAGAAGAGTGACAAGATACCAGGGTTCATTGGCAGAACCAGGAACTGAATTTGTGTTGTAGCAGTGAAGCCATTTTGCTCACTGCATCAAGGAATATATTCCTAATTTCTTAAGTTATATTTTAAAAATTTTCTTGGAGTTTGAAGTGAATTCAGAAGTATGTGTCCTTTTGTTTTGACAGCAGTGATGATTTTCAGGGTGAGTCTGTTCTCTGGGCCTGTTTCACAATAGGGGCCCCATTTACTGTTGTTCTAAAACACCAGGAAAGAGTGCCTGGTAAAGGAATGGAAATAATGGTGGGAGCTGCTTATGGTAGAGGTGACACTGAAACAAATGTCATCATGCTTAGCACCTATGCATGGAGTTTCCCTTTTCTTCCTTTTAAAATGATAACCAATCTGCGAAAGTCTTCGCAAAACAAACTTTCATTTTTTTAATTTTGAGAACTCTTCAAATAAAGCTTTCTACCTGTAACAAAGTTGCCCTGTTCTCCAGCTATTGCAAAGGATAACTTCCCCACTATGCAGAGGAACGAGGGAAATAAGTGTGTGTGTAGCTTTGTGGAATGAGGGAGTCTGAGCTCTTCCTCTGCTTGTTTCAATAGCATGTTGTGTGTCCTGTGCCCTTTAGCACCCATGAGGCCTGCAATCTCAAGCTTTGCAGCTGCCAAAATCAGTTCAGCTTTGTAAGCAATTACTCTGAAAATGAATTGGCTGCAAATGAAATCAGAAATCTTTTCTGACTCATCCTCTTTGTTTATGCTGTCACTTTTCTTTCTTTTCAAGACCCCATCCTTGTCTTCCATGTTCTTTTCTTTGCTACTCTTATGTTGCTCCCCGCCCCCATTGTTTCAACATTATTATTTGTGCTAGTCCCAGTTCTCCTGTTTTGTTTCTGCATTCTTACCCTATTTATTCTCTTCTCCATCACTAGTGTTCTACTCCTTCCTTTATCCAGGATACCTTCTATTTATCTGTTCCTATAGCATGACAGACTCTATTTGTGACTTTTATTAAGGCCAGGAGCTATGTGCAGCATGTAGCTAGTCTCAGCTTCTTTCTTTCTGTCTCTTCTTTTGCCTCTGATAGTTTACTTCCAGCAGCATAGCTTTTTACAGAACACAGTATGACTGAGAACATGGCTTTTCTCTGAGACTGAAAGATGCAGCAGGCAAATGCCACACCAGATGGGCGTTGCCAGAGGGACATGTAGGTACACACCACTGTTTCAACACCCTGATGCATTATGGTGTTATTGTCAACTGAAACAGCTGCTAAAGGATTTCAAAATCTGTCACTTAGACTGCAGCTTGTATAATGTATCGCCTGTATTTGCGAAAGCACATATGGCAATGATGGATACAGCACAAGAATGTAACTGAAATAGCTATATTAGACTTTTGGGGTCTAGCAGGATTGCAGGGAGAGGGTTTCCTTCCAGCTGGGCTGTGTTGCTTTTGCATTTCCAGTGCTGGGGGGTGGGATACGGATGGGTCTGCTGGTACCCACCTCAAACCTTTCTGGCTACTGCACTGAGGTGCTGGCTGCTGCCCAGAAACAACCGTCTTGAAA
Source organism: Porphyrio hochstetteri (assembly GCA_020800305.1). NCBI lineage: Eukaryota > Metazoa > Chordata > Aves > Gruiformes > Rallidae > Porphyrio > Porphyrio hochstetteri. Next base: position 5,505,293 of record CM036915.1, on the reverse strand, counting down.
TATCAATAGTTGATTACAAAGCAATTTATTATTATAACCCACACAGTTATTTTTTTTTCTGTTGATAAACCAATGAAGAAATGAACCAATGGCCAAGTCCCACAGGAAATACAGAACATGACTGGACTGTAGCAGCGCATTAATGTTTAATGAAACATTAATGTGATGTCATAAACATATACAGAGGTGTTTCTGGAGGGGCATACAGCTGACCCTCTGTTATTCATGGGTGAATAACCTCAGCTGCAAGTGGACAGGGTCAGAGGTACCTTGTTTAGCACTGCCTGGATCCAGCATGGCTGTGGCAGGATCTGCCAGCTCTGGCCCTGCATTGCTGGATTTGGCTGTACAGCTCCTGTGGCTGGTTTGAGCTAAGTGAACTGGTCAGATGTGAGTGATTTAGTTTTATGCCTAGAGTCAGCCTTGCTGGATGCAGGCTGGCTCAGTGCCCAGCTGGTGCTGGATGGAGGCATTAGTATGGGTGGGATGCTGTAACAGCACCAAGTGCCAGCATGGCCCTGCTGATGTCAGTGCTGGGGCTGTGCTGCAGTAAGTCTGCAGAGCTGGTGGTGCCCCAGGTGTGGGACACTTGCCTGCTTCTCTTGTGCTGCCCAAGCATCCCACAGGCTGGCATTACGCTGCTGCAGCTGATTCTCCTCTCACCCTGGGTGAGGGCAAGCAACTCTGAGGGCCACTGCTCAAAGCCCCAGTAAGCCCTTAATGGTGCAAGTATGTACAGCTGTTTTGGTGCAGGCTGGAGCAGGTGCAGATGGAATTGTGAGGCTTATCAGGGAGTAGGGAATGTATATTGTGAGGAAGCTTCATTTGGCTCAGAAAAGCAAAGCTATTGAGAATGGATGTATAACTATATAAATATGCCTAAAGAGCAAACTCAGGGAAAGAGTTTTGCAAGTTAACTGTTGGCACAAGTAATGGGGATAAACTGGCAGTAAAAATTGGAATTGGAGGTGAAGCTTTTAACTGTCAGAAGAATAAAACACTTGGACCATTTATCTATAGCAAAAGCAAGTGGGGAGTTCGAGAGCAACTATTTTAGTTTAAGAAGTGAGCTCAGGCTGGCTAAACGCACTACTAGGGAGAAGGAAGCAAGAAGTAACAGGAGAACAGTGTAAAGATTTTCTTTGTGATGTAGTGAATATAAAAAAAATCCAGGGAGAATGATGGAACACCTTAAAAATGAACTTCAAAATTGGAATATCATTTAAAAATACAGGAACATTTCCATTTTTTTGTTCTGAATTTGTAATGGGTTTTTTGGGGGATTTGTGATAGCCTTTTCCAGCTAGCGGGCACCTGTACTCCTAGGATCCCTGGGGATGTGTCACTGTTACAACCATTCTTAATACAAAGGCAACATTGAAGCACCGTTGCCACAGCAGCTGAAATTGCTTGGACAAGGAGAGAAGACATTTTGCTGTGATTTCTTTTATAGCAGCCTGCTGGTGACAGTCTTGGAATTAGTGGTAGAAAAATAGGTACTGTCTAAATTGTCTATGGGAAAGTCTTTCATTTTCTTGTAACCAAAAAATGGAATCAATCACGTGAGGCTATTGTGGACCAATGCCATGGTGCTAATACATAACTCTTCTCACTCGTGTCACTCCTGGTTCTAGTCATTTGGTGGAGTTTTTATCTTCCAAATTTTAATTTTCTCACTTGTTTCCTTGTCAAATTAAGAGTTAATTTTCTTCCCACAAATGTGTTTCTGATGCTTATTAAATGCTCAATGGATACTAGAGATCAAGCTACCTACCTTTTATCTGGTGGTCAGAAATTCAAGCTTCCTTTAATTTCTGATAACTTTTAATATCTTGTGAAACTGTACATATGAAACTGCTAAAGTGGCAGGAATAACACAGGAACTAAAGCCATTTGCTACTGAAAGCTGAATAATATGTGCCAGAGTCCCATCAGATTCTGACTGTTGCCACAAAAGACAACATTATCATGCAAGACAGGTTCTTCAAAATTTAAGCTCTCCTATTCTATGAAATGTGTATGTTGAAGTTGTTATTGTTGTATGGAAGCCATTAACAATTAATATATGTCTATCCCTTCTTGCTAGTTAGTACACTGGAAATCTGCAGAGGGAATTATTTGCCTGATTAAAATACCTGTTTTATTTTGGGAGGGAATGTGCAATTTCCATTAGCCCATGTTCATTGACTGGTGAGATACCTACTCTTTAAGCTGTTGAAAAACCTTGATGATTAGCTGTTGCATTTAAAATTAAACGGGAAAAAAATCTTCTTAGTTAGATGTAAAGACTTGATGTAACCCTACATATTTTAATCTGTGAAGTATTCAAATCTGGATTTCCTGTCTGTCTTCTCATTCAAAGAGCAAGGAGCCTGCTCTGGCTTTGTTGCTTTTTTCACTTTGGTTTTGCAGCAGAGCTTTGTCCATGATAACACCGTGAAGAGTGGTTTATTTAAATTGTAAATGCTATTCTCATTAAGTCAGGAGACTATGTTAATTGGTACACATTACACTGAAAACAGAGAGTTTATGAAACAAACTTTTCACAACTGGAGTATGAATTGTGTTCCACTGTCTGGGGAAGACAAGCTAGTGGCTCTTCTCTGTGTTAGTGATCTTAACCTTAAAAAACAGATTTGCCTTGGCTTAAGACCTGGGCTTAATTTTTAATTAAAGTTGCAGAGGGAAATCAGATTTTTTAGATTAAATGAAATTTTGTGTATGAGAAATAATGTGAGTTGCTGTAAAAAGATATTTAAATAAGCCTCTTGTGAGTCACTCTACTGACCCTCAGGTAGGATAAATAACACTTGAATATAAAACATTCATAATCCTCTAAAGCATCTCTCAAACTATAGTTAGTGTGAAATTGCTACAGTTACTAAAATAATTGGTGTAAATTATTGCCCTAAGTATGGCCTTTATAGGCTTACCTATATATAAACTTGCTTTGGTTTTTTTCATTTAGTTGAAACTCTTTTGTTTGATAATGTAATTTTCATTTTTGTATCAGAGTATTCCTGACTTCTAAAATCAAATTTCATCTGCATTAAATTAATCTGAAATAAAGTAACTTTGTTAAAATAATTGCACTTACTTTAGACTAATGTGACTCATTTTGTGAACAAATGAATAGTGATATTTAGGCTCAGAGATGGTTGTTATGGTGGTGTTGAATCGTGATGCAGTTTGTGCATCACTACTGTAGTCCTTGGAGAGGCAGCTCACCAAAGCTCACAGTGCTCAAGCGTCTTGCAAGAAGCTCCTCCTTCTCCATGCCTACATTTCTACAATCTCCACATCAAAGTGTCCATACTTCCCTCTCCTCTGATACCACTGATTTCCTTAGCTCTTGTCTGATTTCATCTCTTTTGCCTTCTATTTCCTCTGCGCCTCCCATTCTAGGCAGCCCCCTCTATGCAGTCAACCTTACTATATCTGCTCCCTTCCAGCATGATACCAATCTCACTTACTAGCTGTCTAATTACAGGAGTCGTCTTCTCTCCTTTTAGTGTAAACTGTGCTGGTGGCTGTAGTTGGATAATTTGGAGAGGGCTGGGGATGACAGAGGAAAGTGAGGGCATTGAAGTTGGTGGGGTTGGCATTATATGACTATTGCTTAGACAAGAATAGTCTCTTAGATAAACTCTGATTTGTAATTATGTTAGCTACATTTTATGTATCTCTGTACTATGTATACATATTACAGCTTTTTGCTAAAGTTGAAAACATACTTGTAAGCTGTGAAGGGTGCAGGCTATCCTTTGAAGCAGCCTTGCTGTCATGATTAAGTGAGGATTAGAGCCTGGTGACTTCATTCTTGTGAGGGCCATTTGGGCAAATGTCTGAACTCTGGTAGAGTCCTGATGACTTCACTGAGACCACATGTCTCTTCAGAAGATAGCTAATGGACCAGGAAATAGATATTTTAAATAATTTACAAAATTCTGTGTAGCATTGCATTTTTTTCAGGTACTGTACATGCTTTCTGGTTTTGTGACTGTTGCATGTTCACAATATATTTTTATTTTTTTACTTAGAGTTGTTTGTTGGGGTGGGGGAAAGGATCTCTGAAAATAAAATAAATATGTAATGTAAAAGATAAAATAGGATTTATAGAAAATACTTGTGGTTGCACAAAACTTCAAGATGAAAACCAGGAGAAATTTTTTTTTCCTTTAAATCTTTGAGATGCTTCTTGTGTTACAGCAATATGGAGTAAAAAGTCCCTTGGATGTCTGAGTTAGATATGTGGGTCTCATTAGCATCAAGACTAAATGGTTGGTTTCTCAAGTCCTATATGACATGCTAATTGAACTGTTTATCTAGTTTAAAGTAGCAACAAGTTTTGCATGATGTACAGCTGTATTCTGCCTTTGTCCCTGTAAAGTCAAAGATGGCTGCTGGATACTTGCAGCAACTGGCTGCTGTGTATTTGGGTTAAGTTATCAAGCAGGCAGCTTTTTTTTTTTTTTAAATCTGTCTCCTTTACTTTGATTTTTTAAAAACCATATTTTTAACGAAGTGTAGCTACACACAACAATGGACCAGCTCATTATATTCTCTTTGAAAGCTGGTCTTAAGTTTGTGATTGCATTCTCAGCATGACAGCATGTATTTAATGCTGGTGGGCACTGCAGAAGTCATATCAACAGGCCATATGGCTTTCCTAATGAGCACTTTTAAAATCCTAAATTCTGGAGGAAACCCGTGTAATCTGTGTGCATTAATTTGGTGTGAATTTGGCTTTGAATCAGGGAGGTTGGGGAAGAGGGGGGAAAGGTAAGCAGAATGGAGAAAACTTAAAAACAAAGAAACAAACAGAGCCCTAGGGAGACTTTGAACAGAATTGTGATGATGGGTGTGATGCCCTGACCGATTTATTGACAAAACCATTTGTCATTCAGCAACTATAGAGCAGACTTGGGACCTCTTCCTGGCATGCTGCCTGGCTCTGGGTGCTCAGTGCTGGTGCAAACATGGGAATGGGATCTTGCTCTCAAGGGAAAAATAAACATGGATTTTTTTTGTGTGTCAGGATGCTTCAATGAGAACTGGCCTTACCATGGTAAGAGTTTCTGTTCAAATGCGACACATGAATGCTGGCTGTTGTGTTCCTGTGTCAGGTCCTGTTTGTTTTGAGAGAGTGCTCAGTTCTTGTCTGTTTTGAGGAGGAAGGAGGAGGAGGAAGAGAAGGGCAATATTGGGAGAGGCCCTTAAAGTCAGTGCTGGGCCAAACGGACCAAGGTGCAGTTCACCTGGCTTCCCCCCAGGTCTGTGTGCAGAGTGTGGGGCACAGGAAACAGTAACATCTCTGTGGAGTCTGTAGTAGCTCCACTGAGGCTGTACATCTCTGTGCTCAAGTAACAGATGCAGAAATCATAAAAAATATGTAGAAATATATATATATATAAAAATCTGAAATTTCACCAGAATACTAGATATTTTAGTGATTATCAGAGGTGAAAGTATGAATTAATTTCCAAATGGATTTGGGTATGTTTTCTAACAAATAGCTAATTCCTGATGAACCTCTCTATTTGAAACCCAACTAATTGTAGTTTTTTGGCTGCTGCCTGATCACTCATTCTGGAATTCCTTCTGTGACCAGAGACTTGCCTGGGAATATGAGTCAACTGCAATGGAGAAATCGACATTCAGCGGTTCACTTGGTAAATTACAGGCTGTGCTCCTAATTATAGACAGACTTGTGGGAACATAATCATACAATTCCCTGATGTATATCTGGGTTTCTATGTCCAGATTTTGAAAGCTAGAGGGTAAGATGTTGGGTTTTCTTTAACATTGAATTAGGAAGTGAAAGCCAGAGACCTGGGGCCTCATGACTCAATACATGCTGTGCTAATAAAATAATGAAAGCTTGCTTTGAAGTAAAGCAGGAAAATCTGCCTTCCCTATAAACATCAACCTGAGCATCAGGAGTTGTTTAATTCTTGAATCTTACTTCTTGTCACACGGCAAGACTCCCTGGAGGATATCCCCACTGCAGTAAAGGGTAATCACAGAAGACAGCTACTACCCTGAAATAACCTGGTGAAGGTTCCCATTGCCAGGAAGCAGCAATGGCAACACAGAGGGAAGGCTGAACTGTGTCAGTGTTTCATTGATGTAATGGATGACCTCCTGCTTAATAAATATCTGAAATCAAAACATGCCATTTTATACCAGTAGGTTTTGGTAAAACATCACTCACTTTTCTACTGTAATGCAGCATGTAAGCCTGCTTCTCAGCAGCAGAAGTGCAGACATGCCACTCTGTGTAACCTGTTTTTATTTTGCTGTTGGAGCTGAATCCTCTTAGAACTGCAGTCAAGGAGCAAGTTGTGCTGCAGCCCCCTCTCAAGGGGACACCACATCAGTGTATCCTCTCACATGAGCTAGAGATTTGCCTCTCATTCCTCTCTTTCTGACATAATTTTATCCAGTGGGACAATGAGGCTGATTCTACTTTCCCTCAACAAACTTTTTTTTCCCTGCCTTTGGGCAGCAGAGTTTAATCTTAGGGGAAATGGCAGCCATGGGCATGACTTGTGCTGACACTGGCTGTGTGAGGACAGCTGCCAGAAAAGTGTCACAGCTCTCATAATCTACCCTTGCACCATTGTCTGTTCTCTTAAAAGACAAGAATAGTCAGATTGCAGCTTCCCTGCTAGTGATCAGCGATAAACTTCTGGCATATCTTGTCTTGGGGCACTGACATCTTTTAGACTTTTTTGCCCAAGTCAGCTTGCAGCACCCAGCTGGTATTGAGATCTGGTGGGATAACAACATGTATCCAGTTTCTTGCCTTTAAATTTTCTTGCTCATTCTTACCATCACATTAGCAAAGGCAAGAATCCATGGATTGGTAGAGACCCAGAACTGCTGGGGGCATTAAGCATTTTGTGGAAAGGTAGAAAAATTAGATGCTTTCTCTTAGGACAAAATACTATTACATGGTAGGAAAAAATCTAGGGGGTTAAAATACTAATGAAATGTTGCTCCTATTAGTGTTGAAACTGTTGAAAGGCTACATGTTAGTAATGACAGTGTTTCCTTTAGTCTTGTCTGCGCAGCCAGAATCCGCTGGTAGTCCTGGGAGGTTATAAGCAGATTCCCCAGATTTGCTTTTGTAGCACTGCTGCTCAGGTTATTAACTTCATTTTGCTCCATGTCTTGTCAGGGTGTTTTGTTTGGGGTCACATCTGATGAGCTAGCAGATGTTTGGTGTGCTCTTCCTGAGTTATGAAATTCTAATGAAAAGGTTTGGGTATCGATCTAGAACTTTCCTTTTTGGTAGCTTAAGAAGAATTGCTATGTAAAGCAAACTGGCCATCACATGTTTGTTTATTACATGTGCATGCACACACGTGTATAAAATTCAGGTATCTGCTTGCCAGGCTTCTGCTGCAGGGCAGAGCTATCTCAGCAAACAATGCTTTTTGCAGTCTTGAAACTAATTTTTATTGCGGTGATATTTCCCCTTGCTCAGTGATATACTTAAAAGGGGTTTTAATTCCAAGAATTATACTGTATTCAAAGGAAGGGAAATGACAACATTATTAATCTTTTTCCTTGCTTCCTCAGATAAAAACTTCTGTTTTTCTGTCTGAGTTTTATACATCCAGAAAGAAAGAAACTCCTGTCACTGTCATCAATCTGCTGGCAAAATTTGCTGTGATATATTACTGCAGCACAGGTCAGTTCAATGTAAGTACTGAAGTTCAGGAAGTTTTACCTTTGCACTGAGTAGAATTTGATGCACTTTTGTAAATCCCTTAAAAAGATGCTGAATTTATTTCTCAAGATTGCTTCTTCTCTTTCTCTTTCCTTCTCTTTAAGTTGAATGGCCAAAGTGCCTATGGCTTTAAGTGTTTAGCTTGTATGCATCCAGGTGCTAGGGAAGGAAAAGCTTAGTACAGATTGGTACAATGGGATTTAATTTTCTTTCCGACTTTTTAACTGCTAATCGAGTTAGTAATGGTAATTGCTCCTGCTAAAAGTGATAACAATTAAACCAAGAGGAATTCCTGTAAGAACTATTAGCAGACTTTTCTTGAGGACAGATGCTTAGGTAACAATTACATATTTTCTATGCTTTTATTCAATTTCCTCAAGTAAGTAGCGAATAATTTTAAATTGTATTATCATCTAATTCCAAGGCTTTTAGATAAATTAATAGCATTATTATTATTATTTTCAAAAGAGGATAATTCTGTTTAGTTTACATCTTCCTTTCATCTTACATCACTTATAGTGTTATTTCAAAGATTAGCAGACAGAATTTTACCATAAACTTCAGTTTATTTTTCCATTGTGAAGAAGTCTATTTCCTGGAGTTGCAATGTAAGAGGAAAACCCGCAGAGGGCACTGTATTGTCTTGGATGATTTTGAAAGACCAGCATGAAGGAGGATGTGGGATTTTCTAGTTTCTACATTTTCGGAAAAAATTCCAATCAGAAATTTTTTTTTTTCTTATATGTAGTGATAAGTGGACTTGCAGATTGGACAAAGGGATTACAACCTCTGTTTCTTATATCTTTGAGATGAAAGGGTATAAACCAGAAATAGCACACCATGTTTTCAATGTAACTCTTGCTTTCACCTTCCTTACTTCACCAATGATTGAACATTTCATCTATGCAAGTGCTCGGGAAATTAATGCTATAAATTAATAGGGTAGATCCTGAAACTTCCCTGTCTCACATGGGAGATCTGAAAAACACTAATACCAAGTGTGCAGAATTCACTTCCATCAATCTAAAGTAGGGCTCAGATTTCAGATATGAGCTTTTCCTCCCCATCAGGAAGACAGTACAAAACAGCTCTTCTGTGGAAAGTGATTCACAAATAGGGCTACAAAACAGACCTCAAGATTGGCCCTCATTAAAAAGTGATGCTTTCTAGAGAAGAGTGAACAATGACAAAGACCTCCACAGCCTGTGAAGCGCTCAGCTGAAAAATCCAGATGCCTTGATTTTTATCTTTGGTCTTCTAGTTTTTAATATATCGAACAATCTATCTTCTAGTTCTTTAATTGGGGGATATTGTGTGATATGCAACATAGGTATTCCAGAGGCTCTATATCTGGCCAGTATTTCCACTGCAGTTTAGCAGGATTTTTTCTATCTGTAAAATCAGGCAGAGGTAGTGCCCTACAGACAAAAATACCCTGTAAACTGAGAAGAGCAAAGCAATTTTTGTTCAGATCTTAATTTAAAAGGGGTTACAAACAATCTCCACCTTTCAGGCTTGTGGCCAAACTTTTATCCTTTGCTTCTTAGCCCTAATCTGACAATCCTTCCTAGTGTGCAGAAGAAAAGCTGATAGTTGCCATGTGATCAGACTTTCCTGCAACTCAGCGTTTAAAAAATGCTACTGTACTTTTGTATTTCCATCAAGGGGACTCAAGACAGCCAAACAGATTCCTGTTCCTTGATAAAGTAGAACTATTCAACAATCAAGGAAATGGATTTGGCAGAGGATAGCTCCTGTTCAAGTTGTCTAAGGATCGTTGGGCTAGCACTTCCTGGTGAAGGGGAATTTGCTTTTCTGACTGGACCTGCAAGCTGGCACCCAAAAATTGTATTAGAATACATGATAATCATTGCACAGCAGAGATGTGGGATCCACATGTATCTGAATACTTTTACTGACCAATAAGGATACAAAGTGTGTAGTTCGGTTCCCTGTTTCCATGCCCACTGGGACCTGTATTGGGACTTCAGTGGTTTCCTTAGCATTGCATGGCTAGACCTCTTGGAGCAGGGGGTAATTGTCAGAAAAATCAGATCTGAAAAACTGAAAAATCAATTTTTGCCTGTGATGCAAAATGATGTTATCTACTTGTTTGTCTTGATCTGTAGAATGAAGTTAGAGCAAGCTATAAAGTCATAGGAAAAGTTGAAAGTCCTGGCAGTACCCAAATGTCCTTTCGACATTGTAGAAGAAACAGGTATGGCAGCAAAGAAAATGCAAAAAATCCTCTATTTATTTATTCCTGCCTGTGGATCCTGTCTCCTTGGTGCCTGCCTTATGTCTCTGAGTTCCTCCTAGGTATTGTGAGAGGGAAAGGTATTAGCAGCTCTGCACAATGCTGACTAAAATCTCTGCACAACTTTATATTCTCTCTGCAGAAGAGCACATTTAATTCCCATCCTGTAGAAGGCTAGGCAAGGTAATACTAAAGCACTTGGAGGAGACACGTTTGTTCAGATCACTTGGAACCAGGGCTTTCAATAGCTCTTTCTTGACGGTTGCCTGAAAGTAATTATTCTCTGAGAGCTGAATGGCAATAACGTGTTTTGGCAATAATGGTTTTGCCTTGTGCTAAGTCCGGAGAGCACGTCACCCTGATAGCAGGGTGAGTGGGGAGTTGATAAAAAAAATTAATCTATCAGTTGCTGTGGTCCACTATCCTGAGTGACAAAGACAGCACAGATATTAAAGATTAACTGGACAGTCTGTACTGCTCTTGTCCCTCTCAAATCAAGGTTCAGGTGTACTCCTGTTTTTGTACATTCTTTCCCTTGAACTAGGAGTTCTGGATACACAATGTGGTTAAAGTGGAGATACACAGGCAAGTTTTAAGACCATCGGACTCACTTGAAAAGAAAGTACTTGCATTTCTTCTAAAACTGCTCTTGCAAACTTTATAATTAAACTTTCCTACACCAAAGAAACAGGGTTATAGGTAGCCTATGCCAGTGTCCCAGATCTAGTAGCACTTGTGGACCCTGTAAACCTTAGCACAAGTCTCTGCTTGCTCACCTCTTCCCTGAGGTTGCACTCCAGGTCAATGGCAGTCAGCAGCTGTTTGGCATGGACAGCCTCTCTGCAGTGTTCTTATCTGAATGTAGTAACAGGAAAGGACAGAGCCATTTGCCATAGGTCTCTCTAAAAATAATCACATATAAAAATGATTTAACTTGCTAATGAGCAGCTGTCTCTGGGTGCACCACAGTGGCTTTATTAATAAAGTCCACAATACTGTAGATTGGATTACATCAAGGATGAACTCTTTGTCCAAATGAAACTGTCCAGAAAGGTATGAGCGGGATATAATCTCTTCGATCCAAAGTAGGGCATGTCACTATCATGTACAACTCTTAACCATAATAAAGCATGCCAGAGAATCTGCAGTGATCATGAATACTCTGGGTTGCTGATCTTGTCTGAGACACCAAAGTCCATGAAATCAGAACACTCTGAGTTGTTCCCATGCTGTTCCTGTTTGGCACCTAATATGGGAATTAGGAAGCAAGATTACTGACCTTTCCTCTTCTAAAAATTTTGTTTTGTTTTGTTTTAAATTTTAGGCCCTTAAAAAACATATATGAATCTGTGGCCTGAAGACAATTTCTTTCACGTAGTTATAAACCTCTGCAAATAGGCTTCTCTACTGAACTAGCTGACAGATTCATAACTGTAGTACTGCAAATAATGCTCCTAATAAGTAGGAATGGAGCTGCTGTGCATCCATTGTTATGTATATGTAAAAGCAAAAACCAGTTATTGTCTGTTTGGGTGTATTGATTTATGTAGCTGACTACATGGCAATTTAAAGCAGATTAGAGGAAGGCGAACATGTTTGTCTCTTCTGTGCTGATTCATGTGGGAGGCTTTCTCAGCAAACAGTAATTATTATTTCACTGAAAAGGCTTTTAATATAGTAAATTTCACCTAGTGACAATATAATGTGGCTCTTTGAAATAGCAAACTGTACAGAAACCTGCTGGGAATATCAATAGCATAGCACAAATTAGAGGCGCATGCAGTAGTTCATCAACTACTTTTCTGCTAACTGACATATAAAGAAATGTAGAGCAACCAAATTCTTTAAGACTGGTTTTCTGTGTTCTGTTTGCATGCATCTTCCTCAGCTTTCCCTTAAACCAGCTGAGTGTGTAACCAGCAATCACATTTTCTTCTAGGAACAGGAAAAATACTGAGCTTGTTGCAATCTTGGTTTAAATATTACTTTATCTCTCTGAGCTTTGGCTCATTTAGTCTTGTCTGAGGCTAGAATTACAACTTGAAATCTTTATCTTTAATTGCACACTTCTGAGTCCCCTCCTTGTGTGTTTGCTTGTTCTGCTACTCCAAATGCTTTAACGATAATCATATCTGGAGAGTATAGAAATAAACTGTATTTATACAATATTTTTGTTTAGTTCAGCTAGGACTGATTCAACAAAAATATTCACATTTTATTTTACTGAATAGTTTCAAGTTGATATGGTGACAGCTTCCCTTTCAGTCCTTCCATGCTTTCTGTTGTTTGGAATGTGCTTTATAAAACACTGTGCGTAGGCTGATGCCGGCATGGATGGTGCTGGCATGATCATTGAGACAAAACTAGGAGACACTGGAATTTCATTTTCAACCAGAAAAATAGAACCAAGTAAAACTTAATTTTCTAGAAGTTTTATTCACTGTTTTAAAACAAGCATTCTATTAAGGATTTTAGTTCTTGTCATGGGTCTTGAAATCAAGCCACTTGAATAAATTTCCTTATAATTGAAATCATTGAAATTTTAATTACTCCATTTTTTGAGGATAAGTGCCTCAGTTTGAAGATTGCAAATCATCTCAAATAATAACTCTTTAAAGCCATTTATGTTGTGGCTGTAGTGTTTCTAGGGACTAAAATGAAGCAGTCTGATCTATGACGTATAAATATCTAGGACGGTATTATATTTATTATACATAAATGAAACAAGGAGTGGTACTTAAGACATTACCAGTGTGTTGTGAAGAGAACTGGGCAGAGTCTGATGCAGCTCAGAAACTGGTGAAGTGGCAAGCCTAGCAACAAAGATGACTTGCTGGGACAGGGGACAGGAGCAGACTTGCCTGCAGGTCTTGTCTCTGTATTTTCTTCCAAGTTGTATTCCATCTGCTAGTAGAAGTGTATATATACCAGATCCAGCAGAAAGGTCTCGCCAACTTGATCTCTTATCAGACTTCTGTTTCCAAATGCCTACCACAGATTGCTACTGCTGTATTTACAAAGCAGTGACAATCTAGGTGGGACTAGTAACTGGTGCATCTGATGTTTTACTGTGGATAAAAAGTTGCTACATTCTATTTCCTAGCATATGACATCCTGTAGGTTTTATATTCATAAAATACAGAAAAGAGAAACCCTCTGTCTTGGAGACTTGTAGCTTTGGTGGTTTGTTTATTTTTTTTTTAAACTTTAGGAGGTGAGAAGCAGCAGATGCTTTTGCATGCAATTTTCTTTCTCTTTTCAATGTGTTCAATGTCTTTTATTCTGAAGGATATTGAATTGTAAGTCCAATCAGCTGGACAGTGTCAGAACTTTTGAAAGATTCAGTTGTCTAACATCATTTAATCCATGGTGGCATATGTAACTCTTAGCTTTTACTGGCCCTTGGGTAAAACTTTCTATCAGGGTAAACAGAATCTCTGTGTAGTTTATCATGAATACTATTACATTTCCTGATGCTTAGAAGTCTTTTCATTGGAGAGAAAAGAATTTTGTCTTACATTGAAATACATGTTGAAAAAAGAACTTAAAGTGGTGATCTTGGGACCTGCACCAAGAGTAGCTTTATAAATAAGTATTCCAGGGTGGAAGTAACAGTAAGAAAAGATCTACTGAGAATGGGCTTCTTCACTGATATTTTCTGCCCTAAGTCCTATTGCTAGGGAGATGCCAGTTTTTTTGAGAAGACAAAAAGTCTGGTACTTTATTCATTACAGCTGTATATTAATAGCTATTTAGTAATTTTCTCTATACTATAATGTAAAAGAATCCATTCAGGACTGTAGTTTGCTTTTGCATTTCTGTTGTGCATTAAATGAAAATTAACTAAATCTTTTTTGGCTACGATAAGGTCCAAGCTGGCTCATATTATTAAGAAATCTTTTCACTGTAGACTGAGTGTGACTAGGTAGGGGGTAGGAAGATCCTCACTAATATCAAAACTTTTCAAAACCACACAAAATGTTAGGCTGTTTGTTTACCTTCCTTCTTCTCTTCCTTTCTGTGCCTGCATTTTAAAAAAACCAAGGTGTTCCTGAGGTCTATGTATCACTTGGCTTTCCATGCTATACCCAAAATTATTCAAGATTGACAACATCCATATGAATTTCCGGTAACCTTTCCACCTCCAAGAAAGATTAAAGAATTTATCAGAACTTCAGATTCAGGAGGAAAGTTTTTTTCTGAAACCATTTAGGTCTGATCAGAAGAGTGTGACACTTGTATCATTTTATTTAAAAAAAAGAAAAAAAACCCATGAGGAATGACTAGGACAGATATTAAACCCCAGAGTTTTATGGACAGTGAGAGCTGTCTAAAACCCTCTTTTTTTCTTTTACTATTTTTTTTCCTGTCCCCTGCCCAGTGTTTCTGCTATGATATTAAAAGCAAGTTCAGAGGCTGTGTTATATATTCTTAGAAGGTACTGACATTAAATACTTATTCCGATATCTGCTTTTTAGCTCAGTTTATAATCAGAATAGGGAAGCTAACACCATTTATCTGTAATTGCTCAGTAGACACCAGCAAGTTCTCTGTGGTCAGGCATTTCTCTCTGGCTGTACTTAAGAAACTCTTTTTCACCTTGTTCAGTTTGCGAAAAATTCCACAGAAACCATAATATAAGCGTAGCAATCAGCATGCCCAACACCTAAGTAAGTCTTTCTTGTTCACTTCCCAGTAAACTACAATTGCTCTATATGTAACAATTTTGAGGGACAATTTTTAGCTCAGCTGAAGCATTCTCTCAATTTTATGCCATACCCCTAGTTATAACCTTTGGTTACCTCTAAATAATATCTTCATTCCACTGCTACTGTAATGGATTGAACTAATGAGTCATGGCAGAAGAGAGCCCAAACTGGAGCTGGAATTCATTTGCCCTGTGAAAAATGAGGATTTGGCCAGTGGTGTGGTAATTATAACATCTCCTCGAGCTTTGAGTAGCTGTGGACAGGCATGTTTTATACTGCCTAGAAGGCAGCGACTTGGTGCATCAGTCTTTTCTGATGGAGCATTGGAACTCATTTTTCTTAGGTGTTTTTTCTCCAGCTGGGCATTGTATGTATGAAAGTGAGATCAGTCTGGTTGGATAATAGTTCTCAATGCTGAAATATTTTGTGCTTGCTATACATTAGTAACAGTGTAATATAGCCCACTCCTATATAAATGGTGATGGGAGTCCAGCAGCCTAACTAAAGAAGGGAGACAGAGACACTCAAAGCAGTTTACAAAATTTTTCATTTGGTCTTTCCATATTTTCAACGTGTTGTCACATTTGCTCAAGTTTTGACAAATGCTGAAGTCTTAAACATTGAGCTCATTCTAGATATCTCCCTCTCCATCCTTCCTCTCATGGAAGAGAGGAAATTTTTTATGTCAGGGCAAGGAAGTTTTATATTTTCCCTCAAAAATGGAGATTTTGTTGTAAGGTGTCCTCTGTTCTGTAGTTGTTCCAAGCTCCAATGAAAAGAAATTTTCTACTTCAGAGAAGGTATTGTATCAAAAATTCTTCTTACTTAGTGTGCACTCCAGGGAGTTCCTAATGCACAGTCACAATATGAATTGCACCTATTAGTCCGCAATTTTGCCAAATTACTTCAGTTACAAATCTGACTTCAAGCAATCTTGTGGGATTCCATAACCCAAACAAATAAAACCAGTTAGGAATTTAATTTTTTAAAAAATTTTTTTCTGGTGAAGTGCAACTTAAAAGTAAATAGAATAAAATGTGATGTTTGTTTTAGGTTTGAATTAATTGAATGACAGGAAAAAGAGAGCTTTTTTCCCCCACCCCAAACATTTCAAATATAAATGCTGAAACAATGCTCTACAGTATTTTTCAAGCTTATAACGATCTCTACTAGGGCTAAAATGTAGCTAGTGACATAAATAATGCAGGCTGTATAAATGCCGTGTATGATTTGTGCTTTAAGGAAGACAAAACTCAGCTTTGTCAGGGGTTGATTTTGAACAAAAGGTTCCAGCAAGCTGTAATTTTAAAAATATTAAATATCTGATATTATTCTTGTGTAAACATAGAGATTCAGTGCTAACAATTGTAAGCTGATATAAAAACTTGTTCAGGGAAAAAGTCAGGTTTTGTGACAGATCCCTGGTCAATACTTCAGTGTCATTTTCTGAATGCTCAGGGCGGCTGCTGTGATTGCAATTCACACAGCCCTGGTCTTTCTCTCCCAAACAGCAGTAATAGGAGAAAGGGTGGGTGCTCACAGCAAGGAACAATTAGCAGAGTGGCTCTGGGCCAGGCTAACTTAAACAAATCCAATACTTGTCTGTGACCTACTGCAGCACTGAGTTATCCTTCAGTAATTTTCCTTGCATTCTGACTTCCATCAATACCACCTTACAGCAGTAAGGCCAGCTCCTCTATGTGTACCTTGTCGGTCTGAACTCTTTTTCTGGCTGCAAACTATTCTCATCTGTTTGTAACTGCCACACTACACGGGCTGTATTTTGGGATAGTAAAGGTCAAGAAGAAAGGACTTTGTGAGGGGCAAATAATACTTAAAAGTTGACATACCGACAAAATCGATGTTCCTTGCTTACATGTACTAACAGATATACATCCATATGATAAAAAAGAGAATTTCTTGATTTAATTTTTGCTGTGATGGGGCACCAAGGCAGACAAAACTTTGCAGTGGACCTACCTAGACAGTCTGCTAAGTGAGGTCCCCAGAATGCCCAAAGAGCTTCAAAGTATAGCTTTCTAAAACATTATGTTAGAATTAAACTCAGGGATTTAATGCTTAAACTGAAAAATCCAAAAAACCCAGAGATCATGGAACAAGAGATAGAGCTTATCCATGGCTCGCCAGCCCAATGTCCTTGCAGTGAGTCTATGTAATAAAGCTTTGTATTATCTGACTAAAAATTTTGGTGCCAGCAAACTCTGCTCAGTTCCTGTTAGTCCCTAGAAAAGGTCTACCCTGAGAAGCTCTTTCTTCCTTGTGTCTTTCTGTATTTCTGCTTGGGCCTCTGTCCCCCTTCCCTGCCCCACACAGCACTGTGCACTCCCTGGGTCCTGTCTGCCCCTTCCTCCAGAGTGCTTCACTGGTCCTGGCTCCTTCCCAGAGCCAGAGGACCATGTAGCTCACTGAGACCATGTGAATACAGCAAATAACTTGCACCAGCCTGTTATGGAATGATCTCTGCTATTCCAGATGGAGGGAAAAAACCCTTTTACTTTTTAACACTCTGCCAATAAAATTCCGATGGTAAATTCCAGAAAGGACCATGTGGTTCTACCTCTTGCAGAATGTACTAGTTTGGGTTTTACATGTGTATATACATATCTGCTGAGTTAAGCTCTCTCTCGTACAAATTTTAGTTGTCCCTGTCCAGGCAGCATACACTAGCTTTTCATCTTCCACTGAAGCTTTTTTGTTTTACTTCTGAAATTATGTAACCGCAAAGAACTGTTGGAATATTTATGGATATTTCCTTCATTTCTGCTAAGGATTGAATTGAGTATTTGCACTGAATATTTTATGTTTAGCCATTTCTTTTTGCTATAAATTCTTGGTTGTTTCTTATCTGAAAGAAGATGAAAAATAAGCTCTGCAATCTGGGTAACATGATGATGATGAAGAGCTTAAATTCAGATTCAGCTATGAAGTACAGAGAAATGTGGTAAATTTCATTTTCTTTGTTATAATTCAGTAGCTATTAGAAAGTAGAATTTAAATTATAGTTAATTAATACAACTGGGAGAATCCTAATAATGAAATTGGAGAAAAGCCTTATTTTATGCTGAAGTGGTACTGCTTGCAAATAAACTGGTGTTTAATCAAGTGATCTGTGTTAGACCTCAGTCTTTTCTGCTGCTATTTCTGATGTTTTGTCGAATTCATAGTTGATGCTTCTGAGATGATGAGACAACTTACAGAAACACTGGGAAAATACTAAACTTTGTAAACTGATTTCTCATCATCAGATGGAAAACTAGCTAAGTGGAAATTTATACCATAAAGCTTCAAGTGGATTCAGAGAATGTTTAACATGTATTTGCAATTAAGCTAGGAGTTATTTACTTGAGACCGCTATTGGGTAATTGATGGCTCTTTCATGAGAGGTAAGATGACAGCATAGGTACTCTATAAATCACTAAAATTAATGTTTGTCTTGCACTATTATAATAGCACCGTTCTTGATTAAATCGTCTGGGCTCTGTTCTTGCTCCCAGAGAAATCTTGGTGCTGATGTTGGCGAGGCTGTCAGCATCTCATTCACTGAACAAACAACCTGGCTACTCCCAAAGGTTTGCAGCTCTTACAATGAAAATAGCCCTTTCAACATAAATCAATATCCCAAAGTCATGGAAAGTCTGTAGCAAGGCAAATAAATAGTCTCACTAGAATATCCTTAGGTCCTCTTTAAACATTTTCTGCAATCACTGCAGTGCTAGAAACGTTAGCAGCTTCAGAAATAAATGGGATAGTAAGTGGTTCAGTTAATGTAGCTATCTAATTAGGTTGGGTGTAAAAGCATGCTTTAATCTCCCTACCTACCTATCTGTTGGAAGAACAGCAGCTAATAAAATGATGCAAGTTTCTTTTTCAGGAGGAAAGCCCATCCTTTCCTGGAAAAATCCTGGAAAAAGCAAGTACTCATAGGTGTGTGGGTGGGGAACAAACAGTATTCAAAGCACAAGTTATATAAAATGGGATAATTTAATTTGCACGAAAGTATGGATATTCACAGTAGAATAGCTGAGCTTTAAGTATGTTTTGACATCACTCCCCCCCCCACTTCCACCACCCCCCCGCCCCCCCAATTTCTGACGTTGTTGGGCACTTCATCCTTGTTATACAGACCAATGTGATTTAATGCGAGTTAGTATCTCAGGGACAAAAAAACAACCCATGACACATTTTGGCCCTGCTTTAAGCAAGGAAGTGAACTAAACCCATAGAGCTCCCTTCTAAAATACATTTTTCTATAAGAAAAGATCATGGCTTGCCAAAGGTTTTCCCTGCTGGAATTTAACAGGAATTGAATATTATCAGGACTTACATTTTGCAGGGAAGTATTCAAATATTCTTCCATTTTGATTTTTTGTAAGATGTACAGGAAGCCAGAATATCAACTGCCAGGGTATTTCATCAGTGCAGAGAGGTATACACTGAGTCTGGAGAACTGGGTGAAAGCAAATATCTGCGCATGTGATCAACTGAGTAACAATGAAAATCAGGGAAACAGGGGCTCATTGTCAAACCAGAACCTTATCTAATAGTAAAGTCATTGTGAAATCTTTTCTGTTACACATTTAAAATTGTTCTTTCAATCAATCACCCCTGAAAATGATTTAGGAGTTCTATAAGCTGCTGCAGCCCTCCTGAGTACTCTCTTCTGGCTGCATTGCATCCTGACTCCCTGCCTTTATAGGACTCACAGTGATAATTTCTTATAGCTAGGCCAAATCTTAAAGTAGACTAAAGTTAACATATACATGATAAGCTTAGTAAACCATGCCCAAAGTCTTGTGACAATATAAACCATGTTTACTTATGGCGGGGAAAGCTCTACTGCCTTTTTCTGAACTAAATCCTCTCCTCTCCCTCTTCTCTCAGTGGTTTCTCCCTCTCATCTTACTGGAAAAGAGTTTTTACCATGCAAGAATATATTTAGAAATTACTATACAAAACATCGCTGCTTATAATTTTCTCTGTTTCCTTTTGACAGTGCTTAATGAAGGCCTGACCAGTAGCTGATTAGGCTGTAAATGTGTCTTCTAATTGTAAATATGTGCCTAGTGAGGAAATGAATTAGATTCCTGAGAGTACCCCTTCCTTTGACTGCTCATATTTGAGCTCTGGGCTTTAATGTAGCTGGAGATAGAAGCATTAATGATGACACCTGGATGCTCAGCATGCTCTTCATTGGCTTTTCCAAATGTATGTTTCTTTTGAATAGTAGCAATGACAATAATAACAATAATAATAATAATAATAATAATAATAATAATAATAATAATAATAGGTGTGGCCCCCTGATGCTTGCCCTCCTTGCAGGGATGACACTCTGGGAATCTTAGCTCAGGGTGGCACTTCCAGGCTGCCAGTTTTATTGCAGGAAACTCGGAAATGTTATGAAAAGCTGGGACAGATGGGATGGCAAGGAAGCAGGCAAGTGGGCTGGGAGCCAGAAATCTTGTCATTAATAAGAGTTGACTAAAGTGACTTGTCCTTGCAGAATTTTGCCAGATTGGCATTTTTTTGATGGAAATTTTTTAGTTATGTCTGTTGAGGAACAGTACTGCTTTTGAACAAAGAGCTCCTTCCCTGCCAGGCTGGATTTGTCACCTCACTTTCCCTACTTCTTGGAGTAGGGCTGCAGGGCCAGGGCAGGTTGCTTCAGTGGGGCAGCATGGTGTTCTCTGACGTGAACTCTTCAATCAAGGACACCCAGTACACTGGGATTCCAGTCCAGGGAACTGGGGTAGTAGCAGCATTTCCCGACTATAAAATCTGAAATGACTCTACTCAGTTCTTACCTAGACTAGTCTAGAGACAAACTAGTTTGTTGGTCCATTTTTTTGAGTCCATATTTTCTGATTTCACTCTAAAAATTCCTGTATTAAGTGAGGAGGTTTTAAGGAGTTTGTTTTTTTTTTTTTAACTACAATCTAACAGTACCCTTTGAGACTTCTGCTGTGTGTACACTGAAAGCTCCCTAGAAATGCCCATCTTGGTTTTCTTTCGCAAATACTTGAGAGGAATTGTATCTACAATTGTATCTACTCTCTATGACACTGTCACCACCATTAATGAAGCCACTGCTTAGCCTGTGGGGACTTGTATCCCATTTCTCAGAAAAGTTGCTTCTATTTATTTATCTATTTATTTATTTATTTGTAGCAGATCTAGTTATAGCAGCTGTCTTGCTTCCTTTGCCTTGCCTTTTAAGCATGGAATTTCGATTACATCCTTGTCACCTCTGAAGTATGAAAAGCCATTTACAGTATTGTTGACATGTCAATTATAATGCTTTCCCTTCTGCTCTTCAGAGAGACTACCAAAGGCAATTGTATTTGAGGCAGACCAATTTTTTTGATGATCACTTTTAATATAGGCAGATGAACAGTATTTTAGAATCAGCTTTATTGTTTGACCCCAGGGGAGAAAAGAACAATACACGTCATGGTGATTGAATATAACTAATCTTCATATACTTTGTCGTGGATTTTGTCTCTCCCTCCTTAATTTAATAAGCGCTTTGCATATTCATGTGAGGAAACTTACTGACAATATATTGGGTTCTGCAAATTTTCCAGCACAAATTAGTTTTTGTGCCATGGTTTACTTCAGACCATTTTCCAAGTTTTGTAATAGAAATTTGGGTTATTAACCAGATGAAAAAAAAAAAATCTATGTTTTCCAGTTTATTTGGTAATGCTTACTAACTGGTAGTAGCAAACTAACAGGTTGAAAAGTAAGATTTCCAAACTTTACTTGGGCAAAGCACAAGAGACCTAGGATGTTAGAAGAGTCTCTGCTGTTCATCTCTCTACTGTTTGTGCTCCAAAGGCCACAACAGGCTGTGCAGCCCACTGCCATGCCAAAGTGGGCTGCTTGTCCATATGGGCTCAGCTAGCGAACCCAGTATGTATCAGGAACATTGGATTTACTGCCCATACAGATCACCTGGGCCACACATTCACAGCAGGTTCCTGGGTCAGATTCTATTCCGGGGGATATGCGAATGGCTGAGATTGGTCATGAGGGGCAACTCTGACGTTTATAGGTTTTTTTAAGAGTCTTTTCTCTAATAGAGATTTTCTGCTCTAGTCCATGTTTTGATGTATATCTTAATCGTGTCTTAATCATGGGACAGAAAATCTGCGCTATTTGCTTTCCCACATAGTGCGACTGCTGCAGAACCTGAACTAACAGAGAAGGAAATCTTCAAGCTTAATAGTGAAATGGAAAACCTTGGAGAATACTTGTTGCTAATACAAGTAGTGCTACAGTAGAATGGGGTATTTGCTGCCTTCCAAATAATAGGAAAAAGTCAAATGAACAGTGATTGTCAGTAGACAATTCTCTGCTTGTTTTTCTTCAGAAAGATTGATTTTCTTCTGATGAATCAAAGAAAAAAAATCCAATATCTTCGCACTAACAACTAATAGAAAACAAGGAAGCAAGAAAATAAAGTTTCCAAACTTTATATCTCTTCAGGATCAAGGATCATTGAGTCATGCAAAGAGAAAATGAAGCAGCAGAATTTAGAAGTTCTCTAGAAGAAAAATAAAACCAAATAGTTTTACCTTCCTCCATTCACAAGGTAAACACACAAACACACACCACACACACACACACAGACTCTGCTGCTTCAGTGCAATTTCTTCATGAGAGCTGCTTGGTCTGGTACCATGAAAGAAAGCATCATTAGCTGCAGTGCTATGAAAGTTTTTCTGCGTATGGAAACATGCTTTAATAATGAGTAAATGTAGTATAAATTGGCTTAGTAGAATGATGCTTGTTGTAATTGAGACTGGGGGGCTGTATTGCTTTCCATGCAATAATGCCTTTTATACAGCTTATGTTAATTCCTCTGTGAACATTTGGCCTGTGTAAAAATGGGTGTTGCATTCTTTCTTTTTCACTGTAGCATGTTTTCATGTGGCTCTGCAGGTCTGGTCTATTCCTTGCATTACTGCTATGAGAAGTGCAGAGAGTAAGTTTAACATTTCTCCTGGCATCTTATGAGGGAGAGAGGGCTCCTTAACTGGATGACTTCATAAGATGCTGGTTCACAAAGGGCTATCTAGCCAGAAGTAATCCTGGTTTTTTGTATGTGTGAGGAGTGTCAGAACTGCATTTACAGTGTGGTACTTTTTGTTCTGCTTAGGCAGCTTCAGCTGGGTGGTGGGGGGAAGGTCCTCCCCATCATAGCCCCATGCTGATGGGTGGGCAGGGCTGTACAGGAGAGGAGAGCGAGTTTACTCAGGGCAGTCAGGCAAGCAGCCCCAGTGAGAGGCACTGACTGGCACTGGAAATCTGTAGCTGGAGAGTAGCCCAAAACCTGTCCTATGCCTGAGAGAGAGGACATCTCTACAGGGGCTGTTTATGGGCATGAGGAGTTTGTTGTGAATCAGGAAGAACTGAAAATTTTTGTGTTAAAAAGTGAAGAGCAGTGGAAAAAAGCACTGTGCAAGGACATGGTAGGAAAGGAAAAAGAGGTTTGTTCTCAGGTCATTTAATTTTAATCTGTCCCAGCAGGTCTATGTTTTCTTTCTTCAAGAGGTTACCTTGGTCTAGTTTCCCATATGTTTCATTCTAATGAAACTTGGCTTTGCAGATTGAAAGCCTTTGGTGCCTTTGGCTTTGAAGAGGTGAAGGAGTTCGAACCAGACGTACTGGACAGTTCAGGTCTTGTAATATATGGCAAGCAGAGGAGAAGAATATATCTATGTTCTGATATGTTCAGCAATTTAGTAATTCACTATTGAAAAATGAATGATAAAGTAGAAAAGCAGCATCTGGCAAAAAAGCCGAAACAGCCAAAATATCTAGCACCTTTCTGATTTTGTTCAAGTGTATGCTGGTGGGAAGATCTAAGACAGTCTTATTGCTTCAATTCAGAAAAATAAGAAGCAGCACAATGCAAGAGATCTCAGAGGGGGGGAAAACCATAGAAACAGAGCTTTGGCATATGTAATTTTTTTTGAAAGTTAAACATATCTAAACAGTAAAACTGGTATAGTCAGTGAACACAAAACCTGTCAGATTACAGAAATATCTTCCTGTAATCCTTCTATCCCAGGCAAAATAAGCAGGCCCAGCATCCAGTTTACATGTACCCCTCCTACAAAGTAAATTCCTCACTTAATTCTTGGGCTTCATAAATATGTAAGAGTGTGAATTGAAACAGAGAAGCACTGCCTCTGCAGAAAATATATGAATTTTTTTCAAGCTATGGCTATCATCCTTAGGACATTGTTTATGTCAGAGAGTTTGGGTATGTGCTGAGATTACTCAGCTGCTTTGTTTTCATGTTCTCATTCCATTTATAAGAAATTAATATCTTTCAAAATATTTATCTTCACAGATAATGTGTTTTTAAGTTGGAACTGATAAGCAAAGTAACTATTGGGAGTAATGCTGGAATCAGATTCACCAGATACTTCAATTTTACTGCCATGAACCCACATTTTAAACTTAGAACTTCCCTTCCTGGATCATACACATTAACTTCCATGTTCTTCTGCTTGAGACCAAAGCAAAATTTATCTTTTTATCAGAATTGTTTTGACTAATTTTGTTACCCATGGACATATATTTAATCTTTTAGTATGGCATGAAAAGGCATGTGAATGACTTTTTCTAAATACCTACTTTATTTTGCTTGAGTGCCTGTTGGGGCCTTTAGCTTTGCATTCGAATAAATGTTACAAAACTGGGTAGAATGTTGATGACACCGAACATTTTAGCTCCAGGGTTTGACACTCTAAATCTGGCTAAAATCTAAACTCTTTAATGTTTCTTTATCTGTACTGACAAAAAAAAAAATGTAGTGTGGGCTGAAATTCGAAATGCTCACTGAACTGCAGCAGCACAGTGATTTGCCTGCTTTAGCTCTGATCCTTTGTGTTTCCCGGCTGTTTAACTAAACCGGTTTTTGTCTCTTCTACAGCATTCTGCAGGATAGTGATTGAGAACCTTTTGGAGGAACTGTGTAACACAGCAGGAGGTTATTCAGATCCTATCTCTACTACTAATTTTTAAAGTCCTATGGTTACAATTAATGACAAGTTTTGGGAAGGCTGGTAGCTGCTTTGTAGTTTTTCCTTCTAGCAAGACCTGCAGTGTCAGGCACCACATGCCACTATCGTAATCACAGAGGCGTGCTGCTGCAGAGCTGCTCTTATCATGTTTCCTTTCTGAGCTCTCATTCTAATAAGGAAAGTGCCAAGTGTCAGATTTCTCTATTGTAAACTAATGATTTCTGATTTGACAAGCAGAGATCAAAGTCAAATATTTTTTAGGCAGCAAGGGAGTTCGATACCCTGCTTGTTTGACATTACTGAGGTGTTTTGCTGGGGGTGTTTCTGCATATTAAACAGTCTAATGTGAGAGGGTTTGGTGAAAATCTAAAGAAACATTTGTTTCTTTAGAATGGGTCTTGGGCTGGTCATGGGAAACAGGATAATTATGCCCAGCCCTAGAGAAGTGCTCTGAGCTCTTTGGGTAGGAAGTGCTGTGGTTAATGCAAAGATCAGCATTAGTCCCATTGGGGTTGCAGAGAAAAGCTACTCTTGTACAAAAAAATATTGAGGCTTGATCAGCACATGCCTCTGACTGCAAAGTGATGACTTGCCTTTGTTTTCTGGTATCAAGCCTTCTTCAGTCAGGTGGATAGAATTTAATATGTAAAACCAGGCAGTTTTAAACTAGCAAAATGGAATTCAGAACAGCAAAATCTATGTTCTTCTTTCTACAAACTGTGGCTTTTACCTGTAATAGATCTAGTGTAAAGACAGATGGATATGCAGTACAGATTTTCAGAGAATACAGCTTGGTAATAACAAACACTTTAAAACGCATTATCGTATTACTGTGCTAGGTTTTTGAAATGGAAGTTGGCGTCACAGAAGCCTTTGGTGTTTTGTAGCAACAAATTTGAAGAAAATTATAATAAACCAAGACCTTATAAAAATTGTGCTAGCAGAACTTAATTACTGGCAGAGGGCAGCAGGAAGAAAACTGACTGCCGGATGAATAGCTCCCCTAAAGGTTTTAATTTTTAATTATAGATTAAAGAAAGCCTTTGCCGGGTTCCCTAAGATCAATATGAAATACAGATCATTCATCCACTACAGTGCACTAGTGGCATAGTTATAAATATTCAAGAAGAAAATGAAAGTAATATAAACAGCCCTATTTTCAAGGACAATTACTTCAACTTGTAATTCTTTTATATGCTGAGGCATACTGCAGACTATTTGAAAACAGTGGCCGTGTTCCAAAGGTCTAGAAGTATGCAACAGAAAAAATAAGTAATTAGCAATTGCATTTATTCATCATGACTGAATTCTCCCCAAAGGTTCCTTCTGGCGAGCTTTTGCCCGGCAGGTGAGCGAGCTGCATCGTTACATAATGGCGTTTCCAGCATGCGGAGTGTCTGGCGCAGCCCAGGGAATGCAGTTCACTTCAGTGCAAGAGCATCACTCTTTTAGTCTGAACTATGGCATTTTATTGCTTTGCTTAATTTTTGCTCAAATTTAGTTGCTAAAATGTGGACCTTTATCTGCTCTGAAACTGTTATTCTGAATTTATTAAATTAACAATTAATGTATTGAATGATGTTTAACACAGCCAACAACCATGCTATTGTGTATGAAAGAATGGAATCAGATTAAACTTTAATTTAACAGACCTTTAATTCCTTTTGTTTTCTGAATAATGCTAAACCAGGTATGTCTATTTTAGTTTCATACTTAGGTGAGAGTCTTGAGTATTGCTTTTTTTTTTTTTTTAACTACCTGTTCTTTTGACAAGTGAGGTGGAGTTAATCTCCATCCACAATTTTCTGAAATAAAAGAGCTGTAATCAAGGGAGACAACCTGGTAAACTGGCTGCATGGTTGATGTGAGCTCTGTTAACACTGTCTCCATGAAGGTTTGCTCTTAACTCCCTGGTCCTGCAAGCTGGTTTACTTTGTTGTTCACAGGTTCGCAAAGATGCTGACATGGTAACTTCTGCTTTATGAAAGCTAAAGGGATGTAAAGTTACACTGATGGGACTGAGGAAGACGAGCAGGAGCTGTGTGCTGCAGATGCCAAAGATAATTAAGAGGCCTTCACCAAGCCTGGTTCTGAAGGTATCTAATTCACTATGTAATTGATTACTTGTAATTATGTTTATAAGACAAATTGACAAGACTACACCAATGTTCTTTCCATTACCCATCACTCTGTCAGTACTGCTGGTCAGTGTCATGGAAATACTGTCTTTATTCTGGTTTGTATGTCAGAATGCAATGTCAGAGACAGAAACAGGCTGATTGAGGCAGACTGTAGCTTTCAATAGTATTTTGGTTGAAAGAAACTTGTCACCTGTGTAAGGCTGCAGCAAAGAATAGCTTCTGGTGAGAAAGTCCTTGAATAAGATAGTCTTAAAATACACAAAAAGTCTTATGTGCTGATGTGTGGGAATGGTACTGTCTCCAGCTTGTGGAGCTGGCAGGGAGAAATCGCATGAGCAGTACATTTGGGATTACTGGCAGATAATTCATTCTCTCAGGTGCTCCTTTTGGTGCTCCTCTTCCAAAGCCTTTATTAAAGAAGGTAGAACCTATGAATCCAATGAAAGATAACAGCTGTATACCTATCCACAGGAAAGCCCGTAGACAAACATTGAGTAATGTTCCTTATGTTTTCCTGTGCAGCAACCTTAGTTGTAAAAATGTGAGAGATGCTTTGCACTCACTACCAACACTGGGAGCTGTGAAGGGGGAAATTTGCCCTGCAAAATCATTGAAGTCAGCTATTTTCACAGGTTTCTTGGTTTTGCTCTTTAGCTGTTAATATTCTTTGAGGGAGAATGTCTGGAATCCTTTATCTTCAAACAATGGGAATAAAAACCTGCAGAATAGTTCTGGCTTAGTAGCCACACATTGCGAACTCTTTCCCCCTTGCCTGCAGTTAGCAGAAGTAGGTATCCGGGTATCTGGGCTGTCGATTCTGCTTGTGGTGTTCTTCACTTGATGTTGCTGTCTAAAAGCACCAAAGGTCATGGGGTATATTTATCCCAGGTAGGAACTTGCAAGAAACCTTGGGATTATGTCAGCACTGGATGTCATAGAATAATGTTGTTGAAGGTTATTGGTGCAGGGGAAGAAGTGAAGTTAAAAGGTGAAACGCTAAGATGAAGCTGGCAGGAGCATCCTGGTCATCAGCCAAAGCATCAGACTGCAATAGATACAGACTGACATTTCAAGGGGAACAAGTTATCATGACTACAGCAATAGTCTCAAAAACTGTATTTAAAAGGAGCATAAAAATAATTATTTAAGGATTTTTTTTTATATAACCCTATAACTGTACACTTCTGAGAAAGTATTAAGTCAGTGAGGACAGCTTAAAAATAACATGCGACTGTACAGAGACTTCTGAGTTGAGTATTGCAACACTGCAAATCTGCATTTCCCAGGCTGCTGGGAGGGCTGCATGGAGCCCTGCTGTATGCTTTGCAATCCTTCTGGAGTTCACTTCCTGTAGTCAAATGGGCTTGCCAGAGCACTCTGTTATTAAGATTACTGTGACACATGCTACCTCTGGTTAAGCAGTGTTACTGCTTCTAATTCCAGTGCCCCCTGTGAACGGCCTTTCTGTCTTGATATGACTCATATTTTGTATGCATACCACTGTTGAGTATACATTATCCCAAATATTTTAGAACTTAATGTACTGTATCAATATTTTAAAGAGCTCGAATATTTTGAATGTCATAGTGAGAGAAGGCATAATTGGAAAATTAAGGCACAGGAGGCAGGAATTGGAAAAAGTTTGGGCTGTCTGCCCATTTTGGTCATAGATGTGCCATATGACCTTGGCCAGCTGTATAGGACCGCCTCAAGCTCAGACTCTTTCTTGTGCTGGGAGTAGTTCTGCATGACAAATATTATTTTATTTAAATTTAATATTAAACCCCAAACAAAACCACAAGTGCCGTAAGTATAATTATGTCCAAATTTACATGTATTTTTGTTGTAGTTATGTCTGTACTTGCTGATAGGAAGGCATAAGGCTTGAAGAAAAAGAAACAAGAAAAAAATTGCTCTGTAACAACTGTACTTGCTGTTCACAGCCTATAACCAGCCTGCTTAGGTTACATTAGTAAACTGTTACTCATAATTTGAGTTTGCATATTAAAATTTATTAAAAGATTATTTTCTTCCCTACAAACCCATTGGAAGCATCATGGACAGGGAGTGAAACAAAATTCAATCCTCTCTCCCTCTGCTTTGGAGCCTGAGTCCTCAAGTCTTTCTTCCTCTGCCCTCCTGGTTTAAGGATTAACCCTCTAAGGTGTGTTTTCCTTATGGCTCTTTTCAACAGCACTTCAGAGTCTTGCTTCCCTGGGCTGATACATTAGGACTAAATTGAACCCATTGTGTTAATGGAAATAATTTGAATATCACTGAGAGCACCCTTTGATTTCACTGGCATGCCATGGCTCATCCTTTAGTGAGAAACCAGAGCAGGTTATGCACCAGCAGACAGTTTGTCCTTTCAAGTAGTGAAAATGGTAAAAAGCAATAAAGCTTATTCTTGATCTTGAAGTTAAGGTATCAAAGTATGAACCTTCACAAAAGGCAGAGATATTAAGCAAAGTAAAAGTGGTAGGGATTTTGCACAAAGAACAGGAATGTATTTAAATGTTGAAGGGGAATTTAAGCTATCAGGGAATAATTACAAAAATTGGAGCTGGGTCAGCATGCAAGGATGGGTGTCCCTGACACTTACAACTAGCTCTATGAAATATCATCTCCTGAGGTCTTGTGGGCTGTATGCTCTCCCCCAAAAAGGAACCTTTTGTGCGAATTACTGGAATAAACCCGTGTAACATCTCTGATTTTGTGGAAGGTTTCCCATTCAGATAATTTCACTCCTATAGGACTTGAAGTCAGAGATTTCATAAAACTGCACAATAGAGGTATGTGAATTTAAAATTCTTGCAAAACTGAAGAAACATAGCAGTTGCCTTCATTATAAAGTAGCCTCAAAACTGTTTTTTAGAAAGCTTAAACCCTTGTGGTGTTCTCTAGAGTCATTCTGCTGTATCTGTTGATCACCTGAGAAGAGAAGCCAAATCTGAATTTCCTGTTGCATCTTCTACTAACAGACTTGATGTTCAGTCTTACTGTAAAAAAGGTCATCATACATTGGCCTGCATGGTCCTAGGAGAAAAAAAATTCTCTCTGAAGAATGCTAGAAGCAATCTTTAAAGAAGCTCAGAGTGTGTAGATTTTTTACTTAGGTCAGGGATTTTGAGATATAAAATTAAACTACAAAAGATCTCAAACCTTTGCAGTAACTTTTGTCAAGATTAAGCTGTCAAATGCAGTTTTATCCAGAGCTTTAAAAGAAAATATTAAAGATCTTACATATTTTCTGTAACTTGTTTTTTACCAAGTGTGGCAAGTATAGTAGCTACATGATGTATTCAACATGCAGTGCAAATATAAGTTTAAATAAGTAGATATCAGAAACTGTTTGAT
The DNA here is from genome assembly GCA_020800305.1 of Porphyrio hochstetteri. Taxonomy (NCBI): domain Eukaryota; kingdom Metazoa; phylum Chordata; class Aves; order Gruiformes; family Rallidae; genus Porphyrio; species Porphyrio hochstetteri. Next base: position 5,475,033 of record CM036915.1, on the reverse strand, counting down.
GTCATTTGATTGTTACTTTCTCTGGTGCTGAAGTCAGAGAACAAATCAGGCAGTGCCTGCAGTGGAAAGACTGGTTTATTTCAAGACTTTATATGTATTGAATTTTTTAAAGTAGTTCTAATTGCAAACTATGGCTTTCAGGTCTTTATTTCACTCAAGATCCTCTTGGAAGTGCTTAAAGGGGTAGCAGTTTTAACTGATTTCTCTATGCATTTCAGGTTCTGTGAACTTTTATTTTTAAATCTAAAGTATCTTTTTATTAGAAAACAAAGAGGGGATATTTTGAACAAATCAGCACACATTAGCAGTGGTTAATGAATAGAAATTTTTAAAATATTACAGGAGAGTCTTGAATTTCTTTCTGGCCATACAAAACAGGGTCAGCAAGAGAGGATATAAAGAGTATAGTAGGGTGGAAAAAGAACAAAGACTGAAGAACTGTATGAAGCTGTGTACAGTAGGTGTAATGTAAGCTATAATTTGGAAGTTGCATGTGGAGCATTAGTTCTTGATTAACAAAAAGATGATGTATAATTTAATTGGAAAGGTTTACTGAGATTTTTTCCATAGGAGGAAAAAAAAAATAAAAAGGAGAGTATAAATGAGAGAAGAGAGTACATCCAAAAAACTACTGACAAAATTGTCATTTGGCTGCCCTGGGAGGGAACATTGGCAAGGATGAGAGACAGAAAGGTCAAAGAAAGAATAATTGGAAATGGCTATTTATAGCCACTACTGCATACCTCCTAGGTGTTTCAGCATATGAAAATGCAGACTAAACCAGGAGAAGTTAATGCAGGTAAGAAAGGTCAGTGAGATAGTCATTGCTGCATGTCATTAACTGGATCTTTGTGGAATTCATTAGGGTGTGAAGAAAAGCATTTCTGTATGAGGAGCAAATAGCTGTAGGAAACAGAGAGAGTATTCAGATGAAGCATTAGTGTACTTGCAATGATATTTTGGCTCCTGCACGAAAAGGTTTTGCATGTGTTGTAGGTCTACACCCTGCTTTCAGAGCAGAAGTACTGATTGTTTCCAATAGAGGTTGATCATGAAAATATGGAAGTGAAATTGTCTTTGAAGAAATCTCAATTGTGTGCTCTGCGTTAAGGGAATGAAACCTACAATGATTATAAATGGAAGATCTTTATCAAAGGCATTACTAGAAGTTGTACATTAATGAGGAAAGCAAATCCAACCTCCAGTTGTTCCCAGAAGAAAAGAAAGCTAATTTACTGTCCTGGTTTCAGCTATGCTGGAGTTAATTATTTTTAGCAGTGGATGGAATGCCATGTTTGGGTGTTAGGATGAGAACAGTGCTGATAGCACCCTGATGTTTCTAGTTGTTGCCGGGCAATCAAGGACCTTTCTCAGCTCTGCATACTTCCTTACTAGTGAGAAAGGAGGGGACGTAGCCAGGACAGGTGTGGGGTGCGGCCCTCGGCTGGGGCAAAACCACGACATTTACAAATATCAGCAAATCTTGGGCTAAGTTGCATGGACCTGCAGAGATAATATAGATCCTCTGCAGGAAGGGCTGCTGCTCTTGGCCAGCTCTGAGCCTTTTGGCAGAGCAATTATCTTGTCCACATGGGTAAACTAGAAGAGATTCTGAACTTTGAAAGATTGTCTAGGCATGCTTGAATCAGGTCATCTTTCTTTATTACTGTGGTGATTCCACCTTGTTTTGACCATTGATCAGCGTCACTGAACTTTAAAATAGCAATGCTTTGTTCAGCTCTTCTGACTAATGAGCTTGTCTGTCTGTAGGAGGTACCAAATTCATTGATATTCATTGCAATAAAAGTTTATTTAAGCTCTCCCCTCCCTGCCCACCTCCATAATAGTACTAGCTATGGCAGTCTTAAAAGCAGAATTTTTTCATGACCATAAGGATTTCCATTTGTGTTCACAGTCAGACTGTGATTGCATTACTGGCAGACTTGAAAAAGAAGCAGAAACCAACATTTGTTCTTTAGTTACCCATTTTGTGGGTGAGGTTTGAACGAGACTGTTAAACTGAAATACCAATTTGTATCATTGGGGATATATGGCACATCAGGATTTTTTATTGATACTTCAGGAGATTTGTAAAAATTGATACATAGAATTGCAAAATACAAAGTCCCCCCTCCCCCCCAAATTTGGTAGAGGTAAGCATATAAACTAATTGCAAGAGGAACCTCCCTAAATGTAATTCAAGTTCTATCTGATGCACCATTGAAAGTCTAGGGCATTAGGTGATGCTGGAATACTTAGGAGGAGAACTGCTTACCATGTGAGAACCTTTTATGCTAGCAGAGAACACTGAATTACAGAAAGGCAACTGAGAGGATAAGAGGCTGGAGGGCACACAGAATGCTGCAGTGTTTACCTGTTTATATTTTTAATTTATATGGGTTGAGATGTACAAATCTAAATGTCTCTGGCAAATTTAATTAAATACGAGAGTTGTCTCGAAACTGAGGCAGAAATATCCCAAGGGAGAGATCAGATATTGAACTATGTCATCTTTCCAAAAGTATCTTGCACAGGTTCATAAGAGCTAATGAGGATGCAGGAAAGCATGACTGCAAACAACTGAGAAATTGATCATGTCCTTTTATTAGTGCTGTGATAACTGCGTATCTCATTCAACTAGGAAAATGTGGAAATGTGGCTCATGAACTCTATAGAAGGCATGTCTTCTAAATAATGAAGCTGTTTCTTTTGCAGAAATACGTAGTATCATTATTTATCTAGCCGTGTCTAACACAGATCCAGCTCCTTGTTCTGTTTGTTTTCTGCTATGTGAAAATTTCTATCCTTATGTTTTACTTTGTGTGTCTCCAAATTTCTGCTTCTGATGGTGACCTCTGCTCTTATAAATGAGTTTGTTGGAAATGACAGCATTAGATGCTTTCCAGAGATTCTGGTACTTTTCTGTTGTAGTTTTATACTTACCACTTCAGTAATGAAGATGAAAAAAAATTAGGTCATGGTCTACCTTCTGTAGATCTAGTTTTACTTTTCATGCTTTTCAACTTTGTGATCTATTGTTAATTTAGTGCTTCCAATATGTTACTTGCTATCAAGTTTGGTCACTCAGTTGGCTATCTCATAGATTATTATGATTATTCAGTATTATCCTATTTTCTGCTTTCCCTTTAAGGGTTGGCTAATGCACCAATAATGACCTGCATTCTTGATGTCTTGCTGAAATTCATTATTCCATATGAATAGTTTTGATCAGTATGATTCTGTAATAAAACTCTTGGTGCAATGAATGACATTTAAAAATCTTTTCTCACTTTCTGTTGAATAAAACTCTCATCTCTGCCATTCAACATTTAATGCCCAAAGTTAATTAATTGGATAACTAAACTCCATTAAATCAGACTATATTTTGAGAATGGGTGACACTGGTTATAAAAATCAAATGTTAAACAGGCTCTGAAAAGCATCAAAACAAAGGCAGGAATGGCCATAATTCGTTCTCCTTCAGTGACAATATTTTGGATCTTGTTCTTCTAAAACATTGGAGATCTATTGAATTATCAAGATCTAGGAAACAAAACAAATAGAACAATGTCAAAGAAGTTAAAAGTATTTTCACTCACATTCATTGGAACGTGAGAACTGATGTGGTTAAAAGGAGAAATTGGTGTTTCTACCAGTAGCTGGACATCCGGCTATGTATTTTATTCTCCTGTTCTAGCATTTAAAAATGAAAAACCCAATGGCATGCAAAAATCTCTGCCCTGTAGGGGCTAAATTTAAATAAACAAAAAAGGGCAAATTAAGGGCAATGTTATCAAGGAAGGGTCACCATATATGTGAGTGTGATGGTTTAGCCCTGGCTGGAGGCCAGACGCCCACCAAAATCAGTCTATTGCTCCCCTTCGTAGTTGGACAGGGGAGAAAATATATATCAAGAGGCTTAGGAGTCCAGATAAGGACAAGGAGAGATCATGTTATCAGCAACGATACGGGCAAAACAGACTCAACACAGAATGAAGAAAGAAACTATTCTAATTTATTACACTACACTAAAAAGAACAGTGAAAACTGGAGTCAGGAGCACAACCAAATCTTAAAACAAATGCAACCAGATCTTAAACACACGTTCCCCCCACCACTCCTTTCTTAGCAGACTTTAGTCAGGGTTTATTTGCTCCCTTCTTCCCCCCCGTTCGCAGTACAGGAAGGGCAGGGACTGGGGAAAATGGGGTTCTCCGTAGCACCTTCCCCCCACCCCTCCATTCTAAGCAGACTTCCCTTTAGCCATGATTTTACTCCCTTCTTCCCTCCCTGCTCGCAGTGCGGGGAGGGGCAGGGACTAGGAAAAAATAATGGGGTTCCCGGTTACTTCTTCATGAGCTGTTTCCTTTCCCAGATCTTAAAACACCTCTACCTCTCCCCCTACTCCCTTCTTAGCAGACTTCACTCTAGTCATGATCTCACTCCCTTCCTCCCCTCAATCACGGCACAGGGGGGCAGGGACTGGGAGATGGGGGCTTCGGTCAGTTCCTTGCAAGTTGGTTTCCTTCTTGGCTGGGGAGGGGGCATTCATTCCACACACACCCTCCCCCTGCTGCACCGTGGGGTCCCACCCACAGGATTCAGTCCTCCATGAACTTTCTCCAACGTCAGTCTCTTCCCCCAGGGCTTTATCTCTCCATCAGCTGCTCCGCCTGGATCCCAGCTATGGTGGGCAGCAATAAATCACAATGTCTCTCAGTCCCAGCCCTCCATGGGGTCACCAGCCTCCCCCCCGCAAACCTGTTTTGGCGCAAAACTCTCTCTGCTCAACTCTGTGTCTCTTGTTTCCCTTCATGGGCTGCAAGTGCTGGCAGGGGGTCACAACATAGGGTCACAGCGTCTTCTCTATTTCTCCACCTGCTCCATCCAGTGTGGAGCCCCTCCATGGGCTACAGGTGGGGTCTCGGCCTTTTCCATGGGGGTGGTTTCTCCGTGGGCTGCGAGGGGGCATCTTTCTCTCCAGCACCTGGGGCGCCTCCTCCCCCGTCTTCCCTGGCCTTCGTGTCTGCACAGCTCATTACATCTTTTCACTCCCTTCTCTGGTGGCAAAACGCAGCTGCTTCCGGGTTGTTTTCTCCTATATGTGATTCTCGGAGGTGCTGTGATGATCTCTCATTGGCTTGGCCCTGGTAAACAATGATTCTGGCCTTGAATTGTTTATACTTTAGAGCTCTGGAGAATTCCAGCAGCTCCTTGCAGCAGCCATTTTCTGCACCCCTGTTCTTTTCCAGCACCCAACTACACAAAACTGCAACAGTGAGGTAAGAGAAAATTTTTAAAAATTTACAGTAGGAATTTGAAAACAATATTTTTTCTCTTTGAAGAAAACTGCCTAGGCAGAAACACTCTCTGTCCTATTCCTGCTTTTTCTGTTGCAGTGTGTCTATGCAGTGTTAAAATCTTGTGAATCATTTGCAGATAGGGCCTTCTGGCTTTGCGTGGGACCCATTGCTCCCCACACTTGTGAACTTCCCTTTGGGGCACTCCTGTGCTCAATGGTAAAATCACCACTCATACTCTTTTGTGACAATGCCACGTGTGAATGATGATGGTTCACCCAGCCCAGAGTTTGTTCTTTGCCAGTGGTAGCAGAAGATGTGGTTCAGGGAGAAATAGATGAACTTGTTAATATGGAGAAAGAGAAGCAAACCCAACAGGGCTGAGAGAGTAATGGATATTATGAAATGTAATTCTTGTCAAAACTGATTTAGGGAAAGCAGACAATAATTGAGATAAATGACTATGCTCAGTTGCACCTTCTCCTCCCCCCCAGCACTACAGAGACATACAAATATGCTTTTGTTTTTTTTAGTGTTGGCTCTTTGTCAAGTTCACCATTACTTGACTTTCTGATACCGTATTGTATAGTGCTAGTCAAATGCCTTTGATGTAGGGTCTGGAATACAAGGCATGACTTCTAGGACTTGGAGACATGCACTAACTGACTGGAAGCCGTCACACACATTTCAGTAAATACAGACATTTGGGTGTTTTGGAGTTTGTGTGGTTGCAATAAGAAACAAATTTCTGCAGGCAGCAGCCAGAGACTTACTGTAGCAAGTGGGAATGCTGCAAAACCTTGTCTTGAAGAATGTAACTTTTTCTTGCACAAGTTTTAGGTGGGTTTGTTTCTTATCAAGGTTCTCTTTCAATGTCAGTTCATTAATGTTAGGAGACTTGGCTTAGAAATGCCTGAGTAAAACCAGGATATTGTAACTGCTGGCATCTGAGTTCTCCTTTAATGTGATCTGTAGTCTGGTTACAGTGGTCAGTTTATGTCGAGGGGGGGTGAAGGCAGATGCAGCTGAGCTTTCTATTATGCTGATTACCTAGAGTAGGGTGCCCTTGACAGAGATGAAGTCAATGTTACAGGCAACCCTTTTCTTCCCCTAGAGTGAGCTCTGATGTGGCTCTCTGAACATGTACCTGTTCAGAATTTCTGAGTACTGGTTTGAATAGCGAAGAATCCCAAGAGTGTCTGATACGAAACCAGCTAAATTTCAGAAAAGGAAATTTTTAGTCTGCTTCAAGGATGAAGTTGTAAAGATTTATCTGCCAAAAAGACCTGATTTAGAGAAAAATCAGCTGGCTTCTCAAAAATGCCAGATTTGCTCTAACTCAGCAATGCTCATGTGCATAACTTCCATAGTGCCAGTTACTGAAGTGTATTTTAAGAACTGGACCCCTGAACATTGAAGTCCATCACTTAAATGAAAAAATGAATGCATCATAGTTTTCTAAAATAACTCAGAAAAGCAGCAGGTTAATTTTGATATATAATACTGGTGAGGCACAGGGAGAAACTCTCAGCATCCTAAAGAAGTTGAGCCAGTAATGAATGGAAATGAATACTTGTAGCTGGGAAATGGTCCTTGCAGAATGTACTCATTCCTTTATGTCTCCACTACACTTTGAACTTCTCCACAAACCAGGAACACACTATCCCTATGTAAATTGTCTTATACAAGTGTCCATGCCTTATAAACCAAGGCCCAAGTGCTGTCTCCATTCTTCCTCTGCTGCAGTAACACCATGCCCCTTACTTACCCAGGCTTTTGCATTCCCATGATGTGACATATGAGACCTATCCTCTTTCAGACAACCCCTTCTAGGATAATTGCCTAACTTAAAGTGCTGTCAAAGGACCCAGTGCTTTTGGATTCTCTCTATGGGCTTCCCAAAATTGGTGTCAGCTATATCTAGCTCTAAGCTATGCAATGCTGCAGAAAACAGTGTAGCAAGGACTGCATCTACACAGATTACAGATCCTCCACCTCTCCCCTACTTCCCTTTGAACCTTGGTGCCAGGGGCCACAGTCTCTACTTGCCAGCCAGCAATGTACATGGGATCCCTAAACTGCAGCCGGTAAAGAGAGCAAAACTTTCTTGTGACTGCCATGACCAAGGGTGAAGTCTGGTGGCTGCTCTCTGTCTTGTTTCTCCCAGAGATATGTCCTTTGTTGACCATGCACTCATGTTCTGTAAGCCCAGCTTGGCTCCTTCCCTTGGGCGCTGGGAGGGCTGGGCTGATCACCAGTGCTTGGCCTCTTTACAGGTCCACATGACTTGTGAACTGTGTGCTGGCCACAGCCGCGCTGCACTGTCTACCCAACACGTCATCCAGAGGGATTTGTCCATGCCTGGAGATGGTACCAGGTTTCAATCCATCCTTATCGCTAAATCATTTTTGCAGGAAACTTTATTTACATTTCATAATTACCTTAAAGTCTCATTACAGCAGACACCTGGTACTTGCCATCGCATTTAAGGTTGTAAAACAGTTTCCATAGCAACAGCTGTCTGCACACTGTTATTTTGTAGATTCTTTCCCTATTGGCTAAAAGAAAAAACCACGCTTGCTTTCTGTCCAAGGTTTAATTTTCCCATCAATCAATTCTGAATTAATTTGAGGTGAAAGAATATATTATTTTGTATTAGAAAAAAAAAATCCCACATTTTCTCCTGGGAAAAAATTGCAAAAATGGACAAGCTGGAAGCTACTGGTATTGTTTGGACTGAGAAAAAAAAACCCTGTTTCAACTGGAATAAAATAATAGCATGGGTGTATGCAGCAGTGATTTGTTTTTGACCTTTAGTGACACTGTTGTGTGTCTGTCCTTTTACCTGACTTTCTTGTCAGTTTTAAATACTTAAATATTGTTAAAAGTAGTACCTTTCTACATTAAATATTAGATTTTTGAGTACCTATTGTACGTTGAATCCTAGCTGTCCAAACAGTAAAAATGACCCAGTGTTTTCAGACTACATTCCTTTCATATTAATGCATGTAACATTGTTAAAATCAGTCAAAGCTAAAGCCATGCTGATAGATTTGGTGCCTCTAGCTTTGAATTTATCCACTCTGACATGAATCAGACCCAGGATTTGATGCTTTTAAAGTTTATAACTTAAAATTAGCAAACTGATTTCCTTCAGGCTTAGACTTGTACTGACTCCTGAAGAAATCTTCAAAGCTAATTTGAAGAAATATACCATGTTGTTCTGAAGTTATTTGCATTTAATAAGATGAATTGCAAACTGACATAATAGTAATGCTCTTTCAGATCTCATTGTAGCCATGTTCAACCATGTTCAATCATTCTTGGATTTCTTCCCTTTCTCGAGCTTTATGAAAATTATTTCTGTTGTATTTTTGGAATCACAGACTGATTTGGGTTAGAAGGGACCTTAAAGACCATCTAGTTCCAAACCCCTGCCGTGGGCAGGGACACCCTCCGGCTTCTCTGGGTAACCTGTTCCAGTGCCTCATCAACCTCACAGAGATTAATTTCTTCCCTATATGTAATCTAAACATACCCTCTTTCAGTGAAATATTCTGAACAGTCTGCTTTGTTCAGTTTGGTGTATTTTAATCAATAAAAACCCCATTTAAAGCATTTGAAGAATTTCAATTGTGGGCTTGTATGAAGACCCAAATTTGGAGGATAGCAAAAATGTAACAGGAATCAAGAGACAGTTATGTTCTCTGTAACAGTATATATACTATGACTATTCATCTAGAAATGTGCGGTCAGCTATCGGATTTGTTGACAGTTTCCTACGCATCAGTTTTGTGTCCACAGCAGCTGCAGCAGAATCCCAGACCTTCCATTGCCCTTTCTGGTGCCCAGCAGTTCTATGCACAGTGCTCCAAATGCACAGCTTCCCAGATGCTCTCTTATCCAACAGATTACAGCCCAGAATAGTCTTGTGTCTTTAAAAAATACAATGCAGGTTAATTGCATGTTTACATCTTGAGAGATCAGAAGAAAATAACGATACTGTATTTAAATTACTTGTATTCTTTGTGTATATATGTTAAAATAATCTTCAATAACCTGTGGATATCAATTTTATTGATATAATGAAATAACTTCCTATTCAAACTAAATATTTTTGTATCAGTTTTTATATTACAATAACTTTTGTGTGAGGGAATGATTTGAAAGAAATTAGTTATAGTTAGAAAACTAAATGCATTGAATTACATACTGAAATCGTGATATTAAAATAATAGTCTAAAAAGTCTGAATACTAAATCTTTTAATGTTAATGTCATATAACCATATTTTTTCATTTAGCATTAAAATTTATAGCATCGCATTTTCAATTTATTCAAAATAATAGGCTGTGGAACTTGGACTGCAAGTCTGAGATAGATTCAGTGTATTTGAAAGCTGTTAAAATAATGATAGATATTTTTGAAAGGAAATATATTTTCAAAAATGCTTGTGGTCTGGGAACAAATTTTGCTCCTAAGAGCACCAAAACATATACCAACTGTAAAAAGTCAATTCTTATTTGAATAAATATCAACTTGCCATTATCATGTTGCAATGGGATTAATGAAGGGTATATTTCGTACAGTTACATTACACAGCAAATACCTAATTTCCCCATTTACATTAAAGAATATATTTTCTAAAGTGTCAGAGACACATAATTAGTTCTATTAAAATTCAATTCTCTGCACAAATTTGAACTATACCCATTTGAATTGGTAGTTCAGCAGCAGATTAGTAGAAAAAGGCACGTTCACATTCACTTGTTCACCCTTCTTTGTATCCACATCCAGCAGGTTCAGACCTTATGGGTTTTAATAATATTTTGATTGAAATGTTAATATATAATGTGAGAGTGCAAAAAGACTCTAAGAAAATGTGGGGGAAGAAAAATCACAGGCATCTAAAATAACGTTTAGAGTGACTGAAAAGAGTACATGGATCCTTTACTGTTTATGTTCATGTGCTGGCTTTGAGAAATTGCTGATATTCCTAAACATCTGCTGAATATGTCTATTTTTTGACTTGGTTTGGTTATTCTTTTTCCATTATAGAGGAGTTCCTGGACTGTTCTATTACAGTAACGTGGTTTGTGCAGCCTGACACTGCGAATTATGTGACAATATTAAAATATCTTTGGTATTGTGTTTGAATAACACAACCAGGTCAATAATACAGATGAAAGTTGAGGGTTGCAAAGACAAGTGTAGCTAGAAAGGCAAAATGATCTGTATTTCATAATCAATAGCAGGCAGAGTTTTCCTATGAATATGGATATCCAGGGATGCCTTTGTTGATGAGAGAGGACATCAAATTAAATAGCAAAACAACACATTTTTTCATGCAAAAGAAGCAATTTTCCTCTGTGTGTAGGCAGCTTCTCAAATTTCCTTTAGTGTTTTATCATTACTACATTTTGTTTTGTGTGTTTCTGAACACTTTTTATAAGATGATTTCTCCTAAAATGACTGTCTATTGATGTTTGCAGCTTGACATTAGTGTGTGATGTTTGATGTAATGTTACCATCTTCTGACAAATGCTTTTGGGGAGTGAGAATCAGTTATATAGTATAATCATAAAAAACCATTATTTTGATTTTAAAGCTAGTCAACATGCTGACTTGAGCATGGAGCTCTGGATGGTTATTATCTTGAGCTGTTTTTGGCTGGGACAGTCAATTTTCTTTGTAGTAGCTAGTGTGGGACTGTTTTGGATTTGTGCTGAAAGCAGTGTAGGTACCACAGGGGTGTTCTAGTTACTGCTGAGCAGAACTTACACAGAGCCAAGGACTTTTGTGCTCCTCACATAAGCCTGCCAGTGAGTAGGTTGGGGGTGCACAAGAAACTGTGAGGGGACACAGCTGGGACAGCTGACCCCAACTGACCAAAGGGATAACCCAAACCATATGATGTCATGCTCAGCACATAAGGGGCTGGGGGAAGAGGAAGGAAGGGGGGCGTTCCGAGTAATGGTGCTTGTCTTTCCAAGTAACTGTTACGCATGACAGACCCTGGCTTTCCTGGACATGGCTGACAACTTCCTTCTTGATGGGGAGTGGTGAATAAATTCCTTGTTTTGTTTTGCTTGCATGCATGGCTTTTGCTTTACCTGTTAAACTGTCTTTATCTTAATTCGAAAGTTTTCTCACTTTTACTCTTCCACTTGTCTCCCACTGAGCAAGTGGCTGTGTGGTGCTTAGCTGCTGGCTGGGGTTAAACCATGACATATCTACATATGGCTCACTTGCAATATTTTGGACAAACTGAACTCTTTATCCAGCCCTTGTGTGGTACTAAAGAGCAGGATAACTGCTGGAAATAGGCAGAAGGAGTCTCTCCACCTTGGGAGGAATCTGTGGCAAGGGCATGGCTAGTATGGGCAGCTCAAAACCCCCTCCTTTTGTGTTCTTGATAATACTGGGTTTTGTTTCAGAGTGCATGCTGTGGTATGGGGAAGAGATGTTGTGAAGTTTATTTCTTGCATTTTGTTGGCAAAAGCCATTCAAAAAGTGATGTGAAACCAGTGCAGATCTGAATAGCCTTGGAATGGCTCTGATTTACACTTAGAGCAGGAACAAGCCAAATCTGGTTTCTCCAAGAGTGAGAGGAATGAAAACAGTTGTAATAATATTAGTCCAAACTCACTCAGATCTTCTGACCAGTTGGCCTTGCCTTGGGCTGCTGAAACTAGAGACTGGGTTACAGCAGATTGCATTCTGTTGTACTTGTTCTTAAGTGCAATCTATATCCACAGAAGAAAAAAATCCCAAACAAACTGGAAAATAAGTTTTCAGAGTCAGGAGACTGTTGTTTTTGCTTCACTAGAAGAGTGATGAATTGACATAAAGAAGCATTTTTACCATAGAAATCACTATAGTAATCGAAGTATTAATTTCATTTCACTCTGTCCTATAGGAAGCTTAGGGTTATATTTCTGCTAAAAACACTCATAGGATTTTTAGCAGTGACTGAAAATATGTCCCTGAATAGAGGCTGTCTGAAGAAAGGAGTCAGGCCACCTGCTCAATCACTAATGGTAGTGCTAGGACTTATGGTTGGTTTTTTTGCTATAGTATGAGTTACACCAGTGGTCTGCCCTTACCTATACACTGGGACATCTCTTAAGCAACTTTTAAAAATATCAAATAGATTATTGTCAACCCTCCACATGCAAGCTTTTAATTTCAAGACAGGTACCTTGGAGATGTCCAAGTGGACTGCACTGGCACACCTGTCTGTCAAACTGCTATGCCCCTTTCTAAAAAGAGAACAGATTGTTTTCACAGGACCAACTTGCTCAGAAAACATCCATTACTGTATGTTGACTGCTGACTGGCATTGATGATGTTTCAATCTGTGTTGCCAGTTACAAGTTAACTGTTCCAGGCTTTGTATGAAGCTGACTGCTTTCCAGCTCCCCAGCCACCACTTCTACTGCTTGCAAACACTACAACACTGGCAGATTTTGTACTTGAGGATTTCTTTAGATTTTTAGGTTTTTTTAAAATTTGTTGTCAGTAGTTCAGAGAACTTCTCAGCTAATTTTCCAGGCCTGTTGATTTGAAGCTGTTAAGTTTTTCCAGAAGCTGCCTCACATCTTTTGTTACAGGTCGTGCAATTCTGTTTTATGACAGTCAGGTAGGATGAATATATCTTTCAGTGCTCTGTTTTAAACATAACACATTGATATTTGGTTGTGCTATCTGTATAAACACTGAGTTGCTTTGTACTTTTTTTATGGATGACTAAACCACAATTCTGTTTTGTTTCCCTTGTTTTTAAATCTGCTGCGTTTTCAGGTTTGTAAAGGGCAGGTTGCTGGCCTCCAGTGGGGTTTTTGCCAGTGTTTGGAGTTTCAAACATAGTATTCTTAGCAGGGATGCTTTTGCTATTAGATATGCATTGGATGTGAAAGAAGAAGGTTTTGAGAGATGTATCCTTTATAATTCTTGTTCTCATTTTTTTTAAAGCTTTTTTTTCTAAAGACAGACATTACAAAGTACATATGTTATATCATTAAATAAAAATAATGCAGAGAGATAAAAAAACAAAAAAAGAACTTCTGTATTAAAAAACCCTGAAAAATGGGCTGACTATGCAAGAAGTTATATTCAGGAGGAAGAGTAAGGTCAAGATTTTATTTTTTATTTTAAGTTTCAACTTCCTAGCTAAGCACAGAAGTCATGCAAATGAGGAAAAGGTGAAGCAATTGAGTTCTTTGAAAGTGAAACAGTATGTCTCCTCTTAGAATCAGGAGGGAATTCAATGAACCATTTAATATAGACTCTCTTTCAAGTTTATTTTATAGTCTTTCTCAGTTTCTGAACTTGCACTGGAAAAAGTTCTAGCTGATGTCAAAACTATTTGCTCTATTTATGACATGGAGGTTCAGCTTAGAGACTGTAAAGGCAAAGTCACCTGACTGAGAGCTGATCAGGCTGGATTTATTACACAGATTGCTCTATTGTGTTTGAGATCTGTGGAGAGAGCAGGACTTCTTAGTTTTGTATCTTAGATTGGAACCAAATATTAGTAAGACTTTTATCAGAAATACCTGCTGAAGTTTTACAGAAAGCAGATTTAGTTTGAATCATAAGATACTATGTGCTGTCAGCAAGATTTCATTGCATATGTGTGGCCCATCTGGCAAAGCAAGGAACTTATCAATATGAGGCAGAAACACAAGCCATGCATTAGACAGACTGAATGTTCAGTTTGTTGTTCCTAACATTAGCCCACTGTGGCTAGTTAGACTTCTGGAAAACAATTTGGTCTTCCTGAGTGTATACGGACACTTGTTCTCATAAACATGTTCAGAATAAAAAGGAACAACCATGTTTGGTATTACGTGGCTTACGTGATTAAGGACTCTGAAACTTACTGTGAAAAGAGGCACAGACTTGTGGCTCACTCCTGCTCTTCTCTGGACAAGCCGGGGTGAATCAAGCCTGGTCTAGAAGCCAGGTGGCCACATTAGAGTAACGTTGTTGCTAAGCTAATGTAAGGCATTCTTGATTATCTTAATGTCCTGCTGATGCAACTGCATTAGCTGTATTACATCCTGAGCAGTCTAAAGCTGCCTCCCATCCACTTGACTTGGAGCATAAGCAAAGAAGTGTCTACATGGTTGTCCTGGGTTCAACCAGGATAGAGTTTTCTTTCTAGTAGCTAGTGTAGTGCTGTGTTTGGGATTTAGGATGAGCGATAACACACAGAAGTTTTTAGTTGTTGCCAAGCAGTCAAGGACTTTTCAGCTTCTCACATTGCCCTGATAAGGAGAAGGCAGGGGGCACCCAGGAAGCTGAGAGGGGACCCAGCCAGCACAGGTGACCCAAACTGGCCAAAGGGGGTATTCCAGACCAATGGTATCATGCTCAGAATAAAGGGGGTCTGGTGGACAAAGAGCACATGGCTCCAGGACACACGGCTTGGGGATGGTCCAGCTTCAGGACCGCTCTGAGCTGTACAGTCTGAGTTATGTGGTTTGGTGAGAAACTGCACTATGTATCACCAGTTTGTGTATTTTTCTATAAAGTCCTGATATTGTTATTTCTCCCTCCCTTTGCTGTCCCAGTAAATTGTCCTTACCCCAACCCATGAAGTTTGCCTTTGTCTTTCCAATTTCTTTTCTTCTCCCACAATTTTTCCCCTGGGGGAAAAGTGAGTGAGCGACTGTGTGGTACACGGCTGCTGGCTGGGGCAAAACCCGACCGTGGTTCAGGTAGACACACTATGAGTGATCAATACAAAAGGTCTGAATGTTTCTCAAAATGTAGGCTTCTTGAGTCACTTACACCTTGCATATTAGAGCTTCATATAAATACTTTTAAAAGTCTCAGTCTAAATTAATAGAATGCAAATAAATATCTACTTGTAAATTTTATAGTTGCAGCAGTCTTCTCATCATGAATTATATTCTAGGAGAAGGTAGGAATAGTCTTGGGAATAGAAAAATGGAAATGTTTGTGACCAAATTACCTTCTAACCTCTCTTAAATTGTGCACAGCTGGATACTTGGTTCTTCTGGTTTTGGATTTCTTTTTCTTTTTCTTTTTTTTTTTCTTTTTTTTTTCTCATTTTGAAAACAAATCACATGCAAAACAGCTCCAGTTCCTAAGTAGTATAAAGGTTTACAGTGTGACAGAAACATTGCTCATTTTGCTATTGCGAACAGCAGTTTCTGTGTTTCATTGCTGGGAGTTGCCATTTTAAAATATGTTTACAAAGACTCAAAGGGAAAATAATCCCTTTTCTAGAAACTTTCCACATGTAATATTCTTCAATAACTTCATGCAATTCAGTAACAGAACAGCATATTTACAAGGGGTTCAGGAATAGAACTTTTTTATTATTGAAATCTAGTATGGGATAGCTGAAATAAGGAGAGTTTGGGCTGTTTGTTTGGAGTATATATTATCTCTGAGAAATAAAGCATAAGGAATGCCATCTGGCCCATGAAAATATGCCATTGAAACGATTATAGTATTAAAGAAAAGTCTACTAACATTTAGCAATGTAATGAATATCATTGCTAGCACTTTAAATAGGATGCCAAAACTGAGGATTTGTCAGAGCAAGAAAATTCTCTATTGTGAGAGGAAAAAAATTCTTCTATGTCATTTATGGCCCCTGGTCACCAATTTAGATAAACTCCTCAGCTGATGCAAAGCTGGTGCTGAATTACCATTCCAGCTTCTCTTGTGATAGAAAAGTGTGTCTGCAGCTGCAAATGTAAAACCGTCTACAGATTTTCAATATTCCATTCCTTAGATAGCTGGTGTTTCTCTTGGCGCTTAAAGAATCCTCTTTTCATCTCTGGAGATATCAAAGTATTGACTGTGACAGCAATGCATATATCACAAGCTGCACAGAATGAATTCGTGTCACATCACCTGTAGGGCCAGATAACCATACTCATCATTTCCAGCCGTGGGAAAGCTTTTCTGCTCTGATATGAACAAAGAATGCCTGGATGGTTTGGAAGTGAGTAGAAAATGGTTACTGTTTTATAGTGCAAGGCTGGTAGCTTTTAACTTAGCCTGGTGAATTTGTGTCTGCCTTTTTTAAGAAACAGGCAATGAACTTTAACCAAAATGAGCATACCAATTACTGCTGCTAATCCCGCCTGGATGATGCAATTGCAGCCTGGAAATTGTGTTACTGAATCCTTCCCTGCCATTTATATTACTGACAAAGGCATTTCAGCTGTATGCACAGAAAACATGGGAAACAAAGCTGTATCACTTGATAATTTAATATGGGACACTGGGCAAGTGAGTGAAGTTTCTGTTTTCAAATATATGCTTCATTTTTAGCTCTGCCATAGTTGAGAGGTACCTAATATTAGCCATTGGCTTTTCATGTATTCAAGAGGATTGAACCACCGGTTTTTTCTATTAACTATTACTTAAAGTACACTCTAGATTCGCAGCAAAAAAGCCCTTTGAAAATCAAGTAATGAAATTTGATACATTTTCAAAATAGGACTTCTAATTTCCTGCACTTTAATGTCCCTATCTGTACAGTGACCATCTCAGCTGGATGTCAAGGACGCTTGTCAGTTTAGCAGTAAACTGGAAGGAAGTCATTAGAGTCATTAGTACTGTTATCAGATTGCATAGTGCAATGCAGAAGAAAAGTCTGTGGTAATGCCTTTTCCCCCATGGAGCTTTTTCCTTGCTGCTCTTTCAGGGGAAAGACTGAATTTCTGTTATCCTTCAAATGGCTTGGTATCAAAGTAGAGACCAGTGACAAGTGGTGTTCCCCCAGGGTCAGTATTAGGATCGGCAATGTTTAACATCATTGTTGGAGATGTGGACAGTGGGATCAAGTGCATGCTTGGCAAGTTACTGATGACACCAAGCTGTGTGGTGCAGTCAACACAATGGAGGAAGGGAGGCCATCCAGAGGGACCTTGGCAGGCTTAAGAGGAGAGCCTGTGCAAACCTCATAAAGTTCAAGGCCAAGTGCAAGGTCCTATGTATGGTTTGGTGGCAAGTCCCTGATACAGATTGCCCAGAGAAACTGTGGCTGCCCCCTCCATGGCAGTGTTCAAGGCCAGGTTGGATGGGGCTTTGGGCAACCTGGGCTAGTGGAGGGTGTCCCTGTCCATGGCATGGGCTCAAAACTAGATCGTCTATAAGGTCCCTTCCAAAACAAACTATTCTATGATTCAGTAGACTTTCCTCTAAATCTCACAGAAACTGGGTCCCGCACAGAAACTCTGAATCTCCATGACAGTCAAGTGACTCTGTAAATCTTGTCAGTGCAAGCTTAAGGGATTTGTAGTGTCCCCTAAAGGATCCAGTGGAAACGAATATCTGCATACACTGTGCTGCTTCATCATGTCAGATTGTCTGCAGAAAGGGAAGAATGTGTTTTAGTAGCGTTACCTCTACTGAAATGCACATAATTGAGGCTCTCTGTGGGGAGCTTTTCTAGGCCCATATCTCTCCCCTACAAAGTGGTTGTGATGTTAGACACATAATGTCTGCTGTATATACAAAAAAGTCCCACTGTGAACTTGCTGGGCTGGCTGTTAAATACACTAAATTCTTCTAATTGGAATGCTTGCATTGAATAGTAAAATCCTGGGTCTATATTTACCTTTGCAGTGTCTAATTAACTCCCTGTGAGATTGGTCATTCAGGCCTCAGGCTCCCAGGAACTATGAACCAATCCAGAATTATCAGTTATATGCAAGGAGTTCTCATTTTAAAAGCTATCTTTTGTATGTTGAAATTTAAATAATTTTAACTTCAAGCAGGGATTGAATTTTACATAATTTCCTTCCCAAGCTTTGATAAAGCAGTGAGCCTGTACAAAAGGTAAAATTGTTTAGCTGACCAGTCAAGCAAGCCTGTTTTGGAATAAAATTTCCACTCTGCTCACCAGTTCGAACTTTGTGGAGATTTTGATGATGTGTATGAAAGGCACCTTGTCTGCACACCAGAGCAGCTCACAATCATTTGCTGGAAACTGCAGGCTCAGGCAGATTGTTGTGCAATACTGGACAGTTTCCAACGCGTTTCCTTCAGTGCACCTGAGCTGCAGGTAGCAGTGACCCATTCTTTGCTAATTTTCATATAGAGTTATTTTACTTTATGTGAAGCCCCATTTATGAAAGGTTAGGTTTTCAAACCCTTGATTAATCAGTCTCAGATCTCTCAGAAGTATTGCATTTTTGGTAACATATCTGCTCAAAGTCTCACAAAAATATTCATAGATTTTTCTATCACTAATAATTTTTGATTGACAGGTTTGAAATTTTGGTGGCCAAAATAGCCTGAATTTCAAGTTTCTGAACTTTACAAGCTATGTTCAGAAACCACATGAGGAAAATTTTCCACTTCTAAGGTTGGATTAAGATAGAAAAGGTAAAAAAGACCTAAAGGATTTGATTGGGGGTTTTTTTGTAAGTAAGACTGTGACAAACTTATTTATCTTGCTCATTTTATTTGAAAAAAAGATTATTATACTTTGATAAATACAAAAAATAATTTAATTGAATGTAATGGTAAAAAAATATCTTTTATATTACCAGTTTGTCTGTTGTTGCCTGGAAAATCATAGCAATAACAAAGCAATAACAAGGGCTGTTTTGCACATGTTTACCCTCTTATGTACAGTATCAGGTACATTTATGTTTAGCATATCTATTCCTTGGGCTTATGCAAGAGAACACCTCTCACAGACACATTTGCAGGTTACTATGATAGCTGTTCCTTGCAAAATTCCTTGCTTTGACATTAACAGTGTGGCTGTTTATTAGTTTCCTCCTAAATTTCATGAAACTAGCATTGTTGAAGACATATGTCCTGCAACTGGGATACAAATGGAAAGATTATATGCTTGATCCTGCTTATGCATGTTGAGGTAAATGAGATCGAGTGGGGTGGTAGAACTGTACCCACCAAATCTGACTATAACTGGGGATAGAAAACAGATAATTAGAACCACGATAATTACAGATGTGAAAACCCCATCCAGCAGAGTGGCACAATTAAGTGGTTGTGCCAGTGGCCTCTCAGTAAGGAAACTCTGCTTGTAGAAAGAAGACTATTTTAATAATGTCCAATTTCACAAAACCAAAAGAAGCTATTTCTCCATCATTGAATAGAATGCCACCATTCCTATTCTGGGGAAAACCATGCTGAATTTCAGGTATATATTTGGATCAAAATCTAGCACCATCTATCTCTGTCTTAAAGCTTAGTTAGGTGTGTACCCAGAGTAGCAGCAACAAATCTACTGATATTGCAGAAGTTACAATTTTTTTTATGCTTACATGATTTTAGAGTTATTTCAGGGGCAATAAAATGTGGAAACAGAGAGACTGTAAGTGGCCCAAGGTCATAATTGTGGTACCAGTTAGAAAAAGCAGACCAATTTTTAATACTGCATTTCATAGGCTGCTAAAGATGCTCCCAAACAGTTTCAGTCATAAATATTCTTTTTTTTAATAACCTGTGAAAAAGCAAAGACAACAGAGTGATTGTTCTGTGAGTGTATTTCTAGGGTAAAATATAATGACAGCATTTTTGTAACACAGAAACAGCAAGATTATGTTCTGATTTGCTTGTTGGACTGTTCTTTCCCCAGGTAAGATTTAAATAGATGAAATAATGACACTATAATTTTTTAAGGACTACTTCTGTTTTGGATGAGCAAAATTCTTTTTTTTTTCCGCAATGAATTAAAAGACTAATTATACATATTTATTATGGGTCAGTGTCCATAAACCTTCCATCTGCAATCATCAGTATGCAGAAAGGTCTTTCTGAGTTTGGGCAGGAAATTTTGCATGGAGATTTGCATCTTACAAGTAGAATTTCCTCCTATCAAAATAAAGTGTGAACTAAGAGCATCCTCATACAAGAAATCTATTCCAAGGAGATCTTTTTTGCCAAGTAAAAAAGGATGAAATCATTTGCAACTCAAGTACTTTTTCAGGAAATGTTAGAAATGACAGAACCTGTTGGACATGACCTTCTGCTCAGACTGCCAGTCAAGGTTGTCTGAGGTACTAAAAATGGGAGAAAGAAGGCCTGAATTAAAGGGAAGGCTTTAGCAAGCAACTGCAGTAGTCACTTATATGAAACATGTACTGGAGAGGAATAAAGACTTACAAAGGAGAGAACACTTACAGGCTATTTTGAAGCTTTAGAGAGGTCTTTTCTTCTTTTACACATATTTCTCATCCCAAATCTGTCACGAAAGACATTTTCTAGATGTTTTTCTTCCTGGGATGAATCTCTAAAAATTTCCATGAAAGATACATTGTATATAAATATTTACATGTCAGAGGAAAGACAGTCTGAAACATCTTTACAGAGAGATTCCTTTGCAGTAATAAGGTAAATTTTGTCTCTGTTCTGCAGACAAAATTAGCTGAAGTTGTTTGCCTGGAAGATTCAATCTGGAAAAAACTCTAAGATTTTTCTGTGTAAATAATGTGCTGACTGTGGCGTATCCATTATTGTATGAATAATTTATATAGATCTGGAGACCTGCTCTATGTTTTAATGTCTTTCAGGCAAACATAGTCATTTTACAAATAGAAAAAACAGTCAGTTAAAAATCTGTTTTATTTTCTGGCTTAAATCCCTCTGAATGGTTGTTAAGTCCATGTTGTTGCCCTTGACTCTGCTGTCTTGATGCAAAATTTGCACTTCATCTGTGCAGCCTCGTCACCTTGATGGATGCTGGAGGCCAAACCTGGTTACTGATTGTATGGGATAAGCAGGGTAGAAATGGTTTTTCACTCTGTGTGTCTCTAGGTCTGTGAGCCAGGGGGAATAAAAGCTAACTACAGAGTTTGAGCCCCTCATCTTCAGCATCACCCTGGAGATCACTAAATATCTAAAAGCAGTTACACTGAATTTGTAGTCTTAGTTTCCAAGTTTTTCTTTTATGTACTTTTCCATGGAAATGCTGCTATTGGAACACAAAACCCCACATTTCCAAATGGGAACAGTTCACCTAAGTAGGTCCTTCAGACCAGGGCATTGTCTTGCATGCCTACTAACTGTTCATGGAGAATTTTCCCTGTTAATGACAATGCAAGGGAACTCTCATGTGTTGGTTTGACCCTGGAGCAGCAGGATATTTACACATGGGGCTAATTCAGAATTGTATTTCCTGCCTTATTTCACCCATTTCTGAGGGGAAACTGCATGTTTTGCATACTACTAAAGAAAAAAAGAACCCTCGGTGATATAAGGAAGGCTGACCAAGTCACTGGCCAACCCACACACTATTTTCACTCTGAAGCAACATGACAGCGCTGGGATCTATGATGCAACCCTGATGGTGTAGTCCATCCCACTATGACAATGCAGTGGTCTATGCTGATTTATATAGTGTTGTTCCCAGAAGTGCAATCTTTTGAAGTAACTACTCTTTTCTAGAATATTAAAACCTCTAAATAAGTATCAAATGGCACCATTCAATGTATGGAGGATAGTTAAGGAAGTGGATCCTCTTTCACACAACTTTGATTTTTAGATCTTTATATATAAAGCTCATGAATCTTTACCAAACTGCTTCATTCACTGAAATCCATAATTGAATTTTTTTTTTAACCATGAAACTTGTGCTAAACAAATCAATTTTTAGCATCTGCCTCAAAGCAGAGGTCATAAATCACCTATTTTACTGCAAACTCTTGGGATTTCAGTAGCAGGTTAGTGAAGCCTGTTGGACTTATTTTACATGAGGGTTATATCTACTTATTCTGCTGTAAAATGTTCTTCTCTAATACAATGTGTATGTGCAACTAAGAGAGGTTTTACTTGTTCTGTTGTTTCATTTTGGGGTGAGACATTTACTGATGGAAAAATGCATCGAATTTAATATTTTACTTGGATTTTTCTGGTTTATTTTTATATAATGTTCTGTAAAGTCCTTCATCAAATTTAGCATTTGCCTTGTGTTTGTTTAATCAATTACATAATTTGTATTCCACTCACTCTTAAATACCTTGTTTGTAGTCAAAGTCCTACTATATTAGATGCTGTGGAAATGTGAAGGAACAGGACAGTCTGGTTTTACCATCTGCTACTTGGTCTTGCAAATACGCACTTAACGTGGCTCACTTTGTGCAGCATATGCAGTTCCTGTCATATTAAAAGTCATATTTGCCATGTACTGACTGAACACATGTAAGTCTTGCCTGAAGTTGCAGGGCTACAAGTGCTGCTTTCAAATAGCTCTTGGCAAGAGACTGGTCTCAGTGTAAGGTTGGGTGTGTGTGTTTGTGTCTGCAAGAGAGAGATGTGGGTTAAAACACATTTTGGGAAGGAAAAAACCAAAATGAAAATTACAGTGTCTATGAATATAGGTGAGCATCGTGTACAGCTGTTTAGTTTGTTTCTTTTCTAAGCCATGAGCTGTAAAGAACAGACTGTACAAGAATTGCCTACCACAGAATTAGCACATTAGCTGGCTTCCCATGGGTGTTGTGGCATAAGGTCTCTCCATGTCTCTCTCTGTCGCTGACTCAATAGGCAACCTTCATTAGCATATTTGCAGTTGTGTTTCAAGGTGTCAGTGCTGCATACCTTTGCTTTCTTCCTGCCTAGATTGGGATGGAAGTATCTTAATTTACTGGACCATCTGTCAGTGAAGCCGAGCACATTTATTGGATTTTACATAACTGCACAAGGTGCAAGCTGCCTGTGCACTGGAATTGGAGAAGAGAGGTTTCCTTGCCCTCTGGTTTGGCTTCTGTATGTACAAATTAGAGATTATAACTAACCTTGCTTTGTGCAAGGCTTGTAACTCCACTGCTGATGCAATTCCCTAGGATTATCTTTCATTTTATAGGTTGCTATTTTATTTTATCCACAATCCTAGTAAAACAGAGTTTTACTTTTTATTCGAGTTCAAGTTATACAGCAAATCCTTAAACAATATGGGTATCAAAAATTAATTAAGCAAATAATTCAAGTATTCCACTGAGACCTTAGAAGAGTCAGACTCAATTAATCAGTAATAATTGAACATATTAGTGCTTATTGTCTTTGGGTTTTGTTTTTTATTTGGGAAAATATTTTTTTGAATGAAAATGGTAATAATTGACTACTTTATTTCAAATTCCCTTACAAACATAAAGGATGTTTGTAAGGGAATTTGGTGTCCAGCAATGAACTTGCAGGCTGTGAATAAGCTAAAGCAACTATGAAATTCACTGCATATTCATGAAGCTTTACGATTGTCACTGATTGATAACACTGCCCATTTTATTTATTTCCTACCTCTGTCTCTAAAGTCACGTCTGTCATGATTTGCTCTATGGGCTACAGAGAACGCTTGTTGGGTGTATTGAAGAACAAAAGAATAAGTAGCCCTTTATTTATTTGTCCCATCACAATGTCTTTCATGTCAGCATTAACATGTTAGTTATTTACAAGCCACATTCATACATTTATTTTCTAAGAATTAAGGTTAATAGTGGGAAATACATTTTCTGAGTGGTTTACAGTGCGTAAACCACTTCAATTTCAGGGACTATATTGATTAGAGAGAAGACCCCTTGGAATAAGTATCAGCTAAATGATCACTTTTCTGAAGTCAACATTAAGCACCATTGTAATTTAATTGCAAACACTGTATGGTCTTGTATGGAATGCAGCTGACTACAGGCACCACTAGTTCCAGCAGGCTATGGATCAGGTTTGAAAGTGGGAGAGAAAGGATTTGAGGCTGAACAGAGGGGAAAGCAACCTGTCAGCAACCTTGTGTGTTTCATGATGACAGTGGGAGGAGAGGGAGGCTTATGGGTTTAGTAATGTTTTTCAGGGTGCGAAGATGACTGGTTGATCCCTAAGGTCAGGGAGCAGTTCTACAGCCATCAGGGCAAGGGGTATCTCCAGAGTTTTTTGGTCTATATGACTGAGGAAAAAAAAAAATTCTGCATTTATTTATTATTATTTATTAATTATTATTTATTATTATTATTATTTATGTATTAATTATTATTTATTTATTATTATTCTGCATTTATTTATTATTATTTTTCATTTTTCTCTGTCTATAGCTCTGACATTTTACAGGTGAGTATAACAGGAAAATCTCAATGCTAATTCCAGTTCTGAAAGCTGTGTATCTTAGCACTGTCATCATGTCTCTGTTAATTGGTCCTGCTGTGTTCCTGAGGTATTTCTGGGATTTGTTCATGACAGAGCCCCACTGTTTCTACACAAGTGGGACATTCCTGGTACACAAAGTTCACAGCATTCAGAGTAGGTGCTTGTTCTTCAGAAGATTCTTGAAAGCCAGAACAACACATTCAAATTCATGTTCATTGCTCAACAGAGAATGCAGAAGAAGGTCTGAATTCATAATTTAGAGAAAGTAATGGCAAATTTCTAGAAACCAATGAACCAGAAAATAGTCCTTTGAGGTTGGGAATTTTCTGAGTGTATCACATCGTGCAGAGTGGAGTCCCTTCTACCAAGTGAGTTGCCAGCAACTTCACTCCAGACTACTAAGTGGCCTGGTAGAATACTGCCTTGGGGCTGGGTCTCCTAGGCTCTGGAACTGTCATACAAAGGAAAGAACTGAACTTGAGTTTCTCATACCCGCACAAGTGCTCTACCCACTGAATTGCTTTTTATTATTTTTAAGAGGAAAGTGTCCTAACAATTACCTTTCTGACCACCTTTTCTAATAATCAGCCCTAAAGTACCAGCCCCTCTTGTTGCCAGTGGGGTGATAAAACATCAAGACACAATTCCATCACTGCAGAGAATGGCTGAGAGTGATTCTCATAACAGTGTTCACCATGCTGACCAGACCAGAAACAGCCTGCAGAATTGTAGCATGTACCAAAATTTCACATGGAAAGGTTAGCCATCTATGAACTTCAGATACCGCCTTGGAGGTACATGAGGACTGAGTGGTGGGTTTGAGTAGTTCAGTTTTTATTCCTGTTGCCTAGATCCCACTGCTTCCTTTCAAAACTCTATTTTATATGTATTTATCTCTTCTTATTCCTCTGTATGCCACATTGGTGCTTTTTAACAAACAAGATGAGAATTTAGTTTTTACATCTTTGTGACTCTCCTATTACAAAATGGCTTACCTGCCTGCATGAAAGCTTGAGTATAAGTATTTTGAGGGGGCTTTTAACTTGTATTTTAAGTTGATAGTTGAAAAATGCTATATATTTATTTAGGACAATGAACTAAGTAGAAGAATCACTGACTGGCAAAGCAAGCACTGTTACCTTGGTCTTCATTATATCACTGCCCCTCTCCACCCCCAAATGTTGTTTCCATAGTCCATCAAGATGAGAAATGAAATTGAAACTTATTTGGAAACAACATAGATGCTATTGGAGATGAAATCTAATGAAAATCCATCAGTGTGGAAGAGGGAGATTGTATTTCAGGGCAGTTCACCTGTCTGAGCTGGAAGGACACTGAAGCTGCAGACAGTGACAAAATGCTGGGTCTATTATTTGCATATTTATGTCAAAGCTGAGGCTTTCCCAATTTAAAATGTCCTCCTGAATGATTTCCCATGACAAGAAACTTAAGATGGGAAATAGTGTAATATTGTGATTAGAGTGTCATTTATAATACAGCTGCTTCCAGAAATCTCTGGGTATCTTGCCATCTTTCTCATAGCAGTAGTTAACCTTGATCATCTGCTATTGTATATATAACTTTAACCTGAATGTGTGTGGTTTTTCTAAACACAGATATATTCTAGTGTGAATGGAAGATTAATCACAGAGTTGTACTAGTTTTATAGCAATACTGATACTAAAGACCCCAAAAGCTAATTCTTTTCTACATCTCATTTAAAAAAAATTACATGGGAGCCAGCTTGTGGAAAGAAAGTCTGAAATTTTGGAGGAGCACCCTAAACAAATCATAAGATTTTTTTATGAGTAGAAGGGGATCAAAGTCATTACATTTTATTGGCTATCTTTGTGACTGGAGATGCATGACCTGTCTCTTTTCATCTCTATGCCTCTTCCACAGGATTGTACAGCTGCTCTGTGCTCCACAAGGCATCTGCAATTGTTGCTTATAGAGAAAAGTCATTTTAAAAATATGTTAATGTACCACGTTTACTCAGAGATTGTGTTACCACACCAGAAAAGCTAGAACCATTCTCAGCTGTGTATTTACACAGAGCAGGAACTGGGTAAGGAATTAATCCTTCCATATTTAGTAGTTAACACTCATCATGCTGGATGTCTTTTGTTATATTTTTAGAATTTCTGTATTCATTGTGAAAGTAATCATGGCCTTTAAGTATAACAGGATTTATGTTTACCTGTAAAAACTATTAAAAATAAAAATAAAATCAAGGTGAGGCCTGAGGTTCTTTTTCATACTGAGAAGTGTTTGTGATGAGACATCCCTAGATATATTGTCTCTTTGGTATGGAGTAGCTTTTTCTCTATAAGAAGTAGCACTAGATTAGACATGCTGTCTTGGATTTACAATACAGGTGTATTTAAAACTGTACTTGATTCATACTTCACCTTGGTAGCTACAAATAGCATTCAAATCACATTATTTTCTTTCTTGTTTCATAACCATGCTTTCAGAGACTTGTCCTTTTGGAAAAACAGAGTAAACCCCTCTGTTGGGGCTGGATTCTGCACACGTATAAATTAAACAGTATAGTCCAGGGCAGTTACATGACTTTCACCACGGGCACAAGTTGATGTCATTTTCTGAGGACAGCTGCATATCAAGAGAACAATAGAATTAATGACATCTGTGTGGATTAAAATAGTTGTTGTTGCTTTATGATTCTATTTCTTTAATATTAACAGTTCATGGACACTTGAAACACATCTCTTCCATCAGTCTTTGTTGATACAAGGGATCAAGCAGAAATGGTAATGTCTAATACATAATGACTGGATACAAATTGATCTGGACATCAAATTTCAGTGCAGGCATGCCATATGGCATCAGGGCTATAGTTGTTTGGATATGTGAGCTGGTTGAGAAAATTGAAGTTGTTTTCAAAAGCCTACCAATTCTCCCTGGATGTTTACTGGGTTTTGCTTGATTTTAAAATCAATCTGCTTTATTTCCTCCGTTTCCAAACCTTTTTTTCAACCTTTTAGCAAAATGTCCGAGACTTTTCTACGCAAGCCTTCAAATATAGTAATATACCATACTATACCATACCATACTATACTACCTCTTCTCTA
Organism: Porphyrio hochstetteri; assembly: GCA_020800305.1. NCBI lineage: Eukaryota > Metazoa > Chordata > Aves > Gruiformes > Rallidae > Porphyrio > Porphyrio hochstetteri. Next base: position 5,447,544 of record CM036915.1, on the reverse strand, counting down.
AACACACTCTGTAAGTAGCTACCAAAGAATGTAGAACTTGAAATATGAACCTAAGAGCAAAGCAAGGGAAAAGTTACAAAGGCTCACATGGTGACTAATTCTGAATTAAGATTAGCACTGGCTGTGCTCCATGACTGAGATTCAGAAATAGAACTCACATAGAAATTGGTGCTGTTTAATTAAACAAAATATGTGTAATCACATAGAAGTGCAACTACATAAATGATGCAGTTGCATTATCTTATGAAACAATAATTTTATTTTATTTTATTTTATTTTATGAAGTAACCTAATACATTACTTTTGATAAATGAAAATGATGGGAAAATTACAAAAACCTGTAATGATACTGAAAACATTTTTTGGTTTAAAGCCATTCCCTTTGTAATATGGTGACAGTAGCTTTTCCCAGTAGCTATGTTAAAATATAAAATATAGATAGCTGTGCAAGGCTGTGTGAAATCAGGAAGTATTGTGATGGTAATCTGCCAACCAATTCTATCTTTAAAACCAGATGCATTCACTGTTAAGTTTCTAAATTCTGATGTAGCAACATAAATGTTATCACCACTATTATTATTTTTATTTCTGTAGCACAAAAGGTCTTTACCTAGATCTGAAAAAGGCTGATGGGTATGTTGTAATTTTGACTTCATTGTAATTAGTTAATTGAATGCTTGTACCTTTGCAAAAACCCTAGATGTGATAGGTAAGATTTGAAAAGTTTTATATTTGTACTCTTGATAATGTAGTAAAACAGGAAGAATACTTGTATTTTGCAGAAGGAGCTTTTTGCATCAATTATCCAACATTGCTTTTGTAATGATTTTTCCCACTAATTTTAGTATAAACCATACAATATAATTATTCTAGTACATGATGTCATTGGTATACATTACTTTCTGAAGTACATATAACATATGGAGGTCCTTTATGCTGTAAAATACCATTTGTGCCCATAACCAGAGTAGTGCTGTTTGGTTGTAGTTTTCTCTCCTTCAGCTCAGTGTGTGGGCTTTGGTTGTAGTTTTCTCTCCCTCAGCTCAGTGTGTGGGCTTGATAATGGTGTTTAGGCCTGTTCCTGTGGAATGCGCTGGGTTAGGTGTTCAACTCCTGTAGAGTAAAGCCAGGATAAATATATGAGCTAGATATTTACAAGAGCTGGTAAATAAATCATAATGAGTTAATGTGGGAACTGAGGATTCACTAGCCTCAGGTATTGTGAATTTGTAGTAAATACAGAGCCCAGAACTTTAAAAATGTTCATTGGTTTTCTTAAGTGAGAAGGATTCTATAAATTAATGGTTCCTACAAGAATTTTAGGGCAAGGCAGTCCAGTCTTAGAAATTTCTATTCTGGTTTCGTGGTCAGACTGTGTCAGACAAAGAGTACCTCAAGTGCTCTTTAAGTTAGAGCAATTGCAGGAAACCTGTGGGTGGAAGGAGGCAACGAGCTGAACCCTTCTTTGAAGTTTCTGATTTGCTTTAAGGATGGAGAAGGGAATATTTTCTGCTAAAAATGTAAGTGTTCAGGTATAAAAGTGAATTGGGGAGCTTGTTTTCGAACCCAAATGCAGCGGGGAGGGAATCCCCCCCGGGGAGGAAATATCGGCACGGAGAAGCCAGCAGTCGACTCAGTCAGGGTGGTGAAGCAAACTCCGCCTTTATTGCTGAATCACCCTTTCTTATACCCTCACTAATTATGCCTACAAGTCAACTTCTCATTGGCTAAGCTCCAAAGGTTACATAAACATAGCTCTTCTTCCTCTTCCTCTTGGGTTTCAGTTCCTCTGAGTGGTTTGTTTCCTGTTTCCCTGATTTTGCCAAGTCATGCTGACAAGCCACTACTAACAGGCCTACTCCATAACTGTATATTCATGACCCTCAGAGCCTGGCTTGTACAACATATCCTGGGGGTCGTGCCCCCTTTCCCTTAGCTCTTCTTCAACACCCAAATGTTGTTTTAATGTTACTAAAGCAATAAAATGGTAATGTTAACATTGATTAATACTGTAGTCATTGATCATGATAACATATTGCTTTGCTCTACACTTCCGAACATGCACTATTAATTTTTAAAAAGTCATTATATTATCCTTTATACCAATTTTTTTCTTTAAAGAAATAAATTTCTCTCTATATATTTTAATCTCATTATTATGTGTGAAAAATGGGAAGAACCAAATATGTTTAAATCACTTTTTAAAGGTCTCCTTTTGAATAATTCAAACAATTTTACAGTGTCAGTGACTAAAAATCATAACAAAAAATAGTTTTTCCCTGGAAATTACTCATTTAAGAATATGCCATATGCCAGCTGCAGCTACAGTCTGTTCTGCAATATATAGGACGTTGAGATTTAATATAATCTAATTTAGGGCACTGAGATTTCATAAAATCTAACTTAGTGAATGTTTTTTCTTTTAGAGAGCATTTTCAGACTTTTCTGGGACTCTTGAAATATTTAGTAGTTCCTCAGATATAATTTTGTAATTTTGAGCAACAACATGAGATGTGAAAATACATATATTTTCTGTAGATACAGGAACTCTTTGCCTTTATTAAAATTCTGTAAATGAAAGGGAACTGTACTTACAGTTCTAAAATAGAGTAACTTTCTTCATAAATTAGGTGTGGATTAAGTATATTTCTAATTAGGCTACACTATATTTTTCAATGGAATTCCCTAATTTAAAGAAACTAATGCACATAAAGGAAGAGATATAACCTTGCATCTGAAAACTACCTTCAGGCACTTGTAAGAGTTACATCATACTTTAAATAAAGGTCTAATTGATAGCCTTACCAATTTGAAAAGAAAGTTGTGATAAAAACATTTACTGACATTATAAGGAATTTCAGGAACATGTAGTGAAAAGTAGCCTTTGCATTTTATTCTGGGATATATTTTATGTAGGGAATGATAATGAAGTGCAATATTGTAGAATGACTGTTTTACAACTTTTTAAGTAGAACTGTTGGCTTCTTGACTCTGATTTGTCCTACTCTCAGTAGGATAGGCCACAGGTATCAAGTTTGATAAAGAAAATTAGGTTTAGAATTATGCAAATATGTATAACTGCTGTGTTGCAGCCCCAAATAAAAAATGGTGTTTAAAATTTAAAAAGCACTCATCTGTGTTTGGTGGTTTAATCCTCTGTAATCCTGCCTTGGTAGCATACATACAGAGCTCAGTGTTTCATAAAGCGAGAAAAGCGTTTTCTCAGCTGAGACACTTAAATACTTCAGATATAGATAATGTAAGAGGAATTTACTACAATTCTAGTCTGCAGCATTAAACCAAGAACATGCCCATCAGTTTCTAAAGTACAGATTCAAAGTGGAATGTTGTCTCATCTCTTTTCCCTCTTGCACAAAGTTGTTCCTAATCAGATGTTTTTAATGCATTGCAGTGAGAAGTAGTCAATGTGACAGTGTTTAAAAAGTGATGGTGATATGATCTCATTGCCTTGGAGGCTTCACTCTACAAAAAAATCCCCCTGAAAATTCTTCTAGTCATTTTACCTGAATATTACCTTATCTAGACCCTACTGCTTTTATCTCAGATTAACTTTCTCAAAATATTTAAATTCACAGTCCTCTACTATATATCTGTATCATAAGTGTTGATGATCCTTATCATCAAAGTATATAGAATTTTTATTGCTTTATTTTAAATTTCCATGCCCATGAGCATTAGTGTACAGAGATATTGAAAGCATTATATTGAAACATACATTGCAAACAAACTGTAAAATAAAATGGATGTGTTTATGTGCTGCATACAGCAACAATAATGACATTAATTAGCAGTATCTATGAAGAGTTGGTATTCATTCAGAATATTTTTATGATGCAGAGGTAAAGCTTGCTGCTGATGGATATGAATGCTGTAGATAAGACCCAAAACCAACTTGCTGCAGACATAACACATAGCAGATAGGTACGCATGCAGAGAAGGTAAAGTGAATGGAATGTACAGGAAGTCTTTGTTAATTTCTTTTAGCTTTTCGATATTTTTAATATATAAACATGGTGTTGTCCAGACATACATGGAATGCATTTCCCATGAGTATTGTGCCTGTTATGTTACACAAGGAACTTTCTCCATCTATAGGTACTGTCAATTGTTAGAAATATTTTCTTGCTAATGGCAGATTCTTGATTATTTTGAAAATACTTGATCAAAAAGACACTTTTTGCAGTATTTTCTGAGGCTGTGTATGCTCCAGATTTGTCATTTTATCACCTGCTCTTTCTTGGGTCAGTGCTCAGGCTGTTGAAACTTGACCTCTGGACACACTGAAGCTGTTTCTAAGAAAGTAAGATGAGGGAAAAACTCCTTTTCAGTTTCCACTGAAGTGGACTAGTTTGTGACCTTCACAGGCCAGAGAATTAACAGTATTCCAGTGTAATTTCATTGGGCAGATTAACTTAAAACAAATAAAAATATTACACTTCTTTCAGCTTAAGATAAATACATATTTTTGATGTACTTTTAAGTTTAAAAATACATTAGAAGCTTTTATTTTTATGTAATCTGTCATTCAATCTGCCTTTCATAGATTTATGTGTGCAGTGTACATTGATCCCTTCTGAAATAAGAGGCTAGGAAAAGAAAACAATTTTATTCTGACAGCTCAGTGCATTGGCCAAAGGAATGACTGCTTAGTGGGCCCAGTAATTCTTCCAGGTGACATTCCAATTGACATACTCTGTTGTGTTTTCAGACCCTGAGAAGCAGATAAAGGCCAAATGAAAGATCTTGGTAGACTATTCCTAATTAGTTTAAAATGCTTGAATGGATGCTTAAATTCCCTTTGGAAATGGATGATTAAGTTCAACTTGCTTTCAACTGATTAGATGAACCCAAAATTTCAAACTATGGTTTGATTTTTGTAAACTCTTATATGCAAACAAAGTGGTGTATGTGGTGGTTTTCACCCCCCCTCTGCTCTGGTTTGTATCATTAAAACATTTTAGATGGACTACATGTATGTCACCCCATAGAAATGCGAAAGATAGATTCTCAAATGATATGGTAGACCAAAACATAGTTGTAGACAGCAGTTTAGATGAAGATCTATTTCATTTAAAATATAATAAAGGCCTGGGCAGCAGTAGGAAATTGCTATTGATTTCCATGCTAGATGCACGACTGGGTTCTGAGAAAAAGATGATTACAGGTATCCTCTGCTCAAGAAAAGACCCAAATGTTCTGCCTGGGGCAGCCTCATAGATGGTGTTCGACTGTGTCACAGCCTTTGTGTAAGTACTCAGACAGGGCTAATGAGTGGTGCATGCACTGCCACAGCTTTGACACACCGTCCGTTAACTAGAAGTGCTGCAGCTGCTTGAAGTCACGGAGTTGTTTTTCTTTGAATTTACCTATTGCTCAGGAAGTAATTGGCAACAAGAGCTGGTAGGAAATTTTCTGATAAAATAAAATACCCAGCAGATAGTGAAAGTTTGGCATTTCCTTTGCTGGATGAGACTAGTGGTTCAGTCCCATCCATGGAAAATAGAAACTCTGGATCACAGCCCATAGGGGTTTCCCAAGACAAGTTTACTCTGGAGATGTGAACCCTGAATGTGTTAAATTCAGTCCTCAGGAAATGAAGTGACCAAGGGGACTCTGTCCCAAATCCTGCTGTATTTTGGAGTGAAATTGTGTTAAGGTTAGGGGTGTGAGATTCCTTGCAGTTCTTGGGTTCAGCTTGTGTGGGGTGTGGTGGCTCTGCCCAGGGAGCAGGGTGTGACGAGCCCTGACCTGCTCATGGTCTTTAGTGCTTCCCTGGTCCTATGAGCAAATTGTCAAATTCACATGACATGACCCCAGGACCTTCTGTTTTAGGAATACTGCACTTCAGTGCTTTTAGGACAAAATTTCTGGTTCATAGAAAATTAAGAGAGGAACTGATGCAATACCAGAATAAAATTGATGTTTTTATGAAACACCTATCCAGCCATCAAAGCCAGGCTTACTGACCGCAGGGAAGATTCAGCTCTTAGAATTCTGTAGTCCAACTGGAAGACAGTTGTGATATTTGTAGTGTGAATAATAGTGAAAGAAAGTCAAAAGGAAAACTGATTTTTTAATTGTATATATTTCTTAAAAGATAGGATTTCTTTTAATTGATTGAGATGTCATCAGGTGAGCTATTTTGGTGATTTTTCTCTGTCCTTATTTACAAAGAAGAGAACTGGAAAGTACTTATAAAATCACTGCCAAAAAGGATACCCATTTTTGTTTGTGGTTTTAAAAAAACGTGTAACTTTGTTTTGTTCAGAGGTATAGCTGGAGCTCTGAAAAACATTTAATAAGCTTCTAATTTTGAAACATTTGGCGTTAATAGCTAAGATTGAGCTGCTTTTGGCAGTTGGGATGCTTTGTCAACCCAAACTGTTCATCAAGCTTTGTCTGGAGAATAAAAAATGTCAAAGTTATTTGAGAAAGTTCAGCAGTAGAGTGGAAGGTCCAGCAATTGCCATTAAAATGTTATGGATGTGGTTCTAAATGACAAGGGAACAACCTTCCACAAAGAAATCCAGACAGAACAGGAAAGCCTTTCCAAATAAGACTGTAATTATTGTGACAGAAGATATTATATGCCAAATTCAAAAAAAATGGCCAACTCTCAAATTGTCATAACCAGTGTCAGGAGAGATTTTACAGTTCCTGGTTGGTAGCATTTATCACGGCAGGGGCGACAGAAGTGATATGAGTCTCTGTGAGACAGAAAACAGAATACAGTAGATGAGAAAACTTACTGGCAACTTGCTTTACACTTGCAGCTTGATCCAAAATTATTCAGTACCTTGCTGAATGTGTTCATAATTTTGTAAAGCTGTAGCAGAAATCAAAAAAATTCTAGTGAGCCAAATTCTATAGCTTTTCCTGTTTGCATTTATTTCATTGTGTGTATTTATTTTATTTTTAGGATGGTGCAAAATCCATTTTAGTTTTATCTTAGGTTTTCCATCTAGAATGGAGAAGAAAGTAAAGAGATGTTTTCTCTAAAAGATAATAATTGAAATTCCTTTTCTTTCAAATACTACTATTAGCACTTCAAAATAAAACACTTGCTTACTCTTCTGTGGAACTCTTCTAGCAATGAAGAAGATGCACTTCTCTGATAAACACAGCTTTTTAGGTTACCTACTAGCTAGGAACTTAATTTCAGCGTAGGAATGTGTGCTTGAATTATGCAATATTCTGAAGGCAAAGCAGTTTATTCTTAATTTGTGAGAACAAATAAAAACTAGCAAAGTGATAATGTACACTTTTAGAGATCTTGTTGCTTTATCTTATGAAAGTATTTGTCAGGTTTCTCCAAGAAGATTGGCTGGGATTGAGCCTGCCTGCAGAGGAAGTTATGATGACTGCACTGGCAGCAAGTGAGAAAGCTTAGGGGGTGTGGAAGGAACTTCCTGATGATCAGAGGAGACTGGGTAGCTTTTTCACCACTCAGAAAACTAATGAGCTTGTTAAATTAACTCTAGAACCAAAGATGTACCTGCATGACACTGGGCTGGGAAGAATTGTCTATATTTTATTTTTATTTTGTTATTCTTTAATTTTTGTTTTGTGCCTTCTCTATTTAAGTAGGCAACACTTTAATTCCAATTTAATGTGGAGTTTAAAGGCCTTTCAGTATTTTTTCGGGAGCTTGCTACAGGTTAAGGTCTCTGCAGATGCACTGTGAAGCCCTGGCCACCTCAGGATCGCTGTTTCTGTAACCTTCTGAAGTAATTGTGCTTGACCTTGAATCCTGCATAATCTTTTCTTCTGTATGGTGTTTTTAGACTGCATAATGGCACTGATCCTGTAGCTGACTCTACAGTGGTTTTATTGCTCATCTAGGGAAGCTTTAAACTCTGTACCTCTGTTCCGAATGACCTTTGGTGTATGTGTGTGTATATATATATCATTAGGTTGTAAAATACAAACTTCATAATCAGTTGTCAAATGTTTGGTGCAACCCTGTAAAGTTTCAAGAAGGATAAGGTGACTGTGGATCACAACAGCATTTGAATTCAATTGTTTCGATTAATATGAGCATTAACTACTGTTAGATTTCCTTGTGTCTCTGAATATTAACTGCCAGGTATATACACTCATCCTGTGAGATCACAGAATCACAGAATTGTAGGGGTTGGAAGGGACCTCAAGAGATCATTGGGTCCAACCCCCCTGCCAAAGCAGCTCCCCAGCTCATATTGCACAGGTCGGCGTCCAGACGAGTCTTGAATATCTCCAGAGAAGGAGACTCCACCACCTCCCTGGGCAGCCTGTCCCAGGGCTCCCTCACCCTCACTGTGTAAAACTTCCTCTGGTGATGGAGGGTGGAGGGTTGGTGATGATCAATGTGTCTGTAAAATGTTAAGCCAAATGTTTTCTAAGATCTGTGTTCTTTGTAAAAGCATGAACATATTTCCATTTTGGAAAACAGACATTCCTGAAGGCATGATTTCACTGCAGTGTGGTGAAATACTCTGGGTCAGTTCAGTAGAAGATGCTTTGCTCAAGGGAGGTAATTTAGGTTGACCAGTCAATCTGGTTCCACTGTTTCCTGAACTTGCATTTATGTCTCTCTGTGATCCAATGTGGTCTTCTCCACAGGTGTCCTCAAGTCTTGTTCATTTCTGCTAGAACTTCCCATCCTCTGAGACAAGATGGACCATCTATAGGTTTCTATCCTGTTGTATTGTGTTCTACCCTACCCTACCCTACCCCACCCTACCCTACCCCAGGGTTTTGGTTCCTCAGGGATGAGGAAAATATTCTATTGTGCAAGCAAAATACTTGGTCATAATGCTACTTAACAAAGTATGAAAATTTTTCACCCCACAATGATAATGTCATCATTGTTTTCTTTGCTGATTGAGCTTTTATGTGTTCCTGTAGGAAAATCCAAGGGATGTTTTCTCAAATATTAGGAACTGAGCAGAAAATGTTTTACCAATGTTCTGAGGGATTTCAGAGTGTTCTGCAGAATGAATCTTTGAATCTGAATGATGATGTATTGTTTTGAAGTTCTGAATTTCAGAGGACATTACTGTATGTTGCAGGAACTGAATCTACTAACATGCACTTTCCTTATTGACAGTAGAGAAAACAGTATTTCATGAAGATACACCAAATTTAACACTTTTAACATTCTCTTGCTTCACATTTTCTCTGGAAAGCTTGGAATGATTGGGATTTTATAATGCTTAAAGCACACCCTTCCACATTGAAAAAACTCATATCTTTCCTATACCATGCTCTATGAGTTAATCTGATGTATTTTTTATATATATTTGTATTGTAATTCCTTTAATGGAAGGAATGTGTTATTATTATTATTATTACAAATATTAGTACTTATTTATTAGATCAACATGCATAGCTAGGTATATGAGGAGGGAAGAAATGATTTTTAAATAGTCAAAAAATTTCCTGTATATTTTTGTTTTCAAGAATTCTTTCCCTATCTCTGAGCAAATATTACTCAATTGGAGAATAAAAATGAGCATTTATATCACTGACTTAAAAATTGCAAGCAAAATAGTGAAGTTTTCAAATGGTTCATAACCTGCAATTAGTTACTGGGAAACAATCCATGGTACCATTGAGTAGTGAAAATAACAGATAAAATTCCCTTTTTTTTTTACAGTAATGGCAATGAAAGAATGGAGTAAGTTTTTCTAGAAAGATACTCATTGCACATTGCTAGCCTAATTCTCAATTCTTCAATTTGAAGGCAGATAAAGTTCTGGCTAATGTGTTCAAGAGGTAAATTTAAATATGAGACAATGAATGCTCGTTAGGTGAGAGTTGACATGCAATGTCAGTTTTTGCTATATTTGAAAAAACTCCAGATTTTGAACCTTTTTTTTTTTTCCAATGTTAAAATGAATGGAAAATAAAGTGGCTTTAAGAAAACTAATCTCCCTCCTGTAGAGCAGGATAGATGTTAGGTAGTGGTTAAATAGCTGTAAGCTGCAAATCAACATTAGTCTTGAGCTGTATTGCTTATGCTGACCTTGTCAAAGACTATTTTTTTGTTACCCACATTAAGCAGAAGGGTATTCTTTCTACCAAGAAAACGGTAATTGCTGGCAGAAGTAGCTTGAGTATTTGGAATGCTGTTCTCATCGCTCTGGGACAGACAAGAGTAAGTGATGCATATTTGCACAAAATCAGCAAGCTTCCCAAGTGCTTCTCAAGCAGGACAACTAATGCAGTCCTTTAAAAAGATTTTTGTCTTTATGTTGATTTCTTTTCCACAAACAAACCAAAAAGTTTCTGGTACATTATCAGCACATAATATGAGTTCCCAGTGCAATAATTGGAGGATCTTCTCATTACCCCAGAGCTTTATGCATCTGTTTAATATGTCCCTGGTATCCTTTGGTTTGCCTTGAGCTCCCTCCCATGTCACTTACACGTCTGACTGGCCAAGAGATAGAATATTTGCTGTGGCAGATATAGAACTGTGCACATGCTGTTTGGCCAACTGGCTGCCCTTGCTTCACACAGGAGTGACCTCTACTTCTTTCCTACAGTGAGCAACAGGCTCTTTATTGGTCACTTCTTCTCATAAAACCTCAAAAATCTGTCTTTGAAGTATTCACTGAGCTCTCAGATTTATTTTGAATTGGCTAAAAGTGAAAAAATAAAAAAATGCTGGGGAAATTTTCTTTTTTTAAGTTGAGGCAGTGTATGTTTCTAGGGTAGTTGCTGTCCTTAGCAAGTAGGAAGAGCACCTTGTTTTTCACATAAAGATTAGTAGAATTAGATCTCATTCTCATGCTGAATGGACCAGATCACAATTCTGTTAATCCCTAGTTGGTCTATTTGAAACTCCATAAAGAGAAACTGTAGAGTTGTTATGAGTCTAAAGTAAGAATTCATCTCCTAGAGTTCCTTGGTTGGAAGGAAGAAAATACAAAGTTTGTTATTTATTTCAGCATGGTTTGATAATAGTCTGCAAATGAGAGCTATAAAAAAGATTACAGGGGAACACAGAAGTTTAAATATAAATAATTAGTAAAGTAATTATATAGAAGAGTACTTGAAATCTTTCCAAAATTGCAAATATTATTTTATTCTGAGACATAAATTCTTACTTTAACTATTCATTCATTTTTAGAATGATTATATCCTAGAGTCTTGATAAAATTTTCTAATCAAAGCATATACTCATATTCTTTCTCTGAGGGATGATTTAGCTTATGGAAATTCAGGGATGTGTTATTATATTATGTTCTGATATTCTGGATATACTTTTTCAGGGTTCTTTGATGAGCCACTGTATTAGCAGGAAAAATGTAAACACTGAAAATAATGTCTCCATGCTACAAAAAGAGATGCCCCTGTGTCTGGGGTTAATCAAGTGAGACATTGTAAATAACGTTTTCTGAGTGGTTTGAATAACAACTTGTATGAATTCACTTTGCTATAGAAAAGGATATGGTGATAATGCAATATATTAAGTATATTGCTCTTACTATATTAACAATTACATAATAATAGAATTGTGCACATTGTTTCAAGTATTGTCAATTATTCTTTACAGTATTGTAACAATTATTATTAATATAGTATCTGCAGAAATGCACATGATTCTGTTATTAGAACTGTGGTATTAATAGCCTTCTCTGGTTTTAGTAAGATCATACAAGTACAGACAGTAAAACAAGATCCTTAATTGTTCTGGGAAATTTGTTTCAGAAGCTGTGAAAATCTGTTAGAGCAACCATTTCAGACTGGCTTCTGATTAATGGGGGGGAACTAAGAAAGCACAAGAAAAAAAAATCCATAAAAGATAAAACTCACTTTAAAAAGAAAAGAAGATATTGGATGAGCAAAAGAATACATTTCAGAGGAAAAGACTTCCACAAATTCAAGGAATCTTGGGAAGGTGAGGTAAGGGATAAAAGAGTGCAGCTTCTGAGGGAGATCAAGAGTTCACTTTTGTGCATGTTAGACAATGTGGAGGTGAAATAGGAAGGATAGAACCAGACTATAACAGTTTTATCAGTTCTTCACTGGCATGAAGATCAAATACAAATCATACAAAATGGAGCAAAAGAGCATGTAACTAAAGTGTGAATGCAAAGGAACAGGACAAATCTGTGGGGATAAAATGGGATAGGAATTTTGGTTAAGATGGGACACACAAGGTAACAGGCAACAGGGCTAGAATTAAGAGGAAACAAAGGAGGTTTATTTCCACTGCTAAACAGAAACAGCATAAATTTTCTCATTCAGAGAAGGATAAAATGTCAATAACTTTTCTGCAAAAATGCTTACTGTCTCAGTATTTACAAAGATTCCTGTTATCAAGGAAATAAAAGTTTAATCCAATTTACCTAAAACAAATAGTTTGGGATACTTCGGGGATAAATGTTCAGGTTGGCAGGATGTGACTAAATTCCCCTTCTAATACTTTGCAAAGGGGAGTTCAAGTCACTTTTGAACCCTTTGTGATTATCTTTTTGTATGAATGCAGCCAGCTGCTCTGCAGGAGTGTCAGTCCAGCTGTGCTGGTTCATCTGGCCCCTTCATACTAGGGAGCAATCACCGTCCCTAGCTCCCAGGGAAGTCCCAATTTGCTGATCTTTCATATGAGACATTTTGATTCAACCCATGGAGACAGAAATACACAGTTCCAGTCTTTGGAATTCTCCCTAGATTAAAGGTGGTTCAGGGAGTTTTGATTAAGTCCTAAATCTTCTTATGAGGGACAGCCAGTTGATTTGCAGCAAATAATAGGCTGTACTTGCCTCCCTTGTACCTTCTAGCTAATGATGTTTGCTATGCTACCTTGCTACCTTCTGGAAATGCACTTTTTTGATTTTTTTCGTAACATGGCTTAGCTTACTTGTTCTCACCTCTTCCCCCCTTCCCCCCCCCTTTTTTTTTAAAAAAAAAAAAGGGAAAAAAAAAGAAGACCTGGAAATATTTCTTCTAGCAATAAGCGATATTGCACATTCATATTTGTACATTGAGATGAACTGGGGGGAGAAATAATAAGGGCAGATGTAGGAATTTTTGGGTGCTCCTGAAGAAGAGTGAGTTCACTGGCTCCCAAAGCAATAAATAAAAGTACCAACTAGAGTAGGATCTTGTTGTCATGCAAAAGTGTCCTTTTACACAGGAAAGGTGAAGACAAATTGGAGATTAAATATAAAGCTCATGAGTAACATGGAAAGCAGAACACAGCACAACATATGTTTTTAAAGTTTGTAGCTGACATTAGAAATGAAGGAGCAGGATCCAATGACCAAGGACCAGGACGGAGAGAGAAAGCAAAAGTAGTTGAAGTGATGGTACAACTAAATGTATACCCCATACCTGCTGATGCAAGTGGAGAAGGACATAAGTAGCCAGGAAAATACTGATTTACTTCTGTTGCCAGAATGAGGTTATTAGAACCAGACTAGAGATTTCTGCACACCACTGTACTATTACTAATGTAACATAAGTATCCAAGTATGTTGTTATCAATTTCTGTAGCAGAGGAGCAGGCTAGATTGAGAAATAGAAAATCAAAGCTATATAAGGGCATTTCCAGATTATATACATAACAGCTGTTTCTACTGATAATTGGTGAAAACAAAAAGAGGCTGGGAAACAAGTTCTGGATGCATATTTAAAGATTTTCATTGACTCCCTGTGGAAAAGCAGAAACAAGCCATGCACACATAGTTGGAGAACACATGAGGCACTACAAACTGTTTTCAGCATGTTCCTTGTGCTGCCACAAGAAAATCTTTGGAGACTCCCATCTGTTAAATCTGCTCAGTATTAACAAATTAATTTTTAAACAGATCTTTAAGCATGAAAGTTAAAGCTTCACTTCTTGGTACATCCCACTTCCTTGCTATTTATATTCAAATGATTCAGCTCTTAAATATTACTAATGAAAAATCAACAGATTAGGAAATACTGAAAATTATTCTTTTCCATTTTGCTTCATGGGGATTTTGCAAAATATTTTCTTTATTTAGATTAAGAATCGCAACAAAGGGCCTCTACTATGTTCCTCGTGTTTGATTTCTGCTTTTGCCTTGAACTAAAGCTGTCAAAGGATCAGGAATTTTATGTATCATTATAATAATTATATTTATGTTTAGAAACAGTGACTAAGGGCTGTACCAGCTAATGCTGAGTCAGCAGAAACGTGCTGCATGTGTCTGACTTCAGTTTTCTGAGAGGTTCTCTGACAATAATTTGAGTTGTGCTGTTACATTGCATCTTATAAGGCCATAGTCTTTCCTGTAGAGTAATGTATAGGTGATTGAATGTGAAGAGCACTGTCACCTACCTAAATATCTCACTGCATTATATTCATTGCTTAAAATGCCCTCCATGTTACATATTGATTGACCTTATTTTATTGTTCACAGTAATTATATTAAAATGCAGCTTGTGCTTTCAGAGGGCAGTTTAAATGTGCGCTTAACTAGACACTAAGTAGTCTGGCATGTTTGTGAATAGAGCAGAAAGAAAAGGACCCTGTCCTGAGACTGCCCATGTGCACATTGCAGAGATTAACATAGCAAGTAGAGCTGCTGGAATTTTTTTGCAAATTTGTGAGATCTCTTACTTTTTCTCTGGTTTCCTAATAAAATAAATGATTTTGACTATTTCTACTGAAAACATCTGTAGGTACAATCCAGTCAACATTGAGACTTGTGTGTCCATCCTGTCTATTTCAGAGAAAAGCTTTCCTTCAGCCTTCTTCCTTCTCTACAATCCTCAGCGTTGTTGATAAGACAATGAATATGAGATGAACTTTTTTGCTTTGCTGAAAGTTTTTTGCTTTGTGTTAATCTTTTTTCCACTTGGCCAGCCAGCCAGATTTTCTTCTGGGACCTCTCTGACAGTTGCTCTAGTATTTGGCAGCTTACAGCTCCTTAAGGTGTAATGGCTTGCTTTAGAGTTTCTGTTTTCTTCTGGCAATATAATATACAGGGATTAGAAGTGCTGTATATTTGCCTTTTCTTCTTTTGAGGGGTGATGGTGGTGACAGAAAACTGTTAATCTCATACACCTGTAAACATTTCAGCTAGAAGTAAACAGAAGAATAGAGCAATTATGTCTACTAACTTTCTCCATATCATTCTTTAACAGTATAGGGAACCCAGCATGAAAATATTTCATTCTTCACTTGAGCAAAAGGTGATGCAGTTCTGTGTTAGGACTCCCATCATGGCCAATTTCCTTTGCAGTCAGTCTACATCTTTTCTTTTTCATTTATTTCTTGGTGTGCTATGTAAAATAGGAATGTTCTTTCAATGCTACACATAGCGTGAAATCTGCTTTGTTTGTTCAGTGTGTCAAGTTTCTGTGCTCTGCATTTGTGCTTATTAAGGTAAATTTGAGTTGTCACATTCCAAACTTGTTATCTTTCTGTCTCACATAATGTGTGCGGAATTTTCCCATGACAGAGTCACTGTTGTGAAATGGGCTCTTTGGCAAGTATTTTCATGCTGAGGAACCAGATGGATGGTCACCTGATTAGAATACCACCTTGTTTAAATAACAAGAAATGGTCTCCATTTCATGTAAAATTGAATTGGTGAGGCCAGTGAGATCATGCCATTAAGAGTAATTTTGTCCTTTGCATAATTTTGCATTCTTAGAACCATTTATTCTGAATTTAAGAGCAATGTAATAATTTCTGGGTAAGATCTTCAGAGATTCAAATGTTGAAATGAGTATTTACCATGATACAGCAGTCTTCCAGGAATGGACAGTTTTTGTGTAAACTCAGATCATTATCTCAGATTCACAGGCCAACAGAAAATTTCCTGGAATTTAACTTTGTGTTTCTCAGATGTTGCTTAATACACAATAAAAAAATCCCCCAACTCCTTTCCTCAAACTAAAAGCTAATTCCTCTTTCACCCCATTCTGACATGCCAAAAGGCTAGTATGGTTTGGTTGGTACTTACTTCCTGAACAGGAATTTGGAAAAAATGCATGTGATGAAAACGGTTTCTTTTTTCTCTGCATTTTGCATAGTAAGTTTTTTTGTTCTTCACTCAGACCTAACTTTCATTTTATGTGTTTACCTTGTATTTTACTCTTGGCAAGGGTTTTAGAATTCTATGTATTTAAATAATGCCATTTGCCCCAAAAGATGATTGTTTTCAGGACAAAACAAAAAAAAAAAATCAAACTAAATGTCTTTAATGAAACATCTTTTGAGGCAGAGGATAAATAACAATGGGATCTTGGAAGTGATATTTCATGTTGAGAGAATCTGATCAGAAGCCAGCTTCTAATAGCTTTAAAAGTTTTTTCCATTGAGGTAGCCTATGAAACAGGCAAGTGTGGAGTAACACAGTGCATCTGTAAGAATAGTTCTTGTTTGTAAAGGTACTGTTACAAGAAGAGTTACTATATTCCTCTGAGAAGTCACCATAATTTCTTAATGAGTCTGACAGGCTTATTCACACAAGCTACATTTCTTCTGTGTTTCTAAAATGGACCTGTGAGAATTAAATGTTGTTCATCTGTTGCCACTGAGCCTGAGGGTCACCTTCGGGCCATGCATCTGCAAGGCTGGAAAGAAACCCTACAGTTCAGAAAGAAATACAAAGCCCTTTATAATTGTCTCTTTAAATTGTCCAGACTGCAGAAGAACTCACAGGGTGTATGTAAGATGACTCCATAAAGGTTGCTTAGTGAGATTTCAATACAAATTATTTCTTAGAGGACTTTGCTCCAATCCTCCAGTGTGAAAAGGATTTGAACACCCAGGCTCTAAAGTATTTTCTGTTCTTTCATAGCACAATTCACACTGAATGATAATTCTGCAGAGTGAGTGGGAAACCACACATTACTACTGGATGCCATGCAAAGAGCTTGGTAATAGTTTCAGACAACCTGAATTTTCTTTTTGATCAGTGGCTACAGCACTAACATTATTTGACATGCTGCACACATATTACCTAAGCTGCTGTTTAGCAGCAGCCCATGCAGAGAGCTTACTGAGGTTTGGGGCTTTTTTTTTAAATGTTGATTATTAATCTTTCCTTGGTTATTTCTGGATTCCTTAGAGCTAGAAGTAACATGAAAATTGGTGTTTCTTGGCATGTCAAAATCTGTGTGTCAGCCCAAACCCAAAATATAAATTAAGAGAGATTTGAATGGACATTCGTATAATTTGATTCCTAAGGCAAGCTGCTCAGGGTGAAAGACATCAGAAATGAGAAGGACATTTTAGATGAAAACATCCTGTTCAGTTTCTGCCAACACTAGGAGTTACTTTTTATAGCTGCTGAAAGTCAAGAACCCTTGTGAAGTGGTTTGCTGTGGGAATTCTATTGAAATCAAACCTGCAGGGGAAACCGTAAGGGTCACAAGCTAACAACAAGGGAAACCATCCTCTGTACATCCAGGTGCAGAACAGAATGCATTTGCCTCA
The DNA here is from genome assembly GCA_020800305.1 of Porphyrio hochstetteri. Taxonomy (NCBI): domain Eukaryota; kingdom Metazoa; phylum Chordata; class Aves; order Gruiformes; family Rallidae; genus Porphyrio; species Porphyrio hochstetteri. The sequence goes on along the minus strand of CM036915.1, from coordinate 5,430,116 downwards.
CTTTTAATGAAGGGCAGTTGCAAATCTTCCCCACAGGTGATGAGACCTGCTCAAAATAATGAACCTAAACCTGGGTGCAGGTCAGTAAATTCTGCAATGTAATTTGCATTTTGGTGGTAGTCAATAAATTTCCTCACTCTAGAGCCTGTTACTTCCTCAGCACTGCTGGCCCTTTTTATTATTACTGGCTATTTGCTGGTGGAAAAACAATTAAGTGACAGGCGATTACTTATGGTGACTATCACATAGGTGCCTGAATGTTCCATAGGGTTTTGAGACTTATTTTCAAGTTCCTAGGTGCCAAAAAAGCTTTTGTTTTTAAAAGTTGTGCTTTGTAGTCCTGGACTATACACTTTATAAACTTGAAAGTTATATCACAAGGTCTATATTATTTGATAATATGGATATATATTCTTCATATAAATCTTTCTGCATTATCTGAGAGTTTTCACTTTTCAGTGTTTTCTGCTTGTCTTCATAGACCAAGCTTCTACAACTGCATTCTGTTGTCTTGCCTTGCTCTCATTTCCAGGCTAAAAAATAAAAAGGGGCAAAAGAAAAAACCCATCCCAGCTGTTGTTGGTATCTAGAAATGGTAGTTGTCATGTGACAGGGGAGAGAGTATGTATCAGAAGAAGGAGACGTAGTTTATATTGGAAATAAGGTTTATTCTTTCACATTAAAGAAACACAAGTGATTGTGACTTTCATTCAACATTATTACATCACAGTAAAGAGTATTATCAAATTTTTAAAAATTTCTGAGTATAACCCCTCCAAAACATAATTCCCTAGCCCAAATATATTCAGATTTTCTTCCCTTATCTCTGTTTGTGAAGCTGTGGTAAGTAGGTACAGCTCAGGGAGGGATGGTTTAGTTATTGCCCACAGGTGGGCTGAAATAGGGCAAAATGTGGAACACCTGGGTGCCTGGGAGGGGCCCTGTGCTGACCCCTCTGCTATCAGTCAGCACTCTGGCTGATGTGGGGAGTCTGCTGGGGGGTAGCAAGGTGAGGGGAGCCCTACTGAGGGGTGGGGAGGCCTGCTGAGAGGCAGTGGGTGAGAGGTGTCCTGCTGGAGTGGGATGGTGAGGGGGGGTAGGGGGCTGAGGGGAGCATTCCTGTGTGGGGCAACACCTGCTAGAGAAGAAGGTTCTGGAGTGGTCAGGGTGCAGCTGTGGTGTAGTGGTAGCAGCAGCTGGATCTTCAGGGTTGCAGATGAGTTCTTAGACTGTGTCAGTAAGACTTTTGAGTCTTGTCCCTAGTCTGTCTGAGTCTTCTCTGCTTAAAATGTGAAATCTTTTCTGTTTTGTTAGGGACTTAATGTAGGAGGTGTCAGCAGGACCACAACAAAGCTTGGTCTGGCTTGGGGTGTCCCATAAAACATGGAAGTACCTAGTAGAACTAGGACACACCTCAAGAGAGGGGGAAAATGTTGGGGAGGAACTGCCAGCAGGAAGATGGTGAACAGCTGAAGAGGACAGGAAAGGAGGCATCTTTCTACTCTGTGTCTTTTGTACTCTGGTAAGCCAAACAATATTTCCTTGTTTCTCTTTTCTGTGCAGAAGAGATGAGACTTCTAGGAGGTAAATGAGGTAGGACCTGTTTTAGTGGTGCGAGTTATCCTTTGCTGGGTTGACCTGTTGGGAGCGAGTGCCTTTGTCCTCAGGGAGAAGTGGTGTCATGAGACAAAATGAATTCCATACCCACCAAAAAGTTTGTGTTACTATGGAGATTAAATCTCTTGAGGGAGTTGTTTGATATTCACTATTTTACTGATGGAATTATTTATTTAGAGAGCTACATTTTCTAGCTTGAGTGCTAGCTTGTGATGTAAAATGCCATGAGCCACTTGTGAACTGAAGGATAGCAAGGAGCAGTCCCATGAGAGTAGCTGTTTTAGTTCTAAGTTCTGATCTAGAAATGCATTTGGTAAAGATTTATCTGCTGTCTTTAAACTCGATATAATGTCTAACCATTGCAGTTAGTCTGGGACAAGCATTTATGAAATGTTTTTCTGTTATCATAAATGGACTTTTGGCACCTGTTGATTGAACCCAGTATTTTATTGAAATTTCTTGGAAATATTTGAAAAAATGGAATTACTGAAGCTAAGCAAGATACAATTTTGTAAGCAGAAACAGTTAATAGAAAAATGTAACTGCCGCCTTTTTCAGATATGTTCTAACTTATTAATTTCAGTGGAAATGTAAAGCTGCAGCTTCTCACTCTATTGGCTCTGTTCTTCAATAAACATACAGTATTAATTATATAATCTGGAAATATCATTACTTTCTAACTTTCTCTTTCTGAAAGAAGTAAACCTTAGCTTCTACCCTCTCAACTGTTCTTGTCTGAATTCTTTTAGTGAGGGTCTTAATTGGATTTCTTAATTATGATTTGTGCTGGTTCTTGCCTGTTCTGTGCTGTGTCCTAGCTATATTTTCCATTAGCTATGGAAAGAAATGAAAGGATACTGAATGAATGGAGGCTGTTATCCTCTATTGGAAGAGATTCAGCTGTAGATGGTTGTGACTAGAATCATCACCCCTTAACTTTTAGCTGACCTTACATTAACTGTTTAGTTAACTGAAAGTGTCTGCCTGTCCTCCCCCACACACCCCCTCCACCCCACCCCCTGAAATCTAAAATGACTTCTGTGGTTGAAAACTATTATTTATGTTACTCTCTCTGTTCCTAAGCAGCTGTCTCTCACTGATGTCTGAGTAACTGAAATATTAAGTATGTAATTCCTGTTTTAGGTTCCAGTTGTGTAGCAGTGCTGTGTGATTAATAGTAATGCAGGAGTTGTTAAGATGAAAGAATAATATGGAACACTAAGTGATGGAAAAAATGTAATCCAAAATACTAATGGTGGAAGACTTAGCTGCTTTTACTCCAAAATTTGGTTGCTTTTTTGATTCTTGTCTTGATTTCAAGAACTAGTCAGATCAATACATTATCCACTTTTAAGATGGATAATATGCTTCTTAAAGTGAGGTTGTATTCTTACTCCTCAGAAATCTCTTGCTTTGATATCTCTTGGTTTTGTTGTGATAAATCACAAATGAAATCTGTAATGATGAACTTGTTTGGTAGGTTTCTAATACATTTGAATAGAAAATAAAATGAGAATTGAGTATGAATATTTTGTATCCTTAAGTAGAAGTACAGAAGGTAGATGCTTATATTTTAGTCACATTCTTTTATGTCCTTTATAATATATTGCTCTAGCTTTATTTACTGTAGATATATATTATGCTGATCCAATGATGGCTTTAGTTTGTAAGTAACCATAATTATTCGGTCAACAAATTTATAGGAGAATGAATGATAACTTTAAGTTTTTGCTTAGGTGTTTTTTTTCTGTCATCTTCTATCTTACTTTTTCTCAACCTTTGGACTGCTTAAATAATGCTCTCTAGAGGCAGAATTACTTTCTACCATCCAGTTTTAGAAATGAGCTATATTTTTATTGCTCTGAGCTAACAGAAGAGCACAATTCCCTTAGAGGCTGTTCTAAACAACTTTGTAAGAAAAGAGACAGAAATATTTCAGGAAACAGATTATCCCTGACAAATGTATACAGCTGTCTAATAGAGCAACCTCCTCAGAACCTGACCATGTCATAGAATTTTTTAGTGTCTCTAATCTTCTTACTTTTACAGAATCCTGTTTTGTATTCCATTAGTATGCATGTGTATATTCTAATGGGCTATAAAAATGCTGTATGACCTACTTATCGAGGACCTGGTTTTACATCCCATTAGTGGGCATGTATTTTCACAGTAATAGACTTTTAAAAACACTGTGTGACCCATTTATTCTGCTTCATCAGTAACTCCCTATGTAATATGTATTTGTGTATGTGTATATGTCTCCTTTTGCACCATTTGAAAAACTTGCAATGCTGAACAAGAGTTCTGTGCTGTTTGAACTTCTTAGATGCTAACATGATACTTATTCTGTGTAAAATAATTCACGATACTTAAAGCATTTGCAATGTAAGAAAAGAGAATGTAGATAAAGCAACCTGTACTTGAAGGAGGATTAATGTTGCGATGTAACCTGACCTATTTTTAAGGGAATCCTTCTCATTTTACTGATTTATGATTTCCCATTGAAATCACTCATGCTTTTCTTGATTTGCTGTTCTCTGAGATTTACTCAGGATGTTGAACAAAAAGGAATTGTCAAAAATGAAGACAGCATTTTTTTTTTTCTTCCTTACTGCAGTTCCTGAGTATTGTGAAGAACCACATCTTTTGTTTATTTGGAACCTGCCATCTGCTTCTGTCATTTGGTATGCTTTATTTTCCATGCCACTCTTGATCTTATAGACTTCTATCAAAATTCTCCCCCAGACTTAAAGACTGAGGAATCCTCATTGATTCTAATACAAAACTATTTAATAGCTTTGCTCATCTTTGCCAGTCCTCTTTGTGCTTTTTTTATTATTCAGTTTTATTCTCTTTGAGGACAGGGAGACTGAAACTTGATGAGGTTAAGATAAGACTTCATTATGCAGTTCATGGTGGACTCTTGGTCTTTGTTTCCTAACACTGCCTAAGATTCAATTTACTTTTTTGGCTGCCATTCAACATTAATATGGTGGGTTCATGAAACTAACTGATGAAACTCCAGATCTGAAATCCAAGTGAAAGAACTCTCAGCTGAGAGCTTATCCTATATACTAAGTGACCATTTCCCTATTTGTATTGTGGAATGTTATGGAAGTTTAGTCTGTACTTTGGCAGTTCTTCTGTCCCATACATTTTTAAGGAAATAGATTGTCTTGTGGACTAGTGCTATCCTTCTAGTGTCTCCTGGGTGCTATGGGTGTAGATGATCAGTCAGTGCACAGCTCCATGTGCTTTCAGGCATACCTTAGTGTTTTACATCCTGAATCAGAAACATACGGTAGTGGTTTTGTAATATTATTCTGACCCTTAGTGGTGAGGACACTATGTTATGTGAGGTAGGAGACTTGAAAACTTGTTATCACTTGGGGCTCTCATCTGCTTGTGGGGTAGAGTTATCCTAGGAGAAGCAGCTGTGACACTTAAACCTATACAGTGGTCTGGCCCTGGATTGACTGACTTGTTCTCCTTCCCTATGTACACCCAGTGGTCATTGGTTTATAGTCAGGGTGCAACTCAGAAATGAGTTCCAGAATTCAAACAGGAGATCAAGATAGATATTTGAGCATCAAGAATAAATGGGATTAGTGCAGGAGAGGACAGAGTGATCTAGTTCAAAGGATTTATAAAGCTATGTGAAGACTAGTAAGAGGGGGTATTGTAGCCCTCTAGGAGTATTAACTTGTCATTGGTGTGCAGTTAATCCACTGAATTAATTGTATTTAAATTGGGGGTTTTACACTGTACTTCTGAGGCAGAAGCAATTGCATGGAGGGATTACACAAAAGTATGAGCTGACTGCTCTGTTGTATGTCATCAGCACATAAATGCTTCCCCTCCTATTATATTACAGGGGTTTATTTATTTTAAGCATTATACCAAGGTTCATTGATTGCAGTACTGGAATTCTTAGTGTAAATGGAGAAGTTATAATACCAGTCTCTTGATAGAATAAGGTCACTATGTGGGAGGAGTTAGCTACAACATTGAATGTATTTGATTTGCAGCTAAACACAAGTGGTAGTAGGGAACAGTACCATATAGAATAGTTTTTCTACCAACAATATGTGACCTCCAAGCTAATGTTTAGAAGATGGACATTTGGCTTTGACTTTTCTATTTGGGAACTCAGGATGTGAAGAAGTCAAATTGAAGCTTTACATTAAAGTCTTGATGAAGTTCATTTACACTGTCAACAAAAGAGATGGGAGAATATTTAGGAGATACTGTTTTCTGAACTAGATGAGGCAGTTGATCCCTTGCATATGTAGCAGCATGAGATACACATTTGTACATACCTAATTGTTTAAGGGAACCAATGTTAACATTTGAATTTTTTGGACTATAAACATTAAGTTCTTAGATGTAACAAGAACATGTTTTAAAAAAGAAACCTGAAGATTGAAATTGAGTCAGTAGGAATAGTTGCATTACATAAATGTATTCTTGTTCTTTAAGCAAACTCTGCTAATCATACAGGGAAGTCTTTACTGGATGAACTTTTCATCATCATAAACTTGAGTTACATAGACTGCTCAATAGGAGCAGAAAACTGTCCATATTTCAATTGAATTTTTATTATATGTATTCTCTCTTCTTGGACATCTGTAACTGCTGGTGTTCAAATCTCTTTAAAAAAAAAAATCTTACAGATCTCTTTTCACATCTTTTTTTTGTGATTTTTGCCTGACAGAAGTAAGCTGTCAGGCAGTTGCCAACGGAGTCATCTCCTCACTTATTAATTAGAAGGAGTTTATAGGCAAAGAGTCAGTAACAGTGCTCCCTTTCTGAGAGCTTTTTAAATAGTTTGGCTTGTTTATGGGTTTAGTTTAAAAAACCCCAAAATGCCAATCCCTCTGTCTCCTCCTTCCTCTTTAATGAATGTTTGCCCGTTCCTGACAACAGGTCAGGTAGATAGACGTGGCTTGAAAGGGACTCAGTGAAACTTGCAAACAGACTGACTTTTGTTATATTTTCAACTTTATGAAACCATTAAAATGAGTGAGTTCTGAAGATGTCAACCACTGTCACACTTGTGTTTTAAATTCCTGATGCTTGCAAATTTGTCTGCATTCTGTCCAAACAGGAGACAGCTGCTGCTTTACACAGGATGAATAAACTGAAGAACAGAGTAAGCTCTTTACTTGACTTAGAGAAACATCAGTTCTCAGATTAGTCATTTGATTATTCCACAGTAATACTAACAAGTGTATAATGTAAAATGTCAATCGGTATGGCTTTGTTTCTAGTCTTTATTACCTATGTTTAAGCCCCAGGACTTTAGCTGGAGGATCCAGAGTACCTCTAAGTCTGAATGCTCTATTGCTTTTATTTGTTAATTGCTAATAAATTTTAATAATGTGTTTATTAAATTTATTTTCAGAACTGGTTCCTTCTCTGATATATTCCCCTCTTGCCAAAATATTAACTGCTGCCTGATTATAATTTATGATGTCTAGGATCAAAGTCAAATTCTGTTGCAAACAATGTGATTCCAGAATGTTTTAAAGCCATAAAATGCATGTAGATATCAACATTGCTTATCAGAAAAATGGCCTTGGTTATCTGTGAGAGTAATGGTGTGTAGGTTTCAGCACAATAGTTGATCAAGATTTTGGGGTTTTAATAAATACTTTTGAATTTTCACTGCCTGTTTTTAGGATCCACTGGGCCCAAATTGTGTATATAACATTACTCCATTTAGTGTCACAGAAGATTAGTTACTGATTTCATAATACAAATCCAGAAATAACATCACATTTTATATCAAAATGCCTAAAACATATCTGAAGATCAACTATTTTTTTATTTGTATAAAGGATGAATCAAAAGCTTAATTCTTTTATATTGGTGGTTAAAGCAATGAGATCTGATTGTCTCGTGGGATTATATATTTTGAGTAAGAAATGATGACAATGAACTGTGTTATTGCAATTGTAGGAAACGCCTGTTGCATTAGAGAGTGGTTGTTTGGATCATCTACATCAACTGTGGAAAAAATTAACACTGAAATGAGTCAACATTGTGAGGCTTAAGTTAAAATACCACATAATATACTTACCTAGCTATTCATGTTACTTTCTCTGTTTTATGGGTTGCTCAGCAAGTCATGACAAGTAACAAGGCCTTCCCTGTTCTGTGCCCTGTCTTGTGCTTCCCCCTCACATTATTATGTTTTTCAGCTTGTGAGATTGGTTTGTTGTTTTTTACATAACGGATCTACTATGCTAATAAAAGTGCCAATAACACAAAACCTCCATTGATACCATAACAGCTGTCAGACACCTGGTGTTACTGGAGTGATTTGTTTAATGTTTATTTTATTTCTAATCTTGAGTAAAGGTGATTTTTATATAACTGCAGCATAAATCAGTTAAAATGTTGGTACTATATGACTTCTGGAGCACTGTGGTGGATTGACTCTGGCTGGAGAGCAGATGCCTACCAAATCTACTCTAACACTCCACTCCTCAGCTGGACAGGGAAGAGAAGATGATATAATGAAATATAATTTTATGGTTGGACTCTATCTCAAAAGTCTTTTCCAAACTTGTGATTCTGTAACGGCTTGTGGGTTGAGATAAGGACAGGGAGAGATCATTCAGCAATTACCATCATGGGCAAAACACTCAACTAATTCTTTTTCATAATCTAATTTATTACTCAATCAAAACAGAGTAGGGTAATAAGAAATAAAACCGAATCTTAAAACACCTCCTCTACCCCTTCTTTCTTCTGATTCAACTTTATTCTCAATTTCTCTACCTCCTTATCCCCAAGTGGCACAGGGGTATGGGGAATGGGGTTTGAGGTCAGTTCATCATATTTTGTCTTGGCTGCCCCTTCCTCCTCAGAGGGAGGACTCCTCATACACTTACCCTGCTCCAGGATGGGATGCCTCCCATGGGAGACAGTTCCCTGCAAACTTCTACAACACGAGTCCTTTCCCCAGGCTGCAGTTCTTCACAAACTGCTCCAGCTTGGGTACCCTACAGGGCCACAAGTCCTGCCATTGAACCTGCTCAAACCTGGGCTCCTCTCTCTAAGGACTGCAGGTTCTGCCAGGAGCTTGCTCCAACATGGGCTTTCCACCAGGTCACAAAGCCCTTCAGGTGTCTCTGCCTGCTCCAGGGTGGGGTTCTCTACAGGCTGAATATGGAATCTGTTCCAGTGCCTGGAGCACTTCCTTCCCCCTCCTTCACTGACCTTGGTGTCTGCCAAGTTTTTCACATCAACTCAGTCCTCTCTCTGGTAGCAAAAAGCTGTCTATAGGTTTATTTTTCCTTCTTAAATATGTTATCACAGAGGTGCTACCGCAGTGGTTGATTGGCTCGGCCAGCAGCAGCAGGTCACTCTTGGAGCTGTCTGGTATAGGCTCTGTTGGACCAAGGGGAAGATTCTAGTAGCTTCTCATGGGAGCCACTCCTGGCGTGTCTCATCCTGTGTGTCCTGTTCCTCTCCCTATGCCCCCCCTCACACCCAAACCTGCTCCCAAAATCTTTCCATGCAATCCTAAAATAAGAATTTTACTCTGCACCTCAACGTATGAACCAAAAAATGAACTACCTAGTCAATTACACTAAAAGATGCAGATTCTTTTAACACAGTATTTATATTTAATTCCCTAAACCAAAGCAAATGTGACTTTAAAAGAAATCTGAAGTAATTGGAATAAAGATTACACTTTATCATAGAAAATGGTGAGGATCTATGGCTAGCTAAACCAGTACCATTGGAGCTATGGTTTCATCAGATCTGGTATCAAACTGAAATCATAATGTGGCATGAGCAGTGTTACCCTCCAGAGATGCTCTCCTGCAAAGAAGCTAGTCTTAACGAAGAATGTTATTAAGATGCCACAGCATATTTCACAGGAGTAGGAATTAGCATTTATTGGCTGTTCAGATGCCAGTGTTGTCTGATTTTCTGAGGAGGAAAGGCATGACACTATCTTGAGAAATTGTGTGAGGAAGAAAAAAATGCCTCCAGGCTCCTTTTTATATAGCACATATATTGCGTATGGCTCTCACTACAACCAGTGGATGCCATCTGAGATTCTCTACTTTGTTTCTTCTTGTGTTAGAGTCAGAAGAGTTTTGCCCAAAATGTGGCATCCCTCATGTAAACCAATATGGTGCAGAGTTGATGGGATCCAACTTTCTCTGCTCCTTTAGTAGAAGTTAGGCCCTTGGTGTAAAACTCTGTAAAAATTTAAAATCTGACATTCAGGCCTGATGGGTAAAGGACAATGCAGTCAAGGGCAGCAGGGCTGTGCTTACACGAAGTACTAAATAATGCAGCTTGGTGAAGATAGAAGCTGGTCAATAAACACTGCAGCAAATAATGATGCCCTTCTAGGGGAAGGTGGAGCATAAAAGCTGGTACTGTTGGAGAGGTATTGGTGCGTAGTCTAGAGGCAGCTGGCATTACATGAGCATAGACACCACCTGGAGACCATTCCAGTGCGTGCAACATATGATGGGCAACGCTGCTACTGGGGTAGAAATAGGTGCTTGCCCTCTGCCTAGTGAAGTCTTGAACTGGTAACTGATGCTTTGGAAAACTAAGTAACTCTCAAAAAAAAAAAAAGTCTAAATTAGACATGGAAGTTATACCTTAAACATTCATTTACAGCAACTAGACTGTACTTTAGGCTATGGGAGATTGGAACAGACTGGAAAAACTGGTAAGAGCCGGGGTGAAACGTGTAGGGGAAGGTCTTTCCTTTGCCAGTTCTCCTAAGGCTTATGTTATAAGTTGTCACGAAAGAACTTTCCTAAATGCTGAAAAAACCAAAAAGTGAGTTTGATAACACTGCCTAATAAAATTCCACGCTAAATTGGGCTGGTTACGTCCTCAGCTCTGTGGCACGTAACTGAACAGTCAGTTCCAAGAATGATTTCTGTAATAAAGGTATGAGCAGGTGGTAGCACTCTATTCTCTTAGGGGAAAAGAAATTAAGATGACTACAGAATTTTCAATATTGATTTGTACCATATATTTCTAGCACACCTGAATATACTCAGGATCATGATACTTTTAAATTAAATCCATCCTATTAAATCTGTATAATTACAACTTTTTGCTTAATTAAACTTAATCTTAGCTCAAGGATCCAGCATTTTGCATTTTTACTTAGTAAAGCAAATAATTTTCCTTAGGTTTCTTAGATTTCTTAGGTGCTCAGTATGAACATTAATGACAATCCCTTGAAAATAAAGCTTTATTGTAGATACAATAGCGTGTCCATATTTATACAGCTACTATACTGTCTTTTATGAAGATATTTAATACAAATTTTGCCTGGAAAGACCCCCTTATTCTTATTAACTATATTTGAGCTGCATTCACTTCTGGTTATTTTCTTTTCTCTCTGTGCTGGTTTGTGAGTGAGAACTTCTGCATCCCCTTTCCCAGTACATGCACCAGGCATGGTTAGTACCATCATGCAAGCTGCAACTGGTGCAACTGGAGAATTTTGTTTTGTAGCTGAGCTAAACTCAGTTACTACCTGGATTTCTATCATGTGGAATCATGTGATCATTTCTAGTAGTAGATCTTGCTTTATATAAATCCTTGAGAAAGTCTGACTGATTATTTGGCCAGAACTGTTGGCATTCCTCTGTTTGAGAGCAGTCAGAGAATTGCTAGGAATCTATCACTGATTCACCTGACATGAGTTTAGGTTTAACTGCTGTACCCAGTAGTTACTGAAACTGATTCTTAGAAGTGAGGAATGAGGGCATTTCAGAAATTGAAAGTGTTTTAAGGGGAAGTGTTTCAAGTATAGCATACTAGCATAGTTTAGCAAATGGGAACTGTCACTTCTACCAACAACAGTGATAGCCTTTTGGTATCTTCTTTCACTGTTTACTCAAAATACAGAGTGCTGTAAAATATCTTGAATATACCGTTTACAGTCTCCTCCATCTGTGAGTGCACAGAAAGTCTTGTTCTCCATCTGTCCCTTGTTTCTATCATATGGTTGATTCAGTAAAACCTATGGTTGTTTTCTTTGGAAGAGTCTCAAGCAGAAACTGAGTGAACACAGATAAGTGAAATGGATATTGCTATTATTTTAATAAATCATATTCCTTATTTTAGCACTAGTGTTTTAGATTTTAATACTTCTGAGTCAAATCCTGAGTATAAATTGAGGGTTTTGGTTGGTTTTGTTTTTTTTTTTTTAAATCTCAGGACTTTTAATTTTTTTCTTTTATATCCTATAAAAATACATTGGAGCATGCTTTATGTATATGTCTGGCTGCTTTGAATCTAAAGCAGCTGCACAGGTACTGGGGATGACAGTTAATAGGTTTAACAATATGTTATTTATGTTCTTTAGCAAAATAAGAAAATCTCGGTTTAAGCTTTAATTATTACTTTGTAATTTATTGTGGTTTGTCTGTAGACAACTGATTTTTGTCCATGAAGATACTATAATACAGACATATCTAGAAAAACCTGCAAACCTTGTGATCACTCATTCACAGGGAATTTTTTCAACTATTTTTTTTCTTCACATAGGCTCAGTCTTTGCTTAATAGTTTCATGGTAGGAATTGCTGGTGTTAGCACGAAGCTCCTGCCTGATTGCTTGCATTCTGCACAGAAAAAGCAATTTTTCAGTGTAATGTTGACTTACGTGGGAGGTACATGGTGTGACAGGTCCTGGTATAAACGAGTTCTAAGTAAATCTTTTTGCATACTATGCTTCGAAGTGGGATTCTTGTTCCAGAGAGCAAATTAAACAATACAAGTATTTTAACTGAGTTTTATGAGGTCTTTTTTTCCTTACAATTGCAACATACATGTACAAAAGTTGTTAATTTGATGAAGTTACTATGGTTTGAAGCACTGACCCAAATTGGAGAGCACCGAGTGATTCATTACGTGACAGACAAACAATTGTGATTTTAGCTGGCATGGGGGGTAAGGCTCATGGGAGGTGGAGGAGAGAGGAAAATGATGTGATGTTCTTCTCTGCTCCACTGCTGCCTCAAGCACTAATATCTACCATGAACTCCTTTTGCTTTACTCTAATCATTGTTATTCTGGTTTTTGGTGGTTTTTTTTTTTTGGGGGGGGGGGATTCTTCACTCTATTATTTTCCAAAACCTCACTGTTATCAGTGATTTGAAGGCTTAGAGTTTCCTGCTGTATTGATGGCTTGTTCAGGTACATTTGTATACAAATGCTGTTATTGGCATGTAGTTTGAAGAAATCCTTTCTCTGTCTTGTGTGGATACAGAAGGGTATTTACCCTACAGCCACAGTTTTGCTGGATGAAAAGCTTTCCTGTGGTCTTTCCTTCTTTGATTGCCTCTCTAGTCTGTCTCTACGCTTTACCTAATATGGATTGGGAATATAGTCTTTATTGAACACTTCAGTGGATTTATATAAAACATGCCCAAAACTTTGTTCTTGCCTTGTACATTGGCATTAGTGTGTCACTGTATGTCCCTGGTATGTTTGACATCTTCCTGCTGTGTAAGTGTCATTCTGTTCTGATTTCTCTTATCACCTTCAAAGTATCCTCTTAGAGCTGGCTTAGGCTTTTCAAAACTGAATTTTGCTGTCTCAGTGTGAAGGTGCTGGGCCATTCTTGGCACAGAAAGGAAGGGACTTGAACTGGGAAGGAATGTTGTCGAAGCAGCTGGAGAGTCAGATGGGGACAGAGACTGCAGTATGGATGAGGAAGGAGAGGAAAAAAAGACCATTTTCACAGAAACATCGAATATCCTGGGTGAGAAGGACTATGAGGATCAATGAATCTGACTCCTGAATTCACACAGGGCAGCTGATGAGTTAAATCATATATTGTCCCTTCATTAGCTGTTGTTCCCAATATTCCAGCCCTTACTGTCACACCAGTGGAGCCTATTTTAGCAGGCAGTGCATTTAGTCACCTGCCTGGGCTGGTGTCTGTATTGCTATCTTCCACTTGACAGTCTTTTCACAAGAACTACTCCTATGCTGCTTTGGCAGTCATTTTTTCTTCTGCCTCTGATTTTTCTGGTGTTGTCAGAATTGTTTCTCAACTGTGTTTCTGTGCTTCTGTGGTTTCTTCTTTATCCTGTGCTCTGTCCTTGTTGAGAGAGCTCAGTGCATCACTATCATCTTCAGTGGATGCCTGCCAAGGTTTCAGCTCAGCTACTGGCTGGTAATCTTGGCTGTAAATATAACCCTCCTCTTTTGAGAAGCTCATAATAAATGAGAGAAATTACTTCACATAAATCTGAAATTTTAACCTGGATGTTGCACATCCCACTTTGAAACAACACATCTGAAGAGCTGCTCCATGCAACACTTGTGAAAGTGGTGTTATTTTGCTAATCGTTGGTAAATAACTGCTGGTGCTTCTGTATTTATATGTAAATGTTTAGAGACACTGTCCTATTGTTACGTTTGCAGGAAGTCTAGCACAACAAAGCCTCAGACTTGTTGACGGGTAGGTGCTGTCTCCCTAAATGGTAAATAACAGGGCTATTGTAGGTGTCAACAGGTGGTAATATTACCTGTGGTCTCTCAACTAGGTTTTTCCCTTAGCCTCTGAGCATATGTTCAGTCTTGGGAAGGCATGCTGTGTTGCTGTTAGCTTTGGTTATGCAAGTCTTGGTATAGTGACAGGTCTTTTGGCGAGGGCATATGAGAGCAGCAGGAGAATTTGCTCTCTACACAGGTTTCTGATGAAATTAAATTCTTGAGGCAGAGCTGCTCTTTAAGCACTGCCCACTGCTGCTGGGCTCGTTGAAGGGAGAGATTGCCTAGAGGCAATTTGATAATTTCTGCTGCAAACCTTGAGCAGAGGTCCTGCATAACTAGAACAAGTTACACTTGACGTCACTGATTTCTCCTCCATTAGGAAGCTGACCTACAGGGCCCCAGACATCTGCAGTCATTTGAAAGAGCAGTGTCAGAACGAGTGCTGTTGTGGGAAGAAAGGGAAACAAGGAAAAACTATTTCACAATATCATACCCTTTGTGTGTGGCATCTTGCTTGACAAATTCCATGGGTTCTACTTGTATTAAGGGGGAAAGCAAAAGAAAAACAAGCAGCTGAATACATGTGTGTTCGGGGAAGCAAATTAATGTCACCGTTGGCCATAGATATAGAATGGCTTGGCAATACAGAGAAATAGATTCTTTGGTTAAGAGGTATAGATATTAGAGAAGGAAGAAAACATGTTTTGATGTTTAAAGTGCAGAGAAATCATGCTTGCATTCACCTGTACTTGTGCAGCCTAAAAATAGTCTTTTTAGTTACACCCATTTTTCTGGTATTGTTAGGAAGTAATTGTGAAAATTAAAATTGTTAGGTAACCTATTCTACAGGTTTTGTTTGGAGAAAGTCTGATAAATGTAAATTCATATATTATGTAGTATGATGTTGTCTTTCTCTCTCTGTAACATACCTCAAGAGTTGGAGAGGGAAAAACATGGTCCTAATAGCCTTTTTCTGAATAAAGAAGGTATTAAGAATGATGACCAGTTGGTACCTGGAATGGCTCTGAAGGTATGCTGATGTCTTTGTGTCTTACACTGGTCACTACTCTGTGCACGAGTGACCCTCTAGGCCTCCTTGTGACAGTTCTGTCTGAGGGTGCCACATGATTTCTCATTTTGGGGACTTGCTCACAAATGTAAGGCATTCTGAGAACAACACAGAGCCTGAGCCAGGGAAGCAAGGAAGGTAATGTAGGAGAATATTGAGACAAATGCATGAAGCATGTGCATATATATACACACTTTTATTTTTTTCTTTATAAAATTTTATTTATTTTAAGCCATATTGGTTTATGAATTTTTCCCTGCACATGGCTGGAACCTTTTGTCATCTCCTTGTTTGTGCTAATACAGCAAACTAATTGAGGTTAAAAATAACCTTTATCTGGAACATACCTTCATGCTGAAAGCCACTGAGAAGAGAGTGAAAGTGTATCTAAGTTTGCCCACCTAAATAAATGCCAAGGTGTGCAGAAGAATAAAATTCTGGAAGGAAACCTTGGCTGAGTAGTAACAGGTCTCTTGGGAGATGAAATGAATGCTCACAGGTACTGTGAAGGAAAAGTTTGACTAGGAGCATCTTATAATTCAGAACTGTGTGAAGGGAATGAAAAATATTAATCCTTTGTACAGGAAAGCAGGGGGAAAAACTCTCTTGAAAAAAGCAATGTTCCTTTCAGTTCTGCAATTCTCTCTTTGGTGATGGATTCTAGTGAGCCCCAGAACAGACAGCCACCAGTAGTAAATACTTCACATTGTGATGAAGGAGGTTTTACTGAAGCCAGTAGAAATAATTGCATCTTAGTGATATTTTTGATTTATTTTTTATAATTATACTCTTTGGAAATCCTATTCAGTTGTTGGTTTAAGTGTAAATTATCCTGTTGTATAGTTTAGGTGCATGAGCAAATGAAGTAATTTTGGATGTGCTTGTTCACAGTCACGTGTATGGTGATCATTAAATCTGCCTTTGCTGAGTTGCCACACTGAACGTTGCAAGGGTTTACTTGAGAGGATAATGGTAAATCACAAAGCAAAGCAGAGAGGATGAAAAGAAATTAACGGGTGTGTATGGGAATGGAAGTAGAAAGAAAATGTTTTCCAGCACCTTCTTTTGTGGAGACAGTGTGTAAAATAGGTCTGGATGGTACGGATGCTACCCGTAGGAGCCACTCATGCATTGTCTGACATGTAGTGATGCAAATCTTACATGGCAAAAGATGAAGTAGAGCAAGATAGCAAGGGATTTCTTAACTTTGGCTTTGTATATGTAAGGGGTTTGGTTCATGCAGATGAAATCTAAACACCTTTGTGTGTCTGCATAGAAACAGGCCTTTTAAGAATATTCAATACTCCATGTTGGCTGTATCTACAGCAGGTGTTAGTAGCATTAAGCTAAAAAGATTACCTCATTATCAATATGTAAAGTTCTGTTTCAGAAAGATTTAATTTCACTCTCCCCTCTGCACCCCTGGAACAGATTTTGAAAAAGACTTGGGCTCATTACTTTCCAGAATATTAAGGCTGAATTTTATTTTTCACATCTTTCCAGGAAGTATTTGAAGTCTGTCTGCACACGTTTTGTCTTTCAAAATGTGCCTTGCTCACATGAACTGTATGTATAAGTGAAGGGAAGTTCAAATGAAGGTACATTTTGAAAAAGAAAAAAAAAAGGAAACTTATGCTGCCTCTAGTGTGTGTATGTATATATGCTTTCAGGGTATACATACTGTACTGAAATACTTATGCATCATCCTCTTCATAGTACAACTCTTGTTCATTTATATCAACATATTTGGATGCTCCAAAACTTGTTTGTTTTTATAATAGCCAATCAGCATGCGGGAGAAATAAATCATGCAGCTTGGGAGTTGCTCATCAGTTGCATAATGAAGACAAATGGCACGTTAAATCCTGTTACCTGATTATGCAAAAATAGCTTTTTATGGCAGCAATAGCTTTGCTTTGCAGTCTGTAGAAAGACTTGCCTCGCGCATCTTATTAATCATGAAAAATAAGATTGAAAGAAAGAAAAAAAAACCCCACCCCAAACAAAAAACCCAACCCCAAACAAGGTGTGCTCTTGGCCTCTTCCAAGCAGGTGACTTCAAACTTGAGAGAATATCAAAAGATAAATTCTCAAATTGTAATGACCCTAATTAAGAATTGGTTCTATTGTGACTTTTAAGAACTCCCAATATAATCTCTAATGGCAAATATTTTGTGGGATTAGTTAGATCATAAATCAAATAATAAAAAGGTTAAGCAGAAGGTCAGCCCTAAGCTCCTGATTTCTAGGCTTCCCTGTGGGATCTAATTAAAATCAGATTTGCTCATGATGTCTTGGATGGTAGATTCCTGCATCCAAATGAGTCCAGCATTTATTTTTCTTGTCTGGGAGGTCTATGGCCTGGGACCATTTCTGACAGAAGCCAGTTGTGAGGTTTTTGAGTTTGAATATTTTTTTGTATGTGTACTTTTTTTAAGTCAGAAAACGCACAATAAAACTTCTGTGTGAGTCTCCACTGTCCTTGACATTGGCAAACATTGTATTGAGAAATCTCAAAAGGCACAGGATGGCTGATGTTGCTGTGCTCCTGAGCAAGTATTTAAACAGGGAGAATCAGGAATTTCTGCAGACTTGCAGCTGTCTTTTCTGAGATTTTCAGATTGATGCAGTCAGAATTCCTTCTTCTGAAAAGAATGTTCTCTTATCACAGCACATTGAGTCTGTGGAGGGTAAGGATTGTTTGTGGTCACAGCAGTAAGTGACAAATTGTCTGTTCAGGAAATGACTGGAGCATAGAGTACTGTATCAGAAAGCCAGGGGAAACTGAGTCAGGTGGTATGTCTTCCGTTCATCCTCACACGTACTGTGAATATCAGGGCACTTATATACCAGTGAATGTTAATGAAAGCAGAATGTCCTGTCATCCAGCATCATAAAAACCCAAGCACTTGGTCTCAATGTTTTCCACTTATGCCAGAAGATAGCTTTTTTTTTTTCCCAGGGATTTTGTGTCGCAACACAAAGCACTATTTTCTGGATGTTACATTTGTCACTGGCACTGCAGCTAATCTCTTCAATGATGTCCAGCTCCATCAGCTCTGTGCTACTTTGTGTGTAATGCACCGCGTTTCTCCTGTGCTGCAGGAGAAATGTGACCTGATTTTCTAGAAATAGGGCACGGTGGAGTATAGAAAGCTGAGGTAATGGCTGCACATTCGCTTTAAGGCGGTTGACTGAACCTAGAACCATTGTGCCACGTTTCAGGGCGGCCCTTGTAGTGATATGGTAGGGACTGGTCATGCAACAACAAGATGGGCCGAACGGGCTGGCGATCTGTAGGAGTGGCTTACTGAAGAGAAGTCACCTGTGTTTTCTCTCATTCACACAATCCCTTCCTGTCCCAGGTGGGAACTCCACAACAACAGCCACAGCAAAGAGAGGATTTTTAATGCGAATCTGTGGTCTCAGAACATGTTTTATTCTCAGGGCTGAAGCTTAGTGTGTTTCCTAATGGGAAACTTTAGCAACGCATGGGAAGAGGTTCAAGGAGAGCTAGCTTAAAAAACAGTTTAGAATGAATTCAATAAAACAAAGGTGACTGCTTTCATCCCTATAGGAGATCCTTTCACTGTCATATGGTTGAATTAGTTGAACTCAGGTTTCTATTTTTCTAACTGCACTGTTGTAGGCAGAATGTGATGTTGGCTTTTGGCAGTTATTAGAGTAGACCATGTTTTCATCTGAAGCCTGCACCCATCTTTGTGGGACGGTGAACAGTGCTGTGAACACACTGGGTTTGGGTCAGCTGCTTCAGTTCCCTGATGAATGCGTTTGCCTTCCAGGGACATGGGGAGTGAAACTAAGTATCAGTTAAGATTCAATAAGGAAGAAACATCAGCTGTGGAAAGACAAAGTGAAAAATTTCCATTTGCACACTGTAGGGTAAGAAAGTACTTGTTCAAAATGCAATAAACAGGACATGTCTTTGACAGATTTTCTGACAGCTGGCTGCTAAAGTCAAAGTTGGAAAGTCACCTTTGCCTTATGAGAACAGTGTGATGTGGATATAATTTTCTGTTGCTTGCACCTTATGCAGTTATTCATACCAGTGCAGACAACTGTAAAAGAGGTGTAAAAATTTGGTAAAGTAATATTCCTTTATATGTTCTTCATACTGGTGTTAAAGTTCAGAAATGGGGAAGAATCAGGACTCGATAAGTGTTGGAGGTCTAGAAACTGACAGCGTGTCAGTAATCCAGCAGACAGGAGAGAGCAGTTTGTGATGACAGGGATCATGATTTTGTTTTACAGAGTCTGGATGAAAGAGCTGGTTTCTATATGCCCCCAAAATCAGTTGCAAGATACTGATTCACCTTTTTCAATCAATTTTTCTCTATAAATATCCCTCCTTCTCAAGGCCTCTGTATGCAGAGGTGGCGTTTATGGCAGTGCTAAAAGCACTGAGGAGAAGTACTGCAAAGTCATTTGCCATTTTATGGTTTTAATTGATAACCATTCACTGCATCCCTGGTCAGGACACAGGAGAAAAAAAAAGGTGTCAGTCTTTGTTGTCTGTATGCTAGCTGTATCATCTTTCCCCCATCTACACAATGAACAAATAACCTGTTCTTATAATTTACAAAATTTGACTTAATACCATAAATATTTAGTTTCTTTCCTTGTGAAATACTTCTTGGGGTAAATGTTTTTCTTGGAGTGACCAATTTAAAGGCAAACAAGTGAAATACAAATGAAAAATATTCTTGAAAATACTCAGTTATGTATTACTAGCAACAGGTAAGGCTCTTATATTTAAAAAAAAATTCTATCTGTACAGTCTCTTCCTTAACCAGATGGAGATGGTAACATCCAGTCAACCTTGTCCTGGTTTCAGCTATGATGGAGTTAAACTTTTTTTAGCAGTGAATGGAATGCCATGTTTGGGTGTTAGCATGAGAATAGTGCTGATAGCACCCTGATGTCTCCGATTTGTTGCCGGGCAATCAAGTACCTTTCTCAGCTCTGCATACTTCCTTACTAGTGAGAAAGGAGGGGACGAAGCCAGGACAGGTGACTCGAATTGGCCAAAGAGCATATTCCATGCCAGTTACGTCATGCTCAGTTTAAGGGGGGACTGGGGGGGAAGAGGGGGAGACAACGCCAGGACGTGCGGTTTCTGGGGCGGTCGGGTTGTCCGGGACGGGCTCTAAGCTGTGCGGCCTGAGTTGTGTGGTTTGGTGAGAAATTGCATTGTGTATCACCAGTTTCATCTATTTTGTGCTTTAAACTTCTGTTATTGTTATATCTAGTTTGCTGTTATTGTTTAGTAAACTATCCTTATCCCAACCTGCGTGGTTCTGGTTTCTAGGTTGTGGTTTCTTTTCCTCCTTTCTTCCTTCCCTTTTCCCCCTCCCCCAACTTTCCCTCCCCCTTCCTTTTAAAAGTACAAGCGACTGTGTGGGGTGCGGCCCTCGGCCGGGGCAAAACCACGACAGTCATTTTGGCGCCCAACGTGGGGCCACGAACGGTTGGGATAACGGTAGATCTGACCCTAACTATCGCAATTAAGATAAGCACTGTTGTTTAAGCAATCTCTGGTCACGATGCTGTGGTATTTATTCACAAGGCTGTGGCAGCAAAACCACCGCATGCTGTATACAATCCTGGCAGGATTCTTTACTCTCTCAGGTCTGTGGCTCCCGTATTTGTTCCCATACTTCATTATAGTGTATTTTATGATATCGGTCTATGATACAATAATATCGATGGTCATGAGCTTAAGCTGGTACCTGTATGAGGTTTTGCTGTCCTGTCCATTCTTTGGACAGGGAGGGGTTAATAACAGCAGCCGGTATGGTGGGGGCACTGCTTGCTTTTCCTTTGGGCTAAATACAACAGCTCTTAGGGCAGTTTTTGAAAATCTTCAATATCTCTGGGATATTCAAACTAGCATTTTGCTATTGGTAGGTTTGGTGCAGATGGTTCAGTTTTTGTTATATATCAAGCATAGGTTTATGAATACCACTGAAGAGCTTTCTCGGAGACAGAATAATCACGAGTGGCAGGGCATGTGGCAAAGTATGGGCGAGTACCTAGGTACTTTCTCACACCCGATGGTTTGGAATTTCACTCCTGAACAGCTACAAGACCCCGATCAAGTGACTGCATACCTAAGGAAAAATTGCTGTAGGTTTCCCAGAGATGGACACCTTACTGCACTGTGCTGGGCTCTGGCCACTATTTATCAAACACTGCTTGATAGCAGGCAGCACTGTCAGCACTGTCAGCACTGTCAGGGAGAAGGGAAAGGAAACAGACTGGCAGATACTATAGCTGCTGCAACCACTGGGGCTGACACTGCAGCTACTGCAACCCCTGTGACCGACACTGCAGCTACTGTAATCTCTACAGCAGACACTGCAGATGATCTGAAAAACCAATCCACACCAGTGTCTGTTGCTCCCGTACAAAAGAGGAAAGGCACAAAGAAATCAGTTCGTATAGTGACGGATAAGGATGATGATCAACCGGGATCATCTCGAGGATATCAGGATGAGGCAGAACCAGAGATTGTTACCCGATCCCTGACTCTGAGTGAGCTGCGTGAGGTTCGAAAAGATTTCACTCGCCACCCAAGTGAGCACATTATCACTTGGTTGCTCCGATGTTGGGATCACGGGGCCAGTAGTTTGGAATTAGAAGGCAGAGAGGCCAAGCAGTTGGGATCCCTAGCTAGAGAAGGAGGAATTGACAAAGCAATTGGGAGGAGGCCGGAAATCCTCAGCCTCTGGAGGCGACTACTGTCAAGTGTGAAGGAAAGATATCCCATAAAGGAATATATTACATGCCAGACACCCAAGTGTAACAGCATAGAGACATCTGTCCAGCACCTGAGAGAATTAGCTGTACGGGAGATAATTTATTATGATCTGGACAATTCACGGCTTCCCTCTGATCCCGATGAAGTCCTATGCACTCCAGCTATGTGGCGTAAGGTTGTACGAAGTGCACCAGCAGGGTACACCAATTCACTGGCAGTAATTGACTGGACTGATATGGATCCACCAACCGTAAATGAGGTGGCCTGCCGACTCCGGAAATACCAAGACAATGTTTCCCTCTCCGTCATTGCAGCAGTAGAGAAACTGGTTCAACGACTTGACAACAATGTGTCCAACTCCCAACCCGTATGGAGCAATGTTGCAGCTACTGGGAGAAAGCGTCCATCGTTCCAAGAGGGAGAATACACACCACGACGTACATTGTGGTTTTACCTGCTTGATCATGGAGAGGACATGAGGGAATGGGATATGCAGCCCACCTCAGCCCTTCGAGCACGAGTAAATGAGCTGCGGGGTAAAACATTCGCACAACGAGATTCTGCCAGGAAGAAGGCTGCACCAGTTTCTACTGGGCAGTTCCCTAGACCAACTGGAAGGCCTACCTATATGTCTGATGTGCCTGATCCTTTTGAAGGGACCTCTAAGTCCTTTATGCAACCAGTGGAAAACAAATATGATCAGCAGCAATAGAGGGGCCCTGCCTCCAGCCAGGTGGAGGAGAGGGACAATCGGGTTTATTGGACTGTGTGGATCCGATGGCCTGGCATGTCAGACCCACAAGAGTACAAAGCTCTGGTGGATACTGGTGCCCAGTGTACTCTAATGCCATCGAATCATGAAGGGGTAGAACCTGTTTGTATTTCTGGAGTGACAGGGGGATCCCAACAACTAACTGTGCTAGAGGCTGAGGTGAGCCTAACTGGGAAGGACTGGGAAAAACACCCCATTGTGACTGGTCCAGAAGCTCCGTGCATTTTAGGTATAGATTATCTACGTAGAGGGTATTTTAAAGACCCAAAAGGGTACCGATGGGCTTTTGGAATAGCTGCTTTGGAAACAGAAGAAATTGAACAATTGTGTGCCTTGCCTGGACTCTCGGAGGATTCTGCTGTTGTGGGGTTGTTGAAGGGTGAAGAACAGCAAGTGCCAGTTGCTACGACGACGGTGCACAGACGACAATACCGTACTAACCGAGATTCCCTGATTCCCATCCATAAGCTGATTCGTCAACTGGAGGATCAGGGAGTGATCAGCCGAACCCACTCACCCTTTAATAGTCCCATATGGCCAGTGAGGAAGTCCAATGGAGAGTGGAGGCTGACAGTAGATTATCGTGGCCTAAATGAAGTCACTCCAGGTATGAGTGCTGCTGTGCCAGACATGTTAGAGCTCCAGTATGAATTGGAATCGAAGGCAGCCAAGTGGTACGCCACAATCGACATTGCGAATGCTTTCTTCTCGATCCCACTGGCGCCAGAGTGCAGGCCACAGTTTGCTTTCACTTGGAGAGGCATCCAATACACGTGGAATCGTCTGCCCCAGGGGTGGAAACATAGCCCCACCATCTGCCATGGACTAATCCAGAATACACTGGAAAAGGGTGAAGCACCAGAGCACCTGCAGTATATTGATGACATCATTGTATGGGGCAACACAGCAGAGGAAGTTTTTGAAAAAGGAAACAGGGTAATTAAAATCCTTTTAGAAGCCAGTTTTGCTATAAAACGAAGTAAAGTCAAGGGGCCTACGCGAGAAATCCAGTTTTTAGGAATAAAATGGCAGGATGGGCGTCGTCACATCCCAATGGACATTATTAATAAAATAGCAGCTATGTCTCCACCAAGCAACAAAAAGGAAACACAAGCTTTCTTAGGTGTTATAGGTTTTTGGCGAATGCATGTCCCAAACTACAGTCTCATTGTGAGCCCACTCTACCATGTAACTCGAAAGAAGAATGATTTCCAATGGGGCCCTGAGCAACAGCAAGCCTTTGAGCAGATCAAACGCGAGATAGTCCATGCAGTGGCCCTCGGGCCTGTCCGGACAGGGACAGATATTAAAAATGTGCTCTACACTGCAGCTGGGGAGAACGGCCCGACCTGGAGTCTCTGGCAGAAAGCACAAGGGGAGACTCGAGGTCGACCGCTGGGGTTTTGGAGTCGGGCCTACAAAGGATCTGAGGCCAATTATACTCCAACAGAAAAGGAAATACTGGCCGCCTATGAAGGGGTTCGAGCCGCCTCAGAAGTGATTGGAACTGAAGCCCAGCTCCTCCTGGCACCCCGACTGCCGGTGCTGGGCAGGATGTTCAAAGGGAAGGTTCCTTCTACACACCATGCCACTGATGCTACGTGGAGCAAGTGGGTTGCACTAATTACACAGCGGGCTCGAATAGGAAACCCCAATCGCCCAGGAATCTTGGAGGTGATCACAGACTGGCCAGAAGGCAAAGATTTTGGGATGTCACCAGAGGATGAGGAGGTAACACGCGCTGAAGAAGCCCCACCCTACAACGAACTGCCGGAGAATGAGAAGCGATATGCCCTGTTCACTGATGGGTCTTGTCGCATTGTGGGTAAGCATCGGAGATGGAAAGCCGCTGTATGGAATCCTATAAGAAGAGTAGCAGAAGCCACTGAAGGAAAAGGTGAATCAAGCCAGTTCGCTGAGGTGAAGGCCATCCAGTTAGCCCTGGACATTGCTGAGAGAGAAAAGTGGCCAAGGCTCTACCTTTATACTGATTCATGGATGGTGGCGAATGCCCTGTGGGGGTGGTTGCAGCAGTGGAAAAAGAACAGCTGGCAGCGTAGAGGCAAACCTATATGGGCTGGTGACTTATGGCAAGATATCTCTGCTCGGTTAGAGAAACTTGTTGTAAAGGTACGTCATGTCGACGCCCATGTACCTAAGAGTCGGGCCATGGAGGAACATGAAAACAACCATCAGGTAGATAAGGCTGCTAGGATTAAAGTGGCTCAGGTAGATCTAGACTGGCAACGTAAGGGTGAATTATTCATGGCTCGATGGGCCCATGATACCTCGGGTCATCAAGGGAGAGATGCAACATATAGATGGGCTCGGGATCGAGGGGTGGACTTGACCATGGACGCCATCGCACAAGTTGTCCACGAATGTGAGACATGTGCTGCAATCAAGCAAGCTAAGCGGTTAAAGCCCCTTTGGTATGGAGGACGGTGGATGAAATATAAATATGGGGAGGCTTGGCAGATTGATTACATCACCCTCCCACAAACCCGCCATGGCAAACGTTATGTGCTTACAATGGTGGAGGCAACTACCGGCTGGCTAGAAACATATCCCGTACCCCATGCCACTGCTCGAAATACAATTCTGGGCCTTGAAAGGCAAGTCCTCTGGCGACATGGTACTCCAGAAAGAATCGAGTCAGACAATGGGACTCACTTCCGAAACACTCTTATAGACACCTGGGCCAAAGAGCATGGCATTGAGTGGGTGTACCACATTCCTTATCATGCACCGGCCTCTGGGAAAATTGAACGATATAATGGACTTTTAAAAACTACACTGAAAGCAATGTGTGGTGGGACATTCAAGCATTGGGATACACATTTGGCCCAAGCCACGTGGTTAGTTAACTCTAGGGGATCTACCAATCGGGCTGGCCCTGCCCAGTCAAAATTTCCACGTACTGTAGAGGGAGACAGAGTGCCAGTAGTGCATATGAAGAGTGTATTGGGAAAGAGAGTTTGGGTCATTCCTGCTTCAGGCAAAGGTAAACCCATGTCTGGAATTGTTTTTGCTCAAGGACCTGGCTGTACTTGGTGGGTAATGCAGAGGGATGGAGAAGTTCGATGTGTACCTCAAGGGGATTTAATTTTGGGTGAGAATAGCCAATATAATTAATGAAGTAGAAATTGTAATAATTGCCAAATAACCCATTATTGTATATTTCATTATTGTTATGATTGCTGTATGTTGTACCATAGCATTATAGCTGGAGTCATACAAGTTAATGAAGAATGAGTGCCATGATGATGGAACTAAAGCCTGGCCTCTCAAGAACTTTTTTCTCCCTTTGAAAATAAACTCTGACCCACAGACTATGAGCATGGACCATGCCAGGTGTATCAGTCAAGAGCCTGAGATGCAGCATGCAACGAGCCAATGGAACATACAACTATCCTGAGAAACTGTTACGACAAATGGAGCCTGAAAATCATGAACTAAATGAACTCAACAACTTCAGAGGGATGATTCACAGACTGAGGGAATAAGATCTGTATGCACGTATGTGTGCATACATGTGTACATACATATATGGGTGTGTGAAACACGAAACTGGTTGTACCCAAAGAAAATTGTTGGATCTGGTCATGACGTAAATGGTATGGAATAAGGGGTGGATAATGTCCTGGTTTCAGCTATGATGGAGTTAAACTTTTTTTAGCAGTGAATGGAATGCCATGTTTGGGTGTTAGCATGAGAATAGTGCTGATAGCACCCTGATGTCTCCGATTTGTTGCCGGGCAATCAAGTACCTTTCTCAGCTCTGCATACTTCCTTACTAGTGAGAAAGGAGGGGACGAAGCCAGGACAGGTGACTCGAATTGGCCAAAGAGCATATTCCATGCCAGTTACGTCATGCTCAGTTTAAGGGGGGACTGGGGGGGAAGAGGGGGAGACAACGCCAGGACGTGCGGTTTCTGGGGCGGTCGGGTTGTCCGGGACGGGCTCTAAGCTGTGCGGCCTGAGTTGTGTGGTTTGGTGAGAAATTGCATTGTGTATCACCAGTTTCATCTATTTTGTGCTTTAAACTTCTGTTATTGTTATATCTAGTTTGCTGTTATTGTTTAGTAAACTATCCTTATCCCAACCTGCGTGGTTCTGGTTTCTAGGTTGTGGTTTCTTTTCCTCCTTTCTTCCTTCCCTTTTCCCCCTCCCCCAACTCTCCTTCCCCCTTCCTTTTAAAAGTACAAGCGACTGTGTGGGGTGCGGCCCTCGGCCGGGGCAAAACCACGACAACCTTCACTAAGCAATTGCCATGAACATTTAGTATCCGAGCGCAAAAGCCTCTCTGTCCTCCTCAGAGATTTGGCATGCAGTTTCAGAACAGCCTCTCAGTGGTGTACAGATATATGCAAATTCCTCAGGTCGTGCTTTTTCAAATGAACTTGACTATGACCTGTAAACTTCATACATAGATGTTGTTTCTTTGTCACGTTTACTCGCTATAGGTGACAAAATTCTAAAATTAGTGTATTGGTTCTGAATATGTTTGCATTTTGTAGGCATATTTTTCAGTGTAGTCTGCTCTGGAAAGTGTGTATCCAGATCATAACTGTAACAGCACTTCACATATGCCTGCTCTGTACTTGGAAATGCAAAATCTACCCATTGATATCAAAGTCAGCAGAGGTGAAATTGTTTCAGCAGTAGTAAGATCATTATGAATATGTTTCCTGGTGTAGATTGGGTCTTGGTTAACACTGCTAAGCTCTGTAGATTCCAACTGTTAACAGAAGGATGGCATGCATAATTACTTATGTGACTGACAGTCTGTATTGACTCATTTATAGTTTTTAAGTGTATGTAAAGTGCTTTAGTGCAGCTGAGCCAGAATCTAAAACCCTTGTGGAAACACAGGAATGCTGTGGTGTTGTGATTAAAGGAAGCTGATGCATGACCTAATGGCTAACAAGAAGGAATGATGAGCCATTTCTTTTATTAAGCTAAAAGCCAACAAAAGGAGAACTTCATGGCTAGAGTCTGCAGTGGCCAATCTGTGTTTTAGGTATTTTCTAAATACCTGGAAGTAGGTGTGTGTGTTGCTGAGTATTTTGAAACGGGTCACAGAAATGAAAACATTCTCCTATAGTAATAATGATTAAAAAAATATTTACCGAAGAAAAATAAATCACCCTTTATTTAGAGCATCTGTCTTTTTATATCTTAATTTGAAGAAGACCTTTCCTCCTATTTCTGAAAAGTCATCCTATTAATCATTAGAAATGTCAGTGTTATTTCACTCTAAATGCAGCACAAGTTGCTCATATGAACACTATACACTAATAGAGATTTTTTTTTCTTTTTCCTTTGAATTAGTATTATTAGACTTGGGTAGCATGTCCTCTCTAAGGATATGTTAAATTATAAAAGTAAGCAGAATTGTTAAAGATCCATCAAGATAATCAGGGTCTTGATGACTCAAATCAAACTTAAAATTTGGCAATTTTGCATGATCTGGTTGGAGCACTTTTCTAGGTGTTTCTGAGTCTTGGTAATAAGTTTGTGAAGAAGTGTAATGTCTACATCTTCAAAACAAAGCTTTTGATTTCAGATTACTAACTTTCAAAGGAAGAACTCTTCTTCATAGAGGTGGGGAGTTCCTTAAGGGCTATTCTTGAGCATGTATTGAGACAGTATCCTTAAGTAATTACTCTGAATTAATATTTATTAAAATATCAGTTGTAGTCTAAACTTAAAAACTAACTACATACTAAATAATTAAATATATTTGGAAATAGGATACTGTTAATAAATGTATTCTGTATAGTAAACTTGCTGACAAGCTTCAGATTTTATCTTTTTAATTTCTTGAGTCCTTGGATTGACCTTTACATTTATTTCTTTGAGTTTTTAATCTAAAAGAACTGTACATGGGCACTACATTATATAGATATCCTTCTTAAAAGGAACTTGATCCACTTTGTTTAAAGACTTGTAAGTTAGATTTCAAATATATATTCTGAGAAAAGACAAGCTACTTAAATAGTTGTGTCAGTTTTTCAACTGTAGAAGTTTACTGCTTTGATAGTTTAAGTTCAATTACTTTTGTGCTGTGTAACTCTTGCCAGCTGATGGAATAACCTTGACAGAGCGTAGGTGTTAGCCTTTGCTTCTTTTTAATACATATTTATTCTGCTATCCTAGGACCATCCAATGGGAATTAATTACTTCAGCAATGACTGAAGAAATCTTATTTTTAATCTAAGCCATTTTCTGTGAAGTTTAATTCATAACATAAAAGCAGCTCCTGGCTAATAACTAGAAAGGATATATTTTTAATGAAAAAGAGTTGCCTTGAATCCTCAGTATATGGGAGACATGCCTCTCTCAAACAACTAGCGGATCTTTGGCATATAATGTTTAATGCTTACTTATATCTTAAATACTGTACAAAGTCAAGATTAATAATAATAATAATCTTGAGTCAACTAAAGGGCTTTTAGAGGTGTAGGAGAGTTTCCAGTTCATTTCTCTCTCATTAAGGAATATGAAATTGGTTTGGGAAGAGCGCAGGCTAATCAGGCTTAAAGTCTTGACTTTTCTAGTCTGAACACAGACACAAATTTTTCAAATAACTGTATGATTGTGTGCAGGCCTGGAGAATGTCCTAGTGGCATTTCCGTATCGCCCTCAGCTCTCTGCCTGTTTCTGAATGGGTTTTTTAGCAACACCGTAGTTCGCAAATAATAGAGTCATGTGCCAATGAAGCCAAAACCTCAGTTTCTTGAGTTAGACTAATGCTGCAGAATATCTAAATGTGAAGCATGTAACCTGCACGTAGATGACTGAACTGAATTCAGAAGCCTTGCTCTGTTTCTTGTTCTCATGCGAATTTATTTATTTAGACACCTGTCTCTGCTTCTCTTTCCCTTTCTGATTCTAGGGTGCCTTATCTAATTTGATAATCCTTTTTGCACCAATAATGTCTACCTCTGGTTGCATTTTTATGACTAATAGGTGGCATATATAAAGTGTATCTGTACCAGATATGCTATAAAACATGTTCTACTAAAACATAAATTTACATAGATAATTCTTTCTTCCCTGCTTTTTCCTAGAGGAAAGTATTTTACACAGTTGTCTGTAACTTAATTTAAAATTCAGTATAATCATAGATCAGACAGCATGCTAAGTCTGAATTAAAACCTTGCCAGCTTTGAATTTTAAATTTTGATCTCAATTTGTCCTTGTAGCTTAATGAATTTAAATAGTACCTTAAATTTGAAGAGTAGTCAGCCTTTAGGTATATTTGAATTTTTGCTTTGGACTTGCCTTTATGATATCCAGTGATAGCAAATATAGAAGTACTAGAATTTTGCCAAATGAAGAAATATCTGAAAATTACCTCAGAACTCTTAGGTTCTTTAAATAAGTCTATATTTTATTTGTAAGCTACTTTGCTTCTGGCAACAACTACCAGTTCTTATGGCATCATGAGATTTCATTTTCCCACAGTACCAGTCCAGTTAGGCACCTTTAAAAGCAGGGGAATCATTGTAGAACTAAGTGACTCTAACTTCTAGGTGACGTGGACATCAAAAGCTTAAAAACTACCATGGCATGCATATAAATTTACTTTTAACTTTTTTTTTTAATAGGGGAATTTTTAATATATTACTGAAGCTGTGAAATAATTAAGTACTCATGTAATCTTGTTTGCAGTTTAGCATAAAAATTGCTAAATGTCTTGAAGGAACTATTGATGGCTGTGGTGCATGCAACATATTTTAGTTCCTAGCAGTAACTCTCGCGTTTTCAGCCAGAAAAGGGCATAAAATTATTGAATAACCTCTTTCAGAAAAAGAAGTTATCTGTCTGACTTGTGTGAGAGAAATCAAAATCACTGTAGAATGTGAAGTATTTTTCATATGGAATAAAAATGTAGTGTTTCAGAAAACATAAAGGATGTCTGCTTTTAATGGTGATCACTGAAGTAGAAGCCCTGTTAATACCTTACTGTTGAATAGTGAAAATAGTTTAATATCTTCATCGACGACCTTGATGAGGGAATAACATCCACCCTCAGCAAGTGCCGATGATACAAAGCTGGGAGGGGTGGCTGACACACAGGACACTGCGCTGCCATCCAGCGAGACCTGGACAGGCTGGAGAGCTGGGCAGGGAGAAACCAGATGAGGTTTAATAAAAGCAAGTGTAAAGTCTTGCACCTGGGGAGGAATAACCATCTGTATCAGTACAGGCTGGGGGATGACCTGCTGGAGAAGAGCTCTGTGGAGAAGGACCTGGGGGTCCTGGTTGATGACAGGTTGGCTATGAGCCAGCAGTGTGCCCTGGGGCCTAAGAGGGCCAATGGGATCCTGGGATGCATCAGGAAGAGTGTGGCCAGCAGGTCTAAGGAGGTGATCCTCCCCCTCTACTCTGCCCTGGTCAGGCCCCACCTGGAGTATTGTGTCCAGTTCTGGGCTCCCTGGTATAAAAAGGACAGGGATCTCCTGGAGAGAGTACAGAGAAGGGCTACGAAGATGATTAAGGGCCTGGAACAGCTCCTGTATGAGGAAAGGCTGAGTGAGCTGGGGCTGTTCAGCCTGGAGAAGACTGAGGGGGGACCTAATTAATGTTTATAAATATCTTAAGTATGGGATGCAGGGGCAATTGGCCAACCCCTTTTCAGTGTCTGTGGAGATAGGACAAGGGGCAATGGCTGTAAACTGGAGCACAGGATGTTCCGCACCAACATGCGGAAGAACTTTTCCCCAGTGAGGGTGACAGAGCCCTGGGACAGGCTGCCCAGGGAGGTGGTGGAGTCTCCTTCTCTGGAGATATTCAAGACTTGTCTGGACGCCTATCTGTGCAATATGAGCTGGGGAGCTGCTTTGGCAGGGGGGTTGGACCCGATGATCTCTCGAGGTCCCTTCCAACCCCTACGATTCTGTGATTCTGTGATTCCGTAAACTGGTCATATATGGATTGCTTCAACAGGAAGGGAGGATTCATTTACATGGGTTTAAACAGCACTAATCCCTCATTCTCACTGTCATTTCTTATTATCAGTCCTTGCATTATGGTCAAATTTATCAGCTGATAACAATGAAGACTTATGAATTGTAATAGTCTGCAAGTATATGGCATTCTAACTTTAGTTTTTAAGTGACACCTACTGTCTTTCTCTTAGTGAAGATGATACTGGTATAAGTGTTAGAAGGTTCTGACCTGAGACAGAGGTTCAGATTTTACTTTTCTAATTCATCTGCCTGTTCAGTTGTGTGGTTTTCCCAGACTTTTTTCCAATGAAATCTACCTGTGAGCTCCTAGGCTGAGTTGCATATTTACGTTCCACTTCAGTAGTTTGTGTAAACAGTATTCTCACGTGCCTGATGCTTTTGCTCTTCTCGTAAGCAGGATCCTAGAACTTATATTTTATTACATTACTATTTGCTCGTAGCACACAAAGGAGTTCATAAGAATTTGACTGAAAGTGTATTTTAGTTGCATAATATAGCTGTAGCTGTCCAAATTTTTTTTTTTGAAACAAATATTGGATATATAGGTAGAGAATTATTATGAAGTATTCTCAAGTGATGACTTTTAAATTGTGAATTATTGACTTGTTTGCTTCCGAGTATTGATAACCATCACTACTTCTGATGTCTCCTCCTAGAAATTCTGAGTTGGTTTATTTGTGACCTTGTAAAAACTTATTACCTACAAATTACCAGAGGGCAGGTTTGCTTGAAAAGTCAGTTGAAGCTTTCCTGCTTGGTCTAATAAAATTAAAGAATAACAAATGGTAAACACCCCTAATTATAGTCAGAGACAGTGACATACCCCTTATTGTGCCTGAGGAAAAAACCTAAGGTGCAATGGTAAGGGAGTGAATTTGGAAGCGAAGGCTGCCTGAATTTCAATTCTGATTCTGTCCCCAGCCCTTTATAGTTTAAAGAAACAATTTGATCCTACTCCCTGGGTTTCTTTTTGTATGAATTACTATGATAAGACATCGCTTCCTTCCCTCCACAGCATATGATTGCGGATAGGTTGCAGCATAGGATAAATGCTGAGATATTCTTAAAATCCTGCCTTGTGACCTTTGGCTCACTGATGGACTACTCAGAATCTGCTCTCATGAAAAAATGAAAATAGCTTTCATTTCTCTGGTTATATTTGCAAAATAAAATAGAATATATACATATATATATAAATCTTTGGTAAAATGAAAAAGAAGTTGTTTTTAATAAAAAACTTGACCAAAATGAGATATTAAAAATAATATTTGAAAGGTCTGATAAGCTAGCAGCCAAAGGTGACATTTATCCTTCAGATTTTATGGATTCTTATTCTTCTTTTTCAATCTTTTAGCATCCAGACATGCCCTTATCTCAAGAACAGTTTCACACAGCTCATATCTCTATTGTACAGGTTTCAAATCTCATTGAGAATGCTTTCTTCCTTTAAATCACATTTGTGAATGAAATTATGCTGGTGACAGACACCATATTCATAGTTAATTTAATCAAACTTTTTTTTTGTTTAGTTGTGATGATCCTGATTTTGCAGAATATAATTATGCTTTTACTAGACTGTTTTGAAAATTAGGTGTTTATAGTTAGGCTTTGGTACAAAGATCCTTACTAGAGCTGTAATCTTGAACAGATTTCCTAGATTTCTTTTGAATGTTGTAGTGTTGAGATTTTCTTTCTGGGTGTGAGTTTATGCATCCATTTATATGTTCCTTTTTGCCATACAAATTTGGGTAGCTTTTCTTCACAGTGCTTATGGAACTGGCTATGATTGCTCCATGGGTACTACTGAAGTAACATGGATATTATCATAAAATGTTGAGACTGCAGAAAAATTGCCTTCTCCCAATTTGCCTTTCTCCGATGTAAATGAGTGGGCTAAACACAGAGTTAACTATGGGTTTGAGAGACAGAATCTGCCAGTAAGCTCCAGGACTGCCATACTACACTGGTTACTGCTCAAATCTTTGGGCCACTACACAGCCCAGCTGTGCAGTGAATTGTTGTTAGTCTCAACAGCTAGAACATTTTCTGTGCTTTGATTTTGAAAGAAAGATAGCATAAATTAAGAAATCTACCTCAAGCAGGCCCAGAAAAAAGGTATAACCTTTTATATTCCCAGTTTGAAAGGTCACATACACTCACACTGCCTCATATTGCTCATCCCATACACTTTTAGCTCCAAATGAAGAGAGTCCAACTCATATTAATGGTTTTAAGTTCTCTGTTTGGTCATGTGGTGTGCCTCTTTTCTCTCCCCGACCCCAAGCCCCACAACAGCTTATTTATTCTGGTATTATGACATGGTCTTACTATAACTTTACACAGTAAAATATACTGTGCAGGGCTGTGGTTGTTACTGAGTTCAAAAGTAATTTTTAATTTCTATTCAAATAGTGTTCTGATAACAAACCTTTCATGAGCATGGGATGCAGGCAGAGACCATGAGAAAAGCCTCTCTCAGCCCTTCCCTGTCAAGTATTAACCAAAGGAATATATAAAAGTACATTTGTTACTTAATACAAATCTAATACTTTTTTAGATTTCATAAGAACAAAATTTATCTAGAACTCTGGTCCTCCTGCTGGACCTCCTTCATAATATGGTCTGAAGAGTTGTTTTTCTTTCTTATGGTTAGTCACAGTCACTTTGGTATATAGATATCTGCTAATTACACTCTGTCAGTCAGTTGTCTAAATAATTTACAGTGTGAAAGTCTCGAAGGCCTCTCTAGCTGACAGGTCTCATTTAGAATTGCAGTCTTTGTTAGGCAGAAAGGGCCTTTTCTTTCAATTCTGCCTGTCTTTCTCTGTTTTATTGCAATGCATCTTGTTTTGGGTTTTGGATATCTCTTTTTTCAGTGATATTTTGTTTGATACTGCCATCCAGATGCAAACTGCTACTGTAAATGATGTTCTTTCAAGGTTTCCTTTTCTGTTTGGCAAGTTATGTTTTCTAACGTGCTCACTGCTCTCTGCATAAAGACAGATGCTATTCTCTAAGTATTCTAGTTAATTGCATTTGCCAAAATGAAGTGTTGGATCTTAGACCAATTTTGTGTTTCTGTAACCTGGTTCTAGCATTGTTTTCAGCCAGATGAGACTCTTGCAGTTGGCACCGGCCTGAGGAGCTGACTTAGAGCATTCCATAAAGATTTAACCCCTTCTCACAGATTATTTGCCCAGCCAGTTTAAATAACTGCATTTGCCAAAATTACAAGCTGTTAATAAGCACTTTGTAAATAGAAAAGAGGTTCAATTCATGCAATATATTTTGTATATAAGCTTTGCTTATTGCCGGTGTGACAGTGAAGGATATATTCCAAGTTATAGTCTTCATTATTTCCATCTAATAAAAAAGCAGTGAGCAAATTTTAAATTTAATCAGTTCCTGGCTTCTATTACTTTTCTGCTGTGGAATTTCTCCCTGATCTGAAATGAAATTCTCTGCAGCAGAGAGATGTGTTGCAATCACAGGGACTATTGAACATTATTGAGCATATTTGATAGGAGTTAAATTCACTGCTGCTACTGACTCCAGCTCACTTCAGTGGCTCCTGCTGATTTTTGTCTTTAATATCAGGCAGAGTAGGGGAGAATGAGGGTCTTGACCTAATTCATAGTGGTCATTGTGCTGACAAAGCTCAGTCTGGCACAGAGTTTCTCACAAGTTGCAAAAAAGAGCATATCATTTTAAGGGCGTATTGATTTAATTGTCACCTAGGTGCAAATTAACACACTGATACATTGATGCATCATTAGATGCAAATTGCTATTGTTTCTCCTCAAGCTTCTCAAGAGAATATTCAGGCTAGTTAATGCTGTTGTGTCTCAGATGTATAATATTTGGAGAAATATTCTCTGCAGAATCTTTAGCCTGAATTTGTCTGTGATGGCCTCCAGGCTGGGAATACATTTTGTTTTTTGTAGGAGAGGGTAGTGAAATGCAGTGCTCGTGTATTCAGGCTTCATGTGGTACAAAAGGAGTGGGGAGATCCTCTCAAGGATCGAATTCTGTCTTGTACCTCCACCGAAATCAGTAAACAGAAGAAAATCTTGGATTAGACTATGACAAAAATAGTGACACACATCTATCTTTCTGTGCCTGTTATATCTAAGTCACACCTAGTGTCTTCAGATTGTGCTATGATTTAAGGATGCAATCTGAGGCTGGACTGCCTGTCAGCCCTCTTCCACCTCCATCCCTTCTTTTCTTCCTCTCAATCTTTTCTTCTGTCTCCCTATACCATTGGAAAAATACAGTGAAGGTTACAATGTACAAAGATACTTCACTGTCTGATTGTGTTATGAAGATGATTATGTTCCCCTTCTATCTGTAAAATATCCCAATGTTCATGTCATTTTACCCTTCACTTCTAATGCTCTTCTGCTCCACCCCTGCTGAGATTCCTCTCTTAGCAACTACCTCCTTGTCTTCCAGGGTCTTCACTCCTGCCCCAAGAACAATGGTTGCAGCTATTCTTTTGAAGCACCCATACTTTGTCCCTTCAGTTGTAAAAGCAAGGCAAGGTAATGGTTTGCATTTCAGTTTCTTACACATCTTCTAAATGTTAAAATTTTGGTCACCAAGAATTGTAAAACATAACGGTGTGGCTATTCTGTGCATCCAGTTTACTCCTGTGTAGTGCTATTCATGGTTGACTGATGTGCAATGCATATAAACTGAGTGCAGTTTTTATGGACAAAGCCCTGCCATGTGTTGTAAACTAAAATCAAGCTAAGGGGCATTGTGAATGTATGGTGCCTTATCTGCTCAAAGAAATCCAGGAAGCTGCTATCTAGAGGAGGGGAGTCTGTTCGTTACAGTGTGGTTTTCCATTAGTGTTCTACTGCTCAGTGCATATTTTGACAATTCCTTTTCATTTTTTATTCTGCTAGGCAGTAATTGACATTTGTTTTCTTAGTCAATGACCTCAGGACTGGAGGCTTAACTCACATTGCAGTCAATTGGCATCACTCAGCAACAAAAAACTGCCTGCTTAAATGGGTAAATATTATTGAACAAAACGTGTGGGGCCTCTTAAACTTCAAAGGCATGAAAACTAGAGTAGCTCTCAGGAACTGCAGTGAACCAAGAGCAGTAATTGTGAGTGAGCTCTTGCATATCTAGGGCGAGCAAAGATAGAGAACTCTGATTTTTGCCTGAGTATGCTCTGCTGCCACTCCAGTTAAGTGAGCTGTGCTTACCGATGTAAGTGTGTTCTATCCGTTACCTACATGGTCAAAAAAGGGTGTACACCCGGTTTCCAGAGCAGAGCTGCGAACCCCTGGGTTAGCCTGTTCTATGGTCCGTAGTGCCCTTGGCTCGTCCTCGTTGCCTGGAACTCCTAATGCTGTTGGGAAAACTAAAGAAATAGGTGGTGTTAACTTAGGTGAGAGCCCAAGTCAGTGCAGATTGGATCCTGGCACCGTGCTGTAGTCTGCTACTGTACTGTCAGTACTGCAGTAGAAATAAATAACAGAAAAAATTTTAAAGGGCAGAATTCCTTCCTTAAATTAACTTTTATGATTATCTTCTATTTATTTAGTTGAAAATTAATCTATGACATTTTAATGGCTTTCACTACAAGTTTACAGTATACCCATGTTATTTCCGAGTCTGCAAAAATTAATTTATTTAGCTAAATTAATGGGGAAGGCTTTCAGTTGTAATTGCTGCAGTCTATGAAATCTGAACCTGAATTCTCATAGCAAAATGGTCATAGGCCATGAGTCATTTATGAACAGTTTGTTTAGGTAAGATGATTTTCAGCAATAGAATCTGTTTGAAAACATCCTTTTGTTCATTTTCCTCTCAACTAATTTCTCTTTCTAGTCTGTACTGTGTGGATACATTCATTCAGAGCTGCACAGCAAAGAGAAGCAGATATTCTCCAGATACTTGCTATACCCTGATTTTTCTTTATTTCAACAGACACTTTTGTAATATCCCAGTTCTGCTCGTTAGTCATAGTCTAATGTTTGTCTCCCATCTCTTGATTATATTTTCCAAAAGAATTTAGATTTTTTTCGTGAGAATTAATTTCTATGAATTTTTGATAGTACAAGTCAATCACATAAATATTATGCCAAAAGGCAAACACAAATGATATGAAAATACCATCAAAGTAAGCATGTGTAACAGCTGAATACTTTCCAACACTTGCCCAGCTGTATTTTACAAATAAGACTGAATCCATTTATGTTAATTTTATGTCTGCTAGCTGAATTTAATACAATAATTTAATGTTTTCCACATTTATTCAGCTCTTTAGTTTTAAAGGGATTTGTAAGAAATGGGCATTTAATTCAGACTAATGTGGTAACGGTAAATTATTATTCTGTTTTCAGTAATTGCCTACAGATTTGATTTCTACAATGACTACCTTGAAAATATCAGTAAGAACTAGTAAAATAGACTAGAGAATAACAAAGAAAATTATTTTATTATTTCTGTTCTGTAAGCTTCTCAAGTAATTCTCTTGATAATCTGTCGGAGTTAAAGATACTCTCTTATCTGACACTAGTTGGCGTGTATTCCATGCTACTAGTCAAGATAGTATTTCATATGGAGTTGTCCTGCATTTACAGTTATATGTAGTCTAGCAACTCTCGTTGATGTTGACTCCAAAATTTCAAGTCAGATTTCTCTTGCTCAGAGGAAGTACTACTTTTCTTGGTTTACACAGACAGGATTAAAATCTACCAAAGCCTGCAGTTTCAAATATCTGGATTTTATTCTCCTGCTATGAACATTTTATACATAACTTTTTTTTTCTCCTTCTCAGTTTGGGTAAGAGATAAGAACTTAGACATTAATAACTTTCTGGCTGATTACACCTTGCAAATCAGCATGCATTTAATCACAGAGGGCAAAGGGCATGCAGAAAGGATGAAAGGTCTATAAGTAAATCTCTGCGGTCTCTTTCCTACCATAAAATATTAAGTGTTAGAAATTAGATGTACAATTTACAGCTGCCTTTGGACAGCTGTGAATTAATGGAGAGTTTAAAACCAAAATAATTATATTCTTGATTAGCATTAACTGTAATGATTAAATCCATAAACTCAGCCATGTTCTAATTTTGTTACATCTTGTTTTCATAATGAAAGATCTTTACACAGAGACCCTGTAGAGATTTTTGCAATTACCACTATTAATAGGCAAGGATGCTAATTTTGTTAGAGGCCCACTCAACTTCGTTAGCTGTGTAGCCATAGATGCTACTGTTCATGTGTAATACTTGCCATGTCACAGCTATGCTCAAGCTATTTGTTAGGCAGTCTATCATCCTAATAGCACCTATTTTAAGTCGCAAAACCTGAAGCACATCTGGTTTTGCAGTTCTCTGTGCTTAACAAACAGCCTGGTTTTGTTGGTCCGGGTTTGAGAGTGAGGTGTACCAGATGCTCTCCAGAGGCCCCTTCCAACCTAAATTATTCTTGGGTAGGCATTCGGCACCTTATCTTGTGTAGCCTATACCAGCAAGGTAAACAGTCTTGACAAAGTAATGTATGTTTATTAAAACACATCCAGCACTTAGAGGAGTTTATTTTCCTTCTGTTTCATATTTCTGATTAAACCATCGTAACTTTTAATGAGTTGAAGAGTTTCATTCAACCTGTGAACTGGAAAAACAGTACCCTGAGTGGGTACAGTAACTCGTTTAATTGCTCAGTGTGAATGAAATGACTGAAGTGCAGGCACTGGACCAAGCTCCTGTTGACTTCGCCAAAACCAGATTCTTGTCCTCTGGTGCGTCCTCTCCTGGAAATAGCAATAGTAAAAGAAAGTGTTTCACCTTCTCCTTTAAACATGAGATCATACTGGCCAACAATTCCTATTAAGAACTAATGAATAACTGTTGCTGGGCCTTGTTGAGTTTCTTGGTGATAGCCTAAGACCTACGTATGTATTATTTGGACGCAAATTTAACTCCCCAAAAGAGATTAAAGTGTATGAAGAATGCTGCAGATCTAGTTCCAGCTTGCAGATGTTTCCACTGGTATTTTACTGGGTTCCTGGATTCAGCCTTTTTCCTGTGTAAATAGGCTGAAGACCAGTTTGAGTGCTGTGTTCTTAATGCAGGTATCGTTTAAATATGGCATTAGGGGAAAATATAATAATTTTAGATAAGTTGTTTTAGATTCCAGAATGTCTGCTAGTATCAGCTTCTATAATGCTAGTAATACTATTTATGTATTTAATCCACACATTACTAAATTCCCTATATCGCTATTATGTTTCCATCTTAGAAAACAAAGTAAAAAGGACAAAATCTCTCTTATCCCTTATTGAACAGAGTCATATAGAACTGTCAGGTCCAAGTATCTTGGTTAACTTGAAGTGCTGTCAGGACACAAGCTTCTCTAAATGTATGGGACAGACGGGGAAATGGCCAACCCCTTTTCAGTGTCTGTGGGGACAGGACAAGGGGCAATGGCTGCAAGTTGGAGCACAGGAAGTTCCACACCAACATGTGGAGGAAGTTTTACACAGTGAGGGTGACAGAGCCCTGGGACAGGCTGCCCAGGGAGGTGGTGGAGTCTCCTTCTCTGGAGATATTCAAGACTCGTCTGGACGCCTATCTGAGCAATATGAGCTGGGGAGCTGCTTTGGCAGGGGGGTTGGACCTGATGATCTCTCGAGGTCCCTTCCAACCCCTATGATTCTGTGATTCTATGATCTACTTGCTTTTTGCAGATGTGCATCAAATGGTTTCCATGTAGTAACTGTTTCTTGGACAATTGTTCTCAAATTAGTTTTGCTGTTCTCCCCTGTATTTTTTCTTTTTTATTTCTAAGTGTATGTATTTATATTCACTTACTTTATCAATCTGATACAAATGGAATTCCAACTAGCATTTTGATTACCTCAGTTTTAGCTGAGAAATGAAACTGCAGGAACAGCTGTTGGGTCACTAAGGTTCACTCAGTTGAATTAAGAATATGTTCTCATAAACTGAAATGATTTTTTTTGATAGAATATTTACTCCCCTCAAAGAAAATAGAACAACTTTTGAAATGGTACTGAAACTTTTTCTGTATCAATCATGAAATGTTTGAGTTTGACCTGCTTGTGCTATGCCATTGTACATACTTGCATTTTGATTCATAACACTGTTTAAAAGTTATGTAGAGTTGATATATTTTATTTTTTCCCATCTTCCACATGAACAAATTATGATGCAGGAAGTAAATACTTCTCTGTTTAAAATGGTGAAACCGTAAAGTGCAGTCTTTATAGATGTAGATTGTAAGGGCTTGCTTTCTGAGATTGCATACAAACAGGAGGGGAATCAACATTTTAAAAGGGTAGGCAATGGCAGGACAAGGGGGAATGGATTAAAACTAAAGAAGGAAGGTTTAAATTGGATATTAGGGGGAAGTCTTTTACAGAGAGAGTGGTGAGGTGCTGGAACAGGCTTCCCAGAGAGGTGGTGGATGCCCCATCCCTGGAGGTGTTCAAGGCCAGGTTGGATGGGGCCCTGGGCAACCTTGTGTAGCTCCAGGCCTGGAGATTGGTGGCCCTGCCTGTGGCAGGGGGGTTGGAGCTTTGTGATCCTTGGGGTCCCTTCCAACGCAGACCATTCTATGATTCTATGATTGCCTGATTAGTGCTACTGCCTGCAACTGAGGGAGACCACTAAGAGCTGTACACAAGTTCAGCTGTTATTCCTTTATAGGTGAATCTCAGGGATAAATAGCTAAGTGGGTGGTGAATACATTACTCACCAAACTGTGTGCTTTTACAGTAGAATAAACAGCTACAGAAAAATATGATCAAAGTATTCAAGGTGAAAAAACCCAGCAGCTGTCGACCCCAGCCTTTCTGTTTGAATTCAGAGCCACAAGTGCTTTATTATGGAATTTTCTGTGCATTTTGTCTACAATATTGTTCTGTATTGCAGGAACCACCTCATGTTTTGATTATTCCCCTTTTTTATTTGAGACTGAGCCTGCTGATGTTTTCTTAGATTAAATCTTGTTGGCTGTTAATAGGTTCTATAATTTAAGTGTCATCCACTGTAGATGCTTCAGGCTATACCATGCAGAAATAGAGTTAGGAAGGAGTATGACTTGCACATCCAAACGGAAATGTCTCAGGAGGTGGTGTTATAGACTGGAATGCTAGTTTGATGTATTACAAGGCTATATTGTAAGCCTCCTGTGTGGGCTTCACATGCACATAAAAGCTGTAGGTACATAAATAATATTAAATGAGAAAACTAGAAGCAGTTTCTTCATACTTTATTTTACAACTTCTCACTAAATATATTTACAGGACACAGAGTTTGCTTTAGTGCAATACATAGTAATGTTGCATAAGTACAAACTGTTGAACTTTTCTAAAAAAAATAAAGAAATAAAGCACTTAACTGATGTTACAGCTAAGTATGTAAAGCAACATTAATAACTCTGAGTGAAAATGCTAACAGCATCTTTTCTTTTCATAAACAATTTCTAGAAACAAACCACAAACCAGCATTATGTATTCCAAACTACTAACCCTTGTACAGTACCATATCATTTAAAAAATGATTTTTTAAAAGCACGTATACGTACTGTATGGCAGTCTTTTTCTACAGATACTGACTTACTCTTTTAATACAAATATGATATTACCTTGGCAGTTTTGAAGAACAAAGTTATCTCAAGATATCAAACATCAGTAACAAACTCTGATAAGCACAGCTTCTTGAGAACTTGCTTTAACAGCATTTCTTCACAGTGATATTTATGAAAGGTTGGAAAAAGATTAGCATAAAATATTTCCATCCTTTTTTATGCAAAAATCATTACTTTATATTGGTAATTATAAAATTACAAACACTTTCTATAAGTAACTGCTTCTGTAGTAATGATAGAAAAAGTTATCAGTAAGATACCTAAAATGAGGCTTGCATAAAATGATAGTTTGAAGAAAACTAGGTACATCTCTTTTAAAATAATAGTAGGGGAGGTAACTTAATTTAGGATAAGCAACACAGTAGTTTAACAGAGACAACCTATTAGTCAATTAAAAAAGCTAATTATTTATTAATAAATGCTAAAAAATAAAGGAATTGTGATGAGGTGAAATAAACATTTAAAAAGATACGATGAAACATTTACTCTTAATCTTAGGTTTGGCACTTCATTGGAACAATTACTTTAACAAAGACCAAAATATGTATAAAAGATATACAGCTCCTTGACATACCTTGCAAATGTAGTACGTAAGTACTGGCAAACACTGAAAACAGAGTTAGTTAAACATTCCCACAGATTTGCACATGCATGCACTATTCGCACAACAGCGTTGTATCTATGTTCTTGGCGGTGACAATCTTGCATTACTTGGGTATTTAGGCCATTTCTTCAGCAGACCTTGTTTCTGATTTAAGTCTTACAAATTCTTTAGCAACTTCATCGTTGGTCCTCTGAGAAAGTATTCTCAGAATTGTCAACCCAGTTTCATCTACAGAGATGCTTCTTAACAGGGGGTACCAAGATGCACAGCTGCCTTTCTCTGCTATGCTTTGCAGCTGAATAACTGTCATTCCTATAATGCGATCTTCCCTAGCAAAGCAGTAATCTTTCACTGAGAGGTGAAGCTCGTAGGCTCCTGGCTTATCTTCATTGCTCAAAATGCTGTATGGATTAAAAATATGAATTTAGAACAAGGAGTTCAGTTTAATTCCCCTAAGGAATAAGTGTACTTTAGAAATCTTGTGAAACTTAAAGTGATAGTGGTAGCGTAGTTCTTATAGCTCAGTGTTTCTGCAGCATGATATTATGTAGTTTGGAACCTTCTACACAGTTAACCTTGGGTGCTACTGATGGTGTAGCCTCTGTTCCCACTGACCTGAAGAGATACAGGAATTCATCATTCCCTCCATATCTGAAAGAAACACTGTTGCATTTTCCTAGAAAGTACCTAAAATGTTCAACTTGTTCCATGACTATCATAACCATGTCAACTGAAAAAAAAATCACCAGCAGCGAGCATCAAAAGCAGCTTTGTGGTCAGACACTGAACAAGTGAACTCTGTGCTAGTCGGGGTGAGGGGAGGAAAATAAATCCATCCGGGTTAGGAAAGGGGAGAGAGGAGTAAACAGGTGAGAGGTGCTGTGAGCAGTACTATATTGAAAACTTCAGGTTAGGTGAAAGTTTCTTATTGCTTTAAGGAATAAGCAATAGAAATAATTAATGCTATTACCATATGCACAACCCTTTATGTATTTAGATATCTCAACAGCCATAACGGCCCACCTACGTGGTAGTAACAATTAAAGCTTCACTCCAGACAACTACTTAGGCAAATAGATTCCTAGGTGTAGCTGTATAACACAGTTGTTTTATACATATATATATATATATTTATATTATATAACACAGTTATTCCTGTGTTAGGAAAAAGAATTGTACAGTTTAACAAGCTTTTGTGAGACTGAAAGCTTTGTGGTTGTTATTCGTCTTCATATAACAGCAAGATAGGAACTAATAAATAATTCTGAAGCAGTGTCTATATTGATAGACACAGTGTATAGCAGCCTTATGGTGTTTTCCTATTCTTACCTGTGTAAGTGCAAGAAATTTGAAGAAAAAATGCATAATATGGGCAATTATCAAACAAAAAAGACTTACAATTGGAAAGTTTCATTGTATTTTGGGGACCAGGTGTTGCTCTTTGTCTTGGTGCCGTGTTTTCTTTTCTTGTCACTTAGGTTAGGACCTAGCATGC
This sequence comes from Porphyrio hochstetteri, assembly GCA_020800305.1. Classification (NCBI taxonomy): domain Eukaryota; kingdom Metazoa; phylum Chordata; class Aves; order Gruiformes; family Rallidae; genus Porphyrio; species Porphyrio hochstetteri. Next base: position 5,385,648 of record CM036915.1, on the reverse strand, counting down.
AAACTTCCACAAATGGCCGGAATATAGCTGTTGTTTGCCAGTTTAGATTATTAATTGCTACAACTATAGAGAAATAAAAGAAATGAAATTAAATAAAATTCCATTTGTAGAGCTCCAATTAACTATCCAGTACGACTTTGTTCGGCTAACAAGAGGGGACTTGTGAGCTTTCCTATAGGATAGCAGTAGCTGGTACACCTAGGAGCAATGTTGCTTGCTCTCTGCCAAGTAAGATGTCTGACTACTCCCAGTTACAACAGCAGCAAATACAAACATGTATTCTGTTAATGTATGACATTAACAGCTCTTTTTTCTGCTACCTTCACTGTAATTAAAACATCAGATGATACTGTGTTTCCTCTGGACTTCAGGTTGTGCATAACAATGGCATTCTGTTAAAAATGGAACCTTTTAAGTCTTATTGCAGTCATTGACCACCCAGCTTTGCTACAGCTTTTGGAAAATTAAATTAAATGCAAACAATTCTGAAGTGTAATTTGGCACATCAGAATGTATGACTCCATAGCTTCATATAGTAAATGTTCGCAACCTGCACAGAGGAGCACAGACAGTATTTACCTGCGTAATGGCTTCTTCGGATGTTAAGCAAGGAAAAAGTGTGATCCTAATCACCTGAAGCTTACTTATAGCTTTACAAGTACTGTAACACTTAACATTAGTTATTTCAGTATTGGTATGTCTTACTCAGGATGTAGTACTTGGGAGTTTTGGACTTTGCTGTTGCTTTCTTCTTAAAATGAAATGTTTGAAACTCACCTTTTACAGTGACTTTATGCTCACCAGTACCAGGATGTGTAGAGACATCCACCTGTATAGATATTTCACCCACTGAATTATTAGTGGATTGACCTGAAATAACAATTAGCAGGTTAGCACACTTAGCTTCTCAATACATCAAGAGAATTAGACACTGAAAGAAGGTGAGTGGTATTCTCTGTCAGAAAGAAATTTCTGACCTGTATTTCACACTTAGGTGGAGATCAGTTACAGATTAATAATTCATTTTACCATACAAGTGCCTAGCAATTGCAAATGTCTGTGTGAAGTGCCTCATCAAAACAGAACAAAACAGTTTCGTGTGGAACCTTCCATTCTGGGTGTCATTAGTTGTGTTTCCGTCCTGAAATGCCAAAATTGGTGGTTTCTTCAAACTTTGCATGTGCAGCCCAAAATCTTATTGCATTTGGAAAGTTATTTCTGTGTTGTTATTGATGTACACTTTGCTGGGAGTGAAGTTGAGTCGAAGCATAGTACTAAAGTTCTGCACTATGTATGTGAACAATATACTAAAGCAAATTACTACGCCATTATAACTGGCTGCTATGTCTGTGGGTTAGCAGAGGAAAGATTCTTTCTTTGTTTTGGTGTTTATACAGAAATTCTTAACCCACTGGTTCCCAAACTAATGTGAGGAGAAGCAGACTTACTTCAGAAGTTCCCCAGCAGCTAATGCAGGACTAAGGAAGGGGTACAGAGAGGAGGGATATCTTCTGTAATTGTACTGGGGAAAATATTCTGTCTTTTTTTTTTTCCTTTAAATTAATTTACTAGAAAACATTTTTTTTTATCACACATAGGGCTTTTTGTGGATTTCACCATCAGCATTTTCCTAGAAATGTGTTCTAGAGTGATGTTTATTGGTTGTGTTGGCATAATCTGTAATTACGTTCTCTACACTGGTTGAACATTGCAAGGTCAATTAAGTACTCTTACCCAAGCATTGCTGCTTCAGAGAACAAGTGTTTTTCCTGACACATCAAAATGTGTACACTCAGTGCTCAATTAACTTGCACAGAATCCTTGAACTCTGCTCTGCATTTTCCAAACGTGAGGTGTGTTTCTCATGGACTTGTCATCAATCCAATTTCAAAGTGCAGTCCAACAGTGTTTTAGCAGAAATCCAGTCTCAATATTGTCATCAATTATAGCTGCTTCTTCAGAATCACAGGGTACCTGTACAAATTTTGCTGCCAGATGTACTTCAGCGTCAGCTGGTGGGTTTGGACTACTACTGACATTTAAATAGGCAATTTGTTAGACATTAGATTTTTAATGACAAGAAGTTTAGTTTCAGTGGCAGCCATGAAACTTCCTGTTTTATTTGGGTAATTGCTTCAGGCTGTGCTATACAGGACCTCTAAGCTGCTGAATCACTCTGCATCTTATTCACAATAAATAATACATAATTTTTTTAAAGAACGTGTAGAGAAAGATAGGAATGAAATGGACTAGAAAAACCCAAAATAGAATCGGTGGAGCAGCTTTATTTAGAAGGCTAAATCAGTAAATTATCTGATGGGAATAAGGAAATTCTCATTTGGTTGAGGTGCTATAGCTAAAGCTGACTTCCTTTGCTCTTGCAAACAGTATTTTTAAATGATGTAGCAACAGTAGCATAATACTGACACTGAGTTTCTGCTGCTTGATAGAAAATTTATTTATAAATTTAAAAAAAAAATGTTTGGGGTGCAAAGCGGTGTGTAAAGTTATTCTGTCCAAAACACCAAGGTTTAAAAAAAGGCCTCAATTTCATCATGAAAAATATTTTAGATTACATTCCTTACCTACTGGTTAAGTTATGGAGTTACATTTACCCCAGTGTACTGACTTGTGTGAAAACTGCAAACACCTCCTCTTGTATTTATGTGGATTACTTAACTGGCATTCATGTCTGAAATTCTTTACAGCTAAAATTCAGAAGGCAGTTACTTTAACTGGTCTAATACTCCCATACTATATTTAATATATATTTACGTATAGGTTACTCTCATTGGCTTTCTGATGCTGTAAAGTAAATCAGAGTAGAGAATGGAGCTTCTAGAGTGTTAATGTGTCTGGTTCTTTCATATTGTAAAATGACACCTTTTAAAATTGTTACATACTGCATGCAATTCAGCTTTAACAGGTTCTTTTTCTGGTGGTGGAACTTTTTATGAATGATGCTTTTGAGTCCATGTAAAGCCATCTTCAGCTATGAAGTTGAACACACTATAACCTTAGGCCATTACTCTTGTCCTGAGTAAAAGGCTTTCATTGCCATGCTGGACAAGAGATGAGAACCAGGAATTTACCACAGGAAAATCACAGGGACACTGACTTGACAGGATAAACTGAATGTACCGATAAAGAGTATAGGAAATTCTCAAACTCTGTCCTAGTGAAAGTTAATAATAACTTACCACTGGCTACCCTAGCAGGTGAGTCAGGCTGATTCTGAACATGGCTGAAAATATCAGTCAGTGTCAGATTTTTTTAGCCCTTAGTTTAAAACCACCACCAAACCAAAACTCCTTCAGGTCAGGGATGCTTTGAAAGAAAACAATTAGCATTTTCATTAGATAGCCCATGCAGCAATGTGTAAGTGATGTTAATAACGGGGAGTACTGTCTTAACCTGTAAGAATGACACATTAGATCTTGCCAAGACAAAATCGATGCATCTACAAGATAAGTCTTTTTGTTTCTCCAACTTGTTTTTTTAATTATCTACACAAAGTATATCCTTGCAAAGGTATCCTTTCTTTCCTTTTCTTAGCAGCCCATAATTCACAATAGTGCCCTAAGCATTACTGCAAGTACAAGGTGGGATTGCCCCTGTATGTATAGTTCTGTCTGATATGGTTATAGAGAAATCAGAGTAAAATGTCACACAGTTTTGTGCTGAAAAGAGCTGATGTTAAGTGACCCTACATTCACTACTGCTGAGGAAACTTCCTGCAGCAGAATGTCTCAGCCAGCAGAGGCAATGTCTAGTGGAGTTTAGGATATCAGCTTGGTTTCTTTCAGTTAGTGCCCTATCCATCTTGCATTTGCTTTCCCTTTCCCTCTCTCTGACCTGCTGAACAGACTACAGATACAATTCTAGGGCATTCAGTATTTGCTTGTATCAGCTTTTGTTGACATTCAAGAACTGTGGCACTTCATTTTAAAGTCTCTGATCTATTTCTGCAGTGTTGTCTTTCTTGCTCCCAGTCCTTGTAAAGACACAGCAGGAATTAGGGATTCTGATTGCACTGTAGAAAGGTCCTTTTATCTTACCACATTGCTGTCAGTTAAAATACTTAGCTCTATGCTGCAGAGGAGGAATGCACTTTTCTTCCCTTAGAACTGTAATGCAACTCCTCCAAGGCTTAACAAGCTCACAAGTCTGGTGTATGTTTGAAAACTTTATATACTACTGCTCGGCTCTAACCTCCACTGTAGATTTGTTAGGTTATCAAAACCTGATGTGGATCTAGATTCATGGGGTTTTTCAGCTCAGGTTCCAGAGAACTCAGAAATGTACTGTATCTCCTAATGCAGGAAGTTATGTGTATCTGATTCGATTTCTGGAAGGTGGCATCAAGTAAGCAATCAGTGTTTGTTCTCAGGGGTTTGAAAGCAGAGCTTCTGTTTGTATTTGGAAGGGTTTTATACTACCTGCAGTTACTACAATGTTATTACAATGTAATCTGTCATGGGCTTTGAAAGGAAAGCACTGAATGTCAGATTTTATTGAATATAGAAAAATATATTGCCAGGAGTCCTTTACATGAATTTACTGTATTATTTTGTTCACAGTTATATTCCAGTTCCCCATACGTTCATGGTTCCTTAATGTTTATTGAAGGGGTGAAATGACCTCTACGTTGAGAATGTAAACGTGAATTAAATACTTTATGCAAAGAGTGCTTCATTAAACAGAAAAGGAATCTGACATTTATCATACACCCATTTGACCTTAAATCGTATTGTTTTTTGTACCAAACCAATCAGTGCTTATATAATAATAATAATAAAAAGGTAAGCTGAGAGTTGAAAAAAGAGAGGATTTTTTTGGTTTTTTTTTTCTTCTTGGATTTTTGTAATTTCCTCATTTCTTGGATTCATAATCCCATGTCAGCATTTTGCATTTCTCCCAGTTGGCATGGATCTACACTCACTTTTAGATTATTCACGTTGTTCCTTTTTGCCCTACTTGATCACTCTGATTTCCCAACTTCCATACCAAATGAAAGTGAGTCTTTATTACTGAGGCTTTTTATTTTAGTATTTCATATTACTTTCTGCTTACTTGTTCAAGTCTCTCTCTGTATGCCTACACTGCCTCCTTCTACTGCCAATGGTTCTTAATTTTGACAGTTCTGGGCCTAGACATTCTTCTAAAGACTCACTCCTTCCTGGACTTTTGTAGAATCTTGACTTTCCCCTCTCATCCAGGCATTCATAAAGTTGTTGCAAGTGGTGACTTTTGCAGTATTTTTGCCTCAAAGTAGTCAAAGATAATAAGGTAGGCTCTGAAACAATCCTTTATTAGCTGTATTAAAAGTTCCTATATCAATGCAGAGTGGGTTTTTTTGTTTGTTTGGGATTTTTTTGTTTGTTTGTTTTGAACTCTGGATTTTAGGATTCAGGATTTCAAGACCTTCTTTACCTCTCTGAGGATTAAAAATCTAGTTTAAACAAAAACCAACTACTTACAAACTAATCATCATGCATGCCATGATTTTAGTACCTGAGACTTAAAAAAGCTCACTAAGCACTGAGAGCCAGACAGTAAAACCAGCTGAACTGGCAACACTGCCCTGTAGTAACCCTCTCCTCTCTCATTTGCTAGCTAGCTCCATAGCATAAATCTAACCACTTACTTACATACCTGACCTATGCTTTGGCCTTATTCTCTACATAGGACGTAAGAATGAAAACACTGAACAAACACTCAAGCATTTGCAGTGCCCAGTGCTGTAGGAGCTCTACAAGCTCTGAAAGAAACATTTTAATTGAGACAAACAATAGTTTTTTTTCTGATTAATGATGTCAGTAAAATACTTTTATTTCTGGGGTTCATCCACTAGTTTACTAGAAGACAAAAGATCAGAATGACTCATGGAGTTGTTTTTCACAGGAACCTGAGGCTCTACAATTTAGAGAAAAACTCAACTGAAAGTTCACTTAAGTCTTTGTGTTTATTAAGTGAAAACATTAAGTCAAAGCTGAACTGTTAAGAGCTGGATGCAGTATGCTAAATGATCTCTTCTGTATGTGTGTTAAAGAAAAGGAAGGCAAGCAGGGAAACTTGCTTTTTTAGTAACGATAACCATGCTAACTGCAACACATGCTTTGCTTTACGGAGCTGCTATACAAACCCTAGCAATTGTTTTGGGGGATACTGAGAACCACGTTCAGTGACTTGATTGCTGACTTTCAGCAACCATTCTTTCACCAGGCTGCCATGAAAAGACTGAAAAGATTTAAAAGGTTTGTATTTGATTAGAAAATATAAATCATTTACCTTAAGGATCATTGGTGATACGGTATTAAGGCTGACAGAAGCTTTGGCAGCAGCTGTAAGCCTCTCAGTTGTACGAAGCCACACCATCAAAATACATTCTCTCCAACTTGAATTTGTGTAATGTCAGACAGAGCGGTATGAGCAATTCAGAGAGCGTATATACAAGCAGAATATTATGGTATGAGTAGAAGGTTTGAGTGGCAGGGAGGAATCCCCAGATTAAGGCTTTCCCCTTCATCTCCAGTTGAGGACTGGCAATTGTACAACCCTGTTGTGACCCTCTGTTATCTGTAGCCACATGTGTGGCCACGTGGTAAGACACCAGGGGTAAGCCAGCTTTGATCTGTGAGGCAAGTATCCAGTCAGCATCATCCATCCATATGTATATGCTCGTGTGTGTGTGTGTAGTCCAGCATTCTAACCAGGCAGCGCTCAAGTTAAGAGGTTTATATATAATGTAGTGAATGCCCCACTGATGCCATTAAGAAGTTACTTTTAAAGCTGATGTCATATAACTGATGGATGCCCATAGTTTGTGCTCATTTTCTTGAAGATTTAAGAGAAACTGTAATATACAACTTCTCTTTCTAATTCAGGAGCTTTACTATTTCATTTAAGGAGATTTTCTATTGTGACAGCCTCTTAAGTGAATGTTCTGTAAAAACCTTGTTCTTCACCAGCAGTCTGGAGTTTTTTTATATTTGAACTTTAAAAATATTTTTCTACCACTATTTTGAATGCATTTATTTTGATATCAGCATATGCCAGAATACTTCTTTAAATTGTAATTCTGCACATTTCTTCATTGTTCCTATGGCTTCTGTTGTTTGTTACCACACATCCCTTGCAATTGTACTGATTTCTGCAGCTTATAAAGTAGGTCTGGTTTTTTTTCTTTCATGAAATAAGGTTGTGTAACACATGAGTGTGACCTCAATTTGAATCTACAGTGGATGAAGCCTAGACTCTCTCTTGAGTTAAATTCTGGCTGAAGTATAGGTTATAAGAAAAATGGAAATGCTTTGTAGGACTTAAAGTTCATAATAGAATACAGGTGCAGCTTTCAAAATGTGACAGTTAATAATACAACGGTTTTGACATGCAAAAGATCAGGAAAAAGAAAAAAATCTCCTTTTTTCCTTATAAGACCTGCTTTTCTTTTACATAGTCAGATGTTATCCACCTGCTTGCCTAAACTATAGTATGTTTGCTGCTTTTGAAGTTAACTGTCAGTTAAATGTTTGAATCTGATTACAGATATTTAAGAAGATAGTAAGGTTCTGCTTTGCCTTGTACCATTGCAAAGGAACACAGAATTCAATTTTGACTTGGCAGTTGAAAAGGATTTCTCTTAATTTTTGATGGTGTAATTTCCTTCCCTATGTTGGCTTCACAAGACAAGTATGGAGTTACCGTTACAGTTAATTACTCATTATCATTAGGTAATTATTTTTCATTCTGGTTATCACATCATCTTATTTTCAAATGCTTCCTCCTCTTTTAGCTTTCAACTTTCCAGCATAAGAATAAAGAAATCCTGTAGAAATCAGGTGATGTGAAAGAATAGCCTTTCCTGCAGCCATCTAAGCACACAAGTAGGAATTGCAGCACGAGATCCATGTCGGTTGATGAGTATTGATTTTTCTGCTTAAGTAATACGAGCTCTAAAGCCAAGCTAAAAACATATGGATTGCTATGTTATGTACCTTACAGCAACAGTAGCATTTTCTATCAAGGTTTATAAAACTAAGCTATTGTAAATGTATAAGAACATAATATTTTTGACTATTTCCAATAAGTAACCATGTTTTTCACATAAAAGTGGCATTTACTTTGAAGAAAATAGTTGATAATAAATGAGAGCAAATTCAGGACACTAATGTTTGAGGTCATGTCTTTTTATGTAGTTTGCTAAAACTAAAATCATATTCATCCAAATGTTATTTTAGAGTTGATGCTAATGAAATGTAAACATTCAAAATGCAGGCTATAGTTTATTAAATTACTGATGATTTAAGACAATTGCTAAAGTAACTCAAAGACATAAATCTGTAATTTTGATATCCTTTAAATTAGGTAGTCTTAAAAGGTGAAGGTATAACTTAATTCAATAAAAAGTTGACTGCTAGGCTGAAATTGTGCTGGTTTTTGTGGTTGGTTTTTTTTTTAGGAATGAATTTTGAGAAACATCACCAGGACTGGGCTGAGCTTTGAGTAACAGTAAGTCCAATATGCCACAGGGAAGCCAGTAGATATGGCTTTTTTTTGGCTTTTATTGTTTTATCTGGATTGTGAAACTGTGTGGTTGAATTTAGCTCAAGTTTAGTTAAAATTAGCTTGTCTTGCCTGAACTGAAATGTGACCTTTTTGTCTAGAGTTGATGAAGGCTGACAACTTGTATAAATGCATCAATGTACAAATACATGGTCTTTTGCAGGAACCTTTGAGCTTTCCTTGATGATATTCTCTGCTGACTTGCTGGCTGCTCTCCTGTTGCTAGCCAGCCATGGTGTGTTTTAGCCATACAGCACTGAACCCAAGTCCCTGCACTACTGTTTTATAACTGTGTAGTGTTTTATAACAAGTGTAGTGTGCATAAACAATTGTTTGGTCACAAATCATGTTGAAAACAATTCATATGATAATCTGAATTGATGGAGCTGAATTTAGAGGAGAAAAAATATCACTTTTACAGTATGAACTAATGTATTATTAGTGCTCAATCTTATAGCTGACAAAAGTCTAAAGGAAACAATTATCTGACATCTGAACTTCAGGGGATCTTCTTGGTGTAATGGTCTACTGATGCTATGAGATTCTCACCTGGCTGTGTGTATAGATATGGTCTTTGAAGGGGTATCAATGACCATAAAGTGTGTATAATACCAGTTACTCAGGCTTTGAAATGCAGTTCACTGAACCGCCTTTAGTTTTTTCCAAATCCTTTAGGTCTGTATCACTGTCCATTTTGGAGACTCTAAAGTGGTCTGTTCCATGAAATGTGTCTTGGCAGGACCAACACTAGAAGACAACACAGGTCTGGAAGAATGTGCTTACTTCAGGCACTGCACAATCACCTGGACACCTTCTGGTTAATCTTAAATGTAAACTTCAGGTAAGTGGAATTCAATTTTATTAGCAGTTTATAATTCATTGTATGTACAATTGTAAAAGTTTTCCTACCACACAATACCAGTAATTTATTTGCAAAAGAGCATGCTGCTCTGCAAGTTTTACATTTGTGGATTGGGATTATAATAGATCAAGTGCTGGCAGGTTGTGTTTATTTTTCTGGAGATAAAATTCTGTTCTATTTTTATACTCAGGCACAAACATAGATAATTTCCCCCTTTACTATCATATTGACACCAATGTTAAAAATCTGGAAATCGTATAATCTCAGCAGTGTTTAATTTCTAAACAAGCTGAAAGTGTTTGGCAGATCTGGAATAGCAGTAGGACTATAATCGGAGAAGACAAATCTCTCTCCCCTCTTGTGCCAGGCAGACAGAGCTGTTTAATATGATAGCATATGACAGAAAGTAAGCTATGTCACTAAGTGTGCTAATCTGATATTGTCTAATAAAGAAAGTTGATACTGGCAACATTTTCCTTTTATCTTTCATTTTCATAGTGTCGTTACAGATTTGCTTTCACAACACTGAGGGAGGATGCAATTTACAACTTCCATCACCATGGTCCTTTAAAATGGCAAATCTTTATAGGGAGGAAAGAAAACCCCAGCCATACAAAACCCAACAACAAAAAAAGCAGTTGTTATTAAAGAAGTTATTGCTAGTTTATACTCAGCATTGCTGTTTGCTTATTCAAACACTTGTCTCTCTTGAACAGTCTTCAGAATCTGTAGTAGTGCTTTGAAAAGGAAAAATCATCAGAGTAAGATTACAGCAGATATCTTCATTAGTCCTGACTGTGTGATAATCTTCTTTTCAAGCATGTGTCTGTAACAATACAGCCTCCCCATGTATTTCAAAACAGCAACGAGTTTAGCTTTCAAAGTATTTAGTGTATTGAAACCACCATATAGAAGCCTATGAATCCCACATATTGCTGTATTGCCAGGAAGCTCTTTAGGAATGTGTAGGCACAAAGGCTGGGAATTAAACCTAGATCAAACGATTATCCTTGTTCAGAAATGGTGCAAAAGCATATTCTTGAGTAACTTGGTTTTTCCTACTGCATGTACATGAATAGAGGAAGTATCAAGGACCATAACATACACTTTTGCATATCTATTATGCTTTCTAGGGGGTAACGTGTAACTCCACCTCCTCACACCAAAAAAAGTTCAGTTTCTTAGAGACACTGCGTCATCATCATGGCAAACAAAAAATATCTTTACCTGTGCTTAAAAGTAAAACTGATTATTATCTGATTCTAGTAGTCTTTACAGGAAAAATGAGCCATCCTAGAGATAATAAAGAACATTGTCTAACTTTTGCAGTGGTAACATGAGATTTCTACTTAAATTGTGAGTAACATGAAAATTTTGATTAAAGGTGGTCTAATGTTTTACTTTGAGCTAATTGAGGTTCTGGAGTTGCAAGGGATATGTAAATTGGTTTAGGAACTGCTGTTGAAACTATTACTTTATGATATAACATCTGTTGAAGAGACTTGAGAATAATTATTAGAAATTAAGAATGTGTGAGAGGTTAGTCACTGGAAAAGACAGTGAAAAAAAAAGTGAAGGTTGTTGGTCAAAGACTTACTTCAGACCTGAAGAATTTGTCAACTGTGTGTAGGCAGGTTCTTCTGTCTGCAAAAGGCATTGAAGACAAGCCTAGAAAACTGTTATGCATTTCTTACTGGGATGTGTAACTCATGTGACTCATAAATTCCAGGTCAAGGTCTTTGCAGAATTAGAAACCTGGAAATGTCAATAGCAGTCCCTCCAATCATGTGAAGTTCTGTTAGAAATAACTGACATCAGGTATTTCCTGAGCAATATGCATTTACAAAAATGTAATCTTCTGAATTCTCAGACCTTTTAAATAAGAATAAAAGTTTTACTAACAAGTTAAAATAAGGGAAAAATAAGATTGATAAGCTGAAAGTAAGGAATAAACAAAAAAGGAAGATTTTTTTCAGAAGAATGAAACCTTTATCTACATAGTTATTATTCAATATACCATTTTCTCTAAAGCTTTTAATTTTAATAAAATCTTTGAAGATTTTAATTGCACCCAACTCTCTATTGATATGGATTGGTTACATGCACAACTATGAGGGCAGATACAAATCTAATTATATTTCAGAGAAAGTTTCTGATTTGAAAACAGGATTATTGTAACTAAATGCTAACAATACAGCTACAGGTGTGAGGCTAGAGGTTTTTTAAATGAGACATTAAAGGATGATCAAAAGCTGTGAGTCACTTTTCTTTAACTTTCAAACCCAGTGGCTACACTTCTGATAATCCCTGGTGTGCAAATACCAGCACACTAATGTGTGCACAGAGATGAACATAGACCTCAGGCTGAAATCATGTCGAAAATGTGAACATTCAAGTGTGTGGTTCAGAACTTAGCCATAAGCAGGGATCCTTTCCACGACCTGGATATTTTTTTCTCCTGAGGATACAATGAAAGTATGCATAAGGAAAAGCAAAATACATTAGTAATTAATTTTCTGCCCAAATCCTTACCTTTTTTGAGAGGGGGGGGAAAGAATCTATTCATTGTATATTAGAGTTTTATAACAATCTTTTAATTTGTAACATGTGAACTATTATCAGAGATCCTCAGTCTAACATGGAAGCTGCCTAGGAAATGATTCCCTGGTATTAATTTCTGGGCAAGCTGCAAAACAAATGCTTCATGCTTTTTATGCTGTGAATAACATACTGTCCTTCAGAGGTACAAGCAATTGATTTCAGCTTAACTACCTAATTAAAACTTTTCTGATTCTCATGAGTGGGAGCAGGGTAATTATAGATCAGCAAACTGTATTCCATCCCAAAGACTTTACGTGGCAGACAGGCTATTTTTATAAATGCCCATTACATTCAAAAGAAATCTAGCATTTTCATGCAAAAATATGCAGTTTCTAGAATGAAGAAACTCTTCAGCTTGGAATATAATGCACATCATCTACATAAACAGTTCCTGTATGTACTGCAGAAGTATGAAAACACTGTCCTTGATTGACAAGCAAGATGGTAAGAAATAGCTTCTTTTTGAAAACAGAATGCCAAACTGTACACCTAACAGTATAACCATGTGTTTCCATTTTTGGGGAGCCCTACACCAAAATCCTAGAGCAGGAAAAAGTGGCTTCAGTATTGGAGATGCCCAGATTGAAAGTACACCTAATATATTCTTTCATGCTCTGTGCCTTGGTTTGGTTTGCTTTTGGGAAACTATCAAAATTCAAAATTTGATAAGCAGGCATAAAATTGATGTGACACATTCAGTAGGATGGTTTTGAATCTGAATTGTGTGTTTCAGAAAGGAAAAAAAATCTAAACAGGGGTAACAATGCTGTATTTTAGCCTGCAGAATTCTTCTACTCTTGTGAATCCACAGATGACCAGCTAGAAGGAAGTGGGGGCTCTGTAATGTGGAATCAGTGTGCTACAATAAGGACACATTGCTCAGAGTTTATTGTTGACATTTTCTTTTGGGATTAAGAGCTATGTCATGCTTTTTGCAGTTATCTGTGATTAATATTTAATATCCCTCAACTTTGAAAGTATCTAGAGCTGCCAATGTACTCCGTGTATTTGTTTCTGCAGTTATAATATACATGCTGGTGTAGCTGCTACAACCCTGTGTGTGGGGGGTGTGCTACAAATAATTGTGCTATTCAGTGTTCATACAGAGCTGTGGGATCTAACTGACAAGTTGATAAATGCACTGCCCTCAAACAGGCTCCACTGATGGAACAGCAGTTAATATGGGGTAAGATTACCTGTGACGATAAACCCTAAAATACCACAGTGTCTGAGAATGTGATTTGCAACAAATCAATCATTTAAAACATTTAAAATATAATTTGATGAACTTTTATCTCTCTTACAGATCACTTACTTTGAGATGTCTGAGTGTCTATAAACTTCTTTATCAAGGCGTCAGTAGTTTGTGTGTAAAGGCTCAGAGCATATCTCAGCGACTGCAGGTCTGGACTCTTTTCCAGGAAATTCTTTTTCAGCCCACTTCCTCCAGCATGGAAGTATTGCTAAAATGCAAACAAATATGGTTGTTCAGTGAGGCAAATTATCTGAGAGTTACAGACATACAATTTTAAGTAGAATTCTTACACAAACTTACACATATAACACCCTGGCATGTGTGGCTGGATTTTGTATCATAGCATCTGAGATAAGCACCGTCTCTACCACAGAGCTTCTTTCCAAAGGTAAAAATTTAAGACTTGCAGGAGAAAAAAATATACAAAAATTTAATTTTGGTGTTCATGATCTCAAGTATTCGTGTGTCAAAACTGTGTGCATATATGTGTATACATATGTCTGGAATTATGATTCTGCTTTGGGAAAATTATTAGAAATTCCCTGGAAGTTTTGATGGTGATTATCTGCTTTGATTCCACTTTTGACCTGTTTCACTGTGGATATGCAGATAATGTGGGTCATTCTTGAGTGGTGACATCAGGGTTTTCGGGACTGTGTGAAAGGAAGAGGATGGAAGAGAAAAGCAGCTCATGGGTTGGTACTGCCCTTGAAGAGGAGTAAATTTCACCCTCCAAAAGAGGGAAGAATAAAGCATGTCTACGTGCAGTGCAGCAGTAAACCACGACATCAGGAGTGCTTCACGCAGACCTATGATGGGAACAGGTCTTCACTCTGCAAGCAGTTACACCAGCGTAGAGATTACTGCCTCCTGTTCATCAAGGCCTGCCTACAAGACTTCTTCCCTGCTTTGGCTGTCCCATTTACACTGAAAATCTGAGTACTCCCTCCCTTCTTTCATGAAAAATAAATGTAAGTAAAAGAGAAATTAGAATAAATACTTGAAACAAAAGATGCTCCTTGTCTAATGGCACAGTTTCTTCTGGAACAAAATACATGTTTACTAGTTTGATGCCATCCTGACTATGTAAAATATTGCAATTATTATGTTTCAAATCCCAAAGCTGAGTTCAGAAAAATTAGGACAGATTCTTCCATTCTACCTCTCAAAATGAAGAATTTTCCCTAAAATTTTATACAAGACAATAGTTGATGAACTAATGCAGTTATATTAGAAAGGAAAGGTATATTCACTAGACAAGTTTAAAACCAGTGTTTTGTTCCTTTTATAAAGCATTTTGCAGTCTGCATTACAGATCAGGGCTTCAAGACTGATGTATAAAGCTCCCATTAATGGCTAATTAGTTAAAGCAAACTGTTTTCCAGGAAAACATGAGGAGTACTTGATGACATACAGTATCGGTCCACTCAATTCAGGGAGCACTGGGAACTGTTAAGTAGAATCTATTTTGCATTTTGGAGAGTTGCCAAAGGAATATATGTAATATATACATTTCAGCTCATAGACATGCATGTATGCTTAACACTTTAGCCTAGGCATATCTATGACAAAGCAGAGCTGCTTATTCTATGTTAATCTATACATTTCACCTTCCAATTCTCAAGATCTTTACAGACATTGAAACAAATGTACTTTTCATAACAAAGTAATTTTTTACATTTCAGTGTTGACAGCTACTGATTGCTGCAGGGAAGAAATATCTGGAGGAGCAAAACAAAGGATTTGAAGTTATCAGGCTGAAAAGTTTTATATTGTTTTAATCCTATATGGACAGTTAGCATCAATTTAAGAGATTCTGACTAAATCACCTTTATTTATCTTCTCATCATTATGTACTTACTTTAAATTTGTGTTTATCCAAGAAAATTATTTTTAACATTATTTATAAGATATTGTATATGTTGCAAAGAAGTCTCTATTAACTAAATTGTTTAGAAGTATATTCATGATTTATATATAAGAATATAAGAAGTATATTAATGATTTATATTCATGATTTAATCAATCTATAAGCAAGTGCTAAAATTTGGTAATATTTCTCGACAAATATTGTGATTTCTTGTTAGTTGTGTCTGCAGTTTGTTCTGTCTGCAATTGTAGAATAATTTTTGTAACTTTTCTGCAAGGACACTATTGGACTTTTGCTTTCAAGTCAATATGAGGAGCTCAGGATCAAATGGTTCCTGACACATGGTTCTAAGGGCCCATTCTGTATGAGAATCTGTTATGTCAGTCATGTTCTGCTTCATTCCAGCACAGAACAGAAGAACATGTACAGCTGTACCTTTATAGTAGCTAGCACCACTTCCATTACTGCACACTGCCTCAGGGTCAGGCTTCTGGCTTCCTCTCGAATCACGTGGTCCTGTGAAGAAAATGGAGACTGCAGTTGGTTTTGAAAGAGAGACAGCATTGTGGCCTGTCTGTTCTTGGGAAAACAAACCAGACTGCTGACTGCCCCAAGCCCCTCTGATTAACAGGGGTTTATTCAACTTCAGACTTTGTTTTCAAAACCTAGAGCAATCATGTTCTTTCTTGAAAACATAGATTTTAGGGAAAGAGAAACAATGTTGAATATTGAGCATCTGGGTGGCTTAATTTCTTCTCCTAGGATGCATTATTTCTCTGGTTTAGGGGGCGGGGAAAAGGTTACATGTTAAGCTTCAATAATTATATTAGATGATATTGAAGGAATTAATTTTATCAATGAACCTGACAGGTTAACTAATGTTTGTTAATGCCTCATGATTTAAAAAAAGGGGTGTGTGTGTGTGTGTGTGTGTGTGTGTGTGTGTGTGTGTATGTCCTACTGGAACATGTTATAAAGTGACTACTCCTGTGAAATTTTCATCTAAAATAAACATTCTGTGATTTATTTAGGCAACAGTTTAAGTCCTCTAGCAAACTGAGTAATTAGTCATAGAAGCAAAAATTACCATATTTCTGCCCAAATCTTAATAGCAAAACTGATTGGCAAAAAACTGGCACCAGTATCAAACATCAAACTCCATCAGGTGTATTATGGACTTAGTAACATAGTGCTGATGAATTTATTATAGAGGTACATGCTCTGTTACTATATATATATATCATAAATAATATGCAGAAAACCTCCTTATTATTCCCACCTTAGAGTTTTTTCATAACAGGTTCCAGAAGGGAAAACAAAGATCTCAGGATTTATGGTGATGTTTGATGCTGATAAGTTTCCTAGTTGTGCAATATCTGAATGACATCTTGACCCATATGGTAAGGTGTCTATCACTTTACCATAGAAGTGTAAAGTCTGTTATTCTTAGTTTGGTTTTGATGAGACTGTCCTGGTTTCAGCTAGGATAGAGTTAATTTAAAATCATTGCTCACCTGTGAATAGTTACTGCCCTATTCAATCTTACCGTAGTAAATCAACACAGGAATGAAGCACGAGGCTTGGCCTCACAGTCAGCAATATTTCATCAATTTTTTCATTAGGGCAAGCCATTCACAGCTCCATTTGGCTCCATTACCTTGAGCTTTGACAGTTGTCCAAGATCTTTGGCTGCACTGAATATCATCTGGGGCCCCTGTAATCACATTGAAAATTCAGGAAACAGACTCACTACAGTGTGTTTGCTTTTTATGTCAACATGATCTTATTTTCTGGTAGGACATTAGCCAAATTCACTGTTTTGCAAAGCTAAATGAAAATTTCAATTACACGTGAGACATTTTAATTCAGCCCATAAGGCCAAGTAGCTGAATGCCTGCAGCACGATTCCCCCCAGCATCCTACACTTGATACAAATATTGCTTATTCTGTTGATAGTGGTTTCCTGTGCTCCTGTCTGCTATTTCATTTTCTATTTAATATTTTTAAGCTAAGGCTGCAATTGCTCTTACACAGTGTGTCAATGAGATATTTGTCCGTAATCACAGCTCTCAGGTGCTAGGCTAATATAAACAAATCATAATGGGAAGTGAGCAGCTCTGAGGAACCTCCAAAAGCTTAACTCTCTACAGGGAAATCCTCACTTGAGTAATACACAGCACCATGGTGTACTGTTAAGCCAAAGCTGTTTTTTCTAAAGAAAAGATACTAAAGTGTAATGAAGTTAAACCAGTATTTTAGAACAGCCAAATCCTGGCATGATACCAAAGGCTAATGCCTGCATGTTTGTCTTAGACAAGCAGAATCCTACTAGAATTCCATGCTCACATTTTTAATGACAATTACTCCATAAAATATAATTACTAGTGCAGTTCATTGGCAGTTCAGCAAGACAGTTCTGAATGGACAAGACAGTTCTGAATGGACAAGACAGTCCCACTTACATAGCACAATACAGAACAAATTTTCTTTAGTCTGTTCCAAAAGTTTCAGGTTCCAGAAATTTTGCTTCTGTCTGGTTAAATTGCAAAAAAGGTCATATAGAACTGCAGGTTACATTTTCATTATTTATTAGTGTCAATGGTAAGATAAATATGAAAATTAAAAGATAAACTCTGCTGAATGCCTGTGCCCCTCACTGAGGAAGGAATATGCAAGGCTACAAAAGGGAAATGTCTCTCACAGTATCCTACTTTTCATTGATTTTGTGTAATTGTGTGTTCAAAAGTAAACAAACAGAGGTGTAAAAATAAATGCAACCAGCTATACACCTTTATCCATGCCTACCAGTGGGACACTTTGTATAGAGGCTACCGCTCGTAAAACTCCCTAGCTGGTGAAGTGTAGCATACACACAGGACACTGAAAGCCTAAATCTTTCTGGTGTAGGTACAGGAAACAATAGTAGCAAACCCCCGGCAAACCCCGGGTTAAGCACCGTACTGCAATCCTTTGTAACCCGTGCGAGCTCCTGCTGGGACACTTACGGTTTGGTCTGTCAGTGGCGGAAGCACGATTTGTTTTTCTATTTTGTTCAAGACTAACTTCCACAGCTCCTTTAAAACCCGTTTGAGAACTGTCTTCTCACAGATTTTAGCAGAGACGCTTAACCTGAAACGAAACAAAACACAAACCAGTCTCCAAAGAGACTTCAGAGGTGCTGTATCCCTGTATGTTGAGAATAATGGCCATAGTTTAGTGTTTCTCTACCAATAACAATTTCCCATCAGTTTGGTTATTTTGTAATGTTATCAGTAAACTATTTTGGTTAAAAAAAAAAAAAACAAACCCCAACCAGACTTGCAGATTATAAAATTGTGTAAATCTCCAGTATCCAATTTATGGCTTAATGTATTACTGCTATATATTTATTGAAAATGCAAAATGGGGATGAATTATAAATTTACGGATGATATAATCTAGCACTCCCAACCCCCTAAATTAATGTTTCAGCATATAATTTAACACTTAAAAATAAAAACCCCACACATCTGCCTTGTTGGCTTGTATTTCTACTGTGATATAGAACTAGGTGTTGATAACTATTGCGAATTCAGGGCAACAATTTGGAAGCAATTATTTCTATATACTGGCATATTTCTGTATTCACGCTATCACTAAGGGTAAAAAACTTTTGGAGAATCTATATACTTAGATTTCTTTTCATTTCAGAGAATATTCATAAACAGTCTTGTATGCAGCATCATGAATAAGTCAGTAGTATCATGAATAAAGCACTGCAGTTTTCAGGAACAGGAAAAAATATTTCAAAATCATATAATTTGGAAAGGTGAGGAATTCTATAGACTCAAGTCTAACCCATTAAAAGATTACTGTACATACATAAAGATGTCAATTAATATTTGTAACGTCTTACTACATATAGGCACTCAAAAAAGCATAATTAAGACATTACTAAAACCCCAACCATATTAACATGACTTGCTTATAATCCTATGATAAATATATATTTGTAGGAAGGTGATATTCCATACCAGTCATTCTCTTTTTTTAAAGTTTCACATATTTATTTTCTGTGCATGGTTTTAGCATCTGCTAAAATTCCATTTAACATCCCTGTGGTGAAGAATTTTTTCTATTTGGACACTAGATTAAACCCCATTATTGCTTCCATTATGTCATTATGCAGTTAAATCTCAAAGAAGCTACAAAGCTGACTGAGATGTGGCAATTTAGAATTGAACCTGGCAGGCAAAAGTCAGCCTACCCATTTTTTTTAATGATGGGCTTAGGTCAGCACATATAAGTGTATGAACACTTCTGGCTTTTCATCAAGACTTGTGCTAGGAGTAAACATCTTAAAGAAATTTAAAACCATACTGCTTGAAAGTAACACATACCACTCTTGTAACTTAGCACATAGTACTAGGTAGAAAGACTGACACATAGATAAAGCAGCTAAAAGGACAGTGAGGTGCTTATAGGTGTGCCTGTGCTGCACATGGCCTTTCAGAACAGCTGATCCTGCTGCTGATGAGAAGACAAGTCATCCTTACTTTCAGGGCCCAGCCTGAGGTTGCAGAACTTATTAAAAATCCAGTTTTTTACCAAAGGACAAGAATCAAGCTGCTCTGTAAATCTTTAAGTGGTGACCAAGTTTTTGGGGACATAGAAGTGCATATTAATAAAGCAGGGGGACACTGGGTGCCAGGCTAGAACACATGCCAGGCAGTGTCAGGATAGGGAATTTCGTTCTGTACAATCTTCTTCATGCAGCAGCTTGTGGAGGAGACCCCCCACCCCAGCTCCTTGGTAATGACACAAAACATGATGAGAAACAGACAGGCAAACATGGAGCTTACACAGGAACCGCTCAGGGCACAGAACAGGTTAAGCATAGCATTCTGCACACATGGGAGAGCTACAACCATCAGAAACACTACAGTGTGTTTCTAGGTGTTAATGATGCGTCCCTGGGTAAAACCAAGCAGGCCTGACTGTAGCCTCCAGTACCTAACCTGCCACTTACGTTTTGTCCAGGAAATCCATGAGGGGCCGAAGCACGATCTCAGCATCGATGGCTGCATTGTTCTTATTGGCTGCTGCATTCCCATTTCCTCTCATTTGATTCAGCTCATTGCTCATCTGTCTTACACAATCTTCAACAATAAGTTGGAAACTACAGGATAGAAAACAAAAATAAGAGAAGGAAAGAATTCTGGGATAGAAAACATTTATAATTTTGCATCAGGTTCTTCAACAAGACTTAACTCTTTCCTGCCCTTCTAGGGGTGCCAAGTAATTATGTTCTGAAAGAAACAGATGTATCAGAATCTGTAGTTTAGGGTACGACTGACTACAAACTAGAAACAACTTATCAAGATTTTATTTTTGACATGAAAATACAAGAGGACCTGGTGACTATAAATTATTTTTCTCTTAATATGAACCAAGCTTTAATATTCTTCTTTAGGACAAATAGAAAGCTTCTACTGATTTTGCCTCAATTTGACCTTTTCCTGGGTTTCACACAGACTCAGTGCCACCAGAAGCTTTACTTACTTCTTTCAACTAGACAGAGCTAAAACCTTTGGGCTATTTAAACTATTCTTTCACAAAAACAGCCCACTAAGAAGTAGTAGGTTCTTCCTCCTGGAAGGAATCTTACCCACTTCAAAGTGAGTGTGAACAAATTCTCCTCAAGTTGTTAACCATTCAGCTTTTCTGTTTCCTAACTGGTCTGGTTGAGCAACGTGCCCGACAGCCTTGTGCTCTCATTGATGTGATACAGTCTTCAGTCAATATATTTAAACAGTGCAGCAGCTCAGCAACAGAACACAGCTCTGAACACATGGCGATTTGATTTATGAGGAATTGAATTGGGTTAGAAATAGTTTATGAACAGAAATGCAAAACCGGCCATAAATATACTTGGCCTAATAATGTGAAAGATAAAGGGCAAAGACGAGCATTTTCTATGAGAGAAAAGAAACATTAATTTAGGCAGTAAGCTGTTCCAGCTACATGGCTAAGCATAAACAGAGAATGCAAATCTCCATGTGAAAACAGGAAAAACTGGAAACTTTTCCAAGTACACTTGGATTGGTACTTACTTACCTATATATTTCAAAGCCCCAGATAAAAATCAACATGAAGCTACTACTGAAGCTACTTGTGTAAATTCCTGGGACCAGTCCCTCCAATAAGAGCCAAAATAAAGTATTGGCTTTTCTTGAGATTAACCATCTTCCTAACACCATTAACTTCACAAGCCTCAGCAACAAACTGACCCAGGAGGAATTTTCTAGCTATCTGGAGCATAACCTAGATTGAGCTACCTGGGTTTTCTTTTGCAGAAATTTAGTTGATTCAATCAGAAAGAAGCCCTGGAAAGAAATAATATTCATGCACCACCAACGATCAGAGGCCAGGGCCTGGGAGTAAAAATAAAGACAATATGACAAACTTAAGCTCACTCAGAAAAAATGAAAACTGTCCATCCAGATAGTTCATTGGTGAATTAAATAAGCAACTACAGACTTCACTTAATGAATACCACTACAGCACTAATCCCTCGTTCTTAGATTTCTTTCTAATCTGAAGTAGAAATAACTTGCAGCTTCTTACAGCACAGCATTGCTGGCACAGCACCATACTCATTCAAGATTGCGGTGTGCACTCTGATTAATGATTTTGTGAGTAAGGCTCAGTTGACAGGTTTTGCAGAGCCACAGGCAAGCAAATGACCCAAGAAGGCCATTCACAGTGACCATTTGAAGCAGGCTAAACATAGGCAGACACCCTGGTTGAACCAGGTCACTTGGAAAAAGCTGTCAGTCTCAGGAAGCATGGTCAGAGAGAAGTGTTTAACACAGCATCAGGGCAAGAACAAACCATCAATTTTTATTTTCACAAAGGCAGAACAAAAGTCATAAGCATCACCTCTGTAATGTGTCCCTGTCCACAGACCACCTTCCCTTTTCTTTACAGTGAGGTAACAGCTATACGTTTCAGTCTAAACCCAAACACACACCACGTCAGGGCAGGAGCAAGCGGTACCTCATGGCATCCAAACCACCCTCCAGACTTGGTCACTGAGGCAGATTTCTCTAAGGTTTGTAAGTAAACCAGGTTTCTTACCTTGTAACATACGTTACGCTTAACTCATCCAATACATTGCTAAGTTTCACCTGAAGTTCTTTTAGAACAACACTCGCTTCAGGATCCAACTGCAAAGAGATAAGTAGTGTTATATTTTACTGTAACACTATGTTTTGGGGTTTTCCATTGCAATTAATGAATTAGGAATTGTATGCAATGATCCACTGCACTATGGAAAACTGGCTGTGGAAACACCTGGTACAATACAGGATTGCTCTAGTAGGTCTAAAAATCCAATTACCATCTAAGTAAAATATTTGATTGCAATAGTGAAGAATTATATTGCTAGAAATCAAACTCTGCCCCTTAACAACAGCTTTCTGTGGGATGGCACAAATTGTGCTGGCAGTCACAAGACTAGAATTAGCATTATCAAGTAAAAGATATGCAGAGAGCGTACCAGAGATAGCTGCATGAGAATTTAGTGTTTGTGTTACTCATACCAAAGATGTTGTAATCTTCTAATGACTTTGTGCACTTCAGCACCACCTCTCTCTCTTTTTTGGGGTGTGATTTGTGTGGAAGATGTTTCCATTTTCCCATTAATGCAGCGTAGAAGTAGAACAGCCAGCACTGGAAAAGATGGCTCGGAGACTATCCATGCTGCTTCTACTGATACCGTATGAGGGAAGGGAATCTATTGAATTTCAGTACTCCTGTTTCTAAAAGCCATTAAGACATACATAATTCAAGCAGAGAGCAACACATTCTGATGTACAGGGAGAACAACTCCTGTACCTCTGATACAGGTTTGCTAAGCATAGGGAAAAAAGGCAAAGCTGGGGAGAAGTGCAGTTTTATGTTTACAGTTATGGGGATCCATGCATAGGTATCTAATCTAACAAGTGCGCTGTTGATATTGATCAGCAGCTTGGTTATCTACTATGCATTCTTTGTCAAAGTAAAAAAAACCTAAACCAACAGCTTTTTGTCTCCTTGATATTTTAGCATTTAGGAAAACTAATTGCAGTACATTGCAGGCTATGATTGATGATTATCAGAATCAACAACAGCTGATGTTCCAGGTCTTTCAGATATCTACATCACGTTGTTAGGGAACGATTTTTCAATGATAATTGTCAAATTCTGGGCTCTGTTCTGCAGTAAGGTCAGATACAGATCTTCTGATAATTTCAAAGGAAACTGCACATTTAGAATATATAATCATCTGTCTGTGTTTTTCTCTCTTTCCACTGCATGAATAGCATTTAGTGCTTATTCTTCATCTGATGCTTCAGAGTACTACAGTGCAGTAGGTCAGCTCCTTTAATCACACTTTAGAGACAAGGGGAAGATGTGTCTCAGCACATAGGATCGCTTGCATAAGACTACACAGGAGTTCTAAGGAAAAGTAAAGAAAAAACAAAGTGGGAAACACCCTCAAATATCTACTATGCTCTAATGTTTCACCGTCCTTTCTCTCCCTAGCAGTTATGTGGGGTTTACAAGCATAGAAAATCCAAGATTTTCATTACACGTTTTAACAAAAATCTGAAATAAGTGACAAGGAGAATTGCCATACATCCCTTCGAAGATATTCAGTGAGGTGTAGCACTTTTCTCACCTGAGAAGCCCATATTGTAACAGTGTGACTACTTACTGATTTAGTTTTAATGCTTTGCACTGAGAGATGTTCTGTTGCTTCTCCACTTCATGTCTGAGGAGTTTCCCTGATAGATACACTCTGACAATTCATATGCTTAAAGTAATTGTTTTCCTTCATATGTAAAGCAGGGATAAACCCCCCTAAAAATACTGACTGCTTCCTTTGGTGGGATACATACAGAGCACAAGTTTAAGACCACAGGCATATTAACATTTAAGAAGTACGGAACACACAAGCATTCCCACTGAACACAGTACACATCAGAAAAAGCACAAAAATACCAAGCAGGCAGAAGACTCAAAATTTCTTACCAGATCATGCACAAGCAAGAGAATCATCTTGTTAGTGGGACTACAAAGGCCAATGTGGTTACTCTCTATCAGAGGTTGTTGTAATAACCAGAAAACACAATATAAATTTGCTATATATACCTGGAACTGGACTAAATTTGGCCAAAAATGGATTAAATACTAATATCAGATCAGGGACATAACACACATTATAGAAAGGTGCATGCAAGTGCTAGACATTTTAGAGGGCTCTGTGCTCACAAATTGCAGGAACAAGTTTGTGTGTGCACAGCTGGAGGCATCTGGCAGGACATCCAGCCCTGTGTATACACATGCTCGTGCTCACTAATGCACAGTCATAGGGAGGAGCGGAACGTAAAGAGGTATGCGGGCTGAGCAGCCAGGCGCTGGCACCTGGTGATGAGAGGACTACATCCGTGTCAGCAAGACTTTAAAATGCTGTTGTTGGTTTTGTTTTGCTACCAGAAAATACAGCAATTTGAGAGTCTCACCAGGACTAAAATGTGCACTTTTCATTTGTTTGAGCATTTGCCCTCCATGTGGTAATGAGTTCCCAGGGCAAGTCAGAGAGCCCTCAGGCATCAGCCCTTGGCTGGCATCACCCAAATATACCACAGCCATGACCCAATTTTATTTATTTATTTATTTAAATATGGTAAAGCTAAAATGGGAACTATTATGATGGTTCTATACTATGAAATTCTGTGGGGACTCAGGTTTTAGGATGGCTTTTTGTGGTGGGGATAAGGTTAGTCAGTTTTTGGTACTTCTGCAGATCCTGCAGACTAAGCGGTGTGGATTCTCGTCTTTCATGCATAAATTAGTTGACTGTAATATGAAAAATGTGTTCAGTTATGATGCCTTATTTAAAACCCAAAGGATTTCAAATAATCAGAAGAGTTGCTGTCTCCCTCTCATATACCCTCAAAGGCTGTAGTTCACAACATGACTACACTGCAAAAACATCAGTTTTACAACAACTGGCTCAAAAAAGAATTTTATTTGTGCATTAGAAGGATCTATAATTTCAGCAATGGCTTGAAGTACTCCTTCCATATTGTATAGCAGGTTTGCTTATTGTCAGGGAAGTATTGTGTGAGAAATGCATTACAGCACTGTGGAAGTGGTGGGGCTTAATGAGGTTGACAAACTGCAAGACATATGTGCAGGTCAACATCACAACACTCACTACCAGAGACAGTCCCACATAACTCTCAAAACAACTGAACAAAAGCATTAAGTTTCCAAGTGAGGGAAATCAGTGATGAAGAGATTAATGCATTTGTCTAAGGCT
The DNA here is from genome assembly GCA_020800305.1 of Porphyrio hochstetteri. Lineage (NCBI taxonomy): Eukaryota > Metazoa > Chordata > Aves > Gruiformes > Rallidae > Porphyrio > Porphyrio hochstetteri. The sequence goes on along the minus strand of CM036915.1, from coordinate 5,360,144 downwards.
TTTCAGTGACCAAGAGAAGCCCTTGCAATTCTTGATTTAGCTGAGATTACTTACTAGCAAGGGAGTAATGATAAAAACAGCCATCTCTGAGCCCATCTGTTTCTGCATGTTACAGGAGTGTGTAAGAATGCAGATAAATGCAATCAGTAATTCTTCATACTAGTTACTTCTAGTAGCAGTTTAAATAAAAAGAATTATCAAATCGTTTTGATTGACAAAGACCTTTAGGATCATCAAGTCCAACCGTTACCCCAGCATAGAGAGACAGACACGCTCAGCTGCAGAAATCTCAGCTGCCCAGATGTGGTTAAATGCTGAATTATAGTGCTAACCTAACCCTAATGTTACACAACTTTCCACTCCACCTGAAGGACAGGATAAAAAGTGAGGCAAAAGGCAATGCTGAGCAACATCTGAGATGACATCATAGAGAGAAATACAGATGTGAAAATGAAGTATTGGAGATTTTTTCACCTTGATGCATCTGCTCCATAGGGTTTGATGAAGAAGGAAAAAACCCAACCCATGTCTGAACAGTTTTTCAGGAAAACAAAAGAAAAAAGCCCTGAGTAAACTATTGTTGGGGAAAAAAATATGTGGGACTGGTCTTAACGTATTTTGGTAGGTTGCTCAGGTGTCAACACCTGGATTATTATTTCAGTAGTGGAAATGTTATTGCTGTTGACGTGTAAATCATACTTTTCTACCAATTCTTAATTTGCATGGGTTGCCTTGGTTCATAAATATTTCTGTTGTTTTACCATATTCTTAAATAGCAGAGTTAATTTTTAGCCACAACAGAACATACTCATAAATCTGCTGGCACACTTCATGAGATCTGCTAATTATGGTTTATTAAATAGGTAATTAGAAGGTTTGACTTTTTCTGAATGCTAAACGAAAGCAGAGAACTTTTGCTGAACAGTTGAAAAAATAAAGAAATACGTGAACATTATTGTTTCCAAACACTGCTTGTCTAAACCAGACATTTTTTATACACACAGGCTTTGGGAAAGAGTTAAAGATCTGATGAATTTGGCTGCTTTTCACATAATGTGTTAGATTGAGCTGTTTCATGCTGTAATTTAACATGCACTAGTACAGACATAATCTTGTTAACTGCGAATTTCTGTACTGTTTCTATAGGAAACTACAGAGATGAAAATTACTTTTGCATTAGTTAAAGGGAACCTCTTTAATTGGAATTCCATTTATCTGCAATTTCACAGGTCTGCTTGCTTATAGTTTCCTAATGGGATCACCTGGTTACTTCTGCTCAGAAAGTAGTTTTACGTGTTACATGTACGTCTGGGAATATACAGCTGTTTACCAGATCTGTCACTGTAGTGGTTTTTGTCTCTGGTAGACACCATCCCCTGACTATCTAGGTAAAGGGAATCCCTTTTTGAGACGTTACAGACACTTCACAACTATTCTGCATAAGTCTGGGCCTCTGTCTGGCCTCTACACAAAGGCTTTAGGCCCATGTGCAGATTCCTATAGGAATTCCTAAGCATTACCTGTAAAGTTGGAACTGAATTTACTGGAGTGGAAATATGATTTACCTACAGTCAATGAAACATTGTTGCAACCTGCTTTTGCTCTCTACTTTTCTCAGATACTAATTGCTGTAACTCATTTCTGCCATGTTCTGCCATCTGGTGAAAGCTACACAAGCATTAACTGGTTTTCTTTCCATTTTATCAGCTTCCAACTTGTCAGACATGAAAAAATGATTTAGTGCAAATATATGTACTCCTTTTGGATGCAACAAACAGGAGCTATCAAAATTCTACGTTATGATAATCTGTTCCCATGAATTTGAATTTGATTTTTAAAGTGGTGGTAGTGGGTTGGATCCCACTTTAGCCCTCATACTTCATCATGGCAGACTGATCTCACTGATATAATTTTTAAGTACCCTTCCTGGTTGACTATGGCAGAAGAGGAGAGTAAATAAACTCATATTGTTCAGATTATTTTAGTTTAATGGCAGGAGAGCTGAGTGCCCAGTTTTCCTCTATAGAGGAGCTCCCTGCCCTGCAATGTGCAATAGGCCCAATCCGAACACAGGGCCTGCTGCCTGATGGTGATATTTTGCCTGCATAGTTTGAAAGACATACTGCTTACAACGTGACACTGAGGAGATTAGCAGCATTTAATTTTTCTTAGAATTAGTTTTGCTGCAACTGAAATAGGCCTCTCTATTGCACTGAAAATCATTTGACTTTTTATGCCCTTCACAAGTAAAGTATTAAGCTTCTTTCCCCCTGCAAGGAAACAGCTTAAAGATTTTATTGCTGGCTTTGTTTCTTATGGCTGCCAGTTCAATATGGCAAATGGGCCACTAGCATTGATGCTCTTGAAACAGCTATGGGAATAAGAATTCCAGTTTGAGCACAAACATTTAAGGGGCACTTTGATAGGGGTGACCAAAAACTGAGTGTGAATGTACTTTTCCTTCAAGAAATTCCCTGAGAAGCAAACAGAACTTGGAATGTACTTTTTAGATCTTTTTTCTCAGACCATGAATCAGAGATGCACTTAAGGTACCTAAACAAAGAGATTTTCAAAAAATATCTCTGAAGTGTCTCCAAAGTTGTATGTTGCACCACATTTGTGGGAAATGTTGCTTTGATACTATAACGCCCTTAATTCCTCCTCATTAACATCAAAATGGAAAGCAAAAGGGACAAGAACTGATGAGAGATTTTGACAGAAAACTATGAAAAACCCTAATTATTTTCTGTTTTTTACTTTCTTTCTATTATGTAACCTATTGGAAGCAAAAGGAAAACTAGTGTTTTCTCAAGGAAAATGGAACGTTTTGGAGATTCAAGACATTATTCTGATTTGAAAATAATTTGATAGCTATAGGCATAAAGCACTACTCAGCTTTGCTCTGCCCTTGTCTTCATCAGGCCATTTAGCTGTTTTTATGATTCATGAAATTCAACATGTAGGATTAGATCCAAGACCTTAATACAAAAGTGCTCTGCACAGAATTTAAGAGCATGGAAGACAAGATAATTTTTCATATTCAGGGAGTGAAAGGGGATTAATAGTAACCATAAAAAACACAGCCATGTCTGGATGATAACTATGGGTATTTTAAAAGTTTGATATGAAATCTTCAATGGCAGCAAGGCTGCAGAAGTTTATTTCATGTTCTCTGGAGCAGGAAGCATTTTTGCCACAGGAGCTTCAAGAAGCTATTTCTAGTTCAACAAAACCTGCTCACTGTTGAGTTAATCTGTAGGTTCATTTGGAAGGTGCTATGACACAGGAGACTATCTTACCACCTCTGCAGCATCCCACTGTGGATGTGGAAATATGAAATCATGTATTTCCCAATTCCTTCTATAGTGTGGTCATGTTAGATCAAAGTTTTGTGAAACTATCAAACTACAGCTAATGTAATAATAACTTTTTTTTAAAGCCAGAGTATATTCATGATCTAAACACTGCTTTTTAACAGGAGGACAGGATTCTATTGCTTGAAAAGATGCTGATTTCTTCCTTAGCTTTCAAAAAGTCTAAGACTACAATCAGCAAAGTATTGAAGCACACACTGATGTCCTTTTACTGTTGACAGGCCTTCAAGCACTTTCACATCTTCTAAAATATAAAAGAAGATAAAGCTAAGCATCTTCTGGACTGTTGAGTAGCAGCTCCTGGTGAAATGGAGTGAAATTGAATACAAGCAGGCCCTCAGATACTGAAAAGTGCACTTAAATAATGTTTTATAGATTTTTTTTTTATTATTTCTTAAAACTCAAAAGACTTTACACTATCTGCCTAGTAAAACTTTTCAATTTAGAGTGTCAACTGAATGCCCAAGCATAGCTCTTTTTGAGTTTAGATTGTAGGGAATTACACAAATGCATCAATGGAAATTAGTAGGAAACGCGACTGTTCTCAGCTTAGAAAATATGGTCAGGAATAATTAAAGATGCTTACTATCACAAACCTCATAAGAGAATCTCTCTCCTTCTTTCTTCTGCTCAGTGGATTGCAAGTCAAAGGCATTAGACAAAGACATGACACATTACAGACAAGGCACAAAGCACATATTCTACAGAATTTTGAGATACAGGCAGACCGTACCAGTACATAGAAAAGCAAAGTATAGTCCAGTACGAACGTAGAAAGAAAGCTGGCAGGACAGATTACAACACAAAACACTCAGCGCTCACTGACCTTTACAGATCATTAGCATATTTCTGTGAAATAGTGTTAGGTCTTTCTAACATTATATTGCTCTTGTAGACTTTTTTTTTTTCACATTTTGATTTTCTTTGCAAGCAAAAGTGAAGGCTGTGACTAGGTTGAAATCATGATGCTAATGATCTCTAAGGAACTTTGAATGAACCAGGAAATAAATATGACTCACCTCCTTTCCTCCCATGGACTCAAACATTTTCTCAAGCTGGACTCTTAATTGTTGAATGTTGTTCATCAAGATACAGGGCTACAAAGAGACCACCAAATGTGAGAATGTGCATGTTAGGCTCCTTTTATGTATGAACATGTGTATTCACAGCCTTTGGGCCACAGACCAGTTCTTCATTTGCCCTACACTCATAAAACCATATTCCTTAGAGGTGGATTTCAGGTTCCTGACCACAGCTGCCACCCCTTCCCTCCTTAATTCACACTCCTTTCTGCTCAGTCACCTAACCTACTCAGCGAGTGACTGCCCCTTATGCCCTTGAGACAGCACTGCCCCACCAGAAACCAAGAACTTCTCCAACTGGCTGGGCAGTTTCCAGATCCCAGTATTTCACATCCTGAACCTTACAACCCATGCAGTTGCTAGTCATACTCAATACAATTATATGGGGTGAATTAATGCTTGTAGCATATCATTGTCTCTTAAAAAGTAAACACAATAATGATCAAAGTCCTTTGGGGGAAAGGGAATGCCAGATTGCTTTCTAGACCCAGTTGTTGCAGAAAAACCTGACAGCACCATAACTAAGAAAACAGCTGATACTTAAATATTTGAATAAATCAACGGGCAGATCTGTTAATAACACACCAGTATTTCCAAAATGTACATCCTGCATTTCTTGAAAAGTTCCCAGATGAATTAGGCAATAGAATTTTATAAACATATTGATTTAGTCTAAAAATATTGCTGTTAAAACTCATTTCTTTCAGGCAGAACAGAGATCCACAGTGTAAAGACAGAAATTGCTGGATAAATACAAAGTAAAAAGCTAAACATGGATAAAATTAAACAGCTTATTAAAAAATTATGGAAGAAAGGATCTATGAATATAATTTTGTGTACTCAGGTGACATTACATGCAGTTTGGTGTGGTGCTTGGGAAGCAACAAATCAATACTTGCTAAAAGAGTTCTTGTTGGCCAAGGTCAGTGTGTTTTAGTGACATGATTGTATTTAGACACTGAAGTAATGCATGTCAATAAAACATATATGCTTTTTTTCAGACAACAAGGAATGTGATGGAATGATTACAGTGATTGATACTAATTTATATCTTTCTAGTTGATAGCTTGTTCCAAAGTAGTGCTGGAACATGGTGGGATTAGATTTTGGTATTCAAAAGATCACAAACATAATTTAGCTTTAATTGTTTCTACATTACTGTTAAAGGAGTTTGGTGTCAGAGCCCTTCTCAACTGAAAGAAAAAGAAATTTGCTCTAACCCTTAATCCTTACATTACTGATTCCCAGTAAAGTTTCTACCTGGCCTCCTGTAAAAGACAGCTGGCTTTGAGCAATGGTTGAAATATCACCTCTTCTCTTGTTCCTTGAAAAATCCACAAACCCCACTTCTTCCATTTGTTTATGCACCTTCTATTAATTTATGGTTACTAAGACTGTGCCATCCTTTCCTGTGCCATCTCCTCTCTTCTAATATGTTACTTATTCTGGAAATTATCTCCAATATCACAAATCAATGATTACAATTTCTGATGGTGGAATAAATAAGTGAAAATAACGTCTTGGTTCTTTTGTTCAAAACTAGTGCAAATGCCTTTGGCAATGTACTGAAGCTGTGAGGCAAACACTTCATACTGAGCCAGTTTTCAAAGGTTTTTTTGAGGCTAGCTAAGGTTGGTCTTTCTTCAGAGCCTAAGCCTTCCTTGGCTCAATGGAACAATTTCAGTTGCTGTCAGTCAGTAGCAGATGTAGAGCTTAAAAACATTCTGATCTTATTATTTCATTATCATCTTGTCCTTCAGGATACTGTTTGCAGCAGTTTACAGGAAGCAGCCAGCCAGATGCGGCACCAGCTGAAAGTGAGTGGCAGGGATAATACATAAACCCAGGTTTGTTTGTAAACTCTGACAGGAGGTGGAAGATAAGAGGATGTTTTTACATTAGGTATATGTCTTCATGAAAAGCACCTTTGGTATGCTTTTATTGGAACAGGTGACGTGCACATTTTATAGTGTTTAATAAAAACATAAGTATGGACTTGAATACCTATTTGTTTTAATCTTTTCTCTCAACTCTAATACAGGAGATGGACTTTTAATATACTTGAGATCACTAGATCAAATGATCTTTTATTAAGCTAAAAGTATGTATTTCAAAAAACTAGCTTCTCTTAAAAGTTATGTTACCCAGAGACATTTGATATAATACTTCATATCATCATGAAATCAATTCCATCTAAAGCTTTAGTAAAGACTGGCATAGCTTGGTGAATTCAGAACTCAATCACTCCAACAACTAGAAAATCCTTTGGACAGGCAAAAAGACTACACAAATAGTTTGACTTGATGAATCAACACTATGTATTAACACTCATTTCTCACAGAAAGCAGCAAGCTTTATTCAATATTAGAATTAAATTGACAGAAATGGGGAAAAAAAACCCCCAAAACCAACCCTGCAAAATTTATTTACCAAAAGGGTGGTCAAACTCTGGAACAGCCATGCTAAGGAAGTGCTTGACACCTCAAGCCAGTCAATGTTTAAGTGATATTTGCACAAGACTGGGAGACTGGTGTAGGTGCCTTCCAACTGAAATAGTATATCCTGTCCTGTCCTATCCCTGGCACATTTCCTAGTGTTTCTACAGCTAAAAGACTGATTCTTCTTACGTAACGATTGCCAAACTTGGCCTGATGCTTTTACTCTTTTCAGATGCTGAAAAGACTGAATCCTGCCAGAAGAAAGATGTGTAGATACCTACCACAGTGAGTCTTTTCAATGTATTTACTGCAAAGGGCTACAAGGTCGAAAATATCTGAAGTGGGAAGTTAAATTTGAGACATGACACACATGTATAAATAAAAATCACTCCTCTGTAAAAACTTGTAAATAAAGCTTCTACTTCCTAATAAAGTTTAAAATTTGGTATTTTTTATTAATTCTATTTTAGACAAAACTGTGTAAAAGGAAGGGATAATATAAATCTCTTCTAGGAAAATATAACTGCGGCCTGAAAAATTAATAAGCTTAGTCTTTTGTAAAGTTGCTCATAAGGAGAGCCACCAGTAATTGATATTTAGCTACAACAGATGTCTTTCTGAATTCTAGTACTGTGTACATGTTTGTGACCTCTAGATTATGACCTGTCTCATGCTACACAGAGCACTGGCAAGAATGAGCACTTCCTCAAGCTGAGAACTGTGTATGAGCTGTATGAGGGCTGTACCTTTATAGGTGAATAGCATGAGGATGGTGCTGCAGTTATTTATCCATCATAGACTTAGACATCTGTCCAACACACTAACCATAGCAAGCGTAGTGCTAAATGTGGCCTGTCTGGGGAGAAGATGCTTTGATTGGACATCAGTGATACTGAAGTCAGTTTACAAGAACAATTTTCCTTGGTGTTATTAAGCTGTCGGTAATGTCTTGATTTGCTTAACCACATCATTAGTGTCCATATCTCATTTATTTCTGTGTCTATGGCAATCTAGTCCTTCGTTAGGGAGTCCCCTGGAAGCAGTGAGGCAGCAAAAGAGCATGCTTTTCTTCTCACTGCTGCATGGATAAAGCAGAGTGAGCGGCAGTAGCAGAAACAGCTGCATGTACTCCTGCACAGGGAACAAGGATCTTATAAACTCTCTAATAGAGAAATCAATGAAGAGAAGCAATCCAATGCAAAATGAAATCTCAAAGACATTTTCTTCTGTTTGGAAAAAAAAAAGATGAAAACATATTCACCATATACCATATCATAGAAGGCTGTTATCCAGGGAGTGTTTCTGGCCATCTTGTAATTATTTTTCTACTCTAATACTGAAATTACTAACTAGGACCCTTAAGTAATTCTATCTATTCCAGCTTTTACACAGCAACATAAGTATCTATAAAAACATTGTGACCTTGTTAAAAAGGTCACCTCATACTCAGCTCCTCTCATACTTTTTCTCAGATACAAAAATGATTACATTACAATAAGTCATTTAAAGGTAATTTCTGAGGCAGAAACAAAACACAGCTTTTTACTCACCACATTTTCTTTATCACAATATGAGCTGAAGTAATTTGAAATAATTGCAGCATACTGAATAAGCACTTTGTTGATAGTCTAGGAGAGGAGAATAATCTTTTAAATGGTAAATTTAATCATATAAACAAAAATAATAAAAAACAACAAAAAGAAGGTTTATATAAACTATGGATTTTTACAGGTGCTACACATCTAGCATATATATTTTTTAAGATATAATGTAAACAATCCTGGGTGCACATTTTCAAATCCCTGCGTAACAGATGGCACGTTCTTCTAAATGGAACGTGATCTTCCTGAGCAGAGAGACTTTAATTTCAGTCGTACTGTTTTTGAGAAGCATTGAGCTCCCCACTTCTTGTGATGTGCTACATAACAGAGCAGTAGCAAGCTCACAAAATCCTCTGGGGTGACAATGCACAGATTAAAAATACAATGGAAAAATAAGACTAAGGGAGGAACCGTTCAAAGCCTGACCACATGAACTTCCCCTGCAGTAATAATGTAAACAGGAGCTCTGTTTGCAAATGGAAAAGTATCACAATGGAAGAACAGGAAGAAATATAAAACTTTTAAAGCCACCAGGACTTTAATGGAAATCTAAAGCTTGTGAGGAAATTTATAATCTAAAGAGAAGGTTGAGTTTATGAATAATGACTGCCACCTCAGTGCTTCAAGCAACAATGCTTCCCTGCCATACCTTGAATTTTTCCTTCCTGTGCACTGCCTTATTAGATAATGGAGCAATTCAGTGAAATGCAATTAATGGACTTGTAATCAATGCTTAGCAAGAATAATACCCAATTGTATAACATATATAAATATGAAATCCCAGAGAGGGTAATACTTCTCAAATGGGTAAGCTATTTTGAAAAAGTAGGTGAAAACCAGTCTAAAGCCACAGACAGCATGTCCTTCTAAGGATCCCTGCCAGAGACAGAAGAGATTGATTCTAAAGAACATTGGAATTAGCTTTTCAGACCAATGTCACTCTGAAGCTCAGTTGAGATACACTGACTTTAATTTACCTTTGCAAATCTTCTCATTAAATGAGATAGTGCTTCTGGGTTAGGGCACTCCAGTTTCCTAATAATCTCAAAGCTTTGATTGAGCTGTGTGAAGACATCAACCACAGAACAAGAGAAGAGGGCATGATCTGATGTTTGCTGAAACTGGAGAGAAACATACAAACGAGTTTATACTTGTTCAAAGATTGAAACTGTATTAACTGTTTTTCTTACACTTGAAATTCTTCCTAGAGTCATAAAAAGTAAAAAAAAAAAAAAAATTAAGCAGTCTCTAATGCTGGGGCTTCTCACAGTTCTATTACTTTCAAACCACTTAAAAATAAAAACAAAACTTTCATGACATTGGTCTCGCATCAAAGTTTAGTGAAACCAGAGACCACAGTCTGTGGGGAATTTAGGCAGATGGAATTAGAGCAGGAATTTGCCCATAGGGTTCCCTTCCCAGAACTGTTACTGTCTATCTCGTGAGATCTAACAAGGACACCATGGGACCAAATGTACCACATGTAGGTTTTGCAATACTGAATAAACATCTTAATACTTTCTTCTTTTATTTAAAAAGTAAAGTCTCACCCCATCCTTTTTGTCTCTTTCTAGTGCTCCATGAAGAAATTCCATTGAGACATCCTCATTTTCATCCAGCCACTGAATAACAAATGGTTCAAACCACCTGAAAATTAAAAACAATTTTTTAAAGAAGTACATTTCATAAAGATCCTGAGAGGTGCCATAGCATCCAGAAGTTTGGCACCCTGTGTCTTCACATCTGTTCTAATTGGTACAAAGTCCATCAACCTAGAAATCTTTTTGCCACCAATGACAATGTTGCTACTAAAAGGTCTTTCAGGCTTCAGTTCCACTGTATTCTAACCAGCCTACCCCAGTGATGTAAAATTAGCAGTAGCTACAAGAGAAATGTGTCCTTGTCTTGCAGGGGATCATATTCTATGTATTTTTAAAATTTATTTTAGACTGTGTTTTTTATCAGTATTGGTTCTTTATTGACATTATTTTTTTTTACTTGCATGTGAAATAACTTGGAGAAAACTTGGCTTTACTCAAACATCAGCTGGGCTTCATTTTTCTTTAGCTTATTAAAAAAAAATAAATAACAGGCCCCGAAGCATCTCGACAAACCAGCAGACTTGCAGAAGATTAAGGAATGGGACTAAGGATAGCTCATCTAAAAAGGCCAGATTGAATGTATCACTTGCAGGAGGAAAGGCAGAAATGAAAACAGCAGCTGAATTAACTATGTGCAGAAGAATAATTTCAGTAGTATATCCCGTTAGCATTGTACCTTATCCAAATCTGAGTATGAAAAGATGCAGGGCCCTACAACAAATACTGCTGCTGTTCCCACATTTCATACCTTCCTCAGGCATTTTCTGACCAAAATAGTCTGTCATCTATGAAAAGCTGCAGTTACAACAGTTGGATAGAGGCCTAATAGCACTGGCAATACCTAGACTATTTCATTGTATAGAATGAAGAATTAAAGAGCAGAAAGTGCAAAAAGCAGAGTTGCCTGTGCTACACACCTTGAGATCTTGAACAAAATTTGACATAAATATTTGACCAAAATAAACCTGGCAACAAGCCCAAACTCATGGGAGGCTTCTCTACACACTACTTACAGAGAGTATTCAGGCACAGCATCCTTGAAAGCAGAGAGTTCTCGCACATATTCATTATAAAACCATTTCACTTTGAAGTGTAAATTCATGTAATCTGTGCTTTTGCATAACCGTTGCTTTTCATGTTCTGTAATAAAATGAGTTCAAATAAAAGCATTTAATAGCATTCTAACTGTAAATAACATTCTCGTGCTTCAACGTGCTAGTGACATAGTAATACAGTACTTTCATTTTAAAGCACAGTCGGGCTGTTTTTCAGAGGAGGTAGTACATACACACAATATCAATCTCCAAGTTCCGAGTACCCTGAGGAAAAACAAGCAAAGGCCAGACCAGGAGTTAGGCTTTTCAGCTCTCCTCACTGCAGTGGGGAAAACCCACAACAAACTTGCTGCCTTTCTGTTCTTTGGGTGCTGCTTTGTTTGTTACAAAATGGGTGAGGAGCTGTGTCAGGTGCCAAGTTAGAATAGACAACTGTAGCTGTGTAGTAGCCAAACAAAGTAACTACTATAAATGCCAGTCCTACGCGAACCTGTGAAACACCCACTAGTACATGGTTGGCACTTACCACATACAGGAAAGAAAAAAAGAGAGGATGACTCTGCAGCTCTACAGCTGATTTAGACATGGCATAAGGAGAAAAATGATCTAATACAGATGCTCGGCAGGAATTACATTCTTTTGTAGATAGTGTGTATTAAGAACTCACCTCTTTCAAACCTCCTTTTTGCTCCTTACTCCTGCTTGCATCATAACATAGTATTACACAACTCTTTCACATATATTTGGATGAGAACCTGGTTTTATGTAACAATAGGAGGACACATACTCTGTCACAAACACATACCCTTGAGTATACCACTCAGTTCTCTCTCAGTGCAAAGGCACTGTGAAACACACATTCTGTGTCTTTCAGATCTAACTAGGTACATTAACAGGATTTTTTTAGCTTTATTATTATGCCAGATCAGCACTGAATAATATCACCATGCCATACAAAAAATAAGTGTTTCAGAAGCATATTATTATGCAGTGACCTACTAAGTGTTGTGGGAATCAGCTTATGAAGTGCCCCTGTGGGCTCTTAGTGCCTTTTTAGCATTGCGTTAGCATTTTCACCTTCAGTGCCTTTTCATCACACTCCAGGAAAATCAGTAAATCAGTTTCTGTCTAAATACTGCATTTGTTATTGCCTGATCGCTACTTGAGAGCACTACAAATTCTCCCTAGCATAATAATTGGCTGCTAGCCTCAAAAAGAGCCACAGAAGGAAAGGTATATAGCTACTCCCATGGTTCTTGCTGTCTGCAGACCTGAGGAATCTTATTTTTTTTATTCTGGTAGGAGCTTTTCCACAATCTGTTACTGTAGACAGCTAGGTGACCAAACATTTTCTCAACAAAAGGTAATTCTTACCAGTAAAACCAGTCTTAGACAAAGAACAATTACCTTATTGCTCTCAAAGCCACCACACATCTCCTGCTTAAGTTATTATTAAGAAAAATCTGTTTTATATCACATCCCAATAGAGTGGAGTTTCTAAAATTAACAGCATTTTTTCATTCAAGAGTTGTATGAATGGGCTATTAGACTATACAATGCCATTTAAGAATGTTTGCTATAGTATCACAAACCAAGCAAACGCTTATTTCTATTTTAGAAATGAGCTGCTGCCAGTGATGGGCAAACTTGTCCAGGAGGGTACAGCTTATACAACACCATTCATGGATATTTTGTTTTCTAAGATCTAAATTAGAACACATTAGAAATAAGCACTAAAGTAATACCTGAATAATTGAGGTTTTGTTCCTCCAGGCTATTATACCTTGGAAAGAATATTTTTAACAACTCTCCTAGAATTTTACTTGTAACTATATAGAAGTGAAAAATACATCCTCAAATCCTAATACTAACCTAGCAGAACAACAGAAAATACTTCACATAATCTATAAGTCATTCTATATCCATTTGTATTACCTGTTCAGTTTGTATAAAGCAAAGAACAGAGAAAATGGGTGCCCACATGAGTCAGCCCATGACAACTTTAACTGGATGGTGTTAGATGGGTTATCCACAGTAACAGTGGATTTCAGCTAGAAAGCACAGGAAGGTCACTGTAGGCATTCTGACTTCAGATTAGGACCCACATATTATTTAATTTCTAAAAAAACATACACAAGTTAATGCAAATGCAAGACAACAGGAGATAGGTATGCATGTTTACACTTTGGAGATCTGTGTCTTTCTTCCTGGAAGGAAAACTGGGTCCAGATTTCCCTATACAGATATATCCCTTTTGAACTTTCTGGAAGACAGATGTACCAGCTGCACAATACAACTCTTCCCAAAGAGTGCTCTCTTGCTCTGCGAAATGACTGTAACACTGATTGAGCCTTGCAGTAAACCTGTGAACTGCAGGCTGAGCAAACCCGCTCAGCAGAGGCCATGAGGGAAATAGTCGGCTTTTTCATAACACCTCTAGATAAATGGAACCTCCAGTACAGCAAACCTAATATTATTCACCTTTGTTTTGGTGTTGCTACTTTTATGATGCATTCCTTGTAGTGCAGCTTGTTTTTATAAGCATCTGTTAATCTATTGAGTTTCATAACAAGGACATTTGCAGTTCCCATTAGTGACTGGTACATTATTCTGTATTGCTGTGTCATGAATCAATGAGAAAATGCTGACAGGATATGTATAAGTGATAATCTGTGTGTACAGGGCGCTCTAGCTGCTTTTGTCTATCACAGGTCCAGTAAAAGTATCTGTTTCACGGTACTGATTACACTGTGGCAGTTTTTTTACTCTCTCCTTAGGGGTACATACACTTTCCACAGGTTTGCAGTCACAGATAGAAACTGTATGCAGTCCTTCCACCTCAGCTGTACAACCCACAGTTATAGTGACGCCTTTAAGAAAACTTCCAGTAAGCAGAAGCACCGAGGGAGAAATGAATCTGTTCAGCACAAAAGAGATTTTTTAATAAAAGACTATTATCTGGAATGCATTTACATATGCAAATGTGTTTGGTGTGTGGTAACACTGTATCTAGAAAATAATCTGATTGCAGATAATTGTTCTTTCACAGAGAAACCTATAGAGACACTGGAGAAAGGCCTTTCCTCACGGACCTGTCACCAAAGAGCAATACTTAGGAATCGCATTCGATTTCTTCCTCATTTTTCAGTGACGCTAAAGAAACCTGTGATGATATTCCTAAGGCACCAAACAAAACCAAACTGCAATACAGCCATTATGTTTTGGTCTGATGTTTGTAGTGTCACAGTGTTTTGTCAATAAAGTCATAACGACTTATTAAGTGGGAAGATCTACGTGACACTAAAGACATAATACCATTCAACAGACATAATACCATTCAACAGACATAATACCATTCAACAGACAGGAACAGAATCTTGTTCACTACAGAAACCTTTTTCCTTTTTAACCCTGAGGTGGTGTCATCATCATTATCAATGATCTTGATGAAGGGATTGAATGCTCCCTCACTAAGTTTGCAGATGACACTAAACTAGGAGGAAGTGTTGATCTGCCTGAGGGTAGGGAGGCTCTTCAGGGGGATCTGAACAGACTGGACCGATGGGCTGAGACCAATGGGATGAAGTTTAACAAGGCCAAGTGTAGAGTGCTGCACATGGGACATAATAACCCCAGGCAGCACTACAGGCTTGGGGGGGACTGGCTGGAGAGCTGTCAGGCAGAGAAGGACCTGGGGGTGTTGGGTGACTGCAGACTGAATATGAGCCAGCAGTGTGCCCAGGCAGCCAAGAAGGCCAATGGCATCTTGGCTTGTATCAAAAACAGTGTGGCCAGTAGGTCTGGGGAGGTGATTGTGCCCCTGTACTCGGCATTGGTGAGGCCACACCTCGAGTGCTGTGTCCAGTTCTGGGCTCCTCACCACAAGAAGGACATGGAGGTCCTGGAGCGAGTCCAGAGAAGGGCAACCAGGCTGGTGAAGGGGCTGGAGGGCAAATCCTATGAGAAGCGGCTGAGGGAGCTGGGGCTGTTTAGCCTAGAGAAGAGGAGGCTGAGGGGAGACCTTATCACCACCTACAACTACCTGAAGGGAGGGTGCAGAAAGACAGGTGATGGTGTCTTCAGCCAGGTGACAGGTGATAGGACAAGGGGGAATGGCATGAAGCTGGGCCAGGGCAGGTTTAGATAGGATGACAGAGTTGTCAGGGCCTGGAACAGGCTGCCCAGGGAGGGGCTGACTCACCTTCCCTGGATGTGTTCAAAAAAAGGGTAGATGAAGTACTTAGGGATATGGTTTAGTTTAGAATGTGAATGGTTGGACTTGATGATCTTAAAGGTCTTTTCCAACCTTGTGATTCTGTGATTCTGTGATCACTGTATCTGTGCAGTTTTGTACGTGTAGTGTCTAAAGAAGGAAAAAAGGGTAATCAAACACACTTGATAAAAGACAAATGTTTCAAATATTCAAGTAATCAATTTGATATATGTGCAACTCTAAATTCTCTTACTTGGATACAAAAGATGAGGAATTTTTTTTTCCTACAGAATGCTTCCTAGCCACTGTTTTTTGTAACACCACATGGTTAAATTGCCTGAAAGATTCTAATGAGGCATTTTTAAAGAATAGTTCAAATTCTTATGAACAAAAACTGCAAGAAGGAAATTGTTTGTAAAAAGTGAACAAATTGACTGGATACACACGAATATATATATTTAGCAAAACATATTGCCCAGTTTCCAGGCTCTAAAGGTAATGCTTCAGAGATGAGTAACTCCTACAAAGAATATATGTAGCAAATTAATTGTATCACAAGCTGCTGGTTTGGCTGTTACACTCATGTGATTGCACTACAATTTATTAAAATGGAAACGACTGAGACTAAACATAAGGAAATTGTGTTTGGATTCACTGCAAAATTTCCCATCAAAACTCTATTTTCAACCATTGTGACATAATTTCACATTATTTGCAGTAATTACTAACCAGTCATGCTGGAGACTGCCAGCTGCATATTTTGCCTATTTCAGAACTGCTGTTTCAGAAAACCTGCTAGTTCCAAACTTTCAGTCCTATAATTAGGAAGTATATGCATGGCACAAACTGGGAACGGGCAGAGGAAAAAGAGCCCACTAAGGAAGCCCTGTGAGAAATGATATTGGTATTTCTCCCTCTGAATCCCCGTGGAAATGTGACACCAGTACAATGCACCTAAGTTTTGGATAAAAGCAGAAGTTAATGTTTTGGGTACTCAATGCCAATGGAATTTCCCTACGGTACAGGAGTTGGTTGCTATGCCATTACCTCTTTTAAAGTGGGTATTATGCTTATAGTGCTCTAGACATAATTCCTGTACCACTGAAATGAACTGGAAGAGTGTCTAAATTCTGACTGACTGAATTGACTGATTGTGCCACAAACAAAGAAAAAAACAAATTCAAACAAAGTTCATTACTGATTCAGAAGGAAATATTTCCGTCTGTTAGACATCTCATCCCTGGGTTTTTCTACCTTGTGAAAGGCATTGGAATTCACTGGTTATTAACTGAACTAGAGAGCAGGACACAACTAATTGATAATTTTGTATGTTTTAGATTAATTTTATAATAACAAATACTACTAACCTTTCTGACAAGGCTCCGTGTCAAGATAAATATAATAAACTGAAAACTGAAAAACTTCTGTCAGTAATTCCTTTTTTGGATTGTACTTAGAACTTCTTTACAACTAAAACCCCCTCTAATCCTCCTTTCAAACACAATCTGTGACTTTCATAAATGATTTCTACACATTCAATCTTTTATCTGCATTTGCTTGGAAACTCATTAAAATATCTTTGAACACTTCACAGACTTGATGGATTACACCTTGAACCTCTCTCTGAGGTGACTAAGCTTTGCTATTCCCATTTTACAAATGGGAAACCGAGGTGTAGGGAGACCTAGTGAATTTACTAAGGGAGTATACAGAAATTATGAAAGGCAGAGTAGATCTTGGTCAAAGATCTTTTAACCAGTGTCACATTTCCTCACTGAACAGAGACCAGGGATGGCAGACAGTGTCTCATTCTGAATTGTGAGGGAAAAAAAAAAAAAAAAAAAGGATTTACTGTTCTTTTTTGTCTTCTTGCCTGCATTGGAGGAGGGCTAATCACTCCTTGACTTAACACAGTGCACTTTAAAAGCTGGTATGACATTGCCCTTTATATTCAAGGAGGAGCTCTCAAAGTGAGAGGCCATTTTCTCAGAGTGCTCTCCTTTGCTTCACGTTTCACAGCAGGTACAAGCGAGTTCAGGGCCACCTGCTCAGTGCCTGAAAAGGCAGAGCTGTGCATTACCCTCTGGGAGAGGTAATCTGCTAATGGGTGCATCAAGCCCTATTTTCTACTGCAACACATTGATTTGCTGTTTGTACTTACTGTGTTATATTGCCTATATATTTCAAATTACTTTAGGCAAATTAACTTTAATATCTTCTTAACTTTGCTCAGCTGCTTTCTTTATTTCTAAATTTAGCATATTAGTCTCATCAATTAATTACTCCTTCCAGAAAAGTGGATGGGTATATCACCAACAGGACAAGGTACGCAGTTTGAGGAAGGATAAACTTGCTCTGTCCTACTTGCAACAAAAACAAGAAAAAATGCCAGTACAGCAAATAATTTAATAAGACAACCTTGGCTCTTCCCCTTCCACATCACATCAGAGTGAAATTTATGTACCATGAAAGCTAAACAGATCAATAATATTCAAAGAACAAACACTCAGAGACAAATACTCTGTCTTTGGATATACGTGCCTACTTTGGACTACAGAAGGAAATAAGCACGTGCTTCCAAGGACTGAAATAACCTGGATCACACTTTTTCACTGCTAGTGGAATTCTTACATCACACATGAATTAACCACGCAAAGCCCAAGGAAATGTAAGCTACGAATGGAGCAGAAGACATGGTCCTATTTGATACGAGATCTATCATGATGAGCAAAGCCTTGGTTCTGAAGAATAGGATGGAAGTTTCAAATACTTTGTATTCAACATTTATTGAATTTTAAAAATTTTTAAATAATTAAATTAAAAATTAATTAAAAAGGAAAAGCAATGCTGGTATATGAATCCAGTCTACTTTCATAACTCTCTGATATGTGTAACAATTACAAAATAAAGGATATGCATGTTTCTTGGAAACCACTGCTTCTCAGAAAATTTTCTCATGTAATTAAATGCTATATTGTAGTGCTTGAATCTGGGAGGCAAAAGAAAACAATGGTAATAAAGGCAGCTTTAATTGTATTTGGTCTTAACGGCTTAACACAGAACAGCTTTTCATCTTCAGTGCTATTTTTGTGACAGATTACTTTGATTTGCTTATTGTTTCATTTTCAAAAAAGTTATCTTTCCATGAAGGAAACATTCAGACTTGATTCTCTGCTCTTTGGCTTGTCACAAGAGTGCAAAATGAGCATAGACCATTACTGAATAGACACGGTAGCAATTTATAAGCAATTCAGAAAATGAAGTACAAACCAGGAATAATCAGGCAGCAAGATAAATGCGAGGCTGAGCTTTATTAATTACCTGTGTTGTATCTGGATGTCTCTGTAAAGCAGAAGCAAAGGCAAAAACACAGAGGTTGTTCTCTGAGTGTTCTCCAGCAAATTGCACTTAAGGCTTATTAAAACATAATGTGGAAACAAGCAGTTTTAATGGCTTTATCCTATTCTCCTGGGGGTTTTGGGACCTGTATCAAATGTTTAGTTTAGAGCTAATGCACTTGCCTGTAAGGGGAGATTTACCTGGGTATCTGTAGGAGACAAAA
Source organism: Porphyrio hochstetteri (assembly GCA_020800305.1). Classification (NCBI taxonomy): domain Eukaryota; kingdom Metazoa; phylum Chordata; class Aves; order Gruiformes; family Rallidae; genus Porphyrio; species Porphyrio hochstetteri. The sequence goes on along the minus strand of CM036915.1, from coordinate 5,341,218 downwards.
AGACACTAGCGAATCTCTGTATGTGGAAAAGTCCTGAAAGGAAAATACTGAGTCTTCAGCTGAATAAAACTGAGGCTGGGAGAAGAACAGTTGTTTCCTGTATGAGGAAAGCGTTTCTGATGTGTCTTAGTGTGACATTTAATAGGCAGGATACAAAAATGCATGCAGGTTGCTTGTTACTTTAAATTTTCTTTTACTCAGATGTTCTACTCCAGTTGATAAAGAAAAATATTTTAAGAAAGTTGTCATAGGTTCCTGTTTCTAAAGGGAAAGCAAGCCAAACTGTAAGCGGATTAACAGGTTGATTGGCTCACAGAGCCCATGAAGAGGTGCAGCAGCTAGGTTCCACTCCTACTGGGTGAGCATCTCGCATCCGCTCTGACAGAGATAAGGGAGTAAACCCCTCAAGAAACAGGACAGGGAAAATCAAGCCCTGGCTGCTGGGCTACATGACCGCATTAAGGGAATGACCTGTAGGAGGAACAGGATGATCCTTTGCTCCAGCCAGATGATGCAGAACTGCACTAAACAAGAGGGGTCCTTTGAGTGACTTTCTGTGGAAACAAATTCACAATTTTGCTTGATTTTTTTTCCCAAATAAAATTATTTCAGACAAAAGACACAACTCCAGTTTTTATAAAGATGTGAGTTGCAATGAAGTTCTACCATCTTACTGGTGAAGAACTGTAAAGAAGGACAAGGATAAAAAAAAAGGGGCAAATTATTCTTCTGGGCCAAGATACCTATTAAAGCACAAAGGAAGTCTTGACTGCCCCTTGGTATAGACAGAGCTCTCTTCCTGCTCCTATAGGTGGTATACAGCCCCTTCAGCTAAACAAGGACCCATCTCCCTTACTTCCACACTCAAATCACTGGCTTGGTGAAAGGTCAGGGCATTGAGTGTGATGAATAATCCCCAATATTAATCAACGTACGTGTCATTTAAAGCATCAATTACAGTCTAATAACCTATCTAGCATGGTAGTATTAGTATATGTCATCAAGAAAAATTGTCTTACTCACAAGTAGGCAACGCTGGAAAAGTTTATACACAAATGTCTTACCTTCAGGGATGGCCCGGGTAAGAGCTAATAGCAATGTTTCAGAACAAGATTAATATTTACTGGCTAAAAGAAGATTAAATAAGGCCTTGGTTATTAAATATATGAGACAATATACACTGCTATTATTCAGTGACAACAATAAGACTAAATAATGAAGTCAGGCATTCACTGATGCACTGCAGTTTTTCTAGTAACATCTGGCACCATGAATACACCTACAATCAGAAATAAAGAAGCTTTAACTTATTAAGATTACAGAGACTTGTACTGCAGCGTAAACACTCAGCAGTACTTACTGTTCTGATTATCTTTAATACATAATATCAAAGAAAATGGGTTGGGAATGACCAAATAATATAGTGGCCATGACCCCAAGTGTAAGGTCATGCCACTGTAGACATCTCTGAGGTAGTTCTCAGTAAGATGATACATTGATTTGGGACAATATGATGCCATGAAGAAATATTTACTTAGCTCCTGGGAACAGTTCTGTTCACTTTATCTATCTTAATTAGTAGGTCTAATTAACTTCAACAAAATACTGCCATTTGGTATAGCTACAGTGCTTTTCAGGCAAGCCTGGGGATCTCTCTGTTATATGTGATAGGTAGTCAGCTGGATTCCCATATCGCAAAGCTCAGGCCTTCAGTATGAGTGGTATGTAGATACTGTTACTAATGTCACTGCCTGCTATACAGACCAGAAAGCATTTCTAACTCCCTTCTTCCTCTGATCATATCACATTTGATCTTACTGATTATCTGCCAAAGGAAAGTTTATTATTAAACCCAACTGTAATCTCCCTGTCTTTGCCTTCGCAGTCTCTCTGAGCCCCCCACGACACTACACATGTGAATTAATTTCTCAGGCCTCTGGAGAAAGAAAGATGGAATAGATTTGTCAAAATGTGTGAATGCAGAATGGGATTCACTAAAATGAAAAGGTTTCATATTTTGATACCCTGATGAAGCTCTGTGTTCCGGTGGATGCTGCCCTTTTCTCCCTTGCAGAGCCTCAGATCTGCTCTGTCATCTCCCTCTCAGCCAAGGCTATATTCTAACAGGAACTTTGTAAATTGTAAAGTTGGAGTGAAAACAGACTTGAAATCTGCCACCAAATGGCGTGACCTTTCTAAGGGCAGTATTAATCTTTTTTTTTTTTTTATGTGCTGCCTCTGTGCTCAGCATCAGCTCAGAGACCTGCCTCTTCTCTTTCAAATCACTTTACCAGTTTCTGTCAGGAAAGAACAATTTGTCTGAGAAACAGAAAGATGAGATCTGCTTATTCATTGAGGACCACGTCAAACTTAAAAAGCAAACCTACACTGAACACATAGAATGGCTTAACGACTTTTTCTTTTCTATTTTTATAAGGCCTCACACTTCAGAATCTCAGTTCTGCTTGATTGAGACTGTCTATAGCTGTATTTACACAGCAGTTAATTAATTTCTGGCCTGACCCTGGTCGTGACTTCTGGACACTACCAGAATTAGATTACCCTAATAACAGCAATTAGAATGTTTCCTTCCTAAAAGACAGGGTAGGATTTGAACATTTGATCTGACCTATGCAAAAGTTTGAGATACAAAAGATCTGAAAAGGACCTTTCTGAGAACACAGATTAAAAAATACACTTTTGTAATTGCAAGTCCAATTTCAGACCATTACTCTCTCATTATCTTTTAACCTTTGCATCTTCATACTCGGAAAGGAAAAGATGTCTTACCATATGAAGTCAGTAACAATCACTTGCACAGCTGATGAAATTCCCTCTCTGTTCTCATTCATTTATACCATTAATACAGAGTAATTTGAGGACCAGACTGTACTAAAATATTAACATCCTACAAGCTCAAATATGCTTCCATAACCTAGATGCCAAACAACAATGCATAATCTATCATTCATACCCCTGTAGCTTCACGAATAACCTGAAATGAAGAAAAAACCCCAAAATGCCCATATCTAACGAAGTAACTTCTCAAAGAAAAGTGAGATACCTTCACCATGCAAAATCTATACATGAAAATAATCCCAAGCTCCTTTGATCAGAAGAAAAATTAGAACTGGCATGTACCAAATTTGTGAAAGTTTTAATAAAACTTTCAATACTGTGCAAAGCTAAACACTGTTATTAACTTTTAATGGAAGAAATCTAGAATGAAATTATAATCTTAATACCAGAATTTAGCACAGTTTTTTTTCCTTGGTACAGTGTAGCCCTAATCTCAGCATCTGTGGGACCTGAACCGTGCTTTGGGATGTCCTGTTCTTCCTCACCCAAAACCTGAGCTATTTCCCCAGACATCAGCCATCTACCCTGTCACATGCAAATATGCTGCCTTGGTATTCATGGAGACATGACATGCAGCCCCTGCACTCTTCTCTAGCAAAAGGCCACTGCTACAGAAGCTGCTGTTCCCCCTATCTTCTCCGTGTCATGACAGCAGCCTCTTAGCTAGATTGTCCTGGGCAAGAACCAAGGGAGAAGACCTGCAGTAGCTGCAGGTCCATACGTCCCTGAGCAGATAAAGAAGCATTCAGCTGTACTGTCAGGGGACATCTCCTGAACAGCCATTCTGAACTCCTCTGAGGAAAAGGGGGAAAAGGAACGTGAACTGGATGTTCCAGCACTGGTCTTCCGTTGGAGAATGGAGTTACAACATACTTATTTAATGAATTTAAGCTGATGGGAGTGGCTGGATATATTTGGGAATACATAAGGTGGGAAAACCCAGAAACAGGATGTTTGATAAAATAATTCAATCCTTTTTATCACATCAGCAATCCTTTTGCAAAAGATTTTGACTATTTCATTGCTTCTTGATTGGATGCAGAAAGGAACCAACTTTATAACACAAAAGATGCTGCTTCAGGAGATTAATACTAAATTGAATCAGGCAAAGATTGCACTCCCTGACCTGGACACTACATATGAACAGATGGCAGCCTATGTTAATAACTTGGAAGGAGAGACTGGCATAGCAGAATGCAATGCATTTTAATGAACTCCATTAAAACATGAAGATCAAGTGTGACCATACTTAAGTACTTGCTTCTAATATTGTAGAATTTGAAGCAAAAAAATTATCACCATTAACAACTGGAAAATCAAACCCAGTTCGTAGAATATCCATGAAAATAATTAATGATTTAAAAACCAGCAAAGCTGGAGATAGAAACACTACTTTGATCTATATTTTGTGACTAGATTTATGGAGGTTCCTCTTTAGGAATGAAACCATAGAAGGTGAAATTATGTATATTTATAATAACTTATAATTAATTTCCATTTTTAAAAAATATTTTTATAGAGGAACTGTTTTGCTATTGATCCTGGGAGTGACTTGGAATTTTTAATGACAAAAATGGCATTTAGTCTTCTCAGACAGTATCCACAGCAACACAAGAGATGAGGCTATATGCAGGGTCTGGTTTGGAATGAACACAGAAAGTCAAGTGCCTCCTAATGAGGCCTCTACCTCCCTCTGTAGAATTAGTATATTAACTTCAGTATTTGTTGTAAAGTCCTGAGGCAGCCCAGCATTCCACCCTTCCTATATTGTATAATTAACGCTTCCTGAAGAGCTTCCTGTTGAGTAACAACTGAGGAACAAAGCCTCACTTGATCTGAAGCTGCCTTTCGAGTGATCAGTATGCTCTACTTAATAAACAGTGAATTATCTTTCATGAATTATTTTCTTGCAATACAGAATGTTTATAGTTCAATGGGCCAAAACACTACCTGCACCGGGGCGCTCAGGGATGTCTGTTCGCAGAGTAGAATGATACATTTAAAATTATGATAGCATGACAATATAATGGCTATTAGAAATTCTTATTAATCTGTCATAGCTATCTCTAAGTGCGCAAAGACAGAACTGAGTTGCTGAACAGCCATCTTCTGATACCTGCTCCTGATTTATAACCTCTCCAAATATGATTGTTCTCACTGATACAGCCAGGAATATGTTCTAACACCAAATACTGGCTTTCATTTGGCTTTCATGCTTCGTGGCTGTTGGTAGCTTTTGACTTCACTGATCAGACTCAAAGGATGATCTCCTGCCTGACATTAGCTTTCTCAGACTTGTACTTTTGATTCACTGTGGCATGACTATAGAACATCATCTCCAAATAGTATTCTCTTCTCTTGTTGACATCTTAGATTTTATTTCGCACCTCTTCTGCTGTCAGTCTACATATGATTGCCCCTCCTGTAATTTATTCCTCCCTTTCTTCCTATCTATTTTTCTGCTATGCTTAGTATGCAAATTCCCCTTTGAAAAAATATAATTAACAAAATAAAGTAACACAAGTGCAGATAAAAAATATAATTCTTTCATTAATGGCTATTCTAGTCACTTATCTTTTCTCTCTTTTTCTTTATATTCATAAAAATCTGCAGGATCAAAGTACTGCCACACTGATATTATTGCATTAGACATTCTGAAGCAAATGATACAGAAACAAATCTTCAAATACAACTTTCTTTCAGTCCTTTGTGCCTGTTGAGTTGGGCTGTTGTTTAAATGCAACCTCTTAACTTATTTTCACCACTGACAGACTTGCTCTGTAGTTAGTAGCAGTTTTGCCTACTTAAAAAAATCTTAATTAACTTTTTCTACTATGGAAGTAAAAATAATAATTGGCTAGCTCTATAACTAATTTCCATCTCTGAATAGCAATTTTTATAAAAGAATAAGGAAAAAAAAAAGTCTTTAAAAAACAGTACTCTGTATTGTAATCCCTTTCACATCATGTTGGGGTTGACCATAAGATTATAAACTCCACTGACTGCTTTACAACTGGTTTCTGACCTGCTTTCTTTTTAAATAACTTTTTTTTTTTTAATTTCTGCACAGAAACTCTGTAACAACAACAGAATGTATTTTGTTACATATCTTACAACACAAAGACCTAGTCTTCTTATCAAATTCAGGTTCGATCCATTTAGTTTCCAGTTCATCTTAGCTATAACACTTGATGTGCAATGGAAACAAATCCTCTTGCATTTCTCGCTTTTAAAATTGAAAACTGTTGAATAAGTAAAGAAAATTAGTTAAGGTCTGCTAATGCCATAACTTTTTATTCTGCAAAGAACAAAATTAGGGAGAGATTGATGAACTTATTTCCAAGAGTCATGATTTTAAATATGATCTAAAATTTTGTTTGAATACATGTATATGGGCTGACAATATTTTGATCATTAATTAAGACTATTTCCTTAATTCCTTCTCTTTGGTATTTTAATTAAAATTTCTTGTGGGTATTTTTACTTTTTTTTGCAATAACCATATTTTAATGAGTGGGTTTGACACACCATTAGTTGGTGATTATTCGCTATATGGGAAAAAATAAAATTTTACCTAGAGTTAACTCATGTACTGTCATAGGGAGAATCTGCATTTGATTCTGTTGAAACTTGAGTGAATATAACCTGCCTTTTGAACATATTTGTTTTCTCTGGCAAGCATCTTTGTAGTTCTTTGGACATTGATTTAGGTAACAAGCAGCAGCATTTCAAGTAACAGTTCTGCCTCCTCCTCCTATGGATAACTTCCTACAGTCACAGCACAGTGTTTTTCTTCCTTTACAGTGCTTTTTTTTCATTACCCAATAAGCCACCTTAAACAAGTATGTCAGAAAGCTCCTACCACCCGCAGAAATCTGGTGCCAGGTGTGATTTGCAGTGGCAACCAGTCTTGGTGAACTCTCTAGTGTAACTAATAGGTTGTTCTAATTACCTTCCAGAGCGTATTTCATGTCCTGGGCAAACAGAGTCCACATGATTTCAGCACTGATTTTTCCCATGTTCAGCTCTTGCGGGAACCTGCAATCAATCACATAACATCAGTTCAGCTGCTGCGAGAAATTATGCTTCCAGCTGCACAGCAGAAAGGCAAATATTTCCACAAAATTATTCCCCTAGTATCCACTCACTGTATTTTGTGTTTTGTACAATTATATGAACCATCCAATCTTCAAATAAAAACTTCCCTTAGTCTGTCAGGGACCTAAGCAATTAGTCTAATGTTTTACAGCTCCCTACGTGACATTTTAAATCAAGAAACATCCATCTACCTTGCAAGTAACTCCTCAACTTTAGATATTCAGAGAGTTTATTAAAAACCTGAACCAGTTGGCACAGACATTAAGCAGCTACGGGTTTTCCTTAATTCCCTTATCACACTGGAAAACAGCAAAATTGTCTGTGAAGCTATAGTGGTTTATTCTGTTTGAATCCAATTCACTGTGTGAAGTCTTTCACCTTGATGTATGGATAAAACAGTGAAGAACATAAAAGGTAGAAAAATGCATACTTTTGATTAAATTTTTTGTTTTGATCTTAAGATTCATGCCATCTTTAAAAAAGAGTCCTTTTTAGATAGTTTTTGCTGTTATCAAGTACTTTTTCAGAACTGTTTCATAGATCCCAACTACTACTTGTTCTATGTAAAAGCATATGTTGCTATCTTCACTGCTAGCAAAAGCTTAAATTTTACTGACAGACACTGTATGTTTCACACTGTATTTAAAAGCAGAGCTATTTCTCTGCTCTTAAAAATAAATAAGTAGATAGATAGAGAGAGAGAGAGAGAGAGGCAAAAGGAAAAGGCTGTCCTTAGTGCCGGTGCAGGACTGAGATGAATATGAGTGGTTCCTCAGGCACAGCAGCAAACCAATGCAGGGCACGTAGCTGAAGAGTCAGAAGTACTACACAGAACCTCTGAGTGGCAAAACAGTTGTTTGTACTACAGGGGTACAGTGAGAGCCACACAAATACACTAGTAGTTCACGATGAATACATAAAATCATCAAAGATTATATTCATGAGAAAACACACAGAGTGGTGTGGCTTTTGTCTCGAGTTTATGACACCCCTTTGCACTAGCAGAGATTTTGATCCAAAGTATTTTGACCTTTTATTGAAGCACTGCTCAAAATCAGGAAGCATTCTGTTATAAATTTTGAACAATTTAAGTTAGAGTGGACATTTGAAGGTCCTCTAGTTCGAAGCCGAGAGAATGTCAAACTTAGGTCAGGTTGCTCTGACTACTTGCAAATATTACAATGACACAACCTTTCTGGGCAATGTATTTTGGTGCTTGCCCCCTCTCATTGTGGAACATGGACTTCCTCCTGTATAGCTAATGAGTTCCCCTACCTGAAAATTGTACTTGTGCCTTTCACTGTGTATTCTGGAAGTGGTTTGGCTCTCTTTTCCTTACTGAGATATTGAAATTCCTCATTAGGAAGCCAAAGAATGCAATAATCAGTGCCTTTAACTGTGTTTTCCTCAGGCTATACAAACTGCTCCCTCAGCTTCTCCTCACACATCACATATTCCACTCCCCCCAGTCTTGGTTGTGCTCCAGTGCAGTTCTCCTGTTTGACACTGTTTGTCTTGTACTGGGGAATCAAAACTGGAAGCAACCATCCAAATGAAGCGTCACAGGTTCTGACCAAAAGGAAGTAATTCCTTCAACCTGTGTGCTGTGATCTTCCTAATGCAGCCCAATACTTTATGAAACATACAGCTTGCTGCATTAGCAGCTTTCATGAGGGCAGCAGGATTTGGTCTCCTCTTAAGGTCCTTAATTTGCTAAAAAGGTAGCTGAGCTTTTCATAGTATCATGTTTTGATTAATATTCCTCTGTTGCATGAAATTTCTTTTAGTAATAAGTGTCACCGTTTATAAGACCTCCTTTATCAAAGAGGCAGTTAAAGAGGCAATTAAAAACACCTCCAGAATAAATAATAAAAAACCCTTTGAGATTGCCACAGATTAAAAGAAATCCACAAGACCTCTTGATTTCTTATTAAAATCAAACAATCATATGTATTTTAAATATAAACCCAAGAAAAAGCCATGGAAATAGATATTTTAAAAGATGTCAAATTATCCACTAAAGTCTCAATTATCTACTTCATTTCCATTCAACAGAGTTCTTATGCAAGCATAGCCACACTAAAATAGATCTTAAGAAAATAACTTAAAGCATTTTAGAACTTCAAATAGGCAATTTTTTAAATATACTGTTAAGTGTAGTGCATCAGAAACAGAAGCTTCCTTCCACACTTCTCCCAAATGTGTCAGAAGTGAGGTCATTCATTCAGTTAAACCCCACAGTACCTATCAGTGAAGCTGGTTCATCTTCAGTAACTCTATCAGAGGTGGCACCTTTAAAGCAAACAAAGCTTTAGATATTTTTATATCACATCCCAGACCTTGTGTTGATCAGCAATGGAACAAAAGTCTATTGACCTCATGCTGCTGATAATGCAAGATATTTTGCTCTTTCAGCTACATCGCTGTTAAGACCTAAGCTTTGAGCCAGTGATAGTAAATCTCACCAGACACCATGATCTGCATCTTCTGCACTGTCACACTGGTAATGACTTTGCAGATCTTATTTACAGGAGCAGCATTCCTGATTCCAACACGTGTGATGAAGGCCAGTTTCAGACTGTGCTTGTAATCTAACATCAAACATACATCAGCATCTCCACGGTAAGTAGAACGGCCAATATACATCAGTCCTACCACAGCAAGTAGAGAAACCAACTGAAAAATGATGAGCGTGAAAAGAATGTTCCATTAACTCCACCAGCAGGACTGTTTGTGTGAACAATGTGGGAAATGTCTGTATTATTTCAGTGAATTTCATACTCATTTTTGTTGATTTGTTATGAAACAGTCTGTCATACAGTGACAAGCTGGCTAACACCTGCAGGACTTGTTTCCAGTCTTTGTTCTTTTAGGAAAGACGGAAGGATGCTTCTAGCGGCTTACCATCTGCCAGAAGTTACCAGGCAATATTGGGGATTTTCACAGTATACTTCTAGTCTTTGGTACTTGCTTGGTGGTTTGTACCTTATCCAATGGAAGTGTTAAAAACTGTGTCATGTCTACCTCACAATTTATATTAACATATCTGGTTTAAATCCCCCTAACTTTTACTATGCATTTTAAAAAATCCGGCCCATTGTTATAACAACTTTTGCGTATTCAGTTAAGAACACCAGGGCACATGCACAACTTCAGACTGCAGAGTACTGATGAAGAATATATGTATCTAAGTACTGTATGCAAGTGCAAGCCTTTTACCCAATGGGAAGCAGCACTGGTATGGCTATGGCACATACCACTGCTGCCACAATTTTCCTCAGAGACAGCTTTATGCGTGAGTAGTCACATTTACTTGGTTACTCATATTTTTAAGATTACTCACATAATAATAACAATATATAATTTATTTATTGAATAAAGTAGCACTTAGAGGCTTCTGGTAGATTTAAGAAATCACTATGCAGGAACTTTAAAATATGTAATAAAAGAAAATCAACCATCTTCAAAACTCACAGTTTCAAAAAGACAAGAGAGAATGGGGAAGAGGACAAAGTAGAAGTCACTTGTGCAAGATCTTAGGACAGGTGAACGTCAGTCAGCAAGAAAACTTAATCATTCTTTTGATCCCTCTTCCCAACCAGGACAGCGTTCCAGTTTGATTTAATATACACACATATAGATAGATACAAACACACATACTATTACATGAATATTCAGAGATGATGTGGAATAAGTAAGAACAGAAAATTCCAGGTGATAAACTAACATTTTAAACTTATCTCCAAGTGCGTGACTCCCAAAAACCTTACTCTTTCCTTGTTCCCAGCTTGGACTATGTCAGAGATGCACTTAGTATTCGGTCAGACATATGTAACTGACAGGCTGAATTACCACCATTATGAAAAATGCTCATGTTAGGAATGTATACAATAAACAGTAATGTAGAGTGCAGAGCAGAACGTGCCTAAGATTTTATTATGCCTGTTACTCTTCAGCATTAATCTGTTCAGAAGGTTGTGTTTCTAAGGATGTTAGGTACATTTAATATTTTCAACATCATCTTCTTTTTAAATTCTAACATCTATGCATCTATAGGTAAAGAAGGAAAATAACCTAAGCTTGACACTTGTGGGCACTGTTAAAACTGCTTGGAGGACCCTAAAAATAGTATTACATATAAAAAAAACCACAGCTACTTATAAATTCCGTGTTATATTACATTTCTTTCCTGACAGCGTGTTATAATGCCAAAATCAGTACTTGACAACCGTAAGTACAACTTTTAATTTGTGCTATAGATAGTTCTGGCACATCCTGAGTTTGGTTTCAAATGTCAGAAGCAGCAATAACGTTTTCACAACTGTAATATATCTTTCTGCCTAAGAATAATGACAGAAGCAGCTGCATAATTCTATTTGTTTTCCCTGGAAGTGACCTTCACATAGAATACTCAGACACTGCTCAAGAAAGTAATATGTCACAGTTGACAGCAGTCACTGTCATCTGCATCTGAGGCCACAACTGAAGGCAAATTCTGATGTATATAAAAATACAATCACAATTAAAAGCAAAAATGAGTCAAAGCATTAAAGTTCATAGAAATGAGTCCCCAAGAAGAGTCTTTTAAATTCACAACATATAAAAAATTCACAAATTCTTCAAGGACCCAGGTAGCTATTTAAGTGTAGAAGTTCTCTGGTTCTCTGACAAAACACACAACAAATGGAGTCACCTGCAGGGCTGATTTTCCTTTTGTTACTAAGGTTTGATGTAAGAGGAAACTTCATCTACAGATGAACAAGTTCAGTGATAAACCATCCTTCACTAAGGACTCAAATTATTGTTTAATTCCAAAGAAGTTAGAGATAGCTCAAGGATTTCATGGCATGATTTGTTACTGTGGAAAAGATGCTAATGGATGCTAAAGCTGGGGCTTGAATTGAAAAACTAATCCAAATAAAGCCAAAGGGTACACCAAGAACTCTGACAAGCTCAAGAGAACGAGATCAAGTCTCTTCATACTGCAAAAAGGGCTGGACTGAGTAAAAAGCTAGTCAAATGGTTAGTTAGAATGAAGTTAGATAGCCTAGGATTTAGTTTTTGCAAATCAAAGCCCGAGATACCATCTCCAACTTGTTAAAGTTGCAGGCAGAAAAAGCCTAAAGAATTTTTAAGAAGGACAGTGACAGGAATGGAAGACAAGGAGTTTAGGGGCTGCCATAATTCAGTGCCATGGCTCGTCTGGTCATTCTGAGCAAGGAGATGGCTACTACTTCTGCTGCAATAAAGAAATCAAGAATCTAGGTACATCTTCATGCAAATAAGCACTGACTCCTGTCATGAATTTCTCAGTCTAATAAATTCAGTAGTTCACGTTCCTGGGTTTCAGATAAAGGTCTGGGCAAAAAAAGCAGTTATTTCTCTTTTTCTAAGCTCTCTGTTATCTGCACTCCAGAAATGCAATTACTAGAGTAAATGGCAAGTCCTCTCTCAGATCAAGCTCTCTGAAAGAAACCCAAGAAAGAAATTAGGGACTTCACTGTATTTTGCAAAATTTACTCTACCCAGAGGAAGGGTATATATTTGAAGGAATATATGAGATACACATTTGTCCAAAAAGTAGTATGCATTTCTTCTTCAAGTTGGAGGTAGGACATTTAGCAGCATTCATCTAAGTACTGGTTTATACAAAGGACTTTTCTTTTTGAGATAATTTGTGCTAAAAGAATGATGATAGCCATGATCTGCTCTCAAAAATAGAAGCACCATGACTCTGGAAGCTGTAAATCAGCACAGAAAAGTGATAGCTTCCTTCCAGTCTCTCTGCCCAATAGTGATTATTAAGCTCATTATTCTACAATTTGATTAATCCCTTATCAGCATGGCAATTAAACACAATTGTATTGGTCTACACATGCTGTCAGTTTTGGGCATTGTTAAGCCTGTGATCTAATGGAAAATAATGGAAAGATATTTTCTACATAATGGAAAATTTGGGGCTTTTCCCTGTGTGTGAATCACATAAGGATTTGCATTTTCTGTTGTTGAGTCATCTTCATTCTGTTCCCTAAGTCTAAGCATTTAGTAAAATACGTTTCCATCACTTGTATACTTTGTGTTTACGTGCTATGTGTATACTTAATTCCAAGAGGTCTCTGAACTTCCTTCTAAAGCTTATGGTAGTTTCCATACGTACAACAATCAGAGACTGGTGGGTATTATATAAGAACCATAGTTATGGGTATTATGCAACCATCATAGTTATTGTTGCAGTTTTGTTATATGTGAGAAACTAACAAAGCTCAACACACAACAGAAGCATACAGCATTTTCCACAGACTAAAGATAAATGGTAACAGCAGCAGGTGACTTATAGGGAAGAGATAAGTAAAAGTCATATTCTAAAGTATCTAAGTAAGAAAGGAATTATCTAATATTTGTATTTTATCACCTTATTTTTAGGTAAAAAGGTTTTTCTGTTGGCAAACTACTTTACAATCTATTCCCTAAGCAGCAAATAGAGAAATTTCCCATGCATATCTCTATATATTACATTTTCTAACTTTTGGAAAAGCCACACATTTTCACATTTCTCAGTGAACCAAGAGGATGACCAGGAGAATGCTCTATTAGTAATTTTGTTTCCTCATGCTGCAATTATTTCTGTCTCATAGGCCATAATTTTCCTAATTTCTGTCATTCTTAGAACAATACTATAAAATCTCAGTTTATCCAAAACATTGCTATTAAAATCACCTTCCTCACTTGCATGACAGTCTGTAATTCTCAACTCATATGTCAACGATACAATTCCATTTGGTGGAACTTCTTCACAAACAGAATATTCTAGCTTTTCATGAAATAAATTAATGATTAGGTTGCCTGAACACGATCATTTCCACATATTTCCAAAAATACTCAACTGCATAGAAAAGGTATCCACTAATAAACATCTTCCCTTTATTGATTTAATTTAAGCAAAAAATTAATGAAAACTGTTTACACTGGCTAGTTCTAACAAAGTGCTATATTTAAACCCACAGATCAATGGGATGAAATTGAACTCAGCTTGAAAGAAAATGAGAAGAATCAATGTATGAAGCAAAACATGGATAAACCCCCAGAGCATTTATCAAATAGAGCTGCATGTCTCTAGCTCAATCCTAAACTAAGAAGTTCCTATCAGAACAATTAAAAATTATTTTTCTTAATTTGTGCTGTTAGATCTGCAGTCTGCTACATCTTAACAATATTGAAACCCTTGAACTTCAGGTGCATATTCCATACTTGGTGGGTTCAGTCCCATTGAGGTGTTAAAGAGAGTCTGGTCCTTACTTTTGTGCTGTGCAGGCAGCAGCAGGTTAGACTGCACTCGCACTATCTGTGGAGCGCTGGGCAGTGTCACTGCTTCGCTAGTTCTTAAGAAAAAAATCTATCTAATTTTGGAAAAGAAATATTCTATTTGAACCCTGAGCAGAGTTCATTTGTTGTCACTTCCTGTGCGATATCCAAGGCTTTCATTTTTAATCAAAGCAACGTTTCTTCTCAAGAGAACATAACAGACACGACAGATACCTTGTACAGTCTATATAACTAATCTGGTCTTAAAGTATTGCTACATGAGAAAATGACAGTATGTCTTGTGAAGGAACAGAATATCACTTGTTAAACAGGATAATGTTCACAAGTTCAATGAAATAAGTGATATCTGTATGCTTCCACAGAATGAAGTGTAATTGATGATGGAGAATATCACTGAATCAAGATGCAAACGACATCAAATACACTTTCCATTCTCAAAGAAACATTTCTGAGCTAGCCTGACCATCCAATTCATTCTTTCACTTCCATACTTATGGTTGGTTGCTTCTTTCTCCCCTCAACATTTTTTTTTTAAGTTTCCCCTCACTGAGTCACATGCCACAGTTATGCCGAACGGTCCGAGTGGTCCGGTATGGTCTATCAATTGCTGCAGTGCTTGCCAAGGCAATCATGTCATGTTTCATCTGGATTAATCATCTGATGCAATGCAAACTGCTTTATCACAGCATCTTTTTTTTTTTTTTTTCTTTTTTTTCCTCCAAGGTAGATACAAAAACAGGGTTTCCAAATTCTAAACAATATTATGCCATTGTGAACACTCCTACCAAAATGCTTAGGGCTCATCTGGAGATCTTCAGTAACCTCATTTCTACAACAGGATCCAAACTCATGTAAGGCCTGACTATTCCATGGAAGCACTGTATGGCCATATATTTCTGATAAAGAGTCATAGTTTTGAGATATTCTTCTGCATTCAACTTATATTTTTCTTTCACTCATTTTCTTTTCTGGGGTAAGAAAGGGGGAAGAGGCTGTCTTATCATTCTCATTTTTAGATGCTGCCTTTGTGTTAGAAGAAGCTTTTCTTCTTAAAAAATGTATCCAAAGCAACTCTGATTTTCCACCCACAGCTTCTTAATTTCTTTCTCCTGATGTCTCCTTATTTCTCAAAGACACTTTATTCCCTGTGTTCATCCTTTCACTTCAAAAGAAACTGAAAATGGGAGAGAAGTCACACACATAAACTTTCTCCCTTAATTTGCCCCAACTCTGTCCACTCCTGATTCCCTTAGGGGAACACTCAGGAATCTCCTTTAGCCCTTTCCTTTCTCCCTCACATTTGTGGAAGAATACACCTAGAACATTTTTAAGGATAATTAACCCCGAAGTATTCTTGTTTAATTTCAATGAGAAGATTGAAATGAAACACCTGTATGTATTTGTTCTAGTTAGATGCTTTATGGGACAGCCTGGATGACTGGCACGCCATCATGGATGTCTATGTGCTTTTCAGGAAAGACAGGCTAGGGAGGCGAGGTGGAGGAGTTGCTCTTTATGTTAGAGAGCAGCTTGAATGTATTGAGCTCACCTGGGGAAAGATGACCCATCAGTCGAGTGCTTGTGGGCAAGAATCAAGGGTCACGCTAGTATGAGTGACACTGTTGTGGGTGTGTGCTATAGGGCCCCTGATCAAGAGGAGTGGGCTGATAGTGCTTTCTATGAGCAGCTAGAAGTAGCCTCCAGATCCCAGGCCCTGGTCCTTATGGGGGACTTCAACTACCCAGATATTTGCTGGGCAAGCAATACGGCCAGTCGTATGCAGTCCAGACAATTTCTGCAGTATGTTGAGGACAATTTCCTGCTACAGATGGTGCAGGAACCTACAAGGGGAGGGAGGGTGCTGGACCTTGTTCTTACTAGCAAGGATGGGCTCATCAGGGAGGTGAAGGTTGGAGGCAGCTTAGGACAAAGCGACCACGAAATGATCCAGTTCAAGATCCTGAGTGGAAGAAGCAAGCCAAAAAGCAGGATAGCTACCCTGAATTTTGGAAGAGCTAACTTTGATCTCCTCTGCAACCTATTAGGAGCTATCCTGTGGGCTACGCTGTTAGAAGGCAAGGGAGCCTGTGAGAGCTGGCTAGCATTTAAACAGCACTTCTTCCAAGCACAGGATAGGTGCATCCCTTTGAGTAAGAAATTGGGAAAGAGAGGCAGAAGACCTGTGTGGATGAGCAGGGAGCTAATGAGTAAACTCAAAGGGAAGCAGAGGGTTTATGAACTGTGGAAACAGGGTCTGTGCACCTGGGAGGATTATAGGGATGTTGTCAGGGCCTGTAGGGACGTGACTAGGAAGGCTAAAGCCCGCTTGGAAATGAAGCTAGCAAGGGACATAAAGGATAATAAAAAGAGTTTTTTCAGATATGTGAATAGTAAGAGGATGACCAGGGATAATGTAGGTCCCTTGCTGAACAAGACAGGTGTCCTGGTAACGGGTGATGATGAGAAGGTGGAAATACTGAATGCCTTCTTTGCCTCAGTCTTCACTCCAAAGGCCCCTCGGGACCCGCAGATCCTGGATGAAAGTAGGAGTGTTTGGGGAATGAAGAGCTTCCCTCTAGTTGAGGTAGGGCTGGTCCAGGAGCGGCTCAAAAGGATTAATGCACATAAATCCATGGGCCCGGATGGGATACATCCACGTGTGCTGAGGGAGCTGGTGGAAGTGATTGCAGAGCCGCTTGCTATCATCTTCAACAGCTCTTGGAGAACAGGAGAAGTGCCTGAGGATTGGAGGATAGCCAATGTCACTCCAGTCTTCAAAAAGGGCAAGAAGGAGGATCCTAGCAACTATAGGCCTGTCAGCCTCACTTCTCTCCCTGGAAAGGTTATGGAACAGCTTGTTCTGGATGCCATCACCAAGCAATTGGAAGAGAAGAAGGTCATGAGGACTAGTCAGCATGGATTCACCAAGGGGAGATCGTGCTCGACCAATCTCATAGCCTTCTATGATCTCAGCACCGGCTGGGTGGATGGAGGGAGAGCAGTGGATGTCATCTACCTTGACTTCAGCAAGGCTTTCGATACTGTCTCCCATGACATCCTGATAGAAAAGCTGAGAGATCATGGGATAGATGAGCGGACAGTGAGGTGGGTTGAGAACTGGCTGTCAGACTGGGCTCAGAGGGTCGTGATCAGTGGAGCAGAATCTGAATGGAGGCCTGTGACTAGCGGTGTTCCCCAGGGCTCGGTGTTGGGTCCAGTCCTGTTTAATATCTTCATCGACGACCTTGATGAGGGAATAGCATCCACCCTCAGCAAGTGCCCATGATACAAAGCTGGGAGGAGTGGCTGACACACAGGACACTGCGCTGCCATCCAGCGAGACCTGGACAGGCTGGAGAGCTGGGCAGGGAGAAACCTAATGAAATTCAACAAAAGCAAGTGTAAAGTCTTGCACCTGGGGAGGAATAACCGTCTGTATCAGTACAGGCTGGGGATGACCTGCTGGAGAAGAGCTCTGTGGAGAAGGACCTGGGGGTCCTGGTTGATGACAGGTTGGCTATGAGCCAGCAGTGTGCCCTGTTGGCTAAGAGGGCCAATGGGATCCTGGGATGCATCAGGAAGAGTGTGGCCAGCAGGTCTAAGGAGGTGATCCTCCCCCTCTACTCTGCCCTGGTCAGGCCCCACCTGGAGTATTGTGTCCAGTTCTGGGCTCCCTGGTATAAAAAGGACAGGGACCTCCTGGAGAGAGTCCAGAGAAGGGCTATGAAGATGATTAAGAGCCTGGAACATCTCCCCTATGAGGAAAGGCTGAGTGAGCTGGGGCTGTTCAGGCTGAGGAAAAGACTAAGGGGGGGACCTTATTAATGTTTGCAAATATTTAATTATGGGATCCAGGGGGAATTGGCCAGCCCCTTTTCAGTCATCTGTGGAGACAGGACAAGGGGCAATGGCTGTAAACTGGAGCACAGGGAGTTCCGCACCAACATGCAGAAGAACTTTTCCCCAGTGAGGGTGACAGAGCCCTGGGACAGGCTGCCCAGGGAGGTGGTGGAGTCTCCTTCTCTGGAGATATTCAAGACTCGTCTGGATGCCGACCTGTGCAATATGAGCTGGGGAGCTGCTTTGGCAGGGGGGTTGGATCCGATGATCTCTCGAGGTCCCTTCCAACCCCTACGATTCTGTGATTCTGTGATAAGTATATTTGTTATACAGTCAGAAAAAAACTCGACCTTTTAGCAAAAGTGAAGCTTCACACTAAGTTGTATGAATGAAGCAAACAGGAAAAATTTTCTATTCAGGGTAAGAACTTATCTCTTAATAAGGTCAGTGCAGGAAATGATTGAACAAAGAGATGTTTATTATTTTGGACTGAAACAATCCCTCATTTATTTAAAGAAAAAGAAGGAATCAGAAGAAAATGAATTATCTTCCAACTCCTGGTAATCACCAGGTTTCTTTGATAATTATTCCATGGGTCCATAAAAAGTATGGTACATTTTATCAACAGAAAAACACATCTCCATGTGCAGAGTACCTTTTAACATCTGCTCTATCTCTGCTGAAACAGACAGACTTGTTTCTGCTCTGCACCAGACAACTGTGTTAAATGCCAATGCAGACACCTTTATTAACTGCTTAGCCACAATATGGGTATGTTTCAATATTAATTTTAGCATAAGTCATCACAGCCAGACTATACCCAGATTTTCTAGAATATCTCTGTAAAATAGCTGCAAAGAGCTAAAACTTTCCCCGTGGCTCTCATCATGTAACATTACAATTAATACCAGATCCGTTTCTTCAGCCTGAATATACAAAATGTGTTCCTTTCCGCTCCTCATTCAAAACCCAACAGTCTATCTCCTCTTTCTGTGTTTATTGATTGGTCCTCACTTCTTTACTAGTGTATCAACCATAAGTTATTCAACCTGGTTATTGATCGGACCTCCCTCATCTGTTACATCCTTAATTCTGAGAAGCCAACTTCCATCTCTAGTAAATCCAGGACATTGCTCTCAAATTTATAAATTTTCAAGTCAGCCTGGCCAGGCTTTCTCTCTCATTAATCATAAATGTGGAGAGTGTCTTTTTTTAACATAACTTTTTGTGATGGTTCATATACCATGTCTTTAGTGTTCCTAAAACAAAAGGTTCTCTTCCTATGATCAGAGCACTAAGTCTTTACCAAACTATGTCAATGTTATATTCTGTATTTTTTAAAATTTCTAATTAAATTATGTTTAAAATGCAACTACTGATTCAGGTGTATTTCCTGTCCTCATTTTAATAAATCTGTGGTTCTTAATTTTTATGTGGAAAGCAATTACTTACTGGTTCAAGACAGGTGTATATGCTATTTTATCTTCATCTATGATGGTGACCATCAAAGTAATGAGCTGTGCCCAGAAATCCAAATTCTTTGTTGTTGGTCCCTGTTCTTCTTTAGGAACCTCTTGTTTCTTACCCTGTTAAAACAAGATTGAATATATTTTATAGTGGAGAAGCTAGAGAAAACATACAGATTATTAGTTGGTTAGAAATAATTATGAATCTTCAGAAATTTTGGACAAAGTTTGTCTATTCAACTTAAGTTGCATGACAGACTGCACCTGGCTGTAGACACATATCAAAAGACAGACAGTGCAGACAGCCAGGTCAGCAAAGAAGATCAATAGAGACTTGACTTTTAGTGCATGTCCACACTTTAATGAAATACGTTCTAAAATTCTTTATTGTGCTGAAACTGAACAGAGGTTAAATTACCTGCTGAGGCAGAACTTTGATACCCTTCACAATAAACACTAAACAAACCAATGACAAGGAATGTTTCTTGCTTTGTTTTGGGTTATACGCTGAAGTTATTTGGCCTAGAAACTGCTATGCTGTTTACTCTGAAGAAGTGGTTATGTTTCCTCTGAATGAAGAAGTGGTTAAGTTTCCCTTTATTTTTAATAGCTAATTTAGAAAAAGGTTATTGCTCAAAGTATTCTGCACAGAGATTTTCCAGGGGCTCATAGACGGACTGGCAGAAGAATAAAGTGTGCATTTACGAGAGGCAGAGGAAAACACCACAAAATAGGAGAAGAACAAAAAATCCCTGGACTCATAAAAATACTAGAAAAAGGTACATAGTAATAACCAAATGAGACACTTGTGAAGGTATTGCCCTGCCAAGGCTTTTACAGCTGTGTTTGTTGATTCATTTTTTATCTAGAGAAATGGGATTTTTGTATACTCCTTGCAAACAAGGAAGACAGCAAGCAGTTTCACATCCAAAGCAGGGAACCTGAGATTTTTGTAATAATCACAAGGAAGGACATGACACATTGATATATCAGATTAATTACCAATATGACTCTCCAGTCTTAATTAAAAGTTGTTAAGCAGTGGGTTTTATTCCTTTTAACTAAGGCCCACATTTTGCACCTTTTTATATAGTTCTAAGTATGCACTAATATTCATTACTTCAAGAATTTCATAATTTTAAGTCTAAAATTTACAGCTAGATTTTGTCTCTACAAAATTTGACTTATGAATTCTTAGTCCACAGTTTCCAAGACAAAGATATTTTTCAGTTCTTTGCTTGACAGAAGAATTGGACTCCTTATCAATATCCAATAAATAACTTCACTGCAGAGAGCCAGATATGAAAAGAAATATTTTTATCTCCGTATGGACATAGACATACACACAATTTCTGCAGATACTATGAGTCTTTTACACAGCTGTCAGAGATAGAAAGGGATCTTTTCAACTCAATTTGTAAATCAGGGAAAATAAACATGCCTATTATCTTGCAAGTTTTAACAGATATTCCCTGTACTTCTCATTTGTAGTCCAAATATGACCACTTCGGTGGCCCTTCTATCTTTCTGAACAGATATTACATTATATTAGTATCATACTGAATTAATTAAATCTTATCTTAACCTTAATTAACTCTTATCTATTAGCAGCATTTAAAATGGCAAAAAGGGAATTTCAACAATGCTTAATTGAAACTGTTTTTGTGGTCACTGTGGAATATTTCAGAAAAGTATCATTAATCATGCTGTTACATACTCAGCTGATTTACAGATGCTACAGGTTTAGTGTCTAAAGCAACTGAAATCAAGGTAAGGCTCAGACTGTGTGACTACTATCACCAGCAATTCAAAGCAACACATGCAAACAAGTGTTCTTCCAAACAGAAATGAGTACGAGCATTTATGTCACTCACGAGGGCTTTCCCTGATGGACATTATACTTTAGTTAAAAGACCTTGTTTCTCTGTCAAGGATTTATTTCTAATATATCATTTTTTCCTCAGAAGCTAGTGCATGTTTAACCGAAACCAACTGGAAGGCAGTTGTAGGAGGCAAAGCCAGTCCACATGTAGTCCAGCATCTTACCCAAGAAGTCTATTTCACAGAAAAAGCCTGCAATGGCACGTAGCTGGGACAGCTGCTCATGACTGCGAATGGGAAATTCTGTTCTTTAATATAGATAGCAACAAGTAATTAATTTACAAAATAATAGTTACACAAGGAGGTGCTTTCTACAAAAATTCTCTGAGACAGAAATCTTTTAAAAACCAAGGTGATCTTTTCAAAATCCCCAGAGAAGGTATTTTTTAAGTAGTCTCACATTAGCAGATGTAGTTTCGTGCTCTGAAATGAGTGTATACTCTGTCCATGTTCAGCTGTAATTGCCATTCTTTATCCTAAACTCTAACTAATGGGCTAGGAATGCTCAGAATCATCCAAGTGTTTTTTACATTAACTGTTAATATTGCTGGCATTATTTGTTTTATGTGGTTTCTGGTAACAGATGCCTTCAAGAAGCATTACAGTAAGGTAAAACACAATGTTGGAAGATTGATTAAATTGATTGATTACAATTACAAACTTGCAAAACTGCCAGAAGAAAGTTCCATCTTGGAATAAAAATTAATATGAAATGGCTATTTTTGTATAAAAAAAAAAATGTTGTGACACAATTTGTTTGACTTGAAAATGTTTCTATTAGCATAACTGACAGGCACAGTAAACTGCATAAAAGTCTAGAAAAAGTGAGCGGGAAGACAGCATCATACAATTATATTTTAACATTCTTTTGATGAAATTAAATACCCTCTAGAGTCATTGAAGTTTAATTTCTATACTGCTTTCCTGAAGTTTGCCTTTGTGACATGGATTCATCATCAGTGTGCTATAAGCAGTCAGTAAGAATGCCTTCTTACTACATTAAAAAAAAAATAAATCAAGCTCTCTGTGGGCTCAAGAGAAATTTATCTGCTCTAATTTTCTAACTGGGATAATAGGTCATGTCTCAAGTCTTTTGATTTGCTTCCATACCCAACCAGTTCTCAATAGTACGCATGCATGCAATTACATGTTAGAGTGTAGTTAAAGTCTAGGCAGAAATTGTGAAAAGGCCTTTTAAAATGCCAAGATTAGCTAAGTTTGTACATATGCAAAGTATATGCTTACAACAATTTACACACAAAAAAATTCTAGAGAATAAACATGGTCAACTAAACGGTCTATATTAAGTGGATAAAGCTTATCTTGATAATAGCGACTTTCTTTTTTTCACTAAAGTGATAACCAGTAGAAAGAAACTGCCAGCGTGAAAACACAAACTAAACACCCAATATACCTAATTAGTGCCACATGGGTACAAATATGTGACAGGACATATAAGTCACTCAATACTTCTGATCACTATATAAGATAATACTGATAATGAGATCAAAAAAAACCCCAAACCAGCTGAAAAAGTCAAGAGGAACATAAATTCTTAATATATCAAGACGACAAAATCACTAGGTAACAGATACTGTTCATAGAAACATAGAATCATAGAATCATAGAATGGTATGAGTTGGAAGGGACCCCAAGGATCACAGAGCTCCAACCCCCCTGCCACAGGCAGGCCCACCAACCCCAGGCCTGGATCTACACTAGGTTGCCCAGGGCCCCATCCAACCTGGCCTTGAACACCTCCAGGGACGGGGCATCCACTACCTCTCTGGGCAGCCTGTTCCAGCCCCTCACCACTCTTTCTGTAAAAAACTTCCCCCTAATATCTAATCTAAACCTTCCTTCCTTTAGTTTTAATCCATTCCCCCTTGTCCTGTCATTGTCCATCCTTTAAAAAGTTGAATCCCCTCCTGCTTATAAGCTCCCTTCAGGGACTGGAAGGCTGCAATGAGGTCCCCCCGCAGCCTTCTCTTCTCCAGACTGAACAAGCCCAGCTCCCTCAGCCTCTCTTTGTAGGGCAGGTGCTCCAGCCCTCTAATCATCTCCGTGGCCCTCCTCTGAACCCTCTCCAACAGTTCCACATCCTTCTTGTATTGGGGGCCCCAGATCTGGACACAGGACTCCAGATGGGGCCTCACGAGGGCAGAGTAGAGAGGGACAATCACCTCCCTGTCCCTGCTGACCACCCCTCTTCTAATGGAGCCCAGGATACCATTGGCCTTGCGAGCTGCAAGAGCACACTGCTGGCTCACGTTAAGTTTCTCATCCACCAGAATCCCCAAGTCCTTCTCAGCAGGGCTGCTCTCAAGAAGCTCTTCTCCCAGTCTGTATCTATGGCTGGGATTCTTCCGGCCCAAGTGCAACACCTGACACTTGGCAGTGTTGAACCTCATTAGGTTCACCCGGGCCCATCTCTCCAGCCTGTCAAGATCCCTCTGGATGGCTTCCTTTCCTTCTAGGGTGTCGACTTTTTAAAAGAGTATTTTTCTTGAGTTGCCTGTCTTTCATTTTTGGTGGATTCATAATTCACTGAACAAGCCAAAATCACAGATTGCTCTTAAGGTAATTGTACTTGAAAGCTCAATAACCAACTGGCCAAAGAGAGAACACTGATATTCCTAAAAAGTGTTTGCTGGCAAATCAAACAAACAATAAAACCAGGTGATGTGTCACCATCAAGACAAGAGAATACTGTTTTTTAAATATGCATGTTAATTGGACTTGTCTACTTGTTTTCAGGCTGACTCTATAATTGTAGGATGCCACACACCCTTTACCAAACAAAAATGTCAAGCAACAACATTGAAGTGACAAACTTAAATAATAAAATATTTTAGAAAAATGGACTACATTAAACAGGCATGAGGAGTAAGCATGATTGCTTAGGTACTAATTAATATAGAAGTTTGCCTGATTCTGCTTT
Organism: Porphyrio hochstetteri; assembly: GCA_020800305.1. Lineage (NCBI taxonomy): Eukaryota > Metazoa > Chordata > Aves > Gruiformes > Rallidae > Porphyrio > Porphyrio hochstetteri. Next base: position 5,316,810 of record CM036915.1, on the reverse strand, counting down.
TAAAAACCATATGTTCACATCATGTTTCTCCAAGGTGACACAGCTCAGGACTGCCTGAATGGGAAATTTTTGATCATTATCCTGCAGTTCACTGTGACTCATTTCCTATCACTCAAAAAAGTTTAGAAAGCTATCTGTTGCAATTATAGACATGTAATTAGATTTAGATTAGGAATGTATTGCTAAGGATCCAAATATTCCTTTAATTAAAATCTGATTGGTTTTGATCTCAGACAACACCCCTGATTTACACAGAAGCTGTGTCCAGTGAATTTACTCAGTAGACCATAAATCTGATCATTGGGCATTAAGTATTATGATGCATTCTTAAATTGTGTCTCTTTTTATTAATTCTTTGTCACAGGATATGCTGCCTTTCTGCTAATAGACAGTTCTAAGGAAATTCCTACAACAGTGATTAACACTAAAGACATGTGAAATCTTACTTGGAACACATGAAATAGGGTAAAATCCAATTAGCAGCCAGTGCCAACAATGACACTGGCTACACTTAGGTGACCCCACATCTGCTGGAAAAGAAAATCCCAAAGAGCACCATAGGATTAATGTAAATACACATAATAATTACATAATACATATAACAACATAAATAATGTAAATACAATTAGTTCCTCACTTTGTAGCAAGTGTACTAAACTGTTTTGGAGGAAAAAAATCAATTACTTTCAGAGAAAAGAAGTTCCAATTATTTTGTAGACTGCAGTAAGTCTGATGTGCTTGCCTGGACAAGCTGTCTGAATTTAGTTTTTGTCATTTTAGGAATCCAACTGAGAGATAACCTAATGTTTCTTGATGTATTTTGTTACATGATATTTTATATTATCGAAAGCATCATAATTCCTTTGGAAAGCCAGAGAACTCCAAACAACTTATAAGTAAAGTATCTTTAAAGAAAACTCATATTATTGACTTAAGATTTACAAACACAGGAAATACTTTGGATTCAATAGTTTTTTTAATGCAAGATCTATAATGGGTGATTTATACCTGTTTATCTTTTGCCACAGAATACATCCAAATTAGAAAGAGTAAGAGGAAGTTTTAATTTGTTAAGTATAAAAGTAAATCCTTTATTTGCAGAAAAGAAAAAAGAAGGCTAAAATGTTTTAGAAAAAAAAAGGGTAAATTGTTGACGAGCCCTCTGGAAAACTGACTGAGGGTGGAGAAAGCAATCTCAGGCACAGTGTGAAGCAGGATTAAAATCTACATCTGTATTACCCTGAGACAAATCTGTAAAGGCTGGTTTGAGGAACACAGGGATTTCAACTTCTCTCATAATTGATTTTCCAGTTTGTAGGATAAATGTCTGGTTTTATTTCACTTTTGTTTTTATTTTGTTATTCTGTGCAATCAATACACAACATCTGTAAGGGAGTGACATAAATCAAATCCTATGATTTCAGAAACTAATCTGCACAAAGTGTATGTCTGATGCAAGTCCCAAGCTAAGAGCTTGAATATCATATTTTCTATATAAAGAATATAAAGAATGGAAGCTGAATGGAACCCAAGGCAGTAGCCCTGACTAGTGTGAGGCTACAGAATCCAGTTTTATAGGTCAGTCTTAGATGATGAAATATTAGTTTTAATGATACTTCTGCATTTTTAAACTGGGCAGTTAATATTATTTAATATCAGCCAAGACCACTGCATGTCCCCCACGCTTTGTCTCCTGCACATTACACTGAGACCTCGAGTTCACCATTACCAAATGAGAGACATCTTAAGGTTATGATAAATATTCCCATGAAAACATCAGTGCAGTGATAAAGCAGCAAAGAGAGCAAAGCAGCCATGAAGAATTATGAGAACAGAACAAACAACAAAGAACACCCTTATTCCACTTCCTTTCGGGTGATCATATTTTGAATGTTGTGTATGAATTTGGCCTCTCTGCTTCTCTTCATCCTGAAAATAATATAGCAAAGCTGGAAAATGCTCAGAAAAGGACAACAAGGTTTATGAAAGATACAGAATGAGTATTAAATTAATGGAACATGAACTAAAGTTTATATGATTTATAAAGCTTATCCTTATCTGGAAGTTTCTCAAGATGTCTGCTTTGCTCACAGAGACAGGATGCTGAGCCAGATCAATCTTATGTCTGATGTGGCATGGCCAGTCTCATGCTCTTAATCTCTTGGCCACAGTGTGATCAGAAACATGAGGTGAAACAGGGAGGACAGAGGAAATAGAAGTCTGTTTACAATACGGATAAATACACACACGGTAACGTTAATCTAGACAGAATGCAGGCTGAAGTACTTTGGCCTCAGCTTAAGCATGTAATCAGGTTGCCAGATGGTTTTGCATACCTGAATTGATGTCTGTCCTATGATTGCTGCACTACTAATTACACCATAATCATCAATCTAGAGCAAGTATGTCACAAACAGATGCAGAATTCTGTGTGTGCACATTCCTCAGAATTTCCAGTGTTTCACTTGACTCCAACTCAACGTTTACTGATAATCAGTTTGGAGCTGTATTGCAGAAGGTCAGGTTTCAATGTGCAATTGCTTTTGCCAGTATTCAGACATGAATTGGACTTGAAACAATTGCATAAAGATGTTCAAGTTTTCATGCCCTCATAGCTACAGGACTCAATAACACAGGAGTCTGAATACTGTGCATTCCACTCAAGCTTATACTGTTTTCTGGGAATGAATATTAGTATAGCCTAGTCACACAGTATAAATAATAATTATCAATAAATAACCAAAACAAACTGTTTGTGAAGTGCTATAGTCTGAACTACTTTTAGAACCACCAGTGTATTCACAATTAAAGAGGCTGTGGACTATGAATTATCACTGTGATAACATATAGACCTGAATAACAGGCAAAGGTCTCCAAAATCAAGTGGAATTTCACTACTATACTGCTGAGCAGGTGTCCAATACAGAGTACCCCACTGGTGGGGGTTTTTTTGAAGTATACTGATGCTATCAGTCATGCAATGATTCTTACAGATCAAGAACTCCCCAAAGAACAGGGAGAGTTTGATTTGCAATTTATTGGCTTCACTTGGTGGAGAAGACTGCAAAAAGAATTATTGAAGGGACTTCAGTCACTTCATTGTGAGTGGCAGGTGACATTTAAAAATTTTCTTCTTAAGAAAACAGAAATAGACATATTTGGAAATTGAGGCAGAAAGTTGTCAAAGTGTTTCCTAAGCTACTTTTTCAAGGTATTATTTTTTCAACATAAAGCAGCTAGCTCTTCACTCGGATAAGTGTTAATTGAAAAGAGAAAATGCTACATCTGCTGCATAAGGATTTAAGTAGTTCCTCATCCGAGTGCTTTGTCTGAAATAATGAGGACAGTAATATACGTGTCAGTAACACTGTCAAGATCTCATGTTTCACTATCTGCAGTACTCATTTCCTTTTTGTCATCAGTTGTTCTTTGTATTCTGGTACAAAACTGTAGTACAACATTTTTGCATACTGTTAGCATTTACCATGCTTCACCCCAGGAAATACTTCTGTTGCCTCAGGGGTGATATTTTGCTATGAGATATTTTGCTTTATAACAGTGATTGTCTCTCTGACATGAAGGTAGAGAGTAATAAAAATAAGAAACAGGGATTGCTGATCATATTTTGTGATTGACTTGTTGTTCTTATAGTGATACACATCCCGAACTCCATCTTGAGCATCCTCATTTTCACCATTCACTGTTCTATTTTCACTTCTAAATCAAATTACATTCTAGAATCCAGGCATCTTTGAGAATTTTAGGTCATAGACAAAAGCAAATGCAGAAGGCGGTTTACATGAGTTACACTCAGACGTTCCATAGATAACATGTAGGAACCTACCACTTCTGGCCAGATGGAAATACTACTGTAAGTAGATTGTCTAGGTTCTACTTTTTCATAACATCATCCACAGTATGATTCAGGCAAGAAACAAAACATGGTAAGACCCTAAGCTTGCAGAACTGCCAGTCTTTCCCCGAGTGAGAGCAGGTGGTGACCTACATATGAACCATTTCTTGTTGCTTTGGGGGTTCATCGATTTCAGTTCTCACTGTTCACAGCTCAAATCTCAGCTGGGCAGCTGAGACATGAACCTCCTGTGCTGCACCACTGTGCTAGAGTGAACTCCTGCCGTGGTTTTCCCTGTGGTTTTACATTCTCTACAACCCAGAAAGGCTGTAATATCCCTTCATTTTTAAATCATCTGCTAAAATAGACAGGCTATAAGATTTTATGAATTCATAGCAAAAATTAGTGAACATCTTTAAATACAGAGAAGTTTTTACAGGTAACACTTTGCAGAAGTAAGATTACTTCATTTGTACAATACCCAGTGTAGCAACAGCTCGTATTATATTTAACAGACAAGATCAAACTGCTGCAGAGGAAATATTATCAAGAGAACAGTTTATAGGGTACATAGAGGTGATGTCTGAAACTGTTCCTTCAACTAATTTCTACTCAGCTTGAAATATAATCTGTACCTGAGTGCAAAATGTGGGATACCTATGCATGCTGGTGAGAAATTCTTATGTTTGAAGCTTAGGAGCTAGAGATATTTGCCTTACCTGATCTACTAACTGGGAGTAGAGATCATAGCAATTGTCAAAGATGTATTTATAAGTTGAGTCCAGGCAGGCTCTTACACAGTCTTTCACCACGGTACTGGCTCGAGGTGGGCTCTGCAATTCAAGGACCTAATAAAATATTTCATAAATGGTAGAATGTCAGAATAAAACTGAACAAAAAAAAATGCCAAGCATTACAAATGAGTGTAGTTCCATAATAAAAGATTAAAAATGTTTAAATATAACAATAATAACAATATTTAAAATCATGTTTACTTAAGGGGATTTTAGTTTAAAGGTGCATTAAAACACATACTTAAATTAAGCAAGTAATTGTATTACTAAGTTTTACTTGAACAAAATTATTCATGTGATGGAAGAGGCATACATGCCTAAGTGTTTACATCTTTCCTAAAAAAACCCCAAATGTAATGGTTTTTCCATTGCTTAGGAAATAATTAAACTATAGAATTACGTGCTTTCCTCTGAACAAGAATATCAGCCAAATAGCTCTTCAGTTTTTAAAGCAAAGTGTGCAGCTTTTTAGTATACTCTAGGATACATTACTTTGAATTTCAACTTAATGGATTATTTTAATTTTCTTCATTTAGTGACTCCAACATAGTGAAATCACATGCAGCTGTGACAAACTGCTTTGTGTTTTGCTATTGTCATCCTGTAATATCAAGGTGTACCATGCCTTTCTAAACGCAGTTCAGAATTGGACCACATAGATATTAACACCTGGAGTGACTAATCAAATATATTATGATACTAACTAGGAAAACATTCTAGATGGCATGTGTTTAAACTAATTTTTTAATTAGTAGATCTTTCATTTCCTTCAGAAGACATGAAAATCATTGCTAGAAAATGAAATGATTGCTTGTTTTTTAAAGAAAATGGCTTTTACCACATTGTTAATATAAAATATGAATAAGATTATTTCAGTGATTTCAAGTGAGAGATTTAATTTAAAACTGAAGTAGATTAATTGATTACAAGTATTAAGTACAATGATTTTCCTGGAAAATAAAAAGCAAAAGCTTTTTTTTTTTTTTTAAGAGTTATTGGGCAAATAAAGGATGATACCTTCATTCGAAAAAAAGTAATGCTGGTAAGGAGGTCCACAGTTGATTTCAGATCTTGGAGTCTTTCAGAATTACTGGCAGGAAAATTATCCTGTAAATCAGGAAGAGAGAAATCATGCAAAACTAGAGTTACAGGTAAAATGCTTGAACTACTAGGAAAAAAAACCCCATCTCTAGGTTGGAAGGATTAGAAATGTTCAGATGTAACCTGAATTCTGCCTGCGAGGAAGTCAGTGAAGAGTATCCCTTTGACACAAACAGGAACATCTTTGATAATGCTCCTGTAGTTGTAATATGAATGATTTATAATATAATGATATTTTCAAAACATTAATGGACTAAAAAATACTACAGAAAAACTAGAAAAGGTTGCTAATTAAAATCATTTGTGTGTTATCCATGGCACACTTGGGGGTTCACTTGGGGGTATAAAAGTAGTAATGAAGAAACCATATATGAAAAGTTTGATATGATCTCTAGGTTAACCGGAAGATTGATGGGAATTAGTGTTATTTAAATGGCTTCATATTAATGAAACATCAGCTAAATATCCTAATGCTCCAATATTATCTGGATAACATTCTTCAAAATTAAGAGACTGTAGGATGAACATATCCACTGCATGAACGACATGTACTTAAAAACTGAATACGCGCAACTTCTACTACATCTGTCTCAGGTTTCTTTTAAATATTCCATTTCCTCCTCCAGCTTTGGAAAGCAGGCCAGATACACAGAGGAATCCCTGAGATGGAGGCTGCCATTCCTAGTAGGTGAAAGGAGAGCTGTAGTTGATGGTGCTCTAATTTTTCATGTATCACACAAAAGTTTCATGATCCAGTGGAATGGAAAAGGAGAAGAAGTTCAGAACAGTATGAGCTGCTGAGGAGCAGGGCTCTGAAGCGGGAGACTCCGTCGAGGGACCCCCTTTCTGCGAGCAACAACCCCCGGACATAGATCCGCGAGGGCAACTAACAAAAAGCACCTAAGATCAAAAGGAGAGAGGCAGAGGTGCACCCATCAGTGGCCATCAGCACCCATTAACAGCCATTGTTCGTCCCCTGCACTGCCCGGAGCGGTGACTCATCGGGGGCGGAGCTAAGGGCGACAGGAATTATCCCTCTCCATACAAGAGAGGCCTCTGGGAGCGCGGCGACCAGGACGGGCAAACAGGGCGTGGCGCGTCAGAAGGGCGTGGCGCGGCAGTTAGCGAGGCAGTTCGCGCAGGCAGAGCAAGCAGGCCGAGCAAGCCTCCCCTCCTAGTTTGCTGAGGGGGTATACTCAGAGGACCGGCTCGCAGAGTACAAAAGGGCGAGCTGAGGGTTCCCCGTCTGCTGTGTGCTCAGCTAACCATGGTCTCCACCAGGCGCAGAGGTTCCCCCTGCAAATCTCGGGCAACCCCGATGGAGGGCCTGCCTAGGGATGCTGCGGTCCAGGTCTCAGGCTGCAGGGAATGCCAGAGCCTGCAGTTGCCTGGGATAAGAGGCAAACACCTAGCCTGTCTGAGGTGTGAGCAGGTCGATGACCTGCTTGCTTTGGTGGTACAACTAAAGGAAGAGGTTGAAAGACTACGGCTGATCAGGGACTGCGAGCGAGAGATTGACTGGTGGAGTAGCTCCCTGGCGTCCCAAAAGGAAGACAGTCGGGATGACACCTCACACCTGAAGACGGTCCCCCCTCACTGCCCGTGCCAGGTTAATGGGAGTGACCCAAACCCCGAGGAGGCCTGGAAGACAGTCCCGACTCGGCGTCGTAGGCACTCCCCCTGCCTACCTACCCCACCCCCTCAGGTGTCCCTGAGCAACAGGTTTGGGGCCCTGACAGTTGAGGAGGAGGTACCTGAGGAGATGAACGGAGCCCCTCTGCCTCAGAGAAAGCGGAGGCCTAGAGTGAGGCGGTCATCTGCACGCCTTGAGACTGCCTCTGTTAGGCAAGAGAGGAAGGTAGTCGTAGTAGGAGATTCCCTTCTCAGAGGGACAGAAGGGCCTATATGTAGGCCAGACCCTACACGCAGGGAGGTGTGTTGCCTCCCTGGAGCCCGGGTCAGGGATATTACCAGAAGGCTACCAGGCCTGGTAAGATCCACTGACTATTATCCCTTACTGATAGTTCAAGCAGGCAGGGACGCAATCACAAAGTGTAGCCTGCAAGCTGTCAAAAGGGAATTCCGGGACCTGGGGCGCTCTGTTGAGGGGGGGGGAGCCCAAATAATATTCTGCTCTATCCCCACTTGTGGGAGGAGGGGCTCAGAGCAGGACAGGATAACCCACGAGTTGAATGTGTGGTTAAAAGGCTGGTGCCGGCGCAAGAACTTTGGATTCTTTAACCAAGGGATGGTGTACTCTGCTCCTGGCATGAGTACTGCTAATGGGGCTCACCTGTCCTATAAAGGAAAGCAGATCCTCGCCCAGGAGATAGCAGGGCTCATCGATCGTGCTTTAAACTAGTTAGGAAGGGGGAAGGGGATATTAAGGCGGCTGCCAGGGTTAGGCTTCGGGAGGCACAACGGGAGTTGACGGTGGGAAGAGGTAAATACCAACAGCACAGTCGTGGACTTGGGGACGTTTTTCCACGTGAGAGTAGGGAAAATTCTGTGGACTGCCCTGAGTACTCCTCCGTGGAGCCACTTTTGCCAGTCCCCTGTCAGAAATCTCGCTGTGGGCCGTTGAGGATACCTACATCTGCTTCACCACTGAACTGTCTTTACACAAATGCACGTAGCATGGGGAACAAACAAGAAGAACTAGAGATCTTTGTGCGGTCGCAGGGCCATGATCTCATCGCAATCACAGAGACGTGGTGGGACAACCTGGACGACTGGCACACTGTCATGGATGGCTATGTGCTTTTTAGGAAAGACAGGCTAGGGAAGTGAGGTGGAGGAGTTGCTCTTTATGTGAGAGAGCACCTAGAATGTGTTGAGCTCCACCTGGGGAAGGATGAACCTTCTGTCGAGTGTTTGTGGGTTAAAATCAAGGGGCAAACCGGTATGGGGGACATTGTTGTGGGAGTGTGCTATAGGCCCCCTGATCAAGAGGAGCAGGTAGATAACGCATTCCATAAACAGTTAGAAGTAGCCTCAAGTTCCCGGGCACTGATCCTTATGGGGGACTTCAACTACCCAGATATTTGCTGGGCAAGCAATACGGCCAGTCGTATGCAGTCCAGACAATTTCTGCAGTGTGTTGAAGACAATTTCCTGCTACAGATGGTGCAGGAGCCCACAAGGGGAGGGCGGCTGCTGGACCTTGTTTTCACTAACAAGGATGGACTTGTTAGGGAAGTGAAGGTCGGGGGCAGCTTAGGGCAAAGCGACCATGAAATGGTTCAGTTCATGATCCTGGGTGGAAGAAGCAAGCCAAAAAGTAGGATAGCTACCCTGAATTTTGGTAGAGCTAACTTTGATCTCCTCCGCCACTTAATGGGGGCTATCCCGTGGGCTACGCTGTTTGAAGGAATGGGAGCCTGCGAGAGCTGGCTAGCATTCAAACAGCACTTCTTCCAAGCACAGGAACGATGCATCCCTTTGAGGAGGAAATGGGGAAAGAGAGGCAGAAGACCTGCATGGATGAACAGGGAGCTATTGAGCAAACTCAAAGAGAAGCAGAAGATCTATGAATCGTGGAAAAAGGGTCTGAGCACCTGGGAAGAATACAGGAATGTGGTCAGGGCCTGTAGGGATGCAACTAGGAAGGCTAAAGCCCTCTTGGAAATTAAGCTGGCAAGGGACATAAAGGATAATAAAAAGGGGTTTTTTAGGCACGTGAACAGTAAGAGGATGTCCAGGGATAATGTAGGTCCCTTGCTGAATAAGGAGGGTGTCCTGGTTACGGGGGATGCTGAGAAAGTGGAGATATTGAATGCCGCCTTTGCTTCGGTCTTCACTTCAAAGGCCCCCCGGGACCCACAGACACTGGATGAGAGTAGGACTGATTGGGAAATGAAGAATTTCCCTCTGGTTCAAGTAGGGGAGGTCCAGGAGCGGCTCAAAGGGATTAATGCACACAAATCCATGGGCCCAGATGGGTTACATCCACGTGTGCTGAGGGAGCTGGCGGAGGTGATTGCTGAGCCGCTCTCTATCATCTTCGACAGGTCTTGGAGGACAGGAGAAGTGCCTGAAGACTGGAGGATAGCCAATGTCACTCCAGTCTTTAAAAACGGCAAGAAGGAGGAACCTAGTAACTATAGGCCAGTCAGCCTCACCTCTGCCCCTGGAAAGGTAATGGAACAGCTTGTTCTGGATGCCATCTCCAAGCAATTGGAAGAGAAGAAGGTCATGAGGAGTAGTCAGCATGGATTCACTAAGGGGAAATCGTGCTCGACCAACCTCATAGCCTTCTACGATCTCATGACAGGCTGGGTGGATGGAGGGAGAGCAGTGGATGTCATCTACCTTGACTTCAGCAAGGCCTTTGATACTGTCTCCCATGACATCCTGATAGCAAAGCTGAGAAAGCATGGGATAGATGAGTGGACAGTGAGGTGGGCTGAGAATTGGCTGTCGGACCGAACCCAGAGGGTTGTGATTCGTGGAGTAGAATCTGACTGGAGGCCTGTTACCAGCGGTGTTCCCCAGGGCTCAGTGTTGGGTCCAGTCCTGTTTAATATCTTCATTGACGATCTTGATGAGGGAATAACATCCACCCTCAGCAAGTACGCTGATGATACAAAGCTGGGAGGGGTGGCTGACACGCAGGAGCACTGCGCTGCCATCCAGAGAGACCTGGACAGGCTGGAGAGCTGGGCAGGGAGAAACCAGATGAAGTTCAACAAAAGCAAGTGTAAAGTCTTGCACCTGGGAAGGAACAACTGTTTGTATCAGTACAGGCTGGGGGATGACCTGCTGGAGAAGAGCTCAGTGGAGAAGGACCTGGGGGTCCTGGTAGATGACAGGTTGGCCATGAGCCAGCAGTGTGCCTCGGTGGCCAAGAGAGCCAATGGGATCCTGGGATGCATCAGGAGGAGTGTAGCCAGCAGGTCAAAGGAGGTGATCCTCCCTCTCTACTCTGCCCTGGTCAGGCCCCACCTGGAGTATTGTGTCCAGTTCTGGGCTCCTTGGTATAAAAAGGACAGGGATCTCCTGGAAAGAGTCCAAAGAAGGGCTACGAGGATGATTAAGGGCCTAGAGCATCTCCCCTATGAGGAAAGGCTGAGTAAGCTGGGACTGTTCAGCCTTGAGAAGAGAAGACTAAGGGGGGACCTAATCAAAGTTTATAATTATCTGAAGCAGGGGATGCAGGGGGAGTCAGCCAGCCCCTTTTCAGTGTCTGTGGGGATAGGACAAGGGGCAATGGCTGCAAGTTGGAGCATAGGAAGTTCCGCACCAACATGCGGAAGAACTTTTTCACAGTGAGGGTGACTGAGCACTGGAATAGGCTGCCCAGGGAGGTGGTGGAGTCTCCTTCACTGGAGATATTCAAGACCCGCCTGGACGCCTATCTGAGCAATATGAGCTGGGGAGCTGCTTTGGCAGGGGGGTTGGACCCGATGATCTCTCGAGGTCCCTTCCAACCCCTACAATTCTGTGATTCTGTGATAACTGGCAAGTATTCAGTGCATGCTTATTTCCTGAAAGGCTAGGTTTGGAGCATACTGCAGTGGAAAAAGCTTCCATGAGTCAGAAATGGAACTGGAATTACTATCATGTAGAAAAATGAGAAGTCAAGTCTCTTTCAGCAGTCTTAGGATCATAGAATCACAGAATTGTAGGGGTTGGAAGGGACCTCAGGAGATCATTGAGTCCAACCCCAATACTTAGCATGGAAGTTCTAGTAACAGGAAACTGAAATTTGCCACACGTGAGTCAGTGAAGATAATCCCCAAATGAATTAATATAATCAAATTATGGATTAATTTAATGAAGGTTGATGTATCCTACTCTTTCCTGAACATCTGCTCATCCCTCGACCCGTTCTTAGCTCCTGGAAACAAGGGTAACTTTTTTTCAAACTAGAAAAAACCATTGTTGTTAAACTGCTTGAAGTCTGTAGATTTTTCTTCCAAAGGATTTAGGGTCTCATGTCAGCACCCAATATTTTCAGTTTCTATGCTACAGGAGGGATTAATCTCTAAACTTTAAGCAGATAAAATGCACAGGGATATTTACAGACAAAAAAATTCACTTTTTCTCTACATAGAATATGGTGCACATACCCTGTATTTAGATAAATCAATCCTCAGAGAATTGTGCAATTGATCCAGCAGTTTTATGAACTTTTCCCTCTGTGAAAATAAAACAAGAATATGTTGCATAAGAACTTGCAGTTTCCTGTAACTGGTGGGTTTTTAGAAAGCTGCTTTCCACTCTTATCAAATAAGTAGACTGTTTTATATGGTTTCATATAAAAGCAGTGGCCTGAGATACCCCTCTTTCAAGTGATCTTTCATCACTTTATATTCCATTTCTATCCTATGATTTACCTGGTATGCATTCAACACTGTGCAGCTGTGCAATACAATACTGAGGTGATATATTTCCTATGCAGCATTTCCTTAATCACTGATGCATTGTTAAATAATTCAAAATATCTAGAAATAGAAAAGCATTGCCTGATGTTGCTAACCAAAAATGCAATAACAGCATTGATTCAGCATAAAGTGTATAGTTTTAAGCTATGTTAGCAAGACATATTAAAACAGATAAGCTTGCTAAATTTTTATATTTGCCTTGTAATTGCTAATGCTTTTGAAGAAAGCACTTCCCCCTTTCTGTTTAACATGTAAAAAACTAATATGTAGAAGTATGATTAAAATTCTACTTCAGAAACAATGGCTTTTATAAGAATAAGTGATACTATGCAGTTGTAATTTTCCCGTTCAAATGTGGAGATTAACTTGTTATCTTGATAAATGGAGATGCAATGAAAACATTTTGCTGTGACATACCCAGCTGAGTTGTGCCATTCTCAAGTAATACTAATGAGAGCTTCTAATTACTGATCTTCATGTTAGAACATATTCCACAGTCCACTGCACAAAATTGTGCAGAACTCCTTGCCAGCCAATGTGAGAGCAGCAGGCTTGTGGAAAGAGTGAGGTCTGATAGCTCTCAGAATGCATGGCTGTAGCCACAACACCCCTGAAACATGATCGGCACTGGTATGAAGATGGAGTTCTTTATGTGCTTTCTCTCATCAGTGGTGCACTACCCTATACCAAAGGCCATAAATTTGGCACAGTTCCCTTAAGGGATCAATCAAAAGGGAACTTTTTTGTCATGTTAAAAATCTATACTGAAATATTCAGTCAGCCAAATCCTTCCCAGCTGTAGCCTGAGGACTTGAATTTGAGATGCTCTTTTTGATGAATGATGTGGAGCTACACACTAACAACTGCCTTTTGACCCAAAAGAGAAAAATAATCTAATATTTTGCCTATAAGTCAATTGTTTGAAAAAAGAGCTCCAAATCTCTATTATCAATGCTTAGTACAGCCTTACCATCCATCTGTTCAACTATGAATTGGATTGGAATTTGCGTCAAAGGTAAACTGGCATTAATAGCAAAGAGAGTTTAATCTCCATCCAATCTGGGGATGAAAGTAGTTCCGATCTTTCAAAAAAAAGGGAAAAAAAAGGAAAACCTAGCAAAAACATTCTAAATTTCAACAGCTGGATCAAACTCAAAAGTCTAATAGAGTTTGAAGATTGAAAGAACAATGTCAATATTCCTCTTCCAAAGCAAACTTCTAGTAGCAGATGATAAAGTTCCAGTTCAAGAACATACAGTCTCCAAACTAAAGACCCAGCCTTGGGTACATGAGCGAGTAGTTTCACCAGACTTAACATTTAAAAGAATAATAAATTGATATTTAGGGTAAATATTTCTCAAAGAAAGTTAGTGAATGAACCTAAAAATAATGACTTCATGGATTAATTTTTTTTTAAAGACTTTTGACATCCCTTAAATTTGAAACGATATTAATCCTAGTAATACTTTAGGTATGTTTAGAACTAACCTTTGGCTATTTACCTCTGTAAACCATGGCTTAAGATCTTAAAAACACTCAGGATTCAGCAATAATAAGAAAAAATTGGTATTATTACTACACAAAATAAAATGTAAAACTAAATGTTAGTTTCAACTATTTGAAAAAAATTATGAATGAATGCTGTACACTGTTTGCTACAAATGAAAATTTGTTTTAGCATCCAGAGAAAATTTTCTTTACAAAACTAAACTTTTACACTTTTTTTTTCAGGCATGAATTGAATTACTTTACTGAAAAGTCAGATAATCGTGTTTCCAAATTCTGATGGGAAGACAGAAGCAAAACCAGAATTAAGTCTTTCTTGGTTTACTAGTGCAAATGTATAATTTCATAACATTCTCTTGAAAGTTTGAAATTCATAATATTTCTATTATTTTATTACTGGAGAAGAGCATTAGTACTTCAAACAGCTATAATTAGTATTTAATAATTTTAAATTATGTTTAATATTTTATTTCATATCAATAAATGGTATTTCAGAAAACATTTTCATAGCTACTGTTAAATGAAAAATAGCTTTGATAATAACCAAATAACAGCCACAAAAAGAAAAAAAAACAGGAATGAAAGCATTTTTTAGCATCAAAAATGTGTTTAATCTCTATCATGTGCAATAGTAGAGATGAAAGAAATCTCTTTGAACAATTGTTCTCCTTTCCTGCTCTCATCTCCCCAGTAAGGGTAGGTGAAAAAATCAGAATATAAAGTGGGAGTATCTTTATTTTTATCATGCTCAAAGACTAGGAAGTCTGCACTGTGAGATGCTTATCCGCAAAAAGTTAGTAACAACAAAAATGTAGCACCACATCCCGAGATGCTGGTGTTTCTCCTAAAGTTTCTGATACCTAATATGCAGGACTTGGACAGTGCACCATTATTTCAGCAAATACGAGTCCATCATTATAGGCTCTTGTGAGAAGAATGGTATTTGTGGCTAGATCCATCAGGTTAATGAGTTCACTGATGACACACAGCCCAAGAAAGCACTTGGAACTGATACTTAGTTTAGTGCAGTTAGCACTCTGCAAGTCCCAGTGCAGTAAATACTGATTGCTGAAGATTCTAATACTATATGTGTGTGTGCCAGTGCTTTCTACGCTATATACCTTGTATAACGTTATATAAGGGACTGAATGGTATGTGCTCTAGCTTTTATACTGATTGATTGTAAAGACTCAGGGTAAAAATTTCAAAAGCTAACAGCAGCTCTTACTCTTTAAAATGACCAACTTGGAAAAAAAAAAAGGAAAAAATGTTTTCATTTAGACTATGCAATCATATATTACAGAAATAAAGGGAAAAAAAGGGGACTTATATTCTATTTGAGAAAAAAAAAAAATTCTACTTACCCCAAAGTTAGTAGCTGCAAACCGATCCGAGGCCGACACATTAGTTGCTGCTGTAGTATGAGCATAGAAAGCATTTATATTGGCCAACAGTGTACTCATAACTGCTGGAACACCAGGGCACATATATTTAGAAGATAGACAGGAAAAGTGCCTACAATTCAAAAAAAACTGACAGTTATTAAGAATGACAAAGATTCTGCTGCACTCTCACCACAAACTCTTTTCTGCCCGAATGATGTAACTTTCAAGAAACCTCATGGGCAATTTTCTAGACATACATGAGGAAAATCCAGGTATGTCTGATTAATTGGCACTTGTTGCACATTGATATTTTCGGATTGAACACATCAGATGCACATTTGCTTCTTACTCTCTTTATCTGAATATAAAAATGATCTTCAAAGGAATTTTGAAAGTAAGAATTTGGACTGAGGGCTGATCACAGACAAAGTAACACTGGAAGTAGCTTTCGATTTTGTTTTAAATTCATTTGACTCCCTGGCTTGCTTCCTAGTTACCTTTCTGCTTCACTTTTCTTAAAGGAACTAAAATCCATTACTGGGCAAGCAAATAAAGGAAAACCACACCACTTACTTCCACCCAGGTCTCCATGTATTAAATCAGTCCTGATTTTTAAGCCATCTGCTTCATAGGCATCTAGAATTTGTTAGGTGAAATTCTAAGACTTGGATCAGTGAGAACATGATGCCAAGTCATTAAAAAAATAAAGGCAAACCTGTTGTCAAAATACAGTATTAGAAAGGGGAAGCCATATACAAGTACTTCAGACTGATTTTTTTAAAGTCAGAATTATTTTATCTATTCTCTTTGTATTTTAGAACACTAAAAATGCAAAAAAAATATGAATTAGAGTAGGTAATGTGTTTTGTTTTGTTAGTTCTTAAGGCTCAGAATCAGCCTTAGAATTGTTACAATTCAGTTAGAAATCAGTTAGAATTCTTGTCTATCTTTATTAAGATTCAGACAATGGAAAATTGAATCTTTAGAAATTAAAAGCCTAAAAAATCTTGGTGCACCAGACCAGCCAAAACCAGAGTTGCAATGTGGCAGAACTGTTTACTTGTTCACAATAGAAGATGCCTGTTTATAAGATAAGGAAACAAGATACACAAGGTGGACACAGGGTCTAACACAAGAGGAGGGTAAATATTGCAACACGTAAAATCTTAATTTCAAGATTTATAGTCAGGCAGGACTGAGGAAGAAAAAGTGGTAAGTCTAAATGTAAAGAGATAGAAAGAGAGTGAGAGGTTTTAGGCAGAGAAGATGATGGTGAAAATAAGCATACAGTCAAACAAAAGAGGAAGAAACCCCAGTCACTCTGGAGCATTCTGTATGTCTGAAGGTCCTGATTTGGCAGCATGCTCCTCCTAGCTGGAGTCTCTGGCTCCTCTCTACTGTTTCTCCTTGTGGGCATATGGCAGAGCAGTGTGTGGGGCCCTGAACCACCTGGGCCCTAATGCCTATCCAAGAAAAAAATTAAAACAAGGTAGAACAAAACTTGGTCCTGCTGAACTCAAGCCAAGTACCCTTACCTACTGTCACTGCCCAAGTAATCTTCCAACCGCACAATTTAAGATTATTTGCCTCATATGAGAAAAGCCACAAGGTGTCTTCTGCAAGTTCTTCTAACAAATTGACAGAACCTATTAAGTTTATCACATGCAATATGGGTTACGACTCTGTCCTGATAACCCTAATGAGTCTGCAAGCCATCTGGCTTCATCCTGCTTGCTAAAATAAGTCAGAGGAAACTTATTTTCTTGTAGGTCTCTGAAAACAGCAGCTGATAGCATGAATTATTAACAATTTCCCATAACCACGTGATGTCCTAGGAAACATTGCTAACTCTCACATATTTGAGAGTAATGTTGCATTGTCACATGCTCAAAACCAGGCCTGCTTGCTTCAACTTTGTTACTATGCAATTCCCTGACCCATATGCATTTCCTGTGGCTCTTCCAGTCTTTCTGCTAGTGTGAACTGGCAAAGAAGAAAGGCTAATTAATGTGCTGTACTCAGTAAGCAAATACTATCAATGAAAATTACTTTAATGGGTGATACGTGTTCTTTTTTGCAATGCAGACACATTAACTGAAGACTAGCAGGAAAAGAAGATGGCATAGTTAATGCCCATTAACCTGCTGGAATGAGAACAGTGTCTCTGATACAGAAGCATCAGGTTCCACCTAATGTGGTGACTCTTGTCAGTAAGAAGCAAAGATCATAATAGACATTTTAATGCACTTGACCACTACACAGTAAATCCAAGATGCTGATGTAATGTATAATTTCAATGTCTAGTCAAACACTGTTTCAATACGTGCTCTGTTTTTTGCCTTCTAAAGAGAAATAAATTATGTTGAAAGATGAATCAAGAGGCAGAAAATTGTTTTTTTCTTGGTAGCTTAATATATGTAGGTAAATAAACTTCCAGTACAATTCCTTCAAGACATTGAATTTACAGCATAGATCACCATCCATCACTGCAGTCATCAAAGGCCAGTTGGATCACTGACCTGTTCTTTTGCTTTTGTTAATCTGTTTTCTGTCATATCTATTTTATTTCCTATTCTCTCACACATACGTGCTTTGACTTCTGGTATTATACACATATGGCTGCTATCCATCATAAAAACCCCCACCAACAACCAAAAAAAAAACCTTCTTCTGACCCATAAAAGAATGGCTGTAATTGCCTTTAATTTCTTTTCTCAATACAGACTCCGTGGGGAGTGGAGGAACATAATAATTCTACGAAAGAAGAGTGGATTTTGGAATCTCTACAGTCAAGACTTTTCAAAGAGCAGACATTATTGCAACACAAGCAGGCTTTTTGTTGTGTCACAGGCTGATTTTCTACTCCATGCTGTCCCAACATCTGGTAACTTAAAAGCAGATTTCCTTGCTTAGGAACTAAGTAGTTGGAATCTGTATTTTGAGAGTAAGACACCCCTTCTAATTGGGCTTCCTATAAGAAAGAACTGTCTATATTTAGTCTTATAAAAATATGGTTGTCTGTCTCAATGTGTGCAAACTCACTTGAATTCATTGTCTTCATAAGTTTAATAGAAAAGATCTTACTGAATACAAACTCTCATATTTTATATAACAAGTGATTTTTTAAAATGCCAACAAATAGGAATTAAAACAATTACGTTCCGACAACAAGAGCACCCCATTAGCAACACCCTAAAACTGAATTCAGTCTGTGCATAAGAAGCACATGGATGATCTCAGGGGTCTGGATCATGAGCAGTGAAAGCATAATCAGTTTTGCATTTACAAATGCAAGTGTTTTAATTTACAGTGTTATTATCAGACATACGATAGAAAAATTCTGCAACTAGGTTCTCAAGCAAACTATGCTTACACAATATTCCTTTGAGCCAAGTAATTATATTCAAATCCTCTCTCTCTTGTATAGTAGAAAATTGTTTTTCTTTTAGTAACTGTTTCTTCTGGTAACCATTACAAACGGAATCCAATCATTCTATTTTCCAAATCAAGAAGCTGTGTGTTTTCTCCCAGCCATTTAAGTTGTTCCAGGAGAAAAAGGTGATCTCAAATACAAACAACAGATAATAGTCGAAAAGAAAATTTCCCATGACAGATCTAGTGTCTTCACTACTCTTCTCACCAAAGTCTGAGACATGTCTGCTAGTGAACCAGAAAAACAATGTATATGAATATATATTCTTCTCCAAGTATTATTCTAGGCTGATGCATTATCAATTATATTCATAACTTAAACAGTATGTTTAAGGGCTTGCTTACTAATAACATGCAACATTTTGAAATGTAAATGGACAGGATTATGGGGCAATGAGATTGTAGGTTTTATTCCCCATATAAATTACTTGTAACTACCAATATCTAATTAATTTCCTTATTAGTATCATCCACAGCAAGGATATTTGTTGGAAAAGGTATAGAACAAAGCAAGAACAAAAAGAGGACAAGCCAAAGTAGGTGATTTAATTTAAAATGGCTTGGTATAGAATTTTTGAGTAAGAATTCCTGAAAAATGTCTTGCAGTACTTGCCCAGCTCCATGTAAGATGTTCAAACTAAATTTACTTGCTTTTCATGACTATTTATATGTTATGTTGCTTATAAAAAATAAAGCATTTTTATATGAAAATCTAACCTATTTCTAACATTGTTAAATGAAAAAAAAAGCTTTCTAAATACTCACATATCAATTATGTTGCTATTTTCGCAATGCTGACTTTTGCTACATTTGAATTTCTAAAAGCAGTTTTCAAACATTCTCTGGAAAATTTCAGAGTACGGGCATTCATCAAGAGATGAATGCAAAGAAACTTCAAAAAATGGAGAATGAAAGCATGAAAGCTTGCAACTTCCCTAAAATGCATTTTTGACAGTAGAGTAGAAAATCAGAAATAATAATACTTACGTCATAGCTTGATAAATATATTCAATTCCGTAGCGCATTGCAAATTCATCTACAATTTCTTGTGCAGCATCATCAAAGTACACTTTCCAGGCTTCATCACCTCTCACTTCAGGGATTTTTACAACACCATTAGATTTAACTTCCGTCAAGTAATGGAATAGATTCTAAATGTAAGAGATGTTTGAAATAGGAATTTTTGGCTTTTAGGTGGCATTCTGAAACTATATCCTACATAATAGTCACCAATCTGTTAGGTTGGGTGTTTTGTGATTGGGTTTTTTTATTTTGTTTTGTTTGTTGCTGTTTTTTCTTTCATTTTCTTTTTTTTTCTGGCCCAGCACTAACTAGTCATCATTTGATAAACAAAAAAACACAAGACTTGAAACACATTTTGTTATAAATAAACTCTGGTAGCGCAGGCTTTTGATTCAGTGCATTGATCTATCTCCTTGATATAATGTCACATTGCTTACCTGGCACAGAGAGACTGCAACATAAAATCATGCAGAAACTTCTCTATCATATGCCTTTGCTAATGAATGAAATTGTGATATTGTAATGCTCACTACATAGTGCTTCAACTTTAACTGGATCTGTGACCAATGCATTTCAAAGTCATTATTAAAAAATCTGTAAGTTACAGGAAACCTATCAAAATATTGCAGAAGCCCCTCAAGCAGAGAAAGGCATCCATTACATTTTTAGTTTAGCAATCTTAGGACAAAAGGAATTATTTGACTTTAATCTCATAATAGGCTGCTTAGATTACCTAGATCCATATGTAACCAGAAATTCAGCAGCAGATTTGATTTCCTATTGTCACTGATGAAAAACTACCAAAACTTTGAAATAATACGCTTTGCTACTTAGCCCATAACTGTTTTGTGGACTATCTTAAAGCAACAGAATTTTGCCATTTATTGCACAGGTCAAAACACTTGCAATATCTGGCCAAAATCTCCAAGCACAAACGCCCTGAACATTCAGTTTTACAAATGGTGAGCAATGGGATGTTGTGGATATAAGCTAGTGCTGAACTTTCAGCCATATATTACCTATCAGCTGTCAGAATGTACTCTTATTTTTTAGATTAGAACTTTAATGGGGATCACTGTTCAAGGGAAGAGGAATCAAACACAAAGAAAATCTTTTGAAAGATACACTGGTTTATCAGTGATTTTTTTTTTTTTAATGTTGACAAAAGCAATGTAGAGGATAGCAGAAACACATTCTACACTGTGCCTCACCTGCTTTTTTCTTGCTCTTTCCAAAATATGAATTAATTTATCAGGAAAGAAGTCCTTTACAATTAATAGCTATATTTCTGAAATATACGAAATGGTTGTATCTTCATGATGTTAGTAAGCATGTATGAAGCATCAAAATTATGAAAATTTGGGACAGGAAGAACTCTGCTGACTCCACCCCTCATTTTTCTAACTCCTACTGGCAGGGATGATCTGTTGGCGTTACATTGTTCTGCCTTTGATGCTGAACCTGATATCCCACCAGCAATACAAAGTGGGAAACAAATAAACTTTTCCTGAGTTGTTGCAGCAGCTGCTTCAGCTCTCTACTGTCCTGTAGCCTTTTTTCCTTATCCATGCAACTACTAAATAATGATTTATATATAGTGTTTTCTTTAACATCTCCAACGTACCTCATGGAGACAGGTGTACTGCATATGATAGGGAGCAACTTTCTCCTCTCCTTTTATTTCAACATTGATCTTCAATCGAATGGCACCAGACACAGCTGATTTGTCTGTTCGCTTTTCTGAAAAGCAAAAAAAAAAATAAAATCAGTAACTACCAAGAATACATATACATCCTGTGTAATTCTTTCTAGCTTAATAAGACCGTTAAAGTCAAGAAGTCCTGCTGTTGTGAACAAGAGAATTTAACACTTTCCCCTTTTAAATTGAAATTATTTCAATTTTCCATGTGGTGTCTGTATGTAATAATTATCCATACTATTATTTTCACCATGGATATTTTCCTTTAGTTAGGAGGACTTTAGCTACAAGCTGGACTACTATATCTGAGAGAAACTCAAAATGTTCTTAGCACAACTCAGTCACAGAGCTAAGCTGAACCTTACAGAAGAAATGATACGAAAAACTTTGTTTACACGATCTGTACTAGTCCATTTAGTTGCTGTCACTCATTGTGGAAGTTACCGGGTTTTCTTTGACTCCAATTTTCACTTTTCCAATTCACTCCAAGACTGTAACTGAGTCAATAGGTATTAATTTTCATGATTCTTTCACAAGGTGCTGCTGCGATGGGAGTGGTGATGAGCAGTACAATTTAAAAGAATCAGTATTCCACAAATTCAATTGTTTTCTTTGAGTATTTCACTCCTTCTGTGACATAGTGCAGTCAGGTCAATGTGTGTCCACCACAATAAAATATGCCATTCTTTTTAGAATATTAGAATTATCACAAGGAATTTACCAATATCTCTTTTTAGTTGCTGATTGAAAGGTTTTCATTTTACATTTGTCCTTTTGCAGATCATATAGATTTTCAATGTTATCATTAAACTGTTACCAGTCAAATCAGTTCAGCAAGATATGTTTTAAAAATCCATTTCATAATTTATATCATTTTAAGCCACCAAAAATTTTTTAAGGAATAAAATTCAGAATTCATAATGAGCCAATTATCTTACCTTTACAAAAAATCTCATTATAATTAGGAAATAAAGTGAGGCTTTCTTTTCTTTGTCAATAAGAAATCATATAGTTTCATGACACAGCTATATATATCACTGGGAAACGAAATACTGGACAGGGAAACAAGGACTGTTGATTAGGAAACAAATGTCCTACAATATTTTTCTTTGATACTGTTGTGATTAGTCTGCATTTTGTAATTATCATAACTGGATCAAAATCAAGAAAGTATCTCTCATTTTGAAATCAACCTCTAATATCTGAGATTTTAAAATACGTATCTCATACCAAGACTATACATTTTGAAGTCCCAAATCTACAGATGCTGAGATTCTACCTAAAATTATTTTTAAAAAAACCAGTAAGAGTCATACCTAAATTATACCATACATCCATTTCTCCACTTAGTGTTCTTACTTCAATGATTGTTTGCCCAAGGAAGTCATCTGATTCCTTTTTGAAATGCTGTTTTACTCTAGATTTTATGTCATCATCTTCATCCCACACTCTGACTTTTATTCTATCTGTGGAGTTATGGCATTCACTGTAAAAATAGTAATAAAATACAAAATATGAGTGATACATAAAGCTACATACATGTGTACACTTGTCTAATTAATTGTCCTCAATTCCCATACAGTTGCTTACCTGCATAGTGACAGAATACAAACAACCTGCAATGTCCAGTGGAATTTGCCAGGTACAAAACTGCAATTACTACATATAGAGAAAGTAAGGAGATCAACTTGACTGAGTAATATTTAGATAGGGATTGTATTTAGAAAAGTCATGGGCTCCTCATTAAAACTGGTAACTAATTTGCAGTGTGTGCTTCTTGATGCTCTTAACAATTATCTTAGGAGTGATAGCTAGATCAGGTTTATACAGCAGACCACAAAAGTAGTAGCCAATAATATTATAATAAAAACATGAGAAAATCTTAAAGAATGTTCTCAGTACCTGGCAGGACATTTTTGAAAAAAATCTCAACAAGTATGAACAAATGTTACACCAAGACAAGACAGGCAATCAGAAAAAGCTAGGGAAATGTGTAGCTGCTTTCTTTAAAGATATATTGCTTTTCCTCAAGACCTCCATTCCCTGGTAAGGAGGAGGAGTAGGGAGGGACTGCCATATACTAAAAAATTCCTTGTAAATTTAAGTGGCTTACTAACCTCTCATGAATTAAATGGATTTGAGAAACTACTGTATGTATGAGAGAGTGAGGTGGCTTCACTTGCGATCTGCAGAGTTCCCAGTGGATAAATTTGTTTTCACTCCCTGCTCCATCCGGTATATATTTGTACAGAAATGGAAAAGAAACTCTACTGCTGCTTATTCCTATGAGCCATAATGAGGACTGCTTAATATTGGTCAGTGTTGACTTTGATGAATATCCTAAGGTTGACTGCAGAAGCCTGTGGTGGCAAAAAACTGTCTGCTGACATTTAATGGCTACTTCAGACCTGGCATCTATTATAAGCCATGTCACACTCATGCATGTATACTAAGCTTTTTTTATATCAATCCAGCAATACTACAAAAATATTTTAACGATTACAAATTTTTTGTTATATTTAAATACAGTTTTAAACTATAGCAGCAAATTTACATCTTCAGGAAGGTCTTAGTTTGATTAGATTAAGAGTTCTTACTTGATATCTATGTGAAGCACTATCACTGCTCAGTGATCTGTCTCAACATTTCCATCCAGCATTAAAACAGTAATACTATAACTTATCTCCCAACTGGCACCCCTCAGGGACAGTCTAAGAATTAATTAGTGGTGGTAATGGGCTTTGGAAGTATAAAGTGCTTTTAATGGTATTACTGCTGTCAAGGCCAATCAGTCACTAAAAGTGGCATGCACAGCTTTTCCTCTGCCTCACCGTGACAACATTCAGTGTCACAGAAATGCCTGTACCCGTCTGTATTCCAAAAACTGTAACACTGCAGATATCTTTGGTAATTACAACCCACATTTTTCTGTGATTAGCAAAACTAATGAAGCCTGGTTTCCTTTTGTCTTGTGACTGGCTTGAATCTATTGAATCTTCTCCCATAATTGGGATTTTCATAAATTACCCCTTCATATGGACTCCCTGGGGTGTCTATTATGGGGTAAGCCCATACTGAGGACACTGTTAGGGTCTCATCTCTCTCTGGCCACCTATTTTCATAGAGCATGACTGACACAGTATTAGGCAATTTGGGAAACTTCTCTAACCTCAAAATTCAAAAGTTGTTGACAAGGACATATAAAGTCCAGGAAGACATGGAGGGTTCAAATAAACATCTTTGCCTTAAGAAACTAGGCTAAACCCAGAAACCATTTAATTTTCCTAAAATATAGCCCTGAATTATTGCTTAACACTACTAAAGCCCAGAACTGCATTTAGCTATGCATCCTATAGAAATATTAAACATGGGATTTCTACAGTGGCATAGGGAGATCGATCACTGCTGAGACATTTATGTGACCTTCATCACCAGATCTCTGCTATTAGAAAAAATCTTGTTTCTGCTTTGCTTCTCAGGGAGATGCTGCATATAGAATGTCATTAAAGGGTACTTCAGTAAAAATACCGTATTTTCATTTTCCTGAGACAACACTAATTTCCCTCTGATATACACTTAAGGAATAAGTGGTTAAGGAATATTTATTCAGATGGTCAGGATGACTGCAATTTTCCATGGTATCCTCATTTTTCTCCTACATTTTTTTTCTTTATTCTTTATATTTAATATTCTTTAATATTTTTTATTTATTAATTATTTCATATTCAATGAAATATGGTGAGACCTATCACAACCAATGGATTTACTCACATGTTTATTGTGGTGTCTAAACCTGTATCTCTGTTACATGTTTAATGTTCCTGTGCAAGACCCCAAAACGAGCACAGATTTGTGATGCAAGAACAGAAGGATGGATGAACACATATTTCTACTGATCTGCTCTGTGGCAGTGAGACTGCAGGGAGACTGACTTAGAATTACAGAACTGTCTCTGCATGATTCTATTTACCTGCCCAGTCTCTCAGAAACTGCGCTATATAGTAAGATGCACATTTTCATCACATTTAGTCACTGTGTGATGATAACATCTGTGAAAAAGCTCTGTGGCTTTGCAAAAAGTGTGACGTGGGATTCCTACTGCTTGCTCTGTCCAGGAAAATCAGTCCAGGGAATTCAAGGCAAAGACAACATATACTATTATCAGTGCTCCTCTTCTAGCCACTCCACTTTATATGCTCAGTAGAAGCGTTCATTAAGGTATGATACAGGAAGGTGAAAGGCAATTGTTCATTAGCACACAGAGAATGAAGATGCTGATGGTTTTGAAAGCTGGG
Organism: Porphyrio hochstetteri; assembly: GCA_020800305.1. Lineage (NCBI taxonomy): Eukaryota > Metazoa > Chordata > Aves > Gruiformes > Rallidae > Porphyrio > Porphyrio hochstetteri. The sequence continues at coordinate 5,291,336 of CM036915.1, read as the reverse complement.
AAAGCTGCAGAATATTCAGAGATGCTAGATAGAAGAGATAGTTTTAATAATTTATCAACAATCTGGTGACACTACATTACTTCTGCATTTACAGAACACTGCACAGACACGAAAAAATCCTCCCAGTGTTCCCACTTACTCTAATGTCTAGAGTAATAAAAAATGCAATGATAAACTATCTTTACCATAGTAGCCCTGTGTGCATTTAATATCAGGTGTACTGGCATGACCTGATTATACACCTCATCTAAGAGATCTGCACCCAGTGTTAGAATAACAACTAACAGACTATGCTACTTCCAGTAATGAAATAAATGCACATGAATGAAGAAGCTGGTAAAGAAGGCACAGAGACTAATTTTATACTCTGTCAAAATGAAATACATTAATCATAAGAGCATTCTTTTCTTATAGTCTTCAATAAAAACTCTTACATCCACTTTGAACAAACAGGTGGTTTTTTTTCCTGCTAACAACCGTAAATCTTCTATCTATTGGATTTGCTATCTGTATTGATATTTGCAACATAACCAGGAAATCATCAGAATGTATCATCAGAAATCAGACATCATCAGAATGTATCATCAGAAATCAGAAAAATTCTAACAGCTTAATGATGACCAAGTGGTCACAATCTTAAAAAAAACCCAAACCCATTCTTATTGGTCTATTTTAAGTCAATTAGATCAAATGTTTTCATGCATTGAAAGGAGTAATAGATATCCAATAAAGCCACTTATTAGAATCATATGGTGGCCTAGTGACAGCCAAAATAATGTAATGTAATCATCCAGTTATATGAAAGAACTAGCCGTATCTGAGGTGTTAACGAATGGTCAGAGGAAACACAATACCAGCAGAGTCTGGAAGGCAATTTGGAGGTGTATACTTACTAGACAACACTGCCAGAAAAAAAAGAAAAAGCAGATTTTTGTATTTCATCAATCGACTATTGAAAACAGTCAAGAAAAGAATGAGAGTGGAGAAGAGTTTTATTATAGTGTATATATCTAAAAGCTTGTACAAAGCTGAAATGTGTGCACCCAAAATAGCTCTTCCTTGTAACTAAAAAATGAAAATGCAGTCCCTTTTTTCATATCAGATGCCACACTTAACTGGAAGAGGGAAAGTGTCAGATAGCTGCAAGATTCTTCCTTTGTTGTGACACTGAAAAACCTCTTCTATCCCTGATGTTTTATTGAAATAATAAAACCTGTTCTTATCTATTTTCTAATAATGCCAACAGAATGGACCAAAGCCCTTACCACCTACATTACAGGAGCATCTGCTGGCCTATTTATCTCTCTCTCATGTAAAAAAACCCAATTTCATGGAAAGACGTATTTTTCCTCTGATAGTCTTGGTTTTTTTCCGACATGCATACACCTGCATGTAAGCTCTACTTAACGGTTTATGAGTTTCCATGTTAACACCTATACCAATATCCCACTGTGACTTAGAAAACAGTTACATTTTGTTTTGCTAGAAACCTTCACTCTCTGCTTAGCATATAATTATACTAGGGTTATGTGTAATTCTGCAAACCAGAACACTTCCCTCACTCTATCCGCTATGGCAGAGCGAATGCACAATGGGGAGCCAATTTTTTTCCAAGTCCTTGTTTTGAAACAGATGGGAAGATTTAAATCAATTTTTTGTTATTATGAGTGAAGATGTATGATTGTAAGATTTTGAGACATATTTCATGTCTGAAATTTATCATTTAGGAGTAATAAGGATTATTTCTATTTGATTTTAAATGAGACTATCAAATAACAGTAGTAGAGACTGATTTAAATGAAACTACCTGAGTCAATGAAATAGTTATATTGATCTACTTTAGATTTAATCTTGTGGTTAAACATTTCTAGTTTATTTAATACACTTCAGAAATTCTCATATACTTTCAATTGAAAATGAAGGTGTTAAATAAGTTAGGGAGATAACTTTATCAAGTGCTATAAAAATGATTGAAAACGTATTCCGTTCAAGACAGTTTATGCTATAGTAGGGTTTGGGGATTTTTATTAGTGTTATTGCTAGAGCAGTAGATAGCAATATTTGATGCTGGGTGAAAAAAATAGAATTTTCAAGTTTCCAGGGATTTTATTGTAGCCCTGCTCGTATCTTTGAGAAACTACCTTTAAAACTTCATACGAAGTTTGCTGAATTGGTCATTCAACTTTTGACACTATGTAACTCATACAATTAAATGCAAGAATGTAATTAATCTCCTGTGTTTGGTTACTCACAGTAATTCGATGAGGTGGTAACCCACAGTTCAACTGTTACTGGAGTAACACAAATAACTTAGAAAATATGATCTGTATGAGGAAGCCTGTAAAACGTTTCTGAGTGTGTGTTTTCTCTGAATTAACTATTCTAGTACTGATGTTTGAATCTGAGAAAGGAATGGGCACATTAGAGCTGTATAACTCCTCTATGATAAAGCCACAATAAACTATGCTCTATCTCTTCAGAACTTGCTAATTTATTAATACTAAGAATATACATAATATAGACAAACAATTCTTTTCAAATTAAGTAATTATTTCACTTGGTAGCATTACATTGCCTAAAAGTAAATTTAAAACCACAAAAAACAACCAAGAAACAACAGTATCTTCTATACTCACAAATAGAATTTTTCATCCCATACTGGATTCAAGTTTCCAAAAATCGTCTTTGTTCTCCGCTTGGTTTTGCCAACTTGCACGGTGACATACGGGTCACTTGAGCCGGTTTTGTCCTTGGCCTGTAAGCCCTGAGCGCAAAGAACTGCAGCGACAGGAGAGAAATGTGCTTTAGCCCTTGTAGCCTTCATTGCCAAGAAATAAATGCAATGGTGACAACAGCAACAGGAACCAAAGTGTTTCAGCCCTCAAACTGAGGTCTCCTGAAACAAAGTTTTCTGCGTGAATTTTTCCCATGTCTTTTACTCTGGAGGTAGACAAGGCTTGTCTAACTGCCCTTCTGGATTGTATAAATTTAAAAATATGGATCCACAGAGTAATAAATTTAAAGATTCACTACAGAGCACAAAACAAATACTTTTCTTGCCATGCATAATTCAGATACTGTTCTCAAACTTTGGCTTAATCATCATGACAAGTATTATAAAGTTGTTGCATAACTTGGCTTGATTCTAATAATTCTCTAAAATTTCCACACTCTCCCCCAAAATAAGTAACTGTTTCCAAAGTTTTCCAAAGATCCAAACTAAAGTTTCCAAAAGAAACCCTCAAATTTTCAAAAATCTGCATCTGGATTATGAAATAAAACATGAGGGGCATGGTTATGACTCTGTCATTTGTTTTCCTCATGTGAGAGATGAACCACGAGGATTTTCAGAATACTTGTCTGCCACAGACAGGGCGACAGTTCGGATCAATTACCCTTAACTGTTTATGTATTTGTGAGCATTTCTGACAGTTATTCTGGGTGTGCAGTTAATGTATATGAATTTTGTGGCAAATATAAACACACACAATTTTATATTCCATCATAATTCATAGAACTGGAAAGCAGAACTGTCAAATAATGGCCTACCAAACCTGGGGAACTGCAGCTAAAACACTTGCCACGGCTCCTACAGTCAGCAGAGCTAGTATTTTGCACATCTTATTTAAACCATCTCAGTGGTAACATGTAGTTAACTTTCTCTGATGTCAATCATTTTGGATAATGAAGCTCCCTGTACACTCAGAAAAATGATTACAAAAAAACATCACCTTACTCAGCAGATCAGCTCCCAGTGTGAGTTCAGTCATATCTGCTGACTTCAGTGAAAAAAAGTAAAGGCAAGTTTCTGGTATTATTATTTTATATTTTTTAAGCACATTTAATTCCTGAAAAGACTAACTCTTAGGAATGAACTAGAAGATATTTTGTCTTCCTTATTCACTGTAAATCCAAAGGTAAAGTTTTAGAAGGAAGTATCCCTCTTATTTGTGCAGGAAAAGCCCATCTAATTGAGGATGTCTCTGCTTACTGAAGAGGGTTGTACCAGATGACCTTTGAAGGTCCCTTCCAACCCAAACTCTCTTATGATTCTGCAAAGCCAGACTGTTCTGGCAGGACAGGTTTCCCAGAGAGAACATGTAATCTCCATCTTTGGTGTTTCAAACTTAGTCTGGACAAAGCCCTGAGCAAGCTAATCTAACTTTCAAGTTAGCCCTGCTACTAGCAGAAGGTTTGACTATACTGCAGAAATCCTGTCCAAAATAACTTTCTAAATTATTCTGTGATTCATTTATTAGGTCATGATTCTGCAGAACTTAAGTCAGTATGAATTTTTTTGTAAAAGAGAGTAACCAAGCCATTCAGCAACACAAGTGAGTTTTGTATCAACAATGTGATATTTACCCAGAAAAGAGAGAGTTTGAAAACATCTTCGCATTTACTGAAAAACTTAATGCCATCTATCTGCTCAGGGTATCCTAGGCAATTGTCTCATAAAGAAAAGAGTAGTAGAGGACACTCCTGTATTTTTTTAACTGTGTGCATGTGTTTGATCTTTACAGAAGATATATGGAAAATGTAATGGAAAAAATGGTAGGCAACTTGCCGTAGGTAAAGGTGTGAAACATCAGGCACCAAGAACTGACTTAAACAGATATTTATGCAAGTTGCTGCTAAGTAGTGAGAAAAACGTGTGTCCTACTTAAGTATGTACTATTTTTTATTTTAAAAATATAGCTTCTGTTTCACTCATTTTTTCCAAAACTGATTAGTAAAAGCTAAAATTGAATTCCTAAAGTTTGTCTCCTTATCCCCCGTAACAGGAATAATGCAAATCATGGACAAAGAGAAAAGATTTAATTTACTTTTAATATCAAAAGATAGCTTATTATTCTTCATGACAGTAAAATGAAATTGAGGCCAATTTATATGTGGGATCTAGCCAGAGTCCTTTAATGTTTCACATCACTGTCTTTTAATTCCTTGGTCTTTTAGCATACTCTATACTTGCCTCTAATCTAATACCAGTTCAAGTCAGGTTGACTTGTGTAATCAGATGAAGTTTTATTTAGATTTTCTGTGCTGAGATTTTAATACAAATACTGAAATGGCAAAGCCAAAGCACCTGGACATCTTTATGAGCAACCAGCCTAATGCAGTCAGAAGCAAGTGTCATAACCCAGTACGTTCTGGGTGCAAAGGTTTCCCTGACTCAGCATCACTAAACTGGAAATATATCCTTAGTCAAACAACAAGAAAGAAAGAGCTTGTAGAGCAAAGAGTTCAGAAGAAAATTTACCTGTGATAGTTATTTTTGCCGACCATTTGGATGTTCCATCCAAAACACTTTGTTTTGCTGCTTTGGTATATTGTACAAAATCTTCTTTTGAGATATTAAACATTTCCTGGATCACTTCAAACACCTCTGGTCTATTCTTTTCTCTAATCTTCATTCTTTCCTTCATAGCACTAATAATGTTCTGTGTTTTATCTTCTGCACCATGTTTGGAACTTTTTTCTGCAGCTCCTGAAATGAAAGAAAAGGTCAATACTTTATTAAAAAGTTGCTAGCTTAGTTCTTTTTCTCCTCCAGTCTCCAGCTAATTCTTAGTGCTGCAGTACTCCAAAGAGATGTGCATTTGATACCTAAGTTTATCAATAGCATAGAATGACAGGTTAAAATTCAACTTCAGTCAGATATATGTTATACTTAGAAACATATATTGAGATAGTCATGTTCAGTACTGAATAGTATTGTGAAAACATGTGAACATGTAACTTTTTTTACATAATTAAGTACACCGATTCGTCCAGAAAGGTGTGCAAAAGTGTTTGGTATCTGGGTCTGTCTGCTCTGCCCTTTGTCTCTGTTACTAGCTAAACTTCAATAACACATATGAGAATAATTCTTCAAACAATTCCTTAATTTGTCTTTTTAAGTCAGCATGATATAACAATATTTTCATTTCTTTCTCTGCTTATAGAGTAGGATAGTAAGAAAACCATGCTTAAAACTAAAAAATAAATAGAAGCAGTATTTAAACCAGATAATGGTTCCACCTCATTTTTCAGAGAATTTTTAGTTTGACACTAAGAAGATTAATGTAGACTCAAAACCACTACAGCTTTTACTAGGCTTAAAAAAAAAAAGACTATGCTATTACAGTTTTTATTCACACATCTTCCCAGGAGAGCAGTATTTTTCATTTTCTCTTATTTTCTAACCTTCTGTAAAAAGTACAGATACATCATTATAACCAAATGGTAAATTATAGACACAGTCTGAATGGCAAGAACTTATTCCTGTTGAAAACCTTCCTTTAAGTTTTACTGAAATAACAGCATAGCTTTCTACTTATATTATTTCTTGCAGCTATATTTACATCCTCTGTGACAGCATTAACAGCTGTTGTCATGCAGTATTGATCAAACTAATTAAGACACTATCATAACTTATATTACACAGAAAAGAACAAGCCCCTTTAACCCAAGGGACTTATACAAAGTCAACATGATTGAAATCGATTCCGATTTAATATTTCACCTACTACAAGAAAGCAGTATCTTGTTGAAGACGAGAGGTCTAATGAATGCACTACTGATTATTTTAAAACCTAATTTAGAACAAGCTTAGATATTGACCTTAAAGAACTTGAGATGTTAATTCATTTCTGCAGTCTACATTAGGAATCACTCCATATTTTTTTAAAAATAAAGAATAAATCACAGATCCTTGGAGGCCATATGTCCTGCTGCTTATGAGATGACTGAAAGGATGACTGTGATAAAAATACCCAGTGAATCACACTAATTTAATTTTATGATATTGTTAGCATCAGCTTTCTTAGAAATAAAAAAATAGAAATGAAACAAGTACGTGAACTTCATTTTCAAAGTAATCACAGAATCACTAGGTTGGAACAGATCTTTGAGATCATCAAATTCAACTGTATCTGTCCTCTACTAAACCATATCCCTAAGCACCTCATCTACCCATCTTTTAGATACATCCAAGGATGGTGACTCAAACACCTGCCTGAGGTGGCAGCCTGTTCCAATGCCCAAGAAACCTTTTGGTGAGGGACTTTTTCCTAATGTCTAACCTGAACCTGCCCTGGCACAGCTTGAGTCCATTCTCCCTCATCCTATCACCTCTCACTTGGGTGAAGAGACCAACACCCACCTCCTATAGCCTCCTTTGAGGTTATTGTAGGTAATGTAATATTCAAGCTTACTAAATAATTTAAAAAACCCCAACACAAGGCTCAAAAACAATTGCATAATATGTGAAGTTAAGGTATGTTAAATTTTATTTTTTTTTTAATCAGCAGTTTGCCTTCTAGAGGTTTACTCTTTCCAGACTTGGCTTTTCAATGTTTCCAGACTGTCTAACACCACAGATGGCTGCCAACCCTACTTAGTATTTTGTGGGTTCCTTCTCCACCATATCATTTACATTTGTAAAAATTCTTACAAGGCAAAAAAATACTATGTATGTTGATGCTGGTGATATGGGTCAGAGAACCTCTGGGTCAAGTTTTTATCTGCATCCTGAAAAGCATCTCAGCTCTTAGAAAGTCAGCGGCAGCTTGTTTCCTTGACAGTGGGAAGAGTAGAGCAGGAATACATGTGACCAACACATAAATATCATGTGAAGGTGTTTCACCACACAGGGAAAGGATTACAATTTTTTGTGGTAATAATAACTTGGCCCCTCTGTGGGGGCATGGCAACATAAACATCTGGAATGGATGCCTTCACTCTTGTTCAGAAGAAAGTATACTGTGACCACATTGGAGGGCAGGCAAACAGAAATACAAAGGTATTGCACTGAGGTGCCTAGTTAGCTTGAATGTGGTTTTCCAGTGTCTACTGTGATATTTCAAGAGATTTCATCACAGTCTCTCTAACCGTTCTCTATTATGAGAAATCATGGGCTAGAAGAGGATTGCAAGAAACTTTTAACCCTGATATTGTCAGGGACATGATCTTGGATCATGCTTTTTTTCACAATGCTCTTATAACTGAGCAGAAATAGCTTTAGTAACAATTCCTGTTTGAACTGTGACTCTCAAATAGCGGCAATAGATTAAGATGCCGTACTTTATATATGCTAGCTTACAGAGACATCTGAGGAAGTTTTCATTTTTCACTGTGCAAACTTCTGCAGGAATGAGAAAACAAAGACTTAACTGCTGCTTTCTCATATAAAAATTAATTCAAATTCTAAAGGTCAGATCTAAATATTCTAAAAATCAGGGGTGATTGAATGTGAGGTTTCTCTTTAGAATATGCCATTGATCTGTGTTGTGCTGTACTTAGAGTGCACTACAGGTCAGATGGTTCATGAGACAGAAATAAATGCCCTTGCCATATCAAACTTCCAATACCGAAAAACCCTCCCAACTCCCTGTAATGTAATTCAAAAAGGGACTGAATGGCATGCAGTAACCAGGTTGGGAAGCCTGGAGGAATAAAAGAGGGTTTTCATGTCTGTTTCATGAGACAAGAACCCAACTAGCAGCAACAGAAAGTTTCGTCCAAAGAGAAAGGAATGGTTACAATGCTCATAACCATTTCATCTTTGCAATAATTCATTAGACTACTGTTAAATCAAGATATCTTGAATGTGTCTCACTCATTGAGTGAGTCAGTCTTGATTTTATGCTATTAAAAATATTTCTGAAATAATGCATTAGAATGTGGTAATACTATTCCGTTAAATCCTCTGAAAGACAACACCCCCTTCTGTGAAAACTGCACAGAAGAGGTTAAAACCACCAGTGTACACTTATCTCTTATGCAAATATTGTGGATGTAGGTTCTTAGGGTTCGTATTAGAAGCAGCTGAAGGATGGAGCCTTACAGCAGCAAGAGAGCCCTGTTTTGGCTGGAGAATGCAGAATAAACAGAAACAGTGTCTACACAGAATCTTGAAGGTCATGGTGCCTGGAATGAGACCTTTTGCTTCATTACCCATGAAATTAATATTCAAGTTGATGCCCATAATTAGAGTAATGAGCTAAAAGAAGGACATGCTAAACATATATGACTATAGTACTTGACCCTCCCCCCAAATCATGTTAAATATCACCCCGGGGAAGGGACAACTAAGGTTAGGGTATAAAAGATACTGAGGAAGTTATTCTCAAGGTTGAGAGAAGAAATTGAAGACCCTGAAGATGCTCCTCTTGCTCCACCCAAGATACGGACGCCTTCTTGGTAAGCAATTGCAATTTGACTTTTTGGTGAAGAATACCCAGGACAGCATTTCACTAGCATTATAATCGTACATCAGTGCTACTGCAGTAAGTGCACTTATCAACAGCAGTCCTAAACTCTTTATATTTATTGCTTTAATAAACTTCCTTTCTGTTTCAACTTTCTGAAACTGTCACAGGTCAAGTCATCTGGGGGCTCTGACAGCCAAACATTAAGTCTGAGAGGTAGCTATAGATAATCCTTAGACATAAACTGTTGACCAGGCCGAGGAATAAGACTGGACCTAGCTGCACCTAAGCACCTCCCTGAGGAATTTAGAAAGCAAGGGGGTCCTTTCTGAACACTGGGACTCAACGGGATGGCTTTCCTCAGTGACACATCAGACTCCTTTATATGACACCTTCTGATGGAGAAAGTTTCAGCTATGCTTTATTTCTAGGATATTATGTATATAATTATGATAAACGAATTCCCACAATGCTGTGTACAACACTTGATAGTTATCTCTACACAGAATGCAATCAGCATTTTCAGGGAACAGTCCAGTAACAGCACAATTCCATGAAGAAAGTGCAGAGAGTAAGCTTCAGTTATATCCACTGTGACTATACAGATTTGTTTTGAGATCACCCTACAAAATTAATCCTACATTCCATTTTGAGAGCACAGAATCAATTCAGTATCCCTCCTCCATGTTTTCTTCCTCCTGTACATAAATTGTGCTAAACAAGATGTGCATAAGAAGAAATTAAATTTAGGAAAGCTATTCCTACTTTCTACTTCCTCCATCAACTTAACAAGCCCTTAGTTGGCAAGTGACTTGCATATATCCTGTTGTTGCCAGCAGAAGTACAGCTCATCATTCTTTTACTCATTTTCATGCCTCTAAGTCCAGGTAACATAAACCAAATTATTTCCTAGGGTGACTTAAGGTGTCAAATGACAATCTGAAAGAGAGATCGATATGCTGATGTGCAATTAATTACTTTTACAGAATCACAGAATCACCAGGTTGGAAAAGAGCTTTGAAGATCATCAAGTCCAACCATTCTCATCCTAAACTAAACCATATCCCTAAGTACCTCATCTACCCTTTTTTTTGAACACATCCAGGGAAGGTGACTCAACCCCTCCCTGGGCAGCCTGTTCCAGGCCCTCACAACTCTTTCAGTAAAAAAAATTTTCCTAACATCCAATCTAAACCTGCCCTGGCACAGCTTCATGCCATTCCCCCTTGTCCTATCACCTGTCACCTGGCTGAAGAGACCATCACCTATCTCTCTGCACCCTCCCTTCAGGTAGTTCCAGGTGGTGATAAGGTCTCCCCTCAGCCTCCTCTTCTCTAGGCTAAACAGCCCCAGCTCCCTCAGCTGCTCCTCATAGGATTTGCCCTCCAGCCCCTTCCCCAGCCTGGTTGCCCTACTCTGGACTTGCTCCAGGACCTCCATGTCCTTCTTGTGGTGAGGAGCCCAGAACTGGACACAGCACTCGAGGTGCAGCCTCACCAATGCCCAGTACAGGGGCACAATCACTTCCCTAGACCTAAAATGTAACTAGTCTTAAAATGTACCTAAAATGAAATAGTACAATTAGTCAATAAAAGTGAACAGGAAATGACATTGTGAAAGCATATCTTCTTTTGTTACTGTCTGGGGAATTTAACAGAAGTTATTTGCATTTATTAAAGAAGATACTCATGAGTATGTTTGTCACTTTACACACTTTTGAAAACTCACCAGTAACAATCATATTAACGCTGCACAATATACTTGCATAATATTGGATCATCAAAGCAGATACTCTTTTCTTGTGAAGCTATGTAAAAAAAATTAGCTGTCAAACTCAACCCAGTTTCAATCATAATATAGAATCACAATTAAGCACAGTTAAGCAGTTTGATTTAGAAATTTGTCATTGATTTATGCTCCATGAGGTCAGTTGCTCTGGGAAACTGTAATTAGTTCCTGAACAATATGAATCCATCCCTTGTGAGAGTTCCTTGCACAAAGAACATGATGGGAAGAAAGACGATCTTACAGGAATATCTATGTATTTTTCTCACACACAGAAGTTAGGTAAATCCTCAGGAACGTATCAACAGTGAGTAATGTGGAAAAAGCCTCTTTCATTTAAAAATCAGAATATCAGAAAGTTTGCACATCTTAATTTGTTATTCTTTAGAATAACATGTAATAACTGTATTGTAATATAAGTATGGTTTAAATTCACCTCACATATTTTTGGAGGAGAATGCACAGTGCCCAGAATCAATCTGGCCAAGGAAAAAGCAAAGAACAGTAAAAAATTGTTTTACTTTAATTCTAATCCCAAAAGACTTCCTAACATTTTTTTCCCCTTACACATACATGGCTTGGTATTTTGAAAGGACAAGATCTTATTTACTGTTCTGTATTCTTGTCAGTTCTATAGCATGCTAATATGCCTACAGTAAATATCAGGAATTTTAAAAAAATCTTTTTTATTTCTTGTGTTCTGAGTTAAATAAAGCAAAGAGGGCTTATGTCACATAACCAAGTGCCCTGAGTATTGCCATAGGCAGTAGAAAGTAAAAAATATAGTGATATTACCAAACCTTATTCAGTAACTGATCAGTAACATTCAGCAAGTTCCAAGGACAAAAGTAAAATTAACAGTAGGTATATATTTCATAAAGTTTCTTACTCAGTCCTCAGCCAATAAAAATCAACATGCCTTCACTGATTTCTGATGATCTGGCCCTTCATTTCAGGAAATATCTGAGTGTAAACACAAAATCAAAAGGTGTGAAGTACTACAAAGCTTTAGCTGTCAGGAAATACTCACGCTGCAAACAGTCAGCATTTAGGAGGTCTTGGCACTTCTCATGGCATTTGACACCACATTCAGTGCATCTCATGCCTTGTCTGGCTATGCCCCAAAGGAGACCTTCACATTCATAACAGTATGTGGGAGTTGTAGCTGTCCAAACTTCGAAGTTGTGAGGTGTAGTGGATGATATTGGATAAATCAAAGCCTGCAATGTCTTCTTGAAGACATGTATTTTCTGTTGGGTAAGAAAAAAAAAATAACAATCAAGACTTTCATTGAAGTATTGTTTAATATAAATGAACTGGAGCAAAAGCATATGTCATTACACTTATAATGTTAGAAAATATCAGAATATACATAGAAGTATAAACTAATTTTCTAAATGTTGATTTACTCATTTTGCCTTCCACTTTGAAGACAAAAGAACCCTGACTGACTGCTTTGAATGATTACAGAAACAGGAGAGGAAAGTTGAAATTGGGTCGGTTGATTATCAGAGAGTCCCATATATCTTTTGTATTTTGAAGCAGAAATTTAAAAATTCATTAGTGTTACATTCACCGATGCATTTTAAGTAATTACCTACCACCTTACTTCTGAATAATTAAATACTACAGGAACTTAGACACTTTGCACAAAATGTACTTGGATAATATACAGTGCTATCCTTTAATATTTAGTGTCTATATCTTCTCTTCATTGAATAGAAGCAGGCCTATTTGGTGGTTTCTTTTTGTCTGTATTCCTAGAATAGGATGCTTTTTACCTATAAACAAGAATGATCCATACTATCCAAAATACACACTCATTTCTTGGGCTGCCTTTTGTTTAGAGCCCTTGACCAGTCCTAGTATGATTAGCACTGCAAACAACCCGAATCTCAGCTCCCTAGTGCTTAGTAAGGTGAAAACAAAGTAGTCCCTTATGTTTTTGTATATAAAACATAGGCTTATATGCCCAGAGTGTTCTAGAATTTCCATACTGAATCTAATCAGTCAAATAACCTGGTTCCATCGCAGTTACTAATATTCCCTCCAGAAAAAGTTCAGGGAGAGTAAAAACCAGAAAAGCTTCAATCAGAGGAATAACCTGCCCAAAGGGGGTTTTCTTCCTGAACTCTCATCAGTGATTGCACTTCATCTGTTTTGGTGGAGAGTATCTGGAGAGTTCTTTTATGTCTGAAAACGTCTGCTCTTTTTGCTTTCAAATCTTGCTCTACTCAGTTTTGATGATGCCTTAGGGTATTAAGTTCTGTTGGCTACTTACAGACCAAGTAGAAAAGTATTACCTTTCACTTGTTTCAAACACACTTCAAGGGGCTTTACTGAGCCCTTACATTTTTCCTTGAAAGAGCACCCATTTTCTTTCAGTATCTTTAGTGAGGGCTGCAGTAAGATAGGGATCTCTCACCTCTTCTCTGAATTGGCTTTTTATATTTTCACATCAAATGAAATTTTATGTATTTAAATTATATTTTTTGTGTGCCTTTGGATTATGTTCAAAGATTTCTTAAGAAAATTTCTGATGCACATTTTTTCATATGGCCTGGTTCAAATGGAGGCCAAAAAGTATAATGGCATAAAAAGACATTCAACTTATTTCCCCCTTTCCACTTATCCCAAACTATAATTCATTTGTTGACAGCAAACATTGGAGAAATATTTGCAGTGAGCTGTCCACCAGGATTTCCTGTCTTCTTTTTCCCTCCTAAACCGTACCACTTAATGTAGAATCTATAAATGCAGTCTAGAATATTCTTTCTTGTCCCGCATTTGTCTTTTATATATATTATACTATGTCCAAATGATATATTATGTCCAAAGATCACACCTTTAGCCCTCCAAAGTCAAAGCCTGGTAGTTTTGTGTGACGGGAAACATGTAAATGAATTGATGAACCCATAAAAAGTAGCAACACTTATAAATGGTTTGTTTGTTTGTTTAGTAGACAACTTTTAGCAGAGCATATGGAGTATCTTAGGGTCTTTTATGGAACTTAGAAATTTTTGTAGCTGCTATAACATAGATGGAAAAAGTCTTTATTTTGCACCAACTGCATGGTACATTGTTCTTTATGATTTTCCCTCAACCTTTACCTTCTTTTTAAGATTCCATCATTCTTCATTCTATCAAGCCTTGCTCATATTTTGAGATAGGAGAACAAAATAACTACCGCTTCTACTGAAAGATCATTTCAAACACCAGCTGTTTCCTACCTCATCAATCTGTTCCTGAGACCTACAAAATTTTTCCTCTATAACTGCCATATAAACATAGAAAGTTCACAATAAACCAGAGAAGAGTAATGGCTGTATGTATACTTGTACTATGGGTTTCAGTTCCCAGAATATCACAGAATCACAGATCGTAGGGGTTGGAAGGGACCTCGAGAGATCACTGGGTCCAACCCCCCTGCCAAAGCAGCTCCCCAGCTCATATTGCACAGGTCGGCATCCAGACGAGTCTTGAATATCTCCAGAGAAGGAGACTCCACCACCTCCCTGGGCAGCCTGTCCCAGGGCTCTGTCACCCTCACTGTGTAAAAGTTCTTCTACATGTTGGTGTGGAACTTCCTGTGCTCCAGTTTACAGCCATTGCCCCTTGTCCTATCTCCACAGACCACTGAAAAGGGGTTGGCCAATTCCCCCTGCATCCCATACTTAAGATATTTATAAACATTAATTAGGTCCCCCCTCAGTCTTCTTTTCTCCAGGCTGAACAGCCCCAGCTCACTCAGCCTTTCCTCATACGGGAGATGTTCCAGGCCCTTCATCATCTTCGTCAACACATTCTGCTCTTCCATTCTTCTACGGAACTTAACAATAGTGTAAGAATTCAAGACAAATTTTATTTTTTTCAAAGTAGGATTTATTCTAGAAAACTATGTTGGCATTAGAAATTTAAGGAACGCAAAAGGGGCCTTTATTTCTTCAAATTAGTGCTTCTGCTTAGTTCAGTCATGTAAATCTACTTGCACTGCACTAAGTATTCCTGAAAAAAATGGCACCTGTCTTATTTTTGTTTAAAA
Organism: Porphyrio hochstetteri; assembly: GCA_020800305.1. NCBI lineage: Eukaryota > Metazoa > Chordata > Aves > Gruiformes > Rallidae > Porphyrio > Porphyrio hochstetteri. The sequence continues at coordinate 5,276,318 of CM036915.1, read as the reverse complement.
TAAATCTCTTGCAAAATGTAAGTGAAGTCAGTAACAGAAAACTACAACACACAGGTTTTACTATCTATGAGAATATGATTTTCCGAAAGTTTTTCTGATCAGTTCTTGTACAAATTATATATTTTGTTATCAGTTATTTACAAAATGAAACAATGTCCCAGCCACCTATAAGGATTGGGTAAAAAAATAACAACTACACAAAAACCTGCTTGCAGAGTCCTGTAATTATAATTGTACTCATAGTGTGATGAAGAGACACAGGTTCTGAAAGACTGTAGGTAGACCATGGTGCAGCTGGACAATCTAATATAAAAGGTTTCTCCAACTAACTATTTTGTAAAACAAAGATTTCTTGCTTAATGTCTTCTGACTGCCATGGATGTGAGTCAGCAGAAACAAACCTGGTCTTGTCACCACGGATCAGACAGCAAATGCTGTTCAAGATCCCAGAAAGTTCCTACACAATAAATGGAATGCTTATACACTCAGAGTTTTACCCAGTTTGAAGTCTCTAAGACTGAAATAACTTTTAGAGAGCTTTGAACTAAAATTTCTCTATTGTTGAAACAACTTAAACCTGCCATTGAAAACACTTACCATTTCATCATTGTTTACAGAGGTGCGGATGAGCATGGCCATGGAAATACCAGATTTTCGAGCTGCAAGTGTCTGTTGAAAGCAAATGCAAAGCAGTTAAAAATGATACTAATAACTCCAATTGTTGAATCTAATGGAAGTAGTACTTGATTGTGCTACTGGATTTAAGCAAAACTGTAGGAGTTGCAAAAACTTTTAGTTAATGTTTTCAGCACGCAACTGTTAAGGTTTGAGTACATGATGCAAGCATGCTTTCCATCATCATTATTGTTTCTTTCAGCAGTGCCTAGCTGAGCTGCCATTTCTAATATAAAACCTGTTATTCAGAGGTTTATGACTCATTTTTTTTAAACCACAGGCTGTCACTGTTTTTTCGCTTTGCCAACCAAATTAATGTGGTAGAGGGATAGGCATCCCGCCCTAATTTGGAAGCTGTCTGTGCCTGCAGCAACATGGGAGATTTTGCAATAGTCTTACAGTTCCAATTGTCAGACTGGATAATTTTTTTAACTCACTGAGCATTTTTAAATTGTGTGTATGTATATATAATGCTACTTGTCTTAAAAAAAAGTCTTTAGGAAACCTAAAAGTAACATTTTCCTTAAAGACAATATTCACTCAATATTATGAATAGTCGTATGGAGAAATACTCTGGTGATTCGAAGGAGAAAAAAGGATGGAACTCTGTCTCAATCTGTCCTTTCTTACCCGCATGATATGAAGGGTATTTGAAAACCTCCTAGTTCTGAAGACTATGTCCTTGGTTGTAGAGACACTTTTATTCACTCTAGTATAGTACATACAAAGGCACTCGAAGTATTTTTAAAATACAATAGTCAAGGAAATTTTGTCTTCCTTACTGCAACATTCCTGTAATTTAAATGGACCCTTGAGAATTAGAGAGTATAATAATCAGAAGGAAAAAGATCTAAGGAAACGAGTTCTGTGTGTTTTCCAAATAATATTTGAATTCTGAATATTCCTGTCTGCTATCAGTAGTCCTTTTGGTCTGACAGAAACAGATACAACTTTTTTCTCTGTCCAAACTATTAACCATGACACTGCTATATTACTGTATTTTACCTGAAAAATTGGGTTCATGCCTCCTTCCCCCTATTTTAAATCATTATAAGTATAGCAGTATACTCATGCTTTATCTCTGTTGTTCTGTAATCCAGCATCTGCTCTGTCACACATTGCTGCCCTCATAGTCCAGCAGTGTGAGCATGATCAATTCCACCACCCACAAACTGTAAACCTGGTGTTGCCTTTGTTGTGAAGATAGAGATTTTCACCTTACTGTGAACTGGATCTTCTCTAGTCCACCATTATAAAGCTATTTGATCAAAAGTTTCAATGATATTTTGCATATGAGATCTTATTTTTGTGAAATACGTATTGGGTCAGAAGCAATTTAAGCTTACATCTGCAGAGGAACTGCATCATTAATCTTTGGATGGAGAGACAATTCCAATGTCTTCCATTTTATAATTTTAAACACTGACAGAATTTTAATGGATTTTTTGTAATGTAGAAATATTAAGACTGTTAATTTTAATTCTAAATGCTTACTTTCCCCTGAGAACATAGCCATTCAGTTTTCAATAAGTTTCCCTTGGTAATAATTCCACTTGAAGATAGACACAAAGTTATTAATCTTGTGAAACCAATTATAGTTAGGGTAAGAAGTCATCCTTGACATACAAATATTTCATTTGGTTCATCGCTGTCCTATTACAGTTAATATGGGATGCAAAGGAACCCCTTTTTTTCCTTTTAAACTCAGAAGTTTACCAAGCCTATGCCAGTAATTTGCTATCAGCTTTCCCACTCTATTGTTAATTAGTAAAAAATTCTGTTTACTTCTTGGTGACCATCTTTTTCTTCCATTTCTGTGAATATGGGAAATTCAATTGGTCTGTGCCAGTGAGATTGACAAAGTGGTGGGAAAGATTAAACAGAGCCCAGGCTTTGTGTTTTCAAACCTTTTGTAACAACATCTAATGCTACAGGACCCAAACATCAAAGTGAGAAACAGCAAGCACAAGTGTGTTGGAAGCAATAAGATGAAAAGAAAAAAAATTCATAATCAGTAGAGTTTTAGGTTTCAAAAGATTAATTTTTTTAAAAGCAACCATCTTCTCATCCTTCTTGAAGCATTGGTATCTTCTCAAAGTCTTGGAAACTAGCCATTAACATTTACTTGCCATCAGTATGTTAGGTTTTATAGTTTTAACCTCTAATCTTCAAGTCCTTTATACTTAAAAAGTGATTTGATCCTTTTAGGTCGAAAGCACACAATCCTAGCCATTTCAGACTATAGAGCAGTGTGGACTACTTGTTCAGGCGAAAATACGAAGGGCATGACAATGTTAGCCTTGAGAACAGGGCAGCAAATGGTGCCATGTTCTGTCCTCCAGCAGTGTATCAAGTACATGAGCCAGCAGAACTGCAGTTTCATGCTACCAGTGCAAGTCAATAGACATACTAATTCCTGTGAGAAAAAGGAAAGTAGAGCAGCAATTTTGCCCTTGTCACGTGTTCTTGAAGCCCTGTTTTCCCAAGGTCTACTTCTGCAACAATGCAATTTAACCATTTTTGCTCTTTAATCAGGAATGTGTCTAAAATCATAGTGCAGTGTCCTATATAAGATAACAAAGCCTAATAGGAAACAAATAATTAAGCTGTTCTAAATGAAGTGACTACTCTGTCGGAAGGATAATAAAGTGCTATCTAGATAAATTTGTAATAAACCGGTAAAGTTGAGTTATTATGTATTAATTTTACAGGGATTTTAGTAAAATGAAAACCTTGTAAGAATCATTTCCATCTAAGTATCACTGTCAGAATAAACTGCATCTTCAAGAGAAGATACATAAAATATTTCTGTGCTGAAATATTTAGTTGGTGATAATTCAACAGCTTAAAGCACTGAACAAACACAGAACAGTGTCTGTTCTTAAGGATGGAAAGAAGCAAGGAGTATTTCAGAAAGAGGAAGGGAAAAAATGCTGCCAGACTCATTTATGGGAAACAAGGTGACAGATTATGAATGTAGCAAGAAAATTTTTCCCCCTACTGCCCTTCTGTCTTTTAATAGTAGCAAGGAAGAAAAGTTAAGTGCTACTGATCATCTCCAGCCTCCAGGAAGGAAGTCCCAATTGCCAGAGCATTTTGAGAACAGGGTGAGCAACAGGAACCTGAAGCCTTTCACTACTCTCGTTTAACAGGACACAAGGCTTGTTCAGCAGTTTACCCTTGCTTACCCTCTCAAACTCCTGTTCAGATACTACCTCATGTCTTACCTGACAATTTGATCTCTATATTCTCTATGTACTATTGCATCATGAACACATGAACAATTTTTTTAAAAAAAAGAGATGACAAAGAATATAATCTCTTTGATTTTTAAATGTTTTTCCAACCCCCTGATACAGGATTTAAATAACTTGGTCTCCATTGTGCTCAAGTCCTTTCAGACCTCCTAATAACTTGTATCTACACCATGTCATGTGTTACCTCCAAATTTGCCTTAGCAGCTTAAATAAATAAAATTGGAAGTAATTCTACAAAAACTTTGAAAAGTGGTAACAGCAAGTAAAAGAAAATTAGACTCAAGCTACAATTAAACATTAAATAAAAAATTGTGTGGGTGAGGCAAAAGAAGAGCCACCTACCATAATGAAATAAAAGCAAGCCGTGTTTTGAGCAGCTAGAAGTAGCAGGGAGGAAGAAGCAGTCAGGCTAACATTTTGCAACAGCTCATGAATGCTAGCTGTGCCATGCAACACTCATTCCTCTCTTTTTACAGAGGGTTTCTGGTTTTTTTCATCTTTTCCTTCATGATTTTTTTTTCTTTAAAAGAATCTATAGACTGCTATCACGGGGGGGGGAGGGGGCAGGGAAATTTGAAGACAAAATATTTTTGCCACTTTACAAACACCTTTAGATTTTTAATACAATACAAAAGTAACCCACTAAATGTGAACCTGAAAAAAATACTGCTTTCAGCATTCAAAAGCTTCACAACTCCAGAATTGTTTCATTTTGAGCAACTACAGATAACTTATCACTCTGGGGATCTTCACCTTATTCTTTTGAAAGACTGATTTGTCTTTTAAAAGGGAGGGTGACAGGAAACAGGAAGGAGTCATTCAAAAGGATACTTTTTCCCTTCCCATAATTTTTCTATTTAGAAAGTTTATGCCTGGTCCTGAACTATTCAGCAGAACTGCAGTGTTAAGCTCAGAAAACAGATTTGGAACTGAAATGGCAACTCAACTACATGCTCGTTACTGAACACCACTGTAATACTATTTACTTTTTCTTCACATTTATTTTCATAGCACAGACACAAGATAGTGCCCTGCCCAGTGTCCAAGATCATTCTGAAAATTAAGGTTAGTCAGAAATGGCATGAAAACAACGAAGTAGTACATTAATAACTTCCTAAGTTCCCCACAACTAATTCTTAATTCATACTGTTATGATTTCTATTTAGTAGAATTTAATAAAACCTCACATAAATACTGTCTGATTATTTATGTATTAATATTAAAATATTTAAACCATTTTTTCTACTAATGATTAAAGAAGAAAATGGTCTGCAAGTAGGAGATTTAATGTAAAACATTCCAGATATTTACCTTTTGTCTAATGATTACTCTGATGGTACAAGAGGATTTAAAAGTAGGGAACACTTTCAACTTGTCTTTATCTAGATATGTAAGGCTGTTCAGTTCCACAGGGGAAACATCATGATTAGGACCTAAATAATCTCCTGGTATCATTAGGAAGGATATTTGGAATATATAGATAACTTTTTAACAAACTTTGTATAATAATTTTAGCATAGGTGATGCAGAGGACAGCACATTCACATAAGGCACAGCTTCAATTCAGATTAAATTCTTCATCATAAAACAGTTTTTCTATTTTCCAATTAAAGGTCGGCATAAAATATGACATTCGTGAAGCCCCTAAGAGTTATTATGAACATTTTAGAACATTTATTGATATAAAAGAACTTACCATAGCCTGAAAAATCCAGTCAAGATAGAAAAGAAATTATAAAGCATATTAATAATTTGACAGTTTATAGTAACAACAAAAGATATATCAAGAATGTTATATTTATATTTCTGAAACCATCATATAAGTAAACATTAAAAAGATTATTTACAATATATTGTATCTTACAAGGACTTGAGAATTAAGTTACTGATTTAAATGAGATATTTTGGAATCAACCTACCACAGGCTCAGAGAAGATTACTTAAAATGCATATACCTTTAAATCCAAATAATCTTTCAAAGATGATATTACTTAAACTAAGTCTGAAACAAGTTCCCTTTTAAGTTGGTAAAATTACTTTAGGTTTACAGCTGCAGAACTGAGCTGTAATATAATTTACTATTTTAAAGAAGTACACAGTTAAAGAACATACTGTAAGAGCTATACTCTATGTCCGTAATAATTAAATTCCAGAATGAACTTAAAGTTTAAAGCTCTGCAACTTCTTAAAGGTAGAATTCCTTCAAGAGGAGCTATCCTTCAATGACTGGAGAGCAAAAGTAGTAATCCTTACATAGCAATCATTGACATATTAGAATAATAAAATGAAAGTTTTATTCTGCCATTCAAAATGTGAGTTTTCTTTTTTGTTGTTGTTTCAATTCCATGGCTATATTTTCCAAACTGAATAGTTAATATTAAGCTTCTAACGTCTTAACTCATTTTGAGCAATACCTGTTCCAAATAAGAACAAAGCAAAGCGCTTTTTAATAAGCACAAAACCATCATAATATGATTCTAAGTTATATTCATGTGCAATACAGCTTATATTAGAGCAGCTACTGTCAAAAAGATGGTTTCAATGAATGCAGGCTCTACTATGTCATACACTGCAACTCCACTTCAGAAGGAATTCTGCTCTAAAATGTTTTCTGTGCTTTCTTTTCATGACCCTTCAGACAGTATGGCGTATCACTATATAGTAACTGAACAGGGACTCTGAGAATACAGTGGGCAATAATTTGGCAAAGATTGATCTTTTAAAGACAACTATAATAATAACTTATTTGTCTCACTCCCCTTTTTTACAATGAGAGATTTGTTTGGGGGGGTCAACACCAGAGACTGAATATGTATTTTATTGAACTATGAATTCTATACTTCAGGAAAAGAAAAAGAGAAATGTGGATAGTACTTAAAATTCTTCAGAGCAGAGAGATTCCACTTAATCTTGTTTAGACTGGAAATCAGAATAAATCTCAAAGGAACTGCCATTCTTTTCACCTTCCTGAAATTTATTTGCTTAGATTATTATTGCCCATAATGACTGCTAAAATAACATACTTCATCTTGTACCAAAAGTATCCATAAATCTTTAAATCCACTGAAACAGGGATTCTGCTTTTCAAAAGGAACTTTCTTCCTCTTTCAGTATCATAATAAATCAAGCCAATAGGTATCCAAAGCACTCAATAACAGCTGGTTTTGTAAGGTAATTCAACAAAAAAATTCAGTAGTTTATTACTGTATGAAATACACATTATTTGACTTCACAAGGAATACTTAAGTATTCAATAAGATATTCAGAATCTAGCACATTATAACAACTGCATCATTTAGTGGCCTCAGTTCATTCTCAAGATACCTTTTTTCCCCATAAAACACTTGTTGACAAACTATCAGTCACACACATAATAGTAATTATAAGAAAGATTTAGACAGCTGAAAAATGAATCAACAGTTTCATAGCATCAGAAGTTACTTACCACATCTCGAACAATGGGAAAAGATTTCTTTCTACGCAGGTCTGGCATGCTGTCAATTCCATACAGGCCACTGTAGGAGATGAAAAGACAAAGAAAATAAAAACCTGGGGCTTACAAGTTTGCATGCTTAAGAATTGCTTATAATGTCTCTACCTAGAGTTAAAAATTAGCAGTTATCAGCTAAAGAAGGTAAGTGGTCTAATTTTTAAGAAAAATTATCAAAAGTGTTCTTTCTGTGGCTGACTTTCTCCTGGCATTCATCCAAAGCAGAGCAGCAAATACCTTCTAAAACATTTTACCATGGATTTAGAAGTCACAGCAATAACTTTCCATCAGAAAGACTTTTGTATCTTTTATATCTGGCAGTTGAGATGGGGCCCAACATCTTACAGGGTATCATTGTTGTCATAAATGTGATACAGAGTCAAAGGAGTCCATGTGAATGTGTCACATTTTAAGATAATTCCATGGTAACGATCATTATTTTCTGTTGCCTGGTTTAAATTTTTCATTAAGCATGTATTTAAACCTCTTATTACAAATCAGATACAACTTGGAAACAATAGCAAAGAACAACTTGGAGCCATATCAAAGAATAAAAGACTAACACACCAATAGGATTTAAAATAAAACATACTGTTCCTGTAACAATATAACTCATTCTCCCTAACTCTACGTATACACGTATTCTCATCCTGCAATTCTTACACAATGGACATTGGTAGACAGCTATATATCTTCTCAGATCCAATTCAGAAATACTTTAAAAGTCTCAAGGAAGCTTCGTTGCCACATTTTTCAAGACCAGAAATTCTCCCCTCCATGTTCCTTCTGTTTGGCACTGTCTCAAATAGCCTTTTCAGTTGTTGTTCTATTTCTAGCTCCCTATATGTAAAAAAAGTATACATCACAGCAAAAAGTTCCTCATTTGAAAGCCCTCCTTTTATTTATACACATCACAGTTACTGGGTGAAGAGAGATGTAACTGAAATTAGTGAGAGAATTTTCACTTTCTTCCAAAGGTTCAATACTTTGTCACAAATACTCCTCAGCTGACTTGAGGATTACAACCCCCTGCCACTAAGCTGAGTTGACAAATCACATATTTGTATGAGCCAAGACCCTGGTTGATTCCTGTTGGATATGGATGTTATAGTTCCACAGCTGCAGCTAAATCCAAAAGGAGTTAGGAATCAGCGACCTCAGCTGTCACAATTGACAGCCTGGCATATTGATATAAACTGAAATCAGTGCTGGGTTATGTTAATATGAGAGACTGTAAGGAGTTCAGGGACACACATATCCTTCTAATATCTCCACTGCTAATATCTTCAAAATGAATCAACACAAGTCAACAGAACTCATAATTCACAACTTCAAATTATTTAAGAGAAGTGAAGTACATTAATAGGTGTCATAAAAAAGAACACTAAATCTTGTTTAAGCAATCTCTGACTTACAATCTATTAGAAGAATAGAAGGATGAGAGTATCCTAAGGTAATATCATCTTATGTTAGGCTTGAGCTTTCCTGACAATTTCCTAGGTATCTCCTTTTGGCCACTGTCAGGAGGAGCAGGATGCTGGGCTAGATTAACCTTCAGTCAGACTTTGCATCACTGGGGTTTTGGGTTAGGTTTTTTTGGGTTGAGTTTTTTGTTTTTTGGGGTTTTTTTGTTGTTGGTTTGGTTTGGTTGGTTGGTTGATTTGTAGTATTTTGGCAGTATCAGTACTGTGGACTGGTGCAGCTGCTGATCTGCAGAGAAATGGGGGGTGCTTTCTTGCCCAGACTCTTGTCTCTAAGATATGTGAGACTGAAGTGCAGTTATACCATAAAAGTGTGATGAAATGAATAGAGCAAATCTGGGCTAACAGCCTAAGTGGGCAGCTCTTCAAGTAGAATAAACTGCAAAAGGAATTTGAGAAGCTATCCTTAAGGCCAAAAAATACTTTTACATAGCAGGGGACAATTACCTAAAATGGAATACAAAATTAACTTATAAAACCACAAAGTGGAAACAAACATTTGGAGCAAAAATAATAGGTAATGTGGTGTGGATGACACTGAATTCTGTGCTTTGGATGGAAGACATTAGTATCAAGGAACTGCTAATTCTAAAGCTAACACTAGAAATAATGAGTCAGAAAACACTGCTGCACACTCCAGTCCTGCGGACTGTGTTATGGTGACGAAGCACTCATTACAGCTGCCCAATATCAAAGCTCAAAAGTAAATTATAGATGTTATACACTGGGAGCTGTTGACAATAAGGATAAATCCCAATGAGGGAACAAAGCAAATTTCTCATATCTTGTGATAAACAAGGGTACTCTGAACACTGTTTCTCATATGGATTTAAAAAGATTAAATGTAATGTTCAGGATCACCTTCTAGTTCAATATACCTGCAAAGACCTTGATAAAAATCTCTTAATATTTACACTGATAGATGCAAGATTGGATACCCATAATTGATGGGTTTAACTTTAAAACACACCATGGAGGCAAAAGCTTGCCACAAATTCTAATAGGACTGAGATGAAATTCTAGATGCCCAGCCCTTCCAACACCATCAACCATTCAGACTTCAGAAGTCTTTTCTCTGTCTTAATAGCGTAGTATTACTTTTCATACGGTGCCAAAATTAGATGATGAAAATGCAATGCACTTTTTTCTCCAAAAAAATTATTACAGTTTTTTCATAAATTGCATTCCCTTTCCCATTAGTTTATAACCCCCCCCCCCCCATTTTAATATCATATCACAAAACAACAAGTAGTTTTAAATAGCCAGTGCCCTTGCAGTGGATTAATACTTTGTGAGTATTCTCTGCATTAGATAAAAACACTAACAGCCGCAACTGACCCAGTAAAGATATCCTGTGCAGTGTAAAGGCCTGTTGGTCCAAAAGATATTTGGAGGCAAAAGGACAAAATAATGTATCAAAGATATAAACTCTGGTTTTGGTGAAATGACATTTCTTACCTTTTGCCCATTTGCACATTTTTCTTTATGCTCAAATAAAAGCTCAGTGTATGATACACTCTGCCTGAAATACTGTAACTGCCTGTAATGTGAACAAACTGGCTAAGGCATCAGCAAGGTGCTTTCCCCTACAGTTGATCAGTTCTGCTTCATAGCCTTCACTAGGGCTTCTATGGACCCTTTTTTCTTGATTCTTTTTAGATATAGTACAGAACACTGTGTTAGAAGTGTGTTGGGTTCACTCACAAATACTCTAATCAGATAAGCTGCCACCTTACACAATTAGCTTCACTTCATCTCCACCAGTCACTAGACAACAGAAAACTAATTACTCTGGAGTTTTATCATGTCAGGACTCACCTATTAGGGAAGTATGTAAAGTTTGAGGGGTTTTTTTGTATTTGTAACTAAAATGGAAACTTGTAAATTCATTATTTTAAAATGTCAGTCAAAAAACCAAGAAGATATATAGGGGAGAAAAGCATAAATACATTTTCAGTACAAGGATAATGCAGTTCTGGTGTAATTTTGCAGAGAGAATTTGATCTGCCTGATGCTGACTTTTGGTGCTACATGACATTTTAAGATCATTTAGACTGCACTTGACAGTACTTAATTTATAAAGAAAAAATATTTGTAGAGATTCCCGAATATCTTGGCTGTCAGTAACTTCAGAAGAAAGTTAAGTCACATGAATAGCTTTAAAACATCACTATAAATAATTTCCACTTAGTCACAGCAGCAACAATAATACCCCAGTCAGTCTGATCCTGCTAGCATTCATCAGGCTCCCTCAAGTTAAATTATTCTTTCTTCTTTATTACAAACATAGGACTTGAAAGCTATAATCAAAACACTCAAAACGAACTCTGATGAAAACAATAAAATCTGATTTTTCTTTCTAGACTGGCAGTTTAGCATAACAATCCAGATGCAACTCACTGTAGCAAAACATCGTTCTGTAACTGGTAGGTAGGCTGCATGGTAAAAAATGTGACAGATGATCTATATGTATGCATATATATATTTTTATATATATACACACACACATACCTTTTTTCAAGAGAGGACTTGGTCAGTTATGGTTTCCTTTCAGCCCATATATGCAGACAGCTCCTCTACTAAACTATTCAAACCTCTATTTAGAAATTGTGATTCTTGGTGTGGTACTCCATTTTAACTTCCCCTCTCCAACCTTTTTGCCCCCAGTTCAATCCTTAGTTTTGGAGGGCTGAATTATAAATTAAGAGTTGTGGCACTGTCTACATATACTATATATATACACACATAGTCACTAGTAGTTCTTAGAAAATTGCAATTAAAATTATAGTAATAATACAAATAATTGACAATTGTAATTTTATGTAGGGCATCGATCTATATTTGATCAAAATAAATGCAAAAATGTTTGTATTTTTGTCATTAAAAATCAAAGCATCTCACTATTTAATACAAAGAGGTTTAAAATTTTTCTTCTTGTTCGACACTCCTTGGTACAAAAATTTGGAGAGCACCACAGCCACTCTAAGGTCTCTGAGTTCACTTCCAGATGAAAATGATGATGAAAACAGAGGTGAACTTTTGCTGGTTTATTTTTTAAATCACTTGTTATTGAACATACATTTTAGGTTACTGGGATACTGGATTTTCTTGAAGTTTTTAGGATTGTATTTCAGATTAGATGCACCTGTTTTAAAGCATAATTAAATTTATGTAGTTAAATGTGATAAAACACCTACGCAGCTTTGAAAAGTCATAATGATGGTTTGATCTCATAAAAATTGAGATTAATGTTTTGAAGATCGAACTAGAGGGTGAGGAAGGGAAGAAGAAATGTATCATTTCTGCACATTATAATCACAAAATGTAGCCAGTGGCTTTTGTAAAAACTTCAAAATAGAACTATGCATGTTAATGAAAACAGTTATGAGACAAGCCACACTGTCTGAAGACCCACAAATTCACACTTGAGCAGCAATACATAATTTTTTCTGGAGTGAAAAACTGGAGATCTAAAATTGTGTATGAATACTGGGAGAAAATGCCAGCATCATAAAAGTAATTAAAGTAATTACAGAACTGGATTTACAGCTTTCCCTGGTCCTCGATATATTAAAATGCCACCAAAGAAATACCAAGCACTTTTTCTGAAAATGAAAGTTGGATTAAAAGTCTTAATATGAGCTAAAAATACTAGATTAAAAAATGAAGGGATGGGGAGGAAGAGCCAAATCCTTCCATAGAAGAAAACCTGTTACCCTGGCCAAGGCAAGATGATGAAATTCTGGGGTAGACTAGGCGATACTAAAGGACTATATTCACTCAATTTTTGACAAAGTACACTCAAGTGAGCATGTGTATTAATGCCATGAAAATTTTGAAATTACATTTGTTAATCATATTTTTATAGTAAAGATATGAATTAATCACATATTACAATATATTGACAGATGCTCACATTCTGGTTGAGGCAGCAAAACCCACTTGGTGACTACAGCTTTGAGTCTACCTCTGCTGCCTTCTGATCACTAATCTGTTGCATGTTCCATCCCCAGGTGTGAGCCAAAGCAGACCAACAGACACTGAATTGTGCTAACAGGCCTCTGGGTTCACCTCAGCTTTTGGTAAAAATACAGTTGCTTGCAAAGAAGTTCTGACCTCATTTCTCATTCATGTCATGCTTCTTGTCACATCACAGGGAGATGATGCCAGCCATCTAAAATGATTTTATACTAACCTCAGGCAATGTGGCCTCAAAGTGCCACAATTTCAACTTGTAGACTTTTTTCCTTAATTTTTTTAATCTTAAAAAACAAACAAACAAAAAACCAAACACCAAAAAACCTCAACAAAACCCCCAAAACCAAACCACCAAAACTTGAATTATTTCCTAAAGCCCAAACAAACTCCCAAAAAATTAGAACCCAAGAGCCAGTAACACAGCACTGAAACTACATTTGCTGATATTCTTGACCCCTACACCAGAGCAGGTGCTGCAGAAACTGTCTAGAAGGAAAATCTGGTCTCAATATTTACAGGGCAGAGAAAAGTTTGAACATGCTTCACAAAATTAATGATCCCTTAGCAGAACTGTTGCCGTATCATAAAACCAAGGGCTCGTTTTGAACTCTCTCTGCTATCATTGAAGTCTATGTAAATAGTTTCCTTAGCATCAACAGGACCATAATGAAGAGAGACCAACAAGGGAAAGGAAAAAAACCCACAATTTGCATAAAGCTTGTAAGAATTTATAAGGTGGAGATAAGTTCTACAAGAAAAAATCATTTGCAGAAACAGGATGGAGACCTTCCTAGAACCGTATGAGATAATAACATTCTACACTTAGTTTACACCTTTAACAACATGCATTCTCTGTTGTCATTATTATAGCATCTAATCAAATTAAGAATAAAAACCTCCTGACACTGCAAGTTCCTTATGGGTGTGAATGACAACTTAAGCACACTTCATCTGAGAGTTAAGAGGAAGGACAAAATGGAAATAGAGAAATCAGCAAGAGACAGCAGATCTGACACATAAAAAACAAGAACAAAACTAATGGAAAGGACAACATTAATTGCACTTGGTAGTAGCTAGTAAGGAGGTAAAAAGAGTCTTGACCCTGTCAGAGTGAATCTAGACACATCATTCTTGACTTTCAAAACTTAAACAGGGATTCTTGAAAAGCTAAAGAAGGAGTAAGCAGTTCTACTAACTTCAAGTTATTCCTGAAATATGACAGTTGTAAAAGGAAAGGTAACAGTCTAGTTCAAACCCATTTGGGTAATTCAGATGCTTTTTAAAAAAGTACAATCTTCTCATGCATCAAGTCCATACTGACAATTTTTTGCACGCAAAATTCAAACATTGCCTGTTGGCCATATTAAAATCCTTAAAGGCAACCCTCTGTTTCTGTTTGTAGAATTCATAGAATCATAGAATGGTATGAGTTGGAAGGGACCCCAAGGATCACAAAGCTCCAACCCCCCTGCCACAGGCAGGGCCACCAACCCCAGGCCTGGATCTACACTAGGTTGCCCAGGGCCCCATCCAACCTGGCCTTGAACACTTCCAGGGACGGGGCATCCACTACCTCTCTGGGCAGCCTGTTCCAGCACCTCACCACTCTTTCTGTAAAAAACTTCCCCCTAATATCTAATCTAAACCTTCCTTCCTTTAGTTTTAATCCATTCCCCCTTGTCCTGTCATTGTCTATCCTTTTAAGAAGTTGAATCCCCTCCTGCTTATAAGCTCCCTTCAGGGACTGGAAGGCTGCAATGAGGTCCCCCCGCAGCCTTCTCTTCTCCAGACTGAACAAGCCCAGCTCCCTCGGCCTCTCTTCGTAGGGCAGGTGCTCCAGCCCTCTAATCATCTCCGTGGCCCTCCTCTGAACCCTCTCCAACAGTTCCACATCCTTCTTGTATTGGGGGCCCCAGATCTGGACACAGGACTCCAGATGGGGCCTCACGAGGGCAGAGTAGAGAGGGACAATCCCCTCCCTGTCCCTGCTGACCACCCCTCTTCTAATGGAGCCCAGGATACCATTGGCCTTGCGAGCTGCAAGAGCACACTGCTGGCTCATGTTAAGTTTCTCATCCACCAGAATCCCCAAGTCCTTCTCAGCAGGGCTGCTCTCAAGAAGCTCTTCTCCCAGTCTGTATCTATGGCTGGGATTCTTCCGGCCCAAGTGCAACACCTGACACTTGGCAGTGTTGAACCTCATTAGGTTCACCCGGGCCCATCTCTCCAGCCTGTCAAGATCCCTCTGGATGGCTTCCTTTCCTTCTAGGGTGTCGACCACACCACTCAGCTTGGTGTCATCCGCAAACTTGCTGAGGGTGCACTCAATTCCATCATCGATGTCATTGTCTTTCTTCTTACAAGAGAAAAATAAAGTAATCCCGTTCATATCTTAGCTGAGCGGTTAAAGCACATTCTGGAGTATAGGAGAGTTTACTTTAACCCTCAAGAGCATTATTCTCACATGCTATAAATTTAAGGGATAATCTGTTTCTCTGATACCTCCTTCTGATGCACCTGCACCATTATGTAACAAAGAGAACAGGATTTATAGGCTGCTTATGTATTTCCTTAATATTTTCACAGAAACAGTTTTTGGTGCAGGGTTTTGATAATTGGAATTTTATTTTCAAGAACGTAAAGGTCAAGGTAGACCAAATTTGCAATTTCCAGACACATCGAATCTCAGCAAAAGCATGATATAAATAAAATCACATTTCTGAGGTTGTGAAAAGTAAAGGTACAGAGACTAACGGATAGACTCAGAAACTCAGATTCTCACTATTCTTTATAACTCAGGGGCAGTTCCATCAGCAGTGAATAAAACTCGTCGTATGTATAAGGCATTCTTATGCCACAAAGAGCAGAAGTAGCTCTTTGTCAAGCAATATCTGTAAAACCACTTCCATCTACTCTTCTGCTCTATAGCACAAAATACGATTCAAAGTGAGGGTCTTACTGGACTCCTTTTTCTGAACACTAAGGAGTAGCATATAGCAAGGAAAAAACAAATCCAAATTCAAGAATGACTAACAGTGTTTTCCTGGGAGAATTAAGAATGCTGCTGATCTTACCAAAGAAAGAAAAAGACAACACAGCTTTTGAGGGAACAGCAAGAATGACAGTATAAAGACAAGACGAGTACATAATAAAAAGATATTTTATTATGACATTAGTGGTGTAATTTATGCTCAGTCAGTAATTTGCCATGACTCACATCTCTGCCTCTTTAAATAATTTAGTTTTCTACTTAATCTGTACCCCCTCCCCCAATCTTTTTGTTATGATTTCAAGGTGAAGTTCATCTAAGAAGAATCTTCTACATCTGATTTTTTTTCTCTGTGTACCTTTACAAATCACAAATATTTGCTTAAAAGTTATATATGGTTGAGATGTACCCACTTTGCTATTAAAAAAAGTATAATGAAAACTCATTCCATCTATCATCTGCAAAATATTAAAAGCATGGCACATTTCAGTTTTAAATGAACTTCACAGAATCACAGAATCACAGAATTATCAAGGTTGGAAAAGACCTAGAAGATCATCCAGTCCAACCATTCACCTATTACTACTAGCTCCCACTAAACCATATCCCTCAATACAACATCCAGTCTTTCCTTGAACACCCCCAGGGTTGGTGACTCCACCACCTCCCTGGGCAGTGCATTCCAGTGCCTGACTACCCTTTCTGAGAAGTAGTGCTTCCTAATGTCGAGCCTGAATCTCCCCTGGCGCAGCTTGCTACCATTCCCTCTAGTTCTGTCACTGCCTACACGGGAGAAGAGGCCGACCCCCAGCTCACTACAACCTCCCTTCAGGAAGTTATAGAGAGCTATAAGGTCTCCCCTAAGCCTCCTCTTCTCCAGGCTGAACAATCCCAGCTTCCTCAGACGCTCCTCGTAAGGCCTGTGTTCCAGACCCCTCACCAGCTTAGTAGCCCTCCTCTGAACGCGTTCCAGAGCCTCAATGTCTTTCCTGTAGTGAGGGGCCCAAAACTGAACACAGTACTCGAGATGCGGCCTCACAAGTGCTGAGTACAGGGGGACAATTACCTCCCTGCTCCTACTAGTAACACTATTTTTGATGCAAGCCAGGATGCCGTTGGCCTTCTTGGCCACCCGCGCACACTGTCGGCTCATGTTCAGCCGTGCATCAATCAGTACCCCCAGGTCCATTTCCTCCACACAGTCCTCCAGCCACTCCGCCCCAAGCCTATAGCGCTGCCTGGGGTTGTTGTGGCCAAAGTGCAGGACTCGGCATTTGCTCTTGTTGAACCTCATGCCATTGGCTTCAGCCCAGCCCTCCAGCCTGTCCAGATCCCTCTGTAGGGCCTCGCTACCCCCAGGCAGATCCACACTCCCAGCCAATTTAGTGTCATCTGCAAACTTACTGAGGGTGCACTCAATGCCCTCATCTAGGTCATCAATAAAGATATTGAAGAGGACAGGCCCCAGCACCGACCCCTGGGGAACACCACTCGTGACCGGTTGCCAGCTGGATTTAACTCCATTTACTACCACTCTCTGAGCCCGGCCCTCCAGCCAGCTCCTTACCCAGCCGAGGGTGTACCCATCCAAGCCACGGGCTGCCAGCTTCTGCAGGAGAATACTGTGGGAGACAGTGTCAAAGGCTTTGCTGAAGTCTAGGTAGACCACATCAACAGCCTTTCCCTCATCCAGCAGATGGGTCACTAGATCATAGAAGGAGATCAGGTTGGTCAAACAGGACCTGCCCTTCATGAACCCATGCTGGCTAGGCCTGATCCCCCGGCCATCCCGCACATACCGCATGATCTCCCTCAAGACTATCTGTTCCATAACCTTCCCTGGAACCGAGGTCAGGCTAACAGGCCTGTAGTTCCCTGGATCCTCCTTACAACCTTTCTTGTAAATGGGAGTCACATTGGCAAGCCTCCAATCTTCTGGGACCTCACCAGTCAGCAAGGAGGACTGATAGATAATGGAAAGCGGCTCGGCTACCACCTCTGCCAGTTCCCTCAGCACTCTCGGGTGGATCTCATCCGGCCCCATGGACTTGTGGCAGTCCAGTTGGAGTAGGAAGTCTCTGACTGTTTCTTCCAGAATCACAGGGGAGTTAGCATGCTCCCCAGCTGAGACCTCATCACCTCTTATGACAATACAAGCTCAGTACTGTAGCTACTATGAAGAAGTTTATGCATTCTATCAGCTGGTTCTACAACTCTTTCAATTGCAAAAGTATGACAATGTCAGAGACTTCTTACACATACGTCCTTATTCACCTGAATATTTTTAAGATTAAAGAAACTAGCTAGATTTCAGGGAAGAACTGCAATTTTGAAGCTGTAGCTTCTAAAGGAAACCAATCTTTCTTTTGTGCAATGAACCAATGACCAGATGAACTCATATAAGACAATACTACTTCTGCCTCCTCTTTGCCCAGCATTCAATCAGTGCACAGTAAAGCTCACAGAAGAAATTTGAGACTTCTTGCACCTTTACTGGTTTTAACCACAGGAAAGATGACTGTTTGCTTCATATCTGTTTCTTGCTACAGTGTATTTTAAATTGGATTATAGTGGGAGTTTATACTAAATCCACTGAAGTATCTTCTTGGTCTTTATTTGCCATAACTGGGACAAAATGTATTTAAGGCAGCTCTATCGCATACTGGAAAAAAGTAGGTGACTTTTACCTCAAACACACAGTTAATCAAGGTTAATTCCTTCACTGAATTATACCACAATTGTTTTTTTCTTTAGTATTATTACCAAATGTAAGCATATTTTTCTTTATTATTATTATGACTCATTTTAATGAAGAATATCTAGAAATCTCAGTATAAAAGTTGCTGGAAAATGAGATGAGATTTCCTCACTCATACCTTGTCAGATAAGCACAAAATGCTTGATAAGCGAATAGAGAAGCAGCCATGCAGTCTACCAGACACTGTCCTGTAAAAAATCATTTTGCTGTTTGAAAAAAGTTCCAGTTGAACTAGACAATAAATCTTACCAGACTGAAAAAATGGGAGGAACACCAAACATTATCAAGGTATATTGGTGATTATCTGTAAAAGTATTACCAAAAAGAAAGAAAGAAACCCCAAGCTTTTTACTCCTATCTTGAATTCAAGTAACACATTAAGACCTTTGCTGAAAGAAGAGAGGTTCCAAGTATCAGAGATATGTAAACTGGGGGAAGTTTGAAGCCAGGCTAAGACCTTTTATTGCCTAATATTTAAATCACAAAAACTAAGAATAAACGAGTCAGTAAAGAGTAATCCTCTCACTTCAGTAATACTGATAGAATACATACTCTAGAGAAGGTGGAAAAATTGGTAGATATGGTCTGGTGTCAAGTGTTTCTAGATAGCTATGCTCTATAAATCTCTCCGTATTCTCTGCATTTGGCATCCCAAAGTTTAAGAGTCAACCTAGGATAATATGCTTCAAAACCCTCTTTCAATTGCCTTTTGATTACCAGTAGATTTTTAACAGATTAATTTATAAATGGTAGAGGAACAAAACACAAGGTAAGATGTTTCCAGCTGCTTTCATCATGAAAATGTACCCTTCTCTGTAATAATCTAATGAAAATATAATAAATCCTGTTTCCTGCATGAGAAGTGAACACATTCTTATACATAGTCAACTAGTATTTGACTAGTAGTTTAGTAGTCAGTGTTCTGGAGGTTGACATGAATGAACATGTTCTTGAATTATCTTTCTAGGAGAATACTATTTTCTCTTACTTCTCTACTACCTTATATGGACCCTGGAATATCATGAATTGCTCTCCTTATATTCCTGATGTGATAAATCTCAGTTACAGGCAGAATAGTTCTCAAGAAAGGAAAAAACCCCAAAATAATCAACCATCAAAATGAACAGTAAGACCAACCAACCACTAAAACGTCAAATCTGTGTTTTGGGTTTTGTTTTTTTTTCTGGAAAGAATATTTCTTTTCACAGCTGCAGCACTGCATTCATTTTTCAGAATTGTTTTCCAGTTAAAATCCACTAGGATTATAGGAATTCTCAATTTACGAGGAACCTGTGGATCTTTTATCACACTTTGAATTCATCTGGGCCCAAGAGCTGCCCCTTTGCATAATTTGGGAAAAACAGTAACCCTTTCTTTTTGAAGATTAAGGAGAAATAGGGAGAAAAAAAGCTTTGGCAAAGGTTTGGCTGGAGCAGGTAGCGGTGGCCTTGCAGTGGCTTGAGGTGTCTGGATTGTTTGAGAGATAACGTTCAAAGGAAGAGAACAAAAATGAAGACTGTATTTTTAACTTGCAAGGAGCTTATAGTGAAAGGCTGGAAAGATGGAGCTTGGAACTATTATGTGCCTGTGTACTTATATTTAGGATTTGGTGGGAAGAGTGTGGGAAAGTGCATAAGCAAGGTACAATGCTAATGAAGGGCTACATCAAAAATTCCACTCACTGCCTTTTAGGGTGAAGACTGGTAGTTTGTAGATACAGGCACATATAGATAAAAGGAACAGCCACTGTACTCCACATATATTGAGGGGTGGTGAAACCAGCTGGGTGGGCTGTAGAAAATTACTGTTATTTGCATGTATCTCCTGGTAGCAGAGCAGATATAACAATTTATATTATTTTTAAAACATTTTAAAATGCTGTTAATTAGGGATTTTTTCCCCCAATATAAATAGTTTGAAGCACCATATATAAAGACATTACAGACCTAATTAAAACAAAACGATCATTTCAAGGACACAGACAAAACTTAAAGGTAACAACACAAAAGGGGACTGGTGCACAGTAAAGTGAGAAATATCCATGGAAAGGCTGACCCACCAAGCTCTCATATCTCACAGATAGATGGTCAATAAATGTACACCTGCCTGGGAAGATTCATTTCAGTGTTGAGTGTGAGTGGGAGAATACAGTTTGGGTTATATATACGTGCACTGAAAGCCCACATTTCAATCTTACTCTTGGACAAATGCATATTTAGTACTTTTTCTTGCCTCTTTACTGAAACAGCACCAACTTTGGAGATATGAACTAGAAATTCTTCTATGAACAAATTCAAGTACAAGAATAAATTGAATCCTTCTAATAATATTTAAGGCACTGTAAGTGTATATTGGCTACCAGCTGAAAGTAAAGATTAATATACTAATCTGGACTGTGAAATAAAATTTTCTTGAAAAACAGAATAACTACATTACCAGAACTAACAAACTGGGAAATGCTGTATTGACAGTGAAATACTAGTCTTTGTGTATAGTCTGCAACATTAAACAATACAGCCGTAGACAAACTGTTTATGTTATGTAGATTATACGTTAAATTCTCTACTCCCCTCCTCAACTCCAAAAACAACATCTGGACATACAAGATGATGAAGTTGAATGCATACAAGTTATCATTTAAGGCAAGGAAAAAAACCTTGAACTATTTCTTGTATCTTTCCGAAGATAGTCTGGATAGCAATCAAGTATTTTGAATTTGACAGAGGATTCAGGGAAATAACTTTGTTTTACCACTGAAACAGGCCTCTAAAGGAAGTAATCATCTCCATCCAGCACCATTTGTGTACCATTAGCAAATTTCAGAATGGATTAGACCATGTGGTAAAATTACCAGTCTGACGTGGCTGCCATCAGGCTGGCAGGGGTTTAATACAGAGCAAGCCTCTGGAAAAAGCAAACCAGTACTACAGTAGATTCATATACATAATGAAAAACCCAGCTGACTCTCATCTACTTTTCAAAAATACTGAAAGATTGAATTCTAAAGTGTCTGATCTTCAATAAAATGAAGTAGTAAAATGAAGAAGATATACTGGAATGGAAAGAACAGGAGCCTTTGCCTTTAACAGAGAAGTAGCAAGAGAAGCCCCAGGAAAACTGCATTTTGTCTGCCTTTTGTTCTGTATCCTGGCCTTTCTCTCATTTCATGCAGCCAAGCAGGGATGATTGCAGAGAATGAAGAGCTGCAGTCTGGGCTATGGGCTTGGGATGTACTGGTGCACGTGAGGTGGGTTGATAGTATTGTGCTATGAGAGACAGGGAAGACCAAGGCAGAAAAGAGGCAACTGAGATATTTCTACACAGATAAAGCAACGTATCAGGGGTTGAAAGGGAAAGAATTTCCCCTCACATCAAATGGCAACACCTTTTTGGGAGTCTGAGGGAAAAGGAGTCATAGCTAAGGCTGCAGCCAGTTAGCTGGCTGTGAAGACACTGAGGGATTCTAGAATTTAGGATTGGCTTTTGCATGAAGGAGTAGAGTGGCAAATGTGATTAAAACAGAGACACAACAGGCTTTGAGATGTCAGGGTTCTTCAGCCAAATGAGAAGGTAAATTAAAATTGCATCACTGTTTTTAGGGAAGCCTAGTGAAACAGAAGCCTCCACAAAGATATTGCAGACAGCAAAGGGAGCAGAGACCCTGTCTAAACTTTGTCAGCAAAGGAAGAAAGGTTTAATCTAAAAACGAGCTACTGTTGAGCTACTGTCAGTCACTTGAAGTAATCCTATGAAATGATTGTACAAGATATTTGTAGAAGGGATTGACACACCTGATTCTCAGAGGTTTCAATATTTGATTGTATTCACCTGTGAATGGAATAGAAGGCATAAAAAGAGCAACTTCTGCCTGTAGAGTCCTTGTCAGTGGCAAAAGCTCTCCTTATTTCAATGAGATTGTTTTCGTATGCAACCCACAAAACCCCCAATAATTCTATACACTCTTGTACAATACTTAGGAAACTGTAATTAAGTTATTGGTATAGAAAGTCATGCATATAGTAAAACTCTGCTGTCACACGCAGCTTTCTGCATGCATAGATGTGATTGTCAGTACCTGCACTCACTAGGTTTGCAGTGTGCAAGCAGTATGACAGAATGAGTTCTCTTACTGAGCTTACTTATGGGGGGTTGTGTGTGCAAACAATACAAAGTAACAAAGCAACAAGTAGTGTACCTAAAGAAGAGAAAATAAGAAACAACTCTCTAGCAATTGCTGAACTACACACAGTGATTATAATTTGGTCATTCAAAGCCACAGATGATAAATCCAAGACAGATTTTGACTAGCTTTATTTTCAGTCTTGGATTTTTGATCTTTCTAGAGAAGAAAATATTTCATATTATTCTCAGAATACAGCATTGAATGTAATATACAATTCTGCACTGAACAGCACCTATAAAGCTGTCTGGGGAAGGTAATTTCTACATTGTATTGCATATGAAGAGCATGGGTTTTTTACTTTTTTTTTTTTAATATATAAGCCCCTAATTTTTGTGACAGACTTAAACACTAATACTTCCAAGTTATGATCATTCTTAGTTTCAGTAGACTACAGTTCACTGTGCAGTTTTTAAGATGTCAGATTAATGCTTCTCAGTAGTGAGGTATGCTACGATTTTTGACACATCAAATCATAAATTACTCAAATCTGAGGCTATTGAAGCCTGTCAGTAAAAATGACTTGACATTGCATAGCACAAAAGAGAAAAAAAGGATATACCTTCTTTGCAAATATGGCAAAGAGAATTTGAGGCAAATAGCAGAAACTGCTGCTATCATGCCTCTGGTTCTGATATGCATTCATTTTTTCAAGAAAGAAGCCACCAAAGGTAAATTGTCATACATCAAATCAAAAGGTTATTGTCATAATTTGCTGATACAGCTGCAATGTTCTGATGAAAACCTTCCATGATTCCATTAGAAGAATAATGTGAACACCAGCACAGAGAACTTCAGTAAATGTTTTTTTTTCCTAATGTATTGCTGAACACATATTCAAATCAGTAATCTAATCAAGAGAAACAAAGCTGCTTCAGATGTGCTAGTTCCATGTTGACAAACAATATAATTCAAACAGAACTACTAATGGTTTGCATTTGGAAGGCAGGAAAGAAAATTCACAACACTCATATTGTTTTATTTTTAAAATGTAGAGAAACACAGTGCTTAGAAAATCCCATTCCAAGAAGGGAAAGGAACAACTTTCTCCACAGTAAGAAATAATGCTGATCAATATAAAAGGCAAAAGTTTTTATAATTTTAGTAACGAGATATTTTAGACCTTTTTGACCTTATGAGAAAACCACGACTGATCTAAGTGAGAGCAACACGTAATTTGCAAGCCAAGAGAAGTAAACTATAATTTTGTTCTAATCTCAAAGACCAAATATAATAATAAACCTGCATCAGCTATCTCTTACACTATTTAACATGTTTCACATTGCATTGAGCAACTAATCCTGCATATAGACTCCCACTTTCACAGCAACTACCCAGTTTCTATGGACTGGAAAAGGAAGAATTACACCGTGGTATAACAAGCTATACAGGAAGTACCCAATCCACTGTCAAGCTGGAGAGTGCTCTTCCACTTCTTCCAATTCTTCTAAATTTGTTTAAAGTTTAGCAATAAGTACCAGTATTACCCTAACTATACCTTCCACAGCAGCATGTGAGTTATATTAAACAAATGAATACTATTAGTATCTTCCAGGGGAAAAGAACCAAACAGGCAAAACATAGGAATCCAAATAGAAAAACTTCATAGTGTCTAGATTCTGTTATATAACCTTTAAGATGTTCACATGAGAAGATGGAAGATAAATTAGATTATTTGATCTCATCACCTTGTCTTTATAATGAAGCTTAAATATAGCAAACAGTGCTATACAGCACCAAGAAGATAATGTCCCTTTTAAATAGCTAATAAAACCACTAAATTTTACTAATGGCTTCTACTTTTTTCTCTTCCAAAGTGAATAATAAAAAGGCATTCAAAATAGGAAGGAGAGATTTTCCTCAAAAGAAGGAAACCTGCACAACTGAATTGTAGTAACTTCTTACAAATTACTTAAAAGACCTGAAAGATTTCATAAATACTGAAGCCACCTTCCTTTTTAAAAAATTCAATTTCTAATAAGAACAATACTTAGAAAATAATGCTATAAAATGATGAGACTAATTTCAGATACAAATAACAAAATTTGCACTCACATTGGTACTTACCCACTAAATGCCTGAACTGCATAAAGCTTGGAAGTATCCAAGGAGCTTCTACTGACTATTCGAGCCTTTAATAAAGACCAAAAAAAAAGTAGTTAGTTGCTCTTAGTAAATCTTGGACAGAATTTAACTGTATCAAACATGTAACACCTAATATGAAAATGTTTATCAGGGTCAGCTCCAGGCCAAAGTTAGAGTAACCATGGCTTTGGAAAACATTTTGATAGCATTCAGCATTTAGTGAAACACACTGGAAGAACCCATGGGAAGATAAGCTATTGCTTCCCAAATACTCTTGTCTTTTAAGTCCTATAGCGTATGCTGATAATTAGAGGCAACAACCCCAGATATCACGTTTGACAGTAGCAGACCCCTGTGTTGGCAGTTATGATAAGCACAACAGTGAGGGTTATCCTGCTTATAAATGGGACACATTTTGCAATACACTCAAGGGAGAACAAAAGAGTGGAAAGCTGGGAAAAACATGCAACTTTCACACTAAAATGAAGGAACCAAACAGGTCAAATAAGTCACAAACAAACAACAAAATACATGATCCCTATAGTAAATACATGATATTACACCTTTTCATCCACAGAACCGCTATCTGAAAGAGAATTGGGAAGAAGGGGAATATAGGTTAGACAAAACACTCTGTGAGAAAATATCTTACACTATAAAGAAACCATCACTGTTTAATCTGCTAATACAGTCCAGGATCCAAGTAACACCTGTGCTTAGCTGTATCATTATAGCAAGACCACTGTCACTACATTTTAAACAAGCAAACATATGTTTTCAGCAGATAAGAACTTCTGCCACTTATGCAGGATTACGTGGATACCATGTAATTTATATACTGTATCCCATCTCCACATGATTTTAGGGTTTTTGGTTGGTTTTAAAATATATTTTTAATATTAATGAATACTTGTTTAATATAGTTACAGTGGTCAAAAAAATAATACTCTATTTGCAAGGAAAAATGAGTGTTTCTAGTAAAAAATAACAATAAAAACCCCTTCCTAAACTGTTACTGTTCTACTCTATCAAAACTATCCATGACAGAAATTAGCCCCCAAATGCCAACAGAACTACAATTGTGAACGTGTAATGTATGATGTAAACATTTCACTATAAATTGCCTCCTGGAAAAATGCAATACATTCACATTTACAGACAGAAAATATTTGCTGATATTTTATTGTCATGTCTATTTTAAAATAAAAGTATATTTAATATTGCTGTTATATACTATCCCACCAATAAGTGTTGTCTTTTTTTTGACACCTCATAGTACAGTGCATTGTTTTAATTGTCACCTTACTGATCTTTCAATTTTTACTTCCAAAATGGAGTACACATTCTACAGGCCCTTTAAATAATTCAGGTATTTTTAAGATGTTTGGAGATATCCTACATTACATAGAGTGTGAAACAATCATTTACATCTTAACACATGGCACGTTTAATTCCTAAGCACCCTGACCTCCAAGCATAACACACAGTACAGTAACCTCAGTCCAGGGAAACAAAAGGTTTTATTGTGCCACTAATTTTAGAGTCTACTTATTTAGCAAAGCAAAACACATGCACAAGAACAGGCAGAAGAGAAACTGGAGATACATTGTTTGAAAAAAGTTTTACCAGTCAGATTATATCTGATTTTGTATTCTTCACAAAGGTTAAAGGGAAATGAGTTACTAGGTATTAGCAACAGCACAACACCAAATTTGAATCTGAAGAAAGTCAGTTACACAACAGACTCTTCTCCATAAGACCGCAAAGCTTGACTACAGATCATGGCTTTTCTTCCACAGAAAGTCTGAGCAATCCTTTTTTAGAAAGAGCATGTTGAAAAGGGTGAATGATAGTTTATTGTCCTAAGGAAAACTTATGTTTTGAGTTACAGAGAGTATTAAATTAAAACTATGACTAATAGTTAATTCTCCAATTTAGTGAAACCACATAACCACATCTCTCTGCACCAAGAACATCTGCTTGCTGTGAACTGATTTTTTCCGTAGTTCTTCCCTTGACTATAAATGGACATGGTATCGTTTATTATTTTTAAATTCCATTAAGGTATTTTGTTCTGCTGGGACAAGAACTGTTCTAGTGTTTGTTACTTCAAAACTCCGTGCTCCCCTTCAGAAACACTTGAATTTTTATTTTGCTTCAGAAATTAATTCATGCAGAGAATAAGCTTCACCATAACCTGTTCATTCAACCTACACCTTTCTAGACTAATAATGCAATATTTGTAATAGTGTCATCTAAAGATACTTTAAATCTTAGCATAACTTATATGAAATTAAGCTATAGTATTTCAGTCAGCAAATTAACATCAATTGACTGAGTAGATTTATAGCAATGTGTTTAGTCTTTATCATTTTTTAATTTTTTGTGGAATTAATTTTTCTGGCAACATCAGATACAATTGGCTGCTCTTCCTCCACAAGCATGCAAAGAAGAATTGGGTGACCCTATGATCCTACATTCCAACACCAAAATTATTACAGCATTTTCATAAGCAGGGTAAGACCAGAGCCAGGGTAATCAGATGACTGTAAGATGGGCTGGCTGTGGAAAAAGAATGGGATATGCTTTTAGGAGGGGTAAAGGAAATATGAGGAATACCCAAAACCAAAGCGCTGGAGCAGCATCTAAATGTGTGAATGAGAGGAAGAGCAAGAGAGAACACAGCAACAGGGAAAGACTGAGACTGAGTTAGTTCTCAAAGTTGTGAAAAAGGCAGAGTCCAAAGCATGCAGAGAAATTTGAGGACTGAGGGAAATTTCAGACAGGACATCACTTGTAGAGAGTAAGATTCACCATAACCTGTTCATGCAACCTACACCTTTCTAGACAATCTAATGATAGCAATATTTGTAATAGTGCCATTTAAATATACATTAAAAATCTTAGCATTATGTATATGAAATGCAATTTTTGAATATTTCACAGGTACTTTATTACCAGCTACCTAAAGAATCACATGAATTCTATGTTTAATTCAGCTGTTTAGAAAGTTATGTGAAGAAATACTGTTGAGACTTGTCTTCCATGTATGGATGTATGAACTTATCTCTTTTGGGTTTCTGCCAGGTTCATCTAATTTCTCTACCCTTCCTTTACTGGAACCTAAATTTGCCTAAATTTAGGAATGTGTGCAACAAAAATAAGGAAGGGGGAAAAAAGTTATTATGTGTTTGGTTTACCTTTTTTTTTTCTCCCCAGTTCCTACTCAAAACAAACAAAAACGCCCCAGCATTCTAACAGCATCTTTTCTCAATAGAAATTGCTTAAAGCAGACAACTAATCCAAGTTTCCCAAAACAAGATTTTGAAAGCATCTCTTCTGTGTAAGAAATGCTTGTATCTTTGGAGACAAAATTAGTTAAAAACTTGTTTATGCTGAACTCACCATGAGTCAAATATTGGAACCATGAAATAATCCGAACCGTGGAAATGTTCTCTGTGTATATGAAAGCACCTAATCAGGAAGTGTACAGTCACCAAGCAATTCACTTTGGTAGTCATTAGGCTACCAGAACAGACAGCTACATTCCTTGATGTAGATAAGACATGACCTGTGATTATGTAAGAGACCACTGAATGTATTTTCAAATCAGGGATAGAAGGCTAGACATCTCAGATTGTACTGCTGAATGACAATCATTTACTTAAAAGAGCTTATCTCCTTATAACTCATTTCTGTCATCTGCACATTCTATGGCAAACAATCTAAAAAAGTTATGAATGTGCTAAGAGCAGTGTAAATGCTAGACCACTTAGTTAACCTTACAGGATACCACCTATTTTATTTCAATAAGATTGGTTTTCCTTAGATTTTTATGATATGTGTACATGCACTACATTACAAAATACTAGTACAGCCTTCATCTTACACCTTTATACCATATGCCATTTTGGATATCTAGAGGGTGTTTTACTAGGGTTACAGGAAAAATCCATGGAGTGATTTTGCTTGATAATTGTTGCTATGTCAGCTTAGTGCATTCTATATATCTATAGCTGTGTACTGGAATGATGATTAGTAGAATGGTCATCTAGCTACTTAGTAGTGAAAATTATATCTACAAATGACAAATATTGAAGGGAAAAGGAAAATCTCCCACCCCGTGTTGTTTTAGGCACTATGACAGTTTCAAACTCGATTATATTTAATTAGGTAACTGGTAAAAAGAGGGAAAAAACTGTTTTAACTTTATTAAGGATACTGTACTGGTACAAGGTTTCTGTTGCTTACTTAAATTTATATAATTATAGCAATTAATATCAAGAAGAAGAGGTAGCATATCCTTAATCACAGCAAGGAAATCATGATGATCTGCTACCATATCACATTTCTACAAATAAGATAATTTTCTATGCAGAATTCTTAAGAATTGATGGTAAAAAACCAAAAACATTAGGAAGAAGAGGACAACCTTAAAGAATATTTAAGAAAGCATATTTTAAAAAGCTCTTGCTTAGTTAGAAAGTTCTCATGAGCTCTGTACCATTCTTTGCCAGTAACATCCTCTTTTACTACCGCCCCCTAAGCCTCCCATAAATAGACATAATCCTTTAGGTAAACAAGTTTTTAAAAATATTTACTAGAGAAAATTAGTCTATAACGTTTCATTAATTAAGAAGTTGCAGATATTAAAAAGCTGTATAATATTCAATATATCCACAAAATGCTGGCTTCTGTTGAAAATGGTTCACAAGTACCTACTGGGGTAAGTTAGTCCCCAGAAAGGGGGGAGCTGGGGACAGTGAAGAAGGCTTATTTGGCATTCTTACAGCCTCTTCAAATAAGCCCCCAAGTTATTTTCTGCCCACATAGCAGTTTAAAGGTTTAGAGGAGGCCAAGTAAAATTTCCAACTATTAATGCTGCATAATTACGATTCAAATTCAATCGGAAAGCTAATACACCTTACAGAAACTGAACTTTACACTGTTAGCAACTGTTTTCAAATTAACACGTGGTATGATTTATTATTTTTTTGTAGCAATGGAGCCACCTGTAGCTTAGCACACAACAAAGGAATTCATCATGGAAGATAACTAGTTCCAACACCCGGAGTTTCTGGAAAAAAGCTCCAAAGGATGCTGAAAAGGCCGACTCTTCCAGCATGAAAGAAAAACTAGCAAGAGAGATATAGAAGTGAAGACAGACCTTTTCTTTTGTAGCTTATGATACATCAGAAATACAACTGGACAACAATCTCATCAGTCAGCACATATTTATATCAAAGAGGTTCAGATTTTTTTCCCCGATCATAAGCATCCTTCAAGTCTCATGTGGTTACTTCATTTTTGCATTTTTTTGAGCAGCAGAGCATCATCCTTTCTTTAAAGATTGCAAAAATTTCGCTCACCACCACCCCAGATATAGCACAAGGACTGTAATATGGTCATACAAATCTAAACTGTAGGAAACCATAGGATTAAAATGGTATTAGGTATACTAACCTTGGTTTTCCACTCTTATAAGTGTACATAATTGTATAATATGAAATTGGAAAAAGATCTAAAGTTTACGGTCTCAAATGATGACTTTAATATTTAATTCTGCAAATCGGTTGCAAGAATGTCAAACTGATGGATAATTACGTCATTCCTGGAAGCAAACCCTTGAGACATAATACATGCAGTAATTAGATAACAATACAGCTGTTCCACAGAAATAACATGTAAAGTACCCATAGTCAGAAGGAGATTGCAGTCTAAACTGGAGAATTCTAACTAGCGTTTTTGCTAAGAAAGGGAAATAAAGGCTGGAAAACAGGATCAAACAAAAGCAGCACATCAAAGTAGTAGATTATCTGTCCGAAACAATCACACAAATTAAACAATGTAAAAATAATAAATGCTGTACCACAAGCTAATATTATCACTACCATACAGAATACTACAGTATGTAGCCCAGAGGATGTTGTGTTGCTGAAGCATATTCTGGGAAGATATACTGTATAACGCTTGAAAGATAATATTAAAGCTAGCACATCATAAGAGATGAGTGATGCTTGTCCGACAAAGAGAAGGTCAAACTTGAATAAAGCTTGGTTGACAGGAGAAATAGAAGAATTGCTGCTAGCACTTTACTAGCAGTGATGTAGAAAAATTACTAGCGGATACATTGAGAGCCAAAACAGGAGGTCAGCTTGGTGAAGATAAAAACTGCATTTGTGTCTTTATGGTCTGCAAATCTGAAACAAGAGGACATGCTTTGAAAACCTCTATGGTGTTTAGAAATTGAGTCCCATTAGACTTCTAATGGCTCTTGTTTTCTATTGTCTTTAAGCAGCTACTAGATACTTCTACCAACTGCTAAAACTTACCTCTAAAAGAATAAATTGTTGGCTATCAAGAGAACGATTTGAATATGGAATGTGGCATGACACTGGTCCTTCTTAATTTCTGATGGTCTCAAAAAACTGCAGTCCTTTTGAAGACCAGGCTAGCTTGGCAGTGTCTGGCTTGTCAGAGCAATGACAAGGCCCTGTGGACTGAAAGCCCATTAGTTGCTGAGCACATCAGGTGTGATGTTGGAGACCAAGATCTGATTTGTTTCAAAAGTGCAGTCCTGCTGTAGAATAAAAAGCTGATGGTGACAAACCCATAAGTCATAAATACCCTATACCACTAAAGACCAAGAACATTAGGATCAAGAACAAAGGAGCAGAACATATTGTCTGGGGAAGCGCCACATATTTCACAGGCTTTCATGTTCATAACTGATATTGGTATGAAATTGTTTCTTCTCATAGTTAAAATTTAAGGAACTATCTAAACCCATCTCAAACACTTTAAAAATTATCTTCAAAAAACCCAAAGTATGAAGCCAAAAATTTGCATGTCAGAAAAATTTCAAGACTTATAGTAGTGGAAATAAAAAATGAGTCAATGAATAATCACAGACAGAATAGAAAAGATGACATCAGCCAACCCTGCTTACTGAGATAAGACAAAGAAATCAGATTTTCTTCTGTTGATAAGCAAACAGGCTTTCATGACAATCCCTACATAAGATAAATACAGTAAAGGTGAAACTGGTAGGAAATAGTATGCATTTGTATTGTGATATTTGGGAGTAACTCTTTTGGCAGAAGTAGCATGGGGTTTTCAACCAGTATCATACAGGTTGATTTCAGTCCCTGTTCTCAGCAAGTTGGATGAACAGAATATCATAGAGTCTGTAGAATACACCAATTTGGAATTGGCTCCAAGTATTTGAAAAGATCCAGTTAGAATTCAAAATGTTATTTGCATATTACTGAATTCACTGCCTTGAAAGTATTCCTGTAAAAAGTAGTTCTGTGTTTGGAAGAAAAATGAAAAATGGCAAAAAAAGCTATTAGACAGCAGTAGGAGACATACAGCGTATTTGAAATTGAAAGCATTGTTCATGCACTATTAGAGACGACTCTGCTCTACTGGCACCTGTTACCTTCAGCTGAAGTTGTTTGCAGTTTTTGGAAACAGCTTTTTGAATATGACAAAAGCCAGAACAAGCAGAGATTCATAAAATTATCTGCAAGGATACAGTGAAAGGATTTGGCTTGTTTTGTCCTAGCAAGAGAGAAAACCGAGGGAAGTGGTAACAGTTTCAAATGCACTAAAGAGTATAAAAGAGTGATATTTTCTTTTTATCTCTATTGTTTATGTTGTTAGTGACATATTAGATGTCTCCAAATAGGTAAGAACATATGCTTACGCACATTTTTTTTTAAACTGAAGCAAGTCAAGATAATTCTAATGAACTTAAAGATACTGACCTTAACGAAACATTAAGAAATGGTTACTTTCCCTACTGTGACCTTCTATGCTACAGGTAGAAAGCAAAACAAACTACACACTGTTTCAGCTCTGCTTGAAAGTAATAATACATTGGGGTAGTTATGCATAACGACCAAAGACATACACAGATGTTAAAAGTTATAGACTGGTACCCTGGAAATTAAAGCATGACTTTCAGTTCTATTGGAGTTTTTATACCTGATAAAACACATACAAATCCTGAATTTCAGAATCCCTTTTTATCATTAATAGGAACAGACATCTCCTTGTCTTCCATTTTTCTTTTTTTTTTAATAAAATAAAATTTTAAACAACATGCCTTTAAAGTTGCCCAACAACTACTACTTTATGTTTACAGTACGTTCTCTGCCTTACAGATGCAGAGAAGCATCAACTCTGCCCTGTGGGTGCCAAATGGAACAGGAAGGCCTACCTACAGGTTAAGACTTAAAACTGCTTTAGTTCTTGTCCATTTTATACATACTTTTCTCTCCTGGTTAATTTTACATGAAGTAAGTTGTTCCTCATGCCTCTCTCTCCTTATTTCATCTTAGTATATATGCAGCTGATGAACAAGAATTCCTTTGGAGAGAATGCAATTACACTGGTGATACCTAAAGCTATAGGTAGCTTATGAAACTGTGATACCATTGGCAAATCACTTGCTGCTGTTTGGCCTCTGATCAAGAAAGCTCATTTCTCAAGGAGCCATATCACATCTCTGAGACTCCAGTGTAACATAAACCAGTACAACTAGTTTCAGCAGTCAAGACCGGAGAAGCTTCTAGCATATCAGTCAGCAGCTTGCTCTTTACCACTGCTGCTCTTGTGAAAACAGATCAGTCTTTTCTCCATTCAACAGGCTTTTAATTTTTTTCCAGTTAACTTGTATCTTTTAATAGACCATATTCTGTATCAAGGACATTTTAAAACAACTGTCAGCAACACAATTAGAAGATATGGGCTACCTGGAACACCCTCTCTTTACGTTAATTTTAATCTGAAAAATTAGTAAAATTTTCTGTGGAGTATAAGTTTTATATGAGGCAAGTGCAGAAGAAAACTCTCTTACATAAATGGTATGCACTGAATAGCATAAATGTGCAGCTGTCTGCATGTGTGCATCTATGTTTTTTTGCTATAATTATTTGTATCTCAATCACGTCTTTATTTTCAGGTTTACTAAAACTTCTGATCATGCAAGGTATCTTTAAAATATTCTCTATTGACCAGGAAGGAAACTTGCAGAGTTGATGAAATTTCATCAGTTTCAATGACAATTTTGCATCAGAAGGAACTAGAGAGGTTTCACATAGTTTCTCCTACTTAAGAGTCCCGGGGAGACACAACTACAGAGGTGCTCCATTGATCACCTGGAAAATATGCATAGAGAAAAAGTCTGGCACCTGTCCCGTGAAAGCAGTCAGAGTTTGGCTTTGGCAGCAAAACGGAGAATCTCTTTAGTTTCACACTTTATTGTAATATTCTATTTCCCCAATAGATCAGAGGAAGAATTGAGTATATTTATGAACTCGTGTTTTCCAAGTCATTACATTTTTAAAATGCTTGTCTACATACTTTTTCAGCCAGATGCTTTAATAAGATTCCTTTATCCCAAAGCTGCATTATAACATGATGTGGTGTTATTTCTGCTTCTAAAATACAAAGATCTAAAGAAAAGGTTTAAAAGTCTTAGAAGTAAAAATAGAAAATATTTCTTAATCTTGGTGATAAAATACTGATTAGTGGTAATTTCCATAGCAGAACCAGTGTAAATAAAGCCTTGGAACTGACATTCATGCTCAGGTTTTCTCTTAGCTCTAGCAAATTTATTTTAAATGTGTTTAAGCACAAAAAGGGCAGGCAAATTGCAAGAATATTAATCAATCTACATTAATTCTAAAGTCAGTGAAAACAGTGTTAAATAGTCTCCTGTTTGTGTAAGGAGTAAGTAGTAGAGAATTTCTTCTTTTATGTAGGAAGCCAGCAGTTTTAATTACTTTCCTGAAAAAGGAAGTAATTCCCAAAGCAGCTGTGTTTTTGCATGTTTTCTTCAGTTTACTTTTTTGTTTGTTTTTAATAAACAGCCAAGATATAGATGATTTCTGCTAAACCTTATTGATTAAGGATGGAGGGAAGTGGGGCTGTTTTGTGGGGTTTTTTTGTTTGTTTTTAAAGGATCAAAGAACAGGCAATAGCTATTCCAGCAAAAGGGCATATGATAACAATATTTTTTTATTCCTAGACTGTTAGACAAGTGCATTTAGACACACATTTTCCTGATGTAATACACACCAATTCAGTACGAGTTACCATGCTAAATGAAACTGCTCATCTTCAATACCTTTAGTTATGATCTTTTCTCAAAGACAGGCAGTATTACAATCTAAAATTTTCTGATAAACGTGGAGCGTGTAAACATCTCCAAGATGATGATCACTACTCTCAGCACAATTTTCCTTACTCTAAACCCTCTTTTGACAGACTGAATACATAGTAGTAGCAAGCAACTGATACTGATCATCCATCCATGATATCCTAACTTTAAAGTAGGCAGTGAATGTAACCTCTTGCTCTTTCTTCACAAACAAAAGACAGATGTATCATATCACATAATTTTTATAAAGCAACCTCTCTACATTTCTATTAATCTCAAGCTGAACAGAATGCCATTTTCTGTCTTAAATCTCTGATATCCCTTTCCCCATCAAAAGGCAGAAGAGAAGTGGGAATAGAAAGGTATAAAGACTCATGCCTGACTCTAGAGTGAAACCAGTGGCAAGAAAATAAACAAGCACATAGACTCTTGTGTGTGCACAATGCAAGCATATGCAAGAGACTCAGTCACATCATTATGTATTGGTTCATCTGCAACATCTTGACTGAATTAATAGAATCATTAATAATTATTTAGAACACTGTTTTACTTGTAATATTACTACAAGATTTCCAGACAATACACATACATAGGTAAAAGTATTTCCCAGAATTTTACCCAAGCAGGTTGAGTGCAGGAATTTATCACTTCCTGTCCACATCATCTGAGAATGTATTTTGTTCCACTTCTCCCCCACCCCACCATAGAAAGAGTCTATATTATGAATAAAAGCAACTCAGAAGAGCATATGCAATTCTGGAAGCTTATCCAGACTGATATGCTCATCAGGACAGAAGATGGTGCTTATCCTAAGGCACCTGTAAAAGATAACAAGATAGGGATGGGATGAAAGAAGACACTAGGGAAAAAAAAAAAAAAAAAGCTGGAACACAATTGAGGACTGGAACAATATACAAAAGGGTAGGAGTTATTCTTAATTACAGTGTACAAAGAAACAAAACACTGGTTAGCATTTCTAAATATTTTTCTAAAAAGCCATCAACCCTACCATTAATATACATGCATCATCACAATGCCTCTATGTCCTTACAGAACTTTAAATCCAGGACTACTCATGTACCGCTCACATCTCCTCTCATCCACGTAGCCTATTACTTTCACTCAGTATGTCTCCAAAACCACGTTGTAATAAATAATACAAAAGCAATCAGCCCATAGTGTATTTTTTCTCTCCAGCTAGAGACAGAGAATAATACTATTTGATGGAGCTCTTGTGCACTAATAAATTATTTATGTACCAGTTTCAATCACCCTACCTCATGTGTTACTAGAATGAAAATAATAGCACTCTAAACCTTTCTTTTACACTAAATTGGAGAAATAACACTACTGTATTTTCTGGCTACATCTCTGTTTGGCCAGATCGCTGTCTACCTGCTCTTGCCTACATGGAGGGATGAAGGTAAGATTATAGGGGTAAGAGTTAAAAAAAAAATTTCATAAAAGTAATATAAACCCTAGATCAGGTATTACTCACTTTTCTCCAAAGTTATTACTGCTACTGCAAATATTAAAAGGAAGAGGTAATACTCCAAACTCCCCTGCTTAAATGATATATTAAGTATTCTCTGGACATGCATGAATCTACACATAAAGAAAAGAGGGCAGGTCTAAAAACAGAGATGCTACATACTGTACACTTTGTGTGTTTTATAGAACTCCTTTATGAACTGACATACAAAATGTATCCTATGGGAAATCAAAATTGTCATGCAATGCAAGTAATAAACACAAATTAAACATTTTTTTTCCTTACAGGACAAACTGACATTAAGAAGGCACATCATTCTTTAAAGGCTGGATGAGACCTTTGGAGGCCACCTGGTCTGATAACCCTGCTCAAGTAGGTCACTTAGAACAGATTGCCAGGACCATGTCCAGGTGTCTTTTGAATATCTGCAAGAGCAGAAAATCCATCTTTGGATTTCACTGTCTGTGAATAGCCTGTCTATACTATCAGTCATCCAGCTCTCTCAAAAGGAAATCAAGAAAGATTTGACTGTAATAATACTGCACGCCACTCAGCAGAAGTTTTTCAGGTTATGTATTCTTTTAGTAGAATATTGCAGCTAGGAAATAGATTTTAAAGATTTTAAATTCTGAAGAATTTTTAGATATTAAAAAGGTAAAATATCATATTGATCCATTAGATACAAAACATGAAAGACTGGTTAATAAGTGTTATCAAGTATGCTATAAGACTTGAAGACAGATTTATAACAAACCAGTTAGTGACTGCTGAGGTGGAATCCTTGACTGAAACACATCCTCCTTGTTAGTGTGGAAAACAAAAGTGCAAAGAAAAAACAAAACTGCTATTCAAGAGTCAATTCATAGTGTTTTGAGAATAGTCTGAGAAGTACTACTGTTGTAGCAGTTCATCTATAAATTCCCTTTAACCTCTTTTTGCGTTCCCTTCTTTTATGTCAGTAGAAACAAAAATGGAGGTCTTAGTATGACATCTTTATGCCTCATAGACTACACCCAAACCCACACCGTTTATAAACTAGCCTTGTGGTGAGTTGGCTTCTCTGTAAATATAGTATAATAAATGCTTCAGTAATTTAGAAGAAAAAATATCAACAGACTAAGAGAGAAATCTTTCACCTACTGGGTTAAAGGAATAACAGATACATTCAAGTAATGAACTCATCCCAGAAGATGTAATCATATTTCTTATTTTCTAACAGTCTACATTATCTAATAAAACATACAGACTTTGAATAATGGAATCAATTTGGGTTTCGCTATTTTGGATCTTCCCTGGGTGCGTACTTTACTTACTGGGTCCTGTTATACAACGACTGGGTATTATGACTGTGGTCTCCCCTCTCCCATGGCCTCAGAAATTCATGAAAAAGTCATGAAAATACAAGCTATTGCTAGCTGTTCTTCATACAGACACTGTGTACTGTCTTACAGAGTACTGTAGAAAAATATCTGCAAAATACAAATCTACAATCTAGTGTCATTATTTGAATATAAAAGTACTTTAAAATAAACATTCACATTAGCATATTATTAAATTGCCTGTGCAACGTACTTTCAACTTGACACTGTGTTGACTGTAAAAGTAGTTGTCTATGTACAAAAAATTTTGAGAGATGCTCATCAGTCCTACAGACAATCTTTGGCTAAAGGCACAATTCTTTTTCTTGAAAATGAATGTTTTTGGGTTTTTTTTTTCTCTCTAGGCAGATAGACAAA
The DNA here is from genome assembly GCA_020800305.1 of Porphyrio hochstetteri. Lineage (NCBI taxonomy): Eukaryota > Metazoa > Chordata > Aves > Gruiformes > Rallidae > Porphyrio > Porphyrio hochstetteri. The sequence goes on along the minus strand of CM036915.1, from coordinate 5,238,029 downwards.
GCAAAGATTCAGTCAAGGTGACAATTACCATCTGGCTACCTACAGTAATTATGTGTTCCCAATCAAATTAAAATGCATTATAATGTTAGCATTACAGTGTATTTTAATATAGAAAAATCACCTTATTAGTGTATTACTGAGATATTAAATTTATGAATATGACTCTCTGCTTCAAAGTCTGTTAACACAGAAGATAGACATCATGACTAAATCTGTGTCAGCATTCCCAGAGTGAAGTTCCTTTTTACCAGCTCTTCATATATAGATGCTATCATCAAGAGTACTTTTTTCCTCCAAGCCCTTCTCTTTTCTGGGGAGACAGACTACTTGTTTGAGAGCTTACTAGGAATAAAATAAGGAAAGATTGAAAAAATCAGTTTAGACCTGCACTCTCACAGGTACCTAACGAGTTACAGGTTGCATACAGGATATAAAGCATATGGAAACTCTTAAAGGAAGCACTGTAATACCTGAACACTCTGGATTACTCCCATGAATACATTTATAAAGCTATAAGGAAACCAGGAACAATGTACTGTTTAGATCTTTTTATAGGATTTAAATCTTGTGAAATTTAATATTCAAGTTCCTGAAATTCAAAGCAATACAATTGCTTATAAACATGTTTGACTAAATATATTCAGAAAACTCTTTCAAAACAAACTTGTAAAATTTTAGCCTTTTGACTTCCATAGGACTACTTCACCCCATGAACTGAACCAGACCTAAGCAGCATTTTTGTCACTAAATTCAATGGAAGCAGGATCAAGTACCATAAATAAATTAATATCTAGCTCTAGTAAGAACATTTTACTTAAAAGAAAATATTAAAATATTATTACCTCCAGCAAGGATCTGTTCTTCCAAATCATTCATTTGTTTCTTGTATGCTTTTAAAGCAGCTTCTTTAAATGACGGTCGTATTCTTTTTTTCTTTGGAGTTTCAGTACGCATCTCTGGGATGTTCTGATTTTCATCTTCCCTTACTTCTACGTCAGCAGCCATGTTACATTCAACTTCCAATGTACTTTCACTGACCACGCTGTCAAACTGGGTGTCATATTGCTCCTCTGGCAGTACTGCATATGGAGTTTCATACGAAGGCTGTTCCAGTTCATATTCCTGGACCTGCTCACTAGTTTCACTATTAGTTCTATTTTCTAGTTTAGCAAGGACTTGTTCCATTACCTCTACATAGTCCGTTTCATTCTCACCAGGTGGTTCAATCAAGTCTTCCTCATACTCTGCTTTGTAGCAATAAGGCTCAGCATAAACATCAGAATCAAGTGTTGTACTTGATTCATTTGCAGTAGATTGTGATAAAGTTCTAAACCTTCCCATGAAAGATGACCCACTGTCTTCATACCCACTTAAACTTTGCGTACTTTTATTCCAGACTACTTCTAAAGCTGACTTAGCACGTTGAAGCGTTGATCCAAATTTAGGAAAGCTGAAAGTCTTATCAGAAAGATCTATGCTTAATCGGCTATGCCACGATTTAGGGGCTGTTTCTTCTGAATCGTCACTTGGTAGTTCACTCTGACTTCGGTACATCACAGGCAATCTGTTTTGGTTCTGATAAGGGGAGATGGAATTTGTTTCCTGATAATCATCGTATTGGCCAGTCCACTGACTTTGTGATTCACTATCAAGGCCTGGACATGATGGAGAAGTACCATCAAGGGTAAAATCATAGCTTTCAGTATCATACTGGAGGTCAGAACTTTGGCACTTGCCAAAATCTGTCTGCTGATCTGAAGAGCTGCTCATGTCATACACAAAAACTTCCTGTGTGGATGAGTCTAGACCCAAATCTGTCCCTTGTTCCAACTGATTCCAGTCTTTCCATGGGGAAAGATCATCATGTAAAGAAAGCTGAGAATCACTATAGTGACTTCTTTCTCCTGATGCACATAATATTCCATTGCTTACCCCACTGCCAAGAGTTTCTGCATTCTCTCCCTCATTTTGTTCTGGATACTGTTGCATATCTTGGGCAAAAGTTTGCTCCTGGCAACTGCCATACCAGTTTATAGAATCATCTTGTCTTCGCTGCCAAAGTTCTCGATCAGAGGAAGACAATAGTGAACTACCATTTGTCCTGCTAAAGTACTGATTTTCTGAGAAATCCTCAGAATAAGACTGACACAATTTTGAGAAATCTGACTCTGAACGGCTAAGCTTTGGTGTTGCAAAGTCATTCTGTAAATGCCATAGAGGGGTCATGTCTGAATAATAGGTCTTCAATTGTTTTTCCATGTTGTCAAATTCTGGTGACTGATTGTCATAATTTCTTCGGCTTGAAAAGGTGCTGTTGTCATCAGTTCTATTAAGTTCTTTAGTATTTGGGGACTCAATACTCCCCTTTGTAGTGCTTGTCTTTATTTGAAGTGCTGATTTAGATATCTTTGCATAACTATTCTTATTTATATCTGATTCCAAGTCTTTATCGCTGTCAGGTGACTCCCAGTCATGCACTTTAGGTTTTGTATCCAGAGTTAAAAGCTTCATATCCATACTCTCATATGTCTGAGAGGAAGGTAGTCCTTGTTTTTTGTCTTTTATGTCATGGGAAAATATATCTGTAGAAATTCCAATGCCAGTTCCCTTAAGTTTATAAGATTTTTTTAAAATCAAATCTCTCTGTTGAGATGACTCAAAGTAAACAAGAATGGGTCTTGGCTTTGCGTTTGGACAGTCTCTTTGCTGCCCCAGTCTTTGGGCAAATTCAATTTTAATAGTGTTTTGTGCCTCAGAGAACCCCATTTTATCTGTTAAAATTCTGTAAACTATGTTTTCAGTTTTTTCAAGCCTCTCTTCAGGCACATTTAGAAACCTAAGACTTGCTTTGTTTCCTGGATGGCCTATCTGCTTAATATAGTCATGTATGTCTCGAGTTTCTCTTCTGGACTGTACAAATCCAGTTCGCAATTGTTCAATTTCATTTTGTACAACTTCTACACTACTAGAAATTTCATCAATTGATTGTTTCAGAGCATTAACATGCCCTCTTAATTCAGAGAGTTCTGTTTCAATCTGACTTATTCCCTGAAGCTCTTTAAAGATCATTTCCATAACATCATGGGTTTGACTAATACTACCTGTTGAACTAAAGCCAGGTTCAAATGTATTTGATTTCTGGTGACGGCCAGTTCTGTCTAGAGATTTACTTCTTAAGCCCCATGTTTTCTTCCACGTACTTAGTTCTGAGTCTGACGAGACATAATCTTGGCTCTTCTTCCATTTCCTTAGTTTTCGCAAAGCTCCCAGCTTCAGGGTGTGTAAGGTGCGTTCTCCATCAGAACTTCCATCAGATGGTGCAAGGCTGCTTAAGCTTTTTCTGTTGCGTCTCACAGGCATTGTGTGTGATAAGTATTCGTTTTTCTTGCTATTGCTTTTTGTTTCACTTAGTGACTCAGAATATGAACTATCATTTGAAGACAGATCTTGAACTATATCCTCATTATTATTGTTTGTTACAAAAATATGCTTTTGCAGTCCATTGGCAATAGCAACTCTGTAACTGAATGTTGGAGAAAGTGAAAATTCTCTATTACTTTCTTCTTCTTCAGTTGACAAGTTGCGAGCAGACGGACACTTGGCGATCTTTTTAACAGTGCTTTTTAAAGTATTTGAAAATTTTGGATTCTTTGTTTGTCCAATCTGACTTAAGTCTTGCTCCTTTTTGTTCTGACAACTCTCTTTCCTTTTTGTACTATTTCCCGATTTCTTTGTAAACATTCCTTTGCAAATCTTATATAGATGAGACCAGGCTCTTTAAGAGGGCAGAAACCATGGAGTGTAATTTATCTTACGCTGCTTCCACAAAACACAATTTTTGATCCAGACAAGTATTTGTATCTCCAACAGGATCATCAGCAAATATTTCATCAACAGACACTATAGACATATAAACTACCGATGCTCTGGTATCATTTGACGGGAGAGAGAAAAATAAAGATCACACATCTGCTTGTTCAAAACCAAATCCTGAAGAAGTTTTGTATGTCTTGCAAAATCTCACTCTGTTGCACATGGCTTCTTGAAGTGTCTAAAAGGGAGGGAATGGCATTACAATGGCTGCCAAACAAACATCATTCAATAATGCTGATGTTGTTTTAACTAGGTTACAATGGAAACACAGTAGTTTTTAATGTATACTTCCCCATAACTGCCCGAGTAAAATTTTTCATAAATGATTGAAGCTGAAAGCAGTTCTAGGCAAATAATTTTAACACAAATGAATAAGCTATACTTATTTACAGACTTCTTTATCCAGTTTAATTCTTTAACTGCAATATTTGGTATTAATGCTGTCTGTTTTCTTTCAGAGTAATGACATTTCAATTTAGATCCATATGATGCACAGCAGTGGTGAAAAAACTGACAGGGGAACAAGTTGTTTGTGTCTATTAAAACAGAAGTAGAAAGGTCTGTCTTGGTTCGAAGGTAGCGTTCTGTGCAGCAAATCAGTATTGTATCCATGAAGCACTCTTCTTTCTTGAGATTTAATTATGCTCATAACTATTTTGAGAAATAGATACTTTCTTTTTATACCAGACATTAACACATATTATGGTAAACCAGGTCTTAAAGTGTGCATACCTCCTTGGTTTTTCTTCTTTAAGGGAAAAAACCCCAAAATCCAAACCAACCCTACCCCAAACTATAGGAAATAACAGAAAATTATGACCACAACTGGTGGTATATTTTCAGCCAAATTACATTGTTCTTTCTGGTCAGAGAAAAAGAAAACACAAACAAACCTCAAAGAAAAACAGTCACACACAAGACAAGAGGAAGAAACAAATACTATTTACAAGTCTCAGGAGAAAAGAAGGTACCATTACAGCAGGAAAGATATTTGATCTAAATATGGAAGAGTTAGAAAAGATTTGATGAAGTATTTGGAAGTTTCTATTCCGTAAAACAAAAGATTGTATTCAATAGAAATGTAGCCAGTGCATTTTAAATACATAAACTTTTTAACAGCATCATTCACCATTCAATCTCAGGGCTGCGGGATAAAACCAAGACAAATAGCTCAGAAAAATCCAACAAAGTAGCAGTTCTTAAAATGGCCATTTCAGTTTCTGAACCAGCTAAAAATTCTTTGGCAGAATAAGAAGTTTATTTAAATACCAGCTATGTGAAAGATTAAAACTTCCTCTGTGGTATCTTAAGAAAAATAAAGACACAAAATGTTTTCCTTGTCTGCAAACAGCACAGCACTGTATGAAACATTATAGTCCCCTCACACACCTCAAAATCTGGTCTTTACATTACAGAGTTTGTCTTCACTGATGTTACTATAATGTTATGGTCAATAATAAATCCTAACTACTGGTTCATACTGCAGCAGCAAAATACACCATATGTTGAATTGCGACCAAGCAAAGCTGGTAAAAGCCTGGTTGGCTTCTGGAATCCTGGAGCAGAGGATGCAAAAGACTTATTTTCCAGTTATAACAAAATTAGGATGCAGCACAAGAGCGAGCAGAACAAGAATAAACAACATTCTTCATCTTTTTCAAAGTTGCTGCCTGTTACTTTATAAAAGGTGAAGTATTTGTGGAACATGAATCACACTTTTGACATCTATGCATCAGCATAGCTATTGTGACTGCTTGTGCTTCCAGCCTTATGCCTGGAGTCAGACTGTTAAAAGTGAATTAAGAGCAAGCAATGTTTGAAGCAAAAGAATACTCAGTGAGATTGCATGCAGTTTTCAAGGCATGCAAATGGCATTGCCCAGAATGTGACAAAGCTCTCACTAGAACCAAGGCTGCCTTGTTTTCACATATTACTAGTAGGGGAAGGAACCATTCCAGGACACTTATCAATATCAAAGGCATGTTTCTAGATGTAGAAATGCTTGATAACCATTCAGCTCTTATATTGAATGTCGAACAAGATTCCAAGTGTGACTGCCTGCCGCCTCTGCCCACACAACCATAGCTTTTATACAAACTTATACATAGCTATTATACAAACTTCACTTGGACATTCTTCTCATTGGGAAGACTTCAAACTAACAATGTGTAAACAAACTAGAAGGCTTGTTTACTGACTTAGCCTACAAAAAAAAAACCCAAGAAATAATGAAATTATCATTGGAATCTGGAACATTTCCATTCATTTTAAATAAGGTTTAATACTTCTCTGTATAAGAATCTTGATTTCATAGGCAGCCATATGCATGTTTTATCCAATGCTTAATCTATGCTTATAAGAGATAACTGACAATATTATAAATAGCTGGAAATTCAGTATTCGGGTTATTTAAACCCTGTTTCTGACAATGCCATAGTAAATTAAAAGTTGAACTGTTACAAACACACACAGATCTGCTAAATGGAGCAGATTTATGTTCTCTCATGCGAGTTCCATTCCATCTCGGCTACATTAGTCATATGATCTGTTCATCAGTTTACAGCCTACCATTGCTCTGTCAAACACTCATTTTCTAAAATTGCACATCTACACATGGAATTAAGTTTGAGTCATGATAGGTCTCATCCTTTTTTTTTTTTTTTTGTAAATATTTGCATTGTTCTTGCCATTTTAAATCAGTGTAGGTTAAAACTTTAGGGAATAAGGAACAGCCTTTTCAGAAGCACATAGGACTTAATTATTTGAATGAGCTGCATGTTGTCATCCACTGATTTTCTGGATTTAACCAGGTGTCCCAATAAACAATCATATCTCCACTTTTCACTTTGCTTTTTTATTAACTTAAATCAAGATGAACACAGGAGGTTTAACCCATTCCAAGCACAAGGAATTTAATTTCAATGTTATAGCAACGGTGCACAGACTTTATGGTAGATGGTTATAGAGAAGGAAACTGGAAAGTGTTATGGATTGTGAGATTAGGAATAATAGGGTCCTTCTGTAAAGAAAGGACTGTGAGACTTCCTTCAACTTTTTCTCACAGCAACTCTGAATATAGACTTTTTTCAATGAACTTGACTGTGAACAGGTGATTTGGATTGACTTCAAGGATACTTTGGATAACAAAGCATTGTTAAAATACAACTTGTCGGTTGGAAGCATCAGTATAAACGATTTTATACCCAAGTCTAAGACTAATGTGTCGGGTAGAAGCGGGGCAGAGTGGACCAGGTTAAGAATGACACCTTTTTTAATAATGCAAGTAGTGTAATTTAGTCACACGCCTGAACAGTAGATCCTCAAATTCCCTTTAGTTTTTTCCCATTTTATCATAAACGGACCTTTGCTTTTATAAGGAAACTGGAATAATCTTTAAAAAAATAATTTCAATATTTAAAAATAACTAGATTACTGCTGACCTGTTCAGATCCCAGTAACTGAAGCAGCCCTCTCATTCATAGGTAGCTTTGTGGATGCAAATTGTCCTGTCCCCCTGCAAAAAGCAGGCAGAAACAGGCAGAACCATAGCCCTACTGAACCTTTACACTATTTATCAACTACAAGGGTCCCGTGCACATTGGAAGGGGACAGCAAACATGACACTAAAGTGCAGTCTCCCTCTGTTCATGTTCACAACACCAAGACAGTAGGGGAAACAAAACAAAACCAGTAAGTCTTTCTCTGCAGCAATACCACTCTGCAGCACTGCCAAAGTAGTCACTACTGCCTATAGGCAACAACATCAATTTGTGATATGCAAAATGCTTTCACTTAAAAGAATTAATCACATAAGACAAACAAAATATAAACAGTCCACTTTGCAATTGCATAAATGGAGGCTAAGAGAAGTTCTCTTGCAAACAGGAGCATAAGGAATCAATAACAGAATAACCAGAATTCAGATCTACAGATTCTCAAGTATGGTCTTTGACTAGTCTTCTGGCTGCCTAGGAATAAGGTTATCCTGAGATAACTGTACTTACAATCAGTGTATGTCTGTTGGGAGAAACCTACACTACCTTACTTTAGACAACCATAACTGTATATTCTCCAGATTGCTTCATTACTATAACAGTAGCATTACACTAATATAATCTCAGATGACCTAATTCAGAAGAATTATTTTGGAAATCATTCGGAAATTTGCTCCTTTATATTCTTCTTAAATTCTTCTTACATGCTTAAATACTGACATTTTTTATCTGTGTTACTGATGAGTCTCTCAAGGTAAAGTGAGACTCATCTCAATATTCACATGCTACATAGATGACATGCCTGCAGATCCTGGCAAAGATAAGGACAACAGAAAGAAAGAAATTCGGCTTTCTCAATTACTCTCTGACCCAGTACCTCCTCAGGTATTCACTAGCAGACTTTTGCTCTACCCTCAATCACCCCCTCCAACATTCATATGAGAGCATGGAGTGTTATCAGCACCAGCACTCTGATAACACGCTTTCTTTTGGCTAGAAAGCTATTCCTATTGTCTATCAATATAATTTGGAAAGTTCACTATGTCTGCTTATTTATCTGATGATTTTTTAATGGATTCTGCTATTAACATATCTAACCACCATTAAATATGTTGCCTTTATGGGGAACGCTACCAGTATAACAAATCACCAAACTGCCATTTCAAACCTCATTCTAAAGACACTATAATCTGCTTATCTTTTCACCCACAAGGCTTTCCTGAAGACTTTGCATGTACACTCAAGTACACTTATGGAAACCAGTCTCAGTATTTAAGAGTCATACCGCAAGACTGGTCATTCACAGCTTTTACTTGACTTATCTGTTCTTTCAGCATAAAACTTAATCAAGTTTAAAGATAAGGACAGGTGTAAGTAGCACATGCTTAAAACTGAAATTGTCTCATTGTGATTTAGAACATCATCTGAAACAGAAACCATAAACAGAAACAATGTATAGAACTTCACATATTAATGAATTAACTCATGCTTTAACAGTTATTTGTGAATAAATGGCTTTAGAATATATAGAAGCATATTGTCTCCAGGGCAGCTTAGAAGAAAATTTAAATTGCCAGCTAGATAGGGTAAGTAATTATTCTGGAGAAAGAGAGTCATCTTCACTGCTCCCTACTGCTATGACCACTACGGTAAAAGAGAGGATTTATTTGCAGAGTCAGAGACGTATTTTCCTCAATTACTGTTGAAGAGACACGTGAGTTAAAAAAAAATAAACACTCTGATTTTGCAATTATTTTTCTTATACTATTCTCTGCACCTTTGTGTGCATTTGTAATATTTGCATTTCTCTGAGAAGTCTTGTTACAGCAACTGTAAGGCTAAAGTTGCAAATCAATTATTTATGAACTACTAATAAAATCTTGAAGACATTTTTAACACTATTTATTTAGAAACAACTGTGTAGTATGTTATTTATACCACAAATACAAAAATCATATTTGAAAAAATTGCCCTTAAAGGACAGTGGCCTCGACTAGAAATAGAAATAAAAATAAAAGATTTTTCAAATATTTTAGAATCATATTTAAGTGTAAAGAACTATTGAACAGATTCCTAAACTTCAAATGTGCCTCATTTGTGGAACAGTATATAGTTTAATACAGATTAGTATTATATATAATATAATAATATATTAATGCACACTAGGTTTAAGAGACTGCAGATGATTTGGAACTCAGCTTCAATATTATTTTGCTAAATGTACAAACATTTTTACTTTAATGTTTCTAGCTGGCTCCTCAACTTTTAAAATGATAAGAATAAAGAGAGACTGCAGTATATATGGGTGGTGGCAATAGTGAACCTGAGAGTCCTTTTCCCCCTTACAGCTCTGTATGTGATGTATTTTGTCCTACAGAAACTTAATTTTTGGCGAACATACTGATTTCAAAAGCTGCTAAGATTTAGAGATAATTTTACTTAATAATCCATTCCTATTTAAATGCAGGCTGCACAAGGAATGGAAATCCTAAGGAGGGAAAAGTTATTTGCTGACAACATGGGGATAATTGCATTACCAAGTCAGTGCCACGCACGTTAGTCTCTAAGTGTAAAGCAAACTATTGTGTGCATGAAATTACATCAGATTACCACAAATATAAAAACCCATGTACTGTATAGAGTACAGTGTAATCCAAACCTTTTAATGCCTTTAAAAAATAGAAAGCATCAACATGCATTTGACCAAATCTCAACTCTGTCATTGATTTTGTCTGTACTTTTAATTAGGAGTTTTCTTCAGAGCATTATAACCTGAGAACCTACGTGATTTAATTTATGCTGAAACACGACACGTATGCAGAGGATATATTTACACTCAAAGGATATATTTACATTCAAAGTTTGATACAATACTACCATTTCAAACTTTTCAGCAACTGTAGAGGATTTTACAAAATGCATTTACTGAAAATATAATTTTTTAAAATCCTTCAATTTTCTTCCAAGTATAGAGTTTTAATCCTCTAATTGTACCAGCTTGAGACAGGATGGGCAATTCTCAGCCCTGAACAGATCTCTCTGAGACAGAGACCTCCATGGTGTCTGTGACCATGTGTGCACTACGTCATTCTACATAACACAGATTATTTTAGAGAACTGTGATTTTTTTGGGTTGTTTGATTGGTGATGGGTGGGGGGCAGGAGAGGATTTTTTTTCTTTTTTAACTACTTACAAAGAATTTTCTGTAAAATGTTTAAATCAAAGGAACAACTTTAAATGGACAATCTGTAAACCCCCTGGATTCCACCCTTCAACAACAATATACTTTCTAAAATGTAGTTAAATAATAATTCTATTGAATGTTTAGAACACAAGTATGAAACGGACAGCATTTGATAAAGAGATCTTTCATTTAAGATATATCAGCAATCATCTGTGATGTCTACATTTAAAGAACATCATGAGCACAAACCACTACAACTACTGTTGACAACAACATATACTAGGATAAGTAGGCAACACACAGACAGGAGCCATGCTTGCTAAACACCTGAAATTGCATTCATTGATAAGAATGGTAGATATTAAAAATAATTCTAAGTTTGCTGCATAAATTTTATACAAAAGGATTATGTTTTTACTTCAATATACTGACAACTATGGAATGATACTTAGATTTCCACCTGAAAGTAAGAACCACTGATTTAGAACTATCTGTGTAATTGAATGACACTAATAAGATGAGAGAAACAAAACCTGTACAAGAATCTTCTCAGGTGCCAAAGAATTTCTATGCTTCAGAGCTTCTGCTTTACTCTAATGGTCTCACAAGGCAAATACACTGCTCATTCTTTCTAGATTTTCACAACAGCACAGTTAAAAGAAAATTTTGAATTTTCAGTCCTCCTTGCTACTTTAATGAATTGGGAAATATTCTGAGCTATCAGTCTTCTCCTCCTTGATAATGCTCTGGAATCCCAGTACTGTGATTTCCTAAGTTTTTCCACAGCATTATGTAGTCATTATGATAATGTTGTGCTGACATCACTGCAGGACCAAGCAAATGATATAGTGACAGAAGACCTCTATACAACTCTTCAGGTTGTGTAAATTCCACTAAAAAACAAAAAAACCCTTCATTCATCTTGCATCATGACTTCTATATGAAGGTCTTTGAGATAAGTTAACCATAATTATAATATCCTCTGCAAAAGTAATTTATGATGAACAAAAGAGATTTTAATCTTAAATACTACTTTTTACTCTTCTTAATGGTTTTAGACTCAACAGCATTCTCCTAACAGTTTTCCCAGTATGTTGATTTATTTGGTAACAATTAGCACTGATATTTAGAACACTCAAATGTGAGAGGTAACTTTACATTTTCAATTGCCAAATCACAGTTGTGTCTTACACTAAAGAAAGGCATCTATTTTATATAATCACAGACACTTCATTCAGGAAACAAGGCTCGTATCACATCCTCTGTGAAAAATACCTACAACTTTATGGTCAGGGTTTATTTTCACATCAGAAAGCAATTAAACAATGCTACACCAATGGATGCTTTTAAGGCACAAGAATTCCTGTCAGCCAGGGGTTAACATCGGCATTAAGATGCTGGAACTGTTATTAACCCTTTTTACATCAACACGGGGGTTTTTATTAAAAAAAAAAAAGACTTGAAACTGAGTTGCATTCAAATTAGAAATGCAACAGAATGTTTTTAGAGCTTTCAGGAGCACTGAACAATCAGATGAGCATTATTTTTAATGTCTTAACTGTTTTTAATACATTTTTACTAGACATGCCTATTGTAAGGACACTATTAGTGCCCTTAGTTTAAGGACACATAGCTATATGTTCTATTTCTCTTATTACATACAAGCAGTAGTCTGTTAAAAGAAAATATTATTCATAAGAAAAAAATGCAATAGGACCCAGGTGACTTAAGAAAGTTGGGGGTTAATGAATAGTCAGATTTTTATATCTGCACAATGCTTCCTCTTAAAGCAAAATGAACCATAAACCTGATAGTGAGAAATTAGTTTCAGCTACTGTTACTTGGCCTCTGGAATTGCAGAAGGCAAAATACTAATCTTATCTTTTTGAATCTGAAAATATGGACGAAAAAACATATTAAATAGCAACGGGTTGGGATTTTCTAGGTTGTGGATCAGGGGGAGTACATGAGACAGTATTTTAACACATAGGTTTAGCAAGGTAACAGATTCAAGAATATATTTCTAGCAAGCTGCCTTCTCAAAAGAAAGCTGCAGGGTGTTCATCTTGAAGATTAATCAAAACCCAGAAATACATAAGCATCCATAAAGCTCAATTTATTACTAATCCTATCATGAACTAGGAAAAAAGTACTGGCAGATACAAGCAAAACATACTACATTTTCACCAGGTACACATGTATCTGTATTATTTACCTTTTTATACCAATTAATATATACCAACTTATTGTGAAATTACATACTACACTGTCTTGTTCAACTTGTATTGTGAACTTACAAACATGACAAAATAAAATCCCCATTTTAATGAAATGTTGGTTCTTAAGTCTACTAACCCAAAGAGTTTCATCAACATTATAGCATTAGAAAGCAAATCAGTTACAAATCAATGCATTGCATTAGCTAGAACAGTGGGAGGTACATTCAGAATGAAAATAAGGAAAGGAAACAAAGGAAGCTGAAATAATAGATGCAAAAATACAAAGAGGATACATACCTGGATTAAATTCTTCTTAAAAATAAAATACAAATTACATACCACCATCTTCAGATTATTGTCCATTTATGCAAATATACTGTATACAACTCCATTACTATTTTGTCGTTCTTCCTTCAGCCTTAAAAACGGTACAATACAACATGAGGCTGCTTCTCAGTGATTCAACTCAAGTGCAGTCAGGCATGCTGTTAGTCCGCAACGGTTTCTGTTCTAAATTCCACCGTATTCCCTAGGCAGCATTAAATGGGGTTTTTTTGACTCTCTCTCCCATTTGTTTTTTTTCCCCTTCTGCAACTTGTGCTAACAGCTAAGAGTAATCGTGGAGTTAGCTACTAATTCATTTTGCAGCTCAGCTTTATTTTCCTTCTATAATAGCAAAATGGGAAGCAGTGACCTACTCCTGCTCGAATACAACATCAACATGAGAGAACAGTAATCATCCTGGTGGTTTACGTGCTGGTAACTTCACCCGTTGCTGTTTCCTCCTGCCACCGCTTCTGAATACAGCATTCGCTGCAACAGCCACAGCCCTCCTGCGTGGAAGGCAGCCCCTCTGCTTTACAGAGAGAGTAAAACAGGCTTACTGAGAACCCCTGCTCACAGAAACAACGCATGCAGAGCATCGTGAGAGCTAGCATGTGCATCACTGGCCAGAAGGATAACAGTGTGAGATCGTATCTCTGGCTTGGGAGGGCCATGTTTCACCTAACCTTTTATTTATCAGCCTGACATAACCCACAGAAACAATGATATAGCTGTTTCTTTCAGCAGTGCTTTCACCAATAGCTGATCATTTTTGGTAGTGAACCTGCTAAATAGACTCATAGCTATTATCATTCCAGAATTATTTAAGGATGCTCCAGATAATAAGAAGGTATTTTGTATGCTCCTAATTAAAACCTAGACACAAAGACTCAGTAACTTGTTTACTGGGATTCAAACAGCAGAATGGATGATTATTGTGCAAGCAGTGCAAGTCCTGTACAGAATACAATGGGTGCTTTTTCAGATGCTGACTGATCTAACAGTGTGTGTAAGGGCACATTCAGCCTTACATATATTGAAGATATGTTTGAAACTCTAACACATGAAACTACAGAAATACATTTACAATGATCCTATATAAAATCACTCTACATAGAAAGTATACACATAATATAAGTGTAAAAGTCTCACAAAACACGTGTACGTGCATAAAACCACAGGTGTACTACTATCCCCTTCAATCTGGGGAGAGAACAGCACTGAAATTCCATATACAATACTAAGCTTTCATCTAGGTAATTATGTGTGTTTCCTGTGTAAAAATAAACAAAACTTTGGACTTTCTCATAATAGCTGACACATTCGTAACAGAGAAACTTGCAATTCAGTTATTTACTTTAAATATATATTAAGGGTACCTTGCATAAAGGTACTTCAAAGTATTTAACAGCTTCTAGCACTGCTTCTTTAAAGTTTATTGGTTGTAGCTTTCACTTTCTTCAGTCCTTGTATTATTGTTTGCAATGAGATCTTGTGATATGATGCTTTTTAAGTGCAATTTATAAATGGACCAGTTCTAGAATAAAGTCTACGTAGAGTAATAACATTAATATTTTGGGGTTTTTATATAATTGTACAAATAATTATGGACCACCGCATTTATTACAACCTGCTGAAATGAATGCAACCTATAATTATAAATAATGCTGTATTTAAGAACCAGGTGAATGCTTCATTATTCAAACCTTATTGTAGTTATTAGCTTATGGCTATTACTTAATAAAGTGTCTAAACTTAAACAAACTGACACTTCAAATCTGACAAATTGCATGCCAACAAATAATATAAGAGAACTTTTACATAAGTGCATAAAAGTAAATATTTCACTGATATCAATACTTAGCGATATAGTTGTGATTGAGATGTAGCAATAATGCCTCTCAAAATCAACAGGAATGCTCATGGAAGGATTTAAAAAAAAATAATCAGGCAGCCTAATCCAGCATGGCTGCCCACAGTAGATACACACAGCAGAAACAACACAGGATTTTATCAAGATTAAGCAAATGATTCTGATGATACAGACAGTATTGGGAATCTTTTTAGAAAAATATATACATTTAATTAAAAAAACTGTTTGCAAATAATGGCAGCTCATAACACTTAGATTAACATTGCCATCTTCAAGCAAATTCCTAAGCAGTGACCCTTTTTATGCTAATCAGTTACATTACCATATGTTCAATGTTTCAGTTTCAAGCCACGTATTTGGTAGTCTAGAGTAAGCAGGGATTTTTCTCTGCCAAATTTATCATTCAATTGATATTTAAGAAAGAAAAGTAAAACTGAATGGAACCACAAAACAATTAAAATATCTTCAAAACTAATCATGACTTACCTACTCTGGAGTTAAAATTCTATGTAGAATTTGCCCAACCCAGAAAAACGCTGTTTTTGCTTGTAATGATAATGACCAATCAAGGATCTAGTTTCACATGGGATTACATGCTAATTACTTGCAACTAGCATTACCCTTACTGATCTTCCCTACAAAGTTATGTTGCACTTCTGTTCCTGTGGTCCTCGCATAAATATGTTATTAAGAACTTTTGACAATAAATACCTGAGCAGAAGTTTTCTTTCTGTACAGTAGGTAAACCCCCCAGGGTTCTGGTAGCCCAGGTACTTGTAAGGCAATGGCTGGAATGAAATTACTGTGCATTGAGAAAAGGCACCTATGTCTGCCTTCAGTAAAGTAACACGAAGGACTTGTTTGCACGTGTGTGCCATTTACACAATTCTAGCTAATCCTTGTATTTTAATGGATAAACCCAACAAAAATCTAACAAAACCAAATGCCACCACCACCCAAAAATCCAAACCACACCCCCAAAATAAAACCCAAGTGCCAGTGGGCAGTTATAAGCCTTCATGGAGAGAACGTGTGCCTATATCCAGGATTACATGGGCATGATTTTCAGAGATAATTCTTGGAATTCTTAGACATGGAAGTCTGAATACAAGTGAAAACAGTTCAACAAGTTTCATCTGCTATAGATTTTGAGTATTTCTATTGCTTAATAAACATACTGAAATAATAAACTGATGGAACAATTTAGAAGTAATTTACATTTCATGATCAGTATAAGCCTGAAAGTTGGAAAAGCTATCACAGAATTAAGCTGACTCCTGTCCCCCACCTCCCTGGTCGACGTGATGTCTGTTTCTTCCCTTTCTGCCATTAAAGAAAGGCAGCTGCATCAATTCTTAGCAACTGATTAGATTTAAATCTAATAAACCGCTTTTTCTATCATAATATTCTGATCTAATCAGAGATGTCCAGGCTTGGGGGCGCGAAACTGGGGAGAGTAGAAAGGAAGTTTCTCCAGGCATTCTCCTACGGAAATGACGCCGGCTGCTTTTAGCCGCAGAGACGCGCCGTGACACCCGCTGCCTCCGAGGGAGGCGCTCACCGCAGGGGGACGAGACGGCGCGTCCTGCGCTCGGCAGCCGGCGGCTGGGGGAGCGGGGCGCAGCGCGGCCATGCCGCTCCCAGCGCGCCCCCTGCTGGCGCCTTCGCGGCATCGCGGCTGCCAACGTGAGGGGAGGGGAGCGCTGTGCACCGAGCGCGGCGGGGCGGAGAGGGCTGCCCGGGGCGGAGAGGGCTGCCCGGGGCGGAGGAGCGACGGGCGGCTGGCCCGGGGCGGAGGTGGAGGGAAGGCGGCTGCCCGGGGAAACTACACAGCGCGCTGCTGCTGCTGCAGGGTCGGTTTTTAACCCGCCGCATGTTTGCACAGCTACAGCTCTTATTAGAAATTATATTCCGTTAAATGCACAAAGAAACGTACGGAAGACAGTATCCTCCCCCCCCCCCCCCCCCCCCTTTTTGGTTTGGGGGTTTTTTAAGCACACAAGTGTAAAGATACTCTCCATATAAGACACTTTTTCTACGCAACGATTACTTTCTTTAGTGGGAAGCTCAGCCTTTTCTTCTAACAAGACTATAAAGAGGGAGAAAGAAAATGCCTGTGGCACAAATCTGGGTATTTCAGAGCGTGTGGGACACAGCTGGGAGCAGTGTGAGATTTTACTGCAGGTGACCATGAGTTGCTGAAGTTATGAAAGTTAATGCCATTCCTTATTCTGCACTAAAGCTTTTCCTAACACTGTGTCGCTAACCCACTCCTCAGCTTATAAAATTATACAGTTTGATTTCCATTAACTAAAAGCACTTTTGAGGTTTGGTTGTTGCTTTTTATTAGCAATTAAAGGGGAATAGGCAAACAACTTAAAGCATATCAGCTTCTTACCAGCTTTTCTTTAAACAAAAATCAGCCCTGTCGTGATCAGAGTGAAAAGCAAAAACAGAGGGGGCAAAGCAACTCAAATAAAAATCAAGAAAGGCCAATAACTGGCAGATTTCAGGAGGAAAGAGGGAGCCTTTCTCCCCCTCCAGCTACATCAAGCATCCAAAATGATAGTTATGTGTTTGAAGTGGTAACTTAACATACACTGCTCTGCAATTTTCTTATCTCCTTACGACTTTTTTCACTGTTGCCCTCTAGGAATGTGTTCATTTTAGAGAATATTTGATTTTTTTTGTTCAGGAGAGTAGAATGTTTTGCTAAAGAACTTTTTAAAAGCAAGAATCCACATCCATTAACACTTTTTATGTAAGGAACTGATTTTGGTTTGATGCTTTGCTTTCTATTATTGTGTGCCTTTATGCTTTATCATAATTACATTTTCTGCAGTAACTGATCTCTTTGAGATACTACTACCAAAGCATTCAACTCTTCCTTAATCACAGATTTATTTCCTTCTAAATCTTAGACAGTTTTGTAAAACAATCTGATTTGATTCTGAAAGAAAACACCAGAAGTTTTAGCAGAATAGGTATCAACATAATTGTGTTTCTTTCTATTTTATGTAGAAAAATATGCTGATCTTTCATTTCTGTAAAGTAAAATGTTCAAGGACAATCATAAGCATTATATTTCAGGCATATTCTTACATTTTTTTCTTATATCCAGATAGTCAGTTATCAGCTGCATTATGCACATATTTTTACTCTCTCAAAATTACATATAAACTTATTACTGTGCTATTGACAGGAAAGTATAACTAACTCAGAGTAATATAATTCACCTGCTTTTTCACACTTGCCCTATTACACAAGTCAATTTTTATTATTCCCTCTTAAAAGTAATTTATTTCTATTGATTCTTTACACCTTGGTTCGATACTGTGAGGGTTATTTTATCTGGAAGTGCCGTCTCAGATCTAACTATATGACTTACACTTTCCTGGACCTTTCCTGCCTCAAGTCTATCAGTTCACACATCCTAGTCCCTGCTGAGGAACTGATTGTTACCTTCAGCCTGCGAGTTCAAGTGTCTTTGACACAAGGTCTCCTCAAACACAGTCCAGGTGTATGACCTGACTGAGCTGTAACTACACTGTGATCAAGGCAAGATGGGCTGTGTGTGTATGTGTGGTGCTGGGGGAGGGGGAAGGAAGAAGGAGACCCAACAAATAAAAAACCTTAGGGGCAAAAATATTTGAAGCTCAAGGATTTCAAAGATAATATATTGATATAAAAAGCTATAAAAAGAGAGAGAGTGAAAGAGAATCTAAGGATGGCAAATCAGTATCAGCAAAGGATTAGCCCACTGCAAGGAGTAGCAGAGGTACCCCTTCCCTGCTTTCCCAGCTCAGGGGAACATTAAAATAGAACAGAAAGAAATGGTTTTATCAGTGATGCACATGTCAGTGATCAGCCTAGTAGCTTCCTACTCCCAGCTTTCTGTTGTTCATATTAAGAAATAAATAGTTGGTTTGGACTCCAGTCACATATAACCTGCTTGCAGAGTCTCTTTACATATGGCAAAGCTCACTGAACAAAAGTGACCTAGAGCGGGAGTTACAGCACCTCCAATCCACACAAGCCACAGTCATATACTTAAGTTCAAGCACATACTTAACAGCACTAATTAAGAGTCACCTTGACACTTGCCATGAGTGGCAACAGCATGGAAAGATTCAGCAATAAAGAGCACACCATCAAACCAGAAAAGAAAAATTTATTTGGCAGTGAATTAAAATATCCAACCCCACTAATTCGAAAATGGGTAAGGAGGATATATCAAGAGACCTGTAATGATGAAGTAGGAACCCTTTAAAACAGATACTGCAAGGATTCTAGAAGCCAAACACTTGCAACAATCAAGCTCACAGTGCTGGGATTGCCAGAGAAAAGAGTTACATCATTTATCATAAACTTGGAAGCAAGGTAATTTGCTTTTCTGGATCTTTCCCCCAGTATTTCTCTTTCTAGCCATTTCTTAAATTCCATCAATATAATTCGTTAGTTTTTTCAATGTGTGACCTTCATTCTCTTTGCCTGGATTCAGAGTTTATCACTACTTCATTCTTGGCTGCTCTCCACTTTTTCCTATCATATATCCCCAAAACACCATTGCTATTTGTCCCAATACTTCTCTTTCCTTACCCTGGGATGTTCTCCTTGCCATCATGAGAGGTACTCCGCCAACCCTTGTAATTAAAACCTGAACTCTCTCCAATTTAATGGATTCTTGCCTTCACAACCCTAACTACACCTTTCAGTACCTTCATGGCATTCCAAAAGCCATATTTTGCCTCCACAGAATGGTGCCCTTAAAGGATGTCTCAGTTGTTTCATACTAACTGCCCTGTTTTTCCTGTTTCATGTGAAGTGGTCTCACTTGTAAACTTTCTTTGATAAGAACCCTTTTGAGTTTCAGTCTTCCAAGCACTGCCTTAAATGTTCACAAAATGCTCTATAATTCAATTACAGATATGCTCCAGGAGCTGTATGATTCTATAGCACATTGACTTAGCCACAGGCTACCAATAAAACCAGTAATAAATCATTTAACAGGAGTCCAAAGACACCCTGCAAAATGCTGTAACATGGTTATTTGAAATAGGTATTGAAAAGGGAGGACGGGAAACAATGTTAAAATGCTCCCTTTTTGAACCCTGAAGCAAAGGAGAATTGAAGTTTAACTGTGGAAGAGAGTATGTTACATTCCTGTTTCTTGATTTTCTTTCTTGATGGTCAAGTCAGAAAGCTTAGGTTTCTATCCTGCTACAGTGAATCATGATATTTCAGTTTTTGAGGAGGAAAGCAGAGTGATAACTCTTTGCCTAATCATAACAGAATCCTCAAATAATGGTGCACCAGCCCACCAAAAGTTTTTTCCAGGGTCTATAATCCTTAATACCTTCAATTAATTGAAGGAAGCACTTTTTAACTTTCACACTGATTTAAAGGGAGGAAGCATAAAATACCTGAATTTGCAATAGCACAGGATGAATTAAGTTAAAATAAGCCTTCTAGTAAGTTAACCATAGTTTTACCAGATAGAAGGCCTCAATTTTCTTTTCTTCAAAGTTCTATGGACTTTTTGATACATGCCCTCTCCTCCCTGTCCAAGAAACTTCCAGATGAAATAATTCTAGCAAAGACACAAATATGCTAGTGAATTTGCTTAAAAAGATAGGAAAGAAAACCAAAATCAATTCTTTGGTAAAAGTTGATAAGTGCAATTTCATCTTTTTACATTATATATCCTGCACAAAAGCCAATTTTCATGGTAGAGAAGATGGTGACATTACCTTAAAACAACCCAAATTATAGTTAGCTTGTGATTGATAAATTATCAGTAAGTAGCATAAACTTGTGATTGCTTCTATACAACTAACAGCAGCTATACTTACTGCTTTTCATGCCTTTCCTTCAGTTCCCTGATGAGAGACTTGCTATCCTGGCCTATTAGCTGAATAAATAATCCATTATCTCTACTTAGAACTATACATTCTAGGCTGCAATCAGGATGAAGTCATATATTATTTTTGAAGCCATGGATGAAGATGAATCAAACTCATATGACCTCTGAGGAAGCAATTTATGTTATTTGCAAGCATTGTACTACCTGTTTTATGTTGAGGTGCCACAACACAATTGACAGAATCTTGAATTTCTGTTTTTGAGCAAATTACCTTTTTGTCAAAATAAACTTCACAAACACCACTTTTTGAAAGCCTCAAGGGCAACTACAAAGTGATCTGAAAATTTAGTCCAATCCAAACCTTGATCCTTTTATCTTCATGTAAACTCAAACAGTTCAGACAAAATAATCAAGATGATTTGTACCATGGAAGTCAAACTGCTTGTTTCAATGAAAAAATAACAACAAAAGACAAAGACAATACATCCTGGAACACCTTCAACTCTTCAGATATTTTGATCTTCCTCATAACATCAATAACTTTCTAAACTCACTACATTAAGGCATTTTGGCAATGGTTTAGAAAGTTGAAAAATTTGCATTGATACTAAGCTCACAATTGAACACTTCAACATTTCTGTTTCAAGTTGTCAGTTTGTCACTTCTTATTTAAACATTTCATGTTTAAAATAAATTTGCCAAACTAAGAAACACAGCTTGTTTGCTGACAATCATTCAGCCCTATCAAAACACCCATTGTCACTTGCACACTAAGATCCTTTTTAATTGTATTAGAATACAAAATACCTATTATTGACACTTCATGTGAAGGAAATACCTGTTCATTCCCCCTTGAAAACACATTTACATACAAAATATTACTTTGAATGCAGGATTAAAAAATTGTTCAACTGAAAGATTGATTTTTAAAAATTTATGAGTTCTTTGGTCCTATTGAAATCTTTTAAAGGGAAGCTTTGCATTAATCTCACAGCCCCATGGCTCCTAAACAAAGAATGATTTCTGCTTACCCATTCCTAAATTCCCATCGCTGTCACTGTACAGTATCTGCTTGAGTATTAGCTTATCAAGTTTTGGTTTTGAATAAGACAGTAGATCGATACTGCTGACAGAACTAAGCTACTGATAATTCTCTGTTGTGAGCATTCTTGCACTGAGAGTCCATCATATAGTTAACCATGGATCACAAAGAACAGCGTAAGAAAAATCCACAATTAACATTTAATTCTGTATCCTTTATGTTGGAACACACACCAAGTTTTTTTTTATTATTATTTAATGGGATTAATAGTGACATATGGATGTGCTATACTCATTTTGCCAAATAAGAAATAAAGCATGTAGGGAAGATTTGCCCTTCATCACTACCACTGTTACCTCCAGGTTGTAAGACCAATGAATATAGCGCCACCATTTCACCATTTTTTGTTTCTGACACTATTATCACTAAACACAGTTGTAGAATGATGCAAGGGGTAACTCCAATGAGAAGGCTCCTGCTTAGTGCTGTAGCACCTTAGGAATCAAATACTATGTTTAGTATTTTATAAAAAGCATATCCATATCAGAGAGGTGACAATTATTTGATTATATTTTAGCAACAAAACAGTCTCTACTATACATAAGATTAGTAGCTGAAGTTATAATCCAAGTGACATTAGCAGCTGGGGTGGGAGTCAGGAAAAGGAAAATCCATTTGATTGTACTCAAGGTTGACACTGAGTTATAAGAAAAAAGCCTTCTAAATGTCTCTTTTCATAACTATTGCCAGTACTTCACAGCACTCATTTCAAAACGGTTAGAGAACTACGGAAAATGAACAACCTCACCCCCATTTTCACGATACTGAAAGCCAGATCTTACAATAATCCAACTGAAATATAATTCTGCTTTGGATTTTTGTTTTTAATCAACAGAGCCACAATGGAAGGATGCTATGTACTCCTGCGTTGTCTTTTTAAAAGCTTTTAATTCCCGATATGCAGTTTTCCCTCAAATGCTTAGCTCCTCTCCCCCTCTCAAATACTTGAGGGATTTCCCCAATTCTTGTATCTCAGCATTCCTATATCCTATAGTTTGGCACTTTTCCTCTCTGGTCAATGTTTGAGTAAACATTCATTAACTAGAATGCCTCTGGTGAACGAATGGATGTCACCTCATATTTGATCAGAGCTACTTAATTCAATTTCTTATTTCCATACATTAGCATTAAAGGCATACATTCTGAATATTCTTATTGGAATTTAGCCACCTATATGGTTTCTAGAGCAGTGACAATTCATATTTATTACACCTGTGAGGAAATGCTTGAAACAATAGCACCCCAGTTCCTCTTTACGGGCAGGTATTTTGTAGTTGTCTGTTTTTAAAGTCCATTCCCTACAAAATATCCACACACACACTCATCTGTGTTCCACTTCCCTAAACCATCAAGAACAGGGGAAAAAAAAAAAAAAAGAAAAAAAGAAAAAAAGATATTGTTGCTCCTCTGTTCTTAAAAGCCTCCAGTGACGGATACCCTACCTACACCCTGCTCCAATCCCTAAAATTCTTCCTTGCAATTACTAAAGGTCACTATTTCTTTTTCCAGTTCATTAGGCACACAGTTCCCTCTTTGTGGAAACAGGATCTAATGGTGTAATCACCTACATAAAGAAATGACTTTCTGTAGAAAATTACTTATTTTACTTTATCTGTTTGCTTGCCCCTGTCATGAGGCTCAGTGAATATATCTTCTATATAAACTACTTCAGAACTGTTTAGTTTTCTGATGTTGTGCTGCTTGCTCTTTTTGTCAATGGCCCTTTTTTAAGCCACAAGAATACTTGCAAGTGTAAAGCTTATTTTGATTAGGCATTGGCAGAAATTCATCCTTCATGCCTCTCAGATTTTCTGAGCAAAGAATGGCACTACATGTCACATCAATTGTGCTAAATCAATGACAGGATGATACCAGTGTATTATTTCTGAAAACCAGTTTATCTTCAGGATAATAAGACAAAGCCAAAAGACCAAGGCAACCCACAACCTAAGTCAATGAAGCATAAAGGACTAAAAACATAAGTGTATTTCAGGCAAAATCACTTTATCAGAAGAAAAAAAAAGTAACAACCCACAACTTATTCAAATTAATTTGTAGGAAAAAAAAAAAGGAAAAACCCACTTCTTTATATTTAAGCAAACCACAAATCTGATGTAATAGCTGATCAAATAACACATTTCCATTTCAAGAAGTGTCTGGACTTGGCTGGCCCTATGTGGAGCCAGGAGTTGGACTCAATGATCATTACGGGTCCATTCCAACTAAGGATATTCTAAGATTCTATGCTTTCATTTTGCTTGTGTACAGACCCAGGAAAGTCAAAAGCTTAGCTGAATAAAATGCTAGTATGTATCTTGTCATTAAACACACATTTACCTCTCACTAAAAGAGACTGTTTATTAAAAATAGGTTTAGAACAGAGTTCTGACTAATCTTCAGGATTAGGCATGCACTTCGTGCAGACATCGTAAGAACACAAGCTACCCAACTGAGAATACAAAACGTTTTAGATTAAGGCTTCCTCCCCTTTGATATATACTTCTCTCTCTCTGCAAGGCAATGCAGCTAAGACCTGAATTTTCAAAGTCTTCAATATCCTAGATTTTTACTAAATATAGAATTAGAAGCATACAAAGACCAAAATTTAACACACATTTTATAGTAACAAGATTTAAGTTACTCCAATGTTTATAGAAATTTTCCACTTCAATGCTTACATCTACCATCCACCTGATCTTCAAATTCTTTAAAGACTTACAATAACTTTCTCAGAATCTTTCAGCCCCAGCCTGATCCTAAAGTAACTGCTGAGCAATCTGTCCTTACTTCACTGCAGTGAGATATTTTGACTACTTTATTACAGTAAAGAATTTGATTGCACAACCAACCCAAAATTCCAGTTTATGCTTATTAACTTGTTTACTTAACCATCTTATAACTTCCAACCTCAAAATTACTTTGAGGTAGTGGGAAGAAGTGCAATGACAACATTCCTTTACTCAAACACTTAACTTCTGAACAAAATTCATCAGATTGATTTAATCATAGAGTTACTGACCCCAGAACATCAGTTATTTGGCTTTAAGCTTGCAAATAACTTTCTACCACTGACTAGGCAATTCAATAAGCACTGAAATGTGACTTCACAGAAGAAATTCTGAAAAAGCATTTTAAGACTATTGTAATCTCTGTCTACAAGACAAAACTGGATTCTGCAGCACTCAGGTATGCCTACGTCAGTTATACTGAGACCTGTCCTGCCCATCTTTTCTAGTAATCTAATGTTTGGCTTAAGAAAAAAAAATAATTTCAAACCAACAACAGAATAGGAGGGAGAATCTGAGATTATAGGGGCCTTCCAGTACCTGAAGAGGGCCTGCAAGAAAGCTGGGGAGGGACTTTTAGAAGGGCATGGAGTTATAGGACAAGGGGGAATGGTTTTAAATTGGAAGAGGTAGATTTAGATTGGGTATTAGGAAAATATACTTCACTACGAGGGTGGTGCGGCACTGGTGCAGGTCGCCTAGGGAGGTGGTGGATGCCCCCTCCCTGGAGGTGTTCAAGGCCAAGTTGGATGGGGCCCTGAGCAGCCTGGTCTAGTGAGAGATGACCCTGACCATGGCAGGGGGGGTGGGACTTGATGATATTTAAGGTCCTTTCCAACCCTAACCAGTCTATGATTATCCAAAATCAGAAAAGCACTCTTCTCAAAAGACCCCAGTATAAAGAGATTATTTTTTTCCCCCCAACTATTTTCACACAGGCTCAGTCTGTGAATTATCCCAAAGGACAACAGAATTCACTAAAAAAGAAATGGGAATTGGTTCAGAAAAGAACAAGAAAAAGACAGCTCAAAAGAAACTGATGAAGGTGCATCCTGATGGGATTCAACTAGTATTTACCACAAAGCTTGTTTGGTTTTGACATAAAAGTATGACAAAATATTAAAACAGCATTAAAATCTTTTTCACTAAATATTAATAAAGTACTGATGTTTCTTAAACTCAAATATTATTCAGATATAGATGTGTGAAGCTATGGTTTCCGGATTAATATGCAACATAGAAAAGATTGCTAAACTACAATTATTTCTCATACATGAATCTCAACCTTTTTTCAGAGGAAAAAAAATCCTGAGATGAAGGAACCACACAGCTTGAAGAATCAATGGAAGAAATTGTCTCTACTATCAGAAACTAAGAAGTCACATCCTCAGATCCTGCTCTGAATAGCAGTTTACGTGAACTAGAAACTACATTCTCCCTCCATCTAAAAAGTTTTTTTAAATTGCAGTAACATATCAGTAGATTTAAGAGCAGCTCTTACCTTCTGAATAGCCCTGGCCCATCTTGCTTTTGGAAAATTACTTTCATCAGCTTGATCTTTACTTGTCCTGGAGAAAGAGGAGGGAGAAAGTACTCAGAACAGCAAAGCATGGAAAAAAAAAGTAAAGAATTAAAAGAGCTCTAATAAGTCTATATACAAGAAGATGAAATCCAGCTAGAGCCATCATCCATTTCTTCTATATATAGTATCCTCTATAACATACTAGAAAATATTAACTATATAAAGAATAATTTTCACAGAGATATGAAAACTTGTGCTGGTAATTAAAATAAGGATAACTTTACACTTAGCAGGAAGAGATCTGAAGTCACACACTCTCATTTGCCTATTCAGTAGGATAAACTGTTCAGTAAGTACTGTTTCAGTGAGTGGATTCTCAAGTGGCTTTGCTTTTTCAATAATAAATCAAATCAAGCTATGGAAAATAATGAAGGAAAACACTTCATTATAAACTGTTTATCCCTAAACATGGAAGATTTATTTTATATATATCTGATGAATGACATGACACCATAAAGTAAAATATTTGTTGCAGGAGATTAAAGACAATCATCTAGCATATTTTCCCATGATTTACATCTCTCTTCAATTCCAGCCCACTTTTTCCAAAAGACAGATAACAGTAACAATCTAAAAACCTGATATTCCTATTTCAAACAGCTGTCTCTCCTAGGATTTTAATGTTGAAATAAAATATAACAAGTTCTTTTTTTTTTTTTAAAGTTTTATAATTAGTACTTTGCCTTATAAAGTAACACATTTCTCTCCCATCTTGTCTCCAATTACCACCCTACTTGGGCTGTTAGTTAACAAATAAAACATGATGTTTATAGACCTGAAGGTTGCTTTGGAACACAGCATACATATAGTTGATTCAGAATACAGGGGGAAAGTAAGCATACATTGGACAGTAACTAGAGCAAAGCACATGGCGGTATCTCTGTCTGCTGATTTTCTCTACTATAACAAAATATTAAACTGCGTTTCTGAAACAATTAACCTCTATCCAGGCATTCTGCAGCAATTAAGGCAGGTGAGGAGACAGGACAGGGACAAAAACTTTGAATTTTCTCAGTAGAGGCATATATTTGTGAGACACAGAGCTAGTATTGTCATTGAAGGCTTTGAAACTGAACTAAAGGAGTTACTGAGAAGACACACACACCGCTCCCCACCTCCCCCCCCCACGCCATTTATATCTCCCAGAGCCTGGAATAAAGCTCTACCATGGAAGGGGAAAAAACCTAAACCATTCAAAAAAACCCCACCCTCCAAAAATAAAAAGCCACCACAACAAAAAAGAAAAAGTAACATTTAATCAGATAAGCATCATTAACAGAACTTTTCATTAACAAAGCTTTGAAATAAGAATCTGGGGGCAACAGATTGCATAACACATAAGTTGCAGAGTTACACAGGTCAGTTATTAGAAGGCTTCATTATTCAGCTATTTTCCCACACCTGTGAAGATGCTGGGTCAAATCCAAAAATGTTAATTCAGTTCCTGGCTGTAAGCACAGGTTATAATCATTAGTATAGATTCTTGCAAGAGTGGTAGAATCTAAGTAATTCAAAGGACACTGCCTTGTACAATTACAGTTAAGCAGCAAAATAAAAGTATGCAGTAGCATTCTATAGGTACAGAGGACAGTAGCAGCTTGTGTACAAAGTATTTACATTGCACAGATATTATACTCCACTGATATCCCTAGGTTCACTGGTACTACTAAATTATCTTGGACTTCTGGAATAGCACTCTTTTATTTGAAGAGATAAAATATTCTCTCTGGTATGCACAGCTGAGCGCACATGATACAAAGTATCAAGAGGCTTGTCTTCCCCTGCCCTCCTCTGAGGCTGCATGTTTGTAGCCTTTTTCCTTTTCACATCTATTAACTTTTTTGTTATTATAAGATAAATCAGCCAAGATACTAGTGATTAGTCCATCCCATCCAGCTGCTGCTAACTAGACTGGAAATACTAGGCAACAATTAACCTCAGGAATTTTTAGGATAATTCACCTCAAGGTCAGATAGAAAAGTTGATTGTCAATGTTGATTCACAAGGAACAAAGAAAAACAGTTTTCTCTGCCTTAACTTTTAAGTAAATAGGGTTAATAGTATTTTTACATTTTGAGGCATAACAGACATTGTCAGGCAAAAACTTTTAACTGGTATGGAACGCTTTTAGAAAGCCACTGGTCTGATCAGGCTGCTGAGTGGTACAGACAAATAAGGACGCTCAATGCACTTCTCCTTGTATGACATAAAAGCTGTACAGAGACCGACACAGGAGGAGCAGCTGTTTACCTGTCCACTTTGAGATAACACAGCAATTTAGTTTAGACAACTTATAATTGTTATACTTTTGTTCAGATCTATTTAATATAACTAGTTACCTGGCAAAAAACATTTTCTCAATACTGAATATGGCATCCAGATGACATGCAGTTTACAGGTGTTCTGAGTAGCTAAGAAGGCCAGATACTGCTGGGAAGGATCTGCACTGAACTATGTACAAGGAATGTTTTGTTCCTGGGAAATACCTTGGTATAATTTTTTGAATCAAAACCAGAAGCAGTAACAGATTAGAAGAACACACAAGCATAAAGTCAGAAAATAATGGAATCATAGTTGATAATTAGAAGACCGTTAATTCTCGGTGGTAGAACAAAAAAAATACTTTTTAAACAAACAAGAAAAATGTCTTGAGTGCCTGAAAGTTACAGTATAAAAAAATCTTAGTACATCAACAATGATTTCATTTTCATTCTGTAAATCAAATTTTTTCATTCTGTAAAATAATTTTTTCATTCTGTAAAATCAAATTTCACTACAGACTTCATTGTAAAAGAGTTAGTTATATAGCACTTGCAGTGTGGCCACAGACAGACAAACAATGTCTTCCTCTGAATGTGTATTTGTTTGCAATAGGCATCTGCATTAATTATGCAAGATTAACTTCCGTTTTGCCAGCCTTGAATATAACTGGAAATAAACCATGGAAGCTAAATTGAGATAATTACACTGTATTATGATCTGACTTCCTTTAAGGGGCAATTTCTGTTCCCCACTAGCAATAATCTATCTGGAACTAACAGTTGGTGCTTAAATTTATCTTTAATGGACAGATCAAGCCAAGTGGACTTGTAGTCAGGTAGTATGCTACCACAAAACTATGATTTTTTGGTTTTGCTTCCTTCAAAGCATCTGATAACAGTCATTCTGGTAAGAATATGTCAATCGGATAGAGATTTTTAGTTTTGTTCTGTGTCTTTTTATAGCTCAGGAGAAGAATGAGTAAAAAATGAACAGTTCTGCATTCTGAAGAACACCAAAAATTGTACTTTCAAACACTAAGCTTCTAAATGCTGTAACTTCTGAAACATACACATTTTACTCTGCACTAGAAGTATATAAGTTCATACAATACTTGAAATTTTGGGGGAGGATTTACACATCTCATTAATTTAGACTATAGCAGAAGTTCTTTGGGAATATCTCTGTTGGTGCAGTGAAGCACTAGATGCACAGCCTTGCACCTCAGGCCAAAGTGACCTTAGCCATATTGCTTACACCTGGTGCCCTTGCTCAAGCACCTGCCAGGAGATTATCTGAAGCTAACTACCCTGAAATGGTTTCCAGCTGAAAATAGCTTTCAAGTCAACTCATACTCTTAGAAAGGAATGTTCTTCTATACCAGGGATATAGAATTATAAAAATGGAATCCCATTAAAAATTCTTGTACTATAAATATATAATTCAGTTTTAAGTAATTTCATATATATTTGTGTCAATGACAACAGAAGGCAGACTTTGCTTTAAGATCCCCCTTTTTTTTTTTTGTAGCATTAAATCTGTACCCCCCCCACAGGTTCCCATTTACAGATGCTCGGGTTGCACTTAAACTATTAGTTTCCAAACACTAGAGAACAAATCTTGCAAAAAAATAAAACTTGCTCATAGGTCAGCAACCACTTATCTCTACAGTGAAATTTTAGTTTTAAATTAGACTATACTTTTTCTTTTGCATTTGCTTTATTTTCTACTATCACAAGTTTCAGTAGTTGTAGTATCATCTTTTACCATATGTGTACATTGGTAATATTACTGATGCTTATCACAGAACAGTTTACAGCTCTGAGTTACCTGTGGATTTTGTCTGTTTTAAAACTAAAATTTTAATGCCTTAATTTCTTTGGGGCAAGGTACTAAATTTTATCTTATCAGCACATATTTTGAGAGCAACTTTAACATTCTGATTTCTTTGAGATCAGCTTGTATACCTGCCTAAAACATATAGTACAACAACACCACCCATCTTCTAATCATTCAGTTGCACATGAACAGAAACCCAAATATGTTTACATTTAAGCTTTAGTTAAATTCCTTAGAGTTTTTCTTTCTCATGTAATTTAAATAATCATTAAGAATTTAAGACTTATACGGGACCTACATCTTTGACTCACCTCTCAGGAAAATAAAGTTTCAAGGAATGATTTATCCCCACAGTAGAACTAATGTCTTTTCCCAGTTCAAATATTTCTGCCATTTTTCCCCCCAAGATTCTTATAGGCATAATTCACATTGATCTCTTGATCTTCATATTTTTCCTGAAGGAAGATGCCTATTCCTGCTTGCATTTGGAAATACCCCCAGCCAAGTCTGTTATCTGCACAGCTGCTAAAGATAACCCATCAATAATGGCAGCCCAATTACCCCTCCTCTTCCTGGGCATAATTAACTATTTGCTCTAAGGGGAGGACTTTGCTCTCCCAAGTGTGTTTCCACCCTTCAGAGTATATACTTACGAGTTGTTGCCATCTTGGTTAAAGCAGATTCAGGAAGTCACATCTTCAACATTTACTTTCCAGTTAAGTTATTTTACTGTTCTGGCTTACAATATGACCCAACAAACTTTTGTATCATCACAGATAGAGAGACAGTAAATTACTCTCTGTAGCTGAGAATGGGTACTGGGAAAAGGAGATAGTAACTACTTAAACTTCTGTATCTGACACAGCAACTAATTTGATACACTATGAATTCAGTGCATAAGTTAAGCTTGTCCTGAATTTCACTGAAATATTTTATATAATTATAATTCATTATACAAATGTTTTACTGCCTTTTTTGCACAAGACCTATTGTGGCATTCAAACACCTTGCACAGGCTTTGAGGCATCCTGTGACTTACTTATAGACACTACAGCTGAATTTAGTGCTCTAAGCATTCCCAAGGACTAACTGATCTCTAGGTGAAATACAAATTTTGTCAGTGATGTGAAAGGAAGCAAAAGTCTCGCTCTAATACAGTTTAATGAAGCTGGGGAAAAAAATTAATCCCATTTGCTCGAGATTAAAGGTAGTTTCCATACATGAACAAGACAGCAGCCAGAATAACGGATCAAACAAATGAAAGCAGGTAGGTTATTCTTTATGATCCTAATTTGAAAAAGTAAACTGCACTGACAGAGGTAAGAGTGTGGTAAAATCATACATTTTGTTTATTGGAAGATGCCAATTTAGAAGGATTAAATTTGAACTAATAGAGGAATAGGGAGAACAAATTTTGAACAGTGTTCTAGAACTGAAGAATCCTGGATTCAGGTTGGTTTGGTTCCCCCCACCCCCCATTGAAAAAATAAGCAAAGGGGCATAAAGCAATCTGCCATTCAAGACCTACTGTTAGATCCCCTGTGATGTGGCTTTGTTTATATTACCATTTACATGTTGTAACAAGCTAAATACTCTCTGGGGCACAGCTCTACAGCATGATAGAGTTATTCTAGTCTACTCTGACAGCAAACTGCTGAATGATCTTTTCATTAATCTTCAATTGTTAGAATTACATCAGTGCAGAAACTAACACACAAAGAAAAAGGCACAATATTTTATGTAGGAATTTGAATTCATACTGACAATACTTGGACATTGTTTACAGTAACAAAGGAATATGACATTTTATTATACTTTCATGACAATCAATTATTTAAGTATTTATCAAGTGCATAGATTCCTACTACTTTCAAGACATTTCCAATTTTTAGACTTTGAAAGATGAGCATTATGGACTCAACACTGTGGGAATTTTTTTGTTATTTGATGACAACATCATCCACCTTTCACAAAAGGTTTTGTTTGCAAAACTGGGTGACATCTTGTTTTCATTATGCTGGAAGGATTTATTCAGTTACATCAAGGCTCATTCTGTAGAAACACTGCAACTGAAGGCATGGTACTAAAGGGTATGAAAACAGGTGTACAATAGTCTATGAGTCGTAAGAATTGGAAGGTATTTTAGGCAAAGCTGTGAACTGCATGGAAAGCAGTCACTCAGATCAGTCAAAATCACAGCTTGTGATTTTGATCTTGCCATACTTACTATTGTGCCAGCAAGCAACAGCTCATTTTCCCATACAGAACAGCAGCTTTGAAGAGAGATTTTTTTTTTTTTTTAAATTCACTAAGACAGTAAATCAACATCTTACAAAGCAACCTTCAAGATTTTCTGAGGGATACAAGGATACTAGAACACAGTCTTACTACCTGAGAAATCCTCTCAAGAGACATTATCTCTTCAGTGCTGCAACAGCTACGTTCATTGCTTCCCAAGTGTAAGATATTTATCAGAACAAAAGAACACACAATTAGGACAGAAACTGATTGATGGGACCAAAGACTATCATAGAAGACCAGTGACACAAAGAAACACATGTTAGTGTGACAAAGGCACTAGCAAGACAGTTCTGCTGTCCACTGAAGTACCAGCTTGTAATCAATCTTGAATCTGTCAAATTGTCATCTTGGACTGTTCCCAGAAAGGAAACAACATCTAACTGACAGAAATTTATTAAGTACTCCAGATAATGCTTGGGGTTGCCACTATGCAGCTAGTTATTAGTCACCTATTTTTCACCTATTTCAACACTGTGTCATTAAAATCACTATTTTCTTCTAATATGTCCAACTCAAAAAATAATATGGGTTAAGTTTTTTTCCAAATTATACTAGAAAGGCATTTTTCTTTATTCAGCTGAACTCAGTATGTGATTGTATACACATGCAACAAGCAAACTAAATATGTGACCTTTAGAAGCAGGTTGGGCCTACAGAGTGTCACATCACACTTCCACATCTAAATCTCTCCATTTCCAAATCAATCTTACATTCGTCAAGCTTACTTTCATGTTAAAGACTGTGAAACTTTCAGTACTGATTCAAGAGGCTTCACAGAGGCAGCTGTACTGTGACTGCTGCCTGAACTCTGCCTCATGCACAAAACTATCTGAGTGTTACAAACTTATTTCATAACTCAAATAGATCCTTTCATGGATTCAATCTGTCTCTACTTCAAAACTAAGTGAAGCATAGAAATACAAAAGTACTAATAATTTTGTCATGTTGAATAGTAGTAAGAGGTTTTGCCTATTGCTTTAGGTCATGAAAGGATATAACAACAACTACTAAAAAAATAATTTTGGGAAGAATCTGCTTTTCTTCAGAAACTCTCAAATGGTTTAAGAACATGAAGTGTCCTTTCCCTGCTCCTGCTCCAGAATACTGAATTCTTAACTAGTTTCTTACCATAATCCTTACCTGCTATAGCAAAAAACAGAACAGGATTTGCTTCAGGGATCTAATGCTTTTCTATTTTCTTCTTCTATCAAGCTTGATTTGCAACAAGTAAGAAATAGGGATGACAGAGAACACTCTTTTACATGCATTTTTTAAGCTTAAAGTATGGGAAAATTTCATATGAAAGCATGTATACTTATCTGTTGTAAATTAGATCTAATCTGCCTGCATTTAAGTAATATTTACAGACTTTTACACTGCAAAAAACAGTTGGGTTTTAGTCCAAACTTAATCTGTACCTATAGCATCAGCACTTACGTGATGAGAGTTCTCCCTGAACTTCAGCAACTGCTGCACCATGAAGGAAAAAGCTTCCCTCCATCTCTCCACATCATAGACTTATATTGTTTTTCACATCTTGAATCTCAATAACAGAATCAGAGATTCTTTCTGTAGAGTTTGTGTGCCTCATCCTGAAATGGCTGCATTTTGGGGTTTTTGAGATCAAGTCATACAAAGGGAGTTCCTCTGCAGAAGAATCGACACCCCACTTGGCTATTTAAGCTTTTCTATAAATGAAGAGCTTTTCTAATAGTTTCAAGGGAATACTTGCACAGAGACTGAATATATATCTTTTACAGATGGCTGTAAGCATTAATTAGATAAACTGGTTCCCAGAAGCTGACAAGACTACTTAAATGAATTACTCAAGTAAGATCTAAGTAAAGTATGCTAACCTTTATAGCATGTAAATCTTTTG
The DNA here is from genome assembly GCA_020800305.1 of Porphyrio hochstetteri. Classification (NCBI taxonomy): domain Eukaryota; kingdom Metazoa; phylum Chordata; class Aves; order Gruiformes; family Rallidae; genus Porphyrio; species Porphyrio hochstetteri. Next base: position 5,203,450 of record CM036915.1, on the reverse strand, counting down.
GGAATGAAAGATGAAATAACTGCATAACAGTAAAGTGTTAATACAGTTACATGAGAATAGAAACACCTAAGAAGGCATAGACTTCAGTTAATCTAGGACAAAACCATATTCCAATCAAGAGCAATAGTTCTAGGACACAGATGATCTGAAAGAAAAAAAACAACAAACACACATTTGAGAAAGACAAGAGGATAGAACTGAACTCAGAAAGGGCAACAGAGGAGGAAAGGCTGACATGCTTATTGATAATCTAAGTGGTAGATGAGAATTAAGCCTGAGGAATAATGCAACGAACTGTCAGGACTACAGTGCTATTCAATAAGGGGTTCATTTTGCATAAGACTAAGTCACTAATATGATTTTCTCTTATTTAATAGATCTACCTTACCACAATAAAATAACATCATTTATTTGCAGTTTTAAATGAATGATCTATACAACTAAACCAAACCATCACCTAACGCAAAATACTTTCCTACCCTCACTGCTTTCTATAAATCAAGTAGAAAAAGGCTGTTCAAGTAACAAACAGATCAGAGTGCTCTTTGATATGCGAAAATAGCTCACATTCAAGGAGATCACTCAGTGGGTGTGTGTTTGATGTAAACAGGTATTTTACCTAGCTTTTGGAACACAGAAATATTGCATGAATTAAACTCATCTACAGGGTGGAAAAAAAAAACCCAAAACAGCTCTTTTAGAACAGCTAATCAAAGGAGAAAGAGTTGCAGCAGCCCATTTTCAAGATTCAAATTTTCTTTGCTCGAACTATGCTGGACATCAAATCTTTCTTATTATAGTTTTCTACTCTGAGGGTGCTTTCATACAAATGGTGCTTTCAGAAAACCCACCAATGAGTGTCTAATACTACAATACCAGCTTAGAGAAAGAATGCAAGTTTAAAGTAGGTGAGTTTCAGCTACAATGTACAACAGCTTTTGCTAAAATTAGGTTTTAAAATGGCCATTTAGTTTAAAGAATTTGCTAATTAGTCTTTATATACTTTTTCAATAACTAAGGAAAGATGAGGTTGCTTTACCTACCTTTCCATTAAAATAAGTAGTGTTTACTCAATTTTTAGCTGAGTAAACAAAGACTAGAAACCTGTAATTTGTGCTGTAGGATATAACATATTGTAAAAGCATTACTCATATTAGGAAGTACACAGATCTTAAACAAAGGTTGCATCACACCGGACACTATAGAAATGAGAAAAGTGTTGGTTGCCATCTTAAAGACCTGTATATTGTGCTATTAATGCAAACTAGAAAATAGAAATTGAGTTTCTCATTATATGGACTTTGAAGATTCACATATATCAGCTACAATTTTCAGCATCCTGGCTCAGTCATGATCTTGAAAATAGATTTTATAAAACAATTGACTGAGCTATATCTAGACTGTTTTTCCTCATCAATCAAGGGTTTGAGAAGGAATAGGAGACTAATTATTTAATATTCTTTTAAATCTGGTGGTTCTATCCTGAAGGAATTGCAGGGAAATCTAAAAAAATGGCACTGTACACCCATGTTTAGCCGAACTGCATTCTTTCAGCTGGAAAGCTGGGCAGGGAGAAACCAGATGAGGTTTAATAAAAGCAAGTGTAAAGTCTTGCACCTGGGGAGGAATAACTGTCTGTATCAGTACAGGCTGGGGGATGACCTGCTGGAGAAGAGCTCTGTGGAGAAGGACCTGGGGGTCCTGGTTGATGACAGGTTGGCTATGAGCCAGCAGTGTGCCCTGGGGGCTAAGAGAGCCAATGGGATCCTGGGATGCATCAGGAAGAGTGTGGCCAGCAGGTCGAAGGAGGTGATCCTCCCCCTCTACTCTGCCCTGGTCAGGCCCCACCTGGAGTATTGTGTCCAGTTCTGGGCTCCCTGGGATAAAAAAGACAGGGATCTCCTGGAGACAGTCCAGAGAAGGCCTACAAAGATGATTAAGGGCCTGGAGCATCTCCCCTATGAGGAAAGGCTGAGTGAGCTGAGGCTGTTCAGCCTGGAGAAAAGAAGACTGAGGGGGGACCTAATTAATGTTTATAAATATCTTAAGTATGGGATGCAGGGGGAAATGGCCAACCCCTTTTCAGTCGTCTGTGGAGATAGGACAAGGGGCAATGGCTGTAAACTGGAGCACAGGAAGTTCCACACCAACATGCGGAGGAACTTTTTCACAGTGAGGGTGACAGAGCCCTGGGACAGGCTGCCCAGGGAGGTGGTGGAGTCTCCTTCTCTGGAGATATTCAAGACTCGTCTGGATGCCGACCTGTGCAATATGAGCTGGGGAGCTGCTTTGGCAGAGTGGCTGGACCTGATGATCTCTCGAGGTCCCTTCCAACTCCTATGATTCTGTGATTCTCTCCCAGTCCCTGCCTGAAAAGTTTTCCTTGAAGGTACACACACCACACACACCACGCCCTCCACCCCCTCAAAAAAATAAAAAAACTCAAACCCAGACACTAGTAAATATAATATGTCTGAAAGTGCAGTACCGTGTTGAGTGGAGCAGCTTAACCACTTAGAAAGAATACGCACTTGTATGATATACGATGAGATGTTAATCACAGCTTTCCAGAACAAATGCAGCTGCTGCTCTGGAAAGTAGCAGTTCCCTTCAAGCGTGTGGAAAAGTATAGTATCAGTTACAGGAAAGTAAAACACAGTATACAACTGGACCTGTCTAAAGCAACAGCACAGGGATTGCAATCATGTAACATGTGGCTTCATTTTAGAGAACAGCCTCAGAATAATATTTAAGTGTAATGTCAATTGCTATTTATATTTTACAATATGCCAGCTCAGAAAGGCTGGAAACTAGTGAACAGTCATAGCCAAGAGGCTTACATGTGACCTACATTTTTTGTCAGCTTGCCTTCTCCTATTTTTTCTTTTTGACCTTACTACTTTTTGGCAGTAAATATGAAAGGAAACAATAATCATAACCGATCTTTCATGATGTGTTATCTATTCTGTAATGTGACATTGAGGAACCATCTGTCATTGAGTGATCACAACAGAAAAGAAATATATATGGACAAACATTATGTGCTTAAACAGCTATGGATACATATTGGAAATACGGTTTTAGTTTCAGGAGTTCTTGACCAGCAGCCAAGAGATGGAGGTGGAAGTTTTCATGGTTTTGAAATAATTTTCTACCCACCTATCATATTACCTGCTATTTGGTCATGATAATTAAACAGATTACTGCAAAAATGTCTATAGAGTGATCATTTCAAATTAATTTAGACCTTAGCAAATATTTGCTTCTCAGTATTTAAAAACAGTGAAGATGTAATACATTTATCAGAGGCCATTTAATGTTTGAACATTCCAAGAGTTAAGAGCCTTCTAAGGCTATAGCATTTAAGCTTTCTTTTTGGTTTTCATGTTTGAAAAAATTTGTATGCTGCTGTCATACCACATTAATTTAATAACAGTTTAATGACTATTACATTAAAATCAACACTGCTTGTGGCTGCACAGCATGAAGTCCAATTTTAGTATCATATCCCCATAACTCAGCAGTTACCATCATTCAGAGTATTAAATTGGAGGAAACACCAAAGCCAAACCAAATACTCAAACTCAACTTTATCTGTAAAATCTATATGAGTCTCGCATGGTTTTGTGGGAAGTATGTGTCTCCATTTCCTGTGTGAATACAGGGATATATGATGATACTGACTCATATGGCCTATATAGGTACATATAAATAAGCCAGAAGGATAGATATTGTTTTTATGTAATAAAGTCTTTCTCTCCTTGTCCAATGATTTATAGCTCTGCAGAGGAGACAACTATCAAAGAGTTATCAATATTACATATAAAAAAAAAAAAATCTGTGTTATCTGTGTTAGTGTACTTCCTTAGGTTTGGTGTTTTGGAGGGTTGGTTGGTTTTTAAAAGAAAATTTTTGTTTTAATTTTGCTTAGTTTAGAAATAGCCTTAATCATTTGTATATCATTCAGTTTAATTTCTGAATGACAGGCCTCACATACTATTTTCTTTGTTCAGGTGATTAACTGTGGACCACAGCATTAATATTTTCTAATTATTTGCATTAATATTGTCAATGTATTTGATTACTGTTTTTAGAATACAGCAGATTTTAATACAAGATACTGAGATTAACATTTTCAAAAGCTGTGTGACTAAGTTCCTTTGAAAATGGAACATAAGAGCTTGCCTTCTTGACTAATTTTTTTCCTTTAGTTTACTTTTTCATAATAATCCTTTTGTTTACAGCAATAGTAGAGATTTTAAACACTGGTTTTTATTCTGAGATCTAGATTAATGGATTGGTTTCAATTGTGAAGAGTATCTACCATTTTAGTTTTCCAGTTAAGTGAATTGTCTCCAGAAGAAACACTATAAACTTATTGAGAATACCAGCATTGGTTGTACTGTTAGAGTATTCATGTGCTGCAAGTTGGACATATACAAGTTGCATAGATGAATTCTTTTTTATGCTCATGTAAGCTTGACTGTAAATAGAACATAAAGTCTTCATTTAAAGTTTTTTTCAACTTAAACATTACTTGTAATAATGTATGTAATTTATTCATTTATCTGTGGTTCTAATTCAAATCATTGTAGCTCAAGGCAATTCTGTCATACCATACTGCTAATAGAGATATATATTACTGCCCAAGTATGATGACACATAAGAAACTCAAATAAAAAGTATGACGTAACAGAATAGTATAATTCAACTACTTGTATGCATATTTTTTCCAGAAGCAGCAGCTTATAATTTTATCAAGTGCTCATTCATTGTGTCTTGTTCTAATTAATGTCTTTAAATTATAAGGCACTTTGTTTTCAGTCATTCTAGTGTAAAATCCATAATATTCTGGCTGTTCTGGATACACAACAACATATAAGTACCCAAATGGTATCAAAGAGATTACCCGTGAAATCCTTATTCTTGCAAGTAGTAACAGTCAACACTTGATACTAATAATGCATACAGAATGAATCAATTAATCACATGGTTACAATACACAGCCAGAATCAAGTATATACTAAAATACTTGATTGCTTATTTTTTAAGATTGTAGTAATTCATTAACTACATTCATTACAGCAAAACGCAGATTATTTTTAAACAGTATTTTACCCTTCTCTATTTTTTTTTGTTTGTTTGTTTAAGACTTTGGGAAAAAATATGTTCTAATAAGAAATCACTTAATCATTTTCCACATCCTTCAAATTCTGATTTAGTTAATTTGTGATTTATAGAAAAAGTTTCAGTTACACTTAATTAGCTATCAGTCTAGAGCTAGAGTCAACTGCCATAAACATGCGTTTATTTTTATAACCAAAGTAGTAATAAATCAGTGTAAAGAATAGATTAATGAAATTTTGTAAACAATACTTACATATTTACAAGATACTTAAGTTTGGTGTTAATTAGAGCCCTTCAAAACAAATAGGCTAATCTACTCCCTAATTTCTCAATTTTTTCTTGTTTATTTTTATAGTACTAGAGCTGTTATTTTGAATAAATACACATCTCTAACCATAACTAAACTTTTAAATTATCATTATCTTTCTCTTTACAATCTTTGAAAATACCTATTACTAAATGAAAAAACCCCTTCCTATTTAAGAATATTATTTTGCAATTCTGTGGTGACCCTCAATTTAGTAATACAAACGTTCATTTAAATATAGTAAAATTATCTGGGACAAAGAGGCAAAGGAAAGAATTCCATAGTCAGGTTTGGTTAATTTCTTTTTGTTTAGATTAACCTGCTCAGAGGCTCAGATCTCTGCTGAAAAAGGCATGTCAGTGCAGACAATGTGCTAATGACTGGACATGTGCTTAGAAACACAGAGAGAAGCAGCTCTTGAATGCTGCCATTACTGACAGCTCTCACCCTAAGGAAGCACTTGTACTCTGTAAATACCCTACAAAAACTTGCTTGTAAATGTAAACAGGCCAAGGATCACATGCTGTAGCACCTTGCATATATATATATAAATACACATAGTTTACTGGTTAACTGCATCCATGAGCTTCATGATCTTTTTGCAGACTCATTTATTTCCTAGTACCAGAATCTATACTCACTAGGACTGAATCTACACTCACTAGGACTCTGCTTTTTTACTGTATATGAACAGGTCATTTAATTGTATACATACACAGCATATTATCCTCTCAGAGAATACAGATCTTAACATAATAGCTTTTATTATCTTTTTCTCTTGCATTTAAGCTATTCTGCTACTACTGCTGTTCCGCATGGCTTAAACATGAGCCAAGTGCCTGACATTCTATATATTCCTGATGCATTTCCCAGCAGCCTATTCTACTCTTCATCAGGACAGCACAATTTTGGAGTGTCAGCTGCATACAGAATGCATCTTTCCTGAGTTCCTATAGACAGAGAACCCCATGAATGGAAAGCAATGCAGTCTGCGTCAGCAGATACGAAAACAGTAAAGAGAGATAACCCCCACACCCAATTTGTCTTTGCAACCAGAAGGTAAGTGATTATACCAACTCATGGAAAGCTCTTTCTGCTCAGACACCACTGCTAAGTGATGTTCTTAGAGGCTGACTGAGCATGCAACTCCACTCAACAGAAGGTAAACGGCAGGGAGTAACACAATTGTTACTACTTCATTCCTCACCCCTTCAACTCATTATGCATCATCTTCCACACTCAGGGAAGCAGAAAGACAGCAATTATCTTTTTTCATAGCATTGTTACTTGTTCAAAGCAAATAGATACAACTATTAATTCCCTTCTGGAACACTTCCAGAAAGTGTGGTAACCTGGCCAGCTAAGTGCATTAGCTTCAAAAATGAAATCAAACGCTTTTCCTGCTCTCCAAATGCAATCATTTAGTTATAACACCCAAATCACATCAGGACTTGCTTCCCTTTCTCTCTTAATCTTTCAGAAAGTCACTATCCAATAGTTAAATTCTATGGAAACATATATGCAAGGGTGAGAACAGAAGAGTTGCATGAAGCCTTATGAGTCAACATCGTCAGTAAGTTAACTTTAATTTTAATGAAGTAGTATATATTGAGTTGAACACACTACCTTTAACCATCTATTGTGTTAATCATGAAACCCCATATTACCTAAGATCTGTTGCAGAGCAGCTTTTAAGCTTTTTTTTTTCCAAGGGAAAATTTATTTCATTATATATAAACCTTTTTGTTCAAACATCTTTTTGATCTCCTTACGCTAACTGATAGCTGATAATTGTCCAGTACAGCTTTTCTTGGCACAGTTTTGAACCAGATGAAGCTGATCATCTCATCAAAGACTTAAGTTTAGGTATCAAGACTGGTGATTAAGAGCAGCAGCTACATGAAACTGCTCTTTGGAGCCTGTCTTAGTCTCTCCTCCCATACAGATGAAGCAGAGCTAACTAACCCCAGTAGGTAAAACATTCATCTCTATGAGCATTTATGAATCTATTGTGTTTCATGGCAGGCTATTAGAGATGAGAAATATGGAATGACCAGAGTGCTCCAACAACTGATAGTCTGCTGACTGTCATCTTTCACTGACCAGTACTTCTATTTTCACATTATTTACTCTCTACCTCAAAAAAGCAATAGTTAAATATTTCATTACTCTGGTGTTTTAGGAAAACAGTGAACGATTTATGTGATTAGCTTCTCAAAACCAGTGACAGCTCAATTATTCCACATAGCTGAGAGGCAAGCACTCACCTCACAAGCACTTGTCTCCTCCAAATCTGCAGTTCCACAATACAAAGCTGTTAAAAACAATTCTAACTTTGTTCTCATCACCTGCCCCTTGTATCTGTCTGCACTTATTCAGTGGCACAGTAGAACAACTACTGCCTAATCTATAAAATAATTCAGGTAAAATATTTGCCTTTAACACAGCCAACCTTAAAAAAATATTTAAATACAATGAAGACAAAGATTTGTACCACCAATGGGCTAAGATCAGGGTCAAACAATAGGAATTAAACCGATTTTGCTTTTGAACACACTGCACTGTTAAGCCATGGCCTAAGAACATAAAGGGAAAAGACAGGATTCAGCAAAACTTGTGTCCCCAGAAACAACTATCCACTGGCTAGGACCTACTAAGAAACCAAAACCACCAACGGAACTTGCAGCACATTGAGGAGTCCAAAGAAATAAATGAAAATTAAATTCCATTATTCCATCACTTTCCCCCTTACACACCCATTCACATATCTGAATGAGGAAGGCATTTAAGTATCTCAACACAAACAAGGTGCACACAAAATCTTTACAATATCTGAATATCAATACACACTACAAAGGTATCAGACTTTGGAATTTGTAAAAAGTAGTGGGAAGTTAATAGGTGTTTCTTAAACAATAACATCACTACAAGCTGGCCTCACTTTTATGCTGTTCTGGGTATATTAATTCACTGACATTAGTAATCCTTATATAAACTTCTGTCACATACAGAAGATATAGCTATGCAACAAACATTTTCACATCTCACTGCTCCTATCAAGAATTTTCCTTTGATGGGTTCACAGAGTTTTCAGTGTGTGGTAGGGGCCTTGAATTCTTTCCCTTACTTTTGGTTGTAAGTAGTTCTTCATGTTTTGTATACTCATTATTTTAACTTTGGGTGAACAAGGTTTTGCTGTATCCTTGGCACGTGATCTGGACAGGGAGGAAAAAGCCTTCCTGCTCCCCTTTGAGATGTGGTTGAAAGCTGACTATCAGAGAAAAGCAGGGCTCCCAATGAGCTGAGGTGACTCTCCTACGTGTTTCAATTGTGTAGATTTTTCCATATCACAGAATCACAGAATTGTAGGGGTTGGAAGAGACCTCGAGAGATCATCGGGTCCAACCCCCCTGCCAAAGCAGCTCCCCAGCTCATATTGCACAGATAGGCGTCCAGACGAGTCTTGAATATCTCCAGAGAAGGAGACTCCACCACCTCCCTGGGCAGCCTGTCCCAGGGCTCTGTCACCCTCACTGTGAAAAAGTTCTTCTGCATGTTGGTGTGGAACTTCCTGTGCTCCAACTTGCAGCCATTGCCCCTTGTCCTGTCCCCACAGACGACTGAAAAGGGGTTGGCCAATTCCCCCTGCATTCTATACTTAAGATATTTATAAACATTAATTAGGTCCCCCCTCAGTCTTCTTTTCTCCAGGCTGAACAGCCTCAGCTCACTCAGCCTTTCCTCACAGGGGAGATGCTCCAGGCCCTTAATCATCTTTGTAGGCCTTCTCTGGACTGTCTCCAGGAGATCCCTGTCTTTTTTATACCAGGGAGCCCAGAACTGGACACAATACTGCAGGTGGGGCCTGACCAGGGCAGAGTAGAGGGGGAGGATCACCTCCTTCGACCTGCTGGCCACACTCTTCCTGATGCATCCCAGGACCCCATTGGCCCTCTTAGCCACCAGGGCACACTGCTGGCTCATAGCCAACCTGTCATCAACCAGGACCCCCAGGTCCTTCTCCACAGAGCTCTTCTCCAGCAGGTCAATGGCATGAGGTTCAACAAGAGCAAATGCCGAGTCCTGCACTTTGGCCACAACAACCCCAGGCAGCGCTATAGGCTTGGGGCTGAGTGGCTGGAGGACTGTGTGGAGGAAATGGACTTGGGGGTACTGATTGATGCACGGCTGAACATGAGCCGACAGTGTGCGCGGGTGGCCAAGAAGGCCAACGGCATCCTGGCTTGCATCAAAAATAGTGTTACTAGTAGGAGCAGGGAGGTAATTGTCCCCCTGTACTCAGCACTTGTGAGGCCGCATCTTGAGTACTGTGTTCAGTTTTGGGCCCCTCACTACAGGAAAGGCATTGAGGCTCTGGAACGCGTTCAGAGGAGGGCTACTAAGCTGGTGAGGGGTCTGGAACACAGGCCTTACGAGGAGCATCTGAGGAAGCTGGGATTGTTCAGCCTGGAGAAGAGGAGGCTTAGGGGAGACCTTATAGGTCTCTATAACTTCCTGAAGGGAGGTTGTAGTGAGCTGGGGGTCGGCCTCTTCTCCCGTGTAGGCAGTGACAGAACTAGAGGGAATGGTAGCAAGCTGCGCCAGGGGAGATTCAGGCTCGACATTAGGAAGCACTACTTCTCAGAAAGGGTAGTCAGGCACTGGAATGCACTGCCCAGGGAGGTGGTGGAGTCACCAACCCTGGGGGTGTTCAAGGAAAGACTGGATGTTGTATTGAGGGATATGGTTTAGTGGGAGCTAGTAGTAATAGGTGAATGGTTGGACTGGATGATCTTCTAGGTCTTTTCCAACCTTGATAATTCTGTGATTCTGTGATTCTGTCATCCCCCAGCCTGTACTGATACAGACAGTTATTCCTCCCCAGGTGCAAGACTTTACACTTGCTTTTATTAAACCTCATCTGGTTTCTCCCTGCCCAGCTCTCCAGCCTGTCCAGGTCTCGCTGGATGGCAGCGCAGTGTCCTGTGTGTCAGCCACCCCTCCCAGCTTTGTATCATCGGCACTTGCTGAGGGTGGATGCTATTCCCTCATCAAGGTCGTCAATGAAGATATTAAACAGGACTGGACCCAACACGGAGCCCTGGGGTGACCGTTTAAGAAGTAAAGCATTCTAGACCCCTATAGTCACAGTCGAAGATAGTTAGGTTCAACAATTCTCTGTATTTTTAATACCACTGAAGTGTTCTCAATGTTTAGCCACATTGAACTTAATGTATTTTCAGACAGACAGCAATGAGGAATGAGACCACTCATCTGTCAGTATTGGTGATGCATGGAGCTCTCTAAGAAATGTTATTCAATCTTACCATTGGTCTCAGTTTGAATTTCTTTAAAGTCTGGTGGATGTTAAAATTAAGTATGTAGGCAGCAAAGTAACTGTTAAAAAGGTATCACAAGTAGCATTAACATCAGACTTTCTAATGCCTCCTGTTTAAAGATGGAACTCTGTTGTTTGGGCCTGTCAAAACCTGTCTTTACCTCTTCCATGCTTCAGTAGGTGTCTTATTAGACTGTTGATCCACTAGCACTTTAAACTGGAAATAAGCTAGAACTGCCCTGCTCATCTCTTCCTTTATGCTGACACAAATTATTTCAGCACCTACTAAGTTAAATGGACCACAAATCTGAGCTTATCTGGATAAATGTTTCAGTTTTTAATGCAAATCATTTCCCAGTCTGGTTCACTGAATGGTGAGAAAAACTCCTATAGTGACTCAAGGAGGTAGACAACACAGGTATACGTTCCTTTTACTTGAAAGAAACTTGCTTTACCACGTATCTGCCATTATGTGGGTATTCGTTTTTCTACGTTCTTTAGTCTTTAAAATATTACCCTTTACAACATCACCTCAAATGAAAGAAAATCACTAGTACGTTTGCACTTCTGAAGCCACCTGTATATACATAATCTGTTGCAAAACATTTACACATTTTGAATCGTTAATAGAAGATAGTCTTGTTTTGTAGGAATTCAAAGATATTTCTGGTTGCCTTTAATCTTTACATTTTTTTGTAGGCTAAAATCCTCTTTTCTGGCCACCAATGATTCATTAAAAAAGCAGACATTTGCAGCTTGGTTTGGAGTATTCAGTATTTCCAATCATATTCTTACCAGAAGTGTTTAAGGCCAGGTTGGGTGAGGGTTTGGGCAACCTGATCTAGTGCAGGGCATCCCTGCCCATGGTAGTGGGGTTGAACTAGACTATCTTTGAGATTCCTTCTAACCCAAACCATTCTGTGATAGTAACTGCATATGCACATATCACAGTGCCATTCAGAATTTTCTTTTAAAATAAATATATTTTAATATGATGAGATACCTTTGCTTCCTTTCTTGTATGCTGAGACCACTTTCCATGGAAGACAGGCTATCATCATACATATCTTGATGTGAATATCTTGTACCTTGGAGGGGTGTCCCTCTGTGCCAGCTTCTGCAATCTAAGTCTTTATGAGTATCTGTGGAGAAAGAAAAAAATGCTAGAAATTTTTTGGTTCATTTCACAGTAGGAACTTCTAAAGACACTTTAATGAAATGAAATCATTACATTCATAGTGCTACAAAATTAGTTAGGTCAATATAAAACATTATTATAATTAAATAAATTTGTATAAGAACATAAGAAACAGAGTTCCAAACTCATCTTCTGTTTGTTGCTCTGAGAGCTTCAGGAAGCCTAACCAATTATTTTGTTACACAATCTTGGAAACAGCTCATTTTACGGTTGACAAACAAGTTATTGCTGGGTTGGAAAGAATATGGATCTGTTAGTTTACCAGTCCAGCATCAGTTCTTAAGTGGCCATGTATTTCTTACGCATCCATGCACAGAATTCCAAGATGTGGGTTGGTGAGGGTTTTCTTTGTTTGGGTTTTGTTGTTTTGTGTTTTAAGTAAGGTTTACTATAATTCCACCTGGTATTGCCTTTGAACTGAGAAACTTTTCTTATCTTTTTCTTTGGAGAAACCTGTCAGGTCTCATCTGTGATTGCAGATACAAACTGATTTCCTGCAAAACATTTTACTCTGCAAGTTGTAGTATTAGTTTTAGTGAGAGGAAAGGGTTCATGATTTGCCCCCAGGAGTGTGGAAATTTTCTTCCTTACCGATTAGAAGAATTTGTGTGGCCATCTCTTTTCTTCCATTTTTTATGTTTTGGTTACATAAGAACAAGTATATTTTTATTTCCTCTTACACTGTTTGTTTACTTGCACATGGCAAGCTGCCAAAAAGTAAAATTTATGTTATATCTATTCCTCAAAATAAAAGCAACGCTGCTGCAAAACAAAAAGATGAAGATAATCCTTTGGGGAACAAAAGGATCTTGTTTTTTTCCTTCAGTATAAGTTACTTTTAGGTTGTAAGGATATGTAGATTATTACACTAACTAAGGTGCTCTGTACTTTGAATTTTTACTTTGATAAGTTTTCCCCAATCTTTCAGGACCTTTTAGGCTAACCAAAACAAATCAATTCCTCATTTTCTAATCCCTTGGTGTATCAGTGAATTAGTATGGTGAGTAATGCAGAGACAGGGATTAATCTCATTGTTACTTCATTCTTTTGACCTCATATATTCATTTACTAATTAACGTTTATGGCATAAAGTGACAATGTGCCCGATTTCAGCGAAGCCAAAGAGGGGAATACCTGCAGGGCATTCGGCATTTTTCAAAATTACTCATAAGGTTAAACATGTTGACTTTCAGCAGGCAACATGGCAAAATGAGATCCTAGTTCCCAAGTCACACAAGGGATTTTTAAAGTTATAGCTATTAACAAATACAATATCATTTAACCTGAAGAAATTGAAAAGAATTTTACTTATGCTCTCTATGTAAGGTATAACTAAATGTTAGGGAGCATGATGTGTCTCTTAACTTTTTTTCTTAAATCTGGTATAAAAGTCCTTTAAATTGTCTTCTGTCTTCACTTATATGACGACCTAATAATTTTGAAGCAAAGTTTTATTTCATAACAAAATCTGATTATTCTTTTAAAAAATGACATTTAAACATTAAAGAAGCTTGCAATTCAGCTGTAATATTTACCTAGAGTCCATATTTTATTACTGTGAGTTTTCTTGCAGAATTTTAATATATTGATCCTCATTTTACTTAACAGACTTTAATGAGCTCAGTCTAGGTGACAATGGTGAAACGCGACCACAACAAACATCAGGTGATACTTCTAGGAAAAAAAATGCACTCATGAATTTACTAATGATATTCAAACACTTCCCTGGTACTACATGCTTCAAGTCCAAATGAAGTGATAATGCTAAAGCAGTGTGGAAGGCTCTCATATTTCTACCAAGTGTCTGGTACTCTCAATTGGGCATCTTTCAGGAAATGTGAAAAATCACTGCAGTCTTTGACCTTTCCAATATAATTTGTCATACTAAAGAGGCTGTGCCAAGTCCAATAGTCAAGGTCAGATTCTCAGTTGGTCACTGCTAAGCTGAGAGTTGCTAAACAGAATAAACAATCAAAACATAATGCTCCAGTCCAAGTAGAGGGTAAAGATAAAAGTGTTTCTCATTATCCGAGAGGTAAAGCTTTTCAGTTCTTCCCTCAGCACTGAAAACTACAGGGTAAGAGTGACCTCTGCAGGATTTGCATGGTGCTCCGTGACAACACACCCCGGGACTGTCTTTGAAGCTCTTCCAAATACATTTATTTGGAAACAGAACACAGGCATCAACCTACAAATTGACACTCCAAGTAGCAGCCTGAAATCAGCAAAAACCTGAATTTACAGCTTATAAACACACAGTTAGAGTTTCTATAACTGACTTTCACCAGCTTTCCAGATATGAAAACTGTGTAAGGACAGACTTAAAACATTCCACTGATTCAAAGGAGTTTTCAAGAAGAACCTGTGGCACATAGAACAAATACCATTTGTACCAAATTTTCTCCTTTGATAACTGGTATTCCACTGTTACTGCACAAACTATTGTCCTTTTCTGCCATCATCTTTATGAACTGCACCTTCATTGCACTACTATTCTCTTTTTACGCTTAAGGATTCATTCCATTGAATATATGTAAGCTTTCCATCATGGAATAATTTTATTTCCTTTAAGCATAAGTGAGAATAATCTAGATGGAGGCACATGTGAATAGCAAGAAACAAAAATTCTTCCATATGAATTTTTACTCAGAAAACTGAAAATTACTTGTGGCTGCTGGGAGAAAAATCCCAGACAAAGAAAATACAAACAAAAATCAGAATGTGACTAGGGCCTCAGTTATCTTTTAAAATGTTTTACTGGCTAAGGAATACTAAATAAAAATTTATTTTTGTAAAAAATTAAAAAGGATGTTGTGACCCATAAGAATTCACAGCAGTTCAGCAGATAAATCTAAAAATGTGTGTATTCTACCACGCCAATTAACAGGACTACAGTCACACAGACTGCACTCAGAAACATCAGAAATAACGCATCTGCTCTGATCAGCATTAGCTGGGTTGCCAAGTTCAGTTTCTGACAACGCATTTGAAAAAGCACATTAAATAACCAAAAAGCATATTTTTGGTATGACTTCTATTTCTCCCTTTCAAAAATAAAATAATGGTGGTTTTTTTCTTCAGGTTTTTTACTTTTTTTCTTGTGTAAACTTCAGGATTAGTCTCTTTAGCCATAGTTCATTAGACTGTTTAAAGAGTAAAATATTAAGTTTAGTTAGCTTTCTGAAGTTATTTGGCATATGGGATAATGTTATATAGATGGACTGAGAACCTTGACAAAGTCAATCTCTTTGTATTGTATCTGGAAATAATGTGAGGTGATGTTGTGAAGCCCTAGATTTTACTAAAACTTACATGGTCCAGACAGCTGGTCAAAGCTCTGATCATACAGATTCTACCAGACTGAGTCTTGAGGAAGTTGTTCTTTAGCCCCACAATCCACGTATGGATAAACATAAACCAACAAAGTTGTTCGTCAAGCTCCTTATGGGAAATGGCTCTCAGTGATTCTGTTACTTAACAGTATTAATTATTATTCATCCAGTGATGAATAAACATTTAAAACTCTGTAGAAAAATTACTATTCAACAGTATTTCAGGAACTTAAGAGTAAATAGAATAGTTGGAGAACTGAAGTGAGACCTCAAACCATAACTTACCAAGTGGTTGTACAAAGAAGACATCCAGTAGGATCTCATGTGAAGTTGGTGTTTTTGTGCCTTGAATCTCACCCCCATTTTTTATTACTTCAGAGTGCAATGTCCACCAGGCACCTGGACCTTCCTAAGAAAAAATGTTCTGAAAGTTACCTGGGTAGAATTTATAGCATTATCCACTTTTTCCTGAATAAAGGTTCCCTTAAGTCCACAGGGGTCCCTTCATGACACATATAGGCTTAGAATTCATTCTACACTCTTGCAATTTTTGTTTCTGTAACTAGTAGGTCTTGAGTTTTCTCACAGAAATTTGAAATAATAAAATATTTGCTCTACAATATACACAAATTCACATAAAATGGTCAGATGATTAAGGTACAAGAAATATGAATAAGGAAAGTTACTCTTAAGAACTGAGATTTTCCAGTTCCCCTTTTAACTGGTACCAGACAAGCACATTCTAGCAAGACTGAGGCAATCAATATATGGTAATAACCAAGCCAAAAGCCAGCTTCTCAAGTAACCCTTATAGGTTATTTCTGAGTTATAACCCTGCAGCTCTTCTTTGGGCTTTAAGAGGAGCAAGATAAGTAACTAGGAAAGTTCCACAGTGGTCTAATTATAAATGAAGACTTAGAAGGTCTGAAGAAACAAAGAAACAAATCTTTAATCTTGCAATTCTCTTTAAGGCTTCAGTATTTACTTCTAAACTACAACCTTTGTGTCAGCAAGTTCTAACTCAACAATAGCTAGGGTAGCAGAGAAACACAACTTGCTGTGGGGCCTGAAATGGCAGTTGGCAGCTGTGATGCAGAGCAACTTCTAAAGTAAGCAAGAATTACTTTCTTCCCCTACTTTCATTCTCTCATTGAAATGTCAGTTCAATCTATATGAGCATTTATTAGTTCATATAAAGAAACAGCTGTAGAGAATGATTGGACATGTTGTAGGAAGAACTTTTCAGATTCTCTCTCCTTTACCTCATCAATTGCCTTTTTCATTTTTTAGTAAATTTAAAGAACGCAAACTTACTTTTATTTGCAAACATTATGTTTCATCTTTTCTAATTCAGAGTTACTATTTTAAAAACAGATTCTATGAACTACATTTAGAAAGGTATATTAATGAACAGGAGAATTATGGAGTATTAAAATAAGGTACCTCTTATGTTTTCAGATAATTTTTAAACTCTTGCAGATCGCTTCAGTATTTCCACACTCCCCAAACCCCTTGGTTCTTTATTTTCCAGCCTACTACTTGCTCATTCTGGTGGCTAGATATGACTATGCTGGATACATGATAACTCTTGGGATTGACCCATTTTCTCTACCCATCCTTCTCTACCCAGTCATTGTACTATTAATTACTTCCATATTAATAACAGGGCAAAGTTCTGCTTTCCTCTGAGACAATGACTAATTCCCTCAAGAGACAGAACAGTATTTTGCCCATTTTAATAGACACTTACTCAGGGTCACACAATGAAGAGCCAGGCCACGAATCTCAATTTTAAATCCCCTCACTCTAATCATATAAACCATACCACCCTTGCCTCCTTAATAATTCATGAATGCAGATGAACTCTAACCCACTTACTGAATTATACCTAGCTCAGTATGTGAGCCATTCCTCCAGGTATATGGCTAACGTATACCAGTTGTCACTTTCAAAGTCACCTTAGTATTACAGACTGAAAGAAATAGGGTAGAAATATGAAAGTGTCATTACAGTGTTTGGGGAGGCTAAGAAGTAGAAATTAATTGGATTTTACTCAGTGTTTTATAGTTCCATAGAAAGACGACTTACATCTGTTGTGTGTTCCACGGATGCAAGAGGAATCCACAAAACTCCTAAAATGCTATCCCACAGCAAGCCTTTCTTCCACAGCTCTATAACGAAGCCCTTTCCATTGGCACAGATTTCACTAAAAACAATGAATACACAAACTGTTAAACTGAAAATGTAGTCTCAACGGCTCAGCTATCTAGTAAAATAAATTAGTTACAGGAGATACAGAGGTGCTTTGTTTTCAGCATGCTCATAAAATGCAAGATAAAAGGCATGATACAAAGGATAAGCCAAGTCTCAACTCTAATTGTTCAGGATTGCTTTTAAAAACCTATGAGAACAATTCTGATAGAAATGTGGTACAGAAGTTGTGAGTAGCTTTATTTTGCTACAAGATTTGTCTCTCAGATATAATCCAAGAAGAAATGAGTAGCAGGATATGCCTTCAATTTGGCCGTAGCTTCTTCTGAGAAGCTTCTGCATATGGAATACCCTTGGTAGCCTCTCCAGGACACTGGTCTCCTTAGGACAGCCCTGTAGAACCTGCATTCTCATGTTCTACTGTAGCTACATTGTGAGGTGCAAGAGTAGTACTATGTACCTAGCCTTTTATCAGGCAAGTTCTTTTACATAATACTAGGATCCACAGAAATGACCAGTCTTTTGAACATGAAACTCAGAACATTTTCAATAAACCAGTACAAGCCAGGAATGTCAGCTACGATGGCACACACTGTCAATCATCATGGATCTTCAGCTAAGAGTGATTCATACTGGTATGGCAAAAATTCCAATCCACCATCACAAAAATCTAGAGGAAGGAAGTGCCAGACCATTTCCTACATGAAACCTAACCAGTTTCTTGCTTTCATTGTAAAGGAGACCAGGTATAAAAACATTTGAAGCTTATTCCCTCCACTAGAATTGAGAAGTCACACTATGCAACAAAAATACAATGGGAAAACAGTTCTCAACTTCAAGAGTTGCAGGTTTACTTATAGAATGTGTGCCTTTTATTACCAGCTGGTTTTAATAAAAAAATACTATCCTACAAGCTTATTTTGAAAGAATTTAAAATAAAGTTTTGCCAGACCATATGACTCACCCATGACATTGAACTGAAATTAAGAGTGAAGTTATTTCCTTATGGAATGTCTGGCATCCCTTGATATATTACTAAAAGCAGTTATAGACCAGTTCTGTAAATATGAACAATATAATAAAGTAAGCATCAGTGTGTCTGCTGGGACTGATTATATATAATCTCCATTTCACTGAATTAATTTGAAGTACTAAAACTAATCTTCAACTGATTTTTGTGGTACACTACAGTGAATTACTGTGTACTCAAAGTTACCAGGAAAAGGACAGGTGAAATCTGAGAGGGCAAAGGGTGCTACCCCTGAGTTGTGTACTGAACTCATTATGGGGCTCAAAAAATATTGTTGGCTACTAAGAAACTAATCCTAATGAATTTTTCCTATGTCATGGAACACTCATTTACATACAATATGATTAAAAGCAAAACATTTATAGAACAGAAAAGCAAATGTGTTAACTATTTCAATACACTGCTCAGGAAAATATAGAGGATAGGTTATATGCACACACTTGAATTTTTTTTAATTGCTTCCTACACGAAAGGTAACAGACAGGGCAAATGCTGAAATTGATCTATTTCCTGATAACACTATTATCTAACAATACAACTATCAGGAAATAGATCCAATCCACAGCCAATGTTTTTCTAAACTGTCTGGATCAGCAAAGTGCCAAAAAAGAAAAAAGTTGACACAGTATTACCAGACAAAAATGATCCCCCTACACTGAAACAGGGCAAGTCAAAATTGTAGTATAAGAGCATTGTTTAGGGGCTAGCTACTGACACTCATTTTCCTTAGCATTTTTAAAGACAGGTAAGATCCTCCTGCTTGGCTGCTTTCAGCTGTGACACAGACCAGTCTGCTAGAGAAGCCCGACAATTTGGGAGTAGGGCAGGAATTGGCCCCAGATTAAGATTAGTTTTATATGGTCAGAAGTCAGAATCTTTGAATTCTGTGGTGCATTGTTACATCTAGGCATAAAATGGCACATAAAGAAGGTATATAGGCTGCCTTAACATAACAGGCCCTTCAGTTACTCAGTCCTCAGTTAAGCAAGCTAGGAGTCTGCTATATTCGTCCAAGGAATCAGTTGGCATATCACCAAAATAATTTTCAAATTGAATTAATAACTTTAAGAAAAATTTGTGATGAAGATGAAGCCCTTAAGTAAGATTAAGATTACTGTGAAATAAGATTAATTTATGTGAAATATCTGTGAGGAAAAAAATGGAGATTTTAGAAAAGCTTCTTTTGATATGGAATAAAATTAAATTGGGGGAGTATTTCAATCAAAATGTCAGTTTCTGCATATATAGAGCCTGTCAAAAAATATCTATAGGTTTTGACAACCAGAGAGTATGAAAAAAATAGTCAAAACCACTCATTCTTCTGACAAAATATTTAAACATGGACTATAAAAAAACCACCAAAATTTTCAAAAGCAAATTTTTGATAAAAATAATTAATCCAGTTAAACAATTAATTCTGTCAAAACATTTCAACCAACTCTAGACCACAGGAATAAAATCTATGTTTATTTGTACGGGGAGAAAGGAGGGACCAAAAATAGTAGGGATAAACATACTATCTCAGCATCTAATAAATTTACATATTAACAGTTAAAAGCAGGTTTCCTCAGAATGTCAATCAGTATGTAGGTGTTTGAAACCTCCTGACTGGTGAGGTATTTTTAAGGATCTAGAGAAATGAGGAGAACAAAGACTAACTATCAAGGTGGAGAGTTGAGTGAAATAGACAAAGATCTGCAGACAGAAGTGAGAAATGGTGCAGGTCAATAATAAAGAAGCTATGTGAATTGGCAGTTACATAGTTAACTTCCTTTCTGTATGACTCACACTTTATACATTCAAGTAACACAAAAGTCAAGTTGCATGAGGATCAATTTGAGTTCTCCTTCCCATATTCCTAAAACATGACAAAATTAAAGATACTGGAGACAAATATTTTCTTCCCCATGTTAACCTGCAACATTGCTTGGAAAACTAACTGCTGGTCTGTTCCCTAGAACTAGCCTGGTGCCTTTTCTTTGCACTGGATGCTTTTCCCCTGTTTTTTGCAGTCTGTGCATGATCTCAGATGATATCAATTGCTTTAAACTATCCAAATACAGCAAAGATACAATAAAACAAATTGATAAGAATTTCCTGCTACTTACAACATGAAGTCCTGTTCCCAGCAAGGTTCACTTCCCCTTCTGTCTATTGTAGTGCTTTTTAAATTTTGGACTTTTAGAACAACATAGGTTTTGAATGCATCTGGAAAACAAATAACCAGCATGATAAAACCCACTATTTCTTTCTAGAAGCTGGAAACATTCAACCTCATGGTAATAGGGGTTTAACTCTTACTCCATACAAAATGTTCAGAGATGTGGTTCAAATTTAAACAAAGTAATTCTTATAAATAAATATAAATTCTGATGGTATTAGGCAAATCCCTGCCCATTACAGGTGAGAGAGAACATCATCCTAAATTGGAGTATTTTAAGGATCATCTCCAGACATGGTTTCTCAAATTATTTATCAATCTAATGACAGATTTTGTATGAGATCAGTACAACCTCCCTTTCTACAAATTAGGATTTTCTTTGCCTTTCAATTAATATAATAATATTGGTGACAGGGTAATGTCCAAATAAGACAAGGCTACAGACTTCTAATATTTAATTCAGTCCTGTCTTTGTGTGTGAATCCAGCTTGGTCTACAGATGCAGCAGCAAAGCGGGCTTCAGATACAGTCCCAAATGAACTCAAAACATTTCTGCAAATATCTTTGTAAATGCACAGTATGAGTATTCATAAAATAGCCAGCAAAAAGAACAAAATTTTTTAGAAATTCAGTGTACTTGAAAACATTACTGACAGAAAAAAGCAAAATAACTAAGGGAAAGCTCTACCCTTTAGGGTCTCACACAGGAACCTAAAGTAGCAAAGAGCATATTATATCATCTTGATGAATGCAGCTGCTCAGAAAATCTCTGCTTGCATGCATGCATGCATGCATTCTTCATTTGCCTCCAGCATCCTACATAAGGATCAACGTTGACATATGGTTAAAAAAAAAAACCAACCTTTTTTAAAAAATAGAACTACTGCCAAAATAAACGTATGACACAGATCCAAGAACAGAATCCATTAAGCTGGTCAGTCAACATCTGATTTGGAGAAAAGCTGTCACTGTCTACAATAGGCTATTGAATATGTTGTATTAAATTACACTGCAGTTAACAAGAAGTGTGAAGGAGAAGACTTAGCTCTGTACATCCTGTATGAAGATCTTATCAATTAGGACTGATGATGATGTTTGACAAAAGGACTAAAGGATATTATGTAATGGGAGCTTTTTTTTTTACAATATACAAAAAAAAAAAATCAACAGTGATCAAAGTTATCTATTTTTTTCTATAATTCAGTGCACCAGACTTCTCAAACATGTCTTCAATTTCTTTAGAAGAAATGCTTAGAAAACTGTATCTGTTCAGTCTGGATAAGACAAGACTAAATATTGATGAGATTCCCTCTCAAATATCTAAAGGACAGGTGTCAAGAAGGATGGGACCAGACTCTTTTCAGTCAGTGGTGCCCAGTGACAGGACAAGGAGTAACAGGCACAATCTGGAACATAGAAATTCCATATATGAGGACACAAACTTTTTCACTGTGCAGGTAACAGAACACTCGGACAGGCTGCCCAGAGAGATTGTGCAGCCTCCTCTGGAGATCTCTCAAATCTGCCTGGATACTATCCTGTTAAACCAGCGCTAGGTGATTCTAGCAAGGAGGTTGGACTAGATGATCTCTAGAGGGCCCTTCCAACTCCTACCATTCCGTGTTTCCTTGATATTCATATGCATGCCCAAGAAATAAAAATATAAAACAGAAATTAAAGGGAAATCAGACTTACCATCTGCTTTATCCAATCTTCCTTTTTTCACTATATAAAAAAAGAAATTATATTAAAATATCAACTTAATAATGCTTGCCAATAAATTTTACACACACACCCCCCAAATCTATGTAATTTCTGTGGTACAAAAAACCCCTCAATTCAAAAATGAAAACAAGCGTTCTTAAATAAAGCACCAGTGTGATAAGGTAATGTGATTACACTGAATTCTTTGGGAAAGAAAACATGTGGAAAGTCCTTGCAGCTAACAAAAACTTAGTAAACACGCGAATATAACACAAAGGGTAAAATGGAGACGGGGTCACCAGGCAGAACAGTAGCACCTCATAATGCTCCTTCAATTCGTTTTTTAATAATAGCCACAGAGGGTCACAGACTTCATATAATCTAAAGTAGCTTGTATCAACTTACTAAGAATCCTTTACTATATTGTTTTTACTCTATTAAAAAGGCATGCTGCAATAATCAATTACCAATTAAAAGGGGAACATTTCAAATCCTGACTTCGTTCAACAGCCTTAAGTCCCACACTATGGTATCATTTCCATAATGAAAAATGCCCTGAAGCTAATAGGATTGAGATTCAGATAGATTTTTCATAGTTGCGATGACAAACCTGGACATCGTTTTGTATTAAGTGTCTGATCACTGAATCTAGACTTTTAAACAATATAATTAAATATTATTTGAAAATTTTCTGCTACATTAATGTATGTAACATGATTCCATTCAATTCAAATGAAACTTCACTACAGTCCCACAAAAAAATAAGCCTGCTCTAAGACTACACTTACATAAATCATGTATTTCACCACTATGCTTGCAACCTAGTATTTGCCAATAAAATGTTGAATCCACAGATTTACACAGCAAAGGTTCCCAAAAGCTTACCACTGTTTTGAAATTCCCTTCCTACTTGCCTAACTTCATCTACCTCCATTCTCCTTATTCTTACTTTCACCTATCCCTAAACATCCCCAAGTATCCTATGGAGTTGCATCATACTTGCAGAATGTCTGACAGCTTGAATAATTCTATCACATCTCCCACTGAGAAACCTTTCACTTTCAACACAAACGAGGAGAGTCCAAATTGTTGCTGAGCCACAAACAGAGTCCAAATGCTGCAGCAGCTCAGCTATGCTGCAAGTGTGCAGAACTCACACACTGAATTTAATTGACTTCCCTTGAAGGAAGTACTGCAAGAAATAATCCCATTGATTTACGTTAGCAATGCACATCTGCAGTCTATGAAACTGCCTTTTTTAGCCACTTACTAAGCATTTGTCACATGGAAGAAGGAGCTTGCATGATAAGAAAAACATACCTTTTACAGAGAGAAGTTCCATTCCAGTAGAAAAATTTTGTAAAGAGCATAAATTAAAATGAAGTACTTTTTTACAAAAAGGAAAAAAATTAGTTTGGCTTGAAGACTAAATTATTCTTTTCCCTCTTATTTCCTCACTCCAAGTGTGTTTCACTTTTCCTGCATGCTCCTCCCACGTTTCACATAGAGGAAAGCCAGCCAATTGACGGAGCACTGAAAGACCAATGACAAATTGTTTCTCCCTTTATACACACTCCGAGATGGAAGAGGAAAGAAGAAATACTACAACTGTTTCCTCACCCTCATTTCCTCAACTTCTATCTGCTGTAGGCAGCTGCCTCTACTGTAAACACATTCTGAATGCCACCTTTACCAGCAATAACAAACTCAGTGTAATTATTTTATTAAGCACATACTTTTGGAGTTCTTAAACTTCGATATTAATACTTTCAAAGCATCTGAAGTGGAATTTGGAAGATTTATTTTTTTTTAAACACAGATTCAGAATATATATTAGCTCTAACTAATCATAAGTGTGTTCAATTTTCTAAAATAAAGCAGGAATAAATATTTCAGAAAACAAAAAGCTGAATTTTAATATACTTCATGAATTTCTAATTCTATTGCAGCACTTGATTGGATAGCAAATATTCTCATACAATATTAGCAAAATGTATAGCAATACCCAAAACACTGAAATTTTATAAATACAGTAGTGCTTATGGTTACTTTTTCAGATTAACACTGGGGCAGGGCTGGGGTTATTTTGCTTTTAATTATGGTTAACAGGGTTTGGTTTTTCCCCGCAGACACGTAATATTTTACTTTTTAAATTTTTCAGTCTCCAGTATATTGTAATTATAGCCTTAGATCTGAGGTCTTAAATTCAACCAGGGAGCAGAGGGATGTCCATAGGTCTTCTGAGTTCAGTAGTGGCTATCTACACTTCAAAGAAACTGGGTCTGGATGGTGGTTACATTTCAGAGATGAGATTCTTTAGCTTGGGTAAGAGGACTTTTGGGTTTTTGGGTGTGTGTGCATCTATGAATGATTATAAATACCTGATGGGAAGGTATAAACAAGACTGACTTTTTCCTGACTGGACACAATCCTAGGCAGCCTGATCTTGCTGACCCTGTTTTTTCAGGCAGGGATGTTAGACTAGATGATCAAAAGGTTCCTTCCTTGTGAGTCTGGAATAGCCCCACAAGATTTAAAAAAAAAAAAAAAAAAAAAAAAAAATCTGTTGAGGGTGACATTGAAGAAAATTCAGTGCAGGATTTCATGAAAGCCTGACGTCATTGTGCATTTTTTTTTTTAAAACACAGCTGTACCTCTGTATCCTTCTGAAATAGTACAAACTTGCCTCTTCCTTTCTTCCACTCACTTGCTCAGCTATCAGGGCCCCTCACTTACAAAACTGATTTTTCTCCTGGAATCCTTGGGTTATAGAAGCTATAGCAGTCAATGGGATTCATTTACTTTACTGTGATATCACCACTATTTCTTACATATGCAACTGGAAAAGATGTTATGATGTTATGGTATAAAATATAGGGAAAATAAGGGCAGAAGGTCACCATGGACTGAGAACAGAGGATGTGCAAACACTCTTTCATTTGGAAAAAGCATTATATTTAATAAAATAATGAAAAGCACCAAGGTGGAACAGGCTGTCAGGATGGTGTTTGGCATGAGTACAGTACATGTTTCCACACTGATAGTTTCATGTTTCCACGTTTCACACACTGATAGTTTCAGTTCCTCAAGTAATTGCCTTATTACTTAGACCTGCATTCCCTGATGTTTTCTTCTTCCGTATTATCATTTCTTATTGTGTGTCTAATACAGTCCTGTCTAATTCCAGTCCTGTAAGTTGACCTCAATTAAAATGTCCCACCATGACAGTTCTATCCATGGAATCAAGAATTTAAGAAGACATTGAAAAAATGCAATGTAAACAATTCTGGTTATCTTAACTATATCAAAATTTTTTATACTTTCACTCCATTCTAGTCAAGAAGAGAGTAATGAGGAACAATGCTGTTATTAATGATGTGCCAGCTAGTACCAAACACTGTTGAATGATCTTTTCAATCCAAATTCTCAACTGATAAGGAGGATAAAAATATTTTCATTTGTGATGTTACAGATTTTTTTTTTTAGCAAGAACACTTTTCATTACTTCTCTTTCTTCATATGAATTTATACAGCAGACTGAAGCCTGACAGCATCTTTGAGTTAATTCATCAAAAGCAAGGATATTTCAGTCTGATGATTTGCCTGTTTGGCATTAAAACTACTTATTGTTCTTCTCAGGAAATTCCTCCTCTACAGGACACTTGTCATGCAACAACTATGGTCACAAACACATAGATGCTAGTATAATACGTGGCATGAGGAAAACAAGGAACTGAGAGCATTTGAATACTGATTACCAAAACATGTGGAGGATAACATCTCAACTTCCATAGGAAAATTAAAACACAGCCTATTACTGTTTTAAGATATATTCATTATAGAAAATAAATTTGATGGCAAAAAGCCAAATTTCAATTGATAGTACAAATATAGAGTGTAGGACCAGTGTTCTTACATGCCCTATGTTTTTATCTCTGAACATTATGAAGTCATCTTGATGACCCATGTGTATTTTTAAAGAACTTTTGACCTTGGACCACCAGCGTTTTTACTATTTTTCTTCTCAAATTCTCCCCTTAAGAAAGGGAATTTGCTCCCTTGCAAATTAATTAGTGAGTGAAATTTTCAGCTGATCGACATTCACCAGTATCTCCTTACATGAGCACATGAAGAAATATACCAGTCATCTCAGGAGAAAGAGTATTTGGTTTGGTGGTTTTATTTGCCTTCCCTTTTATGTCAATCATTCACTTAAAATGAGAGCTAGTGGAAAAGAAGATTTTTGAGTATTATAGAAAAAAAATTACACACCCTTCAGATTACATTTCAAGATAAACAGCTATATCACCATTATCATCACCACACAGAAAGATGAAGCCAGTGAGAAAGAATCCTACCAGGAAAGCAAGGGCCGGGGCCGGGGTGGGGAGGGAATCTGTTTTCAGCCAGTTTTTTCCTGCCTTTTATAATTATAAATTCAGCATCCCCAGGTGTATATTGTAATTTTCAGATTACTCCATAAGTAATAAAAGATAGAAATAATGAACTCCATAACAAAATACACTATTAAGATATACATCAAAGCAAGAGAACAAACAGAAAAATCAGTCAGTTGATTTCTGAGCCTGAGAAGCTACAAGCAGTACAGAACATAGGAAATGCAAATTACATCAGTTTGGCCCTTGCCTCCAAGAGCTAGGCACAGTTATGGGGACAATAGGTGACGTGTTCTGGGCTTCAATAGAATAACCTACATTTTCCCTTTTCCAACAGGAAAGAAAGGAAGGGCCCTCCTTCAAAATGTTATGTGTTATTAACAAGTACATAGACAGGAATTTTATTGAAATACCAATTCACTACAGCTTTGGAGATTAACCACAAAAGGTCAAGCCACAGCAATAAAAGGAATCATGAAGTTTTAAACATGCAGAAAAATGCAATAGGTTGCCATAGATTTATATTCCACCTATCATATTTGTGACAGTCACAGGAACTAGTAGGTTATTAGACTAAAAATAGCTCCTCAGAGGTGGAGTTTTTACCTTTATTCTATTACACAAGAATGGTATTTCAACTATAAGTGCCAGAAAATTCAAAGCTGAAAAAAACTCAATACATTAAGTAGTGAGAAAACCATATAATTTTTTTATTTGGTCCTAAGCCTTAGAAAAAATAAATCATTCAGTCCAGATTAGCCTTAAGGCTTTTATGTACAAATTTTGCATGTCACTTCACATCTCTCCTTTCTTGATTCCAATTTCATAAAAAAACTATCACCCAACTGTTGAAATTAACATCTGTGCAGTGCTTTGGGATCTTCTCCTTAAGAGTGCTTTGAAAAGAAAGATAAATATTTTTACTATTTTACACAAATAGAAACTGAATATGTGCAAAGTCAGTGAACCACTACACTACACATTATACCACTACAATAACTGGGAAGAGAACCACATACTTCTGATTATGGTCTGCCATTCTATAACCTGTCTGACGACAGAGTCATTTGGACCACTGAAGACACAGAAAGAATGCCCCCTTTGTATAGCAAGACAGACCAGAGAAAGCTACCTTAATGCAAAGAAATATTAGCATAAAAGAAAAAAGTCTTTTCTTTTTATAATCTATTTCAAGTTAACCAAGATTTTCTATTTTTTACTTCATTGCTACTAGCCACGCTTATTAGCGCAATGCCTTTAAATTGCTTGCTGCCACACAAAAATTAAACTACTCAATGTAATTAAGTTTCAAAAGCAACTTGGTGAAGCAAACGCTTCTACTAAGTAACTGCTTGTTAAAAGCACAAGTTTGTTCCCTATAAAAGGAAATGTCTTCCAGTCCCTGGCATCTGTAGCATATGTTCTTATGCACTCTTAGCTGCCTTCTTGACCACTTTTAATTTACATATAGAGACACCTAGCGGTGTCTGATTTTTCTCCAGAAAACAGCAATGATATTTTATTTCCAAAACAACTTCAGCTGTTTTCACATTTTATTGATCTCTTTAGATAATGCACAATAGACCTTGGACTTTACAAAAGGACTAAAATACATAATTGTATTTCAAAGTACACATGAAAAGTTTGAGATGACAAAAATGATATATTCCTTTTTCCCCCTTGATTTAAATACACATCTAAAGAGTAAATATATCTAGTAGGTGTTTTTAGATTACCATAGAAAGTGTTCCTTGATATTTTTAAATTTTTTTCTTCATAACATTCAAATTTATTCGTCTTGTGCACCAGATTTGTTATTTTGGCCTCTATATCACTTCCTAAATATAAATATCAAACAGATGCCATTTTTCACCATTTCATGTATGTTTGTACACATAAGATCATCCTTCTGAATTTGTGATTCAGTGGAGGGCTTGGACCTAGCTGGCTTCCTTGGTACCAGTGGAATTATTCTACGTACATGAAGACATGTCAGAATAAAGCTGCTACCAAGAAATTAGGTAAGACTCAGTGATACTTTCATCTCCACTCCTAAACATTAAAAAAACCCACCAAAATTTTTTCTAAGCAAACAGACTAATATCTTGACTACTCCAATTTAGAAGAATATTTTCTAACACAGTTGGTCTTGGTAATCTCCCGACTCAACAATCAGCTCTGCACCCACATTTTGGAAACTTTAATCCTCTCTTCAACTCACTTTGAAGTATCTGTATTCAAGAAAAGACATGAAACCATAGCAGAAATAAAGAGATGTCTATTTCCTGCACCCACTTGATGAAACTATAGGAGTGCTCAAACAAATATTTTTAAGCTATCTGTAATAGCTCAGCACCTCCAAAATTTTCTTTTAAAATGCCACTTTATACCCTAAAGCCACATTAAATGCATATCTACCAGAAACACAAATATTTCCTATCCTGCTTCTATAGAAAGACAGGATAGGTAAACTCTTTCTCTTGGATTCTCATGTCCCACAAAAGTAAAAATGATGGAACTACTAGAAACAAATTTGGGTGCCACAACTGTCTACATTATATCATACATCATACTGGAGCAAGAATAGAGGAAAAGTGGTGGTGATAACACTTATTATAAGGAATTTTAAAATTGAGAAAATTGTTTAAAATTTAACTTTTTACCTTAAAAAAATAATCTGATATTCCACCCTTTTCCCTCAAAAATAAACAAACCACAGAACAACAACTAAAACCATTTTATACAGATAATCTTGCAAAGCAAATCTGGGATGTGAGTAATTACACAAGGAGGAAGTCTTTAAAAATACTTACAGGAAGTATAAACAAGGAGGTTACTTCTCTAAGCTTAAAGTATAGTTAAGCTGAAGGGCAACAATAAAAAAAAAATATCAGATTTTCACATTCTGAGCAAAATTAAGCATTTAATAGGATTTAACTTTCCTCCCTATTGTCACTTTGCTCCCTCTAGCGTCTAAAGGAATGTACTACACTCATTTGGCATTACAATAAATAAGCAAATACGTACCTATTACTTATATATTAAAATTAATCATATTGTTCCCATTGTTGGACCTAGCCACTACAGCATTACTATCTTCTGGGGAAAAGAAATACAGTACATCTTGCAAATCCAATTAAACAGACATTAAGAGATTAGATCCTGTACTAACAAACACTGTTCTGCTTTAGTTCCAGGGTGTAACAAATAGACTTCTCACCCTTTTATCTGATAGCAATTTGTGAAATTACATTTATTGTCATAAAAGCACTGATTCAATCAACAGCATTCTTAAGTCTCCAAAAGTATATCCAACGGTGAACATACACATAGCTTATTTTTGCAAGACAATAGCTCCATTGACATGAAATGTAACATCTTTTCATCAATATTTCATCACATTACACATAAGATAATACAATAAATTCTCAGTACTTGACAACTATCCCCTAATGTAATCTAAGCTAATACTGTTTCGTATTTCAGTATGTGACATCTGTCAACAATGTTGTTAACAACTAATTGCTCTTACTCATCTCAAAAACATGCCTTGATTGCTAATTGAGGCCAAATAACTATGTAAGTTTATTGAAGTTGCTTTGCTGCCCATTCAAATAAAAAAGAAAACCCTTAATAAGAGCTGAAAAGAAAACTGGAGGAATAAATTTTTTGATTATAATAATCACAACAGAGACTGAAATTGTTATATGGTCTCAGTGGTTAATAAATTAGTGACCCAACTATATTTTAATAAGAAATAGGAACATGCAGGTACCTACACGACCCCAAATGATAAAAAAAAACCCCAGGAACAACTTTTTACACTTGAAAAAGTTTTTTTAAAGTTTTCCAGAAGTGATTTTCATTAATAGACGTCAAGTCTTTTCACAATGGAAGTAAATTGCATATTTATTAAATTACAGGAGGGAAAATAAATCACCAACAGGGGAAGTTAGCTACACAATGGCTTTAAGCAGGCCAAGCACAAAGGAACACTGGGAGGGAGCATTTCACAGGAAGAGAGATAAACCGTAGTTCTGTGAACCCAATAATCATATCACACCTGCAGAAATAACATGCAAAGGTAAATATATATACACACTATATATATATATAGTTTTTATATAAAGCATGTATATACATAAATTCCAATAATTGGTTCACTTTCATATTTAAGGCAAGTCCATTTTTTTGGGACTATCCTTAAAATCCTAGTCTTCTCTTAAAATATATATTAAAAACTTGCTAATTTCTTTAAGAAATTAGAACAAAGAGTTCCTAAAGGTTGATCCATTTAATCTTTGAAATCTTTGAGATCTATGAATCATGCAATTGATTTTTACATTGAAATTACTGGCTTTAGAAATGGTATGTGAATACTACAATTTTAAGCATGATTTTTATTGCTTACACATTGATTTGATGTCTGTCTTATCTAACCATGCTTGACATAAGTTACCTTGAGATATAACAGTAAATCAGCTTGGCTGCAATGGTACACGTTTGTACACTGAGCATTTTACACTGGATATACATCTGGTTTGTAGCAATTTGGTACATTAGAATATTTTTAAGAAAAGTTAAATTCTAAACACAATACTATAGTAGTTCTGGGAAAGCTGTTTCACATCACGCCTATTTAACTAATGCAGAAAAACATATTTTGGGTTAAGCCACTACTGTAAAAATGCTGTTTTAATCATTTACCACTATTAGCTCTGTAGTAGTTCAAACACTCTTTCCAAAAAGGTTTTTTTTTTAGGGGGAGCCAATGCTTTAAAAAAAAGAAAAAGTATGATTTGCTATTTTATCCACCTTATATTAAAAATCTCATCATTTCAAACAGATGATTAGCTATGTATTTTTAAGCAATACTTCATATTGTAGAGACTGGGAATAAAGCAAAAGCACTTGGCCTTTTTAGGATAGTTCTTAACATTTGGAAGCATAAGCAGGATGCATGATCCATATAGCTTTTATAACCAGCAATCTTAATGTATATTGATAAATGTATTTAAATAGTATGCTATGGTCTTAATTAAATAGCATGGTATTAATTATTTCAAAAAGGTAAAAAATCTGGTGTTAAAGACAAAATAGAAATCAGACTTTACTGATCCTGTCTAAGATGCAATTAAGGCCTTTGGAGGGACCTTCCCTTTGTGTCAAGTTGTACTAAAATGTATGTGAATTTTTTTCTTATGGAAACCTCCATCTATCAATGATTAAAGAAAGACCATCATAGATCAGTTATTTAGGTTCACGGGAGGATCACACAAAGGGTCCAAAAAAAGCACAAGCGATACCTACTTTATCCATTAGGTTACATAGTCTAATATGATTATTTAGCTTTCTTGATAAGCATCTTCTGACTACAAAAACACTAGCCAAAGTTTTAGTTGTTACTATTGACCTCAGAGGGCCATAACTTATCTTTTCTCAGAAAATGAACCAAGCCCAGAGGTATCTTTAAATTTTCATTTAAGACATCCTATTTCAGTGTTCTTCACTTAGTCCGATAGAATCTAACCAAGTATCAACCTTTCCATTAAAACTTTTTTCAGGGTTTATAACTTGCATACTCAAAAGTATTCATAAAATGGAATACTTTAAAAAGGGTCATCTTCAAAGGTTTTAATTTTATAGCATTAAAAGTCTTCTGAACTACAGAACTAAAAAACAAGCCTCAAAGTTTAGAGGAAATATATTCCAAAGCATTAGAAACTTTTAGAAACTTTTTTTTCTACATTTTATTCACTTACCTTTAAGGCATAACCCATAAATTAACACATTTAAAATATTATAATCTATTTTAGTGTAGATGCTTCATGGAAATAGCGTAGGTGTGAGATAAAGCACCACATATATTAACTATCATACATAAAATACTAGAATAGAACCATAGTAACAAAGGTACACTTAAATTTCTAAACATCTTCCCAACTCTATCTTAAAAAAAAGTTAAAAGTCAGGCAAATAAACTTAGAAAGTCATAACTTTTGAGAGAACTTTTTTTTTTATCATGATGAACCTCATAATTTTATTTGTAGCTCTATGTGTGGCATTAAAATACTTCAATAGCTAAGGGAAACTTACATACACACAGTACGGCCACTTCAGTGCAGCTCCTCACAAGCAATCTTTTACGGACCACAGCTTCTCTATAACTGACCTTCAAAACAAAGAAAGCACAAACTACTGAACAACTACGCACAACGTTTTTTATTTTTACCACGTAAACTCACTACAGCTTAATTATTTTTTCAAACCAGGAATACCTGAAGCAGAGAACCACATCCTCCTCGAACCACGAAGGGCCCAGCTTAACAGTTTAGTGCCCTCATACGTGGACACCACAGCTGCTCCTGATTCCCACACCTGAGGGGAATCAAGGTCCCCCTCAGAGCACCTGGCTGGCGGCTTGCAGACGCCGGCCTTCACCTGGCACGCCTCTTATCAGGAGAGCCGACACCACCAGCGCTTCCAGGAAACGCTCTTTTCACCGTACTTTAAGTAGGGTGAACCCTTCAAAAGCTTGCTGTGTGAGACGGCAGGATAATTTCTGAGGGTTTGAACTCGTGTTTGCCGGCCCCGCCTCAGGTAGGGTACGGCCCCGCCCAGCTCTGGAGAGCCGCGAGGGGGAGTGTAGCGCGCAGGTGGGTGAGTAGGGTGGCTGCGGCCCGGATTTAGTCCCGCGCACTCTGCCTATGACCTCTCTTTCCCCTCTCCTGGAGCCGCGGGGCACAGCACCACCGCGTACGCCATCTCCCTCGGTGGGCTCTGCTGGGCGCTGACAGGACTGCGCGGGCGGCGCGAGCTGCCTGTGAGAGGGCAAGGAGCTGTCGCCGACCCGCGGCCGGGGCGGGCGCAGAGTTGGGAGTTGCCGCTCTCGAGTTGGGATAAAATCCGTCTCACCTTCCTCCTTTTCCCCTCGCTGCCGCCTCCTGGTCCTCCCCCGCTCGCGGTGCCTGGGAGCTGCTGGAGGTAAGGGGCTGTACCGCGGCCTCGCTTGCTCAGCTCGGCAGTGGGTACGGGTCCCTTCGGCCACCTTCCTTCTCCTTACAGCCTTCTAACCCAGTGCCGGCCTCCCTGTCCTGCCAGCGGCTGTGGGCGGCGGTGGCCCCTGCTCCCCCGGAGGTGGGCGCTGAGCCGCCACTACGGACCGGCTCGGCCCTCGGCCGGGGCTGCCCGCTGCGCCCGGTCAGTGGGTGTGCGGGCACAAGGCTCTGCTTCCTCGGGTGCCTCTGGAGAGCGCCTGAGAGGGTGGGTTTTGTTGTGGCCAAGAGGAGTAACCTTCGGTACCCCAGAGCTCTTCTGATGGGTGCTGAGCCTTTTTGAGTCATGTGCAGTTTGTTTCTTACCTCATCCAGGTTTCTGTGAGTTTCACTTTGTCCCCGTGTATGTTTCTCACCAACTATGTAACTTTGTTATGTTTCAACACCTACATCTGATATTAGATGTCTGGTTCC
Organism: Porphyrio hochstetteri; assembly: GCA_020800305.1. NCBI lineage: Eukaryota > Metazoa > Chordata > Aves > Gruiformes > Rallidae > Porphyrio > Porphyrio hochstetteri. The sequence goes on along the minus strand of CM036915.1, from coordinate 5,169,176 downwards.
ACACCAGATAATCTAGTGATGTGGATATATTCTACAAACTGTGCTGAAGTATACCTATTCACTGGGCTTCTTGGAGAAAGCAGTAATGTGAGTTCACTGCAGAATTCAAAATGTTATCTCACTGGAATGAGAAAATGCTTTTGTGTTAGTGATGCCTGCTTGAGTAGATGCAGAACCTTAGAGTAGAAATAAATCTATGTAAATTTCTATTTGTGTTATAGCACTTCTGTTTTCTCTTAAAATAGCTCTGACCAGAGATTTTTTGGATATGTGCTCAATTATTAAATTCATCAGGATGGCTCATGGTGAACCTTGTGGTATTTCTGTTGTGATTACTCCTCTAGTTGCTAATAGAAATGGTATTCATGTCTTATTATATTAGGAAACTTAAGTGTATCAATAATGCCACTGGTACAGATCTACAGTCTTTTGGGAATACTCACTGCAAAAATGGCTGTTTTGAGCTAGTTCAGTGTGAAACGTTTGTTGGTTGATAGGGCTGAATACATGGTGGGAGCAGGCTTTTTTTTTCTTCATTAAAGTCTTTCATTGTTAAAACTACCTGTTTACTGTAACAAACTACAATCCATGCATTGCAATGTATTGAATCAGCTTTGGACTTTGATTCTGCTTCATAATAAACAGTGTTTTTTACCTAAGCAGATTTGACTGTGTGTGTATAATAAATCATCCTGAGTCGTTTACAGTAAACAGCTGCATGTCCTATAGCAAGGAACGCTGCATTGAGGCCTGTTTGGTAATTAACAGTATTTGAAGAGCAAAGTGGAAAAACAAGTTGTTGTTGTTTAGAAATCTTCATTATGATACAATTGATTATGCCACCGATTAATGATTATTATGTTGCTCTCCAAAAAAACAAAGGCCGATTAAATGTTTTAGTTGTTTTATTTTCAGCATCTGATTCCAATTTTGTTTGTTATTTCAACATTCCAGAGTACATTGTAGCTGAACCAACAACATCACCTTTCTGATAAGCAGTGTGGGTTTTTTTTCATCTTGACCTTGAACTCGTTTACTTAAGGAAGACAAAATGACAATGACTTGAAGCTTTGATGCATATTCATTGCTTCTTGGTTGGAGATTATAAGGTGGGTTGTTTTAGGTTTTGTGTCTTGACTTTATCAAATTTTGTATCTTTTGTGTTAAGTGTAAATAAGAATTATTTCTGTATACTTAATTAGGTCTAGTGAATTACAGAATCTGGAACATAAAAATGAAAGTTAGTCAAAGAACTTGTAGATTACATGTAACTTTTGCTTGCATCTATGAGAAGTCTTGACTCAGATTTAAAGTTATGTAGGCCATAAACTTGGAGTTGACACCACCTTAGTAGACCCTTTGATTCATGTGGGATTACGTTGGGATCATTGACTCTTTAAAGGACATAAATGTCTCTGCACTCAAAAGACAATTTATAATTGAGAAAATGTAAGGAGCTGTCTCCTTACTAGCATAAAGAAGCAGTGTTTTCTCTTAGGGAAAACTGTTGCTTTCAATATAGTATGCAGAAGTAAGATATGATTTTGTAGAAGTCAAAGCTTATGTTCTACAGAAACTAATGGCCCTTTGCTGTGAGACTTAATGAGTGAAGATCTGATTAATGTGCTTCAGCAAAGCATTTCACCATTTGAATATGAGTAACTCCACTGAAAATTACTTAAGTGATACAATTTGTCTGCCTAAGGCTTTGGAAATGGCAGGTAATTAATGTGTATGCACTACTATGTAGTGCTTAAGCAACATTTCATTTCCTGTAAATAACCATTCTTGTAGCTGGTGGGACATTTAGTCACTGGATTTGAGACAGTAAAACTAAAAATGTGGTGGTTTTCATAGAATCATAGAATGGTTAGGGTTGGAAGGTATCTTAAAGATCAAGTTCCAACCCCTCTGCCATGGGCAGGGAATGTTTTTCTTTAAAGGCATTCTCTTATGGCTACAAACACACTTGTATAATGGATTTTTTTCTTTTTTAAAAAACCCAACTTTGTATTTATATATAGAGGATACGTGACATGTGTGAATTATCACCAAGTTAGATAGCTCATGTATTAATTGCTGTCTAAATTATTTAAACAGCTATTATATCATTGATGGTGTTGTCAAAGCCTTCAGTGATAGTGAAACAAAGTGGGAATTTATATTTTTACTTACACTTTTGATATTCTAACTAAGCAAAAGAGCATCTCATGATGTTTTTCTAGCAAACTTATAGTGTAATAGTTTATGGGGTAAAACAGTCACTTGAAGGAGACGAAGATTATTCTACTGTACCTTATCACAGTGTGTAAAGCACAAGTGTTCTGGGTTGCTGATGTTTCCACTGCCCCATTTTCCAGCTTAGGTGCAACATAAACTATTTTAATTAATATTGTGTCACCAAAAGGTTTTGAGATGGCCAATTGAATTCTGCCAAGATAGACTCTTTTGATGAAAACATATCTTTATTGATTGTAGAAGAAGAAAATCATTCTTAAAATGAAATCCACAGAAAAATCATATCCCTCAGAGAAAATTTCTGAGTGGCAGGCTGAGATTAACATCATAAAATTGAATTTGTGCTGCAAACCTTTGATGTAATCAGCAGCTGGGATATGGTGTTGCCCTTACTGTGCTCCTTCTGATTGTGGTGAATTATTGTGTGGAATGAAATAAGTGTTTCTTGTGTCACTCGTTCAAGAAATACAAACAAGGTATTACTAGGTGGTTCTTGCTAGTTAAAATGGGTTGTATTGATTCCTGGTCCCAGTCTCTTGCTCCCTTGGACTGCAAAAGCAGGACGTTCACACCTCGGGGGAGATGTGGGTGTCACTCAACAGTGACTCCTTGGGCCGATTAGGGTGTAGGCCTGACAAGTCTCGAGGGAAGTCCCATTAAATCTTAAATTGGAGGTGCTGTGGCAGGCATGCAGGGTCTCCAGGATGGAGAAAGTGTGGAATACTGAAGCGGGGCATATGATGGAGATGTTGACTGTAGTATTTTACTTGTTGCTTGCTATCTGATGGTATATGTACTAAAGTATTTGAGAGAAATATTTTTGCTGTTGTACCTAGGGAGAGCAAACTCTGTATCTTAAAGGAGCCAGTTATTAGGGTTTTTGTACAATGTGCTAAACACAGACTAGTTTTTAATTGCATCTTAAACTCTTTAAATATTTAATTGTTTCACTTTTTGTTATTAAGTACTTTAAATGTCTTTTTGTGACTCTTGGCTTGTCTTGCTATCTTTAGAGTCACTTCTTGGGGGTTGAACTCCATCTCTCAAGGTCCCTTCCAACCCCTACAATTCTGTGATTCTTTGGTTGTCATCCCCTTATTGCTTACCTAGCCTCCTATCTCTTCTTTTTCTGCATTACTTAAGCTGCCTTCCCTGCTGTAGCCTCTCTATCTCCATTCTATTTACATTTCTCTGCTAAGCATTTTTCTCGGTGTTCTGTTTGCTTTTTCTAATTTATGCCATTGCTCACACCTATACAAATGTGTGTGTACCCTGCTGCTTTATAAATGGCAAAGTATTGTTGACCTTATTTCAGATTCATGAACAGAACAGACTTTTGAATAGCAGCTTATATAAATAGCAAATCTGTGAGCAGCACCATGAGCATCACTTGTGGTACATCTGCAGGCTTAAAAAGACAGCACTGTGTCATTTCTGTATATTTGGATTTTGTAATTTAGATACTTTTTATTTTGTAAATGTAATATATGATTTATGCCTCTTAGACACACTTTTCATTTTTCTCTTTAGCAAAGAGCATCTCATGAAGCGTTTTATCAAACTTAAAATAGTGTAACAGTTTATGGAATAAAACAATCACTTGAGGGAGATGAAAGTTATTCTACTGTACCTTATCACAGTGTGTAAAGAACAAGTGTTCTGAGTTTCTGATGGTTTCCACTGCCCCATTTTCCAGCTTAGGTGCAGCATAAGCTATTTTAATAAATGCTATTTTAGTTAATATATTTTTTGAAGTTTGGGAAAGGTTATTTTTACTGATTACCATAGATAACATGTGGCATTCTTAAGGAGAGTGTAACATTTACGTCATCAAGTAAATCAAGTAATCTGCAAAAGCAATATCAAATGTATCAGTAAACTACAAGTCAAAGGTATTTCTGAGGAAAATAATTAGCTTTGCACTAACAGAACAAAAAATATTGATAGAACCTTTCTTATATGGACAATAACTACCACAGCCAGTTTCCTAGTTTTAAGATCCTTGATGTATGTGGGAACTGGTGAATTCTGAATTAATTTAAAAATCACATTACTTGACAAATCAGTATTTGTCAATAAGCATGATTCTTATAATTGTCATTAATATTTAAATATTGTTCAGGATGGATGCTTCATATTGGAAAGCTTCCTTTATGCTTTTGAGCAAACTCTGCAGGGACCAGTAGGGAATGTGGGCTGCAGACCTCAGTGGAGGCTAACTGGATCCCAGATTTTTCACTTCAAATCACTGTGAGCATGTGAATGCTTCTAAGACCAAAGCAGCTCTTCCATTTTAACCTGCATGTTCCCAAACCTCATGCTTTAAATTTAAAATTTTTATCTTGAAAAAATGTAGAACAGGGATGCGTGCCTGAGGTTAAGCAGTAATTACATGGCAGTGATTGCAAGGTCTGAGATCAGCCTAATAAAAAAAAAATAAAATTTAAGGTCAGTAGAGGAGGCAGAGCCAAGATATACTTACTATGTTGGTGTTAGGGCTCTATGGGAAAGCATTGTTGAGTTATGACAGCACTGTTTTTTATGGTATAATCTGACCTTTTTTTATTCTACTCAGTTCATGAGCAGACCCAGTCTAAAAAGCCAACTGATGAGGAAAAGCCCTTGCATTAATATCTGCTTAGAAAGGCATTCAAGGTCAGACCTCCTGCTCTCTGGTCCCTTAAAGCTTTTGACTAGACTTTTAAATACCTCAGGGCATCTGTAGAGTAAATGGTGGTGTACTCAGCTTTCCAAAGGAAACTTTAATACTGTACAAATTATCCGAAGTTGCTGAAGTAGCACAACCAAAGCCCTTGAAACTGGGCAGACTGGAAAAGCTTTCCAAACTAACAGAATTAGTAGTTTCAGTGTAAAAATTACTCATGGCACTAGACAGAATGGTAGTGAGAAGAGTGGTGGATGAACTGGTATGGTTTTAATGAAGAACAGAGAGAATTTTTAAGTCATGAGCAAGTTCTTTTTGGCCGTGTGATTTTTTTTTTTTTTTTTTATTTTTTTTTAAGGGCAGGAGAAAAGTTCATTGGGTTGCAAGCAGGGAGAAATAGGGAGTAGAAGCGAGGAACTTTATTTGAAGTTGAATTACGGGTTAATACTGCAAATCAGACATGGTTGAGTGGGCAGAGCTGGAGGAATTTGACATGTGCTGATAAGCTTCATGCAGCTCAGATATGCCTTGGGCAATATTTGACTTTGTGGAAACAGTTTTTACCTTTTTTTTTAAAGGAACAAGTCTGATAAATATCTATTTTTATTTTTTAAAAGTTTGCTCTAGGTGCCATCAGCAACACTAAATAGCTTTGATAAAGCTGAGTATTGTCAGACAAACTGTGGATATGCACATGTGAATGCAGTGTTCCTAAGGAAGTCATGACAAAGTTTTCATGCAAAATACTTGTGTGCATTTAAATATCTTAAAAAGAAAAGCTAACCAATAAGTGAGAGAAAAGAGTTAAGGACTGTTGTATTAACACCAAAGCTTATGTACTTTCTGACTCATTTCTTTTATGCTTTAGTCATTATATAAAGGAAAAATTACAAAATGTTCTTGTAACATTTTGATCTAATTCTTTTGCGTAACCAATGTTTTGACAGCAGGAGCTGGTTTTAATTCATGATGCTTATAGAGATCTAAAACAAATGTGTGCAAATAGACCACCATTAGCAAACTGTCGATTTATTTAGTTTTTAACTTCTGCTGATCATCTGAGTTCTGTTGCTCATCGTTTGTACAGCAGTAGGTCTTCTGCTAAGGATATTGATCTTGATTCTTTCTTCCTTCTACTAGAAAATGTAATTTATTACTTCATATTCAATGCAGTACAAAACTGAATTCTGCTGCCTTATGGTGTTTTACACTAATTGAACACTCCCATGGCACAAGTATAAATGACTACATGAAATGCAAGAAAAGGCATTTTAAAGACTTGGGATTTGGTTTATCAAGCTGTTAACTTGGCAGCCAATGTTTTTCAAGTCCGATGAAATGAGGTTTTAGCTGGTAGCTAAAACTGTATCATGAGAATTTGCCTAGAACAACTTCTTCAAGGTATAAACTGGAAAAGGACTTCAGTGTTCACCAGTAAGCTTAATACTTCATATGATAAGAGGTTTTTAAAAACTTTTCTAAAAGTCAAATTCTAAAGCTGGGATTGGTAACATTTCTCAGCATTTTGTGATATGCCCACAAATAGCTTTAAAATTAAACTTAATGTTATTTTGCATAAGACTCTTGACCTCAATTAATTTTGTCTTAGATTCCCCTTCCTCTGCCTTTGTTATGGTTGAGGTTATATGGCAGGATCTTGATAATCTGCCATACCAATCTTTTCAGCCCTCTCCTTAGTAGCCGAGCCCTTTGTCTCATTCCTCACTTCAGTGTTGCTTGAGGCTTTTATTAGAAGTAATGAAGATACCCCCTTCTCTGTGTCCCTGCTTTCAGCTGCTACTGTGCTGAATTTAGTGATGCCTTGCATTACTGCTTTTTTAAATGTAGCTTGCAAGGCTGCTGCTGTGCTCTGTTTCTGTCCTGTAGTATTTTTTTGAATCATCACAGGAACTGCTCTTCATGTCACTTGGCATCATTCCTGTATTACTTTGTCTGTTATGCACTACCATGTATTTTGTTTACCCAGTTTCTGTCTGTGTTACAAGAATTCATCTTTACTCTCATGTCTTCAGGATCACAACTGCACTGTTCTGGCACCTTGTTACTGACACCTTTTTCATTTCTAACATAATTGCAAAGGACTGGTGAAGGGCTCTGTCTACCTCTTTTCCAGGGCAAATAAGAGCACCCCTTCTTCCAAAAGGTAAATTTTGCTTACTGGCTGCAAACAGCTGCTCTGAAGTATCTCTTCAGTGGTATTATTGCTGTTTGCATAAAAAGCTGGTGACATAGAATGTGTTGAAAAGGAGTGCTGGAAGCTGCTGTATACTCAAGGTAGTAAATTGGGAGTTTGGAGACAGCTGACTTGTATAGGAATTGTTTCCATTTGAGCTAAGGTAAATACTGACAGCTTAATGTAGGGCTCTTTCATGTAAAGGCACTGATGCTAAAGATGTTATTCATCTGTGCTTGTTTATAGCACTCAAACACTTCACATAAGTTGACCCAAAGGAGACATACTTTCTGGGTGTGTTACTAGATCCTCTGAAAAGTCTTAACAACAGGACACAAATGATTTTTTTTCAGTGAGTTGACAATTTAAGTGCCAAGTTATTTATAGTCAGATACTTGGTAGTTTTTATTTTGAAGGTATGGTTTGGAATACTCTAGAAATGTTAGACACCTGTGAATGTGGGAATTTGAATATCAGACATGACAGAAGGCTTGTGAAGTGACTGAGAAGAGTTTTGTCAAAGCTTTTGCTTGAAGGAAAGCAAGTACAGGATGCAGCTAGCAAGCAGAGGTGACTTTAAAAGGAGCAGGCATCAAGTTTAAAAAAGAAGCAGAACTTTTTTATTAAGGATCACTTTAAGATATTTTTATTATGTACTGGTGTTTGAACAGGCACTGAAATAGTTTCCTACAAATGAAGTTCATAAGAATCTGTATTGAATTAAGTAATGACCAATAGTAATTTTGGACAATTGCATTAAATCAATTTATCACTGTAATGATTAAAATCTATTTATGATAAATGTTTTGGACAAGGGACTTCTGTAGCAGAAAGTCTGTGTGTTCTTCCAGTTTCTCAGCTTGCAACTCTGCCTCTACCTTTTTGCATCTTATCGCTGGGAGGTGCCACTGACTGCTTGAGGGTATAGTGCTTTACTGACCTGGGCCTCATTTCTCTCTTCATCCCTGACCCACCACCTGTTCTCTCCTTCCAGCCCTATTACCTCTTTCTCTTACCTTACCCTCCTGGGAACCAGACTCTTGTCACCCTGTTCTCGTGCCATCTCCATGCTCCTGCAGTTAGGTGCTGAGAGTGAGCAGTTGGAGGGACTGGGAGAAGCGTGGTAACACCAACCATAGTTAGAAGACAGTGTGACATGGGCCCATCAGAACTAAGCCAGGTTGTGTGGGGCAGCACATGACTCTTATTACTGATACTTCAATATTGTGATAGTACTAGTCCCTGGTAACTCTGGTCCTGTTTGATACCACCTAGATTTAGAATAGTGGCACGTCAATGTTGTGCTGTATGTTTAGGCTATTAGTGCATAGCTATGTTAATGAAAGAGTTAGTGTGATGTTTGCAACAGCTAGAAAATGTGCTTTATAAACTTCTGAGCAGTATTTTGTAGTTCCTCTTTTCAGATGTTGATTAAATTGCTTTTGTTTTTTACTAGTTGCTTTCTCTTGACCTTTACCTTACTTTAATCATCATGACTTGTTTCTGGTTTTAGGTGCTGACTATGAAGGCATCGGTACAGGCTGTGGCAGTGTGGGGAAAAATAGCTCCCCCTCACAGCATCACTGCTATTATGATTACAGATGACCAGCAGACTATAGTCACGGGAAGTCAAGAAGGACAAATATGTCTCTGGGATCTTTCATCAGAATTAAAGGTTTGTCTGCTGTGTCACAGTCTTCTGAATAAATGGGATTTTTAATTTTTATTAACAATGGATTGATCCATACTTGCACTTAATTAGATTTTTAAAGATAATATGATATTTATTATAGGAAACTCCTGAAGCAAAAACCATTGCAGTGCAGCAACCAACTATTTGCAGATTTTTGGAAAGGTTTTCATAGATTATCATGACCTGTGGATTATAATTTGAGATTGTGTGCTGTGAGTAATGACAGCAAGTAAACATACACAATGATAACGATTCCTATCTTGTAAAGTCATTTATTTTTAAACCAATTGCTGAACATGGCCTGTCATTTAAGGGAAAAAAAAAAATCTATTTATAAAACCAGACTGCTTTACCAGGTTAACAATAGGGAATTTTTGAGTAAGGTGAAATATATATTTTTTTTCTATAATTAAGATGCAAAGCTTCTGGCATATTATTGCTTTGACTAATTAATATTTTCCTGGGAATGGTGCAGAGTGAAAGCAGTTCCATTTTTTTGTTCTGTGTTCTTGTAATTATGTTCTGTTCCCTTTCTGATTTGGTTGCTCTGTTTGTGCTCAAATATAGTTTGAATCTCTAGCTTGCACTTTTATGGAGCTACATTTTTCCATTAAGATCTTTGCATGCAGTGAAGCTAATCAAAGGGGTTACTTATTGTATGAGACATGTGCTTAAGAGCTTTGTTATATCCATTCCCTACTTCACCTTGTCACTTTTGCTGCATGCTGTAGGCCAAGGGTATCCTGCACATTGCCTGTTTTAAAACATTTGATATTTCATAAATTCCTCAAAAAGAGCAATTTTTAGACTATAGTGAATACAAAGACTGCACTTTATGCAGACTGCATAATCCATCTACATCTTTATGTGTTCCAGAAACATGACTGAAGAATGTAAGAATATAAAGCAGATTGACAGTTAACTCATTGTCTATAAGTGGTAGTCTCTAGCTTTTGGATCTCCTTAGTTTGTACAGATGATACTATGTTTAAGTTAAACCATTGTATTATTCTCCTAGATTTCATCTAAAGAAATTCTCTTTGGCCATACTGCTTCTGTAACTTGTTTGGCAAAAGCAAGAGAGTTTGAGAAACAGCCATATGTAGTAAGTGCTACTGAAAATGGGTAGGTAACTAAATATTCCATTATTCATTTTGTAAATTATGGAATGTATGGCAGGTGTAGGTCAGATTCTGCATTTGGCAGAAGGCTTTTAATCCACTTCTGAGAAAGATAGCAGCTACTTAGGATGATTATATTGCTTATCTTACAATAGTGGAAGACCTCATCTTGGACAAAAAAAAATGTTTGGCAAATTCAGATAACTAGTGGTCAGGAGAATGAGTTTTTTTGTGGGTCAGATAAGCTCCATTCAAAGGGAGAATAACTGGCTATTGGAGGGAACCAGCTGATTCAGAAGCATTTTAATATCATGGTGCTTTTTCCTCTTCCTTCCTGAGCTCAGTCTTTGATTGGATCAGTACAAGAGGCTATGTACAAGTTACACTTGCTCAGTGAATATGTTTGGAAGGACAGAAAAGGCTGTCCTTCAGTAAGACGTCGATGTTCCTTGTCTTTGTTTACATCTGACTTGCTGTTTTTGAGTATATCCTTTTAGAAGCTCCTGATCTTGAAGCTTTTCTCTGATGCATTTGTTATGACTTGGCCAAACACTCTAGTCTGACTTCTGTAGTTCTGATATGTTAACATCCAATTTTTTTCCTCTCTGAGTTTTTATAATGTTTTAAGCTGGGATCTGAACCCTATCTGTTCAGGATTTCAGTTGTTGAAAGAGTAGTTAGGGCTACCTTTTTCCTTAAGGGCTTTCCTTAAATAATTTTTCTTGTTGCCTAATATTCCCCACACTTTGGGTTCATCTCTTCCAATTAACAGGACAGCTCTGTTTAAAACCTCTTCCCATGAAGAGTTCCTGACAATTCAAGTGACACCTCCTAGCACCTTAAGGCTACTACTTTCTCACCAAGGAACTTGTTTATCCTTTCCAGATGCTAGGTTCTCTTTGATTCACACACTCAATCATGACTATACCAGAAAAGATAACTTGAACAATCAGGCATCTTAATCTTCAATGTTCAGACTGTTCCACTGGACAGGTAGTGGTAAGCAGTTATGTGCAGAACAGAGGATGAGAAGTCTACTGAACGGGTTATGTGTTGACCTCTGAACCCTTGAGTAGAAATGCAAAACTACTTTTTATCTTCATTCTGGAATTCTGTTAGTGCAGTTTTGTTTCCAGACTGTACTGGGGGGAAAGAGACTGTATACCCCAAAGCCTTATAGGTTTTTGCTATAGATAAACCATACAGTGAGAAGTTTACATCCTAATGGTTCTGCTTCTGAAGGGATCATCAGACTTGCTTAGACTGTGCATAGTTCGGACTGAATAGTCTTCTGGTCCCTTTCAATGCTCACTTTTACAGATGAGAAGTCAGCAGTTATTTGGTATTGCATAAGGGCAAAGCATCCATCACTGATCCCTGGAAGGCTGCAGCATGAAGTAGAGAGAATTACAAATAGGAAGTCTCATCTTCAGGAGATGCAGGGTTTGTTGAACTGCATTTTCTGGCTTGTGAATCACTTGCTGCTGCCATTTTCAAGCTTCTATCTCCTTGTATTGCAGGTGAAGGGAGATGCCACTCTCCCCTCATCCAGCTTCAGAAGCTCTTAAGTGTTTGTATAACTGATTGATACTGGATTTCTAACATTTATATTTTTGTATTTTTTATAATATGAATTCATTTATAGATATAAAAAATATAACTTGGAAGGTCTTACTGATGTCACGTGCATACATATAGCAAGTGCTGTAGGACAGAATTATCAGCATGTGGTATCACTTACTCTGTCTTAGTGTACACCATAAATTAAGTATAAACTGCAGAAGCTGAAGTTGTATTCTGGTCTCGTTTGTGCATGTTTGTAGGTATCAACTTTTCCACCTTAGTTATGTTACTGTAATTATTCTGATAAAAACATGGGGAAATTCACTGCCTTGAAATGTTTGACAGTGTAAGCATTTGGTTTAAGTTATGACTTTTGGTCTAGCAACTCTTGACGCTGCACTACAGATGTATAGATTTTTACTGCTCTTGCTTAGATGAGAAATACAAATTGAGTAAAATTTTTAGATTATAAAATATGACAGTGTGTAGATTAAAATGTAAATCAGTTAGCATTTCTGATAGGCCTTTTTTTCCAGTGTTCTTTAAGTCCTCATACAGAAAATGTCTTGGAATGTAATTTCAGAAATCATAAAATGATTTTCAACTGTGGAAATACTGCTTGCTCTTCAATCTAAAAGCATCGAAGCTAAACATTCGGTTCCTGAGCTAAGACCCCATACCTCATACCACCTCATCTACCACATTTAATTTGATTGTGTTTGTTGTACTTGTGCCCCGAAGTACATTGAATAATGTCGAGGTGAGGAAAACTGGAAAATGCATCTTCCTCAAACATTACCTGTAGCTGTAACTAAGTGTAGCTAGTAAGTTGCACAGACATTTAGGTTATCTTGGGGCAGGTGCTGTGTCAATAACAGGTTTGAAGGATAGCCTCGTGGTGGCACTGTTTATTCTCAACACGAGTTGCGGTGCCTCTCAAGAACTGAAGTCTGATGCTGCAGAAGATGCATTATGGTTTTCAAAACGTGTGGTTTAAGTTCACTGAAATGAATCATTTTCAGGAGGATGTCGTTCCAATGACAGATAGTTACAGTGACGTGTTGACGAGCTGTAATGGCAGTATACCTACAATTTGTTGTAGGCCGGTGTTGGCCTTAAAGTCAGGTTTGCTGCAAGGCAGCAGGGTGTAATTACCAAAACAAAAAGAAACAGATACTGTATGTCATTCCTGCTAATGACTACAACATTTTCTTACCCAGTAATCTGTAACAAAAAGCCACATAAACGACCAGACTGCACTTAAGTACAACGCTAAAGAAAAACTTGGTGGCACAAAATTATTCCGGCCAATTGAGTGGAAATGACAGAGAATAATATAAAGTTATCTTTGGCAGGGAGATGTGTGTTTGGAATGTCACTAGTGGACAGTGCATTGAGAACGCAAAGCTTCCTTATAGGCATACAGCAATCTATGTAAGTATAGCAACTTTTCATGGAATATCTCTGCTCTCTGCAAGAGAGTTTTGCTTTATTAACATAGTTTTCAGAAACATCCAATTCTAAATGTATAGCTTGTACTTAATAGGAAAAAATAAGTGCTTGCAATATAAGTAATTTTATATCCGTTATTTTTCCTTATTTATGTTCTTCTAAGACCTGAGACTTATGTTCCTCTGAACTCCTTAATCAAATCCAAGTAACTCTTTTTAAGCTGCAAATGTCTGGAATGCTGTTAATTATTAACCTACTGTGAAGTTTGGCACTGGGTAGCAAAGTGAAACTGTCTTTGTCTTTACTTTTGTCTTGTGACAAAATTGCATGGAAACTTCAAGTTTAATGCTGGCTCTTTTCATGACATGTTTTAGAAGTATAAGCAATGTAGTCAAACATTCTGAGACAGTCTGCTAAAGAGCTTATTTCAAATGTTTGAAAGGTTTTGATGCCGAACTGCTGACCCTCAAAATACTGCTCTCCCCTGCTTTCAAAATGTACATTATCATTATTCTTAGAACTTGGGACAGATCCCTTATTTTTAGAGGCCAAATTGCTTTAAATATTATTTCAGGTAATTTTGGGTGCCTGCTTTGACCTCTGTCCAGGTACACCGAGCTTACTGAAGTTGGAGTGTGAGGGTGTATTTGAAATACATGTGTGTATGTGTGACTGAGGAGTCCATCACATATGGATTTGATTCAGAGATGACTTATTTCTGGATATATTAGTAGAAGAGGAGCTCAGGGGTCCTAGGTTAATTAAAATGCTCTTTGTCTTCAGTGAGGAAGTCTAGGGTGGAACTAGCCTTCCAAATGGAGGAAGTCTGAGACCTCTTGTGACTCAAGCTATGGCCAAATTGACAATCCAAATGTTTTAAAGCTGTCTTGGTTGACTTGATGAATTCACAGTTGGCAATGATAAAGGGAAGAGAAAAAGCTTGGGTAAATTACCAAATAAAAACTATAGAAGAATAGCTTCTTAAGCTATGCTTTTATATATGCATATAAATGCACATATATGCTTGTGCATATGTGTGTATAGTATATAGAAGCATAGATTAAGTTATTCTTCTATGGCTTTTATTTGTATGTATCTTTCAAGCATATATATCTATGTATGTACACATACATGATACAATACCTCAATTATAATGTAGTAGAGGCATTGTATGAGCTGCTTAATTAGAACTCCTCAATAGCTTTAAAATCTGTGGTGAAATAGACAGATCAGTATTACGGAGACTTGTGAAGATCACAGGCAGAGTCTTCATTCTTATCCTTCAGATAGCAGAAGAAAATATGCTAAGAAAATTGTTACTTCTCTATCAGAAACAAACTTAGTCTAATTTTGGCTGGATAAGGACTTTTGTTCTGTAACTTTGGCGATATGGTTACTGGAAATATGAAAAAGAGTAGATAATGTCAGGAGGGAAAAAACTTTTAAATGCAACCATCAGATATTTATAACTGATTTTTTTTGTGAGGGTTTCTTCGGGGTTGGATTGTCTGTGGTGGCTTTGTTATAGGCTTTGTTTTTTCATGGGCAATGATTCATTGTGACAACAGTACCTGAGTGAGCATAATTTCCTACAGAATGCTACTGTCTGTGAGACTTGGTGCACACCAACTTTAATAGCATCACCATTTATTATTATTATTGGTTTATTTTCAGTTAATGTTTTAGTAGCTTTTAATTAAGCTACTAGCCTATTTGTCTAGTGGGCTCCTTTTGTCAGTGTAGATGATTGCTATAAATGGCAGATGTCAAGCAGTGCAAAATGAATATTTGCCATTTGAAATGAAGTTTAACACCAGGGTCAACTCTTAACCATTTGTAGATCTTAAGCAGTGTGGGATTTTCTCAGAGGACTGACTGGCTGTACAAATCTTCCAGGTCAAGCCTAATTTAAGAGCAACGATAACAAATGGTTATTACTGCTAAGCATTTCTGCCTCTGATCATAATATTCGTGGTAATACTTATCCTAGTCCAGTTATTTATGCTTCTTTTGTTTTCAGGCTTGAATTAGTTAACTACTAGACCAAGCATTGTCTAAGGAAAACTGAATGCACCGAGAACTTGTAAATGAGGCACAATTTTGTGGGTGTCTGATATTTTCTTCTTACTATATGATTTTTGTCTTTAATGATACTATCCGCTTGTAAATTTTGAGTTGGCTGCTTAGGCATTTGTAACAA
Organism: Porphyrio hochstetteri; assembly: GCA_020800305.1. Taxonomy (NCBI): domain Eukaryota; kingdom Metazoa; phylum Chordata; class Aves; order Gruiformes; family Rallidae; genus Porphyrio; species Porphyrio hochstetteri. Next base: position 5,154,050 of record CM036915.1, on the reverse strand, counting down.
TTATGTGTACAATTATGAAGGTATTACACAGAATGCAAAAATGTCCTTGCACATGTAAAGCACCTAGCAAAAAGATCCTGTAAAATAATAGAAAAGGCAATATGAATATTTTGCTTTCTTGTCTCATTTTTTGTCTTTACTTACGTCATAACTGGAGAGAGATAAGGCCTGAAGAGAAACAAGTCCCTCATTGTTTAGCAATTTGTAATTAAAACACCTTGATTGCCTCCAAAAAGCCTAATGTTTAGGCAGGGCAGACACTTCCAGTATGAACCAGTTCATACTAAGCTGTATGTCTATGTTAAACTGTTATAAATGTATGTGAAATGCTTTTCATGGGCAACACTGTACGTGGTCTCATAGATGCAGTAGACTTTTAGTAATGCTGCAAGTGTTGATTACAATTCCAAGTATGACATGCTTAGTGTGAAAAATACACGTGCACATTTACGTAACTTTATGCCAACTCTCTTGTTTCCACTTGTACAGTATTACCATTGCTCGTTCCGAATGACGGGGGAAGGCTGGCTACTTTGTTGTGGAGAATATCAAGATGTTCTTATTATTGATGCTAAGACTTTGGGTGTTCTTCACACTTTATCATCTTCTCAGTCTTCTGATTGGATAAATTGTATGTGTATAGTACATTCTGCAAGAATTCAAGGTATACATTGTAGATGTTTTTGTGTTGGCCTGTTAAATCATGATGAAGTATTTCTATGTAGATATTACAGTCCTGCTAAGTTTAATGCCTAATCATGTTTTCCAGAGCTTTTATGTAAAATATGCTAAAATTTCCTTAACAGCACCTAAGAAGGTGGCATTATACTCCTTGTATTTCATTTAATATGTTAAAGAAAAACAAGGAGCCTATATGCTCATTGTATAGAGGTCACTTGTATACAAGTACAAATTCTGTAATACCAGGGAAATTAGGGCACAAACCCACTATTCAATGCCTTCCATTGAAGGATATCTGATTAGACAAAATAATTATTCACTATTAGCATGCATGTTTTATATTTCTGTATATCAATTAGGTGGTTTTGTGTAAAATTATTTCATCTGAACAGTGTCCTCCCAAATTTTTTGTTTATAGAACACTGATGTCTATGACAAGGTTTTATCTATTTTAGATGTTGTTAGAACTTAGTTTCAAGTTGACTGTCTCACTATTCACTTTTCACAGAAGATTCATTAGTTGCAGTGTCTGTAACTGGAGTTCTTAAAGTGTGGGACCTGTCTTCATCTTTGAATAGCATACAGGTCAGTGTGAGGTGTGAAACAGTGATTTGAATGATAATGTGAACATAGTAATATTCTCAAGTAAAGGGCATGTTGAAGCACAATATGAATTAATTAGACTCTTTTGGGTAGTTGTTTTTTCACAAAACTGTGAAAGGATACCTTCATATTGCTATTTAAAATTAGTTGGGCCATCAGACAGCAACTGTAATGTTTTTTGCCTGGACTTCATGTCTTTCCATATTCCATGATCCTGAAGTTGTATTTTGCTTTCTGTTCTGATAATGTCACTCCATTCTCTGAACCCCTTCACTCCTTCCTTGAAACTCAAAGCTTTTCCATATCAGCCTTGGTACTCCCTCTTCACCCCTGTTACTTTCTTCTAAATGCTTCTTTAGGCTTTGTTTTCCTTAGTCTGCCTCCCACAATGCTGTCTTCACTTGGAAAAGACTCTTGCTCTGTCAAGTGCCCCAATTCTAAATCTTCAGACTGACTTATTCTGTGCAACTCTTCTGAGCTGATTTTCTTAGCAGCTATCACTTGACATGCACCAAGTGTTAGAATTGGAATACAATGTTTTGTGAGTGAATAAAACTTGGAGAGCTAGATTCACAAAGGGACTTTGGCATTGCAGCTAAGTGCTATGAATCGCCAACAGAAATGGCAAAATGTCAACAGTCTTCCCTGAACATCCAGAATACATTACTGCCTTGCTCAACAAGCTATGGAGCATGATGCAAGGCTAACTGTTAACAGGTAGAATCAGACCCTTTAAAAAAGTCTGTCAAGTTTGGTACCATACTGCTGGTTTTGTGATGTGTTTCTCTGAAGTACTGGGGCTTTTTGCAGGGAGTTTCTTTTCAGCATTCCTGGAGCAAAAAATACTGTCATGCTGTAGAAATTCTGTGCATTGTAACAACTGATTACAGACATCATTGAAACATATATGCTATGGTGTCATCCTTTTACTACCTGGGGCTCCCTTGTGAAGTAAGGAGTGTGGAGTTCATAAGAATCCACCTACTTCATATCTTAAATAACAGTGTATTAATAAGTGTTGTGGGATTTAATGACAATTATCATAGAATCATAGAATGGCATGGGTTGGAAGGGACCCCAAGGATCATAGAGCTCCAACCACCCTGCCACAGGCAGGGCCACCGATTAACTGGAACCGCAAGATAAGCGAATGGCTTGCAGTTTTATAGTCACAGTTCCATGACACAGCATTACCCATTCTTTCAGACATTTTGCTACTGGTGGTGTCTTTCAAAACAGAAAACATCCATGGTAATATAACACTATTATATTTAAGTTTAGAGCACGGTGGCCTTGATAAATGTGATAGTCACAAAAAAGTGATTTTTTTTTTTTTTTTTTTTTAAAAAGTCAGTACATTCAGCAACACAAAGCTAAAAAAATAAATTTTTCACTACTTTTTAGAGGTGTTAAGTTCAAACTAACTCATGACAACACCATATGTCTCAGACTGTCCTGGTCACAACAAGGAATGGGAAAGCAGAATATTCATTAGCTATTTGGTATTTGATACTGTTAGTTTGTAGGTGGTTGTAGCTGTTTCTTTTTTTTTTTTACTGAAGAATACTTTGCAGATATAGCAAAGATAGCAGAATGCTATCTATGAGTTGCTTTTAGTCCTTCTCCACATTCATTACCCCTTTAAGTGAGATCAAGGTCCAAGCCGTACTGAATGTCTTCTGTTTACATGGTACTTGTGAACCCTGCTGTCTTTTCTATCTCACTTTTAATTAAAAGAATTATGTGCTGCTTTGCATTTAGAAAGTGTATGTGAAGAAAATGATTTTTGGCGATTTCTTTCTATCCTAAAAGTAAAAGCTCAGATACCTAGAATAAATCTTACAGCTTTTTTCCTTGGTGCTGTGAAGGAGAGACAAAGCGTGTGCGAGACGGAATCGAAATCTCTGGACTGTATAAATTGTCACACAGTACGCTTTTGTACTTACACAGAAAGGCTGCTTCTAGTTGTATCCTCTGCATGCTGGCAGGTATGTTATTAAGCATTACACTTTCTTTTTAATTCTGTTAATAGAAAGCTAATTTGATTTTTTTTTTTTGTGCAGATGCCTGTTTTTCTCCTCAGCTTAAAGTATTCAGTAGTTGTCAGATATAATAGTACCTTATCTGTTTCCTAACTTCCTGACTGGGATGGAGTGTTTATGAATGCATGTCTGCTTTAAAAGTTTACTATGAAATGGATGGGTAGAGGGAGGATTACTTGAAGCATTAGTCAGTTTTAGAGCACTGGGTGCATTATAGTCCTTTCTGTCAAGCGTTTAAAAAGGAGACAAAGATGCACAAAAACTGTTTAAGTATGACAGAAGTAATAACAGTTGGCAAGTCCTCTGTAACCAGAGGCCTTTGTTCTGTAAGGACCAATAGCCTGGGTTCTACTAATAGAAGCCAGCAGAAGTGAAGACCCTAGACTACAGGGTCTCTTTTATGCAGCTGTTAGAAAATAGATGCATTGTGTAGCTACTGAAACATTTATTTTAAATCCTAGTTAAACTCAATTTTATTGCAAAAATTCCGTATTTCTTTTTCCTGGTTTTATACTATCCCTCTTAATCCTGAATTTAGTGCAACATAGGTACCTGTGCCAAACACCACTGCTGTTGGGGGTGTGGAAAGATCACATACACAAAAATCAACTTGGAATAATAGAGTTTTTAGGGTAACCTTGAGATTTCTCTTGGGCTATTTAAAAAAAGAAAGTTTGTACAGAAACACTTATAAAGAAATTTTATCTACAGAATAGCTACACTTTTCCTGGAAAAATCTGAGTAGCAGGTGCTTTTTCCGCAATTTCTATAGCTTTTTTCCATTAGATGCATGTTTCTTAATATCTCCATTATGCAATTAATGTTTGTTTTATTGCTTAAAGAAATATTAGATGCAGAAATCATGTTGGATGTTCAACTTTTATGTTTCAATGAATATAAAGCTTTAAAATAAAAGATGAACTCACTGCTTTATTAGAAAGGTATGTGATAGCATAGGGGAGATACACTTGTGTGTATAGAGTGGCTCCTTAACCCCCTTCTGTAGTCATGAAAATAGAGCAAATAGCAAATGGATGGAAGTGAGCTACAGAACTTGTATAAATTCTCATTTTGAAATCTATTTTCTCACACTGCTGGAATAAATATTAAAAATGTGGCTATGAATAGCCTTTCCACGTGAACAAGCAGACAATATCCTACGTTGTCCAAGTCATATCCTGTTTCAGCTGAAAGTAGGAAGGTTGGAGGAAGTAAACAAGTCATAACTTCTTTACCAACTCTGCTTGCAAGAATTTTTCTCTTTAATTTCTAAAGGGGATTATATGTTGTTTGCTTTTATTTAATTGCTACCCAAAGGGAATAAAACAACCCTGCTTTAAGGTGTGCTGTGATTATACCAGCAGCTCATCTTTTAACAAATACAGACAGAAGCATTTGTCTCTTCTATCAAAGTCTCAAATGTCATATTTATGTGCTAAATTCATTACCTACCTCTTTAAGAAGTTAATAGTTCAGTAAATATTAATAATGAATGCAAGGCAAAACAAAGTAAATCCCATCAAAAATCTCTTAATGTAACAGAAGGCTCTAATGCTGTGCTTTTTCTTTACTGTCAGTTGCTTGAGCTTTGAAATATATGGCTGATTCTGACTTTGCAGTAATTTAATAGTATGAAAAATGCTTTGGCTTTGAAAGAGGTAGTCAAACTACAAAGAGTCAAGCTAATGTTCTATATATTGATCCGTTGCCCAAAACCAGCTTGAATTAAAAGGAATGTGCCAATACAGTTTGTTATATTTTATTGTTTTCTTTCTGACCTTAGGTCTATGATTATTGTGATTTCTCCTTGCTTTGTACTGAGTTCTGTAGAAGTGGTCAGTGTTTTGCTGGTGGAGAAGTACTAGCAGCTTACAGGCTTATCATCTGGACAGAAGATGGCCACAGTTACATCTACCAGCTGCTAAACAGGTGGGCTCAGATGGGAAATTCACACAAAAAGTTCAGGTACAAGATGAACTTTAGGAGGTTTATTATGGAAAATCTCTGCATGTTGCAAATGATCAAAAACCAGAACAAAACCACTTTGGCACTCAAAGACTTACCCCGAGTTTGACAGCCCTCAGTCTTTGTTTGACACAGCAGGGGACACAGGAATAAGATTAGCCATGTAGAACTTGGGCAGCTGGTGCTGTGATTTCAAAAAGTCTCTTGTAATTACTTATTCGGTAACTTTTAATTGAACTTGTGGATCTTGGATGTTAGTGTTCTGCTTTCTAAAAATATGAATTTCAACAGCTTTTAATTTTTTTTAAAAATTGTACAGTGGGCTTTCTAAAAGTGCATATCCTGCTGATGGGAAGCTGCTGAAGGAAACTGTTTATCCTCATTTACTCAGCTTTACGGCTGTGAAGGAAAATAAGGTAAGTTCATAAAGGTTTATGGTGAGCTTCAAGAGTTCATTATTTATTTGCAACAACCTGAATGACCCCTAAAAATTGTTGAATTCATCAACAGATTTAATTGTTCTATGAAAACAATTAGTAAGACTTATTCCTTAATTTAAAATTCTTTTGCATACAAACTGAGATCCTCATAGCATATTTTTTTCTTAAATTCAGGCAATATTTTTTTCACGGGGGGGAAAAAATCCTGTATTTTCAGCTGGAGATAGGTTGAAGTGACCTCACACACACCCCCCAAATTTTGGCAAAAAGGGAGAGCTTTTTTAATTTAAAGATGGTCTATAGTAGCTTTAGAAGCTTTTATTTTCAAGTAGGTAACACACCCAAAATATCCCCCAAAAAAGCAAAACAGAAAGTCACAAGCAAAATGTAAGCAAGTTACTTGGTTTTTTTTAAGAAATATATGTGTGTTTCAGAGTAACTACATAAAAAGGTTGTTTCCCATGTGTAGCCATCCTGAATTGTGAAGCACTTTGAATCTGTGGCACTTTATCCAGAATACTGTTATGCTGCACTTTGAGGCATAATTGCATGCCTGACTTTCTTACGCTGCAAGCAGACTGACAGTACCCACAGACACATGCCTCTTCATAACCATGGTCTCAGCCTGAAGAAGCCTCTGTGGTTAAGAAAACCGAAAAAAGGAGGTGAAGTTGATACTTCTGATTGAGAACTCATGTTTAGCAAAGCATGTTATACCAATTTCAAATTTAAAATAATTGCAAAGTAACTCAAGTGGACTCAGCTGTGCTGTTGAATGATTTTTTTTTTTTTTTGAGTAGCACTTTATGTGACCACCCTCAAAAAATTAGGCAAAGCAAGCCACTTGATTTTAAAAGTAGAAAACTTATTAGAAGGGGGAGAAAAGGGGAGAAGGGAATCTTTGGTAGTGGCTCTTATTTGGCAAATATTGTACCAAAATAAATATAACTCATCTTGCTGTGTAGCTTTGGTTCTGGTTTTGTTGCTGAGTCTTATTACTGATACTGTTTATGAAATAGAAATTGTTGGCTCTGGATTTAATCCATGCATGCATTTGCACTAGTTTGATGTGTATTTGCATGTGAACTCCAGTAGGTCTTTAAACAGTTTCTGAAGATATGCAAGGAAAACATTTTTATTTCTACCTGACTGGAAACGCTGCCTATTTGAGGTTTTTCTGGTGTTCTTTTCTCTTTCTGTTGCCAAATATAGGTTCTCAGAAAACATTTCTGTTGCATACTCCTGTGAAGCCTGACAGATTTAATTTTCAATTGAAGGGCAATCCCACAAGCCATTCAGCTTTTTCCCCAAAACGCTGTGATATATAAAATCAGATAGGATAACTGCTAAAGGATGCCAAAATGTTGGATATGGTGAGGGAGAAAAGAGCCAAAACACATGCCTTAGCAAATAGGGGTACAGTGGTGGTAGGAAGTTCATGTATGCTTCCCCCCAAATATGCATTATTTTAAAACAATGTCCCCTGCCCTTTTCTCATTCTTTAATATTAAACCTTACTACCTGAATAACTCTTACAGCAGATTTCTGAGAAAACAAAACTGCCTGTATAATCCATTTTGATCTTTGGTCTTGGGCTACAAACTGAACCCTGTAACAGTTGTTTATTGTGGAATTTACTATCAAATATCAATATTGTAAAGAAAATGTATCCACTATATGGAGATGTTATTAAAATGTCTTGAAGGAGCAGAGTCAAGCTGTGCCTACATTAAGTAAAGGTGTATGTATGTAAATGTATGATGCAAAACAGTTTGTGCTGATGACCTTTTAATCCACATTACCTACAGTACAGGGTTTGCTTTTGAGTTTTCTGGTGTGGGTTTTTTTGGATTGTAAACTTAGCCAAGAAGGCTACCAAAGCAGAGGTGATCTGAGGGGCTCGCACCCAGCAGAGTAGATCTGGTCTGAGCAGAACTTAGTGTCAAGTGAAGGTTCAATCATTATTTGTTTTGTATTTCTACAGCTTTTGATGTCCTTTGAATATGCAAATACTTACACTTTCTGTTCTTTGTATCAGAATACTGATTTACTGTTATTTTTGCAGCATTCTACTTTTGTCATGGGCTTTATCAATGAAAGAAAGGAGCCTTTCTATAAGGTTCTTTTTTCTGGTGAAGTTTCAGGGAGAATCACTTTGTGGCATGTTCCTGATGTCCCTGTGTCAACATTTGATGGTTCACCAAAAGGTTTGGCAATTCTGTGTTTCTGATATTGTCTTTTTAATAATGTCTCTAAGGCAAATTTCACAAAGGCCAGATTTCTATAAAAGTATTTTCCTGCCAGAAAGTGTGATGCTCATTTATCATTGTGATGATTGCTTGTAGTTAGGAGCAGCAAGTTACTAACAAAGTTGAGCGTCTAGAAATTCTCTGTGGAACTGAACAAATTAATTTAGATGTTCCTATTTCCTTGCCATGTGACCAAAAATGCACTACCAAATACCATGAAAATGTATTTAGTTGGTCCTACTTATGGTTGTTCATAGGAAGGGATAAAATAAAGGATTTCGGAACATGAGATCTAGTGTTGGAATAACAACTGTTAACTTGCCATCTCTAGGCTGCTGAAAGGATTAGTTAGGGGAAGTGATGAAGAGATGAAAAAAAAATTGGTTTGAATTTGTTAATCACAAGTATTAAAATTCCTGATGCTTTTTTCTTTCCCACCCTCTAGAGATTCCAATTACAGCAACATGGACTCTTCAGGAAAATTTTGATAAACATTCTTCAGTATCAGAGGGCATTATTGATCATGTTTGTGCATCTAAAGATGGAACTGAAAGTACAGTTGTCAGTTCCTCTATATACATACCCAGTCTTGATAAACTTGTGTGTGGATGTGAAAACGGGGAAATTTTTGTAACTCTAGGTTTAAAAACTGCAAGAGCAAGACTTCTAGAAAACACATCTTTGCTGAAAGGTAAGTTTTAAAATTTTTATCCAAATTATCTTCGTCAAGATCAGAAAACTGTATACTTCCAAAATCCCCTCCAGTGAGAAGTTCTCTGAAATATAGGGGTGATGACCAGGGATTGAATGAGGAAAGTGCAAGATTATGATCATCTTTGTGTCTCTGCAGCCAATCTATCAGATTGCAGCTTGGTAGTACCAAGGTGCTTTGTATTGTTAGGGAGTTCAGGAATGGCAATGGAGATGGAGTTACCTGGAAGTGAGATATTTGGGATGTCATGATATGGCAGTAGTAATGTCCGTCACTTTTCCCCTCTAAAAAATGATTCCACCGAAAGACTGAAAAGGGTACATCTTGTTAGATGAAGCTCCAGAGTGTGGACCTTCATCCTCCCTTTTAGGAAGATGTCTAAAATTCTTTGTTTCCATGCAAAGGAATGTTGTGTTTAGTCTTCTGAATTTCCTGACTTTAGCAAATGTAAGATAAAATAGGGGACCTCCTATTCTAAAAGAACAGAAATAATTTATGTACCATGTTGTTTCAGATAATCTACTTTATAAGGTTCTGAATGGTCATAGTGGCAGAGTCACTTGTTTACTTTATCCACATGATAAATCAGAAAGATTTGATGCAAGCTGGCTGTTATCAGGAGGCCAAGATTCTATTGTCATTTGCTGGGATATATTTACTGGAGGCATTTTACACCAATTTAATCTGCAATCTGGTCCAGTGACAGAGCTCTTGAGATATTCAGAAAACTACAGAGTAAGTAAAAGCATATATTAACTGAAGTCTCAAAGGTATCTGTATACGTGTATGAGTGTATGTATGTATGCATGCAAAAATTCAATAGTTTTATGCTGGAGTACTTCATCATTAATTATCCTTACAGAAAGTTGCCTTTCATTTCAGGGTTTGATTTCTTGTTAGTTTGTAATTTTAGTGACTTGAGAAGATGATCCTAAACCAGTGACATGTTAAAGTTAAAAAGTATAATTGGTAAAGCTAAGGGTTTGAATGTATTAGGAGATTTGGACCAATAGTGATTTATCTAAATGTGTATATATTGATTTTTTTGGTTCCTGACATATCATTGCAGCCCTCGGCATGTATGCTTTTGTCTTTTGAGATTTAGAATAATTTTTACTTTAAGTCGAATTTTAAGTAATCTAGAAGACTTTGCTGAATACTCTGTGAAAGTTTGTTGAATGAGTTCTGTCTCCATTCTGTTCTGTGGGACTAGGATTTCACCTTTTTCTTCTTTAGCCAAGAAATATTTGCTTATGGCTGACTCCAGAGTTCATGTACATGTTGTCATTAAGCAATTCAAAAGATGTTTTGCAATGGCGTAAGTTCTTGATACTTGTGAAGTACTCTTTAGCTTTCTTTTTCTGGAAACAAAGTGGAATTTAATGTCCACTTGGATGGTGTTTCAGTTCTCTTCACAAGGCTGAATTTTTCCATAGGGTGAATTTCTTAATATGTCACCAAAAATTACTTGTGGGAATGAAGGCTTTGCAGAATCAGATTCATATAGTGTGAAATGAAATTGCAACGTACCTGACTTTAGTTAAATACACTGCCCTTGGCTTTTGTGTCATAACATCTGACACAACTTTAAAATGCATAAACAGCAGATTGCTTAAAGTAACTTTTTTATGACTTCTAGAATAAATGCTATTGTATATTTAGATATATAATCACTGCTTTGCTAGGCTAAGCATTATGAATAAATGATATTTAAATTTCTTTGTAACTGAAAAATCAGAGGAGATCATATCTTCTGTCAAGAGATCAGTTCTACAGCTAGCCTGTCAAAACCAAGTTGGGGAGATAGGCTGAAATAAAACATCATTTCTTAAAATGCATGTATTCTGGGGAAGGAATCATCTGACTCTTTTTTCCAGATTTGTTAAAATGATGTAGATATGATTGGTTACAGTGTTGAAACATAACTTCTTTCTGTTTTTGCAGTTAAAAGATCAAACCATAGTGTGCTGTGTGAGCAGTGATCATTCAGTAGCAGTTCTGCACCTTCAAAAGAGAGCATGTCTCTTACATGCAAGAAAGCATCTCTTTCCTGTAAAGAAGATAAGATTTGACCCTGTTGAGAATCTGCTAATTGTTGGATGTGAGGATGATTCAGTTTATATTTGGGAAATTGAGACAGGTAATAACACAGAGGGGGTTTTGTTCACTTAAGTTTTGTTTACTTATGATGTGGTGATATACAAACCTAATTAAAAAGTTTAAGCACTTAAATAAACAAGCAAGAAATGCAATTTACTATTGTTCAAGGTATGTCACTAATAAAATACAATAGCTGAAGTCCAATCCTGACCATTAGTTGACATTGCAGTGAATTGAGAAAATTTTTCTGAAGATATACATAGTCATTAAAAATAATGAAATTTCAGTCCTAAACAAATAACCAAGTTAGACCATAAAATTCTGCTTTCTTCAGGAAAATCATCATCTGAAAAACCTTTTGAGTTGATAATCAGTTAACAGTGGAAGATAATTGCAAAGTTCACAATGACATACAGTCAGAAAAACTGAAGTTCAGGGTATGTTTCAGGTTAAGCTGTAGATTCCCATGTGATTTGAGTGTAATACTGACTTGCAGGGGTAATAAATGTAGTTATCTGAACTCTGGCAAAAGACTATGTGACTCCACAATGGTATTAATCATTACCAAGACAGTGTTTCCATGTGATGCAGAGCTGTGTGTTTGGGCAAGGGGGGAATGCATAATGAGTCTAGAACCACTGAAACACACAACATTATTAATACTGAAAAAGTAGTTTTACTGAAGTAACACTGAGATCACAATTTTCAAGATATTACAACACACTCTCGGCTGTCTGCTTTGGACAAAAAAGGTCCCTTGTTATAATATACAAAACGTGTTTAATGGAGGATTTGGTGAAACGAGTAGGGCATAGAATACAAGCCTGTAGTCTTGCAAGACAAATACTGTTAAGCTACTGGCATAGGAAGTGGGTTTTGGTACTTTTTCCCCAAAATGTACTGAGTTGTGTTTAAATAAAAAGGCTTAGAATGAAATTAAATTGAACTAGCAATTATAGTCAGCTAAAACACCTGGTTTTATGCTAGTGGTTTTTCTACAGCTACTCAAAATAATTTTATCTGAAAATACAATGTAAAAATAGAACTTCAGAAGAGACCTTCAATATTTTTAAGTCTTTTTGTTAGAAAACATCAATAAGACAAAGAAAAGGTGTGCTGTTGAGATTCCTAGATTGTATGTAGTGCTGTACTTATTTTTCTTTGCTGTCTCACTGTTGCTGAGTGACTCTATGGTGGATTTGCTTAGAATTTTAGCTTTAATTGTGCCGCTGGAAAAAACAATAAAAGGTCAGATTTTTCGAAAGTGAATGCTAGACTCAGAGTAGTCTGAACTTGTTATCCTGCCTTTATTTCTTGTTTTTTCCTGTGAAACTTGAAATTTTTTTTTCAGGTAAGTATATAAGATTCTTCTTATGTGTGTTCTGCTATTTATTAGCCATTGGACAGGGAGCTGTGCCGTATCTTCTAGATGAAGCTTTTGCCAAGAAAGGTTGGACCAGATGAAACTGTAATACACATCTACAAAAATCACATAATGCCCACCTGGTATCTCTAATTTACAGATTTTAGTGCATTTTCTCCAGTCAAGAGGGAGACATGGGTTCTACCCTTCTGCTCAATCCTCTTTCTGGGAAGTTTGTGGAACAGCATCTTGGGATCCTTATTCCTGTCTTGCCATTCCTCTTATCCCTTTGATTTACTAGCCTCTGTCAGCACATCGGCAATATTACAAATCTTACTACTTTTTAAAACAATATTGAAAACAGTTGAGAAATTTAGACAGGATAAATTTTTACATAGACTGTGTTTTATTTCAGAGCCAAAAAGCCCATTTCTCAAAAAAACATGTTACTGTAGGCTCTTTCCTAAGTATGTATATCTGAGTGAGATATTCTTAGAGGTCGTTATGCATAAATGCTTATTAGCATTTCTTGTAGAGTCTTCTAACCAAAGTATTAGTATGCATCTGAAACCTGTTAAAAATGACCAATGAATGTAATAAAGCATCACAGAATATTGTTACCTTAAATAGCTATAATTTTTAACTGATTTGCATTAGTTGTTTTATATCAGAACTTACTTTGCTTAAAAAAGGAAACAGTGGAGATATTAAAGTTTGAACAGTGATGTTGAGCATGTAATGATTTTTATATATGCTTTTCTGATGCATTCAATATTGATCCGTCATAGTATGTATTGTTATAATATTTGTAGGATATGGTGTAACAACTCCTCAGGTGCTCCTGTCATGTGATTTAATGTTAAAGCTCATCCGGGGGGAAGTCTTGATGTGCTTCTTGACAAGACATTGGATTTGAAGGAGGCTGAGACCCTCATAGTATGTCAATGCAACACTTAATTCCCTTCTTAAGGAAAAAACCCAAACTAAACCCTCAAACTTTAATCCAAATAGCCATGCTAATAACACAAGTGTATAATTTAATCCAGCATAGCAAAAAAAGTTAATTTAAAAGTCAAATTACTAAAAAAGCTTGTTTCTATAGCTATAGAAGCATCATGAGAAAGCAAGGCCTGTATTTTAGTACGACTTGTGTTGCATGCTATTGTCTGCAGGAGGATAGCAGTGTATAACAATTATTCTTGTGCACTAAGGAGGAGGTTCATTTTATACTTTCCCACTCAAGATAAGCATAACGTTATTTTCTTTGTTTTACATTTCTCTTGGAAAGTGTGTATTCTGGTAAAGAATTTGAAGATTTAAGTATATCTCACATTTAAACTGTTCAAGTTCCAAGTTTCAATTTTTAAGACTCTCAGCATTTATTACTTCATGGAATGTATACTATTTAGTAGAAATATTGCAGACAGGTCATGAGTATTCTAAGCTTCTGTAGCTAAGTAAATTGCTAAATAATTATGTCATGTTTTTAAATTGAAACTTTTGTCTGTTAAAGGAGTTGTCTGTGTAGATTTCAGAAAAGGTAGTTCCATGTATGGTGGTAGAGAAGGCCAGGTCTGCACTGCTCAGAAAGGTATCTTGCTGGGCTAAATGGTGCTTAGGCAGTGTCTGCCTTTGAATTAACTTCTGACACTGGGGATACTTTTATCCCCATGGTCTGATTTGTTTTCTTAGTTAAAAATCACAAAATGCCCAAAACAAACAAAAAACCCCACAAACTCTCACAAAGCCAAACCACCAAAAATTCCTACGAAAAAACCCAGCTTAACAATTTCTTTCCTAGCTTTATGGACAGTAAATACTGTGGAGTGGATTTAGTGCTGCTGCTGTGTGTGCCGAACAAGATGGAAAATTACTTTGATTCATTAATTCTAGAGATGCTAGTCCAGAAAGCAAATTGCTGCACCCAACAATGTAAGAACTGATAGTTTCTATCACTGTACAATGCCCAAGGCAGCCCAAAGAAGTTAAGGGTTTGAAGATAGGATTACATCTTAGTTGCAACTTCAGTACAATTTGATAACTTCACCCTAAAGTGAAGCAAATACTTTGTAAATCAGAGGTTTATTAGCATAGAACAGTAGTGGGTACCATAGAGACACAAAAATCAGAGTCTCCTTTTAACTGTCCCTCCTTTAGCTGGAAAAATACTGCCTCTTTCACAATTAAAATAGTAAAATTGATGCCACTGGTCATGTATATGACATGTTCTGGAAGGTTGCAGATGGTTAAAAGTGTGTTTTTAATTGCTGTTTCTGCACCTTTTGTTACCAGTATCAAACAAGAATTAGTGACATAATCACCATCTTGTAAGGAATAGCTGGAACACCATAAGGGATGCAGTTATTTGCTGCATTAGCAATTAACAAAATCTTGTTTCATTCTAATTATGCATGGGTAACTAAAAGATGCCATGTAGGGTGAATATGTTGGAAAGTCTACTAGGATATACTGTAGCTGGTTTTAATGTGCATTATATCTGTATTGTAGGAGACCATGAGGGGTCATGGCATTGATCCTTGAAATTGCCCTGACCTAGATCATGAGCTATGTAGATACTTCAGTGCCACTCTGGCAGACAAAAGCGTTGCTCAGATGTATGGGAAACATGTACTCAGCATCACAGACAAACCTCTGCAGAAACACAGCATTTCATTATGGTTTTCATCTGGTGACAAATGAACAGGAGTCAAGCTTTGTACTGCTTGCCTATACAGTTACCTGTGAGCATGTTCCTTGACTTAGTTAAATAGGATAAAGTCTACATGGCAGCCTTGTGCTCGGGTTCCATTAAAGAAATGGACATATGATAAAGCTCTTTTTATAGTCAAAAGTGGTTTTTTTTTAACTATGCAGTTAAGCTTCATGACTAAGGCTTTGCTCCTTTAAGTGGGAATCAGTGGAGGACCTGATTTTGTGTCAGGCTCATATATCACTCTAGCTCAAAATCTGAACAGTGTACCAGAGTTAATGGATAACTGGGAAAACAGCCAGTCTGTTTATAATTTCAGGCTGTGGATTAAGGAATTTCCATGAATATTTCAATATTTACACTGTTGTAGAGTCAGCAATAATTCTGCTGAACTTGACAGATGACTTTATAAAAACTTAGGGCCATCTAGTACCTATGACTGTCTTTGTTATACCAGTTTACTTCCAAAACTGTCCTTCCTCAAGTAATTAAGAGGAGGACCCCTTAAGCAGGTGAAAGACTTTATTATGCATAACAATTCATTGACTAATTTCCTATGACAGAGGCTGGGACACTTGAAAAAGTAGTCTGAAGTTTAAAAAAAAAATTGTCTTTTAGCAGACTTTCATAATAGGCTTTTTAATGTTTTATGGAATGGGAGAAACATTGTCACACAGATTAAAATCTAAGACAGTACTATTTCATGTACAACTTTTATCCTTTTTTGATGACACTGCACTAGATACCTGACTCTTACCTGGTCAGTGGGAAGCTGCCATGGCACAATGGACTGCTTGTATTCCAAATAGAGTTTATGCTGAAATGCATTAATACCCAGTGTACAGTTGACTTTTTGAGTGGAATTTACCAAACTTGAGACTTCTAACTCTACTTAAAGCAGCTACTTATAAGTTAGTGATTCATGTTGTTTTTCTAATGAGCAGGAGGAAATAGGAATAAATAAAAGTCTGCATCTTTTCCATGCTGACTCCAAGGTAGTCTAAAGAAGAGAGAAGAGAAAAGGCAAAGCTACTTGTCTGCTGTTGTTACAAGTTCAGAATGAGAAATTGAAATCTATCCTTTTAGTTTGGTTTATGAAACAAAGTAAAATTTTTCCATTTGAAGTTTAAATGTTATTGCACATGTGTGTGGGTAGTGATATAGAAAGCAATACAGAAGCCAGAAACTAATGTCTGTACTTTAATGTGTTTTGCCTAAATTTTAATATATGGATAGGGCAACTTTCCCTTACAGTGGGATATCTTTCCACGACAATAAATATTGACCTAATATTACAGTTGTAATATTAATACAGTACATGTACAGGATATGTTCCAAATTTGTGTGGTAGAAGACAAACATGAAAATCAATAACAAATTTTATTCTAATTAAAGTGCAGAATACTTTTTCCAATAACCACCCCTTGAAATCCACTTTAATAAGGAAATTAGCTGTTATCTATATTGCTTTTACATTTTCTTAAGTAGTTGATACCTTTGCTTTTCTATAAAGGTAAATATCAGTATGATAAGGTGCAGTGAGTACAGGATCAGTGGGTATTATCTTACTGTATACAGCATATGGTAGAATGTCTACAGAGCCACATCTCTAGCTAATATGTATTGTGAGGACAGAGTGGGTAGACTTTAAAGAGCAGTCTTTAAGATATTTTTATACACAAAACCTGTTTTCTGAATTTTGCAAAAGCACTGAATAATCTGAAGGGTGAGCCAGTCCCTTAGGAATAAGAAACTCCATTATTTTTTCTGATTGAAAATATCTAACACATTTTTACAAAACTTTTTAGATAAATTATTGATATATCAATTTCAAATTCAATACTTCTTTTTCCCACATTGTGCTTGCTATCAGGAGCTTCTACAGGAGCTATGGTGATCACAGTGATTTTTAGTATGTATTTAGTGTTTCTGTTGATGGCAGTGGTGATTGAAATGTGCACTGCTGGGAAGTATGATTCATAAGATTATATTTGATTATAAAAGTTATAATAAGATTTTTATTAAATTAAGTACTTGCTTCACCTTTTAGCACTATCCACACCTCTGAATTGTTTCTAGATCCTTACCTTTTACTACTTAATATTCTGTACCATTTAATTACAAGATGATTAAATTAAAAATAAAGGACATAAAATTTTCTACATCAAATTGAATTGCTATAGAAAAACTAAAGACAAAAATATAGATATTAAAGTGTGGTTATGTAACACTACATGTGGAAAGATATGTTTGAAATAAAAAGTTTTTGAAGTGCTAAGTAACAATCATTCAGTCATTTCCCTCAGTATATTACTACTGTTTCAGCCTGTAACTGGTACAGCTAAGCAAAGCAGGAATCCTGAACCTAACAGTCCTCTCTATAGAATTATTCTTAGAACACCCTAGGTGTTTGTAACTTTGGAAAACATATTTCAATGTGTGCACCAGAGACTTGCATAAAAGTGCCTGCTACCTCAATTCAGATATTTCCTTTGCTCTTATTAACCATTTTTGTAAGGTCAGCATTATGTTGATACTTGTACATAACTTCCTGCCTGTGTATCTTGCGTTTTTTTTAGTAGAGGTAAG
Organism: Porphyrio hochstetteri; assembly: GCA_020800305.1. NCBI lineage: Eukaryota > Metazoa > Chordata > Aves > Gruiformes > Rallidae > Porphyrio > Porphyrio hochstetteri. The sequence continues at coordinate 5,136,596 of CM036915.1, read as the reverse complement.
TGGAAGAATATCACTTGTATTTAGAGTAATAAGATTGGCTCTGTCATGTGAGATGGATTCTACATAGACCTCGCTGGCACAAAAAAACAGAAGAGGCAACAGTACTTCAATTAAAATTGTCTTTGGGGTGAGAACAGCATTAACAGTGTATTTCACAACAGTGTAATGGTCAGCTTTGAGTCCATACTTTAAGGCATGAAGATTTTATGAAATACTTGTGTGTTTCATGACTTTAACATGAATAATAAATGATTTGAAACACTTCTGTTGAGAAGCAAAAAAAAATCCCAACACCTTAAGGTAGGTGGCAAGCATAGAAAACTTCAATTCAAGCATTTAAAAAATGCACAGGTATCAGTAAATTAAAACAGGCTTTTAGTGAGATTGGCAGCCCCCATAAAGTATGCAGTGTCTAACATCAGTCAAATCCATCTATACAATTACTTCAATTGCAGAAAACCCAAACCCTTTATAAAGAAGTATACAGGAGTTCAGAAATACTCTGAAAATATTTGTGATATTAATGCCACGTTGAATAACTTTAACTTACATAAAACGTCTTCTGTTTCAGAAGCAATTTTGCTGTGGAAAAAATCAAATTACTCTGTGTGTAGTGGTGTTATAGATCAAACCTTTGATCATATTGATGGTTGAACATGCTGGAACATTTTCAAGCACTTTAAGATAATTTGTATGTAGTTGTGTATGCTCGTATATTTTTTTTAATTGATACCAACTATAATGTTTTCTAAACCTCTGGTAAATGGTGGAGGTATCATGAGTTGCAGAATGTGTGGGGTTTTAGTTTGGTTTTAAGTAGATCCTCACTTTGTATGTCTGACAGCTTTTCTCGTCTCAAAGAAATTAGTGATTAATCTGTTTAGAAAAATAAGGTTTGAGTTTCAAGTGTCTAGGAAGAAATAAATTGTGCCATTTTAATAAAAATTGGAAATGTATCAAAGTAAACTTGGTCATTAATTTACTATATATTTATCCCTAGATCATTGTAGAAGCAACAATAATTACAATCCTGTGTCCCTTTTGTCCTTGCCAAATTTAGTGATTTACAGTCTTTTTGGGGTTTTTTCATTTTCCCTTTCACTCTTTCTCTCCTTTTTTTTTTTTTTTTTTTCCTCCCCTCTCTTCAGGTCACTGATCAGAATTAGATTTGAGTGGTTGAGTGTGGCCTAGCTGATAAATCCTGTGGTTGCATTTCACATGCTGGAGGCTGTGGCATAGCTAGGGTCAAAGTCATAGCAGTCACTACTCTCTGTTTTTTAATGAACTCTGCATAACCTAAAGATCTAGGCTGATGCAAAACTCAAGCTTCAGAGTCCTTAGTAGCTACATCTGGTAAGTCTCTTGTGAAACACACTACATGTATATATTTTTTTTACATGCTTGGGAGCAAAAAAGTCTCTTGATGTTAAGTTTCTGTGAAGTTTATTTGTTCACTTTCTCCTGGCTAACAAAATTTGCCTGTAGGGCCTTATACCTGGTAAGAAACCAAAGTAATTTATGAATTTGCAAGAGTAACATACAGTAACTGAAATGGTTTTGTTAGGAAGGGGCACCAGGTTGATATCTGTGTAGCTCATGTAAGTAGGGCAAGGAACTTTGATCTTTAACTGATGATAAACCAGAGATCTTCAAAAGTGCTAAATGGTCCAGTTGTGATGTTACTTGATAGAAATTTCTGCGTATAGAGTTGTTTCAGTGAACTCTTGTGTGGGTAGCAAAACTAACCTTTTGATAAAATTGCCATAGTTTCTGTGAATGAAAGCATTAGAAGGCTTTTGGAGAGATGCAGTTTTTACAGGAAGAGATGGTATATGACGAACTGCATAATTTTTCTGTTATTTTTCAAGGCATTCTGAAGTTGAAGTAAAACATTTTTCTTTTGTCAATCTAACCCTGCTTTAAGTCCTATGATTGTCTGGCAAACACTCACAAATTCACTCAGTTTGCACCCACATGAGATCTTTACTTTTAATTTTAGAATTAAACCATATAATATTGGTAAGCAATTTAAGTGTCAGACTTATGTAAAATCGGGTACCTCCATGACTGCACCCAGAATGTGGGCCCTATAGTCTGCTTGGTTAGTCAAAAGACACTGTGCATAATCTTTCTGTCAAATAGGTCTCATTTGATATTCCTAATAATAGTGATCACTCAAACAGTTTTATGGTACGTAATTTCATTATCCCTTGTGAAACTATAAAGAATAACCCTCACAAAACAGGCTCAAATATTAAGTATCCTGTTGCATTACTAGGAGGAGTTAATTGAAGACTGTGAAAGGCTTGTATCACCCCCGAAGGGAGCTTTTCATATTTGGAAAAATGCTCTAGTGATTTAGCTCTTCTGTTCTTAGGTCATGGTCTGACCTTCAACATTAATAGTCAGGGCAGACACCACGTGGGTTGAGATCTTGATTTCTCTTCCCCCCTCCGCCTTCATGCTTAAGAGGCATCCTTAGAGAAAGGGAAAAATCTGCAGGGAGTGAGTTAACCCAGCTGTGTGCTATTGAACTGAGCGGGGATAACTTCTTGGGCCAAGAGTACAGTAACATTAAACAGTAATCACTTAATGCAACACTAAATTTCTGGTTTAGAGAGTTTTTTCTCCACGAAAGCAGCTCTGGTATGTTAAAAGTAACATTCAATACAAATTATAACTTGCAATAAGATAGAAGGTTGCCATTTTGCTGTAGTTTCTCTAAAACTACAGAAATCCATTTCTGAAAGACCTAAAAGGATGATTAAAACCTTATGAAAGTGTGAATGGCTGTCATAAGCATGAATATATATATATGCTTTGTGGAAGTTCAGTGTTTGGGGTTGTGCTTTTATTTTGTTTTAATTTGATAGTTTTAACCTATGTTTTGCCTTTTTATGGTATCTTATTTTATACATGTAAACGTCATGTCAGTTTGTAGCTTGCATTTGAATATTTTGTAGCTATAAAAAATTTGAGTCATTGTTCAATAACTACTTACAGTGTAGAACAAAAAGTAGTAGAGCTTGGAAAAGTCTGTCTCGGGGTGGGGGAAAGCAATGGCATGTTTTGCCTAATCTGCAGAACTGAAGGACACGCTCTTTTATACTGATAATAGCCTGTTGTCTTTATATTCATATGCATATATAACATGCTACTATCTACTGTAAGTATACTAAGTGAAAAATGTATGGAATGTAGCTGTATGTGTCTGTTTAAAAGGATGTTTCTTACAGCTGAGTGTTGCATCTGCAGCAGAAATCCTGCGGTGTGGACTGACTGCATTGGAGAACTGTTCTATTTAACTATATATGTAAACATTATATATGGCATTCTAGTAGTTTTCTTTGTATTGTTCTTAATAGCTTTCTTTAGCTTGAAGGTCCTGTTTAACATCTTCGTTACTGATCTGGATGAGAGGATTGAGTGCATCCTCAGTAAGTTTGTAGATGACACCAAATTGCATGGGAGTGTCAATCTGCTGAAGAGTAGGATGGCTCTGCAGAGGGAGCTGGACAGGCTGGAGCAATGGGCCAGCTTTATGGGGTTCAACAAGGCCAAGTGCTGGGTGCTGCACTTTGGTGACAATAACCCCAGGCAGAGTAGCTGGAGATCTCCTTGGAGGAGATGGACCTGGGGGTGCTATTTGACAGCTGGCTGAACATGAGCCAGCTGTGTGCCCAGGTGGCCAAGAAGGCAAATGGCATCCTGGCCTGTATCAGGAGTAGTGTAACCAGCAGGAGTAGGGAAGTGATAGTTCTGCTATACTCAGCTCTGGTGAGGCTACATATGTGTTCAGTTTTGGGCCTCTCACTACAGGAAGGATGTTGAAATGCTGGAGTGTGTCCATAGCAGGGTGATGAAGCTGGTAAAGGGTCTTGAGTACAAGTCCTGTGAGGAACAGCTGAGGGAGCTAGGGCTTTTAGCCTTGAGAAAAGGAGGCTGAGGGGAGGCATTATTGCTCTCTACAACTGCCTGCAAGGCAGTTGCAGAGATGTTGAGGTTGATTTATTTAGTGACAAGGGATAGGACAAGAGGGAATGGCTTGAAATTGTATCAAGGGAGATTTAGGTTAGATATCAGGAAGAATTTCTTTACTGAAAGAGTTGTCAAGCATTGGAATAGGCTGCCCAAGGAGGTGGTGGAGTCCAGGGAGGTCTCTGGAGGTATTTAAAAGGTATAAATGAAGTCATTAAGGACTAGTGGACTAGTCAGGGTTAGGTTATGGTTGGACTCAATGATCTAAAGGGTCTCTTCCAACCTAGGCGTTTCTATGATTCGAAAGATATTCTGAAAATACTTTACTGAAAATGCATATTCTCAAGAAGATCAGTAATGTATAGCAGCTGGACTGCATGACAGAAATCTTCACAATCCAAAAATCATTATGGAGTTGTAGTTTTGCGTGGCTGGGTTCTGATGGAGAAGGGGGCCATGGAGGGGTCACTTCTGCAAGAAGTAGCTAGAAGCTTTCTGTAGGCCTGGGAGAGTAAACACCAGCTGACTGGAGGCCAGAGTCCTTGTTGACCAAGGCTGAGCCAATCAGCAATGGTCATGGCACTTCTGGGAACTGCATTTAAGAAGGAAAAAAAAATAAAAGCAGCCACTTTCTCCTACTGGAGAAGGGAGTGAGAAGATGTAAGAAACTGTGCAGGTCCCAAGGTCAGTGAAGAGGTGGGGGAAGGAGGCATGCCAGGTGTCAGAGAAAGATTCCCCTGAGGCCTGTGGAGAAACCCATGGTGGAGCAGGTGTCCCTCTGCAGCCCATGGAAAAGGATGAGACCCTACCTGCAGCCCATGGAGAGGCCCCACGCTGGTGCAGGGAGAGACATACAGAAGATACTGTGACCTGCATTGGAGCAAAGCCTCTGACAGTGCTTGCAGCCCATGGAGAGAAACAGAGACACAGAGATGAGTGAGATCCATGCCTCTGGCATAGTGGCTGCCAAGACAGTCCACATGCTCCTATAGAGTGCTGTAGTTACAGGGCATCTCCATTGTTCATATGTTCCTGTATGTGAAATAGCCTTTTAAAGATTATTAGACTTAATAGGCTGGGATCTGTTTGATCTATCCTATTTGTATTTGTTAGATTGCATTTACTTTTGTCTTGCTATTGGTTGGAAGTATACCTGCTTACTTAATGCAGTGTTTCTTCCATCTGTTTTGGTATTAGTGGTAGCAGTCAGAAATCTCTCATGTTAAGAGCTTGACTGCTGTCTTGGAATAGAATGATAGACTTGTAAAGCTCAAGCGTCTTCTAGAGAGGAACATAAAACATCCCTTTGCCTGACTACCAGCATAAAAAGTGGGTGGGAATATCTTTTCAGATGAAATGGGTATTTATGTGAAGGAAGATCTTGACAGAAAATAAAAGAACCAACATTACAGATGATGCTTGTTGTGGAAGGTGATGTTTTTGTTTTGGCTGCTAGTAAAGAAAAGGATTTTGTTCCTGACTATCTGCTTTTTTTTTAAAATCAGTTTTGAAACTATTTTTCATTCACAGATCACTTATGCTGTAAGATTCAGCTGAGTTACTAGGTCACACAGCGCTGCAATATTGAGGATTTTCAATACTTTAGCTGTGACAGCAAAAAGAAAGCACTGGAGCCTGATGATATGGCAGGTCATGTGATGTGAATACCTCGTCTTGAGGCAGCATAATATGTGTGACCACTCCAGTAAAAATGCATCATTCAGTAAGAGCAGAACCCAGAGAACTGTGTGGGCAGAGCTAACACCAAGAGACATGATTTGTAGTACTTGGTCCAGAAGAAGAATAAGATGTTGTAACAATCTCTAGCCAGACACATCTGGTGGTCCAAAGCTGCCCAGGAGAGTGAAATACTCCACTCTTATCTGTTCCTGAGACTTGGTTGCCATGGTCACAGCTTTAGAGAGATAAAGACTTTCTTTTCCTGTATTTTGTATGTATAGTAGGGGGTCATAGCAGTGGTGGTGCTACTTAGAAAACTGTATCCTTTTCCCTTTAATCCATTGTTACTTTATGCTCCCCAATCAAAAGCTTTTGGGTCATTTATGCTTAAAATATTTCAGGCTGGAGTGTTATCTTTCTTTCCTGTACTCCCACATACAGGCTGTGTCTTTACTGTATTTGTTTTCTTTTAAAATCAGATAAAACATTTCTAGTAACTGTTTCTAGAACAATAACCACCTTGCCCCAGTATTATTCTGACCATTCTCAGTAGTCAGGATGTCTTTCACATATAGAGATTTCCTCTCTTTCCCCCGCCCCCCCCATTTGTTTCTCTTAAAGATGTATTCATGGATCACAGAATACAGATCTCTTATTTTGTCTCTGCCACCTGCTCCCTCTGCAAATGAGAATTTTGGGCTCTTCAGAAGTATAAAGTATGCTGGATAGTATAAATATTTCTTAATAGCTTTCTGTTCACTCGCCCCTTTCCATTACAGTCATTTTCCTATGCATTTTGTGCCCTTTTATTGAAGCTCAGATGTATGCACAAATCTGTACGTGTACAGACACAGATCCATGATTTAGTATGTGCAAACAAGCATGCTTTTAAGAAAGGAACCATCTTCTAGAAGATGCAACTTATAAAAGATTTGGTAGCTGTTATGATATAGGAAAGATATAAGATGTAGCTCTAAGATTTTTAAGTTGTTTGTGATATAGCCTTCTGTCGGTTAAACTAGGCTGGTTGTTCAGGGTGTTGTTTTCAATGTTCCTGTCTACAAATGTGCTTTTAAAAAAAAGAAAGTTCTTTATGGTGAGACTGAGTGTTTTTTCTTGCATAGTTTGAACCCAGAAGGGGTTTTTTTGGTTGATAAGAAGTTCATTTTCTTTATTCCAGGCCACATATACAAAATGGTATACTGGCTGGGGGATGATTCTGGAAAGTGTTTGGTGGGTAGTGGAAGTGTTCAGAAACCAAACAACCTATTCAGTTGCTTCCCAGTTTCAATGCGTAAGTCTGTAATATATAGAAGCCCATCTGTCAGCAGTTAAATAAGGGTGTGTATGTGTAAAAAATATATAAAATAACACTTTGCTTTTACATATCTCAAGACTGGGTGTTTGTTGTATTTAGGCCACGATCTTCAAAGTTGAAATACTGCCATCCCCTTCTTCCATAACTTTTACCACTTCTTCTGGTCTGTTTCTTTTTCAACAATATTTTTCCTTCAACCAGAAGCAGAAACTTGGCTCTGAAGCTGTTACCAGGGAAGATGCCCTGTGGAAAATAATGCAAGTCTTAAATACATGTTCAGTTTTACTCCTGCATGTCTATGTATTTATAGGAGGATTAAAAGTCAGAAAACTTAAATCTTTATTTTTGCTGGAAACATGGTTTCATTCTCTTTTGTCACTATTGTATGATAAGCTTAAATTATTGTGTTCTATTGTATATGCAGGGTAAGATTATTCCACAGAACAGTCTGTCTCTGAGTGGTGGTGAGGCATTCATAGATGCATCGGAAGTTAAAAACCTTTTTGATTTTTTGAAGTTCTGTTGGATGCTAAGGCTTATGTACAATCAGGTCTTTGAACAATGCCCCAAAAATTCTTTAATTGAAGTTCTTGTAATCTCTGCCTTAGTTGCTTTCCTATAAAAATTTATATCCAGTAATTTTGCAGGATATTATGATAGTCTCTGAAGCACTTCAGTGCTCCAGTAGCGAATTGCACAGGCAAAAGTGATACAGAAAGCAAAGATGGATGTATATGCATGTATACATTCAAATAGTCCCTGCATAGTGGGCTTGTCTCACAAGGTATTTAGACAGCTTAGTCCTTCACGCTTAAGAAAATAACTACTTTTCTGTTGTTCATCTTTTTCTCTGAGTGATGCTGGGAGTTCTGTGAGGAAAGAGGACATGCTTATAGTTTGAAAGACTGCATTGCGCGTCTGTAGAGGCCAAAATGTTACTAGCAGAGTTGACTGTATTATTGCCAAACCTCTTAACTATGCAAACACTATTTTCAGTAATGTGGTTCTCACTTATCTGGTGTGAATTGTATAATCCCTCCTTTTATGCCTCAATTAATATAGTTTTTGTGTACCTGAAATATTTAAGTGTTGTGATGTTGGGAGCTTTGCAGTGAGTAGTGTTTTGTTTGTGGGTAGTCTAATTGTAAAGATCTTTGGGCAATTAGCTTTCCTTCCAGTAAATGTTCGGTTCTGCAATGATTGCTGATACCAGCTGGAAATCCTGGGGAGGGATGAAGAAAATAACATATAAAAAAAAAACTGGGGCTGACCCTTATTTTGTTCAGTGCAATATTATAGTATTCTGTGATACTCAGTTGATTTTGACAAAGTTGATTTTGACAAAGATTCGGTTGCATTACTTTCTTTTGCTCTGAGTTTAAATGCTCTTGGCAGTGTGCCATGTGAGTAACAGAAGTGATACTCAGTGAATAGAAATGGATGAGTTTTTCAGAGAAATAATTTCAGATAAAGAGATTCTATACACATACAAACACTTATCGTATGAGATCCCTCAATCCCAGTCCAATATTTTTAGCAGGTGTTACTGATAGAACTTCCATGTTACACATTTTTTTCTGATAGCAGTGAAAGGGAAAATTCCTGTTGTATTACTTGAGGCTACAAAGAATTCAAACTTAAGGGGAAGAAAACATTTCACATTATAACAGATATTTAATACTTTGTTTAATCCTTCATGTGTCTTATCTCTGATAGTAAACATGCCATTTCAGCAATTTCTTATGAGCTTAATTCCTATAGGAAATATGTAGTATATAATAGCCCATTTCAAGTACACTGAAGTTCAGTTACTATATCTTTAGTATTAGTTATAAATTAAGTACTATTACTAAATAAAATTATTGTTGAAATAGTATAACTGAGTAGTATAACAGTTAAAGGGAACAGATTGCCTAGAACCACCCAAGTAATGAAACAATGTCTGCAAGGTTGTATTCATCTTCCTGAGTACTGAGCTACTTCTAGTATATTTAATTGTTTTAAAAAGTGTCAGAGGTAAAGATGTTTAAGAATGGAATGAAAAATTCGAGGTCTTCCTTGCTATTTGTAGTGTAGAACACTAGAGGACAGCACTAAAATATTACATAAAGGTGTTGTTGTTTACACTGCTAATGATAGGGATGCTCTGTGAGGGCTTTGTGAAAGGAAAACAAATTATACTTTTTGAAGATAGGACAAGTGTTATTCTGAATTTCCTTTGCTCCTTTTGAAAGCTGCATGTGACTTGGCATTATACAAAATATCTTAAGTTTCTTGAAAGTACCTGAATCTAAAGTACTTGCTGCAGTGATTTCTTTAGAAATGAAACTTTATTTTTTTTACATAGTAACGATGCAGAATAGATCCTTGTGTAAAAATAGATTAAGGTCCAGAAAATAATGAATTCATTGGCTCGTCTGTAACTGCTTCATAATTTTTCTGCTCATGTGAAATTATTACATTAATACTATGATGCTTACACTGAATATAAAATGTTAGGTGAGAAAAATTACAGCTTCTGTTGTATTTCTCTAGGCACACTGGAAAGACATGAAACAGGTGAAACAGCAAAAGCAATTCTTACCTCCACTGATGATTCAGAATACTTACTGGCAGATGCTCCGCTTCCTGTCTCCCAAGAGTCAAAAAGAAATAAAAATGCTGGATGCAAACTCTCTAGCTCTTATAAGCATGGCATGGTCTCTTACAATCTTACTCATGCAGACAAATCTTCAGATAAGGTAAGAATGAAGAGTAGCGTATTTCTCAAGCGTGATGAGTTGTCATCCAAGTTCTTTGCCCTTTCTTCACTGATGTAGCCCCGTGCGTGTGGTGTAGAGGCTTAGTTTGAAGTTAGAAAGCCTTGCTCTGTCTGGCTCGCACCTTCACCATTGTTCCATGGAACAAATGGGGGAGTTGGAGGGAATCACAGATCATCTCAAGGATTTTCTCAAACATAGCACCTATAGTTCAACCCTATTTCCTTATGCCTCTGGCTTAAGACTCCACCGATTAGTAGTAAGCTTGGACCAAGTGAACCCACTGGCTGGGACATAGATGTCTGGAGGAAAATGATATTGTGGTGAAATGCTACTGGGCCTTTCCATTATTGCTTTTCTGTGAAACTGCAGGTTACTGTTGTTGTTCAATGCTAGTTTTTGATGGGCATTTGTTTTAACATCACCAAAAAGGGTGCAAGTGCTTACATTTATATTAGTGCAATTAAATTTGGCAAATTATTGGTTAAAAAGAGGATGGTGATATTCCTTATGAGATACTAGGCTGCAAATAGATATGATGGGAGAGATTTGACCAGGTGTTTTACTTAGCTTTATCTCACAATTTGATTAAACCAAATACTTGATGTTGATGGAATATATTTGCTCTTTTTATTTTGAAAAAAAATAATAGAAGGAAATACCATACTGAAATTAGTGTTAATTGTCTGTTGAAGTTGAGAAAATGGGTAGAGAGGCCATATAATGAGAAGTGACATTGAAAATGCAAAAGTCATTCTGTTTGCTTCTGGATGAGATATATCTATATTTTTATTGCTTGAAGATATTTACAGAGCCTGTGAATTTCTGTATTTGTTAAATATAAAAATAATTATTGAAACTGCCTCGTATTTAATGTAAAATCAAAATCAGTGAAGTAGGTATTACCTTATTCAGCTTGGAATATATGTACATTTTTCTGAAATGTGCATCGGGAGTAAATATAATGTAGCTCTTCACACAAGTACATCTTAAGAATAGGGCTTTAATGTTGTTTGTATATGTTTGCTACTTTTTAATTAATGGCTTTTGGGAATTCCATTCTCTGTAAGAAGCAGAGGAAGTCATGTCTGCTGTTCCTCAACCATGAATGTAGCTAAAAAATGCCTTCCCACAGATACGGGAAGTTGAAAAATGCTTCAGAATGGTCTCTGGCCTTTTTCTGGCTTTATTATATACTGGCTATTACAAAATTATCTGATTAGGTAAAGCTTAATCCAAGTCATCATTCTTGAACTTTCTGGTCTTTATTGTGCCTACAAATTTACATGTAACTTCAAAATTGTTGCTTAACTCTTAATATTTATCTTTGACCTTTTACTAACCTTAGTCTGATTTCTAAAGTTCTTTTCGATCCTATTTTCTGAAAAGTCTTATTAGAGCATAATCCTGCTGAGCATGTTGTGAGGCAGATGGTGCACTAGTTGGCCATTGACACAGAATCTGATCTCACTGTTAGTATATTAAAAGGAATAGTTTCCTCTTGCCTTTTTAAAGAGGAACAGCAGAAAAAAAGATTCAGTAGTTGTCTTTGGAGTGTTGTTTTAGCCATACCCATTAAACTGAAAATTGCATGGATTTATCAAAGTGGCTGGAAAGCCAGCATGTCCCTCATGGAATATGGGGATAATGTTTTTGGTAAATTTTAAAGCTTTGGGAATTATCATGATCTTAAATTGGGAGTAGCTTTAGAATAGTCAGCAGTGGTGGTATAATGATAGTGGTTTTCTTGATCAGACGTGCCTCTTGGCTGTTCTGACTTCTTAATTAAATATTCCATTTTTCTTGTTTAAACTTTGTTCATGAATTATCTCGTCCCAAGGAAGACTTTTTATTGAATGTTATTGATGTCTCTCCTTATAACTGTCAAGGTATCTTTTAGTTCACTTTCTTTTTGTCATTATAGTCATTATTTTAGTCTAATTTCTGATCAAATGAAGTTTTATACTTGAAAACACTTTTCATTCCTCAAAAATCAGCTATCCATAACATCCAGTACTTCATCCCACTTCCCTCCCCATTAAAGCAATTTCTGTGGATTCATGTTGGAGATGCTGGAGGCGAAATGAATAGCTGAACCTGGGAAGAATATAACAATGGATGTCCCCTTAATGCTATTCCAGAAGCCCAATGCAGGCTACACAAAAGTAGTGTGGAGCTCTGTAGCCTTTTTCTTAATACAGTTTTGTTGTGGAAATTAAAGCCTGTTTCCAAATCCTCTGTTTTTAGCTTTTATACAGGAAACTCTTCTATATTTTTTTTTAAAAATGCTGTATTGACTCTTTTTGGGTCCTTTTTTGTTATCTAGAAATAGTTTACTGAAATCCAGATCCCCTACTAGTGATACTAGTGAGAATTCTGTGGATATTGGAGAGTTCACCATTCTGTACCATATTAATAAGTGTATAATGACCATGTAGATGAAATTATTTTAAAACTTTCAGATTGTTTAAAGGTTCAGAAACCTAACAACCTATTCAGTTGCTTCTCAGTGTCAATGCATAAGTTTGTACAATGAGCATTTAATTATCAATTTGCTGCTTTGGCAAATTGTGTATCAGAACTTGAAAGACACACTAAATTCTATTTTGTTTTTTTAAAGCAGTCATTTTAGCCTCTTCTGAAATTTGAATTCTTAAAGACTTTTGTAACAAAAAAGGTTGCTATTCTATCCTGTTGGTATTACACTTGAGTGATCCTTATTTTGTACAGTGAGATCCACATGAAGATCACATTTTTCTTTATTTGTTGTTACATTGGTTTAGTATATTTAAGATGAAATAGCACTTGCACTAAGTCTCTCTGCTTTATCTTAAGAAGAAAAATATCCTCACAGAGCAGTCCAGCTTCAAAGGCTTTCTTTCCAAACATTTGTCGTCATGTAAATCACAGATACAAAAGCAGAATGCTTTGATTTCATGGTGTTTTGACCATTTTAATTCTTTTTTTCTGCTGCACGTGCCAGTGGGAGTACCAATAACAGATGAGTGTGACAAATGCAGTTAACACAAGATCCATATTAATGTTGTCAAATCCCTTTGATATATTTAAACAGATTTTAATTATTTTCAATGTCAAAAGACCCAAAATATATAGCTTAATAGTTCTACAAGAAAGCTTTACTTAATATGTGAATGTAAAACCTCTCATAAAAATGAAACTTTTATATTGGCCTTAGTCATTGACATAGGGTATTCATCAAGTCAGCAATTTGTGTGGCAAAGTGCCATTTGAATAGTGTATTGTTAGAATACTTATGGTCCACTTGACAAGGGCTCTTGCTGTAAATAGTGCAATTTGACTCCAGCTGTTAAAGAGTGGCTTTGACAGCAGCCAAATAGAATGGAGATGCTTTACTGCACCGCAGAAAAATCAATAGTGGGTTCTTGTTCATAGTAACCTGTTTTTTCTTTTTTTTGCAGATTTACACAAGATTATCTAGAGTTCATTTATGGAAGTTTAAATATTATTTCAAAAGTGGGTCTTTTTATTTTCAGATTAACGTTGGTGATAATGATGCTTGTGTTCAGTAAAAAAACCCCATACTTTGTGTATATGTTCAAACAATGCAGTAATGCAGCATTATTTCAACTCTCTACCTTGTATGGATAGATATTAGGATGTTGGTGCATAAGTTATGTAACTGACGGCAAAAAAAGGTCTCTTCTTCCTCCCTGTCTTTTCTTTTTGCAGTGCTACTGTAGTATCCCTGTCAGTTTTCTAAGCATAGTGGTTTTAAAGCCGATTTCTTTGTTGTTCCCTGTAACAACCTCCACAGATGTTGACAATCTGTAGTGCCATTGTAGATTTTCCTGAAGCATAGTCTTGCTGGTGCTGAACAGTTTTCAGCAGTATTCAGTGACACAAGGTTGCTATGATACCTGGCCAGTAGCAATAGGTATTGAATCACTGGTCTTAATTACAATAGACTACACACTAGATTGTGTGCTCATGGTGTTTATATGAAACTAGCTCTTATTATACCTTTAAGTTACAGTTATTTTTGAAAATGAAAGCGGTGTGAAAAACTGGTTTAAAAAAGCAAATTAAAATGCTTCCCTGTGTCCTATGAAGATTTCACTGATGCACATAAGCTGGATATGTCTGGGAATTGTTTTCCTGATGTTCTGGAAACCTTTCA